>CM068992.1:26759421-31797660 GCA_035357415.1 Ophraella communa | reverse complement strand
TGTCATTAGATACTTCACTCATGTCGCCAACCATTTAAAACAAAAATTTGCGTGCGTAAAAGTTACATTACGATACGCAAATGCGTTTTATAATGAAGATTTTTATAAGTGCAAAATATAAAAAGTTACATTACGATACGCAAATGCGTTTTATAATGAAGATTTTTATAAGTGCAAAATATAAAAAATATATTTTGGTACGTCTATGAAATCTAGTTAAATGAATGATTTATTACTCCTTGTCCTTTCTATATAGACACCAGTAAATTTGTGGGAACAGAAGACCCAAAACAAGATGGATGGACGATTTAGGTGGGGACACGTGAACACTTAATACAGCCAATTGTAAGAAAAAAGCAAAAGCAAAAACGAATGAAGCAAAATAGCAAATCAAGTTAATTTTATCATAATTACCTCGAATAAACAAAATTAATTTAGAAAAAAATGTATACGAAGCAGCTTTATGCGACGACTTCGGTCTCTCTGAAACAGAAAATAAAATGTCGAGTGGCCCTTCGGTCGTATTGAAACCATTTATAAAATGAACTTCGTCGGTTCGTTTTTTATTATATTCTGTACAATTTTAATTTCGTTTTTCTCGTCGTTCGTCCGTCGAATGAAAAGAGTGAGGTGGCCATTTCAAAAGGGCTGTTATGAAAAATTTTCCTCGAAAACAAATCACTTCGAGTACGGTCAGTCGGCGATGTTTTTTTTTATATATATATATAAACAGAAAAAACAAACAGTTTAACATTCTCCGTTTCGAATTCATTAAAAACTCTTTTCAATTGAGAATAATTTCCCGTAATTTAAGTTCGTGCTCGAGTGAACGGGTGTACAGAAAGAGACTGCCACCAGTTTCGGGTGGAGCACTGAAAAATTTTAGGAACATTTCGATTATCTACTATAGAAAATGTGAAAAGAACTAAAAAAACAGTTCTTTTAATTTGATTGGTATGTAGAAATAAGCCGTCAAACGCAATGTTAGCCTAAAGATACGTCTTCAAGAAAAACGACATTTTTGTGTTTTTCTTTAAGATAAATCATTTTGCGTCTAATAGAAATAATCAATTGGATTAAGAAGTATAAACAAACAATAAAATTCCAGACAAAACTTCGTCAGATGAAAGTTATTTCGAAATAACACACAGGTTGGATAAGATATTCATTTTTCAAATAAATCATGGAAGTTTTGTAACTTAAAATTCTCAAAATTGTCTCTATTGCTTTACTTTCGAGTATTTTTTTTAAATGGAACATGCCTCAATTATCGGCTTCCAAAGTTGTATCAAAATTTGTTAATTTCATATTGTTACAGGGCGGACAAAAATACATGGCTGCTTATAAAGTTACGTGTAACATTCTTTATTAGTTAAATTAACAATATTATCAAAGATATTTATTGTTTAGCGGATAAAATACGATCAAAAACGTGACTTTTTAATTGTTTGAACTGCATCCTCTGCTGTATTTTGATAGATTTACTGTCTAGCATCGAATCTCACTCATTGAAGCACTATTTTATCGTTCTAAAGCTATAAGTGATTCTTATTTTTTCGCAAGAAATGCAAGAGGTTACGTTTTATGATACCTGTGTGGAAACAACAAGTCGACAGAGCTACTTTCCACAAAGTAGGGCGTGAATTTGATTCTTTCCCGAAATCTGTTTATTCGGGAAAGTTTATAGAAACGTAGTAAAAGTTACCAAAGAACGATTAGCGAAGAATGCTCTAAATTAAAGATGTCAGTAACAATGGGAAATAAGGGAGAGCAATATATATAAAGAGAGTCTATAAAGTCGGAAACTTTTTAATGAAGAGATAATAATAATCGAGAATAAGAAACTCGTAAATTCCCAACAATGGGAAAGATTTTAACTTTTAACTACACTCGCGATCGTTCGTTCCATCGATCCGAATCGAATAATTATTCGGTTTTATTGCGTTTTAATTACCCGAAAATTCTTTTTATTAATTAATTTTATAGCAATCATTTTTTCGAAATAATGTTTTGTATGGATTTATTCTATGTGGTAGAAGTTCTTCAAGTTTTTTTTTATAAAAATATCTTTTCTTGTTTCACCGAGTGCTACTTTAAATGTCTTCTTTTATAACTGAAGATATAACCTCGAAATATTTCGTTTTCTGCAAACAGACATTCTTTTCAGGTCGGTCTTAGATAATGCCAAACAATTGAGCCTCTTTAAAATTTACCATCTTTTATTGGACTGAATAAAATGTTGTTGCCTTAATAACTCTGAAGCATTTGACCGTAAAAATAATTTTACCACTCAGGCCATACAGGGTGATTCATTGAGAATGAACAATCTGTGAAATGGAGATACTACACACCAGGCAAAAATATAAGGAGGGTGTAAGTAATGTCCTTTATGAATAGAGCAGCTAAATTCGGGATAAAATTTGTAATTTTCATGCCAAAAAAACGTTTAATTACAAATTTGAAAATCACAAAATTATTGAGAAAGTAGAAAATCTAAATACCCTGTTATCTGTTAATATTTGTATAAGACAACGGTTCTCAAACTGTGGTTAGACTAAAAATTGGAATAAAAAATTGAAATATATAAATATATTTCTACTTGCGCCGTGTCAAATATAGAAATGTAATAATTAGTTTGTAGAATTGTCCAATATCGAAGCCTTCTTAGTTTCAAAACAGCCTTTGTCATTGAGAATCTGGACTTTGTTCTAAAAAATAAGCCAGTAAAACTTCCTCTTTTTGACGAGTACACTAATTTTCATTCTAATTCTCCATATTTCCGGAAAAATATTGTCTGGATATATTTGCAGATAAATAATTCTTGAACTGTGGCACTATCTTTTTTAGAGACCGCAGGATAAACTGATAATGCATTTTCTCATTTTGTTGAAAACTTTATAGTATTGAGGCTTTGTGAGGTAGATGATCAAAAAGAGGGTTTCTAAAAAGGGTTCTGAAAAACTGCTGAATATAAGCAAGTAGAACCTACTGATTGTGATAGCAGTGCTGGCTGTAGAGAAGGCAGATATTAAGCTGAAGACGAAACTGAAGAGTATATTATTCTGTGCAACTGTCGAGAGCTCGGTTGGCTTTGAGGAGTTAAAGATGAGCTACTACAGGTTTTTGATTTCCTTGAAAATATCCAATGTTAAGGTTAAATGCAATATAACCGTGAATTTACTTACAGTATCGAAATTGTAACCATAGTTAAAGTTGCTTTGAAAGTTGACATGCTTTTTTCAAACAATTAGCCTGTTACCTGTCAGAATATCAAACAGTTTATGTATGCAAAATGCTTACAACTGAAGAAAAAGTCTTTATTTGTGAGGCATATTCTAGCATTTGCTGGAAATAATGGATGTAGCATTAAATTAGTTTGGATCCCAATTTGAGCTAAAGTTTCAGAATCCTAAGCCATCAAACAATTTTATTTTGTAGCCCTTAGGGCTAATAACATACTGTTAATATTGTTATGTCTTATTACTTCCATACTTGGTCTACCCTACTACTTAATCAACATCAGGTACCTAGCTACAAACAAACAAAATGTAACTTCAATATGTCAATCTGACAATGCTAGTTATTAGCGAAACAGCCGTCATTGCATTTCATATTTTTCGAATAAATAGTGAAAGTTTAATTCAACCTTTTAGTTGTTTACTGTTCTTAATAAGATGGACTTTCACATAGTAAGGGTTAGTACAATAAATTTCATTATTAAACATTCAATATATTACTGTTTTAACCTAACTCTTTTTATCATAAATTTGTAATTATAATTAATCAATTTTTCATTCATATACCTACCTAATTGTCCAACTAGAAGCTCTCAGAATAAAACATCCTTGAGAAAATGAAGATCTTGCTACTATTAGAACATTTAATTAATATCAAATAATCAATCAAGTTTATAAATACAAATCAATAAATAAATAAATTAAACTATAATCATTAAAATTACAATATTCATTACAATATATTATTAATATGGATTGATATATTCATAGTTTGGGATTTTCTGAAAAGTCTAGAACATCCGCAATCCATTGTTTTCCTTATAAAACATGGTGTCTTTAATAGTCAAGGATATAGGCGATTTCTCTTATAAAATCCATTAATATTGCTGATGATAATGGACCAACAGGATACGATATCAGCAGCAAATTCTAACACCCTTTGTACAGGACCTCAGAAGCTTCTGTTGAACAAGAAACTTACAATTGCGAAAACAAAATGGTAGACACATAATGATATTTTTGTTTTATTTGTTAATGTTAATGCACATTTTTATCGGTAATATCGTTTGACATTTAGTATTTTTAACGGATTTCTTCTTTGTTTCAGCTACGAAAAGGCCGAGAATCAACGTGGAGGATTGTCACTTGGACGAATCCGATTCAGACCAAGAGGAGATCAAACGCAGTCAACAATCTTCCCCATTAAACCCCCCGCCGGTGACTCTGGTAGCTTCTCCTTCCCCCGAACCCGTAACTAGCCCAGATCCCGACCTCGACGTCGAAGAAGACACTCAAACCGAAGCGCCGGAAAATCTATCGGTGAAAAGAGAAAAACCTCCTAGTCCAGAAACGCCTCCCCATCAACAGACGGCTAATTTCATGCCGTATCAGCACCCCTTCGGGCAGTTTCCTCCACAATATCAATCTCCCTACTCCCAACGAAGCCCCATCGATGTTTTGATGAGAGTTTTTCCCGGAAGAAGGAGATCTGACGTCGAGGCAATACTGCAGAGGTGTAAAGGGGACGTGCTGCAAGCGATGGAGTTGATGGTGAGCGGTTCTCACGATGATCTTACCGCTCCTTCAGCGTTTTCTCCTCTAGGTCCCCCGACGAATTTCCATCGATACAGTCCTTCTAGGAGGTTCCTATCTGCTCCCTACGCGGGTACCGGGTATCTATCGACGGTAATTCGACCTCCTACCGATTATCTATCGCTCATAGGCCCGGTACCCGATTTGTATAAAAACGAAAGCACCACGGCCTCATCTCCGGGTTCTAATACGGGTTCGGACAAGACCAGCTACTCGGAATAGCGACGGTTCTTCGATAGACATAGCTACGATTTAAAAAAATCGTAAAAACAATTACGGACCGGTATAGTAAGAATTTTATTATGTACATTTGTTTTGACCAATATTTTTGTAAATAACTGTATAATTTTTTTTCTATTAATGCTTAAGTTTTAAATGAATTTACCTTATTGAGGATGAGTTGGCGATTAAAATAAATTTAGATACCTAATTTAAAGTAATCAAAGAAGTATTTGTTTGTACGAGCATCTAACAGAAGGATTACAGATTTCAGTGTATTTTTTAAAGAATTTTCTAATTGTTTACGAAATCTGTTAAGAAAATTTTATTATACCCCAGGCTAATTATTCCATTTCCAATACACTTTAATATGGCGTGGAAAAAATTATCCCCAAAATATTCATCCCTTAGTTACAACTCCTAACTTTAAATTTCGTAATAACACCTTGTACATTTTTTTATAATTTTGGATTTGGTCTTCCATTGTGTATTCGACAAATTTTTCAAAAATAAAATAGATTCGTAGGTAATCAAGAAAATTTTGGTTTATTTTTTATTTTTGTTAAATTACTCCTGCAATGATTCAAGCCACACATACAAGAAATCTTCTAGCAATATTCGAAATTTGTTTAGCAGCAGTTGGACTACAATTTGAACATCTAATGTAATAATTAATTGGTTAATAGTTATTTTTATGGTTCCTTTATAGTCCAGGCGTGCTGTACCAAAAGAATAAAAAATACGGAATATCTGAGACCTGGAATGTAACAGTTGGAGGTGGTAAAGAGGCTTATAATACATGAAAATATATAAAATATAGTATAGCAGCCCCAACTGTTGGTGGCAACTTTTCTAGCGAAAAAGTGCATTTTTCCGTTAATACTTGGTATCTTTCGAATCTTAAGTCATTTAATGATAATATTTTGTTGCTACAATTGTATATAGACTGAAATATTTCAAAATTATTCCAAAACGTCAAAGAAAATTGAAATTTTGATGAAAATTGGGCTATAGGGCCCTGATGGAAGGGTATTTGGGCCTTGTAATTATCAACAAATCGATTTATCTCATGAAAAACCTTATAATATAAACAAATCAGCATACAACAATAGTAAAAACCATGAAATCCCCGCTCGGATTATTAACTTCATTAATAGACTTGGGTGTTTATAATAATATTGCAAATTAATTAAAAATCCGACTAAATAATGAAATACATTTTCTTTTGTAATGCAAGAGTCGGCTTCTGCATTTTTTAATATTCTATAACAAAAATTTAACAACTATTGCAAATTTAGCTGTTGCAAAATTGATTTTTGGTTTTTTTTTCATTTTTGAACACATTTTTGAATGAGAGGTGTATTTTTTTTAATTTGATGTGAAAGTAGACGTAAAAACGAAATAAATGAGCCCCAGATAACCTTTTTTCAATAATATTTTTTCGTGCAAACTTTACAGTTGAAAAAAAAGAGATTTTTAAAAATAGAAGAAGAATCCGTGTTTGCCTTGGCAGCCGCATCGAATTCTTTGAAATAGTTGGGCCAGGAAGTCTTTTTATCTATTTGCTTTTGGAGTTTTTGTATTTTCACTGCTTGTTGGAAATGGTTACTATGAATAGGGTCGATATTTGTTGGAAGATGTAGCTGGACAACTCTTTACGCATTTGACGGACCAGTTTCTTCATCTGCTACTTTTGCTATAGAATCTATTGTGTCCCCCCTTACTTGCCAAGTTCTGATATTTTCTCAGACCTATAGCAGCTCTTCGAGTCCTATTTTCCTGAGGAAGTTTAGGACATCGTCGGGCTTCAAATCAGGTAGATCCCCTTCCTCTATTTCATGTGCTCCTTGGTATCTAGCCCTAGAATTTTGTAAGGCAGGGTATTCTGAGAGTATGTGTATTGAGGTTTCATCCTATTCCTCACAGAATCTGCACTTTGCTTCATCTGCTAATCCTAGTTTCTTCATGTGGCTTCTTAACCGGCAATGCCCGGTTAATATTCCCGTTAGAATTCGGAGCCTTTTTTTACTGAGGTTGAGGCAGCTAAGAGATCCATTCTGGTCATAGTTCCCTAGTAGTATCTTAGATTACCTCAGTCCTTTCAGCTGATTCCAGTACCTGGATTTATCCTTCTCCATTTCTTCCCTTAGTTTTCCTAAGATTACTCTACTGCTGATCCAACAAGATGGTTCTGGTCCCAAATGTGGGATATCAGCTCCTTTTGTTTGCCAGCTTATCTGCTGTTTCGTTCCCCTCTATTCCTATGTGTCCCGGACCCATAGGAGGGTGACAGTGTTCTTCTGGCCCAGTTCATTTAGTTTGCTTAGGCATTCCCAAACCATCTTCGAACTGATTATATTTGAGCTCAGCGCTTTGATGGTTGCTTGACTATCCGACATGATCACAATCTCTTGTCTGCGGTAGTTCCTTCCAATATTGAATTCCACACATCTTTCGATGGCGCGGACTTCTGCTTGAAAGATGCTCGGGTATGTGCCCAAGCTTTCTGAGTATTTGACTCTCGGTCCAGGCGTGCTTTACGTCTTCTTCTCTCTGAGTTCTGCAGAAACTGTGTCTCAGGTAGTATCCATCTCCAGCCACTGTCTAAAGGTAGTTCACTTATTAATAATTTACAAATGTTGATAGATTAAGGAATAAAAAAAAGTGAAGCTTGACTAGAAATAGCTTCGTTTTTGAGAAGGAACCAAAACATGGTGTGGGACACCTTGGAATACAAACTATTCAAAAATCAATAAAACATTAATTAACACCTATATCCAATTATCTGTATAATTTGTATCGATTAAATATCCAGTTTTTATTTATTTGTGGAGAATCCGCCCCTGCTTTTTTCACGTTTTAAATCAAATGAGGGTAAAATTACCACAGTTTAATTCGTACAATTGATTCGGGCACACGCCACTGTGTTTACAAATATAATTTATACGATCTGGTAGCTACAGGCTAACAATAGGGACCTAATAACTGGCTTCATGTATTCAATTCAATACACACACACATTATATTATAGACAGACATACAGATAGAGAGTGAGACGCAACTACAGGGTCGCCCTTTTAGTTAGGATGAATGAAAAGCCGAGGGATGAGACTTGATTCATATGTATTTTATAATTAAAATTTGATTTGATTGTTCGACTGTGAACTTACTGCTCTTAAACTCCCGTCGATTTGAATTGTTCGAAAATTTTATTATATAGGTCTATACTAGACCGAATTTAGACTCTAATATACTTTCAAAAAATATTTTTTTTAGGTAAATTTGTACATTTGATCGTCAACGATTTGTAATTATGAACGGTTGTAAATAATATTGTGAGATTTATAGCTTGTAGAAATTATTAATTATTAGATAGATGAATTATTTGTGTAAAATATCAATGTAGGTACCTACGTGTATGGGTAGAAATAATTTATTATTAATTGTGTCTTTTATTTTCTGGTGTTTGATTTTCTTGATTTTTTATTATTTTTAAAAGAAATGAAAACCTGTATACGAAAAATTATGGAAAAATAATAATAAATGTTGAATAATTAGGTAAATTTTTTCATTTTTTCATACCATTGCCATGTTGCAGCCATTACGGATTCTTAAATTATCTGCACCACAAAATATCTTACAAAAGGTATCACAATTTTATATTTAAAACGCTAATGATTGGCAGTAACTTTTTTCTCAATCTCGTCTTCAACAAAGTAAGGAGCAATAAATTAAGTCATAGATTAGAAAGAAGTGACAAGGTGCCAAAGTGTTTATGGTAGATGTGAGGACATTTATAGCGCAATCGAATAGTGTGACATACATGTCATAATATGTCAAATTGATACTAAAGAATTTTTGATTACATTCTGTCGGTTTTTAATCGTAAAAACCGACACCTGCCATGAATCGTACAGCTCCTGGAGTACATCTAAGAGCTTATGCTCCATCCAACGACGATTACGCATCCATCGGACCTTATATTGACGAACCAAACTTGGACGAACCTGAAGAATTCGATGGTGTAGTTGGAGATAAGGAGGATCGTTCAAAAGAAAAAACTCTCTTCATATTAATAGTGATTCATGCATTGATCTTACTTATTTTAATTTTGTACTTAATTATACTATTGACAAAGGAAGGATGTTTCGGACAAAGAGGCAACCGTAAGTGTAAAATTAATATTTATAGTCAGTATATATAAAAATCCCAATTACAAAATAATATCTACAAGATGTGGTCTATTGAACATTTAACACTTCGATTTTCCGGCTTTTTTAAATGAAAATGTGGAAAATTGAGACCTTCACAAACACAAATTATGTGTTTATTTCTTACAGAATCTGCATATAGGACTATCTACCAGCTTTAGCTTTTGACGTTGGATCTATTATGAATTTCTGAGACTTTGTTATTGTCCATTTATTCATGTGCAATATTATGGATTATTTTGTTAGGCTACAGAAGGGTTTTGGACAGTTAAGAGGCTGCAGCACCTGGTTGGGCTAATAGGTTCGTCTCTTCGTTTTCTTTGTGCTTACTATGACTGGGTACCAATCCAATGGTGAGCTTGTTTTGCTGCCACTTCTGCTAAGGCATCATAGAGAAATGGTGCCAGAAGAAAGGCCTTAAGGTCAATCCAGGCAAAAAATACCACTCTAATCATGAACAATATCGAAGAAAAAGTTTCCAAGGAGGTATAATATCTAGAAATAATGCTGGATCAATAACTTGGAACAAACATCTGGAAAAAATATTATCAAAACCTCAGTGGGGAACTGCACTTGCGGCCGGATATTTGGGAAGACTTGAGGCTTAACACAGAAAATAATCTTCTGATCTTACTAGATACATCATTGTTTATTTATGTAGAGGACGTGTTGAGGAGTGTATCTCAGATATCAATGACTTTAGTTACAAAGTTTGAAATCAAACTCTAAAAAATTCTTAAATCCATTTTTAAAAAAATTTTTATGTTTTATTAACAATTTTTATTCTTTAATGACAGACATCTTCTTTTTAGACACGGATCAACACTAAACAAGCCCCGTACATACGAGTACAACCCCAACCCCAACCCCATCCTCATCTACCGAATACGAGGAGAGATAAATGTAACCTAACATTGTGTCAATATTTTATACGAAATAAAATTATTATAAACCAACACGAACTAATCAAAATCATCGCCCTTATTCTTTCGTATCTAAACAACAACACTCTAAATGCAAATTGACCATTCTTCAGATTTTATTAACTCAAGTACTGGAATCTGTTAGTGACAGACCGTCTCAACTCAACCCCTCTTGTATATATGATATAAGTTTTTTTTTCAGCTTCTCAAACCTTCCGAAATATCATAGAGTACAGCGCCCTCTATATATACTCTACACGTTTGTAACAATTAAATTGTTTTGACGGGCGTACTTGAAAAATCAATTATTTTCGACTGCTGATACTGTGTATTGAAAATCGTCAAGGGGGTTCGTTAATTCTAATTAGAGGGTTGACGTTTCCGTTTATCTGCCTCGAAAAATTTTCATAGATTTGGCAAGTAGTTGTAGAATTGTTCGTATTTTATGTAGCGTAGTATTTGTGGGAAACAGGATCTAGAAAAATAAGTAATAATTAGAACGAAGCATATACCCAGCAGCTGGTGTGGTATGGACACGTTCAAAGAATGTCGCAGACATGAATCCTAAAGATAATTTTAAATTGGTGTGGGAAAGATGTCTGGAAGTAGACTTATGGATAGATAGAGCGGAGTAGAGATTAGGAGTAGAGAGTTGATTTACTCTTGTTGTCATTTGTTTGACTAAGTTAAATTTCATATTGAATTTATGGTAAGAAAGGTAGTTGAGATATCTCCCAGAGCTACATGATTTTCTGTACCAATCTATCAATATTATATTCTCATCATTTCTGATAAACAACATATCAAGAAAAGGAACAGCTTTGTTGGAGTTTTCACATTCCAACGTAAACTGGATGTAAGGGTCATAACTATTAAAAATATTTAAGAGTTCTGTCTCTGACAGAACTCGTAAGACGTCGAACGTTATAGCTTGATAGATATTTATATATACGATGGTTGCCTTTTATATTTCGGGATTTGGCAACCCTGGTGTTGCAATCTGGCAACTGACAGCTCTATCGTAAAGTTGGACGTTTTTGAGGTTATACGTACTCAGAACGTTTTGACATACGAGCGCTATTTGTGTTATACAGTAACTTAAAAGATTCTTCACGGTCCAAAAATGAAATTAAATCGTGGACATTTTCGCGCGATTGTTTTTTTACAATTTTTGACGTGGATTAACTCAGCAACAGTGCATGGATGAACAATTCATTTTTTGCCGAAGAAGCTCCATCAAGGACCAGTGTTTATCGATAGTATGGTGAATTTAATCGTGGTCGTAGTTCACTCCAAGACGAATTTCGTGCAGGTCGTCCAACATCAGTTGTTGTTCCGAAAACCATTGATGCTGTGCGCGAACTGATATTGCAAGATCGTCATGTGACCTATCGTGAGATTGAGACAACCTTAGGCATTAGTAGGACCAGCATACATTCATTATTGCATAAATATTTGACGGTCAAAAAATTTTGTTCGCGTTGGATCCCACACAATTTGTCAATAGCTCAAAAAAAGGCTCGTGTCGATTAGTCGAAGAATTGCTCAAAAAATACGATCGCGGTGCTTTGAAACACGTCTATGACATCGTGACAGGTAATGAATCATGAATTTACGCGTATGAGCCCGAAAGTAAACAGGGTGTTTCAAAATGAGCCCAATCCAACAAAAGTTGTTCGCGCACGGAGCAATTCCAAACAAATGTTCGCCTGTTTTTTTCGGAAAAACTGGACATGTTGCAACCGTACCACTTGAACAACGCAGTCAATTCTGAATGGTATACAACCATTTGTTTGCCAGTTGTCTTCCAATAAATCAGGAAAACCAACCGCCGAAGATGCATCACTCTTGACCACGACAATGCGAGCTCCCACACATTGGCTCAAATAACTGCTTTTTTGAGCATCCAAAACATTGATTTGATGAGTCATCCTCCATATAGTCCTGACTTGGCACCGAATGACTTCTTTTTATTCCCGTACGTAAAAAACAAGCTGAGAGTTCAACGATTTTCGACACCTGAAGAAGCGATTGCTGCATTCAGAATGCATGTTTTGGAGATACCTTGATCCAAATTTATTAAGAAGTTACGTTCAAACGAAGAGTTTTTTATTATTCTTAATAAGATGGACTTCCAAAAAGTAAGGGTTAGTACAATCAATTTAATCAGAATGCTCGTTCGCAGATCCTGCCAGGTTATTTGCTGTTTGGTGGTAGAGATCATCTGGGGTCTTCCATATAAAGTGGTCCAACGAAAACTTGTTATCTCGATTTTCGATATTAGAATGGATATTAAAATGAAAATGTGCAAAATCACTCGGATTGTTGACATGTTGATTACGAATTGAAAAAAGAGATCCATTCAAAACATTTGCGAATTCTAATGCCAGCTTCATCTAACGTTTTAGAACATGGAATCTATTTGCTCCATGATATTAATCCATTCAATTTTTAAATCGGCAACAGAAATCGAATTACACAATAATTAATACAATCTACACCTTGACTATATCATTATTTAATGAATAGATTATTCAACACAAAAATAATTTTTTAATTCCAATCAGTAATTCCAGAGATTAGAGAGTTTAAACAAACAAACTCTTTAGCTTTAAAATGTTAGTAATAGATTTAAAGTTGGTTATTTTTCCTTTCCTTTTTTATTTTCTATCATCCCTCCGTGTCTTTTTCTCCTTCTATAAAGAAGTATTAATATATATCTGTTCGACCAGGATAAACTTTCGAATGTTGGACATTCAAGTGCTCTTCTACAAACTTTGAAAAGGATGAATTGTATATTATGCGGCCCGATTTTGAAATCTATACACAAGTATCTCGTTATCTGAATACGATGAAACCGAACTCGTGGTATTATTCTGTATATGTGTGTGTGTGTGTATTTATATAAAATATATATAGCAGAATCAAGGGCGGAGTTTAAAAAGGATTCTTTTTTTTTAATTTAATTTCAAATAATGCAACTACTATTTATATTCTTGTTAGTGGTTGACCATGTTTATTTATTTTTATGTTTAACAGTAGAAAAAATATCAAGGAATCAGTCTGGATGATCTTAGATAAGGTTAGGGTTAGGGATTCACACGAGAGCGAGAATTTTCTCGTCTCGTAAGAGCATATTATGAGTAACCGTGTCGAATGCTTTAG
Organism: Ophraella communa; assembly: GCA_035357415.1. Classification (NCBI taxonomy): domain Eukaryota; kingdom Metazoa; phylum Arthropoda; class Insecta; order Coleoptera; family Chrysomelidae; genus Ophraella; species Ophraella communa. The sequence goes on along the minus strand of CM068992.1, from coordinate 31,784,313 downwards.
AAAGATCTATAAATTTACATAAACATGGTTTACTTTGTATGTATGTATGTATGAGTTAGGGGTGATAATTACACTGTGACCTATGGGATCTATTGTGTCCCCCCTTACTTGTCTTGTTCTGATCTTTTCTCAGACCTATAGCAGCTCTTCGAGGCCTATTTTCCTGAGGAAGTTTAGGACTTCAAATCAGGTAGATCCCCTTCCTCTATTTCATGTGCTCCTAGGTATCTAGCCCTAGAATTTTGCAAGGCAGGGCATTCTGAGAGTATGTGTATTGAGGTTTCATCCTCTTCCTCACAGAATCTGCACTTCTAACCGGCAATGCCCGGTTAATATTCCCGTTAAAATTCGGAGCCTTTTTTTACTGAGGTTGAGGCAGCTAAGAGATCTCTTCTGGTCATAGTTCCCCAGCAGTATCTTAGATTTCCTCAGTCCTTCCAGCTGATTCCAGTACTTTGATTTTTCCTTCTCCATTTCTTCCCTTAGTTTTCCTAAGATTACTCTACTGCTGATCCCACAAGATGGTTCTGGTCCCAAATGTGGGGTTTCAGCTCCTTTTTTTGCCAGCTTATCTGCTGTTTCGTTCCCCTCTATTCCTGTGTGTCCCGGGACCCATAGGAGGGTGACAGTGTTCTTCTGGCCTAGTTCATTTAGTTTGCCTAGGCATTCCCAAACCATCTTCGAACTGATTATATTTGAGCTCAACGCTTTAATGGCTGCTTGACTATCCGACATGATCACAATCTCTTGTCTGCGGTAGTTTCTTCCAATATTGAATTCCACACATCTTTCGATGGCGCGGACTTCTGCTTGAAAGATGCTCGTATATGTGCCCAAGCTTTCTGAGTACTTGGCTCTCGGTCCAAAAACTCCTATCCCAGTTCCTTCGTCTAGCTTGGAACCGTCCGTATACCACTTTATGGCCTTCTGGTTTAAATTCTGTATGGCGTCTTCATCCCATTCAGATTTATAACTCAACTTTGTGATGAATTTTCTCACAAAGCTGAATTTCTTTGGCATATCATCTTGTGGCATTTCCCAAGTTTGTTCAAAATGAAGTGATCGGGGTTTTTCCCTGATAATTCCTTCTTTGATCATTCTATATATTGTTTTCTTCCTTACACTTTCTAGCAGAATGTGCAGTGGGGTCAAGTTTAAAATCTCCTCCATTGCAGCAGTGGGGCAAGTTCCCATTGCTCCAGTGATACATGAACAGGCTAGTCTCTGAATCTTCGAGAGGTTTTTCCTCGTCGTATTCAGATTAGCCCTTGCGCCCCAAGCCACTGCCCTATATGTGATTAATGGTCTCACTATTGCTGTGTACATCCATTGCAGGATACGTGGGTTACATCCCCAGTTCTTCCCTGCAATGTTCCTACACACCATGAGGGCCTTGGTTGCTTTGTGTATTACTTTGTCTTCGTGTTTGTTTCAGAGTAACCTGCTATCTAGGATTAGCCCTAGATATTTAACCTCTGTTTTCCACTCGACGATGTTCTCCTCTATTTTTATGATTTTTAGATTAGGTATGGTTTACTTTCATTGAGGGATTTAGTTATTTTTGAGATTAACTCAATAATTGCATTCTGCGTGGATGTTGATTCTCTAAAACCAAATTAGTGTGTTGACATCCAAGACCAAGGAAACATCTGTCAAGAAGCAAACAGAAGAGGAACCACCTATAAGGAACTCTGCCTATCCCTAGGGAGATGCCCTGCTTATTATTGCGGCTTTTTAGATTTTAATCATTTAATTAATTAATTCATCAATCAATAGAGATAGAAATAATTTTTTTCTGGAGCGTTAAGGTACGCCACTGTGCCATTTACGTTTTGATCACTAACCGCTGTCACAGTTGAAGCATCGAAAACGTTTTATTTCCCCATATTTATACATTTTGCATGCTACTATGAACTCGATCCCTTAAAATTTTCTCTCTAAATTCTTTCTACAAACATATATCATTATATTTGTGTCACTTTGTCATATCATGTCCTGTTATTATTAGATACCCTTTTTTCGCTTCAAAAAATCTCTTTAAAAACATTTTTTTTTCGATACATACACTTGTAGGTACCTAAACCAAAAATAAAATTCTGCGGAATAAATATATTTTATTTTCAAACCATACACCAAAATGAAATAATATCCCCTTAAAATTTACAAAAAAAAAATGTACATAAAAATAAATACTATAGACTTAATTTCTAATTTCTTCTTCTAGCGAAACCTGGCAAAAATGCTATGTTCCTCTTGGTTCTATCTATTTCTTCTTCTTCTTCATCTTCTGGTTCGTCGGAATCCACGGATCTTCTACCTCTGAAGGATTTTCTAGCAAAGGCAGGTAAAAATCCAATGTTTCTTTTAGTTCGCTCATTTTCTTCATCTTCTGGTTGGTCTGAATCTATTGATCGTCTTCCTCTGAAGGATTTTCTAGCAAAAGCAGGTAAAAATCCAATATTTCTTTTAGTTCTTTCGTTTTCTTCGTCTTCTGGTTCGTCGGAATCTACAGATCTTCTACCTCTGAAGGATTTTCTAGCAAAAGCAGGTAAAAATCCAATGTTTCTTTTAATTCTTTCGCCATCTTCATCTACGGATCTTCTACTTCTTACGCCTTTACGTGCAAAAGCTGGTAAAAATCCGATGCTGCGTTTGGGTCTTTCTTCTTGGTCACCTTCAACGTCTCGTCTGCTTCTTCTGAATTGCCTTCTAGCAAAATTCGGTCGGAATGGGAAAGTGGATTCTTGTTGTTCTAAACTATCATCGGATCTTTTTGGTCTGAAATTTTTCCTGGCGAATTTCGGCAACCAGAGTTGTGGGGAAGTATCTAAATCATCTTCTTCAACGCGAGTGTCTCTCTTGGAGATCCTTTCCACACCAGTCAAACCAGTTTCTTGTTGAGTGAACAAACTTCGTTTTTCTCTATCATCTGTCGATCTTTTGGATATTTTTTCAATTCCCGTTAAACCAACATCGTTTTGGGTGAATAGTGATCTTTTGGAGATTCTTTCACTTCCCGTCAAACTCGTATCGGCTTCTCTAAGTAGGGAGCGTTTTTCTCTATCCCCATCGTAAGGGTGAGATAGAATTAAAGTCGCTGCTCCCACCACAAAGGCGAGTATTAGTAATTTCATCGCACTCGAAACAATAAATGAATAATATAAACTTTGTTTTTCTCAGTACAAACACTATCGAACTATAACGAAAATCCTTTGGATTTCGTTATTTATATGGCATCAAATGTGATAATCACATTGACGCTTGAACATAGGAAAAACATCGGATAAAATTCGAACATGTTAAATGTTTAAATCAACATCGTTGATTAATTTGCGAACGACAATAGGAATTGTTTGATGACTTAATAAATGTTAAACGTATAACAAGTAATTCCTTTTAGAGTATGTTTTTTTCGAACGATATGTTGACGGTCAATAAAAGGCGTTAAATGTTTGCTCAAACAAATAATTCGATTTAGGAGAATTAATGCATTGATGTCAATATGATTAAACAATTTAGGTTTTTCTATTTTTATAATCGATTCTATAGATGTAAAGGAAAACTATATACGACGTTTTGACAGTCCAAATGGACTTCTTAAGCTCTGACGTCACAGCACTAAGCTCTTCCCATAAATCTGTCCAAACAAATCTAATAACGCGTGTGGTTTGCTATTAATATAGAGTCATCATTATTAGAAATAAATAAATAGTAATCACTTAAAGACTTTTTCATAAGAAAATCTGCAATATCTTATGACAACTAGACGCAAACGTATTTGGTTTGTTTGGAAATATTCTTCTGACCATGCCTCTAGTGACGTCAGACTTATTTGGCAGTCCATTCTCGAAAAATGTTCATTTGACAAGTATGAAATTTGGCAGATATAAACTGTGAGGCTCTATAAAAGGGTGGATAGTAACAGGTCGGCTGAAAAGTCCCCGGTCTGACCTATAGATGACGACACTAGAATTAAATCCATTTCATTTTTAGATAGTATCAACCTTCAAAAGATTCGTGTAAAAATTTGACAGCTGTCGGACTATTAGTTTGTATTGATATTGCATTTTTAGTGAAGCAATTTTTGTTATTTTGAAAAAGATGGAAAAAAAAAGAATTTCGTGTGCTTATTAAATATTGTTATTTGAAAGGAAAAAATACAGTAGAAGCAAAAGCTTGGCTTGATAATGAGTTTCCGGACTCTGCGCCAGGAAAATCAACAATCATTGACTGGTACGCAAAATTCAAGCGTGGTGAAATGAGCACCGAAGACGGTGAACGCAGTGGACGCCCAAAAAAGGTGGTTACCGACGAAAATATCAAAAAAATCCACAAAATGATTTTGAGTGACCGTAAAGTGAATATGATCGAGATAGCTGACACTCTAAAGATATCTAAGGAACGTGTTGGACATATCGTTCACGAATATTTGGGTATGCGGAAGCTCTGTGCGAAATGGGTACCGCGCGTGCTCACAATCGACCAAAAACAGCAACGAATTGATGATTCTGAGCAGTGTTTGCAGCTGTTAAGTCGTAATAAACCCGATTTTTTGCGTCGATATGTGACTATGGATGAAACTTGGCTCTATCACTACACGCTTGAGTCCAATCGACAGTCAGCTGAGTGTACTGCGGCCGGTCAACCGCCACCAAAGCGTGGAAAGACTCAACAGTCAGTTGGCAAAGTTATGGCCTCAGTTTTTTGGGATACACACGGTATATTGTTCATCGACCATTTGGAAAAGGGAAAAAACAATCAACAGCGCCTATTACTGTGCATTATTGGAGCGATTGAAGACCGAAATCGCGAAAAAACGGCCCCATATGAAGAAGAAAAAAGTATTGTTTCATCAAGACAATGCACCGTGTCACAAATCATCGAAAACGATGGGAAAATTGCATGAATTGGGCTTCGAATTGCTTCCTCACCCACCGTATTCTCCAGATCTAGCCCGCAGCGACTTTTTCCTTTTCTGTGACCTGAAGAGAATGCTCGCGGGAAAAAAATTTGGCTCTGATATTGAGGTAATCGCCGAAACTGAAGCCTATTTTGATGACAAACTGATGGAGTACTACAAAAATGGAATCTAAAAGTTGGAAGGTCGCTATAATCGCTGCATCGCCCTTGAAGGCAACTATGTTGAATAAAAAAAAATGAATTTTGTCAAAATATTTTGTTTTACTATGGTAGACCGGGGACTTTTCAGCCGACCTGTTACTTTCCTTGGGGGAAACCTTTTTTTGTAGAGATGGTGATTGTGTCTTGGCCCATATCCATTTCTACTCTCCTTGAAGATAGTGGACGAGATATCCATGCAGGATAGGTCGTTTTGTATTACTGACAAGAAAAGTGGAGTGAGTTTCTTGTAAATTGTGAGAAAGTATATTGCCTTGCGCCTCAAAAACGTACCTTACAGTAATTTTTCTTTTCATAACATTCCTATTCCAGTATTCTGTAATCAAATTTGATTTCAAAATTGGCAAATTTTGTGGAGAAAAATATTTGCGGTCATATTTTACGTTAATAAAGCTCATTTTTTTTTGTTAAGAATAACATAGTGAAGTCCAAATAGGCCACAAGTTTCAAGAAAACAGATACTTTACTGAAGGCACCACGCCCTTTGTCGAAAACGTTTATTGTATTTTATTATTTGGAACGAACGTCTCAATTAAGTCCCAATTTTCTACCAACAAAAAAGATCATCGGTTTATTTAATCGCGGTCAACGGTACAATAGAGATGACATTTTGTAGAATCCTTTTGGTAACATCATCTCCTTTCTGATCTTTGAAAGATTTTTATTCTTAAACAGCAGCGGGCATTTCATTCAAGAATACAAATACACACCGAGAACAATTGTATAAAAATATTGGGTTACATTATTTGCACGGGTCTATTCAACATATATATTCGGGTAGGTACCTCATTATTTAATTTCCTAGTCATGAAAATACAGTTAAGAAAATATATGCTCGAGGTGGAGGGCATTGTGTGCGTACCTGACACAGTACGCAGCGGGTATGCATACGGGGAAAGTTGAAACTATCAACCAAATGCAATCATATGGAAATTTACAATTTTTACATTCTATTCCAGTACTCAGTACATAGAATTAGATTATCTAAAAGATATAGATTGTATACTCCAAATCTGCTATTCGTCTATCTCGTATCTCTTTTTTAATAAAACATAAAGAAGGCAAAACCTATAGCTAGAGTTATAATTAGAACTTTCTTCGACAGAAATTAGATTAATTGTCCGTATAATATCGGAGTAAATCTGTCAGCAGCGAGGTATTTCAATGCTTTTGGCTTTGCAGACCTGGTAACCAATTTTTCTGTGTTCCTATTGTTCGTAGACTAGAGTCATCTTTAAAACTTTCATAAAAAAGGGCCTTCGCAACAACCAACAAAATTATACGATCCTTTTCATATGATTGAAGATGGTGCAGCAATATTTTACAGAATCAGACTGCGTGTGATGATTTTATCTGTCGTTTATCCATATCTGGGTATTAGGATCGTTTAAATAGTTTCAGTATTCTTGAAATAATTATTTGTATGATTGATTGTATTAAGAGAAAAAACAATATTCATAATACCAATACCTATAGCGTACAAAAATCTAGTTCTACGGCCATGGATTTCGTTGTACAACTTCGACGAGTCTTCTCCAGTGGAATCTGTCCAGAGCTTCCTCTTAATATTTCCATTTTTGCTTTTGTCAACCTCTGAAGAGTTGACAGGTCTTGGGTAATGCTTACCAGTTCTACCCGTGCATGATTTGAGTCTACTTCAGAAAATTTTTGTAGCAAGGCAAAGTCTTCACACATGAATTTCTTTTAGACCTCTGCAGGCAACTTATATACCATACGAGGTCTGGCTATTAAATAACGAGACTGCGCGCGCATAAGGCGTCCTAGAGAGGTAGGATGGGAAACGAATGCAGCGTTAGATAGCTGGAAGTGTCTACTAGTCCAATACGAAAACTGTAGTAGTAGAAACGAGCGTGTTTTTTTCTCGTGCCGATAACAATGTGTGATGAAAAACAACGAGCAAAGGATCACTGTGAAATTTCTCGTTAAATTAAAAAAAAAACTTCGACTGATTGCTATAAGTTGTTGAAAGAGGTCTATGGTGAGAATTCTCTATCTCGTACGCGTGTTCTCGAATGGTATAAAAGGTTTTCTGAAGGTCGAGAGAGCACCGAAGATGACCAACGTCCAGGTCGACCTGTCTTTGTTTCAACTCTGCAAACAGTGACCAAAATAAATGAAATTGTGCTTGGAGTTCGTCGTATGAGCATTCGGATGATTGCTGAGAGTGTAAACGTCGATAAAGAAACTGTCAGAAAAATTTTACATGTCGAATTGAACATGAAGAAAGTCTATGCGAAGTTGGTCTCAAAACATTTGACTCCTGACCAAAAGCTCGTCCGTCAACAGATCTGCTCAGATTTTCTTCAGAGGTGAGATGAAGAGCCTGAATTCGATATCAACGGCATCTTGATGACTGAATGGGTTCCAGAGGGTCAAACTGTAAACCAAACTTACTATTTGACAGATTTGACAACGCTGCGAGAGCGAATTCGTAAGAAACGGCAGGAGTTGTGAAAAAAAAAATTGTGGATCTTGCATCTGTCCATAACGCGCTGTCTGTGAAGCGTTATTTAGCCGCTAGAGGCATTCCAGTGCTCAAACACGCGTCGTACTCGCCTGATTTAGCACCCTGTGACCTTTTCCAGTTTCCGAAGATCAAATCTGCCTTAAAAGGAACCCGGTTCGAGTCGATGGAAGAGGTAAAGCGAAAATCGGCAAAGCTCCTAAATACTCTTACAAAAAAAGACTTCCAGCATTGCTATGACCAAGGAAAAAAACGAATGGAACGGTGTGTGGCGAGGGAAGGGGAGTATATTGATTCGATTGTTAAATAATTTTTAAAATAAAACCCTTTTTCGTGCAATCGCACGCGAAGTCAGTATTTCGCGTTCTCAGCACAGTCCGCGAAATTTAATTTCGCGGCCGTTACCCATAGCAACGGCCGCGAAACCAAACGTCACTTCCAAATTTGACATTTCTAAAATACTACAAAGACAAGGATTATTTTTTATTGAATACCAACAAATACATAAGTTATATTATTTAGGATGAATATTTACATTAATTGTACAGTTTGTATTATTACTTATATTTACTCTAGAAGTTGAAGCAACTACATCTAGTGTTTCTGAATAATGGTTATTGCCTACATTCAAACCAGATACCATATCGCTATCAGTATCAGACATTTTGCGTTTTGACAAGAACTGTCAAAATATATATTGAAACATATCATTTCCATAGCACACGGTGATATTGTTAAATGAATTGAAATGCTGTTGATTTTAGAGCAATAATATATTTATTTACAACTATCTATTTTAATAATTTTAACGATTGCACGAAAAATAGTGTGTATGCCATGGCCGCGAAACTTTTTAACGACCTCAAGATTATCTTGCCTCGGCCGCAAGCGGCCTCGGCGATAACTGTTCTTTCGGTACGTTAAAGAGGTATTTCGCGGCCTTAGCATACAAATAACTATTTTATAAGCAGTCTCGTTATTTAATAGCCAGACCTCGTATATACCATAAATTAATGTGCCCTAAAAATTTCAAGTTTCTTTTTGAATTTCCTGCCTTCAAAAAATCTCAAATTGACGTTTATATGATGATTTTAACATGCATCGGACGCTATATTGGTTACCATCTTGGATCCCGAACTTCTGGTCTAAATTACGACGTGGAGCAGACATTTTCTTAATCGGCAACATTTAATTGGTCCAAAAAAGTTGTTTTACTAATTGTTAGGTACATGAAATGCTTCTCTTTCTTATTTTACAACTTATTAAAAATCTGTCCTAGTCTATTGTAAGTAGTTGAAGGATTTCTGTTTAGATTATAAATCTGCAACACCTAGTCGAAAGCTTGGGAGATGTCGAAAGTTGGGTTTTACGTATTCCATAGTAAATTTTTCGTTATTTGTAAAGTTGTTGTTGAAAGGGATTGACGTTGATGTTCGGTGACGTTTAAACTGATTTACTCTAATGAATCGAAGCTTGACTTTTGGCATCATTAAAAAAGAAGGAACGTGTTGCCCCATTGAGGTCGCTCTCCCCTCGTGGAAACAAAGAGAATAATATCGGACATTGTTTTAAAAGAGTGTAATGGTGTAATCTGTCGAAAAATGGGAGCACAATAGGCAGAGAACAATGAAATATCACAATTTGGACAATAATCGAATAATAATAATAATAATTATAATAGCCGAAGAAGAGAGAGAACGAAAAAAAAACGTTTGCCCTTGAATCGAAAACGCTTTACGAAAAATTTTAAACAATGAAAAAAAGCAGTGGGAGTCTATGTATTCGAGTAAGTGTGTGTGTGTGTTATATGCACATGTTAGTAGTCCCTATTATATTATTATAATTCAATGGAGATCACTGGTTTTTGTAACTGGAAAGGTATACTCGACTTTTAAAAAGATTTTCGACATAAAGAAACTCGAATAAAAGAGAGTCTCCGGGAGTTGGAGGAGAAAAACTTACGATATAATTGCATTTTAACATTCTTCTTCCGGTCCGTAAAATGTGATACCCCTCTTTTATTTTCTTACTCTTTTCGTAGGATACCCTCATCGAGATACGTTTTTACATCATTGTTTTTTTTTATTCTTGCTTGGATTTTTACAGAAAATAAAACGATATTCTCTTTAGGAATAAAATTAATTATATCTTCGTCCAATTGACAATAAAAGTGATAATTTTCTTCATTAATAGTAACTAGTATGTAACTAGAGTTGTAACTCGTATAACGTACTAAACTTTTTCTACGCCCATTCATTTTCTTCTATGAAATAAAGAAAATTGTAATTATAGTCCGTCTGGAAAGTATCCGGAAAAAAGAATGCACAATTATAATTTTGCAGTATATATTTTTATTATTTAAATTATAAAATAACCACAAACAATTCATTTCATTTACTTATACAACCTCCATTTAATTCTAAACACTTAAGTAAACTAAAATGTTGAATCTGGAACCGTTAGCGAAACTGATACCGAAAACCGTTTACACTACCACTACACCAACACACACTTTTATATGCCTGACGCGCGTTTCGGTAACCAAGTTATCTTCTTCAGAGACCGAAGGTAAACTAAAGCTATGTCTACAAACTAACATTATATATAGAACATTTTTAGCGCCAAATGTTTTCGCGGTAAATCTTTTGGCGGCAAAGCCAATTTTTAGCGCGAAAACATTTTTACAATAAGTTTTCTTATAATAAACTATAAAGTGGACTATCTGGGATAGGTCCTCTATTTTTACATTTAATAATTTCTATACTTTCAAATGCATCCAACAATCTATTGTTCGATACATTTTTTAACAATTTTAAAATATCTACATTTACAGAATGGTTCTTGGTAAAAGCATGTTCGGCAATACTAGATTTTTCTATACGTCCATATTTTAGATGTGCTAAATGTTCTTTAAATCTAGTTTTATCCGATCTTTTTGTTTGCCCAACATACTTTGTATCACAATCATCACAACTTATTTCATATATACCGCTTTTTTCCAGATCTTCTCTCTTATTCTTCGGATTTCCTAACAATTGTCTCAAGGTGCCACTAGTTTTATGAACTAAACCTAATCCCACCGTGCCGAAAATTGTATTCAATCCTTTGGTATACTGAGGGATAAATGGTAATGAAATGAATTTCATATCGTTGTGTTCTCGCTGGAAAAAGGTGGTTTCACAAAGAGATTTCTTAAAACTATGGCGATTGATTAGCTTATGAATTAGTTTTTTCTCATATCCATTAAGTACAGCTATATCCTCAATTAAATTCTTTTCTCTGTTATATCTTGTTTTGTTTAAAGGAAAATAAAACGGTTTTCGGTACTTAAGTAAACGTCCAGGTGCACCAGAAACTAGGCCACTGCCATACTGCTTGCTCGGTGATGATGGTCCAGGCCTGTAAAACCGAACGAATCAAACCTTCTTCATTTCGTGGGGCTACTCGTTCCACTTCAATCTTCATTAATCTTCATATGTTTTCAGTGGGACTAAGATCTGGTGAAGCTGCTGGCCAGTGTTGTCAGTTGGTGTTCTTGCATCCAAGTTTGAGTATGGCATCTTGCATTATCCTGCTGAAAACGCCACCACTCTGGATATAAAGCATGAGCTGTTTCAAGAAGAAAACCATTTAAAATATCACAATACTTTGCACTATTAACAATGCCATCAACTATACTTGAGATATTGATCCCCAAAACATTATTTTAGTTGGAAAATTTGGATATTTGAACGGTAACATTTTCTCTTGACAGGATTTTAAGATGGTTTGCACCAATCTGGAAACAACTCTCGTTAGATATAAAAATATTGCTGAAATTATCTCCTTGAAAACGTTGACCAAACTCCATTCTTCGTTGCTTTTGTAGAGGTGTTATTGCAGGGATGTTTTTCGGTTTCCTTGATATGTATCCTTGTTTTTTCGGTGCCATGCGGACAGTTTCTGGACACACATTTATTCTTCGTTGATTTCTAAATCTGCTAGCCAGTTTTCGAAACCCTAGGCGCGGATTTTGTCGTCCTAAATTCACTAAAGCGTTTAAAATGTTTCCGCGAATCTTACGCGTTCTTCCCAAAACTGGTCTATGTCTTATATCTGTACCAGTTTTTATCCTCTTAATTGTTTTATACACTGCACTTTTTCTTTCCGAGTTCAGTCAATTGCACTAGTTTTTTAACGTTTCCAACACCCTTTGTATACAAAATATTCCACCATTTTTCTTTTTTCTACTTGCGACATTATTTTACAAAACTCAACTCTGTTTACAATCAACAATATTTGATTGATACTGTTGTCATGCGATTTTATTCATAGCCTACTATCGGCACAATCTACTTGACACATTACTTTTGTCTTAGAATGTTACGAAAAGAAAGTACATATATTAAAATTAGGAAAAATAATAAATTCAGGATACTTTCTATAGACGAACTATAATTATACTTTTATGTAATAATTATTAATCACAATAGAGCAATTATTGTAAGTTGTTGGTCCCTCATTTTATTATTAACAATTCTTTCGGAAAATGTTAACAGATGCTGTTACAAATGTTATTAAATATAAAAAGATTTCAGTTGCGCCAATTTACAAACTTTCTAAGGAAACTAATAGACTAAAAATTACGACAAATTTGTTATGTAATGTCAAATTAACAACTAAAGACAAGTAGGTATGCCAAATATGATAAATGCAGCTTGCGTTTATATATATTTCATCTTTTACTCTAAATATACCGTCTTATATGATAATGGAAGGGCTTCCTCGTCTACAAAAGAGTACAGCGTCTTTTCTGTTTCTCGGAGACCGAGCAGGAAATTAATTTTATCTCGCAGACATACACTCGACGACTCTACTACTACGACGGCGGCGTCGTCTCAAAAAACGTTGCCGTTTCTTGTTATCAGTTACATGATTGTTTTGTGGTACACAAGTAAAAGTTAACGCACAGTTGGCTACGAAAAGACTTCGTCCAGCACCCGTGAAATTTTCTGTAACTTGAGGCAAATTATTTTGCCGCATCAAAGGTGGCTCGCAAATTGTTTTAACGCTCTCCCTACCGCGAGATGTTCGCGCTCCAGTGGATGATTTTATCCCACGGAACGTGCAGGAGAGAAAGAGAGAAAGAGAAAAAGGGAGATTTTCCGACGGAACGCTCCTCCCGAAACGATTTCCGCGACTTTCCTTTTTTGTCTGTGACGGTTTCGGAATCGTTAGTAATTGGTTATCTGTCTGTTTTATTTCTTTTTTCTGTATCTTGCTTTGTTTTGGAAATTGTTGTTGTGTGTAAAGAAATTCCTTCAATTTTGAAACCTAACCAATATCGATGTCGAAATAAAATCTTTTTATGTATCTGTTAATTGATTTGCTTCAGATTTCTAAAGAAACTTGCAAATAAGTCCAAAGAAAGACTACTTAAAGTCCATTTCTCAGTTTTCTGAGTAAAATCCTTGTGGTTGTGGTCCTCCCTATATCTAGAGTATGGTATCCAGCTTTATCGTTTCTATTAGACCTATTAACCTGGACGCCATCCCCTTCGCATAGGTCTCTGCCCTCGGTTTTTCTTCTCCAAATAGGTGAAACCGCACCCTTGCTAGGCCTTCGCACTCACAGAGTATGTGCTCCGCAGTTTCGTCTTCTTCCTAGCAGGCTATCGTCTGCTAGGCCGATTGTGTGCATATGTTTCCTTAGCCTGCAATGTCCTGTCAGCATACCCACCATCATCCTCGTCGTTTCTTGACTTTGACATAGCAGGTTGCATGACAGTTTGATCGACGGTCCTTTAATAAATAGCTTAGCTTGCCTCATTGCCTTCAGCTGTGACAGCCTTGTTTAAGCAAGGTGTTGCTGAACAGGAGTTAATTAAATTAACGGGTCACTCAAATGCTGGCTCGTTAAAACCTTATCTGCAGCTGGATTCCAGTCAACACGAGATCGAGAATCTCAGGACTACAAATGAAGCTGGATCTTCGAGTTCTCAAATATTACATGTCAATAATACACAAAATCAATCTTTAGTAGAAAAGAACATGCAAACTACTATAACTTATAATAATTGTACATTTAATATTGCGTTAACAAATAAACAAAGATTATGTTTCGTTGATATTGTCTTGTTTTTCTAGTGAATTAGTCTTGTCGAATACCATTCGAGAGAAACATTTTCCCGGCCAATTATTTTTTTACTAATGATTTTATTAAATTAATCGAATTAATTGAAGTTAAATAAATTTTATATTCTTCAGGCATGAAGTTAAAAATTTTAGTTGTTAAATACACAAAATTTTTCTGTCCATAGATTTGTTAACTACACTAGAGTTACATGGGTGGAATTATTCCATTATAGTTTTTATTATAATTTTTAATAATGAGTTTTGTTAGTAATTTAAAAATCATTTAGAAATCATTTGCAAGTTAAGTTTTTGGGACAATTTAGATAAGAATTATATATTATAAATAAGGAATGGTTAGAATTGTTAGAAGAATTATACAGTAGACGGCTAATTTATGGAATATTATCATTATTTCGAGAACCGTCGAGTTTTGAGGGTAATCCCGAAACAGGTCGATTTTTGTTATAAAATACCCATCTTATAACGTACATGGAGTAAGGATGACGTCACCGGTGTGGGTGTAGTGACGTAATCGTTAATTTTTGTAAATAGAAATCGGTATAATGCTACACCTCATTTGAAGAAGAATTTAATTCTCTACTTAACGACATTACATTTGTAACTAAAATATTTTTTAAGGGTACAAAAACATTTCTTTTTATTTAAATTCAACCAAATTACAACTAATGATTTAATTCATAACGTCCTTTAAAGTAACCAAATTATGCATAATAATTATTTTAAATTAAATGTTCCAAATGCCATCCATCGGTTCCTGCAATGACTTTCTGAAATAAATACTTAAAAAAGCAAAAATAAGTAAAAATAATAATGGACACAAAAAGTTATCTCATAAACACTGAAACTTTTTGTCAAATGTTAAATCAGGCAAGTGATATTGGTATAGTTACTGTAATATTTATTGTCGTAAATATTTTTTGATTTTGTGAATTGTCATCAGTTGTCAATTGTAATTTTTACTTTTGAATACTAAATTATGGTTCACCTAAATGAAACACAACGCATAGAAATATTAATTCTTAGCGGATGTGGAGATAGAAAAAGAACACAGAACGAGGTATGCAATTTATTCAACGCAAAATGTCCAGACAGAGCCATCAGCCAATCAACAGTAAGTAAAATAGTCCGAAAATTTGGAGAAACTGGGCACGTTAAACATATTCCAAACGCTGGGCGTCCTAAAATTGAAGACAATGTGAAACTTGATGTTTTATTAAATGTCCATGACAATCCTCACAGTAGTTCAACACAAATGGGTGAATATGCTGGAGTTTCCCAACGAGCGGTATTACGTATTTTAAAAAAAGAAAAATACCATCCCTACAAAACTCAACTACACCAGGAATTAAACGACGACGATCCCGATCGCCGGCTTCAATTTTCTGAAATGATGCAGGATTTATGTATCGGCAATCCACGTTTAATCAATCAAATCCTCTTTTCCGATGAAGCCACATTTTTTTTTACATGGTACCGTGAATCGTCAAAATTGCAGGTATTGGAGCCAAGAAAACCCACATTGGATGACTGAGGCACACACGCAATATCCTCAGAAAGTGAATGTATGGGCAGGGCAGGGATCATCGATGATAGAATCATTGGCCCTTATTTCTTTGAAGAAAATTTAACAGGAGAACGTTATTTGACTTTTTTGAGAAATCAAATTATACCTGTCCTTGCTAACATGTATCCAAATGCCAATAATGCAAATTTACCTAGTGACAATATCTGGTTTCAACAAGATGGAGCCAATGTAAGTTGTTGTATAAAATAAAGTTAATTTTTTAAAAACAATAATTTCCATCATGGAAACGTAATTCTGGTGTGTACATTTCTATGTGTTTTATTAATACAATAAAAAAATCCCATTTTTTCTTATCACTTATTACTGATGGTAACAATTTTTCTTGGGTTTTGATTGTTGGGTTACTGTTACCCTATTATTTATCTCAATGTTTAGGTATAGATTTACTTAATATTTTATTAATAAGTTTATCTGTGGTTATCTTAAATCAATGTGATTGTTAGTATTTAACCAAAGTGTCAGACACACCCCCTGCGTCTATTACTTTTCTGCCGATTTGATGAAGTGGCAAAATTATAAATTTAATCGCCTTTAACAAGGGGTTGAAACTTTTGGAAGTGACAGGCCCAGATAAAAGTGTGGACTTTAATCTTGGAAATCTTTTGCGCTTACTCGATTCATTTCCTTGTTCTTTTAAAACAGTTTTCTAAACTAAACTTCCATCCAGGACCGAATTTCCAATAAAATAATTAAAAAATGTATAAAATTTTAGTATCCGCTAATCAAAACTCAATGATTGTATCTATAGTAAGTATTTTCTTTCTTGTTCTATTAAAACAAAGTTTGTAGTAGGTTTTTTTAGGTATAAAATTGGTTAAATTTTGAAATCAGGTCCTGTTTATGGCAAAAACTTCTAATCTTTAGAAAGCAAGTTTTTCGAAGAAGTATTCATCTTATATATATATATAACTGGTGAAATATGAATTCCTCCTTCCTATCAACTTAAAATCCATTGTGTTGCTTAATAAAACGAAGCAGCTTTTGTACTTGTCGAATTAATGTTTTGTAAAAATTCCTCTTAAATTTGTAAAGAAAAATGGCGTCTCGTTCATTTGATGGCTGGAAACTTTTCCGGTGAAACAATGGCGTTGGCGTCAAGTGACGTGTGTTAAATGTTGACGTACGCGTCAAGTCGACCTGTGCCTCGATTCCTGGATCCTTTGTGGACGTTGATAGCCGACGGTCATACATCGAAAGCGTTAGCCTTGCGTTTGACACATTATATTATCGTCTTTGTGAGAAAACTGGCCCTATCTATCTGTATATATGTGTACACACACTATACGGGGTAATTGGAAGAGGTACCTACACACGTTTGATTATTGGGTCGTTGTAATTGGGAAATAATCGGACCTGTCTGTCTCTTTATCTATCGATTCAAGTCTCTTGAGTAATCAATCATTCACTTATTATTGTACGCCGATATATATATATATAGATGTATATATAGAAGATCGACAGCAAAACGTTATATTGTGAGATGTGGGTCAATACATATACACACATCTGATGGCTATGAACCTTTTTATATTCATACTATTTTTAATTTTGAACCTTTTATAAAGTTTACTTAATATTTCATTTAAACTGCTCAATAATTGAAGTGGATATTACAAAAATCTGTAATTTTCTTTTGTCATTGGTTAATAATAATAAACTAAAATAAAAAATAATGAACGCTAATAGAGCAATATATGCCAATAAACAAAATACTACGGAGCAAAAACACAAAAATCAAAATATATAATAGCCCTATAAGGATAATATTAATGTATGCTGCAAAAACAATGACAATGACCAAAAATTAAGAGGAAGATTTAAAAATAGTTGAAAGAAAAGCAATTAGATTAATATTGAGACCCTTCAAGAAAAATTAAAATGAATTTAGAAGGAGAACGAATCAGGAAATACAACAAGAGATAAAGGAAAATGTGGTTCAGAAAATAAAGTAACAGAGAGTAAGGTGGCTAGGTCACGTTTTTAGAGCAGGAACTATTATAGCAACGATAAATATAATATTAGAATATCCATATCCATATCCATTAGGTACAGCTATATCCTCAATTAAACTCTTTTCTCTGTTATATCTTGTTTTGTTTAAAGGAAAATTAATTAATCGATGAACCAAAAAATGAAAACTTGCCATTTTGTGTTAACTACCGTGAAAAGAATCAACCGGAATATATCTATACGTAGCGGTATCAAATTCTAGCTTGTTATTATTTCTAATTACTAATGTGTCCAAAAATGGCAACTGTTCATTATTTTCTAGTTCAAATGTAAATTTTATGCTTGAGTATTTAATTTTGAAATGAAATCTTCTACTGATAATTTCTTCGTATTAAAAACTGCGAAAATGTCGTCCACATATCTATACCATATCCTTGGGAAATACTCGAACTCTTGACTGATCTGAGTTTCAAAATTGCTCATAAAAAGGTTGGCTATAAATGGTGATAAACAATTACCCATTGCTGTCTATAAATCTTATAGCTTTGCCTTTTCTTAAAAATTTTCTTGTAGGTAATTATAACTCTTTATATATCTAAGAACAACCCCTCGATGGTTCGGACAATAATTTAAAAAACAAATATACATGAATAAGAATTAAAAACTAGTTTATTAACATAAAAATATGGTTTCCTCTATTCCCCTTTTTGTTTGAAACGAACCCCTGTATATAAACGAGACGTATCATTGGTTAACAAAATGAAACAAGGTACTTGGCGATTGTTACCAAAAAGAACCCTCCGAACTATGAAAAAAATAGCTATCCGGTTACTGTCACCAACTTGTATACAAATCTTTTGACAAATTCGTCAGCTACTGTAATTTTCGGCTTAATCCCATCATTCAGTAGGCCCGACACTAGAGAGTATCATTACGGAATTAGTAAGGTGAGAGGACCTCCCTGTATTATTTTTTACCTTCCTTCCCAAAGATATTTCTTGATTTACGAATATATTTTTATATATATATATATACAGACGGTATGGTGTTGAGACTTTATTGAATAATAAAGCAAGAAGATATAAAATCCGTGGTATTTTGATATCATCATCGATGTTGATAAGGCGAGTTGCGGCTTGTCATTCGCACACCGAACTCCTTCAAAAACTGCTTTTCAAGAAACGCCAGAAAATTTAATTGAAATAATATTAGTATTCTCATTGTCGATATTCTTCTATTGAATTTCCTTTTTTTTATAATTAAGTTCGCGAATCGAGATTTGAGATGTCATAGGCTGGGATCGATCTCAAAAATCTTGGAACTCTTGAAGATATATTTAAAAATTGACCACCTCAATTTTTATTTTGTATGTCAACATTATGTCTTTAACAAATTTAAATGTCATCGTCAATTCCTGTAATTTACATTTGTAGCTCAAGTGGGTTGGTATTTTTTGTCAGTATTGTGACATAAAATATTGTCCTAGAAGATTTACCTTGGGAGCATCACTTTAAACTTTATTTGTTACAATCACAGCTTCCTTGAGTCCGCTCTAAAGCCACAGCAGAGACTTTACCCCCCAAACGATTACATGGAAGTTATGAAGCAGAAGGAAAGTGTCTTATTTGCTTTCTAAAGATTTTTTAGGCGTGAAGGATATTAAAATAAAGATCACCAATTGGAAAATAACATAAAACAAGGAAAAGGTGAATAAAAGCCAAACTGTGCTAGCCTATATAAGCGCTGAGCGCTGAGCTCAAATATAATCAGTTCGAAGATGGTTTGGGAATGCCTAGGCAAACTAAATGAACACTGTCACCCTCCTATGAGTCCCGGGACACATAGGAATAGAGGAGAACGAAAAAGTAGATAAGCTGGCAAAAAAAGGAGCTGAAACCCCACATTTGGGACCAGAACGATCTTGTGGGATCAGCAGTAGAGTAATCTTAGGAAAACTAAGGAAAGAAATAGAGAAAGAAAAATCCAAGTACTGGAATCAGCTGGAAGGACTGAGGCAATCTAAGATACTATTGGGGAACTATGACCAGAAGAGATCTCTTAGCTGCCTCAACCTCAGTAAAAAAAGGCTCCGAATTCTAATGGGCATTGCCGGTTAAGAAGCCAAATGAATAAACTATTAGCAGATGAAGCAAAGTGCAGATTCTGTGAGGAAGAGGATGAAACCTCAATAGGTACACATACTCTCAGAATGCCCTGCCTTGCAGAATTCTAGGGCCAGATACCTAGGAGAAATAGAGGAGGTAGATCTACCTGATTTGAAACCCGACGATGTTCTAAACTTCCTCAAGTAAATAGGACTCGAAGAGCTGCTATAAATCTGAGAAAACATCAGAACATGGCAAGTAAGGAGGGACACAATAGATCCTATAGAAGGCCAAAAGGCATTAGACATGCAAGAGCCACCCCTAAGTTTGGTCTTAACTTATTTTCATCCTTAGTTTTCCACAGTTTTGTGAAGGAAATTTTACCTCCTCCTCAAGCTGTGGCCATTTGGTTTGGTAAACGAAAAGGCAGATAACGTGGTAAAAGGTCATTTGAATTGAGCACCAGAAATTAATGATCTTACAGAGAAAGTTATAGAGAAAGAAAACAAGTTGGGACAGTAAAAAGAATTGTCATGGATATTGATGGATAATGATATTTCTTAGAGGGTTCACGATTTCCCCCATTTTAGCGACCGGTCTATAACTTTTCATTTAAATTAATATTCGCAACGAAAGCCCGAATCGAATTCAAATTTATTTTATTGTCTCAGAGTCTTCCTTTAAAATAAATTCCGATTGGATATCGCTAATAATTTATTCCTAAAAATATTTTTATATTAATTACATTGATTACAACAAACAATGCAATTTTATTTGCAAATCCGCCAACTTTTAATACACGTAGGTACCTGTTTGTGCGGGCAACCTTCTAATTCTTCTTCATCTTTATACTATTAAAAAAAATATTTCTTTACATTATTCGGTCAATGGAACAAACGAAAAGAAAAAATAATATCAAGTTCCTCTTGGCGTTTATTTTTATTTTAAACGTTCGCCATTCAATCGAGCATCGAAATATCCCGTGGAAACAGTAGGATATCTTTTGTTGGTTGCGTGGGAACACCTCCTTTGATTGTTTGTATTTTTTTCCTATTAGTTCGCGTCAAGGGAAAATTTGTAATTTAATCTCGACAGGAAGTTTTAGATATTTATATTCATTGATTCTTTCAATTTAATGACAGTTCTTTCTGAAACTCTGACAGTTTTTACTTGAACGTTTTAACGTTATAACTTCACATCTTTTTTTAAGCAAAAAAACTATTATGTTACAAGGTTGAGAAAATTCGAGGTTATTTTGGACATAAAAAGGTAAGTTTTCACCAAGTTTCATCAAGATTGACGAATCCGTTGGAAAATTAAAAATTAAAAACGAAAAATCGTTTTTTTTCATTTTCCTCGAAAAATTGAGGTTATGTAAGAAAATTACCAAGAGAAAAGTTTTAGATTTTTACATGATCTACAACTTTTCTATTGGGCATTTTTCATTTTGACGTCAATTTTAGCCGCAAACAGCAATACTTCAGTTTTTATCCCTTTTTCACCCCTAAAAAGTTTATGATCATAATTGAAATAGTTAATGTATTTTTTTTTCCATGTGTTATAAACCCCTTTACCACCTCCAACTGTTACTTACATTCGAGGTATCAGAATTTCTTTATTCTTTCAAAAAATAAATTAAAATTAAGAGATTTTTTAACTTGACGGTGGTTCCTTCAAACTGCAGTAACAAAAGCAGATTCTAGTTGAACGTAAAAAAATACTTTTAGTGGTCCATCAAAGGCACAATTTCCCTAGTAAGATAAAAACTAACATCAAATCGAACGGTTACCAGAAATTTATTATCATGTGAAACAAATATTGACTATTTTTTTTTAAACCGATTGTAATAAGTACCCCAAAAATCATCCCTTCTCTAACTGCGAGTTTAAAAATAAAAAACTCATCAGCCAGGCAGCGTCTGTGTGTTTATTATTATAGAAATATGGTTGGAGCATCGATGCGAAAAATTTCGGTGGGATACACTCGAAGAAACGAATTGTATAATGACGATATCATTTGGTATAATCACTACAATGCCCTTTTTATTTTTCCTTTTTATTCCATATGAATATGGTCATTTATTCGACCTGGAAGCTTATTGAATCGTATCTGATCACGTATCATAATATATGTATTATAGAAGTGGAGGATGATGTTCTACTGTTTATATAAAATAAAAAAACAACAACTATACCTACGTTTAATCAGCCATATTAGATTTCGTTATGCGTGTGAATTTATGTATATTTATTTATTAAACGAAAGCTAGAAAGAAAAAAAGGTTCTTATCTGATTGGTTAGTTATGCTTAAAAGGTATCTACCTGTACCTCGTAATATTGTCGATTAAAAATTAACGGTAAGTCTATGATGGAGGACCAGCAAATTATATCTAAACTTCTCCAAGAAATTAATGCACCAATTTGAAAAATCAAAATGCTTTATTAGCGTTAATATTTTGTTATATTTTGGAAGCCCCTTGTATATGCTATTCGTAAACTTGATATTAGTTGACTGTGTTTTGTAGTTATAAGTTTTTTGCAACAAAACATAAAGAAACAAAAAATGTACTACAGTAAAACCTGTCAATAACGGCCACCAAAAATGAAAGAACTATTGGCTGTTGTAATATATAAAGGTGGCCGCTATTATTGTCAGGTTTTGCAGTGGACAAATAAAAAATATTTTTGGATTTTTGTTTATTTTATCAATTAAAGTAAATATAATTCTATACATAAACGGAAAACTACTAAAACTAGTTTAATATATTATGTACTATATAATACAAAACATAAAACTACATACATACTATACTAGGAAAAAAACAGATGTTAAGCTTTTTTTAAAGTAGCTGTCAATTTTTGTTTGTTTTACATTTTTTAGCTTTGATTTAAGAACCTCAGCTTCACATTTAAGTACATATTTCACCATTATTTTTGCACAATAAATCATTTTCTACGTCCCTCAACTCCAAAGTGGATATTGGAGTTTCACATTCGTCCACATCACTATTGTCAGAAATGTCTTTTTCATCACTATCGCACAATAATGTCCGTAATACCGAAGTTAGGACTCTCTGTAGGTATATCATCGTCAAAGGAAGCAAATTCATTCAAATCTAAAATTTCTTTACTGACTGTAGGGAAAATATGGGCAAGAGGTATCCTCACCATCAAAATGTGGATCTTCTTGGATAATATCGGAGAAGCCGGCTTTAGAAAAACATTTCTTAACTGTAGCAGGAAACACTTTATTCCAAGCAGCTGTAATCCAGATAAATGCATTGGATACATTTATATTTTTTTTCGCAATTCCCAAAATCACATCCACTGTCAATCAACGCTAAAAGTCTTCTAATGAAAAAATTTCGGTAAATCAATTTGATATTCTGAATTATTCCTTGATCTTAGGGCTGGCAATGTGATGTGGTGTTGGGTGGCAGGAAGATTATTTTAACATTTTCTAATGGAACTTTAGGATGTGACGTGGCATTATCCAGGAAAAGAAGCACTTTTCTATTTTGTTTTTTCATTCTATTGTCAAATTTATGCAGCCATCTTGTCATAATTTCTGTTGTAATCCAAGTCTTTTCGTTAGAAACCCATTCTAAGGGTCATTTATCAACATGATTACCCTTAAAACAGCGGGAATTTTTACTTTTTCCTATTACTAATGGATCTTCTTCCTCACCTTCCAAATTTGCATATAGCAAAATAGTCAAACGTTGTTTTACTGCCTTCTTCCCTGTACATTTTTCATTTTTTAAAGCAAATGTCTTGTTAGGCATGACTCGGTAATATAGTCCTGTTTCGTCAGGATTGTATACATCTCGTGGAGAATAATTCCTTAATATCAATGGTAACTTGGATTTCCAATCCTCTCTGTTGTCCAAATTAACCTCTGCAGACGTATCGTGAAAATTCAATCACCAAGTGGGATTACTATTGATACCACCTGTGTATTAAAAATGTACTTTGTTAAACACCAAACGTGACTCGGCTATTAAAAGTTACGTCTATGGAAATTTAACCTTTGATCAAATAACAAAAATGTATGTAAAAGAACAGGCGTTTGAGGGAAATCTTTCATTTTTCCCCAAACCAAAGAACATTTAAATAAAAATAACATTCCAATTACTTTCTGTATAAGTTGCCAACATACATAAACACCTTTGAAGTTTTTCCTATACGCTCATTTGAGCTCCAACTTCATTAATGCGACTTTTTTTCTTATTCTTCTTCTTCTTCGAATTGTTACACAGTGACGGAGTTTTTTCGCCACCGATTACGTACAGAAAGAACATTTCAAAACAAAACCGTTTAATATTATCGAAAAAACATTAAGATTCGTCGCGGGCAATAAAACGCAGCAAGACAGTAAAAATTCGACAATTTGCAACACCCCTTTGTCTATTTTAAGGGTTGTTACGAAAAAGGGTACGATATAAAACTGTCACCGACACGTAAAAAAGATGAAAGAATGTTTCTAGTAACAATTTAAAAAGGGGAAATAATATAACAATAAAATTAATCTAAAGACTGTTTTATATAGGGAGATGAGTGCAGCACACAATAATTTGAGCACCACAAAAAAACACAATTAGTAGCCTGGTGCATTTTAGTGAATTTTTGTCCACCAACACCGAAAATTTTGATCCTGTATCAGGATGGGAAATAACCTCCAAAAATTAAAAAGGAGACTCGAAAAAATTGTGATATAAAATGATAAACAATTTATTAACGTATTCGGATACTTCAGCAGATTTTTGGATAGTCTATAACCTTCTTTATCCCATGTGCGTTCCTTTACACTAGGTCAACCAACGCTGATGCTGACAAACTAATGAGATTACCAGGTTCCAAAATCCTTTGGAAGGCAGCTATACCAGCCAACGAGTCAGCTATGCGGTTGCTTTTTGAAATTCCATGACCTTTGATCTAGCCTAGAAAAATCACGTTGTTTTTGAAAGCTACGGTAAAAGCCATTTTATGATATTCTAATATTAAACCTGATGTGGTCCATGGTCTAATCAGGGCTTATAGTACTTGTCTGCTATCCGTGAGAATTCGGATGTTTTTAACAGTAATTTTTCCTTTGGTGAAATATTTTGCTATCATTTAGAAGTTAGTGATGTGGAGGATACGGGTACTTAGCTAGTAGGTAAGATTAACCAGACAAAAACGCATATTCCGCGAGGTTTCACTGTGATTAACAGTAATGAGGTTCACTATTTGGATGTGTTTGGAATTTACGGCAACATGTCTCCTTGAAAGATCTTTTGGTGGATTTTAGACAAGGAAAATGACTGTCTCAAAGAGCTGGTGTACATACTATTGGCGGAGCACTTATGAAAATAGCTGAGTTCTTAAAACTAGACCAATTAGAAAAGTATACAAGTCATTGCTTCAGGATAGGCCAACGTTGTTGGCCTAAGCTGGAGCTTACCTTAAAGTTCTAAAACAGCATATAAGATGGAAGAACTCTTCAGTTGCAGAAAAGTATATAGAAGAATCGATTGAAGGCAAAACCAAGATTGCAAGAATGATCTAAAAGGGCAAAACTTTTGTTGAAGTCACAGCCACACAGCCACACGTCTTCCGCGATTACAGAAAACACTGTAAATCCATCAACAACTCCATTAATACATATTGCTGGCAACAGCAGTTGCACCTCGAGTTGCACAATTAATGTCAATCTTCAAAAACTAGAATAAAAGCTTAGTTTATGTTGATTCACTTATTATTTCAAACAACATTGGGAAAATTGAAGTACAGTATGAATAAAAATTATGATTGAGCCATCACCTTGTATATAATATTAAATAATTTTAAATTTCATTGTATTTGTTATTCAATTAGAATCCGTCATATCAATCAAACCACGATAAGTTTTATATAAAATTTTATCAAATATTTAGTATATTTATGTATTGTTTTTCAATAATTTTAGAATTAAATAATTGTTCATTGTACTCTATTATTATGGAATAAATTAAATTGTTTATTTTGTGAAAAGCTCGACTATATTAACAATGACAAACGTATAATTAATTAACATTTTTTCACAAAATTTTTTTTCGTTTATTTATAAATGAAGGTAGTTTTTGTGAAGGTACTTTTCTATATGCTTATTTGTTGGACAACGCATATTATTTTGCACATTACAAATTTGAAACAATTCCAAGAGAAACACAGAGGTTGTTTTATATAAAGGATGACAATCGTGAAAAAACTGGTCTTACAAGAAAAAACATCACACAAGAAAAGACTTGTTTCCCAATACTTGACCCAAAACTGTACTCTTGGACGAAAGAAGTTATTTAATAGTGTGTTGTGGCACAGTGGTGGAAAGTGAGCATAGCGAAGGCAGCAAATACCAGCTACATTCAATAAAAAGTCAGAAATTTAATCCAGGATGTTAAACTTTTTAGCTTTGTATCCTCCATTCAAGTTTTTTAGTAAGGTGGTTAACTTGCTGAATTTAGAATTGTCACAATTTTCATTCACCAACAACGTAGGTACGCTTGCTTTCTCTGACTTTTCAGAAAAATACGCCCCAAGTATTTTTCAATCAGATATTCTTAATGCTTTTCCATTTTTTAAAAGACTGATATTCTTTCTCATACATTATCCTAGATTTTTGTGGCAATAATAAATTTTCTGCTTCCAATGCTGCATTTTCTACATCTGGGTTTTCCTTTTCTTGTGTCAATTCTTCTCTGTCCATTTCGTATTTATTCACTTTGTACCCGAAACGCAACAATAATTTTCAAATTCACTTCGTGTATTATAAATAATAGGAACTGTAATGGAAACTTTGGTTGTAAATTTCCCTTGGAAAAATTGTAACCGTTCTAATTATTGTCGTCGCTTATAAACAAACCGATAGAGTGAGTAGTGCGATCCACTTAAAAAATAACAAGCCAAACATAGGTACATACAACGAAAACAACATGGATTTGTTTTTAAAAGCGACAGTATTCAATTTCGAGAGTGTATTTGACTAATGGGTAGGTCAACACGGCACCGGTTCGGCATTCAAAGTCAACCGAAAATTACGAAAAGAAAAAACACATTTTTATTTTCTGAACAAATCGTACGACATTGTAACCGTTGAGCAGATGTAATTTTTGAATTTTTTAAATTCTTACCTAAAGGGGGTGTGAGATCACCTAACCAAACCAGGAATGTTTTTGTATCTATGTTTATTTATGTATATACGTTAATGGGTTGTTTTTTTTGTTTATTTGTTTGGTGTTGTTTTATTGTTGCATCGATTTTTTTTAAAACATTACGAATTCAACGTTCACACTCTTACTTTAAACCGAGTACATAAAAGAACAATAATATCTGAAATAACGAGCGAAAGTCGTGGCGTAGAGAAAATTTGTAAAATAATTGACTCTGCCATCCGTACATCCGGGAAAACATTTTCTTATAGAACGTTGTCGACATTAACAGGGCCGTAGTTCTAGAATCCAAACAAATTCATGCCCAATCGAAGAATTGATGTTGTAACAGCCGAACAAAATCATTTTTCTGAAACCGCTTGGAAATGGCTATGTTCTCGGATCAATTTCTAACCCCAAAGTACGATAATCTGGTACAATATTCCGTTGCTAGCCAACGAATGATGACAGAATGATGAATGACGTGAACATAGAACATTTTGTTGTTTCGTGGCGCATGACAATGACAGATTGCAGTATGACAGGTGGCAGTATTATTTATGTTGTGATCATAGAACACTTTGTTGTTCTATAGCGCATGACAAAGACAGTATGACAAATGACAGTATGATAGTATGACAAATGACGTATGTCAAAATGGTAGATGATACATGGAACGTTGATGTAAGCCAGGATGGAGGACTTACGACAAAACCATAGGACATTTTGTTGTTCCATGCCTCAAGCTTCCGGCGGCCATGTTGAAAAGGGGCGGGGCATACATACACATTGATTTTCCTAGCTGTCTCTCTCTCTAACACATTGATTTCCCTATCTCTATAGTGGTATTCTCCTAGGGTGTGTTCCCCGAACACACCCCTAGTATATCTACTAGATAGACTCCAATGTTTGTTGGCCTCGGCCGGGTATGTATCGCTTTTACTCCTAGATACACAATATACTATTTTCGTTGCACAGATTTCGATTATCCACCTTATTCACCGAATCTAACACCACCTGATGTCTGCATTTGAGGTATGATGAAGGATTCCATATTTCGCAGTGGTTCATTTATAATAATACCAAAACCAAATCAATCTAAACTAATGATTTTTAAATTATTCTATATTGATTAGGTTAAATTTGTATAAAAATTCTTGTAATGTTCTTAATATCAAACAGAATAAACAATTTTATTATACAATTTGCATTAAATGCAAATGTGAATGTGAATTTATTGACATCTAACTAATATTATCTAGATATTTAAGAATTGTAGTCTTTGGATAATGAACTTTAAATATCACATCATTAAAATGAACTGATGTTCTGCAATAATAATTAAAAATCGTACTCAAAATTATGCAACCACCATTTCTTTACGAAATGTCCTTAATATTATGCAACCAGCTTTTGCTTATGAAATAATACTGATATGAATTACATTTCAGTCATTTTTTTGTAAAAATATTAATACCAAAAGTACTAGTTTTTATAAATTTATTATTTAAATGATTTTATTACAACAGTTATTAAAAATCGTACAATAAATAAAATGATTACTGTTATATTTAATATTGGATGTCAAACTGTCGATGTTTTTTATACCAAAACAACTGCCATTGAACGAAATTGTTACATTTTTTTTAATAAATCATGGTAGTTGTCTCGAAAATATTTTGTTTAATTTTATTAATTTATCTTGGCTATCAATCATGAGTTTTTCTGCTTATAAATAATCTTTACTTATTAATAAAATATCTTTTTCTTTTATTTCAGTGATTGTTGAGGGAAAGATGAATTGTCTGCCAGAAAACTCCAAACTTCGAGTCACCATATTATTCCTTTATTTGGTAAGCGTAATTATTTTTTAAATATTTTTTTTCAAATATTTTTGATGCTATGTGGGAAATTATGAAAATTTTACCGATGCCATCTCTGTATACGAAACCAACCACTTGATTGATCTCGTTATTTGTACATTGTGATTTGCGGTGAACTGATTCATACGAGAGGTTCGTTATTTTACACCTTAATTTGTGTTTTCTTGTGGATTTTTAGAGTAAATATACTGAAAAATCGGATAAATGAGTGCCACGTATTATTATAAACATTAATTAATAGAGAAAAATTAATTTGCACCAAAGCAGTTCAATTTGGAATATAATTTGCTCATTATTGACAAAAACTATACATATTTTTCCAGCTAGATTCAATGATATCCAATATTTCAAAGATTGTAAAACGGATGATAAATAAAAATCAAAATCCATTCACTAATTTCCTAAAAAATACAAAATGTTGTATGAATATTTCACACTTCTACTTTTTAACCAATAATATGCCTTACTTTTGTCTAGATACCATGGTAACTAAAATTATTTACGGAAATATTTTCGTACCGCCTCGATATTTAAATGGAAATTTTTTGACAGTCAGCCGAAACCATAGAGCACGTACAGACCATAGACAAATAAAAATATATCATATTTCTCTATGACGCAGACGTTTAAACCAGTAACTAATAACTAGTGACAGATGTCAGATTTGTTTAATATTTTGTTTTCAAACTATCGTGTGAAATTTTCTGTCGGGCACGAATATTTCAAGCTTTCTCTATGGTTTCAGCTGTCAAATCAAATAGATAAGGTGTGTAAAAATAGCTTATGGAATTACACATGGATCTGTTCTGGAACCAGTTCTTTATATTTTACATAGAAATAGTTTATTTAATTCAATTAATTGACATTTCTCATCTTAATCGAAATAATTACAAACCCATTATTATAATCTTGCTCCAGAAACGAATTTGTAAACGCTCCGTATCGCCCGTTGTAAATAATTCATCAAATCGAAATTTGAATCCATCAAAACCAATGAATATAGGTAGGTAGCTATTAATAATATAGGGATGCGTCGGCAAGTATAATTCTTGAGATTCCCTACCGACCCTTTTCCACATTGCTATATTGAAGATGTTGGCTGCTTTCAATTGAAAATTGTAAACCACCCTAACCAAGTCTCGCATTCCGAAAACGTTGAACATTCACACCAATATCTTGACTGATATCGCGAGAACGGGGTAGCGAAAGGTGGTGGCGAGAGGGGTGGTTTACGCACCCCTCGAAAATAAACCTGTCATGGAAAGTTTAATCCCGAATTTTCGTTACGGTTTTTAAAAATTTTAAATTCGTTCTAATCCTCGACACGCGCCATTCATCACAACAGAACTAATTTCTATTGCACCGCGATACTGTCCTTGGCAGATTGAGTAGGATGATGTGTCAATGTCACCACAAAAGAAAATGTATATAAATTGGGTGGATAAGTCTTAGTCCTAACTAAGAAAAATGTTTTTTTTGCAAAATTTAATTTTATAATAGCGATACTCTAAATTTTCGATACAATTTTGGTAATACGATTTGTTTTTTGGTTTCAAAATATGCCTCTGTTTTGCTAGTGCTAAATTTCTTTCCAGAGACTATCCTCTTGAGGTGTGCTATAGTTCATTTGTTTGAAATTGGCAGCACAGTGAATTCATTATAAATGCAAATCATTTAAAGCCCAAGCAAGGGTGGTTTATGAAAAATAAATAAAAGTAGTATAAATTTCTATTGAAAGATAATCATACTTGTTATTTTTCAAAGAGTCCACCCTGTAATTAGAGATAAACTAACTTAAACACAATAGAAATTTTCTTACCTGCCAACTACAAACAAACGAACTATAGTAGTAACTGAAAATCGTAAGGATATAACTCTAGCTGCGCCATCTATTGTAACTTTATAGTTTCAATAAGTCTACTACTGATATTATATCCCGCAAGTGTTGTTTATCTGGTATTAGCCAAACTCAAGTTTAAAGAAAGTTTAAAAATACAAAAAAACAGTGAAAACATTTTATTTAACAACCCAATTTATATAATGGAAGTGCCAAAACAAAACGATTAACGAATACATATCAATTACAACAAAAAATGTATCATACCCTATCAAAGCGTTCAAGAAAATCCAGCAGGAAACAGTGTTTCATATCCGGCTCGAATGGACCAAAATTTTGTTACTAACATTTTTCCTTTCTTGATTTGTTTGAAACGCTCGTCTAGAGTACGAACAACAATAACAATGGACGTGAAATTAAATATAACATAGATTAACATATTTGTTACGATGTATAATATAGATAGAAAAAAAAACAAATGGTAACTGTTTTCCACCTATAGGCGAGTATGTACATTTATTTACAAGCTAATTTAATCATAATAATTAATAATTGTGTCTCTTAAAGCTGGCTTAGGTGCATTTTGCGTGAAAAATGTTCACAAGCTGAAATATCTCTAGAGCTATTTGCTTAGTGTAGGTAATATCTAAAGTTTATGAAATATCACAACAGTTTAAATCACATCATTAACTAGCGCAAGTTCGGATTTCGAAATAGTAAAGATTTAATGATTTAAATATTTTCTAACGTGTCATGGTTTCAGTGTGAAATGTAGTTAGATATGGAAAAAAACTGGAAATCAAAAATTTGAAAAACTATTTTTTTTTTCAGTCGACACTAAGCTTCTTGAACGATCCGTCAATACCCATGCCTAGTTCTTCATTCATTTCCGATACAAGTGGACAATTTTTTTCATCTATTTCTATATACATGTCGTCTAGAGCTAGTAGAGTTTCTCTTTTGGTTTTCAGAAACTCTTGGAACTTCTTAACCATTTCTCTAAGTGGTACTTCGCCGCCATATTCTTTCGGTAGGATCTTCTTATCGACTTTTTCGAAGATCTCCTCTGAGTTTTTATAAACCTACAAAAGGAAAACCATTACTTATGGAAAAACTCGTTTAAAAATTATAGACGTACGTGTAGCCTATTTCTCAATTTTTCACTTAGCAATGGTGACGAGTATTCGAATAATTTAGCGGCGCTGGAATTCATGTTTAAAAAATGGTTGCCCTTGTGTCTCATCGGAGTGGTGTTCTTGAAAAAAAAATAAACTTTATTAGCAAAATCGTTATTTGTTTTGTCTTAACCGAGAGTTAATTCTAGTTTTCGAGATCAAGACCATTCTCTAGTCTTTTGTTGTCTTACCTGCACGCATCTGACGATATTTCTGATGTCTCTGAGACTCCACAAAGAGATGTGGGCCATGCTGAACCCTCCTTCGTCATTTACGTAGGTATAACCATGGATTTGGTTCATTTCGTCGTCCATTAGAGATTCTGTTACCATGCTATGCAGACGGATCATGTGGGCAGAGGTGTACTTGTGAGGATCGAAATTTGCTGCAAAAAACCACTCATCAGATAGTTAAAAGTGTAAATAGAGACTTAAACCATAACCTACTTGCAGTTAGACAGAAAAAGGACATTGAAGGAAGCAATGTTTAAGAAACAGAATACAAAGAATTGGGGGAAACACTTAGGAAAAAATTTCAAAATGTGGTGTGAACACCTTGTATATTTTGTATATTTAATTAAATTACTATAGGTAAATATCTACGACCTAGAAGAGCATAGTTGTATTATGATAACATGACGTTCAATGTCATAGCGTGTATTTAACTAAGGTCCGGTAAATAAAAGAGATAAACATATTCAATGGTCCACGGATATAAATAGACAGACGTTATTCGCGTTCAAGTTCTCTATGTTGCTGACTAAGCATATTTAAAGTCTTCTGCGATACAAATTTACCGCATTTAATCTTCGTGTAATTGTTTGCCTTGAGATATTCAGTCCTTCAAGTCTAGCAATTTCTCTGGATATGCCACTTGTAAATTTCTGTCGATTTCTTCGAGCTATCAGTGTTATCTGCTGGTCTTGTGCTGCTGTTGTACATCGACTTCTGCCACTTCTGGGACGATCCTTCGCATCATTTGTGTTTTGGATTTTTTTTTAAATTTTGATATAGCATCCTGAGTAACAACAACAATATTCACGATATCACTTTGACTAAAGCCCTGTTGTAGCAAAGCAATTACTCTAGATCTATTAAAATATGATATCATGTCTCTGGGCATTTTTAAATAGCTCAAATGAAATTTAAACAAGAATTGGAATAATGTTGAAGCACCCAAATCAATTAAATATGACCAAATTAATACAAAAACGAATCAAATTTAAAAACGCTTTAAAATAAATATCAACAAGAGTTTTTAAAGAACCATATGCGTATAGATATATTATTTCGAAATATTCCAAACTTTTGAACATACAGTGTGTAAAAGTCAAATGGAATAAATTCATTATTTTGGTTACTGTACATATTTATAAAAAATCCCAAAACACGTCAAATTTAAATTATAACTTGACATTCTTTAACGTGAAAATGCAACCCCTACCTTCAACCCCCTTTGAATAACAGGTACAACCCCCAATTTTTTAAATGGGAAGTATAGGCTTGTGATATATCATTTGAAAGGTCTCTTCATTCTCTATTCAAAAATGTTATTGTTTTTAAATTTAATGCAAAAATTAACATAAAAAAAATTAATATCATGTTGTTACCGAAATTCGCTGCAATACAATCAAAAACTAAAATGTAATGCAAAACGTAATAAAATGTAGAACACGAAAAAGAACTATGAATGTTAATGAAGTAGATGTTCAAAATGTTCTCCGCGAACGTCTTGGCAACATCCTAATCTCAAATAAAACTGTCTTCTAACATTATTTAACATATCAGGCGTGATCGACCTAATCGCAAGCGTTATTCGTTCTTTTAAGTCATTTAAATCAGAAGGTTTAGTTTTGTACACATGGCTCTTCACATATCCACATAAAAAGAAATCTAATAATGTAAGATCAGGTGATCGCGCTGGCCATTCAATCGATCCTCGCCTCCCTATCCACCGATTGGGAAATATTGTATCGAGGTACTGCCGGACATTAAGTTGGTAATGTGGTGGTGCTCCATCCTGCTGAAACCATATCGTATTCGCTGGAACTTGAGGGTTACCTGGATCAGGATATAAATTTGCCAACGTTGGAATGACATCATTTTGAAGTAGTGCCAAATAATTGTTGCCATTCAAGTTGCCCTCAATAAAAAAGGGACCAATGATATTGTTCCCTACAATCCCTGCCCTAACATTAACCTTTTAAGGATATTGAGTGTGTTCTTCTCTCATCCAGTAAGGATTTTCCGTGGACCAGTAGCGGCAATTTTGCCGATTAGCATGACCGTTAAGTAAAAAAGTACACTCATCAGAAAACATAACGTCTTCTAATTGGATAATATTGTTATCCAACATGTCCATCATTTGCTCACAAAAAAAAGTTCTCATATCAAAATCGTCTTCCATGAACTCCTGAGTAGGTCTCATCTTATACGGATGCAATTTATTTTCTTTTAATATGTTTGCTATCGATGTATGGTTTGCATTGAATGTAGTGGATGCCTGTCTACTCGATGTATGTGGGTTTTCCTGAAATTTGAGTTCATCACTCAGTGCATTGGCAGCTGCTTTTTTTATCTGCCTTACATGACCAAACTCGCGAAACTGCTTTTCTATTTTACTTATTGTTCCTTGGGATATGGGCGGTAAATTAGGAAATTTCTCATGAAATAGGCGAGTTACTTCCTGTTGTGTTCGGATGTTATCTCCGTAACCAATCATTTGTAAAACTGTTATTTTATGCATTTCCGTTAATCTAACCATTTTTCAGAATTGAATTGAACAAACTTTATACTTAAATTACAACAATGACAACTTAAATAAAACAATTTACTACTGCTTGTTAAAATAGCGTTGCCACGGAAATTATTTAAAGTTTTTTAATGGTTACCATCTAAAAACCACATTGCTATGGTTTTTGTTCACTTTCTCATTATCAAGACCTAAACGGGAAATAAGTTTTAAGTATATTGTAATAAGTTTCGAGTATATTTTAGCGAATTTCGGTAACAACATGATATTAATTTTTTTTATGTTAATTTTTGCATTAAATTTAAAAACAATAACATTTTTGAATAGAGAATGAAGAGACCTTTCTAATGATAAATATATCACAAGCCTATACTTCCCATTTAAAAAATTGGGGGTTGTACCTGTCATTCTAAGGGGGTTGAAGGTAGGGGTTGCATTTTCACGTTAAAGAATGTCAAGTTATAATTTAAATTTGACGTGTTTCGGGATTTTTTATAAATATGTACAGTAACCGAAATAATGAATTTATTCCATTTGGCTTTTACACACTGTATGTGTAGATCGCGGGACCTCCAGAAAGAAAGTAATCAATTCCTTTTCATATCGACGCCAAGTGGAAATCTCAAAATGGATTCATCAAGGTTGTTTTTCATCTAATAAATTGAGTGTATTCGTAGGATGATCCTGAAACTATTAATGGTAAAGTACATCCCGATTATAGAAATTATAGTAAGCAAATCAAGATGGATGATGATGATGTTACTGATGCCTCTAAAATTTCTGCTATGGAGACTTCTATTAATAAGGCAGGCAGCTCTAGTATAAATACATTCATATGACGTACTTCTATTAAAAATAGCGTTAAAAAACCACGTAAATATGAAGATAAACCAACTTAGGAAATTTTATTTGTCCACCCAATCTTTTGAATACCTCCGTGGAGTTAGAATCCCCCAATTACCATAGAAGTTGGTGCTATTTTGTTCAATTTTACTGGGCAATTGTACAGAAGAAAGAAAAATGTAAATAATAAATGTTAATTCATCCACTCCAATGAATTCCACAATTACTGCCTAAGTTGGTATAACTGTTGCTGCTTTGAGTATTGTAGAAATTTACACTTAATGCTACAGTTTATAAAAATGATTGGGAGTGATGGATACAATTAAAGGTTCTAAATAAAATCGTACTGTCCAGTAACTTACCAGCACAGCTGAAGAGCACGCACCGTCCGTTATCTCTTTCCAACAAAGGAAACAAATAACCGGCATCGATAATTTCTGCCAATTCTTCGTCTTCGCAGTCTAAATTCCTGAACCAGTTCGGATACAATTGTCTGATGGTTAGATATCGTTCGACCATCTCGCAAGCTAACGGTACGCTGAATTTTTTTGTGCGGAGAAATCTGAGCAAGAAGGGAGCGTCTAAAATTGAACAACAACAAAAAAATTAAACCAGTTGATTTGCAAATCGACAGAGATGGTTTTAAGTGTCGACGAAGTCGGTCGCCATCACGTTTTCTATTGGAATGTAATTCAACGTCCGTTGGGGCACATAGCCCAGGAAGTAGTTGTTTTTTTCATAGAAAACGGTCAAGCTTGGTACAGAAACTGGCGAGTTTCTTTACCTTGAGTGCAGGTGGAAACAATTTTCTACTTTTTCAGTTTTATTATTTTGACTGCACCTTATTGAAATTATTGAAATTAAAAAAAATATTAATTCTACTTGTATCAATATTATATTTCAAAGAGGTTATCCGTATCTCTAATGTGGATATGGTATAAATAGTAGCAGTAAAACTCAAAGTCAATGTACAATTATTTAATGTTGAAGTTTTAACAGCAAAACGACATGTTTCGGCCAAAGGACCATCATCAGGTTGTAAGGTGTAACGAAAAATACATTAAATTACAAAGATAGTCAAATTAATCAATATAATAGTATATTAAACAACGCATTTCATATGGAATTCTGTTATGACACGAGTTCAAATTTAAAAAACGAATCGCGAAGCGATGAGTTTTTTAAAGAACGAGTGTCACAACAGCCATATGAAATAAGTTGTTTATAATATTTTTTATATTTTGCCCTTTTTACCATTTTTTAAATTAATTTTTTATTTTTATGTAATTACGAAAATTTTTATTTTAAAAAGTATGTCGGCAGCACTGTGTAATTTATAAAATTTGACAGTTGTGACATTTTAATTATCAAATGTTAATGTTTTAAAATATTTTAAAATGAATAATATACCATTAATAATATATTATATAACTAAAAGATGATATTGATATTCACAAATACTTTTTTAAAGAACAATATAAAATTAATAAATTGCTATTAGCCTCAAACGTCATTGTCAATAGTCTTGCCTTTAGATACTTCACTCATGTCGCCAACCATTTAAAACAAAAATTTGCGTGCGTAAAAGTTACATTACGATACGCAAATGCGTTTTATAATGAAGATTTTTATAAGTGCAAAATATAAAAAAATGGTTTTTAATGTTTAATGCATAGTTGATAAGGATTTAGAATACAAAATTTATTAAAAATTATTGTTACGATTAGTTTAAATTGAGTTTGCCTTAATTTTTTAAAGGTTATTTTTAGATAAATTTTTATTTTTCAATCTCAAACACATTTTGGTTTGTTTTCGTTAAATAATTGTATATTGACTTTGATTTTTATTGCTTCTTCTATTTATATAAATATATCGATTAGCATCCGTAGTTCTTACCTGTTCTGCATCTTTTTATGGTCGGATGTTTTTTTATCCATTCGCGCATCTGTTCCAACGATTGTTCTCTGATGTTGTCATCTTCTCGTAGTTCTTCGAGGGCTACTTTCCGTACCGGTTCCGGTAAAGTGAAAGTGTATTCAGTTTCTTGTTTACCGCCCAAACCCATGTTTTAGATCTACAAATTACGACTGAATTATTTTAAATTAAGCAACATTTCAAATATGTAGTAATTAAATTGTAAATAGTCAAAGCACGTATAGGTACTTGTATATATACACCCAAAAACCGATTAGCAATATAGCAACCAATTCATTATTGATAACAGGTGCATTTTGTTATATGAGAATTAAATAACTGGTCGATTGAGAACTGTCGATTTATAATAGGTTGTGAGTGAAACATCGATTTTTAGTAGGTACTTTTTTTATATACAGTGTGGTAGAATAATAGTTCATTTGTTTGGAGTTGACAGAAAAGTTATTGAATCGTAAAATGTTGTAAACAAGACCCTAAATCAGTAGCGCACTTGCTTATTTTACTCCAAGAACATTCTCGGTAGTAAAAATGGCGTCAATTTCGAGTTTTGTTCCAGTACAAGTGGCTCATTTGCGTTTTCTCAAAGAAAAAAAAAATAACTGGAAGTGCTATAAATTTGAAAATATTTTAGTTGAATTCTGAAGTACATCGAAAATCCCTGTATACCAAATTTCATCCATTTTGTATTATTCGTTCCCCATAAACTTCTAGGTGAAGGTCGATATGGGACAGCCTGTATATATATTTATATATATCCTATGCCCCACTTTCTACAAGCGTCAATTATTATTTTCATCCGTTCGACAATATCATTTTTCTTTAATGTCTTTATTTATCGCGAAGTTGAATAGAAGAAATTTATAAAGGAGGTTAATGTTTCAAGGCTTTACTTTCTTTATATATAAAAGTACTTTCACCAACTCGAATAACTTTTGTTGTTTAATTGACTCTAGAATGACGGTTTAGATTAGCTGAATTATTTTTTAAAACACAAAAACAAATCATGGAAGCCTTTCAAATAAATAGATTTTCATTTTGAAGTAATTTCTAAAAACGTGTATTATCATTTAAATAACTACTATGTTGGAAGTTGTTTTTGAAACTTTGTTTGTTAAATATTTGTAATTATTTAAAAGATATAATTATTATTTTATATAGTTTGATCCACCACTACGTTTAGGTATTCAGTAAGGTCTTAAAATATCGAAAAAATTAATTTTTACGTAATTATAAACGGAAATAACATCATCAGGTAACACTTTTATAAGACCATCCATAAGAAATTTTTAATATTATATGAATAAGTCAATTTAATCAAGCAAAGAAGTTGATGAAAGTAAAAAGAATAAATAAGTAAATAAGAAAAAGGTGATTATTCAAATGGTTTTGACATCAAAAAAGAATTTTAAAAAATGGGAAAATGATCAGAGGTCAAGTACAATATTTAATTCAAATAATGGAAGAATGAATTCCACATGAGTCCTATCATTTTGGGATATTCAAATGGAACAAAAACATGCTACTATGTATTTTGAAAAGAGAAATACCAATAGACCTGTCAATCGCTACAAGTATTTCCCCGATTGAGATTTGTTTGTATATTAGTGAATATATCTTTTTAAAATTAAAAAAAAATACCAAATGGCTGAATAGAGAATCGAACATCCTATCATAACTCACTCTTTTTCTTTTAAAACTTCTATAGGGGTATCTACAACCCCAAGGGGTTATTTCCTAATATATATATTAACATTGTTTCAGGATGTTACTTTTAGAACCATCCTATAATAATTCTTTCTAACGATAAAACACTTTTTTTTTAATTAAGTGAAGCACTACATGACTAAATTGAAACTCGATTTTTATAAAATGATGACTTACCTTTACAAACTGTGCGTGTAGGTATACAAGACTCACACCACGGCGGTTAGGCTGTAACTAAATTCACTGCAATGTTTATAATATAAAAAGCCAACTTTCTCCTAACCCACTTTTTCGCATTCGGAAGAAATTCTGCATTCGCCGATGAGTAATATCGAAAAATTCACGCTACCGTAGGTACACTTCTTCGGTTTCTTCATTTTTCGTCTTGCTGCTACCTTGTAGAAAGTGTATTGCTCAAAATCCTGATCGGGTTGCCAAATTCTTTCGAACCGAATTGGAGGAAGATGAGTTTGAGTTTCGTAGTTGCAGTGCCGTACGTACGGGAGGGTATTTTTAATTGCGGTACATCGAAATTTAAAAAAAAATGTACTTTTATTGTTTTTTTTCCTGCATAGTTAAAAACAATATCTAAAGTTTTTAACAATTTATTTTTCTGCTGAGGAAATGGTGCAATGTTTTTTGTACATTTCTCCAACAAATTAACGAAAAATTAAAATTTCTTGCTCAAAGAATACGAAATTGGAGATTCAAAACTTCATGGCTGCAAATGACATGTATTTTGAGGAAAATTATACAAAAAAAAGAACTTTTACAAGTGCTGCAGTCATTTTCTTAAAAAAAAACCGTATATTTGTGATCCAATTGCAGAAGAATTGGGACATACAGTGTTACGACTACCTCCTTACTACTGCGTGTTCAATCCCATAGAGCTTATATGGCACCTACTTTAAATCAAGTGACTTTAGATTTTAAATAACCCAATAAAAAGAAGTCTAATGGGCTCAGATCAGGTGATCTAGCAGGCCATTCCACTGGTCCCCTTCTTCCTACCCACCTGTGTGGAAAAGTTGTGTTTAAAAAATCGCGCACAGCTACTGCGAAATGTGGCGATGCGCCATCCTGTTGAAGCCAGATTCTGCGGTTTACATTAGTGGGTATTTGAATATTAGGAAAAAGCTGGAATTAATGTATTTTGTAGGAAATCCAGATATAATGCTCCTGTTAAGTTTTCATCAAAAAAATATGGACCAATAATTGTATTTCTCACAATAGCAGCCCTTACGTTCGTTTTTTGGGGTCTTTGCGTTTGGTACCCTTGCATCCAGTGTGGATTTTCATCAGACCAATAACGGGTGTTTTGCCGGTTAACATGACCATTCAAATAAAACGTTGCCTCGTTCGAAAATAAAACGTTATCAATGAAATTGTTATTTTGGTTCATCATATACTCGCAGAATTCAGTTCTTCGGTCAAAGTCGTCTTCAGCCAATTCACGGATAAGACGTACTTTATAAGGATGGTGTTTTACCTTTTTGAAAATGTTTGATACTGATGAAGACTTTCCAATACCAAAATCCCTAGATAATCCTCGCACTTTACAGTATCGAACGTACCTTCTCTAAAGCGTTAACAATACGAAACTGTGCTTCAATGTTTTTGACATTCTTGTCAAATAAAAAGAATGGTAAAAAATAATGCCAAACAAAAAGATTTTTATAGTCCAGGGGCTTGGATTACTAATAAAAACTGTAAGATACAATTATTAAGAATAATGTTCTTGGTAGTTTATCAAAGTAGTTGTATAACAATACGTAA
This sequence comes from Ophraella communa, assembly GCA_035357415.1. Taxonomy (NCBI): domain Eukaryota; kingdom Metazoa; phylum Arthropoda; class Insecta; order Coleoptera; family Chrysomelidae; genus Ophraella; species Ophraella communa. The sequence continues at coordinate 31,743,845 of CM068992.1, read as the reverse complement.
TTTCATTTAATGTATTTATTATGTTTATCCGTTATTTTCATTAGTTTGTAAGTAAATTTTTGCATTTTTGCCCACCCTGTACCAATTTGTAGCAACATATACATTTTTGAAATCAAATATCGACCTGTTTCGGGAATTTCTAATTTTATTGTTCATTTAGCCAATAATGAATGTATGCGTTACTTTATGGACGCATTGTATATCCCTAAGAAAAAATCTGCTTCTCCGTCACTGTGCCACACACAATCCGTGCCAATGAAAAACTCATTAGAATTATATTTTTTAATCTAACAATATACATAAAATGTCTTTTAATGTTTGTCCTATATTTTGCTATTTTTTGCGTAATATTTTTGTTAAACAATACCTTTTTTACTATACGCTGATTAGTTTTTAATGGCCGTACCATGAACGCATATTTATATACATTACATAGTCCTACAATCGGTATTATTATCATAATAATCGTAAATTATTGAACCGTTTAAACAAGTGTTTGAAAAAGTCGGATACGCTCCAAATAATTATTTAAAAAAATATATGTAACAGAAAGTCAACCTATTCGTATAAATAATTTAAGCGAATTTTGATGAACTAGTTTCACACGAATTAACTGTACCATATTTTTTATAATTTGGAAATAAGGATAGTCAACTTTGGGTATTTTTTGGACCAACGTTATTATATGAAAAGAGGTTTAAACAAATGTGTGAAATTTAATTTAGCAACATTGTATTTTCTTGCTGGAATTTTTCGCAATATACAGTATGATGCAAATGTATGGAATAAATTCATTATTTCAGAAACAGACGACTTTAAAAAAAAACTTAAAACATGTCAATTTTAATTTTTGAATGGCCGTCACCTGCTATAGATGTGTTGGACATTACGTTAAAGATTTTCCCAGAAGTGGTAGAACATCAATATCCGAAACCAAAAAACTGGACGTTGTACTGGCGTTTCAAGAAAATCCTCATACCAGTTCTAGGCAGTTCGAACTAGATCATAATGTCCACCAATCCACTCTTGTAAGAGTGCTAAAAAAGGAGAAGTGGCATCCATACAAAGCACATCTGGTCCAGGAGCTATTAGAAGATGACTTTGATAGAAGAATCGAATTCTGCGAAATCGTTATGGAACAATGTAACAGAGATCCGGGTTTCATACAAAAGATACTTTTTTCAGATGAAGCGTCTTTTATGCTGAACGGTCACGTAAATCGCCAGACATGTCGATATTGGGCAAGTGAAAATCCACATTAGATGGAAGAATATAGGACACAATATCCCAAGAAGGTGAATGTTTGGGCCGGCATTATAAACAATCAAATTGTAGGGCCATATTTTTTTGAGGAAAACCTAATTGCTGTTAGTTATCTGGAATTTCTTCAAAATTATCTGTTGCCACAGTTGAATCAGCTATTTCCAAATAGAAATGATTTATGGTACCCACAGGTTGAGGTAAGAAATTACCTTAATATCGTTTTCCCAGGAAGGTGGATAGGTAGAAGGGGGCCTATCGAATGGCTAGCATGGTCTCCAGATTTGACTCCGTTAGACTTTAATTTATAGTTTGGTCCGAGGAAAAAGATTTGTAAGGATCAGAAGCTTTGCTGGTGGTCATTAGAAGGTTTGGTGCTTATCCAAACAATTTTGGAAGACCAAGAAACATCGTAAGACAGAGCTAGACGCTTTTTAAGACGTAGAAGCATTTTTGGAACTCAAAAGTTCGGAGAAAGATTTGAGAAGATTGGAAACGTTGCTGGTGGTCATTTGTTTCTTTTGGTGCTGATTCCAACAGCATAGAAAGATGTAGAAGCATTTTTGGACATGATCTAGTATATTTTGGTTTTCAAAAGCTTGATGAAGGCTTCAGGTCCAGCTGGCTTCAGTATTTGAACATTCAAATCGATTAAGCAACAGAAATAGTTGATTAATTTATGATACCAAATTGAAACTAATTTGAAAATCGTTAGTTATAATTAATTAGGTGCTTTTTGGAACCTCCAGAACGCATCACACATAACTCCAGTACTTTTAAGATCTACAAAATTAGCCACAAAAAAGAATATCTCGATATTACCCTACTAGTTTTTACGTAGTATATCATTAAATTTATAAATATACCACAGAAAGTAGAATATTGTAAGGAAATAAAAATTTTAATGGATAATTGTATAATATAATAATAGGTTTGGAAAAAAGTATCTACTATAAATTGTAAACATTTTTTTCTGACATTTTAGTAAGTGTTTTAGACTAATATGTTAAAAATAGTAAGTATTTTATTGTATTTGTTGATTCTGATGATACAATAAAACGTTTTGCAGATTATTCTTGCAATTGCTTCGATGTGTTTATGTCACACGGAAGGTTTTTTCATAGATGTCGAAGGTATAGGGAAATTTTTCGGTTTTGGATTCAATAGAGATGCGGAAAAAGATAGAGACGACAGTGGAGAGCAAGAATATGGAAATTACCCGCGTAATATTAACGAAAAGTTGAATGGAAACTCGGCAGAGGATTTTAAAAGACACCAAATCTTAGATAGAAAGAATAAGTTGATCAAAGTGAGAATTATTGAAGGTGATAATGAGGAAAAGACCGAAGGAAAAGTTTATTTTTTAATGCCTGAAGATGACGTAAAGTTCGAGGATTTTTCTACGAAATATTTCGACAGTTTTGGAAATCATAACGACGATTTTTTTTAAATAGACATTTTTAAAAATAAAAAAAAGGTTTTCTTTATTTCCACAGTCATTACTGTTATTATTATGATGTTATACAAAAATAAATAAATTATTTACAACTAAAAAAAAGTTATCTATCTTTTTATTTGTTACTGCAACCCTTTGGTCGTATGTGACGAGTCCAAAATGAGATTATAGATTGTTTATTCTGTTCATTCTGCCGATTCTTTATTAGCATCTTTTTTCACGTCTACAAAAAACAAATTAAGCAATTATTTTAAACTTAAATAAAATCCAAATTATTACCTATAAAACTGAGGACAACAGGTAGAAATACCAATCCATGTAAAGCTCCGCATACTACGATCCCCAAATACATCCTGAAGTAGAATACCCTAAAGATCTTGGAACTGGCGAAAGCCAGGACTATTATACCGCAAAATTTCGTCAACGTTATTCCGTTAAGAACCTAAAAGTAACCATACGTATATATCGCCCATTTCTATATTTTAATAAAATTGTTAGAGGTGTTCCTTTATAGTAGGGATTCCGTAACTGTTATATTTTATTATTATAACAATAGGCGGCGTTATTAACTGAACTAAATCGCACCATTATTGACAATAAGTCAAAAACAAACGCAATGAATTACTTTGACAGTTCGTTCCCAAGCCTACTTTTACATTGAAACCCGTAAATGCCTACATAACACCCTATCCTAAAAAATCAAATAACTGACTAATTTTTCATCTAAACTTTAACAAATTCTACATTTCCTCAAAGGGAAAGAGTTCGTTTTTCAGATAGAATAAAAATATATGAGTTGTTCCAATAAAAAACACTTTTTTTAAACACCCTATATAAGATTTTACTAATTAAATATGTAAACCGAAAAAAACTTTATATAAAAAGAAATTGTTCTTCGAAAACCGCACCTCTTTATGGTTTTTAAGTTCCGATATATTTGCAGTTAAATTGGATCAGAAACTTCTGGGACAACCGGTATATCTTGAAGAACTAATAGAGGATAGCTTTTACATCTAATCAACTCCAACATTAAAATTTCGAAATCCCTAATTTAAAGTAACCGTACCCCATGTACAGCGGTAAGCCCACCTCTATTCTTTATAGTCTCTAAATAGAGGTGGTCGTTTTTAGATCCGTTACGAAAGTAACTTACGTTGATTCCTGAGTTAACTAAAGCATCGGTGGCTCTATCTACGGGCGTTGTTTTTAAAGACGTTTCGAAAGCGTGTACGATGTGGCCGCAAAATTCCACAGCTATTCCGACGCTCTGTTAAAAAAAAAATAAACTTTAATTTTCTTAATAATTAATTAAACTAATCTGTCGGCTTACCATTACTAGGTTAACCAAAGATACGGCGTTGAGTGAGATATCCCACAGATACATCAGTCCGAACATGTGAGTGATTATCATTGTAGAGGTGACTGTGATTGAAATGGATTGTAGGAAACTGAATCCAGATATAACGAAGGTTGCTATTAAAACCCCCACTAACGATAGACTTAACGATGTTAATGTGTCCACCCAAACTGTTAGATATTGCTCAAAGAAAACGTAGAAGACACTGGAAAATTTAAACAAACGGTTCAAAGAATAGAAAGAGAACGCGCCCATCTCTACGTTTGAGTGATACGAATGGTAGAGTTGGACGGTTTCAAGATCTAATAACTGTTTTTAAAATAAATATGTTGGAATATTTTGCAGATTTATAAAGTTAAAGAATATTTGCTGTAAAACTCTTATGATAAAATAATTATACAATTTACTAGTAAAAATTAACTTTTGTCGTCTGCTCCTGTTACTGTTACCGTTACTCGTTACGCACATGCCCACTTCTACAAAATAATCCAAAATTGTATTTCTAGAGATGGGCACTTTTTGTAAATAACTGTAACTAACTTACCTGTATGGAAATATTTCAACTCCCTCAATATCCAAGGTTTTGGTTAGATTCTTGGCCAAGTACCGGGCATATTTTAACGCTGCTATGTAATCTTTCGAGGTTTTTAACACCGAGTGAAAACTCATTACGTTCGAAGCTATTATTTTAGAACGTCCTTCTTTGTCTGTCACATACGTTACGCCCTGGAATATTAAAAGGCTATTTGTATACACTGTGGGGCATAAAATTGGGATCACCTCGTAATTCCAAGCTTATTTCTTTCGAATTTATTTTATACGTATTATACAAAGATTTTGATCTTTGACCAAAATTCGCAGCACCAAATCAATCTAAACTAATTTAAAATTGATTTCAATAATATCAATAATATCCTCTGGCAACTGATGGTGAAGGCTCTCGATCAATTTTTGGATCCTCATATATGGAGGACTGCCCCATTTCTGCACTAGTATGTCGTGAGTATCCCTAGAATGTCTAAATGTTTTCCAATCTCATTCCAAACATGTTTCATCGAATTTAAGTCTGAAATGAAATAAATATAGCTTGAAATTACGAGCTGACTGCAATTTTATGCCTTGCACTATATATTGAGGGTGGTTTAAGTCGAGATATAAACAAATTACGTTCGAGTAAGAAGCGTGTCCACCTTTCGAACAGGTAACATCTGCGTTGTCGTTAAGGAAATGCGGTAAATACCGTCGGTAATATTCGTACTCGGTAACATTCTTTTGTGCTTGCATTTGGCTTAAACTACAAGAAGCACAATCTTCGTTGTTGTAAGTATGAGGACAAAAGTAACTCGTATTTTTGAAATATTTACAACAACCATCTATGGTACTCCAGTCTTTGAAATCGTCTATCCAAGAATTTGCTGACGTTGCGATGACCGATCTGCAAAAAAAATCCGAGATAAATTTGTTTTGGTACAATCGTCATTCAAAGTGACAGTTTCAATGGTTGTTAAAAGATGATTTTTACAAAGTAATATGTTTAAAACATTTTGATTGTTATTTATGTACCAAGGGCGTAATGTGGATGTTTATTTTCAAGGACAACATTTGCTCGAGATTTATAGACATCAAATTATGCCCGCTGAAACTGTCAATGGGAGAGTTCTGATAAATTACTGGATTGAATCAAGAAAATTTGGAGGAAGTGAGCTTGTATTTAGTGGTTCCTTTCCCAATTACGTTATTTTAACTGTATTAAATTTGAGGGCAATAAAGAGCGGGCGTAAAACGTTGTTAATAACAATAGTCTCAAAATACTCACATGTCTGGTCGCAAAGATGCTAAAAACAGCTGCGTACTTATGGAATCCGGCGAGCAATTCGAAGCACCGCATATCTTGTAGCTAACTTCAGGATCGAAATAATCGACTTCACCTTTGGTTACCCAATACACCGGTGGTCCAAGTCCTAACAATTCTTCCATAAACTACAACAACAACAACAAAAAGAAGATTTTATGTTTGTATATAGAAATTTTTGTAGAAACTTACCTCGAAGTATTTTAAAACGTGGCTACCTACAGGCATTGATAGTTTTTGCTCCAAACCGACTTCTATATGAGGTGCTGCTATAACGGAAAATATCGTGGATATTGTGAAAATTATTAGGACTAGTACTCTTACTGGATATCTGGAATGTGGAAATAATTAATAATTATCGTTCGTATTAAAAACTCTGGAAATAAATCTAGATAGGTACATTGGGAAGAGGAACCTAAGGGACTTCCTCTGAATCCTCACCAAAATTCATATCAGGTCGAGAAGGTAAAATATCTGGGAGTAATCTTAGATTGCTAACTCACCTGGAACTACCTTCTAGAAAGAACAATTAAAAAAGCCAGAATATCCTTCTATAATCACAGAAGGGTCTGTTGTAATTCGGGGGGATGAATCCCAAACAGATTTACTGGATTTATCAAACTGTGATAAAACCATTGGTCACGTATGGCTCAGTGGTGTGTTGGTCCAAGTGGCTACAACAAACTGCTGCAGCAAAGTTATCTGGCTTGCAAAGAACTGCGTGCATGTCCATCAAGGGATATATATCTACTACTTCGACGGCGGTTAAGAAGAGACTTCTAGGTCTAACTCCTCTCCATTTTATTTTGGAAAAGGAGGCTAGAAGCGTCGCGTACAGAACCAAGTCGATAGGTAATCAAATCACGTGTTCCCCAGACCTGAATCCGATAGAACATGTGTGGGACATGCTAGGTAGAAAACTTAGGGCACGAATTCAGGTACCTCAAACCAAAGAGGAAGTAAGAATTGCATTGATTGAGAAATGGGAGACGCTGCCTGAACAACTGATCGATGACCTCATTAGAAGTATGGTGAGACGAATGACTGCAGTTGTCATGGCTCGTGGAAGAAACACACGCTATTAAAGCGAAAGAAAAAATATTCTGTTTAAAACCAGTATATTGTTTCATTCTGCTTTTTGTTTTTGTTTTCTTTTTCAGCAGGTTACACATGGTACAACTTTTGTAAAACCCATTCCAACATTATAATCTAAATCTAAACTTCGTTTTAAGAGATTATCTGTACAATATTTATAGAAGAACTAATTAAATTTTATATCTGTTCCTTTAAATGTGCCGGTGTGTGTATTTACTTACTTCATTAAAGTAGGAGCGACGTAATTTTTCCAAAAGTTAAAAATCCAATCTACTCTTTCTCGTTTTTCTGGCACTTTCATCTGTTTACAGCAAAGTATGTCCATTCTGTTGCTCTGAAATGTAAATTTTCGACTAGAAAGGTGTTAAATAATTTTTTTTTAAATAAATCTAACCTCGTATCTTTGTTCGTCTAGAGATAGTAAGGCTACGAAAGCTGTTATTTGTAAAATAAAATCTATGAAAACTGCCAATGTGGCATACATAGCGAAAGTGTGCACCGCCGGCATATTCGAAAGTGTACCTACAATAATAAAAAAACATTGACAAAAGTAACTACTTTTTATAAATGTTTTTCCTGGGCTTACCGATTGCGAAACATAATATTTCAGAGACGCTGGTCAATAGAATACTTGGTCCAACGTGGGCCATTGTTTCAGCTATATTTTCGGCTATAGATAAATTAGGATCTCTAAAAAAAGATTATTATAGATTTTAGAGTGGAATATTTTCTTAGTAGTTAGTTTTTTCTGGTTTACCTGGTTTTTCTTTGATGTGTTTGCACTATTATATAAATATTATCTACACCTACGGCTAAAACTAAAAATGGTACTACTTCTATTGTTAGCATAGTGGTAACCACGCCGAAATATCCGCATATTCCGATTGCCGATCCTACTGAACTGAAAACTATAACGATTCCACCGAGTGCCAGAGAAAATTTCGAATCAACCTAAAAAAAGAAATTTATACGTTACGTTAATGATTACAGTTATTCGTACGTTCCTCCAACTCTATACTATAAACCTAAAAGTTCTAGAATTGGGAACAGCTTGAAACTGTTATAAGTTCTTATGAGAGTAAGCAGTTCTAAATCAATCTGACAATGATTATATATCGATACTGCTATAATTGATTTAAAAAAGCTAATTCAACATGGAGGTTTTGTTCAAAAGATTGGTTGTTTATTGTTCGTAATAAAATTTAATTGTACTTGAAATAACGTTACCAAATAATTTTTCCCGCGCCCACCTCTATACTATACAATCTTAATTTCCAGAGGTGAGAATCTTCTGAAAACGTTATAACTGTTACGCTTACCATGAAATATTTAAAGCTCGTCAACTTTCCCAAAGTCAGTGTTATGTACAAGAACATTATGAAATAACTGGTGCTAACTGTGGATGCCGTTGATTTTGACAATTTATCTATTTCGTCTTCTATCGATCTTTCTGCATTGTATGCCATATCTATAAAATCGGGTCGTTCTTCTTGGTCCCATTTTGCCAATACTTCAACGAATCTAAAATATATTTGAGGCTACACAAATCAGAAACGGCTAATAGATCAGAGGCAGTTATGTATGGATTCACCCTGATTAAAAATATTGAAATAATCCAGTGACCTAACTACTTACTGTTTTTCCCAATTTAGCGTATCCGTAAGCTCAGATTTGTTAACTTTATTATTTGTAATTATCGTTAAGGTGACACCGATAGCGTCCAAGTAGTTTTTCTCTTTGGTAGCTCCTCCTAATGCCGACCCCGGCATGATGGGACCTCCATAAGGAGCTAAACAATTCATACTATACGGTGCTCTAAAATAAATTAATATTCGATCGATTACTTTGTTCTTTTTTGGAAAATTAGATTATTCTTACTGTAAGCATTCAATCGTTTTGTCGTAAGAGTTGCTCAGGTTTTTCGTAAAAGTCTCGACGTTATTTTCAAATAGACCTGACAACGATAAAACTGTACAATCTTCTAATTTCGGTGCTCCTGAATAAATTGTTGTTGTGACGGAGTTACAAATGCTTTCCAACCCTTTGGTAATTGTGTTACCTTGTGCATCAGTTGATTCGAACGTTATCTGCAAAATGTATCTGTTTTGCAACATGTTTGTGAAGTAGGGCTGGTGAGTTCATCATTATGTACTTGTATATTTGACCTAAGGACACTTGAAGAACAGGAGGGTTCATTCGGTAAGATGAAAGACACTTCTAGGGACTCTGTGTAGCATGACAATGAGCGAAGCAAGGATATATTGGAAGGATCACAAGATCTCAAGGCAACTTATGATAAGGGACACACAGAAATGTCGATGTGGATGACATTCTTAAAATGCTAACCGCATGCTAACGAAATACAACTTCAACAGGAATTTAGAAAGGTACCTACTAGAAAGAAAGAAGGAAAATCACCACCTCTAAGTAGAGCTTATGAATTTATATGGTACACAGATGAGCTCGATACTGAAGCGGGAATACAAGGCAAGTCAGATAGATGCAAAAGTACTTCCCATTTGACAAAAGGCCAACGGAAAATGGAACAGGAATATTTGGGATCAGACCTACAATGGAATTTATCTCAAGCTTGGGGAAGCTGGCCACAGCAATGATGGTTAAATAAAACTAGTGAGGGATAGAATTAGTACACAAGGCCAATAAATTCCTATTTTTATTAGTGAAGTAATAGTTTTTTTGGTGTTACTTACGTTCAACAAACGTTCTTGCAGCTGAAACACCGAAACTAGAAAAGTGTCATTGAACCCTGGACCCATTGTAATGTTCTCACCCAATTTGTTCCGAAATGTAAACTAGAACATAAAAAAATACGTATAGAGTGGGTTTAATCAGTTTCAGTTAATCTTGGCGGTAACCTATCAGTTAATATTGCCGGTAACCTATAAGTTAATCTTGCCGGTAACCTATAAGTTAATCTTGCCGGTAACCTATCAGTTAATCTTGGCGGTAGTCTAGCTCTAGCTGTTAATCTTTGCTGTAGCTTAGCATTTAACTGTTTTCTTAGCTGTATCCTAGCATGGAATCCTAGAGGCTGTACTTTACTCAACAGTAATACTTACTGGTTCTATCCCGACGGTTTTGAAAAAAACTTGATTTGCTCTGTAAAAAGGTCCGAAATGATTGTCGAAAAAGTCTTTTTCCTTTCTACTTTGGCTTGTCGGTGAGGCCCAAAGTTCCACTGGATCTACAGTTACTTTTAATAGATAGCTCCCAGCGCACAATATAATGACGATAACGCTGCACATTATCAATATTTTGATACGTCCCGTAGCAACGACTGCAGTAAAAAAAGAAACGTTAGTAATAATAAATTTTCATGAAGATTAGACTTACTGTAAGCCAATAGGTAAAATGTATCTTGGAATGCTTTATTAACAGCATCGCCAGCCGTTCGTAATTTGACAGAGCAGTTACCAAAATGGGAAAATTCGAAGCTTTTCATTTTTTGTCTATAAAAAACTACTAATATCGTAGTACCGAATCCTAGAGTGAATACACAACATGTTACAATTAACGAGTAGATGTTGAAAATTTTTAATATGGTTGGGTTTCTGTCGTCGTAAATGTTGACTTTTTTGCTACAGCTTGCCGAACAATCCATACAACTGCAAGCTGTTTTATTAGGCTGCAAAATGTCATTTATTTGTATCATGAATGGAAGAATAAAATTAGTTTATTATTTCTTTCACGACGTGCTTTGAATTTTTAGTTTATAGTTTATTGAAAGATTTCCTATATAAATTATATTTATTCTTTTTTTGTGTTGTCAATAAATATAATTATTATTATTGTCTTAAACAATAAAAAATCAAATGAAAAAATATATAAATGCAAAATTTGCAATTATCCAAATAATTATTGGACTAAACTTGTTTGATATTTTTGTTTTAAGCAAAAAACTAAAAATTTAGAGCACGTCATGACAAAAATGATCTACTTTGCTCATTACTGACACCCTAATGCTTACCCAAGATTCGTTGCAAGGTCGGTAATGGAAATTTAAAGCATCTGGTACTTCTTCACCTACAGGTATGTAGTTAACTTTATAAGGAGCTTGCATGTTACTTGGATCGTTCATAAAACCAAACCATCTAAAAATAGAAATAGTATGCAATCATATTTTAACAAATATTAAAAAGGTTTGTGATTTACCTCATCGGGTTACACCAAAGATTACCCCAAGTGCCGCAAGAGCTTGCCATAACTGGTTCTCCAGTAGCAGGCATAGACACTTCTTTACAGGAATCGTAAGTAGCATTCATCATTTTTTCGTTTGCGTAAATATCGATGGACTTTACGTACACTGAAAAAAATGTTTAGATGCAGAACGATCATAAAACGAAGGATCCTGCTGGTTATATTCACAGAACACAAAAATAATAGATAGTATACTATACTAAATGACATAAAAATCCCAACATCCAGTTTAAATGATTTTATTTTAGTAGAATTTGGTGAATTTATTTATTTTACTGAAATAAATAATTGATAAAATTTTCAGCTTTATCAGTTGAAGATTCCGGTGTTTTTTGAAATCCACTAAAAATCCAAAAATGGATATTGTAGCCGTAGTAAAGATCCAAATTTTGCTGATTTTGGTTCTGATGTGGCCCTAAATGAAGCAGCTGGTGTATGTAGATGAAGAAGATGAAGAATGAACAAAAGCAAGACAATGTGCTTTCAAATAGTTCCGCATAAAGCCGTTGTGGCGCTACGATCTTAAACTCAGTCGACTGACAGTTTCTTTGTATTTAAAACGCTGCAGTTTCCATAAAAATAATTATTAAAAAATTAACATTGTTTGTTTTTAAAATGTATCAAAATTTTTGTGTCAAATAACCAAATAACCAACAATAAACATTCAACAAAAAATAATAATTTAATGTATTTCAATAAATAATACATACGGGTAGATAACCTCAATAATATTCGAGCACTTGAAAAAGTATGTAAGCACAAATTTTTTTCACTAATATTTAATTAAAATTAATCAAGATATTCAATTTAAATGACTACTGGATTTAATTTATGAGCACATGTATGTATATTTGGCACGTGTTGTGGATGTAGATACTAGAAACTTGAGGATATATTATATTATATACCTACTATTTATTATAAAAATAGTTATTTTAGTGAAATTAAGCTTACATGTTTAGCCAATGTAATTTCAACTAGTAATTTTATGATAAAACTTGCCGTTTGTATAAAAGAAACAATGCGAAAAAGTTCTAAGAATTTCCAGAATGATCTAGAAAGCTCCAGATTCTGTGCAACTGTTACAATAATTGATATAGAATATTCCAGAAGGTTCAAGAAATTTCTGGAATTTCTGGCAATAACTAAATATTGTAAAACCGACTATACTTACAACTTCTATCTTGTACGTTAATGCCGAAGTCAAAGCCCTTGACGAACTCCAGTTGTTTTGGAGAACAGGTGAATGCACAAAAAATACTTTTAATATTCGAAGTGCACGTAGAACACCGTTGAAAAGGCAGCATTTTTGCGAATCCAACATCCATATTTATAACCTGCTGTATATCGCAACAAAGATCTATGACGTCTAAAAAAAAGAATATAATACCAAAATGTTTTTTTTGTATATTAATATAATAAGCAAATAAACAATATTGAAAATTATCAATGCACAGGACGGTGAAGCCGGTCCTGTGCATTAATAATGCAAAAAAATTATCATTAGACTAATGTGTGTTAAGTAAAAAAGGTATATAACTAGTTCAAATAAATTACTGGAAAGTTTTAACACTAGTTTTAGTAAAACTTTGAAACTTAAAACTTACCACCGGTTTCGTTGACATAAAGAGGACATTGATTTTTAATTATTTCTATTGCCCTTTCGTAATTTTCATCTGATTTATTGAAAGGTCTCGGTTCTATACCCGTATCTAAATCGTCATCGAAGGCGATACAATCTTGTGCGTGTCCGGTGTCGTCAGTGTTGCATATACCGTACAATCGACATCTAGCGGAAACGGATGGAAATGTTAGAAGTATCCAGACTGTAAGGCATTTTAACAAATCTGAAAAATTCAACATAGTTACATGATGTTGATACAGTAGTGTTAGGACTAGACTTTAACCAAAGAGGATTGAATAAAAATTGCAAATCCGAAGGATAAGACACATTTCCCTGACTCCATATTCCAAAATATGGCAATCTATGAGGAAAAGGAATTAGCAAACCAGATAATCGACAGATGAGAACAAACTAAGGTATGGGCTATCTTGAGCTTCTTCTACTTTAAATCAGGAACTCCAGGAGGTAATAAGCGACAAACCTGGGGTGGTTTTGACAGTATTTCAGTATTCAGTATTTCCTCCATGCTATCGATTAAATGGTCAAGCTGGGCTTGGGGAATTCTCTCCCATTCTTCACGACCAGCATCTTTCAGTTCTCGTAGAGTAATTGGAGGAGGGTTTCGCATCATCTACCACCCCCCGGAATAGACGCACAACAGGATTTAAAACTTCCTCGATGTACACAGCACCAGTGATTCTTCTCTCCAAAACCGGGAGAGGCTTCCGTGTACCCCTCATAATACCACTTCAAACCATAATACTCCCACCTTCAAATGGAACACGTGGTTGGGTTGTTTCTAATCGGGCTTGTTGTCCTGGGGCCCCTCCAAACTAGCGTTCTTCGCGAATCAGAAACCAAGCCAATTCTTGATTCATCAGAGAACATCACGTAATTCCAGTTAGGACCATGGTGTAACATTTCTTGAGCCCATTGCAACCTTTCAATTTTTTGATAGGTTAGTTTGGGAACACGTAGAGGTCTTCTGCGATACAAATTTACCGTATTTAATCTTCGTGTAATTGTTTGCCTTGAGATACTCAGTCCTTCAAGTCTAGTAATTTCTCTGGATATGCCACTTGTAGAATCCTGTCGATTTCTTCGAGCTATCAATGTCATCTGCCGGTCTTGTGCTGCTGTTGTACATCGACTTCTGCCACTTCTGGGAAGATCCTTCACATCATTTGTGTTTTGGAATTTTTTTTTAATTTTTGATACAGCACCCTGAGTAACACCAACAATATTCGCGATATCATTTTGACCAAAGCCCTGTTGTAACAAAGCAATTACTCTAGACCTATTAAAATATGATATCATGTCTCTGAGCATTTTTAAACAGCTCAAATGAAATTTAAACAAGAATTGGAATAATGTGAAAGCACCCAAATCAATTAAATATAACCCAAATTAATACAAAAACGAATCAAATTTAGTATTATTTTGATTTAAAAACGCTTTAAAATAAATATCAACAAGACTTTTTAAAAAACCATAGGCGTAGATATATTATTTCTAAATATTCCAAACTTTTGGACATATGTGTATATAGATAAATGATTTGTTACAAAATAACCAGTAAGTTGAAAAAATAGCTACTTCTCTTTAATATATTACTTATTTCTCGTAGATTTTTTTCTTTAATTTTGATTCTCTTACCTTTGGTAAATTTAAAATCCATGAAAAAAAACTTGATTCGACAATATATCCCACCCCTTGATTACAAACCGAATACTATCAATTGCTATTGAAACATATAAATTTATATAAAAATCTAAAATCAGTAGGTACTCCAAACGATATCTCGAATATTTTGATTTATCTTTGTATTGTTACTTTGCAGGTGGTATAATCCTGATAACTACAATGTCTAGAATTTAATATTCAAATTCTCTTTTCGAGTGTTTAAAAATAAAGAGGTCGAAATTTCGGATTATCATATGTCGCAGATAATCAAGTTTTGTTTACTGATAAATACAGATGAATAATTAAAAATCTTAAAAATGCACTTTGGACTATCGGGTAACTGTTGTTGTAATTGTTATTGAAAGAATAATTTAATTCAAAGTAAAAATTCTTGTCTTTGTGTTCCAATAGTTGTGAATCACCCTGTATACACGTCCTAGATATCTATGTTCAAAAAAGGTACAGTAGAAGTATCTTTTGGTGGATGATGGGAACTGTCTACTTCCTGAAGTGGTCATGGAAAATCTTATCGGGTCAAAATACAAAAAACTTCAAATTCTAATACAATCTAATCTAATCTATATTATATTTAAACAAATTAATCCTAAAAATCATAAAATATAAAATGTGTAATGTAGCTGAATAGTATGCATACGTATAAACATTAGAGATAGGAATTAGTAAGTTATTATTTCAATGTCTATTAGTCACAATGGATATTATAACTGATCGAAACAGTTCCTGCTGTTACATCCCATCTCTATTAACTAAGATATTTCGTACACAGAGTAGGGCTAACAAACAAAATTGTTTTATTAACATTCTAATACAAATTTTTATTAAAATCATTGTACAAAAATACGATACCTAATTTTTTCTTGATTTTTTTAATATTGTCTTGTTTATTGTTAAAATATTAATTTAAAACTGTTACTATTCTATTTAAGGTATGTTTTCGCATGCGAGGCATAAATGGCGAAGCCGGACGTGTTTTCTCACAATTTTCTTCTTTTTTTTTACTACTTAATGGCCTCCGTCTACCAATCATCCATGAGTACGGTGGAAGAATAATTCTGTCATCTGTCAAAAAATGTGATATATGACATATGACGAATTGTTTTGAAACGGTTCGATAATTTACAAATAAACAGGTTTTACAACGTAGAAATGGATATCAAAAGTTGCAATAAAAGGTGACCTTTGCTCTAAGTAAGTCTAAAATCTAAAGAGTAAACTTATCAAACATTAACAGTTGTTGTTAACGAAGATAAAAACATTTTATTTTTTTACAGAAGTTGAATTATTATGGGAATGTAACATAACTTTCTAACACGAAATTTAAGAAAAATACTTTGTGCTGTACTTTAAACTTACGTTCAAAATAAGTTTACACAATTTTAGAAACACATCACGTTACATCAACAATATGTAAGTACAACAAGTTGATTTATTTACTTCTGTTTCAAACTGAAGAATTTTGTTGCAACAGCAGATTTTCACAAGTGATAAAACTAAATTTATTTACCAAAACGTCTTCTTAGGGCTTACAAGTACATCCACATTAAATCAAAATTCAACGATGCCCAAAAGCAATTTTATGAAAAGAATGGATACATAATCATAAGAAATAATGTCAGACATGAACTTTTAGATGAATTAAAGTAAGTTAATTTTGCTTCTTCGAAAATATATTTCTAGATCTTTTTTGTTATTTTTAGTCAAAGATTTATTGATATTTGTGAAGGAAATGCAGACGATGCTCTATGTAATTGTATCAAAGATCCTGTGCTCAGACAAAAGGGAGCTAAAGGACAACTGGTTATGAACAAGGTTACCATTTTTAAATGTTTCTATTAAATAAATTTACAAGTTTTAACTTTATTTATTGTTGACAGTCCCACTGCAACTGTATTTATTCAGTTCGGTACCTGTTGATATTTTTAGCTTCAAGATTTCACTCAGGATCCGATTTTGAGCAAATATTGTTTTGAAAAAAGCATTTTGGATGTTGTGGAGAACATCATAGGACCAAACATAACAGCTGCACACTCCATGCTCATTAATAAACCTCCAGATAGTGAAGTTGATGTCTCCAAACATCCCTTGCATCAAGTAAGTTTCATTTTGGGACCTCTTTGTTTGTTGAAATACCTACTTTCTGGTGGTGTAAAAAAATATACATTACTATAGGAAATGTTCTCAGAAAATGCAAAAAAATGGGTTTCATTCTAGTGTATTTTTTTTCATTATTCACCATTTTTAAAGGCTTAGGCCTTGGTCTATTTTCAGGACAGTAAAAGTGAAAAATAAGGATACAGGGTGGGTTAAAAAGGATATAATTTTATTTTTGGGTGATTAATGATGATTTATTGTTTGACCTTCTACTATTGTAATATAAACTCTTTATAATTAAACATTTCCCAGTTTTTTTAGTTTGGTTAGCAATAAGAGTGTGTTTTATTATTATTTTTAAATGTTTATTATTTTTGATGTTGCAGGATTTGCATTACTTCCCATTTAGACCTGCAAATAAAATTGTAGCTTCTTGGACAGCTATGCAGAGAGTTGATGAATCGAATGGTTGTCTGTATGTTGTACCAGGATCCCACAGCAGTCCTCTTTACAGACACGAATATCCCAAGGTAAATTAATAAAAATTCTGTCCAAAACTGTTTGAAAAAATGCATTTGTTTCTATTTCTATCCGTAATTTTTTTTTGACAGGGTCTTAAACATACTTTGTACCATGAAGTTACGGGAAAAGATGATCTTCCCAGAGAGTTGGTGGTTTTGGAAAAGGGAGATTCTGTTTTCTTTCATCCTTTGATTCTTCACGGTTCGGGTCCGAATCTTACGAAAGTAAGTGGAACCTTGTTTTTTATTTTAATTTGAAGAGGTTTTAATTATTTTATTGATAGGGTTTTAGAAGGGCGATTTCTGTTCATTTTGCTGATTCCAATTGCGATTTTATTGACGTGACTGGGACTGTTCAGGAGAATATTAAAAAAGAAGTGGAGGAAGTTATAATAAAGCGGAGAGGATTGGAATTGTCGTTTATTGTAAGTTTTTATTTATTTAATAAATAAATATTGCTTTTTAATAAATATTTATATGTCTTGTATCTCAATTAAATAAATATTTGAAGGGTAATATTTTTTTCAGGATGCCTGGAAATTGAAAAGCAGACTAGTAAGAGGACCTCCGGGAAATTTTCAACGATTTGATAGTCATTTGTGAAAAAAATTTGATATATTTTTGTTAAACATTATTTTATATGGGATATTTTATTAAAGGTTAATTGTTAAAATATAGTGTTGTTTTATTTATTTTGATTTCCTTTATAAGTACAAAAAACAGTGGCTTAGTTTGGTGGTGCCATCTATTAAAAAGAAGAAATGGAATTAAAAAAGTTTCCTGCAGAACACGAAAATCGAGTCAAAATTGCAATAATATCAATATTTCTAAAGATAACTCACTACTTTTGACTGCGACTGTACTACTTTTGGTCCCAATTCATTCCACCAAAAATAAAATGTGTTCTAGACATGCTATTGAAGAACTGATTGCACCAGTCGATTCAGCGTCTTAAAAAACCCCGTTTTACACATTTTCAAGCGTTTTCAAGACAAAAAGCTTTTTTGTCAAAAAATGAAGCAAGGCTATAACCTTGGATTTTTTCCAAAATTTGGTCAAAATTAATTTTCGATAAAAATGGTCTAGAACCACTAAATCAACCCCGTAGAACACGAAAATCGAGTCAAAATTGCAATAATATCAATATTTCTAAAGATAACTCACTACTTTTGACTGCGACTGTACTACTTTTGCTCCCACTTCATTCCACCAAAAATAAAATGTGTTCTAGACATGCTATTGAAGAACTGATTGCACCAGTCGATTCAGCGTCTTAAAAAACCCCGTTTTACACATTTTCAAGCGTTTTCAAGACCAAAAGCTTTTTTGTCAAAAAATGAAGCAAGGCTATAACCTTGGATTTTTTCCAAAATTTGGTCAAAATTAATTTTCGATAAAAATGGTCTAGAACCACTAAATCAACCCCGTAGAACACGAAAATCGAGTCAAAATTGCAATAATATCAATATTTCTAAAGATAACTCACTACTTTTGACTGCGACTGTACTACTTTTGCTCCCAATTCATTCCACCAAAAATAAAATGTGTTCTAGACATGCTATTGAAGAACTGATTGCACCAGTCGATTCAGCGTCTTAAAAAACCCCGTTTTACACATTTTCAAGCGTTTTCAAGACAAAAAGCTTTTTTGTCAAAAAATGAAGCAAGGCTATAACCTTGGATTTTTTCCAAAATTTGGTCAAAATTAATTTTCGATAAAAATGGTCTAGAACCACTAAATCAACCCCGTAGAACACGAAAATCGAGTCAAAATTGCAATAATATCAATATTTCTAAAGATAACTCACTACTTTTGACTGCGACTGTACTACTTTTGCTCCCAATTCATTCCACCAAAAATAAAATGTGTTCTAGACATGCTATTGAAGAACTGATTGCACCAGTCGATTCAGCGTCTTAAAAAACCCCGTTTTACACATTTTCAAGCGTTTTCAAGACAAAAAGCTTTTTTGTCAAAAAATGAAGCAAGGCTATAACCTTGGATTTTTCCAAAATTTGGTCAAAATTAATTTTCGATAAAAATGGTCTAGAACCACTAAATCAACCCCGTAGAACACGAAAATCGAGTCAAAATTGCAATAATATCAATATTTCTAAAGATAACTCACTACTTTTGACTGCGACTGTACTACTTTTGCTCCCAATTCATTCCACCAAAAATAAAATGTGTTCTAGACATGCTATTGAAGAACTGATTGCACCAGTCGATTCAGCGTCTTAAAAAACCCCGTTTTACACATTTTCAAGCGTTTTCAAGACAAAAAGCTTTTTTGTCAAAAAATGAAGCAAGGCTATAACCTTGGATTTTTTCCAAAATTTGGTCAAAATTAATTTTCGATAAAAATGGTCTAGAACCACTAAATCAACCCCGTAGAACACGAAAATCGAGTCAAAATTGCAATAATATCAATATTTCTAAAGATAACTCACTACTTTTGACTGCGACTGTACTACTTTTGCTCCCACTTCATTCCACCAAAAATAAAATGTGTTCTAGACATGCTATTGAAGAACTGATTGCACCAGTCGATTCAGCGTCTTAAAAAACCCCGTTTTACACATTTTCAAGCGTTTTCAAGACCAAAAGCTTTTTTGTCAAAAAATGAAGCAAGGCTATAACCTTGGATTTTTTCCAAAATTTGGTCAAAATTAATTTTCGATAAAAATGGTCTAGAACCACTAAATCAACCCCGTAGAACACGAAAATCGAGTCAAAATTGCAATAATATCAATATTTCTAAAGATAACTCACTACTTTTGACTGCGACTGTACTACTTTTGGTCCCAATTCATTCCACCAAAAATAAAATGTGTTCTAGACATGCTATTGAAGAACTGATTGCACCAGTCGATTCAGCGTCTTAAAAAACCCCGTTTTACACATTTTCAAGCGTTTTCAAGACAAAAAGCTTTTTTGTCAAAAAATGAAGCAAGGCTATAACCTTGGATTTTTTCCAAAATTTGGTCAAAATTAATTTTCGATAAAAATGGTCTAGAACCACTAAATCAACCCCGTAGAACACGAAAATCGAGTCAAAATTGCAATAATATCAATATTTCTAAAGATAACTCACTACTTTTGACTGCGACTGTACTACTTTTGCTCCCAATTCATTCCACCAAAAATAAAATGTGTTCTAGACATGCTATTGAAGAACTGATTGCACCAGTCGATTCAGCGTCTTAAAAAACCCCGTTTTACACATTTTCAAGCGTTTTCAAGACAAAAAACTTTTTTGTCAAAAAATGAAGCAAGGCTATAACCTTGGATTTTTTCCAAAATTTGGTCAAAATTAATTTTCGATAAAAATGGTCTAGAACCACTAAATCAACCCCGTAGAACACGAAAATCGAGTCAAAATTGCAATAATATCAATATTTCTAAAGATAACTCACTACTTTTGACTGCGACTGTACTACTTTTGCTCCCACTTCATTCCACCAAAAATAAAATGTGTTCTAGACATGCTATTGAAGAACTGATTGCACCAGTCGATTCAGCGTCTTAAAAAACCCCGTTTTACACATTTTCAAGCGTTTTCAAGACCAAAAGCTTTTTTGTCAAAAAATGAAGCAAGGCTATAACCTTGGATTTTTACACAATTTTTGGCCAAATTAATTTTCGATAAAATTGGTCTAGAACCACTAAATCAACCCCGTAGAACACGAAAAATCGAGTCAAAATTGCAATAATATCAATATTTCTAAAGATAACTCACTACTTTTGACTGCGACTGTACTACTTTTGCTCCCAATTCATTCCACCAAAAATAAAATGTGTTCTAGACATGCTATTGAAGAACTGATTGCACCAGTCGATTCAGCGTCTTAAAAAACCCCGTTTTACACATTTTCAAGCGTTTTCAAGACAAAAAGCTTTTTTGTCAAAAAATGAAGCAAGGCTATAACCTTGGATTTTTTCCAAAATTTGGTCAAAATTAATTTTCGATAAAAATGGTCTAGAACCACTAAATCAACCCCGTAGAACACGAAAATCGAGTCAAAATTGCAATAATATCAATATTTCTAAAGATAACTCACTACTTTTGACTGCGACTGTACTACTTTTGCTCCCACTTCATTCCACCAAAAATAAAATGTGTTCTAGACATGCTATTGAAGAACTGATTGCACCAGTCGATTCAGCGTCTTAAAAAACCCCGTTTTACACATTTTCAAGCGTTTTCAAGACCAAAAGCTTTTTTGTCAAAAAATGAAGCAATGCTATAACCTTGGATTTTTTCCAAAATTTGGTCAAAATTAATTTTCGATAAAAATGGTCTAGAACCACTAAATCAACCCCGTAGAACACGAAAATCGAGTCAAAATTGCAATAATATCAATATTTCTAAAGATAACTCACTACTTTTGACTGCAACTGTACTACTTTTGCTCCCAATTCATTCCACCAAAAATAAAATGTGTTCTAGACATGCTATTGAAGAACTGATTGCACCAGTCGATTCAGCGTCTTAAAAAACCCCGTTTTACACATTTTCAAGCGTTTTCAAGACCAAAAGCTTTTTGTCAAAAAATGAAGCAAGGCTATAACCTTGGATTTTTTCCAAAATTTGGTCAAAATTAATTTTCGATAAAAATGGTCTAGAACCACTAAATCAACCCCGTAGAACACGAAAATCGAGTCAAAATTGCAATAATATCAATATTTCTAAAGATAACTCACTACTTTTGACTGCGACTGTACTACTTTTGCTCCCAATTCATTCCACCAAAAATAAAATGTGTTCTAGACATGCTATTGAAGAACTGATTGCACCAGTCGATTCAGCGTCTTAAAAAACCCCGTTTTACACATTTTCAAGCGTTTTCAAGACAAAAAGCTTTTTGTCAAAAAATGAAGCAAGGCTATAACCTTGGATTTTTTCCAAAATTTGGTCAAAATTAATTTTCGATAAAAATGGTCTAGAACCACTAAATCAACCCCGTAGAACACGAAAATCGAGTCAAAATTGCAATAATATCAATATTTCTAAAGATAACTCACTACTTTTGACTGCGACTGTACTACTTTTGCTCCCACTTCATTCCACCAAAAATAAAATGTGTTCTAGACATGCTATTGAAGAACTGATTGCACCAGTCGATTCAGCGTCTTAAAAACCCCGTTTTACACATTTTCAAGCGTTTTCAAGACCAAAAGCTTTTTTGTCAAAAAATGAAGCAAGGCTATAACCTTGGATTTTTTCCAAAATTTGGTCAAAATTAATTTTCGATAAAAATGGTCTAGAACCACTAAATCAACCCCGTAGAACACGAAAATCGAGTCAAAATTGCAATAATATCAATATTTCTAAAGATAACTCACTACTTTTGACTGCGACTGTACTACTTTTGCTCCCAATTCATTCCACCAAAAAATAAAATGTGTTCTAGACATGCTATTGAAGAACTGATTGCACCAGTCGATTCAGCGTCTTAAAAAACCCCGTTTTACACATTTTCAAGCGTTTTCAAGACAAAAAGCTTTTTTGTCAAAAAATGAAGCAAGGCTATAACCTTGGATTTTTTCCAAAATTTGGTCAAAATTAATTTTCGATAAAAATGGTCTAGAACCACTAAATCAACCCCGTAGAACACGAAAATCGAGTCAAAATTGCAATAATATCAATATTTCTAAAGATAACTCACTACTTTTGACTGCGACTGTACTACTTTTGCTCCCACTTCATTCCACCAAAAATAAAATGTGTTCTAGACATGCTATTGAAGAACTGATTGCACCAGTCGATTCAGCGTCTTAAAAAACCCCGTTTTACACATTTTCAAGCGTTTTCAAGACAAAAAGCTTTTTTGTCAAAAAATGAAGCAAGGCTATAACCTTGGATTTTTTCCAAAATTTGGTCAAAATTAATTTTCGATAAAAATGGTCTAGAACCACTAAATCAAGACCAAAAGCTTTTTTGTCAAAAAATGAAGCAAGGCTATAACCTTGGATTTTTTCCAAAATTTGGTCAAAATTAATTTTCGATAAAAATGGTCTAGAACCACTAAATCAACCCCGTAGAACACGAAAATCGAGTCAAAATTGCAATAATATCAATATTTCTAAAGATAACTCACTACTTTTGACTGCGACTGTACTACTTTTGCTCCCACTTCATTCCACCAAAAATAAAATGTGTTCTAGACATGCTATTGAAGAACTGATTGCACCAGTCGATTCAGCGTCTTAAAAAACCCCGTTTTACACATTTTCAAGCGTTTTCAAGACAAAAAGCTTTTTTGTCAAAAAATGAAGCAAGGCTATAACCTTTGATTTTTCCAAAATTTGGTCAAAATTAATTTTCGATAAAAATGGTCTAGAACCACTAAATCAAGACCAAAAGCTTTTTTGTCAAAAAATGAAGCAAGGCTATAACCTTGGATTTTTTCCAAAATTTGGTCAAAATTAATTTTCGATAAAAATGGTCTAGAACCACTAAATCAACCCCGTAGAACACGAAAATCGAGTCAAAATTGCAATAATATCAATATTTCTAAAGATAACTCACTACTTTTGACTGCGACTGTACTACTTTTGCTCCCACTTCATTCCACCAAAAATAAAATGTGTTCTAGACATGCTATTGAAGAACTGATTGCACCAGTCGATTCAGCGTCTTAAAAAACCCCGTTTTACACATTTTCAAGCGTTTTCAAGACAAAAAGCTTTTTTGTCAAAAAATGAAGCAAGGCTATAACCTTTGATTTTTTCCAAAATTTGGTCAAAATTAATTTTCGATAAAAATGGTCTAGAACCACTAAATCAAGACCAAAAGCTTTTTTGTCAAAAAATGAAGCAAGGCTATAACCTTGGATTTTTTCCAAAATTTGGTCAAAATTAATTTTCGATAAAAATGGTCTAGAACCACTAAATCAACCCCGTAGAACACGAAAATCGAGTCAAAATTGCAATAATATCAATATTTCTAAAGATAACTCACTACTTTTGACTGCGACTGTACTACTTTTGCTCCCAATTCATTCCACCAAAAATAAAATGTGTTCTAGACATGCTATTGAAGAACTGATTGCACCAGTCGATTCAGCGTCTTAAAAAACCCCGTTTTACACATTTTCAAGCGTTTTCAAGACAAAAAGCTTTTTTGTCAAAAAATGAAGCAAGGCTATAACCTTGGATTTTTTCCAAAATTTGGTCAAGATTAATTTTCGATAAAAATGGTCTAGAACCACTAAATCAACCCCGTAGAACACGAAAATCGAGTCAAAATTGCAATAATATCAATATTTCTAAAGATAACTCACTACTTTTGACTGCGACTGTACTACTTTTGCTCCCAATTCATTCCACCAAAAATAAAATGTGTTCTAGACATGCTATTAAAGAACTGATTGCACCAGTCGATTCAGCGTCTTAAAAAACCCCGTTTTACACATTTTCAAGCGTTTTCAAGACCAAAAGCTTTTTTGTCAAAAAATGAAGCAAGGCTATAACCTTTGATTTTTTCCAAAATTTGGTCAAAATTAATTTTCGATAAAAATGGTCTAGAACCACTAAATCAACCCCGTAGAACACGAAAATCGAGTCAAAATTGCAATAATATCAATATTTCTAAAGATAACTCACTACTTTTGACTGCGACTGTACTACTTTTGCTCCCAATTCATTCCACCAAAAATAAAATGTGTTCTAGACATGCTATTGAAGAACTGATTGCACCAGTCGATTCAGCGTCTTAAAAAACCCCGTTTTACACATTTTCAAGCGTTTTCAAGACCAAAACTTTTTTGTCAAAAAATGAAGCAAGGCTATAACCTTGGATTTTTTCCAAAATTTGGTCAAAATTAATTTTCGATAAAAATGGTCTAGAACCACTAAATCAACCCCGTAGAACACGAAAATCGAGTCAAAATTGCAATAATATCAATATTTCTAAAGATAACTCACTACTTTTGACTGCGACTGTACTACTTTTGCTCCCACTTCATTCCACCAAAAATAAAATGTGTTCTAGACATGCTATTGAAGAACTGATTGCACCAGTCGATTCAGCGTCTTAAAAAACCCCGTTTTACACATTTTCAAGCGTTTTCAAGACCAAAAGCTTTTTTGTCAAAAAATGAAGCAAGGCTATAACCTTGGATTTTTTCCAAAATTTGGTCAAAATTAATTTTCGATAAAAATGGTCTAGAACCACTAAATTAACCCCGTAGAACACGAAAATCGAGTCAAAATTGGAATAATATCAATATTTCTAAAGATAACTCACTACTTTTGACTGCGACTGTACTACTTTTGCTCCCAATTCATTCCACCAAAAATAAAATGTGTTCTAGACATGCTATTGAAAAACTGATTGCACCAGTCGATTCAGCGTCTTAAAAAACCCCGTTTTACACATTTTCAATCGTTTTCAAGACCAAAAGCTTTTTTGTCAAAAAATGAAGCAAGGCTATAACCTTGGATTTTTTCCAAAATTTGGTCAAAATTAATTTTCGATAAAAATGGTCTAGAACCACTAAATAAACCCCGTAGAACACGAAAATCGAGTCAAAATTGCAATAATATCAATATTTCTAAAGATAGCTCACTACTTTTAACTGCGACTGTACTACTTTTGCTCCCAATTCATTCCACCAAAAATAAAATGTGTTCTAGACATGCTATTGAAGAACTGATTGCACCAGTCGATTCAGCGTCTTAAAAAACCCCGTTTTACACATTTTCAAGCGTTTTCAAGACCAAAAGCTTTTTTGTCAAAAAATGAAGCAAGGCTATAACCTTTGATTTTTTCCAAAATTTGGTCAAAATTAATTTTCGATAAAAATGGTCTAGAACCACTAAATCAACCCCGTAGAACACGAAAATCGAGTCAAAATTGCAATAATATTAATATTTCTAAAGATAGCTCACTACTTTTGACTGCGACTGTACTACTTTTGGTCCCAATTCATTCCACCAAAAATAAAATGTGTTCTAGACATGCTATTGAAGAACTGATTGCACCAGTCGATTCAGCGTCTTAAAAAACCCCGTTTTACACATTTTCAAGCGTTTTCAAGACAAAAAGCTTTTTTGTCAAAAAATGAAGCAAGGCTATAACCTTTGATTTTTTCCAAAATTTGGTCAAAATTAATTTTCGATAAAAATGGTCTAGAACCACTAAATCAACCCCGTAGAACACGAAAATCGAGTCAAAATTGCAATAATATCAATATTTCTAAAGATAACTCACTACTTTTGACTGCGACTGTACTACTTTTGCTCCCACTTCATTCCACCAAAAATAAAATGTGTTCTAGACATGCTATTGAAGAACTGATTGCACCAGTCGATTCAGCGTCTTAAAAAACCCCGTTTTACACATTTTCAAGCGTTTTCAAGACCAAAAGCTTTTTTGTCAAAAAATGAAGCAAGGCTATAACCTTGGATTTTTTCCAAAATTTGGTCAAAATTAATTTTCGATAAAAATGGTCTAGAACCACTAAATAAACCCCGTAGAACACGAAAATCGAGTCAAAATTGCAATAATATCAATATTTCTAAAGATAGCTCACTACTTTTGACTGCGACTGTACTACTTTTGCTCCCAATTCATTCCACCAAAAATAAAATGTGTTCTAGACATGCTATTGAAGAACTGATTGCACCAGTCGATTCAGCGTCTTAAAAAACCCCGTTTTACACATTTTCAAGCGTTTTCAAGACCAAAAGCTTTTTTGTCAAAAAATGAAGCAAGGCTATAACCTTTGATTTTTTCCAAAATTTGGTCAAAATTAATTTTCGATAAAAATGGTCTAGAACCACTAAATCAACCCCGTAGAACACGAAAATCGAGTCAAAATTGCAATAATATCAATATTTCTAAAGATAACTCACTACTTTTGACTGCGACTGTACTACTTTTGCTCCCAATTCATTCCACCAAAAATAAAATGTGTTCTAGACATGCTATTCAGGAACTGATTTCACCAGTCGATTCAGCGTCTTAAAAAAACCCCGTTTTACACATTTTCAAGCGTTTTCAAGACCAAAAGCTTTTCTGTCAAAAAATGAAGCAAGGCTATAACCTTGGATTTTTTCCAAAATTTGGTCAAAATTAATTTTCGATAAAAATGGTCTAGAACCACTAAATCAACCCCGTAGAACACGAAAATCGAGTCAAAATTGCAATAATATCAATATTTCTAAAGATAGCTCACTACTTTTGACTGCGACTGTACTACTTTTGCTCCCAATTCATTCCACCAAAAATAAAATGTGTTCTAGACATGCTATTGAAGAACTGATTGCACCAGTCGATTCAGCGTCTTAAAAAACCCCGTTTTACACATTTTCAAGCGTTTTCAAGACCAAAAGCTTTTTTGTCAAAAAATGAAGCAAGGCTATAACCTTGGATTTTTTCCCAATTTTGGTCAAAATTAATTTTCGATAAAAATGGTCTAGAACCACTAAATCAACCCCGTAGAACACGAAAATCGAGTCAAAATTGCAATAATATCAATATTTCTAAAGATAGCTTACTACTTTTGACTGCGACTGTACTACTTTTGGTCCCAATTCATTCCACCAAAAATAAAATGTGTTCTAGACATGCTATTCAAGAACTGATTGCACCAGTCGATTCAGCGTCTTAAAAAACCCCGTTTTACACATTTTCAAGCGTTTTCAAGACAAAAAGCTTTTTTGTCAAAAAATGAAGCAAGGCTATAACCTTTGATTTTTTCCAAAATTTGGTCAAAATTAATTTTCGATAAAAATGGTCTAGAACCACTAAATCAACCCCGTAGAACACGAAAATCGAGTCAAAATTGCAATAATATCAATATTTCTAAAGATAACTCACTACTTTTGACTGCGACTGTACTACTTTTGCTCCCAATTCATTCCACCAAAAATAAAATGTGTTCTAGACATGCTATTGAAGAACTGATTGCACCAGTCGATTCAGCGTCTTAAAACACCCCGTTTTACACATTTTCAAGCGTTTTCAAGACAAAAAGCTTTTTTGTCAAAAAATGAAGCAAGGCTATAACCTTGGATTTTTTCCAAAATTTGGTCAAAATTAATTTTCGATAAAAATGGTCTAGAACCACTAAATCAACCCCGTAGAACACGAAAATCGAGTCAAAATTGCAATAATATCAATATTTCTAAAGATAACTCACTACTTTTGACTGCGACTGTACTACTTTTGCTCCCAATTCATTCCACCAAAAATAAAATGTGTTCTAGACATGCTATTGAAGAACTGATTGCACCAGTCGATTCAGCGTCTTAAAAACCCGCTTTTACACATTTTCAAGCGTTTTCAAGACCAAAAGCTTTTTTGTCAAAAAATGAAGCAAGGCTATAACCTTGGATTTTTTCCAAAATTTGGTCAAAATTAATTTTCGATAAAAATGGTCTAGAACCACTAAATCAACCCCGTAGAACACGAAAATCGAGTCAAAATTGCAATAATATCAATATTTCTAAAGATAACTCACTACTTTTGACTGCGACTGTACTACTTTTGCTCCCACTTCATTCCACCAAAAATAAAATGTGTTCTAGACATGCTATTGAAGAACTGATTGCACCAGTCGATTCAGCGTCTTAAAAAACCCCGTTTTACACATTTTCAAGCGTTTTCAAGACCAAAAGCTTTTTTGTCAAAAAATGAAGCAAGGCTATAACCTTGGATTTTTTCCAAAATTTGGTCAAAATTAATTTTCGATAAAAATGGTCTAGAACCACTAAATCAACCCCGTAGAACACGAAAATCGAGTCAAAATTGCAATAATATCAATATTTCTAAAGATAACTCACTACTTTTGACTGCGACTTTACTACTTTTGCTCCCAATTCATTCCACCAAAAATAAAATGTGTTCTAGACATGCTATTGAAGAACTGATTGCACCAGTCGATTCAGCGTCTTAAAAAACCCCGTTTTACACATTTTCAAGCGTTTTCAAGACAAAAAGCTTTTTTGTCAAAAAATGAAGCAAGGCTATAACCTTGGATTTTTTCCAAAATTTGGTCAAGATTAATTTTTGATAAAAATGGTCTAGAACCACTAAATCAACCCCGTAGAACACGAAAATCGAGTCAAAATTGCAATAATATCAATATTTCTAAAGATAACTCACTACTTTTGACTGCGACTGTACTACTTTTGCTCCCAATTCATTCCACCAAAAATAAAATGTGTTCTAGACATGCTATTGAAGAACTGATTGCACCAGTCGATTCAGCGTCTTAAAAAACCCCGTTTTACACATTTTCAAGCGTTTTCAAGACAAAAAGCTTTTTTGTCAAAAAATGAAGCAAGGCTATAACCTTGGATTTTTTCCAAAATTTGGTCAAAATTAATTTTCGATAAAAATGGTCTAGAACCACTAAATCAACCCCGTAGAACACGAAAATCGAGTCAAAATTGCAATAATATCAATATTTCTAAAGATAGCTCACTACTTTTGACTGCGACTGTACTACTTTTGCTCCCAATTCATTCCACCAAAAATAAAATGTGTTCTAGACATGCTATTGAAGAACTGATTGCACCAGTCGATTCAGCGTCTTAAAAAACCCCGTTTTACACATTTTCAAGCGTTTTCAAGACCAAAAGCTTTTTGTTAAAAAATGAAGCAAGGCGATAAACTTTGATTTTTTCCCAATTTTGGTCAAAATTAATTTTCGATAAAAATGGTCTAGAACCACTAAATCAACCCCGTAGAACACGAAAATCGAGTCAAAATTGCAATAATATCAATATTTCTAAAGATAACTCACTACTTTTGACTGCGACTGTACTACTTTTGCTCCCAATTCATTCCACCAAAAATAAAATGTGTTCTAGACATGCTATTGAAGAACTGATTGCACCAGTCGATTCAGCGTCTTAAAAAACCCCGTTTTACACATTTTCAAGCGTTTTCAAGACAAAAAGCTTTTTTGTCAAAAAATGAAGCAAGGCTATAACCTTGGATTTTTTCCAAAATTTGGTCAAAATTAATTTTCGATAAAAATGGTCTAGAACCACTAAATCAACCCCGTAGAACACGAAAATCGAGTCAAAATTGCAATAATATCAATATTTCTAAAGATAGCTCACTACTTTTGACTGCGACTGTACTACTTTTGCTCCCAATTCATTCCACCAAAAATAAAATGTGTTCTAGACATGCTATTGAAGAACTGATTGCACCAGTCGATTCAGCGTCTTAAAAAACCCCGTTTTACACATTTTCAAGCGTTTTCAAGACCAAAAGCTTTTTTGTCAAAAAATGAAGCAAGGCTATAACCTTGGATTTTTTCCCAATTTTGGTCAAAATTAATTTTCGATAAAAATGGTCTAGAACCACTAAATCAACCCCGTAGAACACGAAAATCGAGTCAAAATTGCAATAATATCAATATTTCTAAAGATAACTCACTACTTTTGACTGCGACTGTACTACTTTTGCTCCCAATTCATTCCACCAAAAATAAAATGTGTTCTAGACATGCTATTGAAGAACTGATTGCACCAGTCGATTCAGCGTCTTAAAAAACCCCGTTTTACACATTTTCAAGCGTTTTCAAGACAAAAAGCTTTTTTGTCAAAAAATGAAGCAAGGCTATAACCTTGGATTTTTTCCAAAATTTGGTCAAAATTAATTTTCGATAAAAATGGTCTAGAACCACTAAATCAACCCCGTAGAACACGAAAATCGAGTCAAAATTGCAATAATATCAATATTTCTAAAGATAACTCACTACTTTTGACTGCGACTGTACTACTTTTGCTCCCAATTCATTCCACCAAAAATAAAATGTGTTCTAGACATGCTATTGAAGAACTGATTGCACCAGTCGATTCAGCGTCTTAAAAACCCCGTTTTACACATTTTCAAGCGTTTTCAAGACAAAAAGCTTTTTTGTCAAAAAATGAAGCAAGGCTATAACCTTGGATTTTTTCCAAAATTTGGTCAAAATTAATTTTCGATAAAAATGGTCTAGAACCACTAAATCAACCCCGTAGAACACGAAAATCGAGTCAAAATTGCAATAATATCAATATTTCTAAAGATAGCTCACTACTTTTGACTGCGACTGTACTACTTTTGGTCCCAATTCATTCCACCAAAAATAAAATGTGTTCTAGACATGCTATTGAAGAACTGATTGCACCAGTCGATTCAGCGTCTTAAAAAACCCCGTTTTACACATTTTCAAGCGTTTTCAAGACAAAAACCTTTTTTGTCAAAAAATGAAGCAAGGCCTTGGACTTGGATTTTTTCCAAAATTTGGTCAAAATTAATTTTCGATAAAAATGGTCTAGAACCACTAAATCAACCCCGTAGAACACGAAAATCGAGTCAAAATTGCAATAATATCAATATTTCTAAAGATAACTCACTACTTTTGACTGCGACTGTACTACTTTTGCTCCCAATTCATTCCACCAAAAATAAAATGTGTTCTAGACATGCTATTGAAGAACTGATTGCACCAGTCGATTCAGCGTCTTAAAAAACCCCGTTTTACACATTTTCAAGCGTTTTCAAGACCAAAAGCTTTTTTGTCAAAAAATGAAGCAAGGCTATAACCTTTGATTTTTTCCAAAATTTGGTCAAAATTAATTTTCGATAAAAATGGTCTAGAACCACTAAATCAACCCCGTAGAACACGAAAATCGAGTCAAAATTGCAATAATATCAATATTTCTAAAGATAGCTCACTACTTTTGACTGCGACTGTACTACTTTTGCTCCCAATTCATTCCACCAAAAATAAAATGTGTTCTAGACATGCTATTGAAGAACTGATTGCACCAGTCGATTCAGCGTCTTAAAAAACCCCGTTTTACACATTTTCAAGCGTTTTCAAGACCAAAAGCTTTTTTGTCAAAAAATGAAGCAAGGCTATAACCTTTGATTTTTTCCAAAATTTGGTCAAAATTAATTTTCGATAAAAATGGTCTAGAACCACTAAATCAACCCCATAGAACACGAAAATCGAGTCAAAATTGCAATAATATCAATATTTCTAAAGATAACTCACTACTTTTGACTGCGACTGTACTACTTTTGCTCCCAATTCATTCCACCAAAAATAAAATGTGTTCTAGACATGCTATTGAAGAACTGATTGCACCAGTCGATTCAGCGTCTTAAAAAACCCCGTTTTACACATTTTCAAGCGTTTTCAAGACAAAAAGCTTTTTTGTCAAAAAATGAAGCAAGGCTATAACCTTGGATTTTTTCCAAAATTTGGTCAAAATTAATTTTCGATAAAAATGGTCTAGAACCACTAAATCAACCCCGTAGAACACGAAAATCGAGTCAAAATTGCAATAATATCAATATTTCTAAAGATAGCTCACTACTTTTGACTGCGACTGTACTACTTTTGCTCCCAATTCATTCCACCAAAAATAAAATGTGTTCTAGACATGCTATTGAAGAACTGATTTCACCAGTCGATTCAGAGTCTTAAAAAACCCCGTTTTACACATTTTCAAGCGTTTTCAAGACGGTTTAAATAATACACCTACGGCACTTTTATGATCTTTTAATCAAAAAGTGTATCAGACTAAAACTCTTTACACATATTACAATTAAAATTCTGACAACAACTGTCATTATTTTTCAATTTTACAACAGACTACTATAATCTATAATATAAATTAAATGTATTGAAAAAAAATGCGAAAAAAATGCGAAAAAACCAACCTCTTGTCTAAAGCAAAGTATCTAAAAGTAAAAAAAAAGTAAAATTATGTCATTCTAATACATGAGGAAAAAGTGGTATTTCCGACATTCTCCCACCTGAAATTGTTTGTTAAACAAAACTATTTCACAAAACAAAGGAAATACAAAACTATAATCGATATCACAGATATTTTTTAGGAATTTTTATCAAGCGACCACTTCGCGTAAGTTTCACTGTATCGGTTACTCTGCTTTTAGACACTCCCGCACTTTTTGTGAACTTTTTTATATCGGGTACTCTGCTATTAGACACTCCCGCACTTATTTCCGCACACTCTGTTGGATAGCCGATTGGAAATTTTTCTCGATACTCATCAGGCTGCTCGACTAGCTGCTCTTGGTTAACTCCAGCTTCTTCGGATAAACATTCCAGTGGATATAGGCGCTGAACAGGGCGTAATAGTTCGCCTCCAGCCATCTTAATTCGAACAAGCCTCACTAGACCGTCTTTTCCAGGTATAAGTTCGGATATACGACCAATAGGCCAGTCTAAGCGTTTCGTATTGTCATTGCCTACTAGTACGACATCACCCACTTTCAGATTATTGGTTGGTTTTTGTTTGGTCAACAATTTTAATTGACCCAAGTATTCAAGTCGAAATCTCTTTCGTAAAGCTTCCCTTAGCCTCTGCTGATTACGGACAATTTTGGATAGAGAACTACGATCCATCTGATCACAATCGGGTATGTTATCATCGGATAACTCACGTAAAAACATAACCGGTGTAAGAGGTAGTAAGTCACAGGGATCGTTGGAAAGATATGTTATAGGGCGAGCAAAATATGTCAAAATTTGGTCAAAATTAATTTTCGATAAAAATGGTCTAGAACCACTAAATCAACCCCGTAGAACACGAAAATCGAGTCAAAATTGCAATAATATCAATATTTCTAAAGATAGCTCACTACTTTTGACTGCGACTGTACTACTTTTGGTCCCAATTCATTCCACCAAAAATAAAATGTGTTCTAGACATGCTATTCAAGAACTGATTGCACCAGTCGATTCAGCGTCTTAAAAAAACCCGTTTTACAAATTTTCAAGCGTTTTCAAGACAAAAAGCTTTTTTGTCAAAAAATGAAGCAAGGCTATAACCTTTGATTTTTTCCAAAATTTGGTCAAAATTAATTTTCGATAAAAATGGTCTAGAACCACTAAATCAACCCCGTAGAACACGAAAATCGAGTCAAAATTGCAATAATATCAATATTTCTAAAGATAACTCACTACTTTTGACTGCGACTGTACTACTTTTGCTCCCAATTCATTCCACCAAAAATAAAATGTGTTCTAGACATGCTATTGAAGAACTGATTGCACCAGTCGATTCAGCGTCTTAAAAAACCCCGTTTTACACATTTTCAAGCGTTTTCAAGACAAAAAGCTTTTTTGTCAAAAAATGAAGCAAGGCTATAACCTTGGATTTTTTCCAAAATTTGGTCAAAATTAATTTTCGATAAAAATGGTCTAGAACCACTAAATCAACCCCGTAGAACACGAAAATCGAGTCAAAATTGCAATAATATCAATATTTCTAAAGATAACTCACTACTTTTGACTGCGACTGTACTACTTTTGCTCCAAATTCATTCCACCAAAAATAAAATGTGTTCTAGACATGCTATTGAAGAACTGATTGCACCAGTCGATTCAGCGTCTTAAAAAACCCCGTTTTACACATTTTCAAGCGTTTTCAAGACCAAAAGCTTTTTTGTCAAAAAATGAAGCAAAATTTGGTCAAAATTAATTTTCGATAAAAATGGTCTAGAACCACTAAATCAACCCCGTAGAACACGAAAATGGAGTCAAAATTGCAATAATATCAATATTTCTAAAGATAACTCACTACTTTTGACTGCGACTGTACTACTTTTGCTCCCAATTCATTCCACCAAAAATAAAATGTGTTCTAGACATGCTATTGAAGAACTGATTGCACCAGTCGATTCAGCGTCTTAAAAAACCCCGTTTTACACATTTTCAAGCGTTTTCAAGACCAAAAGCGTTTTTGTCAAAAAATGAAGCAAGGCTATAACCTTGGATTTTTTCCAAAATTTGGTCAAAATTAATTTTCGATAAAAATGGTCTAGAACCACTAAATCAACCCCGTAGAACACGAAAATCGAGTCAAAATTGCAATAATATCAATATTTCTAAAGATAGCTCACTACTTTTGACTGCGACTGTACTACTTTTGCTCCCAATTCATTCCACCAAAAATAAAATGTGTTCTAGACATGCTATTCAAGAACTGATTGCACCAGTCGATTCAGCGTCTTAAAAAACCCCGTTTTACACATTTTCAAGCGTTTTCAAGACAAAAAGCTTTTTTGTCAAAAAATGAAGCAAGGCTATAACCTTGGATTTTTTCCAAAATTTGGTCAAAATTAATTTTCGATAAAAATGGTCTAGAACCACTAAATCAACCCCGTAGAACACGAAAATCGAGTCAAAATTGCAATAATATCAATATTTCTAAAGATAACTCACTACTTTTGACTGCGACTGTACTACTTTTGCTCCCAATTCATTCCACCAAAAATAAAATGTGTTCTAGACATGCTATTGAAGAACTGATTGCACCAGTCGATTCAGCGTCTTAAAAAACCCCGTTTTACACATTTTCAAGCGTTTTCAAGACCAAAAGCTTTTTTGTCAAAAAATGAAGCAAGGCTATAACCTTGGATTTTTTCCAAAATTTGGTCAAAATTAATTTTCGATAAAAATGGTCTAGAACCACTAAATCAACCCCGTAGAACACGAAAATCGAGTCAAAATTGCAATAATATTAATATTTCTAAAGATAACTTACTACTTTTGACTGCGACTGTACTACTTTTGCTCCAAATTCATTCCACCAAAAATAAAATGTGTTCTAGACATGCTATTGAAGAACCGATTGCACCAGTCGATTCAGCGTCTTAAAAAACCCCGTTTTACACATTTTCAAGCGTTTTCAAGACCAAAAGCTTTTTTTTCAAAAAATGAAGCAAGGCTATAACCTTTGATTTTTTCCAAAATTTGGTCAAAATTAATTTTCGATAAAAATGGTCTAGAACCACTAAATCAACCCCGTAGAACACGAAAATCGAGTCAAAATTGCAATAATATCAATATTTCTAAAGATAACTCACTACTTTTGACTGCGACTGTACTACTTTTGCTCCCAATTCATTCCACCAAAAATAAAATGTGTTCTAGACATGCTATTCAAGAACTGATTTCACCAGTCGATTCAGCGTCTTAAAAAACCCCGTTTTACACATTTTCAAGCGTTTTCAAGACCAAAAGCTTTTTTGTCAAAAAATGAAGCAAGGCTATAACCTTGGATTTTTTCCAAAATTTGGTCAAAATTAATTTTCGATAAAAATGGTCTAGAACCACTAAATCAACCCCGTAGAACACGAAAATCGAGTCAAAATTGCAATAATATCAATATTTCTAAAGATAACTCACTACTTTTGACTGCGACTGTACTACTTTTGCTCCCAATTCATTCCACCAAAAATAAAATGTGTTCTAGACATGCTATTGAAGAACTGATTGCACCAGTCGATTCAGCGTCTTAAAAAAACACGTTTTACACATTTTCAAGCGTTTTCAAGACCAAAAGCTTTTTGTCAAAAAATGAAGCAAGGCTATAACCTTGGATTTTTTCCAAAATTTGGTCAAAATTAATTTTCGATAAAAATGGTCTGGAACCACTAAATCAACCCCGTAGAACACGAAAATCGAGTCAAAATTGCAATAATATCAATATTTCTAAAGATAACTCACTACTTTTGACTGCGACTGTACTACTTTTGCTCCCAATTCATTCCACCAAAAATAAAATCTGTTCTAGACATGCTATTGAAGAACTGATTGCACCAGTCGATTCAGCGTCTTAAAAAACCCCGTTTTACACATTTTCAAGCGTTTTCAAGACAATAAGCTTTTTGTCAAAAAATGAAGCAAGGCTATAACCTTGGATTTTTTCCAAAATTTGGTCAAAATTAATTTTCGATAAAAATGGTCTAGAACCACTAAATCAACCCCGTAGAACACGAAAATCGAGTCAAAATTGCAATAATATCAATATTTCTAAAGATAACTCACTACTTTTGACTGCGACTGTACTACTTTTGCTCCCAATTCATTCCACCAAAAATAAAATGTGTTCTAGACATGCTATTGAAAAACTGATTGCACCAGTCGATTCAGCGTCTTAAAAAACCCCGTTTTACACATTTTCAGGCGTTTTCAAGACCAAAAGCTTTTTTGTCAAAAAATGAAGCAAGGCTATAACCTTGGATTTTTTCCAAAATTTGGTCAAAATTAATTTTCGATAAAAATGGTCTAGAACCACTAAATCAACCCCGTAGAACACGAAAATCGAGTCAAAATTGCAATAATATCAATATTTCTAAAGATAACTCACTACTTTTGACTGCGACTGTACTACTTTTGCTCCCAATTCATTCCACCAAAAATAAAATGTGTTCTAGACATGCTATTGAAGAACTGATTGCACCAGTCGATTCAGCGTCTTAAAAAACCCCGTTTTACACATTTTCAAGCGTTTTCAAGACCAAAAGCTTTTTTGTCAAAAAATGAAGCAAGGCTATAACCTTGGATTTTTTCCAAAATTTGGTCAAAATTAATTTTCGATAAAAATGGTCTAGAACCACTAAATCAACCCCGTAGAACACGAAAATCGAGTCAAAATTGCAATAATATTAATATTTCTAAAGATAACTTACTACTTTTGACTGCGACTGTACTACTTTTGCTCCAAATTCATTCCACCAAAAATAAAATGTGTTCTAGACATGCTATTGAAGAACCGATTGCACCAGTCGATTCAGCGTCTTAAAAAACCCCGTTTTACACATTTTCAAGCGTTTTCAAGACCAAAAGCTTTTTTGTCAAAAAATGAAGCAAGGCTATAACCTTTGATTTTTTCCAAAATTTGGTCAAAATTAATTTTCGATAAAAATGGTCTAGAACCACTAAATCAACCCCGTAGAACACGAAAATCGAGTCAAAATTGCAATAATATCAATATTTCTAAAGATAACTCACTACTTTTGACTGCGACTGTACTACTTTTGCTCCCAATTCATTCCACCAAAAATAAAATGTGTTCTAGACATGCTATTCAGGAACTGATTTCACCAGTCGATTCAGCGTCTTAAAAAACCCCGTTTTACACATTTTCAAGCGTTTTCAAGACCAAAAGCTTTTTTGTCAAAAAATGAAGCAAGGCTATAACCTTGGATTTTTTCCAAAATTTGGTCAAAATTAATTTTCGATAAAAATGGTCTAGAACCACTAAATCAACCCCGTAGAACACGAAAATCGAGTCAAAATTGCAATAATATCAATATTTCTAAAGATAACTCACTACTTTTGACTGCGACTGTACTACTTTTGCTCCCAATTCATTCCACCAAAAATAAAATGTGTTCTAGACATGCTATTGAAGAACTGATTGCACCAGTCGATTCAGCGTCTTAAAAAACCCCGTTTTACACATTTTCAAGCGTTTTCAAGACCAAAAGCTTTTTTGTCAAAAAATGAAGCAAGGCTATAACCTTGGATTTTTTCCAAAATTTGGTCAAAATTAATTTTCGATAAAAATGGTCTGGAACCACTAAATCAACCCCGTAGAACACGAAAATCGAGTCAAAATTGCAATAATATCAATATTTCTAAAGATAACTCACTACTTTTGACTGCGACTGTACTACTTTTGCTCCCAATTCATTCCACCAAAAATAAAATCTGTTCTAGACATGCTATTGAAGAACTGATTGCACCAGTCGATTCAGCGTCTTAAAAAACCCCGTTTTACACATTTTCAAGCGTTTTCAAGACAAAAAGCTTTTTTGTCAAAAAATGAAGCAAGGCTATAACCTTGGATTTTTTCCAAAATTTGGTCAAAATTAATTTTCGATAAAAATGGTCTAGAACCACTAAATCAACCCCGTAGAACACGAAAATCGAGTCAAAATTGCAATAATATCAATATTTCTAAAGATAACTCACTACTTTTG
Source organism: Ophraella communa (assembly GCA_035357415.1). NCBI lineage: Eukaryota > Metazoa > Arthropoda > Insecta > Coleoptera > Chrysomelidae > Ophraella > Ophraella communa. Next base: position 31,704,906 of record CM068992.1, on the reverse strand, counting down.
ACTGCGACTGTACTACTTTTGCTCCCAATTCATTCCACCAAAAATAAAATGTGTTCTAGACATGCTATTGAAAAACTGATTGCACCAGTCGATTCAGCGTCTTAAAAAACCCCGTTTTACACATTTTCAAGCGTTTTCTAGACCAAAAGCTTTTTTGTCAAAAAATGAAGCAAGGCTATAACCTTGGATTTTTTCCAAAATTTGGTCAAAATTAATTTTCGATAAAAATGGTCTAGAACCACTAAATCAACCCCGTAGAACACGAAAATCGAGTCAAAATTGCAATAATATCAATATTTTTAAAGATAACTCACTACTTTTGACTGCGACTGTACTACTTTTGCTCCCAATTCATTCCACCAAAAATAAAATGTGTTCTAGACATGCTATTGAAAAACTGATTGCACCAGTCGATTCAGCGTCTTAAAAAACCCCGTTTTACACATTTTCAAGCGTTTTCAAGACCAAAAGCTTTTTTGTCAAAAAATGAAGCAAGGCTATAACCTTGGATTTTTTCCAAAATTTGGTCAAAATTAATTTTCGATAAAAATGGTCTAGAACCACTAAATCAACCCCGTAGAACACGAAAATCGAGTCAAAATTGCAATAATATCAATATTTCTAAAGATAACTCACTACTTTTGACTGCGACTGTACTACTTTTGCTCCCAATTCATTCCACCAAAAATAAAATGTGTTCTAGACATGCTATTGAAGAACTGATTGCACCAGTCGATTCAGCGTCTTAAAAAACCCCGTTTTACACATTTTCAAGCGTTTTCAAGACCAAAAGCTTTTTTGTCAAAAAATGAAGCAAGGCTATAACCTTGGATTTTTTCCAAAATTTGGTCAAAATTAATTTTCGATAAAAATGGTCTAGAACCACTAAATCAACCCCGTAGAACACGAAAATCGAGTCAAAATTGCAATAATATCAATATTTCTAAAGATAACTCACTACTTTTGACTGCGACTGTACTACTTTTGCTTCCAATTCATTCCACCAAAAATAAAATGTGTTCTAGACATGCTATTGAAGAACTGATTGCACCAGTCGATTCAGCGTCTTAAAAAACCCCGTTTTACACATTTTCAAGCGTTTTCAAGACAAAAAGCTTTTTTGTCAAAAAATGAAGCAAGGCTATAACCTTTGATTTTTTCCAAAATTTGGTCAAAATTAATTTTCGATAAAAATGGTCTAGAACCACTAAATCAACCCCGTAGAACACGAAAATCGAGTCAAAATTGCAATAATATCAATATTTTTAAAGATAGCTCACTACTTTTGACTGCGACTGTACTACTTTTGCTTCCAATTCATTCCACCAAAAATAAAATGTGTTCTAGACATGCTATTGAAGAACTGATTGCACCAGTCGATTCAGCGTCTTAAAAAACCCCGTTTTACACATTTTCAAGCGTTTTCAAGACAAAAAGCTTTTTTGTCAAAAAATGAAGCAAGGCTATAACCTTGGATTTTTTCCAAAATTTGGTCAAAATTAATTTTCGATAAAAATGGTCTAGAACCACTAAATCAACCCCGTAGAACACGAAAATCGAGTCAAAATTGCAATAATATCAATATTTCTAAAGATAACTCACTACTTTTGACTGCGACTGTACTACTTTTGCTCCCAATTCATTCCACCAAAAATAAAATGTGTTCTAGACATGCTATTGAAGAACTGATTGCACCAGTCGATTCAGCGTCTTAAAAACCCCGTTTTACACATTTTCAAGCGTTTTCAAGACCAAAAGCTTTTTTGTCAAAAAATGAAGCAAGGCTATAACCTTGGATTTTTTCCAAAATTTGGTCAAAATTAATTTTCGATAAAAATGGTCTAGAACCACTAAATCAACCCCGTAGAACACGAAAATCGAGTCAAAATTGCAATAATATCAATATTTCTAAAGATAACTCACTACTTTTGACTGCGACTGTACTACTTTTGCACCCAATTCATTCCACCAAAAATAAAACGTGTTCTAGACATGCTATTGAAGAACTGATTGCACCAGTCGATTCAGCGTCTTAAAAAACCCCGTTTTACACATTTTCAAGCGTTTTTAAGACCAAAAGCTTTTTTGTCAAAAAATGAAGCAAGGCTATAACCTTGGATTTTTTCCAAAATTTGGTCAAAATTAATTTTCGATAAAAATGGTCTAGAACCACTAAATCAACCCCGTAGAACACGAAAATCGAGTCAAAATTGCAATAATATCAATATTTCTAAAGATAGCTCACTACTTTTGACTGCGACTGTACTACTTTTGCTCCCAATTCATTCCACCAAAAATAAAATGTGTTCTAGACATGCTATTGAAGAACTGATTGCACCAGTCGATTCAGCGTCTTAAAAAACCCCGTTTTACACATTTTCAAGCGTTTTCAAGACCAAAAGCTTTTTTGTCAAAAAATGAAGCAAGGCTATAACCTTGGATTTTTTCCAAAATTTGTTCAAAATTAATTTTCGATAAAAATGGTCTAGAACCACTAAATCAACCCCGTAGAACACGAAAATCGAGTCAAAATTGCAATAATATTAATATTTCTAAAGATAACTTACTACTTTTGACTGCGACTGTACTACTTTTGCTCCAAATTCATTCCACCAAAAATAAAATGTGTTCTAGACATGCTATTGAAGAACTGATTGCACCAGTCGATTCAGCGTCTTAAAAAACCCCGTTTTACACATTTTCAAGCGTTTTCAAGACCAAAAGCTTTTTTGTCAAAAAATGAAGCAAGGCTATAACCTTTGATTTTTTCCAAAATTTGGTCAAAATTAATTTTCGATAAAAATGGTCTAGAACCACTAAATCAACCCCGTAGAACACGAAAATCGAGTCAAAATTGCATTAATATCAATATTTCTAAAGATAACTCACTACTTTTGACTGCGACTGTACTACTTTTGCTCCCAATTCATTCCACCAAAAATAAAATGTGTTCTAGACATGCTATTGAAGAACTGATTGCACCAGTCGATTCAGCGTCTTAAAAAACCCCGTTTTACACATTTTCAAGCGTTTTCAAGACCAAAAGCTTTTTTGTCAAAAAATGAAGCAAGGCTATAACCTTGGATTTTTTCCAAAATTTGGTCAAAATTAATTTTCGATAAAAATGGTCTAGAACCACTAAATCAACCCCGTAGAACACGAAAATCGAGTCAAAATTGCAATAATATCAATATTTCTAAAGATAACTCACTACTTTTGACTGCGACTGTACTACTTTTGCTCCCAATTCATTCCACCAAAAATAAAATGTGTTCTAGACATGCTATTGAAAAACTGATTGCACCATTTGATTCAGCGTCTTAAAAAACCCCGTTTTACACATTTTCAAGCGTTTTCTAGACCAAAAGCTCTTTTGTCAAAAAATGAAGCAAGGCTATAACCTTTGATTTTTTCCAAAATTTGGTCAAAATTAATTTTCGATAAAAATGGTCTAGAACCACTAAATCAACCCCGTAGAACACGAAAATCGAGTCAAAATTGCAATAATATCAATATTTCTAAAGATAACTCACTACTTTTGACTGCGACTGTACTACTTTTGCTCCCAATTCATTCCACCAAAAATAAAATGTGTTCTAGACATGCTATTGAAGAACTGATTGCACCAGTCGATTCAGCGTCTTAAAAAACCCCGTTTTACACATTTTCAAGCGTTTTCAAGACCAAAAGCTTTTTTGTCAAAAAATGAAGCAAGGCTATAACCTTGGATTTTTTCCAAAATTTGGTCAAAATTAATTTTCGATAAAAATGGTCTAGAACCACTAAATCAACCCCGTAGAACACGAAAATCAAGTCAAAATTGCAATAATATCAATATTTCTAAAGATAACTCACTACTTTTGACTGCGACTGTACTACTTTTGCTCCCAATTCATTCCACCAAAAATAAAATGTGTTCTAGACATGCTATTAAAAAACTGATTGCACCAGTTGATTCAGCGTCTTAAAAAACCCCGTTTTACACATTTTCAAGCGTTTTCTAGACCAGAAGCTCTTTTGTCAAAAAATGAAGCAAGGCTATAACCTTTGATTTTTTCCAAAATTTGGTCAAAATTAATTTTCGATAAAAATGGTCTAGAACCACTAAATCAACCCCGTAGAACACGAAAATCGAGTCAAAATTGCAATAATATCAATATTTCTAAAGATAACTCACTACTTTTGACTGCGACTGTACTACTTTTGCTCCCAATTCATTCCACCAAAAATAAAATGTGTTCTAGACATGCTATTCAAGAACTGATTTCACCAGTCGATTCAGCGTCTTAAAAAACCCCGTTTTACACATTTTCAAGCGTTTTCAAGACCAAAAGCTTTTTTGTCAAAAAATGAAGCAAGGCTATAACCTTGGATTTTTTTCAAAATTTGGTCAAAATTAATTTTCGATAAAAATGGTCTAGAACCACTAAATCAACCCCGTAGAACACGAAAATCGAGTCAAAATTGCAATAATATCAATATTTCTAAAGATAACTCACTACTTTTGACTGCGACTGTACTACTTTTGGTCCCAATTCATTCCACCAAAAATAAAATGTGTTCTAGACATGCTATTCAAGAACTGATTTCACCAGTCGATTCAGCGTCTTAAAAAACCCCGTTTTACACATTTTCAAGCGTTTTCAAGACCAAAAGCTTTTTTGTCAAAAAATGAAGCAAGGCTATAACCTTGGATTTTTTCCAAAATTTGGTCAAAATTAATTTTCGATAAAAATGGTCTAGAACCACTAAATCAACCCCGTAGAACACGAAAATCGAGTCAAAATTGCAATAATATCAATATTTCTAAAGATAGCTCACTACTTTTGACTGCGACTGTACTACTTTTGGTCCCAATTCATTCCACCAAAAATAAAATGTGTTCTAGACATGCTATTCAAGAACTGATTGCACCAGTCGATTCAGCGTCTTAAAAAACCCCGTTTTACACATTTTCAAGCGTTTTCAAGACCAAAAGCTGTTTTGTCAAAAAATGAAGCAAGGCTATAACCTTGGATTTTTTCCAAAATTTGGTCAAAATTAATTTTCGATAAAAATGGTCTAGAACCACTAAATCAACCCCGTAGAACACGAAAATCGAGTCAAAATTGCAATAATATCAATATTTCTAAAGATAACTCACTACTTTTGACTGCGACTGTACTACTTTTGCTCCCAATTCATTCCACCAAAAATAAAATGTGTTCTAGACATGCTATTGAAGAACTGATTGCACCAGTCGATTCAGCGTCTTAAAAAACCCCGTTTTACACATTTTCAAGCGTTTTCAAGACCAAAAGCTTTTTTGTCAAAAAATGAAGCAAGGCTATAACCTTGGATTTTTTCCAAAATTTGGTCAAAATTAATTTTCGATAAAAATGGTCTAGAACCACTAAATCAACCCCGTAGAACACGAAAATCGAGTCAAAATTGCAATAATATCAATATTTCTAAAGATAACTCACTACTTTTGACTGCGACTGTACTACTTTTGCTCCCAATTCATTCCACCAAAAATAAAATGTGTTCTAGACATGCTATTGAAGAACTGATTGCACCAGTCGATTCAGCGTCTTAAAAAACCCCGTTTTACACATTTTCAAGCGTTTTCAAGACCAAAAGCTTTTTTGTCAAAAAATGAAGCAAGGCTATAACCTTGGATTTTTTCCAAAATTTGGTCAAAATTAATTTTCGATAAAAATGGTCTAGAACCACTAAATCAACCCCGTAGACCACGAAAATCGAGTCAAAATTGCAATAATATCATTATTTCTAAAGATAGCTCACTACTTTTGACTGCGACTGTACTACTTTTGCTCCAAATTCATTCCACCAAAAATAAAATGTGTTCTAGACATGCTATTGAAGAACTGATTGCACCAGTCGATTCAGCGTCTTAAAAAACCCCGTTTTACACATTTTCAAGCGTTTTCAAGACCAAAAGCTTTTTTGTCAAAAAATGAAGCAAGGCTATAACCTTGGATTTTTTCCAAAATTTGGTCAAAATTAATTTTCGATAAAAATGGTCTAGAACCACTAAATCAACCCCGTAGAACACAAAAATCGAGTCAAAATTGCAATAATATCATTATTCCCAAAGATAGCTCACTACTTTTGACTGCGACTGTACTACTTTTGCTCCAAATTCATTCCACCAAAAATAAAATGTGTTCTAGACATGCTATTGAAGAACTGATTGCACCAGTCGATTCAGCGTCTTAAAAAACCCCGTTTTACACATTTTCAAGCGTTTTCAAGACCAAAAGCTTTTTTGTCAAAAAATGAAGCAAGGCTATAACCTTGGATTTTTTCCAAAATTTGGTCAAAATTAATTTTCGATAAAAATGGTCTAGAACCACTAAATCAACCCCGTAGAACACGAAAATCGAGTCAAAATTGCAATAATATCAATATTTCTAAAGATAGCTCACTACTTTTGACTGCGACTGTACTACTTTTGCTCCCAATTCATTCCACCAAAAATAAAATGTGTTCTAGACATGCTATTCAAGAACTGATTGCACCAGTCGATTCAGCGTCTTAAAAAACCCCGTTTTACACATTTTCAAGCGTTTTCAAGACAAAAAGCTTTTTTGTCAAAAAATGAAGCAAGGCTATAACCTTTGATTTTTTCCAAAATTTGGTCAAAATTAATTTTCGATAAACATGGTCTAGAACCACTAAATCAACCCCGTAGAACACGAAAATCGAGTCAAAATTGCAATAATATCAATATTTCTAAAGATAGCTCACTACTTTTGACTGCGACTGTACTACTTTTGGTCCCAATTCATTCCACCAAAAATAAAATGTGTTCTAGACATGCTATTGAAGAACTGATTGCACCAGTCGATTCAGCGTCTTAAAAAACCCCGTTTTACTCATTTTCAAGCGTTTTCAAGACCAAAAGCTTTTTTGTCAAAAAATGAAGCAAGGCTATAACCTTTGATTTTTTCCAAAATTTGGTCAAAATTAATTTTCGATAAAAATGGTCTAGAACCACTAAATCGACCCCGTAGAACACGAAAATCGAGTCAAAATTGCAATAATATCAATATTTCTAAAGATAACTCACTACTTTTGACTGCGACTGTACTACTTTTGGTCCCAATTCATTCCACCAAAAATAAAATGTGTTCTAGACATGCTATTGAAGAACAGATTGCACCAGTCGATTCAGCGTCTTAAAAAACCCCGTTTTACTCATTTTCAAGCGTTTTCAAGACCAAAAGCTTTTTTGTCAAAAAATGAAGCAAGGCTATAACCTTTGATTTTTTACCAAAATTTGGTCAAAATTAATTTTCGATAAAAATGGTCTAGAACCACTAAATCAACCCCGTAGAACACGAAAATCGAGTCAAAATTGCAATAATATTAATATTTCTAAAGATAGCTCACTACTTTTGACTGCGACTGTACTACTTTTGGTCCCAATTCATTCCACCAAAAATAAAATGTGTTCTAGACATGCTATTGAAGAACTGATTGCACCAGTCGATTCAGCGTCTTAAAAAACCCCGTTTTACTCATTTTCAAGCGTTTTCAAGACCAAAAGCTTTTTTGTCAAAAAATGAAGCAAGGCTATAACCTATGATTTTTTACCAAAATTTGGTCAAAATTAATTTTCGATAAAAATGGTCTAGAACCACTAAATCAACCCCGTAGAACACGAAAATCGAGTCAAAATTGCAATAATATCAATATTTCTAAAGATAGCTCACTACTTTTGACTGCGACTGTACTACTTTTGGTCCCAATTCATTCCACCAAAAATAAAATGTGTTCTAGACATGCTATTGAAGAACTGATTGCACCAGTCGATTCAGCGTCTTAAAAAACCCCGTTTTACTCATTTTCAAGCGTTTTCAAGACCAAAAGCTTTTTTGTCAAAAAATGAAGCAAGGCTATAACCTTTGATTTTTTCCAAAATTTGGTCAAAATTAATTTTCGATAAAAATGGTCTAGAACCACTAAATCGACCCCGTAGAACACGAAAATCGAGTCAAAATTGCAATAATATCAATATTTCTAAAGATAACTCACTACTTTTGACTGCGACTGTACTACTTTTGGTCCCAATTCATTCCACCAAAAATAAAATGTGTTCTAGACATGCTATTGAAGAACAGATTGCACCAGTCGATTCAGCGTCTTAAAAAACCCCGTTTTACTCATTTTTTGTCAAAAAATGAAGCAAGGCTATAACCTTTGATTTTTTACCAAAATTTGGTCAAAATTAATTTTCGATAAAAATGGTCTAGAACCACTAAATCAACCCCGTAGAACACGAAAATCGAGTCAAAATTGCAATAATATCAATATTTCTAAAGATAGCTCACTACTTTTGACTGCGACTGTACTACTTTTGGTCCCAATTCATTCCACCAAAAATAAAATGTGTTCTAGACATGCTATTGAAGAACTGATTGCACCAGTCGATTCAGCGTCTTAAAAAACCCCGTTTTACTCATTTTCAAGCGTTTTCAAGACCAAAAGCTTTTTTGTCAAAAAATGAAGCAAGGCTATAACCTTTGATTTTTTCCAAAATTTGGTCAAAATTAATTTTCGATAAAAATGGTCTAGAACCACTAAATCGACCCCGTAGAACACGAAAATCGAGTCAAAATTGCAATAACATCAATATTTCTAAAGATAACTCACTACTTTTGACTGCGACTGTACTACTTTTGGTCCCAATTCATTCCACCAAAAATAAAATGTGTTCTAGACATGCTATTGAAGAACTGATTGCACCAGTCGATTCAGCGTCTTAAAAAACCCCGTTTTACTCATTTTCAAGCGTTTTCAAGACCAAAAGCTTTTTTGTCAAAAAATGAAGCAAGGCTATAACCTTTGATTTTTTACCAAAAATTGGTCAAAATTAATTTTCGATAAAAATGGTCTAGAACCACTAAATCGACCCCGTAGAACACGAAAATCGAGTCAAAATTGCAATAACATCAATATTTCTAAAGATAACTCACTACTTTTGACTGCGACTGTACTACTTTTGGTCCCAATTCATTCCACCAAAAATAAAATGTGTTCTAGACATGCTATTGAAGAACTGATTGCACCAGTCGATTCAGCGTCTTAAAAAACCCCGTTTTACTCATTTTCAAGCGTTTTCAAGACCAAAAGCTTTTTTGTCAAAAAATGAAGCAAGGCTATAACCTTTGATTTTTTACCAAAATTTGGTCAAAATTAATTTTCGATAAAAATGGTCTAGAACCACTAAATCAACCCCGTAGAACACGAAAATCGAGTCAAAATTGCAATAATATCAATATTTCTAAAGATAACTCACTACTTTTGACTGCGACTGTACTACTTTTGGTCCCAATTCATTCCACCAAAAATAAAATGTGTTCTAGACATGCTATTGAAGAACTGATTGCACCAGTCGATTCAGCGTCTTAAAAAACCCCGTTTTACACATTTTCAAGCGTTTTCAAGACCAAAAGCTTTTTTGTCAAAAAATGAAGCAAGGCTATAACCTTTGATTTTTTACCAAAATTTGGTCAAAATTAATTTTCGATAAAAATGGTCTAGAACCACTAAATCAACCCCGTAGAACACGAAAATCGAGTCAAAATTGCAATAATATCAATATTTCTAAAGATAACTCACTACTTTTGACTGCGACTGTACTACTTTTGGTCCCAATTCATTCCACCAAAAATAAAATGTGTTCTAGACATGCTATTGAAGAACTGATTGCACCAGTCGATTCAGCGTCTTAAAAAACCCCGTTTTACTCATTTTCAAGCGTTTTCAAGACCAAAAGCTTTTTTGTCAAAAAATGAAGCAAGGCTATAACCTTTGATTTTTTACCAAAATTTGGTCAAAATTAATTTTCGATAAAAATGGTCTAGAACCACTAAATCAACCCCGTAGAACACGAAAATCGAGTCAAAATTGCAATAATATTAATATTTCTAAAGATAGCTCACTACTTTTGACTGCGACTGTACTACTTTTGGTCCCAATTCATTCCACCAAAAATAAAATGTGTTCTAGACATGCTATTGAAGAACTGATTGCACCAGTCGATTCAGCGTCTTAAAAAACCCCGTTTTACTCATTTTCAAGCGTTTTCAAGACCAAAAGCTTTTTTGTCAAAAAATGAATCAAGGCTATAACCTTTGATTTTTTACCAAAATTTGGTCAAAATTAATTTTCGATAAAAATGGTCTAGAACCACTAAATCAACCCCCGTAGAACACGAAAATCGAGTCAAAATTGCAATAATATCAATATTTCTAAAGATAGCTCACTACTTTTGACTGCGACTGTACTACTTTTGGTCCCAATTCATTCCACCAAAAATAAAATGTGTTCTAGACATGCTATTGAAGAACTGATTGCACCAGTCGATTCAGCGTCTTAAAAAACCCCGTTTTACTCATTTTCAAGCGTTTTCAAGACCAAAAGTATTTTGGTCAAAAGATGAAGCAAGGCTATAACCTTTGATTTTTTACCAAAATTTGGTCAAAATTAATTTTCGATAAAAATGGTCTAGAACCACTAAATCAACCCCGTAGAACACGAAAATCGAGTCAAAATTGCAATAATATTAATATTTCTAAAGATAGCTCACTACTTTTGACTGCGACTGTACTACTTTTGGTCCCAATTCATTCCACCAAAAATAAAATGTGTTCTAGACATGCTATTGAAGAACTGATTGCACCAGTCGATTCAGCGTCTTAAAAAACCCCGTTTTACTCATTTTCAAGCGTTTTCAAGACCAAAAGCTTTTTTGTCAAAAAATGAAGCAAGGCTATAACCTTTGATTTTTTACCAAAATTTGGTCAAAATTAATTTTCGATAAAAATGGTCTAGAACCACTAAATCAACCCCGTAGAACACGAAAATCGAGTCAAAATTGCAATAATATCAATATTTCTAAAGATAGCTTACTACTTTTGACTGCGACTGTACTACTTTTGGTCCCAATTCATTCCACCAAAAATAAAATGTGTTCTAGACATGCTATTGAAGAACTGATTGCACCAGTCGATTCAGCGTCTTAAAAAACCCCGTTTTACTCATTTTCAAGCGTTTTCAAGACCAAAAGCTTTTTTGTCAAAAAATGAATCAAGGCTATAACCTTTGATTTTTTACCAAAATTTGGTCAAAATTAATTTTCGATAAAAATGGTCTAGAACCACTAAATCAACCCCGTAGAACACGAAAATCGAGTCAAAATTGCAATAATATCAATATTTCTAAAGATAGCTCACTACTTTTGACTGCGACTGTACTACTTTTGGTCCCAATTCATTCCACCAAAAATAAAATGTGTTCTAGACATGCTATTGAAGAACTGATTGCACCAGTCGATTCAGCGTCTTAAAAACCCCGTTTTACTCATTTTCAAGCGTTTTCAAGACCAAAAGCTTTTTTGTCAAAAAATGAAGCAAGGCTATAACCTTTGATTTTTTACCAAAATTTGGTCAAAATTAATTTTCGATAAAAATGGTCTAGAACCACTAAATCAACCCCGTAGAACACGAAAATCGAGTCAAAATTGCAATAATATCAATATTTCTAAAGATAGCTCACTACTTTTGACTGCGACTGTACTACTTTTGGTCCCAATTCATTCCACCAAAAATAAAATGTGTTCTAGACATGCTATTGAAGAACTGATTGCACCAGTCGATTCAGCGTCTTAAAAAACCCCGTTTTACTCATTTTCAAGCGTTTTCAAGACCAAAAGCTTTTTTGTCAAAAAATGAAGCAAGGCTATAACCTTTGATTTTTTACCAAAATTTGGTCAAAATTAATTTTCGATAAAAATGGTCTAGAACCACTAAATCAACCCCGTAGAACACGAAAATCGAGTCAAAATTGCAATAATATTAATATTTCTAAAGATAGCTCACTACTTTTGACTGCGACTGTACTACTTTTGGTCCCAATTCATTCCACCAAAAATAAAATGTGTTCTAGACATGCTATTGAAGAACTGATTGCACCAGTCGATTCAGCGTCTTAAAAAACCCCGTTTTACTCATTTTCAAGCGTTTTCAAGACCAAAAGCTTTTTTGTTAAAAAAATGAAGCAAGGCTTATAACCTTTGATTTTTTACTAAAAAATGGTCAAAATTAATTTTCCATAAAAATGGTCTAGAACCACTAAATCGACCCCGTAGAACACGAAAATCGAGTCAAAATTGCAATAATATCAATATTTCTAAAGATAGCTCACTACTTTTGACTGCGACTGTACTACTTTTGGTCCCAATTCATTCCACCAAAAATAAAATGAGTTCTAGACATGCTATTGAAGAACTGATTGCACCAGTCGATTCAGCGTCTTAAAAAACCCCGTTTTACTCATTTTCAAGCGTTTTCAAGACCAAAAGCTTTTTTGTCAAAAAATGAAGCAAGGCTATAACCTTTGATTTTTTACCAAAATTTGGTCAAAATTAATTTTCGATAAAAATGGTCTAGAACCACTAAATCAACCCCGTAGAACACGAAAATCGAGTCAAAATTGCAATAATATCAATATTTCTAAAGATAGCTTACTACTTTTGACTGCGACTGTACTACTTTTGGTCCCAATTCATTCCACCAAAAATAAAATGTGTTCTAGACATGCTATTTAGGAACTGATTGCACCAGTCGATTCAGCGTCTTAAAAAACCCCGTTTTACTCATTTTCAAGCGTTTTCAAGACCAAAAGCTTTTTTGTCAAAAAATGAAGCAAGGCTATAACCTTTGATTTTTTACCAAAATTTGGTCAAAATTAATTTTCGATAAAAATGGTCTAGAACCACTAAATCAACCCCGTAGAACACGAAAATCGAGTCAAAATTGCAATAATATCAATATTTCTAAAGATAGCTTACTACTTTTGACTGCGACTGTACTACTTTTGGTCCCAATTCATTCCACCAAAAATAAAATGTGTTCTAGACATGCTATTGAAGAACTGATTGCACCAGTCGATTCAGCGTCTTAAAAAACCCCGTTTTACTCATTTTCAAGCGTTTTCAAGACCAAAAGCTTTTTTGTCAAAAAATGAAGCAAGGCTATAACCTTTGATTTTTTACCAAAATTTGGTCAAAATTAATTTTCGATAAAAATGGTCTAGAACCACTAAATCAACCCCGTAGAACACGAAAATCGAGTCAAAATTGCAATAATATCAATATTTCTAAAGATAGCTTACTACTTTTGACTGCGACTGTACTACTTTTGGTCCCAATTCATTCCACCAAAAATAAAATGTGTTCTAGACATGCTATTTAGGAACTGATTGCACCAGTCGATTCAGCGTCTTAAAAAACCCCGTTTTACTCATTTTCAAGCGTTTTCAAGACCAAAAGCTTTTTTGTCAAAAAATGAAGCAAGGCTATAACCTTTGATTTTTTACCAAAATTTGGTCAAAATTAATTTTCGATAAAAATGGTCTAGAACCACTAAATCAACCCCGTAGAACACGAAAATCGAGTCAAAATTGCAATAATATCAATATTTCTAAAGATAACTCACTACTTTTGACTGCGACTGTACTACTTTTGGTCCCAATTCATTCCACCAAAAATAAAATGTGTTCTAGACATGCTATTTAGGAACTGATTGCACCAGTCGATTCAGCGTCTTAAAAAACCCCGTTTTACTCATTTTCAAGCGTTTTCAAGACCAAAAGCTTTTTTGTCAAAAAATGAAGCAAGGCTATAACCTTTGATTTTTTACCAAAATTTGGTCAAAATTAATTTTCGATAAAAATGGTCTAGAACCACTAAATCAACCCCGTAGAACACGAAAATCGAGTCAAAATTGCAATAATATCAATATTTCTAAAGATAGCTCACTACTTTTGACTGCGACTGTACTACTTTTGGTCCCAATTCATTCCACCAAAAATAAAATGTGTTCTAGACATGCTATTGAAGAACTGATTGCACCAGTCGATTCAGCGTCTTAAAAACCCCGTTTTACACATTTTCAAGCGTTTTCAAGACCAAAAGCTTTTTGTCAAAAAATGAAGCAAGGCTATAACCTTTGATTTTTTCCAAAATTTGGTCAAAATTAATTTTCGATAAAAATGGTCTAGAACCACTAAATCAACCCCGTAGAACACGAAAATCGAGTCAAAATTGCAATAATATCAATATTTCTAAAGATAGCTCACTACTTTTGACTGCGACTGTACTACTTTTGGTCCCAATTCATTCCACCAAAAATAAAATGTGTTCTAGACATGCTATTGAAGAACTGATTGCACCAGTCGATTCAGCGTCTTAAAAAACCCCGTTTTACTCATTTTCAAGCGTTTTCAAGACCAAAAGCTTTTTTGTCAAAAAATGAATCAAGGCTATAACCTTTGATTTTTTACCAAAATTTGGTCAAAATTAATTTTCGATAAAAATGGTCTAGAACCACTAAATCAACCCCGTAGAACACGAAAATCGAGTCAAAATTGCAATAATATCAATATTTCTAAAGATAGCTCACTACTTTTGACTGCGACTGTACTACTTTTGGTCCCAATTCATTCCACCAAAAATAAAATGTGTTCTAGACATGCTATTGAAGAACTGATTGCACCAGTCGATTCAGCGTCTTAAAAAACCCCGTTTTACTCATTTTCAAGCGTTTTCAAGACCAAAAGCTTTTTTGTCAAAAAATGAAGCAAGGCTATAACCTTTGATTTTTTACCAAAATTTGGTCAAAATTAATTTTCGATAAAAATGGTCTAGAACCACTAAATCAACCCCGTAGAACACGAAAATCGAGTCAAAATTGCTCACTACTTTTGACTGCGACTGTACTACTTTTGGTCCCAATTCATTCCACCAAAAATAAAATGTGTTCTAGACATGCTATTGAAGAACTGATTGCACCAGTCGATTCAGCGTCTTAAAAAAACCCGTTTTACTCATTTTCAAGCGTTTTCAAGACCAAAAGCTTTTTTGTCAAAAAATGAAGCAAGGCTATAACCTTTGATTTTTTACCAAAATTTGGTCAAAATTAATTTTCGATAAAAATGGTCTAGAACCATTAAATCAACCCCGTAGAACACGAAAATCGAGTCAAAATTGCAATAATATCAATATTTCTAAAGATAACTCACTACTTTTGACTGCGACTGTACTACTTTTGGTCCCAATTCATTCCACCAAAAATAAAATGTGTTCTAGACATGCTATTGAAGAACTGATTGCACCAGTCGATTCAGCGTCTTAAAAAACCCCGTTTTACTCATTTTCAAGCGTTTTCAAGACCAAAAGCTTTTTTGTCAAAAAATGAATCAAGGCTATAACCTTTGATTTTTTACCAAAATTTGGTCAAAATTAATTTTCGATAAAAATGGTCTAGAACCACTAAATCAACCCCGTAGAACACGAAAATCGAGTCAAAATTGCAATAATATCAATATTTCTAAAGATAGCTTACTACTTTTGACTGCGACTGTACTACTTTTGGTCCCAATTCATTCCACCAAAAATAAAATGTGTTCTAGACATGCTATTTAGGAACTGATTGCACCAGTCGATTCAGCGTCTTAAAAAACCCCGTTTTACTCATTTTCAAGCGTTTTCAAGACCAAAAGCTTTTTTGTCAAAAAATGAAGCAAGGCTATAACCTTTGATTTTTTACCAAAATTTGGTCAAAATTAATTTTCGATAAAAATGGTCTAGAACCACTAAATCAACCCCGTAGAACACGAAAATCGAGTCAAAATTGCTCACTACTTTTGACTGCGACTGTACTACTTTTGGTCCCAATTCATTCCACCAAAAATAAAATGTGTTCTAGACATGCTATTGAAGAACTGATTGCACCAGTCGATTCAGCGTCTTAAAAAACCCCGTTTTACACATTTTCAAGCGTTTTCAAGACCAAAAGCTTTTTTGTCAAAAAATGAAGCAAGGCTATAACCTTTGATTTTTTCCAAAATTTGGTCAAAATTAATTTTCGATAAAAATGGTCTAGAACCACTAAATCAACCCCGTAGAACACGAAAATCGAGTCAAAATTGCAATAATATCAATATTTCTAAAGATAACTCACTACTTTTGACTGCGACTGTACTACTTTTGGTCCCAATTCATTCCACCAAAAATAAAATGTGTTCTAGACATGCTATTGAAGAACTGATTGCACCAGTCGATTCAGCGTCTTAAAAAACCCCGTTTTACACATTTTCAAGCGTTTTCAAGACCAAAAGCTTTTTGTCAAAAAATGAAGCAAGGCTATAACCTTTGATTTTTTACCAAAATTTGGTCAAAATTAATTTTCGATAAAAATGGTCTAGAACCACTAAATCAACCCCGTAGAACACGAAAATCGAGTCAAAATTGCAATAATATCAATATTTCTAAAGATAGCTCACTACTTTTGACTGCGACTGTACTACTTTTGGTCCCAATTCATTCCACCAAAAATAAAATGTGTTCTAGACATGCTATTGAAGAACTGATTGCACCAGTCGATTCAGCGTCTTAAAAAACCCCGTTTTACACATTTTCAAGCGTTTTCAAGACCAAAAGCTTTTTTTCAAAAAATGAAGCAAGGCTATAACCTTTGATTTTTTCCAAAATTTGGTCAAAATTAATTTTCGATAAAAATGGTCTAGAACCACTAAATCAACCCCGTAGAACACGAAAATCGAGTCAAAATTGCAATAATATCAATATTTCTAAAGATAGCTCACTACTTTTGACTGCGACTGTACTACTTTTGGTCCCAATTCATTCCACCAAAAATAAAATGTGTTCTAGACATGCTATTGAAGAACTGATTGCACCAGTCGATTCAGCGTCTTAAAAAACCCCGTTTTACACATTTTCAAGCGTTTTCAAGACCAAAAGCTTTTTGTTAAAAAATGAAGCAAGGCTATAACCTTTGATTTTTTCCAAAATTTGGTCAAAATTAATTTTCGATAAAAATGGTCTAGAACCACTAAATCAACCCCGTAGAACACGAAAATCGAGTCAAAATTGCAATAATATCAATATTTCTAAAGATAACTCACTACTTTTGACTGCGACTGTACTACTTTTGGTCCCAATTCATTCCACCAAAAATAAAATGTGTTCTAGACATGCTATTGAAGAACTGATTGCACCAGTCGATTCAGCGTCTTAAAAAACCCCGTTTTACACATTTTCAAGCGTTTTCAAGACCAAAAGCTTTTTTGTCAAAAAATGAAGCAAGGCTATAACCTTTGATTTTTTACCAAAATTTGGTCAAAATTAATTTTCGATAAAAATGGTCTAGAACCACTAAATCAACCCCGTAGAACACGAAAATCGAGTCAAAATTGCAATAATATCAATATTTCTAAAGATAGCTCACTACTTTTGACTGCGACTGTACTACTTTTGGTCCCAATTCATTCCACCAAAAATAAAATGTGTTCTAGACATGCTATTGAAGAACTGATTGCACCAGTCGATTCAGCGTCTTAAAAAACCCCGTTTTACACATTTTCAAGCGTTTTCAAGACCAAAAAAATTTTTTTCAAAAAATGAAGCAAGGCTATAACCTTTGATTTTTTCCAAAATTTGGTCAAAATTAATTTTCGATAAAAATGGTCTAGAACCACTAAATCAACCCCGTAGAACACGAAAATCGAGTCAAAATTGCAATAATATCAATATTTCTAAAGATAGCTCACTACTTTTGACTGCGACTGTACTACTTTTGGTCCCAATTCATTCCACCAAAAATAAAATGTGTTCTAGACATGCTATTGAAGAACTGATTGCACCAGTCGATTCAGCGTCTTAAAAAACCCCGTTTTACACATTTTCAAGCGTTTTCAAGACCAAAAGCTTTTTGTCAAAAAATGAAGCAAGGCTATAACCTTTGATTTTTTCCAAAATTTGGTCAAAATTAATTTTCGATAAAAATGGTCTAGAACCACTAAATCAACCCCGTAGAACACGAAAATCGAGTCAAAATTGCAATAATATCAATATTTCTAAAGATAACTCACTACTTTTGACTGCGACTGTACTACTTTTGGTCCCAATTCATTCCACCAAAAATAAAATGTGTTCTAGACAT
The DNA here is from genome assembly GCA_035357415.1 of Ophraella communa. Lineage (NCBI taxonomy): Eukaryota > Metazoa > Arthropoda > Insecta > Coleoptera > Chrysomelidae > Ophraella > Ophraella communa. The sequence goes on along the minus strand of CM068992.1, from coordinate 31,686,871 downwards.
GCTATTGAAGAACTGATTGCACCAGTCGATTCAGCGTCTTTAAAAACCCCGTTTTACACATTTTCAAGCGTTTTCAAGACCAAAAGCTTTTTGTCAAAAAATGAAGCAAGGCTATAACCTTTGATTTTTTACCAAAATTTGGTCAAAATTAATTTTCGATAAAAATGGTCTAGAACCACTAAATCAACCCCGTAGAACACGAAAATCGAGTCAAAATTGCAATAATATCAATATTTCTAAAGATAACTCACTACTTTTGACTGCGACTGTACTACTTTTGGTCCCAATTCATTCCACCAAAAATAAAATGTGTTCTAGACATGCTATTGAAGAACTGATTGCACCAGTCGATTCAGCGTCTTAAAAAACCCCGTTTTACTTATTTTCAAGCGTTTTCAAGACCAAAAGCTTTTTTGTCAAAAAATGAATCAAGGCTATAACCTTTGATTTTTTACCAAAATTTGGTCAAAATTAATTTTCGATAAAAATGGTCTAGAACCACTAAATCAACCCCGTAGAACACGAAAATCGAGTCAAAATTGCAATAATATCAATATTTCTAAAGATAGCTCACTACTTTTGACTGCGACTGTACTACTTTTGGTCCCAATTCATTCCACCAAAAATAAAATGTGTTCTAGACATGCTATTGAAGAACTGATTGCACCAGTCGATTCAGCGTCTTAAAAACCCCGTTTTACTCATTTTCAAGCGTTTTCAAGACCAAAAGCTTTTTTGTCAAAAAATGAAGCAAGGCTATAACCTTTGATTTTTTACCAAAATTTGGTCAAAATTAATTTTCGATAAAAATGGTCTAGAACCACTAAATCAACCCCGTAGAACACGAAAATCGAGTCAAAATTGCAATAATATCAATATTTCTAAAGATAGCTTACTACTTTTGACTGCGACTGTACTACTTTTGGTCCCAATTCATTCCACCAAAAATAAAATGTGTTCTAGACATGCTATTTAGGAACTGATTGCACCAGTCGATTCAGCGTCTTAAAAAACCCCGTTTTACTCATTTTCAAGCGTTTTCAAGACCAAAAGCTTTTTTGTCAAAAAATGAAGCAAGGCTATAACCTTTGATTTTTTACCAAAATTTGGTCAAAATTAATTTTCGATAAAAATGGTCTAGAACCACTAAATCAACCCCGTAGAACACGAAAATCGAGTCAAAATTGCAATAATATCAATATTTCTAAAGATAGCTCACTACTTTTGACTGCGACTGTACTACTTTTGGTCCCAATTCATTCCACCAAAAATAAAATGTGTTCTAGACATGCTATTGAAGAACAGATTGCACCAGTCGATTCAGCGTCTTAAAAAACCCCGTTTTACTCATTTTCAAGCGTTTTCAAGACCAAAAGCTTTTTTGTCAAAAAATGAAGCAAGGCTATAACCTTTGATTTTTTACCAAAATTTGGTCAAAATTAATTTTCGATAAAAATGGTCTAGAACCACTAAATCAACCCCGTAGAACACGAAAATCGAGTCAAAATTGCAATAATATCAATATTTCTAAAGATAGCTCACTACTTTTGACTGCGACTGTACTACTTTTGGTCCCAATTCATTCCACCAAAAATAAAATGTGTTCTAGACATGCTATTGAAGAACTGATTGCACCAGTCGATTCAGCGTCTTAAAAAACCCCGTTTTACACATTTTCAAGCGTTTTCAAGACCAAAAGCTTTTTTGTCAAAAAATGAAGCAAGGCTATAACCTTTGATTTTTTCCAAAATTTGGTCAAAATTAATTTTCGATAAAAATGGTCTAGAACCACTAAATCAACCCCGTAGAACACGAAAATCGAGTCAAAATTGCAATAATATCAATATTTCTAAAGATAACTCACTACTTTTGACTGCGACTGTACTACTTTTGGTCCCAATTCATTCCACCAAAAATAAAATGTGTTCTAGACATGCTATTGAAGAACTGATTGCACCAGTCGATTCAGCGTCTTAAAAAACCCCGTTTTACACATTTTCAAGCGTTTTCAAGACCAAAAGCTTTTTTGTCAAAAAATGAAGCAAGGCTATAACCTTTGATTTTTTACCAAAATTTGGTCAAAATTAATTTTCGATAAAAATGGTCTAGAACCACTAAATCAACCCCGTAGAACACGAAAATCGAGTCAAAATTGCAATAATATCAATATTTCTAAAGATAGCTCACTACTTTTGACTGCGACTGTACTACTTTTGGTCCCAATTCATTCCACCAAAAATAAAATGTGTTCTAGACATGCTATTGAAGAACTGATTGCACCAGTCGATTCAGCGTCTTAAAAAACCCCGTTTTACACATTTTCAAGCGTTTTCAAGACCAAAAGCTTTTTTGTCAAAAAATGAAGCAAGGCTATAACCTTTGATTTTTTCCAAAATTTGGTCAAAATTAATTTTCGATAAAAATGGTCTAGAACCACTAAATCAACCCCGTAGAACACGAAAATCGAGTCAAAATTGCAATAATATCAATATTTCTAAAGATAACTCACTACTTTTGACTGCGACTGTACTACTTTTGGTCCCAATTCATTCCACCAAAAATAAAATGTGTTCTAGACATGCTATTGAAGAACTGATTGCACCAGTCGATTCAGCGTCTTAAATTACCCCGTTTTTCACATTTTCAAGCGTTCTCAAGACCAAAAGCTTTTTTGTCAAAAAATGAAGCAAGGCTATAACCTTTGATTTTTTACCAAAATTTGGTCAAAATTAATTTTCGATAAAAATGGTCTAGAACCACTAAATCAACCCCGTAGAACACGAAAATCGAGTCAAAATTGCAATAATATCAATATTTCTAAAGATAGCTTACTACTTTTGACTGCGACTGTACTACTTTTGGTCCCAATTCATTCCACCAAAAATAAAATGTGTTCTAGACATGCTATTGAAGAACTGATTGCACCAGTCGATTCAGCGTCTTAAAAAACCCCGTTTTAAACAATTTCAGGCGTTTTCAAGACCATAAGCTTTTTGTCAAAAAATGAAGCAAGGCTATAACCTTTGATTTTTTACCAAAATTTGGTCAAAATTAATTTTCGATAAAAATGGTCTAGAACCACTAAATCAACCCCGTAGAACACGAAAATCGAGTCAAAATTGCAATAATATCAATATTTCTAAAGATAGCTTACTACTTTTGACTGCGACTGTACTACTTTTGGTCCCAATTCATTCCACCAAAAATAAAATGTGTTCTAGACATGCTATTTAGGAACTGATTGCACCAGTCGATTCAGCGTCTTAAAAAACCCCGTTTTACTCATTTTCAAGCGTTTTCAAGACCAAAAGCTTTTTGTCAAAAAATGAAGCAAGGCTATAACCTTTGATTTTTTACCAAAATTTGGTCAAAATTAATTTTCGATAAAAATGGTCTAGAACCACTAAATCAACCCCGTAGAACACGAAAATCGAGTCAAAATTGCTCACTACTTTTGACTGCGACTGTACTACTTTTGGTCCCAATTCATTCCACCAAAAATAAAATGTGTTCTAGACATGCTATTGAAGAACTGATTGCACCAGTCGATTCAGCGTCTTAAAAAACCCCGTTTTACACATTTTCAAGCGTTTTTAAGACCAAAAGCTTTTTTGTCAAAAAATGAAGCAAGGCTATAACCTTTGATTTTTTCCAAAATTTGGTCAAAATTAATTTTCGATAAAAATGGTCTAGAACCACTAAATCAACCCCGTAGAACACGAAAATCGAGTCAAAATTGCAATAATATCAATATTTCTAAAGATAACTCACTACTTTTGACTGCGACTGTACTACTTTTGGTCCCAATTCATTCCACCAAAAATAAAATGTGTTCTAGACATGCTATTGAAGAACTGATTGCACCAGTCGATTCAGCGTCTTAAAAAACCCCGTTTTACACATTTTCAAGCGTTTTCAAGACCAAAAGCTTTTTTGTCAAAAAATGAAGCAAGGCTATAACCTTTGATTTTTTACCAAAATTTGGTCAAAATTAATTTTCGATAAAAATGGTCTAGAACCACTAAATCAACCCCGTAGAACACGAAAATCGAGTCAAAATTGCAATAATATCAATATTTCTAAAGATAGCTCACTACTTTTGACTGCGACTGTACTACTTTTGGTCCCAATTCATTCCACCAAAAATAAAATGTGTTCTAGACATGCTATTGAAGAACTGATTGCACCAGTCGATTCAGCGTCTTAAAAAACCCCGTTTTACACATTTTCAAGCGTTTTCAAGACCAAAAGCTTTTTTGTCAAAAAATGAAGCAAGGCTATAACCTTTGATTTTTTCCAAAATTTGGTCAAAATTAATTTTCGATAAAAATGGTCTAGAACCACTAAATCAACCCCGTAGAACACGAAAATCGAGTCAAAATTGCAATAATATCAATATTTCTAAAGATAGCTCACTACTTTTGACTGCGACTGTACTACTTTTGGTCCCAATTCATTCCACCAAAAATAAAATGTGTTCTAGACATGCTATTGAAGAACTGATTGCACCAGTCGATTCAGCGTCTTAAAAAACCCCGTTTTACACATTTTCAAGCGTTTTTAAGACCAAAAAATTTTTGTCAAAAAATGAAGCTAGGCTATAACCTTTGATTTTTTCCAAAATTTGGTCAAAATTAATTTTCGATAAAAATGGTCTAGAACCACTAAATCAACCCCGTAGAACACGAAAATCGAGTCAAAATTGCAATAATATCAATATTTCTAAAGATAACTCACTACTTTTGACTGCGACTGTACTACTTTTGGTCCCAATTCATTCCACCAAAAATAAAATGTGTTCTAGACATGCTATTGAAGAACTGATTGCACCAGTCGATTCAGCGTCTTAAAAAACCCCGTTTTACACATTTTCAAGCGTTTTCAAGACCAAAAGCTTTTTTGTCAAAAAATGAAGCAAGGCTATAACCTTTGATTTTTTACCAAAATTTGGTCAAAATTAATTTTCGATAAAAATGGTCTAGAACCACTAAATCAACCCCGTAGAACACGAAAATCGAGTCAAAATTGCAATAATATCAATATTTCTAAAGATAGCTCAATACTTTTGACTGCGACTGTACTACTTTTGGTCCCAATTCATTCCACCAAAAATAAAATGTGTTCTAGACATGCTATTGAAGAACTGATTGCACCAGTCGATTCAGCGTCTTAAAAAACCCCGTTTTACACATTTTCAAGCGTTTTCAAGACCAAAAGCTTTTTTGTCAAAAAATGAAGCAAGGCTATAACCTTTGATTTTTTCCAAAATTTGGTCAAAATTAATTTTCGATAAAAATGGTCTAGAACCACTAAATCAACCCCGTAGAACACGAAAATCGAGTCAAAATTGCAATAATATCAATATTTCTAAAGATAGCTCACTACTTTTGACTGCGACTGTACTACTTTTGGTCCCAATTCATTCCACCAAAAATAAAATGTGTTCTAGACATGCTATTGAAGAACTGATTGCACCAGTCGATTCAGCGTCTTAAAAAACCCCGTTTTACACATTTTCAAGCGTTTTCAAGACCAAAAGCTTTTTTGTCAAAAAATGAAGCAAGGCTATAACCTTTGATTTTTTCCAAAATTTGGTCAAAATTAATTTTCGATAAAAATGGTCTAGAACCACTAAATCAACCCCGTAGAACACGAAAATCGAGTCAAAATTGCAATAATATCAATATTTCTAAAGATAACTCACTACTTTTGACTGCGACTGTACTACTTTTGGTCCCAATTCATTCCACCAAAAATAAAATGTGTTCTAGACATGCTATTGAAGAACTGATTGCACCAGTCGATTCAGCGTCTTTAAAAACCCCGTTTTACACATTTTCAAGCGTTTTCAAGACCAAAAGCTTTTTTGTCAAAAAATGAAGCAAGGCTATAACCTTTGATTTTTTACCAAAATTTGGTCAAAATTAATTTTCGATAAAAATGGTCTAGAACCACTAAATCAACCCCGTAGAACACGAAAATCGAGTCAAAATTGCAATAATATCAATATTTCTAAAGATAACTCACTACTTTTGACTGCGACTGTACTACTTTTGGTCCCAATTCATTCCACCAAAAATAAAATGTGTTCTAGACATGCTATTGAAGAACTGATTGCACCAGTCGATTCAGCGTCTTAAAAAACCCCGTTTTACTTATTTTCAAGCGTTTTCAAGACCAAAAGCTTTTTTGTCAAAAAATGAATCAAGGCTATAACCTTTGATTTTTTACCAAAATTTGGTCAAAATTAATTTTCGATAAAAATGGTCTAGAACCACTAAATCAACCCCGTAGAACACGAAAATCGAGTCAAAATTGCAATAATATCAATATTTCTAAAGATAGCTCACTACTTTTGACTGCGACTGTACTACTTTTGGTCCCAATTCATTCCACCAAAAATAAAATGTGTTCTAGACATGCTATTGAAGAACTGATTGCACCAGTCGATTCAGCGTCTTAAAAAACCCCGTTTTACTCATTTTCAAGCGTTTTCAAGACCAAAAGCTTTTTTGTCAAAAAATGAAGCAAGGCTATAACCTTTGATTTTTTACCAAAATTTGGTCAAAATTAATTTTCGATAAAAATGGTCTAGAACCACTAAATCAACCCCGTAGAACACGAAAATCGAGTCAAAATTGCAATAATATCAATATTTCTAAAGATAGCTTACTACTTTTGACTGCGACTGTACTACTTTTGGTCCCAATTCATTCCACCAAAAATAAAATGTGTTCTAGACATGCTATTTAGGAACTGATTGCACCAGTCGATTCAGCGTCTTAAAAAACCCCGTTTTACTCATTTTCAAGCGTTTTCAAGACCAAAAGCTTTTTTGTCAAAAAATGAAGCAAGGCTATAACCTTTGATTTTTTACCAAAATTTGGTCAAAATTAATTTTCGATAAAAATGGTCTAGAACCACTAAATCAACCCCGTAGAACACGAAAATCGAGTCAAAATTGCAATAATATCAATATTTCTAAAGATAGCTCACTACTTTTGACTGCGACTGTACTACTTTTGGTCCCAATTCATTCCACCAAAAATAAAATGTGTTCTAGACATGCTATTGAAGAACAGATTGCACCAGTCGATTCAGCGTCTTAAAAAACCCCGTTTTACTCATTTTCAAGCGTTTTCAAGACCAAAAGCTTTTTTGTCAAAAAATGAAGCAAGGCTATAACCTTTGATTTTTTACCAAAATTTGGTCAAAATTAATTTTCGATAAAAATGGTCTAGAACCACTAAATCAACCCCGTAGAACACGAAAATCGAGTCAAAATTGCAATAATATCAATATTTCTAAAGATAGCTCACTACTTTTGACTGCGACTGTACTACTTTTGGTCCCAATTCATTCCACCAAAAATAAAATGTGTTCTAGACATGCTATTGAAGAACTGATTGCACCAGTCGATTCAGCGTCTTAAAAAACCCCGTTTTACACATTTTCAAGCGTTTTCAAGACCAAAAGCTTTTTTGTCAAAAAATGAAGCAAGGCTATAACCTTTGATTTTTTCCAAAATTTGGTCAAAATTAATTTTCGATAAAAATGGTCTAGAACCACTAAATCAACCCCGTAGAACACGAAAATCGAGTCAAAATTGCAATAATATCAATATTTCTAAAGATAACTCACTACTTTTGACTGCGACTGTACTACTTTTGGTCCCAATTCATTCCACCAAAAATAAAATGTGTTCTAGACATGCTATTGAAGAACTGATTGCACCAGTCGATTCAGCGTCTTAAAAAACCCCGTTTTACACATTTTCAAGCGTTTTCAAGACCAAAAGCTTTTTTGTCAAAAAATGAAGCAAGGCTATAACCTTTGATTTTTTACCAAAATTTGGTCAAAATTAATTTTCGATAAAAATGGTCTAGAACCACTAAATCAACCCCGTAGAACACGAAAATCGAGTCAAAATTGCAATAATATCAATATTTCTAAAGATAGCTCACTACTTTTGACTGCGACTGTACTACTTTTGGTCCCAATTCATTCCACCAAAAATAAAATGTGTTCTAGACATGCTATTGAAGAACTGATTGCACCAGTCGATTCAGCGTCTTAAAAACCCCGTTTTACACATTTTCAAGCGTTTTCAAGACCAAAAGCTTTTTGTCAAAAAATGAAGCAAGGCTATAACCTTTGATTTTTTCCAAAATTTGGTCAAAATTAATTTTCGATAAAAATGGTCTAGAACCACTAAATCAACCCCGTAGAACACGAAAATCGAGTCAAAATTGCAATAATATCAATATTTCTAAAGATAACTCACTACTTTTGACTGCGACTGTACTACTTTTGGTCCCAATTCATTCCACCAAAAATAAAATGTGTTCTAGACATGCTATTGAAGAACTGATTGCACCAGTCGATTCAGCGTCTTAAAAAACCCCGTTTTACACATTTTCAAGCGTTCTCAAGACCAAAAGCTTTTTTGTCAAAAAATGAAGCAAGGCTATAACCTTTGATTTTTTACCAAAATTTGGTCAAAATTAATTTTCGATAAAAATGGTCTAGAACCACTAAATCAACCCCGTAGAACACGAAAATCGAGTCAAAATTGCAATAATATCAATATTTCTAAAGATAGCTTACTACTTTTGACTGCGACTGTACTACTTTTGGTCCCAATTCATTCCACCAAAAATAAAATGTGTTCTAGACATGCTATTGAAGAACTGATTGCACCAGTCGATTCAGCGTCTTAAAAAACCCCGTTTTACACATTTTTAAGCGTTTTCAAGACCAAAAGCTTTTTTGTCAAAAAATGAAGCAAGGCTATAACCTTTGATTTTTTCCAAAATTTGGTCAAAATTAATTTTCGATAAAAATGGTCTAGAACCACTAAATCAACCCCGTAGAACACGAAAATCGAGTCAAAATTGCAATAATATCAATATTTCTAAAGATAACTCACTACTTTTGACTGCGACTGTACTACTTTTGGTCCCAATTCATTCCACCAAAAATAAAATGTGTTCTAGACATGCTATTGAAGAACTGATTGCACCAGTCGATTCAGCGTCTTAAAAAACCCCGTTTTACACATTTTCAAGCGTTTTCAAGACCAAAAGCTTTTTGTCAAAAAATGAAGCAAGGCTATAACCTTTGATTTTTTACCAAAATTTGGTCAAAATTAATTTTCGATAAAAATGGTCTAGAACCACTAAATCAACCCCGTAGAACACGAAAATCGAGTCAAAATTGCAATAATATCAATATTTCTAAAGATAGCTTACTACTTTTGACTGCGACTGTACTACTTTTGGTCCCAATTCATTCCACCAAAAATAAAATGTGTTCTAGACATGCTATTGAAGAACTGATTGCACCAGTCGATTCAGCGTCTTAAAAACCCCGTTTTACACATTTTCAAGCGTTTTCAAGACCAAAAGCTTTTTTGTCAAAAAATGAAGCAAGGCTATAACCTTTGATTTTTTACCAAAATTTGGTCAAAATTAATTTTCGATAAAAATGGTCTAGAACCACTAAATCAACCCCGTAGAACACGAAAATCGAGTCAAAATTGCAATAATATCAATATTTCTAAAGATAGCTTACTACTTTTGACTGCGACTGTACTACTTTTGGTCCCAATTCATTCCACCAAAAATAAAATGTGTTCTAGACATGCTATTGAAGAACTGATTGCACCAGTCGATTCAGCGTCTTAAAAACCCCGTTTTACACATTTTCAAGCGTTTTCAAGACCAAAAGCTTTTTTGTCAAAAAATGAAGCAAGGCTATAACCTTTGATTTTTTACCAAAATTTGGTCAAAATTAATTTTCGATAAAAATGGTCTAGAACCACTAAATCAACCCCGTAGAACACGAAAATCGAGTCAAAATTGCAATAATATCAATATTTCTAAAGATAGCTTACTACTTTTGACTGCGACTGTACTACTTTTGGTCCCAATTCATTCCACCAAAAATAAAATGTGTTCTAGACATGCTATTGAAGAACTGATTGCACCAGTCGATTCAGCGTATTAAAAAACCCCGTTTTACACATTTTCAAGCGTTTTCAAGACCAAAAGCTTTTTTGTCAAAAAATGAAGCAAGGCTATAACCTTTGATTTTTTACCAAAATTTGGTCAAAATTAATTTTCGATAAAAATGGTCTAGAACCACTAAATCAACCCCGTAGAACACGAAAATCGAGTCAAAATTGCAATAATATCAATATTTCTAAAGATAGCTTACTACTTTTGACTGCGACTGTACTACTTTTGGTCCCAATTCATTCCACCAAAAATAAAATGTGTTCTAGACATGCTATTGAAGAACTGATTGCACCAGTCGATTCAGCGTCTTAAAAAAACCCGTTTTACACATTTTCAAGCGTTTTCAAGACCAAAAGCTTTTTTGTCAAAAAATGAAGCAAGGCTATAACCTTTGATTTTTTACCAAAATTTGGTCAAAATTAATTTTCGATAAAAATGGTCTAGAACCACTAAATCAACCCCGTAGAACACGAAAATCGAGTCAAAATTGCAATAATATCAATATTTCTAAAGATAGCTTACTACTTTTGACTGCGACTGTACTACTTTTGGTCCCAATTCATTCCACCAAAAATAAAATGTGTTCTAGACATGCTATTGAAGAACTGATTGCACCAGTCGATTCAGCGTATTAAAAACCCCGTTTTACACATTTTCAAGCGTTTTCAAGACCAAAAGCTTTTTTGTCAAAAAATGAAGCAAGGCTATAACCTTTGATTTTTTACCAAAATTTGGTCAAAATTAATTTTCGATAAAAATGGTCTAGAACCACTAAATCAACCCCGTAGAACACGAAAATCGAGTCAAAATTGCAATAATATCAATATTTCTAAAGATAGCTCACTACTTTTGACTGCGACTGTACTACTTTTGGTCCCAATTCATTCCACCAAAAATAAAATGTGTTCTAGACATGCTATTGAAGAACTGATTGCACCAGTCGATTCAGCGTCTTAAAAAACCCCGTTTTACACATTTTCAAGCGTTTTCAAGACCAAAAGCTTTTTTGTCAAAAAATGAAGCAAGGCTATAACCTTTGATTTTTTACCAAAATTTGGTCAAAATTAATTTTCGATAAAAATGGTCTAGAACCACTAAATCAACCCCGTAGAACACGAAAATCGAGTCAAAATTGCAATAATATCAATATTTCTAAAGATAGCTTACTACTTTTGACTGCGACTGTACTACTTTTGGTCCCAATTCATTCCACCAAAAATAAAATGTGTTCTAGACATGCTATTGAAGAACTGATTGCACCAGTCGATTCAGCGTATTAAAAACCCCGTTTTACACATTTTCAAGCGTTTTCAAGACCAAAAGCTTTTTTGTCAAAAAATGAAGCAAGGCTATAACCTTTGATTTTTTACCAAAATTTGGTCAAAATTAATTTTCGATAAAAATGGTCTAGAACCACTAAATCAACCCCGTAGAACACGAAAATCGAGTCAAAATTGCAATAATATCAATATTTCTAAAGATAGCTCACTACTTTTGACTGCGACTGTACTACTTTTGGTCCCAATTCATTCCACCAAAAATAAAATGTGTTCTAGACATGCTATTGAAGAACTGATTGCACCAGTCGATTCAGCGTCTTAAAAAACCCCGTTTTACACATTTTCAAGCGTTTTCAAGACCAAAAGCTTTTTTGTCAAAAAATGAAGCAAGGCTATAACCTTTGATTTTTTACCAAAATTTGGTCAAAATTAATTTTCGATAAAAATGGTCTAGAACCACTAAATCAACCCCGTAGAACACGAAAAATCGAGTCAAAATTGCAATAATATCAATATTTCTAAAGATAGCTTACTACTTTTGACTGCGACTGTACTACTTTTGGTCCCAATTCATTCCACCAAAAATAAAATGTGTTCTAGACATGCTATTGAAGAACTGATTGCACCAGTCGATTCAGCGTATTAAAAAACCCCGTTTTACACATTTTCAAGCGTTTTCAAGACCAAAAGCTTTTTTGTCAAAAAATGAAGCAAGGCTATAACCTTTGATTTTTTACCAAAATTTGGTCAAAATTAATTTTCGATAAAAATGGTCTAGAACCACTAAATCAACCCCGTAGAACACGAAAATCGAGTCAAAATTGCAATAATATCAATATTTCTAAAGATAGCTCACTACTTTTGACTGCGACTGTACTACTTTTGGTCCCAATTCATTCCACCAAAAATAAAATGTGTTCTAGACATGCTATTGAAGAACTGATTGCACCAGTCGATTCAGCGTCTTAAAAAACCCCGTTTTACACATTTTCAAGCGTTTTCAAGACCAAAACCATAAATGTCAAAAAATGAAGCAAGGCTATAACCTTTGATTTTTTACCAAAATTTGGTCAAAATTAATTTTCGATAAAAATGGTCTAGAACCACTAAATCAACCCCGTAGAACACGAAAATCGAGTCAAAATTGCAATAATATCAATATTTCTAAAGATAGCTTACTACTTTTGACTGCGACTGTACTACTTTTGGTCCCAATTCATTCCACCAAAAATAAAATGTGTTCTAGACATGCTATTGAAGAACTGATTGCACCAGTCGATTCAGCGTATTAAAAAACCCCGTTTTACACATTTTCAAGCGTTTTCAAGACCAAAAGCTTTTTTGTCAAAAAATGAAGCAAGGCTATAACCTTTGATTTTTTACCAAAATTTGGTCAAAATTAATTTTCGATAAAAATGGTCTAGAACCACTAAATCAACCCCGTAGAACACGAAAATCGAGTCAAAATTGCAATAATATCAATATTTCTAAAGATAGCTCACTACTTTTGACTGCGACTGTACTACTTTTGGTCCCAATTCATTCCACCAAAAATAAAATGTGTTCTAGACATGCTATTGAAGAACTGATTGCACCAGTCGATTCAGCGTATTAAAAAACCCCGTTTTACACATTTTCAAGCGTTTTCAAGACCAAAAGCTTTTTTGTCAAAAAATGAAGCAAGGCTATAACCTTTGATTTTTTACCAAAATTTGGTCAAAATTAATTTTCGATAAAAATGGTCTAGAACCACTAAATCAACCCCGTAGAACACGAAAATCGAGTCAAAATTGCAATAATATCAATATTTCTAAAGATAGCTTACTACTTTTGACTGCGACTGTACTACTTTTGGTCCCAATTCATTCCACCAAAAATAAAATGTGTTCTAGACATGCTATTTAGGAACTGATTGCACCAGTCGATTCAGCGTCTTAAAAGAATATAAAGGAAGTGGAATGGTTAAATTAAACAACAAAAATACTTAAATTAATATATTTTAAACCTTATACAATATTAAAGTAAAAAAAACTCATTTTTTATTTTAACATTTGACTGTAAATATGCTCCGGTATTAAAATTGATGAAAACTTGAAGGACATCGTTCCAACAATAACCTGAAAAGAAATTTCCCAATAATTAAACTTTTTCTTAAAATTTACAGTTAAACAGGTTTAAAAAAAATTTTCAATATATTAAGATTATCGTACATTCAGCAACTTTTTATTTATATCTTACAGGAATAATTAAATGAGTCAAATTTTTCACTGGACATAAATAAAACAAATAAAACTGAAACTAGCCATCCAAATATATTTATCCTTACCTGGTTTTTAAAAACTTCCATGGATATGATAACTCCACCAGGTCCTGTCAAAGTCCCAGCTAAAGTCTTGGTCCTCAAATTGTAGACATAGACTTCTCCACTGTAACAACTGGCAAATAAGAATCTTCCAACCACCTTCATACAACTTATCCCTTTGGTTTGAGAAGCTTTGTAAGTTTTCACCAGTTTTCCATTCTAAATAGGAAAAATAAATTCTAATAGAGTGTAGAATTAGTAAGAAACGAAAAAAAAACTTAGGACAAAAAGTACATCTTTAAAAATTAAAGAAGAAATTCAGGACAGCTATTGGAAATGAAGAAAAAAGGAAAAGTTTAATTAAAAAAGAGCAAGTATAAAAATTTTTACCTTGGGTTTCAAAAAAGGATAGAATTAAGTTAATTAAAGAAAACAAAGAAATAATTAATAGAAGGGAAAAGGTCCTGGAAAGAAGCAAAAGAAAATAAAAGAAAAAACCGAAACCTCTAACAGCAAATTTACAAAAAAAAGAAGGGTTACCATATCTGGGGATTTGGTATCACATCTGAAGATTTCAAAGAATTTTCGAGACTCTGGGATTCCGTGAGCAAATTCTGTCAAATCTGGAGATTTTTGTACAATCTGGAACCGTTGCCAATTGAAAATAAGTCAGTCTCTAATTTGACTGGTTTGCTAAAATACAGGCCGAATAACCTTGGCAACTGAGGCCTTTTCAGAAAAAAAAAGAAGAACGCTGGTTTTTACCACAGAACACTCAAAACATATGGTTTGTAATTCTGTGGTTTTTAAAAAAGAAGCAGAAGATGAAGAATCTTGACAGTTTTTGATGCACATTTGACAGGGTAAACTCTAATTCAATATTCAATTATTCAGGGTGATATTTTCAGAAGATAAAAAGAGATTTGTAAGTTCAGTTCAGAAATATTTCGTTGATTTTTAGTCATAGAAACTGTCAAAACTTAAAATATCAAACTTTCATTGTGTTTTGTGTTCCAGCCTTTAGGTTACAAAATTTGGGGATTTCTGGGGACTTTTATAACATCTAGCTGGGGATTTTATTTTCCTCCACCTGACAACCCTGTCTATTAGAGTCAACAGACCCAAATAAAATACAAGATAGTTTGAACAGTACCCAAAAATGCTAAGAAAACTTAAGACATTTTAGATTTGAAAATTTTGTAGTGGCAAAACTGAATTGATTATTACTGAAATACAGACCGAATAGCCTTGACAACTGAGGCCTTTTCACAAAAAAGAAGAACGCTGGTTTTTAGCACAGAATACATAAAAAAACATGGTTTGTAATTCTGTGGTTTTTTTAAAAAAAGTAGAAGAATCTTGACAGTTTTTGATGCAAATTTGGCAGGGTAAACTCTAATTCAATATTCAATTATTCAGGGTGATACTTTCAGAACATAAAAAGAGATTTTAAAGTTCAGCTCAGAAATATTTCGTTGATCTTTAACCATAGCAACAACTGTCAAAACTTAAAACATGAAATTTACGTTGTGTTTTATGTTCCAGCTTTTAGGTTACAAAATATGGGGATTTTATTTTTCTCCACCTGGCAACCCTGTCTATTAGAGTCAATGGGACAAATAACGGAGAGTACAAAAAAATAAAGTAAAGGAAAAATAATTAAAGGAAAAAATGGTCCTGAAAAGAAGTAAAAAACGTAATATATTACATCGTAGAAAAATAGAAACTTACGTTGAAATTATAAACCAAAATGTCGTAAGAGGTGGTACCGCAGTAGACGAAATGCTGATCCATAATGATGCAATACACCGTAGGACACATGATGGTCTCCATCGTCCTCAGATGCAAACCGCTCATGGCGTCCCTGATAAAAACCGAAGAATTTCGAGATCCTATAAGCAGTACTCTTCTAGCACCTTCTTGAGTCGCCTTCAACACGAAAATCGGATTCGTATCGAACCGATCTTCGTATTCCACCAAATTTTTCTAAACGAAACCAAAAAAAAATAAATTTAGACCCTGGAAACCATAAATTACCATCAAACAACTTACCTTGATCGAATAACGCAGTAAAGTACCTCTCATGCATCCCAAAAACAAGTACCCCCAATTTTCGTCCATACATTGAATGCTATCGTCGATGGAGACGTCTTGCAATAGGGAATTGCTGTAAAAGTTGAAAACCTTCAAGTTGAACTCGTAACTTCCCAAGAACATGTACGGTTTCCCTTGCTCGTCATCGGGTTTGGCGTAGTGAAGACAAGTTATCGGTACGGTGGTGGCTTGTAACGAGTTCGAAACAGTCCCGTCCGATACATCGAAGAAATAAACTTTACCACTTTCGGTACCGGCTACGAGTTTATCGTCGCAAATCTGAAACAGTCATGGAAGCGAATAATATATAATAATAATAATCTCAGAAAAATTTCACTGTTAACACTGACTTAAATTAAGTGATAGGTAATAAAATATTTTGCTATTTGTTACCTGTGATTTTTAGGAACTTGACTTCTGTAATATGACGACAGCAGACCAATAATAAAACTTCTTCTGTATTTCTGTATTTCATTACATTGCGTAATTGGCGAAAACGAGTAAAGGTAGAATGGGAAAACAAACCCATTCTCCATTTGTTTACGTGTTATTTGTGAGCTGTGTTTTAGAATAATAAATCAACACTCGTACCATTTTCCACTAACAATCTTTACCACACAAATTTAAAAACAGAAATAGTTGAATTAATATTGAATCGAATGGCTGATATTATTGTTTTCCCCATTCCATTGACGAATTATACATATTAGGTACAAAAATTAAAAATAGCGTCTATAACTATCTTGGCGCGAGAAAATAATGACAGACGACAAGTAACACAGAACATGAACAAGTGACACAGAACATGAACAAGTGACACAGAACATGAACAAGTGACACAGAACATGAACAAGTGACACAGAACATGAACAAGTAACATAGACATAGAACCGCAATTCTGTGATCTCCTTTTTTAAAATTTTAATCCTCAAACCACGATTTTCGTCTAACTTTTACTGCAGGCACGGTTACGAATATTTTAAGAGTTTAAAACAAGATTTATATGATATTGACATTATTCAAATTTGAAAAAAAATGTGGAGAAAAGCTAACTACAGAACACTCGTGTATTTTGAAAGTTCTTCAAACTTCAAATTAGATTGGCCTTTTTGTATTCTACCATCTCTTCCAAAGTTAAACTGCTAAAGCTTGGGTCAATATCACTTTTGAAATTTGGGGTACATCAGTTAACAGCAAAATTTTTCTTAAGCGTAAAATTTGAAATTTGTTATAAACAATTAAAAAACTTACTTTTAAAACTAAAACTTTCTCGTTGCTTAATTGAAAGTCAATGAATCCCGGTTGATTGGTAGTAGACGATTCCTCTGTCGTTTCCTCTGCCCCAGTTGTTCTAGCCTGTGCCTTTTTTCTCTTCCTTTTTGGTTTCTTTCTTGTTAGCCACGAGTCGAACATATTTTGCCTGAACTGGTTCAATTCCTCAATGAACCCATCGATTATCTTCATCCTTTCTATGCAGATTTTGATATTTCTCGGAGGATATGGAAAATGACTCTTCAACAGCGCTTCTATAGGTATCCCTTTTTTATTTTTTTTCTTCTTCTTCCTGTTATCGTCGTCGACCAAATCGATGGTCTCTACCTCATCGGGTTCAACAACCACCATGTCTTCATCGTCTTCGACATTCACGATACTTTCGTCGATTTGTTCGACAATAGTTTCTTCTACTTTGTCGGGTGTATCGAAAGCTTGTATCGATTCCCTCCTTAATAGTCTGTTTTCAATCAAAACTTGTTCTATGATTTCTATGTCTTCAACTTCTTCTTTAACACCTTCATCGATAACTTCTATTAAATCGAAGTAAAAGAGACATTACAACAATCAATTTATACAGTCAAATAAGAGAAAGGTTGTCAAAAACAAGGTAGAACAAAATAATTGAAGAAATAAGTTAATAATAAGGAGACTAAAAATAAAAGAGAAACCATAAACATAAACAAAAAAAAAAGAAGAAAAAGTGAAACAAGGAAATTGGAAAAAGGTCAAAGAAAGAAGCAATAAGGAGGCTAAATAAATGACAAAATAACACAAAAGAGGGAGAAAAAAGAAAAATTGAGACAAAATAATTGAGGAATGCCTAGAGAAGTAAATTAAATGTACAGGGTGATCAGTTAAGGGTAGCGAGCGGCCATATCTCATAAGATATTGGTCGTATATATTTGAGAAAAAAAATCATGATAAAAGTCGCCAAGGGAAATTGCTGTAAATTATTTTCGAGTTTGTCAAACGTCCGCTAGAGGGCGTAACAACCAACACCAAGAAGAAAAATGGGACAAGTGAGAAGAAGGTCAAAAAAACAGGTATAACAAAATAACTGGAAAAGTAAATAAATAAATAATAAGGCTAAGAATGGATAAAACAACATAACATTTGATAAACCAAAAAGAAAAAGGACGATCTAAGAAATATGAAATTAAGTAACTGAAAAATGTTCAAAAGTTGACAAGAAAAAGTCATAGAAACAAAGAAGGAGGCTAAAGAGATGAGATAATACAAATTTTAACAAAATAAGACTAAAAAGGAGGTGTCTATTGATAAATCACATAAAATAACTGAAGAAAAGTGGAAAAATGTACTTAATAGCAAATAAAACATGCAGGTTGAGAATGAATGAGGAAATATAAACTTCAGTAAATTAATACAAAAAAGGAGAACAGAAAAAATTGAATAAGAAAACATAAACTTTGATAAACTAAGACAAAAAGAAAGAATATAATTGAAGAAACCTGAAAACAATGTCCTTGATCATATAATCAATAAAAAAACTACTACTTTCCAAAATATATACCCAACCAAACATTAAAAATCACTAACTTATTTTATTATTGATTGATTTCTCCTAATAAATAAAAATTTACTTTAATAATTATCAAAAACTAAGATTTCCTTACCTGATGAATTACATTGTGCCAATGGCAAATCCTCTGGATCACTGAAAGTAGCTTGCAGTTGTTCAAGAACTTCCCTCGGTAGTTGCTCAATCTTTACACCAATATCTGGAATGATTGAATTGATCCAATCTGTAGATTCATTTCCATCTGTAGTCTTATTACAAACATTCCTTAGAGCTCTAGAAATTTCCAGTCTTTTTTGTTTAACAACATGATCGATGGCTTTGTCATAAGCTGAACTACTTCTGGTGCTTATCAGATTTTTTTTTCTTCCATTGTTGAGATTGTTGATGTGATTCATTATTCTGTCGTGTATTTGACAAACGTTTAACGTTGGTGGTTTTTTGGAGATAGATTCACCACTTGTTCCTGCATTTTTTTTGTTGGTCTCGTTTTCCCTTTCTGGTACGCCATTGGCTGTAGGAATGTCCGTTTCTAGTGTCGAATTAGAATTGTTTATTGGGACGATGCTTTCTTCGGGTGTGAGTAAGTGTCGCATGATTATGGCACTGGTTTTTTGTATTTTTTGCGTCATGTATTCCTCACTTCCGATAACGGGTGAATTAGATCTTGGGGGTCTATGTAACCGTTTCGGTTTATAATAATTTCTCGTACGATACGTCCCTTCTCTTGCATCTCTCGACGCCGGCGGAGAAAATCTCAGACTATAATTATTTTCAACGTTGAAATTTTCATTAGACTACAATTGACAAAATATTTACCTGTCAACATAGCTTCTCGGCCCTTCTCTTACATCTCTCGGGTCCGGCGGAGTATATCTAAGACTATAATTATTTTCGACGTTGAAATTTTCATTAGACTACAATTGGATAAATATTTACCTGTCAACAAACCGCCTATATTGATAATCAGAGCGTCTGTGATTCCGTCCCGGTCTATAATCAAATCTTTTTTTATCTGTATTATTCATTTAAATTTAAAATAATTTTCAAAATATAACAAATATATCAGATGCATATGACAAATAACTGAAATTTATTTGTCAACTAGGTTATGTTCAGTGTTGCCACAGATCTATAAAATTTAGAGCGAGTTGTCTTGTCAAAGACGAGCGAGATTTTAATTAAAAGAGCGACATTTTTTTTAATAATTAAAACAGTCTAGTATTACGTATAAATACACTTATAACTTTAGAATAACTACTGCGTACGAAAAGTATACACTTTTTACACTTTATACACTTTTTATTCTGACTCTGTATTTATACCAATAAAAGAAAGAAAGCTCGGAGTAAAAAGTGTATAAAGTGTAAAAAGTGTATACTTTTCGTACGCAGTAACAGAAGTAATTATTTTTTTATGTACTTATTTACCTAACCCAACTTGTTCTATGGATATGGTATTCTATGATATGTGTCACGTCCAAGAAGGATAAACATTTACCAGGATTGCCTAATCGGGCTGATTTGTCCGCCAGCTGTGTGACGTCACTGCAGTCCTTCATTATAACATTTACCATATAAATGCATGGAAATAATAAGAATTAGACAGTATTTTTATGATTTTTGTAATACTAACGTATCACTATTTGGATTTTTGAGATTAAACACTTATTTTTTATAATAAATATTCCCATAAAATCGTTTTAATACGGCCGAGGACTGCAGTGACGTCACGTGCGATCGATTTTTGGCGAACGTACGTCTTATGGGATTAAGCAATCCTGGTAAATTTTTTATCATTCTTGTGTCACGTCTCAAATAGGTTGCGTTTTCTTTTTAGACCAGAGTATCATAGCAACGCACTGAGTGCACACTGAGAGCGAGTTTTGTGTTCTACAACTAGGTTATGTTTTCTTCTTCTTTTTTTAAATGGACGTAACTTTTTGATCTTTTAAGTATTAAGTAAAACAATTTTTTATTTTAAATCATTTTATTAACAACTTTTTCGTATAAAACAGACCAAGATGTACAAATCAATAACACAATACAATCTTAAAAAACAAAAATGTTTTTTTTACAGGAAATTACAACTTATACAAAAATAAACATCTTGTACAATTGACTCCACTTTTCACTTTATTCGATGAGTTTCTTTGCTTTGAAGTACGTTCTCAAGTACAAAACTTGCCAAGTAGCTAAGCCCAATAAACAACACAATGAAAATATGGAGAAATATAGTACACGGCTATTAGTTGATTCTAAAAACAAAACAATCAATGAAAAACAATTTTAAGAAAGAATTTCTTATCACTTACCATTTGTATCTCTCATTTCTTCTTCACGTTTCCTCATTATAGCAAAATCTTGTACAATCTCTTCAGATAAATCTTCCAATCTTTTTAATTCTATCTCAATAGGTTTTAATTGAGCAGCTTCTCCTAACTAAAAAATTTAAGATTATTACTTATACCATAACAATTTATCAAAAATTCTTACAGTTTCATAATTTTTTATATCAATCCCATGCTTTGTAGTCAAAGAAACTTCTTGTGAAACACCTGGGATATCTGTAAAATAACCATTTACATACAATAACATAGAAACCAACAAACTACAGACTTACTTGAAGGAACATGTGATATAAAACAAATCTCGTAAGTTTCGAAACTTTCAGTATTAAAAGAGAGTTTTCCTTTAGTAACTCCTTGTCTTTGAGCCAATATATGCCCTTTGGAATCAGTTACCTGTAAGATTAAACCACTTTACAATGAATAATAAACTACAACTAATAGTACTTACCAAATAATCTACCGTTTGTCCAGGAGCTTCAGAAATTTCATATTCACCGATCACTGGTACATTTTGTAGAAGTTCCTCTCGTAAACACTTTCTTGTATTCGGTTCCAAGTTCCACATAATACAGTTCACAGAAAGCAACAATGTTAAAAATATGAAAATACTACACGTTATATCCATACTTGAGATTTTGTTTGTTTAGGATTTTTTAGGAAGTAACAACCACTATAATAAATTAAATTCACAAACTGGTTAAAATTAAAATGAGGTGGCCATTACTATTTATTACTACTGCCAAGTTGTCAAAAAAGTGTTGGTTGTCACTTTCATTTTCTTCTTTTATTTAAGCTTTTTCATAAACTTGCTTTAGTCATTTTTTGATGTTTAAACAAAACTATTTATGGCAAATGATAACGTATTAGTTAACTAAACAGTTTAATTATTAAATAAAAAAATCCTGTCCCAGTGATAGGAGTGTTGAAAAAGCCAGATTAACTTTTTAAAAATTTTATAACATGGCAAATGATCCAAGAGATAGGACAAATAAAAAGAAGAAGATACTAACCTAACCTAAAAGAACCTCATAAACAAAAACATCTCAGACCTCACTAGGTTCAAAAATGAAGACTAGAAATAAAGGAGATCCCAGTTTATCTTTAAAATCAAGTAAATTAAAAGAAGTTGTCGATAAAAATAAAAAATCGCCACAACATCTTCGGAAAAAGAAAAAACTTTTAAATGAACTCGTAAAGGAAGAAAAAGAAAGGCTGAAAATCAAAGATGAATTACTTAGTTCAGAAGATGAGGAAGACATAGCCGATAGTGTTCCTCAAGAAGTATTAACCAACGAGAAAAAAATAATTTTGAAGAATAAAAAGGCTTCCACTTGCAGAAAAAGAACCAAAGACCAAAAAATAGTACCGTTTGCAATTTTGCAGAGGCATAAATTACGAGAAATATTTTTAAAATTGGATAAAGAAGACAAACCAACAGATAAACAAAAAAAATTGGAAGCTTGTATAAATGTGATGCATCATCAAAGATCGAATTTATGGAATTCTCCACTTATTATTATAGACGCGATTAATGATTCTTTATTAAACAGGAATTGGAGTAACATAACTTATTTATTATTACAATTAGTTCAATTTAAGAATGATAAATATAAACCAATTATACATAAGGTAAGATTTAATTAGTAATAAAGTATAAATTAAAACATATATTATTTAAGGTGTATGAGGTTATGGATAAATTGTGCCCGACAATAATAGAAAATGACTTGCAAGGGGAATATAAGAAAATTCAAGGAGCTAAGAAACAAATTTTAGAAACCACCACAGTAGTTTAATCAAATATACAGTCTTTTTTTATGTCATACAATTGTTGAAAAAATAAAAAACAATAATATGTTAACAAACACTTTATTCTAAACACAAATTTCCATCATCTCCATCAACTTTCCTGTCCTTTCCATATTTTAACATGTACTCGCGTTTAACTTGAGAAAATAATAAATCGGTTAACAAAAATATTTGAGCTACAGCAAATGCTAGAGTAACTCCAAAATAAAAGTTAGCATTTGCAGAATTACAATAAATCCACAAATAATACACGATAGGACCTAGACATGTAGTTATAATTAACATTGTACCAACCAAAAAACCTTGTTGGCTAAACTCAAAAACGTGAGGAAATGCAGGCATAATGCTCAGCACAAAACCAACATCACCAACACTAGGATACGATTTAAATATCGTTATGATAAAGTTAATAGCTATTATCAGTAAAAACGGCTGCTTTCTGAATTTTATTGAAATCGGTACCAGGTACAAGATGGTTGTATTAATTTGGAAAGCGTAAATGAAAAGTTCGCGAAAATGTTCAAACATTTCAGTAAAAAAATACCAGAATAGTCCGATATTTGGTTGTAAATCAGGTACATTTAAGATACAACCATAAACACTTCTAAAGTAACTGAAATCCTTACCATAATCACTGCTTACCATTATAATTAATACAGAGGTGAGTACAAAACTGATTACACAAACTACACACATTTTTACACTCTTAAAAATATGTTTAAAATAAATTCCTGCAGGTAAAAGTAGTACCAAAGGGTAGAATGATACAGATGCAGTCAAAGCAAGAAAAACACCACATAATAGAGGCATCCCATTAACCATAGAAAACAAAACACAGGACAAGTAAAAATTATAAAACACTGTAGTAGAATATCCCACAGAATTCAAAATTGTGTACGGATTGAATAAATAAGCTAGAAGCACATAGTAAGGAGTTTTAAATATTTTCTCTGGTTTAAGAAAACTATCCACTGCATCTTTAGCATACAAATGCTTATTTCTTTCTTCTTCATGATACACTTCCAACACGTAAGTCTTGATTGTAAAATACAACGTAATAGCAGTAAGTACATCGAAACTAATAAAAATCAAATGCACTTTCTCTTGAAATAACTGTAATATGTTTTTATACAACGTTAATGATAGCGGCGTCTCGTGCAGTACATCTCCTTCATAAGGATTAATACCCAACGATAATAAGTATAATCCTTCCGATACCCTTTTCCAAGAATTTAAGGGCGTCGATACTTCTACATGGTTCGCTATAACCGATTGATATTTCGAGAGCATCAAATAGTACCTAAATATTATAGCTGCCAGACATGTCGAAATAACTCTCGATAATGAAATAGAGTTGGTTTGTACGAAGGAATTCTTTTTCAGAGACATGTTTTCATAATTATTTATTCTCCTACAAATGACAGTTCATAAACAAACGAATAGTGATTAATTTATAATTTAGGGTTAGGTACTCGGTCTTCTTCTTTTTTAACCGATTGAAAAAGACTGTTTTAAGTGATCGTTCAGCCAGTATAAACATTTGGAAATTGTTTAAAATAAAGGGATAGTGGAAAAGAAAACACATTATTATTTGAGTTTAACTTTATTAATAGTACAGGATTAGATTCTTTTCCAAGTAAATTTAAAATATTTTAGTTTATTTCTGGAGACAATTGCCTTAATGGATGTTACTGATGTCAGCTTTGCTGTACGGCGTCTACAAAAGAATTTTTCTATTTACCAGTGGCGTGCTAAACAAAATTGCACTTTTATTTTAGTATAACTTTTCCATATTTATAAAGAAACACATTTAAAATTATTATAAATAAATAAATAAATAAAGAACGATACAAAATTTAATGTATTAATGGTTATTTCTTGTATAAAGTATGAATAATAGAGTAATGTAGGATTGAGGCGATTGGAGGACGTCCCTGGAGGCTGCAGCACGACGCCGTCGCTTTTTGCCTGGATAGCTGGCGCTCAAAGAATGTGAATGTTACATTTTAGTCAGATGCTGCGAGAAAATCTGACGGGAATATTTCATCTCGCGAAAGGTTTTCTAAATCGGGTATGAATAATAAGTGCCATTAACGTAAACAAATAAAGTCTTTAAATCAAAAAACAAAGTGAAAGTTATGAAAATATGAAAAAATATATTTGGTGCCTTTTGGTTTTTGTCGGTTTTTCAATTTACGAAGGTAAATATTTACGAAAATGTTATTTTCTTTTAGTTCAGGGCAGGACTCAAACTATTTGAGTAAATTCAAATATTCACTTTACAGAAAATTTACGTATGGGAAAATTTTGGTCATTAAAAAGGCTAAAATTTGGTACTGTTTCATTTTTTTTCGTATCTTCAGTATTTTCGGAGAAATTTTTAAAAAATAAGGGTGAAAAATATAAAATTTTAAGAGATCGTTTTTCACTTTAGGCTCTAATTTTTGTAAAATTAGGGGTTTTAAATTGTCCAAACTTCTTGGACGTATTAACAACACATGAATAAAGAGAATTGCAAAAGGGTGAAGATCAATTTAAATTAGGGAGGTAGTTAGGGGTGTTTTCATCGATTTTTTTCTTAAAAAAAAAATAGAAACTGACCTTACTTTAATCACAATTCAAAAAATGTAGTTTAAATATTCAATATTGAAATTGGCATTTTAAAGGGAGGCTGAATATTGGTCGACCTGGAATTACTGAAGACAAACAAGTCGAAATAGTTGCCGAAATGGTAGTCAACCCCATACAATCCACCACTGATGTTGCACAAACTTGTGAAGTGTCTTCATCAACTGTAAAAAGAGTTTTAAAGAAACAAAAATTTCATCCTTATAAAATGAAAATGCTCCATATGCTGACAGAAGATGATCCAGATCGCAGAATTGAATTCTGTGAGCAAATAAGAAATAAAATAGAACAGGATCCTTATTATCTTAAAACAATTTGCTTTAGCGATGAGTGCTCTTTTTTTCTTAATGGTAAAGTTAATACCCAGAACGTAAGATACTGGAGTGACACAAATCCTCACCTTTTTTATGAGTTTC
The DNA here is from genome assembly GCA_035357415.1 of Ophraella communa. Lineage (NCBI taxonomy): Eukaryota > Metazoa > Arthropoda > Insecta > Coleoptera > Chrysomelidae > Ophraella > Ophraella communa. Next base: position 31,661,161 of record CM068992.1, on the reverse strand, counting down.
CTCAAAAAGTGAATGTGTGGGCAGGAATTTGGGGAAACTACATTGTTGGGTCTATATTTTTAAACGTAAATTTAACTGGGGAAATTTACCTGGAATTACTTCAGAATGGTATTGAACCCCGAATCTTAGAGATCCTTGAGGATCATGCTGACGAGTTCCATGACATGGAAATAACTTTTCAGCAGGATGGTGTTCCTCCCCATTATTATCAACCTGTTAGAAATTATTTAAATGAACAATATCCAGATAAGTGGATTGGACGACGGGGTCCAATAGAGTGGCCTGCGCGTTCTCCCGATATGAACCCACTAGATTTCTTTTTATGGGGGTACCTAAAATCAAAAGTACAATTCAATGGCGAAAACCTCCGCCTGAAAGATGGTAGCATATGAGCCGAGGTTTACTACGATTTCAACCCTCGGTTTGCTACCACACACTCCTGCTCCAACACCTTCTGGAGTTTTGGAGCCATCAGTGTATAGTAGTACGTAGTCCGTCCCAGAGAAAGAGATGATCCCCTTTTCCCATTGGACTCTCTTTGGAAAGAGGACTGTTCTACTTGCGTCCGGGTGGCTAGGATATCTGAGACCATCCCAAGCGTGTGGTGATCTTTAATTTCACGCATCAGGCCCGAGTGTTCCCAGAGCCTTTCCCCTTTTACTTGACTATCCACTTACAGCAGCCTATAGGACACCATCCTGGCCTCCTTCTCCAATAGTAAACGGAGTAGGGTTATATCCAGGATGATCTCCATTGCCGCTTTTGGGGTAGTGGACATTGCCCCCGTAATGGCCACGCATGCTAGTCGCTGAAATCCAAACAATCTTGCTCTGATGAATTTCTGGAGTCCTTTGGACCACCAGACCACCGAGCCATACGTGATCATTGGTTTTATCACTGTTTGATAAATCCAGTAAATCTGCTTGGAGCTCGATCCCCAAGATTTGCCGCAGATTCTCCTGAAATTCCACACACAGGGAAGTATTTTTTGGACACATGGGCGTTCCAGGTACTTTTAACCCCAGAATCTGTGGTACAATTTACGACCAATCTTTTTTATATAAAAAAAAACGTAATATTAACATACACCGTATATTTCATTCAGTTACGAACGTTGACAAATAATAAATTGACGATTTAAAAAAAAATATATATATATCAAAGAGCCGAGAAGCTGAAATCTTCCGAAGAAGAATTCCTCAGCTTGTTGTTCTGTATCAACACCTCTATATTTCTGGAATATTTATTTTTAGACCTGATATTAGTGGTGGTCGTAGTCGTCGTCGTTTTAGTTTCGTTCTTCTTACCAATAGGGGTACAAAAAACCGGTATACTCTCGCGCGAGCAATCCTTCATCAATTCCAGTTCTTTACAACAACAATTGTTCCGTTTATTCTCTTTGCAATTACACTTGATCTCCAACGAAAAAGAAGATTTTATATCTTCCAAAACGTTCTGTATGATTTCTTTGACGACTTTTTTATTGTGAAACCCATTCGTCGAAGACGTAGGTAGAGTAAGATTCGTTTTTCTATTCAGTTTCTTATTAACTTCTTCCTCGCAATTTTCTTTGGAGCTACTAGTTTCCAAATCACCGCACTTGTGTTCTATATCGTTTTTATCGGTTTTCAAATCTTCGATTAAATCGTTTTGAAGCTGAATCTCCTTGTTCTGTTTATCGACCAAACTATTCATCAAAGAAAGCTTCTTTTCCAACAATTGTATCGTCTTTGCCATTTCTTTTTCTTTGTAGGAACTATCTTTGTTAGGTTTTATTAATAATTGTGTATAAGATTCTCTAATCACTTCTAAATCTTCGACTTGCGCTTTGTAAACATCTCGTTGTTGTTTTAATAAATCGGTTTCTATTGAGTGTGTCTTTTGCATTCTTTTTAAATGACTATGTAGCTCGTTTCTGATTACTTTCAAACAATGTTTTTCTCTTAAAACAGCGTTTAATTTACTTTTGGTTCTTTCGTGATCGGTTTTACTGATACGTAGTTCGTTTATCCATTTAAATTGCAATCTACCGATTTCTTTCTTTATTATTTTGTAAAGATGTTTCTGGTACTCGTTATCTGAATGGAATTCTTCGCTGTTGCCTGCTAGTTTTATTAAATTTGCTATCATCTCGGATTGTTTTAATTGCAACATTTTTTTCGTAGTTTCACTTGTGTTGAATAAACCGTTGGCTTCTAGTTTGAGGCTAGTTAAATAATCTCCAACTGTTGAATAATCTTCTATTTCTTTTAGAGTGTTTTTAATGTTGTTTTGAATACCGCTGAGATTTTCCTTAAAAACGTTACGTCCTTCTGTGATTTCTTTGATCCTGTTTTGTAATTCAATGTTTTCTTGCTTCAAACTGATCAAAAAGTTGCATTGAACTCTTTGTTCTTGCGGTAAATTGATTACTTGTTCTACTAAACCGTTTCTTTCGTCTTCTATTAATATTAGACGGTTACAGCAGATCCTGAAAGAGTCCAATTTTTTTCTAAGTCCTACCGTAGCTTCTAGGAGAGCGTTAAACAAATCTAGATAGAGATTTTTATTGACAGTTGATTGACAATAGTCTTCTTCTTTATCTTCAACAATGCGAAACAGTTTTTCTATTATTTTTCTTAGTATAAATTCTTGACAGGTTAGATTTCTTTTTAGTTTTCTATCGACTTCTTCCATGTATTCGTGCAAAAGTGTTAAATTACTCTTCATTCCGTTTTGTTTCTTAAATTCGGCCAGAGCTAGAACGATCGGGAGATTTTCGGCATTTTCAACCCTACAACTTCTGGATAATTCCGTTACTTTGGTATAACTCAGTTCACGTTTTAGATAATACAAAATTTGTAGTTTTTGATTTTCTAATTGTTGTCTCAACGTACATATAGTTTTGTTCTTATCGTCTAAAATTGATAGGAACGTACCGCTGTGATTTTCTTGGGCTACGATTTCCATTTTGCTTGCCGTTAGTAAAGACTCGAAGGTGCTGTTCATATTTGATTAATAGTGGATACTTGAATTAGCTATTTTTGAAGCTGTAATTTAGTCAGGTTTTAATTTAGTTAGGTACATGTCAAATTATTTTATGGCGTTGACATTCGCGAATTTCCATGACGCCGAATTTAAGTAGTACCACAGATGCTCAAATGTAGGTTCCTTTGATCTTTTTGCTTTCAATTCTTATGGTCTTGATCACAGCCAAGTAACATTATAGTCTATACAGAAAGGACAAGGAGTAATAATTCATTCATTTAAGTAGATTTCATAGACGTACCAAAATATATTTTAAGAGGGTATTGATGCAAGTGTTGATGATATTGTGGAATGAACGGCTGCTATGTTGTGTGTTGCTAAATCAACAATTTATAGATTACTAAAAGAAAGCAAGAATGGAACTCTTCAACCCCCTAAAACTCCTTCAGGCCGAAAACCAATTGAGATCGATGAGTCATTAAAACAAAGACTAAGGCGTAAAGTCCATGGATTTTACTTACGAAAGAAAATTGGAACACTTGACAAAAGTATGACATCAGTGCAAGAAGATACGGATTATACAAAATTCTCCAGAATGACATTATGTAAACTTTTGAAAGATGTGGGTTTCAGATTTACAAAACATAATAGAAAATCTCTCTTGATAGATAAACCGGAAATAGTTTTTTGGAGAAGAGACTATTTAAGAAGCATTCGACATGCCAGAGAACAAAATTTGAAAATCTTCTACTTAGACGAAACATGGATAAATGCTGGATATACAGTTTCCAAATCTTGGCAAGATGAAAACATTAAAAGCGGAAGGCAGGCATTCGTGGAAGGTTTGTCGTTAGGTTTGCAGCCACCATCTGGAAAAGGAAAAAGACTTATCATTGTCCATGTTGGAAGTTCTGAAGGTTTTGTTGATGGTGGATTATTAACTTTTATTTCAAAACGCACGGGGGACTATCACGAAGATATGAATGGGGATATCTTCGAGGAATGGTTTGTTCAAATGTTGGATCTGATTCCAAAAGGGGCTGTTATTGTTATGGACAACGCAAGTTACCATTCACGGTTACGAGAAGCATTGCCCACAAGTCGTTGGCGTAAAGCAGAGCTTTTGGAGTGGCTTATTTCGAAAAATATTAAGTTTCCAAAAGATCCACTAAGGAAAGAACTTTACAGAATTGCAAAAATGAACAAGAATAAATACAAAACCTACATTGTAGAAGAAATGGCTTCTTCTCGTGGTATATCAGTTCTTCGACTTCCCCCTTATCATTGTGAACTTAATCCCATAGAATTAATATGGGCTCAGGTAAAGGGGGAAGTTTGAAAAAAAATACTTCTTATAAAATAAACGATGTTGTGAAATTGTTTGAGAGTGCTGTAAGTCATGTTAGTAAGGAAAATTGGACAAACTGTATCGAGCATGTTATCAAAGTAGAGGCAAATATGTGGAAAATTGACAATATTTGTGATGATTTAATCGACCCTATTATTATTAATGTCAACAACGATTCTTCCTCTTCCGAGTCGGATATAAATGTATTCCAATAATTATTTCTTTTAATTTTTTTTTATATTATAATTTAAAACGTTTTTTTTCCCAAAATACACACCACTGCATTGCGTTATTGCTTATCTGTTAATCCTTTAACAATGAAGAAACCCTAAACTTTGCTACAACTGAAACAAATACGGGGTCGATCTACCTGGTTTTTAGATTTACGGAAGAAATGTAATTTAAAGTAAGAGATTTATCAAAAATTTCATGGTACTCCCTGTAAAGGTTTTGCATACTTAATTAGGGTTTATTACTCCTCGTACTTTTTGTACAGACTATAATTCCGTTTATTACACTGGGAAAAATATTGATTTTTATTACTTTCCACATACACAGAAAAAAAGTATAATATTCAATATTCAAATTATTCTCTATTGACCGTTAGACAATGACTCAACCGAGCATTACTTTGGTCTCTAACATTCTGTAGCATAGCGGGTTTTATGCTCTGTATTTCTTGTCTGATTCGGTCTTGTAGTTGAAGGATATTTCCAGGTCTGTTTAAGTAGATTTAAGATTTTAAATAACCCCATAAAAAGAAGTCTAATGGACTCAGATCAGGTGATCTAGCAGGCCATTCTAAATGGTCCTCTTCTTCCTATCCACCTTTGTGGAAAAGTTGTGTTTAAAAAATCGCGCACAGCTACTGCGAAATATTAGCCATACTAAACCAGCTCTTGGCTACAGGCAGATTCCCCGAGGCGTGGAAGCAAGCCAGACTAGTACTTGTTGGAAAAAATTGCCCAAATGTAAACGACAAAGCCTACAGACCAATATGCGTGCTAAATTGTTTGAACAGATGATCACAGAAAGGCTAAAACGTGAGATAGAACGAACTGGCAGGCTGGCTCCTGAGCAATACGGTTTCCGGGAGGGAAGATCGACGGTCCACGCACTGAAAAGGGTGCAGAAAATAGCAGATGAAACCAACGAAAGGATATAGGAGGAAAAGATGCGTGCTAATAACGTCAGACGTAAAAAATGCTTTTAACATCGCTCCGCTTGTCGTATCAGCGAACCAGAAGTAAACGGGATCGATTGGAACCCTCCAAGAACCCTTTCTGGCTCCTTCTGATGGCCTTATTATTTAATTATGTTAGTTCCTCTTCGTTGGTAACCTTGGCCCCAATATTTGGTATTAAATTGAGTAGATATTAAGGTTAGAATTGTTTGAGTCATAGTAATTTAGGAATATTTTAAGTTTTGTCTAATGCCTGCCTACTAATAGCGTAAATTTGTAGTTTCTTCATACAGAGTGCGACGAAATGCTTCCGTAGTAAGCACCACTCCAACTCCAGACGAAGATGAAGAAGACTGGGATGAGCAGGAATCGTCAGAAATAGACGACGATGGAAAGGTATATAAAAATCCGAGAAATTCGCCGTCCACATTATGTCCAAGAGATGAAGAACAAGCTACATTACTTGTAAGTTAAAAGCGCAAGAAAAATGTTCGTTTTCAAGTATTGGACGTATTGTTGTAGGGTCAAAAATGCCTGAGAAAATGTTCGTCCGACGAAGACTGCAAAAGTAAGAAGAAGAAGTGCCTTTGTGACGGTTCTTGTGGATTGTCCTGCATCAAACCAGGTTTATTAGCTAAAATAAATACGCAAAGTTACGAATCCTTAACATCTAGGTTATGTTTCAGATCGCGAATGTCCTGAACCTGAGCAGATAGCCTTCGGTACAGTAACAGCTAGCGGAAAATTGTTCGGAGCCAGAGCAACTTACACCTGTCAACATGGTTATCACGTTGTAGGCTTGCAGAGTCGAACCTGTCAAGCTGACGGACAATGGGCTGGGAGTTCACCGGCTTGCAAGCAGAACAGTAAGCACCTATCCCAATTTTTCTTCCTTAAAACAACTTCAAATTTATTCTTTCTTTCTAGTTTATTGTCTATCACCTCCGACAATAGATCACGCCAGACATAACGCACCAGCGGAACAAGCCACATTTGATCTGGACTCGACCTTACAATACTATTGCCATTCAGGGTACGTAACCAACGGCTTCCCCAGGGCCAAATGCTTGGCCATAGACGGACAAGCTTCTTGGTATGGACCCGACATAGCCTGCGAACGTTAGTATTAACTTTCATGTTGTTATTTTCGTCACAAAAACTATCGCGTCAGTAATTTAGGGCTCTAATAACTTCTCTCATTCTCCATGGAAGGTTTCTTATCAGATCACTTATGTAATCCAAATCCAAATTTTTCCATTCTTTTATTAAAACATTTTCCAGCTCATCAAGGTAGTTTGGAGCGATATTAACTGCTGGACAATCTAAAACTTGGATACCAACCTCTTGAAGATATTCCATTGTTATTCTGGCAACATGCGTAACCTAACCTAACCTAACCTAACCTAACCTAACCTAACCTAACCTAACCTAACCTAACCTAACCTAACGTCCAATACCTGTCCAATACCTTTCTGTCCAAGCTGTATGTATCTGAAAGCCTGTCAGAAGAAGGTAGTTCAAATGAACAAGATCAGAAGCTTTTTATTTACTTTCCAACTTTTCTCTATCCAAACTAAGTATCTGAAAGCTTGTCAGAAGAAGGTAGTTCAAATTAACCAAGTCAGAAGCTTTTTATTTACTGTCCAATACCTTTCTGTCCAAGCTGTATGTATCTGAAAGCCTGTCAGAAGAAGGTAGTTCAAATGAACAAGATCAGAAGCTTTTTATTTACTTTCCAACTTTTCTCTATCCAAACTAAGTATCTGAAAGCCTGTCATAAGAAAGTAGTTCAAATGAACCAAGTCGTTTAAAATCTTCTAAATACACTTCTCATCGTTATAGAGACTAAGTAACTTTTGCACAGTTCTGTCAATATTTGAAGCAAATCATAGCTAGTTTGAATTAAAAGCTACAAGACTACGTTCTGACACTTCTTCTATTCAAGCTTTTAGTATCGTAAAGACTGCACATCCAGTAGGTGTAGTTTCCATTTTTTTCCGAGTATATATTCCTCCCAGTTAAATTTTGAGGTATCTGTATACCTGTATACTCGAATGGTGGGTTTCCCCACAGCACTTAGGCCACATTTGGCCCATTGTGCGTCCTTCTACCTAATAGCTCAACACCAACTTACCTGTTCAAAGTAAATGATGATATTCCTAGTAGCCAGATGTCGCTCGAGATGGCATGTTGGACAAGTTCTCACCAAATACAAAAAATCTTATTGGGGATAGTGCTGGACATCCACAAAGGACTCGTTTAGATGACAATGGCCAGTAAGGATGCCTATGAATATAAGCAGGTCCTTTCTGATCAAGGCTACGTATTTTTAGGCTGTTATACTAACTGGATAAGTCAGAAGTTCCTTGGATATCCTGTAATATTTTTCTTCATCTCATCTACCTTTGAATTTGGTCATAATAGTTGTGTAAATTTTGTTGGATACTAAATACAGGATTTAAGAACCCTTTTTTTATTACATTGAGTAGAGGGCGGGGGAAAATGTAATAAAAATGTTTCTTTACCCAGGACTTAGAATAAAATTCTCTCCATCGATTGGAACAAATGGCACTACATTTTCCTCAAGAATCTCCCTTTTATACCGATCAGCTGTCAGTGATCCCCTACGAAACACAATTAATTTCGCGTGGCCTTCAAAACAGATGCCTCCCCATACCATAATCGAACTGATAATTTTTGTGACGGCTGTATCTATTAGCAAGCTTCCCCTTCTTCTTCTAGTAATTTTAAGCTAATTTTGTACAGCAAAGTAGCTGCTTTGAAAGCTTGAAGCTCGCTGGATAATCCCTGGAAAGAACATTTTGATTGTAACATCGCACTTTCTGTCTGGGTTAGATCTACAGAAGATTTGTGTATAAAGATCAGCTTCAGCTTCAAAATGCCTTCTTCTAGCGTTCTAGCCTTGAATAGAGCAATGTTTCTACTTGTTCTAGTAATTTTAAGAAATATTAAGAAGATCTTAATTTACTAAAACTCTAGAACGTCCCCCAGGGAGCCCTCTTCCAGCTCTGGTTTGACTTCTTTTACAGCAGAGGCCATTTGCCCATTTGCTGTGACTACCGATTCTCCTTCTGCATTAGCTATACTAGTTCTGCCTCTATCTATTGTACTAATGAGACCTCCCAATTGACTTTAGCTTCTTTGATAACTTCATTCAGATTCTGTAGCCCACTATGTTCTTTAACCTAACCTTCTAATACTGTTTGTTTGTCTATATTTATACAGCTAGATCTTGCGGAGCCCCAACGGAAATCTCCCACGGCTGGCACGCCGGTGAATGTTACACTTATGGCTGTAGGATAACCTACCACTGCGCCGAAGGCTACGAGCTGGTTGGCAAAAACGAGCGGTACTGCCAAGCCGACGGCGCTTGGAACCCAAAAGAACTACCCACTTGTGTTCGTAAGTACCACAACATTCAATCAATTACAATGTTGTAACGAAAAAAAATAATTTTATTGGCCGTTGTTGTGTAGTAGTTACAGCAGTCCAATGCCCCCCGCCGGATAATCCAAGACACGGCAAAGCCATTTATACTTCTTGTAGTTACAATTCCGTGGTGAGCTACGAGTGCAAGTACGGGTACACCTTGGTGGGAGAGAGCACCAGAAGATGCGGAGCCGATAAGAAATGGTCAGGCAGTCAACCAGTGTGCAAAGGTAAACCTAATTTCAATTTTAAACCGTAAACCGTAAGATTTTATTGTTTAGAAATCAATTGTGGCCATCCTGGTAGATTGTGGAACGGTTGGTTGGAGAATATAGAAGCTGGTACGGGTTTAGGAGCCTCCATCATCTTCAGATGCCACGATGGAATGCTGTTGGAAGGCAATACATCCACAGTTTGTCAAATAGAAGGAAAATGGAGGTACCCTTTACCGAAATGTCTTGGTGAGTATGTTTTATCAACTTCCTTACAGTAGTTACTAATCTTTGGTGGTTTCAGCTCCTTGCGTCGTACCTCACGTAACCCAGGGAAGTGTTATTTTGGTAGGAAGGAATGAAACAGCTTTAACTTCAACTGTGGTGCAGCATGGTGAAGCTTTAGCAGTTGATTGTGATCCAAACTACGAGTTTCTGGCTAGCTTAGTACCAGTTACCTGCAACAATGGCACCTGGACCTCGATGCCTAAGTGCGATCCGGCCAGGTTAGATATTGGTTATAATAATTAATAGTTATTTTTGTACCAATTATTCATGTTACTGTGAAACAATCCAACGATTTCAGATGTAAGAGGCTACCCAGTTCTCCAAGGAACGGTATAGTCATCGCCCCCAAGATGGAGCACGGTATGAAGGCGAGGTTCAAGTGCAAGGACGGCTTTGAACTAAAAGGACCGGAAACGGTGGAGTGTTCGTTCGGTAATTGGACGGGGGAATTCCCGAAATGCGAAGAAGTGTATTGTCCATACCCTGGAAACGTAGCCCACGGGAAAATTCTCCTAGTAGGAAACATGGGGTTGTACGATTACCGCCCTTACGTTAGAAAAGTCACCAATAACAAACAAATCATGTACGATTGCGACAAGGGGTACGTTTTGGCCGAAGGCCCGCCCGGAGCTACTTGCATCGGAGGACGTTGGAGCCCAAAGGAGTTACCAACGTAAGAACTAAATGTAGTTGCTTATTATCCACTTATTTTCTCCCAAGTTTTTCTACATTTTTAGGTGTAGGTACCAACTGCATTGTTCTTCTGTGTTTCTGATTTTGTCTGTTTTTTTTCGGATTTAAATTGACTTATTTTTGTGGCATTTATTCATGTTTTTTGCTTCTCTACATGTGGAGTAAACACCCCCCGTATATTAAATTGTTAAATAGAAAATACCGATGGCCTAGACCACCGTTGTTTGTTTATAGTAAGGCACGTTCAATGTCGAATAAACAAAAGATAAATATAATGTAACGTAATCAAATGGCCTTATTAGAAAATTAAAATATTTAACAAGAAAATTTTAGTAATTAATTAGAGGAAGGGTAGGTAAAGGAAAGTAATAAAATTTAAATTATATTTACATAAATTAAAATTGTCAACAAATCACCTGATACATAATATAAGATTTAATAATATAAGATTTACCATACAGATGAGTAGGTTGATGATTTCTATGTATTATCTAAATGTGTATTCATGGTGCCTATAAAAAATTATTCAAAATTAGTACTTATATATAGAATTTCACTGAAATTTTGCTCACATCTAATTATACAATCTGAAAAATAGAAAAGATAAACAAATAATGGGGTTATGAATTCTATGACAGTGACAACATTTGTCACCTGATATAGGGTAGCTTCCAAAGAGATGTTTTGATATGTCAACTATGACAGAAGAAGATAAATTAAATAATAACAGATAAAACACAAACAATTCAATTTAGAAATATAAGATGTAATGTTTCCTATTCTCAGAGCAAATCTTTATTAGATATTATTAAACAACCATAAGGTTAATTTGATTGGACAAGGAATGATATAAAATTTAGAGATATAAAGGGCGAATTTTAATATAAAAAAGGAAAAAAGAGGAAAATCGGGGTTGTTATTGATTTTTGAAAAAGAGTTAGATAGTTTTTGGTTTTTTTTGGAGAATAAAAGGTTTTATTTTTGTTAAGAAAAGTTGCTAGTAACAGATTAATCAAAATCATATATAAAATTTGTTAAAAAAATTGTAATTAGATAGTAAAAAAGTGATTTGTGACCAGTGAAAGTTACCTTTTACACGTTCCTAAAGTAAAAGGTGAATCCTGAGTGATCTTCGTAAAGGTATTCATATTGTTTTAAAACATTGAGACAGTATTAACCGCTACTAGGAGAAGTATTAAAAAGGTATTTAATGAATTCTTGTTAAATAAACTTACCAGTGCGTGAGAAACTAAATTTTCATCGTCCATTTTGTGTAACTGTAATTAGATAAAGGACTATCAACTGTACAACTTAAAAACTCACTCATAAGTGTTATGTGAGTTGCATACTTACCTGTAATAGAATTAGTCTCATTAGTGTGAATGTATGATGAATGAAAGAACATTTAAACAATTTGAATTTGTATTTGTATTTGTATAATGAAATGTGTTTCTTGAAAACATGTATGTAATAAAACACTACATTGAATTTGATTGATCTGTTTTGCATATACTAGTAAATTTAATTAGAAATCTTAATCTTGAACATAATAATAATAATATAATAAATTAACAATTGATATATGGCGTACAAGTAATTGCAATAGTAAAATAATAATAAATTATAATACATAGAGCCTATGAACCCACAGAATCCTGAGAAAGAGAGTTTAGTAAATAAAAAGTTATGTTAGTGTCTGTAATAAAATCAATATAATATTAAAATCAACAAATTCATTATAACATTAAAAATTAACATAAACAGACAAACATAACAATAAATACATAACAATGCTCGGACGACGGGTTCAGTGGCCATTACTTTCCCAGCCGAAGGAACAACCTTTGCTTTTTTTGGAGCCGATTCCCCCTTCGCAGTCCATTATTTTGACTGTGTTTTGGTTTCTGGAGTATAATGGTGTATCCAAGTTTCATCTAGAGTAATTAATCGGCGCCAAAACTGCGCCAACAGAGAGTTGGAAATGTTCATTCGAACACGTTTTTGGTCCAAAGTGAGCAAACGCGGCACCCAACGTGAGGACAGCTTTCTCATGCCTAAATCTTGATTCAATATGTGACAAACACGTTCTTTGGACATGTTCATAGCCTCTGCTATCTCTCTAATTTTAATTCTACGGTTGTCTAGCACCATTTGGTGAACTTGAGCGATATTATCGTCAGTGGTTGCAGTTTTTGGACGTCTCAAACGTTCATCGTCACCCAAGCTGGTACGGCCACGTTTAAATTGAGCAGCCCAAAATTTCACGGTGGTAAATGATGGTGCAGAGTCCCCGTACACAGCGTCCAACTCGTCTTTGATTTGCGTAGGCGTATTGCCTTTCAAAAACAAATATTTAATGACAGCTCTATACTCGATTTTTTCCATTTCATAAAAACACTCACATCGACTCACTCAAATGATTGTCAACCAACAATTGCGCGTCCAAAATGGCTGAAATTTCAAAGCATGCGCAAACACATTCCCCAACTTTTGTTTACGAGTGCTGCCATCTTCATGTTGAGGTCGGAAATTTTTCAGAAAACCCTAGTAATTACGTTTTTTTCTTTGTAGATGCCTTTTAGGTCAACATCCAAGGATACGTTGGAACCGAAGAAAACGTTCAATCATCATGGAGAAATACAAAAGAGCCTTCATAAGAAATTACAAGTTGATTTACGCTCAACGAGAAAAAAGATACATACATAATTACTTAAACCAATTAAAAACTAACGAAATCCCAGCAAATTTACAACCCGTAAAAAATCTCTCGGCAAGAATATCCAAAGCTTTACGACAGATCCGTAAATCAAGAAAGAAACGAGCGTTAAAAGGTGGGAGTGGCAGTAGAGCGCTTGGTACTAGCCACAGAGGTTCCAGTTCAAGCTTAAACTTACGCAGGGGTAACAAGAAGAACCCGTACGAAGATGAGGAGGAAGATAACAAGCCAGTGAATCACGTAGTCGAGCCCAAGAAACCTAAACAACCGAAAAATAAGGGCGGGCCTTGCGAACCGTTGTCCACCGAACCTTACGTTAATGTGGAGGTCGTGAAGCACGGTAAGGAACCGAACGTGAGCTACAGTGCCGGAACTGTGGTCAAGATGGCGTGCGGTAAAGGTTACGGATTGAACATGCCCGAAAATAAGACTGCTAAATGTGTCAGAGGGAAATGGAAACCGACGCAACCGATGTGCTTGATATGTAAGTCCTTTTCGTTGTGATATAATTTAACGATTTCTGTTCCAGTGAAAACTTGACTTTCTTCAAAAGTAAAGAAGGTTTTTTTCCACGAAAATGTAATTATTTCAGTGGATAAAAACCTTTGCTTGCGAGTATAATACTATACTTTATCTACGGTTCATTCATCTCGGTCTCGCAAAATTAACATTTTAATGAAACTCTTAGTTTCGGCGTTTCTGGAGGAGTCAAGTTTACGCTGGACACCGTTTTTACATCGTTCTTTCAAGCACCCTTCTTTCAGTACCTTGTTACGTGCCTGTAACTCCCTACGGTATTTATAAACTATCTAAAATCGATCAATCTTCGAACATATCATCCATTGATTATGATCAACCACTGAATGAAACGGTTGACATACAAAATGGACAAGCAGTCGATTTCTCTTGCGAAGAAGGTTACCAAGTACTAGGTCCAAGCAACTTGAGATGTTGGCACGGAGACTGGGCAGTTACCAGTTTTCCGGATTGCACACCAGGTAGGCGTAGAATTTGCCGTCGATGCTAACTCCAAGCTTTTGCATTTTATCTAGCATTTCCATCGGATTATATAGCACTAGTTTAAGACATTTTGAGTTTGGTCTTTTGCTGAGACATTTTTCGGCGACAGTTGTACTGTAACTACTAGGTTAGCAATCGAATGGTATTTGAAGTGTATGAATCATTTGAGCCAGCCATTTTTGGTCCACAAAATGTTCTTATTTTCTTAGGTATTGATCCTAGCTCTGGGAGCAATACAACATTAAACCTGTAGCACCAACAACCTTCAATAGTTTGACTTTTTCCCACAAGAACTAATGGTAATGATAACGATAATTGAATGCCCCACGTTGGGTGCCAATTCGAGTGGAAAACAGAGGAGCAGGTTACTCTGGAACAAACACGAAGACGAAGTAATACACAAAGCAACCAAGACCCTCATGGTGTGTAGGAACATTGCAGGGAAGAACTGGGGATGTAACTCACGTATTCTGCAATGGATGTACACAGCAATAGTGAGACCATTAATCACATATGGGGCAGTGGCTTGGGGCGTAAGGGCTAATCTGAATACGACGAGGAAAAACCTCTCGAAGATTCAGAGACTAGCCTGTTCATGTATCACTGGAGCAATGGGAACTTGCCCCACTGCTGCAATGGAGGTGATTTTAAACTTGATCCCACTGCACATTCTGCTAGAAAGTGTAAGGAAGAAAACGATGTATAGAATGATCAAAGAAGGAATTATTAGGGAAAAACCTCGATCACTTCATTTTGATCAAACTTGGGAAATGCCCCAAGATGATATGCCAAAGAAATTCAACTTTGTGAGAAAATTCATCACAAAGTTGAGTAAGAAATCTGAATGGGATGAAGACACCATACAGAATTTAAACCAGAATACCATAAAGTGGTATACGGACGGTTCCAAGCTAGACCAGGGAACTGGGATAGGTGGTTTTGGACCGAGAGCCAAATACTCAGAAAGCTTGGACACATACCCGAGCATCTTTCAAGCAGAAGTCCGCGCCATCGAAAGATGTGTGGAATTCAGTATTGGAAGAAACTACCGCAGACAAGAGATTGTGATCATGTCGGATAGTCAAGCAGCCATCAAAGCGCTGAGCTCAAATATAATCAGTTCCAAGATGGTTTGGGAATACCTAGGCAAACTAAATGAACTAGGCCAGAAGAACACTGTCACCCTTCTATGGGTCCCGGGACACATAGAAATAGAGGGGAATGAAACAGCAGATAAGCTGGCAAAAAAAGGAGCTGAAACCCCACTTTTGGAACCAGAACCATCTTGTGGGATCAGCAGTAGAGTAATCTTAGGAAAACTAAGGGAAGAAATGGAGAAGGAAAAATCCAAGTACTGGAATCAGCTGGAAGGACTGAGGCAATCTAAGATACTACTGGGGAACTATGACCAGAAGAGATCTCTTAGCTGCCTCAACGTCAGTAAAAAAAGGCTCCGAATTCTAACGGGAATATTAACCGGGCATTGCCGGTTAAGAAGCCACATGAAGAAACTAGGATTAGCAGATGAAGCAAAGTGCAGATTCTGTGAGGAAGAGGATGAAACCTCAATACACATACTCTCAGAATGCCCTGCCTTGCAAAATTCTAGGGCTAGATACCTAGGAGCTCATGAAATAGAAGAGGGGGATCTACCTGATTTGAAGCCCGACGATGTCCTAAACTTCCTCCGGAAAATAGGACTCGAAGAGCTGCTATAGGTCTGAGAAACCATCAGAACATGGCAAGTAAGGGGGGACACAATAGATCCTATAGGTCGCAGTGTAATTATCACCCCTAACTCATACATACATACATACATACATTGGGTGCCAATTAATAACATTTATTAAATTTTACTTCAAGAGAATCTGGAAGTAAAACCTCTCCATATATTTACATCCTGTGAGACCAAAATGGCTACGCTTACAATATAGAAACACTTTGTTTAACAACTCATTACTCACATAACCTAACATTTTTTGAGAATCACATAACCTAACATTTAGAATGATTTATTAGTTACATCATAATGTTAATTTGTATCTATTAATTCATTGACAATTTTCAGCTCCTTGTCAGTTACCGAAGATACCGAATGGTCAGTATACCTCTGGATATAGAGCAGGTCTAACTATAGCCAACGGTTCAAGCGTGGCTTACCATTGCGACGAACAAGAAGCGCAGCAACATATCCAATGTATTTTAGGTAAATTGAACACTTTCCTAAAGAATGGGAAGTAAGTAATTTACGTTTTAGGAGAGCTTGAACCAAAAACTCCAAGCTGTGGCCCAAGCGCAGGCAGCCACAAATCAGAGACCCAATATTTAGGAGGCAGCGATATCGTTAAGGGTGGAGAAATTACAGTTATCCAATACGGCAACTCTGGAGGCAATCCTTGTGGACCACCGGCTAAGTAAACACTCAATATCTCCTAGTAGGTAAAATTATTTCAATTTATTATCATCTCACAGGGTCCGGGGTTCTTTGATATACAGGAACGGTCATCCAGTAGTAGAAGACGACAATACGTTTCCAGATGGCAGCGAAGTCACTTTTAACTGCATAGAAAGCATAATGGGGGAAAAAACTACGTGGAAAATAATCTGCGAAGACGGTAGTTGGATAGGGAGGTCCCTAAATTGCGGTAAGTGATAAAATAACTTCGAAAATAACTTCAGGTTATAGTATTTATATTTTAAGATGCTGACGAAGTAGCTGGAGCGCTGATTTCGAACAACAACAGCACCTGCATCTTCAGGAATCAAGAGCCTAACGTGATATCGTTCTTCAACGATCAACAGATACGGGAAGACGTGGTGGAGTTTCCTGCAGGAGCGATACTCATCAGCCGGTGCTCGGATATTGGAAAGTTTGCTATGATAGGTAAAACCATAACTTTGTTTTAAGTGTTTTACGGTTGAGATTCGTTTTAAGGTCCGAATAAAAGGAGATGCATGGGAGGAGAATGGGATGGAGTAAAACCTGCTTGTTTCGGTCTGAACCAAGCTAATGATTACTCGATGGAAAAGCCTCCTACCATATTGTTCAGGCATCAGTTGGGTCCGATAGCGCAGTCTAATGAAGGTAAACTCATCGTTTATCCAGGAACCATTCTCCACATGGAGTGTTTGTGGATGAGAAGATTCGGTAATCCGAAATGGACTGTTAGTCACGATTACAGGTAATCGCGAAGAGAATTAGTGTACAAGGTTAGGTTAGGTCCATTATATTTTGACCCCCACTATTGCTAAATAAAAGGGGACTGATGGTAATCAACCACTTTTATTGCGATCATC
Organism: Ophraella communa; assembly: GCA_035357415.1. NCBI lineage: Eukaryota > Metazoa > Arthropoda > Insecta > Coleoptera > Chrysomelidae > Ophraella > Ophraella communa. Next base: position 31,643,987 of record CM068992.1, on the reverse strand, counting down.
TATCACGGTTTATTGTTTATGGTCAAAATTTGCACACACAAAATTTTTGCAAATTTAATCCTTGTAGGCACAATATTGTTGAACAAACAATGTTATATATTTGTAATCATCAGAAGCAGGAAACGTAAGACACTATAATAAACTATGAAAAAACACTGAGATGCACTTTATTGAGAACTTCCCTTATACAAAATTCAGTATGTAGCTAAATTTTTGATAGGTACAGATAAAATATTTTGGGGAATGATTCGTATTCCTTAAAAGAAGGATAGTAAGTGGGGTCGAAATATAATGGGAAACCCTGTAGGTACTTTTAGTACTGACGAGGATGTTTTAGGAAATATCCGGAAGGCTGGTCTACGGATCCGGGCAGAGACTCCCAATTGGAATATAGATTATCCATTTTCCATGCCTCCAAGGACGATTCAGGACTGTTTACGTGCGTTACACCCGCAAGGTATACTCATTCCGTAGAAATTGAAGTAAAAGGTACGTATTGAGATAAATAACTAAGAGTTAAAAATTTAAGAAGTAAAACTTACCTCAATAATTTATAATAAAAGGATATATTAATAAGTTTAATCGAATCAGCAGTTACTTTTTCTTTATTACATCTAAAGTTTTCAAGTTTATAATTTTTACAGACAAACATTCAATATAAACAAAGAATGTAATTGACATCTTATCTTAAATAGGATCAATATTTTGCTATTTTATCACAATCAAATATTTCCAATCCATAATAAGTGCAATTTCATATAACAATTCACCTTTGACCTAGTTCTCTTTTCAAATTCAAATTTTAATCTGAAACAATAAAAAAAAGGAAATAAAAATCAAAAGTATTGATGGTTTTCACATGTTTAAGAAATCAACATGTAGTTTTAGCTAGTTAAGTATTTAAATTAGTATTATAAAAAGGAAGTACTTACAAAAGTATAAGGAGACAAGTTGTAGTCTTCGATATTGTACAAATAAGTATTCCAATAGATCATGAGTATCTTAAAACACCACAAGAACAATTAAAAACATGTAACAAATGTAATGAAATACAGTAAACTAATTTCCATTTCGAAAGTGTTGGACTTAATCAAATAAACTTATGAAAGAACACTTAAATAGTGCATAGTGAAATAACTATTGAAAAACTTAGTTTATAAACATTAACAAAGACATTTTATGTAACAAAATGTATGTAGGATAATTAAGTAAGTTTTTTATATAAATTTTAAAATGTTAATCTTTGATAACACAGAGAATCTCATCTTATATAAGGTGTAAGTAATACAAATAACAGAATCTCTTAAAAGTTTAAATTTTAGTTGTTAGAGTTTAAAATAGTAATTTTCAGTTAAAATAGGATTAGTTTAATGGATTTATAGTAATTTTAAATACAATTGATAGTTTTAATACAAATTTTGAAAGTCTAGAAAATATGACAGCTCAAGAAATTTGTCTATTTCAAATCTAAATTTTCATAGAAGATTTAAACTTAAAAATTATATTAATAGAATTTTAGTAAATATAAGGATAAGATTTCCCTGTACGTTAACAAAGGTACTATTAGATTTGTAATTTTATTACCTTGATATTCAAGAATTTTGGTTAAATTTTGTATTTAAAAACAATGGAATTCCGTTTCTTACGTCATATTTGTCATTTTCCTGGAAGCCTATAAAAAGGCGAGGAAATCTATGATTCACTCTCTTATGATCCTGATACCAGAGCCATTAACATCGTATGTATTAATTAATTACTAAAAGAAAAAAATTTGCATTAATCAAAATCAGTTTATGTTAAATTAATACATGTAATATAAAAAAAATACATGCATTAAAGTATTCAACCATTATTAAATTAGAATCTCCATCTCACAAAGATTGCGAGCACGTCAGCCATTATTCTTTGCATTCTAAGACTTTTTTAAAATTGTCAAAAACAAAATAACTGTTAGTACAAAACAATTTCATTAACGATTTTCTTTTTTCTTATTAGCCGTTCATTGCCCAGTCGTTCCGCAAAGAAGAGGTCTGACTGTCAATACGCAGAGCACTAAGATGAACACCAGATTGAAATTCTCCTGCATAAACGGCAACGCTTTGATAGGAGCACCGGAAGTAGTATGCCTACCTTCCGGAAATTGGAGCGCTCCATTTCCAATATGTGAAAGTTAGTAACGCAGTTTTTCCTTGATGTAGTTTACCTTTAAAACCTTATCTTGTAGGTATTGAATGCGGTGAAGTCGGCGTAGTACTCAGTAACCATCTGAAAGTACTGGTGGTCTCTAGAGAAGTAGGAGGGAGAGCTATTTTCAGCTGTGACCCAGGTTTTGGTTTGAGAGGATCTTCGGAAACAATTTGCCAAGCTAGTGGCGATTGGGCCACCCCTTTTCCCACTTGCGAAGGTCAGTTTATACGGTTTGAATATCCAGATAAGAAAAACTTTTAGTGTGGAAATATGTCTCCCTCCTATTTGGTTTTATCGGGATTTTAAAAGATTTTTCTGTGTTGTTTTAGAGGTGCATTGCGACAACCCCGTTCCTCCTGAAAACGGGTACATTCAAGGTACTGGACCTTACAAAGCTGGAGACGTTGTTCAAATCAACTGCCATCAGGATTACATGATGGAAGGTCAACCTATAATAGCTTGCCAAGACAATTCCAGATGGTCAGGGAAGATGCCCAAATGTAAGTTTGCATTTTTAATATTAAATATTAGACATTTAACAAAAACTTAGGAATAGCGCTACAAAGTAAAACTGTACATAGTTATCTTCATCTTGGTTTTATTATACAGTGCGGTCCATATGTATGGAATAAATTCATTTGTAGCGTTATTATGTACTATATGAAAAAAACCTGAAACAGGTCGATTTTTATTCTTAAATTTACAATTTACAGTATGAAAATATTATCCCCCTCCAGTACCCCTTCGGAATTATAAGCACCCCCTCGAAAATTATAAATTACAAAGGGGGTCGTGTGGCACCTCGTTGGAAAGGGATTTTAGTCCTCTGTTCAGCAATATAAAATTTTTTAAGTTTGGTGCAATCATAACTGAGAAAATTGATTTTTAAGATGTAAAATTTTGATAATGTCTCTAACACAAAACTTTACGTAGAATGAAGATAATAATGTCACATAATGATTAGAATGTGTTTTTCAATGTATTTGACACTTAAATTAAATGTTCAAAATGACCACCATTCACTTCTTGACAATAACCGAGGCGATATTGGAATTCTCGTACAGCATTTTGTATAACCTCGGGGGTTATTTTGTTAATTTCTTCCGTTATCCTAACTTTTAAATCAGCAATATTGTTTGGTCTATTAAAATATACTTTAGATTTTAAGTAACCCCATAAGAAGTAATCGAGAGGAGTCAAATCGGGGGATCTAGCCGGCCATTCGATCGCCCCACGTCTTCCTATCCACCTATTGGGAAAAACCTCGTTTAAATAATTTCTAACAGTACGTGCAAAATGCGGTGGAGCTCCGTCTTGTTGGTAGTAAATAGATCGATCTATCTCATTTGGATGATTAACATCAGGAAAAACTCTTTGTAATGTAGGCACTAAAAAGTTAATCAAAAAATCTAGATAAACCTCAGTAACTGTGCCCTCAAAAAAATAAGAGCCAATAATTTTATTGTTAATAATACCAGCCCAAACGTTAACTTTTTTAGGATATTGAGTGTGAGCCTCACACATCCAGTGAGGATTTTCTCTGCTCCAATATCTACAGTTCTGTTTGTTAACCGTTCCGTTTAAATGAAACGTCGCTTCATCAGAAAAAACTATTTTGTTTATGAACTGCAAATCTGCGTTCATTCTATCCATCATCAATTCACAGAATTCTTGCCTTCTATCAGGATCATCTTCATTTAACTCCTGAACCAACTGAACTTTGTAAGGGTGGTATTTTTCTTTATGCAGAACTCTCAAAATAGATGATTTACTTACATCATTGTCGGCGGCAAGTTCTTGAGTTGTCTTATGCGGATTTTCCTCAATCTCTAGAAGTACATCTAACTTTTTTTCATCAGTAAATTGAACATTTCTACCTGGTTTTTCAATATTTTTTACATGTCCAGTTTCACGAAACTTTTTTCAATTTTGCTAACTGTAGACTGCGAAACGTGTTGACCAGGGTATTTATTATTAAAAATTTCACAAACCTCCTTTTGAGTTCTGGTTTTATTACCACAACCAATCATAATGAAAATGTCTATTCTTTGAGTCTCGGACAAATGAGCCATAATTAAATTTAATACGCGCACAAATATTATACTGACGTCTTTTAGTAACTTTAAATACCTAAATGACAGCAGCCTACTAGATTTATATCAATTGTTTATTTAGTTTTTTGACTATTATTTTAATATCTTCAAAGTTTTTTCCTAATATTTAGCACAACAGATACGAAAATACCTGATTATTTCTAAAGTTATTTTAATAGACCAAACAATATCGCCTCGGTTATTGTCAAGAAGTGAATGGTGGTCATTTTGAACATTTAATTTAAGTGTCAAATACATTGAAAAACACATTCTAATCATTATGTGACATTATTATCTTCATTCTACGTAAAGTTTTGTGTTAGAGACATTATCAAAATTTTACATCTTAAAAATCAATTTTCTCAGTTTGTTATGATTGCACCAAACTTAAAAAACTTTATATTGCTGAACAGAGGACTAAAATCCCTTTCCAACGAGGTGCCACACGACCCCCTTTGTAATTTAAAATTTTCGAGGGGGTCCTTATAATTCCGAAGGGGTGCTGGAGGGGGATAATATTTTCATACTGTAAATTGTCAATTTAAGAATAAAAATCGACCTGTTTCAGGTTTTTTTTCATATAGTACATAATAACGCTACAAATGAATTTATTCCACACATATGGACCGCACCGTATACTAAACTAAAAGAAGGGTAGAACCGCAGCCTCCTGTTTGGCATGGCCCAATTTTTAGGATGTAATATTCTTAATCTGGTATCTGAGCCATCAACTCTGTTGGGATGTCCAATTTTTATTAGACGCTCGGTTTAGGCTCTGCAATTGGTAGCAAGTGGTTAGAGGAAAACGAGAATTATCACAACCTTAAAAAATGTGAGAATATTAACAATAAACAATTTCTGCCTCTTCCTGAAAATTGTATCTGTGATACAACCACAGAAATGTTTGTCTAAATTTCGCAGACAACTTTTTTTTGGACGAAAAGGTGTTTGCCCTAATTTATAGCAGTACTGACAGGGGTTTCCGGTTACGTTCGTTGGTTAGGGTTCTGTTTCGGGTACGTTCTGTTGTAGGGATGGGTTTGGTAACGATAATAAGGTTGTGTCTAATATACAGTGGGTCAGTTACACAGTTTTAATGTTTTTTGTTTAAGGTGTGCAAGCTTGTTCGTACCCAGGCACGACTATCAGCGGAAGGATGTCTTCCGTGAAGTTCTTTTACAAAATAGGCGAAAACATAACGTTTACTTGCGAGGAAGGACTACAACTCAAAGGTGCGGCCATGTTGAAGTGTTTGAAAAATGGAAAATGGTCAAATACGATACCTACCTGTTCCTCCGAGAATACAGAACCAACCAAACAAATCGCAGTGCTGTAGATGAAATCAAACTACTTGAAAAAAATTGTGAATAACTTTTTTGGTCAAAAAAAAAATAGATAGAAGGTAGAATTTATCCTTGTAACGCACAATAGAAATATTATCATATCTAGAATTGGTTCTTTAACTTTAACCTATATCGATTCTTAAAAAAATTATATATTAATGTTGGAAATATATAAATATATAAATGGAATGTGTTTTATTTGTCTCTACACATTGTTGTTATAGTTCATTTGTTTGGAGTTGGTAGCACAAATTTTTTAAAGCATAATTCAAATTTGCCGGCGGATTTTCCAAATGAATTATTTTTTCCTTCATTATGTCCCAAATGTATGCGTCAGGTGGTGTCAGATCAGGTGAATGAGGAGGATATTCGAAGTCTGTTCGCAATTGATTTGAACATGCGACGTAAAGACGTTTCACTAATGTTGAGTTTACATGCAGTTCGTACAAGACTTCTTTGAGGTGATTGAACAACTTGGTTAAAAACACGTCCTTCATTTTCGTTAGTGCATACTGTTTTTCGACGACCTGAAGAACCTTTACGTTGACACAATACTCTACCAGTGCGACGAAATTTTTTAACAACAGCTGACATCACACTTTTACTAGAAGCTGCTTTATTAAATTTTTGTTGATATTTTATTGACAGCTGTTCTAAGCTTGGACCATCCATTACGACCTTTTCCGTATGAACGAAAATAATGCTCTACCAAAAACACTTTTTCTTCCGTTGTTAGAACCATTTTTAAATCAAATTTAATTGCAGTGTACTATTAATATATCAATTAATGAAAATTAAGTCAAATATGACAAATCCATATTACATAAACAACTCCGCAGCACTCCCTGTTTCGGTACTGTTTATTTTGGCGGATACCGTACTTCCATTCTTAGATTTACTATATTTTCCAAAGACCGTTTTATAAAGAAAAAACAACTACTCCCCGAACTACGAGTTTTTATATTTCTAAACGTCAATTTTTAAAATATTCTATAGTCTATATAAAAAGGACAAGGAGTAGTAAATCATTCATTTAAGTAGATTTCATAGACGTACCAAAATATATTTTAAAAGGGTATACCATGTTGATGCAAGTGTTGATGATATTGTGGAATTAACGGCTGCTATGTAGTGTGTTGCTAAATCAACAATTTATAGATTACTAAAAGAAAGCAAGAATGGAATTCTTCAACCCCCTAAACCTCCTTCAGGCCGAAAACCAATTGAGATCGATGAGTCATTAAAACAAAGACTAAGGCGTAAAGTCCTTGGATTTTACTTACGAAAGGAAATTCCAACACTTGACAAAATTATGACATCAGTGCAAGAAGATACGGACTATACAAAATTCTCCAGAATGACATTATGCAAACTTTTGAAAGATGTGGGTTTCAGATATACAAAATATAATAGAAAATCTCTCTTGATAGATAAACCGGAAATAGTTTTTTGGAGAAGAGACTATTTAAGAAGCATTCGACATGCCAGAGAACAAAATTTAAAAATCTTCTACTTAGACGAAACATGGATAAATGCTGGATATACAGTTTCCAAATCTTGGCAAGATGAAAACATTAAAAGCGGAAGGCAGGTATTCGTGGAAGGTTTGTCGTTAGGTTTGCAGCCACCATCTGGAAAAGGAAAAAGACTTATCATTGTCCATGTTGGAAGTTCTGAAGGTTTTGTTGATGATGGATTATTAACTTTTATTTCGAAACGCACGGGGGACTATCACGAAGATATGAATGGGGATGTCTTCGAGGAATGGTTTGTTCAAATGTTGGATCTGATTCCAAAAGGGGCTGTTATTGTTATGGACAACGCAAGTTACCATTCACGGTTACGAGAAGCATTGCCCACAAGCCGTTGGCTTAAAGCAGAGCTTTTGGAGTGGCTTATTTCGAAAAATATTAAGTTTCCAAAAGATCCACTAAGAAAAGAACTTTACAGAATTGCAAAAATGAACAAGAATAAATACAAAACCTACATTGTAGAAGAAATGGCTTCTTCTCGTGGTATATCAGTTCTTCGACTTCCCCCTTATCATTGTGAACTTAATCCCATGGAATTAATATGGGCTCAGGAAAAGGAGGAAGTTGGAAAAAAAATACTACTTTTAACATAAACGATGTTGTGAAATTGTTTGAGAGTGCTGTAAGTCATGTTAATAAGGAAAATTGGTCAAACTGTATCGAGCATGTTATCAAGGTAGAGGCAAATATGTGGAAAATTGACAATATTTGTGATGATTTAATCGACCCTATTATTATTAATGTCAACAACGATTCTTCCTCTTCCGAGTCGGATATAGAATAAAATGTAAGTAATAAATGTATTCCAATAATTATTTCTTTTCATTTTTTATTATATTATAATTTAAAACGTATTTTTTTCCCAAAATACACACCACTGCATTGCGTTATTGCTTATATGATAATCCTTTAACAATGAAGAAACCCTAAACTTTGCTACAACTGAAACAAATACGGAGTCGATCTACCTGGTTTTTAGATTTACGGAAGAAATGTAATTTAAAGTAAGAGATTTATCACAAAAATCATGGTGCTCCCTGTAAGGGTTTTGCATACTTAATTAGGGTTTATTACTCCTGGTACTTTTTGTACAGACTATAAATATCAGAAGAATTTTAATCCTTAATTAAAAACAATCCATCATTGTTTTTATATATTATATATTACACAGCTATTACATAACATCCTGCATTGAATGGTGTATACAGCGAAACCTAATATTCAATTATAATACTCTCATTAGAAAAAAAAATCGATCGTGTACAACGTACAACGTACACGGTATGACTCATGGCAGTCACTAACGTGCATTTGCATCTCCAATACACTCGAAGCAGTAAATGTTTTTTGTTTACCTGCGACAGGCGCGCGCGTTTCCTCGACAACAACAATAACAATCTCATTGGAAATTTTATCACACAGAGATAACCTCAAAATATTTCACCTGTAAAAGGTAAACGGAGATACGAGGCGAGCATTATTGTTTCGGTTATCGGAGAAGGCGTTTGGAAATAAAAATATTTAGGTATTCGTCGTTTTGCGGTTGAAAAGTTTATGTGTGTGATTAGATTTGTCGGTTCTAACGAGTAAAAATGTGACATAATGTGCGATATAGAAAAAAAATCGGATTGTGGCAGAGATAATCGAGCTATTGACGAATTGGATGGTTTACCAAGGAAGCCTTTCATCAGGGTAAGAGTTAATTCTAATGTTATTCCAACAAACTCATTGAATGGTTTACTATTTTATTTTTAATTAAAATGATTCTGGACTTACACCGGTTGTTCTAGTACTAGCAGAAAGATATATCTGCCCAAATTTCAAAATTTGGTTTGGAGGGAATAGAGACAGAGGTTTACTGAATATTATAGGGTGTCTACAACTGCTTTTGGGAGAAGCTCCCACGGTATTAAGAGGATGGAGTGGCCAGCTTGTTCACCAGGCATAAACAACACCTTAGATAATCCTGTGGAAACGCTTGAACAATTAAGTGAAGCTGTGTTGCACATATGGAAAAACTTGGATCAAAATTTTTTGAATGCCTTGATTGAGAGTGTGCATTCTAGAGTAAGAAGTTTGATTCGTATACGAGGAGGAACAAAATATTAGAATTTTTAATTTAGCTTTTGTACAACAATTCTATCAAGTATTTTTGTATGTGATCCTTATCAATTCCTGTCTTCTTAGTCTGTGTTCTGGGGTCCAAAGCAAAGTTACTTGGTTATTTCTACAAAAATCTTCAACATTATCTAGTTCAGAACTTGACTATCTGATCTAATAGATCCTTGGAAACTTCTTGGACACACCAGGCCTCTCTATGAAATTTATTGTGTTTCCCTTAGTTGCTTAGATGATTTAGGGGTTCTTCATCACTATAGCAGCATCTCTAATCCATGTTGTCTTCTAATTCCTGGTAGATTATCTCAATATCTCAGTTTGTCTACAGTAAGTAACCCACTGACGTCAAATTCAAGTTGTTCCATTTTGTCTACCCTTCTTTCTTCTAGTCACATCTTAACCAATTAACAACAAATGTTATTCTGTCTACAACCGGCCATCAAATCCTTGTACATAAAAAAATGCAACAATAACCTTTACAATGATTTCCATTGTCCACATCTTGAACATGCACAATATTTTTACAGTTAATTGAAACAAATAAAGGAAATTTGAAAACAATCACCTTTAGACTATTGTTATTTTTAAACAATGATATGTTTGAAGATTTTTCCGTTTGACTCTACAAATGTAAATTCGATGATGATTAATTACTTTAGTTAATTACATATTTCCTTGAAATAACTAAAATAGTTTTTAAAATATCTTTGAAATGATTCAGGGAAATGTAGCGTACATTGCAAATTAATAAATATTCCACATATCGGAATAAATTTTTGTAGTCTATGAGCCAGGGTCGATGATAGCAGTCGCCGAAACCCGGATGGCCTCTAGACTATAGCTTGTTAATGAATTCTAATTATGCAGTCAGAATTTTAAGATACGACGAAAGGTTATTGTACTCATAGGTATTGTTGTCTTCAGTTTTTAGATAGAAGTAAAAAATTCTGAAAACGCAGTCCAGCTGAGGAATCGGCTTGCAAGAGTTTCAAGGTCAACCAAAAATGAAAAAATATGCTGTACTACAAGCATTTACTACGTTGCAAGCCAGTTTCCTTAATTGTTTACTGCAAGCCATAAGCCTCTTCAGCACATATCTAGGAAATTATGTCTACTATTTTTATGTCATCCATCCAGCTTGTTTTTAGTCTTTTGGAGCATCTGTCATCATTAAGTATTTGGGATGTATTTGGGATGTTTGGGAAAGTATAATTGGGGAATATGTGATTGGGTCGAATTTTGCCGAAGACAATTTAAATGGCCTGATGTATCCTCGGATGTATCTATAGTTTTTGGCTAATTATCTTCCTCTTTTACTTGAAAACGTTCCCTTTGCCGTAAGACAATGAATGTGGTCCCAACATGATGGAGCGGGAGCGCATTATCTACGTGAGGTAGCAGATGAATTACATCAACAGTTTTCTAATAGATGGATCTACAGAAACGGTCCAAAAATATGGCCAACAAAGTGGGGTTGTGTTAAGAATCTTGTTTATTGAAAGCCACCTACAACACCTGAAGATATGAAGGAGCGAATAATACAAGCTTTTAGATCTATTACACCTCAGATGCTAAGAAAAGCATCGGCAACTCAACTCCTTAATACTTCAAAAATTAATTTCTGTCAAAATTGTCACGCCTCCTTCCTTTTTCCGTTCCAAAGATCTCCCGACTTTTTTATGACATTTCTGGAAGATTCTAGATATATATCTTCTTCTTTTTTCTCATGGACCTTGATTATCTATCTTTGATGTTAAATGAGAACAGCCTGCTTAGAATTTTACCAAAAATAACTAAATGCCTATTAAATGTCGAAAAATAGGTTAGGACAGTAAATAGTAAAGTTGAAGGGGGTAAAATCCAGTATCCATTGATGAATATTTATACAGGATGTCCCATTTGAATAAACTGAAACAACTTCCAAATCAAGTTATTGGAATGTACAATTTATTTAAGACCACCCAGTACAAAATAAAAATTTCAAACGGTGTCGAAAAAAATTTTCAGTCCTTTGTCTTTGTACATTGGTAATTTGAAAGCTTTATCTTTAAATCCCATAAAGTTGCGGTTTTTTAAAAAGGGGTATGCAAATTTAAATTTTTCGGAAAAAAGGTGATTTTCTCAGATATGGCTGGGAGTTTTACAAACAAAATTTGGAAGTTACTATTAACTATTTCGGTTTTAAAAATGTGGAAAAAAGTATTTTAAAATCTTTCTTTTTAATTACCCTTTATATATATATATTTATATATATAAATAAATATGTAAAGTACGTTTCACAATAATTCGTTGACTCCGGTACCTGACCTTAGGGGATTAGTAATGAAAACATTAACAGATCCGTAATCCGGTTTTCAAAATAGATTTAAATAAAACTAGGTAACATTTTACTAAAACTTAAATTTATTTTGTAAAAAAAATTACGAAATTTTTTAAAAACAAACAAACAAATTTTAAGTTTATTTATTAATTGAAATTAAACAAAACTGTTGAAACTTACGTATACGTATACAGGGTGTTTCATTAAGAATTATCCATATAGCAACTGGAGAAACCTTAGCTCTAAATATGAAGATTTAAGCCAAAACACTTAAATGAAATGTTCCTCCTAACCGAGATATAGGGTGTTTTATTTTAACTATTCTAAATGATTGTATCCCATATTTTTGACACCTTCCATTATTTTTTGTTCATACTTGGCAGAGTTTACACATACAAGAGTTTACACATATTAGGTTACTTTAAACAGTGGCAAAAAATATTTTTTCTCGATTACCAGAGGCGTGCGGTAGGGATGGATACTTTCTTTTATCCCCCTACAATTTACGCCACTGTCGTAATAATTCTTTCTGTTTTTCCGTCACTTTCTACGTAAATATCATCCTTTTATAAATTTTATATTTATATAACCACTGGCGGGTCGTAAAATCCCATAGAAACAAGTCGCAAATAAGCTTAAGATTAAAATAACATTTTTTTATGGCTTCCTATTGTATAAATTGCACTTTAAGCCGCAGCAGGTGAATTTAAATAACAATATTATCCATTACTACGACAGGTAAATTTTACTACGTGTATACCTGATGGCCATTCGGAAGAATATTGATAATAAATCAATGCCGGAAATACCCAAATTTCCGTGACAGTACATAAAGATAATTTTCTATGAAGGAATCAATTTACGATGATTTTAAATTTTGGTATGCCTCTTTTTCTCATGTTTTACCGTTTTTCTCTACATTTGCATGAATTTTAAATACATTTTTTTTATAAATAATGTTAATTTATTAATGACCCTGACTTTATCGAAGAATGCCAGTGAGTATGGCATACAGAACGTCCCAGAGTAGTAGCCCCTGGTTTTTCTAAATCATAAAACAGTTATACTGATCTTAGAGGGAAATACATCCAGGATAATCCCTTAGGGCTAATATTGTAGTACCAGTCTGCATGGATTGACTTTGAAATTTTAACAGAATGTATAGGCGATATCAGTGATATCATTTGCGTTATCATCGCTAAAATATTTAATATACCTAAACATGATTCATTGCAGTTTGTTAAATGTTTTATCTTTATTAGCATCTATCGGTTAAATCAATAGGATTAAGACAAGCGTATCTAATTACACCATCTATATATTAATCTAATTTATTTATTTTCCTAATTATTTATTCGCCTGTGACACATTTTTCTTTAGAATAATTTGCTGTGTGTCTTTTTTTTATTTGGATTTGATCTGTCATTTTATAGATCGTGGAACTTGTTGGACAAAAATCTGGTATAGAACATTATAGTTCATTTGTTTGGAGGTGGCAGCTAAGAATAGTCAATAAATCGTAAAATGTTGTAAACAAGACTCTAAATCTATTACCGTAGTTTTGTTTTTAAACTTGCGTCTTTCATAGATAAAAGAATATAGTTGTAGTTATCATAAATAAAAGAATATAGTTATCAGTGGTCTGATATTGTTGTGCGAAAAATGGACTTTCTTGAAGAAGATGCTTTTGTAGCCAATTTGATTGCGGCTGATTTAGAAGAGGCTGAAATAGCCTAGGCCGTAGAGTATTAGAATCCCAAGATGCATTTGAAGATGCACTTCACATCACACGTTCAAAAATAGGGGTCCTGAAGTCCTTCTGCTATTCAGTTCACTGTTCTTTTATTACATTTACTTTGATTTACTATAAACAGGCACCTTATCGTTTTATTGTTTCATAATCTTAGGTAAATAAAGGTAGTCTTCAAATTGAGGGCAAAATTGTCTTTATCAGTTTGTTCTGTCGAGAGTTTAACATCAAAATATACAAGCGAAAACAAACAAATGTTTTTAACAAAAAAATCTAACTTTGAAGAGCATTCAAGGCGAATTTTGTGTAATTTTACAACATCGGTTTATCTGATTTCAGATGCCTTTGTGTTGCTTGTTGCGGGAATCTTAGATAAACCGTTTTAAATTATAATTATGTGAATTTTAGCGATGTTAATGCTTGAAGAAATTAAATTTTGGAGGTCGTTTACGCGGTATTTAAAATTGCTATTTGTTTGGGACGCTTCGTAAGTATTTAAATAAAAGGTTTGGCTCTAGCGTTATCGTTAATAATAATTATTAATTCATCTTGACAGTGATTACGAAAAATCGGAAATATTTAAAAGAATTCCAGTGACCCACCCATTTAGAAATCGTAAGAGAAAGTATCCCCTTTTTTTTAAAATATATTTGTTTATAAAATCGTCAATAAAGGTGTTTTTAAAACAATGCAAAATTAATAATAATTAAATTTGTTGTACTAACCCTTACTTTTTGGAAGTGCATTTTATTAAGAATAATAAAAAACTTTTCGTTTTAACGCAATTAATTAATTAAAAAAATTAGGTTTTTAATTATACTAAGGGCCGATTGTTCAATCTTCAGATAAAAAGTCTACTAACTATCCAGCGGATAAAGTTATCTGTCTGTTTATTCGACGTATAATTAGTCCCCTATTTTTCAATGTCTTTTTATTCATTGAATAAATATTTGAACTCTGGCAACACGAACTTCAAAGTGGTGAAACAAATATATTGCAAACTTATGGGTTAGAGAAGGAAAAACATTTTCTGTCAAACAAGTGTCAGTGTCACTTCACTTTTGAGGTTTTGAAGTGTAAAACCGATTAAAACTTATCTTTGTGTTTCGTGCTTGATTTTGTCTTCAATAAGGGTTAGTCAAAATTGTACGGACTCCTTCAAAAGTCTGAATCGGCGATGAAATTCTTCTGAATCCCACTGGGTCTCGGTCTGACGATTCTTACTTTTCTTTCGGTTGGATTTAAATACTCATTTATTATGTCCTCTTCTTCGATTGCCAAGTCATCATTGGAATCGAAAATATCCATCGTTCGTCGTAATGTAGAAAACTGACCTAACGTAAATATTAAAATAACCTCAAACAAAATCACTATTCAACTGTCAATGTCGAACTATTAGTCGAATAACGCGGTTATCTGTTGGTTGAAGCGGCAGATAGATTTATCCCTCAGTTAGCAGAGTTATTCGACAGTCAAGTCTTATCCAACTGTTGAAAAATTCAAAACCTTGCTATCCATCGAATAAACGTTATCTATCTGTTTATCTGAAGATTGAACAATCGGCCCTTAGTGACATAAGTTCGAATTTTTATGCCACTTGGTATAATTATGATTTCAATATAGGTACAAAATATTAAAACTCCATTGATATTTTCCGGTTTATTAAATATTTAATTTAGTTTTTTGTTTCAACAAATTTAAAACCTTTGCATTACTTCTATGTTTATATAAAATCTATTACATTTCTATCAGACCAAACTGTTCAGTGTATTACGGTACAATTTTAAATGACATTTCTTCTAACGTTATGTCAACATTCATGAAAGTAAAATATCCATAGTGGCTACTGGTTTTTACTCGAAAAAAAAAGAATCAAGGTAAACTATCGTCAACGTTTGATGTTTGTTGTAAATATCGAACTGGCTTCATAATGTCAATGCAACTGTATAACTGTTAAGGCGGGTTTCAAATACACTGCTCAACTATTTCAGTGAATATTTTTTAAATTCCAGAAAATTGCTGACAAAAATAATATTTAAAATATACGTTTCATGTTATCAGTATAGTAGTTTTCACAATAAATGGTATTGACTGAAGGATTATAATAAAACCAATTAGACCCTTAAGTTGTAAAATCCGAGATGTACATCATAAATGTAAAAGGACCTGATTCAGGTAATTTTGTTTCTCAGAGATAGATTGTAGAGGATTACAGCTTACACTTCTTGTTCATTTTAGTCTTTGTATTTGTGATATTGTGGAATGAACGGCTGCTATATTGTGTGTTGCTAAATCAACAATTTATAGATTACTAAAAGAAAGCAAGAATGGAACTCTTCAACCCCTTAAAACTCCTTAAGGCCGAAAACCAATTGAGATCGATAAGTCATTTAAACAAAGACTAAGGCGTAAAGTCCATGGATTTTACTTACGAAAAGAAATTCCAACATTTGACAAAATTATGACATCAGTGCAAGAAGATACGGACTATACAAAATTCTCCAGAATGACATTATGCAAACTGTTGAAAGATGTCGGTTTCATGCAGATATACAAAACATAATAGAAAATCTCTCTTGTTAGATAAACCGGAAATAGTTTTTTGGAGAAGAGACTATTTAAGAAGCATTCGACATGCCAGAGAACAAAATTTGAAAATCTTCTACTTAAACGAAACATGGATAAATGCTGGATATACAGTTTCCAAATATTGGCAAGATGAAAACATTAAAAGCGGAAGGCAGGCATTCGTGGAAGGTTTGTCGTTAGGTTTGCAGCCACCATCTGAAAAAGGAAAAAGACTTATCATTGTCCATGTTGGAAGTTCTGAAGATTTTGTTGATGGTGGATTATTAACTTTATTTCAAAACGCACGGGGAACTATCTCGAAGATATGAATAGGGATGTCTTCGAGGAACGGTTTGTTCAAATGTTGGATCTGATTCCAAAAGGGGTTGTTATTGTTATGGACGACAACGCAAGTTACCATTCACGGTTACGAGAAGCATTGCCCACAAGTCATTGGCGTAAAGCAGAGCTTTTGGAGTGGCTTATTTCGAAAAATATTAAGTTTCCAAAAGATCCACTAAGGAAAGAACTTTACAGAATTGCAAAAATGAACAAGAATAAATACAAAACCTACATAGTAGAAGAAATGGCTTCTTCTCGTAGTATATCAGTTCTTCGACTTCCCCCTTATCATTGTACACTAAATCCCATAGAATTAATATGGGCTCAGGTAAAGGGGGAAGTTGGAAAAAAATACTACTTTTAAAATAAACGATGTTGTGAAATTGCTTAAGAGTGCTGTAAGTCATGTTAGTAAGGAAAATTGGAAAAACTGTATCGAGCATGTTATCAAAGTAGAGGCAAATATGTGGAAAATTGACAATATTTGTGATGATTTAATCGACCCTATTATTATTAATGTCAACAACGATTCTTCCTCTTCCGAGTCGGATATAGAATAAAATGTAAGTAATAAATGTATTCCAATAATTATTTCTTTTCATTTTTTACTATATTATAATTTAAAACGTATTTTTTCCCAAAATACACACCACTGCATTGCGTTATTGCTTAATTGCTAATCCTTTAACAATGAAGAAAACCCTAAACTTTGCTACAACTGAAACAAATACGAGGTCGATCTACCCGGTTTTTAGATTTACGGAAGAAATGTAATTTAAAGTAAGAGATTTATCAAAAATTTCATGGTGCTCCCTGTAAAGGTTTTGCATACTTAATTAGGGTTTATTACTCCTCGTACTTTTTGTACAGACTATACTCTTTGGCGAGCTCTGTCTGCAATGGGCTTTAAATATCGCAAAATTGACAAGAGACAAGTAATAATGGAATCCACACGTTTAATAAACTGGCGTGCTGAATATATAACGTCAATAAGAAAATATCGGTCTGAAAATCGGCCAATACTCTACCTCGACGAGACGTGGTGTCTGATTCCTCTGATAAGTGTAAAACAGAAGCACCATCAAATAAAGGGAAGAGAATCACAATATTACACGCAGGATCAGAAAATGGTTGGATCCCAAACGCTATGTGGCTTTCTACCAAAAAGGACTCTTGTGTTGATTATCACAGCAGAGCTTTTTGAAGATTGGTTTAAAAATTGTGTGTTACCCAACATTTCGCCAAATAGCGTTATAGTAATGGACAACGCAAGCTATCATAGTAGACAATTGCAAAAAATTCCTGACTCAAAGAATACCAAATTGGAGATTCAAAACTTCATGGCTGCAAATGACATATATTTTGAGGAAAATTATACAAAAAAATAAACTTTTACAAATGCTGCAGTCATTCCAATTGTTGAGCATTGTACATAGATCTACTTAAATCCCACTGCATTTACTTTCAGCTTGTTTTAACTGAAACAACGGAACTGTAAATAAAAAAATGTACCGCTTGTCAACAATAAAAGTATGAAAACAAAAGTATAAAATGATATAAGTTATAACTTGATTTATAAAATGTGATTAATTAATAGTTATCATTATTTTTGGTATTAAAATGGTATTTTGTTCTTCATTCAAAAGTTGCAGTGGTTCCCGCAGCTCTATATCCCTAATAAAGTTCCATTAGACCAATTTATTGAGCATTAGTCATCAAACTCTAAGTTATAAATAAATTTGACAAATAGTTAACAATTCAACGCTGTCAAAGTTTAATTCAAAGTCCAGAAAAACAAAACACTAGGGGAATGGATATATTTTTCGATTTGTATTTTTTTTAGAGTCATATAAAGAGACTAAGCTTGCTCTAAGTTGGTTAATTTTTCTCTAAAACATAAAAAACAATTTCAGAACAAAATTAATTCAAGAAATTTGTTCTAATATCTTTCATCGAAATCTCTATAGAGCCAAAAAAAAATGTTATCATAAATAGAACAAAAATCTTCTGCAAAAATTTTTAAACTAAATTGGATATTTCTTGGATATCAACAGGAAAAAGAACTTGCTCTAAATTGCTTGAATATGTGAATTTATTCTCCAACATGAAAGATATTTATATTAGAGCCAAATAAAGAGAGTAATCTTGCTCTAAGTTGAGTAATTCTTCTCTAAAATAGATATTAATTGGAGAAAATCCGTTCCAGAGAAAATTCAGTTTAAGAAACTTGCTTTAGACATCAGTTGCTCTGCAAAATCTCTAATGTTTCAAACAAATCTTCACAGACAACAAAACACACTTCTGTAAACCAAAAAATTCACAACACTCCGCCATTTCAGCTGAAATTCAATATTTTTTAAACATACTTCAATAAACAAACTATATTCAGTAAAAAATATTATTTCTAGTGCACCTGGTACATCAAGTCTAGCATTAATTCACAGTAATCATCAACAAACAAGTTTAGTTTTCATCATTAGAATGGTATTCAGCAAACAACATCCTGTAATGACATTTAGTTTATCATTTCTCGAATTCATTTACTACCTACATAATTATTACCGCATTAAATCTGGTTTTGGATTTTTTTTTTCGACAATCATTGCTTCAAACTGTTTTTTGTACGAATTATTGAAATTTTTTGACTTCATATGTACCTAATCTAATGTAAATATACTCCTTTGGTAAATATACCCCTTGTCAACAGAAATTTGAGTCAAAGTAAGAAATGGAACTAATTTCGAGTCAAAAATTATGGAAAATAAAGAAACTGGGTCATCTAATGGTAAAATGGGAAGAAACTGTGTCAAATTTGAGAAAATGGAAAGAAATTGAGTGAAATTTGAAAACAAAATTGGGAAGAAACAGTCAAATTTGACAAAAATGGGAAGAAACTGAGACAAAGAGTCAAAACTGGGCAATGAATGATGAAAATTTGAGTCAAAGTAAGATATGGGAAGAAACTAGGTCAAATTTAAAAAAAAATAACTGGGTGATGAATAATGGAAATTTGAGTCAAAGTAAGAAATGGGACTAATATTGAGACAAAAATTACGGAAAATAAAGAAACTGGGTCATTAAATGGTAAATGGGAAGAAATTGAGTCAAATTTAAAAAAATGGGAAGAAACTGAATCAAATTTGAAAAAATGGGAAGAAATTGAGTCAAAGAGTTAAAACTGGGTCATGAATGATAAAAATTTGAGTCAAAGTAAGATATGGAACGAATATCGAGTCACAAATGATGGAGAATTTAGAAACTGGATCATTAAATGGTAAATGGGAAGAAATTGAGTCAAATTTAAAAAAATGGGAAGAAACTGGGTCATGAATGATTAAAATTTGAGTCAAAACAAGATATGGAAAGAACTGTTTAACTCTTTAATAGCCACCTGGTCAATATACTCCTTACCAACAGCGATATTTAACTAAAAAAGTTTCTTGTACTTTTGACTGAAAATATAGACCAGTAATGATCACCAGCTCAGAGTTTTTGAAACTATTTTGGACTCTTAAATAAATCTAATAGTGTCAAAAGTGTCTTGTGTAATGTTATTACCACTAGATAAATGTACCCCATACCATGAAGGATCCTTCATTAAACCTTAGGGGTTTCTGTACAATAGACTTTAAATACCATGCTGTAGATTAAAATCTAGTACTAAGAATAATAAAAAAAACTCTTCGTTTTAACTGAAACTGTTAACAGAAAATCTCAAACAAATAAAATTTCCATTTTTCTGAGCTTTTTTGTTAACAAATGCATGATATTATTTAAAAAAAAAATCGCTAATATTTACTGTTATATTAAGAAAAACTGTTTGTGTACAATTTAAATGCAGCCAGCTTGCAACTATGTAGTAGTTTCTACAAATAAAAAACCGAAAAAGAATTATATCTAATTAATATTCTCACCGGTATGTTATAGAATGGCTACAAATTCATTCAAATATAAACAACTTGACGTGACCAGCATTTAAATAAATAAATGCAACGAAACAACAAAATTTACAATTGGAATACTCTCACCTTTTAAGATTTATCATTATTAACTTCAATCCCTTATATAAAAGTCATCTTATGAAATAAATAATTAAACAATTTAATATATTTAAAGTGAATGTCCGCAATTTGCGATCAACGCACTTTATTGCATAAATAATTATCCGGAAATTGCTGGTTCTCTTCAATGACATTCTTCTTTTTCTTTATGGAGTCCCTCGTACGTATAGGTTGTCAAACAACGCGCATTGGAGTTGTATAACACTTTGCATAATCAATGGATTAATTATTGCATAAAACTGGATTAAGTTATAGTAAATAATATCTAATTTGCACTTCCTTTCAAGCGTTGAAACGATTTTACATTAAATTACGTTGAATTTCATGAGACGAAGAGTTAAATGGATGTAAACGAAATTACTGAACGTTTACCTACAAGAAAAACTGATGTAAATAAAAGGGGATTAAAATATTTTCTTTTGCGAACATCACATTCAATGTGGTCCGTTGGAATGGATTTATTTTTTGCGATATTATGTACTTTGTGAAAAAAAACTGAAATAGGTCGATATTTATTATTAAATTCTTGTTCATGTCACTTTTTAATTAATTTTTCTTAATTTTCCCGTGAAAATAAGGGGTCTTTTTATACTAAGGTTAAGGCAGCCAAATTTATCAGTGTTCTACAAACTTTATCGAACAACTGATTGCACCAGTCGATTCAGCGTCTTAAAAAACCCCGTTTTACTCATTTTCAAGCGTTTTCAAGACCAAAAGCTTTTTTGTCAAAAAATGAAGCAAGGCTATAACCTTTGATTTTTTACCAAAAATTTGTCAAAATTAATTTTCGATAAAAATGGTCTAGAACCACTAATTCGACCCCGTAGAACACGAAAATCGAGTCAAAATTGCAATAATATCAATATTTCTAAAGATAGCTCACTACTTTTGACTGCGACTGTACTACTTTTGCTCCCAATTCATTCCACCAAAAATAAAATGTGTTCTAGACATGCTATTGAAGAACTGATTGCACCAGTCGATTTAGCGGCTTAAAAAACCACATTTTCCGTATTTTTAAGCATTCTTGTGAAAAAAAAAATTTTTTCTTAAAAAAATGACAGGGGAAATGCGTCTTTGAATTTGATGCCTTCGAATTTTTGTCAAAAACTAAGTTGTGTTATTTTTGATAAAAATATTCTAAAACCACTAAATCGACCACGTAGAATACGAAAATGGCGTCTAAATTGGAAAATTCTTAATAATTCCCAACCAACTTGGACTGTTAGAGATTCTGTCTTGTGTCCCGAATGAATGAATGAATAAGCGAAAAAAATTTGGTGGAGATTTGATAATATACTACGGGGGTTAGAGAATAAATAGAAGAGCCCAGATTAGGATTTAAGATCCTCTACAGAGCTGGGGTGGCGTTGTTATTATGTGTAAATCGCGTTGCCCTCGGTGAATTTGAGTGTGGTTGGAGATAATGGCTCGGTGTGGCAGAAGAGTGCCAATTGGGGGTAGCAAGGCTTGGGGTTTAGCTCGAAGAATTCGCAGACAACGGGCCCAAATTTGGGCAGCGTGATGGACATCGTGGGGAATCGGGTACAGAGCTGTGGCTGTAGTGTTCCCTTCCTGACAGCCATTCGGTAAGTGTTATAGGAAAACCACAGAAGACCTATAACCTGACAGAGCTTTGTGTCCCAAGCTACTGCCCCATATGTAATTAATGTTCTCATTACTGCTATGTATTGCTAAAGAACTCATTCTGATGATTGTATAAAATTATCAGTAGTTAGTAAGATATTTCATAGTGTAAAACTCTCTTTCTAAAATTGCCAATCCTGGATTTTTTCACTTTAAACTTATACAGCTTTACCAATAAATGGAGTTTAAATATTTATACCGAGAATAAATTCGGAATAGGCAAAATGTCTACCAATAAATATGGAATAACTTATATTCGGAATAAATATAATTAATTAATTTTATTGAAATACAGTGGTCAAAATATAGACGCAATAATTTACGTAACAGTATCGAAAATCTAATCAAAAATAACTGATTTGATTAATTGAAGCACGTCCGATTCATTATACTTTACAGATTGTCTTTCTGCGCCATATGGGCAACAGCATCTCCATTTATAATGGTCGTAGCAATAGGGAAATACTTTAATGAGATCCATCATCTCAAAAAGTATCGCCGATTTTGTGATTTCGATGGATAATTTTATGAAAAAAAAATAATGTAATCGACAGACCGTGGAAATTGCTGCTATTATCTTCATTGAAGGTAATGGTGTGCTGTAAACCGGAAGTTATATTACGCAATGTTATCTTTTTTAAATATAATTTGAGTATTTAATTGAAATATCTTAAATTTGTTGTTATTTTTTTCATTTTTATTATTTTCCGCATATAATCATCTAAACTAGATGATAACCCTAGAACAGCTCGCCAATGCCTTGCAGAGATTATGGGAAAACATACCTCAGCAATTTATTAATAAAATTTATGGTACTAACCCTTACTGTGTGAAAGTTCATCTTATTCAGAACAATAAACAACTAAAAGGTTGAATTAACTTCCACTATTTATTCTATAAATACTTTTAATGCAATGACAGCCGTTTCGCTATCGGAATAGCATCGTCAGATTGACATATTGAAGTTACATTTTGTTTGTTTGTAACTAGGTACTTGATGTTGATAAGTAGTTAAGGCTAGACCAAGTAAGGAAGCAATAAGACATAACAATATTAAAGCCTAGATGTTATTAGCCCTAAGGGATTATCATGGATGTATTTCCCTCTTAGATCAGTATAACTGTGCAATGATATAGAAAAACCAGGAAAAAACTATATCCTGCTGATCTTTACAATAACTTAATATATTTGTGTTGTAATTACGTCTTATCTATGTATAAAATGAAGATTCAATCAAAGTAAACAGTTTAATAGTGGTGAACTTCCAAGATTTATTTGTTCATTAACTACTTTATATTGTTGATCTGCTAGATGTCTTTTGATTTCAAGTTCTTCAAGGAAATCTAAATTTTGTTTTTTATCACAGGTGTGTAATATTTGAATGTCATTGGTGTGTATGAGTGAATGTGGATGTTCAAGAACATGTTTTGCATAGTTTGACTTATCTGGTTGTTGTAATCTATATGCTCTTAAATGTTCATTGAATCTTATTTCAAAATTTCTTTGTGTTTGACCTATATATACAGCATTACATTTTGGACAATTAATTTTGTAAACACCAGATTTTTTTAATTTAGGTAATTTTGTTTTTACATTTAACAATTTTGTACCAACATTATTGTGTGATTTTAATGAAATTATTGCAGATGTTGCCGAAGATATTATTTTTGAAATTGTATTAGAAATATTTCCACAATATGTAAATACTCACGTACCAATACATTTTGCTCCTCGCTTTGTAAATTTATCAGACACAATTTTTTCAAATAATGAAAATAAGTTTTTAGATAAGGGTTTACAATATTGCATACCACCCAAATTTACTAATAATATTAAAGAAATTTTAGCCACAGATTCTGAAATAGCTTTAAGAACTAATTCAAATAATTTTATTTATGAAAAAATGCAAATAGCAAATCTTATTAGAGACATTAAACCAGATAAATTCAAAAGTCAAAGTCAAATTATTAAAAATGACATTTTAGCTTTAAAATCAATCAAAAATAAAGTAGATCAAAATAACCTAATCATTACAAAATCAGATAAAGGTAACTCAACAGTAATTTTAAAAAAAGAAGATTATAAATCTAAAGTGAATGATTTCATAATGTCAAGTAATGTCAAAATTCTAAAAAACGATCCAACTCAAAAATTTTCCAACCAAATAAAAGAACATGTAAATAATTCAAATTATATATTTAATGACTATGATAAAAAATATCTAATTAATAAAAATCCCCAATGTCCAGAATTATATGGAACTATTAAATTACATAAAGAGTCAAAACCGATTAGACCTATAGTTTCGTATGTTAACACTCCTAATACTAAGGTAGCTAAAAAATTAAATACTATTCTAAATAATTATGGTTACACATCTAAATATTCAGTACAAAATTCGTTAGATTTGATAAATAAATTAAATAAATGTAATTTACAAAATAATACTTAATCAGTATCGTTTTATGTAACTAATATGTTCTCTAAAATACCTCCTAAAGAATGTATAGTTCTAGTTAAAAAGTTATTAGATGAAAGAAATATCCATCCAGGTATAATATCAGATATAATTGACCTATTTAATGTATGCATTAGCCAAAATTATTTTACTTTTGATAAAGTATATATTCAAAATGAAGGTCTTCCAATGGGAAGTCCCATTTCTCCAATTTTAGCAAATATTTTTATGGATAATTTAGAAAGCAAAATCTTTAATTCTAGTTATAAAAACAATATTGTATTTTGGTATAGATATGTTGATGATGTGTTAGCAGGTTTTGTAGGTAGCGAACGACAATGGACTAGTTTAGTGATTTTTTTTTTATATTTGCATCTTATAAAATAGGTTTTTAGTGGTTCAACTGTACAAATAAAATTTTTATAAAATGAATCATCTAGCCATAATCGGCTTTTGAAATTTAAATTTAATGGTTACATACGTCACAAGTGGTAAGTGACGTGTTTCAATAAGATTGGTAGAAAATTTGCGATGTTGTCGATATGCTTTGATATTAACCGAGATACTTATCTCTCTCTCTTATTTGTTGTCATTAAAAAGAGATAAACATAACGATATTTTTGTTCTCTGATTGACACTTTATCAAATAAGGAGTAAAACACTAAACAAAATATTCTGTCATTTTCGTTAGTTTAATTTGTTGTTTGGTTGTGTTTGGTTTATGAAAGAAATTACTTCTATACTATTTTTGGTTCGAAAATAAAAATCCCTAACACCTTCTCTTGGTGTTATAGCGGTTCTTTCAAAAATAACCAATAGAAGTAATTGTTCTCTCGGGTAGCAACCCTTCTATCGGTACAGTGAGAGAACGAATTTCAAGAATACCGTTTTGGCATTTTCAATAGAACCACGCCCACATTCTATTGGCTGTTCTATTCTATCACCGTCAAGAATAGGGGTCTTGTTTGTTTATTACAGATAAACACGATTTTCTCTCCTGTTATATATCTTGTCAACTGGTACAATCAGTTAGTCACAGAACACGGTGTTTTGTGCCGCCAGTTCTTTGAGAATACTTGAAACGAACGTAGCTAAACTGTGACAACATTGACTTTTAAACACACTTCATTATTGATTATTAGTTGGCGCTACGTTTAAAACTTACTAATTATTTATTGCTAAATTTTACGAAATGAGAAAAATTACTTGCAAAATGAATACCAATATAAGTAAGTAGGTATCTTCTCCTAAATATATATTGCTATCATTTTGATTAATATGATCCTACTAAACTAGTCCATTAGATATATTTTTTAATTATATTAATACTTTACATCCTAAAATTAATTTCACCTTAGAAGTTGAAGAAAATAATTCAATTAATTTTCTAGATTTGAGAATTGAAAAAGTTAATAATTC
This sequence comes from Ophraella communa, assembly GCA_035357415.1. Lineage (NCBI taxonomy): Eukaryota > Metazoa > Arthropoda > Insecta > Coleoptera > Chrysomelidae > Ophraella > Ophraella communa. The sequence continues at coordinate 31,618,149 of CM068992.1, read as the reverse complement.
ATTAAACTATTCAATATACAGAAAACCAACACGAACAGATGTAACCATACCATATCATTCAAATCATCCTATATCACATAAATTAGCAGCTTATAATTCTATGATACATAGAGCATTTTCAATTCCAATGAACAAAAATAATTTTAATAAAGAAATTGAGATTATAAAACAAATAGCAATATCTAATGGCTATCCAATAAATTTGATAAATAAATTAATTAATAAGAAAGAACAGAAAGTGGCACTACAACTAATATTTCCTAAACAAACTAAAGAAATTAAAAGTTATAAAAGTATTACATATTGTGGAAATATTTCTAATACAATTTCAAAAATAATATCTTCGGCAACATCTGCAATAATTTCATTAAAATCACACAATAATGTTGGTATAAAATTGTTAAATGTAAAAACAAAATTACCTAAATTAAAAAAATCTGGTGTTTACAAAATTAATTGTCCAAAATGTAATGCTGTATATATAGGTCAAACACAAAGAAATTTTGAAATAAGATTCAATGAACATTTAAGAGCATATAGATTACAACAACCAGATAAGTCAAACTATGCAAAACATATTCTTGAACATCCACATTCACTATTACACAACAATGACATCCAAATACTACACACTACTTGTGATAAAAAACAAAATTTAGATTTCCTCGAAGAACTTGAAATCAAAAGACATCTAGCAGATCAACAATATAAAGTAGTTAATGAACAAATAAATCTTGGAAGTTCACCACTATTAAACTGTTTACTTTGATTGAGTCTTCATTTTATACATAGATAAGACGTAATTACAACACAAATATATTAAGTTATTGTAAAGATCAGCAGGATATAGTTTTTTCCTGGTTTTTCTATATCATTGCACAGTTATACTGATCTTAGAGGGAAATACATCCAGGATAATCCCTTAGGGCTAATAACATCTAGGCTTTAATATTGTTATGTCTTATTACTTCCTTACTTGGTCTAGCCTTAACTACTTATCAACATCAAGTACCTAGTTACAAACAAACAAAATGTAACTTCAATATGTCAATCTGACGATGCTATTCCGATAGCGAAACGGCTGTCATTGAATTTAAAGTATTTATAGAATAAATAGTGGAAGTTAATTCAACCTTTTAGTTGTTTATTGTTCTGAATTTATTAATAATTTAATAAGGACCATGCCAAATATAGTGACAGCACTAAGGCAAGCTGACAGTTTAATGGGCTCAGATCAGGTGATCTAATAGGCCATTCCACTGGTCCCCTTCTTCCTATCCACCTTTGTGGCGCCTTAAAAATTTCAATACGGTTTTGGTGATATTTTTGGCAAGCAAAGAACATATGGTTTAGGTCAGTAATACATTCATTATCACATGCACATAATATGTTGGTGTCCATAACTCCGATTCGGTAAAAATGGGCAGGATATTTTCCATGAGACAATTTTAGACGTGTGATTGTTACGGAATGGGATCTAGGAATATTGTAATCGTCAATGTGGGGAATATGATTTGGTAGGTCTGGGTGAATTAGAGTATAATGATTTTTTGATGTAGAAACGAAGTCAGTCCATTGTTTCTTCCAGAGGTTTTGTCCAGATTAATGATATCTGAATAACTATAATCGTTAGTTTCGCTTGTCAGAGTGGTGGCTTCTTTAGCTAAGATATCTACTTTCATTTTGCCTAAGATACCAGCATGCGCTTTAACCCAAACAAATACTATTGCTTTCTTTTGGGTGGACAAATAATGAAGCAAACTATTACAGAGGACATTATTTTGTTCTACAAGCCATTTTAAGGCGTTTTCAATTGCCAGGATTTCCGCTGTAAATGTAGAGCAATAATTGTGAATTTTTTTTTGAATTGTGATATGACCAGGTATAAATACTGCAAATCCGGTGCCATTAGAAGTTTTAGAACCATCTGTATAAATTTGAAGGAAATTATAATAATTTTTCTGGATTGTATTGAGGTGAGCCTGATTAGTTGCCGGAATATCACAATAATTTGGAAATATTACTTTAGGACTTAAAATTACTTCTGACAATTCGAGAATAAATTTTGGAACTTTATTTTGCGGTTTTATCGAATCAAGATAATTTTTATATTATGTTGTATAGGCGTCTACCGAAGGTGGGCTATTTTTTTTATTCCAGTATTTGTTCGTAAAATTTTCTACAGCAAGTTGTGGAATTAATTGGTTCATCATTGACACATTTCCCCTTTGAAATTAGACAAGTCATTAACCTTGCTCTTAGAATTTCCCTCTTAAAACTTACTTAAAATAATCTAAAACAAAATCGTACCAAATCCATAAGATTATTCGGCATTCTGTTTACAGAACCGAAACAACTTTTCAATTTCTTCTTTTGCTCGACAGAGAAGAAATGCGCCAACCTCATTTCTTCGACTAGAAGTACCGTAAGCAGTACTCTCTTACGCGAACGCGCATCACCATCATTATTTCGGATTTTAACACCGTTGTGGCGACAGGTGTTTTTTCGCTTTTGGATTATTTTGAAAAGACCGCCGTGATACTTATTGACCCGTTTGATCGTTAATGGTGATTTGTGTTTGTGTTTTAATCAAGTGTGTGTGTTTTGATATCGGATATGCGTATAGGATTTAACTAAAAGTAATTTATATATTCATTCATTTAAGAATTCCACGCTTTAATAAAATTATTAAATTTAAAACATCACATTGATTTGAATGTTAATTTTATACGAAAAGAAATTTCTTTTGCATCAGGACTTTATTTTCATATTTGTAATAATAATTCATTTTAAAAAGACTTCGATATACAGGGTGGTCCTTAAGTAATTGTACAAAAAGAAACAGTAGATTCTACACTCTAAAATATTACGATTTAACCCAACTTACTTTAATAAAATGTTGATATTAAGAAAGATACAGGGTGGTAAAGTTGAAATTTAAAATTTAATTTTTCGCCATAACTTTCATGTTTATGGAGATTTATTTACAAAAATTTATAAGTAGAGGTTTTGAGTATGAGGAATTATAATTTGATGCATAATTTTGATGTATCTCATAGAGGACGCCACATATGCCACATATTTGACATAAATTTGCGCTTAACTTTTTTGCTCTTCAGTTAAACTATTTCTTAATTTCAATTGAAAATAAAATATGATATTATTATGACTTTAATTTAATATCAAATGTAAAATGTTTGATGTCAAAGATAATGGCATTTTTCAAATCGGCTGCATAACTCCGTGTAACGCAATTATTCCAGGCAACGAATGAAAAATAGAAAAAAACATCAATAATTATTAATTTTGGTATGGAATATTTTCAACTAAAGTTGATAGTTTCCAAAACATTAAAGAAAAAATACTATAGGCTATTATTTTTTTACATACATCATTAAGATAATTAATAATCTGTTATTGGATTTGACATCAAACATTTTACATTTGATATTAAATTAAAGTCATAATAATATCATATTTTATTTTCAATTGAAATTAAGAAATAGTTTAACTGAATAACATAAAACTTTTTATCAAAGTAAGTGTTCGATATGTCCACCATTTTCTTCAATGCATTTATCAATGCGTTCCATAAAAGATCGTCTCATATTAAAGTTGCAGCATTTATTTCTTCCCAAAGTTGGTTGCGGGTGTTTATGACATTTTTGTAGACATGTTGTTTCATTGCTCCCCATACACCAAAATCGAGCGGATTAAATTCTGGGCTACGTGGTGGCCAAGGAAAATGACCACCACGACCAATCCAGCGTTCAGGAAAGTTGTTATCTAGGTATGTTCTCACTGCTCTCGTATAATGTGGTGGTGCACCATCTTGCATGAACCACATATTTTGCCTTAAGTTTAATGGCAAATCTTCCAGCAAATCAATATCACTACTAAGAATTATTATGGAGCTGATTCCAATAACTTTAGTTGAAAATATTCCATACCAAAATTTATAATTATTGATGTTTTTTTTCCATTTTTCATTCGTTGCCTGGAATAATTGCGTTACACGGAGTTATGCAGCTGATTTGTAAAATGCGATTATCTCGAAAACTGTTCAGTTTTGAAGTTATTAACAAGTACACCTTTTTTTTGTTGAAATATCGTATCTTTCATATTTTATCAGAAAAATATTGTTAAGTCGAAGAGCAAAAAAGTTAAGCGCAAATTTATGTCAAATACGCGGCATATGTGGCGTCCTCTATGAGATACATCAAAATTATGCATCAAATTATAATTCCTCATACTCAAAACCTCTACTTATAAATTTTTGTAAATAAATCTCCATAAACATGAAAGTTATGGCGAAAAATTAAATTTTAAATTTCAACTTTACCACCCTGTATCTTTCTTAATATCAACATTTTATTAAAGTAAGTTGGGTTAAATCGTAATATTTTAGAGTGTAGAATCTACTGTTTCTTTTTGTACAATTACTTAAGGACCACCCTGTATATTTAAATAATTAAATTTATGTTATTTGGCGACTAATAGATATTAAACCAGAATTTTAGTCGGAGGAGTTTTATAAACTTCATTCTTTATAAAACATAATCGAATATTCTATTTATGATATAAAATACAGGGTGTTCCATTTGAAAGAAGTTATCGTCCACCCTGTATACAAAAGGGAAAATAATTAATATTTAATAGAATACGGTGATATTATATCATATTACGAAACTTTGTTGGAAATGTTCAATATACCCTTACAAAGTTCAGGTGGTTCAGGAATTAAATAAAGGTCCTGTGAAATGTGGATTGGAAGACGTGGAACGATTGAATGGCCGGCTAGATTCCCCGATTTGACTCCTCTTGAGAGGTCCATTTCGCAAAAAGGCCTCTGGAAGTCAAAATAAATGCATTTTTTCTTTAAATGTATGGTGTAGAGTTGTATTTAGAGAATGTTCTTAAAGATATGATGATTTGAACCAATTTTTCAACTCTTCTGAGCAAAATTAACATCTACCCTGACAACAATGTCTGTAATGTGAACTCAATAATAATGTTCTGCTCGGCATATAACCCGGAGAGTAGTTATTTTTCTTTTAGAAAACAGCCATCTGTTAGGAATTGAATTTCCATGTTCGTGATAGGAATTAGATATTCAAACTATTTTAGATAGATAGCTAAATATTTGATAGCATTTACTCCAAATCTATTTTTGACAGTTATAATATCTATATAGATAAACGTCAAAGATTTCTATAATAAAATAAAACCCAAACCTACAACAATATCACAAGAAATTTATAACCGTAAACAGCCAAGGTTATTAGATTTTTGTTTCTGAATATAACCTATAATTAATGTAGCTATATTATCATTACCGTTTTGTTAAAACATTTCTCGCTGCTACTAATGAAGATATCGCGGAAATGTTATAACAATGGCATGAGAAAAACTCGTTTATTTCATAAATACCACGTAATACACAGTGTGTTTAAAAAATAACGGAAATTTTTGTCTAATTTTCTTCGATTTCGGGATGCTCAAGGCGCAAAATCCGGGAAGTAGTTATTTCTTTTTGAAAATTTAATTCAAATTTAAAAAAAAACAGGAGAATGAACATTGAAAATGTTTGAGAAGAGAAAATGAATTTTGTAATGAACTTCTTGGCTTATATTAACAGTGCGTCTCAGCTTGACAGTTTATTTAATATTGTTAAATTCATAATGAAGTAACTTTCACGGCGAATAATTTTACTAAAGCGTGATTGAAAAACAATAAAATATAATTTACATTCACATAATTATTTCGCATATTATATCTTTCAAATATCATTTTTTTTAAATTAATTAGTTGAGTATATATAAATAAAAACTTTCTTTGATTGATAATCAATCCCAGAGTGCATAAACATGTTACTACAGTCACGATAATAGAGAAAATCGTCAAGTGATTATTTTAAATCCGAGTGTCACCATGAACAAATTTTGTACGTTCAAGAAAAATGAAAATCTCTTCGACGCCCAAAAGATGTTCCTTATCCCGGACATAACCATACCTCAAGTAAGTTGATGATTGTTTATTATTGTTAAATATTATTGTTTAATTGAGAAGCTCCATGAGCCCCCGTCTTGGTTCATCTTTTTTCCATTTGAAACCAATTTCCTTTAATAAATTTGATAAAGACCTTCGAGAACCTTCAAATTAGTGCCTTACTTTTAATTCAGAAAGTAAAGAATTTAAAGTTACATCCTCTCTTGAAATCAAAAAAATATAATTTTTTCTGGTCTTACAATTAAAAAGAATTTAAATAGCTATATTCAGAGGAAAAAGGGTTACTTTTTTCATACGTATTGTAGATTACATTTTGAATTCCACTTGTATTTGATACATCGGTATTAGTTATAGTCTATATAGAAAGGACAAGGAGTAATAAATCATTCATTTAAGTAGATATCATAGACGTACCAAAATATATTTTAAGAGGGTATACCGTGTTGATGCAAGTGTTGATGATATTGTGGAATTAACGGCTGCTATGTTGTGTGTTGCTAAATCAACAATTTATAGATTACTAAAAGAAAACAAGAATGGAACTACTCTTCAACCCCCTAAAACTCCTTCAGGCCGAAAACCAATTGAGATCGATGCGTCATTAAAACAAAGACTAAGGCGTAAAGTCCGTGGATTTTACTTACGAAAGGAAATTCCAACACTTGACAAAATTATGACATCACTGCAAGAAGATACGGACTATACAAAATTCTCCAGAATGACATTATGCAAACTTTTGAAAGATGCGGGTTTCAAATATACAAAACATAATAGAAAATCTCTCTTGATAGATAAACCGGAAATAGTTTTTTGGAGAAGAGACTATTTAAGAAGCATTCGACATGCCAAAGAACAAAATTTGAAAATATTCTACTTGGACGAAACATGGATAAATGCTGGATATACAGTTTCCAAATCTTGGCAAGATGAAAACATTAAAAGCGGAAGGCAGGCATTCGTGGAAGGTTTGTCGTTAGGTTTGCAGCCACCATCTGGAAAAGGAAAAAGACTTATCATTGTCCATGTTGGAAGTTTTGAAGGTTTTGTTGATGGTGGATTATTAACTTTTATTTCAAAACGCACGGAGGACTATCACGAAGATATGAATGGGGATGTCTTCGAGGAATGGTTTGTTCAAATATTGGATCTGATTCCAAAAGGGGCTGTTATTGTTATGGAAAACGCAAGTTACCATTCACAATTACGAGAAGCATTGCCCACAAGTCGTTGGCGTAAAGCAGAGCTTTTGGAGTGGCTTATTTCGAAAAATATTAAGTTTCCAAAAGATCCACTAAGGAAAGAACTTTACAGAATTGCAAAAATGAACAAGAATAAATACAAAACCTACATTGTAGAAGAAATGGCTTCTTCTCGTGGTATATCAGTTTTTCGACTTCCTTCTTATCATTGTGAACTTAATCCCATAGAATTAATATGGGCTCAGGTAAAGGGGGAAGTTGGAAAAAAATACTACTTTTAAAATAAACGATGTTGTGAAATTGTTTGAGAGTGCTGTAAGTCATGTTAGTACGGAAAATTGGACAAACTGTATCGAGCATGTTATCAAAGTAGAGGCAAATATGTGGAAAATTGACAATATTTGTGATGATTTAATCGACCCTATTATTATTAATGTCAACAACGATTCTTCCTCTTCCGAGTCGGATATAGAATAAAATGAAAGTAATAAATGTATTCCAATAATTATTTCTTTTCATTTTTTATTATATTATAATTTAAAACGTATTTTTTACCAAAATATACACCACTGCATTGCGTTATTGCTTATCTGCTAATCCTTTAACAATGAAGAAACCCTAAACTTTGCTACAACTGAAACAAATACGGGGTCGATCTACCTGGTTTTTAGATTTACGGAAGAAATGTAAATTAAAGTAAGAGATTTATCAAAAATTTCATGGTGCTCCCTGTAAAGGTTTTGCATACTTAATTAGGGTTTATTACTCCTCGTAGTTTTTGTACAGACTATTTTTTTTTTTCATACCGACGTTTCTTTGGAGACAACTTTAATTTTCCATGGTCTTTCACAGTTCACAAAATAAAATGTTTTTAATTGAATTGGTTGTTACTTGATGGATATCCATAAGTATTTTATATTAATAATTTTAATGAAACATTTAATTTGAAAGTTGGGAACGATGCTTGGTAATTAAGACGAAATTAGTGACGTGAATCAAACTTTATTTTGCACCAACTATATATATATATATGCTCTTTCTGTTTATTTTCTAGCTTTATATTCATTTATATTTCACCAAAAATGGATCTTATTATATATTAAATTTTATTTCCTTTCAATGTTTATTCAATTTTCACACAGGATGTTAAATAAATATGAAAACAGCATCTTATTAACTAACAGTTACCACATTAATATGATAGACAGATATAGGAAATGTATTTGTTATCGAATTACGCATTCTTGTCGGGTTTCTTGAAAGTGAAAATGTACTTTACAAACTTTAGTTCAATATTGATTGTATGCGACAAACAACACCATAGAAAGTTGTGGCTTATGGAAAAAAAATAGTGTTTATTTTTTAAAGAACATTCTTTAAAAGTGAGAAACATGTTTGAGTAAATTTATGTGTATGTACCTACGACGTGATCAGAGAAAGTAACAATGTTCAAATTTTTATTTACTTAGCACGTAGAATCGTGTAATATTTGGAATAATTCAAATTTATCGGGTAAAAATATTGTTTTATGGTTAACTGCTGTCCCAGTGGCGTACCAGACAGGGTGGACGCAAGAATCTAAATTGCTTGTTCAGAAGTGTAAGGAATTGCCTAATAATTCTCATTTTGTCAATTTTATTTTAATATAAACATACAGTGTGTAAAAGCCAAATGGAATAAATTCATTATTTCGGTTACTGTACATATTTAGAAAAAATCCCGAAACACGTCAAATTTAAATTATAACTTGACATTCTTTAACGTGAAAATGCAAACCCTACCTTCAACCCCCTTAGAATGACAGGTGCAACCCCCAATTTTTTAAATGGGAAGTATAGGCTTGTGATATATCATTTGAAAGGTCTCTTCATTCTCTATTCAAAAATGTTATTGTTTTTAAATTTAATGCAAAAATTAATATAAAAAAAATTAATATCATGTTGTTACCGAAATTCGCTACAATACATTCAAAAACTAAAATGTAATGCAAAACGTAATAAAATGTAGAACACGAAAAAGAACTATGAATGTTAATGAAGTAGATACTCAAAATGTTCTCCGCGAACGTCTTGGCAACATCCTAATCTCAAATAAAACTGTCTTCTAACATTATTTAACATATCAGGCGTGATCGACCTAACCGCAAGCGTTATTCGTTCTTTTAAGTCATTTAAATCAGAAGGTTTAGTTTTGTACACATGGCTCTTCACATATCCCCATAAAAAGAAATCTAATAATGTAAGATCAGGTGATCGCGCTGGCCATTCAATCGATCCTCGCCTCCCTATCCACCGATTGGGAAATATTGTATCGAGGTACTGCCGGACATTAAGTTGGTAATGTGGTGGTGCTCCATCCTGCTGAAACCATATCGTATTCGCTGGAACTTGAGGGTTACCTGGATCAGGATATAAATTTGCCAACGTTGGAATGACATCATTTTGAAGTAGTGCCAAATAATTGTTGCCATTCAAGTTGCCCTCAATAAAAAAGGGACCAATGATATTGTTCCCTACAATCCCTGCCCAAACATTAACCTTTTGAGGGTATTGAGTGTGTTTTTCTCTCATCCAGTGAGAATTTTCCGAGGACCAGTAGCAGCAATTTTGCCGATTAGCATGACCGTTAAGTAAAAAAGTACACTCATCAGAAAACATAACGTCTTCTAATTGGATAATATTGTTATCCAACATAGCCATCATTTGCTCACAAAAAAAAGTTCTCCTATCAAAATCGTCTTCCATGAGCTCCTGAGTAGGTATCATCTTATACGGATGCAATTTATTTTCTTTTAATATGTTTGCTATCGATGTATGGCTAGCATTGAATGCCTGTCTACTCGATGTATGTGGGTTTTCCTAAAACTCAAGCAACACATCTAATTTGAGTTCATCACTCAGTGCATTGGCAGCTGCTTTTTTTATCTGCCTTACATGACCAAACTCGCGGAACTGCTTTTCTATTTTACTTATTGTTCCTTGGGATATAGGCGGTAAATTAGGAAATTTCTCATGAAATAGGCGAGTTACTTCCTGTTGTGTTCGGATGTTATCTCCGTAACCAATCATTTGTAAAACTGTTATTTTATGCATTTCCGTTAATCTAACCATTTTTCAGAATTGAATTGAACAAACTTTATACTTAAATTACAACAATGACAACTTAAATAATACAATTTACTACTGCTTGTTAAAATAGCGTTGCCACGGAAATTCTTTAAAGTTTTTAATGGTTACCATCTAAAAACCACATTGCTATGGTTTTTGTTCACTTTCTCATTATCAAGACCTAAACGGGAAATAAGTTTTAAGTATATTGTAATAAGTTTCGAGTATATTTTAGCGAATTTCGGTAACAATATGATTTTAATTTTTTTTTTATGTTAATTTTTGCATCAAATTTAAAAACAATAACATTTTTGAATAGAGAATGAAGAGACCTTTCAAATGATATATCACAAGCGTATACTTCCCATTTAAAAAATTGGGGGTTGTACCTGTCATTCTAAGGGGGTTGAAGGTAGGGGTTGCATTTTCACGTTAAAGAATGTCAAGTTATAACTTAAATTTGACATGTTTCGGGATTTTTTATAAATATGTACAGTAACCGAAATAATGAATTTATTCCATTTGGCTTTTACACACTGTATAAAACTGTCATAAAAAGAATAAAGAAATCCATTTACAAAATTTGCGAGTTCTTTAATTAATATTTGAAAACAATGTTAACTATTCAAGAATTATAATCACTATTAAAAATCACAATACAGAATAATAATGTAAGAAACACTAGGTAAACAAAAAAAATCTATTCAGTATATCCTCCCCCAGCTTCAAAACATCTCTCAATTCTCTTTCTAAATTCTTTGTAAGTATTTCGCAGCATTTCTAGGGTAATTTCGTTAACGGCATCAGTGGTAGCTCGTTTCAAGTCTTCAAGTAACCCCATAAAAAAAATCTAAAATAGTTAAATCGGGGGATCGGGTATCGCCCAGGTAAATATTCATCCAGCCACCCTCTAATTAGCAAAGTCGAACATGACGAACATCCATCATGTTGAAAGTACATCTTAGACCTTTGCTCCGAGGGAATATGTTCTAATTCAGGTATTAAGAAGTTGTCAAGCAAGTACAAATTCTCCTGATTTAATGTTATCGTATAATGACAACTCATCCCTTATCTAAGAAGATTAAAATATCACGATTAAAAGAAATTTCTTAACACCAATATAAATATGTACGCGCGCTACTGATTTAGGGTCTTGTTTGCAACATTTTACGATTTAATGACTTTTCTTAGCTGCCAACTCCAAACAAATGAACCATAATACATTAGTATGCCAGCTTTAAGTAAATGTATTATACATTTCAAACCTACAAGCAGTAAAACAAGTTAAAAAGTTACAGTTCACCCGGTAAGTGATGAACTTAACTGACAGGAAGTGGCTCTGTATGCATTATGCATGAACTTACACAGTTAATTGGAAGATAAGAGAAATATATGAATACGATGATGAATGGTTGAGGATCTGCGTGCAGATTAGAAAAACCAGGAGAGTTAAAAAAACCGATGTTGTAGTTTCTGTTTACAATGGGTTTCTTCTTCCTGATTATAATGTACCTAACTGTACGTAGCGTAACAGGGCCGTAATAGGAACCAAAAGAAAATATTTGTTTTGTCAATGAACGATCCACACACACGTAAGATAAATTGGGTAATGAGATAAGTGTGCCGAAGAATGAAAACCGTCTTCGCGAGACTGAGGACGTAGTCAACAGGTTTATGGTCATGGGTGCGTTCTCGGCTTGAAAAAAATGCAAATATCTACTCCCCCCAGGCTATAGGTTGGTTTTGATTTCAAAGGCGCATACCCAAGAGTATAATCACGAAAATATGTAAAAATTTAAATAATTTTGTTATTTAGATGGGAATTTTATTGCTTTAAGGCACAAATTAAAAAGTTGTGTAGATATATGAGTGAAACGAAGGCTACTGATTGTTATTTTATTTGAAATTTATTGTAATTATTAATAAAGTTGTGGAAATGACTTGACTTCTTGAGAATATGTCAATCTGACATATTTAACTTACTTAAAAGTGACTAAAAAATCATACTGTCCACAAAAATAATTAATTAAATATTCCTCTATTTAAAAAATTGTAGGCTCTGTAAATATGAAAATATCGACGTGAAATTTTAACTGGAGGTTCTTGAAGTACTAAATTATAAGACAAAAAATCGAGAACGTCATCGGCGTACGGGTTTAATTTTTACAGGGAGTTACAATTTGACCCCCAAAATTAGAACACTAACAAAACGTGTCTTCATTTAAAAAATCATACTGTCCACAAAAATAATTACTTCGAGCCCATTTTTTAAACGAACTCTCCTAAAGTATTATACTGTATAGAAAAAAATCGGGAATATCATAGGCGTACGGATTTCAATTTTATAAGGAGTCAAAGTTGTATATCTAACATTTTTAAAATGTGAATAATTTTTGTAATTAAAAATTCTTACAGTTTGTAATAACATGGATTTCCTGTAAAATTTTCGGATATATTCTTTTGAAGGTACACACTAAGTGGTAAAAAATCGTGGTCGTCATAGGCGTACGGATTTCAATTTTAGAGAAGGTCAAACTTGACATATGCTGTATTGTCCCTTAAAAAATCATAGAGATTGTGAAAATGGAAATATCGACGTGAAATTTTAACTGGAGGTTTTTAAAGTAAAAAGTTATAAGGAAAAAAATCGAGAACGTCATCGGCGTACGGGTTTTATTTTTACAGCGAGTTAAAATTTGACACCCAAAATTAGAGCACTAACAAAACATGACTTTATTTAAAAAATCATACAGTCTGCAAGAACAAATATTGTGAGTGAAAATTGTAGCACAACGTTACTAAGGGTTCATACTATTTATAAAAAAATAGAAACTATCATAGGTGTAGTGGTTCCATTTCTACAAAGGGTCAAAGTTAGATACCCAAAAAACATAAAACTAAAACACCAACCAACAAATAGAACAAAAATAAACAAAACAAATGGGATATTCTTCTTTTTCTTTTGTATAATTTGTGGCCTGAGCTGCCAGTGCTATCCAGCCAAGGTTGTATTTTTAGCAGGAGACATATTAATCAGAGCAAATAATCAATGAATCTGAGTTGATCAATAAATAATGTTGCATTTTTGAAAATACGAAGACAATTAAATATCCGAGTTAAATTTTGAAAAAAAAATATGTAAAAATTTGATAATAGAGTAATTTTGGTACATTCGTTGTGAGAAGACCAAAACCATACTCGATTTCTTTAAAAACGTTATTAAAACAGTAAATTTCAACATTTCAAACTGCATAACAAATTGCGGAAATCCAATTACTCGAACAATTCCAATTTAAATAAATCTGAGGTTACCGATTATATCATCTGGTTGTTAAAAAAATCCTCCGGGTAACCGACTTCTTAGATGTAATTTATCGGAAAAAAGGAAGCGAACTTTCTTTAAAACGGATTCGTATCGGTTCCGCATACGACAGCAAAAACAAGATTAATTTAAGATGGATTATTTCCTTAAAAGATCGCGTGCATTACATCAATATACAACTCGATGTTAAACCATGTTTCTACTGCTTCCATCTTATCAATAATACATACGAGTTTTAATTGGATTATCTTAAGCATATTCTTGAAATATTTATTGATAATAAAAATTTATACCTACAGTAGTAAGTACAGGGAGCGTTAGAATTGTCAAATATTGTCCAGTTCTTAGCTCTACAGTTCTCAGTCATTCTGACGTCAATTTGTTGAATATACAGGGTGTCCTGAAAATAATGACCATAAATTATACCAAAAAAACCTACAGGGTGCTTAAGCTAAAAATTTAAATATTTTTTAACATTACTCTAAAAAGGAAATTTGTAGGAAATACTACGTTCTGAGTACGTATAACCTCAAAAATGTCCATCTTTACGATAGAGCTGTCAGCTGCCAGATTGCAACACCAGGGTTGTATGTATGTATGTATGTATGTATGTGTCAGGGGTGATAATCACACTGCGACCCATAGGATCTATTGTGTCCCCCTTACTTGCCATGTTCTGATATTCTCTCAGACCTATAGCAGCTCTTCGAGTCCTATTTTCCTGAGGAAGTTTAGGACATCGTCGGGCTTCAAATCAGGTAGATCCCCTTCCTCTATTTCATGTGCTCCCAGGTATCTAGCCCTAGAATTTTGCAAGGCAGGACATTCTGAGAGTATATGTATTGAGGTTTCATCCTCTTCCTCACAGAATCTGCACTTTGCTTCATCTGCTAACCCTAGTTTCTTCATGTGGCTTCTTAACCGGCAATGCCCGGTTAATATTCCCGTTAGAATACGGAGCCTTTTTTTACTGAGGTTGAGGCAGCTAAGAGATCTCTTCTGGTCATAGTTCCCCAGTAGAATCTTAGATTGCGTCAATCCTTCCAGCTGATTCCAGTACTCGGATTTTTCTTTCTCCATTTCCTCCCTTAGTTTTCCTAAGATTACTCTACTGCTGATCCCACAAGATGGTTCTGGTCCCAAATGTGGGGTTTCAGCTCCCTCTTTTGCCAGCCTATCTGCTGTTTCATTACCCTCTATTCCTATGTGTCCCGGGACCCATAGGAGGGTGACAGTGTTCTTCTGGCCTAGTTCATTTAGTTTGCCTAGGCATTCCCACACCATCTTGGAACTGATTATATTTGAGCTCAGTGCTTTGATGGCTGCTTGACTATCCGACATGATCACAATCTCTTGTCTGCGGTAGTTCCTTCCAATATTGAATTCCACACATCTTTCGATGGCGCGGACTTCTGCTTGAAAAATGCTCGGGTATGTGCCCAAGCTTTCTGA
This sequence comes from Ophraella communa, assembly GCA_035357415.1. Taxonomy (NCBI): domain Eukaryota; kingdom Metazoa; phylum Arthropoda; class Insecta; order Coleoptera; family Chrysomelidae; genus Ophraella; species Ophraella communa. The sequence goes on along the minus strand of CM068992.1, from coordinate 31,603,060 downwards.
GTATTTGGCTCTCGGTCCAAAAACTCCTATCCCGGTTCCCTCGTCTAGCTTGGAACCGTCCGTATACCACTTTATGGTATTCTGATTTAAATTCTGTATGGTGTCTTCATCCCATTCAGATTTATTACTCAACCTTGTGATGAATTTTCTCACAAAGCTGAATTTCTTTGGCATATCATCTTGGGGCATTTCCCAAGTTTGATCAAAATGAAGTGATCGGGGTTTTTCCCTGATAATTCCTTCTTTGATCATTCTATATATCGTTTTCTTCCTTACACTTTCTAACAGAATGTGCAGTGGGGTTACGTTTAAAATCACCTCCATTGCAGCAGTGGGGCAAGTTCCCATTGCTCCAGTGATACATGAACAGGCTAGTCTCTGAATCTTCGAGAGGTTTTTCCTCGTCGTATTCAGATTAGCCCTTACGCCCCAAGCCACTGCCCCATATGTGATTACTGGTCTCACAATTGCTGTGTACATCCATTGCAGGATACGTGGGTTACATCCCCAGTTCTTCCCTGCAATGTTCCTACACACCATGAGGGCCTTGGTTGCTTTGTGTATTACTTCGTCTTCGTGTTTGTTCCAGAGTAACCTACTATCTAGGATTAGCCCTAGATATTTGACCTCTGTTTTTCACTCGACGATGTTCTCCCCTATTCTTATGATCTTTAGATTCGGTTTCTTTTTCCTTGTAAAGGCTACTAGTGTGGTTTTGGTAGGGTTAATGCTGAGTCCCACCGAGTCACACCATTGTTTCGCAATGTTCAGTCCTCTTTGAACAATGTCACAGAGGACATTTTCATACTTCCCTTTTGCCAGGATAACCATGTCGTCGGAATACCCTTGACATGGTATGCCTTCCCTAATCAATTGACAGAGTAGACTGTCCACAGTGAGACTCCACATAAGCGGGGATGCAACTCCCCCCGGTGGACAGCCTCTGGTCACATTAATGGAGATAGTGTCTTGTCCTGCCTCCATTTCTGCGATTCTTGTAGATAGCAGTTGCGACATCCAGATGGAAGTCGTTCTATCTACTCCTTTCTCAATCAGTGCTCTTTTGACTGCCTCATGTGGCGTATTGTCAAAGGCCCCTTCTATGTCTAGAAAGGCACATACCACGGTCTCTTTTTTATTCAGAGCGTCTTGGATTTCGTCAGTCAGTTGTATTAAAGCGGTTTCCGTGGACTTTCCCGCTTGGTACGCATGCTGACCTGTTCCAAGATTTCTGTTCTAATGTAATTGTCTACAGCTTTTTCCATCGTTTTGAGAACAAACGATGTGAGGCTGATCGGTCTAAGGGATTTGGGGTGCGTAGTGTCCCGTTTCCCTACTTTTGGGATGAAGATGATTTTAGCCCTTCTCCACGCTTCTGGTATGTATCCCAGTTCAAGGCTGCTCCGACTAATTCGGATCAAGTGTGGAATTATTGCCTCTTGGCCCTGTTGAAGTAGGGCAGGAAATATTCCGTCCGTTCCAGGGGTTTTGAACGGCTGGAAGGTGTTCATAGCCCATCTCAGCCGAACACCAGGGTTGCCAAATACCGAAATATAAAAGGAACCCTCGTATTTGTAGAAAATCCCGAAGCACGTAAATTGACATCCTTTAAAGTGAAAATTTGATCCCTACCTTCAATCTTCTCTGAGTGACAGTTTTTTATAAGGGAAGTATGAAATTTTCGTTTGAAAGGTCTCTTCATTCTCCAATTTTAACCGTGTATAACTTTCACATATATTAAATGGAAAAAACCAAATTAGGTTTATGTTTTAGCTTATTCTTTCCTCTTTACATCTGTGGTCTTTTGGTTTCTTAAATATGTATAGAAAACAAAGAGAACAGTTATATAACTCAGGCTCTGTAACTCAGGTTATGTAACTCAGGCTCTGTATTTTTTGTTATGGTCGATACATATGAAGCTGGTGGCACAAATTTCAAAAAGTGATAAAGAGTTGATAAATCAGGTAGTGGTCCAGATAGAAAAATCTAATTTTACGAAAAAAATGATGGATAAATGTTTCCGAGACCCTCTCTTACTGAAATATTGTGTGTTCACTGTAAATATATCTTTAATTCTGGTAATCGAGATGTAAAAGCGATACAAACAACAAATCTAACAATCAATTAGATTTATTATGCAGCATCTAGACCGTTACAGTAACACTCCAACTATTTTTCAGCTAATTATTTTGGAAAAAGTGATAAAACAATCCAATTCGACGATTGTCTTATAGTTATGGTTTGAATATTAAAGAATTAAAAAAAATGGCTGGAGAAAGGGAGACATTCATCGTCACACATCCAAATCGGAACTAATCTTGCAAATTGTATAATTCGATTACTGATAAATTATGAGAATAAAGTCGGCGTTTAGGAATGTTTATTTTTCCCATAACGCTCGGTATACGAGGCTGGGATAAAATTTAAATTCAATTGGATCTAAATAATCTGGAAATGTTTATTTTAAATGGAACACTTTGTACATTTTTACATCTACATGGTCTACATTTGAATGTCGATCTTTAGATTTTCGTTGACATCCAGGTTCTTTAATTCCTCTTCATTTCTATTTAAATATTCTGCGGTTCTTCTCAACATATAACTAAGTTCGTCTTTATTTTGTGCTATTATCACCGGATCATCCGCAAAACAAAATGAATAAAGATGCTGGACCCCATTCCTAGACATTTTTCTTTCCATCGTCTTAAGCTATCTTCTAGGAAGATTTTTTAGAAGGTGGGAGAGATCGCTGTAGCAAAATCAATAATTGATTTCTGTCCTGAGCCTTCAATATCTAGTTTCTTAGGATTTATCTTCTCATTATTACCTCTGTTACCAAATTTTGATTACCATTTCAGAATATCCTTGTTCCATCTTCTGTCTTTCCTAGCTGAAGATTTCTGATACTTCAGTGATCACCAGTACCTGCATTCAGAATGCATGTTTTGAGATACCTCAATCAGAATGGCAAAAGTGCTTCGACAATTAGTTCAAACGCATGCAAAAGTGTATAGATCTTCATGGAGAATATTTTTGATGATTAATATTTATTTTTGATCTCTAATCCCAAAATATAAAGGGCAACCCTCGTATGTACAGTAATCGAGATAATGAATTTATTCCATTCGGCTTTTCCACCCTGTATATTGGATATTAGACTTGTGCATTTTCGATTTCTTGCCTTGGAGGCATTGCAAATCGTTCATTTTAATACACTAGTTAAATGATGACAATGGAGAACAATTTAATTATAGAATCAAAACTTTCTCTCAGAAGACCGCATATTATATATTGTTCTGTCAATTGACAATAACAATTAGAAATATATTTAAACAAATTGTTGTTGATATTTTACAATACAGTGTCCGTAATCTTTTTAATACGTTTTTGTATTAGCTTGGGTTGTTGCTAAGTATGTAAATGAATCTTTGAACTGAATTTTCACCGGTTTCTAGAAGTCTGATGAATTTGAAGCTTTGCATACGTATCAAGGTCAGATGACACTGCAATAATTTGAATATTGTTCAATGAAGAACTTGATGTTATACCATGAATCCTTTTTCTGTTGATTACTCTAGTATAAGCTAACAAAATACTATGAGAAAGCTGTCGCAATGGACTAGTTTGGTAGGATCATATTAATCAAAATGATAGCAATATATATTTAGGATAGGATACCTACTTACTTATATCGGTATTCATTTTGCAAGTAATTTTTCTCATTTCGTAAAATTTAGCAATAAATAATTAGTAAGTTTTAAACGTAGCGCCAACTAATAACCAATAATGAAGTGTGTTTAAAAGTCAACGTTGTCACATTTTAGCTACGTTCGTTTCAAGTATTCTCAAAGAACTGGCGGCACAAAACACCGTGTTCTGTGACTAACTAATTGTACCAGTTGACAAGATATATGACAGGAGAGAAAATCGTGTTTATCTGTAATAAACAAACAAGACCCCTATTCTTGACGGTGATAGAATAGAACAGCCAATAGAAAGTGGGCGTGGTTCAATTGAAAATGCCAAAACGGTATTCTTGAAATTCGTTCTCTCACTGTACCGATAGAAGGGTTGCTCCCCTAGAGAACAATTACTTCTATTGGTTATTTTTGAAGGAACCGCTTTAACACCAAGAGAAGGTGTTAGGGATTTTTATTTTCGAACCAAAAATAGTATAGAAGTAATTTCTTTCATAAACCAAACACAACCAAACAACATATTAAACTAACGAAAATGACAGAATATTTTGTTTAGTGTTTTACTCCTTATTTGATAAAGTGTCAATCAGAGAACAAAAATATCTCTTTATCTCTTTTTAATGACAACAAATAAGAGAGATAAGTTTCTCGGTTAATATTAAAGCATATCGACAACATCGCAAATTTTCTACCAATCTTATTGAAACACGTCACTTACCACTTGTGACGTATGTAACCATTAAATTTAAATTTCAAAACCCGATTATGGCTAAAGGATTAATTTTATAAAAATTTTATTTGTACAGTTGAAGCACTAAAAACCTATTTTATAAGATGCAAATATAAAAATCACTTAACTAGTCCATTAATTTCTTGCCATTCGAGCAAAAAATTCACTTGTGCAAAAAGAAAATCAAATTTTTTCAAAAAGAAACTTGTAGGATGATGTTTTATTAATCTTTTTGCAGTTGTTTACATACTTACTCGTAAAGGTAAATAAATAAAAGAGCTGACCCAATCTACTTACGTTCAAATATTACAAAATGCCTACAGCTACAAAAAATAATAAACAACAAAAAGATGCAAAATACAGCAAGCGCGTGCACATATAGGTACAGCTGAGAATCAATTTGAATAAAATATACTGTTAGCCAAACAAATTATAACCGTTTACAGTGTGTTAAGAGTGGTATCTATATTAGTACGGAACGTAGTAATAAAAATAATAGCTTCATTATCCAACAGTCATCACCCTTTTTCAAAAAAATACAAAGTTTTACCATAAACAGTACTTTACAAAACATACAAAAGAACAAGATTGCCTCAAATATACTAGGCTACATCTGGTTTGCTACAAGGATCAAATTTGGACACCTTGTTATTTAACAAATTTGTTAATGACATTAGCGAAGTCATCAACATCGATTTTCTTTTATATGCTGATGATCTAACCCAAGCTGGTTCTTCCTAATACCCACATTTCTCCTCACTGCTTCCTCAATTCTAACCTTTATTGATAAAACTATTTAAGAGAAGGATATTTGGAAACCCAAATTTGGGTCTAACCTAAGATAAATTTGGGTGTAACCTAATATAAATTGGTTCTAAAATAAGATAAATTTGGGTCTAACCTAAGAAAAATTTGAGTCCAACCTAAGATAAATTGGTTCTAACCAAAGATGAATTTGGGTCTAACCTAAGATAAATTTGTTCTAACCTAAGATAAATTTTGCCATTTAATTCTCGCTTGCACTTTTTTTGCTGTTATTTCTTTACATTCCTGGTTGTACCATTCATTTTTTGCTTTACCCTGGCATTTGCCTAAATACTTATTAGCAGCTTCTTCTATATCTCTCTCTTATTTGAGTTGTTACTTCCTCTGCATTTTTCTTTCGGGCATCTTAATTGTGCATTTTATGTACATTCCATTTTCTTTGTTGGTTTTTTTGTTATGTATCAATTTTAATGTTGTCTTATCGTGGTTATTATCAGCCATGCGCCTCTAAATGTCCTCACATCTTTCATTGATGACTTTTCTCTAATTAATCAGTATGTGATCAATTTGGCTGTATGGTTTTTGATCTGGTGACCTCCACGTTACTTTATGCATTTTAGGGTGTTCGAATTTTGTTGAGCTTATTACCATGTTTGTTCTTGTTGCTAAGCTCCATAGTCTTTGACTATTTTCATTCGTTTTTTCGTGTATCGTATGTTTTCCTGTAATTTGTTGTAGAAAATCCTCTTTTCCAATCTGGGCATTAAGGTCACCTAGTACAATTATCACATCCTCTTGTTAAGGGAGTTAAGGAAAGGTAGCATGGCAATAGACATGTTACAGTGTGCTCCTTTAATGGTTTTTCCTTTTTGAAGATAATCGATTAAGATAACTACATGACTATCCCAGAAAACAGTTGCCATCACTTTCCCAGCCGAAGGAACAACCTTAGCTTTTTTTGGAGCCGATTCCACCTTCGCAGTCCATTGTTTTGACTGTGTTTTTGTTTCTGGAGTATAATGGTGTATCCAAGTTTCATCTACAGTAATTAATCGGCGCCAAAACCCTGATTTATTGCGCCTAAACTGCGCCAACAGAGAGTTGGAAATGTTCATTCGAACACGTTTTTGGTCCAAAGTGAGCAAACGCGGCACCCAACGTGCGGACAGCTTTCTCATGCCTAAATCTTGATTCAATATGCGACAAACACGTTCTTTGAACATGTTTATAGCCTCTACTATCTCTCTAATTTTAATTCGACGGTTGTCTAGCACCATTTGGTGACCTTGAGCGATATTATCGTCAGTGGTTGCAGTTTTTGGACGTCCCGAACGTTCATCGTCACCCAAGCTGGTACGGCCACGTTTAAATTCAGCAGCCCAAAATTTCACGGTGATAAATGATGGTGCAGAGTCCCCGTACACAGCGTCCAACTCGTCTTTGATTTGCGTAGGCGTATTGCCTTTCAAAAGCAAATATTTAACGACAGCTCGATACTCGATTTTTTTCATTTTCATAAAAACACTCACATCGATTCACTCAAATGATTGTCAAACAACAACTGCGCGTCCAAAATGGCTGAAATTTTAGTGGATACCTTTCAAAGCATGCGCAAACACATTCCCCATATTGTGTTCTTCATATCTTGTTATTGAGGTCGGAAACCTTTCAGACAACCCTCGTATTGAATGGTTTTTCATGTATTTTTACATAGACAGATAAATTTGGGTCTAACTTAAGATAAATTTGGATACTTTTTCTACCTAATACAACACTTTTTTTATTTTTAAAACCAAAATTTGATCGTTAAAGAATCGGTCAGATATTTTCAGCCAATCTCCCCGACTATGAAGTTACGCTCGCTCTCATACACACACCAACAAACTGTACTTTGTTGCATAGTTACATTTATTGATGATCTGTCACGGTGCAAACACGGTATATACCAATATATATAAAGATATAGAATAAAATTTACCATCTACAGATACGAGTTCCATCTTGAGTGAAAAGTTTTTTTAATAAACCTCCTAAACAAAACAACACAAAAAAATGTAGAACATAAAAAATGCTAAAGTGGGTGCAACGGCAAAGTTTTCGAAATAATAAAAAGGAAAAAGACAACCTTATAATATGTTCCGTAAGTATTTGCATATACCGGATGTATTTCGTTTAACAAAACCAATTTTATTTTTATTTTAAATAAACTACGTAATTTTCACCTTGCAGTTTACTTAACGTTTGTAATTTATCTTTGCAGGGTTCGGATCCCAGAGTGGCGACATGCAGGGGAAAACTCCAAAACCGTAGGTCGAAACTGAATCAAGAAATCAACAAGGAGCTGCGGTTAAGAGCCGGCGCCGAAAATCTATTCAAAGCCACCACTAACAAGAAACTTCGAGAAACGGTGGCCGTGGAGTTAAGTTTCGTCAACTCCAATCTTCAGCTGCTGAAGGAACAATTGGCGGAGTTGAACTCGTCGGTGGAGCTGTACCAAAACGACAACAGGTAAGCCGAGACATTTTTTTTCATGGTCCTTTCGAGCCGGATAGGAATAGTATTCCTAAAGAAAAATTAAATTAATGGTAAAAACTATCAATGGCGTTGATTCTAAAATATTTATAATGGATCCAGTGATGTTAAACTGATCTCTTGTTGGCGTGAAATATTTGCATTCCTCTAGGATACGACTTTTCTTACTGTTTGGAGATGTGTCCTGAAAAATCTTCATTCATCATGTAGTATCTTTTGACCTCTAGGGAAAATGACTGGAATGTTATTATTCCAGTATATTCGATGTTGTAGTAGCCCTTTTTGCTAGAATTTCCGCCTTTTCACTACCAGCTAAACCTTGGTGAGCTAATATCCAAAGGAATTATTTGAGTGTTCCTCTATATTGAAGTTTCTAGACTAGCAGTGTTGTATCGCTTGAACTAAAAGATTTTTTGCGAGATGGTTTTTCAGTGCTGCCAAGCTAGAATAAAAATTAGATCATATGACCACTTTCTGGTGGATTGGAGCTCGCGAGGTTCGCAGCACCAAATTCATTTGACGACTCTGCTTACTGCTTGCCAAGCGAAGCGAGGTTCGCAGCACCAAATTAAGATGAACCATACTGTTTTATAATTTTTTTTGTAAAATACATACTAATTATATAATTATTTTTATTAAATGTCCTCGGATTTGTTATTTTTTTTCATGGAAGAGCTGTCTGCACTGTAAGCTGCTCTGCTCCTTTTCTTGGTTAGGTTAGGTTAGGTTAGGTTAGGTTAGGTTAGGTTAGATTAGGCTAGGTTAGTAAGCACTGTAGTCTAATTTTCAGTAGTCTTTGATAGTTTGATAGTTACTTGTTATACTATGGAATAGTGAGAGGTTCATCTGATTTAGAGGCCATACCCGAATCTTGAGGTTCTTCTTAGTCAGTTTTCCTACGCATCTACAAAGAATAATACCTGAATAATTCTAAATCTATATAAAAAAAAGGTTTTCTTCGCTTAATGATTGATTTATCAATACTTTGACATTCTTGATAGCTTAAAAATCAAGGTTCAGTGCAGTTGGTCTACTCCCTCCAAGAAAATATCATAGGAAGTTTACAAAATAGTGTGTACTCAATTATTATTTTGATTTTTGATTTGGCTAGACATTTTAGCACAGTACGAAAAAAATATCCGATGCTGACGCATGCGCATAAAAAATTTCTTTGATAAAAAGACCTGTATAACATTTTACGGTAACTACTGTTCCCTGTTGCGGATATATAACTTTTATATTCCTCTCAACCTTGACTTTACAATCATAATTATATTGTTGGAAATAAGTTAACTGTGTTTTCAGCTTCTCGCCATTGTATAAAGGTTTAAATATTTTTCATACTTGGTAGACTGCGATTGCTATATATACAGAGTGATCCCCCCTGTATTATTATTTTTCTATCAAAAACTATCTCGGCGATGGAAATAACTGTACAGCATTTTAGTACAGGCAATGAAGCTCAAAAAAATGTAAAACCTCGCAATTCTTTGGGTCGTAACGATCAAAAAATTATAAAAATAGAATTTTGTTTGTCTTTTTAATAGCTACTATTTTATTCTCTACAGTTTTTTTTGACATATTTATATAAAATTTCTATAATCCCAATGTTATTGAACCAAAATTATATCAACTTGTAAATAAGATATAGTTTATATACTCCTGGTGTTTTATTTATTTGGAAAGTACATTCGAGGTCAATTTTACACACCATTGTCTTTTTAACTCGATATAATAATAAATATTTTTAATTGAAATACTAAACAAAACAATTCAATACAGAATAGTTGATTAAAAGAATATGAGCAGGAATATGCTAGGCACCTTATACTGGGGTTTTTTTTCTTGTTACCTCTCTCTCTTTGAGTCGATTAGAGCTGCCTGATCCTCATCCTCACTTCCCTAAAACATCCAGCATAACGTGATTAGGTGTAAAGAAGTTGGCTCTTCTACTAAATCGTAATCTAGCAGAGCTCTGAGCTCCGCATTCAAGTTTTGCAAACCAAATCTCCGCCTTATTATTCATAACATACAGAAATATTACGATTTCTAGGTCTCTGATGATGTCTTGAGCTCGAGCTTACGATGTTCCTGGTAATTTTACAGGATATAGAGATGATGAGCAGCTTTATGCTTAGCTGGAGTTCGCCCTTGCAGTTGAGACCTTGGAATTTTTACTTATTAGCTACCAACATCTGGAAATGTTGTCTTAGAGTTAGCCCTTTGTCACGAGTAACTCACAGGTCTGCGAATTCTAGTCTGCCCGCTAAACTTTACTACTTCTTTGTACACTATCCTTCTACAAGATTTGCTGCTTCTTGTACATATTCTGATACCATGCGGGTTTGTATGCTTCGCGCTGATATTGCTGTATGGTCCCTATACAGGGATAAGCTGGTTCCTCATCTTGGGTATATCCGATGGATAGATGGTGTGAAAGGACGGTTCCTTGGGACACTCCTGAAGGGCCTTTCGTCAAGTAAGGATCACAGTAACCTTACTAGGAACCTGGTGATGAAGAATAGACCACAATTTTCGGACCAAAGAGTAAGATGGAAGATTTACCAAGAGACACAATTTATTCGATATTGAATTATCACTGAATTTCTTCATTACTTTGATGGTTTCATAACAGGTTTGATGCAGACTTGAATCATCTGCATAGAAGTACAAAAATTTGTTATAAAATTTAAGTATATAGACCCATGCACAAATAGAGCAGTTCTGCAGCTGCTAAGAGTCCGGGAACCAAGATGATTGATTGTTAAAATGTCATTTACCTTGAGGACATATGCATTCTTACGATATACATTTGGCAACATGGATTTTTTTAAATATCAACATTAGAAATGTAAAAGAAGAGAAATATCTTGTAGAAGGACCGCTTATTTGTCTATAATGCGCTGTATATTGTCTTACAGAAGACGTCCAGACATTCTCTTTCTTAAGAGCAATGTTCTAAGACTCAATAGACAGACCTCGTACAACTAAAAATATTTAAAATGTGAGGAAGTGGGTCAGGCCAAGAGCCCTGAGGCATTTTACCAACGGATATATATATTTAATAATGCCGCCTTACGGTAAATATTAATCTTTGTCGATGAAGGTTATAGCAAATGGTGTATAAATAATTTGAAAAGAAATCAATATAGATTGATTGTTATTCTATAATTTCATCCGGCTATTTTTTGCATTACGCTCTTCTGTTATCAGTCGATAATTTTTTTACGTTTTGGGAAATTGCCCTTGAGTTTCTGAACCCGTCGGTGCCAAAAAAATACATATATGACTATTTCATTAGGTCTTTTGTCTATACAGGGTGTACCAACTTTACGACAAAGTTGGGTATATGGGTTGTTTTAGAAGATATCAAAAAATGTTATTAACAAAAATAGTGGATGTCTTTAAGGTCCATATTTTGAAATTACCTTAAACTATACAGAGTGTTGTTTAACTCCGTTTAACTCCGAATTCGGTAAAATATACAGGGGTTCTAATTTAAAAACCATATGTTTGGTTTGTAACGGAGTTATACAACACTCTGTATAGTTTAAGGTAATCTACTATTTTTGTTAATAACATTTTTTGATATCTTCTAAAACAACCCATATACCGAATTTTGTCTTAAGGTTGGTACACCCTGTATATAACGGATATTAAGAAGCATAGAGAAGCAACAGTTAGTACCAGAGTTACAGCATCAAGAGAGAGTAAATTCCCAGAATAAAAACTAATTCGGTATGCAAAAATATAGTACAGTACGTGCGGTAAAACTTCAATATTTGTAATGCATTCTAAATTGTTTTTGTTAATTTCAATACAAAATTTATTAAATTTCTTGGACTATCACATTATTTTATGATCTTTCATTGTTACTACAGTAGGCCTATAAGAGGATTAACGTGCGTCATAGGCGTAACCAGATTAGAAAGGGATAATTGTTATTTAACGACCTCCAAATGGCAACAGCTTCTAATGACAGATATTTTGACTTAAATAGTGCTTAAGTTTCTAGAAATGCAGTTATTTGATTTTCGATAAACGTGACAAATAGCAGTGACTAAAAATGGAAGCAGTTTGTGAGTATACGCCAGTGAAAAAATTAAAACTAGACCATTTATCGCTCAATGAAAAGAGTGCTGTAGTGAATGTGTACCACTATTTTAAACATCAAAATCCCTCAAACACTATTGACAGTGTAGTTGAAACAACATCTAAGGCAATGGGATATGGAAAATCTACAATATATAGAGTTCTAAAGGAGGAAAAATCAGGTGGAGTAAACTCACCAAAGCCGAAACCAGGTAGACAAAAACTATTAAAAGTCAACGTGGACGAGTTTTTTAAAAATGCTATTCGTAAGCTTGTTCACTCATTTTTTATAAACAAGCAAATACCAACTTTAGATAAAGTTTTGCAAGCCATTACGAATGATGTTGATTTAACCACAATAAGCCGGGATAAACTATGGAAAACGTTACATGAGTTAAACTTTAAATTTGAAAAAATGGGCAGACACTCAATGCTAATTGATTCCGAAGAAATTGTATGTTGGAGAAGACAGTACCTCAGAAGAATACAACAAGTTAAAGCTCTAAATAAAAACATTTATTATTTAGATGAAACATGGGTTAATGAAGGACATTGTGTAGGAAGAGTTTGGAAAGACAAAAATATAAAATCATCCCATCAAGCTTTTCTAGAAGGATATACTACTGGTTTTAAGGAACCTATAGGAAAAGGTAAAAGATTAATTATTTGTCATATTGGCAGTACAAACGGTTTTCTTGAGAATGGTTTACTCTTATTTGAATAAAAAAAAACCGTTGATTATCACGAAGAAATGAATGGAGACGTGTTTGAGGAATATTTTGAACAGATGATTCAATTCATACCAAAAGGATCGGTTATTGTAATGGACAATGCAAGTTACCACTCCAGATTACTTGAACCTTTACCAACCACTAAATGGAAAAAGGATGAAATTGCAAAATGGTTATCTTCTAAAAATTTAGCCTTTGACAATACAATGCTGAGGGCAGAATTGTTAACTATTGCTAAAAAACATAAGCAAAATTATAAAAAATATAATATTGAGGAGATAGCCAAAAAACGAGAAATTGAAATCCTTCGTTTACCACCCTACCATTGTGAGCTGAATCCGATAGAATTGATATGGGCTCAAGTTAAAGGTTATGTTGCCAGAAATAACACTACTTTTAAATTATCAGATGTTAAAAATCTCTTCAATAAGGCAATATCTGAAGTAACAAGTGAAAATTGGCAAAAATGTATTAGACACGTTACAGAAATAGAAAAAAAAATGTGAGAGCTAGATAACATAATTGATATTACTATAGAGCCCATTGTAATTTCTCTAGAATCAGATGGTGAATCTTCTGACACAGAGTGCGAGGAACCATAACTTTAAAATTATTAATTTATGTGCTTTAATTTTATTTTTAGATTTTTATTTGTTAAGATTTATTATTGCATTTAAATTGGAAAATTGATAAACAATAAAGTTATAATATTTTAGATTATGATAAATTTTATCGAGGATGTCTTGCGCTATGTGTGGCATTCATATTTATTTATAAATTTTTCTTATTTCAAGTTCGATTATAAAAAACTCAAATACAATGGACATAATTATAAATACATAATCTAATAAAAAAAGCTATAAACATAAACAATGGTCTTTTATCAAACGCGCAATTAGACGCTATCATTCATGATTTCTTTAAATTTTAATATACAGGGTGGACAAAAATGCAAAATGTTCAAATTAAATCTTAAAACACGTCAATTTTAATTTTTGAATGCCCATCAACGCCATCACTAAGGACGTAATGTCCAACACATCTATAGAAGTTGATGGCCGTTTAAAAATTAAGCAAATGGGCCCTTCCAATATACTACGAGTCCCAGTAACTTTTAAATGTTGTTTTTTTTTGTTTCAGCACTGATTCCGTCATGCCTATGATCCCTTTGGGTTTAAAAGAAACCAAAGAGATCGACTTCCGTGATCCATTCAAAGATTTCATCTTGGAACATTACAGCGAAGACGCAGATAGATACGAAGATGCCATTTCCGACTTCATGGACACCAGGCAGGCCATCAGAACACCTCTGCGCGACGCCAGCGGTGTAGCCCTTCTTTTCAGATACTACAACCAACTGTATTTCATCGAGAGGCGGTTTTTCCCACCCGATAGGTCTCTAGGCATCTACTTCGAATGGTTCGACTCTTTGACAGGTAAATTAAACACACAAAGCACCTTCTATAGTTTATACTAAACTAAAACTAAAAAAGTCTTCTCCGCACAACAGTATGTATACAGACACCACTGCTTCTAGTGCGTTCGAGAACATATCCCGTCCAGAGTATACGCGAAGGTTCTCAAATTATCAATTTCCCTCATGTAGTAACTTGTTTTCAGGTGTACCATCTTGTCAAAGGACGGTAGCCTTCGAAAAAGCCTGCGTCCTCTTCAACATGGGTGCTGTATATACGCAAATAGGTGCCAAGCAAGACAGATCGACTGCCAAGGGATTAGACGCGGCAGTGGACAGTTTTCTAAGGGCGGCTGGTACGTTTAGATACATAAACGAAAATTTTACGAACGCCCCCTCGATGGATCTCGGTCCTACTATGCTGGAAATGTTCGTACAACTAATGCTGGTAAATATATGTTCACTATCATGCTTGTTCCATGCTTGTATTACTCACTGTATTATACCAAATTAATCCAGAATCATTTCCTCTACTATAAATGTACCAAAATCTATTTTCACAGTGCCAAGCCAGAGAATGCCTCCTAGAAAAACTCCAACTCCAATCCAAAGACAACAGATCGGTGGACATATGTTTGGATCTGTCTCAAGAAGCTGCTCATCTGTCGGAATGTTACAATGACGTTTCCCAGTTGATAAATCACGATACCGTAAGAGATTTCGTGCCCTACAGCTGGTCATCGTTGATACAAGTCAAAAGGGAGTTTTATACAGGAGTGGCGCATAATTTTGCCGCTTCCGGTATCCTACACGACGATGCGGCGAAAATGTCGGATACTACCAAAGATACGTTATTATATATGCACGTGGAAATTGACGGGATGGCGCAGTTGGATATCAAGATGCCCAAAGATGCTTCGGAAAGAAGGTTGCTAGGTAAGCTGGATATTTAAGCTTTTATGATTGATTTATTAATGATTTAATGTTGTAGGTAGAGCTCATTTGAGGGAAGCGTTAGTACTGTATGAAGAAAGCCAAAGGCAGCACAGGATGTGTAGGGAATTGAAGGGCAAACAAGCGCTTTTATCAGTATTAAGATTGGCACATAAGAAAGCTTTAAATGCCTACACTGCTACCGAGACTGAAGACGATTTCAGTGATTTGTTGGATCCACCCCAAATACAATGTAATTATTTTTTCTTTATTAATTATCTCAAATCAACAGCTGCAAAATTTCTGAAGTCTTTATCTGCAAACATTATTTTGTCTTACATCATTTATATTATAAAAAAATACTACAAGCAAATATACATCACTGTAAGGCAGCCACGGCTGTATTACAGAGATGTCTACTCAAACAAGACATAGATCTTGCTCTTGTGCAGGAACCCTATGTCGTTGGGAGAGCGGTTAAAGGGTTACCATGCGCGGGAGGCTATGACTTGATCTATTCGACGAATGGCCACCCTCGGGCATGCATAGTAGTTAAAGAAATCTTGATGTTTTTCCACAATGGGACCTGTGCACAGGAGACCTAGTGGCAATTACAGTCAAGATTAAAAGAAATAACATGTCGAGGCAGATTGTTATTGGTTCGGCATACCTACCTTACGACCAATCAGGTCCCCTCCTTACAAAGAGGTGAGAGAACTGGTTACACATTGTAGGGACAAAGGGATCGAACTCCTTCTGGGGTGAGACGCCAATGCTCACCATATCATATGGGGGAGCACAGACATTAACTCAAGAGGGGAGTCACTTCTGGAATACATTGCTTGCAATAATCTAGAAGTGGCTAACGTTGGGAATGACCCCACTTTTGTGATCGAATCGCGGGAGGAGGTCATTGATATCACAGTAGGTACAAGAGAGGTGTGCAGGTGGGTGGACGGATGGCATGTCTCCAGGGAGATGTCTATGTCCGACCATAGGCATGTCCTCTACAACCTAACCTGTGAAACGGGGAAGGAGGAGGTCACATATCGCAACCCTAGAACTTGTGACTGGGACTCCTTTAGAGAGCACCTTGAGCAGGGTCTAAGCGAATGCCTCCGGCCCCAAAGAATGTGGCTGAAATAGACCTCCTCTCAGAACAACTGACTGGAGGTCTTATGGATTCCTATAACAGAAACTGCCCAGAGAAAAGGAAGAGGGCTAATAGGGACACTGTATGGTGGACCAAAGACCTCTCGAGTCTCAGGACAGAAGTGAGAAGACTCTTCAACCTGGCCAAAAGAACAAATGGCTGGGAAGCCTATAAGGCGAAAAGGAGAGAATATGGCTATGCGATTCGCAAAGCCAAAGAAAACTCTGTGAAAATTCTGTGAGGACATTGACAGTCTTCCAGAATGCTCCAAGCTGAGAAAAACTCTCCAGAGGGACACCATGGGTAGGGTAGGATCTCTGAAGAATGAAAAAGGGGAATACACAACGACCGGTGAGGAGACTTTAGATCTTCTTCTAAAATCACACTTCCCGGGATGTGAACCTGTCACGGAGCAGGGGCACATCTGTTCAGGGGCACTCCGTAGGGGGGTATCCAAGGACAGCTGGGCCCTTGCCAACAAAATCGTGAACAGAACCAGACTAGCATGGGCGATAAAATCCTTTCACCCATACAAAGCTGCGGGACCAGACGGTATCTTCCCAGCACTGTTGCAACAGGGCAGGGAAATCATCGAGGGACCAATGTGCCGACTACTCAGGGCCAGCTTGGCACTGAGCTATATCCCTATGAACTGGAGGTCTGGAAGAGTAGTCTTCATACCGAAGCCTGGTAAGGCCACGTATGCTGAGACGGGCTCCTTCAGACCTATCAGCCTGACCTCCTTTTTTCTTAAAACTTTAGAAAAACTGGTAGACAGGTACCTACGGGACGGTGCTTTGAGGGTAAAACCTCTGCATCGAAACCAGTTTGCGTATAAGAGTGGGGTGTCCTGCGAAGTCGCGGTACACAAGCTGCTCCTGAAAGCGGAGCAGGCACTCTTAAATAAAGAGATAGCCCTAGGTACGTTTCTGGATATTGAAGGGGCATTTAATGTTGCCTCCTTCGATTCCATACTTAGGGCTATGCAGAACCGTGGCATAGAACAGGACATTGTAAGATGGACTGGTAATATGTTACGGGAAAGAACAATAATAGGTACGCTCTTTGGGGAGACGAGGATGGTCTCAGCCACTAAGGGGTGTCCGCAAGGAGGGGTGTTATCTCCTCTTCTGTGGAACCTGGTGGTTGACGAGCTCCTTTGTAGACTCAATGACGAGGGTATCTATGCCCAAGCCTTTGCTGATGACGTCAGCATAGTTGTAAACGGTAGATTCGGGGCCACTGTGTCCGAGAGAATGCAGCTGGCACTGAGGATTACCGAAAAATGGTGCAAACAAGAGGGATTGTCAACTAATCCGGCAAAGACCTCCGTGATAGCGTTCACCCTCAGAAGGAACCTTGACTTGAGGGTACTTCGTATGTGGGGCCAAACGCTAAAGTTTAAAGTCAAATACCTAGGGGTAACCCTAGATAGCAAACTAACCCTTTCCAACCACATTAGAAACACAACAGATAAAGGCCTAAGAGTTCTCTGGGCATGCAGAAGAGCTGTGGGCAATACGTGGGGGCTTAAACCCAGTATGATGCACTGGCTTTATACGAGGGTGGTGGCACCCATCATAACCTACTGTTCTGTTGTGTGGTGGCATAAAGCGAGGTGCTCAGTAGCATCTAGACAGCTAGGCAGGGTACAAAGAGTAGCCTGTCTAGCTATAACCGGGGCGATGCGAACAACGCCCACGGCGGCCCTGGAAGCTATGCTGGGACTACCTCCACTACATCTTATTGTGGAAAGGGAAGCACTGGCAGCTGCTTACAGGCTGAAAATAAACAACGAATGGGGCAGGGCGATCCCTAGGTACTCATTCCACAATCTCGAAAGAGATTGAACATAATCAATTACTGAGCATGCCCTCAGATAGAATACCTATCTGCTACGACCTTTCCAAACCATATACGGTTCATATTCCGGATAGGGACGAAGCTCGTACCAAGACTAGGAAACAACATGAATCCGTTTGGTACACAGACGGATCCAAAACAAGCACCAGCACTGGGATTGGAATCTACAATGAAAATACAGGGAAGACGTATAGTCTCAACCTGGGTTCAGTAGAGACTATCCTGCAAGTGGTTGCCATCAACACATGCTCGGAAATCCTGAACGAGACAGTCCCTAACAGGACTGTCAGGATCAGAAGTGATAGCCAAGCAGCTCTCAAAGCAATAGAGAGCGTACACACTACGTCACGAACAGTGAAGCACTGCCAAGGAACTGTAGCTGAACTGGCACAACGCCACAAGGTTATCCTTGAATGGGTACCAGGACACACAGGGATTTTTGGAAATGAAAAAGCTGACCTCCTAGCCAGGGAAGCTTCAGAAGGAACCCTGATCGGACCTCTTCCCACATGTGGGGTCTCATACCAACATGTAAGGGAAACAATAGAGGAACGACTAAGGGAACAACATAAAAAACTCTGGATGGAACTGCCTGGACTCAGGCAATCCAGATTATTCATAACAGGTCCATCCAGGGAGAAAACTACAGAACTACTCAGCCTAAGTAGAACCCAATTGAGAAAGGCAGTTGGACTGCTTACAGGACACTGCCATCTCCGAAAACACATGAACACAATAGGACTCGCTGAGGACCCATTGTGCAGAAAATGTGGTGAGGAAGACGAAACTCCTCTTCACGTAATATGTCACTGTCCGAGCCTTAAGTGGCTTAGACAGAGACACTTTGGCATTCAGTTTCCTGAGCCAGAGGAAATCGTGAAAGCGAATATCAGGGACATTCTAGAATACATGAAGGAAACGAACCTGGTATGATTACTTCAGGGGGGTACAATGAGCCTAGAGCTCCAGTACATGCATGAAACGCACCCCAGAAGAATAGAATACATCATTTATCCAGAATGCCAACCTGATGTATGTATGTATGTATGAATTAGGGCGACCTATAGGATCTATTGTGTCCCCCCTTACTTGCCAAGTTCTGATGTTTTCTCAGATTTATAGCAGCTCTTCGAGTCCTATTTTCCTGAGGAAGTTTAGGACATCGTCGGGCTTCCAATCTTCTATTTCATATGCTCCTAGGTATGTAGTCCTAGAATTCTGCAAGGCAGGGCATTCTGAGAGTATGTGTATTGAGGTTTCATCCTCTTCCTCACAGAATCTGCACTTTGCTTCATCTACTAACTCTAGTTTCTTCATGTGGCTTCTTAACCGGCAATGCCCGGATAATATTCCCGTTAGAATTCGGAGCCTTTTTTACTGAGGTTGATGCAGCTAAGAGATCTCTTCTGGTCATAGTTCCCCAGCAGTATCTTAGATTGCCTCAGTCCTTCCAGCTGATTCCAGTACTTGGATTTTTCCTTCTCTATTTCTTCCCTTAGTTTTCCTAAGATTACTCTACTGCTGATCCCATAAGATGGTTCTGGTCGCAAATGTGGGGTTTCAGCTCATTTTTTTTCCAGCTTATCTGCTGTTTCATTCCCCTCTATTCCTATGTGTCCCGGGACCCATAGGAGGGTGACAGTGTTTTTCTGGCCTAGTTCATTTAGTTTGCCTAGGCATTCCCAAACCATCTTAGAACTGAGTATATTTGAGCTCAGCGCTTTACTATCCGACATGATCACAATCTCTTGTCTGCGGTAGTTTCTTCCAATATTGAATTCGACACATCTTTCGATGGCGCGGACTTCTGCTTGAAAGATGCTCGGGTATGTGCCTAAGCTTTCTGAGTATTTGGCTCTCGGTCCAAAAACTCCTATCCCAGTTCCCTCGTCTAGCTTGGAACCGTCCGTATACCACTTTATGGTATTCTGATTTAATTTCTGTATGGTGTCTTCATCCCATTCAGATTTATTACTCAACTTTGTGATGAATCTTCTCACAAAGTTGAATTTCTTTGGCATATCATCTTGTGGCATTTCCCAAGTTTGATCAAAATGAAGTGATCGAGGTTTTTCCCTGATAATTCCTTCTTTGATCATTCTATACAGGGTTAGTATAAAGTATGGAACCCCCTAAGTATCTCCTCAACGGTTTGATATTTTTAAATGAAATTGCTTATCCCCTTCTAAGAAGATCCAAGGAATTCAAAAATGCTATCAAATTTAATGTACCATTTGCGGTTAAACCGGAAATGCATATCAACTTTTTTATTTTAAATAGAACACCCTGTATATTTTTCCATTTTTGAATTCCTTGTGAAATTCTGCATATACAGTAAAACTTTCCATTCATATTGTTATTGAATAATTGAGGCTTTAATCAATAATTTATCGTTTTTGACTTAGTTAGCCATGGATGAAATGTCAAACCTTTAATTGTCAAATAAATTAATTATTGAGTAATCTACCTATCAGTGTAGTATAAGTTGTGCAATAATATTTCTCTCTGTTATTTGTTACTATTGTTTTTTCTATTATGGTGTATCTAAGTGAAGGAAAACGTATCGAAATTTTAATTATGCGAGGATATGGAGACAAACAGCGTTCTTATAAGGAAGTTTTAAACCTATTCAATGAAGTTAATCCAGATCACCAAATCACAAAATCAACAGTTGTGAAAACTGTAAGGCGTTATTTACGAACACATCACGTAGTAAATGAACCCAAGTCAGGAAGACCAAAATCCGCCACAAATGACAATGTAAAGTTGGATGTGTTACTATCACTTGAAGAAAATCCACAAACATCAACTACCCAGTTAGCTCTTGACTTTGACATAAGCCAGACTTCCGTCATGAACATAATGAAATCCGAGAAATTGAATCCATATAAATTTCACTTCTGTCACGAATTAACTGAAGATGATCCAGATCGCAGAACAGAATTTTGCGAAAACATTCAGAACAGATGTATAGCAAACCCAAATTGTGTTCTCAGATGAAGCAACATTTTGCTTAAGTGGTAAAGTGAATAGACATAAATATCGTATCTGGTCTAGAAATAATCCCCGTTGGATGAGGCAAGTACATACGCAGTATCCGCAAAAAATAAATGTGTGGACAGGAATGATAGACGATAATATTATTGGACCTTTCTTCATTGAAGGTAATCTGTCTGGACATCATTATTTAGATTTATTAACAAATTATATTGTACCCGCTATTGAAAGACTTTATTCTCATCCAAATAACCCAGCAATTCCTGCTGAAGACATATGGTCTCAGCAAGATGGCGCACCTGCACATTATTCTAGAATTGTGCGCCAGTATTTAGATCAAGTTTTTCCAGGTCGATGGATAGGGCGTAGGGGTGCTATCTAATGACCACCTCGTAGTCCTGATCTAACTCCTCTCGATTTTTTTCTGTGGGGTTATCTAAAAAATAAAGTATACATAAATAGACCCACAAATTTAAATGACTTAGAGTTACGCATACGAAACTTATTGCTGCAAGTGCCGAACGAATTTTTGCAAAATTCTTTACGAGAATTTGAAGACCGTTTAGGATATTGTTAAATAGCAGAAGGGCGTAATTTTGAACATTTAATATAATTTTGTTAATTTTGTGTTATTTTTTGTTAAAATAAATAAATTGTTATGTTGCCAAGTTTTTAGGATGTTTCCATAAATTAAGTTTGCCTTACTCACCATTTGACATTTCATCCATGGCTAACTAAGTCAAAAACGATAAATTATTGATTAAAGCCTCAATTATTCAATAACAATATGAATGGAAAGTTTTACTGTATTTGCAGAATTTCACAAGGAATTCAAAAATGGAAAATATACAGGGTGTTCTATTTAAAATAAAAAAGTTGATATGCATTTCCGGTTTAATCGCAAATGGTACATTAAATTTGATAGCATTTTTGAATTCCTTGGATCTTCTTAGAAGGGGATAAGCAATTTCATTTAAAAATATCAAACCGTTGAGGAGATACTTAGGGGGTTCCATACTTTATACTAACCCTGTATATCGTTTTCTTCCTTACACTTTCTAACAGAATGTGCAGTGGGGTCAAGTTTAAAATCACCTCCAATGCATGCCAACCTGATAAACCTGCTAAATCCAGAAATACAAAGGTTCCTACATCGTTTATCAACATTCCCAATAGCAATCTAGGAATAGGGTACTTGACAGTTTTAGGAAATCTTGTTTATAATCTACCTTATGGTCTAAAAACAATCTTTGTCACATTTTATTTTACATTTTTATAATAACTTTGACATTTACTGTTTAAACGCGTCAAACTGTCATGGCGTCTCGAATGACGTCAAAGTCTGTAAAACAACAGCTCTGTGTGTTATGATTGGTTAGGTTAGGAACCGTCCTTATTTAAGGTTGTGAGGTTAGCACGCCTGAATGAAGTTTCAAAGTTTTCAAAAGTGTTCAAGCTTCAAAAAAATTAAGGGCATTTTTTTAAAATCACAGAAATTCCAGAGTCTGTCCGGCAATTTTCCCAGGAAATTCTGTATTAGTGAGGTCTTTTCAGGACATTGTATTTATTACTGTGTTTGCAGTTTTCAACATTTGGGGTAGTATGAATAAGTTTGGCAAAAGTTTAATGGATTTTGTGGTACTGAGAAGAAATATTGAGTGAGGAAAAGGGTTACTTAAATAACATTGGCAATATTTCCAGTGAGGAAATCAGTCTGAGATAAGAAAAAATTGATTGTTAGGAGAGATGAATGCTTCCTGGATATTCTCCCGAAATATTTCAACTTTTCGTTTGTGAATCTTGTAGACCAAGATCTTGGTACCTGTCAGATCTTCATTTTCATCGATATCTTGCAAAAATTTTACCTTTCCATTGCCTTAAATCCTAAAAAGATATATGCTGATGTGATCCAATTCCATCAACACCTTTATTTTCCTATTCTTCTTTCCAAAATTCCAAATCTTCTCGATGGTGATGCAGATTAACTTGTTTTTTTCTTTCTTACAGCTGCTACCAAATTTCAATTATCGCTGACACCTCCAGATTTTGCTCAATACCGAGTAACTGATTTATTCCGGAGTTTGGGTCCCATAGCGATATTTTCGGCGAAGAGACATTGGTCGGCTCCAAGATCGGTGCAACTCCATAGAGGTCGAAACACAGACGGTTTCGGGTTCTCCTTACGTGGAGACGCTCCAGTTATAGTAGCCGTAGTCGAACCAAACTCTTTAGCAGATGTAAGTATAACTATACCCTAATATTCTAAAAAACATAAAATCTGTTGTTTCTTGAACATATTGTTTATTTGGTAATTCTAACACAATAAATGTCGGCAATACACTATACAATTTATAGTTTATTTGTTTGGAGTTGGCCTTGCTTGGACCTTGAAGGATTTGTATTTATAATGAATTCACTGCGTTGCCAACTTCAAACAAATGAACTATAGTAATGAAAGTGAATAAATATGAACACCCTCTGTGAACCATTTTTTATTATTTTTTAGTTTGGTGGAATCAAAGAAGGCGACTTCATAGTAGCCGTAGGCGATAAAGACGTCAAATGGTCCTCCCACGATGAAGTAGTAACCTTAATCAAAAACACAGAAGAATCTCTTAACCTCAAATTAGTCACTCCCATGGATAGAAACTATCTTAAGGTACGTGTTTTATTGTATGTCATACTGGTTCATTATTGTGTTTTTATTGCTTAGTTACCAACTATCTAATGTCGTACTTTATGGCCCACACGGACATAAAAAGAAATAATGTTTTGTTTAACTTATTTAATAACCTTTACTAATTATAATTACAAACGGAATATAGTATGAGACATGAGAAAGTGGCAATGTTATTAATTCAAACCGGATTTTTAAAATACTGATTTTTATTGAGATTGGATTGCAATAACGAACTAGTATGACATAAAAGTTTGTATGTACCAATGGCATAAACAGATGTGTAAATAGTCTATATAGAAAGGACAAGGAGTAATAAATCATTCATTTAAGTAGATTTCATAGACGTACAAAAATATATTTTAAGAGGGTATACCGTAAGGTACATTTTGTATTGAACGAATGAGTTGCAGCTGTGCTAAAGAATATACGATTTAGGTCAGAGGTAACGGGATGTACTAATTTTAATAAAAAAAGTGATAGAGGTACATACATTTTAGTAAGTTTGATAAATAAAGGCAACACAGTTTATTCATAATAGAACACAAACCAATCTGTAACAATAATTATTATTTTATATAAGTATTTTTGTTCTTTTTGTAAGAAGATTAATTAAAACTTTGAATATTGTCACAAATAAATTACAATGAAATATATTTTTTAAAAATTAATTAAAGTCAAGATAGCAAGATATCGTTACAATTTTTATTAAATTCAAAGAAGCAGAATGAATATTTTTTATTTGTATTAAATGAAAAAACTCTGATATTGAATTGTTATATTGTTGATGATATTGTGGAATTAACGGCTGCTATGTTGTGTGTTGCTAAATCAACAATTTATAGATTACTAAAAGAAAGCAAGAATGGAACTCTTCAAACCCCTAAAACTCCTTCAGGCCAAAAACCAATTGAGATCGATGAGTCATTAAAACAAAGACTAAGGCGTAGTAGATAGCAAGATATCGTTACAATTTTTATTAAATTCCTCCTATATGTAGTGTTTGGGGAATTTTTCTCAGAAATTTTAAACGGCAAGTGGCCTACTGTAATCGGCTTAATACGATTACACCTATTTACAGATTATTCGATTATTGAGAGGGATTTTCCAAACAACCCAGTTTTCTTAGAAACATTATCGGGAATATTATTTTAAAAGAAAGTAGGTACATTAAATCAGTAATTAGTATTAGTTCTTTGAGTAAAGTTGTATGGTTTTCATAATATTGTAAACAGTTGGAAGATATTTAAAACATTTGTTGAATGTTAATTGTGCAAGTACCAAACAATGTCGATAAGCCAAGGACCATCTAAACGACCAAAAACAGGTCCATTATCTTTAAATGAAAAAACTCTGATATTGAATTGTTATATATCATTGAAAAACAAGGATCCAAGTGCAAGTGTTGATGATATTGTGGAATTAACGGCTGCTATGTTGTGTGTTGCTAAATCAACAATTTATAGATTACTAAAAGAAAGCAAGAATGAAACTCTTCAACCCGCTAAAACTCCTTCAGGCCGAAAACCAATTGAGATCGATGAGTCATTAAAACAAAGACTAAGGCGTAAAGTCCATGGATTTTACTTACGAAAGGAAATTCCAACTCTTGTCAAAATTATGACATCAGTGCAAGAAGATACGCACTATACAAAATTCTTCAGAATGACATTATGCAAACTTTTGAAAGATGTGGGTTTCAGATATACAAAACATAATAGAAAATCTCTCTTGATAGATAAACCGGAAATAGTTTTTTTGGAGAAGAGACTATTTAAGAAGCATTCGACATGCCAGAGAACAAAATTTGAAAATCTTCTACTTAGACGAAACATGGATAAATGCTGGATATACAGTTTCCAAATCTTGGCAAGATGAAAACATTAAAAGCGGAAGACAGGCATTCGTGGAAGGTTTGTCGTTAGGTTTGCAGCCACCATCTGGAAAAGGAAAAAGACTTATCATTGTCCATGTTGTAAGTTCTGAAGGTTTTGTTGATGGTGGATTATTAACTTTTATTTCAAAACGCACAGGGGACTATCACGAAGATATGAATGGGGATGTCTTCGAGGAATGGTTTGTTCAAATGTTGGATCTGGTTCCAAAAGGGGCTGTTATTGTTATGGACAACGCAAGTTACCATTCACGGTTACGAGAAGCATTGCCCACAAGTCGTTGGCGTAAAGCAGAGCTTTTGGAGTGGCTTATTTCGAAAAATATTAAGTTTCCAAAAGATCCACTAAGGAAATAACTTTACAGAATTGCAAAAATGAACAAGAATAATTACAAAACCTACATTGTAGAAGAAATGGCTTCTTCTCGTGGTATATCAGTTTTTCGACTTCCCCCTTATCATTGTGAACTTAATCCCATAAAATTAATATGGGCTCAGGTAAAGGGGGAAGTTGGAAAAAAAATACTACTTTTAAAATAAACGATGTTGTGAAAATGTTTGAGAGTGCTGTAAGTCATGTTAGTAAGGAAAATTAGACAAACTGTATCGAGCATGTTATCAAAGTAGAGGCAAATATGTGGAAAATTGACAATATTCGTGATGATTTAATCGACCCTATTATTATTAATGTCAACAACGATTCTTCCTCTTCCGAGTCGGATATAGAATAAAATGTAAGTAATAAATGTATTCCAATAATTATTTCTTTTCATTTTTTATTATATTATAATTTAAAACGTATTTTTTTCCAAAATACACACCACTGCATTGCGTTATTGCTTATCTGCTAATCCTTTAACAATGAAGAAACCCTAAACTTTGCTACAACTGAAACAAATACGGGGTCGATCTAGCTGGTTTTTAGATTTACGGAAAAAATGTAATTTAAAATAAAAGATTTATCAAAAATTTCATGGTGCTCCCTGTAAAGGTTTTGCATACTTAATTAGGGTTTATTACTCCTCGTACTTTTTGTACATACTATACCCTTGATACATAAATAACTATTTTATACCCTCTTGAATGTATAAACAATTTTCTATTATTTATTTACAGCCAGCAAAAAATCCTAGTACAAATAAAGGCTCCGTGTCGACCCACAGCAGTAGCTCGGGTATATCCAGCGGTATGTCGAGCCCTTCGGGATCAATGGCTCAACACGGCAACATGCACCACAATAACAAGAGGTTGAATTGGAATCCGTTCAAGAGGCATTCCTCATCCAGAGAAGGAAAAGATTTCTATGAAAACGTCATACTTAGAGGAGGATAGTACGAGATATACGACTGCTTAAATAAGAATATTTATAGCTGTATATATAGGTAGAAGAAATGTATCAATTTATCGAAACTGAAACTGTTTTTTATTTGTTGTTTATAAGAATTTCTTTCTTGTCGTACCTTTAGCATTTTATCGACTGTTGTTAATTTTATTTTATGTAAAAATAAAGATTTATATAAAAGACCAAAGTTGATTTATTTAATAATGGTCCATTTTTCTTAAAACAAAACTTGGAACTAAAGGAGCACGATAAAATTTGACTAAAGAGGTTAGTTTTTTAACGCAAATCGACTACATTTTTACCAATTTAGAATAATTTTTTAACTGGGAATGCTTCTGTTTCACTGCCAACTTGGAGATGTACTTCCGAGTCCATTAGAGATTGCTAATAATTCTTTCTTTGTCGTCTAGGCCTAAGTCATCCAAATATCTCAATATTACATCGTACTTGACATAACCAGAAGCTTTCCCGTAACCAATAAAGCATAATATGGTCTAGACAGTTCTGTATAAGCATTTGAAGCCTAAAAATATCTTCTCTAGTACCAAGTCCACTTTTGCACTAATTTTTCGCACCTTCTATAATATATTGGTGTTTGTATGACACGCAGAAACAGTTTTAAGAATCATAATATTACAAAATACACTAAAAATCTTCATGTTATTTCTGCGTCACATTAAAAATGAAGGAAATTCGTTTAAAAAAAGTTAAAAACCGATTAAAATCTCAAATTTCACTTTTTCACTTCTTAATTCCTTTGGTTAAAGGGTAATAAAACCACCCCAAGGCTTTTATGCCCTACGATTAGATATACAGTGTGTAAAAGCCAAATGGAATAAATTCATTATTTCGGTTACTGTACATATTTATAAAAAATCCCGAAACACGTCAAATTTAAATTATAATTTGACATTCTTTAACGTGAAAATGCAACCCCTACCTTCAACCCCCTTAGAATGACAGGTACAACCCCCAATTTTTTAAATGGGAAGTATAGGCTTGTGATATATATATCATTTGAAAGGTCTCTTCATTCTCTATTCAAAAATGTTATTGTTTTTAAATTTAATGCAAAAATTAACATAAAAAAAATTAATATAATGTTGTTACCGAAATTCGCTATAATACAATCAAAAACTAAAATGTAATGCAAAACGTAATAAAATGTAGAACACGAAAAAGAACTATGAATGTTAATGAAGTAGATACTCAAAATGTTCTCCGCGAACGTCTTGGCAACATCCTAATCTCAAATAAAACTGTTTTTTAACATTAGGTCGTGATCGACCTAATCGCAAGCGTTATTCGTTCTTTTAAGTCATTTAAATCAGAAGGTTTAGTTTTGTACACATGGCTCTTCACATATCCCCATAAAAATAAATTTAATAATGTAAGATCAGGTAATCGCGCTGGCCATTCAATCGATCCTCGCCTCCCTATCCACCGATTGGGAAATATTGTATCGAGGTACTGCCGGACATTAAGTTGGTAATGTGGTGGTGCTCCATCCTGCTGAAACCATATCGTATTCGCTGGAACTTGAGGGTTACCTGGATCAGGATATAAATTTGCCTACGTTGGAATGACATCATTTTGAAGTAGGGCCAAATAATTGTTGCCATTCAAGTTGCCCTCAATAAAAAAGGGACCAATGATATTGTTCCCTACAATCACTGTCCAAACATTAACCTTTTGAGGGTATTGAGTGTTGAGTGTGTTCTTCTCTCATCCAGTGAGGATTTTCCGTGGACCAGTAATGGCAATTTTGCCGATTAGCATGACCGTTAAGTAAAAAAGTACACTCATCAGAAAACAAAACGTCTTCTAATTGGATAATATTGTTATCCAACATGACCATTATTTGCTCACAAAAAAAAGTTCTCCTATCAAAATCGTCTTCCATGAGCTCCTGAGTAGGTATCATCTTATACGAATGCAATTTATTTTCTTTTAATATGTTTGCTATCGATGTATGGCTAGCATTGAATGTAGTGGATGTCTGTCTACTCGATGTATGTGGGTTTTCCTGAAACTCAAGCAACACATCTAATTTGAGTTCATCACTCAGTGCATTGGCAGCTGCTTTTTTTATCTGCCTTACATGACCAAACTCGCGAAACTGCTTTTCTATTTTACTTATTGTTCCTTGGGATATAGGCGGTAAATTAGGAAATTTCTCATGAAATAGGCGAGCTACTTCCTGTTGTGTTCGGATGTTATCTCCGTAACCAATCATTTGTAAAACTGTTATTTTATGCATTTCCGTTAATCTAACCATTTTTCAGAATTGAAATGAACAAACTTTATACTTAAATTACAACAATGACAACTTAAATAAAACAATTTACTACTGCTTGTTAAAATAGCGTTGCCACGGAAATTCTTTAAAGTTTTTTAATGGTTACCAACTAAAACCACATTGCTATGGTTTTTGTTCACTTTCTCATTATCAAGACCTAAACGGGAAATAAGTTTTAAGTATATTGTAATAAGTTTCGAGTATATTTTAGCGAATTTCGGTAACAACATGATTTTAATTTTTTTTTATGTTAATTTTTGCATTAAATTTAAAAACAATAACATTTTTGAATAGAGAATGAAGAGACCTTTCTAATGATAAATATAAATATAAGCCTATACTACCCATTTAAAAAATTGGGGGTTGTACTTGTCAAGGGGGTTGAAGGTAGGGGCTGCATTTTCACGTTAAAGAATGTCAAGTTATAATTTAAATTTGACGTGTTTCGGGATTTTTTATAAATATGTACAGTAACCGAAATAATGAATTTATTATTCCATTTGCCTTTTACACACTGTATATATTTTAATCGTTGCGCTATCATCTACCTTCTGTTAAAATGTCAAGCAACTGATTCAAGGTGCAAGTAATTGCGAGGTTTTAACTTTTTTTTCGATCTTAATATCCCGCACTACGTACCAGCAACCTCCGCCGCTGTCCCAGCGTCTTCTGACGTCACGCACCGGCGGCGCTTGCCCGATCGTCATTTCCCAACATCGATTTTCCCCTACACTGTACGCGTATGACTTACGTCAACCATGCAGTCGGTCTGTTCCAAATATTTCTATTTATGAAAAGCGTACCTACGTATAAATATTCCGCCGACAATTAATTTCAAAGTGAACTAAAAAAAAAAAATAAATAAATAAATAAATTCGGTGATGGATAGTGACGCGAAAAAATCCACGGCATGGGGTAGAAAATTTTTTATTATTTAAACGAGTTTCGTGCATGTGTACCACTGTGGAATAACATAGAAGGTAAATAAATCTCTTCGATCTTCCTAAAACTATTAAGTAAGTACCGTATATTTTTTTTTCAAAGATGCGCGGTACCAGAGGATAGAAATTAAACGGAAAAAAGAAGAAATTCGAAGATGGGGAATTCCTGCAGCAGCGGACAGGCTCACAAGGACAAGGACAACATGTCGCAAAGATCGGAAGAGTAAGAAATTATTTTTAAAACTAAAATAATGTTAATAAAAATGTCTTTTCAATATTAATTCCTAAAATCCTTTCAAAAGTGTCATAGAGACTACTAGCTGGGTTCCGATTATACAGAGTGGATGTTTAACGGGGAAAATATGTCCTTTTCATGCCATTCTTTCTACTTTGAAGCCTAGTAAACAAACTCACTCTGTATAACACTTATTCCAATTAATGTTGGAAGACTATACCCACCGTGAACCAAAAAAATAATCGTTGCGATAATTTTATTTTCAGTATTATAAGATTCTGTAGTAAACAAAATATTTACCTACCTAAAGTCTAAAAATATTCGTCGAAAATATTATAAATTTCATTTTTAATGAAGTGGATTTTCGGTGACATATTTATTAGTGAACGAACTCAAAATTGTTGGTTTTATTATTAGAAGCCCACGTGAAAATTTTTATTTTCCACATATTTTACGAGTAAACGTCCAAATTTTATGTAATTTGTTTACGATCTTTACCCTAAAAAACTATAAATTTCATATAGACTAAAATATTCTAATTCACAAGATGTCCTCTCTTATATACAATGCCTTTATGGCTCGCCCTTATGCAGCATCTTTATTTCGAAAACTGGAGAAAAACTCAAAAGAACCCACAATCCTATGTGTCACTCAGATCCATTTTCAGTCTACAAACCTTTGAGCTTAGACCAAAGAAAGATGTTTTAGCCTCTTCTTATGAAAATCTAACAGTTTATTCATTATCTAGTATCCCTCTGCGACTTGTGGCACCCTCATGAAGCTGACCTCTTGTTAAGGGCATTGTTTGCATTTCATTTTGTCATACAAAAGAATATTCTAACATTCTATGTGTTCTTAATGTGAGCTAACCATCGCCCTGGAGATGTTCCTCAAGTTCTTTTGCCTTCTACGTTCCTCCAAAGAAACGACAGTACTATCTGTCACTCAGATCCATTTTCTGTCTACAAACCTTTGAGCTTAGACCAGAGTAAGCTGTATCAGCTTCTTCTTTTGAGAATTTAACAGTTTGTTCATTACCTAGTATCCTCAAGTTCCTAGTTCCTCAAGTTCTTTTGCCTTCTACGTTCCTCCAAAGAAACAACAGTCTTATCTGTCACTCAGATCAATTTTCTGTCTACAAACCTTTGAGCTTAGACCAAAGTAAGCTGTATCAGCTCCTTCTTTTGAGAATCTAGCAGTTTGTTCATTATCTAGTATCCCTCTGTGACTTGTGGCACCCTCAACAAGCTGACCTTTTGTTAAGGGCACTGTTTGCATTTCATTTTGTCATACAAAAGAATATTCTAACATTCTGTGTGTTCTTAATGTGATCTAAGCATCGCCCTGAAGATGTTCCTCGAGTTATTTTGCCTTCTACGTTCCTCCAAAGAAACGACAGTCTTATCTGTCTCTCAGATCAATTTTCTGTCTACAAACCTTTCAGCTTAGACCAAAGTAAGATGTATCAGCTCCTTCTTTTGAGAATCCAGCAGTTTCTTCCCTCTGCGACTTGTGGCACCCTCATCAAGCTGACCTCTTGTTAAGGGCACTGTTTGCATTTCATTTTGTCATACAAAAGAATATTCTAACATTCTGTGAGTTTTTAATGTGATCTAAGCATCACCCTGGAGATGTTCCTCGAGTTCTTTTGCCTTCTACGTTCCTCAAAAGAAACGACAGTACTATCTGTCACTCAGATCAATTTTCTGTCTACAAACCTTTGAGCTTAGACCAGAGTAAGCTGTATCAGCTTCTTCTTTTGAGAATCTAGCAGTTTGTTCATTACCTAGTATCCTCAAGTTCCTAGTTCCTCAAGTTCTTTTGCCTTCTACGTTCCTCCAAAGATACGACAGTCTTATCTGTCACTCAGATCAATTTTCTGTCTACAAACCTTTGAGCTTAGACCAAAGTAAGCTGTATCAGCTTCTTCTTTTGAGAATCCAGCAGTTTGTTCATTACCTAGTATCCTCAAGTTCCTAGTTCCTCAAGTTATTTTGCCTTCTACGTTCCTCCAAAGATACGACAGTCTTATCTGTCTCTCAGATCAATTTTCTGTCTACAAACCTTTGAGCTTAGACCAAAGAAAGATGTATCAGCTCCTTCTTATGAATATCTAACAGTTTCTTCATTATCTAGTATCCCTCTGTGACTTGTGGCACCCTCATTAAGCTGACCTCTTGTTAAGGGCACTGTTTTCATTTCATTTTGTCATACAAAAGAATATTAACATTCTGTGTGTTCTTAATGTGATCTAACCATCGCCCTGGAGATGTTCCTCAAGTTCTTTTATCTTCTACGTTCCTCCAAAGATACGACAGTCTTATCTGTCACTCAGATCAATTTTCTGTCTACAAACCTTTGAGCTTAGACCAAAGTAAGATGTATCAGCTCCTTCTTTTGAGAATCCAGCAGTTTCTTCCCTCTGCGACTTGTGGCACCCTCAACAAGCTGACCTTTTGTTAAGGGCACTGTTTGCATTTCATTTTGTCATACAAAAGAATATTCTAACATTCTGTGTGTTCTTCATGTGATCTAAGCATCGCCCTGAAGATGTTCCTCGAGTTATTTTGCCTTCTACGTTCCTCAAAAGATACGACAGTCTTATCTGTCTCTCAGTTCAATTTTCTGTCTACAAACCTTTGAGCTTAGACCAAAGTAAGATGTATCAGCTCCTTCTTTTGAGAATCCAGCAGTTTCTTCCCTCTGCGACTTGTGGCACCCTCATCAAGCTGACCTCTTGTTAAGGGCACTGTTTGCATTTCATTTTGTCATACAAAAGAATATTCTAACATTCTGTGTGTTCTTCATGTGATCTAAGCATCGCCCTGAAGATGTTCCTCGAGTTATTTTGCCTTCTACGTTCCTCAAAAGATACGACAGTCTTATCTGTCTCTCAGTTCAATTTTCTGTCTACAAACCCTTGGAGCTTAGACCAAAGTAAGCTGTATCAGCCCCTTCTTTTGAGAATCCAGTAGTTTCTTCATTTTCTGTGACCTGTGGCACCTTCATCAAGCTGACCTTCTGTTGTTTCTTGCTAATTTCCTAAAGGATTGTTTGCATTCCATTTTGTCATACAAAATCTCTAATTTTTAGAGTTTTGACTAAGAGCTCTGCAAGAAATACTCTTTGATCTTTGTAAACAGTCTGATTTGGCAATATACTTTCTCTTCTGTGGAAGCCAAATCAGTAGCTTTTGTCACCAAAGAAGTTTTATCTAATACTAATAAATCTCAATGTTGACTCCAACAATCTAGGTGAGAAGTCAAAAGACTCCAAGCATATTTTCTGGTTGATCATCGATTTTCGTGTACTGTTAATGGTTGCGTAAATTTCGTCGATTGGTGTAGGTCGTGTCATTTAAATTACAGACGTAATTTGATTACAATTACGAGAAAAAAATGAAAACAATATTAAAATATTTTATTTCTTTGTAACTCAATTAAAAATCGAGTTTTTATTCGAATTGGAATATTCCTTTTTATAAAAAGTATTACGGTTTTGGAAAACGTATCTAACTACTATTTTTATGTTTTTTTTCCTGAAAATGAGATGCTTACGTCACTACTACCTGCGATGACGACAACGGGTATTGTAGCAGAGAGTGTGTATGCCGCGTGACCCAATTTCTCTTTTCTAGGACAAGTATACACACACATAATATACACGAAGAGAGAGAGAGAGCTCGTGCCATGTCCTTGACATGCGGAAACCTTTTGGTATTCTCGTGGAAATTATACACCCAGAAAACAAAATCAGTACCTATTTTCGCAACCATTTATCAAATTATATTATTATTTTTATATTCAAACTGATGTCAAATTATGTAAATGGGCGTGAACTCTTAAAAATTGGATTTATATTGTTTATACAGTGTGTAAAAGCCAAATGGAATAAATTCATTATTTCGGTTACTGTACATATTTATAAAAAATCCCGACACACGTCAAATTTAAATTATAACTTGACATTCTTTAACGTGAAAATACAACCCCTACTTTCAACCCCCTTATAATGACAGGTAGGTACAACCCCCAATTTTTTAAATGGGAAGTATAGGCTTGTGATATATTTATCATTTGAAAGGTCTCTTCATTCTCTATTCAAAAATGTTATTGTTTTTAAATTTGATGCAAAAATTAACATAAAAAAAAATTAAAATCATGTTGTTATCGAAATTCGCTAAAATATACTCGAAACTTATTACAATATACTTAAAACTTATTTCCCGTTTAGGTCTTGATAATGAGAAAGTGAACAAAAACCATAGCAATATGGTTTTTAGATGGTAACCATTAAAAAACTTTAAAGAATTTCCGTGGCAACGCTATTTTAACAAGCAGTAGTAAATTGTTTTATTTAAGTTGTCATTGTTGTAATTTAAGTATAAAGTTTGTTCAATTCAATTCTGAAAAATGGTTAGATTAACGGAAATGCATAAAATAACAGTTTTACAAATGATTGGTTAAGGAGATAACATCCGAACACAACAGGAAGTAACTCGCCTATTTCATGAGAAATTTCCTAATTTACCGCATATATCCCAAGGAACAATAAGTAAAATAGAAAAGCAGTTTCGCGAGTTTGGTCATGTAAGGCAGATAAAAAAAGCAGCTGCCAATGCACTGAGTGATGAACTCAAATTAGATGTGTTGCTTGAGTTTCAGGAAAACCCACATACATCTAGTAGACAGGCATCCACTACATTCAATGCTAGCCATACATCGATAGCAAACGTATTAAAAGAAAATAAATTGCATCCGTATAAGATGATACCTACTCAGGAGCTCATGGAAGACGATTTTGATAGGAAAACTTTTTTTTGTGAGCCAATGATGGACATGTTGGATAACAATATTATCCAATTAGAAGACGTTATGTTTTCTGATGAGTGTACTTTTTTACTTAACGGTCATGCTAATGGGCAAAATTGCCGCTACTGGTCCACGGAAAATCCTCACTGGATGAGAGAAGAACACACTCAATACCCTCAAAAGGTTAATGTTTGGACAGTGATTGTAGGGAACAATATCATTGGTCCCTTTTTTATTGAGGGCAACTTGAATGGCAACAATTATTTGGCACTACTTCAAAATGATGTCATTCCAACGTTGGCAAATTTATATCCTGATCCAGGTAACCCTCAAGTTCCAGCGAATACGATATGGTTTCAGCAGGATGGAGCACCACCACATTACCAACTTAATGTCCGGCAGTACCTCGATACAATATTTCCCAATCGGTGGATAGGGAGGCGAGGATCGATTGAATGGCCAGCGCGATCACCTGATCTTACATTATTAGATTTCTTTTTATAGGGATATGTGAAGAGCCATGTGTACAAAACTAAACCTTCTGATTTAAATGACTTAAAAGAACGAATAACGCTTGCGATTAGGTCGATCACGCCTGATATGTTAAATAATGTTAGAAGACAGTTTTATTTGAGATTAGGATGTTGCCAAGACGTTCGCGGAGAACATTTTGAGTATCTACTTCATTAACATTCATAGTTCTTTTTCGTGTTCTACATTTTATTATGTACGTTTTGCATTACATTTTAGTTTTTGATTGTATTGTAGCGAATTTCGGTAACAACATGATATTCATTTTTTTTATGTTAATTTTTGCATTAAATTTAAAAACAATAACATTTTTGAATAGAGAATAAAGAGACCTTTCTAATGATAAATATATCACAAGCCTATACTTCCCATTTAAAAAATTGGGGGTTGTACCTGTCATTCTAAGGGGGTTGAAGGTAGGGGTTGCATTTTCACGTTAAAGAATGTCAAGTTATAATTTAAATTTGACGTGTTTCGGGATTTTTTATAAATATGTACAGTAACCGAAATAACGAATTTATTCCATTTGGCTTTTACACACTGTATAGCGTATTAAAAACGGCTGTAAACAATTGTTTAAAAAAATTTAAATTTTTCACATCTAAAATCGCATTTGTTTACTTTGTTTGTTAATAACAATTTCAATTTTTAAAAATTTAAAAATTTTATTATGTAACTTTGTTCAGTAGCTTTATGATAAAGGATTCCAAGGGTTAAAAAAATTCTTGTGTTTTTATTTTACTCACAGTAACGAATTTAAAGTTAGTAACAATGAAGATGTAATTTTTTAATTAACAAATGAATAGAAATGTGAAAAATAACTGAAAAAATGTTTTGACTGCATAAATTTGTTCTCTGATATGTTCTGTTAGTGCTAGAATTTTTTAAATTTCTTTTATTAATATTTACTTATTGAAAAATAATAATTTATGTCATTTGGTCGTTGCGACGGTGACGCGCCGCGCGTTTTTTATGCCATTTTCAACATTAATTTAGACCTATAAATAATTGAGCTACAATTCGGGGAGTTGGGACTTTTTTGTTGGAAATTTCCTGCCCTTTAAGAATCCGTTCAGTTTTTTGTTCTAGCTATTATAGTTTATGAGTTATTAGCAAAAATGTAAACCCCCTTTTTTTAAAATCTTAAATTGTTAATAACAATAGGAAATTTTTTAAAATCAGATTTTTCGGATCGGTGAAACCCAAATCCGATTTAAATGACTTCTGGACCAGACTAAGTGTTACAAATATTGAATTACAAGACCTATTAATACACAAGAAAAGTCAGTGGCTCGAATATTGTTTTATCGTAAATTGTTTCTGATTTCAGATCGGGAAGCTATCAAGTAAGGTCAAGCTTACCGACTGAAAAACAACAGACGCTGCTTAACCACATAACGCCCCATTCGGGCGTTATTCTGGAACCCACTACTGCCGGAAAACCTCAACTACCACCAGGAAACACACCGTCCAGTACGTCGAGTACGTTGGAAAAGAAACCAAGTCTGACGAAAACCCTCAAAGGAACCACCATAACCAGCGTATCAGGTAAACACTTCCCGCACTTGTTGCACACTACATTTTTTCTACGACCACACTTTACACAACCAACTTATAGCGTAACGTAACAGTACTCGTAAATAACTCGTCTTACACACTATGCTTTTTCTACGAACACGTTTTGCACGAATAAAAAAACACCATTGTCTGTAGTGGTTGTAGACACGCGAAACATTTTTGTTGTAGATTCGATGTCTTTGAGTTCGCCGCCCGGTAACCAGAGCCCCAAGGAATTCGAGAAAATGTTTGAGGGGAACGTTCCCAACGAGGTGGCCGATCTGTCTGAGAATCTCCAGAATTTAATCATGGGAAAAATAGGGCATACTAAAACGGTATTGAAAAGCAGAAAGATCGTCATTTACGTATGTGCCGCGGATTCACAAGGTAAATAATATAGAGATTATAGAGAATGATGCTGCTACTGATCTTAGTGTTGCCGGTTTTCGAAATATACATAATATCACAAGCAAATTACGTTTTTTTATGTTTCAGATTGTAACGTTGAAAAAGGAGCGCTCCATAACTTAATTTATCCGGAACTAAGAGCTTTCTGTAGATCCAAGGGTTATGAACTGCACATCGTAGATCTACATTGGAAAACTCTTTTGGAAAAACAGCAAGATCACGAGTTTCCAGAACTGTGCATCGGAGAATTGACAAGTAATTAAATATCTCATAATGATGTGTGTGTCCATCTCTTGGCATGCTAAAAATAAGATGGTCTATGTCCTCTTGAGGAATGATTCAAAACCAGCATTTCCTTAATAGGTTTTTTTTATGCTCATCTTCCTTTTGAAACCAACTCTTTAAATCATTCAAATTTGCAGATGGTTTTAAATGACCCAGTGACCTGCTAAAATTGGGATCACTGATCTGAGTTATTCCTTGGCTATTTTAAAAATCTTCTGGTTTTATTCTATACTCTAGCTCTGTGGTTCCATTGCCACCTTCTTTGAAAAGGACCCTCTGAGGTTCCAGGTTCCGTCTCCTCATTGTCTCCTCAGCACCGCATCTAGGACATGGCAAAATCCGTAAGGGCGCCAAAAAATAACAGCCACAGCAAAGGGCAACTCTTCTATTTTTCAATAATGAAAAGCATCAAGAGCAGATGGTTCAAATGGCACCTTACGTGCATATTTTTTCTTTGTTGACATTCTACCAGGCATTCTGCATGTTGTTTCCTTGATCAGAGTAACAGTCTAGTCATTAAATCAGTATGCTATTGAACCTTTTTTTTATTTTTTTATTTACAACAATTTTTCAAATCAAAAACTACAGAACAATCTATGGAAACAAAACGATATGCGTACCTATTATACAAGGCTCGCAAATTTGGCACCCAACGTGGGGGAAAATGCAGTATTAAAGAATATTTTATTGGCAAATTGGTTCAAATCAAAAACTAAAGAACAATCTATGGAAACAAAACGATATGCGTACCTATTATACAAGGCTCGCAAATTTGGCACCCAACGTGGGGGAAAATGCATATATTTTATTGGAAAATTGGTTGCCGATGGCTTGGATGTATTTTTTTGTTTTGCAGGACAAATGGAAGTGGCTTATATAATTCCTGTGTTATTTCTAAACAATTCGTTGGGCACTCAACTGCTGCCCATCACAATAGAATGTCAGGATTTCAATATGGCAATGGAAAGTGCGGAAAATCAGTCGGCTCAAGGTTTGCTAACGAAATGGTACACGTTAGACAGTCACGCACAACCGCCTTGCTATAGATTACGACCGATATCCTCCCACATTCCCGGTTTCAAGGAAACTTCTTTACAAGACAGAGAAAGGGCGTTCGCCGAATGGGCTATCGAGATCGATAAGATGCTAGCAGTACTAATAACCGTATTTTCTCAAGAATTACGCGACACTTATTTAACAACAGTGGTAGAACAGGTAATTTTACATTTATCCGGCTCGAAGGACCATTTTTTATTAATTTTTTTTATACAGGAAGTGCACAATACCGTTTTTATGAGTCAAGAGTTGGCGAAAAGATGCATCTGGTTAAATAGAGTATACACGCCGACGGCGAAAACGCCGGACAACATGAGTCCCGGTAAAGCGGAAGCGCATCGAAGATTAGACATTCTGCAGAAAGATTTAAAGGTTGCATAACCAATTTAAACCAAATTTTTATCTAAAGTTTATGATACATTTAAATTTCAGAATCAATTGGCCGAGAAGCACATCGTAAGGATACCAGTGAAGTACGTCGAGGGGGGTATAAACGTTAAAATACCCGAACACGATGAATATCTAGCGAACGTTATACATCATTTGAAGAAACATCTGAGGGAAATGATCAATACGATTATAGACGAACATCAAAGTAAGACGATGCTGAAACCCAGCTACGGTATAGAGGCGACTCTGTTCGAGGAATTGAATCAGCAAACTACGTTTTGCCAGAAAGCGGCTCAATGCAGCACTGATAGAGAAAAAACCATTAATGCGGTTAAAGAGTAAGTCCTGCTTATGAATTTACTTACAGCAAGCTGTTTTAGTTTGACCACCTTGTATATGGGGCCAACTCATTCTACCGATTGGATTTGCGTCTCCGATTTCGCTGAAATTTGGGCATCTTGGGCAGCTGTAATATTAGTTGGTCGTTGGGCGCCAATTTGTTATATTAGTTGTTCGTTGGGCGACAATTTGTAACCATATTATTACGTTGGACGTCAATTTGTAATATGATTTACATGTTGGATAGTGAATTTATAAAAATATTTAGTTAACTTTTTTGAAAAAATAACAATATACCAATAGAAAAAATGCGATTTACAATAAAACAACCATTAATCTTAATTTCGTCTTTAATTAGTTGTAAAAGATATTTCAATAATTAACAAAATTTGTAAATGTTTATCACAGCAAAAATTATGATAGTTAAATACCTCGGCTAGGGGTGAGTAAGTTCATTAGCTCTGACTATAGTACAATATTTGTTTCTTTAAGAAATTATAAGGGCGCCACTGAAATCTTTTTATTTTTTATGATACTAATGAAGAAAGTTGTTTTAAGCTGAGTTATTTAAATAAGTATCATAAGATGACAGAAATATGTCAGAAAAAACTGTCTATGAAGATAAAAAAAATGATATGAAAATATACCAACAGATAAAAGATAAATAAATTTCCTCGGTGCTAAAATGAATGAAATTGAGAATACGTTACAAAAAAAAATAATCCGCAAACAGTTCTTTACAAAAACTTATTCTAATACAGTTGACGATACTAAAATGATTTTGATATTACGTTTAAGAAATGAAGAAAAACGAGACAGCTGTATAATATTATAAATGCATTTACGTTGGTCGACTTATCTTTTTTTACATCTGATCCATTGGTTGATCCAGGAGAGGGTGGTCCAGTGAAGGGCACCAATGTAGAACCAAGTAATGTCTTTGAACTTGAAATTTGTAATGTCTTTTGACTTGAAATTTGTAACGTCTTTTGACTTGAAATTTGTAACGTCTTTTGACTTGAAATTTGTAACGTCTTTTGACTTGAAATTTGTAACGTCTTTTGGTATTGTATATTCCAATGCTGTGAAAAATTGTCAGCATCAGCCAAGTGTTCGTTTATTTTTTTCCGTACAAAAAGTTCAAAACAGCGTATTCCGAAATCTACATTTATCATTAGGATATATTATAGAAAATACAGTCGTAACAAAAGATAAATTAATATAACAATTAGAATTCCAAAAAAGTACTCAACTCGCCACTTTGTATTTTTTTTTATAAAAAAATTTACAATTATTACTTTTAAATTGCCCTCAAAATATACTTGAAATAATTATTAATATGAAAATTCTCATCTGATTATATAGTAGGTACTGTCAAGATTTATAGAAATTATGTTTAAAATCTTTTACCAAAAATAAAAATCAAAAAACATACCTGTGTATAACACCAATGACAATAAGAGAATGAATCGTGGTTTAAGGTATTGGACTATGCCACATTAAAGATCGTGTATAAAGTTGGAATTACTGACAGGAATCGTTTATAATAATTAACATTGTTGAGAAATGTTGTGATTGAATAGGTGAAAAAATATTTGACATCGAACACTATGAAACTTTTATTTTGTGGACTGTATAAACGTAAATATATAAAATAGTAAAACAGTAATTGTACAATGACGTTCACACTTCGATCGGCAATGTGTGACTGACGCTCCATGTGGTCCCCGGTGGTATCGACTAGCATCGACTATCGGAAAGCCCGCGCAGGTGCGTTAGTTTTTAATAGTGAACACTTAAACATACCGGCCACCTTGAAAGTTTCTAACTTTTAATTAATAGGCAGCAAACAGACTTTAGCGGTGGCGCGTTTAATAATTGTACCAGAAGGAGTTCTCACAGACACTACCCGGATAACATTGTCCTTGCCCGGAAAGAGTTCAACAATTCGTCCAAGACACCACTTCATAGGCGGAACGTTGTCTTCCTTCAGGACTACTAAGGCACCCTCCTTGAATGCATTGGCTTGAGGCGATTTCCACTTGCTCCTGGTTTGAAGTTGTGATAAATATTCCTTGACCAACGACTCCAAATATGTTGATGTTTTTGTTGAAGTCGCCGATAATGTTTTTGACGGTTAGCTGGTACTTCTGCGACATCGACTTCGGGAAGTGTAGCCATTGAGTCACCAATAAGAAAATGGGCGGGGTAAGTGGAGAAAATCCAATGGATCGTTGGATAGAGGAGTCAAGGGTCTAGAATTCAAGCACGCCTCGACCCGAACTAACAGCGTGTACATCTGATCAAACGTTAGATGATCGTTAATTATAATGCGAGTTAAATGATATTTTACTGCCTTGACGGCAGCTTCCCAAAGGCCTCCCATATGGGGAGAGCTGGCAGGAAGAAAA
This sequence comes from Ophraella communa, assembly GCA_035357415.1. Lineage (NCBI taxonomy): Eukaryota > Metazoa > Arthropoda > Insecta > Coleoptera > Chrysomelidae > Ophraella > Ophraella communa. The sequence goes on along the minus strand of CM068992.1, from coordinate 31,560,976 downwards.
TGCCAGTCAATGTTGTCTTGACTTAAAAAATCATGAATGGATGAATTACTAGTTTTTAAAAAATTGTACAATTGCTTTAATTCATTGTGGCATCCAACAAAATTAGTACCGTTGTCTGAGAATATGTCAGATGGTTTACCGCGTCGAGAAATGAATCTTTTAAATGCGTTGAGAAAAGCGTCCTTTGATAAGTCATTCGCCAACTCAAGATGCAATGCCTTGGTTGACATACATACAAATACGCACACATAAGATTTAACCATCTTGGCATTTCGAAGGTAGCTAGTTTTGATCATGAAAGGACCTGCGTAATCTACTGCGGTTTTCATGAATGGCCTGGAAGTATTAAATCGATCAACTGGTAGGTTTCCCATGATTTGGGTAGCAGCCACTGGTTTGGCTCTAAAACATATTACGCATTTCCGTAACACTCTTTTAACGGCAGTGGTGCCAGCCAGTGGCCAATAACGCAGTCTTATGATTGATAGTAAAAGTTGAGTACTGGCATGAAGATTATTTAAATGTTCTAACAAAATTAATAATTCGGTGAATGGGTGTTTGGAAGGTAGAATGATGGGATGTCTGTGGTCATAATTGGAGTTTGAGTATTGTATTCTACCGCCAACTCTTAAAATATTATCTTTGTCCAGAAATGGGAGTAAATTTAACAATTTGCTAGATTTAAATAGAGGTTGATTGGACGATAATAAAATGATTTCGCTAGAGAATTCTTGAATTTGGACCAACTTTATTAAAGTAACAAGGGCCGATTGCAACTCATTGGTGGTCAACGGACCGGTTATTCTGCTATGAGACAAACAATTGTGTTTAAATCGAAGAATATGTGCTACTACTCTTTGAAGTTTAGAAAATGAAGAAAACCTTTCGAATATAGTATAATCTATGTCATTTTGAGCAACCAATGATATAGAGTGGGCTTTCATTTCAGGAACATTGACGTTACTTAAATCATAGTTTGAAACGGGATGAAATCTAGGGTCATGAAAAAATGAAGGGCCATGCCACCAAAGGTCGTTTGAAATTAATTGTTGAGGATTGAGCCCTCGTGAAATGAGATCGGCAGGATTGTCACTAGAAGAAATGTGGTGCCAATTAGAGATTGTAGTGTTTTCTGTTATTTCGACAATTCTATTGGCAACAAACGTTTGGAGATAACATGGCTGGGTTTTATCCACGCAAGAACTATCTTAGAGTCAGTGTAGAGGTAAACATTGTTTATCTTATTCGATAATGCAGTTTGAACTACTTTGAGTAGTCGAACAAGTAGTAATGCTCCACATAACTCCAAGCGGGGGCACGGTAAGTTTTTTGAGTGGAGCGACTCTGCTTTGGCACAGAGAAGTTGCATACAATGATTTTGAGAATTGAAAGATCGTAGATAAATACAACAGCCATAAGTTGCTTCTGAAGCGTCCGAGAAACCATGAATTTCGATGGACTCGGAAGCGTGACAAACGACATGTCTTGGGATCAGAAAATTATTGATCATTGCAATATTTTCAACGAATATTGTCCACTCTTCCTGAAACCACAAAGGTACTGGTTCGTCCCAGCTGGAATTGCACTGCCAAAGTTTTTGCAACATTATTTTTGCTTTAATTGTTGTAGGGCCTATTAGACCCAAAGGGTCGAATATTTTTGATATGGTCGACAAGATATGGCGTTTGGTAACCTGAATGTTCATGGCGGATTGAAAAATTTACTGAATATTGTAATGTGTCTTTGTTAGGGTTCCAGACAAGTCCTAATGTTTTTGTTTCAGTCTTTTCACATAAAAATTGATCTAATTGTTGATCGGGAATGATGTCTTTAACGTTGGAAGCCCACTTTCTAAGTTCAAACCCTCCGGAGCGTAGAATAGAAGATATTTCACTTTTTAGTTTTAAAATTGTTTCTAATGAGTCTGTTCCGGTAATGAGATCGTCAACATAGAAGTCTTTAAGAATGACCCTACAAGTTTCTGGATATTGTGATTGATTTTCAATTGCTAACTCGTGTAAGGCTCTCGTGGCTAAAAATGATGAGCTGGCCAAACCATATGCTAGTCTGGACATTTCATAAGTTTGAATGGGTTGATCTATAGATTCACGCCAAAGGATTCGTTGGAATCTACGATGTTCTGGATGAACAATCAACATCCTATACATTTTTTCAATGTCTGCAGTAATTATATAGGAATGGAGTCGAAAACGAAGGATGATATTGAAAAGATCATCTTGGATCTGTGGTCCAACACCCAGACAATGATTTAATGATATACCTGAATCTGTTGTTGTGCTGCCATCGTAAACAACACGAAGTTTGGTAGTGGTGGAACTTTCCTTTTTACTCCATGGTGTGGTAAGTAAAATGAAATATTATGGTTGGAATCTGATTAACTAGTGACATATGGTCGAGAGTTAAATATTCATTGATGAAGTTTACATATAATCGTTGGAATTCAGGATCTCGTTGAAGCGTCTTTCAACACTGGCTAGACGTTGTAATGCAACGTCCTTAGAACTGCCCAATTGATTTATGGATTCCTTTTAATGGAAATTTGACAATAAATCTACCAGAGGGGTCTCGAGACACAGTTTCCTTGAAGTGGGTTTCACAAAAATCTTCTTCTAAAGATAAATGTTTTTTATACGCGATTTCTTCCACTTCCCAGAATTTACTTAGTTGTTGATTTAAAGAAAGGGTACAAAATGTTTTTTGTTGTTTTTGAGGAGGTGGGAGATGAATAGCTCCCGCCAGTAACCAGCCTAGTTTAGATGCTTGTAGTAGCGGTTTACCCTTACCTAAAGAAATTTGCTCATTGTCAAGAAGTTCGTAGAAAATAGATGCTCCTAGCAATACTTGAATTTCACTAGGTTTGTTCAATGTAGGGTCTCCCAATTGAACATGTGGTGGGATATTGAGGTTGTTCAATGAAAATGGTAGATTTGGAATGTGATCTGTGATTTTTGGTAGAATGAGAAAAGTAAGTTTTCTTTTGAATGATGAATGCATGGATTTAATAATTGTTGATGATTGCGTAAAGACATTAGTAGTTCCTTGTCCGACACCGGAAATAGAAATGTTAACCTTTTGTTCGGGTAGTTGTAATTTTTCTGATAATTCTTTGGTAATATAGTTGCTTTGACTTCCCACATCTAAGAGAGCTCTAGCAGAGTGAAAATTTCCAGCACTGTCCTGAATGTGGACAATAGCGGCTGATAGTAAGACGAAATTGTTATTGGATGAATGAGCAAACAAAGAAGTGACCGTGGAATTATTTGTTTGTGGGTTTTGAGCATTTGTAGAAATGGATGTAGCAGGTGAAGTTTGATTAACCTCAGTAGAATTGTTGGTTTCTGATGGATTAAAAAGGGTGAAGAATTGAATTATGTTTCTTTTGACAGATTCGACATTGACCAGATTTACACTGCTGTTTTGAATGACCGCGTTTTAAGCAATTCTCGCAAAGTCCTAATCGTTTAATTGCAGCGTATTTATTGTTCAGTGAAAGATCTTTAAAATTGGCACATTTGTAAATACCATGTGCTTGATCACAATAGAAGCATTTCATGATATTACTGTTTGTGGATTGACTCGAGGATTGACTATTTGATTGATTAGTAGCTGTAAATGTATGTGTACGTGAATGCTTTTGATAGTTTGAATGACCCTTTGAATGTTGGTAATTAGAAGAGTTTGGTTGTAATTGGTTTTGAAGTGATTTGTTTTTATCCAAACTTTCTAAATATTCACATCGACACACTAAAAAGTCTAAGAATGTCTTTAAAGTGGGTAGGAACTATCTGATTGCGCAGAATTTACCAATGCGCAGTTTGGTTTAGAGTGAGAGGCTTCTTGCCATTTATCTCTCGTGTTTTTGTCTAGTTTGATTTTTATCAATTGTATCTAAGAGTCGGTCCCAGTGCTCGGTGGGCTCTCCAAGAGCAGTCAATGCTCGTAAATGTTGCTTGAAAGCATCAATAAGCCTTCTTAATTGTGTGGGACACTCACTATTTGCTGAAGGAATATTAAATAAATCGTCAATGTGTTTGTCAATAATTACGCGTTTATTTTCATATCTATCGATTAGTAATTGTAATGCCGTTGAATAGTTTTCGTCAGTTAATTCTATGTGTTGAATTATTTCTGCTGCCTGACCCTGAAGCCTACCTTGTAAATAAAAGAATTTTTCTACGTTAGATAGTTGGGGATTATGATCCACTAAAGCGGAAAAACGTTTATAAAAGAAAAGCCATTTTTTGTAATCGCCATCAAATTTGGGTAGATCAATTGGAGGAAGTGAGATTCTAGAAGAGGAGTTTGCAGAATGAGAGCTGTTGAATGAATGTTGTCTGGCACCGCGAAATTCAGAAACTAAGGAACGAGCTTTCGACACTGTCTTGTAATAACTATTTTCGAAAGATTCGCGATTGTCTGATGCAAGCTCATCTGGATTTAATGACTCTATTTGAGATTGGACGTATTCAAATTGCTTAAAAATGTCAGAAGCATGGTCCAAACGAGTTTCTAGCTCAATGGTTTGGGCTTCTGTAGCTGCCCTCACGAAATGAATAAAACGAGTAAGTTTAGCTACCAAAATGTCTCTTTCTTGCATCAATTGCATGATTCTGTTGCCAGCAGCAACATTGCTATTTGTTTCTGTCATTGTGTTGCGAATAATTGTAGATATGAAATGGAAAGTGAACAAATGTATGCTTTATTAATTGCTATCTCAAAATGCCCAGATGAGATATACGTGCAACCTTGGATAAATGAATAAATGTTACAATTTCAAGAAAAAACGAAAGTATGCAATGTTATTAGAATGTTACTTTACCTCTAGAAAAAGAAAAATGTAAAATTGTGTTGAATGATACACTCAAAGTACGCTTTCATCAACGTGTAACTGATACAAAATGTGCACAATGATGATTCAAAGTAAAGCGTTCAATTCACAAAAGAAATAAATCAAAACGTTCTAAAAAATGTTGAGATGCACACAAAATGATTTATAATATGCTGAAATAATGTTTTAAAATGCACAAAAAAAAAATGTAAAAATGTATTAAAGCCAATGGAATGCTTTTTGAATGCACAATGGTGCTTAAAATGTTTTTAAATTGAATGTTAATATATTAAAGCAAATAAAATGCTTTTTGAATGCACAATGGGTGCTTAAAATGTTTTTAAATTGAATGTTAATATATTAAAGCAAATAAAATGCTTTTTGAATGCACAATGGGTGCTTAAAATGTTTCAAAATGAAATGTGGATGTAACTTGCAGAAAAGATGTACAGCCGCATGCACATGGCCAATGCGAACACAAATTCAAAAACCTCAATAAATGAAAAGGAAATGGAAATGATAAAAACTCACCGACTACTTAACATCAGGTAATCTTACTTTTACACTTTTCTGAAGTTCATAGGAGACTTGTTAAATTGTTGTCAGTCAACCGTAGCGTGGCCACGTGGAAGTTGATGATATTGATTTTGTTCGATGTTTTTCTTCGCTTATTATAAGCTCGAATCCGTTGAGAAGGACCAAAATGTTGAGAAATGTTGTGATTGAATAGGTGAAAAAATATTTGACATCGAACACTATGAAACTTTTATTTTGTGGACTGTATAAACGTAAATATATAAAATAGTAAAACAGTAATTGTACAATGACGTTCACACTTCGATCGGCAATGTGTGACTGACGCTCCATGTGGTCCCCGGTGGTATCGACTAGCATCGACTATCGGAAAGCCCGCGCAGGTGCGTTAGTTTTTAATAGTGAACACTTAAACAAACATGTTAAAAACCTTTTCCGAAGGGTACAAAAAGATGCCCAAATTTGCTGCTGACCAATTACCCTCACGTTTTTGACAGACACATCCCACTCAAATCTCAATTTCTTAAGCCCTACCAGTATTTCTATCAAACTACTGATTTGGTTTATACGCCTCCCAAGACATCATTGTTATCTACTTTTACTATTTGAAAAATTATCCTATCAATTTTCCTATTATTGATTTTCTCTTCTGAACCCTTCCACACACCTGACACTGTAGGTTCCATACACCAATTATCAGAGGAGACTCTGTTGGTTTTATAGCAATGATTACCAATCGATTCTCTTTATTCCGTCCTTGAACTGGCAACGCTGCATCATTATTAAAAAGTTCAATTACGTCACCCCACTACCAGTTTAATCCTGATTTCTTCATGATTTTTCCTTCCAGTTACATCACGGGAAGTAGTACAACGCCTCTGGTGATCCACGGACCTAGGGGAACGGGTAAAACCACCCTGCTATCTCGAGTAGCACAATGTTGCCAATTATGGTTACCAGAAGCCTTCCTAATCGTCAGATTTATCGGCATCAGCGCACAGTCCAGTACGGTGGAACAACTCCTAAGTTCAATTACGAATCAATGTTCCATTTTGAATTATGGGCACAAATGTTACTGCACTCACGTAAGTAACCATAAAAAAAAGGTAATGGTGTGTTTTAGATGTTCGCCTTGCAGCGCCTGCGCGGCCATTTTAAATTTGACAGCGCCGCGGTGTTGCCGGATCAAACAATTTTTACTGAAACCTAATACTTTGGTTTTGATTTAGTAAATTTAATTACAGAAAAAGACGCAGTGTTGCCGGCTCAAACATTTTTTCCTGAAACCTAATACTTTGGTTTTGATTTAGTAAATTTAGTTACAGAAAAAGACGCAGTGTTGCCGGCTTAAACATTTTTTCCTGAAACCGAATATTTTGGTTTTGATTCAGTAAATTTTATTACAGAAAAAGATGCAGTGTTGCCGGCTCAAACATTTTTTCCTGAAACCTAATACTTTGGTTTTGATTTAGTATATTTAATTACAGAAAAAGACGCAGTGTTGCCGGCTCAAACATTTTTTCCTGAAACCTAATACTTTGGTTTTGATTTAGTAAATTTAATTACAGAAAAAGATGCAGTGTTGCCGGCTCAAACATTTTTTCCTGAAACCTAATACTTTGGTTTTGATTTAGTAAATTTAATTACAGAAAAAGACGCAGTGTTGCCGGCTAGAACATTTTTTCCTGAAACCTAATATTTTGGTTTTGATTCAGTAAATTAAAACTTGAATTTCACAAATATTCAACCAAAATACACCATTACACCATAAAAACAGTTGTCCAATTTCTATTAATTAACTAATTTACAGAATATAGAAACGTATCAAAAGGTATTACCGAATTTGCTGACCGCTAGTTGTTTACAACGTCCGTTGATTATCCTTCTGGACGGGTTGGATCAAGTTAGAAGTTACAGTTCGAAAAATATCGATTGGTTGCCTGCAGTGTTGCCGGATAACATTAAATTAATCATTTCCGTATCGGAATCCAGCGATATGCACTTTAAAATTAAGGAAAAACTTAGCGACGATAGTTTTTTGGAGATGCCGCTGTTAGGTGAAGTGGAAGCCAAAAGTATTCTTATGTCTAGCGTTATGCAATACAATCACAGCATTAATTCTAAAATACAAGACTGCGTTTTGAAGTCTGTCCAAGATTGCACCATACCGTTATACTCCAAGGTGAGTATCTAACTATAGTTTATTTGTTTGGAGTTGGCGGTTAAGAACAGTCATTAAATCGTAAAATGTGGTAAACAAGACGCTATATCAGTAGCGTACTTACTTATTTGTATCGGTATTAAGAAATTTCTTTTAATCGTGATATTTTAATATACTTAGGTTAGGGATAAGTAGTCATGATATAACGATATTTTTTAGAATATTTTGTTTTTCGATGTTAACGAGAATAATTATGGTCGTTAGGGGTGTAAAGGAATTAAGGTAACCTTATGTGTATAATTGCAAAAACAGGTACGTTATTATAGTCTGTACAAAAAGTACGAGGAGTAATAAACCCTAATTAAGTATGCAAAACTATTACAGGGAGTACCATGAAATTTTTGATAAATCTCTTACTTTAAATTACATTTCTTCCGTAAATCTAAAAACCAGGTAGATCGACCCCGTATATTTGTTTCAGTTGTAGCAAAGTTTAGGGTTTCTTCATTGTTAAAGGATTAGCAGATAAGCAATAACGCAATGCAGTGGTGTGTATTTTGGGAAAAAAATACGTTTTAAATTATAATATAATAAAAAATGAAAAGAAATAATTATTGGAATACATTTATTACTTACATTTTATTCTATATCCGACTCGGAAGAGGAAGAATCGTTGTTGACATTAATAATAATAAGGTCGATTAAATCATCACAAATATTGTCAATTTTCCACATATTTGCCTCTACTTTGATAACATGCTCGATACAGTTTGTCCAATTTTCCTTACTAACATGACTTACAGCACTCTCAAACAATTTCACAACATCGTTTATTTTAAAAGTAGTATTTTTTTCCAACTTCCCCCTTTACCTGAGCCCATATTAATTCTATGGGATTAAGTTCACAATGATAAGGGGGAAGTCGAAGAACTGATACACCACGAGAAGAAGCCATTTCTTCTACAATGTAGGTTTTGTATTTATTCTTGTTCATTTTTGCAATTCTGTAAAGTTCTTTCCTTAGTGGATCTTTTGGAAACTTAATATTTTTCGAAATAAGCCACTCCAAAAGCTCTGCTTTACGCCAACGACTTGTGGGCAATGCTTCTCGTAACCGTGAATGGTAACTTGCGTTGTCGTCCATAAATATAACAGCCCCTTTTGGAACCAGATCCAACATTTGAACAAACCATTCCTCGAAGACATCCCCATTCATATCTTCGTGTTAGTCCCCCGTGCGTTTTGAAATAAAAGTTAATAATCCACCATCAACAAAACCTTCAGAACTTACAACATGGACAATGATAAATCTTTTTCCTTTTCCAGATTGTGGCTGCAAACCTAACGACAAACCTTCCACGAATGCCTGCCTTCCGCTTTTAATGTTTTCATCTTGCCAAGATTTGGAAACTGTATATCCAGCATTTATCCATGTTTCGTCTAAGTGGAAGATTTTCAAATTTGGTTCTCTGGCATATCGAATGCTTCTTAAATAGCCTCTTCTCCAAAAAACTATTTCCGGTTTATCTATCAAGAGAGATTTTCTATTATGTTTTGTATATCTGAAACCCACATCTTTCAAAAGTTTGCATAATGTCATTCTGGAGAATTTTGTATAGTCCGTATCTTCTTGCACTGATGTCATAATTTTATCAAGTGTTGGAATTTCCTTTCGTAAGTAAAATCCATGGACTTTACGCCTTAGTCTTTGTTTTAATGACTCATCGATCTCAATTGGTTTTCGGCCTGAAGGAGTTTTAGGGGGTTGAAGAGTTCCATTCTTGCTTTCTTTTAGTAATCTATAAATTGTTAATTTAGCAACACACAACCTAGCAGCCGTTAATTCCACAATACCATCAACACTTGCACTTGGATCCTTGTTTCTCAATGATATATAACAATTCAATATCAGAGTTTTTTCATTTAAAGATAATGGACCTGTTTTTGGTCGTTTAGATGGTCCTTGGCTTATCGACATTGTTTGGTACTTGCACAATTAACATTCAACAAATGTTTTAAATATATTCCAACTGTTTACAATATTATGAAAACCATACAACTTCATACAACTTTACTCAAAGAACTAATACTAAGTACTGATTTAATGTACCTATTTTTTTTTTAAATAATATTCCCGATAATGTTTCTAAGAAAACTGAGTTGTTTGGAAAATCCCTCTCAATAATCGAATAATCTGTAAATAGGTGTAATCGTATTAAGCCGATTACAGTAGGCCACTTGCCATTTAAAATTTCTGAGAAAAATTCCCCAAACACTACATATAGGAGTAATACAAATAAATAATATTCATTTTGCTTCTTTAAATTTAATAAAAATTGTAACGATATCTTGCTATCTTGACTTTAATTCATTTTTTAAAAATAAATTTCATTGTAATTTATTTGTGACATTATTTAAAATTTGAATTAATCTTCTTACAAAAAGAACAAAAATATATAAAATAATTATTGTTACAGATCGGTTTGTTTTCTATTATGAATAAACCGTGTTGCCTTTCTTTATCAAACTTACTAAAATTTATGTACCTCTATCACTTTTTTTTATTAAAATTAGTACATCTCGTTACCTCTGACCTAACTCGTATATTCTTTAGCATAGCTGCAACTCATTCGTTCAATACAAAATGTACCTTACGGTATACCCTCTTAAAATATATTTTGGTACGTCTATGAAATCTACTTAAATGAATGATTTATTACTCCTTGTCCTTTCTATATAGACTATAGCCCAACTGACAAGACTACTACACCAATTCTATTATATAGCCACATAAAAAGTCGAATACCACGAGCTGTGTTTCCTATTTATTCCATCAGTACCTTGGATTTGAACATAGTATAATATTTACATTATAAATTAACTGTGTTAAGGTATTAGCATGGCAGACGTCTTGGTGGGTGGATAACGAACACGATATCGTCCCTCAAGGCCACATCAACGACCAACTACGTCAAATGTTCGAAGAACTGGAATCCATCTTGGGCGAAGTTCAAGTTCAACACGCTTTAGCTCTATTAACCTGCACCAAGCACAGTCTCACGGATTCGGAAATGATAGACTTACTGGCTTTCGACGAACACTTTCAAAGCGAAACGACTTACGGTAAAATTGATTTTAAAGCGACACAAAACTGTTAGTAACATTTTTTTTAATTACAGTAACGTGGTCGCCTGCTTGCATAACATGGTCGAGACTAAACAAATACCTAGCACCGTTCCTGCATTGGACGATGACAGGAAAAGCTTTGGGCGTTCAATGGAAGGACAGCATGCTGAAGCTGGCAGCTTCAGAAAGATTCAAAAACCACAAAAGATGGGCGCATCAGATGTTGTACGATTATTATAATGTAATATCTGTATGAATGCTTCGATCGACTAGTTTTAATTGTTTTTTATGTTACAGGGGAAATGGTGGAACGAGAAACCTAGTAATGTACAAGCCAGACTTGTAGTTCAAGAAAATTTGTTAGGAAAATGGTAAGTCGATCTGAATTCCATCTATTTACTATAGTATGTACAAAAAGTACGAGAAGTAATAAACCCTAATTAAGTATGCAAAACCTTTACAGGGAGCACCATGAAATTTTTGATAAATCTCTTACTTTAAATTACATTTCTTCCGTAAATCTAAAAACCAGGTAGATCGACCCCGTATTTGTTTCAGTTGTAGCAAAGTTTAGGGTTTCTTCATGGTTAAAGGATTAGAAGCAAAGCAATAACGCAATGCAGTGGTGTGTATTTTGGAAAAAAATACGTTTTAAATTATAATATAATAAAAAATGAAAAGAAATAATTATTGGAATACATTTATTACTTACATTTTATTCTATATCCGACTCGGAAGAGGAAGAATCGTTGTTGACATTAATAATAATAGGGTCGATTAAATCATCACAAATATTGTCAATTTTCCACATATTTGCCTCTACTTTGATAACATGCTCGATACAGTTTGTCCAATTTTCCTTACTAACATGACTTACAGCACCCATTTTAAAACAATTTCACAACATCGTTTATTTTAAAAGTAGTATTTTTTTCCAACTTCCCCCTTTACCTGAGCCCATATTAATTCTATGGGATTAAGTTCAAAATGATAAGGGGGAAGTCGAAGAACTGATATACCACGAGAAGAAGCCATTTCTTCTACAATGTAGGTTTTGTATTTATTCTTGTTCATTTTTGCAATTCTGTAAAGTTCTTTCCTTAGTGGATCTTTTGGAAACTTAATATCTTTCGAAATAAGCCACTCCAAAAGCTCTGCTTTACGCCAACGACTTGTGGGCAATGCTTCTCGTAACCGTGAATGGTAACTTGCGTTGTCCATAACAATAACAGCCCCTTTTGGAATCAGATCCAACATTTGAACAAACCATTCCTCGAAGACATCCCCATTCATATCTTCGTGATAGTCCCCTGTGCGTTTTGAAATAAAAGTTAATAATCCACCATCAACAAAACCTTCAGAACTTCCAACATGGACAATGATAAGTCTTTTTCCTTTTCCAGATGGTGGCTGCAAACCTAACGACAAACCTTCCACGAATGCCTGCCTTCCGCTTTTAATGTTTTCATCTTGCCAAGATTTGGAAACTGTAAATCCAGCATTTATCCATGTTTCGTCAAAGTAGAAGATTTTCAAATTTGGTTCTCTTGCATGTCGAATGCTTCTTAAATAGCCTCTTCTCCAAAAAACTTTTTCCGGTTTATCTATCAAGAGAGATTTTCTATTATGTTTTGTATATCTGAAACCCACATCTTTCAAAAGTTTGCATAATGTTATTCTGGAGAATTTTGTATAGTCCGTATCTTCTTGCACTGATGTCATAATTTTATCAAGTGTTGGAATTTCCTTTCGCAAGTAAAATCCATGGACTTTACGCCTTAGTCTTTGTTTTAATGACTCATCGATCTCAATTGGTTTTCGGCCTGAAGGAGTTTTAGGGGGTTGAAGAGTTCCATTCTTGCTTTCTTTTAGTAATCTATAAATTGTTGATTTAGCAACACACAACATAGCAGCCGTTAATTCCACAATATCATCAACAATATAACAATTCAATATCAGAGTTTTTTCATTTAATACAAATAAAAAATATTTATTCTGCTTCTTTGAATTTAATAAAAATTGTAACGATATCTTGCTATCTTGACTTTAATTAATTTTTAAAAAATATATTTTATTGTAATTTATTTGTGACAATATTCAAAGTTTGAATTAATCTTCTTACAAAAAGAACAAAAATACTTATATAAAATAATAATTATTGTTACAGATTGGTTTGTTTTCTATTATGAATAAACTGTGTTGCCTTTATTTATCAAACTTACTAAAATGTATGTACCTCTATCACTTTTTTTTATTAAAATTAGTACATCCCGTTACCTCTGACCTAAATCGTATATTCTTAAGCATAGCTGCAACTCATTCGTTCAATACAAAATGTACCTTACGGTATACCCTCTTAAAATATATTTTGGTACGTCTATGAAATCTACTTAAATGAATGATTTATTACTCCTTGTCCTTTCTATATAGACTATACATTTACTATATTTTTTCTCGTTCTATACACCATTAATCTTTTTAGGAAATTAGTAATTGATGCCACTGACATCTTTTTATTTTTAAATCTACTTCCAAGTTTAATTTATTTATTTTTAATTATAAATGAGATGTTCTGTCTCAGACAGAAGATGATAGAGAAACTGCCTGAATAAGGGAAGTTGAGATTTTTACCAGTGGCGTCGGTACAAATATATTTATTCTAACAAATTAAAGTTTGATTTCATTTTTAACAGTTACAATCGGCGAAGATTGGACGAACTTCCATACCAGCATTTCCAACTGCATTCCACGCTGGAAAATTCGTCGTTTCTTACGGATATTTCGTGGATATACGACAAAGTGTGCGGTTCAAATTGCTATCAAATCCTAGAAGATATCAACCTGCATTCTCAGATAAACGATCGATGGACCATCGTACTGAAAGATTTCCTCGAAACTCACGCCGCGATATTGAACTACGACGGTAAACAATTCTACTCGCATTTCTACAAATATTTAACCGATAAAATTACCGAAAACGAAACGACTATCGATTCTAATTTATCGAGAGTGTACAGTGTTTGTAAAAACCCTCCCGTTTCATCATTGGTGGTCGTTAACGAAAAGGAAGCTGAAGAAGAAAACGGTGACGAAACGTATTTCGATTTAGTTGTTAGACTTCCGAAGACTGATCAATTCGTCGTTACCGTATCGACGAATAGCAAGGAAATTTGCGTATGGGACATTATTAGGTAAGTATCCGGCTCGAAGGACCATTAAAAGTCGATTATTTCGTTGTCGTTTCAGTTGCCAACCAGTACGAAGACTGCAAAACGTTCCAAATCCTATAAATCTAATACCTATAGATCAATTTAAATGTATAGTATTGTGCAGAAGAGAATTGAGGATATTCGATTTGAATACCGGTAGTTTTTTAACGAAATTAAAAGGTGTCATGAACCAAAAGATGCCCTATTTCGGGCTACACGACCAAACCCATCTAGTGGCACTCAGTAGAAATAGAATGTACATAAATCTTATGAACCTAGAAAATGGTAAGTTATAATATTTTATCTCCTCAGTATTGCCTTGATTATGTGACAAACTACGCCTGGTTAAGATCATACCTACATAGCAAATACGTAATAGCACTGCAATAATATACAGTGTGTAAAAGCCAAATGGAATAAATTCATTATTTCGGTTACTGTACATATTTATAAAAAATCCCGAAACACGTCAAATTTAACGTGAAAATGCAACCCCTACCTTCAACCCCCTTAGAATGACAGGTACAACCCCCAATTTTTTAAATGGGAAGTATAGGCTTGTGATATATCATTTGAAAGGTCTCTTCATTCTCTATTCAAAAATGTTATTGTTTTTAAATTTAATGCAAAAATTAACATAAAAAAAATTAATATCATGTTGTTACCGAAATTCGCTACAATATACTCGAAACTTATTACAATATACTTAAAAATTATTTCCCGTTTAGGTCTTGATAATGAGAAAGTGAACAAAAACCATAGCAATGTGGTTTTTAGATGTTAACCATTAAAAAACTTTAAAGAATTTCCGTGGCAACGCTATTTTAACAAGCAGTAGTAAATTGTTTTATTTAAGTTTAAGTTGTCATTGTTGTAATTTAAGTATAAAGTTTGTTCAATTTAATTCTGAAAAATGGTTAGATTAACGGAAATGCATAAAATAACAGTTTTACAAATGATTGGTTACGGAGATAACATCCGAACACAACAGGAAGTAACTCGCCTATTTCATGAGAAATTTCCTAATTTACCGCCAATATTCCAAGGAACAATAAGTAAAATAGAAAAGCAGTTTCGCGAGTTTGGTCATGTAAGGCAGATAAAAAAAGCAGCTGCCAATGCACTGAGTGATGAACTCAAATTAGATGTGTTGCTTGAGTTTCAGGAAAACCCACATACATCTAGTAGACAGGCATCCACTACATTCAATGCTAGCCATACATCGATAGCAAACGTATTAAAAGAAAATAAAATGCATCCGTATAAGATGATACCTACTCAGGAGCTCATGGAAGACGATTTTGATAGGAGAACTTTTTTTTGTGAGCCAATGATGGACATGTTGGATAACAATATTATCCAATTAGAAGACGTTATGTTTTCTGATGAGTGTACTTTTTTACTTAACGGTCATGCTAATCGGCAAAATTGCCGCTACTGGTCCAAGGAAAATCCTCACTGGATGAGAGAATAACACACTCAATACCCTCAAAAGGTTAATGTTTGGGCAGGAATTGTAGGGAACAATATCATTGGTCCCTTTTTTATTGAGGGCAACTTGAATGGCAACAATTATTTGGCACTTCTTCAAAATGATGTCATTCCAACGTTGGCAAATTTATATCCTGATCCAGGTAACCCTCAAGTTCCAGCGAATACGATATGGTTTTAGCAGGATGGAGCACCACCACATTACCAACTTAATGTCCGGCAGTACCTCGATACAATATTTCCCAATCGGTGGATAGGAAGGCGAGGATCTATTGAATGGCCAGCGCGATCACCTGATCTTACATTATTAGATTTCTTTTTATGGGGATATGTGAAGAGCCATGTGTACAAAACTAAACCTTCTGATTTAAATGACTTAAAAGAAGGAATAACGCTTGCGATTAGGTCGATCACGCCTGATATGTTAAATAATGTTAGAAGACAGTTTTATTTGAGATTAGGATGTTGCCAAGACGTTCGCGGAGAACATTTTGAACATCTACTTCATTAACATTCATAGTTCTTTTTCGTGTTCTACATTTTATTACGTTTTGCATTACATTTTAGTTTTTGATTGTATTGTAGCGAATTTCGGTAACAACATGATATTAATTTTTTTTATGTTAATTTTTGCATCAAAGTTACTACTACTACTACTATTAATAGCGTTGCCACGGAAATTCTTTAAAGTTTTTTAATGGTTACCATCTAAAAACCACATTGTTATGGTTTTTGTTCACTTTCTCATTATCATGACCTAAACGGGAAATAATTTTTAAGTATATTGTAATAAGTTTCGAGTAAATTTTAGCGAATTTCGGTAACAACATGATATTAATTTTTTTTTTATGTTAATTTTTGCATTAAATTTAAAAACAATAACATTTTTGAACAGAGAATGAAGAGACCTTTCAAATGATATATCACAAGCCTATACTTCCCATTTAAAAAAATTGGGGGTTGTACCTGTCATTCTAAGGAGGTTGAAGGTAGGGGTTGCATTTTCACGTTAAAGAATGTCAAGTTATAATATAAATTTGACGTGTTTCGGGATTTTTTATAAATATGTACAGTAACCGAAAAAATGAATTTATTCCATTTGGCTTTTACTATATAAGTGTTACGGTTCAAAAGATACGAGTGGAGAATAGACTTTTGGATAGCACTGTATACTACATATATGATTTTTGTTATTTTAGGCGATTGCGTCACCACATTCAAAGCTGGGGAGGACCGCTTTCTCAATTCCCTGCTGGTTTCAGGGGACGGGAGGTAAGAAAAACCACGACTACGAAGTACCGTTATTTTTAACGAACAACGCCCACCTCTACAACTTTTCTTTTTCATTCCAGAGTCCTTGTTTGCGGCGACGAAACCCAAAAACCTTTTCCATTGCTAGTGTGGAATTTAAAATCTAGAAAATTGTTGTACGACCTTAGAATACCCCATCATCATTTCATAACGGCGTTATCAGCCATAACTTACGAAGGTAACACCTCTACACCCCTCTTATAATCCATTAAAATTAATAAAAGACAATCCGTAGGTAATTACGTTTGTTGTGTTTGTTACGAAATCGCTGAACCGAATCCAAATTTTATTGTCGTCTATGATTTGCAAAGCGGTACGTTATTCAAGAAATGGAAACCTTCTTGTAATACCGTTTCCATTGAAATAAGCTCACAAGGTGGCTGTGTCATATCCGGTCTTCAAGACGCAAGGATGCTTGTGTGGGACCTCATCACCGGTAAGTCAACAACAACTAATTTTAGAGATATACAGGGTGTTTCAAAAAAAGGTAACACCGTCTCTAGGATAGGTAAAAAACTGAAAAATAATTGGGGTTTGCTTAGTAAAATTTTTTTCTAACGCCATCCGTTTTCAAGATAAAGGGCGTTGAAGAAAATGAAAAATTACACATTTCTTACGATTTTGCCGAAACTACTGGCACCATTGCAATGAAATTTTATACGAATATGTTTTGGAAGCTGATATATCCCATGAATTTGTTTTTATATCTAACTCTCATAGAGGGCGCTAGTTACACGATTCATACAACGTATTATTCAACATAACTTTTTTTAGGGTAGAATTATTAGTCAAAACTCCAAGTGAGCATAAACATCGTTTAATTCTACACCAAAAAGGTACTCTTGGTAAAACTCGATATTATGTACAGTTGAAAATTATGAAGTAATAATCGCTCCTGGTATAAACTAATTTTACATGGCAAACTTAGAGAAAAGCGAACTTTATCATTAGTTTATACCAGGAGCGATTATTACTTCATAATTTTCAAATCAAAATATTCCGAAAACGGTACATAATATCGAGTTTTACCAAGAGTACCTTTTTGGTGTAGAATTAAACGATGTTTATGCTCACTTGGAGTTTTGACTAATAATTCTACCCGAAAAAAAGTTATGTTGAATAATACGTTGTATGAATCGTGTAACTAGCGCCCTCTATGAGAGTTAGATATAAAAACAAATTCATAGGATATATCAGCTTCCAAAACATATTCGTATAAAATTTCATTGCAATGGTGCCAGTAGTTTCGGCAAAATCGTAAGAAATGTGTAATTTTTTATGTTCTTCAACGCCCTTTATCTTGAAAACGGATGGCGTTAGAAAAAAATTTTACTAAGCAAACCCCAATTATTTTTCAGTTTTTTACCTATCCTAGAGACGGTGTTACCTTTTTTTGAAACACCCTGTATACAGGGTGTCCTATGACGAGTGCCACCTAGAAGTTTATGGGGAAGGAAAAACGCGAGGTTAATGAAATTTGGTATACATGGGTTTTTGATACTTCTGAGTTTAACTAAAATATTTTCAATTTGATCGCACTTCCGATTATACCGGAAACCGACACCAACTTCACTATTTTAAATGCAACACCCTGTTTATTTTCTTATTTTTGTTTAGTTCGCTAAATTTAAGTGTTAGTTTATGTAAGGTACTTTGTATCTAAAATTTACTGTTTAGGAGAAATTTAATGTTTTTCGAAAATTTTGACAGAAATCACGCTTAATAAAATGATGATTATTTCAATACCTAAATTATTTAAATCAAAAAGTAAATGTATTAAGTCTCTATTAACAATATTATTAACTATTGTATAGAGAATTAAAAAAAATATTACTTTCACATTATCTTTTTTTTTAATATATTTTTCATGGGTCGAAAGTACCCAAATTTGAGATTTTTCGAACCTTAAAAAATTCATATCTTTAAAAATATTAACTTTATCGTGAAAAGTCATAGGACCTTTTTTATTGGCATTTCAATAAAGAATATAAAAAAAATTTGTCCGTTTAAAAAATAACAATTCCTTGTAATTGTTTAAACAATTTCGGTTTAAACAATATGGCACCGGGTTGCGCCATGGCAACATGCATTTATATCATTAGGAGGACAATTTGAAAAGGATCACATAAAAAAATTGAGGTGGAATAGTTTTCGGTACTCATGCGCCGATTCCTCCTGGACTAAAAGGAAAAGAGTTCGTCTTTCAGATAGACTAAAAATGTACAAGGTGTTCCAATAAAAATATCGACGATATTAGCATTTAAACTTTTTTATAATTGTAGGTAACTGTCGTTGGTCGCTGAGTGGACACACGGCGCCAGTGTCGTCGTTAAAATTAGATCCAACGGGGGGTTATTGTCTATCCAGAGATACAGAACGTCGAGATAGATCGATAAGAATATGGGATCTTAACAAAGGTAACAAAATCGCACAATAACAATAAAAATCATCTTTTAATGTTTCTTTGTTTGTTGTAGGTGATTTGGTGGCTGTTTATACGCCGAAAATGAAAATATCAGACTGCGAGATAACTTCCTGTGGAAGATACGTCGTACTCGCATTGGATGGATGCAAGACTCTGATGACTTTGGAATTGAGAGGACCTGATATTACGGAAAGACCGCAAAGTGAAGTGTTCGGAGACGAGGAAAATGCTGGAAAAACCTTCGTCGTTCCGGAAAATTGCTGACTAGAATAGAACAAACTTAGATTATAGTTCTCAAACTTTTAAAACTACGATGTAGAATTCGAAATGGTGTCGCTATTTCCTAAAATCATTCTCGTTTCTTATTTTCTAGAATTTCGAATTCTAAAACTCTTTTATCACATTTTGTCTTAAACTAAATAAAAAATACTTCCCGGTGTACAGATATTAAAATTCAATTAAAGTTCATTTGTTTGGAGTTGGCAGCACCAACTTTAGCTACCAACTCCAAACAAATGAACTATAAATAATGAATAAAATTTACCAAAAAAAATCAGGGACGGATTTGAGCCAAATAACTGTCAATTATTATTTAAACCAAACATTTTTTTATTCATTCGTAAATATTAATGAACTATTAGATGTAATTTGAATAAATCCGTCCCGATAAAAAATATTCTATATCAATTTTATTGAAAAATGTCTTATTGATGTAAATATCGCCATATTGTATTAAATCAATCAATTATTTCATTACTTCATACATATTCGATCGAGTCCTATAATAGAAGAGTCAGTTGTGTCCATATTTTAATAAGGCAACAGGAAATTTGTTATGTATTAATTTTTTATTAAAATTTAAGCCCAAATACTGCACCATCAGTTACTACGAAGATGGCGTCCATCTTGAATTACCATTGTATAAATTTTGAATAGAAGATGGGATAAAATACATCCTTGTCGTACTTCCTACCCTGTATATTAGATTATGATTTGAAACAATAGTAAATTGAAATTAAAAATCAATAACCTGTTTTGGCAATTTCTAATTTTATTGTTCATTTGCGCAATAATGAATTTGCGTTACTTTTTGGACGCACTGTATATTTTTATAGCCATTTTGGTAAAAATAGACACAACGGACTTGTGGAAGCGCCTGTTCTAAATATTCTTAAAGCGATCTGTGCTGGTTTCAGATCCAGTAGTTGTCTCATTTAAAATTTAATGATGTTTCACTGAGTATAATAATATATAATAATTATATTGTACAGAGATAAATTTGTTTTATTAATTTAATCGTCTGCAGGCTTCAGATATAAACTAGTTAAAATGGTTGAACAAAACCCGTGTTATATTTAAATATGAAACAACAAAAATTATCAATTGTTACGAGTTTTTGAAACATAACCTCAAAAACGATATAATAAGTTTCTGAATTGATCGAAATAAAAGTGTACCCATGTGAGAGCCCCTTTACATTTACATTTTTCTGGAATTGCGAGGTGTAAAGCCGCTCTTACGGACCGCAGTGTTGAGTCAATTCAGAAAAGTACAATTTTACTTAATAATTACGATATTTTTAAATTTAATTGTAATTAAATTCGACTGAATTTCATCTAATATAATATTAATTGACATATAAAATAATGTTAAATATATTTTGTTTTGCGTTATAATTATAATTGTAAAACAAAAATATTCCCATCTGGTATGTGGAACAATATTAATTCGTTAAAAAAATATTATATTTGTATGTTGTGAATCTTGTGTATAAAATAAATGTCCTCAGTAAACTCGTGTTTTTTTTATAAAAGGTTCAAAATGACGTGCATATTACGCTGGAAGAAAAATTTCCAGACCAATTATGGCGCTGTGTATTACTTGAATTCATTTAATTATTGTAAACATGAACAAATTAAATACTTACTTTTTAAAAAATACTTACGAAGCTGTTTCAACTTGTAGATACAATCATAACGTATAAAAGACACTTTTTATACTCGTTTTGTACTATAATTTCACTTCAGTCACTATACGAAATCGTTTTAAATATTATAATTGCACTAAATATTAATATTACGCGAGGAACCGATCAGTAACACTAAATTAATCACTAAAAAATGACGAAAATGTGTTTTACTACACTAAGGCGTTTATTAAAACCGACATATTTGAAATCTTATCTTAGTTATCTGCGCATGCTTCTAACCGTATGCGCATATGCGTATGCGTATTATTCATCAAAAAACTTCCCAATTTTTAATGTTCGTATGCGTGAAGTTTAATGCAATTAAAAAATGTCGAGTGAGAGTTAAATGAATTTAACTCCACCCATTATATTAATTATCTACATTCTTCATTATACAATAATCAAGGAAAAAATGTCAAAGAATCCAAATTTGATACATAGAAAGTTCTCGTAATGACGTAATTGTTTGAGCGATCGCTAAAAATTGTACATAACAATGTCATTATTAGATATTTGACAGAACAGGAAGTAAGAGAGAAAGCGACGCGGACGGCGGACACGTAAACCAAACATTCGTTTCTTTCCTTTTCGTTTGCTGTTTGTAAGCGTATCCTCCATTTTGTTGTCGAACCAAGAAGGTTATTTGTATGTTTTGTGTTACTTATAAACTTTAATGTTATAAGAAAATGAGTGATTATTCTGCGGTCGCTCCGCCACCACAACAAAATTTTAATCAATCTTCAGCTTTTGCAGCAGCACTCCAACGTGCTAAACAGGTAAGCAATCGTTACAATGATACATTTCAAAGAGCGGCAAAATTTACCAGTTTTTTTTCCACTTTTTTCCACCTCGATCAGTAGTTTAATAAGTATTGAATGTTGATTTAGATTGCAGCTAAAATTAATCCGGGAACAGGAACAAACGAGACTAGACAGAAAAGGCCTTTAGAAGACGGTGCAGGTATGTTAATAATTACAAACAGTAATGTCTCTTATTATTACGTTTAATGTGAAGATCTGTTTGATGCAGAACCGGATGCGAAAAAAGGACCAGGTGCTGTAGTACCTCCACAAAATCAAGGTCCTTCATCTTTGGTGAGACCACAACAAAACCAAGCTATGACCGGCCCACCTGGAATAGGCGGCATGCAGCAAGTCAACGAAGACATTCACGTACCAGATAAAATGGTTGGCCTCAGTAAGTACTTAAATTCGTTAATTTTTCTAGATAAGTTGTACCCACTACTATTTTTGATGTAAACAATCAAAGTAAACTGATTTTTTTATTCTATAAATAATTTTAAACATTGAATTAATTGTTTTATCTCAAAGAAATATCAATTTGCATGTTTGTTTATTAAAATAAGGTGTCACATTTGAGTAAACGGGTACTTTTTTTATAGCTAAATGTTTATATAAAATTGTTAAAAAAAGGTTTGTAAGTAGCCTTCAATTGATATTTTTTTTGTTGGCTTTATTTTATTTAAATAATAAAGTAAAGCAATATTATGCTTTTTTTGTTTTGGATTTTAAGAAATGTTTGGATTTTTGAAGTTGTTTGTTGTTTTACTTTATTAGTTGTTGCATAGAAGTTCACGAACGACGATCTAGGTAAATAAACTCCCTTTTTGCAGTAATAGGTCGCGGAGGAGAACAGATAACCAGATTGCAATCTGAGGCTGGTTGCAAGATACAAATGGCGCCCGATTCGCAGGGTATGCCAGAACGAATATGTTCTCTGTCCGGCCCGAAAGATGCGGTTGAAAGGGCCAAACAGCTCATCAACGATATTATACGACAGAGGGGTGGACCCCCAGGGGACGGTAACGGCGGCGATGATGACATGCTGCACTCGAACAACCATTCAGATTTCCAAGGTTATTTTCCTACTTTCCATTTAAATAATTGCATGCGGCATGGCTCCAGGCTGGGTAAATTAGATTTGGAGCTGGGTAGCTTTCGATTCCATCATTTTATTATTAAAAACTGAATTTCTTGAACATTTAAGTTAATAACCTTCCATTTAATGGTAACAGGTCCACCCCTTTTGTTTTTCCAATTTGTAACCCTTATATATTTAATAAATATTCTTTTTTTTTCAGCCTCACAGATGTTTTTAATATTTTTAAAGTACATTTTATGGAGGGTTATGGTTTTCTTTGCTAATCAATGTTTAATAATGAAATGATGAGTTGTGATTATTTAAATATTTTAATTTTTTATTTTCAGTAAATATAGGAAGGTGTTAGTTTATTTACTTTAGAAATTTTAACATTAATATGTCCCAGTTAAAAAAATTTTAGTGCTTCAGTGACAAATTTTTAAGATTTTTTTTAAATACATCCTATCAGAAGAAAATAACCCAACATTAAGAGAGACTTTCAGTTAAATGTACTATTGGGTCTTTGGGAATCTTCCACATCAAAAACATTAAAAAATAATCTGAGAGGCTGTTTCCTACTCCTCTTCCCACTATTCTAGAACTTACTAATCAATTATTTTTCAGTTTAACTTTAAAAAATAATATAGAGAGATTGTTTCCTCCTTATCTTCGTTTTTTTGTTGTTGTTAGATCAGTTATAAGTCCTGTAACTGACCTTAAATGTTCTAGCTGATGCTCAGATCAAAGTTTCTTTGGTTAAGGTCTTAATAGGTCTTCTTACTTGTGATTTTTGGGTTGTTAGACCAGTTATAAGCCCAACTGTTTTCAAAGTTTCTTTGGTTGAGGCCTTATATAGTGTTTTAGATTATTTGGAAATATTTTAGAATGCCCAATGTTTCAAATTTCTATTGATTATAGGTCTCCCATCATTTTTGGGCGATTAGACCAGTTATACGCCCAATAAATGACCTTAGTGTCTTAACTGTTTTGGGAATCTCTCAGAACGTCCCATCTTTCAAAATTCCATTGTTAAAGGTATTAACAGTACTGTCCCTGCTAATTTTTGGGTTCTTAGAGCAGTTTTAAGCCCAATAACTAACCTTAGTGTCTTAGCTAATTTGGGAATCCTTTAGAACCAACCATTTTTCACATTTCTGTTGGTTATAGGTCCTAAAAATCTTCTTCCCCATAATTTTTGGGTGGTTAGACCAGTTATAAGCCCAATAACTGACCTTAGTGTCTTAACTGTTTTAAGAATCTCTTAATACTTCCCATCTTTCAAAATTCCATTGTTAAAGGGATTAAAACTAATTAGCTAATTAGAGATTCTTTTAGAAACCACCATCTTTCAAATTTCTGTTGGTTAAAGGTCTTAAAAGTTTTCTTTCTCTTAATTTTTGGGTGATTAGACCAGTTATAAGCCCAATAACTGACCTTAGCGTCTTAACTGTTTTGGGAATATCTTAGAACGTCCTATCTTTTAAAATTTCATTGTTAAAGGTATTAAAAGTCCTGTCCCTTATAATTTTTGTGTTTTTATAGCAGTTTTAAGCCCAATAACTGATCTTAGCTAATTTGAGATTCTTTTAGAACCAACAATCTTTTAAATTTCTGTTGGTTAAAGGTCCTAAATGCCTTCTTCCTCTTAATTTTGGAGTGATCAGACCAGTTATAAGCCCAATAACTGACCTTAGTGTCTTAACTGCTTTTGCAATCCCTTAGAATATCCCAACTTTCAAAATTCCGTTGTTAAAGGTATTAAAAGTCTTGCCCCTTCTAATTTTTGGGTTCTAAGAGCAGTTTTAAGCCCAATAACTAACCTTAGTGTCTTAGCTAATTGGGGAATCTTTTAGAACCAAACATCTTTCAAATTTCTGTTGGTTGAAGGTCCTAAAAGTTTTCTTCCTCTTAATTTTTGAGTGATTAGACCAGTTATAAGCCCAATAACTAACCTTAGCGTCTTAACTGTTTTGGGAATCTCTCAGAACATCCCATCCTTCAAAATTCCATTGTTAAAGGTATTAAAAATGCTGTCCCTTCTATAATTTTTTGGTTCTTAGAGCAGTTTTAACCCCAATAACTGACCTTAGTGTCTTAGCTAATTTGAGAATCTTTTAGAAACAACCATCTTTCAAATTTCTGTTGGTTAGAGGTCCTAAAAATCTTCCTCTTTAATTTTTGGGTAATTAGACCAGTTATAAGACCAATAACTGACCTTAGTGTCTTAACCTTTTTTGGAATCTCTCAGAACGTCACATCTTTCAAAATTCCATTGTTAAAGGTATTAAAAGTCCTGTCGCTCCTAATTTTTGGGTTCTTAGAGCAGTTTTAAGCCCAATAACTAACCTTAGTGTCTTAGCTAATTTGGGAATCTTTTAAAACTAACTAACATTCAGATTTCTGTTGACTAAAGGTCTTAAAAGCCTTTTTCCTTTTAATTTTTGGGTAATTAGACCAGTTATAACCCGTTATAAACAGTTAAAACTGACCTCAACTGTCTTAGCTAATCTGGAGATCTTAGAACCTGTTAATTTTGGGGTGATGAGGTCAGTTATAAGCCTAATAACTGATCTTAGTGTCTTAGCTAATTTGAGATTCTTTTAGAACCAACTATCTTTTAAATTTATGTTAGTTAAAGGTCTTAAAAGTCTTCTTCCTATAAATTTTTGAGTGATTAGACCAGTTATAAGCCCAATAACTGACCTTAGTGCTTTAATTGTTTTGGAAATCTCTTAAAACGACCCATCTTTCAAAATTCCATTGTTAAAGGTATTTAAAGTCCTATCCCTTCTAATTTTTGGGTTCTAAGAGCAATTTTAATCCCAATAACTGACCTTAGCGTCTTAACTGTTTTGGGAATCTCTCAGAACATCCCATCCTTCAAAATTCCATTGTTAAAGGTCTTAAAAGCTTTCTTTCTCTTAATTTTTGGGTTCTTGGAGCAGTTTTAAGCCCAATAACTAACCTTAGTGTCTTAGCTAATTTGGGAATCTTTTAAAACTAACTAACATTCAGATTTCTGTTGACTAAAGGTCTTAAAAGCCTTTTTCCTTTTAATTTTTGGGTAATTAGACCAGTTATAACCCGTTATAAACAGTTAAAACTGACCTCAACTGTCTTAGCTAATCTGGAGATCTTAGAACCTGTTAATTTTGGGGTGATGAGGTCAGTTATAAGCCTAATAACTGATCTTAGTGTCTTAGCTAATTTGAGATTCTTTTAGAACCAACTATCTTTTAAATTTATGTTAGTTAAAGGTCTTAAAAGTCTTCTTCCTATAAATTTTTGAGTGATTAGACCAGTTATAAGCCCAATAACTGACCTTAGTGCTTTAATTGTTTTGGAAATCTCTTAAAACGACCCATCTTTCAAAATTCCATTGTTAAAGGTATTTAAAGTCCTATCCCTTCTAATTTTTGGGTTCTAAGAGCAATTTTAATCCCAATAACTGACCTTAGTGTCTTAACCTTTTTTGGAATCTCTCAGAGTCACATCTTTCAAAATTCCATTGTTAAAGGTATTAAAAGTCCTGTCGCTCCTAATTTTTGGGTTCTTAGAGCAGTTTTAAGCCCAATAACTAACCTTAGTGTCTTAGCTAATTTGGGAATCTTTTAGAACTAACTAACATTCAGATTTATGTTGACTAAAGGTCTTAAAATTCTTCTTCCTTTTAATTTTTGGGTTTATTAGACCAGTTATAACCCGTTCTAAACAGTTAAAATTGACCTCAACTGTCTTAGCCAATCTGGAGATCTTAGAACCTCTTAATTTTTGGGTGATGAAGTCAGTTATAAGCCCAATAACTGACCTTAGTGTCTTAGCTAATTTGAGATTCTTTTAGAACCAACTATCTTTTAAATATCTGTTGGTTAAAGGCCCTAAAGGCTTCTTCCTCTTAATTTTTGGGTGATTAGACCAGTTATAAGCCCAGTAACTGACCTTAGCGTCTTAACTGCTTTGGGAATCCCTTAGAAGGTCCCATCTTTTAAAATTTCATTCTTAAAGGGATTAAAATTCCTGTCCCTTGTAATTTTTGGATTCTTAGAACAGTTTTAAGTCCAATAACTAACCTTAGTGTTTTAGCTAATTTAAGAATCTTTTAGAACCAACTATCTTTCAAATTTCTGTTGGTTATAGGTCCTAAAAATCTTCTTCCTCTTAATTTTTGGGTTCTTGGAGCAGTTTTAAGCCCAATAACTAACCTTAGTGTCTTAGCTAATTTGGGAATCTTTTAGAACCAACCATCTTTCAAATTTCTGTTGGTAAAGGTCTTAACAGTCTTCTTCCTCTGAATTTTTGGGTGATTATACCACTTATAAGCCCAATAACTGACCTCAACTGTCTTAACTAATTTGGGAATCTTTTAAAAAGTCCTAAGAAGCAAATTTCTATCGATTGATATTGTTGCTTACATTTTCTGTGTTGTTTTAAGTCCAAAGTCTGATATTAATTGACGTGATGTCTATAAAATATATATTTAATTTTTTTTTAACCATTTTCGATGGGTTTTCAACCAATAACTTCTTCCTAAACTCTTTCTTAAAACCGAATACGTTTTTGCAGCTTCCATTTAACCACATAGCTTTCAGTAAATAAATTAACGATATTTTATTTAGAAAAAATTGTTGTTTAACCAAATTGACACCTTATTTTGTTGTTTATGTTTCGTGTTAACTGTTTAAATGAAAACGTAGATGCTTTAACGTACGTAGTAGAAGACATTTTTGTTAGATTTTCCCGTTTTTGCGATGGTTTATTGGCATTATCAACTGCCCCAGTTCCATCTCAAATTAGTCTGCTTGTAGTTATGCTTTTGCTGCACATTTTAATATTTTCGATGTGTTGTAATTCGGAACTGAAAGGTGCGTTTTTTATGTGAAGGAATAAACAATATGGGCATGGGCGGTCCGGGCGGTCGCAACAGCATAGAAATCATGATACCCGGTCCCAAAGTCGGTTTGATAATCGGCAAAGGTGGCGAAACTATCAAACAGCTACAAGAAAAAAGCGGCGCCAAAATGGTCGTTATCCAAGACGGACCCAATCAAGAACACGAAAAACCTTTGGTGATCAGCGGAGATCCGCAAAAAGTCGAATACGCCAAACAATTGGTCTACGATCTCATAGCCGAAAAGGAGATGAAGAATTTCAATCGAGGCGGCGGCGGCGGCGGTAGAGGACGAGGCGGACAAGGACCCAACGACGGGTACAACGATTACGGCGGAGGCGGCGGCGGCGATTCGGTCGAAGTAAGAGACCGCTAAAAAAGGTTTTAACAACGTGATTAATTGTTGGTTTTTTCAAGGTGTTAGTACCGCGAACTGCCGTAGGCGTCGTCATCGGTAAAGGTGGAGATATGATCAAGAAGATTCAATCGGAAACTGGTGCCAAGGTGCAATTTCAGCAGGCTAGAGATGAGGGACCCGGAGATAGAAGGTGCTTCCTGTCGGGAAATCCCAAACAAGTTGAATCGGTAAGTTTGGACTCGTTAATTATCTTGTAAATTACTTTTATTATTATTTATTTACCATATTTTAGTTTTTTTTTTGTTACAAAATCGTTTACAGCAGCGTGTACTTTGTTTTCTTACTTTAATTTGTTTGCTGTGTTCTGTTTTGATGGTGCAATGTCACTTGTCAATGGTTAAACGTCACTTGTCAAATGTCACTAGCGTTTTTTTCCTAATGAACTTGTTTTGGGAATTTGTGAGTGTTTTAGAACCACCCATATTTCAAATTTATATTGTTTATAAAGGTCTTACAAGTCTTGATTTGTATAACTTTTTGGTGATAAGACTAGCTATGAACCCAATAATTGAACTCAAATGTATTAACTATTTTGGGAATCTTAAAAAATCGTGTCATTCAATTTTATATAGATTAAGTCTATTTCCTCATAATTTTTGGGTTATTAGACCAGCTATAAGCACATTAACTGATCTTAGTGTCTTAGCTAATTTGGGAATCTTTTAGATTGTCCCATATTTCGAGTTTCTATTGGTTAAAAGTCTTAGAAGTCTTATGTTGTATAATTTTTGGGTGATAAGACCAGCTATAAACCCAATAACTGTATTAACTATTTTGGGAATTTTTAAAAATATCCTGTCATTCAAATTTCTATTGGTTAAAAGTCTATTTCCTCATAATTTTTGGATCATTAGAGCAGCTATAGGAACATTAACTGACTTTAGTATCTTAGCTAATTTCAGAATCTTTTTGAATGTCCCATCTTTCAAATTTTATTTGTTTGAAGGTCTTAAAAGTCCTTCTCCTTATAATTTTTGCGAGCTTAGGCCAGCTTTAAACCCAATAACTAACCCTAACTGTATTAACTATTTTGGCAATCTTTTAAAACATCCTGTCATTCAAATTTCTATTGGTCCACAGTTTTTTCCTCATAATGTTTGATTTGGTTAGATTTGGACTTTTAACCCCCTTAACTGACCTTATTGTCTTAGCTAATTTGGCAATCTTTTAGAACAACCCATTTTTCAAATTTCCATTGCTTAAAAGTCTTACAAGTCTTCTTCCTCATAATTTTTGGGTCATTAACTGATTAACTGATCTTGGTGTATTAGCTAATTTGGGAATCTTTTAGATTGTCCAATCTTTCAGGTTTCTATTGGTTAAAGGTCTTACAAGTCTTATTTCGTATAATTTTTGGTCATAAGTCCAGCTATAAACCCAGTAACTGACCCTAACTGTATTAACTGTTTTGGCAATCTTTAAAAACATCCTGTCATTCAAATTTTTTTTGGTTAAAAGTCTATTTCCTCATAATTTTTGGGTCATTAGGCCAGCACATTAACTGACCTTAGTGTCTTAGCTAATTTGGGAATCTTTTAGATTGTCCCATCTTTCAAATTTCTGTTGGTTAGACTTACAAGCCTTATTTCGTATAATTTATGGGTTCTTAGACCAGCTATAAACCCATTAACTGACCCTAACTGTATTCACTATTTTGGCAATGTTTTAAAACATCCTGTCATTCAAATTTCTTTTGGTTAAAAGTTTTCTTCCTCATAAGGTTTGATTTGTTAGACTCGGGCTTTTAAGCCCAATAACTGACCTTAGTGTCTTAGCTAATTTGGGAATCTTTTAGAATGTCCCATCTTTCAAGTTTCTATTGGTCTTAGGTCTTACAAGACCAGCTATAAACTCAATAACTGACCTTAGTGTCTTAGCTATTTTGAGAATCTTGTAGAATGTCCCATCTTTCAAGTTTCTATTGGTCTTAGGTCTTACAAGACCAGCTGTAAACTCAATAACTGACCTTAGTGTCTTAGCTATTTTGATAATCTTGTAGAATGTCCCATCTTTCAAGTTTCTATTGGTCTTAGGTCTTACAAGACCAGCTGTAAACTCAATAACTGACCTTAGTGTCTTAGCTATTTTGAGAATCTTGTAGAATGTCCCATCTTTCAAGTTTCTATTGGTCTTAGGTCTTACAAGACCAGCTAAAAACCCAATAACTGACCTCAACTGTATTAACTATTTTGTCAATCTTTTAAAACATCCTATCCTTCAAATTTATATTGGATAAAAATCTTCTTTCTCATAAATTTTGGGTCATTAGACCAGCTATAAGCACATTAACTGATCTTAGTGGCTTAGCTAATTTGGGAATCTTTTAGATTGTCCCATCTTTCAAATTTCTGTTGGTTAGACTTACAAGACAATCTGTAAACTCAATAAATGACCTTAGTGTCTTATCTATTTTTAGAATATTGTAGAATTTCCCATCTTTCAAGTTTCTATTTGTATTAGTTATTACAAGACCAGCTATAAACCCATTAACTGACCCTAACTGTATTAACTATTTTGGCAATCTTTTAAAACATCTTGTCGATTCAAATTTATATTGGTTAAAAGTTTTCTTTTCCATAATGTTTGATTTGTTAGATTTGGGCTTATAAACTCAATAACTGACCTTAGTGTCTTAGCTATTTTGATAATCTTGTAGAATGTCCCATCTTTCAAGTTTCTATTGGTCTTAGGTCTTACAAGACCAGCTATAAACTCAATAACTGACCTTAGTGTCTTAGCTATTTTGAGAATCTTGTAGAATGTCCCATCTTTCAAGTTTCTATTGGTCTTAGGTCTTATAAGACCAGCTATAATCTCAATAATTGACTTGAACTTTTAAGCCCAATAACTGACCTTAGTGTCTTAGCTAATTTGGGAATCTTTTAGAAAATTTATACTATTATAGTAAAAAGCTGGAAAATCTTGCAAACGGAGACTGGCCAATACCAACAAATATAATAAATTGAATAAAATCTTTTTTAAACAGAATGAAACTCATTCCAAACGATCCTGAGATTCTATTAGTTGACTGAAACGGTTTTTTTATTGTTAACTGTCGAGTTTGAGAATCTTAAAATGATGGTCTGCTTTGAGAGCATTTCGGGAGCTAACTTTGTGTTAATTTTCTTGTTCGAAGGCCCGCCAAAGGATCGACGAGTTGATAGACAGTGTGCTGCAGCGCGACGGCGGTGACGGTATGGGCGGGGGTGGACCGATGGGTGGCGGGATGCGGGGTGGACGCGGTGGCGGTCGAGGTGGTCGCGGCGGGCATCACGGCGGTAGAGGAGGCGGCGGTGGCGGCGGTTTCGATAGAGGTGATAGAAACGGTAGTGGAGACTTTGGCGGTAACCAATGGGAGGATAGAAGAGGCGGAGCCGGCGGACCCGGAGGACATCACGGCGGAGCTCCCCAGGACGTCGTTACGTTTACGGTACCGGCCAACAAGTGCGGAGTCATTATCGGTAGAGGTAAGTAAAGTAACTACGATTTTTTTCCATATTATTATTATTGTTATCAAAAAAAGCAAGATTAGACTGTACAGGGAGTACAAAATTAATATATAATCTCGCTGTTCAAAAATCTTGCTATATAAAAACAAAAAACGATTGTTCGATTCGCTGTTTGCGTACCAAATCGATTACCGAATAGACTATAAAACAATCGACAAACTTTTTTTTTTTTATCGACGATTTATTTAGTTTTTTGGTTACATTTTGTTATAAATTAGGTGGCGAGACGATCAAACAGATCAATCAACAATCGGGCGCTTATTGCAAACTCGATATTCGATCGCAAAATCCCAATTCCAACGAAAAGATATTCGTCATCAAAGGCGATCCGGATTCCATCGAAACGGCCAAGAGGATATTGCAAGATAAAGTACAAATGCCGCTCAATTTCGTATCGCAAAGCGGACCACAGATGAGCAGTATGCCAACGGTAGGTGTAAGTAGCAACAAAAACATATATTTTTTTCCATTATTTTCATCAAATTTTTATCGTCCAACTTGGTTTTGATGTTTTTACGTCGATGCGTCACTTGTCCGCTGTCAAATGTCAAAAAAAGTCGACAGCGTGACAGTTTGATTGTGTCATTTACTATGTTATATTAATTTGTAAGTATTAGATACGTTTTTGTGGCATTTCGGCATCTTAAAAATTTTCCTTTTAGCAATTCCTAGTTTTATCATTGTCGTTGTCCCTTAATTTTTTATAATGGACGGAAATGTTTTGTGTCCTATGTTTATAGGTCTTTAGATTATTGTTTAATAGTCGTTCTTCTGTCTTTTTTTTATAACGTCACTAATCAACCGTCAAAAGTCACCAATCAACCGTCAAATGTCACTTATCAACCGTCAAATGTCACTTATCAACAGTCAAATGTTACTTATTGGTTGCCTAAGAAAAAAATCTCTATACTATGTTTATAGGTCTTTAAACCATTGTTGACTAGTCGTTCTTCTGTCTTTTTTTTATAACGTCACCAATCAACTGTCAAATGTCACCAACCAACTGTCAAATGTCACTTATCACCCGTCAAATGTCACTTATTGGTTGCTTAAGAAAAAAATCTCTGTACTATGTTTATAGTCCTTTAAAACATTGTTGACTAGTCGTTCTTCTGTCTTTTTTTATAACGTCACTAATCAACTGTCAAATGTCACCGATCAAGTGTCAAATGTCACCAATCAACCGTCAAACATCACTTATTAAACGTCAAATGTTACTTATTGGTTGCCTAAATGCTGTGAAACTTTTTTTTATTATTTAAAGACCCCAAGAATAGGAATCTCTGTACTGTGGTCATATTTTTTAGTGTCTGAGCCGTCTACAAGTTCAAATTTGTAAATTGTTCAAGTTAACAAATTGATGTAAAACTATTTATTGATGTCATTTACACCAACATTAAAACCTTAACCAGTTTTAGCTTTATTTTTATGTTATTCTGGTCACCGAATGTCGTTTGTCGAGTGTCGGACGCCACTTGTCAACAATCAGACGTCACTTGACAACAATCGAACGTCATTTGTTACATTCAAAAGTAATTATTTCGTTTTATAAAATTATTTTCGTTGATATTTTCCTCGTCCCATTTTTTATTACATTTGACAGTTTTATTTTTTAATTGCGTAAGTAAACTGATTTTTGACACGTTCCGGAGACAACATTTTCTGAAATAAACTCTTTTTTGTTCGCGCTAAACCGTTTACAAGAACCGTTGAACCCTTTTCGGGATTTAAATTTCATTTGTCAACTGTTAAACTTCAATTGTCGACTGTCAAACGTCAAAACATTGAGCTGGAACCTTTCGATTGTTACCCTTTTGGCGTATTTTATTTTTCAAGCGTCAAATGTCATTTGTCAACTGTGTAACGTTACTTGTCAACAGTCTAATGTCTCTTTTATTGTTATTTTCGACTATTCCACTTTCCATCTTCTTCTATTTACTGATTTCTACTCTAAATTTATTTATCTGTTTTCCTCACTTGTCACCTCTCAATTGTCATTTGTCACCTCTCAATTGTTACTTGTCACCTCTCAATTGTCACTTGTCACCTTTCAATTGTCACTTTTAAATAATCTTGTCATGTTCCCAATTTAGGTGTCAAGTTTAAAATTACTTTTTCATCGCAAACTTGATCTAAACTAGGTAATTTACTTTTCAAGCGTCAAATGTCATTTGTCAGCACTGTTATATAGTAGTTTATGATTATTCCTCTTTCCATCGTCTTTTATAAACCAATTTCTAGTCGAAATTTATTTTTTTGTCGGTTTTTCGTCTTCCTTTATTTGTCTTGTGCATTTTTCTTCGTGCGATCGGTTGTCAAACTTCACTTGTCACCTGTCGAACGTCATTTAACGTTTCTCTGATGCCTTTTGTAGGCGTATCCCGGCATGGCGCCGCAAAGTTACAACCCGCAAAACAGTTGGGGCATGCAAGGCGCCGGAGGCGCTAGCGGAGCCGCCGGCGGTTACCAACAACAACAATGGGGCGGTCAACCGCAAGGCGGCGATTCTCAACCCGCCCCCGGTAACCAGGTAAATCCGTCTACCGGCCAACCGGATTATTCGATGCAATGGGCGGAATATTATCGGACTTTGGGTAAGACGATGGTGGTTTATTTTTTTTTTTTGGCTACGATTAAATTAATTTTGGTTAGGTATGCACCGAGAGGCCGATATGATCGAACAAGCCAAAGCGAAAGCGACGGGCGGGGCGGCGACGCCCGGAATGCCTCAAGCCGGACAGATAGCTCAAGGCGCCGCGCCTGCTGCCCAAGCGGCACCTCCATCTTCGGCCGCTCAAGCGGATTACAGCGCACAATGGGCCGAATATTACAGGAGCATCGGTAAGATCAAAGAAGCCGAAGCTATCGAAGCTCAAATGAAATCGAAGGTAAGTAATTGCCGGAAAATGTTAAAACTTTCGCTAATTTGTTTGTTTTTTTCTGTAGACTGGATCATCTGCTCCGAATAGCGCAGTCCCCGC
Source organism: Ophraella communa (assembly GCA_035357415.1). Classification (NCBI taxonomy): domain Eukaryota; kingdom Metazoa; phylum Arthropoda; class Insecta; order Coleoptera; family Chrysomelidae; genus Ophraella; species Ophraella communa. Next base: position 31,526,224 of record CM068992.1, on the reverse strand, counting down.
AGCGCCCGGTACACAAGGTGGTTATTCGCAACCGCAGACGCAACCGTACGGTTATCAACCCCAAGCAGCTGCCGGAGGTGAGTCCACCTTTCGAATAAAAGTTTTTTCTTCATTATTTTTTCTATACAAACAATTTCTTACCGATGTCGGCACAATAATGTCGAAACCGGTGTTCTGCGAGTAGTATGACTTGCTTTTCATTTGCAAAACGATCAAGTGTAATCCAAAGTCCGGGAAGTAGTTGTTTTTTCTTTAGAAAATGGTCAAGGATGTTTCGTAAATGATTTTTGTTTGTAGATCTCGAAAAATGAACGTTGAAATTTCTTTAATTTCTAATTTTTGTTCAATTTATGTCACTAGTTTTATAGTTGAGGGTGATTTACTTAATATAGCTTTTGTTCAGTGGGAGAATAAAAAATTTGGGAATAGTTTTAGGAAGGTTTAGGTGGAATTTTAAGGTTCTCGGGACAGCAAAAGTTGAAAAAAAGGAATAAGTTTTAGGAAGGTTTAGGTGGAATTTTAAGGTTTTCGGGTATTTCAGGAGTTACCGAAGCGCTGCAGATTAATATACAGGGGGATACTTTGTACGCGGTTAATTACTTCCACCGTATATGAGTCCTTTAAGGATCAAGGATCAGATTGGTAAAAAAAATGGCCTGAAATTCTCGAGCGCGTCAGATTAAGGTAGGGAGAGTTAGTTACATCCTAAAACGTGTGTATTCCACTAATCTGACAATTTGTGAGTGTCCTTTTACTTATTTCAGACCATTTTTTTACCAATCTGATCCTTGATCCTTAAAGGACTCATATATGGTGGAAGTAATTAACCGCGTACAAAGTATCCCCCTGTATATTAATCTGCCGCGCTTCAGTAACTCTAGAAATCTCCGTTTGGGCCCTCTTACGATTAGGAAGGTTTAGGTGGAATTTTAAGGTTCTCGGGACAGCAAAATTGGAAAATAAAGATACGGGGTAGGTTAGAAAAAATAATGTATAAAGTGGAAAAAACTGAAGTTTAAGAATGGATTTTTTTGGGGTTAGGAAGGTTTAGGTGGAAAATGAAAAGTTTGGGAATGGTTAGGTTATTTTAGGAAGGTTTAGGTGGAATTTTAAGGTTCTCGGGATAGCAAAAGTGGAAAATAAAGATACGAGGTAGGTTAGAAAAAATAATGTTCAAAGTGGGAAAATCAGAAAATTAGGAGTGTTTTTTTTATTTAGGAAGGTTTAGGTGCAATTTTAAGGTTCTTGCGGTGGTAAAAGTGAACAATGAAGATGCAGGGCGGGAGCAGGAAAAAATAATGTATAAAGCGAGAGAATGAAAACTTTGGTTTTTTTAGGTTTGGGAATGTTTAAGTGGGAAAGTCAGAAGTTTGGGATTTTTTTTTTTTTTTTTTAGTTTTAGAAAGGTTTAGGTGGAATTTTAAGGTTCTCGTGACAGCGAAAGTCAAAAAATAATTATGAAATGGGAAAATTAATTTTGGGAAGGTTTAGGTGGAATTTTAAGGTTCTCGGGATAGCTAAAGTGGAAAATAAAGATACGGGTAAAGGTTAGAAAAAATAATGTATGAAATGGGAAAATGTAAAGTTTGGGAATGGTTAAGTTAGTTTTAGGAAGGTTTAGGTGGAATTTTAAGGTTTTCGGGACAGCAAAAGTGGAAAATAAAGACACAGGGTGGCTTAAAAATAAAATAAAATATACGAGAAAATAATGAGAAGTTAGGAATATTAATTTTATTTTATTTTTGGAAAGTTTACGTGGAAGTTTGAGGTTCTTGAAAATGTAAAAGTCGATATAAAGAATACAGGGTGAATTAAAAACTATATACAGGGGGGAGAATGAAAAATTACATAACCCTTTTTCAAAAAATAATGTATGAAGTGGGAAACTGATAGCTTTGGAATTGGTTTGTTTTTAGGTTAGGAAGGTTTAAATGGAATTTTAAGGTTCTCGGGACAGCAAAAGTGAAAAATAAAATAAAGTATACGGGAAAACAATGAGAAGTTTAGAATTATTTTATATTGTTTTTGGAAGTTCTTAGAGTAATTTTGAGGTTGTGGAAAATAAAGCATACAGAGTGGAATTAAAAACGATATACAGGGGGGAGAATAAAAATTGTATTACTACATTACATAACCATCTCTCAAAGATAGTTACCAACAACTCGTAACATCTAAAATTCATTGTAATTAAAAATTATTACGACGCCCGTGCTTCTAGTCCGTGAAGTAGTTGTTTCTTTTTTATAAATACTTTGAACTATTTAAAAAAAAATTGTTGTTGGTTAAATTTTTGATATTTATTTTGAAACGCGTCTATTTTTCGGGGATTTTCAGGATACTACGGCGGTCAGCCACAGGGTGCTCCCGTTCCGGGCGTCCCACAAGGCGGTTACGGTTTCCCCGCTTACGGTTACGGCGGCCAACAAAGCGGAGGCGGCGGCGGCGGTCCATCGCAAGATTAAATCCTTTTAAACAAAAGTAAGTCGAAAAAAACATTTTTTATAAATAATTTTTATATTTTTTCTTTTAATTTTTTTTTTAATTTCTCTATTTCTATTTTTACCTACTTTGGAAAACAATGAAATTACATTTTTTTTTTGATGGTGCACATTATTTATCGATGATGATTTTTTTATATTTGTTTATGTGTTTGTTTATTATTATTATTATTATTTTTACGGAATTTACGCTGTTTTTACTGATATATGGATTTAGATATATTGATGATGATTTTTATTAAGTATATCGAGTTGTTTTCTATGTAGCGTTTATTTTTTTTTTAATTTAATTTTTAATTTGTTTATCCATTTTTTTTCCTATTACTTTTGAGTTTCTTGTCCACACGATATTTTTAATAATTTTAATAAATTTTAAAAAATTATTTAAATTTAACAAAAATTACGATTAAGTACGAGATTTTTTTTACTGTGTGGACAGGAAGCGTTAATTGTTGCAGGTATGCTGATTGAAGCAGCGAGATATCAGATTTATGTATTTACAGATTTTTGAGGGTACGGCCGCAATTTGTCTACTAAGAACTTCCGGACGAAAATTCATTTCTTAGACCTTAAGAATATTTTAAAGAAACGTTATCATATACAGTTACACAAACAAACAAACAAACAAAATCAGCGCAGGTATATTTTAAATATAGCGGAGTGTTTTTGTTGTTTTTAATAAAAAATTTTCTTTATAAACATTTAAAAAAAAATTAGAAATTTCATTCACCTAATCAAACTTCAAAACACACGACAATGTTTTCAACTTTATTGATTAATTTTCTTAGATTTTAAGGTGTTTAATTCTATATTTTTTTTGTCGAGATTGACTTTGGTTGGAAATTCTTTTCCAATAAAAAATTTGACTAAAACGTTTTATTTTTTTTTATTTGTTTTTCTTTTTATTAACTTTATTTATTTTTTCGGTCCCGCTTTGTTGTAAGTAGTACGAGAACATTAAAATGTGTTTTTTTTTAATATATATCTATATACATAAATATACTTTTTTCTTTTTTTTACGTACGTTAATTATAAGTATTGTAAGATAGTTAAGATGTAAGTCAGGTAAATTAGGATTGAGGACAACCGGAAGCGGTGGAACCAAAAAAACACACGGTAAGATATTGAGGTGCAACTTGAGACCATTCGAAAAAGTGTTAAAAGCAACTGGTACTTTATATAATTTCGATAGTTTGACCTTTTCGTTCCTAGAAACGTTTTTTACTTAAAACATCCCTTATAGCTCTCTAGAACACTCGTAAAAAGGAAAAATTAGCAAGTTCTAACTGTCTATCCATGAAAAAAATTAAAAAAATACAAAATTACGTCTTGCTGGAGCACAATAAAATATTTACAACATTATAATTTTCAAATTTGGCCCCTTAGTCAAAATAATGCTGGTACTCGTTTAATTTAAGTTTTGATCTTTTTGTTTTCTGGCTGAATTGTTTCAAGCATTTCTCTGTTTCTTTCAAATTGTTGATAACACCATGTAAAATCTTGAAGGTGTACCATTTTGGTGACCCAATCCCTCTTTTGGGTATGTAAAAGTCCCGATGTTACTCCTAGAATGTCCAGTGAAGCAAAATACTTACAAAATGGGTTTTAAAACGTCCATCCATGTTTTGAGGGACTTGTGGATTGTCTAGGGGCTCTTTTTTTGTGCAATGTACAAATAATGAGATTTTATACTTTTCTTGCTTAGTAGTTTTGGTTCAAATAAAGTTGATGAATATTATTGAGGAATTTTGAGCTAATCGATAAATTTATATTGTCTAGGGGCTCTTTTTTGTGCAATTTACAAATAAAGAGATTTTATGTGTTGTTCAATTATTTTCTTGCGTAATAGTTTTGGTTTAAATAAAGTTGATGAATATTATTGAGAAATTTTGAGCTAATCGATAAATTTATATTGTCTAGGGGCTCTTTTTTGTGCAATGTACAAATAAAGAGATTTTATGTGTTGTTCAATTATTTTCTTGCGTAATAGTTTTGGTTCAAATAAAGTTGATGAACATTATTGAGGAATTTTTAGCGAATGGATAAATTTAGATTGTCTAGGGGCTCTTTTTTGTGCAATGTACAAATAAAGAGATTTTATACTTTTCTTGCTTAGTAGTTTTGGTTCAAATAAAGTTGATGAATATTATTGAGGAATTTTGAGCTAATCGATAAATTTATATTGTCTAGGGGCTCTTTTTTGTGCAATGTACAAATAAAGAGATTTTATGTGTTGTTCAATTATTTTCTTGCGTAATAGTTTTGGTTCAAATAAAGTTGATGAATATTATTGAGGAATTTTGAGCTAATCGATAAATTTAGATTGTCTAGGGGCTCTTTTTTGTGCAATGTACAAATAAAGAGATTTTATGTGTTGTTCAATTATTTTCTTGCGTAGTAGTTTTGGTTTAAATAAAGTTGATGAATATTATTGAGGAATTTTGAGCGAATCAATAAATTTATATTGTCTAGGGGCTCTTTTTTGTGCAATTTACAAATAAAGAGATTTTATGTGTTGTTCAATTATTTTCTTGCGTAATAGTTTTGGTTTAAATAAAGTTGATGAATATTATTTAGAAATTTTGAGCGAATCAATAAATTTATATTGTCTAGGGGCTCTTTTTTGTGCAATGTACAAATAAAGAGATTTTATGTGTTGTTCAATTATTTTCTTGCGTAGTAGTTTTGGTTCAAATAAAGTTGATGAATATTATTGAGGAATTTTGAGCTAATCGATAAATTTATATTGTCTAGGGGCTCTTTTTTGTGCAATTTACAAATAAAGAGATTTTATGTGTTGTTCAATTATTTTCTTGCGTAATAGTTTTGGTTTAAATAAAGTTGATGAATATTATTGAGGAATTTTGAGCTAATCGATAAATTTATATTGTCTAGGGGCTCTTTTTTGTGCAATTTACAAATAAAGAGATTTTATTTGTTGTTCAATTATTTTCTTGCGTAATAGTTTTGGTTTAAATAAAGTTGATGAATATTATTGAGGAATTTTGAGCTAATCGATAAATTTATATTGTCTAGGGGCTCTTTTTTGTGCAATGTACAAATAAAGAGATTTTATGTGTTGTTCAATTATTTTCTTGCGTAATAGTTTTGGTTCAAATAAAGTTGATGAACATTATTGAGGAATTTTGAGCGAATGGATAAATTTATATTGTCTAGGGGCTCTTTTTTGTGCAATTTACAAATAAAGAGATTTTATGTGTTGTTCAATTATTTTCTTGCGTAATAGTTTTGGTTTAAATAAAGTTGATGAATATTATTGAGAAATTTTGAGCTAATCGATAAATTTATATTGTCTAGGGGCTCTTTTTTGTGCAATGTACAAATAAAGAGATTTTATGTGTTGTTCAATTATTTTCTTGCGTAATAGTTTTGGTTCAAATAAAGTTGATGAACATTATTGAGGAATTTTGAGCGAATGGATAAATTTAGATTGTCTAGGGGCTCTTTTTTGTGCAATGTACAAATAAAGAGATTTTATGTGTTGTTCAATTATTTTCTTGCGTAGTATTTTTCGTTCTAATAAAGTTGATGAATATTATTGAAGAATTTTGAGCGAATCAATATATTTAGATTGTCTAGGGGCTCTTTTATACAATGTACAAATAAATATAATCGGGTAATATTAAATTATTGTCTTAGAAAGTAGTTTTAATCCAAATAAGGTTACTCGATCTGTTAAAAGAATTCAGATTCAGTTCATAAATTCAGATTGTCTAGGGGCTTTACTGTACAATGTAAAAATATCGAAATTGGGGTAAAAGTAAACTATTTTTTGGGAAGTTGTTTTGGTTTATATGTAGTTACTAAATTTATTAAGGAATTTTGGAGGTTTTTGAGGGAATCAATTAATTTAAATTGTCTAGGGGCTGAAGTGTACAGTGTGGAAATAAAAAGATTGAAAGAATAATGATTGCTTATCTTAACTTAAAAGTATTTTTTTAGGGGTTAAATGAAATTACATTTGAGAAACATTTAGATTGTCTAGGGGCTCTTTTATGCAGTGTTCAAAAAAATATATTATAATGTGCGATAGTGGTTTTGATTCAAATAAAATTACTCGATAAAAAAATTTGGGGGTTTTTGAGTAAAATTGTCTAGGGGCTGCTGTGATTAATGTAGAATTATAAAAATCAAGAGAATAATAAATCCTGATAATAGTAATAATAATATTGTTTTTGGGAAGGTCAAGTTAATGAAGTTGCATTTGAGGGACTTTTAGATTGTCTAGGGGCTATTTTTTGTGCAATGTACAAATAAAGAGATTTTATGTGTTGTTCAATTGTTTTCTTGCATAGTAGTTTTGGTTGAAATAAAGTCGATGAATATTATTGACGAATTTTGAGCGAATGCATAAATTTAGATTGTCTAGGGGCTCAAGTGTTAATGTTAAATTCTTGTCTTAGGAGTTGTTTTGGTTCAAATGAAGTGATTCAAATTACATACGAGGGGTATTTAGATTGTCTAGGGGGTTTTAATTGAAATAAAATTACTCAACATATTTAAAGACATTCGGTGGTTTTTTAGTGAATAAATTCAATTAAATGGTCTAGGGGCTCGTGTGATTAATGTACAAATAAAGAGATCAAGAGAATATTGAATCCTAATAATAATAAAGTGTTTTTGGAAGGGTCAAATCAATGAAGTTTAATTTAAGGGACTTTTAGGTTGTCTAGGGGCTCTTTTATGTAATGTGCAAAAAGATATTGTAATCTGGGAAAGTAGTTTTAATTCAAATAACATTGCTCAACATGTTTAAAGAAATTTGGGGGGGTTTTGAGTGAATCAATAAAATTAAATTGTCTAGGGTCTCATGTGATTAATGTAAGATTATAAAGATCTAGAGAATATAATAATCCTGATAATAGTAATAATAATAAAGTGGTTTTTAGAAGAATCAAATTGATGAAGTTGCATTTTGGGGACTTTTAAATTGTCTAGGGGCTCTGTTTATGCAATGTACAAAAAAAAAGATATTATAACTTGGGAAAGTGGTTTTAATTCAAATAAAGTTACTCAATATGTTTTAAGAATTTGGGTGCTTTTGGCCGAATAAATAAAATTGTCTAGGAGCCCATGTGATTTTCGAAATAAGATATCAAGGGAAGATCATAGAGGAAGGATTAATAGTATATTCTTCTCATAGGAAGTAGTTTTGGTACTATTTAACTTAAGTGGATATTCTTGAGTAAGTCAATAATTTTAAATTGTCTAGGGGCTCATATATAAATAGATTAAATAATAATAATAAATTTTTGCGACCGTTTTAATATGGATTTAAGATTGTTTATTGATATTTTGGACTCAAAAAATCATCCCCTAAGTGTTGTAATAGTTTTAGAAATTGTCTAGGGGCTCTTTTTACAAAATTGATTGAAAGAACAGTAAATTTTTTTGGCTCACTAAATATTTTACGTAACATTTGAGGTCTTTTGAGACTGTCATTTTGGATTGACTAGGGGCCCATATGGACAAAAGGTAAACAAATTTGGAAAGTATATGTAGGGGGGGTGGCGGAAAGGTTAAACGAGAGATAAAAATAACCATTTGCTAACCAAAATGGTGCGAAAATTTATAACCAAAGAAAATTGCATTAACTGCCATTGGGGAAAAATTGATGTTCTTAATTTGTTATTAAATTAAGAAGTAAATATTGTGCATGTATTAGTTGCTTTTAGCACTCGACGGAGTTGTCTACGCAATGTTCTCTTTTTTTTTGTTCTCCTTTTTTATCAACATTTTTTTATTTATAAATTTTACTATGTATTCTACGAAATAATTGCTTCATTGTATATTAAATAATATGACCTATAAGATTATTGTGTTTGTTGTTTATTTCATTATTTTTTTACAGATCTCTACCTCATTGTCACCGAATATCGAATATTTTTGGTACATTTTTATTAATAATGCAATCTTTAATATTTTAGTGTGTTTATGCCCTCGTATATTCGTATTTTATCGAAATTGCAAAAATTTTTGGGTATTTTTTTGAGAAATTACATAATTGTGCCAATATCATGTTTTTTGTTTATTTCAATATCCATTTTAACGTTATTGATGTGAGATTGAGTTAATATTACGAGGGGTGTACCAATGTTTCTAGTATCGTATTAAAAATTGACAATATGGGGTTATTTCAAAAAGATTGTATTTTTTTATTGGGTATTATTTTGATATAAACGTTATTTGATATTATATTTGACGAAAATGTTACATTTTTTTATTCCATCTGATGAAATATGTCTGCTTATTCGTGGTGTTACGAGGGGTGTACCAAATTTTTATTATAAGATTGATTGATTGATCTTTGAATATAATGATTTTTTATTGTGTACCAATATGTGTAGTTTCCGCTATTAATTTTCTAATTACTACAAAATCTTTTATGGAAAATTGTCGTTAAAATTGAAGAAAATACGTTAGAAAATGGAAACCCGTAAGAAAACGTCAATTGTTTCAATCACGAATAGATAAATTAAAAAATGTGTAGAACATTTTTTGTTTTCAATAGATTCCTGGGGTTTAAATGTAATAAAAAGTGACCACCTCCTGAGATGGGGGTGGCAATCACCCCCTAAGGCTTTGGGGCACCCTCTGGTTTGATATAAATTTTGATCCTTGGGCTATCACCTACCTTCTGAAGGATCAAAGAACTGCGAGGTGAAATGTAATAAAATTTACTGTTTTTTTTTTTCATAAAGTTGCTGTTACGTCATTATAGCTGTCAGTTTGACATTTGTTTTGGTAATTCTAATACTAATTTTGATAAAAGGTGATAATTTTTTATTGAAGACTTGCCGAAGTTTGATTTTGATTGATTTTAAGATAATTTTACATTTAAGGGTTAGGTTTAATACTACGAGGGGTGTACAAGATATTATTCACATATCGAATATTTTTTCAATGGAGTACAATCGACTAAGGATAATCTGAAATTTTTTAAAAAATATTTTTGAACAAGAGAAATAAAAAAAAATTTGTTAATACGCATATTAACTGCATTTTGTTTAATTGGTTGACGATTTTGAAACCATTTTGATGTCAAAAGTATCTGGTTTTTTTGTAAAAGATTTAAATTATCAAAAGTCGATTGTATCTGCTATTATTTATTCTGTATAAATCAATTTAAATTTTCTATAAATAATTTTTGGTATTATTTTCAAATATTTACGAATTAAAAGAAATATACTAACATTTTACGTAAAAATTTATATTTCTAGCTACTGGTTTTTTTGTAGAATTTCAAAGTTTTATCTTTTTTGTGTGCATAATACGAGGAACACACGAAAACAACTCATAATTAAATATTTTATTATAAAAATGACATTTTAAGATTTTTTTTTAGCATTTTTATAATTATCTTTAACTGTATTTTAAAAAACTGTTTGATATTAATGCCTTTTATGACTATAAAGTTTACGAGGGATTTACGATAAAAATATAATACTTTTTTTATTGAAACAATGCATTTCTAGATATCTAAAGGCATTTTTTTAAATTATTTATAAACTAGATATTATTTTTTACAGAAGTTTGGGATATTTATGTTTTTTTTATGACAAAAACTTGGAAAATTGGTCACTCTACGAGGGGTACACGAAAGCTATTCCCAATTGAATTCTATTGACATTTTTTTTAAGTATATATAAATATTTTTGATGAAATTGTTTAATATGTATACCTTTAGTGACCCAAACTGTACCAGTTGTCGGACACTTACCAGGGATGTACGAAAAAAAACCGTATTTAATTTTTTTTTATTGAAACGAGTCATTTCTAGATATCTAAAGACTTTTTTTTCAATTAAACGTACTTATATATTGTATATATAAAAAATTGAGGTATTTATGCTTTTTTATAACCTATATATATGGATATATCCACATACGAGGGGTATACGAAATTTTATGTTGGATATTTTATCGTAAATATGACATTTCAAGGTTTCCGTTGAAAATGTTTTAACAATCTACTGTTTTATGCATTTTGTGACCGTGTAACGTACCGGAGTTGATTACTCTACAGGGGGTGTACGAAAAAATGAATCAAATCCTGTCCTTATGTTTAAACTGATTTTTATTGAGATTTTTGTGTATTTTGATCATGCGGGTTAGTGTACATTGATGGTAACGGTAAGAGTATAAAAAATTTGTTTTATTTACGCATACATGTTGCATTATGGCCCAAAATGGTTTCTTTTTCCACACTTTTTCATTCTTACGTAATTTTTTAGGTGTATATATATATAAATTTATGATCTGTTTTTATTTCCACCGTTTTCAAATTTTCTTATTGTTGATATTATATATATATATATTTATTGATGGTATATTTATTATTATTTTTATATTGTGTACAAGTATATAATGTGAATTTATTTTCGTTCCGTTAGTTTTTCTTGTGTATTTAATTGTTTTTTAAAATGATTGTGGGCTTTTTTTATATATATAAATATAAATTTCTCGATTTATCGATTCCGTAATTATTAAATTTTTGTTTCGGCTTTTGATTTCTCTTGAATGTTTCTCATTATCTCGTGCAATTGCTAGTTTTCTACATTTTTAATATCTGATTTCATGTCAGAAATGTTGGAAACGGAAACACACGCCCTACACGTACGTTCAAATGTGGGAGAAAACGAAAAAAAGTTTACCCCCTCCCCTCGACCCGGCCTTCGAGAGATTTATGCCCTCACCCAAATAATATACCCGGATGGTGTGTGTGTAAAGGATGAGGGGTCAGCTCGACCGGTAAGTCTATTAGGTTAAACATACAAAAAAAAATTCTTAAATATGATGATGATGCATTGTTTGGCCTTTAAAAACATTTTAATGAAACTACAGAAGTGTTTTCTCAATGTAATATGTGTTGAAATTTTTCCCGTGATAACCTACCAACAACAGAAACCAATCTGTAGCTCGTTGCTACAATTACATGACTAATTTTTGATATATCCAAAGCGTATGACGACGTCCGTCAGCTTTACAGGCTCTGAATTGTGTTAATTATACAGTGTGATGTGTGAGGTCACGTGACAGCTCATTTGAAAGGTCCCCTTATTGCCTTTGCAACAATGTAATAATGAAACTAACAGAAACAGAACTAATCGAGGTTTTAACCATGATTGGTTATGGAGAAGCAGAAGTTCGTAATTTATTTAATGCTAAATACCCCAATCGCGATCCATTTACTTAATCAACAGTAAGTAAAATTGAAAAAAAAATTAGAGAAACTGGCCATGTTAAAGATCTTCCCAGAAGTGGTAGAACATCGATATCCGAAGCCAAAAAACTGGACGTTGTACTGGCGTTTCAAGAAAATCCTCATACCAGTTCTATGCAAGTCGCACTAGATAATAATGTCCACCAATCAACTGTTGTAAGAGTGCTAAAAAAGGAAAAGTGGCATCCCTGCAAAATACATCTGGTCCAGGAGCTATTAGAAGATGACTCTGATAGAAGAATCGAATTCTACGAAATCGTTATGGAACAATGTAACAGAGATCCGGGTTTCATACGAAAGGTACTTTTTTCAGTTGAAGCGTCTTTTATGCTGAACGGTCACGTAAATCGCCAGACATGTCGATATTGGGTAAGTGAAATTCTACATTGGATGGAAGAGTATAGGACACAATATCCCGAGAAGGTGAATGTTTGGGCCGGCATTATAAACAATCAAATTGTAGGGCCATATTTTTTTTTGAGGAAAACCTAACTGCTGCTAGTTATCTGGAATTTCTTCAAAATTATTTGTTGGCACAGTTGAATCAGCTATTTCCAAATAGAAATTATTTATGGTACCAACAGGATGGTGCTCCCCCACACTATGGCGTTGAGGTACGAAATTACCTTAATAACGTTTTCCCAGGAAGGTGGATAGGTAGAAGGGGGCCTTTCGAATGGCCACCACGGTCTCCAGATTTGACTCCGTTAGATTTTTTTGTGGGGATATTTAAAGAGCGAATCCGAACGGAAATTGAACAAATAACACCTGAAGTCCTCGAAAACGTTAGGAAATAATTTACTGCTCGCCTTTCTCATTGTATCATTACTGAAGGTCGGCAATTTGTATTAATAAACCAACAGTTTTGGTTAACCCTGTAGAAATAAATATTCAAATGATTACATTGTTGCAAAGGCGATAAGGAGACCTTTCACATGAGCTGTCACGTGACCTCGTTTTGTATTTAAAAAATCGTCGATGACGTCATTACGCCATCACTAATGACGTAATGTCCACCACATCTATAGCAGTTGATGGCTATTCAAAAATTTACGTGTTTTAAATTTTTTTTTTAAAGTCGTCTGTTTCTGAAATAATGCATTTATTCCATACATTTGCATCATACTGTATAATTCTGAGAAATCGGAGGCAAATAACCCAGAAAAGGTTATTGGTCTTCTTAAACTAAAACTGGCAGTTCAAGAAGAATTTGCTATGTCACACTTTCATAAAACTCCACATGGATTGTATGTATCTATGAAAATTAGTGGTGAAGTGCACTGAGACCTAAAAGATCCTTACTTGCCATGGGTCTGACGTTTTCTCAGCAGCTCTTTTACTCATATTTTCCTAAGTTTTGGACATCCTCGGGATTCAAATCAGATCCTTTTCTTTTTCGCATACTCCTAGGTATCTGGTCCTAGCATTCTGCAAGGCAGGGTCCTATACCTCGCACAATCTGCACTTTGCTTCATCTACTAACCCTATTTTCTTCATGTGACTTCTTAAGCTTAATATTCCCGTTAAAATCTGGACAATGAAGAAATCTCTTCTGGTCGTGGTTCCCCAGAAACATCTTGGCTTGACTCAGTCCTTCCAGCTGATTCCAGTCGTTCCAGCTGATTCCAGTCCTTGGATTTTTCCTTCTTCATTTCTTTTAACAGTTTTTCCAAACTGTTGATCCTACAATATGGTTCTGGTCTTCTTTGGCTCCTTCTTTGCTAGTTTATCTGCTTTTTCGTCCCCTTTTATTCCTATGTGTTCTGGGAGGATGAGGTTCTTCTGATCTTCTGACCTAGTTCGTTAAACTTGCCTAGGTATTCCCAAACCATCTTCGAACTGATTATATTTGAGCTTTGATGGTTGCTTGACTATCCGACATGATCACAATCTCTCATCTGCTGTAGTTTCTTTTAATATTGAACCCGTCACATCTTTGGACGGCGCGGAAAATTGCTTGGGTATATGTGCCCAAGCCTGTCACTCTGAATATAATCAACTTGAATCTTGCTGGTTTAATCCTCCAGAAAGATCGAAAGCAAATACCCTCCCAAAAATAATCATAGGGCTTCTCACTGTTACTACATTTTGATGGAAGAATTAAACTAGAACTGCCAGCTCAAGAAGAATTTGCTTTCACACTTTCTTAGAAGTCCAAATGGATTTTACGATGTAAAACAATGAGGATGTAATGTTGGACGGTTTGTCTCTAGTATTTTTTTGGCTGGGGTTCCTCAAGGATCTGTATTTGCCCCATTTAATTCGTGCACCACATCAATGATACTCTTTTTCATCACATTTGATGCCAATATAGGACTACCAACAGCAGAAGGCGCATCTTCCTTTTATCTGAACTCGAAGGTGTTATGTTAGGATCAAATCTTGTAAGTTTGAGTATAATCTCAAAATATAGAGCGGTTGAGGTTACTATTTTTTGCATTTCCAGCGAAAATAATCGATGGAGAATTGTTTTTTGATTGTTTATTCTTGCTCATTTACGTTTTGTCAGCTCCTTCTGTTGACTCGATTTTCGACCACGTTCTTTTAGGGCTTTGGGTTGAATTTTCCTTTAAAATGTTTTTAAAGCTAAAACTTGAATTTAATATTATTAACCATTTCTGTCTATATTGAGGTTGGCTTACTTTTAGACTTGAAATTATAAAAATTTGTAACCTACTTAATATATATTTTTTTATCAGGTTTAATAGTTTGAAAAGAAAAACTAAAAGGAAGCCAAAAATTATTTAAATATTAATTACTGAAATTGAATTTTTTTATGTGATTTAATTGGCCATGTTACGGTATATTTATTATTATTATTAAGGGTGTCCACTTTGTAGGAGATTAGGGTAGCGAAAGATGTTTGGTGAGGTATAGAAAAATCTGGATAAGTAATATCGGATATAATTTTTAAGTATAGATTTTCCATTCTTTTTAGTCTAAGCATCCCTTTCCTCGTTCATTTCCATCCTAGTTTTCCTGAGTCTTCATGTCTACCATCTTTTTTCTTAACCTTTAGCCAGTTGCTCCAATAGACCTTCTTACACTTTTTTTTGGCCTTGTCTTTGCGTAAAATGTCTCGCATACATTTTCCTTTTATGTTGCACCAAGTTTCTTTTCCCATAATCGCATTTTTGTTCTGAAATTCCTCAGAATAATTGAGGTTGAAGTAAAGCAGTACAAGTTTGTCGAAACTGTCAGTATCCCATTCTCCACACTTACCTACACAACCAATTGTGTTGTGGAAGAAAATCCAGAGTCTCAAAGGTAGCAGTGAGATTGGTCCTTGCTTCTTCAGCTTCTCTTTTTACCTTGCCATACAATGAACATATTCATCCATAATTATAGATACTCTTTCTCCATTTCTAACAGTAAATTAGCCAGGAATATTTGGGGTCAGACCTGGAGTTTAAATAGACCTTAGCTTGGAAATGCTGGCCACAGTGTTTCTGGAGGAAGTTATGTCTTTGGTCGAAGTGCTGTTAGAGGCAAAACTGTCTAAAGTAGTACTGCTAGTGATGACAAGGGAAGTATGTTACTGTCATCAACGTGTCAAAGATCTTGTGGATACCAACAGAGTGAGGATGGTGTGGGTTCAAGGGTACCAAGGGATTGCTGGCAATTAGAAGAGGAATAATTGGGTCAATGGAAGGGTTGAAAGTCCTCTTATGGACCTAGAACCGACGTGTGGAGTAGCTTACTGCCTTGGACGAAGAGGTTTTTATCATTGAGTGAAAATAGAACACCCAAGTCCAAAAGAATGATGTTGGACTTGAGAGGAAAGATTGGGAAGAGTAGTTGGTTTTAATAATGGCCACTGGCGAATGTCAATTCCGAGTCTGTTGTACAGAAAATGAGGAAAACATTATCAATGGGATCTCATGGTCCATTGAGGAGATCTGGGATTTCATGGAGAACTGCGTTTTAGAAATAAATGTGCAATCTGCAGATCATGACGTTTGAACATAATTTTCCTCATTCCCTACGATATATCCAGAAGAAAAAGTTTTGCTGGAAATATTCCTCAATTAGGTTTTCCAAAAGGACTTTTGACCTTCAGTGAAAATAATTACTTCCCTAGCCATTCCATTTTTCAAACTGTTTCTATTTTTATTTCAACTATACCCTATTTACGTTTATAATCTTTCAGGGGTTGAAAAAATAAAATTTTTGAGTTAGATAAGAGAAAAAAAAGTTTTAATTTGGGAATTGAGCAAAATTTTTAGGGAAGTTTTAAGTTGGACACCCCCTGTTTAATGACGTTCTCTACTTTTTAACGTTTTATTTATTATTTTAACATTTACGTAATGGAATTTTTAATGATTTTATTATTGACGCTGAATATAATTGGAATTTTTACATCTTATACTAATTATATACTATATACTAATCTTATAATAATTAATATCGAAAAAACACTAAGTCAAACCACAATAAATTTAATGGTAAAAATATAAAAATCGCGACTATTATTGTTATAGTTCTTGTCCTTACCTTACTGTATCTTTTTATTTTTAGCCTGATGATGGTCTAAGACCGAAACTAGTCGCGATTTTTATATTTTTACCATTAAATTTGTTGTGGTTTGACTTGGTGTTTTATTGATATTTTATATCAGCCACATTTGAGTTATGGATCATTCCTTCGATTTTATAATAATTGAATTTAAAAAATATTGAATTTTTATTTGTCGAATAGTCGATAACGGTGATATTTTTTAAACTGTACTGTTTAATCGACACTTTAATCCGCAAGAGTTTATTATTTTTTTTATTAGTTTATTTTTTTTTGTGTTTTTTACGAAATAAAATTTTCTACAATGAAATCAGAGTTTTTATTATCAAAGACGTTGTGAATCTGAAGAATGAAAATGAAGAATAATTTGCTTACCTTTAGCTCGCCCCCTCGTATACTTAAATAAAAAAAAATAAAGTTGAGCTGGTGATTTTTGTTTCATAAAGCAGGTAAGTGACTAAAAATATTTTATAAAATATCTCTGGAAGGTGTTTTTTTTCCTGGGTCTTTTGATAAAGAAATAAAACAAAATTAAAAAAATTAAAAATTTATTTACACTAAATCTATCCAAAAACATTTTCTTTTAACTGGTTTTCTTAAAACATCTCTGCATTCGTCTTCCAAGGAACCGTCAGCGAAAAAACGATTTTTAGATCGACTCTTGGGCTGCTCTTTCTTCGGAGGGGGCACTGGGGGGTTGAAAGCCATTTCAGACATATTAAAATCGACGTACAGCTGCTCAGGCGTACTATATTTAAAAAAACAATTTATAAAAATCGCAAATTTCAATTTTTTTCGGTAAACGTCAAAAATCGCACTGTCAACATTCCTCGTAAGTGGCATTTAAAAATAACATGCACGTAATGAGGTCTGATAACATACACGCGCGTTCAAATAGAAAAACTTAAATTTCTTTGTATAATCCATGAATTTTTTTATCTACTTACTACTTTATTTGATCTATTTACATACTTTTAGTCAATTGAAAACCATAAAGAGCTTTTAGTATTAGTGAAATTCTTTTTAGATTAAAAGAGAAGTACATACAATTTCTCAATGTTATAGAAATAATTTATACTGTCGACTATTGCAACAAAACATACCCGAACGAAAATTTTCTCAACTTTGTCTACGACTATGTCTGTTAGCGGGGCGTAGAAAAAATATAGTACGTTATACGAGTTACCTTTTGCCATATTCTCCGGGTAGAGACCCCTCGCCCGTAGACGGAGCCCCCGTAGCTATATTCCTGGCGAATTTACCAACGATCGGGTGATAATGTTTGGTCAAGTAAATCAATTCGTACAAAGCACTGCTGGAAGCATTGGAATACTCCGGATCGTCGATTTCGGGATCGTACTTACCTTCGCCAGTCGTAGGATCCAGATCTAGTAAAATATCAGCCGACCTGTAAATATTCCGTTATCGAACAACCGTTTTTTTTCCACGAAAAGAATATATTCACCTAGACAACTGCATTAGGGTTTTAATAATGGCCAAACAACCTAAAGATCCATCGTGAGCCAACTGCAAACTTAGTTGGGATAATCTTTTGACGAATCCTAATAATCTTCTCACCGTTATTTTTTTCCTGCGTTTTATCAAGGCTTCGTTTAGGGTTTTTAACAGAATGGACACGTTATCGGAGTGTTTTGAGGATACGTTTAGACCGAGAAGTTCTTTGTAAAGTCCGTTGTAGAATCTACAAGAAAGAAAAGAGTGAAAACTCCCTTTGTTTTGGCCACATTTCCATACACCACCACCAAAATCTCACTTACAACCTTCAACAGAAAGTTGAATAATTTTATTTATATCTAAAATGGATCAATCTAACTTGCTGTCAGCAAACCTTAACAAGTTTCAAGCCTCTAACAAGAAAAAAACATTCATACTCTCAGTTGGACGACCAACTTCATGGAACTCCATTATAACATTAAATCTTGCGAAAAAGTTATTAGATTTTTCAAATTTCTAACAAACTTGGAGTATGGTGTAGCTGAAGAGAGCCATTAGCGTAAAAAAACCATTCCAGAGGGTTGCAAGCATCTCCAATTGGTCTACATTCGAAGAGAGCTGCCATCTGAGCATATTTTGGTCTTTTTCCTCCAAAAAGACCAAAGCTACACTATAACCTCTTAGTAAATAAGAACCTAGACCATGATTCCAATATTTTGCATCATTCCTTCTGGAGCCATTAGCGTGAAAAAACCTTCATTCAATCAATCTGTATCAAAACCAACATCTTTCCCATTCCAGAAGGTTGCAAGCATCTCCAATTGGTTCACATTTGAAGAGAGCTGCCATCTGAGCATATTTTGGTCTTTTTCCTCCAAAAGACCAAAGCTAGACTATAACCTCTTAGTAAATTAGACCATGATTCCAATATTTTGCATAATTCCTTCTAGAACTATTAGCGTGACAAAACCTTCAGTCAGTTAATCTGTATCAAAACCAACAACTATCCTATTCCAGAAGGTTGCAAGCATCTCCAATTGGTCCACATTTGAAGAGAGCTGTAATCCGAGCATATTTTGGCCTTTTTCCTCCAAAAAGACCAAAGCTAGACTATAATCTCTTAGTAAATAAGAACCTAGACCATGATTCCAATATTTTGCATAATTCCTTCTGGAGCCATTAGCGTGAAAAAACCTTCAGTCAGTTAATCTGAATCAAAACCAACACCTATCCCATTCCAGAAGGTTGCAAGCATCTCCAATTGGTCCACATTTGAAGAGAGCTGCCATCTGAGCATATTTTGGTCTTTTTCCTCCAAAAAGACCAAAGTAAGACTATAACCTTTTAGTAAACTAGAAACTAGACCATGATTCCAATGTTTTACATAATTCCTTCTAGAGCCATTAGCGTGACAAAACCTGCAGTCAGTTAATCTGTATCAAAACCAACATCTATCCCATTCCAGAAGGTTGCAAGCATCTCCAATTGGTCAACATTTGAAGAGAGCTGCCATCTGAGCATATTTTGGTCTTTTTCCTCCAAAGAGACCAAATCAAGACTGTAACCTCTTAGTAAATAAGAACCTAGACCATGATTCCAATGTTTTACATAATTCCTTCTAGAGCCATTAGCGTGACAAAACCTGCAGTCAGTTAATCTGAATCAAAACCAACATCTATCCTATTCCAGAAAGTTGCAAGCATCTTCAATTGGTTCACATTTGAAGAGAGCTGCCATCTGAGCATATTTTGGCCTTTTTCGTCCAAAAAGACCAAAGCAAGACTGTAACCTCTTAGTAAATAAGAACCTAGACCATGATTCCAATATTTTGCATAATTCCTTCTAGAGCCATTAGCGTGACAAAACCTGCAGTCAGTTAATCTGAATCAAAACCAACATCTATCCCATTCCAGAAGGTTGCAAGCATCTTCAATTGGTCCACATTTGAAGAGAGCTGCCATCTGAGCATATTTTGGCCTTTTTCGTCCAAAAAGACCAAAGTAAGACTATAACCTTTTAGTAAACTAGAAACTAGACCATGATTCCAATATTTTGCATCATTCCTTCTGGTATCTTGTATGCTGGTGATGAACAGCATGGGGCTTTTTACGCCAACCGACATCAGTATCGGATAAGGCTACTCCAGAGCAGACAATATTTTTCCGGATAGGGCAGGATATTGACTGAGAAGCTGGACCATCGTGTCTTCCTTCTCCTCGTTTAGACTGCTTCTACAGAAGGCATTATGTTGTAGGATTCCCATCCTCCAAGCCAGTGATGGCCGCAATCGCATTTCCAATAGAATTCCTGGATAAGGATACATTTTTTGGTTCGTCGCAGGTCAAGTACTGGTCATACCTGTCTTGACGAGGTGCAGGAAGACTCCTCACTGCTCCAACATTGACCCTTGTTTTAGTCGCCAGCTCAATTAAGGTTTTACTGCATTTTATAGCCACCTTTGAGGTCAGGAAGAGGATAGGTATTAGATTGGATTCAGATCCAGTTTGAAGTATCCATTTGCCTGTTTCAATTATTACTACCATTTCCGCTTAAAGAACACTTACAGTGGTCTGGCAAGTGGAATGATAGATTATGGATTGGAAACTCTGAAAAAACTCAACATCCTACTTTTCACTCTAGTTTTGGACCATCTGTATAGAAGAGTATCCCAAATTAACACATAGCTTTAAGCTTCACAGAGTATTTTAGAAGACATACCATCACAGAAGGACAAATTCTATGAGAGCTCTTCAATCTTAACGTTCCGAAAACCAACAGAAATCAAAATTTCACCCCTCCACGAGCAACGTTTTCAAGACTGAATCATCATATCCCTTGCTAAAGAAACATTGTTTGCTCTTCTGCCACCTATTTCTAGTCAATTCATCATTTATTAAAAAAAAAACAAGCTTGACCGTTTTCCAAAGAAGAAACAACTACTACCTGGGCTATGTGTCCAGGAAGTAGTTGTTTTTAACCGACGATTCCATAATAAGCAACTAATTAAAATTGTAAATAAAATAGTTTAAATTATAACAGTACAAACCAAATGCATCTTGTATTTATATTGAAAAATGAATGACCTAACCTATTTCAAGTTGTCCATCATTAGTTAAAAAAAACAGGCTTGACAGTTTCCAAAGAAAGAAACAACTACTACCTGGGCTATATGTCCAGGGAGTAGTTGTTTTTCACCGACACAACAAATTAAAATTGTAAATAAGACACTTTTAAGTAAAATAGTTTAAATTATAACAATCAAAATCAATGGATCTTGCATGTATAGTGAAAAAAAGGATATAAAGGACATGGCTGAATGACCTAACCTATTTCTAGTTGTCCATCATTAATTAAAAAAACAGGCTTGACCGCTTCCAAAGAAAGAAATAACTACTACCTGGGCTATATGTCCGGGAAGTAGTTGTTTCTCAACGACGATTCCATAATAAGCAACTTATTAAAATTGTAAATAAAATAGTTTAAATTATAACAAAACAAATCAAATGGATCTTGCATTTATATTGAAAAAAAGGACATGGATGAATGAGCTAACCTATTTTTAGTTGTCCATCATTAATTAAAAAAAAAACAGGTTTGACCGTTTCCAAAGAAAGAAACAACTACTACCTGGGCTATATGTCCAGGGAGTAGTTGTTTTTCACCTACGAAACTAATTAAAATTGTAAATAAGGCACTTTTAAGTAAAATAGTTTAAATTATAACAACAAAAATCAATGGATCTTGCATTTATATTGAAAAAAAGGAAATAAAGGACATGGATGAATGACCTAACCTAAAAATCTTGCACTTACCTTAGGGGATCGAGGTTCAAAACTTCTCCCTGGCCCCCCAAAATGGCAAAAACGGTTTGGATGCAGTGCAATTGTTCCCTGTAACCCAACCAATCCTCTTGCAAAAGATTATTTAGGACGTTAACGATGTCCACGTAAAATTCTATATTTATACAATGAGCATACCTGAAAAAAAAATGTTTTAAACAAAAATTTGACACTTTTATTTTATTTAACTTACTTTGCCAATCCTTCTAAACAAACCCCCAACGTTTTGGTGTTACTGGACGTCTTCAAGATCCTAAAGTAAATATTAAACACAATTTTAGTTATTTCCGTCAGATTTTTTTGTTTGGCTTGTTTGTTTTCTTCGGCTTTGGTTTCCAGTAATTCCTTTTCGACTTCCATCAGTTTTTTCTTCCGCTATAATAAATTTATAAAGCAAAAATTCGTTATTTATATAAAATTGATACGCTTACTTTCTTTTCTTTTTTAGATAATTGCAATATTCTCGATTTGCGAGACATTAATTTCTTCTGCTTCATTCCTTGCTCTTTTTCTTGATCTAAATTCACGTCTCTTAAATTTAAAACGAGAAGTACTTCTAATATATCGGTGTTGGTGTCAGCGTGACTTTTTAAATAATTATTTATCAATCTAAGTATCTTAAGTGTGATTTCTTCTTTTCTATCTTCTTTGAACACCGTTTTTATCGATGTTTTAACCATTTCTCGTACGTTCTTATCGCGGTTGTTTAAAAAAGGGACGATAGCTTGAGCGATATTTTGGGAATAGTTAAAATAAGGATGGGTAATGAGTAAATCGCACATTGCTTGTACGGCAAGTACACCAAGTTTTAATTCGTCCTAAAATATAAATCAAACTAAATTGATACGAAATTTTAAAATATTTAAATCACTACCTCTGTTCTAGTACGCGAATCTCCTCTTTTCTTAATTAAAACAGACATAAACTTTTCCAATTTTTGAAGATATTTTTTATAATACAATAACAAGGTTTCTTCATATTTTTGAAGCTTTAAAGTATCTTTTTTTACTAAAAAATCATCAAGTTAACAACAAAACTTTTTTAAAAAATAATTTTTTAGTACTTACGTTTCACTCCTTCGGTATTAACCTGTTTAATTTCATAAGATGGTAAAATGTCTTTAAATACTTCTAGCAATGACACCAGTATTAATTTTTTAACTGAAACATACAACTGGGCGGTTTCTTCATCAAAAAGTGACAGTAATGTTCGTAAATTCGTCACTTTTTCTTCTGGGTTTTCCAACAAACCTGAACTAAGAGTGCCAATGTGAATCTTCATTTTGTTTATCAATTCGTTGCGCTTGGATAACAATTGTGTAGCTGAAATTGGACCAGAAAATTCTTGTTCTGTTTCAAGAGAAAAATCTTCTTTAGGTTCTTCTACCAACTCTTCTTCGCTTAATTCTCCCTCACTTTCTACTACATCTTCTATAGTGTGTTGTGGAATGATACCATCTTTAGTTTTAATAGGTAACAAACTTTTAATTTTTTTCTCGTTTTCGCCATCATCTAGTTGGTCTTCGTATTGATTTTCTAAAAAATCATCGTCTGCTACTTTTCTCTTCTTTGATTTTGGAGCTTCAGATGACACTAACCGATTGAATTTAATTTTATTAAATATGTTGTAAGATCGATTTGTAATAGCACTTTTCAAAAAATCTACATCTTCTTTATCAACCATGTCCAACATATCTTCTCCTTGGTCACTATCTTCAGAAAAGTTTTCTGCGGGTTTGGGTTTTTGAATATAAGGAGAACTACTGGAATTTTTGATCTTAACATGTTTTTTCTTCAAACCACCTTTATTAATATGTTTCTTTTTTAGTTGTCCCTTTTTTGACTTTGATATTTTCGTTTTCTGTAAAGAATATAAACGAAATTAAATACTCTTGGAGATTATACCCAAAACTTACCACAACCATTTTAATTATTTTCTATTTAAACGGTTTTTAAATTACAAAATCGTTCATCACATGTACCTTGCAATGTTTTGGTAGTTTTAACCTCAACTCTTCTTTTTTTAGTAGTTGTCAAAGTACTTAAATGGATTACTTGGTTAATTACTCGGTGGCTGAATGTATTGAAATGACAATAATTGTTTAATTTTATCACTTGTGGTTCTTTGATTAAATTTAATGAAGTGTTAAACCGACATCCGGTATTTTATTATAGTATATTAGCACTACAAGACGACAGAATTGCGGTTCTATGTCGACCCTTATGTAGGTAACTTTACTTTTGGGTTATCTACGTCACAGCTCGAATGGCGGACTATTTAAATTCATCCAAAAGTTGAATTTTCAAATCGGCATAAAAACCGTGTAAAAATAAATACAATAAAATTAATGGACTTCTTAGTATCAATTCGTACACCCCTAACTATTAACATTGAGAAAACATTATAGTTTTGTCAAGTTTAACACCCCATTAAAGAATTGCTATTTAGTTCATTACTCTCCGAATATGTTAAATCTTTAATGTAGATCTGTGGTTTCTGAAGAATATAAAAAAGAAGAATAAAAATTTGACAGCCTGACATTTGTTTCATCCGGTTTTAGGTTAGATCAAAACAAAATATGTAATCAAAACGTTTAATTATGAGGAAAGATAATAAATGTGAGTAAATAAAACAAGTATTAAATAAGAGTATTTTATTTTTAATTTAACTTAGCCACCATTTGACTAATCATCTACAAAATAATTGTGCTAAAAACATTCACTCGCGATTTAAACATACCATAACTTGAATATCATTTCACTATAAAAATTGACCTACTCCCTTTAATTAGAAACCATTGAAGGTCATTGACGATTTTTAACGATGTCTTCAACCATGTTAATATCCTTAATTATGCCATTTTCCTCTTCAACTGGTTTTAATTCTGCTTGTTGATAAGTCACCTTTTTTGGTATTGGATATGGTGCAGGACCAATAAAACTAAGTATCACAGGTAACAAAACCACCCCATGGAACAGTCCAAATACAATAACAAGGAAAAATATCTAAAATAAAAATAATAAGGTAAATAGAATTTTTTTTCGATTACATTTACTTACTTTGAAAAACGATTGGAAAGTGTATGATGAAGATAAGCTCATCATCGACACACCGATAAACGTAGACAATCCCCCATATAAAACGGCTGATCCAATGGATGTAACTGATCTAATAACTCTTTCTCTTCGAGTTCCCTCTGATACAGTCAAAAAAGTGTGTCCTACGTGCGTGGCGTAATCTACACATAATCCTATAGCGAGTTCCAGCCCAATACAAGATACCAAATCGACGGTAACCCCCCATCGTTGCATGAAACCGCAAACGTTTATCATCGTTATGAGAACACAACAGAAAATCAAACAACAAATCTGCCAATTGGCTATCAGAGGAATGGTACACAGCATTACGCACAGAAGAGCCAATTGCAAATTTCTTATTACTTCGATTCCAATTAACTGAAATAGAAAAGGAAATTTAGGTATGTAACCATCTACACTTAAAGTAGTGGGTTACGTACCTCGTCGGTTATCCAAGTCGAGAAAAATTTCGACCAAATCGTCGCGAATTTATCCCCAGTGGTGAAATTCATGTTTTCGGCTATCGTTCGCACTTTGTGCATCGCTGATATTTGCTGATCGTTTTGTTTCGATTTTCGGAAAAAGAAATTGATAGAAGATAACTGGAAACAATAAAAATACAGTTAGAAATGGGATTTATATAAGTAAATATATTTACTTTTATTTGCGGCGCTGGCATTCCGCATTCCAGATCTCTATCGAATACAAAATTAGCTTGGTATTGAGCGTTCCAAGGACTCATTAAAAATTTCGACAAGAACGCATCGAATCTGGCTTGATCCAACGGTTTTTCATAAACATCTACACAAAAAATTCAAAATAAGTAATTAGAGTAGAACATAATGTCCAAACCAATAAAATCACTAACAAAATATAAGAAAAGCATAAAACTAAAACACCGACAAACGAAACTAAACAAACATAAGCAAACCATTATCAGTGTTGCCAACGCAGATTTTCAAAGTCGCAAAATGGACCCTCCAAAATCACTAAAATCTGTTATATTTCAAAGTATAATAATAACAAAAAGTTATTTCTGAAGATTTATAATGTTGCCGTTTGGATTGGAATCATTTCGTTGACATTTCCCTGCTCAACAGCATAGAACACAAACTTTGACGTCACACTTTCCCACTTGTTAAGGGGGTGTCCTTATTGGTCTGTTCCATTTCCACTTGACATCCAATGTTGCCAAATCACCTATTAAATACAAGTTAACCGGAAAAGTGTTTTCGTAAAATAGTGATTGATGCCAAAAACTTCTTCGAAATGAAATTTCATCTCATCTCAGAATTAGCAGCGTAGGAAAACTACGAAATTGATTTTTGACCCTTATTTAAAACGTTCTCTTAATATTTGTTAGAAATTTGGCAACATGTTATGTTATTTTCTTTCTTTCTTGGTTCAGAGGTGTGCTGCTATGTTGTCACGTTGGTAAAGCTAAATGTCCTCAAGTATGAAATATCGAATATTACGAGCATATCATCATTGTATCTGAGAGAATATACAGCGTGTCCACAGATGGGGTATCCTATAGGTGAAAAATGTCATTCTTGATAAAAAGTTTTTGCTTGTTCTGAAACCCCATAAAATAAAACAAAATTCAAGTGTTCTACGGGGTCGATTTAGTGATTCTAGACCATTTTTATCGAAAATTAATTTTGACAAATTTTTCGTAAAAAATCAAAGGTTAAAGCCTTGCTTCATTTTTTGAGAAAAATGCTTTTGGTCTTGAAAACGCTTGAAAATAAGTAAAATGGGTTTTTTAAGACGCTGAATTCACTGGTGCAATCAGTTCCTCAATAGCATGTCTAGCACACATTTTATTTTTGGTGAAAAGAATTGGGAGCAAAATAAAGTAGTACAGTCGCAGTCAAAAGTAGTGAGCTATCTTTAGAAATATTAATATTATTGCAATTTTGACTCGATTTTCGTGTTCTACGAGGTCGATTTAGTGGTTCTAGACCATTTTTATCGAAAATTAATTTTGACAAATTTTTGGTAAAAAATCAAAGGTTATAGCCTTGCTTCATTTTTTGACAAAAAAGCTTATGGTCTTGAAAACGCTTGAAAATGAGTAGAACGGGGTTTTTTAAGACGCTGAATCGACTGGTGCAATCAGTTCCTCAATAGCACGTCTAGAACACATTTTATTTTTGGTGGAATGAATTGGGAGCAAAAGTAGTACAGTCGCAGTCAAAAGTAGTGAGCTATCTTTAGAAATATTAATATTATTGCAATTTTGACTCGATTTTCGTGTTCTACGAGGTCGATTTAGTGGTTCTAGACCATTTTTATCGAAAATTAATTTTGACAAATTTTTGGTAAAAAATCAAAGGTTATAGCCTTGCTTCATTTTTTGACAAAAAAGGTTTTGGTCTTGAAAACGCTTGAAAATGAGTAGAACGGGGTTTTTTAAGACGCTGAATCGACTGGTGCAATCAGTTCCTCAATAGCACATCTAGAACACATTTTATTTTTGGTGGAATGAATTGGGAGCAAAAGTAGTACAGTCGCAGTCAAAAGTAGTGAGCTATCTTTAGAAATATTAATATTATTGCAATTTTGACTCGATTTTCGTGTTCTACGAGGTCGATTTAGTGGTTCTAGACCATTTTTATCGAAAATTAATTTTGACAAATTTTTGGTAAAAAATCAAAGGTTATAGCCTTGCTTCATTTTTTGACAAAAAAGCTTATGGTCTTGAAAACGCTTGAAAATGAGTAGAACGGGGTTTTTTAAGACGCTGAATCGACTGGTGCAATCAGTTCCTCAATAGCACGTCTAGAACACATTTTATTTTTGGTGGAATGAATTGGGAGCAAAAGTAGTACAGTCGCAGTCAAAAGTAGTGAGCTATCTTTAGAAATATTAATATTATTGCAATTTTGATTCGATTTTCGTGTTCTACGAGGTCGATTTAGTGGTTCTAGACCATTTTTATCGAAAATTAATTTTGACAAATTTTTGGTAAAAAATCAAAGGTTATAGCCTTGCTTCATTTTTTGACAAAAAAGGTTTTGGTCTTGAAAACGCTTGAAAATGAGTAGAACGGGGTTTTTTAAGACGCTGAATCGACTGGTGCAATCAGTTCCTCAATAGCACGTCTAGAACACATTTTATTTTTGGTGGAATGAATTGGGAGCAAAAGTAGTACAGTCGCAGTCAAAAGTAGTGAGCTATCTTTAGAAATATTAATATTATTGCAATTTTGATTCGATTTTCGTGTTCTACGAGGTCGATTTAGTGGTTCTAGACCATTTTTATCGAAAATTAATTTTGACAAATTTTTGGTAAAAAATCAAAGGTTATAGCCTTGCTTCATTTTTTGACAAAAAAGCTTATGGTCTTGAAAACGCTTGAAAATGAGTAG
The DNA here is from genome assembly GCA_035357415.1 of Ophraella communa. Lineage (NCBI taxonomy): Eukaryota > Metazoa > Arthropoda > Insecta > Coleoptera > Chrysomelidae > Ophraella > Ophraella communa. The sequence continues at coordinate 31,498,224 of CM068992.1, read as the reverse complement.
AACGGGGTTTTTTAAGACGCTGAATCGACTGGTGCAATCAGTTCCTCAATAGCACGTCTAGAACACATTTTATTTTTGGTGGAATGAATTGGGAGCAAAAGTAGTACAGTCGCAGTCAAAAGTAGTGAGCTATCTTTAGAAATATTAATATTATTGCAATTTTGATTCGATTTTCGTGTTCTACGAGGTCGATTTAGTGGTTCTAGACCATTTTTATCGAAAATTAATTTTGACAAATTTTTGGTAAAAAATCAAAGGTTATAGCCTTGCTTCATTTTTTGACAAAAAAGGTTTTGGTCTTGAAAACGCTTGAAAATGAGTAGAACGGGGTTTTTTAAGACGCTGAATCGACTGGTGCAATCAGTTCCTCAATAGCACGTTTAGAACACATTTTATTTTTGGTGGAATGAATTGGGAGCAAAAGTAGTACAGTCGCAGTCAAAAGTAGTGAGCTATCTTTAGAAATATTAATATTATTGCAATTTTGACTCGATTTTCGTGTTCTACGAGGTCAATTTAGTGAATCTAGACCATTTTTATCGAAAATTAATTTTGACAAATTTTTGGTAAAAAATCAAAGGTTATAGCCTTGCTTCATTTTTTGACAAAAAAGCTTATGGTCTTGAAAACGCTTGAAAATGAGTAGAACGGGGTTTTTTAAGACGCTGAATCGACTGGTGCAATCAGTTCCTCAATAGCACGTCTAGAACACATTTTATTTTTGGTGGAATGAATTGGGAGCAAAAGTAGTACAGTCGCAGTCAAAAGTAGTGAGCTATCTTTAGAAATATTAATATTATTGCAATTTTGATTCGATTTTCGTGTTCTACGAGGTCGATTTAGTGGTTCTAGACCATTTTTATCGAAAATTAATTTTGACAAATTTTTGGTAAAAAATCAAAGGTTATAGCCTTGCTTCATTTTTTGACAAAAATGCTTTTGGTCTTGAAAACGCTTGAAAATGAGTAGAACGGGGTTTTTTAAGACGCTAAATTCACTGGTGCAATCAGTTCTTTAATAGCATGTCTAGAATACAGTGGTATGCCATTCCGAACTTGTTCCTGTTCAATTTGAAAGAAAGCCAACACATTTAGAATTATTAACTGTGTTTGTTCGTTAAATCGTTTTCAAAACTTCAAAACTGATAATCACTTGACAAGCATTTCAGGTAAAATTTAGCCACGACAACAACATTTCGGCAAAATTTTTTGTCACTGTCATTTTACATTAGTTAAACAAGGATAGACAAAAATGACGTCATTACAAGACTGTAAAATTTCGGGTAAAAAAAACCACCAAATCTGGGGGAAGGGGAAAAATGCACCGCATGCTATTTTTTGCAAATCTAGTAGTTTATTGATGGTTTTAACTTAAAAATCTTGCAACCAGTCAAAGAACCAAGTTTGTGTATAAAAATTAATAGTGAAATTTATAATAGCCATTTTACATCTATAGATAGGACTTACCGTGTTGATAGTTGTATAAAACAAATTCCCTGAAAGGGTCCACCCAAGAAACGATATTCTCAGTAATATCCGTCATATTTTCCAATTGATCCACTGCCTGTTTGATTTTCGATATTTCTTGACTGTAATTCACCGCTCCTATGTAAAGACCGGCATCGAATCCTACGTCAGGATAAAAATTATCTCTAGCAGTGAAAAACTGCCCCAGATGACTGTTACCCGGTATAAACCATTCTGGGTTGAATTCTTGTTTCAAATTCAAAGTGCTTTGTATGCTGAATCCGAAACAAACGATACTTATTGCTATCACAGTCAACTAAAACAATAAAAATCATATTTTCGAATTTCGCGCTTCATGTTGACATATGGAAAATAAGAAAATGGTTGGGTCAAGGTCAACAAAGAATATAACAGTGGCATCCATAAATAATGCTAAATTATAATAATGTTGGAAATTCCTGCGAACAATGGCCATGATAAATATTTCGTTTTTAAAATATACGAGGGGGTCTAAGAATGTAGTTTGTTGATTCTACTTACCTTTCCTGGTAAAGTTAATATCACATTTGAGTAAACTTTATTGAAAACAAGATTGGTGAATTTGATTTGGCTGCATTTATTCGGCTTGTAATTCTGATGGACTATCCAAGGAAAAGCACCGTTTCGATTTGCTTGGATCCGTCGTTCATCCAGAACAAAGCAGGCTACGAAAAACGTGATGGCGAATATGAAGGTCATAAGTACACACAAAGCTGCGTAAATGCAAAACGATTCGAGCGATGGCAATATCTACAAATTTATTTATTTAAATAATTCGTTTTCACATTGTGGGAAAAAAATTACTTACTGTCGATGAACTGATGATGAAAGCGATGACGTCAGTGGTTGAGGTTATGGTGATCGATACGCCTGCGTGTTTGAGAGTCAGACCGATTTTGACAGGCATTGGTAGTTTTTTTTCATCTTCGTTTAGCTCGTCCCAGCAAGCTAATATTACAAACATATCGTCCACTCCGAGTCCCATGAGTAAAAATGGTAGGGATGTGTGGACTGGGCCGTAAGGAACCCCAGCTAGGGCACACAACCCCGCGCCAACTATGAAGGACATTCCTACAGACAGTAAACCAACGAGGCCTAAAATTACCTTCATTAGGTGTTATTTATCTTGGATCGCAAAGCTTTTTGTGGAATTCTGTGTAAATGAATGTTCTTGATCGTTTTCTAAAGGAGAAACAACTACTTCCTGAGCTATATGTTCTTATACTCGGTTAGTGATAAAGTATGGAATCAAGCAAATATCTTTGAAATGAAAAAATGACGTAAACGGCATCTGATGCTATTTTTTGTTACTATTCCACTTCCGGTTTCGCCGGAAATACCCTTAACTTATTTACTTTAAATGGGAAACTCTGTATGTTTTTGCAGATTCGTTTAAAAAATATTTACTTGGTTCAATACTTTATCCCAAGCCTGCACTTCTAAAAGTAATGAACATTTCCAAAGTAATTATATATTTATTCTATAGCGTTTGAAAAAATTATTTTTTTACACAGAATTCCACTATTGAACTGACTTACTCTCATTTCTACAAAGTTAAATTTCGAGATGACCAACTGAATGTAGAAGATCATGATTATGACACCGAACACGATTAGATCCATGTCTTCGAATAGCGAGGCATTGCTTATGTCGCCAAAGCTAAAAATTATTTACCAAAATATAAAATTGGCTCCTAGCTACGTAATTTGGCAACATGGCACCGTTATTTGTATGATAATAATAATAAAGCTTTTGATAAAGTTGGTTTTATTTCATTTTTTACTACCCTCGTAACGTTTGTCAAAGTTTATTTTCGCTGCGACAAATTAAAAAGAAATTTTTGTTTCAATTGACTCGTTAAATATATCAGTGGCGTCAAAATAATAAAGTATTTTTTATAAAAATAATGTCTAATAATGTTCCACCCTCGTAATTTTCATCAGTGACTTTTGATGTTATTAAAGCAGGTAAAGAAAACATTTTTTACATTATGACTATTTATCCCTTACCTTAGAAGATTAAAATATCATGATTAAAAGAAATTAATGACTTTTCTTAACAGACAACTCCAAACAAATGTACTATAAATTTAAACAAAATTTAATAAACAAACATAGCTAAATGGACCATAGGTTCAAAGATAATTAAGTTGTTCATTTAAATACCTAGATTAATCACATTTTTGTAACTTTTAATAGTACTGGTAAAGAATGTGCAAAATGTCATTATAATGTGTACAGTTAATTATATCAGCAGTACCAAAACATAACTACAGTGCTGATAAAATGTTTAAATGAGATATTTTCTCATCCTTGTTACGATAACATTGTTTATTTATTATTTAATAAATTTAGTTTATTCTTGTGCATTGTAATTTGAGCCTGCAGTACCAAAAAACAAGATAACAAAATACAATAAAAAATGTAACGGTGCGCCGTTGCCAAATCAATCAGTTGTCGTAGTTTATCGGAAAAAGTTACTAACTAGATTCTTACGAAAAAAAATTATTCTCACCTTCTACCGGCATAGTAAAAAATGTCGTTAGAATTAGTAAATTTGTGCAACAGATTTAAAAACATCCCTTCCCATTCTATAGCTTCTTCTGTTGCCTGTAATTATTAAATAAACAAAGTAAAAAATATATAAAAACAGAAACTTCACCTACCCAATCAGCAGTGCCAGCCATATTACCAGTTTTATCCACGTCAATGGCCGAGAAATTTTTAGTTAAATACCAGTAGTTGTACAAAGCTTTGGCTTTAATAATATGTCCAGATTCGTTTCTCTCCACCATCCCCAATAAGTCATTGAAGTTTTTTAAATTCCCAAGAATGTGTCTAAAAGTGTAAACAACGAGAATGTTATACAGCCAAAGGGATACGATAAATTGCAGTTTAGGTGCGACTGGGTTCGTCGAGTTTTCGGCAAGAAAAAGGGCAATGTATTGGGAGTATCGTAATTTACAGATGACAGTTGAGGGTTGGGTTGCGTTCATTTTAAGGGTTTTGTTTCAGGTGTTATTTATGATGTTGGTAAACATGTCTCAAATATAAAATTTTCAGCTATGGGTTCATTTTTAAAACCATTACCAATAGAGGGAATGCTCTGTATGATTATTGGTTATTTATAAAAAAAAATTAAGGGTGTTTTTAGGGGGAAAATAATATCATGTAGGTTAAAGAAGCAAAGAATAGTTAAAAATTTTAGATGCTGTCAGTGTTGTTCCAGATAATATAAAACTAGTATTGTGGCCTCTAGGAAGAATTTTGGAAAATATGGAAATGGAAAAAGAACAAACGAAAAATGGAGTGTAGATATTAACATTTCAAATAATATATTTATTTGAATTGTAAGAGACAGAATCAACTGATAGAAGAGAAAATCAGCACAAAGAAGGAACTGAAAGAGGCAAAGAAGTAAAATTAGAATACGAGGGTTGTCTGAAAAGATACTAGACATTTTTTCTTCAAATTAATTTTTATTTTTCTACATAGTCTCCTTGTAAGTCTATACACTTCTTGTGACAATAGACAATATGTGACAAACACGTTCTTTGGACATGTTTATAGCCTCTTCTATCTCTCTAATTTCAATTCGACGGTTGTCTAGCACCATCTGGTGAACTTGAGCAATATTATCGTCAGTGGTTGCAGTTTTTGGACGTCGCGAACGTTCATCGTCACCCAAGCTGGTACGGCCACGTTTAAATTCAGCAGCCCAAAATTTCACGGTGGTAAATGATGGTGCAGAGTCCCCGTACACAGCGTCCAACTCTTCTTTGATTTGCGTAGGCGTATTGCCTTTCAAAAACAAATATTTAATGACAGCTCGATACCCGATTTTTCCATTTTCATAAAAACAATTGCATCGATTCATTCAAATTATTGTCAAGCAACAACTGCGCGTACAAAATGTCTGAAATTTTAGTGAGTACCTTTCAAAGCATGCGCAAACACATTCCCCAACTTTTCAGACAACCCTCGTAGTAGAACATTAGACGAAAAGAATCTAGAAGAACATGATATGGATATGGATTCTTGAGGCTATGGTTAGATTGATCAATTCTTGAATGGAAAATGCTGGATTTGCAAAAAAAGTGAGGTACAAAAAACCAAAACCATTTCCAGAAAAGGATCATAAAAAATCCCAATGTTGGATAAACTACTAGTAGTAATAGCAAGCAATGAAACTAATTAAATTGTGCATATAAAATATAGAATGTTGATAATTTTTACGTTAATTACAAATGCTGGCAAGTTTTTAAGCTGATGATTCTTGTTTTGTGGGAGCGAACATCAAAGTAAAAAAAAAGCTTGTTTTTAAAATTTAATATATTTCACAAACCTGTACCTATAATAATTAAAACAAAATTACATGTTTTTCATTATAGTAGTAATCACACATGCGATTTCCGTTTACTAGAATTTAATAGCTCATAAAAACGACATAATATTGTAAATATATCTCATAAATTAATGTTGTTCATGTTTATTTTAAGGTTAATTTACAAAATACATCGAAAAGCTGTTATAATAATAATACGTTATTACAAAATGGAATAAATTAGTTAATAAATAAATTTCATTATTGTACCTGCTTGTAATGTACACCTCAATACTATTATTCATGTAGTCAAGTTTATTATTATAATATACAGGGCTTTTCAGATAAAAGTATCCACATGTAATACTGGTATTTAGGAAAAATCCAAAAACATGTCAATTTATGTTGGAAGGGGCAAGCATTATGGCTTATTTAAACTTACTGGAAAATATACCCCCTTACCCCTAGCAGAATCCTTTTTTTAAAACACTTCTCATATTTTTTATGTAAAATTTGGATACTCCTCTTTGAGCTGATTTCAAAAATGTATAATACTTGTAGGTTAAAGTGGTTAATTTATGAGATAAACAATTTTTTCTTTTAATAGCACAAATTTTACTTATTTTTTACTTTCACCTTATTTGACTCGATAACGTCATTGTAAAATATTTGATTTTTAAATCAACACAATAAAATAGGTAAATATTAGATGAAATAACTTACTCTGAATCCGAATTAACGGCATTGACAATATCTTCTTTGGTCAGATTTAAAACGTCTGTTTTCTTGAAATTCCAAAAATCTAAAATACTTCTGGTGTAACATTCCTTTTTAATAGACTCGATAATACTGCAGTACAGTAGAGGATTCATTTCTTTATTCGGATCAGCCCTCGTATCATTTGAATCGAGAAATTTTAAAAAAGTCTTGTCAACTTTTGGTATTCTTAAAAAAAGAGACTATCAATAAAAATAAATCAGCCCTATAACACCTACTCGTTCCCAAGTTTTAGCCTCTCATTCCTAAGATAGGAACTGTGGCTGAATAGGCAGTTAAGAACTAGGCCAGTATTACCAAAAAAAGAAGATTTCAAATATTTCATTTAAAAGCACCTACTCTTTCCCAAGTTTTAGCCTCTCATTCCTAGGATAGGAACGGTAGCTGAATAGGCAGTTAAGAACTAGGCGAGTATTACCAAAAAAAAAGAAGATTTCAACTATTTCATTTAAAAACACCTACTCATTCCCAAGTTTTGGCCTCTCATTCCTAAGATACGAACTGTGGCTGAATAGGCAGTTAAGAACTAGGCCAGTATTACCAAAAAAAGAAGATTTCAAATATTTCATTTAAAAACACCTAGGGCCGTATTCATAGTCGACACTTGAAGGTACACTCAAGAGTATCTCAGGTAAGGTGACCTTAAGTCTTCCTCGAAATTTCTGTTTCATAGTGTGTATTTACCTTCCTTCCGTAAGGGAGCCTTACATTTGGCAATGTCGCATTTTCTGTCAGTTTTATGTCAACTTTCGACATAGCTTGAATCTAGATTAGGCTTGTCTAAGGCTTGAACGATGTCATGAAATAACAATGACATCTAATTTGTTAGTTATTTTTTCTTATATATCTTTTAGGAATTATTACTGCTTCTTCTTCGGCATCAACAATTTCTATAAATTCTATAAAATCTTCGTAGTCCAATACAAAAATCTCCAACAACTAGCGATCACAAAACACAATAACTACCGATTTAATATTAAAAATCTAATCTCAACACGTCAAAATTCAGTGAAGGTAAACTTAACGTACCTCCGAATCTTCCTTACTCTTAAGGATCCCTCAAGTCGTCTTTATAGAACTATGAAACACAATATAGTGCCTAGGGAAAACTTAAGGCATGAGGAAGTCTTAAGTATTGACTATGAATACGGCCCTTAGCCTCTCATTCCTAAGATGGGAACTGTGGCTGAATAGGCAGTTAAGAACTAGACCAGTATTACCAAAAAAAAAGAAGATTTCAAATATTTCATTTAAATACTTACAAGAAACAAACGTCTTTTAAAACTAAATTCTTTGAGCTTTTCGTTTGACGTAGATCTCGATCCAATTTATATAACTGAAATGTAACATTATTTACTATACAGAGTGTCCAACAGTCGAATGGCATCAATTTACCTTTTGAATATATTCGGGCGTCAAAACATCTTCCCCCGTAAGCATAACAGCTTCTTCTTGGTAGGCGATTTGTAACGACTTCATCAACCATTCTGAGTCTTTGATAAAGGTGGTGGTAGGAGGCACCCAGAGTTTAAGAGGGTTTTTTTCTTGGCGAAAACGTAGAAAGCCTAATGAGCTCAATATAACTACAGTCCAACATATCAAAATCGTTCTTTTCGGATGCGTGCCGATTAATAAACCTAACCTAAAAAAATGTATTTACTCTATGAAAGTCCATTTAGTCTTAGTTTTTTTTCCAATAGGAAAAATCTTGTCCAAACTTGGATATAATAACGACAGATCCTACGTCACTGGTATGACGTAATGTGTCAACTACAGTCAAAATTGTTTGGTTTTTAGTTGGTACAGCAGATTTATGGAAAGTAGAAGGAAGTCGGACCAACTTGTATTGGAACAATATCGAAAACATGTCCAGGGGTAAGCAGCAAATAGTAGATGGCGCGAGAGTAGCATCACTCCATATGTTATAAACATATACGAGTAGTACGTTTGAAAAATAAGGCGGAGTAAATTATCGAGGTTTCGGAGATTAGTATTCTGACAATTTACTCCACCTTATACTTCAATATTTTCTGTGACTTGTGTAGTTAACTATTTACTTTGTCAAATGTAACTTAATTTCGTTTCTTGCTCTAACAATTCGTTTTGACATAGTCGATCATGGAACAAATTCTTCTTTTTTACTATTTTTAACATTCTGTGACACTTGTTCTTGCTACTGTGGCGCCACCAATTTCCTTCCTTTCGATGGACACTTTTTAATACCTTAAGTTGGTTCTACTTCCTTCCTCCCTCCATAGTGTGGGGTTGGAGGTCATAATTTATAATTTGGATTTATTTTTTATACCAGTTTTTTGGTTAATGCTCTAATTAGATATACTTCCATAAAGTAAGGGTTGTTACAATACATTTTCTGAATAGCATTACATTTTCACTGCAATTTTTTCTGCAGATATTGGTTTTGGGAAAAAAATTTAACAGTTTTAATATGAGACAAAGAAAGGGAGGGCTAATTTCACCCCCATATAATGTATTAGGAATATTGAAAAAATACCCGTGGTTAGTGTACGAAAATGACAAAATTTCAAGTTTCTAGCTTCACTGATGTTTAAGAAAAGAAAATACATAAAATCTAAACTTTATTTACCATCTTTTAAGGGAAATATCACCCTTAAGAAGTCGCCTTAGAAAATTTTGATAGAAAGAACGACCCATCTTAATTTTATTCGAGCAGTCACTTCCTGATGAATTTAAAAACACAATTTGTATAAATAATACCTGTTGACATCAAGGTTGAATTGTTTTTTATTGCTTTTATAATTATCTCGTTTTTGTCTGGGCCATAACTCTTTTTTTTTATTTTCTTATCGTACTACTTCAAGGAAAAATGTTAAAAACATCGCTAATTATAAATTCAGATAAAAAAAATTCGCCAAAACATAATACCTGTGTTAAATGGGGCAGAGTGGGAAAAGTAAAAAGACTACATCACAAAATTGTAACATATTCCAGAAATTTAGCAACAACAAAAATAGCAGAGTATTAATCAAGTCGTGTTATATTTAGGACGAAGATTAAATTAATTTCAGTTACAAGTGAATCAGAACAAAACTTTGAAATAAAGAAATTAAATACTGACAGTAGTATTTGACGTATTTTTATGTAACGTAGTGATGAGCTAGACTGGTCTTTGTCTTGCGGTCTTGGTCTTGCAGAAAATACAAGACCAAGACCAACTGCAGGCTGCAAGATCAAGACCAAGACCGAGCAGTGCAAGACTTATGCAAGACCAAGACTTAGCATTGCAAGATATACGCAAGACCAAGCCTGGTTTGACCCCAGTATTGTTTGATTATGTTTTAAATCACATAAAAGATGACATTGTTTCTCCTGAACAAAAACTATGTTTATTTCTAAGGTAAGTTCATGGATAAGCTTTATTAATATTTACATATTAAAAAAACTTGGGCAATGTTATGAATCATTTGGAGAAGAAGAAGCTTGGTTTTAAGGGTCATAATTACTGCTGGTACCATAACAAGCGGAAGTTGATCGTCTGTGCTTAGTTGCTATAGCTACAGTCGTGTATTTATTGACACTATGAAAGATTTGATAAAAGTGCAAGACTTGCAAGGGTCTTGGTGCAAGACCAAGACCAAGACTGGACCCTGCAAGAACAAGACCAAGACCAAGATTGCTTATTTGGCTGCAAGAGCAACACCAAGACCTTGTATGCAAGACCAAGACTAACCCAGTCTTGATCTTATTTGAAGTTGGGTTATATATTCTATTATTAATAATCTCTCAATGTTTGTTCCAAGCCAAATTTGATAAATTAATCAAAAACAATTATTATGAAATTGCAATGTTATAATTTATATTCAAACTAATTTGATACCGGTTAACCTATAGCCTTTCCTCATTGAGTAGATTACGTATCAAAACACAAAACGAGTTTTTCAATTTCAAACAAACAAACAAACAAGAAAGTTAATAATTTGTTTATTTTTCAAACTGCTCTTTTGTTGACCTTTCACAATATGTTAAAATTGGGAATTTTCGTTCGTCAGTTTTTTCACTGACCTTTCCCAATTCGTGGAATGGTGAAATTATATTTGTTTATATGTTTTGTAGTTCATAAGTTGTTTATTTGTTTATATACAGAGTAGAAATTTAAATTATAAATTATCATGGCTGCCAGCTTGCTGTAAATGAAATTAGAAATTTTTCATGAACCACCCTTGCTTGGGCTTTGAAATATTTGCATCTATAATGAATTTACTGTGCTATCAACTCCAAACAAATGAACTATAACAATAATAGTTAATAATAACGGAGGTGTTCAATCATAGAGCCTAATGTCCGTTTTCCTATGATTATTAGTGCTGATTATGGACGCTTGAAACAGAAGGTGCTTAAATCATCACAACGTGGCAACAATGTCGTTGGTTTTTTGTCAAAATATTTCTAAAAATGTAATGCCTACTATTTTAAAATCGCGGTATAAGAAATTGATTATTTATTTGTTCATTACAAAGCCATGGATATTTTATGAATATTTCTAGACGCTATTGAACATTGTTTTTCTATCAACGAAAAAAATTTTGTCAAAGTTTTGGATTCTTATTTTTTTATCTTAGTATTTAATTATTTTGTACCTACAACAAGATAATATAGATACAAATTTTATTTAAAAAAATATTACTTGATTACTGTTTACGTTGGAGTATGGTTTTTATTGCTTGAAAAACAACATTGATGAACTTCGGTTAGAAATAATTCAATAATAATGATAATAAACAGTTTTTTACATTTTCCATTTCCATTTGGATGGAAAAATTCATTTGACAACTTACAGTGTGAAAATATATTTGGATCTTTACTACGGCTGCAATATTCATTTTTGTATCGTTAGTGGATTCAACAAAAGCAGTATAAAAACCGGAATCTTCCCCACATAACACTAATGGTACATTCACATTCTAAGAATATGCCCATGAATTACGTTTTCGAACATTCTGAAAGGTATATATGCTAAACAACTCCAGTTCACGTTCCTTTTCTTTCGTAAATTTGTATGTTCTTTATGGTACATTCTTAACATGTTCGTATCATGTAATTTTTAAATACCCAACAATCATTCCACTGAAAGTGATATGATAAGAATATGTTGTATACAAACGATGAAAGGAATATTCTTTTGGGGATGTGAATATAATGTGCGATATTCATTCCTTTTGTTTGGATGAGCAAGTTACAAGATTACTTTTGATATTTGAAGAATATAACTTGGTTATCATCGAAACTCGCGATGGACAGTAAAAAAGTTTATGTTTGTGCAGTAGTAATCTAAACTGTGCACAGTAAAAGTATAAGGTACTACTCAGAATATGCTATGTACGTACTACATGAACATTTTTGTCACCTGAATATAATAGCCTTATCATGCACTGAGTAGTATCAAGACATATTCTAAGAACGTTCTTGTTTGGACTAAAATAGAATATTACCATCCAATGCTGAGAATTTGATCTTTACATACTTCAGAACATTCGTTGCATATACATATCAAGTAATTTGGTACGGCCTTTTGAGGTGACTATCACATTCTGATCATGTACTGAACGGTATTTACGCATGTTAATAGAACATCCTTGTTCCAAAAAGAATGTTCTTATTATGTGCAAAGAATGTAAAATTCACCAAATTTTATTAAAATAAAATCATTTAAACTGGATGCTCGGATTTTTATGTCACTTATTATACATTCCAAATATTATATGACATAGTATTATTTTGATTTTACGTAAAGTTTTGTGATAGAGACATTAACAACATTTTACATCTTAAAAATCAATTTTCTCATGTACGATCGCACCAAATTAAAAAAATAATATTGCTAAACAGATCGACAAAATCCCTTTTCAACAAGGCCCCCTTTGTTATTTAAAATTTTTGAAGGGTTGTCTACAATTCAGAAGGGTTGCTGTAGGGGACATTTTCATACTGCGTTTTTTATTAAATATAGTAAATTATAACGCTAAAATTGAATTTATTCCATACACATGCACGGCACTGTATAGGTAATTAACATCTTCTAGTATTTCGAGTAATTAAACAATGTCAAAAAAATTTATTACTATTTAATTAATACTTTATTTGCATTACGTAACATTAAAAAAGCAAAAATTTATTTTTATTTATAAACGAAAAAAATCCATTTGTTTAAATTTAAAAATGTAACTATTAATTTTTTTTCAAAATGGTATCATTAATTCGGACCCCTATTAATTAAACTGGATGACGTACAGACTAAACATCAAGTGGTAAATAAAAAATTGATTAAGTAGATTAATTAGAACAAAGAAAATAAAAATTTGTCCAGAGTTGTTGTTAGAGTCAGGTCCTGTTGCGATTGCAGGTTTTTAAATATAGGTCGATATTTCGGTCATCTAATTTAAAAAAAATAAAAACACAGAATGTAAACTTACTTGTAAAATACATTTTCTGTATTAGTTACCATCCAATAGGTAAATTTGTGGAACAAATTAACACATCCCCTTTTTTCTTTCTTCTTAACAAATTCTGTCATGGTTTTTACGTTGAACTATTATCCTACTAATATATCACATAATCACTTTATTTGTTGTTTAACAAAAACAGTTCACTGATGATTCAAGTGTTTGGTTTAAAACGTGCATTGTTGACTTTTATGCAAATGGAAGCTGATAAAATGTTCCTCTTGCACTTATTAATGATTAAAATCGACTGCCACTGCTCTGGATGTGTATCATGCTGGTTCAGCTTTTATAACAATCCCACGAACACTGTGCGTCTCGGTCGATGCCCACGTGCACAAGCACATTTTTTCTTTCATTCGTCAGTTGTATATATATATATACGGTGGCTCGGCAAAAGTGCAAAAATTTATAAAAATAATGATAAAAGTTTGTTAATCTATGTTGTACATAGTTTGTAACAAATTATGAGAAAATATCAATATACTAATATCTATCAACTTTAGAATCAAGGTCAAGTACCTGCGCTAAGTTAGGTATTGGATTTGAAAACATTGAAAAGGGAGCTTTTGGTATTACGATGTTTATTATACAGGTTGTCTCAGAATAACTATTCCTAATATTCAGGAATGATAAGGGGGGGGGTAAAGTTAATTAACAGGTCGGCTGAAAAGTCCCCGGTCTACCATAGTAAAACACAATATTTTGACAAAATTCATTTTTTTTATTCAACATAGTTGCCTTCAAGGGCGATACAGCGATTATAGCGACCTTCCAACTTTTCGATACCATTTTTGTAGTACTCCTTCTGTTTGTCCTCAAAATAGGCTTCAGTTTCGGCGATTACCTCAGTATCAGAGCCAAATTTTTTTCCGGCGAGCATTCTCTTCAGGTCAGAGAAAAGGAAAAAGTCGCTGGGGGCTAGATCTGCAGAATACGGTGGGTGAGGAAGCAATTCGAAGCCCAATTCATGCAATTTTGCCATCGTTTTCGATGATTTGTGACACGGTGCATTGTCTTGATGAAACAACACTTTTTTCCTCTTCATATGGGGCCGTTTTTTCGCGATTTCGGTCTTCAATCGCTTCAATAATGCACAGTAATAGTCGCTGTTGATTGTTTTTCCCTTTTCCAAATAGTCGATGAAGAATATACCGTGTGTATCATCCCAAAATAAGGCCATAACTTTGCCAGCTGACTGTTGAGTCTTTCCACGCTTTGGTGGCGGTTCACCGGCCGCAGTCCACTCAGCTGACTGTCGATTGGACTCAGGCGTGTAGTGATGGAGCCAAGTTTCATCCATAGTCACATATCGATGCAAAAAATCGGGTTTATTACGACTTAACAGCTGCAAACACTGCTCAGAATCATCAATTCGTTGCTGTTTTTGGTCGATTGTGAGCACGCGCGGCACCCATTTCGCACAGAGCTTCCGCATACCCAAATATTCGTGAACGATATGTCCAACACGTTCCTTAGATATCTTTAGAGTGTCAGCTATCTCGATCATGTTCACTTTACGGTCACTCAAAATTATTTTGTGGGTTTTTTTGATATTTTCGTCGGTAACCACCTCTTTTGGGCGTCCACTGCGTTCACCGTCTTCGGTGCTCATTTCACCACGCTTGAATTTTGCGTACCAGTCAATGATTGTTGATTTTCCTGGCGCAGAGTCCGGAAACTCATTATCAAGCCAAGCTTTTGCTTTAACTGTATTTTTTCCTTTCAAATAACAATATTTAATAAGCACACGAATTTTTTTTCCATCTTTTTGAAAATAACAAAAGTTGCTTCAATAAAAATGCAATATCTCACAAACTAATAGTCCGACAGCTGTCAAATTTTTACACGAATCTTTTGTAGGTTGATACTATCTAAAAATGAAATGGATTTAATTCTAGTGTCGTCATCTATAGGTCAGACAGGGGACTTTTCAGCAGACCTGTTAGTTGAAAAAAAGGCATGTTTTATGAATTTTTTGTAAGGACCCAGTTGAAATTCCTTTATTAAATCCAATGATACATT
Organism: Ophraella communa; assembly: GCA_035357415.1. Classification (NCBI taxonomy): domain Eukaryota; kingdom Metazoa; phylum Arthropoda; class Insecta; order Coleoptera; family Chrysomelidae; genus Ophraella; species Ophraella communa. The sequence goes on along the minus strand of CM068992.1, from coordinate 31,483,118 downwards.
GAAGTATAACATTTGAAGAATGTTCTGTAAAATTTTCACAAAAAAATATTAACAAATACGGTAATGGCAGCAGCAAGTATTCCGACATGCCTCGAAAATAGGCGAGTTGCGGTGGACATCATAACTTGGTGCTGGATCATGTGAAATCAAAAAATCAAAGTTCATTCGTTAGATAACAGTTTTCCCAGGAGGTGACGTGGGGGTTTTTCGAAATTTAAATTTTTCACTTTTTTTGAGTACTTTGAAGGAAAAAACGCGATTTTTAGTGAAAAAAACCCCTTAATTTGTTAATATAAAATAAAATTATCAACAAATTTGAAAAAACTCTTCGTCAAGGCCTCTTAAATGATGGACAGAAATAGTGTTCAAAATTTCAAAACGATCGGTGCAGTAGCTTTGAAGTTATAATGTCCACCGACTTTAAATAAGTCACTTGTGGGAAAAACGCTTTAAAGTTTTGAACATTAAAAAATTTTATCGGCTTACCTCACACTGAATCATCAATGCCAGGTCCATAAAGGATGTTGCTATCATCCATGATGTCTAAAGCATCTTTTTGCGCCTGTCTACGAAGAATCCTGTCTTCTTTGGTTTGTCTCTGAGCTTCCTGATCGGCTCGGCTTGTATGGAGTCAGTTGATCGCGCCCAGTCATGAGCACTTGGTCCACTACTAATTCCCATGCCTTCCATGAAGGTTAGTAAAGCAAAAGAACCTTCATTGAAGACACTGGCTGCCACATAAGCTGCAATTTCAACGATGACAGAGGTTCCACTCAAGTGCTTTGGCGAGATTTTCCAAATAAGTTGGTTCAAGCTCTCATTGTTGTTCTGCGTGAAGCATCTTTGCTCAGATATATGAATGAATGAATGTATGAATGAGTTAGGGGTAATGATTACACTGCGACCCATAGGATCTATTGTGTCCCCCCTTACTTGCCATGTTCTGATGTTTTCTCAGATTTATAGCAGCTCTTCGAGTCCTATTTTCCTGAGGAAGTTTAGGACATCGTCGGGCTTCAAATCAGGTAGATCCCCTTCCTCTATTTCATGTGCTCCTAGGTATCTAGCCCTAGAATTTTGCAAGGCAGGACATTCTGAGAGTATATGTATTGAGGTTTCATCCTCTTCCTCACAGAATCTGCACTTTGCTTCATCTGCTAACCCTAGTTTCTTCATGTGGCTTCTTAACCGGCAATGCCCGGTTAATATTCCCGTTAAAATACGGAGTCTTTTTTTACTGAGGTTGAGGCAGCTAAGAGATCTCTTCTGGTCATAGTTCCCCAGTAGTATCTTAGATTGCCTCAGTCCTTCCAGCTGATTCCAGTACTCGGATTTTTCTTTCTCCATTTCCTCCCTTAGTTTTCCTAAGATTACTCTACTGCTGATCCCACAAGATGGTTCTGGTCCCAAATGTGGGGTTTCAGCTCCTTTTTTGCCAGCTTATCTGCTGTTTCATTCCCCTCTATTCCTATGTGTCCCGGGACCCATAGGAGGGTGACAGTGTTCTTCTGGCCTAGTTCATTTAGTTTGCCTAGGCATTCCCAAACCATCTTCGAACTGATTATATTTGAACTCAGCGCTTTGATGGCTGCTTGACTATCCGACATGATCACAATCTCTTGTCTGCGATAGTTTCTTCCAATATTGAATTCCACACATCTTTCGATGGCGCGGACTTCTGCTTGAAAGATGCTCGGGTATGTGCCCAAGCTTTCTGAGTATTTGGCTCTCGGTCCAAAAACTCCTATCCCAGTTCCTTCGTCTAGCTTGGAACCGTCCGTATACCACTTTATGGTATTCTGGTTTAAATTCTGTATGGTGTCTTCATCCCATTCAGATTTATTACTCAACTTTGTGATGAATTTTCTCACAAAGTTGAATTTCTTTGGCATATCATCTTGGGGCATTTCCCAAGTTTGATCAAAGTGAAGTGATCGAGGTTTTTCCCTGATAATTCCTTCTTTGATCATTCTATATATTGTTTTCTTCCTTACACTTTCTAGCAGAATGTGCAGTGGGGTCAAGTTTAAAATCACCTCCATTGCAGCAGTGGGGCAAGTTCCCATTGCTCCAGTGATACATGAACAGGCTAGTCTCTGAATCTTCGAGAGGTTTTTCCTCGTCGTATTCAGATTAGCCCTTACGCCCCAAGCCACTGCCCCATATGTGATTAATGGTCTCAATATTGCTGTGTACATCCATTGCAGGATACGTGGGTTACATCCCCAGTTCTTCCCTGCAATGTTCCTACACACCATGAGGGCCTTGGTTGCTTTGTGTATTACTTCGTCTTCGTGTTTGTTCCAGAGTAACCTGCTATCTAGGATTAGCCCTAGATATTTTACCTCTGTTTTCCACTCGACGATGTTCTCCCCTATTTTTATGATTTTTAGATTAGGTTTCTTTTTCCTTGTAAAGGCTACTAGTGTGGTTTTGGTGGGGTTGATGCTGAGTGCTCAGATATATAGTATATAGTATACAAAATATACAGTACAGGCATAAGGACGTTTGTACTTAAGTCGGAATTTCTATAAATAGAACCGGGGGGAAAGAAAAAGTATAGTAGAGAGCTAAACATCTGCCAGGCAACAATAGAGCGCTCGGGTCGAGTAGGGATTAAAATCCGACAGGTATAAAAATGTTCGTAACTTGGTCAATTTTACTCCGATCCACTTGAAATTTTGAGACAATATTCTTAAAGTATTAAGCATTCATTTAAAAAAATAAAAAAAGCAAAAAAATTTAAAATCCTTTACCCCCCCTTAAATAGATGCTTTTTATTTATAAACTAGTGTACGAAAAGGTTTAGAAGTCAAGATAAGTGTAAATATTTAAAAATTAATCTGTTCAACATTTGTAACTTTAAAACAAAGGACTCCAGTGGATACTTATACAGTGTGGAATAAAATTATTTGAGCGGTTAGTTTGGGAGATTATAAAAAACGCTGATGGGACCTGAAAACTTTTAAATTCAAATGTGAACTTTTTATAATATAAATTTAAATGTATAGGGTGATACACGCAAGTCTGGCATCGTCCATGATGTGTGTAAATAATTTAGTGTTTATAAGAACCGAATGATACGCCTATGCGTTATACTAGGAGCTTCAAGATGGCCGACTTACGTCGCATATTTTCCTTAAAGTCAATATATGACAGACTTCTTCCTGTTTCTTTTTGTTCCAAGGTTTATAGCAAAGAAAGTACTCAGGGGTACAGCACCAAACTTGAACATTTCTTTAACTAATTGTGATGCAACAAATGTCTTTAAAAAGGATATACACCTGTAAACGCGCTTCTCTATTCATCTTGACAGTTTTTATACCAAGCTAGACCGTTTTCTATGAAAAAACAACTACTTCCTGGGCTATATGCCCCAACGGACATTGAATTACATTACAATAGAATTAGAGTTTGAGAACCGCTGCATTACGGATTAATAAAATACAGAACTAGATGGCTTCAATAAAATAATAAACAGGTGTTAACTAACTTATCCTATTGATTTTTGATAATAAATGGAAATTTATTAATATAATATAATATAAACAAAGTTAATTATTTAATTGATTATTAATTTATGTCAATTATTGAGCTTTGGACAGTGACCTTAATGTTCTTAAACAAAACAAAACATTATTTATCGGTAAAAAGTGTGACCTTTACATGTTTTACAAGGTCCCGTCTTCGTATTATTATAATTTCCAATATATTTGTAGATCAATTTTGTTGTATACAAAATGACAAACGTTTTTTTTTAATTGTGTACAAATTGATAAATATTTTTCGTAAGTTACGCACGTAGAGCTGATTAAAATGTCACTAAATGATTGATAAATAAACGTTTCTACTATAGAGCGGGTCACAGTTATTATTCAGCGTGGCCGGAATAGGCCGATGTAAATCTTATGGGCGAATATTCAACACTGTTGCCGCTTTGGTTACGGCTTGAATCACAATTAACTCAGCCAATTTATTTTCGTAGAAACGTTTTATTAAGAATTTTGCAAAACAGATGTATTCTATATAATAAATATTATTAAAAAATGGTATTCAAATCTATTTATGTAGATTGTAATCAGTATATACCTGATCACTTGATGGATTATTTAGGTCTCTACTAAATCTTTCAGACAAATCCTAATCCTATTGCCAGTGAAAATATTATTTAATTACAAAGATGCTAATTATTTTTACCTGTATGATCCCTTGATCCTCGTAAACCGTTATGTAATATTCCTGGAATGTAGAGGTAAGTAATAACATAGGCAGGTACCTATCTGTTTCTGCTGATAAACGAAAGGGCATTATTGAAACAACAGCCATGCAGTTAGCAGCACCGTTTGAAAAATTTAAACAAGGTGAAAATCTTCATCGTCAAACCAAGAGGCTTTTATTGAATATTTTAACGTATACGTTGAATACAAAAGATGACAACAGTGTCACAGCGAAAATAGAACTGATTTCTGAAATGACTGGCCTTAGTGTGAGAACAGTGTATAATCTGAAAAGCGAAGCCGCTACTGGACCTTTGACATCGCCAAAAAAACGGAGACGGAACAGCAGCCAGTCGAATTCAAGACTGATCACCTACGATGAAGGTATCCAATCGTAAATACGAAAAGCTGTGCATGAATTCTACTCCGAAAATATTCCACCAACACTGGCAAAAGTTCTTGCTAAAATAAATTCAGACGAAAATGTACCAAATTTTTCTAAAAGTACGCTGAGACGCTTGCTTAACGATATGGGGTTTGTTTATGGAAAGAGAGGAAGAGACTCGATTCTAATAGAAAGAGCTGATATAATCGCCTGGAGGCACAAATATTTAAGATCAGTGAAGAAGTTCCGCGAAGAAGGATATAACGTAATATATCTGGACGAGTCATGGATTAATGTGGGCCACAGTGTAAATTTTGAATGGAAAGATACTACCATAAAAAATGCCCGAGATGCATTTGTCAAAGGACTGACAACAGGACTGAAGGCTCCAAGTCAACGAGGACCGACATTTGTTCTTCTTCATGCAGGCTGGAAAGACGGTTTTCTTGAGGGTGCAGAAAAAGCTTTTCTGGCAAAGAAAGGTGCAGACGATTACCACGACGAAATGGACGCAGAAGGCTTTGAGGCCTGGTTTAAAGATCAATTGATCCCTAATTTGCCGAAAAACGGATCAAAGAATGTTGTAGTGTTGGACAATGCGTCATACCATTCGGCGAAGTTACCTTTTCCAAAGACAACTTGGAATAAGGAACAAATAAAGTACTGGCTACTAGAAAAAGAGATTTACTTCGAGGATGATTATTTAAAAACAGAATTATTGGCTACTGCAAATGCGTTTAGAGAGCAGTACGACCTAAGAAAAATAGACGACATTGCCACGAACATAATATAACAGTCCTACGATTATCACCTTATCATTGCGAATTAAATCTTATTGAAATGGTGTGGAGCCAAGTGAAAGGATATGTGGCTCGTAATAATAGAACTTTTAAAAAAGAGGATGTGGAAAAACTTATAAAAACAGCGTATTCGCAAGTAACCCCAATTCAGTGGTCTAATTATGAAAAAAAGGTAGAGAAGACAGAGGAAAAGATGTGGCAAACAGATCATTTAATGAAAGACATTGAGCCAATAATAATAAATCTAAATGAAGACGATGAAGACTTGGATGACGATGAAAATCAGTAATATATTTCTTAACCCTCAAATGTTCCATTCAATTTTCATTTATTTTAGTCATTGTCATTTTTAAAGTTTAATTTTAATTCAAGTTAAAATACGTAATTATTAATACATTTACTTATTCTATATTTTGTTTGTTACAACAACCCGCCAGAAGAAGAAAAATCCTCGGAAAAATCATCGAAACGTCGGCAAGATTTCATTAGTTTTTCTCTGTTAATCGTTCTCCCTTAAAATTTAAATAAAGCTGACTTTTTTACCACTCGTCTTGTAATTTATGTATATATTATTATTATTGACATATTTTCATTATTAATTATATTATTATTTCATAATTTGACAAAGGTCTTTTGCAAGCAGGCCGCTGTACTTATTTATTTCTTTATACGTATAAAATTTGAATATTTTAGCGGATTTACAATATTTTCCTTTAAACGCGTAAAATTTATCTAAAAGCATAATTATGTATAAATATTCTTAAATACTCACTAAACAATTTTCAAATGAATAATTTAGTCAACATTTAAATCATAATAGTAACACAATGGCAAGTTATATTCCCGCGCCAGTTGGAACCAAATTCGAAGAACATGCCGATATGGCAACGCCGTCGTTCATAAACGTAATGCTGCATAATAACTGTGACCCGTTCTATAGATCGGTTTAAAATTAGGGGTTTGTTTATATTTAAACTTACCTTTATTGCTGTATTTCTATTTATTGGATGGGAAATAATAAAAAACTTCGTTTTAACAAAACTTCCACTATTTATTTAAAAAATTGCTTTTTTTAACCTCAACGACGGCCGTTTCTCTGATTAACATCGTCATATTGACATTTTTAAATAAATAGTTGAAGAGTTTTTTATTATTCTTAATAAAACGAACTTCCAAAAAGTAAGGGTTAGTACAATCAATTTGGAAAATTGTAAATAAAACCGTCAATATTTTTCTACAAATACTTATATTACAAATAAAAACAAAATATACAACTTTACAATAGTCAAAACAACATAATAATGTACATTTTCACGCATGCATATACATCTAAAAAGTTTCTTATAAAAGTACAAAAACCCCTGGAAAATACGAGCAGAAAAATAGGCCTCAATATTTTTAATTTTTATAAAACTAGATTTTAGACCGACTAATTTTATGAACATAAAGATGGTATCTACCAACGTGTTTCTAAACTATTTACAAATTATTTTTTCTTCAATTCTTACGCTCTATTATATATACTAATATGGCTGCTGTTGTACTGGCAACTAATAATTTTACATGATAATCATTATTATTATTATTATTTTTATAAGGTTTTATTCCCTGAGATTCTTTCAAATCTACTTTACTACAAGATATACAGGGTGTCCCGAAAAGAACCGCCATAAATTATACCACAGGAAATGCTGCGGCGGCTGCAAAACGCTATGCTGATAAATTCCCTATTAGAAATGTACCAGATAGGCGAATTTTCCTGACTATTGACCGAAATTTAAGAGAAACAGGCCAGGCCCTTTAAAAAAACAAGTTCTCGGTAATAGTGGTCGACCAAAAGACCTTACGAATGCAGATGATATAACAGAAATTGTTGACGAACCCCCGGACACGCGCTTGAGAAAGATAGCGGGTGAATTAAGAGTACCTTCGTATGAAGGTGAGAACAGTTAAGGACCAGTTACTTCACCCCTTCTATATCACAGATGGAATTGATAGGAGGATCTGCACAAACCAGTTAATTATCTATAGTCACGAGTGAGACAGACGACATAATATTGTAAATTTCAAGATTCAAATGTAAATGCATGTAAAATACGAGATACGAGAAATATTTACAAAGAAATACAGAGAGACACAAAAGTTTAAGAATAGACGTTCGAATCCAGTGGCGGTGCATATTTTATTAAATTATAGCCATAAAAAAAGTTTGGGGGTAAAAGGGGTGTCGATCCCCTCTGAAAATCCATAAAAAATCAAAATAATTGAATGCAACTATTTCCAATTTATTCCATGGGTATTATCTACTAGTATTTCCTATAAATTTTCATGCATTAACGTTAAAATAATAATAAAATAATTTAAATTTTTAACTTTATCACCCTGTAACTTTTTTTGTGCGCACTATTGTATACAGGATGAGTCATACCTATTGGGACATAGACAAAGGACAGGTTATTTGGACCAAAATATGGCTATTGGGTCAAATATGCCTTAATATAATGTTGCTGAGAAAAAAAATACAGGGTGTTATAGTTAATTTTTGTTTTTCGTTTTTTGCTAATAGTTTCCCTGTATATTTATAAATTAATATCAAAATTGGCACAGAGGCATAATTTTAGACAAGAAATAGTATTTTATTTACAATTTTACGTTTTGTCATAGAGGGCGCCACGTGGATCATTCCTAATGATCAAATTGAGTCTAAACTTTTTCTGATGAAATTTTTTGGTAATTTTTATTAGAAAATATGACGTAAACATCATTTTTTCGTAAAATTGGTACTCTTGTTTAAACATGATAATTTCAACCGTTTTCGATAAAAACGCAGTTTTAAAAAAGGATTTCAAATATTAATTCATTTATGAAAAGTATACTTTGGACTGTCAGATAATTGTTGTTGGTAAATGTCATTTGTTCAGAGTAAATTATTTTTGAGGTGACAGTGTAGTGTAATGTTGCATTTTTTAAAAGTAATCATTACTTTTTTTGATTGAAATGCCTCGTCACAATCATTTTACTAATGAAGAAATGCGAAATATGATTTACGTATACGCACAAGAAAATTTTTGCGGTCGCTCGGCAGCCAGAAGGTATGGAATGTTATACGCAAACAGAAGGCAACCAAATCACAAAACTTTTGCAAGATTATATCGTAGTTTAGGTGAAACTGGGTCATTTCACACTAAGAATCGGGGTGGTCGACCGAAACAAATCACACCTAATCAAGAAGATGAACTTTTGGTTCGAGTAGATGAAAATCCTGAAATAAGTTCACGACATCTATAAGCAGCAACAGGAGTAATTCAGTCGTCTATAATTAGAATTCTAAAAAAAGAGAACCTCCATCCTTATCACTTCACTCCTGTTCAAGATTTACTTCCAACAGATCTTCTACGACGGTTACAGTTTTGCCAACGTATTCTGAATGAACATCGCAATGACAGACACTTTATTAAGAATATTATGTTCACCGACGAAGCAACTTTTACCAGACGAGGGGTTTTTAATTGACGAAATAGTCATTATTGGGAAGAAGAAAACCCGCATGCTATTAAAGCTAGACATTTTCAGCACGAGTTTAAATTGAATATTTGGTGTGGCATTATAGGCGACCAACTACTAGGGCATTATGTTCTTCCTCCGAATTTAAATGGAGATTCTTATTTATTATTTTTGGAAAATACTCTTAGTGACATTTTAGATGATCTGTCACTGGATGTAAGAAGAAAAATGTGGTTTATGCAGGATGGAGCGCCACCTCATTTTTCATTAGCTGTTAGAAATCATCTTAATGACGTATTTCCTCAACGATGGATTGGCAGAGGCAGTGATTTTCAATGGCCACCAAGAAGTCCTGAGTACAACCCGCTAGATTTTTATTTTTGGGGACATATGAAGTCCTTAGTTTATGCCAATGAAATTAATACACCAGACGAACTTTGGAGATACATTCAAAATGCAGCTAATCTTATAAGGGGACAAAATAACATTTTTTTAACGTCCGAAAATCCTTTATAAAAAGAATTAGAAAAGGCATAGAAATCGAGGAGACCATATAGAACATTTAGTTTGAATTTTTGTGAGTTCTTTTAAGTTAAAGTGTGTTTAGTTTTGATTTATCGTCAAAACGGAACCCTTACGTTAGTTGCAACTTTGTTTATTAGTTTGGTATTTGATAGTGGAATTGTAAATAAAATACTATTTCTTGTCTAAGATTATGCCTCTGTGCCAATTTTGATATCAATTTATAAATATACAGGGAAACTATTAGCAAAAAACGAAAAACAAAAATTAATTTTAACACCCTGTATCTTTTTTCTCAGCAATATTATACTAAGGCATATTTGGTCCAAATAACCTGTCCTTAGTCTATGTCCCAATAGTTATGACTCACCCTGTATAGGTAAGCGGAGTTCAATCAACATATTTTCGACCACAGAATCTGTGGTATAATCTATGACCATTATTTTCGGGACACCCCGTATAAGTCAAAAAACAAAAAACATCGATTATCTAATAAAAAAATTTCGCACATGTAGAAGGATTAGAAATTGATTTACCTATCAGTAAATTGAACTTTAAAACTGTAAATCTTACAAAGTATGCCTCCTTTCCGATAAGCAGCCTCGAATAATCTTAATCCCAATAATTATAATTCAATTCTTTATTTGATTAGACAGATTTATTTTTTAAAACATTAAAAATTCGTTTTTACGTGATTTTTATTAAAATATACAATAAAAAAGGTTTTATTAACTTTTGTTGTTTTTATCTTTTATTTTGCGATAAAACACGGATGTTAGTTTTATTATTAGTTAATTGTTATTAAAAAATTCTAAATTTAAACATGTATAATATGTATGTAAATGTTCAGACGATAACAAATGTGTTTGTCATTCAATATTGCCTAACAACATTCTCGGGAATATTTCTGCATTCATCAATCTGAATTTACCGAAATTAAAATGAAATAGCTATTAGCTAAAAGGACTGCCTTTCTCTTTAATTCTTTGGCAATAATGAATCCCATGATCGATGGGTCCTTATCCAGAATCCAACAGTGTTGGACTCACCCTAGAAATAATAGAGTCCATTACTGCCTTCAGCAATTGAGAAACCATTTGTAGCACCTTTTCAACGTAAACTCTTTGTCCTAGCCCACAGGTCCAAAGGGTATGACCTTGACCCTGTACCCAACCCCATAATCTGCCAGTTAAGACTGTCCTTTACGTTTTAAACTTCAAAATGAAGATTAACATTCCAACAGGATCTTTCCAGGAAAAACAAGACTCACTAGAGATGATCTGCATCTCTTAGAAAATCCATTACTGCCTTCAGCAATTGAGAAACCATTTGTAGCACCTTTTCAACGTTAACTCTTTGTCTTAGCCATCAGGTCCAAAGGGTATGACCTTGACCCTGTACCCAACCCCATAATCTGCCAGTTAAGACTGTACTTTACAATTTAAACTTCAGAATGAAGATTAACATTCCAACAGGATCTTTCCAGGAAAAACAAGACTCAATAGAGATGATCTGCATCTTTTAGAAAGTCCATTACTGCCTTCAGCAATTGAGAAACCATTTGTAGCTCCTTTTTAACGTTAACTCTTTGTCTTAGCCATCAGGTCCAAAGAGTATGACCTTGACCCTGTACCCAACCCCATAATCTGCCAGTCAAGACTTCACTTTACCTTTTAAACTTCAGAATAAAGATTAACATTCCAACAGGATCTTTCCAGGAATAACAAGACTCACTAGAGATGATCTGCATCTTTTAGAAAGTCCATTACTGCCTTCAGCAATTGAAAAACCATTCAAGAAGAAACAATGACAAGTAAAACGCCTTTGCAGTAGCTAAGGTCTGAAATTTAAACCAGATCACATGGTTCTAAATTCGATGAAGAAATCATATCAACCCTTGAGTCAAACTAGACCAGGAAAAATGAACTTGTCACATGTCCCATAAAATAACCTAACCAATGAACCAATTTCATGTTTAATCCAGGATCAGATGGAGATTCCATTAGGAATTACTCAGAAATTCAGTGATGGGTTAGCTATTTGTGAAAACTATAAGGACATTGGTCTCAAAGTGCTGGTCCTTAAGAAACCATCGAAATCCCAGCAATTCTGGATCCACCAAGATTTACTAGACGATATGGTAAACGTGCCAAGAAAAAATTATTTGGTACTCAACCCGCTGCGACACAATTAGCACCATCAAACTTTATTTTCTTAGCACAAGCAGTCGGTTAGGCAGTAACCAAAGCATCTTTAAATGGACTTCTTGATATTGCTGGTGTACCAACATACCCAAATCTCCTCTACTATCAGCAGACCTAGATTAGAAATCATTTTTTTTTAAATCTTCATTAAGTGCTACATTTACCTAGTTCGAGATTTCGATATCTGTTTGCTTAGATAAAATTCAGCTGTCGATAAAAATCAGAATTTTATTTGTATTATCGGAAAATATTTTTGATTCATTTAATTGTATTTAAATAAGATAGTTATCTTTAAAAATTTGAACGAAATCGATAAGCCATTCATGTTTAAATACTACTAGCAAAAATTTTTCACTTTGGCTTAGCTATAGTACCCATGCAAGAGAGGTACTACTAAGAAAGCTTCAGTTTTATTTAATATAGATATGAAAGAAATTTTTAAGAGGACGTAATGAAGACCAAGCACAAAAAAAAACAATGATTAACCTTTATTGGGACTTCAGGACCTCAAAAGAGTAAGAATTCTGGCAGATCTCGTCCGATGTGACACTAGCATCGGTGCTGACATCTATTTGATGACTATTTGACTACGAAAGTTTATTGAAGTAAAACAAACAAGAGAAAATAAACACCGTTGACAACGCCGCTAAAACCATAAACAGATCACAAAACTATAATAATTTATGACCTGCTCTCCCTAGACCATCAGACATGGGGATCTTATTATAATGTGGTTATAACCTCTAAATGTCAACCGGAAATAATTATATTTACGAATATTTTTTAAAAATGGCAAAATTTAAGTATTTTCTTCCGTTTTTTTTAAGTAATTTAGTTTGTAATGATGAAACCATAGCTTTTTAAAGTAATAAACGAAATTTTTTAACCTCTAAAGCCTTACTCTTCGTGAAAATCAGAAATAAGAATGTGGTTAATGAAAATAATAACGGTTACTGTATTTTAGGGATTTTCTCTGTGATTTTCACACTTTCTGCATCGGCACTATGTGCTACTTGAAAATATAAAGAAAACTGCAATTCTAAAATTTGACTACGAAAGTTTATAGAAGTAAGACAAACAAGAGAAAATAAACACCGTTGACAACGCCGCTAAAACCATAAACAGATCACAAAACTATAATAATTTATGACCTGCTCTCCCTAGACCATCAGACATGGGGATTTTATTATAATGTGTTTATAACCTCTAAATGTCAACTGGAAATAATTATATTTAAGAATATTTTTTAAAAATGGCAAAATTTAAGTATTTTCTTCCGTTTTTTTTAAGTAATTTAGTTTGTAATGATGAAACCATTGCTTTTTAAAGTAATAAACGAAATTTTTTAACCTCTAAAGCCTCACTCTTCGTGATAATTCAGATATAAGAATGTGGTTAATGAAAATAATAACGGTTACTGTATTTTAGGGATTTTCTCTGTGATTTTCACACTTTCTGCATAGGCGCTATGTGCTACTTGAAAATATAAAGAAAACTGCAATTCTAAAATTTGACTAGGAAAGTTTATAGAAGTAAAACAAACAAGAGAAAATAAACACCGTTGACAACGCCGCTAAAACTATAAATAGTGATAAAAATAAATACGGTTACTGTAATTTCTGGATTTTCTCTGTGATTTTCGCACTTTCTGCAAATCTAAAATTTGGCAAACAACGATAAAAACATGGCTTAAATATTTTTTCCAAATCCTGCAAAATATGTGCGAAAAGTTTCTCAGCGAATCGATGTTTTTTATTCATTTAATTTTTTTTTTGTAAAATTCGATGGTTTTTCTAAAATCAACAAAAAAAAACACATCTTTAAAATGCTTGTACGAACCTATTTATATGTACACCTTAGTTCCGATCTAAATATTATTCCAAAGCATTGTTTTCATTTTATTTTTTATTTTTTTTATTACAAAAAAAAGCATTAGAAATCAATGGTAACAAACGTAACCTAAAAAAAGGGACAACCAGATTCATTTATCAAATATTCATTTTATACTTTATAATCTAGTGCCAAAATCTACTTGCTCACTTGTTATACAAGATATATGTTTTTATATAAGTTCTAATCAATATTTTTGCATCTCTAACCATTATTAACAATCAAATTTACCAAAATTGGGACTAATATTAATTTTGAAGTTGCTACAGATCCCTCCTGAAATAATAACCGCCCACCACTGGCCTGTGGACTTGTGTAAATGCCACCGATCACGTATCAACAATTAGGAAATCTTGTTTTTTAGCAATTTGGAATATTTTTTTTTAAATCAAGTGGGTCAAAAACTTTTTCGTATTAATGATACAAATATTTGATAAGAGAATCTTCGAATCAATAAAAAAAATGGCAGTAAAATTCAGTTCCATATTCTACCGTTACAAAAAAAAAATCAATTTTCTATACATAAAAAGTATTCGCAATAAAAAAATTTTTGGCAAAAGAGTTACTATATCAGCCTCAAAAATGATTATTATCAGAAAAAAAAGTCGTATATACACATGCAATACAAAATATGTTTTATACAGGGTGTCCGGAAATAATATATAAAGTTTACGATAAAAACAATTGGGACATTTCATGCTAACTCATCCACTGATTGGTTTTGCATCTCCGATTTTGCTTTGTATCCCTCGAAAAAGGTTTTTGCGAATTTTTTTCAAATTTTTTCATCCACCCAATCGAGAGATATCCATTTTTGAAAATTTCGAGGTTTTTTTTCAAATAACCATAACCTAATTTTGGTGTCTTTTGATGAACTTTTTGAAAAATTATTGTGTCATTTTTTAAATTCCAAAGATTTTAAAATTGTTTATATCTTTTATTTTTTATTAAAAATACTCAAAGATTCTACTATTGAAAATACGAATTTTAATTATTTTTTTAAATTTTTAATTACTTAAATATGATTTTAAAACCGTATTTGCGGGATGTGATTAAGAATCGAAACAAATGTCAGATGACAGGTGACAGCAGCGCCACCTAACAGCTAATTGGTGAGTTATTAATGACATCAGCGACCTTGAATGTTTTTTTTTGTAATTTATAAAATAAATTAAGTAATTTTTAAAGAAAAAAAAAAGCAATAAATGGAACAAAAAAATTATGATGAATTTAATAACAAAAAATAATCGACGAGTCTTAAAATTTGTGTCTTAAAGAAAAAAAAGCAAATTACAAAAACAAAAAAACAAAAAAAAAATAATTGTTTTACGTTAAAATTAAAAAAAGCCATCAAATTTATGATGAATTATTATTTTTCTCAATTTTTCGAAAAAGTTCACCAAAAAATTAAGAAGCGTAACAAATGTCAGATGACAGGTGACAGTAGCGCCACCTAACAGCCAATTTGTGAGTTAATAATGACATCAGCGACCTTGAATGTTTTTTTTTGTAATTTATGCAATAAATAAAGTAATTTTTAAAGAAAAAGAAAAGCAATAAATGGAACAAAAAAATTATAATGAATTTAAAAATAAAAAATAATCGACGAGGCTTAAAATTTGTGTCTTGAAGAAAAAAAAGCAAATTACAAAAACAAAAAAACAAAAAAAAAAATAATTGTTTTACGTTAAAATTAAAAAAAGCCATCAAATTTATGATGAATTATTATTTTTCTCAATTTTTCGAAAAAGTTCACCAAAAAATTAAGAAGCGTAACAAATGTCGTCAGATGACAGGTGACAGTAGCGCCACCTAACAGCCAATTTGTGAGTTAATAATGACATCAGCGACCTTGAATGTTTTTTTTTCTGTAATTTATTCAATAAATAAAAGTAATTTTTAAAGAAAAAGAAAAACTGTATATGGAACAAAAAATTATAATAAATTTAAAAATAAAAAATAATCGACGAGCCTAAAATTTGTGTTTTGGAGAAAAAAATTAAATTATAAAAACAAAAAAATAATTAATTTATGATGAATTATTTTTTTCCTCAATTTTTCGAAATTTCATCGAAAAACTTAGATACATTCAAAAATACAAATATCTCTCGATTGGCTGAATGAAAAATTGTGCATAAATTCATCATATAAAAAAGAAATTTAAATATTTTACATAATATAGGACACACGCAGCTTTAAAAAATAAAATAAGAATCAAAATATTCCCACTAAAACAATGAGGGGGAGTGCTATTTATGAACACCTTGTATAAACCGTTTTAAAAAAGTACCTAAAGAAAAAAAGTAAAACCACTATCATTTTTTATACAAAACAAATTCGTATAAATGAAACAAAAAAGCGTTAGAATTATTTTTCCGTGCTGCAGATCAGGGGCGGACCGAGGGGGGGCGAAGCCCCCCTTCCTCATAATCCATTTAAAAAAATTACACCCACCAAAACTATTTTATTTCTGTTTATATTGAAATTTTACAGACTTAACTACGATCCAAACATTTCCATATGTAACTTTTTAAAAAATAAAGAAATTATTATTTTTTTTTAGTTTTCCCCTGGTTCCGACCCTGCAGCATACGAGACGACCGTTGTTACTATTATTATTATTTTCCACGGATCGCCGAGTATTGACTAGTTTACGCGTCAACAATATCGACAAATTTGTCATTGCAAATTCAACAATCTAGTAATCGTAAAAGACGAATTAGAGTATCGATTTCAGCTGGGTTTAGGTGAGGCATGTCGTTGAAGTATGTCAGATTGTCGATCGTCTCTATCTCTTCGTATTACCATCTGGAAATAAAAAAGAACAAGTCGTGCGTTCAACAGTTGTAACAGTACCCGTTAACATTTTAAGCACCTGGTATCCTAAATATTAAATTAAATTAGTAACCGCGAGCTCCAACTTTCCGAAATAATTCTGAATAATAAATTGGCGCCCAACGTCATAATAAGGTTACACAGTCCCGTATCGGCCCGAACAGATACGTACTCGTAAAAATCAAAACCAAAAGATAAATGCAAAATATATGGTGGGGACAATGGAATCGACTACAGCGCTCGTAGTGGACAAATTTATCAAAAAAAGGGGATACTTTGTGTATGTTATAAATAAACATGGATAGTTAATACTAAAAATGGATCATTTTAGTTATGTTGAGTTGTTTAATTGTTGTAATACTGCTAGAAATAGTAAGAATATTAGAAAAATGAGGAAAATGGATAGTTTATTTACTATTATTTTTTTTCACCTGTCAAAATGTAACAGTTTTGTGATTTCGTCTAATGAAAAGATGGTTTTGTTTTAATATAATTATGTAAAAAGTAAAAAAATAAATTTTTATTCAAATTATAACTGTGTTTTTACGGTGCTCACGACAACTGACAATTGTCAATAGTATCTATTGTACAAGTTAAATCAATAAGAAAGGTAACGGCATTGATTACGTCAATAAAGTAGCGTCTGTTAAAGAATAAAATAGATTTATATAACTGTCATAAAAAGAAATCCATGTAAAACATTTGCGAGTTTTAATGCCAGAGCTTCCTTTGACTTTTTCGTTTCCCTTACCTCAGTTGCCCTTTTCTATATAATACCAATGAATGTCGTTACCTCTCCCATATACTTATCTCGCCATTTACTTATCCCGTAGCCGTAAACTTGAGAAGATATTATTTGTTAAAGTTATTGAAAGATCAAAAGATTATGAATATTTTCTCTTAAAAAACAATGTAATTATTATGCAGACTTCCAGATTTTAGGCAAAACTCAAAACAAACTGAACAAGATAAAATCACATTTCATTTCGTTTTCGTATTTTTGCCAAATAAAAAACTTAAAAATTTGTCGATAAAAATTTAAAGACGATAATGTCATTTTTAGTTACTTTTCTGCTTATCAGTATAAATATAAATTTGCCAACAGTAAATACAATTTAAACTCAATAGATAGTGCAATTTAAAGTCTACGGGTTGGCAAGACTGGTCAACTGGTAAAATGCCCCAGTTTGTTTTGACGTTTATTGACATTTGATCATTCGCAAATTTTTCTGATACTTCTAAATTCATCGTTTCTTTAAATTAAAAAAAAAAAACAGTTGTTGTCATATCATTGATTGTGACTGATTTAGAAATTTGTAAGGAATTTGAACGTATTTTCTTTGTTATTCAAAAATTTTTTTTAAGTTCTTCTCTCTATTACAATTTTCTTTTATGTCAAGAAAATAACGTATGATTTTTAGATTAGTTTAGATTTATTTGGTGCTGCAGACCTCGCTTCGCTCGGCGTAATATACCGACGAGTCCTTAAACTTTTTTGTTTGATAAAAATACGAAAACCTACTGAAAAGTGATTTTCATCTTTTCCAGTTTGTTTGAGTAGTTTTTCCTGAAATAAAAGTGATAAAGTATGAACAGTAGCAAATATCTTTGACACTTTGTATGCAAGATGGCGATTTCGCGAATTTCTTCGAGCTGTGACATGAGAAAATGGAAGCGAGATTATGAGAAAGAGAAATGAGAAAATACCTGTTGGTGGGGAGACGGTTCCCGCCCCGGCCTATCGTACAACGCGTAAGGCTGAGGGGGTCTGTGCGCAGACGCGGAACGCCCACCTGCATTCTGCCTCTGCAGACTATTGGTCAACGCATCGGCTGGTGAATGTCTAAAATACACGTCAGCTTCGTTAAAGCAAAAGAGAGAAACACAAAGAAAACACTCCAAAATAATAAACAAACGGAAAATTTTAATTTTTGTGTATTTGTGTGCCACTTACCTTACGTTAGGGCTCGGTTGGTTTCCGGGACTTCTTCGATGAGAATTAGGTGGGTACGAATCGGGAGGTAGACCGTTCTCCATTGGATGTTGAGCCGATGATTGGGGATGGCTCGAATAACCTCCACCGTGTCGCGAAGGTCTCGGTACTTCTCCATGCACAGCTGCCACCGACGGGTGAATATTGTTCACTATAGAACGAATTTTCACAGTTAACTTAATGGATACATCGCAATTTACAAAATAAATTTATAAATATTGGGCATGAATCAATCAAGAATAGAATAAATTACGAAAAGATTTATTTTTGGTGGAATAGAACCTTGAGATGTCCGAAAATTTCAATGGCCCAAATATTACTCCACTAGTTAATTTTTAATTAAAATCAAAGTTTTATTAAAATAAAAAAAGAATACACTAAATTACGAACGGTTTATTTTTGGTGGAATAGAACCTTGAGATGTCCGAAAATTTCAATGGCCCAAATATTACTCCAGTAGTTAATTTTTTATTCAAATCAAAGTTTTATTAAAATAAAAAAAGAATACACTAAATTACGAACGGTTTATTTTTGGTGGAATAGAACCTTGAGATGTCCGAAAATTTCAATGGCCCAAATATTACTCCAGTAGTTAATTTTTTATTCAAATCAGAATTTTATTAAAATAAAAAAAAGAATGCACTAAATTACGAAACGATTTCTTTTTGGTGGAATAGAATCATTAGAAATCCGAAAAATTCTTAAATCAATGGCCCAGTTATTACTCCAAGAGAAAATTGTAATAACTTGACCTATAAATAATACCATCGATAATTTAGTTTAACTCTGATATTTTTTGTCAAAAAAATAACTTTTACTCATTAAAAAATAAATAAATTACTCAAGAAAATTCATAAATGTGAAAACATTCCAAATAACCGTCTTTTGGTGGAATGGACACATAAAAAAACTCAATTTTAGTAAAAATCATTGGCCCAAATAACCATCCAAAAGTTAATTTTTTTAACAAAAATTGTAAAAAGTCGAGAAAATATCGAGACATGAATAAATACAATGTTTAGCAATCAAAAAAATGTATCAAAATTGATTTTAATCAACAAAAAAAAGTTGAATTATTATTTATACGAGTAAAAATGATTTTTCAATAAAATTAGCTAAAACCGCTTGAACAATTGAATATTTGTACATAACTGGAAAATAGTTTCGATATATTTACATCATTTTACTTTAAAATGCTTAGATTGCAGAAACATGAATCAATTCGAGAAAAATTAAAGAATACGAACAAATATAAAAAAATAATTTTTGGTGGAATAGAATCTTGAGAAATCCGAAAATTTCAATGGCCCAAATATTACTCCACTAGTTGATTTTTGTTTTATTAAAATAAAAAAGAATACAATAAATTACGAAAGATTTTTTTTTGGTGGAATAGAACCTTGCGAGATTCGAAAATTTCAATGGCCCAAATATTACTCCACTAGTTAATTTTTTATTCGAATCAGAATTTTATTAAAATAAAAAAAGAATACACTAAATAACGAAACGATTTATTTTTGGTGGATTAGACCATCAGAAACCCGAAAATTTATTAAATCAATGGCCCAGTTATTACTCCAAAAGAAAATTCTTTTGCGAAAATAAAGTTAGTGGTTAAGAAACACTTAAATGTTTTAGTTAACTGGCAATTTGGTTAAATATTGACAATATTTTTATTAAACAAACAAATAACTTCACTTAAAAATAAACGTTTGAATTAAACTTCCAGTTTTTATTTAAAATGACGTTACCAGTTACCATTGATAATTTAGTTTAATACTGATATTTTTTGTCAACTTTTACTCATTAAAAATTGAATGAATTACTCAAGAAAATTCATAAATGTTAAAACATTCCAAATAACCATCTTTTGGTGGAATGGACACATAAAAAAACTCAATTTTAATAAAAATCATTGGCCCCAATATCCATCCAAAAGTTAATTTTTTCAACAAAAATTGTAAAAAGTCGAGAAAATATCGAGACAGGAATAAGTACAATGTTTAGCAATAAAAAAAATGTATCAAAAGTTGATTTTAATCAATAAAAAAAAGTTGAATTATTATTTATACGAATAAAAACGATTTTTCAAGAAAATTAGCTAAAACCACTTGAACAATTGAATATTTGTACATAACTGGAAAATAGTTTCGATATATTTACATCATTTTACTTTAAAATGCTTAGATTGCAGAAACATGAATCAATTCGAGAAAAATTAAAGAATACGAACAAATACAAAAAAATCATTTTTGGTGGAATAGAATCTTGAGAAACCCGAAAATTTCAATGGCCCAAATATTACTCCACCAGTTAATTTTTTATTCAAATCAGAATTTTATTAAAATTCAAGTGTAACTAACGAATCTAAACATACGAGGCCAGTAAAAAAGAAGAATTATTTGTCTACGTCAAAGTTAAAGTTAAAACCTGTTTACAGTCATTTACAATAATTTACAAATTAAAAAAAATGAGATAATGTTAATATTTCATCCAAATACCATTTTTCAAAACGTTAAAAATAATTTATACCGTCTGAGACATAATTATAGTGAAGTTAACAAAAAAAACCGTTACAAAACTAGGAAACTATTAGGGTAAGTATAATCAATTTAGTACAGTCATTGAAGCTTTATATTTCCAAAAAATTTGACCGATTTACATGAAATATTGGAATTAGGCCAGTCTTACCCTACATCGTTTGCTGTTATATACTTAGAACAATCAATTTAACATCAATTTGTTTATTTTTTTACCTGCTACAATTTTCTTTATTCTGAAATTATTTTTAAAAATCATTTTTTTGAGATATTTGCAAAAAACGACTAAAAAACGTAGAAAAATTCCTAGTTTTCGATCGTCAATAACTCGCAAATTATAGTTCATTTGTTTGGAGTTGGCAGCTGATAGTACTTAACAAAAATATAATACGAGGGTGTATAAAAAAGTTTGCAAAGGGCGAAAGGGCATTATTTAACAAAAATAATATAAGAGGGTACATAAAAAATAATGAATTAAGAAAAATAGGTGGCACTACTTCAAATAACGGTTTTATTTGATCATCTTTTATACTTTTTTGAATTTTTGCATATTTGCGTAGTACTTTGTAGTACAAAACAATTACTAAAGTTCATTTGTTTGAAGTTGGCAGCTAAAAAAATCGTAAAATGTTGAAACGAGTTTTTGAATTCAGAACAATTTTTTCTTAAAATGGAGTTTTGACATTATTTTCACCAAAATCGAGAAGGGATAGCAACCACCCCCAAAGTAAGACAGGTGGTCGGATCAATATCAATTTTGAAATCAAGCGTAAAACTACCCCAATCCCCAATTCCAAAATTTCATATAAACCAGTCAACAGCAACATTTTCAAATGGTACCACCCTATTTTTCCCTTTAAACCCCCGTACTAACTACAGCACGGATGGAAATTTGAAAATTTTCAGATTTTCCACACACGAAATATACGACGTGGTCGCCGACATAAAAAACTACGACAAATTCCTGCCCTTTTGCACCAAAGCGACCGTCTCCAAACAAGATTCCCATCATTACCGAGCTAATTTGGAAATCGGATTTCCCCCTTGGGTGGAAAACTACACATCGATAGTGAAATTGATCGAATCCAACTTGGTGCAATCGAAATGTTACGACGGAAAAGTGTTCGATTACCTAGAATCGACGTGGGTTTTCGATCGGGGCTTGGAGAGCAATCCGAAGACTTGCATAGCCGATTATACCGTCGAGTTCAGCTTCAAATCGAAATTTTATTCGACAATGGTGACTTTGGTGTTTGAAAAAATTGTTATGGACATGGAAAAAGCTTTCATCGATGAAACTGTAAGGAGATACGGAAAACCTTCAGTGCCTGCGCGTCTATTGACGCCTTACAACGTGTCTATGTCTGCTAAAGCTCAAGATACGTAAAAAATTTCACGATTTGGGAGATAAAATTTTTCTTTTAGGGACAAATTTACAAATATTAAATCGTATTTTATATAAATAGGATTGGTGCGTGTTCTTTTTACCAATTTATTGAAAATCTGAAAAATCTGCATGTCTGTCGATAGTAGCGCCATCTATATAGGGCTTTTATTAAAAATTATTAAGTTTTTATTGTTTGTTTTTATCTTTTTCTATTCTGTTGCCTTCTTTTGGGGACTGTTTTGTAATAAGACACTTTTAGACCCTTATTTTGATCATCAAGTTTACTTTTAAGTATTATTTTAGTAATTAGTAAAAGAAGAAGAAGTGAACAGTAAAAACGAGCTCACAATGAAAGATTTCAACAATTCATTACCATACTTGAAAATATCTAAAAACTCTACCACTGGAAACTATTTTCATGTTAATGTAGAAAGCACCTATAAACTTTGATGATTATTTGCAATACGGATTTTGTCAATTCGACAACATTCAACATGACAATTTAGGGGCTCCTTTTGTAGAAGTGATAAATCGAAAGTAAGACTTTTGGATTGAAATATCTTTTGTAGACGATTTTGCTGAGAATAACATTGTTTTCAAATTTATCGACAATACACCTGCGGTTATTTAAAAAAGAAGCAAACTTGAGGAAATTTTAGTAAAATTTATTTTGTGAACAAATTTAGGGGGCGTCTGTATATAGAAAAGTGTTTTCGAAAAAATGTAGCACTCAATATACGTTTTGAGTCATAAATATAATCAAATTTAGGGTTTTCTGCTGGAAGGTTTCTATTTTTATAAACAAATTTGTAAAAGAACAAATTTAGGGGTCATTTCAATAAAAAAGTCTGTTTGAAAAAATGTGTGTCACACAGTATACCTTACGAGTCATAAATATATTCAAATTTAGGGTCTTCTGTTGGAAAGTTTCTATTTTTATAAACATATTTGTAGATGAGCAAATTTAGGGGAATTTGTAAACGTACAAATTTAGGGGACATTTTTATACAAACATTTACGGACAATAGATACACAATTGCAAATTTAGGGGCATTTTATAAAAGTCTATAGATGCCGAAGGAATCTTTGTTAAAAATAACAAATTTAGGGGCCGTTTAGTAGAAAAGTAGCTTATAGATGCATCAAATGTAGCGCTCAACATACATTGAGTCATAAATATAATCAAATTTAGGGTCTTCTGTTGGAAAGTTTCTATTTTTTTATAAACAAATTTAGGGGTCATTTCAATAAAAAAGTATTTTCGAAAAAATGTATAACACAATATACCTTTTGAGTAATAAATATAATAAAATTTAGGGAGTAATTTTGCATAAAAATTTCTTTTTTTGTAAACGCACAAATTTAGGGGACTTTTTTATGGACAACATATGGTTAATATAATAGGTTAAATAATTAAAATCTGCATAATTAATTAAAATAATAGCATCATTAAACTTTGGTTTGATCAAAACGGGATACACAATAACAAATTTAGGGGCCATTTAGTAGAAAAGTGCCTTATTGATATAATATATCAATATACATTGAGCCATAAATATATTCACATTTAGGGTCATTTCACATGAAACTTTCGTAATATGTAAACGCACAAATTTAAAGAACATTTTTTATACAAACATTTATGGACAATATAAATATATGTTGAATAAATAACATATATGTTAAAAATTTAGGGGTTCTTTTGAAGAACTGACAAATCACCTCCTTAAACTTTGCTTTGACCGAACCTGAAAACACAATAACAAATTTAGGGGCCATTTAGTAGAAACTCACTTAGCCCCTAGTAGATATATATGAAAATTCGAAGCTTCTTTTGTAAAATACTTAAATTTATAAATCTGACTTACACTTGGTTTTACCAAAATAAGTACCGAAAACAAATTTAGGGGCACTTTGCTTTAAGGTTTCTTTAATAGAAATATTTGCAGAGAACCAAATTTAAAGCCTTTTTTTATAGATAGATTTGATAAAAAAAAAAACAAATTTAGGGGCCCGTTATAAACGCCTGTAGATGTCGAAGGAGTCTCATGTCAAATTTAACAAATTTAGGGGCCGTTTAGTAGAAAAGTGTCTTATAGATGCGCATAACGTAAAAAATGTAGCACTCAATGTACATTGAGTCATAAATTTAATCAAATTTGGGATCTTCTGCTGGAAAGTTTCTTTTTTCTAGAAAAAATTTTTAGAAGAACAAATTTAGGGGACTTTTCAATAATAAAGTCTAAGAAAAAATGTATCACACAGTATACCTTCCGAGTCAAAAATATACTATAATTTATGGTAATTTTACATGAAACTTTAAAATCTTTTGTAAATTCACAAATTTAGGGGAAATTTTTAGTACAAACATTTTAAGGGCAATATGTTAAATAGTTAATGTGTTAAAAATTTAGGTTTTTTTTTTGGAGAAATGACAAATCGCCTTTAAAATTTGGTTTGATCAAAACATGATACACCATTGCAAATTTAGGGGCCGTTTAGTAGAAAAGTGTCTTATAGATATATATAATGTAAAAAATGCATAAATATAATCAAGTTTAGGGTAATTTTGAATGAAACTTTCTTCTTTTGTAAACGCACAAATTTAGGTTCTTCTTTTTTAAACGCACAAATTTAGGGGAAATTTTTTATAGAAACATTTATGGCCAATATAAACATAATACGATAAATAATAATAATATATGTTAAAAATTCCAAAGGAATCCTTTGTCAAAAATAACAAATTTAGGGGCCATTTAGTATAAATTTAAGCAGAAGCTTTGTATTTCATACAACTAGCTTCTAAATTTAAATTTATAACTCTCAGACTTAAGCAAATTTAGGGGCACTTTGCTTTAAGGTTTGTTTTATAGAAAAGATTGCATAGAACCAAATTTAGGGACCTTTCTATAGAAATGTTTCTTTCTAGAAACAAGTTGAAAATTACCTGAATGGGGGTGCGTGGAAAGCGGAGCGGCTGGGGGTTGGTTAGTCAGGGGAATCGCTAATCTTGCATTAACCGCCAAAAGATGATCCCTTCTCTGTATCAACGAGCTCACGTGTTCTTCTAACCGTAAATTTTCGGCTCGCAACTGATGCAGACAAGATAAAAGGGAGGCGACTGAAACAGAAAAAAATAATCAAATCAATTTTAAACAAACTAAGACCATAAATAGAAACATTACTGTCGAAATGTTGAGCCTGCTCCATAAGAAACTGGGATCCCTGCTCCCATTGCCTTTCGAGTAGCTGATCCAACGTTTGGGGTATATTCCCACCGCCGCCTCCCAACATAGAAGACAATCCGCTACCGCCGGAGGCGGTACTAGAACCGGTACTACTAGCTCTGGCCTGAAAAATGTAAACAGTTATTCCGGGACACACCGTAGAGTGACAAACTTACCGATTGCAGTACTCTCTGGTGCAATTGGGGCCCGACCAGGCTGGAATTGCTCTCGTTCGCATTAAATATACTGTGAGCCTCCAATTCGTTATTGAGATGATCGTTCATTTTCGAATGCATCGTCGAATTGGGGTTGAGTTGATTACCCAGCATGTGAGGAGCTGCTAAGCCGTTTTGAAATCTGAAAACAACCAGGGATGTCGTAGCTGCCCAATTAACGATTTAAGTTTTATAATGGTGTTTAAAAAGTATTTATAAAACAAACAATGTTTTATAAGAACTCGTACTGATGAGACACAAAAATGTCGAAACCGGTCTACGAGTAGTGTATTTCCCATTGATTAGCAAACCGACAGAGATGGTTGCAAGTATCGACGAAGTCGGTCGCCATCACGTTTTCTATTGGAATGTAATTCAATGTTCGTTGGGGCATATAGCCCAGGAAGTAGTTGTTTTTTTATAGAAAACGGTCAAGTTTCTTTACCTTGGGTGCATGCAAAAACAATTTTCTATTTTTCATTTTTACTATTGACTGCACGCTGTATCTGAAATTATTTTCAGTATTTGTTTTACTATACTGTAGATGGAAAAAAGTTTGCCGTAAGTTTTTTGGAGAACTGACAAATAGTATCCTTAAACTTTGGTTCGGAAACACAATAACAAATTTAGGGGCATGTTATAAAAGTTTCTAGGGACTGAAGGAATCCTTAGTCAAAAATAACAAATTTAGGGGTCTTTTAGTAGAAAAGTGCCTTATTGATGCATATAATTTAAAAATGTAGCACTCAATATACGTTTTGAGTAATAAATATAATCAAATTTAGGGTTTCTGCTGGAAAGTTTCTATTTTTATAAACAAATCACTAGATGAACAAGTTTAGGGGACATTTCAATCAAAACATATTTTAGATTGGCACTTTTGGTTAATATAATATGTTAAATAATTAATATATGTTAAAAATTTAGGGGTCCTTTTGGAGAATTGCCGAATCACCCCCTTAAAATACTGTTTGATCAAAACAGATAGTACAATAACAAATTTAGGGGCATTCTATAAAAGCCTATTGGTGTCGAAGGAATCATTTGTCAAAAATAACAAATTTAGGGGCCTTTTAGTAGAAAAGTGCCTTATTGATGCACATAATCTAAAAATGTAGCACTCAATATAGATTGAGTCATAAATATAATCAAATTTAGGGTTTCTGTTGGAAAGTTTCTATTTTTATAAACAAATCACTAGATGAACAAATTTAGGGGACATTTCAATCAAAACATATTTTAGATTGGCACTTTTGGTTAATATAATAAGTTAAATAATTAATATATGTTAAGAATTTAGGGGTCCTTTTGGAGAATTGCCGAATCACCCCCTTAAAATACTGTTTCATCAAAACAATAACAAATTTAGGGACATTCTATAAAAGCCTATCGGTGTCGAAGGAATCCTTTGTCAAAAATAACAAATTTAGGGGCCTTTTAGTAGAAAAGTGTCTTATTGATGCATATAATCTAAAAATGTAACACTCAATACACATTGAGTCG
Source organism: Ophraella communa (assembly GCA_035357415.1). NCBI lineage: Eukaryota > Metazoa > Arthropoda > Insecta > Coleoptera > Chrysomelidae > Ophraella > Ophraella communa. Next base: position 31,455,896 of record CM068992.1, on the reverse strand, counting down.
TAAATATAATCAAATTTAGGGTTTCTGCTGGAAAGTTTCTATTTTTATGAACAAATCACTAGATGAACAAATTTAGGGGACATTTCAATTAAAACATATTTTAGATTGGCACTTTTGGTTAATATAATAAGTTAAATAATTAATATATGTTAAGAATTTAGGAGTTCTTTTGGAGAATTGCCAAATTACCTCCTTAAAATACTGTTTCATCAAAACAATAACAAATTTAGGGACATTCTATAAAAGCCTATCGGTGTCGAAGGAATCCTTTGTCAAAAATAACAAATTTAGGGGCCTTTTAGTAGAAAAGTGCCTTATTGATGCATATAATCTAAAAATGTAGCACTCAATATACATTGAGTCATAAATATAATCAAATTTAGGGTTTCTGCTGGAAGGTTTCTATTTTTATGAACAAATCACTAGATGAACAAATTTAGGGGACATTTCAATTAAAACATATTTTAGATTGGCACTTTTGGTTAATATAATAAGTTAAATAATTAATATATGTTAAGAATTTAGGGGTTCTTTTGGAGAATTGCCAAATCACCTCCTTAAAATACTGTTTCATCAAAACAATAACAAATTTAGGGACATTCTATAAAAGCCTATCGGTGTCGAAGGAATCCTTTGTCAAAAATAACAAATTTAGGGGCCTTTTAGTAGAAAAGTGCCTTATTGATGCATATAATCTAAAAATGTAGCACTCTATATACATTGAGTCATAAATATAATCAAATTTAGGGTTTCTGCTGGAAGGTTTCTATTTTTATGAATAAATCACTAGATGAACAAATTTAGGGGACATTTCAAACAAAACATATTTTAGATTGGCACTTTTAGTTAATATAATATGTTAAATAATTAATATATGTTAAAAATTTAGGGGTTCTTTTGGAGAATTGCCAAATCACCTCCTTAAAATACTGTTTTATCAAAACAATAACAAATTTAGGGGCATTATATAAAAGCCTATAGGTGTCGAAGGAATCCTTTGTCAAAAATAACAAATTTAGGGGCCTTTCAGTAGAAAAGTGCCTTATTGATGCATATAATCTAAAAATGTAGCACTCAATATAGATTGAGTCATAAATATAATCAAATTTAGGGTTTCTGCTGGAAGGTTTCTATTTTTATAAACAAATCACTAGATGAACAAATTTAGGGGACATTTCAATCAAAAAATATTTTAGAAAATATGTATCTCACAATATATCTTTTAAGTCATAAATATAATCAAATTTAGGGTAATTTTACATGAAACTTTCTTCTTTTGTAAACGCACAAATTTAGGGGGCATTTTTTATACAAACATTTTATGGGCAATATGTTAAATAGTTAATGTGTTAAAAATTTAGCGTTTTTTTTTTGGAGAATCGCCTTTAAAATTTAGTTTGATCAAAACAGGATACACCATTGCAAATTTAGGGGCATTTTATAAAAATCTATAGATCCCGAATGAATAGTTTGTCAAAAATAACAAATTTAGGGGCCGTTTAGTAGAAAACTGTCTTATAGATGCAAATAATGCAAAAAAATGCATAAATATAATCAAATTTAGGGTAATTTTGAATGAAACTTTCTTCTTTTGTAAACACACAAATTTAGGGGACATTTTTTATACAAACATTTATGGGCAATATAAATATAATATGTTAAATAAATAATATATGTTAAAAATTTAGGGGTTCTTGTGAACAATAGCCAAATCGCCCCCTTAAACTTTGGTTCGATTAAAACAGGAAACACAATAACAAATTTAGGGGCCTGTTTTAAAAGTTTTTAGGAGCTGAAGGAATCCTTAGTCAAAAATAACAAATTTAGGGACATTTTAGTAGAAAAGTCCCTTTTTGATGCATATAATCTAAAATTGTAGCACTCAATATACATTGAATCATAAATATAATCAAATTTAGGGTTTCTGCTGGAAAGTTTCTATTTTTATAAACATATCACTAGATGAACAAATTTAGGGGACATTTCAATCAAAAAATATTTTAGAACATATGTATCTCACAATATACCTTTGAAGTCATAAATATAATCAAATTTAGGGTAATTTTACGTGAAACTTTCTTCTTTTGTAAACGCACAAATTTAGGGGACATTTTTTATACAAACATTTATGGGTAATATAAATATAGTATGTTAAATAAATAGTATACGTTAAAAATTTAGGGGTTTTTTTGAACAATTGCCAAATCGCCCCCTTAAACTTTGGTTCGATTAAAACAGGAAACACAATAACAAATTTAGGGGTATTTTATAAAAGTCTATAGCTGCCGAAGGAATCCCTTGTCAAAAACAACAAATTTAGGGGCCAATTAGTAGAAATTTAAGCAGAAGCTTTGTATTTCATACAACTAGCTTCTAACTCACGTAGCCCCTAGTAGATAGATATGAAAATTCGAAGCTTCTTTTGTGAAATATTTAAATTTATAAATCTCGGACTTACACTTTTGTTTTACCAAAGTAAATACGGAAAACAAAGTTAGGGGCACTTTGCTTTAAAGTTTCTTTTAATTTGGTGCTGCGAACCTCGCTTCGCTCGGCACGCAGTAACACATTTACAATAAATCAAAATATAACAATAACTGAATTAAATAAACTAATTTTAAATTAGTTTACATTAATTAGAAGCCCCCCACTAAACTATTTTATTATTTTGTTGTTCAAAACAATTTTACCCCATCTTAATACTTTATAAAACATAAAAGCTCTCAACGAAGCTTCAATAAAACACTTATAAAACATATTAGTTCGCTAGCGATTCTAAACCGTTATTTGAGGAAGCTGACGATAAAGTTACTTACATTTTGACGTCTTTGCCGTCCTTGGACGATCCAGATCCCGTTCCATGGATCGAAGAATCGCTTTTCCTCGCCCTGGTTCTACGATTCATCGCTGGGAGGCTCTGGGTTTCCGAACTGGGACTACTGGGTGGGGAATCCTTTATTTGGGGAGGTACGATGGAACTGAACGCTCCTAAAGCATCGTTGCTAGGTGGAGGAGTGACGTGCGTCGATCTGCCGGATTTCTTAAGCGGTGCCGTCGCGCTACCGCCCACCACCGGAGGAGTAGATGGCGCTGAAGACGCCGCCGCAGCGGCCGTATTCCCTCCGAGGCTGTTACGCTTCCTGCTGCGACTCATCCTGTCGGTTTTTTCGTTCGACTGCGATTGAGATCTGCCTCGTTTGGTCGGAATCTCCACGTTGGCCGAAGGCGTGGGTTCCAGGTCCAGCTCCATGTCTACTTCGGTGTTGATGGAATCCACCTGCTTCTCGTAGGTGATCTTCAGACCTCCGGAATTCATGTCTTGGTTTAGGACGTCTGGGTTGCTGCTGCTACCGATCATTATAACTGGAGTGCTTCTTTCCGTGGTGGTGCTGGTTTCCTCCACCAAGGTGCTGGGTGGATTGTTGAGGATCGATTTGTGAGGACTGAGGGCGGTGCTGGCCAGCGGTACTGAGACGACGAGCGATTGGGACGGCGCTTGCGAAGATACTATGGGTTCAGTGTTCACCGCTGATTCTATACCAGTGGAAGGGGATGACGTTTTGACGGACGTTATCGAAGTTAGGGCCACCACGGGTTGATTACTTATAATCGATTGGGTGGTGTCTACTTTTACCTGAAATTACGATAAATGAACGATAATTTTTGACGTTATTATTAACAAAATAACCTCCAAGATCATATAAAAGAGAGAATAGGCTATTGGACTTTGTGCTACGTCATCGTATTGTAACAAAAACTATTATAAATGCGATTTATGAGCGTATTCGTTGTTCGAAATCGTGAAATTTCATAACCCATTTTAAACAATCTATTACAGGACGGCGATTTGTATTGGTGATTACGTCACTTGTTAAGGGGGGGGTATTATTGGTCTGTTCCATTTCCACTTGACATCCAATGTTGCCAAATCACCTATTAAATACAAGTTAACCGGAAAAGTGTTTTCGTAAAATAGTGATTGATGCCAAAAACTTCTTCGAAATGAAATTTCATCTCATTATCTCGGAATTAGCAGCGTGGGAAAACTACGAAATTGATTTTTGACCCTTATTTAAAAAGTTCTCTTAATATTCGTTAGAAATTTGGCAACATGTTATGTTATTTTCTTTCTTTCTTGGTTCAGAGGTGTGCTGCTATGTTGCCACGTTGGTAAAGCTAAATGTCCTCAAGTATGAAATATCGAATATTACGAGCATATCATCATTGTATCTGAGAGAATATACAGCGTGTCCACAGATGGGGTATCCTATAGGTGAAAAATGTCATTCTTGATAAAAAGTTTTTGCTTGTTCTGAAACCCCATAAAATAAAATTCAAGTGTTCTACGGGGTCGATTTAGTGGTTCTAGACCATTTTTATCGAAAATTAATTTTGACCAATTTTTGGTAAAAAATCAAAGGTTATAGCGTTGCTTCATTTTTTGAGAAAAATGCTTTTGGTCTTGAAAACGCTTGAAAATGAGTAGAAGGGGGTCTTTCAAGACGCTGAATCGACTGGTGCAATCAGTTCCTCAATAGCACGTCTAGAACACATTTTATTTTTGGTGGAATGAATTGGGAGCAAAAGTAGTACAGTCGCAGTCAAAAGTAGTGAGCTATCTTTAGAAATATTGATATTATTGCAATTTTGACTCGATTTTCGTGTTCTACGGGGTCGAATTAGTGGTTCTAGACCATTTTTATCGAAAATTAATTTTGACAAATTTTTGGTAAAAAATCAAAGGTTATAGCCTTGCTTCATTTTTTGACAAAAATGCTTTTGGTCTTGAAAACGCCTGAAAATGAGTAAAACGGGGTTTTTTAAGACGCTGAATCGACTGGTGCAATCAGTTCTTCAATAGCATGTTTAGAACACATTTTATTTTTGGTGGAATGAATTGGAACCAAAAGTAGTACAGTCGCAGTCAAAAGTAGTGAGTTATCTTTAGAAATATTGATATTATTGCAATTTTGACTCGATTTTCGTGTTCTACGGGGTTGATTTAGCGGTTCTAGACCATTTTTATCGAAAATTAATTTTGACAAATTTTTGGTAAAAAATCAAAGGTTATAGCCTTGCTTCATTTTTTGACAAAAATGCTTTTGGTCTTGAAAACGCTTAAAAATGAGTAAAACGGGGTTTTTTAAGACGCTGAATCGACTGGTGCAATCAGTTCCCCAATAGCATGTCTAGAACACATTTTATTTTTGGTGGAATGGATTGGGACCAAAAGTAGTACAGTCGCAGTCAAAAGTAGTGAGCTATCTAGAAATATTGATATTATTGCAATTTTGACTCAATTTATAAGACTACAAGTAAGTAATTAAAAAAGAAGTTATTTCTTTATGTCAAAGTAGCAAACCAATCGACTGGGAAAGTAGTGACGTAAGTGTCAAAACAAATGATTCCAAACAAATTTTTTATGGTATGTTTTATAGGTGTTATCGACTATTTTATTGTATTTTCTTAATTTTCTGGGAGGTAATTACTGTTTTTTCATTGGTAAGTGTTCATTCATATGATTTACATATCACTTAAGTAGATAGACGAACAATTTCCGTAAAAATATTATAACATAACCTTCAAAGTTGTGCATTGTCATAAATGTTAAGAATACTTTCAAAAATAGTTTTTAAAAATCGAATTTGGAAATATTTCGTATTTAATTATGATACTTCAGTTATATTTTAAAGTATAATAATAACAAAATAACTAAAACAAAAATTATTTCTGACGATTTATAACGTTGCCGTTTGGAATCATTTCGTTGACATTTCAACAGCATAGAACACAAATTTTGACGTCACACTTTCCCAGTCCATCGTCAAAATTAAAAAGCAGGTTAGGTTAAGTTAAAAAAGAAGAGTTGTTATTCTTTTATGTCAAAATAGCAAACAAATTGTCAAAATAAAAATCGTGAACATAAGCAGATATTTAGGTTGATAATCATGACTATTAGAGGTTTTAAAATGAATAAATAGTTAAAGTAAGTAGTTTAAACAAATTATTTTTTGGTCACTTACCTTTTTAGTCTTATCAATTATGTCTTTTTTATCATTAACAGCTACTGCAGCGCTAGTTGGGGTAACTACACTTGTCACAACACTAACTTCACTTGGAGTTCCACTACTACCTACCGGCGTAGGCGTCCGCGAATTAGCTTTACGTTTCTTCGATACTTTATTGTCTTTCGTTTCCTTCTGTTCACTTTCAATGTCTTTTTTACTCTCCACGCTATCCGTTGACGGAACTTCTTCGATTTTCGTAATTTTCACGGTGGCCTTAGTCTTTTCACTGGTTTTATTATTATTATTATGGACGGATTTTTGTTGTTGTTGTTGCTGTTGTTGGGAACTGTTTTTACCGGACGTTTTCGCGGGGGTAACTTTACTGCTACCTTGCAAGGCTTTCCTTTTACCCGACGAAGGAGGGGAAACTCCCGTTTTGGAGGAATTCGACGGGCCTCCCTCGGGTTCTTTTTCCGAATCGGAGTTGTGGGCCTCGTTAGCTACGGGTTTGTAGGGAGGAATCGTCTTCACGTTGCCTCCTTTCTTCTGGAAAAACAAACAACATTAAACAATCCGTGAAGGTTATTTTCGTACTCACCAGTTTGCTGTAATGGTGCTGGCAATAGCCGCAATATTTCACGTTGTCCAAATAGTTTCCTGCTTCTTCGCAAAGTAAACCTAAACCTTGAGCGCAAGTTACGTGGAATTGTTGCTTGCAACCGACTTTGTTGCACTGCATACAAGCTCCTACTGTCGCGTTTGAAGGCTTGCTCTTACCTTCGCATATATAACACACCTACAGGGGGAAATTTTTACATTTCAATACATTTTTTTGATAAATGATTTATTTCTATTACTTTATTAAATCGTTCTGCTGGAATCAACTGCAATTGAATCGGTTCCATAGTAGTAACATTTCCGAATCGCACTTCCGGAATATACAAGGCACACACCACGTGGGCCCAACCTGAATTGTCTGTACGCTTGAGAGCGCCATATTTGCTGGGGCACAGTTCGCATTTCTAAAATTGTGCGTTAATATTTCTTTTATAATGCCAAAAATAACAATACAAAAGAAATAAACATATAAATATGGTCAAAGTTGGTTAAAAAATGTTCTTTTATAAAAATTAATCAGAGAAAACTCACCACTTTAACAGATCTCTCTTGACTTTCACATTTACGACAATACCAAGGACCTGTCGGAACAGTCACAATACCATAACATGCTAAAAGTACAAATAACTTCCTACAAAACCTTTATTTTTATTTTTTTTGCTAAACATTTCTAAATATTTAAACATAAGAAACTAGCAAACAAATCAAAAGTTCTTTATACCTTCAATTATCTATATAAAGATAAGAAAAACAAATAACTTTAAAGATTAGAATTTTTTTAACTTTTAGTGAAGTGTTAGTAATAATGAATGGGTGATTACCTTGATGAACGGCTACAGTACAAGATTGTCCATCGCAGTAAACAAGTGGATTCTCAGACCAACCTCTATCGTCAGAACAAACACAACAGCCTCCTACCATTTCCCTCATAATGTAGAAAAACAGTTTTTGCTAAACTAGCGATTCGACAAACCCACCCCACATAACCAGTGCAACAGGTTCACACTCATTTCTAAGTTTTCTTTATATTTTCTAATTTAAAAATTAACCTAAAGCAAGCAAAATATTAAACTTACCTAATTTGAACATCTATATACAAATATATAAATTGGAACAAGGTTATTGCTAGCATAAACAATGATCATTATATAATTCCTTTAACGACAATTACGAATATAATTAACTGGTGGATTAGATAGGAAAAATCGATTTAACTTTCTTTCATCTTTCTTCAAATTAAAATCGCGTTAACTATGTACTCCTAATATTTATTTACGTTATATATCGTGTTGCTTTTATGTGTGTAACACACCATGCCTCCCACGTCTTACCTAACTTCTTGTTGAAATGTAAACGTTCATTTTTATTATCACCTCCGATACGGGTGCATTCTGCTGCTGATTAAAGTATATCTTAAAAATAGCGTTTTATTTCTAGTTGTTTAACAAAACTTAAAATAAAACATTGGATATATAGACACCATTTTGTTTTTTGTGATTTGCACGAAAAACAAAAGCGCCGAAAGCGGCCTCCTACAGAGACTGCACAACCGAACCGAAAACAGATCTGTCTACTGCCACCACCTAAACAACACCCAAACACTTTATTTCCACTTTTAACACAAACAACTTGCACTACAACCAAAACTAAAATTATAAAAAATACTATTAAAAGAGAATTATGACAAACGATGTGTTAGAAATCTTGTATCAATCAAAATTACGTTAATTCCGTGTCATTGTGACAGTAGACATGATTATGTGTTTTAGAATTTGAACATAGCAGCGACCCCTAGCATCGATCATTTATATTAGATTACAGTGACCCTAATAGACTCGTAAATAGTTGGAAGCTAATCTTTTAGTGTCTCGTAATAGGCAGCGCCACATGTACATTTTTAATAATGAACTTTTTGAAAATTTATTCGGTTTTTGAATTACGTGAACAAGTCGTTTTTTTTAATAACGCGTTAAAAATGTTTTATTAGTGTAGTGATTATTTGTTTTCGGATAAAAAGTAATGGGTGAGTACAAATTGTTTAGAATATAACACAGCTTTTCAGATAAAAGTATCCATCTTTAATAACTTTTGTAATACTGGAATTTAGGAAAAACCACTCCCTCACACTTAGCAGCATCCCTTTTTTTTTAAATTACTTCTCATACTGTGTAGTGATTTATCTGTTTTTGGATAAAAAGTAACAGGTGAATACAAATTCTTTGGAATATACACAGCTTTCCAGATAAAAGTATCCATCTTTAATAACTTTTGTAATACTGGTATTTAGGAAAAATCCAAAAATACGTCAATTTATGTTGGAAAGGGCAAGCATTATGGCTTATTTAAACTTAGTGGAAAGGCCACCCCCTCACCCCTAGCAGCATCCCTTTTTTTTAAATTATTTCTCATATTTTTTAAGTAAAATTTGGAAAACTCCTCTTTGAGCTGATTTCAAAAATGTATAATACTTGTAGGTTAAAGTGGTTAGTTTATGAGATAAACAATTTTTCTTTTAATAGCACAAATTTTACTTATTTTTTACTTTCACCTTATTTGCCTAGTAATAAAATGGGTTGTACAAACAGTTCAAACTTTTTAATCCAAATAACTCACTTATTTTTCATCTAAACTTTAACAAATTATACATTTTCTCAAAGGGAAAGAGTTCGTCTTTCAGATAGAATAAAAATATATAGGATGTTCCATTAAAAAAATCGACGATATTTGCATTTAAAAAACACCTTTTTTTAAAACACCCTATATAAGATTTTACTAATTAAACATGTATACTGAAAAAAACTTTATATAAAAGAAATTGTTCCTCGAAAACTGCACCTCAAATTCCGATATATTTGTAGTTAAAAACTTCTGGGACACCTGGTATTAGAAAAACTGTTTATAATATTTATTTATTGCATAAAATCTAAGTTAATAATAATATCAGGCATCATTTTTATTAAAAAAATTACTGTAATATAATCGTAATTATCTTTTATACTTAATTTTATCCTAATATAAATATATGTAGTTTAAAATATAATAGTTATATTTTATATAATATTGTCTAGTGGTATGTGTAATTTTTCTTTTTTGTTGTTTTTTATTTAGAACGGGATAAATATATTGTTTTATATAAGGTTTGTTCCAACCAACCAAAGAACCGTTCTAGAACGGTAATAATACCACTCACGAGACCAAATTAGTGCACTGCGCAACTCAGTACACCACTGCGCACAAAAATTACTATTTTAGAACGGTTCTCTGCTTGGTTGGAACAAACCTATAAAAAACTTGCATGAATCCAACCAATACAGTCATGATTAGACTTGCCGGTCTCGGTCTTCTCAGTGCACCGGGTTTTATCGCGGAGAGAAGATCGTTTATAACATTTCGTCGGGATTGTTTTATATTTTATATATTTAAAACATTTTAAGAACATTTATTTAAATAAAACAGTGTTTTAGTGTGTGTAATTTGAATAATTTACTACTTTTAAATCATTTGTGAGTAAGTACTTATTATATAACTCTAAACTTAAAACCAAACTATAAAAAAACGCTGATACTTTGTGTAATAAATATTATAACTTCACTAAATTTCATTTTAATAAAAAATAAATAAATTTGTGAAATTAAAAGCTTATTTTATACAATTTAACATATGAAATAGGTAATTGTGGAATGTTACACTGATGATTCATAGCAGTTTTTGCTATTTTTTTATATTTATTCTGCTAGAATATATATATTTAATATCCGTTCTTATTAAACTAGGTACGTCCAAATTATTATTACGTCATTATATATTTAAAATTTATTATAAATTTTTGTTACAGATTTAAAATATATGGTTTTCCGTATTATTAAAACGTTAAACGGTTTTGCCTAAAGGTAGGTGATTGTGATTATGGATAGCAAAAATATTGTATGTAAATCTAACATGAATTTTAAAATATTTCCGTTTTTTTTACATTTTCATTAAAAAAAATTATATAACCGACTAAAAACCGGTAAAAAAGTGTTTGTACTAAAAATATTTATGTTATCCGTAAGATTGTGTGCCTGAAATAAATTCATTTTAAATAAATTTTCTATATTTTTGTGTAACGTATTGTAGACTTCTATCTAGGGTTTTTTTTATCATTTGTAAAAAGTGGCTTGGCAACGATGGGAGGCGAGGCCGCAAGCAATGCAAAAACGCAGAAGAATGTTATTTTTCGTATTTATCATAATCTATGTTTTTTTCTATGCGATATGATTGGAATTAAAAGTTGAATGTTTTTAATCAGTTTAATGATTCAAATATATCAGCAAAACAACTTTTTTAGTTTAAATTTTATTAAACAAATAAATTAATTCAGTATATTACTTTTAGGTATTAAATTTTATTTAAAAACTGTAAAAGAAATGAACTAAACATTTTCTCATATCGACACCGATCAAAAATTTTCTTTTTTACGTAATTCTTTTTCTACAAATTTAATTTGATGATATCTAGGTACTTTATAGGTTGTTTTTTGATCCTTCAATCTTCAAGGATGCCAGAAATGATGGATCGGGAACTCACAGGATATTATTTATATATTATATGCACCAATATTGAACAACACTGTTATTTTTATGTTTATGAAATCGTAAATGAGACACATGAACCACTCTGGGTCCAATAAAAGTTAGTAGTTTTCAATATTTTTATAATTAATAACATAAATCTTACCCATACATATTAAATAAGTAGTTAAAAATATTTTTTTGTTGCATTTTTAGATTAAAAAGTAATTTGAGGATATTTTTAGTCCCATAAACAGTATTTTTTTGATTAAATGGAATAAAACTTTATTATTAGTGTTATAAAAGTTAATATTTCAACTTTATTAACAAATTTGAAGCAAATATTCTTTTAATTTGATTGGGTTGGTTTAAATAATTGATAAGATTCTCAATTTTCTTTTTATAAAACCACAAATCCTGTCTCGAAAAGAATTTTCTTTTTCCAACATGTACTTGAATTTATTTTTTCTCCTCATCTTTGTTGAAGTTAAATAAGGCTGAAATGAAACCACACTTTTTTCTGAATATTTTCTCTAATTCTAGTTTCTATTCAAACGCTTTTCCACAATGGATGAATCCCAGTAAATATTCTTTATCTATCTTGTATTGGGTAACAGTAGAGCTAATATATAACCCAGGTACAGGCTTGAAATTTGCTCTAACGTAGCAAACTGAAGAGTCTGTATCATAGAGTTGTTCATGTAATGTATGTAACTGCTGTAAGTGATAAATGTGGAAGCAAAACCGTTTGATCGTTTGGGGTGGACAATTTGTAGCAGATCAAAAATGGTATATACCTTAGGATGACGAAAGCTGCGCCGTGGAAAACAGAATGTAAGTCTTGATTATATTGTTTAATTTATTTATTTATTTATTATTTATTCGTGTACATTTCACTAATAACACCGTATATTTGTACTGCAATGTAAAATCTTCTATGATTCGAGGGAATGATCCATTAAAATTGTCATTGTTTCCTTACCAAAATTCTGGATTGCTCTATTTAAAATTGTCTCTATTTTATTTTAATAAAACATACAATAATATTAAAAATAAATAAACTTATAAAATAAGGTTTCTTTCAAAAATTAATGAGGGAATGATCCATATCTCAAATGTGGCTAATATCAAAATATCAATAAAACACCAAGTCAAACGTCAAAGTTTGAAATTACCTAATGGGATATCAATAATAAACTTCTAAAAACGTAGAATGTAACAAATATTTTTATTTTGAAACTATTTTCTTACAAACCACAAACTTCAATTCAGATAAAAACCACAGAATATCGGAAATCGACCAATGACATATAACCACAGAATTACAAACCATGATTCGAGTATTCTGTGATGTAATCTAAACTCTTCTTCTTTTATATAAATGTCTGTCAACTATTCATTTTTCATCTCTTCGATTTATTTTTAGTAGACTTGATTTGCATGTCTCTATCTCAGATATGGAGATTTTGTGACGGAAACATTTAACCCAATCTCAAAACTGAAATAGTACTAGTTTTCACTAAAATGTACTTTGGTACTGAATCTCTTCAAATAGTACTAAACTACTGACTGGAACAGCCCTGCAAACCACAATAATTTAATCAGCATGATCGAAGCGAAGTTGGGTACAAGTTTGATGTCAAAATTGTCAATTGTATGTCATAGGTGCCACCCAAAATATTGTTTTTCAATGTGGCGTCAAAAAGAAAAAGTGTGTGGCGTGATGTTGTTTTAAAGCTTTGTTTGTGGATTATAAATTAAATTACTTTGATGGACTTCTATCTACTCACAATTTGTTATAGTGATTATAAATACTTGGACTTGGACTGGATTTCCTACTTTTTAGTTAGTGTTTTATTTAAATTGATTGTACTAACCCTTACTTTTTGGAAGTCCATCTTATCAAGGATAATAAAAAACTCTTCGTTTCAACAAAACTTCCAATAGGGCTAATAACATCTAGGCTTTAATATTGTTATGTCTTATTACTTCCATACTTGGTCTAGCCTTAATACTACCTAAACATCAGGTACCTAGCTACAAACAAACAAAATGTAACTTAAATGTCAATCTGACGATACTTCATAGCGAAACAGCTGTCATTGAGTCTTTTAAAAAAGCAATTTTTAAATAAATATTGGAAGTTTTGTTAAAACGAAGAGTTTTTTATTATCCTTAATTAGTGTTTTATTTGTTTAGATACTAAAATTTTAGTTTAGTTGAACTTTAAACCCATTATTAATAAATAAAACAATGTTTTTTGCGAAAAGCCACTCATTTTTAGACCAGAGAGACTTACGAATACCTGAGAATTAAGACATTGAATTCTTATTAAAACAGCAATTCTTCTTCTTTTTTAGTCAATTATTATTTTTCTTCTTATGCGTCGTGTCTTATTTATGTTGGCCTTTTACCGCAAGGGAAATCAGCCCAGCATCAGTGACGTATCTGTATTGCAGATTGCATAAAATCGTAAAAAATTTCTTGTTAATTTTTTGGAAAATTAAGCAAATAAATCATGTAATTATATGGAAAACAATCAAGTAAGTCTAATTAGAAACATAAAACAAATAGGGTCAAATTTGGAGTTAAACACCCTGTTGAAATTTTGCATGTCACATGAAATTTCAGTTATAACCTTAGCTTTGAAATTGTTCATTGTACATCTCGTAATCGTTAGACAAAAAAAGTTATGGTCAAAAATCGTTTTTTTTTTCAGCAATTACATAAAATTTTTATAGATAATCCATTGGGTCTCTTTATTTCTAAATGTTATGAAAAATTTTCGTAAAATAATGATTGTTGTACATTATGAATTTGTAATAAAATTAATCCTGGGCCCGTAGCGCAAAAATTCTTATTTATCTTTTTAATAATCAACTTTACTTCCAAAATATTAAAAAAAATCTAAAATAGGGTAGTTTTTATTGTTTACAGCTTTTGCCAGAAAAATTAAATTCTTATTAAAAAAATAATTCTTCTTCTCTTTTTAGTCAATTGTTATTATTTTTCTTCTTAGTCGGCGTGCTTCTTTTTTTTATGTTGGCCTTTTATCGTAAGGGAAATCAGCCCAGCATCAGTGACGTATCTGTATTCAGTTATAACCTTAGCTTTACTTCCAAAACATTTAAAAAAAGCCTAAAATAGGGTAGTTTTTATTGTTTACAGGGTGTTTCAGAAACTTTTGACTTTAAAATCGTAAACAGGTACCTATTTTCACGAAAACTTATTAAATATTTCCCGAAATATTGAATATTTTATTTATTTTTGACAAAAAAACAGTTTGGCCAAGTTTTACAACGTTTTGGGCCAAATCCCAATAACCAAACTTAACACTTGACACTGTTCTTGAAAAAGTTCAAAACATTTCAAGTTGATCTAAATATTTTAGAATATGTTCGTATTTAATGGTTCAATTTTGGATTTTTTAATTAAATAAACCTTTACATCCAATATCTTCCGGATTTTTTATTAAAAAAATCACTAGAATCACTTACACAATTTCTTACCAACAATATATACAGGAACCAGATCGTCCATTGCGTTTTCTTCAAAATCAATCATAAGATGGAGTCGCTTAAGGGGAATAATAAATTTAAAAACAAAAAAAACCAAATATTTATTCACGTTTCATGTTTTTAATATAAAAAGTATAAAAAAAATATATAGAAAAAAATATTAACAAAAATATGTGATCATATAGAGTGATCATAAACAAAAAAATAACATTTTCCATATCACTGTGACATAACCTAACCTAACTTAACCTAAACTAACCTAAATGTTTTTCCTCCTCATTATAAATTCAAAACGAAGAAGTCGAAGTGTTTTCCACTAATTGATACGGATACCCGAGGTCTTCTATATTGTCGTCCGTACACCAAACGTACGGTCTGATACTGAGGATTTTATATCGACCAACAGATCGACTCAACCATTCGATGTCCACTGTTGCGACCTTAAATTTTTCCAACCATTCTGTGAAAACGTTAAAAACAAATTAAAACGACATTTTATTCCGGTAGGAAAAGTTGCTTACTTTCGTATATCTCGAAATCTTGAGTCGATCTTCCTTCGGTGATGATCAAACTAATTTTGCCATCGTTTTGTTTGAGATTTTCTAAATTTTTAACCACCACACCACCCAAACTAACAATTACACCCTTAAAGAGAAAATAAAGTTAACGATTTTTAAAGTACATAGATCCTACAAAGTTTGTTAAGATCAGAAGTACCTTTTTTAGAAATAGATAGCTGGATTGTAGACTTTTAAAGGAGCTATCCAGCTACCCAATCAAGGATACAGTCCAAAGATTGTCCAAGAAGCAAGTCAGATTCAAAATGAGCAAGAATTTTTTTAAATAAAAGCAAAGAGAATCTTGGAGACCCTTAGTTACCCCAAAATAGCAGCTTGGACAAAAATTCGTTGGACTAAAACCTTCAATAGACCCTACAAAGTATAACTTTGTCTGTCAAAAACAGGAATACCTTTTTTAAAAATAGATGGCAGGATTGGAGACTTTCAAAGGAGCTATCCAGCTACCCAATCAAGGATACAGTCCAAAAGTTGTCCAAGAAGCAACTCAGATTCAAAATATGCAAGAAAGTCTTAAAATAAAAGCAAATAGAATCTTGGAGAACCTTAGTTAACCAAGAATAGCAGCTTGGACAAAAATTCGTTGGACTAAAACCTTCAACAGACCCTAAAAAGTATAACTTTGTCTGTCAAAAACAGAAATACCTTTTTTAAAAATAGATGGCAGGATTGGAGACTTTCAAAGGAGCTATCCAGCTACCCAATCAAGGATACAGTCCAAAAGTTGTCCAAGAAGCAATTCAGATTCAAAATATGTAAGAAAGTCTTAAAAAAAGCAAAGAGAATCTTAGAGAACCTTAGTTAGTCCAAAACAACAGCTTGGACCAAATTCGTTGGACTAAAACCTTCAATAGACTCTACAAAGTATAACTTTGTCTGTCAAAAATAGAAATACCTTTTTTAAAAATAGATGGCAGGATTGGAGACTTTTAAAGGAGCTATCCAGCTACCCAATCAAGGATACAGTCCAAAGATTGTCCAAGAAGTAACTTAGATTCAAAATATGTAAGAAAGTCTTAAAAAAAGCAAAGAGAATCATAGAGAACCTTAGTTAGTCCAAAACAACAGCTTGGACCAAATTCGTTGGACTAAAACCTTCAATAGATCCTACAAAGTATAACTTTGTCTGTTAAAAATAGAAATACCTTTTTTAAAAATAGATGGCAGGATTGGAGACTTTTAAAGGAGCTATCCAGCTACCCAATCAAGGATACAGTCCAAAGATTGTCCAAGAAGTAACTTAGATTCAAAATATGTAAGAAAGTCTTAAAAAAAGCAAAGAGAATCATAGAGAACCTTAGTTAGTCCAAAACAACAGCTTGGACCAAATTCGTTGGACTAAAACCTTCAATAGATCCTACAAAGTATAACTTTGTCTGTCAAAAATAGAAATACCTTTTTTAAAAATAGATGGCAGGATTGGAGACTTTTAAATGAACTATCCAGCTACCTAATCAAGGATACAGTCCAAAGATTGTTCAAGAAGCAACTCAGATTCAAAATATGCAAGAATGTCTTAAAAAATAGCAAAGTATTAAAGTGAAACAGCGGGAATTACCGTTTTCGAATCGTCGTAAACCTGCGCATTAAGTCAGGACCGTTTTCGAATCGTCATAAGACTGCGCACTAAGTCAGGACCGTTTTCGAATCGTCATAAGCCTGCGCACAAAGTCAGGCCGCCGTTTCGATCATGTAAATGAACTGGAGTACCTTTATTGGACAGAAGACGAACTAAAACCACACGGTGTTGTCAAATCGTTGCCGTGACGTCAGTAATCCAAAAAAATCATGACACTTTCACAGAACACTTTCCAAAGAGGCATTCAGCTGCTCCAAAATGGATATAACCCAAAAATTGTCCAAGAAAAACAAGTCGGATGGTTAATATGATTTTTATAAAAATAATAAAATGAAAATGGACAAAAAAATCTTCTGATAAAAGTAAAGAAAAGCCTGGAGAAGTTCTGTTATTTTCCAGAGTATCAGCTTGGACAAAATTTTTGGGAACAGAACCTTCAATAGATCCTCCTGTAGAAATAATCGGGAAGAAATTGAGGGTTGTCCAGCTACCTAAACCAGAGTGCAACCAAAAGGTTCTCGATGGAACGACGCAAACAGCTAACAGGACTTCAAAGGATGAAAGGAATAAACTATAACAGTAAATGGAGAGGGCGCGCTTCAAGGATGTCGTCGACTATTTTAAATGAAGAGGGAAGCTGTAAAATCTCTATAATTCTACTAATCTACCTACAAGTACAAAAAAATTAAGCATTAAGTATACAAATACCTCGACATCATCCACCGTAGTCGAATAAAACGGGCTGACGCAATAGAACCTGTAATTTTTAAATAGCGGTCGTTCCAATCTACTCAATCTCGCCATTTTCGGTCCGCAATTTCCCGAATCGTCCAAAACTTCGTAGGGTTCCTTAAAAACGCAACACATCTCACACTATTTACATCGACAGATAAACCCAAATCCAAAATTTACCTCCGGTACTATACTGTTGGTCCTCAAACATTCCAGAATCCATTCGAAACCGACGATCCACAGTCCGGCGGCGACGGCCGATACGAACTTCATAGTGTAATCTTTGATGCGCCCCCTATCGTCGACGGTAACGATCATATGACTAACGGAATCGGTAAATTTCGCACTGTACGTCGCCAATTTCTTGTTGGTGAGCAACGACACGCTTTGGATTTGATCTTTGCTCAATCTGGTGCAAGCTATGCAGGGTTTTTGTTTGTTGGCAGTCTGCGACGGTCTCACGTAGTTCAGGATGCTTTTTTGCCTCGGTAGACTGGTCAAGAGGTTGCGTTTGCGTGGAGTCTCTTCACTCGCGGCTGACGATGTTAACACGTTGCTGTTGAGGGCCTTCTCGAAGGCGCTCTTTTCTTGTACGATGGGCGACAGACCTAGAGAAATCGATAAAAGTTGGTGTTTTGGGCGATGCGGTTATTATCAGTTTTGTTGGAAAAGGGTGTATAGAGACTTGTTTTGGTCAAAAGTTTCAAAAAGAACCCTAATTTCATATCTAAGCTAGCCCTATTTGTTGAAAAAACAACCAAAACTGTTCCTGCTTTCAATTTTTTACTGTCCAATTCTTCTTGGACCTTGGAATGTCCAAAATAAGGCCAGCTACCTCATAAATGTCAATACCAGGTCCAAGGTAACCCCATTTATTAAAAAAACAACCAAAACTGTACCTAACCTCAATTTTTTATTGTCCAATGCTCCTTGGACTTTGGAATGTCCAAAACAAGGCCAGCTACCTCATAAATGTCAATACCAAGTCCAAGGTAGCTCCATTTATTGGAAAAACAACCAAAACTGTTCCTAACTCCAATTTTTTATTGTTCAATGCTCCTTGGACCTAGGAATGTCCAAAGAACGGTCAACGGTCTCATTAATAACTCCAATTTCATGTCTAAATTAGCTCCATTTGCAAAAAACAATTAGAACCTTTTTTCTTGCTGCAATTATTTTATTGTCAATACAATATCAGGTCCAAGGTAACCCCATTTATTGAAAAAAACAACCAAAACTGTTCCTGCTTGCATTTTTTTATTGCCCAATGATCCTAGGACCTAGGAATGTCCAAAGAAAGGTCAACGGTCTCATTAATAACTCCAATTTCATGTCTAAATTAGCCCCAGATGCGAAAAACAATTAGAACTTTTTTTCCTTGCAATTTTTTGATTGTCCAATGTCCTTAGACCTTGGAATGTCCAAAACAAGGCCAACCAACTCATAATTGTCTACAATATCAAGTCCAAGGTAGTCCCGTTTATTGAAAACCCAACCAAAACTGTTCCTGCTTGCATTTTTTTATTGCCCAATGATCCTTGGACCTAGGAATGTCCAAAAAAAAGGTCAACCGTCTTATTAATGACCAAAACTGTTCCTGCTTTCAATTTCCTATTGTTCCACACTCGTTTGTTCTCAGAATGTGCAAATTATGGTTTTGGCTACCCAGGAATCTCAGGATCCTTCCAATCTTTTAACCCCGAATGAACCCAAGCCTCTACAGTAGATTGTTTGAGTACGTTGTAGCTTTGGGGAACGTACCGATGTTTTAAGGCTATTCAAGAACGGTTATTTGTAATCCAAAACCTTGACACTGTCCAAAACAAGACCCCAAAAGATGACAGAGAGGTTTTAGTTTTCTATATCCAAAATTCCTCCTTGGAAAACAACCAAAATGTTAGGTAGGAACTTTATACACCTTAAATTATAATTTAAGAGGTCTTCAGATCTTTCCTTACCAGCCTTACTAACCTTCCCGACAAAAATATACCGCTACAATAAAATATTTGAACACTTTAACAGTTATTAGGAGTAGAGGTTGTCTAAGAAAAAGTTGGAACAAGTCAAAAGCATTTATTTTGTTAAAAAAACCTATGACCAAGGTCTCCATCTCGTCGCCAAACTAGCCTCCCTTGTCTATCGCTGAACCAAGTCTCTATTTTCCAAGATTCCTTCTTTGAAAACTCGTAAAAACGACCTGCAGCTCTATTTGGTGACACTGGTCCACTGTCCAAGGTTTCTTCGTCCCTACAACCCTAAATTTTTTGGATTCTAATACACCAAGACCTCAACAGTTGAGCAGTTAATGTTCTGGATGTTCTGGACCAAGATTCCTTCTTTAAAAACTCATAAAAACGACTTGCAGCTCTATTTGGTGACACTGGTCCACTGTCCAAGGTTTCTTCGTCCCTACAACCCTAAATTTTTTGGATTCTAATACACCAAAGACCTCAACAGTTGAGCAGTTAATGTTCTGGATGTTCTGGACCAAGATTCCTTCTTTAAAAACTCGTAAAAATGACCTGCAGCTCTATTTGGTGACACTGGTCCACTGTCCAAGGTTTCTTTGTCCCTACAACCCTAAATTTTTTGGATTCTAATACACCAAGACCTCAACAGTTGAGCAGTTAATGTTCTGGATGTTCTGGACCAAGATTCCTTCTTTAAAAACTCGTAAAAATGACCTGCAGCTCTATTTGGTGACACTGGTCCACTGTCCAAGGTTTCTTCGTCCCTACAACCCTAAATTTTTTGGATTCTAATACACCAAGACCTCAACAGTTGAGCAGTTAATGTTCTGGATGTTCTGGACCAAGATTCCTTCTTTAAAAACTCGTAAAAACGACCTGCAGCTCTATTTGGTGACACTGGTCCACTGTCCAAGGTTTTTTCGTCCCTACAACCCTAAATTTTTTGGATTCTAATACACCAAGACCTCAACAGTTGAGCAGTTAATGTTCTGGATGTTCTGGACCAAGATTCCTTCTTTAAAAACTCGTAAAAATGACCTGCACCTCTATTTGGTGACACTGGTCCACTGTCCAAGGTTTCTTCGTCCCTACAACCCTAAATATTTTGGATTCTAATACACCAAGACCTCAACAGTTGAGCAGTTAATGTTCTGGATGTTCTGGACCAAGATTCCTTCTTTAAAAACTCGTAAAAACGACCTGCAGCTCTATTTGGTGACACTGGTCCACTGTCCAAGGTTTCTTCGTCCCTACAACCCTAAATTTTTTGGATTCTAATACACCAAGACCTCAACGGTTGAGCAGTTATGTGCTGGATACTTGCTGGATCAAGATTCCTTCTTTAAAAACTCGTAAAAACACCTGCAGCTCTATTTAGTGACACTGGTCCACTGTCCAAGGATTCTTCATCCCTACAACCCTAAATCTTTTGGATTATAATACACCAAGACCTCAACGGTTGGTCAGTTGGACTATTTTGTTGGACAAACTCGAGTTCCAACCCCAAAAATTGGGCTTCTTTTTGGAAGAAAGCGTTAATAAAAAATAAAAAGAGTGGACGGGTGGGAAAAATGGATATTCGATTAGTTTTCATTGAAAAAAGTCTCACATTTACTTACCCAAACTATTCTTGGGGAAGTTGCTTTGCGTCAAAGGCGTACTGTGTAATAACTTGTCTAAAGCAATGGAAGAAACTCCGCGAGGAGTATCGGTGACTTTATTGCCTTCTACGGATTGTAATTCGGGAGTTGTGGCTCTAGTTTTAAACAATTCGTGTGGAAAATCGTCTAATTCTGGTTGTTTTTCCTGTAAATCTATAACGGTGATTTCTTCAGGAGCTGTTTGGTCTTCAAAACCTGGTGGAGGTGATAGCGGAGCGAAATTTTCGTCAAAATTATCAATGATCTCTTTATCGATTTCGTCTATAGTTGGAAATCGGTTGGTTAAGTCGACGACGGCGTTAGACTGGGACCTACAACCAAAAATTTTATGAACCAACTTTAATTTCGGTACCTAAGACCTACTTTCTTTGCGTGGCCGGTCGCTCCTTTTGCTCTGGAGTAGTTTCCACGTAATCGTCCTCCGAGAACAAATCTTCCTCGTTGCCTAATTTCTTTTCGACGTTTTCCACGACCATCACTTCGAAACTGTCTTCCAATTCTTGACAGTAGGTGCCTTTAGACGCCTTGATCGGACTGTCGTTTTTGACGTCGGGTTTTTTCTTCTTGTTCTTCTTCGGACGGGGTTCGATGCTCTCGCTCTCCGATATTATATCGAAACTTTCAGTTTCTTTGACGTGCTTGAGTTGCTCATTAACCTCGTTGTCGATCTTTGACAGGTCTTGATCGTCGAGGAACAGATTGTCGTCCAGCTCCGAATTGGGGTTGTTTTCCAGGGGTTTGGTCGATAATTTGGTTATGTTTTCGTTGACGCGATTCACTATGTCCATGTCCAAGTCCATATCGACGTGTTCCGTGTTGGATCGATCGGCCGTTTTGAATTTTTTCATTAATTCGTCCAAATAATCCTTAAATATAATAAAAGGAATCTTTTATTGTCGATAAATCAGCAGTGGAAAGTATAACCAGCAGTCCACGTGGAGATTTCTTTGGTACAATCTTTAAATAGACTCTATTAGTCGAGCTGCCTATTTGGTTTCTTGGGACTACCACAATTATACTAAATCATGATGAAGATGTGGGTTCCATTTCACCAAGATATTGTAGGCAACGAAGAGGAGGACATATGAGCAAAGCAGAACCTCTAATCTGGGCAAAACTAGCAAGAAGAATAGAGGGTGTATAGAGGACTGCAGATTTTGCTCACTGATCCATCCAGCTGTTACAAAAATACTGCTGCTTGAAGTCTAAAATGTATTGGACGGAAAGTGCTAGGATTATTTTTTACTCTCAGTTTAAGATGCAGGAAAAAATCATTCTAGGATGATGGAACAACCAAACATTGTCTAGCGGATTTCAGAGTTTGCAAAAAAAAAACACTTGGGATTTGAAACTAAAGAATCAATTTTGTAAAGTGGTACAATAAGGTTTTAAAGCTGTGTTGTATTGATCTCTGATAAAATAAAGTTCAGACCTCGAATCTCTGGATAGGGTTCAAATTAATTATAACTAATTATTTTTACATTAGTTATAATTAGATTGGTGCTGCGAACCTCGCTTCGCTCGGCACGCAGTGATCCATTTTAACGGTCAACTTTCAATTTTAGCTATCAACTGTCATTTTTCAGCTGTCAACTGTCATTTTTTAACTGTAAAATGTAATTTTCAGCTGTCAACTGTCATTTTTTAACTGTCAAATGTAATTTTCAGCTGTCAATTTTAACTGTCATTTTAGTTGTCAACTGTCATTTTCAGCTGTCAATTAACATTTTCAACTGTCAATTGACATTTTCAGCTGTCAATTGACATTTTCAACTGTCAAATGTCATTTTTAAGATGTCAACTATCATTTTTTCAGCTGTCAAATGTCAATTTTTAACTGTCATTTTTAACTGTCAAATGTCATTTTTAGCTGTCATATTTAACTAATTTTAGCTGTTAACTGTCAATTTTTACGCCAACTGTCATTTTGAACGGTCAATTGACATTTTCAACTGTCAAATGTAATTTTTAAGATGTCAACCATCATTTTTCAGCTGTCAAATGTCAATTTTTAACTGTCATCTGTCGTGTTGATTGCTAAATGTCATTTTTAATTGTCAACTGTCATTTTTAACTGTCAAATGTCATTTGTAGCTGTCATATTTAACTCATTTTAGCTGTCAACTGTCAATTTTACGCCAACTGTCATTTTGAACGGTCAAATGTAATTTTTCAGCGGTTAATTGTCATTTTCAGCTGTCAATTGACATTTTCAACTGTCAAATGTAATTTTTAAGATGTCAACTATCATTTTTCAGCTGTCAAATGTCAATTTTTAACTGTTATCTGTCGTTTTGATTGTTAAATGTCATTTTTAATTGTCAACTGTCATTTTTAACTGTCAAATGTCATTTTTAGCTGTCAATTTTAACTTTTTTGGCTGTCAACTGCCATTTTTAGCTGTCAACTGCCATTTTTAGCTGTCAACTGTCAATTTTTACGCCAACTGTCATTTTGAACGGTCAAATGTAATTTTTCAGCGGTCAACTGTCATGTGTTTTAAAAAATTTGGTAACGCTAGACACTGTCATTGTTTGACTGCGATAAAAAAAATTGAGTAAAAATGTTTGTTTGACCTCAAATAGTTCTTAAATGAGAAAAAAGGTGATTTTTTGGCATAAAAAATTTCCTAAAACTTGAAAAAATGATTTTTCAATTTCAAAAAGTTCCTAAATTTCAAAAAAAAGTAGTTAGTTGACATGGAAAATATTTTAAACCTTGAAAAATTGATTGTTTCATCTCAAAAGGTTCTCAAATTTTAAAAAAATCGACTAAATTAGAAAAAAAAATATTATTTGATATTAAAAAGACTCTTAAAATCAAAATAGGTGAAATCAAAAAGAAAAGTGATAACTTAACCTCAAAAAATGTAAAAAGAAGTAACAATTTAACCTCAAAAATAATTTTAAACTTACTTCGTTGTTTTCTTCATCGCTCTCGATGGTTAAACCGGTAGAAAAACTGTTTTTCTTTTTGGTATTTTCCGACAAACCGAATTCTACAGAAAGATCGTCCCTGACGAATCTGTTACAACGCCTTTTCGGCATCGCGACCACATCCGAAGAATCGCTGTCGGACAAATTCCGTTTCAAATTTTGACTCTTTTGTTGTGCAACGTCCGATTTCAAAGAACATTCCAATAGATTGTCGTTTTGTTTCTTATTTTCAACTCCCAAATTTGCTACAATACAAAAAACTAATTACTTTTTGCATCCCATCAAAACTATCATAATAAATGCGATTTATCAGCCTATCCGTTGTTCGAAATCATGAAATTTCATAACCCATTTTAAACAATCCATTATAGGACGGCAATTTGTATTCGTGATTACGTCACTTGTTAAGGGATGTCTTTATTGGTCTGTTCCATTTCCACTTGACATCCAATGTTGCCAAATCACCTATTAAATACAAGTTAACCGGAAAAGTGTCTTCGTAAAATAGTGATTGATGCCAAAAATTTCTTCGAAATGAATATTTCATCTCATCAATAGACATAGGATACATTCTGATGATTATCTCAGATTATCGACAACCACGAAATTGATTTTTGAATCTTATTTACAACGTTCTCTAAATGTTCGTTAACAATTTGGCAACATGTTTTGTTATTCTCTCTCTTTTTTGGTTGAGAAGTGTGCTGCCATGTTGTCACGTTAATAAAGTTAAATATCCTCAAGTATGAATTACCACCTAATGCTTAATATAAAATATCGAGATGGTTGCAAGTATCGACGAAGTCGGTCGCCATCACGTTTTCTATTGGAATCTAATTCAACGTCCGTTGGGGCATATAGCCCAGGAAGTAGTTGTTTTTTTGATAAAAAAAGGTCAAGCTTGGTATGGAAACTATTTAGTTTCTTTACCCTGGGTGCAGGTGGAAACAATTTTCCACTTTTTCAGTAAAATATCGAGTATTATGAGCACACCATCATTGTATCTGAGAGAATTTTATGACAGTTTGGTAGTTCACTTCATAATTAACGTTCAAAAACATCAATCAATTGTGATTATTTCCTGATTCATTTTATCAAGTGGCAACAGTGTTATTCTCTTCCCCTTCTAATTAAATCGTGACGTCACTTGCTTGTGCGGCAAAATTTCGACCGTTTTCCAAACATAGTTCCAAAAAACGTAAAGTGTTTTTACCTCTATCCATTTTCTTACTTTATTAACTATTAAGAGTTATTTAAGAGTAAAAAAATATAAAAATAAATAAAATAAAAGTGTACAATCCGACGCTTGGGCCGATTCTTTTAGAATATTAAATTCAACATAAAACCAATATCGTTTTAATTTTATTACTTAGACAGTTTTAACTTAGATTTTATTTATAATTTTAAATTAACTTTTAAATTGTTGTGGATGTCCTTATTTGATGTGACCTAGTGTGTTTTGATGAACTCTCTTGGGAAATATTTAATTTGACATGTAGCTCTGAAGATGGCCTATTTTATGGTTGAAAGCGCTTAGCTATGAAATTTTAAATTATTGAAATATATACACACTTAAAAATACAAATTAACCTCTTTTTCTCCACAATAAAACCAATTAAAATTAGTACCATCAAGATTGATTAGAAACTGCATGTTGGAGATTCAAAAATAAATATTTTTATATTTTATCTTAAATTTTATGGAATTTTATTTATTATTTTTAACAAACTACCTAAAAGAAGGAAATAAAAAATAGAGATGTTTCGAAAAGGGATTTTAGTCCCAAACAAACATTCATTATCAAGGGTTCCAAACAAAGTGATATTTTACAACACTCTTTGAATTAAGTATTAAATCATCTTTTGTACAGTTGAAATGGAAAACAAGAATATTTTTCAAAAACAAAGATCTTTCCCAACAAAAAACAATAAAAATTCGATATCGAACTTACCTTTAAGCGACTTCGACAGCATTTTTTGATCACGTTGTAGCTTATACTGTCTCTCGATCTCCTGCGTCTCGAAATTAATCATATCCAAGGTCGCAGCAAAATATTCGTTTTGTTGAACAACTTTAGGAACATCGTTTTTAATCTTTGGACAATCGATACCGTCACTATCGTTAGAAGTTTGCACTTCTACGTTAAATCGATTAACAACTTCAGTTTGCACACCAGAATCTATCACGATTTTTTTAGTTTGTTCGAATTTGTCGCTTAAAATCGCATACAAGTCGTTCAATTTGTTCAAATAACTTTTTAAATGTCTCTTGGTCAATTTTTTATCGGAGTTTTCGTCCAAATCGTTGACCAATCTGGTCATTACTCCGTTAAAATCGTTCGGAAAATCGATTTCATCGAGAACGTCATCGATTTCCATTAGTTGGTCAGAGTTTTCCAGTTTTTGTGTTGGTAGTGAATAAGGATCGTCGTCGTCTTCTTCTTTTTCAGCTTTGACGATAATTTGTTCGAGTATAACTATCTTTTGTTGGTTATTTTTTTCATTTTTGTTAATTTTTATATTTTCCTCTATATTGTCAAAGTCTGGAGGTAACTAAAAAGTTGGAAAATAATCAAACAACTCTATTAATCGTAATTGCGGACTTACTTGTTCTATTTTTGTACTTTTATTATCGTCGCAAAATTCTCCCGATATTTTTCGAGGGCTTTTTGAATTTCTATCACCTTTTTTTTCGTTTGTAACGTTTAATTTTGAATCTGAAAGTAACTAAAAGAAAATTCAGCCGATTTGTTGTGATTTTAGTACGTTTTACTTTTACAGTTTTGCCACTACGAAATTTTCTGTCAAAAATAAGACGTGTGACATATAATTGACAGGTTTTCTTCATGCAGCAAACGTAAAAATTCCAAATCCCCTAGATTATTTATTTCCTTTTTAGATACTCGTATTTAGATATTCGGGGACATCTACAAATCTTTGAAATCAAAAATATTCTCTGTATTGAGTTGGAACTTTTTTTTTAATCAACAAGCTAAAAAACAATCCGTGGAAAAAACAACGATATGCATACCTATTATACAAGTCTCACACTTTTGGCACCCAACGTGGGGAAATTAAAGTATTTAAGTATATTTTACTGGGAAAATTTCAAAACGATTTTCTAATGGGCCTGTTGTTTTATTCTGGTCAATAATAATTGAGTAGGTAAACTATTTCGTATTTAAATGTTTATTGCTGTTTTTTTTTTCAACTATTTTTCAAATAAAAAGCTAAAAAACAATCCGTGAAAAAACAACGATATGCATACCTATTATACAAGTCTCGCACTTTTGGCACCCAACGTGGGAAAATTAAAGTATTTAAGTATATTTTACTTGGTATATTTCAAAACGATTTTGTAATGTGCCTGTTGTTTTATTCCGGCCAATAATAAATGAGTAGGTAAACTATTTCGTATTTAAATGTTTATTGCTGTTTTTTTTTTCAACTATTTTTCAAATCCAAAACTAAAAAACAATCCGTGAAAAAAACAACGATGTGCATACCTATTATACAAGTCTCGCACTTTTGGCACCCAACGTGGGGACATTAAAGTATTTAAGTAAATACATAAATAAATTTACATTTGCAAAGATTTTACACTTACTTGATCATCATTTGTACTTTTATTACCATCTAGATCGTCTCCAGATACTTTTTGAGGACTTGTTGACTTGCTTTGATCTTTTTTTTTATTTGTAGCTTCTAATTTTGAATCTAAGTGTAACTAAGAGAAAGAAAAATAATAAAACAACCGTACGAAAACATTTTACACTTACCTGATCCACATTTGTATTTTTATTAGCATCTAGAACTTCTTCCAATACTTGTTGGAAACTCTTTGATTTCCTGATTGAGTTTTCTTGTTTTTTATTCCTGGAATGATCTTTTTTGAAAATGTTTTCTTTTTCCAAACTATTGTTTTTCTTGTTAGAGTTTGGAGAAGGTTTTACTTCATCTTTGGAACCATCTATTTTGGAAATATTTTCTTTTTCCAAACTGTTTTTGTTCCTGCTCGAGTTTTGGGAGTTTTTTACTGTAACTTTAAGTTTTTTTGGCACTTTTTCTTTTATCTGCAAAGTTTTTTTCACGTTTTGTACTCTGTCCCAGCCAGAAGAAGAACTCTGAGTTGTAAGAGGAGGTTTTTTTTCTAAATCAGGTTTTTTCTCCACGCTGGTTTCCATGTTATCTAAATAAGTATTTTCCATTATATTTAACAATACGTTTTCAGCGGCTTTGTTAACGATATCTTCGGTATTAATTTCTTCAATCGAATAATTTTCTATTCCTTAAAACAAAAAAAATATGGAAAACTTTTTAACTAATTAAATTACTTACCTGTGATGCTGTTTTCCAACTTTTTTTCTTTCTGTTTAACTTCCAGATCCAGAGATCTTGATCTAATTGGTGGTGGTTTTCCTCTGCTTGCTGTAACTTGAGATACTGAAGGTAGTTCCATCGTAAGATTATTTTCAGAGTTTGTTTCTTCGTAAATATTTTGAGTTTGTGTCAATCTATCAAATTTATTTCTATTATCATTCAGCCAATGAACAACTGCATTTTTAGTGGTAATATCATTAAAATCAAGAATCTTGTATTTTACTTCATTATTTTGAGTATTTTTTGGCCTTAATTTTCGGGGTTTATTTAATAATTCCTTGAAAATTTTATCTTTAGTCAGTTGTTCACTAACCTTGTTTTTTATTTTTCCTTTTGAATTCTTCACTTTTCCTTTTGTTTTATGTGGTTCTTCATCATCTAAATCAACAATTTCTATTTGAGGATTATCAATAATTCTAGAAGTAGAAGGTTGTTTTGAAAATGTATTCACTTTGGTTTTGGTTAACTTATTTCCATTATTGGCAGCTAAAATTTCTACTAAAGGTAAAAAAGTAATAAGAAATATTCGATTAGATTCTAA
Source organism: Ophraella communa (assembly GCA_035357415.1). Lineage (NCBI taxonomy): Eukaryota > Metazoa > Arthropoda > Insecta > Coleoptera > Chrysomelidae > Ophraella > Ophraella communa. The sequence continues at coordinate 31,426,826 of CM068992.1, read as the reverse complement.
CTTAACTAAACACTTACTTGAAAATAAATTATTTTCTTCTACATCGCCACAAAAAGCAGAAATCAAACTGCTTATTCTATCTGCAAAATCATCCTTGTAAAATGTTGAACGTCTTTTCACAAGAACTTTGCAAATAGGACATGAACAATCCTTGTTACCTTTATATTTAGTTATGCATTTCTTACAAAATCGATGACCGCATTCTAGTTCGGCATGTTCATCGATAAAATCAAGGCTAAAATTAAAAATTAAATAAAACCAATTCTAACCATAGTTTTAATTTTTAAATACCAAATCGGGCATTGTAGTTTCTCCTTAAGATTTAATAGCTCCTTGCAAAAAACACGAAACTGTTCTTCATCCATAACATAAACTGATTTAAATGGATATAAAAATATATTAACTTGCAAAACTAAATAAAATAACAATTTTCTTTGTAACTTATCTTTTGGCGGTAAATTTATTGAAACAATAGTGAAGTTAGGGTTGACAGTTCTTCTGTCATTTTTTGACATTAAATGTCTATAAAACTTCAAGAAACACAAGTAAATAAAAATAAAAACGAAGAAGAAAGTTTAAATTGTTTTTAAAATAAAATAGTTTTTGTTTGTTTAGTTAATAAATATTTAATAATTTATAGAAAAATGAGTCAAGATTTAAGTAAAACGGAGGCGCTTTTGGAAAAAACAGATTTAACATTTATGTTGGATTTCGAGACCCAAATTTTTTTAGATTTTGTTCATGGCGATGGATTAGTGGTAGCTTCTAAGTATGTTTAAATACACTTTATACTGTATATTAAGTTATGTTTTACTATATTTTAGAGGAATTAATTTGGATTTAGTTATATTAAATCTTTTGAAAGTGTACTGTGATGCAGGTAATTTAGTTATAGTATTAAACGCTACCGAGGTAGAAGAAAAATATTATATTCAAAAATTAAACGATCCAAACGTGTATAAAACAACTTATGATGTCAGTACAAAAGATAGGTCAGTAAACTATGATTAGTTTTTATAAAATGTTCAGTTTAAGTTGTGAATTTCTGTAGGGAAGATAATTATTTATCGGGAGGCGTACATTTTGTAACAACCCGAATATTAGTGATGGATTTGTTAAAAAAAAGAATACCCATTGAAAAAATTACGGGAATAGTTGTATTAAGAGCTCAAAAAGTATTAGAAAGTTGTCAAGAAGCTTTCGCGTTGCGATTGTATCGCCAGAGCAATAAGGTATTGGATTTGTTATAAAAAAAACAAAAATTAACCCTTTCTTTTTAGACTGGTTTTATAAAAGCGTTTACAAATAACGTTCATAGCTTTACAGTTGGTTACGGTCATGTAGAAAGAGTAATGAGAGCTTTATTTGTTAAGGAGTTGTACATTTGGCCAAGATTTCATTCTACTATTGTACAAAGTTTAAAAACTCGTCAGGTATAGCTTCATCCGGATGAATTTGTACGTTTTTTCATTGATTTAATACGTTTTTAGCCAGAAGTTATTGAATTACACATACCGATTACAGAAAAAATGAAAAAAATGCAAGCTTATATTTTAGAATTGATGAATTTGACTGTTAAAGAGCTTAAACGTATTAACAGAACCATCGAACTTCAGGTAAAACGTAATTATGACGAACTTTAGATTTTTTTGAATGTTATCTAATCTTTAAGGAAATCACTGTTGAGAATTGCTTAACCAAAAAATTCCACAAAATTCTACAAGCTCAACTCGATGTTATTTGGCATCAGTTGAGTAAAAAAAGTATCCAGTTAGTAGCAGATCTTAAAACTTTGAGGCATTTAATTATGTGAGTACTTAGATTGTGTTTGTTATTGTTTGGTGGCTGTTTTATATAATTTTTTATTTGGGAAATTAAAACACAATCCGTTTTTATGCTTTTATTACGATTTTTTAGTACAATGTTTCATTCAGATCCAGTTTCTTTTTATTCATCTGTAGTTAACTATCGTTCCAAAGAATATGCTCAGAATGCAACTTGGGTACTTTTAGAACCAGCAGAACTGTTATTTTCCCAAGCTAGTGCTTTTATTTTTAACACAGACAAGGGTAAGTTACAACAAGTTAATAAATTATCCAAAATTGCATCTTTAATCCAGTTCATTCGGCACCATTTGATTTTCTAGAATTGTTTTTCTGGAATATCTCTTTTAAATATGTTCATTCTCAAAGTTTTTGGAACTTTATGCCCATAGCAGCCTAGATCTTCGCATAAGAGGGATTTATTTGATATTTTTTGACGAAATATTGCATTTCCTATAAAAGTATAGTTCAAGAAGACTGCATCACCATATTTTCTACCGTGTCCTTGACTGTTTTGCAGAAACGGCAGTTTTTTGTCATCTATGGAGTGTATAGATCAATCTGAAAGATGGTGTGAGGAAATTTGGATCTTATACTCGCATTTCCATCCTCTTTATCTGTTTCTCGCAATCAAAACTGTTTTTTTTGTACAGAAACATTGCCTTAATTAATGTCAACTCAGCTTCAGGATCAGTGGCGGCTCGTGACATCTGCTATAGGGTGTGCTGCATGAACCACGGCCAATATAAAATAATAGAAATAGAATAACATACGAAAACAAAAACAATAAAATTAGCTTCAATACTAATTAATAGTAACTAATAACGACAAATTTATTTACACCTAATTTAAATTGAAACTCCATTGTTTTAAACACGCTCGAACAAAACAAATTAAACAAAATTGTAACCTAAGAATTTCTAAACACGGCACAGATGCAACGGTCACGAATAACTGTCGTGAATTGCAGCTCATTTCCGAGGCCGTTAATCAGTGGCCCAGCCGATTACCGAAGCACATCGGCTAAGATCGCCGTTTGCCTAATAAATGCATTTTACCGCTGCCAGTGTTTCGGTTGTTATCGACGCGGCTTCACTGGAGCAGCAAATACGTAAAAAGATTGCTTCACTGGAGCACCAAATACGTAAAAAAATTATAAGGTTTCACTAGAGGAGTAAATACGTAAAAAAAATAATATTAATCATCGTTGTTGGTGAATTATTATTAACAGTTGATGTTTAATATGATAATATGGCAGATTTGAAATAAAACTATATTAATTATTCTTTAATAATTAAGATTTGCTATGGTTGTTTGGTAGTTCTGCAGCTCAACAGCACATAAAGAAAAGCCGCCACTGTTCAGGATCCTTCTTCGCCCTCATATACTACTAGCTGTGAGCTGTGATGAACAGCTTGTGGCCTTTGTTATTTGTTCTCTTCTTATTTTGCTTCAGGATCTTTGGCCTTTTTCCTCATGTGTTGCTAGCTATGATGAACAGCTAGTGGCCTTTGTTATTTGTTCTCTTCTTGTTTTGCTTCAAGATGTTTGGCCTTCTTCCCCATGTGCCGCTAGCTATTATAAACAGCTTGTGGCCTTTGTTATTTGTTCTCTTCTGAGATGGTGTGAGGAAATTTGGATCTTATACTCCCATTTCCATCCTCTTTATCTGTTTCTCCCAATCAAAACTGTCTTTTTGTACAGAAACATTGCCTTAATTAATGTCGAGTCAGCTTCAGGATCATTCTTCCCCCTCACATACTACTAGCTGTGATGAACAGCTTGTGGCCTTTGTTATTTGTTCTCTTCTTATTTTGCTTCAGTATTTTTGGCCTTCTTCCCCATGTGCTGCTAGCTATTATGAACAGCTTATGGCCTTTGTTATTTGTTCTCTTCTTGTTTTGCTTCAGGATGTTTGGCCTTCTTCCCTATGTGTTGCTAGCTATTATGAGCAGCTTGTGGCCTTTGTTATTTGTTCTCTTCTTGTTTTGCTTCAGGATCTTTGGCCCTCTTCCCTATGTGCTGCTAGCTATGATGAACAGCTTGTGGCCTTTGTTATTTGTTCTCTTCTTGTTTTGCTTTAAGATGTTTGGCCTTCTTCCTCATGTGCTGCTAGCTATGATGAACAGCTTGTGGCCTTTGTTATTTGTTCTCTTCTTCTGTTGCTTCAGTATTTTTGGCCTTCTTCCTTATGTGTTGCTAGCTATTATGAACAGCTTGTGGCCTTTGTTATTTGTTCTCTTCTTCTTTTGCTTCAGTATGTTTGGCCTTCTTCCCTATGTGTTGCTAGCTATTATGAACAGCTTTTGGCCATTTGTTATTTGTTCTCTTCTGTTGCATCTGTATTTTTGGCCTTATTCCCTGCTGCTAGCTATTATGAACAGCTTGTGGCCTTTGTTATTTGTTCTCTTCTTGTTTGGCTTCAGGATCTTTGGCCTTTTTCCTCATGTGTTGCTAGCTATGATGAACAGCTTGTGGCCTTTGTTATCTGTTCTCTTCTTGTGTACGAGTTGTCTAGATGATGATAAAGTTTCATAGGAACATTAAAACAGTATTTTGTGTTAAATTTAGTTAATGTAGAAAGTTGAATCTAAGTTTAAGAACATTTTTTTTTTATCAGAATTTTGTCCGGATTTTTGTCCGAAATGGAAGCCTCTTTTGGAAATATTAAAAGTTGAAATACCCGCGGAAATGAAGAAGGCTGAAATGACTGATTGTACCATTTTAATCCTATGCTCAGATTATAAGAGTTGTTATCAATTGAATGAAGTAAGTTTTAACTTTTTCTTCGAAATACTAGATTATAAATGTATATTTTCACTTTAGGTTTTGACTAAAGGTCCGCATTTTTATCTGTACTTGAACGCCGTTAGAAAAAAATTGCATATAAAAAAAATCAGCGATTCTTTCAGGGTGACAGATAAAATCCCCACCGCGATAATTGTTCCCGATGAAAAGTTAGAAACTAGAAATAAAAAATTAAAAACGGAAAACGGTCAGAAAGGGAATACTGAGGTTGACGAGAAAAATGTGGATGAAGAGGAAGACGTGGAGGATTTTAAAAATAGTTATGTTCTAACGATGAGTCAAACGATTTGCGAAGATAGTTTTACCGATGATGGTTCAAAGTTTCAAGAGAGTATGATTACTTTTGAACCGTTTTCTCAGGCGAGTAAAATAGTTTAGGAAATTTAGACAACAAAAATCGCTATTCCCTATTTTAACTTTTGGTATACTTGCAGTATAAATTATATAAAAGACGATATAAGATTATTATGAACTGTTGAAAAAAATCTCACAATATTTTAACTCATTTAAAAATGTAATTTTATATGGGCTGTCACTTTTTTCAAGCGTCTGTCATCTGTCAAGATGACAAACTGCTGACTTTTTTTTGGGAATGATTAAACTGTAAATTTGTAGATTCACGAAGTCGTCATTTACTAGATATTTGAGAAAATGTTTTTCGTAGAGATTTTCGGGTGTTATTGTGGTATATTAGTAGTGGCCAATAAGCTACTTTATTAGAGTCCATAGGTAAAAGAGAAGAAGAATTGTCGGAGGAGACTTCACTTTTCCCTCTAAAACTTGTTAGATTAAGGTTAGAAGTATAAAAATACAGAGTAGTGTAAATTAAATTACTTTATTTAGTAAACATATTATTAATTATTGTTTTTCCTGGCTGACAATATATCACTTATGTTTTCACCTATTGATAACCAATAGAAACCATTGTCATATGTCATTTTCTATTTTTTTTGTCTGTCAAATGTCTATAATTGGCATCAAGAATATTTTCGCACTGAACCAGAAGATGTTGCATACACAATTAGAAAGTTTGAGGTTATATCACTTACTAGTGAAATTCAAACAAAACCAGAGCAGAGAACAAATAACAATAAAAAATCAAAATAGCAATTTAGTGGCAATTGACAATAATGACAAATGAAAATTGTCAGTTGTCACAATTTAATACTGAAAACATAAAATACCCTATAAAAATCAATTTTTTTCATGTATCTAAGAATTTGTGAAACTACATGTCTAAAGTTGTATCATTCCAAAAAAAGGTATTGGTTTTTTATTTTTTTTTTATATTGGCAACCATGAAAGGATTCCCCTATTGAGAAGAATTCAAACCACCTGCAATTTAATGACATTCGACAATAATGACATGAATGAAAATTGTCAGTTGTCACAATTCAATACTGAAAACATAAAATACCCTATAAAAATCGATTTTTTTCATATGTCTGAGAATTTAGGAAACTATATGTCTAAAGTTGAATTATTCCCAAAAAAGGTAGTGGTTTTTCATCTTTTTTACATATTGGCAACCATGAAGGGGCTCCTCTATTGGGAAAGAATCAATTCACCTGCAATTTAATGACAGTTGACAATAATGACGTGAATGAAAATTGTCAGTTGTCACAATTCATTACTGAAAATATAAAATACCCTATAAATCAATTTTTTTCATGTATCTAAGAATTTAGGAAAATATATGTCTAAAGTTGAATTATTCCCAAAAAAGGTAGTGGTTTTTCATCTTTTTTACATATTGGCAACCATGAAGGGGCTCCTCTATTGGGAAAGAATCAATTCACCTGCAATTTAATGACAGTTGACAATAATGACGTGAATGAAAATTGTCAGTTGTCACAATTCATTACTGAAAATATAAAATACCCTATAAATCAATTTTTTTCATGTATCTAAGAATTTAGGAAAATATATGTCTAAAGTTGAATTATTCCCAAAAAAGGTAGGAGTTTTTTATCTTTTTTTCAAATTGGTTACCATGAATTGGCTGTACCTTTTTTTAATTATAGTAAAATAAAAAAAATAAGCTATAATTAAACATTAAAAATAAAACAAAACAGTTAACAGTTTTAATGAAATATAAAAATGAATAAGAGGCCTCAGTTATCAAGGCTATTCAGCCCGTATTTTAGCAGAGCAGAGACTGACTTATTTACAACTGGGAAAAAATCAAATCTTCTTGCATATAATTTATGCTGCACCGTTTCTTCGGACCACCTTCACCAAAACGAACCAATTTTTGTTGTTCTTAGATGGAAAACATGGACCTGACGCAAATCTGTCAAACTGTCAACGAACCAAAAATACTAGTACAAACTTTTAAAGGTCTAGACGAATGCATAAACTTGCAAAATACCCTAGACCACGTAAAACCTAACTTCATAGTGATGTATCATTGCAGTATGACAGCCGTAAGAGAGATCGAGGTTAGTTGCACTTTTTGCGAGATTAACCTCTTCATAAAATGACATTTTTTTCAGATGTACGAAGCTCATAAAAAAGAAGAAAACGCGGTTAAAGTTTATTTTTTACTACACGCCGATACGGTGGAAGAACAAAGTTATCTAACAACCCTAAGAAGAGAAAAAGAAGCTTTTGAATATCTTATAGAAACTAAATCCGTAAGATTGTTATTTACTTCGACTGATTGTTTTTATTAAACACTGGGATTTTTAGAAAATGGTGATACCCGCAGATCAAGACGGTAAATCGGAGGATTGTCTAGCGTTGCACAGATCTTTAACCAATCAAGAAAAAGACACCAGGCAAGGCGGTAAAGAAGTACCGACTCAAAAACAGATAATCATAGTCGATATGAGGGAATTTAGAAGCGAATTGCCCGCTCTCATACACAAAAGAGGCATCGACATCGAACCCTTGACGATATCGGTATAAGTATATTCGTCGATTTACATAAGGCTTTCGACTAAGTCGTTCATTTCAGGTGGGCGATTACATATTAACTCCGGATATTTGCATCGAAAGAAAAAGCATTTCCGATCTAATCGGGTCACTGAGATCCGGTAGATTGTATCAACAATGCACCAACATGTCTCGGTACTATTCCAAGCCGATGTTGTTGATCGAGTTCGATCAGAATAAACAATTCGGTTGGCAAGTAAGTTTTTCAAGTGTCTCAAATGATACAAGGGTGGAAGTTTGGTTCTGTAGTTAGAAAAAATATAGTGTGAAACACGTTGCGAAACACGATTTTTCCTCACTCGATAACCGGTTGCTCAAATAACTATTTTAACGTATCGGTTTTTATTTTTAAATGAACAAACCAATACACTTTGACCAATTTAACATAGAGTTAAGTATTGTAGGTTTAACGAGCGTTTATGCAATAAACAATTTGGTTGGCAAGTAAGTTTTTCAAGTGTCTCAAATGATACAAGGGTGGAAGTTTGGTTCTGTAGTTAGAAAAAATATAGTGTGAAACACGTTGCGAAACACGATTTTTCCTCACTCGATAACCGGTTGCACAAATAACTATTTTAACGTATCGGTTTTTATTTTTAAATGGACAAGCCAATAAACTTTGACCAATTTAACATAGAGTTAAGTATTGTAGGTTTAACGAGCGTTTATGCAATATACAATTTGGTTGGCAAGTAAGTTTTTCAAGTGTCTCAAATGATACAAGGGTGGAAGTTTGGTTCTGTAGTTAGAAAAAATATAGTGTGAAACACGTTGCGAAACACGATTTTTCCTTACTCGATAACCGGTTGCACAAATAACTAATAATAATAAGCTTTATTGTCGAAAAAATTTTTTAAATTTGTGGACAAAGCTGTTTAAAAAAAAAAGCAAATCACACAGAACAAAACAAAACTATTTTAACGGGTCGGTTTTTATTCTTAAATGAACAAACCAATACACTTTTACCAATTTAACATAGAGTTAAGTATTGTAGGTTTAACGAGCGTTTATGCAATAAACAATTTGGTTGGCAAGTAAGTTTTTCAAGTGTCACAAATGATACAAGGGTGGAAGTTTGGTTCTGTAGTTAGAAAAAATATAGTGTGAAACACGTTGCGAAACACGATTTTTCCTCACTCGATAACCGGTTGCTCAAATAACTATTTTAACGTATCGGTTTTTATTTTTAAATGGACAAGCCAATAAACTTTGACCAATTTAACATAGAGTTAAGTATTGTAGGTTTAACGAGCGTTTATGCAATATACAATTTGGTTGGCAAGTAAGTTTTTCAAGTGTCTCAAATGATACAAGGGTGGAAGTTTGGTTCTGTAGTTAGAAAAAATATAGTGTGAAACACGTTGCGAAACACGATTTTTCCTTACTCGATAACCGGTTGCACAAATAACTAATAATAATAAGCTTTATTGTCGAAAAAATTTTTTAAATTTGTGGACAAAGCTGTTTAAAAAAAAAAGCAAATCACACAGAACAAAACAAAACTATTTTAACGGGTCGGTTTTTATTCTTAAATGAACAAACCAATACACTTTTACCAATTTAACATAGAGTTAAGTATTGTAGGTTTAACGAGCGTTTATGCAATAAACAATTTGGTTGGCAAGTAAGTTTTTCAAGTGTCACAAATGATACAAGGGTGGAAGTTTGGTTCTGTAGTTAGAAAAAATATAGTGTGAAACACGTTGCGAAACACGATTTTTCCTCACTCGATAACCGGTTGCTCAAATAACTATTTTAACGTATCGGTTTTTATTTTTAAATGGACAAGCCAATAAACTTTGACCAATTTAACATAGAGTTAAGTATTGTAGGTTTAACGAGCGTTTATGCAATAAACAATTTGGTTGGCAAGTTAGTTTTTCAAGTGTCTCAAATGATACAAGGGTGGAAGTTTGGTTCTGTAGTTAGAAAAAATATAGTGTGAAACACGTTGCGAAACACGATTTTTCCTCACTCGATAACCGGTTGCTCAAATAACTATTTTAACGGGTCGGTTTTTATTCTTAAATGAACAAACCAATACACTTTGACCAATTTAACATAGAGTTAAGTATTGTAGGTTTAACGAGCGTTTATGCAATAAACAATTTGGTTGGCAAGTAAGTTTTTCAAGTGTCACAAATGATACAAGGGTGGAAGTTTGGTTCTGTAGTTAGAAAAAATATAGTGTGAAACACGTTGCGAAACACGATTTTTCCTCACTCGATAACCGGTTGCTCAAATAACTATTTTAACGGGTCGATTTTTATTCTTAAATGAACAAACCAATACACTTTGACCAATTTAACATAGAGTTAAGTATTGTAGGTTTAACGAGCGTTTATGCAATAAACAATTTGGTTGGCAAGTTAGTTTTTCAAGTGTCTCAAATGATACAAAGGTGGAAGTTTGGTTCTGTAGTTAGAAAAAATATAGTGTGAAACACGTTGCGAAACACGATTTTTCCTCACTCGATAACCGGTTGCTCAAATAACTATTTTAACGGGTCGGTTTTTATTCTTAAATGAACAAACCAATACACTTTGACCAATTTAACATAGAGTTAAGTATTGTAGGTTTAACGAGCGTTTATGCAATAAACAATTTGGTTGGTAAGTAAGTTTTTCAAGTGTCTCAAATGATACAAGGGTGGAAGTTTGGTTCTGTAGTTAGAAAAAATATAGTGTGAAACACGTTGCGAAACACGATTTTTCCTCACTCGATAACCGGTTGCTCAAATAACTATTTTAACGGGTCGGTTTTTATTCTTAAATGAACAAACCAATACACTTTGACCAATTTAACATAGAGTTAAGTATTGTAGGTTTAACGAGCGTTTATGCAATAAACAATTTGGTTGGCAAGTAAGTTTTTCAAGTGTCACAAATGATACAAGGGTGGAAGTTTGGTTCTGTAGTTAGAAAAAATATAGTGTGAAACACGTTGCGAAACACGATTTTTCCTCACTCGATAACCGGTTGCTCAAATAACTATTTTAACGGGTCGGTTTTTATTCTTAAATGAACAAACCAATACACTTTGACCAATTTAACATAGAGTTAAGTATTGTAGGTTTAACGAGCGTTTATGCAATAAACAATTTGGTTGGTAAGTAAGTTTTTCAAGTGTCTCAAATGATACAAGGGTGGAAGTTTGGTTCTGTAGTTAGAAAAAATATAGTGTGAAACACGTTGCGAAACACGATTTTTCCTCACTCGATAACCGGTTGCTCAAATAACTATTTTAACGTATCGGTTTTTATTTTTAAATGGACAAGCCAATAAACTTTGACCAATTTAACATAGAGTTAAGTATTGTAGGTTTAACGAGCGTTTATGCAATAAACAATTTGGTTGGCAAGTAAGTTTTTCAAGTGTCTCAAATGATACAAGGGTGGAAGTTTGGTTCTGTAGTTAGAAAAAATATAGTGTGAAACACGTTGCGAAACACGATTTTTCCTCACTCGATAACCGGTTGCACAAATAACTATTTTAACGTATCGGTTTTTATTCTTAAATGAACAAACCAATACACTTTTACCAATTTAACATAGAGTTAAGTATTGTAGGTTTAACGAGCGTTTATGCAATAAACAATTTGGTTGGCAAGTAAGTTTTTCAAGTGTCTCAAATGATACAAGAAGGTGGAAGTTAGGTTCTGTAGTTAGAAAAAATATAGTGTGAAACACGTTGCGAAACACGATTTTTCCTTACTCGATAACCGGTTGCTCAAATAACTATTTTAACGTATCGGTTTTTATTTTTAAATGGACAAACCAATACACTTTTACCAATTTAACATAGAGTTAAGTATTGTAGGTTTAACGAGCGTTTATGCAATAAACAATTTGGTTGGCAAGTAAGTTTTTCAAGTGTCTCAAATGATACAAGGGTGGAAGTTTGGTTCTGTAGTTAGAAAAAATATAGTGTGAAACACGTTGCGAAACACGATTTTTCCTCACTCGATAACCGGTTGCACAAATAACTATTTTAACGTATCGGTTTTTATTTTTAAATGAACAAACCAATACACTTTTACCAATTTAACATAGAGTTAAGTATTGTAGGTTTAACGAGCGTTTATGCAATAAACAATTTGGTTGGCAAGTAAGTTTTTCAAGTGTCTCAAATGATACAAGAAGGTGGAAGTTAGGTTCTGTAGTTAGAAAAAATATAGTGTGAAACACGTTGCGAAACACGATTTTTCCTTACTCGATAACCGGTTGCTCAAATAACTATTTTAACGTATCGGTTTTTATTTTTAAATGGACAAACCAATACACTTTTACCAATTTAACATAGAGTTAAGTATTGTAGGTTTAACGAGCGTTTATGCAATAAACAATTTGGTTGGCAAGTAAGTTTTTCAAGTGTCTCAAATGATACAAGGGTGGAAGTTTGGTTCTGTAGTTAGAAAAAATATAGTGTGAAACACGTTGCGAAACACGATTTTTCCTCACTCGATAACCGGTTGCTCAAATAACTATTTTAACGGGTCGGTTTTTATTCTTAAATGAACAAACCAATACACTTTTACCGATTTAACATAGAGTTAAGTAACATAGGTTTAACGAGCGTTTATGCAACCGTCCTTAAAACTAACTTCACGCTTGTATCGTCGATGAGCTTTTTTGAGCATTTTTTTTGATGGTCGTAGAATAATTACATGATTTCCAACGATACGAACGGTTTCGAGATCCAACAGAAATTGTTGTTGCTGACGTTGAATTTTCCTAAATTGAAGATAATTTGGAGTCCTAGTCCGTACGCTTCTGCGCAATTGTTTGAAGAATTGAAATTGGGGAAGGATAACCCCAACGTTGATTATGCCGCTACTGCTGGAGGTGAACAAGATCTGGATGTGATACAATCGAAATACAATTCCAACGTTTACGATTTGGTGCAAAAGTTGCCGGGAGTTACGTCGAAGAACATCGATTCGTTTCTTAGAAATGGAGGAAGTTTGGATGAAGTAGCGAAAAAGACAGAGGTATTTTTGTGGACAACCACAGATAAAAAAAAATAAATTAGACAGAGGGGTTTGTTCATAAAATAGGAAATTTTTACGTTCTAACGTGGTTTGGGGCAAAAAAAGATTTTTGTTGGAAGATGGCGGTCGATAGTAGAATATGGAGGGAGAAATCATGGGGGTTAAAGATTGAATTGACTGAATTCGGGAATACTTGTACAATATTTAAAATAAAAACTTGATAATTAATAGTATTGTAACGAATATTAAGATTTCAATGATTATTTAATAGTTTAATTAATTCATAACGATATTACGAGGGTTGTCTTAAAAGTTTTCGACCTCAATATGAAGATGGCAGCACTCGTAAACAAAAGTTGGGGAATGTGTTTGCGCATGCTTGGAAAGGTATCCACTAAAATTTCAGCCATTTTGGACGCGCAGTTGTTGTTTGACAATCACTTTTTCTTTAAACAAAAATGTAACTTCAATATATCAATCTGACGATGCTCGTTGTTCCGAAACAGCTGTCATTGAGTTTTTAAGAAGTAATTTTTAAAATAAAAGTGGAAGATTCGTTAAAAACTTTAATTTTTTAATGTTCTTAGTAAGATAAACTTCCATAAAATTGTATTGTCCCCACGTTGGGTGCCAAATGTGCGGGCCTTGTATAACAGATATGTACATTGTTTTGTTTCCATGGATTTTTTTTGGTTTTACATTAAAAAATAAAACTTTTTTTCTTTAAACAAAAATTTAACTTCAATATGTCAATCTGACGATGCTCGTTGTACCGAAACAGCTGTCATGAGTTTGTAAGAAGCAATTTTTAAAATAAAAGTGGAAGTTTCGTTAAAAACTTTAATTTTTTAATGTTCTTAGTATGACAAACTTCCACAATACTGCATTGTCCCCACGTTGGGTGCCAAATGTGCGAGCCTTGTATAACGGATATGAACATCGTTTTGTTTCTATGGATTTTTTTTGGTGTTACATTAAAAAATAAAACTTTTTTTCTTTAAACAAAAATTTAACTTCAATGTGTCAATCTAACGATGCTCGTTGTACCAAAACAGCTGTCATGAGTTTTTAAGAAGCAATTTTTAAAATAAAAGTGGAAGATTCGTTAAAAACTTTAATTTTTTAATGTTCTTAGTAAGATAAACTTCCATAAAATTGCAGTGTCCCCACGTTGGGTGCCAAATGTGCGGGCCTTGTATAACAGATATGTACATTGTTATGTTTCCATGGATTTTTTTTGGTGTTACATTAAAAAATAAAACTTTTTTTTATTTAAACAAAGATATAACTTCAATATGTCAGTCTGAAGATGTTCGTTTTACCGAAACAGCTGTCATTATTGAGTTTTTAAGAAACAATTTTTAAAATAAAAGTGAAAGATTCGTTAAAAACTTTAATTTTTTAATGTTCTTAGTAAGATGAACTTCCACAATACTGCATTGTCTCCACGTTGGGTGCCAAATGTGCGGGCCTTGTATAACAGATATGTACATCGTTTTGTTTCCATGGATTTTTTTTGGTGTTACATTAAAAACTAAAACTTTTTTTCTTTAAACAAAAATGTAACATCAATATTTCAATCTGACGATGGTCGTTGTACCGAAACAGCTGTCATGAGGTTTTAAGAAGCAATTTTTAAAATAAAAGTGGAAGTTTCTTTAAAAACTTTAATTTTTAATGTTCTTAGTAAGATAAACTTCCACAATATTGCATTGTCCCCACGTTGGGTGCCAAATGTGCGAGCCTTCTATAACAGATATGCACATCGTTTTATTTCCATGGATTTTTTTTGGTTTTTAATTTTAAAATTGTTTATTAGGTTAAGAAAGTTATTAATTTATTGACCAGACTGTTATTCTGATCAAGGAAACAATTGACAAAATGACTTTTGTCTTTGAAAACAAAGAACGTAACTTTTATAAACGACTCTGTCTAATTTATTTTACCTGTTTGTGGTACTAACACTACATCGACAGTCTTCAAGTGTCGTAGTGGTAGTATAAAGAGTGTCCGGTATCTATAAATTTGATTTTTTTAGGAGGAATTGAAGGTTATTTTAGGGAATTCCGCTGACGCGCAAGCGTTATACTCCATCATTCACGAAGAGCATAAAGGTAAACAAGAAGATGACGGCAAACAGAAAGTACAGAAACCCAAATCGCGGTTTAAGAGTTTGAAAAAGAAATAATTTAATAAACTCGTTTAATTTAATTGAATTTTATTATTTAGATATCTAACGGCAACAAAACAATAACAAAAGTATGGCAAACATTGTAAATAAAGGCAAATTTAATAATTGAAATCGAAAAAAAAATTTGTTTTATTTATCTCTTTTTTAAATGCTGGTTGTGTTTTTTTTTTAAATTTTATTTGGTGGCTAAATGCATGGCTCTGGCTAAATAATCCACGTTTTTGGACGTGACTCCTGCCATCGAGATACGTCCGTCTTTGGTGAGGTAGACGCTGTGTTCTTTGACAAGTTTTTCCACCTGCGAAAAACATCAAAGTTTACAAAAAGTCCTATCGTCGTTTAAAAATTATCATTCTTTACTTGTTATGTGCAAAAAACGTTAAGGGTGTGTAATTTCTGGAAAATCAGTGAGAGTGTTAGGGATATTTTTTGTCAAAATTGTTACCTAAATGAAAATGGAGGAAGCAAAATGTGATTCCATGTAAAAATTGTTAATGTTCTGAATGATAAATGAAGTAAAATTGTTATTTAACAATAAAAACCGAAAAACAATTCTCTAGGTACGTAAAATGTCAAGATTTTATAAGAATTAAGACACAAAATCTAAAGATAAACAATACATGAAATAATTTCAATAAGGTGCACCCACGGTGAATAAACTTAACAGTTTCTATACCAAGCTTGACCGTTTTCTATGAAAAAACAACTACTTCCTGGGCTATATGCCCCAACGGACATTGAATTGCATTCCAATAGAAAACGTGATGGCGACCGACTTCGTCGATACTTAAAACCATCTCTGTAGATTTGCAAATCAACGAGAACACTACTCGTAGATCAGTTTCGACATTATTGAGTCTCATCAGTACGAGGAATCGCTGATTCACGGTTTTAGGTATCGACGAAGTCGGTCGTTATCACGTTTTATATTGGAATGCAATTCAATGTCCGTTGGGGCATATAGTCCAGGAAGTAGTTGTTTTTTCATAGAAAACGGTCAAGTTTCTTTACCTTGGGTGCAGGTGGAAACGATTTTCTACTTTTTCAGACACAAAATCTATTTATTTGTCAAAAATGTCAACATTCTGGCAAAAATAAAAATTGTTACATGTAGAACTGTCAATGTTTTGGTGGATTTTCGTTTTCTACGGGTCGAAGCTAAATTTGTCAAATATGTAAAAAATTTAGGAAATCAAAAGATATTGTCAACATTCTGGAATTAAAAAATGATTGCTTGTCAACTGTGTAAAAATTGTAAAATGTCAATATTCTGGAGATAAAAAAAGGTTTTTTGACAAAATTGTCAACTATTAGGTAAATGATTAAGTAAAAAAGTATTTTTTTGGTAAAATGTCAACATTTTGCAAGATTAAGGAAGCAAAAGTTAATTATTTGACAAAAATGTCAACATTCTAGAATTAAAGGCAAAAATGTTAACATTCTAGTAGATTAAGGAAAAAATGAAAAGAACAAATGTCAAAATTTTGTAAGATTAAGGAAGCAAAATCTAATTATTTGTCAAAAATGTCAATATACTGAAAAAAATGATTGCTAACATTAAGTTAGGGATAAATCTGTGTTAAAAATTTCAAATAAGTAGAATATTAAGATTAAGTAAGCAGTAGAATAAAAAGAAATAAGCAAAATCAGATTCTTGGTAAAAAATCATAACATTCTAGAAAGATTAAAGTATTTTAACAAAAAAGTCAACTTTATTGGTCTAAAATGTCAATATTCTAAATGATAAGAAAGCAAAATGTCAATCTTTTGACCAGGAAGAAAAAGATGATTCTCGATAAAAAATAATCACTTAAAAAAGCTATACTTGCTCTAATCATAGTATTAAATATTTTTTTGAAGCAAATGTTGCCTCTATTTTAATTTGGACCAGCAGAATCCCACATACCTGATCCGGTGTCATTCCAGTGAAACAGAACATTCCAATTTGATTCGTAATATGTTCCCAGTTTCGACTGGACCCTTCCTTCTTCAAATTCTCCCTAAGTTTGCTGCGCACAGAAATAATTCTATCTGCCATTCCTTTAACCTCAGGCAACCTAAGAGAAAAAAATAGTAACCATCCACAAGAGCAAATAAAGTGGAAAACTGTTGGAATTTACCTGGATAGTTTTTCTGGAAGTTGGAAAGGATGTTTGTATTAGGAAAAATAATGGGAATGTCAATTTAATCTGGAATTAAAACGAAATTTATTTTTAATTATAATTGAACAAAAAAAAAATGGAAACTAACCATTCGTTCTTGAGACTGGGATCGCTCAAAATCTCAGCGACGATTCTAGCACCGTTGATAGGCGGATTCGAGTACATCGGTCTGATGAGTATCTTAATTTGAGACATCACTCGGTCTGCTTCTTCCTTCGACGAACCGATGATGCTGAAAGCACCAGCTCTCTCTCCGTACAAACCCATATTTTTGGCGAAGCTTTGAGCTAGCGCTATGTGGTGACCTTGTTCCAAGAAATACCTCACGGCGAAGGCATCGTTGTCCACGCTACCAGTCGCGAAGCCTTGGTACGCCATATCGAAAAATACGAAAAGATTCCTCTTCTTGATCACGTCGGAGATCTCCTTCCATTGCTCTTTGTTGGGATCGACGCCCGTCGGGTTGTGGGCGCAGGCGTGAAGAAGGATTATGGACTTTTCGGGGATTTTCTAATTTAAAAAAAAATACCGATCGGTTTTGAAATATTAACACTTCTTTTATCAGTTATAAGAGTATTTTATTTTGCTTGTATGTTATCTCTACAAAAAAGAGCAACAAAACAGTGTTGTTAAAAAGTTAGGTTAGGTTTGTGGCAAGTGGGTCTATAATGTCCTCCACAGCGACTCACAAGAGTCTATTGTAGCTCACACCCATTCAGATTTCACTAAACAGATTGAGCATCTTAACAAAACAAAATCACTCCAGACTAATTAGTTATAATTAATTTGGTGCTGCGAACCTCGCTTCGCTCGGCACGCAGTGATTCATTTATGATACTACTGTAATATTTAATATTGGGAGTCGTATGGAATAACACTTTTACACTAAAGACATTAAACTATATTTTCTATGACTTAATTGCTATAAATAAATTATATTAATGCTGTATCAGCAACATAGTGAACTTGATCGTGAATAGCATACATTGAACTCGTCGTCTATGCATTGCTGCGTATTTATTTCTATCTTTTGTTTATTCGACCTGACTCACAGGCACGATGTGACATTGAACGTTCCATACTATAAACAAACTAAGGTGGTCTAGGCCATCGATATTTCTAATAAACAATTTAATTAAATATACGAAATATACCGGGTGTTCACACCACACTACCAAATTTAAACATAATTGAGCTGGCAAAAATAGTTCTTATGAAGGGATCACTGCGTGCCGAGCGAAGCGAGGTTCGCAGCACCAAATTAATTATAACTAATGATTTTTAAATTAGTGTAGATTGATTTTGTTCTGCGAACCTCGCTTCGCTCGGCACGCAGTGATTCCTTCATAATTATCCCAAATTTTAACTAAATTAAAAACTATTTTTACCAGCTCAATTATATTTAAATTTGGTGGTATCATAAATGAATCACTGCGTGCCGAGCGAAGCGAGGTTCGCAGAACAAAATCAATCTAAACTAATTTAAAAACCATTAGTTATAATTAATTTGGTGCTGCGAACCTCGCTTCGCTCGGCACGCAGTGATTCATTTATAATACTACTGTAATATTTAATATTGGGAGTCGTATGGAATAACACTTTTACACTAAAGACATTAAACTATATTTTCTATGACTTAATTGCTATAAATAAATTATATTAATGCTGTATCAGCAACATAGTGAACTTGATCGTGAATAGCATACATTGAACTCGTCGTCTATGCATTGCTGTGTATTTATTTCTATCTTTTGTTTATTCGACCTGACTCACAGACATTGATGTGACATTGAACGTTCCATACTATAAACAAACTAAGGTGGTCTAGGCCATCGATATTTCTAATAAACAATTTAATTAAATATACGAAATATACGGGGTGTGCACACCACACTACCAAATTTAAACATAATTGAGCTGGCAAAAATAGTTCTTATGAAGGGATCACTGCGTGCCGAGCGGAGCGAGGTTCGCAGCACCAAATTAATTATAACTAATGATTTTTAAATTAGTGTAGATTGATTTTGATCTGCGAACCTCGCTTCGCTCGGCACGCAGTGATTCTTTCATAATTATCCCAAATTTTAACTAAATTAAAAACTATTTTTACCAGCTCAATTATGTTTAAATTTGGTAGTATCATAAATAAATCACTGCGTGCCGAGCGAAGCGAGGTTCGCAGCACCAAATTAATTATAACTAATGGTTTTTAAATTAGTTTAGATTGATTTTGTTCTGCGAACCTCGCTTCGCTCGGCACGCAGTGATTCATTTATGATACCACCAAATTTAAACATAATTGAGCTGGTAAAAATAGTTTTTAATTTAGTTAAAATTTGGGATAATTATGAAGGGATCACTGCGTGCAGAGCGAAGCGAGGTTCGCAGCACCAAATTAATTATAACTAATGGTTTTTAAATTAGTTTAGATTGATTTTGTTCTGCGAACCTCGCTTCGCTCGGCACGCAGTGATTCATTTATGATACCACCAAATTTAAACATAATTGAGCTGGTAAAAATAGTTTTTAATTTAGTTAAAATTTGGGATAATTATGAAGGGATCACTGCGTGCAGAGCGAAGCGAGGTTCGCAGCACCAAATTAATTATAACTAATAGTTATAATTAATTTTGTTCTGCGAACCTCGCTTCGCTCGGCACGCAGTGATTCATTTATGATACCACCAAATTTAAACATAATTGAGCTGGTAAAAATAGTTTTTAATTTAGTTAAAATTTGGGATAATTATGAAGGGATCACTGCGTGCAGAGCGAAGCGAGGTTCGCAGCACCAAATTAATTATAACTAATGGTTTTTAAATTAGTTTAGATTGATTTTGTTCTGCGAACCTCGCTTCGCTCGGCACGCAGTGATTCATTTATGATACCACCAAATTTAAACATAATTGAGCTGGTAAAAATAGTTTTTAATTTAGTTAAAATTTGGGATAATTATGAAGGGATCACTGCGTGCAGAGCGAAGCGAGGTTCGCAGCACCAAATTAATTATAACTAATGGTTTTTAAATTAGTTTAGATTGATTTTGTTCTGCGAACCTCGCTTCGCTCGGCACGCAGTGATTCATTTATGATACCACCAAATTTAAACATAATTGAGCTGGTAAAAATAGTTTTTAATTTAGTTAAAATTTGGGATAATTATGAAGGGATCACTGCGTGCCGAGCGAAGCGAGGTTCGCAGCACCAAATTAATTATAACTAATGGTTTTTAAATTAGTTTAGATTGATTTTGTTCTGCGAACCTCGCTTCGCTCGGCACGCAGTGATTCATTTATGATACCACCAAATTTAAACATAATTGAGCTGGTAAAAATAGTTTTTAATTTAGTTAAAATTTGGGATAATTATGAAGGGATCACTGCGTGCCGAGCGAAGCGAGGTTCGCAGCACCAAATTAATTATAACTAATGGTTTTTAAATTAGTTTAGATTGATTTTGTTCTGCGAACCTCGCTTCGCTCGGCACGCAGTGATTCATTTATGATACCACCAAATTTAAACATAATTGAGCTGGTAAAAATAGTTTTTAATTTAGTTAAAATTTGGGATAATTATGAAGGGATCACTGCGTGCAGAGCGAAGCGAGGTTCGCAGCACCAAATTAATTATAACTAATGGTTTTTAAATTAGTTTCGATTGATTTTGTTCTGCGAACCTCGCTTCGCTCGGCACGCAGTGATTCATTTATGATACCACCAAATTTAAACATAATTGAGCTGGTAAAAATAGTTTTTAATTTAGTTAAAATTTGGGATAATTATGAAGGGATCACTGCGTGCCGAGCGAAGCGAGGTTCGCAGAACAAAATCAATCTACACTAATTTAAAAATCATTAGTTATAATTAATTTGGTGCTGCGAACCTCGCTTCGCTCGGCACGCAGTGATCCCTTCATAATTATCCCAAATTTTAACTAAATTAAAAACTATTTTTACCAGCTCAATTATGTTTAAATTTGGTGGTATCATAAATGAATCACTGCGTGCCGAGCGAAGCGAGGTTCGCAGAACAAAATCAATCGAAACTAATTTAAAAAACAATAGTTATAATTAATTTGGTGCTGCGAACCTCGCTTCGCTCGGCACGCAGTGATCCCTTCATAATTATCCCAAATTTTAACTAAATTAAAAACTATTTTTACCAGCTCAATTATGTTTAAATTTGCGGTATCATAAATGAATCACTGCGTGCCGAGCGAAGCGAGGTTCGCAGAACAAAATCAATCTAAACTAATTTAAAAATCATTAGTTATAATTAATTTGGTGCTGCGAACCTCGCTTCGCTCGGCACGCAGTGATTCATTTATAATAATACCAAATTTAAACATAATTGAGCTGGCAAAAATAGTTTTTAATTTAGTTAAAATTTGGGATAATTATGAAAGAATCACTGCGTGCCGAGCGAAGCGAGGTTCGCAGAACAAAATCAATCTACACTAATTTAAAAATCATTAGTTATAATTAATTTGGTGCTGCGAACCTCGCTTCGCTCGGCACGCAGTGATTCATTTATAATACTACTGTAATATTTAATATTGGGAGTCGTATGGAATAACACTTTTACACTAAAGACATTAAACTATATTTTCTATGACTTAATTGCTATAAATAAATTATATTAATGCTGTATCAGCAACATAGTGAACTTGATCGTGAATAGCATACATTGAACTCGTCGTCTATGCATTGCTGTGTATTTATTTCTATCTTTTGTTTATTCGACCTGACTCACAGACATTGATGTGACATTGAACGTTCCATACTATAAACAAACTAAGGTGGTCTAGGCCATCGATATTTCTAATAAACAATTTAATTAAATATACGAAATATACGGGGTGTGCACACCACACTACCAAATTTAAACATAATTGAGCTGGCAAAAATAGTTCTTATGAAGGGATCACTGCGTGCCGAGCGGAGCGAGGTTCGCAGCACCAAATTAATTATAACTAATGATTTTTAAATTAGTGTAGATTGATTTTGATCTGCGAACCTCGCTTCGCTCGGCACGCAGTGATTCTTTCATAATTATCCCAAATTTTAACTAAATTAAAAACTATTTTTACCAGCTCAATTATGTTTAAATTTGGTAGTATCATAAATAAATCACTGCGTGCCGAGCGAAGCGAGGTTCGCAGCACCAAATTAATTATAACTAATGGTTTTTAAATTAGTTTAGATTGATTTTGTTCTGCGAACCTCGCTTCGCTCGGCACGCAGTGATTCATTTATGATACCACCAAATTTAAACATAATTGAGCTGGTAAAAATAGTTTTTAATTTAGTTAAAATTTGGGATAATTATGAAGGGATCACTGCGTGCCGAGCGAAGCGAGGTTCGCAGCACCAAATTAATTATAACTAATGGTTTTTAAATTAGTTTAGATTGATTTTGTTCTGCGAACCTCGCTTCGCTCGGCACGCAGTGATTCATTTATGATACCACCAAATTTAAACATAATTGAGCTGGTAAAAATAGTTTTTAATTTAGTTAAAATTTGGGATAATTATGAAGGGATCACTGCGTGCCGAGCGAAGCGAGGTTCGCAGAACAAAATCAATCTAAACTAATTTAAAAACCATTAGTTATAATTAATTTGGTGCTGCGAACCTCGCTTCGCTCGGCACGCAGTGATTCCTTCATAATTATACCAGATGAAGACGGCAAATCGGATCCGCAGACAGTCCATTGTACATACGATGATTCAGAGAACAGTGGGCCTCTTAAAAGACCTATTTGACAACGGAAATCGTGCTTGCTATAGTCTAACATTTGTTGGAGACAATTTTGGAAGGATGTATAAGCCTTGAAATGAACCAGTTCCAGTAAATTATACCAGAAGTCTGATGCTCTTACCTGTTGTCAAGGTATTTAGCGTTTGTTTGGCAAAACTAATCGCGACGTCAATTCTGGTCCAATAGAAGTACTATCGACTTCAGAATAGCATATACATTTTCAAACCCAAATCGCTTGCATTGAATTTATTTTAAGGATGGCCTATTTATTGTGTAAAACCAATCACGGTTTAAAAAATAATAAATTTGAAATCAGTTAAACAGTTGTCCACGCCCACATCTTTAATGTTTGCAGCATAAGGTATTTTATTGACAAATTGCCTGTGTATTATACAGTACGGTTTTATTTGTTTTTTATTGCAACTTCTTTACTGATTCCTTTTTTACTTCACTTTGTTTGGAACCCTCGATAATAAATGTTTGTTTGGGATTAAAATCCCCTTTTCAAAAAATTTTATTTCCTACTTTTAGGTAGGTTGTTAGAAATAATAAATAACATTCCATAAAATAAAAGATAAAATATAAAAATATTTATTTTTGAATTTCTAATCAATCTTGATGGTACTAATTTTAATTGGTTTTATGTTGAATTTAATATTCTAAAAGAATTTTTGTTAACGTTTTTCTGTTACGTCCGGATCAAAATGACCCTATATTTATTTATTTTATATTTTATTTAGTAAATAAATAGGCCGTCAACGACAGTGTGAAAATTTGTAGATATTATTTTGTGTGAATTTGTAGATAGACCTATTTATTCGGGACATGACCGACCCTTGTAGATAAACTTAATCCCCAAAAACCATTTAATGTAGGCGTTTTAAAAATTGCCACTCCTATGTTGTTGAAGCAGGGCGTTTTTATAACTCCGGTAGGTAAAGGAAATTTACATTTAACATGTATATGCTATTCTAAAGCCGACTGTACTTGCAAGAGAGACTGCCTAAAGGAAAAACCAATCTGGGAAAGTCAGCCGGAAGAGAACAAGAACCAATACCATAAAAATTGACTAAAATGGAGTGTTGAAATAAAAAAAAATGGAAGGGAAATGCAAAAGACAAGAGTTGTGCTGCCCAGACCATCCAGTTATTTTAAACTTTTGATCAGGAAACACACAAAGGTCCAATAACCATTTGAAAACCAATCTGATGGTTAATAAAGGCAGGAAAATCAGTAAACAGGAGGAAAAATACAAAGAGTTGAAAACCAAGCAAGGAAAATAATGAAAAGAATCAGTATACAATGTAATTGGCCTTTTCCAATCAAATAAACATCTTAATATCATAAATAAATACATTTTTATTTAATAAATATGTAGATTGATTACCCTACTGAGTCATTTTATCTGTAAAATTTACATAACACTGGAAATTTTGTTTTAGTTAATTATCTCCACTATTTGAGTTGGAATTTTTCCAACATAACTAAAAATACCACAAACAGTTTCTATTCAAATAGCTACAGTTTATATTTATCTTATCTTATCACCAAAATATATTAACTTAATAAGAAAAACATTGATTACTATCGCATAATCGTTTTAGTTTGTTGATCAATCAATGTCATTAAAATAATCCAACTAATTACTTACAGAAATATCTTCGAGTGTTCCTTGAAAGTCCAGTCCGCACGTTTTTGGGTTATAATACCTGTAGGTCTTAATATCTAATCCAGAATGTTTGAATATGGGGTTGTGGTTACCCCAAGAGGGAGAAGGAAGGTAAATTACTTTATTACCAGGGAAGAAACCATTCAAGAATGCTCCTCCTATCCTCAAAGCACCGGTACCTGATATACCTTGAACAGTGGCGTTTGCACCGTTTTTAAGAGCTGGCGAATTTTCCCCCAGGGCTAATTCGATGCTTCTTTTACAAAATTCAGCAACGCCGGAAATCGGGGCGTATTCTTTATCCAAACCTTTAGCTTTGATTTTTTCTTCAGCTTTACGAACAGACGGGAGAACGTACGGTTTACCGTTATCATCTCTGTAAGCTCCTACTCCTAAATTGATTTTGTTGGGGTTGGTGTCCCTTTTGAATGCCTCAGTTACTCCTAGGATTGCATCAGGTGGACCCATTTGTACACCGGACCACCAAGAACTACAACAATACAAAACGTGCACGATTTCAAGACGATTATCGATTAAAAATTTTACTTACTTGGCTCTTTGCATAACTGAGACCACCCCATTTTTATTTTGCAACAACGAAACGCTCTGCTTCAAAGACATCTTGCCTACTGTTTGGTTGAAAATAATTTGGTTGCAATGAAATCTCGCTCGTCACAGCGATAATGTCGTAATTGTTGTCCCGCAATCTCAAGAAATAACTTTTGGTGATATAAACCGGCGGTGTGTACGTAGCAGAAGGTCAACTAGGTCGTTGGATTGTTTTTCGGAAACGTCAGTCTGACGTTTTTGTCACGTGCCATTCGATTTAGGTTACATAATACTTCTTTTTTAACTAACTAGGGAGTTGTATTACAGTTTTCTATAAAACGACGTTTGGTGGTTGACGTTGATAATGTAAGATGTCGCTAGGGGAAATAATAAATGTTATACAGGATGACGACGGTTTCTTGACCACTTTAAATATTGTTTTTATCTTTACAAAGAGGATGTTGGTTGAGGTTAACAATGGTAATATGTACAAAATAAATAATACTTCTTTTTTAACTAACTAGGGAGTTCTATTACAGTTTTCTATAAAACGACGTTTGGTGGTTGACGTTAAAAATGTAAGATGTCGCTAGGGGAAATAATAAATGTTATACAGGATGACGATGGTTTCTTGACCACTTTAAATATTGTTTTTATCTTTACAAAGAGGATGTTGGTTGAGGTTAAATATTCACTGGGGAAGGTTTTAAATAAACACGAAAAATCAGTTTTAAACTATTTAATATTTACAATATGATATACAAAGTAATATGTACAAAATAAATTACATCTTGTTGTTTTTTGAAATAAATAAACAATAACATTAAAAATCTATAAAAAAAACAGTGTTTTAATAAAAAGTTGGACTAGAATTTGACTAGAATAGAATGATTTAAGAATAGATTCCAAGCCCTGTTTGTATACAGGGTGTCCAGGAACTTAATGCCAAAAATTCGGGAGCAAATAGAAGAGGTCAAAATAATGTTAGAAGTTCAAATAAATTTTTGTCATACGAGCCTTCGTTTCCGAGTTATAGACCTCTAAAGTTTCGAAATAAAAACCTTTGTTTTGTCATAATTTCTAAACTATACATTGGAATACTATAAAATTCCAGTGACGGATTGCATACATCCATTTCCTGTGTTTGACGGTATAAATGAATCTACATTACGTACAGATAAGCAGAGACGGCTTTTGCCCATTGGTTAATAATCCGTAATTTTAATAGGGACCATCTGAATAATATTTACATTTCAAAAATAAATTTTCCAATTTTCCAAATATCAACAAGAGTTTTTAAAAAACCATAGGCTTAGATATATTATTTCTAAATATTCCAAACTTTGGACATATGTGTATTTAAGTGATAAATTGACAAAATTCGACTGATTTTATTACAAGATTATTTAAATTAATACGAACACATTATTTATTAATAAAGTGAACTTAATTTTGAAGTAACTTTAACTTTTGCATGTCTCACAACCTACTTTTTATAACAGGAACTCAAAATGGCTGGCTGTTTTGACTTTTGACATAAACGCGTTGCCAACTGTGAAAAAAATTGTGCTCACAGTAATTCCAACAGTACCAAAACTTTTTTTTATTCTTATTCTGATAAATTAAATGACGACGAAGAACTATTGACTGCATCTTTATTAGCTCTGGGATCTTCTGGTATCCAAACTTTAGCGTGCATCACACCGTTTGCGTTGGGTTCTTTTATTCTCGACCAAGACAGCGAATGCGCTGTATATAAACCTCCACCACCACCTTAAAAACAAACGTTTCATCATTAACACAAAATTATCATGTATACATAAACATAACTGTATAATTAAGAAATTAGGGGTAGTTTTTATCAGGATTCACTAATTATTTAATAGAAATAGCATTTTATAATATTTCTGTATTGTTTTTTATAACAAAAGAAATTGTCAGGGTGAACGAAATTGATTATACGAGGATCAGAGGGCTCTCGAGCCCTTTTTTCATCGATGGTGGTTTACCAGAATCGATTATCGATGGTAGATACTACACCCTCCATTAACATTAGTTACGCAATCAGAAGACACAGCTGTATATATATATTATATATATGTCGTTCCCTAAAGGATTTTATTTTATTCACAGATAATCCTGTTGCTGCGCCATGTATACAATAATTTTATTATTTTTATTGTTTTTTTTTACCTCTGATGATGATTTTTTTGGGTTCGTCGTTCATGAGATTTCTGTTGTGCCCGTTAAAATATTCCGTATTGGAATTTTTATCCGTCCTGACTAGCTCGCTTAAGAAATTTATATAACCGATGGCTAGTTTTAGTGTATCTACTTTGGACAGTCGTTTTTCGTAAGGTAGAGTGGGAATGTGCGCCCTGAGACCTTCGAAAGCGTCGTTAATTGATTGCATTCGTTTTCTTTCTCGTAAATTGGCTGCTTGTCTTTGTTGGATTTGCTGTTGGGGACATTTGCTTCTTCTCCTGTGTCTGTATAATCGGCTGCAACAGAAGAAACAACAAAATTAATCTTTATTAATATTTTATCATGATTATAATCATCAAAATAATCTAAGGGGACGAAAATATTACCTATTATACAAGTTTCGTACATTTGGCGCCCTACGTGGGGACAATGCAGTATTAAATAATATTTTATCGACTTTATTGACTACTCGCGAAAAACAGGTGAAGGGCTTGCAAAATAAATCGTGAAAAAATAGGCGCTGGCAAGATTACTGAAGGATGTCAAATAATGTACAATATGTCCCATATACGCTCAATGGGGTTTAAATCTGGCGATTGTGATGGCCATACGGTGGCCCAAAAAGAACAGGTGTTAACAATAACTCGAAAAACTTTAAGGTTTTGTGTTCTAAACTGTAAAAAATGAGGATTGTGTCTAAGAAAATATAAGAAAATGTGTTTATTATAGATGTTTTGGTTGATAGTAAGAGGTAGGGTCAGTTCTGTCATCTATCGTCGTTTGACCTGGGTGTTCAAAGTATGTTGCTCAATTCTATTAGCGTTTCTTCTTTATTAACTGTCTTTTTTCTATTTTACAGCATGTTCCATATCTTTTACTATCCTCTGTGCAGTTCAATTTCCATCTAGAAGCTGGTCCTAGTTTATTAATTGCATTTTTTGCTGATGTAGTCTTGAAGATGGTCTGTTGTGGATGTATCTTGGGCAGGCATTATTTTTTCTTAAGCCTTGTAGTTTTTTTGTGTGAAAATATAGATTGATCACTATAGGCATCTGAAAATAAGATTGCAGCGCCATTGAAATATTTACGTTGAATCTGTTGGGGGTTTTTTGTGTTTCTGAAATATTATTTTACCATAAATAATAATATATAATATAATAATAACAAATAATAAATATTAGTAAAAAATCACATAAAAATAAACACAAAACAAAGGAGAACCTGAGAACTATGTCAAGATTTTTAGTTATTCTGATTGTCACCAGGCGGCGTAGCGCTTTTATGATTCGTATATAGAAAAGTTATAAATAATTCCAAAGCATGATTGAAATGGTGACAGCATGAACTTGAAGGTTAAAAAATCATGTTTTGGAGATATTTCGAAGTTGTATATTTGTTTATTTTTACGAAAATTGTTGCTAATCTTGTTCAACAGTTAACTCCAGTAATCTACATTCCAATATTGATGGTTCCTGCAAATCTTAGACTCGCCGTTTTGTAATTTCCAATAAATATTTCGTCGCCTAGATATTTTTGAACACTTGATCTGATACATAGGGCAGTTTCAATTCCAATGGACAAAACTAACTTTGATAAAGAAATTGATATCATAAAACAAATAGCTACATCTAATGGCTATCCAATTAATTTGATAAATAAATTAATTACTAAGAAAGAACAGAAAGTGTCACTACAACTAATATTTTCTAAACAAACTAAAGAAATTAAAAGTTATGAAAATATTACATTTTGTGGAAATATTTCCAATACAATATTGAAAATACCATCTTTGGCAACATCAGCATTAATATCATTTAAAGCATAAATTTTTAAAATTAGTTTAAGTTAGTTTGATGCTGCGAATAAATCAAAATAAATGAATACAATTGTTTCCAATTTATTGGGTATTCTCTACTAGTATTTCCTATAACTTTTCATAAATTACCGTTAAACCGTTTTAGAGTAATTATAGAGTAAAAATTTTTTAAATTTTTAACTCTAGCACCCTGTAACTTTTTTTGTGTGGACTATTGTATACGGTGCGGTCCATATGTATGGAATAAATTCATTTGTAGCGTTATTATGTACTATATGAAAAAAAACCTGAAACAGGTCGATTTTTATTCTTAAATTGACAATTTACAGTATGAAAATATTATCCCCCTCCAGCACCCCTTCGGGATTATAAGGACCCCCTCGAAAATTTTAAATTACAAAGGGGGTCGTGTGGCACCTCGTTGGAAAGGGATTTTAGTCCTCTGTTCAGCAATTATAAAGTTTTTTAAGTTTGGTGCAATCATAACTGAGAAAATTGATTTTTAAGATGTAAAATTTTGATAATGTCTCTAACACAAAACTTTACGTAGAATGAAGATAATAATGTCACATAATGATTAGAATGTGTTTTTCAATGTATTTGACACTTAAATTAAATGTTCAAAATGACCACCATTCACTTCTTGACAATATCCGAGGCGATATTGTTTGGTCTATTAAAATAACTTTAGAAATAATCAGGTATTTTCATATCTGTTCTGCTAAATATTAGAAAAAAACTTTGAAGATATTAAAATAAAAGTCAAAAAACTAAATAAACAAATGATATAAATCTAGTAGGATGCTGTCATTTAGGTATTTAAAGTTACTAAAAGACGTCAGTATAATATTTGTGCGCGTATTAAATTTAATTATGGCTCATTTGTCCGAGACTCAAAGAATAGACATTTTAATTATGATTGGTTGTGGTAATAAAACCAGAACTCAAAAGGAGGTTTGTGAAATTTTTAATACTAAATACCCTGGTCAACATGTTTCGCAGTCTACAGTTAGCAAAATTGAAAAAAAAAGTTTCGTGAAAATGGACATGTAAAAAATATTGAAAAACCAGGTAGAAATGTTCAATTTACTGATGAAAAAAAGTTAGATGTACTTCTAGAGATTGAGGAAAATCCGCATAAGACAACTCGAGAACTTGCCGCCGACAATGATGTAAGTAAATCATCTATTTTGAGAGTTTTGCATAAAGAAAAATACCACCCTTACAATGTTCAGTTGGTTCAGGAGTTAAATGAAGATGATCCTGATAGAAGGCAAGAATTCTGTGAATTGATGATGGATAGAATGAACGCAGATTTGCAGTTCATAAACAAAATAGTTTTTTCTGATGAAGCGACGTTTCATTTAAACGGAACGGTTAACAAACAGAACTGTAGATATTGGAGCAGAGAAAATCCTCACTGGATGTGTGAGGCTCACACTCAATATCCTAAAAAAGTTAACTTTTGGGCTGGTATCATTAACAATAAAATTATTGGCCCTTATTTTTTTGAGGGCACAGTTACTGGTGAGGTTTATCTAGATTTTTTGATTAACTTTTTAGTGCCTACATTACAAAGAGTTTTTGCTGATGTTAATCATCCAAATGAGATATATCGATCTATTTACTACCAACAAGACGGAGCTCCACCGCATTTTGCACCTACTGTTAGAAATTATTTAAACGAGGTTTTTCCCAATAGGTGGATTGGAAGACGTGGGGCGATCGAATGGCCGGCTAGATCCCCCGATTTGACTCCTTTCGATTACTTCTTATGGGGTTATTTAAAATCTAAAGTATATTTTAATAGGCCAAACAATATTGCTGATTTAAAAGTTAGGATAACGGAAGAAATTAACAAAATAACCCCCGAGGTCATACAAAATGTTGTACGAGAATTCCAATATCGCCTCGGTTATTGTCAAGAAGTGAATGGTGGTCATTTTGAACATTTAATTTAAGTGTCAAATACATTGAAAAACACATTCTAATCATTATGTGACATTATTATCTTCATTCTACGTAAAGTTTTGTAAAATTTTACATCTTAAAAATCAATTTTCTCAGTTTGTTATGATTGCATCAAACTTAAAAAACTTTATATTGCTGAACAGAGGACTAAAATCCCTTTCCAACGAGGTGCCGCCCTTTGTAATTTAAAATTTTCGAGGGGGTGCTTATAATTCCGAAGGGATGCTGGAGGGGGATAATATTTTCATACTGTAAATTGTCAATTTAAGAATAAAAATCGACCTGTTTCAGGTTTTTTTCATATAGTACATAATAACGCTACAAATGAATTTATTCCATACATATGGACCGCACTGTATATGTAAGTGGGATTCAATCAACATATTTTTAACCCCAGAATCTGCCACTGATAAATCGTATCCAAAATATTTTACTTACTCCTTGTATTCGGAAAGATTCTCTTGATCACTGTTGTACGAAAAACTGGACACTGCCGAATCACTGCTGTTATCGTCATATAAAAACAAATCACTGCTATTCGACGATCCTGTAGTACTGCCGTTACTGTTCCCGTTAGAATGTATGAAATGAGCACTTTCGAAAAAGTATTGTCTATTTACCGCATCCAAGTCCAAGTTTTCCATTTTCCGCCACCTTACAGAAGAATTTCCATTCTGTTATCAAAGCACACTTTTACGATTATGTGCTAACAGTTTACACGTGCCGGGTCACGTGCGGCGTTGAATGGAACACGTGTCGATAGCGAGGAACGACTGACTGAAGTATCCTGGAACGTCGGCAGGACCTTCCTGCAATCCTGTACAAGGAACGCGGCGATTGGATACGTCGAGAGATACGTACGGGGTGGTTGAGACCACTCCCCGTGTTCGGTTGTTAGGGGTTGAAATCGAGCATCGATTCTCCGGTTCCAGGATATTTTTGTTGCTGTTGAAGGACTTGTCGACGAATTCGAAGGTGAATTGTTTGTTAGAATGATGAAAAAAATGTTGAAAAAGTTTAATTATTTATTATAATTAAAAAGATTAAACAAATAACGTCAAATAATAAAGTATTGAACAAAATCAATTAAAAAAATATTAAGAAATTATTTGCTACCCTTGCAGCAATCGTTTTTCTTAAATACTTTGTATACACCCGGTATATCAGTTCTAATTTATTATATTATAACACTAATTTATATAACACTTTCATTTTTCAATTATTTTTGCGCTCTGTTGGCTAAACTGACTTCCGCAAGCTTGTATCGCGCTTTTATATACCGATCTAACACTTCTAGAACGTGGAACATTCTGGTTCTAGAATAAACTCAGCTGATTCGCCTTTATTTTGAATTTAGATTAGTCTCGAGCTTGGCGAGTTTGTAACAATATGTTTAAAATGATCCTCAAATACTTTAGGAAAGCTTTTTTGCAACGCCATGGTGTTCTTTTGAACATACAGTGTGTAAAAGCCAAATGGAATAAATTCATTATTTCGGTTACTGTACATATTTATAAAAAATCCCGAAACACGTCAAATTTAAATTATAACTTGACATTCTTTAACGTGAAAATGCAACCCCTACCTTCAACCCCCTTAGAATGACAGGTACAACCCCCAATTTTTTAAATGGGATATATCATTTGAAAGGTCTCTTCATTCTCTATTCAAAAATGTTATTGTTTTTAAATTTAATGCAAAAATTAACATAAAAAAAATTAATATCATGTTGTTACCGAAATTCGCTACAATACAATCAAAAACTAAAATGTAATGCAAAACGTAATAAAATGTAGAACACGAAAAAGAACTATGAATGTTAATGAATTAGATGTTCAAAATGTTCTCCGCGAACGTCTTGGCAACATCCTAATCTCAAATAAAACTGTCTTCTAACATTATTTAACATATCAGGCGTGATCGACCTAATCGCAAGCGTTATTCGTTCTTTTAAGTCATTTAAATCAGAAGGTTTAGTTTTGTACACATGGCTCTTCACATATCCCCATAAAAAGAAATCTAATAATGTAAGATCAGGTGATCGCGCTGGCCATTCAATCGATCCTCGACTCCCTATCCACCGATTGGGAAATATTGTATCGAGGTACTGTCGGCCATTAAGTTGGTAATGTGGTGGTGCTCCATCCTGCTGAAACCATATCGTATTCGTTGGAACTTGATGGTTACCTGGATCAGGATATAAATTTGCCAACGTTGGAATAACATCATTTTGAAGTAGTGCCAAATAATTGTTGCCATTCAAGTTGCCCTCAATAAAAAAGGGACCAATGATATTGTTCCCTACAATCCCTGCCCAAACATTAACCTTTTGAGGGTATTGAGTGTGTTCTTCTCTCATCCAGTGAGGATTTTCCATGGACCAGTAGCGGCAATTTTGCCGATTAGCATGACCGTTAAGTAAAAAAGTACACTCATCAGAAAACATAACGTCTTCTAATTGGATAATATTGTTATCCGACATGTCCATCATTTGCTCACAAAAAAAAGTTCTCCTATCAAAATCGTCTTCCATGAGCTCCTGAGTAGGTATCATCTTATACGGATGCAATTTATTTTCTTTTAATATGTTTGCTATCGATGTATGGCTAGCATTGAATGTAATGGATGCCTGTCTACTCGATGTATGTGGGTTTTCCTGAAACTCAAGCAACACATCTAATTTGAGTTCATCACTCAGTGCATTGGCAGCTGCTTTTTTTATCTGCCTTACATGACCAAACTCGCGAAACTGTTTTTATATTTTACTTATTGTTCCTTGGGATATAGGCGGTAAATTAGGAAATTTATCATGAAATAGGCGAGTTACTTCCTGTTGTGTCGGATGTTATTTCCGTAACCAATTATTTGTAAAACTGTTATTTTATGCATTTCCGTTAATCCAACCATTTTTCAGAATTGAATTGAACAAACTTTATACGTAAATTACAATAATAACAACTTAAATAAAACAATTTACTACTGCTTGTTAAAATAGCGTTGCCAAGGAAATTCTTTAAAGTTTTTTAATGGTTACCATCTAAAAACCACATTGCTATGGTTTTTGTTCACTTTCTCATTATCAAGACCTAAACGGGAAATAAGTTTTAAGTATATTGTAATAAGTTTCGAGTATATTTTAGCGAATTTCGGTAACAACAT
The DNA here is from genome assembly GCA_035357415.1 of Ophraella communa. NCBI lineage: Eukaryota > Metazoa > Arthropoda > Insecta > Coleoptera > Chrysomelidae > Ophraella > Ophraella communa. Next base: position 31,392,792 of record CM068992.1, on the reverse strand, counting down.
GATTTTAATTTTTTTATGTTAATTTTTGCATCAAATTTAAAAACAATAACATTTTTGAATAGAGAATGAAGAGACCTTTCAAATGATATATCACAAGCCTATACTTCCCATTTAAAAAATTGGGGGTTGCACCTGTCATTCTAAGGGGGTTGAAGGTAGGGTTTGCATTTTCACGTTAAAGAATGTCAAGTTATAATTTAAATTTGACGTGTTTCGGGATTTTTTATAAATATGTACAGTAACCGAAATAATGAATTTATTCCATTTGGCTTTTACACACTGTATGGTTTAATTTATACGAAATATAATTATCTCGCTGAAAAACAATCTTTATCATATTTTATTTTACATTTTTATAATCAGATATTTAGTCATTAAAACGCTTAGAATATACTTTGTTTACAAATTTTTCAGGCGGTTTATTTAATTATTTTTACGTACATTGATAATTAGTAATAATTTGTTTATCGCTTATCTATTTCTCCTGCGTGTAGTGATAAATATGTATCATTATGTCGATGCATAACTCACCCCTTGGGCCTATTGTCCCAGGTGTCCTTTTCAGGGGTACAAGTTCAGGTCGGAGGTGTAATTTGTTGGGTGTCCCCCTGCACGAATCATTAAAAATATATATTGGAAGGTACTGATACAAAAGCATTTCCGCTTTTTGTTTATGACATGCATGTATGATGACGTTATAGATTTTTAGGCCACTGATAGATGGTTATTTTTGTAATATTTTCTAAAATAAACTTTTTTGCTTGGCAAAACTTTTATTCCATTCGAGGATTTAATGAGTAGTTTTATCTAATTTGTTAAAAGTTAACTTTTTCGTCCGATAACAATGAACATTTGTTATTTTAGGGATATTTCAAAATAAAAACATCTGTTTTGTGCGATTGGTGATTAAAAACATTTATTTAATAAACAACTTATCTTGTTTGTTTAATATTTTCCTATTTTACTTCAAATCTTATCTATTTTTAATAAATTTTTATAATATCTACGTAATTTTAATAACTTTCAAGGTCATTTAGGCTTTTAAATAATGGACACGCTGTATAATTGATGAATTGATTAAATTGCAATGACAGCTAATTTGCTGGAATTAGCATCGTCAGTTTGACATCTGTCTTACATAAGTTGTTTTTTAGTTATTTACGTTACACGTCCGGGAAGTGACTTAATTATCACTTTACAGACGTGTATGATACTTATTTTTTTTTCATACATTATGAAAAAAAAAGTTTCAAAACAAGCGATATGTTTTACTTAGTTTTGCAAAAAGCATTTTGACGTTTTGGAGTTGAAGAACATCAAAGGAAATTAAAAACAAAATCTCGTCTAGGCCAAATGTCAAGTACTTGTTACAGACAAGTTTTATTCTACAAACCAGCAGTTTTTTTCAAAAAAAAAACCGTAAAATTAGTGTGTCCAAATTTAAACCTTCCTCACCTGGCCTATTATATTGTCACGCACATATGCATCAAATTCACGCCGAAAATGACAAACGATCTTATAAATTTCCAGACAAAATCTAATATGTGTTTTTAATTGTATCGGTAAGTTATGACGTGAAAATCTAACCAGGGGGATGATTTAAACACCACTTCCTGTTTTCAAATCCTAAGTCCGAATAAATTGTTCCATATGTTGTTATACCTAATTTATTACACCTATATTATGTTGGTATACATCTTATTGTTTATCTAGAAACATTTTAATTGTTGTTCATTTTTTGACATTACTCTGTATCGTTTATTTTTCTAAAACAAGGTTTTATTTCAAATTGGAGTGCCCTGAGAAGTTCCCTAATGTATGTAACACTACTAGTTCCAAAAAGAGAAGGGTTAAGGGCGCCACTATCTTTTAAACGTTACGAATAAACAACAGAAAATACAGAAAAACTAAGGTGAAAAAGATAGAAACACCTTAAAATTAGACTGAATTTGATAGCAAGAAAATAAACTACATTTAATTTCAACCGAACACGCTGCACCCTTAAGACTTATAGTCCATGGGTATATAAATCAAACTGTGAGTAAAGAATATTGGTTTATTGATAAAAAAAATTGTAAATTGCCACAGTAATTATAAGTGGAACGGACTTGACTTATCTTTGGTATTTCGTTGATCCGGTGGGCTGCTAATGTGGACTAAATTTCTTCATAAAAAAGACTGCAACTATGGGCTATATTTCTCCATAGAAAGGACTGCAACTATGGGCTATATTTCTCCATAGAAAGAACTGCAACTATGGGCTATATTTCTCCATAGAAAGAACTGCAACTATGGGCTATATTTCTCCGTAAAGGACTGCAACTATGGGCTATATTTCTCCATAGAAAGAACTGCAACTATGGGCTATATTTCTCCATAGAAAGGACTGCAACTATGGGCTATATTTCTCCATAGAAAGAACTGCAACTATGGGCTATATTTCTCCATAGAAAGGACTGCAACTATGGGCTATATTTCTCCATAGAAAGGACTGCAACTATGGGCTATATTTCTCCATAAAAAGGACTGCAACTATGGGCTATATTTCTCAGGAATGTACCAAATGTACACCAATTGAATGGCCAATGCGCTGTCCATGTTTGAATCCATTGGATTTTTGTTTCTGGGGGTGTATGAAAGAAAGACTTAAAAACATTTTAAAGCATTGTTAAAAAGAGTATTTGAAGTTTTAAACTTCTTTCTGTTCACTATATTATACTATTGTATGTACTTGGATCTCTGCTTCAGGAACCAATATATAGGTTTTTCTTTTTATTAATAAACTAGACTTGTTATGATTATTTTTTGACTTTTACATTCCTGATTTTAAAAAAAAATAATTGTGAATTGCCTTGCATGCTTTTATCCGAAACGAGACAAGGTTTGAAATGAATTCGCCATCTTGACTATATCGTGGGAAGTAACAGCTTCGTCCAATGGAAAACTCCGGAAAATATCGATGCGAGTTATCCGGGACGCCGTCGTCGCGACGTTTGTATTTTCCATACTGGGAATTTCCAGGTGTTTGATTTCAATGTCTAGATGCGCGTGTTTCCTAAATATTTTTACGACATTTACTATAAATTTAATAGTTATTTATTGTAAAAGACGATAAAGTTGCACTTTATTTTCGAGAGCGCTAATTATGCGATTTTATCGTCGTGTGCAATACAACATTTTTTCTATAGCAAGACTTCAAGTTCAGGTGAAAAATAGAATATTAAAGAAAGTTGTAATTTTAGGCACAAAAATCGTAATTGTTTTGCTCTGTTGCTAGGGGTATGAATTACTCTGTTAACAAATGTCAAACAAATGTTATGTTTTGGTTTTTGTTGATGTGGATGTTTGGAAGGTTTTCTTTATAACAATTTAATTGAACAAAAAATGTTAGTACAAATTTAGACAGAACAAAATATGTTATGACATTACTAATAACAACAAACAATTACTAAATATCATGATATTCTCCCCCTCTTAGTTAAGCACATAGTCTTGTAGGTAATTCGGGGATTTTCTAATTCTTTTGGATGTTCTGATTTTTCCTGAAGAACCCAGCATTAATTTTGTTAGAGGTTACACAATGGAGTTTGAATTCGTTGAGTGTTATGTTCATGAGATGTAACCATTTTATGACGTTGGGCGTCAATTTGTTATATGATTTACATGTTGAGAGTGAATTTATAAAAATATTTAGTCAACTTTTAAAAAAATAACAATATACCAAAAGAAAAAATGTAATTTACAATAAAACAACCATTAATCTTAATTTCGTCTTTAATTAATTGTAAAAGATATTTCAATAATTAACAAAATTTATAAATGTTTATCACAGCAAAAATTATGATAGTTAAATACCTCGGCTAGGGGTGAGTAAGTTCATTAGCTCTGACGGTTGTACAATATTTGTTTCTTTAAGAAATTATAGGGGCGCCACTGAAATCTTTTTATTTTTTATGATGCTACTGAAGAAAGTTGTTTTAAGCTGAGTGATTTAAATAAGTATCATAAGATGACAGAAAGATGTCATAAAAAACTGTCCATGAAGTAAAAAAATATGAAAATGTACCAACAGATAAAAGATAAATAGATTTCCTTGGTGCTAAAATGAATGAAGTTGAGAATACGTTACAAAAAAATAATCCGCAAACAGTTCTTTACTACTAATTATTCTAATACAGTTGACGATATAGATAGATATAAACGGAGATAAAGGAGAAAAAAATATGGGAACGGTAAACTTGATATACCACAATAAACTTATCTGTTAACAATGGACGATCCTTCGCCGCACCTTGGGGTAGCTACGGCACTGTTTAGGTGGTTCCAAATGACTATGGAAGATCACGAGTGGAGGGATGATCTGCCCAAGTTGTAGAGATGATCCAGTTAAAAATGTTCGTGCATACGAGAGCTTAAAGTTTACAAGCTGTTCAAGTTTACTGAATCTTCAAATTAAAGAGATGCTTCTAGTTTACTGTATTATATTCCAACTTTCTGAAAATTACCAGTGTCAAACACGTGTTACATTTACTCTTCTGGTACAAAAAGTACAAATCAGCATAGTCCGAAATCTACACTTAGATGCTAACTTATTTTAATAGATTACAAAAGATACATTCTTACATTAAATTTACTTTGTAACAACCTTACACACTAATCAAAATTCCAGAAATGTACTTTCACTGGCCATTTTATAAAAAAAAAATTTCAATTTGTTTAAGTTACAACACTTTTGATTTCTTTGGTTTGTAATTGTCACTTTGACGTTTTAGAAAGGCACGTAGTTTAAAATATTTTGTTATATCAATATCTTCTCTTGTACTAAGTACGCTTTTCAGCATTGAGTAATTTGACCACAATGTAGAAGCTTTTAACTTCTTCGATAAATCTGAAAAGTATGCAATAATTACATTTTCAGATCGCGAGGTTGTATTTTGTTCTTAGCAATAATCCATAAAACATTTATAAGCACATTCATATATAAATAACAACGAGGAAATAAGTATCTTTTATTTATCTTCCTGTATAGATGTACACCGAGCGAATTTTTTCCCAAAATACAGGTGCTTATATAAAATGCTAGTTGTAATGACAATATTATTGTAAGGGGTAGTAGCATAATGGGTATGATATCCAGCTGCGCGTAGGGACTTATTTATAAAATTTAAAATAAATGCAAGGGAGTATTTTTGAGTGGTATTAAGTTAGAGAATGAGTTCTATATATGCGTTCACGCCCCTGTAAGGAGATTTTAAATTTTTCTATTAGTGTGTAGACCGCCGCAAATAATGCGGATTTATTTTTGATGTTTGAAACATCCGCAGGGATGTTTGGATGTCCTGATATAATTTCCTTAGGAATAATCGCAACAAAATGTAAAATTTTGGATAATTTACAAAACAAAATCTTTAATTCCAGTTATAAAACAGTATATTGTTTAACGAGTGACGAAAGTAGCATTTTTTGAAGCGAAAGAACAGTTTAGCCGAGATTGGTAATGTTCTTGAGCTTTAAAAAATACTTTCGTCGAGTAAAACACTATACTTTTTCTACAACCCAGAGTATATCATAATTATCATAAAAAATCACAATGAGACTAAATTATATTTTCAATTAAAATGAATTTACGTGATTTTCAATTCTAGGTGTTCGGATTTTTATATCACTTGGTATATTATTTAACAGATTTACTAGGTACCTTTATTACAATTATTTTCAGCTGCTTTAATTATCCCAGAACACTTGTAGGTACCAAGTATTATCAAGATAACGATCTCTTTTTTATATGAACATATATATTTGTTTCACGTATCTAATTTTGAAATCGTCAAATCCTCATCGGATTAATAAAAAAGTAAATATGTCGGTGAATTGTTGACATTTATCAATCAAAGATCTGTCTCTATCGTATAATGCGATTTGGAAAAACAATTTACCTAAACAATTTTGATAAATTCGCCAGATATTACGTCGAGGACACGTGCGTATGCTTTTTATAGGGGTTGGAATAAAATCCTACCCGTTTTTGAAAGGTGAAATTATTGAACCGTACAATGTGGTTCATCATTTTTACGCATATATATATATAGATAGAGGAAATGCAGGTGTATTATTAAAAGTTGTGGTTCAAGATTGTAAGTCAAATTGCTGTTTTTCTCTTTAGCTTCATCGTTTGATTTTTTTTCAAGTTGCATAATAAAAAATGTACTTTTAAAGTTATTATTGTAAGATCTTTAAATAATTTTGCACTTCGAAGTCATAGGAGTTATGGATGTAGTAGAGGGGGTAGTATGCAGGCCCAAAAATGCAGAACCAGAAGCGACAGCAGCTGAGCTTAAGAATTACAATGAAGAATTGGCAAAATTTCTAAATGCTGACAGTACAGAATTGCTTCTAATGACTACTAACATGACTGATGAAACTTTGCAAAAAGTTATGAGGTTTTCTACTGCTGCTGAAGTATGGAAGGAATTACACAGATTGTACGATGGATTATCAGACGATCGTGCCTATGATTTGTGTATGAAATTCTTTGGATATAAAATGCAAGTGGGAGATAATATGTCCACGCGTCTATCGATAATAAATAACTTATGGTTTGAGCTAAAGCTAGAAATGATGAAGTCAGAGGCTAGAAGTGAATTGCCAGAATTACTATTGATATGTAAAATTTTGGATACCTAGCCTTCACAACTATAAAACTGTAGATATTGGTCAGATGTGAGATACATACTCAGTATTCTCAAAAGTTGAACTTAGTAGCCATTATTTATTACAGTTTTTCGGATATGTTCATGACCCAAAAGATAATTTAGATTTTGTTGCCGTCAAAAGGCAACAAAATATTTCTATATATATACGCAAATAAGTGTTAAATATCTCATTAAATAATCTCTATTAAATAATTCATGTTTTATTCAAGAATTACGGTTGATAAAATATATTAATGAAATTGTTTCAAATATTATTGACGTATTGTATTACCCATCAACCCCCGAAATACTCGTGACAAACAAACACTTTGCACATTTGGAAAATAGAAAAGAATGCGTCTCAATTTAACCAACACTTAAAGCAAATTAGCATCCATTCAATCAATAATGGGCTTTTAATGCAGTTCCCGACGATTTGGCTGGCCCCCATCATGAAGTGCAATGTTTTTTTTTCATCACCAGAGGCGGCGTCAATTTTCTCACCAAATTACACAGGGTCTATTTATATTTTTACCCTTACTCTATTTTCATGAATTTCGAGAATACGAAAAATAATTTCGATTAAAAGTTGTATTATTTTATATGTGCAATAAAATACATCCTTAATATTTTAAATGGGATGTTTTTATAGGTTTGAGTAGCCTTGCATTTCCTGATTATATATATACAGTGTGTAAAAGCCAAATGGAATAAATTCATTATTTCGGTTACTATACATATTTATAAAAAATCCCGAAACACGTCAAATTTAAATTATAACTTGACATTCTTTAACGTGAAAATGCAACACCTACCTTCAACCCCCTTAGAATGACAGGTACAACCCCCAATTTTTTAAATTGGAAGTATATAGGCTTGTGATATATCATTTGAGAGGTCTCTTCATTCTCTATTCAAAAATGTTATTGTTTTTAAATTTAATGCAAAAATTAACATAAAAAAAATTAATATCATGTTGTTACCGAAATTCGCTACAATACAATCAAAAACTAAAATGTAATGCAAAACGTAATAAAATGTAGAACACGAAAAAGAACAATGAATGTTAATGAAGTAGATGTTCAAAATGTTCTCCGCGAACGTCTTGGCAACATCCTAATCTCAAATAAAACTGTCTTCTAACATTATTTAACATATCAGGCGTGATCGACCTAATCGCAAGCGTTATTCGTTCTTTTAAGTCATTTAAATCAGAAGGTTTAGTTTTGTACACATGGCTCTTCACATATCCCCATAAAAAGAAATCTAATAATGTAAGATCAGGTGATCGCGCTGGCCATTCAATCGATTCTCGCCTCCCTATCCACCGATCGGGAAATATTGTATCGAGGTACTGCCGGACATTAAGTTGGTAATGTGGTGGTGCTCCATCCTGCTGAAACCATATCGTATTCGCTGGAACTTGAGGGTTACCTGGATCAGGATATAAATTTGCCAACGTTGGAATAACATCATTTTGAAGTAGTGCCAAATAATTGTTGCCATTCAAGTTGCCCTCAATAAAAAAGGGACCAATGATATTGTTCCCTACAATCCCTCCCCAAACATTAACCTTTTGAGGGTATTGAGTGTGTTCTTCTCTCATCCAGTGAGGATTTTCCGTAGACCAGTAAAGGCAATTTTGCCGATTAGCATGACCGTTAAGTAAAAAAGTACACTCATCAGAAAACATAACGTCTTCTAATTGGATAATATTGTTATCCAACATGTCCATCATTTGCTCACAAAAAAAAGTTCTCCTATCAAAATCGTCTTCCATGAGCTCCTGAGTAGGTATCATCTTATACGGATGCAATTTATTTTCTTTTAATATGTTTGCTATCGATGTATGGCTAGCATTGAATGTAGTGGATGCCTGTCTACTCGATGTATGTGGGTTTTTCTGAAACTCAAGCAACACATCTAATTTGAGTTCATCACTCAGTGCATTGGCAGCTGCTTTTTTTATCTGCCTTACATGACCAAACTCGCGAAACTGCTTTTCTATTTTACTTATTGTTCCTTGGGATATAGGCGGTAAATTAGGAAATTTCTCATGAAATAGACGAGTTACTTCCTGTTTTGTTCGGATGTTATCTCCGTAACCAATCATTTGTAAAACTGTTATTTTATGCATTTCCGTTAATCTAACCATTTTTCAGAATTGAATTGAACAAACTTTATACTTAAATTACAACAATGACAACTTAAATAAAACAATTTACTACTGCTTGTTAAAATAGCGTTGCCGCGGAAATTCTTTAAAGTTTTTTAGTGGTTACCATCTAAAAACCACATTGCTATGGTTTTTGTTCACTTTCTCATTATCAAGACCTAAACGGGAAATAAGTTTTAAGTATATTGTAATAAGTTTAGAGTATATTTTAAAAACAATAACATTTTTGAATAGAGAATGAAGAGACCTTTCAAATGATAAATATATCACAAGCCTATACTTTCCATTTAAAAAATTGGGAGTTGTACCTGTCATTCTAATAAGGTTGAAGGTATGGGTTGCATTTTCACGTTAAAGAATGTCAAATTATAATTTAAATTTGACGTGTTTCGGGATTTTTTATAAATATGTACAGTAACCGAAATAATGAATTTATTCCATTTGGCTTTTACACACTGTATAACATTTTGGAATGGTATTACGTAGGATAGGAAGTTAAAAAAAAAAACAAAATGAATGACTTAAGATACAGTGTTAAATTTAAGATTACAATAGATGCTCAAATTGTCCTCGTTTTTTATCAATGCACAAGTAATATATTTAATTTTAAAGGTTTTTAAGGATATTTTCAGTAAATTATAAAGATTTTATTTAGAAATATTATAACTGTTACTAAAAATTGAGGTAACCCATTTTATCTAAGGGGTAGATGTGCCCTTAAAATTACCCACTAGTCACGTCCTACGGACAACTGCACGATACATATGTTTCTATCTATTGCAGTCTCACGGGGTGGGATGCAGGGTGAAATATATGTGGATTTAGGGGTTGGACGCGGTGCTCTTAAGCGGGAGGGTGAAATTACTTGTCAAACATAGAGAAAGCGTGAAGAGCGGATTATATAACAAATTGAATTTTGAAGTTTTTTTTTGTTAGTTATTTACCGAGATGCTTACTATACAGAGTGTGTTCATTTTACGCTTGACCGTGAAAACAATAAACAAGCAAATGATCGAAATATTTTCTATCGATTTTAGAATGCAATTAGGTACAAAAATAAAGATAAAACGGGATGATAAATGCAAACACCTGCGTTATTAAATCAGTATAGGTATTATTGGAGATAGGAATAGTCGGGTATTAGACATACAGGGTGATTAAATAAATAGACATAATAAATTTTAATTCAGTCAGAGTAATAACAAAAAAAAAAACAAACAAACAACAAAATAAATAAATATCATAAATTAACCTTCCAGTGCGTGAGATAGTCCCAAATATTTTATGTAAAAAAGTCGTCAACTGCATACAAAGCTCTCTTTTAAAGCGTTACGAAATGCGGTTATTGATGAAATGGACTTTATTTCCAAGGGTAGATTGTTGTGCATTTTCTTAGCGTTATAAAAAATAGAGCTTTTGATTAGTTCCGTGCGTGGTTTTTGTAAATAAAGGTTATACTCTGCACTTCTAAGAGGGTAGTTATGAGATGGTTTGTCTGAGACTTCAGGTAAATGTTTCCGAATTAAGGAAATGGATTCAAAGATAAATAGGGATGGAAGTGTTCATATTTTATGTTTTTTAAAGAATTCCCTACAGTGAGTTTTACTACTTAGTTTCAGCCTATACCGAACAGCTCTCTTTTGTAATTTAAAAATACGTTCAAATTCAGTCACACAACATGTACCCCAAAAAGGAAGTGCATATCAGAGATGTGACTCGAAGAGGGCAAAATAGACTGTTTTGGAAGCTGACAGGTGAAGAAGAGCTTAGTTTTTTTGACAAAGCGTCAATATGTACATCCCATTTTAGAGATCTGTCAACGACAAGTCCCAAAAATCTCACAGTGTCAACGACCTCTATAGTGGAATTATTCAACATAATAGGTTGAATTGTAGATGTGTATGGTAAAACTTTCGTCTTAGAAACGTTCAAACACATATGGTTAGAGTCACACCATGATTTGATGATGGTTAAGTGATGTGTGGGGGAGCCCCAACCTGTTGGTACCATAATTCATTTCTATTTGGAAATAGCTGATTTAGCTGTGGCAACAGATAATTTTGAAGAAATTTCAGATAACTAGCAGCAGTTAGGTTTTCCTCAAAAAAATATGGCCCTACAATTTGATTGTTTATAATGCCGGCCCAAACATTCACCTTCTCGGGTTATTGTGTCTTATACTCTTTCAACCAATGTGGACATGTCTGGCGATTTACGTGACCGTTCAGCATAAAAGACGCTTCATCTGAAAAAAGTACCTTTTGTATGAAACCCGGATCTCTGTTACATTGTTCCATAACGATTTCGCAGAATTCGATTCTTTTATCAAAATCATCTTCTAATAGCTCCTGGACCAGATGTACTTTGTATGGATGCCACTTCTCGTTTTTTAGCACTATTACAACAGTTGATTGGTGGACATTATTATCTAGTGCGACCTGCCTAGAACTGGTATGAGGATTTTCTTGAAACGCCAGTACAACGTCCAGTTTTTTGGCTTCGGATATTGATGTTCTACCACTTCAAGGAAGATCTTTAACATGGCCCGTTTCTCTAAGTTTTTTTTCAATTTTACTTACTGTTGATTGAGTAAATGGATCGCGATTGGGGTATTTAGCATTAAATAAATTACGAATTTCTGCTTGAGTCCTCACTCTACCTCCATAACCAATCATGGTTAAAATCTCGATTCGGTCTGTTTGTTAGGTTAACACTATTTTGTTTTATTCCCAGTGGCTGTCCTTACAGATGAATATTTATTGTAATTCCATGTTATTTAACAAAGTTCATAATTTTGGTTAACCCTGTAGAAATAAATATTTAAATGATAACATTTTTGCAAAGGAAATAAGGAGACCTTTCAAATGAGCTGTCACGTGACCTCGGTTTGTATTTAAAAAATCATCGATGACGTAATTACGCCATCACTAATGATCACGTAATGTCCAACACACCTATAGCAGTTGATGGCCATTCAAAAATTAAAATTGACATGTTTTAAGATTTTTTTTAAAAGTCGTCTGCTTCTGAAATAATGAAGTTATTCCATACATTTGCATCATACTGTATATTGCAAATTACAGCAAAATCATCATTAATGAAACTGAATACAAACAAAAATAAAACAACAAGTTTGAAATTAACCATTTTTTTTTTCAAAATTTTATTTTTACAAATATTTTATTACAAAAAAATAACTTGATGACGCGATTTTTTTCACCAATATATATATAACAATAAAAATAGACACAAATACACAAAAATAGAATTGAATGTACACTGACATACAATAATAATAATAATAATTAATAATAAAATGTCTATAAACTATTATTAAAAAGTTGCAACATTTTGTATAGATTATAAAGGAACTCGAAGAATGTGGCGTCATCTAGCGACCCGCTAAAACAAATCTTTGAAACACGTAATACTGAACAATATAACAATTATATTATGTATATAAAACTTTATTGTAGGTACAGTCCAAAAGGGTTAGCAAAAATTATTGCAAAATATCGACGAGAGATTATTTTTTTTGCAACATATACTTACCAAAATTAATTTATTTATTTTTTTTAATATTTTAAGGCGTTTATTATAGGCTCTTAAAAACAAATTAAAACGTAATTCAATTAATTTTCAATATTTTATTGTTTTGCTGAAAGCATCTGAAAACTATTTTAGTTACTTTGAATTTGCCAATTTATAAAGGCATAAAAATTTACTACATTAACCAAAAACCAAAACTAAAGTCTATTTTTAACTGGAAATTTCTATATAATAGAAAATTCGAGGTAATTTAATTATCTTTCAGCAGTTTTATGCAAAATAAAAAAAAATATTCAAAATTGACCGAGATGTGTTATTGATATTTGGTTTAAAAAAGAGTCAATATCAAAATTTCAAGTACTTTTATTTACTATTTAGAACTTATTTTATTTGAATATTCTGCGTTTTTTTTAAACAATCAAATAGTGATAAAATTCGAAATCAACCTACACTATATAACTTTTAATGGTAAAACGTTACATCAGCCTACACATTTCGGTCAAAAGACCATCATCAGACTTAATGTCGTCATTATTAGAGCCTGAAGATGGTCTGTTAATCGAAACATCGCTGATGTAAAATTTTACCACTAAAATCGATATTGTTGGTTGATTTTCGAGTTTTATTGGTACCAGTCGATTGTTTGTTGTTCTTTCTTCGCATAATAAATATAATTCCAAAAAGATTTTAAAAAAGTGAGTTTCCTGTGAAAAAAAGTGAAAATAAATTTAAAAATATTAAATAACGAAAAGACAAAAAGATGGACTCTGTTTTTTGGCAAAAATTATAAGAGTATTAAAGATTTTGAATGAATTTTGAAAAAGATGATAAAAGAAAAGAAAATTTCACAAAAAAATCACCACAATTGTAGTTCCAGTATTTATAATTTTAATTTTATTTTGATTGGACTAAATCACCCCTTAAAAAAACAACCCTCGTCCACATTTTACGAAAATATAACTACCCCATTCTAACTGGTAAGTTTTCCTAAAAAATATTGTACATTTACTTAAAAACCAATTTATTAAAATATTTCATAGTAAAACTTCTCCTAAATTCTTATTTTTATTAAAAATATATATTATCCAATTATAAAAATAACCGGAACACTTCCTGTTTTCAGTATAAGGCCAGATGACGTTTGATTTTTATTTTCATTTACCTTAAACTACACTAAAAAAAAAATGTTTCTTATTTTACGAAAAAATTCACGTATTACTACGCTCTGCTTTCTCGTAATAACTATTCCTAGCTATGTTACAAAGAGTTTCCGTCATCGCTTTCCCCGTTTGCTGGACCATACCGTAAAATATGCTGTTTTGATCCTGTATCAACAGATAGGGATGATCGAATTCCTTCATCGTACCAGCATCCATCACCATCACCTTATCAGAATCCATGACAGTGTTCAATCTGTGAGCTATAGTTAGTACAGTACAATCTGCAAACTTGGTTCTAATGGTTTGTTGGATCAAAGCGTCTGTCTGAGGATCTACGTTCGCCGTAGCTTCATCCAATACTAGAATTTTGTTGTTTCTGAGAATAGCTCGTGCTAGACAGACCAATTGTCTTTGACCTACGCTGAAATTCGAACCACCTTCGGACATTTTGGACGTCAAGCCGGAAACCAGGTTTTCCACTGCTTCTTTCAGCTCCACCTCTTCTAAGACATTCCAAAGAGCAGCATCGGAGAATTCATCAAAGGGATCCAGGTTTTTCCTCATGGTTCCCGAAAATAGAACGGGTTCTTGTGGAATGATGGAGATTTTTCTTCGCAAATCGTGTAATCCTATTTCCGATATATTTACGTTATCTATAATTATTTCACCAACCGTGTCTGTCAGTTGGAACAAAGCGTTGATGAGGGAAGATTTCCCCGCTCCAGTTCTACCAACTATGCCGATTTTTTCTTTGGATTCGATGACGAAGTTCAGTTGTTTAAGCACGAAAGGTTCTTCTTTGAAATAGCGCAGATAAACGTCCCGGAATTCCACTTTACCTCTATCCGGCCAAGAGCTCTTTGGTTTTTTATCTGGTGCAGATTCCAGTTCTCCTTCTTTTTCTATATCGTTGTATTCCAAGACTCTTTCCACTGCTGTCATTTGGTTTTCTAGTTCTGTCGATTGCCGCATACCCCATTGGAACATTCCTGTAAGGCCGATGGCTTGGGTTATGGCCAAACCCACGTTTCCACCAAAATTATCTGAAAATTGGTACGTTTGCAATGAAAATGAAGCTAGGATGCAATAAGATGCTTACCACTGCCTATTACTAGAAAACTGAAGGTGACGAAGGTTATGTAGAGGATACAAAGAAGATCCAACCAATACCCAAACGCTCTTGAAGTGGCTATGAAGGTAAACCAAGCAGAGCTGTGTAGATCTTGGTGGTTATCGAACTCCACCGTCAAGATTTCTTCAGCTTCAAACGCTCTAATCGTTGTCAAACCCAAGATGGAAGCATTTAAGTGAGAAAAGACTGGACTTCTCGCTAAAAAAATAATGTCAGATAGTTTTATATACAGTATGATGCAAATGTATGGAATAAAATTATTTGTGGGGTTAGTAGAAGAAGTCTGGCATCGTCCTTGATTTATGTGTCTAATGAAACACCCTGTATGTACCCTAACCTAACCATGTAGGGTCTATTATGAATTGTACAGGGTAAAATTTTGAAATGATTTATAATTTTGAATTAAAAAGGTAATCCATCTCTCAAACGTGGATGATACAGATATACGGTAGTAATAAAACTCAAAGTCAATCCACAATTTTAATAAAAAGCAGCTTATAACTGTAAAAGCTACATGTTTCGGTCCTTAGACCATCTTCAGGGTATAAAGAAAACAATGGTATCATCGAAGAATCAAAATTAGTTACATAGGATTACATTAATAATAATGGCTGTAATATGGCTACTAAGTTCAACTTTTTAGGATACTGAGTATGTGTCTCATATGACCAATATCTACAGTTTTGTCTGGTTACTTCCCCGTTCAATGTGAATGTTGATTCATCGGAAAAAAGAATTGTACCAACAGCTATTTCATTTCAGTTCAATTTCTTCATAATTCTTTCTCAGAAATCCATTCTACGATCTATTTAGTTCTTGCACAAAAGTCAATTTATACGGATAAAGTTTTTCTTTATGGAAACACCTTAAAACAGTTTTGTGACATCATTTTGACGAGAAATTTGACGTGAACTTGACGTTGGATTCTCCACGAGGACGCAGAAAATTGTTGAAAAAGGATAATTTAATAAAAACGAAAGAAATTCTACCAAAAATAACGTTTGGAATGAGAAAAATAGCTAGAACAACAAGAAAACTCTTGGAAAACAATATAAAGCACCTTTTTTGACACTTTGTTGACTTAAATGTCAAACTAGGACACGATAAATTGTTGAAAAAAGAGTATTTAACAAAAAAGAAGGTGTTTGTTGTAAAAATAATATTCAGAATGTGGAAAATAATTGGAAAAACAAGGAAAAGCTTGGACAACAAGATAAAGGATCTTTTTTGACACTTTGTTGACTTAAATGTCAAACTAGGTTGCAATAAATGATTTTAAAAAGGATAATTTGATAAAAAACAAGGGATTTGCAACAAAAATAACTTTTGGAATGAGAAAAATGGCTGGGAAAACAAGGAAAAGCATGGATAATTAGATAAAGGACCATTTTTGACACTTTGTTTACTTAAATGTCAAACTAGGATACGATAAATTGTTGAAAAAGGACTATTTAATAAAGAAGAAGGTGTTTGTTCCAAAAATAACGTTTAGAATAAGGAAAATAGTTGGGAAAACAAGGAAAAGCTCGGATAATTAGATAAAGGACATTTTTTGACACTTTCTTGACTTAAATGTCAAACTAGGTTGCAATAAATGATTTTAAAAGGATAATTTGATAAAAAACAAGGGATTTGCAACAAAAATAACTTTTGGAATGAGAAAAATGGCTGGGAAAACAAGGAAAAGCATGGATAATTAGATAAAGGGCCATTTTTGACACTTTGTTTACTTAAATGTCAAACTAGGATACGATAAATTGTTGTAAAAGGACTATTTAATAAAGAAGAAGGTGTTTGTTCCAAAAATAACGTTTAGAATAAGGAAAATAGTTGGGAAAACAATGAAAAGCTCGGATATTTAGATAAAGGACCTTTTTTGACTTAAATGTCAAACTAGGTTGCAATAAATGATTTTAAAAGGATAATTTGATAAAAAACAAGGGATTTGCAACAAAAATAACTTTTAGAATGAGAAAAATGGCTGGGAAAACAAGGAAAAGCATGGATAATTAGATAAAGGGCCATTTTTGACACTTTGTTTACTTAAATGTCAAACTAGGATACGATAAATTGTTGTAAAAGGACTATTTAATAAAGAAGAAGGTGTTTGTTCCAAAAATAACGTTTAGAATAAGGAAAATAGTTGGGAAAACAATGAAAAGCTCGGATATTTAGATAAAGGACCTTTTTTGACACTTTTTTGACTTAAATGTCAAACTAGGTTGCCATAAATGATTGAAAAAGGATAATTTGATAAAATACAAGGGATTTGTATTAAAAATAACGTTTGGAATGAGAAAAATGCTAGGAAAACAAGAAAACTCTTGGAAAACAATATAAAGCACCTTTTTTGACTTAAATGTCAAACTAGGACACGATAAATAGTTGAAAAAAGACTATTTAACAAAAAAGAAGGTGTTTGTTGTAAACATAACGTTTAGAATAAGGAAAATAGTTGGGAAAACAATGAAAAGCTCGGATAATTAGATAAAGGATCTTTTTTTGACACTTTTTTGAATTAAATGTCAAAATAGGTTGCAATAAATGATTGAAAAAGAATAATTTGATAAAAAACAAGGGATTTGTAACAAAAATAATAACTTTTGGAATGAGAAAAATGGCTGGCAAAACAAGGAAAAGCATGGACCATTTTTGACACTTTGTTTAAATAAATGTCAAACTAGGACACGATAAATTGTTGAAAAAGGACTATTTAACAAAAAAAGAAGGTGTTTGTTGTAAAAATAATATTCAGAATGTGGAAAATAATTGGAAAAACAAGGAAAAGATTGTACAACAAGATAATGGACCTTTTTTGACACTTTGTTGACGTAAATGTCAAATTAGGTTGCAATAAATGACTGAAAAAGGATAATTTGATAAAAAAGATGGTATTTGTAGCTAACAGAGCTTTGAGAATGAGGAAAATACCTGGGAAAACAAAGAAAAGCTTAGATAATTGGATAAAGGACCTTTTTTGACACCTTCTTGACTTAAATGTCAAACTAGGTTAAAATAAATGATTGAAAAAGGATAATTTGATAAAAAAGAAGGTGTTTGTTGCAAAAATAGCATTCAGAATGTGGAAAATAATTGGAAAAACTAGTAAAAGCTTGGACAACAAGATAAAGGATCTTTTTTGACACTTTGTTGACGTAAATGTCAAATTAGGTTGCAATAATTGATTGAAAAAGGATAATTTGATAAAAACAAGGGATTTGCAACAAAAATAAATTTTGGAATAAGGAAGGTAGCTGGAAAAACAGGGAAGCCTGTATAAAAAAAAAACTAAAAAAAATATCCACTTTCAAATCATTTTCAACGAAGTGCGGTTTTCTGTACAATTCATAATAGATCCTACTTACATAGTTAGGTTAGGGTACATACAGGGTGTTTCATTAAACATATAGATCATTGACGATGCCAGACTTGCATAATATCACTCTGTAGATTTAAATTTATGATTAAAAAGCTCACATTTGAATTCTTCTAAACTAACCCCTCAAATAATTAGTGGTTTTCCACACTGTATAATATAAAAATCTAGCGTCACGATGTATGTTGCCAATAAACTCCAAAACTACTGAACAAATTTTAATCGATGTATCCGTAATTTGGTCTAACTCACTTAGAGACAATGTACACTAGAAAGGACATGGTGGAGGCATGCAAATATAGCACAAATGACAGACACACAGCTTCAGCTCCTCCAACTCACAAAGCTGTCCCAAAAGTAAATAAAGTAAGAAAAGGAAACAAGTACAAGGTCGTCATTCCACTAAGAGGACAGGGTAGCTAGGAACCAGTAGAGTTTCCACTAGGAAAAGCTAGGTCAAGGTGGTTATTGGACAAATCCAGATCAAAGCTGCAGCTGCTTATCTTAGTCCTTACTCTGACATCTTTGATGTGTGAAGAATCGAGGAAAAAGACTTGCAAACTGTTTCTTCAAGGGATCTCTTGGCTTGCAGAGACGTTTTTGCAGAGTACCCAATACGAATGGGGAAGAAGCTACAGTATTGCCTTTCAGATAAAAGAAAATATTAACAAACTTCAATACTTACTGACACCTTCGAGCCTCTTAACATTCCGGCTGGTCTTCAGATAAAATATCCTGACGAAATAGAAGAGGACACCGATGAAGAACGTGGGTAGCATCAGCCAAGGCGTTACGACCGCCACCACGACGATGATACCCAAAAGGGCCAACCCGATTTGCAGACAATCGATCATAGCCGCAGGTAGAAGTTCATCTATGGAACCCATATCTTTGGAAAATCGGTTCAATATTCTCCCGGCGCTGTTGGTGTTGAAGAACCTCATGGTAGCTCTGGAGATGTTGTTGAACATGTTGTCGTGGAGTCTGGTCGAAGCTCGCATGCAAACGATGAAGAAGGTAAAAGATCTAATCATGGTAACGACGATCAAGAGAATTGTAATGACCGAGTAGATGTAGATGGAAGTTCGGCGAGAAAAATGCCAGAAGCTTTCGGTGATGGAGGTTTGATTAAGTGGTTGGGTTATGTTCAAAATTATGTCTTCTTGCTCGATGTTTACCCTGGAAGTAAGAAAAGAATTGAATAGGGAGAGAAGTCGTTTTTAAATTGCTTAATGTGTATATGCAGATCCCTTTAAGTGAAAAGAAAGTTGGTTAATACTACTCCAGCTACTTCCACATAGATGGCGCCAGGATATAGTTGTTTAATAATGAAAGTGTGACGTCAAAATTTGTGTTCTATGCTGTTGAACTGTGAAATGTAAACGAAATGATTCCAAACGACAACATGGTACAAAAATAACTTTTGTACCATTTTTTGGTAAGTATTCTTATAATTTATGAAATTGCACAACTTTGGAGGTTATGTTATAATATTTTTACGGAAATTGTTCGTATATCTACTGATATCTACTTTAGTGACGTGTAAAACATATTAATGAACACTTGCCAATGAAAAAACAGTAATTAACTCCTAATAAATCAAGAAAATACAATAAAATAACACACCTTAACCAAAGTTGTTTGGAATCATTTGGTTTGACACTTACGTCACTACTTTCCCAGTCCTATTCCAGATGGGAAACTCATACTATTTAACAAAAATATGTATAAAATGTTGGCAGAGGGCGAAAGGGCATTATGTAACAAAAATAATATACGAGGGTAGGTACATAAAAAATAATGAATTTAGAAAAATAGGTGGTACTATTCGATAATTTTTTATATTTTTTTGAATTAATTATCTAAGGTTTCTATTGTGTTTGGGTTAGTTAATCCCTAATTACAGGGAGTACTATTTGAAAAATAACAACCATGACTATGTTTCAATAGAAAGTTTTCATGAACTACCCTTGCTTTGGCTGCCAACTCCAAACAAATATACAATGCGGTCCATATGTATGGAATAAATTCATTTGTAGCGTTATTATGTACTATATGAAAAAAACCTGAAACAGGTCGATTTTTATTCTTAAATTGACAATTTACAGTATGAAAATATTATCCCCCTCCAGCACCCCTTCGGAATTATAAAATTATAAAATTTTAAATTACAAAGGGGGTCGTGTGGCACCTCGTTGGAAAGGGATTTTAGTCCTCTGTTCAGCAATATAAAGTTTTTTAAGTTTGGTGCAATCATAACTGAGAAAATTGATTTTTAAGATGTAAAATTTTGATAATGTCTCTAACACAAAACTTTACGTAGAATGAAGATAATAATGTCACATAATGATTAGAATGTGTTTTTCAATGTATTTGACACTTAAATTAAATGTTCAAAATGACCACCATTCACTACTTCTTGACAATAACCGAGGCGATATTGGAATTCTCGTACAACATTTTGTATGACCTCGGGGATTATTTTGTTAATTTCTTCCGTTATCCTAACTTTTAAATCAGCAATATTGTTTGGTCTATTAAATCTATACTTTAGATTTTAAATAACCCCATAAGAAGTAATCGAGAGGAGTCAAATCGGGGGATCTAGCCGGCCATTCGATCGCCCCACGTCTTCCAATCCACCTATTGGGAAAAACCTCGTTTAAATAATTTCTAACAGTACGTGCAAAATGCGGTGGAGCTCCGTCTTGTTGGTAGTAAATAGATCGATCTATCTCATTTGGATGATTAACATCAGGAAAAACTCTTTGTAATGTAGGCACTAAAAAGTTAATCAAAAAATCTAGATAAACCTCACCAGTTACTGTGCCCTCAAAAAAATAAGGGCCAATAATTTTATTGTTAATGATACCAGCCCAAACGTTAATTTTTTTAGGATATTGAGTGTGAGCCTCACACATCCAGTGAGGATTTTCTCTGCTCCAATATCTACAGTTCTGTTTGTTAACCGTTCTGTTTAAATGAAACGTCAGAAAAAATCATTTTGTTTATGAACTGCAAATCTGCGTTCATTCTATCCATTATCAATTCACAGAATTCTTGCCTTCTATCAGGATCATCTTCATTTAACTCCTGAACCAACTGAACTTTGTAAGGGTGGTATTTTTCTTTATGCAGAACTCTCAAAATAGATGATTTACTTACATCATTGTCGGCGGCAAGTTCTCGAGTTGTCTTATGCGGATTTTCCTCAATATCTAGAAGTACATCTAACTTTTTTTCATCAGTAAATTGAACATTTCTACCGGGTTTTTCAATATTTTTTACATATCCAGTTTCACGAAACTTTTTTTCAATTTTGCTAACTGTAGACTGCGAAACATGTTGACCAGGGTATTTAGTATTAAAAATTTCACAAACCTCCTTTTGAGTTCTGGTTTTATTACCACAATCAATCATAATTAAAATGTCTATTCTTTGAGTCTCGGACAAATGAGCCATAATTAAATTAAATACGCGCACAAATATTATACTGACGTCTTTTAGTAACTTTAAATACCTAAATGACAGCAGCCTACTAGATTTATATCAATTGTTTATTTAGTTTTTTGACTATTATTTTAATATCTTCAAAGTTTTTTCCTAATATTTAGCAGAACAGATACGAAAATACCTGATTATTTCTAAAGTTATTTTAATAGACCAAACAATATCGCCTCGGTTATTGTCAAGAAGTGAATGGTGGTCATTTTGAACATTTAATTTAAGTGTCAAATACATTGAAAAACACATTCTAATCATTATGTGACATTATTATCTTCATTCTACGTAAAGTTTTGTGTTAGAGACATTATCAAAATTTTACATCTTAAAAATCAATTTTCTCAGTTATGATTGCACCAAACTTAAAAAACTTTATATTGCTGAACAGAGGACTAAAATCCCTTTCCAACGAGGTGCCACACGACCCCCTTTGTAATTTAAAATTTTCGAGGGGGTGCTTATAATTCCGAAGGGGTGCTGGAGGGGGATAATATTTTCATACTGTAAATTGTCAATTTAAGAATAAAAATCGACCTGTTTCAGGTATTTTTCATATAGTACATAATAACGCTACAAATGAATTTATTCCATACATATGAACAGCACTGTAGTAAAACTAGTAGAATGTTAAAAATAACGAATTTTAATAAACTTTATGCACATAAAATACTCACCAGTAAGATAAATAATAATCTGAAAGGCTGGCGAATAGTTGGGCCGCGATGAAAAAGAAGGCGATGAAGAAAATAATACAGAAGTTTCCTCCGGCTTGAAGATACGCTTTGTAGACGTACCCCCCTATCGATCCGGTACTCTTTTGTTCCTCCACTTCCTTAGGAGCTTCTATTTCCACGGAAGCCGTGCTTTTGATCGACATCTGTCGCGACAATTCCATATCGGGTATGACTTCCTTTTCTTGGACGGAATTCCCCAACGATTTCGTAAAATCCAAACCGCTGGCTTGCAATTCTCTAAAACTACCAGTCGTCGGTATACCATCGTCCAAATACAAAATATTATCCAGGTCTTGTAAAAATTGAATTTGATGCGTGACCAGGATGACGGTCTTGTTTTTCAAGTAACCCGTGATGCATTGTTCAAACAGTTCTTTTCCTACGTGGGTATCTACTGCCGATAAAGGATCGTCTAGTAGATAGATATCGGCTTGTTTGTATACTGCTCTTGCTAGATTGATCCTGGCCCTTTGACCTCCGCTTAGAGAGACCCCTCGGTCTCCTACTATGGTTTTGTCACCGTAAGGCAATAACGCAAAGTCTCTTTCTAAGGCACATTTCTTGATCACAGTTTTGTATCTCAGTTTATCCATCGGTTGGCCGAAGAGGATGTTCTGTCTTACGCTGCCGGCGAACAACCAGGGTTCTTGGGAGGCGTAACTTATCACGCCGTTCACTTTTAGTTTTCCTTGTGTCAAGGGGAGTTCTTGGAGGATGGCGTGGAGTAAGGAACTCTTACCGCTTCCTACAGGACCTATTATGCCTAAGAGCTGTCCGGGTCGTACCTAAAACAATCCAGATTTACTACTTGTGTGGATAAAATGAACAAAAATTAATAGCAGGAAAAGAACAGTAAAGGAAAATTGGTGAAGGGTGTAAGTAACCAAGTTGTATCAAAATTTGAATTTTCATTCGGGAATAATGAATTAAAAACGAAAAATTGGAATTTCCTTGGAAGTTTTGAGGTTATGTCAGAAAGTTGTTATCGCAAAAGTTGTAAATTACCCTACTATTAACTTTTTCGATGAAAATCATTATAAATAGATAATAAACAAATAATTACTTTAATAGTTATGTCAGTTAAAGTGTTATCTATTGACATTTTACTCCATTTTGCCGAAGCGTTGGTTATGGTAATCCCGAGTTCTTCCTTATCGGGTTTTTCTATACCGTTCAAAGATGTGACCAGTTCACTGCTAGTATCTTTAGCTTTATTCTTCGCTAAACTGATTTCTTCGAACAACATGAATTTGTTTAATCTCTTCACTGACATCCTTCCTTCGGCTATTTGAGCTATACCTGTTGAACCCATACGTTATTTAAACCGAAATTTTATTTAGTTATTTTATTTACTTACCTTGAGGGAAAAATACCGTCATGGATTGTCGAAGGACATTGTAATAACTAGTAAGTACGAAGACCTTTTCAGCTGTAATTGAATAACCGCCCAGTACATAAGCCAATATGCAGACAAACAAGGCTATTCTCGTATTGTACATTATGAAAGACAGAAAAATACCTCGCAAGAAGGAATTGCTTCTGATGGATTTTATCTCGTACCTGTAAATATAAGAAGTAGTTGAAAGTGAAGAAATTTACTTAATTTGGATAAAGTATACAGTGTATAAAAGCCAAATGGAATAAATTCATTATTTCGGTTACTGTACATATTTATAAAAAATCCCGAAACACGACAAATTTAAATTATAACTTGACATTCTTTAACGTGAAAATGCAACCCCTAACTTCAACCTCCTTAGAATGACAGGTACAACCCCCAATTTTTTAAATGGGAAGTATAGGCTTGTGATATATTTATCATTAGAAAGGTCTCTTCATTCTATAGTCAAAAATGTTATTGTTTTTAAATTTAATGCAAAAATTAACATAAAAAAAATTAATATCATGTTGTTACCGAAATTCCCTAAAATCTACTCGAAACTTATTACAATATACTTAAAACTTATTTCCCGTTTAGGTCTTGATAATGAGAAAGTGAACAAAAACCATAGCAATGTGGTTTTTAGATGGTAACCATTAAAAAACTTTAAAGAATTTCCGTGGCAACGCTATTCTGATTTAAATGACTTAAAAGAACGAATAACGCTTGCGATTAGGTCGATCACGCCTGATATGCTAAATAATGTTAGAAGACAGTTTTGTTTGAGATTAGGATGTTGCCAAGACGTTCGCGGAGAACATTTTGAACATCTACTTCATTAACATTCATAGTTCTTTTTGGTGTTCTACATTTTATTACGTTTTGCATTACATTTTAGTTTTTGATTGTATTGTAGCGAATTTCGGTAACAAAATGATTTTAATTTTTTTTATGTTAATTTTTGCGTTGAATTTAAATACAATAACATTTTTGAATAGAGAGTGAAGAGACCTTTCAAATGATATATCACAAGCCTATACTTCCCATTTAAAAAATTGGGGGTTGTACCTGTCATTCTAAGGGGGTTGAAGGTAGGGGTTGCATTTTCACGTTAAAGAATGTCAAGTTATAATTTAAATTTGACGTGTTTCGTGATTTTTTATAAATATGTAGGTACAGTAACCGAAATAATGAATTTATTCCATTTGGCTTTTACACACTGTATGAAACCAAGCAAATATCCAAACATTTGAAGTTGAAGTGCATTCAAATTTGGCCTATTTTCAATAGTTCCCATTCAAACATTCAATGTTTGTGGATGCTGGGTGTGTGCTTCAATAATTCAACGAGGATTCTCAATTGACCTAAAGTTATGGTTTCATTTAAGCAAAAAGTAAATTGCCTCGTCCAGCCGTCGGTCAAAATCATCATCTGACAACTTTTGAACCTTATATGGATGATAAATTTCCAGAACTATTGCACAGTTTAGAGCCAAATTTGTGACGTCATTGTGATTTAAAACATATTTTTTGAAATAAACTTCCTAATTCCATAAATATTATTATTTTCCTTTCAAAGTTATTCGCCTGGTTCCGTACTTTATCGCAACCCTGTAATAATTAATTGTTACCTTCTAGCTTTAGCTACCATGAAAGCAAAAGGTTTTTCCCAACCGTACATCTTGATGACCTGTATACCGGAAAGTATTTCATTCATTAATCTGACTCTTTCGTCAGTTCTTAGTGCTGTTTTTAATCGTAACACCGATATCATCCTACCCAAATAAGCTGAAATAAAAACAAACGATATTTCTTCGACCTAAATCGCCTACAAATTTTTTTCCTACGACCACCTGAAAACAAGATACAAGAGGTTTTTCGTCCAGCACTGTATAACACACCAAAATAGGAAAATGTGAATATAAAAATATTTGTGGTCGTAGGAAAAATAATGTACATAACCAGTTGTCGTATTATGGATTACAACGCACCTTGTATGGGAACGAAAGCGATGATTACCAGCACTCCGATGACGGCGGCAACTCCGACTTCTTGGTACATGAAATAAGTACAGACGACAGTCTCTAGAGGCGCTGCCCACATTTGGTGAGCAAAAATGACGACGTAATCGAACCTGTTGACGTCGTTGGATAAAAGATTCACTATCTGTCCAGCTGTGGTATCCCCCAAGGCTGTTTTGCTCAGCCTCAATGCTTTTCGGTAAATCAACGAACAGCACGCCACTCTGATCTTCATCCCCATGTGGCATACCGCGAACATGTAGGGGTGGCTCACCAAGATGGATATTAAGGAGCAAAGTACCACTCCAACGGCATAGTAGTAAGCTTCTTCGTGAGTTATGTCGTATCCTGGAGGGGGATATGGATCAGCGGATCGACGAGTGCGGAGCAAACTTGAAAAATATTAAAATTAACAAATTTGTGCATTTTTTTGTACATTTATGGGACAAATTTGTTATCTAAATATGTTATCTAACGATAGATTATGGTAGAGGGGCTTAAAACAACTGAAAAATGTCATTCAACTAAGGTGGTTCTTCTAGGGTGGTTTTGGGGAAAAGAAGAAGTGACATTTCGAAATCCTGCGTTTTGGAGCAGAACTTGATCTCAAATTGAAAAGGATCAGTAGTTTGTCTTGATTTTGTTGGCCACCAAGATCTCCAGACTTATCCCCAATTGAGCACGTGTGGGATATGATGGATAGAAGATTGCTCAATTTGCAACGTCCTCCTTAGACTCTAGAAGAATTTCGAAAGGAGCTGGTGGTTGCCTGGAATGAGATACCACAGGAGGACATTGCCCACCTGATCAGAAGCATGTCTAGAAGCGTTGGAGAATGTGTAACACATCGGGGTGCATCCACACATTATTAAAGGTAAAAGGGCTTTAAAGCAATGCGATCAACCCTCGTACATAAAACAAATCTTAAGTATTAAAAAAAGCTCGATAACAATTTTTATGGTAGCAAAAAAATGGAACCTATGACGAAAAAAAATTGATTTTCGAAGGTCTTGCATCCTAAATGACCAGACACTAGTCCCTAGTGCTGTCAAATTTCAGAACAATTGAAATAATTTAAATTTGGAAGCTTCACCAGATTTGATATTGTACTTGGATTTTCTCAATTCCACCATAAAACTCTGTGTTTCTGGAGTTCTGTCTTTTTGTCAATAGGATTAATCAAAAAGAGTTTTAGAATTTTTATCAAAATTTGATTTTCGATTGAAAAAAGAAGATTTTTCTAGAAGAAAGGAATAACTTGGAAAATTTTAGAGGTTATGTGTGAAAATAAAACGTAAAATTGAGGGTAAAATCTACTCCAAAAGGTAAGATTTCGAAATTTCACCCCCTCCAAAGAGTGTCCTTGGTTGAAAGACATTTTTGTAGTTTTTTATAAGCGCCTCTCTCATTTCAGGTAACAATTTTTTCCCTTTTTCAATTTCTTGGTTACAGCACTCCCTATTGGGAAACTTACTTACCTTTCTGTTGTATTTAGTATCGTAACATTGAGATGTTCCTCAAGAAGTGGATTTGAAGGAGGTTTCTGGAATTGCAGATCGAAGTATCGTACCAATCTTCCAAGTACGATTGGTTGGACCAACCTTATTATAAAAAAAAACATTTTAAATGTTAAAAAATATATAAAAACAATTTTCAAACACTTACTTAACCGCTTCTGAAATAACTAGAAAGACACCCATAAAAAGATACTCCCAACCGAACGTCCTAAGCAACACTCTTTGCAAAGAAGGTTCTGTTTCTTTCTTTTTAGCCCTTTGTTCTTCTTGTTTCCAATATACCTCCAATTTGTTGCCCAAATAATCCGATCTGTGTTCTCTTAAAGTTTCGGTTAAATCCGTTTCTTCCAAATCTCGTTTGTAACCTTCAATGAACGTTGGTATGATGTAACTGGAAAAATAGTGATTATGCAACCAATATTACATCCACTTTGATGATATTTGCAGCGATGTTTCTAATGTAGCGAAATATTGATTATTTTTAACGATTTCCGGCGAAAGTTGACCTCCTAGCAAAAAATATTCAATGCAAAAGTTGTAGATCTTTTCAAGATGTACAACTTTTGTTTATGTCATTTTTTTACATAACCTCAAATTTTCGAGAAAAATGCGTTTTTTATTTTTCATTCAGGCAAAAATTATGGGATTTTGACGAAAATTGGTGAAAGTGTACCTTTTTATATCTCGAAGAACTTGTAATTTTTTAAGAAAAAAAATACAAAATTTTTCGAGATACCTACTCAAATTTATTGACAAAAACACCCCTAACTTCAAAAATAGCTGTGTTCAAGCAGAAACGTCGCCTTTTCATAGTTTTTTCACGAACTTTATGTTTAAAATATAAAAAGTTATACTTGCTTCACAAAAACAAGGTCAAAAATACCAAAAACCCAAAAAGTAGCTTTTGCAACTACGCAATTTCATAAATCGTTGATAATTTATCTAAATTACAAATGTAATCCAAAAAAATAATTGCACCAGTCGATTCTGTGGAAAGAAACACAAAAGAAACTCTAGTTCAATGAATTTAAAGGATTTTTTTTTAAATATATTTCTCTAATCATTCAGGCTTCAGGTACATTAAGAGAATCATTTTTTTTGCGATATTTTAATGTGTAAAAATCATCATCATCATCACTGTATTTTTTATATTTTTTACAACAAGTTATTTGGAATATTTAAAAAAATGTTTGAATCAAGTTACAGTCGACAGAAGCAAACATGGTGCGCGGAAAATATGTCAACTAATTTAAAGGTTATCACAATCAGCCAATCACGAGCCAATGTTAACGATAATATCAATTTTAGTGGCTGCATAAGTGAGATGAAAATACAACTACAGCGACAAGGACACGCCCACCCAGGGTTCATGTTTACTTCTGTCAACTGTATTTTATTTTTATTGCAATACTTTTTTGCATTATTTTTTTATTTGTTTTTACAAAAAATATGTTACAATGAATCACGCCTGGGCACCACTTTAGGATTTAGGGCAACGCCCCCCCCCCGGAGGGGGGCCGATGAACGGATAGCTTATGAGTAGAGGAACATATTTATAGGATATTTTGATGGACTGTCCCCAAAAAAGAAAAAACTTACAGATGGAGTACAATCTGATTAGGTTAGGTTAGGTTAGGTTAAGTTAGGTTAGGTTAGGTTAAGTTAGGTTAGGTTAGGTTAAGTTAGGTTAGGTTAGGTTATGTTAGGTAGCTAGGTTCAGATAATGTATCTCCGCTAGGGGGCGTTTCCGCGCGGTAGGACTCCTACCACTATGTTTATCTCTTCATAAGCTGTCCACCCATATGCATCCCCCCGGGGGGCGTTGCCCTAAATCCTAAAGTGCAGCCTAGGCCTGCAATGAATGTTTTTTGATAAATATTTACAAAATAATTGGCAGGCTTTATGAATGTTAATTAGATTAGTCCTGCTCTTATTTGCAAAGGTTGATTCGTACCTGATTCTTCGTTGTCAGATTCTTGAACGCAGCTATTTTTAAAGTTAGGGGTGTTTTTGTCAATAAATTTGTGTAGGTATCTCGAAAAATTTTGTATTTTTTTTCTGATAAAATTACAGGTTATTGGAGATATAAAAAAGTACACTTTCACCAATTTTCGTCAAAATCCCATAATATTTGCCTGAATGAAAAATAAAAAAACTGAAAACACGGTTTTCAGCATTTTTCTCGAAAATTTGAGGTTATGTAAAAAAATGACGTAAATAAAAGTTGTAGATCTTGAAAAGATCTACAACTTTTGCTTTGAATATTTTTTGCTAGAAGGTCAACTTTCACCGGAAATCGTTAAAAACGATTTTCACCTCTTTCATCCCTTCGCA
Source organism: Ophraella communa (assembly GCA_035357415.1). Classification (NCBI taxonomy): domain Eukaryota; kingdom Metazoa; phylum Arthropoda; class Insecta; order Coleoptera; family Chrysomelidae; genus Ophraella; species Ophraella communa. Next base: position 31,363,217 of record CM068992.1, on the reverse strand, counting down.
TTTCCGCCCCGCCAGCTCATTTTTCCTAAGGTTTTTACAATCCCTTTGACTATTTCCCACTCATGGAATTCTGCTAATTTTTTTCTTTTTTTTTTCGACTCAAATTGTTGTTTCAAGGGAAATATAAAATAATATTTTACATTTACTTTGGGAAATATAGGGGCGAACAGTTTACCTGAAAGTGGCGGCTGATAGAGGGAAAGCATCTTCTCTGGGGTTTGGTTTTCTTGTTTTCTTTGTAGCACCATCCATTTTTTATGATTTAAAAGTCTGAAAACCAATTTTAAAATTAATAGAGATATTAAATAGTAAAAACATTAAAAATAGAACATTTTAAACAAAATTTCCACTATTTATTTAAAAAATTGCTATTTTAAACTCAATGGCAGCTGTTTCGTCAAAAACTGACATCGTCAGATTGACATATTGAAGTTACACACATAAGTCAATCTGACGATGTCAGTTTTTAGCGAAACAACTGTCATTGAGTTTAAAAAAACAATTTTTTGAATAAATAGTGGAAGTTTTATTTAAAATGTTCTATTTTTTATGTTCTTAGTAAGATGGAATTCCACAAAGTAAGGGTTATTACAATCAATTTCATTAAAAAGTAATTTTATCGATATCGGCAAACTTTGTTAATAAGTTTCTTTGTGAAATGTCATGATTATTTTATTTTGAATTTGGTTTATCATTAGTAAAGTTCCAAAGATACTTAAAAAGAATGCCGCATGTAATAAATGTTATTTTTTTAAAATGGCAATCAAAATGATAACAATAATATTTATTTTATCTTCAAACATTTTTTTATAGGGATTGATTGTCACTCATACATAAAAATAAAGCATTAGTCGAGGAGTGCAGTATTTTTTCGGAAAAACTTATTTAAATTGTAACAACTGATTATGACACAGTGGCTTATAACAAATAAAAAAATTATTCAACTAGGGAGTAATCTTTATTTTAGAATAAATTACATTTTACAACAGAATTTGTAGTAATCGTAATTTTTGCTATAAATTTTTATGTGTTTGAAAAACTGGCCCACGCGCAACTGCGCATGTTACTGCGGATTTTAATTTTGTGACTTTCACACAAATTAATATCGTGTGGGTCCATCCCTAGCTTGCCTTAGTGCTGTCACTCGTATTTGGCATGATCCATATTAAATTATTTCAAAAACTATTATTTAAAATAATATAATATGCTATATAAGCCACGGTGGAATGGAAAAAATGTTTTCAACTTTCATAAAGACGCAAGATTTCAAAATTTTACTATTTTTCATCACCCCAAAACCACCTTAGAAGAGCATCCCTGGTTGAATGATTTTTTTGTTTGTTTTTTCCATTCTCAATTTTTTTGGCTACAATACTCCCGGATTTTTTTTAAAGTTATGTACCAAACGGCTTTTTAATGGAACACACATTGTTTTAGAAACATGCTATTTTTAACATTTGGTCCATAACTGTTACCACGTCTTTAGGTTCTTTACTGAAATAATTTATGTTTAAATCGGCATTAAAATGAAAAATACAATAACAAAAAAATTCTTTTTATTTGTCAACTAAAATATTCATTTAGCCATATACAGTGCTTTTCAGATAAAAGTATCCACCTTTAATAACTTTTGTAATACCTACTGGTATTTAGGAAAAATCCAAAAACACGTTAATTTATGTTGGAAGGGGAAAGCATTATGGCTTATTTAAACTTACTGGAAAAGCCACCCCCTCATCCCTAGCAGCATCCCTTTTTTTAAATTACTTCTCAAATATTTTTTTCTGAAAAGCACTGTATAAATAAATTTTTGTAGTACTACCTGATTTTAACTAATTTTCAGTATTAACTTTTTACTTAAACTGCAATTTTCGATTAAATAATTCGAACATCCCTCGTATATTTGTTTATTTATCTTTGTCAGCTCAAAAGTTGCCGTTACAACATTTTTTATGAAAACTTGAAAGATAACAAACAGTTTATTTATATTTGTTTATGTAATGTCTATTCATTTCGATGTAATTACAAAATAGGTACACCTAAGGTCAAAATATTTAAAGATAATGGTACAGTGACACTGATATCATTAAAATATTTTTTAGGATTTCAAGTTTAGTTGCATAATAATTAACAAAACATCGAAATATGTGTATTTAGATATACAGTGTGTAAAAGCCAAATGGAATAAATTCATTATTTCGGTTACTGTACCTACATATTTATAAAAAATCCCGAAACACGTCAAATTTAAATTATAACTTGACATTCTTTAACGTGAAAATGCAACCCCTACCTTCAACCCCCTTAGAATGACAGGCACAACCCCCAATTTTTTAAATGGGAAGTATAGGCTTGTGATATATCACTTGAAAGGTCTCTTCATGCTCTATTCAAAAATGTTATTGTTTTTAAATTTAATGCAAAAATTAACATAAAAAAAATTAATATCATGTTGTTACCGAAATTCGCTACAATACAATCAAAAACTAAAATGCAAAACGTAATAAAATGTAGAACACGAAAAAGAACTATGAATGTTAATGAAGTAGATGATCAAAATGTTCTCCGCGAACGTCTTGGCAACATCCTAATCTCAAATAAAACTGTCTTCTAACATTATTTAACATATCAGGCGTAATCGACCTAATCGCAAGCGTTATTCGTTCTTTTAAGTCATTTAAATCAGAAGGTTTAGTTTTGTACACATGGCTCTTCACATATCCACATACAAAGAAATCTAATAATGTAAGATCAGGTGATCGCGCTGGCCATTCAATCGATCCTCGCCTCCCTATCCACCGATTGGGAAATATTGTATCGAGGTACTGCCGGACATTAAGTTGGTAATGTGGTGGTGCTCCATTCTGCTGAAACCATATCGTATTCGCTGGAACTTGAGGGTTACCTGGATCAGGATATAAATTTTCCAACGTTGGAATGACATCATTTTGAAGTAGTGCCAAATAATTGTTGCCATTCAAGTTGCCCTCAATAAAAAAGGGACCAATGATATTGTTCCCTACAATCCCTGCCCAAACATTAACCTTTTGAGGGTATTGAGTGTGTTCTTCTCTCATCCAGTGAGGATTTTCCGTGAACCAGTAGCGGCAATTTTGCCGATTAGCATGACCGTTAAGTAAAAAAGTACACTCATCAGAAACCATAACGTCTTCTAATTGGATAATATTGTTATCCAACATGTCCGTCATTTGCTCACAAAAAAAAGTTCTCCTATCAAAATCGTCTTCCATGAGCTCCTGAGTAGGTATCATCTTATACGGATGCAATTTATTTTCTTTTAATACGTTTGCTATCGATGTATGGCTAGCATTGAATGTAGTGGATGCCTGTCTACTAGATGTATGTGGGTTTTCCTGAAACTCAAGCAACACATCTAATTTGAGTTCATCACTCAGTGCATTGGCAGCTGCTTTTTTTATCTGCCTTACATGACCAAACTCGCGAAACTGCTTTTCTATTTTACTTATTGTTCCTTGGGATATATGCGGTAAATTAGGAAATTTCTCATGAAATAGGCGACTTACTTCCTGTTGTGTTCGGATGTTATCTCCGTAACCAATCATTTGTAAAACTGTTATTTTATGCATTTCCGTTAATCTAACCATTTTTCAGAATTGAATTTAACAAACTTTATACTTAAATTACAACAATGACAACTTAAATAAAACAATTTACTACTGCTTGTTAAAATAGCGTTGCCACGGAAATTCTTTTTTAATGGTTACCATCTAAAAACCACATTGCTATGGTTTTTGTTCACTTTCTTATTATCAAGACCTAAACGGGAAATAAGTTTTAAGTATATTGTAATAAGTTTCGAGTAGGTATATTTTAGCGAATTTCGGTAACAACATGATTTTAATTTTTTTTTTTTGTTAATTTTTGCATCAAATTTAAAAACAATAACATTTTTGAATAGATAATGAAGAGACCTTTCAAATGATATATCAAAAGCCTATACTTCCCATTTAAAAAATTGGGGTTGTACCTGTCATTCTAAGGGGGTTGAAAGTAGGGGTTGCATTTTCACGTTAAAGAATGTCAAGTTATAATTTAAATTTGACGTGTTTCGGGATTTTTTATAAATATGTACAGTAACCGAAATAATGAATTTATTCCATTTGGCTTTTACACACTGTATATAAAAACATACAATGTAAATTTTTTACCCATATAAATTATTAAAAAGCTTGTAATAGTTAATGAAGCTATACAAATGCTATGCAAATTAAATTATCAGCAAATGAACATAATAGATATACAGTTTAGAATATTACAAATATATAATGATATGGAAATAAGTGGAAAATGCCGATAGGCACATTTTTCCGCTTTGTTAAGCGTATAAATAACACATTTGTTAGTTTATTTAAACCTGTTGGGAAATTTGACAAGTCAAAATGAAACTACGGCATCGTTTCTTCAAAAGGAAATTAAAATTCACTAATTGTTATTAACATTTAATAGACAAGATGACTTTTAATGATTCTTCATTAAGTAAAATGTTTGTATTTGGTTCAAATGTACATAGCAATCAACCAAGTGGGAATTATTGATTATTACATCCTGTTATTTATTTGTTTGCGTTTACAATTTAATACACTATTAATGAAGTATATTAGATCTAAGAATCGTCTATTCAATTTCATCGTAAACTAATAAAATATCATGTATAAACCCGTCTAAAAATAAATTATACCAATCAATATAGAATAACAATTGAACTGTTAATACTGTAACTAAATTTCCATATTTATAACTGTCTGCTTTTAGTATGAATATGTTTTTTTTTTCGTTCTCAGTACAACTGTAATTGTGGTTAATTATTTGATACCGCATGACTACTACAGGAATTAATTCGCAGTTACATTAAATGCAACAATATTTTTTCAGTGAAGGTCTGTACATATCTATTTTAATTATATACCACAATTAAAATCAATAAGCTACCATTTTTTAAGTATTTAACCAAAGCAATGGTTATTTGTTTAACTAGGCAGCAAAATAGCGAGGGTAGGAATGTATAGCTAAAGCAGTCAATCTACTTTGCTGCCGAGTTGAAAATATAATTTTTTTCTCCGATTGGCAGCAAATATTAATTTTGCTCTGTCACGTATCAATCAGCAAAGTATTACTTTTCCTTTTAGGCAATAATCCATATATCATTTATGATTTCCTTCATATTTCACCCGAGACTTCTCCGGCAACAAATTCAACTTCTAGGTCGCTATTACTGTCCATTATACAGCGTGTCCCGAATATAATGGTCATAAATTATACCACAGATTCTGGGGTCAAAAATATGTTGATTGAATCCCACTTATTACCTATATACAATAGTGCGCACAGAATCTGTGGTATAATTTCTGACCATTTTCGGGACACACTGCTTCCAACAACTGCGATTTCAATCAAATTTTATGTTAATTAAATTGCAAATACAGCATCCTCCTATATCATTATGAACAAACGGAGAAAAAAATATTTTTATAGCCAAGGTTTTGCAGGGTGATAAATTCCATATACTAACCTACATTTGTGATAATTTAACTTTACAGAACATGGAAATGTGTCTAATTGGAGTACACTTCAATGTTGCTGTTTTAGAGCTTTGGTTAACTCTTGCAATTGACTGCTGATCAGTTTGATTATTCCTCTTCTGGATGGTCCAAAGTTCTTTTCATCTTTTAATTTTGTAGTCATAGTACTTCTAATAGCTTCTGGAACAATAGCCATTTTGAATGATCATATTTCTTCTGGTAGCTGTGTCCCGTCTTCTGAGTGGATCGTAGCTGCTCTTATGATTTCATACTTGCTTTTGTTTGGAGGATTTCTCTTTTAAATCTTCCCTCTGTGAGTGATCATAATTCTTTTTGCCTTCAATATCATCTTTTAATAAGCTGTGCAATCTTATTACGTCAAATTTAAATTATAACTTGACATTCTTTAACGTGAAAATGCAACCCCTACCTTCAACCCCCTTAAAATGACAGGTACAACCCCCAATTTTTTAAATGGGAAGTATAGGCTTGTGATATATTTATCATTTGAAAGGTTTCTTCATTCTCTAATCAAAAATGTTATTGTTTTTAAATTTAATGCAAAAATTAACATAAAAAAAATTAATATCATGTTGTTACCGAAATTCGCTAAAATATACTCGAAACTTATTAAAATATACTTAAAACTTATTTCCCGTTTAGGTCTTGATAATGAGAAAGTGAACAAAAACCATAGCAATGTGGTTTTTAGATGGTAACCATTAAAAAACTTTAAAGATTTCCGTGGCAACGCTATTTTAACAAGCAGTAGTAAATTGTTTTATTTAAGTTGTCATTGTTGTAATTTAAGTATAAAGTTTGTTCAATTCAATTCTGAAAAATGGTTAGATTAACGGAAATGCATAACATAACAGTTTTACAAATGATTGGTTACGGAGATAACATCCGAACACAACAGGAAGTAACTCGCCTATTTCATGAGAAATTTCCTAATTTACCGCCTATATTTCAAGGAACAATAAGTAAAATAGAAAAGCAGTTTCGCGAGTTTGGTAATGTAAGGCAGATAAAAAAAGCAGCTGCCAATGCACTGAGTGATGAACTCAAATTAGATGTGTTGCTTGAGTTTCAGGAAATCCCACATACATCGAGTAGACAGGCATCCACTACATTCAATGCTAGCCATACATCGATAGCAAACATATTAAAAGAAAATAAATTGCATCCGGATAAGATGATACCTACTCAGGAGCTCATGGAAGACGATTTTGATAGGAGAACTTTTTTTTGTGAGCAAATGATGGACATGTTGGATAACAATATTATCCAATTAGAAGACGTTATGTTTTCTGATGAGTGTACTTTTTTACTTAACGGTCATGCTAATCGGCAAAATTGCCGCTACTGGTCCACGGAAAATCCTCACTGGATGAGAGAAGAACACACTTAATACCCTCAAAAGGTTGTTTGGGCAGGGATTGTAGGGAACAATATCATTGGTCGCTTTTTTATTGAGGGCAACTTGAATGGCTACAATTATTTGGTACTACTTCAAAATGATGTCATTCCAACGTTGGCAAATTTATATCCTGATCCAGGTAACCCTCAAGTTCCAGCGAATACGATATGGTTTCAGCAGGATGGAGCACCACCACATTACCAACTTAATGTCCGGCAGTACCTCGATACAATATTTCCCAATCGGTGGATAGGGAGGCGAGGATCGATTGAATGGCCAGCGCGATCACCTGATCTTACATTATTAGATTTCTTTTTATGGGGATATGTGAAGAGCCATGTGTACAAAACTAAACCTTCTGATTTAAATGACTTAAAAGAACGAATAACGCTTGCGATTAGGTCGATCACGCCTGATATGTTAAATAATGTTAGAAGACAGTTTTATTTGAGATTAGGATGTTGCCAAGACGTTCGCGGAGAACATTTTGAACATCTACTTCATTAACATTCATAGTTCTTTTTCGTGTTCTATATTTTATTACGTTTTGCATTACATTTTAGTTTTTGATTGTATTTTAGCGAATTTCGGTAACAACATGATATTAATTTATTTTTATGTTAATTTTTACATTAAATTTAAAAACAATAACATTTTTGAATAGAGAATGAAGAGACCATTTAAAAAATTGGGGGTTGTACCTGTCATTCTAAGGAGGTTGAAGTTAGGGGTTGCATTTTCACGTTAAAGAATGTCAAGTTATAATTTAAATTTGACGTGTTTCGGGATTTTTTATAAATATGTACAGTAACCGAAATAATGAATTTATTCCATTTGGCTTTTACACACTGTATAAATCATTAATACTAATATTGATTTAGGAATTGATTAATTTATGAATTGCTTGTTGTATAGTATAAATAACCGAAGAAGCAACAAATTAATTAGCGACCATGAACTGTGACAGCATTACACTAGTAATCGCAGTGGCGTAGATATTGTAATTGTTCTTTTGTTATATAAAAAAAATTAGGTACATCAATAACACCTTTAGAGTGTTTGGTACCACCTACACATGAGGTTTATTTGTACATCTTATCAACAAATCAACACATTATTTAGTTCACAGATTCTTTTTAATAATTAAAACATTGCATATCGATTTAAAAATGAATTGAATCATATATTTATATAAAGTACGTGAATCAGCATAAGAAAATTTAAAACCTATATCAGCATAAAAAGTTAACAAATATATAATTCTGGTAATTTCATAAAAAAAGATGGTTTTTTATATATATCCAACATTATATTGTGTAATAAAGTTATTAATGAAATTAAAATACTTGTATCTTAAAATTAGTAAAAATAATTTTATTTTTTTTCTTGTCGTAAGCCCCTGGTGTGTGAAAGAAAAAAAACATCTAATGACTTTCTTTGGATCGTTTTTTAGGTTACAAACGTTCTTATTTATATTAAAGTGTTATATTAAAAAAAATTACACGAAAATTAGTTTTTTTTGTAACTACCTATATGTTTTATATAAATGAATATACATAAGATTTAAAAAGTTGTTAATTTGATTCACAATATAAAACTTTATTTTATTTCGTATATATTTTAATGTATAATTAATTTTAAATATATTCTTTTTATTTTCAGATCGAAATCACGATTCGATACATCTGGTAAGTACCTATACAGTTATATATTTATTTTTTTCAGTATATACTCACTTTTAAAATAGTTTCTCCAACAAAAAATGTCGTTTAATGGCAACTTTCCAAAATATAAATACTTTGAAAAAAATGATTCTTTCTCATAATCAGTTCGTAATAAATTTTATTTCTGGCTGGTGTCTACACTAAACCACTTCCACTCACTATTGCTTCGAAAAAAAATTTCCGATAAAACCGATTGATGATACGAAACGAAAGATTCACCGTAGAAGCTCCCGAATCAATCCCCTTTACACTGTAGAATCGATCGTACGGTATAATATGGCAAAGCTAAGCACACCAGCGCGCACAAGGTTTAGTTTTGGCACAGGAAACTATGACCTTGTCGATGTAGAATCCAAAGGCGGAGAAACGGTCGAATTGTCCAACTAATCCGATTCAAAATTCACCGAATTTCATTAAAATTTTAATCAAAACATTCCATTTACTTTGGGAGCGGCAAAAATTGTCATAAAATCATTTTTTATTGGGGTTTATTCTTAATATAAGAAAATTGACAACTATAAAGTGATTTTTTAATTTTTTGATAAATTTACGCAGTCAAAAGTTATTGTAACTCAAAGTATAACCAAAATTAAAATCTAAATTTCTCGTGAAACCCTAAAAAGAGGATTCAGTATATATTTAACAGCGCTTATACTGTATTTGAAAATGAAGAGAGAGTAAATTCCCAGAATAAAAACTAATTCGGTATGCAAAACTATAGTACATAGTACGTGCGGTAAAACTTCAATATTTGTAATGCATTCTAAATTGTTTTTGTTAATTTCAATACAAAATTTATTAAATTTCTTGGACTATCACATTATTTTATGATATTTCATTGTACTACAGTAGGCCTAAGAGGATTAACGTGCGTCATAGGCGTAACCAGATTAGAAAGGGATAATTGTTATTTAACGACCTCCGAATGGCAACAGCTTCTAATGACAGATATTTTGACTTAAATAGTGCTTAAGTTTCTAGAAATGCAGTTATTTGATTTTCGATAAACGTGACAAATAGTAGTGACTAAAAATGGAAGCAGTTTGTGTAGGTAAAACAACATCTAAGGCAATGGGATATGGAAAATCTACAATATATAGAGTTCTAAAGGAGGAAAAATCAGGTGGAGTAACCTCACCAAAGCCGAAACCAGGTAGACAAAAACTATTAAAAGTCAACGTGGACGAGTTTTTTAAAAATGCTATTCGTAAGCTTGTTCACTCATTTTTTATAAACAAGCAAATACCAACTTTAGATAAAGTTTTGCAAGCCATTACGAATGATGTTGATTTACCCACAATAAGCCGGGATAAACTATGGAAAACGTTACATGAGTTAAACTTTAAATTTGAAAAAATGGGCAGACACTCAATGCTAATTGATTCTGAAGAAATTGTATGTTGGAGAAGACAGTACCTCAGAAGAATACAACAAGAACAAGTTAAAGCTCAAAATAAAAACATTTATTATTTAGATGAAACATGGGTTAATGAAGGACATTGCGTAGGAAGAGTTTGGAAAGACAAAAATATAAAATCATCCCATCAAGCTTTTCTAGAAGGATATACTACTGGTTTTAAGGAACCTATAGGAAAAGGTAAAAGATTAATTATTTGTCATATAGGAAATACAAACGGTTTTCTTGAGAATGGTTTACTCTTATTTGAATAAAAAAAACCGTTGATTATCACGAAGAAATGAATGGAGACGTGTTTGAGGAATATTTTGAACAGATGATTCAATTCATACCAAAAGGATCGGTTATTGTAATGGACAATGCAAGTTACCACTCCAGATTACTTGAACCTTTACCAACCACTAAATGTAAAAAGGATGAAATTGCAAAATGGTTATCTTCTACAAATTTGGCCTTTGACAATACAATGCTGAGGGCAGAATTGTTAACTATTGCTAAAAAACATAAGCAAAATTATAAAAAATATAAAGCCAAAAAACGGGAAATTGAAATCCTTCGATTACCACCCTACCATTGTGAGCTGAATCCGATAGAATTGATATGGGCTCAAGTTAAAGGTTATGTTGCCAGAAATAACACTACTTTTAAATTATCAGATGTTAAAAATCTCTTCAATAAGGCAATATCTGAAGTAACAAGTGAAAATTGGCAAAAATGTATTAGACACGTTACAGAAATAGAAAAAAAAATGTGGGAGCTAGATAACATAATTGATATTACTATAGAGCCCATTGTAATTTCTCTAGAATCAGATGGTGAATCTTCTGACACAGAGTGCGAAGAACCATAACTTTAAAATTATTAATTTATGTACTTTAATTTTATTTTTAGATTTTTATTTTTTAAGATTTAATATTGTCGTATTTTTTGCATGTTGCTCGTCAAATTTTATCCTTGCGGTTGATTTTTTTTTCTCATATACCTACTTAATTGTTTTTTTAGCTCCTCATATTAATTTATAAGTAATATTATATACATATTTTGTAAATAAACATATGCCTAAAACAAAATGCCTAAAATAATATTGACTTTTTCTTCATTTTACCCAAATTAAATTACTACTTACGAATTATGTTTATCTATCTAAAATTGGTAATCTAGATATCAATAACTAAAATAAATTAAATATTTCTATTTCCATATTAATTTAATTTTGAAAACGCACGTCTATGGTTTACTGCCTTTAACACTGATAACTGCAAAACATTTCTGGGAATTTACTTTCTCTTGATTTTCAAACACACTATACAAACCATGAAGGTCCTTGGCCTTTATTTCCTTTACAAAGATGTCCTCTTATCTTCCTTCATTTTATTCTTTTTTTTCCAATTCGGTACTCTAAATCTTCACAGCGTTATCAAACCACTTTTTCCTTGATCTAGTTCTACTCTTGTTCTTGCTAAGAAGACTAAATCATATCTAATGCCTCCAATACAAAGTTAAATAATTCATTAGACTGTGGATCCCTTTGTCTTATTCCTCCGAAAATGGTTTGACATGTATCTTTCTACGACTGTTCATCTATTTTTTGTATTTGTGAATGTTCTAATCAATGTTTTTGCTATAGGCGACTGGACTGACATTGAATATTGGACTTTAAACTACATCATGGTATTGTTACAGACCCTAATTAATTTTTGCATCCGATCAAAACTATTATAAATAAATGCGATTTATGAGCCTATTCGTTGTTCGAAATCATGAAATTTCATAACCCATTTAAAACAATCCATGACAGGACGTCAATTTGTATTCGTGATTATGTCACTTTATAAGGGATGTCTTTATTGGTCTGTTGATGTTCCATTTCCACTTAACATCCATGTTGCCAAATTTTTTTTTCTATGGCAAATTCTATTTATCTTATACCATTCTGGTTACTGCCTCCTGTTATATCGATATATTTCTTACGATTCCGTATCTTTTTCTTCAGTAGGTGCATGACCTTTCACCTAGAGCCTTAAAAGATAGTGAGTTCACTATAATCTTCTTGTCTTCTGCATTTACATTCAAAGAGCTTATAAAACCTGGGCCTAAAGTTTTGCTGATTTGAATAAAACCCTTCATTGTGTGCCTAATTTGAAAATTTTTTTAGCTGTATTTTATTTCAATTATGGTTATTTTTTGGCCTCTAATTGGCATCCAGCGTAAAAGTTGCTACCATCTTCGTGGACACTCTGTATTGAGATTCTATATTAAGAATGTAGAAAGTCCAAAATGGTTATCTGTGGTTTATCTATGGCTCAGAAAAATTTGAGGGAGTTTAACATAAATTTTAATTAGCTAAATATGAATAAAACAATAAGACGTCAATTTCAAGCAAAAATTTCATTTTTCAAAAAATAATTCTTGTTAAAACACCAATTTACCTACCTGTCAAATGATAAAAGTAATTTCCACGATATTCAAGCGAGAAATCTTTTTTTGAAAATATCTTTTTCATACCAAAATTGCAAAATATATAAAGTGTGTTCAACAATATAGTGCCCACAATAAAGGTGACTGATGGTTCTTAGGTACTTTTAGCTCAGGTATTGGCAATAAGTTTGGGTAAAGAATGCAAGTCTTAAATCATTTCTCAGGAGATATAACTGATTGGCCAATATTTATAAGTGAGTTTCAAAGATCTACAGAGCTGTACAGTTTAACAAACTATGATAACTTGCTGCGTTTGGACAGTGCTTTGGAAGGTAGGGCAAGAGATGCTGTCAAAGCTTTGCTAACTTCTCCTGAAAATGTACCCAGAATAATAAAGATGCTCGAGATGAAACCTTTTACATGATGCTCCTATTTGTTGCAGCACTACTAATGAGACAGTTGATTGATTTTGAACTCCAATTAATTGCAAATCAATTTTGCTACACTGCAGGACAAAACAGCGGCTTGTAGCTCTAATTTTGGAATAGTCTGCTGGTTTAATGGTGCAACTTTGAACTTTGAGGTAACGAAGCTTGTTGTGAATTTGTGTGAGGTTGTTCAATACTGTTTCAACACCTAGGTGACTAGCTTGTTCGTGATAGTATTGGATTAATAATGTACAAATTTTGTGTTTGGGATCCAAAATAACTGGAAACCTGACATTAGATTCCAAATTGAGTTCTTGGCTTTCTGGAAATCTTACTTTTAGTCGGATCAGGCCAGTAGTAAAGAGGAAGACGAAGAACTGTCTTTTTATAATTGCTGAACTTAAAATTTATCACTTAAATATTCTGTTGGAAATACTTGTATGATCTTTTCTTCCAATTTCTAGAAATTATAGTTAATTAAATTTTATTTTATTTATTTATTTAAGTATATCGTAAACTACTTTTTATATTTCTATTTTTAACGATCAATTTATCCAATTAGAAAAACAACTTATGATAGATGACCTGAACTAATCGATTTTTAAAAGTTTAATAAATCGAATCCCTTCCTAGTTTTATTATTTTTTTTATTTCGGCGCTTATGTTTATGTCACAAAGTTAACGGACTTGTTGACGCCACATTTAGAGATGAATTATTATGAAACCGGCATACATTTTAATTTTACCTGAGAGTACAATCATCAGTCCCTTCTTAAATCTTAGATCTTCTATCTTTATTGTTATTCATTGACAATGAGGATTATTACTTTTAAAGAAGGAAATTTTTGCAAGAGTATGAAACAACTATGCGTTTTCGCCAATTCGCTCAAATCTTGTTTCACAACCACTTCTTAGTCTTCTTCTAAGACAGATCCAACTTTGCTGCTCTCCATACAAGTCTAAATCTTTATTACCTTGATTTTTCTTGGGTTTTTTCTTTTTCAAAATTGCTAAGGAACTACGATACTACTACATTAAAAGTCGAATATCATCAAAAGTATGGACGACAAGAGGATATCCAGAGGTAGTTACCACCACAAGTAATTCATCCATTTCTCGATTCACCTTTTGCTGTTTTTATACGAGGTCTGGCTATTAGATAATGAGATTTAAAATGTATTCTACAATCCATTCGTTGTTTCCATTGGTCAAAGCAATGCTGGAAGTCTTCTTTTGTAAGAGCATTTAGGAGCTCCGCAGATTTTGGCTTCACGTCTTCCATCGACTCGAACCGGGTTCCTTTTAAGGCAGATTTGATCTTCGGAAACAGGAAAAAGTCACAGGGTGCTAAATCAGGCGAGGACGACGCGTGTTCGAGCACTGGAATGCCTCTAGCGGCTAAATAACGCTTCACAGACAGCGCGTTATGGTTAGGTGCAAGATCCACGATTTATTTTTTCACAACTCCGGTCGTTTCTGACGAACTCGATCTCGCAGCGTTGCCAAAACTTTCAAATAGTAAGTTTGGTTTATAGTTTGACCATCTGGAACCCATTCAGGCTTTAAATTTTGCATGGATTGCCGCTTAGTGTCAACATCGTATTGAAATATCCACGTTTCATCGCAAGTGATGATGTTTTCCATCAATTCAGGCTCTTCATCTAACTTCTGAAGAAGCTATCCAGCTATCTAACGCTGCATTCTGCGCGCACAGTCTCGTTATTTAATTGCCAGACCTCTTAGATGTCAGTAATTAGTTTTAATTATGTTCTGCTCTTTTCCAAGTTGATGTGTGTTGCTTCCATTACACCAAAAGTACGGAAAACAAGAGGATATCCAGAGGTAGTTACCACCACAAGTAATTCACCCATTTCTCTATTCCTCTTTTGCTGTTTTTATTGGTGTCAGTAATTAGTTTTCTTTCTGTTCCGCTCTTTACCAAGTTGATCTGTTGCTTCATCTTCCCAACCATTTTATTGTTGTATCGTTTGAATCCTAATCCCAAAACAAAATGTGCACAGACCTAAAGCTCCAAAGTAGGTATTGGTCAAACTCTAAAGTAAATATTCGAAAACCTACTCCTTAAGTAGTGTAGAACCATCAATATCAAAGATGGAAGAAAACTTTCTAGAGCACTGATTGAAATTGCAGAATTGGCTCTAACCCATTGAGTATATCCATCTCTATTTCCATTATTCGAGTTTGGTCTCACCATTTTTTCTTCTTCCACGTCATTATCTGCATTTTCTGCTGCATCTGCATGTATCCATTTAGCAGTCCAAATTCCTCTTTTAACTGTATCTGCGCTTTTATGGTCTTGTAAGTGGACGTAACCACAGCTATTATGATGGGAGTCCACTGAAAACGGATCTTGAAAGGATGGATGTAAGCAAAGGAACCTGGGACTCATTGAAAGAGACAGAATAGACACAATTATGGAAAAAGTAATGACGGTAGAAGATGGACCAATCTAAACACACAAGAGTTACTAAGATAGCTCAAGATGGAGAACAATTTGCTTGAGTTGTAGCCAACTTTCAACCAAAAGACTGCACACAAATGATTTTTCTCTTCTTAGTTGTTGTGGATAGTTCTAATTCATCTTCTGCTATCTGTGCTATGTTATCTGGTACAACTATTTGTGAATTTTCTTCAAGCTTCGTCTGATTTACCATGTTCAAAGCTGCTCTTAAATCTGCAAAGTTTACGAATAATTAACTGCTTTTGGGCTCCCTTCTGTGTATGGGATAGAGTCATAGAGATTTCTGCTGAACCATCTAGTCCATCAATAGTTTGGAGAGTTTTTAGAGCTTTGAAGCTCCATCTGCAGTTATATCTCGTAAAAGATTCAGAATGTTTCCCGTTGAGCCATCCCCATTACTTGGAGGATTCTCTGGAGTCGTGAAGTTCAATCTGTGCTTCTTTCTGAGATATCCCTACTACTTTAGAGAGGCTCTAATGTTGTCAAAACTCGTTTTTTAGCTGTCAAATGTCATTTCGAACTGCCAAATGTCTTTCCAGCTGTCAATTATCATTTTCTACTGTCAACTGTAATTTTTCAGCTGTCAAATGTCATTTTGAACTGTCAACTGATATTTTTAACTGTTATTTTAGGTGTCAAATGTCATATGTAGATGTCAAATAACATTTTGAAATGTTAAATGTCTTTTTTCAGCTGTCAATTGTCATTTTTTGACTGCCAAAAGTCGGTTTTCAATAGTTTGGAGAGTTTTTAAAGTCATGAAGCTCCATCTGCAGTTATATCTCGTAAAAGATTCAGAATGTTTCCCGTTGAGCCATCCCCATTACTTGGAGGATTCTCTGGAGTCGTGAAGTTCAATCTGTGCTTCTTTCTGAGATATCCCTACTACTTTAGAGAGGCTCTAATGTTGTCAAAGCTCGTTTGTTAGTTGTCAAATGTCATTTCGAACTGCCAAATGTCCTTTCCAGCTGTCAATTATCATTTTCTACTGTCAACTGTAATTTTTCAGCTGTCAAATGTCATTTTGAACTGTCAACTGCCATTTTTAACTGTTATTTTAGGTGTCAAATGTCATATGTAGATGTCAAATAACATTTTGAAATGTTAAATGTCTTTTTTCAGCTGTCAATTGTCAATTTTTGACTGCCAAAAGTCGGTTTTCAATAGTTTGGAGAGTTTTTAGAGTCATGAAGCTCCATATGCAGTTATATCTCATAAAAGATTCAGAATGTTTCCCGTTGAGCCATCCCCATTACTTGGAGGATTCTCTGGAGTCATGAAGTTCCATCTGTGCTTCTTTTTGAGATATCCCTACTACTTTAGAGAGGCTCCATTTTCTTGCTCCGTTCATCATGGTGAAACTTTTTTATCCTGCAAAGGATAGAGCTTTGATGTTTTGAGGATGTGATGCTCTGCAAGATTAGTTTGGTTTAAGAGGAAAGCATTGTTGGTGACTATTGTTTGTTGATCATTTCCAGAAAGATTTTAGCTGGATTTTTGTTGGGATAGCTCCTTCCAAAGTCTGCAACTTCCTTTGTCATCTTTTGTCTCTACAAAGACTTAATTGGAGCAATTACTGATTTAGTTAGACCTACAGAGGATTAAATTCCAACTTTTTTGACCCCTACAAAACTTTAATACAAAGTTTGCACATTCATTTGGTCCATTTTTATGTAATTCTACCAAAAACTCACCCGACGAGTTAAAATGAAACCAAAGTCCAATTAGAAATTAAAGTCTTTATTAAAAATTGTTACATACAGATGAAAATTACAAAATGTAAATTTAGTTTTGTCATTACACGCCTCTGTTGGGCAAATCTTTAACTTTATATATCCTAACTAACCAATGTTCGGTCGTATAAGCCTCTTCCAAAACGTCCAACTCGAAATTTTTGTTCCCGATTTCCGCTCCTCGGACCCGATCATAACCTGGAGGCTTGCCACCTGGAAAGAAACATTACTTGTGACCAAAATAGTGAAATCCGTAAGCCCAAATGTCATATCCCCTGGTACCAACCAGAAAGGGCAGTGATAACATTTCCACGCAACAAATTTAGCAGCAGTAGGTACTCTGCAGACAGACCCTTGGTTGATTCCTTAAGGATTCTGCCATTCTTGGATGGACATTTAGACACAATACCAATTAGGTTTGGCTTAGACATGGAGTTTGTGGTTATAGGAAAGGTCCAACTAATACGAAGAAGCTGGTAGAGGCACAAAGACAGAAATGTATCAGAAGGAGCAAAAATGTAGAGTTTACTATTTGTTCATGAGTTGATTGAGCAGCTCCAAAAGACTTGGCATTCTGTTGTTTAAATAAATAAAGAAGAATGAAGTCCAAAAGGGGATCTATCCCTTGACGAAAAGCTGCATTGAGCATTAAACTAACCACAAATAACTTTTAGCTGGACCAGCTTCACCAGAAGACTTACCATAATTTGAACTGTCAACTGTCATTTTTTGATTGTCAAAAGTCGTTTTCAGTTGTCAACTGTCATTTTCAACTGTCAACTGTAATTTTTGGACTGTCAAATGTCATTTTGAACCGTCAAAAGTCGTTTTTCAGTTGTCAACTGTCATTTTGAACTGTCAACAGTCATTTTTTGACTGTCAACTGTCATTTTCAACTGTCAAACGTCATTTTGAACTGTCAAATGTCATTTTTTAACTACCAACTTTCAATTTAAACTGTCAAATGTCATTTTCAGTTGTCAACTATCATTTTGAACCGTCAACTGTCATTTTAGGTGTCAATTTCATATTTAGCTGTCAAATGACATTTTGAAATGTTAACTGTCATTTTTCAGCTGTCAACTGGAACTGTCAACTGTCATTTTTTGACTGTCAAAAGTCGTTTTTCAGCTGTCAAATGTCATTTCCTGTCGCCAATTGTCATTTTCGACTGTCAACTGTCATTTTTAACTGTCAACTGTCATTTTCAACCGTCAAAGGTAGTTTTCGGGTGTCAACTGTCATTTTTAGTTGTCAAGTGTCATATTTAGCTGTCAAATGACATTTTGAAATGTTAACTGTAATTTTTCAGCTATCAACTGTCAATTTTAACTGTCAACTGTCATTTTTTTGACAGTCAAAAGTCGTGTTTTAGCTGTCAAATGTCATTTCGAACTGCCAAATGTCCTTTCCAGCTGTCAATTATCATTTTCTACTGTCAACTGTAATTTTTCAGCTGTCAAATGTCATTTTTTGACTGTCAAAAGTCGTTTTTCAGCTGTCAAATGTCATTCCGAACTGTCAACTGTCTTTTTCAGCTGTCAAATGTCATTTTGAACTGTCAACTGTAATTTTTAACTGTCATTTGTAACCGTCAAAAGTAGTTTTTCAGCTGTCAACTTTCATTTTGAATTGTCAAATTTCCGTTTCGACTGTCAAATGTCAGTTTTGACTGTCAAATGTCATTTTTCAGCTGTCAAATGTCATTTTTCAGCTGTCAACGGTCATTTTTAAATGTCAACGGCGTGCCGAGCGAAGCGAGATTCGCAGCACAGCATTTTTAATCTCTCATTTGTTGTTTTTGAACGGTCATTTGGCATTTTTGAACTGTCAAATGTCATTTTTCGACTATCAATTGTCATTTTCAGCTGTCAACTATCATTTTCAACTTCACCAAAAGCCAGGACATTTTAAAGTTTGAGTAGATTAAGGGAAATACAGAAGATTTTATTATTAAAAAAAAGGAAAGCTCTAAAAATGTGTCGTGAAGACACAAATAGTTGAGCAGAAGTCTTTTTTATCCAAAAAATATCAAAATTAAACTTTACCAGAAGCTTTGATATATTAAAGTTTGTATGAATCTAATAAAATTAACTTTTTGGCGATTAAAAAAAAACTTACCCTCCGTATAAACTTGTCCGAAACGATAATAGCACATTTTGTACATGAGACAATTCAACAACGTCTGAGATCCTTCTTTGTCGACCCTAAATTCCCCGCTGGGCGAATAAAAATCCCATTCTTTGATATGCGCGCCGCGGTCAGTGCTACCACCTGCAGAAAAAAACAAAAATTCCCAGTAGGTACCAACCTTTCAATCGAACCCTGAAAAAAAAACTCACCGATTCTCACCATCCACAAGAATTTATTGATATCGTCCGACGAATATCCGGTAAGTCCGCCGAAAATGACCAGCACGTAATCGACGTCCAATTCCTTCATGATCTCGTAAGCTTTTTCTTCAGTACTAGCCATCGCTTGACCCACTCGACTTATGTGCGTGTTATTCCAAGTGTTATTGTCCACCAAAACGGTCCGATTAGCCATCGCCGTTATCTGATACCCGTAATCCCACCAGGACATTATCTTAGCATCTTCGGGCGTGTTCATCTTCAACCAATAGTACGCCTCTCTGAAATCGTCGAAGATGATTCTTCCACCGTCGTGAGATCTGGCGCTTAGAACGATACTAGGGGAGCTGTAAGCCTCCGAAGTCACCCAAGTGCAATGAAACGTGTACGAAATCAACAAAACGGTAACGATACCGACGAAAATCGAGGAAATTTCGTTCCTGAAGCTCTGATTAGCCTCGATTTTTTTGTATTTCTTGTGTTCGGTTTGTTTGGGGACTTCGACGTTTTTCATAAACTTGGAAAGTAGATGGGAAACGGTTATGCCGCTAAGGATGCACATTACAGGAGCCAGGACCAACATTAAACGCACCATCACACCAGCAAAATAAATACTGGTGATTCCATACAATATCATAAAAATATTTGAATCCGTTAATTGTTTGAAGCAAAAATAAAGACCCGCTGGAAAAAGAAACACTAAAATCTGTAAATCAAAGTAAAAAGAGCTCCAAGAAGTGGGTTGATGTTCTGAAACGCTCGCTATAATAGGAATGTGATTTTTAGCATAAGAAGGATCTAATAAAGAATAAAATCTACCAGTCCAAGGCGATATTTTTCCGGAAATTGTTAAAACTCCCCCTACTAACACCCCAAAAATACCAACAGTGTAAACCAAAAACGTATATAAAGTTTCAAAATCTGTTTTAGACAATTTACTACGAATATAATCAACAAAAGCTACAATTTGACATAAACCGAACACTCCTAATGCCTAAAATAAAACAAATATCGCTTAAAATATTTTTTTTAATCAATTAATTAAAACAAAACTTACCAACATATGTTCAGAACTTTGAACAGGCTGAAACCCTACAAAAGATATTTGCATCGACAAAATTGTACCAACACAATACAGAGTACTGTAAGCTACATAAATCCTGTGTCCAAATCTACCAGTCGCCATTAAAGTTAGTACATGTAACGGTATCAGATTTATCAAAAATACATAACCACCCCAAGATGATACCTAAAATAATATTTTTACAAACAACAATATTAAAAAAATAATATTACTTACCATATAAAAGTATGATAAAGCTGTAAGAGTCCCCCAAAGAATAGTTCCGGTTTTAACAGCTTTTATCCAAGTATAATAAGTCAATAACATGCAAAAAATAGCAATTCCTTCATTATCATAACTTCCAGCAACCGATCTACTGATATATCCAGGCACTATTGATACAAAAGCAGCTGCTACTAAACCTGCTCCAGAATTTTTAACTTCTTTAGTGAGCAAATACGTTATTATAGTGGTAAAAGATGAGAATAAAGGAGCAAGAAAAACACAAACATTTCTTATATCTATTGAAATATTTAGCAGCCAACATAAGTGATAAAGTGCTGCTGATGTTACCATCAAACCAGGGTAAATTGTACCTAAAATTTTATAATAGAAACGTTTCGTAATTTTAATTTTATATAATTTACCTCCTAAAATTCTTCCTAAAGGATACCATGCTCTGTCGTCGAACCAGTTGTGAAAAGAGTAAAAACCTTGTTCTGCTAAGTATTTAGTGGTTCGGTAGTTGAAATAAGGATCGAATTCGTGAATAACACTCTCAAATCTTAATACGGAAAACAATCTAGTTGCAAATGCTGTATAAGTAAGTCAATTAGTGGGAGGATGTTATTTATAAATACAAAAAATACTTACAAAGTACTGCTGCTAAAGCTAATATGGTTAGAGTTAAAAGAGTTTCTTGTTTATCGGCATTTTGTGGTTGCGGAAGATTCTTTTTACCCAATCCTAACATCTCTACGTGTTTCAAAAAACTTGTAGGTTATAGCCGGTAATGATAAGGTTAATCTTTTAAATAATAAACGAACCGTATTTTGATTTAGTATTAAACAAGAAGCATGGCCAAATGTAGGTGTTATTAGTAGAGTATGAAAGCACGAAATTTTAATTTAATAGAAGAATAAATTTTCGTAATTTTAAACTTTTCTTCTACATTTGTTTAGTAATTTCAGGTTTTGTTTGACGTTTTGACGCGTCAATGATGTGTCGTATTTTGACTACTTAGCCGATTCACGCATGCGTACCACAATCTTAAGGCTCCTTTGCGTTATTTATTTCGCGACAAAATCGGAGAAAGTTTGACCAATAGAAAAAGAAGACAGAATAAGTTATGTTTAGGATGGTGAATACAGAACTGGGATGTTTTGAATAACAAGGATAAATTATCGTAAGTGACATTACGAACGTAAGAGTACAAGAACGATAAACATTTACCAGGATTGCCTAATCGGCCTGATTTGTCCGCCAGCTGTGTGACGTCATTGCAGTCCTTCATTATAACGTTTACCATATAAATGCATGGAAATAATAGGAATTAGACAGTATTTTTATGATTTCTGTAATACTAACGTACCACTATTTGGATTTTTAAGATTAAATACTTATAATTTATAATAAATATTCTCATAAAATCGTTTTAATACGACCGAGGACTGCAGTGACGTCACGTGCGAACCATTTTTCTGGCGAACGTAAGTCTTATGGGATTAAGCAATCCTGGTAAAATGTTTATCATTCTTGGTAAGAGTAGATCTTTACAGCCTTTACGTCAAAATGTCAAAACTTAGACGTAAGGCACAGAACATGAGAAAGTTCCAATTTTGGTACGTTCCGAGGTTACTTA
The DNA here is from genome assembly GCA_035357415.1 of Ophraella communa. Lineage (NCBI taxonomy): Eukaryota > Metazoa > Arthropoda > Insecta > Coleoptera > Chrysomelidae > Ophraella > Ophraella communa. Next base: position 31,340,759 of record CM068992.1, on the reverse strand, counting down.
CTGGTTTTTTATGGACAAGGAAATGGTTAAAAATAGGGATGGAGAGATACAATAAAACAAAGATTATCGATCATTCGATAATCATTACGAACTTAAGAATAGGTTCGTGGGTGACATACATACACGGCCTTTACGTCAAAATGTCAACTGTCACAACCTAGACGTAAAGCACAGAACATCAGAAAGTGTCAATTTTAGTACTTTTTAACGTTCCGAGGTTACTTTTTGGTTCTTATAGGCAAGAAAATGGTTAAAAATAGGAATGGAGAGGTAGAGATACAATAAAACAACAATTATTGATCATTCTTAAGAGTGTATTTAAAAAAAAACAAAATCAAATTTAGTATTCCTAAGTACTATACAATCCTGATCAGATGATATTCGACTAAATATAAAAATAATATCAAATTCCTTCTAAACTTTTTCTCTTATTATCACATTGAAACTAATAACGAAAAGTGTACGATAATTTTCTAAAATCGAACGTCTCAAGATCACATTTAAGGGTATGAATCGTTACGAATAAGCGCCCTGTGTAGCGTCTCAAAAATATTGCCATCACAAAAAAAATCAACAGCAATCTAAGAAATAAACATATTTTTACGCAAAATCACCGGGAAACGGAAAACTAACACCATCGATGCCAAACTTTATGCACAAACCCCCAAATCGTACAATTATTATTCAGTCATATGAAGTTAGTTGTCATGTCACGTGTCAATTTCATGTCAATGTCACGTCATTCATTGATACCTTGTTCAAAGACCAAAGGTAAGTTAGTAAAATTTTATTGAAGAGTGTTTGTTGGTGCAATGATAGTGTAAAATGAATTCAGTCTTAATTAAAAATTTCAAACTGTTTTTGTCAAAATTTTGTTTCTTCTTTGCGTACCTACCGAATCCAGAAAATTTGCTTCGACCCACAAAGAGTCAAAAAGAATCTACTCATCTGGTGGTTCCCATACAAAGTCAAACGCCACGCCAAACACAAAGAACCTCCAAGTTTAGTTCCTTTAGATATCAAATCATCTTCCTTTGGGTACAACCTCACCATTATTAGGAAGATCTAAGGGCCTACACAATATACAGATCTAAATATAGTCCTACTTGACAACTTATCCAGATACAACCAAATAAGCAGGTCCCTAGGAATCTTGGCTCCAAACTTAACTGATACAACCCTAGGAATCTTGGCTTCAAAGCCAAATACGCAGATCCCTAGGAATCTTGGCACCAAATTTAGCTGATACAACCCTAGGAATCTTGGCTCCAAACTTAACTGATACAACCCTAGTAACAAAAAACTGAGCTCTCCAGATGATTTTAGTGACCAATTTTAGGTACAAAGAGTAAAATTAATATGAAAAGATCTGGCATAATAGCCAGAATTGGATAATGAGGCAACAGAAAAGTTGGATATTTGGAAGAGGAAGATCTTCTAACAGAATTGGTATGGAGGAAATGAATCTGGAACTGTAGGAATATGAGAATTTTCCTTGCTGGTAAGGGGAACAGAGAAAAATAGGGATATTGCCGTGGATATTTGGATAAATGATTTCTATGACAAGTTCCAATTTTTTATTGATCTTCCAAATTGTTGTTAGGAGTATTTGGAAGCCTTAGGATTGAAACAAAGGGAAAAATAAGACCAAACAACGATGGAGACTGATTTTAAGTAGATATAAATTCAAAACTGCAAGGATGAAGTAAAGGATTGGAAAAATTAAAGAAATTGGCTTCAAACTTAACTGATACAACCCTAGGAATCTTGTTGTTAGGAGTATTTGGAATCCTCAGGATTGGAACAAAGGGAAAAAGAAGATCAAACAACAATGGAGGCTGATTTTAGATAGATATACATCCAAAACTGTAAGAATGAAGCAAGTGATTAGAATAATTAAAGAAATTGGCTCCAAACTTAACTGATACAATCCTAGGAATCTTGGCTTCAAAGCCAAATACACAGATCCCTAGGAATCTTGGCTCCAAACTTAACTGACACACTCCCAGGAATCTTGGCTCCAAACTTAACTGATACAACCCTAGGAATCTTGTTGTTAGGAGTATTTGGAAGCCTTAGGATTGGAACAAAGGGAAAAATAAGGCCAAACAACAATGGAGGCTGATTTTAGATAGATATAAATTCAAAACTGCAAGGATGAAGCAAAGGATTGGAATAATTAAAGAAAATTAGCAAAGATTTATCCATTAAAGGATCCTAGTTGCGCCACAAGATCCTTTAAAGTACTTTCTTGACAAAAAAATGTAGAAATTGTCCTTTACTACTCAAGAAAAGCAGGTGCTGGTTGCTAGAGATTTTTATTATTAATTTCAAGAAGTAAAATGAGTTAAATTAAATTTAGCGTGTTTTATCAGTTGGCATCGATCGTGTTACTGAGATTGGTCTTTATTATTGGCTGAAAACATATTTACGAGACGCGGTTCACAGTTTATCAATTTTAGACTTTTTTTTTTAATTTATTTTAAATCTAAATGTCTATTCTAAAAAAATATGGTTTCGATACTTGTTAAATAAATACTATACAATTTGTCATGAAACATGATGAAAAAAAAAACCTCTAATTTGCACTCCCCGTATAAGTAGTGCCAATTTTAATCTACAAAAATCCCCAAAAATAAGGAAATAAACGTCAGTTACAGGGGGGGAATTAATACTGTTCAGTCTTTACCCTAAAATTAACAACTAATAGAACATTTTTAACTGGAAAAAGAAAAAATTAAAATTAGCACAAACTTATAAGGTCTGAGTTTATCGGAAGCTAAGGAATATCAGGTTTTTTTCGTCTAGACCACAACATTTTTTTATCTAAACCTGTCACAACAAAGAAAAAAAGAAATATAATTTTTCTCGACTTATTTACAAATATATATTTACACGTTTCGAAGTTTATTTTGTTTGTTAAACTTACTTTGTCAATATCGAACCGATTTCCAGGTACCTGTTTATAAGACTTAATCTAAATTTCATCTTTTCATGCCTCTTCTGATCAACTTCGATTTTCTGCCGTGCGGTTTTTTGGCTAACATCGATGGATTGTTCATCCAAGGTATTTCAAACTCGCTGAAACAATCATATTGTCCACCTTTTGTCCACCAATTTGATTACATATTAAATTATTCAAGACAAGCAAAACTTTTTATCAACTAAACTTACCTTGCCGATAATTTCGTTATGGGATATCCGAAAGCGGCAACTGGTAACTCTTCTCCGACTTCCAAAAATTTAATGTCTTCCGCTTTGGGCCACAACGATGTTATCGGTTCACTTTCACCGCCTTTGATACCTAAAGCGATCCTTTCTTGTCTTTGTTTTAATTTTTCGATTACTCTTTGTTCCCGTATCCTCTGCACGTCCCATCTAAAAAAAACAGGGTTGGGATAAAGCATTGAACCCAGCAAATATCTTTGAAACGAAAATAACAATACCAATAACACCTTGTACGTTTTCACAGATTTTAAGATAACTTGTAGAACACACTGTATATAAAACCACATTTATTTATTATAAATTATACCTTTTTCTTCTTCTTTCGTCGGTTTCGAGTTTCATGTGTCTCTTATTGAAGACTTCGTCGTCTAAATTTTCCGTACCTTCCATTGTATAACAACTGGCGTAGATTTTGTGTCGCCATCGTGGTACCTAAGATATTTTTTTTTGATACATTTTTTGATTATAAAAATACAATAAAAATAACTAACCTCCAAAGATGGAGCTGGATCGGGGGTTTCTAATTCTGCTACAGGTATTCCTAAATTTACATCATTCGACTGAGTTACGTAGGCTTCTAACGACGTTAACACATTTGTATCTTTCGGTAATCCTTTAAAAATAAATTGTTTATAAATTTAAACAAATAAAATTCACTTTCTGTCACGATTACACGCTTAAATTATTATCATTATTACTTTTATAACAAATCTAAACAATTTTGGTTAGCAACAACTGTCATTTTTCTGTCGACTGTCATTTATTTATGGATAAAAAATGGCGGTCGCTGCTACAACGCACTCTATATTTCAAAACTGTCGTTACTTAATCGATGATGGCGGGATAATTAAAGTATATTATTATGGAAATGGTACTTACGTCGTTTTTTCTTCTTGTATCTCTTCCTGTAAGTTTCCTTTTCTTCGAGATTAATAGATTCGTTTTGCGATAAACCGGAAGAATTACTAGTAACTCTCTTCCGCCTAATGCTCATCCTTAAATTTTTCATGGGATCAAATTCACCAATGTTATTTATAGTAAAACTGTAGTTCGACACTTCGGATTCCGGTATGCTGGTACTGTAATAATCGCTTTTCGATTTCCAACTGTGATTTATATCGTCTAATAGAAGATTTTCGCTGTTAAGCTCAATCACTGTATTTACAAGATTATGTTCATAGTTTTTCACATTCACTGGTTCACTGTTATTTATTTGAGATTCACTATCACTTAGATTAGCACAATTTTCATCTTTACAGTTTATTTCAACAGAACAGTCATTATTGGGACAATATTGTCTCTCTAATATATCAACTTTTTCATTGACCTCCTCTTTTAAAGGGCCCTGTGTCATATCTTCCACAATAGCCTCTTCTTGAACGTTTTGGCTGTTTGGCTTTTCAAATTGATACGGAATGCCCCTTTCGATGCAGCTTATTCTTTCTTTGAGCTGAAACATTAAAATGTAATGTTTTGATAAATCAAGGTTGTAGATTTTTTTTATATAAATAAGCGTGGGTTTTTAATTTGTATCAATTATTTGAAAAGTAGAACTTACCATTTCATTTTCCCTTCGCAAAATATAAATTTCCCTGTCTTTATCGATAATATCATCATTCTGTTGTTGAATTAAATCAGTATGCAAAATTAACCACTCTTTGATGAATGTAACCTCACTTTCGGCGGATGTTTGACAGTTGAATGGCGGACTTTCTTCTTGCACATCTACTAAACTTCCATTTTCGACATTCGTCGTATACATATGATCCACGACATTTAATTCTTCTTCAGTTGAATGGTTTTGTATGTGATTTATATCGTTGAAATATTCAAAGGGTTTAGCACATTTCGACAATTTTGAACTATTTTCATGGTGAAAATCTTCGGACATTTTCGGCTAAACTCGCACTATGTTTTGATCATTGTTTATGGTTTCGCAGATTACGGCAAAATTGCGACGAAATTTAAATATATCGATATTTACAAATCCTTTAAGTTAATACACATTTTCTAATTAAAACGTGTAAACGATTGTCAAACTTTACCTCTTGTCCTTGGATCAATTAATTAACAATTATATATATCAGTAGTAAATTAAGCAACTTGTGATTATTCATTTATAACTTAATTCTTTTTATTAATAGAGGCTATTTATTTTAAACGATTCCATAGATATTAAAAAGCAATTACAACAGTACTCACAATCTTTGGTTACATGAGATTCGAGTTGATAAATAGTAAGGTTAAGGTTTGTACATTCATTATTAGAACACTTTGCGTTTATGCCTTTTCTTATAACTATTGAACACTCACACACATCAAACAACGATGGGCTTTAAAAACACTATTTAAATATATTACTTTTTAAACGAGTTCTGAAAATAAAAGACAATATTAATATACGACTCATTATCCTTAAGATATTCACGTTTTATGAATGAAAATTTAATTTTTCGAAGTTGAAATTGGTAAAAGTACTATAATTTTACTTTTAATCAAGTTACTTATATTTAAAAAAAATAAAATAAATAAATTTGTCAACACAACAATCATCAACAACAAAGCAATTTACTAAATCTCTGTTTTGTTCGTTACAACAACTACCCCATGATCCATCTGATCGGGATCCACCTGTCAAATTTATTTGTTTAATTGTTTAATCAAATAATATTTTTCTAACAATAATATTTTATTTTTTGCATTAATTAAACCGAAATAACTTTTTATTATAAAATGTTTACTTCCATTTTGTAAAAATATGAGTTTATAAATAAGTACAAAAGAACGCATCTATTGACATTTGACATTTTGTTCTGTTGGTTTGTTATTTTTGCTGTTCAAAGTAAGTTCTGTGGTTTTAGTGTAGGTTCAAATGATGGTATTACAAGAATTTTTTTGTTTAAATTATATTTATTCGAAATCAAAAAGTTCTAGATTTATCTTAAATTGAATTAATTGTAGTTCTTCTAGTAGAATACGTTTTTTCAGATCTGCCGTTGAGATATTTTCAGTGCTTTTAGTTTCTAATTGCCGAATACGACATCTATCTTTAGGTTTAAGTTTGTTTTGTTTTAATAGCCATTCTCCTAAAAAATATCGAATTATTACAGGTAGCATTTTTAAAAAAATGCTGCTTCGTCTATTAATATATAGATGGCGCTGAACGTTACTTCAACTCCAATACATGGGCGTTACTTTTCTTATTATTTAAGGTAGATTTTTTGTGTATAAAAATATTAAAAATAAAAAAATTTCTTACTTTTTTGGATTTCTAATTGCGCCTGACGTTTTAATAAATGAAGTTGTTCCAATAATATTAATCTTAAGAATGTAGAATTTGATTGTTCTTGCGGATTTGCGTTTTCTAAAAATACAATAAGTTCAGAAACTGGTAGTTTTTTTTCCCAAAATCTGGAATTGGGTTCAAACAAGCACAAAATAAGAAGAAAAAAACAATTTTCTTAATAGTATTTATTTAAAATAGCACTGGTAAACATATAATTTTATACACAAAAAGCTGTCTATTTATATTAAAAAATAATATATATATTATGGATATAGATAATACTCGTAATATTTATATATATTCACAAATAAAAAGCTACAGCATCAAGTGTTGCCTAACTCAATTCGAGATTTTAAGATTTGAAGAAAGGTTTTACGTAATTTCGTTAATAATAGGTAATTCTTGAAACTGGTTGAGAAAACCAAAAAGCATTTCAAGGTTACCCCACAATTTTGTATTTATAGACCAAGAAAAAAGGTATACACGTTAGTGATTTTTGACAAAAACACAAAATTCATGACTCTTAAAAATTTTTATGCTTGTGTTGTACACAGAATTATTTGTACACTTTTTATGTGCGAGGAGCAGAGGCCAGGCGTCTATAATTTTTCTTGTGATTGCAATTTAAATTTTTTCGATGTCATAATATATCAAATTGATTAATTCTTTTTGTGTTGAAGTGGCAGACCGACAGATAACATTGATAGCTCGAAGAAATCGACAGGAATCTACAAGTGGCATATCCAGAGAAATTGCTAGATTTGAAGGACTGAATATCTCAAGGCAAACAATTACACGAAGATTAAATGCGGTAAATTTGTATCGCAGAAGACCTCTACGTATTCCCAAACTAACCTATCAACAAAAAATTGTAAGGTTGCAATGGACTCAAGAAATGTTACACCATGGTCCTAACTGGAATTACGTGATGTTCTCTGATGAATCAAGAATTGGCTTGGTTTCTGATTCGCGAAGATCGCTAGTTTGGAGGGCCCCAGGAAGACAAGCCCGATTAGAAACAGCCCAACCACGTGTTCCATTTGAAGGTGGGAGTATTATGGTTTGGAGTGGTATTATGAGGGGTACACTGGTTTTGGAGAGAAGAATCACTGGTGCTGTGTACATCGAGGAAGTTTTAAATCCTGTTGTGCATCTATTGGGGGCAGTAGAAGATGGATTTATGTTTATGCATGACAATGCACCTCCACATCGAACAGCTGCGTGAGAGGCGAGTGCGTAAAACATTACACCACAAATGATTATGTATTGTTTTAGATTTTTTTGCTTTATAATTTATAAAATTTTGTTTGAGAAAAGCTCTTTGTGGAATTGGTCGAAGTTTACCTTACCTTGCAGGTTTTATTATAAAAATGTCTTTAACTGATCACTTTTTACTTATTTCTAGCAAAAAATAAATTAAAAATCTCTTTATTAGAGTACCTATATTGTAAATGGGTATATTCTTTCTTTAAAAACTTTTCTTTTTCTTGTATTTTCCATATTTATATCTATATTTATTAAATTAATAACCTCCTTGTTGAAGGGGGCCAGGGATTTGCGAGTTCCAAACACAATAATTATACTAGAATCCAGAGAATGAACTTTTTGTCAAAAATTTTTACGTATCACTTGGTCTATTAATAGTGCAGTCGAATTACGTGAAAAAAGTGACCAATTTATGACTTAAGTCCGAATTGAGGTAGCTAAGTGGAAAGGGGTAGGTTTGATAATTACAAATCGAAAGGCGACCATCCAAGATCTTAGATGTGTGCGAGGGGTGCGTGGTAGGGGTGGAAAGGGGGTGAAAACGGTTTTTTGCAATTTGCAGCGTAAATACGCATTTTATTGAAAAAAGTTAAATGGAAAAGTTGTAGATAATAAAAAAATCGACAACTTTTGTCTGAAACATTTTTTCACATAACCTAAAAATAAAGGCTAAAAAAGCGAAAAACCATAATTTTCGTTTTTTATTTTTTACTCAGCGAAAAATCAATATTTTGTTATGAAATTCAGTACAGTGATAGCTTTTTGTATCCCAAAAAAGTAGAATTTTTTTTTTACGATAACTTAATTTTTTTCCGACATATTAACGATTTTCGAAAAAAAGACTTCATTTTGTAACGGCTCCCAAGGTCCGAATTTTTATTTTAGACGCCTCTTGAAGGTCTCATTTTTTCGTAATGACTTTAATTTTCATATACAATAATAAAAAAATACTACTACTAGTAAAAAAAATCGTTTAAAATCGAAAAAACTGAAAAATTCATAATTTTTCACGCGTATCTTTTTCCTACCCTTCTACACGTTTATTACTCTCAAAAATATTTCATAAACATGCATTTAATTTATCACACCTTATTGCAGTTTGTAGGATTAAAATAAAGGAAATCATGGACGTTTATATTGATTAAAAAAATTTAAAAAAATCATTCCACTGATTGTTATAACTTATTTAGTAGCTTTGTATATTTTGTGAATCGTTTCTATATTATTTTTAAATGTACTTGCCGTCATCAAACGTGAATATTCTGTAGTATATACGTGTATATATAAACAAACTTCGGAAGGATTTTTGATGCCAAAGTACACTGAAGAACAGTTAATTCCAGACAGTCTGCTAAAAAAAATTTCCTGCAGTTGCAAAAAAGGTTGCAGTTCTTCAAGATGCAGTTGTTGAAAACACGGTTTAAAGTGTACGAATTTATGCTCGAATTGCTACGGCGTTAATGATTGTACTAATATCGAGCAATCAATCACAGAAATTGCCGATGTACATCCTTCAGAACACGTTTGCCAAAACGATGCATTTCAAGATGAGAATGGCATGCTAGAAGAGGAAGACAATGTCGAATCTGACGAAGAAGAATCAGAAAATGATAATGAAGATGAAGACGAACATGATAAAGATGAAGAAACAGTAAAATTGTACTTTCTTTGTATAATTCCATCGTATGCACGTATAAAATAATTTTTTTTTATTTTTTTAATCAATATAGACGTCCATAATTTCCTTTATTTTAATCCTACAATAACTGCAATAAGATGTGATAAATTAAATGCATGTACATGAAATATTTTTGAGAGTAATATAACGTGTAGAAGGGTAGGAAAAAGATACTCGTGAAAAATTATGCATTTTTCAGTTTTTTCGATTTTAAACGATTTTTTTTGCTAGGAGTAGTATTTTTTTATTATTGTATATGAAAATTAAAGTCATTACGAAAAAAAAGAGACCTTCAAGAGGCGTCTAAAATAAAAATTCGGACCTTGGGAGCCGTTACAAAATGAGATCTTTTTTTCGAAAATCGTTAATATGTCGGAAAAAATTGAGTTATCGTAAAAAAAAAAAATTCTACTTTTTTGGGATACAAAAAGCTATCACTGCACTGAATTTCATAACAAAATATTGATTTTTCGCTGAGTAAAAAATAAAAAACGAAAATTATGGTTTTTCGCTTTTTTAGCCTTTACTTTTAGGTTATGTGAAAAAATGTTTCAGACAAAAGTTGTCCATTTTTTTATTATCAACAACTTTTCCATTTAACTTTTTTCAATAAAATGCGTATTTACGCTGCAAATTGCAAAAAACCGTTTTCACCCCCTTTCCACCCCTACCACGCATCCGAGATATTGGATGGTCGCCTTTCGATTTGTAATTATCAAACCTACCCCTTTCCACTTAGCTACCTCAATTCGGACTTAAGTCATGAAAAAAAGGTAATTCGACTGCACTATAATGCATATTTCAAAAATTGCTGTTTAAAAACCATCTAATTTTGTCGAGATACAATATTGTAAAGTAAAAAAGTTAAAATATAAATTATTAATATTATTTGATCACTTTTTGTATTGTTTTCGCAAGAAACGAAGGCCCTTCCCTCAAAATTCTCGAGAACCTTGAACCTTGACAATCACTTACCGAAAACCGACCGTTTCTTACTATCAGTCATCTCGTTATCACCGAAACCATGAACGTTTCTATCGACCTGTCTCACAAACACTTTCCGCTCGTTGTCGGGGACCGGCGGTAGAGGCCTAGAGGGAGCCACGTCGACGGCGTACCTAACCTGATGTTGCTGTCGTTTATTGTACATATCGTTCGCGCTGGCTGTCAACCGGGAATTCCTCACGAAATTTTGATTCGTTACTTGTCCGAGTATCACTCCCGTTTTACGAACGTTCAAAGATGGACTGTTTCTGTCGTGGATCTGTCCATACATATCGCAAACTTTATCTCTGACGGTTATTTGCTTGGAGGGATCTCTGCTATAGCCGTACACAGGCTCGTTGACGTTCTGTTTTGACGTATAGATGACGTTTTGTTGATCGACCGGTACGTATTCTCCGAAATACCCGTATACGTCATCTTTGACGTATATTTGTCTCCGCAGCGGCTGCTGGACGTATGATTGGGTAGTGTCGAAGGACATTCTTCGGGATACTCTTTGGTGCTGCGGGAGTTGAATTGATCCGTATCTCGGATCTCCTTTTATAGACGGATCTAACTGTCGATGATAGAAATTGGCGTTTTGGTAGTAAGGAGATTCAAGTGGTTTGTTTACGTAACCGTAAATCTCCTTGCCATCTACTATGAGTTTGGTGGTGTGCATGGAGTTTGGTAGAAATACATCGTCTTCTAAGCTTTCTCTTTTAGGAGGTCGCGTTTCTACGCCTTGTGTACCAAAACTAACTTTCTTATACTGAGGATCTTCTACAACAACTTCCCTAGTAGGAGCTGTAAGACTTCCTCTCTTAAAAATCGGTCTATTCACTGAATTATTTCCATTTCTTGGTACTGAATCTATCGTACGTCTTTCTGGAGTGTTTCTTCTAAAATTAAGGTTCTGATAATTCGTATTGTAATCTATAACAGCTCTACCTTCTGGTATGGGTATAGGTTGGAATCTACCGTAATCAACTTCTGTTATTTGCTGTTTTTGCTCTCTGGGTAAACTAAGACTTCTTCTGCCGTTTCTTTGAGATGGCGAAGAGCTCCTGGATCTTCTTACGCTTATCGGTTCTTCGGCATAACCGAACGGCATGTATTGTACTTGATAGTAGTACAGATCTCGGTTTTCTATTTCTTTTAATTTTTTGATTTCTTTCCAATAGTAAGCTTCGACGCTTTTCCGCATTTCTTCTTTTTGAGGGGATTGCTTGGAAGTTTGAGGTATTCGTAAATCTACCGGAGTGGATGATCGTGAACTGTGTGGTCTTGGTGCTGATAGTTCTGGATTATGGTGCATCAGTACGTTTGGCGTTGGAGATCTCATGGTACCATTCATTGGGGATGATCTTACTTGGTTCATATAATCCGAGTTAGAAATTGGAGATATTTGGCTGTGTCTTTGTGGAATCCGTGGAGGGACTTGTTCCGGGATCAGTTTTTCCTGGGAACTTATGAACCTACTAGGCTGTACGTTGATATATTCCGTCGAACGAGCTTGGTAGTTACCAGATCTGTTTAAATTGTTTCTTGAAATAATGGGAGGTTTTCCAGTGATGGTCTGATTGTTATCTGAATAAACTTCTGATCTTTGTTGATTCAAGTTCAATTGGTTGGGTCTCTTCTTGGTTGGAGTAGGTGATCTGGAGTTTCTTAAAAGTTCTGTAGCTATCAGTTTTTCGGCGCTTACGTGGTGCTGAGGTATGGGTGACTTCATTCTCGGAGAAGCTGGTCCTATGTCACGATTTGACGGTAATCTTAGTTTGGATGGTTCTAGAGATGGAGATCTTGGTGGTTTCAGTGTTAACTTTTGTTCTTTCCTTGATTCTAAGCTATCGAAAACCGTTCCGTAGGTTTCGTCGAAAACTGGTTGTTCTGGGTAATTAAAATGCGTAAAGTTTTGTGGTTTGGGTTTGTTTGATGGTGTATTTTGGTAAGGATTGGGTAAAGGTCTTTCGGAATTGATGGGGATTAAAGCTTTAGGGTTCACCAGTTTCACGTCTTGGATTTGTCTGAGTTCTTGCGCTCTTGGTGGGGTGTTTCTTTGACCATCAGCAAATCTGAGAGATCTGTAAGGGTTTTCGGTTTCTTGGTTGTACTTGATGGAATTTTCTCGGTCTGATTCAGTCGACGAACAGCTGGTGTCAATGAATCTGTTGATGTTGGCTACTTTTTTAAAATCCATCGGACCTGGGTTGACTGTAGGTAAAGGTGTGTTTGGAGTTAGTGGTTTATTTTCGAAATTTTGTTTGATGTTGTTGAATTCTTGGACGTGCATTTGAGCGTACTGTTTTTCGATTTTTTCCATATCTATTGGAGCTGGCAGTCTTCTTTCTTCCCTTTGTGGGATTCTTGTTGTAGGCTTTGGTATATTGGAGTTTTCTCTGTAAGGAGATTGTCTGGAAAATGCGTTGTTTTCATTTTGGATGTTATCCGAGTTGATGTTCTTCCTGTCTTCTTCTTTTTTCTTTTTTTCTTTAGTGAAAATTTTTCCGGTGAAAATTCTCCTAAAACTGTTGTGCCTTTTTTTGTCTTTCACTTTTTTGTTATCCATGGTGAATAGGTCGAGTTCCTTTTCTAATTTATCCACGGTTTCGATGGATTCTGATCTTCTTACTATAGTGATGAACTCGCCCGAACTCGAACTGCTCTTTCTGAATATCTCGTTGGAGTTTTCATCTTTCTTCTTGGATTTTCTATCCAGAATGAGGCTGTGTCGATACTTGGATTTGTCAGCGGTTTTTTCCTGCGGTATTATCAGCTCGCTCTTGATGCTAAGTCTGGATTTGGGTATCGGTAATTTGGATCTATTTTTAGTTTCTTTTTTATCGATTTCGTATTTTGCTTTAATTGAATCGAGCTGTCTAGTTGGCGATAAGGATCTGTGAAGTTTGGCGTACTCAGTTTTGTTAACTATCCTCTTATTACTTTCAGGATCTGCTCTCAATACTAAAACTTGATCCTGCGAAGTGGATAGTTCATTCGAAATTGTTGTGGTAACAGTTTCTTCGATAGTTTCACATCCACTGTCTGTTTGGATGGTATTTTCTGGGGTTTCAACAGCATTTTGTCGTGTTAGGATATCCATGGTGATGGAGATCAGTTGAATATGTTCTTAGGTTCTCCTGAAATAAAAAAAATAAAAGATATAATGTCTATAAGGGAAAAAAATGCTTTATATTGGCAAATGTATAATACTTGTAGGTTAAAGTGGTTATAGTGCAGTCGAATTACCTTTTTTTCATGACTTAAGTACGAATTGAGGTAGCTAAGTGGAAAGGGGTAGGTTTGATAATTACAAATCGAAAGGCGACCATCCAAGATCTTAGATGCGTGCAAGGGGTGCGTGGTAGGGGTGGAAAGGGGGTGAAAACGGTTTTTTGCAATTTGCAGCGTAAATACGCATTTTATTGAAAAAAGTTAAATAGAAAAGTTGTAGATAATAAAAAAATCGACAACTTTTGTCTGAAACATTTTTTCACATAACCTAAAAATAAAGGCTAAAAAACGAAAAACCATAATTTTCGTTTTTTATTTTTTACTCAGCGAAAAATCAATATTTAGTTATGAAATTCAGTACAGTGATAGCTTTTTGTATCCCAAAAAAGTAGAATTTATTTTATTTACGATAACTCAATTTTTTTCCGACATATTAACGATTTTCGAAAAAAAGACCTCATTTTGTAACGGCTCCCAAGGTCCGAATTTTTATTTCAGACGCCTCTTGAAGGTCTCATTTTTTTCGTAATGACTTTAATTTTCGTATACAATAATAAAAAAATACTACTCCTAGAAAAAAAAATCGTTTAATATCGAAAAAACTGAAAAATTCATAATTTTTCACGCGTATCTTTTTCCTACCCTTCTACACGTTATATGACTCTCAAAAATATTTCATGTACATGCATTTAATTTATCACACCTTATTGCAGTTTGTAGGATTAAAATAAAGGAAATTATGGACGTCTATATTCATTAAAAAAATAAAAAAAATTATTTTATACGTGCATACGATGGAATTATACAAAGAAAGTACAATTTTACTGTTTCTTATTTTTAATTATATCTCGCCCTTTTGACTTGCGAATTACATTCTTCTTCCTCTTGTACTTCTACTTCATCGTCATCTTCATCATTTTCGTCTTCATTTTCATCATCTCCGTCTTCATCTTTATCATGTTCGTCTTCATCTTCATTATCATTTTCTGATTCTTCTTCGTCAGATTCGACATTTTCTTCCTCTTCTAGCATGCGATTCTCATCTTGAAATGCATCGTTTTGGTTAACGTGTTCTGAAGGATGTACATCGGCAATTTCTGTGATTGATTGTTCGATATTAGTACAATCATTAACGCCGTAGCAATTCGAGCATAAATTCGTACACTTTAAACCGTGTTTTCGACAACTGCATCTTGAAGAAGTGCAACCTTTTTTGCAACTGCAGGAAATTTTTTTAGCAGACCGTCTGGAATTAACTGAAATATTTTTGAGAGTAATATAACGTGTAGAAGGGTAGGAAAAACATACGCGTGAAAAATTATGAATTTTTCAGTTTTTTCGATTTTAAACGATTTTTTTTGCTAGAAGTAGTATTTTTTTATTATTGTATATGAAAATTAAAGTCATTACGAAAAAAATGAGACCTTCAAGAGGCGTCTGAAATAAGAATTCGGACCTTGGGAGCCGTTACAAAATGAGGTCTTTTTTTCGAAAATCGTTAATATGTCGAAAAAAAATTGAGTTATCGTGAATAAAAAAAAATCTACTTTTTTGGGATACAAAAAGCTATCACTGTACTGAATTTCATAACAAAATATTGATTTTTCGTTGAGTAAAAAATAAAAAACGAAAATTATGGTTCTTCGCTTTTTTAGCCTTTATTTTTAGGTTATGTGAAAAAATGTTTCAGACAAAAGTTGTCGATTTTTTTATTATCTACAACTTTCCCATTTAATTTTTTTCAATAAAATGCGTATTTACGCTGCAAATTGTAAAAAAACCGTTTTCACCCCCTTTCCACCCCTACCACGCACCCCTCGCACGCATCTAAGATCTTGGATGGTCGCCTTTCGATTTGTAATTATCAAACCTACCCCTTTCCACTTAGCTACCTCAATTCGGACTTAAGTCATAAATTTGTCACTTTTTCACGTAATTCGACTGCACTATTAGTTTATGAGATAAACAATTTTTCTTTTAATAGCACAAATTTTACTTATTTTTTACTTTCACCTTATTTGCCTGTAATTAAATGGGTTGTACAACAGTTCAAACTCTTTAATCTTTTTAACTGTTCTATTTATTATGAAGTTAAAATAAGTGTTTAAAATGAGTACCATTCACTTCCACACAATGGTGTAATCTATTTTGAAATGCCTCTCTGACATTGCTTAATACGGCTGGATTTAATTGTCGACATTCATTTTCTATCCTCTCTCGTAAATCATCCAGAGATTCTGGTCTTTTGATATATTAAATACCCCAATAAAAAGAAGTCTAGGGATGTTAAATCCGGTGACTTAGGTGGCCACTCCATCATCTGCCCTCTTCAATCTATCCAAAGAGCGGGGAATGTTTCATTGCCGGACAGGCATAGCATAGTGTGGGGGAGCTCCTTCTTGTTGAAAAACCAGTAGATCTTCCCTAAGTAAGTCAAGATATGATTCACCATTTAAATTTCCGTTGATGAAGAAAGGTCCGACAATGTGGTCACCTAGGATCCCGCACCAAACGTTTAACTTTTGGGGATGTTGTGTATGGAATTCACGCATAATATGTGGATCACTTTCAGCTCAATATCTACAATGATGACTATTTACTAAGCCATTTAATGAAAATAAGCATTCATCAGAAAAGCAAATATTGTTTAACAATTGTGGGTTGCTATTGATAAATTGCGTCATTGATTTGCAAAACTCTAGACGACGATCAAAATCATCTCGTGTACCAACTTAACTTTGTGTGGGTGGTACTTGAATTTATGTAAAACTCGGAAAACTGTAGAAGCCTCTAAGCTGACTTGCCCTAAAATTGCCACTTGGATTGCCTCGTTCTTTACAAACAGACCCTGTTGTGGTAAATTTCTCCATCAGGATACTCCCGAGGATACTCCAAACGAGTACAAGTTGTGATGCTCCAAAAACAGATATTTCTAATAATGTTGATCGTAAAATTTCAGATATATTGAACGGGCCTTGTATATCGGCCGTACTTATAATATAATAAACATTTAAAAAAAGTTTATATCAACGTAATTAAAAATCAGTTTAATAATTATTCACCTGTTCCAGACAAAACACAACAAATATAATATTTAAAAACGATTATTCTCACATTATTAACAACTACTTCATTAATAACAAATAATTTATGGAAACTATTAATTAAATATACATTTAAGGCTAAACCAGATTTAAAAACAAAAGAAAAACGTGACAAATTTCACGATTCTGATTAAACTTAAGCAACAAAATAAACAACGAACCACTAATTTGAATGCAAGTTCAATAAATTCCCATTTTGTTTGTAATACACTGCTCTGCAATATTTTTTTTATTTTTATGAACAATCAACTACGTGAAACAGCTGAAACAACTTTTTTTTAAAATGAACCAGTAATTACTGGCGAATCAGATCAGCTTGAAATTTTTTTAAATTTGTCAAAAAATGTGTCAAGTTTTAGAGTAAAGAAGTTTGGTTATTGAGAGTTGGCCCAAGACGCTTAAAAAATTGTCCAAACTGTTTTTTTTGGCCAAAAATAAATGCATGTTTAATATCTCGAGCAATATTAAATGAATTTTCGTGAAAATAGGTGACTGATTACAATTTTAATGTCAGAAATATTTGAAACACCCTGTAAACAGTAAAAAATCTTGCTCAATTTTGTCGTCTTGTAAAAAACTGTAATTTATCGTTTGGTTTTCATGTAAATCAGTTAATAGTAACATTTTTTTGAAGGTATAGCTTCAATTACTGTACCAGTAGCAATTTTCCTTGTTTTTCCACTTGATTTAATTATTGAGCAGTGTATCAGTTTGATTTGTGCTCATTTTAAGTTATTTTCACATTTCTAACTGATTAATTCACATCAGCGATGACTTAGCAATGAAGGTCATTTTTTTTCATGCACCAGAATGTGACTATATTCGTTTAAACGTTCATGTTATTAACAATCATTAAAATTTCGATTAAATTCATTGTTTTTAATTCAATCAGAACCGTGACAAACGAAAATTCTTTACAAGGGGGCTTCGGGACGTTCTAATTACCCTACAAGTTGATAAAACCAATTTCGAATCAATAATTTGGTTTCTTTTTCTTTTGCAAACAAGTGTAGACACCGTGCTTAAGTGTTGTCAGGCATGGCTTCGAGAAGGCTGTACCCAAAGAACAAAGGGCTCTGGACGCCCCCGTAGAATAACAGACCGTGAAGATCGTCGACTAAGACTATTGCTCTTAGGGGAGCGTTTCTCCACTACCAGGTCCAGTGAGCTGCTGGAACAACGGATGCATAGTTTATCGATTCCCAAGTGTTTGTAATTTATTTTAGTTTTATGTTGAGTTGAATTGGACTAAGCCGATGGTTTTGATCTTGGATTGTATCTACTGTTTATGCCGGAGTTTATTTATGTTGGTTTGACAACTTGATTGGGGCTTTAGGGCAGCAGTCTCCAAATGTGCAGCTTCAAGGGCCACTGCTTTCTTTAAAATTTCACTAAATTGTTTTTGCTCTGACTGCAATAACTGCTCTCTTATCCAGTCATCTTTCAAGCCACGTATGAACTGAGCACGTAAAAATGGATCGGTGACAGAAACTATAATGTTACAACTACATGTTACGGAAAATTGACAGTCCGAATTATCATTTTTTAACGCTGCTACATATTCTGAGATTGATTGATTTTCTTGCTGGTACGTATTGAAGAAATAATGTTGATAGACAACGCGTCGGTTACATTTCTTATGTTTAAATAGGTCTCAAATCGTTCTATATAGTTTTTGAATTTTTCACGCTTTTGCTCGAAGTTTTCGAAAGAAGGAATATTACAACTATTGTTTATAGATACGTTTTGGAGCTGTCTGATTTGTTGAACTAATATTTGTTGAGAGTTTTGAAATACTTTTAAAAATTCGTTGAATTGCGTTTGATCCATGATTGAGGTTATGAATCTAATGGTTTTGAATGCCGGTACGTCTATTACTTGAGTATTATTCACTGTTGAAATGGTCTTGAATCCTGTTTTTCCTCGTCGCCACTGTTATATATTAAAATACGTTGATTGCTTAACACATTTATTACAATCATATAACGAACAAACAAAGAGTGCCATCGTGCCTTTAGGCACGATGGTCGATCGAGAGTTAGAAGACGACGTGGTGAAAGGAGAAATCCACGGTTTTTTTGAAGTTATGGTTTGGAGTGCTATAGCTTATGGTTCGAGATCACCTGTAATAAAATCATTTTTTTTTATTAAGAAATAATGTCTCGACTTCATGATGGTCATTGACACAGGTACATTTGATACACAGTAATGTAAAATACAAATTACAACAGTAGAGATAATATAGTATAGATATTACAGAGTAATTGAAACTGTTTTTAAATCAACTTGTAAATATTAGTCTGTTTTAGAAATTTTATTAATTTGTCAAACTGATTCACTGATCCTAAAATTTCTTGCATACTTCCCTTAAGATCGAGTTGTTGTCGGGCAGTTACAATCTTGGAGGATTATGTTTAACAGACAGTCTAATTCCCACACAGTATTGGCAAGTAGTTGGTTCTTCACGAGCCATGAGATATCCATGAGTAAACCGCGTGTGTCCTATTCTTAACCTTCTAATGGTGATTTTGTCTTTTCTACTCATGGGTGGCATTGTCAAGAAGTTGCTGTATGGTTGGACATCATGTAGCTTGGTACTTAGTTGATTCCAGTGTTGGAGCCATTGACTGAATATTTTCTGTTTGGTGTTTGCTCTGAGATCTTTGTGTAATTGTAGATTGATTATGGGTAAATCAGATGAAGAAGCCTCTTTTGCAATTTGATCGGCTTTCTCGTTTCCTGGGATACCTACGTGAGCTGGAGTCCAGATTATTGTTGTAGAGACCCCTTTTTGAGCAAGCAGATGACTCTTTTCATGGATCTCCTAAACAAGTGCGAGTAGATGGATTTTATGGAAGCGAGAGAGTCTGTGCATATGGCTACATTTTCATTCTCCTGTATTGGAGTCTTCAAAGCTGCTAAGATACCGTAGAGTTCACCTGTATGTACGCTGCAGAGTCTTCCTTGTAACAATGTTGTTTGTGTTGTGGCAACAGAGAAACCAACTTTGATGCCATCTTTGGAGGCGTCAGTGAAGAGGATTTTGTCATATTGAGTGGCATTAATGAGTTCATTGAAGGCTTGTCTTAGGATTGAAGTGAGGGTATCGTGTTTGCTGAATTTGCAAAGGGAGGTGTTAGAATTTGGTATCACTTTTGTCCATGGAGGGAGATTAGATACTGAGAGCGAAGTGGTGTTTGATAAATTAATGTTGTATGGTAACGACTCTATATATTGCGGTACTAAGTGTAATCCTTGAGGAGAGTTTTGGCTAGTATGATGCCTGGGTGAAAGTATTTCTGAAACTGGATTAGTAGGACAAGCTGATACTTTGGCAAAGTATGAGAGAAGTAGTTGTTGATGTCGTAAGTGAATAGGAAGTTCACGGGATTCGCAGTAGAGGCTCTCTACTGGACTAGATTTAAAAGCACCTAAGCATATTCTAATGGCAGTGTTATGGTTAACTGTTAGGGATTTGAGATACGTTTTGGAGGCAGGGAGAAAAACTTGACTTCCATAGTCTAGTTTGGAGCGAATTAATGCTTTGTAGACTCTTAGTAGAATTTCTTCATCTGCACCCAGTGATGGTGTAAGAGTGTTTTTAGTATATTTAGGCGGTTTTCATGTAAGTCTCTGGTCGAAGGTGATTCCTAATATTTTGTGGCTCTTGACTGATTGAAGGGGTATGCCATTAACTGTAATATGTGGATCTTGAATACTGGTGTGTCTTCTAGTAAATTTAATTACTTTAGACTCAAGCGTTTTGAAGAAGTTTACAAATACTTGCTGTACTTCGTCCTTGACAGAAGATGATTAAATTGCCTCAGCAATCTCCGACTGAAGGGTTACCAAGTTGTCTGTAGTACTACGATTACGCCTGAATCCTGACTGGGTACTTGTTAGAATATTATGTCGTTCAAGATACCAGAGTAGGCGTTTGTTGATCATCTTTTCTAGTAGTTTGCAGAGTGTACATGTGAGTGAGATAGGTCGACACGAACTTGGAAGTGCTATGAATGTTGAATGCTCAATGTTGAAAAACCAGCTGATGTTTCTATTTTTAACTGTTTATATGGTAGATTACGAATACTTTAGCTGTAAATGTGCATTTATTGGGTTAATAAATGATCTGGTCACTGACTTTATATTAAATTTGTTTATTTTAATATCAAAAATGTTTACAATGATAATCTTTATCTATACATCATCACCCCAAGATGGGGTGATGAATATTTTCTGGCAGATTTTCCTTACGAAATATGCAATCCTCCATCTCACATCTAAAGACTCCATCCATCATTGACTGGAATGGAATAAAAGTTGTAAAAACAGAAACCGATCACGTAAATTTCAAAATCTGGCAATATCTTTGCCACCATATTTAGAATTCTAGAAAGAGATTATGTATATTAGACCGTTCTGTTTATTGGCTAATAACAACCAACATATAGTGTAGTAGTCAAACTGTTATTGGTGTTTATATGTCTTGTCGTCGTCTGTTTGTAAATACTGAGAATTGTTGACATAATGCGCCTCTAATTACTACCGAAATAATTTTCATATGTGTTCGCATGTTTTTAATTTCGAGCCGCTGCTGTTTATAAATAAATTTTAAGATGATGCATGCTGTTCTAGGTCGAGCGGGGTCAGAGCATTGTACGTGTAAAAAAACATTCAAAATAATTCGTCAAAGACTGAATGGTTTCATTGAAGAAGGTTGATAAATAAATGAATAAATAAACAGGTATCGATCCAGGAGGCAATCTGGAAGTCGTTTGTAGGTCAAGACATTGGAATTTAAGTGAAAAAAGTAACTTTTTCTGAAAGAAAACTTGAATTTTTGAAGAAAGCTGTTCTAGAAGTCATAAAAGTTTCAAATCTAGATCCTACAAGGTTTTAGATACTATCTTAGATCATCTGGAACAATCAGCAGTGTTTTTTGAGGGTAAAACTTCAAGATAAATCAGTTTCAACAAGGATATTAGTAGAAGTGCTACATTTTCACAAAATTAAACTTAGAGCAACCATTAAGTTTTATTATAGACTTTTTCTAAAAGAAAACCCTCAAATTTCTGAAAGAAGCTGTTGTAGAAGCTTCAATTATGGATCTTGCAAGGTTTTGGACACTATCTTATATCATTTGTATCAAACAGCTAGACAGATAAGGAATACATTGAAGCTCAAACTGCTGTAAGACGATTTTAATACCAAAAAGTTTAGATATTCACAAAATTGGTCTTGGAAGAAGCTTTGAACTTTATATGAAACTTATTCTAAAAGAAAATCTACAGATTTCCGATAGAAACTGCTCCAAAACTTTTAATTTCTGAATAGGACTGCTCTGAAAGCCGATTAGGTTTTAAATTTGGATCCTGCAAGATTTTAGATACTATCTTAGATCATCTGGAACAATTAGCAGTGTCTTTTGAGGGTAAAACTTCAAGATAAATCACTTTCAACAAGAATATTATTACAAGAAATGCTACATTTGTATAAAATTTAACTCAGAGGAATCATTGAGCTTTATTATAGACTTTTTCCAAAAGAAAACCCTTAAATTTTTGAAGGAGGCTGTTCTACAAGTCATATAAGTTTCAAAACTGGATCTTGCAATGTTTTGGACACTATCTTTGATCATTTGTATGAAGAAGCTAGACAGATAAGGAATACATTGAAGCTCAAACTGCTGCAAGACGATTTTAGTGCCAAAAAGTTTAGATTTTCACAAAATTGGTCTTGGAAGAAGCTTTGAACTTTATATGAAACTTATTCTAAAAGAAATCTACAGATTTCCGATAGAAACTGCTCCAAAACTTTTAATTTCTGAAGAAGACTGCTCTGAAAGCCGATTAGGTTTCAAATTTGGATCCTGCAAGATTTTAGATACTATATTAGATCATCTAGAACAATCAGCAGTGCCTTTTGAGGGTAAAACTTCAAGATAAATCAGATTTAACAAGGATATTAGTAGAAGTGCTACATTTTGACAAAATTAAACTTAGAGCAACCATTAAGTTTTATTATAGACTTTTTCTAAAAGAAAACCCCCAAATTTCTGAAAGAAGCTGTTGTAGAAGCTTCAATTATGGATCTTGCAAGGTTTTGGACACTATCTTATTTATATCATTTGTATCAAGCAGCTAGACATATAAGGAATACATTGAAGCTCAAACTGCTGTAAGACGATTTTAATACCAAAAAGTTTAGATAAATATTCACAAAATTGGTCTTGGAAGAAGCTTTGAACTTTATATGAAACTTATTCTAAAAGAAAATCTACAGATTTCTGAAGAAAGCTGTTCTAAAACCATCTAATTTTTGAAGAAGACTATTCTGGAAACCAATACCAGTTTCTAGAGAAAATTTGGAGGGTTAAATTGTATTTTATCCCTGATCTGTGTTTTGTGTTTACATGATTTTAATTATTTGATTACTATGAAAGAAAATTTTCATAAAAAAAGAGTAGAAACTATTGCTTGTTTTATTATTGCTTTCTTTTGGCAGTGATACAAATCTAGATTCTGCAAGACCCTCTTAGGAACAAGCATCAGTGTCTAATGGACATCTTTCGATGCTTTACAAAACCTAGATTTGCAAATCACCTGTTCGTCCAGTTGTTGAGCCCCCCATTTAGGACCACATGTAAACAGATTACAAAAAAAAATTAAACAATATTATTTTCTCGCAAAATAAATGTACCGGAAGAAAACAATATTCGAATGGCAATAGAAAACGTAGGATGTACTTTTCGTGGTCTGATTAGCAAAAATAATAAATAATTATTAAGAAAAATATTGAACTTTTATTAAGAACAATATTGCGTCTATACCTATTCATATATAAAAATTGTGAGGCGCCTCGTATAATAAAACACGCATCCGTGGATTAAGTAAACATTGAAACCGGATTTTGGAGACAAATACGAGGTGGGATTGAATGATAAAATGCTTATTTTAAAAAACGATGACAATAACAACGTAATAAATGATCGACATTAAGCAGTTTTTTAATATAACCATATGCGCGACTTCCTACTATATTTAGATCAAGGTGTATTCACAAATTTAATGTTCTTTCATATATAAAGAAAGACAGACACAGGAAAAAAGAGAAGGGGGAAGTTCCGGTTAGAAAAATCGTCACAAATCATGAAAGAAATTATCGTTGGACTAAATTTCGTAATAATACTTACAAATATTAATTCATTAATTAATTCTATTTGATAAGTTGTCTAAAAGCTTGTATGAGTTCTCAATCAGACTAAATCTTGTCTAGGAATGATACAAGAGGATTAGAGGCAATGGGAAATCTGATTAATTGGCCCAGGGAGGTATAAACACCCCATTTATAGTACCTAAATCCTTCCTTGGAATCGTATATTAAAAACAGCTATCAGTAAATGGCTGATTAGATTAGATAAGGCATATTTAATAGAAGATTTAACTTACAATGTCGATATTTCAACCGGGTTTCACAATAATGTTGTTTTCATTACCCATCTCTATCTTTTTTATGACATTTGACATAGAATTGCAAATATCATCAAAGTTTATAGGCGCTTTTTTTCTTGCTAAATATTTGTTCACATTTTTATGTTCTTTCAAACTGTTGACTGTAACAAAATGTCATGTTTAGTAATTTTGTTGCCACACATGATATTTTCGTGTTTATCGGTTCACAATGTTAGTGTTCTATGGGTTAACAGTTCTATATTTATAAGAAACTATCAGAGAATGTTATGAGCATGCGTATGTGCATTTTAGCGTTCCAAACAACAATCTGTGACAGTTTGGTGACTGATAGTAAGCTGTTCCAACGTTGCATGCAAACGGTTTGAAAACTGTCATAAGAGTTTGTGAATTTGTTAGGAACTGTAAATCAGACGCAAGCGCAAAGGAGATTTGATCATTTGAAACCACTGGTTTGTCCATTTAATTCAACTTCTAACCTTTTGAAAACAAATTTGAAAACAATAGATTTTTGTTCTGTGATTTTCACGTTTAATTAGTGTACGAAAGAAAGCGCCTAATGACGTTTGACATATAATTGACAGAATACGTGCTGCAAATATCATCAAAGTGAATATAAAAAACCTGAATGCGTCGATCGGAGTTTTTTTGTTGATAAAAAAAACATGTAGAATGATTAATTTATTATTTCCCACAAAAAGGATGTAACAAAAATTGAATTTTTTGATATACTTCACGGTTAGTTTGTAGTTTAGAGCCATTACGCCTAATAATAAAATTTCAATTTAATATGAAGTTTTGGTAAGTTTGGATAGACTGAGATGCATTTTTTTTATTAAGTGTACCAATTGGAATACAATATTTATTTATAAGACAGATAATAGTTATTTTAATATTATCCAAACAGTGACAAAATATCAAATTTACTTACATTCAAACAAATAATCAGAAAACTTAGTTTTTTCCTGTAGGTTTAGTATACACTTTCTGTTAAAATATTATCACATACTATCAGCCTCACAAAGAACTGCACATCCCGGCATCTTAGCGATTAGTCACCGACGAAACATTTCACATACATCGAGTAGTAACATAACCAATCGTACTGAAAGAAATTACGGCTTAAGTCATGCAGTTTAAGTGTCTCGCGCAATCCGGGGTACGAGGCAAAGAGGGGTTGGTGTCGGTAGAGAGAAATTTACTGAAAAGTCACGCATCTCACCTTTGAAATTTTGATTGTTTCATGCAGAGACTAGCAAATTTCTTGGCTAGTCATGAAATACGCCGGGCGATAAAGGAAACAATAATTATTATTACGTTTTACGACCACAATTAAAATGGATTTTATTTAAATTCAGTATAAATGTTTATTTAGTGCCTCTGTGTAATTGGTGAAAATTTCAAGCAGAACAAAAAACTAGTTGGGTATTTTTTGCGTCCTCTATAGTCTATGTAGAAAGGACAAGGAGTAATAAATCATTCATTTAAGCAGAGTTCATAGACGTACCAAAATATATTTTAAGAGGGTATACCGTAAGGTACATTTTGTATTGAACGAATGAGTTGCAGCTGTGCTAAAGAATATACGATTTAGGTCAGAGGTAACGGGATGTACTAATTTTAATAAAAAAAAGTGATAGAGGTACATGAATTTTAGTAAGTTTGATAAAGAAAGGCAACACAGTTTATTCATAATAGAAAACAAACCAATCTGTAACAATAATTATTTTATATATTTTTGTTCTTTTTGTAAGAAGATTAATTCACACTTTGAATATTGTCACAAATAGTTTACAATGAAATATATTTTTAAAAAATTAATTAAAGTCAAGATAGCAAGATATCCTTACAATTTTTATTAAATGCAAAGAAGCAAAATGAATATTTTTTATTTGTATTACTCCTATATGTAGTGTTTGGGAAATTTTTCTCAGAAATTTTAAATGGTAAGTGGCCTACTGTAATCGGCTTAATACGATTACACCTATTTACAGATTATTCGATTATTGAGAGGGACTTTCCAAACAACCCAGTTTTCTTAGAAACATTATCGTGAATATTATTTTAAAAGAAAGTAGGTACATTAAATCAGTACTTGGTATTAGTTCTTTGAGTAAAGTTGTATGAAGTTGTATGGTTTTCATAATATTGTATTCAGTTGGAATATATTTAAAACATTTGTTGAATGTTAATTGTGCAAGTACCAAACAATGTCGATAAGCCAAGGACCATCTAAACGACCAAAAACAGGTCCATTATCTTTAAATGAAAAAACTCTGATATTGAATTGTTATATATCATTGAAAAACAAGGATCCAAGTGCAAGTGTTGATGATATTGTGGAATTAACGGCTGCTATGTTGTGTGTTGCTAAATCAACAATTTATAAATTACTAAAAGAAAGCAAGAATGGAACTCTTCAACCCCCTAAAACTCCTTCAGGCCGAAAACCAATTGAGATCGATGAGTCATTAAAACAAAGACTAAGGCGTAAAGTCCATGGATTTTACTTACGAAAGGAAATTCCAACACTTGACAAAATTATGACATCAGTGCAAGAAGATACAGACTATACAAAATTCTCCAGAATGACATTATGCAAACTTTTGAAAGATGTGGGTTTCAGATATACAAAATATAATAGAAACTCTCTCTTGATAGATAAACCGGAAAAAGTTTTTTGGAGAAGAGAGTATTTAAGAAGCATTCGACATGCCAGAGAACAAAATTTGAAAATCTTCTACTTAGACGAAACATGGAAAAATGCTAAATATACAGTTTCCAAATCTTGGCAAGATGAAAACATTAAAAGCGAAAGGCAGGCATTCGTGGAAGGTTTGTCGTTAGGTTTGCAGCCACCATCTGGAAAAGGAAAAAGACTTATCATTGTCCATGTTGGAAGTTCTGAAGGTTTTGTTGATGGTGGATTATTAACTTTTATTTCAAAACGTACGGGGGACTATCACGAAGATATGAATTGGGATGTCTTCGAGGAATGGTTTGTTCAAATGTTGGATCTGATTCCAAAAGGGGCGGTTATTGTTATGGACAACGCAAGTTACCATTCACGGTTACGAGAAGCATTGCCCACAAGTCGTTGGCGTAAAGCAGAGCTTTTGGAGTGGCTTATTTCGAAAAATATTAAGTTTCCAAAAGATCCACTAAGGAAAGAACTTTACAGAATTGCAAAAATGAACAAGAATAAATACAAAACCTACACTGTAAAAGAAATGGCTTCTTCTCGTGGTATATCAGTTCTTCAACTTCCCCCTTATCATTGTGAACTTATTCCCATAGAATTAATATGGGCTCAGGTAAAGGGGGAAGTTGGAAAAAAATACTACTTTTAAAATAAACGATGTTGTGAAATTGTTTGAGAGTGCTGCAAGTCATGTTAATAAGGAAAATTGGACAAACTGTATCGAGCATGTTATCAAAGTAGAGGCAAATATGTGGAAAATTGACAATATTTGTGATGATTTAATCGATCCTATTATTATTAATGTCAACAACGATTCTTCCTCTTCCGAGTCGGATATAGACTAAAATGTAAGTAATAAATGTATTCCAATAATTATTTCTTTTAATTTTTTAATATACTATAATTTAAAACGTATTTTTTCCCCAAAATACACACCACTGCATTGCGTTATTTCTTAACTGCTAATCCTTTAACAATGAAGAAACCCTAAACTTTGCTACAACTGAAACAAATACGGGGTCGATCTACCTGGTTTTAAGATTTACGGAAGAAATGTAATTTAAAGTAGATAAGAGATTTATCAAAAATTTCATGGTGCTCCCTGTAAAGATTTTGCATACTTAATTAGGGTTTATTACCCTATATTCACTGTCTTCTGACCACTACCACAACTTCATCATGCTTCTTTTTATTATGGATATTTGCCATGAAATTCCAACCATTATATCATTATTTGTAAACTCTGTACCATTAATTGAATTTTAGAGATTCAACTGCGTGACTGCGTCATAAAAATAATCTGTTTATTGTGGTTTATTGTCCGGAATTCACCTATGCCTACATGAAGTCCTATCCTTACGACGACATATCCAGTCTCCCACTTCCCCTACCTATTTTCCATCAATACTGAATAAAAATTGTGATATAGATTTTGTAGCTAGATTTTTTAAATATTTGTAAAATTTAATTTGTCCATAACCTGTTGGAGTCTTCTTGTCACCACCCTTGGTTGAGTGCTTCTTGTGACGATAGCCGTGTCATCTGTTGTGTATTCTTTTCTGAATCCTAACTGTATTCCTATTGCCACGGTCTCCTCTTTTAGCTTCTTGAGGATGACTCTTTTGGCTATTTTGCTCATCGCTGGTAGAAGGCTGATGGGTCTGTAGTTTTGTGGAAACTTGGGATCTTAGCATCACTATTTCTGCTTCCTTTCATTGATCCTGGAAGTGATTTTTTCTTAGTATTCCGTTTATGATCGCTGTCAAAAATAACATCCCTTTTCTTGATAGATTCTTCAGTGTATTGTTGTTGATGCCATGGTATCCGGGAGCTTTTCTGGCTTCCTTCCTTTTATTATGTAGACTACTTCTTCTGGTGTTGTGAATCCCAAGTTTCCATCTACTATTTCTTCGTCGAAGTCTTCGATTTCGTCTTCCACGTGATCTGTAAAGTCCATGTCTTCGTCTGGGTGCCCAAGAGAAGGTGTAGTAGTATAAAAAAATATGGCTCCAGTTGTTTTTTGCGTCACTGTACTTGCATGCAAAGTTTCATAAATATTCTACACTTTATTCCAGCACTGTATAATACAATTGTGGATTGAAATTATAGGTTAACAGTAATTTGATTGCGTAATTACAGTTATTACAAAATCACACGTAAATCAACAAAGTTTTTAATAAAAATTCAAATCTAAAGGTAAACAAACACATTTTTCTCGTTAATATTTTAAAAATGGCAGTTTGAGGTTTATTTTGCCAAACTTTGGGTGGTCTGCGTATCACAGTCAATCAATCAAGCTTTAATTAATTAACAGCTAAATAATATGTATTGTTTTTCTACTTACAGTATGATGTTATTATAATTATTTATCTTCGTAATAAGTAAACTATTAAGATATTGTTTTCCAATGGAGATGGGGCGTTGTTTTGAAGCCGAGTACTTACGGTTAAATCGTGCATAAAAAAATTATTTATCTCTGGTTATCGTTTGTTTATCTCTATTTGTTCAGCTTGAGTAAATTGCGGGGTGCGACGATCCAATTTTTCGTAATAAAGTTTTTAAGGTACACTCGCATACTGCGGTGCGTTGGGAATTTATTAAAAAATAAGTCTAATTCTAATTAAAAGGTAATTATGATTATATAGATTTTCCTATTTCCTTTTTTTATTGTTTTCTTTTATACAGTGTATAATGCCATTCAAAAATTTGACAACAATGTTGAAAACTATCAGTTAAGATGAACACCATTACATTTTACTACGTTTGCTTGAAGCAATCCAATGAATTTTTTACCTAGAACAATATTTTGGTTTGACATCTGCCACACATAAAGAGATCCTTCTTTTGCAAGCAAATATAACTGAAGAAACACTGACACAAGTGTATACTCTCTGCTACAACCCACGGCATTAATGTAATCTAATTATTGCCCCCACGTTGGGTGCCAAAGATGTAACGGTAAACGCTCCTCCCGATTGCTTGAAGCAATCCAATGAATTTTTTACCTAGAACAATATTTTAGTTTGACATCCGCCACAAATAAAGAGAACATTCTTTTGCAAGCAAATATAACTGAAGAAACACTGACACAAGTGCATACTCTCTGCTACAACCCACGGCATTAATGTAATCTAATTATTGCCCCCACGTTGGGTGCCAAAGATGTAACGGTAAACGCTCCTCCCGATTGCTTGAAGCAATCCAATGAATTTTTTACCAAGAACAATATTTTGGTTTGACATCTGCCACACATAAAGAGATCCTTCTTTTGCAAGCAAATATAACTGAAGAAACACTGACACAAGTGTATACTCTCTGCTACAACCCACGGCATTAATGTAATCTAATTATTGCCCCCACGTTGGGTGCCAAAGATGTAACGGTAAACGC
Source organism: Ophraella communa (assembly GCA_035357415.1). Taxonomy (NCBI): domain Eukaryota; kingdom Metazoa; phylum Arthropoda; class Insecta; order Coleoptera; family Chrysomelidae; genus Ophraella; species Ophraella communa. The sequence goes on along the minus strand of CM068992.1, from coordinate 31,310,416 downwards.
TCCTCCCGATTGCTTGAAGCAATCCAATGAATTTTTTACCTAGAACAATATTTTAGTTTGACATCCGCCACAAATAAAGAGAACATTCTTTTGCAAGCAAATATAACTGAAGAAACACTGACACAAGTGCATACTATCTGATAAAACCCTCGGAATTAATGTAATCTAATTATTGCCCCCACGTTGGGTGCCAAAGATGTAACGGTAAACGCTCCTCCCGATTGCTTGAAGCAATCCAATGAATTTTTTACCTAGAACAATATTTTAGTTTGACATCCGCCACAAATAAAGAGAACATTCTTTTGCAAGCAAATATAACTGAAGAAACACTGACACAAGTGCATACTCTCTGCTACAACCCACGGCGTTAATGTAATCTAATTATTGCCCCCACGTTGGGTGCCAAAGATGTAACGGTAAACGCTCCTCCCGATTGCTTGAAGCAATCCAATGAATTTTTTACCTAGAACAATATTTTAGTTTGACATCCGCCACAAATAAAGAGAACATTCTTTTGCAAGCAAATCTAACTGAAGAAACACTAACACAAGTGCATACTCTCTGCTACAACCCAAGGCATTAATGTAATCTAATTATTGCCCCCACGTTGGGTGCCAAAGATGTAACGGTAAACGCTCCTCCCGATTGCTTGAAGCAATCCAATGAATTTTTTACCTAGAACAATATTTTAGTTTGACATCCGCCACAAATAAAGAGAACATTCTTTTGCAAGCAAATATAACTGAAGAAACACTGACACAAGTGCATACTCTCTGCTACAACCCACGGCATTAATGTAATCTAATTATTGCCCCCACGTTGGGTGCCAAAGATGTAACGGTAAACGCTCCTCCCGATTGCTTGAAGCAATCCAATGAATTTTTTACCTAGAACAATATTTTAGTTTGATATCCGCCACAAATAAAGAGAACATTCTTTTGCAAGCAAATATAACTGAAGAAACACTGACACAAGTGCATACTCTCTGCTACAACCCACGGCATTAATGTAATCTAATTATTGCCCCCACGTTGGGTGCCAAAGATGTAACGGTAAACGCTCCTCCCGATTGCTTGAAGCAATCCAATGAATTTTTTACCTAGAACAATATTTTAGTTTGACATCCGCCACAAATAAAGAGAACATTCTTTTGCAAGCAAATATAACTGAAGAAACACTGACACAAGTGCATACTACCTGATAAAACCCACGGAATTAATGTAATCTAATTATTGTCCCCACGTTGGGTGCCAAATATGTAATGGTAAACACTCCTCCCAAACAGATCTCGGAGAAGCTGTATTCTGAGCCTTATTATAGTTTGATGGAAGATTTTGATCTTTGATCTGCTAGATTCAGCCTGTAAAGTAAATAATGACAAACGGCTGATGAAGGAGAATATCTCTTTGATTATCTTCGAGTCCGCAGTAGAGAATTTACGTTACAAAAGAATGTTTAACAAGATTTTAATGACTTGCAACTGTTTTGGAATTATTGGAATTGAAAAATTCAGATTTAAAAGGAAGTATGGCTAAGTTGAAAACAAATATTGGATATTTGACGGATTAATATGAGGTTCTTTTCTAAACTTGTCTAAAAGATCAGGAAGAATTGTTTTAAAGAAATTTTAATGAAGAAAATGCAACCATGTAGCAAGGGCTAGAAAATGGTGAATGTGGTGATACAAATGGAGGTGATTGAACTTTCAAATCAATCTAAATTTGGTGCTGCGAACCTTGCTTCGCTCGGCACGCAGTGATTCATACATAATAATACTAAGATCTGTATGGGAAAATGTCCAGGGAAGTGGGAATTTGAAAAAAAAAATTGCCAAATCAAATTTCACAATACGTAATGTGTTATATTTGACAGAACAACATTATACACTGTGAATAATTAGGTATTGAAAATAATGCAAAAGGGATTTACAATAAAATTTTAAAAGTGAATAAAAACGAACCTCTGAATATGTAAAAACATCAAAATTTCCGTTATTTTCCGAATATACCTTGTATGGCGTTAACAAACATATTTTATCTTTATTAGTAATGTTATTAAACACTTGTTCGATAGGCCAAGGACAAATGGTCAATACTCATTAGCTTAATTTATTTTTAATAAATTAATATTAAATGTTGTGTTATTATATACCTAGCGATCAGGTGAAAACTGGTTTCTTTGATATATAAATTTCTTCTAAATCCTTCAAATGCTTAAATACTAGTATTTTTTTTTGTTAAAATTAAATGTACAAGAAAAGCATTTTCTATTTTTTGATACTGTCAAAACATTTTGCTAACATTGTAATCTATCTAGGCTCAGATAGTTTAATATTAAGCTACCAGAGCTTACAAAAATGATCAAAATGACATCGCGAGGACATTTTTCGATAGCCAGAATTATTTGCTGATTATCTGACTTAATTACTAACGAAATTGCTTTAACAATGAAAAAAATCTATCGCAACACCAATATAACAAGAGTGATCTGGTTAAATAAACTAATTTTGCTACAAAAATCAACACCCAACTACGTGTTAATACAAAATACCAATTTCCGATTCTTCGTTGCACATTTTTCGTCTCACCCTGTAGGTTAATCCAAATTTTTTTTATCACTTCTTTTAAATTTTTGACCGGACAAATTTCCCGTTGTATAATAAATATATATATACAGGGTGATTGATTAGTGCGAGGAAGCTCAGTAGATCTGTTATAGTAAAATTTACAAAAAAAAGTTATTAACAAAAGTTGTAGGCAGCTTTAAGCTCCACATTTTAAAATTAGTTACAATCTTACAGGGTGTTCCATAAGATGGTGGCATACCAAACTTATGTTTTTTTAAATGGAACACCCTGTATTTTATTTTAAATTTGAAATCGGCTTAACTTCCACATAACAACAATGTCAAGTTTTATTATGTTATACTGGGTATTTAAAAAGTTATAACCAATATTACCTGAAAATCGTATCAAGTTTAACCCCCTGTATAATTAAAAAGGAGTATAGGAACATTGATCTATTGCAACCATAGTTTTTTAATAATTGTTAAAAATTATAAAACATATTCGTTTTCATAATATTCGTTAAATCAAATACAGGGTAAGTCAAAATGCTAGTACATTATTTTCTTGGTAATTTTAAATGGAACACCCTGTATTTTATATCACTATCGAAAAGTACTAATATCATACTTCAAATTTTATAAAGTACTCCCTATACCTAAAGTTATCAGTTTTCTAGATATTTTTTTATTTTTCCATCGAAGTATTAATTTGGTAAATATTTTAACGTTTACCAATAATTATTGTGAGTGGGAAGATATCGTCGGTAACTATGTAATAGGTCCATATTTTTTTGAAGATAACTTAAATGGTGAGATTTATTTAGATTTTATCGTAAAACAGTTACCGATATTATTAGAAGAGGTTCCACTTAATATACGTGAACAAATGTGGTTTCTACATGACGGTGCTCCTGCGCACCACAACGAATTAGTACGTGGTGAACTTAATGATCAGTTTGGAGAAAGATGGATCGGAAGGGATGGACCGGTCAGGTGGCCCCCAAGGTCACCAGATTTCAATAAAATGGACTCATTTTTTTGGGGTTACGTTAAGAACGAAGTGTATAAAATATCTCCAACAACAAGGGATGATATGAAAGATAGAATCCGAATTGCATTTCAAAATATTTCTTTACAAACACTTAATAATGTAAGCAACTCTTTCAATGACCGCTTTCAAGCATGCATAAATGTTTTAGGAGGTCATTTTGAACATCTTACTTGAGTAAGATAAGTTAAAATTACTGTTGTTTTTTATTTTTCTCTGTACTTAATTTTTTTTTCTTAATTTTCAGTCGGTTATTTTATATAAAATTTATTTGAAATAAATTGTTTTCTTTTCTGTAACGCTATTACTAAATTAATAAACAATAATGTCAAATTGTCAGTTTCTGACAAACCAATCTTGGCCAACTCACAATAATTATTGGTAAACGTTAAAATATCTACCAAATCAATACTTTGATGGAAAAATAAAAATATCTAGAAAACTGATAACTTTAGGTATAGGGAGTACTTTATAAAATTTGAAGTATGATATTAGTACTTTTCGATAGTGATATAAAATACAGGGTGTCCCATTTAAAATTACCAAGAAAATAATGTACTAGCATTTTGACTTACCCTGTATTTGATTTAACGAATATTATGAAAACGAATATGTTTTATAATTTTTAACAATTATTAAAAAACTATGGTTGCAATAGATCAATGTTCCTATACTCCTTTTTAATTATACAGGGGGTTAAACTTGATACGATTTTCAGGTAATATTGGTTATAACTTTTTAAATACCCAGTATAACATAATAAAACTTTACATTGTTGTGATGTGGAAGTTAAGCAGATTTCAAATTTAAAATAAAATACAGGGTGTTCCATTTAAAAAAACATAAGTTTGGTATGCCACCATCTTATGGAACACCCTGTAAGATTGTAACTAATTTTAAAATGTGGAGTTTAAAGCTGCCTACAACTTTTGTTAATAACTTTTTTTTGTAAATTTTACTATAACAGATCTACTGAGCTTCCTCACACTAATCAATCACCCTGTATATATACATAATACTATGTTGATAATTTTTTTTTGTAGTGAAACGTATGATGCCTTCTAGGTAAACACGATATTGAATTATTCATTTCCTGCTATATTTATCTGAAATTTATTTCATGAACGTACAGGCCGCTCCTCGATTGCTTCAATTTTCACGAGATCGAAACATCAAATTTTGTAGGTCGCATTTTAAGCAACGAAAGTAAACAGTTTCAAAACGTCCACCAAAACTGTTGATCTCGTTAAAGAAATGTGCCAATTTTTATGTCCATCGATGGTTTAATTCTGAATCTTTATCAAGCTTTTTTATTACATTCTACTTTTAGCGGACTTTCCTTTTATTTACATTTTCTTCTGTTCTTTTCATACTTTCCCTATCTCAAATTTTTACTATTATTTCTTATTTTATTATTATTTCTAAATATTTCAAACTTTTGGACATATGTGTAACGTTTTATATTATTTAAAAACATTTTTACCAATTTCTATCGACGCCACTGGATTAAATATTTAGTTTGTATTGTTATACGGTCATTGAATCTACGACTATGTACAATGCTTGTACAAATCGAACAAGATTAATAAAAATATTGTGCTTATGCAATTAACGTTTTCTAAAAACTCTTTTATTTATATATTTATGATTTTTCTCGAAAACTGGTTTTGCAATAATTTCATCAGGTATTCGGTGACATAGTATTACGTTGGATACTTGAATTATTAATGTTACCACAATACAAGGATATATATACAGGACGTCCCTTTGTTTGAAACAGTAATAAAATGCTAAATTTGGGGTCCACCATAGGCGTAGGTAAATCTTTATGAATTAAAAATTATATACGTAGGTAGGTGAAAAAACGCCATTTTTGGGAAGTAATTTGTTTTACAAGTTGAGTATCGATAAATATTATAGTTCATTTGTTTGGAGTTGGCAGCTTTACATTTTCTCAAAAAAGCAAAGTTTCTCAAAATTTTCATACGGTTTTATTTATGAAATTATAATTACATTCCAAATTGTTAGGGGAAAAGGCAAATGGCCTTCTTTGTGCTCCAAAATGACGCCTATGAAAGAATCACTTCTGTCAAATTCTTACGACAAATATATATCAATCTAAAAAAATCCGAATTTTTTTGTTAATCTTTCTATTTGTCTTATATTTTTAGACATAACTAACGTTTTCTGTGTTTCCTCTATAATATTAGTCAAGCTTAGTATAAACACATGGTTTCAATTTGTGCGCCTACTGCAAATAGACAAAATAAACATCATAATTTATTATATTAGATGGTAGTTAAACAAACGACATGTCTATACGTTTATTAGCAAATATGATGTCATCTCAGACTTGTTTTTATGCATAAACGAATTAAAATGTAAAATCGTAATAGATACCTACTCGAATAATACAAAAAGTAATACGTTTTATTTGTGTCTAAAGGTCCGTGACTGGTGGTTTGAATTCGGAATTAATGTTTACTGAAGTGGAAAGTGGAAACATTCATGCGGAGTGTGTAGAGATCGGGTTAATTCAATTAAATCCAGTTTGATGACACTAACAGTTTAATCAATAAATTTCTTATCTAATAATCATAGCTTTGAAGACACTACTTGACATAACTATCCTGTATTATTTTCATATCCATAAAGTAACGAATTTACGTAGTAATAAATTGACAGGTGACATTTTCATTAAAAAAACTATAGGCCATTTGAAAGAGATAGACAGAATAATGAATCCTAATTCCTGGAATTTTTGCTATACTGATTTTGGTCACTAGAACCTGTAAGGATGCAATAAAAGTCAAAAAACAATGGACATCCTTCAACATATTGAATATACTTGGCCTTGAATGTACTTGGCTTCACGTAATGGCCCTAAATAATGAAATTATCAATAGTAATACCATTAGTGATTAAATTTTCATAATACGCAACTCAGTCGAGTTTAGAAGTAAATGACAGAGTTTTAACAAAAATTCAATCACGAGTGCTATTTTGGAGACTATATCAGTTTCCTTAAATGCCACACTTTTATTTTCCCACCTACTTCCAAATTTTTGAACTTTTGAAGCCTTGCATGCGTCGAAGAAGAAAAAATAAAAGAGAAAAGAATGTGGTAAAGTTAGCTTACAGATAGGAGAAAACCAGGAAGACCAAAGACAACATGGGAACAGGGAATTAGAGACACAATCAGCTAAGAAATAACAAGAATGGAACTGAAGAAATCATCGTAATGAAACCAAGGATATAGAGGAATTGAATATCTCAAATTTAATATTTTATTAGTCAAGGAAGTCTCGATAATTAAATTTTTTTTGCACACCTACAAAAATTTTTTGTATTGTTTTCTATCTCTTTTAGTTAATCAGCCAAAAATTCTTAGATTATAATGCTCGAAAGACATTGAATACTATTTTTATCTAAATAATTGGTATTTTATGTAATCTTTAAATAAACAAGTACTTATCAATGAACTATGTACAAGACTAAAAATCATGTGAATATTTGAAATTCTTTACCATTATTCAGTAAATGATAATTTGGGAACTGTCACACTTCGTTAATGTTTTTTAAGTCTCTGATGATAACTCGCTTATCGAAACGTTTTTGAAGTGGCATGGTTTATTTGTTTTGAGTTGACAGCTAAGAAAAGTGTTTATTTAAACACTATTTTTCCCTGCTATTGGACTTTTTGCCAAGAGCTGCAGTGGTTGTCTTAGATAACGCTAGTTATAATTCAAAACTGGTAGAAAAGTTACCAACGACGTCATGGAAAAAATAATTTATTATGCTCCCCATATGAGTCCCCCTCGGAGTCCCCTCTCACGTTGGGATATTTGGAAAGCAAAAAGCTGATTGTCTTGCTAAAGAAGCTATATCATCTTCCCATAGGATGAACGTCCAAATTGCTAAAGACCCTCTTCTTAAAACACTCAATACAAGAATGTGGCAAAATCACTGGAGTCACGCCACCACCACCACAACACTTCAAGCAATACAACCAAGTACTACATTTTTTACTTGTCCTGACCTATCCAGGAAAAATATGGCCATCATAAGAAGATTACGAATTGGCCATACTCGACTCACACATGGCCAACTAATGTCAAAATCTCAACCTCCCAACAGAGTAATCACATGGCGCTAGATCTAGGGAGTTCGCTGGCCACTCTAACTATTAACGGACTAGAAACATATAATGAAGAAAAGCTCCATCTTGTTAAGTTAGGTTATGCTCAATGTGAGTGCGGCGTTTCTCCAACCCTTTACTGTAGCTCTTCAGGAGGTTCCTAAGACAACAGTGTCCTTTCAAAAGTCCAGTTAGAATGAGCATTCTACTTCATTCTAGAAGCGATGCTGTTTTGCTACTGGCAAGCATATTAATTTGAATAAAAATAACAAAATAAAAGTGGAAGTTTCATTTAAATATTTAGTTGTTTATAGCCTTCCACAGAGTAAGGGTTGGTAAAGCGAATTTCACGTACTAAAAATATCTCAAATGAGTTGGAGGTCATGGAACACACATTTATAAAGTTCTTTTCGATATGGAAATCTAAACTAATGAGCTACAAAGTCATCATCTATAATTATTATGTCTTACGTTCTGGTTTTTCCTTAGAATTTTAAATGAACAACAATTTATACCTCTAAATTGTTGCACTATAAAGATGTTTAATTAAAAATGAACAATTTAGAAACTTTTCACCGTAATTTGTATTCAATTATTTAAACAATTGGAGATTAATAGAAGTTTTTAATGACTTATACACACAGAAGAATTATTGTTTAAGAAGTTGAAAATAAAAAATTCTGATAAGTACCCTTGTTTGTACATTATTTTGACTGCGCTTATGAATTAAACTCGTATTTTTAATCACCTCCCCTAATTATAATAATAATAATAACATTTTTTTAGTTTGACATACCATTTTTCGTTGCAGATATATCCGTATATTTATTGCTGTAGGTAATCCTTTTTTTCATTCAAATAAATGCAGTGTATGGGGCAGTTTTCAACTAGACCAAAACACTCAACAAGTTATCACCAACTAAGTAACTAAACTTGACTCGCTTATCTATACTTTTTTTTGTTGTTTAACACGACCTTCACTTTATTTAAACAAATTCATGTAACTTTACATAAACACACGTAATAAATCAGGTTTGCGTTTGTGGGTGTATATACCTATCACAATTTAATATTTTCTTATTAAAGAATTTCTATCACAGACAATTTCATTTTTTGTTTTTACTCTTTTTTTTTGTTTCTTCTAACTAAAGTTATTTTTTTTACGGAATCGGCGACATTTTAAGTTAGTGGTACCGTGGTATTCGTGGGACGTATTTAAACTAGTTGATGATGGTTGTTGTTGGGTTCTCTCGGTTCTATCGAGTTCCACCACTTCGTGTGGTTCATGGTTCGGGTTCCTTTTTTATTTTTGTTAAACGAGGATGCGGATAGCCTCGAGGTTCTTTTGTGTATAGTGATTCTGTCGTAGACAGATTTTGCCAGCTGGGATTACACACGGCGTCGCCAGTGTCGTTACACAGGGGGTTAATTCGGGGTTCTAATAATACCTACTATAACAATTGGTCGGATTTTATTAATACACTGCTCAACAATTGAAGTGGATTATTTTTAAAATCAGAAAATTGCGTACAAAAAATAATGTTTTAAATATACTCTTTTAAATATAAACTCTATTTATAGTGCAGTCGAATTACCTTTTTTTCATGACTTAAGTCCGAATTGAGGTAGCTAAGTGGAAAGGGGTAGGTTTGATAATTACAAATCGAAAGGCGACCATCCAAGATCTTAGATGCGTGCGAGGGGTGCGTGGTAGGGGTGGAAAGGGGGTGAAAACGGTTTTTTGCAATTTGCAGGGTAAATATGCATTTTATTGAAAAAAGTTAAATGGAAAAGTTGTTGATAATAAAAAAATCGACAACTTTTGTTTGAAACATTTTTTCACATAACCTAAAAATAAAGGCTAAAAAAGCGAAAAACCATAATTTTCGTTTTTTATTTTTTACTCAGCGAAAAATCAATATTTTATTATGAAATTCAGTACAGTGATAGCTTTTTGTATCCCAAAAAAGTAGAATTTTTTTTTTACGATAACTCAATTTTTTTCCGACATATTAACGATTTTCGAAAAAAAGACCTCATTTTGTAACGGCCCCTAAGGTCCGAATTTTTATTTTAGACGCCTCTTGAAGGTCTCATTTTTTTCGTAATGACTTTAATTTTCATATACAATAATAAAAAAATACTACTCCCAGCAAAAAAAATCGTTTAAAATCGAAAAAACTGAAAAATTCATAATTTTTCACTCGTATCTTTTTCCTACCCTTCTACACGTTATATTTACTCTCAAAAATATTTCATGTACATGCATTTAATTTATCACACCTTATTGCAGTTTGTGGGATTAAAATAAAGGAAATTATGGACGTTTATATTGATTAAAAAAATTATTTTATACGTGCATACGATGGAATTATACAAAGAAAGTAGAATTTTACTGTTTCTTATTTTTAATTATATCTCGCCCTTTTGACTTGCGAATTACATTCTTCTTCCTATTGTACTTCTACTTCATCGTCATCTTCATAATTTTCGTCTTCATTTTCATTATCTCCGTCTTCATCTTTATCATGTTCGTCTTCATCTTCATTATCATTTTCTGATTCTTCTTCGTCAGATTCGACATTTTCTTCCTCTTCTAGCATGCGATTCTCATCTTGAAATGCATCGTTTTGGTCAACGTGTTCTGAAGGATGTACATCGGCAATTTCTGTGATTGATTGCTCGATATTAGTACAATCATTAACGCCGTAGCAATTCGAGCATAAATTCGTACACTTTAAACCGTGTTTTCGACAACTGCATCTTGAAGAACTGCAACCTTTTTTGCAACTGCAGGAAATTTTTTTAAGCAGACTGTCTGGAATTAACTGAAATATTTTTGAGAGTAATATAACGTGTAGAAGGGTAGGAAAAAGATACGCGTGAAAAATTATGAATTTTTCAGTTTTTTCGATTTTAAACGATTTTTTTTGCTAGGAGTAGTATTTTTTTATTATTGTATATGAAAATTAAAGTCATTACGAAAAAAATTAGACCTTCAAGAGGTGTCTAAAATAAAAATTCGGACCTTGGGGGCCGTTACAAAATGAGGTCTTTTTTTCGAAAATCGTTAATATGTCGGAAAAAAATTGAGTTATCGTAAAAAAAAAAATTCTACTTTTTTGGGATACAGAAAGCAATCACTGTACTGAAATTCATAAAAAAATATTGATTTTTCGCTGAGTAAAAAATAAAAAACGAAAATTATGGTTTTTCGCTTTTTTAGCCTTTATTTTTAGGTTATGTGAAAAAATATTTTAGACAAAAGTTGTCGATTTTTTTATTATCTACAACTTTTCCATTTAACTTTTTTCAATAAAATGCGCATTTACGCTGAAAATTGTAAAAAACCGTTTTCACCCCCTTTCCACCCCTACCACGCACCCCTCGCACGCATCTAAGATCTTGGATGGTCGCCTTTCGATTTGTAATTGTCAAACCTACCCCTTTCCACTTAGCTACCTCAATTCGGTCTTAAGTCATAAATTGGTCACTTTTTCACGTAATTCGACTGCACTATTACTGCAAATTGATTTTTCTTTTCTTTTCTTTTTATACGCCGTTATCTCTTTAACAAGTTAGACTCCGTGGACAAAAAAATTGGTCACCTAGGCCAAATTTCTTTTGCTTCTCTTCAAAGGAAAATAACCATAAATAATTTGCTACCAGAAGCTAAAAGAAAAACATTTGGATATTTAAACAAAAAAAAATCAAAAACTGTGACACATTTTGTCTCATGCGGCCACTGTGTTGCAGTTTTTGCCCTTGGGCCATATGAGACCAATGTGTCACCATGCCACATCGGTCTCGCATATCTACGCCAAATATAGCAATTGGACCGTCAGGCCATGCCTTTTAAGATACCATTGATTCAAATGCATCCAATGATACCAATGCACTTTCACATCATCTTCAACGAAGTGCGATTTTCTCTTTAATGGTTTGACATGTCCAAGTTCTCTGAATTGTGCATGAATTTTAGACACAGTACCTTGTGATATATTAGGCAACTGAAAACACCTCTGATTAAATAAGTTTGCCACTTCAACTTGACTTCTGCAATTATCGCTGTAACCAATCGTCATTAAAATTTCAATCCGGTGAGTCTCAGTTAAATATTTCATTATAACTTCGCAAGATATTAGTTTCTGATTAAGCTTGTGTTTGGATCTAGGTCCATAATCCCTATACCTCTTTCTGTTTTTGACCAATTAGTTAAACTATCTTGGCCACCGGTGATTTTACTGTCTGGTCCCATTACAGCCCTGGTTACTTGCAAAGTTGAGCCTCTTGAGCTATCCTGGAACATTTTCCAGGTCAAATTATGATTATAAGTTTAAAAAAATTAAGTTGGACTCATTTCAGTTGCTCCCATAATGCAGACATAAGCTACTCCTTGGAATTTAGAGATGGTTTCATTCATTGTAACCTGGCTAGTTCTTGATCACCAAGAAGCTGCTCCATATTTGACTATTGGTGCAGTTTGCTTGGTTTGCATCTCAAATTCATTCTTGCAAAGTTTTTACATATGATCAATGTTTTGTGGCATAGATGCAGGTATAGCAATTCCCAGGTACTAGTTGGATGTGCTGTGGAGAATAAGGAAAAAGTAAAACTGCGTCAGGAAGTATTGGAAGAAGAAGTGGTAAGAAAAGATATTTTTAGTGAGCCGAGAAATGTGAAACGAACACTGGATAAGGCGGGAGAGTCTAATGAGTGGATGGTGAAGAGCAAGGATGTATCGCTTTTGGAGGATGGGGAGCATAAGAGGATGCAGAAGGAGAAAAAAGTGGGGGAAGGTGGAGATTGAGAGGGAGGCACATGAAGAGAAAATAGATTTTAAATAGTACATTCCACAAAATTTTTACTTTTGCATTTGTCCAATAGTGTCAATTGATCTTAAAAATTGATAGTAGGTAAATAATAAATAACTACGTTTCGCAGTTAATTTCCCTTTTTAAAATTGTCCATCAGGGCTGGAATAAACCATGCTGGAAAATGTATGAGGCGATTAAATCGTAAATAATTATTTTGGAAATGTAAAAGCCGCAACATCATCAAGAACCCGCAAGTAATTTTAGAAGAGCACACAGGAAAACAACGATTTAATTTTCAATGTCCTTCAAAGGGATACATTAAAAGAAAATGTAAACAGTACAGGATTTAGATTTATGGAAAAAATTCGAACTGCAACATAGAAAAAAGTCAAAGAAATATTTAGATTAATACAAAAGCAGGAAGAGAAAAGTTAGAGAAAGTAAATAAAGAAGGAGTAACGGGGTAGGGCAAAACCAAAAGTTGTGTAAAAAGAAAATCCGAGATGTAAGGAAAACTTTAATAAGAAAATGAGAAGCAGATGCTTAAGAAGAAGTAGAAAACAGTTGGCTTAAGAATTTGGTGTCCAAGGGACATGAAGAAGTTGGGAAATCAAATATGAGTTTACGAGAAAGTGTTTCTTCATTGTTGTAAACGAAAACACTGAACCAGTAGCAGTAATTTCTTTTGGGAATCGGAAAATACTCACTACAGATTAATCTTTATATCATTAATCAACAAATACACTAAATTAGGATCTTAATCTGTAGCCTACATTATAAAATCCATCTGGAAATCGAGTAATAGTCACTGTAGATCAATATTTAAGAGTTTTTTTGCAGTTCATCTGGCACTGAGTTATATGGAAAAGCCAGAAGGGAGCCACTGCTTTGCTCAGTTAAAATATGCTTGATTGTGCTCAGTTTTATCCAAAAAATAAATTTTTTAACTTAATTACAGCTGTTTCACATTGTGAAACGTTGAAAATATGTTTGAAAAGTTGCAATTCAGAATAGGATCTATCGGGTAATTCATCTTTTCGATAAAAAGTTATTCTTCATAAAAGTTTGTGCATCCCCTACAACTAAAAGTGCACCAGCAAAATGTGTGGAAAGAGGGGTAGTATATGAGTAGAATCCGAAAATTTGATTTTGAGTCAAGAAGAAAAAAATACATCTAGGTTTGAAGTCATGGCTATCGAGTACCAATTTTAGTTTTTTCCAATCTTTTTTTATGTTTGTATAAGAAAAAAGATTTCTTTTAGAATTTTTCGTAGGAAAAAATATATTTTATTTCTCACGCCGATTCTGTAGCTAGATTAATTTCTCTTTGTGACAAAATATTTAATAAACAAATGATTGCTTGGCAAGTTTTGTAATTGTAATATAAATAAAGTATGATTGCGTTTCGAGCATAATATCTTCCTCTCGGCATGGGGTAGTGTAGCAATATAAAAGAGGGTTGTACTGCGTCAACAAATCTCCGGCAATCGAGCAACATCCACTTTGCACATCGGCATACTTTTTTAGATACAATCCTTATATCAACAGTAAATTAATTCAAATTAATTTCTTGAAATGTTCTAATAGAACAAGTTGATCGAAAAGGTTGAATCTAATCTGTATCTAATATTAAAGGAAAGTGTTTTTGTAAAATTTTTTGCACGATTAAACATTTTTGACTGTTTACCGTGACATATTTTACGTCAGTAGGTGACATTTACGAGGGTTGTCTGAAAGGTTTCCGACCTCAACATGAAGTTGGCAGCAAACAAAAGTTGGGGAATGTGTTTGCGCATGCTTTGAAAGGTACCCACTAAAATTTCAGCCATTTTGGACGCGCATTCTGTTGTTTGACAATCATTTGAGTTAGTCGATGTAGATATTGGAAAAAATCTAGTATCGAGCTGTCATTAAATATTTGTTTTTGAAAGGCGATACGCCTACGCAAATCAAAGACGAGTTGGATGCTGTGTACGGGGACTCTGCACCATCATTTACCACCGTGAAATTTTGGGCTGCTGAATTTAAACCTGTCCGTACCAGCTTGGGTGGCGATGAACGTTCGGGACGTCCAAAAACTGCAACCACTGACGATAATATTGCTCAAGCTCACCAAAGGGTGCTAGACAACCGTCGAATTAAAATTAGAAAGATAGCAGAGGCTATAAACATGTCCAAAGAACGTGTTTGTCATATATTGAATCAAGATTTAGGCATGAGAAAGCTGTCCGCGCGTTGGGTGCCGCGTTTGCTCACTTTGGACCAAAAACGTGTTCGAATGAACATTTCCAACTCTCTGTTGGCGCAGTTTAGGCGCAATAAATCAGAGTTAGGAGTTGGGCAAGATTCACAGAATTACTCTTGAATGAATGAAATAGTATATACAAGAAAGACCTTATAGGGTATTTACATCTCAAAATGTTCCAAACAATGTCTAAGTAAATCTAATCTGAAAATACGTACAAGATTCCTAAGGACACTGTAAGTTTAGAGGAGACCTACAAAGTTTTGGGTATAGAGAAGAAGGCACAATACAGAAGCTTGAAGATGAAAACTCTATAGATTTTCTCACAAATTGCACTGCCTTGGGTAAGGCGATCTTTGCTATGTTTTTTTATGTGGAAGATGCAGATTTTTTTCCAGGAAACTGAAAACCTTTTTGTGATCATACTAAGAAAACAAAGTTAGATAGATTTGCAGCTATGAGCTCCAAATAGAGCGACTAAATTTTGCAGCAACTGAATATAAATATTAATATCTTTTTGGACATTTGCAAAACATTTAAAGAAATAGCTGATATCTGATTTGCTAATTGCCTTGGTTCAAATGATATCAAGTCTATAAGCGGTATATTTAATTGTTCCCAGATATAAACGGATATGTTTTATGTCAAAAAATCTTTGGCGTAATGTCTAATAGGCACGGGGTTATGATGATGCGACCCACTGGCCACGCTATCTCTGTGTCCATGCTGTATTTCCCCATGTTCGGATTGTTCTCTAACGAGTTTCTTATCAGTGAAACTCTGCTTTCTCTCTTGCACTCTATCATCTTTATCCTTATCGTGAGCTTCGGCTATGTTCAGTATATAATCGATGCCTATATCGTAAGGCCCGTTTTTCCCTGGTATTTCCATAACCACAGGCAATGTTTTCTTCATCTGATGGTATCTTACCAAATGATTGATGACGTCCAAGGCTTCTTTTTGAATAAGCAGCAACGCGATTTCTGGTCGACTTAAGAAATCGTCGAAAGCAGCTTCTAATTCCAAAGTTCTGGTGGATTTGTTGAAAATGAAGTAATTGGGTTCTTCGTATTCGTTTACTTCGCCTATACCGCCTAAAAGGTAGCCGACGCAAGTGTCTTCTTCGGCGATTATTGCAACCAGGTAGTGCTGGTCAAATTGATCAGGTGCGTCTATACCAACATTGGATACGGTTATCTCACTACATATCTCGCTCTGGTCTTCTTCTTTGATATCGTACAATGGATGATGATACATTAAAAATTTTAATTTGGTTAGTTGGGTTTCGTCGTTACATGTTTCTGTCAAAATGACAGACGACAGATTTTAGGTTACGTGCCAAAATTCTTAATATATTTATAGACAAGGTCATAGTCTAGACCCTTATGGATAGTAAAACTTCTCAACCTTGGGTACAGAATGGGCATTGTGTGTGAATCCGAAGACGATCTGCAAAGGCAGCTATTCCAGTTCTTCCAAGCATGCCATCAGCTTAACATGAACATTTCCAACAGCAAAATTAGATGCATGACTATCTCAACAAAGATCCACTGAGATGGAATCTAGTAGTGAAGGATAATTCCATAGAACAAGTAATGCAATTCAGATATTTGGGCATCGACGTATCAAGCAATCATGACCCAGAAGACTTGCATTAGACCAATCGCTACAATTGGCATAGAACTATATGAAGAAGAAACCAACAACATAATATATGTTAAGGGTGGCCGAAATCAAAACATTAGGAAAAATTTTAGGAGAAACTAGAGACAGAGTGACAAAATATAGAGATCAGAGACCAGTGTGATATTCAGGATGTTGTAAGATTGGGTAGGCAGTCAAGAGACTTTGGTACAACCATGTTAGGTGTATGGATGAAAGCAGACTCCTGGAAATTATCCTAGAAATCAATCCACACGGTATTTGATTTCTCGGGCGTCTAAAAGATGGAGGGATGGAGGAAAAAATACGGAGGAACCTTCAAAATGAAACAGATCGAAAGATTTTAAATAAGTAGAAGAAGATTGTTGAGTTGTTCTTTGAAATTATACCTGGCAATATAATTTCAATATTAAGACCATTAAAAGAACCTAGAGACTGGAATTTAGCTCAATGTCCTTTTTTCGGACCAAACGAAATCTGCTTTAATGGTCTGTGACAGATAATTTGGAGATGGCATCAACATTAAAGTGACATAGTTACTTCTTGCCAATTTTTTCGAGTGCCTTCCACTCCGCTTCAAAGTGAAACCTGACTGGCATGATGCACACTATAGTCTATATAGAAAGGACAAGGAGTAATAAATCATTCATTTAAGTAGATATCATAGACGTACCAAAATATATTTTAAGAGGGTATACCGTGTTGATGCAAGTGTTGATGATATTGTGGAATTAACAGCTGCTATGTTGTGTGTTGCTAAATCAACAATTTATAGATTACTAAAAGAAAGCAAGAATGGAACTCTTCAACCCCTTAAAAGTCCTTCAGGACGAAGACCAATTGAGATCGATGAGTCATTAAAACAAAGACTAAGGCGTAAAGTCCATGGATTTTACTTACGAAAGGAAATTCCAACACTTGACAAAATTATGACATCAGTGCAAGAAGATACGGACTATACAAAATTCTCCAGAATGACATTATGCAAACTTTTGAAAGATGTGGGTTTCAGATATACAAAACATAATAGAAACTCTCTCTTGATAGATAAACCGGAAATAGTTTTTTGGAGAAGAGACTATTTAAGAAGCATTCGACATGCCAGAGAACAAAATTTGAAAATCTTCTACTTAGACGAAACATGGATAAATGCTGGATATACAGTTTCCAAATCTTGGCAAGATGAAAACATTAAAAGCAGAAGGCAGGCATTCGTGGAAGGTTTGTCGTTAGGTTTGCAGCCACCATCTGGAAAAGGAAAAAGACTTATCATTGTCCATGTTGGAAGTTCTGAAGGTTTTGTGATGGTGGATTATTAACTTTTATTTCAAAACGCACGGGGAACTATCACGAAGATATGAATGGGGATGTCTTCGAGGAATGGTTTGTTCAAATGTTGGATCTGATTCCAAAAGGGGCTGTGTTATTGTTATGGACAACGCAAGTTACCATTTACGGTTACGAGAAGCATTGCCCACAAGTCGTTGGCGTAAAGCAGAGCTTTTGGAGTGGCTTATTTCGAAAAATATTAAGTTTCCAAAAGATCCACTAAGGAAAGAACTTTACAGAATTGCAAAAATGAACAAGAATAAATACAAAACCTACATTGTAGAAGAAATGGCTTCTTCTCGTGGTATATCAGTTCTTCGACTTCCCCCTTATCATTGTGAACTTAATCCCATAGAATTAATATGGGCTCAGGTAAAGGGGGAAGTTGGAAAAAAATACTACTTTTAAAATAAACGATGTTGTGAAATTGTTTGAGAGTGCTGTAAGTCATGTTAGTAAGGAAAATTGGACAAACTGTATCGAGCATGTTATCAAAGTAGAGGCAAATATGTGGAAAATTGACAATATTTGTGATGATTTAATCGACCCTATTATTATTAATGTCAACAACGATTCTTCCTCTTCCGAGTCGGATATAGAATAAAATGTAAGTAATAAATGTATTCCAATAATTATTTCTTTTCATTTTTTATTATATTATAATTTAAAACGTATTTTTTCCCAAAATACACACCACTGCATTGCGTTATTGCTTATCTGCTAATCCTTTAACAATGAAGAAACCCTAAACTTTGCTACAACTGAAACAAATACGGGGTCGATCTACCTGGTTTTTAGATTTACGGAAGAAATGTAATTTAAAGTAAGAGATTTATCAAAAATTTCATGGTGCTCCCTGTAAAGGTTTTGCATACTTAATTAGGGTTTATTACTCCTCGTACTTTTTGTACAGACTATATATTTTTTCTACGGTAATCGGGACTACTAATAATAAAACAACATCTTTTATGTTCATTTATAATATTTATTGTCTTCATTTATTACGAATCCATATTTTTTTTTATTTTTAATATCGTACAACGGTATGATACATTGCATTTATATCGGACAGTGTATTTTTTTTTTCGAGAACAATATACACATATTTACGTATTGTTTTAATGATAAAAATGTTATCTAGATATAGATATTCTATATATATATTATAGATAGAGAAACAATAAGCGATTATAAAATATCCTTTCTTGTTTTATTAATTTTTTTTTAAATAGTCTATACCCTAATGATAAGTAGAGGTTAATCACTGTTTCTGATACGTTTTCGTTTCATATTAGAAAATCACATTGTATACATATTTTTTTTAATATTAGTTCTCTTTAACGGGTATAATTTCTCTGCTTATAAGTACATGGCAATTAAGTTTATTATAATTATGCTGAACAGAAATTTCGATCGAATAAAAGTACTCGTGAGACACTGAAATTTTGGAAGGATTTAAAGGAATCAAATTTACCAATTTAGCATTAAATGTTATAATTTTTGGGTTCGTGTTCAATAAATTACTGATAGGTAAAAATTAGAAGAGAATTTTACAAGATTATTGGGTCATTTTAAAAATATACTCGACCTGTCGTAGATTATTTAACTGGGGTGTAAAAAAATAGTCTGTGGGTAAGAAAAATGGTGTAAATTCTGCTGGAAATCTTAATTTAATAAAATATGATGTAGAAACACTTTAGGGGGGCAAATAGAGCAAATTATCTGGACGTATGTGTGCAACACGAATAATTTTAATACCTCGAATATAATAGCACCGTAAATATGAAAAAGTATATGAAAAAAGTTCAAGTGGACCATCGAAATATCAATCAAGTCTTTCTCTTCATACTTTTCATTTTATTATTAATATTTATTATCCTTAGTTTCTATGAATTATGTAAAATGGCACGATATATTTTTATTTTTATCTTGTTTTTATCAACAATTATACAATATGAAAAAATAAAACGGTGTACGGATAAAAGTAGTTCAAAAAAATCATCAGTATATGAAAAAATGGCAGTATTAACTAACATATATATATATATAAAAGAAAAAATAAAATAATGTACAAAAAAGCAATTAATTATATAAACACAAGAAGCGGTAAAACAGCTTTTGTAATGTCGAGATTTATACGTAAAAACATATAAATCTCAATAATACATATTTGTTTTTAATATGAACACAAAATGAACAAGTTCGTGAACACCAAAGGTGTGAAATATACAAAAGAAAATATTAATCATTAAGTCGCCTATCTAAAATTCTGCTTTTTTTTGCTTCTTCAGTTTACCAGATCATTCAACCATATGTCTCGGTTTGAAATGCTGAAACAAACAAAAAAATTCAATCAATCACAATCTTAACCTAAATTAGCCTAACCAAACATGATTGTCTTTTCATTTGGGGCGGGTATTTTCATTAATAAAAACAATTGTCACTTTTCTCTACAACCATTTTAACATAAAACATCCTTAGACCCAAATTAATCGTAATTTAAAACAAATAGTCTGTAGGTACTCATTAACAGCATCTTCTTGTTCTCAAATGACAAACACACCCTCATTTTTCTGACGATGTAGTCAGAATTTACCAAAACTTTCTCTGAAGATGTCATGAATCCTTAACACTGCGCCATACACTTTCTTCTTTTTACTGAAGACGAATGCAAAGCACGACATTTGCATCATACAAAACCTTTGTACTTTTGAAACAGTTATTCTGAAACAACCTGTATAAGTTTTAGAGCTCTATTATACCGCAAGCTTTTGCTCTATTGTATATACTAGGATTCTGATATTTTCTCAGTCTCCAAAGTTCTTCTTTTATTCCTATTCCATTAAGGAAGATTACAATACTTGAGATTGTGTAACTTCTTAGATCTTAGTCTCTTTTTATTGAGACCAACGCCATCTTTGGTTACAGTTTCCCAAGATTGCTGTCATGTTTTTCCATGGAGGTTTTAGCCCTCCTTGAGGTTGGTCTGATAGTAAATAATTTTCGGATTTTTTAACCAATTGCTGCTGTTTATACAACACGGTTTTTTTACCTTGGGTGCGGGTAGAAACAATTTTATACTTTTCATTTTTCCAAGCTACTAATTAATTTACCTGCATTGATTTACCTAAAAATTTTTGAACCACATTCTTGCTTACCTGGCCGTAGCAGATATCCACGGTAAATGCAACAATAATAAAAAAGCATCAGTCTATATATATTATATATTATAAAGGTAGTAAAATATTTATAACATTAGCGTAATATTATTTTGTTTTTTGTGTGTGTGTGTTTTTTTTTAATATTTATATATCTATACATACAATACTGATTATCACAAATTAACATAACCCCACATTTGCGCAAATATAATCGATTAAAAAATCGATTTCCAACTGTCATCGTTCGTATCTTACTAGAGTGTCTAAGCTCTGACGACACAGCAACAGGCTCCTCCCATAAATGTTTCCAAACAAAAACATGAGATTTTTATTTTGTGGTTTACCGTTATGGAATATTTATAAGAAAATCTGCAAGATAAAGGTTTTGTAAAAGAAAAATTAAAAATCTATTATGATAATTAAATTACGCGCACGCGCACTGAAAGATTTTCATGAACACGCCCTAAGTGACGTCAGACTTAGGCAGTCCATTCATGCCTTGTTGTCAAATCGCACACAATTTTAGGGGTTTAACATAATGTTTAATACTCTTAGGTATTATTTATAACAAATTGATAAAATTTTTGATATGACACGATACAATATGTATACTTTTAACGTAAAAATAACTACCTATTGTCTAGCACAAAATATTGGTAAATTTTCAAAAAAACAATTTAAATAATTATAGTTTAAATCTTTCGGAAATTATCGTCAGATTGACAGGTGCAGACTGGGCCAAGCATCGAAGGTGTAAGATTTATAGTATATTGAGTACCGAGTGAACGTAGTAGCTTTATCCTTGAGGTGCGTACTATACTTTTTCTACGACTAACAGTAACAGTTTTTTTTGCCAGTTCTCAATAAAAGAGAATATTTTTGCTCTCTCTCTCAAACTCAAACAGTTTTCGAAATTATATAAGGCAAGAGAATTGTGATTGTTATTGATTCATCTGTATCATTTGTTGATTACATTTGCAAAAATATTGTGACCCTCTTATTGATATTTTATGAATTATAACTACCTAAATTATACAACTCGTTTTATGGAATGTTTGACCATTGAACTATTCCATTTGGTTAGATCATAGAAATGATTTGCTCAGTAAGTGACAATGCCGCACGGCTAGTCTGAATTATACCACGCGCAGAAGCGGTTTCACTATGAAATTTGACACAGCCTCTTTAATTATTTCAAGCATTGTTGCCAAAGCAATTGCAACGAGATTTTGGAGTTATATTGGTGTTTTTTTGGCGAAATTATAGGTAATGTTAATTAAATTTAGTGAAAGAAAGGGCAAGGGCAAGGGCAAGGGCAAGGGCAAGGGCAAGGGCAAGGGCAAGGGCAAGGGCAAGGGCAAGGGCAAGGGCAAGAGGAAGAGGAAGAGGAAGAGGAAGAGGAAGAGGAAGAGGAAGAGGAAGAGGAAGAGGAAGAGGAAGAGGAAGAGGAAGAGGAAGAGGAAGAGGAAGAGGAAGAGGAAGAGGAAGAGGAAGAGGAAGAGGAAGAGGAAGAGGAAGAGGAAGAGGAAGAGGAAGAGGAAGAGGAAGAGGAAGAGGAAGAGGAAGAGGAAGAGGAAGAGGAAGAGGAAGAGGAAGAGGAAGAGGAAGAGGAAGAGGAAGAGGAAGAGGAAGAGGAAGAGGAAGAGGAAGAGGAAGAGGAAGAAGAAACGACAGAAGTGGAGCGAATAAAAAAAATTGAAAGCAGTGAACAAATAGTACAAAAAGAAAATGTAACTTTACTCTGTCAATCTGACGTTTTCCCTTAAAGTATCGATACGAAATTTTCCAATAAAAGCTCCTTATTCCTTTTTTCAAAATTTACCAAATAAATTTATTGCGTTTATTTAGTTTTTATAGATCTCTGGTGGTCAAACCGACCTCAATAGATTCACTATCGTATAACCAAACGCAAGCAGGCAATAAATTTTAATATCGTGCACGATCCGTGCACAATTGGAAGGTTTGGGATGGATTATATTTACAGGAGGGGGTTCTATTATCTCATCGAATTGATCGCTGTCAGCGAATATTAACGAGGACGGAATCCAACGCAGTCTGAGCAGCGTGAAAGCATCAAATATTTAAAACAACAACAAATAAATAATATATCAAAAAAAAACTTACCTAGAACACGGTCTGACATTTAGACCGTTAATAGCTTTAATTCCTAAATCTAATCTTTGGGTATTTTGCAATTCGAAGCCGTGTATGCATCCGTTGAAACCTCGAGAGAATTTATCGCCGGTCATGCGGGAGATGTTCGGCGTACCACCGATGTAGATGTTTCCATCGACGTTCAAAGAAGTGGCGGTGCCTTCGGCGTCGCCTTCTTCCATCCAACTATTGTCGATTTCGATCGAACCGCGTTTGCCGTCGCGTTTCAAGATGACGCTGTGTCGATTGCCATCGTCGATACGTTTTTTGTCGTTTCTGATAACGGCCGGACCGTCTCCCAAATCGAATGTGTACTCCAAGAAACCATCGGATACTAGTAATAAAGATAGAGATTAGGTGTAGAGATAGAGAAGCCTTAATTTTATTGTCAGTGAGTGAATAGTGAGTGCTGCGAGGCAAATAAATACCTTCATAAAAGGTTATTTAATCCCCCGTAAGGGGACTGACGATCTGTCTATAAGAAAACTTACTGGCTAAAGCTATGTAGTTATTCCCATATTTACTGGAAGTAGGAGTTTGCCCGTGCCAAAATATCAACCCCTTGGACTGATTGGTCGATAATTCCACTGCTATAACTTCTTGTTCGCCATCACGATGCGCCAACAGATCTCTGTTGAATTCCAAATACCCGTTTCCATCGAAATGAGCATCATACCGTATCTCAGTCACTAAAACCATCATACATTAACAAACAGTTCAAAAAAAAATCATCGAAAATAACCCTTACCTTGATCGCAATTTCTTCCGGTAAATCCTAGAGCACAGTCACATTCGTATTGGTTGTTTTTCAAGACGCAGTTACCTTGATTTTGACAGGGGTTCGGTTGGCATACATTTTCGGCAGTTTCGCAATTTCTACCGGTGAAACCTGGAGCGCAAGCGCATTGATAAGTCGTCGGTGAAAGGGGATAGCATTGTCCGTTGTTTTGGCAAGGGTTGTTCGTACAACTGACGTGTCTGAACGGCCTTTCCGTATTATCGCTCGATATGGTGTTGTCTATCAGTTCTTCTTCGGCGCTGCAATCTCGTACGTTGGCCGAATCGGTGATGTTTTGGATCAAGTTAATGTCGATACCGGCCAAGTTAATCTGAAATAAATTAAAATATCCAAAGATGTACCAAATTGCCTGGCAAAACTAACACCCTAAGTAAAAGAAAACTTTTTTGATACTTACGTCTCCGATACATCCATTAAATCCAGTATGAACTTGCACTCCTTCGTTGATCTTGATGTGGTGCTTATCGTAACCACCAACGTAGAGCGGCGTTTGAAGATTGATGGTCTTGTAGTTACCCAAAGATCGTCCTACAGCTGGTACGTTTCCATCTGTGATCAATCTACCTTCTCCGTGAGACCTAGTAGCTGTAAGGATGTGCCATTCGCCCGGTTTCAATTCGGTCTCGTCTCTAACTACCGTTACCCCGTTTCCAGCATCGAATCTAAATTCTAATCTACCATCTTTGATGGCCAAGCTGATGAAATTGCCGTATCCTTCCTCGCTTTCGCTGCTGTACAGCAAAATGCCGTCTTCCAAGTTGTTCGGTTTGATTTTCAACGTGAGTTTCAGTTTTCTCGCCGGTTTCGGTGTGGGGTAAGCGATAAAAGCGTCGTTTTGGAAAGCTGGTTCTATTACGGTGATTTCTCTTTCGCATCTATGTCCGGCGCGGCCTAGGGGACATTGGCATTCGAAGCTGTTGTCGGTATCGATGCATCTGCCGATTCCGCAAGCGTCTAAAAGATAACTCAATATAGTTTTGGAACATTAAACAGTAAAACTTTTTTGGTGTAGTCTTAGTCAAATCTCATTTTCAGCTGTCAACTTTCACTTTTAATTGTCAACTGTCATTTTCGACTGTCAATTGTCATTTTTAGCTGTCAACTGTCATTTTCAGTAGTCAAATGTCATTTTTTTAGCTGTCAACTATGTCATTTTAGCTGCCAACTGTCTTTTTAGCTGTCAACTGTCATTTTTAACTGTAAAATATCATTTTTAAACTTTCAAATGTTATTTTTACCAATCAACTGTCATTTTTAATTGTTAATTTTCATTTTTCAACTGTCAAATGCCATTTTTAGCTGCAAAAATGTCAAATTTTAAGCTTATTTAAACTAATTTAAACTAACCCAAGCTATTTTAGTCTAACCTAAGATAACTTAAACTAACCTAACCTAACCTAATCTAATTTCAACTGTCAATTTTTATTAATTTTTTGTAATCTTTTTTTTTTGGTAATTTACGTTTTTTGTTAATTAATTATACTTTTTTTAAAATTACTTGATTATAAAAATAAATTATTTAAACCGACAACGGTGCTTTTTAAATTCCATGATTGACCACGCCCCAAAAGAGGCGTTTCCAAAAATACAGAAATTGGTGGTGTGATTATAAAGAAAAAAGAAACACTTTATAAGAAAGTGTATATATTTCAACTAGCTTTGGAACATTAAACAGTGAAACTTTTTTGGTGTAGTCTTAATATTATTAACCAACATCCTAACCATAGAGAAATATTTAGAAGGAAGGCTTCAAGGTAAATCTAGGCAAAACAACTTTTTATACCGTTCACCAGGAGATAGACGCAGAGGTAAAATATCTAGGAGTGATCTTGAATCAAAAACTAACTTGGAACAATCGTTTGGAATAAATCTTATCAAAAGTCTTAGCTGGACTTCCCGCAGGACATTTGGGAAGGCTTAGGAATTGAAACTGAAAATGATCTGGTCTTACCAAAAAATTATCAAGCTTGGTGGCCAAAAATTAAGCAATCAACGACATATGATGAGTTGCAGAAAGTGCACCGGGTAGCTCATCTGGGAATTACTGTCTTGGAGGTGTTGCTAGGTTTACCTCCTCTGCAATTTTGCATTATGAAGGAGGCTGCAGCTGCTGCGACAGACAAAACACTTAAAACCTGGTGGTACTGGAAAAAAGTCCACTAGCAGAGATGGTGTGGTACACAGATGGGTCCAAGATAGATGATAGGGTTCTATCTTTCAGGTGGAGGTACATGCTATGGATGTTGGTGTCCAGGAGCAAACATCTATATTCTTACAGACAATCAGACAGCTTTAGAGGCTCCGAGTTATTTTACTTAAGAAACTGGCAAGAAACAAAACCAACATCTGGTAGCTACGTTGAAAAATGGAAATATAACTTTAAAATGTCAATATGATGATGATATTTTACCGTGACAACTGCCATTGAGTTAGAAAAGATATTTTTTGAAATAAAATTGCACAGAGTGAGGCTTAGTCCAATAATTTTATACATTTTTGGAGATATTAGAGTTATTGGAGGAATACTTACGTGGAGAGCAGGCTTCTCCCTTCAATTTACTACAAGTCGGACCGCTGTACCCTGAGGAACAGATGCACATGTATCCTTCTTTAGATAAAGCTTCTTGGCATACTCCTTGATTTTGACATTTGCTCTCGCCGCACGATTCGCACGTCGTTATTCCGGTTTTGTTCAAGGCCTCGCGCAAGATGTCCAAATGGGAATGTCCGATTTTAAATCGACTGATGCAACCGACGAAACCGTGGTATTGTTCGTATCCCAAAACTTCAGGGGATATACCGTTCACGTTCGGTACCCCTCCCAGATACAAGGGTTCCGTTAGGTCTAATCCAGTGTATTTTCCTTCGGCTACTCCCACCACCGGCCCTTCTCCATCTACGTACATGGAAACTTTCCTTCTGTTTCTGGATATTTTAATCGTATGCCAATCGCCGATCGTAATGGCTCTTTCAGCTCTAACCACAGTACTACCTGCTCCTAAATTGAACTTGAACTCCGGTACTCCGCTTACCAAAGACAGAGCTATGTAATCTCCGCTGATGTCGTTTCCTTTGTTGCCGTTGTACAAGATTAGACCGGTGTCTTGCTGAGGTTTGAAGGAAATTTCGAAGACGAATTGCATGTAGGAATCTGATAGAGTCGGTATGGAGATGTAGCTGTTGGGAGCTTGAGTAAAGTATGGTACGATACCGGTTACGACGAGTATTACTGGGATATCCATGGATTGGTCACCGTTTCTGGCGGTACAAGTGTATACTCCAGCATGCGAGCTGTCTACGTCGTTCAACTGGATAGTTTTCTGCAAAAAAAACGTTAATATAATCGAGGAAAACGTTTGAAGAATAAGGTGGAGTAAATTCTCAGAATACTAATCTCCGAAACCTCGAAAAAAGTATAAAACAAAGATGTAGGTATTGTTTAAAGAAAATTCCATTAATTTTAACATAGCATTAGATCAATATAGCTTTGTTTAAAGTTATTAAAACTCTCGTAACTCACATTGAAAAACATTAAAAATCGACTTACAGAAAATTCGTCAACGTCTCTTGGCAACTCCCCGCCTTGTTTAGTCCAAACGTACTCCGTAGCATCAAAACTAGCTTTACAGTCCAATTGGACAGTAGATCCTCTTTCCGCTTGCCTAGTTTGTAGTGGGGGTTGATCTAATTGATCTGTTGCTAAAACAGCGTAACTTTTATATTTAAACTATCAATTGGAAGAATACTTACGATTCACTATCAAATTGTAATCCTTGTAATAAGTGGATTGTCTTCCGGTTGCTTCGCATCTGTAATAACCGGCGTTTTGTGGAGTCAAGTTTTGTATTCTTAATACAGTATTAACTTCGATGACATTATCGGATAGAGGTCCGGATAATTTGGACCACATCGTGATGGCTCCACGCTCTGAAGACTGACAGTATATTTCGATGTCTTCTCCCACTTTGCTTTCAGTTTCTGGTGGAGTGAAAGTGATGGTGTATTGAGACTGGGTTGGTTGGTAAGGTCCTCCAGACGATGGTGGTGCCGGTCCTAGAAGAAATTGACGATTAAATATGGTCTGGGACGAAGGTAAAAAGGTACTGGTACCAGCTGGACCCAATTTTTTTCTCCAATCGCCAGTTTCAATAAGTTTTCTTGGTTCAAGCTACTCAAGTATCACTTGAACGGTAATACTTATAATAGTGATATTTGTAGGGAGAAAATAAAGGGACGTAGGTTACTCAAAAAGTTTCCTGCCCAAACATTAACCTTTTGGGAATTTGAGTATGGTTTCCAAGAAAGACATGAGGATTTGAGCCACTTAAATACATTTAGTAATCTGGCTGTTGGTTCATTATTTTGATTTTCACAGAATTTTAGTCCTCGGGGTAGCAACTTGGGCTGTAGAAGAAATAGGGTTGACTACAACTTCTGCAGCGTTCTATGATATTGAGGGCCTCTTGCATTCTACAACAGAGTGTTTCCTCAAACCCTCCTGTTTGCAGAATCACTAGGTCTTCTGCATAAGCTATAGTGCAGAAGTTTTCACTACTTAGGCGGTTGAGTAAGGAGTCTAGGACCAAGTTTCACCCTATGGACATCCTTTGATAACCAGGCCTCTTACAGTGACATCTTCCACACTGATTTTTCTTGCTCTCTGGGAGAGCATATTATATATTCATCAATTTACTGTCTGGGGAATGCTCTATTCAGTAATATCATTGGTTATTTTGAGGAAGGTGGTTAAGTCAAACGCACCTTCTATATCTATAAATACATCCAAGGTGGACTCTATTTTGTCGAGCGATCTTTCGATACGACAGGCCACAAGGTGGAGGACTATTACAAATGTTACCGTTCAAAAAATACCATGGGGTATAACTATAATCTTTAAATGATTGGAGAAAAAAATATAACGTAGTATCAAAGTATTTTTTGATACTATTAAGCTTTGAAGAAACAAATTTGAAGATACAAATACAGGAAAATTGTCAATAGCGAAATTATTTTCGCAAAATACAAAAATTTACTTATATTTTATATATCTATCAACTCTAGTGTTACAATAATTGCGCTACCGTTTTAATTGAACTGTTTACAACGAGAGATACATGAGAAAAAAGATGGAAGAACATTTATTTTAATTAGTAATTACATACACGAATAGCTGATGGATTAAAATAATACTTATTTATTAATTTGACAAGTTGTTACAAACATATTCTAATCTAGTTCTATACTGCAACC
Organism: Ophraella communa; assembly: GCA_035357415.1. Lineage (NCBI taxonomy): Eukaryota > Metazoa > Arthropoda > Insecta > Coleoptera > Chrysomelidae > Ophraella > Ophraella communa. The sequence goes on along the minus strand of CM068992.1, from coordinate 31,281,248 downwards.
AAAAATGAAAAAAAAAACAGCTTTAATTACATGTAATTTGACAGTTTACAGTATGAAAATATTATCACCCCTCAGGGACAACTTCTGAAGTATAAACAACCCCTAGAAAATTTTAAATAACAAAGGGATTTTTAAAATTGTCACAGTGATGACTGAGAAAATTGATTTTTAAGATGTAAAATTACTTCAATTACATTTTTGGTACGATGTACCAATGTCACCTTGTAATATCAAGGCAATCAAGTATTGCAACACGAGTTTTACATACTATTTTTTATGGTCCAGAACATTTTTAATAAAATAGAAAAAAATGAACTGCAATTAGAGATTTTAATCTTGATTTGTTGATGTTGGTATTACACATTTGAATTTGACAGCTACATTATTACTGCATAAACTTATATTAGGAAGGAGCCCCAATGGGGCTCACATTTGAGGGTTATAGGTGAATTGATTTATACTGCATTTTTATTCATTTTTCGTTGCAGCCATCTAAAAAGTAATTTTAAACGAAGCATTCATCTTCGGTGTTATCTACACGTATGTCCAAAAGTTTGAAATTTTTAGAAATAATATATCTACGACTATGGTTTTTTAAAAACTCTTGTTGATATTTATTTTAAAGCGTTTTTAAATCAGATAACATTGATAGCTCGAAGAAATCGACAGGAATCTACAAGTGACATATCCAGAGAAATTGCTAGACTTGAAGGACTGAATATCTCAAGACAAACAATTACACGAAGATTAAATGCGGTAAATTTGTATCGCAGAAGACTTCTACGTGTTCCCAAACTAACCTATCAACAAAAAATTGTAAGGTTGCAATGGGCTCAAGAAATGTTACACCATGGTCCTAACTGGAATTACGTGATGTTCTCTGATGAATCCAGAATGGGTTTGGTTTCTGATTCGCGAAGAACGCTAGTTTGGAGGGCCCCAGGACGACAAGCCCGATTAGAAACAGCCCAACCACGTGTTCCATTTGAAGGACGCCTCTCCTGGTTTTGTAGAGAAGAATCACTGGTGCTGTGTACATCGAGGAAGTGCGTTGTGCGTCTCTTCCGGGGGGCGGTAGGTGATGGATTTGTGTTTATACATGACAATGCACCTCCACATCGAACAGCTGCAGTACAGAATGTTTTGAAAGAAGAAGGGATATCCACATTAAGATGGCCACTAAATTCCCCTGACATGAATGTCATTGAACATGCCTTGGGCATTCTTAAAACAAGCATTAAGAAGCGAAACCCTCCCCCCATTACTCTACGAGAACTGAAAGATGCTGCTCGTGAAGAATGGGAGAGAATTCCGCAAGCCCAGCTCGACCATTTAATCTGCCACATGCCAGATGAAATATTCCATTTTTCAAAACTTTTGGACATATATGTGTAAAAAAAAACAAATGATTCGCTTAAAACTGCTTTACATCCAAAACAATGTTGAACTCGTTAGTTTTTAAAGCGCTAACAGGAAAATTATTTAAAAAAACACAACTTTTTGCGTTAATTTCCATTCCCAATAAAAACGGTCTACACTGGAAGACTCGAACGTCACGAAGAGCTAGATCTAGACAACGAAGAGGCTATATATATAAATGTAAAGTATGGAGGAGGAAAACTAGTGTGTTAAGCTAGATGTATTGTGAACAAACCCCGTCGTTTCCTATTCTGGCATTCCTTTTCGTCGCTGTAATCTCCGCAGTCATCTCTGCCATCGCATCTCAGATGTTCGGGTATACAGTTCGTATTTTTACATGACCAATATTTCGGTGCGCAATCCCGTCGACGTGCTGTATCATAAAGGACATGCAATGTGCAACAATAACAAAAATTTACTAATAATTAAAAAAAAAACTGTACAAATTATAGACGAGCAAACAATTCTCGGGTACTGACCTGTTAGAATCAGATCCACGTAATCGCTGACTGTACCGTTTCTGGTTTGGATCTCGCAGTAGTACCTGCCTTGATCTTCCTGTCTTACGTTTCTGAGATACAAGAGTTCTCCGTCTTCTTGAGCGCCGTAAGGAAGTTCCGGTCCTTCTCTGAACCAGCGTACGGAGTTGGCGAAATCGGGATTGGTCACCTTGCATCGTAAACTTACGTTGGTACCAATCGGTGCTTGTTGTTGTTTTTGTTCCGATTTAATGGCTGGCCTCGATACGTATTCTAAGAAATACATAAAATGTTCTACTCATGCCCTACATTCCTACAATCTATCAGGTCGAATAAAACAGCATGCTGGTAAATATTTGACTTAAATCTTAGTAGAAGTTTTCTTGCATTCTGCTTGTTGTTTAATTCTGGTCAATATATACAGTGTGTAAAAGCCAAATGGAATAAATTCATTATTTCAGTTACTGTACATATTTATAAAAAATCCCGAAACACTTCAAATTTAAATTATAACTTGACATTCTTTAACGTGAAAATGCAACCCCTACCTTCAACCCCCTTAGAATGACAGGTACAACCCCCAATTTTTTAAATGGGAAGTATAGGTTTGTGATATATCATTTGAAAGGTCTCTTCATTTTCTATTCAAAAATGTTATTGTTTTTAAATTTGATGCAAAAATTAACTTAAAAAAAAATTAATATAATTTTGTTACCGAAATTCGCTAAAATATACTCGAAACTTATTACAATATACTTAAAACTTATTTCCCGTTTAGGTCTTGATAATGAGAAAGTGAACAAAAACCATAGCAATGTGGTTTTTAGATGGTAACCATTAAAAAAATTTAAAGAATTTCCGTGGCAACGCTATTTTAACAAGCAGTAGTAAATTGTTTTATTTAAGTTGTCATTGTTGTAATTTAAGTATAAAGTTTGTTCAATTCAATTCTGAAAAATAGTTAGATTAACGGAAATGCATAAAATAACAGTTTTACAAATGATTGGTTACGGAGATAACATCCGAATACAACAGGAAGTAACTCCCAAGGAACAATAAGTAAAATAGAAAAGCATGCAGTTTCGCGAGTTTGGTCATGTAAAGCAGATAAAAAAAGCAGCCAATGCACTGAGTGATGAACTCAAATTAGATGTGTTGCTTGAGTTTCAGAAAAACCCACATACATCGAGTAGACAGGCATCCACTACATTCAATGCTAGCCATACACCGATAGCAAACATATTAAAAGAAAATAAATTGCATCCGTATAAGATGATACCTACTCAGGAGCTCATGGAAGACGATTTTGATAGGAGAACTTTTTTTTGTGAGCAAATGATGAACATGTTGGATAACAACATTATCCAATTAAAAGACGTTATGTTTTCTGATGAGTGTACTTTTTTACTTAACGGTCATGCTAATCGGCAAAATTGCCGCTACTGGTCCACAGAAAATCCTCACTGGATGAAATAAGAACACACTCATTACCCTCAAAAGGTTAATGTTTGGGCAGGAATTGTAGGGAGCAATATCATTGGTCCCTTTTTTATTGAGGGCAACTTGAATGGCAACAATTATTTGGCACTACTTCAAAATGATGTCATTCCAACGTTGGCAAATTTATATCCTGATCCAGGTAACCCTCAAGTTCCAGCGAATACGATATGGTTTCAGCAGGATGGAGCACCACCACATTACCAACTTAATGTCCGGCAGTACCTCGATACAATATCTCCCAATCGGTGGATAGGGAGGCGAGGATCGATTGAATGGCCAGCGCGATCACCTGATCTTACATTATTAGATTTCTTTTTATGGGGATATGTGAAGAGTCATGCGTACAAAACTAAACCTTCTGATTTAAATGACTTAAAAGAACGAATAACGCTTGCGATTAGGTCGATCACGCTTGATATGTTAAATAATGTTAGAAGACAGTTTTATTTGAGATAAGGATGTTGCCAAGACGTTCGCTGAGAACATTTTGAACATCTACTTCATTAACATTCATAGTTCTTTTTCGTGTTCTACATTTTATTACGTTTTGCATTACATTTTAGTTTTTGATTGTATTGTAGCGAATTTCGGTAACAACATGATATTAATTTTTTTATGTTAATTTTTGCATTAAATTTAAAAACAATAACATTTTTGAATAGAGAATGAAGAGACCTTTCTAATGATAAATATATCACAAGCCTATACTTCCCATTTAAAAAATTGGGGGTTGTACCAGTCATTCTAAGGAGGTTGAAGGTAGGGGTTGCATTTTCACGTTAAAGAATGTCAAGTTATAATTTAAATTTGACGTGTTTCGGGATTTTTTATAAATATGTACAGTAACCGAAATAATAAATTTTTTCCATTTAGCTTTTACACACTGTATAAGTAGGTATACTATTTCGACATAAAATCTATAAAAAATCGATGTACATATCGATTATACCAATCTTACGAATTTGGCGCCCAACGTGCGGGAAATGAAGTATAAAATAAGGGACGTTACGTAGGATATCGCCACAGGTGTAATAATTTTTATATTCAAATGTTCCAGCAGATGCTTCTAGTAGTATTCTAATGATATTCCTGTGCTATCTGGGTTGGAAATTATAAAATATAAATTAGAAATAAGGATTATGCGAACAACAGCAGCATCCTGCTTTTTACATCATTTGTTTTCTACTAGTATTTTTGTGCAAAATATTTACCCGTTCCTTGACCCAACACTACTTAATAAATTTTTACATTACCTTCAACTATAACATCAGCTACAGCCTCTGCTTTTCCAGCTCTATTATTGGCCGTACACAAATATCTACCGGCATCTTGTAATTGGATATTGTTAAACCTAATATAACCATCTCTAGTGTATACTGATTGTGGTAGATCCCGTCCTAATGGCGACCAAGATATTTCTATGGGTTGTTCGCCGATGGCGCTGCAATTGATGTAAGCATGTTCGCCAGGATGTACCACTTGACGTTGTGGCACCAGAGTTATCCTTGGAGGAACTAAAAACAATATTAAATAGTGTAATACATGTCTTAGAATAACTATTTCCATATTTCGGAAATGATAAAAGGCACTTGCTTGAAGATGTTCCGCTTCAAATTCGAAGAGATATTATTTTCCAGCATGATGGTGCACCAGCACATTTTGGTTTAGATTGCCTACTCTTTATCATTTCCAAAAATAAGGAATAGTTATTCTGGTATACGAGTAATCCTACGAAGATCAGTATGAGTGTGGTACTACGTTGCTGTTGATAAATTCGAGGTGGGTACTACTGATGATGATGATGAAAGGAGATGCAAGCAAAAAGAAAAATTATACCTAAGTATGCGCAAATAATGTCTTCGGCGGCTGATTGATTGCAAGATAAACAGAAAAATACAGTTACAAAACAAGGTGCGGATAGTCTTCAACAACAATATACACCATACTTACCGATTACGGTGAGGTAAGCATTGACGTTGAACACAGCTCGTCCGTAAGCATCGAATCCGGTGCATCTGTACTCTCCTTGTGCTTCTTGTTCAACGTTATCGATGTACAAAATCCCACTGCGCTGTATCGAGTTGCTTGGTAATGGAGTACCATCGGTCCTCGACCAACTGACGTCGATGGAGGTGCCTTCGGCGTTGCCGATACTGCATCTTAGTTCCGCTCTTCCACCGAGAGCTGCCGTAAATTCTTGATCGTGAGTGGGATAAGGTGGTCTGTAAGTTGTGGTGTAATGCGGCCTGGATTCGTTGTCTTTCCATCCACTGTTATCCGACGAAGTAGCGTCTTCACCTTGAAAATATTTCAAGCTTAGTTAAGAGATCATTATTTCACCGTGGATGGACAAATTAAATGGACAGACTCAGTAGGATATACAATGGATCTGGTGAGATCCGAGTGCTTTCCCCTTTACAATTTATAGAGCCACAGGTACCAAATATAGAGGCAGTATTTTTGGCAAAAAAGTCATCAACGTGTTTCTATTTTACCTTAGTCCAGCGTACTGTGACATTACTGTCTACAATTGCTTCAGCAACAACCCGATAGCTTTCTAACACTGCTCTCTGCTATTTGTACCAATGACATTTAATTTACTGCTATATAGTTATGCTGAACTAAATTTGCTTATTGAATTTTCTGAGTATAATCCAAAGTAGTGTTAATTTATGTTGCATCACCATATAATTCTTAATTCTGAACGATATATTTTGTGTTTATATTTTTAATTCAAACTATAGTTAAAAAGAACAAAAAAAAATTGGCAAGTGATAACATTGAAGTGTCTTCTGATCGCCTGAAAATATTCGTATTAGAAGAAGACTTCATGAGGCTAATTTAGGAGCCTGTAGACCTTTAAAAGTTTTAAAATTAACAAGGTTGCTCGCTTGAATTGGTGCCGTGTAAGCTCCAAAACTGGGGTTTGAATCAATGGCAGAATGTGATGTTTTTGGATGAAACCAGGATTGGTTTAATGTTGGCGAGTTCCAGGACGTCAATCTAGATCCACTAATTACCAAAAATTTATCCTATTTCAAGGTGTTTTGGTTAGGTATAATGTAGAATGGTCGGACACTTCTTACACTGATCCCTGGCAACATGACTGGTCAAGTACACATCGACTCCGTTTATGAAGAGGGGCTGTAGGGCAACATTTCTTGTTTATGGACGACAACGCGCCCAACGGGTTATTGAGTTTAAGGAAACCGAGGATATTGTTAGTTTACAGTGGCCACCAAAGTCTCCGGATCTAAATCCTATCGAACATGCATGGGATATGTTAAAAAGAAGAGTTCGACAATAAAATCGGGGGTTTGCGGGTATTCCAGCCCTTATCCATGCTGCTGCTACCGAGATTTGAGAGAATATTCCTCATCAGCTTATAAACAATCTAATTGAAAGTGTTCTCCGAAGAATAGAAGCTTGTTTAAGAGCAAAAGAAGGGCCGACTGAATATTAACTGTCTTTTTTTAACAGAAACTTAATTTAATCTAAATCAAACTTTGGTCATTTATGCAGATTATGTATTTAATTTTTTTATTTAGGAATTAATGTCTTTGCTCAATTTGTTTTATGATTTTTTTAATTAAATATTATCTAAAACTAGAGTGACACTGTTTCTTTTTTTTTGACAAGCTTATTTTGAAAAATTTGCAGTGATGCAGTATAAATGTATATATATATGTATTTGTATTTATTTTGGGAATTGAATAAAATTAAATTGTTATTGTTTAATCAAAATATTTGTTAATTGCTATGACTTACCTGTTGGTGGCCAATCTAAAGTCCAATTAGTAGCGGAATGAAACAGAAAGCATTAGACATTATCATTATAATAATTAATTATTAATATTAATTAAATTGTTAAATGTTTACAGTATCAAAACAGTTGGAAAAATACGGATATATTACAAATATAAATAATTATTGTTTATAGAATTGTTGCGTAGTTCTTAATTGATATAACAATCTTGAAAATATATCCGTATTATTGCAACCTGATGGGACAAATTGTAACAAAAATTTAACATATTTTCTATAAATGAGGAAATAGAGAAAATTTTTCAAGTTATACTTTTTTAGACGCGTTAAAAATTGAATAGAGCCTCTATTAGTTGCGCAAGTTGGCACGCTGATCGCCTCTGGTCACTGTTTTTATATTTATAATGTTTTTTACACATGTTTTAAGTTTGTACAGTTACAACAAGAGTTTTAGTTTGATACAAGTGCGATTTTTAATATATGTTCAAATAAATTATACTTAGTTATGATTTTAATTGAATATCTTGATTAATATTATTTACTAAGTGCTCCAATATAATTGGGATTAACTACCCATATATATATTATTATCTCATTAAACTTAAAATATTACTTTGATATAATTAATAAATGTTAAATATCTATTATGGGTTAGGCTAAGTTAGGTTAGGTTAGGTTAGGTTAGTTTAAACTGTCTTGAGTATATTTTTCCAGTATCTCTAGTGTTTTATTGTAATTAATTATATACATTTAATTAAAAACTATTTTTTAATTATGCCAAAAGAGTATAACTTATCACGTGCGTCCATTTTTCTAAATGAATATTAATACGAAATCATTTTTTTACGCATATCTTATTTTTAACAATAATTATCTAAATGTTAAATTTTTTTTATTAAAATAGAGTTAAAAAACGCCTAAAAAATCATGTTAAACTTAAAATAAGAACCAAACAAAAACACCAAAAATTAAAATCAAAGTGTTGGTATGTAAATAAATATTTGATTAGTAATAAATAATGATATACCTACTATTTATCATAAAAATTGGTACACTTGTCAAATGACGAAAAAAATTCTCAAAAGTTGCGGCAATGTACGAAGGCATGGTCAAAATTTGCTAGCAATTCAAAATAGACTTGCAGGAAAAAGGCTGAAATGTACGAGTACCTTAATATTGTGCGAGTCTGCCTTTGAAGGCCATGGAAGATAGTGGATCTTGTTCAAAAAGATCATTGGGCACATTCTGAAAATATGGCACTACTTCCTGTATATAGCGCGTTGTAGTCATAGGACTAGGAATAGTGTAGATCTGCGATCTACATTAATTGCACCTCAGAACATAACTGCTACTGTTCTTGCTATCTGTCTGTTTTACTCCTTGTAACTCATTGTCGACCATCTTGTATCCCAAGAAAGAACCTAGATCTATCTCAGAAGATCACCGAATGCCAGGCCTTGGTTACAGTTAGCTTTTTGGCAGCACAAATCAAGTCTGCTTGTTCTATACTCAATGGTCAAAGAAAGCCTTTATTTTTTTTCAATAAAACAACTTGATTGCTTCTGGATATACCATTTTTTATGATAAATAGTATAATTACAAAAAAAAAATAATTATACTAAAGTTGTTTATACAAAAAGTACCAAATCCACAAAGCACTAAAAAATGCAGATCGTACAGATTTGGAGATTAAAAGCTGAAGAGTGAGATTCTGTATATTTTAGTGCCTTATTACCAAACCTTTGTAAATATTTTTAATTTTGATAGCGTAGACTATAATTCTAATAGTAATTAACTATATTTGTACCTGTAATATCACCTCGACTCGGTAAATCGTCCACTATTAACTGTACACGCCTGGAAGCTATTCCAGCGCTGCTTTCAGCTTTGCACAAATAAACGCCTTGATCATCTTTGGTGAGATGAGTGAATTCTTGATAAGCCTTATTCGATAATCTTGGAGCAAATGGAGCGTATTGTACACTGAAATAACAAATCAATATTAGGTATACATAGGTACGAAAAAAATTACAAACTATACAACATAATCAATCAGTTGAGCTTCTTTTTGTGGAGGCTGAACAACCGAAAATTATATTTGTTTCTTCCAAACTAGATTCAGTAAAATTTTGATGATGATATACAGAGAGAGAAGTCTGCTTCAGTTTAATGCTATTGACTGGTTTTTCGTTGGTATATTTGACCATGAGTAGATTTAAAAATTATTTGTCTTTGTCCAATTACTTCAGCACCCTTCCACTTACAATGATCAACCCGAATTCGTACTTTGTGTCCGTTTTCAAATTTGGTAGACTCTCTAGCGTGATAATCAACATAACTTTTCTGTTTTTCTTATTGTCTCTTCAATTCTTCGGGTACATTTTCAATTATTTTTGGTTTCAGAAGATTTTCCGCAATGGGGATTATCTGGGGAATTCCATGAACCGAAAACCAATATTTTAGGTGTGTTTTGTGAAGTTTGAAATTAACAACACCTGAACAACTGTCATAAATATTCAAGTACCTAGTGTTTTCCTCTACAAGTAAATAAATCCGCACTCACTATCTACCAAGGAATTTAAATTTGACGTGTTTCGGGATTTTTTATAAATATGTACAGTAACCGAAATAATGAATTTATTCCATTTGGCTTTTACACACTGTATAATAAATGACAAATATATAACTGATATTTTACCTGTAAGAGTCTTGTTTGATCCAACTAACAGCCGGTAATGGTATTCCGGTACCTTCACATTCTAAACGGAGTTGTTCTCCAACTCCCCTCGTAATCACTTCCTGTCTTGGTGTAACGATAACATCTGGCGTGGTGTGAACTACGATTTGAGCCGTAGCCGTGGCTGAACCTGCTTCATTGGTGGCCGTGCATATGTATTCGCCTTGTTCTGATGGAGTTATCTTTGTAAATCTGTAAATAAAAGTTATAAAGTATACGGGGTTTGTTACTATGTTTTGACCCCCGCTAATTGACGGCTCCCAGCGTTTTTTATAACCTTCTAAACTTCTACTCAAACCAAAAAAATATACAGAATGTCCCTGATATTGTATCAAATAATTTACTGAAAATAACTGGGGGGTTAATAACAGGTCGGCTGAAAAGTTCCCGGTCTACCATAGTAAAACACAATATTTTGACAAAATTCATTTTTTTTATTCAACATAGTTGCCTTCAAGGCGATACAGCGATTATAGCCACCTACCAACTTTTCGATACCATTTTTGTAGTACTCCATCGGTTTGTCCTCAAAATAGGCTTCAGTTTCGGCGATTACCTCAGTATCAGAGGCAAATTTTTTCCCGCGAGCATTCTCTTCAGGTCAGAGAAAAAAGGAAAAAGTCGCTGGGGGTTAGATCTGGAGAATACGGTGGGTGAGGAAGCAATTCGAAGCCCAATTCCTGCAATTTTGCCATCGTTTTCGATGATTTGTGACACGGTGCATTGTCTTGATGAAACAACACTTTTTTCTTCTTCATATGGGGCCGTTTTTTCGCGATTTCGGTCTTTAATCGCTCCAATAATGCACAGTAATAGTCGCTGTTGATTGTTTTTTCCTTTTCCAAATAGTCAATGAACAATATACCGTGTGTATCCCAAAAAACTGAGGCCATAACTTTGCCAGCTGACTGTTGAGTCTTTCCACGCTTTGGTGGCGGTTCACTGGCCGCAGTCCACTCAGCTGACTGTCGATTGGACTCAGGCGTGTAGTGATGGAGCCAAGTTTCATCCATAGTCACATATCGACGCAAAAAATCGGGTTTATTACGACTTAACAGCTGCAAACACTGCTCAGAATCATCAATTCGTTGCTGTTTTTGGTCGATTGTGAGCACGCGCGGCACCCATTTCGCACAGAGCTTCCGCATACCCAAATATTCGTGAACGATATGTACAACACGTTCCTTAGATATCTTTAGGGTATCAGCTATCTCGATCATATTCACTTTACGGTCACTCAAAATCATTTTGTGGATTTTTTTGATATTTTCGTCGGTAACCACCTCTTTTGGGCGTCCACTGCGTTCACCGTCTTCGGTGCTCATTTCACCACGCTTGAATTTTGCGTACCAGTCAATGATTGTTGATTTTCCTGGCGCAGAGTCCGGAAACTCATTATCAAGCCAAGCTTTTGCTTCAACTGTATTTTTTTCTTCCAAATAACAATATTTAATAATCACACGAAATTCTTTTTTTTCATCTTTTTGAAAATAACAAAAGTTGCTTCACTAAAAATACAATATCTCACAAACTAATAGTCCGACAGCTGTCAAATTTTTACACGAATCTTTTGAAGGTTGATACTATCTAAAAATGAAATGGATTTAATTCTAGTGTCGTCATCTATAGGTCAGACCGGGGACTTTTCAGCTGACCTGTTATATAATAAGAAACCCTGTACCAAGTAATGTTTTGGATATCATCTGATGTAGTAGTGGTGATGTAATAAGTGTCAAATTACCTCAAAGCCCCTCCTGACATTTCTTCAACGTTAGGACTCAGCGGCAAGTTGTTTTCTCTTGACCAAACCACCGTAGGGGTAGGAATTCCCGCTATAGCTCTACATTGTAAAATAGCACTGTTGCCGGCAATAACAGTTTGGCTGATACTCGGGTAAATTTCCAATCTGGGCGTCTCCAAACCTAGTCCGACCAAAAAAAAATCAGCATATATAGTTGGTGCAAAATAAAGTTTGTTTCACGTCACAAATTTCGTCTTAATTGCCAAGCATCGTTCCCAACTTTTAAATTAAAAGTTCCATTCGATAAATCAATAAAAAATACTTAAATTTGTTTACATAAAGTTGGTAGCCGTGATTGACAAGTCGCGTCGTTGCCGTTGTCACCGATTAGTATATTTAGGTTTGTTTTTGTCATTTTGTTTGTGATTTTTGTGTTATTGTTTCTTGTTGTTATTTTGAAATATAAAAAAACTGTTCGTTGAAGAACAAAAACAGTGTAATAAATGAAAAAATGTCAAAACAACAAAGTCCGGCAACACTGTCTATACGTGTCGACGTAAAATTATGATGACGTGTATCAAATTTTGTCCTGCACCGACTATATAATAAAATAAAACCACAGGAATTCACTTACGTATAACTTCAACAACAGCAGTGGCTTGCGCCAATCCATTCACGTTAGTGGACACACAAACATATACCCCACGATCCTCCACTTCTACATTCGTGATCCGCAAAGTCGATCCGTATTGTTTGGTATTACGACCGAGTTCTCCACCTAATTTTGTCCATTGCACTGACGGTGTTGGTACACCAGTAGCATTACACTGAATTTCGAAAGAAGATCCTTGATTCAGAGTTATTTTATCGACGGAAACTGTAGCGGTAGGGAATCGACCTTCTTGACTACCGGAAATAGTAACGGTGGCTCTGTTGGATCCTCTAGTACCAGTGGTCGAAGTAACCGTACAGATATAAACACCGGAATCTTCCGGAGAAGCGTTTCTTATGATCAAATTTCCTCTATCTTCTACGGAATTGTATGGAAGATTACCGCCTTGTTTGGTCCATCTGATAGTCTGTCCGTAGGATCCTCCAGAACATCTCAGCATAACGGTATCACCTTGGGTTCCTGTGAAGGAGGTAGGAGAAACTTCTACTCGGATTATGGATCCTTCTACCTCACGAACCGTTATGGTAAACGTAGCTACTTCTGTGCCGACTCGGTTGGATGCTATGCAACTATACTCGCCGGAATCTGATAATCGAGATTGGTAGATGCGGAACAAACCATTTTCGAATCTCTGGCCAGGGCTGAGTTGTTGTCCGCCGGCTCTGACGATGCTTACGTCGGGAGCGGGCACTCCTGTTGCCGCGCATTGAATTTCCACGGGGAGTCCTTCGTTGACGTCGACGTACGATTGGGATATGGCCACTCTAGGTCTTTGTTCTCGTGGAACTGTATATATAAGAAATTCAGAACATTAAAGACAGTCATTCGATGCGTAACTTATCATCTGGGGTGAAATTGTTTAAATAATTAATTTAGCTATAACAAACGAAGGATAAATCTGAAAGATTCTTCGAGCTTGATAATGTTATTAAAAGTTCATTGATGTCCGAAGAAGACGACGTCATCGAAGAAGAGTTCAAATCCATCGAGCTATACAGGGTGTGGTGATAACATCACGTTCAATGTCATAGCGTGTCTTTAACTAAGGTCCGGTAAATAAAACAGATAAACATATTCAATGGTCTACAGATATAAATAGATAGACGTTACCACCCAGTTAAAATATATCTCATGGCAACTTAAATACTACAAGAGAACAGTTAATCCCATACAGATTCAAATAAAACTCAACGTTGGGGGATTATACAGAGCAAGATGATACAAAAAGTAATATCTCAGAAATTACGCCGAAATCCAAACCAAGACTCTTGTTATCCAAATTAGATTTGAAGATATTTAATGGAGATATCTTGGATTTTGGGGGACAATTCGGAAAGGTGGACGAAGATGAAGATATCGATCTAGAAGATAAGTTTCAATACCTTCTTCTAGACATGGAACCAAACTCTCCCAGCAGATACCTAGTCGAAAGTTTCCCACCATCTGGAGATAACTACAAGAATCCAGTTGACCAGCTCAAGACTAAATTCGCCAGAGATGAGTTTTTGTAGTAGTAAAAAAACTGGTATCCAATTGTCCGTTTAATATGATTTTCCAGCCCTCAAAAATGTAACCGTATTCTGTAAATTTACTGAGATTCTTCAACTTTTTAGTTGTGGAGAAAAGTCGAGAAAAGTAGAACAACAGACCGTGAAGATCGCCGCCTGAGATTCTGGCCTTATGGGACCGTTTATCCACTACCAGGTTGCAAATGAATGGTTTGCAGAACACGGAAGACCTATTGGCATGCGAAGTGTTTACCTGTTTTCATACCGACCACACTGGGTCCTTCCCTTAACTACAGAACACTGACGTAATCGCCTTGAGTGGTGCAGAAAACCGTCACTCTGGGATCAGGAATGGAACAGTATTGTCTCTAGTGACGAGTCTCGATTTTGTTTAGGGCATGCACGATGGTCGAGCAAGGGTTAGAAGACGACGTGTTGAAAGGTGATGTCCTTAGAGAGGAATAGTATCTCTGTTGATGTGGACAACCTAGGTATCTACTTAGGAAACTAACCAGGGAAGATCTGTCCTGTCATGACCATGGTAAATGAAAGATTTGCTAGAATAGCTTCAAAGCTCTCACACATGGGTTCTGGAGGAACTGTACCTCTGGTGTGAAGATAGGAACATATCGTTCAATCTTTAAAAAAACAGCAGTGGTCGCATTTGGCATGAAAAAAGTCATTAAAGTCGTCAACTTCAACCTATACTTTCTTGGTCTAATTTCTAATAACAATTCGGACAAAATATGAAACTTTATCAACAATTTCACCCCAAACTAAGGCACATACAAATAAAATATACTTTTGAAGAAAAATGTTTACCTCCATTTTTGTAAGCGTCCCAAAGAGATGCTGGTATTGAACATATAAATACTTTATATCAACTATACAGTTAAATAATTAAATTTTTGGTTACCTCCTACACTCAAGTCCACCATTGATGTGACTATGGTGTATCCATCGTTGGCTTCGCATACGTATCTGCCGGAATCTGACACTCTGAGATCAGTTATCACCAGAATACCGCTTCCGTCATCAATAGCACGTGATGGTAGATCACCATCAGCTTTTCTCCAGTTTATCCGCACGGGCTAAACAACACCAAATTGTATAACGAATTCCACATCTCCACCATGTTCATATAGAAGTTTGAAAATAGTAAATTTTACTTACCCTAGCTGTTAATCGTGATCTAGCAGAACAATTGTATCTGACACTGCTACCAACTTCATAGATTCCGATGTTGGTATCTTGAATCGTGACTTCTATCGTAACTTCATTGCTTATGGTCGTGGTTGGTATTGGATCTGGGTATTCTGTTGTGGTAGTAAATCCAACTGTAAAAGTGTAAAGTGATTAAGGAATGCACAGAACAGCAGATGAATTGGGTGACATTAAAGTGTTTTCCTGTTCGGGCTATTCAATTAAAGAGTATTTCATCCCTTCTCACCAATAATGATTCCAATAAAAGACCAAAAAGGTTTCTTTCTTTTTGCATTCACTACATCAGCAGTTTTTAGAAACCGATTTTTCCACCTATGAAGCAGTGATTTCGATTTTCCCACTGCTTCTTTAGCTTTTCCAAGATACGTTCCATTGTTTGTATCTTTGTATTCAAAGATCCTAATTGCTTTTATCAGTTTGGGTCTGTTGTGTGCTTTTTCCAGAGCCATTCATGGTTAACCTTGGTCAATTACTTCTGGTTTATACTGTATTTGAAAATCAAGAGAGAGTAAATTCCCAGAATAAAAATAATTCGGTATGCAAAACTATAGTACAGTACGTGTGGTAAAACTTCAATATTTGTAATGCATTCTGAATTGTTTTTGTTAATTTCAATACAAAATTTATTAAATTTCTTGGACTATCACATTAATTTATGATCTTTCATTGTTACTACAGTAGGCCTAAGAGGATTAACGTGCGTCTTAGGCGTAACCAGATTAGAAAGGGATAATTGTTATTTAACGACCTCCAAATGGCAACAGGTTCTAATGACAGATATTTTGACTTAAATAGTGCTTAAGTTTCTAGAAATGCAGTTATTTGATTTTCGATAAACGTGACAAATAGTAGTGACTAAAAATGGAAGCAGTTTGTGAGTATACGCCGGTGAAAAAATTAAAACTGGACCATTTATCGCTCAATGAAAAGAGTGCTGTAGTGAATGTGTACCACTATTTTAAACATCAAAATCCCTCAAACACTATTGACAGTGTAGTTGAAACAACATCTAAGGCAATGGGATATGGAAAATCTACAATATATAGAGTTCTAAAGGAGGAAAAATCAGGTGGAGTAACCTCACCAAAGCCGAAACCAGGTAGACAAAAACTATTAAAAGTCAACGTGGACGAGTTTTTTAAAAATGCTATTCGTAAGCTTGTTCACTCATTTTTATAAACAAGCAAATACCAACTTTAGATAAAGTTTTGCAAGCCATTACGAATGATGTTGATTTACCCACAATAAGCCGGGATAAACTATGGAAAACGTTACATGAGTTAAACTTTAAATTTGAAAAAATGGGCAGACACTCAATGCTAATTGATTCTGAAGAAATTGTATGTTGGAGAAGACAGTACCTCAGAAGAATACAACAAGTTAAAGCTCAAAATAAAAACATTTATTATTTAGATGAAACATGGATTAATGAAGGACATTGTGTAGGAAGAGTTTGGAAAGACAAAAATATAAAATCATCCCATCAAGCTTTTCTAGAAGGATATACTACTGGTTTTAAGGAACCTATAGGAAAAGGTAAAAGATTAATTATTTGTCATATAGGCAGTACAAACTGTTTTCTTGAGAATGGTTTACTCTTATTTGAATAAAAAAAAACCGTTGATTATCACGAAGAAATGAATGGAGACGTGTTAGAGGAATATTTTGAACAGATGATTCAATTCATACCAAAAGGATCGGTTATTGTAATGGACAATGCAAGTTACCACTCCAGATTACTTGAACCTTTACCAACCACTAAATGGAAAAAGGATGAAATTGCAAAATGGTTATCTTCTAAAAATTTAGCCTTTGACAATACAATGCTGAGGGCAGAATTGTTAACTATTACTAAAAAACATAAGCAAAATTATAAAAAATATAATATTGAGGAGATAGCCAAAAAACGAGAAATTGAAATCCTTCGTTTACCACCCTACCATTGTGAGCTGAATCCGATAGAATTGATATGGGCTCAAGTTAAAGGTTATGTTGCCAGAAATAACACTACTTTTAAATTATCAGATGTTAAAAATCTCTTCAATAAGGCAATATCTGAAGTAACAAGTGAAAATTGGCAAAAATGTATTAGACACGTTACAGAAATAGAAAAAAAAATGTGGGAGCTAGATAACATAATTGATAATATTACTATAGAGCCCATTGTAATTTCTCTAGAATCAGATGGTGAATCTTCTGACACAGAGTGCGAGGAACCATAACTTTAAAATTATTAATTTATGTACTTTAATTTTATTTTTAGATTTTTATTTTTTAAGATTTATTATTGTCGTATTTTTTGCATGTTGCTCGTCAAATTTTATCCTTGCGGTTGATTTTTTTTCTTCTCATATACCTACTTAATTGTTTTTTTAGCTCCTCATATTAATTTATAGGTAATTGTAATTATCTGTACATATTATATACATATTTTGTAAATAAACATATGCCTAAAATAATATTGACTTTTTCTTCATTTTACCCAAATTAAATTACTACTTACGAATTATGTTTATCTATCTAAAATTGGTAATCTAGGTATAAATAACTAAAACAAATTAAATATTTCTATTTCCATATTAATTTAATTTTGAAAACGCACGTCTATGGTTTACTGCCTTTAACACTGATAACTGCAAAACATTTCTGGGAATTTACTCTCTCTTGATTTTCAAATACACTATAGCATTTGGACATCTACTAATTTACAGAAATATTTTTATATTCCTGGATAGGTTAAATAACTGTGACTTCTTCAGGAGCATAGACTAGGGCTTAGTGGCATTCTGGTACTGCTCCTGATGTTATTCCAGAATTGTTCAGATGCAGGACTTTTCTGGCTTGGAATATAGATTAAATTTTTTACTGCTTTAGTCGTCACTTTCATAAATTGATTAACAAAATATGGGTCTGATTTTTGGGGATGTTTTCTTCTTATAAAGTGGTTTAAATTTTGATTGCCATAACAAGAAAACACCTATCTGGGTTTAACATTAGGTATAACTGATTTTTTAGTACACAAAGTTAGTTTTTGATTACATCGCTTGAGAAAATACTATTTTTCTGTCTGTTTTTGATAGGTTTCATTTAAATTCGACATTTTTTTTTGTAAAAGAAATAATATTTTGTCAAGCAATTTTTAAACAAAAAAAGATGATGCCCACACATTGGAATAATGTTTGTTGGTTAGAAAACGTACATTTTTTTGGTAAACACATCTACTTACTGCGTCTAAGAAGAAGATCTATTATCTATCGACATTCGGTGGAAAAAAATCGGTAAAATTTGAATAAACTATTGAATTTAAACTAAATATGAGCTTTCTACCGATTTTTTTTCGTTTTGAACAAACTAGAGTGATCTCTAAATCTACTTTAAAACACAGTGAAACGTTAAAATCCATTGTATACTCAAACTAGTCTAACATTTTTGATTATCTCTGAGTAAAATTAATTTGCTGATCTTATAAACTGTAAGTAATAGACTTTTAATAGTTTAAAACCGTAGAGAATTTTTTTAAGGGCAATAATAGCAAAAATAAAGCCGATATTAATTTTTCGGAAACTTTTGAGATTAGGGCAAAAATGATTAATACATAAGTTGTAGATTTTTTTATTACCAACAACTTTCTCATTTGACTTTTTCAATAGGATGCATTCTTTAGTCACAAATCGCAAAAAACCATTTCCACCCCTAAAAATCACCCCTCCTATACCCCCTAATAGACGATTTTGTTTCGGAATATATTTTTTTATTTAGTTATGATGTATTTTACTAAATTATAACAGGTCGGCTGAAAAGTCCCCGGTCTGACCTATAGATGACGACACTAGAATTAAATCCATTTCATTTTTAGATAGTATCAAGATTCGTGTAAAAATTTGACAGCTGTCGGACTATTAGTTTGTGAGATATTGCATTTTTAGTGAAGCAACTTTTGTTATTTTCAAAAAGATGGAAAAAAAGAATTTCGTGTGCTTATTAAATATTGTTATTTGAAAGGAAAAAATATAGTTGAAGCAAAAGCTTGGCTTGATAATGAGTTTCCGGACTCTGCGCCAGGAAAATCAACAATCATTGACTGGTACGCAAAATTCAAGCGTGGTGAAATGAGCACCGAAGACGGTGAACGCAGTGAACGTCCAAAAGAGGTGGTTACCGACGAAAATATCAAAAAATCCACAAAATGATTTTGAGTGACCGTAAAGTGAATATGATCGAGATAGCTGACACTCTAAAGATATCTAAGGAACGTGTTGGACATATCGTTCACGAATATTTGGGTATGCGGAAGCTCTGAGCGAAATGGGTGCCGCGCGTGCTCACAATCGACCAAAAACAGCAACGAATTGATGATTCTGAGCAGTGTTTGCAGCTGTTAAGTCGTAATAAACCCGATTTTTTGCGTCGATATGTGACTATGGATGAAACTTGGCTCCATAACTACACGCCTGAGTCCAATCGACAGTCAGCTGAGTGGACTGCGGCCGGTGAACCGCCACCAAAGCGTGGAAAGACTCAACAGTCAGCTGGCAAAGTTATGGCCTCAGTTTTTTGGGATACACACGGTATATTGTCCATCGACTATTTGGAAAAGGAATAAACAATCAACAGCGACTATTACTGTGTATTATTGGAGCGATTGAAGACCGAAATCGCGAAAAAACGGCCCCATATGAAGAAGAAAAAAGTGTTGTTTCATCAAGACAATGCACCGTGTCACAAATCATCGAAAACGATGGCAAAATTGCATGAATTGGGCTTCGAATTGCTTCCTCACCCACCGTATTCTCCAGATCTAGCACCCAGCGACTTTTTCCTTTTCTCTGACCTGAAGAGAATGCTCGCGGGAAAAAAATTTGGCTCTGATACTGAGGTAATCGCCGAAACTGAAGCCTATTTTGAGGACAAACCGAAGGAGTACGACAAAAATGGTATCAAAAAGTTGGAAGGTCGCTATAATCGCTGTATCGCCCTTGAAGGCAACTATGTTGAATAAAAAAAATGAATTTTGTCAAAATATTGTGTTTTACTATGGTAGACCGTGGACTTTTCAGCCGACCTGTTACGACTGGACTAATATGGAAATTTGTAATTTTGTTGTAAAATGTAGAATATTAAAATTAAAAATCAAGGAGATAGTTCAGATTTCTGTTCGTTCTGAAGTTACCAGAGCTAGAAGAAGATACATAGCACTCTTCTTTTTACGTTTTAAGTACTACACATAGACTTTAAACTAAAAATTTGAGTATACAATGCAGAGCAAAGTCGAAAAACTAAATTTTTTTCGCATTTACTCCGACATAAAAAAGACAGAAAGCATTTTCGCCGTTGGATTCTATATTATTTTGTGATTGAGAGAGATTTTTGTCTTCAAACCTGATGGCGACACAAAGACGTTAATACTTCCAATTTCCTTTGTGTTGGAATTTCGTACGACGCACCGAATAATTTGCTTTTCGAAACTCACTATGTGCGTGAAATTGGCCTCCGCACCGCCTGGATACCATCTGTTTTTGATATCGTACACGTTTAAACCTTCAATGAGTATATGGAAATCGGCAGACGAAGGTTTTCGAAATTTACACGTAAAATTAACTTGTGTACCAATTGGAGCCATCACTTCCGAAGGCGATATTTCCATTTCGATACCAGTTCTTGTGATATTTACTGTTTCGAGAAATAACATTATACAAAAACTGGGGAATACACAACAAAAATTTCGGTCAAATGTACGTAAGAGAATAATTTATATTTACAGCAAAACTACAAGTCCCATGGGAACAATTTAATTGACAAAAAGTACTCAAAAAAGATCTTGGATCTCAGTAAAAATTAGAAAACAATCTGTAATATCTTAATATCCAAGTAGCAGCTATAATCCTTGAGGGAAAAGCTACTAGAATCAATAAATGCAAGTATCCAACGGAATGTGATTGATATTTTTATAAAATTATAACTCTGGTTGGGTCTAGTATTAGAATGTCACATGGCCCTTACGGAAGCCTGCTACAACAATGTGGTTACTCTAGGCTGGATAAAAGATCATGGAATTTCAAAAGGCAACCGCATAGCGGACTCGTTGGCTAGAAAAGCTGCCTCCCAAAGGATTTTGGAACCTGGTAATCTCATTAGTTTGTCAGCATCAGCGTTGGTTGACCTAGTGTAAAGGAACGCACATGGGATAAAGAAGGTTGTAGACTATCCAAAGATCTGCTGAAGTATCCGAATAGCACAAAGCAGCCAAGAAATACGTGGCCATGACCAGAATGGACCTGCGGTTGGTCACAGGTATACTTACTGGCCATTGTCACCTACGAAAACATCTGAACAGGTTGGGTTTATCGGACAGCCCACTATGTAGAGGATGTGAACAAGAGGATGAGACAGTTGAGCACATCCTTTCTGTATTCGGCGAGAACTGGCTAACACATGCCAATTTTAGGGAGCTGCCTACAGGCGACGTTATCACCTACTTTAAACAGGTAGGATGGTTGACGAGCCAATAGGTTGGGCGCAATCTCAGAAGGACGCACAATGGGCCAAATGTGGCCCAAGTGCTGTGGGGCGACCCACCCTTCCAGAATTACAGATACAGAACTCTGGATTCATTAATCCTTTCGATAAAATCATATTTTTGGATTATTCTTTATTTCAATAGTAGACTTTCCTAAATATCAGTCTACAGCTTTATTTTTCCAATTTCCAACATCGTTTTACACATTCTTCTGTTCCTAGATGGACTAAAATATGAAGTAAATTTTTGAATTTATCGTACTAAATTTAATTGATTTACTGAATCAACAAAACCTTTTAATTATACTATATTTGTTTGGAGTTAGCAGTACAATGAATTCATTCTTCATCCTTCATCCTTCATCCAAACAAATCCTCAATATCCTTAATACCGATATAAATAAGTACGTACGCTACTGATTTAGGGTCTTGTTTACAACATTTTACGATTTAATGACTTTTTTAACTGCCAACTCCAAAACAAATAAACTGTAAATATATTTTATTATCCTCTTATATACATCATGACATAAGTGTAATAATTGGACTTACTGTATCATAGCGGAAAAATGTTGATGGTATTGAAATGTCTTTCTCAATGATTTTGTAGTTTAATTTTTTTAGTTGTAGATATGATATTGTGAGTATGTGTACACATGCAAGACAAGACATGATCATCTGAAAGCACTGTTTCTATTTTTGTTTTTAATAAATAAAATATTCGTTTTGAATTTGCAATAATAAATACTTACCGATAAATAAAAAATATATATATATATATATAGACAGATTGTAAAAATCCAGACATAAGCATGCAAAATGAACCGTGGCAAATGTTGATTGTTTAAAGTATTTCTGAAACCTACCTTCAAATTCGCAATTTCTTCCAGTAAACTCCGGTTTGCATTGACATATCACTCTTTGATCGGGTCCTAATTCGCAACTTTCTTCGTTGTTGTTGCATGGACATTTGACGCAAGATCCCAACGGAAGCGATACGTTCGAGTATCTGTTTTTATAGTAACCAGCATCGCAGGATTCGCAGGATGTACCTTCATAACCAGGTGGGCATCTGAGGAACACATAAAAAAGTTTGTAGTGGCAAGAAGAAGGCAAGGACCAAGAGGCAGACCTCTACGTGTCAAAGGAAAAGAATTTTGTCCAATACAAAGACATGTTTTTATTTGAAAAGATAAATTGCAAAAAGGCAAACAACAATGGGTTATAGAGATAAACAAGGACCAAGAGGCAGACCTCTAAGTGTCAAAAAAAAGGAATTTGGTCCAATACAAACATATGTTTTTATTTGAAAAGATAAATTGCAAAAAGGCAAACAACAATGGGTTATAGAGAAAAACAAGGACCTAGAAGCTGACCTCTAGGTGTCAAAGAAAAAGAATTTGGTCCAATACAAACATATGTTTTTATTTGAAAAGATAAATTGCAAAAAAGGCAAACAACAATTGGTTATGGAGATAAACAAGGACCAAGAGGCAGACCTCTAAGTGTCAAAAAAAAGGAATTTGGTCCAATACAAACATATGTTTTTATTTGAAAAGATAAATTGCAAAAAGGCAAACAACAATGGGTTATAGAGAAAAACAAGGACCTAGAAGCTGACCTCTAGGTGTCAAAGAAAAAGAATTTGGTCCAATACAAACATATGTTTTTATTTGAAAAGATAAATTGCAAAAAGGCAAACAACAATGGGTTATAGAGAAAAACAAGGACCTAGAAGCTGACCTCTAGGTGTCAAAGAAAAAGAATTTGGTCCAATACAAAGACATGTTTTTATTTGAAAAGATAAATTGCAAAAAGGCAAACAACAATGGGTTATAGAGGAAGGCAAGGACCAAGAGGCAGACCTCTAGGTGTCAAAGGAAAAGAATTTGGTCCAATACAAAGACATGTTTTTATTTGAAAAGATAAATTGCAAAAAGGGCAAACAACAATTGGTTATGGAGAAAGACAAGGACCTAGAGGCAGACCTCTAGGTGTCAAAGGAAAATAATTTGGTCCAATACAAAGACATGTTTTTATTTGAAAAGATAGATTGCAAAAAAGGCAAACAACAATGGGTTATAGAGAAAAACAACGACCAAGAGGCAGACCTCTAGGTGTCACAGGAAAAGAATTTGGTCCAATACAAAGACATGTTTTTATTTGAAAAGATAAATTGAAAAGAGGCAAACAGCAATGGGTTATAGAGGAAGACAAGGACCTAGAGGCTGACCTCTAGGTGTCACAGGAAAAGAATTTGGTCCAATACAAAGACATGTTTTTATTTGAAAAGATAAATTGCCAAAAGGAAACAACAATGGATTATAGAGGAAGGCAAGGACCAAGAGGCAGACCTCTAGGGATCAAATTAAAAGAATTGGTCCATAGAAAGACATTTTTGAATTGGGAAATAGACACGGTAAAAGAAAATTGTCCAAGAGACAAGAAAGAGGAATACACTTTGATTTAGGAAGAAAAAAATTCTACAAGAAGCAGGCATCTTTGAGTAATGAAGAAATAAACAGCTCAAGACATACTAGCTTTAACAGTGTAGGTATATAATAAAAATACACATATAGTATTTTAAAAAGATACTAGCTGCATTAGAAATGCCTTAGTAAATTCCTTGGATTCGATATTGTTTGTTCTTACTAAAGTTTCTGTTATTTTTAAATATGTTCTTTACAAATTCTATTGCACATACCTGCACACTTCCACACTGCTGGCCTTGGATTTGCCAGTGTACTGTCTTACTGCTGTATCCAAGGTGATGTCGCTCAAGTAAGCTGTAACAGTATCGCTGGATTGAGTTGCCCGAATCAATATGGCATCGATTTTGGCTAGCGTGGTCAGTATATCTTCTCTTGAAGCCGGTCTGGGTCCTTGATTGCGGTCCAACCTGAACCAATTGGCGGTAGGATGCAGTTTCACCGAAACTTGCTACTAACAATGTACCCTTAATACACAATTTCACAAACAAAAAATAGGAAATAAATCCGAACTTACGTTTACAATTCCTGCTCTTTGCTCGGCCGGATTCGACCAAAAGATCGTTATGCCATTTCCCATGATAATAACGTCTTTGTCGGGCACGTATCTAGCAGAAGGCCTCTGGGTGTATCTCTGGGAATACTCCAAATTGCCGCCGTAAGATTTGATCTGGTTGCCTGTGAAAACGGGCGGCAGTGACCAGTACAGCGTTTCGCCGTTGCTGGGTAGGAATCCGTGGTTGATTTCGTTCATGAATTCGTTGATGTCGAAGTTGTCAGTTATTCTCGTGCGCAGAGATTGATCGGTGATGGTGAATCCGTGATTGCCTTCGAGTATCTGGTAGGGGATTTGTTCGTTGTACAAGTTACTTTCGACGCATTCCGAAGATATGCCCGAACAGAAACAGAACTCGCAGCCTTCGATGGAGCTGGAGTTAAGGCCGAAGGATCCGCTGCGGCATCTGTCGCAGTTGCTGCCCTCCACGTTTACCTAAAAGTCATTTAATGTTCATATTATACCGTCTGTCATTTTAAAAATTCTTTTGTGCTGTAGTGCGTTTATTTAATTTTTCATTTGGAAGTGAGTAATTTAACCCCAGAACAAGCAGAAATATAATTTCAAATTCATTTCCCAAAAAAATTAAAAGAGAATGATAAAAATTTTACGAGGGTTGTAAACAAAAATTGGGGAATGTATTTGCGCATGCTTTGAAAGGTACCCACTAAAATTTTAGCCATTTTGGACGCGCAGTTGTTTGACAATCATTTTAGTGAGTCGATGTGGGTGTTTTTATGAAAATGGAAAAAATCGAGTATCGAGCTGTCATTAAATATTTGTTTTTGAAAGGCAATACGCCTACGAAAATCAAAGACGAGTTGGACGCTGTGTACGGGGACTCTGCACCATCATTTACCACCGTGAAATTTTGGGCTGCTGAATTTAAACGTGGCCGTACCAGCTTGGGTGACGATGAACGTTCGGGACGTCCAAAAACTGCAACCACTGACTATAATATCGCTCAAGTTCACCAAAGGGTGCTAGACAACTGTCGAATTAAAATTAGAGAGATAGCAAAGGCTATAAACATTTCCAAAGAACGTGTTTGTCACATATTGAATCAAGATTTAGGCATGAGAAAGCTGTCCGCGCGTTGGATACCGCGTTTGCTCACTTTGGACCAAAAACGTGTTCGAATGAACATTTCCAACTCTCTGTTGGCGCAGTTTAGGCGCAATAAATCAGAGTTTAGGCGCCGATTAATTACTGTAGATGAAACTTGAATACACCATTATACTCCAGAAACCAAAACACAGTCAAAACAATGAACTACGAAGGGGGAATCGGCTCCAAAAAAGGCAAAGGTTGTTCCTTCGGCTGGGAAAGTGATCGCAACTGTTTTCTGGGATAGTCATGGAGTTATCTTAATCGATTATCTTCAAAAAGGAAAAACCATTACAGGAGCATACTACGCATCATTACTTGACAAGCTGAAGGCAGAAGTTGCGAAAAAACGGCCATATTTGCAGAAAAAAAGAATTTTGTTTCACCAAGACAATGCGCCGTCTCACACCTCAGCGGTTGCCATGGCGAAAATCCACGAATTACGGTTTGAACTGCTTGGCCACCCTCCTTACTCACCAGATCTAGCCCCAAGCGACTTTTTTTTGTTCCCTAAGCTAAAAGTTGCGCTCGAAGAACAGAGATTTTCGTCGAATGAGGAGGCCATCACCTTCGTAAACAACTATTTTGCAGAGAAAGACGCCGAGTACTCTTTGGACGTGTTGAAGAGATGGGAGCATCGCTAGGAGAAGTGTATAGACTTACAAGGAGACTATGTAGAAAAATAAAAATTAATTTGAAGAAAAAATGTCTAGTATCTTTGTTACTTTGAGACAACCCTCGTATTCATAAATCACTTATGCGATTCTTGGAATTTACAAATCTTAGGAATCAGACAGTTCTAGATGGGGTGCTTTAAAATACAAAAGACAAATCTGCAAAACTCCTAATTTACCAACAAGTCCAACCAGTCCAAAATTTGTTCAAATGCCCAGACCTCATTAGGTCCATTATGCTAATCCATCCCTAATTTGTAGTAATCTGTAGATCGGTTCAACTTACCTTGCAAGTACATCTTCCATTTCTGCATTCACTTGATACAGATCCTCTTGGATCGCAATAGCATGGAGGAGGTGTTCCTCGATAGGTGCACGGTACTCCGTTGCTTGGATCTCCTACGTATCCTGGTAGACACTCGTCGCAGTAGTCCCCAGTAGTACCATCTTTACAATGCTAAACAAACACTTGTTATACTACTCAACAGAAGTATCAGACTTTAAATACTTACCAAACAAACTCCAGTATCTGGATCGCATTCATTGGAGTAGCCGTTGCATTCGCACAGCTCGCACATACCCAAGTATAATCCGTTGGGTGTTCTGGTGTAACCTACATCGCAAGTTTCGCAAGATAGTCCTGTGTATCCTATGGGACAATGACATTGCTCGACTTCTACAGCTCTTTGACCAGAACCGGTGTTTTGATCTGTAGCCGTGTCCAAAGAAACTGAAATCAAACTGAAATTTTCTTCGGTTAGTAAAACTGGAAAAGAGACAAGATGCAGGTTAATGCAGGGTTAGTATGTGGAGATACTTAGGGGTTCCAAAATTTATACTTTTTAGCCTTCTTCGGTTCTTCTTTGGACTTAATCCTCCCCAAACCTTGTCCATTCTTCTCTATCTGTCGCTACCTTTATCCATCTAGATCCCACGTGCTTCTTGATGTCATCTGCCCATCTCATTTGGGGCCTTCCTCTACTTTATATTCCCACAGTCACCAATAAGGATTTTGGTCTATCTGCCTTCTTTTTGTCTTATATTGTGTCTGGCAAAACTCCATTTCAATTTTGCAATTTCTTGTCTAACATCCCTTACTTTTGTTTTCTATCTTATCCACTAGTCATATATGCAGCATCTGTCTTTCCATTGATCTTTGTGTTTTTATGATTTTGTCCATGTTTGCTTTTGTAAATGTCCATGTTGGGGAACCATAAGTGAGAACAAGAAGTATGCATTGATTATATACCTTGGTCTTAAGATGTGGATATCTTTTGTTTTTAATGATGTAGCTCAGTTTGCCTAATACCAGTCCAACTCTTCCTTTGATCTCTGCTGTTTGGTTTTCCAAAGCGAAGTTTTATAATTTTTTATGCTATTCCCAATATTTTCTTTACTTAGTTACTTACACTGAGTGTTTGTAATACTTACGATGATTCCTGCGTGTTGGTGAAGTACGTAGCCTTGATGTAGATGGCTTCAAGGTCGGCCAAAACCATAAGAAGATGTTCTCTATCGGCGATCTGGCCGTCGATACGTTGCCAATACTGTTCTAGAATCGGTACGGCAAAAGTAAGAGCTCCATTGGGGTTCTGTTGAGTTTGGTTGCGGTTGTAGTACAACAAATTGATCTTGTTTTTCTGAAATCCCAAAAAAAAACTCGATTATAAACGAATCCTATCGTTTTACAAGCGGAAA
Source organism: Ophraella communa (assembly GCA_035357415.1). NCBI lineage: Eukaryota > Metazoa > Arthropoda > Insecta > Coleoptera > Chrysomelidae > Ophraella > Ophraella communa. The sequence goes on along the minus strand of CM068992.1, from coordinate 31,253,162 downwards.
ATACTTACGCTGACGAGTTCCACATCGGCAGCGTTATTCCTGGAACTCTGTCCACCGGGTATGGACTTGTGACGCAAAGAATACCTCAAATAACCTCCGTAAGATGTTAGTTTGTTGCCTTGGTAACGAGAAGGTAACGACCAATAGTAGACGTCCGAGGTTCTGAAACCGCTGTAAGATATTTGTCGATCTTGCGAGTCTAGTCTTATGTCGGTGATGGGCATGTCTCTATTGACGTTGCCTACCAATTTGAAATCGTTGGTTGATGATACGAAAATCGTCGACACCTAAAACAAACGTCAGTTGAAATCGTTCGTAAATGTACAAAAAAAATGTACAAGTGTTAATTGAAGATATTGGAATATTTTTCTTCGAGATTTCTTAAACACATTCTGGTAATTTTAACCAAATTTGTTACAGTTCCCAAGAAAAATGGACCAAATTATTGCTAATACATAGAATAGAAAGTTAAGAGTCTAGGTACAAAATTATAAACCAAAGTTAATGCAATCCTTTTTTTCGAATCCTGAAAAGACCGCTTATTCTTTTTACAAAATTGAAACGCAGAAATAAAGGTCTCTATAGTCCCCTCTATAGTCAGTAAAATTTATAAAATGTTTATATAAATTATTTATAGGGGTGTACAGTTAGAGAAAACTGTTTTTATTCTGAAGGACTTTCTGCCCTTAACGATCTATTTATATTCTAAAATAGAAAATTTAAAAATTCAAACAGGAACCACGTGAAAAGAAAAACATAAACACAATGTCCATTGGAAAATTTTATAGCTGAAGAATGGTGTATCTTTGTTGCAAGCTACAAAAATATGGGGACTACTTGATTAGCACTAAATTAGTTATAATTAATTTGTCATACTTACTTGTGATCTGTACCAATTGGAGCTGGAACATTGCGACGATACGCCCATGCAGAAACAAGAGATGCATCCGAATTGATTGAGACTGTTCAAGCTGAATGAGTTCGCCTTGCATTGATTACAAGTAGGACCATCGACCAAATTCTAGAATAAAAGTAATAATTGGTTCTCAAAGTCTTATATTTAACTTATATCAAACAATGTTGCGCTCAGCGTTGGATTTGGGAGTTACAAGCATTGAAATAAGTGGAGAAGGACAACGAGTTAAAATTTAACTGCTTTGATATATTTTCTACAATATGTAGAAGTATCCGGGATTTTCCACTAGCAAAGATTCATAAAATTTTTGTTTTAAAAACCATGGAGAGCCATTGAGAAAACCACAGTACAAATGATGATTTTTGCAGAAGAAACATATCAATTTGTCCAATTGGAATTAAGTTTGCAATCCATTTGACAGCAAACCTAATGGCCTATCACTAGAAGAAGAACAACCAATAAACGTTTGGTCCAGCACTTTACTGAAAATGGATTTCATTACCAAATCTTAAAAATTTTTGGATCGAACTTTCAAATAACTTCTCAGTAATAGAAGCCAAAGCGATAGAGATTTTGTTAGCTTTTCTCACGTCCTATTTTTGCTGTTGCTTCATTAAAAAAATATTTTACGAATAAACAGTGAAAGTTAATTCAACCTTTTAGTTGTTTATTGTCCTTAACAAGATGAAGTCATCTTAGAGAGAAGAATTAACCCGATTGTTACATGAGGAAAGGTGTAAGGCATCCCAAAACATCTGGTTTAACCAAGAATGTCTCAAGGAGAATTTAATACCAAAATATGTAAAGTAAAAGTAATTAAAGAGGCCCAACAAATGTGGATTAAGGAGGAAAGTAGAAAGTGGTTCAAAATAAGAGATTCTCTAGACATTTACATTGAAACTGTTCATTCAGAATTAACTTATTCAATACATTAAAATAAGTTTCAACTGGAGAAACACCAGAATTAACATAATTGGCTGCAGGACATGCACCAGTTGACGAATACCTGCAAACCATGAATCAAGTTTCATGAAGACTTGGCTAATCGATCTGGTTACCAATCTTTGGAGATGACCTGGTGACCCTTTTGTGGTCATCCACTGAGCTTTTACAAGTAAAAATAGTGGTAAAAGTGATAAAATGGGCTGTATACTTGATAAACTACTATCAAGGAAAAAACTGGGTGATTTCCAAGAGTAAAATTATCAAAAATATACCAGGAATTCTCACAGTTAAATAAGCAGAGTGTGTACTACTTCAAAACAAACTATTTGGGATATTATATTCCAATATAGTAGACCTAAAATATAAATCTGAATTACTTACCGCATAGTTTTTTCAACATGAATGGCATTTAAGAGAAAATAAAAAAGATTAAATAGCTAGAATATTCGGTTCTACATTACAAGAGTTTAACAGGTCGGCTGAAAAGTCCCCGGTCTGACCTATAGATGACGACACTAGAATTAAATCCATTTCATTTTTAGATAGTATCAACCTTCAAAAGATTCGTGTAAAAATTTGACAGCTGTCGGACTATTAGTTTGTGAGATATTGTATTTTTAGTGAAGCAACTTTTGTTATTTTCAAAAAGATGGAAAAAAAGAATTTCGTGTGCTTATTATATATTGTTATTTGAAAGGAAAAAATACAGTTGAAGCAAAAGCTTGGCTTGATAATGAGTTTCCGGACTCTGCGCCAGGAAAATCAACAATCATTGACTGGTAGGCAAAATTCAAGCGTGGTGAAATGAGCACCGAAGACGGTGAACGCAGTGGACGCCCAAAAGAGGTGGTTACCGACGAAAATATCAAAAAAATCCACAAAATGATTTTGAGTGACCGTAAAGTGAATATGATCGAGATAGCTGACACTCTAAAGATATCTAAGGAACGTGTTGGACATATCGTTCACGAATATTTGGGTATGCGGAAGCTCTGTGCGAAATGGGTGCCGCGCGTGCTCACAATCGACCAAAAACAGCAACGAATTGATGATTCTGAGCAGTGTTTGCAGCTGTTAAGTCGTAATAAACCCGATTTTTTGCGTCGATATGTGACTATGGATGAAACTTGGCTCCATAACTACACGCCTGAGTCCAATCGACAGTCAGCTGAGTGGACTGCGGCCGGTGAACCGCCACCAAAGCGTGGAAAGACTCAACAGTCAGCTGGCAAAGTTATGGCCTCAATTTTTTGGGATATACACGGTATATTGTTCATCGACTATTTGGAAAAGGGAAAAACAATCAACAGCGACTATTACTGTGTATTATTGGAGCGATTGAAGACCGAAATCGCGAAAAAACGGCCCCATATGAAGAAGAAAAAAGTGTTGTTTCATCAAGACAATGCACCGTGTCACAAATCATCGAAAACGATGGCAAAATTGCATGAATTGGGCTTCGAATTGCTTCCTCACCCACCGTATTCTCCAGATCTAGCCCCCAGCGACTTTTTCTTCCTTTTCTCTGACCTGAAGAGGAAAAAAAATTGGCTCTGATACTGAGGTAATCGCCGAAACTGAAGCCTATTTTGAGGACAAACCGAAGGAGTACTACAAAAATGGTATCGAAAAGTTGGAAGGTCGCTATAATCGCTGTATCGCCCTTGAAGGCAACTATGTTGATTAAAAAAAATGAATTTTGTCAAAATATTGTGTTTTATTGTGGGGACTTTTCAGCCGACCTGTTATATCGGGAAAAATCTTTTTTTTATATGAGGATTACCTTGCAGCGACATCTTCCGTTACGGTCTGGCACAGAATCGATAGATCCAGCTGCATCGCAGTAAGATTTTCGTCTACAAGAGTCACCAGAAACTAACGGGTTGCCTTCGTAACCAGGAGCACATTTTTCGCATCTGTTGCCGACGTATTCTGGTGGACAATTACAGATGACTTCTCCGTTAGGTGCCATCTGACAGGATCGTCCAAACCTAATAGAATTTACGTTAACGCGATTAAATTTTATTAAATTATTTAATACTCACTGATTTCCTGGAGTGGTATGTGGACAAGGACATATCTGGCATTCCCTACCGTCATTGTACATTCCCGGAGGACATTGCACAGGTTCCTTGGTACATAATCCCAACCATGGTCCGTTATTTTGACGTACATAACCGGGAGAGCATTTCTATAATAATTTAATCAGTTTTTACTAATTAAATGTTACAAAAAATTTTTATTTACCTCGCAAGAAGTTCCGGAATATCCAACTGGACAACTGCATTCTTCGACGTAATTAGCAGGTCCTAAGCCAACGTTGGACAATCCAGCCGAATCCATCTCGACGTTGGTGATGGAGGTATTCAAAGTACCATCGTTATATTGCAATTTTATAAGGATATTTTCCACGTTCTCTAAAGCCATCATGATTTCTTCTCTCGTAGCGATCTTTTCGCGAGCGTTCGGCGAACGCTCAATCCATTCTCCCTCGAAGAATCTTACGCGTATACGTTCGTCAGTATTAGGGGATGGAGAATTGGTGGAGACGTGTAAAAGAGTATATCCATTACCCTAAATTTTCAATAAAATTGAACCTGGATAAGATTACCAACAAGAACTTACCATAAGTATAACGTTAGGTCCCTGCAGAGGTGTGCCTCTGTTGGAATGTCTGATCCAATATGACAGATACCCTCCGTAGCTCTTCAACTGATTACCACGATAGTTCTCCGGCATCGCGAAGTATGGTATTACGTTCAATTGGTTCAATTGCGAACCTTCTGGTACTGTTGCCAAAACTCCTTCGGGTCCTAAGGGAGATAACTGAGGTTCGCCGGCAGTGTATATGGGTTCGTCTCTAATATCGACGGATCCTGATGGATCTATGCGAGCTCCAAGCGATTGGAGTGAGTTGAATGGAGGCTGGAACTAAAAATAGACGAAGAATAAGGAAAGCAAACAGATTATAAGGTTTTCAACACTATTTGTCATTAAAAATGGTACACTCAGAATCAATACAGTCTTGGATTGTTAAAAATGAGATGGTTTAAGTCCTTTTGAGGAATAGCATCCCAGTTCCCTTGGATTTTCACCCCTAGTGTGCCTGTACAGTAGGTAATCCGTCTATCATGTTCCAGACATGTTCTATAGCACAACTATAGGTTCTACTTCCTGTATATAGCAAGACTAGTGCAGACCTGAGACACACCCAGACCATAACTCCTACTGTTCTCCATTCTGGAGAGAAGCTCAAAAGAACGACGCAATAATTCTTTACATTAGAGAAGCTCAAAGAAAAAATGAAGAGCTGTGGTTGAGAGTCTGCTAAAACTTACTTGGAATGTGAACAGATCCGCCGACCTACAGCTGCTGGTGTGCCCGAAGCAGAAACACTTGATACATTCACCTTCGCTTCTGGCTTGAGTATTGAAATATCCCGGTCTACAAGGATTGTCTTGTTTCACCATCAAAATGGTGTCGGGTGAAGCTAGAACGGCTCCTTTGATGTTTAGAGCTTCGCAAGTATAGGCACCTTGATCTTCCGGCTCGATATTTGGACATGTCAATGTACCGACGCCGTTACTGCTCGACATTCTACATTTCAATGGTACGTGCTTCCAATTACGACGCCAGACAATTTCCGGCGTTGGAATACCGATGGCGCTGCAAGTTATTTCGAACGTGTCGCCGACATTGAGGGTTACCATCGATACTGGAGGTCTGGAGATGATCGGTTTACCTGAAACAGACATTTGGTTAGGTTGGTGTGAAGAAAATCTGCTTGATACAGTGACAGTAGAAGATGCAAATGGATAATTTCTTACTTTAAAGACCTATTGTTGCTTTTAGGATAAATACGCCAAAATTGAGGCAAGTAATAAGGTTTCTGTCATAAGGACAATATCCCTGGATGTTTCTACTTGAGCAAAATGCTTAGGATATAGTAGAACATGCAATAATGTGTAGAATTGTTCTGCAAACAGTTCAAGAAGGAGTTTGCTATGAATTCAAAAGTATGCCTTCTAAAAAGCTGCTTATAATTAGTAGATACAAGAACTTTCATTATTTGGAGTGTCTGGAATTCCCAGTGGCTATAGTTGAAGGAGTTTTTCTTGAACATTGGCAATGTTAGTTTAAGGAGTTTGCTTTGAATTCAGAAGCATGCCTTTTAAGAAGCTGCTTATAATTAGTAGATAAAAATAGCCACAAGTGGTTTCATTATTTGGAGTGTCTGGAAACCTCAGTGGCTATAGTTGAAGGAGTTGTTGTTGAAGATAAATATGGTTGGAACTTACCGCAGCCAATTTCGTCGCTGCCGTCCACACAATCGCTCTGGCCGTCGCAATGATAGGTTTTTGGAATGCATTGGTTATTGGAATGACAAGAGAATTGATGGTACTGACATACGGAACCCGGTGGATTGGTTGCGCAATTTTCTTCGTCAGTATTATCGCCACAATCGTCGTCCGAATCGCAAATCCACGCCTTGTAAATACACTTTCCGTTTCTACACTTGAATTCGTTGGGTTCGCAACCCTCCGGTCCTAAAATCGACAAAACACAATAAATTTAACGAAGAAACGTATTCGATCCATGGCTTACTGTATCCATCTTCGTCGGATCCATCGGAGCAATCGAACCGACCGTCACGGATCTTGGATTTCGGTATGCAATCGCCGTTAGAACAAGTGGCTTCCGAAGGACTACATCCTGATGGAGGAAGCGTCGGGCGTGGAGGTCCTGAAAGAATTTTTAAAACATTAATTTCCACACGAAACTATTTTACGTTAAACGAAACTCACCAATTATATAAACAAACCCGAAATTAGCATGAAAGCAAAACATATTAAATATAATATTAATTTGTATCGATTCACAGTTTACCTGGTCCCCTGTAGTTGACGTGCAGAGGTGGTAATATACCGAATTTCGAATTTGATATTGAAAATTCCATTCCCAAACGCGCTGCATGTATGCATACATAAATACATTAAGCATACTATCGGCTTCAGAATAACATATACATTTTCAAACTCAAGTCGCTTAAATTGAATTAATTTTAAGGACGGCCTTAATTTTAAGGACGGCCTATTTTATGTGTACAACCAATCACGGTTTAAATAATAATTAATTTGAAATCAGTTAAACAGTTGTTCACGCCCACATCTTTAATGTTTGCAGCATAAGGTATTTTATTGACAAATTGCCTGTCCCTCTGTCCCCAAAAACCCTTTAATGTAGGCGTTTTAAAAACTGCCATTCCTATGTTGTTTAAGAAGGGCGTTTTTATAACTTCGGTAGGTAATTCTAAAGCCGACTGTAAATGAATTTGTAATGCAATAATTAGTGTTTTACTTACTTCTTTTGACAGTTAGAGGTACTGCTACTCGGGTACGAGATATATCCGGGAATCCGACAGCTTTGCAAAGGTACGTTCCGGCGTGATCTAATTGTACGTTCGGTATGGTGAGACGTCCGTTAATATCCGTGGAACCGGGTGGTAATGGTAATCCATTAGCTCGTGACCATTGAACTTTAGCTCTTAAAGGTCCTTCATCTCTACACGTAAGCACAACTTCTTGTCCTAAATCATCGAAAAAAATGTTGAAATATAAACCTTGTTAATTGTTAGTGGAAGAAATGTTGAGGACCTGTCCTAGGCATGCATTTTTGGTGGATTAAAACATGTCCTGGTTCAAGTTTTCCGAGATTTGTTTCTTACTTTATCACGTGAAAGAGTTACAGGAGTTATATATTTTTGTTTTAATCCAACAGTAGTTATAATACAAATATTTTTATACAATTTAGTTTTTAGGTAAGCAGGATTATGTATAGTTTAAATAATTAACACCAAATAAGTTTTTCGAGGAGTTAAATAAGGATCTGCGAAAGCAAAAGTTGTAGAAGGAGTTTTAAAACCTTTTTTGAAACGTCCCACATCGACCTTCACCCCCAGAAGTTCAAGTGGGACTGATGATACTATGATATGGCGGAAATTGGGTTTTTTTGGGTACAAAAATTGTAATTTGGATTTAATTCTTTATTATCGTCGATTTTAGTATCTTAAATCAATTATGTTTATTACAGAACATAAAATGAAAAAATTTTTTTAATATACAGGGTGAGTCATAACTATTGGGACTGGTTATTTGGACCAAAATATGGCTATTGGGCCAAATATGCCTTAATATAATGTTGCTGAGAAAAAAGATACAGGGTGTTGAAGTTAAATTTTGTTTTTCGTTTTTTGCTAATAGTTTCCCTGTATATTTATAAATTGATATCAAAATTGGCACAGAGGCATAATCTTAGACAAGAAATGGTATTTTATTTACAATTTTACGTTTTGACATAGAGGGCGCCACGTGGATCATTCCAAATGATCAAATTGAGTCTAAACTTTTTCTGATGAAATTTTTTTAGTAATTTTTATTAGAAAATATGACGTAAACATCATTTTTACGTAAAATTGGTACTCTTGTTAAAACATGATAATTTCAACCGTTTTCGATAAAAACGCAGTCGAACTGCTTAGAGTCTTAAAAAAGGATTTCAAATATTAATTCATTTATGAAAAGTATGATTTGGACTGTCAGATAATTGTTGTTGGTAAATATCATTTGTTCAGAGTAAATTATTTTTGATGTGATGTTGCATTTTTTAAAAGTAATCATTACTTTTTTTGATTGAAATGCCTCGTCACAATCATTTTACTAATGAAGAAATGCGAAATATGATTTGCGTATACGCACAAGAAAATTTTTGCGGCAGCTCGGCAGCCAGAAGGTATGGAATGTTATACGCAAACAGAAGGCAACCAAATCACAAAACTTTTGCAAGATTATATCGTAGTTTAGGTGAAACTGGGTCATTTCACACTAAAAATCGGGGTGGTCGACCGAAACAAATCACACCTAATCAAGAAGATGAACTTTTGGTACTAGTAGATGAAAATCCTGAAATAAGTTCACATCTATCAGCAGCAACAGGAGTAAGTCAGTCGTCTATAATTAGAATTCTAAAAAAAGAGAACCTCCATCCTTATCACTTCACTCCTGTTCAAAATTTACTTCCAACAGATCTTCCACGACACTTACAATTTTGCCAACGTAGTCTGAATAAACATCGCAATGACAGATACTTTATTAAGAATATTATGTTCACCGACGAAGCAACTTTTACCAGACGAGGGGTTTTTAATTGGAGAAATAGTCATTATTTGGAAGAAGAAAACCCGCATGCTGTTAAAGCTAGACATTTTCAGCATGAGTTTAAATTGAATATTTGGTGTGGCATTATAGGCGACCAACTACTAGGGCCTTATGTTCTTCCTCCGAATTTAAATGGAGATTCTTATTTATTCTTTTTGGAAAATACTCTTAGTGATATTTTAGATGATCTGTCACTGGATGTAAGAAGAAAAATGTGTTTTATGCAGGATGGAGCGCCACCTCATTTTTCATTAACTGTTAGAAATCATCTTAATGACGTATTTCCTCAACGATGGATTGGCAGAGGCAGTGATTTTCAATGGCCACCAAGAAGTCCTGAGTACAACCCGCTAGATTTTTATTTTTGGGGACATATGAAGTCCTTAGTTTATGCCAATGAAATTAATACACGAGACGAACTTTGGAGATACATTCAAAATGCAGCTAATCTTATAAGGGGACAGAATAACATTTTTTTAACGTCCGAAAATCCTTTATAAAAAGAATTAGAAAAGGCATAGAAATCGGAGGAGACCATGTAGAACATTTAGTTTGAGTTTTTGTGAGTTCTTTTAATTTAAAGTTTGTTTAGTTTTGATTTATCGTCAAAACGGAAAACTTACGTTAGTTGCAACTTTGTTTATTAGTTTGGTATTTGATAGTGGAATTGTAAATAAAATACTATTTCTTGTCTAAGATTATGCCTCTGTGCCAATTTTGATATCAATTTATAAATATACAGGGAAACTATTAGCAAAAAACGAAAAACAAAAATAAACCTTAACACGCAGTATCTTTTTTCTCAGCAACATTATATTAAGGCATATTTGGCCCAATAGCCATATTTTGGTCCAAATAACCTGACCTTAGTTTATGTCCCAATAGTTATGACTCACCCTGTATAAATAAATACTAAATACAAATAATTATTACATTATTTTTCTTTATCGAATAAAGAGCTCTAGACCTTCTTACAAGAAAAAAGATTTAAAGCTAAAATCGACAATTATAAATTTCTCTAAAACTGTAAATTTCATATTAAGTGGCCAAAAAAATAGCTGAATTCATTGGTATCAATACCACATTTCTTTCATCTAACATTTTCCGTTTCCCTTTATTACGGATTTTTATGTCACTTAGTATAACTTTAGCTGCATTAAATTACCTTGCCAAGCAAAAATATACAACATTTCTTAGTAACATTAGGCATTAAACGATGATTTTGTAAGATCGTAAACTCGTGGACAAATTTAACTCACTACTAATACAACTTCTCAATATTAGCCCTTTTTGGGGGATACTCTCCCATTCTTCAATTATTGTATTACCTGTTTAGATGACAGATGAAGGTCTAGGAATGCTAAATTTCCTTTTAATACATTCTCATCAATGCCCTATGGGATTTAAATCAGGACTAAGTCACTCACTTGTCTAGCCACATGGTGACAAGCATTAATGTAAACTTAAGCTTCACAAAGGGGACAAATGGCATCACAATGTCCACTATGACATGTTCCAGATGACAAAACTCACTTTCAATCATCAATCATCCAGTTTTAATGACTTCCAGAGAAACAATATTTCAAATCTGTGTTCCATGGTTAGTACAGGTTTTTTTGACTGGTTCAAGGCTGGTTAGAGACGATATCAGAGCAATGGCCAAGTCATTTTTTAATATTGTACCAATGACAGTCCTAACACTAAGGTCTATAGTCACCTCTTGCATTTGTAGACCGTTTGTGTCTTTATAAGATTGAAATTGATTGAAATTTGAAACCATGTGACTAATGCAATGCTTCAATCTTAAAAGATTTAGAACAGAGCTCAAAGATATGACTTTCAGTAAAGTTGGTGCTTAATTTATCTTCTTCCAGGAATTCTATTATTGGACACTGGCTTGTGGTAAAGCTGTCGAGATGAAGAAACTGTGATCCAGTTACTTTGTCACTGTCCAGAAAAATATTTTCCGCTCTGAGACAACCCCATTTTTTTGACAACCTCTCCCATCTTAATCCAGTAGGTATCAAGAGTCTTATGCTGTTCATCAATATATATAGTGGTGTGTTAAATTGTTCCATTAGTTTACATAACATAAAATTATGACGTTAATGATTTAGATGATCCTAAAAAAATACCAAATTATTTTTGTAAGACCATCTTAATGCTACCCCCTTTTTTACTGATGACGCTATGACGCTATATATGTAAAAAAAATGTTAAGTAACTACATCAAAGCCATATCTAAAGTATTTGGCTACAATGATAGAAGCGTCGATTGATTGTAGAAAAGATGGAGTCGGAATTGTTTTTGTGTTCAATTGGACAATTGGTAGAATCTGTAAACCTGTATTATACGAGGGTTGACCGAAAAGTTTCCGATCTAACAAAGATACTAGACATTTTTTCTTCAAATTAATTTTTATTTTTCTACATTGTTTCCTTGTAAGTCTTAGGGAACAAAAAGTCGCTTGGGGCTAGATCTGGTGAATAAGGAGGGTGGTCAAGCAGTTCAATCCGTAATTCGTGGATTTTCGCCATGGCAACCGCTGAGGTGTGAGACGGCGCATTGTCTTGGTGAAACAAAATTCTTTTTTCTGCAAATATGGCCGTTTTTCCGCAATTTCTGCCTTCAACTTGTCAAGTAATGATGCGTAGTATGCTCCTGTAATTGTGTTTCCTTTTTGAAGATAATCGATTAAGATAACTCCATGACTTTCCCAGAAAACAGTTGCCATCACTTTCCCAGCCGTAGGAACAACCTTTACTTTTTTTGGAGCCAATTCCCCCTTCGCAGTTCATTGTTTTGACTGTGTTTTTGTTTCTGGAGTATAATGGTGTATCCAAGTTTCATCTACAGTAATTAATCGGCGCCAAAACTCTGATTTATTGCGCCTAAACTGCGCCAACAAAGAGTTGGAAATGTTCATTCGAACACGTTTTTGGTCCAAAGTGAGCAAACGCGGCACCCAACGCGCGGACAGCTTTCTCATGCCTAAATCTTGATTCAATATGTGACAAACACGTTCTTTGGACATGTTTATAGCCTCTGCTATCTCTCTAATTTTAATTCGACGATTGTCTAGCACCATTTGGTGAACTTGAGCGATATTATCGTCAGTGGTTGCAGTTTTTGGACGTCCCGAACGTTCATCGCCACCCAAGCTGGTACGGACAGGTTTAAATTCAGCAGCCCAAAATTTCACGGTGGTAAATGATGATGCAGAGTCCCCGTACACAGCGTCCAACTCGTCTTTGATTTGCGTAGGCGTATTTCTTTTCAAAAACAAATATTTAATGACAGCTCGATACTCGATTTTTTCCATTTTCATAAAAACAATCACATCAACTCACTCAAATGATTGTCAAACAACAACTTCGCGTCCAAAATGGCTGAAATTTTAGTGGGTACCTTTCAAAGCATGCGCAAACACATTCCCCAACTTTTGTTTACGAGTGCTGCCATCTTCATGTTGTGGTCGGAAACTTTTCAGACAACCCTCCTATACTACTGAAAATTACTGCTACTGAAAATTAGGAATAGTTATTGACATCGATAACGTGTAAATTTAATACTGAACGAAATAAAAAAAAAATAATATCGAGGTAAAACAGATCTCTACGTATAATTAGTTTGTTTTGGAACCGCAGTAAGTATGAAAAATATTAATCAGATGAAAATTTCTGCGATAATAAATAGAAATAGAATGGATGAATTATTATGCGTCAAAATTATCACACGAACCCAATTTAGTACTCACCAGTTTTGTACACATCTGTACCATACCGCACAAACACAAAAAACACATAATTAAAACATTGAAACATTATAGCGTTAAATATGGAACGATGTCAAAATGTTTACTTTTTTCTTAAATCCTAGAAGCGATCACCAATTTGGTTAATACATTGGGCATAATTGTTTCTACAGCCAACAGAATCTAGACAAGATTTGTTTAATAGTCCAGGAAAATTAGGTCGAAAGTTTGGAATACAGTTCGTTTTCAAATAGTGTGAAGGATATAGATGAGGATTTTATATATTCACAGTCGTAACTTGATTAAATATTGGCGACAAGAATGGCAATTTTAAAGTGTGTGAAATCTGGACCTCTAGGTGGTGGAAGTTGAATATTGCATCCCCACGTTGGGCGCCAAAAGTGCGAGACACACATCGTTGATTGATTAGGTAGAATATCTGGCAGGATGAAAAGTTTTAAATTAAGATAAATATTTCAAGATGTCATTGATGACGTTTTATTTTTCTATATAGGAGAGTTGGCCTTTGTTGTGGCTTCTATATCTTGCCCCCCTTGCGGAAAAATCGGATTATTATGATCGATGGATATTCTGTGTAACGGGAAAATTTTCTATAATTTTTTTTATGTAGGATCTTAATCGCCATTTTTATCGTCAACATAAAAAGATTGTGGGTGTATAAGATCTTCATTTATACCACTTCCACCTCAAGTACCTTGAAAAAAACAAAGTATAAAATGTTTCCAAACCTAATTTTCCTAATGAGGTACAAAACCCACTTCTGCGTTTATTAAAAAAGTAAATTTTAACATGAACAAGTGATTCTGAGTAAGTGTACTTACGTTCATTTTCTTCTGTGCCATTTGGATGTGTCCTCAAGTCCAACTCATTGGGATTGAAAGCTGAAAATCGACAGTAAAAACAGTTTAAGAGAAAATATTTATAGTGCAGTCGAATTACGTGAAAAAGTGACCAATTTATGACTTAAGTCCGAATTGAGGTAGCTAAGTGGAAAGGGGTAGGTTTGATAATTACAAATCGAAAGGCGACCATCCAAGATCTTAGATGCGTGCGAGGGGTGCGTGGTAGGGGTGGAAAGGGGGTGAAAACGGTTTTTTGCAATTTGCAGCGTAAATACGCATTTTATTGAAAAAAGTTAAATAAAAAAGTTGTAGATAATAAAAAAATCGACAACTTTTGTCTGAAACATTTTTTCACATAACCTAAAAATAAAGGCTAAAAAAGCGAAAAACCATAATTTTCGTTTTTTATTTTTTACTCAGCGTAAAATCAATATTTTGTTATGAAATTCAGTACAGTGATAGCTTTTTGTATCCCAAAAAAGTAAATTTTTTTTTATTTACGATAACTCAATTTTATTTCGACATATTAACGATTTTCGAAAAAAAGACCTCATTTTGTAACGGCCCCCAAGGTCCGAATTTTTATTTCAGACGCCTCTTGAAGGTCTCATTTTTTTCGTAATGACTTTAATTTTTATATACAATAATAAAAAATACTACTCCTAGCAAAAAAAATCGTTTAAAATCGAAAAAACTGAAAAATTCATAATTTTTCACGAGTATCTTTTTCCTACCCTTCTACACGTTATATTACTCTCAAAAATATTTCAGTTAATTCCAGACAGTCTGCTAAAAAAAATTTCCTGCAGTTGCAAAAAAGGTTGCAGTTCTTCAAGATGCAGTTGTCGAAAACACGGTTTAAAGTGTACGAATTTATGCTCGAATTGCTACGGCGTTAATGATTGTACTAATATCGAGCAATCAATCACAGAAATTGCCGATGTACATCCTTCAGAACACGTTGACCAAAACGATGCATTTCAAGATGAGAATCGCATGATAGAAGAGGAAGAAAATGTCGAATCTGACGAAGAAGAACCAGAAAATGATAATGAAGATGAAGACGAACATGATAAAGATGAAGACGGAGATGATGAAAATGAAGACGAAAATTATGAAGATGACGATGAAGTAGAAGTACAATAGGAAGGAGAATGTAATTCGCAAGTCAAAAGGGCGAGATATAATTAAAAATAAGAAACAGTAAAATTGTACTTTCTTTGTATAATTCCATGGTATGCACGTATAAAATAATTTTTTTATTTTTTTAATCAATATAGATGTCCATAATTTCCTTTATTTTAATCCTACAAACTGCAATAAGGTGTGATAAATTAAATGCATGTACATGAAATATTTTTGAGAGTAATATAACGTGTAGAAGGGTAGGAAAAAGATACGCGTGAAAAATTATGAATTTTTCAGTTTTTTCGATTTTAAACGATTTTTTTTCTAGGAGTAGTATTTTTTTATTATTGTATATGAAAATTAAAGTCATTACGAAAAAAATGAGACCTTCAAGAGGCGTCTAAAATAAAAATTCGGACCTTGGGAGCCGTTACAAAATGAGGTCTTTTTTTCGAAAATCGTTAATATGTCGAAAAAAAATTGAGTTATCGTAAATAAAAAAAAATTCTACTTTTTTGGGATACAAAAAGCTATCACTGTACTGAATTTCATAACAAAATATTGATTTTTCGCTGAGTAAAAAATAAAAAACGAAAATTATGGTTTTTCGCTTTTTTAGCCTTTATTTTTAGGTTATGTGAAAAAATATTTTAGACAAAAGTTGTCGATTTTTTTATTATCTACAACTTTTCCATTTAACTTTTTTCAATAAAATGCGTATTTACGCTGCAAATTGCAAAAAACCGTTTTCACCCCCTTTCCACCCCTACCACGCACCCCTCGCACGCATCTAAGATCTTGGATGGTCGCCTTTCGATTTGTAATTATCAAACCTACCCCTTTCCACTTAGCTACTTCAATTCGGACTTAAGTCATAAATTGGTCACTTTTTCACTTAATTCGACTGCACTAATACTAGTTTTTCCTTGGTTTGATGCTACTACTTGAACAGACCCAAATCTATAGGGAGTTACTTACAACAATCAGTTTCATCTGACACATCGTCACATTCCACTCTCCCGTCGCAATATCTTGCACATTGCACTCCATTTCTGCAAGGTTGTTCGCCGTAAGGGCAGCTGATGCCGCGAGGCGTCGTATCTGGAGGATAAGTAGGATATTCAGTTGTAGAAGTGGTAGTAATTTGACAATTGTATTCATCTGAACCGTCAATGCAATCTTTATAGCCGTTACAATGCCAACTTTCCGGTATGCAGTTGAAATTGTCCAAACATTGGAATTGGTTGTTCGAACAAGTAGCTACAAAATAATAAGAAAAACAAAAACAAAACATAAATAAATAAATGGTGCAATAATTAATTAAAAAAAAATCAAAAAGGAAGAACATGCTTGTATAATTTTTAAAACAAAACCACCGTGCACTAAATCATAGTTCATCTAACATAATTAATTCTACAGAAAATAAATTTAAAAAAAATATAAACTCGAAGGTTTTAATGATTTAATTTTGATAGAGAAAGAAATAGAAGCAGCTTTATACTGTAGGCTTAGTATAACATGAATATAAGGGTCTGTAATAATTTGTGTATTAAGTAAAAAACTTTTTTTTCCTCTATACACTTCTCCCAGAGAAATTTCAATCTCTGTAATAGTTATTTGATGAAAATAGCTATTCTCCGAGCGTCAAAAGTCACTGGGGGATATATCTGGTGAGCAAGGCGGGTGGTCAAGCTGTTCAAACCATTAGTAGAACATTTTCACTAAAATGTGAGACGGTACGTGGTTCTGTGGTCAAAATAAAAGTTATTGCTTTCTTTCAGTCCAGGTTTTTTCTTTAGAATCCACTGTTTGGAATATATTTTAAATTTCTGATATATAAAAGTGTATCCAAATTCCATCTGCAGTTGCTTATTGGCCATTTTTTCGTCTAAACTGCTTCAATTGTGCGTTAGAAAGTGTTTATGGAAAATCTTCTTCTATCAGCATCCTTTTTGTAGTTTACTCCTGTATATAGGCATTCCCTTTCAATTTTCATGTGTCTGTCATGTGCTATCTGATGCCAAGCTTTACCCATACTATCTATGATCCAGCTAGCATTTTTGTGGTCTGCCATCACTTCTTTTGTGTAGCAGTGGTCTCTATTGTATTATACGTTTTGTCCATCTTGATTTATTTTGACGGCTGACATTTTTGTTTATCAATACCGTCGTCAAATTGACATATTGAAGTTACATTACCAATTTTAATTTGAAACTTTCTAAGTATTCCCGAATTCAATGAAAATAAGTGGTGGTTCAACTATATTGAATTGGGTTTTCCAGTACTATAGGAAGTAAAAGTAAATCAAATAATTTCTAAAACCAAATAAAAAAATCATCCATGCAAAAATTTTCTCAAACGGCCCTATGGGGACGATAATAACACTATATAACACATACTGAGTAACACAATTTGATACTCAACACTTTTTCGGTCTACTTGTTGAAGAATTTCGAATGCCCATTTGGATTTTACCAAAAAAATGGTAGGTATAAACTTTGTTGGGGATTGGCAGTTACCGTTTTCAAACCGTCAGAAGCCTGCGCAGCGCACTAAGAAAATCTGCGTTCGGATTTCCTTGTGAGCATGCTTCTGACAGTTTCAAAAACCATAATCAGTTAAAGTTTTGTGTGTAGCTTGTGCTTGGATATAAACATATAATATATTTTGACAAATCGATATTCGAAATCTTCACTAACAAAATCACTGAATCGACATCTATCCTAAAAGACTGACAATTAAAACATCTAAGTTATATTCACAATGATATATTTATAAATATATAGAAAAATATAGAGAAATGTTTGTGCTCTAACCGAAACAGTTTTGCTCATCTGTAAAATCCTTGCAGTCATAGAAATTGTCGCAGCGAAGCGTCGCCGCGACGCAGGCGCCGTCGTCGCACTGGAACCACTCGGGCTCGATGCAACTCCCTGGCCAACAAGGCCAGAACACGAACACATTCAAACAATCGTTTAAAAATCAAAACACAATCTATAGAATACCAGAAATCCAGTCTAAATGCCTCAGTAGAAAAACAGTGACGTTAATGAATAAGGAAAAGAAAAAGTGGGTTTGAAGCTGAGCCCTGAGGTACACCATTATTGCTTATGGTCAAAATTTGCACAGTGGATAATACAGAAATTTTTTTATCGACATTTTTGGGATAACCGAGAAAATAAAAAGCTTTAAAATTCTGACATATTTAAAATCATATTCACCTTCATCATCTTTACAAAATAATTATTAAAAATGATATTCTTAAATAAGGTAGACATGATTTCGGATATTCCAAATACTTTTCTTTTAACAGTATATTAAAATTCGAATACTGCAAAAAGATAATGCAGCTTCCCTTTTTTCACGATGTGTATTGTACAGTTTGACTGATTTCTTATAGTAAATACTGCAAGATTTGAAGCTGCATTATCCCCCGATTAAAAACTTTAGCACAAATTATCTACTTACGACAGTTGCTTTCATCGGATCCATCCCTACAGTCCCTAACTCTATCGCATTGCTTGAAATCGTCGATACAGCTACCATCATCACATTGGAACTGGATGGAATTGCAACGCACCGGCTTGGTCGTCGTTTCGACGCAATCGCTCTCATCAGAATTATCGTCGCAATCTGAATTACCGTCACATCTTAGAATCTTCGGTATGCAATTTCCATCGGAACATTGGAATTCATTATCGGTGCAGTCGCCTTTAAAAATAACGATTATACCATTAAGAAAATTTATAAATATCAAAATACCTAGTTTGTAGAGGCTAATATAAATTACGCCCCACGTTGGGCGCCAAAACTATATTTATCGTGCATTTAAAATCCTTACCGCATCCTAGTTCGTCGGAGCCGTCAGGACAATCTTCTGTGTTATCACAACGGAAATTTATCGGTATGCATTGTTGATTGCCACAATCAAAACTACTAGAGTCGCAACCTATATTCGGATAAACAATAAATTTATATAATGGATATTTTTTACGTTTAACAGCTTTGGTAGGTGCAGAAAATGCGGATACGTACGAAATACGAACATTGGGAGAATTGAATAGTACTGTAAAGTACAAGTATACCGTAAAGTACCATTTTCCGGACTCAAAGGCACTTTACCGTACAGTATGAAAAAAAGATTATTACAGTGCTTTCAAACCAGAAATGCTTCCAATCCTGGATTCAACGCTGGGATAAGTACAACGATAGTTGTAAAACGATCGTTGTACTTATCCCCCTGAGAGTTTATTTGATTTGGATTTGGGTTTGGAAGCCTGGGAGGTGGAATTTTTTGGTATTGAGTTGGTTAAACTAGTTTGGATGCTCCTGGAAGCCTTGGAGGTGAATATTCCTAGGTTTGAACAAGTGGGAAGTACTTTGGAAGACTGGAGATCAATTTTTCTGGGTTTGGACTAATTGAAAGTACTTTGGGAGCTCCTGAAAACTTTTAGAATCATTGGAGGTGAACACTCATTCTTAGGAGGGTTATGGATGGTGTTGGAGATCATAATGTTTGGAGATGGACAAGTTTCGAGGGGTTTGGAAGCCTTGGAGGTGGACTTTTTTCGTATTGAGTTGGTTAAAGTAGTTTGGGTGCTGCTGGAAGGTTTCGGAAGACTTGGGGATCAATATTTCTGGGTTTGGACTAATTGAAAGTACTTTGGAGGTTCCTGGAAGGTTTCTACAGCATTGGAGATCAATATTTCTGGATTTGAACAAGTAGAAAGTACTTTGGGAGCTCCTGAAGACTTTTAGAAACATTGGAGGTGAACACTCTTTCTTAGGAGGCTACTGGAAGGAGTTGGAAGTCGGAGTGTTTGCAGGTGGACAAGTTTCGAGAGGTTTGGAAGCCTTGGAGGTCGAAATTTTTGGGACTGAGTTTGTTAATCTAGTTTGGATGCTCCTGGGGGGTTTTGAAAGAATTGGAGATCAATGTTTCTGGATTTGAACAAGTAGAAAGTACTTTGGGAGCTCCTGAAGACTTTTAGAAGCATTGGAGGTGAACACTCAATCTTAGGAGGGTTCTGGACGGTGTTGGAGATCATAATGTTTGGAGATGGACAAGTTTCGAGGGGTTTGGAAGCCTTGGAGGTGGACTTTTTTCGTATTGAGTTGGTTAAAGTAGTTTGGGTGCTGCTGGAAGGTTTTGGAAGACTTGGGGATCAATATTTTTGGGTTTGGACTAATTGAAAGTACTTTGGAGGTTCCTGGAAGGTTTCTACAGCATTGGAGATCAATATTTCTGGATTTGAACAAGTAGAAAGTACTTTGGGAGCTCCTGAAGACTTTTAGAAACATTGGAGGTGAACACTCATTCTTAGGAGGGTTCTGGATGGTGTTGGAGATCATAATGTTTGGAGATGGACAAGTTTCGAGGGGTTTGGAAGCCTTGGAGGTGGACTTTTTTTTTGTATTGAGTTGGTTAAAGTAGTTTGGATGCTGCTGGAAGGTTTCGGAAGACTTGGGGATCAATATTTCTGGGTTTGGACTAATTGAAAGTACTTTGGAGGTTCCTGGAAGGTTTCTACAGCATTGGAGATCAATATTTCTGGATTTGAACAAGTAGAAAGTACTTTGGGAGCTCCTGAAGACTTTTAGAAACATTGGAGGTGAACACTCATTCTTAGGAGGGTTCTTGATGGTGTTGGAGATCATAATGTTTGGAGATGGACAAGTTTCGAGGGGTTTGGAAGCCTTGGAGGTGGACTTTTTTCGTATTGAGTTGGTTAAAGTAGTTTGGGTGCTGCTGGAAGGTTTTGGAAGACTTGAGGATCAATATTTCTGGGTTTGGACTAATTAAAAGTACTTTGGAGGTTCCTGGAAGGTTTCTACAGCATTGGAGATCAATATTTCTGGATTTGAACAAGTAGAAAGTACTTTGGGAGCTCCTGAAGACTTTTAGAAACATTGGAGGTGAACACTCTTTCTTAGGAGGCTACTGGAAGGAGTTGGAAGTCGGAGTGTTTGCAGGTGGACAAGTTTCGAGAGGTTTGGAAGCCTTGGAGGTCGAAATTTTTGGGATTGAGTTTGTTAATCTAGTTTGGATGCTCCTGGGGGGTTTTGAAAGAATTGGAGATCAATGTTTCTGGGTTTGGACTAATTGAAAGTACTTTGGAGGTTCCTGGAAGGTTTCTACAGCATTGGAGATCAATATTTCTGGATTTGAACAAGTAGAAAGTACTTTGGGAGCTCCTGAAGACTTTTAGAAGCATTGGAGGTGAACACTTATTCTTAGGAGGGTTCTGGATGGTGTTGGAGATCATAATGTTTGGAGATGGACAAGTTTCGAGGGGTTTGGAAGCCTTGGAGGTGGACTTTTTTCGTATTGAGTTGGTTAAAGTAGTTTGGGTGCTGCTGGAAGGTTTTGGAAGACTTGGGGATCAATATTTCTGGGTTTGGACTAATTGAAAGTACTTTGGAGGTTCCTGGAAGGTTTCTACAGCATTGGAGATCAATATTTCTGGATTTGAACAAGTAGAAAGTACTTTGGGAGCTCCTGAAGACTTTTAGAAACATTGGAGGTGAACACTCATTCTTAGGAGGGTTCTGGATGGTGTTGGAGATCATAATGTTTGGAGATGGACAAGTTTCGAGGGGTTTGGAAGCCTTGGAGGTGGACTTTTTTTTGTATTGAGTTGGTTAAAGTAGTTTGGATGCTGCTGGAAGGTTTTGGAAGACTTGAGGATCAATATTTCTGGGTTTGGACTAATTGAAAGTACTTTGGAGGTTCCTGGAAGGTTTCTACAGCATTGGAGATCAATATTTCTGGATTTGAACAAGTAGAAAGTACTTTGGGAGCTCCTGAAGACTTTTAGAAACATTGGAGGTGAACACTCTTTCTTAGGAGGCTACTGGAAGGAGTTGGAAGTCGGAGTGTTTGCAGGTGGACAAGTTTCGAGAGGTTTGGAAGCCTTGGAGTTCGAAATTTTTGGGATTGAGTTTGTTAATCTAGTTTGGATGCTCCTGGGGGGTTTTGAAAGAATTGGAGATCAATGTTTCTAGGTTTGAACAAATGGAAAGTAGCTTGGTGGTTCCTGGAAGGTTTAGAAGCCTTGGAGATCAATATTTCTGCGTTGGAACAAGTAAAATGTACTTTGGGAGCTCCTGAAGAGTTTTAGAAGCATTGGAGGTTTTAATGTCCTTTATCATTGGTGTACTTCTCTATACTTCTCCATTTGCCTTGGGGAATGAAACCCAAACAAATGTATTGCCTATGTCTAAGAGTGATAAGGTATATACGTATGGTGCTCCAGTATAGTGAGCCAAATATCTGAAGAAGACTACCAGAGAAAATCTGAATAATCTTTAACGGCATGTTTATTCACAAAGAAAGCTTTGCCTACCATTTCCATCGAAACCATAGAAATTATAATAGATCTTCCTCCACTTTACATTTGCTTGGAAAAAAGGCGATGGCTCGTGCCTACAGAAAGCTAG
This sequence comes from Ophraella communa, assembly GCA_035357415.1. NCBI lineage: Eukaryota > Metazoa > Arthropoda > Insecta > Coleoptera > Chrysomelidae > Ophraella > Ophraella communa. The sequence goes on along the minus strand of CM068992.1, from coordinate 31,230,901 downwards.
TTTAATGCCAGACTGCAGGGCAGATTGATGCCATAGCCAAGGCAGGAGAGATAATGATCTGTGACGTTTGTTGGTACACGGTTTAAAGACCGAAAGAGGTGTTGAAGCTGGGGTACATTGAGGAGAGACAAAAGTGAATCTGGGCCAGAACTTGGGTAACCTATCCACAATTTTTCAAGCAGAGGTTTTTGCAATATGAAATATAAAAGAAGAGAAAAGGTGCTGAAGGAATATTTATTGGTCCTGAGCATAGCGAATATCGAGCTAGAGGGTTTAAGACACTCAAATGTATTTGTAAGAGATCTTTCTAAAAAGAGGTCCTGTCTGCTGAATATGAGCAGGCAGGACCTCTGGAAATGAAAATGGAGATGGAAAGTTGTTCCTGAGTTTGCTAACTTATATCCCAACGAAATAGATCCGAACCTACTGGATGAAAATATCTGGTTCCAGCAGGACGGAGCAACACCCCATTATGCTTTAATTGAAAGAAATTACTGGAATGAAATTTTTTCCAATAAATGGATTGAACTTAGAGGTACTATCGAGTGGACAGCTAGATCGCTGGACCTTACGCCCTTGGATTTTATCTGTGGGGTTATCTCAAGAACAAAGTATATGCAACACAGCCAACTAGCATTGCAGACTTCAAAGAAAGGATAACTACAGAAATACTGGTCCTTGGGCTATGGCCTACATTCTGTTAAAATTTCACGACAAACTTTGCAAAGAATTGCCAGATAAAATGCTTCTTTTATCTTTATGGATATTGATACTACGCGTTTTCATTTTCTGCAACTACATATTTATACCAAATAGTATTTATATAAATATAAAATAATATATAAAAAAATTCAATGTTTAGTAAATGGCTGGAAAATATTATTTTTTTTTTTAAATTAGTATCACCAAATCGTTTTTTCGGTTATAAGTAATGATTATTTTTTAAGTAGAATTTAATAAAAAAAAATGATTAAAATGTTATTTTAGTTAGTAAATGTTAGTTTCATAAAAGAAAACGTTTAAAGCACAAATCCTTATACAAATAAACGAAGAAAACTTTGTTAACAGCACCAAAAAAATTATGCAACGTAAATTTTTGACGATATCGCACAATTTTCGTGTTTCTGTTAAAAATTTGATTAGATACAGAGTTTCGACAATTACATAAATTTTTATTTACAATAGTTATTAACGATGATGACGTCCCATCACCTTAAAATTAAAATAAAAATAAGCGTAAGACGTTAGGGACTACGAGAAGAAGAAGAAAACTACAGCGAATTAAAAAGGTAATATAAAGAAGCTCGATTGAGTTCGAACACATACTGGACGTTTTGTTTCCGGCATTGGGACACCCTTTTTCGTCTGATCCTTCGGGACAATCGTCGTACCCATCACACCTTCGTTTGGAATCCAAACAAATACCATTATCGCAACGGAATTGATCGTTGGGACAGGAGTCAACTGCAATAACATACCAACTCTCGCGATATATACATATAGACCAAATAACCTTTTAATTAGGTTATAAATGTCATACTGCTAGTAAAGTTGAATTATTCTAACACAGGTTGTTGGAAATTGGGAGGGTTATTTAAGACAACTAAAGTAGCAGCATTTTTTTTTAAAGAAATGTATTTGTATCAATGGATAGTAAGTCTGTCGATGAATTTTGGAAACTTGCATTTTTGTTTACGTAAAATTTCATCTTCAAATCTTTGATTGGTAAAAAAACCAGCACCAAATCTCCGATTTTTAATGAAATTTTATTTTCCTTTTATCCATTTACTTATTTCTTACGACAAAATTACTAAAATAAAGAATCATCCTGTTATTTTAATTGATTAGTTGATCGCTATTCTATCAGCATCAAAAAAAGTTAGTGAATAAGAAGTTATAAAAAAGTAAGACTTGAAATCATTCCTTTGAAAAATCTAGAAGAAGAATTTAACTACTGTACTAGATCTTGACGAGGACTCTATCATCGGCATCTTTCAGCATAAAAACGTTGTTTGCAGGACAAAGGATGTTTCGAAAAAAGGCTGTTTTAAATATAAAATACCTGACCATCACCAAAGGGCACTGGATAAACTTAGACATCATTCTATTGTATAAATAAAAATGAGCATCCAGTTTACACTCACAATTTTGGAGTAAATACTCCATGTGGTATGAAAGTAGATACTCGCCATGAGTAGGTACTCCTATGTAAAGTTTGTTGTGAGTATACACTCATTTTTGGTGTGAATAAAAATAAGTTTATACTCTTTAGGACGAGAATATACTCAATAAATTTTGAGTCTAATAGTTAGCAGACTTCAGTTTGATCGTGGCAAAGCTATGGCTGAGTTTATGTGTAATTTGCGTTCAAAAAAATCCTATAAGCCAAGAAAAATTACGTGGAACGTGATTATAAATAAATTTTTTGAAGAATCAAGTGAGACAAGCGGGGGGCCGTATGTAATTTGGATAAAATGAAAATATTTTTAAGATATATTTATAGGTGATCAGACAGGAGTTCATCAAAGCACTGTATGTAGATTGTGATGCAAGTTGCTGATAAACTAATAGAAAAATCTGCAAATTGGATCAAATTTACCCAGACTACCGCGGATAATAGAAGCCAAAGAAAGATGGCCAAGTAAGTACCAATGTACTAATGCATAACATTCCCCATTGCTTCAATAGAAGTACTTCAAAATTTGACCCCACTGCACATTCAGCTAGAAAGTGTAAAGAAGAAAAACAATATGAAGAATGATCAAAGAAAATCCTCGATTGCTTCATTTCGAACAAACTTGGGAAATGCCCCAAGATGAGATGCCAAACAAATGAAATTCATCACAAAGTTGAGCAGTAAACTTGAATGCCCACTTCCAAGCATATTTCAAGCAGAAATCCGTGCCATGGAAAGATCTGCAGAATTTAATATTGGAAGAAACTAACAGACAAAAGATTTTTAATCATGGGAATGCCTAGGCAAGCTAGATGAACTAGGCCAGAAGAACACTGTCACCCTTCGAGGGTTCCATGACACATAGCAATAGAAGCGAATGAAACAGCAGATAGGATGGCAAAAAAGAAGCCGAAACCCCACATCAGAGATCAGAACCTTCTTGAATGAATAACCTCTTTACATATACTGCTGGAATACCCTGCCTTGTAGAATTCTAGGACGAATTTCTAAAGAATCCATTAATATTCTAAACATATTATGAACAAAATGAATACGGCACTATCGAGGAAAATTGTCACTCCACCAATTACCACACCTTGAACCTTTTCATCGTAACCTTTTCTCGAAACACCCAGTGTACTTTTCAATGCGTGAGATGCGTTTCATAGAGCTCCAAGAGCACGACGGCAATTTCTACAAATCCAAGCTGCTATCATCATCATCACCAACACATACCGCAATTTTCTTCGTCGGATTGGTCGAGACAATCGGGCAAACCGTCGCAGCGTAATTTTTCCGGTATGCATTTTCCGTTGCCGCATTTAAATTCTGAAATGTCGCAAAAACCGGTACAACCCATCTCGTCAAAACGATCCTTACAATCTATGATGCGGTCGCATCTTTTGCCAAAAGCGCAGCTTCCATCGCCGCACAACACTTCGTCAGGTCGGCACGCTGGATAGAGGAATACACAAACATAAGCAAAAAAAAATAACAAAAAAATTAATAAGAAAGGTGATAGGAACATTTAATTTACCGCTACCAGTAAGTAGTTTAAAGAAATTACAGTACAGGTTTGTTAAGATCAAACTGGAACTTATGTAGTTCCTTTTACTGGTCCTTCTTCTTTAAATATCATGCCCTTAATGCCTTTCGCGTGTTCAGCAACAGCTGTAACTTCTGCAGTCGCCAGTATCTCCAAGTTTATGGTTAATTGCACTCAGGATCTGACTCCAAATATTCCTGCCTCAGTTTCCGTTGGATTTTTAAAACCATCAGTGTACCAGATGATCGCCCGTTTCTTTCTTGTCAATGACACCATTACTGTTTTATCAGGGTTCAATTTTGATCCATCTCACACCAGTTTTCCATAATTTACAGTGATCTTTGTTTGATTTCCAAGCACCACCAGGTTCCTTGGAACACCATCTCGCTTGTTTGCTTGTATTTTTCTGCTGGTGAACATATTTTTCAACCACCTTTGGATGGTACTTGTAGCTTCTTCCATTGATACCAAACTTTGACACTATTCTGCCAACGCTATGTCTTTATTTCCAATATCTTTTTCAATCCTACCAACCACTGCATGTCTGCAGGAGTAAGAGCACTCAATCTTGTCGGACAATACTCTAAAGTAGATTGAGAAGGTTCTCCAAGAATTCTTCCAGGTTTTTTAAACAATAAAGTGAAAGACTGCGTGCCGAGCGAAGCGAGGTTCGCAGCACCAAATTTATTATAACTGATTTTTTTCTAAATAAGTATAGCTTGTTAACAGAGGAGTTGTTGTTGCTCCACTACTTTGAAAAGCTGCTACAAACCATAAATACCGCCCTTTTTGCACAAGAAATAATTTCTGTAAGGTGCATATAGCCCTAGAAGTAGTTATTTTTTCATAGAAAACGGTCAAGCTTGGTATAGAAACCAGTTAAGTTTCATTACCCTGGGTGCAGGTGGAAACAATTTTCTACTTTTTCACCTTTTTTGTAATTTCTTTAAACTATCGACACATTGAATATACAATAATACAAAGTTTATATTTTATATACACAGAACTTAACCAAAAGATTAAATAGATTCCTTATTACAATGTTTTTCATCAAATTAAGAACATTGAAGCTAAATTTTTTGGCTTTAGCTTGATAACATTTGTTCTTTTTAAAGTTTGTAATAAAGAATCTATTTTTACAAATACGTTTTCGTTTGCGTTAAGATACCCACCGTCCAAATCGCAATAAGCTTCGTCGGACTTATCTAAGCAATCATTGATGCCGTCACAAAAATATTCCCTCTGTATGCACATACCATCGGTGCAGTGAAATTCGTGATTCGTGCAAGCCGATGATTCTGTGCGGTGAAACAAAAAGCATGTGCTAGAGAAAAGCGGGTTTGGTTAATAGGTAAAGCTAAAAAGTTAAGAAAATGCAAGCTATAATCACTTAGAAATACATACATGTCCAAAAGTTTGGAATATTTCATTAATATTTATTAATAATTTTTTTTAAAATAAGTAAACATCATTTTGCTACAACTCTATAGTCTGTACAAAAAGTACGAGGAGTAATAAACCCTAATTAAGTATGCAAAACCTTTACAGGGAGCACCATGAAATTTTTGATAAATCTCTTACTTTAAATTACATTTCTTCCGTAAATCTAAAAACCAGGTAGATCGACCCCGTATTTGTTTCAGTTGTAGCAAAGTTTAGGGTTTCTTCATTGTTAAAGGATTAGCAGATAAGCAATAACGCAATGCAGTGGTGTGTATTTTGGGAAAAAATACGTTTTAAATTATAATATAATAAAAAATGAAAAGAAATAATTATTGGAATACATTTATTACTTACATTTTATTCTATATCCGACTCGGAAGAGGAAGAATCGTTGTTAACATTAATAATAATAGGGTCAATTAAATCATCACAAATATTGTCAATTTTCCACATATTTGCCTCTACTTTGATAACATGCTCGATACAGTTTGTCCAATATTCCTTACTAACATGACTTGCAGCACTATCAAACAATTTCACAACATCGTTTATTTTAAAAGTAGTAATTTTTTCCAATTTCCCCCTTTACCTGAGCCAATATTAATTCTATGGGATTAAGTTCACAATGATAAGGGGGAAGTCGAAGAACTGATATACCACGAGAAGAAGCCATTTCTTCTACAATGTAGGTTTTGTATTTATTCTTGTTTATTTTTGCAATTGTGTAAAGTTCTTTCCTTAGTGGATATTTTGGAAACTTAATATTTTTCGAAATAAGCCACTCCAAAAACTCTGCTTTACGCCAACGACTTGTGGGCAATGCTTCTCGTAACCGTGATTGGTAACTTGCGTTGTCCATAACAATAACAGCCCTTTTTGGAATCAGATCCAACATTTGAACAAACCATTCCTCGAAGACATCCCCATTCATATCTTCGTGATAGTCCCCCGTGCGTTTTGAAATAAAAGTTAATAATCCACCATCAACAAAACCTTCAGAACTTCCAACATGGACAATGATAAGTCTTTTTCCTTTTCCAGATGGTGGCTACAAACCTAACGACAAACCTTCCACGAATGCCTGCCTTCCGCTTTTAATGTTTTCATCTTGCCAGGATTTGGAAACTGTATATCCAGCATTTATCCATGTTTCGTCTAAATAGAAGATTTTCAAATTTTGTTCTCTGGCATGTCGAATGCTTCTTAAATAGTCTCTTCTCCAAAAAACTATTTCCGGTTTATCTATCAAGAGAGATTTTCTATTATGTTTTGTATATCTGAAACCCACATCTTTCAAAAGTTGGCATAACGTCATTCTGGAGAATTTTGTATAGTCCGTATCTTCTTGCACTGATGTCATAATTTTGTCAAGTGTTGGAATTTCCTTTCGTAAGTAAAATCCATGGACTTTACGCCTTAGTCTTTGTTTTAATGACGCATCGATCTCAATTGGTTTTCGGCCTGAATGAGTTTTAGGGGGTTGAAGAGTTCCATTCTTGCTTTCTTTTAGTAATCTATAAGTTGTTGATTTAGCAACACACAACATAGCAGGCGTTAATTCCACAATATCATCAACACTTGCATCAACACGGTATACCCTCTTAAAATATATTTTGGTACGTCTATGAAATCTACTGAAATGAATGATTTATTACTCCTTGTCCTTTCTATATAGACTATAAGCAAGTCAGATAAACATACAAAAAAAATGATTTATTCTTTTGAGGTGAAAAATATACAATGTATTACGAATTTTTTTAAATAAATTAATAAGCAAAAAAGGTTTTTAAATAAAATTAATAATTAGTATTTCCTCCATGGGCCTGTATGCATGACTGTAGGCGATGTGGCATTCCAAACTTTTGGACATATATGTGTAGTTAGAATAGTGTTTATAGTAGTTCCCCAAAATGCTTTAGTTTAAAACACATGAAAATTGTAACCTACCCCCTATCGGTGATAATGTGGTGTTGGTGATTGTGGAACTAGTGGTAACGATGTTACAATTTTCTTCATCACTGCCCGTTTCTTCGCAATCAACGTAACCGTTACATCTTTTGTAATCTTCGATACAATTACCTTCTTTGCATTGTATGTAACCCCGTCCGCACGATTCTGATCCAAAATGTTTTAATTTCCAAATTTTATATAAAACGACAATAATTTCATGCAAAGGGCCAAATTTTTTTGTTTATGTACAATCGTAAGAAAGCTTCAAACTAATTTTATCGAAACAAAACAGTGACAAAGATTCGTTAGTAACAGAATTCGTTCGTACATAGGAAAGTATACATGAAAAAGATCCCAGAAAATATTTAGTACACAATATCGATCTATTAATATTTTTACCTTCTGTTTCCTTGATATAAAAAGCTGCGTCTTGACATAAATGCTCGTCGCTGTGATCTTCGCAATCATACTTTCCGTCACAAACCTGATTCCGTTCAATGCACCTCCTGCCATCCTTACATTTCCACGTGTTAGGGATGCAAACTAATGTTTGTCCTGATAATAATATGACAGCCCTCATCAACCACATGCTATTAATGTCAAATGTGCAAAAGCCAGGAAATTTTCATGCGTTTGTTTTTCAAGTTTTATTTGAATAATAGGCTAGTGCAATTATAATTTTGAAAGAAAATAAACTTAAGGAGAAAATTACCAGTGGAAACTTTTAGTTTGTCGTATAAATAAGAAGAAAAAGTTAAGGAAACAGCAGATTAGTGGAATTGGTCAAATGGAGGTAGTTTTGGGGGGAATTTTTACGATTTTTTGGCGTTCTAGTAAAAAAGGTTGTACTTCTAGTTATTTCCTGAACTACCCTTGCTTGGGCAAATTCCGTGCAGTGCCAACTCCATACAAATATAGTATAAATATTTTTTGACACAACTTCAAATTGTTCAAAGCCTGGAAGCTGCAAATATTACAATGCAATCCTTTTTCCTCTCAGCTGTACCTCAAACTAAAACTTACCGTTGGTCTTTTTTTCCTGAAATTATTTTTTATCCTTCAAAAATCATAATTCCACTAGCTTATATAATATTATTTTTTTTTTGAAAAGTTTAAGTATCAAGATTTCACTACTACTAAAACTATTTGTTGAAGACTTGCGTTAATGTAGTGATATTATTGAAAAAAATTTGTTTATCGAAAAATCTATTATACAGGGTGTGGAAGTTCTTTAACACATCCGAATTTGATTAAAATTCCCCACCTTGTATATCGCATATCCGATTTACTGTATTAATTTAGAATAATCTATGTAGATCGTAAAAGGGCATTCGTAATAAACCTTACCGTTACAGTGATCTTCGTCTGAGCGATCAAAACAATCGAAAATTTTGTTGCATCTCATATATGAAGGTATGCATTGTCCGTTTTCGCACAAAAACTCATCAGACTTGCAGTGTCCTATTGGAAAACGTATAAAAATAACAATAACGTAACATCTGGTGGAGAATTTCAAGACAATACGAAAGAATTTAGCTAGATACGTTAGAAGCTACTACAACAAGCAATGAAAGAATGAAGATATAAAGATATTTGGATATATCAGTTGTTAAACATTTAAAATGAGATTTTTTCTTCATTTAAGGCATTTAGAGCACCAAAATAGAGTACAGTCAAACCTGGATAAGTGACAAAACTCTATAATCCAGACTAATAACCAGGAGTCATCTTGAGCTCCCAAAACCTGTATTAGCGAGAAACAGAACTTATGGACCTCTATTATAAGCGACAGTTGAGCTCTATTCTATAGAGCGGGTCACAGTTATTATGCAGCGTGGCCGGCATAGGCCAATGTAAATCTTATGGGCGAATATTCAACACTGTTGCCGCTTTGGTTACGGCTTGAACCACAATTAACTCGGCCAATTTATTTTCGTAGAAACGTTTTATTATGAATTTTGCAAAACAGATGTATTCTATATAATAAATATTATTAAAAAATGGAATTCAAATCTATTTATGTAGATTGTAATCAATATATACCTGATCACTTGATGGATTATTTAGGTCTCTACTAAATCTTTCAGACAAATCCTAATCCTATTGCCAGTAAAAATATTATTTAATTACAAAGATGCTAATTATTTTTACCTGTATGATCCCTTGATCCTAGTAAACCGTTATGTAATATTCCTGGAATGTAGAGGTAAGTAAATGTACAGGTAAGTAATAAAATAGACAGGTACCTATCTGTTTCTGCTGATAAACGAAAGGGCATTATTGAGACAACAGCCATGCAGTTAGCAGCACCGTTTGAAAAATTTAAACAAGGTGAAAATCTTCATCGTCAAACCAAGAGGCTTATATTGAATATTTTAACGTATACGTTGAATACAAAAGATGACAAAAGTGTGACAGCGAAAATAGAACTGATTTCTGAAATGACTGGCCTTGGTGTGAGAACAGTGTATAATCTGAAAAGCGAAGCCGCTACTGGACCTTTGACATCGCCAAAAAAACGAAGACGGAACAGCAGCAAATACGAAAAGCTGTGCATGATTTCTACTCCGAAAATATTCCACCAACACTGGCAAAAGTTCTTGCTAAAATAAATTCAGACGAAAATGTACCAAATTTTTCTAAAAGTACGCTGAGACGCTTGCTTAACGATATGGGGTTTGTTTATGGAAAGAGAGGAAGAGACTCGATTCTAATAGAAAGAGCTGATATAATCGCCTGGAGGCACAAATATTTAAGATCAGTGAAGAAGTTCCGCGAAGAAGGATATAACGTAATATATCTGGACGAGTCATGGATTAATGTGGGCCACAGTGTAAATTTTGAATGGAAAGACAGTACCATAAAACATGCCCGAGATGCATTTGTCAAAGGATTGACAACAGGACTGAAGGCTCCAAGTCAACGAGGACCGAGGTTTGTTGTTCTTCATGCAGGCTGGAAAGACGGTTTTCTTGAGGGTGCAGAAAAAACTTTTCTGGCAAAGAAAGGTGCAGACGATTACCACGACCAAATAGACGCAGAAGGCTTTGAGGCCTGGTTTAAAGATCAATTGATCCCTAATTTACCGAAAAACGGATCAAAGAATGTTGTAGTGTTGGACAATGCGTCATACCATTCGGCGAAGTTACCTTTTCCAAAGACAACTTGGAATAAGGAACAAATAAAGTACTGGCTACTGGAAAAAGAGATTTACTTCGAGGATGATTATTTAAAAACAGAATTATTGGCTACTGCAAACGCGTTTAGAGAGCAGTACGACCTAAGAAAAATAGACGACCTTGCCACACGGAACATAATATAACAGTCCTACGATTACCACGTTATCATTGCGAATTAAATCCTATTGAAATGGTGTGGAGCCAAGTGAAAGGATATGTGGCTCGTAATAATAGTACTTTTAAAAAAGAGGATGTGGAAAAACTTATAAAAACAGCGTATTCGCAAGTAACCCCAATGCAGTGGTCTAATTATGAAAAAAAGGTAGAGAAGACAGAGGAAAAGATGTGGCAAACAGATCATTTAATGGAAGACATTGAGCCAATAATAATAAATCTAAACAAAGACGATGAAGTTAAAGACTTGGATGACGATGAAGATCAGTAATATATTTCTTAACCCTCAAATGTTCCATTCAATTTTCATTTATTTTAGTTATTACCTGCTAATCATTGTCATTTTTAAAGTTTAATTTTAATTCAAGTTAAAATACGTAATTATTAATACATTTACTTATTCTATATTTTGTTTGTTACAACAACCCGCCAGAAGAAGAAAAATCCTCGGAAAAATCATCGAAACGTCGGCAAGATTTCATTAGCTTTTCTCTGTTAATCGTTCTCCCTTAAAATTTAGATGACAGCTGACTTTTTTACCACTCGTCTTGTAATTTATGTATATATTATTATTATTGACATATTTTTATTATTAATTATATTATTATATTATTATTTCATAATTTGACAAAGGTCTTTTGTATTTATTTATTTCTTTATACGTGATAATTAAACGTATAAAATTTGAATATTTTAGCGGATTTACAATATTTTCCATTATACGCGTAAAATTTATCTAAAAGCATAATTATAAATGTTTTTAATTACTCACTAAACGATTTTCAAATGAATAATTTAATCAACATTTAAATCATAATAGACACAAAATTTCTAGTTATATTCCCGCGCCAGTTGGAACCAAATTCGAAAAACATGCCGATATGGCAACGCCGTCGTCCATAAACGCAATGCTGCATAATAACTGTGACCCGCTCTATAGAGATGTAAGATTTAACATGACCTAGTTTGGTATAGTTTTCTTGGCAAGACATGCCACTCTTTCTTCGTCAAAATATTGTCATTATGTGTACCAAACTTAGTGTTATTTTCTACAGATTTTAAGTTAAGATGAGGCCAAGGTTAGTTCCAAGTTTTTAGCATAAGTATACACACAGTGCTGCTCGTCAGTTCTTTTTCCTGGAACTTGGCTTGACAATTGACTATTAACTTTGATATTTCCACAGTTTCTGACCAAAGTGTGTCCTAACCAAGAAGGGACATGTGGGGCCATTTATTTCCCACAATACCTTCGCTAGCTAAATGATGTGTTTTTCCCTACTTTTTCTTCGATTCACTGTATTCAATCCCCCCTACTGACTGTCAATTAGACTTTAAATTGTAGTAATGGAGTCATGTGTCATCCATTGTCACATATCGACCCAAAAATTCAGCTCTACTGCTATTTTCACGTCAACAAAAGTTGCTTCGATCAAAAGACTTTGACTCAAGTAATAACGTATCTTTTGAAGGTTGGTAGTAACAACTGAAATGGCGGCGCCATCTGTGATGTAATTAAAATGGGTCAGAAACACCCGGTATAATACGGATATTATGCTACAAATACGATAGTTTAGTGTTTTAGTAAAGACAATTGACAAGATCGAACTACTAGGTTAAAACTATCTACGATACTATATAGAGATACGACAGAAAGACAATAGGTTTTTGGTAATAAATAAACTAGTAGATTTATTTAAAGTATTATGCAGATTTTTCCATTCTGTTCTGATCAACTTAGTAAATTATGTTCTGTTCCATTATCTTGTCAAAAAATATGCATATACCTTCGGAAGAAACAGTACAAGAAGACTATAGAAAATTCAAAAACTAACCGCATGTTTCTTCGTCCTCAGAATGCGGACAATCCGACACATTATCGCAAATCTTATCTAATTTCAAACAGGTACCGTCACTACATCTGAATTGATCGTGTTGGCATTGATTGCAACCAATTTCGTCTGATCTGTCAGGGCAATCGTATTTGAGATTGCAACGCGATATCTGATCGATGCAGGTACCATCGTTACATCGAAATTGATGACTTTCGCAGTGGGCTGTGAAAATATTTGACTTGTACACCTCGAAGTATCTTTTTATAGTCCATTTTTTGTGAAAGAGAGAGTAATAACGCGTTAGTTCTTATGCAAAAACGTAGTGTAGTTATTTTAAATATTGTGTACCTAATAGCTAATAGAATTTATGGGTATTTTGCTACTCTGGACGTTGGAAAAAGGTTTTATACCCACAGCGTTAGAATTTTTGGACCCCTTACGTTTCTTCCCTCAAAAAACGGTTAATTATGGAAGGAAACGTAAAAAATAATCATGGAACACAAGGACTAATGAGTATATTAAGGAGAAGCTACTGGATACTGCAATGTAGACTCACTAGAAACTCCTGAACTCAGAGAACCTAGTACCACTTCCAAGAAGTGGTAGAACATCAATATCTGAAGCCAAAAAACTGGTCGTTGTACTGGCGTTTCAAGAAAATCCTCATAACAGTTCTAGGCAGGTCGTACTAGGTAATAATGTCCACCAATCAACTGTTGTGAGAGTGCTAATAAAGGAGAAGTGGCATCCATACAAAGTACATCTGGTCCAGGAGCTATTAGAAGATGACTGGGATGCTATTTCTCAAAAGGACTTAAACCATCTCGTTGTTAATAATCCAAGACTGTATTGCAATTAATACAGACTGTGGAACCAATTGTTAAGACCAGTAGAAAATTTTACATTTGACCAGACCCGATTCAACAATAGCTGAGCGTGATTTGACTGGTCCAGTAAAGATTTTCTTGAACCTGTGTTCACGTTTTAAAAATGTGTATCTAGAATAATGGAAAATTGTTCCTGTACATTTTTTTAGAAGCTTAGCACTGGTGGATTAAAAAAATATGAAAGCTGTACAAAAGAACAAGTAATGATAAATATTTCGTTATAATATTTACGAGAGAGTCCAGGAATTTTGATAATATGAGTATTGTTTTATTATTATTCGCCATAATCCAATAATCCGAAGTAAACAGAAAATGTGGTTGTAGATAATGAAAAAATCAAATGGAATATCATTTAAAATCAAAAATATTTAACATCTTCAATATTTTCAATGGGACATCTCGTTATTACTCTTCCTTTCATAAAAACAAACTATAAACATATAAATCTAAATGATTCAGCTACTCAAAAATCCTTTCTGAAGTCAAAAAATATCATTAAGATCTGCGAGAATAATTATTCCTCAAATAGAAGTCCCCCAAATGAATAACTTTAATTTAAATAAAATTATAGAGTATTAATGTTTTAGTTTCAATCTAATTGATCTATTTCATACTAATATTAATAATAATTTCTAGTTAGCAGCATTTAATACCTTATCACCTTTGTTTGTAAATGATTACCTTCACCTCTTAGAATACAACATTTTATTTTCGATAACCGTAAAATAAATACTGCGCGTAACTCGACTAAAACAAGGAACGAACAACAGTAAAAATAAAATGTTGTATTCCATTTCTAAAATAATTTATTAACATGTTATCATCAACATGCTGAGAGTATTTGTTGAAAAAATGTTGTACGTTATGTATAACAACATCATGATGCAGATACATTTCATGTTTGGCTCGTGTAAAAGGACTGTTTTTATGTAACTAATAGTTACTATAATTACTCTACTTTGTAATATTTTAACTAGGATAGGATACTCTTATTAAAAACTGGCCAATCTTTACTTATGTACAACACGGACAATTATTTATGTACGTATACACACATTATTAAAGTATGGGATATTTTTATAAAACTAATTGCAGCTCAATACAATATACAGTACTGTAATACTGTAAGAAATAGTCTAAATGAAATTAATTCAGGGACAATCGCCCTGCAAGCTTGTCCTGAACGCAACCCATTGTCAATACTCACCCTTTTTCTTGCCGAAAACCCGACGAACGCACCTATACTGCAATTTATTGTATCTCTTTGGCTGTACATAGTAAGTAGAAAATTCAATATTGTTTTTTTTTATTTTTATCTTCTTTTCATCTTATAATTATTGCAAACTTTTTACTTTTTTTTAAAGTAAAATTTTTTACTAAAAAGTGAAAGATTGTGATTTTCGCAAAATGTCAAATTCAAACGTCAAAAAAAAAAGAAACTGGCCCATCTATATTTTTCAAATTTTATTATGTGGTAGCCCCAAGTTTCTTCTTTCGATCGAGGGCTCATTTAAAAAAATATCTTTAAAAACACCAAAGCTGTAAACGAAAAGATAAGTGAAAAAAAAAGATTTTCAAAAAAACACGTTTCGACTTTTTCCAAAAAAACAAAAAGGTCTTGGGATATGGGACCATCATATTATAAAATTTCGTCCCAACCTATATTCTATAGAAATAAAAAACTTTTCGATATCCCAACAGTTTCCTTATTTTTTTGGAAAAAAGGGAAATTTTGTCTTTGACGTCTTATAATTTGTATTATTATATTGGTTAAATATCTATGTTTAATTTCAGTAGTTTACAACACGGGCATTATGCATTTGTTGTAAATTATCTAAGTGAATAATAGTCATTATGTACGAGTAGAATACTATATTTTTCCCACGACTTTCAAATAAAATTTACTAGTAATTATAAAATGATAGCACGGTTATTTATACACATACGTAATACGTGTTGCCTATATACGAACATCGAACCCGGTTTATTTACAATATTTTATATTTATGATCTTTGATTTACATGGTAATTTCTGCAATTTTCATAGTTTTTATGGTAGGAGAGTCGTGGGCAAAAAACTTCATTGCTTCTGGTCGTACCAATTTTTAGGATAAATAGTATATACTGTCCCACGAGAAATTGAAAGAACATTTAGTTTTGGCTAGACAAGAAGACGAATTTAATCGCATTATTTAAAGTAGCGAAAGTGTAGCTAACAGAGAATCAATGAAATTATTGATTGCAAAGTAAAAATTGGCCAGTTTTCGTTAGAATGATCCCGTATAAAAAAAATAAGCAGTAAAAAGCATACTTTGATTACATCCGATTTCGTCAGTACCGTCCTGACATTGATGGATACCATCGCATCTTTGAGCGTGTGGAATACAGAAGTCGTTTTTGCATCTAAAATCATCCTCGAGACATGCTGTAAAATCAAATAACGCCCTGTTTTGTTTGTTTGTGTGGAATCATTGTTAGATAACGAAACTTGATGGATATTAGAACGACAACAACATTAAAAATTTGGAAGTCCAAATGAATGAAGTATGTATAGAAGGGTAGAAGAAAGAATGACTGAAAATTTTTAAAAGGTGCAGATTTGGACGTTTTACAAAAATAACAGCAGAAGGGAGGTTTCTATTGGATAATCCCTTAGAGGCTAAAACATTGTTATGTCTTATTACTTCCATACTTGGTCTAGTCTTAACAATACTTGATCAACATCAGATAACAATAAGCAAAATGTCAATCTGACGATGTTCATAGTATTTTTTTTAATTATAATCAAAAAACTGTTGTTTTTGTAAAATATACCCAATTTCCTGCAAAGGCCGATTATAAAATCGAAGAAGTAGGATGAAGATACGTAAAAGATGTAAATAAAAATAAAATGACATTGAAGAAGACATTTAAGATGGTAAACAAACACTTACGACAATTTCTTTCATCGCTTAAATCTTCGCAATTGTATTGTCGGTCGCATACCAGCGATTTCGGTATACATTGGCCGTTCCCGCATCTGAATTGGTCTCTCGCACATCGATCTATGTGTAGTGTGTGTTTTTTGCGTAACATGCAACATTTAATTACGTTATTTTTCGGTGGAAATGTACACAGGTTCGGTCTAATCAATTTCTCAAGTGTAAGCGTCTCTACTATACACTCGCAAGCGCCCATACTATAAATATTGGATAAGAACATTCGCGCACGAGTTCGTGCGCAGTTTTATTTTATCGGGAATTGAACTTGTAGTTGTTAAATTATTGTACTATTTTAAATACAGGGTGTAAAAAAAAGTGTGTTCCACTAAAAAAATCGACGATATTTGCATTTGAAAACCACCTTTTTTTAAAACACCCTATAGAAAATTTTACTAATTAAACATATACACTGAAAAAAACTATATAAAAAGAAATTGTTCCTCGAAAATCGCACCTTTTAAATTCCGAAATGTGTCAGAAACTTCTGGGACACCCGATATAGTAAACTTATAGTATGGGCGCTTAGCGTCAATTAATTATATACATTAAATATACATCCTGGAATTTTATAGTTTCAAGAATATTTATTCGTATTGAATTTACATTAAAAAAAAAGTGTTATAAGAATGATTTTTTTGTATGAATTCACTCGTGACAAAACCTTTTGTAGTGCTGCTTGGTACAATGCTCAAAATGCTTAAAAATAGTAAACAAAATGCTGTTCAAGATGCATTTCTAAAGCCAGGCAATATTAAGCTGTTAAAAACACACAAATACATGTAAAATAAAAAATAATCGAAAGCTTTTTACAATAAATTATAAAAAATATACAAGTGCGCTCTATGTACACTAATGGAAATTGGATAAAATATTAAAAATGATGTTAAATCCGCCACTTTTTTTCTGTATCAGAGTTGAAAAAGATTATAATAACATTTTTAATATTTTTCCATTGAAATAACTTGCAAAATAAATATTTTTATCGAGCCCTAAATAAAAATAAGGTACAATACGATGTAATAATTGGTAAGACGTACCTCCTGTGGCAGTACAATTGCTCTCATCTTCGTTGTTGTCACAGTCTCGTCGTCCGTCACAAACCAGGTAGTCAGGTATGCATCTGCCACCTCTTCCGCACGAGAAATACGAAGAAGGGCATTGTTGTTCTGAAAGAAACAAAAATAACACTTGATAAAAAGCTCGTTTTCAATCACATCTTATAAGAACCAAACAAGGAACTTTCGGAGTTCCACAAGGAACAGTATTGGGTCCGTATATAGTCTATATAAAAAGGACAAGGAGTAATAAATCATTCATTTAAGTAGATTTCATAGACGTATCAAAATATATTTTAAGAGGGTATACCGTGTTGATGCAAGTGTTGATGATATTGTGGAATTAACGGCTGCTATGTTGTGTGTTGCTAAATCAACAATTTATAGATTACTAAAAGAAAGCAAGAATGGAACTCTTCAACCCCTTAAAACTCCTTCAGGCCGAAAACCAATTGAGATCGATGAGTCATTAAAACAAAGACTAATAAGGCGTAAAGTCCATGGATTTTACTTTCGAAAGGAAATTCCAACACTTGACAAAATTATGACATCAGTGCAAGAAGATACGGACTATACAAAATTCTCCAGAATGACATTATGCAAACTTTTGAAAGATGTGGGTTTCAGATATACAAAACATAATAGAAAATCTCTCTTGATAGATAAACCGGAAATAGTTTTTTGGAGAAGAGACTATTTAAGAAGCATTCGATATGCCAGAGAACAAAATTTGAAAATCTTCTACTTAGACGAAACATGGATAAATGCTGGATATACAGTTTCCAAATCTTGGCAAGATGAAAACATTAAAAGCGGAAGGCAGGCATTCGTGGAAGGTTTGTCGTTAGGTTTGCAGCCACCATCTGGAAAAGGAAAAAGACTTATCATTGTCCATGTTGGAAGTTCTGAAGGTTTTGTTGATGGTGGATTATTAACTTTTATTTCAAAACGCACGGGGGACTATCACGAAGATATGAATGGGGATGTCTTCGAGGAATGGTTTGTTCAAATGTTGGATCTGATTCCAAAAGGGGCTGTTATTGTTATGGACAACGCAAGTTACCATTCACGGTTACGAGAAGCATTGCCCACAAGTCGTTGGCGTAAAGCAGGGCTTTTGGAGTGGCTTATTTCGAAAAAATATTAAGTTTCCAAAAGATCCACTAAGGAAAGAACTTTACAGAATTGCAAAAATGAACAAGAATAAATACAAAACCTACATTGTAGAAGAAATGGCTTCTTCTCGTGGTATATCAGTTCTTCGACTTCCCCCTTATCATTGTGAACTTAATCCCATAGAATTAATATGGGCTCAGGTAAAGGGGAAAGTTGGAAAAAAATACTACTTTTAAAATAAACGATGTTGTGAAATTGTTTAAGAGTGCTGTAAGTCATGTTAGTAAGGAAAATTGGACAAACTGTATCGAGCATGTTATCAAAGTAGAGGCAAATATGTGGAAAATTGACAATATTTGTGATGATTTAATCGACCCTATTATTATTAATGTCAACAACGATTCTTCCTCTTCCGAGTCGGATATAGAATAAAATGTAAGTAATAAATATATTCCAATAATTATTATTTTTTTTTATTATTATATTATAATTTAAAACGTATTTTTTTCCCAAAATACACACCACTGCATTGCATTATTGGTTACCTGCTAATCCTTTAACAATGAAGAAACCCTAAACTTTGCTACAACTGAAACAAATACGGGGTCGATCTACCTGTTTTTTAGATATACGGAAGAAATGTAATTTAAAGTAAGAGGTTTATCAAAAATTTCATGGTGCTCCCTGTAAAGGTTTTGCATACTTAATTGGGGTTTATTACTCCTCGTACTCTTTGTACAGACTATAACTGCTTTCAATTTATATAATAAGTATCTTATCATGTAGGTTAATTGGTCATGTTTAAATACAAGAAAAGAAAGATTTTTAAAACACAAAATAAGCGTCTCACTCGCTGAGTATACAGGCCAATGTGGAGGGTTCAACGCATATTCATCTTTGGTTGGTATTGCAAAGATGACCATGATTGATAGGAAGTGTATAATATATAGTTGGGTTGAAGAAGTACAGAGAAACTCAAAATAAGTCAATTTTGTTGGGAATTGTACAGAATTTTGAAATGTTATTTTCGTTTTCAACAGGGTCGATATAATGGTTCTACACTATTTTTATCAACCGTTACCTAATTAAGGATTTCAGCAAAGTTTAAAGGCAGCAAATTCAAAGGTATGCCTGCCTTGGCATAAGAGGTGGCATGGGAGTCCTACTAGACAATCTGCTGATAAGATGTTGGATGAAATAATAGTCCATATTTAAAAGAAATGCAAGAAAAATATTTAACAAGGCTTTTATGTTATTGGTTGTTCAGAAATTTACACTGGTGGTAAATTATGTCAACATAAAGACTCTTCAAGTGGTCGAAGAAGAGTTTGCACCAATGCTAATGAGTAAATATGACAATACTCCGTGAAAAATCAAAGAAGGAGAATATCACGACAAAGGCATTCAAATAAAAAGATTAATAAATAAAGAAAAAAATAGTGTAATGCTGATATCCAATAGGATATTTTTTTATTGTAATTGAGTAAGATTTAGCAACAATGTAATTTACAACGTACGTTGACTGAAAATAAAATATTAAAAGCAGTTTGTGGCTCATTGTAGTCTCTACTTTCCAAATAAAGATTTATTATTTCCAAGCTATTGTACCGAAATCAGCGTAACAATCAGTTTTCAAGCTTTAATTCGTAAATTGTTATCAGGTGAAGTTATTAATGAACCCTCCTTTTTTTTCCTACTCGAACGAGTTATAATGAGTTATTGGTTGATAGGTCAATTAAAATAGTTAATTTCATCCATTTTTTCTATCAATTATACAGGGTGGAAAATCCAAATGGAATAAATTCATTATTTCGACATACTACGATAGCAGTTCACCAGCATTCACGTTAGTTTTGTATAATTTGTATGGTATGCGGCATACCTAAAGTAGAAGTTATTGTTACCAACATTTCAACAACAATTTTAATTGGTTTTGTGGACAGTGCCATCTGTGAGTGTTTATAAGAAACACCTACAGTTGAATAAATCGACTACAAACTACAACAATCCTTGTAAAACCTAGTATTGCTACTTGACGTTAGATGGCGTTTGTTCAATGAACTCTCTGGAATTTGGTAGAAGTTACATGTTAAATGTGAATTTCGTTTATCTACCGAAGTTATAAAAACCCCCTTTAAACGCCTACATTAAATGGTTTTTGGGAATTAAGTTTATTTACAAAGGACAGAGGGACAGGCAATTTGTCAATAAAATACCTTATGCTGCAAACATTAAAGATGTGGGCGTGGACAACTGATTTCAAATTTATTATTATTTAAACCGTGATTGGTTATACACAGTAAATAGGCCGTCCTTAAAATTACACTCATAATAAAATATTCTGAAAAATGTGATATTTTTATTTTACACCATAATTCAATTTTTAAAATTAAGCTATACTTTTTGTGACAACTGTATGTATTAATTGATTCCATTTCCCTTTTCCACTCTGTATATACTTTAACGTGGGAAATATTTTTGCGAATACCCTTTCCCATTCGGTTTTGGTTATGGGGTGAATATACTCGTACCAGCCACCGAATACCAATGATGTTCTTGAACTGATTTATTGACATATTTATTTACATAACATGTATCTTTTTAAATTGATTGTACTAACCCTTACTTTTTGGAAGTCCATCTTATTAAGGATAATAAAAAACTCTTCGTTTTAACAAACAGCTGTCATTGAGCCTTTAAAAAAGCAATTTTTTAATAAATATTGGAAGTTTTGTTAAAACGAAGAGTTTTTTATTATCCTTAATGTATCTTTTTGTTTTATCATTCAAATATATTCTTATTATAAAATTAACGTATGGTTTACTCCCGAAAGTAATAAAGTTCTGCAACAGTTTCTGGCGTATTTTCCGAGTGAGATATGGAATCCTTGATAATACTCCAAATGTAGGCATCAGGCATTCCGCAGGTATTTTTTTTATTAAATAAGTATGTTCTTCTATAACTTTTTTTGATTAATTATTATCTTTATCTTGTTATACTACATACAAATAGTAAAAATTTTACATAAAAGTAAGATTTTTTTGAAAAAAAAACCACAAACCACAACAACAAACCCACCTTTTTAATTAGGGTCGACACTATCAAGGATTTAATTGCTACAATCGCATCTTTTCAAGTATCTGAACAATTCAGGGTTTAATACATTTTCTAGTGTGCAAATCGACCATAACCCTTTAAAATTATTATAATAAACTTACAAAAAACATAAAAAAACCCTTTTTTAAAAAAATAAGTAATGAATGTTTCATTAAAAAGCATTTAAAATGATTGATTCATATCTTAAAATATCCTGACACCGTTCGGTAAAGTTTAAAATTAATTTTCTCTTAAATCGATTGATACTGATGCTCCCAACATCCCTACACACTAAATCAGCAACGTGATCTACTTTAATATCGAATAAAACATCCCTAAAACAAAATCGAACATAAATTTCCCAAATATCTCATCAATAACAACGAAGTATTATTAGAAATGTGTGTAATATCCACGGAATCGAAGTGTACACATAAGTGTTCGATTTAAAAGGTGTCCTATGTCCCTCTAAAGACTCGAAAGATCCCTTTTCAATCACCAAGTCGAGAATGGGGTTGTATAAGATATCACAAAGGCCGTACTTAACTCGATTTAACGTAATATTGTAAGGCAATATAGCTGTTTGCCTTTGATAATCATCTTACTAGAAATTTCTCATACTCTCTTCGGCAATATCGTGTCTTTCTGAATTCCTCGTCTTTCTATATGTTCGTTTTTGTTTAGTCCTGTATATTCTATCAGAAGAGAGATGTAGAGGTGCTGATTAGAGAAAAAACAATATTGTATTGTATTTCAAAGAATTATTAAAATACTTCATTTTCATAAATTGTAACCATTATAACTTTACATAAAAATTCATTGGTCATGATGACACCATAAAACTTAAAACTAGTGACGCTTGACAGCTGTCAAGAGACAAATGACGTCTGTCAACTGAAATAGTAAGAAGTTGGGTATTCTTATTAAAGGCCTATTCACATAATATATTTACTCCAATTGTACACTTTAATTATTATAAAAAAAATTGTGTTTTCAAACCTATAGGAGTTTTAGTACATCTTCGGGCTTCAAACAAGGTAGATTTTCTTTTGCTATTGTTTAATCTCAGGTATCTGGGATTACAATTCTGCAAGGCAGGACATTTTCCTTACAGAATCTGCACTTTGCTTCTTTGCTGTACAAAATTAACTATAACTAATTTATACGCGGTCATAAATGTATGATACAGATTTTAAAAATAATTGAGTTAGAAAAGTTTAGATTGATTTGGTGCTGCGAACCTCGCTTCGCTCGGCACGCAGTGATGCTTTGCTTTTATAATTAGTTTTTAAAAGCCTACAGTTAAACCATTTCCTCAGGTTCTTTAGCCAGGATATACGGCGTCTTCCACTTATCTTTCTCTGGGCTATCAGTTGGAGAAGTGTGTATTTCTGTCTTCTCATTATATGACCCAGGTATTGAAGCTTTCCTTTTTTCATCTGGAGCCTTTTTTTGCTAAGGCTGGTCGGAGTTTCCCAGTAGTATCTTGGCTTGTCTCATTCCTCCATTCCTTCAGCTGATCCTAGTACTTGGATTTTGCATTTCCATCTAAGATCCCTAATCTAACCTAACCTAACCTAACCTAACCTAACCTAACCTAACCTAACCTAACCTAACCTAACCTAACCTAACCTAACCTAACCTAACCTAACCTAACCTAACCTAACCTAACCTAACCTAACTAAAACAATAAGTTTTGATCTATATTGCCACAAACATGTTAATGCTTTGTAAAATCTCCTGGCCTATTTTTTGTGACATGAACAAACCGAATCACAAACTTCTCAACAAAGATAATAAAAACATCTTCGTTTACTTTTCCATATTATCCGAATTTTCTGTGTCTTGAAACACTTTTAAAATACGTTTCCTTATTACGCGTGTGTAAAAATATCAAATGTCATTAAAATCCCAGACTAAATACTATATTTTAAAATTAATTTGAAGGACAACAAATTAAATAACAAATTAAACTGTTGCTCTTAATCGCCGTTAAAATAAATTTAAACAAACTGTTGAAAAAAAAATAAACAAATAAATCACACTGTGAGAGCATCACAGTTAATTGTGTAGATCGAATGACAACAGCAATTGCTCAATTAATTCTACAGTGGTGTGTGTATTGTTTGCTATAAATACCTACAAAGGAGAAATCTTACATGTTTTGAGTGTATAAAGGTTAACTTTACAGACAGATTATCAATTTTGTATCTAAATATTTGTTTTTCGGATGGTACCAACACATAATTTAAGAAAATTTTGAATGTTCTCTATCTTGTGTTGTCTTGTACTGATTTAGTTATAGCCTGTAGCTCAAATGCACATCGAGTTAAAATCTATTGTTTGTCTCTACTTTGTTCTAGAAGCTTAAAAAGTGGTTTGGAGGTTTGAACAGTGTCCAAGAAGCATCCGAGTTACTTCTACTTGATTAAATTACAGTCCAAAGTAATAATTATACTCTGCAAAGCTTCTTTGTTGGTAAAAGTGTCTTTTGAACGTTCCCTACCTTGTTTTGTCTTCTACTGAGTTAGTTATAGCCTGTAGTTCATACTTCGAGTTAAAGTCTCTTGTTTGTATCTACTTTGTTCTAGAAGCTTAAAAACTGGTTTGGAGGTTTGAACAGTGTCCAAGAAGCATCCGAGTTATTTCTACTTGATTAAATTACAGTCCAAAGTAAAAATTATACTCTGTAAAGCTTCTTTGTTGGTAAAAGTGTCTTTTGAACGTTCCCTACCTTGTTTTGTCTTCTACTGAGTTAGTTATAGCCTGTAGTTCATATGTACTTCGAGTTAAAGTCTCTTGTTTGTATCTACTTTGTTCTAGAAGCTTAAAAACTGGTTTGGAGGTTTGAACAGTGTCCAAGAAGCATCCGAGTTACTTCTACTTGATTAAATTACAGTCCAAAGTAAAAATTATACTCTGTAAAGCTTCTTTGTTGGTAAAAGTGTCTTTTGAACGTTCCCTACCTTGTTTTGTCTTCTACTGAGTTAGTCATAGCCTGTAATTCATATGTACTTTGAGTTAAAGTCTCTTGTTTGTATCTACTTTGTTCTAGAAGCTTAAAAACTGGTTTGGAGGTTTGAACAGTGTCCAAGAAGCATCCGAGTTACTTCTACTTGATTAAATTACAGTCCAAAGTAAAAATTATACTCTGTAAAGCTTCTTTGTTGGTAAAAGTGTCTTTTGAACGTTCCCTACCTTGTTTTGTCTATTACTGAGTTAGTCATAGTCTGTAGTTCAAATGCACATCGAGTTAAAATCTATTGTTTGTCTCTACTTTGTTCTAGGAGCTTAAAAAGTGGTTTGGAGGTTTGAATAGTGTCCAAGAAGCATCCGAGTTACTTCTACTTGATTCAATTACAGTCCAAAGTAAAAATTATACTCTGTAATGCTTCTTTGTTGGTAAAAGTGTCTTTTGAACGTTCCCTACCTTGTTTTGTCTATTACTGAGTTAGTCATAGTCTGTAGTTCAAATGCACATCGAGTTAAAATCTATTGTTTGTCTCTACTTTGTTCTAGGAGCTTAAAAAGTGGTTTGGAGGTTTGAATAGTGTCCAAGAAGCATCCGAGTTACTTCTACTTGATTAAATTACAGTCCAAAGTAAAAATTATACTCTGTAAAGCTTCTTTGTTGGTAAAAGTGTCTTTTGAACGTTCCCTACCTTGTTTTGTCTATTACTGAGTTAGTCATAGTCTGTAGTTCAAATGCACATCGAGTTAAAATCTATTGTTTGTCTCTACTTTGTTCTAGGAGCTTAAAAAGTGGTTTGGAGGTTTGAATAGTGTCCAAGAAGCATCCGAGTTACTTCTACTTGATTCAATTACAGTCCAAAGTAAAAATTATACTCTGTAAAGCTTCTTTGTTGGTAAAAGTGTCTTTTGAACGTTCCCTACCTTGTTTTGTCTATTACTGAGTTAGTCATAGTCTGTAGTTCAAATGCACATCGAGTTAAAATCTATTGTTTGTCTCTACTTTGTTCTAGGAGCTTAAAAAGTGGTTTGGAGGTTTGAATAGTGTCCAAGAAGCATCCGAGTTACTTCTACTTGATTAAATTACAGTCCAAAGTAAAAATTATACTCTGTAAAGCTTCTTTGTTGGTAAAAGTGTCTTTTGAACGTTCCCTACCTTGTTTTGTCTATTACTGAGTTAGTCATAGTCTGTAGTTCAAATGCACATCGAGTTAAAATCTCTTGTTTGTCTCTACTTTGTTCTAGGAGCTTAAAAAGTGGTTTGGAGGTTTGAATAGTGTCCAAGAAGCATCCGAGTTACTTCTACTTGATTCAATTACAGTCCAAAGTAAAAATTATACTCTGTAATGCTTCTTTGTTGGTAAAAGTGTCTTTTGAACGTTCCCTACCTTGTTTTGTCTATTACTGAGTTAGTCATAGTCTGTAGTTCAAATGCACATCGAGTTAAAATCTCTTGTTTGTCTCTACTTTGTTCTAGGAGCTTAAAAAGTGGTTTGGAGGTTTGAATAGTGTCCAAGAAGCATCCGAGTTACTTCTACTTGATTCAATTACAGTCCAAAGTAAAAATTATACTCTGTAATGCTTCTTTGTTGGTAAAAGTGTCTTTTGAACGTTCCCTACCTTGTTTTGTCTATTACTGAGTTAGTCATAGTCTGTAGTTCAAATGCACATCGAGTTAAAGTCTCTTGTTTGTATCTACTTTGTTCTAGGAGATTAAAAAGTGGTTTGGAGGTTTGAACAGTGTCCAAGAAGCACCCAAGTTACTTCTACTTGATTAAATTACAGTCCAAAGTAAAAATTATACTCTGTAATGCTTCTTTGTTGGTAAAAGTGTCTTTTGAACGTTCCCTACCTTGTTTTGTCTTCTACTGAGTTAGTTATAGCCTATAGTTCATATGTACTTCCAGTTAAAGTCTCTTGTTTGTATCTAATTTGTTCTAAGAGCTTAAAAAGTGGTTTGGAGGTTTGAACAGTGTCCAAGAAGCATCCGAGTTACTTCTACTTGATTAAATTACAGTCCAAAGTAAAAATTATACTCTGTAAAGCTTCTTTGTTGGTAAAAGTGTCTTTTGAACGTTCCCTACCTTGTTTTGTCTTCTACTGAGTTAGTTATAGCCTGTAGTTCATATGTACTTCCAGTTAAAGTCTCTTGTTTGTATCTACTTTGTTCTAGGAGCTTAAAAAGTGGTTTGGAGGTTTGAACATTGTCCAAGAAGCATCCGAGCTACTTCTACTTGATTAAATTACAGTCCAAAGTAAAAATTATACTCTGTAAAGCTTCTTTATTGGTAAAAGTGTCTTTTGAACGTTCACTACCTTGTTTTGTCTTCTACTGAGTTAGTTATAGCCTGTAGTTCATATGTACTTCGAGTTAAAGTCTCTTGTTTGTATCTACTTTGTTCTAGGAGCTTAAAAAGTGGTTTGGAGGTTTGAACAGTGTCCAAGAAGCATCCGAGTTACTTCTACTTGATTAAATTATAGTCCAAAGTAAAAATTATACTCTGTAAAGCTTCTTTGTTGGTAAAAGTGTCTTTTGAACGTTCCCTACCTTGTTTTGTCTATTATTGAGTCAGTTATAGTCTGTAGTTCAAATGCACATCGAGTTAAAGTCTCTTGTTTGCCTCTACTTTATTCTAGAAGTGGTTTGGAGGTTTGAATAGTGTCCAAGAAGCATCCGAGTTACTTCTACTTGATTAAATTACAGTCCAAAGTAAAAATGATAGAGCCATCTCTGTGCCATCAGCTGTCCACTCAAAATAGTTCATCCCAACAGTATGGCTTACAGTCCTAGATTAAGAGTATCTTTCAAGCAGAAATCTGCGTCATCAAAAGATATGCGGAATTCAATATAAAAGAAAACTATCACAGATCAGAGATTGTGGTCAATTGAGATAATCTAGCAGCCATCAAAGTGCTGAGCTCAAATACAATCAGTTCGAAGATGGTTTGGGAATGCCTGGGCAAGCTAAATGAACTAGGCCAGACGAACAATGTCAACCTCCTATGGATCCCAGGACACAAAGACATAGAAGGGAATGATATAGCAGATAAACTGGCAGAAAAGGAGCCGAAACCCAGGCTAAGATACTGAGAAACTATGACCAGAAGAGCCTTAGCGTTATTAGAAAAAGGCTCCGGATTCTAACAGAGATATTAACTAAGCATTGCCATTTAAGAAGTCACATTGAGAAATAAGATTAGTAGATGAAGCAAAGTGCAGATTCTATGAGAAAGTGGACCAAGTCTCTCAGAATTTCCTGCTTTGTGGAATTCTTAGGCCAGATAACTAGGAGCCCGACTATGTCTTGAACTTTCCTAGGAAAATATAACTAGAAGAACTTCTATAGAAGTCTGAGAATACATCAGACCCTTGACCAAAATTGGAATTTATTTAATAAAATAATTAGCTTATGAATTGCACACAGAAAATTTTCATACCCCTGTTACTTTAGCAACAAACCTAGTAGTAGATTTATTGTTATTTTAGCAAAAGATTGGTTGAAAATTAATCAGCCCCAACTTGTTTTTCATAATTTGTTATAAACAATTTTATCATGTATATAGAAAGAGTATTAAGTGTTTTAATGTTTTGCTTTTTTATGATCCAGATTCTTAAATAAGGCTTCGAGCCATTTTAATTCTAATAAAATGTTTGAAATATTGATTCGATGTGACAGAAGTCAATTGGCCTAGCGCGTGATGTCAAGAATGCGTAATATGCTATAGTTGGGCTTACATGTTTCATCAATTTATTTAAATTTGTAATGAATGCCATTGTGGTACCGAAATAAAACACAATCAAATAAAAAAAAATATAAATTGTCGTCAGGGCGTTTAATGCGAACGTCCAATGTCCAAATTGTACAACTTTGAACTAAAATGTATTTGGAATAAAACAACAAAGTTTAAACAAAACTTTTCCTTGTTTATTCAAAAAAAGGTAATAATTAAAATAGAAGTGGAGGTTTTGTTACAAAATACATTGCCAAAAAAAAACATCGAAAATTGTAAATGGAAGAAAAAGTGGAAAGAAACAACATTTATTTATTTTACAATTTTCATTCACAGCTAATCCCTATTTATACCAACATGCACTATAAATAAACAATTACAAATTACCGAGTCCGTTTCAAATGCAGTAAATAACAATTTACGATTATTATGTTATTTTACATTATCTATAAAAATAGACTATTTGTAAGTTTTGGTATTATAAATAACCTTATAGCTTCAATGTGATAATTAAAATGACTCAGATCATTTGAATTTATTTACATAAAGCGTTAATCGCTCGCCTCTCAAATATCAAATAAGCCCATAAAAATAGTTGATGTAATACTTATTATGCCTTAAATTACTTTTTTGATATAACAATAGTTAAAAATAGATTCGTTATGAATTATTTATTAACACATTGTTCGACAATTACAACAAACAGAAGTTAAAAATGTTAAATGTGTTAATTTCTTGGTAACGTTTGATTAATTCTACTTAATAAAAAGTTATAGTCTATTACAAGAGACTCTGCTGCTTCTTGGACACTGTTCAAGGCTCCAAACCACATTTTAAGCTTCTAGAATAAAGTAGGTACAAATAAGAGACTTTAACAACTCGATGTGCCTTTGAACTAAAGTCTATAACTAACTCAGTAAAAGACAAAACAAGATGGGGGACGTTCAAAAGACACTTTTACCAACAAAGAAGCTTTACAGAGTATCATTTTTACTTTGGACTGTAATTTAATCAAGTAAAAGTAACTTGGATGCTTCTTGGACACTGTTCAAGTCTCCAAACCACTTTTTAAGCTTCTAGAACAAAGTAGGGACAAACAAGAAACTTTAACACGATGTGCCTTTGAACTAAAGTCTATAACTAACTCAGTAAAAGACAAAACAAGGTGGTGAACGTTCAAAAGACACTTTTACCAATAAAGAAGCTTTACAAAGTATCATTTTTACTTTGGACTGTAATTTAATCAAGTAGAAGTAACTCGGATGCTTCTTGGACACTGTTCAAACCTCCAAACCACTTCTAGAATAAAGTAGGGACAAATAAGAGAATTTAACTCGATGTACATTTGAACTACAGACTATAACTAACTCAGTAAAAGACAAAACAAGATGGTGAACGTTCAAAAGACACTTTTACCAATAAAGAAGCTTTACAGAGTATCATTTTTGCTTTGGACTGTAATTTAATCAAGTAGAAGTAACTCGGATGCTTCTTGGACACTGTTCAAACCTCCAAACCACTTCTAGAATAAAGTAGGGACAAATAAGAGAATTTAACTCGATGTATATTTAAACTACAGACTATAACTAACTCAGTAGTAGACAAAACAAGGTAGGGAACGTTCAAAAGACACTTTTACCAATAAAGAAGCTTTACAGAGTATCATTTTTACTTTGGACTGTAATTTAATCAAGTAGAAGTAACTCGGATGCTTCTTGGACACTGTTCAAATCTCCAAACCACTTCTAGAATAAAGTAGGGACAAATAAGAGAATTTAACTCGATGTACATTTGAACTACAGACTATAACTAACTCAGTAAAAGACAAAACAAGATGGTGAACGTTCAAAAGACACTTTTACCAATAAAGAAGCTTTACAAAGTATCATTTTTACTTTGGACTGTAATTTAATCAAGTAGAAGTAACTCGGATGCTTCTTGGACAATGTTCAAGCCTCCAAACCACTTTTTAAGCTTCTAGAACAAAGTAGCGACAAACAAGGGGCTTTAACTCGATGTGCATTTGAACTACAGACTGTAACTAACTCAGTAGAAGACAAAACAAGGTAGGGAACGTTCAAAAGACACTTTTACCAATAAAGAAGCTTTACAGAGTATAATTTATTACTTTGGACTGTAATTTAATCAAGTAGAAAACTCGGATGCTTCTTGGACAATGTTCAAACCTCCAAACCACTTTTTAAGCTCCTAGAACAAAGTAGATACAAACAAGAGAGTTTAACTCGATGTGCATTTGAACTACAGACTATGACTAACTCAGTAGAAGACAAAACAAGGTAGGGAACGTTCAAAAGACACTTTTACCAATAAAGAAGCTTTACAGAGTATAATTTTTACTTTGGACTGTAATTTAATCAAGTAGAAGTAACTCGGATGCTTCTTGGACACTGTTCAAACCTCCAAACCACTTTTTAAGCTCCTAGAACAAAGTAGATACAAACAAGAGAGTTTAACTCGATGTGCATTTGAACTAAAGTCTATAACTAACTCAGTAGAAGACAAAACAAGGTAGGGAACGTTCAAAAGACACTTTTACCAACAAAGAAGCTATAAAAAGTGCATTTAAATCAAAGTTTTGTTAAAAATGTTTTTGTTTTATCTGTTTAGTCTTCAACTTTTACCGTACATAATTTAAACAATCATTACTATAATTCAAATCTCAGTCAAAATGTGACGTATCCACGAAGGTATTCGCTTCAAGGCGTCATTCTCGGAATTATAATAGAACACTTTGTGATGAATTGATAATCGCAGTATTACAAAACAGGCCGATGACCAGATATACTTGACGTAAGATTATAAAGTAAGGAAATTAGCTTGCAAAAAAGGGACAATTACTGTTACTGTTACAACCATTCGCATAAAGCACAAACATTTGAAATAAAAAAATAAACTGGGATTTTTCGCATTAAAATTTAATCAGCAAAAAGCTTCGACGCGGTTTTTAATTGCGTGCAATCACAACTGCGAATTATACATAAAACTGGGGGTTTAAAATTTCGTGTGCGGGATTAGAATAGGCGGACATGTTTCCCATCATTTAAACGGTAATTAAAATTAATAGCAAGAATGGTAACAATTATTATGAAGTGTGTTTGTATGCTTAATCGTACAGGGGGACATGGAAAGATGGAAAGAGACTTTGTCCAAGATAAAAAGAAGGGAAAATCTCCAATTCTTAATTGAGTATACGAAAAAGGGCACTGGAGGTCGGTTTTTGCAAGATTGAGTCACTTACAGGGTCGCTTACAATAACAAGGTTCTGGAAAATAGCTGCATATTTAAATATATGGAAATTCAACTATAAAATAATGGAAAAAATGAAGCTGAAATAAACAGCAGATTACAAACCTTATACCAAACAAAAAGACAGAAAAAGAAAATGCAAGCAATTGAGATTAAGTATCTTAGAGCAAAATTAGAATGAGGAATAAAGCTATAAGAGCTAGAAATTGAGGCTAGATATACAGAAGAACACCAACCACTAAGATGGATTGGACATTTGATTATGATGGAAGAAGGCAGACCAAGAAAAAGAGATTGGGAAGCAAAAAGATATAGATGAAGACGACCAAAAACTTGGGATGATATGACACCGGAAAATTTGAGAAAATAATAATCTGGATAGAAGAAAACAGTTTGTGAAATATAAAAGAAATTAGGCCCAAATCACACAGATTACCTACTGAATTTAGGGCTCTCTGTAGGTATATCATCGTCAAAGAAAGCAAATTCATCCAAATCTAAAATTTCGTTACTGACTGTAGGGAAAAGATGGGCAAAGGGTATTTTATCCTCACTTTTTTCCAAGCAGCTGTAGTAGTCTTCTAATGAAAAAGTTTCTATGAAATGGGCTTTAAAAATTTAAGATTATGTGGCCGTGGCCGCATTATAAAGATGTCCGTAAATACCATGGGGAATTTTCATATAATTGGTTTGGGGAATTTTGAAACTGACCGTTAGCACAGGTGGCCGCTTTTGACAGATGGCCGTTGACACTGTAGTACAAGCTTTTTTCTGAGAAATCTTCAATTGAAATCATTTTTAAATTTCTAGTACTGTATATAAAGGAAAAACGTACTACTAAATTTAATCTTCAATCCTTTAAGATTTTGATTACCTCTTCAATGGCATCTTTATATCTTTTACTGGATCTTCCTCTTGATCTAGATCAGATAGGAATCATTTTTGACGATTTTTTTGTTCTTTTATAAACCTTCTAATATTGCTATTATCAAGCAGTTCTAATTTTTTGCAAACCTTCTCTCTGCCCTTTGTACAATTTTTATTATAGTATCCCCAACTCCATTCACCAGAATTTATCATTTACATCGGCATTAGACTTTGTTTGTCAACAAGAAATAAAGAGAGACATTACCCGAAATGATAATTTTTATATTTTATAGGAATTTTAGCTAAAAAGTGGGCGTAAAAGCCGTCGAATAAAATACAAATAGATGTGGAATATTCGATTCAGGGTAAGACCACCACGTTATCAAATTTTTTCTTCGCAGTAAATAATGCCGGCCATTATGCTAATGAACGACAGTATGATGATCCGTGTCTCTTGGCGATATTCCCTTTTAACTTTTTGTATGTTGCGGAAAGTCTTGTCATTTTTTAAGCGGGTTTGACGTTGTGAATGTCACTATAGACGACGTTGTTGGGGTAGTAGTAACGCAAATATATTTTATTTAGGTCTACTAGAAGTTATTTCGTGGCTGATGATCGTAATATTTAGCCCAGGATACAAACAATAATAGGAAATGTTAATATTATAGTCCATATAGAAAGGACAAGGAGTAATAAATCATTCATTTAAGTAGATTTCATAGACGTACCAAAATATATTTTAAGAGGGTATACCGTAAGGTACATTTTGTATTGAACGAATGAGTTGCAGCTATGCTAAAGAATATACGATTTAGGTCAGAGGTAACGGGATGTACTAATTTTAATAAAAAAAAGTGATAGAGGTACATAAATTTTAGTAAGTTTGATAAAGAAAGGCAACACAGTTTATTCATAATAGAAAACAAACCAATCTGTAACAATAATTATTTTATAAATTTTTGTTCTTTTTGTAAGCAGATTAATTCAAACTTTGAATATTGTCACAAATAAATTACAATGAAATATATTTTTAAAAAATTAATTAAAGTCAAGATAGCAAGATATCGTTATAATTTTTTTATATTTTGCACTTATAAAAATCTTCATTATAAAACGCATTTGCGTATCGTAATGTAACTTTTACGCACGCAAATTTTTGTTTTAAATGGTTGGCGACATGAGTGAAGTTTTTAAAGGCAAGACTATTGACAATGACATTTGTGGCTAATATCAATTTATTAATTTTATATTGTTCTTTAAGAAAGTATCTGTGGATATGAATATAACATTTTACTTATATAATATATTATTATTGGTATATTATTCATTTTAAAATATTTTAAAACATTAACATTTGATAATCTAAATGTCACAACTGTCAAATTTTATAAATTACACAGTGCTGCCGACATACTTTTTAAAATAAAAATTTTCGTACTTACATAAAAATAAAAAATTAATTTAAAAAAATGGTAAAAAGGGCAAAATATAAAAAATATTATAAACAACTTATTTCATATGGCTGTTGTGACACTCGTTCTTTAAAAAACTCATCGCTTCGCGATTCGTTTTTTAAACTTGAACTCGTGTCATAACAGCCATATGAAATAAGTTGTTTAAAATACTATTATTAAATTCAAAGAAGCAAAATGAATATTTTTTATTTGTATTACTCCTATATGTAGTGTTTGGGGAATTTTTCACAGAAATTTTAAATGGCAAGTGGCCTACTGTAATCGACTTAATACGATTACACCTATTTACAGATTATTCGATTATTGAGAGGGATTTTCCAAACAACTCAGTTTTCTTAGAAACATTATATGGAATATTATTTTAAAAGAAAGTAGGTACATTAAATCAGTACTTAGTATTAGTTCTTCATTCAAACCAAAAACCAATTGAGATCGATGAGTCATTAAAACAAAGACTAAGGCGTAAAGTCCATGGATTTTACTTACGAAAGGAAATTCCAACACTTGACAAAATTATGACATGCAAGAAGATACGGACTATACAAAATTCTCCAGAATGACATTATGCAAACTTTTGAAAGATGTGGGTTTCAGATATACAAAACATAATAGAAAATCTCTCTTGATAGATAAATCGGAAATAGTTTTTTGGAGAAGAGACTATTTAAGAAGCATTCGACATGCCAGAGAACAAAATTTGAAAATCTTCTACTTAGACGAAACATGGATAAATGCTGGATATACAGTTTCCAAATCTTGGCAAGATGAAAACATTAAAAGCGAAAGGCAGGCATTCGAGGAAGGTTTGTCATTAGGTTTGCAGCCACCATCTGGAAAAGAAAAAAGACTTATCATTGTCCACGTTGGAAGTTCTGAAGGTTTTGTTGATGGTGGATTATTAACTTTTATTTCAAAACGCACGGGGGACTATCACGAAGATATGAATGGGGATGTCTTCGAGGAATGGTTTGTTCAAAAGTTGGATCTGATTCCAAAAGGGGCTGTTATTGTTATGGACAACGCAAGTTACCATTCACGGTTACGAGAAGCATTGCCCACAAGTCGTTGGCGTAAAGCAGAGCTTTTGGAGTGGCTTATTTCGAAAAAGATTAAGTTTCCAAAAGATCCACTAAGGAAAGAACTTTACAGAATAGCAAAAATGAACAAGAATAAATACAAAACCTACATTGTAGAAGAAATGGCTTCTTCTCGTGGTATATCAGTTCTTCGACTTCCCCCTTATCATTGTGAACTTAATCCCATAGAATTAATATGGGCTCAGGTAAAGGGGGAAGTTGGAAAAAAATACTACTTTTAAAATAAACGATGTTGTGAAATTGTTTGAGAGTGCTGTAAGTCATGTTAGTAAGTAAAATTGGACAAACTGTATCGAGCATGTTATCAAAGTAGAGGCAAATATGTGGAAAATTGACAATATTTGTGATGATTTAATCGACCCTATTATTATTAATGTCAACAACGATTCTTCCTCTTCCGAGTCGGATATAGAATAAAATGTAAGTAATAAATGTATTCTAATATAATTATTTTTTTTCATTTTTTATTATATTATAATTTAAAACGTATTTTTTTCCCAAAATACACACCATTGCATTGCGTTATTGCTTATCTGCTAATCCTTTAACAATGAAGAAACCCTAAACTTTGCTACAACTGAAACAAATACGGGGTCGATCTACCTGGTTTTTAGATTTACGGAAGAAATGTAATTTAAAGTAAGAGATTTATCAAAAATTTCATGGTGCTCCCTGTAAAGGTTTTGCATACTTAATTAGGGTTTATTACTCCTCGTACTTTTTGTACATACTATAGTTAGGTTTTGTAATTCAATGACAGTTAGTTTCAGTTCTCGACCGTAGAAAAATGAAGGTCCTACGATAAATAGAACTGTTCAAATTTGCGGCCCTTAATGTTTATGAACAATCACTCTGTGATTTTAAAATCAATTAAAAAATAGTATTTTTCTACTGAATTTTACAATAACTTGTTTGGTTATAAACCAATTTGAATTTACAAGAAATCAAATTGACTCTCAATTCATGGACAACAAATCATCTATGGACCACTTTTTCTCTAGTATTTTCCACCTTCGTTTCTTGGTCTATATTTGGACCTCGAATTTCCTAGCCCAGGTGCATAAATGCATAAATTTATTTACATAATATTTAAAAATGCTAATAAATAAAGGAAGCTTTCAGCATTAAAAACAAACATCCTAATTGTTGACAGACAATTATTAAAAATATTCGTGAACTGTCAAAAGTTTTCCTGCATTTTCTCTTTTCCCGAGTTGCTATTAAAAGTTTTAAGAGGTTTTTTGTTTCGATTTTAATTTTGTTTCAATCGTATTCTCGAAAATTTAAAATATAAAAATAATTTAATCGTTTACTGGTGAATTAGAATAATAATTTTTTAAATGGAATTTTAATTCTTTTAATCAGACTCATCTAAAAGTGAAATAGATCTTGAAACTTTGATGTTTCTCTTATTTTCCAGTTATACAGGAAAAATCGGGCCAATTGACGCTTACGGGTCATCGAAGCGAATTTTCATCTTTGTGGGTTCCTTTGAGATTTGCTCGAATGTTAAGCGCGACAAACTCAATCAAGTTAAACCACGGCTTGGACGGCACTGCCACCTTTGAACAACCAGCTTGACCAATTCCTAAACAAACTCCCCAAGGAGTTTGCGCCTCGTGTCAATCGAATTTCATAGGCCAGTAATAGCAAGCACATAAAACAAGCACAGGAAAAATGTCATAAATTTAATTTATGTTACTTTGTAACTTCCTAACTTCCAAGTTTATTTGTAATATTGTAATTAAAAACCTAAGTTTTTCAAATAAACTTATTTATATAAATAAAAGTTACGTCCAAACGAACTAACAAGAACTCTCCAAAAGAGATCTCGTAATAAGTAATAAGGGCGCCACTATCTTTTTGAACGCTATCGATTAAGCAAACAAACTACACAAAAACTAAGGTGAGAAAGATAGAAACACCTTGTAATTACTTTTATTAAACAAATAAAGAAGCTTCTTGAAATAAAGACCGACCACGCTAACCCTTAAGACTTATAGTCTAAGGTTTACAAATGAAACTGTTTTTTAAAAATATAGATTATTTATTGAAAATGTAAGTACTTGCTGATAATGAACTAGAGTTGTAAAAAGAGGACTTAACTTTAAGTTTCTGTGCTGTCTAGGAGGGCGGCTTCAGCTTCTTCGTGGAGAGATGAAAGTTTCTTTAATGGTTCTGGCTGCTCGGGATGTAAGAGTATTCTTAACAGCTCAGAAGTGGTTTGAAGGACTGTCTACACATAAGCGGTAACTAGGCTCTAAATTTAGGGGTATCTTGGCGGTAACTCCAACTTAGAGGTAACTTGGCTCCAACTTAGCGATAACTTAGCAATAACTTCACTCCAACTTAGCAATAACTTGGCAATAACTTAGCTCCAACTTAGACGGTAACTCGACTCCAACTTAGAGGTAACTTGGCTCCAACTTAGAGATAATTTAGCAATAGCTTCACTCCAACTTAGAGGGTTGTATCTTTCAACAACCAAGAAGATGAGTACTTGAGGGTTTGTTCAAACTCTTCAGACGAGAGTGTCAGTGCTGGGCGATTCATTAAATAGTCTAGCTCAAGACGGAAATTGTGTTTTGTGTCATTTGTCAGAAGAAACGCGTTCGTTATTCAATTGCAAGCGAGGGACGCGTTCTTTGATTGGCCTCGTTCAAACAGATAAGTAGTTAGCTTTTATAAGGGGTGTCTCGAGTACAGTAGCATTAACAGTGAATCGGGGTCGGTTTTAACGGTAATAATAGCGGTAATAGTGCAAGGTGACATGACGATAAACATGTTACAAGTTTTGTGCTGCGCTCGCTTCGCTCGGCAAGCAGTGATTCATTTATAGCAGTGGTTCCCAACCTTTTCGGCCTACCGCCCATTTTTCCAAAAACAAAATACTTAACGCCCCCCGTTAAAAAACTCTTCCATTCTTAAAATTAGTAACGCACTTTCATTCGCAATTGTTTTACCTTTTTTGGGTCGAAGTCTACCTTAAATATGATTCGACGGCCCTTAAACTAATCCAAGTAACAACAAATTAAACAAAAATGTTTTAATGTATTGATCAAACTTTAACTTAAATACCTATCATAAAAAACAATATAATAATAATATAAAATTTTTAATGAGAAGGTTGAATTTGATCTAATGATAGTAATCTGTCAATATTTGGTCCCATACTTGTCATCAGCTAAATATGCTAAATCCTCTTACGATGAAGAAAAAGTAATGAAAAACTTCTTTGATGCAGCCCATAAAGCTGGATATAACACTGAAATTTGACATTGTAGCCAAAATTCTTGATATCCATTTTTAAATTTCACTTTTAACTCTCCATTTGTTGACAATTCTATCAATTCCTCCTTTGGTGATAATTCTTCGGATTCACCTTCTTTATTTCTGCGTGAGAAGCGAAGAGCAAAGTTGTTGGAAGCAAATAAGCAATGAGTTACTTTAAACTTGGTGTTAGGTTTATTATGTCATTTAGTATATTTAAGAAAACAAATTTTGGCTGATTTTCTAGGTTTTTATACCCTACTAAATGTACAAACATTATTTTTAAGCTGGTAAATTTATTTAGCCAGCACTCTAACCAATATCTTTGATTGGAATGTAATATTACTAATTTTAATATTTTTCTGTTGCAGGTAAATACACTTTTAATACCAACCTAGTTGATGGTAAGTACATAAAATTATTTGTTTATGAGGTGACAAATAATTAGAAAATATATAAAGATAATGGACTAGTTTAGTGATTTTTTTCTATATTTGCATCTTATAAAATAGGTTTTTAGTGGTTCAACTGTACAAATAAAATTTTTATAAAATTAATCCTCTAGCCATAATTGGCTTTTGAAATTTAAATTTAATGGTTACATACGTCACAAGTGGTAAGTGACGTGTTTCAATAAGATTGGTAGAAAATTTGCGATGTTGTCGATATGCTTTAATATTAACCGAAAAACTTATCTCTCTCTCTCTTATTTGTTGTCATTAAAAAGAGATAAACATAACGATATTTTTTTTCTCTGTTTGACACTTTATCAAATAAGGAGTAAAACACTAAACAAAATATTCTGTCATTTTCGTTAGTTTAATTTGTTGTTTGGTTTTGTTTGGTTTATGAAAGAAATTACTTCTATACTATTTTTGGTTCGAAAAAAAAAATCCCTAACACCTTCTCTTGGTGTTAAAGCGGTTCCTTCAAAAATAACCAATAGAAGTAATTGTTCTCTAGGGGAGCAACCCTTCTATCGGTACAGTGAGAAAACGAATTTCAAGAATACCGTTTTGGCATTTTCAATAGAACCACGCCCACTTTCTATTGGCTGTTCTATTCTAGCACCGTCAAGAATAGGGGGTCTTGTTTGTTTATTACAGATAAACACGATTTTCTCTCCTGTCATATATCTTGTCAACTGGTACAATCAATTAGTCTCAGAACACGGTGTTTTGTGCCGCCAGTTCTTTGAGAATACTTGAAACGAACGTAGCTAAAATGTGACAACGTTGACTTTTAAACACACTTTATTATTGGTTATTAGTTGGCGCTACGTTTAAAACTTACTAATTATTTATTGCTAAATTTTACGAAATGAGAAAAATTAATTGCAAAATGAATACCAATATAAGTAAGTAGGTATCTTATCCTAAATATGTATTGCTATCATTTTGATTAATATGATCCTACTAAACTAGTCCATTACAAATTTTCGTTCAATTTGACAAGAAAATCTAAAAATAAAATCATTTAAACTGGGTGTTGGGATTTTTATGTCCTT
Source organism: Ophraella communa (assembly GCA_035357415.1). Lineage (NCBI taxonomy): Eukaryota > Metazoa > Arthropoda > Insecta > Coleoptera > Chrysomelidae > Ophraella > Ophraella communa. The sequence continues at coordinate 31,191,281 of CM068992.1, read as the reverse complement.
TGGGATATTAAAAAGAAAAGAAGGTATTTTCAATGGAGTTTTCAATGGACATTCTCGGTATTTTTGAAAGTATATTTTCACAAAAGTTCGTGAGGAATCTTTGTCTTAATTTTTGGAATGTTTGTAATTAAGGAAGAGCCTACATCATCAATATTATTTGCATTTATTGTACTAACCTTTACTTTTTGGAAGGCCTTCCTAAGGATAATAAAAAACTCTTCGTTTTAACAAAACCCTGACGATGCTAGTTATAATAGGTCGGCTGAAAAGTCCCCGGTCTACCATAGTAAAACACAATATTTTGACAAAATTCATTTTTTTTTATTCAACATAGTTGCCTTCAAGGGCGATACAGCGATTATAGCGACCTTCCAACTTTTCGATACCATTTTTGTAGTACTCCTTCGGTTTGTCCTCAAAATAGGCTTCAGTTTCGGCGATTACCTCAGTATCAGAGCCAAATTTTTTTCCCACGAGCATTCTCTTCAGGTCAGAGAAAAGGAAAATGTCGCTGGGGGCTAGATCTGGAGAATACGGTGGATGAGGAAGCAATTCGAACCCCAATTCATGCAATTTTGCCATCGTTTTCGATGATTTGTGACACGGTGCATTGTCTTGATGAAATAACACTTTTTTCTTCTTCATATGGGGCCGTTTTTTCGCGATTTCGGTCTTCAATCGCTCCAATAATGCACAGTAATAGTCGCTGTTGATTGTTTTTACCTTTTCCAAATAGTCGATGAACAATATACCGTGTGTATCCCAAAAAACTGAGACCATAGCTTTGCCAGCTGACTGTTGAGTCTTTCCACGCTTTGGTGGCGGTTCACCGGCCGCAGTCCACTCAGATGACTGTCGATTGGACTCAGGCGTGTAGTGATGGAGCCAAGTTTCATCCATAGTCACATATCGACGCAAAAAATCGGGTTTATTACGACTTAACAGCTGCAAACACTGCTCAGAATCATCAATTCGTTGCTGTTTTTGGTCGATTGTGAGCACGCGCGGCACCCATTTCTCACAGAGCTTCCGCATACCCAAATATTCGTGAACGATATGTCCAACACGTTCCTTAGATATCTTTAGAGTGTCAGCTATCTCGATCATATTCACTTTACGGTCACTCAAAATCATTTTGTGGATTTTTTTGATATTTTCGTCGGTAACCACCTCTTTTGGGCGTCCACTGCGTTCACCGTCTTGGGTGCTCATTTCACCACGCTTGAATTTTGCGTACCAGTCAATGATTGTTGATTTTCCTGGCGCAGAGTCCGGAAACTCATTATCAAGCCAAGCTTTTGCTTCAACTGTATTTTTTCCTTTCAAATAACAATATTTAATAAGCACACGAATTTCTTTTTTTTCCATCTTTTTGAAAATAACAAAAGTTGCTTCATTAAAAATGCAATATCTCACAAACTAATAGTCCGACAGCTGTCAAATTTTTTCACGAATCTTTTGAAGGTTGATACTATCTAAAAATGAAATGGATTTAATTCTAGTGTCGTCATCTATAGGTCAGACCGGGGACTTTTCAGCCGACCTGTTATAGCGAAACGGCTGTCATTGAGTTTAAAAAACCAATTTTTTAAATAAATACTGGAGGTTGCGCTAAAAAGAAGAATTTTTTTTATTATTCTTAATATTATTTGCAGTTTAATTGACTATTTAATCAGTTCGACAAGCTCTGACAATCCCCAGAATAAATTCAACCCTTTGTCAATATTTGTCATTTTTTCGCTTGTTTTAAAAAACAAATCAATACCAACTTTGAGTAAAAATATATGCCTGCATTTAACATCGTTCGCATTCTGCGTAAGACAGGTCTATATTATATTGGCAGCATCTTATGTATGTGTCTTCAGTTGTTTCAAATCTCATCTTTGTGTTCTTTTACATCCTTCTCGGTGATGTATAATATAACAGCCTCTACTGCTCTCTCTGTGTGATGTGTCGATATATTTTGATTCCATTTTCTTTGTGAGATCTTTTAAACAGAAAATACGTTTTTTTTTCGATGTTGATTTTATTGTATAGTTATTTTTCGTATAAGAAAAGAAGACCTCACACTCGAAGTTGTTGTATTAGATCGAGAAATTAATCCTGCGATAATAAAAACACCGCCGAGTGGAAATATTTCCTCTTGTTTTTTTTTCCTACCAAAGCGGGGATTACACATAAACATGACGACGTAACAATGGGGCCAGCAATTAAGGAAACTGTCGGCGTAAAAATGAAAAAGATTTTTCGCTTTTCCGCCATAAAACAAATGTCGGAAGTGAACAGCTCAATGCGGGAAAGAGGGAAATGAAAGAAAACTACCTGAAGGTGTGTATTTGTGTGTTATGAACTTCAAAAACGAGTCAATTGTTCTTGAAAGTCGTAAATATTGTTCGGACAGGTGGTTACTGTCTTCGGTGGTATTGTTTATGAGATTTCTTCGAATTCGAATCCAGAGACATTCATTTCCAGTTTCGAAAGAAAATTTTCCAATAATTCGTGATTCGTATAATATTTAACAAGTCCATTATCTAAGACTTTGTTGTATACGGGGTTGGGATAAGGTATGGAACCAAGTAAATATCTTTTAAACGAAAAGAACGATATTTATGAAAATTTGCAGGTTCCGGTTTAACTGGAAATGCCATCAACTTTTTTAATTTAAATGGGACACCCTATAATATATTTTTACAGATTATGAAAGAGCTTGTTATTTTGAATTCATACATACTGAGTTTAGTGTAAAAAAAATTGTAAAAACTAGGAATATATCACTTTAACCAACCTCCTTTGAGTTTTTTGCATTAGAGCAAAAAACTATTTAGATAAACTAATTGATGTTGTTTGTATGCATAGTAATAAATAAACAAGTACTGTTTAGTACGTCTTTTGTTCTTCAAGTGTCAAATTCTTCTAATTGACGGAAATAAATTGCACAATTTAGAATGGTTCAATTAAGTGAAAAAGAGCGTATTAAAATTTTAATGATGATCGGTTATGGTGATCGTGTTAGAACTCATGAAGAAGTGTGTCATATTTTTAATAATTTGCATCCGGAGAGAAATCCTATATCACGCTCAACAGTAACTAAAACATTACAACGTTTTAATACTACTGGGATGGTAAAACATTTGCTAAAACCTGGAAGACCGCGGACTGCAACGAACGAAACTGTTAAACAAAATATTGCAATCGATTTAGAAGAATCACCTCAAACTTCCACCACAAATTTGGCACTAATGGCACCATGGTATCAGTCGACGTTCTGTAGGAAAGATATTAAAAGTGAAAAGTATGATCCCTATAAGGTACAGTTGGTTCAAGAATTGTCATACGATGATTTTGACGAAAATTTTGCTTCTAGCATAGTTTTTTCCGATGAGGCAACTTTTTGTTAAATGGAACAGTTAATCGCCATAACTCAAGGTATTGGTCAAATGAGAATCCTCATTGGATTCATGAAGCACATACCCAGCATCCACAGAAGTTAAATGTTTGGATGGGAATTGTCGAAAATAATCTTATAGCCCATTTTTTATCGACGGAAACTTGAATGGTGACAAGTATTTCGATATACTAAATACATAACGAAATTATTCCTGCACTTCAACAGAATGGGCAATTACCACAAAATTTTTGATTTCAACAAGATGGAGCACCTTCCTACTATGATAGATGGGTTAGGGATTTTCCAAATCGATGGATTGGACGTAGAGGATTCATAGAGTGGCCTGCTCGTTCTCTGGATCTTAGCCCGTTAGATTTTTTTCTTTGGGGTTATCTAAAATCACGCGTTTACGTTAGACGACCAACAAACTTACAGTGTATCAAATTTTCTTTTGCATCGACTATATGTAGATAACAAAAATTCATTTAAACAATATCCATGCTTTAAACCAAACTAAGTATTTGTTTAAAAACTATTATTAACATACCCCCTATGTTAGTTTTGCGTCAATTTGATTGAACTATATTTGTTTATGTTTAGGTTAAAACGTTTCTCTGCTTTCCAGAATAAAATTTCCATGCTGTAAGTAAACGAATCAAAAAATCTTTATAGTGGTTTTAGAAATTTGATTCTATCCATAACGACATTTTCCATAGAGATGGAGGGATGTTCCGCGTACGCGGTCAATTGTAAATAAATTTTCAATCTGGTTCTAAATACGATTTTCTATATCAGATTTATAGATATTTATTGAGTTACGTGTGTTCTCTATTTATCTGTCAAACTAAAGTCTATAACTAAGTTGTTGTCATTTGATTTTATTCATTAGTTTACTGAAATGTTTTTAAAAATATCCAATATTATTAGAAACTATTTATTTATTAATAACAATAACAGGCTTTTTTGTTCAAATCAACATCCCTTTAAGATGTTTATTAAAATTTTTTTTGAAAATATCCGTTACTATGTCTATACAGAAAGGACAAGGAGGTGCTAAATCAACAATTTATAGATTACTAAAAGAAAGCAAGAATGGAACTCTTCAACCCCCTAAAACTCCTTCAGGCCGAAAATCAATTGAGATCGATATGAGTCATTAAAACAAAGACTAAGACGTAAAGTCTATGGATTTTACTTACGAAAGGAAATTCCAACACTTGAAAAAAATTATGACATCAGTGCAAGAAGATACGGACTATACAAAATTCTCCAGAATGACATTATGCAAACTTTTGAAAGATGTGGGTTTCAGATATACAAAACATAATAGAAAATCTCTCTTGATAGATAAACCGGAAATAGTTTTTTGGAGAAGAGACTATTTAAGAAGCATTCGACATGCCAGAGAACAAAATTTGAAAATCTTCTACTTAGACGAAACATGGATAAATGCTGGATTTACAGTTTCCAAATCTTGGCAAGATGAAAACATTAAAAGCGGAAGGCAGGCATTCGTGGAAGGTTTGTCGTTAGGTTTGCAGCCACCATCTGGAAAAGGAAAAAGACTTATCATTGTCCATGTTGGAAGTTCTGAAGGTTTTGTTGATGGTGGATCATTAACTTTTATTTCAAAAGGCACGGGGGACTATCACGAAGATATGAATGGGGATGTCTTCGAGGAATGGTTTGTTCAAATGTTGGATCTGATTCCAAAAGAGGCGGTTACTGTTACGGACAACGCAAGTTACCATTCACGGTTACGAGAAGCATTGCCCACAAGTCGTTGGCGTAAAGCAGAGCTTTTGGAGTGGCTTATTTCGAAAAATATTAAGTTTCCAAAAGATCCACTAAGGAAAGAACTTTACAGAATTGCAAAAATGAACAAGAATAAATACAAAACCTACATTGTAGAAGAAATGGCTTCTTCTCGTGGTATATCAGTTCTTCGACTTCCCCCTTATCATTGTGAACTTAATCCCATAGAATTTATATGGGCTCAGGTAAAGGAGGAAGTTGGAAAAAAATACTACTTTTAAAATAAACGATGTTGTGAAATTGTTTGAGAGTGTTGTAAGTCATGTTAGTAAGGAAAATTGGACAAACTGTATCGAGCATGTTATCAAAGTAGGGGCAAATATTTGGAAAATTGACAATATTTGTGATGATTTAATCGACCCTATTATTATTAATGTCAACAACGATTCTTCCTCTTCCGAGTCGAATATAGAATAAAATGTAAGTAATAAATGCATTCCAATAATTATTTCTTTTCATTTTTTTTTATATTATAATTTAAAACGTTTTTTTTCCCAAAATACACACCACTGCATTGCGTTATTGCTTATCTGTTAATCCTTTAACAATGAAGAAACCCTAAACTTTGCTACAACTGAAACAAATACGGGGTCGATCTACCTGGTTTTTAGATTTACGGAAGAAATGTAATTTAAAGTAAGACATTTATCAAAAATTTCATGGTGCTCCCTGTAAAGGTTTTGCATACTTAATAAGGGTTTATTACTCCTCGTACTTTTTGTACAGACTATATAATAATACATTTTGTAGACGTATATCCATTTTGTTTTATTGTTGTTAAGCGTATGAGCAAATATTTTAACGATTCGAAATTACAAAACGTTTCATTTCTGCAAATGATATTAATGATATTGTATAGATTGATTAGGTTTTGGAAAATAATTACACAATTTCATTGCCGGACAAAAGTCACAGTTATAACATATTAATGCTCTAAATTATTTGGTATTGTCTAAGGGGACTGTACCTGTCACTAACCAAATTCGTAATTGCATTAAATCTATATGGTTAAAAATACGGAAATGGAATTGATAAATTTTAAATCAGTAGAAAATCTGAATGCATATGAATCACTGCGTGCCGAGCGGAGCGAGGTTCGCAGCACCAAATTAATTATAACTAATGATTTTTACATTAACTTAAGTTGATTTGATGCTTGTTTAAATGAATCTTCTATCATGGTACAGGCAAACCACACTAGAAATACCGAAACTTTTTTCAAATTATCTTTAATAAGAAAAGTGATCCTATTAAGAAAAGTGGTCCTGATCCTGAAAAAACAGCCAGATGTACACAATATCCAGGAGAAAGTGTTTTCTTTAGACATTTGAGGAAAGAAAGGATTTGGAAGGATGTGGATTTGCTCAAAGAACAGAGCAGCAAAGAATCATAGATAAATATTGGAATAACTAACTGACTCAGGTTAAAAGAGTAAATAGGGTAAGAACAAATAAAGCTAGTTCTAGGAATTTTCATCACAAAATACAGCAGGTGGAAATGATTTCCAACTGAAAGGTCCTTTCATCAGAGGAACATGACATCTAGAAGATGAAGAACATCTAGAGATTCGTATGTTACAAATAATACGGAAAGTGTAAAGAAATTAAGCGAAACAGTGACGAAGAAATGCAGAACAAACAATTAACAATCTGGAATAAGAAAATTTAACGAGTTAACAATAAAAATGTTTTCTCATTTTATGAAATGAATGTTTCGCCAAAAAATCAACCCCGTTTTCCGCGATCAAGATTATCTCTGTTAATAATCTTCAGTAAGAAACCACTTAACTTGATTTCTGGCATTTTTATTTCCACCATATTCTCTAATTCATCACTTTTTCTCTTGTATAAAAGCGGACGAAAAAAGTTAATGCAAACACAGAAAAAATATGTCGTAAATATAGAGCTTTGTGTTTGAGAAAAACTCCGGGTAATGCAGAAGCTATTTGCCATCTTTTGAGCTGCGATGTACGAAAAAAAGAACATTACCAGGATCATGATGGGTCAAATAAATGTAACAATAATTAGATAAGTTTTAGTTTGATTTTAAAAATAAAGAAGGTGTAGTTATAGATATAAACTGTGAAGTATGGAACAAATCCATTTTTAGCTACACAGGCTATTGTAAGAAATACGTCAATTTATTATTTTAATTTAGTATATTTTAAAACGGTGTTTTAATACTGGGTGTGTCAGAAGTTTATGACCCGTTTTAACTGCAAATACAGGGTGTTTCTTAAGTAATGTAAAATATTATATGGGGCGCTTCGTTACTCAATTTTAAGACGAAAAGTTCATAAAAACATGTGTGATAGGTGTTGTCGTTTATGAGATACAGGGTGTTGAATTTATTGTAGTAAGTCAGTTCTGATTGTACGTGAAATTAATTTTTCCCGGTGACGCTACTGGTTTTTAGAAGTAATACGCAAAAACATGCTTATTCTAAGTGGCTTTTGAAATAATGTTGACAAGTGTCAAATTTGAAAACCAACGCAAAAATCGTACATTTTTATTTGATTGACTCTGTGTTTAGTTAATAACTATGCCAGTGTTTACTAATGTTGAAATGGCTAATATGCATTTTTTGTACGGATTAGCGAATCGTAATGCCTTAGAAGCTAGACGTACGTATGCCCAGCGTTATCCAAATAATCGTTTACCATGTTCAGATACGTTTACTAAGTTACATATTATTCGTTTACAAGAAACTGGAACTTTTGCTAAATCGAAGAATATTATATTGGACGACCCAGAACTGTGAGAAATCCCCAATTGGAAAACCAGATTCTTCAAATTATTGACCAACATCCAGAAACGAGTACAAGAAAAGTTGCAGATGAAGTAAATGTTAGTAACAAAACTGTTTGGAATATTCTAAAAGATAATTTATTGTATCCATATCACGTTCAACGTGTTCAACATTTGTTAGCTACTGACTATCCATTACGCATACAGTATTGTCAATGGATTTTACGTGAAATCGCGAACAATCCGAATTTTGTGGCTAATATTCTATTTACGGATGAAGCCAACTTTTCTAGACATGGGATTATGAATTTTCATAATGACCACATATGGGCAGATGTAAATCCACATACCATAAGTGTAAAACGATTTCAACAAACATTTTCGGTCAATGTTTGGCTTGGCATCATCGATGATTATTTAATTGGACCATTTTTCCTTCCTGTACGGTTAACCGGTGAGACATACCAACATTTTCTAGAAAATGAACTTCCACTTCTTTTGGAAGATGTACCTATTATTATTAGAAGGCGCATGTGGTTCATGCATGACGGAGCTCCTCCACATTTTTCAGTGATTGCACGCGAGTTTTTAAATAATGTTTTTCCAGGTCATTGGATCGGACGAGGATCTCCACACCCGTGGCCCCCTAGATCACCTGGACACAATCCTCTGGATTTTTGTGTGTGGGGATATTTGAAATGGCTTGTTTACACAACACTGATATTAAACGTACAAGATCTTCAAAATCGTATCATAGACGGCTGTAATGTTATTCGTAACAATCCTGGTATCTTCGAACGTATTCGACAATCTATTAGACATCGAGCGGATTCTTGCATTTTAGCTGGAGGTGGACATTTTGAATATTTGCTCTGAAATGTATTATTTTTTCTTTATGTTTAACACATGTTGCTTGTAATAAAATAATAAAAAAATATAAATCAGTAGCGTCACCAAGAAAAATTAATTTCACGTACAACACCCTGTATCTCATAAACGACAACACCTATCACACATGTTAATATGAACTTTTCGTCTTAAAATTGAGTAACGAAGCGCCCCATATAATATTTTAGATTACTTAAGAAACACCCTGTATATCGGAACTTAAAAACCATATGCAGTGTTCGACCCCTCCGATATATTTGCAGGAAAAAAGGGTCACAAACTTCTGGGACACCCGTTATTCTATACTTTACAGATACAGTGTATACATAGTGTTATTAGTTAGTAGATACACTTAACCTTGGATATTAGAATAAATGCAATTTGTCAAATAAATTATATTTAATGAAATGTCTCTTTTTTTTGTTATTTCAACTTATAAATATTTATTATTTTATTACTTTAAAAAAGGGAAATAGTAATCTAGGTGACAATCTATCATTTAACTCAAAGTATAAATCAGTTACATCTGTTGTTTGTGGCACACCTAATGTTCATTTTATAAACAACTATTCAAAAAATTGAGGCTGAACATTCCACTTTTTAATACACATTTTAATAATAACAATTTCTCGATAATGAAAATCTTTTTACAGTGTGAATAATTTATATGATTTCATTATTTATTATGATAAATGTTACATGGCAATCTTTAGAGTTCTTATATAGACGTACAGAATTACAAAGATCAATTTATATTTTTATTAAGTCTCAGTTTATTTTATCTTATTTGCGAAAATATTATTTCGCCATGTTGTTAACATTTAATTGCTGTTTTCTTAAAAGTAGTTTTTAAAGAAGAATTTTTTTGTTTATTTATGAGTTTTCCTCGAAAATTACTGCGTTTTCTCGGTAAAATGTGTACAACAATATAGTGTTTTTTTGAGTAAATTGGTTTAAATAATTGAATAAAGTTCAGAAGATTTATATGGGATTTTATAAAAATCTTGTAAAACAAAAAAATTATTAAAATAAAATAAGAGTCAGCCGCAAGGCTCTTTCTCCCAACGTTTGTTTAGCGAAGATTAAACTTGAAAATTAAAAACACTGTAGGTAGGTAAGGGCAATACCTACCCCTAACTAAAGTAAAAAGTATATTATACATGAGATGATTCCGTAGCAACCATTTCCAGAATTGAAAATCTAATTTAAATTTCTGATAGCGAAAAACACCAAACATCTTTTGTAATTTAAAATCATAGGCGGAGTCTCACGTATTTCCTTTCAATACAAAAAATACATTAATTCTATTTAAACTATATATAGTTAATTAAAATATATCAAAAGGTTTTCTTTCTATTAATTATTCTGATGATAAAAGTTAGTTATTTAAATTGACAGTTTTTAAAAATACAAAACACCCGCCTATGATAGAACTTGCGAAGTTTATACAAAGCAAAAGAAAATAAAAAAAAGTTTTCACAATGACTTTTCCAGAAAAGCAAACCTTTTTGCTAAAATATGCTATTTAATCGAGGATTATCAACAGCAAGATGTAAATTTGTAAGAGAAGAAGTAGATACACTGTTAAACATTGTTTATTTATTTCACTTATAGTTTTAAAAATAACTTGATTCTTTTTGCTAAAAATTCAGCTGTTAAGAAAGTAACAGGTCGGATGAAAAGTCCCCGGTCTACCATAGTAAAACACAATATTTTGACAAAATTCATTTTTTTTATTCAACATAGTTGATGCCATTTTTGTTGTACTCCTTCGGTTTGTCCTCAAAATAGGCTTCAGTTTCGGCGATTACCTCAGTATCAGAGCCAAATTTTTTTCCCGCGAACATTCTCTTCAGGTCAGAGAAAAGGAAAAAGTCGCTGGGAGCTAGATCTGGAGAATACGGTGGGTGAGGAAGCAATTCGAAGCCCAATTCATGCAATTTTGCCATCGTTTTCGATGATTTGTGACACGGTGCATTGTCTTGATGAAACAACACTTTTTTCTTCTTAATATGGGGCCGTTTTTTCGCGATTTCGGTCTTCAATCGATCCAATAATGCACAGTAATAGTCGCTGTTGATTGTTTTTCCCTTTTCCAAATAGTCGATGGACAATATACCGTGTGTATCCCAAAAAACTGAGGCCATAACTTTGTCAGCTGACTGTTGAGTCTTTCCACGCTTTGGTGGCGGTTCACCGGCCGCAGTCCACTCAGCTGACTGTCGATTGGACTCAGGCGTGTAGTGATGGAGCCAAGTTTCATCCATAGTCACATATCGACGCAAAAAATCGGGTTTATTACGACTTAACAGCTGCAAACACTGCTCAGAATCATCAATTCGTTGCTGTTTTTGGTCGATTGTGAGCACGCGCAGCACCCATTTCGCACAGAGCTTCCGCATACCCAAATATTCGTGAACGATATGTCCAACACGTTCCTTAGATATCTTTAGAGTGTCAGCTATCTCGATCATATTCACTTTACGGTCACTCAAAATCATTTTGTGGATTTTTTTCATATTTTCTTCGAAAACCACCTCTTTTGGGCGTCCACTGCTCATTTCACCACGCTTGAATTTTGCGTACCAGCCAATGATTGTTGATTTTCCTGGCACAGAGTCCGGAAACTCATTATCAAGCCAAGCTTTTGCTTCAACTGTATTTTTTCCTTTCAAATAACAATATTTAATAAGCACACGAAATTCTTTTTTTTTCCATCTTTTTGAAAATAACAAAAGTTGCTTCACCAAAAATGCAATATCTCACAAACTAATAGTTCGACAGCTGTCAAATTTTTACACGAATCTTTTGAAGGTTGATACTATCTAAAAATGAAATGGATTTAATTCTAGTGTCGTCAGACCGGGGACTTTTCAACCGACCTGTTATATTAAACTCTTTTTTGTTTAGAGTCATAAAGATCAGAATCTTTTTTAAAATTTTTACTTAAAGTTGGATAGACTAATTTAAAAACTATTTTTACCATCTCAATTATGTTTAAATTTCGTATCACTGCGATTCTACGGTTTTATTTAAACTTTTAATATTTTACACACCATAATACTGATATTAAAAAAGGAAAAACGATAAATCTCCATTGCAGAGGTCCCCGTTTTTCCGTATATATTTGAAACAAAAGACTACGTCACCGACGGCTAGTCAACGGCAATGAATTAACCTGGAGATTTTCGTTTAACCAAAGTGTCAGTTAAGGTAATGCATCATATAATTGGTACAAAACGGTTGTCGCTTATATAATAATTCCATAGACGCCAAAGGCTGACAAATTATAACCAAGTCCCGATTGTTACCTACAGATAAGTCATTTCAGTTCTATAAATTGTTCGTTAATTTCGGAAATTGTATTTTAATGTCACCTCGTATTTGACTGACTGAATTTGAGACTCAGTGTTTTGTCTAAATTTTTTTCTGCCTACGTATTGTTACATTTATCAGTACTTGACGTAGTGAAATATTCTTGGAAGAGAAGATATATGCAAAGTGGACTGAATTTTATATTTTGTTCAAGGTTTCGTCAACAACTTTGTAAGTTGTCAAAACCACTACTGTCTTTTATAATGATTATATTTTATCAAAAATATTCGTAATCAAGACGTTAAATTGTTATAAGTACACATTGATGTATAAAAAAAGGAGAAACGTCAAATGCGTTTGACGATTAATGTCACGATTTGTCCGTATTGTAGTTAGAATTTACAATGGAGTAGTCAAATAGTTAAAACGGTCGATTTGAAATGATACTGATACAACATTGATGATGAGATCAACAAAACTATCTAAACGTGTAGAATACTAATAGTTGAAAACCGTTTGTGTTTGATCATCATTGAAAATGTCTCTGTTTCTCTAGTCGTCGTATACGAACCCTAATGAAGTATTCCTAATCCATGAGAAAGAGATTTGCTATGATAAATAATTTAAACAATCAGATGATTCTTACATAATAATTACTTTATAATATACACTGCTCAACAATTGAGGTGGATATTAGAAAAAACTGTAACTTTTTTTGTCATTGGTTACCTAATAATAAATCAAAATTTGATTATTATTTATTTTTTCTTTCAAGTTACAATATACCTAAAAAAATAAAATTTGTGGGTTTAAAACAAACACTCAAGTATAAAATTCAAATTTATTTTGCCACAAAAGGTTAGGTACTTAGCTTAGGGTTTCGGATTTCTCCCACAGCGGTATGTGTACGGCTTCGGTTGGTTACAGATGTTGACGACTTCTACAGGAAGGCAGACCTGGGGGACTTCTCCGGAGAGTTCGAACTTCAGGTGTAGTAGCTGGATCGGTGCTTTATCGGTAACTTGCTAATAATTTGCGATATTTTCAACGGTAACTTGGAGGTACTTTTCAGGTAACCTAGAGGTACATTGGACGGTAACTTCAACGGCAACCTGCCGGTAACTTGGAGAACGGCTAAGGTAAAAATTCGTTAATACGCAAAATGATGCTCGTTCTTTGAAAGTTGGAGGCGAAAGAGAAAGAGTCCTCTCCGCTCTACGATGATTTTAACGGTTCATTTCCGTTAGGGGAGGAATTCGAGCGTTCTGATTGGTTAGTTTTTAACGAGTTCTCAACGTTCAAAAACGGTTGTGTCTATTGGTCGTCCGAAAGGTATTTTTTAATGGTTTGAAGTCGTGAGATAGTGGAAAATGTTTATCATTTATGATTAAGTGCAGGATTTAATTATACGTGTGATTAAGTTAATTTTACGCTCGGAACATGTCAATGAACATGTTACAAACTGCTCGTGAAGAATGGGAGAGAATTCCGCAAGCCCAGCTCGACCTTTTAATCTATAGCATGCCACATCGCCTACAGTCATGCATGCAGTTCCATGGAGGAAATAGGTACTGATTATTAATTTTATTTAAAAACCCTTTTTAAAGAAAAAATCTGTCTGATAAAATCTTTGGTCCTCTTTTTTCCATTAATTTCAAGAATAGTCTAACTGGGCATACATTTTCGTATGATGAATTTCTTACCAACCATTTGCTGCTTGCCAAACTTTTTGACCCGCCTTGAGTTGTTTTCGAAAAAATGCTGTTGTATTCAATTAGACCCGTTAATTCTCCCATAATATCAATTTCCTTCTGGAAAAAGTTAATCTTGCAGTTTACGGCCTCATTGCCTCTCCAAGAAAGTTCAAATGAGCAAAGGTGGAAACGTTTTTTGTGCTCCATCCGGGGGTTTCTTCGTCGTAGCTTTTGATCATTTTTAATAGTTCTTCGGTGGATAATGCTTTTGAACCGAGTTTTCTTTTTTCTGGACAACTTTGAAGCTGCCTTCGCTTGGTATCCCTGGCCAATCTTGCACATTTGAAAGATATATCCGTGAAAGGGTCGATTTTTATGCCGTATTCCGTAAAATATTTTTCTTGTACCATTTTTGCTGTTGTATTCCATATTGACTTTACAGACGACTCTTTATAGTCTTCGAGAATTTTTGCTAGTTGCGTGATGGTAGTACATTTTTCAGATGTAAAATTTTGACAATGACAGCTGCACGATAGAGGGACATGGTTATAGAGCCCATAAGAAATAAGAAATAAGAAAGAATAAAAGCTAACTTATTTTATCGAATTTTGAATTATTTTCGTAATATCCACTACAATTCTTGAGCAAGCTAATACCCGAAGTAACTCAATAATTGAATACAACTTTTTTATTTTTTATTTTAAATTAACAATTTCTAGCACTATAACTTCTTCTATTAACATTGTTAACACTGAAAATAGTTCAAGGAGATAATTAAAACGTACACAAAGGGATTATTCAAATGTGATATCACTCGAAAAACAATTCTGATAAAAATTGTTTAAAAATCTGACGTAATTAACAAAAAAAAATCATATGAGTGTAATAGGAAAAATTACATTTATACGGAAAAACTAGGTTAATGTCAATTATATTTAGATAACAATGAAATCACCGTCAGTTTAATAAAACTAAAACTACATTTTTTTGTTTAAATAAACTTGAATTTACCTGATAACTCGCATGAGGCTAAAAATACCACCGTGATGAGTAGAAGATTCTTCATCCTTCTAACGTAACTGTGATCGATTCTGTTAAAAACGCTCACGCAGGTTATACAAGAGCTATTAACATGTTAGCTCAACTCTGTTGGAAAAAAAAACAAACAAATTTACGTTATCTCTGATTATCTTTAATATCGGAACATAAACAGTGATGTCGTGCCTGCAATGCTGGTTTCCATTAACTTCAAATACCACAGTAACTTTCAAACAAATAGTGGAATGACTGATAATATTCTAGATATTCTAGAGCGTCGTTATTTCATCTAATTATTGATATAACCTTATCCGCAAGAACATACTATTCATTTAATAATATAAAATAACTTGAAGACATATTTTATACTCCTCACAAAAAGTATGGCATAATTTTAAAAATTGCAGGCAACTGCAAAATGGTCTCTCTAGAGTCCGTAATGTTAGAATATCTGTCAAAACAATTAGAAACAGATTAAGGAATTTTTGAATCAGACCCAGAATGCCTGTTACTGCTCCATTGTTAACCAGAACACACCGTGTAGCACGTTTAAGGTTGGCAAGAGAAATAGTACTTCTCGTTTCTTATTTCCTGGATGGAAAGTGGTCCAGAAAATGAGTTTCTAACGCCGGAAATTGAAGAAGCTGCCAATAAAGCTGCTTTTGAATTATTGTCTAGTAAGTCAAAGCGACAGTCTTCAAATGGAGTGATCAGGAAAATGTCAGTGGCAAAAAGGCCAGTAAAAAAGTGATTCTTGCATGACATAAGCAGATGTTACAAGCTTGTGGCTTTTTTAAAGCTAAGGGTGAAGATTTCTAAAGAATTCTTGCAAAAGCCACGGATGAAATGTTTCTAAAGCTGCGATTTTTTGAGTTTTTGGAGTCTGTCGTCTAGAGAAACTGTGCATTTTGACAATAATGTCGAGGATTCACTAGTTGTACATAAACCAGACACAAAAGCTATAATCCACCACGCAACTTTGTGTTATTGGAACTACTATAAAAAGTACAAAGTCCTAAAGTGCCTGCCAAAATTATTGGATTTCTAAATTGGCCAGATTCCCATCTTTATACTGGACATTGTTTCCGACGTTCCTCAGCAAGGTTGTTGGAGGATTCTGATGCTAGTCTTACTACAATTAAAATACACGGTGGATGGAATTGTAGTACAGTACCTGTAGAAAGACCCATTCAGCGATTATACCCCTTGGAAGTGGACTTGGACAATGACCTTGGAAAACCATTAATCAAGGAAGAGAACGGACGTGCTGTGAAGGTCCCTTGCTACTTACGATTTGATCTGGAAGAAGCTTCTTGGTGGGAATGTGTTGGAAATGGAGTCATAGTCAAGCAAGATTTAGGAGTTTCGACATTGATCATTTAGAATTTTTAATGAGCGAGCGTTTATATTTTAAGGAAACTTTGTCTTAATTTTTTGAGAATTGTCAGAATTATTTTGTTACTGTCAAAATAAAAAGTAATTGTCTTGTCGAGTCTGATTTTTAGATTAGATTTATTCATAAACGGTAGATTTCTATTCGTTTTCAACACTGATGTTTGTAGAAAAATGTATGTCTAATTTCTAATTTTAAAGCTCTGCAGCTCGACTAAGAAGATCCGTATAAAAAAAGTAATAAAAAGTATTGGCATTATTTTATTGGCACCTACTCATTTTCAAGTTTCGGCCTCTCAATCCTGGGACATCCTGTAGATAATAATAAATTATCGGTTGTCAATCTGGTGGTATGCGTCAGCGAGTAGTTGACGAAATTAAAGGCTTTTCTCTGTAAATCTAAGTTTTCCCGGATGTTTTGAAAAGTTTAGAAAGTAGCCGTTCCCTTTTTGGGAAAGTTGACTGTTTCCAAGATATATTTCACATTCAATTTTCCTTGTCAAATTATATACCTATCTTACACCCCAACAAATTTAAAATAACTTTTTTCCATGTAGATTTTGGGAGAGTGGAAGACAGTATTTCTATTTTACAAAACGTGGTATTCCGAAAGATTGACATTGTTCGTTTTAATTTTGCATAATTCAGTATTTTCGTCGGACACATTTTTCTCTTTTTCGCATGCCAGCGGCGGCGCATACCTACCCAACACAGGGGCTTGAATATTCTTTTAGAATTCACAACAAAACTAATAATTTATTACCAAGACAATTCTGTTAATTTTTATTTTAATCAGCTAATTATTTAATGCTATGTAAATCACCTTCTATTGAAGAAGCAAATAATCTTTGATCAATTTAAATCTGCTTTAGCACAGAAGGTACTGGATATTCTGTAGCTCATTTTTTAGACTATTTAGAGCAAGCTTGGTACTGGCGCTCTTACCCAAACTACTGCTCCACTGCAAGACTCGGATTAACTCTAAGTTAGAGAGGAAATACCTTTAGGATAGTAAAACTTTGTAACTTTGTGTAGCATTGAAGAAAACTAACAGACCTTGCAGCCAGGAAAAACTGAAAGAAAGAAAAACTGAAAGATCTATTGGAAAACAGAGCTTTCTGATGGAAGATATCAAGAGCTGTTAAATGTACAGACCTCACTTTACATAAGTTGTCGAAGAACTTGATAGAGAGACCAATGATAGCACATTTTTGCTTGCTTTAAATTTAAATAGGATTCGTTTAAAAGTTTTTCCGATAAGCCACTGGATTTTCTCGCTAATTTCGACTCAGTTTGGCAAGGAAAAGTCGCTACTACTCTTCCAAATTTTCATCGTAACAAAATTAAGGAAGAGAAAGTAGGGTCAAGGTCAAAGTTTTCATTCAGGTACGAATTTCAGAGGCTCTAAATTTAATTCTTAATGTTTATCTTTGTTAAAGGTAAATATTATTATTGTTATTGGAAAAATAATGTACGATAGATAGCTCAATAGAGGTGATGTTTGTATACAGGGTCGCCCAAAATAACTTACTAATATTCAGGGTGTCCGAAAATTAGAAATCTTTAAAAACAATTTCGGTTTTAGTTACTTACTAAACTGATAAATTCATTCTGTTATTGGTTTTGTTATTTGTAAGAAAGGTCATATTATTATGAATTAAACATCGAGTTCTAACCGTGTACAGATAAACAATTTGAAGAATAATTATGTTATTTTAAACTTTGTTTGTATGTTTGATTTATTCAACGTCCAATTATTACTTTATAGAATATCCGACTGTCATTTGGGTAATTTAGACGAAAACTTTTTTCGTTACAAATTCAATGCTCGACCTATTTATAATAATTCAAAACATTTTTATTATCTAGCAGTAAAAACATTATTTCTCAAAAATTAAAATACATTATAATATATACAGTGTGATGAATTTATTCCATATATTTACATTATACTGTATATAATTCAATTTTTTTTTTTATATATATATATACATTTATAGAGTATCCTTATTGCGATTTTATCACATTTTCATTGGTTTACATTCGTCGAGAATGAACAGAGAATGTTTTATTCAATCAAAACTGGCTTTACATAATTAAATATGACAAATTACCAATTCCTTTTGTTACGCCGAACCCGTAATATAGAAAACAAGATTTTCCTCGTACGCAAAATGCATAATATCGCAAACAATGCTCTCAATATTGCATATATATTCGCTTGTTTTGTACCACGTTTATAAAATATTTATATTCTGATTACTGCCCATATTTTTTTGTATTTCAACCGTGCTCGAAAACTATTTATTAGTTGAGTTTGTGTTTGTGTTTTTGCTGGTAGTAGCTGCCGATTTAAACCCAAAAAAACAGGGTGATTTTATCGGTCATAAAATATCCCTGTGTGATGTAATTGTATCGGGGTTACAATTTATTTGGTTGACGATATGTTTTATGTGTTTTTTATTGTTGTAGCTTGTCGAGTCGAGGGTTTATTCGCGATTTCCTCAATAAAATTAATAATCAGTATTTCCTCCATGGGCCTGTTTGGATGACTATAGATGATGTGGCATGCTATCGATTAAATGGTCCAGCTGGGCTTGCGGAATTCTCTCCCATTCTTCACGAGCAGCATCTTTCAGTTCTCGTAGAGTAATTGGGGGAGGGTTTCGCTTCTTAATGCGTGTTTTAAGAATGTCCCAGGCATGTTCAATGACGTTCATGACAGGGAAATTTGATGGCCATCTTAATGTGGATATTCCTTCTTCTTCCAGAAAATTTTGTACTGCAGCTGTTCGATGTGGAGATGCATTGACATGCATAAACACAAATCCATCATCTACCGTCCCCAGGAATAGACGCACAACAGGATTTAAAACTGCCTCGCCGTACACAGCACCAGTGATTCTTCTCTCCAAAACCAGGAGACACGTCCGTGTACCCCTCATAATACCACTCCAAACCATAATACTCCCACCTTCAAATGGAAAACGTGGTTGGGCTGTTTCTAATCGGGCTTGTCGTCCTGGAGCACTTCAAACTAGCGTCCTTCGCGAATCAGAAACCAAGCCAATTCTTGATTCATCAGAGAACATCACGTAATTCCAGTTAGGACCATGGTGTAACATTTCTTGAGCCCATTGCAACCTTACCATTTTTTGTTGATAGGTTAGTTTGGGAACACATAGAGGTCTTCTGCGATACAAATTTACCGCATTTAATCTTCGTGTAATTATTTGCCTTGAGATATTCAGTCCTTCAAGTCTAGCAATTTCTTTGGATATACCACTTGTAGATTCCTGTCTTTCTTGGAGCTATCAATGTTATCTACCGGTCTTGTGTTGCTGTTGTACATCGACTTCTGCCACTTCTGGGACGATCCTTCACATCATTTGTGTCTTGGATTTTTTTTTTATTTTTGATACATCACCCTGAGTAACTCTTGTAAAAAACCATAGATAGGCGTAGATATATTATTTCTAAATATTACAAACTTTTGGACATATGTGTACATTAATTTACGGCAACACGTCTCCCTGAAAGCTCTTTTGGTAGACAAGGAAAATGTTTGTCTCAAAGAGCTGGTATACATACTGTTGGCTAAGTATCTATGAAAATAGCTGAGTTCTTAAAACTAGACCAACCAGAAAAGTATACAGGTCATTCCTTCAGGAGGACATCCTCAACGTTGTTGGTCAATGCTGGAGCTGAACTTAAAGTTCTAAAACAGCAGGGTGGATAGAAGAGTTCTTCAGTTGCAGAAAAGTATATAGAAGAATCGATTGAAGGCAAAAACAAGATTGCAAGAATGATCCAAAGGGGCGAAATTTTTGTTGAAGTGTTATATCACAGCTGCACGTCTTCCGCGATTACAGAAAACACTGTAAATCCATCAACAACTCCACTAATACATATTGCTGGTAACAGCAGTTGTACAATTAAAGTCAATCTTCAAAAACTAGAATAAAAGCTTAGTTTATG
The DNA here is from genome assembly GCA_035357415.1 of Ophraella communa. Lineage (NCBI taxonomy): Eukaryota > Metazoa > Arthropoda > Insecta > Coleoptera > Chrysomelidae > Ophraella > Ophraella communa. The sequence goes on along the minus strand of CM068992.1, from coordinate 31,171,026 downwards.
TTGATTCACTTATTATTTCAAACAACATTGGAACAATGGACTAGTTTAGTAGGATCATATTAATCAAAATGATAGCAATATATATTTAGGATAAGATACCTACTTACTTATATTGGTATTCATTTTGCAATTAATTTTTCTCATTTCGTAAAATTTAGCAATAAATAATTAGTAAGTTTTAAACGTAGCGCCAACTAATAACCAATAATGAAGTGTGTTTAAAAGTCAACGTTGTCACAGTTTAGCTACGTTCGTTTCAAGTATTCTCAAAGAACTGGCGGCACAAAACAACGTGTTCTGTGACTAACTGATTGTACCAGTTGACAAGATATATGACAGGAGAGAAAATCGTGTTTATCTGTAATAAACAAACAAGACCCCTATTCTTGACGGTGATAGAATAGAACAGCCAATAGAAAGTTGGCGTGGTTCTATTGAAAATGCCAAAACGGTATTCTTGAAATTCGTTCTCTCACTGTACCGATAGAAGGGTTGCTCCCCGAGAGAACAATTACTTCTATTGGTTATTTTTGAAGGAACCGCTATAACACCAAGAAAAGGTGTTAGGGATTTTTATTTTCGAACCAAAAATAGTATGGTAAGTAATTTCTTTCATAAACCAAACACAACCAAACAACAAATTAAACTAACGAAAATGACAGAATATTTTGTTTAGTGTTTTACTCCTTATTTGATAAAGTGTCAATCAGAGAACGAAAATTATCGATATGTTTGTCTCTTTTTAATGACAACAAATAAGAGAGAGAGATAAGTTTCTCGGTTAATATTAAAGCACATCGACAACATCGCAAATTTTCTACCAATCTTATTGAAACACGTCACTTACCACTTATGACGTATGTAACCTTTAAATTTAAATTTCAAAAGCCGATTATGGCTAGAGGATTAATTTTATAAAAATTTTATTTGTACAGTTGAACCACTAAAAACCTATTTTATAAGATGCAAATATAAAAAAAATCACTAAACTAGTCCATTGAAGAGTACTGTAAAGTACAAGTGACTCGTTTGAGTCCGGGAAATGGCACTTTACGTACAGTATAAAAAAAAAATAAGTAATTCATTGCCATTATTTGCAGGATCAACTGTACGTAAAAAATTTTATAGTTTTATAGTTCTGGCGCTTACTTTAATAATAAACTTTTGTTTTGTCTACAATAAATTGCTAATTTTATTGAGCACGAAACGAGATTAGATAAAACCTTAAACAAAAACAAACCACAGATTATTTATTATAATCGGTTTCTATAAACAACCTTTTTATTACGTACACACTTTCATTGCCACATGTACCTTTTAATCCATAAAAATTAATATCGGTTTTACAGCAAGTCAATTTAACTATAGTTTTAGCCCACCAAGTTTAAACTTATCAAATTCATGATTGATGACGGTTTAATTCGATTTATAGTTACAACAGGACTCGTAAGCAATCAGATATTTATTTGATGTAACCGTCCAAACGACAGATCAATTTTTTACATCCCAAAATTATTCTCTACTAAAAAATGTTTTTTTTCTCGCCAACCGAGTTCTGAGTCGTCTAAACGGGCGATAAGCCAAATACTTCACCTATTAGTTTTTATGGTACACCTTCAGTTTTATATTTAGGTATAAAATATAGATAATCTGTAAATAAAACAACATAGAGAGGTCGAGGTCAATTAATGCCGAAAAGAATGTCACAGATAACTCGAATTTGCGATAAAAAGATAGATTTTTAATAAAAAAATCTTGAGTAAGGTGAATTGTGTGGGAAAACTCTGAAAATTCACTTTATTTTCGTAAATTTGATGACATGGCTTCGAGAAGGCCGTACGCAAAGAGCAAGGGACATATCTCAGGTATCCACAATTTTTGAACAGAATCAGATTGAAAAGATAGAAATTATTAATTAGAGGAGGAATTGCAAACTTTTCCGCAATAAAACACAAAGTCAAACCACAACACTAACTTTATTTAAATTACTGAAGAGCGACTAGTTTCAGTCTTAGACCATCATCAGGCTAAAATAAATACAAAGAAATCATTTCTGGTACACATCCTGTATATGAAGTTTTTTCTTCAAGTATTTTTCCACCAAAGTTAATGATCCTCTATAACAAAACTTTCTATTCTTTACAAAATACAGGATATTCAAAGTTTCCAACTATAATAATGAAAAAATAGTACAATTGATTTATGGATTTTTATTCTTTGGTTATTTTATTTTCCAACAGATGTATATATACACACCAAGTTGATGGATATACAACAATAATTTCGATATGCATCTCTGGTATTGTGTTTTCAATAAATTTTTACTAAAATATGCAGTAAGTGTAATTTTATACTCTATTCCATTTGTCATCCACAAGAGTTACAATTTTTTTTAAACCGATATTATCTAACATAACGTATTTCGTCCAAATTTGGAAATCGTGTCTCGTGTCTACTGGCAGTACTGGCATATGTTTTAACAGTTTCCTCGAATATCGTAGTGGGTTTTCCCAGAATCTGGATTACATATCCTATATTTAGTTGCTGCTGCCAGCAATTCATCATAGGTAACAGAAAACATGGAAATAGATACCATAGAAACATTTTTACGAACTTTGATAATAGTTTTTGTCATTTTTGGTGATTGGAATTAAAAGAAAGTTTAGACAAAGCACCACAAGGATGATTTCTGTCTTTGAGTATGTCAAATACTTCGAGCAAGGTAACCAGAATCGAACATTGGTCGATTTTCAAGAATATCCTTTCTTCGTACATCAGCACCTGCACCAACTGCATTTTTCCGACCATTAAAACACCCACTATCGTACTTTATTATGGAATTATTATTCATCAGCATTTTTATGGCTTTTCCTGGTTAAAATTTTACCGTTTGCCGGTTTTCTAGTTTTATGTGTATGTTAATCTCGTAGATAATTTGCGTAAAATGGATGTACAACAACTAAACTTAATGTAAACAAGGATATATTTTTCCTCTAACGTTGGAAAAACGAAAATATTACCTGTGGCACACTGTGGAAATATTTCTATCCATACCCAACGCATTATTGACAGAAAATACAAGTTATTTTTTTAAAGTTTAAGTTCTGAGAGGCGCCAGTGGTCTATGTGGGGCAGATCTGGATAATACGGTGGCCGATATGTAACTATAGCAGCGTCTGAGTTGGTTTCTGACCTGCAGTTAGTGCATAGTGTTACAGTAAGTGTTCAAACTGTTGGAAGGTGTTTACATGAGTCTAATTTACATGCTAGAAGACCACCATTATCATCTGGTAATCGCGCTTCAAGATTAGTTTGGGCACGAAAACTGGACTATAGAGAACAATGATCAAGGGTGTTGTTTACTGATGGATCCAGGTTTGGTCTTTATCCAGACAGTAAAAAAATAAGAGTTTGAAGATAACCAGGTCCACTGCTGATTTTGCAAACTGCTCAGGACGTACCTAGTTATCGAGGTGGTACAGTATTGGTATGGAGCTTGGGTGGAAGAAAAGACCTAGTTCCTTTACAAGGTTTTTAAAGATCAAATGACTTAAATCTAATGTGGAAAATGAGTCAATTGACTTATTAGAGTTTCCAGCTCAATCTTCCTACCTTAATCCAATTGAACATGCTTGGGATATGCTGCAAAGAAGGGCAATTAGTCAACGTTGTTTTTTTTGACAATCGGCAGGAGTTAATTACTAGTCTTCAAAGAGAATGGGCAGCTATTGAGCAGGATGAGATTGATGAGTTAATTTTAAGTGTGGAAAGAAGATGTACAACTGTAATTAATGCTAGAGAGAGTCATATAATTTGTATGTTACCAATTTTAAATAAATGCTTCACCAAACATTATATAAAAAGCCATTTTGGCCTTGCAATGTTTTTCCTTACTTTTTTATTTGAAGTGCTATCAAAAAACTGTTAAATATTATTTTGGAAAGACCTTTACATACAGTGTGTAAAAGCCAAATGGAATAAATTCATTATTTCGGTTACTGTACATATTTATAAAAAATCCCGAAACACGTCAAATTTAAATTATAACTTGACATTCTTTAACGTGAAAATGCAACCCCTACCTTCAACCCCCTTAGAATGACAGGTACAACCCACAATTTTTTAAATGGGAAGTATAGTCTTGTGATATATCATTTGAAAGGTCTCTTCATTCTCTATTCAAAAATGTTATTGTTTTTAAATTTAATGCAAAATTAACATAAAAAAAATTAATATCATGTTGTTACCGAAATTCGCTGCAATACAATCAAAAACTAAAATGTAATGCAAAACGTAATAAAATGTAGAACACGAAAAAGAACTATGAATGTTAATGAAGTAGATGTTCAAAATGTTCTCCGCGAACGTCTTGGCAACATCCTAATCTCAAATAAAACTGTCTTCTAACATTATTTAACATATCAGGCGTGATCGACCTAATCGCAAGCGTTATTCGTTCTTTTAAGTCATTTAAATCAGAAGGTTTTGTTTTGTACACATGGCTCTTCACATATCCCCATAAAAAGAAATCTAATAATGTAAGATCAGGTGATCGCGCTGGCCATTCAATCGATCCTCGCCTCCCTATCCACCGATTGGGAAATATTGTATCGAGGTACTGCCGGACATTAAGTTGGTAATGTGGTGGTGCTCCATCCTGCGGAAACCACATCGTATTCGCTGGAACTTGAGGGTTACCTGGATCAGGATATAAATTTGCCAACGTTGGAATGACATCATTTTGAAGTAGTGCCAAATAATTGTTGCCATTCAAGTTGCCCTCAATAAAAAGGGACCAATGATATTGTTCCCTACAATCCCTGCCCAAACATTAACCTTTTGAGGGTATTGAGTGTGTTCTTCTCTCATCCAGTGAGGATTTTCCGTGGACCAGTAGCGGCAATTTTGCCGATTAGCATGACCGTTAAGTAAAAAAGTACATTTATCAGAAAACATAACGTCTTCTAATTGGATAATATTGTTATCCAACATGTCCATCATTTGCTCACAAAAAAAAGTTCTCCTATCAAAATCGTCTTCCATGAGCTCCTGAGTAGGTATCATCTTATACGGATGCAATTTATTTTCTTTTAATATGTTTGCTATCGATGTATGGCTAGCATTGAATGTAGTGGAAGCCTGTCTACTCGATGTATGTGGGTTTTTCTGAGACTCAAGCAACACATTTAATTTGAGTTAATCACTCAGTTCATTGGCAGCTGCTTTTTTTTTATCTGCCTTACATGACCAAACTCGCGAAACTGCTTTTCTATTTTACTTATTGTTCCTTGGGATATAGGCGGTAAATTAGGAAATTTCTCATGAAATAGGCGAGTTACTTCCTGTTGTGTTCGGATGTTATCTCCGTAACCAATAATTTGTAAAACTGTTATTTTATGCATTTCCTTTAATCTAACCATTTTTCAGAATTGAATTGAACAAACTTTATACTTAAATTACAACAATGACAACTTAAATAAAACAATTTACTACTGCTTGTTAAAATAGTGTTGCCACGGAAATTCTTTAAAGTTTTTTAATGGCTACCATCTAAAAACCACATTGCTATGGTTTTTGTTCACTTTCTCATTATCAAGACCTAAACGGGAAATAAGTTGTAGGTATATTGTAATAAGTTTCGAGTATATTTTAGCGAATTTCGGTAACAACATGATTTTAATTTTTTTTTATGTTAATTTTTGCATTAAATTTAAAAACAATAACATTTTTGAATAGAGAATGAAGAGACCTTTCAAATGATATATCACAAGACTATACTTCCCATTTAAAAAATTGGGGGTTGTACCTGTCATTCTAAGGGGGTTGAAGGTAGGGGTTGCATTTCCACGTTAAAGAATGTCAAGTTATAATTTAAATTTGACGTGTTTCGGGATTTTTTTATAAATATGTACAGTAACCGAAATAATGAATTTATTCCATTTGGCTTTTACACACTGTAGAATATTTCAAAACTCATTTTGCGATGTAAACTCTATACTATACAAATAAACTAATTATTTTTCATTATCATACCTTGACGAATGCAAATGATTTGTAAATAAAAATTAGATCATTAGTGTAACAACACCTACAACAATTTTTTTTCCAGCGGGTAGGTAAATGCTAATTGTGTCCTGACATTAAATCTCCCAGTAATTGCGAATCTTTGAAAATATCGCGATATTTCGAAGGTCGATATAGTATGCGATTACGTCATTAAATATGGAATTCCTCATGGTATTGTGGGTGTAGAAAATAATCTTATTTACAAATTCGACTAGTGAAAATAACCAATCATTCAAAATTTAAAAAAATTATATATAGGCGATCGAACTACAGCACTCTTATTATATATTTAGTTTAATTTCAAGTGTTTATCACAGTGATTTAAATACATATATACGTGAGAAAATATTTATAGTAACGAGTTTTTTATCGATAGCCACTTATGTTTCATGTGAAGCAATTACAAAAAAAAGTACCAGATCATTGAAATACGTTTACTATTTTTAAAAATTGGATTATGTAAAATGTAGTGCCATTGGTTTCAATATCATTGGAGAGAATTTTATTCTAATGCACGATAATGCTCGCCCACACCTTGCCAGAATAACAATGGAATACCTTCAAGAGGTTGGTATTCAAGTTTTAGATTGGCCAGCAGTTAGTGCAAACCTAAACCCAATTGAACATTCCTGGACAGGCGCATAAGAACTCGTAATATCACTCCACCTGATAAGAAGCCTTCCACGGAAAATGAGAGATGTTATTAGAGCCAGAGGTGGCAATACCAAATACTCAAATGTTAAATTTATCATTTAAATATTTTTTAATTTGTTACTTTTCCAGAATAATTGTTATTTTCATTATTTATGCCCATCATTTTTTGATTTTTAATTTTAATTAAATAAACTACTGTGAAACCTAATTTCAAATTCATTTCCCAAAAAAATAATCAAAATTATATTCATAAAGCACTTATGGGATACTTTTTAGCACTACAAGATCTATTAGATACCGAGTAACAGACTGTATTTTCTCCACGATCCTAAACATGTTTTCATCCTACTAAGAACAATAAATAATGACATTTTATAACAAAATTGTCTTGTAAAAACAAAATGTAAGTTCAATATGTCAATCTAATGTTAATGGTTTATGGAAACAGCTGTCATTAAGTTTAAAAATCCAATTTTTTAAATAAAAGTAGGTTTTTTAAAAAATTTTATTGTTTATTTTTTATTTTTGGTGTTTTTCCAATTTGTGCAACATTTTAAGATAAAAAAAACCTAAAGATTAAGATTTTTTATGTCTTGTTACTAAAAATCATTTCACTGCTCTCTGAGCAGTATGGAAATATCCAAGTTTGGACCAGATTCAAGATGAGTATGGAAAAAATTGAATATATGTGAAGATGAAACCAAGATTTGTGGGAAACTGCAAATGAAACTAAAATTGGTAGTTGTGTAATAATTCTTTTGGTCTATGTGGTTTAACATAATTGATAAAAAAAAAAAATAACAAATAACAATGTTTACTACATTTACAAATAAAATCAATAATCGATATACGATAAAGTAATTTAACTCAGGATTATAAAATATTAAATTGCTAATGGAAAAATAAGAAAAATAACTCTACAGTAACCAGAATTTCCATTAAACCTTTCTAGATTATGTTAAAATTTTTGTATAAACAAATTAAATGATGGTAAAATTAAATTTTCTTACAATCCACATAAATACAATTACAGGCTTCATTAAATTGTGTTTAAAAAAAATATAATTACGCAATGGATAGTTTTAATTAAATAAAAAAATGTTATGTTGTAGTAATAATAAAATGATCCAGTTGGGTGACGATTTTTAAAAAGCAGACACATTTTTCGTGAAACCTGCGTACAATAAAAGTGATAAGATAAAAATTTTTGTGTTAATGCAAATAATAATTGCGTTAAGTAAATATTTGATTATTATATTATGTTCTATTTAAACAATTCTTTATACTAGTAGTACAGGAAATTAGGCATTTCATCTTGCAAGTCTTTGGTCCTGCATGATTGACTTGAAATTTTAATTAAAGGTACGGGATAGCTCAAGGATCAAAAAAGAGGAAATTTTTAAATGATTTGATAGAGAGAGATTGTTGGAAACACTAGAGATTGCACCTATAATTATAAATCCTAATGAAGAAACTGAAATTAGTAGTGATGAATCTAATTATAGCGAATAAAAAAAAGCAAATATTATTAGAGCTTTTAAAATGTCAAACAAAATTTTTTTTTATTATTTTTCTACAACCGATACGAATCAAAATGCGGCATGTTAACAATAAATTTTTTGTCTTCAAATGCAAAATTTTATAGTTTCAAACTCAAATAACGAGAAAACGGTGCATTTTCCAAGGAAAACTGATAGAATGTTCTTCAAAGATCTTTTCTTAAAAAAAATTTCTAGCATAAAATTTGTTTTAGTTATGATTAAAATTAGGCCAGTATCTATTTTTTTTTATAAGAAAAAATCAATGATAACACCCCTAACTACGTCCCTAATTTAAATTGATCTTCACCCTTTTGTAATTTTCTTTATACATGTGTTTTTGATACGTCTAAAAAATTTGACAAATTCAAAATCCCTAATTGTACAAAAATAAGAGCCTAAAGTAAAAAACGATTTCTCACAATTTTATATTTTTCACCCTTTTTGTCAAAATATCTCCGAAAATACTGAAGATACGAAAAAATCGAAAGAGTACCAAATTGTAGCCCTTTTTAATGTCTAAAATTTTCCTCGACGTAAATTTTCTGTATAGCCAATATTTGGCGAGATATAACTATTTAAAACATTTATTAACCAACGAGAATAAATTTTTTCGACGAATTTAAACAACTCACCCCATTTTAAAAACTAAAGAATCTTAAAGAATTTAATTTACAGATTCTTGTAGCTCTTGAACAATTCAACAAAATCATTTTTGAACAAATACTCAATCACTAAAAATTGAGGAAATACGTTACAAAAACCAATCAATTTTTCTTTAATTCTAAGTCACATCGGAGAATTTTTTATCTAAAACATCTAGAACTTTTTTTTTGCTGAAATTCACTTTTTCAATCGATTCCTGTGGTTAAAATGAGATTTAGATGTCGATCCTTGGGTTATTATCTAGTTAATCCTTGAAGGACCAAAAAATTTCGAGATTTTACCCATTTTTAAACTTTATTTCCTGTACTAAAGTAAACATTGAAGGAAACCAGCATTACAATCACGTAAAACAACAGAAATTAAATAGTTTGTTGGCTGAAAAGAACAATTAAAAGATCCTATGTATTGAATAACATTATTTTCCTCAATTTCAATCATTCTTTTTACCACTAAAATATATCAATATATAAAAAAAATATTATTTACCGTTAAAAGTGGGGTAATTTTGAATTACTGTTGAAAAATTAAAACTATTCACAATGCACACAACACATGCCCATACGTAACGAAAAGATACTTTCGCCGCACTTTAAATTTGGCGGAAATTCGTACAAAAAAAATTGTTTCTGTTCGCGTATTGTTTTTTTTTGCGCTCTATAGTCGGGAACGGCCGAAATCAGACAGAGAGAGACTGTTGCCGAGCTCTGCTGACGACCGAATGAAAACAACAACGCAGCGATCGCAATGTGTTAATCTTTTAAGGCATGTGTCTCTCTATGATTATCCGCCGGTGGTTGGCCGTCAGTGCGCTGCCTACACACACTTATACAGAAATTTGTTTCTGCTTTCCAACCGCCACCGATGCCGCCGCTCTGACGAACCGTCACACAGGTATATACCTAAAATATATATATATGTAGACAGTTACAAGCGGCGGTAGAGTCATCCGCAACGGACCACTTGATCTCCAAGCGGAAACCAAATCATGGATCACCGGAATAATTGCTCAAACGTCTATAATATACAGTGTGGAAAAGCCAAATGAAATAAATTCGTCACAAAAAGTATTGAATAATTGAATTATGGTGTAAAATAAAACATCACATGTTCCAGAATATTTTAATATGAGTATATGGTATCTTTACGATGTATAAAAGACCAAAATATTCACTTTTTGTTGAAAAAACAAAAAAACCACGTTGGGTGCCAAAACAAAACTGTATTCTTTAAGTGACAACTACAAACCCCAATTTTTTAAATGGGAAGTATGGGATGTACTGTTTCAAAGGTACCTTCATTCTCTATACAAAAATCTAAAAAATTGTTTTTAAATTTACTGCAAAAATTAATATATATAAAAAATAAAATCTTATTACCAAAACAAAAACCATATCAGTGTTATTTTTTTTAATCTAAATTTAAAAAAAAATCTTTTATAAAACTATTATAGTGTTATTTTCTTCTGAACTTAACAAACATAACCATAGAATGATAATGTAATAATGACAGCACTGACAGATGACAAAATGACAGCACTGACACTTGACACGAAAGTAGAAACCATAGACAACCATAAACCATAGATATCAAAGATTACAACTGTTTTAACTAGTATATCTCATAGAATGTATTCTCTGAAATCTATGAGATATATTTGTCTATGGTTTCTACTTTCATGTCAAGTGTCAGTGCCGTCATTATTACATTATCATTCTGTGGTTAATAGATGAAAGATTAGAGGCACTACGTGAAGGAATAATATTCCAATTTCGGGTGTGTTTGGGATACGAATTAAGAATAGATTACCAAATATCAACATTGATATTTTTACAGTATAACGAAATTTTCGTACGTAATTTTAAATTTAGAACAATTTTACGATGTTTAATGTTTAATTTTTGAACTAACATTTGTATATTTGTTAAAATTTCACGGTAATTGCTTTATGTAATGATTTTAAAATAGAAATGGAGCAATTCTAGTAAAAATAAATCGTCTGCAATGCCAATTATGATTCAATGTATTAAAAAAATTGTATAGACACCATCAATAAACCTAATTAGTGAATTGAAAGATTTCTGTCATCATTTCTGTCATGTAATAATGACAGCACTGACAGATGACAAAATGACAGCACTGACACTTGACATGAAAGTAGAAACCATAGACAACCATAAACCATAGATATCAAAGATTACAACTGTTTTAACTAGTGTATCTCATAGAATGTATTCTCTGATATCTATGAGATACATTTGTCTATGGTTTCTACTTTCATGTCAAGTGTCAGTGCTGTCATTATTACATTATCATCCTGTGGTTAATAGATGAAGGATTAGAGGCACTACGTGGAGGAATAATATTCCAATTTCGGGTATGTTTGGGATACGAGTTAAGAATAGATAATAATATCAACATTGATATTTTAAAATGAAATTTTCAAAGTATAACGAAATTTTCGTACATAATTTTAAATTTAGAACAATTTTACGATGTTTAATGTTTAATTTTTGAACTAACATTTGTATATTTGTTAAAATTTCACGGTAATTGCTTTATGTAATGATTTTAAAATAGAAATGGAGCAATACTAGTAAAAATAAATCGTCTGCAATGCCAATTATGATTCAATGTATTAAAAAAATTGTATAGACACCACCAATAAACCTAATTAGTGAATTGAAAGATTGGTGTCATCGCTAACGGAGAGAGAAATTTAAAAACGAAATTTTATTGTTACACCAGTAACAAAAAATAAAATTAAAAGCGAGGTTTTAATAACTGCACATTTGAAATTATCGTCATAATAATAATTATAAATACAAACGTGACAACAACGAGAAAATTGCAGTATTTAAACTCGTATGAAGTGTACGAAAATATCCATTGAGGTAACTGTTATTTTATCTATTTGTCGATTCCCATCTTTATTACGTACCTATCGATATACGTTATTGGTATGTAATAAGGAGAATTTAAACATATTTAAGATAACCATCTCCACAGATTCATAAATCCGAACTTCCTTATGTGGAGTAAAGTTGCTCGAGAATTTTACATACATCTTATCGTTTAATCTCTGATTTATCGCCATTATGGATGGCTGTAACAATCGCAGTTGTTCTGTTATATAAACTCAATGCTTTGTTTACTTTTTCATTTCTTTTATCATCAGTAAAGAATAAAGTAGGTCCTCTTCATTAAATTTAGAAAATAGAAATTGTACTGAATTTTTGGATTGTCCTATCTCGCTAGAGGATATCATTTTTTGACATCCTATGGGACTATTTTCAAAAGGACTGAGAGGAAAACTCTAACACTGGATAGATATTCCTGGAATAGGTCAATTCAAGGAGTTTAGTGTCAATTTCTCAGGTTGTACTTTATCACAGATCCTGTACTGATTCTCTCGTCTTGAGACCAGTCTGCCTAGGGTAGTTGCACATTCCTGGACTAGTGACGTCCTGGAGCAACAAATCGCCTTTAGAGCAATCTGGCCATCTGAGCAAATGCTGATGGGGCTTCCTGAGTTGTTCAGTTCTTCTATTTGTTCTGCTGCATTGAGGATGGCAAATATTTCTAATTGGAAGACCGTGAAGTATTTACCAAGACCTAGGTCGGCTGAAAAGTCCCCGGTCTGACCTATAGATGACAACACTAGAACTAAATCCATTTCATTTTTAGATAGTATCAACCTTCAAAAGATTCGTGTAAAAATTTGACAGCTGTCGGACTATTAGTTTGTGAGATATTGCATTTTTAGTGAAGTTGGAAAAAAAAAGAATTTCGTGTGCTTATTAAATATTGTTATTTGAAAGGAAAAAATACAGTTGAAGCAAAAGCTTGGCTTGATAATGAGTTTCCGGACTCTGCGCCAGGAAAATCAACAATCCTTGACTGGTAGGTACGCAAAATTCAAGCGTGGTGAAATGAGCACCGAAGACGGTGAACGCAGTGGACGCCCAAAAGAGGTGGTTACCGACGAAAATATCAAAAAAATCCACAAAATGATTTTGAGTGACCGTAAAGTGAATATGTTCGAGATAGCTGATACTCTAAAGATATCTAAGGAACGTGTTGGACATATCGTTCACGAATATTTGGGTATGCGGAAGCTCTGTGCGAAATGGGTGCAGCGCGTGCTCACAATCGACCAAAAACAGCAACGAATTGATGATTCTGAGCAGTGTTTGCAGCTGTTAAGTCGTAATAAACCCGATTTTTTGCGTCGATATGTGACTATGGATGAAACTTGGCTCCAACACTACACGCCTGAGTCCAATCGACAGTCAGCTGAGTGGACTGCGGCCGGTGAACCGCCACCAAAGCATGGAAAGACTCAACAGTCAGCTGGCAAAGTTATGGCCTCAGTTATTTGGGATACACACGGTATATTGTTCATCGACTATTTGGAAAAGGGAAAAACAATCAACAGCGACTATTACTGTGCATTATTGGAGCGATTGAAGACCGAAATCGCGAAAAAACGGCCCCATATGAAGAAGAAAAAAGTGTTGTTTCATCAAGACAATGCACCGTGCCACAAATCATCGAAAACGATGGCAAAATTGCATGAATTGGGCTTCGAATTGCTTCCTCACCCACCGTATTCTCCAGATCTAGCCCCTAGCGACTTTTTCTTTTTCTCTGACCGGAAGAGAATGCTCGTGGGAAAAAAATTTGGCTCTGATAGTAAGGTAATCACCGAAACTGAAGCCTATTTTGAGGACAAACCGAAGGAGTACTACAAAAATGGTATTGAAAAGTTGGAAGGTCGCTATAATCGCTGTATCGCCCTTGAAGGCAACTATGTTGAATAAAAAAAATGAATTTTGTTAAAATATTGTGTTTTACTATGGTAGACCGGGGACTTTTCAGTCGACCTACGTCCTCTATCAGAACCCATGCTTTTGACATCTCTTCCATGCGAGAACCATCTGTATAACATACTATATTCCCTGGAGGGACTTTAGGGACAGTTTTGTGAGCCAGGAGCGGAAGCTCTATTTCTGTCCTTAGTGCTATTCTTGTGTGGCCTTCGCCAAACCCTTTACAGTGCCCATTTTGGAACCCAAATAATTTATTTCAGAGCCTTAGAACCAATTTTAACACTCCTTAGACCTTTTGTTGTGATTTGGGATCATAGTGAAAGACCCAAGTCAAATTATTAGCGATGAATCTTTGCACAAATGGTGCACACTAACCTAACTTTTCGAAAATTTTGTTTGAAAAGTGGCGTTTGGTGTGATTTGATGCATTGTTGTACACACAGCTCTGTTAAATCTAATATTATAGCAAATACGAGTATTTTGGTTGCAATGCTCGAAGAGATTCCTAGCAAGTTTATTTAATTTATTTTCGACAGAATATCATCTATTTTTACTTTGATTTCGGATGTATTGAAAGTTTTTGTCTTCTATCTCTATTAACTTAAATATCGACATCTAGCTCTAATTCAAGACGTAGGGTCCTTTTATTCTTTCAACATTCGTTCATAAAGAAATTTGGATTTGGATAATATTGAAAATTTTTACAGATTGTCCCAGAATAACTATTCCCAATTTTTAGAAACGATGAAGAGGACTTATATAAACATTTTTTTTATTTATAAACTAGAAATATTTAAAAAAACGCCTCTGATTAAGCAGTCATCAATATTAATTGTTTACTTTTTGGAATTTTTCCCAAATGCGGGACAGTATACATAAATTACTTAATAAAACTTTACAGCAACTGACATCATCGTTATCATTATTTTTTTCTTGACGAGTACATTTGAAGTACCGACACTCTGCTGCTATTCGAATTATTTAAATTATTTGAGTCGATGCTGGATCACTTTTGAAGGTTCGATTTGTCTTGATGATTATTTTTTAGCTAATCGTCCAGATAGAGATGAGCGCAAGTTTAGTATCTGATATAATTTAAAAAAAAACTATTAACAAATTTATTGGTCGATAATTAACAATAATTGAACAATTAAAGTATTATTACTGATATTAAGTGTACATAGCAAAGTTGGTCACTTAGTATATTAAATTCCTCAATAAATGAAGTGATTAATATAAATAAAAATTGGTATTTTATAGTTTAATTGATTCAAATCGGAGAATTAAATTATCTGACTTATAAATATATGTGAAATAAGTGGTAATAGTGATATTTTATTCTGTGAGAAAGAAAGTTTTATCCCTTCAAACAAAATAAAATCACTTTTAGCAGGTACATCACACGATATTTTTTCTACAAACAACATTAAAAGAACAAATAACTAATATCTATTTAATATTAATTAATTGATAAAATAATAGTATCGAGGTTATCAGTTTTGAATGAAATTTCATCTAATCTGTTCTTGAACAATATGTCAAGGTAATCAAAAACAGAATTTGTTTCAAATAATAACAGATTGCTATTAAACAACCCATCTCTACTAGGAGCAACACATAAACAACCAACCAAGGAAGTCGAACCTTCGACAAAGTTCTATATATCCGTTATCTTAAGAGATACACAAAAAAGTGATTATAGTAAATTATAGGCACCACTAAGCTTCACATCATAGAATTATTTGGTGGTATACAGGGTGTGTCGTTACGTTGTGGCAGCGTAAAGTTATATTTTTTCAAATGGAACATACTGTATTTTATTTTAAATTTAAATTCTTCTGATTTTGCTTGTATCAACAATATTGGGTTTTACTAGCTTATACAGAGTATTTTAGAAAATGGAGACACTTTTTGGTGAAATGCATGTTGTGCTCAACACTCTGTGTCTTATAAAGTGATGTGTTTCCAATAATTTCATTAGTGACAGACATAAATGAGTTCTCTATTCTAATTTTTATATCTTAATTTTCACTTAGCCCCACAAAAAAGTCTATTATAGTTAAATCCGGATATGTTGCTGGCCACCTTTTGTATATAATTTTTCCAGTTTTCTACACTCAATTCTTTCTTTTTTAATTCAAAGTTTAAGAAGAATCAATCCATGCGATGATTCATCAATTTATTACTTTTATTTATAGAGATTTGTGTTTATTAAAGACAGGCTCGTACGTAATCCGACCTATATTTTCAAATAATAATATTGGAAATATAGATAAGCGTCTTGCAACACCTACGCTCATATTTTAAACACAGTCCGGCATGTTTTCGCAATACGTGAAGCATCATAATTGTAATACACACAGCATACATTTGTTTCTAATGTTCGGTTTGAGCATTGCGGAAACTATAATTATTTTTTTTACTCTTCTTATGTGTTTAACATCTCACGGATGATGCCCTAGCATATGTATGGATGATATAATGCACCTTGAATGCAAATAAATAAACAAATACGTTAGAATGGAATGTAGATGTCGTTGATTTATTCATTTTATTGCTTTGTTCATACAGAAAAAAATGTTCTAGTGCAAATACAATTTGTAATATACTGTCTAGTTACTCTTATCACGTCTATAAATCTTCTTACGGTATTATTTTATTATTTTATTAGATAAGTGTCATCCTATATAGTTTTTAAGGTGTTGGTAGAAATAAATTTAAACAATTTTGTGGAGTTGGTTGTTTTATTAGAGAAATGCAACTCGGGAAACAAGGTTTTTGTTTTTAGCTTCCCTTGGTCATTTTTTGTGACTCAATTATTTTAAAAATCTTAAAAATCTTAAAAATCAAGCAGATAATGTAGAAAACTGGAATAATGAAATACATGCAAAAGGTGGCCAGCAAGATGTCCAGATTTAACTATAATATACATTTTTTGTGGGACTAAGTGAAAGATAAGGTGTACAAAATTCCCTAACATATATAAAAATTAGAATAGAGAACTCATTTATGTCAATCACCAATGAAATGAATAGAAATGTCAATAGGTCTTTTGAGGATCATAAAAAATTTTAAAAATGATGTTCCGCATTGTATACAAAATTAAGTAATGTCAAGAAAAAAACTTTTTTATTTCACTTTAAAAGACACAGAGTGTTGAGCACAACATGTTTTTCACCAAAAAGTGTCTCCATTTTCTAAAAGACTCAGTATAATCTAGTAAAACCCAATATTGCTGATATAAGCAAAATCAGAAGAATTTAAATTTAAAATAAAATTCATTATGTTCCATTTGAAAAAATATAACTTTACTCTGCCACCACGTAACGACACACCCTGTATAACTCCAAATAATTTTATGATGTGAAGCTTAGTGGTGCCTATAATTTACTATAATCACTTTTTTGTGTATCTCTTAATATAACGGCAATATAGAACTTTGTCGAAGGTTCGACTTGCTTGGTTGGTTGTTTATGTGTTGCTCCTAGTAGAGGTGGATTATTTAATAGCAGCCTGTTATTATTTGAAATAGTTTTCGAAAAACGTTGAACGTATGAAGCTGTATGTAACATATGTAACAATATGAACAACAATTATTGTATAAAACATGGCAGTAAAGTGTTCTTTTCAGACCCGTCTCCTTTTCCGGCTTGAATAATGCCATTTTATCGTTTAGATGTACAATAAACTAATAATCAACAATTAATATGAAGAAAATATTATCCTGTTATGAATAGGAATAGTATAAAAAATTATTACACTATTTAATTGAGACTTAAAATGTTTTCCAGCTTTCACATTACCTTAAAATGTTATTTTCCTTGATAAATAATTTGTTAAACTACTGTTTATTTCATTATAAAGCAGAGTTGTTGCGTTTCAATTTCAACAAACAAAATTTGGGTTATTAAATCTAATTAATGGATATCTCCTAATTAAAAAAAATGTGCAGTAATAGTTTGAATTTCAAGGAAAAGTTCGCTTCTAAAAATATATCTCTATTGTGCATCAAACCTACACACTACCAAATTGATATTTGATATTTTATGGCGAGGTAGACAATGCACACAACGTATTATACAGTTTGTCCTTGAAAAATACTTAATACAAGAATATTTTTATCACAATCTCTTTATAATTTTATATTTATAGTGTTTTTTTTGCAAATCCTTGAAATTGTGTGTAATATTTATTAATGTTTATATTTTTTTCTAAAAATAATACCGATATCTATACCAACAAATTCCATAAATTAATATTATTTGATGTTGCTCACCTTCTGGCACTATTCCAAACAATATGGAGAGTTACATTAACATTTTTTATCGCTCATAATTTGTTACAATAAAACAGATCGTCCACTTTAGAGTAATGGCCAGAGAATCTACCTCATTTTTTCGAAATGAGTTTAGAAATCGTTTAATCGGTTTACTTAAGTCTATTAAAACTTTTTGCTTTTACAATTATTATTAGAAAAGTTTGATTGATATGTATGCAATAGTTTTATTGAGAATTCCAGAGGAATTGGGGTCTTCTACATTAAATTTATTGAGGAAATCAAAAATAAAGAAATAAAGACTTCAGGAATGTGAACTACGAAACAACTAGCTAGCAAAAACAGAAATTTGATAGTTCCAAAATCATCCTAGACAGATATTCGAAAACTTTTCAAAAACTGTTGCCAATACTACTGCTGAAAGAATTTTATGTTGAACACGAAGGTTACAAAGGTAATTAGCAATTAGTTAAGTATTTTCTGTCCAAAAAACTCAAACTCTACAGCTATATTTATTACCAAATCTAGCTCATGGCTTGATTGGCCATTCTCCTCCATCCTTTCTTGTCGCTCACTTTCCTCTACTAGTTAGTAATATTAAGTATTCTTAAGTCTTCTTCTACATCTTCTTCCTCCTATTGAACTTGACAAAATGATTTTCGGGAGTCTATCCTGTGACATCCTCTGAACATGACCTAACCATCTTAGCCGCTGCGCCTTAATCACTCCTAGTATACTGGGCTCCCCATATAGCTTTTCTAGTTCTTTATTTGTTCTTCTTATCCATACTCCATTTGCCTCTTTTCCCCCAAATATTTTCCTCAACAGTTTGCGTTCCCATATTTGCACCATTTCTTGTTGTTTTTTGTTTTATGTCCAGGTCTCCGCTGCATATGTTGCTATAGGCCTAATAACTGTTTTGTAGATTCTTATTTTTGCGCCTCTTCATATATTTTTATTCCTAAGTACTCTATTTACTGCATAAAGCTCCTAGATACTGGAACCTTTCAACTTCGTCAAATTTGTATGTTTTTTTACTCGTTTCCACTGATAGATATTTGCCTTCTACGTATTCTCGGTCTGTGCATTCCATAAATTTTTTTGTTTTTTCCTCGTTAATATACAATCCTTTTTTCATGGCTGTTTCTTCCAGTTTCTTTACTACACTTATCAGTTCCTTCTTACTTCTTGCTAGGATTGCTAGGTTGTCGGCAAAAGCCAGTTATTGGTGCTTCTAATGGTATACTAGACCTGTTCTATTAATATTAGCTTGTCGCATCGCTCTTTCCAAAAGAAAACTGAATAGAACAGAGGACAATGGATCTCCTTGCCTTACTCCTTCATTCACTAGGAAACTTTCTGTTTATCTTATCTTGGTTCACCGTTAGCTGTACCATTCTTATGATTTTCTTACTTACTCCTAGCTCTTCTGTACAGTTCCCTTCTTTTAACTCTGTCGAAAGCTTGTTTGAAATCTATGAATAATATCATAGTCGGTTTTTGATATTGGTGACTATCTTCAGGGGAAAACCCAGTGTGGTCGGTATGAAAACAGGCCAAAACGTCTTATTCGTCAGTAAACACTTCGCATGACAATAGGTCTTCCGTGTTCTGCAAACCATTCATTTGAAATGGACCTGGTAGTGGAGAAACGGTCCCTTAAGGCCAATAATCTTGGGCGGCGATCTTCACGGTCTGTTGTTCTACGGGTGCCCCTTACTCTTTGCGTACGACCTTCTCGAAGCCATGCCTGACCACGGTGTCTACACTTCTTTGCACTCTAACTGCAATTTCCCGAAAAGAAAATCCAGCTTCCCGAAGTCCCACTATACGACCCTATATCAAACTCACTAAGTTGACGAAATCGTACAGGTCTTCGTACCCTAGGTATCGTAACCAATCGTAAAGAATGTCAAGAACCAAATTCCGCAAAATTTGGATCTTTACTACGGCTACAATATTCATTTTTGGATTGTTAGTGGATTTCAAAAAAAGCAGTTTAAAAACCGGAATCTTCAGTAAAATAAATTCATCATTTAAACTGGGTGTAACATTACTTGCAACAATTTATCTTTTTTTTAATGCTCATTCAGACAAATAAGTCAAGTAGATGTCGTGTCACATTTTTTTAATCAATTTTATCATAATAAACTTGATAGTTACGTGTACTTTATCTGAAAAAACCTTTATCTTGATCTCTAATCAATAAAAAAAGCGAGCTCAAGTTTTGTGCACCAGTTTTTTATGTTTTTATTTTTTTTTTTGTTCTCTACATTAGATATTACGTGAAATTTAGTAGCATGAAAGTATCCGAATAACTATAAAATTGTAAATAAATTTCCAAAACTGTTTTTTATTCACAGAAAAAGCTGTGACACAGAAATAAAAGGTCTTGTTGCTCTTTAATTACTTTAATAGACTTTGGAATTAATAATAAAGAAACCTGCAATTACCACATATATATCATTTTTAATTATTTTGCAACTGATTACAAGTTTCTTTAAGTTCAAGTGTAATTTTTGTTGATTACAGCCCAATATAAATGTCATTGCAGCCCCACAATTACTTTTATAATCTTAAGAAGGTTCTTGCAAATTTTTTCTGTACGTTTTAACATAATTTTAACCATATTTCGAAAGCTCCTTGTAATGCCAGAATTAATTTTATTGTCCTCAGATCAAAACATCTAGAATCCTGCAGATTCCAAGGTCCACTTTCGATAATTTTAAAATAGATTGTAGATTTCTGTATAATCAAGTATTCTTCTTGTTATTTGGATCCCAAGAATATTTCTAATTACTTTAATTGATTTTATATTTCAAAATATAGTATTCTGCAGTTTCCCATTAAAGAATAAAACGGTAAATTACATTCAAATAGCCTTTCTTCGATTTTATGATGAAATTAAAAGGTTAAAGATATTTTCGAAAAAAAAACTTAATCATTCAATTTATTTCTCAGTTATCTGTTGGTTTTTTTTATAAAAAAATACATTGCGAAATGCATTTTACGTAATATCTGTGCCATAAAGATATTAATTTGCAACTTTCAAATATTTATTAAAAGTAGTGCAGTAGTCAAATTTTTTATTTACCACAATCAATTAAAAAACAAAGTACCGACTATAATAATATTTAGATACCGTTTGGTAAACACAACAATCATCTGTAATAACAGATTAATAAAGTCAATAAAAATTGTTGCGAAATATCAGTTTCGCAACTGTGGAAATATATTTTTTAATTTATTCTGCAAACTATTATACTCTGTGGAAGCCCATCTCAAAGTTTAATAGTGGAAAACTTCCAAGATTTATTTGTTAATTATGGTTAATTTGTTTGTAGTTGGCAGGTACTGCTTTACGGTCTTGTTTACAACATTTTACGATTTTTTTTAGCCGCCAACTCCAAATAAATTAACTATAACAATTTTACACTGTAGATCTGCTGGATGTCTGAATTTTTAAATAAAAGTGGAAATTGTGTTAAAAATTTTCATTGTTTAATTTCGTTATTGTTCGACACATGAAAATCGTGTTCTCTATAGTCAAAATTCACTTGTCCAATAAACGGTAATACCTAATAAAACCAGGATATTATTTAACGTTTTTTACAACATGGATAATTTCAATTTTATACTCCATCACTAAGCAGTACCTATACCAAAACACGACAAATGAAATATAACTTATAAAACTGATGCAACAAACAATTTACATTAAAATAAATTATAACTGATGTCATTTCGAATTTCGTGTTCTTAACGTTGACAATGCTAAAAATTTTCGTACCAGTTTGTATCTTTATACGCAACATTCTCCAAGAAATATTCAAACGTTTCCATGCCTGTCATTGCCGTGGATATTTTCAAAGGGAGCAATGGCATCCGCAAAAAATAAGTTTCCTTTAATAAATAATCTAAAAATATCAAAAAATATTCAATGGCAGACTATTTTGGAATCGTAGTTTGATAAATGAACACTTTTATGATCTTGAGAAATGAAAATAAGGAACCCATATAATCGAATTTTATTTTTGATAACTTCTAAAGCATATTGTAACATTTAGAAGCTAATTGGCACCCAACGTGGGGCACTATGAAATGTACTGGGCAATTCATAGGTCCGAGAAGAATTTCCCAGTACATTATAATGGTACACAAGTCTTAAATGAATCTTTTTACACTTTTAAAGATTCCATTTACCATCGTATTACTTTTATTGTATAAAAAAACTCAAAATGAATAGATTCTGCTGGTTTTAAGTAGAGTTTTTGACATATTATAATTATATTAGAGGTTTTTGTAGGTTGAAGTGTCTTTACTGGCATAAAGGATTTAAAAATATGGTTCTTACATATTTCACAGATCAATTTTATGGTCTAGATAATTCAAAATAAGGGATTCTCTCTGATATATATATATATACAGTAAAACTTGTGTCAACAGCCACCTGTCAAAAGCGGCTACCTGTGCTAACGGTCAATTTCAAAATTCCCCAAATCGATTATATGGAAATTCCCATGGGATTTACGGACATCTTTTTAATGCGGCCGCGGCCAAATAATCTCAAATTCTTAAAGCCCATTTCATAGAAAATTACCTGTTAATATCGGTCAAAATATTTTAGTCTATTTGTTGATGGAAATACCCAATATTATTAGATATTTAAATACGTATCTACCTACCTAAAAAGGGATGAAATTATCTGCGCCACTGTGATTACTCGGCAATTGCTTCTTTGTAATTTGGTATGAATGAATTTTTCGGCGAGAAAGATGAAATTTTCTTACAGTTTTATTGTTATTCTTTTTTATTAAAGTATTTTTTTTTCTATATCCTCGATGTTTAATTTAGGACGAAAGTTTTATATGTTTCTTTCGCCGTTTTTAGGTTTACAGATAGAAAAAGAAAAAACAAAAAGAAAACAGTAATATTGACGGTGAAAAAAGCATCAACTTACCTGTGATGGCTTAAGCACGATAAATTAAAATGTTGTACGTACCTGAAATAAAAGAAAAATTTTTATATTATTTAAATCAGTATTTTGTTAAAAATAAAGTATTTAGGGAACATCAGTAACTTTTATTTTGGGTTCTGCATATCGAAAAAAAATTTAAAATTTGCAGGAATGGAAATTCTGGTCCAAAACTACAAAAACGATGTGAAACTTGTGGAATTCCTTATTCCGAATTCTTAAGACTGTAAAAATAATTATTTTGGGTTCCCAAATATGTAAAATTGTGTGACCTGTGTATTGGAACCTCTGAATTCCTTCAATATAGAGCCAAAAGACACACATGGAACTAGCAGGACTGTAAAACTAATGGGGTAGCTGCCAGAGCCTTTATTTTGGGGTGTGAAAGACATTTGAAATGCCAAAACCACTTTTTTAAAAAATGACAGACATATGGACATGAAAGAATGTTAATTTAGGTTCCAAATATGGGAGAAGGTACCCAAAAATAAGTTAAATCTGCAAAAAGACTTATTTTGGGTTCCTTGGAGTATAAAAATAATTGAATATTGCCATATTGCTGTAAGATATACAAGGTGAGTCATAACTATTGGGACATAGACTAAGGACAGGTTATTTGGACCAAAATATAGCTATTGGGCCAAATATGCCTTAATATAATGTTGCTGAGAAAAAAGATACAGTGTGTTAAAGTTAATTTTTGTTTTTCGTTTTTTGCTAATAGTTTCCCTGTATATTTATAAATTGATATCAAAATTGGCACAGAGGCATAATCTTAGACGAGAAATAGTATTTTATTTACAATTTTACGTTTTGTCATAGAGGGCGCCACGTGGATTATTCCTAATGATCAAATTGAGTCTAAACTTTTTCTGATGAAATTTTTTAGTAATTTTTATTAGAAGATATGACGTAAACATCATTTTTACGTAAAATTGGTAGTCTTGTTTAAACATGATAATTTCAACCGTTTTCGATAAAAACGCAGTCGAACTGCTTAGAGTTTTAAAAAAGGATTTCAAATATTAATTCATTTATGAAAAGTATGATTTGGACTGTCAGATAATTGTTGTTGGTAAATGTCATTTGTTCAGAGTAAATTATTTTTGATGTGACAGTGTAGTGTAATGTTGCATTTTTTAAAAGTAATCATTACTTTTTTTTGATTAAAATGCCTCGTCACAATCATTTTACTAATGAAGAAATGCGAAATATGATTTGCGTATACGCACAAGAAAATTTTTGCGGTCGCTGGGCAGCCAGAAGGTATGGAATGTTATACGCAAACAGAAGGCAACCAAATCACAAAACTTTTGCAAGATTATATCGTAGTTTAGGTGAAACTGGGTCATTTCACACTAAAAATCGGGGTGGTCGACCGAAACAAATCACACCTAATCAAGAAGATGAACTTTTGGTTCGAGTAGATGAAAATCCTGAAATAAGTTCACGACATCTATCAGCAGCAACAGGAGTAAGTCAGTCGTCTATAATTAGAATTCTAAAAAAAGAGAACCTCCATCCTTATCACTTCACTCCTGTTCAAAATTTACTTCCAACAGATCTTCCACGACGGTTACAGTTTTGCCAACATATTCTGAATAAACATCGCAATGACAGACACTTTATTAAGAATATTATGTTCACCGACGAAGCAACTTTTACCAGACGAGGGGTTTTTAATTGGCAAAATAGTCATTATTGGGAAGAAGAAAACCCGCATGCTATTAAAGCTAGACATTTTCAGCATGAGTTTAAATTGAATATTTGGTGTGGCATTATAGGCGACCAACTACTAGGGCCTTATGTTCTTCCTCCGAATTTAAATGGAGATTCTTATTTATTCTTTTTGGAAAATACTCTTAGTGATATTTTAGATGATCTATCACTGGATGTAAGAAGAAAAATGTGGTTTATGCAGGATGGAGCGCCACCTCATTTTTCATTAGCTGTTAGAAATCATCTTAATGAAGTATTTCCTCAACGATGGATTGGCAGAGGCATCAGTGATTTTTAATGGCCACCAAGAAGTCCTGAATACAACCCGCTAGATTTTTATTTTTGGGGACATATGAAGTCCTTAGTTTATGCCAATGAAATTAATACACGAGACGAACTTTGGAGATACATTCAAAATGCAGCTTATTATCTTATAAGGGGACAGAATAACATTTTTTTAACGTCCGAAAATCCTTTATAAAAAGAATTAGAAAAGGCATAGAAATCAGAGGAGACCATGTAGAACATTTAGTTTGAGTTTTTGTGAGTTCTTTTAAGTTAAAGTGTGTTTAGTTTTGATTTATCGTCAAAACGGAAACCTTACCTTAGTTGCAACTTTGTTTATTAGTTTGATATTTGATAGTGGAATTGTAAATAAAATACTATTTCTTGTTTAAGATTATGCCTCTGTGCCAATTTTGATATCAATTTATAAACATACAGGGAAACTATTAGCAAAAAACGAAAAACAAAAATTAACTTTAACACACTGTATCTTTTTTCTCAGCAACATTATATTAAGGCATATTTGGCCCAATAGCCGTCCAAATAACCTGTCCTTAGTCTATGTCTCAATAGTTATGACTCACCCTGTATAGTAAAAAATAAAATAGCTATGTCTTGTATAACGAGTATCTCTTTAAGTATCAAATAATTGGATTTTTAAATGACTATTTCACTAGACTTTTTTTAACTGACGAAACTTCGAGTGAAAATTTTTTCCCGGCCAAATTTTCTTCTGGTTTTATTCGAATTTATGGCTTTTTGGCAATTTGGCAATTGCCAAGCACCAAAATTTCATACCAGTCGAATATTTTGCAGGCAAAATTTTCTCTTATAATACAGGGTGTCCATCTATAAACTGACACATTTTAACTGCTTATACGTCGAGAACGAAAAATGACAACAATGTGCGGTTTTCACAGAACTTTATCAATATCTTTAAAGTTTTTTTTGAAAGTGTTGCCAAGTTTCAAAATTTACCTGAAATAGGAGAGAAAAAATTGATGATTTTCAAAGGCCGATTTCTCAAAAATTTTCAAAAAGGTGTCATTTACTAAGACAATTTATACATTTTCGGAAAGGGAATTTAACAGGCTTTCATGTGCAATTAAAACGTACAGGGTGTTACATTTAAAATTTTTGAGAAATCGGCCTTTGAAAATCATCAATTTTTTCTCTCCTATTTCAGGTAAATTACGAAACTGTACTTTTCAAAAAAAAAGATATTGATAAAGTTCTGTGAAAACCGCACATTGTTGTCATTTTCCGTTCTCGACTTATAAGCAGTTAAAATGTGTCAGTTTATAGATGGACACATTGTATTATATACGACAATAATAGTAAGTTTTGTTTAATAGATCATTATTTAATATTTTTAATTCCAATTCTTGCTTGGTACGATATTACAGATATTAATTTGCAATTATTCGTTCCACCAAAGGAATTAAAATTAATAGAGCAGTATTTAAACTCGACTTTCATTTATATATCTAGATATAGATTATTTTATTTAATTTAAATTAACTAACTGTTCAAAACAAACATTAATAAATTAAGAGTGGAGACAACGGAAAATCGTTTGTCACGCGATCCGCCAATAAAATGTAATATTACTTTGGCAATTGTTAACTTTTCATGGAATATTCCATGCGCATTTATATCCACTCAAGATTCAGTAATAACCTTTAATGCACATACAATTGTTTTTCTTCTATTTGCATATCGTAAAATTCATGTTATATTTATTTTTTTTTAATCTATAACTATCACCAGAATTACACTGTCCTTTTTAAAAATTGTAAGCAAGATTTGCCAGACTGTAAGTTTTTTTAAAAAATATTCTTTTCAACAGTTTAAATTTTCAGTCAAAAACATTCAACCCTTCTTCATTATGGTCCAAATATTCGATGGTAAAATCAATGATTATGGTTAATAAGAATGTCAAAATATCAAGTTTCCCAAAGTTGATAGTTTTTTTGATAAAACAGAATGTAGACCATCAGCCAAACCAGTCGAAGGTGCTGACAAAGGAACAGATAAAGAATATCTATTACTAAAAGTGATAGCAGTACTTGGAGTTGCTGGAGGTTTCCGTAGGGAATCTGGAGGATAACTCAGCTAGTAGTAAAGATTAACCAGACAAAAACGCATATTCGACAAGCTTTCACTGTAATTAACAGTGATGAGGTTCACTATTCAGATGTGTTTAGAAAATACATGAATTTACGGCAACACGTCTCCCTGAAAGCTCTTTTGGTGGATTATAGACAAGGAAAATGTCTGTCTCAAAGAGCTGGTATACATCTTGTTGGCGGAGCACCTAAGAAAATAGCTGAGTTCTTAAAACTAGACCAACCAGAAAAGTATACAGGTCATTGCTTCAAGAGGACAACCTCAACGTTGTTGGCCAATGCTGGAGCTGACCTTAAAGTTCTAAAACAACATGGTGGATGGAAGAGTTCTTCAGTTGCAGAAAATTGAGTATGAAAAAAAAGTGTTTTTAATATTTGTGTTTGTCGATTGTTTAATGACAGTTAGCACAGAATATGTCACCTGAAGAATCCATTTGGGAGCAGTATAAATAAAATAATAAATATTTCCCTTTATTTTCCAGGTTTCTGCAAATCCTGAAAGTTATTTTAATAATTAGAACTCGAAATAAAAGTAGTAGCAGTTTCCTTACGTCTTTTAACATCTTAAGAACCCAAAATAAATGTCCTGCAAGTCATATATCTCAGTTTTGGTAACTTTGAACCTACTTTTTCAAATCTTAGATAGGGATCATAGATCGGGACCAAATTTAAAGCACTTTCATATATCCCATTAAGCCATTTTGATTATTTATACACACGTTTAAGGTTCTTGCAGTTTACTTCATACTCCTGCAATTCCTCAATTCCTTTTATGGATTATTCACAAACCCATTCCACTTATCAGCCATCTTGATTTAATTATTTTTTTCACTACTAGCCTCTATACCTAACTTTATTGACTTTGGTTGAGGTATACGAGGGTTGTTGTTGTTTGACAATCATTTGAGTGAGTCGATGTGAGTGTTTTTATGAAAATGGAAAAAATCGAGTATTGAGCTGTCATTAAATATTTGTTTTTGACAGGCAATATGCCTACGCAAATCAAAGACGAGTTGGACGCTGTGTACGGGGACTCTGCACCATCATTTACCACCGTGAAATTTTGGGCTGCTGAATTTAAACGTGGCCGTACCAGCTTGGGTGACGATGAACGTTTGGAACGTCCAAAAACTGCAACCACTGACGATAATATCGCTCAAGTTCACCAAATGGTGCTAGACAACCGTCGAATTAAAATTAGAGAGATAGCAGAGGCTATAAACATGTCCAAAGAACGTGTTTGTCACATATTGAATCAATATTTAGGCATGAGAAAGCTGTCCGCGCGTTGGGTGCCGCGTTTGCTCACTTTGGACCAAAAACTTGTTCGAATGAACATTTCCAACTCTCTGTTGGCGCAGTTTAGGCGCAATAAATCAAAGTTTTGGCGCCGATTAATTACTGTAGATGAAACTTGGATACACCATTATACTCCAGAAACAAAAACACAGTCAAAACAATGAACTGCGAAGGGGGAATTGGCTCCAAAAAAAGCAAAGGTTGTTCCTTCGGCTGGGAAAGTGATGGCAACTGTTTTCTGGGATAGTCATGGAGTTATCTTAATCGATTATCTTCAAAAAGGAAAAACCATTACAGGAGCATACTACGCATCATTACTTGACAAGCTGAAGGCAAACATTGCGGAAAAACGGCCACATTTGCAGAAAAAAGAATTTTGTTTCACCAAGACAATACGCTGTTTCACACCTCAGAGGTTGCCATGGCGAAAATCCACGAATTACGGTTTGAACTGCTTGACCACCCTCCTTACTCACCAGATCTAGCCCCAAGCGACTTTTTTTTGTTCCCTAAGCTAAAAGTTGCGCTCGGAGGACAGAGATTTTCGTCGAATGAGGAGGCCATCACCTTCGTAAACAACTATTTTGCAGAGAAAGACGCCGAGTACTATTTGGAAGGGTTGAAGAGAAGGGAGCATCGCTGGGAGAAGGAGACTATGTAGAAAAATAAAAATTAATTTGAAGAAAAAATGTTTAGTATCTTTGTTAGGTTGGAAACTTTTCAGACAACCCTCGTATAGTAAGGTTTTTCAAGTAGAAAAATGCGGAGACTACTTGATTAGAAGTAAATCTCAATCTATTTGACAGAAGTGTTTCAAGATAATTTCTGCAAGGCTAAATATGAGTCTGTTCCAAACTTTACGGACACATTGTATATAATTATTTACTATTCGTTAATACTAAAAATAGTTTGATGTTTTAGTATTTTTCTTATTCCAAATTTTTGTCCTTTTTTTATGTAATAAAATGTGCCTCGGAATTTTTAAGTTCCCTCTATCTTTTCCGTTGAACTTGATCCTCGAGAAAAAATCTTGCGGTTAATGGCTCTTCATATGTAAATTTTTAATTTTGAATATTCATCCGTTTCCTTACTCGTCAGTTGATTAACTCGAAAATTCATTTTTTTGTCTACTTCTTCCCTTCGTACTTCTATACATTGCAAACAATATTTAAAGATACGTATATTTTTATTATATTCAAAAAATCGTTGTGGTATTAAATATTACACCCCACTTTTTTGTTGTCAAAATGTGGGCGTAATTATCATAGGAAATACGTAAATGGGGTCGCAACTGTAAATCTTAGAGGGTGGATACATAAAAGAACAGATGTTTTTTTGTGACAAAAAAATCATCTGTCATTGAATATCACAAATTATCACCCTAAAGTTTTAATTTTAATGTTAAAACGTCGAAACCCGCAAAAATATATAACTATGTTGGTTTTTGGTACGAAATTTGTTGGAAATATTAAAAATATTCAGTGTTTTATTGGCATGATGATTGTTATAGACGTAATTTTCGATATGGCGTGCCTTTGGGTGCACGAAATCCGAACTATGATAATGATAGAAATTACTCTTTAGGATGTTTTATTTTAATTTAAAGTTGTTAATGAACAAATAAATCTTGGAAGTTCTCCACTATTAAACTGTTTACTTTGATTGAGTATTCATTTTATACATAGATAAGACATTATTGTAAAACACAAATATATTAAGTTATTGTAAAGATCAGCATGATATAGTTTTTTACTGGTTTTGGGGTTGTCTTTTATATTTCGGGATTTGGCAACCCTGATGTTGCAATCTGGCAACTGACAGCTCTATCGTAGAGTTGGACATTTTTGAGGTTTTGACAAACCAAAAGATTCATCTTGGCCCCAAAATGGAATTAAATCGTGAACATTTTCGTGTGATCATTTTTTACAACTTTCGACGTGGATTAACTCAGCAACAGTTCGGATTTTTATGTCAGTACCTATATATGATTGAAATCTACAAGTAAATATTATATTTTTTGTTAAATGTTGCTCCGGTTTCCCCTATACCTACACTATCAGCTTTCCAACTCAGACTGCATAGATAGAAAATCCTCGACGATTGCATATTTTATTCTCAACCAAGTATTACATTACACGAGTAGTAACACAATAGGTTCGCTCATTATTTAATTGATTTTTCATCAAAACATTCGCAAAAAATGACTCTCATTAATATAAGCACTTGTGTATCTTTTTTTGGGTGTTTTACTGTCTATATTACCGACGGGACGTGATTTTATTTAAAACTCGTTACGTATCGAGTTTCTCACTTGGATTAATTAGAGGTTTTCAACCTCATTAGCGCATCATCAAATTCGTTACGACAGTGGCGTCGCATAAAATGCAACAAACACAAAATTACAGCCGTCATGTTAATTATAATCCGTCTGGAAAGTATCCGGAAAAAGAATGCATAATTATAATTTTGCAGTATATATTTTTATTATTTGAATTATAAAATAACCACAAACAACAAATACAACCTCCATTTAATTCTAAACACTTAAGTAAACGTCCAGGTGCTCCAGAAACTAGGCCACTGCCATACTGCTCGCTCGGTGATGGTGGTCCAGGACTGTAAAACCCAACGAATCAAACCTTCTTTATTTCGTGGGTTTGCTCGTTCAGTGGGACTAAGATCTGGTGAAGCTGCTGGCCATGGAATTGTTGTCAGTTGGTGTTCTTGCATCCAAGCTTGAGTATGTCATCTTGCATTATCCTGCTTAAAACGCCACCACTCTGGATATAAAGCATGAGCTGTTTCAAGAAGAAAACCATTTAAAATATCACAATACTTTGCACTATTAACAGTGCCATCAACTATACTTGAGATATTGATCCCCAAACTATTATTTTAGTGGGAAATTTGGAAATTTGAACGGTAACATTTTCTCTTGACAGGATTTTAAGATGGTTTGCACCAATCTGGAAACAACTCTCGTCAGATATAAAAATATCTCCTTGAAAACCTTGACAAAACTCCATTCTTCGTTGCTTTTGTTGAGGTGTTATTGTAGGGATTTTTTTCGGTTTCCTTGATATGTGGCCTTGTCTTTTCAGTGACATGCGGACAGTTTCTGGACACACATTTATTCTTCGTTGATTTCTAAATCAGCTGGCCAGTTTTCGAAACCCTAGGAGCGGATTTTGTTGTCCTAAATTCACTAAAGCGTTTAAATTGTTTCCGCGAATCTTACGCGGTCTTCCCAAAACTGGTCTATGTCTTATATCTGTACCAGTTTTTATCCTCTTAATTGTCTCATACACTGCACTTTTTCCGAGTTTAGTCAATTGCACTAGTTTTTTAACGTTTCGAACACCCTTTCTATAGTGTATTTGAAAATCAAGAGAGAGTAAATTCCCAGAAATGTTTTGCAGTTATCAGTGTTAAAGGCAGTAAACCATAGACGTGCGTTTTCAAAATTAAATTAATATGGAAATAGAAATATTTAATTTGTTTTAGTTATTTATACCTAGATTACCAATTTTAGATAGATAAACATAATTCGTAAGTAGTAATTTAATTTGGGTAAAATGAAGAAAAAGTCAATATTATTTTAGGCATTTTGTTTTAGGCATATGTTTATTTACAAAATATGTATATAATATGTAAGTACAGATAATTACAATTACTTATAAATTAATATGAGGAGCTAAAAAAACAATTAAGTAGGTATATGAGAAAAAAAAACCAACCGCAAGGATAAAATTTGACGAGCAACATGCAAAAAATACGACAATATTAAATCTTAAAAAATAAAATTCTAAAAATAAGATTAAAGTACATAAATTAATAATTTTAAAGTTATGGTTCCTCGCACTCTGTGTCAGAGGATTCACCATCTGATTCTAGAGAAATTACAATGGGCTCTATAGTAATATCAATTATGTTATCTAGCTCCCACATTTTTTTTTATATTTCTGTAACGTGTCTAATACATTTTTGCCAATTTTCACTGGTTACTTCAGATATTGCCTTATTGAAGAGATTTTTAACATCTGATAATTTAAAAGTAGTGTTATTTCTGGCAACAGAACCTTTAACTTGAGCCCATATCAATTCTATCGGATTCAGCTCACAATGGTAGGGTGGTAAAGGAAGGATTTCAATTTCTCGTTTTTTGGCTATCTCCTCAATATTATGTTTTTTATAATTTTGCTTATGTTTTTTAGCAATAGTTAACAATTCTGCCCTCAGCATTGTATTGTCAAAGGCTAAATTTTTAGAAGATAACCATTTTGCAATTTCATCCTTTTTCCATTTAGTGGTTGGTAAAGGTTCAAGTAATCTGTAGTGGTAACTTGCATTGTCCATTACAATAACCGATCCTTTTGGTATGAATTGAATCATCTGTTCAAAATATTCCTCAAACACGTCTCCATTCATTTCTTCGTGATAATCAACGGTTTCTTTCGATTCAAATAAGAGTAAACCATTCTCAAGAACACTGTTTGTACTGCCTATATGACAAATAATTAATCTTTTACCTTTTCCTATAGGTTCCTTAAAACCAGTAGTATATCCTTCTAGAAAAGCTTGATGGGATGATTTTATATTTTTGTCTTTCCAAACTCTTCCTACACAATGTCCTTCATTAACCCATGTTTCATCTAAATAATAAATGTTTTTATTTTGAGCTTTAACTTGTTGTATTCTTCTGAGGTACTGTCTTCAACATACAATTTCTTCAGAATCAATTAGCATTGAGTGTCTGCCCATTTTTTCAAATTTAAAGTTTAACTCATGTAACGTTTTCCATAGTTTATCCCGGCTTATTGTGGGTAAATCAACATCATTCGTAATGGCTTGCAAAACTTTATCTAAAGTTGGTATTTGCTTGTTTATAAAAAATGAGTGAACAAGCTTACTAATAGCATTTTTTAAAAACTCGTCCACGTTGACTTTTAATAGTTTTTGTCTACCTGGTTTCGGCTTTGGTGAGGTTACTCCACCTGATTTTTCCTCCTTTAGAACTCTATATATTGTAGATTTTCCATATCCCATTGCCTTAGATGTTGTTTCAACTACACTGTCAATAGTGTTTGAGGGATTTTGATGTTTAAAATAGTGGTACACATTCACTACAGCACTCTTTTCATTGAGCGATAAATGGTCCAGTTTTAATTTTTTCACTGGCGTATACTTACAAACTGCTTCCATTTTTAGTCACTACTATTTGTCACGTTTATCGAAAATCAAATAACTGCATTTCTAGAAACTTAAGCACTATTTAAGTCAAAATATCTGTCATTAGAAGCTGTTGCCATTCGTAGGTCGTTAAATAACAATTATCCCTTTCTACTCTGGTTACGCCTATGACGCACGTTAATCCTCTTAGGCCTGCTGTAGTAACAATGAAAGATCATAAAATAATGTGATAGTCCAAGAAATTTAATAAATTTTGTATTGAAATTATCAAAAACAATTTAGAATGCATTACAAATATTGATGTTTTACCGCACGTACTGTACTATAGTTTTGCAAACCGAATTAGTTTTTATTCTGGGAATTTACTCTCTCTTGATTTTCAAATACAGTATATACAAATATTCCACCACTTTTCTTTTTTCCACTAGCGACATTATTTTACAAAACTCACGTCTGTTTACAATCAACAATATTTGATTGATACTGTTGTCATGCGATTTTATCCATAGCCAACTATCGGCACAATCCACTTGACGCATTAATTTTGTCTTAGAATGTTACGAAAAGAAAATATATTAAAATTAGGAAAAATAAAAAATTTCTGATACTTTTTAGACGGACTATATTTAAACCACCTTTAGATACAATATCTTCATTAGAACTGAAAAATTTTGTATATGAGTATCAAGTATAGTATCAATATAGTAGAACTTTCAAGTTTATGGCCTTCACAAGTTGATCATAGAATCACCATCATATTTCTTGTAAAGCGGAAAACGAGTGACTCTCCTCGCTCATCTAAGAAGGTACGTTAGTCAAAGTCGAACGTCAAGGTCATGGTAATTATTGCCTGTCCAAATCCACCTTACTCTTTTTAAGATTTTTCGTTGCGCTCTAAATATGCTTCAGTTTCAGCAATAGTTCCCGAGGATCAGATTTGGAGAAAAGGGTGGATGAAGAAGCAAATCAAAATCTAATTAATGTATTTTAGCCATCGTTATTATATACTTGTAACTCACTGCTTTGTCTTGATGAAATAAGGAGTTTTCTTGGAAATTTTGGTATTCAAACGATCAAAGAAATCTTTATAGTAGTTGCTGTTTATTGTTTTTTCATGTTTCAAATAGTTAATGAATAAAGAATCTTTTTTTTCTATATTTTGCCAGTATCAATCAAATTTCAATAACTCACCAGCTCAAATGTCAAGAAATTTTAACAATTTTCGTAATAGAATCCATTCTTCTGATTTTTAACAAAGTATCTATCGATTTTTAAATGAGAGAAAACAGGGAAATGTTAGTGAACCAAAAAAACACGTAGGAAAAATGTCCATTATGGTTAAATTGATTGTACTAACCCTTACTTTTTGGAAGTCCATCTTATTGAGGATAATAAAAAACTCTTCGTTTTAACAAAACTTCCAATATTTATTTAAAAATTGCCTAGCGAAACGGCTGTCATTGAGTCTTTTAAAAAAGCAATTTTTAAATAAATATTGGAAGTTTTGTTAAAACGAAAAGTTTTTTATTATCCTAAATTCCATTATGGTTGATAACTTTCATGAAGATATCATTAGAAGACAAGTCCATTCTTTGTACTTAAATAAAGAGATGTGCAAACAGCTTTTGTATTTTACTTTAATTACTTTTTTCTTTGCTACAAACAATCTTAATATTATTTTAAAATATCATTAAATGTTTCTAACGACGTTAATGGTTAATGGTCTCTAACAATACTCGGTTTGAGCAAAGTGCAAAATGTAGTTAGTTTTAATTGGGGTTAATAACAAGCCGGCTCGTTCTCTAACTGGTATATGACCATCATTGACAGGTTTTTGATATATCTACGTATATATCGTATAATTGTTAATTAAACAGACATACCCCCATGGATCAAACTGACATCTCTCTGTGTATACGATCGTTTGGGTGAAATTTAATATTTTGTCCAGCCATCGAAGGTAATTAAAAGTAAATGGGGTGGTTTTTTTTTTGTAAAAAAAACATTTATTTAATTTTTTTGTTCTTACCTGGACAATTAGTTTCGTCGGAGTTATCGGAGCAATCTTGACGACCATCACATTTTCTTTCCAACGGCAGACATTGATCATCGCAGACGAATTCATTCCCGTTACATTCTGGAAACAATTTTTAAATTACTTTTATCAAAAACTACTTACGGTATAATTAATTCATTCCAAAATTAACAATTAAGTAATTTAACAAAAGATTTCTTCAAAAATAAATTTAAATTTAGAATACGAGCGACATCTACGTAGTAATATAAGCAGCTTAAGTAGAACACATCAATATCATCCCTTTATAGATTTTTTCCATACATAGAAGTTTGTTATTTCTATCCACCAAGAGATGGCGCAACTAGTTATATATTTTACAAATCCCCCCAGCTTATATTCGCAACTCAAAAGAGTTTAGAACTTACCTCTTTGGCAATTATGTTCATCAGTACCATCGACACATTGAGCTACGCCGTCGCAATGTTGAGACAAGGGGATGCATCTGTGTACATCGCATTTGAATTCACCTTGACGACATTCTAGAATAAAATCGATGCTTTATATTCGCCACCAAAACGGTCTTTACAGTATTAATCAAGAAAAAATGATAATTTAAGCATTATAATATTGCTGGTCAATTTTATTTTAATTCAGTTTACATTATGAATATAAGATGTTTAGAAACCAGTTTAGAAAAATGGAATGATGATTTATATTAAGAATAATGAAAAACCCTTCGTTTTACCAAAACTTCCAATATTTATTTAAAAAATTGCTTTCTTAACTTTAAAGACACTCGTTTCGCTAGACTTAGCATCGTCAGATTGACATATGTCAATCTGACGATGCTAAGTCTAGCGAAACGGCTGTTAAGAAAGCAACTTTTTAACTAAATATTGGAAGTTTTGGTAAAACGAAGGGTTTTTCATTATTCTTAATAAGATGGACTTCCAAAAAGTAAGGGTTAGTACAATCAATTTAATTTTGATAATTTATATTGTTGAAAAGGCAAAAATAGTAGTGGATTCTTAAGAACTCAGTCCTTTATAAGAATTAACCGTCAACAAGTACAGTTTATTGCTGCTGCAAGAAAATCAAACCCGGTAGCCGATTAATTTCGTGAAGGTCGTCCAAATCGGTTGTTTGTTCTCAAAACATTATTATTATTATCATAGAAGATTAAAGAAGCCGAGGTCTAGGACCTATATAGCTCCTATAGAAAAAAAAACATATATCGAAACAAATGAAATAACCTTATAGTACAGAGATAATACAGTAAAATAAAACAACATATTTTCCACAAAAGTACGATAGAAAACTAGATGATAAGAACACAACATGAAAATACATTTATAAATACAAAGAGATCAGTTGAGCATAGTTAATTTATAGGCATCGTAGTTGTTTTTGAAAGAGTTAACACTCAAAGCGCTGACAACGTTTGGAGGAAGAGAGTTCCAACTGTCAATCACTCGATTTGACAGAAAACCCACCTTTGTACGAGTGGAATCCCGTGCCCAGTCTGTATTCCACACAGGACCAGCAAACTCCAAAGTTGATCTCACGTAGGTATTAAAAATATTCGCAAAATTTGGAGGAGAAATTTTGCAAAATGACTTAGAGAGAAGGTAAAGTGAACTTTTAGCTGTACTGCAAATATACTGAATGTGTTCGGACCACGAAAATGTTTCTGTGACAAGTATTTCCAAATCTCTCTGCCGAGAAACAGTTTCCAAGTTTGTGTTAGAGAGTACATACCTAGGTGGAGCACTGAGCACTTTGATGCCTTTAAAGGTAAAAGCCAGACATCCACCCATTTCGATACTCTGTGCAAATCAGCTTGGAGTGTGTCCAAAGACGGAACTGTTGCTTTCAACGCTAAGTGGCAGATTTGCTACGTACACTAGAAAGAGAACAGGTCCTAAACCGATCCTTGTGGCACCCCACTAAACACATCAAACATTGAGAAGAAGGAGTCTCCAATACGAACACAAAACTTCCGATTAGTCAAGAAAGCTTCAATCCAATTGAGCAGGTTGCCTCTAACTCCGTTATGTGCGAGTTTAAACAGTAGACGTTTAGTCGGAACGCGATCAAATGCTTTGGAAAAGTCCAAATATATATAATGTCCACCGGTTGTTTACTGTCCAAAGCTAGAGACCAATCATTTACGAACGACAACATATTCGTCACCACAGACCTGCCTGGTACAAAACCGTGTTGAGACGCTGGGATTCTATCATGTTCAGTTAGAAAGTTTATTAGGAAATCACGAATTATAGATTCCATAATTTTGACAGCGATAGACGTTAAACTTATAGGACACTGGGTCCTCCCTTTAACTCCAGAACACCTACGTAATCGCCTTGAGTGGTGCAGAAAACCGTCACTCTGGGATCAGGAATGGAACAGTATTGTCTTTGGTGACGAGTCTTGATTTTGTTTAGGCATGCACGATGGTCGAGCGACGGTCAAAAGACGACGTGGTGAAAGAAGTTTTTTTGTTGAAAGGCATGTCCATCAAACTGTTGGAGTTATGGTTTGGGGTGCTATAGCTTATGGTTTGAGCTCACCTTTAATCTTCATCAGAGGTAACATGAATGCGCAGCGGTATATCCAAGAAGTTTTAGAACCCCATCTTGACACCCCGGCAAATCCAACTTTCAAACAAAATAATGCCCGACCACATGTCGCTAGAGTCACAATAGACTTCTTTCAACATAATTATGTCACAGTATTACCTTGGCCACCAAGATCCCCCGACTTATCCCCATTTGAGCACGTGTGGGATATGATGGGTAGAAAATTTCTCAATTTGTAACGTCCTCCTCAGACTCTAGAAGAACTTCGAGAGAAGTAGATGGATTCTAAAGAAAATAAAGGGCATAATGAGATTCAAATGCGGATATGGCTTCAATCTTTTCAACTTAAATATTCTTAAACAATTTAGTATCTAGGAATAATACTTTAAATTTAAACACAAACAGAATCTGATTGGTATATACAATAAATTGACCAGCAATTAGCTTTATATACAAAGATATATACACAAGTTCAAACAAAAATGTTAATACAATTAAACAAACAACAAAAATCAAAAGTTAAAAACCGATTGATGTAAAGTTAGACGATGAACAATGTACATGGTGATGAGGTTTTGCGAGTCCATTCTCTCCATTTGATGACATAACGTTATTAGTTTTACTTATGGTATTGAAGATGAAGCTGTAGGTACGCTGGCAGTTTTGTTAGCTGTTGCTAATATACAATGCTAGCTAAAAGTCGTCACCCCTCTCATGTCTCTTTGAACTGTAATTCTTATAATAGTGACATTTGGACAATTTTCCTAATAATAGGTGACGTAATAGCAACTGTGATCGATAATTTTGAATGGGAAGACGTTATGTCAATTGAGCCGTTAATTCTTGAAATTGTGGAAGATAATACAGATTAATTCGGCTTTTTGGAAATAACGTTTCAACAATATGGTGCTCCTGCACACTATTAAGACGTTACCCAGATGAATCAGGTGGATTGGACGTCGAGGTTTTGATAGGACAGGATGGCCAGCTCGGCCACCGGGCCTCACACCATTAGATTTTTTTATGTGGGAGTACTACAGCACCGGAGTGTATTGATATTTTGAAACCACGATTTGTTGAAGGATTTTTCCCCGACATAACTGAAGGAGCACGAGAGTGCATTCCATGAGGAGGCGATGAAGAATGGACACAAAGCCGTGAAAGAATCTCAAGATACGAGGTCGATAGGTTACTTTTGACTAGCATTGCATACAAAAAACAAACGATACTAAACCATTTGGAAGCTACTGGGATACTATTCGTCACAAATCCTTCAATATTATCCAAGTATCTTCCAAGTAATTGGATTAATAATAATAATAAGATAAGAACCGCCACCAATAAGGATCCGAGGATAAGTGTTTAGTAAATCCCAAACCAAGCCATTAAGATAAAAGTTAAACTTGTAGATACCGTCATTGTTACAATTTTCCTCATCGGCACCGTCGTCGCAATCTCTTCTTGAATCGCACACTTGGTCAGCGCAAATGACTCTCGAACCGTCAGAGCATCTAACGGAATCGTCAGCGCGACAATCACCAGCACCACTACCACCATCTACAAAAGGATCTTCAGTTGGTTCCTCTTCTTCTCTAACGGTAGTCGTTGCTTGTGTTGATGTGGTCGTAACAGGTGCTGGAGGAGTTGGTGGTTGAGTCTGTGCTGCTTCAGTGGTGGTGGTAGTAGTAGTGGTAGTTGTAGTTGTAGTTGGTTCTTCGGTAGTTGTTGTAGTAATTACTGGAGGAAGCACTTTAGATTCCGTTACAGGAGTCTGAGTAGTTGTTGTGGTTATCGGATAATCTACCTCTACTGGCGAGTCGCTGTTAGCTTCGGTGGGTTTGGTGGTGGGTTCCGGTAATATTTCTGGTTTTATAAAACATTTACTTAACATTCTTTCAGCTTTATGTGTTTAGTTTTACCGACAGGAAATATGTTCTAAATTTATAATATATAACAGGTCGGCTGAAAAGTCCCCGGTCTACCATAGTAAAACACAATATTTTGACAAAATGCATTTTTTTTATTCAACATAGTTGCCTTCAAGGGCGATACAGCGATTATAGCGACCTTCCAACTTTTCGATGCCATTTTTGTAGTACTCCTTCGGTTTGTCCTCAAAATAGGCTTCAGTTTCGGCGATTACCTCAGTATCAGAGCCACATTTTTTTCCCGCGAGCATTCTTTTCAGGTCAGAGAATAGGAAAAAGTCGCTGGGGGCTAGATCTGGAGAATATGGTGGGTTGGGTGAGGAAGCAATTCGAAGCCCAATTCATGCAATTTTGCCATCGTTTTCGATGATTTGTGACACGGTGCATTGTCTTGATGAAACAACACTTTTTTCTTCTTCATATGGGGCCATTTTTTCGCGATTTCGGTCTTCAATCGCTCCAATAATGCACAGTAATAGTCGCTGTTGATTGTTTTTCCCTTTTCCAAATAGTCGATGAACAATATACCGTGTGTATCCCAAAAAATTGAGGCCATAACTTTGCCAGCTGACTGCTGAGTCTTTCCACGCTTTGGTGGCGGTTCACCGGCCGCAGTCCACTCAGCTGACTGTCGATTGGACTCAGGCGTGTAGTGATGGAGCCAAGTTTCATCCATAGTCACATATCGATGCAAAAAATCGGGTTTATTACGACTTAACAGCTGCAAACACTGCTCAGAATCATCAATTCGTTGCTGTTTTTGGTCGATTGTGAGCACGCGCGGCACCCATTTCGCACAGAGCTTCCGCATACCCAAATATCCGTGAACGATATGTCCAACACG
Organism: Ophraella communa; assembly: GCA_035357415.1. NCBI lineage: Eukaryota > Metazoa > Arthropoda > Insecta > Coleoptera > Chrysomelidae > Ophraella > Ophraella communa. The sequence continues at coordinate 31,130,029 of CM068992.1, read as the reverse complement.
TTCCTTAGATATCTTTAGAGTGTCAGCTATCTCGATCATATTCACTTTACGGTCGCTCAAAATCATTTTGTGGATTTTTTTGATATTTTTGTCGGTAACCACCTCTTTTGGGCGTCCACTGCGTTCACCGTCTTCGGTGCTCATTTCACCACGCTTGAATTTTGCGTACCAGTCAATGATTGTTGATTTTCCTGTATTTTTTCCTTTCAAATAACAGTATTTAATAAGCACACGAAATTCTTTTTTTTTCCATCTTTTTGAAAATAACAAAAGTTGCTTCACTAAAAATGCAATATCTCACAAACTAATAGTCCGATAGCTGTCAAATTTTTACACGAATCTTTTGAAGGTTGACACTATCTAAAAATGAAATGGATTTAATTCTAGTGTCGTCATCTATAGGTCAGACCGGGGACTTTTCAGCTGACCTGTTATATATATATATATATAAAATGTGAGCTTTTTAAACAAAAATTTAAATGAACAACATATTTCCCGTTATTTACATGAAAACAATACAATTTTTTAATAAAGACATAAATTAATTTACAAAAAATATGTTTTAATTGGTTTTAGTACATATTATACGTAAAATTTAATAGAAACTAGTTTTATTCAAGTTGTTATATTTTTTCTGTTAATTAAGGTGTTAAAGTGTAAGATGAACATACCATCGACACACCCTTCTTCATCTGAACCATCATTACAGTCTTTTATTTTATTGCAACGCAAACTAATATCGATACATTGACCACTGGCACATTTCAATTCACCTCCGCCACAACTTGGACCTTCAGCTATCGAAAAAGAAACAAAAAAAAACAAAAAAAAAATTAAAAAAACCAAAATAAACTTTAAAAATAATAAAAATAGGTGTTATAGTTATTAAAAACATATCATTGACTGACTGCAATAGTATTTTCGAGATACCAGCTTGACAAACCCTCTTTTAGACCATTCATCTTTTAATTCAATCCAAAAATTATTTTTAAACAACCCCTTGAAGGTTTAAATACTTTTCCAAAGTATTGAAAATAGATTTATAGCAGTAAAAGTCAAAGATATACTTTTGACGTAACTATACCTCCGAATTCGATGAATCTGAAATCTTCAGGATCAGCAGTGGTCAAATCTGCTAATCTGTGGGTATTCTTGATAGGTTCATAGAGTGCTTTCTTGATATCGTCGCTCTTGGCACCGCCTTCAGAGTCGATGTCGGCGGTTACTCGAACTTTGAAGGAGTCGTCTTGCCGTTTTCTAAAAAGAAAGATTTGTTAAGTGTCGATAGTTTATATATTGTCAATATTATAATCGTCAATTGAATTTCGTTGACTCGAATTCACAAAAATGGTTAGATTCACAGAAATGCATAAAATAACGGTTTTACAGATGATTGGTTACGGAGACAACACAAATGGAAGTTGCTCGCTTATTTCATGAAAAATTTTCAAATTTGGACATGGAAAGCAGATGGAAAAAACAGTTGCCAATGCACTGAGTGATGATATCAAATTAGATGTGATGCTTGAGTTTGCTACTAACAACTCAGGAACTCTTAGAAGGCGATTGCCGCTACTGGTCAATGGAAAATCCTCACTGGATGAGGGAGGACCACACACAGAACCCTAAAAAGGTTTTTCGTTAAGGAGACTTTGAATGGCGATAATTATTTAGCACTACTACAAAATGATTTATTTCCTGACCCAGGAAAATCTCTTGATCCAGCAAATACCATATGGTTCCAGCAAGATGAAACACCTCCATATTACCAACTTAAGTCCGCCAGATCTCAGCTTACCATTTCCAAATCGCTGGATAGGCAGGCGAGGAACAATAGAATGACCAGCAAGATCACCTGATCTTACCCCATTGAACTTTTTTTATGGAACTATGTCAAAAATATTGTTTACCAATCTAAACCACATGATTTAGATGACTTAAGAGAAAGAATAACGTTTGCGATTAGAACTGTCTTGCCAAGACGATATATCACAAGCCAATACTTCTCATTCAAAAAAATCGGGGGTTCTAACTGTCACACTGTATAAAAAAGTTAATGGTACTCACTCTAGACTGATTATTGATACGTATTGATCTCCTGGTACATTTTGCAATACGCTATCCACTGCCCGTCTGATTCTTTGCGCCAGAGTTTGGAATTCCCTGCTGTTGCGATCTTTCAACTGGTCCTGATACGGTTCCTGAATGGTAAACCCGATTCTAAAGATTCCTAAACAGATAAGACACGATTAGTGTTATAAAAAACTTGTTTTACTACAATCAAATAACTTTAATACTTCATCGATAGGTTTAAGACTACTGTAAGGTTCCAGAAAAAATAACTCACTATCAGCACCGTGTGTATATTTACAAGAATCATTTGGAGTTACTTTTCACCATTTCCTAACTTAAAATCTATATAGATTTAGATGAACAGCTATCTAACGCTGCATTCATTTTCCACCCTAACCCTCTAGGACGCCTTCTGCGCGCGCAGTCTCGTTATTTAATAGGCAGACCTCGTAATTCTTCTTTTGATCGAGTTTTACATTTCATATTTACATAATAGGGTATTAAATTATACAATTTGTATAATTCTTCTCTGGAAGATGTTTTACTAACCCTACTATAGATATATAAAAATTAAATAAATTTTAACTTACTAGGGTGGCCTTGGTCTATCCTCAAAGTAGTCGTACTAGGAGGGTATTCATCCGTTTCACCAGATCCGTAATCACCCGATATTATATCGTGGCTATCTTCGTCATCTGCGGGTCTAAAAATAAAAAAAATTATCATTTTTGCGCATTATAAGATTTCACAACCTACAATTACTTGTAATTAGTCTTAGATACGGTTTAAAAGTTATGACGACCCTGAGGATATTGTCAAACAAAAAAAAAATCGGGTGAACGAACCTCTCCGAAAAAAAAATTGTACCTGTACTTTATTTTTTTTGTGCAGGATTAGATAAATTGGATTATATTTTTCCGGCTGATCGATTTGTCATATTTAATATGGAAATAAATATTGTTAACGACTCATGGAAGTCGCGGAAATACATATATGGTTGTATTAATAGAATTTGGCGAGATTGAAGTATGGATTTCTGTCCGGAAGATCCTAATATGAGTTCTTTTAATTCTTTTTGACTTGTTAGCCATAAATTAAATAGAGAGATTCTAGCTTTGGACAAAGTAATGGCTGTTATAGCAAAAGTAGCTGTTGTGACAATATTATCTAGAGTTTCTATTTTGTTTGGATTAGTCAATCTCTAATTTACAGGGAGGACTCTTTGAAAAATAGCAACTATGACTATGTTTCAATAGAAATTTTTCACCCTTGCTTGGTCTTTGAAAAATTTGCATTTATAAAGAATTCACTGTACTGTCAACTCCAAACAAATGAACTATAATAATCTTTACCACTACTATTATACTTTTATTGATAAAATTTTTTTAATAATCTTTTGTTTCAAGCAACAATTTACGAGTAGCTTGTGTTATGTTAACTGACATCCTTTCTACTTTAACAAAAGTTTCTTGTTTTCCATATAACTTAATTAATGTTTGGATTATTAAGGATATTATTGGAATTAAACTTCCGATTTAGTTTGAAATATAATCAAAAACTATTTAAGCAACATTGAAGAATAACTTACCCTCTATCAAGGTCGTTCTGTAACAAAAAACAGATAAAATTAGATTGCTAATATAATTTTAGCTTAAATTTAAGTAAATCTTGATTTAATAACAAAGTTATTACTTACGTTAGGGTAATTATCGTCATTATCATTATTGTTGTTTTCCTAGAAATTAAAAATTTAATTAGAAGATTGATTTACAAACCAAAGTAAAATAGAAAGATAGACATAGCATAACTGAACGTCATACAGAAAAACTATTTACACCAGCACCGAATTTTTGTTATTAGTTTAGTGTTTTTTTTTTAATATCATGCACAAAAGCTTTGGGTACAACTGTGAATGGTTTAAGTGCCCAATTTTTGCTAATTTAATCAAAGATATGGATTATGAGATTGTTTTGGTTAGCATCCAAGCAATTTCCAATTTGATTGACGAATATATTGGTAGAATATACAGGGTGTACCAACCTTACGACAAAGTTCGGTATATATGGGTTGTTTTAGAAGATATCAAAAAATGTTATAATTACCTTAAACTATAAAGAGTGTTGTATAACTCCTTTACAAAGCAAACATGATTTTTTAAATGAGAACCCCTGTATATTATACTGAATTCGAACTGCTCACATTTTTTTGAAGCTTTTTATATAAGGTTTTGATACGTTATACAGAGTCCTTCAGAAGTTATGGACACGTACAATAAGATACTCTCTGTATAAGAACAATAAATAACTGCATAATTTTGGTAGTTTTGTTTTTACATTTAACAATTTTGTTCCAATACTATTTTGTGTTTTAAATGATATTAATGCTGATGTTGCCGAAGATATTATTTTTGAAATTGCATTGGAAATATTTCCACTATATTAAAAAAATCTGGTGTTTACAAAATTAATTGTCCAAAATGTAATGCAGTATATATAGGTCAAACACAAAGAAATTTTGAAGTAAGATTTAATGAACACTTAAGAGCATATAGATTACAACAACCAGATAAGTCAAACTATGCAAAACACCTACTGGAACATCCAAACTCACTTATACACACCAATGACATTCATATACTACACATTTGTGATAAAAAACAAAATTTAGATTTTCCAGAAGAACTTGAAATTAAAAGACATCTAGCAGATCAACAGTTTAAGGTAGTTAATGAACAAATAAATCTTAGAAGTTCTCCACTATTAAACTGTTTACTTTGATTGAGTCTTCATTCTATACATAGATAAGACATTATTGTAACATAAATATATTAAGTTATTGTAAAGATCAGCATGATATAGTTTTTTCCTGGTTTTTCTATATCATTGCACAGTTATACTGATCTTAGAGGGAAATACATCCAGGATAATCCCTTAGGGCTAATAACATCTAGGCTTTAATATTGTTATGTCTTATAACTTCCATACTTGGTCTAGCCTTAACTCCTTATCAACATCAAGCACCTAGTTACAAACAAACAACATGTAATTTCAATATGTCAATCTGACGATGCTAGTTATAGCGAAACAGCTGTAATTGATTTTAAAGCGAATTTTTCAAATAAATAGTGGAAGTTTAGTTTAACTGTGCAGTTATTTATTGTTCTTAGTAAGATGAACTTCCAAAAAGTAGAGGTTAACACAATCAATTTCATACTCTCTGTATCTTATTGTACGTTGAAGAAAAAAAAAGTATTTTGCCTAATAGAGTTTCGTAATATGATACAAAATCCCTTTTGTATACAGGGTGGATGTAAACTCGAACCTTTCATTTTCTCTCTTCTTTCAAATGAAACGCCCTGTATTTTATATCATAAATAGAATGTCCGATTATGTCATTTTAATTTTTGTTAAGCATTATTGTAAACCATAATTATAAACCTATTATGTGAAAGGTTGTCCTAAGGTTGGTACACCCTGTATCTGGTAAATCATTTGATACAGTTCTTAAAGAGAAACATAAAGCATATTTGAATTATTTAGAACCTAAGAGTCTCCAGGATAAATCTAAGATAGAAAGGTTTAATATATTTAGATCTAGGATGGATAATTATTTTTCCTGTTATTGGGACATCTGAAAGATAGCTGTTTAAAGGCAACAAAAACAGAATTTTGCCTGGATATTTGACGATGGATAAAACATGTAATCCAGAGTCCATTTGACAGCCAGCGGAGTAAACCAAATGCGGAGAGCTGAATCCAAAGCGGAGGAAAACGCAACAATCCGCTGATAAGATTATGGTCTTTGCATTTTAGGATACACACGGTATATCGTTTATTAACTATCTGGAACAAGGTTCAATAATCAAAAGCTACTATTACTGTGCATTGTTGGACCGATTGGAGAATAAAATCACACTGAGATGGCCCTATATGAAGAAGATAAAAATCCTCTTCCACCAAGACAATGCACAAATCACACATCAATGAGAATTATGCCGAAATTGCATGAATTGAGTTTCAAATTGCTTTTCCATCCACTGTAGCTTCCAGATCTGCCCTCCAGCGATGTTTTCTGGTTATAGACCCCAAGAAGAAACTCTCTGGAAAGAAATTTAGAACCAGCGGAACAGAGGCCGATTTTAAAGCCAAAGACAAAGATAATCCTCCCTTAATTCAAGCTCTAAATCTACACCAACTATATTAATGTTAGAAACTAATGAATCTCTATAAAGATTACATACATTATAATATTCTTTTAATTCTTAATATGGGCGACTAAATGGTCAGTGCAATTTTATTATTCAACATAAAAAAATCTACATCTACGAAGCAAAAAACAAACTATTATATGATCGAAAATAAAAAGTTGCATCTTTGCTGTATGAACATCATCAACTGTAAAAGGTTCATTTTAATATACAAATAAATCCAGAGTGGCTAATATGTAAAACTATTTCTTTTGGTATTTCTTTCTAATGTGCGGTCCATATGTATGGAATAAATTCATTTGTAGCGTTATTATGTACTATATGAAAAAAAACCTGAAACAGGTCGATTTTTATTCTTAAATTGACAATTTACAGTATGAAAATATTATCCCCCTCCAGCACCCCTTCGGAATTATAAGCACCCCCTCGAAAATTTTAAATTACAAAGGGGGTCGTGTGGCACCTCGTTGGAAAGGGATTTTAGTCCTCTGTTCAGCAATATAAAGTTTTTTAAGTTTGGTGCAATCATAACTGAGAAAATTGATTTTTAAGATGTAAAATTTTGATAATCTCTCTAACACAAAACTTTACGTAGAATGAAGATAATAATGTCACATAATGATTAGAATGTGTTTTTCAATGTATTTGACACTTAAATTAAATGTTCAAAATGACCACCATTCACTTCTTGACAATAACCGAGGCGATATTGGAATTCTCGTACAACATTTTGTATGACCTCGGGGGTTATTTTGTTAATTTCTTCCGTTATCCTAACTTTTAAATCAGCAATATTGTTTGGTCTATTAAAATATACTTTAGATTTTAAATAACCCCATAAGAAGTAATCGAGAGGAGTCAAATCGGGGAATCTAGCCGGCCATTCGATCGCCCCACGTCTTCCAATCCACCTATTGGGAAAAACCTCGTTTAAATAATTTCTAACAGTACGTGCAAAATGCGGTGGAGCTCCGTCTTGTTGGTAGTAAATAGATCGATCTATCTCTTTTGGATGATTAACATCAGGAAAAACTCTTTGTAATGTAGGCACTAAAAAGTTAATCAAAAAATCTAGATAAACCTCACCAGTAACTGTGCCCTCAAAAAAATAAGGACCAATAATTTCATTGTTAATGATACCAGCCCAAACGTTAACTTTTTTAGTATATTGAGTGTGAGCCTCACACATCCAGTGAGGATTTTCTCTGCTCCAATATCCACAGTTCTGTTTGTTAACCGTTCCGTTTAAATGAAACGTCGCTTCATCAGAAAAAACTATTTTGTTTATGAACTGCAAATCTGCGTTCATTCTATCCATCATCAATTCACAGAATTCTTGCCTTCTATCAGGATCATCTTCATTTAACTCCTGAACCAACTGAACTTTGTAAGGGTGGTATTTTTCTTTATGCAGAACTCTCAAAATAGATGATTTACTTACATCATTATCGGCGGCAAGTTCTCGAGTTGTCTTATGCGGATTTTCCTCAATCTCTAGAAGTACATCTAACTTTTTTCCATCAGTAAATTGAACATTTCTACCTGGTTTTTCAATATTTTTTACATGTCCAGTTTCACGAAACTTTTTTTCAATTTTGCTAACTGTAGACTGCGAAACGCGTTGACCAGGGTATTTATTATTAAAAATTTCACAAACCTCCTTTTGAGTTCTGGTTTTATTACCTCAACCAATCATGTCTATTCTTTGAGTCTCGGACAAATGAGCCATAATTAAATTAAATACGCGCACAAATATTATACTGACGTCTTTTAGTAACTTTAAATACCTAAATGACAGCAGCCTACTAGATTTATATCAATTGTTTATTTAGTTTTTTGACTATTATTTTAATATCTTCAAAGTTTTTTCCTAATATTTAGCAGAACAGATACGAAAATACCTGATTATTTCTAAAGTTATTTTAATAGACCAAACAATACCGCCTCGGTTATTGTCAAGAAGTGAATGGTGGTCATTTTGAACATTTAATTTAAGTGTCAAATACATTGAAAAACACATTCTAATCATTATGTGACATTATTACCTTTATTCTACGTAAAGTTTTGTGTTGGAGACATTATCAAAATTTTACATCTTAAAAATCAATTTTCTCAGTTATGATTGCACCAAACTTAAAAAACTTTATATTGCTGAACAGAGGACTAAAATCCCTTTCCAACGAGGTGCCACGCACGACCCCCTTTGTAATTTAAAATTTTCGAGGGGGTGCTTATAATTCCTAAGGGGTGCTGGAGGGGGATAATATTTTCATACTGTAAATTGTCAATTTAAGAATAAAAATCGACCTGTTTTAGGTTTTTCTCATTAGTACATAATAACGCTACAAATGAATTTATTCCGTACATATGGACCGCACAGTATGTTTGTTGGTACCAAAATGTAATTGTTCTTTCTGAAACCAAACAGTAGTTTCGATAAAATGTTTCTTCTACTTCTTGTCACCACTTTATTAAAAATATTGTCATGTATCGTTTATCATATGGAGCTTCGCCTTTTTCCATCTTTTTCACCTTTAGTTTCTTGATTATTTATATTCAATTCTGTTTTTACAGTAAACGTATAAAAAGATAGTGGTGCCCTTAAAATTTTATAGCCACAAAACCTGATTTATAGTGAAATATGAACTTGGAGTCGAACTACTCCTTAAGAAGTGTCTCTAACTAGGATCTGCTCATAGTGAGTTTTAGTGTTGCAACATGTAGCTTGAAACAACGAGAAATATTTGAGAAGTCGTCATCTGAAAGAGCAAAAAACTTCCTCAAAATAACCAAAAGTTGAATGTGAGGTCATCTTAAACAGACAAGGATGCTTTATTGTTGATTTACATGGTTTCTGGATAATTTTTAGAACATATACACTGCTTTTACTACTATTTACTTTCGATCATGCTAGACAAGCTTTAATAAAACTTAAAGCAAATGTCAATAACATCAAACATTAAGCATCGACCATACAAAGTTATTGCTTTAAACTCACGTCATATTCCTTGTCCAAATCCTGTTTTAAAACAAAAAATAAAACAATTATTGATATAGAGAATTTGGGGTCAACTAATTTTCGTGCCAATTATAAGGGTACCATTTATATTTGAAGAACTGGTAATGGTAAACTCAAATTCTTAGCTGCTTCTTACAGTAATAAGAGCATACAGAACTGTTTGGTTGGAGGTATTGGCTCTAGGCAATATTAAAGAGAGTTCTTATCAACAAAAAATTTACTGAAAGATGGAAAAACTCTCAGTTTATAACATGGTTATTATTCGGTAATTAAAAACACATTCATCTATAATGTTAGGAAATTGGACCATTCACTTTTTGCTGATTTAAAATCAATTTTGTTCGTAATAAACCATGTTTCGTACGATTTCTGAATTCTTCTACGGTTCCATGGACATTGAGAGGAACAGATTATTGTCTTTAAAAAAATGCTAATGGTTAGACATGTCCAAGTTCTCTAAATTGTGCATGAATTTTAGACACAGTACCTTGTGAAATATTAGGCAACTGACGATACCTCTGATAAAATAAGTTTACCACTTCAACTTGACTCCTGCATTTATCGCTCACATTTAAATTTCAAAGTTGACGAGCCCCACAAATAATTTTATTCCATAATATGGTTTTCACACTGTATATAATTAAATCTTGCTATTCTAGAAATATAAACGGTACCCAAAATATTATATATTCAATAATTATTTGAATGATTCATCTACCACCATATATACACATTGGAAAAATCTAGGGATATTTGTATGCAATAAAAAAGCTAAAAAAATATCTCTCTGTGGATCTTGGGTTATGAGTTGGGCCTATTTATAAGTGAACCTAGGTGAATTTGGAATTTTTACAGTATAAGTAAGTCTCTTCAGTCAATTAATTATGGTCCCTAAGAACCTGTTTTAGCCCTTTGACCAGAGGAAAGTTACGTTCAGAAGTGGGTTTATGTGGTTATGGAATGAGGTGACCAAGTCCATGTTTCGTAATCTAATTTGGTGGCTTATAAAGTCCACTATAACGTCTCATCGGATGTTTGAGTTTCTTAAGTACCAGGGTGACACAGTAATTAGTCTTAGCGTCTTGTTCTGTATAGTTTCAAGTCTGTAAAGATGCGAATTAGCAGTTTTTCCCCATACAATCGATGCATAAATGATTTGTGGAAGAATGCAAGTCTTGTAAAGTGTAAGTTTGTAGCGGAGACTTGGTCTACTGTCTTTTGAAATGAAGGGCCAAAGTATATGTATTTAATAATATTTAAGGTGTAGTAATAATTGGACAAATATGACTTTCAAATATACAACTTCAGTTTTCCAATCGATAACCAAATCTTTCAGCATAAAGTCGACAATAATTGGTCGATCACGATTTTTACTGAATTTAATTATTTGCGATTTTTCCGCATTCATTTTATTCTTCCATTTTTCCGTCCATTTTGTATAGGCAGTGGTAGTGTTTTGAAGATATTCTACACTCTTGGAAAATTTCCAAGAGCTTGACAAAATCGCGGTATCATCCGCAAATGTAAAGATGTTTGTAAGTCCTATACATTCGGGGATGTCTGTCGTATACAAATTGTATAGAATGGGGGAGATAACTGAACCCTGAGGAGCCCCCGTCGATTCTCTTGATCGTTGAAATGGAGGATTTGTCAATAGCCTAAAACGTTCTTGATTTGAGGAAAGATTTGATTAAATTTAATAGGCCTGATTGAAAATGAACTGAATTAAATTATAAATTAGCCCTTCACGCCAAGTCTTGACAAAAACTTTTTCTATTAAAATATAGATGGCATTCTTCCATCTGTCGGGGAATTTTTGTAGTTTTAAAATCGTGTTTGTGATGTTGGCCAAAAATTTGAAAAAATCACAATTTTGCTGGCAGTTTATTGAAATTTTAATTTTAAAATTATATACTTTGTACATTTTTCTAAAAAAGGACCAATAAAAATATCCCTCTACTTTTCCAACGCGTATATTTTGTTAATTATAAATTTGCAAACATCTAAAGTCTTCAGTAATTTTTGCATTTCTTTGAAAACATTTAAAAAATTTTTATTATAAACATAATTTCTTGCAAAAATTACTAAAGTTTAATGAAATTCAAGACATTTCCATTAAAAAAATGATCCAAAAAATAGACTCCATCAGATATGTTCCAGCATGCTTCACCAAATGACGTATGAAGAGGACCACCATGGATACCAATCAAACTTACATAATCTGCATCTTCTGTTGCTTGACCTATTTTTAATGGAGCAAAACCATCGTCGTCCTTATCATCATCATCATCTTCATTATTAATAATATTTTGAGACAAATCTTCATACTCGTCTTCATCTTGGCCAATTTGTTGTTCTTCTTGGGATTGATCGTCAATATCTATTTGACTATCGTCAATATTGGCTTGTTGCTGGTCTATTTGACCTCCTTCCTATATATTACCCTTTCATGATTGTTTTTCTCATACATTTTTGGATTTTGGTAAAGCAAAAATTAAATGTGCAATATTTTAACTACTTACTATATACAGTGTGTCAATTAAGAATTGAAATTTAGTGTTAGTTATACTTACATCGTCATAATCTTCTTGTTCTGTTTGTCGATTTTTTCTGCCGGACTTTATTTTCTTGAAAGCTTTCAACTTTTTTCTATGATGGTTCTTGAGAACGTGATTACTGTCTTTGGAGAAGACGTTATGTATACTCCTTTTTAATCTATTTACCGTAGATGTCAGCCAGTGTTCTTCTTCTATTTCTGATCCTTCTTGTGCTACCGGTGCAGATTCTAATGCGGTTTTACGTAAGGTTGCGGAATTTTGAAGATTATCAAAAATTAGATCTGCATCCTCGATCTGAAACAAAAAAAAAGGGAATTTACAATACGAATATTAACAAAACCAAAAACAAATTGTGTTTAAAATCCTCACAAGTGTTTTAATATACAGTGCGGTCCATATGTATGGAATAAATTCATTTGTAGCGTTATTATGTACTATATGAAAAAAACATGAAACAGGTCGATTTTTATTCTTAAATTGACAATTTACAGTATGAAAATATTATCCCCCTCCAGCACCCCTTCGGAATTATAAGCACCCCCTCGAAAATTTTAAATTACAAAGGGGGTCGTGCGTGGCACCTCGTTGGAAAGGGATTTTAGTCCTCTGTTCAGCAATATAAAGTTTTTTAAGTTTGGTGCAATCATAACTGAGAAAATTGATTTTTAAGATGTAAAATTTTGATAATGTCTCTAACACAAAACTTTACGTAGAATGAAGATAATATTGTCACATAATAATTAGAATGTGTTTTTCAATGTATTTGACACTTAAATTAAATGTTCAAAATGACCACCATTCCCTTCTTGACAATAACCGAGGCGATATTGGAATTCTCGTACAACATTTTGTATGACCTCGGGGGTTATTTGTTAATTTCTTCCGTTATCCTAACTTTTAAATCAGCAATATTGTTTGGTCTATTAAAATATACTTTAGATTTTAAATAACCCCATAAGAAGTAATCGAGAGAAGTCAAATCGGGGATCTAGCCGGCCATTCGATCGCCCCACTTCTTCTAATCCACCTATTGGGAAAAACCTCGTTTAAATAATTTCTAACAGTACGTGCAAAATGCGGTGGAGCTCCGTCTTGTTGGTAGTAAATAGATCGATCTATCTCATTTGGATGATTAACATCAGGAAAAACTCTTTGTAATGTAGACACTAAAAAGTTAATCAAAAAATCTAGATAAACCTCACCAGTAACTGTGCCCTCAAAAAAATAAGGGCCAATAATTTTATTGTTAATGATACCAGCCCAAACGTTAACTTTTTTAGGATATTGAGTGTGAGCCTCACACATCCAGTGAGGATTTTCTCTGCTCCAATATCTACAGTTCTGTTTGTTAACCGTTCCGTTTAAATGAAACGTCGCTTCATTAGAAAAAACTATTTTGTTTATGAACTGCAAATCTGCGTTCATTCTATCCATCATCAATTCACAGAATTCTTGCCTTCTATCAGGATCATCTTCATTTAACTCCTGAACCAACTGAACTTTGTAAGGGTGGTATTTTTCTTTATGCAGAACTCTCAAAATAGATGATTTACTTACATCATTGTCGGCGGAAAGTTCTCGAGTTGTCTTATGCGGATTTTCCTCAATCTCTAGAAGTACATCCAACTTTTTTTCATCAGTAAATTGAACATTTCTACCTGGTTTTTCAATATTTTTACATGTCCAGTTTCACGAAACTTTTTTTCAATTTTGCTAACTGTAGACTGCGAAACGTGTTGACCAGGGTATTTATTATTAAAAATTTCACAAACCTCCTTTTGAGTTCTGGTTTTATTACCACAACCAATCATAATTAAAATGTCTATTCTTTGAGTCTCGGACAAATGAGCCATAATTAAATTTAATACGCGCACAAATATTATACTGACGTCTTTTAGTAACTTTAAATACCTAAATGACAGCAGCCTACTAGATTTATATCAATTGTTTATTTAGTTTTCTGACTATTATTTTAATATCTTCAAAGTTTTTTCCTAATATTTAGCAGAACAGATACGAAAATACCTGATTATTTCTAAAGTTATTTTAATAGACCAAACAATATCGCCTCGGTTATTGTCAAGAAGTGAATGGTGGTCATTTTGAACATTTAATTTAAGTGTCAAATACATTGAAAAATTCATTCTAATCATTATGTGACATTATTATCTTCATTCTACGTAAAGTTTTGTGTTAGAGACATTATCAAAATTTTATAACTTAAAAATCAATTTTCTCAGTTATGATTGCACCAAACTTAAAAAACTTTATATTGCTGAACAGAGGACTAAAATCCCTTTCCAACGAGGTGCCACGCACGACCCCCTTTGTAATTTAAAATTTTCGAGGGGGTGCTTATAATTCCTAAGGGGTGCTGGAGGGGGATAATATTTTCATACTGTAAATTGTCAATTTAAGACTAAAAATCGACCTGTTTCAGGTTTTTTTCATATAGTACATAATAACGCTACAAATGAATTTATTCCATACATATGGACCGCACAGTATTTGTAAATACTAAGCTTTTAATTCAGAATCTTCTTATAGAGATACAAGTATGATTGTTTGTCGTATTAAAAGACCATCGAATTAGCCAAAAGTAGCGATATTTTCTGATGTAACGTGTAAGATTTCCCAACCAATAAAAAAACTTTAAGAAACCAAACAAAGTTTATCTCGAAAAAAAAAAAACAAGAACAACCCAACAACAAGTCTAAAGACTAGCAAACTTCTACTACAACGTTTTGCAAATTTGTTTTTGCGGAGAAAATATCCCGGACACTTTTGGAATTTTAAGGTTCTTCTCCTTCCATGCCATAGGTCATCCTTATATAACAAGATGTCGCATCTAAGGTTATTTCGACCTCGTTTTATGTATATATACATGGAGGCAAAATGACGGGCGAAATTCAACATCGATGGATTTTTAATACCGGAAAAATCGTCGGAAATGATAGATCTATAAAGAAAATTTTTTTTTATAAAAAAGATATGTCAAATATCCGTATTACGCAAGAGATTTGCCAAATTGTGTATAGCAGTTTTCACAATAAATGGTATTGACTGAAGGATTATAATAAAACCAATTCGACCCTTAAGTTGTAAAATCCGAGATGCACATCATAAATGTAAAAGGACCTGATTCAGGTAATTTTGTTTCTCAGAGAGGAATAGTAGAGGATTACAGCTTACACTTCTTGTTCATTTTAGCTTTTTGTATTTCATTGGAAGTGTTCACTTGTGTTATAATACGGCGTGCAATAATTTTATAACATTTATTTGTTATTACAGACATTAATAGCAAAGATTTTATACCCCAACGTACAGAATATGTGGCGTCCGTGGATAAAAAGTAATGGTGCTTCTTCCAGTGGTTCGTTAAAGAAGAATCACTTATCTTGTAACGCGAAAATCATTATAAAAAATGTGTTCTTACTTCAGCAAGGATATAACGGGGGTGCTGCAGCAAGAGTAACCAGTAATTTGACGAAGGTGTCTCTTACTTCAGTTAGACGAATTGTTGAAAATTCCATGGAATCAAGAAAAAAGCGTAAATATTCCGGTGTTACAAAAAGTCTTGGACGACTGGGAAAAAGATTTGATAAGGCGAAAAATCTACACTAACAGGTCGGCTGAAAAGTCCCCGGTCTGACCTATAGATGACGACACTAGAATTAAATCCATTTCATTTATAGATAGTATCAACCTTCAAAAGATTCTTGTAAAAATTTGACAGCTGTCGGACTATTAGTTTGTGAGATATTACATTTTTGGTGAAGCTACTTTTGTTATTTTCAAAAAGATGGAAAAAAAAGAATTTCGTGTACTTATTAAATATTGTTATTTGAAAGGAAAAAATACAGTTGAAGCAAAAGCTTGGCTTGATAATGAGTTTCCGGACTCTGCGCCAGGAAAATCAACAATCATTGACTGGTACGAAAAATTCAAGCGTGGTGAAATGAGCATCGAAGACGGTGAACGCAGTGGACGCCCAAAAGAGGTGGTTACCGACGAAAATATCAAAAAAATCCACAAAATGATTTTGAGTGACCGTAAAGTGAATATGATCGAGACAGCTGACACTCTAAAGATATCTAAGGAACGTGTTGGACATATCGTTCACGAATATTTGGGTATGTGGAAGCTCTGTACGATATGGGTGCCGCGCGTGCTCACAATCGACCAAAAACAGCAACGAATTGATGATTCTGAGCAGTGTTTGCAGCTGTTAAGTCGTAATAAACTCGATTTTTTGCGTCGATATGTCACTATGGATGAAACTTGGCTCCATCACTACACGCCTGAGTCCAATCGACAGTCAGCTGAGTGGACTGCGGCCGGTGAACCGCCACCAAAGCGTGGAAAGACTCAACAGTCAGCTGGCAAAGTTATGGCCTCAGTTTTTTGGGATACACACGGTATATTGTTCATCGACTATTTGGAAAAGGGAAAAACAATCAACAGCGACTATTACTGTGCATTATTGGAGCGATTGAAGACCGAAATCGCGAAAAAACGGCCCCATATGAAGAAGAAAACAGTGTTGTTTCATCAAGACAATGCACCGTGTCACAAATCATCGAAAACGATGGCAAAATTGCATGAATTGGGCTTCGAATTGCTTCCTCAACCACCGTATTCTCCAGATCTAGCCCCCAGCGACTTTTTCCTTTTCTCTGACCTGAAGAGAATGCTCTCCGGAAAAAAATTTGGCTCTGATACTGAGGTAATCGCCGAAAGTGAAGCCTATTTTGAGGACAAACCGAAGGAGTACTACAAAAATGGCATCGAAAAGTTGGAAGGTCGCTATAATCGCTGTATCGCCCTTGAAGGCAACTATGTTGAATAAAAAAAATGAATTTTGTCAAAATATTGTGTTTTACTATGGTAGACCAGGGACTTTTCAGCCGACCTGTTATGTACGATGAGCATCGTGTCCCTACAATCAAAAGTTTGAAACAGCGGCTCATCAATGACGAAATTCACATCAACTGTGGCCTCACTACTCTTTGACGAACTCTGTCTGCAATGGGCTTTAAATATCGCAAAATTAACAAGAGGCAAGTAATAATGGAATCCACACGTTTAATAAACTGGCGTTCTGAATATATAACGTCAATAAGAAAATACCGGTCTGAAAATCGGCCAATACTCTACCTCGACCAGACGTGGTTTGACACGCATGACACCCCTTCCAAAGGATAGTCTGATTCCTCTGATAAGTGTAAAACAAAAGCACCATCAAAAAAGGGAAGATAATCACGATATTACACGCAGGATCAGAAAATGGTTGGATCCCAAACGCTATGTGGATTTCTGCCAAAAATATTCAGGACTCTTGATTATCACGAAGATACGACAGCAGAGCTTTTTGAAGATTGGTTTAAAAATTGTCTGTTAACCAACATTCCGCCAAACAGTGTTATAGTAATGGAAAGCGAGAGAACTATCCATAAACATGACACCGTTTTTTGTAAGACTAGAGCTCTTAGTTTGGAGCTCGAAACTTGAATGAGCAGAGTTTCTATACCCTTACTTCAAAAGTTTGTTCAAATAAAGAATCAGCAGAAACACTGAGTAACGTTTACACCAGATGTTGTAAAACATCACCTATTCAAGTTTCGTTCTAATGCTCTCCTGGTTTGGACAATTTAACTCATTATTTTTTAAGACAATGTGTCCATGCTTTTGCTCTATGTTTATCTCTTATTATGCCAGCATCCTTTGCTGTTGGCATTCTTTCTTCAAGTTGGAAATTATCATCAATTACTCCCACTTTTAAAAAAGGAAGCAAACTTGATAGCAACAGTTACTGTCTAATAAGTCTACTAGAAAAATTTGTAAAAAGTGGTGTCTCAAAGGTTAGGTGTTGGGTCTTTTATTATTCAACGTGTACACTAGTGATTTTCAGTACAAGACTGTGTTATTGCCAACAATAAGGTGGTGGAGAACATTTTGAGCATTTGTTTTAATGTAAAAAAATCAATTACGTCAAGTATTTTATGTATTTACTATTTTGAACAAAATTATAAATAATTTCAAAATTTTACCCTGCACAATTCATGGTATAGTTCGTTGAGATCGTATTGTTAAGGAGCTAAAAATATACAGGTTGTTTCATTAAAAATATAGATCATATAGACGATGCCAGACTTGCGTCTTGATTCGAAGTTTTACAAAAAGTTTCTTTTTGATTATTTTGTAGACTCTTTACTATTTACGTTAGAACTATTCAGGGATATGTTGGACCTGTGTGGTAAAGTACGTTTCACAATAATTCGTTGACTTGGTACCTGCTTTTAACTGCTCTTAAGGGATTACTAATAAAAGGTGGTTAATATTTCTTCGAACATTTACAGAAAGGTATTATTTATTTTTGTCCAGGAAGATATATTTTGGATTTTTTATTTTTCAGGTAAAATTTTAAATTATTATTACTGACCATCAATAGTAAATCATTAGTAAATGATTTTTGATTTTCTTAATCATCTTGGAAGAGAAAGTGGGAGTTTCGGATAATTTGTTTTTAAAATTCTCTCCTAGAATTTTAGTTTGTACTAAACATTATACTCTGAAAGTAATCTTGTGTTTATAACTAAGTATGTGGCGTCCTTGGGCAAAAAAAGTGCATTTATCGCAGGATGCGAAACAAATTGTGAAAAATGTGTTTGAAACATTGAATAATCGAGGTTATAGTGTAACCGATGCAGCAGAAGAAACATGTAAGTTAACCAAAACCCCAATATCCATAGTAAAAGATATAAGCCAATAAGTAAACGAAAAAAACGAAGTGACGTTAATAATACCAAATGTGTTGATGAAATACAAAAAGATATAATCCGACGAACGATATATGTCCTATACCAAGAACAAATGATACCAACCCTAGATTGTATAAAAAAACGGTTACTTAAAGACGACACGGGAATTATTTGTAGCCGTACAAGTTTGTGGAGAATTATTTCTCAAATGGGATTTAAATATTGTACCATTAATAAAAGACAAGTGATAATGGAGTCATATCGTTTACGAATGTGGCGTTGTCATTACTTACAAGCTATTCAAAAATATAGAAGTGAAAACCTTTCAATTATCTACCTCGACGAGACATGGTATGACACCCATGATACTCCAACGAAGGGTTTTGTTGATTCATCGGGAAATTGCAAAACAAAGGCTCCATCAAATAGAGGACAAAGAATTACAATAATACATGCCGGATCAGAAACAGGTTGGGTTCCAAACGCTTTATTGTTATCAGCAAAGAATATTAAAGATTCAAGTTTAGATTATCACGAAGATACGACAGCAGAACTTTTTGAAGATTGGTTTGAGAATTATTTATTGCCGAATATACCGGAAAAAAGTATAATTGTAATGGACAATGCAACTTATCATAGCCGTCAATTAAATAAAGTACCAAATAGCAACAACAATAAATGGGAAATTCAAGAGTATTTGTTAAAAAATGACCTTTATTTTGAAGAATCGTACACAAAACGTGATCTCTTACAAGTTGTAGCAGCGTTCGGTATTGAAAAAAAATACGTTTGTGATACTGTTGCTAAAAATATGGGCCACACAGTGTTACGGCTTCCCCCATATTATTGCATGTTCAATCCTATAGAACACATGTGGCATCAGCTAAAATCCAAAGTTAGATCGGAAAACGTTTCACCCACATTAAACTCAAGTGTTATAGAGTTAATCAGAAATGTGACAAGTAATATTCCCATTGATAGCTGGAAAAATTCGATTCAGCATGTTATTAAGGTTGAAGGTACATATCGAAATGTTAAAGTAACTGTAGCACCCTTAGTTATTAATTTAAATAAAGACGATAGTGATACTGAACTACATTTAGATTAAATAGTTGTAAATAATGTAGAATTAGTTCATTTGTTTAATCGCAATTAATAAAGTTAAAATTTGTTTTTTAAAAATTTCGTGATTTTTTTTACAAAATAAATTTAAGTTTTAGTAAATGTTAACTTAGTTTTATTTAAATCTATTTTGAAAACCGGATTACGGATCTGTTAATGTTTACTTTACAGTGAGAAATTTATAACCTTTCATTACTAAAATCCTAAGTACCGAGTCAACGAATTATTGTGAAACGTACTTTACACTGATCTTCATCGTGATAACAATTTTTTAGAAAATATTCAAAGAAAAGCTATCAGAATACGTTTTGGAAGCGAAAGACCCTCTTATAACTAATTAACAATTTCTTGCTTTTGAATCTAGAGGACTTCGTGATGGATTTTGTATTTTTAAAATTTGAATAAGCAAAATGTGACTTCAATATGTCAATCTGACGATGGCAGTTTATCAACACAGCTATCATTGAATTAATAAAGCTAATTTTTTTAATTAAAAATTCAAGTTTAGTTGTTTATCGTTTTTGAAAAATAATTAAATAAAAAATAAGTTTCGGTGCGCAGAAAACTTTTATCAGAAATTAAGCATGACACTTGATAGGGTCGGAGTGAATAAAATTTCTGAATAATTGAGAATCGTGTTACTCGAGACAATGGAAAAGCTTATTCTTAACTTTGTTACAACATCAGCTAAGGCCGAGTTCGTTTCATGTTAAATTAATTGTTGTTTGCAATTATATCCTCGGGGATGCCCTATGATATGGTTATACGTCTGTTCTTGTAAACTTTTTATACGGCGAAAACTTTTTCCGGACGAGGCACTTACATGAATTTTCCAACAGATCCCGATCTACAAAACTGCGGCAAAAATTACGAATTATGTTGCTCGGTCAATTTTTTATGTACGACCAACTCCTAGGGAACATTACGACGGATTCTCGTACGGGTTTTCTGTTTTTCAATCTCGGGAGGTCTTGCACGTTTTTCGATAATAAAAAATAAACGTTACATCTGTTTAATTTCGTAAATATGATCGTTTTTTGCACTTTGGATGGAAAATCTACTTAAGGAGGCGAAAATCTCGGAAAGTGACACAATTTTCCAAGGGTTTTTGGGAAATTAGGTTAAGAAAAACACGCCTAAGCTTTTTAGATAATCGTTTTATGGTTTTTACGGTTTTTCCACACCCTGTATTGAGTTAACGCAATCAGTAGTCTAAAGTACCTAGACTTTGGTAATAAGATTATTTCAATTTGTGCTTTAAATCTGGCGTGTTTCTGGATTTTCTATAAAACGGCTTTTCCACACTGTATTTTGAGAAACATCTGAAAGTGCGAACGTTCAAATATTCTTTTCCTTCGATTTTTGGTCGATGTTTGGATTACATTCCGATATTTAACCATGTCCCACTTAAAGTGTCTATTTTTAATTTCCCAGCGCATTAATTATCCCACTTGTTGATAAAGCTTTCAAATATTTTAACTCTATTTATTTTTTATCTATACATGTTTTTTCTTATGTTTAAATTGCGTTGTGAAAAATTTATTCGCAAATCCAATCGACCATTAAATAACCAAGCAAATTGGTTATATAATTTGAGTACTTTGACGTAAAAAATCAACAAAAATTACATGAAAAAAAACACTGCTATAACAATTATCAAACAATTATTTGCAAATTTGATTCTTTTTGTTTTAGTTGTTGTCACATAAAAATCATCGTTAAAATGATAATGTTGCATTAGTCATTCCTTGCATAGTTAATTGGTCATCAAAAACAGATATTATTTTTGTTGTGGCTATAAAGTTTACTTAAATAAATAATGATTTTACAATAATACTACAACAAATTAATGGTAATTTATTGTACGAGACGATAAAATTGTTTTTTATCTTCGAGAGCATTTTTTGTGTCCAAGACACAAATGATGTGAAGGATCGTCCCAAAAGTGGCAGAAGTCGATGTACAACAGCAGCACAAGACCGGCAGATAACATTGATAGCTCGAAGAAATCGACAGGAATCTACAAGTGGCATATCCAGAGAAATTGCTAGACTTGAAGGACTGAATATCTCAAGGCAAACAATTACACGAAGATTAAATGCGGTAAATTTGTATCGCAGAAAACCTCTACGTTTTCCCAAACTAACCTATCAACAAAAAATTGTAAGGTTGCAATGTAACATGATATGTTAACTAAAAAGCCAGCAAGCTTCATATTATTAAGAACATTAAAAAATCATTTTTAAAACAAAAACTCTCACATTTTTTATTCAAGAAATTAATTTTTTAGTAATGACAGTTGTTTTTAGTGAAAAATGTCATCATTTTTTTCAAGGGGCTTTTCAAAAGCTATAAAAAAATTCCAAAAATCGTTAAAAATATCCCAAGAATCGTTAAAGAGTGTCATTTATCAAATATGATGCTGATATTTGTTATAGTCTATATAGAAAGGACAAGGAGTAATAAATCATTCATTTAAGTAGATTTCATAGACGTACCAAAATATATTTTAAGAGGGTATACCGTAAGGTACATAGTATTTTTAAATCAATTATATGGCTAACGCTAACACCATCTATTGTATAGGGTTTTTAACATGTTAATTATTAAAAACGATACCTGTCAGTAATTCCAACTTTATACACAATCTTCAACCTTCAACCACGATTCATTCTCTTATTGTCATTGGTGTTACACACAGATATATAATCAGAGGAGAATTTTCACATTTATAATTATTTCAAGTATATTTTGAAGGCAATTTAAAAGTAATAATTGTAAATTTTTTTATAAAAAAATACAAAATGGCAAGTTGAGTACATTTTTGGAATTCTAATTGTTATATTAATGTATCTTTTGTTATTACTGTATTTTCTGTCATATATCCTAATGATAAATGTATATTTCGGAATACGCTGTTTTGTACTTTTTGTACGGAAAAAATAAACACGTGGCTGATGCTGACAATTTTTCACAGCATTGGAATATAAAATACCAAAGACATTACAAATTTCAATTTCAAAGACAATCCCAATTTCAAAGACTTTAACGAGTTGCTACCGTATTACCGCTGATTGGTTCTACATTGGTGGACTGTTCACCAGACCAACCCTTCACTGGACCAGTCCTCTCCTGGATCAACCAATGGATCGCAGATGTAAAAAAAGATAAGTCGACCAACGTAAATAAATGAATTTATAATATTATACACCTCTAGCAAGAACTGAGTGCTTACTTTCATCTTGTACAGGTATTTTAGTAGATTGGCAGTATTTAAAAGCCCAGGTTCTCTAAATAATCTTACTTAATAAGGTTATTGATGGCCTCCCTTCGCTGGACCTCTAGATAATAAGGTTAAGTCAGGTCAGTAGCCTACACTGATGATTTTGTACTTATAGTAACCAATGATTTAAAATGGAAAGCAAAAGACAAGAAAACAAGTGTCAGGAAAGAGAAACTCCAGAACCAACACAAGCAAAAACAGAATTGGTAATAATTAAAGGCCCCAGCGACAGAAAAAATCTTAATTTCACAATTTTTACGAAGGTTTGAATAAATAAGAAAGAACGAGTCTTACAAATTTACCGGCGAAAATAAATTGTCTATTTTATATGAGCGACCGAAGGTGGTAGTAAAAAAAACCATCCCCGAAACGAGTCCCTAAAATCGCCGGCAATATTTCCCAATTAACTTACAAAGTCCTTCATTGATAGGCATCAAGACGTCTCCTCGAACTCGGCCCCCCGATACTTTGCGCGTCAATTGGCTGCCCCCGTGTCGAGAAAATACCCCGCTCGCTTTTTCCCTCTATACATATATCCGTTTCTCGGTGGCGGAATGTGAAGTCGTCGGAAAATAGCATCGTCGTGACCGGCATACTGATTTTCCCACACTTTCCGCGGCTTTTCCACACTTAAAGCCGCAGCAAGGGATTTATCATACTTAATTTTAGGACAAGCGTGATTTATACGGGACTTGCTAAATGAGAACAAGATCGTTTACAAGCAAAGAATGATTCTAGTGAGGTAGCTTTCCATCCGAGGGCTTAAAATGCTCAAATTCGAAAAAACACCTACTGGTCGTAATTTTGCGATGAGATGCAAAGCAGGCTGTGTTTGTTTATCGCTCTTTCTGCAAAGTAGGTTCACATATACATATTGGTGCTTTTTACTGGCTCACCTCCTGTTTCAGTTGGCACAACTTTTAAAATTTTGGCAGTTTGATACACAAAATTTAATTCCGGTTTACATTTTTCACTGCAACTGAAATTCCACTATTAGTTCTAAAATTAGAGGTGGTAATTATTTCTCTTCCTAGTCCTAACATAGTTGTAGATGTATGGTGATTGATATGGCTGTCACCAGGGGTCGTCTGAATTTCTCAGGACCTGCTAAACCGTCCTCCAGTGATTCCCCCATAACAAAAACAAATTATTATTATTATAGACTCCAGAACTTAAAATGAATATTAGAAAAAAGGTACCCATTATATAATGTCTTCATAATTTATTTCATTAATTTAAATTTAATTGTTATTTCATCCTCCGATGATTTTTTGTGCTTAATTCTAATTCCTTCAATCTTAAAAAGATACTTGTAAGACACAATGTGAAAATGAACCCAAATTTATATTTTAATTACAGAAAATATTTATTATTTTCAGTATTATTTTATGTGTAAATTAGTAAAGTGCATGATTTTTCCCAGTGTAATAAGCGGAATTAACGTCACTTGCCAGTGATGAAGGTCATAAAAATTAGGAAGCAATTCAACGATAATTTTGACAGGCTAAATCATTTTGAATTACTTTTTTAAAAATTTGTTGTTAATTAAAAGAAAATTGCGATTGAAACAAAATCTGAGTGCTGACAAAGTTTTTCACGTTCTTACTTTAAAAAAGCAAATATCAAGAAAGTAGCCGTCCCCTAGTAATTCCCACCTTATTTTGTATGCCACGTAGGAACAATGTTTCGGAATCTACATGTGTGTGTGTCAAAATGGCGCGAACCCATAATCCAAAGCAAGATAAAGAGGTCCATATGAAACAGACTCGAGAATAATCTCGTATATACATCCATAAAAGGTTTTTGAATATTTAGATGGTTTTCCGGGTCTTTTTGTCTTATATTCTACCGAAGTAAAAGAAAACATCGAATGATGTTACGTTTACGTGAGAATCTTTATAAAATCCGTGTAAAAGTTAAAATTGTGATGATGTTAGTTAAAAGCGTCACATTGGGTGATATAATGAATAAGCCTCGTTTATTTTTCGATAAATTGCATCGTTGATGAATCAACGATAGGCATTTGTCCAATTTTCCGCCAAATAGACTTGCACCTCAGTATGACTAAAGCGTATGTACTTATCTACAAGTTCAATGCTCTTTCAAGTTAGAGGAAATACTCGGATATTATTTTTAGACTTTAATAAAACAGCAAAAGTGTTTTTTTAACAGAAAAATAAGTAAGTGAATTTTATTGTACTGATACTTACTATAAATACAGAATATCCGCCAAATTAAGCAGTGCCGTGTTTAAAATTAATATTTATGAATTAATTTCTATCGAACAAATGTTCAAAATATTGCACGCAAACTTCATATTATTAAGAACATTAAAAAATCATTTTTAAAACAAAAACTCTCACATTTTTTATTCAAGAAATTAATTTTTTAGTTAATGACAGTTGTTGTTAGTGAAAAATGTCATCATTGTTTTCAAGGGGCTTTTCAAAAGCAATACAAAAAAATTCCAAAAATCGTTAAAAATATCCCAAGAATCGTTAGAAAGTGTCATTTATCAAATATGATGCTGATATTTGTTATAGTCTATATAGAAAAGACAAGGAGTAATAAATCATTCATTTAAGTAGATTTCATAGACGTACCAAAATATATTTTAAGAGGGTATACCGTAAGGTACATTTTGTATTGAACGAATGAGTTGCAGCTATGCTAAAGAATATACGATTTAGGTCAGAAGTAACGGGATGTACTAATTTTAATAAAAAAAAGTGATAGAGGTACATAAATTTTAGTAGGTTTGATAAAGAAAGGCAACAAAGTTTATTCATAATAGAAAACAAAACCAATCTGTAACAATAATTATTTTATATATTTTTGTTCTTTTTGTAAGATTTATTCAAACTTTGAATATTGTCACACATAAATTTTAAAAAATTAATTGAAGTCAAGATAGCAAGATATCGTTACAATTTTTATTAAATTCAAAGAAGCAAAATTAATATTTTTTATTTGTAATACTCCTGTATGTAGTGTTTGGGGAATTTTTCTCAGAAATTTTAAATGGCTAGTGACCTACTGTAATCGGCTTAATACGATTACACCTATTTACAGATTATTCGATTATTGAGAGGGATTTTCCAAACAACCCAGTTTTCTTAGAAACATTATAGGGAATATTATTTTAAAAGAAAGTAGGTACATTAAATCAGTACTTAGTATTAGTTCTTTGAGTGAAGTTGTATGAAGTCGTATGGTTTTCATAATATTGTAAACAGTTCAAGTATATTTAAAACATTTGTTGAATGTTTATCGTGCAAGTACCAAACAATGTCGATAAGCCAAGGACCATCTAAACGACCAAAAACAGGTTCATTATCTTTAAATGAAAAAACTCTGATACTGAATTGTTATATATCATTGAAAAACAAGGATCCAAGTGCAAGTGTTGATGATATTGTGGAATTAACGGCTGCTATGTTGTGTGTTGCTAAATCAACAATTTATAGATTACTAAAAGAAAGCAAGAATGGAACTCTTCAATCCCCTAAAACTCCTTAAGGCCGAAAACCAATTGAGATCGATGAGTCATTAAAACATGGATTTTACTTACGAAAGGAAATTCCAACACTTGACAAAATTATGACATCAGTGCAAGAAGATACGGACTATACAAAATTCTCCAGAATGACATTATGCAAACTTTTGAAAGATGTGGGTTTCAGATATACAAAACATAATAGAAAATCTCTCTTGATAGATAAACCGGAAATAGTTGTTTGGAGAAGAGACTATTTAAGAAGCATTCGACATGCCAGACAACAAAATTTGAAAATCTTTTACTTAGACGAAACATGGATAAATGCTGGATATACAGTTTCCAAATCTTGGCAAGATTAAAACATTAAAAGCGGAAGGCAGGCATTCGTGGAAGGTTTGTCGTTAGGTTTGCAGCCCCATCTGGAAAAGGAAAAAGACTTATCATTGTCCATGTTGGAAGTTCTGAAGGTTTTGTTGATGGTGGATTATTAACTTTTATTTCAAAACGCACGGGGGACTATCACGAAGATATGAATGGGGGTGTCTTCGAGGAATGGTTTGTTCAAATGTTGGATCTGATTCCAAAAGGGGCTGTTATTGTTATGGACAACGCAAGTTACCATTCACAGTTACGAGAAGCATTGCCCACAAGTCGTTGGCGTAAAGCAGAGCTTTTGGAGTGGCTTATTTCGAAAAATATTAAGTTTCCAAAAGATCCACTAAGGAAAGAACTTTACAGAATTGCAAAAATGAACAAGAATAAATACAAAACCTACATTGTAGAAGTAATGGCTTCTTATCGTGGTATATCAGTTCTTCGACTTCCTCCTTATCATTGTGAACTTAATCCCATAGAATTAATATGGGCTCAGGTAAAGGGGGAAGTTGGAAAAAAAACTACTTTTAAAATAAACGATGTTGTGAAATTGTTTGAAAATGTTGTAAGTCATGTTAGTAAGGAAAATTGGACAAACTGTATCGAGCATGTTATCAAAGTAGAGGCAAATATGTGGAAAATTGACAATATTTGTGATGATTTAATCGACCCTATTATTATTAATGTCGACAACGATGCTTCCTCTTCCGAGTCGGATATAGAATAAAATGTAAGTAATAAATGTATTCCAATAATTATTTCTTTTCATTTTTTATTATACTTTAATTTAAAACGTATTTTTTCCCAAAATACACACCACTGCATTGCGTTATTGCTTATCTGCTAATCCTTTAACAATGAAGAAACCCTAAACTTTGCTACAACAAACAAATACGGGGTCGATCTACCTGGTTTTTAGATTTACGGAAAAAATGTAATTTAAAGTAAGAGATTTATCAAAAATTTCATGGTAAAGGTTTTGCATACTTAATTAGGGTTTATTACTCCTCGTACTTTTTGTACGTACTATACATACATACATACAAACAATGCCTAGACTTTCTAAGAAGACATTACAACCATTAAATTTTTGTAAATGATGTTTGATTATTTCAATTATAAACTCGATATGACTGAGCATATCAACAAATCTTGGTAAATATATATGCGAGTCGATTTTCAGAAAGTTTCGTCTGTAAAACTAGTAGAAAATATTTAGCAAGAATACAAGTTCCTTCAAAATTGTTATGGCAACCTCTACCACCATGAGACCAATTTTGGAACAGTGGAACGGTGGAATTAAAACCTCGGAAAGAGATTTCCCAACCTCCAAATCGCAGACGATATAAATTTGATTGCGAGCAGTATGAGAGAGCTTATATCCCCATTTGTGAGGTTTTTTGAGATTGCTAACATACCAGATTTATGAAATATATACCTTATGCATAGTCTATTATTATTCTGTTTGTAAAATTATCATTGTTGGCTAGTAAGAGTGCTCCAGATCCATCATCTTCCACACTGGAATCTGAAATATGTTCATAGTGGTAAGGGTGTCTTGA
This sequence comes from Ophraella communa, assembly GCA_035357415.1. Lineage (NCBI taxonomy): Eukaryota > Metazoa > Arthropoda > Insecta > Coleoptera > Chrysomelidae > Ophraella > Ophraella communa. The sequence continues at coordinate 31,101,570 of CM068992.1, read as the reverse complement.
TCGATTTTCTACTTCTGCTTCTATACTCCGCTCATGTGGAACTATTTGATCTGAATGTCTTTTCCATTTTGCTCCTTCTTCTAATATGCACATATATGTATTTTTTCCTATTCTTTTGTCAATTTTTGCCTTCGTCTACTTGGTTTCTTTTCTATTTCTATAATCCTTCTATAGTCTATCACTGATACTAATTGATTACTTTTAAACTATTTCTCTTTTTTCTAAATTACTATTTTGTGACACAACAGTCGGTTGTGGATTACCTTCACAGCATTCATCGGCGACCGAACCGCGACTATACGGAAAGTAAGTACTGAGCTTTGGAGCGATGTTGAATTGTTTTACTGTCTTCATATACAACTTGCGTGTACTAAATGCAATAAATGTAGTTAAGTAATGTGGAGATAATGCTTAAAATATTCAAAAACATTTTTCTATGATCCATCCTTTTCTTGAACATCATAGAACGTTTTCGTAAGTCACAGAACCTTCCACTAAACTTCCAATTTTACTAACTCAAAGAGAGAAAAGGATTTAACGTAATTATTATCACTGACATCACTAAGATGGTCTCTATATTTAATAATAATCCTTTCTCGTTAGTTTTTCTTATAATGAAATTCCACTTTTGCACAATAACTGTTAGATACATCTTAAAGTAAACATAAATATTTATTTTGTTCCTTTTAAGGAAAAAGCCGTTAGAAGTAGGTGCATTAATGTATAGTCAATAAAAAAATAAAGACATCAACCTACGCTGTGTATAATAGAAGTCCGATTAAGACATGCTCTCTCTTAGGTGGCCTTCAGTAAAACATGCACCTCTGCTTTTTAGAAATTTAAGACTTATTGTTTTCTGAAATTGAAGAAATTGTTTTCGGTGTACATTAATTTAAAAACAGCGGCGTCGTACAAATAAATTTCAACAAAGGATTGAAGAAAATGGATACCCATGGATACATACTCGCTCGGCACGCAGTGATTCATTTATTAGATGTCAAAAACTATCGAAAAAAAACTCAAATGGCCATGGGGCGATGCTGGGAAAAGATTGATGACACTGACAAGACAAAAAGGATGCTGAGAATTACCGAAATGAACATACTAAGAACAATAGTTGGAAAAACAAGACGAGATCAAGTCAGGAGCACAGAAGTAACGGAGCAATGTGAAGTACAGAATGTAGCAAGATGGGAAGACATAGAAGAAGGCAATGGCACAATCACGTAAGAAGAATACTTTAGTTGGAAGACCAGCAGGGAAACACCCACTGGTCAACAGATCAACTGATGTAATAAAATAATAAGAAGAAGAAGATTGATTTGATGGTTGTCAATGCATGGTTACTTTGGAGACAAAGTGAAAACGAGTTCAAAGATTTACGTCTGGCAGATTTCAATAGAGTCAGCTCAACAAAGAAAAGAGGCCGTCCCAGTGAAGGCGTAGATAACTAACAAAGCAAGAAAAAAGGGCCCAATATCAGATTTTCTCATCCAAGAGGTTCGAAGAGATCAATATGACCATCTTCCAGAGGTGAAAATCTTTCTGTGGAGGAAAGTCTCTTATATAATGTGAAAAATGTGGTTTTTATCAAACTGCTTATATCAATTCCATACTAAATAACTTTTTTATGTATTACTGCATATTGTGCCATATTTGACCAGTAAAAAAATACAAATCCTGATATTTTTTCCACGTAGTATATTTTTTCATAAAAAATACTTTCATGTTTTATTCCAATTTCAGTAGAAGCAGAGAAATGGGATAAAATAAATCAAGGCTTTTGGACATAACTATAGATTGACGTATTCTGTCATATTGACGTTTAATAAAAATAAATGCCAAAGAAATTTCAAGTATATTTTATTACAATAACGTAATACCTAACCAATTATTTTGTACATATTCTAAAAAAGAGTGTTTTTAAGAAATATTTCTCATTATACGTTTTTAGGAATAGGTAATGACTCAATGTGATTTCGAATGTGTAGTTTCTTGTTTATATTAAACTAGAATTAACCGAGAGCTAAAAATACTACTCCTTCAGTTGGTTTATTTAATTTATTATCCCAACAAGTAGTCAAGTTAAACGGTGAAGTAAACAGTATCTTTGCTGCTACTGTAGACATGTTTATAAGACTAACAACCGAAAATGTATCACTGGGTTCAGTTTAAAAAATGTTTATTTATAATAGTTAAAATTTGGCAAAATGAAAGTAACATTTGGAGCATTTAACTTTAAAAAAATATCGTGAGACAGGTTAGTTTTACCCTACTGATCACTCTAAGGTCGTATCCTTTCTAGTCAAAAGTGGCAACGGTATTTCTTGGAGCTTCGAGAGTCGAAAGGCTCAAAACAGCTCTTCGCCCGAGCCCTATTTCTTTAAATCAACTGACAGTGCGATCGATCCTTGCTATGTTCGACATGTACTTCCAATATACGAATATGGGTAAAAAATTCGATATTGAAACCCGTGCTTAATAACCCGAGAAATAGTGTAAGTAGAAATTTTAATTAAGGCATTAATTTGCTTTATTATAACCGCATGTGATTTTTTATTATCTTCATTTTTAAAATAACCCTCTAACACACTGAATATGTAAATTTTTATTGCAAAATTCGCTACTAACCTCACCTGTTGGCGATATCATATTTTGATCTGGATTTCTATTTTCTGATTCAAAAGGTCTCCAAAACGCTTCCATAATATATGTAACTAATTTAAGGGCAAAAATTAAGTACAATACGTAAACCAATTATTAAAAATGAATTACCGAAACAAAGATATATCTAAAGTTAATAATTAACAGCCCCAAATAAAAATTTGGATTCTCCGCCTCCGCACTAGACACCGACTTTATGAGCTAGAAAAAAACTGCCGCAAAAAATAACCCCGAGACTACAACTACCAATCTAGAGAGTGAGCTAGGTTCCGACTATACAGAGTGGATGTTTAACGTGACAAATATGTTGTTTTCATGCCATTATTTCTACTTTGAAGCCTAGTAAACTAACTCACTCTGTATAAAACTTTTAAATAGATTTTAGCAATAATTAATATTGGAAAGAGCAGTTTCTCACGCAGCCGAGTCTCTATTGAGACTCAGCCCTAAGCTTGGGAATTCTTCTTGACAATTAGACAAGCCCCCAAAATTTTTTTACGTATTTTACACTGTTCCTAGCACAAATGTTTTATATCAATCTATGCAATGAGTTGCAATCTAAAAATACATTTAAACTTCCTGCGAAAAATGCAGTAAACGTATAAAAAAACACGTTTTATAAATATGTTAGCGCACATGGGTGTCAAAGATTGCCAGACAATGTCTTTGTGCGTCAAAATTTAATAATAGATCCGTTTTAATCAGCTGTACTGTTGATTACTACACATTTAAATATTTAGAAAACATGAACGTTTTATTTTTTAATACTCTTATTAATTTGTTAATACACTAAGACACATACTTAAAATTGTATAACAAAGTATGAGTCTAACCTACTTTTATTAATATACAGCGTGTCCACGGATGGGGTGTTTTATGGGGTATTTACAACTTACTTCGACATATCATTATGAATTTGGAATGATAAATAATTAAATAAATAATCGCTACCCGACCACCTGACATAGATCAAAGTAAAATACACTTTGATCTGTGTTAGGTGGTCGGGTAGCGAGTGTTTTTTAAATGTAATTGGTTCAAGAATGGTCAGATGATGATTTAAAATCGACGGATTGGACGTATAGGAATCATAGAGTGACCCACTCGTTCTCCGGGCTAAAACCCGTTAGATTTTTTCTTCGGAGTTATTTTAAATGACGTGTTTGAGTTAGGCGACCAACATCCTTGCAGAATTCGAGACAAAGTATAAATAAATTACTGATGTTGTCAAGTAATATTACATTGTATGAGACTAAAATTCTGTATTTTTTGTTTTTCAGGTAAATTCGTCAGTACGACCCTTCACAGAAAATTGGTGAGTGATTTAACTAATTTTTCTATTGATAATTATTAATGTATCACAAAAAAAGATGCGATATTTGGTATGATAAACGATCTCGTATAGTTTGAATGTCGACAACGTTAAAACGAGTTCTAAATTATAGCTGGATTCATGCTTCAACGGCGGCCTTTCTTAATAATAAAAAAATACCGTAAGGCTAAGTTTGTAAAATTTATGTCACTTTTCGCGAACTTACATGTGAAAGCCTTAATACCGAAAACAAATTATGTAAAAGTAGTGCTTTACATTTTTATTAGGCGCAGAATGAGAGCCAGCGAACAAGAGTTATATGCAGGAAAGATAAATGGATCAAGAAAAGCACCATACACTAATACTAAATCATCGTACAACGTACTACATAGGCGGAGAACGTATTTTCGATACTAATGAGAGACAAATTTTCATTTAGAGAAAAATATTTATTTTTTACGCAGCTATTTATGCGAACAGCTCAAAGTTGTGATGGATTAGTCGTAAGCCAACACTGATTTTTACTCCGGGGATGTATATGTCGAGATGTTTTGTGTAAATAGCCCAAGGGAGATTTTTCTTTCTTGTTTCTTCGTCACCTGTCAATTTGTAACCTTCGCGCGACATTTAAGATAAAAAAATCTCTATAGGGAGAAGATTATATATAAGTAAAACAATAATATTTAAGCAGAAGCCTGGTGGACTTCTTTTAATGTATATACAGTGTGTAAAAGCCAAATGGAATAAATTCATTATTTCGGTTACTGTACATATTTATAAAAAATCCCGAAACACGTCAAATTTAAATTATAACTTGACATTCTTTAACGTGAAAATGCAACCCCTACCTTCAACCCCCTTAGAATGACAGGTACAACCTCCAATTTTTTAAATGGGAAGTAGGTATAGGCTTATGATATATCATTTGAAAGGTCTCTTCATTCTCTATTCAAAAAAGTTATTGTTTTTAAATTTAATGCAAAAATTAACATAAAGAAAATTAAAATCATATTGTTACTGAAATTCGCTAAAATATACTCGAAACTTATTACAATATACTTAAAACTTATTTCCCGTTTAGGTCTTGATAATGAGAAAGTGAACAAAAACCATAGCAATGTGGTTTTTAGATGGTAACCATTAAAAAACTTTAAAGAATTTCCGTGGCAACGCTATTTTAACAAGCAGTAGTAAATTGTTTTATTTATGTTGTCATTGTTGTAATTTAAGTATAAAGTTTGTTCAATTCAATTCTGAAAAATGGTTAGATTAACGGAAATGCATAAAATAACAGTTTTACAAATGATTGGTTAAGGAGATAACATCCGAACACAACAAGAAGTAACTCGCCTATTTCATGAGAAATTTCCTAATTTACCGCCTATATCCCAAGGAACAATAAGTAAAATAGAAAAGCAGTTTCGCGAGTTTGGTCATGTAAGGCAGATAAAAAAAGCAGCTGCCAATGCACTGAGTGATGAGCTCAAATTAGATGTGTTGCTTGAGTTTCAGGAAAACCCACATACATCGAGTAAACAGGCATCAACTACATTCAATGCTAGCCATACATCGATAGCAAACATATTAAAAGAAAATAAATTGCATCCGTATAAGATAATACATACTCAGAAGCTCATGGAAGACGATTTTGATAGGAGAACTTTTTTTTGTGAGCAAATGATGGACATGTTGGATAACAATATTATCCAATTAGAAGACGTTATGTTTTCTGATGAGTGTACTTTTTTACTTAACAGTCATGCTAATTGGCAAAATTGCCGCTACTGGTCCACGGAAAATCCTCACTGGATGAGAGAAGAACACACTCAATACCCTCAAAAGGTTAATGTTTGGGCAGGGATTGTAGGGAACAATATCATTGGTCCCTTTTTTATTGAGGGCAACTTGAATGGCAACAATTATTTGGCACTACCTCAAAATGATGTCATTCCAACGTTGGCAAATTTATATCCTGATCCAGGTAACCCTCAAGTTCCAGTGAATACGATATGGTTTCAGCAGGATGGAGCACCACCACATTACCAACTTAATGTCCGGCAGTAGGTACCTCGATACAATATTTCCCAATCGCTGGATAGGGAGGCGAGGATCGATTGAATGGCCAGCGCGATCACCTGATCTTACATTATTAGATTTCTTTTTATGGAGATATGTGAAGAGCCATGTGTACAAAACTAAACCTTCTGATTTAAATGACTTAAAAGAACGAATAACGCTTGCGATTAGGTCGATCACGCCTGATATGTTAAATAATGTTAGAAGACAGTTTTATTTGAGATTAGGATGTTGCCAAGACGTTCGCGGAGAACATTTTGAACATCTACTTTATTAACATTCATAGTTCTTTTTCGTGTTCTTCATTTTATTACGTTTTGCATTACATTTTAGTTTTTGATTGTATTGTAGCGAATTTCGGTAACAACATAATATTAATTTTTTTTATGTTAATTTTTGCATTAAATTTAAAAACAATAATTTGATTATCCCATGAATGAATCTAATGAACAAACTCAAAATTTTCACGAGGTAGCTTTAAACAATCCATTGCCATATATTAAAAAACCCCAATTTAAAATTGTTTATTGATACGGGCAGTACAATATCATTACTGAGACCTTCAGTCGCTGAAAAAAAACTCTCCTAATTGTATTTATCGTTCTAATGTAGATATTAAAACAAGTTTAGTCAGTAAACAAATAAAATTTCAAGCTGAAATACCAGCGTCTAAAGAATTTAAATATAATGGTAAAATAAATTTCATATTGTACGATTTTCACGATTTTTTCGATGGAATCATAGGATTAGAAGATATGCTTAAAATGAATTTAAATATTGATTTTTAATTCCAATAACATTTAGGTCTCCTACAAACATCAAATTTAATTTGCTTTGGAGCTTGCTTATATGGATTGTTAGTAAAAAACCAGATTGCTCTGGACGTCAAAAATGACGGTTAGTAATCGACTATAGAAAACTTAATGAGAAAACCATTTCTGGTAGGTATCCAGTCCCAAACATTTAAGATATTTTAGATAAATTGGGTAGAGCCCAATATTTTAGTACTCTAGATTTAGCTGAGGGGTTTCATCAAATAGAAATGTCAAAAGACTCAATATAGAGAAAACAGCTTTTAGTATTGATAACGGTCACTATGAATTCCTTAGAATGCCATTTAGTTTAAAAAATGCCCCATCCAGTTTTCAAAGAGTCATCGACGAAGTCTTGAGCAAAATTATAATTAATTTTAAAACTTCACCCTGTACAATTCATAATATACCCTACATAGTATAGTTCGTTGAGATTGTGTTGTTAAGGAGCTTTTAAAATCATAAAAACTTACAGGGTGTTTCATTAAAAACATTATTTTTACTTATTTTTAAGGGGCTATGTAAAAAATATTGTTTACGTAACGAAACCACATGATTTAGATGACTTAAGAGAACGATAAATGCTTGCTGTTACATCGGTCACGAAAATTTATTTAATATTTCCAGAGATGTTCAAAAAATTTTTTTTATTTTTAGCCAAAAAACAGATTGGCCAAATTTTATTGCGTTTTGGACCAACCTTTCTTGACAAATTTTCTTATTTGCCTGTAATTAATGCTTCATTTTACAAAAAAATGTACTTTATTTCCTGTATTAAATATCTTTAGTTATGAACAAATTTTTAAGTACTTTTTCCTTTCTAATTTTTCAAGTTGAAGTTATTTTTTCCTATTCTAATTTTCTACAAACTTGCTTTCGACGTAGGTAATATCCTACAAGTTGACTGTACCGCTTCTCTAAACTCTCTTTTACATAATCAATAAAAAAATTGGATTAACGAGATAATCCTTTTTCTTATCACAAAAGGAAACAAGTATGTTTGAATATTTAATTCACACGGAAAGAAAGAAAACAATTTAATGAAAACCGTTATTCTAAATCTAAACCCACTACTTCATTTTTTTATTCACTTATATTGTCAGCAATTGGATTAAACTTTAAATAAATAAAAAAATGGATATAATTAAACAACTTTGCAGGATATTAGAGCCAATATAAATTGCTGTATATTTATTGGGAGCTACTTAATCTTACTGGATGTGGTAAGAAAAGTTTTTTCAAAAAAAATATTCTTTTCAACAGTTTAAATTTTCAGTCAAAAACATTCAACCCTTCTTCATTATGGTCCAAATACTCGATGGTAAAATCAATGATTATGGTTAATGAGAATGCCAAGGGAGAATTGAAGAGTACTTTAAAGTACAAATGTACCGTACATTATCAAAAAAAAACCGTTTGTCATAACAGATTTTTAATTTTTGTAAATACATCTTTAAAAGATGGGAACAAGAAGTCTTTGGCCATCTAATTCTGCGAAATTCTCTGTAGACTTCCTACAAGCAAATGATCTTATATTAATATGAAACTAATATGCAAGAATGGCTCTATCTTGGGCATATGTTACATCTGCACCATGTTCTTCAGTGGTCCAGTATAAAATCAGTGGTCTAAGAAATAGTTCTTGAGTAAGGTAGCAATGTTACACATTTAAGGCATTTTTCATATGATATTCAAATCAAAGACAGTCATTATGGCATACCTTTATGATTATTTTAAGATACACTGTCTCAAAGTGGGACTTTTGCTACAGAATCCTTTGAAACATCAAAATCCCGTTTCATTTTAATTTCCTAGTTTACCCAAAACCACTAATTTTCTTTGAGTTTACCTTTTTCAATAGAAAACTCATTTTTAAATTATTTAAAAAAAATGTTTGCACCCCCTATAATAATTTATCAACGAAATTTCTGTATTTAACCCATTAATTTAGCAGATATTTCAATACGTGTCCTAATAAGTCACGCCAAATTTCCCATATAAATGGAAACAATAATTTTATCGATGATTCGGATGAAATATTAAACAATTTAAATATTGAATAGGTTCGAAATCGAAAACCGCCCGACAATATTAATTAACTAATTAATTAATACTAAAAATTATCGAATATACCTCTAGGAAAACTTTGTTTTTATACAATAAATCGACAATTGAATAACGAATTTGGGACACAAACTCAAGCTGACGCTATTTCATCTGTCCCCTGGAAAAAAAACGTGTTTCCACCACCCGAAACCTGAATATGCATATGGAAATCTTCCCGTCTCTAGAAAGGGAAATTCGTGCATTTTCAACCCCCACGAAAACCAATTTTTAATCAAATTAAAAGCACTTGTATGTATAATTTGGTTTCCCGTTGAATACGTTCTATATTTAACTTGAAAAACCTCAAAGACCAGGCAATTGTACCAACAACTTTATTTTTGAAGACTCAATTAGTTTAATATCTTTAGGTACAAAGTAATTTCTCGATATTTTGAATTGGAATAACGTAGAGATGGGATAATAACCAACATTCGAAAGTTTTTACAAATTTACCGCTTTGCGTAAATATTTTTATAACAACTCACATTAAGGTAATGCTAGGGCTTACCTCTAAATCCGATCTACTCAATATCCAATCCTGTTGGTTGCATTAGAGGGAAGAAACTTTCCCGAATTCCTGGCACGGTTACATCACAGAAAGGATTCTCTCACACATACACAAACTATCAAGATGTTTATCTTTTATTGGGGACAAAACGATAGGATTATACCAGTATATATTTATCCCTTTATATATATGGGTGTTTCTTAAGTAATGTAAAATATTATATGGGGCGCTTCGTTACTCAATTTTAAGACGAAAAGTTCATATAAACATGTGTGATAGGTGTTGTCGTTTATGAGATACAGGGTGTTGAATTTATTGTAATAAGTCAGTTCTGATTGTATGTGAAATTAATTTTTCCCGGTGACGCTACTGGTTTTTAGAAGTAATACGCAAAAACATGCTTATTCTAAGTGGCCTTTGAAATAATGTTGACAAGTGTCAAATTTGAAAACCAACGCAAAAATCGTACATTTTTATTTGATTGACTCTGCTGTGTTTAGTTAATAACTATGCCAGTGTTTACTAATGTTGAAATGGCTAATATGCATTTTTTGTACGGATGATTAGCGAATGGTAATGCACGTACGTATGCCCAGCGTTATCCAAATAATCGTTTACCATGTTCAGATACGTTTACTAAGTTACATATTCGTTTACAAGAAACTGGAACTTTTGCTAAATCGAAGAATATTATTGGACGACCCAGAACTGTGAGAAATCCCCAATTGGAAAACCAGATTCTTCAAATTATTGACCAACATCCAGAAACGAGTACAAGAAAAGTTGCAGATGAAGTAAATGTTAGTAACAAAACTGTTTGGAATATTCTAAAAGATAATTTATTGTATCCATATCACGTTCAACGTGTTCAACATTTGTTACCTACTGACTATCCATTACGCATACAGTATTGTCAATGGATTTTACGTGAAATCGCGAACAATCCGAATTTTGTGGCCAATATTCTATTTACGAATGAAGCCAACTTTTCTAGACATGGGATTATGAATTTTCATAATGACCACATATGGGCCACATATGGGCAGATGTAAATCCACATACCATAAGTGTAAAACGATTTCAACAAACATTTTCGGTCAATGTTTGGCTTGGCATCATCGATGATTATTTAATTGGACCATTTTTCCTCCCTGTACGGTAAACCGGTGAGACATACCAACATTTTCTAGAAAATGAACTTCCACTTCTTTTGGAAGATGTACCTATTATTATTAGAAGGCGCATGTGGTTCATGCATGACGGAGCTCCTCCACATTTTTCAGTGATTGTACGCGAGTTTTTAAATATTGTTTTTCCAGGCCATTGGATCGGACGAGGATCTCCACAGCCGTGGCCCCCTAGATCACCTGGACACAATCCTCTGGATTTTTGTGTGTGGGGATATTTGAAATCGCTTGTTTACACAACACTGATATTAAACGTACAAGATCTTCTGTAATGTTATTTGTAACAATCCTGGTATCTTCGAACGTATTCGGCAATCCATTAGACATCGAGCGGATTCTTGCATTTTAGCTGGAGGTGAACATTTTGAATATTTGCTCTGAAATGTATTATTTTTTCTTTATGTTTAACACACATGTTGCTTGTAATAAAATAATAAAAAAATATAAATCAGTAGCGTCACCAAGAAAAATTAATTTCACGTACAACACCCTGTATCTCATAAACGACAACACCTATCACACATGTTTATTTGAACTTTTCGTCTTAAAATTGAGTAACGAAGCGCCCCATATAATATTTTAGATTACTTAAGAAACACCCTGTATATATAAAGGGATTGATGTTGCTCTATCAATTCAGTTAATTAAATGCATTTTAACCTAAATATTTACTCGAATGCCAAATTTTTTACTACTTCATTATATTAGGATATCTTGTGCCTATTAAAAGTCTAGAATACTTCTAACATAGCTAATCAGCTTTCTAGATGTCAAATTCCTAAGTTGATAAGCAGTCAGAGAACTAGGATTTTAAGACACTTATAAAACAATGTTACTCCTATCAGCTCATCAATTTCCGGTGATAACTCATCAAGCAATGTCCTGTGGTCAAATTTATGTCTTCTTTGCTCATTTCTAGAAAACACTTTGCTCATTCTATCAGGTGACATATCTTGATGAATCAACCTAAAGAATATTGTTCTGATTAATTGATTACGTAACATCAACATGAAATCTATCAGATTATTTTTTTATTATAGTATGATCTCGAAATTAGGTCAGCAATACATAATCCTTAAAATTCATTTTTTTCATACTGTACGCATTTCCTGGAACATAAACATATTGCTGCTGCCAGCAATATGTTTTAATGGAGTTGTTGAGGGATTTACAGTTTTTCTGTAATCGCGGAAGACATGTGGCTGAGATGTAGCACTTTGGATCATTCTTACAATATTGATTTTGCCTTTAATCCATTCTTCTATATACTTTCCTGCAACTTAAGAAATCTTCCATTCACCGTGCTGTTTTAGAACTTTAAGGCCAGCTCTAGCATTGGCCAACAACGTTGAGGATGTCCTCCTGAAGCAATGACCTGTATACTTTTCTGGTTGGTCTAGTTTTAAGAACTCGGCTATTTTCTTAGGTACTCCGCCAACAATATGTATACCAGCTCTTTGAGACAGACATTTTCCTTGTCTATAACCCACCAAAAGAGCTTTCAGGGAGACGTGTTGAAGTAAATTCATGTATTTTCTAAAAACACATCCAAATAGTGAACCTCATCACTGTTAATCACAGTGAAAGCTCGTCGAATATGCGTTTTTGTCTGGTTAATCTTTACTACTAGCTAAGTTATCCTCCACATTCCCTACGGAAACCTCCAGCAACTCCAAGTACTGCTATCACTTTGAGTAATAGATATTCTTTATCTGGAGCGTCCCTGGTGACACAAATAAGACAAAAACGATGTTTTTTTTTAACGAAAAAGTCCTGTTATCAAAACTAAACTCATTTTTGTTCGAATTTCTAGCTGATCCTCGTAGGTAAAATTCGAAATGAACACATCGGTTTTGTTGTAGCTGATGAAAACTTTTGGTAGGTACGAGTTATTTATTTTTTTTTCTATTTCAGATTCCTGCGGATTTAAATTCGTTTCATTCATTTTACAAAATTCAATCATGTTCGATGCTTTTTGAATTACCAACACAAATTAACTGCTTAGATAACGTTGTTTGTTGTGTTTGCCTGTTGATGACGAATCAATACGGTCGGTCGAGAAACAATGGGACTGTTTTTGCAAGAGTGTCTGTCCTCCTATCTCGCTGTTTGTCCATTTTTACTTTCACCATCAAAACGCGATCGAAAACGTACGAAAAATCACATTTCAAACGAAAAGAAACAAACTTTAACATTAAATTGATTGTACTAACCCTTACTTTTTGGAAGTCCATCTTATTAAGAATAATTCATTAATTGAATTATTTTCTTCAAATTTAAAAATTGAAAAAGTTAATGATTTACTAAATTATTCAATATACAGAAAACCAACACAAACAGATGTAACCATACCGTATAATTCAAATCATCCTATAACACATAAATTAGCAGCTTATAATTCTATGATACATAGGGCATTTTCAATTCCAATGAACAAAATTAACTTTGATAAAGAAATTGATATCATAAAACAAATAGCTACATCTAATGGCTACCCAATTCATTTAATAAATACACTAATTAATAAGAAAGAACAGAAAGTGTCACTAAACCTAATATTTCCTAAACAAATTAAAGAAATTAAAAGTTATAAAAATATTACATATTGTGGAAATATTTCTAATACAATTTCAAAAATAATATCTTCGGCAACATCAGCATTAATATCATTTAAAACACAAAATAATATTGGTACAAAATTGTTAAATGTGAAAACAAAATTACCTAAATTAAAAAATCTGGTATTTACAAAATTAATTGTCCAAAGTGTAATGCTGTATATATAGGTCAAACACAAAGAAATTTTGAAGTAAGATTTAACGAACATTTAAGAGCATATAGATTAAAACAACCAGATAAGTCAAATTATGCAAAACACCTACTTGAACATCCAACCTCACTCTTACACATCAATGACATCCAAATACTACACACTTGTAATAAAAAACAAAATTTAGATTTCCTTGAAGAACTTGAAATAAAAAGACATCTAGCAGATCCACAATTTAAAGTTGTTAATGAACAAATAAATCTGGGAAGTTCTCCACTTTTAAAGTGTTTGCTTTGATTGAGTCTTCATTTTATACATAGATAAAACGTAATTGTAACACAAATATATTAAGTTATTGTAAAGATCAGCATGATATAGTTTTTTGTTCCTGGTTTTTCTATATCATTGCACAGTTGTACTGATCTTAGAGGGAAGTACATCCAGGATAATCCCTTAGGGCTCATAACATCTAGGCTTTAATATTGTTATGTCTTATTACTTCCTTACTTGGTCTAGCCTTATAACTACCTAAACATCAGGTACCTAGCTACAAACAAACAAAACATAACTTCAATATGTCAATCTGACGATGCTAAGTCTAGCGAAACGGCTGTCATTAAAGTTAATAAAGCAATTTTTTAAATAAATATTGGAAGTTTTGGTAAAACGAAGAGTTTTTCATTATTCTTAAACTTTAACATGGAAATTTATTGTACCGATACAGTTGTTTAACAAAACTTGCCTAACAGGCAACAATTAAGCTTTAAATGAATTAATAAAGTTTATTTTCTATTTCTTTGGTGACTGGCCATGCTTGACTCCCATACAATAGCATGTATTATTGCTTTGTACTGGGTGGTCCAATAAACTGATCTCTCTGATATATAACAGCAACTATTCGTGATATAACTTTAAGAGAAAACATTTCTTGATAGAAGTGGTTAAGAAAAATAGCTGGAAAATAACTTTCAAGTTATCGAGAAGAGATTTATGTTGTTTGTAGCTAATTTCTAACAATAAAACAGCAGTTGAAGTCTGGGATTCATCTTTATGCCGACATTAAGTCGGTGATTGTCTTTTAAAAAGCGATTTGCATGCCATTAAATGTCCCATAAAAGTCGTTCTTAATTCTATGAACGAGCGAAACGATAAAAAAAATTTAAATGTTATGTCCTTGCTATTTAGGAACGTATTAACTAACGCCACAGCTTTTTTTTGGCGGATGTTATCAGATAACGTGACCTGAACTTTCTTATTTATTATTTAATATTCCATAAAGCGTTTAAATTCTTGTAGCATCGTATTATTTGCATTGTTTTGCAATGCGGATTCACTTACTTACGGTGCTTTTAGATTTGGTAGGTACTTGAGTTATACGGTGTGTAAAAGCCAAATGGAATAAATTCATTATTTCGGTTACTGTACATATTTATAAAAAATCCCGAAACACGTCAAATTTAAATTATAACTTGACATTCTTTAACCTTCAACCCCCAATTTTTTAAATGGGAAGTATAGGCTTGTGATATATTTATCATTTGAAAGGTCTCTTCATTCTCTATTCAAAAATGTTATTGTTTTTAAATTTAATGCAAAAATTAACATAAAAAAATTAATATCATGTTGTTACCGAAATTCGCTAAAATATACCCGAAACTTATTACAATATACTTAAAACTTATTTCCCGTTTAGGTCTTGATAATGAGAAAGTGAACAAAAACCATAGCAATGTGGTTTTTAGATGGTAACCATTAAAAAACTTTAAAGAATTTCCGTGGCAACGCTATTTTAACAAGCAGTAGTAAATTGTTTTATTTAAGTTGTCATTGTTGTAATGTAAGTATAAAGTTTGTTCAATTCAATTCTGAAAAATGGTTAGATTAACGGAAATGCATAAAATAACAGTTTTACAAATGATTGGTTACGGAGATAACATCCGAACACAACAGGAATTAACTCGCCTATTTCATGAGAAATTTCCTAATTTACCGCCTATATCCCAAGGAACAATAAGTAAAATAGAAAAGCAGTTCCGCGAGTTTGGTCATGTAAGGCAGATAAAAAAAGCAACTGCCAATGCACTAAGTGATGAACTCAAATTAGATGTGTTGCTTGAATTTCAGGAAAACCCACATACATCGAGTAGACAGGCATCCACTACATTCAATGCTAGCCATACATCGATAGGAAACATATTAAAAGAAAATAAATTGCATCCGTATAAGATGATACCTACTCAGGAGCTCATCGAAGACGATTTTGGTAGGAGAACTTTTTTTTGTGAGCAAATGATGGACATGTGGGATAACAATATTATCCAATTAGAAGACGTTATGTTTTCTGATGAGTGTACTTTTTTACTTAACGGTCATGCTAATCGGCAAAATTGCCACTACTGATCCACGGAAAATCCTCACTGGATGAGAGAAGAACACACTCAATAGCCTCAAAAGGTTAATGTTTGGGCAGTGATTGTAGGGAACAATATCATTGGTCCCTTTTTTATTGAGGGCAACTTGAATGGCAACAATTATTTGGCACTACTTCAAAATGATGTCATTCCAACGTTGGCAAATTTATATCCTGATCCAGGTAACCCTTAAGTTCCAGCGAATACGATATGGTCACAGCAGGATGCAGCATCACCACATTACCAACTTAATGTCCGGCAGTACCTCGATACAATATTGCCCAATCGGTGGATAGGGAGGCGAGGATCGATTGAATGGCCAGCGCGATCACCTGATCTTACATTATTAGATTTCTTTTTATGGGGATATGTGAAGAGCCATGTGTACAAAACTAAACCTTCTGATTTAAATGACTTAAAAGAACGAATAACGCTTGCGATTAGGTCGATCACGCCTGATATGTTAAATAATGTTAGAGAACAGTTTTATTTGAGATTAGGATATTGCCAAGACGTTCGCGGAGAACATTTTGAACATCTACTTCATTAACATTCATAGTTCTTTTTCGTGTTCTACATTTTATTACGTTTTGCATTACATTTTAGTTTTTGATTGTATTGTAGCGAATTTCGGTAACAACATGATATTAATTTTTTTATGTTAATTTTTGCATTAAATTTAAAAACAATAACATTTTTGAATAGAGAATGAAGAGACCTTTCAAATGATAAATATATCACAAGCCTATACTTCCCATTTAAAAAATTGGGGGTTGTACCTGTCATTCTAAGGGGGTTGCGTTTTCAAGTTAAAGAATGTCAAGTTATAATTTAAATTTGACTTGTTTCGGGATTTTTTATAAATATGTACAGTAACCGAAATAATGAATTTATTCCATTTGGCTTTTACACACTGTATAGAAATAGACAACATTCAATATTTGCTGTGAGGCAGGAATTAAAACTTAACATTCAGGTATAGATGTCACAAGGTATAGTAATTTTCACAATAAATAATATTGACTGAAGAATTGTAATAAAACCAATTAGACCCTTAAGTTGTGTAACTTTTATTTGCCAATTAAATAGATAGAATATCCAAACTTTTCAACTTTATTTTTTGACAAATACAATGCCTTTTGACATTTTTTTTCTATCTGTCATAAACTAACTTTGAAAAAACAATATAAAAAAAAACATATATATATATATATATATATATATATATTATGTAACAAATGAAACGTATTAAAACACTTTTATCTTTTACATTTTCCATCCCTCGAGAAAACATGCACAACCAAATCACTAATGATTGACAGGAAGAATACATTGTTTGGCAACTGGTCTTGTATAGCTTCCTTTTTGGGTCTTTATTTGGACAACCCGTATCACACCATCTCTGCCAGGGTACGTTTCTTCTACTCGTCCGATCATCCACTGATTTCTAGAAGCTTTCTCATCAACAACCAATACAATATCTCCTATTTTGATGGGTTCAGTCTTGTCATGCCATTTTTGCCTTCTAACGAAAGTAGGTCTGTATTCTCTTACCCAACGCCTCCAATATGAATCAGCTAATGCCTGTGCAATTCGCCATTGTTTTCGACTAGAAAGTTGAAAGTCACCATATGATTGAATGTGGGTCAAGAGTCTCGAGTTGACGATATATTCTATTTCAGTCAACAGAGTAACTAACACCTCTTCTTTGGGATTAATGGATTTCAAACTTATCTTCAGAGCAGTTTTGATGGAACGAATCATGCACTCTTTCAGCGCCTACGAAGTTAGTACCATTATCAGTTCGAAATTCTTTTGGCTGCCCTCTTCTGCACATGAATCTCCGAATAGCATTTATGACAGAACTAGTTTCTAAAGAAGTTGCCAATTCTATGTGTATTGCTCGGACAGTCAGGCAGGTAAACAATACCCCATATCTTTTTTCCACTCTTCGTCCGATTGCCACACTCATGGGCCCAAAAAAGTCTATTCCAACAAAGGTGAATGGAAACGTAAATGCACTCAATCTTTCTAATGGCACCATTCCCATTTTAGGTGTTTGAGGTTTACATTTTCTATTATTGCAAGCTTGGCATTTTCCAAAATTCTTCTTGACTGCTGTTCGAATGTTCAGGATCCAGATAATCTAAGATTGTTTATGACTGTTTCCAAACCTACATGGTTAGCTTCCTGATGATACCAATGGATCAACAATTCTGTGAAGTTGTGCTTTGGATCTAATATTATAGGATTTCTGGACTGGAATGTTCAATTCATTACTATCTGGAATTCTCTCTCCTAGTAGCTTCTTGAGACGATTGGATTTGGGTAAACATTTTCCCTTCTTTAGAAGCAACATTTCTTCTTCAAAACATTCTCTTTGACTCTTTCTGATCCAAAGAGTTTGGGCCTCCTTTATTTCTTCAACTAACTGCTTGGGAATTCTGATCATCTTCTTAAAGTGCAATGTATGAGAATAAATATAGCTAAATATAGGACGCAGTATAAAACAAATACATCTAAAGTAATTAACATAATAAAAATACATTCCCATTAATGAATTACATAATTCAATATTTGCGTTCGGTTATATACATTTCTACATTATCAGTTTGTTGTTTGATTGTTGAAAAAATAACATCATTATAACCTACTAGCCTTGAGATAAATTTAACATTCAGTATATTGAGTCGTTCGCTTCGGAAATATTTACAATATTCACGATTTTCTTTTAAATGCGATAAAGAAATTGTCTTATTTGAATGAACACTGTAATTTTGTTCATTATATGTTATTTATGTATAATTGGATATCCTTTAAACGATCTGTGGGTATAATGGAGGTATTGTTGAAGGAATTAATAAAAATATAAACTGGATTTTAGATTAAACAATAGCGGATTTCATGGTTTAAAACTGTGTGACCAGGTTATGGTGCACATAAGTGCATTTTTTTGTACTATAAATTAGCCAGTTTGCAAGAATTGCAGTAGCTTGAGATTTAAAATTATTGGTGCTGGTGCTATACTGAAAGCTACTACTGAAAATCTTCAGCGACAGATGGCAGTTAGGAAAACACCTAACGAATAGAAAGTATTACAAATTCGAAGAAAACAAATGGCAAACTCTGATAACAGAAAAATTAGACGAGAAGGGTATGAAATGTGGGTTTCGATTTTATTTTTTGACATTATAAATAATATACAGTGTGTAAAACCCAAATGGAATAAATTCATTATTTCGGTTACTGTACATATTTATAAAAAATCCCGAAACACGTCAAATTTAAATTATAACTTGACATTCTTTAACGTGAAAATGCAATCCCTACCTTCAACCCCCTTAGAATGACAGGTACAACCCCCAATTTTTTAAATGGGAAGTATAGGCTTGTGATATATTTATCATTTGAAAGGTCAAAAATGTTATTGTTTTTAAATTTAATGCAAAATTAACATAAAAAAATTAATATCATGTTGTTACCGAAATTCGCTACAATACAATCAAAAACTAAAATGTAATGCAAAACGTAATAAAATGTAGAACACGAAAAAGAACTATGAATGTTAATGAAGTAGATGTTTAAAATTTTCTCCGCGAACGTCTTGGCAACATCCTAATCTCAAATAAAACTGTCTTCTAACATTATTTAACATATCAGGCGTGATCGACCTAATCGCAAGCGTTATTCGTTCTTTTAAGTCATTTAAATCAGAAGGTTTAGTTTTGTACACATGGCTCTTCACATATCCCCATAAAAAGAAATCTAATAATGTAAGATCAGGTGATCGCGCTGGCCATTCAATCGATCCTCGCCTCCCTATCCACCGATTGGGAAATATTGTATCGAGGTACTGCCGGACATTAAGTTGGTAATGTGGTGGTGCTCCATCCTGCTAAAACCATATCGTATTCGCTGGAACTTGAGGATTACCTGGATCAGGATATAAATTTGCCAACGTTGGAATGACATCATTTTGAAGTAGTGCCAAATAATTGTTGCCATTCAAGTTGCCCTCAATAAAAAAGGGACCAATGTTATTGTTTCCTACAATCCCTGCCCAAACATTAACCTTTTGAGGGATTTGAGTGTGTTCTTCTCTCATCCAGTGAGGATTTTCCGTGGACCAGTAGCGGCAATTTTGCCGATTAGCATGACCGATAAGTAAAAAAGTACACTCATCAGAAAACATAACGTCTTATAATTGGATAATATTGTTATCCAACATGTCCATCATTTGCTCACAAAAAAAAAAGTTCTCCTATCAAAATCGTCTTCCATGAGCTACTGAGTAAGTATCATCTTATACGGATGCAATTTATTTTCTTTTAATATGCTTGCTATCGATGTATGGCTAGCATTGAATGTAGTTGATGCCTCTCTACTCGATGTATGTGGGTTTTCCTGAAACTCAAGCAACACATCTAATTTGAGTTCATCACTCAGTGCATTGGCAGCTGCTTTTTTTATCTGCCTTACATGATCAAACTCGCGGAACTGCTTTTCTATTTTACTTATTGTTCCTTGGGATATAGGCGGTAAATTAGGAAATTTCTTATGAAATAGGCGAATTACTTCCTGTTGTGTTCGGATGTTATCTCCGTAAACAATCATTTGTAAAACTATTTTATGCATTTCCGTTAATCTAACCATTTTTCAGAATTGAATTGAACAAACTTTATACTTAAATTACAACAATGACAACTTAAATAAAACAATTTACTACTGCTTGTTAAAATAGCGTTGCCACGGAAATTCTTTAAAGTTTTTTAATGGTCACCATCTAAAAACCACATTGCTATGGTTTTTGTTCACTTTCTCATTATCAAGACCTAAACGGGAAATAAGTTTTAAGTATATTGCAATAAGTTTCGAGTATATTCTAGCGAATTTCGGTAACAACATGATTTTAATTTTTTTTTATATTAATTTTTGCATTAAATTTAAAAACAATAACATTTTTGAATAGAGAATGAAGAGACCTTTCAAATGATAAATATATCACAAGCCTATACTTCCCAATTAAAAAATTGGGGGTTGTACCTGTCATTCTAAGGGGGTTGAAGGTAGGGGTTGCATTTTCACGTTAAAGAATGTCAAGTTATAATTTAAATTTGACGTGTTTCGGGATTTTTTATAAATATGTACAGTAACCGAAATAATGAATTTATTCCATTTGGCTTTTACACACTGTAGATTAATTTTTTGTGGTACAAGTTAGCCTTTAATATGCCCTTTATTTTGATGTAATTGAATTGGATTCGATCAAGGTGGGGGTGCTGCCTTGATCTCAACCTAGCACCCCCCCATTTTTAAGGCGATTTTTCTCAATTATCGCGGTGGTACAAATTTTAATTTTTGTGGTACAAATTAGCCTTTAATTAGCTCTTAATTATGGGCTATTAGTCAGTGTGGGGGTGCTAGTTTGATTGGCATCCTAAATATCGTATGGTTCTAAGAAAAAAACGTGACAGCTTGGTAAATTGAAATATTAAATCCTTTTAACCAACTTATTTGGAAGCAAATATAGAAATAAAGACATACATTAAATATAACGCTAAAAACATACCCAAACAACAATAAACCACCAATTTTTTTCATCCTAAATAACAGAATTTCAATTATTCAATTCGAGAATCGATTGTGTGTGGGTTTTAATCTTTCGAGATCTCGTTCTTTGGCATAAATAAACTTCATTAAGATACAAAGACTGTCCGTCAAAACGCTAATAAGTAGTTCCACTTGTTCTTTATTTCTATATTTTTTTACTTTCAATATGTACAAAGCGCTCGTCATTTAGTATAACGTTTTTTTTGTATTTTGTTTTGATGTACATCCAACGCTGTGTTTATAATCCATTTATTAATTAAAATACTCGTAAACCTGTCACTCGATATAACCGGCCACAATATAATGTAGTGAAACAAAAAAAAAGGAAAATACGAGTTTTGTTTATAATTTTTAATAATAGTTATTTATCTTTTCGAAGATAAAGTACAAGTTGATCGTCGTGTGCAATACAATATTTTTTTCTATAACAAGACTAGGTAAAAAATAGAATTTCAAAGAAAATTGTATGAATTGTACTATTTATGGTAGAAAATTGCTACGTTTAAAGAAAAAATAGTATACTATTAGATTAATTTTTATTTTCGAATATCCCTTACCATAAATAAGGTCTTGTGATCCTTCTATGAGTTATCCTTTTGCTTCTCAGTCGTAGATGTTCTTCGTATTGCTCCAGTTATTCTAATACAGGTAAGACTTTGTATCTTGCTCATTTTGGTCTTAGCAGAGACTCGTTTCATTTTTGGCCACCAAGCCAAAGAATGGCTGCTGTACATGACGGTTTCAGGTCAAGAATAACTCCAAGGTACTTTAACTCATTGGACAATTGCATTGCTTCTCCCCAGGCAATCAAAGTAGTTCAAGTTTTTCTCTATTTCTTCTTTGGGAAAAAGCTACTATTCGAGATTTGGAAAGATTCTTCATCCATCCATTATTTCACTATATTAAGTGCCATCTGTAGTCGATGTCTGGTTATACCATTTACCTTAAGATAGGATTTGAAGGTCATCTGCGTATCCTATGGTATTATGTCCTTTTCTGTGTAGGGGTGACACAAAAAAAGGGACAATACTCCCTGCAGTTTAGTCTACAGTCTATCACTTTTTAAATTATTACCAATATTAAATTGCCACTTGCCTAATTAATTGAGTTAATAAGCCTCGTATATGTAAAACATTAGCCCGGGTTAATTAATTTATTTTTTTCGATAAATATTATGGAATGTACAAAACTGTCGAAGGACATATTTTCATAAAATACAAAACGTGTTTAATAGACCTCTAGTTGTAATGAGGTCAATGCATTGACGATTATTTTTGTATCGATATACAGAGTGTTAGGCAAAGGAAATCTAGTTCATGCGATATTTTAAGGCTGCCACCAAGTATTAGGTACGGTAATCTGATTTTTTTTCTTAAATAAGATGTGCTGTTGATTGTTTACTTGCCAAATAATTAAAATTTAATAAAAAAAACACAAGAATATGTTTACAAAAGTGATAAATGTTAATGAAGATACAATTTAATGCGACTTTCTTTAATTTTAGTGTTGGTTTACTGGATTATATTCGTTTGCAGTCAGTTTTTTCTATATTTTTTGCCACAAAATTCAGCGTAAAGCTGAAGCCCCGGTCTACCATAGTAAAACACAATATTTTGACAAAATTCATTTTTTTTATTCAACATAGTTGCCTTCAAGGGCGATACAGCGATTATAGCGACCTTCCAACTTTTCGATACCATTTTTGTAGTACTCCTTCGGTTTGTCCTCAAAATAGGCTTCAGTTTCGGCGATTACCTCAGTATCAGAGCCAAATTTTTTTCCCGCGAGCATTCTCTTCAGTTCAGAAAAAAGGAAAAAGTCGCTGGGGGCTAGATCTGGAGAATACGGTGGGTGAGGAAGCAATTCGAAGCCCAATTCATGCAATTTTGCCATCGTTTTCGATAATTTGTGACACGGTGCATTGTCTTGATGAAACAACACTTTTTTCTTCTTCATATGGGGCCGTTTTTTCGCGATTTCGGTCTTCAATCGCTCCAATAATGCACATTAATAGTCGCTGTTTATTGTTTTTCCCTTTTCCAAATAGTCGATGAACAATATACCGTGTGTATCCCAAAAAACTGAGGCTATAACTTTGCCAGCTGACTGTTGAGTCTTTCCACGCGTTGGTGGCGGTTCACCGGCCGCAGTCCACTCAGCTGACTGTCGATTGGACTCAGGCGTGTAGTGATGGAGCCAAGTTTTATCCATAGTCACATATCGACGCAAAAAATCGGGTTTATTACGACTTAACAGCTCAAACACTGCTCAGAATCATCAATTCGTTGCTGTTTTTGGTCGATTGTGAGCACGCGCGGCACCCATTTCGCACAGAGCTTCCGCATACCCAAATATTCGTGAACGATATGTCCAACACGTTCCTTAGATATCTTTAGAGTGTCAGCTATCTCGATCATATTCACTTTACGGTCACTCAAAATCATGTTGTGGATTTTTTTGATATTTTCGTCGGTAACCACCTCTTTTGGGCGTCCACTGCGTTCACCGTCTTCGGTGCTCATTTCACCACGCTTGAATTTTGCGTACCAGTCAATGATTGTTGATTTTCCTGGCGCAGAGTCCGGAAACTCATTATCAAGCCAAGCTTTTGCTTCAACTGTATTTTTCCTTTCAAATAACAATATTTAATAAGCACACGAAATTCTTTTTTTTTCCATCTTTTTGAAAATAACAAAAGTTGCTTCACTAAAAATGCAATATCTCACAAACTAATAGTCCGACAGCTGTCAAATTTTTACACGAATCTTTTGAAGGTTGATACTATCTAAAAATGAAATGGATTTAATTCTAGTGTCGTCATCTATAGGTCAGACCGGGGACTTGCTTCAGCCGACCTGCTAGAGAATATGTAGCATCTTAAAGCCCTCAATCTGAGCGGCAACTGAAGATATTTGTTTGTAAGCATTGTCTTTTATTGGTGATTCTAACACCTGCTGAAATAGCCTTCCTTGATTCGCAATAGTAGTCACGGTAACTGGAGGAATAGTATTGCTTTTGCATTCCTTTGCAACGAGTCTTTACAAGGCCTTATTAGTCAGTACAGGCTTCTGAAACTCTTCCCTAAATTGATTGGCAATAATAACAATAAATATTTTTTCTTGAATCTTTTTGACAGCTTGTTAGAACAAGTAATACCATGACAACTATTGTCACATGTTTCATAAACACATTTCACAGGCTTCTTTGTTTTGGCGATAGAATTTGAAAGATCTGCGTTTAGAAAAACTTGACTAAGTAATTGGTTTTGAAAATATTGAATTTGTTCCATACTTTACGGACACACTGTATATACGTCTAATTTAAATAGTTTCTCTGTACGTGCGAATACTTTTGAATATTAATAATCCATCGATCTATTAAAGATAATAATTTTCAATTGATTGGTAAGACTTATTTCATTTTTTATGCATTCCTATGTAGGATATAATTCAAAACTAATTACTTCGAACCTATTATATAAAATAATTAATGTAAATTTATGTTTTAAACGAAAAAATGTACAGCTAAATTCTGTTTATCTGCGAAAACCTTGAGTTGCAACATTTAATACCTTTACATAACGGAATATTTTCTGAAATCACAAAAGAAATCCGATGGATGGCATTTTAGTTTGGATGACACATACATATTACCTTTATTTGAAACCTCCAGTTCGGCAACAAGATATGTAGTGACGATTAAATAAGTTGGAAAGAGATATACAGGGTTAGTATAAAGTATGGAACCCCCTAAGTATCTCCTCAACGGTTTGATATTTTTAAATGAAATTGCTTATCCCCTTCTAAGAAGATCCAAGGAATTCAAAAATGCTATCAAATTTAATGTACCATTTGCGGTTAAACCGAAAGTGCATATCAACTTTTTTATTTTAAATAGAACACCCTGTATATTTTTCCATTTTCGAATTCCTTGTGAAATTCTGCATATACAGTAAAACTTTCCATTCATATTGTTATTGAATAATTGAGGCTTTAATCAATAATTTATCGTTTTTGACTTAGTTAGCCATGGATGAAATGTTAAATGGTGAGTAAGGCAAACTTAATTTATGGAAACATCCTAAAAACTTGGCAACATAACAATTTATTTATTTTAACAAAAAATAACACAAAATTAACAAAATTATATTAAATGTTCAAAATTACGCCCTTCTGCTATTTGACAATATCCTAAACGGTCTTCAAATTCTCGTAAAGAATTTTGCAAAAATTCGTTCGGCACTTGCAGCAATAAGTTTCGTATGCGTAACTCTAAGTCATTTAAATTTGTGGGTCTATTTATGTATACTTTATTTTTTAGATAACCCCACAGAAAAAAATCGAGAGGAGTTAGATCAGGACTACGAGGTGGCCATTAGATAGCACCCCTACGCCCTATCCATCGACCTGGAAAAACTTGATCTAAATACTGGCGCACAATTCTAGAATAATGTGCAGGTGCGCCATCTTGCTGAAACCATATGTCTTCAGCAGGAATTGCTGGGTTATTTGGATGAGGATAAAGTCTTGCAATAGCGGGTACAATATAATTTGTTAATAAATCTAAATAAAAATGTCCAGACAGATTACCTTCAATGAAGAAAAGTCCAATAATATTATCGTCTATCATTCCTGTCCACACATTTATTTTTTGCGGATACTGCGTATGTACTTGCCTCATCCAACGGGGATTATTTCTAGACCAGATATGATAGTTATGTCTATTCACTTTACCACTTAAGCAAAATGTTGCTTCATCTGAGAACACAATGTTTTTGATAAAATTTGGGTTTGCTATACGTCTGTTCTGAATGTTTTCGCAAAATTCTGTTCTGCGATTTGGATCATCTTCAGTTAATTCGTGACAGAAGTGAAATTTATATGGTTTCAATTTCTCGGATTTCATTATGTTCCTGACGGAAGTCTGGCTTATGTCAAAGTCAAGAGCTAACTGTGTAGTTGATGTTTGTGGATTTTCTTCCAGTGACAGTAACACATCCAACTTTACATTGTCATTTGTGGCGGATTTTGGTCTTCCTGACTTGGGTTTATTTACTACGTGATGTGTTCGTAAATAACGCCTTACAGTTTTCACAACTGTTGATTTTGTGATTTGGTGATCTGGATTAACTTCATTGAATAGGTTTAAAACTTCCTTATAAGAACGCTGTTTGTCTCCATATCCTCGCATAATTATAATTTCGATACGTTTTCCTTCACTTAGATACACCATAATAGAAAAAACAATAGTAACAAATAACAGAGAGAAATATTATTGCACAACTTATACTACACTGATAGGTAGATTACTCAATAATTAATTTATTTGACAATTAAAGGTTTGACATTTCATCCATGGCTAACTAAGTCAAAAACGATAAATTATTGATTAAAGCCTCAATTATTCAATAACAATATGAATGGAAAGTTTTACTGTATATGCAGAATTTCACAAGGAATTCAAAAATGGAAAAATATACAGGGTGTTCTATTTAAAATAAAAAAGTTGATATGCATTTCCGGTTTAATCGCAAATGGTACATTAAATTTGATAGCATTTTTGAATTCCTTGGATCTTCTTAGAAGGGGATAAGCAATTTCATTTAAAAATATCAAACTGTTGAGGAGATACTTAGGGGGTTCCATACTTTATACTAACCCTGTATATGCAGGAAGTACGAAGTAAATTTTATTCATAATTTTATTTAATTTTTTGTAACCTTATTATACATTGTTTTGGAGCCAATTAAACAAATTTGCTTTGCAGACCCCTCAAAAAAAACATCCCTTATCCCAAAGAGGATTAATTTTAATACCCCAAAGTCAATAATAAAAACAAAATACTTTCACCGCGCGTCGTTTCGTTAGGAAAAAAAAGCTCGAGTACAAACAAAAATATGAAAATAAAAGTTATGAGAATGTTTGTTTTTTTTTGGACGTCCAAGGGTCCATTGACGAAATTCAAATATATTTAATAAAAGTGAGCTTTTCACTTGGTTCCCGTATTGAAAATAGCTTAGGGGCGACTGGAAACTTTAAATATATTCCGAAAAGTATAAAGCACTTTTTGATACATAACACTTTTGTATTCCGAATACGTTAAAAAAGTTATCTCCAAATTTATATGTATCGTTTCAAATTTTACTTTTTCGTATTTCTTATGTAGAAGGGGTAATGGCATGACATTTTTTTTGTATCGACAAGACACAACACCTTTGTGAATATTAAGAACAGTAAACAACTAAAAGGTTGATGTCGGCCGTTTCGCTATAGAACTATAGTCTGTACAAAAAGTACGAGGAGTAATAAACCCTAATTAAGTATGCAAAACCTTTACAGGGAGCACCATGAAATTTTTGATAAATCTCTTACTTTAAATTACATTTCTTCCGTTAATCTAAAAATTAGGTAGATCGACCCCGTATTTGTTTCAGTTGTAGCAAAGTTTAGGGTTTATTCATTGTTAAAGGATTAGCAGATAAGTAATAACGCAATGCAGTGGTGTGTATTTTGGGGAAAAAATACGTTTTAAATTATAATATAATAAAAAATGAAAAGAAATAATTATTGGAATGCATTTATTACTTACATTTTATTCTATATCCGACTCGGAAGAGGAAGAATCGTTGTTGACATTAATAATAATAGGGTCGATTAAATCATTACAAATATTTTCAATTTTCCACATATTTGCCTCTACTTTGATAACATGCTCGATACAGTTTTTCCAATTTTCCTTACTAACATGACTTACACCACTCTCAAACAATTTCACAACATCGTTTATTAGTATTTTTTTCCAACTTCCCCCTTTACCTGAGCCCATATTAATTCTATGGGATTAAGTTCACAATGATAAAGGAGAAGTCGAAGAACTGATATACCACGAGAAGAAGCCATTTCTTCTACAATGTAGGTTTTGTATTTATTCTTGTTCATTTTTGCAATTCTGTAGAGTTCTTTCCTTAGTGGATCTTTTGGAAACTTAATATTTTTCGAAATAAGCCACTCCAAAAGCTCTGCTTTACGCCAACGACTTGTGGGCAATGCTTCTCGTAACCGTGAATGGTAACTTGTGTTGTCCATAACAATAACAGAACCTTTTGGAATCAGATCCAACATTTGAACAAACCATTCCTCGAAGACATCCCCATTCATATCTTCGTGATAGTCCCCCGTGCCTTTTGAAATAAAAGTTAATGATCCACCATCAACAAAACCTTCAGAACTTCCAACATGGACAATGATAAGTCTTTTTCCTTTTCCAAATGGTGGCTGCAAACCTAACGACAAACCTTCCACGAATGCCTGCCTTCCGCTTTTAATGTTTTCATCTTGCCAAGATTTGGAAACTGTATATCCAGCATTTATCCATGTTTCGTCTAAGTAGAAGATTTTCAAATTTTGTTCTCTGGCATGTCGAATGCTTCTTAAATAGTCTCTTCTCCAAACAACTATTTCCGGTTTATCTATCAAGAGAGATTTTCTATTATGTTTTGTATATCTGAAACCCACATCTTTCAAAAGTTTGCATAATGTCATTCTAGATAATTTTGTATAGTCCGTATCTTCTTGCACTGATGTCAAAATTTTGACAAGTGTTGGAATTTCCTTTCGTAAGAAAAATCCATGGACTTTACGCCTTTGTCTTTGTTTTAATGACTCATCGATCTCAATTGGTTTTCGGCCTGAAGGAGTTTTAGGGGGTTGAAGAGTTCCATTCTTGCTTCCTTTTAGTAATCTATAAATTGTTGATATAGCAACACACAACATAACAGCCGTTAATTCCACAATATCATCAACACTTGCATCAATACGGTATACCCTCTTAAAACATATTTTGGTACGTCTATGAAATCTACTTAAATGAATGATTTATTACTCCTTGTCCTTTCTGTATAGACTATAGCATCGTCAGATTGACATATTCCAAAAATGTAAAATACAAGTGAACTAACCGTTCGAAATATATTTTTAATTATCCAAAAAAGTACAGAAAACAGATTTTTTTTTCCAAGAAACTTAGTGTTTTATCTAATTTGCCTCATCAAAAAAGCCCTTTATGCAAATTTTACACAACCATCTAAGTATTTGATCCTTTATTACGTATTTTCCATCCCATATTGTTATCCAATTTTTTTAGGACTGTTAACTAAACTAGACTAATTGGACACATGAGTCTTTTAGTCCAAACAGAAATAGACCTAGGAGGGTTCTGTCAGGAAGAACAGGAAATTGCAATTCACGTCTTATTCCACTGTGAAAACCTAACAAGTATTAATTCTATTATTTTTGCTCCAATATTGTCCAAACTTTGTTTGTCATCAATTCTTAGATAAATGCTTCCTCGAGTCCTTTCCATACGTGTGTTTTTTTTTGAGAATCTACTTCCAGTATAGTCTCTTGAATCTCTTTAAAGCTCCAGTAGCTTACATTGGTGTGCCCACTACAGGTTTCTTTTTGTCTATTGCTCCAAACTCATCATACTTCTGTCCCCTTTATAGTTTCACAAACATTTAAACCTATCCCCATTTCTCTTGAAACTAAACGATGGTAAAATGGTCAACAAACTTTATAACAATTAAATTATGTCGTAATGTTTCTCTAAATAGTTCTTTAAAAGATTTACCAACTTCTGTACGCATGTTACAACGAAAAATGTACACAAATAATCAAAATAAATTAACGCCAGAGTAAATATTTGCTTTTAATCAAATTTGGAAAACTGATGAATAATCTCTTTTGCATAATCCGATTTGGTATTCATTGACAATATACCGTGTCATTATCGTACATGCAGTACATCACCAGCTTCAGTCACTTTTTAATGTTGTCGCTAGTATTTTTTTTTGTCATAGAATTGTTATTGCGAATATTGATTTTTCGTATTTTTTTTACGGAAAACTAGACTCTACCAAAGATATTTATTCAAATTAATTATACAGTGTGTAAAAGCCAAATGGAATAAATTCATTATTTCGGTTACTGTACGTATTTATAAAAAATCCCGAAACACGTCAAATTTAAATTATAACCCCCTTAGAATGACAGGTACAACCCCCAATTTTTTAAATGGGAAGTATAGGCTTGTGATATATTTATCATTAGAAAGGTCTCTTCATTCTCTATTCAAAAATGTTATTGTTTTTAAATTTAATGCAAAAATTAACATAAAAAAATTAATATCATGTTGTTACCGAAATTCGCTACAATACAATCAAAAACTAAAATGTAATGCAAAACGTAATAAAATGTAGAACACGAAAAAGAACTATGAATGTTAATGAAGAAGATGTTCAAAATGTTCTCCGCGAACGTCTTGGCAACATCCTAATCTTAAATAAAACTGTCTTCTAACATTATTTAACATATCAGGCGTGATCGACCTAATCGCAAGCGTTATTCGTTCTTTTAAGTCATTTAAATCAGAAGGTTTAGTTTTGTACACATGGCTCTTCACATATCCCCATAAAAAGAAATCTAATAATATAAGATCAGGTGATCGCGCTGGCCATTCAATCGATCCTCGCCTCCCTATCCACCGATTGGGAAATATTGTATCGAGGTACTGCCGGACATTAAGTTGGTAATGTGGTGGTGCTCCATCCTGCTGAAACCATATCGTATTCGCTGGAACTTGAGGGTTACCTGGATCAGGATATAAATTTGCCAACGTTGGAAAGACATCATTTTGAAGTAGTGCCAAATAATTGTTGCCATTCAAGTTGCCCTCAATAAAAAAGGGACCAATGATATTGTTCCCTACAATCCCTGCCCAAACATTAACCTTTTGAGGGTATTGAGTGTGTTCTTCTCTCATCCAGTGAGGATTTTCCGTGGACCAGTAGCGGCAATTTTGCCGATTAGCATGACCGTTAAGTAAAAAAGTACACTCATCAGAAAACATAACGTCTTCTAATTGGATAATATTGTTATCCAACATGTCCATCATTTGCTCACAAAAAAAGTTCTCCTATCAAAATCGTCTTCCATGAGCTCCTGAGTAGGTATCATCTTATACGGATGCAATTTATTTTCTTTTAATATGTTTGCTATCTATGTATTGCTAGCATTGAATGTAGTGGATGCCTCTCTACTCGATGTGTGTGGGTTTTCCTGAAACTCAAGCAACACATCTAATTTATGTTCATCACTCAGTGCATTGGCAGCTGCTTTTTTTTATCTGCCTTCATGACCAAACTCGCGAAACTGCTTTTCTATCTTACTTATTGTTCCTTGGGATATAGGCGGTAAATTAGGAAATTTCTCATGAAATAGGCGAGTTACTTCCTGTTGTGTTCGGATGTTATCTCCTTAACCAATCATTTGTAAAACTGTTATTTTATGCATTTCCGTTAATCTAACCATTTTTCAGAATTGAATTGAACAAACTTTATACGTAAATTACAACAATGACAACTTAAATAAAACAATTTACTACTGCTTGTTAAAATAGCGTTGCTACGGAAATTCTTTAAAGTTTTTTAATGGTTACCATCTAAAAACCATATTGCTATGGTTTTTGTTCACTTTCTGATTATCAAGACCAAAACGGGAAATAAGTTTTAAGTATATTGTAATAAGTTTCGAGTATATTTTAGCGAATTTCGGTAACAACATGATTTTAATTTTTTTTTATGTTAATTTTTGCATCAAATTTAAAAACAATAACATTTTTGAATAGAGAATGAAGAGACCTTTCTAATGATAAATATATCACAAGCCTATACTTCCCATTTAAAAAATTGGGGGTTGTACCTGTCATTCTAAGGGGGTTGAAGGTAGGGGTTGCATTTTCACGTTAAAGAATGTCAAGTTATAATTTAAATTTGACGTGTTTCGGGATTTTTTATAAATATGTACAGTTTTAATGTCAGTTTCCTTTGATTTTTTCCCCTTGTTATTATCTCATATTTAAATTAAGACACAAATAACTTTGTTATACTATTTTATTATAGTTAAAGATTGTGTTAATTTTTGGAAAACTACCAATCAATCTTGATTACGTTATCAAGAAAATCAAGCGCTAATTAAACTCTCGTACATAAATTATTCAACGACTTCTTGTTGAACGTTGGAATTTGCATGTTCTATTGTATTTTTTTACCTTCGTAAGAAGCAAATTTTTAATTCTACTATTTACCTGTTTTTTTTTTTAAATTAATTCTTAATCCTCGTGATGTGAAGTAATTTTAAGCTAAAACTCACATTTAAATTCGATATTTGGACTGTTCTAACATCTCCGGTTTGTTGCAAACTTCAAATACGACTTGTTTTGATTTTTTCTTTAAATTTTCGACACGTCTTCGACTATTTCTATCAAGAACCAGTCGCTAGTAGCGGATTCTTGAAGTTTAAAAAGAATTTAAAAAAAAGGAAGAGTAGGAGAAGTTGAAAAAAGAATTGGGAATAAAAAGTTGCAAAGACGCGTTAATCTTATGTAGATTATTTGGAGTGGGATGTAAACCGGCAGTAGGAGCAGGGACTGACTGCTCGAGTGGTCTTTGAATACTCGATCGCCAGAGCCGAACCAGTAACCAGAAAAAGATGGGATCTTACGAATTAAGCTAATAATCAATGGCAAAGAAAGAATTATCTGATGTCAGGAATCTGTCAAAAATTGATGTAATAATGTTTCTAGCATCTGACAAAGATTTTCCTTAATCAGAATTCAAACTTTCTAGGCCTATAATATGCTCTCGTGGATATTCTTGGGACCGTGCCCAAAAAGCAAATTTTAAAAATGATTTTACCAAAGTCTGTAATAGATTTTTGTACACGTCATAAAGATAAGATAGGTTATAATCTCTGATGAAGCTTTTCAGGGTTATTGGTGACTCTTCCATGAAGTGTTTGTGCTCGAGTTGATACAGATCAAATTTTTTGGTCCTTAGTCCTTCGACATCTCGGCAGTTACACAAGATATGCTTCGCCGTTTCATTCTCAGCAGTCTGCACTCTCTGCCAGTCCAATATGGTTAGAAGATCCCCATTTTTGATCCATTTAATGTCCAGGTGCCCAAAGTAAGATTACTTTGTTGTTTTTCTGGTGTACCAGACAATATTTCCAAACTAACTTGGTTGGAGTAAGTGATTTGATTAATAAAGTTATGGAAAAATGAGAAAAAATCTACAAAAAGAATGAGAATTCGATTAAAAGGATATTTGCAATTTTAGATCTGCTTTATCTAAAATAATGGTAATATTAAATAAAAAATCTTCCTTGCACTATTAAAAATGTCATTTTGAACTGTCAAATGTCATTTTGAACTGTCAAATGTCAATTTGAATTGTCAAATGTCATAAAATCACTGCATGCCGAGCGAAGCGAGGTTCGCAGCACATTTTTAACTGTCAACTGTCATTTTGAACTGTCAAATGTCAATTTCCAGCTGTCATATGTGATTTTTAACTGTCAAATGTCATAAAATCACTGCGTGCCGAGCGAAGCGAGGTTCGCAGCACATTTTTAACTGGCAACTGTCATTTTGATCTGTCAAATGTCAATTTTTAGCTGTCATATGTCATTTTTAACTGTCAAATGTCATAAAATCACTGCGTGCCGAGCGAAGCGAGGTTCGCAGCACATTTTTAACTGGCAACTGTCATTTTGATCTGTCAAATGTCAATTTTTAGCTGTCATATGTCATTTTAGCTGTCAAATGTCATTTTCCAGCTGTCAACTGTCATTTTGAACTGTCAAATGTCATAAAATCACTGCGTGCCGAGCGAAGCGAGGTTCGCAGCACATTTTTAACTGTCAACTGTCATTTTGAACTGTCAAATGTCAATTTCCAGCTGTCATATGTCATTTTTAACTGTCAAATGTCATAAAACCACTGCGTGCCGAGCGAAGCGAGGTTCGCAGCACATTTTTAACTGTCAACTGTCATTTTGATCTGTCAAATGACAATTTCCAGCTGTCATATGTCATTTTTAACTGTCAAATGTCATAAAACCACTGCGTGCCGAGCGAAGCGAGGTTCGCAGCACATTTTTAACTGTCAACTGTCATGTTGATCTGTAAACTGTCATTTTGATCTGTCAAATGTCAATTTTTAGCTGTCATATGTCATTTTTAACTGTCAAATGTCATAAAATCACTGCGTGCCGAGCGAAGCGAGGTTCGCAGCACATTTTTAAATGTCAACTGTCATTTTGATCTGTCAAATGTCAATTTTTAGCTGTCATATGTCATTTTTAACTGTCAAATGTCATAAAATCACTGCGTGCCGAGCGAAGCGAGGTTCGCAGCACATTTTTAACCGGCAACTGTCATTTTGATCTGTCAAATGTCAATTTTTAGCAGTCAACTGTCATTTTAGCTGTCAACTGTCATTTTTCAGCTGTAAACTGTCATTTTGAACTGTCAAATGTCATAAAATCAATGGGTGCCGAGCGAAACGAGGTTCGCAGCACATTTTTAACTGTCGAATGTCATTTTTAGCTGCAAAAATGTCAAATGTTAAGCTTATTTAAACTAATTTAAACTAACTCAAGCTATTTTAGTCTAACTCAAGCTATTTTAGTCTAACCCAAGCTATTTTAGTCTAACCTAAGATAATTTAAACTAACCTAACCCAACCTAATTTTAACTGTCAAATTTAATTGATTTTTTATAATATTTTTTCTGTCTTTCTGTCTTTTTTTTCGAAAAATAATTATACATTTTTTTAAAAGTACTTGATGATAAAAATAAATTATTCAATCCGACAACAGTGCTTTTTAAATTCCACGATTGACCAGACCCTACTTACGTTATATAGGAGTATACACTTTTTAAAAAATGTGTAATATTTTAACTAGTAATGGTAATATTAATGAAAAAATCTTCCTTGTACTATTAAAAACAATATCTTAAGTTTGCAATAATTTGGTTTGCTGCTGACGCAATTTTTTCTGTCCTAAATGAAGTATTTGTCTTTGGCGATTTTGTCAAGGCATTTGACCACGTTAAACACATGCTACTGTTAAGTAAACTTAATTTTTATGGGCTCTTGGTTTAAATATTTTATACTCGAGTGTAATTACCTTATAAATACTTGTCAAAATTCTGATCACGAAATGATAAAACATAATTTTTCGCAGATAATTTGTCTTCGGTGCAAAATGAGCGAATGCGGTCCTGTTTTTTCTCTTCCCGAGTGCTCGTAACCCTAATAGGCAGTATTCAGAAACGTTGTTGGCCTCTTATATTTACTTTAACACTTGCTTTTCCGTGGGTGTTTGTTGTTCATCCTTCGTCCTTATTCAATACATTTTTTTTTGATGTTTAATACCTTTGATTGGGGACGGAGTTTTTACAAAAAGATCTACAAGGATAATATTATAATACCATTGTTCGATTAGTGGGGAAAGTTTTTGTTTTCTCGTATGTTTACGCCGAGTTTGTTTTTTGTTTTTGCATTTCAATAGATGCTATGCTTGAAAGGAACATCGAAAAAAAAGACTAAATCCATATTTACCTCATACATATACATATAAAAATTAATTGATACATACAATGCTCCACAATTGAAGTGAATATTACGAAAATTTATAATTTACTTTAGATGACATTCTCAAAAATGAAATTTCAACTTCCCCATTATCACATTTACCAATGATTTTCCCAAACATATAGAGGTATTTGTATTGAAAATCAAGAGAGAGTAAATTCCCAGAAATGTTTTGCAGTTATCAGTGTTAAAGGCAGTAAACCATAGACGTGCGTTTTCAAAATTAAATTAATATGGAAATAGAAATATTTAATTTGTTTTAGTTATTTATACCTAGATTACCAATTTTAGATAGATAAACATAATTCGTAAGTAGTAATTTAATTTGGGTAAAATGAAGAAAGAATCAATATATTATTTTAGGCATTTTGTTTTAGGCATATGTTTATTTACAAAATATGTATATAATATGTACAGATAATTACAATTACTTATAAATTAATATGAGGAGCTAAAAAAACAATTAAGTAGGTATATGAGAAAAAAAAACCAACCGCAAGGATAAAATTTGACGAGCAACATGCAAAAAATACGACAATATTAAATCTTAAAAAATAAAATTCTAAAAATAAGATTAAAGTACATAAATTAATAATTTGAAAGTTATGGTTCCTCGCACTCTGTGTCAGAAGATTCACCATCTGATTCTAGAGAAATTACAATGGGCTCTATAGCAATATCAATTATGTTATCTAGCTCCCACATTTTTTTTTCTATTTCTGTAACGTGTCTAATACATTTTTGCCAATTTTCACTGGTTACTTCAGGTATTGCCTTATTGAAGAGATTTTTAACATCTGATAATTTAAAAGTAATGTTATTTCTGGCAACAAAACCTTTAACTTGAGCCCATATCAATTCTATCGGATTCAGCTCACAATGGTAGGGTGGTAAACGAAGGATTTCAATTTCTCGTTTTTTGGCTATCTCCTCAATATTATATTTTTTATAATTTTGCTTAGGTTTTTTAGCAATAGTTAACAATTCTGCCCTCAGCATTGTATTGTCAAAGGCTAAATTTTTAGAAGATAACCATTTTGCAATTTCATCCTTTTTCCATTTAGTGGTTGATAAAGGTTCAAGTAATCTGGAGTGGTAACTTGTATTGTCCATTACAATAACCGATCCTTTTGGTATGAATTGAATCATCTGTTCAAAATATTCCTCAAACACGTCTCCATTCATTTCTTCGTGATAATCAACGGTTTTTTTTATTCAAATAAGAGTAAACCATTCTCAAGAAAACCGTTTGTACTACCTATATGACAAATAATTAATCTTTTACCTTTTCCTATAGGTTCCTTAAAACCAGCAGTATATCCTTCTAGAAAAGCTTGATGGGATGATTTTATATTTTTGTCTTTCCAAACTCTTCCTACACAATGTCCTTCATTAACCCATGTTTCATCTAAATAATAAATGTTTTTATTTTGAGCTTTAACTTGTTGTATTCTTCTAAGGTACTGTCCAACATACAATTTCTTCAGAATCAATTAGCATTGGGTGTCTGCCCATTTTTTCAAATTTAAAGTTTAACTCATGTAACGTTTTCCATAGTTTATCCCGGCTTATTGTGGGTAAATCAACATCATTCGTAATGGCTTGCAAAACTTTATCTAAATTTGGTATTTGCTTGTTTATAAAAAATGAGTGAACAAGCTTACGAATAACATTTTTAAAAAACTCGTCCACGTTGACTTTTAACAGTTTTTGTCTACCTGGTTTCGGCTTTGGTGAGGTTACTCCACCTGATTTTTCCTCCTTTAGAACTCTATATATTGTAGATTTTCCATATCCCATTGCCTTAGATGTTGTTTCAACTACACTGTCAATAGTGTTTGAGGGATTTTGATGTTTAATATAGGGGTACACATTCACTACAGCACTCTTTTCATTGAGCGATAAATGGTCTAGTTTAAATTTTTTCACTGGCGTATTCTCACAAACTGCTTCCATTTTTAGTCACTACTATTTGTCACGTTTATCGAAAATCAAATAACTGCATTTCTAGAAACTTAAGCACTATTTAAGTGAAAATATCTGTCATTAGAAGCTGTTGCCATTCGGAGGTCGTTAAATAACAATTATCCCTTTCTAATCTGGTTACGCCTATGACGCACGTTAATCCTCTTAGGCTTACTGTAGTAACAATGAAAGATCATAAAATAATGTGATAAGCCAAGAAACTTAATAAATTTTGTATTGAAATTAACAAAAACAAATTAGAATGCATTACAAATATTGAAGTTTTACCGCACGTACTGTACTATAGTTTTGCATACCGAATTAGTTTTTATTCTGGGAATTTACTCTCTCTTTTTTCATTTTCAAATACAGTATAGCACACATCGTTTTGTTTTACAGTCCCAAATTTAACCAGCACAAAAACTTCAGTTTTCAATTCGCTCCTGTCAAAAATTTGTCGTGGTTCTTTTAATACTTTATCATCAGAGTTTTTGTCATTTTCATCATCAGTTGTCTTATCATTTTCCTCATTTTCAACTAGTTTTCTTTTGATACATTTAGTACGTTCAGTATTAGAGTTGATGGTTTTCTGTGTTTTTTTTTATTGAACCGTTTTTCTTCCAGAAAAAGCTTTTCTGGGGTGTCAGTTATTATTCTGCTTTTTCCCTTTTCTCTTAGCTTCTTGGAGATAGTATTGAGTTTCGATTTTGGATATCCTCGTATCTCCGCAGGACCTAAATAACAGCCAGGCTGTTGAGAGGGCATAGGCGTAGAGTTTTGGCACCTTGATGTTGATGGAGTGTCTATTGGTTGCTGAAAGTTTTCGCTTGAAATTTGGGGAGATGAGGGTGGATTTTCAGATTCTACAGTTGGTAGACTTGCAGATAGTTGGCATGTTAGAGATTCATCCAAAAAAGATGTCTCTATTTTCCATTGCGTTTGTCTGATAGTGCCCCATACCCTTTTGTCTGAAGGTGCCCCACTTGATGTGTCCAGACTAAATGTAAAAATTATAACCTGAATGGACACAACACCTTTGTGAATAGGTAATTCTAGGTGATCGAATGGAGCCGAACCAATGAGGGTCAAACCACGATTTTACAATACAAAGGTCTGTTTCAATTTTTGTTTTAAGATTCTTCCAAGTGTTCGCCTCGTAAAAGACAGCGGTGTCATCCGCAAACCCGATAACATGCCCGCAGACGTATTTAATTTAAATAAGTTATTCAAGTAAAGAACAGTCCCTTGTGGAATTCCGCATTTGATAATCATGTCCTCGCTAATCTCATTATTTATTCTGACCATCTGTTTTCACTGAGAAAGGTAACTATGAAAGACTTTAAGACAATTTCCCCTAATGCTCTTTGATTCTAAACATTGCAGTGATAATCGATGGTTTACAGTATCAAACGCCTTTCTAAGATCAATAAAAACACAGAGACGTGGTTTTCCTGTCTCTAGAGATTTGTGTATTTTTTCAGTTTATTTTGGGACACATTTAACCATGTAGCAACTTCTTACGATGCCTAGGGTAAGATTTCGTCAACTTAGCGAGTTTGATAGGGGCCGTATAGTGGGACTTCGGCAAGCTGGATTTTCTTTTCGGGAAATTGCAGTTAGAGTACAAAGAAGTATAGACACTGTATAAGACTTAAATTTTTTTTAACATAATAAAAAACGAGATACTTTGCAAACGAGTATAAAATAGCAAAAATGTCACATTTCCTGTCATGAACCGGTGTTTGATATCATGCAATTGTTGACGTTATTCAAAGACTTGGTATAATAGCCTGACGCCATCAACCGCATTATTTAAACAATTTATTCTCGTATGTTTTGCGTATTTATTTTAAAAAACGATTCAATTCTTTGCGGTTTTTTTGCCAATAATTTATTAACATACTAAACCGTAGTTTTTCCTGTAAGAACATATAAACATCCACCTAATTTAGATTTGATTTCATTTTATCCGGAAATTACAAAGTTCCAAATTATTTTGTTTTTGTACTATACTATATATACATATTTTTGTAAATTATTTATTTGTATTCCGCAAATACATCCGTTCCTATTAAATGATATAAAGTTAATTTTAGAATGACGTAATGCGAATTTTACGACTTACTTGTTAATTCGAATACCTACTTAAAAATTAAATTTATTCACTACAGGCAGTACAAGGTGATTCATTAATTAATTCCACAATTAACTTCAAAATAGATACAAGGTGCTTCACCCTCTTTGCATCTTCGACAAAGTAAACAAGCAAAATAAATATAAGACATATAAGCTCTCATGAAGCTTTCCTCAGTCAAAAATAAGCACACAGGACTGCCCGAGTGTAACGAGGGCAGTAAATACCAGCTAAAGATAATTAGAGGATATATATACATTAAAAGTTAAACCGTACTTTAATTTCATCTGTAGCTTGCTTAATCAAAACAATTATTTTATTGAAAATAAGAAAAACCTAAAACCGATGATTAATGATTTCCAAAATGAAAGAATCTCAGCGGTATTTTTGTTCGTTTAAACAACTTATTGTTTCTAGACATCACTTTTCATTTTTCTGCGATTTCCATCGAGCGTTGACCTATTTTTCAAATACGCGAGACGATGAAATTACATACCTTCCTGCCGTAGAATAATTTTCTATATAGTCATATGATTATATTTTTGTTTATTTTTACAATATCGTGACGTCTACGTAGGTAGGTACCTCTTCTACCATTTCAATATGTTGTAACTCGATCAAAATGAGAATTTATTGCTACTTCTATGCCATTTAATCGAAAATTTTACATGGGAAATCTGAAATCGTACAAAAAATGCCTTAACAAAATTGTCTGGGCACAGTTAAAGTATTTGAATTTTTTATTGTTGGTTCTGAAAGTTCTTACTGAAATAAAAACATTGAAAACAACTGACGATAGTCAGAAATGTTACACCTTATTGGCAGTTAATTAAATTTTGGAATCTTTCTTAATTATATGTCTATTTTCTCAACTTTTTCCTTTGTCACAGATTTATTAAATCAAATTAGTTAAAATTATACTATACTTTTAAAATTTGGCACCCAACGTGAGGCTAAATCCAAATTGTTTATCAATTAACGGCATTTAACCCGTTTTTATTAATCACTGATTTAATGACATTAATCATCACACAGAAAATGGTTTATCATTAATATGATTTGAATTAATCTCTATAACTAGTTCAATTATGCGATCACCACGAAGATGAGTTTTGATTTTTGAACCGTTTAGTAGGTCAGCGCTTCTTTTGAACTTTTCTTCATCTCCATTAAATCCAAATAATTGATTACTGTTTATTTATAGACTGAGTTACATATTTTAGTAAAATCGAGAGTAAAGTTTTTTTTTTCTGTACAATGATGATCTAATCGGTCGCCAATTATATACCCGATAAGTTATTGTACTCTTAATAACCCGAGGCAAAAGCTATAAATCAATCAAAGATAATGGGGACATAAGATACGTAAAAACATGTAAATATAGACTATTCTTAAAGTTTGGAGTCTAATTATAGATCCGAATGGTTTTTTTCTCAACAAAGACACGTCAAAGATGTATCATATAATGTCCCTGTAGAATTTATATTGTTGGTTATAAAAAAAATTAGCTTTAAATAATAATTATAAGTGGATCGACTAAATTAAAACCAATTTAAGATTAAGAAAGTGACATTTAACAATATCATGCAAGTAATAAGATCTCATAACATACACGTGCGTTTAGATAGGAAAACTTAAATATCCTCGTTTAATCAAATTGTAAAAAAATATTTATCTACGTGATACTTTATTTGGTCGCTTTATATACTTTTAGTAAACAGAAAGACGTTGAAAAAGCTATTAATATAAGAGACATTCCTTTTAAATTAAAAGATTAATGCCCATAAATGTGGGCAACACATTATAAGTCTCATTTTCTCATAGTACGTTATGGAAATAAACAGCATGTCATTTACACTGCCAAGTTTTGTATGCAAATGAACATTTTCTCAACTTCACCTACTAAAATGTGTTCTGGTAGTGAAAATGATGACATTATGAGCACTCCGCCGGAGATATTAGAAAAAGCTCAAGCTGCCGCAAAAAAATTGTTACCGCGAAAATCCATAGAAGGATACGAAATTACCTATCAAAAACTTATGGATTGGTGACACAAGCACACCGTAAAATCACTTTCGGAGAATGTTTTCCTTGCGTACTTTGAAGAAGAATGTTAATTGTTAAAATCCATTTAAAAGTGTCATACAGACTGGTAGTTGTACAGCGAGAAAACAAGTGGGGTAGGCAAGCGAATTGTTGACGGCTTTTAATGGTCCGCTGTATTCTGTAGAATGCAGGAGTCTCGGGGTTATTTTTTGCGGCAAGTTTTTTATAACTCATAAAGTCGGTGTCTAGCGCGGATGCGGAGAGTCCAGATTTTATTTGGGACAGTTAAGTATTAACTTTGTTTCGGTAATTCATTTTTTATAATTGGTTTACGTATTGTAATTTTTGCCCATATTAATTGATAACCTTAAATTAGTTGCATATATTATGGCAGCGTTTTGGAGACCTTTTGAATCAGAAAATGGAAATCCAGATCAAAATTAAAATTCAGAAGATATGATATCGCCAACAGGTGAGGTTAGTAGCGAATTTTGCAATAAAGATTTACACATTCAGTGTCAGAGGGTTATTTTAAAAATGAAGATAATAAAAAATCAGATGCGGTTATAATAAAGCGAATTAATACGTTAACTAAAATTTCTATTTACACTATTTCTCGGGTTATGAAGCGCGGTGACG
Source organism: Ophraella communa (assembly GCA_035357415.1). Taxonomy (NCBI): domain Eukaryota; kingdom Metazoa; phylum Arthropoda; class Insecta; order Coleoptera; family Chrysomelidae; genus Ophraella; species Ophraella communa. The sequence goes on along the minus strand of CM068992.1, from coordinate 31,058,834 downwards.
TTATAGACCAATCGCAGATGCGGAAAAACAAAATTTGCAATTGTTGACGATGCTACAAAAGATGTTATAAAGCGAACGATTTATAATTTATATTAAGAGAATATTGTACTGACTTTAGAAATCGTTTAAAGGAAAATTACGAGATTCAATAAAGAATTTAACTAGGCGTATAAATGTGCATGATATTCGATTTATATGGAATGCTCTAACATATTGGGAATTAAAATTGCGGAAGTAGTTTTTAATAAAAAAAAGTTATCAGCAGCTTGTCGCTATGGATGATATAGAAAAAGTTGTAAATTTCATTGCGGATATATAATAACCATCCACTTGGTTCGACAACACCTTGTGTGCCAACGCTTAAAACTTTGCCGACACTCCGCTAACTTTTTATCTAGAAAAACGATTTTTTTTATTTATTTTCGGTAAACTTTAGTAAAACTTAAAATGTCATTTTAAATATATAACATCGTTATCAAGCTAAACGTACTGGAATATTTGCCATTATTTTACATTTAATTTCGAAATTAATTAATCAAACGAACATATTTTATCAAGTGTCCTTCTATACAAAATTAAACAATTATTGTAAAAAAAATAACAAACAGTCGATAAATTCATTAGCAAATTTTTATTTAACTAAAATTTAACGTCAATTAAATATGTATACAGTGTATCAATAAAATTAGAAATTCCCAAGACAGGTCGATTTTTGATTTCAATTTACTATTGTTTCAAATCATAATCTAATATACAGGGTGAAACACTTGGAACCCCCTTTTTTTCAATTTCCAAATTGCCTTTGCTGAGCTGAGCATTTAGCCAATAATGAATTTATGCGTTATTTTATGGACGCACTGTATAGATACTCTATATTCTTCTAGTTGTATAATTCTTCAAAATAAATACAATGTCTGAACTAGTGATGTCATCCATTTGCATAACAATACCACATAAGGTTGGACAATTTTATGGTTTACAGACGAAAGTACATAATAAGAATGGAAAATACAATGCTTGAGAAATGAAACGACCAACTTTCAATAGTCCAGTAGCTTAGAATTTTAACGTTGTACAGGATTCTGTCTATTCTGTTAGAATAGACAAATTTATGTCGATTTTGAGAGCCATCTATTGGATTGGGTCAAACTACTGACAGTTTCAGTGCGTCACGCCTGGATTTTATAATTATTCCAATAACTTTTAAATTGTCCGCTGGATGTCAGCAGATTTAGCTAGGTATCCATTTTGGAATTTATTTTATTAAGCACATATTAATAAGCTAAGAGGTTTTTATTAGATGTGTCATACTTTACAAAAGGATAATACATAGGACAGTACGCGCCAAAACAAAGGACAATCAGGAAGCCTGTGAAATCAAATAATGTCCTCTGGTACGCAGTGTCAGGTATTAGATATGGACTCAAAATGTAAGAAAAAAACCAAATTTATGATTGTCTCAAAAACGCAACATGAAAATGAAAGATTAACGATAGAGCAAACCCAAATAGAAAAAGTAGAGACATGCAAATATCTGGGAACCTGGGTTGATTACAAACATGACCAATACAAAGAAATTAAAGTCCTAATTGAAACTGCAAGGCAAACATTTATAAAAATGAAGACAATGCTTACAAACAAAGACCTTCAGGTGCTGCTCAGATTGAAGGCTCTATGGTGCTGATATAAGGAAAATAGATGCGTTTGAAATGTGGCGCTACGGAAGAATATCGAAAATTTAGTGGGTTCAAAGGATTACCAATACAGAGGTGCTATGACGATTAAATAAAGAGCTAGAAATTATGAACAGTGTAAAAAAAAGACCTCTGGAATATTTGGGTCACAACCAGAGGAAAAAAGAATTATTATGCAAGGAAGGATTCAAGGAAAAAGATGTCTAGGAAGAAGATGAATCTGCTGGATGAAGAACTTTAGAGAATGGTTTAACTGTAGTTCATTACAATTTTTTAGAGCAGCAGCTAGCAAAGTAACCATAACCATTATGATATCCAATCTCCGATAGGAGATGGAACTTTAAGATGAAAAAGTCAGTTAATGGATTATTCTGCTCTTACTTCGTAGAAGTAAGATATAGAGAACAAATTTTGACACCTTTTTTTATTGATCCCAAACAATTCTGTAATGCCAGAAACATACAGTTGAATAGCCAACAGGAACCTGCTCTTACAACTCTTAGGTAAGCTGAAACAAGCCATTTTTACAAAAAACTCACCAGCAACTATTGATGAACTCTGTGAAAAATGTTTGATCTTTTTCAGAATAATACAACAGTCTATTTTTAATAACATGCCAAGTAAAATTGTTACGCGTTATGAGTAATGCTTGGTGAGCACTTTTTGAAATGTTGTTATCTAATGTTTCATGTTTAATAAAGTTGTAGTGTTATAGTGTCGTTTATTTTGGCTTTGGCGCTTACAATATTATAAAATTTTGTTGTAAATCGATGTGTTTCAGTTTTGTAAGAAACCCTTTTGGAATAATCGAATTTATTCCGTATGGACACACTGTACAACTATTTTCTATTTTTAAATCGGGATACAATGATTTAAACTAGTTTGGAATTTAAAGGTTTGGGCAACTAACAGCTGCTTACGACACGTCTTTCAGCGATCAATTTGTCGTAGATTAACGACTCTATTATAAAACGGAGGGATATTAATATCATTGCTTTTAATATTTACCAGACAAAACATTGACTCATTGATGAGATAATTCTTTTAATAAAAAAAATGTAGTCGTACTATTCGTAAATAACCTCATTTTTTTTAAATTTATGTGGCGTTAAGTGACCCACTTATTTTCACTTCTTTTATATAGATCAAACATGTGTACGTAATTTAATTAAAAATTATAAGACGCGTGCATTCTCAACTTTATAATTGGGGGGAAAGAACCGTAGAAAATTCCACCTGTAAGACGAGTCTAGTAGCTTTACAGGATTACATTTAAGTCGCTGACTACGTAAATAAACTTACCGAGTGTCTAATAGACACTATAATTTTAGCATCTAATGTAAATATCGATCAAAAATATTTAATTACTTAAATAAATAGAAAATTAACTTTTTTAGTTAGTAAATAACTGTTATTGTCTTCATATTTCAAAAGCAATATATACAAAATAAAATTAATGACAGATGTAAATATAAAATGTATAGCATGGTGTTGTAAAGTGATTGTGAATGTCTAGGATTAATCCTATATATTTGACGTCTGTCTTATAACTCAATTTCAACTGACTTCACCTCTACTGATTACCACCTATATATAGTCTTATGTTGGAAAGTTTTCTAATGAGATTGTTACCAATGTTTTTATTTGCGATTTTTTTTTAAACAGTACCTCTATCTTATCATAAGAATAGGGGAGAACATCGTCGAGTGGAAAACAGAGGTAAAATATCTAGGGCTAATCCTAGATAGCAGGTTGCTCTGGAATAAACACGAAGACGAAGTAATACACAAAGCAACCAAGGCCCTCATGGTGTGCAGGAACATTGCAGGAAAGATCTGGGGATGCAACCCACGTATTCTGCAATGGATGTACACAGCAATAGTGAGACCAATAATGACATATGGGGAGTGGCTTGGGGCGTAAGGGCTAATCTGAATACGACGAGGAAAAACCTCTCGAAGGTTCAGAGACTAGCCTGTTCATGTATAACTGGAGCAATGGGAACTTGCCCCACTGCTGCAATGGATGTAAATTTAAACTTGACCCCACTGCACATTCTGTTAGAAAGTGTAAGGAAGAAAACGATATATAGAATGATCAAAGAAGGAATTACCAGGGAAAAACCTCAACCACTTCATTTTGATCAAACTTGGGAAATGCCCCAAGATGATATGCCAAAGAAATTCAACTTTGTGAGGAAATTCATCACAAAGTTGAGTAATAAATCTGAATGGGATAAAGACACCATCCAAGCTAGACGAGGGAACTGGGATAGTTTTTGGACCGAGAGCCAAATACTCAGAAAGCTTGGGCACATACCCAAGCATCTTTCTAGCAGAAGTCCGCGCCATCGAAAGTTGTGTGGAATTCAATATTGGAAGAAACTACCACAGACAAGAGATTGTGATCATGTCGGATAGTGAAGCAGTCATCAAAGCGCTGAGCTCAAATATAATCAGTTCGAAGATGGTTTGGAAATACCTAGGCAAACTAAATGAACTAGACCAGAACACTGTCACTCTCCTATGGGTCCCGGGACACATAGGAATAGAGGGGAACGAAACAGCAGACAAGCTGGCAAAAAAAGGAGCTGAAACCCCACACTTGGGACCAGAACCATCTTGTGGGATCAGCAGTAGAGTAATCTTAGGAAAACTAAGGGAAGAAATGGAAAAGGAAAAATCCAAGTACTGGAATCAGCTGGAAGGACTGAGGCAATCTAAGATACTACTGGGGAACTATGACCAGAAGAGATCTCTTAGCTGTCTCAACCTCAGTAAAAAAAGGCTCTGAATTTTAACGGAAATACTAACCGGGCATTGCCGGTTAAAAAGCCACATGAAGAAACTAGGGTTAGCAGATGAAGCAAAGTGCAGATTCTGTGAGGAAGAGGATGGAACCTCAATACACATACTCTCAGAATGTCCTGCCTTGCAGAATTCTAGGGCCAGATACCTAGGAGCACATGAAATAGAAGAGGGGAATCTAGATACCTGATTTGAAGCCCGACGATGTCCTAAACTTCCTCAGGAAAATAGGACTCGAAGAGCTGCTATAGGTCAGAGAAAACATCAGAACTTGCCAAGTAAGGGGGGCACAATAGATCCTATAGGTCGCAGTGGATTTATCACCCCTAATTTATAAATACATACATACGGGGTAATAATACAGATTTTAAAATTAATCGTGTTAGAAAAAATTATTTTTAAATTTAGATTGATTTGGTTACAAACTGAAATTTCTGTTAATCCCTTATTTTTGTTGTCAATGAATTTCATTTACACCCTGTACCAACCACCACTACTTTATTCAACGTATTCTAATTGTTACGCGTTTTAAAACTTCCTGTAGACACGAGTATTAGCATTTCACAAATCTCGCACTCACAATAACAAAAACTCCACATCAATTATTATTCCAAAGTAATTCGTCAACTATTATGACCGAAATAGCCTTATGAAAGTCTTCCGGTTGACATTTGTCACATTGTCACTTGAACGTCGGGTCAATTTAATGCGTCCTAGCGCATAATTCTATTGATATGTCTAACAGTTCGACCAGCATATGAAGATTAATGTTCCTCTTTTTTAAACCAACGAAAAAAGTATGTAAGAGGTAAATACATAAAAGAAGAAGAGCCTTGACGATTAGGACTAAAATTATAATTGACTGACGTACTTTAGAGCATGAGAAAGACAAAGATATATCAAACAAAATTAACAACTATCAAAAAATTTATGAAACTATCCAAAGAATATTTAAAGGAAAGACTTTAAGGGAAACAAATATGAAATTCTACGAATTTTGATAATCCCTTTACTATTATATGAACCAGAAACATGGGAGATAAGAAAACTAGATTTGGGACATCTAGGACACCTCATAAATGAAGACATTAGACAAAAATACCACCAACATAAGTAACAACAAGCTACAAGAAGAGATGGAAACCACAAATCTCATCTAGGTCTGCAAGAGCAGGATATCTTGACAAGATTGGGAAAAAAGAGCTGGAGTATGGAAGATACAGCCACCCTTTAAAATGCCAATTTCACTATTGAATATTTAAACGACATTTTCACGAATATTAAAAACATCTATGACATTTACGACCATTCTTTTCGGGACACCCTGTATAATATAATATATTAAAATCCAAAATGAGTGGGATATCCTATACCATTTTTTTTGGGCTAGGTGATGGTTACCACAGGAATATTTAAAAATATTTTGATGGATAAGCCATCGATACTGCAAGAAATCTTTAATAACGGTTTAAAATTAATTCCTCTTTAGTAACTAGTCTAAAAAAAAAAGAACAACTGCTTGCGTTGTTATGAGGAATTTATTGCTTACTCACAACCTAACCCTATAACTATAACAACATTTTTTTGTCCTTTCTATGGTCACGTTCATGCGTAACACACAGCCATAACAACTGCAAATTGGATTGAAAATAAATGCCCGGTACACAATGACTTAACTGTAATTTCCGTTTTTTATGTCCGTAACGAATTTATTTTACATTTCCTTCGATAATTTGTCTTCGAACTAATTTCCTCGATTTGTAGTAGTTAGCGCTTGTTTTTTTCTTCTCTATATTTAAATAATTGTTTGGCGTGTTTTTACGATAGGAATATCGTTTTAGCAGTTTGCACATTTTGTGTATTGTGTGTGAAATAATCCGAAGACAAATCGTGACACCGATTTTGTGGCGTAAAATACAGTAAATCAGCGTATAGAGACACATTAAACTACAAAATACCGAAGCTTAACAAAGGGTGATCATTACGACGCATTCAAATTAAACCTTCGCACTTTTCTTTATTTCCTTCTTCTGTTCGCATTTCTGGTCCATCAACGACAAGATTATTATAGCCCAGGAGAATTAGGATAGTTTTCTACAATGATCCAAATTTTTCTACTTTACCAATTCTAATTCAAGTCCAAAATTTATAAAACATATACAAAAAATCAATTTATAATACATAAAAATTCAACTTTGTAAATGAATTATGTAAGTGACAATTATGACACTAATTTGTGCACAATGTTTTATTAAGCAAGCGTTTGTTTACTGTTTAATTTTATGAAGTTCTTATAGATGGCGGTGTTGATTCAACGATAAAATTCTTCGATATCGTTTGACATCTATAGTTGGTACAAAACAAAATTTGAAACACTTATGTACGTCACTAATTTCGTCTTAATTGCCAAGCATCATTCCCAACTTTCAAATTAAATGTTCCATTCAATAAATCAATATAAAATACTTCAATTTGTCACTTCAAACAAGTTGTTTTGGATAGTTTTATTCGAATCGATCTTTAAATCTTGTAAACTTATAAAAATCCGGCAAAACTGTCTATACTTGTCGACGTAAAATTATGATGACGTGTATCAAATTTTGTTTTGCACCGACCATAGATTGCAAATACACGCAATAGAGAGCGCTGTATTATGTTGCTTAGAATATAAATCCTATTCCTTTATTTCACGGGTACATGTAAAATTTGATTGAAATCAGCTGAGAGCTTGAAAAATCCATCTTAACGGCAATTCCAGTGACCTAACTGAACATATCATCAAGGAAAACCCACTACGAACTGGTGGAACACAAAAAAATTAATCTTGAGTGGATGCCAGAACACACAAAGGTATCGAAAGGAATGAAAACACTCATGCAACCGAGCATTCTTCTTGGGCTTGGGCTTGCACTTGGTATTCCCAAGAGAACCTTCAAGAAGACCATCAACGAATGCGTATGGAAACAAACCGCCAAAAGATGGTCTCGTATTGAAGACGTAGACCAAGAAAGAGATGGACAAAGAATCTAGAAGTCTTAATATTAAAAATAGAAAGTTGAAATTAATCGATACAAAGGAAAAGAGAAAAATGGTTATAGACCAAGTCATAGAGGCAACTTTTTCACTCTAGCAAACCTATTACTATCAAATATGAACAGTCTTAGGACTCATCTTCATCATACGTCAATCAAGTGACCATCAAATTGGTGATACATCTTCTGTACAGTGTTGTTTTGGCACCCAGCGGTTCAAAAACTATGTTTTTGGTTGTATTTATCGAGAAATGGAAACACTGCTAAGGCAAATGCTATGTAGTATTGACCGTGGTAGAAAGGGAGTTTCCAATTATAGTCAACTTGTGTCTCAATGTATTAGAAAGTTGTATGTATTTTGTTTAGATTTTTTTGTCAAATTGAACCAAAATTTGTAATTATCTTTATATATTTTCTAATTATTTGTCACCTCATAAACAAATTATTTTATGTACTTACCATCAACGAGGTTAGTATTGAAAATGTATTTACCTGCAACAGAAAAATATTAAAATTAATCATTTTAAATTATAATCAAAGACATGGGTTAGAGTACTGGTTTAATAAATTTACCAGCTTAAAAATCTTCAATTGATAAGGCTGAAAATGTTATCAATTGTTTATTTCAGTATAATAAATAAATTTACCAATTTACCACTCAGTATATGTTTAATCCATTAATATTAAGCAGATGCAAGGCAAAAACTGTTTCCTTTCCAAATGGACTATATTTTTAATAAGCCAGTAAAATAAGAAATAACAGGTCGGTTGAAAAGTCCCCGGTCTGACCTATAGATGACGACACTAGAATTAAATCCATTTCATTTTTAGATAGTATCAACCTTCAAAAGATTCGTGTAAAAATTTGACAGCTGTCGGACTATTAGTTTGTGAGATATTGCATTTTTAGTGAAGCAACTTTTGTTATTTTCAAAAAGATGGAAAAAAAGAATTTCGTGTGCTTATTAAATATTGTTATTTGAAAGGAAAAAATACAGTTGAAGCAAAAGCTTGGCTTGATAATGAGTTTCCGGACTCTGCGCCAGGAAAATCAACAATCATTGACTGGTACGCAAAATTCAAGCGTGATGAAATGAGCACCGAAGACGGTGAACGCAGTGGACGCCCAAAAGAGGTGGTTACCGACGAATATATCAAAAAAATCCACAAAATGATTTTGAGTGACCGTAAAGTGAATATAATCGAGATAGCTGACACTCTAAAGATATCTAAGGAACGTGTTGGACATATCGTTCAAGAATATTTGGGTATGCGGAAGCTCTGTGCGAAATGGGTGCCGCGCGTGCTCACAATCGACCAAAAACAGCAACGAATTGATGATTCTGAGCAGTGTTTGCAGCTGTTAAGACGTAATAAACCCGATTTTTCGTCGATATGTGACTATGGATGAAACTTGGCTCCATCACTACACGCCTGAGTCCAATCGACAGTCAGCTGAGTGTACTGCGGCCGGTGAACCGCCACCAAAGCGTGGAAAGACTCAACAGTCAGCTGGCAAAGTTATGGCCTCAGTTTTTTGGGATACACACGGTATATTGTTCATCGACTATTTGGAAAAGGGAAAAACAATCAACAGCGACTATTACTGTGCATTATTGGAGCGATTGAAGACCGAAATCGCGAAAAAACGGCCCCATATGAAGAAGAAAAAAGTGTTGTTTCACCAAGACAATGCACCGTGTCACAAATCATCGAAAACGATGGCAAAATTGCATGAATTGGGCTTCGAATTGCTTCCTCACCCACCGTATTCTCCAGATCTAGCCCCCAGCGACTTTTTCCTTTTCTCTGACCTTAAGAGAATGCTCGCGGGAAAAAAATTTGGCTCTGATAATGAGGTAATCGCCGAAACTGAAGCCTATTTTGAGGACAAACCGAAGGAGTACTACAAAAATGGTATCGAAAAGTTGGAAGGTCGCTATAATCGCTGTATCGCCCTTGAAGGCAACTATGTTGAATAAAAAAATGAATTTTGTCAAAATATTGTGTTTTACTATGGTAGACCGGGGACTTTTCAGCCGACCTGTTATGGTAAAATACATGAAAATACAGAACTTAGGAAAACTTCATTTGACTTGACATTAAATAAAAATTTAAAAATAAACATATTAACATTAATTTAAACAACATAATAATTTGGTTTAAGATATCTATTATATTTTCATTGCCGTTTAACAAATAGGTGACAAAATTACTGTCCCTAATAATTTAAACAAATCATGACATCATCCACATTTAATTCTTATACTTATGGGCTTATTCTGTACAAAAATGTTAGCGGTAACAGCGCTGTAAACTTTCAAGGTCGAGAGATGTTATGAAAATGCTATTCTGTACGCTCTACTGTAATTTATATCGATGTATTTTAACATTTTCGCTGTTAAAATAACGCCGACCAAAATATTCGACGTTAGGAGTGTTGAAACTGTCAAACTGTGTTTGTAATAGAATTGTAAATTTTCAAGAATTAAATCAAAATGAACAATATCATTCCATAATAGTAATAATAAAAATAAATATATAAAACTAATAATAATCAATATCTTTCATTAAACATAACAATAACCTAAAAAGTCGGCAATTTCTATTAACCAACAATAAAAGTGAAGTTAGCTGCAATGTAATATTGTTCAGAATACGATTTTTAACCGCGCTGTTAAATTTGATTTAACATCGCGATGTTAGTAACATCGATGTTAAGTTTACAGCTGTTACGAATATTTGTACAGAATGACCCTATTATATTAAATGTGTTAGATCGAAAAGAATTTCTTCTATTTCTTAATCGTTTTCAACGTCTTGGTTTACCACAAGTAAGTGACCTATTCAGTATTTAAAGTTAAATTAATGACTGGTTTTATTACCACATTCGAGAAGACAAATTCAACACCCTCGCTACCTATCAATAGACAATAACATCGAATAATATATTACTCTGATTCCAAATACTAAACACCATAAATTCAAGTTTACAATAACGGGAATAAATCTTGTTTAAGGTACTTATTTTCCAGTACCACCTACTATATTTGGATTTGTATTAGTGCTCGTTTGACTCTCCCAGTTTATTTTTCAATGTTTCCAACAATGCATCTTTTTGTAGGTTCTTATTATCACGAACATCGCAACATTGAAGCTACGTTTTGGTAGATGACACACTTTCGAATATAAAATATGTTCAACAATATAGTGCCTACAATAAAAAGTGACTGATGGTAATAAACCTCTTTTATTGCGATCGTCTGTTACGGTTTATTGCTTATGGTCAAAATTTGCACACATGATCTGTGTTACTGTTCCTATTCGACGACGAGTTTTATCCCTTGATGCCAAAGAAATTGTCAGACATGTTCCGCAGTAGCTGGTCCAAAGATATTGGGCTGTAAGAGAAACCAACGATTTGACAGGGATACCGGAATCATCAGTGAGAGTTCACATTTCGAAACCAATTCATCCGAGATGAAAACGAAACGATAGTGGTGTTTCCAGAACCACTGATGACGGTGATAAAGATTTGATAAGAAGAACTATCTACTCTATGTACCAAGAAAACTTGGTGCCTACTATCAGATCATTGCAAACAAGACTAAGGAGCTCTACTGAGATAAGGATATCAATTTGAAACCTATGGACACTTTTATCCAAACTAGGTTTCAAATACTGCAAAATTGACAAAAGGCAAGTTATTATGGAATCCCAACGGATTAGGCAATGGCGTTTTGAATATTTGACTGCCATAAGTGATTATAGGTTTTTTTTAATTTTGGACAGTAGAACTTTTGGTTCTACGCAATTTTAGTTTTACTGCTGGCTATTGGGGATGCAAAGAGGGTAAAAGTAATTCCACCTATAATCAGAAATTGACAGGTCGAAGTGAAAAGAATTTGATAAAGTTTACATCACAGGAATTGATACAAAGGCATGCTAGTAATTAGCAGATCAACAGATCTCTAAAAAGTTAAAGCAGCAGAAGAAGAAGAAAATCGAGTTGTTAAATTTTCGTTGGAGCACCTTGTATACAGGCAATTATTTTTAAAATATTTGTATAAAATCACTTCAAATATCGAGCAGTGTACTTAAATCATTTAATAAAACAAAAAAAAACCAATTGATATCAAATTAAATGCTAGAAATTTATGCAGAGATGGACCAGTTACGAAATTGAAATTGATAGTATGGAGCAGTTACCTTTTATGAGTTTGATGGCGCAGATAATTTACAAAAGACACTTTTTAAAGTATAATTAACATTTATATTTCTATAGAGAAATGTAATTAGAGCACCATAAAAGGGTTGTTTTGAACAGATTATTAAATCTTTAGAGTGTAATTTGGCAACTTATTCAGTATAATAGGGATTTTTATATAAAATATACTGAATTACTGAGACAGATACTTCTTTCCTTTTGCAACAATTCTTGGCATTTTTTCAATTAATTCTTAATTCACCTACACTAAGTTTCGTATTTCCCATATTCCCCGTTTCGTCCAAACAGGAGGTATTTTTTAGGGGCCAGTGAGAATCTCACTCTGATTTTGGTGTATTATGGGTTGCATGAAACGATACACATTCAATACGAAAAATATAGAACTTTTATAACATTTTTAAGTGTATAATTATAGCTGTTGATTCACTTTTACCATAATTGATTAGCATTAAGTTTGGTAATATATGTTTTATTTAATGTCAGGTAGGTAAAGAAAGTAAGCATCATTAACGACGCCGCTAAAACTATAAACAGATCAAAGAACTATAATAATTTATGAACTTAGACCATCTAGACGTAAGCTTTTAGCTCTTTTAGACGGTATTTGTTTTTTTGTGTGAAACATACTTAAAGCTCTTGAAAATATACCATTTCATGAACTAAATTCCTAATTTTTAAAACTAATTAGTGAATGTTCCAGCGAAATTGTTGTTCTATACTCTAAAAACTGAGAAAAGTAATTTGAATTTAAGTTGACAATGACATATTTAATATATCTATTTGTGTAAGGAACTTTTTGTTCCGTACTGTACATATATGCAATTCTATAAGAGAATAATTGATGATACGATATCAAAATATAAGATTAGTAATTTACAGATCTGTGATATCTGTTATCAGTAACAACTTCCGAATGAATGTGTTGAAGGTCGCTAAATTTTGTCAAATCTGAACAACCCAAGGTCGTAGATGATTTTTATGCGATTTGTAGATTTACTTGGAATTTTTTTTGTTTCAAAAATAGTTAGATGTTGGCAATAAAGATAAAATTACAATGAGAATATTTTAGAAATATGTGGAAGTGTATATATATATATATGTAGATACGATTCCCAGACATTACGAATTCGCTAAATGCATTTCCTTGTCATTCATTGCACTTGACGCTTCCTGTCATAAATCATTTATTACATATCCAAAGCAATTTTTTTTTTAGAATATACGGGGCATCGTAAGAGTTTTACCATTAATAATTAATAATTCACTTCTATTTCGAATGCAGTACATAAAACATGACTGCTTTTAATTGACACATTGATAAACGTATAATAGCCGGCGTTAAAATTTTTATAACTTGATTTTTATATAATTCATTACTCAATATCTACTTCTCGACCATGTATGGCATAAACGAGACTTCGAATCTGACACCATTTCTTTCTACTTCAATCCATATTGGTTGATATTGAATATGCAAATTATAAAATGTTTTTTTTATTGTTAAAAATACTGAGATTGTCTAGTTCGCAATATTTATAGGGTGATTCATTAAGAATGGGTGATCTTTGAACCGGAGATACGCGCCCAAATATGGAACTATAGAGCATAACACGTCTCATTATACAAATGTTGCAAGTTTATAAGATGCGAAATATATACACACATCGGAAAAGTCTAGGGTTATTTTAAAAAATCAACGTCAGTGAATTTATGAAAAAATAAACATTATTTTTAACTTAAAACATTTTATTTATAAAAAAAACCGTTTTTCTAAATCTTACACCCCCTCCCACCTCCATATCTACTTGAACATTGATCCTAGCAAAAAAGTGTATAGAGCCTTTTTATGTAGGTAGATTAATTTAGTATACAAATATTTTTTTGCTAGAGGAATTATTTTACGAGTTATTCACAAAAAAACTGAAAAATAGGACCTTTAGAAACCCCCTGCACCCTTAGCTCAACCCTCACCACCCAGGACTTTTCGTATGTTGTTAAGAACACCTTCCTCTACAAGTGTGCAAAAATTGGCTTCTATAGAGCGGGTCACAGTTATTATGCAGCATTGCGTTTATGGACGACGGCGTTGCCATATCGGCATGTTCTTCGAATTTGGTTCCAACTGGCGCGGAAAAATAACTTGCCATTGTGTTACTATTATGATTTAAATGTTGACTAAATTATTCATTTGAAAATCGTTTAGTGAGTAATTAAGAATATTTATAATTATGCTTTTAGATAAATTTTACGCGTTTAAAGGAAAATATTGTAAATCCGCTAAAATATTCAAATTTTATACCTTTAATTATCACGTATAAAGAAATAAATAAATAAATACAGCGGCCTTACAAAAGACCTTTCTCAAATTATGAAATAATAATATAATAATATAATTAATAATAAAAATATGTCAATAATAATAATATATACATAAATTACAAGACGAGTGGTAAAAAAGTCAGCTGTCATCTAAATTTTAAGGGAGAACGATTAACAGAGAAAAGCTAATGAAATCTTGCCGACGTTTCGATGATTTTTCCGAGGATTTTTCTTCTTCTGGCGGGTTGTTGTAACAAACAAAATATAGAATAAGTAAATGAATTAATAATTACGTATTTTAACTTGAATTAAAATTAAACTTTAAAAATGACAATGATTAGCAGGTAATAACTAAAATAAATGAAAATTGAATGGAACATTTGAGGGTTAAGAAATATATTACTAATCTTCATCGTCATCCAAGTCTTCATCTTCATCGTCTTCATTTAGATTTATTATTATTGACTCAATGTCTTTCATTAAATGATCTGTTTGCCACATCTTTTCCTCTGTCTTCTCTACCTTTTTTTCATAATTAGACCACTGCATTGGGGTTACTTGCGAATACGCTGTTTTTATAAGTTTTTCCACATCCTCTTTTTTAAAAGTACTATTATTAAGAGCCACATATCCTTTCACTTGGCTCCGCACCATTTCAATAGGATTTAATTCGCAATGATAAGGTGGTAATCGTAGGACTGTTATATTATGTTCTGTGGCAATGTCGTCTATTTTTCTTAGGTCGTACTGCTCTCTAAATGCGTTTGCACTAGCCAATAATTCTTTTTTCAAATAATCATCCTCGAAGTAAATCTCTTTTTCCAGTAGCCAGTACTTTATTTGTTCCTTATTCCAAGTTGTCTTTGGAAAAGGTAACTTCGCCGAATGGTATGACGCATTGTCCAACACTACAACATTCTTTGATCCGTTTTTCGGCAAATTAGGGATCAATTGATCTTTAAACCAGGCCTCAAAGCCTTCTGCGTCCATTTCGTCGTGGTAATCGTCTGCACCTTTCTTTGCCAGAAAAGTGTTTTCTGCACCCTCAAGAAAACCGTCTTTCCAGCCTGCATGAAGAAGAACAAATTTCGGTCCTCGTTGACTTGGAGCCTTCAGTCCTGTTGTCAGTCCTTTGACAAATGCATATCGGACATTTTTTATGATAGTGTATTTCCATTCAAAATTTACTCTGTGGCCCACATTAATCCATGACTCGTCCAGATATATTACGTTATATCCTTCTTCGCGGAACTTCTTCACTGATCTTAAATATTTGTGCCTCCAGGCGATTATATCAACTCTTTCTATTAGAATCGAGTCTCTTCCTCTCTTTCCAAAAACAAACCCCATATCGTTAAGCAAGCGTCTCAGCGTACTTTTAGAAAAATTTGGTACATTTTCGTCTGAATTTTTTTTGGCAAGAACTTTTGCCAGTGTTAGTAGAATATTTTCGGAGTAGAATTCATGCACAGCTTTTCGTATTTGCGATTGGTTACCTTCATCGTAGATGATCAGTCTTCAACTGGCTGCTGTTCCGTCTTCGTTTTTTTGGCGATGTCAAAGGTCCAGTAGCGGCTTCGCTTTTCAGATTATACACTATTCTCACACTAAGACCAGTCATTTCAGAAATCAGTTCAATTTTCGCTGTCACACTTTTGTCATCTTTTGTATTCAACGTATACGTTAAAATATTCAATAAAAGCCTCTTGGTTTGACGATGAAGATTTTCACCCTGTTTAAATTTTTTTAAACGGTGCTGCTAACTGCATGGCTGTTGTTTCAATAATGCCCTTTCGTTTATCAGCAGAAACAGATAGGTACCTGCCTATGTTATTACTTACATCTACATTTACTTACCTCTACATTCCAGGAATATTACATAACGGTTTACGAGGATCAAGGGATCATACAGGTAAAAATAATTAGCATCTTTGTAATTAAATAATATTTTCACTGGCAATAGGATTAGGATTTGACTGAAAGATTTAGTAGAGACCTAAATAATCCATCAAGTGATCCGGTATATACTGATTACAATCTACATAAATAGATTTGAATTCCATTTTTTAATAATATTTATTATACATATAGAATACATCTGTTTTGCAAAATTCATAATAAAACGTTTCTACGAAAATAAATTGGCCGAGTTAATTGTGGTTCAAGCCGTAACCAAAGCGGCAACAGTGTTGAATATTCGCCCATAAGATTTACATTGGCCTATGCCGGCCACGCTGCATAATAACTGTGACCCGGACTATACATGAATTATTTCAGCTATTTTTCCTTCGTTGCCTGTACTAGAAGGCGGTACCTCTCCTTTTATAGATAAAATGACGAATAACACTCCTCAGTAATAAAAGTTGTACGTAACCATGCATAATGTGTTCGGTAATATTTTGTCCTTGTTATATACACACAAAAAAAATATATAAAAAGAATCTTGATGAGTTTTAGCAACTTTCACAAAACTCTATTTGTAAAACGAGAAGAATTACTCGAAAAAAAAACAGTGGTAGATATTATTAAAGTTTACAATTTCTATATTAAAAACGTGCTATCTTTTAGTTCAAAAACTAAGTCGAGAATATCTTGTACGTGAGATAGGATTATCCTTTTTTATAAAAAATAAAATTGGATCGATTTTTGAACCACGTTCTTAGAGTTATCGTTATTTCTGTTTTAATTATTGAATATTACGCATTTCATGTCTCGCGGATTATTCAATAAAAATGCATCAAGTGTGCCTTTGTGTCTGCGTTCAGCGGTCACGGCTAACCTGATTTGATCTCCCATAATAACCGAGCAAATTCAAGTTCGAGACAGAAAAGATGCACAGCACACACACTCTCTCTCCTTCGACCTTATTTCATTTCTCAGCTTTGTAGAACGGTCTAGGAACTTCACAAACTTATTTATACAAGTCGTACAAAAAATAACGTATACAACTTTGGTGTAATATACAATTACAAGTTATTGATAAAGAATACTGCTCTAAAATAACTTTGAACGTGTGTATGATCATCACCTAACAGAAAACTTGATATGTGCCATGGAAATTCAACTTTATGAGAAAATTCATCGCAAAGTTGAGTAGTAAATCTGAATGGGAAAAACTCGCCAAGTTAGAAGAGAGAATTGAAGTAGAAATCTTTGGACTGAGAGCCAAGTACTCAGAAAACTTAGGAAATAAAGCAACGTGTAGATTCTGTGAGGAAGAAATCGACATCTCAATACACAAACTCTCGGAACGCTCTACCTTGCAGAATTCTAGAGCCAGAAATCTAGGAGCATACGAAATGGAAGAGGAGGATCCACCTGATTTAAAGCCTGACGATGCCCTAAACTTTCATATGAACATAGTAGGTACTAGAATAGCTGCTGAAAGTCTGAGAAAATGGGCCCCAAAAAAAACAGAGTTCTGGGAAAGAAGGAACCCTAAGAAGATCTTCGGTCTCTGAAGAGGAGAATTTGGTTATCGAAACGAGTTACAAAGTTAATAATGTGTGTGTTCCATAATTGTAGGTATCTAGATGGATCATGCATCTGGATGATTCCATAGATATTGTTGATACTTCACAGATAGTCGAATATTCGATAGGTTGTTTTTTAGTCAAGAGATCTTTTGTTTTTCATTTTGAGCTATGATGAATTGTGACCGGGTTCTTGTGAACGTTTTTCACTATTTCCCTAGTACCACTGCATTGTTCATCAGCTAGCTTGATTTGGAACGTTTTTAAATCTAATAATTGTCTGCAATTTCATTTAAATTGACCTCAAATTGGGTTAATTCCAAAATTACCAA
Source organism: Ophraella communa (assembly GCA_035357415.1). NCBI lineage: Eukaryota > Metazoa > Arthropoda > Insecta > Coleoptera > Chrysomelidae > Ophraella > Ophraella communa. The sequence continues at coordinate 31,040,949 of CM068992.1, read as the reverse complement.
AGTAGCGACAGAAAAAATTTACTGAAGATAAAGGAAAATGTGAAAGACAATTAGAAGCAACTGAAAAAAATGAAGTTTTTCTTGCAAGGTACGAGGGTTGTCTCAAAAAGTTACATGAAGATGGCAGCACTCGTAAACAAAAGTGGGGGAATTTGTTTGCGCATGCTTTGAAAGGTACCCACTAAAATTTCAGCCATTTTGGGTGCGCAGTTGTTGTTTGACAATCATTTGAGTGAATCGATGTGAGTGTTTTTATAAAAATGGGAAAAATCGAGTATCGAGCTATCATTAAATATTTGTTTTTGAAAGGCAATACGCCTACGCAAATCAAAGACGAGTTGGACGCTGTGTACGGGGACTCTGCACCATCATTTACCACCGTGAAATTTTGGACTGCTGAATTTAAACGTGGTCGTACCAGCTTGGGTGACGATGAACGTTGGGGACGTCCAAAAACTGCAACCACTGACGATAATATCGCTCAAATTCACCAAATGGTGTTATACAACCGTCGAATTAAAATTAGAGAGATAGCAGAGGCTATAAACATGTCCAAAGAACGTGTTTGTCACATATTGAATCAAGATTTAGGCATGAGAAAGCTGTCCGCGAGTTGGGTACCGCGTTTGCTCACTTTGTACCAAAAACGTGTTCGAATGAACATTTCCAACTCTCTGTTGGCGCAGTTTAGGCGCAATAAATCAGAGTTTTGGTGCCGATTAATTACTGTAGATTAAACTTGGATACACCATTATACTCCAGAAACAAAAACACAGTCAAAACAATGGACTGCGAAGAGGGAATCGGCTTCAAAAAAAGCAAAGGTTGTTCCTTCGGCTGTGAAAGTGATGGCAACTGTTTTCTGGGATAGTCATGGAGTTATCTTAATCTATTATCTTCAAAAAGGAAAAACCATTACAGGAGCATAGTACGCATCATTACTTGAAAAGCTGAAGGCAGAAATTGCGGAAAAACGGCCACATTTGCAGAAAAAAAGAATTGTGTTTCACCAAGACAATGCGCCGTCTCACACCTCAGCGGTTGCCATGGCGGAAATCCACGAATTACGGTTTGAACTGCTTGACCACCCTCCTTACTCACCAGATCTAGCCCCAAGCGACTTTTTTTGTTCCCTAGGCTAAAAGTTGCGCTCGGAGGACAGAGATTTTCGTCGAATGAGGAGGCCATCACCTTCGTAAACAACTATTTTGCAGAGAAAGACGCCGAGTACTATTTGGACGGGTTGAAGAGATGGCAGCATCGCTGGGAGAAGTATATAGATTTACAAGGAGACTATGTAGAAAAATAAAAATTAATTCGAAGAAAAAATGTCTAGTATCTTTGTTAGGTCGGAAACTTTTCACACAACCCTCGTATATAAAATGAACCATCGAAAAACCAGTCCAGAAATTTAGTCTAACTTTTTTATGCCACAAACTATAACATATAGAAGACATTGCTCAAATGATTATTGTAGTAGAAGAATCAAAGCTTTTAACATATTTTTTTTTAAATAAATATTCATATATTTAGTAGTTAAGATATTGTTTTACCGCGGCATTCTAAGAAATATAACTTTATGTTAATTTTTCCCGCTGGTAATGATGCTTAAAAGTATGTCTGAGTAAAATTTGTAATAATTTGCTTCTTATATTACGTAAGAAAACCGCTGACATTGTTGCGTGTATTAAGATGTACGAGGTGCGTCCATAAAAAATGTAATTTTTAATGTATAGTTCAAATAACTGGATTGTCACAAAACAGCTGTCGATGATGAATATATAATGGTGTTGAAAATAAGGTTTTCTTCTACTTCTTTTAATTTCTTTGGCCTACAGCTTTACAGTATTGGGCCAGCGTAGGTTTTTATATCTTCGATTTCGGGAATACCCTCACAGGTTTCTTCCCTTTTCATTCTGTAGCTAGCTGCAGGTGACATGTTAGTTAATTACACAACATAGGTGAAAACTTTTCTCGCTTAGGGGCTACAGCCACAAACCCCCAAAGTAGACACTGATGGAAAAGAAGAAGCACCCAAGAAAAAAGGGTAGGATTTAAATGCTTGAAAATTATAGTTATGTGTAAAGAATGTTCAAATTATTTTCTCCATTTTATATTGTGTTGGGTCTTTCTGTCAAAAATATTTTTTTATTTTTTGGTGTGCATCTGCAAATATTTTTTTTATCATTATTATTATTATTATTATACAGTATGTAAAAGCCAAATGGAATAAATTCATTATTTCGGTTACTGTACATATTTATAAAAAATCCCGAAACACGTCAAATTTAAATTATAACTTGACATTCTTTAACGTGAAAATGCAACCCCTACCTTCAACCCCCTTAGAATGACAGGTACAACCCCCAATTTTTTTAAATGGGAAGTATAGGCTTGTGATATAGGTATCATTTGAAAGGTCTCTTCATTCTCTATTCAAAAATGTTATTGTTTTTAAATTTAATGCAAAAATTAACATAAAAAAAATTAATATCATGTTGTTACCGAAATTCGCTAAAATATACTCGAAACTTATTACAATATACTTAAAACTTATTTCCCGTTTAGGTCTTGATAATGAGAAAGTGAACAAAAACCATAGCAATATGGTTTTTAGATAGTAACCATTAAAAAACTTTAAAGAATTTCCGTGGCAACGCTATTTTAACAAGCAGTAGTAAATTGTTTTATTTAAGTTGTCATTGTTGTAATTTAAGTATAAAGTTTGTTCAATTCAATTCTGAAAAATGGTTAGATTAACGGAAATGCATAAAATAACAGTTTTACAAATGATTGGTTAAGGAGATAACATCCGAACACAACAGAAAGTAACTCGCCTATTTCATGAGAAATTTCCTAATTTACCGCCTATATCCCAAGGAACAATAAGTAAAATAGAAAAGTAGTTTCGCGAGTTTGGTCATGTAAGGCAGATAAAAAAAACAGCTGCCAATGCACTGAGTGATGAACTCAAATTAGATGTGTTGCTTGATTTTCAGGAAAACCCACATACATCGAGTAGACAGGCATCCACTACATTCAATGCTAGCCATACATCGATAGCAAACATATTAAAAGAAAATATATTGCATCCGTATAAGATGATACCTACTCAGGAGCTCATGGAAGATGATTTTGATAGGAGAACTTTTTTTTGTGAGAAAATGATGGACATGTTGGATAACAATATTATCCAATTAGAAGACGTTATGTTTTCTGATGAGTGTACTTTTTTACTTAACGGTCATGCTAATCGGCAAAATTGCCGCTACTGGTCCACGGAAAATCCTCACTGGATGAGAGAAGAACACACTCAATACCCTCAAAAGGTTAATGTTTGGGCAGGGATTGTAGGGAACAATATCATTGGTCCCTTTTTTATTGAGGGCAACTTGAATGGCAACAATTATTTGGCACTACTTGAAAATGATGTCATTCCAACGTTGGCAAATTTATATCCTGATCCAGGTAAACCTCAAGTTCCAGCGAATACGATATGGTTTCAGCAGGATGGAGCACCACCACATTACCAACTTAATGTCCGGCAGTACCTCGATACATTATTTCTCAATCGGTGGATAGGAGGCGAGGATCGATTGAATGGCCAGCGCGATCACCTGATCTTACATTATTAGATTTCTTTTTATGGGGATATGTGAAGAGCCATGTGTACAAAACTAAACCTTCTGATTTAAATGACTTAAAAGAACGAATAACGCTTGCGATTAGGTCGATCACGCCTGATATGTTAAATAATGTTAGAAGACAGTTTTCTTAGAGATTAGGATGTTGCCAAGACGTTCGCGGAGAACATTTTGGACATCTACTTCATTAACATTCATTGTTCTTTTTCGTGTTCTACATTTTATTACGTTTTGCATTACATTTTAGTTTCTGATTGTATTGCAGCGAATTTCGGTAACAACATGATATTAATTTTTTTTATGTTAATTTTGCATTAAATTTAAAAACAATAACATTTGGCTTTTAAACACTGTAAATCAGTGATTTTTGTTAGATATTTTTTGATCGAACCTTCTATTTTGTTTTATATGACGATAAATATCTTCGGTGAAACACTAGCTAATCGTCTGTGTCAATATTTAACAGTAGATAATTTTTTACGTCACACGAGGAAACATTAAATTCAAATATATCAAGTTTGTCTTCATTTTTTTTTTCTCCTATGACGAAGTGAACTTTGAATTCTCATCGGTTTGTTATAACCAAAACAATAATTTGTTGTTGTTAAATTTTTTATGGTATGCAACTAGTTATAGATACAGGGAGGTCATAAATTAAACCACAGATTCTGGAGCCAGAAATATGTGCTATTCTACATTATGATTCAAATGTATGTAATAATTTGATTATTTCAGAAACAGACGACATTAAAAAAAATCTTAAAACACGTCAATTTTAATTTTTTTAATTGCCATCAACTGCTATAGATGTAACGATTTTTTTTAATACAAACCGAGGTCAGGTTTTACTGTAGAAGTATTTCGTAAAAAGCACATATTCTTAGAGAATAAATGGAAGTAGAAAAAAGTTTAGACTGATTAACATCTCGTTTAAATTCGTATCATTAAAATAATAAAAAAGTTTTATTGCTAATTTATTACAGTTGCTTCCTGAAGATGTCGTAATTATTCTTTTTGTGGACTTATTTGTCTCATCTTGGTTAGGTTGTTTTTCATGCCGTTAATGTTTCATTCTACATTATTTAAATTACAAATTCCCGAAGGTTTCTTCTTGCATTTACAGCTACAAAGCGGGCTTGAGCAGGAGTTGTAGCTCGTTCTGGTCTTCTTCCATGCTTGTACGCTGAAGACCCAGTTTCCAGTATCAATTCCATGCAAGACATCAATCTGTAAATGCTGATACACCATTAGATGTTTTACTCAGTTTTGAAGGAGAAGAATTAAATGAAGATGATCCTGACAGAAGAATCTAATTTTAAGAAAAAGTTATAGATAAATGTCACCCAGATCTTTGATACAAAACATTTTTTCTAGTAAGATCACTTTTCACGTTGAATGGAGAGATTAACCGTCACAATTGTAGATACTGGGTGAAAAAAAAACCCAATTGTAAGAAATCAAATAATCAGACCCTTCTACATCGTAATCCTGGAGGTTTTGATGAAAGTTAATGGTTTCGAAAAGATGGTGCAACTCTAAATTATGCTGTAGCAGTTAGAAGATGCCTAAATGAAATTTTTCCTATAAGGTAGGACCTATTGAATAGCCAAGGTCACCAAATTTCAACCATTTGGATTATTTTATGTGGGACAACCTGAAGAATGTTGTTTATAAAGAGAAACCAGCAAATATTCAAGAATGAAAAGAAGGAAACAATATTTCTTAAGACATAATAAACAAGGCAAAAACCATAGGCGTAGATATATTATTTCTAAATATTCCAAACATTAATTAGCTAATAAAGAATGTTTGTAGCCTTTTTGAGCACATACAAAACTATTGTATTTTTGTGCCAATTGGAATCAACATGTGAGAGCGAGAGTAACCCCAAAAATGAGACTTAATGGGGGGTGTTTTATTTAGAAAAAGTCATATGACATTACAAATATAATTATAGGGTTACAGAGTAAATTAGTTCGGCCAAATTTGGAACGATTCATTGTGAATAATACATTACGTTTAATTAAATATATCTTGTTTGTCCAATTTCACGGTTTCCGCATTTCATTCATCGAATTGATAGTTGACAAAACGACTTTTAACCAATGCAATAATTGCCAACGCCGTTATTCAAATATTTTTCAGTTGATATTGGGTCGTGGGGAACATCTACACCTGTAGTATATATACCAACATAGCACCGGATCGTTTAGTGCTATGAATATTTTTAACTTTAAAAAAGAGCTTTACAAAAATATTATACTCTCTTTTTTTTGCAGTTATACGAATTGGTCTCCAATTAATTTAAATCTATGAGAACTAATTAAATTATTCATAATCAGCCTCCTGTTTGTCGACGAGATAATTTTTTTTCTTTTTCGGTCTTTGGGAATTTCTATCTCGATAAATATTAATTATAAAGTGGAGAAAATCTCGGCCGAAGAAAAGAGGCAGGTAACTTCTACGGAAATTGGTTTTCCAGCTTAATGGCATCCATTTAAAAATTGGAAATCGTGATTATTGTTTTTTTTTATATACAATACAATATGCAAATACTTTTGAAATTAGTGGTCGTAGTGTAGGAAGAATTTTAAAAAAGAACAAGATGCATACTTGTCATGTACAATTGCACCAAGAACTTCTTGAGGATGACTGCAATAAAAGAGTAGAATTTTGTCGTTGGACACAGGAACAAATTCAGAATAATGCATATTTCTTCGAATACGTTTTATTTGGAGATGAGGCTACTTTCCACAAGAATGGTAATGTAAACAGACATAATGTTCACTATTACACAACTTCTAATCCACACCAGATTCTCACCAACAGTCAAACAAGATGGTCGTTGAATGTTTGGGCTGGAATTCTTGGAAATTATATGACCGGGCCCTATTTTTTCGAGGATCACTTAAATGAAGAACATACGTCAGAAAATGTGGATATTACATGATGGCGTCCCAGTACATTACAATTTTTTAGTGAATGAGCATTTGAATGATAGTTTTCCTGGAAGATGGATTGGGAGGGGAGGATCCAGAAGGTGGCCCCCACGATCTCCAGGGTTAAACAAATTAGACTTTTTTTATGGGGCTATTTAAAAGATAAGGTGTTTAAAATACCACCTTCAACTAAAGAAGATATGAAGGAAAGAATTTGAAATGAATGTGCAAATTTAAACAGAAATGTGTTAACTATAGTATGTACAAAAAGTACGAGGAGTAATAAACCCTAATTAAGTATGCAAAACCTTTACAGGGAGCACCATGAAATCTTACTTTAAATTACATTTCTTCCGTAAATCTAAAAACCAGATAGATCGACCCCGTATTTTGTTTCAGTTGTAGCAAAGTTTAGAGTTTTCTTCATTGTTAAAGGATTTGCAGATAAGCAATAACGCAATGCAGTGGTGTGTATTTTGGGAAAAAAATACGTTTTAAATTATAATATAATAAAAAATGAAAAGAAATAATTATTGGAATACATTTATTACTTACATTTTATTCTATATAAGACTCGGAAAAGAAGAATCGCTGTTGACATTAATAATAATAGGGTCGATTAAATCATCACAAATATTGTCAATTTTCCACATATTTACCTCTACTTTGATAACATGCTCGATACAGTTTATCCAATTTTCCTTACTAACATGACTTACAGCACTCTCAAACAATTTCACAACATCGTTTATTTTAAAAGTAGTATTTTTTTTCAACTTCCTCCTTTACCTGAGCCCATATTAATTCTATGGGATTAAGTTCACAATGATAAGGGGGAAGTCGAAGAACTGATATACCACGAGAAGAAGCCATTTCTTCTACAATGTAGGTTTTGTATTTATTCTTGTTCATTTTTGCAATTCTGTAAAGTTTTTTCCTTAGTGGATCTTTTGGAAACTTAATATTTTTCGAAATAAGCCACTCCAAAAGCTCTGCTTTACGCCAACGACTTGTGGGCAATGCTTCTCGTAACCGTGAATGGTAACTTGCGTTGTCCATAACAATAACAGCCCCTTTTGGAATCAGATCCAACATTTGAACAAACCATTCCTCGAAGACATCCCCATTCATATCTTCGTGATAGTCCCCCGTGCGTTTTGAAATAAAAGTTAATAATCCACCATCAACAAAACCTTCAGAACTTCCAACATGGACAATGATAAGTCCTTTTCCTTTTCCAAATGGTGGCTGCAAACCTAACGACAAACCTTCCTCGAATGCCTGCCTTTCGCTTTTAATGTTTTCATCTTGCCAAGATTTGGAAACTGTATATCCAGCATTTATCCATGTTTCGTCTAAGTAGAAGATTTTCAAATTTTGTTCTCTGGCATTTCGAATGCTTCTTAAATAGTCTCTTCTCCAAAAAACTATTTCCGATTTATCTATCAAGAGAGATTTTCTATTATGTTTTGTATATCTGAAACCCACATCTTTCAAAAGTTTGCATGATGTAATTCTGAAGAATTTTGTATAGTCCGTATTTTCTTGCACTGATGTCATAATTTTGTCAAGTGTTGGAATTTCCTTTCGTAAGTAAAATCCATGGACTTTACGACTTAGTCTTTGTTTTAATGACTCATCGATCTCAATTGGTCTTCGTCCTGAAGGAGTTTTAGGGAGTTGAAGAGTTCCATTCTTTTAGTAATCTATAAATTGTTGATTTAGCAACACACAACATAGCAGCCGTTAATTCCACAATATCATCAACACTTGCACTTGGATCCTTGTTTTTCAATGATATATAACAATTCAATATCAAAGTTTTTTCATTTAAAGATAATGAACCTGTTTTTGGTCGTTTAGATGGTCCTTGGCTTATCGACCATGGGTCCATGGTACTTGCAGAATTAATATTCAACAAATGTTTTAAATATATTCCAACTGTTTACAATATTATGAAAACCATACAACTTCATACAACTTCACTCAAAGAACTAATACTAAGTACTGATTTAATGTACCTACTTTCTTTTAAAATAATATTCCCGATAATGTTTCTAAGAAAACTGGGTTGTTTGGAAAATCCCTCTCAATAATCGAATAATCTGTAAATAGGTGTAATCGTATTAAGCCGATTACAGTAGGTCACTTGCCATTTAAAATTTATAAAAAAAATTCCCCAAACACTACATATAGGAGTAATACAAATAAAAAATATTCATTTTCCTTCTTTGAATTTAATAAAAATTGTAACGATATCTTGCTATCTTGACTTTAATTAATTTTTTAAAAATATATTTCATTGTAATTTATTTGTGACAATATTAAAAGTTTCAATTAATCTTCTTACAAAAATAACAAAAATATATAAAATAATTATTGTTACAGATTGGTTTGTTTTCTATTATGAATAAACAGTGTTGCCTTTCTTTATCAAACTTACTAAAATTTATGTACCTCTATCACTTTTTTTTTATTAAAATTAGTACATCCCGTTACCTCTGACCTAAATCGTATATTCTTTAGCATAGCTGCAACTCATTCGTTCGATACAAAATGTACCTTACGGTCTACCCTCTTAAAATATATTTTGGTACGTCTATGAAATCTACTTAAATGAATGATTTATTACTCCTTGTCCTTTCTATTTAGACTAAAGTGTAAGTCGATCTTTTGAATATTTATTATAAATTCAACGAGTTTATTGTTATTTTTGTAAATACGTTGTTTTAAATTAAATTTTTTTGTGTATTAAACGTCACATCACTTATTTATGTTGATTTGTTAACTATTTATGTATTTTGATATCCGATCTAATATTAACAAATTAAGTATCAGTCTACTGTTTTATTTAAAAAATTCTTTTCTGTTGAATATTTCCACGGCCAACCTAATAAAATTATTGTTTGGCTCAAAAAATCACGAATAACTCACAAACTAAGGCAATTAGTAGTAGAGTGCCATTTGTTCCAACCGTTGTAATGCTCGCCCGCACGTTGCCAGAATAACAGTAGAATACCTTCAAGAGGTTTTCCAACAAAATGAAATAAAAAATTTATTCATAATATCACTTATGTGATACTTTTTGTGACAAGTGTATGTTTTTTATAATTAATAAAGAAAGTAGTCAACATTTCTTCCAGTCAGACCTATAAAATAAAAATAGTGGAATATATTTGAACGTGATGGTATTAAAGAAATTTGAAAAGGTATATTTTAGCTTTGAAATTATTTGTTAGAAATAACTTCGAGGTATTGTCGCTGCACCCCCCGCCTTGAAAACGATTGACACCTGCAAGATTACTACCTATATTTAGTTTTTAGTCTACTGGGTCAGGACTTTATAAAGGACTTTCTAAAAAAGAATAATCGGCAAATTCAACCTACGTTTTTTCGAAAAAAAATCTTTATATATTTAAAAACTCACCATATTTCACACTTTAAATAATGGTTTTATTTTTAATTAGCCGAATGCAGAACTTGGACCTGTCAAACCATTAAAGAGAAAACCGCACTTCGTTGAAGATGATGTGAATGTGGATATTATGTTAAGTGTCGAGTGGCCAGCTAGATCGCTGGACCTTACGCCCTTGAATTTTTTTCTGTGGGGTTATATAAAGAACAAAGTATATCAACACAGCCAACTAGCATTACAGACTTCAAAGAAAGTAAAACCACAGAAGTTCGGGCTATTTCACCCCAAACTTTAAACAAAGATTTTATAGACGACTGTGTTATTGCCAACAACAAGGTGGAGAACATTTTGAGCATTTGTTTTAATGTAAAAAAACATTTACGTCAAGTATTTTATGTATTTTACTATCTAGGACAAAATTATAAATAATTTCAAAATTTCACAAATAATTTTATTCCATGAGTGGTTTACACACTGTATATAAATGGCTCGGGAAATATTTTGATGGCATGTCTTCTATAGACGGATTGAATTTTAATAATGAAAAGATTCTGCATACGAAAATACATTTTCTATGTACTATTTCCTTTTTTTTTAATAATAACCTACCGATTGAAAATCAGATGGGATTTCAATCTTAAGATATATTTTCAATTTTCTATTATTTATTTTTCTGTTTTCTTAATATTTTTCCATTTTTTCAACATAACACGATCCGTACAGTTGTATAACTTATAAGTAGAAAAATTTCGAAAAAATTATGAGGTAAAACAAGTAACTAGGATAATTAAAAAGCGACCAAAAATACCTTAAAATTAGGGTTACTAAAACCAAACTCAATTGCATCTTTTACCTCTATAATGAATTTCATACAAAATACGAGATTACCTGCCCTCAACATCGATCCTTACCGACTTACTTCATATAAAAATCCTTAAATATGTAAAAGATTAACAATTAGTTAATGGAAAAAGCAAAGAAAAACTTGGCAAGTATTTAAAGACAGAGGCAATCAAATAAATATAACGTTCACCTTAATAATTTCGTTTGATGCAGCACATCCAACTTATTTGGTCCAATAAAACCGAGAAAAATTAAATAAATCTTTATATGTGAGTTTCGGACATCAATCTTAGTTAGAACGAAAACCTTAGATAATATTTTGTGACATTATTGTACTGTTACATTAATGGATCCTTCAAAACATGCTACATCTCGCGATCGATGGTCAGAAGAGCATTTGTACGGGGAAATACTTTTGTATTTGACAAATCTATCGGAAAAATTCAATTCTAAACATCAAAACTGATTAAGGATAATAAAAAACTCTTCGTTTTAACAAAACTTCCAATATTTATTAAAAAATTGCTTTTTTAAAGGCTCAATGACAGCTGTTTCGCTATGAAGCATCGTCAGATTGACATTTAAGTTACATAAATACATCCTATAACACATAAATTAGCAGCTTATAATTCTATGATACATAGGGCATTTTCAATTCCAATGGACAAAATTAACTTTGATAAAGAAATTTATATCATAAAACAAATAGCTACATCTAATGGCTACCCAATTCATTTGATAAATACATTAATTAATAAAAAAGAACAGAAAGTGGCACTACAACTAATATTCCCTAAACAAACTAAAGAAATTAAAAGTTATAAAAATATTACATATTGTGGAAGTATTTCCAATAAAATATCAAAAATAATATCTTCGGCAACATCAGCAATAATATCATTTAAAACACAAAATAATGTTGGTACAAAATTGTTAAATGTAAAAACAAAATTACCTCAATTAAAAAAATCTGGTGTTTACAAAATTAATTGTCCAAAGTGTAATGCTGTATATATAGGTCAAACACAAGGAAATTTTGAAGTAAGATTTAACGAACATTTAAGAGCATATAGATTAAAACAACCAGATAAGTCAAATTATGCAAAACACCTACTTGAACATCCAACCTCACTCTTTCACACCAATGACATCCAAATACTACACATTTGTAATAAAAAACAAAATTTAGATTTCCTTGAAGAACTTGAAATAAAAAGACATCTAGCAGATCCACAATTTAAAGTTGTTAATGAACAAATAAATCTGGGAAGTTCTCCACTTTTAAAGTGTTTGCTTTGATTGAGTCTTCATTTTATACATAGATAAGACGTAATTGTAACACAAATATATTAAGTTATTGTAAAGATCAGCATGATATAGTTTTTTCCTGGTTTTTCTATATCATTGCACAGTTATACTGATCTTAGAGGGAAATACATCCAGGATAATCCCTTAGGGCTAATAACATCTAGGCTTTAATATTGTTATGTCTTATTACTTCCATACTTGGTCTAGCCTTAATACTACCTAAACATCAGGTACCTAGCTACAAACAAACAAAATGTAACTTAAATGTCAATCTGACGATGCTTCATAGCGAAACAGCTGTCATTGAGCCTTTAAAAAAGCAATTTTTTAATAAATATTGGAAGTTTTGTTAAAACGAAGAGTTTTTTATTATCCTTAATAAGATGGACTTCCAAAAAGTAAGGGTTAGTACAATCAATTTAATCAAAACTGATAATATAAAGATAGTTGCGCTTTGTTTTATCCTACAAAGACAAAACGCTAGAAAACAAAGCATGGAAATGTTCTGTGATTTGCACGTTCTGTGTATGAAAAAAAACGTCTAAAGTAACATTATGACGTTTGACATAGAATTAACTGGGCTCTAAATTAGCGATAACTTGACTCCAACTTAGCGATAACTTGGCAATAACTTGACTCCAACTTAGAGGGTTGTATCTTTCAACAACCAAAACGGGAAATTTCACAAGATGAGTACTTGAGGGTTTGTTCACACTCTTCAGACGAGAGTATCAGTTGAAAAGGATATAAAATTGGTGGACGATTCATTAAATAGTCTAGCCCAAGACGGAAATTGTGTTTTGTGTCATTTGTCAGAAGAAATGCGTTCGTTATTCAATTGCAAGCGAGCGACGCGTTCTTTGATTGGCCTCGTTCAAATAGATAAATAGTTAGCTTCTATAAGGGGTGTCTGGTGTACAGTAGCATTGACAGTGAATCGGGGTCGGTTTAAAATAAATATCAACAAGAGTTTTTAAAAAACCATAGGCGTAGATATATTATTTCTAAATATTACAAACTTTTGGACATATTATGTGTATTTACAAACGCTCAGGTAAAAAAACTAAGAATATTGTTCGTTTATAATAAGACATTAGAATAATAAACACACTTTTTTATACAGTGTCTTTATAAAATAGTAGGTATATCTCATTAATAATTAGAAATCTGCTTTTTTATGTTGTCTTACATCTTCAACGTCAAGACTCTTGTTCATTATTTATTAAATAAAGCTATAAATAGAGCCGAACTCTTGTCTCTTCTTGTGTGTGGGAATTGCACTGGGTATTTTTTTTACAACTTTGTTTCTCAACTGTTCTTTTCGCTGTTGTTCTTCGGCAAACGAATTCAGAGGCGCAACAAAGAGAATCTCACCACAAAGAGGATTCCTTTTTTCAATGTCAAACTGTGAGTTTCTGAAAAACCAATCAGGGCCAACTCACAACAATCATTGGTAAACGTTAAAATATCTACCAAATGAATACTTTGATGAAAAAATAAAAATATCTAGAAAATTGATAACTTTAGGTATAGGAAGTATGGTATTAGTATTTTTTAATAGTGATATAAAATACAGAGTGTTCTATTTAAAATTACTTCAGACCTCAACTTTATTGAGCAAGAAATCAAACATCTTCTAAAAGAAAAGATCATAGAACCTGGGAGAGTAATATCATGGCAGTTCTATTTAAAAAAAAAAAACATAAGGTTGGTGTGCCACCATCTTATGGAACACCCTGTAAGATTTTAACTAATTTTAAATTGTGTAGTTTAAAGCTGCCTACAATTTTTGTTTATAACTTTTTTTTGTAAATTTTACTATAACAGATCTACTGAGCTTCCTCACACTATACTGTATTTGAAAATCAAGAGAGAGTAAATTCCCAGAATAAAAACTAATTCGGTATGCAAAACTATAGTACAGTACGTGCGGTAAAACTTCAATATTTGTAATGCATTCTAAATTGTTTTTGTTAATTTCAATACAAAAATTTATTAAATTTCTTGGACTATCACATTATTTTATGATCTTTCATTGTTACTACAGACAGTAGGCCTAAGAGGATTAACGTGCGTCATAGGCGTAACCAGATTAGAAAGGGATAATTGTTATTTTGACGACCTCCGAATGGCAACAGCATCTAATGACAGATATTTTGACTTAAATAGTGCTTAAGTTTCTAGAAATGCAGTTATTTGATTTTCGATAAACGTGACAAATAGTAGTGACTAAAAATGGAAGCAGTTTGTGAGTATACGCCAGTGAAAAAATTAAAACTAGACCATTTATCGCTCAATGAAAAGAGTGCTGTAGTGAATGTGTACCACTATTTTAAACATCAAAATCCCTCAAACACTATTGACAGTGTAGTTAAAACAACATCTAAGGCACTGGGATATGGAAAATCTACAATATAAAGAGTTCTAAAGTAGGAAAAATTAGGTGGAGTAATCTCACCAAAGCCGAAACCAGGTAGACAAAAACTATTAAAAGTCAACGTGGACGAGTTTTTAAAAATGCTATTCGTAAGCTTGTTCACTTATTTTTTATAAACAAGCAAATACCAACTTTAGATAAAGTTTTGCAAGCCATTACGAATGATGTTGATTTATCCACAATAAGCCGGGATAAACTATAGAAAACGTTACATGAGTTAAACTTTAAATTTGAAAAAATGGGCAGACACTCAATGCTAATTGATTCTGAAGAAATTGTATGTTGGAGAAGACAGTACCTCAGAAGAAATCAACAAGTTAAAGCTCAAAATAAAAACATTTATTATTTAGATGAAACATGGGTTAATGAAGGACATTGTGTAGGAAGAGTTTGGAAAGACAAAAATATAAAATCATCCCATCAAGCTTTTCTAGAAGGATATACTACTGGTTTTAAGGAAATTATAGGAAAAGATAAAAGATTAATTATTTGTCATATAGGCAGTACAAACGGTTTTCTTGAGAATGGTTTACTCTTATTTAAATAAAAAAAACCGTTGATTATCACGAAGAAATGAATGGAGACGTGTTTGAGGAATATTTTGAACAGATGATTCAATTCATACCAAAAGGATCGGTTATTGTAATGGACAATGCAAGTTACCACTCCAGATTACTTGAACCTTTACCAACCACTAAATGGAAAAAGGATGAAATTGCAAAATGGTTATCTTCTAAAAATTTAGCCTTTGACAATACAATGCTGAGGGCAGAATTGTTAACTATTGCTAAAAAACATAAGCAAAATTATAAAAAATATAATATTGAGGAGATAGCCAAAATACGAGAAATTGAAATCCTTCGTTTACCACCCTACCATTGTGAGCTGAAAATTGGCAAAAATGTATTAGACACGTTACAGAAATAGAAAAAAAAAATGTGGGAGCTAGATAACATAATTGATATTACTATAGAGCCCATTGTAATTTCTCTAGAATCAGATGGTGAATCTTCTGACACAAAGTGCGAGGAACCATAACTTTAAAATTATTAATTTATGTACTTTAATTTTATTTTTAGATTTTTATTTTTTAAGATTTAATATTGTCGTATTTTTTGCATGTTGCTCGTCAAATTTGATCCTTGCGGTTGGTTTTTTTTCTCATATACCTACTTAATTGTTTTTTTAGCTCCTCATATTAATTTATAAGTAATTGTAATTATCTGTACATATTATATACACATTTTGTAAATAAACATATGCCTAAAACAAAATGCCTAAAATAATATTGACTTTTTCTTCATTTTACCCAAATTAAATTACTAAATCTAAAATTGGTAATCTTGGTATAAATAACTAAAAAAAATTAAATATTTCTATTTCGATATTAATTTAATTTTGAAAACGCACGTCTATGGTTTACTGCCTTTAATACTGATAACTACAAAACATTTTTGGGAATTTACTCTCTCTTGATTTTCAAATACACTATAATCAATCACCCTGTAGAGTCACGGGCGAAGAATGAAAAATTTTATTATTTCGCCATGAGTACAAACAATGTGATTAGATAAGGATTAGGCATATTTAACATTAAATGTAAACAAAACGTGAGAGGCTCTCCCAAATAATTAAAGAAAAAAAAATCGTTAAAATACTCTTGTATGGATGAGATTGCATACAAATTAATTATTACAACAAATAAGAGTGTGGCGAAGAACATTAACGTAAAAGGTTTGGGTAAATTTCTACTGTAAACATTTGACTATGCAGAAGACTAGTATTACAGTTAATAAGTAGGTATACACGGTGAGCAAATTTATTTGGAAGCCGTTATTATCCCATCTTCGTCGAGTTATCGGCAAGAAAAAGGGCAATGTACTGGCCTCTTTCCCATTGGATTTCTTTGGGACAGAAACTGTTTTTAATAGATCTACAATCGCTATTTTTACAACTCTTATGATAGAACGATTGAAAAATGTTCATTAAATTCCAAACATAACCAAAATATAAAATAATATCCGCTGGGTTTTTATGTAAATATGAAATAAATCAATAAATATTCCTAAGGAGATTAGAGACGACCAATTACCGATTTTCAAGGTAATTTTTTTTAATATGTTCAAATTCGAAGTAATATAAAATGTACACATGCATAATATGTTATTTAAAATTTATAAAACTACGACTTTAAAATAGACATTATGTCAACTATATCGTTTCAAAATTTATTTTGGAGACGTAAATTAAAAGTAATACGTTAAAAAATAATTAATATTCATAATAATAATAGTAAAATTGTATCAGGACTGACATAATCCTCGATGTTATTATTCTGGAGTCGATTACAATGATTTATATAACGATACAGTGACCTAATTCGTATAACGCGAAACATTTGTTCTTCTTTTTGTTACATAAATATATTCTTACAATGTATATGTTTCTTTTTTGATAAAAGAATATGATATCATGCTTTAGGGGGGCAATCGACATACTGTCGCCTAAGTATAAACTATTTATATTATTTTCTGGTTTCATCATTCGATTCTGAATTCATGTTGCGGCATATTGGAGTCTAACTACAATTCAAATGATCACCAAAAATTAAATAATGAATTTTTATTTACTATAGTTTGAACCTAAAGTCAATTAATTTAGGTTTCTAAATAAAATTATGCAGGTAATTAATAAAATATCATCTCATTTTTATTGATAAAGTAACTCGTTTGTCGAAAAAGAAGACTATAGCACCAAAAAACTATCAGCTTTAACACTAAAAATAATATAAATTGACTTTTTAAATAATATGTTTTAGCCTACAATTAACAAAACATTCTTATTTTTATTGAAAAAGCAACTGGATTGTCAAAAAAGATAACTGTAGCACCAAATACCCAACCTTTTTGAAAACTATAGCACCTAAAACCAAATAATTTGAATTTCTAGATAATTTTTTGTGGTTTACCATTAAAATATTATCCTCAAATTTATTGATAAGGCAACTGAATCATTAAAAAAGAAGATTATAGCACAACAATCCAACAGTTTGAACTCTTGATCGATATTTCATAATCTAAGATTAAAAAATACTTCTTAATTTAATTGCTAAGTTAAATAAATTGCTCCTAAACTATAGTACGAAAAATCAATTAATTTTAAGTTTTAATTTTAATTCAAGTACCATAAATTATCGATTAAAGCCTCAATTATTCGATAAAAATATGAATGAAAAGTTTTACTGTATGCAGAATTTCACAGGAATTTAAAAACGTAAAAGTATACAGGGTGTTGTATTTAAAATAACAAAGTTGATATACATTTCCTGTATTTGGGATGATGTATAAATAAATTCCTACAAATATAAAAAAATCAAGTAAAAAAAATTAATTGGTGATGATAATCTAAATCCCGCCAATTATATCACAGTCGGTTCTTTTATTAAACAACATTAATAAGCGAATATATGATAAAATAACTACATAAATCAAAAACGAAAAAAATTTTGATTAATAACGTTATATCAAGTCATTGTTTATGTTCAATATAAAAATAATTTTATCTCTACCAAGACCTCTGCTACATCTCGTAAAATATAAATGGAAGCATGACCCACATAACGGTCCAAAAACAAAATGATACAATTAAATATAATTTTGTTTTTCATCTTCGGTCTTTGTTCGCAATTGAATGCAACAATATTTTTAAACAATGTCCATTAATTTTGATGATTACTCTTTGTCAATGTGTTTGTTTAATCACAGCTAAGGGAACTTCTTATATACGAGTATAAGAATTTTTTTATTTTTATTTTTAATTGACCCCTTTAGATAGATAGATTTTTAAAAGTGCTCAATTGGAATTGACTTTAACTGCCACGCCGATTATTATTAAACAGATAATGCGAAGAATTAAAATGGGTCGTTAAAAAACCAACAAAAAATGAATTTTATGGCATTTTAAATTAGCTTTATTGTTTTAAGTGCTTCGCATCAGGATATTAAATTCACAACTAGTTTTTTTAGTTTCGCTTACAAGGGGGCCAAATCTATTTGCAGCTAATTTGACCTTAAGAGAGATTACTCGGGTTTGCGAGTTTCTGAGGGAGGCAGCGGTGAGAGACAAGGGAGAAAATTTACAAGTAGGGGTGTGTACATCTTACTCCTGAATAAACCCCATTATTCGTACATTGTCGAAGAGGGCTTTTCTTAATGAAAATTGATGTAACAAATGTTAAAAATGACAATTCAAAATACATATTTAACGACATGTAGAATTAAAATTGTCAAAATTTGATTCTATAGACAAGTACACATGTGTTTTATGTTCATTAAGAAGTAATAAGAGTTTAAAAAAAATTTTAAGGTAGAAGTGTGAGGATGCACGCCCAAGACGGATTTTGGAGACCTTTGAGGCTAGCAGCAATACCCTCTTAAACCTAGTTCCAATGTAGCAGAAGGATATAGTATGTACAAAAAGTACGAGGAGTAATAAACCCTAATTAAGTATGCAAACCTTTACCTACACCATGAAATTTTTGATAAATCTCTTACTTTAAATTACATTTCTTCCGTAAATCTAAAAACCAGGTAGATCGACCCCGTATTTGTTTCAGTTGTAGCAAAGTTTAGGGTTTCTTCATTGTTAAAGGATTAGCAGATAAGCAATAACGCAATGCAGTGGTGTGTATTTTGGGAAAAAAATACGTTTTAAATTATAATATAATAAAAAATGAAAAGAAATAATTATTGGAATACATTTATTACTTACATTTTATTCTATATAATACTCGGAAGAGAAGAATCGTTGTTGACATTAATAATAATAGGGTCGATTAAACCATCACAAATATTGTCAATTTTCCACATATTTGCCTCTACTTTGATAACATGCTCGATACAGTTTGTCCAATTTTTCTTACTAACATGACTTGCAGAACTCTCAAACAATTTCACAACATAGTTTATTTTAAAAGTAGTATTTTTTTCCAACATCCCCCTTTACCTGGGCCCATATTAATTCTATGGGATTAAGTTCACAATGATAAGGGGGAAGTCGAAGAACTGATATACCACGAGAAGAAGCCATTTCTTCTACAATATAGGTTTTGTATTTATTCTTGTTCATTTTTGCAACTGTGTAAAGTTCTTTCCTTAGTGGATCTTTTGGAAACTTAATATTTTTCGAAGTAAGCCACTCCAAAAGCTCTGCTTTACGCCAACGACTTGTGGGCAATGCTTCTCGTAACCGTGAATGGTAACTTGCGTTGTCCATAACAATAACAGCCCCTTTTGGAATCAGATCCAACATTTGAACAAACCATTCCTCGAAGACATCCCCATTCATATCTTCGTGATAGTCCCCCGTGCGTTTTGAAATAAAAGTTAATAATCCACCATCAACAAAACCTTCAGAACCCCCAACATGGACAATTATAAGTCTTTTTCCTTTTCCAGATGGTGGCTGCAAACCTAACGACGAACCTTCCACGAATGCCTGCCTTCCACTTTTATTGTTTTCATCTTGCCAAGATTTGGAAACTGTATATCCAGCATTTATTCATGTTTCGTCTCAGTAGAAGATTTTCAAATTTTGTTTTCTGGTATGTCGAATGCTTCTTAAATAGTCTCTTCTCCAAAAAACTATTTCCGGTTTATCTATCAAGAGAGATTTTCTATTATGTTTTGTATAGTCCGTATCTTCTTGCACTGATGTCATAATTTTGTCAAGTGTTGGAATTTCCTTTCGTAAGTAAAATCCAAGGACTTTACGCCTTAGTCTTTGTTTTAATGACTCATCGATCTCAATTGGTTTTCGGCCTGAAGGAGTTTTAGGGAGTTTAAGAGTTCCATTCTTGCTTTCTTTTAGTAATCTATAAATTGTTGATTTAGCAACACACAACATAGCAGCCGTTAATTCCACAATATCATCAACACTTGCACTTGGATCCTTGTTTTTCAATGATATATAACAATTCAATATCAGAGTTTTTTCATTTAAAGATAATGGACCTGTTTTTGGTCGTTTAGATGGTCCTTGGCTTATCGACATTGTTTGGTACTTGCACAATTAACATTTAACAAATGTTTTGAGTATATTCCAATTGTTTACAATATTATGAAAACTATACAACTTCATACAACTTTACTCAAAGAACCAATACTAAGTACTGATTTAATGTACCTACTTTCTTTTAAAATAATATTCCCGATAATGTTTCTAAGAAAACTGGGTTGTTTGGAAAATCCCTCTCAATAATCGAATAATCTGTAAATAGGTGTAATCGTATTAAGCCGATTACAGTAGGCCACTTGCCATTTAAAATTTCTGAGAAAAATTCCCCAAACACTACATGCAGGAGTAATACAAATAAAAAATATTCATTTTCCTTCTTTGAATTTAATAAAAAATTGTAACGATATCTTGCTATCTTGACTTAATTAATTTTTAAAAATATATTTCATTGTTATTTATTTGTGACAATATTCAAAGTTTGAATTAATCTTCTTACAAAAATAACAAAAATATATAAAATAATTATTGTTACAGATTGGTTTGTTTTCTATTATGAATAAACTGTGTTGCCTTTCTTTATCAAACTTACTAAAATTTATGTACCTCTATCACTTTTTTTTATTAAAATTAGTACATCCCGTTACCTCTAACCTAAATTGTATATTCTTTAGCATAACTGCAACTCATTCGTTCAATACAAAATGTACCTCTTAAAATATATTTTGCTACGTCTATGAAATCTACTTAAATGAATTATTTATTACTCCTTGTCCTTTCTATATAGACTATAAAAAGAAAAATCCATAAAAAGAATAATAGAAGTATCACAAACATTCCTTAATCCTTCTCACTTGCAAAATACTCTGCGGTGTTTTGAGTTAAGCAAATTTTTTGCGCACCCAAATAACGCCTGTTAAAAGTTCCACAAGAATACTCTATACTATCAAAACGTTAAAAACTAAAATCGCAAAGTTGGTAACGTTATTCTAGTTTAGTTTTACCGCCAGAACTTTTTGATATAATTACTCGCTGTACTTAATAATGTATCGACCAAAAGGCAGCAACCGCAAAGTAATACGATACACAATTTCAGCGTGTTTCATCAAATTATAAATTTCGCCTCCAACATCGGCTTTGAATATTACTTGGAAGTTTTCTTTCTTCCCCAATTGCTCTATTCAGGTTAAAAATTTCCTCAAGTTCATAATCAAAATTGATATATAAAAACATAAACGCTTAGAACAAATGCATTTTATGTAATTTGATGTTGGGCCAAGTTATTTGTTCTATTTTTACACGGATCTAACCTAAATTTCCAGATTAATAACAATAATATCAAAGCATGAAAGCAGTGAAAATCTCGTTATTCATTTTATGATCCATTAAATAATAGAAAATTCCATTGATGTATGACAAAATGTCACAGTTTTGAAATTTCTTGGATCATTGTTATATTTAACAATTTAAAAGTCTAGAAAGTGTGGTTTGATAATGGTAATTGTTTTATATCTGATGACATACTGGCTTCTACAAATTCTCTAAATCTACATCTGCTGTGGGCAACTGCTTCACATTCTTCACGTAACTGTGAAGCTGATAGACATGTTGTTACAGAAGTTGGATAATTTTAATATTTCAAGAAATAATTTCTATGAGGTGCAGTCAATAAAAAAACTAAAAAAATAGAAAATTGTTTCCACCTGCACCCAGGGTTAAGAAACTTAACAGTTTCTATACCAAGCTTGACCGTTTTCTATGAAAAAACAACTACTTCCTGGGCTATATGTAATTCAATGTCCGTTGGGGCATATAGCCCAGAAAGTAGTTGTTTTTTCATAGAAAACGGTCAAGCCTCTTCCAGACAGAAAGAAGAAGCGAATGTTAAGGTCTTTCAAGACAGATTTTATTACAACAAATTCTGATATTTTAATGTTTTTGGGTTTTTCGCTTCCAATATGTAGGATAATTAATCGTCGTCCATGTCCTGAAGGAGTTTTTAATCCAGGAGACAGGATTTAAAATGTGTCTTTCTTTTTTAATGGCTCTGGCGTTATTTATTGTTCAGCAAATTTGATTTTTAATCTTTGGACCCTCATATTTTTTCAATTTTTAATGTTTAATGTATTTATTCAAATTATAATTGTGTTTTTACCGTGCTCACGACAGGTTAGATCAATAGAAGGGGTAACAGCATTGATTACGTCAATAAAGAAGCGCATGTTGATAGATTTATAAAACGGTCATAAAAAGAAAACCATTCAAAACATTTGCGAGTTCTAATGCCAACTTTGACTTTTTCGTTTCCCTTACCTCAGTTGCCCCTTTTCTCCATAATACCACCTCCAATTTACTTATACTGCTAAGCCGTAGCCCTAATCTTGAGAAAATTTTATTTGTTAAAGTTATTGAAAGATCAAAAGATTATGAATATTTTCTATTAAAAAACCTAACCTAACCTAATCTTGAGAAAATATTATTTGTTAAAGTTATTGAAAGATCAAAAGATTATGATTATTCTCTCTTAAAACTTATCAATAGTATATTATAATACGAGTTTCGTACTATACTTTTTCTACTACTGAAACTTTGTAACAGTAATAGAAAAATATTATTATGTATAAACCCACTTCCTGATTATTAATATTTTAATAAATTAGATCATGGGTAGATAATATAAAATACACGCAATTTGATTTTAAACCTTCTGAATTTGTTGAATCTTTATTTTTTAAAAAATAATTTTACTGGATAAATTTTTGTTGTTTTCGTAATTTTGCCAAATAAAACAGTTTTCGTCGAAAATTGATCGAAATTTATTATTCTACAGTATTACCTTTGAAAATTTCAAGCAGTATTATCCAATTTTTAGTCCCTGCACCATCCACACACCAATAAATACACAACTTGAAAAATAATGGTCGTGAATCAATTAATTTGATATAATCAATATGAATATTTTGTAGAAATTATTGTATCGCCGGTAATAAATTACATACAAAGAAAAATTGACATTTCTCAATAATAAAAATAGGTCACTTGATGATATTTTTGTGATTATTTATACAAGTATAGCAGTATATTAAATATCAAGTTTGATTTGAATAAAATTATGTAAATATACTTGAAACTTAAGTAAGCGATAGGAACATTTAATTTTCGTAATTTTAGAGGTTAAATCGTATTAATAAACGCTGATATCATCATCGAATTAACATTTTTTCCGGCGATTTTAATTCTTTAAAACCAATTGACGACTGTGTATGTTGTGAAAATATTCAATCGAGCAATTGAAGCAGATTTAATTGACGTTGTTCATCGAATTTTACAAATTTAATATCGGATGGGTTCATTGAAACCGAAATTGAAAGTCTATTTATTTCAATTCAACGTTAATAGAATCTTTGAATAAGTTTATTTATTGAAAAGTAAATTTGGAGTGTTTAGTGTTTGACTAGCGACTGGGCCACTTGAACTTTTAACTTCTAATTGTTATTCAACTATTATCAAATCGAAGATTGACCGTACGCAGTGAAGGACATTTTTTATTCCACTTATACAGGGTGTCTCGAAAATAATGGTCATAAATTATACCACGCATTGGCAAACAATGGGGGTTGAGACCCAGTATTGTCCATTGGTTATACACGGTGGTCGTAAGACCCACACTCATGTATGGATCATTGGTATGGTGGCCAGCCCTATGTAAGGAGGTCAACCGGAAAAGGGTGGGAAAGGTACAGCGACTAGCTGCCGTTCTCATGACGGGGTGTCTTAGGACAAAAGCCCTGGAAATGATCCTACATCTGACTCCACTAGACCTATATGGGAAGGAATGCGCGGCGGCCAACGCTGCTCTCAGACTCAATGCAGTCTCACCATGGCCTAAGGTAAACTACAGCCACTTCAAGATTCTGAAGGAATTCCATCTTATCTTAAACAACACAGACTACACGAAACGCACCCCGATGTTCGACCGCAAGTTCTCGGTGGACATCCCGTCCAAAGAGAAGTGGACGGCGAACCTAGTTAAGCCAAATGGGACGCTCTTCTATACAGATGGCTCAAAACTAGAGGGGAGAGCAGAAAGTGGAGTCTTCTCAGAGTCCCCACCCCTCAATCTATCATTCCGTTTGCCGGACTACTGCAGTGTATTCCAGGCAGAAATGGTAGCTATAAATGAAACAGCAAAATGGGTACTTCAAACCGGATTCGAGTCCAATGAAATATCTATTCTAAGTGACAGCCAAGCTGTCATTAAGTCTCTAAACTCAGTCAACCTGACCTCCAAGGCGGCTATACAATGCAGTAAAGCCTTAGATGAGCTGGCGACTAAAGTAAGAGTCAATGTTGTCTGGGTACCCGGCCACACGGACATAGCAAGCAACTGTAAGGCGGACGAGTTAGCAAGAGCTGGTAAAACGCTCACGACTATATCCGCTAATACAAGACCAGGGGCACCTATCGCTGAACGAAGATTGCTCCTCCGGAAAGAAATACTCCTCCAAACCAACCTGAGGTGGCGGGAAGAACCTTCTTGCAACTCGTCAAGACAGATATGGCCAGAGCTTAACCTGCGACGCACCAAAGATATTCTATTTCTCTCCAGGAAATCCGTCGGAAACGCGATTGCAGCCATCACTGGACACTGGCTTGGAGGATGCCATGCTGCACGCATGGGAATTCCACAAAGGAATGACTTTTGCAGAAGTTGTCAAGACGAGGAGGAGGTAGACTACTCTGTCACTGCCCTGCCCTATCCAGGCAAAGATTTTCTGCTCTGGGACAGCCCTATTTTGACAACTTATCCGATCTTCAGTCGGTTGGTATCAAAAGCATCATGCTGTTCATTGACAGCAGCTACTGGTTCTCACGATAGTGGTGGGGGTGGCAACCACCCCATACGGCATCACAACGGGCCTCTGGCCTAAGTGGGTTCCATCCCGAACCACCGTGTTAAGCTAACCATACCACGCATTCTGGGGTGAAAAATATGTTGATTGAACCCCACTTACCTATATACAATAGTGCACACAAAAAAAGTTACAAGGTGACCACTCAATATAGTCAAAGTTTCATGCAACAGCAAATTATTGCGCAGCACGCTCAACAGCAGTACCTACCAAAAACAATTAAAAAATCAACAGTACTCGCAACAACTGGCTCAGGCTAGATCTCAGGAAATGTTAAACCAACAACATGCCGAAGAACTGTATTACCAAAGCAACTACGTTGGCTCTACCCCTCAACGGAGACAAGTACCTGCTCCTGCTAGAGATGGAAATTATGTTGCTATGCAGGCTATGCAACAACAGAGCTTGCAACCTTCCCCAGACGGAACGCCCAACAATGGACTAGTTTAGTAGGATCATATCTTAGACCATATACAAATAGACTGGCTGTGACGTCATTTTTCTGAACAACATACTGAAGCCAATATTATCTCTCTTTGTCGCATGAAGTTCGTGGAGCTACGGGATGAGGTGTGTGGGCAGTACTGTTTACAAACAACAAATACCAGCGGCGCAAAGGTCTTTTAATGGGTACCTAACAAGGTTTTAACTCTAATCAAAATTCTTAAATCATAACTTTAACCCAAAATTAATACAACGAAAACAATAACACAAATAGTTTATGAACAGGGTAAGATTAATGTTTACATATGATTCGCAATGTTCCATGCTATAAGAGACAGTGCAGTCGAAGATATACGAAAACAACCGAAGAAGTTTTATTCAAACGTGGATTTGTTTGTAAACATATGGTTATAGAACACAACATAAAGTTATTTTGGCTTCACAACAAGGACAGAAAATTGACGTCTATTTGTATATGGTCTAAGGATCATATTAATCAAAATGATAGCAATATATATTTAGGATAAGATACCTACTTACTTATATTGGTATTCATTTTGCAATTAATTTTTCTCATTTCGTAAAATTTAGCAATAAATAATTAGTAAGTTTTAAACGTAGCGCCAACTAATAACCAATAATGAAGTGTGTTTAAAAGTCAACGTTGTCACAGTTTAGTTACGTTCGTTTCAAGTATTCTCAAAGAACTGGCGGCACAAAACACCGTGTTCTGTGACTAACTGATTGTACCAGTTGACAAGATATATGACAGGAGAGAAAATCGTGTTTATCTGTAATAAACAAACAAGATCCCTATTCTTGACGGTGATAGAATAGAACAGCCGATAGAAAGTGGGCGTGATTCTATTGAAAATGCCAAAACGGTATTCTTGAAATTCGTTCTCTCACTGTACCGATAGAAGGGTTGCTCCCCGAGAGAACAATTACTTCTATTGGTTATTTTTGAAGGAATCGCTATAACACCAAGAGAAGGTGTTAGAGATTTTTATTTTCGAACCAAAAATAGTATAGAAGTAATTTCTTTCATAAACCAAACACAACCAAACAACAAATTAAACTAAAAAAAATTATAAAATATTTTGTTTAGTGTTTTACTCCTTATTTGATAAAGTGTCAATCAGAGAACAAAAATATCGATATGTTTATCTCTTTTTAATGACAACAAATAAGAGAGAGAGATAAGTTTCTCGGTTAATATTAAAGCATATCGACAACATCGCAAATTTTCTACCAATCTTATTGAAACACGTCACTTACCACTTTATGACGTATGTAACCATTAAATTTAAATTTCAAAAGCCGATTATGGCTAGAGGATTAATTTTATAAAAATTTTATTTGTACAGTTGAACCACTAAAAACCAATTTTATAAGATGCAAATATAAAAAAAAATCACTAAACTAGTGCATTTATTAAAAT
Organism: Ophraella communa; assembly: GCA_035357415.1. Taxonomy (NCBI): domain Eukaryota; kingdom Metazoa; phylum Arthropoda; class Insecta; order Coleoptera; family Chrysomelidae; genus Ophraella; species Ophraella communa. Next base: position 31,013,553 of record CM068992.1, on the reverse strand, counting down.
ATTAATAATCAGGATGTGAGTTTAGACTTTCAGTAGTAGAAAAAGTATAGTACGAAACTCGTATTGGAATATACTATTGATAAGTCTTAAGAGAGAATAATCATAATCTTTTGATCTTTCAATAACTTTAACAAATAGTATATTCTCAAGATTAGGTTAGGTTAAAAATTGAAAAATTATGAGGGTCCAAAGATTGAAAATCAAATTTACTGAACAATAAATAACGCAAGAGCCATTAAACAAGGAAGACACATTTTATATCTTGTCTTCTGGATTAAAAACTCCTTCAGGACATGGACGACGATTAATTATTGTACATATTGGAAGCCACAAAGCCAAAAACATTACAATATCAGAATTTGTTGTTCTTTTACTTTGATATCACTATTCTGACAGAATCTGGAAAAGGTTGTGTTAATCCTGCAGCACCTCACATTTTAAAGGTTTCAAGCCTTTTCAATTTGGTTTATAAATACTAAAAGTATTCAGCTTCTTTAACAATATGTCTATCAGCTTCACAGCTACGTGAAGAATGTGAAGCAGTTGCCCACAGCAGATGTAGATTTAGAGAATTTGTTGAAGCCAGTATGTCATCAGATATAAAACAATTTTTTATAATACCATTATCAAACCACACTTTTTAGATGTTTAAATTGTTAAATATAACAATGATCCAAGAAATTTCAAAACTGTGACATTTTGTCATACATCAATGGAATTTCCTATTATTTAATGGATCATAAAATGAATAACGAGATTTTCACTGCTTTCATGCTTTGATATTATTGTTATTAATCTTGAAATTTAGGTTAGATCCGTGTAAAAATAGAACAAATAACTTGGCGCAACATCAAATTACATAAAATGCATTTGTTCCAAACGTTTATGTTTTTATATATCAATTTTGATTATGAACTTGAAGACATTTTTAACTTGAATAGAGCAATTGGGGAAGAAGGAAAACTTCCAAGTAATATTCAAAGCCGATGTTGGAGGCGAAATTTATAATTTGATGAAACACGCTGAAATTGTGTATCGTATTACTTTGCGGTTGCTGCCTTTTGGTGGTCGATACATTATTAAGTACAGCGAGTAATTATATCAAAAAGTTCTGGCGGTAAAACTAAACTATAGAATAACGTTACCGACTTTGCGATTTTAGTTTTTAACGTTTTAATAGTATAGAGTATTCTTGTGGAACTTTTAACAGGCAAAAAATTAGCTTAACGCAAAACACCGCAGAGTATTTTGCAAGTGAGAAGGGTGAAACAATTTTTGTGATACTTCTATTAATCTACGCCTTCTGGCTCTTAAATTACATGCTTGCAACCTTCTTCTAACAGTTTGAGTAGATATCACTCTTCCGGTAGCATGCCTAAAGAAGCTGTTAATACTAGAAGCAGTAAATGTTCGGTTCCTTCTTGCAGTTAGAGCTATAAAGCGGTCTTGAGCAGGAATTGTAGCTGGTTCTCATCCTTCTCCATGTCTGTACTTATGTGTTTGTATTATTTACATTTTAATATTTCTTTTTATTGTTTGATTTTTCTAGAATAATTGTTATTTTCATTATTTTTGAAACATCATTTCAAATTCCTTTAGTTGACCAAGGTTTTTAACGTTTTCTGTTTCTTAAGGATAGCTTTATTAAAACATTTTGTTAACTTAGCCATTGAAAAACACTTGAGCATTCATTTTTAGTTCTTAAAGTAACAGGTCGGCTGAAAAGTCCTCGGTCTGACCTATAGATGACGACACTAGAATTAAATCCATTTCATTTTTAGATAGTATCAACCTTCAAAAGATTCGTGTAAAAATTTGACAGCTGTCGGACTATTAGTTTGTGAGATATTGCATTTTTAGTGAAGCAACTTTTGTTATTTTCAAAAAGATGGAAAAAAGAATTTCGTGTGCTTATTAAATATTGTTATTTGAAAGGAAAAAATACAGTTGAAGCAAAAGCTTGGCTTGATAATGAGTTTCCGGACTCTGCACCAGGAAAATCAACAATCATTGACTGGTACGCAAAATTCAAGCGTGGTGAAATGAGCACCGAAGACGGTGAACGCAGTGGACGCCCAAAAGAGGTGGTTACCGACGAATATATCAAAAAAATCCACAAAATGATTTTGAGTGACCGTAAAGTGAATATGATCGAGATAGCTGACACTCTAAAGATTTCTAAGGAACGAGTTGGACATATCGTTCACGAATATTTGGGTATGCGGAAGCTCTGTGCGAAATGGGTGCCGCGCGTGCTCACAATCGACCAAAAACAGCAACGAATTGATGATTCTGAGCAGTGTTTGCAGCTGTTAAGTCGTAATAAACTCGATTTTTGCGTCAATATGTGACTATGGATGAAACTTGGCTCCATCACTACACACCTGAGTCCAATCGACAGGCCGGTGAACAGCCTCCAAACCGTGGAAAGAATCAACAGTCAGATGGCAAAGTAATGGCCTCAGTTTTTTGGGATACACACGGTATATTGTTCATCGACTATTTGTAAAGGGAAAAACAATCAACAGCGACTATTACTGTGCATTATTGGAGCGATTGAAGACCGAAATCGCGAAAAACGGCCCCATACGAAGAAGAAAAAGTGTTGTTTCATCAAGACAATGCACCGTGTCACAAATCATCGAAAACGATGGCAAAATTGCATGATTTGGGCTTCGTATTGGGTGCTCACCCACCGTATTCTACAGATCTTGCGGCAGCGACTTTTTCCTTTTCTCTGACCTGAAGAGAATGCTCGCGGGAAAAAATTTGGCTCTGATACTGAGGTAATCGCCGAAACTGAAGCCTATGTTGATGACAAACCGAAGGAGTACTACAAAAATGGCATCGAAAAGTTGGAAGGTCGCTATAATCGCTGTATCGCCCTTGAAGGCAACTATGTTGAATAAAAAAATGAATTTTGTCAAAATATTGTGTTTTAATATGGTAGACCGGGGACTTTTCAGCCGACCTCTTATATTTCATAAACGAAAGATGGCAGCACTTTGATCAACCCAAAAGTAAACTTTATTATCATTTGCAAGAGGCGCACTGGTGAATGCAAACCTGCCTGTTAGACCAAGCAAATGAATAATATTTTGAAATCGAAACAGTAAGTTATTTTCGATATTTGCTAATTAATCAAGCTTCCTAAATCATCCCAATATTATTAGACGCAAATCGGACATTAATTCACAAAATAAAAATGTTGCTGCATACAAAACAACAAATGGTTAAATAAAATTTTCAATAATCAAATTCTCATATCGTTAGGTACGCGGAATTTTTCATTTTTCGAATATTAAAGCATGCGATTTTTATTTATATTTTTGATTCGTTTTTGTTATTTTAATATTAATAATCCTATTTGTTGCGAACAATACATGTAAAATTCAACAAACATTTTTCGAGCCTGCAAAACTGCTTATTCAAGAAAAAAAATACAAATCAATCGTATTTGTTAACAAATCATTGCTACTGGAACAAAAACTAAACGATTATTTACCAATATTGTGACTTTTTTTGTATAAAACAAGTTTTTTCGTCAAAAAAATCGTACCCAACTACAAACATCATATAAATAATATGCAGTCGTTATTTTACTAACTTCGAAGTTTTTTATCGACGAAATAATTTCTAGAAGCAAACTAACTGGTTCAAACTTGATTTTAGTTGACCATCTTATCTTATAATTGTTTTTAAATTACGCCGCATGCGCGTAGTGTAGTTATTTCAATTGGGAAGCCATAGAGGCCATTACGACTAGGTTTGATCGAGTTTACGTGATTTTAAAATTCCGCAGACTATCCAGAATTCCGCAGACTGTACTATAGGCTTGAAAGTAATTGACATTCTTCGTCAAATCAGTGAAGTTTATGAGTGAAGGAATGGTGCATATTTGGGTTTCAAAACATACTGCACAAACGAATTGGGTGACCATCAGTCATTACTGAGAAAACCAAATGTTGGTATGGAGTAAAAATCATTTTCTATGACATCAAAATTAAAACAGAAGTATAGAATTTTTACGATAAGTTGACAATGACGTCAGAGCATAAAATTTTGCGGTGTTGTCACGCAGAGTTGTTTTTCCTTCATCTAGGTTAACTGGTAATTCTGCTAATTCTAAATGTCAAACGTGTACAATACAATAATGACGCGTGGCAATTGGCTCGTGGCAACAACGCGAATTGTTACCAATCTGTACACGTTTAATTTTCCTAGCTCTTACAAGTAAATCTCATCTACTGTCAGTTATTTTTAAGTTGCTTTGTTGGCAATATAATTAACTAGGAATGACGTCATGGTCAACTTATCGTAAAAATCCTATAGTATATTATTCCCAAGGGGATAATAATGCTCCAAAAGGATATTGCATTAAGAAAAACGTTTTTCATGTTTTTGGTTTTTGAAATATCGAATTTATTCAGTACTTTGCCACTTGTAATAAGTATAGATGTCAAAATTTTAAATCTTCCAAAGTGGAGAGTACATTAATTCCAACATCAGACGTTTTAAAAAAATAAAGTAACTCAGTTTTCTTAGCAACACTTTTTTGAAATTTATTTAGATATTCCAATTTCTAAAAATAATCATTCCAACATCGATGATACATTCGTGTGATTTATACGAAATTTTACACGTGTTCGCAAAAAAATAATAAATAGTCAGATTGAGACGAACAGAAACCGCCATCTGTTGTCGAACAATCCAAGTGTTACTCAAATGTTAATTTTATTTGAAATTCGGTTGTAACATCATTTACAAGGTTAACGGTCTCAAATTTACATAAAATATGGGTAAAGAATGCTTAATACAAATTTTAAAGTGAGACTTTCGATAATTTGGGAACATTTGACTGTGATTACGTAACGATATTATTTTACACAAAATTGTTTATGGCCATGTTCAAATTAATCATTTTTTGTTAGTTAAAATATCGATATTTGATGGATAACAAAGTCAAATGCTTTGGCAAAGTTACAATATATACCGATTACGTAAAAAGTGTCTTGTTTTAGTGAAGTATACAGGGTGTACCAGAAATGAGAGGCCAAAATTTAAAGCCGTGTAACTCAACAAAGGAGATCGGTGGAAAAAAAGTTATATGAAGAAATAACATTATTTCAGCAAGAGCTACTCATTCCCAATTTTGAGTAGGTACTCGTTCTTCAGACACCCTGTATACTTCCTGAAGCTCGGAAAACAGATGATGTTTTGTTAAAACGTTGTATGAACGAATCTTAAAATTATAAGTGGATCTTCATCTTAAATTTTTACAGTGGAAGGATGGATTACTGGAAATTGATTGATGGAGATGGTCGTGCAAGCCTTGAAGATGTTCCGCAATCAAAAAAACTGTCAATACACCTGAAATTAGCAACAAAACCATATTCGAATGAGAGAGAAACCTGGGGGTTATTTTCCAAAGTTACTACATACCGTTTTTGAAACATGTATCCCAACTTTTGAAGGAAACCTCTTAAATAAATAATAAATATTAAAAGGGCGTTTCTGGAACGATAAAAAATGTATTTGCAAGGGAAAAAGGTCATCTTAAACATTGATCGAGAATGCAAAAAGTTGTATTGGAAAATATTAGGAAGAATGATGGCGTCTGTAAAGTATATTCTAATATACAGGGTAAATACAGTGACGGTGAAGTCATTTTTCGAAAGAAATCCACCCTGTATATTAGAACATTATTTTAAATTATGGTAAATTAAAATAAAAAATTGATGTGGTTCTTAAAAAAAATTTTAGGTATTTTAATAATGAAAGTATAAGATTATAAATCTAAATTACCGGCATAATGTAATCTTTATTGTAAGGTAGGTGATTTATTTCTTGTTTACATAAAGTTGGTAGCCGTGATTGACAAGTTGCGTCGTTGCCGTTGTCACCGATTAGTGTATTTAGTTTTGTATTTGTCATTTTGTTTGTGGTTTTTGTGTTATTCTTTCTTGTGGTTATTTTGAAATATAAAAAAACTGTTCTTTTAAGAACACAAACAGTGTAATAAGTGAAAAAATGTCAAAACAACTAAATAGTCGCTGCAAAGAACTTGTCTATACGTGTCGACGTAAAATTATGATGACGTGTATCAAATTTTGTTTTGCACCGACTATATACAATATGATAGTTTTCTTTTTATTATTATTTATATTTAGATTCCAGTTCTGCATGGAGGCGCCTACTTGTTTTTAATATGGAAACCAACTACAATTACTATATTGTTCGAGACTTAACACAACAAAAAAAATGTGTCCTATTATGTTTCCCAAAATATGCTTACAATCGTATCTTTTGATCAATGTTTTGCTGATGTCCTCACTCACACTTGCCTTTCTATTTTTTTTCCAGTTATTAAGAATTTATTATTAGTAGGTATATATAACGTGAATTTTAACAAAAGAACAACTGTGTAAGGAATTTTTGTACGATAATCACACAATATAAAAAAGAAAATCTGTCATGTGTGAAATCTGAGATGTTAGCCAGAATTCTTGTTCAATGTTTAGTGAGAAAAATTGAATATCATCAACCAAATAAATTAACCAGTGAATATGGAATGTTTTCTAAGATTTTTGTTCAATTTTTTATGACAAAAATACAGTTTTAACAACCAAATCAAGGAATTGCTGAATTTGGAATGCTTTTCAGAATTGTTTTTTAAAGTTCGAGTGGTTATTGTCCAATTTTTTGAGCCAAAAACAATATATCGATAGCCATATCTATAATTTTCAGAATCTGAGAGATGTAGGATCTTTTTTTCAAATTTTATTGGCGAAAAAACGGATTTGACATTAAAATCTATGAATTCCAGAATCTGGAAAGTTTTTCTAGGAAGTTTTTGAAGGTTATTTGGAGCAAAAAACAAAATATCACCAGCCAAATCAATAAATTCCAGAATTTGAGAGATTTGGGATCTTTTATCAAATTTTTTAGGGAAAAAGCAGGTTTGACATTAAAATCTATGAATTCCAGAATCTGGAAAGTTTTTCTAGGAAGTTTTTGAAGGTTATTTGGAGCAAAAAACAAAATATCACCAGCCAAATCAATAAATTCCAGAATATGAGAGATTTGGGATCTTTTATCAAATTTTTTAGGGAAAAAGCAGGTTTGACATTAAAATCTATGAATTCTAGAATGTGGAAAGTTTTTCTAAGAAGTTTTTGAAGGTTATTTGGAGCAAAAAACAAAATATCACCAGCCAAATCAATAAATTCCAGAATTTGAGAGGTGTAGGATCTTTTATCAAATTTTTTAGGGAAAAAGCAGGTTTTACATTAAAATCTATGAATTCCAGAATCTAGAAAGTTTCTCTAGTAAGTTTTTTAAGGTAATTGTTGAATTCTTTTAGCCAAAAACAAAATATCAACATCCCCTTCTATAAATTCCAAAATCTGGGAGATTTGGGATCTTTTATCAAATTTTTTTGGCCAAAAAGCGGGTTTGACATTAAAATCTATGATCTGGAAAGTTTCTCTAGGAAGTTTTTGAAGGTTATTGTTTAATTTTTTGAGCCAAAAACAGAATCTGGGAGATTAAGGTTCTTTTTTCAAATTTTATTGGCGAAAAAACTGGTTTGACAATAAAATCTTTGAATTCCAGAATCTGGAATGTTTTTCTCGAATATTTTTTTACCAAAAGGTCAGTACTACATCCCAAATCAAGGAATTGTAGAATCAGATTATTATTCTAGATCATTGTTCAATTTTTAGCAACAAAAAAACAGTATTAACGTCCTAGGCATTGAATTACAGAATCTGACACGCTTTCCAGACTTTTTTCAAAATTTAATAATTATTTTTCAATTTATATTCACAAGCAGGCAATATTTTAAACCTAATCTATGATTTGCATAATTCTTTGTCAAGTTTTACAATTTTTTTGGACAAAAACATAAGATCTACAACCAATTTTATGAACTTCAGAACATGCTTACGTTCTTCAACATCTTTGTTTAATTTTCAGCCACAAATGTGCAATTTCGAGGTCAAATCTACGAATTCCAGAACCTGGAGAATTTTTCCAGAAAGTTTTTGATAACTTTTGTTCAGTTTATAGTCGCAGTCAGTATTAACAACCAAATTTATGAAATGAATCTAGCAGATATTTGAGATATTTATTCACTTTTATTTATTTGCAAAGTTCTTAAGGATTCTTGCCCAAATTTTGGTTTGCATTGATCTCTGGATATTGAAAGAGGTAGAAATACAGCTGACATGTGGTTGTGCAGAAGAAGACTATAAGGACTATATGTGGAGAAGAAGAAAAAGAACTAGAACTTCTTCTAGAAGAACTAGAAGAAGATCTAGCAATCTAGAATATAATGGCTTCACAGACAAGAAATTTCTGCAAAAATTGCTTACCACAATCGAATTTTTTTATTAAACAATAAAAATTCATTAAAAAAAATATAGAAATAATTGAAATGTACCAAGATTAGCATAATATGTATCAGTATCTTTTTTTAAATAATTATTTGACATAATAAATGATTAAAATAATTTTATAATTTAAAAATATTTTGAAGCGAGAGCACACTTTTTCTATGGAAATAAATAAAAGAAACTCACCTTAGAATCGGCAGAAGTTCGTTGCAAATTCCCCACAAAGAAACATACCACCGCAAGAGCGAATAAACCGAAAAGTTTCGGCCTATTTGTCCCGCCCATCTTCAGTTTAAATAAAAATTTCCAAACGATCGCCCTGAAAAAATATTCCGCGAAGTTTATTATAATGTCATATCGCACTGAGAGGAGATATTTTATTGTCCGTGGATACGTATAGTTGCTGGCTCCAGCAGATGCTGCACTAAAAAGATGAAATTCACACGACGAGCGGCTAGTGAGTTGTGTGTGTGTGTGAGAGTGTGTCTGTATGTGTGTATATCTCAAACCGCGTCGGCGACAGTCAACTTTTCAAAAGTGAACACATGGCCGAGTTGGCGCGCGCCATGCTCCACGATTTTGTTTTCATTCATCAAAAACCTTCTAAATATAGTCGACCGGAGCGAAGCCTCCGTAAAAATGCGAAAAGAGTGTCTTTACAAACCATCCGGGCTGCTATTTCGTATACGGTATATAAAAAATCCTGCATAATTGTTAAATACAACTATTGCGCAGCATCGGCAACGTTGCCACGTCCGAAACGACTACCTTCTTCCAAGTATCTACTGAAATGTTAAATTTAAACGAAAAATTTTTTCCTAGTTTGATATCTGATAATTAAATAATTTATTTTTTCTAAGCCCTATCTTTAAAGTACCTTGTATTTCACTAGTTTGTAGCTCTTTACAGAGCGAGTACTGTTAGCTTTTTTTGAAGAAAGGTCTAAAAAATTTAAGTGTTCTACATTATGGTCCAGCTATTCCAAACTAAAGGCAACCTTAATTATTAATGATAACATAGATATAAGTAAATACTCTAAGCTAATAGCATTTTTGAAACGAAAGTCGGTTGGGTACAAACCTAAAAAATCTAATACATTCTCAAGAGAGGAAATGAACAGATTTTTATTGAGTGCTCCAGACGACAAGTATTTAATGTTTAAGGTAAAAGTTTTAAAAAGTTAATTTGTTTTTTGCTTACATTATTTATAAATTTGTAGGTAACATTAATATTAGGAATAGCCGGAGGTTGTCGACGAGAAGAGTTGTATAAAATGAAAATCGATGACATTGAAAATAAGGGGAATTTCTACTCGTCACGATTCCAGATTCAAAAACTCATACAAGTCGACGTTTTACAGTTATTGGAGAATCCATTACAAACATTAATTTTATACATTTATTCCAAAAGTATGCTAATCTGAGACCGAAAAATGCAACCAGCAACCATTTCTTTTTATCATATAGAAACGGCAAATGTACAAAACAAGTAGTTGGTATAAATACTTTTTCGAAAATTCCATCGCTAATTGCGAGGTATTTAAATTTACCACATCCAGAAGAATATACAGGTCACACGTTTCGACGAACTTCAGCATCGCTTCTAGTCGATTCGGGTGGAGACATTCTTCAATTAAAGCAACATGGAGGATGGAAATCTACTGCTGTTGCCGAAGGGTATGTGAACAATTCTCTCAATGCAAAAATGAACTGTGCTTCACGAATTTTACAAGGATCTAATGTCAGCAGTTTTTTTAACCTACCTTCAACATCCAATGAGAATCAAGCCGACACGAATTTGACTCTTCCAAATATTCACAATTTAAGTGAAGCTTTATCAATGAATCAAACGGAAACAAATGTGACTGGATCAAAAATTCACATTAATCAACCAAACAATTGCGTTTTCAAATTTGCGAATTTGCGAAATAATACTAAAATACAATATGTAGTTGTTAATTTTTCTTAATTATTGTGCACTTTTTCCAATTCATTCTGCATTCATTAGTTGTAATTTACTGAAGGAGTTTAATTAAATTATTTCAAATTTCTATTTTGATTTTATTATTTGTATAGGGCTGTAGAAAAAATATTGTATGCAACATATGCATAAAGTGTCTTTTTTTCACTCATGGAATTTCCGGACAACTTTTCCATTCGTGAAAAAAAGTACCACTTTATGCACTTGTTGCATAAATTACTATTTTGCACGATTGATCATTGTTAACAGATTTTACGTCAGTAGATGACATTTACTAGCAACTCTTAATTTTAATTTTTTGAAATAATAAAGAAAACTAACAAATTATTTATTAATATTGAAACTTATGGTACAATTTGCTAAATAATTTAATGAAATCCCTTTTGTTTGGGTTGTGGTGTCACTTCTAACAGAAACTCCTGCAGAATTTCATACATTAGTAGTTTTACTAGTTGTGCACAATATTTTTTCGGCAAAATCTATTTTATTTTGAAGAGAATCTTCTACATAGCTTTCTGCCACTGTCGATGAACGCCAACCTCCATGACACATTATTCCGAGGACATCAACACCTTTATTAGCCAAAAGCTTTACTGTTGTCGTAACAATGTATATCCCAATTCTTCTGCAATTGTATCACAAATATACTTTTTTTTATAGAATATGATTGCAGCACTTGTAAAAGTTCTTTTTTTGTATAATTTTCCTCAAAATATATGTCATTTGCAGCCATGAAGCTTTGAATCTCCAATTTCGTATTCTTTGAGCCAGGAATTTTTTGTAATTGTCGACTATGATAGCTTGCGTTGTCCATTACTATAACGCTGTTTGCGGAATGTTGGGTAACTGACAATTTTTAAACCAATCTTCAAAAAGCTCTGCTGTCGTATCTTCGTGATAATCAACACAAGAGTCCTTAATATTTTTGGCAGAAAGCCACATAGAATTTGGGATCCAACCATTTTCTGATCCTGCGTGTAATATTGTGATTCTCTTCCCTTTATTTGAGGGTGCTTTTGTTTTACATTTATCAGAGGAATCTGACCATCCTTTGGAAGGGGTGTCATGCGTGTCAAACCACGTCTCGTCGAGGTAGAGTATTGGCCGATTTTCAGACCGGTATTTTCTTATTGACGTTATATATTCAGAACGCTAGTTTATTAAACGTGTGGATTCCATTATTACTTGTCGTTTGTCAATTTTGCGATATTTAAAGCCCATTGCAGACAGAGCTCGCCAAAAAGTAATGAGGCCACAGTTGATGTGAGTTTCGTCACTGATGAGCCGCTGTTTCAGACTTTTGATTGTATGGACACGCTGCTCATCGTACATAGTGTAGATTTTTCGCCTTATCAAATCTTTTTCCCAGTCGTCTAGATTTTTTGTGATACCAGAATCTTTACGTTTTTTTCTTGATTCCATGGAACTTTCAACAATTCGTCTAACTCAGTGGTTCCCAAACAGGGGGGGCGTGAGGACATATCAAGGAGGGCGCGAGACAAGTTTAACATTAAATTAAATTTAAGTAGTCTGCAGGGTGGAGACTCAAATATAGTTACTCATCGTGATGCGATCAAGAAGTATATTGAGAAATTGCAATTTTGGAGGCGTAAAATATCAGCAAACCCCTGCAGTTAATGGGTCAAGAATCAAGTTTGAAAATCCAGATATCAAACCATTTGGAGAGCCTAATTGAAGAGTTTCAGAAATACTTCCCAAACACTTGTGACGATAGTATTTACAGAATGTCGACTGACCCATTCCAAGTCAACATATACTCCCTGCCTGAATCACTTCAAGAAGATGCTTTGGAAATAATACATGATTCCTCTGTCAAATACAACTTTGATATAATGGACAAACCTTCATTTTGGTTAAAATATTTCAAAGTGTAGCCTAGTGTATCACGGGAAGCTCTTCGTTTATATTTGCCTTTTTCAAGCACCTATTTGTGCGAAAAAGCATTTTCAACACTTGTGGCAATTAAAACAAAGTGTGCACTTACTAAAACTCAGTCGCGAATAGGCATACTAGTAAGAAAAATGCAAGCCCATCCATCTTACATCTCACAATTTATTGTTAAGGGAGGCGCGAAAGCTTTAATTTCAACAAAAGGGGGGCGTGGTACAAAAAAGTTTGGGATCCCCTGGTCTAACTGAAGTAAGAGCCACCTTCGTCAAATTACTGGTTACTCTTGCTGCAGCACCCGCGTTATATCCTTCCTGTAGTAAGGAACTATACACATTTTTTATAATGATTTTCGCGTCAAAAGATAAGTGATTCTTCTTTAACGAACCACTGGAAGAAGCACTCTTACTTTTTATCCACGGACGTCACATACTGCCTATTCTGTACGTTGGGGTATAAAATCTTTGCTACTAATGTCTGTAATAACAAATAAATGTTATAAAATTATTGCACGGCGTAACACAAGTGAACACTTCCAATTAAATACAAAAACTATAATGAACAAGAAGTGTAAGCTGTAATCTTCTACAATCCCTCTCTGAGAAACAAAATTACCTGAATCAGATCCTTTTACATTTATGATGTGCATTTCGGATTTTACAACTTAAGGGTATAATTGGTTTTATTATAATCCTTCAGTCAATACAAATTGCTCCCATGTAAAAATGTTCGCTTTCTTAAACCTATAGCCATTTTTTCCTTTCAAATACGCTATCAAAGTTGAAAACTTGGAAATATCAATGGATTTAATCATTGATTATTCTGCCCAGAGGCTTCCAGGAGCTTTTAACTCCATATGTCCTTGAACAATTCTTAAATTCTTGCTTTGTCACAATTTTTTAAAACTTTGGTAGGTATTTTGATAACGGATTTTGTATTTTTCGGGAATAATTGCGGAACACCCTTCTTCCCAAGCCCGTTCAATTTATTCAAATTCACTTTCGCTCATATTTTAACATATAATAATCAAAATTTTACTTAAAATTATTGACAACTAAATAAAAACACAATTCTCCATTGTTGTTATGCACCTTAATTACTAACTAACAACCAAAGTACCCATCTATCTTAATAAACTGAATGAAACTAGTCAATATGACGAACATTTTTAATTTTATAATTTATAGGGTATCTATCTAGCAAAAAACGTTATTAGCATGTCGAACTTTAAGGGTAACCGATCTCAGACAATAATATAAAACCCTTACCGTTTTAATCCACTTTAACTTAACACAGTTAATTAATAATTAATAATTATTATTGTTTTAAGTTTATAAAACTATGATGAAAAACTGTTTACGTTAAAGTTATGTTTTTCTGGTGGATCTGACAACGTCGCAAGACCGGTCAACTACAGTTCATAGCACACCGCGTGATATCATTTTTATTTTTACAAACTGGCCCCAATGAACCCATTTTGTTATTAATATTAATAAATTTTATTTAGTATTAAAAATCGAAGCTTTGATTTAGGCTATTATTGGTATTATTGTAATTTGATTGTTTGGTGTGGTGTTTTGTTTTTGTTGGAATCTAGCACGTGGTGGTTGTAGCCGGCGGCGGGTGAATTGTAGGCGTGGTTTGAAGGAACGACCCTTAGCAGAGCGATGCCAAAAATGCACCCTATTGTGCTACACTTATGTGTGCTATTAACGGTAACCGTTGACAGTTTTATTGACTGATCTATTTACACAGATTTGGAATCGGTCAGGCACGTAGCTAAGGGGTTTTATTTTTATAAAAAATAAAATATTTATGATATACAGTGTGGGAAAGCCGAATGGAATAAATTCATTATTATAGAAAAACCAGAAACATGTCGAATTTAAATGATTAATTTGAGATTCTTTAAAGTGAAAATTTGATCTCTATGAGTGACAGTTGCAACCCCCAATTTTTTAAATGGGATATTTCGTTTGAAAGGTTTCTTCATTCTCTATCCAAAAATATTAATGTTAATGGCAAAAGTTATAGTTCATTTGTTTGGAGTTGGCAGCTAAAAAAAGTCATTAAATGGTAAAATGTTGTAAACAAGATCCTAAATCAGTAGCGCACGTTAAGAAATTTCTATTAATCGTGATATTTTAATATTCTTAGGTAAGGGATGAAAATGGAAAAATGAAGAACTTAGTCCATGGTATGGTGTTAAAGACATATTCGAGCCATATTCGAAAAAAAAGTGCGGAAGATATATGCCTTTCATGTTAAAACATCAGCTGAAATGTTGTAGTATTTTTGCGACCTAATTTCTCAAGTAAAACGCGCCAAATTAAAAAAAAATAAAACGGTTGTAACTGTCACTCAAATTTAAGCATCAAATTTTTATTTTAAAGAAAATCAATTTGTAATTTAATCGGGATTTTCGAATAATTAATTTATTCCACACTATACAGAGTGGAAAGTTTAATTGGAACAAATTCTGTAGTTTAATAAATGAAGGTTTGTCGCAAAATTCCTGAAACACGTCCACTTTTATTTTCTATGGGGCATAAAATAAAGAGGTCTGTTTATTTTCTTAATTATATTAAGGGTTGTAGCGACCCCCAACTTTTTTTTTAATGAAAGAGTAGGTTGATCTTTTTTTTATTTTAAAGCTTTTTCAATTGCAAATACAAATAGGTATTTTTATTTTGTTTTTTTTACAAGCAATGTGTTAGAAAAAAATAAAATACCGAAATGTTTTTTAATACTACTTTAATTCTATAAATGTTCAAAATGCCCTCCATTTTGTTGCTGACAATATCCCAATCGATCATAAAAACTATTCCTAACATTTTGTAATACTTCCGGCGTTATTTGAATTATTTCGTCTCTGATTCTTTGCTGAAGTTAGGTTTAGTAGTATAAATCTTACTTTTTAAATATCCCCATAAAAAAATCTAATGGGGTGAGATCGGGTGATCTTGCTGGCCACTCAATTGGGCCCCTTCTTCCAATCCACCTATTCGAAAACACTTCGTTGAGATAGTTCCGTACAATTTGAGCAAAATGTGGTGGTGCCCCGTTTTGTTGAAACCACATCTGTTGGTCAAATTAATTGGGATCCAAATTATCGGGGAATAAAATCCTTAAAGTAGAAACCAATTGATTTTGAAGCATATAGTTAGGTATGTTTCTCCAGTTACATTTTCATCGAAGAAAAAAGGACCCACTATGCGATTCCCAATAATTCCAGCCCAGACGTTTGTTTTTTGAGGCCTTTGGGTATGGGAGGCACGCATCCAATGGGGATTTTCGTCAGCCCAATAACGGCAGTTGTGCCGATTCACGTGTCCATGGATGTGAACGTAGCCTTATCAGAAAACAGCACCCATTCCAAAGGAATTTGACCACCATCGATAAATGCCATAAATCGTTCGCAAAAATCAGGATCGTCTTCGTTAAGCTCGTGAAGGTTTTGCATCTTATATGGGTACTTTTTGGCATCTTTGAAAACTTTTAAAACGCTTGTGTGACTGACACCATGAACGCGAGCTACTTCCCTAGCTGGAGTAACAGGATTTTCTTCAACTTCCAACAACATGTTCAACCGGGTTTCTTCGTCGATTTGTAAAGGCCTTTTTCGAGAAATATCTCTTACATGGCCCAACTCTCGATATCGACTTTCAATTTTGCTAATCGTACTTCGATTAATTGGAGGCAATTCTGGATGAACTTCAGCAAACAAACGAGCAACTTCAGCCTGTGTTCGACTTCTGTTCCCATATCCGATCATCTGTAAAAGTTGGGGGTTGCTACAACCCTTAATATAATTAAGAAAATAAACAAACTTATTTATTTTATGCCTCATAGAAAATAAAAGTTGACGTGTTTCAGGAATTTTGCGACAAACCTTTATTTATTAAATTACGGAATTTGTTCCAGTTAAACTTTCCACTCTGTACAATATTTAATACGTTTAGCATTGGGAATTTTTTGATAAAAAAATGACTACTATATTCCTGTAACGGACACTGAACTCTAAAAATACTTTGAAAATCTGGCACGCTTTTGTTTATTGGAACAGGTAATTTATTAAATTTTCGAAAATAATTTACAATATATACAGATCGTTTTGTAATAGAAACTATATAGTTATTAAATACCCAAAAATAAATAGGTTAAGTAATACTCTGTTATCCGGACTGAATTTCTCTTTGAAATTCATAAAAACTAAAAATAATACTGTAATGAAATGCAAATATAAAAAAAAGTATTTCCAGTGATGACGACACCAAACAAAAGCCAACTAGAAATTAATATTAGACTTCGACATCATAAAATGTTTATACTGTTCTCTAAAAATGTTCTAATCCAAATATCTGGCCCAGTCTTAAAAAAACTAATCATATTTCAATATACATAAACAAAATTTAAATTTATGAATATATAAACACACATATTTAGGTACAGTTCCAGAATAGCAAATAATATCAATCAGACTAATTTTTATAAAAGTTTTCCATTGGTTTTTAAATCATTGCCATTTGGAAACAAGAGGAAGTCCTTAGTTGCCAAATCAGGACTATACGGAGGATGTAATCAATTTAATGGTTTGAGTATTCAAAAACTGAAACTCCACTCAATAATACATAATCTATACCGCCTCAAATTATATATAAATCAAGAAATATCGATGTTAGGATGCCTCTATCTCAAGAAAGAAGATTTAAGCAAAAAATAATATTTTTTTATTGCTGGACTACCGTTTCGACCTACTTTCGAATTAATTAAAAAGAAACAGCGGATGAATACTGTATAAAAAAAATAAATCACTGCTATTAATAGATATACTAAAATAAATTGTTTTGTTTCATTTTTTTCGCGATGTTATAATTTATTTATATTCCAACCGCGTGCTTGATTCATTTTCGTATACAAAACTTTTAAGTGTTATAATAATATGGAAAATAAGTTGGTTATAATATTTTTAATATGTTGCCATTTATCATTTTTTAAATTAATTTATTATTTGTACGTAAATTACGAAAATTTTGATTTTAAAAAGTATGTTGGTAGCACTGTGTACATAATTTATAACATTTGACAGTTTTGATATTTAAATTATCAAATTTAATGTTTTAAAGTATTTTAAATAATAATATATTATATATAAGTAAAAGATGATATTCATATATTTACAAATACTTTCTTAAAGAACAATATAAAATTAATAAATTGCTATTATCCATAAATGTCTTTGTCATTAGATACTTCACTCATGTTGCCAACCATTTAAAACGAAAATTTGCGTGCGTAAAAGTTACATTACGATACACAAATGCGTTTTATAATGAAGATTTTTATAAGTGTAAAATATAAATAAAGTAGTTTTTTAAACTAAAACCGTCCCTGTAAACTAAACCGTGGTGTTTGAATTCATTTTTTTAATTGAAAACAATATTCATTGCCAAGATAATTAAAACTCGTAATAAAAGTAGGAATCAGTAAATTAAACAATCATAAAAGTGATATTTTTGAAGAATTAACTTTAACAACTGTTTATCCAGCAAAAAAACCAGTCTATTATATACTTTACATTTTTAGTCATGGCCAGTGTTATTCGATACTGTATAATTCAGCAAAAAATAATAGGAAAACGTTTTTTATTGTTAATTAAAAATAGTTAGGCAACACAAAGTACTCCCATGTCGCGAAGATTGTTCATACTAAACGTGTCAATTGTCAAATCAAAATAAATAAGGTTAGAAAAAGAATCTATTTATTTACATGTAATTTCTATATTCAAAGGAAAGAAAATTTCATAATACTTGTTGATATTTATTAGTACGGGTGTCCAATTTTTGTATTTCGATATAAAAAATGGTTGGAATTGTTGCGATACATTGTGGTAAGTTTTTATGTTTTTATTTATAAATGACTTCCTTGTAATTTTATTATTTAAGGAGCCGGTACTCATAATACACAATTATACAAAGAATACAAAAAGTTATCGAATAAAGCTTGTTTAAAGGCGATAGAAATCCTGACAAAGGGAGGATCTTCTTTAGAAGCTGTAAAAGAAGCTGTTGTCAGTAAGAATGTTTCATATCAAACTATTTTATTATTTATTTATAGTAGTGTAGTTTTAGAAAATAATCCTTTAACAAACTGTGGTTTCGGTTCAAATTTAACTTCTGATGGTTTAGTGGAAAACGATGCTTCAGTCATGGATGGAAAAACACTAAACTTTGGTGGTTGTGGTTCTATTAAAAAAGTTAAAAATCCTGTGAATTTAGCATACGATATTTGCATTAAACAAACAGAAAATTTACCATTGGGACTCATTCCACCTTCTTTACTAGTAGGACATGGAGGTTTAACATACGCTAAAAGTATTGGTTTAAAAATTGTTAAAAATAAGGATTTAATCAGCAAAAAAGCTTTCAGACAATATAATAAGTATAAGAAAATATTAGACAGAGAAAATGAACATATTTTAGACACAGTAGGAGCTGTTTGCATTGATGATCATGGAGAAGTAGCTGCTGCTTGTAGTTCAGGTATTTAACAAATTAAATTATTATAAATTTTTATTAGAAACTTTATTGAAGGTGGTTTGATTTTAAAAAGACCTGGTAGGGTGGGTCAAGCTGCTCTGTATGGTAGTGGTACTTGGGCAGATAGTATGGACAAAATCACAGAACATTCAGTAGCAGTGTGCACGACAGGGTGTGGGGAACATTTAGTACAAACCCAACTAGCTAGAGAAATAGCAGACAGCTTAAAAAGCGGTACTTTCCTCACTGAGGGCCTTCATCAAGCTATGACTGTTAAATTTTTACGATCAAAGTTTTTGCTTAACGTTAAAAAGAAATTGGCTGGGGCTTTGGTTCTGCATAAAGATAATTCCACTGGAGACGTGGCTTTGCTTTGGGGGCACAGTACAAAGTCGATGGTCGTCGGGTATATGGGCACTTCGGATAAAAGACCGAAGGTAATTTTTATTTGTTATTTTTTGTTGATAAAAAGTTTTTAGGTAAAGTTTGTTTAAAGTTATTGGATTTTTTGTTGTTTGGAATTTTAGAGTTTGATGTCAGTTCTTCCACAACATATCGACGAAGGTTCGGCGATCAATGTGGGTGGATCTTTTTATCAAACTGACAATATGACAAAAATAGAAACTTGAAAATATAAAATACACCTTATTATTTTGTTTTCTATTACTATTTACTTATTATACCAACATCAGAATGTGATATTATTTTATAAGTTGAATAAAAAGTGTAACAATTTTTGGAAAAATGTGTTTTTCCCATTTTTTTTAT
Source organism: Ophraella communa (assembly GCA_035357415.1). NCBI lineage: Eukaryota > Metazoa > Arthropoda > Insecta > Coleoptera > Chrysomelidae > Ophraella > Ophraella communa. The sequence continues at coordinate 30,993,962 of CM068992.1, read as the reverse complement.
AAAACAATCCTGAATGTTGACCTTTTATATCCTTTCTACCAGTCCTCTAATTAGTTATGCTTGTTTAAAGATTTTTTTACAAAGTAATTTAGGTTAAATTTCTTGTAGGTACTAACCCTTATTTTGTGGAAGTCCATCTTACTTAGATGGAAAAACTCTTGTTTTAACTCAACATCCAAGTTTAATTGAAGAAATTAGCTGCAATTGTAATTTTAAACCTAATTTCTTCAATTAAACTTGGAAAATGAGTTAAAACAAGAGTTTTTTTTATTATTGTTCGTAATTTAGGTTAGATTGTAAAATGTATCAGTAAGGGAAAAAATAATTAGGGAACATAATATGTTTAAGAAACTACTTGGTAAGTTTTCAGTGTTATTTTTAATAAAAATAGTCTAGAACCACTAAATCGACCCCGTAGAACACGAAAATCGAGTCAAAATTGCAATAATATCAATATTTCTAAAGATAACTCACTACTTTTGACTGCGACTGTACTACTTTTGGTCCCAATCCATTCCACCAAAAATAAAATGTGTTCTAGACATGCTATTGAGGAACTGATTGCACCAGTCGATTCAGCGTCTTAAAAAACCCCGTTTTACTCATTTTTAAGCGTTTTCAAGACCAAAAGCTTTTTTGTCAAAAAATGAAGCAAGGCTATAACCTTTGATTTTTTACCAAAAATTGGTCAAAATTAATTTTCGATAAAAATGGTCTAGAACCACTAAATCGACCCCGTAGAACACGAAAATCGAGTCAAAATTGCAATAATATCAATATTTCTAAAGATAACTCACTACTTTTGACTGCGACTGTACTAGTTTTGCTCCTAATTCATTCCACCAAAAATAAAATGTGTTCTATATATGCTATTGAAGAACTGATTGCACCAGTCGATTCAGCGTCTTAAAAAACCCCGTTTTACTTAATTTCAAACGTTTCCAAGACCAAAAGCTTTTTTGTCAAAAAATGAAGCAAAGCTATAACCTTTGATTTTTACCAAAATTTGGTCAAAATTAATTTTCGATAAAAATGGTCTAGAACCACTAAATCGACCCCGTAGAACACGAAAACCGAGTCAAAATTGCAATAATATCAATATTTCTAAAGATAACTCACTACTTTTGACTGCGACTGTACTACTTTTGCTCCCAATCCATTCCACCAAAAATAAAATGTGTTCTAGACATGCTATTGAAAAACTGATTGCACCAGTCGATTCAGCGTCTTAAGAAACCCCGTTTTACTCAATTTCAAACGTTTCCAAGACCAAAAGCTTTTTTGTCAAAAAATGAAGCAAGGCTATAACCTTTGATTTTTTCCAAAATTTGGTCAAAATTAATTTTCGATAAAAATGGTCTAGAACCACTAAATCGACCCCGTAGAACACGAAAATCGAGTCAAAATTGCAATAATATCAATATTTCTAAAGATAGCTCACTACTTTTGACTGCGACTGTACTACACTTTTGGTCCCAATTCATTCCACCAAAAATAAAATGTGTTCTAGACATGCTATTGAAGAACTGATTGCACCAGTCGATTCAGCGTCTTAAAAAACACCGTTTTACATAATTTCAAACGTTTCCAAGACCAAAAGCTTTTTTGTTAAAAAATGAAGCAAGGCTATAAACCTTTGATTTTTTACCAAAAATTCGTCAAAATTAATTTTCGATAAAAATGGTCTAAAATCACTAAATCGACCATGTAGAACACGAAAATCAAGTCAAAATTGCAATAATATCAATATTTCTAAAGATAACTCACTACTTTTGACTGCGACTGTACTAGTTTTGCTCCTAATTCATTCCACCAAAAATAAAATGTGTTCTAGACATGCTATTGAGGAACTGATTGCACCAGTCGATTCAGCGTCTTATAAAACCCCGTTTTACTCATTTTCAAGCGTTTTCAAGACCAAAAGCATTTTTCTCAAAAAATGAAGCAAAGCTATAACCTTTGATTTTTTACCAAAATTTGGTCAAAATTAATTTTCGATAAAAATGGTCTAGAACCACTAAATCGACCCCGTAGAACACGAAAATCGAGTCAAAATTGCAATAATATCAATATTTCTAAAGATAGCTCACTACTTTTGACTGCGACTGTACTACACTTTTGGTCCCAATTCATTCCACCAAAAATAAAATGTGTTCTAGACATGCTATTGAAGAACTGATTGCACCAGTCGATTCAGCGTCTTAAAAAACACCGTTTTACTCGTTTTCAAGACCAACAGTATTTTGGTTAAAAAATGAAGCAAGGCTATAAACCTTTGATTTTTTACCAAAAATTCGTCAAAATTAATTTTCGATAAAAATGGTCTAAAATCACTAAATCGACCACGTAGAACACGAAAATCGAGTCAAAATTGCAATAATATCAGTATTTCTAAAGATAACTCACTACTTTTGACTGCGACTGTACTAGTTTTGCTCCTAATTCATTCCACCAAAAATAAAATGTGTTCTATATATGCTATTGAAGAACTGATTGCACCAGTCGATTCAGCGTCTTAAAAAAACCCCGTTTTACTTAATTTCAAACGTTTCCAAGACCAAAAGCTTTTTTGTCAAAAAATGAAGCAAGGCTATAACCTTTGATTTTTTACCAAAATTTGGTCAAAATTAATTTTCGATAAAAATGGTCTAGAACCACTAAATCAACCCCGTAGAACACGAAAATCGAGTCAAAATTGCAATAATATCAGTATTTCTAAAGATAACTCACTACTTTTGACTGCGACTGTACTAGTTTTGCTCCTAATTCATTCCACCAAAAATAAAATGTGTTCTATATATGCTATTGAAGAACTGATTGCACCAGTCGATTCAGCGTCTTAAAAAAACCCCGTTTTACTTAATTTCAAACGTTTCCAAGACCAAAAGCTTTTTTGTCAAAAAATGAAGCAAGGCTATAACCTTTGATTTTTTACCAAAATTTGGTCAAAATTAATTTTCGATAAAAATGGTCTAGAACCACTAAATCAACCCCGTAGAACACGAAAATCGAGTCAAAATTGCAATAATATCAATATTTCTAAAGATAACTCACTACTTTTGACTGCGACTGTACTACTTTTGCTCCCAATCCATTCCACCAAAAATAAAATGTGTTCTAGACATGCTATTGAGGAACTGATTGCACCAGTCGATTCAGCGTCTTAAAAAACCCCGTTTTACTCATTTTCAAGCGTTTTCAAGACCAAAAGCTTTTTTGTCAAAAAATGAAGCAAGGCTATAACCTTTGATTTTTTACCAAAAATTGGTCAAAATTAATTTTCGATAAAAACGGTCTAGAACCACTAATTCGACCCCGTAGAACACGAAAATCGAGTCAAAATTGCAATAATATCAGTATTTCTAAAGATAACTCACTACTTTTGACTGCGACTGTACTACTTTCACTCCCAATTCATTCCACCAAAAATAAAATGTGTTCTAGACATGCTATTGAGGAACTGATTGCACCAGTCGATTCAGCGTCTTATAAAACCACATTTTCCATATTTTTAAGCATTTTTGTGAAAAAAAGAGAATTCTCAGAATACCCCGCCTTGCAAATTTCTAGGGCCAGATAACTAGGAGTCTACGAAAAAGAAAAGGACCTAATTTGAAGTCCGAGGATGTCCAAAACTTCCTTATCAAAATAGGACTAAAAGTCTGAGAAAACATCAGACCCAAGAGCAAGGTGGGACACAATAGATCTTAATTTCATTCATTCCTATACATAAAATGATTTTCTAGAAGTTTCGACAAATTTTTTGGGCCAATTCTTTCAGTTCTGACTGCTTGGTAATCCTCTTTTTTAAGACGTGTCTGCTGAATGGAAACCTTTTGAAATATAAGGTATAAAAATAAGATTAACAGACATTATCTAAACATTTTAGCCATCCATACTGTCTATAATTTCTTGTTCTTGATTCCCCAGGGTAGAAGTGAGGTTATACTCAAGAAAATTGTGCACTAGTGCACATTATCGATAATCTGCACTAGTGCAAGATTATTAAGTAATCTAAAATAACTACAGACTTAATTACCTACAGTGTGTTTTTGATTCATAAAATTTAAACTCGTCCAATTAAAATGAATCCATAATTTTCTTTGCACTATGTCAATAATTACAAATGATATTTTTTATTCTCTTGTATGGGGTTCATTTTGTTAAATTGGAAGGTCGGTGAATGAAAACTGAAAGTTTTCCGGTTACAAAAATAAAACCAAATTACAAATCAAACAAGTTTTATAATTAATCATCTTATTTAAAACTTAAACAACTAATTTATTATTATTTTCGTTGGGTATTAACCCCAAACTCGTACTGTCTGATCCCAGCTACATGAAGCTACAGCTATTCCATTTTCAGCTATCGATATTGAAGTGACTCGGTTATCGTGACCCGATAGAGTACCTGGTACAAACAAAAATTTACTAGAACAAGTAATCTCAAATGTGATTGAATCCAAAAGAGAAGATTAAATTTAAAACCCAGTCAAACTACAGACTTTTAGTGAGTAATACAATTATTTCGACTATTGAGAGGAAAAATTATACTAGATATACTACAAAACCAAAAGTATGGTAAGGGTTGGGGAATGAAATCTTGTGGCTTTGACTGATGATGGTCTGATTTAAACCGAAACTAGTTGCAATAATTATTGTATAACTCGATAAAACTCTGTGGTTTTATGATTAATATAAAATAAGCTGTTACCGTTATGTTGATTCTTCAGAGTGTCCCACATGTGTATGTTGTTATCGTCGCTACCGCAAAGAAGGATTCTTCCGCTCAAAGAAAGTCCGCACGAAGTGAACCCACTGTTTTCGGTCGGAGGTTTATACAGAGCGATCTGCTGATCGCTCCTTATGTCAAACATCCTAGCAGACTTGTCTTCTGAAGCTGTGGCGAAGCAGTAACCACTCGGGTGATACTTAACAATAAAAACCATCAACAACATTAACGTATAAGGAAAATAAATACTTACGCAGACCGAATTTACGTCGGCTTGATGTCCGAAGAACGTTTGTTTCGGTTTGTCTTCACGTATATCCCATAATCTACAAGTTTTGTCCACGCTTCCCGTTACGAAAGTGTTTCCATCCGGTGATAAACTGATGGAAACCACGTCGCCGTTGTGAGCTATGAAATCAGACGTTTTTCTACCCGTTTCCAAGTCCCATTTGCATCTAAATAAAAGTCATAACCTATAACTGTCGTTTCAACGATGTTTGATAAAATGACATTTATAGATGGTGTTTTGTGGTGCTGTGGTATCTTGGAACATAAAGTTATACCACTATAGACAAGGAAATATACAGAACAATAAACAACTAAAAGGTTGTATTAACTTTCACTATTTATTCTATAAATTGCAATTACAGCTGTTTCGCTATAACTAGCATCGTCAGATTGACATAAATTTCAAGGAAATATACAGTTTGTTCGCTGAATCTTTTCCCATGGCTGAAATTATTAACATACTACTTTTTGCAGTACGTCTCTTTTCCACTCACAGAAACTAAAACCCCAAAATTGAACCGTTTGTTCCAATACAGCATAATATAACAAACAGAGATAGCCATATGACGAATGTCGATGATAGGTGTAACATACACAATGAAAGTTCTGTGGTTTATCCATGAATTTGTAAATTGACAGACCAAATACGTTGTTTACATTTTTATTTTAGATTTTTATCCATTTTATTGCCCCTTGCACATAAATTTATTTCAAAAACAGTTATTTTAACAACTAACCTATACCTGAGTGTTCGAATAATTGTGGTAAGTGAATATTATTTATCTACTTCTTATTAATTTATTTTGCAATGAAAACTAACCTTAAATTGACATATCATTATGATTCTGGATAGAACTCCATCAAACTGAGTTATATGAAACACATTTTGCTTTTACCAAAGTAGAAAATATTGACCTAATTTTCTGGATAACCAGAACCATTGATAAATAGTTTTCATTTTTGGAATATGTCTGGAAAAAGGTTGAATTCCCAAGCACAGGAGCTGGTCCTGAATTTGTTGGAGTATTTTGAGTTAGAAAAAAGAAATGGGGGACCTTTGGAACCAATTTCAAGTGTTCAAGAAGTAAAATTCAATGCTATTGAATTAATTTGGGCAAATTGCAAGTCATATTATAATAAATATATTGGTAAAGATGGGTATTCAGATAGTTCAGTTATAAATATGTGGAAATAGGCACTGGAACAATGTAATCCACAAATTTGGGAAAAGTGTGTTAGGCATACCCATGAAATCATACAAAAGTGGTATGCCCGAGAGCAGAATATTGATGATATTGGCATTCAACCAATTTTAATAAATATAAATGCTGGTGACAGTTCTGATTCTGAATATGAGGAAAATTAAATAAAATTTATTGTATATATATTTAAGCCTTAAATAAACATATTTAAATTATGAATTATTTATTTTTACAACCCATTTATTTTTCTGTGGGTGGGACTGTCCAATAGTAATGGTTGCAGCCATAACCCTAACAAAGCAATTCTGATTTGCATAGTTTCTAGTGAGAAAGTTATTATTGATACTAAATATCATACAAGTAAATTTGTTTAATAGCAAGTTTGAAGAATAGCTCCATTAAACTCTGATATACTAACAGTTTTTTTTTAAATTAAACATTTAGGTAGCATATTATTAAAAGGCTATAAAATATTTACAAATATCACCAGCTTTAATACAATAATAAATAACGTCCACCGTCACTTTAGCCATATCCTTATTAAACTATTAATCATTTGAGCTGTTTAAAAATGCAACACCAGGGTTGCCAAAACCCCAAATATAAAAGGCAACCCTCGTATTTAAAATTTGTAGTTCAATATTTGCAAATAAAAATTTTATAGACCTATTTTAATAATTTTGTCTTTTCAATTTATTTTAATAAATTTTTTTTCGTGCCAATTTTAAGTGGTTGAAAAAAAATTTGGACTCTCAAGAGAAACACAACGACCGAGTATAAATAGAAATTTTTTTAGCGAAAATTTATTACGAAACGTACACAAAAATCTCTGTTTTATTATTATTATTCGGCAATTAATTTCAGATAGATCTGGATTTCGTACTTCACACTTTTGTTTAAAGAAAAAAACGTGTATTAAATAATCGAAAGTTTATGCAAATATTTAGCTAATTATCCAATCTCCGCGGTGATTGACCCACTCCGATTATTCCGTAAAATCGAACTTTTCAGTTTATTAAATAAACAACATTTTTGTTGATTTAAAATATCGCGAACATCTGCCGGATCGTTTTACCAAACATCCCAACTAAATATAGAGCAGGAAAAATATATTTTACTTACATTTTCATATCTCCGGATCCTGTAATGATGGACTTGTCGTCTAAGAAACGACACGAGCTCAGAAATCCATCGTAACCTGCCAATTCCCTGATCATTTTGGCCACGCCGTTCGAATCCCTATTGTTCAAATCGTACACGGTGCACATGTTGTCCATTCCACCGCAAGCTGTAAGAGAAAATACGATCCATTCCACCAAAAGTTACTGTTTCTAGCTTTCATCACAGATACGTAAAATACAATATGATAGACAGAATTGCTTGCAAAATGTGTATACAGCCACATTAATTTTTTACTTGCTGGAACCAATGAATCTAGAAAATGCAGCAAGCGCCTAGAACGGTCGAGTATATTCCGCCAGGAGTACATTCGTAATTTCACAGAGGCAATTGACTCTGAATGAGCACCCAGACGAAGACTTTGGTCTTTACAGATCAAGTAGAAGAAGAAATCGAAGAAGTAGTTAATGGGAACCTGGGATTCACAACACCAGAAGAAGTAGCCAAAAATGCACTAAAGCATCTGTCAAGAAAATGATTAGAATTCCTATCAAAGTTTATAAAAGGGATGTTAAGAACAAAGCATTTCCTTGACCAATGAAAGGAAGCAGAAATAGTGATGATAAGGAAAGTAGGACAATATCCCAAGGTTCCACAAAACAGACCCATCAGTCTTCAACCAGCGATGAGCAAAATAGTCGAGAGTCATCCTTAAGAAACTAAACGAGGAAACTGAAGCAATAGGAACAATGCCAGACATCAGCAAACCCTTCGACCGTATTTGGCACGAAGGCTGCTGCTGCCGGCCGCCATATTCCGACAATAACCATGTTAGAACGTCAACCTTTTCTAAATGAACAGTTCTATCTATTGTATGGTCAAGCAGCCATCAAAGCGCTGAGCTCAAATATAATCAGTTCCAAGATGGTTTGGGAATGCCTAGGCAAACTAGAAGAACCAGAAGAACACTGTCACCCTCCTATGGGTCCCGGGACACATAGGAATAGAGGGGAATGAAACAGCTGATAAGCTGGCAAAAAAAGGAGCTGAAACCCCACATTTGGGACCAGAACCATCTTGTGGGATCAGCAGTAGAGTAATCTTAGGAAAACTAAGGGAAGAAATGGAGAAGGAAAAATCCAAGTACTGGAATCAGCTGGAAGGACTGAGGCAATCTAAGATACTACTGGGGAACTATGACCAGAAGAGATCTCTTAGCTGCCTCAACCTCAGTAAAAAGGCTCCGAATTCTAACGGGAATATTAACCGGGCATTGCCGGTTAAGAAGCCACATGAAGAAACTAGGGTTAGCAGATGAAGCAAAGTGCAGATTCTGTGAGGAAGAGGATGAAACCTCAATACACATACTCTCAGAATGCCCTGCCTTGCAAAATTCCAGGGCTAAATACCTAGGAGCAGATGAAATAGAGGAAGGGGTTCTACTTGATTTGAAGCCCGACGATGTCCTAAACTTCCTCAGGAAAATAGGACTCGAAGAGCTGCTATAGGTCTGAGAAAACATCAGAAGGGGGACACAATAGATCCTATAGGTCGCAGTGTAATTATCACCCCCAACTCATACATACATACATACATACAATGTTTTTTGTACCGGGTGTCCGAATAAGAACGGCTCTCGGCCATATATCAGTAACCATTGATAGTACAGCTTCGGGAAAAAAAATTTTATGATAAAAATGGCCTCGAGAAACACCTGGAAATTATTTACAGACTCGTAGGTCTATCGCTAGAGGGCGTAATTTAATACTAAGAATTAAGAAATCAAAATTTTACAAAAATTGCCTTATTAAAGGGCATTTTTAATGCGATAATCAAATTCTACGAACAATTCTGCGTATTTTTGGTTTCAAAAGTTTTAGTCTATCTTTTCAAATATAAGGTGGGGGAGAGTGGGAACATTATTTTAGAAAAAGGTCTGTAAGTCCGGTCCTGTTTAACCGATCTTTGCAAACTTGGTCTTGTTGATAACAGCTTTCTTCCACCAATATTATAGTTATCATTTCCAAACAACCTAATAAGTGACGTGCCCGCTAGAGGGCGAAACTTTTTTTTCTTTTTTTAATCTAGTTCTCTTTGAAAAATATTAAATAGAAGCATGCAATTTTAACCATGAATTATAAAATTAGACCAAATTAGCAACAAAATGGTGAAAACCGCATGTCAATATCTTTTTCCTATCCCGAGATATCTTAAGAAACGTGTAAATTTTAAGTATTTTCCTTTGAATATTAGAGTACTCTGGTTATACTGAACGGCATTTAATAATTTTGGACTTCCTAAAATTGAATGTTCTTGTCCTCTTTATGATGTTTTTAAATATTTCAATATCACTGTTACTGTCACCGGTAAACTCCTGTAAGGTAGTTAAAATGGAGAAAATTAAAATTAGTAGTGGGCTATGGAAAACAAAGCACGCAGACATGTGTCAAATTATTAAACAAAGTAAAGTAAAATTATTAAATGCCGTTCAGTATAACCAGAGTATTCTAATATTCAAAGGAAAATACTTAAAATTTACACGTTTCTGATATCTCGGGATAGGAAAAAGATATTGACATGCCGTTTTCACCATTTTGTTGCTAATTTGGTCTAATTTTATAATTCATGGTTAAAATTGCATGCTTCTATTTAATATTTTTCAAAGAGAACTAGATTAAAAAAAGAAAAAAAGTTTCGCCCTCTAGCGGGCACGTCACTTATTAGGTTGTTTGGAAATGATAACTATAATATTGGTGGAAGAAAGCTGTTATCAACAAGACCAAGTTTGCAAAGATCGGTTAAACAGGACCGGACTTACAGACCTTTTTCCAAAATAATGTTTCCACTCTCCCCCACCTTATATTTGAAAAGATAGACTAAAACTTTTGAAACCAAAAATACGCAGAATTGTTCGTAGAATTTGATTATCGCATTAAAAATGCCCTTTAATAAGGCAATTTTTGTAAAATTTTCATTTCTTAATTCTTAGTATTAAATTACGCCCTCTAGCGGTAGACCTACGAGTCTGTAAATAATTTCCAGGTGTTTCTCGAGGCCATTTTTATCATAAAATTTTTTTCCCGAAGCTGTACTATCAATGGTTACTGATATATGGCCGAGAGCCGTTCTTATTCGGACACCCGGTACATCTGTGATCCTATTATTTACCTACGTAATTTCCTGAAGCTGAAAAAGCAACGCTCATCACCCAAGCCGATCTTAACGGTATAATTTGCATCTTGTTGCCGGTGTAGGTGTCCCAAATGATGAGTTTTCCATCCAGAGATCCAGTGACGCAATGACGACTGTCTCCGCTGTAATGGATCGAATTTACCTTGTTCAAATGACCTTTCATCAATTTCTTAGTGGTGAGTTTTACTCTCGGGGCTGCTGCTACCCCTTCGCAGGCTTTTTCCAAGGAAGTGTCTTCCACTTTCTTTTGATCTTCCTTAAAAAAAACGGTTAGTAATTTTTGGTTTTGGCTTAGATCATACGTGGGGTAAGGAGATTATAGAAAAACTTTTCACGATTGTAGAAGGAATAGGGGAGGGTTGCAGGAAGGGTGGGATTGTAGGAGCAGCATCAAGGTTACTGGAGGAGATTGGAGTATATCAGGTAGGTTTTTCAACGAGGTGCTGAGGGAGGAATAATTCCCGGAGATATGGAAGGTGGCCAAAGTGGTAGGCAGCTTAGATCATGCACTTCTACTTCTTAAAAGTCCTCAAGCTCTTACCCAAGCAAATGGGTGAGTTAAAAAGGATATACAGTATACAGGGGGAGAAAGAAAAGTTTACTAATGATTTTTTTCGGTTTTAGGAAGGTTTAAGTGAAATTTTAAATAAAAATGTTTACACTGCTTGCTACTCTTAATTCAATTATTATTTTAATAACTTGAATGTTGGTATAATTTTATTTTGGGGGTGATTAATTATGGAATATTGTTCGATGTTCTACTACTGTTAGTCCAGGCGTGCTGTACTTTTAGACGGAAATTCTGATACCTGAAATGTAACAGTTGGAGGTGGTAAAGGGGCTTATAACACATGAAAAAAAAATACATTAACTATTTCAATTATGATCATAAACTTTTTAGGGGTGAAAAAGGGTGAAAAACTGAAATATTGCTGTTTGCGGCTAAAATTGACGTCAAAATGAAAAGTGCCCAATAGAAAAGTTGTAGATCATGTAATAATCTAAAACTTTTCTTTCGGTAATTTTCTCACATAACCTCAATTTTTCGAGGAAAATGGAAAAAAAACGATTTTTCGTTTTTAATTTTAAATTTTCCAACGGATTCGTCAATCTTGGTGAAACTTTGTGAAAACTTACCTTTTTATGTCCAAAATAACCTCGAATTTTCTCAACCTTGTAACATAATAGTTTTCCGAGAAATTTGATTTTTCTGGAAAAATCTCTTTTTTTTCAACTATAAAGTTTGCTCGGAAAATATTATTGGAAAAGATTTTCCTAGGGCTCATTTTTTTCGTTTTTACGTCTAATTTCACACGAAATAAAAAAAATACACCTCTCATTTAAAAATGTGCTCAAAAATGAATAAAAAGCAAAAAATGAATTTTGCAACAGCTAAATTTGCAATAATTGTTAAATTTTTGTTATAAAATATTAAAAAATGCAAAAGCCGACTCTTGCATTACATTCTACGGGAAAAATTACGAAAGAAAATATATTTCATTATTTGGTCGGATTTTTATTTCATTTGCAATATTATTATAAAAACTCAAGTCTATTAATGAAGTTAATAATCCGAGCGGTGATTTCATGGTTTTTACTATTGTTGTATGCTGATTTGTTTATATTATAAGGTTTTTCATAAGATAAATCGATTTGTTGATATTACAAGGCCCAAATACCCTTCCATCAGAGCCCTATATAGCCACCTTTCATAAGTGAAAAAGTGTAGACATGACAACTCTAACTAGCCTAGGGGCCTAGGCCTTTTGTTTTCACTTTGACCTTTCAACATTTCAGTATACAAAATATACTATCATTCGTAACAAACAAAATATTGTCTTTTCAATATAGTTTTTAATTACAATTACGAATTACTTAAAACCGAACGATTATTATATTAAAAATAAACAAATTATTCCAAAAAGTCAAAGAAAATTGAAATTTTGATAAAAATTGGGCTATAGGGTTCTGATGGAAGGGTATTTGGGCCTTGTAATTATCATCAAATCGATTTATCTCATGAAAAACCTTATAATATAAACAAAGCAGCATACAACAATAGTAAAAACCATCAAATCTCCGCTCGGATTATTAACACATTAATAGAGTTGAGTGTTTATAATAATATTGCAAATGAACTAAAAATCCTACTAAATAATGAAATATATTTTCTTTTGTAATTTTTCCCGTAGAATGTAATGCAAGAGTCGGCTTTTGCATTTTTTAATATTTTATAACAAAAATTTAACAATTATTGCAAATTTAGCTGTTGCAAAATTCATTTTTTGCTTTTTATTCATTTTTGAGCATATTTTTAAAAGAGAGGTGTATTTTTTTTATTTCATATGAAAGTAGAGGTAAAAACGAAAAAAATGAGCCCCAGGAAAATCTTTTCCAATAATATTTTCCGAGCAAACTTTACAGTTGAAAAAAAAGAGATTTTTCCAGAAAAATCAAATTTCTCGGAAAATTATTATGTTACAAGGTTGAGAAAATTCGAGGTTATTTTGGACATAAAAAGGTAAGTTTTCACCAAGTTTCACCAAGATTTACGAATCCGTTGGAAAATTAAAAACGAAATATCGTTTTTTTCCATTTTCCTCGAAAAATTGAGGTTATGTGAGAAAATTACCGAAAGAAAAGTTTTAGATTATTACAGGATCTACAACTTTTCTATTGGGCACTTTTTATTTTGACGTCAATTTTAGCCGCAAACAGCAATATTTCAGTTTTTCACCCTTTTTCACCCCTAAAAAGTTTATGATCACAATTGAAATAGTTAATGTATTTTTTTTCATGTATTATAAGCCCCTTTACCACCTCCAACTGTTACATTCCAGGTCTCAGATATTCCGTATTTTTTATTTTTTTGGTACAGCACGCCTGGACTATGTAATATTTAGCAAGTATTATTTTTTAAACTATTTATTTATTTATTTACAACTGCGTTTACTTACCTGTAGTTTCTTGTAGAGTTCCTCGAGCTCTTTTCTCAAAGCTAGCGTCTCGGGATCGTTCTTGGGTGCCATTTTCGTTTTTTGGCTTGTAAATTGAAAGCACCTCTTAATTCACGGTACACTCTCGTCGGAGGTTTTGTAATCTATTTAAACGTAATTTAATAAGTACATAGACATAAAAGAGGAATCCCTGTAAGTGCATGTTTTAACCCAATTTATATAATATTGATCTTGCTTGCAGAAAAAAGTTTGTAATATCGGTTAAAGGTAATTTTATAAAAATATCATAAAGATTCTATGATAATAAGCAAGTGAATTAGAATCTAAAACTTTTAGTATACAGTACTTACTATTTTTTTGCACTTTAATAGAAGTTTTACATTCAACGGTGGTATAATCTTTATAATATTGCGCTACGTATATTTCTAATTAAAATCGACTTGTTTAGTAGCAAAATTTTGATAAGAAAATACAAAAATATATTATCGCTTTTCCGTTTTTCCTATTATAATTGATTACGGTGTTTTGTTACCTTCGAATGACTCAAACACATCGATACAGTTAAACAAAATTGTTGTTGTTTATTTATTTACGGAAAATAATATAGAAAACATGAATTAATTGCCTGGATTTGGTTTTCTTTCTTCCATATTTCTTCTCTAAAAATGACAGCACACATTCTTGCCTCAGCAAATTGGTTTTTATTAATTATTAGTGCAGAATGTTGGCTTTTCCACACTATAGATGTTTCTCCATATATGGAGAAATCTGCAGAGATTCTCCTTTCTTGTTTTACAAATTTAGAATCTGTCTAATGCTCATTCCTCAGAGGCGTTCAGCTTTAAGATTTCTGTTACTGGCTAAACTAACTATGTTTTCCAGATTCATTCCTAGTAAATCATCATCCTATAGTGGAAAATAGAGGACAGAAACTTAACAGGACAAAAATTGTGAAATTTATGAGCATTTTTCCACTACCAGCTCCATTGCAAATGAATGGTTTGCAAAACACGGAAGACCTATTGGCTTGCGAAGTGTTTACCGAGGAATAAGACCTTTTGGCCTGGTTTCATTCCGACCACACTGGGTCCTCCCTTAACTCCAGAACACCGACGTAATCGCCTTGAGTGGTACATAGAACGGTCACTCTGGGATCAGGAATGGAACAGTATTGTCTTGAGTGACGAGTCTCGATTTTGTTTAGGCATGCACGATGGTCGAGCGTGGTGAAAGGAGAAATCCACTTTGTTGAAAGGCATGTTCATCAAACTGTTGGAGTTATGGTTTGGGGTGCTATAGCTTATGGTTCGAGATCACCTTTAATCTTCCATCAGAGGTAATATGAACGCGCAGCGTTATATCCAAGAAGTTTTAGAACCCCATCTTGAAACCCTGGCAAATCCAACTTTCCAACAAGATAATGCCCGACCACATGTCGCAAGAGTCACAATAGGATATGATGGGTAGGAGATTGCTCAATTTGCAACGTTCTCCGCAGACTCTAGAAGAACATAAGAGGAGTTGGTGGTTGCCTGGAATGAGATACCACAGGAGGACATTGACCACTTGATCAGAAGCATGCCTAGGCGCGTTGGAGAATGTGTAACACATCAGGGTGCATCTACACATTATTAAAGGTAAAAGGGTATATGTTCTCTCGTGACTCCCTACTTCCTAAGTCAAAAATAAGGGCCTAGAGTTGTAGATAATCAGCAGGGACTGCCTCTAATTATGATTTTCCTCTTTTTGTTTTTGAATTCTGTTCAAATTCTTCTATAAATCATCTACAATTGCTTTTTAGAACTAATAGTATCTTTCAAGTACGTGAATACAAACTTGTGACTTTTGTGAAAAATTCAACAGACTTTAACTTAAAAATTATGGAAAGTAACACCTTCTAGGTGACTCAACGAAGAATGTTTGCACCAAATTACAAAACACCTCATTTTTCCAACAATAACTCTCAAGCCAACAACGCCTATATGGACAAATTGTTCATACCCCTGTGTCAACGTCTCAAATGACAATCTTTGAGCATTTTATAAATCCAATTTGGTTGAATTTTTGCAGGTTATGTCGATGCTTAAAAATTGTTTTCCTACGACTATACCGAAATATTTTACTTGCAAATCTCTCTCTGATTAGTAAATGTAGTATATTGTACACTGGTTTCTATTTTGCACTAGTTACTATGGAAACTAGTGCACAATATGTCCATTGTGCACTAACAAATACAGGAACATAACTAATGTAAGTAAGCTATGATCTGATGTCGCCAAATAAACAATTTTGACAGTTTATTATAACTCAATTGTGTTTAAATTTGGTATTATGATTGAATCACTGCGTGCCGAGCGAAGCGAGGTTCGCAGCACCAAATTAATTATAACTATGGATTTTAAATTTAGTTTTAGATTGATTTGGTTACAATATAAGTGAATTTTTACTTAAAATAACATGGAAAATAGTGATAGTGAATTAGATTTAACACCGCCTGATGATATTTCAGAAGCCGCAAATGATATATGTGCCAAATTAATACCGGAAAATTCGAAAGAGAAATACCAACTCGCACATAATTCGTTCATAAAACAAATAAAACAAAACCTAACCTAACCTAACCTAACCTAACCTAACCTAACCTAACCTAACCTAACCTAACCTAACCTAACCTAACCTAACCTAACCTAACCTAACCTAACCTAACCTAACCTAACCTAACCTAACCTAACCAACTCTTATATAATTCGTTCATTCTATGGCATAAAACAAATTCATTTTCTGAAAATATTCTGTTGGTGTATTTTGGTATTATCCCCAAGAAATTTAAACCTTCAACATTATGAGCACAGTATTCTATGTTAAGAACAACTGGTATTTATGGTACTAACCCTTACTGTGTGAAAGTTCATGTTATTCAGAACAATAAACAACTAAAAGGTTGAATTAACTTCCACTATTTATTCTATAAATACTTTAAATGCAATGACAGCCGTTTCGCTATCGAAATAGCATCGTCAGATTGACATATTGACATATATCGTATTAATTATTGGAATTATGGGTGTTTGCCGCCGAGACAAACTGTATAAAAATAAAAATAAATCTAATTCTGCAGTTTTAGTTGAGATACCTAACACAAAAACAAAAATAAATAAAAACCTCTTTCTCTTTATAAATATTTCAGTTTGATCGTAGAAAAATTATAGTGTACAACACGCATGGAATGATACCCATTTTGCAGGATAAATGATTCGAACTTTCCTGTAAAATGGGTATCGTTCCATGCTTGTTGCACAATATACTATTCTGCATCTCTGTAGGTAACGTAGTAGAAATGTTAGAGATCTTAATATTTTTTCTTAATTCCCAAAGTTTCCAGTATCTAAAAATGTCGTTGCCTCGCGTTTTAGTGTAAAAACTTAGGAAAGTATTATTAATATTAAATTTCAATAGAATTAGAGTAAAAGTATTGTTTTTGTATCGAAAGTGGTCGGATTTCAAAGAAATTATTATTCGGGTCTTAAAAAACTTTTTCACACAATAATTTCCGTATCAATTCAATAGTTACTTAATTTTTTGCTTGATCGCTTTGCGGTAGATTTTAAACTTTTACTTTTGTCAATTTACACCCAATCAGTTGTTTATTTAATTCCATCCACGAATCATGTACGGCATTTTGTTTATAATTTATTGTTTGCTAAACGGTTCTTCTTCCAACTTAGGTAAGAAAAAAGTATTAATAACGTTTCCAAAAAAAAAATCCATTCCCATCTCTATTAATAAATTCGATATATATCTACTATAAAAACTTAGATATTATCAACGAAGTTAAATAAATAATTATTATTTCAATACCTAATTAATATTCATTCATCAGTTGTCTTTTAATTATTGTTTTAAAGCTCTAAAAGTGTTTTTTCTTTCCAACTCTACCACCTCTACAAGTTAAAAAATAACTTTCTCTAAAACCAAATTAAATCACTTATCTAATATATCGGGAATAATTCCTTTTATTTCCAGAATCAGAATGTATCAAAGATGATAAAGTACGTTGTCTACAGGATAATAGCAAAAGTATATTTGCGAATTTAAAGAATGGTAAGTAAGAACATCCCATTGAGTTGTATAATGTGTTGCATAAGCTGAAATACGTTTTATTTCATTTTGTCATTTTTATTTTACTGTAACTGTAGGAAATGAAATATTTAAATAATAACACAATGTAAAAAATTGTATATAAGTGTATGAAATAGTTTTCTTTTAAAGAGATTACGGAAATTATAAAAGTTTGTTATAAAAGATTCGGATATGTGGCAACAGCGCTGAAGAAGATTTGACATATGACAGTTAGTCGGCGAATATATTTATAGTTATCGAGACAAACTTAAAGAGTTAGGTTTGTTTTGTATTATTGTGCCAATGTATATCTTAAATTAACAATATTTTTATTTATTTAAAATAGTTATTGTAAATATCCACACAGTGCCATTATGTCGACGTTATCTTTATTATTTATTTTATCTATTTCATTGTTAAAAGTTTCTTCAAAAGAAGACAGAGGTAAGTTTTGTTTATTTTATTAAACATTTGTTTCAAAGTTGAGAAGAATATTTCGTAATTGTGCGTTTTTTTTGTATGTAAAATTAGCAGATACATCTGAGGATTAATTTTTTTAGTTTGGTCACGTATTCACACTATGTAATACAGAGATAATTTTTTATTTTACATCAATATTCACGAATGTTTATAATAAAAAAGCGTTTTATTTATATTCATATTCACAATGTAGAACGAAGATAGTGATAGGGTATCAAAGTTGATAAAAATTTGTCAAAGTTTGTTCTCGTTTTAAATAGGAAGCTGCTTGTATGTATCACATACAGTTGTTTCTTTAATCATTTTGTTATTTTTAATTTAACGACCTATATGATGTAATGCATGTATTTAAAAACATCTGTATACTATTGGGTTTTCAATCAGTGTTAAGATTTCTGGAATGTTCTTTAATATTAAGAAACATTTTAATAAATTATCTTATTGTGTCACTTTTAATTTAAATAAATATTTGTTTATTGATAGGAATGTTATAAATTTTATTGATAAGTAGTAAAAAAATGTTTATTTTTAATGAAAAATGGGTATAGCACTTTTTTTAATCCTAGTTATTAGCAGGTTTTTTTTTTAATTTGGTGCGTTTTATTTGAACAATTATAGGTCGCAAAAAACTATAACATTTCAGCTGATGTTTTAACATGGAAGGCTCTTTCTTTCTTGGAATATGGCTCAAAGTGATTTATGATTTTGTTTTCAGTCTTTAATACTCATTTCTTGTACCTGGTGTATGTAGGAAGGACTTTATTTCCAATTTCAAATTAAATTTTGTAACCAGTTCTTGATTATTTGGTTTGAATGAGCAAAATTATCTAATTCTATGTCATTACAAAAAATTTTTGTGATGTTTTTACAATTTTGGCTTCTACCTTCTTAAACCCAAAGGTCAATACTTTTGAGATGTAGAACTTTCCACATCTGCATGCATTTATAGAGCAGGAACTGGCGATTTTATCCCATTTTACACTGCATGCTCCACAACTACGAGGGTTGTCTGAAAAGTTTCCGACCTAAAAAAGAGACCAGACGTTTTTTCTTCAAATTAATTTTTATTTTTCTGAATAGTATCCTTGTAAGTCTATACACTTCTCCCAATTTGTTTCTTATTGCGACACAATGTTATACTTATATTGTTTATTTGTTTAATGTATATGGATATTTGCACAGCATGGTTTTTCCTTTTAGATATTTTGGTCTACACTGTAGCGACCGAACAGACCAATGGTTTCGATAGATACTTGAATTCCGCGAACGAGTTCAACGTCCAACCGGAAATTTTAGGTTTAGGCCATGAATGGAAAGGTGGCGAAGTAAAAACTCAACCTGGGGGCGGTTTCAAATTGAATCTTTTGAAAAACGCTTTGGAAGAGTACAAAAACAGCGACAAATTGGTTTTGTTCACCGATGCCTACGACGTGATATTTCTAGGAAAACTCGATGAGATCGTCAACAGATTTAAAAACACCGGTCAGTGTTCTTAATAAACTTTTTATCATACAAATGGTACACCCAGTAGCAACAAAGTTATTTTATTGAAATTAAACGTACATGTTTAGACGATGTAATATTATATTCCTTTGGAATTTATGCAGTCTTGTATACGTCTTGGTATGCTAAAAATGAGATGCCCGAGTGTAGCGAGGGCAGCAAATATCAGGTAGGCGGAAAAAGAAACATTTACGCCGAATTTCAATAAAATAAATGGTGTACCATTTCTTATGATGAATAGTGAATTAAAATTGTTTACATTAATGCAGGTGCCAAGGTTCTATTCGCTGCCGAACCTTACTGTTGGCCGGATTCTAGTCTGGCCGATAAATATCCCGAAATAACCGAAGGTAAAAGGTTCTTGAATTCGGGAATGTTCATAGGATACGCACCAGAAATTTATAAATTATTAACTAGGGAAGAAATTCAAGATGACGACGACGATCAGCTGTTTTGTACCAAAGCTTATCTCGACGATAAGTTTAGGGACGACATTCAAATGAAACTCGATCATAAGAGTGAGATTTTTCAAAATTTGAACGGAGTTGCCGGTAAGACAATATAATTTATACAGGGTCAGTATTAAGTATGGAAACCTCTAAGTATCTTCTTAAATGTTCAATAATTTTTAAGTGAAATTAATTAATCTTAATAAAAGAAGATCCAAGGAATTTTAAAAATGCTTTAAAATTTAATTTAACGGGAAATGCATATCGACTTTGTTATTTTAAGTAGAACATTCTGTATATTTATACTTTTTTTTATTACTAGGGAAATTTTGCTTAAAGTAAAAATTTCTATTCATATTCGTTTGGAATAAAATATAAAGCTGGCACTACAGATGATGTCCTGTCTTAACTATGAATATTAAATTCGAATTGGTATAACAGGTCGGTTGAAAAGTCCCCTTCCAACTTTTCGATACTATTTTTGTAGTACTCCTTCGGTTTGTCCTCAAAATAGGCTTCAGTTTCGGCGATTACCTCAGTATCAGAGCCAAATTTTTTTCCCGCGAGCATTCTCTTCAGGTCAGAGAAAAGGAAAAAGTCGTTGGGGGCTAGATCTGGAGAATACGGTGGGTGAGGAAGCAATTCGAAGCCCAATTCATGCAATTTTGCCATCGTTTTCGATGATTTGTGACACGGTGCATTGTCTTGATGAAACAACACTTTTTTCTTCTTCATATGGGGCCGTTTTTTAGCGATTTAGGTCTTCAATAGCTCCAAAAAAACAAAGTAAAAATCGCTGTTGATTTTTTTTACCATTTACAAATAGTCGATGAACAATATACCGTGTGTATCCCAAAAAACTGAGGCCATAACTTTGCCAGCTGACTGTTGAGTCTTTCCACGCTTTGGTGGCGGTTCACCGGCCGCAGTCCACTCAGCTGACTGTCGATTGGACTCAGGCGTGTAGTGATGGAGCCAAGTTTCATCCATAGTCACATATCGACGCAAAAAATCGGGTTTATTACGACTTAACAGCTGCAAACACTGCTCAGAATCATCAATTCGTTGCTGTTTTTGGTCGATTTTGAGCACGCGCGGCACCCATTTCGCACAGAGCTTCCGCATACCCAAATATTCGTGAACGATATGTCCAACACGTTCCTTAGATATCTTTAGAGTGTCAGCTATCTCGATCATATTCACTTTACGGTCACTCAAAATCATTTTGTGGATTTTTTTGATATTTTCGTCGGTAACCACCTCTTTTGGGCGTCCACTGCGTTCACCGTCTTCGGTGCTCATTTCACCACGCTTGAATTTTGCGTACCAGTCAATGATTGTTGATTTTCCTGGCGCAGTGTCCGGAAACTCATTATCAAGCCAAGCTTTTGCTTCAACTGTATTTTTTCCTTTCAAATAACAATATTTAATAAGCACACGAAATTCTTTTTTCCATCTTTTTGAAAATAACAAAAGTTGCTTCACTAAAAATGCAATATCTCACAAACTAATAGTCCGACAGCTGTCAAATTTTTACACGAATCTTTTGAAGGTTGATACTATCTAAAAATGAAATGGATTTAATTCTAGTGTCGTCATCTATAGGTCAGACCGGGGACTTTTCAACCGACCTGTTAATTATTAAAAAAACTTTTTTTATATCCACTTTGATGATATTTGCAGCATGCATTTTGTCAATTCTGTCATAATCTGTCATTAAGTATTCTTAAAATTTCTTATTTCCCGCGCAATTCTTTGAATTTGTTTTTCTAAGAACCTTCTGACAATCATCATCAACAGAAAAATAGCGAAATCTGCTCAGCCGTTCATGCGTGATGGCGTGACCAAGGAAAATAGGGATTCAATTTTATATGTACAGATTGAGGCTTTAATAAATAAACAATGATTTATTTAACAATTGACGGTTTGACATTAAATTCTTGACTAAGTCAAAAACGATAAATTATTGATTAAATCCTCAATTATTCAATAAAAATACGAGTGAAAAGTTTTACGGTATACAGAATTTCACAAGGAAACATAAATATATACACGGTGTTCTATTTAAAATAACAAAGTTGTAACGTGTCTATCCGTCATTACGAACCTTAAAATCAACCCCGTATATTAGACATTCCCTTCCCACCGCTAGCGAACCTACCCCTTACAATGGAACGCACCTGAAACAAAACCCTTAAAATGAACGCAATCCAACCGGAAACTATTGTCAACCCCCATCTATAAATTACGATATTCCCAGTATATTGCCCTTTTTCTTGACGAAAACTCTACGTGATTGTCGCACTTATTTTATCGCACCAATTTATAGTATCCCTTTGGCTGTACAGGGTGATCAGTTAAGGGTAGCGAGCGGCCATATCTCATAACATATTGGTCGTATATATTTGAGAAAAAAAAATCATGATAAAAGTCGCCTAGAGAAATTGCTCGAGGATATACTTAGTAGGTTCTGTGCTCTATACTCACCCTGTATAACAAAACTGTTGGGGCTTATTTCGAACACGTTTCAGCCGAAATTGAAATTGCTTCAAAGCAAGATAAAGAAGAAAAGGAGAGTTATTATGTTAGAAATTTGGTAACTAGAACTGAACCTTTGTTAGTACACGGTAACGGAGCTTCGAAATCCACTCTAAATTATCTCGGTAATTACGTACCGAATGTTTGGAATTCCGTCGAAGGATGTAAATTGTGTAAAAGAGGACAAATCGATCTTGCAGCCGTTGCTTCGAAAGATTGGCCTTCGGTTCTAATTTCCGTTTTCATCGAACAAAATACTCCGTTCTTGGAAGAAATGTTACAAAAAGTGTATTTGTTGGACTACCCCAAGGAAAAACTGCATTTCTTTATTCACAACTCCGTAAGTACTTTTAATAATTTCACTAAAAAAATCATTTATTTGTATGACAAAATTGGTTTTGATTTAAAAAATCGTCAGATGTTGATTTTCATTTTCATGAAATCCACATATCTGAGCAAAAATCTGAAATCTTCAAGGGGAACCTCCAAAATGCCCTCATATCTCCAAATAACCCACTCTTTCACAACAATTTCGCTGCTCAGAACGACCTCCTAATCCGAAACAGAACACTCAGCCCACCCCCCTCAATGAAGAGAACTCTTTTCTTCGTTGATGACATAAAATACTCCTGTCGCACTGGAAAAAACAAAGCGCCTGGCCCCGATGCAATTTCTCGACAATCTCTAAAAAATCTTCCAGAAGCTTTCTTCCCGGTCCTTCAAAATCTATTCAAAGATTTCCTCAAATTCTCTTATTTCCCTATATGTTGAAAGACTGCCAACACAGTCATGATTGTTAAGCCCGGAAAAGACCCTACCCTGCCCGAATCATACAGACCCATCTTCCACTGGGGAAGGCTCTTGAGAGACTATTCAAGGACCGACTCTGGAACTTCTGTGACACTCGCAACGTCATCCCACAGTTTCAATGAGGCTTCAGACCAGAACACTCCATTGGTCAACTTCTAAACAATCATCTCCAGGTCCCAAAACCAACGCTTCTGCAGTGCTACAGTATTCCTAGATGTTCAGAAGGCTTTTGACCAAGTCTGGCATGCCGGACTTACCAGAAATCTCATGAGCATCCACCTTTTCCTTCCTTTTGTTAAACTCCTTTACTCCTACCTCACAAACCGCACTATCAGAGTCAGATCTGGTAGTTCGCTATCCCTTCCTTTCACTCCTCTTGCCGGAGTCCCCCAAGGATCCATCCTAGCCCCAATACACTACCCACTAGCCCCACTACACACCCACGACGTTCCCATTCCACGGAAGTCCCACATCCACATCCAGCTCTATGCAGACGACACTACAATCTTCACTTCCGAGACCACCTCCAAACCCGCCTCCAAGAATTCCTCAACACCTTTTGGTGTCGCAAATGGAGGGTCACCCTTAATTCAAACAAATTCCAACTCATCTTCAAACACCCCGACACTCTAAATCAGAAAGTTCTTCCCGGAAACTTCCGAATAATGCTATGGGGGGGAACAGGCTCGAACTCCGGAACGAAGCCGTCTACCTGGGGGGTGAGATACACTCGCTCCCTCTGTTGGTTTACAGACGTAAAGTCCACCATGGACTCTGTCCGGAGACGAGCCAATCTCCTCGAGGCATTAGGAGGAAAATTCGGCAGAACCCACCCCTCCACTCTTCTGGAAACCTACAAAAGTACTAGATCGATTCAAAATTCACCCAGGACAATACGACCACACAAAAACAACGCCACCCCAGCCACGTAGAGGATCTTAAATCCTAATCTGAGCTTATCTATTTTATTCCTTAACCCTTTGTAGAAATAATCCAAATCTCCACCAAACTTCATGGTGACTGACTGACTGATCAATTTTTTATTTCAGTAAAATAAATAAATTTACAAAATTTTATTAAAATAAAATCATTTAAACTGGGTGTATATACAGTGTGTAAAAGCCAAATGGAATAAATTCATTATTTCGGTTACTGTACATATTTATAAAAAATCCCGAAACACGTCAAATTTAAATTATAACTGGACATTCTTTAACGTGAAAATGCAACCCCTACCTTCAACCCCCTTAGAATGACAGGTACAACCCCCAATTTTTTTAAATGGGTAGTATAGGCTTGTGATATTCTCCATTCAAAAATGTTATTGTTTTTAAATTTAATGCAAAAATTAACATAAAAAAAATTAATATCATGTTGTTACCGAAATTCGCTACAATACAATCAAAAACTAAAATGTCATGCAAAACGTAATAAAATGTAGAACACGAAAAGGAGTTATGAATGTTAATGAAGTAGATGTTCAAAATGTTCTCCGCGATCGTCTTGGCAACATCCTAATCTCAAATAAAACTGTCTTCTAACATTATTTAACATATCAGGCGTGATCGACCTAATCGCAAGCGTTATTCGTTCTTTTAAGTCATTTAAATCAGAAAGTTTAGTTTTGTACACATGGCTCTTCACATATCCCCGTAAAAAGAAATCTAATAATGTAAGATCAGGTGATCGCGCTGGCCATTCAATCGATCCTCGCCTCCCTATCCACCGATTGGGAAATATTGTATCGAGGTACTGCCGGACATTAAGTTGGTAATGTGGTGGTGCTCCATCCTGCTGAAACCATATCGTATTCGCTGGAACTTGAGGGTTACCTGGATCAGGATATAAATTTGCCAACGTTGGAAAGACATCATTTTGAAGTAGTGCCAAATAATTGTTGCCATTCAAGTTGCCCTCAATAAAAAAGGGACCAATGATATTGTTCCCTACAATCCCTGCCCAAACATTAACCTTTTGAGGGTATTGAGTGTGTTCTTCTCTCATCCAGTGAGGATTTTCCATGGACCAGTAGCGGCAATTTTGCCGATTAGCATGACCGTACATTCATCAGAAAACATAACGTCTTCTAATTGGATAATATTGTTATCCAACATGTCCATCATTTGCTCACAAAAAAAGTTCTCCTATCAAAATCGTCTTCCATGAGCTCCTGAGTAGGTGTCATCTTATACGGATGCAATTTATTTTCTTTTAATATGTTTGCTATCGATGTATGGCTAGCATTGAATGTAGTGGATGCCTGTCTACTCGATGTATGTGGGTTTTCCTGAAACTCAAGCAACACATCTAATTTGAGTTCATCACTCAGTGCATTGGCAGCTGCTTTTTTATCTGCCTTACATGACCAAACTCGCGAAACTGCTTTTCTATTTTACTTATTGTTCCTTGGGATATAGGCGGTAAATTAGGAAATTTCTCATGAAATATGCGAGTTACTTCCTGTTGTGTTCGGATGTTATCTCCGTAACCAATCATTTGTAAAACTGTTATTTTATGCATTTCCGTTAATCTAACCATTTTTCAGAATTGAATTGAACAAACTTTATACTTAAATTACAACAATGACAACTTAAATAAAACAATTTACGACTGCTTGTTAAAATAGCGTTGCCACGGAAATTCTTTAAAGTTTTTTAATGGTTACCATCTGAAAACCACATTGCTATGGTTTTTGTTCACTTTCTCATTATCAAGACCTAAACGGGAAATAAGTTTTAAGTATATTGTAATAAGTTTCGAGTATATTTTAGCGAATTTCGGTAACAACGTGATATTAATTTTTTTTATGTTAATTTTTGCATCAAATTTAAAAACAATAACATTTTTGAATAGAAAATGAAGAGACCTTTCTAATGATAAATATATCACAAGCCTATACTTCCCATTTAAAAAATTGGGTTTTGTACCTGTCATTCTAAGGGGGTTGAAGGTAGGGGTTGCATTTTCACGTTAAAGAATGTCAAGTTAAAATTTAAATTTGACGTGTTTCGGGATTTTTTATAAATATGTTCAGTAACCGAAATAATGAATTTATTCCATTTGGCTTTAACACACTGTATATAGTATATATTTCGATGTTTTCAATGGAAAACGGTGTAGGTAAATATCTTTGGACACAGTGTTTTATTTTCTTTTTAGATTAAATTTCACACCAGCACAGTCGAAAATTTCGCCGAACGGTACAGCAAAGAATACGTATCGTTCAAGCAAATCACTCCAGATGATGGTACACCCGAATGGACGGCCAGAGATCTATCTCTGTAAGTAACCATTCGCAATCCAACCAATTACATGAATCGAATTTTCTTATCTATCTTTCAGAGACCAGTGCGAGGCGAAAAAATGCGATATCTACTTCTCGGTGGATTCGATAGCCCACATCGACAATCCCTTCACGTTGAGGCTTCTCGTCGAACAAAATCGCACGGTGGTGGCTCCCATGCTAACCAGACCCGGTAAAGCGTGGAGCAACTTTTGGGGAGCTCTCACCAAAGACGGGTTCTATTCCAGATCCAACGATTACATGGATATCGTTCACAACGAGAAAAGGTTTGGTGTTTTTTTTGTTATTTTAAATAAATTTTATTGTTATTTTTGTTATAAATATATTTGATTAGTCGAAGGCGATGCTGAAGTCCGTCTTGAAGGATCTTCTGTCTATGGAGTACATGTTGTCGGCGGTGCATTCGTACACGCCGGCGTCCATCTGGGTGGCGGGGTCGATTTCTAATTTGCTTTTTATCTTGTCTCTACCCATTTGCCATTCGTGGATCTGCAAATTAGAATGTTATTCGAAGTGGTAAAAAACAAACAAAAAATGTAAAAATAATGCAAGACTCGTTGTCTATGATAATGAAAACAATCATAACCAAAACACGAAAATGGAAATTTAAGATACAAATTATGGTATAATTAATTATGAAGCTATCATTAAGTAAAAGGTTCAAAGGAAACTCAAAGTCTATCCCTCAACTGTTTTATTTAATGTTGCAACTAGTTTCGGTCATATAGGACCATCATCAGGCTGAAATAATTACAAAGAATAGAAAGAGGATCTTAACTTGATATGGTACCTTTAAGATCCTCTTTCTATTATCTTGTAATTATTTCAGCCTGATGATGGTCCTATAGGACCGGAACTAGTTGCAACATTAAATAAAACAGTTGTGGGATAGACGTTGAGTTTCCTTTGAACCTTTTGTGTTTCAACCCACATTTGAGATATGGATAGCTTATAAGATTTATCATTAAGTAAAACTATTTGAAAAACTGAAATCGTTAAAAATTTCGATTCATTTTTCAATCTTATCATTTTTATTTAAAAGTTCACTTAAACTTTTCTAAAACCTTCCTAAACTTTTCATTATCCCTCTGTATAATATATATACTTTTTATTCTCACCCTGTATCTTTGTTTTTCACTTTTACTGTCCCTAGAACCTAAAAATTCCTAAACCTAAAAAATCATTCGTAAACTTTTCGTTCTCGCAATGTATACTTTATGTTTTATTAGCCACCTTATATATTTCCTACTTTTTCTGTCCAGAGAACCTTAAATTGTCTCTTAAACCTTCCTAAAACTAAAAAAAAAATCCTAAAATTTCTATTTTCACCCTGTATACTATATATCCTTTTTAACGTCTTTATTTTTTTTTGTTTTAAAGCCACCCTGTATCTTTATTTTTGACTTTTACTGTCCCTTAAAATTCCTAAACCTAAAAAGTCGTTTTTAAACTTTTCATTCTCGAAATGTAAACTTTATGTTTTATAACCCACCCTGTATCTTTATTTTCTACTTTTGCTGTCCAGAGAACCTTAAATGGTGTCTTAAACCTTCCTGAAACTGAAAAAAAAATCCTAAACTTTTTACTCTCACCCTGTATACTATATATTCTTTTTAACGTCTTTATTTTATTTTTAAGCCACCCTGTATCTTTATGTTTCACTTTTACTGTCCCTAGAACCTTAAAATTCCTAAACCCAAAAAATCATTTCTAATCTTGTCATTCTCGCAATGTAAACTTTTTGTTTAATAACCCACCTTGTATCTTTTCTACTTTTTCTGTCCAGAGAACCTTAAATTGTCTCTTAAACCTTCCCAAAACTAAAAAAAAATCCTGAACTGTTTATTTTCACCCTGTATACTATATATATTCTTTCTAACGTCTTTATTTTATTTTTAAGCCACCCTGTATCTTTATGTTTCACTTTTACTGTCCCTAGAATCTTAAAATTCCTAAACCCAAAAAATCATTTCTAATCTTGTCATTCTTGCAATGTAAACTTTTTGTTTAATAACCCACCCTGTATCTTTTCTACTTTTTCTGTCTAGAGAACCTTAAATTGTCTCTTAAACCTTCCCAAAACTAAAAAAAAATCCTGAACTGTTTATTCTCACCCTGTATACTATATATCCTTTTTAACGTCTTTATTTTATTTTTAAGCCACCCTGTATCTTTATTTTTCACTTTTACTGTCCCTAGAACCTTAAAATTCCTAAACCTAAAAAATAATTTCTAAACTATTCATTCACGCAATGTAAACTTTATGTTTTATAACCCACCCTGTATCTTTATTTTCTACTTTTTCTGTCCCGAGAACCTTAAATTGTCTCTTAAACCTTCCTAAAACTAAAAAAAAATCCCAAACTTTTTATTCTCACCCTGTATATTTATTTTTCACTTTTACTGTCCCGAGAACCTTAAAATTCCACTTAAACCTTCCTAAAACTAATTGATTGACGATTTTAGACCAAAAGTGTCTTATATTTTCGAAAAAAAAGGTAAAAGAATAAATTTACTTACGTGTAGATATTGATGGGTGAAAATCTCGCTGCCGTCTTTATACCAAGTGATATGCGGTCTAGGGTTACCCCTGGCAACGCATAAAAATGCAATTTTGTGCCCCAGGACGTATTCATAATCAAAATGAGACGCGAGTGTTATTTTCGCACCCTAAAAATTAACATTTATCGATTTAAATTCGATATAAACGACAATAATAACACTTACATTGTTATTGTTGTAATATTGATCGGATTCGGGATCTCGATACTTTCCAGTTATGGGTAAACCGATTTGAAACTGTAAAAAAAATTTCAAAGGATATTAAATTTTCTAAACAAATTTATTATTTTACTTACTTTCGACTTGGTCCTGCTTCTTGTCCTGCCTCTTCTGGCATCGCAAAATCCCAAAACTGTTATCAATACCAAAACGGTAAAATATTTTTCGATATTCATTGCTTTTTCGATCTTTTTACCACGACATAGATCGAAGAAGTAATTTGATTGTTCTAAGAAGATATTATTAAGATGTCCCCCTATCGCGTTAAAAAGCAGATTGCAAATTGGCGACAATTTAATGTAATAAAACACACTATAATAAATATTTAATTGTAATTGGGGTACCTATTTGGTTTTTCTTGGTGATATTTTAAGGCTGTGATGGAAAACTGTGTAAAAATTTTATTCTGTCTGATGTTTTCTATTCACAGATCTTCAATTTCACATTTTTATATAAAAATTCAAAAAATTGTGCAAGGAATTACAAAATGCAGGAATACTTATTTAAGGATTTAAGAATACTTATATCTAACTTGGCGCTTTGGACAATGTAAATAAACTTTTATGACATTTGATGTGGAATTGACAGAATGCGAATTGCAAATATCATCAAAGTTTATAGGCACTTTCGTCCTGAATAAGGTATAATATTGAATTATTTGCTTAGTAGAAAATTGTTTCCACCTGCACTCAAGGTAAGGAAACAACAGTTTTTATACCTAACTTGACCGTTTTCTATTAAAAAACAACTACTTCCTGGGCTATATGTCCCAACGGACATAAAAAATCGCAATATTACTATTTTTTTTTATTAAAAAAACACAAACCACCGATACATTTTCTTATTAAACGAGAATTAATTGAGAAAACTTAATACGTGATCATTACGAAATCCGTTCTGAATCCTCTGGAATCGATGGAGTATTTGTTGTTGGCTTGGCACTCGTAATAACCTGCATCCTTTTGGGTTGTAGGATCTATCTCCATCTTACTCTTCACCGTGTCGTTTCCAATAGGCCATTCATGCACCTACACAAGAAAAAATTCAAGAGGAAAAATGCTAGGGAAAGTTTTGTGTACTTATTTAGGTCCAGGATTGGAAAGAGGACTGTAATAAGATCTGCAGTAACTGAAGAAGGTTCCTGAAAGTGGTGGAGTAGCATTGGGATCAATGAAGATGAAGAGAATGTTTTAGGATAGAATCTGGAGACTCAAGTTGTTCTGGGAGGTAAAGAAGCATCGCCAGGATATCAAGGTGAAGAGGTAATGGTGAAGGATTGTCTGCTGGACGAAATTATGTACTTATTTGGGTTCAGGATTGGAAAGAGGACTGTAATAAGATCTGCAGTAACTAGAGAAGGTTCCTGAGAATGATGGAGAAGCATTGGGATCAATGAAGATGAAAATAATGTTTTAGGATAGAATCTGGAGACTCAAGTTGTTCTGAGAGGTAAAGAAGCATCGCCAGGATATTAAGGTGAAGAGATAATGGTGAAGGATTGTCTGCTGGACGAAATTATGTACTTATTTAGGTCCAGGATTGAAAAGAGGACTGTAATAAGATCTGCAGTATCTGGAGAAGGTTCCTGAAGGTGGTGGAGAAGCATTGGGATCAATGAAGATGAAGAGAATGTTTTAGGATAGAATCTGGAGACTCAAGTTGTTCTGGGAGGTAAAGAAGCATCGCCAGGATATTAAGGTGAAGAGGTAATGGTGAAGGATTGTGTGCTGGACGAAATTATGTACTTATTTAGGTCCAGGATTGGAAAGAGGACTGTAATAAGATCTGCAGTAACTGGAGAAGGTTCCTGAATGTGGTGGAGTAGCATTGGGATCAATGAAGATGAAGAGAATGTTTTAGGATAGAATCTGGAGACTCAAGTTGTTCTGGGAGGTAAAGAAGCATCGCCAGGATATTAAGGTGAAGAGGTAATGGTGAAGGATTGTGTGCTGGACGAAATTATGTACTTATTTGGGTCCAGGATTGGAAAGAGGACTGTAATAAGATCTGCAGTATCTGGAGAAGGTTCCTGAAGGTGGTGGAGAAGCATTGGGATCAATGAAGATGAAGAGAATGTTTTAGGATAGAATCTGGAGACTCAAGTTGTTCTGGGAGGTAAAGAAGCATCGCCAGGATATTAAGGTGAAGAGGTAATGGTGAAGGATTGTGTGCTGGACGAAATTATGTACTTATTTGGGTCCAGGATTGGAAAGAGGACTGTAATAAGATCTGCAGTATCTGGAGAAGGTTCCTGAAGGTGGTGGAGAAGCATTGGGATCAATGAAGATGAAGAGAATGTTTTAGGATAGAATCTGGAGACTCAAGTTGTTCTGGGAGGTAAAGAAGCATCGCCAGGATATTAAGGTGAAGAGGTAATGGTGAAGGATTGTGTGCTGGACGAAATTATGTACTTATTTAGGTCCAGGATTGGAAAGAGGACTGTAATAAGATCTGCAGTAACTGGAGAAGGTTCCTGAATGTGGTGGAGTAGCATTGGGATCAATGAAGATGAAGAGAATGTTTTAGGATAGAATCTGGAGACTCAAGTTGTTCTGGGAGGTAAAGAAGCATCGCCAGGATATTAAGGTGAAGAGGTAATGGTGAAGGATTGTGTGCTGGACGAAATTATGTACTTATTTGGGTCCAGGATTGGAAAGAGGACTGTAATAAGATCTGCAGTATCTGGAGAAGGTTCCTGAAGGTGGTGGAGAAGCATTGGGATCAATGAAGATGAAGAGAATGTTTTAGGATAGAATCTGGAGACTCAAGTTGTTCTGGGAGGTAAAGAAGCATCGCCAGGATATTAAGGTGAAGAGGTAATGGTGAAGGATTGTGTGCTGGACGAAATTATGTACTTATTTGGGTCCAGGATTGGAAAGAGGACTGTAATAAGATCTGCAGTATCTGGAGAAGGTTCCTGAAGGTGGTGGAGAAGCATTGGGATCAATGAAGATGAAGAGAATGTTTTAGGATAGAATCTGGAGACTCAAGTTGTTCTGGGAGGTAAAGAAGCATCGCCAGGACATTAAGGCGAAGAGGTAATGGTGAAGGATTGTCTGCTGGACGAAATTATGTACTTATTTGGGTCCAGGATTGGAACGAGGACTGTAATAAGATCTGCAGTAACTGGAGAAGGTTCCTGAATGTGGTGGAGTAGCATTGGGATCAATGAAGATGAAGAGAATGTTTTAGGATAGAATCTGGAGACTCAAGTTGTTCTGGGAGGTAAAGAAGCATCGCCAGGATATTAAGTTGAATAGGTAATGGTGAAGGATTGTCTGCTGGACGAAATTAGAAGCTCGACAACAGTCATATCTTAACCTAGCTGGAGAAGTAGATATGGAGGAAGTTTGAATGGTTTATGAAGATTATGGAGAACAAACTAATGAAGATGACGGATATAGAATTGTGATTTAACTCATTGAATGAGAAAGTTATGGTACGACTTATAAAGAACTATGTGAAGATAGCTGGATCACCTGGGAGAAAATAATGTGTATCTCCAAGGAGAAAAGGTAGAAATTGTAGAGAGAAATGTTTGGTTGAATTAAACCTGGAGGCTGGAAAATAATCGGGATACCCAGCTTTGCACTGTTGAGGCAAAGAAGGACTAGTAAAAGGACATGCAGGAATACATTATGGACAAGCAACATACAGAGAGCTCTAAAGCATGAAACAACAATTGAGAAGATGGACAAAAAAAGTTGTAGAACTCTTGAGGTGACAATTGATTTAAGAAAGGATAACAGGATGAGGTAATGGATAGATTATTATAAAGAAATATTAGGTAGAAGAAACTGAAATTTTGGAAACAGATGGAGGTTAAAATAAAGTATAACTCAGTTTGGGAGCTGGGGGAGCTGTCCTAAGTGGATACAGGAAGATAGAAAGTGATCTTTAAAAGATTAAAAAAGGAGAATAAAGTTTGTATGGTTCCAGAGAATTATTGGGGGGAAACGCAAGATCTAGAGGTTCTTTGTTTGGGAAAGATTTGAGATCAGGAACTTAAGAAGAGTTCCTGTCAAAAAATGGGATTTAGAGATGATTTGGATATAAAATTATGTAGGAAAATTGGAGAACAATGCAGTTTTTTTTTTTGAATTTTGTCAACTATAAGCTACTTAGAACCATCAAAACTACACTCGTCACAAAAAGTATCCCATAAGAGATTTTTGAATAAATATTATTCTTTTCATTTTTTTGGGAAATGGTGAATATTGTTATGTCTAAGGCCAGGGTAGCACCAATGAAGGTGGTGTCCATTTCAAGGTTAGAGATGGAAGCAGTTTTAATGGGAGCAAGGATGTCGAGCTTTATTCGTAAGAACATCAACTCTATTCACATGTGGACTAATTCGAAGAACGTGTCGTGCTGGCTACGAGCGCTGAAGACCCTGAAAGGTTCAAAGTTTACATCGCACATCGTATTGGAGAGATTCTGGACCTGACTAAGGTGGGGAACTGGAGATGGGTACCCACTGCCCTCAATGTAGCTGATGATGCAACGAGAGATGTAGTTCCGGCTGATGTATCGCCTACATCACGTTAGTTCAATGGACCATCTATTTTCACCGAACCAAAGTTCCAATGGCCTACTGAGTTGTCAACGTTGAAGATCAAATAATACAGACTAACAAATTTAACATTTCATTATCTGGCATTGCCTCCTCTGGCTCTAATAACATCTCTCATTATCCGTGGAAGGCTTCTTATCAGGTCACTTATGTTATCCAAATCCAAATTTTCCCATTCTTCTATTAAACCATTTTCCAGCTCATCAAGTTTGTCTAGAGCGATATTACGACTGTCAAGGTAGTCCCAAACATGTTCAATTGGGTTTAGGTCTGAACTAACTGCTGGCCAATGTTAATATCCCAATTAACATGCTCTCTAGCGATCCTTAAACGTACTACACGGTGTGCTCTGGTTAACAATGGAGCAGTAACAGGCATTCTGGGTCTGATTCCAAAATTCCTTAATCTGTTTCTAACCGTATTGCCAGATATTACAACATTACGGTTGATTCCCAACATATTGCTGAGAATACCATTCACTCATATTAAAATATTCTGAAAAATGTGATAATTTATTTTGCACCTTAATTCAATGTTTAAAATTATCCGATACTTTTTGTGACGAGGTATTTTAATCGATTATGATGGACTGATCCCCTCAACTTCTAACAAAAGGTCTTTATATACTTTCTAAGTCTAGGAAGCTACCGATTATCTAAAACATTATTTCTATCTCTGTCTCTTAATCTACGTAAATATTACTAGTTACATATTGATATCACTCAAATTATACATTATCTTTATTATTATGCCTTCAACGCGGTCAAAAAGTTGGAATTCATCAAAATTTATTCATTTTTTATGAATATTTTGGGCTTTTATACATCTATTAAAATATTCTGAAAAATACGATAATTTATTTTACGCAATAATTCAATTTTTAAAATTATGCGATAATTTTTGTGACTAGTGTCAACTCCTGAAGATTTTTTATAATTTTGTCGATGTTTTACCCAATTTAATCATCAATAATTACGATTATTGTTTTACCTGAAAGAATTTGTGATACAACAGTTCGATTCCATCTTTGAACCAAGTTATTTCCGGCCTAGGATAACCTAAAACACCTCAAATTAATGCAGGTAATATTTTGCAGTTACTATTTACCTGAGGCCATACAGAAGAAAGTTATCTTCCTCCCCAACATATAATCTAATTCAAAATGACTGGCTTTGATTATTTTCGCACCCTAAACAAAACAATTTAATAGTAACATTGTTTTTTTATTCAAGTAACTTACGTTTTTGTTTTCGTAATAATTTTTTGCCGCGGGATTACGATGCTGTATTAGAACAGGTACGCTGGAGCTGTATATACGACCCCTCCCTCGGGTTAATTTACCTGTAAAAGTTTAAAATTTGATCCTAACCTAACTTTTTCACGATTTGTTGTTTTAGTTGGTTTTTTTTTTACTCACCCCTGCCTCCGC
Organism: Ophraella communa; assembly: GCA_035357415.1. Taxonomy (NCBI): domain Eukaryota; kingdom Metazoa; phylum Arthropoda; class Insecta; order Coleoptera; family Chrysomelidae; genus Ophraella; species Ophraella communa. Next base: position 30,958,487 of record CM068992.1, on the reverse strand, counting down.
CTCTGGCACTTTCACAACCACGCGCACAAATGACGACGAAAACTACAATGACAGCTAACTTTCTGACTTTCATTGGTCCCAATTGTATTGGTAAAAAATTTTAGCGCGAAAAAAGCTGTCGAAAAAAATTCTGTCGTCGCGTATTATACCTAAAGATGTAACAAAGATTTTTTTGGTAGTAGTCGATTATTTTTACGACTAGTAAAGGGGTCAACAATTGCTAGTACGATTACCTAATTAGGTGACCCGATAAAATGTATATAATCGAGGATGTCGAGCGTCAGTCGTTTGTTTCTGTAAGCAAATTGAAAGATTCGCCAAACGGGTTTTGTGTTTGCGTGCAAATTATTTTGTTTTGCAGTCGAGTTTGAATGATATTTTTATTTGTCTGTCCATTTTTTTTGGGTTTCTTATTTTGTTTACGTTATTTTTGTTATGGTTCATTTGTTTCGAGTTGACAAGACAGTGAATTCATTATAAATGCAAATCCTTCAAAGCCCAAGCAAGGGTAACTACTAGGGTTGTCTGAAAAGTTTTCGACCTAACAAAGATACTAGATATTTTTTCTTCAAATTAATTTTTATTTTTCTACATAGTCTCCTTGTAAATCTATACACTTCTCCCAGCGATGCTGCCATCTCTTCAACCCGTCCAAATAGTACTCGGCGTATTTCTCTGCAAAATAGTTGTCCTTCGAGCACAACTTTTAGCTTAGGGAACAAAAAATAGTCGCTTGGGGCTGGATCTGGTGAGTAAGGAGGGTGGTCAAGCAGTTCAAACCGTAATTCGTGGATTTTCGCCATGGCAACCGCTGAGGTGTGAGACGGCGCATTGTCTTGATGAAACAAAATTCTTTTTTTCTGCAAATGTGGCCGTTTTTCCGCAATTTCTGCCTTCAGCTTGTCAAGTAATGATGCGTAGTATGCTCCTGTAATGGTTTTTCCTTTTTGATTAAGATAACTCCATGACTATCCCAGAAAACAGTTGCCATCACTTTCCCAGTCGAAGAAACAACCTTTGCTTTTTTTGGAGCCGATTCCCCCTTCGCAGTCCATTGTTTTGACTATGTTTTTGTTTCTGGAGTATAATGGTGTATCCAAGTTTCATCTACAGTAATTAATCGGCGCCAAAACTCTGATTTATTGCGCCTAAACTGCGCCAACAGAGAGTTGTAAATGTTCATTCGAACATGTTTTTGGTCCAAAGTGAGCAAACGCGGCACCCAACGCTCGGACAGCTTTCTCATACCTAAATCTTGATTCAATATGTGACAAACACGTTCTTTGGACATGTTTATAGCCTCTGCTATCTCTCTAATTTTAATTCGACGGTTGTCTAGCACCATTTGGTGAACTTGAGCGATATTATCGTCAGTGGTTGCAGTTTTTGGACGTCCCGAACGTTCATCGTCACCCAAGCTGGTACGGCCACGTTTAAATTCAGCAGCCCAAAATTTCACGGTGGTAAATGATGGTGCAGAGTCCCCGTACACAGCGTCCAACTCGTCTTTGATTTGCGTAGGCGTATTGCCTTTCAAAAACAAATATTTAATGACAGCTCGATACTCGATTTTTTTCATTTTCATAAAAACACTCACATCGACTCACTCAAATGATTGTCAAACAACAAAATGCGCGTCCAAAATGGCTGAAATTTTAGTGGGTACCTTTCAAAGCATGCGCAAACACATTCCCCATATTTTGTTTACGAGTGCTGCCATCTTCATGTTGAGGTCGGAAACTTTTCAGACAACCCTCGTAAAAGTAGTTTGCATTTCTATTGAAACATAGTCATAGTTGTTATTTTTCAAAGAGTCCATCCTGTAATTAGGGATTAACTAACCCAAGCACAATAAAAACCCTAGATAATATTGTCACAACAGGTAGCTTAAAAGATCCCATGACCCTAGAACCGAAGTTTTTTTGATGCATAATTCAAAATAAAATAAAAATTCATTCTATCGCCTGATTTACTGTTGATGGGTTTAAAAAAATGCTAAAACATACTACGATTTTGCTGAAAATTTGTACTTTTCGGGGTCGAGGATTTTGAAAATAAAATCAGTAGCGTCCTAAAATTGTTTCAAAGGGGTTAAATCGGGAAAATTGGATTTTCCGGGTTATTGTTCAACTTTTCTTAAAAATGATTTTGGATTTTCCGAACCGAAAAGCTGTTTTATGGCTAATATTTTTTATCGCTTTATTATAATCGCGGTTTTCGTAAATTTGCCTCAAAATCCGTCAAAAATTTTTGTAAAATTTTACATCGGTCTCTTTAATTTTGAATAACTTTTTTTTTATAACGATTTAAGAAACCAAAAAGGCGTAGACGGATAGAGAAAACTTGAAAATTAACCCGATTTGCTCTCTTCGATTTCATAATTGTGAAAGTTATACAGGGCCAAAATTGGAAAAAAAATTTTCTTTAAAAATTCATTACGTTGACACCACTGTATATTAAGAAACTAAATATACATTAAAAGAAAGAGGACCACCTATACTATCATAAAAAAAAATTCATTTCGAAATGTTTTCGATTACAATTGAAGTTATTGCATTTTTAAAAAATTCAATTTTCATTACAAAAGAAAAAATAATTCATTTAAAAATTAAAAAAAAATATATAATTATAACCCATTATTATCCCATTGAAGAGTAGAATTTTTGAGAATTTTAAAAAAAAATTTGAAGGATACAAACAATCTTAAAATTCTTGTTTTAGTTTTGGAATAAAAAAAAAACAATCAAATTTATGATGAATAATTTTTTGCATAAATTTTTCAAAAAGTTCATCAAAAAACAAGAGATTTAAAAAAAGTCCCAAATCGGACAATTTTTCACCAAGTTATGGCCATTTAACAAAAAATACCCTAAATTTTCGAAAATTCATATCTGTCTATTAGCTAAAAGAAAAAATTTGAAAAAATTCATAAAAACCTTTTTCGAAGTTGCCCAAATTTCAGCGAAATCTGAGATGCAAATCGAATCGGTAAGATGAATTGGCATGGAATGCCCCTTATACATAAATAAGTAAGTGCGCTACTGATTTAAGGTCTTGTGTACAACATTTTACGATTTAATGACTTATTAGCCGTCAACTCCAAACAAATGAACCATAGTTTCGATATTATTTGTGTAGGGGTTTGTGGAACGTTCCATTCATTTCGAACGCTTACATCATCAACGCAACCCTCTTAAGAAAATACGATCGCACTCAATTGAACTACACCCGGCCTAACCTGGACGCAGACATGGCGTTCTGTAGCACCTTGCGAAACTTGGATGTCTTCATGTACGTATCCAACCGATTGGAGTTCGGACATCTCGTAAACGCCGATACCTTCGACGTCACGAGAACAGAACCGGAAATGTACCAAATATTCGAGAACGAAAGAGATTGGGAGGATAGATACATCCATGAAGATTACGAGGAGAATTTCAATCCAGAGAAAAAAGATGCTCAGGTAAAATTTCTTTTTGTATTCCTCACGGCTCACCATTTCTTCGACATTTTATCGAGTTTCTGTACCAAGCTTGACCGTTTTATATGAAAAAACAACTACTTCCTGGGCTATATGCCCAACTAGTTCCTGGAAGTAGTTGTTTTCTCATAGAAAACGGTCAAGCAGTTTACAGGGTGTCACAAAAAAGAAAAACCAAAACTTGGGAATAAGTAGGTGATGGTAGGTTCTTTGAGGATGGCAAATATTTTTGATTGGAATACCGTGGAGTATTTACCAAGAGCATTGGTTTTTAGAACCCCTACGTCTATCGGAATACCTGCTCCTGACGACTCTTCCATGCGAGAGCCATCTCCCTTTGTGTCTTTCCACTGTCCCCTTAGCGTAATGACGACCTTAATAATTGTGGTCCCTGCGGCTTATCCTCCTTATCATTTATGGTAGAAATCATCTGCTTGACGGTGCCTACTCCTCAGTGATCCGTCCTCCCTTTCTGTTGGAGGTGATCACTATAGTGTATTTGAAAATCAAGAGAGAGTAAATTCCCAGAAATGTTTTGCAGTTATCAGTGTTAAAGGCAGTAAACCATAGACGTGCGTTTTCAAAATTAAATTAATATGGAAATAGAAATATTTCATTTGTTTTAGTTATTTATACCTAGATTACCAATTTTAGATAGATAAACATAATTCGTATGTAGTAATTTAATTTGGGTAAAATTAAGTAAAATGAAGTCAATATTATTTTAGGCATTTTGTTTATTTACAAAATATGTATATAATATGTACAGATAATTACAATTACTTATAAATTAATATGAGGAGCTAAAAAAACAATTAAGTAGGTATATGAGAAAAAAAAACCAACCGCAAGGATAAAATTTGACGAGCAACATGCAAAAAATACGACAATATTAAATCTTAAAAAATAAAAATCTAAAAATAAAATTATAGTACATAAATTAATAATTTTAAAGTTATGGTTCCTCGCACTCTGTGTCAGAAGATTTACCATCTGATTCTAGAGAAATTACAATGGGCTCTATAGTAATATCAATTTATGTTATCTAGCTCCCACATTTTTTTTTTCTATTTCTGTAACGTGTCTAATACATTTTTGCCAATTTTCACTTGTTACTTCAGATATTGCCTTATTGAAGAGATTTTTAACATCTGATAATTTAAAAGTAGTGTTATTTCTGGCAACATAACCTTTAATTTGAGCCCATATCAATTCTATCGGATTAAGCTCACAATGGTAGGGTGGTAAACGAAGGATTTTAATTTCTCGTTTTTTGGCTATCTCCTCAATATTATATTTTTTATAATTTTGCTTATGTTTTTTAGTAATAGTTAACAATTCTGCCCTCAGCATTGTATTGTCAAAGGCTAAATTTTTAGAAGATAAACATTTTGCAATTTCATCCTTTTTCCATTTAGTGGTTGGTAAAGGTTCAAGTAATCTGGAGTGGTAACTTGCATTGTCCATTATAATAACCGATCCTTTTGGTATGAATTGAATCATCTGTTCAAAATATTCCTCAAACACGTCTCCATTCATTTCTTCGTGATAATCAACGGTTTTTTTTATTTAAATAAGAGTAAACCATTCTCAAGAAAACCGTTTGTACTGCATATATGACAAATAATTATTAATCTTTTACCTTTTCCTATACGTTCCTTAAAACTAGTAGTATATCCTTCTAGAAAAGCTTGATGGGATGATTTTATATTTTTGTCTTTCCAAACTCTTCCTACACAATGTCCTTCATTAACCCATGTTTCATCTAAATAATAAATGTTTTTATTTTGAGCTTTAACTTGTTGTATTCTTCTGAGGTACTGTCTTCTCCAACATACAATTTCTTCAGAATCAATTAGCATTGAGTGTCTGCCCATTTTTTCAAATTTAAAGTTTAACTCATGTAACGTTTTCCATAGTTTATCTCGGCTTATTGTGGATAAATCAACATCATTCGTAATGGCTTGCAAAACTTTACTTAAAGTTGGTATTTGCTTTTTTATAAAAAATGAGTGAAAAAGCTTACGAATAGCATTTTTAAAAAACTCGTCCACGTTGACTTTTAATAGTTTTTGTCTACCTGGTTTCGGCTTTGGTGAGGTTACTCCACCTGATTTTTCCTCCTTTAGAACTCTATATATTGTAGATTTTCCATATCCCATTGCCTTAGATGTTGTTTCGACTACACTGTCAATAGTGTTTGAGGGATGTTGATGTTTAAAATAGTGGTACACATTTACTACAGCACTCTTTTCATTGAGTGATAAATGGTCTAGTTTTAATTTTTTCACTGGCGTATACTCACAAACTGCTTCCATTTTTAGTCACTACTATTTGTCACGTTTATTGAAAATCAAATAACTGCATTTCTAGAAACTTAAGCACTATTTAAGTCAAAATATCTGTCATTAGAAGCTGTTGCCATTCGGAGGTCGTTAAATAACAATTATCCCTTTCTAATCTGGTTACGCCTATGACGCACGTTAATCCTCTTAGGCCTACTGTAGTAACAATGAAAGATCATAAAATAATGTGATAGTCCAAGAAATTTAATAAATTTTGTATTGAAATTAACAAAAACAATTTAGAATGCATTACAAATATTGAAGTTTTACCGCACGTACTGTACTATAGTTTTGCATACCGAATTAGTTTTTATTCTGGGAATTTACTCTCTCTTGATTTTCAAATACAGTATATATGCTTCTCCCTGGACGCAGCAGCGCTATAGGAGGTGATCTTTGGGTCTTTGGGGGCCTCTCTCTCTCTACTCCTCTTGGACTCTTGGACAGTTTTTGACGCTGTTTCCAACAGGCTTAACAGGTCCTTGAAAAATTTGATATTATTGACCTACTTATTCCCAAATCCGATTTAAATGACTTCTCGACCAGACTATCACTTACATTTATGTGTTTAGCCTTGTCCAGACGTTTACTGGTTCCCCATCGTAAGCACCAGATTCTGCGAGTCTTTAATCAGCATGATGGAGAACTTCGGAAAATGGTCCTCTGGTAAAAACGAAGATGATCGTTTGACCGGTGGATATGAAGCTGTTCCCACCCGAGATATCCACATGAATCAAGTTGGATGGGAACGACATTGGTTGCACTTTTTACAGAAATACGTTAGACCATTGCAGGAGAAAGTTTTTGTGGGGTATTACCACGATCCTCCGAAATCTTTAATGAACTTTGTCGTCAGGTAAACTCTACAAACTTTAAATCAAACTTGCCACGAGTAAATTTTTTTTTGATTATAGGTACAGACCTGACGAACAACCTTCTTTAAGACCACACCATGACAGTTCCACTTACACCATCAATATAGCTTTGAACAGAAAAGGGATAGATTACGAAGGGGGTGGTTGTAGGTTCATTCGGTACAATTGCAGCGTGGTGGATACTAAGCAAGGTTGGGTGCTGATGCATCCTGGTAGGTTGACTCATTTCCATGAAGGTTTGATGGTGACCAACGGCACTAGGTATATTATGATAGCCTTCGTGGATCCGTAGGTTTGTTTTAGGTCACTGCTAGTCGGGATCTTCTATTTTCCAGTGCAATAATAGTGTATATTAAAGAGGGAGTGAAACTCGTCAAAGTAAGGAGGCTTAGTAATAATAGTAGAGTTTAACATCCTGACTAATTTTTCTATTTTAATAATGACAGTTTGTAATTTGTGTTCATTTATTAATTATTTTTGTATGTAATTGATTTTTAAAAAAATTTTGTGTGGTTTTATTTCAAAAAAATCCTAATTTGAACCTGGAACGGTTTGTTAAGATTTTTTTCCGTCTTTGACGAAGAGATTCTCGATGAAAACATGGTAAGTGTGATTGAAATTTATTATATTTTTGTATTACCTTTACTGGAAAACGAATCACATTAAAAATAGGGTGGAAAGTATCGTTTATCAACCCAAGGTCGGAAAATTCATAATGTCGCGATTTTTTTATCCTACCATTGAAAAATGGTGCCCTGGAGTTGCAAGTTGTAAGTTATACCTACCGAAACAAATATTAAATATTTAAAGATCAATAATATGAATGATTACCTCGATAAAATCTTAGATTAGGATATTGCTTTGGAAAAATCTATAATACGAGCAATGTTTTCTAAAACGCCTGCTGGTGCAGTGGTATGCGTGCGAGTGTAGCGAGGGCAGCAAATACCAGTTAAGGGGTGCGCTTAGTTACTGAATTTTATATACACTTTACACACGGTCTTTAATATACAAAAAATTTTCCTTCCTTTATTATTTTTAAATTAGTTTAGATTTATTTGGTGATTAATTTACAATCCTCAGATTAGGATATTGAATTTAAAAATTCTATAATACGAGCAATGTTTTCTAGAACGCCTGCTGGTGCAGTGGTATGCGTGCGAGTGTAGCGAGGGCAGCAAATACCAGATAAGAGGTGCGCTTAGTTACCGAATTTTATATACACTTTACACACTTAACCTACGGTCTTTAATATACAAAAAATGTTCCTTCCTTTATTATTTTTAAATTAGTTTAGATTTATTTGGTGCTGCGAACCTCGCTTCGCTCGGCACGCAGTGATTAATTTACAATCCTCAGATTAGGATATGGAATTTAAAAATTCTACAATACGAGCAATGTTTTCTAAAACGTCTGCTGGTGCAAAACCGAGGGGGTTGAACATATTAGGGTTGCATAAAACAACGCACTCAGAAATCAGGAAGGGAAAAATATTAATACTGTCTCTTAAAATATGCGGCGAATATTTTTAATCTTTATTTGCTTGTCACAATATTTTTCTTCAAATCGTATACTCAAATTAATGAGGAATTTGTTTTTAACATAAATCTCACTAGCATTAGACCAACACGCCATTTTAATTATATAACTCGGTTGGATTCTTCTTAGGGTGTTTTTAGGAGTAGTGCAGGTTTTGTTCGAGACAATATTGCCAACAGTTCCAAAATAATCACAACAATTGTATAATAATTAAAATTTTAAAAGGTAGTGTTACAGTCGTCAAGTTCAGAGGCCAGCCCTGTCCAAAACTTTAAATAATGGTGAATGCTTCTTCTAGAAGAATCCCCGTTGTTTTCTATTTCTCGAACATGATGTCAACTAGAATGTTCGACCTTAAAAGTAGGTTCCAGAAGGCGATACACTTGTGAAAAAGTCGGTCATCAGCTAGAACAGTCTTAGTTAACAGTGAACAATTAGTACGTGGAAAGTAAGGAAATACTCGATTTTTTCCATTTTCATGATTGTCAAACAACAACTGCGCGTTCAAAATAGCTGCAATTTTAGTTAGTACCTTTCAAAGCATGCGCAAACACTGACATATTTCAGTTAATTTTTGTTTAAAGAAAAAAAAGTTTTATTTTTTAATGTAACACCAAAAAAAATCCATGGAAACAAAACGATGTACATATCTGTTATATAAGGCTCGCACATTTGGCACCCAACGTGGGGACAATGCAATATTGTGAAAGTTTATCTTACTAAGAACATTAAAAGATAAAGTTTTTAACGAAACTTGCACTTTTTTTTAAAAAATTGCTTCTTAAAAACTCATGACAGCCGTTTCGGTACAACGAGCATCGTCGGATTGACACGTTGAAGTTAAATTTTTGTTTAAAGAAAAAATGATTGTCAAACAACTGCGCGTCCAAATGGCTGAAATTTTAGTGGGCACCTTTCAAAGCATGCGCAAACACATTCCCCAACTTTTGTTTACGAGTGCTGCCATCTTCATGTTGAGGTCGGAAATTTTAATGTTCAATAATTTTTTTATAATGTATTATGGTCAGAAAAGCTGTCAAATTCCGTTAACACTGAGGCTTGAAAGTCACAAATTCGACCGATATATTTCCGAGTAACTCTTACGTAATCACGCAGGTGGCCTTCTAAATTTTTAAAGTTCGCGGAACACTACACATGCAGGTACTGTTTACGGCACTCGTAATTCTGTTTATTTCAAACGTCTCACACGCAGGTGTTGTTCAGCGGAAGATTTTTTTATACACGTTTAGCAGATTCTTGAAAATCCTTTTATATGTTTAACGGAAAAAATGTTCTTAGAAAATTTATAATTTGTTCGTTGGTTTCTTTCATTTAGAATTTTATTTCCATTATTATTTTCTTTATGGTAAGTTTGATTATTTTTATGTTTGTTACTTATTGGATATTTATTTAGTTTCAATTAATTAGTGTTTTTTGTGAAATGTGATAATTTTTTTTTATTATTTATTTGTTTTCAATTGACTTTTGATTTGATCATCATAATACATATTTCTTACATAAATTTATAATTTCTTTTATGAATAATTTTTCTATTACTTCGTCTCAATATATAGTAAACAATAAGAGCTCCAAAACGGAACAACCAAATTAACGGAAAGGAAACAAAACAGAGGGTTTAAATAACAACAACCACCGATACACTTTTTGTAGATTCTTGAAAATCCTTTTATATGTTTAAGGAGCCCGTATCCCATGCAATCTGAAACGAAAATGTGTCAATGATTTTTTTAGCCATGAAGTGCAGACATCTCTTAGTAATAGGATAAACTAACAGAAATAATAATAGAATCCTTTCACTAAATTGCTCTATTCATCGGAAAAAATTTTACCTGCTAAAAACACATGTTTTAGGGTAAAAACCATTTATATAATTCTCATTTCTAGACCTTGCCAGCCAACAAAATATATTTTGTATTTTATCTCGGGAAAGAAGGGTAGATCAACATTTAGTAATATAAATAGGTGCTCTAGTAATTATTACTTTATCTTTATTTTTTACCATTTACCATTTTTTATTTGTATTTTTAATTCTATATATACCTAATCACCGGTAGGGTAAGTTTATTATTTTTATAAGTTTATAGTTGTGTGTGATTCTTTTTAGATCAGCTCTAAGTAAGTGTCAAAAAATTATTAAAATATTATTAACTTAGAGGCGATGCATTTACAAATGACACATTAAAGTGGTCAACATATTTTAATTTTGTAATACCTATTTACTTGCGTCGAAAATTCGGAGACTAGATACTTATGAAGAATAATGATGTTTTCTAGAACGTTGCTGGATTTAAACTAATGTTTTAAAATTTGATGAAGTGCTGGAAACTACCCACTATTACTACCCGAATGTTAACCCTTCAGGATTATTTGTTGACTTGAAATACGGTTTCTTAGGTGCATCGCCTGATTGTAAACGAATTATTGTAACTATTATTATACATATCAGAGTTTAATAATTTATTATGTTTTAGGTTTAATTGATTCAGATGAACTTGTTGAAGTAAAATGTTTTTTAAAAGTAGCCACATCAAAAATGTCATTGAGAGAGGCCGTAGAAAAGCGTATGGTTCCTTGCTTAAAAATTGAAAATAGTGAAATTCACAAATTATTATTATCAGGTAAGATTTGTTACTGGCTTTTCATTTTTCTAATTTTTTTAGAATATTACAAATTATTGTTTTAAGATACAAGGACAACTCGTCATCACAAGAAGAAAAACATGCCATTTTATTATTTATACAGGAGATGATAATCCACTTTTTACCAAAAACATAAATTTCAACGAAACTTTTTTTAACAATATGGTAGAAAAGTTGAGACGATTCTATGAGGATTGCGTTGGGCCGGAAGTTATTTTAAACAGGAGAGGCAAAAGATTAAAATGTAAAGATCCACCAGAAAATATTTAAATGTAAAAATAATAAAAGTATATTTTTTAAATAAAATATTTTGATGCCAGTTTTTCTTTTTACTTAATTCAGAATACCACGTATACAAAATTTACGCTAACATTTTTTCTCTCAGAAACCTGTGACCAGATTTCTTCCAAAATTTGACCAAGAAGTGTCTATATGGCCACCAATAATTGGTATTTTTTTCAAGAATTTTGAATTTACAGTTTTTTGTTATTAACAATTTTATAGTTTTTATATTTATTTACAACGATGTTTATTCTGTGTCTAATGTTTTTCTAATTGTGCTGGGAAAATGGAATAATAAACACTTATTCTGTAAGCGATCGCTCGGCACACAAACAATAATTTTATTTACCCTCATATATAACTATAGATGGCCAGCCGTACGCTGGGCATATTATAATTAAAATTTCTTCAAGATATAACAATGATATAACTGGTCTACTGAAAATCAATATCCGCAAATCAGTATTCTTTTTCTCATTTTACTAATTTGTTTTATGGAATAATTGTTTTGTAAATATCGCAAAATATTTAAAAAACGTTACATTAATTTATAATACAAAAATTTGTTTTGACTTCGTTAATAAAAAAAAGAAAAAAATATATAGTGCCTAGTTCCATCTATGATAAAAGTTATAAACTAAAGTACAATTATTTCGTCATTAACTACGTCCATTTTTGATCCAAAGTGAAAAAATGAAAATAAAATGCAGCATGATTTTAGTTTTTAACTATTTCTTAGGTCTGATCTCTTTAGAAAATTCTGATTGGCCTATTTGATAGAAAAAAGTTCAACTTAGGAAAGGTTTAGTTTCATTTTAAGAAAATTTATTTAGATTGTTGTTTATTTATACAAATGTAAAGGTCTAAAATAGTTCGCATTCAACATCTCTTTTTCAATATTAAACAATAAATTAACAAAAAATCAATGCAATCCTTACCTAAGTTAGACCTTTATATGCAATTTAGTGAAAAAAATAAAACGATTTGAGTTGTAATAACGGAGAAAGTTAGAATAAACTTTTGGTCTGCAGGTGCCATTCTGATGTACAGCGATACCCCGTCCTTAACGGAAAAAATGTTCTTAGAAAATTTATAATTTGTTCGTTGGTTTCTTTCATTTAGAATTTTATTTTCATTATTATTTTCGTTTGATTATTTTTATGTTTGTTATTTATTGGATATTTATTTAGTTTCAATTAATTAGTGTTTTTTATGAAATGTGATAATCTTTTTTATTATTTATTTGTTTTCAATTGACTTTTGATTTGATCTTCACAATATTTCTTACATAAATTAATTTCTTTTATGAATAATTTTTCTTCTCAATAGATAGTAAACAATAAGAGCCCCAAAACGGAACCTTGTGGAACAACCAAATTAACGGAAAAAAAAGCAAAACAGAGGGTTTAAATAACAACAACCACCGATTGAAATAAATCATAATTTATTTATTTATTATAAGTTTTGTTTTTAAATATATACAATAAAGATATTTACACACAATTTCAATAAATCATTTTTACATACTATACAATCAAAAAATAATATACACTGTGTGTTCATTCATATATATAAATATAAATATAGACCGGTTAATAAAAATACAGTAAATATTAAACAAAAATAATAATAATTAAAACGAACGAAACCTTTGGTTATTTCTCCTGCATCGAACCCCACACATTTTTATATCAATCTCGTAATCAGTTCGTTTATTATTTAATTATTTATCGGGAATGTTTTAAAAGTCGACTACAATTCAAAAAATATCCGTCTACTGATAATAATAATATATACATCAAAGATTGTTTCTCTTCTAAATTATTAATTAGTAACGAATACAATCTACCAGCAAAGATAGGCCAATATATTACTAGATATCACATTTAAGTAAATACAATTTAAAAATAATCGTTAATCAGCTTCGCGGAGTCAATATCCTCAGCTTCGAACGATTTCCTACAATTCACGATGAGTTTTTTTACTTTAAAATGTTCCGTCAATTGAATTAGTTTACAAAACACAAAAAAACAAAATTAGCACTGAGAATTTTAAAATAATAATAAAAATAAGTCCTCTTGTGGAATTACGGCAATATTTTTAACTAAAACCTGTTTCTAGAAAAAACTTCTGATTTACAAAACAGGCTTCAAGGTGGAATTTGTCAAGACTGTATCTCTGTGAAAAATTTTCGAATCACAACTTTCTCTACCTTTTCTTGAAAGCTTTTTGTTGCTCAGAAAATCCCAAAAATACAAATAGAGGAAACTTTGTTGACCACATTAGAACATTTGACTGTGTCAAACAAGAAACTTTTGCTGGTACGAAAACCCCTAGATTATATAGAACCATTTTTATTTAAAATCCTCTTTCTTTTTCTCTTGAAAAGTTTTTTACCATAAAAAATACAAAAAAATTGGACAAAAACCATCTATTGTACCTCAAAAAGAAGTTGTAGCTGGACCAAAAAGTCTTCAAGTTGAAATTTGACAAGAAAGTTTATCTGTGACGATTTTTTGAATCGGAACCTCCTTAAAAACTTTTTGTTGCCAAAATTATACCACAAAGACAAACGGAAGAGAAAAAAAATATGCAGAAACTTTGTTGACCACGTTAGAATATTTGACTTTGTCGACAAACTAATTTTAACCGATCCCAAGATGGAGTTAGACCAGAGAGTGTTGATTGTGACCATTTTTATTTAAAATCCTTTTTCTTATTCCCTTAAAAAGTTTCTACCAGTAGAAGACAACAGATTCCATAGAAATCCTCGATTGTGCAAAAAAAACAAGCTTCAGATTTACAAAACAGGCTTCAAGGTGGAATTTGTCAAGACTGTATATCTGTGAAGAATTTTCGAATCAGAACTTTCTCTAATTCCTCTTGAAAGCTTTTTGCTACTCAGGAAATCCCAAAAGTACAAATAGAGGAGACTTTGTTGACCACATTACAACATTTGACTTCGTCAGACAGCAGATTTTAACGGGTAAAAAGCTGGAATTAGACAAAACTGGGCCATTTTTATACAAAAACCTTCAATTACCAGAATTTACAGATTATAGCGACTATAGAAGCATTTTTGCAAGAAATTTTTCTGTTCTTGGAAGTTTTTGCGTTGCCAAAAACTTTATTGACAAAGATAGAACCTTTGACTGTGTCAAACAAGTTTTCGCTGATTAAAAACAATCTCCAAGCTGGAATTGGAATCGTCTATAGCAATTATAGAAGCATTTTTGCATGAAACTCTTTTGTTCTTGAAAGTTTTCCTTTGCCAAAAACTTTGTCGACTAAGATAAAACCTTCGACTGTGTCAAACAAGTTTTAGCTGAATTAAAACAACCTCCCAGTTGGAATTGGACAAGTTTGAATCGTCCATAGCGATTATAGAAGCATTTTTGCATGAAACTCTTCTCTTCTTGAAAGTTTTCCGTTGCCAAAAACTTTAATGACTAAAATAGTGCCTTTAACTGTGTCAAACACTTTTCGCTGATTCAAAACAATCTTCAAGCTGAAATTGGACAATATTACATCGTCTATAGCAATTATAGAAGCATTTTTGTATAAAACTCTTCTCTTCTTGAAACTTTTTCCGTTGCCAAAAACTTTATTGACTAAAATAGTACCTTCGATTGTGTCAAACAAGTTTTCGCTGATTCTAAACAATCTCCAAGCTGGAATTGGACAAGATTACATCGTCTATAGCAATTATAGAAGCATTTTTGCATGAAACTCTTCTCTTCTTGAAAGTTTTCCTTTGCCAAAAACTTTGTCGACTAAGATAAAACCTTCGATTGTGTCCAACAAGTTTTCGCTGATTCTAAACAATCTCCATGCTGAAATTGGACAATATTACATCGTCTATAGCAATTATAGAAGCATTTTTGCATGAAACTCTTCTGTTCTTGAAAGTTTTCCGTTGCCAAAAACTTTAATGACTAAAATAGTGCCTTTAACTGTGTCAAACACTTTTCGCTGATTCAAAACAATCTCCAAGCTGGAATTGGACAAGATTACATCGTCTATAGCAATTATAGAAGCATTTTTTCATGAAACTCTTCTGTTCTTGAAAGTTTTCCGTTGCCAAAAACTTTGTCGACTAAGATAGAACCTTTGACTGTGTCCAACAAGTTTTCGCTAATTCAAAACAATCTCCAAGCTGGAATTGGACAAGATTGCATCGTCTATAGCAATTATAGAAGCATTTTTTCATAAAACTCTTCACTTCTTAAAAGTTTTCCATTGCCAAAAACTTTGTCGACTAAGATAGAACCTTTGACTATGTCAAACAAGTTTTCGCTGATTCAAATCAATCTCCAAGCTGGAATTGGACAAGATTACATCGTCTATAGCAATTATAGAAGCATTTTTGCACGAAACTCTTCTGTTCTTGAAAGTTTTCTGTTGCCAAAAACTTTGTTGACTAAGATAAAACCTTTGACTGTCTCAAACAAGTTTTAGCTGGATCAAAACAATCTCCAAGCTGGAATTGGACAAGATTACATCGTCTATAGCAAGTGTAGAAGCATTTTTGCACGAAACTCTTCTGTTCTTGAAAGTTTTCCGTTGCCAAAAACTTTATTGACTAAGATAGAACCTTTGACTGTGTCAAACAAGTTTTAGCTGAATCAAAACAATCTCCAAGCTGGAATTGGACAAATTTGAATCGTCCATAGCGATTATAGAAGCATTTTTGCATGAAACACTTCTCTTCTTGAAACTTTTTCCGTTGCCAAAAACTTTGTTGACTAAGATAAAACCTTTGACTGTCTCAAACAAGTTTTAGCTGGATCAAAACAATCTCCAAGCTGGAATTGGACAAGATTACATCGTCTATAGCAAGTGTAGAAGCATTTTTGCACAAAACCCTTCTCTTGAAACTTTTTCCGCTGCCAAAAACTTTGCTGACTAAGATAAAACCTTTAACTGTGCCAAACAAGTTTTCGCTGATTCAAAACAATCTCCAAGCTGGAATTGGACAAGATTTCATCGTCTATAGCAAGTGTAGAAGCATTTTTGCACGAAACTCTTCTGTTCTTGAAAGTTTTCCGTTGCCAAAAACTTTGTCGACTAAGATAAAACCTTCGACTGTGTAAAGTTGGTATAAATGGCAACGAAAATGGATGAAACAATTACAGATGATTGAAGAGGAGGTTGAGCATTGGAAAAACTTACAGAAGCAAATTATTTTGCAGTAAGCAACTGAAGGAACGAAAATTTGAAAGAGATCTAGAAAGGGAAATGGAAAAATATCTCCGAAATCATAAAAAAATAAAAATATACTGAGTAATTCCAGATATAAAGTTAAAAACAGCCACAGAAAATTCACTTAACGACAAATAAAGTTTGGAAAATAAAATAAACAATAGAACCCCAAAACCAGAGATTTGGAGACATATTTTTTTTGGACACTAATTCAAATGACACATTTATATAAAAACATACCAGAAACGACGCGTTAGTAAACGGCTAGAATCTCACACACGCTTTTGGACCACTTTTTAAGCCACCCACTAACACCCTTTTCCTTTCTACCCTCAGAATCAAAGTATTTTCCAAAAATCGAACAAAACTTATATATGTCGGAATCAGGTACAGATACAACGTTACGATAACAAAAAAATGTATTACAAAATGGAATCATTCCTGACCGAAGGTGTCGGTCTCCTCGATGGCGTACGTCAATTTCTCCACGAGTTGTTCGTAACTCTTGTACGGCGGCAGATCCAAGCGATTGAAGCAAGTGTGGGAGCGCGGCAACCACGATTCCTTACCGACTTTTTCGATACAAAAACGTTGCGGGCCGTTGGAGCCCATCAGTTCAGCGAAACCACCGACCGGTACTCGGCAAGTTCCTGTTACGAACTGCAATAATCGAGCTCGTTTCTCGTTGTCAGATTGCTTCACAAACTAGAAGAAAAAAAAACAAGAACTACATCGACCGTATCGAAAATGGATTAATTTAAATTTCGTTAGTGCAATTCGTCCGCGCCTTTACCGTATCTTAGTTCCTAGTGCGCAGGCTTCTGACAGTTTGAAAACGGTAACTGACCGAACTAGTTAAAAAGGTAAAAGTCACGTTCTTTTGCGCGAAATTTAGGGATTTTTAAGTATCGAGGGTTTGAATTATAGAGATTATACAGGGTGTACCAACTTTACGACAAAGTTCGTTATATGCGTTGTTTTAGACGATATCAAAAAAATGTTATTAACAAAAATAGCAGATGTCTTTAGGGTCCATATTTTGAAATTACCTTAAACTGTACGGTATAATATACAGGGGTTCCCAATTAAAAAATCATATGTTTGGTTTGTAACGGAGTTATACAACACTCTGTATAGTTTAAGGTAATTTCAAATTATGGACCCTAAAGACATCTACTGTTTTGGTTAATAACTTTTTTGAATATCTTCTAAAACAACCCATATACCGAACTTTGTCGTAAGGTTGGTACACCCTGTATAAAAAACTTATAAGAGGTTTCTTGTAAAGGGAACATTTTATTTCTAATTTTCTTATTCCTTTACTTTTAGAGTTTTAAAAGACAAAGTATAAAATTGATTAATTTAAATTTCGTTAGTGCAGTGCGTCCGCGCCTTTACCGTATCTTAGTTCCTAGTGCGCAGGCTTCTGACAGTTTGAAAACGGTAACTGACCGAACTCGTTAAAAAGGTAAAAGTCACGCTCTTTTGCGCCAAATTCAAAGGATTACTATTTTGGATCGAATTTTTTTTAGAGATTATTGTGATGGAAATTCAAATTAGGGAGATACAATTTTATTTATATCATAATTGCTAGTTTAGGCTTGTTTTTACCGCTCAATTCGTTTTTAATAGACATCTTAATGTCTAGTTTCGAATTTTAGAGATTGACTTCTAGTTTTAGAGACTGTTTCAAATTTTATCATCCAATAGATATTTCTGGAAGACGAAAAAAACCACCCGTCAATTCCTTATTGAAGAGAAAAGGCAACTCAAAAACCGTCAAATTCGTGTTTCCGAAAATTTCAACTCACTCCCGTTTGGTTCTTTTTCAAAATTTTCAAAAAAGTATAAAAATTGTTTCCGCCTGCACCCAAGGTAAAGCTTGACCGTTTTCTATGAAAAAACAACTACTTCCTGGGCTATATGCCCCAACGGACATTGACATTCCAATAGAAAACGTGAAGGCGACCGACTTCGTCGATACTTAAAACCATATCTATCGATTTGCAAATCAACGGAAAGAACACTACATCAGTACGAAGTACGTAGATCTTCTCATCCCGCAGAGCAGGATGCAGAATGATCCTTTTACGCCAATACATAAACCGTGAATCCACGTACCGATGCAAATCGACAGAGATGGTTTTAAGTATCGACGAAGTCGGTCGCCATCCCGTTTTCTATTGGAATCTAATTCAACGTCCGTTAGGGCATATAGCCCAGGAAGTAGTTGTTTTTTCATAGAAAACGGTCAAGCAAAACGGGTATAGAAACTATTGTTTCTTTACCTTACTTTTCATTTTTACTATTGACTGTACCTTGTATTTGAAATTATTTTCAGTATTTGTTTATCTGTCTGCCAGATTATTTACAATTTTCGAAGTATTCCTCTATAAAGTAGTGATTTTAAGCTCACCGTTCTCATTTTACGAACTGGCAACTGCGCACCAACAGCTAAAGTAGAAGAACGTAAACAGAGACTTTGTACTGCAAGCTTGTATTTTGCATTTTTCACGTTTTATGGTTAGGTCAATAAACAATTTAAGGTTTTTAATTGATAGAAACCATATTCAAAAAATAAAATTTCATATAGGTATACTACTATTATTAAATAATAGTTCATAAGCTCATAAGTTCATAAGCTCTGACGTAATCTCTTCAGAAAATCGGTGATGGGCGCCACTGAAATCTTCTAATATTTAATGTTACTTAGAAGTTTATTTAAATTAAAGAAATTTTATGGAAATTTAGTTATTTTGGTACTTTATTTTTAAAACGGTGATAACTTTATGAATTTTTACTAGTTACCTGCCAAAACCAAGCAACTGGTTTACTATTTCTTGTGTAGTGCCTGTAGATGGTGTGCCGTTGCCAATCCTCGACGTCGATCTCTTGCATACCGCACAGCAACAACTCCAATTCTCGTTCGTCGAAATATTTCAACCATTCGATAGGTACGACTTCGTTAAAACCGTCGAGAAAAGCTTGCGTCTGTTGCTCGATACCTCTGGTCATCCTCCAATCGGTCATCAACGTCAAATATTCCTCCTTATTTTCTTCGGTAACCCTAAGAAAAACGCAAATCAATCTAAACTAATACAAAAATTCCCTGTATGCAAATTTTGATCCAAATCCAAGAACAATGATTTTTTTTTTTATTTGACTTAATATTATTATAAATTAATCACTGCGTGCCGAGCGAAGCGAGGTTCGCAGCACCAAATCAATCTAAAGTAAATTAATTTGGTGCTGCGAACCTCGCTTCGCTCGGCACGCAGTGGTTAATTTATAATAATACCCAATTTAAACATAATTGACATATATTTATAAATGAATTGCTGTGCATATATATATATATATAGATTTTCCTATTGCTACATTTTTGATTTTTAAAATAAAAAAAAAATGGATTAATTTAAATTTCATTAGTGCAAAGCGTCCGCGCCTTTACCGTATCTTAGTTCCTAGTGCGCAGGTTTCTGACAATTTGAAAACGGTAACTGACATCCCAATCAAACTGCACAAAAAAGGTTTTGGGTTACACCTGGCGGGAGAAATAAAATTGTCGCGGCCATGTTGGTTCGTGTGCAGCACAGTACAGACTGATGCCTGGAAGTCGGGGGATTAATGTAGAGTGTAGCGGGGAGATGCGCTATCGCCCACTGCGCACCGCAATGGCGAATCGCTCACGGGAATTTTTTATGACCAATCGGAGGTTGAGAAAAAAAACGACCCTCGTAAATTAGTTAAAATTGACTTAATATTATTATAAATTAATCACTGCGTGCCGAGCGAAGCGAGGTTCGCAGCACCAAATCAATCTAAAGTAAATTAATTTGGTGCTGCGAACCTCGCTTCGCTCGGCACGCAGTGATTAATTTACAAAACCAAAATTAAACATAATTGAGCTGGAAAAAATAGTTTTTAAATCAGTTAAAATCGATGTATTTTCTTCGGTAACCCTAAGAAAAACAAAGCAAAGTATACAATAGGAATCGACCTACTCACCGTTCTTTATCGCCATTCTTCTTCAACTCGTGGTGCACGATTTGTCCCAACACTTCGAAATCCACGCTATGGTACAACTCCAAGCCGCAATCGTCGATATCGTTCTCCTTTATCCACACCAGGGAGTTGTAAAATTCCGGATCGATGCTCTCGATGTCTTTCATCACCAATTTCTTGCCCAACATTCGTTTGTAGAAGGGCATTGTGAAGCCGGAGTAGATGAACCGGCCGTGGTAAAGAGCCATCGCTATGAATCTCCCTAAAGGAAACAAAAAACATCAACACCGATACATCTTAAACTTACTCCAGACACTCTTACCGATGAATTTGAAGTAAGTCAGATGCTCCGGATTAACGTACGAAGCCGGATTGATCTGCAGACTGTAGTTGTTCTTGTTGGCGTACTCGAACAAACAGTACATGGGATTGAGGGCTTCGTGGGAGACGAGGAAGAACCATTCTCTGCTGACGCCGCCGTAATCCAAACCTTCTTCGCCTTTGAAGATGATGTAGAGACGTCTGCGTAATTCGTACGCCGGTAATCTCATTATGGTGTGGAAGGAGTCTTCGAAGAGCGTTTGACGAGTCACCTGGATCTTTATGTGACTCGGTAGGGCGTTGCTTTGACACAAGAAACTGCAAGACGTAACAAGACACAGTATTACCTAAACGTAAACCTACCAGGAATCGAAGAAACCAAGAAAACAATCGAAGGAAAATCCCACTGACCAACACTCCTACAAGACAATAAAATACATCAAATCTTCCTTAGACTGAGCAACAACCAGAGGCACCAAGAAGAAGAACCAAGAAACCAAGAGGAAGCCATCTCAGTAGTCGTACAAGGACCAAACAAAAAGAGCAAACTAAAGAAAAACCAATATCTGCTAATGGAACCAGATTGCTTTACCAATATGGGTGCTCACCCAACGCCCAGAAAAACCCAGCGGTGGAATTCGTTGAACAGGAAGTTTGCTAGAGATGGAAATATCCAACCTCCATAATAACTGACAACGGATGCTAGTTTAAAGGAGATCTCTGGGAAAGGTTTCTCAGAAGGAGTAATTTGTAGGGTAAAACATCCCCAATTTACCATCAAAAGTCTAACCCAGTGGAAAAGAGAATCCAAGAGATTAAGAAAGGTCTACTGGCTAGGCTGCTAAACAAAGACGAACAGCACTGGGAAGCGGCGATAGACGACGTACACACTACGTACGAGAACCAACAATGTCAGAGAAGGATGTCCAAGATGAAAACTAGACAACAACGCATCCATAGGGCTAAGGCAAGAGATACGGTTTATGCGAGAAAACTAGTTCCGAATCAGAACCGTCCTACACACTCCGTTATCAGAGTTACCGGAGCAGGTCCGGAGCAGCAGACCTTGAAGGAGGGAAAGGAAACCCGCTTCAACATGGATCACATTCGACCAGCCCCACCCAAAAAAATATAAACCATCCCGGAGAAAACCTATACCACACCCAAGGAGACCTAGATCACCCCAAAAAAAATTGGAACAACCCCAAAAAAACCTAGAGCACCTACAAGAAGACCTATATCACCCCCAAGGAGACCACAAGGAAATTAGGACCAATCTCCATAAGACCTGAACCAACCTCAAGAAGACCTGGAGCGACCCCAAAAAGACCTGGACCAGCCACAAAAAGACCTAGACCACCTCCAAGAAGACCTACCCGGAGAAGACCTATACCACCCCCAAGGAGACCACAAGAAAATTAGGACCAATCCCCATAAGACCTGAACCAACCCCAAGAAGACCTGAGCAAACCCCAAAAAGACCTGGACCAGCCACAAAAAGACCTAGACCACTTCCAAGAAGACCTACCCGGAGAAGACCTATGCCACCCCCAAGGAGACCACAAAAAGATTTGGACCAATCACAAAAAGACCTAGACCACCTCCAAGATGACCTACCCGGAGAAGACCTATACCACCCCCAAGGAGACCACAAGAAAATTTGGACCAATCCCCAAGGAGACCTAAACCACCTCCAAGAAGATTTGGACCAACCGCAAGAAGCTTTGGACCAACCTCAAGAAGACCTGCACTAACCAAAAAAAGACCTAGACCACCCCCAATAAGACCTACCCGGAGAAAACTTACACCACCTCCAAGGAGACCACAAGAAGATTTGGACCAACCCTCATAAGACCTGAACCAACCCCAAGACGAACTGGACCACCCCCAAGAAGACCTAAACCATTCCGGAGAAAACCTATACCACCCCCAAGGAGAACCAGCCCACCCCTAGAAGATTTGGACCAACCTCAAGAAGATTTGGACCAACCTCAGGAAGATTTGGAACAACCTCAAGAAGACCTGAAACAACCACAAAAAAAGACCTACCCTACCCGGAGAAGACATATACCACCTCCAAGGAGACCAACCCCAAGAAGGCCCAAACTAACCACAAAAAGACCAAGACCACCTCGGAGAAAGCCTATACCACCCCCAAGGAGACCTAGATCACCCTCAAGAAGATTTGGAACAACTCAAAGAAGACCTAGACCTCCCCAAAAAGACCTACACCATTCCGGAGAAAACCTATACCACCCCCAAAAAGATTTGGACCAACATTAAGAAGACCTAGACCACCCCCAAGAAGATATAGATCATCCCCAAGAAGATTTGGAACAGCTCAAAGAAGACCTAGACCACCCCCAACAAGATTTGGACCGACCCCAAGAAGACCTGAACCAACCTTAAGAAGACCTAGACCAACCTCAAAAAGACATAGACCACCCCCAAGAAGACCTAAGCCATCCCAGAGAAAACCTATACCACCCCCAAGGAGACCTAGACTACTCCCAAGAAGATTTGGACAAATCTCAAGAAGACCTGGACCAACCACAAGAAAACCTGGACAACGAACCATAGACGTTCACTGAATGCGAAATCAACAAGGAATAATAAAAATTAGTTTATATGCGTTTTTTTTAAGCTCTTTTCCCCCTTATACAACAGTAATAAAATTAAAAAAAAAGATTTTCAATTACTTTAAATCACTTTGTTGCTGCGAACCTCGCTTCGCTCGGCACGCAGTGGTAAATTTACACTTAATAATACCAAATATAAAAATAATTGAATTAAATAAAATAATTTAAAATTGATTTATATTAGTAAATGGGCTCCACTGAAATCTTTTTATTTCGAATTCTACCAAGTTTAATGTACGTAATCATTTTTAGCTATAAAAAAAAAGGGTAAGATAGATATCATTCCCAGACAGAAGATGACAAAGAAACGGTCTAATTAGTAGAATGAAATCTGTTAATCTGCAGTTTATTCCGTTTGTATTAGAAAATATCGATATATAGAACGTTATGGACTCCACTGATATCTTTTTATTTCGAACTCAACTTCCTAAGTTTAATGTCTATAATTTTTTTTAACTATAAATACAATGTTAAGATAAATATCAAATAAAAAATAAGTAACCGATTATATAAACAAATATCGACAAATATAAAACGTTATAGTGACAGTTTTTTCTTACCGAAATTGGCTGATTTTCCATTTGAACGACCGCTCGTATGCCCTGGGCACTCCGTAGACTCCCTTAGGTCCTTTCGGTGCTCCGGGTCTCGGATCGTCGAACGTCGTCGTTTTCGTATTGTGATCCACGAAATATCTCTTGTTATCTTCGGTGAATCTTATCTCCCAACCGGGCGGTAAGGGCAGCTCCTCCACGTCGCTGATCTCTTGACCTTGAGTCCTCGGGTCTTCCCATTGCGTCGTGCGGTTCTTGTGATTCACGAAATAAACACGACCTACCAAGAAAATATAAGGGATATAAAGTAAACGCGTGCCGAGCGAAGCGAGGTTCGCAGCACCAAATTAATTTATCTTAGATTGATTTGGTGTCGGACAAAAATTATTGAAACTTGTTTTGTTTTGAGCAATTTTTGGAGTCGAATAAAAAATTATTGAAACTTGTAATTATTGAAACTTTTTTTAAGCAATTTTTGGTGCCAAAAAAAAATTATTGAAACTTTTCGGCTATTTTAGGTGCCGAAAAAAAAATTATTGAAACTTGTTTTAAACAATTTTATGTGTCGAAAAAAAAATTATTGAAACTTGTTTTAAACAATTTTGTGTCGAAATAAAAAATTATTGAAATTTGTTTTGAGCAATTTTTGGTGTCGAAAAAAAATTATTGAAACTTGCTTTGAGCAAATTTTGGTGTCGAATAAAAAAAAATTATTGAAACTTGTTTTGTTTGGAGCAATTTTTGGTGTCGAAAAAAAATTGAAACTTGTTTTGTTTTGAGCAATTTTTGAGGTCGAAAAAAATTGTTTAAACATAGTTTCATACCTTCAGGTTGAACCCGCCGCTCCCAACCGGACGGCAGCGGCCCCAAACCGTCGTCTTCGTCTGCCACCACCGAGGGCCCCGGTACAGGCCCGGCTTGATGTTGCGGATACAAAAACCGTTGATTGCCTTGCGACACAATATGCTGTCTCTGTCCCTGCCATTGTTGGTAATGCTGCAGCCTCTCGGTGTTCGGCCGTTGCCAGGTCGTCGTCCTCATATTGTGATCCACGTAGTAGACTCGACCTCTGGGATCTCGTCGAAGTTCCCAACCGGGCGGTAGCGGTTGCGGCCTCTCCCAAGACGTGGATCTACACGAAAAAAAAAATCACACGAAACACATTTTTTTTCGCCGGTTAAATATCACACTCACCTCGTGTTATGATCTACGTAATATCTACGACCGTAAGTATCGAACCTCAATTCCCAACCGGGAGGTAGAGGCTCGGCATCCGATCTAGTTTCTTCGGATTCGCTGTGAACGGCGTTACCGTTAGGGACGGTCACCGGAGGACCGATACTACCATTGGGTATGCTCGTGGTACTGTTAGACACCGGCAATGGATTCATCGGTACGAGTGCTTGACTTCTGCGCGATTCTAATCGCTCCGTACTACTTCGAACCGACGGAGTTGACGAGTTCGACGTCGGGATCGTGTTTTCTGATCCTTGACCTCTTAGTTGAGCCCTGATACCTTTTAGTGCGTTCCTCGGTTCTGTGTTATTCTGTCCCAACGGTAGCGATTCGTTCGAACGCATATACTGAGCCATATCCACTATCAGGCCCTACAAAACCATATACTTATTCCCACAGGTACTTTTATCGACCGCTCAAGGGCCTACCCTTTGTATTTATCACCTTCCTCGCTTGTCCTTAACCCTATCCTCATGATTTATACATTTCCTAGCTAATTAAGGGCTTAATCTTTGTGTTAATCATCTTCCTCAACTGCCCTTGACCCTATCCTCATGATTTGTACATTTCCTGACTAATTTAGGGCATAACCCTTGTGTTAGTCACCTTCCTCAACTGCCCTTGACCCTATCCTCATGATTTGTACATTTCCTGACTAATTAAGGGCCTAGGCATTGTGTTAATCACCTTCTTTGACTGCTCTTGGCCCTATCCTCATTATTTGTACATTCCCTGATTAATTAAGGGCCTGCCACCTTCCTCAACTGCCCTTGACCCTATCCTCATGATTTTTATATTTTCTGACTAATTAAGGGCCTACCCTTTCTATTAATCACCTTCCTCGCATGCCCTTGACCCTATCCTCATGATTTGAATTAGAAAACTCACTTACTACCAACTCAGCGTTTTAAGTGCTTTTAGGTTTAATTAAATAATAAAAAATAATTATCATGGAAGATTTACACAATATTAATGTATTCGATGTTCCGCAGGTCCCAAATACCGCCCCGAATACATTAAATGGCACCCAACGTGAGGCCCAGGTCATGGCGCCCAACGTGAGGCCCTGGTCACACTATCTTCGAAGAAGAGATGGTCCCACGACCCGTGAAGAATAAGTAAAAGATATGATCTCTCCCCCAAGGAAGACAGTGCAACGTATGGAGTATGTCCAGCCCCCATCCTGAAGCCCGTCCTCGTGCACCAGGTGCTCGTCCACGTCGATGATGTTCCCAAACGTTACGTTTAGTAGATCTTCGCCGAGGAGGATACCTTCAGCTCCATCTACCAGGTTTCCCAGGTGCCTCTACATGGTGTACCCAGAACCATGGACGCCTTCTCCAGGAAGGAAGCCTACAACTGCTAGCACCATGTCCCCAAAAACACTGCAATGGACGCCTTCTCTAGGAAGGAAGCCTACAACTCTATACACCAAGTCCCCAGGTGTGCTGCAATGGAAGCCTTCTCCAGGAAAAATTCCTTTAGATACATGCACCAGGTCTCCCAGGTGTCCCAAACCCTCCAGGTGTGCTGCAATGGAAGCCTTCTCCGGGAAAAATTCCTTTACATACATGCACCAGGTCTCCCAGGTGCCCCAAACCCTCCAAGTGTGCTGCAATGGAAGCCTTCTCCAGGAAGAATTCCTTTAGATACATGCACCAGGTCTCCCAGGTGTCCCAAACCGATGTCCAGGGCCAAAGAAGACCGTTCCTGGTCACCTCCTCCATAGACAATCAAATTAAAGCAGCAGGAAAAAAGTCCAGGTGCACCAATCAACAAGCAGCAGATAGATCAGTCAGATAGACAGATAAATATGAGGTAATAAGATAGGTACACAAATATTTCCCAGATTTTTGTTGACTAGAGCAAATATTGAAGTTAAACTAATCACAGAATATTTTAAATTAACAATGAAATATTTTTAATCTCCCTCCAACGAAAAATGTAAACAAACGACATTGACATAATAAAATTTTAGTGATTATTTAAAATTGGCTTAACAATAACCCATTATAATTGATAACACTTGAAAATAGATTATTATTATATTATTGAGCACCATAATTATATGAAATACTTTCACTTACTTGCATAACACACTTCAATTCGCCTACTTTGGTAGGTGAATCAGGCTGTTTAGCTTCACTCAACAAATCTAAAGTTACATCAAGATTATCACATCTTCCATTAAAACGACACAGTAATGTGAACAAGTCCACTTTTTTCTCTCCTATAATGGTATCTTTCCTAAAATTATTGTGGTCTTTGACAGCAAATACAATCTTAGACCTAGGTGTGACCAAACACGTAAAGGTTTCATTCCATTTTGGTTGGGAACTGCTAGTTTTGAAAGTTTCAGTCTTTTGTGGAGCTCTATCGTCCACTAAAATCTCCACATAAGGTGTTGGTTTGAGTAGAGTATTTGGTCTTAAGTGAGCAGAATCAACTAAAAAGACATTTTCAACATTTATACTGAATAAAATTTATCTAAACAACCTTGAATGATTTTCAATGAAATTAAACTTAATAACTTTCATGCAATTTTATTTGTTTTGTGGTTAACTTACTTGTAATGCTTAGTTGGTGGAAAGCAGTTCCTGATCCACTTCCTTGTGCTTGATCCATTATAAATTGATCAACTAACAGACCTAAAAAAGAATACAATTCATACACGATAGGAACTAGAAATTACTGTGTCATGATGTAACTTGCATTGCAGTAATTTCTATTTCTTATTTAGGTAAATCCCCAGTAATTTGTATCTTATGAAATAGTTTTTTTGTTAATAAAGCGATTACACCTTTGTTTATCATATTTGACATCTATCGAAGCAACCAATATCGAATACCTTAACAAATCGTAGACAATAAAAAAATTAAAAGATATCTTACCAAACGCTGACGTAGGGAATCATTACACAATAAAAATTAGCAGTTTGACGCAGTGTATCACTATAAAGATGTTGATTTTTATATGCAGATTGGATATTTCATTGAATTGTAGATTATTTTGATATTTCACTACACCAACAATTATTTATGGGGATGTATTGAAAACATAGAACCTGTCCGACATTTTTCACCATTTGCTTTACACTGCTGCCAAAAGCCAAAAGTAAAATAAAGATGAACGATATTTCGAAGTGTCAAACCAAGTATGGATACTTTTAAAAACAAACATTTTTTTTAATACTTATGAAATACAGAAAAAATAAAAATTAGCTACTTTGTACCGTTTTCAGTCATAATATATAATAGTTAATTTTAATTAGAATTTTTTTTATATAAGTCAAAAATAGGTTTTGCACAGTAACAATCACAGATATAAACATATGTTATATAATTATTTATATATCTGTGGCCTGTGGTAACAGTATTTAAAATTACAGATTTCTGCAATGAAGCATAGAAGCCACAGTCACATAGATGGAGGACATGGCGGTAGTTAATAATTACAGTAATCTGCATAATTTTAACAGTAAGTTTAATTCTTAAATTACAGATGGCAATCTCTAATTTTATTTAACATTTCTTAGCTCTACTGAATAACTGAATATTTCAAAATAAATCATTAACGTGATGAAAATTTAGAAATCTTTAACCAAAAAAATTTTAATACAGTTTTATTAAATTTTCATGTGAATAAAACATGATGATCAAGATAATTTGGTACTTTTAGGCATCTTCTTCTAAAATAGTTATTAAAAACTTCCTTATGGAATGTTATAAAAAAAATTTACATTCTTCTTTCAATTTTTCAGGTCATGGTGGGGACGATATTTTTCAAGTTTTCTTCAATTTCAATACAAGCTAATATATTAGATAAAATGAAATGTTAATAGATTATTTTATTTATGTGTATGTTTTTTCGGAGGTGAAAATAAATTATTAAATATTCTATCTGTTGTTTTATTTCACAACTCCCTGGAGCAGCCTTTTTATGAAGAAATAGAATAGAAAAATAGAAAAATCGTGTAGAACCAATAAATCGACCACGTAGAACACAAAAATCGAGTCTCGAGCTTCATTTTTTAACAAAAAAGCTTTTGGTCTTGAAAACGCTTGAAAATGAGTATAACGGGGTTTTTTAAGACGCTGAATCGACTGGTGCAATCAGTTCTTTAATAGCATGTCTAGAACACATTTTATTTTTGGTGGAATGAATTGGGACCAAAAGTAGTACAGTCGCAGTCAAAAGTAGTGAGTTATCTTTAGAAATATTGATATTATTGCAATTTTGACTCGATTTTCGTGTTCTACGGGATTGATTTAGTGGTTCTAGACCATTTTTATCGAAAATTAATTTTGACCAAATTTTGGAAAAAATCAAAGGTTATAGCCTTGCTTCATTTTTTGACAAAAAAGCTTTTGGTCTTGAAAACGCTTGAAAATGTTTAAAACGGGGTTTTTTAAGACGCTGAATCGACTGGTGCAATCAGTTCTTCAATAGCATGTCTAGAACACATTTTATTTTTGGTGGAATGAATTGGGACCAAAAGTAGTACAGTCGCAGTCAAAAGTAGTGAATTATCTTTAGAAATATTGATATTATTGCAATTTTGACTCGATTTTCGTGTTCTACGGGGTTGATTTAGTGGTTCTAGACCATTTTTATCGAAAATTAATTTTGACCAAATTTTGGAAAAAATCAAAGGTTATAGCCTTGCTTCATTTTTTGACAAAATCGCGTTTGGTCTTGAAAACGCTTGAAAATGTTTAAAACGGGGTTTTTTTAAGACGCTGAATCGACTGGTGCAATCAGTTCTTCAATAGCATGTCTAGAACACATTTTATTTTTGGTGGAATGAATTGGGAGCAAAAGTAGTACAGTAGCAATCAAAAGTAGTGAATTATCTTTAGAAATATTAATATTATTGCAATTTTGACTCGATTTTCGTGTTCTACGGGGTTGATTTAGTGGTTCTAGACCATTTTTATCGAAAATTAATTTTGACCAAATTTTGGAAAAAATCAAAGGTTATAGCCTTGCTTCATTTTTTGACAAAAAAGCTTTTGGTCTTGAAAACGTTTGAAAATGTGTAAAACGGGGTTTTTTAAGACGCTGAATCGACTGTGCAATCAGTTCTTCAATAGCATGTCTAGAACACATTTTATTTTTTGTGGAATGAATTGGGAGCAAAAGTAGTACAGTAGCAATCAAAAGTAGTGAATTATCTTTAGAAATATTAATATTATTGCAATTTTGACTCGATTTTCGTGTTCTACAGGGTTGATTTAGTGGTTCTAGACCATTTTTATCGAAAATTAATTTTGACCAAATTTTGGAAAAAATCAAAGGTTATAGCCTTGCTTCATTTTTTGACAAAAAAGCTTTTGGTCTTGAAAACGCTTGAAAATGAGTATAACGGGGTTTTTTAAGACGCTGAATCGACTGGTGCAATCAGTTCTTTAATAGCATGTCTAGAACACATTTTATTTTTGGTGGAATGAATTGGGACCAAAAGTAGTACAGTCGCAGTCAAAAGTAGTGAGTTATCTTTAGAAATATTGATATTATTGCAATTTTGACTCGATTTTCGTGTTCTACGGGATTGATTTAGTGGTTCTAGACCATTTTTATCGAAAATTAATTTTGACCAAATTTTGGAAAAAATCAAAGGTTATAGCCTTGCTTCATTTTTTGACAAAAAAGCTTTTGGTCTTGAAAACGCTTGAAAATGTTTAAAACGGGGTTTTTTTAAGACGCTGAATCGACTGGTGCAATCAGTTCTTCAATAGCATGTCTAGAACACATTTTATTTTTGGTGGAATGAATTGGGAGCAAAAGTAGTACAGTAGCAATCAAAAGTAGTGAATTATCTTTAGAAATATTAATATTATTGCAATTTTGACTCGATTTTCGTGTTCTACGGGGTTGATTTAGTGGTTCTAGACCATTTTTATCGAAAATTAATTTTGACCAAATTTTGGAAAAAATCAAAGGTTATAGCCTTGCTTCATTTTTTGACAAAAAAGCTTTTGGTCTTGAAAACGCTTGAAAATGTTTAAAACGGGGTTTTTTTAAGACGCTGAATCGACTGGTGCAATCAGTTCTTCAATAGCATGTCTAGAACACATTTTATTTTTGGTGGAATGAATTGGGACCAAAAGTAGTACAGTCGCAGTCAAAAGTAGTGAATTATCTTTAGAAATATTGATATTATTGCAATTTTGACTCGATTTTCGTGTTCTACGGGGTTGATTTAGTGGTTCTAGACCATTTTTATCGAAAATTAATTTTGACCAAATTTTGGAAAAAATCAAAGGTTATAGCCTTGCTTCATTTTTTGACAAAAAAGCTTTTGGTCTTGAAAACGCTTGAAAATGTGTAAAACGGGGTTTTTTAAGACGCTGAATCGACTGGTGCAATCAGTTCTTCAATAGCATGTCTAGAACACATTTTATTTTTGGTGGAATGAATTGGGAGCAAAAGTAGTACAGTAGCAATCAAAAGTAGTGAATTATCTTTAGAAATATTAATATTATTGCAATTTTGACTCGATTTTCGTGTTCTACGGGGTTGATTTAGTGGTTCTAGACCATTTTTATCGAAAATTAATTTTGACCAAATTTTGGAAAAAATCAAAGGTTATAGCCTTGCTTCATTTTTTGACAAAAAAGCTTTTGGTCTTGAAAACGTTTGAAAATGTGTAAAACGGGGTTTTTTAAGACGCTGAATCGACTGTGCAATCAGTTCTTCAATAGCATGTCTAGAACACATTTTATTTTTGGTGGAATGAATTGGGAGCAAAAGTAGTACAGTAGCAATCAAAAGTAGTGAATTATCTTTAGAAATATTAATATTATTGCAATTTTGACTCGATTTTCGTGTTCTACGGGGTTGATTTAGTGGTTCTAGACCATTTTTATCGAAAATTAATTTTGACCAAATTTTGGAAAAAATCAAAGGTTATAGCCTTGCTTCATTTTTTGACAAAAAAGCTTTTGGTCTTGAAAACGCTTGAAAATGTGTAAAACGGGGTTTTTTAAGACGCTGAATCGACTGGTGCAATCAGTTCTTCAATAGCATGTCTAGAACACATTTTATTTTTGGTGGAATGAATTGGGACCAAAAGTAGTACAGTCGCAGTCAAAAGTAGTGAGCTATCTTTAGAAATATTGATATTATTGCAATTTTGACTCGATTTTCGTGTTCTACGGGGTTGATTTAGTGGTTCTAGACCATTTTTATCGAAAATTAATTTTGACCAAATTTTGGAAAAAATCAAAGGTTATAGCCTTGCTTCATTTTTTGACAAAAAAGCTTTTGGTCTTGAAAACGTTTGAAAATGTGTAAAACGGGGTTTTTTAAGACGCTGAATCGACTGTGCAATCAGTTCTTCAATAGCATGTCTAGAACACATTTTATTTTTTGTGGAATGAATTGGGAGCAAAAGTAGTACAGTAGCAATCAAAAGTAGTGAATTATCTTTAGAAATATTAATATTATTGCAATTTTGACTCGATTTTCGTGTTCTACGGGGTTGATTTAGTGGTTCTAGACCATTTTTATCGAAAATTAATTTTGACCAAATTTTGGAAAAAATCAAAGGTTATAGCCTTGCTTCATTTTTTGACAAAAAAGCTTTTGGTCTTGAAAACGCTTGAAAATGTGTAAAACGGGGTTTTTTAAGACGCTGAATCGACTGGTGCAATCAGTTCTTCAATAGCATGTCTAGAACACATTTTATTTTTGGTGGAATGAATTGGGAGCAAAAGTAGTACAGTAGCAATCAAAAGTAGTGAATTATCTTTAGAAATATTAATATTATTGCAATTTTGACTCGATTTTCGTGTTCTACGGGGTTGATTTAGTGGTTCTAGACCATTTTTATCGAAAATTAATTTTGACCAAATTTTGGAAAAAATCAAAGGTTATAGCCTTGCTTCATTTTTTGACAAAAAAGCTTTTGGTCTTGAAAACGCTTGAAAATGTGTAAAACGGGGTTTTTTAAGACGCTGAATCGACTGGTGCAATCAGTTCTTCAATAGCATGTCTAGAACACATTTTATTTTTGGTGGAATGAATTGGGACCAAAAGTAGTACAGTAGCAATCAAAAGTAGTGAATTATCTTTAGAAATATTGATATTATTGCAATTTTGACTCGATTTTCGTGTTCTACGGGGTTGATTTAGTGGTTCTAGACCATTTTTATCGAAAATTAATTTTGACCAAATTTTGGAAAAAATCAAAGGTTATAGCCTTGCTTCATTTTTTGACAAAAAAGCTTTTGGTCTTGAAAACGTTTGAAAATGTGTAAAACGGGGTTTTTTAAGACGCTGAATCGACTGTGCAATCAGTTCTTCAATAGCATGTCTAGAACACATTTTATTTTTTGTGGAATGAATTGGGAGCAAAAGTAGTACAGTAGCAATCAAAAGTAGTGAATTATCTTTAGAAATATTAATATTATTGCAATTTTGACTCGATTTTCGTGTTCTACGGGGTTGATTTAGTGGTTCTAGACCATTTTTATCGAAAATTAATTTTGACCAAATTTTGGAAAAAATCAAAGGTTATAGCCTTGCTTCATTTTTTGACAAAAAAGCTTTTGGTCTTGAAAACGCTTGAAAATGTGTAAAACGGGGTTTTTTAAGACGCTGAATCGACTGGTGCAATCAGTTCTTCAATAGCATGTCTAGAACACATTTTATTTTTGGTGGAATGAATTGGGACCAAAAGTAGTACAGTCGCAGTCAAAAGTAGTGAGCTATCTTTAGAAATATTAATATTATTGCAATTTTGACTCGATTTTCGTGTTCTACGGGGTTGATTTAGTGGTTCTAGACCATTTTTATCGAAAATTAATTTTGACCAAATTTTGGAAAAAATCAAAGGTTATAGCCTTGCTTCATTTTTTGACAAAAAGCTTTTGGTCTTGAAAACGCTTGAAAATGTGTAAAACGGGGTTTTTTAAGACGCTGAATCGACTGGTGCAATCAGTTCTTCAATAGCATGTCTAGAACACATTTTATTTTTGGTGGAATGAATTGGGAGCAAAAGTAGTACAGTAGCAATCAAAAGTAGTGAATTATCTTTAGAAATATTAATATTATTGCAATTTTGACTCGATTTTCGTGTTCTACAGGGTTGATTTAGTGGTTCTAGACCATTTTTATCGAAAATTAATTTTGACCAAATTTTGGAAAAAATCAAAGGTTATAGCCTTGCTTCATTTTTTGACAAAAAAGCTTTTGGTCTTGAAAACGCTTGAAAATGTGTAAAACGGGGTTTTTTAAGACGCTGAATCGACTGGTGCAATCAGTTCTTCAATAGCATGTCTAGAACACATTTTATTTTTGGTGGAATGAATTGGGACCAAAAGTAGTACAGTCGCAGTCAAAAGTAGTGAGCTATCTTTAGAAATATTGATATTATTGCAATTTTGACTCGATTTTCGTGTTCTACGGGGTTGATTTAGTGGTTCTAGACCATTTTTATCGAAAATTAATTTTGACCAAATTTTGGAAAAAATCAAAGGTTATAGCCTTGCTTCATTTTTTGAAATTAAAGCTTTTTGTCTTTAAATCTCTTGAAAATGTGTATAACGGGTTTTTAAGACGCTGAATCGACTGGTGCAATCAGTTCTTCAATAGCATGTCTAGAACACATTTTATTTTTGGTGGAATGAATTGGGACCAAAAGTAGTACAGTAGCAATCAAAAGTAGTGAATTATCTTTAGAAATATTAATATTATTGCAATTTTGACTCGATTTTCGTGTTCTACGGGGTTGATTTAGTGGTTCTAGACCATTTTTATCGAAAATTAATTTTGACCAAATTTTGGAAAAAATCAAAGGTTATAGCCTTGCTTCATTTTTTGACAAAAAAGCTTTTGGTCTTGAAAACGCTTGAAAATGTGTAAAACGGGGTTTTTTAAGACGCTGAATCGACTGGTGCAATCAGTTCTTCAATAGCATGTCTAGAACACATTTTATTTTTGGTGGAATGAATTGGGACCAAAAGTAGTACAGTAGCAATCAAAAGTAGTGAATTATCTTTAGAAATATTGATATTATTGCAATTTTGACTCGATTTTCGTGTTCTACGGGGTTGATTTAGTGGTTCTAGACCATTTTTATCGAAAATTAATTTTGACCAAATTTTGGAAAAAATCAAAGGTTATAGCCTTGCTTCATTTTTTAACAAAAAGCTTTTGGTCTTGAAAACGCTTGAAAATGTGTAAAACGGGGTTTTTTAAGACGCTGAATCGACTGGTGCAATCAGTTCTTCAATAGCATGTCTAGAACACATTTTATTTTTGGTGGAATGAATTGGGACCAAAAGTAGTACAGTAGCAATCAAAAGTAGTGAATTATCTTTAGAAATATTAATATTATTGCAATTTTGACTCGATTTTCGTGTTCTACGGGGTTGATTTAGTGGTTCTAGACCATTTTTATCGAAAATTAATTTTGACCAAATTTTGGAAAAAATCAAAGGTTATAGCCTTGCTTCATTTTTTGACAAAAAAGCTTTTGGTCTTGAAAACGCTTAAAAATGTGTAAAACGGGGTTTTTTAAGACGCTGAATCGACTGGTGCAATCAGTTCTTCAATAGCATGTCTAGAACACATTTTATTTTTGGTGGAATGAATTGGGACCAAAAGTAGTGAGTTATCTTTAGAAATATTGATATTATTGCAATTTTGACTCGATTTTCGTGTTCTACGGGGTTGATTTAGTGGTTCTAGACCATTTTTATCGAAAATTAATTTTGACCAAATTTTGGAAAAAATCAAAGGTTATAGCCTTGCTTCATTTTTTGACAAAAAAGCTTTTGGTCTTGAAAACGCTTGAAAATGTGTAAAACGGGGTTTTTTAAGACGCTGAATCGACTGGTGCAATCAGTTCTTCAATAGCATGTCTAGAACACATTTTATTTTTGGTGGAATGAATTGGGACCAAAAGTAGTACAGTAGCAATCAAAAGTAGTGAATTATCTTTAGAAATATTAATATTATTGCAATTTTGACTCGATTTTCGTGTTCTACGGGGTTGATTTAGTGGTTCTAGACCATTTTTATCGAAAATTAATTTTGACCAAATTTTGGAAAAAATCAAAGGTTATAGCCTTGCTTCATTTTTTGACAAAAAAGCTTTTGGTCTTGAAAACGCTTGAAAATGTGTAAAACGGGGTTTTTTAAGACGCTGAATCGACTGGTGCAATCAGTTCTTCAATAGCATGTCTAGAACACATTTTATTTTTGGTGGAATGAATTGGGACCAAAAGTAGTACAGTCGCAGTCAAAAGTAGTGAGTTATCTTTAGAAATATTGATATTATTGCAATTTTGACTCGATTTTCGTGTTCTACGGGGTTGATTTAGTGGTTCTAGACCATTTTTATCGAAAATTAATTTTGACCAAATTTTGGAAAAAATCAAAGGTTATAGCCTTGCTTCATTTTTTGACAAAAAAGCTTTTGGTCTTGAAAACGCTTGAAAATGTGTAAAACGGGGTTTTTAAGACGCTGAATCGACTGGTGCAATCAGTTCTTCAATAGCATGTCTAGAACACATTTTATTTTTGGTGGAATGAATTGGGACCAAAAGTAGTACAGTAGCAATCAAAAGTAGTGAATTATCTTTAGAAATATTAATATTATTGCAATTTTGACTCGATTTTCGTGTTCTACGGGGTTGATTTAGTGGTTCTAGACCATTTTTATCGAAAATTAATTTTGACCAAATTTTGGAAAAAATCAAAGGTTATAGCCTTGCTTCATTTTTTAACAAAAAGCTTTTGGTCTTGAAAACGCTTGAAAATGTGTAAAACGGGGTTTTTTAAGACGCTGAATCGACTGGTGCAATCAGTTCTTCAATAGCATGTCTAGAACACATTTTATTTTTGGTGGAATGAATTGGGACCAAAAGTAGTACAGTCGCAGTCAAAAGTAGTGAGTTATCTTTAGAAATATTGATATTATTGCAATTTTGACTCGATTTTCGTGTTCTACGGGGTTGATTTAGTGGTTCTAGACCATTTTTATCGAAAATTAATTTTGACCAAATTTTGGAAAAAATCAAAGGTTATAGCCTTGCTTCATTTTTTGACAAAAAAGCTTTTGGTCTTGAAAACGCTTGAAAATGTGTAAAACGGGGTTTTTTAAGACGCTGAATCGACTGGTGCAATCAGTTCTTCAATAGCATGTCTAGAACACATTTTATTTTTGGTGGAATGAATTGGGACCAAAAGTAGTACAGTAGCAATCAAAAGTAGTGAATTATCTTTAGAAATATTAATATTATTGCAATTTTGACTCGATTTTCGTGTTCTACGGGGTTGATTTAGTGGTTCTAGACCATTTTTATCGAAAATTAATTTTGACCAAATTTTGGAAAATATCAAAGTTTATAGCCTTGCTTCATTTTTTGACAAAAAAGCTTTTGGTCTTGAAAACGCTTGAAAATGTGTAAAACGGGGTTTTTTAAGACGCTGAATCGACTGGTGCAATCAGTTCTTCAATAGCATGTCTAGAACACATTTTATTTTTGGTGGAATGAATTGGGACCAAAAGTAGTACAGTAGCAATCAAAAGTAGTGAATTATCTTTAGAAATATTAATATTATTGCAATTTTGACTCGATTTTCGTGTTCTACGGGGTTGATTTAGTGGTTCTAGACCATTTTTATCGAAAATTAATTTTGACCAAATTTTGGAAAAAATCAAAGGTTATAGCCTTGCTTCATTTTTTGACAAAAAAGCTTTTGGTCTTGAAAACGCTTGAAAATGTGTAAAACGGGGTTTTTTAAGACGCTGAATCGACTGGTGCAATCAGTTCTTCAATAGCATGTCTAGAACACATTTTATTTTTGGTGGAATGAATTGGGACCAAAAGTAGTACAGTCGCAGTCAAAAGTAGTGAATTATCTTTAGAAATATTAATATTATTGCAATTTTGACTCGATTTTCGTGTTCTACGGGGTTGATTTAGTGGTTCTAGACCATTTTTATCGAAAATTAATTTTGACCAAATTTTGGAAAAAATCAAAGGTTATAGCCTTGCTTCATTTTTTGACAAAAAAGCTTTTGGTCTTGAAAACGCTTGAAAATGTGTAAAACGGGGTTTTTTAAGACGCTGAATCGACTGGTGCAATCAGTTCTTCAATAGCATGTCTAGAACACATTTTATTTTTGGTGGAATGAATTGGGACCAAAAGTAGTACAGTCGCAGTCAAAAGTAGTGAGTTATCTTTAGAAATATTGATATTATTGCAATTTTGACTCGATTTTCGTGTTCTACGGGGTTGATTTAGTGGTTCTAGACCATTTTTATCGAAAATTAATTTTGACCAAATTTTGGAAAAAATCAAAGGTTATAGCCTTGCTTCATTTTTTGACAAAAAAGCTTTTGGTCTTGAAAACGCTTGAAAATGTGTAAAACGGGGTTTTTTAAGACGCTGAATCGACTGGTGCAATCAGTTCTTCAATAGCATGTCTAGAACACATTTTATTTTTGGTGGAATGAATTGGGACCAAAAGTAGTACAGTAGCAGTCAAAAGTAGTGAATTAT
Source organism: Ophraella communa (assembly GCA_035357415.1). NCBI lineage: Eukaryota > Metazoa > Arthropoda > Insecta > Coleoptera > Chrysomelidae > Ophraella > Ophraella communa. The sequence goes on along the minus strand of CM068992.1, from coordinate 30,919,830 downwards.
CTTTAGAAATATTAATATTATTGCAATTTTGACTCGATTTTCGTGTTCTACTGGGTTGATTTAGTGGTTCTAGACCATTTTTATCGAAAATTAATTTTGACCAAATTTGGAAAAAATCAAAGGTTATAGCCTTGCTTCATTTTTTGACAAAAAAGCTTTTGGTCTTGAAAACGCTTGAAAATGTGTAAAACGGGGTTTTTTAAGACGCTGAATCGACTGGTGCAATCAGTTCTTCAATAGCATGTCTAGAACACATTTTATTTTTGGTGGAATGAATTGGGACCAAAAGTAGTACAGTCGCAGTCAAAAGTAGTGAGTTATCTTTAGAAATATTGATATTATTGCAATTTTGACTCGATTTTCGTGTTCTACGGGGTTGATTTAGTGGTTCTAGACCATTTTTATCGAAAATTAATTTTGACCAAATTTTGGAAAAAATCAAAGGTTATAGCCTTGCTTCATTTTTTGACAAAAAAGCTTTTGGTCTTGAAAACGCTTGAAAATGTGTAAAACGGGGTTTTTTAAGACGCTGAATCGACTGGTGCAATCAGTTCTTCAATAGCATGTCTAGAACACATTTTATTTTTGGTGGAATGAATTGGGACCAAAAGTAGTACAGTCGCAGTCAAAAGTAGTGAATTATCTTTAGAAATATTGATATTATTGCAATTTTGACTCGATTTTCGTGTTCTACGGGGTTGATTTAGTGGTTCTAGACCATTTTTATCGAAAATTAATTTTGACCAAATTTTGGAAAAAATCAAAGGTTATAGCCTTGCTTCATTTTTTGACAAAAAAGCTTTTGGTCTTGAAAACGCTTGAAAATGTGTAAAACGGGGTTTTTTAAGACGCTGAATCGACTGGTGCAATCAGTTCTTCAATAGCATGTCTAGAACACATTTTATTTTTGGTGGAATGAATTGGGACCAAAAGTAGTACAGTAGAAGTCAAAAGTAGTGAACTATATTTAGAAATATTGATATTATTGCAATTTTGACTCGATTTTCGTGTTCTACGGGGTTGATTTAGTGGTTCTAGACCATTTTTATCGAAAATTAATTTTGACCAAATTTTGGAAAAAATCAAAGGTTATAGCCTTGCTTCATTTTTTGACAAAAAAGCTTTTGGTCTTGAAAACGCTTGAAAATGTGTAAAACGGGGTTTTTTAAGACGCTGAATCGACTGGTGCAATCAGTTCTTCAATAGCATGTCTAGAACACATTTTATTTTTGGTGGAATGAATTGGGACCAAAAGTAGTACAGTCGCAGTCAAAAGTAGTGAGTTATCTTTAGAAATATTGATATTATTGCAATTTTGACTCGATTTTCGTGTTCTACGGGGTTGATTTAGTGGTTCTAGACCATTTTTATCGAAAATTAATTTTGACCAAATTTTGGAAAAAATCAAAGGTTATAGCCTTGCTTCATTTTTTAACAAAAAGCTTTTGGTCTTGAAAACGCTTGAAAAATGTGTAAAACGGGGTTTTTTAAGACGCTGAATCGACTGGTGCAATCAGTTCTTCAATAGCATGTCTAGAACACATTTTATTTTTGGTGGAATGAATTGGGACCAAAAGTAGTACAGTCGCAGTCAAAAGTAGTGAGTTATCTTTAGAAATATTGATATTATTGCAATTTTGACTCGATTTTCGTGTTCTACGGGGTTGATTTAGTGGTTCTAGACCATTTTTATCGAAAATTAATTTTGACCAAATTTTGGAAAAAATCAAAGGTTATAGCCTTGCTTCATTTTTTGACAAAAAAGCTTTTGGTCTTGAAAACGCTTGAAAATGTGTAAAACGGGGTTTTTTAAGACGCTGAATCGACTGGTGCAATCAGTTCTTCAATAGCATGTCTAGAACACATTTTATTTTTGGTGGAATGAATTGGGACCAAAAGTAGTACAGTCGCAGTCAAAAGTAGTGAGTTATCTTTAGAAATATTGATATTATTGCAATTTTGACTCGATTTTCGTGTTCTACGGGGTTGATTTAGTGGTTCTAGACCATTTTTATCGAAAATTAATTTTGACCAAATTTTGGAAAAAATCAAAGGTTATAGCCTTGCTTCATTTTTTAACAAAAAGCTTTTGGTCTTGAAAACGCTTGAAAATGTGTAAAACGGGGTTTTTTAAGACGCTGAATCGACTGGTGCAATCAGTTCTTCAATAGCATGTCTAGAACACATTTTATTTTTGGTGGAATGAATTGGGACCAAAAGTAGTACAGTCGCAGTCAAAAGTAGTGAGTTATCTTTAGAAATATTGATATTATTGCAATTTTGACTCGATTTTCGTGTTCTACGGGGTTGATTTAGTGGTTCTAGACCATTTTTATCGAAAATTAATTTTGACCAAATTTTGGAAAAAATCAAAGGTTATAGCCTTGCTTCATTTTTTGACAAAAAAGCTTTTGGTCTTGAAAACGCTTGAAAATGTGTAAAACGGGGTTTTTTAAGACGCTGAATCGACTGGTGCAATCAGTTCTTCAATAGCATGTCTAGAACACATTTTATTTTTGGTGGAATGAATTGGGACCAAAAGTAGTACAGTCGCAGTCAAAAGTAGTGAGTTATCTTTAGAAATATTGATATTATTGCAATTTTGACTCGATTTTCGTGTTCTACGGGGTTGATTTAGTGGTTCTAGACCATTTTTATCGAAAATTAATTTTGACCAAATTTTGGAAAAAATCAAAGGTTATAGCCTTGCTTCATTTTTTGACAAAAAAGCTTTTGGTCTTGAAAACGCTTGAAAATGTGTAAAACGGGGTTTTTTAAGACGCTGAATCGACTGGTGCAATCAGTTCTTCAATAGCATGTCTAGAACACATTTTATTTTTGGTGGAATGAATTGGGACCAAAAGTAGTACAGTCGCAGTCAAAAGTAGTGAGTTATCTTTAGAAATATTGATATTATTGCAATTTTGACTCGATTTTCGTGTTCTACGGGGTTGATTTAGTGGTTCTAGACCATTTTTATCGAAAATTAATTTTGACCAAATTTTGGAAAAAATCAAAGGTTATAGCCTTGCTTCATTTTTTGACAAAAAAGCTTTTGGTCTTGAAAACGCTTGAAAATGTGTAAAACGGGGTTTTTTAAGACGCTGAATCGACTGGTGCAATCAGTTCTTCAATAGCATGTCTAGAACACATTTTATTTTTGGTGGAATGAATTGGGACCAAAAGTAGTACAGTCGCAGTCAAAAGTAGTGAGTTATCTTTAGAAATATTGATATTATTGCAATTTTGACTCGATTTTCGTGTTCTACGGGGTTGATTTAGTGGTTCTAGACCATTTTTATCGAAAATTAATTTTGACCAAATTTTGGAAAAAATCAAAGGTTATAGCCTTGCTTCATTTTTTGACAAAAAAGCTTTTGGTCTTGAAAACGCTTGAAAATGTGTAAAACGGGGTTTTTTAAGACGCTGAATCGACTGGTGCAATCAGTTCTTCAATAGCATGTCTAGAACACATTTTATTTTTGGTGGAATGAATTGGGACCAAAAGTAGTACAGTCGCAGTCAAAAGTAGTGAGTTATCTTTAGAAATATTGATATTATTGCAATTTTGACTCGATTTTCGTGTTCTACGGGGTTGATTTAGTGGTTCTAGACCATTTTTATCGAAAATTAATTTTGACCAAATTTTGGAAAAAATCAAAGGTTATAGCCTTGCTTCATTTTTTGACAAAAAAGCTTTTGGTCTTGAAAACGCTTGAAAATGTGTAAAACGGGGTTTTTTAAGACGCTGAATCGACTGGTGCAATCAGTTCTTCAATAGCATGTCTAGAACACATTTTATTTTTGGTGGAATGAATTGGGACCAAAAGTAGTACAGTCGCAGTCAAAAGTAGTGAGTTATCTTTAGAAATATTGATATTATTGCAATTTTGACTCGATTTTCGTGTTCTACGGGGTTGATTTAGTGGTTCTAGACCATTTTTATCGAAAATTAATTTTGACCAAATTTTGGAAAAAATCAAAGGTTATAGCCTTGCTTCATTTTTTGACAAAAAAGCTTTTGGTCTTGAAAACGCTTGAAAATGTGTAAAACGGGGTTTTTTAAGACGCTGAATCGACTGGTGCAATCAGTTCTTCAATAGCATGTCTAGAACACATTTTATTTTTGGTGGAATGAATTGGGACCAAAAGTAGTACAGTCGCAGTCAAAAGTAGTGAGTTATCTTTAGAAATATTGATATTATTGCAATTTTGACTCGATTTTCGTGTTCTACGGGGTTGATTTAGTGGTTCTAGACCATTTTTATCGAAAATTAATTTTGACCAAATTTTGGAAAAAATCAAAGGTTATAGCCTTGCTTCATTTTTTGACAAAAATGTTTTTGGTCTTAAAAACGCTTGAAAAATGTGTAAAACGGGGTTTTTTAAGACGCTGAATCGACTGGTGCAATCAGTTCTTCAATAGCATGTCTAGAACACATTTTATTTTTGGTGGAATGAATTGGGACCAAAAGTAGTACAGTCGCAGTCAAAAGTAGTGAGTTATCTTTAGAAATATTGATATTATTGCAATTTTGACTCGATTTTCGTGTTCTACGGGGTTGATTTAGTGGTTCTAGACCATTTTTATCGAAAATTAATTTTGACCAAATTTTGGAAAAAATCAAAGGTTATAGCCTTGCTTCATTTTTTGACAAAAAAGCTTTTGGTCTTGAAAACGCTTGAAAATGTGTAAAACGGGGTTTTTTAAGACGCTGAATCGACTGGTGCAATCAGTTCTTCAATAGCATGTCTAGAACACATTTTATTTTTGGTGGAATGAATTGGGACCAAAAGTAGTACAGTCGCAGTCAAAAGTAGTGAGTTATCTTTAGAAATATTGATATTATTGCAATTTTGACTCGATTTTCGTGTTCTACGGGGTTGATTTAGTGGTTCTAGACCATTTTTATCGAAAATTAATTTTGACCAAATTTTGGAAAAAATCAAAGGTTATAGCCTTGCTTCATTTTTTGACAAAAAAGCTTTTGGTCTTGAAAACGCTTGAAAATGTGTAAAACGGGGTTTTTTAAGACGCTGAATCGACTGGTGCAATCAGTTCTTCAATAGCATGTCTAGAACACATTTTATTTTTGGTGGAATGAATTGGGACCAAAAGTAGTACAGTCGCAGTCAAAAGTAGTGAGTTATCTTTAGAAATATTGATATTATTGCAATTTTGACTCGATTTTCGTGTTCTACGGGGTTGATTTAGTGGTTCTAGACCATTTTTATCGAAAATTAATTTTGACCAAATTTTGGAAAAAATCAAAGGTTATAGCCTTGCTTCATTTTTTGACAAAAAAGCTTTTGGTCTTGAAAACGCTTGAAAATGTGTAAAACGGGGTTTTTTAAGACGCTGAATCGACTGGTGCAATCAGTTCTTCAATAGCATGTCTAGAACACATTTTATTTTTGGTGGAATGAATTGGGACCAAAAGTAGTACAGTCGCAGTCAAAAGTAGTGAGTTATCTTTAGAAATATTGATATTATTGCAATTTTGACTCGATTTTCGTGTTCTACGGGGTTGATTTAGTGGTTCTAGACCATTTTTATCGAAAATTAATTTTGACCAAATTTTGGAAAAAATCAAAGGTTATAGCCTTGCTTCATTTTTTGACAAAAAAGCTTTTGGTCTTGAAAACGCTTGAAAATGTGTAAAACGGGGTTTTTTAAGACGCTGAATCGACTGGTGCAATCAGTTCTTCAATAGCATGTCTAGAACACATTTTATTTTTGGTGGAATGAATTGGGACCAAAAGTAGTACAGTCGCAGTCAAAAGTAGTGAGTTATCTTTAGAAATATTGATATTATTGCAATTTTGACTCGATTTTCGTGTTCTACGGGGTTGATTTAGTGGTTCTAGACCATTTTTATCGAAAATTAATTTTGACCAAATTTTGGAAAAAATCAAAGGTTATAGCCTTGCTTCATTTTTTGACAAAAAAGCTTTTGGTCTTGAAAACGCTTGAAAATGTGTAAAACGGGGTTTTTTAAGACGCTGAATCGACTGGTGCAATCAGTTCTTCAATAGCATGTCTAGAACACATTTTATTTTTGGTGGAATGAATTGGGACCAAAAGTAGTACAGTCGCAGTCAAAAGTAGTGAGTTATCTTTAGAAATATTGATATTATTGCAATTTTGACTCGATTTTCGTGTTCTACGGGGTTGATTTAGTGGTTCTAGACCATTTTTATCGAAAATTAATTTTGACCAAATTTTGGAAAAAATCAAAGGTTATAGCCTTGCTTCATTTTTTGACAAAAAAGCTTTTGGTCTTGAAAACGCTTGAAAATGTGTAAAACGGGGTTTTTTAAGACGCTGAATCGACTGGTGCAATCAGTTCTTCAATAGCATGTCTAGAACACATTTTATTTTTGGTGGAATGAATTGGGACCAAAAGTAGTACAGTCGCAGTCAAAAGTAGTGAGTTATCTTTAGAAATATTGATATTATTGCAATTTTGACTCGATTTTCGTGTTCTACGGGGTTGATTTAGTGGTTCTAGACCATTTTTATCGAAAATTAATTTTGACCAAATTTTGGAAAAAATCAAAGGTTATAGCCTTGCTTCATTTTTTGACAAAAAAGCTTTTGGTCTTGAAAACGCTTGAAAATGTGTAAAACGGGGTTTTTTAAGACGCTGAATCGACTGGTGCAATCAGTTCTTCAATAGCATGTCTAGAACACATTTTATTTTTGGTGGAATGAATTGGGACCAAAAGTAGTACAGTCGCAGTCAAAAGTAGTGAGTTATCTTTAGAAATATTGATATTATTGCAATTTTGACTCGATTTTCGTGTTCTACGGGGTTGATTTAGTGGTTCTAGACCATTTTTATCGAAAATTAATTTTGACCAAATTTTGGAAAAAATCAAAGGTTATAGCCTTGCTTCATTTTTTGACAAAAAAGCTTTTGGTCTTGAAAACGCTTGAAAATGTGTAAAACGGGGTTTTTTAAGACGCTGAATCGACTGGTGCAATCAGTTCTTCAATAGCATGTCTAGAACACATTTTATTTTTGGTGGAATGAATTGGGACCAAAAGTAGTACAGTCGCAGTCAAAAGTAGTGAGTTATCTTTAGAAATATTGATATTATTGCAATTTTGACTCGATTTTCGTGTTCTACGGGGTTGATTTAGTGGTTCTAGACCATTTTTATCGAAAATTAATTTTGACCAAATTTTGGAAAAAATCAAAGGTTATAGCCTTGCTTCATTTTTTGACAAAAAAGCTTTTGGTCTTGAAAACGCTTGAAAATGTGTAAAACGGGGTTTTTTAAGACGCTGAATCGACTGGTGCAATCAGTTCTTCAATAGCATGTCTAGAACACATTTTATTTTTGGTGGAATGAATTGGGACCAAAAGTAGTACAGTCGCAGTCAAAAGTAGTGAGTTATCTTTAGAAATATTGATATTATTGCAATTTTGACTCGATTTTCGTGTTCTACGGGGTTGATTTAGTGGTTCTAGACCATTTTTATCGAAAATTAATTTTGACCAAATTTTGGAAAAAATCAAAGGTTATAGCCTTGCTTCATTTTTTGACAAAAAAGCTTTTGGTCTTGAAAACGCTTGAAAATGTGTAAAACGGGGTTTTTTAAGACGCTGAATCGACTGGTGCAATCAGTTCTTCAATAGCATGTCTAGAACACATTTTATTTTTGGTGGAATGAATTGGGACCAAAAGTAGTACAGTCGCAGTCAAAAGTAGTGAGTTATCTTTAGAAATATTGATATTATTGCAATTTTGACTCGATTTTCGTGTTCTACGGGGTTGATTTAGTGGTTCTAGACCATTTTTATCGAAAATTAATTTTGACCAAATTTTGGAAAAAATCAAAGGTTATAGCCTTGCTTCATTTTTTGACAAAAAAGCTTTTGGTCTTGAAAACGCTTGAAAATGTGTAAAACGGGGTTTTTTAAGACGCTGAATCGACTGGTGCAATCAGTTCTTCAATAGCATGTCTAGAACACATTTTATTTTTGGTGGAATGAATTGGGACCAAAAGTAGTACAGTCGCAGTCAAAAGTAGTGAGTTATCTTTAGAAATATTGATATTATTGCAATTTTGACTCGATTTTCGTGTTCTACGGGGTTGATTTAGTGGTTCTAGACCATTTTTATCGAAAATTAATTTTGACCAAATTTTGGAAAAAATCAAAGGTTATAGCCTTGCTTCATTTTTTGACAAAAAAGCTTTTGGTCTTGAAAACGCTTGAAAATGTGTAAAACGGGGTTTTTAAGACGCTGAATCGACTGGTGCAATCAGTTCTTCAATAGCATGTCTAGAACACATTTTATTTTTGGTGGAATGAATTGGGACCAAAAGTAGTACAGTCGCAGTCAAAAGTAGTGAGTTATCTTTAGAAATATTGATATTATTGCAATTTTGACTCGATTTTCGTGTTCTACGGGGTTGATTTAGTGGTTCTAGACCATTTTTATCGAAAATTAATTTTGACCAAATTTTGGAAAAAATCAAAGGTTATAGCCTTGCTTCATTTTTTGACAAAAAAGCTTTTGGTCTTGAAAACGCTTGAAAATGTGTAAAACGGGGTTTTTTAAGACGCTGAATCGACTGGTGCAATCAGTTCTTCAATAGCATGTCTAGAACACATTTTATTTTTGGTGGAATGAATTGGGACCAAAAGTAGTACAGTCGCAGTCAAAAGTAGTGAGTTATCTTTAGAAATATTGATATTATTGCAATTTTGACTCGATTTTCGTGTTCTACGGGGTTGATTTAGTGGTTCTAGACCATTTTTATCGAAAATTAATTTTGACCAAATTTTGGAAAAAATCAAAGGTTATAGCCTTGCTTCATTTTTTGACAAAAAAGCTTTTGGTCTTGAAAACGCTTGAAAATGTGTAAAACGGGGTTTTTTAAGACGCTGAATCGACTGGTGCAATCAGTTCTTCAATAGCATGTCTAGAACACATTTTATTTTTGGTGGAATGAATTGGGACCAAAAGTAGTACAGTCGCAGTCAAAAGTAGTGAGTTATCTTTAGAAATATTGATATTATTGCAATTTTGACTCGATTTTCGTGTTCTACGGGGTTGATTTAGTGGTTCTAGACCATTTTTATCGAAAATTAATTTTGACCAAATTTTGGAAAAAATCAAAGGTTATAGCCTTGCTTCATTTTTTGACAAAAAAGCTTTTGGTCTTGAAAACGCTTGAAAATGTGTAAAACGGGGTTTTTTAAGACGCTGAATCGACTGGTGCAATCAGTTCTTCAATAGCATGTCTAGAACACATTTTATTTTTGGTGGAATGAATTGGGACCAAAAGTAGTACAGTCGCAGTCAAAAGTAGTGAGTTATCTTTAGAAATATTGATATTATTGCAATTTTGACTCGATTTTCGTGTTCTACGGGGTTGATTTAGTGGTTCTAGACCATTTTTATCGAAAATTAATTTTGACCAAATTTTGGAAAAAATCAAAGGTTATAGCCTTGCTTCATTTTTTGACAAAAAAGCTTTTGGTCTTGAAAACGCTTGAAAATGTGTAAAACGGGGTTTTTTAAGACGCTGAATCGACTGGTGCAATCAGTTCTTCAATAGCATGTCTAGAACACATTTTATTTTTGGTGGAATGAATTGGGACCAAAAGTAGTACAGTCGCAGTCAAAAGTAGTGAGTTATCTTTAGAAATATTGATATTATTGCAATTTTGACTCGATTTTCGTGTTCTACGGGGTTGATTTAGTGGTTCTAGACCATTTTTATCGAAAATTAATTTTGACCAAATTTTGGAAAAAATCAAAGGTTATAGCCTTGCTTCATTTTTTGACAAAAAAGCTTTTGGTCTTGAAAACGCTTGAAAATGTGTAAAACGGGGTTTTTTAAGACGCTGAATCGACTGGTGCAATCAGTTCTTCAATAGCATGTCTAGAACACATTTTATTTTTGGTGGAATGAATTGGGACCAAAAGTAGTACAGTCGCAGTCAAAAGTAGTGAGTTATCTTTAGAAATATTGATATTATTGGAATTTTGACTCGATTTTCGTGTTCTACGGGGTTGATTTAGTGGTTCTAGACCATTTTTATCGAAAATTAATTTTGACCAAATTTTGGAAAAAATCAAAGGTTATAGCCTTGCTTCATTTTTTGACAAAAAGCTTTTGGTCTTGAAAACGCTTGAAAATGTGTAAAACGGGGTTTTTAAGACGCTGAATCGACTGGTGCAATCAGTTCTTCAATAGCATGTCTAGAACACATTTTATTTTTGGTGGAATGAATTGGGACCAAAAGTAGTACAGTCGCAGTCAAAAGTAGTGAGTTATCTTTAGAAATATTGATATTATTGGAATTTTGACTCGATTTTCGTGTTCTACGGGGTTGATTTAGTGGTTCTAGACCATTTTTATCGAAAATTAATTTTGACCAAATTTTGGAAAAAATCAAAGGTTATAGCCTTGCTTCATTTTTTGACAAAAAAGCTTTTGGTCTTGAAAACGCTTGAAAATGTGTAAAACGGGGTTTTTTAAGACGCTGAATCGACTGGTGCAATCAGTTCTTCAATAGCATGTCTAGAACACATTTTATTTTTGGTGGAATGAATTGGGACCAAAAGTAGTATAGTCGCAGTCAAAAGTAGTGAGTTATCTTTAGAAATATTGATATTATTGCAATTTTGACTCGATTTTCGTGTTCTACGGGGTTGATTTAGTGGTTCTAGACCATTTTTATCGAAAATTAATTTTGACCAAATTTTGGAAAAAATCAAAGGTTATGGCCTTGCTTCATTTTTTGACAAAAAAGCTTTTGGTCTTGAAAACGCTTGAAAATGTGTAAAACGGGGTTTTTTAAGACGCTGAATCGACTGGTGCAATCAGTTCTTCAATAGCATGTCTAGAACACATTTTATTTTTGGTGGAATGAATTGGGACCAAAAGTAGTACAGTCGCAGTCAAAAGTAGTGAGTTATCTTTAGAAATATTGATATTATTGGAATTTTGACTCGATTTTCGTGTTCTACGGGGTTGATTTAGTGGTTCTAGACCATTTTTATCGAAAATTAATTTTGACCAAATTTTGGAAAAAATCAAAGGTTATAGCCTTGCTTCATTTTTTGACAAAAATTTTTTGGTCTTTAAAACGCTTGAAAATGTGTAAAACGGGGTTTTTTAAGACGCTGAATCGACTGGTGCAATCAGTTCTTCAATAGCATGTCTAGAACACATTTTATTTTTGGTGGAATGAATTGGGACCAAAAGTAGTATAGTCGCAGTCAAAAGTAGTGAGTTATCTTTAGAAATATTGATATTATTGCAATTTTGACTCGATTTTCGTGTTCTACGGGGTTGATTTAGTGGTTCTAGACCATTTTTATCGAAAATTAATTTTGACCAAATTTTGGAAAAAATCAAAGGTTATAGCCTTGCTTCATTTTTTGACAAAAAAGCTTTTGGTCTTGAAAACGCTTGAAAATGTGTAAAACGGGGTTTTTTAAGACGCTGAATCGACTGGTGCAATCAGTTCTTCAATAGCATGTCTAGAACACATTTTATTTTTGGTGGAATGAATTGGGACCAAAAGTAGTACAGTCGCAGTCAAAAGTAGTGAGTTATCTTTAGAAATATTGATATTATTGCAATTTTGACTCGATTTTCGTGTTCTACGGGGTTGATTTAGTGGTTCTAGACCATTTTTATCGAAAATTAATTTTGACCAAATTTTGGAAAAATCAAAGGTTATAGCCTTGCTTCATTTTTTGACAAAAAAGCTTTTGGTCTTGAAAACGCTTGAAAATGTGTAAAACGGGGTTTTTTAAGACGCTGAATCGACTGGTGCAATCAGTTCTTCAATAGCATGTCTAGAACACATTTTATTTTTGGTGGAATGAATTGGGACCAAAAGTAGTACAGTCGCAGTCAAAAGTAGTGAGTTATCTTTAGAAATATTGATATTATTGCAATTTTGACTCGATTTTCGTGTTCTACGGGGTTGATTTAGTGGTTCTAGACCATTTTTATCGAAAATTAATTTTGACCAAATTTTGGAAAAAATCAAAGGTTATAGCCTTGCTTCATTTTTTGACAAACAAGCTTTTGGTCTTGAAAACGCTTGAAAATGTGTAAAACGGGGTTTTTTAAGACGCTGAATCGACTGGTGCAATCAGTTCTTCAATAGCATGTCTAGAACACAATTTATTTTTGGTGGAATGAATTGGGACCAAAGGTAGCACAGTTGCAGTCAAAAGTAGTGAGTTATCTTTAGAAATATTGATATTATTGCAATTTTGACTCGATTTTCGTGTTCTACGGGGTTGATTTAGTGGTTCTAGACCATTTTTATCGAAAATTAATTTTGACCAAATTTTGGAAAAAATCAAAGGTTATAGCCTTGCTTCATTTTTTGACAAAAAAGCTTTTGGTCTTGAAAACGCTTGAAAATGTGTAAAACGGGTTTTTTTAAGACGCTGAATCGACTGGTGCAATCAGTTCTTCAATAGCATGTCTAGAACACAATTTATTTTTGGTGGAATGAATTGGGACCAAAGGTAGTACAGTCGCAGTCAAAAGTAGTGAGTTATCTTTAGAAATATTGATATTATTGCAATTTTGACTCGATTTTCGTGTTCTACGGGGTTGATTTAGTGGTTCTAGACCATTTTTATCGAAAATTAATTTTGACCAAATTTTGGAAAAAATCAAAGGTTATAGCCTTGCTTCATTTTTTGACAAAAAAGCTTTTGGTCTTGAAAACGTTTGAAAATGTGTAAAACGGGAGTTGTAAGACGCTGAATCGACTGGTGCAATCAGTTCTTCAATAGCATGTCTAGAACACAATTTATTTTTGGTGGAATGAATTGGGACCAAAGGTAGCACAGTTGCAGTCAAAAGTAGTGAGTTATCTTTAGAAATATTGATATTATTGCAATTTTGACTCGATTTTCGTGTTCTACGGGGTTGATTTAGTGGTTCTAGACCATTTTTATCGAAAATTAATTTTGACCAAATTTTGGAAAAAATCAAAGGTTATAGCCTTGCTTCATTTTTTGACAAAAAAGCTTTTGGTCTTGAAAACGCTTGAAAATGTGTAAAACGGGGTTTTTTAAAACGCTGAATCGACTGGTGCAATCAGTTCTTCAATAGCATGTCTAGAACACAATTTATTTTTGGTGGAATGAATTGGGACCAAAGGTAGTACAGTTGCAGTCAAAACTAGTGAGTTATCTTTAGAAATATTGATATTATTGCAATTTTGACTCGATTTTCGTGTTCTACGGGGTTGATTTAGTGGTTCTAGACCATTTTTATCGAAAATTAATTTTGACCAAATTTTGGAAAAAATCAAAGGTTATAGCCTTGCTTCATTTTTTGACAAAAAGCTTTTGGTCTTGAAAACGCTTGAAAATGTGTAAAACGGGGTTTTTTAAAACGCTGAATCGACTGGTGCAATCAGTTCTTCAATAGCATGTCTAGAACACAATTTATTTTTGGTGGAATGAATTGGGACCAAAGGTAGCACAGTTGCAGTCAAAACTAGTGAGTTATCTTTAGAAATATTGATATTATTGCAATTTTGACTCGATTTTCGTGTTCTACGGGGTTGATTTAGTGGTTCTAGACCATTTTTATCGAAAATTAATTTTGACCAAATTTTGGAAAAAATCAAAGGTTATAGCCTTGCTTCATTTTTTGACAAAAAAGCTTTTGGTCTTGAAAACGCTTGAAAATGTGTAAAACGGGGTTTTTTAAGACGCTGAATCGACTGGTGCAATCAGTTCTTCAATAGCATGTCTAGAACACAATTTATTTTTGGTGGAATGAATTGGGACCAAAGGTAGCACAGTTGCAGTCAAAAGTAGTGAGTTATCTTTAGAAATATTGATATTATTGCAATTTTGACTCGATTTTCGTGTTCTACGGGGTTGATTTAGTGGTTCTAGACCATTTTTATCGAAAATTAATTTTGACCAAATTTTGGAAAAAATCAAAGGTTATAGCCTTGCTTCATTTTTTGACAAAAAAGCTTTTGGTCTTGAAAACGCTTGAAAATGTGTAAAACGGGGTTTTTTAAGACGCTGAATCGACTGGTGCAATCAGTTCTTCAATAGCATGTCTAGAACACAATTTATTTTTGGTGGAATGAATTGGGACCAAAGGTAGTACAGTCGCAGTCAAAAGTAGTGAGTTATCTTTAGAAATATTGATATTATTGCAATTTTGACTCGATTTTCGTGTTCTACGGGGTTGATTTAGTGGTTCTAGACCATTTTTATCGAAAATTAATTTTGACCAAATTTTGGAAAAAATCAAAGGTTATAGCCTTGCTTCATTTTTTGACAAAAAAGCTTTTGGTCTTGAAAACGCTTGAAAATGTGTAAAACGGGGTTTTTTAAGACGCTGAATCGACTGGTGCAATCAGTTCTTCAATAGCATGTCTAGAACACATTTTATTTTTAATGGAATGAATTGGGACCAAAAGTAGTACAGTCGCAGTCAAAAGTAGTGAGTTATCTTTAGAAATATTGATATTATTGCAATTTTGACTCGATTTTCGTGTTCTACGGGGTTGATTTAGTGGTTCTAGACCATTTTTATCGAAAATTAATTTTGACCAAATTTTGGAAAAAATCAAAGGTTATAGCCTTGCTTCATTTTTTGACAAAAAAGCTTTTGGTCTTGAAAACGCTTGAAAATGTGTAAAACGGGGTTTTTTAAGACGCTGAATCGACTGGTGCAATCAGTTCTTCAATAGCATGTCTAGAACACATTTTATTTTTGGTGGAATGAATTGGGACCAAAAGTAGTACAGTCGCAGTCAAAAGTAGTGAGTTATCTTTAGAAATATTGCTATTATTGCAATTTTGACTCGATTTTCGTGTTCTACGGGGTTGATTTAGTGGTTCTAGACCATTTTTATCGAAAATTAATTTTGACCAAATTTTGGAAAAAATCAAAGGTTATAGCCTTGCTTCATTTTTTGACAGAAAAGCTTTTGGTCTTGAAAACGCTTGAAAATGTGTAAAACTGGGTTTTTTAAGACGCTGAATCGACTGGTGCAATCAGTTCTTCAATAGCATGTCTAGAACACAATTTATTTTTGGTGGAATGAATTGGGACAAAAGGTAGCACAGTTGCAGTAAAAAGTAGTGAGTTATCTTTAGAAATATTGATATTATTGCAATTTTGACTCGATTTTCGTGTTCTACGGGGTTGATTTAGTGGTTCTAGACCATTTTTATCGAAAATTAATTTTGACCAAATTTTGGAAAAAATCAAAGGTTATAGCCTTGCTTCATTTTTTGACAAAAAAGCTTTTGGTCTTGAAAACGCTTGAAAATGTGTAAAACGGGGTTTTTTAAGACGCTGAATCGACTGGTGCAATCAGTTCTTCAATAGCATGTCTAGAACACAATTTATTTTTGGTGGAATGAATTGGGACCAAAGGTAGCACAGTTGCAGTCAAAAGTAGTGAGTTATCTTTAGAAATATTGATATTATTGCAATTTTGACTCGATTTTCGTGTTCTACGGGGTTGATTTAGTGGTTCTAGACCATTTTTATCGAAAATTAATTTTGACCAAATTTTGGAAAAAATCAAAGGTTATAGCCTTGCTTCATTTTTTGACAAAAAAGCTGTTGGTCTTGAAAACGCTTAAAAATGTGTAAAACGGGGTTTTTTAAGACGCTGAATCGACTGGTGCAATCAGTTCTTCAATAGCATGTCTAGAACACATTTTATTTTTGGTGGAATGAATTGGGACCAAAAGTAGTACAGTCGCAGTCAAAAGTAGTGAGTTATCTTTAGAAATATTGATATTATTGGAATTTTGACTCGATTTTCGTGTTCTACGGGGTTGATTTAGTGGTTCTAGACCATTTTTATCGAAAATTAATTTTGACCAAATTTTGGAAAAAATCAAAGGTTATAGCCTTGCTTCATTTTTTGACAAAAAAGCTTTTGGTCTTGAAAACGCTAGAAAAAATGTGTAAAACGGGGTTTTTTAAGACGCTGAATCGACTGGTGCAATCAGTTCTTCAATAGCATGTCTAGAACACAATTTTATTTTTGGTGGAATGAATTGGGACCAAAAGTAGTACAGTCGCAGTCAAAAGTAGTGAGTTATCTTTAGAAATATTGATATTATTGCAATTTTGACTCGATTTTCGTGTTCTACGGGGTTGATTTAGTGGTTCTAGACCATTTTTATCGAAAATTAATTTTGACCAAATTTTGGAAAAAATCAAAGGTTATAGCCTTGCTTCATTTTTTGACAAAAAAGCTTTTGGTCTTGAAAACGCTTAAAAATGTGTAAAACGGGGTTTTTTAAGACGCTGAATCGACTGGTGCAATCAGTTCTTCAATAGCATGTCTAGAACACATTTTATTTTTGGTGGAATGAATTGGGACCAAAAGTAGTACAGTCGCAGTCAAAAGTAGTGAGTTATCTTTAGAAATATTGATATTATTGGAATTTTGACTCGATTTTCGTGTTCTACGGGGTTGATTTAGTGGTTCTAGACCATTTTTATCAAAATTAATTTTGACCAAATTTTGGAAAAAATCAAAGGTTATAGCCTTGCTTCATTTTTTGACAAAAAAGCTTTTGGTCTTGAAAACGCTTAAAAATGTGTAAAACGGGGTTTTTTAAGACGCTGAATCGACTGGTGCAATCAGTTCTTCAATAGCATGTCTAGAACACAATTTATTTTTGGTGGAATGAATTGGGACCAAAAGTAGTACAGTCGCAGTCAAAAGTAGTGAGTTATCTTTAGAAATATTGATATTATTGCAATTTTGACTCGATTTTCGTGTTCTACGGGGTTGATTTAGTGGTTCTAGACCATTTTTATCGAAAATTAATTTTGACCAAATTTTGGAAAAAATCAAAGGTTATAGCCTTGCTTCATTTTTTGACAAAAAAGCTGTTGGTCTTGAAAACGCTTAAAAATGTGTAAAACGGGGTTTTTTAAGACGCTGAATCGACTGGTGCAATCAGTTCTTCAATAGCATGTCTAGAACACATTTTATTTTTGGTGGAATGAATTGGGACCAAAAGTAGTACAGTCGCAGTCAAAAGTAGTGAGTTATCTTTAGAAATATTGATATTATTGGAATTTTGACTCGATTTTCGTGTTCTACGGGGTTGATTTAGTGGTTCTAGACCATTTTTATCGAAAATTAATTTTGACCAAATTTTGGAAAAAATCAAAGGTTATAGCCTTGCTTCATTTTTTGACAAAAAAGCTTTTGGTCTTGAAAACGCTTGAAAATGTGTAAAACGGGGTTTTTTAAGACGCTGAATCGACTGGTGCAATCAGTTCTTCAATAGCATGTCTAGAACACATTTTATTTTTGGTGGAATAAATTGGGACCAAAAGTAGTACAGTCGCAGTCAAAAGTAGTGAGTTATCTTTAGAAATATTGATATTATTGCAATTTTGACTCGATTTTCGTGTTCTACGGGGTTGATTTAGTGGTTCTAGACCATTTTTATCGAAAATTAATTTTGACCAAATTTTGGAAAAAATCAAAGGTTATAGCCTTGCTTCACTTTTTGACAAAAAGCTTTTGGTCTTGAAAACGCTTGAAAATGTGTAAAACGGGGTTTTTTAAGACGCTGAATCGACTGGTGCAATCAGTTCTTCAATAGCATGTCTAGAACACATTTTATTTTTGGTGGAATAAATTGGGAGCAAAAGTAGTACAGTCGCAGTCAAAAGTAGTGAGTTATCTTTAGAAATATTGATATTATTGCAATTTTGACTCGATTTTCGTGTTCTACGGGGTTGATTTAGTGGTTCTAGACCATTTTTATCGAAAATTAATTTTGACCAAATTTTGGAAAAAATCAAAGGTTATAGCCTTGCTTCATTTTTTGACAAAAAAGCTTTTGGTCTTGAAAACGCTTGAAAATGTGTAAAACGGGGTTTTTTAAGACGCTGAATCGACTGGTGCAATCAGTTCTTCAATAGCATGTCTAGAACACATTTTATTTTTGGTGGAATAAATTGGGACCAAAAGTAGTACAGTCGCAGTCAAAAGTAGTGAGTTATCTTTAGAAATATTGATATTATTGCAATTTTGACTCGATTTTCGTGTTCTACGGGGTTGATTTAGTGGTTCTAGACCATTTTTATCAAAATTAATTTTGACCAAATTTTGGAAAAAATCAAAGGTTATAGCCTTGCTTCATTTTTTGACAAAAAAGCTTTTGGTCTTGAAAACGCTTGAAAATGTGTAAAACGGGGTTTTTTAAGACGCTGAATCGACTGGTGCAATCAGTTCTTCAATAGCATGTCTAGAACACATTTTATTTTTGGTGGAATAAATTGGGACCAAAAGTAGTACAGTCGCAGTCAAAAGTAGTGAGTTATCTTTAGAAATATTGATATTATTGCAATTTTGACTCGATTTTCGTGTTCTACGGGGTTGATTTAGTGGTTCTAGACCATTTTTATCGAAAATTAATTTTGACCAAATTTTGGAAAAAATCAAAGGTTATAGCCTTGCTTCATTTTTTGACAAAAAAGCTTTTGGTCTTGAAAACGCTTGAAAATGTGTAAAACGGGGTTTTTTAAGACGCTGAATCGACTGGTGCAATCAGTTCTTGAATAGCATGTCTAGAACACATTTTATTTTTGGTGGAATAAATTGGGAGCAAAAGTAGTACAGTCGCAGTCAAAAGTAGTGAGTTATCTTTAGAAATATTGATATTATTGCAATTTTGACTCGATTTTCGTGTTCTACGGGGTTGATTTAGTGGTTCTAGACCATTTTTATCAAAAATTAATTTTGACCAAATTTTGGAAAAAATCAAAGGTTATAGCCTTGCTTCATTTTTTGACAAAAAAGCTTTTGGTCTTGAAAACGCTTGAAAATGTGTAAAACGGGGTTTTTTAAGACGCTGAATCGACTGGTGCAATCAGTTCTTCAATAGCATGTCTAGAACACATTTTATTTTTGGTGGAATGAATTGGGACCAAAAGTAGTACAGTCGCAGTCAAAAGTAGTGAGTTATCTTTAGAAATATTGCTATTATTGCAATTTTGACTCGATTTTCGTGTTCTACGGGGTTGATTTAGTGGTTCTAGACCATTTTTATCGAAAATTAATTTTGACCAAATTTGGGAAAAAATCAAAGGTTATAGCCTTGCTTCATTTTTTGACAAAAAAACTTTTGGTCTTGAAAACGCTTGAAAATGTGTAAAACGGGGTTTTTTAAGACGCTGAATCGACTGGTGCAATCAGTTCTTCAATAGCATGTCTAGAACACATTTTATTTTTGGTGGAATGAATTGGGACCAAAAGTAGTACAGTCGCAGTCAAAAGTAGTGAGTTATCTTTAGAAATATTGATATTATTGCAATTTTGACTCGATTTTCGTGTTCTACGGGGTTGATTTAGTGGTTCTAGACCATTTTTATCGAAAATTAAATTTGATCAAATTTTGGAAAAAATCAAAGGTTATAGCCTTGCTTCATTTTTTGACAAAAAAGCTTTTGGTCTTGAAAACGCTTGAAAATGTGTAAAACGGGGTTTTTTAAGACGCTGAATCGACTGGTGCAATCAGTTCTTCAATAGCATGTCTAGAACACATTTTATTTTTGGTGGAATAAATTGGGACCAAAAGTAGTACAGTCGCAGTCAAAAGTAGTGAGTTATCTTTAGAAATATTGATATTATTGCAATTTTGACTCGATTTTCGTGTTCTACGGGGTTGATTTAGTGGTTCTAGACCATTTTTATCGAAAATTAATTTTGACCACATTTTGGAAAAAATCAAAGGTTATAGCCTTGCTTCATTTTTTGACAAAAAAGCTTTTGGTCTTGAAAACGCTTGAAAATGTGCAAAACGGGGTTTTTTAAGACGCTAAATCGACTGGTGCAATCAGTTCTTCAATAGCATGTCTAGAACACATTTTATTTTTGGTGGAATGAATTGGGACCAAAAGTAGTACAGTCGCAGTCAAAAGTAGTGAGTTATCTTTAGAAATATTGATATTATTGCAATTTTGACTCGATTTTCGTGTTCTACGGGGTTGATTTAGTGGTTCTAGACCATTTTTATCGAAAATTAAATTTGATCAAATTTTGGAAAAAATCAAAGGTTATAGCCTTGCTTCATTTTTTGACAAAAAATTTTTTGGTCTTGAAAACGCTTGAAAATGTGTAAAACGGGGTTTTTTAAGACGCTGAATCGACTGGTGCAATCAGTTCTTCAATAGCATGTCTAGAACACATTTTATTTTTGGTGGAATGAATTGGGACCAAAAGTAGTACAGTCGCAGTCAAAAGTAGTGAGTTATCTTTAGAAATATTGCTATTATTGCAATTTTGACTCGGTTTTCGTGTTCTACGGGGTTGATTTAGTGGTTCTAGACCATGTTTATCGAAAATTAATTTTGACCAAATTTTGGAAAAAATCAAAGGTTATAGCCTTGCTTCATTTTTTGACAAAAAAGCTTTTGGTCTTGAAAACGCTTGAAAATGTGTAAAACGGGGTTTTTTAAGACGCTGAATCGACTGGTGCAATCAGTTCTTCAATAGCATGTCTAGAACACATTTTATTTTTGGTGGAATAAATTGGGACCAAAAGTAGTACAGTCGCAGTCAAAAGTAGTGAGTTATCTTTAGAAATATTGATATTATTGCAATTTTGACTCGATTTTCGTGTTCTACGGGGTTGATTTAGTGGTTCTAGACCATTTTTATCGAAAATTAATTTTGACCACATTTTGGAAAAAATCAAAGGTTATAGCCTTGCTTCATTTTTTGACAAAAAAGCTTTTGGTCTTGAAAACGCTTGAAAATGTGTAAAACGGGGTTTTTTAAGACGCTAAATCGACTGGTGCAATCAGTTCTTCAATAGCATGTCTAG
Source organism: Ophraella communa (assembly GCA_035357415.1). Taxonomy (NCBI): domain Eukaryota; kingdom Metazoa; phylum Arthropoda; class Insecta; order Coleoptera; family Chrysomelidae; genus Ophraella; species Ophraella communa. Next base: position 30,898,980 of record CM068992.1, on the reverse strand, counting down.
AACACATTTTATTTTTGGTGGAATGAATTGGGACCAAAAGTAGTACAGTCGCAGTCAAAAGTAGTGAGTTATCTTTAGAAATATTGATATTATTGCAATTTTGACTCGATTTTCGTGTTCTACGGGGTTGATTTAGTGGTTCTAGACCATTTTTATCGAAAATTAATTTTGACCAAATTTTGGAAAAAATCAAAGGTTATAGCCTTGCTTCATTTTTTGACAAAAAAGCTTTTGGTCTTGAAAACGCTTGAAAATGTGTAAAACGGGGTTTTTTAAGACGCTGAATCGACTGGTGCAATCAGTTCTTCAATAGCATGTCTAGAACACATTTTATTTTTGGTGGAATAAATTGGGACCAAAAGTAGTACAGTCGCAGTCAAAAGTAGTGAGTTATCTTTAGAAATATTGATATTATTGCAATTTTGACTCGATTTTCGTGTTCTACGGGGTTGATTTAGTGGTTCTAGACCATTTTTATCGAAAATTAATTTTGACCACATTTTGGAAAAAATCAAAGGTTATAGCCTTGCTTCATTTTTTGACAAAAAAGCTTTTGGTCTTGAAAACGCTTGAAAATGTGTAAAACTGGGTTTTTTAAGACGCTGAATCGACTGGTGCAATCAGTTCTTCAATAGCATGTCTAGAACACATTTTATTTTTGGTGGAATAAATTGGGACCAAAAGTAGTACAGTCGCAGTCAAAAGTAGTGAGTTATCTTTAGAAATATTGATATTATTGCAATTTTGACTCGATTTTCGTGTTCTACGGGGTTGATTTAGTGGTTCTAGACCATTTTTATCGAAAATTAATTTTGACCACATTTTGGAAAAAATCAAAGGTTATAGCCTTGCTTCATTTTTTGACAAAAAAGCTTTTGGTCTTGAAAACGCTTGAAAATGTGTAAAACGGGGTTTTTTAAGACGCTAAATCGACTGGTGCAATCAGTTCTTCAATAGCATGTCTAGAACACATTTTATTTTTGGTGGAATGAATTGGGACCAAAAGTAGTACAGTCGCAGTCAAAAGTAGTGAGTTATCTTTAGAAATATTGATATTATTGCAATTTTGACTCGATTTTCGTGTTCTACGGGGTTGATTTAGTGGTTCTAGACCATTTTTATCGAAAATTAAATTTGATCAAATTTTGGAAAAAATCAAAGGTTATAGCCTTGCTTCATTTTTTGACAAAAAAGCTTTTGGTCTTGAAAACGCTTGAAAATGTGTAAAACGGGGTTTTTTAAGACGCTAAATCGACTGGTGCAATCAGTTCTTCAATAGCATGTCTAGAACACATTTTATTTTTGGTGGAATGAATTGGGACCAAAAGTAGTACAGTCGCAGTCAAAAGTAGTGAGTTATCTTTAGAAAAATTGATATTATTGCAATTTTGACTCGATTTTCGTGTTCTACGGGGTTGATTTAGTGGTTCTAGACCATTTTTATCGAAAATTAATTTTGACCACATTTTGGAAAAAATCAAAGGTTATAGCCTTGCTTCATTTTTTGACAAAAAAGCTTTTGGTCTTGAAAACGCTTGAAAATGTGTAAAACGGGGTTTTTTAAGACGCTGAATCGACTGGTGCAATCAGTTCTTCAATAGCATGTCTAGAACACATTTTATTTTTGGTGGAATAAATTGGGACCAAAAGTAGTACAGTCGCAGTCAAAAGTAGTGAGTTATCTTTAGAAAAATTGATATTATTGCAATTTTGACTCGATTTTCGTGTTCTACGGGGTTGATTTAGTGGTTCTAGACCATTTTTATCGAAAATTAATTTTGACCACATTTTGGAAAAAATCAAAGGTTATAGCCTTGCTTCATTTTTTGACAAAAAAGCTTTTGGTCTTGAAAACGCTTGAAAATGTGTAAAACGGGGTTTTTTAAGACGCTGAATCGACTGGTGCAATCAGTTCTTCAATAGCATGTCTAGAACACATTTTATTTTTGGTGGAATGAATTGGGACCAAAAGTAGTACAGTAGCAATCAAAAGTAGTAAATTATCTTTAGAAATATTAATATTATTGCAATTTTGACTCGATTTTCGTGTTCTACGGGGTTGATTTAGTGGTTCTAGACCATTTTTATCGAAAATTAATTTTGACCAAATTTTGGAAAAAATCAAAGGTTATAGCCTTGCTTCATTTTTTGACAAAAAAGCTTTTGGTCTTGAAAACGCTTGAAAATGTGTAAAACGGGGTTTTTTAAGACGCTGAATCGACTGGTGCAATCAGTTCTTCAATAGCATGTCTAGAACACATTTTATTTTTGGTGGAATGAATTGGGACCAAAAGTAGTACAGTCGCAGTCAAAAGTAGTGAGTTATCTTTAGAAATATTGCTATTATTGCAATTTTGACTCGGTTTTCGTGTTCTACGGGGTTGATTTAGTGGTTCTAGACCATTTTTATCGAAAATTAATTTTGACCAAATTTTGGAAAAAATCAAAGGTTATAGCCTTGCTTCATTTTTTGACAAAAAAGCTTTTGGTCTTGAAAACGCTTGAAAATGTGTAAAACGGGGTTTTTTAAGACGCTGAATCGACTGGTGCAATCAGTTCTTCAATAGCATGTCTAGAACACATTTTATTTTTGGTGGAATAAATTGGGACCAAAAGTAGTACAGTCGCAGTCAAAAGTAGTGAGTTATCTTTAGAAATATTGATATTATTGCAATTTTGACTCGATTTTCGTGTTCTACGGGGTTGATTTAGTGGTTCTAGACCATTTTTATCGAAAATTAATTTTGACCACATTTTGGAAAAAATCAAAGGTTATAGCCTTGCTTCATTTTTTGACAAAAAAGCTTTTGGTCTTGAAAACGCTTGAAAATGTGTAAAACGGGGTTTTTTAAGACGCTAAATCGACTGGTGCAATCAGTTCTTCAATAGCATGTCTAGAACACATTTTATTTTTGGTGGAATGAATTGGGACCAAAAGTAGTACAGTCGCAGTCAAAAGTAGTGAGTTATCTTTAGAAATATTAATATTATTGCAATTTTGACTCGATTTTCGTGTTCTACGGGGTTGATTTAGTGGTTCTAGACCATTTTTATCGAAAATTAATTTTGACCAAATTTTGGAAAAAATCAAAGGTTATAGCCTTGCTTCATTTTTTGACAAAAAATCTTTTGGTCTTGAAAACGCTTGAAAATGTGTAAAACGGGGTTTTTTAAGACGCTGAATCGACTGGTGCAATCAATTCTTCAATAGCATGTCTAGAACACATTTTATTTTTGGTGGAATGAATTGGGACCAAAAGTAGTACAGTCGCAGTCAAAAGTAGTGAGTTATCTTTAGAAATATTGATATTATTGCAATTTTGACTCGGTTTTCGTGTTCTACGGGGTTGATTTAGTGGTTCTAGACCATTTTTATCGAAAATTAATTTTGACCAAATTTTGGAAAAAATCAAAGGTTATAGCCTTGCTTCATTTTTTGACAAAAAAGCTTTTGGTCTTGAAAACGCTTGAAAATGTGTAAAACGGGGTTTTTTAAGACGCTGAATCGACTGGTGCAATCAATTCTTCAATAGCATGTCTAGAACACATTTTATTTTTGGTGGAATGAATTGGGACCAAAAGTAGTACAGTCGCAGTCAAAAGTAGTGAGTTATCTTTAGAAATATTGATATTATTGCAATTTTGTGTTCTACGGGGTTGATTTAGTGGTTCTAGACCATTTTTATCGAAAATTAATTTTGACCAAATTTTGGAAAAAATCAAAGGTTATAGCCTTGCTTCATTTTTTGACAAAAAAGCTTTTGGTCTTGAAAACGCTTGAAAATGTGTAAAACAGGGTTTTTTAAGACGCTGAATCGACTGCTGCAATCAGTTCTTCAATAGCATGTCTAGAACACATTTTATTTTTGGTGGAATGAATTGGGACCAAAAGTAGTACAGTCGCAGTCAAAAGTAGTGAGTTATCTTTGGAAATATTGCTATTATTGCAATTTTGACTCGGTTTTCGTGTTCTACGGGGTTGATTTAGTGGTTCTAGACCATTTTTATCGAAAATTAATTTTGACCAAATTTTGGAAAAAATCATTTTTTGACAAAAAAGCTTTTGGTCTTGAAAACGCTTGAAAATGTGTAAAACGGGGTTTTTTAAGACGCTGAATCGACTGGTGCAATCAGTTCTTCAATAGCATGTCTAGAACACATTTTATTTTTGGTGGAATAAATTGGGACCAAAAGTAGTACAGTCGCAGTCAAAAGTAGTGAGTTATCTTTAGAAATATTGATATTATTGCAATTTTGACTCGATTTTCGTGTTCTACGGGGTTGATTTAGTGGTTCTAGACCATTTTTATCGAAAATTAATTTTGACCACATTTTGGAAAAAATCAAAGGTTATAGCCTTGCTTCATTTTTTGACAAAAAAGCTTTTGGTCTTGAAAACGCTTGAAAATGTGTAAAACGGGGTTTTTTAAGACGCTGAATCGACTGGTGCAATCAGTTCTTCAATAGCATGTCTAGAACACATTTTATTTTTGGTGGAATAAATTGGGACCAAAAGTAGTACAGTCGCAGTCAAAAGTAGTGAGCTATCTTTAGAAATATTGATATTATTGCAATTTTGACTCGATTTTCGTGTTCTACGGGGTTGATTTAGTGGTTCTAGACCATTTTTATCGAAAATTAATTTTGACCAAATTTTGGTAAAAAATCAAAGGTTATAGCCTTGCTTCGTTTTTTGACAAAAAAGCTTTTGGTCTTGAAAACGCTTGAAAATGTGTAAAACAGGGTTTTTTAAGACGCTGAATCGACTGGTGCAATCAGTTCTTCAATAGCATGTCTAGAACACATTTTATTTTTGGTGGAATGCATTGGGACCAAAAGTAGTACAGTCGCAGTCAAAAGTAGTGAGTTATCTTTAGAAATATTGATATTATTGCAATTTTGACTCGATTTTCGTGTTCTACGGGGTTGATTTAGTGGTTCTAGACCATTTTTATCGAAAATTAATTTTGACCAAATTTTGGTAAAAAATCAAAGGTTATAGCCTTGCTTCGTTTTTTGACAAAAAAGCTTTTGGTCTTGAAAACGCTTGAAAATGTGTAAAACGGGGTTTTTTAAGACGCTGAATCGACTGGTGCAATCAGTTCTTCAATAGCATGTCTAGAACACATTTTATTTTTGGTGGAATAAATTGGGACCAAAAGTAGTACAGTCGCAGTCAAAAGTAGTGAGCTATCTTTAGAAATATTGATATTATTGCAATTTTGACTCGATTTTCGTGTTCTACGGGGTTGATTTAGTGGTTCTAGACCATTTTTATCGAAAATTAATTTTGACCAAATTTTGGTAAAAAATCAAAGGTTATAGCCTTGCTTCGTTTTTTGACAAAAAAGCTTTTGGTCTTGAAAACGCTTGAAAATGTGTAAAACGGGGTTTTTTAAGACGCTGAATCGACTGGTGCAATCAGTTCTTCAATAGCATGTCTAGAACACATTTTATTTTTGGTGGAATGAATTGGGACCAAAAGTAGTACAGTCGCAGTCAAAAGTAGTGAGTTATCTTTAGAAATATTGATATTATTGCAATTTTGACTCGATTTTCGTGTTCTACGGGGTTGATTTAGTGGTTCTAGACCATTTTTATCGAAAATTAATTTTGACCAAATTCGCAGTCAAAAGTAGTGAGTTATCTTTAGAAATATTGATATTATTGCAATTTTGACTCGATTTTCGTGTTCTACGGGGTTGATTTAGTGGTTCTAGACCATTTTTATCGAAAATTAATTTTGACCAAATTTTGGAAAAAATCAAAGGTTATAGCCTTGCTTCATTTTTTGACAAAAAAGCTTTTGGTCTTGAAAACGCTTGAAAATGTGTAAAACGGGGTTTTTTAAGACGCTGAATCGACTGGTGCAATCAGTTCTTCAATAGCATGTCTAGAACACATTTTATTTTTGGTGGAATAAATTGGGACCAAAAGTAGTACAGTCGCAGTCAAAAGTAGTGAGTTATCTTTAGAAATATTGATATTATTGCAATTTTGACTCGATTTTCGTGTTCTACGGGGTTGATTTAGTGGTTCTAGACCATTTTTATCGAAAATTAATTTTGACCACATTTTGGAAAAAATCAAAGGTTATAGCCTTGCTTCATTTTTTGACAAAAAAGCTTTTGGTCTTGAAAACGCTTGAAAATGTGTAAAACGGGGTTTTTTAAGACGCTGAATCGACTGGTGCAATCAGTTCTTCAATAGCATGTCTAGAACACATTTTATTTTTGGTGGAATGAATTGGGACCAAAAGTAGTACAGTCGCAGTCAAAAGTAGTGAGTTATCTTTAGAAATATTGCTATTATTGCAATTTTGACTCGGTTTTCGTGTTCTACGGGGTTGATTTAGTGGTTCTAGACCATTTTTATCGAAAATTAATTTTGACCAAATTTTGGAAAAAATCAAAGGTTATAGCCTTGCTTTATTTTTTGACAAAAAAGCTTTTGGTCTTGAAAACGCTTGAAAATGTGTAAAACGGGGTTTTTTAAGACGCTGAATCGACTGGTGCAATCAGTTCTTCAATAGCATGTCTAGAACACATTTTATTTTTGGTGGAATGAATTGGGACCAAAAGTAGTACAGTCGCAGTCAAAAGTAGTGAGTTATCTTTAGAAATATTGCTATTATTGCAATTTTGACTCGGTTTTCGTGTTCTACGGGGTTGATTTAGTGGTTCTAGACCATTTTTATCGAAAATTAATTTTGACCAAATTTTGGAAAAAATCAAAGGTTATAGCCTTGCTTCATTTTTTGACAAAAAAGCTTTTGGTCTTGAAAACGCTTGAAAATGTGTAAAACGGGGTTTTTTAAGACGCTGAATCGACTGGTGCAATCAGTTCTTCAATAGCATGTCTAGAACACATTTTATTTTTGGTGGAATAAATTGGGACCAAAAGTAGTACAGTCGCAGTCAAAAGTAGTGAGTTATCTTTAGAAATATTGATATTATTGCAATTTTGACTCGATTTTCGTGTTCTACGGGGTTGATTTAGTGGTTCTAGACCATTTTTATCGAAAATTAATTTTGACCACATTTTGGAAAAAATCAAAGGTTATAGCCTTGCTTCATTTTTTGACAAAAAAGCTTTTGGTCTTGAAAACGCTTGAAAATGTGTAAAACGGGGTTTTTTAAGACGCAAAATCGACTGGTGCAATCAGTTCTTCAATAGCATGTCTAGAACACATTTTATTTTTGGTGGAATGAATTGGGATCAAAAGTAGTACAGTCGCAGTCAAAAGTAGTGAGTTATCTTTAGAAATATTAATATTATTGCAATTTTGACTCGATTTTCGTGTTCTACGGGGTTGATTTAGTGGTTCTAGACCATTTTTATCGAAAATTAATTTTGACCAAATTTTGGAAAAAATCAAAGGTTATAGCCTTGCTTCGTTTTTTGACAAAAAAGCTTTTGGTCTTGAAAACGCTTGAAAATGTGTAAAACGGGGTTTTTTAAGACGCTGAATCGACTGGTGCAATCAGTTCTTCAATAGCATGTCTAGAACACATTTTATTTTTGGTGGAATGAATTGGGACCAAAAGTAGTACAGTCGCAGTCAAAAGTAGTGAGTTATCTTTAGAAATATTGATATTATTGCAATTTTGACTCGATTTTCGTGTTCTACGGGGTTGATTTAGTGGTTCTAGACCATTTTTATCGAAAATTAATTTTGACCAAATTTTGGAAAAAATCAAAGGTTATAGCCTTGCTTCGTTTTTTGACAAAAAAGCTTTTGGTCTTGAAAACGCTTGAAAATGTGTAAAACGGGGTTTTTTAAGACGCTGAATCGACTGGTGCAATCAGTTCTTCAATAGCATGTCTAGAACACATTTTATTTTTGGTGGAATGAATTGGGACCAAAAGTAGTACAGTCGCAGTCAAAAGTAGTGAGTTATCTTTAGAAATATTGATATTATTGCAATTTTGACTCGATTTTCGTGTTCTACGGGGTTGATTTAGTGGTTCTAGACCATTTTTATCGAAAATTAATTTTGACCAAATTTTGGAAAAAATCAAAGGTTATAGCCTTGCTTCGTTTTTTGACAAAAAAGCTTTTGGTCTTGAAAACGCTTGAAAATGTGTAAAACGGGGTTTTTTAAGACGCTGAATCGACTGGTGCAATCAGTTCTTCAATAGCATGTCTAGAACACATTTTATTTTTGGTGGAATGAATTGGGATCAAAAGTAGTACAGTCGCAGTCAAAAGTAGTGAGTTATCTTTAGAAATATTGATATTATTGCAATTTTGACTCGATTTTCGTGTTCTACGGGGTTGATTTAGTGGTTCTAGACCATTTTTATCGAAAATTAATTTTGACCAAATTTTGGAAAAAATCAAAGGTTATAGCCTTGCTTCGTTTTTTGACAAAAAAGCTTTTGGTCTTGAAAACGCTTGAAAATGTGTAAAACGGGTTTTTAAGACGCTGAATCGTCTGGTGCATTCATTTCTTCAATATCATTTCTAGAACACATTTTATTTTTTGTGGAATGAATTGGGTCAATAAGTAGTACAGTCGCAGTCAAAAGTAGTGAGTTATCTTTAGAAATATTGATATTATTGCAATTTTGACTCGATTTTCGTGTTCTACGGGGTTGATTTAGTGGTTCTAGACCATTTTTATCGAAAATTAATTTTGACCAAATTTTGGTAAAAAATCAAAGGTTATAGCCTTGCTTCGTTTTTTGACAAAAAAGCTTTTGGTCTTGAAAACGCTTGAAAATGTGTAAAACGGGGTTTTTTAAGACGCTGAATCGACTGGTGCAATCAGTTCTTCAATAGCATGTCTAGAACACATTTTATTTTTGGTGGAATGAATTGGGACCAAAAGTAGTACAGTCGCAGTCAAAAGTAGTGAGTTATCTTTAGAAATATTGATATTATTGCAATTTTGACTCGATTTTCGTGTTCTACGGGGTTGATTTAGTGGTTCTAGACCATTTTTATCGAAAATTAATTTTGACCAAATTTTGGAAAAAATCAAAGGTTATAGCCTTGCTTCATTTTTTGACAAAAAAACTTTTGGTCTTGAAAACGCTTGAAAATGTGTAAAACTGGGTTTTTTAAGACGCTGAATCGACTGGTGCAATCAGTTCTTCAATAGCATGTCTAGAACACATTTTATTTTTGGTGGAATGAATTGGGAGCAAAAGTAGTACAGTCGCAGTCAAAAGTATTGAGCTACCTTTAGAAATATTGATAATATTGCAATTTTGACTCGATTTTCGGGTTCTACGGGATCGATTTAGTGGTTCTAGACCATTTTTATCGAAAATTAATTTTGACAAATTTTTGGTAAAAATCAAAGGTTATAGCCTTGCTTCATTTTTTGACAAAAAAGCTTTTGGTCTTGAAAACGCTTGAAAATGTGTAAAACGGGGTTTTTTAAGACGCTGAATCGAATGGTGCTATCAGTTCTTCAATAGCATGTCTAGAACACATTTTATTTTTGGTGGAATGAATTGGGAGCAAAAGTAGTACAGTCGCAGTCAAAAGTATTGAGCTACCTTTAGAAATATTGATAATATTGCAATTTTGACTCGATTTTCGGGTTCTACGGGGTTGATTTAGTGGTTCTAGACCATTTTTATCGAAAATTAATTTTGACCAAATTTTGGAAAAAATCAAAGGTTATAGCCTTGCTTCATTTTTTGACAAAAAAGCTTTTGGTCTTGAAAACGCTTGAAAATGTGTAAAACGGGGTTTTTTAAGACGCTGAATCGACTGGTGCAATCAGTTCTTCAATAGCATGTCTAGAACACATTTTATTTTTGGTGGAATGAATTGGGACCAAAAGTAGTACAGTCGCAGTCAAAAGTAGTGAGTTATCTTTAGAAATATTGCTATTATTGCAATTTTGACTCGGTTTTCGTGTTCTACGGGGTTGATTTAGTGGTTCTAGACCATTTTTATCGAAAATTAATTTTGACCAAATTTTGGAAAAAATCAAAGGTTATAGCCTTGCTTCATTTTTTGACAAAAAGCTTTTGGTCTTGAAAACGCTTGAAAATGTGTAAAACGGGGTTTTTTAAGACGCTGAATCGACTGGTGCAATCAGTTCTTCAATAGCATGTCTAGAACACATTTTATTTTTGGTGGAATGAATTGGGACCAAAAAGTAGTACAGTCGCAGTCAAAAGTAGTGAGTTATCTTTAGAAATATTGCTATTATTGCAATTTTGACTCGGTTTTCGTGTTCTACGGGGTTGATTTAGTGGTTCTAGACCATTTTTATCGAAAATTAATTTTGACCAAATTTTGGAAAAAATCAAAGGTTATAGCCTTGCTTCATTTTTTGACAAAAAAGCTTTTGGTCTTGAAAACGCTTGAAAATGTGTAAAACGGGTTTTTTTAAGACGCTGAATCGACTGGTGCAATCAGTTCTTCAATAGCATGTCTAGAACACATTTTATTTTTGGTGGAATAAATTGGGACCAAAAGTAGTACAGTCGCAGTCAAAAGTAGTGAGTTATCTTTAGAAATATTGATATTATTGCAATTTTGACTCGATTTTCGTGTTCTACGGGGTTGATTTAGTGGTTCTAGACCATTTTTATCGAAAATTAATTTTGACCAAATTTTGGTAAAAAATCAAAGGTTATAGCCTTGCTTCATTTTTTGACAAAAAAGCTTTTGGTCTTGAAAACGCTTGAAAATGTGTAAAACGGGGTTTTTTAAGACGCTGAATCGACTGGTGCAATCAGTTCTTCAATAGCATGTCTAGAACACATTTTATTTTTGGTGGAATGAATTGGGACCAAAAGTAGTACAGTCGCAGTCAAAAGTAGTGAGTTATCTTTAGAAATATTGCTATTATTGCAATTTTGACTCGGTTTTCGTGTTCTACGGGGTTGATTTAGTGGTTCTAGACCATTTTTATCGAAAATTAATTTTGACCAAATTTTGGAAAAAATCAAAGGTTATAGCCTTGCTTCATTTTTTGACAAAAAAGCTTTTGGTCTTGAAAACGCTTGAAAATGTGTAAAACGGGGTTTTTAAGACGCTGAATCGACTGGTGCAATCAGTTCTTCAATAGCATGTCTAGAACACATTTTATTTTTGGTGGAATGAATTGGGACCAAAAGTAGTACAGTCGCAGTCAAAAGTAGTGAGTTATCTTTAGAAATATTGATATTATTGCAATTTTGACTCGATTTTCGTGTTCTACGGGGTTGATTTAGTGGTTCTAGACCATTTTTATCGAAAATTAATTTTGACCAAATTTTGGAAAAAATCAAAGGTTATAGCCTTGCTTCGTTTTTTGACAAAAAGCTTTTGGTCTTGAAAACGCTTGAAAATGTGTAAACCGGGGTATTCCTAGACGCTGAATCGACTGGTGCAATCAGTTCTTCAATAGCATGTCTAGAACACATTTTATTTTTGGTGGAATGAATTGGGACCAAAAGTAGTACAGTCGCAGTCAAAAGTAGTGAGTTATCTTTAGAAATATTGATATTATTGCAATTTTGACTCGATTTTCGTGTTCTACGGGGTTGATTTAGTGGTTCTAGACCATTTTTATCGAAAATTAATTTTGACCAAATTTTGGAAAAAATCAAAGGTTATAGCCTTGCTTCATTTTTTGACAAAAACTTTTGGTCTTGAAAACGCTTGAAAATGTGTAAAACTGGGTTTTTTAAGACGCTGAATCGACTGGTGCAATCAGTTCTTCAATAGCATGTCTAGAACACATTTTATTTTTGGTGGAATGAATTGGGAGCAAAAGTAGTACAGTCGCAGTCAAAAGTATTGAGCTACCTTTAGAAATATTGATAATATTGCAATTTTGACTCGATTTTCGGGTTCTACGGGATCGATTTAGTGGTTCTAGACCATTTTTATCGAAAATTAATTTTGACAAATTTTTGGTAAAAATCAAAGGTTATAGCCTTGCTTCATTTTTTGACAAAAAAGCTTTTGGTCTTGAAAACGCTTGAAAATGTGTAAAACGGGGTTTTTTAAGACGCTGAATCGAATGGTGCAATCAGTTCTTCAATAGCATGTCTAGAACACATTTTATTTTTGGTGGAATGAATTGGGAGCAAAAGTAGTACAGTCGCAGTCAAAAGTATTGAGCTACCTTTAGAAATATTGATAATATTGCAATTTTGACTCGATTTTCGGGTTCTACGGGGTTGATTTAGTGGTTCTAGACCATTTTTATCGAAAATTAATTTTGACCAAATTTTGGAAAAAATCAAAGGTTATAGCCTTGCTTCATTTTTTGTCAAAAAAGCTTTTGGTCTTGAAAACGCTTGAAAATGTGTAAAACGGGGTTTTTTAAGACGCTGAATCGACTGGTGCAATCAGTTCTTCAATAGCATGTCTAGAACACATTTTATTTTTGGTGGAATGAATTGGGACCAAAAGTAGTACAGTCGCAGTCAAAAGTAGTGAGTTATCTTTAGAAATATTGCTATTATTGCAATTTTGACTCGGTTTTCGTGTTCTACGGGGTTGATTTAGTGGTTCTAGACCATTTTTATCGAAAATTAATTTTGACCAAATTTTGGAAAAAATCAAAGGTTATAGCCTTGCTTCATTTTTTGACAAAAAAGCTTTTGGTCTTGAAAACGCTTGAAAATGTGTAAAACGGGGTTTTTTAAGACGCTGAATCGACTGGTGCAATCAGTTCTTCAATAGCATGTCTAGAACACATTTTATTTTTGGTGGAATGAATTGGGACCAAAAGTAGTACAGTCGCAGTCAAAAGTAGTGAGTTATCTTTAGAAATATTGCTATTATTGCAATTTTGACTCGGTTTTCGTGTTCTACGGGGTTGATTTAGTGGTTCTAGACCATTTTTATCGAAAATTAATTTTGACCAAATTTTGGAAAAAATCAAAGGTTATAGCCTTGCTTCATTTTTTGACAAAAAAGCTTTTGGTCTTGAAAACGCTTGAAAATGTGTAAAACGGGGTTTTTTAAGACGCTGAATCGACTGGTGCAATCAGTTCTTCAATAGCATGTCTAGAACACATTTTATTTTTGGTGGAATAAATTGGGACCAAAAGTAGTACAGTCGCAGTCAAAAGTAGTGAGTTATCTTTAGAAATATTGATATTATTGCAATTTTGACTCGATTTTCGTGTTCTACGGGGTTGATTTAGTGGTTCTAGACCATTTTTATCGAAAATTAATTTTGACCACATTTTGGAAAAAATCAAAGGTTATAGCCTTGCTTCATTTTTTGACAAAAAAGCTTTTGGTCTTGAAAACGCTTGAAAATGTGTAAAACGGGGTTTTTTAAGACGCTGAATCGACTGGTGCAATCAGTTCTTCAATAGCATGTCTAGAACACATTTTATTTTTGGTGGAATGAATTGGGACCAAAAGTAGTACAGTAGCAATCAAAAGTAGTGAATTATCTTTAGAAATATTAATATTATTGTAATTTTGACTCGATTTTCGTGTTCTACGGGGTTGATTTAGTGGTTCTAGACCATTTTTATCGAAAATTAATTTTGACCAAATTTTGGAAAAAATCAAAGGTTATAGCCTTGCTTCATTTTTTGACAAAAAAGCTTTTGGTCTTGAAAACGCTTGAAAATGTGTAATACGGGGTTTTTTAAGACGCTGAATCGACTGGTGCAATCAGTTCTTCAATAGCATGTCTAGAACACATTTTATTTTTGGTGGAATGAATTGGGACCAAAAGTAGTACAGTCGCAGTCAAAAGTAGTGAGTTATCTTTAGAAATATTGCTATTATTGCAATTTTGACTCGATTTTCGTGTTCTACGGGGTTGATTTAGTGGTTCTAGACCATTTTTATCGAAAATTAATTTTGACCAAATTTTGGAAAAAATCAAAGGTTATAGCCTTGCTTCATTTTTTGACAAAAAAGCTTTTGGTCTTGAAAACGCTTGAAAATGTGTAAAACGGGGTTTTTTAAGACGCTGAATCGACTGGTGCAATCAGTTCTTCAATAGCATGTCTAGAACACATTTTATTTTTGGTGGAATGAATTGGGACCAAAAGTAGTACAGTCGCAGTCAAAAGTAGTGAGTTATCTTTAGAAATATTGATATTATTGCAATTTTGACTCGATTTTCGTGTTCTACGGGGTTGATTTAGTGGTTCTAGACCATTTTTATCGAAAATTAATTTTGACCAAATTTTGGAAAAAATCAAAGGTTATAGCCTTGCTTCCTTTTTTGACAAAAAAGCTTTTGGTCTTGAAAACGCTTGAAAATGTGTAAAACGGGGTTTTTTAAGACGCTGAATCGACTGGTGCAATCAGTTCTTCAATAGCATGTCTAGAACACATTTTATTTTTGGTGGAATGAATTGGGACCAAAAGTAGTACAGTCGCAGTCAAAAGTAGTGAGTTATCTTTAGAAATATTAATATTATTGCAATTTTGACTCGATTTTCGTGTTCTACGGGGTTGATTTAGTGGTTCTAGACCATTTTTATCGAAAATTAATTTTGACCAAATTTTGGAAAAAATCAAAGGTTATAGCCTTGCTTCATTTTTTGACAAAAAAGCTTTTGGTCTTGAAAACGCTTGAAAATGTGTAAAACGGGGTTTTTTAAGACGCTGAATCGACTGGTGCAATCAGTTCTTCAATAGCATGTCTAGAACACATTTTATTTTTGGTGGAATGAATTGGGACCAAAAGTAGTACAGTAGCAATCAAAAGTAGTGAATTATCTTTAGAAATATTAATATTATTGCAATTTTGACTCGATTTTCGTGTTCTACGGGGTTGATTTAGTGGTTCTAGACCATTTTTATCGAAAATTAATTTTGACCAAATTTTGGTAAAAAATCAAAGGTTATAGCCTTGCTTCATTTTTTGACAAAAAAGCTTTTGGTCTTGAAAACGCTTGAAAATGTGTAAAACTGGGATTTTTAAGACGCTGAATCGACTGGTGCAATCAGTTCTTCAATAGCATGTCTAGAACACATTTTATTTTTGGTGGAATGAATTGGGACCAAAAGTAGTACAGTCGCAGTCAAAAGTAGTGAGCTATCTTTAGAAATATTGATATTATTGCAATTTTGACTCGATTTTCGTGTTCTACGGGGTTGATTTAGTGGTTCTAGACCATTTTTATCGAAAATTAATTTTGACCAAATTTTGGTAAAAAATCAAAGGTTATAGCCTTGCTTCGTTTTTTGACAAAAAAGCTTTTGGTCTTGAAAACGCTTGAAAATGTGTAAAACGGGGTTTTTTAAGACGCTGAATCGACTGGTGCAATCAGTTCTTCAATAGCATGTCTAGAACACATTTTATTTTTGGTGGAATGAATTGGGACCAAAAGTAGTACAGTCGCAGTCAAAAGTAGTGAGTTATCTTTAGAAATATTGATATTATTGCAATTTTGACTCGATTTTCGTGTTCTACGGGGTTGATTTAGTGGTTCTAGACCATTTTTATCGAAAATTAATTTTGACCAAATTTTGGTAAAAAATCAAAGGTTATAGCCTTGCTTCATTTTTTGACAAAAAAGCTTTTGGTCTTGAAAACGCTTGAAAATGTGTAAAACGGGGTTTTTTAAGACGCTGAATCGACTGGTGCAATCAGTTCTTCAATAGCATGTCTAGAACACATTTTATTTTTGGTGGAATGAATTGGGACCAAAAGTAGTACAGTCGCAGTCAAAAGTAGTGAGTTATCTTTAGAAATATTGATATTATTGCAATTTTGACTCGATTTTCGTGTTCTACGGGGTTGATTTAGTGGTTCTAGACCATTTTTATCGAAAATTAATTTTGACCAAATTTTGATAAAAAATCAAAGGTTATAGCCTTGCTTCGTTTTTTGACAAAAAAGCTTTTGGTCTTGAAAACGCTTGAAAATGTGTAAAACGGGGTTTTTTAAGACGCTGAATCGACTGGTGCAATCAGTTCTTCAATAGCATGTCTAGAACACATTTTATTTTTGGTGGAATGAATTGGGACCAAAAGTAGTACAGTCGCAGTCAAAAGTAGTGAGTTATCTTTAGAAATATTGATATTATTGCAATTTTGACTCGATTTTCGTGTTCTACGGGGTTGATTTAGTGGTTCTAGACCATTTTTATCGAAAATTAATTTTGACCAAATTTTGGTAAAAAATCAAAGGTTATAGCCTTGCTTCGTTTTTTGACAAAAAAGCTTTTGGTCTTGAAAACGCTTGAAAATGTGTAAAACGGGGTTTTTTAAGACGCTGAATCGACTGGTGCAATCAGTTCTTCAATAGCATGTCTAGAACACATTTTATTTTTGGTGGAATGAATTGGGACCAAAAGTAGTACAGTCGCAGTCAAAAGTAGTGAGCTATCTTTAGAAATATTGATATTATTGCAATTTTGACTCGATTTTCGTGTTCTACGGGGTTGATTTAGTGGTTCTAGACCATTTTTATCGAAAATTAATTTTGACCAAATTTTGGTAAAAATCAAAGGTTATAGCCTTGCTTCATTTTTTGACAAAAAAGCTTTTGGTCTTGAAAACGCTTGAAAATGTGTAAAACGGGGTTTTTTAAGACGCTGAATCGACTGGTGCAATCAGTTCTTCAATAGCATGTCTAGAACACATTTTATTTTTGGTGGAATGAATTGGGACCAAAAGTAGTACAGTCGCAGTCAAAAGTAGTGAGTTATCTTTAGAAATATTGATATTATTGCAATTTTGACTCGATTTTCGTGTTCTACGGGGTTGATTTAGTGGTTCTAGACCATTTTTATCGAAAATTAATTTTGACCAAATTTTGATAAAAAATCAAAGGTTATAGCCTTGCTTCATTTTTTGACAAAAAAGCTTTTGGTCTTGAAAACGCTTGAAAATGTGTAAAACGGGGTTTTTTAAGACGCTGAATCGACTGGTGCAATCAGTTCTTCAATAGCATGTCTAGAACACATTTTATTTTTGGTGGAATAAATTGGGACCAAAAGTAGTACAGTCGCAGTCAAAAGTAGTGAGTTATCTTTAGAAATATTGATATTATTGCAATTTTGACTCGATTTTCGTGTTCTACGGGGTTGATTTAGTGGTTCTAGACCATTTTTATCGAAAATTAATTTTGACCAAATTTTGATAAAAAATCAAAGGTTATAGCCTTGCTTCATTTTTTGACAAAAAAGCTTTTGGTCTTGAAAACGCTTGAAAATGTGTAAAACGGGGTTTTTTAAGACGCTGAATCGACTGGTGCAATCAGTTCTTCAATAGCATGTCTAGAACACATTTTATTTTTGGTGGAATAAATTGGGACCAAAAGTAGTACAGTCGCAGTCAAAAGTAGTGAGTTATCTTTAGAAATATTGATATTATTGCAATTTTGACTCGATTTTCGTGTTCTACGGGGTTGATTTAGTGGTTCTAGACCATTTTTATCGAAAATTAATTTTGACCAAATTTTGGTAAAAAATCAAAGGTTATAGCCTTGCTTCATTTTTTGACAAAAAAGCTTTTGGTCTTGAAAACGCTTGAAAATGTGTAAAACGGGGTTTTTTAAGACGCTGAATCGACTGGTGCAATCAGTTCTTCAATAGCATGTCTAGAACACATTTTATTTTTGGTGGAATGAATTGGGACCAAAAGTAGTACAGTCGCAGTCAAAAGTAGTGAGTTATCTTTAGAAATATTGATATTATTGCAATTTTGACTCGATTTTCGTGTTCTACGGGGTTGATTTAGTGGTTCTAGACCATTTTTATCGAAAATTAATTTTGACCAAATTTTGGTAAAAAATCAAAGGTTATAGCCTTGCTTCGTTTTTTGACAAAAAAGCTTTTGGTCTTGAAAACGCTTGAAAATGTGTAAAACGGGGTTTTTTAAGACGCTGAATCGACTGGTGCAATCAGTTCTTCAATAGCATGTCTAGAACACATTTTATTTTTGGTGGAATGAATTGGGACCAAAAGTAGTACAGTCGCAGTCAAAAGTAGTGAGTTATCTTTAGAAATATTGATATTATTGCAATTTTGACTCGATTTTCGTGTTCTACGGGGTTGATTTAGTGGTTCTAGACCATTTTTATCGAAAATTAATTTTGACCAAATTTTGGTAAAAAATCAAAGGTTATAGCCTTGCTTCGTTTTTTGACAAAAAAGCTTTTGGTCTTGAAAACGCTTGAAAATGTGTAAAACGGGGTTTTTTAAGACGCTGAATCGACTGGTGCAATCAGTTCTTCAATAGCATGTCTAGAACACATTTTATTTTTGGTGGAATGAATTGGGACCAAAAGTAGTACAGTCGCAGTCAAAAGTAGTGAGTTATCTTTAGAAATATTGATATTATTGCAATTTTGACTCGATTTTCGTGTTCTACGGGGTTGATTTAGTGGTTCTAGACCATTTTTATCGAAAATTAATTTTGACCAAATTTTGGTAAAAAATCAAAGGTTATAGCCTTGCTTCATTTTTTGACAAAAAAGCTTTTGGTCTTGAAAACGCTTGAAAATGTGTAAAACGGGGTTTTTTAAGACGCTGAATCGACTGGTGCAATCAGTTCTTCAATAGCATGTCTAGAACACATTTTATTTTTGGTGGAATGAATTGGGACCAAAAGTAGTACAGTCGCAGTCAAAAGTAGTGAGTTATCTTTAGAAATATTGATATTATTGCAATTTTGACTCGATTTTCGTGTTCTACGGGGTTGATTTAGTGGTTCTAGACCATTTTTATCGAAAATTAATTTTGACCAAATTTTGATAAAAAATCAAAGGTTATAGCCTTGCTTCATTTTTTGACAAAAAAGCTTTTGGTCTTGAAAACGCTTGAAAATGTGTAAAACGGGGTTTTTTAAGACGCTGAATCGACTGGTGCAATCAGTTCTTCAATAGCATGTCTAGAACACATTTTATTTTTGGTGGAATGAATTGGGACCAAAAGTAGTACAGTCGCAGTCAAAAGTAGTGAGTTATCTTTAGAAATATTGATATTATTGCAATTTTGACTCGATTTTCGTGTTCTACGGGGTTGATTTAGTGGTTCTAGACCATTTTTATCGAAAATTAATTTTGACCAAATTTTGATAAAAAATCAAAGGTTATAGCCTTGCTTCATTTTTTGACAAAAAAGCTTTTGGTCTTGAAAACGCTTGAAAATGTGTAAAACGGGGTTTTTTAAGACGCTGAATCGACTGGTGCAATCAGTTCTTCAATAGCATGTCTAGAACACATTTTATTTTTGGTGGAATGAATTGGGACCAAAAGTAGTACAGTCGCAGTCAAAAGTAGTGAGTTATCTTTAGAAATATTGATATTATTGCAATTTTGACTCGATTTTCGTGTTCTACGGGGTTGATTTAGTGGTTCTAGACCATTTTTATCGAAAATTAATTTTGACCAAATTTTGGTAAAAAATCAAAGGTTATAGCCTTGCTTCATTTTTTGACAAAAAGCTTTTGGTCTTGAAAACGCTTGAAAATGTGTAAAACGGGGTTTTTAAGACGCTGAATCGACTGGTGCAATCAGTTCCTCAATAGCATGTCTAGAACACATTTTATTTTTGGTGGAATGAATTGGGACCAAAAGTAGTACAGTCGCAGTCAAAAGTAGTGAGTTATCTTTAGAAATATTGATATTATTGCAATTTTGACTCGATTTTCGTGTTCTACGGGGTTGATTTAGTGGTTCTAGACCATTTTTATCGAAAATTAATTTTGACCAAATTTTGATAAAAAATCAAAGGTTATAGCCTTGCTTCATTTTTTGACAAAAAAGCTTTTGGTCTTGAAAACGCTTGAAAATGAGTAAAACGGGGTTTTTTAAGACGCTGAATCGACTGGTGCAATCAGTTCCTCAATAGCATGTCTAGAACACATTTTATTTTTGGTGGAATGAATTGGGACCAAAAGTAGTACAGTCGCAGTCAAAAGTAGTGAGTTATCTTTAGAAATATTGATATTATTGCAATTTTGACTCGATTTTCGTGTTCTACGGGGTTGATTTAGTGGTTCTAGACCATTTTTATCGAAAATTAATTTTGACCAAATTTTGATAAAAAATCAAAGGTTATAGCCTTGCTTCATTTTTTGACAAAAAAGCTTTTGGTCTTGAAAACGCTTGAAAATGAGTAAAACGGGGTTTTTTAAGACGATGAATCGACTGGTGCAATCAGTTCCTCAATAGCATGTCTAGAACACATTTTATTTTTGGTGGAATGAATTGGGACCAAAAGTAGTACAGTCGCAGTCAAAAGTAGTGAGTTATCTTTAGAAATATTGATATTATTGCAATTTTGACTCGATTTTCGTGTTCTACGGGGTTGATTTAGTGGTTCTAGACCATTTTTATCGAAAATTAATTTTGACCAAATTTTGGTAAAAAATCAAAGGTTATAGCCTTGCTTCATTTTTTGACAAAAAAGCTTTTGGTCTTGAAAACGCTTGAAAATGTGTAAAACGGGGTTTTTTAGACGCTGAATCGACTGGTGCAATCAGTTCTTCAATAGCATGTCTAGAACACATTTTATTTTTGGTGGAATGAATTGGGACCAAAAGTAGTACAGTCGCAGTCAAAAGTAGTGAGTTATCTTTAGAAATATTGATATTATTGCAATTTTGACTCGATTTTCGTGTTCTACGGGGTTGATTTAGTGGTTCTAGACCATTTTTATCGAAAATTAATTTTGACCAAATTTTGATAAAAAATCAAAGGTTATAGCCTTGCTTCATTTTTTGACAAAAAAGCTTTTGGTCTTGAAAACGCTTGAAAATGTGTAAAACTGGGTTTTTTAAGACGCTGAATCGACTGGTGCAATCAGTTCTTCAATAGCATGTCTAGAACACATTTTATTTTTGGTGGAATGAATTGGGACCAAAAGTAGTACAGTCGCAGTCAAAAGTAGTGAGTTATCTTTAGAAATATTGATATTATTGCAATTTTGACTCGATTTTCGTGTTCTACGGGGTTGATTTAGTGGTTCTAGACCATTTTTATCGAAAATTAATTTTGACCAAATTTTGGTAAAAAATCAAAGGTTATAGCCTTGCTTCATTTTTTGACAAAAAAGCTTTTGGTCTTGAAAACGCTTGAAAATGTGTAAAACGGGGTTTTTTAAGACGCTGAATCGACTGGTGCAATCAGTTCTTCAATAGCATGTCTAGAACACATTTTATTTTTGGTGGAATGAATTGGGACCAAAAGTAGTACAGTCGCAGTCAAAAGTAGTGAGTTATCTTTAGAAATATTGATATTATTGCAATTTTGACTCGATTTTCGTGTTCTACGGGGTTGATTTAGTGGTTCTAGACCATTTTTATCGAAAATTAATTTTGACCAAATTTTGGTAAAAAATCAAAGGTTATAGCCTTGCTTCATTTTTTGACAAAAAGCTTTTGGTCTTGAAAACGCTTGAAAATGTGTAAAACGGGGTTTTTTAAGACGCTGAATCGACTGGTGCAATCAGTTCTTCAATAGCATGTCTAGAACACATTTTATTTTTGGTGGAATGAATTGGGACCAAAAGTAGTACAGTCGCAGTCAAAGGTAGTGAGTTATCTTTAGAAATATTGATATTATTGCAATTTTGACTCGATTTTCGTGTTCTACGGGGTTGATTTAGTGGTTCTAGACCATTTTTATCGAAAATTAATTTTGACCAAATTTTGGTAAAAAATCAAAGGTTATAGCCTTGCTTCATTTTTTGACAAAAAAGCTTTTGGTCTTGAAAACGCTTGAAAATGTGTAAAACTGGGTTTTTTAAGACGCTGAATCGACTGGTGCAATCAGTTCTTCAATAGCATGTCTAGAACACATTTTATTTTTGGTGGAATGAATTGGGACCAAAAGTAGTACAGTCGCAGTCAAAGGTAGTGAGTTATCTTTAGAAATATTGATATTATTGCAATTTTGACTCGATTTTCGTGTTCTACGGGGTTGATTTAGTGGTTCTAGACCATTTTTATCGAAAATTAATTTTGACCAAATTTTGGTAAAAAATCAAAGGTTATAGCCTTGCTTCATTTTTTGACAAAAAAGCTTTTGGTCTTGAAAACGCTTGAAAATGTGTAAAACGGGGTTTTTTAAGACGCTGAATCGACTGGTGCAATCAGTTCTTCAATAGCATGTCTAGAACACATTTTATTTTTGGTGGAATGAATTGGGACCAAAAGTAGTACAGTCGCAGTCAAAAGTAGTGAGTTATCTTTAGAAATATTGATATTATTGCAATTTTGACTCGATTTTCGTGTTCTACGGGGTTGATTTAGTGGTTCTAGACCATTTTTATCGAAAATTAATTTTGACCAAATTTTGGTAAAAAATCAAAGGTTATAGCCTTGCTTCATTTTTTGACAAAAAAGCTTTTGGTCTTGAAAACGCTTGAAAATGTGTAAAACGGGGTTTTTTAAGACGCTGAATCGACTGGTGCAATCAGTTCTTCAATAGCATGTCTAGAACACATTTTATTTTTGGTGGAATGAATTGGGACCAAAAGTAGTACAGTCGCAGTCAAAAGTAGTGAGTTATCTTTAGAAATATTGATATTATTGCAATTTTGACTCGATTTTCGTGTTCTACGGGGTTGATTTAGTGGTTCTAGACCATTTTTATCGAAAATTAATTTTGACCAAATTTTGGTAAAAAATCAAAGGTTATAGCCTTGCTTCATTTTTTGACAAAAAAGCTTTTGGTCTTGAAAACGCTTGAAAATGTGTAAAACGGGGTTTTTTAAGACGCTGAATCGACTGGTGCAATCAGTTCTTCAATAGCATGTCTAGAACACATTTTATTTTTGGTGGAATGAATTGGGACCAAAAGTAGTACAGTCGCAGTCAAAAGTAGTGAGTTATCTTTAGAAATATTGATATTATTGCAATTTTGACTCGATTTTCGTGTTCTACGGGGTTGATTTAGTGGTTCTAGACCATTTTTATCGAAAATTAATTTTGACCAAATTTTGGTAAAAAATCAAAGGTTATAGCCTTGCTTCATTTTTTGACAAAAAAGCTTTTGGTCTTGAAAACGCTTGAAAATGTGTAAAACGGGGTTTTTTAAGACGCTGAATCGACTGGTGCAATCAGTTCTTCAATAGCATGTCTAGAACACATTTTATTTTTGGTGGAATGAATTGGGACCAAAAGTAGTACAGTCGCAGTCAAAAGTAGTGAGTTATCTTTAGAAATATTGATATTATTGCAATTTTGACTCGATTTTCGTGTTCTACGGGGTTGATTTAGTGGTTCTAGACCATTTTTATCGAAAATTAATTTTGACCAAATTTTGGTAAAAAATCAAAGGTTATAGCCTTGCTTCATTTTTTGACAAAAAAGCTTTTGGTCTTGAAAACGCTTGAAAATGTGTAAAACGGGGTTTTTTAAGACGCTGAATCGACTGGTGCAATCAGTTCTTCAATAGCATGTCTAGAACACATTTTATTTTTGGTGGAATGAATTGGGACCAAAAGTAGTACAGTCGCAGTCAAAAGTAGTGAGTTATCTTTAGAAATATTGATATTATTGCAATTTTGACTCGATTTTCGTGTTCTACGGGGTCGATTTAGTGGTTCTAGACCATTTTTATCGAAAATTAATTTTGACAAATTCTTTCCACCAAAAATAAAATGCGTTCTAGACAAATTCGACCTAAAGGTAAAAGGGATAAATAAAAATACCATAAAACAGTGTAACTATTTATTGATATATATATTTACACATCTAAAAAAATACATTGCAAGAAAAAATATTATCTTAATAATAGAATATAGTTCAATCTAGATATACATATATACAATGCATCCCAAGAGGACATGGCATAACGTTTTATTCCATCATGAAAAACATTATTAATTTTTCTTTTTATTTTCATTCAATCAATTAATAATTATTTTATATTAAACTAAAAAGAATCATGGAAATTCGAAAAAAGTTTACCCGAAGACAATAAATCCGAAATATAAAAACATGTTCCGTTCCTAATCTATCAATTTTAACATTTTTTACATTTAATGACATTTTTTTCACCGAAACACAAAAAAACAGAATCGTCTAAACTTATACAAACAAAACGCTTTGAAGTCGTGAACAGTTGGTGTGGTAGTGAGTATAGTGGATGTTGATCAACATTCTATTTCATTTCTATCGGTATTAAGCTCAACAAGGTATAAGATATTGTCATGTAAACTGTTAAGTAATTGGAACAACAAGAGAAATTACTTTTTTTCCTTTTAAATTCTTTTTTTTTTCTACAAAGTATCCCTAAAACCAAAAAGAGAATCAGTTAAATCAAACAATTAAATACCAAAAATATCTCTATTACCTAACAACTTTATCTAACACCCCTTTAAGCCTTTGCTCGGTTATAGATGGCACCAACTTCTGCACCAATTCACAAATGAACATTTCGCTTATACCGGGACTTGTTCGTTCGGCGATTTCGAAGGCGTTTTCTAGCTCTTCTATAGCGTCGCTCGACTTGTGAGACGCCTCCGCCGATCGTCTGTTGTACTGATGCTTCCTCTGCAGCTAAAACCAAAACCGCAACTTATTCTACATCCCTCTGTGTCAACTATTATAAATATTATTTAAAACATTCTTTAATATCGCATTTTCCCCCACGTTGGGTGCCAAATATGCAAGTCTCGTATAATAGATATGCATTATTTTATTTCCTTTGATTGGTTTTTCGTTTTTTAATTTATAATAATTAATTAAATTGACATACTGTGATTACAGTTTAATAAAAATAGACATTCTCTTATTTCCTAAGAGAAACTAGGACGTATATTCCAAATATATTAGCCCCATTAACATAAGATTGCTTCTTACGTTCTTAAAATCCTAGCTATTGACAACCTATTTTTCCACGATTTCTTTTTTAAACCCCTTCACCCATAAAATCTTTAATATCGCATTTTCCCCCACGTTGGGTGCCAAATATGCAAGTCTTGTATAATAGATATGCTATATTTCATTTCCTTTGATTGGTTTTTTGTTGTTTTTTGTTATAATAATTAATTAAATTGACATACTGTGATTACAGTTTAATAATAATAGACATTCTCTTATTTCCTAAGAGAAACTAGGACACTGCTTGTATATTCCAAATATATTAGCCCCATTAACATAAGATTGCTTCTTACATACTTAAAATCCAAGCTATTGACAACCTATTTTTCAACGATTTCTTTTGCAAACCCCTTCACCCATAAAATCGTTAATATCGCATTTTCCCCACGTTGGGTGCCAAAAATGCAAGTTTTGTATAATAGATATGCATTATTTCATTTCCTTTGATTGGATTTTTGTTTTTTATCCTATAATAATTAATTAAATTGACATACTGTGATTACAGTTTAATAATAATAAACATTCACTTATTTCATAAGAGAAACTAGGACGCGACTTGTATATTCCAAATATATTAGCCCCATTAACATAAGACTGATTCTTACATTCTTAAAATCCAAGCTATTGACAACCTATTTTTCCACGATTCCTTTTGCAAACTCCTTCACCCAGAAAATCTTTAATATCGCATTTTCCCCCACGTTGGGTGCCAAATATGCGAGCCTTATATGCATTATTTTATTTCCTTTGATTGGATTTTTGTTTTTTATCCTATAATAATTAATTAAATTGACATACTGTGATTACAGTTTAATAATAATAAACTTTCTCTTATTTACTAAGAGAAACTAGGACGCGACTTGTATATTCCAAATATATTAGCCCCATTAACATAAGACTGCTTCTTACATACTTAAAATCCAAGCTATTGACAACCTATTTTTCCACGATTTCTTTTGCAAACTCCTTCACCCAGAAAATCTTTAATATCGCATTTTCCCCCACGTTGGGTGCCAAATATGCGAGCCTTATATGCATTATTTTATTTCCTTTGATTGGATTTTTGTTTTTTATCCTATAATAATTAATTAAATTGACATACTGTGATTACAGTTTAATAATAATAAACATTCTCTTATTTCCCAAGAGAAACTAGGACGCGACTTGTATATTCCAAATATATTAGCCCCATTAACATAAGACTGATTCTTACATACTTAAAATCCAAGCTATTGACAACCTATTTTTCTACGATTTCTTTTGCAAACCCCTTTACCCAGAAAATCTTTAATATCGCATTTTCCCCCACGTTGGGTGCCAAATATGCGAGCCTTATATGCATTATTTTATTTCCTTTGATTGGATTTTTGTTTTTTATCTTATAATAATTAATTAAATTGACATACTGTGATTACACTTTAATAATAATAAACATTCACTTATTTCATAAGAGAAACTAGGACGCGACTTGTATATTCCAAATATATTAGCCCCATTAACATAAGACTGATTCTTACATTCTTAAAATCCAAGCTATTGACAACCTATTTTTCTACGATTTCTTTTGCAAACCCCTTTACCCAGAAAATCTTTAATATCGCATTTTCCCCCACGTTGGGTGCCAAATATGCGAGCCTTATATGCATTATTTTATTTCCTTTGATTGGATTTTTGTTTTTTATCTTATAATAATTAATTAAATTGACATACTGTGATTACACTTTAATAATAATAAACATTCACTTATTTCATAAGAGAAACTAGGACGCGACTTGTATATTCCAAATATATTAGCCCCATTAACATAAGACTGCTTCTTACATACTTAAAATCCAAGCTATTGGCAACCTATTTTTCTACGATTTCTTTTGCAAACCCCTTTACCCAGAAAATCTTTAATATCGCATTTTCCCCCACGTTGGGTGCCAAATGTACGAGCCTTGTATAATAGGTATACACATTGGTGTATTTACATTGATTGGTTTTTGGTTTTTTTTTATTTTAAAAGTAATTGATTGATTGGGTTGTGATAAAAAAATATAAAACGTCAATAAATATGCTTCCTCGGCAGCTAAAACCGAAACTACAAATTATTCTACATCCTTCTATCTTAACTATTATAATAATTAATTAAATTGATACGCTGTGGTTACAGTTTAATAATAATAAACATTCTTTTATTTTTTAAGAGAAACAAGGATGCGACTTGTATATTCCAAATATATTAGCCCCATTAACATGAGACTGCTTCTTACATTCTTAAAATCCAAGCTATTGACAACCTATTTTTCTACGATTTCTTTTGCAAACCCCTTTACCCAGAAAATCTTTAATATCGCATTTTCCCCCACGTTGGGTGCCAAATATACGAGCCTTGTATAATAGGTATACACATTGGTGTATTTCCATTGATTGGTTTTTTATTTTAAAAGTAGTTGATTGATTGGGTTGTGATAAAAAAAAATATTAAACATCAATAAATATGCTTTCTCTGCAGCTAAAACCGAAACCACAAATTATTCTACGTCCTTCTATCTTAACTATTATAATAATTAATTAAATTGATACACTGTGGTTACAGTTTAATAATAATAAACATTCTCTAATTTTCTAAGAGAAACTAGGATGCGACTTGTATATTCCAACTGTATTACCCCCCTTATCATAAGATTTCTTCTTACATTCTTAATTTCAAGCTATTGGCAACAAATTTTTCACCCACGATTTCTTTTTTAAACCCCTTCACCCATAAAATCGTTAATATCGCATTTTCCCCCACGTTGGGTGCCAAAAATGCAAGTCTTGTATAATAGATATGCATTATTTCATTTCCTTTGATTGGTTTTTTGTTTTTTATCTAAACATTCTCTTATTTCCTAAGAGAAACTAGGACGAGACTTGTATATTCCAAATATATTAGCCCCATTAACATAAGATTGCTTCTTACATTCTTAATTTCAAGCTATTGGCAACAAATTTTTCCACGATTTCTTTTGCAAACCCCTTCACCCAGAAAATCTTTAATATCGCATTTTCCCCCACGTTGGGTGCCAAATGTACGAGCCTTGTATAATAGGTATACACATTGGTGTATTTCCATTGATTGGTTTTTGGATTTTTATTTTAAAAGTAATTGATTGATAGAGTTGTTATAAACACACATTATTCTACATCCTTCTATCTTAACTATTATAATAACTAATTAAATTGACATACTGGGATTACAGTTTAATAATAATAAATATTCTGTAATTTTCTAAGAGAAACTAGAATGCGACTTGTATATTCCAACTGTATTACCCCCCTTATCATTCTTACACTCTTAATTTCAAGCTATTAGCAACAAATTTTTCACCCACGATTTCTTTTTTAAACCCATTCACCCATAAAATCTTTAATACCGCATTTTCCCCCACGTTGGGTGCCAAAAATGCAAGTCTTGTATAATAAGTATGCATTGTTTGATTTCCTTTGATTAGTTTTTGTTTTTTTTTATTTTAAAAGTAGTTGATTGAACGAGTTGTGATAAAAAAATAGGCAAAATAGACTGTTATCCTGACAAAAAAATATAAAATGTTATCTAAAGACGTACACTTGGAAATGGTAAAGGGGCTTACTTTGAACATAAAAAAATTCGTTCTTCAATGGCGGACTGTCTGACTCTTTAAATCTATTAAATTTAGAAACTATTTAGGACTAATCTTTAAATATTTTTCCTAATCTTTCATCATTCATAAGAAAATATTTAAATGGTCACTACAATTTCAAAAAAACTACAATTTCAAAACCATAACTAAAATGAACTGAATCTAACTAACCCCCCCACATAAAAGTCAACTAGCTATTTTTACAATACAATGTTGTTTACCGTAAATAACCAAACTTCACATAATTTCTCACGTACTTTTATCTTTCGTAAAATCTTTTAACGGTCGTATTTACTTAGTATTTAATTATTAAATATCAAATAATATACGGGGTGTATTATTAATAACAATCTGTAACTTATAGGTTAGGAACCGTTTGAGAATAATTACCAAAAAAAAAGCTGTTACTAACGTCAATTTATCGACTTACCTCCGATATAATGGGATAGATGAACCCGCCCAGTACGGGCGGTGACATACTTTCGATTTTCCCGCCATAATTCGAACCGGACTTCCTGTTCGCCTTCTTTTCCGCCAGACCATCTCCTCGATGATCCAACGGACTCAATTCACGCGATATTCTCTTCTCCTTTTCCTTCACTTCGTTCCTTTCGCGTTCCTTCTCTCTCTCCGTCTCCTTTTCTCGGTCTCTGTCCTTTCTATTGTCTAACGACGATTGCACGACCACCTGCGACTTGGACGACTGAAAAAAAAACCCAACAATTTAGAAACAGCGTCATCCCCAAGTCCGCACCAAATAGAAAACTTTGTCGAATTTACGAGAAGCAGTGGTGTATGTATATATACTTTGGTGCGGAGAAGAATTTTTTTTTTTTTGTTCAGATTTTAGTGTATAAATAAATGAAATATTCATTGGGGATGAAGGTGTATAAAAGAGGGATATTTACCATGTTGGATATGTTGGATCTATCCGGTTTGTAGTGATTGAGATTGGAGTCGGTCGGGGGGGATTTGCTCAGCATCGGACCGGATCCGTTTTGAACTTTATTGCCGATCTTGTGGTTCGGAGACGGTATTTCTTCGAGCGGTATTTTCTTGTTCCCCTTCACCGTCATTATCCAAGGGTCGTCGAGGTCTCCGTCCAATTTGGGTTCATCGCTGAAAGACAATAAATAAATACCGATCTACACCACAACAACACCAAATCATTTTTCATTAGGCGTAAGAAAAAAAGAAAACAACTACTCTCCGGGCTATATATAAACCACGCCAGATCCATGTTTGGGTCCAAGACCAACATTTTCTTCCTCATTTGTTGGGGACAATCAATCAAAGCCCAGAATAACTCCAATGGAATATTTCTAATAAAGGATATTCAAAGCTCAAAGTCTCTATAGATTAAATCTAGAAGGACATTCTCACATGACCAACTATAATGGCTCTACTGCCTTGAAAATTTGAGCTCTCCAGTAGATTTTGTACCACCCAGCATCACAAAACGGTAAAAAACATTTTGATTGTGAGGATGTTAGAATCTTGTTGATCTGGTGATTCAAGATCAAGGAACAACATCAGCCTCGTAGGTTTATGGTTCTCGAAAGCATTTTCTCCCAAAGAACCAGGCGAAAATTTGGACTGAAGAACATTGGAGGTTCTGAGTTTTAGTTAGAAATTTTTAGAAAACGATTTTGGGTGAGTTATGGCAGCAGTTATTAGACAAAAATTTGGACTAACGAACCTTTGAGACTCTGGAAAGATGGCTCAATTTGTGGGCAGAGTATTTGGGACAATTAATATCACAGATGGCTTGAGTTTTGGTGTGGGTTGAAGACATCCTCCATTTTCTGCACCTTGAAAGTTAAATAAGAACGACTTGGGAATGTTATTTGAGGGTTTTGGTAATTTGGTATCTAAGGCTCTGGCAAGCATTTTCTTCCAAAGAACCAGGCGAAAATTTGGACTGAAGAACATTGGAGGTTCTGAGTTTTAGTTAGAAATTTTTAGAAAACGATTTTGGGTGAGTTATGGCAGCAGTTATTAGACAAAAATTTGGACCAACGAACCTTTGAGACTCTGGAAATATGGCTCAATTTGTGGGCAGAGTATTTGGAACAATTAACATTAACAGATGGCTTTAATTTTGATGTGGGTTGAAGACATCCTCCATTTTCTGCACCTTGAAAGTTAAATAAGAACGACTTGGGAATGTTATTTGAGGGTTTTGGTAATTTGGTATCTAAGGCTCTGGCAAGCATTTTCTCCCAAAGAACCAGGCGAAAATTTGGACTGAAGAACATTAGAGGTTCTGAGTTTTAGTTAGAAATTTTTAGAAAACGATTTTGGGTGAGTTATGGCAGCAGTTATTAGACAAAAATTTGGACTAACGAACCTTTGAGACTCTGGAAAGATGGCTCAATTTGTGGGCAGAGTATTTGGGACAATTAATATCACAGATGGCTTGAGTTTTGGTGTGGATTCAAGACATCCTCCATTTTCTGCACCTTGAAAGTTGGATAAGAACGACTTGAAGACTTGGGACTGTTATTTGAGGGTTTTGGTAAATCAGAAGAACCAAAATGGATATTTGGAAAAGGCCGGACGTAGAAGCAAAAGATTGAGATACAACTTGTCCAATTTTGACACTGATCCAGCCACCAGAGTTATAAGGATAGACGAGTTTGACTATGTATTAGCAATATTTAACGAGCACCTGTAAGATTGGGGGTTGTAGGATGTTTTGGTACCATGGAGGTATTAACAGATTTCCAAAATTTAAGGAAGTAAGAGTAGATGAGGAAATAATACCTTTGGAGTTCTATAAAAAGTCTAAGTAGCTGTAAATTTTAAATAAAAATTATAAATAAAACAAACTGAGATAAATTTACTTACGAGTCCGAGTTTTCCGATTCCGTTTCCGATTCCTCGTTCCTGGTACACCTCCACTTCTTGTATCTATCTATCAGATCGATCAGGTAGGAATTCTTTTTGGCCTTCCTGATGAACGGATATTTCAATAATTCTTTAGCGGTGGGTCTCTGAAAAATTTATCAAAAAATATAAAAGAATTTCTCGCGAAACTATACGCTTACGTTTTCCGGATCTTTGTTGAGGCAAGCTTCGACGAAATCTTTGAACTGTTTACTGTAACTGCCCGTCAATTGGGGCGGGTTATTTTTCGGTATGAGAAACAGGACTCGCATCGGATGTAGTTCGGAATTTGGAGGTTCTCCTTTGGCTAATTCGATGGCCGTGATGCCCAAGCTCCATATATCCGCTTTGGAATCGTAAGCCGATTGCTTAATTACTTCGGGGGCCATCCAAAACGGAGTACCGACGAAGGTGTTGCGTTTGCTGGTCGTGTTGGTGAGTTGGCCGGCTACGCCTGCGGAAAAATGGGAATATATATAGCCCGGGAAGTAGTTGTTTTTTGTTTAGACAACGGCCAAGAACAAACTGAGTTTTTAACCGGAAAACTATTAGTTTATGGGTATATATAGCCCGGGAAGTAGTTGTTTCTCTCTTTAGAAAAACGGTCAAGCCTAGTTGGAAACGATTTATGGTTTCTATATCAAAGAGAGTGTTATTAGACATATTTTTTTTATTTATATATAAAGAACAATTGATTATTTACCGAAATCCGCAAGTTTTACATCTCCCATCTCGCTGAGAAGCACGTTGGCCGCCTTGATGTCCCTATGCAATTTTCTTTCGCTATGTAGATAGTCGAGTCCTTTTAATACCTCCCTTAAAATAATGGCGATGTGCATTTCCTCGAAATTTCCCGCTTTCATCAGATCTAACGCCGAACCACCACCCAAGTACTCCATTATTATCCATAATTTTGTACCCTAAACATAAAATTGTAGAAAAATTGTAATGGAGAAAGCTATTGATTGGAAATATAGTTGGTGCTAAACAAAATTTGATTCACGTCATCATAATTTCGTCTTAATGGACTAGTTTAGTAGGATCATATTAATCAAAATGATAGCAATATATATTTAGGATAAGATACCTACTTACATATATTGGTATTCATTTTGCAAGTAATTTTTCTCATTTCGTAAAATTTAGCAATAAATAATTAGTAAGTTTTAAACGTAGCGCCAACTAATAACCAATAATGAAGTGTGTTTAAAAGTCAAGGTTGTCACAGTTTAGCTACGTTCGTTTCAAGTATTCTCAAAGAACTGGCGGCACAAAACACCGTGTTCTGTGACTAACTGATTGTACCAGTTGACAAGATATATGACAGGAGAGAAAATCGTGTTTATCTATAATAAACAAACAAGACCCCTATTCTTGACGGTGATAGAATAGAACAGCCAATAGAAAGTGGGCGTGGTTCTATTGAATATGCCAAAACGGTATTCTTGAAATTCGTTCTCTCACTGTACCGATAGAAGGGTTGCTCCCCGAGAGAACAATTACTTCTATTGGTTATTTTTGAAGGAACCGCTATAACACCAAGAGAAGGTGTTAGGGATTTTTATTTTTGAACCAAAAATAGTATAGAAGTAATTTCTTTCATAAACCAAACACAACCAAACAACAAATTAAACTAACGAAAATGACAGAATATTTTGTTTAGTGTTTTACTCCTTATTTGATAAAGTGTCAATCAGAGAACAAAAATATCGATATGTTTATCTCTTTTTAATGACAACAAATAAGAGAGAGAGATAAGTTTCTCGGTTAATATTAAAGCATATCGACAACATCGCAAATTTTCTACCAATCTTATTGAAACACGTCACTTACCACTTATGACGTATGTAACCATTAAATTTAAATTTCAAAAGCCGATTATGGCTAGAGGATTAATTTTATAAAAATTTTATTTGTACAGTTGAACCACTAAAAACTTATTTTATAAGATGCAAATATAAAAAAAAATCACTAAACTAGTCCATTGCCAAAGCATCGTTCCCAACTTTCGAATTAAATGTCCCATTCAATAAATCAATGTAAAATACTTAAATTTGTTTATCTAAAGTTGGTAGCCGTGATTGACAAGTCGCGTCGTTGCCATTGTTGTCACCGATTAGTATACACAGGGTGGTCCTTAAGTAATTGTAAAAAAGAAACAGTAGATTCTACACTCTAAAATATTACGATTTAACCCAACTTACTTTAATAAAATGTTGATATTAAGAAATATACAGGGTGGTAAAGTTGAAATTTAAAATTTAATTTTTCGCCATAACTTTCATGTTTATGGAGATTTATTGACAAAAATTTATAAGTAGAGGTATTGAGTATGAGGAATTATAATTTGATGCATAATTTTGATGTATCTCATAGAGGACGCCACATATGCCACATATTTGACATAAATTTGCGCTTAACTTTTTTGCTCTTCGACTTAACAATATTTTTCTGATAAAATATGAAAGATAAGATAATCAAAAAATCTAGATAAACCTCACCAGTAACTGTGCCCTCAAAAAATAATAAGGGCCAATAATTTTATTGTTAATGATACCAGCCCAAACGTTAACTTTTTAGGATATTGAGTGTGAGCCTCACACATCCAGTGAGGATTTTCTCTGCTTCAATATCTACAGTTCTGTTTGTTAACCGTTCCGTTTAAATGAAACGTCGCTTCATCAGAAAAAACTATTTTGTTTATGAACTGCAAATCTGCGTTCATTCTATCCATCATCAATTCACAGAATTCTTGCCTTTTATCAGGATCATCTCCATTTAACTCCTGAACCAACTGAACTTCGTAAGGGTGGTATTTTCTTTATGCAGAACTCTCAAAATAGATGATTTACTTACATCATTGTCGGCGGCAAGTTCTCGAGTTGTCTTATGCGGATTTTCCTCAATCTCTAGAAGTACATCTAACTTTTTTTCATCAGTAAATTGAACATTTCTACCTGGTTTTTCAATATTTTTACATGTCCAGTTTCACGAAACTTTTTTTCAATTTTGCTAACTGTAGACTGCGAAACGTGTTGACCAGGGTATTTATTATTAAAAATTTCACAAACCTCCTTTTGAGTTCTGGTTTTATTACCACAACCAATCATAATGAAAATGTCTATTCTTTGAGTCTCGGACAAATGAGCCATAATTAAATTTAATACGCGCACAAATATTATACTGACGTCTTTTAGTAACTTTAAATACCTAAATGACAGCAGCCTACTAGATTTATATCAATTGTTTATTTAGTTTTTTGACTATTATTTTATTATCTTCAAAGTTTTTTCCTAATATTTAGCAGAACAGATACGAAAATACCTGATTATTTCTAAAGTTATTTTAATAGACCAAACAATATCGCCTGGGTTATTGTCAAGAAGTGAATGGTGGTCATTTTGAACATTTAATTTAAGTGTCAAATACATTGAAAAACACATTCTAATCATTATGTGACATTATTATCTTCATTCTACGTAAAGTTTTGTGTTAGAGACATTATCAAAATTTTACATCTTAAAAATCAATTTTCTCATTTATGATTGCACCAAACTTAAAAAACTTTATATTGCTGAACAGAGGACTAAAATCCCTTTCCAACGAGGTGCCACACGACCCCCTTTGTAATTTAAAATTTTCGAGGGTGCTTATAATTCGAAGGGGTGCTAGAGGGGATAATATTTTCATACTGTAAATTGTCAATTTAAGAATAAAAATCGACCTGTTTTAGGTTTTTTTCATATAGTACATAATAACGCTACAAATGAATTTATTCCATACATATGGACCGCACTGTATAAAAAAATAATAGCCTATAGTATTTTTTCTTTAATGTTTTGGAAACTATCAACTTTAGTTGAAAATATTCCATACCAAAATTTATAATTATTGATGTTTTTTTCTATTTTTCATTCGTTGCCTGGAATAATTGCGTTACACGGAGTTATGCAGCTGATTTGTAAAATGCGATTATCTCGAAAACTGTTCAGTTTTGAAGTTATTAACAAGTACACCTTTTTTTTTGTTGAAATATCGTATCTTTCATATTTTATCAGAAAAATATTGTTAAGTCGAAGAGCAAAAAAGTTAAGCGCAAATTTATGTCAAATATGTGGCATATGTGGTGTCCTCTATATGAGATACATCAAAATTATGCATCAAATTATAATTCCTCATACTCAAAACCTCTACTTATAAATTTTTGTAAATAAATCTCCGTAAACATGAAAGTTATGGCGAAAAATTAAATTTTAAATTTCAACTTTACCACCCTGTATCTTTCTTAATATCAACATTTTATTAAAGTAAGATGGGCTAAATCGTAATATATTAGAGTGTAGAATCTACTGTTTCTTTTTGTACAATTACTTAAGGACCAACATGTATAGTTTTGTATTTGTCATTTTGTTTGTGTGATTATTTCTTGTTGTTATTTTAAAATATAAAAAAACTGTTCTTTTAAGAACCAAAACAAGTGAAAAAATGCCAAAACAACTAAATAGTCGCTGCAAAAAACTGGTAGCTTCTTTGATAATTGTCTATACGTGTCGACGTAAAATTATGATGACGTGTATCAAATTTTGTCTCGTCTAAAAATCAAGTTTCCCGTCAGACATGGATTTTGGGGAAAAATCTGTATAACAATGAACATTTCAAGCCAAAAAAATAATAATAATTAATTACAGTACCTTTAGGTAGGATCCGTAATATTTTGTGACAAACGGACTGTCACACTGGGAGAGAACCATAATCTCTTGTTGTATGTCTTCGATTTCATCTTCGGCTTCTTCCAAATCGATTATCTTGATAGCCACGACTTGCGTCGTTCTATTGTCGATACCTTTGAACACTTCACCGAAGGAACCTTTCCCGATTCTTTCTTGTTTTGTGAATATTAATTCCGGATCGACCTTCTAAAACAAAAAACGTACTCAGTATTTCTATACAGGGTGTTTCTTAAGTAATCAAAAATATTATATGGGGCGCTTCGTTACTCAATTTTAAGACGAAAAGTTCATATAAACATGTGTGATAGGTGTTGTCGTTTATGAGATACAGGGTGTTGTACGTGAAATTAATTTTTCTTGGTGACGCTACTGATTTATATTTTTTTATTATTTTATTATAAGCAACATGTGTTAAACATAAAGAAAAAATAATACATTTCAGAGCAAATGTTCAAAATGTCCACCTCCAGCTAAAATGCAAGAATCCGCTCGATGTCTAATGGATTGTCGAATACGTTCGAAGATACCAGGATTGTTACGAATAACATTACAACCGTCTATGATACGATTTTGAAGATCTTGTACGTTTAATATCAGTGTTGTGTAAACAAGCGATTTCAAATATCCCCACACACAAAAATCCAGAGGATTGTGTCCAGGTGATCTAGAGGGCCACGGGTGTGGAGATCCTCGTCCGATCCAATGGCCTGGAAAAACATTATTTAAAAACTCTCGTACAATCACTAAAAAATGTGGAGGAGATCCGTCATGCATGAACCACATGCGCCTTCTAATAATAATAGGTACATCTTCCAAAAGAAGTGGAAGTTCATTTTCTAGAAAATGTTGGTATGTCTCACCGGATAACCGTACAGGAAGGAAAAATGGTCCAATTAAATAATCATCGATGATGCCAAGCCAAACATTGACCGAAAATGTTTGTTGAAATCGTTTTACACTTATGGTATGTGGATTTACATCTGCCCATATGTGGTCATTATGAAAATTCATAATCCCATGTCTAAAAAAGTTGGCTTCATCCGTAAATAGAATATTGGCCACAAAATTCGGATTGTTCGCGATTTCACGTAAAATCCATTGACAATACTGTATGCGTAATGGATAGTCAGTAGGTAACAAATGTTGAACACGTTGAACGTGATATGGATACAATAAATTATCTTTTAGAATATTCCAAACAGTTTTGTTACTAACATTTACTTCATCTGCAACTTTTCTTGTACTCGTTTCTGGATGTTGGTCAATAATTTGAAGAATCTGGTTTTCCAATTGGGGATTTCTCACAGTTCTGGGTCGTCCAATAATATTCTTCGATTTAGCAAAAGTTCCAGTTTCTTGTAAACGAATATGTAACTTAGTAAACACA
This sequence comes from Ophraella communa, assembly GCA_035357415.1. Taxonomy (NCBI): domain Eukaryota; kingdom Metazoa; phylum Arthropoda; class Insecta; order Coleoptera; family Chrysomelidae; genus Ophraella; species Ophraella communa. The sequence goes on along the minus strand of CM068992.1, from coordinate 30,861,603 downwards.
GAGTCAATCAAATAAAAATGAACGATTTTTGCGTTGGTTTTCAAATTTGACACTTGTCAACATTATTTCAAAGGCCACTTAGAATAAGCATGTTTTTGCGTATTACTTCTAAAAACCAGTAGCGTCACCGGGAAAAATTAATTTCACGTACAATCAGAACTGACTTATTACAATAAATTCAACACCCTGTATCTCATAAACGACAACACCTATCACACATGTTTATATGAACTTTTCGTCTTAAAATTGAGTAACGAAGCGCCCCATATAATATTTTAGATTACTTAAGAAACACCCTGTATAACTCGATGATATTGTTATAGTTATCTTAGGCAATCACACCTGGATACGTAGATTGGTGCTGAGGACGCTATCCAGAGTAGAAAAAAATTAAGCAATTAAAAAATATAATTATACTTCTCAAGAAATAATTTATAAATATAAAAAACTATTAATCAGACGTGTAAGGCAATATATTTATTAAATTTATTTATTTAACGACATATTATTGGTACAAATGTTGTTATATTATAAACAGGGTGTTTCTTAAGTAATCTAAAATATTATATGGGGCGCTTCGTTACTCAATTTTAAGACGAAAAGTTCATATAAACATGTGTGATAGGTGTTGTCGTTTATGAGATACAGGGTGTTGAATTTATTGTAATAAGTCAGTTCTGATTGTACGTGAAATTAATTTTTCCCGGTGACGCTACTGGTTTTTAGAAGTAATACGCAAAAACATGCTTATTCTAAGTGGCCTTTGAAATAATGTTGACAAGTGTCAAATTTGAAAACCAACGCAAAAATCGTACATTTTTATTTGATTGACTCTGTGTTTAGTTAATAACTATGCCAGTGTTTACTAATGTTGAAATGGCTAATATGCATTTTTTGTACGGATTAGCGAATGGTAATGCCTTAGAAGCTAGACGTACGTATGCCCAGCGTTATCCAAATAATCGTTTACCATGTTCAGATACGTTTACTAAGTTACATATTCGTTTACAAGAAACTGGAACTTTTGCTAAATCGAAGAATATTATTGGACGACCCAGAACTGTGAGAAATCCCTAATTGGAAAACCAGATTCTTCAAATTATTGACCAACATCCAGAAACGAGTACAAGAAAAGTTGCAGATGAAGTAAATGTTAGTAACAAAACTGTTTGGAATATTCTAAAAAATAAATTTATTGTATCCATATCACGTTCAACGTGTTCAACATTTGTTACCTACTGACTATCCATTACGCATACAGTATTGTCAATGGATTTTACGTGAAATCGCGAACAATCCGAATTTTGTGGCCAATATTCTATTTACGGATGAAGCCAACTTTTCTAGACATGGGATTATGAATTTTCATAATGACCACATATGGGCAGATGTAAATCCACATACCATAAGTGTAAAACGATTTCAACAAACATTTTCGGTCAATGTTTGGCTTGGCATCATCGATGATTATTTAATTGGACCATTTTTCCTTCCTGTACGGTTAACCGGTGAGACATACCAACATTTTCTGGAAAATGAACTTCCACTTCTTTTGGAAGATGTACCTATTATTATTAGAAGGCGCATGTGGTTCATGCATGACGGAGCTCCTCCACATTTTTCAGTGATTGTACGCGAGTTTTTAAATAATGTTTTTCCAGGCCATTGGATCGGACGAGGATCTCCACACCCGTGGCCCCCTAGATCACCTGGACACAATCCTCTGGATTTTTGTGTGTGGGGATATTTGAAATCGCTTGTTTACACAACACTGATATTAAACGTACAAGATCTTCAAAATCGTATCATAGACGGCTGTAATGTTATTCGTAACAATCCTGGTATCTTCAAACGTATTCGACAATCCATTAGACATCGAGCGGATTCTTGCATTTTAGCTGGAGGTGGACATTTTGAACATTTGCTCTGAAATGTATTATTTTTTCTTTATGTTTAACACGACATGTTGCTTGTAATAAAATAATAAAAAAATATAAATCAGTAGCGTCACCAAGAAAAATTAATTTCACGTACAACACCCTGTATCTCATAAACGACAACACCTATCACACATGTTTATATGAACTTTTCGTCTTAAAATTGAGTAACGAAGCGCCCCATATAATATTTTAGATTACTTAAGAAACACCCTGTATATGTATATTATATTATGCAATAAAATTATATTTTCCTTAACATAATTTGACTGGACTATAAATCTACTATGAGCTTTATCATAAAACCAAACCAATGTTTTTAGTTTTCACTTTATGAATGTAGTGCGCTGTTGCCTTGCCTAAGATTAGAGACGTTTATCTGGCCTACCATTTAAAAAAAATATCTATGCATCAAAACAACATTCCAAATGAAAAACCCAAAGTCTATGTCACAGAATTTCATTCTTTATGTTGATGGAAAAACAATAATAGCAATTAGTTTCGTCCTAACATTGAGGCCATCATCAGGCCATAAAAAATATTATTTTAGTGGTGCAAATTAAAAATTACCTTTGTGTAAAAATTAAAACAAATACAGAGTGGAAAGTTTATCTTAAACAAATTCCATGTACTTACACTTTGTTTTTACTACTTGATAAGCCACAATAAGAAATCCTTCCTTTTTCTAACCTGCTATCAGGTATTTCACTAATTAAAACTTAATGTGATTGAGTTGTCTTCAGGTATTTGTTTTAAATTTCTACAACAAATTTATAAGCCAATAAAATAAGAAAATGTCTTATTTAACCGAAACGCACCGTATCGAAATTTTACAGATGATCGGATATGGGAACAGAAGTCGAACACAGGCTGAAGTTGCTCGTTTGTTTGCTGAAGTTCATCCAGAATTGCCTCCAATTAATCAAAGTACGATTAGCAAAATTGAAAGTCGATATCGAGAGTTGGGCCATGTGAGAGATATTTCTCGAAAAAGGCCTTTACAAATCGACGAAGAAACCCGGTTGAACATGTTGTTGGAAGTTGAAGAAAATCCTGTTACTCCAGCTAGGGAAGTAGCTCGCGTTCATGGTGTCAGTCACACAAGCGTTTTAAAAGTTTTCAAAGATGCCAAAAAGCACCCATATAAGATGCAAAATCTTCACGAGCTTAACGAAGACGATTCTGATTTTTGCGAACGATTTATAACATTTATCAATGGTGGTCAAGGGTACCAGGACACACAGGGATTCTTGGAAATGAAAAAGCTGACCTCCTAGCCAGGGAAGCTTCAGAAGGAACCCTGATCGGACCTCTTCCCACATGTGGGGTCTCATACCAACATGTAAGGGAAACAATAGAGTAATCTTAGGAAAACTAAGGGAGGAAATGGAGAAAGAAACTCTGGATGGAACTGCCTGGACTCAGGCAATCCAGATTATTCATAACAGGTCCATGACCAGGGAGAAAACTACAGAACTACTCAGCCTAAGTAAAAAACTCCAATTGAGAAAGGCAGTGGGACTGCTTACAGGACACTGCCATCTCCGAAAACACATGAACATAATAGGACTCGCTGAGGACCCATTATGCAGAAAATGTGGTGAGGAAGACGAAACTCCTCTTCATGTAATATGTCACTGTCCGAGCCTTGCAAAATTCTAGTGGCTAGATACCTAGGAGCACATGAAATAGAGGAAGGGGATCTACCTGATTTGAAGCCCGACGATGGAAACTTCCTCAGGAAAAAATAGGACTCGAAGAGCTGCTATAAATACTGATGAAAACATCAGAACATGGTATGATTACTTCAGGGGGTACAATGAGCCTAGAGCTCCAGTACATGCATGAAACGCACGAGCTTAACGAAGACGATCCTGATTTTTGCGAACGATTTAGAATAGAATGGTGGTCAAATTCCTTTGGAATGGGTGCTGTTTTCTGATGAAACTACGTTCACATTACATGGACACGTAATTCGGCACAACTGCCGTTATTGGGCTGACGAAAACCCCCATTGGATGCGTGAATCCCATACCCAAAGGCCTCAAAAAACAAACGTCTGGGCTGGAATTATTGGGAATCGCATAGTGGGTCCTTTTTTCTTCGATGAAAATGTAACTGGAGAAACATACCTAACTATGCTTAAAAATGAATTGGTTCCTACTTTAAGGATTTTATTCCCCGATAATTTAGATTCCAATTTATTTGACCAACAGATGTGGTTTCAACAAGACGGGGAACCTCCACATTTTGCTCAAATTGTACGGACCTATCTCAACGAAGTGTTTCCGAATGGGTGGATTGGAAGAAGGGGCCCAATTGAGTGGCCAGCAAGATCACCCGATCTCACCCCATTAGATTTTTTTATGGGGATATTTAAAAAGTAAGATTTACATTACTAAACCTAACGACAAAGCCGAGCTTCAGCAAAGAATCAGAGACGAAATTATTCAAATTAAGTATTACAAAATGTTAGGAATCGTTTTTATGATAGATTGGGATATTGTCAGCAACAAAATGGAGGGCATTTTGAACATTTATTTCATTAAAGTAGTATTAAAAAACATTTCGGTATTTTATTTTTTTCTAACACATTGCTGGTAAAAAAAAAACAAAAAAAATACCTACTTGTATTTGCAATTGAAAAAGCTTTAAAATAAAAAGAATATCAACCTACCCTTTCATTAAAAAAAGTTGGGGGTCGCTACAACCCTCAATATAATTAAGAAAATAAACAAACCACTTTATTTTATGCCCCATAGAAAATAAAGAATAAAATTCTGTGACATAGACTTTGGGTTTTTTTCATTTGGTTTCTCAATTAGTTACATTTGAAACAACATTCGTTTATCTAGATCAATATCTAAAAACTTACAGCAACGATCTATTATCTAATGAGACTACTACTACAAGTTGGCGGTATCGTGATAATAATAAATAAACATGTTTACACTATTAGTCGAAAAATTCCTAGAAAGCAGCTTCATTGGAACACATTCAGTATCCGGCCGCAGCAGATAAACTACTGTTTTTTTTTAGATATTGACAATTCACGTATCGATTACTCATACTTATCTATTTTTTATTTTATTTTTTTATATTATACAAATTCAAGCTAATTGCGAAAAAATATGACACAATTTGAATAACAGCAACACGCATTAGTGAAAAATTTGACTTTGAATTCAACATCCATTATGGTCTATATAGAAAGGACAAGGAGTAATAAATCATACATTTAAGTAGATTTCATAGACGTAAAAAAATATATTTTAAGAGGGTATACCGTAAGGTACATTTTGTATTGAACGAATGAGTTGCAGCTATGCTAAATAATATACGATTTAGGTCAGAGGTAACGGGATGTACTAATTTTAATAAAAAAAAAGTGATAGAGGTACATAAATTTTAGTAAGTTTGATAAAGAAAGCAACACAGTTTATTCATAATAGAAAACAAACCAATCAGTAACAATAATCATTTTATATATTTTTGTTCTTTTTGTAAGAAGATTAATTCAAACTTTGAACATTATCACAAATAAATTACAATGAAATATATTTTTAAAAAATTATTTAAAGTCAAGGTAGCAAGATATCGTTACAATTTTTATTAAATTCAAAGAAGCAAAATGAATATTTTTTATTTGTATTACTCCTATATGTAGGGTTTGGGGAATTTTTCTCAGAAATTTTAAATGGCAAGTGGCCTACTGTAATCGGCTTAATAAGATTACACCTATTTACAGATTATTCGATTATTGAGAGGGATTTTCCAAACAACCCTGTTTTCTTAGAAACATTATCGGGAATATTATTTTAAAAGAAAGTAGCTACATTAAATCATTACTTAGTATTAGTTCTTTGAGTAAAGTTGTATGAAGTTGTATGATTTTCATAATATTGTAAACAGTTGGAATATATTTAAAACATTTGTTGAATGTTAATTGTGCAAGTACCAAACAATGTCGATAAGCCAAGGACCATCTAAACGACCAAAAACAGGTCCATTATCTTTAAATGAAAAAACTCTGATATTGAATTGTTCTATATCATTGAAAAACAAAGATTCAAGTGCAAGTGTTGATGATATTGTGGAATTAACGGCTGCTATGTTGTGTGTTGCCAAATCAACAATTTATAGATTACTAAAAGAAAGCAAGAATGGAACTCTTCAACCCCCTAAAACTCCTTCAGGCCGAAAACCAATTGAGATCGATGAGTCATTAAAACAAAGACTAAGGCGTAAAGTCCATGGATTTTACTTACGAAAGGAAATTCCAACACTTGACAAAATTATGACATCAGTGCAAGAAGATACGGACTATACAAAATTCTCCAGATTAAAATTATGCAAACTTTTGAAAGATGTGGGTTTCAGATATACAAAACATAATAGAAAATCTCTCTTGATAGATAAACCGGAAATAGTTTTTGGAGAAGAGACTATTTAAGAAGCATTCGACATGCCAGAGAACAAAATTTGAAAATCTTCTACTTAGACGAAACATGGATAAATGCTGGATATACAGTTTCCAAATCTTGGCAAGATGAAAACATTAAAAGCGGAAGGCAGGCATTCGTGGAAGGTTTGTCGTTAGGTTTGCAGCCACCATCTGGAAAAGGAAAAAGACTTATCATTGTCCATGTTGGAAGTTCTGAAGGTTTTGTTGATGGTGGATTATTAACGAAGATATGAATGGGGATGTCTTCGAGGAATGGTTTGTTCAAATGTTGGATCTGATTCCAAAAGGGGCTGTTATTGTTATGGACAACGCAAGTTACCATTCACGGTTACGAGAAACATTGCCCACAAGTCGTTGGCGTAAAGCAGAGCTTTTGGAGTGGCTTATTTCGAAAAATATTAAGTTTCCAAAAGATCCACTAAGGAAAGAACTTTACAGAATTGTAAAAATGAACAAGAATAAATACAAAACCTACATTGTAGAAGAAATGGCTTATTCTCGTGGTATATCAGTTCTTCGACTTCCCCCTTATCATTGTGAACTTAATCCCATAGAATTAATATGGGCTCAGGTAAAGGGGGAAGTTGGAAAAAAAATACTACTTTTAAAATAAACGATGTTGTGAAATTGTTTGAGAGTGCTGTAAGTCATGTTAGTAAGGAAAATTGGACAAACTGTATCGAGCATGTTATCAAAGTAGAGGCAAATATGTGGAAAATTGACAATATTTGTGATGATTTAATCGACCCTATTATTATTATTATTAATGTCAACAACGATTCTTCCTCTTCCGAGTCGGATATAGAATAAAATGTAAGTAATAAATGTATTCCAATAATTATTTCTTTTCATTTTTTATTATATTATAATTTAAAACGTATTTTTTCCCAAAATACACACCACTGCATTGCGTTATTGCTTATCTGCTAATCCTTTAACAATGAAGAAACCCTAAACTAAAAATCATTTTTTCCAACTCAATTATTTTGAAAATGACCAGATATTTTATTGTATTCACAAATTTTTAGGTAAAATTAAGTTTTTCCAACATTTTGGCTGACATGTTACAAGAATCTTTATTGAAATTTATATTTTTTTTTCTTATTATAGTAACTGGGATACCAATCATTTTTTTAAGTATATTCTTGTTACCTATGACTGATGCTATTTTTTGTTAGGTGAAATTAAAACAAAATGGTCGGTCCAATTGAAATTTTGCAAATTTATGGCCAAAAATATTTGTTTTCCTTCAGCAATTACATAAAATTTTTATAGTAGATCCATCAGGGGCCCCTATTTCTGTGTTATGAAGTTATGAAAAATTTTCGTAAATTAATTATCAAAATTCTATTTGCACGAAAATTAAACTGTGCAAAAATTTACGTTTATTTGAACTTCAAAACATTTTTAAAATTAACCCTAAAAAAGGGTCGGTTTTTACTGTTTACAGGGTGTTTCAGAAATTTATGACATTAAAATCGTAATGAGCGACTCAAAAAAACCCCCGGTACCTATTTTCAAGTAAATTCAATTAATATTTTCCGAGATATTAAATATTTATTTATTTTTGGTCAATAAAAAACAGTTTGGTGAATTTTTACACAACATTTTGTACATTGTTTAAATGTAAATGAATTACGACTTTGAATAACGTTACAGGAATATTTAAAATATTTCAATTAACATTTATAACGGATCGTCTCTATGGTGGTACGACTGATTATATTAAAAGTACCTACGGTATCGCGGTACTTGCTACTTTATCTTTGATTTTTTTTTGTCTTTTTCATAGGCTCTCGTTTTGTAACGGAGTAACAGCGCAACGTAATGAATGGGAAGTTGTATACGTACAATCATTACTTACAGGGCCGGCGTCAGCAGTTATGGTGCTCTTCAACAAAATACACACATGGAATACAGTCATTATTTCTGTTACAACCCTTCTACATTATGATCCAAATACTCGATGGTAAAATCAATGATTATGGTTAATGAGAATGTCAACATATCAAGTTTCCCAAAGTTGATAGCTTTTTTGAAAAAACAAAATGTAGACCATCAGCCAAAACAAAATTTTAATTATAACAAATATTTTTATGAAGTTTGATTGGCATCCATCTACTTAAACCTTAACTTTTAAGTATGTTTTATCGACAAACCACTTCAACAGATGAATTTAAATATCAATGACAATAAAACGACGTCAATACGATCATGTTCATAAAACACACCGATTTATCGATGTAATCGATTATTTAAATGATTGAATAAAATACTCCCAATTAATCTAACCGTTTCTTTTTAAATTTTTCAAAACATTTCAAACAAATTAAACTATACTTATTTAATTTAAAATATTATCCACATATTTCAATGTTCGTCAAATGGTTAATGAGTAGAAAATTTACAAGAAAACTCAAAAACAATCATTCCTATTTCATTTACTATCTATACTGACGAAGTCTAAGGAAACCGAAACACGTGTCTGTTATTTCATTAACAGGATAAACCCAGTAATTTCTAGCTTTTATTTTTTTATATATACGACCTGTAAAATTTTTAGAAGCGCGCCTATGTTACATTCTATTGTTATTTTTATATTTTTATATTCCACCTTGAGATCCCTCAAAATTGTTACTTTTTACCTATTTACCGAAAAGGTCAATTTATTCACATTTGTATGCAAATTTAAAATATATGAGGTGTACGGGTATATCGGTTGTAAATGCCATTATACGGGTTTGGATAAAGTATATAAAATCAAGCAAATTACTTTGAAACGAAAAGAACAATATTTATGATACCTACTTTGCATCTGTTGCCATATTTTTTGTTACTAGTCGACTTCAGTCGTGATATAACACTATTTATTATTTATATACACTTATTCTACTGTTTGCTTGCTTTCCGCGCACTGTTTGCTGTTAACTAAGAAGTTATAGTTGATAAATGACTTCAACGCGCGTGTATCGCCTTTTATATGTATATAACGCCTCTAACTTCACGTTCGAGATATATAAACACCCCTCCGAGAGCAGCCCCAATTCTAACTTTATGTTATTTTATTACAAAATTCCTTCCATTTTTCTCGGTTTCTTACTATCTCTTGCTAACCTCATGTTCATTTTAAGTAATTTTTAACGTCCTGTATTATTGTATTAACCCTTACTTTGTGGAAGGCCATCTAACTAGCAATTTTTGTATGTATTATTATAAATTAGTTATAAAACTGGAGCAGAAGAGATTTGACACAGATGTCGTATTCATTCAAATGTTAATAATATATGTTGATGAAATAATAACTTTGACAACAGAAACATCTCTTCTAGGGGATGCTGGATGGCTGTTTGGGAGGAAATTAAAAAAAATTCCCAATCAAATAACTTAAAATTCGTAAGTTTTAACATTTTAACTTCACGTTGATGATAATTAGTGCAATTTCCATTTAACATTAAATTAGTTTCATGTGTTATTTGTTAATTAAACTTTCTGTGACTAATTAATTACCTAGTATTGTTACACAATCTTTACGTTTTCCAATTATTATTGACGTTATAACTAGTTTATAATCACATTTTGATGTTCTAACGAAATAAATAAATTTTCCATGAAAGTTTGACAAACAAATATTAAATTTAAATGCCTTTTACAATTTTCATTCAATATTACTAGTGTATTTTTGTAAACTAGTCAATCAGAAACATTTTTTAACTTTTCTTTTACATATTTCTCTACGCCACTGGTAGTTTCATCATCTTTTTCAGAAATAAAATGACAATTACTGCCACCTATAAGATAATAGATCCAATCCACTTTTTTAAACCAAATTTCTTACCGACTATTCTAAATAGATTCTAAATTGCATATTGTTTTTTTACGACCAAATCGAGTTCTTTAATCAAAGAAAAGTTATAATCTTTCAATTTAAATTTTATTCGTGATTCATCCAGATGGTTTTTGCGGTCGAATAAAATATCATTTTATTTTTACATTTACGTGAAACATAACCTAAAAATTATTTCTACCTCCGGAAACCGAGAATTACAATTCAAGATCCGGTCTTAAGAATATACCATATCAAAGAGATAAAACTTTATTTTAATACCAATAATTTAAATGGTACTTAGAATTTATTAAAATTGAGATTATTTTCAGATTATCAAACCAATAAGTAATTTAAATCGTTAGGTTGCTTTAAATGAAGAAAACCACAATGAGGGACACAAAAAATGGGTAAAAATGTTAATCAAGCCAAAAAATAACACACAAAACATTTAAAAAAACTTACTCTCGATATTCCCTTTGTATTATTCCCCCCAGTATGATAAGCAGACAAATCCTTAACTCCATTAACAGACCAAGTAACAGGTCTGGCTATAGTTTTACCATTACTTCTAAAATATTCTGTTGGTCCATCAGTGGCCACTTTAATTGAGTAATTTTGGATATGTTTTGGATTATTGAACATTGTTTGTATTTTAAAAACATTTATTAAACTATCAACACAGTAAAATCCACCACAAATCAATTCACTTTATAACCGTGTAACAATAGGACTTTCAAACGTAAAAAATAGCTTCAAATTTAGAAAAAAAGTATATACAGTATCAGTGATACATATTTAGATAACTGGAAATTGTGAGATTAACATTATAAGATTATCAGAAAGTCCTCACATGCTGTTATCTGCCTAGATTAATGTTATAAACAATGATGACAACACCAAATTATGAATACAATAATTTAAGGTTTTTGCTGAACACTTTATTTATGGCAGGTTGTAAAAATAATAAATTTGTAATAGATATACAGAAAAATTAAATAAATTGTTTAGTTTATTTGTAATTTTCAGAAAGTATTGTGTTTAAATTTTACAGGTATCAAATTTTATCTTAGTGATATTTCAAAAGATATAAAAGTAGAGATAATAATAGACCCTACTGTGACTATATTTGGCTCTTAAATGAAACTAAAGTAAAACATTCTTGAAATAACTCAATCTTTCATCTATAATTTTTAAATATATATAAGTTGCTCACTTCTCTAAGTTCCATCTCTATAAATCCTATAGATTCCAGAAATTTTATACTGATAGCTTGCACCACACTAATTTTAACTACAGTATTAGAATAAATTAATTCTATTATTGGTTCTTATAAATATTCCATAGTTAACATTTCCATTTAAAAAAGTATTTGGAAGTAATCATTATCATATAAAACTTAATTTGTATTATTAATTGTTAATTTTCAGCTCAAATTCCACACACACATTATCATTTAATTGCTAACCTGACACCATTAGAAAACTTGTCCTTATATAACTAATAGATTATCAAAAATATTAAAATTTTTTGCTTAATAACATTTTTATTTGCAAAGATTTTTAATCCTTGTTATAACATGACACAACTTAAAAATCTAAATATTGTCAACACATTTTAATTTTATATAAATATGTAATAAATCATTGTTCAAGTTAAACAACTTAAATCTTTAATGACTAGGCACTGACTGCAGCTATCAAAATTATATTTTTAGTTAAACTTTATATTAAAATTATTTACTTATTACAAAATCTATTGTTGAACGTAATTTTGGGTTGAAAGTGGGACATAATGTAAATGAAATTATTGTGAATGTTACAAGACAGATAACAGTTGTTAAAAGGACTCCATAATGAATGTTACGTTCAAAAACGGTGTGACATCAATCTATTAAATCATTATTTATTACTTACCTCATTAAAGGCCATATCTGAAGGTAGGTAGTTCGATGGCCTTTCACCCGAAGATGTCAAATAAAATCTAATTTCCCTTATGATAAATATTTGTATAAAAAATTTCTTTTAAAACAGTCAACACTCATCACTCAAACAGATCTTAATTTCTACGCGACACATTTGGTAAAAGACCCGTTTGTAAACAACAAAAAATTTGCATTCCTCAGGTGAGTTAGGTGAACACACCTTTGACTATTTGCTGACCGAATTTAATAACTGCAATAGTACCCCAGGAATGTACGATAGTTCAGAAAAAGAAGCTAACTTTTTAGCAATTAGATTTACCACTATTTAACTCTTTTACACACTTTTGACATTTTACACATAACACTTGTCAGAAGAAGCCATATGCATTTTGCAATTTTGACATTACATGTCACTAACGTCAAACTACTGGTGGTAACTAGTTAGGTGGTAGAACAATAAAAATAGTAATGATGTCATTACTAATATATTTTTACTTTTAAATTATTAAAAACTTTTTGAATTCAAGTTAACATTATTCAGTAAAAACACTAGCCAAGAACAGCCTCATTTTAATTTTGTGGCTGTCATAACAGACGGATATTAAAAAACGAATAAAAAAGAAGATGAACTGTCACCAACTGTCATAAACAAATTCTAATAGTAAAAAGTTGTACAGAAATAAATCTTTTACAAATAAAAATTTAAGTAAAAAATGGCTGGAGAAGTTGTAATAGTAGACGCATTACCGTATATTGATCAGGGTTATGATGAACCAGGTGTCAGAGAAGCAGTAAGTAGATAAACTTGTGTTTGTTTAACTCAAATAATCGTAATTAGTAGGTACACGTTTATTTAACTTTTAGGCTTTTGCTATGGTCGAGGAAGAATGTAGAAGATATCGTCCTACAAAAAATTACTTGGAACATTTACCTCCTCTCAACATATCTTCCTTTGAAACTCCAATAATGCACAACGAATTTGAAAGGTTACAGAACAGATTACCCATGGAAACGCTATCTATGAAGAGATACGAACTACCACCGCCACCAAGTGGAAAGTTAAACGAGGTAGGAGCATGGAATGAATGTGTTGATAACTCTCAAGCACAGTTAGAACATCAAGCAGTTAGAATTTTAAATTTACAACTTATGCTTGAGTACTGCTGCCCTGCTTGGCAAAGATACCTGCAAACTTTAACTGACCTAGAGAAAATTGCTTCTAAAAAGTTAGCAGAACTGAGACAACAACTGCAAGAAGTGAACTGGCAGAGAAAATCCTTACAAACAAAAGGTGGAGACCAGTTGAAGGCTTTAGAAGCCAAGTGGGTAGCTCTTGTGTCTCATAACTATGAAATTGAACAGGCTTGTGTTATGACTGAAGATTATTTAATGCAAGTAAGACAAAATCCCAATCTAAGGCACAAATCCCCACAAGAAATAATCAACAGCTAATAATTTTATTGTTATGTAGATAAGTATCAATATTTTAAGGACTAGATTAAGTAAAAATAAAGAATTTTGAAACAAAACATTTATTATTCGTTTAATCTTACAAAATCTATAAACTATGCAAATTACTTAAATAAAATAAAAGTATTTTCTATCAGATGTCGTATAAGGGAGTACCATCTGCTGCCCAAGTGTTTTTTACCTTTACAAAGGCCATTGTAATGTAGAGAGCTAAAATACAACAAAATACTTGGAAAATAAAGAAACGAATTAACAAAAAAACCAGGCTTTGGCTAAAATATGTGCATAGACCTACTAACAGCATTTCCTTTCTAATTTCTTGTTTTATTTATTACTTCTTCTACTTGTTACTCTTTTGGATCCATCTTCACCCTGTCCCTGTTTCCTCTTAAATCTATTTTTGGTTTGTGTCAATTTTTTGCCTATATAATTTATATTTTTGTAGAATGTTATAATTTCAGTTTGAATTTCGCGCCGACAGCTCGTATAAAACATTGTCGTGTTCCGTGCCAAGGAAGAGTGACAGTTGACGTATTTCGTGTGTGACGGGAATAAGGAAGTGAGGTTAGAACTGATAGTGCTTTGAGCGCTGTTAGTTAGTTTCCTTTATGGTGGAACCCGAAGTACAGTATAATAATTACTACACTTTTAACGTTTTTATAATAACCTCACTTTAATTTTTAAGAATTGTTTAGCTTTATTTTGCTTATGACCGCACGTTGGGCGCCAATATTTACCTGTCTATTGTATGTTTAATTAAATAAAAGAAAGTTAGTAGGTCTATGGGCGAGTATAATTAAACCTTGTTTAATTTTAAAAACTTACATGAAACCTCCCATTCTGATTTGGACAATGTACCAATCCTTAGATCGCTTCTTCTCTGACTCTTAATAAATTCCTCAGCATGTTGATAATCTAGAGGATCTGTTCCAACTAAACTTGTACCATCCCCAGGAGGATAAACTTCCAAACTTCTCATATTAGTCAAAAGATGCTTTCCCTCCTCTTTCCATCTTTGAAAGTAATCGTAAAACTTTTCAGCCCTTACTAATTTTAAACCAAATGTTTTGGCTAATTTCACCAATGTGGGAAAATGAACCAAAAATTCCGGACAGTTAACTACACCATCCAGTTGGAAATGGTACTTAGCACCGAATAAAGGAGGTTTGTTAATATCAAAATCAATAGAAACTTGATAGACATTGTTTCCAAAAGTATTACTTTCGGCTTTTTTGGCTCTAGCAACAATCTCGTAAGCATCTGGGATGGTTGCTATGAAAAATCCACCTAAAAATTGGATAAATAAACTTGTAGAAAAAAAATGTTAGATAAGTACCTGGCTGGAGACATTCAGCTGCATTTCTAAACATACATTCTGCTTGAGGAAGACTTTCAAAACTATAATGGAAAGCAAACTGGCAACTCACTAAATCAACTTTCATTGATGGATCTGAATACTTTTCTCTCAGTCTTAATCTAGTACTGTCACCACCTATATATTCGATAGAATAAATATTTGGTCCCCTTTCTCTACTAAAACGGTTTTTCATATCAGTGTATCTGGCTTTGCACTGATCAAGAGATACATCTGCTATATCACTACATATAAGATGAGTAATCCCACCTTTTTTCCATTTTAATAGATCCCCTCCTTTACCACAGCACATATCATGTACTCTAATAGGAGCATTGTGTTGTTTTTTGGTCCCTTTAATTTTTGTCAAGTATTCATTGATAAGCATACTCTTAATCCAATTATGGAAATTCCTCATGTGAACTATACGCGATTTGAACCTTTCTTGTATACCTTTTTCTTCTAATTGGTTGTAATGGTTTGCTACAACATTAGCATAACCACTATGTGAACTCGGTCTAACAGTATCATTATCATCTTCATGTTTTCTCTTAAGGGATTTTTCTGGAGCTGTCTGTTTTACAGCTTGTTTAGAAGATGTATCAATCTCAGTCACTTTCCCAGAATTTTTGTTAACTTCGGGTTCCTTACTTATTATCTCTTTGTCATTTTCAGAAGAATCGTAATATTTTGGTTCTTGGTGATTTCGTGAATCCGCATCAGCTGCCACCATCACTAAAGCTTGTTCCAGTTCATTTATTTCACTCATCTTTTGATTTATTTTTTAATAAAATATAAATGAGAATTGTAAACATGTACTATTTATTTATAGTATATATCACAGAACAGAAATAATATAACTTCGATAGGTTATGTGACGTGTCATACACAGAACACAGTTTCATTGATTGTTGACGTTTTTGACAGAAAACTTCACAGAAGTGAAAGAATTACTTACTAATTTTAAGCTTCCTTTTTTCGCTTCACATTTTTTAAATCTGTACTCACAAAGCATTTAAAACTTTGATACATCTATTATTTTATAAGCTTTGTGAAAAATTCACTTTCAAATAAAAGAAAGAAGAATAAAAGATTGGGTAAATTATCCGTTGGATATTACCCATAATAGGGCAAATTATCCAATGTTTATTACCCATAAAATAAAAAAGAAGAAAAACAATTTAGATTTGATAAATTATCCCTTGCATATTACCGATAAAAGGGAAAAGAAGAAGAAGAATAATTTAAGGTTATAAATAACATCAACAAATCGAACAATTTTTTAAATATTTACCAAGTAAATAAATAAAATGCGAAATACATTTTCTCTGCCAAATTTAGATCACCTGTTGTAAGTATAATAGAATTGTTCATAATCGTTTGAGTTAAATCTTAATTTGTAGTGATATTTCTGGTATTTCATGCGATAAAGTAGTTGTAATTTCGATAATTGGAAAATCTGCATACAACTCTTCAGGACTAAAAGTAAAATCAATTGGACGTGTAATTTCTCCAAAAGATAATGTCGATCAACAAGAAGTATGTTACAGCATAAACAAAATATCATCTTTAATAAGTTTTTTTTAGTGTGTTATCGAGGGTTCTTACGACGAAGAAAACCAGATAGTTTATTTGCACATGTGTACACCCTTAGATGCGGATTATTTAGTAAAAGAATATGCTACTTTATTAAACAAATGTGAAACAGATCGAAAATGTGATGATTTTTTAGCAGTCTACGATGAAATTAAAAGTATATTTGCTAGATATTTAGTATTACTTTTTCATATTAGTC
The DNA here is from genome assembly GCA_035357415.1 of Ophraella communa. NCBI lineage: Eukaryota > Metazoa > Arthropoda > Insecta > Coleoptera > Chrysomelidae > Ophraella > Ophraella communa. Next base: position 30,844,835 of record CM068992.1, on the reverse strand, counting down.
ACATTGTTATATTATCTCATCCAGTTTGTAGTGTGGATACTAATTATATTCAGTACTTCAAAGCTGTAGATTTATTAAGGTAAGCAATGATTGTTTTTAACTTTTAATAGTGGTATATTATTTTATATTTTAGTCAAAAAGTATTTGAAAAGTTATGTGAAAATTTAAAATCTATAGAAACATTAAGCCCAGAATGGGTGTCTGCTGGAAGGTTTTGTACTCCTAGATTAATATTCTATTTTGAAAAATCTCCTACTAATATAACCAGTATTAAAAAATTGGAACACAATTTAGAAGACAAAATATATTTTGTTTTAAAGAAAACAAGGATTATTAGTACTTCAGGGTGTTCTTTATTCGCAATTCCTTTAAATGATGAATTTGTGTATATAGAAGAACAAACAGGGCCTAGCGATAAGCTAGGAAGTATGGTTAGGGGTCTTCTAATGGACTGCCAACCTGGTGGTGGTTTGCAGCTGCAGGTTCCATATTCCAGCCAACCAAATGGAGAAAAAAACTTTAAAAAGTTCCTCCATGTCCACATTCAACAAGCTAGGACAAAGGGATTTGATGATACTGTCAGTTCTGGTAGACATCAGCATTCCCAAACCACCCACTTTGAGGTATCGTACTTTTTTATTATTAAAAATATTGTCATTTTTATTTGCACTACCTTTATTTTAATATTTAACCTTTTTTGAACACTGTATCATTTCAGCTGAACTAGACATTAAACTAAAACAGTTATTTTCATTAAAAAATATAAAAATAAATTTTTTTTTCCAGAAAAACATTTTATACTAAAATAGGAACAGAATTTTTTCAAGGAACTTTATTTTTGTGTATGAATTTTAGGGGTTTTGGTCCACTGAAACCTGTTGGTCTATTCTAGTCCTATTCCTAGTGATTTCAGAGTTCAGTAGCTTCAGATTGCATAATTTCACCTCTTTTACCTAGTTCCCTTCACTCCTGTTGATTTGCAAATCAATAGAGATGGTTTTAAGTATCGACGAAGTCGGTCGCCATCACGTTTTCCATTGGAATGTAATTCAATGTCCGTTGGGGCGTATAGCCCGGGAAGTAGTTGTTTTTTCATAGAAAACGGTCAAGCTTGGTATAGAAACTGTTAATCACGCGGTCATAAATTAGTTTATAGGTTATAATAATTCAGGTTCTTCATTTTGACTGATGACACTTCCATATTCAATTGTTCCAGTGTTCTTTTTGGTAGGCAAATTGTCTTTGGCAAAGTGAAACATTTATTAGTTCCTCCTTGGTTTTAAGGAGAAAATAACTTACCTCAGAAACACCTCTTCTTATACCAGAATTCTTTTATGGAGTTAGCAGATGGTTCAATAAGAAGAAACTTGATAAAGGAGGCTTGTGAACCTTCAGTCTCCAAAACTTCTAAAAAACTGATTTAAACTTCTTTGTAGAAGTGAAATATCTGTGGATCACATTTGTTAGCAAGTTAAGTTGGGACTCTCAGGAAGAAAGCAGAGTCAAACAGCTATACGAGGGTTGTCTGAAAAGTTTCCGACCTAACAAAGACACTAGGCATTTTTTTCTTCTTATTTTTTTACATAGTTTTCTTGTAAGTCTTTACACTTTACTCCCAGCGATGCTTCCATCTCTTCAACCCGTCCAAATAGTACTCAGCGTCTTTCTCTGCAAAATAGTTGTTTATGAAGGTGATGGCCTGCTCATTCGACGAAAATCTCTGTCCTCCGAGCGCAACTTTTAGCTTAGGGAACAAAAAAAGTCGCTTAGGGTTAGATCTGGTGTGTAAGGAGGGTGGTCAAGCAGTTCAAACCGTAATTCGTGGATTTTCGCCATGGCAACCGCTGAGGTGTGAGACGGCGCATTGTCTAGGTGAAACAAAATTCTTTTTTTCTGCAAATGTGGCCGTTTTCCCGCAATTTTTGCCTTCAGCTTGTCAAGTAATGATGCGTAGTATGCTCCTGTAATGGTTTTTCCTTTTTGAAGATAATCGATTAAGATAACTCCATGACTATCCCAGAAAACAGTTGCCATCACTTTCCCAGCCGAAGGAACAACCTTTGCTTTTTTTGGAGCCGATTCCCCCTTCGCAGTCCATTGTTTTGACTGTGTTTTTGTTTTTGGAGTATAATGGTGTATCCAAGTTTCATCTACAGTAATTAATCGGCGCCAAAACTCTGATTTATTGCGCCTAAACTGCGCCAACAGAGAGTTGGAAATGTTCATTCGAACACGTTTTTGGTCCAAAGTGAGCAAACGTGGCACCCAACGTGCGGACAGCTTTCTCATGCCTAAATCTTGATTCAATATGTGACAAACACGTTCTTTGGACATGTTTATAGCCTCTGCTATCTCTCTAATTTTAATTCGACGGTTGTCTAGCACCATTTGGTGAACTTGAGCGATATTATCGTCAGTGGTTGCAGTTTTTGGACGTCCCGAACGTTCATCGTTACCCAAGCTGGTACGGCCACGTTTAAATTCAGCAGCCCAAAATTTCACGGTGGTAAATGATGGTGCAGAGTCCCCGTACACAGCGTCCAACTCGTCTTTGATTTGCGTAGGCGTATTGCCTTTCAAAAACAAATATTTAATGACAGCTCGATAATCGATTTTTTCCATTTTCATAAAAACACTCACATCGACTCACTCAAATGATTGTCAAACAACAACTGCGCGTCCAAAATGGCTGAAATTTTAGTGGGTACCTTTCAAAGCATGCGCAAACACATTCCCAAACTTTTGTTTACGAGTGCTGCCATCTTCATGTTGAGGTCGGAAACTTTTCAGACAACCTTACCTGGAGATTGTTACCAAGGATTACAGGGTGCATGTCTTAACATGCCAGAAGGCATGAGACTTACACCAATTAGACCGTTGGAGGTGATCCTCGGTCTCACCTTTCTTGTCAGTATATTAAGGAGGTGGCTCTGATGACCATACTATGGCTGCTCTCTATTGAAACACAACCTGACGTAGAATCTAGTGAATCGAGGTGTAGCTTGTGGGGCAAAGCAATCAAACTAGTTTCCACTGCTACAAGCAAACTCAGAATCGATAGCACCAAGACACAAAGTAATCATTAAAAATAACGCAGATAGTAACAGGTCGGCTGAAAAGTCCCCGGTCTACCATAGTAAAACACAATATTTTGACAAAATTCATTTTTTTTTATTCAACATAGTTGCCTTCAAGGGCGATACAGCGATTATAGCGACCTTCCAACTTTTCGATACCATTTTTTGTAGTACTCCTTCGGTTTGTCCTCAAAATAGGCTTCAGTTTCGGCGATTACCTCAGTATCAGAGCCAAATTTTTTCCCGCGAGCATTCTCTTCAGGTCAGAGAAAAGAAAAAAGTCGCTGGGGGCTAGATCTGGAGAATACGGTGGGTGAGGAAGCAATTCGAAGCCCAATTCATGCAATTTTGTCATCGTTTTCGATGATTTGTGACACGGTGCATTGTCTTGATGAAACAACACTTTTTTCTTCTTCATATGGGGCCGTTTTTTCGCGATTTCGGTCTTCAATCGCTCCAATAATGCACAGTAATAGTCGCTGTTGATTGTTTTTCCCTTTTCCAAATAGTCGATGAACAATATACCGTGTGTATCCCAAAAAACTGAGGCCATAACTTTGCCAGCTGACTGTTGAGTCTTTCCACGCTTTGGTGGCGGTTCACCGGCCGCAGTCCACTCAGCTGACTGTCGATTGGACTCAGGCGTGTAGTGCTGGAGCCAAGTTTCATCCATAGTCACATATCGACGCAAAAAATCGGGTTTATTACGACTTAACAGCTGCAAACACTGCTCAGAATCATCAATTCGTTGCTGTTTTTGGTCGATTGTGAGCACGCGCGGCACCCATTTCGCACAGAGCTTCCGCATACCCAAATATTCATGAACGATATGTCCAACACGTTCCTTAGATATCTTTAGAGTGTCAGCTATCTCGATCATATTCACTTTACGGTCACTCAAAATCATTTTGTGGATTTTTTTGATATTTTCGTCGGTAACCACCTCTTTTGGGCGTCCACTGCGTTCACCGTCTTCGGAGCTCATTTCACCACGCTTGAATTTTGCGTACCAGTCAATGATTGTTGATTTTCCTGGCGCAGAGTCCGGAAACTCATTATCAAGCCAAGCTTTTGCTTCAATTGTATTTTTCCTTTCAAAAACAATATTTAATAAGCACACGAAATTCTTTTTTTTCCATATTTTTGAAAATAACAAAAGTTGCTTCACTAAAAATGCAATATCTCACAAACTAATAGTCCGACAGCTGTCAAATTTTTACACGAATCTTTTGAAGGTTGATACTATCTAAAAATGAAATGGATTTAATTCTAGTGTCGTCATCTATAGGTCAGACCGGGGACTTTTCAGCCGACCTGTTATTTGTATCTACACTGTTGGATCTAAAACATAAGAAGGTTCACAAAAATTATTAAACTCTGACTATACGGGAACACAAATATAAATGATTATACTCAACCCAAATTATACAAATACAAGAAAGAACCGATCCTGTGTGCAAATTTTGACCATAAGCAATAAACCGTGACAGAAGATCGCAATAAAATTGGTCTATTACCATCAGTCACCTTGTATTGTAGGCACTAAATTGTTGAACACATTTTAACTGTCACTTTCACCAGGTTGTAACCTTGCCAACTAGTCTTTTTAATGTTTCAGCTTCCAGTGTTGAAACATTGGATCGAGGCCACCAAAATCATTTACGATTTAATATCGAAACGGAAACTCGTAAATTCCTTGTGCACCGATACACGTTTTTCCGAGCAACGTTGTCTCAAAGTTCTCCCATTGGCACTGGCTCGATACCAAGACAGTTTACCGCCCCATTACGCCAAAGCAGAACACGAAGCTCGTTTGTCAGTGGCCATGTCGTTGTTCAGAGCTCAAGCGCGCGGTCCAGTTTTCGACCGATACGCTGCCCAATTGGAGAGCGATTGTCAAACTCATTGGGAAAACGGTAGACAGCAATGCGAAATTGCCTCGCTCACCGGAAACCCTTGTAAACTTCCGAAACATCTCAGCGAGCAGGAGCACATGAGCGGATTCATTTACAAAGCCATCTGCGATTGCGGTAGAAAAGTGGGAGCTCGCGAGGATCCTTACAACGTTAAGCAAGCCAATTATACGTTCTACCAGCAGATTTCCAAGGAATGCCAGTGTTCCAAGCTGGAAAGGATCGTATTTCCAGAAAATCAGTCCGAAGAGACTTCCGTCGTTGATCCGGGAATGTTGACGTTGAACTCGCCTATAGGAACGTCGCCTTTGTACTCTTCCTGGTCGTTGGTGTGCTTGGGAGCGTCTTCTTTGTACAGCCATAATTTGGGGCTGTCGGAATCTCACCATCCTGGTTTCTTGAGTTCCACCAACTATCTGCTGCCGTGGGACGTGACGGTTTTCTCTAAATCTAAACAGAATTGGCCCCACGTGAGCAAATACACTACGCGCGGTAGAAGAGGTCGACCCACCGGTACTTTACCTCAGTTTACCGTCAAAGTTTTCATCGGGGTCGAGTACGAATGTTCGTCCGGGCACAGGTTTATGCTGAGCAGTCCTGATCGTATGTTGAAAGCGATGCCTGGAAGTATAGTTAAGGATACAGGACATAAAATAGCCGAGAGCGACATGCCGCTGTATTTCCCGTGTGCCTGCAGGGCTGGGAAGTTGGCGCAGTTGATGAGGCTGCACGTTGTTACTCCCAAGGCTCCGGTTCACTGTACTTTGGATCCTAAAGTAAGTATAATTGAAACGAGGAAATAAATTTTATTGTTATTGGTCGTCGTAGGTCCAGCCTGCTACTGGAGGTCCTGTTTTTGTACCAACGTTTGATGGTCCTACGAAATTGACGCAGTCTGCCTACTGGATCATGCGACTTCCGTACGTGTACATCTCGGAGAAGGAGCATTATGGGGTAAATCCAGCTGCTAGATTGTTGCAAGGAGTTTTTGGGGTCACTGAAATCGACCAGTGAATATTATTAAAATGTAAATACTGTTAATTGTTAATAAAATGATTTTTTCTAAAGTTACGTCTTTTGGATTTGTTGTAAAGAGTTTTTTAAACACCGAACACAGGAGTTTTTTAGAAATGTGGTTGGTAATTGTGGCAATGTTGCCAACTGGTTCTGTATTGGTATAGTAAAGAGTTTGAAAGGTAAGGAAATACGTTAAGTGGACATCTTAAGGAAAAATCTTCTTACTTACAAGGTCAGGATCGATTTTAAATATTTTTGTTGAAGATTTGCCTAAAATAACGTTGGATCTGCTTTAAATCTACTTTCTGTTTTATTGTATCCATGGTTGAAGTCACAAAAGGCCATTTTTTGTTGAAAATCACTATATTAACCATTGCCCAGATAATTTGTAAGGTCAGGATCAGTTTGGACACTTCTTGTTGAACAAAAATATAAATTTGCTTAAAATAGCCTTGGATCTGTTTTAAATCTACTTTATATTATATTGAATCCATGGTTGAAGTCACAAAAGGCCATTTTTTGTTGAAAATCACTATATTAACCATTGCCCAGATAATTTGTAAGGTCAGGATCAATTTTGATACTTCTTATGAACAAAAATACTAATTTACCTAAAATAGCCTTGGACCACCTGCTTTAAATCTACTTTCTATTATATGGAATCCATTGTTAAAGTCAGAAAAGGCCATTTTTACTAAATATTTTTGTTGAAAATCACTATATTAACCATTGCCCAGATAATTTGTAAGGTCAGGATTAATTTTGATACTTACCGTTGAACAAAAATACTAATTTACCTAAAATAGCCTTGGATCTGCTTTAAATCTACTTTCTATTATATTGAATCCATTGTTAAAGTCAGAAAAGGCCATTTTTACTAAATATTTTTGTTGAAAATCACTATTGACTATATTCCAGATAATTCATTAGACCATGATCAATTTTGACACTCCTTGTTGAACAAAAAATCTAATTTGCATAAAATAGCCTTGGATCTGCTTTAAATCTACTTTCTATTATATGGAATCCATTGTTAAAGTCAGAAAAGGCCATTTTTACTAAATATTTTTGTTGAAAATCACTATTAACCATCGTCCATATAATTTGTAAGGTCGGGATCAATTTTGATGCTTTTTGTTGAACAGAAATACTACTTTACCTAAAATAGCCTTGGATCTGCTTTAAATCTACTTTCTATTATATGGAATCCATTGTTAAAGTCAGAAAAGGCCATTTTTACTAAATATTTTTGTTGAAAATCACTATCGACTATCATCCAGATAATTCATGAGGTCAGGATCAATTTTGATACTTTTTGTTGAACAAAAATACTGATTTGACTAAAACAGTAATGGATTTCATTAAAACCCACTTCTTTTTATTTTGAAACTCATCCCTTTGGTGTCTGAATAAAGATAGTTTCCAAATACGTATCCTTCAAAATCACCATTGACTATTTTGCAGATTACCCACGCAAGGTCAGGATCAATTTTAAACATTTTTGTTGTAAAAAAAATAAAATAGCGTTGAATCTACTTTAAATATACTTTCTATAATATTTGAAGAGAGTTAAGGCCATTTTTCACTACATATGAGACTCTGTTCAAAATCACTATTGACTATCTTCTAGATAATTTATAACTCAGGATCAATTTTGACACTCCCTGTGGAACAAAAGTATTGATTTGACTAAAATAGCCTTGGATCTACATTGGATCTACTTTCTATTACATTAAATCCATTGTTGAAGTCAGAAAAGGCCATTTTTACTAAAGATTTTTGTTGAAAATTACTATTAACTATCATCCAGATAATTTATAAGGTCAGGATCAATTTTGACAGTTCTTGTTGAACAAAAATATTAAAATAGCCTTGGATCTATTTTAAACCCACTTGACTTTATTTTACATACGTTCTTGATGACAGTCACAACTATTTTGTACTAAAAGAAACATTGTTCAAAATTATTGACTATCTTCCAGATTATTTACAAGGTTAGGATGTATTTTGGACACTTTTGTTGAACAAAAATACTAAATAGGTAGCCTCTAAAATGGTTCTGTTTGAAATCCACTTTCTCTATTTTAAATTCATTGATTGAGGTTTCGTTTTATCTAAATTATGTCCAATAAAACGATTGCAATGTCAAACAAATCGCAGTTCTGCAATATAGATTGTCCAATCCTTATTTAAAATTGGATTTAAATCATTGATATCGAGCATAAACAAAAACTGAGACAAATATACAGATCCGTAGAGGACTCCAGAATTAATTAGAAAAAGGATAATCAGTGGAAGAAGACTATATAAAAGGACACTGTACCAGAATATTTTGGATGTACCTGGTAGATAATAAATCAATATTTCAGTTAAGTTCTACCAACGTAATGGTTTTAAATCGCTCAAAAACGAGTATATAAGTGTATTGCAGTAGGAATTATCTGGAGTCCGTCCCTGTAAATAAGCACATGGCATCGTACGATCCAAAGTTACCGTAATCATTTCATTTCGATATATTGAGTGATGTGTATCGTTCTGTTATAGAATTCACAAATAAATTATGTTAAATAACATTTAAAAATAATTTTTAATTCATAACTATTTTATTTCAAGTAAGTATTATTTGTTATTCATTAAAAAAATGTTTATTTGAATATCAGTTTAAAATAACCTCAATCAAATATTCATTTCGGACGTTGCCACGTTTCGTAAAGATTTATATAAATCAAGGAAATTTTATTTTCGTTAATTAAATAGTTTAGTAGATGATTTTATAGTTTTTATAGCAAGTTTGTTGTATGATAATTTATAGAGAAGGTATTTTTTTAACGTATTAAATTAGACAACAGTGGTAAAAGTAAATTTGTTCAGTTATAATAGATATTTCCATTATTGGAATTTGAATTTAGTTGTTTAAAGACATTAATTTAATTAAATATTTAATAAATCACTTCGGTGTCCACGTATAATGTCAATGACCTTATTTGCCATAATTTAAACAAAAAAAAATAGTGTAGGATGCTTATATATAAATATGTTTTAATAATTTTGCAATTAAAATTAAAAGTGTTTTAAACATTATTATTGACGACTATTAAAAGTCTAATACACATTTACTGCTATTTCGTAATAATAAATGTTAAACTTAGATATTTTATAAACTTATTACATTAATTTAAAACAAATCCAGCGCAATTAACATATATTTCAAACAGTTTTAACAATGGGACAATAAAATTTACTTTGTTGATTATATATCTTTATACTGGGGAATTTAAATTTTATGATTACTTTAAATATAAATAATGAATGAATGAAATAATTTAATACGTCACATTTAACCTTTGAACGATTATCTTGAAGATCTGTATATATAAAAATTTGATTCAGAAACCAATAGATTATAGAAGAAATTTAATAACTGAAGCAGAAAACAAAAAGTTGGTGAAGAAACCCACAAAAAATCATAAATTTATTGCTAAAATTTAAAGAAACATAATTATTGAATATATATGGGTGTTTTTCTATAAAAAATTTACCGTCATTTTCGAAAATCTCCTTTTTGAATGATTTTTACAAAAAAAGGTAACGCAAATCTACTAAAACCATAAAAACTCATTAATTTCTCCAAAAGTGTTACAAAAACTCATGAAGAAAACAAAATATTAATCAAAAAATTGCTTTTGATATTTTTTTTAAAAAAGGTAACGCTATTTACGAAAATATTAAAGAAAGCCTAAAATCGATGCAGAAACTACAAAATTGATGTAGAAACCCATAAAGATTAATAAATTTCCTTAAAATTAGTATTGAAATTCATAAAAAAACACAAAATATTAACGATTTCGATATTTTCCAAAAAAAAGGTAACGACATTTCCGAAAATATGAATTTCGGTGGATTTTTCCGAAAAAAGGTAGCGCTATTTTACTAAATTTTAGTTTTTGTGGAAATTTCTTAAAAAAAGGTAACGCCATTTTCAAAAATAATATAATAAAAAACGGCAAAGTAGATGAAAAAAATTAGATTCAGAAACCAAAATATTGTTGAGGAAATTCCATATCGAAAAGTTGATGCAGAAACCCTCAAAAAATCATAAATTTAGCCAAATTTATTGCTAAAATTTAAAGAAACATAAATATTGAATATATATGAGTGTTTTTTCTATAAAAAATTAACCGTCATTTTCGAAAATCTCCTTTTTGAATGATTTTTACAAAAAAAGGTAACGCAAATCTACTAAAAATTGCTATTGTGAAACTATGTAAAAACTACAAAATTAAACCATAAAAACTCATTAATTTCTCCAAAATTGTTACAAAAACTCATGAAGAAAACAAAATATTAATAAAAAAATTGCTTTTGATATTTTTTTAGAAAAGGTAACGCTATTTACGAAAATATTAAAGAAAGCCTAAAATCGATGCAGAAACTACAAAATTGATGTAGAAACCCATAAAAATTCATAAATTTCCTTAAAATTAGTACAGAAATTCATAAAAAAATCAAAAATATTAACGATTTCGATATTTTCCAAAAAAAGGTAACGACATTTACGAAAATCTGAATTTTTGTGGATTTTTCCGAAAAAAGGTAGCGCTATTTTACTAAATTTGGTTTTTGTGGAAATTTCTTAAAAAAAGGTAACGCCATTTTCAAAAATAATAAAAAACGGCAAAGTAGATGAAAAAAATTAGATTCAGAAACCAAAAGATTGTTGAGGAAATTCCATATCAAAAAGTTGATGCAGAAACTCTCAAAAAATCATAAATTTAGCCAAATTTATTGCTAAAATTTAAAGAAACATAAATATTGAATATATATTAGTGTTTTTCTATAAAAAATTAACCGTCATTTTCGAAAATCTCCTTTTTGAATGATTTTTACAAAAAAAAGGTAACGCAAATCTACTAAAAATTGCTATTGTGAAACTATGTAAAAACTACGAAATTAAAACATAAAAACTCATTAATTTCTCTAAAATTGTTACAAAAACTTACGAAGAAAACAAAATATTAATAAAAAAATTGCTTTTGATATTTTTTTTTTAAAAAAGCTAACGCTATTTACGAAAATAATAAAGATAGCCTAAAATCGATACAGAAACTACAAAATTGATGTAGAAACCCATAAAAATTCATAAATTTCCTTAAAATTAGTACAGAAATTCATAAAAAAATCAAAAATATTAACGATTTCGATATTTTCCAAAAAAAGGTAACGACATTTACGAAAATCTGAATTTTGGTGGATTTTTCCGAAAAAAGGTAACGCTATTTTACTAAATTTGGTTTTTGTGGAAATTTCTTAAAAAAAGGTAACGCCATTTTCAAAAATAATATAATAAAAAACGGCAAAGTAGATGACAAAGATTAGATTCAGAAACCAAAATATTGTTGAGGAAATTCCATATCGAAAAGTTGATGCAGAAACTCTCAAAAAATCATAAATTTAGCCAAATTTATTGCTAAAATTTAAAGAAACACAATTATTGAATATATATGAGTGTTTTTATATAAAAAATTAACCGTCATTTTCGAAAATCTCCTTTTTGAATGATTTTTACAAAAAAAGGTAACGCAAATCTACTAAAAATTGCTATTGTGAAACTATGTAAAAACTACAAAATTAAACCATAAAAACTCATTAATTTCTCCAAAATTGTTACAAAAACTCATGAAGAAAACAAACTATTAATAAAAAAATTGCTTTTGATATTTTTAAAAAAAAAAGGTAACGCTATTTACGAAAATATTAAAGAAAGCCTAAAATCGATGCAGAAACTACAAAATTGATGTAGAAACCCATAAAAATTCATAAATTTCCTTTAAATTACTACAGAAATTCATAAAAAAACACAAAATATTAACGATTTCGATATTTTCCAAAAAAAGGTAACGACATTTACGAAAATCTGAATTTTGGTGGATTTTTCCGAAAAAAGGTAACGCTATTTTACTAAATTTGGTTTTTGTGGAAATTTCTTAAAAAAAGGTAACGCCATTTTCAAAAATAATATAATAAAAAAACGGCAAAGTAGATGAAAAAAATTAGATTCAGAAACCAAAATATTGTTGAGGAAATTCCATATCGAAAAGTTAATGCAGAAACTCTCAAAAAATCATAAATTTAGCCAAATTTATTGCTAAAATTTAAAGAAACATAAATATTGAATATATATGAGTGTTTTTTCTATAAAAAATTAACCGTCATTTTCGAAAATCTCCTTTTTGAATGATTTTTACAAAAAAAGGTAACGCAAATCTACTAAAAATTGCTATTGTGAAACTATGTAAAAACTACAAAATTAAACAATAAAAACTCATTAATTTCTCCAAAATTGTTACAAAAACTCATGAAGAAAACAAAATATTAATCAAAAAATTGCTTTTGATATTTTTTTAAAAAAGGTAACGCTATTTACGAAAATATTAAAGAAAGCCTAAAATCGATGCAGAAACTACAAAATTGATGTAGAAACCCATAAAAATTCATAAATTTCCTTAAAATTAGTACAGAAATTCATTAAAAAAACACAAAATATTAACGATTTCGATGTTTTCCAAAAAAAGGTAACGACATTTACGAAAATCTGAATTTTGGTGGATTTTTCCGAAAAAAGGTAGCGCTATTTTACTAAATTTGGTTTTTGTGGAAATTTCTTAAAAAAAGGTAACGCCATTTTCAAAAATAATATAATAAAAAACGACAAAGTAGATGGAAAAAATTAGATTCAGAAACCAAAAGATTGTTGAGGAAATTCCATATCAAAAAGTTGATGCAGAAACCCTCAAAACTTCATAAATTTACCCAAACGTATTGCAAAAATTCAAAAAAACGAAAATATTGATATTTGAGTGTTTTTTCAAACGAGCTTCAGTTTCAAAATAATTAGAATAAGATTAACGAGGCTTGTAATAATCGTGTAAAAATCCATCGTTACATTTTGAATATTTTTCCAGATATGAAAAAATAGTTTTAGATATGTCTAACCATTTATCTTGCAGACTTTTTAATATGTCAAAAAACACTAACTGACTAATATTTAAGAACACAATATATAGTTTTTTTCCGATGTTGATCCATAACAATAAGTACCCAGTCAATTATCTATCATTAGTTATTTCAATTCAAAATAATATGTCCCTATCCCACTATCTGGATTAAAACAAGAAACATTCATACGAATCATATTAATCTGCACTTTTCAGAAGATGCCAATCATTATTTAAATAACTAATCCTACATTAAACACTGATAACTGATAACAATATTTCTGCAAGCTTTTTTACGGAAATAACAGCAAAATAAGAAAATATTTTGAAACATTTTATATACAAAAGAACAAGATAACAATAATAATAATTTAAATTTGCGAAATGGTCTGTTAAAAATAAAATCGATAAGGTTATCAACTATCAACGATATAGATTTTATGTAACTCTACTACTTATACTTCATTTTGATTGGCAAGGTCAGTTTAATTGTTTATGTTCGTTGATGGTAGCATAATTTATTGATTATTGTAGTTCGAAGTTGTTATTTTTAACGCAATATTATTGATGTCATTATTTTTACATACCGTATACAAAATTTGAAAACTATACCGCTCAACAATTGAACTGGATATTACAACAATCTATAATTTTCCTTTGTTATTGGTTAATGATAAATTAAAATTCGATAAAATGAGTTAATCTTTATTCTTTCACGTTATAATACGAGGGTTGTCTGAAAAGTTTCCGACCTCAACATGAAGATGGCAGCAGCTTTGAAAGGTACCTACTAAAATTTCAGCCATTTTGGTTAGGTTAGGTTAGGTTAGGTTAGGTTAGGACGCTTTTAAAAAATATTTATCTGTATATTATTTAATTCTTCACTTCTATTCAAGTTTCAGTTTATAAGAAGATATACAAACATGATTAAACAGGTTTTGTTCGGCGTATGGGACTACGTAGTCATAGCCATAGTTTTGGCGATATCTTCGTTCATAGGAATTTACTACAGATGTACAGGAGGCAAACAACAAACAACAAAAGTAAACAAGTCCATTACGATGCTTTACTTTTACAATCTACAGTTTTTCTTATTTTAGGAATATTTGCACGCAGATAAAAAAATGTCTATAACCCCGGTAGCTTTCTCTCTAATGGCTTCCTTCATGTCTGCCATTACTTTACTGGGTGTATCTAGCGAAAATTACTCCTTCGGCGCGCAGTTTATAGTCATCAACTTCTCCTATGGTATTTTCACCTTCGTAGCTGCTTATTTTTATGTACCAGTGTTTTTTAAACTGCAGACTACCAGCGCGTACGAGGTAAGCATTGTCAAAAAATGTTTTCCTCACTTTTCTTTTATTTAACTTGACCCCGCCAATGAGAAGTACGGTTATTGAAGCGAAAAATAGGACCTTACTGCTCTTATCCTGAGGGAGGCTGTTACCCTTTCTCGTTAGTGGAGATTTTTGTTGGTCAAAATAACCTCGAGGATCAATAAAAACGGTTTTCAAAATCCTCAATGACTGTATGAATGTATGTATGAATGAGTTAGGGGTGATGATTACACTGCGACCCATAGGATCTATTGTGTCCCCCCTTACTTGCCATGTTCTGATGTTTTCTCAGATTTATAGCAGCTCTTCGAGTCCTATTTTCCTGAGGAGGTTTAGGACATCGTCGGGCTTCAAATCAGGTAGATCCCCTTCCTCTATTTCATGTGCTCCTAGGTATCTAGCCCTAGAATTTTGCAAGGCATGACATTCTGAGAGTATATGTATTGAGGTTTCATCCTCTTCCTCACAGAATCTGCACTTTGCTTCATCTGCTAACCCTAGTTTCTTCATGTGGCTTCTTAACCGGCAATGCCCGGTTAATATTCCCGTTAAAATACGGAGCCTTTTTTTACTGAGGTTGAGGCAGCTAAGAGATCTCTTCTGGTCATAGTTCCCCAGTAGTATCTTAGATTGCCTCAGTCCTTCCAGCTGATTCCAGTACTCGGATTTTTCTTTCTCCATTTCCTCCCTTAGTTTTCCTAAGATTACTCTACTGCTGATCCCACAAGATGGTTCTGGTCCCAAATGTGGGGTTTCAGCTCCTTTTTTGCCAGCTTATCTGCTGTTTCATTCCCCTCTATTCCTATGTGTCCCGGGACCCATAGGAGGGTGACAGTGTTCTTCTGGCCTAGTTCATTTAGTTTGCCTAGGCATTCCCAAACCATCTTCGAACTGATTATATTTGAACTCAGCGCTTTGATGGCTGCTTGACTATCCGACATGATCACAATCTCTTGTCTGCGATAGTTTCTTCCAATATTGAATTCCACACATCTTTCGATGGCGCGGACTTCTGCTTGAAAGATGCTCGGGTATGTGCCCAAGCTTTCTGAGTATTTGGCTCTCGGTCCAAAAACTCCTATCCCAGTTCCTTCGTCTAGCTTGGAACCGTCCGTATACCACTTTATGGTATTCTGGTTTAAATTCTGTATGGTGTCTTCATCCCATTCAGATTTATTACTCAACTTTGTGATGAATTTTCTCACAAAGTTGAATTTCTTTGGCATATCATCTTGGGGCATTTCCCAAGTTTGATCAAAGTGAAGTGATCGAGGTTTTTCCCTGATAATTCCTTCTTTGATCATTCTATATATTGTTTTCTTCCTTACACTTTCTAGCAGAATGTGCAGTGGGGTCAAGTTTAAGATCACCTCCATTGCAGCAGTGGGGCAAGTTCCCATTGCTCCAGTGATACATGAACAGGCTAGTCTCTGAATTTTCGAGAGGTTTTTCCTCGTCGTATTCAGATTAGCCCTTACGCCCCAAGCCACTGCTCCATATGTGATTAATGGTCTCACTATTGCTGTGTACATCCATTGCAGGATACGTGGGTTACATCCCCAGTTCTTCCCTGCAATGTTCCTACACACCATGAGGGCCTTGGTTGCTTTGTGTATTACTTCGTCTTCGTGTTTGTTCCAGAGTAACCTGCTATCTAGGATTAGCCCTAGATATTTTACCTCTGTTTTCCACTCGACGATGTTCTCCCTTATTTTTATGATTTTTAGATTAGGTTTCTTTTTCCTTGTAAAGGCTACTAGTGTGGTTTTGGTGGGGTTGATGCTGAGTCCCACCGAGTCACACCATTGTTCCGCAATGTTCAATCCTCTTTGAACAATATCACAGAGGACGTTTTCATACTTCCCTTTTGCCAGGATAACCATGTCGTCGGAATACCCTTGACATGGTATGCCTTCCCTAGTCAATTGACAGAGCAGACTGTCCACAGTGAGACTCCACATAAGCGGGGATGCAACTCCCCCCTGTGGACAGCCTCTGGTCACATTAATGGAGATAGTGTCTTGTCCTGCCTCCATTTCTGCGATTCTTGTAGATAGCAGTTGCGACACTCAATGACTGTACTATACTATATTTGTTTGGAGTTGGCAACACAGTGTAAATGCAGATCCTTCGAAGTCCAAGCAAGGGTTGTATAATGTAAAAATAACTAAAAATAGTAAAATGTGTTCAACACACCTTGGGAAACTGCATCAGGGGCGCCCTGTGTTACTGTTCCTGTTCGACGACGAGTTTTATCCCTTGATACCAAAGAAATCGTCAGACATATGTATGTGACACAATTGCATCATCCAAAGGACATATGTGGAGAAAACTAAAGAACAAAGTGCTACCAATTCCAAACAAATAAACTATAATAGTTTGAAAATAATTATAGCTCACGGCGTTTGTATATTTTTTTTTCTGTTGACGATATATTTTCGTCAGAGGTCAAAGTACATCGATCATGATTGATTTTTGAACCTTCTAATAATAAAAATACACTATCCTCTTTTTTACGTTGTACGTCAACTACGTATAGGCAACCAGTAATTCAGTTGAAACTAATGTTTTCTTTAGTATTTGGAAAGGAGGTTCGGAAAAGTGGCTAGACTGGCAGCTTCATTGTCTTACACTCTTCAGATGACATTATACATGGGAGTGGTGCTCTATGCACCAGCACTAGTACTTGAGGCACTCACTGGCATCACCAAAGTTACCGCCATTTTGTCTGTAGGTAAGATTCTTAGATTCTTTTTTTTTTAATTGAAATTTACTGGCTTTTGAGTTTACTTGACTCGCCTCTTCTTCTTTTTCTTCTTGATTTTTTTAAGTTTTTATGAATATCGAAGAAAATACTTTTATGAATTACAAAATGGCCTACTTCTTTATTTGATTTCAGGTATTGTTTGTACGTTTTATTCGACACTAGGAGGGATGAAGGCCGTTCTTATAACAGACGTTTTTCAATCTTTACTCATGTTTGCGGCCATCTTCAGTGTCATCATTCACGGATGGATTGATATAGGTAGTTTAACGGAAATTTGGAGGATAGCTGAAGAACATAACCGAACAACATTAGCCAAGTATGTTCTTGAATAATATAAAAAATAGTCCAGGAATGTTAAGATTGTAAATCTAAATTACCGGCATAATGTAATATTTATTGTAAGGTGGGTGATTTATTTCTTTTAAAACAACTTCATTGAACATCGAGAGTCGTAAATATATATATATATATATAGTTGGTGCAAAATAAAATTTGATTAACGTCACTAATTTCGTCTTAATTGCCAAGCAGTAAAACGGGGTTTTTTAAGACGCTGAATCGACTGGTGCAATCAGTTTTTCAATAGCATGTCTAGAACACATTTTATTTTTGGTGGAATGAATTGGGACCAAAAGTAGTACAGTCGCAGTCAAAAGTAGTGAGTTATCTTTAGAAATATTGATGTTATTGCAATTTTGACTCGATTTTCGTGTTCTACGGGGTCGATTTAGTGGTTCTAGACCATTTTTATCGAAAATTAATTTTGACAAATTTTTGGTAAAAAATCAAAGGTTATAGTCTTGCTTCATTTTTTGAGAAAAATGCTTTTGGTCTTAAAAACGCTTGAAAATGAGTAGAAGGGGGTTTTTTAAGACGCTGAATCGACTGGTGCAATCAGTTTTTCAATAGCATGTCTAGAACACATTTTATTTTTGGTGGAATGAATTGGGACCAAAAGTAGTACAGTCGCAGTCAAAAGTAGTGAGTTATCTTTAGAAATATTGATGTTATTGCAATTTTGACTCGATTTTCGTGTTCTACGGGGTCGATTTAGTGGTTCTAGACCATTTTTATCGAAAATTAATTTTGACAAATTTTTGGTAAAAAATCAAAGGTTATAGTCTTGCTTCATTTTTTGAGAAAAATGCTTTTGGTCTTAAAAACGCTTGAAAATGAGTAGAAGGGGGTTTTTTAGGACGCTGAATCGACTGGTGCAATCAGTTCTTCAATAGCATGTCTAGAACACATTTTATTTTTGGTGGAATGAATTGGGACCAAAAGTAGTACAGTCGCAGTCAAAAGTAGTGAACTATCTTTAGAAATATTGATGTTATTGCAATTTTGACTCGATTTTCGTGTTCTACGGGCTCGATTTAGTGGTTCTAGACCATTTTTATCGAAAATTAATTTTGACAAATTTTTGGTAAAAAATCATTGCTTCATTTTTTGACAAAAAAGCTTTTGGTCTTGAAAACGCTTGAAAATGAGTAAAACGGGGTTTTTTAAGACGCTGAATCGACTGGTGCAATCAGTTCCTCAATAGCATGTCTAGAACACACATTTTATTTTTGGTGGAATGAATTGGGAGCAAAAGTAGTACAGTCGCAGTCAAAAGTAGTAAGTTATCTTTAGAAATATTGATATTATTGCAATTTTGACTCGATTTTCGTGTTCTACGGGATCGATTTAGTGGTTCTAGACCATTTTTATCGAAAATTAATTTTGACAAATTTTTGGTAAAAATCAAAGGTTATAGCCTTGCTTCATTTTTTGGCAAAAAAGCTTTTGGTCTTGAAAAACGCTTGAAAATGAGTAAAACGGGGTTTTTTAAGACGCTAAATCGACTGGTGCAATCAGTTCTTCAATAGCATGTCTAGAACACACATTTTATTTTTGGTGGAATGAATTGGGAGCAAAAGTAGTACAGTCGCAGTCAAAAGTAGTGAGTTATCTTTAGAAATATTGATAATATTGCAATTTTGACTCGATTTTCGTGTTCTACGGGATCGATTTAGTGGTTCTAGACCATTTTTATCGAAAATTAATTTTGACAAATTTTTGGTAAAAATCAAAGGTTATAGCCTTGCTTCATTTTTTGGCAAAAAAAGCTTTTGGTTTTGAAAAACGCTTGAAAATGAGTAAAACGGGGTTTTTAAGACGCTGAATCGACTGGTGCAATCAGTTCCTCAATAGCATGTCTAGAACACATTTTATTTTTGGTGGAATGAATTGGGAGCAAAAGTAGTACAGTCGCAGTCAAAAGTAGTGAGTTATCTTTAGAAATATTGATATTATTGCAATTTTGACTCGATTTTCGTGTTCTACGGGGTCGATTTAGTGGTTCTAGACCATTTTTATCGAAAATTAATTTTGACAAATTTTTGGTAAAAAATCAAAGGTTATAGTCTTGCTTCATTTTTTGACAAAAAAGCTTTTGGTCTTGAAAAACGCTTGAAAATGAGTAAAACGGGGTTTTTTAAGACGCTGAATCGACTGGTGCAATCAGTTCCTCAATAGCATGTCTAGAACACATTTTATTTTTGGTGGAATGAATTGGGACCAAAAGTAGTACAGTCGCAGTCAAAAGTAGTGAGCTACCATTAGAAATATTGATATTATTGCAATTTTGACTCGATTCTCGTGTTCTACGGGATCGATTTAGTGGTTCTAGACCATTTTTATCTAAAATTAATTTTGACCAATTTTTTTTAAAAAATAAATGGTTATTGCCTTGATTAATTTTTTTACAAAAATGCTTTTGTTCTTGAAAACGATTTAAAATGAGTAAAACGGGGTTTTTTAAGACGCTAAATCGACTGGTGCACTAAGTTGTTCAATAGGATCTGTAGAACACATTTTATTTTTGGTGGAATGATTTGGGAGCAAAAGTAGTACAGTCGCAGTCAAAAGTAGTGAGTTATCTTTAGAAATATTGATATTATTGCAATTTTGACTCGATTTTCGTGTTCTACGGGGTTGATTTAGTGGTTCTAGACCATTTTTATCGAAAATTAATTTTGACAAATTTTTGGTAAAAAATCAAAGGTAGCCTTGCTTCATTTTTTGACAAAAATGCTTTTGGTCTTGAAAACGCTTGAAAATAAGTAAAACGGGTTTTTTTAAGACGCTGAATCGACTGGTGCAATCAGTTCTTCAATATCTTGTCTAGAACTCAGTTTATTTTTGGTGGAATGAATTGGGAGCAAAAGTAGTACAGTCGCAGTCAAAAGTAGTAAGTTATCTTTAGAAATATTGATATTATTGCAATTTTGACTCGATTTTCGTGTTCTACGGGATCGATTTAGTGGTTCTAGACCATTTTTATCGAAAATTAATTTTGACAAATTTTTGGTAAAAATCAAAGGTTATAGTCTTGCTTCATTTTTTGGCAAAAAAGCTTTTGGTCTTGAAAAACGCTTGAAAATGAGTAAAACGGGGTTTTTTAAGACGCTAAATCGACTGGTGCAATCAGTTCTTCAATAGCATGTCTAGAACACATTTTATTTTTGGTGGAATGAATTGGGAGCAAAAGTAGTACAGTCGCAGTCAAAAGTGATAATATTGCAATTTTGACTCGATTTTCGTGTTCTACGGGGTCGAATTAGTGGTTTTAGACCATTTTTATCGAAAATTAATTTTGACCAATTTTTGGTAAAAAATCAAAGGTTATAGCCTTGCTTCATTTTTTGACAAAAATGCTTTTGGTCTTGAAAACGCTTGAAAATGAGTAAAACGGGGTTTTTTAAGACGCTAAATCGACTGGTGCAATCAGTTCTTCAATAGCATGTTTGGAACACATTTTATTTTTGGTGGAATGAATTGGGAGCAAAAGTAGTACAGTCGCAGTCAAAAGTAGTAAGTTATCTTTAGAAATATTGATATTATTGCAATTTTGACTCGATTTTCGTGTTCTACGGGATCGATTTAGTGGTTCTAGACCATTTTTATCGAAAATTAATTTTGACAAATTTTTGGTAAAAATCAAAGGTTATAGCCTTGCTTCATTTTTTGGCAAAAAAGCTTTTGGTCTTGAAAAACGCTTGAAAATGAGTAAAACGGGGTTTTTTAAGACGCTAAATCGACTGGTGCAATCAGTTCTTCAATAGCATGTCTAGAACACATTTTATTTTTGGTGGAATGAATTGGGAGCAAAAGTAGTACAGTCGCAGTCAAAAGTAGTGAGCTACCTTTAGAAATATTAATATTATTGCAATTTTGACGCGATTTTCGTGTTCTACGGGCTCGATTTAATGGTTCTAGACCATTTTTATCGAAAATTAATTTTGACAAATTTTTGGTAAAAAATCAAAGGTTATAGCCTTGCTTCATTTTTTGAGAAAAATGCTTTTGGTCTTGAAAACGCTTGAAAATGAGTAAAACGGGGTTTTTTAAGACGCTGAATCGACTGGTGCAATCAGTTCCTCAATAGCATGTCTAGAACACATTTTATTTTTGGTGGAATGAATTGGGAGCAAAAGTAGTACAGTCGCAGTCAAAAGTAGTGAGCTATCTTTAGAAATATTAATATTATTGCAATTTTGACTCGATTTTCGTGTTCTACGGGGTCGAATTAGTGGTTTTAGACCATTTTTATCGAAAATTAATTTTGACCAATTTTTGGTAAAAAATCAAAGGTTATAGCCTTGCTTCATTTTTTGACAAAAATGCTTTTGGTCTTGAAAACGCTTGAAAATGAGTAAAACGGGGTTTTTTAAGACGCTGAATCGACTGGTGCAATCAGTTCCTCAATAGCATGTCTAGAACACATTTTATTTTTGGTGGAATGAATTGGGACCAAAAGTAGTACAGTCGCAGTCAAAAGTAGTAAGTTATCTTTAGAAATATTGATATTATTGCAATTTTGACTCGATTTTCGTGTTCTACGGGATCGATTTAGTGGTTCTAGACCATTTTTATCGAAAATTAATTTTGACAAATTTTTGGTAAAAATCAAAGGTTATAGCCTTGCTTCATTTTTTGGCAAAAAAGCTTTTGGTCTTGAAAAACGCTTGAAAATGAGTAAAACGGGGTTTTTTAAGACGCTGAATCGTCTGGTGCAATCAGTTCTTCAATAGCATGTCTAGAACACACATTTTATTTTTGGTGGAATGAATTGGGAGCAAAAGTAGTACAGTCGCAGTCAAAAGTAGTGAGCTATCTTTAGAAATATTGGTACTTTTTTTTAGGAAAAAATTGTTATCTGAAATGTAATGGTTGATTATGGTAGAGAGGCTTATAAAAAATGGCATTCAACTATAGGGAAATTCTTCTAGGGATGTTTTGGGGGAATGAAAAAGAGTAAAATTTCGAAATATTGCGTTTTGGGGTAGAATTTAATCTGTAAATGAAAAATGTTTAAAAGAAAAGTTGTAGATCGTGGTAAAATCTAGACATAACCTAATACCAACTTTTTCGGTTTCAATTTTGTATTTTCGAACGGTAAGGTAATTTTTATGAAATTTGGTGAAAACGTACCTTCTTATGTACCACATAACCTCAATTTTTCTCATGTCTGTACCTCTAAAATTTTTCTAGTTATTCTTTTTTTTCGGAAGAATGGTCTTATATTCAATCAAAAATTCATTAATCAAAAAATCGTTGTATAAAGTTTATTTGGGGCTCATTTTCTTCCTATTTTCATCTAGTTTCTTATGAAATTATTAAAAAATATACTGCCCCACTTAAAATTCGCTCGAAATTGCAAAAAAAGAAAAAAAATGCCCCGCTGGTATCTGCGCATGTCGCTGCTTAGCTTAGGTGTAAAAAGAAGAATGAAAATTTAAAAATTAAGAAAAAAAGTCGAAAAATTGTTATTTTAATAAAAATTGGGCCATCAGAACCAAAAAGAAGCGGATTTTGACTGCATTTTTCGTAGAAATAATTTGGTGTAAGTTTTTCCAATTTTTAAAAACCAGCAGGCCTAGGCACGCGTTGCTGAGGCTCAGTAATTATAGATTAAATTAATGTTTTACTCATTATCCAAATACAATCAAAATACTGTTCAATAATAAAGCAGAGAATAGTTGAATTAAGCAAAAATTTAACAATAATTGCTAATTTTGTTGTGGCAATAGTCAATTTTTGCTTTTTTGCATTTTTGAGCGAATTTTTAAATGGTTGGTATATTTTTTTTCATTTATAATATCACAAAAAACTATTTCCAGCAATTTTTTTGAAGGCACGAATATTTTTAAACATTTCTTAAAATATTTATGCCTGAAAGAACATTTCCAAGAATGATTTAAGCTTGCTTGGTATTCGGTAAGAAAAATTTCACACCATAATTTGGAAAAACATATTATTCCAATATGACATCTGTCACCATAGAGAAATATAACATAGTGTTCTGTACGTTGATATCTCAATGTTCTATGTCATTTTAGCTGTCAAAACATCCCCACTTAAATATCATGGCGCCAAAACTAAGGCATTTTATTGGTTGACAAGTAGAAGTGTGAAATTTTCAATTTTATAAGAAACTAGATGAAAATATAAAGAAAATGAGCCTCATATGAGCCCTATACAATGATTTTTTTATTGATGAATATTGGATTGAAAGAAAGATTTTTCCGAATAAATGGGATAACTCGGAAAATTTTAGAGATACGGGCTTGAGAAAAACTGAGGTTATGTGGGACACAAAAATGAGTGAATGAATCACTGCGTGCCGAGCGAAGCGAGGTTCGCAGCACCAAATTATAGTTAATGATTTTTAAATTAATTTTGATCGATTTGGTTCAAAGTTATTGACTCGTGGGTTCGAAAATAAAAAATTAAAACAGAAAAGACTCGGTTTTTTGCATTTCACCCGAAAAAATTGAGGTTATGTGTGAAAATAAAAGAGAAAAACTTGTAGATTTTACCACGATCTATAATTGTTCTTAAATTTATTGAACCAACCCTTACTTTCTGGAAGTCCATCTTATTAACTATGTTTTAAATTACAATGACGGCCGTACAGTACTCCTGGACTATTATTATTTACAAACTTTTCCCTTACAGTTTTAATCCAGATCCAACGGATCGACACACCTGGTTCACCCTAATCATAGGCGGAGGAGTGACCTATTTATCGTTGTACGGTGTCAACCAAACACAAGTCCAACGTTACCTGACCGTAAAAGACTTAAAAACGGCCCGAAAAGCTTTGTGGTGGAACTGGCCCATTTTGACGTGTCTCAGTTTGAGTACCTCCTTTTCTGGATTGGTGATTTTTTCGAGGTACTACAAATGCGATCCCATTACATCCCAACAAATCGGATCAACGGATCAGGTAGGTTTAAATAAATAAAGGTATAAAAAAGCTGAAAAACAGCACTGTTTTACTCATAGACCCATCATCAGATAGAGTGTCTACGAGTATCACAACGACAAAGAATACCAATCGGTTCTCTTTGTTCCGTCCTCGTGCTGGCAACGCTGTATCATTATTCAGGAGTTAACTATAACTTCAGAACTGAAACTTAAAAGCACAGGCAATATTCTTTCCTTTATATAATAATTAGTACGTGATATTTACCAAAATATTAATAAAGGGTAAAAAAAAACATTAGGTTACAATGGACTAGTTTAGTGATTTTTTTTTATATTTGCATCTTATAAAATAGGTTTTTAGTGGTTCAACTGTATAAATAAAATTTTTATAAAATTAATCCTCTAGCCGTAATCGGCTTTTGAAATTTAAATTTAATGGTTACATACGTCATAAGTGGTAAGTGACGTGTTTCAATAAGATTGGTAGAAAATTTGCGATGTTGTCGATATGCTTTAATATTAACCGAGAAACTTATCTCTCTCTCTTATTTGTTGTCATTAAAAAGAGATAAACATATCGATATTTTTGTTCTCTGATTGACACTTTATCAAATAAGGAGTAAAACACTAAACAAAATATTCTGTCATTTTCGTTAGTTTAATTTGTTGTTTGGTTGTGTTTGGTTTATGAAAGAAATTACTTCTATAATAATTTTTGTTCGAAATTAAAAATCCCTAACACGTTCTCTTGGTGTTATAGCGGTTCCTTCAAAAATAACCAATAGAAATAATTGTTCTCTCGGGGAGCAACCCTTCTATCGGTACAGTGAGAGAACGAATTTCAAGAATACCGTTTTGGCATTTTCAATAGAACCACACCCACTTTCTATTGGCTGTTCTATTCTATCACCGTCAAGAATAGGGGTCTTGTTTGTTTATTACAGATAAACACGATTTTCTCTCCTGTCATATATCTTGTCAACTGGTACAATCAGTTAGTCACAGAACACGGTGTTTTGTGCCGCCAGTTCTTTTAGAATACTTGAAACGAACGTAGCTAAAATGTGACAACGTTGACTTTTAAACACACTTCATTATTGGTTATTAGTTGGCGCTACGTTTAAAACTTACTAATTATTTATTGCTAAATTTTACGAAATAAGAAAAATTACTTGCAAAATGAATACCAATATAAGTAAGTAGGTATCTTATCCTAAATATATATTGCTATCATTTTGATTAATATGATCCTACTAAACTAGTCCATTAAAATGGGTAATTAAATAAATATTTAAGAAAAATCAGAAAAAATTCCAGATTGCCAACTAACAGATGATCATACCTGTTTATTTTGATATTGAAATCGTCATAGCTACGCTACTGTATTCAATTATTATAAACAAACAAATATTTTAACTTACTTATGAAAAGAAACATCTTGGCTTTCTTTCACTAAATTTAACCAATACGAGTATAACTCCAAAATCTCGTTAAAATTGCTAGCCGTGCGGCCTTGTCGCTTTTGGAGCAACTCCGTAGATCTATGGTTTGACTTTACTGGAAGTGTCTAATGTACCGCTTCGCCTGTTTTCTTTCATTTTCAGTTGTTACCCTACTACGTCGTGGATACCATGGGCAATATACCGGGTCTATCGGGATTATTCGTAGCCGGTATATTCAGCGCCTCGTTATCGACGATATCAGCGACTCTCAACAGTTTATCGGCCATCACAGTTGAAGATTACATCAAAGTAAGTAATTCTAAATTATAAAACTTGTAAAAAATATTAAGATTTTCACGATTTTTAGCCTCTTTATTTTTCTATACGCAAATGCCATCTTTCCGAGAAAGTAACAACTGTTCAATTGAAAGTGATCTCGCTCATTTACGGCTTAATATGTTTGGTGGTGGCATTTCTTGCGCAATACCTCGGAGGTCTTCTGCAGACAGCTTTGACCATATTCGGAGTGGTGGGTGGGCCTCTCTTAGGGTTGTTTTCCTTGGGGATGTTTACGACCGTGGCTAACGAAGCGGTAAGTTGGAAAATTATTTTATTAACATGTAGATTAAAGAAAAAGTTTTTTAGGGATCCGTTGGTGGTTTGGTAGCTGGGCTCGGTTTTGCTCTGTGGATGGCTCTTGGAGCTAAACCACCAGTTCCTCTCCCTAGGAGCGTTGAAGGCTGCGATAGCGCCCTAATTAACGCTACTTTAAGCGCCACTGTTAGCAAACATGAAAAGTAAGTAAAATGTTTTCAATCGAAGACGTAAGTACATAGATTTAACACTCCAACTAGATTGATTTGGTGCTGCGAACCTCGCTTCGCTCGGCACGCAGTGATAGAGTTAGAAATATTTTTTTAACTAGGGATCCGTTGGAGGTTTGGTAGCTGGGCTCGGTTTTGCTCTGTGGATGGCTCTTGGAGCTAAACCGCCAGTTCCTCTCCCCAGAAGCGTTGAAGGCTGCGATAGCGCCCTAATTAACGCTACTTTAAGCGCCACTGTTAACAAACCCGAAAAGTAAGTAAAATGTTTTCAATCGAAGACGTAAGTACACATAGATTTAACACTCCAACTAGATTGATTTGGTGCTGCGAACCTCGCTTCGCTCGGCACGCAGTGATAGAGTTAGAAATATTTTTTTAACTAGGGATCCGTTGGAGCTTTGGTAGCTGGGCTCGGTTTTGCTCTGTGGATGGCTCTTGGAGCTAAACCGCCAGTACCTCTCCCCAGGAGCGTTGAAGGCTGCGATAGCGCCCTAATTAACGCTACTTTAAGCGCTACTGTTAGCAAACCCTAAAAGTAAGTAAAATGTTTTCAATCGAAGACGTAAGTACATAGATTTAACACTCCAACTAGATTGATTTGGTGCTGCGAACCTCGCTTCGCTCGGCACGCAGTGATAGAGTTAGAAATATTTTTTTAACTAGGGATCCGTTGGAGGTTTGGTAGCTGGGCTCGGTTTTGCTCTTTGGATGGCTCTTGGAGCTAAACCGCCAGTTCCTCTCCCCAGGAGCGTTGAAGGCTGCGATAGCGCCCTAATTAACGCTACTTTAAGTGCTACCGTTAGCAAATCCGAAAAGTAAGTAAAATGTTTTCAATCGAAGACGTAAGTACATAGATTTAACACTCCAACTAGACTGATTTGGTGCTGCGAACCTCGCTTCGCTCGGCACGCAGTGATAGAGTTAGAAATATTTTTTTAACTAGGGATCCGTTGGAGGTTTGGTAGCTGGGTTCGGTTTTGCTCTGTGGATGGCTCTTGGAGCTAAACCGCCAGTTCCTCTCCCCAGGAGCGTTGAAGGCTGCGATAGCGCCCTAATTAACGCTACTTTAAGCGCTACCGTTAGCAAAACCGAAAAGTAAGTAAAATGTTTTCAATCGAAGACGTAAGTACATAGATTTAACACTCCAACTAGATTGATTTGGTGCTGCGAACCTCGCTTCGCTCGGCACGCAGTGATAGAGTTAGAAATATTTTTTTAACTAGGGATCCGTTGGAGGTTTGGTAGCTGGGCTCGGTTTTGCTCTGTGGATGGCTCTTGGAGCTAAACCGCCAGTTCCTCTCCCCAGGAGCGTTGAAGGCTGCGACAGCGCCCTAATTAACGCTACTTTAAGCGCCACTGTTAGCAAACCCAAAAAGTAAGTAAAATGTTTTCAATCGAAGACGTAAGTACATAGATTTAACACTCCAACTAGATTGATTTGGTGCTGCGAACCTCGCTTCGCTCGGCACGCAGTGATAGAGTTAGAAATATTTTTTTAACTAGGGATCCGTTGGAGGTTTGGTAGCTGGGCTCGGTTTTGCTCTGTGGATGGCTCTTGGAGCTAAACCGCCAATTTGAATTTCTTGGAGAAGATAACAACATAATAAAATTGAAATATACCAAATGGGAAGAAGGTTAACAAAACAAGTACTAGGGAATATAGGAAGAGATGAGAAGAACCACAAACCCTCCATGCATTAAATCGAGATTTATTTCATCTTAAACAATATCTTTATGAGTTTGCTTATCTTGCTTCCTTGTGGAAATACTTGAAACGTTTTATTCTTTTGCAGGACCTACTTATGGATACACCGCGTGTCTTACTTATACAACTGTGTCTTCGGATTGATTATCACCCTCTTCATCGGCATAGTTCTCAGTTTTATCATCAACAGATTCAACAAACAACCTGCTAGAGTTTATGATCCTAATTTGTTTACACCGCCTTTGGCTAAAAGGCTGCGGAAAAAATATGGGGAGACGATTAATCTCAGTAACCTCGATGCTGGTGTATCAAATTCCACGGAAAATTTGAAGAACGGTTTTAAGACCGCTTATATACAAAGCTAATTATGCAGGTATTATTAGGAAAGATTTTTTATAGAAACAAGACAAAACTTACAAAAATGATACTTAATTTTTTTTTAACTGTCTCGAATTTTGAACATTCCTCTGTGTTGTGTAAAAAATGTTACTTAAACCCCATTTACGTACAGCGTCATCCCACAAACGTCCCCACAAAATGAGAAACTTATTTGTTATGGGGGTTTAAAAATCAAATTCTCGAATGCACCTCGTATATTACGCGCCTTCCCCCACATTTTTTCCCGTTTGATGCGATTTTTGAGGATGAAGCTGTAGGTATTTGATTTTATTCACTGCAAGGTGAAGTTATTATAATTTTATTTATTTTTTCAAGTTATGTTTATTTAAAAATAAAATACATAACGTCAGTATTATTAGACTATTTCTATACTAGAACCAATAATGATTGGGAGTAGAAGTAGGCCTAGTTGACAACAAATTCACATTACAATGGACGATGCAATGGAAGTTACGGTAAAGTGACAAAGATAGAAATATCGTTGCGTACAGCGTTGCCACTAATTGTAATAAATACTTAACACTATACAGAAAATAATGAATTTAGACTGATCAGTAATCAGGAAACGACCTACAAGTGTATAGCTTACTATATTTTGATTCTGCTTTAAACTGGTAACGTAAAATTTAGATATGACAACGCGATTTACTCTCAATCATTATTGGTTTCAATATATATTTGGAACACAATATACTACCACTACACCAACACACATTTTTAACTGTCAACACAAGTTTTTTTTTTAAATTTAGATTAATAAAAGTATATCTGTGTTGGTGTAGTGGTAGTGTAAACTGTTTTCGATACCAATGTCGCGAGCCCAGAAGTTCTTTTGAATAAATTCTAACCTTAAAAACTTCCTGTGTATTACTATTTATTATGAAAGAAGGTTGTAACCTATAGAACAATTATTGTACGTTAGATATTGTGATAATTTTACGAATGTACATGTTTATTGATTGTTTTTTAAATTGTCATAGTCTTATATTTAAAAATTAAACATATTGTTATCAATAAACACTTTTTAATTTATTAATTGTAGTTTTTCTAAGCTTTCCGTGCCTTCACCGTGATTTAGCCCAGATTGAGATCCACTATTGATTTAATATCGTCATATTCTCTTCAATGGCATCTTTTTCTGGTCTTCCTCTTGATGTACGACAAATTGGGAACCACTATATCAGTCAATTTATTCACGCCTTCTTTAACGGCATCTTTTCCTGGGTATTCCTCTTGCTCTATGCCAGATTGAGATCCACTCTGTAATTGAATACCTTCATAGCACCTTAATGGCATATTTCCATCTTTTACTGGGTGTTCCTCTTAATCTAGGTCAGATTGAGATCCACTCTGTGTTTTACCATCTTCATGTCTTGGTTAACGGCATGTTTCAATCTTTTCCTGGGCCTTCCTCTTCATCTAGGTTAATTTCCAACTTCTACTGGGCGTTCCTCTTAGACTAAGCCAGATTGGGAACCACTGTGTAATTTAATATCTTCATGTCTTGGTTAACGGCATGTTTCAATCTTTTACTGGGTGTTCCTCTTAATCTAGGTTAATTTCCAGCTTCTACTGGGCGTTCCTCTTTGTCTAAGCCAGATTTGGAACTACTTTGTAATTTAATATCTTCATGTCCTGTTTAACGGCATCTTTCCATCTTTTTCTTGGTCTTCCTCTTCGTCTAGGCCAAATTGGCATCCACTATGTCATTTAATTTCTTCATACCTTCTTTATTGGCATCTTTTCCTGGGTATTCCTCTTGCTCCAAGTCAGATTTAGATCCACTCTGTAATTTAATACCTTCATAGCACCTTAATGGTATATTTCCATCTTTTACTGGGTGTTCCTCTTAATCTAGGCCAGATTGGGATCCATGCAGTGATTTAATATCTTCGTATTTTCTTTAATAGTATATTTTTCTGGTCTTTTTCTTGATGTACGTCAAATTGGGATCCACTATGTGATTTAATATCTTCATGTTCTCTTTAATGGCATCTTTCCAACTTCTACTGGGCGTTCCTCTTTATCTAAGCCAGATTGGGAACCACTCTGTGATTTAATATCTTCATGTCTTGGTTAACGGCATGTTTCAATCTTTTACTGGGTGTTCCTCTTAATCTAGGTCAGATTGAGATCCACTATGTGATTTAATATCTTTACATCTTCTTTATTGGCATCTTTTCCTGGGTATTCCTCTTGCTCCAAGTCAGATTGAGATCCACTTTGTAATTTAATACCTTCATAGCACCTTAATGGTATATTTCCATCTTTCACTGGGTGTTACTCTTAATCTAGGCCAGATTGGGATCCATGCAGTGATTTAATATCTTCGTATTTTCTTCAATAGCATATTTTTCTGGTCTTCCTCTTGATGTACATCAAATTGGGATCCACTATGTGATTTAATATCTTCATGTTCTCTTTAATGGCATCTTTCCAACTTCTACTGGGCGTTCCTCTTAGTCTAAGCCAGATTGGGAACCACTTTGTGATTTAATATCTTCATGTCTTGGTTAACGGCATGTTTCAATCTTCTCCTGGGCCTTCCTCTTCATCTAGGTCAAATTGGGATCCACTATATGATTTAATTTCTTCATATCTTCTTTATTGGCATCTTTTCCTGGGTATTCCTCTTGCTCTATGCCAGATTGAGATCCACTCTGTAATTGAATACCTTCATAGCACCTTAATGGTATATTTCCATCTTTTACTGGGTGTTCCTCTTAATCTAGGCCAGATTGGGATCCATGCAGTGATTTAATATCTTCGTATTTTCTTCAATAGCATATTTTTCTGGTCTTCCTCTTCATGTACATCAAATTGGGATCCACTATGTGATTTAATATCTTCATGTTCTCTTTAATGGCATCTTTCCATCTTCTACTGGGTGTTCCTCTTAATCTAGGCCAGATTGGAACCACTCTGTGATTTAATGTCTTCATGTCCTGTTTAACGGCATGTTTCAATCTTTTCCTGGGCCTTCCTCTTCATCTAGGTTAATTTGGGATCCACTATGTCAATTAATTTCTTCATACCTTCTTTATTGGCATCTTTTCCTGGGTATTCCTCTTGCTCCAAGTCAGATTTAGATCCACTCTGTAATTTAATACCTTCATACCACCTTAATGGTATATTTCCATCTTTTACTGGGTGTTCCTCTTAATCTAGGCCAGATTGGGATCCATGCAGTGATTGAATATCTTCGTATTTTCTTCAATAGCATATTTTTCTGGTCTTCCTCTTGATGTACGTCAAATTTGGATCCACTATGTGATTTAATATCTTCATGTTCTCTTTAATGACATCTTTCCAACTTCTACTGGGCGTTCCTCTTAGTCTAAGCCAGATTGGGAACCACTCTGTGATTTAATATCTTCATGTCTTGGTTAACGGCATCCTTCCATCTTTTTCTTGGTCTTCCTCTTTGTCTAGGCCAGATTGGGATCCTCTCTGTGATTTAATATCTTCATATTCTCTTCAATGGCTTCTTTTTCTGGTCTTCCTCTTGATGTAGACCAAACTGGGATCCTAGAACCTTATTTTACTTATTAGGTGCATACTCGTATATTATGGTGATTAATAAATGGCTAGCAACACACATAACACCTGTTACTGTATCAAATCCAAACTGCTCGTTAATCGTGTTGCCTACATTTCGTCAAACAATATCCGATAGAATATTTTGTATCACAGTTTGTTTGTTTTTTTGCTAGTAAACATTAAACGGTAAAAAAAGAGTTTGTAATTAAAAATCACGTACGTTAAAACTATAAGTATTAAAAATAAAAACAAATTTGTGTAGAATTTGAAATAATATGGCGCTTCGCACCAGTTATTACTGGTTCTCTTAATGATTGTATTTTTGTTGATAAATTCAGTTTAGTCTTAGTCGATATAGGTAGTCCTATCTGTATTGTTCCTAATTTTTATTAACAAAGTAGGTAGTTAAACAATTTTCTGTGAAAGAAATGAACGTGGTTTGAAAGATTGGACGATTCTTTTAATTCTGCTGCTGGATGTTTAATTTGGTAAGTGAATTTTCAATACTTTTTGTAAATATTAATTTTTGCTGTAGAACCCATAAAAGTTATTTTTTCAATCTTGATGTTATATTGTAAAGGGGATGATCTTATGATCCCTTAATTTTACAGGTAATCAAGTTTACTTTTGACGTACGTATTTAGCAAAATAAAAATGTTATTTGAAATAATTATTGTTAAATTAATGTAAAGGTATTCTTGAATGTTTGATCGATCAAATAAATTATTGCAAATATTTATTAAACAATATAATATGGACAGTGGAAAATACCAATCGAAATACATTAACGTAGTTATTTTTTGGTTAAAAAGGGGTACGTTTTTAATTTATTAAGTAAAATCTAAGAAAATGTTGAATATTAAATAAAAAAATTATTTTTTACATATATTTAATTTTGTTCATTTCTTGTATATGCAGTATATTTGTTTGATTTATTATTCTGGTGGTGCATATGTTGAGTTTTGTGGTAAAAAATCGTGGCCTAACTTAAAATTTTAGTATCTCACCAAAATGTTGGAAGAAACAGACATTTTACTCCCAAACAGGGTTGGAAAAAAAACATGAAACCATTTTTTTTCGTTTTAAAATGTTTTAAACAAATTGCAAATAGAACATGTTATAATTAACACTGCGTGCCTAGCGAAGCGAGGTTCGCAGCACCAAATCAATCGAAACTAATTTCGTGCTTGCTGCGAACCTCGCTTCGCTCGGCACGCAGTGATTCATTCTATAACTATCAAATTTAAAGTTAATTGAGCTGACAAAAATAGTTTTTAATTTAGTTTAAATTGATTTGGTATTATTATATAGTATGTACAAAAATTACGAGGAGTAATAAACCCTAATTAAGTATGCAAAACCTTTACAGGGAGCACCATGAAATTTTTGATAAATCTCTTACTTTAAATTACATTTCTTCCGTAAATCTAAAAACCAGTTAGATCGACCCCGTATTTGTTTCAGTTGTAGCAAAGTTTAGGGTTTCTTCATTGTTAAAGGATTAGCAGGTAAGCAATAACGCAATGCAGTGGTGTGTATTTTGGGAAAAAATACGTTTTAAATTATAATATAATAAAAAATGAAACGAAATACTTATTGGAATATATTTATTAATTACATTTTATTCTATATCCGACTCGGAAGAGGAAGAATCGTTGTTGACATTAATAATAATAATAGGGTCGATTAAATCATCACAAATATTGTCAATTTTCCACATATTTGCCTCTACTTTGATAACATGCTCGATACAGTTTGTCCAATTTTCCTTACTAACATGACTTGCAGCACTCTCAAACAATTTCACAACATCGTTTATTTTAAAAGTAGTATTTTTTTCCAACTTCCTCGTTTACCTGAGCCCATATTAATTCTATGGGATTAAGTTCACAAAGATAAGGGGAAGTCAAAGAACTGATATACCACGAGAAGAAGCCATTTCTTCTACAATGTAGGTTTTGTATTTATTCTTGTTCATTTTTGCAATTCTGTAAAGTTCTTTCCTTAGTGGAACTTTTGGAAACTTAATATTTTTCGAAATAAGCCACTCCAAAAGCTCTGCTTTACGCCAACGACTTGTGGGCAATGCTTCTCGTAACCGTGAATGGTAACTTGCGTTGTCCATAACAATAACAGCCTCTTTTGGAATCAGATCCAACATTTGAACAAACCATTCCTCGAAGACATCCCCATTCATATCTTCGTGATAGTTCCCCGTGCGTTTTGAAATAAAAGTTAATAATCCACCATCAACAAAACCTTCAGAACTTCCAACATGGACAATGATAAGTCTTTTTCCTTTTCCAGATGGTGGCTGCAAACCTAACGACAAACCTTCCACGAATGCCTGCCTTCCGCTTTTAATGTTTTCATCTTGCCAAGATTTGGAAACTGTATATCCAGCATTTATCCATGTTTCGTCTAAGTAGAAGATTTTCAAATTTTGTTCTCTGGCATGTCGAATGCTTCTTAAATAGTCTCTTCTCCAAAAAACTATTTCCGGTTTATCTATCAAGAGAGATTTTCTATTATGTTTTGTATATCTGAAACCCACATCTTTCAAAAGTTTGCATAATGTCATTCTGGAGAATTTTGTATAGTCCGTATCTTCTTGCACTGATATCATAATTTTGTCAAGTGTTGGAATTTTCTTTCGTAAGTAAAACCCATGGACTTTACGTCTTAGTATTTATTTTAATGACTCATCGATCTCTATTGGTTTTCGGCCTGAAGGAGTTTTAGGGGGTTGAAGAGTTCCATTCTTGCTTTCTTTTAGTAATCTATAAATTGTTGATTTAGCAACACACAACATAGCAGCCGTTAATTCCACAATATCATCAACACTTAAGGTCCATCCCCAATCAATTCAATGGCTAAGTGACACTTCGGCACGCGTGCTAGGACAATGACGTTTGAACGTAAGTATCCTCAATTCAATTTCGTGCTGACATGCGCGCCGACTCTAAAGTGCAAGCTTGCAAGTTGCAAGCTTTTTCGGTGCGTGCCGAATTGTGACATGCGCATTTTGGTACCCTAACCCTATTTTCTGTTTTATTATTTTTGTAAACAATCATTTAATATATCTATATCTATATACTCTACTCTATTTAAACCACAAATAACCTAGAAAATGTGTAATAATAACAATGTCGGCGATTACATTCCAGACTGAATTGACAATTGACTTGACAGGATTGAGTGATTGAGGATGGGTATCCGTTTTGCAGCACGCGTGCCGAAGTGCCACTTCGCTAGCAGATTGATTGAGGATGTACCTTTACACTTGGATCCTTGTTTTTCAATGATATATAACAATTCATCGATCTCAATTGGTTTTCGGTCTGAAGGAGTTTTATTGGTCACACCCTATATGAAATTTCATTTTCACTCACCACTTTTAAGTAACAATATCTAGTTAAATATAGCCCAAGAAAATATGGTTTGAATCCAACTATGTATTTAATTGTTTTCTTAAGGATTTAAATATATTAATTATTTGTTTATACTTTTATCTAATTGTAAACACATCCTTTTGGACTTTTTTTTCTAATTGATTTCTTTATCAATGGTTATAGTAAATGTCGAAAATGATTCACTTAGTATAATGGAAAAATGTCATCCTACCAATAAAATAATTACCATAATAAACAAAAGGTGGATTGGAGTTAAATAATTAGAGTTATTAAACAATCATGCCAACTGAACAAAATATTTGCAAATTTTTAACAAAGCAGGTCGAAATTTCTAATAGATACCTACATGCTTTTCTTTTGAGACAAAAATAAAAATAAAATTGTTATTAATCAGTAAAAGAAAACTGCAATGCATTTTTATTTATTTTACAGATAATTAAAGTACATTTATTATTTTAAACAAAACCATGGATAAACTTTCAGGAATTTTGTTAGCCCAAAAACAAAACACTTTACTGTTATTGATTGCAAGTTTCGATGTTTCAACGGCTTTTACACCTAAAAATCAGGGTAAGTCTACTTATTAACATTAAATTTTCAAAACTTTCTCGTCTAGTTTTCTTAATATGAAAGACTTTCGGAAAATCAGGGGCTGATACAATACATTTATTTTAGATTATTGTACAGAAGAACCAACTTCTAGTTTCAGTTTGGAGGATTACATCGTACTGGGTACTGTGCTGTGCATATCGTGCGGAATTGGAATTTTTTACGGGTGGTTTAGGAAAACCGAAACCAGTGATGATTTTTTATTGGGAGGGAGTTCCATGGGTGCTTTTCCTATGGCCGTATCATTGGCGGCGAGGTAAAAATATAATATACTGTGTTCAACAATCTAGTGCCTACAATAAGAGATGACTGATGGTAAGAAAACACTTTTATTGCGATCGTCTGTCACTGTTTGTTGCTTATGGTCAAAATTTGCACACAGGAACGGATCTTTTTTGTATTTGTATAATTCATGCTGGATCAGAAGATGGTTGGATTCCAAACAGTTTGGAACTTTTGGCGAAGAACATTCAAGATTCGTCGTTGGATTACCACCAAGATACAGTCGATAGAAGCAAACATGGTCCGCGGAAAATATGCCAACTAATTTCAAGGTTATCACAATCAGCCAATCACGAGCCAATGTTAACGATAATATCAATTTTAGTGGCTGCATAAGTGAGATGAAAATACAACTACAGCGACAAGGACACGCCCACCCAGGGTTCATGTTTGCTTCTGTCAACTGTACTACAGCCGAATTGTTCGAAGATTGGTTCCAAAACACTTCACTGCCAAATATTCCCCAGCATAGTGTCATAACAGGTCGGCTGAAAAGTCCCCGATCTACCATAGTAAAACACAATATTTTAACAAAATTCATTTTTTTTATTCAACATAGTTGCCTTCAAGGGCGATACAGCGATTATAGCGACCTTCCAACTTCTCGATACCATTTTTGTAGTACTCCTTCGGTTTGTCCTCAAAATAGGCTTCAGTTTCGGCGATTACCTCAGTATCAGAGCCAAATTTTTTTCCCGCGAGCATTCTCTTCAGGTCAGAGAAAAGGAAAAAGTCGCTGGGGGCTAGATCTGGAGAATACGGTGGGTGAGGAAGCAATTCGAAGCCCAATTCATGCAATTTTGCCATCGTTTTCGATGATTTGTGACACGGTGCATTGTCTTGATGAAACAACACTTTGTCCTTCTTCATATGGGGCCGTTTTTTCGCGATTTCGGTCTTCAATCGCTCCAATAATGCACAGTAATAGTCGCTGTTGATTGTTTTTCCCTTTTCCAAATAGTCGATGAACAATATAACGTGTGTATCCCAAAAAACTGAGGCCATAACTTTGCCAGCTGACTGTTGAGTCTTTCCACGCTTTGGTGGCGGTTCACCGGCTGCAGTCCACTCATCTGACTGTCGATTGGACTCAGGCGTGTAGTGATGGAGCCAAGTTTCATCCATAGTCACATATCGACGCAAAAAATCGGGTTTATTACGACTTAACAGCTGCAAACACTGCTCAGAATCATCAATTCGTTGCTGTTTTTGGTCGATTGTGAGCACGCGCGGCACCCATTTCGCACAGAGCTTCCGCATACCCAAATATTCGTGAACGATATGTCCAACACGTTCCTTAGATATCTCTAGAGTGTCAGCTATCTCGATCATATTCACTTTACGGTCACTCAAAATCATTTTGTGGATTTTTTTGATATTTTCGTCGGTAACCACCTCTTTTGGGCGTCCACTGCGTTCACCGTCTTCGGTGCTCATTTCACCACGCTTGATTTTGGCGTACCAGTCAATGATTGTTGATTTTCCTGGCGCAGAGTCCGGAAACTCATTATCAAGCCAAGCTTTTGCTTCAACTGTATTTTTTCCTTTCAAATAACAATATTTAATAAGCACACGAAATTCTTTTTTTCCATCTTTTTGAAAATAACAAAAGTTGCTTCACTAAAAATACAATATCTCACAAACTAATAGTCCGACAGCTGTCAAATTTTTACACGAATCTTTTGAAGGTTGATACTATCTAAAAATGAAATGGATTTAATTCTAGTGTCGTCATCTATAGGTCAGACCGGGGACTTTTCAGCCGACCTGTTATTAAATTTTATTGTAAAAATCCTTTAATATGCGTTTCGACTAAAAAATTATTTTTGCAAATTTAATCCTGACCTTCATTCTTCACCCAAACTTGCCAATACCCGGGATAAAAGTACCTAAGAAGTTTATTATCACCATCAGTCCACTTTTTTTTGTAGCCACTATATTGTTGAACACACTATAGGTACCTTTTATATTTTCTAATTATATCTAGTTGTTTTACAGTTTTATCACAGCCATAGAACTTTTGGGGAATCCCGCAGAAATGTACATGCATGGTTCGCAATTCTGGATGATATGCATAGCTTTTCTCCTCGTCGTACCTCTAACATCGAAATTTTTTCTACCCGTTTTTTGGAAACTGAGACTGACCAGCTCCTACGAGTACTTGTCTTTAAGATTTTCAACCAATATCCGATTATTGGCTAGTGCGTTGTACGTCTTGCAGATGACCTTGTACACCAGCGTGGCGGTGTACGCGCCTGCGCTGGCATTAAGTAAAGGTGACACATAAAAATCCATCGGTTTGTCAGTTTTTTCCTAATATTTGTTTTCCAGTGACTGGAATGAACGTTTTTGTAGCAGTAGCAGTCGTTTATGCAGTCTGCATCTTTTATGCCTCCCAAGTAAGTACAACGTAAACAGTAATTCATAAATACGAGGTCTGGCTATTAAATAACGAGACAGCGCGCGCAGAAGGCGTCCTAGAGAGGTAGGGTGGAAAACGAATGCAGCGTTAGATAGTTTGGAGCATATCCCAAACATGCTCAATAGGATTAAGGTCTGGAAATTGTGTTGGCCATTGTAAAACTTCTATTAATCACTTTCCAACCAGTTGGTCACAAACTGGAGTGAGGATGTTTAGTTTATCAATAAATTAATTAAATTACTCCAATTTAACCCCTTCTTTAGTATGTTTTTTTGTGTTAGTCTCAAATTGTAAATCTTCATTCAATTTTTTAGCTAAGAAATATAACTCTGCTAAGGCTATCACTAAAGCACATATGATTCCCAGTGAAAGTTTGAACCCAAAATCTAGTTTTCCAGAAATATCTAAACCTATGAAACCGAAAGCAAAACCTGCTGCTACTGATATAATAAACTGGAAGACAGCCATTAGATGGCAATTCATCTGCTTCAATTGATAACCAATAGTGTCTTCAAGATGCACATTCTTCTTACTTACATTTTTGATCATTTTAAAATAATCCAAGTTTTCTTGTTGTGCTTTCAATCGATTACATATTTTTTCCAATTCTTCATTTCTAGGTATTTCTTCATTTTCAGGCAATATAATTTCTGAATCTTCAAGTAATTCATGAATATATACTTTAGGATTATTTAAATTATTTTGCTCATTAAGATACTTATACAACCAGTGCAGGTCTTCTAAACTAAGTAATTGATCTGTATCTTTAGATGATTGTATTATAGGTAAATCTGCTAAATATTTATTATTCTTAACCTCTAAATTGAATGACTTTATCAATTTTTCATCTTCTTCGGTTATTAAATGGTAAATTTTAGGTGATATTTTCTTTGAATCCTTAGGTTTACTTTTTAATACTATAGAACTAATTCCTAATGGTAAATCAACTGCTTTTATTGTACATAGAAATGTTTTTAGCTTTTCGGATGGCCTGATAGATATTGAAGGATTTACTATAGGAACTTTGTTTGTCTTGGACATTGTGAACTTAATAAGAACTTTATTTTCTACCTGTTCATGACATTTATTTAGTTCTTCCTATTTTATTTCAAAACTAGAATTTATTCCTGAATATTTTTAAGTAATTTTATCAGTAAAATTATCCCAAATGTGTTTTCTATTTTCTATATTCTGTAGTTCTGAATCTTTATTACAAACAACTAAAAAATAGGAATAATTAACTCGTGAAGCAATAATAATGATATACATAGAGCCTTTGTTTAATAAAAATTTGTATTTCTTAGGAATCTTTTTCACCAAAAGTTATTTATTTACAATGGGAAAGTTTACTATTTTTTAATTCCTATTTGTTAATGAACTAAGGTAAATAGATTTCCTACTTACTTTTGGTTTTGTTGGTTGTCGTATTTGGAGTTGTATTTTGGAATTGATATAAATTTTGTTGTTTATATCATTTGATTTAAAAAAGTTCAAAACTACAAAAATCAAACCTATCGAACTATCGGATCTTTTTCTTCTTCTTCTTTTATATCAGTTGTGGCCTGAGCTGTCAAGGCAATCCGGCCAAGGTTCCTTGTTTCAGAAGGAGGCCGTCTGATTTTATTCAAAACAAACCAATAATAAATTTAATAATTTTCAGACAGTAAGTGGTTTATATTATAAGCGCAATATTGCATTTGCATGAGTTAATTTTATAGTTTTGAAAACACAAAACTAAAATTTAAGGTAAAACCTAAAAATCTGGTACAGTAATACCTTTATTGATATTCAATAGGCCAAGACTTCTCCATTAAGATCTCATATAATTTCACTTAGATTGTTTAGGCTATTATTAATTCTTAAAGGCGATTTTTTAGGGGGGAATGAAAGCGGTCATCATTGCGGATACTTTTCAAGCAGCCATACTGATGGGGTCCCTCTTTTTCATAGCGATTGTCGGTCATAATTTTGCTGGTGGAACTGGATTCATTTGGTCTCAGAGTTATAATACAGGACGTTTGCAAATCTTCAAGTAAGTACAAATTTTTTTCTTTACTAATTTTTGTTAGGTTAGGTTAGGTTATGCTAGGTTAGGTTAGGTTAGGTTAGGTTAGGTTAGGTTAGGTTAGGTTAGGTTAGGTTAGGTTAGGTTAGGTTAGGTTAGGTTAGGTTAAATTAGATTAGGTTAGGTTGCGCTTAAGTTTAAAAACCTTTTTTTTTGTTCTAGTTTTGATCCAGACATGACTGTGCGTCACAGCTTTTGGTCGGTAGTGATTGGAGGAACCTTCTATTGGATGACGATGTTCTGTTCCAATCAAGCTTCGATCCAAAAGTATCTTTCCGTAGAGAATATCGGGCAAGTTAGAAAGTAAGACCATTTCAAAAGTGTGTACCATTAGTTTGAAATATGTTTTTATTGCAGAGCCATCTGGACGTCATCTATCGGTCTAATAATAATATATTCCATTAACTTTTACACTGGAATGATACTGGTAGCTCAATACAAAGACTGCGATCCTTTGGAAAGTGGAAAAATTAGCGCTGCCGATGAAATCTTACCCTATTACGTCATCACCGTCATGGGGTACATGCGGGGAGTCACTGGATTCTTCGTAGCTGGAATATTTGCTGCCAGCTTGGGGTAGGTAATTAATTAACAGTTTCTCCACAACAATTAACCGTTTTCTCCACAACTTCGCTAACCTCCACCATGTTCTCTGAATACACTGCTACATCGAGTCTCCTCTCCAACTTCTCTAAATCCTTCTTGTTCTTCCAACATCTAAACATCATCATCATCCTCCACCTCACATTCTCGGTCCAACAACTCGCTTTTGCTCACCATTTCCTCCTCCATCCAATCCTAAGCTTCCTCTTCCACCGCTGCCTCTTTGCCTTATAGCCATCAGGTCCAAAGGGTATGACCTTGATAGCACAGCTGCTGCTATTGCACCCAATGTCATTACTAAACTTCTAGGAACAAGATACTTACAAAATGTCTTCTTTGGTCCAAATGTAACTCTGGTAACTATAGTGGCTGCTTCTTGGTTAGGTACAGCTTCAACCCATTCCAAAAAAGAAGATGTGTTCATTTCCATCATCGCTTTGAGATAACCGTCCAAATTCATCGACAGCAATTCTTTTAAAACGCCTTCCCACCAAATATTGCTGCATTTTGACCCTTTACTTTCATGTAGGCTCTTGGTGCACATGCTGTATATATTCTCGGCACCAATCTTTGAGATTTACCGAGTCGATCATCTCTGGTACATTTTGCTAGGTCTTCGTTACCCCGAGGTGACCTCCAGAACTACCACCATGAGGCTATGTTAAGATTTATGAAACTGTATTTCTTGGAACCACCAGCTGCGTCGTTATTTCATTTAGAAGACCTTCATCTAGGATAAAGGGGACCAAATCTTCCAATAAAATGGTCTCTTACGTTGTAACAATATTGTCTGGAAGAGTTCATGCCACATTTGGGATCAATTTAGTCCCTGTATGTAATTTCTGTCTTTCCTTTTTCCCAATTTAGAGTATAGTTGCTCTACATCCAGTTAAGAATCAGATTATAAGATGGTTGATGGTTCAAAACGCCTTCCTAGTAAATATTGCTGCATTTTGACTCTTTGGTTTCGTATAGGCTCTTGGTGCACATGCTTTATATATTTTCGGCACCAATCTTTGACGTCGTCTTTGAGATTTACCGAGTAGATCATCTCTGGTACATTTTGCAAGGTCTTCGTTACCCCGAGGTGACCTCCAGAACTACCACTATGAAGCTATGTTAAGATTTATGAAACTGTATTTCTTGGAACCACCAGCTGCATCGTTATTTCATTTAGAAGACCTTCATCTAGGACAAAGGGGACCAAATCTTCCAATAAAATGGTCTCTTACGTTGTAACAATATTGTCTGGAAGAGTTTATGCCACATTTGGGATCAATTTAGCCTCTGTATGTATTTTCTATCTTTCCTTTTTACCAATTTAGAGTATAGTTGCTCTACATCCAGTTAAGAATCAGATTATAAGATGGTTGATGGTTCAAAACGCCTCCTCACCAAATATGACTGCAGTTTGACTCTTTGGTTTCGTATAGGCTCTTGGTGCACATTCTGTATATATTTTCGGCACCAATATTTGACGTCTTCTTTGAGATTTACCCAGTAGATCATCTCTGGTACATTTTGCAAGGTCTTCGTTACTCCGAGGTGACCTCCAGAACTACCACTATGAAGCTATGTTAAGATTTATGCAATTGTATTTCTTGGAACCACCAGCTGCATCGTTATTTCATTTAGAAGACCTTCATCTAGGACAAAGGGGACTAAATCTTCCAATAAAATGGTCTCTTACGTTGTAACAATATTGTTTGGAAGAGTTTATGCCACATTTGGGATCAATTTAGTCTCTGTATGTAATTTCTGTCTTGCCTTTTCCCCAATTTAGAGTATAGTTGCTCTACATCCAGTTAAGAATCAGATTATAAGATGGTTGATGGTTCAAAACGCCTTCCTAGTAAATATTGCTGCATTTTGACTCTTTGGTTTCGTATAGGCTCTTGGTGCACATTCTGTATATATTTTCGGCACCAATCTTTGACGTCGTCTTTGAGGTTTACCCAGTAGAACATCTCTGGTACATTTTGCAAAGTCTTCGTTACCCCGAGGTGACCTCCAGAACTACCACTATGAAGCTATGTTAAGTTTTATGAAACTGTATTTCTTGGAACCACCAGCTGCATCGTTATTTCGTTTAGAAGACCTTCATCTAGGACAAAGGGGACCAAATCTTCCAATAAAATGGTCTCTTACGTTGTAACAATATTGTCTGGAAGAGTTTATGCCACATTTGGGATCAATTTAGTCCCTGTATGTAATTTCTGTCTTTCCTTTTTACCAATTTAGAGTATAGTTGCTCTACATCCAGTTAAGAATCAGATTATAAGATGGTTCAAAACGCCTTTATTGCTGCATTTTGACTCTTTGGTTTCGTATAGGCTCTTGGTGCACATGCTGTAT
Organism: Ophraella communa; assembly: GCA_035357415.1. Lineage (NCBI taxonomy): Eukaryota > Metazoa > Arthropoda > Insecta > Coleoptera > Chrysomelidae > Ophraella > Ophraella communa. Next base: position 30,800,816 of record CM068992.1, on the reverse strand, counting down.
ATATTTTCGGCACCAATATTTGACGTCGTCTTTGAGGTTTACCCAGTAGATCATCTCTGGTACATTTTGCTAGGTCTTCGTTACCCCGAGGTAACCTCCAGAACTACCACTATGAAGCTATGTTAAGATTTATGAAACTGTATTTCTTGGAACCACCAGATGCGTCGTTATTTCATTTAGAAGACCTTCATCTAGGACAAAGGGGACTAAATCTTCCAATAAAATGGTCTCTTACGTTGTAACAATATTGTTTGGAAGAGTTTATGCCACATTTGGGATCAATTTAGTCCCTGTATGTATTTTCTGTCTTTCCTTTTTACCAATTTAGAGTATAGTTGCTCTACATCCAGTTAAGAATCAGATTATAAGACGGTTCAAAACGCCTTCCTAGTAAATATTGCTGCATTTTGACCCTTTGATCATCTCTGGTACATTTTGCAAGGTCTTCGTTACCCCGAGGTGACCTCCAGAACTACCACTATGAAGCTATGTTAAGATTTATGAAACTGTATTTCTTGGAACCACCAGCTGCGTCGTTATTTCATTCAGAAGACCTTCATCTAGGACAAAGGGGACTAAATCTTCCAATAAAATGGTCTCTTACGTTGTAACAATATTGTCTGGAAGAGTTTATGCCACATTTGCGATCAATTTAGTCTCTGTATGTAATTTCTGTCTTTCCTTTTCCCCAATTTAGAGTATAGTTGTTCTACATGCAGTTAAGAATCAGATTTTAAGATGGTTGATAGTGTCAAACGCACTTTCGATGTCTACGATGCCCAATTTCCCACCCACTACCACTTCTTTTTCTTTTAGGACAGTTGCATCAGCTTTAAACAGTTTGGCAGCTGTCACTATGGAGGATTTTATTGAAACGGCATTCAAGAAGAAAATCCCGGAATCTAAAGGAACACTGATCGCCAAAATTCTGTCCATTGTGTATGGAGCTGTTAGTTTTGCTTTGGTAAGAAATGGTAAAGATAAAAAAGAAGAATGGCAAAGAATGTTGTTGTTTTAGGTGTTTGTCATAGCAAATTCTGAAAGTATCATGCAAATTGCCATTAGTTTCAACGGTATGGTGGGAGGAATCACCTTCGGGCTCTTTGCCTTGGGAATGCTATTCCCGTGGGCGAATTCTAAGGGAGCTCTAGTGGGAAGTATCTTTGGGACGTTGTTGATAACTATAATGTGTGTTGGACAACATATGGCGATATCTAATGGTCAATTGGAAGAAGAGATGAAACCTACTAGTGTTCAAGGTTGTTTGTGTTTAAATGCTACAGAAACCGTGATAAATAACAATGTAGAACACAAGTAAGATGATATTTTGATTAATTTTTCTTGCTGTTGCACTGTTTTTTTTTTAGGGAGAATGTATTTTTGCTGTTTAGAGTCTCGTATATCTGGTATTCGGCTATAGGTTTTTTGTCCACGGTGATATTGGGATTAATTACGTCGTTTTTCACCAATCCTACCAACATCGAAGATTTAGAAGACTCCTACATCTCTCCGCCGGTTTTAAAACTGTTATATTCTTTGCCGGATGATTGGAAAAAAATCTGTGGGATTCCCCTTGAAAGGGAGTTCATGAAAGACAGATTGTTAGATACGGAAATCAAGAGTGATGAAACGTTTGAAATATTCAAGCGGAATTATTTTAACGAAGAAATGATGAACAAAATTAAAAACAGGTCCGAGTTAGTGTAGAACAGATTCTACATATATTATCCTGTATATTTTATTTGTAAATTAATTTATTTTGTTATGAGCAGTCAGCAATTGAAAACGTATAAACAAGAAAAGACTAAGTTAAAATTTTTAATCGATAATATTTAATGTTTTGTATACCATTTCCAATGGACTAGTTTAGTGATTTTTTTTGTATTTGCATCTTATAAAATAGGTTTTTAGTGTTTCAACTGTACAAATAAAATTTTTATAAAATTAATCCTCTAGCCATAATCGGCTTTTGAAATTTAAATTTAATGGTTACATACGTCATAAGTGGTAAGTGACGTGTTTCAATAAGATTGGTAGAAAATTTGCGATGTTGTCGATATGCTTTAATATTAACCGAGAAACTTATCTCTCTCTCTTATTTGTTGTCATTAAAAAGAGATAAACATATCGATATTTTTGTTCTCTGATTGACACTTTATCAAATAAGGAGTAAAACACTAAACAAAATATTCTGTCATTTTCGTTAGTTTAATTTGTTGTTTGGTTCTGTTTGGTTTATGAAAGAAATTACTTCTATACTATTTTTGGTTCGAAAATAAAAATCCCTAACACCTTCTCTTGGTGTTATAGCGGTTCCTTCAAAAATAACCAATAGAAGTAATTTTTCTCTCGGGGAGCAACCCTTCTATCGGTACAGTGAGAGAACGAATTTCAAGAATACGGTTTTGGCATTTTCAATAGAACCACGCCCACTTTCCATTGGCTGTTCTATTCTATCACCGTCAAGAATAGGGGTCTTGTTTGTTTATTACAGATAAACACGATTTTCTCTCCTGTCATATATCTTGTCAACTGGTACAATCAGTTAGTCACAGAACACGGTGTTTTGTGCCGCCAGTTCTTTGAGAATACTTGAAACGAACGTAGCTAAAATGTGACAACGTTGACTTTTAAACACACTTCATTATTGGTTATTAGTTGGCGCTACGTTTAAAACTTACTAATTATTTATTGCTAAATTTTACGAAATGAGAAAAATTACTTGCAAAATGAATACCAATATAAGTAAGTAGGTATCTTATCCTAAATATTTATTGCTATCATTTTGATTAATATGATCCTACTAAACTAGTCCATTTGAAATAAACAAAATTTATGAATCCAAGTTTTCTTGGAACATTTCAAGTAATATTGGTGGCCTAGTTAAACTTACAGTATTGTAACGTATTTTTTATATTTTAAATAAAGATTTTAATTTTATTACTGTAGTGTATTTATTCTACCAATTTCTTGGTCAGAAACTTTGTGGATGCGCAGAACTCAAACTAGTATATATTACATAACGAGTGTGGAAAGTGTAACATTTTGCACGAGTTAAAATTTAGCAGAAACTAAACGAGTGCGAGAAATACACTTTCCAACGAGTTATGTACACTATTTTTCCTACGACGACGTAAAAAAATCCTTCAACAAAAGTATTTTTTTGAAGTATAAAGTCAATTAAACAATATCACACACACACTGAAAAGATTATCAACACACGTACTGAAAAGTATATCAATGTATTGAAAAGTAAAAAATCATCCTTCAAAATCCTAAAAGAATAATTATAAAATATTTATTATAACTAAAAAACAAAACAATAGAACAAAGCAGTAGAACTATAATCTCGACTTTTCACACTAAAGACATTAAACTATATTTTCTATTAATGCTGCAACATAGTGAACTTGATCGTGAATATCATACATTGAACTCGTCGTCTATGCATTGCTGTGTATTTATTTCTATCTTTTGTTTATTTAACCTTTGTTAATGCCATACTATAAACAAACTGCGGCGGTCTAGGCCATCGGTATTTTCTAATAAACAATTTAATTAAATATACAAAATATACGGGGTGTTCACACCACAATACCATAAAAAAGTTGTTTGGAATCATTTGGTTTGACGCTTACGTCAATACTTTCCCAGTCCATTGTCTTTTAAAGTCCAAAATAATGGTTCTGCAACTTCATAGATGCTTAGGACCCAATAATGATATTTTTGAACATTCCCAATTATGTTTGTAGTCTTTAGAACCTCAAATACTGAGGTTCTAAAGGTGAGGTGGACTGAGCTCTTCCATGGACAGGAATCCACTGTCTTTTCCTCTGCGTTCTGCTTGGAGATAGTCCCAGAATTGTTCCAGTTTCTGCATAAATCTATGGAAACACACCTACAGTCCCAACAGCGAAATTTTACCGTAGGCTTCTGCTTTAGAGTCCTGCATTTCGTCCAGCCTCTGGGTTCCCATAAAACTTCTAGGAAGTCTACATCTTTAAAGGAAATTATGTAATTTTTTGCTTTTTTCCTCACCTGTAAGGTCTGCGGTGTGGTTTTGCCTGCAGCATGGTACACTTCTGGGCTTTGCCTGTCTCTGTTGTCTCTTTCTTTTTTTTGTTTCTTGGAGATGCCTTTTGGAAGTTCTCCCTCATGGCCATTATCTTTACAGAGAGATAGTCCAGGCCTTCTTACAAAAGCTTTTTAAGTTTGCTTCTTGAAGCTTCCCCCAGAATGGTAAGATTTTACCTCAAGGTTGGTAAAAATGTCTACGATTTGAATTTTTTTTGATCTGGTGGGATTATTAGACTTTTCCTCTTTCGCAGTTGACTTCTTATCTTTGCCAGTCCCAGTCTTGGAGGATGTCGTCTCCCGAGCTGCACTTGTTGAGGATTTGGGCGTGGTTGCCTCTTTCCGCTTTATTTAAAGAGCTAGAGAGTAATTGGTCACCCTCGACAGAGCCCAGTTATCGGCACGGAGTCTCAAATCAAATCGTATCGACTCCAAGTTAGTTTGGAGATGTCTTCAGGATCTAATACGTTTAGGCGAAAATAACAAAGCAACCTCATTTTGGGTACCTGAGCATACTGGTAAAAAAAGGGGACCTTCAAGCAAGAAAAGGTGCTGAAGGAATATTTACGAGGCTTTGCAAAGGTTCTTGTAGCTCCCATAAGTCTTTTTGGCCATTTTTAATCCTTTTGTAGAGGGTTATCTCAGTTCAAATATCTTTTAGAACCCAAAATTAAGCTTCTGACAGCAGCTCTATTACTCCTTGTACTTTTTTGGCACTGTAAATCCAAGTTGTGGATTTTTGAATCTACCAAAAAATTTGTAGGTGTTTAGAATACAAAAATAATACTTTGCGCAGCTTCCCAATTATTTTCATACTATTGAGAAGCTAAAATAACAGTTCTTACAACCCAAATGTGTCTTTTTGACAGTTTTTCGAACAATTAATTGTCATAAAGTTTTGAGAAATAATTTTAATATGTTGTAATAATATTTAAAATGATTTTACTGTAGAAATTAGGTTTAATAATTACTCAGTCTAATTGACACAAATTTTATTCAACGTTGACCAATTTTATAAAAATAATTAAACAAACAACAATTTTTTCCCTTGATCAAAATTCATCGTGAAAACTTCGGGCAGTATCGACCATTTTAGATTTTAAAAACAAATCTGGGTGTGCGAGAATCTCGTCCAGTGATAACATTTGATCGTGATCGTCATCGGCCAATGCAAGAAGAGCTTCGGCTTCATGTTCACTGTGTCTGGGACTTTGAGGGGCTACGTAATGCAGCAATTCCCTTCTGTCTGCTTTACCATCTCCGTTTAGATCAATCGATTTTCGGAACTCGGCCCTGCGCTCGTTTTCGTCTTGTCGTACTATCAGAGTTTCATCTCCATTACCTACAAATTCCTTCAAACTTGACCGTTTTCTATGAAAAAACAACTACTTCCTGGGTTATATACCCCAACGGACAATGAATTACATTTCAATAGAAAACGTGATGGCATATTTGCTGGTAATCGTTTTATTTGAAACTTACCTTCAGTTTGCAAAATGGCAAATTCATTCTCAGTTAAAAGTTCATCTCCGTCTCTGTCAAATTTATCAAAAAGCTCATCTACTAGGACAAGCTGATTAGTAACACTTGATTCAGGATGTGTGAACGATAAAAATTCATCTAACGTTAGTGAATCTGGATTAGATCTAGCTGCTTCCATCCAAGACGCTTTGTCTTTCATGATTTTTTCTAGAAAATGAAAAGTTACTACTTGAATGAACTTCCTATACTAAATTTGCTTTTGATTGAAAAATGTACGGTAAGTATTCAACCAATCGTTGGTACGATCTTTGGTTCATACAGGCCTCAGAAATTAAATAGATACTTAGGCAACATATTTTGCAATACAGAAATAACAATCGAATTGAAGTTTGGGTTTTACAATGTTGCCAGGTATTCATTATACGGTGCGGTCCATATGTATGGAATAAATTCATTTGTAGCGTTATTATGTACTATATGAAAAAAACCTGAAACAGGTCGATTTTTATTCTTAAATTGACAATTTACAGTATGAAAATATTATCCCCCTCCAGCACCCCTTCGGAATTATAAGCACCCCCTCGAAAATTTTAAATTATAAAGGGGGTCGTGTGGCACCTCGTTGGAAAGGGATTTTAGTCCTCTGTTCAGCAATATAAAGTTTTTTAAGTTTGGTGCAATCATAACTGAGAAAATTGATTTTTAAGATGTAAAATTTTGATAATGTCTCTAACACAAAACTTTACGTAGAATGAAGATAATAATGTCACATAATGATTAGAATGTGTTTTTCAATGTATTTGACACTTAAATTAAATGTTCAAAATGACCACCATTCACTTCTTGACAATAACCGAGGCGATATTGTTTGGTCTATTAAAATAACTTTAGAAATAATCAGGTATTTTCGTATCTGTTCTGCTAAATATTAGGAAAAAACTTTGAAGATATTAAAATAATAGTCAAAAAACTAAATAAACAATTGATATAAATCTAGTAGGCTGCTGTCATTTAGGTATTTAAAGTTACTAAAAGACGTCAGTATAATATTTGTGCGCGTATTAAATTTAATTATGGCTCATTTGTCCGAGACTCAAAGAATAGACATTTTCATTATGATTGGTTGTGGTTGTGGTAATAAAACCAGAACTCAAAAGGAGGTTTGTGAAATTTTTAATAATAAATACCCTGGTCAACACGTTTCGCAGTCTACAGTTAGCAATATTGAAAAAAAGTTTCGTGAAACTGGACATGTAAAAATATTGAAAAACCAGGTAGAAATGTTCAGTTTACTAATGAAAATAAGTTAGATACTTCTAGAGATTGAAGAAAATCCATATAAGACAAATCGAGAATTTTCCGCCGACAATGATGTAAGTAAATCATCTATTGAAAGTTTAGCATAAAGAAAAATACCACTCTTATAAAGTTCAGTAGGTTCAGATGTTAAAGAAGATAATCCTTACAGAAGGCAAGAATTCTGTGAATTGATGATGGATAGAATGAACGCAGATTTGCAGTTCATAAACAAAATAGTTTTTTCTGATGAAGCGACGTTTCATTTAAACGGAACGGTTAACAAACAGAACTGTAGATATTGGAGCAGAGAAAATCCTCACTGGATGTGTGAGGCTCACACTCAATATCCTAAAAAAGTTAACGTTTGGGCTGGTATCATTAACAATAAAATTATTGGCCCTTATTTTTTTGAGGGCACAGTTACTGGTGAGGTTTATCTAGATTTTTTGATTAACTTTTTAGTGCCTACATTACAAAGAGTTTTTCCTGATGTTAATCATCCAAATGAGATAGATCGATCTATTTACTACCAACAAGACGGAGCTCCACCGCATTTTTGCACGTACTGTTAGAAATTATTTAAACGAGGTTTTTCCCAATAGGTGGATTGGAAGACATGGGGCGATCGAATGGGCGGCTAGATCCCCCGATTATACTCATCTAGATTAATTCATATGGGGTTATTTAAAATCTAAAGTATATTTTAATAGACCAAACAATATTGCTGATTTAAAAGTTAGGATAACGGAAGAAATTAACAAAATAACCCCCGAGGTCATACAAAATGTTGTACGAGAATTCCAATATCGCCTCGGTTATTGTCAAGAAGTGAATGGTGGTCATTTTGAACATTTAATTTAAGTGTCAAATACATTGAAAAACACATTCTAATCATTATGCGACATTATTATCTTCATTCTACGTAAAGTTTTGTGTTAGAGACATTATCAAAATTTTACATCTTAAAAATCAATTTTCTCAGTTATGATTGCACCAAACTTAAAAAACTTTATATTGCTGAACAGAGGACTAAAATCCCTTTCCAACGAGGTGCCACACGACCCCCTTTGTAATTTAAAATTTTCGAGGGGGAGCTTATAATCCCGAAGGGGTGCTGTAGGGGGATAATATTTTCATACTGTAAATTGTCAATTTAAGAATAAAAATCGACCTGTTTCATTTTTTTTTCATATAGTACATAATAACGCTACAAATGAATTTATTCCATACATATGGACCGCACTGTATACTATTATTATCAGGTGTTACCTTTCAAGGACCTCTGTAAACCTTTGTGCCTTTTTTCATCGTGATCGTCGACGTACTTATCACTGAAACCTCTTTTTTTCAAAAAATAAGCGTGGTATTCCTTCCAAGTGATCACCCCATTTCGCGGATTTACGTCGATGCGATTAAACAGTTCCAAATTTGTGCTTACTGCCGTCGAGATGTGCTCGACTATTTTCCGTCGTATCCATTGTGCAAGTTCTCTGGCATCAAGTTTCTTGTTCTTGTTTTTATCGGCTCTAAAAGAGTGTCTCTTATTATATTACGTAAGATTTTTTTTCCTCTCTCAAAATTTACTTACTTTTGGAAAACTCCCATCAAAATTTTCGTACTGTCTTCATCGTTTACATTCACTAGATATTCGTTTTTTTCCAAGAGAACTTCGGTTTTTTTATCCGTATTGAAGTTGCTGTTTTTTATTCTGATTTCAAAAGAATCTGCTTCCGGTTCGGTTTTTAAATCTTTGACGATTTTTATGTTTTGCTTTAAGGGTACGGCTAACATCCAAATCATGAACAAAAATGCCAAATAACACAACACTGGCACTGTATACGACCATCTCAGACATTCCAAATATCTTAGTCTTTTAAATAGTTTCATGTTATTTAAAATATTGACCACATTGTCATTTGTACGAGGTTGTTGTTGTTAAAACTAATTTTAAACTACAGCTACATATTTACTTATTAAAATATACCTATAAGGGGTTCAAGTTTTCCGCAACAAATCGATGGTGTCTAACAGCGCATGATTTGAGAACAGAGTGTCCTTTTATATAGGCCAAGCAATACAGGGTATAACATTTTTCACTAAAATCTTAGTAGAATAATTCCATCATGTAAAAAATCATTAAGTAGTTCATAATTCTTATATAGGTATGTTTTAAAATCTCAAATGTTTATCATTTTGTTATTTTTCTTACTTATAAATTATTGTTAAAAGTATATGTATCTATTGCTCGGCCTATTATGTCCATTTAATAAAATAAAAATGATTTTGATTTTGAAAACGAAGAGGAAATTTGTCATTACTTTGTCTTTTATGATTTTTTCTAGAAAATAACAAGTTACAACTTCAATGAACTCCCTATACTAAATTTGCTTTTGATAGAAAAATGGAAAATTGTATTTATTTCATTTATTTATTTAACTACATATACTATTGGTACAAATGTTATATTATATTTTGCAATAAAATTATGTTATTTTCAACATAATTTGACTGGACTATAAAATATACCGATTTATGGCAAATCAAGAATTTTATAAAAACATAAGATTAAAAAACTCAAGATAACTCGAAAATCTGTAAAGAAACAAAAATTCTCAAAAAATCTTTTTTTTTAAGAAAATCTGTATAAGTCAATGACAGCTGTGAAAGCGCCACAACATTGTGGCCGTACATAAATTAAGTTGAAAAATTGCTTATTTAAGTCCCTTTCATCACTTCTGAAAGTTAGGAATAGTTATTCTGAGACACCCTGTATATTAAGATTAATTAACTGTGGTGTGGAGAAAATTTAAGGAAATATAATTTTTTTATCTTGGTGCTGCGAACCTCGCTTCGCTCGGCACGCAGTGATATATTTCTAACACTGTCAATTATAAAAATATTTAATAATTGACTGGGTACCCGATAAGGATTTTAACCAATAAAAAAACAAGTATTAATAGTAAAAATCATTTATTAAAAGAACAAAATACCTTTGCTAGGAAAAATTATTCTGAAACACCCTATATATTAAGGTCAATTGACTGTGGTATGGAGAATATTTAAGGAAATATAAAGATTTTTTTATCTTGGTGCTGCGAACCTCGCTTCGCTCGGCACGCAGTAATATATTTCTCTCGATATTTCTAACACTGTCAATTATAAAAATATTTAATAATTGACTGGGTACCCGATAAGGATTTTAACCAATAAAAAACCATTATTAATAGTAAAAATCATTTATTAAAAGAACAAAATACCTTTGCTAAGAATAGTTATTCTGAGACACCCTGTATATTATAGTTAATTGACTGTGGTGTGGAGAATATTTAAGGAAATATAATGTTTTATCTTGGTGCTGCGAACCTCGCTTCGCTCGGCACGATATATCTAACACTGTCAATTATAAAAATATTTAATAATTGACCGTACCCGATAAGGATTTTAACCAATAAGTTTAATAGTAAACATCATTTATTAAAAGAACAAAATACCTTTGCTAAGAATACTTATTCTGAGACACCCTGTTTATTAAAGTTAATTGACTGGTATGGAGAATATTTAAGGGTACATAAATATTGTTTTATCTTGGTGCTGCGAACCTCGCTTCGCTCGGCACGCAGTAATATATTTCTCTCGATATTTCTAACACTGTCAATTATAAAAATATTTAATAATTGACTGGGTACCCGATAAGGATTTTAACCAATAAAAAAACAAGTATTAATAGTAAAAATCATTTATTAAAAGAACAAAATACCTTTGCTAAGAATACTTATTCTGAGACACCCTGTATATTACAGTTAATTGACTGTGGTGTGGAGAATATTTAAGGAAATATAAATATTGTTTCATCTTGGTGCTGCGAACCTCGCTTCGCTCGGCACGCAGTAATATATTTCTCTCGATATTTCTAACACTGTCAATTATAAAAATATTTAATAATTGACTGGGTACCCGATAAGGATTTTAACCAATAAAAAAACCAGTTTAATAGTAAAAATCATTTATTAAAAGAACAAAATACCTTTGCTAAGAATAGTTATTCTGAGACACCCTGTATATTAAAGTTAATTGACTGTGGGATGGAGAATATTTAAGTAAATATAAATATTGTTTTATCTTGGTGCTGCGAACCTCGCTTCGCTCGGCACGATATTTCTAACACTGTCAATTATAAAAATATTTAATAATTGACTGGGTACCCGATAAGGATTTTAACCAATAAAAAAAACAGTTTAATAGTAAAAACCATTAATTAAAAGACCAAAATACCTTTGCTAGGAAAAATTATTCTGAGACACCCTATATATTAAGGTCAATTGACGTGGTATGGAGAATATTTAAGGAAATATAAAGATTTTTTTATCTTGGTGCTGCGAACCTCGCTTCGCTCGGCACGCAGTAATATATTTCTATCGATATTTCTAACACTGTCAATTATAAAAATATTTAATAATTGACTGGGTACCCGATAAGGATTTTAACCAATAAAAAACCAGTTTAATAGTAAAAATCATTTATTAAAAGAACAAAATACCTTTGCTAGCCCTATCTTTCGACCTACATAACAATATATTTAAAAAATATGAAAACATTTAAAAAAAAATGCATAAGATTGTTTTATATAGAGATCAATTTGATCAACAAGTAATATTGATTCACATAAATTATTTTAAAAATAAAAACTTGGACATGTCGTAATATAATTTAAAATAAATACCCTAAGGAAATGTGGAATGGCAGCCTAAGTACAGTGACATTTAATCACTTTTTCTTCCTGTCTTGCGTACATTTCGGGCAATACCATTTTCCTTTAGGCTTTGTCGTTAAACCGACACAAGCAAAATGGAACCATTCAATGGGACACTACAAAAAATGTATAATCATCCAAGAAAATTTAAAAATAATGGTACTTACATCTGGATTATCACAACCTATCATTTCTCCATAGGAAACTTGGTGACATAGACAGTAAGTAGGTTCATTAGGATCTACTGGCATGTCTAAAACGTCACTGGGGTGCGCTATGCCTGCCAAACCGGGCAAAACAGCAGCCACAGCTTCTGCCACTGCAATAAATATGAATGACAATAGCAAATTTCTAAACAAAAATTAAGTGTGACGATGTATGGAGCAGTAATGAGGTGTTAAATAAAAAAAATGAGAAAGCAGAGATGATACGAACCCTCACCTGCAGCAGCTTTCGCTCCACTAGCTGCATTTCCTCCTGAAGTACTATTTCCTCCAGATCCTTTTTGTTTCTTTTTAGTATTTCCCTTAGCTGCACTCGAAGAATCTTCTTCACTTGAGTTACCAGGTCGTTTCTTTTTATCAACTTTACCATCTTTAATCTTTTTTCTGCTCTCTAAAACAATTCAGTAACAAAAATTCTTAAAATATAACTGATCATACACACTTTTCCCAACAGAAGGTTCTTCTTGATTCCTCGCATTTAACGCCTTATCCTGTATTTCAGATTCGAACCTAGCCAAGTCATTATCTAACCTACGAATATGCTTATCAACTAATTCATAAGTTTGTATCGCTAATTGTACTTTATCGTCTCCATATTCCTAAAAAATAACGTTGATAAACATCCTGATTAGTAAAGAAATACTTTTACCTTAGCCTTATTAAATAAACCTTGAATTTTATCTAATTGTTCTTTCTTTTGATCACTAGTAAGGGTTTTTTGGTTTCTAAGGTATTCGTCTGCTAGACTATCGATATTTTTCATTAAACCTTGCGCTCTAGAATCTAATTCTCTCATTAAAGTAAAATTACGTTGTAACTCTACAGGTAAATGTTCCAAACCTAAGAGTAAGATTAATAATAATATGTTTCGTATAAACAAACAGTACTTACTATCTAGATAGTGTTCCAAATAAAGAGCAGAAGTCATTTTTTATTTTAATAAATATTCTATTAAATACAGAACGTTTGGAATAAATATATAAACAAACTTTTAAAACTGTACAACAAATTGTTTCTATCTATATCCCTCTATTTGAAAACATTAAAACGAAAAATGACAAATGGCATAAGTCAAAGTCACCATTTGACATTTATCTTTTTATCAATATACAGTGTCCTCAATATTTCAAAATTACCATATTATCTACTTCTTAATTATAAACTATTTAAAATAATTCATTAAAATTAAGATCTGTAATGTACAATAGAAATTATAATTTGTAAACCTGTAGGTGTTATGCAACACACATTACTTCAAATGTTTGGAATGAATATTTATAGTTTTATTGTACTCTACCGTTAATCAGATTATAAATAAAAATGTAACGCAATAAACGTGCAATGTTTGTAATATTAAATAATAATGTTATGTTAATAATTATTTTGAAATCGGAACGTACCTTTTTACAGTTAGCCTGCGTATATATACTATCCACAATACACCTTGTACAACGTGAACCAAGAGCAGCTCTGGGGTTGTGGGGTTAATAACCTTGTGATTTTGTTTAATTTCGTTTGTTTTGAGCTCACAAATCCCCGCAAATACAAAAAAAATTGGTCATTGAAAGTTATTTTCGTCGGGGAAAAATCGCAAGTCATTCTACGTGGATTCATTGGATGATCACAGCGGTTTTTCAAGGGACTGTCATTGTTCAGTGTATACATTTATTTAACTGAGATTATCTCTCGTATCAGACAATGAACATATGAGAGGAAAAATCTTTCGTTAATTTTATACGCCGCAATCATTCACAAACAAATACCTGCTAGAAGATAACATAAAATGAAGGTAAAAGTAACGACTTTGACTGATTTTATATTCGATCTGGACGTATCAGAAGATTTAGAATTAGAAAATTTCAAAGCGTTTTGTGAGATCGAATCTGGTTTCCCCGCATCCGAAATTGCGATAGCCTTCAATGGACGACCCTTGATGGACAACAAGAAATCCTTAAAAGAACTGGGCATTAAAGATGGAGATAGTGTTACTCTTCAACATATACAAAGTAGTTCTCAATTCAATCTAGATCAATCAGGATCAGGTATGTCTCTATATAGATTATACTACTTGCATTTCATCTGGAAATTATTTTGGTATTGACCAATCATGTAAGTGTAATGGTACTGTCACCAAACAAGTGCACATTTGTATTTTTTTGACAAGTTTATCATCTCAATCATTTCACAAACATTTTTTTTTAATTCTGCACAAACCTAGTGTTCCAATATTAATACCAAAATTACCAATAAACGTACAGCTGTGAAAAATAAAGAACAATCTACTTCTACAAGTAAGTTCTCTTAAAAATTGTTATTTTATTGATAGTTTGTCATTGTTTCTGTCCAAATGAGCTAATTACCAAATAAAATTGTCCTGTACATCTTTTTTGTTATAAAAAGTAAAAAAAAATAAAGAAAAGTTTTATATTTTAACTCCTGACTCAGTATTAATTGCAAAACACAATTTTTTTTATTATTAATTATAAATAGCTTCTTCTAAAGATAGTGAGGGTTAAATATAGCTTTATCTCAACATATACTTTTAAAAAAACAACTTATTCACTTGAAAGAGTTATTTTATTTACTTAAGAAGCTAACTTCAACAGCTTGATCAATTTTTAAAATATAAATTAGATTAGAGTAAATATTATAGCAATTAAACTTAACTTTACAGCAAATCTCTTACTTTTGAAAAATAGGCATTCAAAATAACAAAAAAAAACTGATTCCTGTCATTTTCAATCTGGATAATTGGTCATTTAGAACTGATTCTGTTGCAAAAAATGTTGGAATAACCTTATTGTAAAATCCACCTGGCAGCCTATTGTTGGATATTCAAAACTTCACTTATTTGATGTTATTTTAGAACTGTAAAAGTTTGTTCTTTGAAATTCGCCTAGTCGTTTATTACGTTTGTTAGAAAGCAACCATTCACGTCGCGTAAGAAGGAACTTTAACCTTCGCCAGTTCATTGTACAAAAAAAAAGAACTTTCTTCATCCTCACCACATTTCCTACATAAGAGATTTGGAACTGGTATCCCCATTTTACTCAAATGACTTCTGAACATAATGTGACCAGTATTAAAATTGACCACTCTACTCAATTCCCTTCTATTCAGTTCTGGAACATCTGATGCTATTGCTGCGTAAAGCGACGCTTAGACTGAATATTTCCCCCTGTTTCTTCCCAGCACTTGCAGTGTTTTTTTCCTTCCCTTGGCTTCATTTCTTTGTGAAAGACAGTAAGCCACCCCACACGTTGGTTCTGGATCTACGACGATACTTTCAGCTCCATTTTTGGCCCTCTTTTTCGCCCCATTATTGTCAGCAACCCCTCTGGAACCCACAGAAGTGTTTCCTGTTGGTTTGCTCCAGAGTTTTTAGACGTTGACGGCAGTTCCATACTGCCTTTGAGCGGATATTCCTGCCTCAGTTCCCGTTGGCTTTTTAGAACCATCAGTAAACCAGCTGATCGCCCTTTTCTTACATTGAGGTTCACCTGTTTCTCAATCACTTCTGGATCCCTTATTCTTGACTGAGGAAGTAGAGCTTCATCTTTAATAAAAATGTCTAGCGATACTCTCAGCTCCATTTTTGGCCCTCTTTTTCGCCCCATTATTGTCAGCAACCCCTCTGGAACCAAGAGCAGTGTTTCCCTGTTGGTTTGCTCCAGATTTTTTAGACGTTGATGACAGTTCCATACTGCCTTTGAGCGGATATTCCTGCCTCGGTTCCCGTTGGCTTTTTAGAACCATCAGTAAACCAGCTGATCGCCCTTTTCTTATGTTGAGGTTCACCTGTTTCTCAATCACTTCTGGATCCCTTATTCTTGACTGAGGAAGTAGAGCTTCATCTTTAATAAAAATGTCTAGCGATACTCTCAGCTCCATTTTTGGCCCTCTTTTTCGCCCCATTATTGTCAGCAACCCCTCTGGAACCCACAGAAGTGTTTTCCTGTTGGTTTGCTCCAGATTTTTTAGTCGTTGATGACAGCTCCATACTGCCTTTGAGCGGATATTCCTGCCTCGGTTCCCGTTGGCTTTTTAGAACCATCAGTAAACCAGCTGATCGCCCTTTTCTTACATTGAGGTTCACCTGTTTCTCAATCACTTTTGGATCCCTTATTCTTGACTGAGGAAGTAGAGCTTCATCTTTAATAAAAATGTCTAGCGATACTCTCAGCTCCATTTTTGGCCCTCTTTTTCGCCCCATTATTGTCAGCAACCCCTCTGGAACCCACAGAAGTGTTTTCCTGTTGGTTTGCTCCAGATTTTTTAGTCGTTGATGACAGCTCCATACTGCCTTTGAGCGGATATTCCTGCCTCGGTTCCCGTTGGCTTTTTAGAACCATCAGTAAACCAGCTGATCGCCCTTTTCTTACATTGAGGTTCACCTGTTTCTCAATCACTTCTGGATCCCTTATTCTTGACTGAGGAAGTAGAGCTTCATCTTTAATAAAAATGTCTAGCGATACTCTCAGCTCCATTTTTGGCCCTCTTTTTCGCCCCATTATTGTCAGCAACCCCTCTGGAACCAAGAGCATGTTTCCCTATTGATTTCCTCCAGTTTTTAGACGTTGATGACAGTTTCTTACTGCCTTTGAGCGGATATTCCTGCCTCAGTTCCCGCAGGCTTTTTAGAACCATCAGTAAACCAGCTGATCGCCCTTTTCTTATATTGATGTCCACCTGTTTCTCAATCACTTCT
The DNA here is from genome assembly GCA_035357415.1 of Ophraella communa. NCBI lineage: Eukaryota > Metazoa > Arthropoda > Insecta > Coleoptera > Chrysomelidae > Ophraella > Ophraella communa. The sequence goes on along the minus strand of CM068992.1, from coordinate 30,784,279 downwards.
GGATCCCTTATTCTTGACCCAGCAATGGCTCCAGATCTATAAATATTCCTTCAGCATCTTTTCTGGCTAGAGAGTCTCCTGCAAACACTTTTCTCTTGCAAAAACCTCTGCTTGGAACATATTGTGCCTAGGTTACGCAAGTCTTGGTGTTCAGATTTGCCCCCGGTTTACCTCCATAGATCCCAGCTCCAAGACCAATAACTTTAGAGATAATCTCTTCATGATTTTCTCTTACTGATATCACCAGATCATCTGCGTAGTGTTGTATCTCTATCCACTGGTCCATCTGTGGCACGTTTTCATTCAATATTGACCTAGTTACTTGTGCAGATTCGTTGTTTGTTTTTTTTACTTAACAAATTGAAACGGTTTATTTCTTTGAGATAAAATCCAGTACAACATCCTCTATTATTATTATATAATCTTACGTAATTTTGTTAGCGAATTTTGACTTCAGCAACATTGAAATTCCAAATAGTACAAGAAACAGGCAGGTCGAAGATGACCCTGTCCTCATTAGAGAAATGTTCCTGGCCAACCCGGACCAACTTGCTCTTTTAAAACAGAACAATCCTAGATTAGCAGATGCCCTCCTTAGCGGTAACATAAGTAAGTACCTACCCGAACGTGCGTTTCAAAGTGTGATGTAACTCTAAAAAAAAACAATGTTTCAAGATACTTTTGCGGCGGTTCTGCAAGAACAAGTTAGAGCGAGGCAGGAACGCGAAGAACAAAGACTGAGAATGTTGAAGGCGGATCCGTTCGATACGGAGGCCCAACGGCTAATCGCAGAGGAAATCCGGCAGAAGAACATCGAAGCTAATATGGAAGCGGCGATGGAATACAATCCAGAGTCTTTCGGCACCGTCGTTATGCTGTATATAAATTGCAAGGTCAACGGGTATCCGGTGACTGCTTTCATAGATTCAGGTTGGTGATTTTTGTATGGAATATACAGGGTGTTTCAAAAAAAGGTAACACCGTCTCTAGGATACGTAAAAAACTGAATATTAATTGGGGTTTGCTTAGTAAATTTTTTTTCTAACGCCATCCGCCATAAAGGGCGTTGAAGAAAATAAAAAATTACACATTTTTTACGATTTTGCCGAAACTGCTGGCACCATTGCAATGAAATTTTATACGAATATGTTTTGGAAGCTGATATATCCCATGAATTTGTTTTTATAACTAACTCTCATAGAGGGCGCTAGTTACACGATTCATACAACGTATTATTCAACATTTCCTAGAAGAAACTTACCAAGTAAAAAACATTTAGAGCAGTTGAACGACGTTGTCGAGAAACTGGGAATGTAAGACCAAAGAAAATAAATTCAGGTAGACCAAGAACAACAAGAACAATTAATAAAGAAAATATTATTTTAAATTTAGTTGATCAAAATCCAACATTAAGTGTAAGGAATATGGCAAGACAAACAAATACATCTTCTTCAACTACTTGGCGGATACTTAAAGAGCAGCAGCTGCATCCTTACCATTACAGACAAGTTCAAGAACTCTTGCCGGACGATCTACCGGTTAGAGTCGATTTTTGTGAAACATTGCGAGAAAGGACAGCCCTCAATCCAAATTTTTTAAAATGTATTCTTTTTACGGACGAGGCCACCTTTACGCGACAAGGTATGTTTAACTCCCATAACGCACACTACTGGTGTGATGAGAATCCACAAGCCAAAAGGGTATCACATTACCAACACTCATTTAAAGTTAATGTTTGGGCAGCAACTTTAGGTAACAGATTAATAGGTTATCTTATTCTACCTGAAAAATTAAGTGGTGATATGTACCTTGATTTTCTAAATAATCACTTATTTGAGATATTAGAAGATTTATGAGCGAACGTCATTATTTTTTATGCATGATGGAGCTCCACCGCGCTTTGATAGAAGGTGTCGTAATTGGTTGAGTAACAATTTTCGGAATCGATGGATTGGTAGAGGTGCAGAAGCTCCGATTCATTGGCCTCCTCGGTCATGCGATTTTAATCCTTTGGACTACACAGTCTGGTCGTATATTAAGGAAAAAGTCTATGCTACAGAGGTAAATTCTCGTCAAGAATTAATAGACAGAATTAAACGTCACTTTAATGACATCATAGATGATCCCCAACCGTTAAGAAGATTAATGGATTCTTTAGAAAAAAGGATAGACTTGTGTATTTTTTAATTAATAAATTTATCATTAACTTATACGAGGAGCGGTTATTACTTCATAATTTTCAAATCAAAATATTCCGAAAACGGTACATAATATCGAGTTTTACCAAGAGTACCTTTTTGGTGTAGAATTAAACAATGTTTATGTTCACTTGGAGTTTTGACTAATAATTCTACCCTAAAAAAGTTATGTTGAATAATACGTTGTATGAATCGTGTAACTAGCGCCCTCTATGAGAGTTAGTTATAAAAACAAATTCATGGGATATATCAGCTTCCAAAACATATTCGTATAAAATTTCATTGTAATGGTGCCAGTAGTTTCGGCAAAATCGTAAGAAATGTGTAATTTTTATTTTCTTCAACGCCCTTTATCTTGAAAACGGATGGCGTTAGAAAAAAATTTTGCTAAGCAAACCCCAATTATTTTTCAGTTTTTTACCTATCCTAGAGACGGTGTTGTAAATTTCTTGTAAATTTGTATGTTCTTTATGGTACATTCTTAACATGTTCGTATCATGTAATTTTTAAATACACAACAATCATTCCACTGAAAGTGATATGATGATATGATAAGAATATGTTGTACAAACGATGAAAGGAATATTCTTTTGGGGACGTGAATATAATTTGCGATATTCATTCCTTTTGTTTGGATGAGCAAGTTACAAGATTACTTTTGATATTTGGTTATCATCGAAACTCGCGATAGACAGTAAAAAAGTCTAAACTGTGTTCATTAAAAATATATGGTAATACTGAGAATATACTGTGTACGTACTACCAGAACATTTTTATCACCTGAATATAATATCCTTATCATGCACTTAGTAGTATTAAGACATATTCTAAAAACGTTCTTGTTTGGACTAAAATAGAATATTACCATCTAATGCTGAGAATTTGATCTTTACATACTTCAGAACATTCTTTGCATATACATATCAAGTAATTTGGTACGGCCTTTTTGAGGTGACTATCACATTCTGATCATGTACTGAACGGTATTTACGCATGTTAATAGAACATCCTTGTTCCAAAAAGAATGTTCTTGTTATGTGCAAAGAATGTAAAATTGTTGTCTGGGTTCTTTGAGTCCCTAATCAATGTCAGCACCAATCCTTTACTCATAATGTTTTCACCACAAACTTCACTGATTTGGCGATGAATGTCAATAAAAATGAAACTTAAAGACATATACTATTTTTGGCAATAATATTTTTTGGTATCTTCTAAAACAACCCATATACCCAACTTTGTCTTAAGGTTGGTACACCCTGTATATTGGACGTAAGATTCCAAAGGAACTTTCTACAGTAATTTGTTTGTGCAGGTGCTCAAACGACCATAATGTCTAGTCGTTGTGCGGAGCGGTGCAATCTGATGCGTTTGGTGGATACGCGATGGGCCGGCATAGCCAAAGGCGTTGGCGTTCAAAAAATCATCGGCAGAATCCACATGGTGCAAATCCAAATAGAGAACGTTTTCCTAACGACCAGTTTCTCGGTGTTGGAAGACCAACCGATGGATATGTTGCTCGGATTGGACATGCTGAAGAGACATCAATGTTGCATCGATCTCAAAGAAAACGTACTGAGAATCGGTACGACTGGTACTGAAACCAGATTCCTGCCGGAGAGCGAGTTACCGGATTGTGCTAGATTAAGTAGCTTATCCGAAGAGGACGTCGCGCAAAAATCCAAGAGGGAATTCGAGGAAAAAGAATTGCAAACTGCCATCAAAAACAGCCAGCAAGGTAAGTAGTCGATCGTAGATCAAAAAGAGGTTTTATTTCAGATGTTTTTATCCTCTTTTCAGAGAAAAAGAGAACCCGAGAAAACCAATCCACTTCCTCTCCTATCAGTCCAACCAATTCCAAAAGAAACAAGAAACAGAACACCCCAAACAGGAATTGAATTAATTTTGTTACCGATAATATGAATCAATAAAAATATTCCCAATTTGTCGGTTCCTTTTTTACCATTCCTTCCTTATTCTTTTACTTACTGGAATCTTTGGTGAAGTAATATAATAAAATTAGTTATTTGCAGTGTCTTCTTCAATCCTTCTGCTTAAATCTTCCTTGCTGGACGTTTCCCATTAAATCTCAGTCCCACCTCACTACTTTTTTTATACTCATGAATATGCAGTCCCATCTTCATTATTTGTTTTCTTCAAATTCATTATATCTGCTTCAATTGCTTCCATTTTTTCTACTTCCATCTCCTTCAATAAACTTCTCATTAATTTATGATCCCATCTTCGTCACTTCTGCTTTAATCTTCTTTGTTAGACCCTAATCTCCATCCTTGATAGTTCATTTTTCTTTGTTAACTATCAATTATTGTTCATTCTTTATTATATTTTCTTCAATCATCACAGAACTGTTCCAAACTCTAGACTCATAGAGAATTAGAAGTTTGTCCATCAAAACTTGTCATAAAATCTACTGAATTGCTTACTTCCAAGTCCTCCCACTGAAATTTCTCTTGTATCCTTTGCCTTCTCAATTATGGAGTCCCACAAGGATCGGTACTAGCCCCGATTCTATTTCTGCTCCACATCAATGTGTTGTTTTTGTTATTTTCAAGTTTGGGAGCTTCTTATAGTCAAACAAATATAAATGTGTTTTTAAAAATAGAACTTTTGTCCTTATATTCCCTCCCAATTATCAGAAAACAGTTTTTAACTCCATTCTTGGAGAATCAGAAGTTTATCCATTAAAACTTTTCATAAAATCTACTGAATTGCTTAATTACAAATCCTCCCACTGAAGTTTCTCTTGTATCTTTTGTCTTGTCAATTAAGGAGTCCCACAAGGATCGGTACTAGCCCCCATTCTGTTTTTGCTCCGCATCAATGTGTTGTTTTTGTTATTTTCCAGTTTGGGAGCTTCTTTTAGTCAAACAAATATAAATGTGTATTTAAAAATAGAATTGTTGTCCTTATATTCCCTCCCAATTATCAGAAAACAGTTTCTAACTCCATTCTTGGAGAATCAGAAGTTTATCCATTAAAACTTTTCATAAAATCTACTGAATTGCTTAATTACAAATCCTCCCACTGAAATTTCTCTTGTATTCTTTGTCTTCTCAATTATGGAGTCCCACAAGGATCGGTACTAGTCCTGATTCTGTTTCTGCTCCACATCAATGTGTTGTTTTTGTTATTTTCAGGTTTAGGAGCTTCTTCAAGTCAAACAAACATAAATTTGCATTTAAAAATAGAACTGTTGTCCTTATATTCCCTCCCAATGATCAGAAAACCGTTTCTAACTCCATTCTTGGAGAATCAGAAGTTTATCCATTAAAACTTTCAATAAAATCTACTGAATTGCTTAATTACAAATCCTCCCACTGAAATTGCTCTTGTATTCTTTGTCTTCTCAATTATGGAGTCCCACAAGGCTCGGTACTAGCCCCGATTCTATTTCTGCTCCACATAAATGTGTTGTTTTTGTTATTTTCAGGTTTGAGAGCTTTTTCTAATCAAAAAAACATAAATTTGCATTTAAAAATAGAACTGTTGTCCTTATATTCCCTCCCAATGATCAGAAAACAGTTTCTAACTCCATTCTTGGAGAATCAGAAGTTTATCCATCAAAACTTTCAATAAAATCTACTGAATTGCTTAATTACAAATCCTCCCACTGAAATTTCTCTTGTATCTTTTGCCTTCTCAATTTTGGAGTCCCACAAGGCTCGGTACTAGCCCCGATTCTATTTTTGCTCCACATAAATGTGTTGTTTTTGTTATTTTCCAGTTTGGAAGCTTTTTCTAATCAAAAAAACATAAATTTGCATTTAAAAATAGAACTGTTGTCCTTATATTCCCTCCCAATGATCAGAAAACAGTTTCTAACTCCATTCTTGGAGAATCAGAAGTTTATCCATCAAAACTTTTGATACAGTCCACTAAAATTCTTACTTCCAAGTCCTTCCACTGAAGTTTCTCTTGTATCTTTTGTCTTGTCGATTATGGAGTCCCACAAGGATCGGTACTAGCCCCCATTCTGTTTTTGCTCCGCATCAATGTGTTGTTTTTGTTATTTTCAGGTTTAGGAGCTTCTTCAAGTCAAACAAACATAAATTTGCATTTAAAAATACAACATTTGTCCTTATATTCCCTCCCAATTATCAGAAAACAGTTTCTAACTCCATTCTTGGAGAATCAGAGGTTTATCCATCAAAACTTTTGATACAGTCCACTAAAATTCTTACTTCCAAGTCCTTCCACTGAAGTTTCTCTTGTATCCTTTGTCTTGTCAATTATGGAGTCCCACAAGGATCGGTACTATCCCCGTTTCTGTTTCTGCTCCACATCAATGTGTTGTTTTTGTTATTTTCAGGTTTAGGAGCTTCTTCAAGTCAAAAAACATAAATTTGCATTTAAAAATGGAACTATTGTCCTTATATTCCCTCCCAATTATCAGAAAACAGTTTCTAACTCCATTCTTGGAGAATCAGAGGTTTATCCATCAAAACTTTTGATACAGTCCACTAAAATTCTTACTTCCAAGTCCTTCCACTGAAGTTTCTCTTGTATCTTTTGTCTTGTCGATTATGGAGTCCCACAAGGATCGGTACTAGCCCCCATTCTGTTTTTGCTCCGCATCAATGTGTTGTTTTTGTTATTTTCAGGTTTAGGAGCTTCTTCTAGTCAAACGAACATAAATGTGCAAGATATGGTGTCTGGCGATACTGAGGCGTTTTCGGAGACTGACGTTAGAGATTTGATTAGTATGGGATTCGGTAGAGATCAAGTGATATTCGAATTAAGACGTTTTAATGGTGACAAAACTCAAGCGACTGCCGCACTATTTGCAAAGTCGTTGAAATTTTAATTTTTAATGAATAAAATCGCATATAAATAACGTTGTATAAACTTTGATAAAAGGCATATCGCTTAGAAAGTTGATTACAAAACAAAAATGGAAATAATACTTTGGGGATCTGTCAGTATTTAACGTAGTTTAATATTTTCCAACTAATATCTAACTTATACGAAATAAATTTAAATTAAAATCACTTTTCAGGGTTTTCTTAAGTATTGTTTCAATTTTATTAAACTGATATAGTTGTCAATGTGCACTTTTTAAAGTTGTACACTCTCAAAATTATAGTTAATTATATAATTTCAGTAACAAAATTCCAATTCAAGTTTTAGTTAGTTTAATTTTGCGGGGGTTTCACCAGATCATCAGCACTAAAATGCTTTGAGGTACGTAAATGCATTAATTCAAATGTAGCTGAAATTTCGACCGGTCAATTGGGCGTAAATATAGATATACAAAAAATAATAAAAAATAGTCAGACGAGTTTGAAAGATTCAAAAATCATATCAGACTCTATCCGGGTGAAGAACCATCCCCAGAGTGTGTCGGATCCACCGGATATCTGAATGTAAAAATTTTGAAGTCTCTGAAAAAATTAAGGTTAGATTGTAACCCTTTAAAATCAATTTTGGAGGATTCGAGAATCATCTCTGTATAGACCAAGGTGGTGATCCACCCCCAGGATGTGTCGGATCCAGCGGATATTCGAAATAAGTTACTCAAAAATTATGGATAGCGTCTAACCCTCTGAAATAAATATTGGAAGACTCTTTAATAATACCTTAGTCCACCCCGGTGGGGATCTACCCCGGAAATATCGGATCCACCGGATATCGGGGTGTAAAAATTTTAAAGGTTTTCGAAAAATCATGTTTTGAGTTTAACCCCTGAAATGACTCAAGAGTCATCCCTGAGTCGACCCAAATGGGTTTCCACCCCTGGGATGTGTCGGATCCAACGGATATCGGAATGTTGAAATTTTAAACTGACTCCAAACATCATGGTCGGAATCTAACCCTATAAAATAAATTTTGGAAGACTCAACAAGAGTCATCCCTGAGTCGACCCAAATGGGTTTCCATTCCACCCCCAAGATGTGTCGGATCCATCGGATATTTGAGTGTAAAAATTTTAAAGTTTTTCAAAAAATCATGGTTTAAGTCTAACCCTGTAAAATAAATTTTGAAAGACTCCAGAGTCATCCCTGAGTCGACCCAAATGGGTCTCCACTTCCAGGATGTGTCGGATCCACCGGATATTTGAGTGTAAAAATTTTAAAGTTTTTCAAAAAATCATGGTTTAAGTCTAACCCTGTAAAATAAATTTTGGAAGACTCAAGAGTCATCCCTGAGTCGACCCAAATGGGTCTCCTCTTCCAGGATGTGTCGGATCCACCGGATATTTGAGTGTAAAAATTTTAAAGTTTTTCAAAAAATCATGGTTTAAGTCTATGCCTGTAAAATAAATTTTAGAAGACTCAAGAGTTATTCCTGAGTCGACCCAAATGGGTCTCCACTTTCAGGATGTGTCGGATCCACCGGATATTTGAGTGTAAAAATTTTAAAGTTTTTCAAAAAATCATGGTTTAAGTCTAACCCTGTAAAATAAATTTTGGAAGACTCCATAGTTATCCCTGAGTCGACCCAAATGGGTCTCCACTTCCAGGATGTGTCGGATCCACCGGATATTTGAGTGTAAAAATTTTAAAGTTTTTCAAAAAATCATGGTTTAAGTCTAACCCTGTAAAATAAATTTTGGAAGACTCCATAGTTATCCCTGAGTCGACCCAAATGGGTCTCCACTTCCAGGATGTGTCGGATCCACCGGATGTTTGAGTGTAAAAAATTTTAAAGTTTTTCAAAAAATCATGGTTTAGGTCTAACCCTGTAAAATAAATTTTGGAAGACTCCAGAGTCATCCCTGAGTCGACCCAAATGGGTTTCACCCCAGGATGTATCGGATCCACCGGATATCTGAGTGTAAAAATTTTAAAGTTTCTCGAAAAATCTCGGTTTAAGTTTAATCCTATAAACTAAATTTTGGAAGACTCGAGAGTCATCCCTGAGTCGACCCAAATGGGTTTCCATCCCCAGGATGTGTCGGATCCACCGGATATTTGAGTTTAGAAAATTTAAAATTTTTCAAAAAATCATGGTTTAAGTCTAACCCTGTAAAATAAATTTCGGAAGACTCCAGAGTCATCCTTGAGTCGACCCAAATGGGTTTTCATCCCCCAGGATGTGTCGGATCCACCGGATATTTGAGTGTAAAAATTTTAAAGTTTTTCAAAAAATCATGGTTTAGGTCTAACCCTGTAAAATAAATTTCGGAAGACTCCAGAGTCATCCTTGAGTCGACCCAAATGGGTTTTCACCCCCAGGATGTGTCGGATCCACTGGATATTTGAGTGTAAAATTTCAAAGTTTTTCAAAAAATCATGGTTTTAGTCTAACCCTGTAAAATAAATTTTGGAAGACTCAAAAGTCATCCCTGAGTCGACCCAAATGGGTTTTCACCCCAGGATGTGTCGGATCCACCGGATATTTGAGTGTAAAAATTTTAAAGTTTTTCAAAAATCATGATTTCAGTCTAACCCTGTAAAATAAATTTTGGAAGACTCCAGAGTTATTCCTGAGTCGACCCAAATGGGTTTCCACCCCAGGATGTGTCGGATCCACCGGATATTTGAGTGTAAAAATTTTAAAGTTTTTCAAAAAATCATGGTTTAAGTCTAACCCTATAAAATAAATTTTGGAAGACTCAAAAGTCATCCCTGAGTCGACCCAAATGGCTTTCCACCCCCAGGATGTGTCAGATCCACCGGATATATGAGTGTAAAAATTTTAAAGTTTTTCAAAAAATCATGGTTTAAGTCTAACCCTGTAAAATAAATTTTGGAAGACTCCAGAGTCACCTTTGAGTCGACCCAAATGGGTCTCCACTTCCAGGATGTATCGGATCCACCGGATATTTGAGTGTAAAAATTTTAAAGTTTTTCAAAAAATCATGGTTTAAGTCTAACCCTGTAAAATAAATTTTGGAAGACTCAAGAGTCATCCCTGAGTCAACCCAAATGGGTTTCCACCCCCAGGATGTGTCGGATCCACCGGATTTTTGAGTGTAAAAATTTTAAAGTTTTTCAAAAAATCATGGTTTAAGTCTAACCCTGTAAAATAAATTTTGGAAGACTCCATAGTTATCCCTGAGTCGACCCAAATGGGTCTCCACTTCCAGGATGTGTCGGATCCACCGGATATTTGAGTGTAAAAATTTTAAAGTTTTTCAAAAAATCATGGTTTAAGTCTAACCCTGTAAAATAAATTTCGGAAGACTCCAGAGTCATCCCTGAGTCTACCCAAATGGGTTTCCACCCCCAGGATGTGTCGGATCCACCGGATGTTTGAGTGTAAAAATTTTAAAGTTTTTCAAAAAATCATGGTTTAGGTCTAACCCTGTAAAATAAATTTCGGAAGACTCCAGAGTCATCCTTGAGTCGACCCAAATGGGTTTTCACCCCAGGATGTGTCGGATCCACCGGATATTTGAGTGTAAAAATTTCAAAGTTTTTCAAAAAATCATGGTTTTAGTCTAACCCTGTAAAATAAATTTTGGAAGACTCAAAAGTCATCCCTGAGTCGACCCAAATGGGTTTTCACCCCCAGGATGTGTCGGATCCACCGGATATTTGAGTGTAAAAATTTTAAAGTTTTTCAAAAATCATGATTTCAGTCTAACCCTGTAAAATAAATTTTGGAAGACTCCAGAGTTATTCCTGAGTCGACCCAAATGGGTTTCCACCCCAGGATGTGTCGGATCCACCGGATATTTGAGTGTAAAAATTTCAAAGTTTTTCAAAAATCATGGTTTCAGTCTAACCCTGTAAAATAAATTTCGGAAGACTCCAGAGTCATCCTTGAGTCGACCCAAATGGGTTTTCACCCCCAGGATGTGTCGGATCCACCGGATATTTGAGTGTAAAAATTTCAAAGTTTTTCAAAAAATCATGGTTTTAGTCTAACCCTGTAAAATAAATTTTGGAAGACTCAAAAGTCATCCCTGAGTCGACCCAAATGGGTTTTCACCCCCAGGATGTGTCGGATCCACCGGATATTTGAGTGTAAAAATTTTAAAGTTTTTCAAAAATCATGATTTCAGTCTAACCCTGTAAAATAAATTTTGGAAGACTCCAGAGTTATTCCTGAGTCGACCCAAATGGGTTTCCACCCCAGGATGTGTCGGATCCACCGGATATTTGAGTGTAAAAATTTCAAAGTTTTTCAAAAAATCATGGTTTCAGTCTAACCCTGTAAAATAAATTTTGGAAGACTCAAAAGTCATCCCTGAGTCGACCCAAATGGGTTTTCACCCCCAGGATGTGTCGGATCCACCGGATATTTGAGTGTAAAAATTTTAAAGTTTTTCAAAAAATCATGGTTTCAGTCTAACCCTGTAAAATAAATTTTGGAAGACTCAAAAGTCATCCCTGAGTCGACCCAAATGGGTTTTCACCCCCAGGATGTGTCGGATCCACCGGATATTTGAGTGTAAAAATTTCAAAGTTTTTCAAAAAATCATGGTTTTAGTCTAACCCTGTAAAATAAATTTTGGAAGACTCAAAAGTCATCCCTGAGTCGACCCAAATGGGTTTTCACCCCAGGATGTGTCGGATCCACCGGATATTTGAGTGTAAAAATTTTAAAGTTTTTCAAAAATCATGATTTCAGTCTAACCCTGTAAAATAAATTTTGGAAGACTCCAGAGTTATTCCTGAGTCGACCCAAATGGGTTTCCACCCCCAGGATGTGTCGGATCCACCGGATATTTGAGTGTAAAAATTTCAAAGTTTTTCAAAAATCATGGTTTCAGTCTAACCCTGTAAAATAAATTTTGGAAGACTCAAAAGTCATCCCTGAGTCGACCCAAATGGGTTTTCACCCCCAGGATGTGTCGGATCCACCGGATATTTGAGTGTAAAAATTTCAAAGTTTTTCAAAAAATCATGGTTTTAGTCTAACCCTGTAAAATAAATTTTGGAAGACTCAAAAGTCATCCCTGAGTCGACCCAAATGGGTTTTCACCCCCAGGATGTGTCGGATCCACCGGATATTTGAGTGTAAAAATTTTAAAGTTTTTCAAAAATCATGATTTCAGTCTAACCCTGTAAAATAAATTTTGGAAGACTCCAGAGTTATTCCTGAGTCGACCCAAATGGGTTTCCACCCCCAGGATGTGTCGGATCCACCGGATATTTGAGTGTAAAAATTTCAAAGTTTTTCAAAAAATCATGGTTTCAGTCTAACCCTTTAAAATAAATTTTGGAAGACTCAAGAGTCATCCCTGAGTCGACCCAAATGGAGCTCCACCCCCAGAGTGTGTCGGATCCACCGGATATCTGAGTATAAAAATTTTAAAGTTTTTAAAAGAATCATGGTTTAAGTCTAACCTTGTAAAATTAATTTTGTAAGACTCCTTAAGCATTTCGGAGTCGACCTAGATGGGGATCTACCCCCAGGATGTGTCGGATCCACCGGATATTTGAATGTAAAAATTTTAAAGTTTATAAACAAAACTGATAAAATTTGTACCTAAGTGTAAGAAATTTACCTGTTAAGTATAAAAATATTAAATTGGAAGGGGCAGATTTTATTGGCCATAAAGGGATTAGAGAAATACATTCTGTGTCGAATATTCATGTTGGATTATGAACCTTTTTCTTTCTAGCAGGTAGTTGGGGTAAAATGCGTCGACTATTCACATTATAGCACTTCATACCTATTAATACCGACTACGGTTGCGATCGAACTTTAATCAATTGTTAAATATCTGTTGTTCAATAAATTTCTTTTATTAGTTTTTAACTGTTTTTATTAAAATTTTTTTACATTCATGTAACGGCATGTCTGCGATTGCAAGAATTGTCGCCGATCGAGTTAACTCTATCAGCGAAGTTTGTTTCAGTAAAGTTTCTGAAGGATCTCTAGTTTTTGAAGTAAGTATATCAATAATTTTACTAATTCATGCTCTCAAGTTTTTTAAAATTTTTAACGCTTTATTTTTTTTTCTCATTTCTCATGCAATTTTAATACTAATAAAGCAATTTTAGGCTTTAAATATTCCTACTCTATGATTTAATTAACATTATAATCTCTATTATTTAAAACTTGATTACTTTAAACTGTTATAGTAAAATAAAGTCATTATTATAATGAATAACAATTTTTTTTATTAAAACATTTTTAAGTATTATTTACTAAGCTTAAAAAGTATTCCTAATACGTTTAAGATCTTCTGTTTTTTAATACTAAATTTTTTTTTATTTGCTTTAAATCATAATTCTTTTTACTCATGTGCTTAAGGTTCCGAACGTCCATGCAAACATACAGTTTGTTAATAATTTTTAATAATCAGCAGTGCAAAATTAATGTTCTTCTTACTTCAGGTTCTTAGGATACTGTGACAAACATCGGAATTGTCGGCGGTGTTATAAACACTTTAAAATGAACACCAACTTTATCATATCAGAGCTTCATAATGGAGTTGGTCCTGATTTCCATTAGGCCGAAAACATTTTCTACAAACTGCTAGGGAATTTGTTAGTACTGGGATTTTTGTTACAATTTTCGGTTGGGATCTATAGGGTCTAACGTTTACATAATTATGTCAAACTTTGAATGAGGGAAAATCATCATCTTTATTATATCAGCACTGCATTACGAAAAGATTTTGCACTGTAGTTGATTTTTAAAATGTTTCCATATGCTTCTAGGAAGGTTTAAATAATTTTTCATACAACCTGCATTGAGAATGAAGGTTTCAATGTCTGTTAAGCTAATTAAAACCCTTATCAGAGTATTTTTTGTTTATTTTACACCTTTATAACTGTTATTGTACTGAAAAATTACAATTCTGTTGAATATTACAAAGTGGTATTTTTCTGAAATTATCTAGTTCTAGTTGGCCCCATACATTGAAATTAGCATTTTTAATGCAGGTTAGGTATATGAAAAATATAATATGTGACATTTGACATGAGATGAAATACGATTTCAGACTAAAATAACTCTAGCCTGCAATCGTTTTGTTTTATCTCTAGTCAAACAATATACTACTTCACCTTTAACTTACTTTTGGATCATGTGAACTTTTGGAACTTCAACTGTACAATACTCCTTGCTATCGTTTTTAAACTATTGCATTTCATTTTAGATTAATAAAATATGGAAAAAGAAATCTGGCAAAGTCGCGAGATCTTTGATCATTTCGAAGTGGAAAAAGAGTCTAAAAAACGAAGTTGAAGAGCTTCTTAAGGTTAAAGCTTTAATTTTTGTAGACTGTCTTGAAGAAAAAATAAAAAACGAATCACTTTCAGAAGAAGAATGCAGTGAAAATGATCATTTTAAATCAAATGTCATCGCGGAGTCTCAGCTAGAAAATCAAACGGCAGTAACTGACAATTCTGATAGAATCGTTTCTCTAAATAACTTCGATATTTTACCAGTTAACTCTGATGGGAACTGTTTGTTTTGTTGTTTTTCACATTACAAAACACGGAAGACGGTCACCACAATATTCGTAGTAACATAGTTAATTCAGTTTGTCGTGATTGGGAAACTTATTCTAAACAAATAAATTTGCTTTCCTATGACCATTTCCAGGATTCTAAAAGTTATTTTAAAATAAATGACAAAAGACGGGCAGTTTTTGTCAAAATTTATAATAATATTTCAGTTCAATTGTATACTCCTGTTGAGGATAGATCTCTTATAATGACGGCTATTTTCAATAAAGATGACAGCACTGATGTGAATCAAAAACACGTCAAATTATTATTTACTGGCTCATATAAAGGAGGTCATTATGAAGTGCTCAAGGAAAAGATTGTGCATAGCTCTAACCTAGATTTAGAAAAACGAAGATTTAAATTTTGATTCATGTTCAGGGAACAATGAAACAATGAACATTGAAAGTAATTCGAATGATAAATCGGTCCAACAAGTTCCTACCATAGAGAATTTTTCCGACAACGACAACAATGATAATAATTTATTTTAACAAGATTTTCATAGCGATTCTCAAAATTAATCACCTTACAATATTGAAACTGACAAAATAGACGAAAACATCGTTGAACCGACTCACAAAAAAGTGAACAACCATCAGAAAAAATAATTTCAAGTGCTATCTCCGTCGATTCACATATTATACCAATTTGGCTGTGACGTGATAAAGATGGTTGTTACTATTTAAATCCGGATTTATTAAGGTCTATGGTAAAAACATTGATGCAGAATGAACTTCATTGTTACTGTCCTTTATCTTTTACAGTGGGATTAAGCCATACAATGGATACTTTTCAGCGTACGCCAAGTGCTTAGTTTCAAGCCATAAAGTTAGATTTAAATTTGACATTAGAGAGCGTAATACAGATGTTCTGGAGATCGACGCAAACAGTACCATACCTATTGTCTTCACTCATGCCCCGACTGAGACACCCTACACACAGGTGCGAGGAAATCAGCGCAAAGAGCTAATGAAATTGAGTCTGTATAACAAAGCTCGTCAGTTATGTTTAGAATCTGGACTTAACTGTAACATGCAAGACTTGGCAGATGGTATTAAAGGTGATTTACTTCAAGAACATGTCCTCGAGAAAATTAGGTCAGATGCAAAAAATATCAATCGATTAACTTTAAAATCTAAAGATTTATCAGATCTTTCACAACTATTTATAGAAGAAGAGCATAACTCTCCCGATCCATTCTTTCGCTCGTTAGACTATTGTTTTAGAGTAATATTGTTCACTGAAGCTCAATTTGATGTTGTCAATCCTAATAGATCAGCAATCGTCCACTTGGATTCTACAGGGGCAAACATTCGAAATCCAGGTTTCAGAAAACAAAAACGATGTTATTATTATGCCTTGGTGTATCGAGCAAGTAAATCCACCGTACCACTTGCTCAGATGATTACTTCTGAACATGGTATTCCATCGATATCTAAGTTTTTATCTGACTATAAGTGTGCCAATGAAAATTCACCAAAATGGCCTTTCAAGGCAGTCGTCGTAGATTGGTGCTGGGCCTCAATGCATAGCGTTGTAAATGTATTTAATGGAATCACGTTTAGCCTATACTTAGAAGAAACTTATAAATATTATTGTGATAAAAGCTGTATACCGCCCAAAAATTTTGTTTATCTGTTAAGCTGCAATGCACACATAATGCACCGAGTCGCTATTGAAACTAAAAAATTCAATTTACTGCATTTAAAAACCTTTATAATGGAGTGTATGGCTTCACTCATGTTATGCCGCGAGAAACAAAAAATGGAGGAATTATTCGAATTAATTGTAACTATCCTTCTCACAAAATGTACTAAAACAGCTGAGAATAATTTAAAAAATTACAACAACTAATAAAAAACGAAAAAATGGAATTGAAAAGATTGCTGAAGAGACAACAAACTCAGAGCCGAAGGAAGCTGAATTTACGGAGTTCTGTTTTGAGTTATTTTCTAATGCAAATGCAATATTTAAGCAATCACCATATTATCAGTATTATTATTATAGATACTGTGCAATTAAAACGTCACTAAATGAAAGTGATTTACTACAAACGAAAAATGAATATTATGCACCAGACTTCGTCATCTATCTCCTTAAAAGCTACATGGCGTTTTTACCTTTGTGGACCGCTATATTAATGGATTTGATCGATTCCAAAATCTCGCGGGTAACGCATGTGGAAAGCCACATGAAAACTTATAAAAATGAAATATTGCTTGGGCAAAAAAAATTGTCCATCGGCTGGGTTATCCGTGCTCTTAAAAAATATAATAAGTGTTTGATTGCTAAAGAAAAAATTTTTAAAATTTGTAAAGATGCTGAGGAAATAATCAAATATCCAGTGTATCAAGAACCAGCTGCTAATGTTAAAGTGGAATCGGAATGGGCAAAAACTCCAAAAGAAGTTAACGAGCTAAAGATAAGAAAATAACGTAATAGCTATATGTCTAGAAAATATATAAAAAAAATGTCGACAGATTTAATTAAAAAACTAGAAAATGAAGAAAACGTGAATAAAAAGAACAACCAAAAGGTGAATAAAAGAACTACTAAATTAAATGAATTTGAACAGTTAAAAAAACAGTATTGAAGCCAAAAACAAACAAAATTATTAAAAATCAATGATCTTCTGATTAACAATGAAGATAGTGAGATAAATGAAATTAAAATTAATGAAAGTTTAACTAAAGTTCATTGGAAGAATCAGCTGGACAATGGCTTATGGGATGATCCTGACTTTTACAAATTGTCACGATCGAGCTTCATTATAATGGCAACATATTCTGTGAAGAGCAATGCCGTTTTTGCACTCGATAGTTTTATTTTAACTCCCCGTGAATTTTGTAGCCTAAATGGCACAGAATGGATTAATTCCCAAGTCATCGACTCTTACGCAACCACATATATGAACTCCTGGAAAGACATTTCATACATACCGTGTGAATTGACCCGTGAAGTACTTGGTGATAACTGGAGAAAACGAAAAACTTGCAAAAGACGAATTCATAAGTACACTGGACCGATCGGAAACATGATTTTAATGCCTTATTTGTACTGCGGCCATTGGATACTTTTAGTCGTAGATATCTCTGAAAAAAATTTGAAACTTTATGACCCGTTCAGGGTTTCTTTTGACGAGCGCTTCTTAGAAGCTTTCACTAAATTTCTGAATGAATGTGACACCAAAAGTGAGTTCAGTAAGCTAAGAAAAGAACAGTGGAAAATTAAGCCAGCACCTGAGGAACGACCGTATCAAGAAGACGACTACAATTGCGGTGTCTATATCATGCATTACACAGAATGTCTATATAAAAACATTCCATTTGAAACTGAGATAAATACGCAAGAAACTCGAAATCATATTCAAAAAGAACTTCTTGTAAATTCTGAATGGCTATGGGATAAGTGTATTTATTGCGGAGGAAAACTGTCTTCTGAAGTAAATGAATTAAAATGTTGCTGCTGCAGACGTTCAATTCATGCTAGATGTATAGATAAAGATCGATGTACGACGGATGACGAAGACGAATCAGAGACGACGGGGAGTGCACTGAAAAAACGAAAATACGAAAGTTTGGGATCCTATAATTGTCGTTTATGCAGACGTCTACCGTTAAAGTAAAATATACTTAATTGCACATTAATATTTTCTTATAAGTAATTGCCTGTAAATGTACCTGTTATTGAATAATAATACAGTGTTAATTAAAAGTATTTAAATATCTAAACATTTCAATTAAAATATTCCGACTTATATGCTGACATTAAAATAATTCAGTTAGAATATTAGAAGGATCCGAGGCTCCCACAAGGTAAATCTATATGGGAATCGTTACCTTAATTATTATTAAGTAATTACTGTAAAATTTATTTCAAAAGGTATAATGAAAACTTTGATATTTGATGACACTTCTTTTATACAAAAATCTGATGGATCCGGTGCACCGATTAGGTGTATTTCCATTTAAGTCTACTCCGGTAATTAAACGAGTACTCAAAAATTTGTTCCAGAGAGTTTGATTCAAATTTTTATTTTTTCAAGCAAATTAAAAATTTGTTATTCGGAACTCCGGTGGATCCGACACATCCTGGAGGTAGATCCCCATCTGGGTCGACTCAGGAATGCTTAAAGAGTCTTATAAAATTTATTTTACAAGGTTAGGCCCTAACCATGATTTTTAGAAAAACTTTAAAATTTTTACACTCAAATATCCGCTGGATCTGACACATCCTGGAGGTGGAAACCCATTTGGGTCGACTCAGGGATGACTCTTGAGTCTTCCAAAATTTATTTTACGAGGTTAGACCCTAACCATGATTTTTCGAAAAACTTTAAACTTTTTTCACTCAAAAATCCGGTGGATCCGACACATCCTGGGGTTGGAAACCCATTTGGGTCGACTCAGGGATGACTCTTCCAAAATTTATTTTACAGGGTTAGACTTAAACCATGATTTTTTGAGAAACTTAAAAACTTTTTACACTCAAATATCCGGTGGATCCGACACATCCTGGGAGTAGATCCCCATCTAGATCGACTCAGGGATGACTCTTGGGTCTTTCAAAATTTATTTTATAGGGTTAGACTTAAACCATGATTTTTTGAAAAACTTTAAACTTTTTTCACTCAAAAATCCGGTGGATCCGACACATTTTGGGGGTAAAAACCCAATTGGGTCGACTCAGGAATGACTCTTGAGTCTTCCAAAATTTATTTTACAAGGTTAGACCCTAACCATGATTTTTCGAAAAACTTTAATTTTTTCACTCAAATATCCGGTGGATCCGATACATCCTGGAAGTGGAGACCCATTTGGGTCGACTCAAAGGTGACTCTGGAGTCTTCCAAAATTTATTTTACAGGGTTAGACTTAAACCATGATTTTTTGAAAAACTTTAAAATTTTTACACTCAAATATCCGGTGGATCCGACACATCCTGGGGTGAAAACCCATTTGGGTCGACTCAGGGATGACTCTTGAGTCTGCCAAAATTTATTTTACAGCGTTAGACTGAAACCATGATTTTTTGAAAAACTTTAAAATTTTTACACTCGAATATACGGTGGATCCGACACATCCTGGGGTGGAAACCCATTTGGGTCGACTCAGGGATGACTCTGGAGTCTTCCAAAATTTATTTTACAAGGTTAGACTTAAACCATGATTCTTTTAAAAACTTTAAAATTTTTACACTTTAATATCTAGTGGATCCGACACATCCTGGAAGTGGAGACCCATTTGGGTCGACTCAGGGATGACTCTTGAGTCTTCCAAAATTTATTTTACAGGGTTAGACTGAAACCATGATTTTTTGAAAAACTTTAAAATTTTTACACTCAAATATCCAGTGGATCCGACACATCCTAGAAGTGGAAACCCATTTAGGTCGACTCAGGGATGACTCTTGAGTCTTCCAAAATTTATTTTACAGGGTTAGACTTAAACCATGATTTTTTGAAAAATTTTAAAATTTTTACACTCAAATATCCGGTGGATCCGACACATCCTGGAAGTGGAGACCCATTTGGGTCGACTCAGGGATAACTATGGAGTCTTCCAAAATTTATTTTACAGGGTTAGACTTAAACCATGATTTTTAGAAAAACTTTAAAATTTTTACACTCAAATATCCGGTGGATCTGACACATCCTGGAGGTGGAAACCCATTTGGGTCGACTCAGGGATGACTCTTGAGTCTTCCAAAATTTATTTTACAGGGTTAGACTTAAACCATGATTTTTTGAAAAATTTTAAAATTTTTACACTCAAATATCCGGTGGATCCGACACATCCTGGGGGTGAAAACCCATTTGGGTCGACTCAGGGATGACTCTGGAGTCTTTCAAAATTTATTTTACAGGGTTAGACTTAAACCATGATTTTTTGAAAAACTTTAAAATTTTTACACTCAAATATCCGGTGGATCCGACACATCCTGAAAGTGGAGACCCATTTGGGTCGACTCAAAGATGACTCTTAAGTCTTCCAAAATTTATTTTACAGGGTTAGACTTAAACCATGATTTTTTGAAAAACTTTAAAATTTTTACACTCAAATATCCGGTGGATCCGACACATCCTGGAAGAGGAGACCCATTTGGGTCGACTCAGGGATGACTCTTGAGTCTTCCAAAATTTATTTTACAGGGTTAGACTTAAACCATGATTTTTTGAAAAACTTTAAAATTTTTACACTCAAATATCCGGTGGATCCGACACATCCTGGAAGTGGAGACCCATTTGGGTCGACTCAGGGATAACTATGGAGTCTTCCAAAATTTATTTTACAGGGTTAGACTTAAACCATGATTTTTTGAAAAACTTTAAAATTTTTACACTTAAACATCCGGTGGATCCGACACATCCTGGGGTGAACACCCATTTGGGTCGACTCAGGGATAACTATGGAGTCTTCCAAAATTTATTTTACAAGCTTAGACTTAAACCATGATTTTTTTAAAAACTTTAAAATTTTTACACTTAAATCCGGTGGATCCGACACATCCTGGGGGTGAAAACCCATTTGGGTCGACTCAGGGATGACTCTTGAGTCTTCCAAAATGTATTTTACAGGGTTAGACTTAAACCATGATTTTTTGAAAAACTTTAAAATATTTTCACTCAAAAATCCGGTGGATCCGACACATCCTGGGGGTGAAAACCCATTCGGGTCGACTCAGGGATGACTCTTGAGTCTTCCAAAATTTATTTTACAGGCTTAGACTGAAACCATGATTTTTTGAAAAACTTTAAAATTTTTACACTCAAATATCCAGTGGATCCGACACATCCTGGAATTGGAAACCAATTTGGGTCGACTCAGGGATGACTCTTGAGTCTTCCAAAATTTATTTTACAGGGTTAGACTTAAACCATGATTTTTTGGAAAATTTTAAAATTTTTACACTCAAATATCCGGTGGATCCGACACATCCTGGAAGTGGAGACCCATTTGGGTAGACTCAGGGATGACTCTTGAGTCTTCCAAAATTTATTTTACAGGGTTAGACTTAAACCATGATTTTTTGGAAAATTTTAAAATTTTTACACTCAAATATCCGGTGGATCCGACACATCCTGGAAGTAAATCCTCGGGGTCGACTGAGGGATGATTAAAGAGTCTTCCAAAATTATTTCAGAGGGTTTGATTCCGACCATGATTTTTGGAGTCAGTTTTTTCAACATACCGATATCCGTTGGATCCGACACATCCCAGGGGTGGAAACCCATTTGGGTCGACTCAGGGATGACTCTTGAGTCATTTCAGGGGTTAAACTCAAAACATGATTTTTCGAAAACCTTTAAAATTTTTACACCCCGATATCCGGTGGATCCGATATTTCGGGGGTAGATCCTCACCGGGGTGGACTAAGGTATTATTAAAGAGTCTTCCAATATTTATTTCAGAGGGTTAGACGCTATCCATAATTTTTGAGTAACTTATTTCGGATATCCGGTGGATCCGACACATCCTGGGTGTGGATCACCCCTAGGTCGATACAGAGATGATTCTCGAATCATCCAAAATTTATTTTAAAGGGTTACAATCTAACCTTGATTTTTTCAGAAACTTAGAAATTTTTACACTCAGATATCCGGTGAATCCGACACACTCTGGGAATGGATCTTCACCCGGAGAGAGTCTTATGATTTTTGAATCTTTCAAAATTTTTTATGTGTCGTCTGACTATTTTTTATTATTTTTTGTATATCTATCTTTACGCTCAATTGACCGGTCGAAACTTCAGCTACATTAATTCAAAAGATGTGATTCAATTTTTTAGTATGATTTTACAAAGCTACTATTTCTTTATATAAAACATTATTGCAATTATAATGGGATTTTATAGGGGTGATATTTCAAGTTATATAAAAGGAATTTTATATAAAAATATGTGTTTGATTTCTTTATCCTTTCCTCGAATGTCTACAAAAGATTTAAGGTCATTTACTTACTTTGTTTGTTGAGCTTAATATATCTAAGATAAATTAAATAGTTACCATATAAAGAAAGCAAAATAACTTGCAATTTCAAAATGGTTGTGAAGAATAATGCCTTGTTTTTTTATTCTCTCATAAACCTTTGTTGTCCAACATGTAGAAATATTTAGACGTTACCGACATGATTGGAATTCAACATATTCTACCAGAATGTTTACACTATTCAAAAATGAGTCGAAAACATACTATTAAAGAATTGCTAAGCTCACCTCTTCAATTTCCTCACTTCTTTAGATACTTAGATACCTATACAACTGTATGACGAAATATGAACAGTCTTAATTCGTAATAATGATCTTTATTTGAACTGTTAGTGCTTTTCATCATTTATTACTTTTTTTGTCTAGACTTACCATTTTTTAGTAATATTGTAAATGGGTGATCAAGTTATTGAGACACGTCAATCTTAATAAATAAACATTTTTTAAATGCAGTAGAATGTTTTTTTGTAATTTTTTATTGATTCTTTATTAATAATATATATAATAATAATAATATATATTCAACTTGTGTGTTTATTCTGTCAATGTCAACAATTATAATTGACATTTGACATAAGCTATTGACATTGATATAAGCTAGTTTCTCGCGATGCTACAGATTTATAAGTAATCTGTAGCGATATGTAGAAATCTATTTTACGTTTTGACGTTGTTGTTACGTACTGCTTACTACTAGATGGCATTGCTTGTACATAATACAACGTTCCTCGTTTTTGACTATTAATTAAAATAGAGATTATTCCAGTTTGAAAGTTTTTTTTTAATTGTTATTATTTACTTTTGAACCAACTAATTGGTACCCAGCGCAGATGCAAAAAATGACAACTGCAAATCTGCAACAAACTTGTGAATCTATTGCCCAGTTTTATGATTTACCGAACATAAAGAATGAAATCGAACTTTGGCAGCAATTGTGGCACGATCTAACAAATCTTGCAGTTGTTGATGTCCTTAAAGAAACGGAAAAAGCATTGAAAATTTTGACCGCGTTGCCATGCACGACCTGTACAGTAGAGCGGTCCTTGAGCAGCCTCAGAAAACTAAAAACATGGCTAAGAAGCACCATGGCAAAAGATCGTCTTAATGGTCTAGCCATGATGCATGAGCGTACACAGAGCTATAATAAATAAAAATCTAAATAATTTTAATGATAAAGTGGTTAAAATTTTTGCAAAAAAACCCCTACGGTTATGTTTTAGTTAAATATTATTTTTGTTAAAATAAATAATTAAAACTGTGTCAAAAAGTTTGATTTAGTTATTGTGCTATCGAGGCCTGAAGTTTGTACATTGATATTGGAACCGTACTTCCAAAGTCTAACCCTTTATGCTTTCGACTATACCAGGGGGTCGATTCTCGAGTGTGTGCGCCTGAAAAAGTATATTTTTTCTAAACAAATTTTGACGTCACACTTTCCCAGTCCATTCTTGAACCATGTACTATCGGCTGCTTCAGAATAGCATATACATTTTCAAACTCAAATCGCTTACAATGAAATAATTTTAAGGACGGCCTTAATTTTAAGGACGGCCTATTTATTGTGTACAACCAATCACGGTTTAAATAACAATAAATTTGAAATCAGTTAAACAGTTGTCCACGCCCACATCTTTAATGTTTGCAGCATAAGGTATTTTATTGCCCCATTGCCCCCCCCTACTCATAAGCTGGCGACGCCCTTGTAGAGTTGTAACAACAATAACCAAAAAAGAGCTGATTAAAAAGTTGGAAAGTTGACGCTGCAGGCGGCTCCTGACGAACGCACTCAATATACCAAATTCGTTATCCGACAAAAGATAATTGGTTTACAAGGGCATTCTATAAGAGATAAGTCGGATTATGTGTTTGTGTGTAAGGGCGATGATGTAGCCGAGTCCTTTATCCGCTCGACTTGCTAGATTTATTAGCCATAAATTGCATCGGACGTATAGTTTGGCTCGAAAATACCAAGCATGTTAATAAGATAATTCCATTTTTGTAAATTCTACAGGAAAATACAATGAAATAAAACAATTATTCTGTAACTAGCTTATTATGATTTTGATAATTTTTTTACACTTATATTAATAAATACACTCGTCACAAAAAGTATGGCATAAGTGATTTATGAATAAAGTTTTTATCAATCTCTTTTCATTTTTTTTTGGAAAATGAATTTGGAATTAAAAATCAAAAAATAATGGGCGTAAATAATGAAAATAACCCGTGGGTCTACTAACATCTCTCATTCTTCGTGGAAGACTTCTTATCAGGTCACTTATATGTAATCTAAATCCAAATTTTCCCATTCTTCTATTAAAACATTTTCCAGCTCATAAAGGTTGTCTAGAGTGATATTACGAGTTCTTATGCGCCTGTCCAGGTAGTCCCACACATGTTCAATTGGGTTTAGCTCTGGAATAACTGCTGGCCAATCTAAAACTTCGATACCAACCTCTTGAAGTCATTCCATCATTATTCTGACAACGTGCGGGCGAGCGTTATCGTGTATTAGAATAAAATTCTCTGCAATGATTGGAGCAAATGGCGCTACATTTTCCTCAAGAAACTTCCTTACATACCGATCAGCTGTCAGTGATCCCCTACGAAACACAATTAACTCCGCGTGGCCTTCAAAACTGATGCCTTTCCATACCTTAATCGAACCATCTCCATAATTTCTGGCTGCTCTTATATTACACTGAGCAAACAATGGAACAGTAAAAGGCATTCTGGGTCTGATTCCAAAATTCCTTGATCTGTTTCTAACTGTGTTGATAGATATTGTACCATTACGGACTCCAGAGAGAACATTTTGCAGTTGTCTGGCTTTAACATGACGAGTTCGCAAAGTCTGACCCACTGTATATTAGACACAACCTTATCATCGTTACCAAACCCATCCCTACAACAGAACGTACCCGAAACAAAACCCTTACCAACGAACGTAACCGGAAACCCCTGTCAATACTACTATAAATTAGGGCAAACACCTCGTTTCAATATAGTTATAGTAGCAGTTCCTTTTGATGCAGAAATATACCCATTATAGTAGTAGTTCCTTTTGATGCAGAAATATACCCATTACAGTAGCAGTTCCTTTTGATGAAGAATCCACGACCACCAGCCAAAAACCCAACTACAAGCACAACCGTGTGATTTATATACCCACGGACTATAAGTCTTGAGGGTACAGCGTGTTCGGTTGACATTAAATGTAGTTTCTTTTTGCTTTCAAATTCAGTCTAATTACAAGGTGTTTCTATCTTTTTCACCTTAGTTTTTGTGTAGTTTCTGTTGTTTATTCGTAACGTATAAAAAGATAGTGGCGCCCTTAACCCTTATATACCAACAATCCTTTCTATAGTAAGCATTAACTTGGAGTCGAACCACTTCTTGAGAGAGTCTCATAGCCGGAATCTCTTTTTGGGACTAGTATTGTTACAAATTGGCGCCCTGCCTCTTTGGAAGGATATTGTTACAAATTGGCGCCTTTTGGGAACTAATATGGTTACAAAACAAACGTACTGCGCACAAGAATTTTTAAAATGTAAATAATACAAATAGTATTTATCAAAATCTGTTCAATTTAGGTTTTGATAATGAGAAAATGAACAAAAACCATAGCAATGTGGTTTTTAGATGGTAACCAATAAAAAACTTTAAAGAATTTCCGTGGCAACGCTATTTTAACAAGCAGTAGTAAATTGTTTTATTTAAGTTGTCATTGTTGTAATTTAAGTATAAAGTTTGTTTAATTCAATTCTGAATAATGGTTAGTTTAACGGAAATGCATAAAATAACAGTTTTACAAATGATTGGTTACGGAGATAACATCCGAACACAACAGGAAGTAACTCGCCTATTTCATGAGAAATTTCCTAATTTACCGCCTATATCCCAAGGAACAATAAGTAAAATAGAAAAGCAGTTTCGCGAGTTTGGTCATGTAAGGCAGATAAAAAAAGCAGCTACCAATGCACTGAGTAATGAACTCAAATTAGATGTGTTGCTTGAGTTTCAGGAAAACCCACATACATCGAGTAGACAGGCATCCACTACATTCAATGCTAGCCATACATCGATAGCAAACATATTAAAAGAATATAATTGCATCCGTATAAGATGATACCTACTCAGGAGCTCATGGAAGACGATTTTGATAGGAGAACTTTCTTTTGTGAGCAAATGATGGACATGTTGGATAACAATATTATCCAATTAGAAGACGTTATGTTTTCTGATGAGTGTACTTTTTTACTTAACGGTCATGCTAATCGGCAAAATTGCCGCTACTGGTCCACGGAAAATCCTCACTGGATGAGAGAAGAACACACTCAATACCCTCAAAAGGTTAATGTTTGGGCAGGGATTGTAGGGAACAATATCATTGGTCCCTTTTTTATTGAGGGCAACTTGAATGGCAAAAATTATTTGGCACTACTTCAAAATGATGTCATTCCAACGTTGGCAAATTTATATCCTGATCCAGGTAACCCTCAAGTTCCAGCGAATACGATATGATTTCAGCAGGATGGAGCACCACCACATTACCAACTTAATGTCCGGCAGTACCTCGATACAATATTTCCCAATCGGTGGATAGGGAGGCGAGGATCGATTGAATGGCCAGCGCGATTACCTGATCTTACATTATTAGATTTCTTTTTATGGGGATATGTGAAGAGCCATGTGTACAAAACTAAACCTTCTGATTTAAATGACTTAAAAGAACGAATAACGCTTGCGATTAGGTCGATCACGCCTGATATGTTAAATAATGTTAGAAGACAGTTTTATTTGAGATTAGGATGTTGCCAAGACGTTCGCGGAGAACATTTTGAACATCTACTTCATTAACATTCATAGTTCTTTTTCGTGTTCTACATTTTATTACGTTTTGCATTACATTTTAGTTTTTGATTGTATTGTAGCGAATTTCGGTAACAACATGATATTAATTTTTTTTGTGTTAATTTTTGCATTAAATTTAAAAACAATAACATTTTTGAATAGAGAATGAAGAGACCTTTCAAATGATATATCACAAGCCTATACTTCCCATTTAAAAAACTGGGGGTTGTACTTGTCATTCTAAGGGGGTTATAATTTAAATTTGACGTGTTTCGGGATTTTTTATAAATATGTACAGTAACCGAAATGATGAAATTATTCCATTTGGCTTTTAGACACTGTACAATATAAATAATTTTCTATCACCAGTTAACATTAA
Organism: Ophraella communa; assembly: GCA_035357415.1. Lineage (NCBI taxonomy): Eukaryota > Metazoa > Arthropoda > Insecta > Coleoptera > Chrysomelidae > Ophraella > Ophraella communa. Next base: position 30,756,488 of record CM068992.1, on the reverse strand, counting down.
TTAGTTTAAAATATAATGATTTAAATCAATTTTATACTATTTTTTATTATATATACATATTTATAAAGTATATTAAAATAAAAAAAAAACATTACTAGTTACATATTAATATCACTCAAATTATATATTATCTTTATTATTATGATAAAAATTGCTTTTTTAATAAAATTGCAAATACTTGGAATTCCAGCAGACCAAAAACAGTTTAAGTCCCAAATTAGGAATCAGTTTTCACAAAGGGTTCCAGAGACTGAAGGATCACATAATTAATACTAACAATCAGAAAAACTTGGAAAAATATTGGAAGACAAATTCTAAAGTGTTGGGGGGGTTCTTCTTACTTTAAATCAAATTAATGTCATGAAAATCTTGCCCCCCATTCCAATGGAAATACTGCAATGACGCTCACACCTTTATTAATATTTTTATTGTAAGTATCTTTCGGTAGGACTATATCAAATTGATACACCAGCAATTCTATGTACTAATGGCGCATTTCTTATTATCCACATTGTCGGATATTTTCATCGGGTTTTAAATACCATAATTCGCTGAAATGAAATTGGAAATTGGAATAATCAAACGGGATTTTCCTCGATAAAGAACCGCTAATAAAATTTTTCCAAATTACTATTATTTAATTAAAACTCTCGTGTTTGTATGTATATTGTAACGTAATCAAATGGCCTTATTAGAAAATTAAGATATTTAACAAAAAAAAATCTTATTAATTAATTAGAGGAAAGGTAGTTTATTTAAGTTTAAAAAGAGAATTAAAAATTATATTTACATAAATTAAAATTGTCAACAAATCACCTTGTATATAATATAAGATTTAATAATATAAGATTTACCATACAGATGAGTAGGTTGATGGTTTCTATGTATTATCTAAATGTGTATTCATGGTGCCTATAAAAAATTTTTCAAAATTAGTACTTATAGAATTTCACTGAAATTTTGCTCACATCTAATTATACAATCTGAAAAATAAAAAAGATAAACAAATAATGACGTTATGAATTAAATGACAGTGACAATAATTGTCACCTGATATAGGGTAGCTTCCAAAGAGATGTTTTGATATGTCAACTATGACAGAAGAAAAATGTTAACGTAATTTAGATAAATTAAATAATAACAGATAAAACACAAACAATTCAATTTAGAAATATAAGATGTAATGTTTCCTATTCTCAAAGCAAGGTTAATTTGATTGGACAAGGAATGATATAAAATTTAGAGATATAGAGGGCGAATTTTAATATAAAAAAGGAAAAAAGAGGAAAATCGGGGTTGTTATTGATTTTTGAAAAAGAGTTAGATAGTTTTTGGTTTTTTTTGGAGAATAAAAGGTTTTTTTTGTTAAGAAAAGTTGCTAGTAACAGATTAATCAAAATCATATATAAAATTTGTTAAAAAAATTGTAATTAGATAGTAAAAAAATGATTTGTGACCAGTGAAAGTTACCTTTTACACGTTCCTAAAGTAAAAGGTGAATCCTGAGTGATCTTCGTAAAGGTATTCATATTGTTTTAAAACATTGAGACAGTATTAACTGCTACTAGGAGAAGTATTAAAAAGGTATTAGTAGATATACTAGGAGAGTTCTAACCCACTAGAGGAGTGGGGGTACCTCCGTATATACAGCATAGGAGTTCTGGAACGGTTCTGAACTGTGGTTCTGAATTGTGGACCAGTTGTTTATTTGGAATAGTTGTGTTATATTATGATGATTAAATAATTGAGCGACTGGAACGAATTTTATTGGAATTATTAAAGAATTAAACGAGTTTGTGTTGTATTGCGGGTTGCCTGCTGGTTTGAAAAAAAGGGACTGCGTGGCGGCCGCTGGTGGGATTTGAACCACGGACCGTCGTTAGAATTTTTACAATTTAAGCGCCCTTACCCACTGGGCTGCTAACGAAGGATTATATAATGTTATGAATGGGTATTTAAACTCGCGTCGCGTATTTTGATCGTTTTCATGGAATTTGGTCTGTGATAGATATCTTGTAATCATATACAGGGTATGTCGGGATACTAAACAACTTTTTTGTTTTTAAAATATCAATTTGATGATATGGTACGGGTTAGATACGGGATATATACAGGGTTTGTCGCGAATTAGATCGTCGAAATATCGAATTATGATCATTCTTAATACGCAAAAATGGCAAAAATGTCGGTACGGGGGTATGGTCGTTAATTAAAAATGTCAATTCGATCATTCGTATATTATGATGTGGGTAAAAGATAATTTCGAGTGTACAGGGTATATCGCGAATATCATTCGTAAGGGAGATGTCAATTTTTCATACGGGATATACAGGGTTTGTCGAAATATCGGATTATGATCATTCTTAATACGGAAACGGTTACGTGGCAAATAAAAATGTTTATATACGTGGGGGGTATGACGGTTCTCCATTTTCTGATCGAACAGTAATTCTCTCTTTATATGGGAATGAATTAGGATGTAAAGTTACGACACAACGATTGTCAAAAGGGTACCAGTAATACGATGCTATGACGTCATCACACATATTTTACAAGGGTCATGCGATCGTCAACGGCCAGTTACATTATGTCTTCAGAAGAGCACAGTCATGGAATTGAAGACATTGCTTTTTATGAAGATAAGAGTAAGGTTATGAAACAAACTAGGGAAGCAAGAACAACGTGGAGCAGTCTAAACTGGGATTGCCGTAAATTACCGAAAACTACTTATCCGTTAAGACGTATTCAACCATGTTTAATAGAACTGAAGAAGAAGAGAGCATAAAAAATGAAATTAATAATGTTTTTGCCATGTCATGTATAATTTTAGCATCTGTCTTTGTTTTAATTTTAAAAATTATTTTAAAAATTGTTAAACGTAAATTTGAATCTTCGTGTAATATAAAAGTTGATGAATAAACAACTTGTTTTATTTCTAAGTAGTGGTGTATAAAATAAAAACTCATTTGTGGTTAAGGTTTATTTATTTTATGGTAATACAGTATTCAAAAACCAGTGGCGGAGACGTTGTACGTTTCGTTCGGTGCACGAATATAGTCCAGAGGTGTGACAGGGGTTTGGATCCTTGGCAAAGTTTACTGTTGCACACGGTGTACCATCGAACTTGCCGACTTCGCAAATGTGAGGAAAAACGTTGAAAATGTTACATTTATTTTGCAGAAACTTGGCTTTTTGTTGACCACGAACGTAAATGTAGTCTGCAGCATACAATAGCTTGCTTTCCAATATTTCATTAACTTTAGAATATTCTACATCTCCTGAAGAGTATCGAATTCCGTGCACATTTTTTCCAAGTAGGTTGCAGTCTTTTTGTCCTCATTACTTAATGTAGAAAACGGTTGAGGTGGTAAAAACATGTAATGTGAACTTTTGAAACCAATTTCTATCGTTAGTTCTTTGACAACGAAAAATCCATCTACGACAAAGCCTTGAATGTCTACAAAAGCTATTCTCATGTTGACGTCTGCTCGAACACTAACTCTAATCAACGTCTAGTTTAAACTTTTAACAATTTCGGTGAGGGGGAAGTATTCCATTACACAATCATGAATTATGATGCAATAGACTTTGGTATTTTCGGGAAAGCCTATGTTTGCTTCAATATCAAGTTTCACATCGACTGTGGACGCCTTCATGCTTTCTTCCTGTTTGGAACAATCGATAACAAACAATGCCCGTTTCTTGAAAGAGGAATAATCCAGCAGGGGGCGCTTCTGTGTGGAGTTCACGTAGTTGGGATAGAATTCAATATAGTTAAAATATGCTTCATTGTAGTCAGTTTTACTAAAATCCAAATGCATTCTTTCATTGGGCCAAAATTTACCATTAAGTGACAGTCTTATACTTTGTACATCTGCATTGTCAATAGCGCTTTTCATTGATAACAATTTAAATTGGTATACCCATATTCAATAGGTAACGTTTCTTCAAAAATATCCTCTCTAATTAGGGCCATTAAAAGAATGGGAGATTTATCTAAAAAACTGCGTATTTAATATACTATGCACACATTCAAAGTAATTTAATATATTTATTATCAGCTTGGTTCTCTACAACAAAAAATAATATAAATTGTATATATAAATTACAAAATAAAGCTTTAAAAAACCCTTTTTAGGTTACCATGTTTCCAACCAAAATTGCTATTTATATAACTAGTTGCATATAGTGAAGAGATATCAAAAGGCCTCCTTTTTTTTTTTTTTTTTTCCTGAGGTGAAAATCTTCGTAAGACATCTGGGAGCGTATCCCAGGTGTGCAGGATTCCACCAGAGTAAGACCGGCGGCACTCGTTATCCCCCTTTAGGGAAGACATCGAGCACCGCCGGCCTCAATTCCAGTGACCTACCTGCTAAAAACACCTCCTCTTCCACCAGTTGTACCTAGGACTGCTTTTTCAGCGTTACATCAAAAGACCTCCTAATTACAATTATTTGTGCTTCGATTTACATAAAATTATATATAGTAGTTCTGAAAGGTCTCTGTATCAAATAGGAAGAAGATATAATTTACTTCATACCGGAAGGCTACTGATTATCTTTCATATAATTGACATCACTTGCAGAAATCGAATTTCAACACGTTAAGAGGCCACAGGAAAAAATCGCAAGGAATGGTTCCACCAGAAGAACGGTGCATGCCACAATATCTTAAATCATTATTGTAGCTATTACCATAACTTGTGATTAAAATATATGTAAAATTGAGGATAAAATAAAGATTATAAGAAGAGGCCACAGGCGGTTCTTTAATAGCCATCAGGCGACAATTTCCCAGAAACAGAAAAAACTATACGTACTCAACTCAATGGGTGACAGCTGGGTTTGTAAGCCAGACTAACAGACACCTTAAGTTATAGTACTTCTCCCACATTGTGGTACCTGTCGTATTTCTGTGTAGAAAAAGTCGACCGCCCCTTTTATACCATAAGGAACCTTAGACTTAGACGATATTGAGCCAGATTTACAAATACTGGGACCATAATAAAGTAACTCAAAAAATTATGCATAATATATTTATCGGGTCTAAAAAATGCCAAAATATTATTATTATTTTTAAGAAAAGTTTAATAATAACCTAGAAAACTCAACTTTCCTGAAAAATTCCGAAATACTATTTTGGGGCCCCTATATCACAGCTCTTGTAACCCTCGAGATACGGCATATGGAGGTTGAAAACAGTGTTGAGGGGGAAAGGACAAGGTCCCCTATTTCTTTATATTCTTTTATTGTCAATATACTGGTGAGAACATGAAGATTTTGAAAAAAATATCCATTTTTCATGAATTTACATTTAACCGGAATTTTAATTGGACAAAAATTAATTTTGCACTCACCCTGATAATAAACGACGTTAGTCAGTGCAAGCACTGACCAAGTGGCCGTTTTGAACCGCCCTTTAGCTACACTGAAATCATCTGCCTCAAAAACAAACATCAGAAATATCGGGCTGTCTTTTCTTCACTATTTTCTTCGAATTTTCAATTGTTTGTCAAATATATCAATCATTTAGTAAGTATCTGCCAAATGTTTAACCTGAAATAATCTTTCAAATTATTCTCGTTTTATTTTTTCATAACAAACAAAACAATTTCTGTATGTAACCTTCAAAGAGTTGTATACTTTGGTTTTAAAACTTCTGCAAACAATATATATGTGTATACTAAAATGTAAAGCAGTTACCTCCTGAAAAACAGTCTTAAGAATTAGTTTCTTAACAGTGCCTGTAATAACTCAAAAGTTTATAATAATGAAAAATATTGCGATTACATAAATATTGCAACAAATAATATATATACAAAGTATTAGAAATACTATCCCAATGCTACATAAGTACATGCTTCCTCAATTATATATTTTCCCAATCCAGATTAGTACCCACCATAACATTCCCGCATCACTCCAAGCTCCACAATACCATTTTTAAACTTATCAAAGCAGAAAAACATGCGTTTAAAAAAATTACCTTGTATAAAACGATAAAAGTGTTTTTTATAAAGATATACTTCCTTTATATCTGAAATAAATATAAATTTGTTAACAAGTACTTATAGAATGGCGATGTGTATTCAATTTCAAAAATGTTGGTTTCTGTGGTACATTTGTAAAAAATGGTCTGCATTTATCTTGTACTTAGTTTCATCTGAATATCTTCCATATTTATATCTGCAACTGATAAAAACAACAAAAATAATTTAATATCTTTCCATTTTATTTGGTGAAACCTTTAGATTTGTTACCTTGTATAGAAATATAAAGATTTTTTCATATAGACTTATGTTCTTGATACCTAAAAATATCTTTCATGTTCTCTATAATAGACCTGTAATTAATAAATCAAAACAATTATTTGCAATGTCTTATCATCATATAAAAATGTAAAAACCTACAATAAAAAAGTTACCTTTTATAGAACAATCATTCTTCTTTTAAAACCTAAATTTCTTGATACCTAATAACTTACAATGTTTTAAAAATTAAAGAAATCACCAGACGATGAAGTAGACCAGAGTCACATGTCTGGATATATCCAATCAAAGACGTTCCTGTAAAATTCTAGAAAGCTGTTTTACAAATTAATATATAAGATCAATAAAAAATGTAATTTTTAACTTGATATTACCTGAAGCATTGTCCCAACAGCACTCCTATGATATCTAGCAGGAATATTACTCAATGATTCTGCCTCATGTTGTTTTCGATGTCTTAGTCCCAATCCAATTTTCTTTTCGCAGGATATAACAGAATCTCCAATTTTCTTTCTTGCTTTCATAATCTGCAAACATTTTTTCACTTTAGATTATCACCCAGAAAAGTCTTTGTTTATTACCTTTTGCAAAACAAGTCTCCAAATGATGTTCAGATTCTACCAGAAGAATATTGTTTGGAAGATGTTGTGGGGTAAAATGAAGTTAAGTTTTGATATTTTTAGGGAATAGATTTTGATGTATGGTAACCTAAGGTTTTTGTAGACTAAATATACTTTGTATGTAAAATAAAGGGTAAAATAAAGGATAAAATAAAGATTATAAGAAGAGGCCACAGGCGGTTCTTTAATAGCCATCAGGCGACAATTTCCAGAAACAGAAAATACTATACGTACTCAACTCAATGGGTGACTGCTGGGTTTGTAAGCCAGACTAACAGACACCTTAAGTTATAGTACTTCTCCCACAATGTGGTACCTGTCGTATTTCTGTGTAGAAAAAGTCGACCGCCCCTATGGAAGATCACGAGTGGAGGGATGAACTGCCCAAGCTGTAGAGATGATCCAGTTAAAAATGCTCGTGCATACGAGAGCTTAAAGTTTACAAGCTGTTCAAGTTTACTGAATCTTTAAATTAAAGAGATGCTTCTAGTTTACTGAATTATATTCCAACTGTATATGACAGTAAACCAGTAGAAGAAATGAGACTGGGAATAATTCAGATTCTACCAGAAGAAGTATGGATAACTTGCAGATTGGGTTCATCTTAAGAGGCAGAGGAAATGAGTTTTATGAGGAATAATCCTGCAGTTCGGGTGAGAATAGATTTTCAGTTTGAAAGGGTGAGTTTTTCTTAGGACAAAATTAATGCTGATGATGGTCGACCAAGTGATATTGTCGTAAGAGATAATGGTGATGTGCTACTTAGATTTAGAGGACATTTTTTGCAAAACAAGTCTCCAAATGATGTTCAGATTATTCCAAAAGAATATTGTTTGGAAGATGTAGTGGGATAAAATGAAGTTAAGTTTTGATATTTTTAGAGAAGAGATTTTGATGTATGGTGACATAAGGTTTTTGTAGACTAAATATACTGCTTGGAGTAACTTGATTTTGATAATTAGGACATGAATCTTATGAAAAGCGAAGTATGGATAACTTGCAGATTGAGTTCATCTTGAGAGGCAGAAGAAATAAGTATTATGGGGAATAGTGCTGCAGTTCAGGTTAGAAAAGATTTTCAGTTTTTTAAGCATAAAATAGTTTGAAAGGGTGAGTTTTTCTTACGACAAAATTAATACTGATGATGTTCGACCAAGTGATATTGTCGCAAGAGATAATGGTGATGTGCTACTTAGATTTTAAGGACACTGTATACATTCTAAAATATTTAATGATCAAATTGAAACTGTTACGAAAAAGAATTTATGCTGCCAATGCCAAAACATTGATAGTTTGCAAAAAATTTTGTAATAGATTATTTCAATTTTTTATTTCCGTATTATCATTATTGCTAATTTGTTTGACATTAAAAAATATGAAAAATTATTATTAATATATTCGTAAAAAAATTCCAAATTTTAAAAATTTTTGTTAATAATTTGACAGCGTTATTGTTGTATCAAAAATGTAAAAATTTATAATAATCTACCTATTTACACGAAAATTATATAAAACAATAAAGGAAACTGTTTTTTTAATGTTGTGTTTGTATAATATTTTGTTATAAAATATACGTTATATAAATAATAATTTTAAAAAAGCCATAATAGATTTTCTTTATAAAATGCCTCAAATTATTTATATTTAATGAAATTTACAACCTTTTTGAAAGTTATTATTTTTTAATTGTTTCCACCTTGTATACAAAAATTTTTACTGCTTTTGTAAACTGTCTTTTACATTCTTCTAACTATAAATATACGCAGGTGTAAAGTATATATATATATATAATATAAAAATGTATATTAATGTATGTACCTATATACACAAAATTATATAAAACATTAAATAAAATATCCTTTTTTTATACAGATTATTAAAATGTTTCAAAATTTGAACTTAAATATGAAATATATCATTTATATAAAAAAACTTCCAAGAAAAATCTCCAAGTAAAAATTGAATTTCATAATATTTTTTCTAAAATATACGTTTAACTCTATCAAAAAATATCTTAAGTAAAATAATAGTTTTAGAAAACCTAAAATAATTTTTTCTCATAAATTAACTCAGATTAAACATATTTACGCAATAAAAAAACATTTTAAATAAAAATAATCACAGATAATCATTAAAATTCCCATTTTAATGCACTTACCTTTCGAAAATCAAATTCTGGAGATGATCTCGAAGTAAATCAATACAGATAGAAAATGTTTTTAAATACTAAAGTTTCATGAATAATTTGATAGCGCTATTACTATATCAGAATTGTATAAATTAATATTGATCTAGCTATATTCACAAAATTATATAGAACATTAAATAAAACGTAATTTTTTTAATATTGGTTATTAAAATGCTTCAAAAATTGACCAAAAAGATAAAATATTTCATTAATAAAACAGAACTTTATTAATCCGTCAAATAAAGATTAAATTTTATATTTTTTTTCTAAAATATACGTTTTACTCTATTTAAAAAATATATTAAGTGAACTAATAATTTTAGAAAACGCACAATATATTTTCTCTATAAATTACCTTAAAATAATTATTTTTAAACAAATTTACTTTGTAAACAATCAACCTTTTTCGAAAGGTCTTATTTTTTAATTGATCCAAAATTTCTAATTAAATTCTGTCCTGTATACAAAAAAACTTTCACCGCATTTTTTAAACTGTCTTTTACAGGCTGTCAACTATTAATATATGGAAATGTACAAAATTATTGCAGTAAAAATAACTACAGAAAGTCAATTAAATCATTTGAGTTCCCATATTTAATTGCTCCTACCTTTTTGAAAAACAAATTCTAGTGGCGATCTTGAAGTACATCGTAAATCGATACAGATAGTAAATGTTTTTAAAGACTTACCCTGTAACAAAAAAAAAAGAAATAATTAGTTTATATGAGTTAAGATTTAAGTACTGTTATTATAAATTGTTGTAAATTAGTTTTGAGGTACTTTAAGAGAAATAATTTTACTATTTTTTCCAAATTTAATAACTGTGGGTTGAAATGTTCTGAATGGGCTACTTAATAAAAATGTATCAGTTTAAATTTGAATAAAATCAATCTAAATTAATGTAAAAATCATCTGTTCTAACTAAATAATTTTTAAAATATTATAAAACCGATAGTAATTTGTTTAAATAGAAAATTATTTCGTTTATTTTTGACCTCAGCGTATTTATTTTACTATGAAAAACTTGATGGTTATAATTTTAACAGTGTATCTAATTTTTAAAATATATATTTATATCACTTACCCCTTTTATTATTAAAAAGTAGCCCAACTGATGATCGTGAAGAACGCCGTTTGAAGATCTGACGAAATTTTCTTCAATACTCACCTGTAAGAAATAAGAACTAAGAATTAAAACTTGCATAGATAATTTTGTTTCAATATATACAAGGTGTCCTAAATTATATCAGGAATGTATGTTTTGCAAGGTTTTTAACAGAGATATATTTAAAGTAAAATTAGCAAAATTTTAAAATATAAAAAGTGTAGGTACCATTTTTAAAATAAACAAGTTGGTATTACATTTATTTGATGAGATAACCTTGTTTTGTAACAAAAAGAAATTATTTTATAATATAACATTTTTCAATAATCACTCTGTATGTCGCTAAGGCGAGAAATTTATTTGACTGGGAAAATGTAACTTAAAAGAAAAAGGGAAAACTTGAAATCTTAACTACTTATACAGTATGATGCAAATGTATGGAATAAATTCATTATTTCAGAAACATAGACGACTTTTAAAAAAAATCTAAAACACGACAATTTTAATTTTTGAATGGCCATCAACTGCTATAGATGAGTTGGACATTACGTCATTAGTGATGGCGTGATGACGTCATTGACGATTTTTTTAAATACAAACGGAGGTCACGTGACAGCTTATTTGAAAGTTCTCCTTATCGCCTTTGCCACAATGTAATCATTTAAATATTTATTTCTACAGGGTTAAACAAAATTATGAACTTTGTTAAGTAACATGGAATTACAATAAATATTCATTCACTGAACTAAAATACACTAAGGACCGCCACTGGGAATAAAACAAAATAGTGTTTATTGTTGGTTTCAAAAAAAAACTACATTGATAAAAACAATGCTACTCGGAATTATTTTTACAAAAATATTTAAATCAGTATTGTCATTGACTCGTCTTTATTCGTCAATGATCTGTGAATCTGTCAAGTTTTTTGCCGACGTTAATAACAGCATTTACAAAAATGAAACAGAAACAGAACGAATCGAGATTTTAACCATGATTGGTTATGGAGATAGAGTGAGGACTCAAGCAGAAGTTCGTAATTTATTTAATGCTAAATACCCCAATCGTGATCCAATTACTCATTCAACAGTAAGTAAAATTGAAACAAAAATTAGAGAAACGGGCTATGCTAAAGATCTTCCCAGAAGTGGTAGAATATCAATATCCGAAGCCAAAAAACTGGACGTTGTACTGGTGTTTCAAGAAAATCCTCATACAGACATGTCGATATTGGGAGAAGGTGAATGTTTGTGCCGGCATTATAAACAATCAAATGGTAGAGTCATATTTTTTTGAGGTAAACCTAACTGCTGCTAGTTATCTAGAATTTCTTTAAAATTATCTGTTGTTACAGCTGATTCATCTATTTCCAAATAGAAATGATTTATGGTACCAACAGGATGGAGCTCCTCCACACTATGACGTTGAGGTACGAAATTACCTTAATAACGTTTTCCCAGGAAGGTGGATAGGTAGAAGGGGGCCTATCGAATGGCCACCAAGATATCCAGAATTGACTCCGTTAGACTTTTTTTGAGGGGATATTTAAAGAGCAGAGTAATCAAAATCGACCGAATAATGTAGAAAAGTTGAAGGAGCGAATCCGAAATTGCACAAATAACACCTGAAGTCCTCGAAAACGTTAGGAAAGAATTTACTGATCGCCTTTCTCATTGTATCATTGTTGTAATTTAATTGTATTTAAGTAAACATTTATTCTAAGTTAGTTGTATTAATAAACTAACAGTTTTGGTTAACCCTGTAGAAATAAATATTCAAATAATTACATTGTTGCAAAGACGATAAGGAGACCTTTCAAATGAGCTGTCCATGGCGTCATTACACCGTCACCAATGACGTAATGTCCAACACATCTATAGCAGCTGATGGCCATTCAAAAATTAAAATTGACATGTTTTAAGATTTTTTTTAAAAGTCGTCTGTTTCTGAAATGTATTCCATACATTTGCATCATACTGTATACGAAGATAACTCACTCTTATATTATTTTACTGTAATTTTATGTATAATTATTGCAGAAAAAAATATATAAGATTAGTTACTATATTTTAAACAAACAAAATATGACCAGTCCACCTGCTGAGGAAATAACCCCCTTAGGGGCCTCTATGTGCGATAGATGCATAGTTTGCTCAATACGTATCATATACGTTACTTATCAAATAAGAAATTTATAATATATTTATTTTAAAACGAGTTTAATAAATGAAATGTGCAACTATAAAAAGACAATAGTCGATATTGAAGGTTTTTTAATACATTTTATGGAATTTTTACCTCTAATAAAAAAAAGAATGGTTATATTCTAAGTAATAAGGTTTTTAACCATACAAATATATTAATTTGAAAATAATTGTTTTATACCGGTAAATCAGTAACTTATAATTAAGAATAGTTTATGCAATCATTAATTTTTCCAACTCTTAAATCTAGAAAATTAATTTGAATTAATTTCTTCAATTTCTAACGGAAAATGTACTCCACATTATTTCAAACAAAAACCGGCTTATAAAACGATCTTTTTTCTCTTAAATAAATAAAAAATAATAAATTAAATAAACTCACCGATTGGCCAGTCATCATCTGCTTTTCAACCATCACTTTTTGAACTGCCATTGTCAACATTCACATATTTCAGTTTTAAAAAACACTAACACTGTAGTTTTTTAATAACCGGCACTTTTTTCCGCACAAACACTATTTAGAAGAAAAATCTGTATATATACGCGCACTTAAATCCGTAAAAATACGTTTTTATTAAATGTATACCGGCTAATTTCCGAATAACTTTTGTGTACTACCGATTCGCCTGCACAAAAGGTACTGACTGATACAAACTAGTTGATTAATCATATATCGTTAACTAATTTGATTAAGAATAAAATACTTTCTAAACGACAAAATTATTCCGAAGGGAGTTACAGTCTTAAAAGAATAAGATAAATTCAGAAAAACTGTTATGTAGCATAACCTTATTTCTGAAAAACAAAATTAAATAAGGTTCTACAAACACAAATTGTTAGAATTCACAACAGTTAACGATATAAAATAAATATTTAAAAGAAAAATGAAAATACACTTTTTCATTAAATTTTCAAACATATCAGCATATTTTAAAAGTAGTACTGCACAGCCAAATGTAAAATTGTATTTTACAAGTAGCTCGACCCTGATTGTTTTTAATCCAAATTTATATCTCTCTTTGAGCCATGCAAATGATGTATCAATGTTGATGATGGGTGACTATTTTCTGTTGCTGCATTTTCAATAAACAAATCATCTAAAAATTTAAAAACTGATATTTAAAAGATGTTTGTATTGAAGGAAAGTAAAATTACTCAAAATTCCAATTTATTCTACCTGTTATTTTTAAAGTAGAAGGCCCTGACAATAACTGTTGTTCTCCTATTGCACCTGGCTCTGTAGTTCTGGAAGTTGATGGCATATCTCTTTCCTCTGAAGATGATCATTCTAAAATATTATTTTAACTGCCTAACATGGCTTAACATATTTGACTATTATTTACTTCAAACTTTGACCCAACATCAATGTTTTCTGATTTCTACAATTGTTGAACAATAGTATATGTAAGAGGAATAAATTAGTATGGGGGCCATGAGCGATTTGCAAAGGTATATTTTTTTTATTTTGGTAATCAATTAAAGTTTTTTTTTATACTCGTATATAACTGATTTATTGAATTTGATCAGAACAAATTAAAACAAAGGTTGAAAGAAATACAAATATTATCAAACGAAACAAATGACTGTATATTTAAAAAGATCCTGAATGCCTGGATTTAATTGACACGTCAAGATGGGCGTGATGGGCTGAAACACCGAGATGACGTAGGTACCTGAAATTAGATATAAAAACAGTCTGAGTATTCAATTTGCTATATATATATTAAATATTTTATTCAAACAAAAATTAGTATATTAAAATCCCCAAAAAAAGTGTTAATAATTTACTAGGTGTCTAATGCGGTTGGATCGTTATTTAACATTTTAATACTTTAACTTTAATTAAACATAATTAAATGCCTAATTATATAGGTATATTAGCAAGGGGCACAAACTCTCCCCGTGCATGTAAGGAATGTGTGGCACAAACTCTCCACAAATAACATAACTTCTGTAAGTGGCGCAATCTCTCCACAGTACAGCAAAATAATACTAGTCTGCAAGTGGCTCAAACTCTCCACAGTACAGTAAAATAATAATAGTCTGCAAGTGGCTCAAACTCTCCACAGTACAGTAAAATAATAATAGTCTGCAAGTGGCTCAAACTCTCCACAGTACAGTAAAATAATACTAGTCTGCAAGTGGCTCAAACTCTCCACAGTACAGTAAAATAATAATAGTCTGCAAGTGGCTCAAACTCTCCACAGTACAGTAAAATAATACTAGTCTGCAAGTGGCTCAAACTCTCCACAGTACAGCAAAATAAGGTTACTCTGCAAGTGGCTCAAGCTCTCCACAATACAGAGGGGGTTGTAAGGAAACAAGGATGTTAATAATCACCCTGTAGCAGGAACGGACGAACCGCAAGTGGCGCAAACTCTCCACAATACAGTATAGGTTTATGAATAAGGTTACTCTGCAAGTGGCTCAAGCTCTCCACAATACAGAGGGGGTTGTAAGGAAACAAGGATGTTAATAATCACCCTGTAGCAGGAACGGACGAACCGCAAGTGGCGCAAACTCTCCACAATACAGTATAGGTTTATGAATAAGTTTACTCTGCAAGTGGCTCAAACTCTCCACAGTACAGTAAAATAATAATAGTCTGCAAGTGGCTCAAACTCTCCACAGTACAGTAAAATAATGTTACTCTGCAAGTGGCTCAAGCTCTCCACAATACAGAGGGGGTTGTAAGGAAACAAGGATGTTAATAATCACCCTGTAGCAGGAACGGACGAACCGCAAGTGGCGCAAACTCTCCACAATACAGTATAGGTTTATGAATAAGTTTACTCTGCAAGTGGCTCAAACTCTCCACAGTACAGTAAAATAATAATAGTCTGCAAGTGGCTCAAACTCTCCACAGTACAGTAAAATAATAATAGTCTGCAAGTGGCTCAAACTCTCCACAGTACAGCAAAATAATGTTACTCTGCAAGTGGCTCAAGATCTCCACAATAGAGAGTCGTGTCAAAGGACACAAGGATGTTATTAATCACCCTGTAGCAGGAACGGACGAACCGCAAGTGGCGCAAACTCTCCACAATACAGTATAGGTTTATGAATAAGTTTACTCTGCAAGTGGCTCAAACTCTCCACAGTACAGTAAAATAATAATAGTCTGCAAGTGGCTCAAACTCTCCACAGTACAGTAAAATAATAATAGTCTGCAAGTGGCTCAAACTCTCCACAGTACAGTAAAATAATGTTACTCTGCAAGTGGCTCAAGCTCTCCACAATACAGAGGGGGTTGTAAGGAAACAAGGATGTTAATAATCACCCTGTAGCAGGAACGGACGAACCGCAAGTGGCGCAAACTCTCCACAATACAGTATAGGTTTATGAATAAGGTTACTCTGCAAGTGGCTCAAGCTCTCCACAATACAGAGGGGGTTGTAAGGAAACGTGGGTGATATTAATAATCACCCTGTAGCAGGAACGGACGAACCGCAAGTGGCGCAAACTCTCCACAATACAGTAAAGGTTTATGAGTAAAACTGCAAGTAAAAGGCATAATTGAAATACTCTGTGAGATAGACTCACTATTAAACTATATGTTTGTAAAATAATAACTTTCAAAATCAAATAACAAGTAAAAGGCATAATTGAAATACTCTGTGAGATAGACTCACTATTAAACTATATGTTTGTAAAATAATAACTTTCAAAATCAAATAACAAGTCAAATGCATAATTGAAATACTCTGTGAGATAGACTCACCTATTTAACTCCTAATGACTTATACAAGACACTACAATTCACAAAAACTTTCACTGTATATATATCTATTTATTATATTTCGTATAAACTGATGTCTTAGGTAGTTAGTCACTAAAGAACTGAACTCTGAATAGTTTTAGAAATATTCTTTTACCCTCTCATTACTTCAGTCTTACCTACCTCTCAAAGATATGAAATATGATACTTTATCGATTTCACGCAATTGGCTGTTCTCTTTATCAAAACATGCATTTTTGAAATGTTAGGTCATATTCATAATAGAATTTAGTACATTTGAAATAACAAGAGACGACCCTTTTTTTTAAATAACAGGGTGAGATAAACATAAAAAAATAAATGTCTTACATATATTATATATTTTATCCTCTCTTATGCTTCACCCCGTATAAAAAAACCATCGAAAATAATGCACGTGATAAAGAAGCTTGTTTAACATCGAACCGACACAGGTAGATGCATTATTAAAATTAGGTGTGCGAAAGTCCTCAATAAATAAAAGTTGTAACCATGAAAACTGGCAGCGGAGTGTGGCGAATCATATCGTTTTTATGTTTCATCTTCGGTTTTGTTTTTGTTTGGAAATTCGGGAGCGAATTCGGTACGGTCTTCATATTCTTCGCTGCTGGATACGCATTTTTAATATGAAGAATTCTTATACAATTTACCAACTGATGATTTTTTTTATTTAAGTGTATAGACGACATGTTGGGTTATAAAACGTACAATTTTCAATGTTTTAATATTCCTACAGGATGTTATGAAATTGCTGATCTTGAAGCGTTTATCAGTGATAAAATGAACGCAAGCAATTCAATAACACCACCGAAGGATATATTTTCACTAAAACCTAATCACAATACCTTGAAATGTGAAATTTTCAGTAAATATAAAATTTCCTTTATGCAAGCTGATAGTCTTGGGAGAATATTGGGGTTTTCACCGAAAATACTCGACGTCAACGAAATGCACTCTTCAGATCTCCCCGTCAAAATCATTAAAGTATCCAGTATTCGCTTCGATTGTAACATTACCACTGGAGCCTTTGATGCGAACAGACCTGCCCATACAATCTACGAATTCGTCATACAAGTAGATCCAGGATATTCCATTGACGAAATTCCTCATAATTTGATCTACTTACCCGTTATACCACAACGTGAAATAACTAACATCACTGTCATTGCCTTAGATCAAGACGGTCAACCTGTAAACTTTAGAGGTGAATCGAGTACATTGATATTGGAGCTTAGAGCGCGAAACAGATGGGACTAATAATCAATCATCATCATCATAAAAGACAGTTTACACATTTTCCAACTTCATTAGCTAAGCAGCCGCCGGTGAAACAACTCACGTTGGCAAACAAATTGGTGCTGCAATCGCTGGGTTTTAGATTGAAATGACAACCATGTATGGAAAACGACTTCGTCAAAATGACAATATGCCTTCGATGTTTGATATCTACCGTAAGCCGGTCTTTGATGATTCCATTCGAAAGGCTGAATACAGAACCTATGCTCCATTTATCAAATCATTCAATTGCAGTGACATTGTGGAGTTTAGCATTAATCAGGTTGATTCGTTCTTTGCAATGAGCGAAACTTTGTTGTGCATTAAAGGTTCCCTCGAAACACACGGAGCAGGAGACGTAAAATTAGCAAATAATTTTGGAGCCTTTCTTTTCGATTCATGTACGTACAGTGAAAGTGCTAGGGAAATGGAAACAGTTCGAGATCCTGGAATTGTAAGTGCCGTACGTGCCATGACTTGTTATAACCAAGAAGATTCCAATCATATGGCTATAGCTGGCTGGAATTACCCGAAAGATCCTATTCTAAATGTCAGCGACAAGTCCTTCAACCTTCAAATACCTCTCAAACATATTTTCAACATTTTTAACGATTATTCTATGATTACATGTGGACGACAAACAATACGATTAGTTCGAGCACGAAATGATAATGATTGCATCTATATTACCGACAAGTCCGGTACGGTCTCCAGTACAACTGCTAAAATTAACATTACAAGTGTTGAATTAAAAGTTAAACATATCTTTCCCAATGATGATATAAAGATAAATCTCATGAAATCCATTCAAAAAGATCAGCCTATAGTTATTCCATTTAGAAAGTGGGAGTTACACGAATTGCCCTCAATTACTAAAGGTGCAAGACGTGAGGTTTGGGCTGTTAAAACATCCACTTCAGTTGAAAGACCCCGTTTTGTTATTGTTTTCTTTCAAACTGACAAACGTAACGTGAGCACAGCCGATCCTACTTTATTTGACAATGCAGATGTACAAAGTATAAGACTGTCACTTAATGGTGAATTTTGGCCCAATGAAAGAATGCAATTGGATTTTAGTAAAACTGACTACAATGAAGCATATTTTAACTATACTGAATTCTATCCCAACTACGCGAACTCCACACAGAAGCGCCCCCTGCTGGATTATTCCTCTTTCAAGAAACGGGCATTGTTTGTTATCGATTGTTCCAAACAGGAAGAAAGCATGAAGGCGTCCACAGTCGATGTGAAACTTGATATTGAAGCAAACATAGGCTTTCCCGAAAATACCAAAGTCTATTGCATCATAATTCATGATTGTGTAATGGAATACTTCCCTCACCGAAATTGTTAAAAGTTTAAACTAGACGTTGATTAGAGTTAGTGTTCGAGCAGACGTCAACATGAGAATAGCTTTTGTAGACATTCAAGGCTTTGTCGTAGATGGATTTTTCGTTGTCAAAGAACTAACGATAGAAATTGGTTTCAAAAGTTCACATTACATGTTTTTACCACCTCAACCGTTTTCTACATTAAGTAATGAGGACAAAAAGACTGCAACCTACTTGGAAAAAAATGTGCACGGAATTCGATACTCTTCAGGAGATGTAGAATATTCTACAGTTAATGAAATATTGGAAAGCAAGCTATTGTATGCTGCAGACTACATTTACGTTCGTGGTCAACAAAAAGCCAAGTTTCTGCAAAATAAATGTAACATTTTCAACGTTTTTCCTCACATTTGCGAAGTCGGCAAGTTCGATGGTACACCGTGTGCAACAGTAAACTTTGCCAAGGATCCAAACCCCTGTCACACCTCTGGACTATATTCGTGCACCGAACGAAACGTACAACGTCTCCGCCACTGGTTTTTGAATACTGTATTACCATAAAATAAATAAACCTTAACCACAAAATGAGTTTTTATTTTATACACCACTACTTAGAAATAAAACAAGTTGTTTATTCATCAACTTTTATATTACACGAAGATTCAAATTTACGTTTAACAATTTTTAAAATAATTTTTAAAATTAAAACAAAGACAGATGCTAAAATTATACATGACATGGCAAAAACATTATTAATTTCATTTTTTATGCTCTCTTCTTCTGTTCTATTAAACATGGTTGAATACGTCTTAACGGATAAGTAGTTTTCGGTAATTTACGGCAATCCCAGTTTAGACTGCTCCACGTTGTTCTTGCTTCCCTAGTTTGTTTCATAACCTTACTCTTATCTTCATAAAAAGCAATGTCTTCAATTCCATGACTGTGCTCTTCTGAAGACATAATGTAACTGGCCGTTGACGATCGCATGACCCTTGTAAAATATGTGTGATGACGTCATAGCATCGTATTACTGGTACCCTTTTGACAATCGTTGTGTCGTAACTTTACATCCTAATTCATTCCCATATAAAGAGAGAATTAGTGTTCAATCAGAAAATGGAGAACCGTCATACCCCCCACGTATATAAACATTTTTATTTGCCACGTAACCGTTTCCGTATTAAGAATGATCATAATCCGATATTTCGACAAACCCTGTATATCCCGTATGAAAAATTGATAGCCCACGCCCCGTACGATATTCGCAAACGACGCGACCATCGATCAAATTTTTACAATGCACACCCACGCGATGCGAGTTTAAATACCTATTCTTAACAAATATAATCCTTCGGTCCTAGCAGCCCAGTGGGTAAGGGCGCTTAAATCATAAAAATTCTACCGACGGTCCGTAGCAGGTTCAAATCCCAACAGCGGCCGCCACGCACCTTTTTGTCATACCAGCAGGCAACCCGCAATACAACACAAACTCGTATGCTGTATATACGGAGGTACCCCCACTCCTCTAGTGGGTTAGAACTCTCCTAGTATATCTACTGGTATTTAATGAATTCTTGTTAAATAAACTTACCAGTGCGTGAGAAACTAAATTTTCAATAACGTTGAGTAATCTACCGTCCATTTTGTGTAACTGTAATTAGAGAAAGGACTACCAACTGTACAACTTAAAAACTCACTCATAAGTGTTATGTGAGTTGCATACTTACCTGTAATAGAATTAGTTTCATTAGTGTGAATGTATGATGAATGAAAGAACAATTAAACAATTTTAATTTGTATTTGTATTTGTATAATGAAATGTATTAATGTAATAAAACACTACATTGAATTTGATTGATCTGTTTTGCATATACTAGTAAATTTAATTGGAAATCTTAATCTTGAACATAATAATAATAATATAATAAATTAACAATTGATATATGGCGTACAAGTAATTGCAATAGTAAAATAATAATAAATTATAATACATAGAGTCCCACAGAACCCTGAGAAACAGAGACATTATTAGTTTACTAAATAAAAAGTTATGTTAGTGTCTGTAATAAAATCAATATAATATTAAAATCAACAAATTCATTATAACATTAAAAATTAACATAAACAGACAAACATAACAATATATGTGCCGACTACCTCTAACACCATTAAATTCTCATTAATTCGAACACACAATGCAACAAAGAACAAACTACACTAAATTCTAGTGGCAAGCAAGGAACAATAGGCCAGAAGTTATAAACAGTGGTAATCCTGGGCGTAACGCGGGACAATGCGAAGATCCTGCCACTATCCTGTATATAAATTTTGACCAGAGCCGCATTTCCATTACAATGGAGTGTGTCCTTTGTGCGGTTCGCACTTTCTACCTCATACAATTCACATCGGGGCACAGCGCTGTTCTGCCGTTAGATATATATTGTATATTAAACGTATAGTGTACAGGGTGGACCATTTTACCATTTACTTTCATCAAATAAAGCAGTTAATTTTAAAATAAATCGGTCTAAAGACTGATTCTTCGATTTGTGAATTCAATTGTAATAAAGAAATGTTTAGTTAGGTTAGGTTAGGTTAGGTTAGGTTAGGTTAGGTTAGGTTAGGTTAGGTTAGGTTTGACAGTTCCTACTGTCAAACGTAAAATAAACACAAATAAATTTAAAATAATATTATTATAAATTAATTTGAAAAATTAGACTGCGATTAAAAGGTCGAACACTTTGAAATTTTAAATTGTTGACATACCATAAGTTCCTGGTGATGTCAAACGTTGATACTGCTGAATTTTGCAACTCCAAAATGCTGACGGTGATGATTTCAATCAAACAGTTGTCGGATATTGTACGTTTGATTCTGGATTCGATTACCCTTTTGATGATACAAAAGGTATTTGTTTGCCTTCGCAGCACTCGCTATACACACGCTGGCTTTTTCAAACGACTTTGTAAAACAAAATTAACCTTACTAGAAAAAAATGTTCAAATTTTTCGAGTTTTAACAGGGAAAAAGGGCAAAAAACAAAAATCGAAAAATCCATGAAATTCGAATTTCTTTATTTAAAAAAAAACCAAAAGGGCTTATCGATAAAAATAACATACGGTATAAAAGTAGATAAAAGGGCGCATCTGATTATGTATAACTTATAAGGGTTCGACAAAAACCAAGAGGTTTCAAGTCGAAAAAAGTGAAAAATTGTGATTTTTGGCCAAATTTCAAATTCAAACGTTAAAAAAAAGAAACTGGTCCATCGATTTTTTTTTTAAATTCTAGTATGTCGTAGCCCCGCGTTTCCTCTTTCGATCGAGTGCTCATTTAAAAAAATATCTTTAAAAACACCAAAAGTATTGAAGAAAATTTGGAGCAAAAAAATGATTTTTAAAAAAATACGTACAAAAAACCAAAAAGACCTTGTGAAATGGCATTATCGTATTATAGAATTTCGTCCTAAAACTCTATCCCACAGGAATGAAAATTTTTTCTATTTCTCAACAGTTTCCTGATTTTTTGAACCTAAAGTTTTTGTCAAAAAAAATGATATTTTGAATTTGAGGACATGTCGAAAGGTCATCCCACAATATTTTTTTAAAAATTCTTTTTAAAGTAAAAATTGACATAAGACAGTTACAAATGATATTCGAATGTCAAAAATGACAGTTGACAGCTGAAAAATTACAGTTGGTAGCGGAAAAATGACAGTTGACAGCTAAAATGACATTTGACAGTAAAAATTACATTAGATCGTTTGAAGGAAAGGGCGTGCCATTGTACTTCGTTGTCAAAGAATACATACAAAGTATACCATTTTTAAATTTCATTACATCTACCATTAATTGCTGACAATGAGATTTGACAGTTAAATATGACTTTTAACAATTGATAGCTGGAAAATGATCTTTAAAATTAAAAATGACAGTTGACAGCTAAAAATGACAGTTGGCAACTAAAAAATTACCTTTGAGAGTAAAAAAATTACATAAGACAGTTAAAAAACACATTTAAGAGTAAAAATTGACACAAGACAGTTATAAATGATATTCGAATGTCAAAAATGACAGTTGACAGCTGAAAAATTACAGTTGGTAGCGGAAAAATGACAGTTGACAGCTAAAATGACATTTGACAGTAAAAATCACATTAGATCGTTTGAAGGAAAGGGTGTGTCATTGTACTTCGTTGTCAAAGTTTCCATTTCTGTCATCCTATGATAGGATTGGTTGATAATCACGAATCAAAAGTTGTAAAAAAATTTTTCCGGTGATACGAAGTTCACAGGGTCAGCTAGTAATAAATAAAACAATACAGATTCTAGGTAATTTTGCACGTTACTGTAACATTTCTCCAAGAACATCTCAGTGATCACAGATCACGTTGATTTCACATGATTTCTGGACTAAATCTACTTAACGAACATTTTTTAAATATACTTGCAGCGAGAGCTACCCTGTAAGCAGTGATACACGTCTTCCTTTGTGCTCTAATGTAAATAAACAGAATCCTTCTTTTACGCCCATTTCCAATGAAAAAGTTTGATTTGTGTGAATCGGATAACAAAGAGGAAAAAGAAACTAGAAAAGGAATATTTTATGCAGACATATTATAAGGGAGAATAAGTTGGATGAAATTGCTTCCATTGATTGAACCAATGGAAAATATAAAAATAAAACAGATCAAAATAGTTCAGCAAGCAAGTAGGCAAGAATTTTATACCGGGAAAAACTACGTACAGGGTGTTTGTTTTAATGTGACCCCCCTGTTAAGTATTTTTCTATTTAGACAAAAATTTGTAATATTATAATTTTGTATTATACGCACCGTTTTAAAGTAGATTTCTTGCATCAACTACTATTTTTAAATTCAGTTTTTTTGAGTTACTGTCATTTTGACAGCTTGGACGATTTAGTCTAAAACGGTTGGCACATTCGGAGCTTAAGATTTTATAGATTATCCAGCGGGATCAACATTACAACAGTAATGTGCAAATGGTTTTGTTCTAAGTATAACGGCCAATGGTCATTTGTACTTAAAACACGAAATCTACTTAGTGGGAATCACTATAGTCTATATAGAAAGGACAAGGAGTAATAAATCATTCATTTAAGTAGATTTCATAGACGTACCAAAATATATTTTAAGAGGGTATACCGTAAGGTACATTTTGTATTGAACTAATGAGTTGCAGCTATGCTAAAGAATATACGATTTAGGTCAGAGGTAACGGGATGTACTAATTTTAATAAAAAAATGTGATAGAGGTACATAAATTTTAGTAAGTTTGATAAAGAAAGGCAACACAGTTTATTCATAATAGAAAACAAACCAATCTGTAACAATAATTATTTTATATATTTTTGTTCTTTTTGTAAGAAGATTAATTCAAACTTTGAATATTGTCACAAATAAATTACAATGAAATATATTTTTAAAAAAATTAATTAAAGTCAAGATAGCAAGATATCGTTACAATTTTTATTAAATTCAAAGAAGCAAAATGAATATTTTTTATTTGTATTACTCCTATATGTAGTGTTTGGGGAATTTTTCTCAGAAATTTTAAATGGCAAGTGGTCTACTGTAATCGGCTTAATACGATTACACCTATTTACAGATTATTCGATTATTGAGAGAGGGATTTTCCAAACAACCCAGTTTTCTTAGAAACATTATCGGGAATATTATTTTAAAAGAAAGTAGGTACATTAAATCAGTACTTAGTATTAGTTTTTTGAGTAAAGTTGTATGGTTTTCATAATATTGTAAACAGTTGGAATATATTTAAAACATTTGTTGAATGTTAATTGTGCAAGTACCAAACAATGTCGATAAGCCAAGGACCATCTAAACGACCAAAAACAGGTCCATTATCTTTAAATGAAAAAACTCTGATATTGAATTGTTATATTATATCATAGAAAAACAAGGATCCAAGTGCAAGTGTTGATGATATTGTGGAATTAACGGCTGCTATGTTGTGTGTTGCTAAATCAACAATTTATAGATTACTAAAAGAAAGCAAGAATGGAACTCTTCAACCCCCTAAAACTCCTTCAGGCCGAAAACCAATTGAGATCAATGAGTCATTAAAACAAAGACTAAGGAGTAAAGTCCATGGATTTTACTTACGAAAGGAAATTCCAACACTTGACAAAATTATGACATCAGTGCAAGAAGATACGGACTATACAAAATTCTCCAGAATGACATTATGCAAACTTTTGAAAGATGTGGGTTTCAGATATACAAAACAATAGAAAATCTCTCTTGATAGATAAACCGGAAATAGTTTTTTGGAGAAGAGACTATTTAAGAAGCATTCGACATGCCAGAGAACAAAATTTGAAAATCTTCTACTTAGACGAAACATGGATAAATGCTGGATATACAGTTTCCAAATATTGGCAAGATGAAAACATTAAAAGCGGAAGGCAGGCATTCGTGGAAGGTTTGTCGTTAGGTTTGTAGCCACCATCTGGAAAAGGAAAAAGACTTATCATTGTCCATGTTGGAAGTTTTGAAGGTTTTGTTGATGGTGGATTATTAACTTTTATTTCAAAACGCACGGGGGACTATCACGAAGATATGAATGGGGATGTCTTCGAGGAATGGTTTGTTCAAATGTTGGATCTGATTCCAAAAGGGGCTGTTATTGTTATGGACAACGCAAGTTACCATTCACGGCTACGTGAAGCATTGCCCACAAGTCGTTGGCGTAAAGCAGAGCTTTTGGAGTGGTTTATTTCAAAAAATATTAAGTTTCCAAAAGATATACAAAGGAAAGAACTTTACATTTGCAAAAATGAACAAGAAAAAATACAAAACCTACATTGTAGAAGAAATGGCTTCTTCTCGTGGTATATCAGTTCTTCGACTTCCCCCTTATCATTGTGAACTTAATCCCATAGAATTAATATGGGCTCAGGTAAAAAGGGAAGTTGGAAAAAAATACTACTTTTAAAATAAACGATGTTGTGAAATTGTTTGAGAGTACTGTAAGTCATGTTAGTAAGGAAAATTGGACAAACTGTATCGAGCATGTTATCAAAGTAGATACAAATGTGTGAAAAATTGACAATATTTGTGATGATTTAATCGACCCTATTATTATTAATGTCAACAACGATTCTTCCTCTTCCGAGTCGGATATAGAATAAAATGTAAGTAATAAATGTATTTCAATAATTATTTTTTTTCATTTTTTATTATATTATAATTAAAACGTATTTCTTTCCCAAAATACACACCACTGCATTGCGTTATTGCTTAACTGCTAATCCTTTAACAATGAAGAAACCCTAAACTTTGCTACAACTGAAACAAATACGGGGTCGATCTACCTGGTTTTTAGATTTACGGAAGAAATGTAATTCAAAATAAGAAATTTATCAAAAATTTCATGGTGCTCCCTGTAATGGTTTTGCATACTTAATTAGGGTTTATAACTCCTCGCACTTTTTGTACATAATATAATTTCTTATTTGTTTCTGTTTGTCTATTTCGATGTTTGTACATTGTTTAGGTATAACAATGTTACAATCCTTGAATTATTTTACGTCCTTTCTTTTGGCCTTTTAGTTGTTTTCTATAAAAAAAATCCCGTTTTGTCCCTCTATGTTCCCTATATGTTTATTTTAACTTAATAGTTTATTTATATTATTTTACTCCGTATTTTATTATATTTTATTTAAAAACATATTCATATTTTGACTGATGTAACTTTTAATACTGTACAAATGCATTGACTTTTACATGATAGGTCAGCTTTTCTTTATTACTTCTGTGCCTCACTTATTTTACTATGTTGTACAACTTTATATTTATTATTATTGTTATAGTTCTTATCTTAATCCTTACCTTAGTGTATCTTTTTATTTTTAGACTGATGATGGTGTAAAACCGAAACTAGTAGCGCATTTTTATAGTTTTACCATTAAATTTATTGTGGTTTGACTCAGTTTTTTATTGATATACTATTTAAAACAGTTTGAAATAAATGTTCTAGAAACTTTTGTCTTTTACCTAACCTAACCTCCAAATTCGTCAATATATATTTTCGTCGAAATGTGATCGATAAAAATTATTCGAAACTCGTAATGTACCGCGTTTGTTCGCCCATCGACAAAAGACTGTTAAATAAACACATTTTATTGCCCTCCTTTAAACGTGTATCGTCCCATAAATCATTGCCCCTTCAAACAAAAACCAAATAGATAATATAATAAATGGCCAAACAACACCATACAATTTCCCGCCACATTACGGAACATAAAAGCCGTGGTCGGTAATAAGTAACATCTGTTATTATTAAAAAGAATATAAATGTATCTGGAGGATGATACCGATCAGTATTAACTTCATTGGGGGAGTCCTGCGACTTACTACTTACTGGTCCTTAGGGATGTGTACATCGTATAAACGTATACTGAAAATGAATAAAGAAATAAGATTTTAAGTATTTGATTACGGAAAATGACAATAAGAAGGATAAAAAAAATCAAAGTTTCTTGACGATTTTCAAGTTAATTGGTACCTATTTAATAATCAAGGAATGTATTAACGGAGAATTGTAGCATTTTATAAAATACTGACAGTTGACTGTCACTATTACTTATCGGTATAATCCTTAGAACATAAAATAGTAAGGAAGGAGTTTGTGTTAGATCTACAATGTTAAAATCTACCGACGGAAGTCGGCCATTTATGACTCATACTTTGTTTACAAGTTATAAAAATTTAGTTTTCTGTTACAAATTTGGATTAATTATTTATTGGTAAGTACCTATTATTATAATAAATATACATTATACAGGGTGTTTCTTAAGTAATCTAAAATATTATATGGGGCGCTTCGTTACTCAATTTTACGACGAAAAGTTCATATAAACATGTGTGATAGGTGTTGTCGTTTATGAGATACAGGGTGTTGAATTTATTGTAATAAGTCAGTTCTGATTGTACGTGAAATTAATTTTTCCCGGTGACGCTACTGGTTTTTAGAAGTAATACGCAAAAACATGCTTATTCTAAGTGGCCTTTGAAATAATGTTGACAAGTGTCAAATTTGAAAACCAACGCAAAAATCGTACATTTTTATTTGATTGACTCTGTTGTGTTTAGTTAATAACTATGCCAGTGTTTACTAATGTTGAAATGGCTAATATGCATTTTTTGTACGGATTAGCGAATGGTAATGCCTTAGAAGCTAGACGTACGTATGCCCAGCGTTATCCAAATAATCGTTTACCATGTTCAGATACGTTTACTAAGTTACATATTCGTTTACAAGAAACTGGAACTTTTGCTAAATCGAAGAATATTATATTGGACGACCCACAACTGTGAGAAATCCCCAATTGGAAAACCAGATTCTTCAAATTATTGAACAACATCCAGAAACGAGTACAAGAAAAGTTGCAGATGAAGTAAATGTTAGAAACAAAACTGTTTGGAATATTCTAAAAGATAATTTATTGTATCCATATCACGTTCAACGTGTTCAACATTTGTTACCTACTGACTATCCATTACGCATACAGTATTGTCAATGGATTTTACGTGAAATCGCGAACAATCCGAATTTTGTGGCCAATATTCTATTTACGGATGAAGCCAACTTTTCTAGACATGGGATTATGAATTTTCATAATGACCACATATGGCAGATGTAAATCCACATACCATAAGTGTAAAACGATTTCAACAAACATTTTCGGTCAATGTTTGGCTTGGCATCATCGATGATTATTTAATTGGACCATTTTTCCTTCCTGTACGGTTAACCGGTGAGACATACCAACATTTTCTAGAAAATGAACTACTACTTCTTTTGGAAGATGTACCTATTATTATTAGAAGGCGTATGTGGTTCATGCATGACGGAGCTCCTCCACATTTTTCAGTGATTGTACGCGAGTTTTTAAATAATGTTTTTCCAGGCCATTGGATCGGACGAGGATCTCCACAACCGTGGCCCCCTAGATCACCTGGACACAATCCTCTGGATTTTTGTGTGTGGGGATATTTGAAATCGCTTGTTTATACAACACTGATATTAAACGTACAAGATCTTCAAAATCGTATCATAGACGGCTGTAATGTTATTTGTAACAATCCTGGTATCTTCGAACGTATTCGACAATCCATTAGACATCGAGCGGATTCTTGCATTTTAGCTGGAGGTGGACATTTTGAACATTTGCTCTGAAATGTATTATTTTTTCTTTATGTTTAACACATGTTGCTTGTAATAAAATAATAAAAAAATATAAATCAGTAGCGTCACCAAGAAAAATTAATTTCACGTACAACACCCTGTATCTCATAAACGACAACACCTATCACACATGTTTATATGAACTTTTCGTCTTAAAATTGAGTAACGAAGCGCCCCATATAATATTTTAGATTACTTAAGAAACACCCTGTATATACGTAAACTATATTTTTATGTTTAAATTAAATTATTACTTTGTATTGATCCCTAACCTATCTACTTAAATTGACATAGGCGTATCAATAATGGAAAGAGGATATTTTATTTTAATTATCATTAATTTACAATTTTTTGGTTAATCTCATAACTGTATATGTCAATTATTTTATGTCTATGGAGTATTCTAAAGCAACTTTGTACAATAAATGTATTTGTGTATTAATTAACACATTATTACATTCACAGTTTCCCACGGGATGAAAATATTAGACGGAAACGGTTAAATATTGTTGATAAAGATAACTGGAGTCCAGGCAAGAATAGTTTTTTAGACTCACAACATTTTATAGAACAATCATTTGATAGAATTTCTTCAGTAATTGTTTTACTAGTACCAAATGCTATACCTACAATTAAAATCGCAAGAATGAAATATGTAAGTAATTATTACATCCACAAATTGCTTTAATAACATTGACCAAATCTATATTTTTTCTCAAATCTATTTACAGATATTTTACTTAAACATATATTTCACTAATATATACCTTTTCCATGCAGGTAAGTACTAACGACCCTTATGCTGAAGAGATAATAACTACTAGCAGTGAAACTATTTCACCAGTTCCTGTTCCTGAAACTCTACCATCTACTTCTGAAAGTCCTCGTAGGAAACAACTTATAAAAAGCATCTGTGTAGTATATTTAAAAACAAGAATTTATTATATATGTAAAAGTAAAATAAATAATGTAGAAAAAATTAGACATGTTTACACAAAATTCAATTTAAGGGCCAATAATAGTGGTAGAATGAAAAATTTTAATAAAAATTGTGTAGTATATAACTGGTTTTATTTCCTTAAATCTAGTACCCCCATTTTAGGCAATGTTATAATATTTTTTTCCTCTACTTTCCTTATTAAAATGGTTATTTTAATATTTAATAATTAGTGTCCATACTGAATAATAATAGGTACCTATGTTTCAATAAGGACATTATTTTTCTACAAATAAAAATATAGGACGCCACTGTTAAAAAGTAACTTCCGGTAGCCATCTTGGATAACCATCCCGGTCACCTGTCCTTGAACGAGCAATACTTTCTTACTATTTTATGTTCTAAGGTATAATCTAATGGACTGGGAAAGTGTGACGTCAACATTTGTGTTCTATGCTGTTGAACTGTGAAATGTTAACGAAATGATTCCAAACGGAAACATTATAAATCTCAGAAATAACTTTTGTTTGAGTTATTTTGTTATTATTATACTTTGAAATATAACGGAAGTATCATAATTAAATACATATAAGCAAAATCTTTCCAATTTCGTAAGTATTCTTAAAATTTATGACAATGCACAACTTTGAAGGTTATGTTATAATATTTTTATGGAAATTGTTCGTCTATCTACTTTAGTGATATCTAAATCATATGAATGAACACTTACCAATGAAAAAACAGTAATTAACTCCACAAAAATCAAGAAAATACAATAAAATAGTCAATAACACCTATAAAACATACCATAAAAAAGTTGTTTGGAATCATTTGGTTTGACACCTACGTCACTACTTTCCCAGTCCATTTGTTTACATTTTCTTTGTTAAACTAAGATCCGGCAGCTATAACCTCACTTTTTTGTGGGTTGTGATTCGTTGTTTGTTTATAATATACACGCTGGCCGTAAATTCATTTCTAGATAAACAGACAATTTTAAGAAGTAAAATATCCTAATAATAATCTACTTTCTAATAATTACGTCACTTTTTTAAATGGAACACCCCCATTTTATCTCTATTGTCAGATTACTTTAGATGAGCTGATTCCAAAAAATGTAAAACATGTGGATTCCAATTGGTACAGGGTGAAGTTTTGTCTGTATTCTTTATTAGTTAAATTAATGGCCTCTTAGTCTTTATAATTTGTATTTATTTTGTTGCTGCGAACCTCGCTTCGCTCGGCACGCAGTAATTCCTTTATAATAATACTAAAACAATTTTTAAATTAGTTAAAAGATCTTTCTACGAACAAATCTAATATTATCTTTGAAGTATAAAATATTGCAAAGTGTAGTTTGGAAAAAAGCAATGCTGAGGCACGTGCCCTATCCTCCTTCGATAAAAATTGAAGGGCCTAATCCCCCTTGCACAGATAGACACGTTCCAATTAGCATAAACATTTTTATATCCCTTAAAATAAAGTAAACAATCGTCGTCGTCGTGATATTTTATTTGCACGAGGATCCGTGTGAAATATATTTTTAAAATTTTTAAATCACTGTGTCTGGAAATTAGATATTCGCTTGTCAAGAGCCCTTTTTCAAACAAGAGAATGGAAAAAGCATGTGCCTTTTCGGAATCGTAATAATTGAACTGTGAACCCTTTGTTGTTTTATCTTGAGTTGAACAAAAAAAAACGAGATGATAAAGGATAGGAGGAGAAATTGGAAAATGATTTTTTAAATCACGACACCCCATGTGAAAAATTAAATTAAATTAATGTTTTTTTTTTCTAAAAGATTGTTTCTTTTTGGGTTTCTGTGCTCGAAGAATATATGGTCCATTTGAAAGAGATAGCGAGAATATTATTGGTACAAATTTTATATTATACCGAAAAGCAGGTTCCGAATTTTACAAATTGCTAAACAAAAACATTTAATTTTTCAAAATATTCGGTATTCCTCGTTGAATGAAACAATGTAGAACTTAAGGCAAATATCTTGTTTGTTTATAAATTTTAATTTAATAATAAAAATGTTTTTAATATTTAATATTTTAATATTGTATACAGTGTGTAAAAGCCAAATGGAATAAATTCATTATTTCGGTTACTGTACATATTTATAAAAAATCCCGAAACACGTCAAATTTAAATTATAACTTGACATTCTTTAACGTGAAAATGCAACCCCTACCTTCAACCCCCTTAGAATGACAGGTACAACCCCCAATTTTTTAAATGGGAAGTATAGGCTTGTGATATATTTATCATTTGAAAGGTCTCTTCATTCTCTATTCAAAAATGTTATTGTTTTTAAATTTAATGCAAAAATTAACATAAAAAAAATTAAAATCATGTTGTTACCGAAATTCGCTAAAATATACTCGAAACTTATTACAATAAACTTAAACTTATTTCCCGTTTAGGTCTTGATGATGAGAAAGTGAACAAAAACCATAGCAATGTGGTTTTTAGATGGTAACCATTAAAAAACTTTAAAGAATTTCCGTGGCAACGCTATTTTAACAAGCAGTAGTAAATTGTTTTATTTAAGTTGTCATTGTTGTAATTTAAGTATAAAGTTTGTTCAATTCAATTCTGAAAAATTGTAAGATTAACGGAAATGCATAAAATAACAGTTTTACAAATGATTGGTTACGGAGATAACATCCGAACACAACAGGAAGTAACTCGCCTATTTCATGAGAAATTTCCTAATTTACCGCCTATATCCCAAGGAACAATAAGTAAAATAGAAAAGCAGTTTCGCGAGTTTGGTCATGTAAGGCAGATAAAAAAAGCAGCTGCCAATGCACTGAGTGATGAAATCAAATTAGATTGTGTTGCTTGAGTTTCAGGAAAACCCACATACATCGAGTAGACAGGCATCCACTACATTCAATGCTAGCCATACATCGATAGCAAACATATTAAAAGAAAATAAATTGCATCCGTATAAGATGATACCTACTCAGGAGCTCATGGAAGACAATTTTGATAGGAGAACTTTATTTTGTGAGCAAATGATGGACATGTTGGATAACAATATTATCCAATTAGAAGACGTTATGTTTTCTAATGAGTGTACTTTTTTACTCAACGGTCATGCTACTCGACAAAAATGCCGCTACTGGTCCACGGAAAATCCTCACTGGATGAGAGAAGAACACACTCAATACCCTCAAAAGGTTAATGTTTGGGCAGGGATTGTAGGGAACAATATCATTGGTCCCTTTTTTATTGAGAATGGCAACAATTATTTGGCACTACTTCAAAATGATGTCATTCCAACGTTGGCAAATTTATATCCTGATCCAGGTAACCCTCAAATTCTATCGAATACGATATGGTTTCAGCAGGATGGAGCACCACCACATTACCAACTTAATGCCCGGCAGTACCTCGATGCAATATTTCCCAATCGGTGGATAGGGAGGCGAGGATCGATCGAATGGCCAGCGCGATCACCTGATCTTACATTATTAGATTTCTTTTTATGGGGATATGTGAAGAGCCATGTGTACAAAACTAAACCTTCTAATTTAAATGACTTAAAAGAACGAATAACGCTTACGATTAGGTCGATCACGCCTGATATGTTAAATAATGTTAGAAGACAGTTTTATTTGAGATTAGGATGTTGTCAAGACGTTCGCGGAGAACATTTTGAACATCTACTTCATTAACATTCATAGTTCTTTTGCGTGTTCTACATTTTATTACGTTTTGCATTACATTTTAGTTTTTGATTGTATTGTAGCGAATTTCGGTAACAACATGATTTTAATTTTTTTTATGTTAATTTTTGCATCAAATTTAAAAACAATAACATTTTTGAATAGAGAATGAAGAGACCTTTCAAATGATAAACATATCACAAGCCTATACTTCCCATTTAAAAAATTGGGGGTTGTACCTGTCATTCTAAGGAGGTTGAAGGTAGGGGTTTCATTTTCACGTTAAAGAATGTCAAGTCATAATTTAAATTTGACGTGTTTCGGGATTTTTTATAAATATGTACAGTAACCGAAATAATGAATTTATTCCATTTGGCTTTTACACACTGTATAGGTAATTGGGGTTCAATCAACATATTTTTGACCCCAGAATCAGTGGTATAATTTCTGACCATTATTTTCGGGTCGCCCTGTATTTTACAATAAAATTATGTAATTCAAAACATAAGTTGACTGGACTATAAATATACTATGAGCTTTGTCATAAAACCAAAACGATGTTTTTAGTTTTCACTTTATGAATTTAGTGCATTGTTGCCTTGAATTTTAATGACACAATGGATTTTTTACTCTTTTTTATGGCAAAAATCACTTGGCCTAAATAACCGGTTATCAACTTTTATCTCCAAATTTGCAGATTACTTTCTTAAAACTCTATGTTAAGTTGTATAACTATTTTTTATGAAAATTATTAGAGAAATTATCAAATAAATCTTTATGCTTATATCGCTTGGTCTCGATAGTTTTCCGTTAAGGTCCGGCAAGAATATTTCACTAAATTTTATAATATAGTTGGGCGACAGCTTCAATGCTCCTCTGAGAACGTATCGGTGGGATGGAAAGTTACGTGTATATAGGTACATCCAATTTTCCATTCCTGCGGACACTAGGCCAGTGCGTTACTTACAAATAGAAAATAATACATGCCATTAAAACATCCTGAAAAGAATTAACCCATTCATACACAAAATTTCGTGAAAGAAATATTCAATTTATAGCAAAACATACTAAAATATTGTTTTCTATTACGGACAATGGCAATATCAATACCAGCAGCAATAAGCAGTGGATTAATCTAAACTCGACATAAAGAAAAAGAAGAAGAAAACGTGTCAAAACAAAACTACTTTATACCAGTAACAACGAGAGCTAGATTCAATAAAATATGTTTTTCATGAGCGTGTATTTGTTCATTAATACAATTAACTGAGCTGTTTAATAACTGTCAAACTTTAATAACTGTCAAACTTTAATAACTGTCAAATACTTCACTACAATGACCTTTTATGACAAAATATTAGCAGTGAAACATAAACTGCCTTACAACCAGAGAAAAATAATATGTGTAGCAAAATTTTTATACGAATTTTTTTAGCGTTAACAAAATTGTTATTGTAACTGGATGGCAGACAGGATAGAGACCTTGAAAAGAGAAGAAGAGTCTCACGGTTTAGTGGCAAAAAACTTACTATTTGACAGTTAAGGTTTGTCTATATAATTGTTCTGGAAGTCCATTTTGGTTAATCTTGAAATATCAACTATAGTATATTGGTCAATATGGATATTTCTAGAACATAAAGTGCATTAGAATTTTGAAATTTTTGACAAAGAATCACATATAAAGATGCCTCCAACGAGCAATGTTTGCTGCAGTATTTTGACAAAATTATTTAGATAAATCAAATAAATATTATGTGAATAGGCATAAATATAAAGATTATATTATAACTGTGTTTTTACGGTGCTCACGACAACTGACAACTGTCAATACTATCTAGTGTACAGGTTAAATCAGGGGTAACGGCATTGATTACGTCAATAAAGTTGCGCCTGTCAAAAGATGATATAGATTCATAAAAGTGTCATAGAAAGAATAAAGAAATCCATTCAAAACATTTGCGAGTTCTAATGCCAGTTTGCTTTGACTTTTTCGTTTCCCTTACCCTTTTCTATATAATACCTACCATTGAATTTCGTTACCCCTTCCATTTACTTTTCCTACTAGTTTAGTCGAAACCTTCAGAAGATATTTGTTAAAGTTATTGAAAGATCAAAAAATTATGGGTATATCCTTGAAAAAAATGTATTTTTATTAAATAATATTATGTGTCAACCAGTTTCCTTTCTGTCTCTTGATTATTAGTGTTTTAATAAATTAGATCATAGGTAGGCAACATAAAATACGCTCAATTTGAATTTAAATCTTCTGCCATTGTTGAATACCTACTTTTTATAATTAAAAATGGAGTCTAACGGCAAAAATAGATTTAATGAAAAGATACCGATGGATTATTATTAAATAAAGTGGTTTTTGTACAGAGTGGTTCAAAAAATAATCTTCTCAAATACCACTGGATAATTTTTTTTATTTTCCAGAGTCAAACTTTTTATTCAGGGAAAAACTACTCAAACTACTCCTACGGACTCGTGATTTTCAGTAAAAATTTATCGAAAAAATTTTAAGGACTCATAATATTACCTTTAAAAAAAGGAAAGGAAAATACTTAAAATTTACACGTTTCTTAAGATATCTCGGGATAGGAAAAAGATATTGACATGCGGTTTTCACCATTTTGTTGCTAATTTGGTCTAATTTTATAATTCATGGTTAAAATTGCATGCTTCTATTTAATATTTTTCAAAGAGAACTAGATTAAAAAAAGAAAAAAAGTTTCGTCCTCTAGCGGGCACGTCACTTATTAGCTTGTTTGGAAATGATAACTATAATATTGGTGGAAGAAAGCTGTTATCAATAAGACCAAGTTTGCAAAGATCGGTTAAACAGGACCGGACTTACAGACCTTTTTCTAAAATAATGTTCCCACTCTCCCCCACCTTATATTTGAAAAGATAGACTAAAACTTTTGAAACCAAAAATACGCAGGATTGTTCGTAAAATTTGATTATCGCATTAAAAATGTCCTTTAATAAGGCAATTTTTGTAAAATTTTGATTTCTTAATTCTTAGTATTAAATTACGCCCTCTAGCGGTAGACCTACGAGTCTGTAAATAATTTCCAGGTGTTTCTCGAGGCCATTTTTATTATAAAATTTTTTTCCCGAAGCTGTACTATCAATGGTTACTGATATATGGCCGAGAGCCGTTCTTATTCGGACACCCGGTACATCGACTTTCGCCACTTCTGGGACGATTCTTCCCATCATTTGTATCTTGGAATTTTTTTTTTAACTTTTGATACAGTACCCTGAGTAACACCAACAATATTCGCGATATCCCTTTGACTAAAGCCCTGTTGTAACAAAACAATTACTCTGGACCTATTAAAATATGATACCATGTCTCTGGGCATTTTTAAACAGCTCAAATGAAATTTAAACAAGAATTGGAATAATTTTGTATAAGTTCAAACTTGGTTACTTCAAAAAGAAACAACTACTCCTCTGGTTAACCCGTTTATTATTTTTCAGCCAGTATGGTTTCTGAAAAACGTAATGTGGTTGAAATATTGGATAAACTGTATGAAATATTACGTTTTAAATGATCTAGCGAGTATGTATCGTCGACAAGACCGGCCTAATCTTGTAAAATGGCGTACATAGCAGAAAGTTTCGTCCTGCCCGATATTATTCCGTATGCGAGCGCGGCAGGCCAGCAGCCCACTAAGATAATAAAACTCAGTGGTTAAGCCGTTGCCGGACAAAGCTCCGGCTGAAGTAAATTGCCGGCAGGGATTACGGGATTTGTTTAGAAGCTTCCACGGCGACCCAGAAGCTACCTGAGAGAGGTCCTTTTGACCACCGACTCACTGCGCTCTAAATATTTTATTCACGACGACAGATGCGCATTCCATTCACTCTAAATACCTTCTAAAAGCAAAATAAATATATAAAAAAAAACAATACGAAATTTTCCATTAAATTTGTCGATTTGTTTCTAATTGACTCAACCGGATCAGATTAGTGAGAAATTCGATACGATATCAAAAGGGAACGTACAAATTTGTTCCTGCTAAGTGACAGATTAGAATGATATTTCAAGGGACAAGTTACTATCCTCAAATCTACCATCGAGCTAATTCAATAAACGGTCTTGATCGGTTGTACAAACAAAAGGGCAACGAGGAAACGTTGGCTACCCCTGTCACGTGTCTATTATTTCACACGTGACCTTAAATATACAAAAAAGAGGCTGATGTGTTGCCGAGTACGTTCATCAAAAAGAAAAATCTGTACCATTGTTAAAAGGAGCGAAGCTCGATTGAGATAAGGATAAAAGAGTGAATTGTACCTCTACAAAACAGTCAATTCAAGACAGTTGATGTTACCAGACACAATAAAGTGAATTTATGGAAAGGAATTTAAGAGAAAAACAACAGAGAAATAAATGTTCAACTTTTTAAAAGAGTTTGATAGAGATCCTAAGAGATATGGTAGATGCTGGATTTATTGGTAATGATTTTCAGCTTATGGACTGCCCCGCTCAAAGATCAGGTCTAAAATCTATTGAGCATGTTTGGACCAGCTCCAAAGACGTGTAAGACATCAAGACACGAGACCTTCGATTGGAACTGATTAAGGATTTCATCAACTTTCCCTTGGGCTTTGTTATATATATTACTATGTTTTAAATTTTACTTTAATTTTTATGTTTGATTTATTATAGTTTTGTTTGTTAATATCCCACGTTGGTATTGTCAATTTATTATGATTTAAATTTAATGATTATAATTTTATAATTTTGTTTTGTTTTATTGGTTTTGTCAAATGTTTTGATTGATTTTAATGATTGAATACTATTTAATTTTATATAAATTTTACTTGTTCTTCTGTAATTCTATTGTTGGGCGCCTTATCAAAATTTTAACTAGCTCAGACTATTTGTTTTGAAATTTAAATTTAAAATCTGACTCTTATCAGGGTAGGATTCAAATTAAAATATTATTTAATAATTAACACACAATAAATTTAATGTCAAGTATTTCAAAGAAATTTTACAAAAAACTGTTAATTGGTTTTCATATGTTTAGTACAAATAAATAAATGAATAGTCTTATATGAAAAGAATGGAGATGATATATACAAATAAAATTAATTTACAGTCACAAAATAACAAATACACAAATGCTAAATCTTAACTATGACACGTACCTTTTATTATAAAGTTCGTTCACTAAAAATTGCTATTGTCTAAATGGAACAGCACAAAACTCGGATCGGCTTCTCCTCGTCCCCTGTCAGAAATGCAATACCAACAATATGGCGGCTAAGGACCAGTTGCAGAAAGAATGCTCAAATTTAATCTTTCAAATTCTTTTGGAATCAGTCTCTGATTTGACAAATTTATTACTTTGGTAAGTAATTTAATAATGTTTGATTATTTTACTGCATTTATTTTTAATATTACATGTATTACTTTAACATAAACAGCTTTTAATTAATACAAAAATTTTTCTTCTAGTTAGTAATCAATTAATACATACGATGTTAATTGCTCTGCTACCAAAATCAAAAGAGAGATGAATCATCAATTTTCCGGCCTTTTTATAGGCTTCCAGGAAAAATGACAAGTATAACATCGAAAAACGAAATTCCATTGTTTAAATGCAAAATTCTAACCAAAATTCTTGAATATGAAGGTAATGAAATTACAAAACTAATAGTATCTTTGTTAACTTACAGTGAAATCTTATCCTTATATTTACTAAAATTTTGTTTGTATAATTTTCTAAGTGACTTTTCCTAAGAAAATTTTAGATTCAAAATGCACAACTTTCTTGAGCTGTCAACTTATTTTAGACCTTCACAATTTGAAATAAAACCATCATTTGTATTAAAATTACTATGAATCTGTTAAACTAATACTATTTTATTTAATAACTACTATTTTAAACTCTAACAACTAAAATTTAAACTTTTAAAAGATTCTGTTATTTGTAGGTATCACTTATGCATTATATAAGATAAGATTCTCTGTGTTACAAAAGACTCACAACTTAAAATTTATATAAAACATTTACTTAACTATCCTACATACATTTTGTTACATAAAATGTCTTTGTTAGTATTTGTACATTAAGTTTTTCAATATTTATTTCACTATGCACTATTAAAGTGTTCTATCAAAAACTTATGTGATTATGTCCAACATTATTGATATGGGAATTAGTTTACTGTATTTCACCACACCTGCTACATGTTTTTAATTGTTCTTATGTCTTTTTAAGGTACTCATGAGCTATTGGAATATTTGTTTGTACAATATCGAAGACTATAATTTGTCTTTTTATAATTTTGTAAGTACTTCCTTTTTATAATATTAATTTAAATACTTTACTAACTAAAATTACATGTTGATTTCTTAAACATGTGAAAACCATTAATACTTTTGATTTTTATTTTCTTTTTATTGTTTCAGATTAAACTTAGAATTTTAAAAGAGAACTAGGACAAAGATGAATTGTTATGTAAAAGTGTACTCATTATGGATTGGAAATATTTAATTGTTATAAAATAGCAAAATATGGATTCTATTCAATATAAAATGCCCATTACATTCTTTGTTTATATTAAATGTATGTCTTGTGAAAATTATGAACTTGGAAACTTTAGATGTACAAAAGAAAAAGTAAATGCTGATTCTATAAAACTTAATAATATATCCTTTTATTGTAAATTATAAGGTTAGTTCTACTTATTAAATTTTTAACTATTAGATATCTATCTCAATATATATATATATATATTCTGTATTAAACATAATAAATGATTTTAATAAAACATACAATAATATTACAAATAAATAAATGAACTAAGATTTCTTAGTTGCCAGATTGCAGCACCAGGGTTGCCAAATCTCGTAAAAATAAAAGGCAACCCTCGTATGACAATCCAAATCAACAAATGTTACCCTATAAAGATAATAAATACGTTTTTGACGGTGTCCCATAACCTTAATTTGTATTTAAATGTTTATAACGTCTAATTACTTAAAAGGCCATATGCCTCTATAAAGCGAAATTTAAAAACATCGAGGGACACCCCGGTTGTGAATCTATATACAAAAGGGACTTCCCTCATCACCATCACAATCTGTACATCGCGCAGCAATTAGTAAATTTACTTCTTCGCATATGGTCGATTACGATACGAGTTAATTCTATTTAAATTCCGATTAAAACGATTCCCGATCAATCCGCATAAGAGTACGAATATTTTTTTGTTAAAACCTACACGAGTTCATCATTTACTCGAACCGGCTTGGCGGTTTAAGGTAATCCCTATTCATATATACGATATATATTTTTGGTTTATATGGATAAGGTTTTTGATACCCAACATGAAAATGTAATATCTACATTTTTTTTGGGGGTTAGTTTCGATAGAAAAAAACTTTAAGTCGTGGAAAAAATATAGTATTCTACTCGTATAAATAGTGAAACCCGGATAAGTGAGAATTCGAGGGAGATCAATCTCATTCTAGCTTACCCTAGAATAAGCAGCTCAAATCGTGGCTTTAGTTGAAGATGGACGATAACAGCAATATGTTGCTGAAGTCATGGAAATCAACCAATCCAGCGTTTCTAGAGTCTTAAGAAGGTTTAGAGAAACTGGAAGTTATAATAGAAAACCAGTTCCAGGACGTCCCAGGTGTACTAATCCTGCAGATGACCGTTATTTAAGAATTCAGACTCTGCGAACTCGTCATGTTACAGCCAAGCAACTACAAAATGTTCTCTCTGGAGTCCGTAATGTTAGAATATCTGTCAATGAGGTTAGAAACAGATTAAGGAATTTTAAAATCAGACCCAGAATGTCTGTTACTGCTCCATTGTTAACCAGAGAACATTGCCTTCAAGAGGTTGGTCTCCAAGTTTTAGATTGGCCACCAGTTAGGCCAGATCTAATTCCAATTGAACATGTTTATAAAAGAAATCTTAGTTTATATGTTTCTTATTTGTAATATTATTTTTTGTTTTGTTAAAATCATGTCTTATGTTTAATAAAGAATATAATATTCCAGAATTCTACACTTCTTCCAGGAAAAAATTGATCAAATCCTCCATCAGCGCCAATCGAAGAAGCTCTCGCCTCTTGATGTAGTGTAAGCAATGTTTTACACGTCTTTGAAGCTGGTCCAAATATGCTCAATAGATTTTAGACCTGGGCTTTGAGCGGGCCAGTCCATAAGCTTAAAATCATTACCAGTAAATCCAGCATCTATCATATCTATTAGGATCTCTATCAAACTTTATTTCTCCATTGTTTTTCTCTTGAATTCCTTTTCATGAATTCACAATATGTCTGCCCAAATTATCTCTCCAACATTCTTTCGTAAACTAAAACAATTGTCATTGAATTAAAGAAGCTAATGTCTTGGATAAAAATGAAAGTGTCGTTATTTAATCTTGGACTTCCACACAGTAAGGATTAATACAATAAACCTCTTTATTTCCGAAACACAATTCCTTGTTTTTTCCTTTCTGAAGTTCTTGTTTCCCTCTGCCGTCTCCTAATCGTATGAAAACGACGCTGCAATGTCGTCGAGTTTCAAGTATTTAGTATTCAGAAAACGTGCTTTGCTGCTCTCTCATGCATATTCATCGACCCATAATTAATCATCAAGGAAGGGGAGCGGGCAGGAAAACACCCCGAAATATAAACCATTTGGCCCATAGACGGCGTTTCGACCCCCGCCATCCATATAATTACCTCCTAAGAATCAATAACGATGGAATGGAGAGAATCTTCAACGTAATATATCACTCTACGAATATTTATTGCAATTTTTCACTGCCACGCAAAAAAATTCAAAGCATAACCAATAAAGAAGATGAGAACACTGGGAAAAATAAGTACCTGGTACACAGAAGACTCAAGAACACTGGAGAAAACATTAAGGATGCATGTCTGGATGCTAAGGAATAAAGGAAGATGAATTGGTCAGACTATTCCATTCATTTGACCAGAACCTTCCTGTGGCATTGCAGAGAACATGTGTGTATCCAGTTACAGTTCTAGAACCGTCAGAAGCCTGCGCACTATGAAATTCTGTGTTCGAATTGCCTTGTGCGCAGGCTGCTTACAGTTTGTAGATAGTTTGAAAACGGTAACTGACAATCCCGAATATAGCTATTAAAAACAGAACATTCGCAAAATCTCACAGTAGACGTAGCGAGCAAATATAGAAAAACGGTTCAAACTATAGTAAATCTACTAACAGGGCATTGTAAGCTGAATAGGCAGTAGCTTGGGCCGCAAGAGCTAGCCTGGGTCCTAAGAGGAAAAACCTTTTAAAGATCTAGTGACTAAATCAGTTTTAACTTATTTAAAAACAATTTTTGACAGCTCAATTACGTTTAAATTTGGTGTCGAGCGAAACCAGGTTCGAAATTTACCACTGAAGAGGATTTGAAGGCTTTACATTGAAAAAGAATGGAAGATAAAATATAAAAGTAGACGAAAACTGTTCCGAAATTAAAAATATTTTTCAAATATCGCCCCCAGCTTTGTTTTGTGTAACGCCTATGTCAATTAACTTTACAACTAAATCAGTATTTAAATTGGAACTCGTATTTTGGAGCAGCAAAAGCATTCCGTCATATATGAGAAAGACGCGGTGTATGGTATTTAAAAAATTTGTAATTCCTCCTTCCAAAATAATACCAGTTTTAACTACGTTAGGAGAAATATTAACATCTGGAACAGAAATCATGGAATGTTGGAGAAAACGTTTCCAGAAATTACTAAATGAAGGCTTTGATACAGAACAATAGGCACAAAATGAAGAAGTTGAGAAACAGGACATTGATAATACACTGCTCAACAATTCAAGTGGATATTATTGTTCGAAATTTCAGAAAATTGCGTACAAAAATAATATCCGTGGCTGGCGTGAATAACTTGACTAGTCAAAAAATGCTGATTTTTGGAAACTAATCCAGTAAAATGCCTATTGTCGAATATATGCAGTGAACAAGTGAATATCTCGACAAATAGTATGGTTGGTTCAGAAAATTATTTGTCGAGATATTTACTTGTTTACTGCAATTCGACAATAAGCATCCCAAAGAGGACTTTAAAGGACTGTTCTACCTGCGTCCAGGTAGCTATAGGATATCTGAGACCATCCCAAGCATGTAGTGATCTTTAATTTCACCTTTTACTTGACTATCCACCGACAGA
Organism: Ophraella communa; assembly: GCA_035357415.1. Lineage (NCBI taxonomy): Eukaryota > Metazoa > Arthropoda > Insecta > Coleoptera > Chrysomelidae > Ophraella > Ophraella communa. Next base: position 30,712,695 of record CM068992.1, on the reverse strand, counting down.
AGCCTATAGGACACCATCCTGGCCTCCTTCTTCAATAGTAAATGGAATGGGGTTAGATCCAGGATGATCTCCATTGCTGCTGTCAGGGTAGTGGACATTGCCCCCGTAATGACCACGCATGCCAGTCGCTGAAGCCCAGACAAACTTGCTCTGGTGGATTTCTGGAGTCCGTTGGACCACCAGGTCCATAAAAAAATTAGTATCATGTTGTTACCGAAATTCGCTACAATACAATCAAAAACTAAAATGTAATGCAAAACGTAATAAAATGTAGAACACGAAAAAGAACTATGAATGTTAATGAAGTAGATGTTCAAAATGTTCTCCGCGAACGTCTTGGTAACATCCTAATCTCAAATAAAACTGTCTTTTAACATTATTTAACATATCAGGCGAGATCGACCTAATCGCAAGCGTTATTCGTTCTTTTAAGTCATTTTAAATCAGAAGGTTTAGTTTTGTACACATGGCTCTTCACATATCCCCATAAAAAGAAATCTAATAATGTAAGATCAGGTGATCGCGCTGGCCATTCAATCGATCCTCGCCTCCCTATCCACCGATTGGGAAATATTGTATCGAGGTACTGCCGGACATTAAGTTGGTAATGTGGTGGTGCTCCATCCTGCTGAAACCATATCGTATTCGCTGGAATTTGAGGGTTACCTGGATCAGGATATAAATTTACCAACGTTGGAATGACATCATTTTGAAGTAGTGCCAAATAATTGTTGCCATTCAAGTTGCCCTCAATAAAAAAGGGACCAATGATATTGTTCCCTACAATCTCTGCCCAAACATTAACCTTTTGAGGGTATTGAGTGTGTTCTTCTCTCATCCAGTGAGGATTTTCCGTGGACCAGTAGCGGCAATTTTGCCGATTAGCATGACCGTTAAGTAAAAAAGTACACTCATCAGAAAACATAACGACTTATAATTGGATAATATTGTTATCCAACATGTCCATCATTTTCTCACAAAAAAAGTTCTCCTATCAAAATCGTCTTCCATTAGCTCCTGAGTAGGTATCATCTTATACGGATGCAATTTATTTTCTTTTAATATTTTTGCTATTGAAGTATGGCTAGCATTGAATGTAGTGGATGACTGTCTACTCGATGTATGTGGGTTTTACTGAAACTCAAGCAACACATCTAATTTGAGTTCATCACTCAGTGCATTGGCAGCTGCTTTTTTATCTGCCTTACATGACCAAACTCGCGAAACTGCTTTTCTATTTTACTTATTGTTCCTTGGGATATAGGCGGTAATTTAGGAAATTTCTCATGAAATAGGCGAGTTACTTCCTGTTGTGTTCGGATGTTATCTCCGTAACCAATCATTTGTAAAACTGTTATTTTATGCATTTCCGTTAATCTAACCATTTTTCAGAATTGAATTGAACAAACTTTATACTTAAATTACAACAATGACAACTTAAATAAAACAATTTACTACTGCTTGTTACAATAGCGTTGCCACGGAAATTCTTTAAAGTTTTTTAATGGTTACCATCTAAAAACCACATTGCTATGGTTTTTGTTCACTTTCTCATTATCAAGACCTAAACGGGAAATAAGTTTTAAGTATATTGTAATAAGTTTCGAGTATATTTTAGCGAATTTCGGTAACAACATGATTTTAATTTTTTTATGTTAATTTTTGCATCAAATTTAAAAACAATAACATTTTTGAATAGAGAATGAAGAGACCTTTCAAATGATATATCACAAGCTTATACTTCCCATTTAAAAAATTGGGGGTTGTACCTGTCATTCAAAGGGGGTTGCATTTTCACGTTAAAGAATGTCAAGTTATAATTTAAATCTACCTCATACCAGAATGTACGCCGGCTAACACCCTCACAAAAATTATTCCCCCAATCGCCAATGGAAATAATATTCATTAAAAAACGATGAATTGTAAATAATCTGAATTGCATTAATTTTTTGCGGATATTAAAAATCAGTGAAGTCGCTATTCGAAATTGATTTTAAATAGGAGGATTATTGCCCGTAATGGGATTCCGAAGCTGAGCTTTGCGAGCCGTGGCTTTTTAATCTCTTTCGCTATTCAGTTAATCAGATATGGATTGCGATGTTAAATCGCACCTGTCTATAAATTCATTAAAATATTCTAATGCGTGATTTCAACGTACATTATTTGAATTAAAATTATGCCGCTAGTAGTGAAAAACAAATGAATTTATTACTCGTGTAGTATAAATAATTTTTCACCTTTTTTTTTGTATAAAACATGCAATTATATGGAGTCTACAAGACTCGACGTATTCATATAAATCAATCTACAGACAAGAAGAATGTAGGTAGAGAAGTATCAAGAACCAAATTGATCCAGAGATGCATACAGGGATTTCGAGGATTTTCCGTAATCCTTATCTAAGTGAGCCGGGCACGACTCGTGCCTTAGCTATGCACTTCACTATTTATTGACACATGTATCGTACATGGCTTAGCAAATAGCACATATATACACATCCTTAGGCTCATCTCCTGTAAATGCACATTATACAAGAAGTATAATATTATAGTCGTAGAGCTGGAAAACGTCGATCGAAATTTCCCAATAGCAAAACGATAATAATTATTATTTTAATAACTCATTTAGTTAGTTTCATTTCATATTATTTTTCACAGCACAAAAAATATTAAACGAAAAGGACTGTTAAAATTTCACTTAATATTAGCTACCTATAATTTTGCCAAAAAAGTACCTTTATAAGATCAAAATCTCGTTGCAATTGCTTTGGCAACAATGCTTGAAATAATTGAAGACACTGTGTCGAATTTCATGGTATAACCGCTTCTGCGCGTGGTATCATTCAGACTAGCCGTGCGGCGTTGTCACTTAATGAGCAGATTTACTTAAATTTTGATTAATAATGAATTTATGGTGCCAATTAATTACCAATCGACGTAGTCAGCATGAATTAGAGAGAAACAAGAGAGGGAAAATTGAATTTCACGGCCTTTTTATACCTTTTTCCAAATTATGACAGATAATTAAGAAATCAATTGTTTTGATTTGCAAAATTTAACCTAAATTTACGTAAAATGATAAAATCTTTTTACATATTTGACTATTTCTTTGATAATATATTGAGATAGATATCTAATAGTTAAAAATTTAATAAGTGGAACTTACCTTATAATTTACAATAAAAGGATATATTATTAAGTTTTATAGAATCAGCATTTACTTTTTCTTTTGTACATCTAAAGTTTCCAAGTTCATAATTTTCACAAGACATACATTTAATATAAACAAAGAATGTAATGGGCATTTTATATTGAATAGAATCCATATTTTGCTATTTTATAACAATTAAATATTTCCAATCCATAATGAGTACACTTTTACATAACAATTTTTTTTGTCCTAGTTCTCTTTTAAAATTCTAAGTTTAATCTGAAACAATAAAAAGAAAATCAAAATCAAAAGTATTAATGGTTTTCACATGTTTAAGAAATCAACATGTAATTTTAGTTAGTAAAGTATTTAAATTAATATTATAAAAAGGAAGTACTTACAAAATTATAAAAAGACAAATTATAGTCTTCGATATTGTACAAACAAATATTCCAATAGCTCATGAGTACCTTAAAAAGACATAAGAACAATTAAAAACATGTAGCAGGTGTGGTAAAATAGAGTAAACTAATTCCCATATCAATAATGTTGGACATAATCACGTAAGTTTTTGATAGAACACTTTAATAGTGCATAGTGAAATAAATATTGAAAAACTTAGTGTACAAACACTAACAAAGACATTTTATGTAACAAAATGTATGTAGGATAGTTAAGTAAATGTTTTATATAAATTTTAAGTTGTGAGTCTTTTGTAACACAGAGAATCTTATCTTATATAATGCATAAGTGATACCTACAAATAACAGAATCTTTTAAAAGTTTAAATTTTAGTTGTTAGAGTTTAAAATAGTAGTTATCAGCTAAAATAGTATTAGTTTAACAGATTCATAGTAATTTTAATACAAATGATGGTTTTATTTCAAATTTTGAAGGTCTAAAATAAGTTGACAGCTCAAGAAAGTTGTGCATTTTAAATCTAAAATTTTCTTAGGAAAAGTCACTTAGAAAATTATACAAACAAAATTTTAGTAAATATAAGGATAAGATTTCACTGTAAGTTAACAAAGATACTATTAGTTTTGTAATTTCATTACCTTCATATTCAAGAATTTTGGTTAGAATTTTGCATTTAAACAATGGAATTTCGTTTTTCGATGTCATACTTGTCATTTTTCCTGGAAGCCTGTAAAAAGGCCGGAAAATTGATAATTACTCTCTTTTGATTTTGGTAGCAGAGCAATTAACATCGTATGTATTAATTGATTACTAACTAGAAGAAAATTTTTTGCATTAATTAAAAGCTGTTTATGTTAAAGTAATACATGTAATATTAAAAATACATGCAGTAAAATAATCAACCATTATTAAATTACTTACCAAAGTAATAAATTTGTCAAATCAGAGACTGATTCCAAGAGAATTTGAAAGATTAAATTTGAGCATTCTTTCTGTAACTGGTCCTTAGCCGCCATATTGTTGGTATTGCATTTCTGACAGGGGACGAGGAGAAGCCGATCCGAGTTTTGTGCTGTTCCATTTAGACAATAGCAATTTTTAGTGAACGAACTTTATAACAAAAGGTACGTGTCATAGTTAAGATTTAGCATTTGTGTATTTGTTATTTTGTGACTGTAAATTAATTTTATTTGTATATATCATCTCCATTCTTTTCATATAAGGCTATTCATTTATTTATTTGTACTAAACATATGAAAACCAATTAACAGTTTTTTTTTGTAAAATTTCTTTGAAATACTTGACATTAAATTTATTGTGTGTTAATTATTAAATAATATTTTAATTTGAATCCTACCCTGATAAGAGTCAGATTTTAAATTTAAATTTCAAAACAAATAGTCTGAGCTAGTTAAAATTTTGATAAGGCACCCAACAATAGAATTACAGAAGAACAAGTAAAATTTATATAAAATTAAATAGTATTCAATCATTAAAATCAATCAAAACATTTGACAAAACCAATAAAACAAAACAAAATTATAAAATTATAATCATTAAAAATTAAATCATTATAAATTGACAATACCAACGTGGGATATTAACAAACAAAACTATAATAAATCAAACATAAAAATTAAAGTAAAATTTAAATCATAGTAATATATTATATATTATTTATATAATATATAAAGAAAATCTGTATTCTTACATTCATGAAAAAGCTTGGATTTATATAAATTTGAAATAATAACTAAAAATGAATCTAAATCTATGCATAAATCTCTTAAGATAGTCTTATTATAACTTTTAAATACTATCTGAATTTTTATAACGAAATAAGGTTACTCTGTCTATCACTATAACATTTATAGTTCATACACTGATTTCACCTTTATCTGATAGCATTTATTTACACAGTTTTTATGTTTTTAGGTATATCTCAGGTTGTGAGGTTTTATTGCCTGAATACATATCTGTTATCGAAGACTACAAAGTGTCTACCTGTCACCATGTAAGTACCTCCACCTTATAACTAATATTTAAACATTTAACTACTTAATACTACAGGATCCTATCCAAGATAAAGTTGTCAAATACCTTCTCCATCTATTTTTTTAGCACCGAAATTTTTTGGCGGCAAAGCCAATTTTAAGCGCGAAAACATTTTTACAATAAGTTTTCTTATAATAAACTACAAAGGGATAGGTTCTTTGTCCTTATTTAATCTATTTTTACACTTAATACTATTCTATACTTTCAAATGCATCCAACAATCAATTGTTCGATACATTTTTTAACAATTTTAAACTACTTACGTTGTAACAGCCCTCGAACTATCAAGAAAGTGCGAAGGGTATGTATAGAGAGGCAATTTCGTTGAAGAAAACTATGTGTATACCTACAAGATGGATGAAGTTTATCCTGAAATAATTGAATGGCAATTTCATTGACGCAGTTTGTCAACAAAATAAACATCGTGTTTTATAATGCCGTCATATATTAACTGGCATATTTAAATGCCGGCTTACAAAAACGCAATAAAATCTATTGTGTGTACAGCATATTCATATTTCACGGTAGATTTGCCACCAAGGGGTGACATGTGTTAGGGTTGGAATGGCAGCTACGTTCGTCGGACGAAAAAAGGGGCCACTTGTTTATCAATTTTGGATAATAGGATGAAAATTTGTCTAATTTTGTACTTTTCTAGAAAAAGCAACGAGAGTTTTAAAATTTAGATAAGGAGTAGAGAAAAACATTGTATGGAACAATAAAAACTTTAAAATATATGTTAGAAGTTGAGGAAAACATTATACAATTCTGATTTTTCTATTTTCTTTCAGAAGGTAGTTGAAAAACAATGTATGGTTAATTAAACAGTGAAAAAACATTTTCTAATGCTGGTATTGAAAAAACTCATTTATTTTGGTAACTAAGATCATTATTTAATCATTTTATATCCAAAGGAACAAGAAAAACTTTAAAATGTATATTAAAAATTAAGGAAAACATTATAGAATCCTGAGTTTTCCATTTTCTTTTAGAATGTATTTGAAAAAATTATAATTGTAGTCTATACACATGAAAAATTGTGCTGTCAAAAGACATTTTACCTACGACCACCTCTCTAAACCATCAATAACATACAATCTACAACCTATGTAATGTATGGTTTTCCGTACGGTAAAATAAACGCACGGCTTCCCTAGCAACCACTAAGCAGCAATAGACGTCGCTATTTTATTCAAAATTTCCTATTTACATATTTCAAGGTGAATTTTATACTACATATAAATGGCAGATAACATTTATTAGATATAAAATTGCATTTTGAAATAAAAGTTAATAATCCACCATCAACAAAACCTTCAGAACTTCCAATATGGACAATGATACATGTTTTTCCTTTTCCAGATGGTGGCTGCAAACCTAACGACAAACCTTCCACGAATGCCTGCCTTCCGCTTTTAATGTTTTCATCTTGCCAAGATTTGGAAACTGTATATCCAGCATTTATCCATGTTTCGTCTAAGTAGAAGATTTTCAAATTTTGTTCTCTGGCATGTCGAATGCTTCTTAAATAGTCTCTTCTCCAAAAAACTATTTCCGGTTTATCTATATCAAGAGAGATTTTCTATTATGTTTTGTATATCTGAAACCCACATCTTTCAAAAGTTTGCATAATGTCATTCTGGAGAATTTTGTATAGTCCGTATCTTCTTGCACTGATGTCATAATTTTGTCAAGTGTTGGAATTTCCTTTCGTAAGTAAAATCCATGGACTTAACGCCTTAGTCTTTGTTTTAATGACTCATCGATCTCAATTGGTTTTCGGCCTGAAGGAGTTTTAGGGGGTTGAAGAGTTCCATTCTTGCTTTCTTTTAGTAATCTATAAATTGTTGATTTAGCAACACACAACATAGCAGCCGTTAATTCCACAATATCATCAACACTTACACTTGGATCCTTGTTTTTCAATGATATATAACAATTCAATATCAGAGTTTTTTCATTTAAAGATAATGGACCTGTTTTTGGTCGTTTAGATGGTCCTTGGCTTATCGACATTGTTTGGTACTTGCACAATTAACATTCAACAAATGTTTTAAATATATTCCAACTGTTTACAATATTATGAAAACCCTACAACTTCATACAACTTTACTCAAAGAACTAATACTAAGTATTGATTTAATGTACCTACTTTCTTTTAAAATAATATTCCCGATAATGTTTCTAAGAAAACTGGGTTGTTTGGAAAATCCCTCTCAATAATCGAATAATCTGTAAATAGGTGTAATCGTATTAAGCCGATTACAGTAGGCCACTTGCCATTTAAAATTTCTGAGAAAAATTCCCCAAACACTACATATAGGAGTAATACAAATAAAAAATATTCATTTTGCTTCTTTGAATTTAATAAAAATTGTAACGATATCTTGCTATCTTGACTTTAATTAATTTTTTAAAAATAAATTTCATTGTAATTTATTTGTGACAATATTCAAAGTTTGAATTAATCTTCTTACAAAAATAATTATTGTTACAGATTGGTTTGTTTTCTATTATGAATAAACTGTGTTGTCTTTCTTTATCAAACTTACTAAAATTTATGTACCTCTATCACTTTTTTTTATTAAAATTAGTACATCCCGTTACCTCTAACCTAAATCGTATATTCTTTAGCATAGCTGCAACTCATTCGTTCAATACAAAATGTACCTTACCCTCTTAAAATATATTTTGGTACGTCTATGAAATCTACTTAAATGAATGATTTATTACTCCTTGTCCTTTCTATAAATATAGACTATAGGTAAAGTATAGTACGTAACTATTCCATTGGTACGTAAAATGCTATTTACCACACACGTTACGTAATATACTATTACAATGCTTATTACTTATTACTACCTACTTATGTTTTTTTCATTTCTCTTCTTTTCAAATGATCTTGAAAATACCTAACAAACTTGGCTTACAAAAACTACATCTGTCAATTCAAATATATTGCTAATTATTATTATGCGTGCATATTAAAAATAAAACTCCTTGGTTAGTAACCATCTATATTTAGTACCTAATTATTTAAAAAAATTATTAGTTTGCGTTAAAAACTCAACTAATAAAAATATATACGAAATATTACAACAATCAAAATGTACGACAAGTCTTTTAAGAATATTGAAGTTACAATCATCAAGGTTCCATGGTGTAATGGTTAGCACTCTGGACTTTGAATCCAGCGATCCGAGTTCAAATCTCGGTGGGACCTCGTGAACTTTTTTAATTTTTTTTTTAATTAAACCTTTTAATTGTTTTTTTTACTACAATATTTTAAAACAATTGTAGCTACGCTGGGACTTTAAGAGGTCATCTTCAGACATTAAACCCTAACAAAAACTTTAATGAGATAACGTGATGTCATTTTATTAAGAAAATAGGGATTGGATTAAAAATGAGTTTTATTTTAAACACTCTATATCTTAAATGGCAATTTTAAACGTTCTATCGACAGAATAAAATCACAAACTTGATGATATTTCACGCTATACATCATATTACAGAGCAAAATTAAACGAAAAATCGAGATGGTATTGTCTGGCTGAAAAGGGCGTGCTATAGGGTTCGAGGTGTCCGTGTCATCCCTATATTGTGACAACCTATTGTTGGAAGGTTAAGATAAATGGTTCTAGAATAAAATTCTTCCCTATATATCGACTGGGATACAAAACATGCTATTATTGCAGTATAAGGAGAAGCCAATAGGGTGAATTTCAATGAAAAATGTAAATATTTCGATAAAAATGATATTTTTCAGATTGATACGGCTACACAAAAATATACAGGGTGTTTCATTAAGAATTATCCATATAGTAACTGGAGAAACCTTAGCACTAAATATGAAGATTTAAGCCAAAACACTTAAATAAAATATTCCTCCTAACCGAGATATAGGGTGTTTTATTTTAACTATTCCAAATGATTGTATCCCATATTTTTGACACCTTCCAATATTTTTTCTTCATACTTGGCAAAGAGTTTACACATATTAGGTTACTTTAAACAGTGGCAAAAAATAGTTTTTCTCGATTACCAGAGGCGTGCGGTAGGGATGGATACTTTATTTTATCCCCCTACAATTTACGCCACTGTAGTAATAATTGTTTCTGCATGTTTTTTTGATTCTCCGTTACTTTCTACGTAAATATTATCCTCTTGTCTCAATACGATAGAGTGAGTAGTTTTCGAATTATTTGCATTTAAAGGTAATGTTTGAAATATCCATTTTTGTTTTATTGCTTATTTTATTGCTTAAGTTTCCTTTAATTTAACCACCTTGATAACAAAATTTGTTAATTCTAATTGTAAATCCACATGAGTCAATAAATATTTCACTAAATAAATAAAATTTATTAGTTTCAAATGATTTTTTCATATTAATATTTATCAAAATTTCAGTTTTAAATTTATAAAAAAATAGAACTATGATTTTTATTATGAAGTAACATGATGAATACATAAAATAAACGTACTGAAACAATTATTTATTTAGACTACTGTAACAAAAAATTCTAGTTAGTTAACATAATAGTAAATTTTCCATTGACTTCAATACATTTATTAATCCTTTTGGAAAAAATTCTCCTAACCTTTAGAAATATGTTGAATGAATGAATGAATGAGTTAGGGTGATGATTACACTGCGACCCATAGGATCTATTGTGTCTCCCCTTACTTGCCATGTTCTGATGTTTTCTCAGATTTATAGCAGTTCTTCGAGTCCTATTTTCCTGAGGAAGTTTAGGACATCGTCGGGCTTCAAATCAGGTAGATCCCCTTCCTCTATTTCATGTGCTCCTAGGTATCTAGCCCTAGAATTTTGCAAGGCAGGACATTCTGAGAGTATATGTATTGAGGTTTCATCCTCTTCCTCACAGAATCTGCACTTTGCTTCATCTGCTAACCCTAGTTTCTTCATGTGGCTTCTTAACCGGCAATGCCCGGTTAATATTCCCGTTAGAATACGGAGCCTTTTTTTACTGAGGTTGAGGCAGCTAAGAGATCTCTTCTGGTTATAGTTCCCCAGTAGTATCTTAGATTGCCTCAATCCTTCCAGCTGATTCCAGTACTCGGATTTTTCTTTCTCCATTTCCTCCCTTAGTTTTCCTAAGATTACTCTACTGCTGATCCCACAAGATGGTTCTGGTCCCAAATGTGGGGTTTCAGCTCCTTTTTTGCCAGCTTATCTGCTGTTTCATTCCCCTCTATTCCTATGTGCCCCGGGACCCATAGGAGGGTGACAGTGTTCTTCTGGCCTAGTTCATTTAGTTTGCCTAGGCATTCCCAAACCATCTTCGAACTGATTATATTTGAACTCAGTGCTTTGATGGCTGCTTGACTATCCGACATGATCACAATCTCTTGTCTGCGATAGTTTCTTCCAATATTGAATTCCACACATCTTTCGATGGCGCGGACTTCTGCTTGAAAGATGCTCGGGTATGTGCCCAAGCTTTCTGAGTATTTGGCTCTCGGTTTAGACATATGTTGGGTTGATTCCTAATAAAATTTGCAACATTTTCTATTTGTTGCCATAATTCCTGTCGGGTATTAATTTCTTGAGCTTACACAAGTGTCTTCATATGTCCTCAAAAATAAAAGTCTAGGAGATTAAAATCGGGACTCCGAGCAGACCATGGAAATTCACTCCCTCGCCCTATCCATTTAGATAATTTCGAACCGCTAAAGGATAATGTGGTGGGGCGCCGTCTTGCATAAACCAAATACTTCTTCTTTGGTTTAATAGTAAGTTTTCCAGCTGGATTTTGAAGTAATTCCAGATATGAACGGTCATTTAAATTTGCAGGTAATTCAAAAGGACCTGCGAATTTGCTGCGAATTTTATCTTATTTATTAGTATCTGATAATAAAAATCAAATTTCTGAATTTTCATAAATTTAAAATTAAAAAACATTGATATGAAAAAATCTTTTGAAATGAAATTTACTGAAACTAATAAACTTTATTTATTTAGTGAGATAGTTATTGAGGCATGTGAATTTACGATTAAAATTAACAAATTTTGTTGTCAAGGTGGTTATATTATTAAGGAAACTCATGTTGAATAAGCAATAAAACAAAAATGGATATTTTAAACATTACCTTTAAATGTAAATAACTCGAAAACTACTCACTCTATCGTATTGAGACAAGAGGATAATATTTACGTAGAAAGTAACGGAGAATCAAAAAAACATGCAGAAACAATTATTACGACAGTGGCGTAAATTGTAGGGGGATAAAAGAAAGTATCCATCCCTACCGCACGCCTCTGGTAATCGAGAAAAACTATCTTTTGCCACTATTTAAAGTAACCTAATATGTGTAAACTTTTTGCCAAGTATGAAGAAAAAATATTGGAAGGTGTCAAAAATATGGGATACAATCATTTAGAATAGTTAAAATAAAACACCCTATATCTCGGTTAGGAGGAATATTTTATTTAAGTGTTTTGGCTTAAATCTTCATATTTAGTGCTAAGGTTTCTCCAGTTACTATATGGATAATTCTTAATGAAACACCCTGTATACTGGGTAGGTATTTCGAATTTTAAGTCGGTGAGTGTATTAATTAAAAGAACCAAGTTTTTTAACCAAATTAATACACAAACATTTTATACAATCTACTAAAACTCATCAAATATGAAAAGAACGCTTTGTCGACAGTCTGTAAAACGTCAACTACGCTTCGGCATATATTTATCTATTTCAATCGAGAAAACTTTCAAGTGGATATTTAAAAGAAGTTCATTACTTTGAAGCAAACACACACACACCGATATAAAGTAAACTGATATCCTGGATTCGCCTACAAACAAGCCTCTGATACGGTTAATCCCCAATAAATAAATATGTTTGTGTCTCCTACTTTCTATATATACGTTTACATCTACCGCTCTAGTCATTTTCAGTCAATTTATTTTATATTTTTGTGTTACGACAACATAAAATTTAACAGAATTAAATAATAGTTTGAAAAAACTATTTTACTAAGTTTAAAGAAAATTACGTTTCCACGATGGAAATTATGTGTATAAATCAGGGGTGATAAGTACACTGCGACCTATTGGATCTATTGTATCCCCCTTACTTGCCATGTTCTGATGTTTTCTCAGATTTATAGCAGCTCTTCGAGTACTATTTTCCTGAGGAAGTTTAGGACATCGTCGGGATTCAAATCAGGTAGATCCCCTTCCAGCGCTGGGACTATCTTAAAAAATAGATACTTTTCAGTATCTAAGATACAAGATAGTATCTTGTATCTTGTATCTAGATACTTTTTCATTTTATGCAAAAGTATCTAAAGTTTTTAGATACTTTTTAAAAGTATCTGTACTTAGTATCTTAGATACTAAAAAGTATCTAAGATACTTGTAAATATCTTAGATACTGAAAAGTATCTTAGATACTTTTCAAAAGTATCTAAGATTCTTTATGCCATAAATATGTTTTATACGATGCGCGAAGTTGCGGTAAGTTGAGCTGACGTGAATTCATTTCTGCTTCAGTTGAGAGAATGTTTTCACTGGCAACATTTATAAACTCCCCAAGAAGAAATGCACTGTCAGATGACAATTTTGAAAATTTAATCTTGTTAAAAGCCAATCAAGATAAAAACTTTGTTTAATAAATAAGTATTTTTATTTTTAATTATGATTTTTTTGTTTGCAATACCTAGTAGTAGTTTTTTGTGTTAGGTTTTAATTTCGAAAATTAAAATTTTGTTTTTGTTTTGAGTTTCTTATCTGTATGTTCCTGTGCTTCAGAGTTTCATTTAATCTAGAAGTGCTGTTTAAAATAAACTTGCACTAATGTAGTAGGTATTTCTTTAATAAACCAAAAATATTTGTAAGTATCTAAGATATTTTTTGAAAGTATCTTAGATACTTCTAAAAGTATCTTGTATCTAAGATATTTTTAGTAGGTAATATCTTAATATAAATGTATCTTAAGATACTTTCATGGAAAAGTATCTGTATCTTGTATCTAGATACTTTTTAAAGTATCTTTCCCAGCTCTGTCCTCTCCTTCTATTTCATGTGCTCCTAGGTATCTAGCCCTAGAATTCGGCAAGGCAGGGCATTCTGAGAGTATGTGTATTGAGGTTTCATTCTCTTCCTCACAGAATCTGCACTTTGCTTCATCTGCTAACCCTAGTTTCTTCATGTGGCTTCTTAACCGGCAATGCCCGGTTAATATTCCCGTTAGAATTCGGAGCCTTTTGTTACTGAGGTTGAGGCAGCTAAGAGATTTCTTCTGGTCAGTAGTTTCTTAGATTGCCTCAGTTGTTCCAACTGATTCCAGTACTTAGATTTTTCCTTCTCCGTTTCTTCCCTTAGTTTTCCTAAGATTACTCTACTGCTGATCCCACAAGATGGTTCTGGTCCCAAATGTGGGGTTTCAGCTCCTTTTTTTGCCAGCTTATCTGCTGTTTCGTTCCCCTCTATTCCTATGTGTCCTGGGACCCATAGGAGGGTGACAGTGTTCTTCTGGCCCAGTTCATTTAGTTTGCCTAGGCATTCCCAAACCATCTTCGAACTGATTATATTTGAGCTCAGCGCTTTGATGGCTGCTTGACTATCCGACATGATCACAATCTCTTGCCTGTGATACTTGCTTTCAATAGTGAATTCTGCAGATCTTTCGATGGCGTGGATTTCTGCTTGAAAGATACTTGGATATGCGTCCAAGCTTTCTAAGTATTTGGCTTTCGGTCCAAAACCCCTATCCCAGTTCCCTCGTCTAGCTTAGAACCGTCCTTATACCACTTTATGGCATTCTGATTTAAATTCTGTATGGTGTCTTCATCCCATTCAGATTTATTACTCAACTTTGTGATGAATTTTCTCACAAAGTTGAATTTCTTTGGCATATCATCTTGGGGCATTTCCCAAGTTTGATCAAATTGAAGTGATCGAGGTTTTTCCCTGATAATTCCTTCTTTGATCATTCTATATATTGTTTTCTTCCTTACACTTTCTAGCAGAATGTGCAGTGGGGTCAGGTTTAAAATCACCTTCATTGCAACAGTGGGGCAAGTTCCCATTGCTCCAGTGATACACGAACAGGCTAGTCTCTGAATCTTCGAGAGATATTTCCTCGTAGTACTCAGATTAGCCCTTGCGCCTCAAGCAGTTGCCCCATATGTGATTATTGGTCTCACTATTGCTGTGTACATCCATTGCAGAATACGTGGGTTACATCCCCAGTTCTTCCCTGCAATGTTTCTGCACTACATGAGGGCCTTGGTTGTTTTGTGTATTACTTCGTCTTCGTGTTTGTTCCAGAGTAACCTGCTATCTAGGATTAGCCCTAGATATTTTACCTCTGTTTTCCACTCGACGATGTTCTCCCCTATTTTTATGATTTTTAGATTAGGTTCCTTTTTCCTTGTAAAGGTGGTTTTGGTGGGGTTGATGCTGAGTCCCACCGAGTCACACCATTGTTTCGCAATGTTCAGTCCTCTTTGAACAATATCACAGAGGACATTTTCATACTTCCCTTTTGCCAGGATAACCATGTCGTCGGAATACCCTTGACATGGTATGCCTTCCCTAATCAATTGACAGAGTAGACTGTCCACAGTGAGACTCCACATAAGTTGGGATGCAACTACCCCCTGTGGACAACCTCTAGTCACATTAATGAAGATAGTGTCTTGTCCTGCCTCCATTTCTGCGATTCTTGCATATAGCAGTTGTGACATCCAGATGGAAGTCGTTCTATCTACTCCTTTCTCAATCAGTGCTCTTTTGACTGCCTCATGTGGCGTATTGTCAAAGGCCCCTTCTATGTATAGAAAGGCACATACCACGGTCTCTTTTTTATTCAGAGCGTCTTGGATTTCGTCAGTCAATTGTGTTAAAGCGGTTTCCGTGGACTTTCCCGCTTGGTACGCATCTTGAAGGGGGTGCAATGGCACCTGTTCCAAGATTTCTGTTCTAATGTAATTGTCTACAGCTTTTCCCATCGTTTTGAGAACAAACGTTGTGAGGCTGATCGGTCTAAGGGATTTGGGGTGCGTAGTGTCCCGTTTCCCTACTTTTGGGATAAAGGTGATTTTGGCCCTTCTCCACGCTTCTGGTATGTATCCCAGTTCAAGACTGCTCCGAATAATTCAGATCAAGTGACACACAAAAGTGATCAATGCTGTTACTTACCAAGATGCATGCTCTGGGTATGTCTACATTACTCACTTTATATATTAGTTTGGCTTCCCTACTTGCGAGTCCTCTCACCTGACCATCACGGACCCATGGTTCCTGGATCAATACTAATCCCATTTGGTTTCTGATAAACGTCCTTGAAATAACCGCCGATGATCCCTTGGCGTGATGGGTGTTTATCTGAGCAAGGGAATTTCGGTCCACTCCGGCAGAGCCCCGCATGCCAGAGCAAGGCTACTTACAAGGGGGTTTCGCCCGGTTCCCCTAGGGGAACGTTGGCACCGCTTATACCCCAGCGGCCATCCAATCCTTCGGTACGTTACCTTACACCTTGGAATTGGGGGGGTTGGTCCGCGGTGCGACCTTAGGAGTGACCAATCTGGCAATCTTGCGGTTATCAGCTGCTCATACCAGACCACGCCACCCGTATAGACGCACACCCTCAGCTTCGCCGCTTCCCTGCTAAATTGCAGTGTTACCTGCTTAAGCAGTTCAGTGACTCTTAAAAAAAGGAAGGGATGCTGCTAGGGGTGAGGGGGTGGCTTTTCCAGTAAGTTTAAACAAGCCATAATGCTTGCAGCTTCCAATATAAATTGACGTGTTTTTGGATTTTTCCTAAATACCAGTATTAGGTACAAAAGTTATTAAACTTGATATTTATGTTTATTTTGCAAGTAATTGATTGGTGGAAAAAATATTGCTTGTTACGAGCTGCATCTCAAAGAATAAAATCATTAAGTTTGTTTGAAATATATCTGCAAAGATCCCCTGCTGGTTTAAATGTCAACACTCGATCTATTAGTCGTATTGACTGGACACCCCGCAGAGATCAGGCACAAAAAGATGAATGTACGTCTAAATGTTTGTACTGTTTGGACACCTGATCGTATAGATTAATCTTCATCAATTTAGTAACGCGTCTATATGGAATTGGCAAATGAGCAGGGCATTTTATATATTTTTTTAAATGATTAATTTCATTTGATGCCAAAAGAATTATGTATTGGGGAGTGAAACGACAGAACGTATTGTATTGTTGTTTTCTTCTTTTTTTTTGGACTTGATCGTGAAGCTGTTTAGCCAGCCACTTATTTACTATTTTTTAATAACAAATTTGCTGGCATCAAATCAATCTAAACTGATTTAAAAACCATTTTTTCCAGCTCAATTATTTTTCAAATCTGTATTTTTACACATGTTTATAACTTAATTATAATTAATTTGGTTAGTTAGGTTAGGTTTAGGAAAAATAAGATTTGGAACAACATTTTGACATTTTAAATCTGTCAAAATATAAGTGGATTTTTATAATAAAAATCAAGACTGAAAGTAATATTTTGCCTGAAAAATACTTCTAATCTGTCAAAATTAGTTATACTTTATTTGTGTATAAAAAAAGAAGATTTTAGGAAACATTTTGACATAAATTTAAATATTACTGATTTGTGTCTAAAAAAATGAGACCTTAATAAACATTTTGACATTAAAAAAATTACAAATCATGTTTGCATAACTGTATGCGATATTTTCTGGGAAAAATAAGATTTGGAGCAACATTTTGACAACTAAAATGTTTTAAATCTGTCAAAATATAATTATAGATAGTTATTTATGAAAAAATTCAGGATTTAAAGTAATATTTGGTCAAGAAAATGCCTGTAGTCTATCATAAATTAATTATATCTGATTTACGTTTAAAAAAACAGGATTTTAAGAAATATTTTGACATAAATTTAATTGCTACTGATTTGTGTCTAAAAAAATGAGACCTTAATAAACATTTTGACATTAAAAAAATTACAAATCATGTTTGCATAACTGTATGCGATATTTTCTGGGAAAAATAAGATTTGGAGCAACATTTTGACAACTTAAATATTTTAAACCTGTCAAAATATAATTATAGGTGGTAATTTATGAAAAAAATCAGGATTTAAAGTAATATTTGGCCAGAAAAATGCCTGTAGTCTATCATAATTTAATTATATCTGATTTTCGTTTAAAAAAATGAGATTTTAAGAAATATTTTGACAAAAATAAATCGCAAATTTATGAACCCATAACTGTTTGGAATATTTTTTAGAGAAAACAGAATTCGAAGCATCATTTTGACAAATAAAATATTTTAAATCAGTCAAAATACTATTATAACTCGATTTTTATGAAAAAATCAAGATTTAAAGTAATATTTTGTGAATAAAACACCTCTAGACTGTCAAAATTGATTTATGTGTGCAAAAAAAGAGATTTTAAAAAAATTTTGACATAAACAAATGCCAATCTAATAATAAATAACTATAAGAAAACTTATCGAGAGAAAAATAGATTTGAAGCATCATTTTGACAACTTAAATATTTTAAACCCGTCAAAATACAACTACAAGTGAATTTTTAATTAAACGATCAATATTTTGGAATTTTTTTTACTAAATTCGAGGAAAAAAATGATCAATTTAAAAATAAAAATACTTTCTTCGATAAAAAGAAACATTTTTGAATTTTGACGCACTTTTTCACTCCAACTACAACGTTTTCAAATCTAGAACATCATCAAGAACAACTATCCACCACTTTTTAATAATCCACCCCTCAACCCCTTATTACAAAACCAAATTACAATAAACCGTTATTAATTACGATGATTTAAAATTTTTCCAATCAACCATCTGTTACTTCTACAACCCACACCCCTATAAATTCAAATTTATGCCTCATCCATTTTAAAAACCAAACCCATACCTATTTTGCGATTTTAAAATCCCATTCTGACATTGTCAGCAAGCATGATAGATCGTTGACGTGTCAATTAAAATCGGATTAAATAAACGAAACACTCTGTCGTTTATTTTAACTTCTCGCAGCAGTTAGATCAATGCCAAATAAATAAAATTATAATAAAACAAATACTTTTTACATCGACAACAAACTTCCACTGAAATTTCTTACGTACTGCTACCTACTGCTTGTTCTCTAGCTCTGTATCGGAGGAGACGCCATGTTGGATTGTTCGGCCCCTCCTTCACTCCCTCAGTGGTTGATACACAGCTATATCGATAGGCGGGGCCAAACTCCATTTCGTTGTTTGATTGACAGCGCCACTTTGATAAGAATGCACTTCGGGTATCAATTCACTACCCAGGACATTCGCTGTATACTAAATTGACAGTTACAGATGAGAAACCATCCATATAATATATAATTACTTTGTTTCCGTTTTTATATTTTATATTTTATTATAGTTTAACCCCTTTTTACCCAAATACATCGACTTCCCTGTATAAATTTAACTATTAACTAATACTTATTTAAGATACCAAATTCTTTAAAAAAAAATTAAGGTTAGTTTCTTAAAAAAATAATTATTACCATAATATTTGTGTACAAACATTTACTTATCGCAAAATACTCCTCTATAAACTTTATATAAATATATAAATAAATAAATTAACGCACATATTTTTGTTCACTAATATCTGGCAGATTAAAAATGAAATCATCTCGTAATCTGTGTGTAAAATTACGTCTCTTGTTAAACCCGAAAGAATCTCCAAAAATCCTAAATTAAGAATCATGGCATTACAATAAATAACCATAATCCTGTATCAATATACAAGAGATGAACTATCCTGTATCCTGATTCTCTTGACTTAGCGCCTTATGGTATCCGCCCCCCTATCAATAAAAGCTCCGACGACGCAAAATAACCTGTCACGCGAGTTGGAAGGAGACGGCGATATGGAAAACATGCCATGCTCGCGCATGCTCCGTAATTTACTAATAGAGGCGTGGCCAACGGCACTAAGATGCACGGAACGTTCGGCCACGTTGCCAAATCGTCGGTCAGAATAAATTACTGGAAGTATTATTTGTGGACTTTGTGTACAGTTTGTCGCTTTGAATTGAATTATTCTTTTAATATCTTAAAGAATTATTGTTCCGAATTCTACTACTGTAATAAAAACTCTTTGTGTTTTTTTTTAGTTTTCTTTTACTATAATTTGTTTTCAAATAGTTTAAAAGTTTTATGAAAAAGTTATTTGTTAATTGTTTCACTTTTAAATAATATAAGCAGTGAACAAATTTTGAACTAATGTGTTCAAAAGAACTAGAGATCAAACCATTAATTAATTGAGATAGAAAATAGTATATTAAACAACGCATTTCATATGGAATTCTGTTATGACACGAGTTCAAGTTTAAAAAACGAATCGCGAAGCGATGAGTTTTTTAAAGAACGAGTGTCACAACAGCCATATGAAATAAGTTGTTTATAATATTTTTATATTATGCCCTTTTTACCATTTTTTAAATTAATTTTTTATTTTTATGCAATTACGAAAATTTTTATTTTAAAAAGTATGTCGGCAGCACTGTGTAATTTATAAAATTTGACAGTTTTGACATTTAAATTATCAAATGTTAATGTTTTAAAATATTTTAAAATTAATAATATACCAATAATAATATATTATATAAGTAAAATATTATATTCATATTCACAGATACTTTCTTAAAGAACAATATAAAATTAATAAATTGCTATTAGCCACAAATGTCATTGTCAATAGTCTTGCCTTTAGATACTTCACTCATGTCGCCAACCATTTAAAACAAAAATTTGCGTGCGTAAAAGTTACATTACGATACGCAAATGCGTTTTATAATGAAGATTTTTATAAGTGCAAAATATAAAAAAGATATTTTTTAAATAAGTTTAGATTGATTGATCCTTTTATTTAATAAATAGGAGGTGCTATAGTCTGTACAAAAAGTACGAGGAGTAATAAACCCTAATTAAGTAAAGCAAAACCTTTAAAGGGAGCACCATGAAATTTTTGATAAATCTCTTACTTTTAAATTACATTTCTTCCGTAAATCTAAAAACCAGGTAGATCGACCCCGTATTTGTTTCAGTTGTAGCAAAGTTTAGGGTTTCTTCATTGTTAAAGGATTAGCAGTTAAGCAATAACGCAATGCAGTGGTGTATATTTTGGGAAAAAATACGTTTTAAATTATAATATAATAAAAAATGAAAAGAAATAATTATTGGAATACATTTATTACTTACATTTTATTCTATATCCGACTCGGAAGAGGAAGAATCGTTGTTGACATTAATAATAATAGGGTCGATTAAATCATCACAAATATTGTCAATTTTCCACATATTTGCCTCTACTTTGATAACATGATCCATACAGTTTGTCCAATTTTCCTTACTAACATGACTTACAGCACTCTCAAACAATTTCACAACATCGTTTATTTTAAAATTAGTATTTTTTTCCAACTTCCCCCTTTACCTGAGCCCATATTAATTCTATGGGATTAAGTTTACAATGATAAGGGGGAAGTCGAAGAACTGATATACCACGAGAAGAAGCCATTTCTTCTACAATGTAGGTTTTGTATTTATTCTTGTTCATTTTTGCAATTCAGTAAAGTTCTTTCCTTAGTGGATCTTTTGGAAACTTAATATTTTTCGAAATAAGCCACTCCAAAAGCTCTGCTTTACGCCAACGACTTGTGGGCAATGCTTCTCGTAACCGTGAATGGTAACTTGCGTTGTCCATAACAATAACAGCCCCTTTTGGAATCAGATCCAACTTTTGAACAAACCATTCCTCGAAGACATCCCCATTCATATCTTCGTGCGATAGTCCCCCGTGCGTTTTGAAATAAAAGTTAATAATCCACCATCAATAAAACCTTCAGAACTTCCAACATGGACAATGATAAGTCTTTTTCCTTTTCCAGATGGTGGCTGCAAACCTAACGACAAACCTTTCACGAATGCCTGCCTTCCGCTTTTAATGTTTTCATCTTGCCAAGATTTGGAAACTGTATATCCAGCATTTATCCATGTTTCGTCTAAGTAAGTAGATTTTCAAATTTTGTTCTCTGGCATGTCGAATGCTTCTTAAATAGTCCCTTCTCCAAAAACTATTTCCGGTTTATCTATCAAGAGAGATTTTCTATTATGTTTTGTATATCTGAAACCCACATCTTTCAAAAGTTTGCATAATGTCATTCTGGAGAATTTTGTATAGTCCGTATCTTCTTGCACTGATGTCATAATTTTGTCAAGTGTTGGAATTTCCTTTCGTAAGTAAAATCCAAGGACTTTACGCCTTAGTCTTTGTTTTAATGACTCATCGATCTCAATTGGTTTTCGGCCTGAAGGAGTTTTAGGGGGTTGAAGAGTTCCATTCTTGCTTTCTTTTAGTAATCTATAAATTGTTGATTTAGCAACACACAACATAGCAGCCGTTAATTCCACAATATCATCAACACTTGCACTTGGATCCTTGTTTTTCAATGATATATAACAATTCAATATCAGAGTTTTTTCATTTAAAGATAATGGACCTGTTTTTGGTCGTTTAGATGGTCCTTGGCTTATCGACATTGTTTGGTACTTGAACAATTAACATTCAACAAATGTTTTAAATATATTCCAACTGTTTACAATATTATGAAAACCATACAACTTCATACAACTTTACTCAAAGAACTAATACTAAGTACTGATTTAATGTACCTACTTTCTTTTAAAATAATATTCTCGATAATGTTTCTAAGAAAACTGGGTTGTTTGGAAAATCCCTCTCAATAATCGAATAATCTGTAAATAAGTGTAATCGTATTAAGCCGATTACAGTAGGCCACTTGCCATTTAAAATTTCTGAGAAAAATTCCCCAAACACTACATATAGGAGTAATACAAATAAAAAATATTCATTTTGCTTCTTTGAATTTAATAAAAATTGTAACGACATCTTGCTATCTTGACTTTAATTAATTTTTTAAAAATATATTTCACTGTAATTTATTTGTGACAATATTCAAAGTTTGAATTAATCTTCTTACAAAAAGAACAAAAATATATAAAATAATTATTGTTACAGATTGGTTTGTTTTCTATTATGAATAAACTGTGTTGCCTTTCTTTATCAAACTTACTAAAATTTATGTACCTCTATCACTTTTTTTATTAAAATTAGTACATCCCGTTACCTCTAACCTAAATCGTATATTCTTTAGCATAGCTGCAACTCATTCGTTCAATACAAAATGTACCTTACGGTATACCCTCTTAAAATATATTTTGGTACGTCTATGAAATCTCCTTAAATGAATGATTTATTAGTCCTTGTCCTTTCTATATAGACTATAACACCCTGTTTTGAATAGTTTGGTCAAATGTTTTTCATTTTTAATTATATCAGTAAGGAAAAATATTTTTACCTTGTATTTGCATAATTTTATCTCACATTCTGTCAAATGGATTGTATATTTCTATGTTGGTAAGTAATAAACAACATTACTACTGCAACAAAAGTTAATAGTTAGGTTTAGTATACCCTGTTTACTGTATATCCCTTTTAACCCACTCTGTATCTTTATTTTCCACTCTCTCTGTCTCGAGAACCTTAAAATTCCACCTAAACCTTACTAAAACTTAAAATACCATTCCCAAACTTTTAATTTTCTTCCCGTATACTTTATTCTTTTAGTCCACCCTGTATCTTTATTTTGTATTATTTAGCTTCAGTTTTATGAATTAGTTTTTTATAGGCATGTTGTATTTCTTACGGATAATCTCGGATTTCGACGTCCTTTATTTTGGCACATAACCGTATTTAGAAAAATCTCTAAGTTGGAGATTTGTTTAACGCGTGGCAACAGCGTTAGCGATAATTAGAAAGGGATGGATGGAATCGAACGAAGCCGATCGTGCGCCACGGTCGTCGCTGCGCCTCTTTGGACTCCTCTGATGATATATAGAGTAGACGACTTATAGTTAAACCACGCTGGGAAGTGGCCCAGATTACAGAGACTTTACAGTATCAACTACTAAACCGATATCCTGTGCGGACGATAAGCGCTTAAGACTTTTTAATACTTCCTGGGGATTTTCTTGAAAATTGTCGTGGTTAGCGATTGACGCTGATTTGTAAGAACCCAGTTTTCGAACAAATGATTACGTCGCGAGACACATTTTTTATTTAAGTGAATATAACTTTTTTGGACAATAGTTTTTAGTGTTCAAGACTGTGATAGACTATTGTGATTTTTTGATTTCGTTGTGCAAGGTCAAAGAAAAACGAGGATAGGAACTATTTAAGGTTAGTTCAAGTCTTTATTACTGCATCAAATGTATAGTTTTAATTAATATATTTTTACCAACATTCAATGGTATATCAAACGATTTTAATATTGAAAAAAAACAGTATTTTTAATAGTGTAAATCTATAATACAAACTGATAACGTAATACCATGATTACAGTGTAGCTATCCGTCGGACTTATAACTTTCAGTAGGTGCAAAAACACTTGTCACAAGTATTTATTTGACAAGTTTGATTCAAATTAGAACATAATAATAAAAATAAATCGTTCCAAAGGATCTAAACCAATAAACGACTTTATAAACATTAAAAAAGGATCATAAATTTGATTTAATTTGATTCAGATTAGAACACAGGGAAATATAATAAAAATAAGTTGTTCCAAAAGGTCTAAACCAATAAAAGACCTTAGGAACTTTAATAATGGATCATAACTTTGATTTAATTTGATTAAAATTAGAACACAGGCAAATATAATAAAAATAAGTTGTTCCAAAAGATCTAAAGCAATAAAAGACCATAGGAACTTTAATAATGGATCATAAATTTGATTTAATTTGATTCAGATTAGAACACAGGTAAAAATAATTAAAATAAATCGTTCCAAAGGATCTAAACCAATAAACGACGTTATAAACATTAATAATGGATCATAACTTTGATTTAATTTGATTCAAATCAGAACACAGGTAAAAATAATAAAAATAAGTTGTTCCAAAAGGTCTAAAGCAATAAAAGACCTTAGGAACTTTAATAATGGATCATAAATTTGATTTAATTTGATTCAGATTAGAACACAGGTAAAAATAATAAAAATAAATCATTCCAATGGATCTAAACCAATAAAAGACCTTAGGAACTTTAATAATGGATCATAACTTTGATTTAATTTGATTCAAATTAGAACACAGGTAAAAATAATAAAAATAAGTTGTTCCAAAAGGTCTAAAGCAATAAAAGACCTTAGGAACTTTAATAATGGATCATAACTTTGATTTAATTTGATTCAGATTAGAACACAGGTAAAAATAATAAAAATAAGTTGTTCCAAAAGGTCTAAAGCAATAAAAGACCTTAGGAACTTTAATAATGGATCATAACTTTGATTTAATTTGATTCAGATTAGAACACAGGAAAATATAATAAAAATAAGTTGTTCCAAAAGGTCTAAAGCAATAAAAGACCTTAGGAACTTTAATAATGGATCATAAATTTGATTTAATTTGATTAAAATTAGAACACAGGCAAATATAATAAAAATAAGTTGTTCCAATGGATCTAAACCAATAAAAGACCTTGGAAACATTAATAATGGATCATAACTTTGATTTAATTTGATTAAAATTAGAACACAGGCAAATATAATAAAAATAAGTTGTTCCAAAAGATCTAAAGCAATAAAAGACCTTAGGAACTTTAATAATGGATCATAAATTTGATTTAATTTGATTGAAATTAGAACACAGGAAAATATAATAAAAATAAAACGTTCCAAGGGATCTAAACCAATAAAAGACCTTAGGAACTTTAATAATGGATCATAAATTTGATTCAAATTAGAACACAGGAAAATATAATAAAAATAAGTTGTTCCAAAAGGTCTAAAGCAATAAAAGACCTTAGGAACTTTAATAATGGATCATAAATTTGATTTAATTTGATTCAAATTAGAACACAGGCAAAAATAATAAAAATAAGTCGTTCCAAGGGATCTAATAACCAATAAAAGACCTTAGAAACATTAGTAATGGATCATAACCCTCATTAATGTTGGCTGGAACAATATTAAGATCCCTAGTGCACTTTTCTGCATAGTTTTAACCATGTTCAATTAGGTTTAGGTCTGGAATAAATGCTTGTTCTTGGATATCAATCTCTTAAACGTCGACCATATCGTCATAACTCGGTTCTTGAATTAGTTGAGCTTCAATAGATAGTAGTGCAAAAGTATTAAGTTTATCTTGGCCTATTTGCTTGCTTATAAATCCCGGATATTTGGGTGGAAAAGTCCCCCATACCTGCAACCCCCCATAACCATAGAACAGCTCGCCAATGTCTTGCAGAGAATATGGGAAAACATACCTCAGCAATTTATTAATAATTTTATAAGGACAATGCCAAATAGAGTGACAGTATTAAGTCAAGCTAGGGGTGCACCCACACAATATTAATTTTCATTTTTTTCTTTTCCTAAAGTGGAAAAAGATCTTCCTCCTGAACAATTTGTAGTCGGAGGTATTTGTCGGCAATACTCAATCCTTTTTTTCTTTTACGACCCTCTGTCAAAATATGTACGGGTGAAATTTTATGTGGGTGTTATCCTACATTTGGAAACTTTTCCAGAATATCAGAAATAGAACCAGGATTGCTGTTTTCTCTTCCCAACAGCCTCTGATCTGTTTGTGAACCTAAATATTTTGCAGTTGCTGGCTGTAAATATGACAAAACCCAGGACAAATCTTGAACTTTTTATTCCGGGCTTCAATTATTCATTAGTTACCCAAAAATTACCCTAATATAACAGGTCGGCTGAAAAGTCCCCGGTCTACCATAGTAAAACACAATATTTTGACAAAATTCATTTTTTTTATTCAACATAGTTGCCTTCAAGGGCGATACAGCGATTATAGCGACCTTCCAACTTTTCGATACCATTTTTGTAGTACTCCTTCAGTTTGTCCTCAAAATAGGCTTCAGTTTCGGCGATTACCTCAGTATCAGAGCCAAATTTTTTTCCAGCGAGCATTCTCTTCAGGTCAAAGAAAAGGAAAAAGTCGCTGGGGGCTAGATCTGGAGAATACGGTGGGCGAGGAAGCAATTCGAAGCCCAATTCATGCAATTTTGCCATCGTTTTCGATGATTTGTGACACGGTGCATTGTCTTGATGAAACAACACTTTTTTCTTCTTCATATGGGGCCGTTTTTCGCGATTTCGGTCTTCAATCGCTCCAATAATGCACAGTAATAGTCGCTGTTGATTGTTTTTCCCTTTTCCAAATAGTCGATGAACAATATACCGTGTGTATCCCAAAAAACTGAGGCCATAACTTTGCCAGCTGACTGTTGAGTCTTTCCACGCTTTGGTGGCGGTTCACCGGCCGCAGTCCACTCAGCTGACTGTCGATTGGACTCAGGCGTGTAGTGATGGAGCCAAGTTTCATCCATAGTCACATATCGACGCAAAAAATCGGGTTTATTACGACTTAACAGCTGCAAACACTGCTCAGAATCATCAATTCGTTGCTGTTTTTGGTCGATTGTGAGCACGAGCGGCACCCATTTCGCACAGAGCTTCCGCATACCCAAATATTCGTGAACGATATGTCCAACACGTTCCTTAGATATCTTTAGAGTGTCAGCTATCTCGATCATATTCACTTTACGGTCACTCAAAATCATTTTGTGGATTTTTTTGATATTTTCGTCGGTAACCACCTCTTTTGGGCGTCCACTGCGTTCACCGTCTTCGGTGCTCATTTCACCACGCTTGAATTTTGCGTACCAGTCAATGATTGTTGATTTTCCTGGCGCAGAGTCCGGAAACTCATTATCAAGCCAAGCTTTTGCTTCAACTGTATTTTTTCCTTTCAAATAACAATATTTAATAAGCACACGAAATTCTTTTTTTTCCATCTGGCTTCACTAAAAATGCAATATCTCACAAACTAATAGTCCGACAGCTGTCAAATTTTTACACGAATCTTTTGAAGGTTGATACTATCTAAAAATGAAATGGATTTAATTCTTGTGTCGTCATCTATAGGTCATAAATTCCTTCGGTTTGATAAAAACCTTTACCCTTTACCTTTACCTTTACCTTTACCTTGTGGACCAGCTGCAAGGGTGTATGGATTGAAACTGGTAAACATAATTCAAATTTCGAGTGAGTTTATGTATGAATTAATAGCTATTTATGATATAAGTATTAAAACTGTCTTTTCTTGGCGATACTGGAGAAGCAAAACTAGCATCAATTGAGCTGTTCCCCAAAAAATTATTCTATTATCAAAATGCTGACGGAGTAAGTCTAAGGTGCGCACAGCTGTATGGCTCGTTGCACCATCTTGTTGGAACCATTGTGTGCGAAACTGTAGATTTCGTGCACGGCAAAAGTTAGTTACAAAATGTATAATAATTTTGTCTCTACAACGTTCTTGGTTGACAGTAAGTGGATTCTGATTATCATCTTCAACGAAATAAGGACCAATCATTCCATTACCAGATACCGCGCACCAAACGGTAACTCGAAGACTGTGGAGTGGTTTCTCTACAATGACATCAGGACGTTCAAATCCAAGGAATCTGGTTGTTTGTCGATTAATATAGCCGCTAAGATGAACGTGACTCTCGTCTGAAAACCATGTTTTTCAAAAATTCGGGATCTTCGTAAATTAAACTCAACATACGACCACAGTAAATTTCTCTTGCACGTTTGTCCGCAGCATTTAGTCGCGCGTTGTCCAACTTGAATACGGTATGGATAACCACCGCAATTGATTTGAACATGCGACGTAAAGACGTTTCACTAATGTTGAGTTTACATGCAGTTCTTACAAGACTTCTTTGAGGTGATCCTAGAAGAGGAAACACCAGAGCACATCTTATGTCAGTGCGACGGACTGGTAAATATGCGGTTCCTGACTTTAGGAGAAGAATATCCATTGGCAAGGGACTACATGAAGGTTACAGTCTCAAAGCTTATAGACTTCGTTAAGAGAGTCGGACTGGGGGATGTAATCTAGTTTTTCGAGGACCACAATAGATCTGAAAAGGTCGCAGTGGAATAGGCTTCTGGCCACCTCTTAAACATCTATCATCTATCTTTGAGGTGATTGCACAACTTGGTTAAAAACACGTTAGTGCATACTGTTTTTCGACGACCTGAAGAACCTTTACGTTGACACAATACACTACCACCCTTAAAAAGTGGAATAATATCTAGTGGATGACTTAAGATAAGAAAATTTTGATGGATAAGCCATCGATACCAAAAGAAGTGTCTTTCCCGAACATTAACTAACAATTTGAAAGAAGATTAAGGTGTCACCAAGACATTTGCATATCCTAAAACGTAAAAACACAACAGAAATATTGACTGCTATCATTTTTGACTAGAAAAAACCTTGGATATTGAAATAAAACATTGTTTCCACTATTTTTAAAGTGACATTTAAATAATCCAAGATTTCCGATTCCTAACTATCTCTTACTTCTTGAATAGTTGGTGTTTTTTGTGAGAACATTCCTCGTTTGATATCCGCCAACGTGGATTATTGAAAACATGATAATCAATTAACAAAACGCTGGTTATTAACACTCAAAATTATCGTACCTGTCATACGACAACCGTTATAGCGGAAAAACTGATGGATGTTGATATATAAATTACCAGCACGCCAAAACGAAGCACAATAAATCATCCGTTATCTAAGAACCACACATGTGCCGTAAAATGTAACCTACAAAATTCCATTTTTTTTATTATTGACAAATTATCTCTCTAATAATATTTGCCGTACCATAATTCTGATGTAAGTAACTGCAATTCACGTATCGAAATGAACTATTTTGACATTCGAGTCAGCAGCGCTGATTTTCGTCGAATTTAGTCAATTGCTGGCTTGATCAGAAATCAGGACACGCATTAAAATTGCAAGACAAGCATTTATAAAAAAATAAGATGCTGCTTGTCAGTAAAGAGTTTCCTCTGGATCTAGGGATGTAACAAATGCAGAATGTGGCGTTTACCCTGGACCGATAGGGATGCCAATTCTGAAATGCTGAACTGGATGCATAAGCAATGAGAAATTAGCAACACCATTGCAGGAGCAATGCGAAATAACAGGTCGGCTGAAAAGTCCCCGGTCTGACCTATAGATGACGACACTAGAATTAAATCCATTTCATTTTTAGATAGTATCAACCTTCAAAAGATTCGTGTAAAAATTTGACAGCTGTCGGACTATTAGTTTGTGAGATATTGCATTTTTAGTGAAGCAACTTTTGTTATTTTCAAAAAGATGGAAAAAAAAGAATTTCGTGTGCTTATTAAATATTGTTATTTGAAAGGAAAAAAATACAGTTGAAGCAAAAGCTTGGCTTGATAATGAGTTTCCGGACTCTGCGCCAGGAAAATCAACAATCATTGACTGGTACGCAAAATTCAAGCGTGGTGAAATGAGCACCGAAGACGGTGAACGCCCAAAAGAGGTGGTTACCGACGAAAATATCAAAAAAATCCACAAAATGATTTTGAGTGACCGTAAAGTGAATATGATCGAGATAGCTGACACTCTAAAGATATCTAAGGAACGTGTTGGACATATCGTTCACGAATATTTGGGTATGCGGAAGCTCTGTGCGAAATGGGTGCCGCGCGTGCTCACAATCGACCAAAAACAGCAACGAATTGATGATTCTGAGCAGTGTTTGCAGCTGTTAAGTCGTAATAAACCCGATTTTTTGCGTCGATATGTGACTATGGATGAAACTTGGCTCCATCACTACACGCCTGAGTCCAATCGACAGTCAGCTGAGTGGACTGTGGCCGGTGAACCGCCACCAAAACTTGGAAAGACTCAACAGTCAGCTGGCAAAGTTATGGCCTCAGTTTTTTGGGATACACACGGTATATTGTTCATCGACTATTTGGAAAAGGGAAAAACAATCAACAGCGACTATTACAGTGCATCATTGGAGCGATTGAAGACTGAAATCTCGAAAAAACGGCCCCATATGAAGAAGAAAGTGTTGTTTCATCAAAACAATGCACCGTGTCACAAATCATCGAAAACGATGGCAAAATTGCATGAATTGGGCTTCGAATTACTTCCTCACCCACCGTATTCTCCAGATCTAGCCCCCAGCGACTTTTTCCTTTTCTTTGACCTGAAGAGAATGCTCGCTGGAAAAAAATTTGGCTCTGATACTGAGGTAATCGCCGAAACTGAAGCCTATTTTGAGGACAAACCGAAGGAGTACTACAAAAATGGTATCGAAAAGTTGGAAGGTCGCTATAATCGCTGTATCGCCCTTGAAGGCAACTATGTTGAATAAAAAAAATTAATTTTATCAAAATATTGTGTTTTACTATGATAGACCGGGGACTTTTCAGCCGACCTGTTAAGTAACACCATGAAAAAAGAAAGCTTTAAAGCTGGATGCAGGAGCAATGAGCAATCAGCAACACCATGAAAAAAAGAAAGCTTCAAAACCTGGGTCATGCAATAAAAGGGCACAAATACACACTTCTCCAGCTGATAGTCCAGAGAGAGATTAGTGGAACACGCCATGTGTCCTGGCTGAAGAACCTGAGGGATTGGTTTAACTGTAACTATGTCTAACTGTTCAGAACTGCTCTAATGATAGCGAACCTCCGATAAAAGATGGACTATAGGAAGAACAACAAATGCAGAAATGTTAAAAAGGTTGCAAAAAGATTGCGAATAAAAATAAGAATATTTAGCAGACATTTCCAGACGAATTCTCGGTATGAGAACCTTGAGAGAGGGCGTTTTGTTAGATATTTACTATTTTGGATGTCAAATTTTGATTGTTGATTACTTGAAAGACACCAAACTTAAGAGAGGAAAGAATTTTAGCGAGAACATTATAACTTCATAATTTTCAAATCAAAATATTCCGAAAACGGTACATAATATCGAGTTTTACCAAGAGTATCTTTTTGGTGTAGAATTAAACGATGTTTATGTTCACTTGGAGTTTTGACTAATAATTCTACCCTAAAAAAAGTTATGTTGAATAATACGTTGTATGAATCGTGTAACTAGCGCCCTCTATGAGAGTTAGTATATCAGCTTCCAAAACATATTCGTATAAAATTTCATTGCAATGGTGTCAGTAGTTTCGGCAAAATCGTAAGAAATGTGTAATTTTTTATTTTCTTCAACGCCCTTTATCTTGAAAACGGATGGCGTTAGAAAAAAATTTTACTAAGCAAACCCCAATTATTTTTCAGTTTTTTACCTATCCTAGAGACGGTGTTACCTTTTTTTGAAACACCCTGTATTATGCAAAATTCAAATTTCTTAAGTTCGACCCTGTAGCATATTTGCATCTTTTACCTGATGATTTTCTACACAACGAGATAATTTAACAATTTTGAAAGAAAATTCCAAATTTTCGTAATATCCATTTTAATAGTGCCTATTTGACAGTTGAGAACAAATTTTCCTTGGTGCACACTTTATATTCCTTTAATTAATTTATTAAAAACTAAAAATATTTAGTGCTTACGGTTCTACATGAGTTTTATTTATACACATTTAAATCGATTAGAGGAATCGAAAATTAAAAGAGTAGTTATCGTAATAGAAGCTCTTTGTAATAATTGAATAATTCCAAGCGCGGTAGATACAAATTAGTCGAAGCTGGAGCGCATTGTAGGCGGTCGAAATTCGTATAGCTGGAAAACCGAGTCAACTTTAGTATCCGCAAAGCTCTCAGACCGACGTCGCCGCCGCCGCCGCTAACGCCGCCTCTCGTCGCCGCGACGGTTCGTGATCCGATCTAAACCTGGCCAAAGCCGTTTTTAAGCTCCGCAGCTTTTTTCGTGGACTTAAACGACTTTTGGTCTTTTGTTGAACGTCGCACCTGGATTTAGCAAACGCCTTTTTAAGTGATCTCCAGATTTTATAACCAGCGAGTGATTTTTTCCGGTATTTAGTTCTTATGCATCGATAGGACTGTTTTGCGAGGTAAATTCCATAAAATATTGAATCTAAAATTGGTAATATATTAAGAATAATATAAAAACTCTTAAAATTTAACTCAACTTCTAAGATTAATTGAAAAAATTGGGTTTTATATCACAATTACAGCTGTTTCGCTAAAAAACTAGCATTGAAGTTACATTTTGTTTGTTTGCAGCTTTTATTGATTAAGTAGTTAAGGCTATACCAAGTATGGAAGTAATAAGACATAACAATATTAAAGCCTAGATGTTATTAGCCCTAAGGGATTATCCTGGATGTATTTCCCTCTAAGATCAGTATAACTGTGCAATAATATAGAAAAACCAGGAAAAAACTATATCATGATGATCATTACAATAACTTTCATTCATTCAAATCACATAATAATGTTGGTACAAATTTGTTAAATGTAAAAATAAATTTACCCGAATTAAAAAAATCTGGTGTTTACAAAATTAATTGTCCAAAATGTAATGCAGTATATACAGGGTTGGGATAAAGTATGGAACCAAGTAAATATCTTTTAAACGAAAAGAACGATATTTATGAAAATTTGCAGGTAAGTGCAATGGAACAAAACGCATCTGATGTACATTTTTTTGATAATAATATACTTCCGGTTTAACCAGAAATGCCATCAACTTCTTTAATTTAAATGGGACACCCTATAATATATTTTTACAGATTTTGAAAGAGCTTGTTATTTTGAATTCATACATACTGAGTTTAGTGTAAAAAATTTGTAAAAACGAGGAATAACTCACTGTTAGTAGTACAATAGATGTACATTTCATTATTTTAGAATAATGAGAAACAAAATTACTTCAAATGTTCAAAATGCTCGCCGTTTACTTGCTGACAATATGCCATCCTATTAACAAATTCTTGAGTCACTCTTTCCAAGACTTCTCCACGTATTAGTTCACATTCATCAATAATTCTTTGTCTCAATTCCTGTAAGTTTGTTGGTCGTCTAACGTAAACACGTGATTTTAGATAACCCCAAAGAAAAAAATCTAACGGGCTAAGATCCGGAGAACGAACAGGCCACTCTATGAATCCTCTACGTCCAATCCATCGATTTGGAAAATTCGCATCCAGAAAATCCCTAACCCGTCTATCATAGTGGGGAGGTGCTCCATCTTGTTGAAACCAAATATTTTGTGGTAATTGCCCATTCTGTTGAAGTGCAGGAATAATTTCGTTATTTAGTAGATCCAAATACTTGTCACCATTCAAGTTTCCGTCGATAAAAAATGGGCCTATAAACTTATTTTCGACAATTCCCATCCAAACATTTAACTTCTGTGGATGCTGGGTATGTGCTTCATAAATCCAATGAGGATTCTCATTTGACCAATACCTTGAGTTATGGCGATTAACTGTTCCATTTAAACAAAAAGTTGCCTCATCGGAAAAAAACTATGCTAGAAGCAAAATTTTCGTCGACATTACAGATGTCCATTAGCCGTTCGCAAAATTCCAGCCGTCGGTCAAAATCATCGTATGACAATTCTTGAACCAACTGTACCTTATACGGATGATACTTTTCACTTTTTAATATCTTTTCTACAGAACGTCGACTGATACCATGGTTTAGTGCCAAATTTGTGGTGGAAGTTTGAGGTGATTCTTCTAAATCGATTGCAATATTTTGTTTAACAGTTTTAGCAAATTTTTTACCATCCCAGTAGTATTAAAACGTTGTAATGTTTTAGTTACTGTTGAGCGTGATATAGGATTTCTCTCCGGATGCAAATTATTAAAAATATGACACACTTCTTCATGAGTTCTAACACGATCACCATAACCGATCATCATTAAAATTTCAATACGCTCTTTTTCACTTAATTGAACCATTCTAAATTGTGCAATTCATTTCCGTCAATTAGAATTTGACACTTGAAGAACAAAAGACGTACTAAACAGTACTTGTTTATTTATTACTATGCATACAAACAACATCAATTAGTTTATCTAAATAGTTTTTTGCTCTAATGCTATATTCCTCGTTTTTACAATTTTTTTTACAATAAACTCAGTATGTATGAATTCAAAATACCCAGCTCTTTCAAAATTTGTAAAAATATATAGGGTATCCCATTTAAATGAAAGAAGTATATTATTATCAAAAAAAATGTACATCAGATGCGTTTTGTTCCATTGCACTTAGCTGCAAATTTTCATAAATATCGTTGTTTTCGTTTAAAAGATATTTACTTGGTTCCATACTTCATCCCAACCCTGTACTATATACTGCAATACATTTTGGACAATTAATTTTGTAAACACCAGATTTTTTTTAATTTAGGTAATTTTGTTTTTACATTTAACAATTTTGTTCCAACATTATTTTGTGTTTTAAATGATATTATTGCTGATGTTGCCGAAGATATTTTTTTTGGAATTGTGTTAGAAATATTTCCACAATATGTAATACTTTTATAACTTTTAATTTCTTTAGGTTGTTGAGGGAATATTAGTTGTAGTGACACTTTCTGTTCTTTCTTATTAATTAATTTATTTATCAAATGTATTGGATAGCCAATAGACGTAGCTATTTGTTTTATGATCTCAATTTCTTTATTAAAATTATTTTTGTTTATTGGAATTGAAAATGCCCTATGTATCATAGAATTATAAGCTGCTAATTTATGTGATATTGGATGATTTGAATTATATTGTATGGTTACATCTGTTTGTGTTGGTTTTCTGTATATTGAATAATTTAATGAATTATCAACTTTTTCAATTTTCAAATCTAAAAAATTATTATTCAGTGTGTAAAAGCCAAATGGAATAAATTCATTATTTCGGTTACTGTACATATTTATAAAAAATCCCGAAACACGTCAAATTTAAATTATAACTTGACATTCTTTAACGTGAAAATGCAACCCCTACCTTCAACCCCCTTAGAATGACAGGTACAACCCCCAATTTTTTAAATGGGAAGTATAGGCTTGTGATATATCACTTGAAAGGTCTCTTCATTCTCTATTCAAAAATGTTATTGTTTTTAAATTTAATGCAAAAATTAATATAAAAAAAATTAATATCATTTTGTTACCGAAATTCGCTAAAATATACTCGAAACTTATTACAATATACTTAAAACTTATTTCCCGTTTAGGTCTTGATAATGAGAAAGTGAACAAAAACCATAGCAATGTGATTTTTAGATGGTAACCATTAAAAAACTTTAAAGAATTTCCGTGGCAACGCTATTTTAACAAGCAGTAGTAAATTGTTTTATTTAAGTTGTCATTGTTGTAATTTAAGTATAAAGTTTGTTCAATTCAATTCTGAAAAATGTTTAGATTAACGGAAATGCATAAAATAACAGTTTTACAAATGATTGGTTACGGAGATAACATCCGAACACAACAGGAAGTAACTCGCCTATTTCATGAGAAATTTCCTAATTTACCGCCTATATCCCAAGGAACAATAAGTAAAATAGAAAAGCAGTTTCGCGAGTTTGGTCATGTAAGGCAGATAAAAAAAGCAGCTGCCAATGCACTGAGTGATGAACTCAAATTAGATGTGTTGCTTAAGTTTCAGGAAAACCCACATACATCGAGTAGACAGGCATCCACTACATTCAATGCTAGCCATACATCGATAGCAAACATATTAAAAGAAAATAAATTGCATCCGTATACTCAGAAGCTTATGGAAGACGATTTTGATAGGAGAACTTTTTTTTGTGAGCAAATGATGGACATGTTGGATAACAATATTATCCAATTAGAAGACGTTATGTTTTCTGATGAGTGTACTTTTTTACTTAACGGTCATGCTAATCGGCAAAATTGCCGCTACTGGTCCACGGAAAATCCTCACTGGATGAGAAAAGAACACACTCAATACCCTCAAAAGGTTAATGTTTGGGCAGGAATTGTAGGGAACATTATCATTGGCCCCTTTTTTTGAGGGCAACTTGAATGGCAACAATTATTTGGCACTACTTCAAAATGATGTCATTCCAACGTTGACAAATTTATATCCTGATCCAGGTAACCCTCAAGTTCCAGCGAATACGATATGGTTTCAGCAGGATGGAGCACCACCACATTACCAACTTAATGTCCGGCAGTACCTCGATACAATATTTCCCAATCGGTGGATAGGGAGGCGAGGATCGATTGAATGGCCAGCGCGATCACCTGATCTTACATTATTAGATTTCTTTTTATGGGGATATGTGAAAAGCCATGTGTACAAAACTAAACCTGATTTAAATGACTTAAAAAAACGAATAACGCTTGCGATTAGGTCGATCACGCCTGATATGTTAAATAATGTTAGAAGACAGTTTTATTTGAGATTAGGATGTTGCCAAGACGTTCGCGGAGAACATTTTGAACATCTACTTCATTAATATTCATAGTTCTTTTTCATGTTCTACATTTTATTACGTTTTGCATTACATTTTAGTTTTTGATTGTATTGTAGCGAATTTCGGTAACAACATGACATTATGTACAGTAACCGAAATAATGAATTTATTCCATTTGGCTTTTACACACTGTTTAGTGCAGCAACATAACAGCGGATACAGTTCTTCTTTGATCTAGTGATAATATTTTAAATTGATTCCTAAGATGGCTTGTCCTGACTATATTAAAATCGGGCTAGATATGATATTTCTTGTAATACAGATATCTAAGAAATTCATTCTGAACCCTTTCCACAATTTACAATGAAGTTGCATATTCAGAAAAACAAATAATTGATGCAAATTCTATAGTTTGTAAAAATTTCCTCACCTAACATATTAAACTCTGTTTTTTTATTACTTTCAGCAAAAGAATAATGAAATAACGATCACGAAGCACCAAACACCGAACCAAGTAACCATCGCAGCCACCAAATAACTTCGATTAAGTTTGACTTAAAGATATGGAACGTCTTGAATCCATGCAAGATCCGTCGTTGTGTTTGCAAGATTTAGTCACTGGCGTAACCACGTCTTCAGCCAGCTCGGACATACACGGCCATCATCCGTTACACGACACTACAGTTTCCGTGAGTTCAGCCATTTCCGGCATAATGAGCTGCACGTCATCGTCAGTACTCGGTCATCACGTGACCTCGCACGATTCTCCGCATCATCCTGGCATTGTTCCCCACACGCCGTCTCTGCATCACGAACCTTTGGAGAAACTAAAAAGTGGTGAGCTTGTTCCAACTTAGATACTTATCCACAGAATTATAGTTGGTGCAAAACAAAATTTGATTTGATAAAAGTCCGGCAACACTGTCTATACGTGTCGACGTAAAATTATGATGACGTGTATCAAATTTTGTATTGCACCAACTATATACAGTGCGGTCCATATGTATGGAATAAATTCATTTGTAGCGTTATTATGTACTATATGAAAAAAACCTGAAACAGGTCGATTTTTATTCTTAAATTGACAATTTACAGTATGAAAATATTATCCCCCTCCAGCACCCCTTCGGAATTAATATTATTATAATATATAATAAATATTAAATTACAAAGGGGTCGTGTGGCACCTCGTTGGAAAGGGATTTTAGTCCTCTGTTCAGCAATATAAAGTTTTTTAAGTTTGGTGCAATCATAACTGAGAAAATTGATTTTTAAGATGTAAAATTTTGATAATGTCTCTAACACAAAACTTTACGTAGAATGAAGATAATAATGTCACATAATGATTAGAATGTGTTTTTCAATGTATTTGACACTTAAATGTTCAAAATGACCACCATTCACTTCTTGACAATAACCGAGGCGATATTGGAATTCTCGTACAACATTTTGTATGACCTCGGGGGTTATTTTGTTAATTTCTTCCGTTATCCTAACTTTTAAATCAGCAATATTGTTTGGTCTATTAAAATATACTTTAGATTTTAAATAACCCCATAAGAAGTAATCGAGAGGAGTCAAATCGGGGGATCTAGCCGGCCATTCGATCGCCCCACGTCTTCCAATCCACCTATTGGGAAAAACCTCGTTTAAATAATTTCTAACAGTACGTGCAAAATGCGGTGGAGCTCCGTCTTGTTGGTAGTAAATAGTACGATCTATCTCATTTGGATGATTAACATCAGGAAAAACTCTTTGTAATGTAGGCACTAAAAAGTTAATCAAAAAATCTAGATAAACCTCACCAGTAACTGTGCCCTCAAAAAAAATAAGGGCCAATAATTTTATTGTTAATGATACCAGCCCAAACGTTAACTTTTTTAGGATATTGAGTGTGAGCCTCACACATCCAGTGAGGATTTTCTCTACTCCAATATCTACAGTTCTGTTTGTTAACCGTTCCGTTTAAATGAAACGTCGCTTCAGCAGAACTAGCTATTTTGTGTATGACCTGCAAATCTGCGTTCATTCTATCCATCATCAATTCACAGAATTCTTGCCTTCTATCAGGATCATCTTCATTTAACTCCTGAACCAACTGAACTTTGTAAGGGTGGTATTTTTCTTTATGCAGAACTCTCAAAATAGATGATTTACTTACATCATTGTCGGCGGCAAGTTCTCGAGTTGTCTTATGCGGATTTTCCTCAATCTCTAGAAGTACATCTAACTTTTTCAATATTTTTTACATGTCCAGTTTCACGAAACTTTTTTTCAATTTTGCTAACTGTAGACTGCGAAACGTGTTGACCAGGGTATTTATTATTAAAAATTTCACAAACCTCTTTTTGAGTTCTGGTTTTATTACCACAACCAATCATAATGAAAATGTCTATTCTTTGAGTCTCGGACAAATGTGCCATAATTAAATTTAATACGCGCACAAATATTATACTGACGTCTTTTAGTAACTTTAAATACCTAAATGACAGCAGCCTACTAGATTTATATCAATTGTTTATTTAGTTTTTTGACTATTATTTTAATATCTTCAAAGTTTTTTCCTAATATTTAGCAGAACAGATACGAAAATTCCTGATGATTTCTAAAGTTATTTTAATAGACCAAACAATATCGTCTCGGTTATTGTCAAGAAGTGAATGGTGGTCATTTTGAACATTTAATTTAAGTGTCAAATACATTGAAAAACACATTCTAATCATTATGTGACATTATTATCTTCATTCTACGTAAAGTTTTGTGTTAGAGACATTATCAAAATTTTACATCTTAAAAATCAATTTTCTCAGTTATGATTGCACCAAACTTAAAAAACTTTATATTGCTGAACAGAGAACTAAAATCCCTTTCCAACGAGGTGCCACGCACGACCCCCTTTGTAATTTAAAATTTTCGAGGGGGTCCTTATAATTCCGAAGGGGTGCTGGAGGGGAATAATATTTTCATACTGTAAATTGTCAATTTAAGAATAAAAATCGACCTGTTTCAGGTTTTTTCATATAGTACATAATAACGCTACAAATTAATATATTCCATACATATGGACCGCACTGTATACTAACCTAGAATGCCATTTAATGACTAATTCATTTCATGCTAGGCTTTTGGGGCAGTATGCCCAGGCAGATATAACTGCCATTCACTGCTGATCCTTTGAAATCAAAATTTAAAAGTTACAAGGAAGAATTATTGCCACCTTTTTATACAGCCAAGTGGCTGTTTATGCCACTGGGGTCAATTTAAAGATGGTCTGAGACTCTCTTGAAGCCTTTGGAAACATTGGGCAGCAAAAATAAGCTCACAATTGCTTTGGGTGGGCATACATGGAACAAAGAGTCTTACCTTAACTCGCAGAAGACACAATACGAGAATACTCGTTGGCCTGATGTTATTAATGGAGAATTTATGCACCCTTTTATCTTTTGCACATGCCCAGGAGTGCAAATACCTATCCATAACGTGTTATGTACTTTGTTTTCGTGCATCTGTATATATTGGCATTCTAGGTCAGTATATTTCATATCTGTGGATACTTCTTGTGTTTGATTTACCGCCATCTAGTTAAAAATTCTTGTTGTGAAATGTTTTTGTGAACGTGAGAGGCGATAAGGGAATTTTTCAATTCTCTATATTTAAAAAGCAAACAATACAAGGTGATAAGCGTCCAATCGATATAGAAAGATAAAATATTCGGTTATCTATGGAAATTTAACATTATAGTAGACACGTAATAATAACGAGATATACGGGGTGATGATAATGTAGGTTTTTTTATGTATTATCAATGGAAGACAAATTTGCTAAAATGTGGATTAATTCATACTCAAGGTTTACGTTTATACAGGCATCGGGGACATTTTTTAAGTGTTTAATATTGAGTGATATTGAGGTATAGAGCAATGAATTGAGAAGTACCAAAAAAAAAATTCGCTGAATTTGGGTGTACGTATAGCAAATTAAAAATTAAAGATGTGGTTATAATAAAGGGTAGAATTTGGGGAAGAAAGATTTTTGTCAAAATAAATTGTACCAGAATTAAAAGGGTGTTAAATCAAATCAACCTAACCTAACTTAACCTAACCTAACCTAACCAATCTTTGCAAATAAGTTATAACGATAAAAGTCTCATTAGGGTGCCAAATTTGTAATGATGTTAATACTCTTGTTTTTTTTTTAATTTCAAAGAGAATAATTGTGGTCGTTAGGGGTGTTAAGGGATTAAGGTAACCCTATGTGTATAATTGCAAAAACAGGTACGTTATTAGTCTATAAACTCAGGATTGCTCTAAATACTCTGGAAGTCCTTGGCGAGGTTACTGTAGCCTAAGAACCAGAGCAAGAGGGTGATAACGGTCAAAATAGGCTCATCAATGCCATTCATTGGATCAAAACCTTTCTGAAGCATTACAAAAGATACAATAGGACCATGTACGTGAACTTTATGAAGAATACAAGTTGACAGAATTCGTTGAGATGAATAAATGTATTCCCTGATTGCAGAAGATAATAGTTTTGAAAGGTAACTTCTCATTAAATCTAAACTTGCCAGTTTGTAAGGAGAAAAGCTGTGGTGTTTGTATAGATTTGTATACAGTATTGTTGTGGTGTCAAGGGTGAATTTGAGAACATCGAAATACGAATAATTCGAAGGAGAAATACCAATCCACGCCAGGACCAGTGCCTAAGAATTCTAGTCTCTAGAATCGACAAGAACCGTAGCTGATCGATAGGTTCGAGTACCATGTCATCTGTTTATCGATGAGGGATTTTGGGCTACACTTTTACCTCCCTTACTCGGTGCTTCCATTGACCCATAAGTATAGAACAGATAGACTTAAAAAATGGTGCAGCCAAAGAGCTAACAGTGGGAGTTATACTGTGTGGTGCAAGTCTCCACTAGTTTTTATAGTAGTAGTGGGAGTAGCCTCCCAGATCTCCAGACCTTTCACCTATAGAACATGTTTGGAACATAATAGGCAGAAGACTGAGCAGATTATCTGAGCCTTCAAGTTGAGGCATCAAGTTCAAGTGGCCGGGAATGCTATTCCTCAATAGGACAAAGACCATCTGGTTTTTAGTATAGCAAGACGTCTAAATGACAGTATAAATCTCAGAGGCGGACCCACACAGTATTAATAAAGTATTGTTTCTGGGTGAAAATTGGTATATTTTGAATTTATGTACGGAATACAGCAAAACAATAAAATTTATTGTTTGTTAATCTTATCTTTCATTTGTTTCCATAAAAATAAAATGAATTGCTAAATTTCAGCGCGCATGTTTTCATGTTGACACCTCGTTTGACGTGTCGTATTGTTTATTTTCGGATTTCCAAAAAAATATGGCACAATTGAATGTGTGTGTATTTATTGTTAATGTTATAATTTATTATTCAAATAAATTTGTTAATGCCATTAAAATGATAAGATTAAATGGTATTAACAACCGTCTTGGCAAATATGAATGTGTTTAACAGTTTTTTTCTCCAAATATTTGGTTAACGTCGAAAAATTCCAGTTTAATTTTTAATTCAAATTATTAAAATTTATTTTTTACGAAAATAATAATGTAAGAAAATGTGTTCTTGAACAAAATTCAACTAAATCAACATAATATTGATAACACTTAGAAATAATATACAGGGTGA
Organism: Ophraella communa; assembly: GCA_035357415.1. Taxonomy (NCBI): domain Eukaryota; kingdom Metazoa; phylum Arthropoda; class Insecta; order Coleoptera; family Chrysomelidae; genus Ophraella; species Ophraella communa. The sequence goes on along the minus strand of CM068992.1, from coordinate 30,670,037 downwards.
TTCAAAAATGGCTAAAGGCAGATTGTTTGGATTAAAATATGGCGATAGGACCAATTTTTTTTTCGTATTTTGCCTATAATTTCATTGTATTTTTATTAAAATCAGCACAGAAACAAAATTTTACGCAGTTAATATTATTTTATGTATTTTTTAACATTTTGTTGCAGTAAAAGCTACGTGAGGGATTTCTGATGATGAAATCCACTGGTAACATTTTTTTACAAAACAAAATCATTTTTGTTTCGAGAAAATCACACCTGCACACAGTTCAGAGTATCAGAAGGCATGGCAAAAGTTGCAATGGCCATGGGCACAGGGTCTCCAAAAAATAGTAGCCACAACAAAGAACAATTCTTCTATTTTTCAATGTTTCACTGTTTCGTACATTTGGCGCCCAACGTGAAGACAAATGCAGTATTAAAGTTTGATCAAATTAAAGCTTTTATCAAAAATCAACATTACTTATTAGTAGTAGAGATAAGAAAGAAGTACAGATATTCGATATCCAGTCCTTTGAGCCAAGCCGTCACCTATAGCCATATTTTGGTCCAAACAATCTGCCTTTACTCTATATCCCAATAGTTAAGATTCACCCTGTATATTATAGCTAAAATTTTGTTGTTTTTAAATTTATAGTGATTTATTAAAACTAAATCAACAAAATTTTGATTACAGTATTTTCTTGGAAATTAAATTATATTTTTATTATTGAACATTAATGTTACCCTTAGAAACTTACCCTCTGTATAAAAATCAAACAAAATTTTACACTATTGAATGAAGATAAAAGAAGTAACACCAAACTGTGAAATTATTTTTAGGATATCCTTTTCCATTGTGATCAATTAACATTGTAAATATTGAACAACAACAAATATTGATAATTAGAAATTTTTTTTTGTTGGATTCTTATTTAATTTCAAGATATCGTTTGGGTATGATTTAAAACTGCACCAACTGGAGAATTTGTCAGATTTTTATGTTTACAATAAACCACAAATCAACCGTTGCAAAGACTATAAAAACGAAATTCGATATTTACTAATTTTCCAGATGATCCAATGTCTTTTTGGATCAATAAATTTCGATAGGGACCGCCTCCAAAAAATATCACATTACGGAATTTGTTCTTGAAGCTCGAGTTATGTTAGGGGCGGTGAACTAATTTGTTAGCAAGACATTTTTCGGATATGTAAAGCATCTCTGACAATCTACGAGGAGTGTGCAGAGAGAATAGGAATTTTTATACAGTGCTTTTCAGATAAAAGTATCTACCTTTAATAACTTTTGTAATACTGGTATTTAGGAAAAATCCAAAAACACGTCAATTTATGTTGGAAGGGGCAAGCATTGTGGCTTATTTAAACTTACTGGAAAAGCCACCCCCTCACCCCTAACAGCATTCCTTTTTTTTTAAATTACTTCTCATATTTTTTATGTAAAATTTGGATGCTCATCTTTGAGCTATCACTGCGTGCCGAGCGAAGCGGGGTTCGCAGTACCAAATTAATTATAACTAATTTATATAAACATGTTTTAATAATTATTTATAAAAAACTTCAGTCTATATAGAAAGGACAAGGAGTAATAAATCATTTATTTAAGTAGATTTCATAGACGTACCAAAATATATTTTAAGAGGGTATACCGTAAGGTACATTTTGTATTGAACGAATGAGTTGCAGCTATGCTAAAGAATATACGATTTAGGTCAGAGGTAACGGGATGTACTAATTTTAATAAAAAAAAGTAATAGAGGTACATAAATTTTAGTAAATTTGATAAAGAAAGGCAACACAGTTTATTCATAATAGAAAACAAACCAATCTGTAACAATAATTATTTTATATATTTTTGTTCTTTTTGTAAGAAGATTAATTCAAACTTTGAATATTGTCACAAATAAATTACAATGAAATATATTTTTAAAAAATTAATTAAAGTCAAGATAGCAAGATATCGTTACAATTTTTATTAAATTCAAAGAAGCAAAATGAATATTTTTTATTTGTATTACTCCTATATGTAGTTTTTGAGGAATTTTTTTCAGAAATATTAAATGGCCAGTGGCCTACTGTAATCGGCTTAATACGATTACACCTATTTACAGATTATTCGATTATTGAGGGATTTTCCAAACAACCCAGTTTTCTTAGAGAAACATTATCGGGAATATTATTTTAAAAGAAAGTAGGTACATTAAATCAGTACTTAGTATTAGTTCTTTGAGTAAAGTTGTATGAAGTTGTATGGTTTTCATAATAGTTGGAATATATTTAAAACATGTTAATTGTGCAAGTACCAAACAATGTCGATAAGCCAAGGACCATCTAAACGACCAAAAACAGGTCCATTATCTTTAAATGAAAAAACTCTGATATTGAATTGTTATATATCATTGAAAAACAAGGATCCAAGTGCAAGTGTTGATGATATTGTGGAATTAACGGCTGCTATGTTGTGTGTTGCTAAATCAACAATTTATAGATTACTAAAAGAAAGCAAGAATGGAACTCTTCGACCCCCTAAAACTCCTTTAGGCCGAAAACCAATTGAGATCGATGAGTCATTAAAACAAAGACTAAGGCGTAAAGTCCATGGATTTTACTTACGAAAGGAAATTCCAACACTTGACAAAATTATGACATCAGTGCAAGAAGATACGGACTATACAAAATTCTCCAGAATGACATTATGCAAACTTTTGAAAGATGTGGGTTTCAGATATACAAAACATAATAGAAAATCTCTCTTGATAGATAAACCGGAAATAATTTTTTGGAGAAGAGACTATTTAAGAAGCATTCGACACACCAGAGAACAAAATTTGAAAATATTCTACTTAGACGAAACATGGATAAATGCTGGATATACAGTTTCCAAATCTTGGCAAGATGAAAACATTAAGAGCGGAAGGCAGCCATTCGTGGAAGGTTTGTCGTAAGGTTTGCCGCCACCATCTGGAAAAGGAAAAAGACTTATCATTGTCCACGTTGAAAGTTCTGAAGGTTTTGTTGATGGTGGATTATTAACTTTTATTTCAAAACGCACGGGGGACTATCACGAAGATATGAATGGGGATGTCTTCGACGAATGGTTTGTTCAAATGTTGGATCTGATTCCAAAAGGGGCTGTTATTATTATGGACAACGCAAGTTACCATTCACGGTTACGAGAAGCATTGCCCACAAGTCGTTGGCATAAAGCAGAGCTTTTGGAGTGGCTTATTTCGAAAAATATTAAGTTTCCAAAAGATCCACTAAGGAAAGAACTTTACAGAATTGCAAAAATGAACAAGAATAAATACAAAACCTACATTGTAGAAGAAATGGCTTCTTCTCGTGGTATATCAGTTCTTCGACTTCCCCCTTATCATTGTGAACTTAATCCCATAGAATTAATATGGGCTCAGGTAAAGGGGGAAGTTGGAAAAAAATACTACTTTTAAAATAAACGATGTTGTGAAATTGTTTGAGTGCTGTAAGTCATGTTAGTAAGGAAAATTGGACAAACTGTATCGAGCATGTTATCAAAGTAGAGGCAAATATGTGGAAAATTGACAATATTTGTGATGATTTAATCGACCCTATTATTATTAATGTCAACAACGATTCTTCCTCTTCCGAGTCGGATATAGAATAAAATGTAAGTAATAAATGGATTCCAATAATTATTTCTTTTCATTTTTTATTATATTATAATTCAAAACGTATTTTTTTCCCAAAATACACACCACTGCTAATCCTTTAACAATAAAGAAACCCTAAACTTTGCTACAACTGAAACAAATACGGGGTCGATCTACCTGGTTTTTAGATTTACGGAAGAAATGTAATTTAAAGTAAGAGATTTATCAAAAATTTCACGGTGCTCCCTGTAAAGGTTTCGCATACTTAATTAGGGTTTATTACTCCTCGTACTTTTGGTACATAATCTAAGTCCATTTTTCTCCATAAAAAAACAAATTAATCAAATAAACTAAATTTATATTCAATAAAACTTGAATATCAATTAAAAATATCGTTTATCAATCTCTAAGTACTTCCACCGCTAATTTTTCTTATAATGGTTTCTTAACAACCCCATAAATATAAAAAAAAACGATCAATATATATATAATAAAATGTATCATCTGATAAAAATGTAATCAAGGAAAATTGATAAATTTTATGGTCAATTATGCCTAATAAAACAAAAGGCCAAGTGATTGATGATCTTATTCCTATAATTTACTATAATACAGGGCTGGAACAAAGTAGGTAAATAAAGCAAAAGGTATGACGACAAATAAGGTTATCTGATGCATTTTTTTTTGCTGGGACTGTTTGTTTATTCTTGTTACAAATAATTCGTTAAAATGAACAATAAATCACTCTACAGTTAGAGAATTATATATGAAAGCAAACTTTAGATAATTTAACTGTTAGGTAATAAAGTTTAGATAATTATTAATGATTGTGAAATAATACATATAAATACACTCGTCACCAAAACTATCGCATAAGTGATTTATGAATAAAGTTTTTAATATTCAATTAAATTGATTGTACTAACCCTTACTTTTTGGAAGTCCATCTTATTAAGGATAATAAAAAACTCTTCGTTTTACCAAAACTTCCAATATTTATTTAAAAAATTGCTTTCTTAGCTATAATGACAGCCGCTTCGCTAGACTTAGCATCGTCAGATTGACATATTGAAGTTACATTTTGTTTGTTTGTAGCTAGGTAGCTATAAGGCTAGACAAGTGCAAAAAATTCCTGGCTCAAAGAATACGAAATTGGAGATTATTTACTTTTGATTGAGAATGATTTTTAAGATTTTCTTCAAACTAACATTACTGACCCCATAAAAACTTTTTATTTCTGCCGTTTTCTGAATACACCCGGTACATTTATGGTTAACAGACTAATTTTAAATGGAATTTCTTAACCCCTTGAAATGGTTCTGTAAACGAAGTGTCACTACTAAATGGTATTTTTGCTGTATGTGGGATTAACACACAAATTGTAACGGCAGATGTGACTTATTTTCGCCGATGGGGTTGACCGCACTATTATACTATCTCTTTAAATACATAAAGCAAAATTAATGACTTTCAATACAAATAGAGGGGGCTTTGGGAATAAGAAACGAATCCCAATGCACCCAGAAGAGATTTTTCATTTGGTTACACTATGGAACAAAGTCATGTTTATATAAATAGACCATTTTAAAAAATAATCCTGAAACACGTCGATTTTTTATTTTAATTTACCGTGTTCTAAAATTATAACTCTTATAGCACTCTCTACGAGTGCCTCATCGATAATTTTTTCCATAAATTTAATTTTTTCTAGATACAGTCCACATTTTTAAAATTACCGCCGTTTCAATATGGCATCTACACTTGCGCTCATTGGCTATACATATGACTCTTTTTCTCATGTTCTATCAGTACTGTTTTGTCATTAGTCACTCCCTTTGATAAAAAATATAATTTCTTTATGTATTAATTCACTCAGACAATGGAAAAAAAAGTTTAACAGGATGGGTATAGACATTGGAGATGAGACGTTATATAGACCCTGCACTATGTGCAGATGACCAGGTGGTTATTGCACAAGACAGAAAGGACTTGGAATATATGGGTAGAAAACTTATGGAGAAATCAATCTTGATAAAACACAATATCTATGTATATACTGTATTTGAAAATCAAGAGAGAGTAAATTCCCAGAATAAAAACTAATTCGGTATGCAAAACTATAGTACATAGTACGTGCGGTAAAACTTCAATATTTGTAATGCATTCTAAATTGTTTTTGTTAATTTCAATACAAAATTTATTAAATTTCTTGGACTATCACATTATTTTATGATCTTTCATTGTTACTACAGTAGGCCTGAGAGGATTAACGTGCGTCATAGGCGTAACCAGATTAGAAAGGGATATAATTGTTATTTAACGACCTCCGAATGGCAACAGCTTCTAATGACAGATATTTTGACTTAAATAGTGCTTAAGTTTCTAGAAATGCAGTTATTTGATTTTCGATAAACGTGACAAATAGTAGTGACTAAAAATGGAAGCAGTTTGTGAGTATACGCCAGTGAAAAAATTAAAACTAGACCATTTATCGCTCAATGAAAAGAGTGCTGTAGTGAATGTGTACCACTATTTTAAACATCAAAATCCCTCAAATCTACAATATATAGAGTTCTAAAGGAGGAAAAATCAGGTGGAGTAACCTCACCAAAGCCGAAACCAGGTAGACAAAAACTATTAAAAGTCAACGTGGACGAGTTTTTTAAAAATGCTATTCGTAAGCTTGTTCACTCATTTTTTATAAACAAGCAAATACCAACTTTAGATAAAGTTTTGCAAGCCATTACGAATGATGTTGATTTACCCACAATAAGCCGGGATAAACTATGGAAAACGTTACATGAATTAAACTTTAAATTTGAAAAAATGGGCAGACACTCAATGCTAATTGATTCTGAAGAAATTGTATGTTGGAGAAGACAGTACCTCAGAAGAATACAACAAGTTAAAGCTCAAAATAAAAACATTTATTATTCAGATGAAACATGGGTTAATGAAGGACATTGTGTAGGAAGAGTTTGGAAAGACAAAAATATAAAATCATCCCATCAAGCTTTTCTAGAAGGATATACTACTGGTTTTAAGGAACCTATAGGAAAAGGTAAAAGATTAATTATTTGTCATATAGGCAGTACAAACGGTTTTCTTGAGAATGGTTTACTCTTATTTGAATCAAAAAAACCGTTGATTATCACGAAGAAATGAATGGAGATGTGTTTGAGGAATATTTTGAACAGATGATTCAATTCATACCAAAAGGATCGGTTATTGTAATGGACAATGCAAGTTACCACTCCAGATTACTTGAACCTTTACCAACCACTAAATGGAAAAAGGATGAAATTGCAAAATGGTTATCTTCTATCTTTGACAATACAATGCTGAGGGCAGAATTGTTAACTATTGCTAAAAAACATAAGCAAAATTATAAAAAATATAATATTGAGGAGATAGCCAAAAAACGAGAAATTGAAATCCTTCGTTTACCACCCTACCATTGTGAGCTGAATCCGATAGAATTGATATGGGCTCAAGTTAAAGGTTATGTTGCCAGAAATAACACTACTTTTAAATTATCAGATGTTAAAAATCTCTTCAATAAGGCAATATCTGAAGTAACAAGTGAAAATTGGCAAAAATGTATTAGACACGTTAGAGAAATAGAAAAAAAAAATGTGGGAGCTAGATAACATAATTGATTTTACTATAGAGCCCATTGTAATTTCTCTAGAATCAGATGGTGAATCTTCTGACACAGAGTGCGAGGAACCATAACTTTAAAATTATTAATTTATGTACTTTAATTTTATTTTTAGATTTTTATTTTTTAAGATTTAATATTGTCGTATTTTTTTGCATGTTGCTCGTCAAATTTTATCCTTGCGGTTGGTTTTTTTTTCTCATATACCTACTTAATTGTTTTTTTAGCTCCTCATATTAATTTATAAGTATTTGTAATTATCTGTACCTATTATATACATATTTTGTAAATAAACATATGCCTAAAATAATATTGACTTTTTCTTCATTTTACCCAAATTAAATTACTACTTACGAATTATGTTTATCTATCTAAAATTGGTAATCTAGGTATAAATAACTAAAACAAATTAAATATTTCTATTTCCATATTAATTTAATTTTGAAAACGCACGTCTATGGTTTACTGCCTTTAACACTGATAACTGCAAAACATTTCTGGGAATTTACTCTCTCTTGATTTTCAAATACACTATAGGAGGAGAAAATCTCTCAGAAGAATTGGATGTGGAATATGGAAAGATTAAAAAATATGATCAATGTATATACCTGCGAATAACATATGGCTTCGAAGTATGGCAACCAACAGAAAAACAATTTCACGGCAGTGGAAATGGATTTTTGGAGAAGAGCAGCCATAAAGTCTAAATTAGAACATGTTACACCCTATAAGTATTTCGACTGTTTCATAGATGGCGCCGCAAGAATTAAATCCTTTTGAATACTATTTACTACCAACCTTCAAAAAAAAACGTTTAAAAGTTTGACACCTGTTAGACTATTAGTTGTAAGAAATAATGTTTTGAATGGATTTCTAATTGCTTTTCAATCCACCGTATCCTCCAGATCTGACTCCCACAGCGACTATTTTCTGTTCGGAGACCTCAAGAAAATGCTCTCTGGAAAGTAATCGCCGAAACAGAGGCCAATTTAATCAAGACTACTAAAAAATATCCAATACCACCTCATTGTTTTTGACTAACTTTTTGACTTACCCTTGTAGTATAAACGACTTCATTTTTGTGTAACATTTGAAAAAGACAAGAAATTGGCCAAATCAAAATAATAATAATGCCTCTTGCGTGGAGCTTACGAGTGTAATACCTCTAGATTATGGGGGATCATTAAAATTATGCTTTTGGAGTTATGGTATAAAACTTGATAGCGCGTCTAAGATTACCCCGGATAACAATGTAGCGAGAGATAATACTTCAAAATTATTTTAACGTTTTTCTTTCTCGTGCCAGCTTTTCTTGATTTTGCTTCCTTAATCTTATCGGTATTAACAAAGATTAACAATGATATGAGGTGTGTATTTAGACTGTAGTTAGAATTTGCTTCTAAAAAATATCCATTTGTTAGTCTCCATCAGATATGACAGGGTTGTTTTTCATTAATTGGTTGTTTATTATAGTTCATTTGTTTGGAGTTGGCAGCACAGTGAATTCATTATAAATGCAAATTCTTCAAAGCCCAAGCAAGGGTGGTTCATCAAACATAACTATAAGTAGTATACGTATATTGAAACATAGTTATAGTTACAGTTATACAGTGCGGTCCATATGTATGGAATAAATTCATTTGTAGCGTTATTATGTACTATATGAAAAAAACCTGAAACAGGTCGATTTTTATTCTTAAATTGACAATTTACAGTATGAAAATATTATCCCCCTCCAGCACCCCTTCGGAATTATAAGCACCCCCTCGAAAATTTTAAATTACAAAGGGGGTCGTGTGGCACCTCGTTGGAAAGGGATTTTAGTCCTCTGTTCAGCAATATAAAGTTTTTTAAGTTTGGTGCAATCATAACTGAGAAAATTGATTTTTAAGATGTAAAATTTTGATAATGTCTCTAACACAAAACTTTACGTAGAATGAAGATAATGTCACATAATGATTAGAATGTGTTTTTCAATGTATTTGACACTTAAATTAAATGTTCAAAATGACCACCATTCACTTCTTGACAATAACCGAGGCGATATTGGAATTCTCGTACAACATTTTGTATGACCTCGGGGGTTATTTTGTTAATTTCTTCCGTTATCCTAACTTTTAAATCAGCAATATTGTTTGGTCTATTAAAATATACTTTAGATTTTAAATAACCCCATAAGAAGTAATCGAGAGGAGTCAAATCGGGGGATTTAGCCGGCCATTCGATCGCCCCACGTCTTCCAATCCACCTATTGGGAAAAACCTCGTTTAAATAATTTCTAACAGTACGTGCAAAATGCGGTGGAGCTCCGTCTTGTTGGTAGTAAATAGATCGATCTATCTCATTTGGATGATTAACATCAGGAAAAACTCTTTGTAATGTAGGCACTAAAAAGTTAATCAAAAAATCTAGATAAACCTCACCAGTAACTGTGCCCTCAAAAAATAAGAGCCAATAATTTTATTGTTAATGATACCAGCCCAAACGTTAACTTTTTTAGGATATTGAGTGTGAGCCTCACACATCCAGTGAGGATTTTCTCTGCTCCAATATCTACAGTTCTGTTTGTTAACCGTTCCGTTTAAATGAAACGTCGCTTCATCAGAAAAAACTATTTTGTTTATGAACTGCAAATCTGCGTTCATTCTATCCATCATCAATTCACATAATTCTTGCCTTCTATCAGGATCATCTTCATTTAACTCCTGAACCAACTGAACTTTGTAAGGGTGGTATTTTTCTTTATGCAGAACTCTCAAAATAGATGATTTACTTACATCATTGTCGGCGGTAAGTTCTCGAGTTGTCTTATGCGGATTTTCCTTAATCTCTAGAAGTACATCTAACTTTTTTTCATCAGTAAATTGAACATTTCTACCTGGTTTTTCAATATTTTTTACATGTACAGTTTCACGAAGCTTTTTTCAATTTTGCTAACTGTAGACTGCGAAACGTGTTGACCAGGGTATTTATTATTAAAAATTTCACAAACCTCCTTTTGAGTTCTGGTTTTATTACCACAACCAATCATAATTAAAATGTCTATTCTTTGAGTCTCGGACAAATGAGCCATAATTAAATTTAATACGCGCACAAATATTATACTGACGTCTTTTAGTAACTTTAAATACCTAAATGACAGCAGCCTACTAGATTTATATCAATTGTTTATTTAGTTTTTTGACTATTATTTTAATATCTTCAAAGTTTTTTCTAATATTTAGCAGAACAGATACGAAAATACCTGATTATTTCTAAAGTTATTTTAATAGACCAAACAATATCGCCTCGGTTATTGTCAAGAAGTAGTGAATGGTGGTCATTTTGAACATTTAATTTAAGTGTCAAATACATTGAAAAACACATTCTAATCATTATGTGACATTATTATCTTCATTCTACGTAAAGTTTTGTGTTAGAGACATTATCAAAATTTTACATCTTAAAAATCAATTTTCTCAGTTATGATTGCACCAAACTTAAAAAACTTTATATTGCTGAACAGAGGACTAAAATCTTAATTTGTAATTTAAAATTTTCGAGGGGGTGCTTATAATTCCGAAGGGGTGCTGGAGGGGGATAATATTTTCATACTGTAAATTGTCAATTTAAGAATAAAAATCGACCTGTTTCAGGTTTTTTTTCATATAGTACATAATAACGCTACAAATGAATTTATTCCATACATATGGACCGCACTGTATGTTGCATATTAAAAAGTAAGAATTAAATATAAATTAATGCAAAAAGCACTTACTTACACTTTACAGCATTTTACGATTTAATTACTTTTCTTAGCTGCCAACTCCAAACAAATAAACTATAACCTTTTTTTTAAATCCTTCTATTATAAGTAGCAATGAATTACGTAAATTTCCTCTTGGTATTTTTGAAAAAACTTATTAGAAATGCAATTTGTGTAACAATTGTGATAAACAATTTTTGATACTATTTAATTGTTTATTTAAAATAAAAATGGCGTTAAAAATATTCAAGTAACTTATCTTCATATTTCAACAGATTTCTGTATCTCAAAAAGGTATCAAAAAATCAGATTTCGTTGAGACTTTTTTCGTTTTCCAACAAATTTACCTCTCGTAAAATAATTTCCTCGAAATTCTAAATAAAATTTCCCAGATTATGTACGCGTTTTCGACAAAATACAAAGTAGATAACACTTTATAATAGTCTCGGTTAATCCCGAGGATCCGTTCCAAAGTGTTAGTTTATGGTCTCGCCACCTGGCGGTCTAATATGTGACTGATAAATGACTTCCTAAAATCCTAAAGGAAAGTGAGATTAAAGGCTTAGTGGACGTGTCGTGGGCCTGATGGCAAGAATCAACCCCTCTTCGTATATATACACCACCCTACACACCCTCCTGACAACCTGAGGAAATTCGCAGCGCTGGACTTTAAACGACAAAAATTAATTAATAATACAAATTAAAATAAGAAAATTTTGTTTTAGTAGAAAGGATTATTATTATACAGGGTGTCCCGAAAAGAATGATCGTAAATTATACCACAGATTCTGGGGTCAAAAATACGTTGATTGAACCCCACTTACATTTATACAGGGTGAGTCATAACTATTGGGACATAGACTAAGGACAGGTTATTTGGACCAAAATATGGCTATTGGGCCAAATATGCCTTAATATAATGTTGCTGAGAAAAAAGATACAGGATGTTAAAGTTAATTTCTGTTTTTCGTTTTTCGCTAATAGTTTCCCCTGTATATTTATAAATTGATATCAAAATTGGCACAGAGGCATACTCTTAAACAAGAAATAGTATTTTATTTACAATTCCACTATCAAATACCAAACTAATAAACAAAGTTGCAACTAACGTAAGGTTTCCGTTTTGACGATAAATCAAAACTAAACACACTTTAACTTAAAAGAACTCACAAAAACTCAAACTAAATGTTCTACATGGTCTCTTCCGATTTCTATGCCTTTTCTAATTATTTTAATAAAGGATTTTTGGACGTTAAAAAAAATGTTATTCTGTCCCCTTATAAGATTAGCTGCATTTTGAATCTATCTACAAAGTTCGTCTCGTGTATTAATTTCATTGGCATAAACTAAGGACTTCATATGTCCCCAAAAATAAAAATCTAGCGGGTTGTACTCAGGACTTCTTGGTGGCCATTGAAAATCACTGCCTCTGCCAATCCATCGTTGAGGAAATACGTCATTAAGATGATTTCTAACAGCTAATGAAAAATGAGGTGGCTCTCCATCCTGTATAAGCCACATTTTTCTTTTTACATCCAGTGACAGATCATCTAAAATATCACTAAGAGTATTTTCCAAAAAGAATAAATAAGAATCTCCATTTAAATTCGGAGGAAGAACATAAGGCCCTAGTAGTTGGTCGCCTATAATGCCACACCAAATATTCAATTTAAACTCATGCTGAAAATGTCTAGCTTTAATAGCATGCGGGTTTTCTTCTTCCCAATAATGACTATTTCGCCAATTAAAAACCCCTCGTCTGGTAAAAGTTGCTTCGTCGGTGAACATAATATTCTTAATAAAGTGTCTGTCATTGCGATGTTTATTCAGAATACGTTGGCAAAACTGTAACCGTCGTGGAAGATCTGTTGGAAGTAAATTTTGAACAGGAGTGAAGTGATAAGGATGGAGGTTCTCTTTTTGTAGAATCCTAATTATAGACTACTGACTTACTCCTGTTGCTGCTGATAGATGTCGTGAACTTATTTCAGGATTTTCATCTACTCGAACCAAAAGTTCATCTTCTTGATTAGGTGTGATTTGTTTCGGTCGACCACCCCGATTTTTAGTGTGAAATGACCCAGTTTCACCTAAACTACGATATAATCTTGCAAAAGTTTTGTGATTTGGTTATAACATTCCATACCTTCTGGCTGCCGAGCTGCCGCAAAAATTTTCTTGTGCGTATACGCAAATCATATTCCGCATTTGTTCATTAGTAAAATGATTGTGACGAGGCATTTCAATCAAAAAAAGTAATGATTACTTTTAAAAAATGCAACATTACACTACACCGTCACATCAAAAATAATTTACTCTGAACAAATGACATTTACCAACAACAATTATCTGACAGTCCAAAGCATACTTTTCATAAATGAATTAATATTTGAAATCCTTTTTTAAGACTCTAAGCAGTTCGACTGCGTTTTTATCGAAAACGGTTGAAATTATCATGTTTAAACAAGAGTACCAATTTTACGTAAAAATGATGTTTACGTCATATTTTCTAATAAAAATTACTAAAAAATTTCATCAGAAAAAGTTTAGACTCAATTTGATCATTAGGAATGATCCACGTGGCGCCCTCTATGACAAAACGTAAAATTGTAAATAAAATACTATTTCTTGTCTAAGATTATGCCTCTGTGCCAATTTTGATATCAATTTATAAATATACAGGGAAACTATTAGCAAAAAACGAAAAACAATCTATGTCCCAATAGTTATGACTCACCCTGTATACAATAGTGCACACAAAAAAAGTTAAAAAACTTAAATAATTTTTTTAACATCACTCTAAAACGTTAATGTATAAAAATTTAGAGTAATGTTAAAAAAAATATCCGTTGGGGTATATAGCCCAGGAAGTAGTTGTTTTTTCATAGAAAACGGTCAAGCTTGGTAAAGAAACTTAACAGTTTCTGGCTGCAGATGGAAACAATTTTCTACTTTTTCAGTTTTATTATTGACTGCGCCTTATTGAAATTATTTCATGTATTGTTTAACATATTTTTAACCCCAGAATCCGTGGTATAATTTACGACCATTCTTTTCGGGACAACTTGTATACAAGAAAAGCTAAAAATGAAATCATTTGTTTAAACCAACACCAATATTAATAGGTAAAAAATGTTTATTTTTTTTAAGTAAAGAGATTATAATACGGTCCTGTAAACGGAAAAACAAAAAAGTAATCATGACAGTAACGAGATAGGCGTCAGGTGTTTGTATCTGTGCGTTTTAAAAAAAGCTAATTCTGCGGTTTGACACGCGGAAAAACGCCTGACAATGTTATACAGTTCTTTATTCTGATAACAATAACAAATACAAAAAATTTCAATAAGAAAATATCAAAATTTTTATCTTCGGGATGGATTTAACAATCAACAATGAATTTTTGTTAAATTGTAACCTTACTAGTCCCAGAAAGGCTGGGTGCCAATTTGTAACTACAAAACTCTCCAAGTTAACGCTCACTATAGGAAGGATTGGCATGTATAAATAATAAGGGCGCCACTATCTTTTTGTACGTTTTCCATTAAGCAAACAAACTACACAAAAACTAAGGTGAGAAAGATAGAAACACCTTGTAATTAATTTAATTGAACAACAAATAAGGAAGCTACTTGAATCAAAAGACGGACCACGCTACACCCTTAAGGCTTATAGTCTAAGGTATACAAATAAAACGGTTTCTTAAAAACTATAGAATATTTATTGAATCTGTAAGTACTTGCCGATAATGAACAAGAAGGCATTGTAAAAAAAATGGCCTTAACTTTAGGTTTCTGTACTGTCTAGAAGGGCGGCTTCAGCTTCTTCGTAGTAAATTGGGGATGAAAGTTTCTGGACGTCTTCTTAACGGCTCAGAAGTGGTTTGAAGGACTGTCTTCACAAAGGGACCTTCCGAAAGATACTTTCTACTTAGCGGTAACTGGGCTCTAAATTAGCAGTAGCTTAGCGGTAACCTAACGGTATCTTAGCGGTAACCTAGCGGTATCTTAGCGGTAACCTAGCGGTATCTTAGCGGGTTGTATCTTTCAACAACCAAAAGGGAAAATTTCACAAGATGAGTAACTTGAACGTTTTTTCTGACTCTTCAGACGAGCGTATTAGTTAAAAAGGGTATAAAATTGTCTTACTTGTCTTATATATAGTCTTGCTCAAAACGGAAATCGTATTTGTGTCATTTGTCAGAAGGAATACGTTCTTTATTCAATTGCAAGCGAGAGACGCGTTCTTTGATTGGCCTCGTTCAAACTAATAAATAGTTAGCTTCTATAAGGGGTGTCTCGTGTACAGTAGCATTAACAGTGATTCGGGGTCGGTTTTAACGCTAGTAATAGCGGTATTATTTGCGGTCGGATAATGGTGCATCGTCAGACATTATCATCACCATCGCTAGCATTATTTTTAGTCCATTGCTAAATACAGGACTCTTGCAAATTCTTCCATTCTTTCTTTCATCTCTTCTTGAACTTTTTTGAGATCTGTTGTATCATTTCCTATGATGTACTTTTTACAGCGGCTCTGTTGATCTGGATCCTTACGTTCTTTATTGGTTCATGACTGCTGGATGAATCTATCCCCAGGTATTTGAACTGCATCACTTGCTCTATATGGGTCTCTTCTGGATTTTCGTTGTCCTGAATTATTTTGAGCTGTGTTAGAATGTATCAAATGCTTTGGTGCCTCTCCCTTTAAGAGCTCCCGTCTCTAACTATGCTAACTATTGCTGTTTTCTTGGCTTCTAAGGACTTGGAAAACAATCTCTGAAGAGATTGGCCTTCAGAACTTTGGTCCTTAATGTATCCTGTGTATACTTTAATACTTGGTTTAGTAATAACACTACTTAATCAATATCAAAAAGCTAACAAAATGGTAGTAAATTAGCCAACAGAAGAAATGGAGATTCGTCGTGGTGTGAGACAAGAAAGATAGCTTTAATATCTGGGTCTTATAAGAAGAGGACACTGCTCCAACTGATGGTCCAGGAAAAAAAATAACCGGTTATAATAAAGCGAATTAATACGTTAACTAAAATTTCTATTTACACTATTTCTCGGGTTATCAAGCGCGGTGACGTTATAGATGCTACAAAAGATGTTATAAACTGACTGACTTTAGAAATCGTTCAAAGGAAAATTACGTAATTAATTGATTAATTCCTGTCAATTCCAGACTATTTTTCATAAATGCTTTATTCTTGAGCATCCTTTTCGAATTAAAGCAACTCTAGATTGAACAAAAATGGTTATTTGTCAGAGCAATAAAATTTAAATATTGACATCGATGCTCTGAATATGTTCCATTAAAAATCATGTCGAATGAAAAATGGCCGCGATTACCGTGAAATATATATATATATATATAAAAAAACGGCCTGAGAATCTAAACAAGTGTCGGCATTTCGGTTATGATAGCAGCGCGGGCGCCCCTCGCGTTAGATTAGCGAATTATTTCGACTGGCTGAAGCTATTACAAAAAGGTCCCTCTCTTCACAGTCGAACCTATCGTTCGTCGTTATTTTTTACACGGCTGCGATGCGGAATATTTGATTGATCGTCAGGCCACATAAAAGAGCCGTCAGGGTATTGAATGTTTTGTGAATGTGAGGCACGCATGAATTAGCTGCCAAAAAGGGTCTGAGGATATATCATCAATACGTACGTATTAGAAATTAATACGCTTTGTTTAGATACACACAGAGGGGTGAGAACGATAAAATATTGTTTGGTAATCAACTACGATTGTTGCGATATTCGCACTTGTCGTTTCTTGCATACATTATTACGTCATTTTAAATATATTTGGGTGCATTGTTACCTTTGTTTGGTGAAATAATAACTAAGTTATTTTCCGAATGAAATATTTTTTCCTTCATTATGCCCCAAATGTATGCGTCAGGTGGCGTCAGATCAGGTGAATGAGAAGGATATTCGAAGTCTGTTCCCTGAGAAATTATTCCATTATCGAAATGCTGACGGAGTAAGTCTAAGGTGCACACAGCTGTATGGCTTGTTGCATCATCTTGTTCGAACCATTTTGAGCAAAACTGTAGATTTCGTGTATGGCAAAAGTTATTTAGATCTCTCACAAAAGGTATAATAATTTTCTCTCTATAACGTTCTTGGTGGACAGTAAGTGGATTCTGATTATCATCTTCAAAGAAATAAGGACCAATCATTCCATTACCAGATATCACGCACCAAACGGTAACTCGAAGACTGTGGAGTGGTTTCTCTACAATGACATCAGGACGTACAAATCCAAGGAATCTGGTTGTTTGTCGATTAATATAGCCGCTAAGATGAACGTGACTCTTGTCTGAAAACCATGTTTTTTGAAAATTCGGGATCTTCGTAAATTAAACTCATTTTAGCAAGTATTAACTAAATTAAATGAAAATTGAATGGAACATTTGAGGGTTAAGAAATATATTACTGATCTTCATCGTCATCCAAGTCATTGGCTCAATGTCTTCCATTAAATGATCTGTTTGCCACATCTTTTCCTCTGTCTTCTCTACCTTTTTTTCATAATTAGACCACTGCATTGGGGTTACTTGCGAATACGCTGTTTTTATAAGTTTTTCCACATCCTCTTTTTTAAAAGTACTATTATTAAGAGCCACATATCCTTTCACTTGGCTCCACACCATTTCAATAGGATTTAATTCGCAATGATAAGGTGGTAATCGTAGGACTGTTATATTATGTTCCGTGGCAATGTCGTCTATTTTTCTTAGGTCGTACTGCTCTCTAAACGCGTTTGCAGTAGC
Organism: Ophraella communa; assembly: GCA_035357415.1. Classification (NCBI taxonomy): domain Eukaryota; kingdom Metazoa; phylum Arthropoda; class Insecta; order Coleoptera; family Chrysomelidae; genus Ophraella; species Ophraella communa. Next base: position 30,652,219 of record CM068992.1, on the reverse strand, counting down.
CAATAATTCTGTTTTTAAATAATCATCCTTGAAGTAAATCTCTTTTTCCAGTAGCCAGTACTTTATTTGTTCCTTATTCCAAGTTGTCTTTGGAAAAGGTAACTTCGCCGAATGGTATGACGCATTGTCCAACACTACAACATTCTTTGATCCGTTTTTCGGCAAATTAGGGATCAAATGATCTTTAAACCAGGCCTTAAAGCCTTCTGCGTCCATTTCGTCGTGGTAATCGTCTGCACCTTTCTTTGCCAGAAAAGTTTTTTCTGCACCCTCAAGAAAACCGTCTTTCCAGCCTGCATGAAGAAGAACAAATCTCGGTCCTCGTTGACTTGGAGCCTTCAGTCCTGTTGTCAATCCTTTGACAAATGCATCTTGGGCATTTTTATGGTAGTGTCTTTCCATTCGAAATTTACACTGTGGCCCACATTAATCCATGACTCGTCCAGATATATTACGTTATATCCTTCTTCGCGGAACTTCTTCACTGATCTTAAATATTTGTGCCTCCAGGCGATTATATCAGCTCTTTCTATTAGAATCGAGTCTCTTCCTCTCTTTCCATAAACAAACCCCATATCGTTAAGCAAGCGTCTTAGCGTACTTTTAGAAAAATTTGGTACATTTTCGTCTGAATTTATTTTAGCAAGAACTTTTGCCAGTATTGGTGGAATATTTTCGGAGTAGAATTCATGCACAGCTTTTCGTATTTGCGATTGGATACCTTCATCGTAGGTGATCAGTCTTGAATTCGACTGGCTGCTGTTCCTTCTTCGTTTTTTGGCGATGTCAAAGGTCCAGTAGCGGCTTCGCTTTTCAGATTATAACAGGTCGGCTGAAAAGTTCCCGGTCTGACCTATAGATGACGACACTAAAATAAAATCCATTTCATTTTTAGATAGTATCAACCTTCAAAAGATTCGTGTAAAAATTTGATAGCCGTCGGACTATTAGTTTGTGAGATATTGCATTTTTAGTGAAGCAACTTTTGTTATTTTCAAAAAGATGGAAAAAAAAAGAATTTCGTGTGCCTATTAAATATTGTTATTTGAAAGGAAAAAATACAGTTGAAGCAAAATCTTGGCTTGATAGTGAGTTTCCGGACTCTGCGCCAGGAAAATCAACAATCATTGACTGGTACGCAAAATTCAAGCGTGGTGAAATGAGCACCGAAGACGGTGAATGCAGTGGACGCCCAAAAGAGGTGGTTACCAACTAAAATATCAAAAAAATCCACAAAATGATTTTGAGTGATTGTAAAGTGAATATGATCGAGATAGCTGACACTCTAAAGATATTTAAGGAACGTGTTGGACATATCGTTCACGAATATTTGGATATGCGAAAGCTCTGTGCGAAATGGGTGCCGCGCGTACTCACAATCGACCAAAAACAGCAACGAATTGATGATTCTGAACAGTGTTTGCAGCTGTTAAGTCGTAATAAACCCAATTTATTGCGTTGATATGTGACTATGGATGAAACTTGGCTCCATCACTACACGCCTGAGTCCAATCGACAGTCAGCTGAGTGGACTGAGGCCCCGGTGAACCGCCACCAAAGCGTGGAAAGACTCAACAGTCAGCTGGCAAAGTTATGGCCTCAGTTTTTTGGGATACACACGGTATATTGTTCATCGACTATTTGGAAAAGGGAAAAACAATCAACAGCGACTATTACTGTGCATTATTGGAGCGATTGAAGACCGAAATCGCGAAAAAACGGCCCCATACGAAGAAGAAAAAGTGTTGTTTCATCAAGACAATGCACCGTGTCACAAATCATCGAAAACGATGGCAAAATTGCATGAATTGGGCTTCGAATTGCTTCCTCACCCACCGTATTCTCCAGATCTAGCCCCCAGCGACTTTTTCCTTTTCTTTGACCTGAAGAGAATGCTCGCTGGAAAAAATTTGGCTCTCATACTGAGGTAATCGCCGAAACTGAAGCCTATTTTGAGGACAAACCGAAGGAGTACTACAAAAATGGTATCGAAAAGTTGGAAGGTCGCTATAATCGCTGTATCACCCTTGAAGGCAACTATGTAGAATAAAAAAAATGAATTTTCTCAAAATATTGTGTTTTACTATGGTAGACTGGGGACTTTTCAGCCGACCTGTTACACTGTTCTCACACTAAGGCCAGTCATTTCAGAAATCAGTTCTATTTTCGCTGTCACACTTTTGTCATCTTTTGTATTCAACGTATACGTTAAAATATTCAATAAAAGCCTCTTGGTTTGACGATGAAGATTTTCACCTTGTTTAAATTTTTCAAACGATGCTGCTAACTGCATGGCTGTTGTTTCAATAATGCCCTTTCGTTTATCAGCAGAAACAGATAGGTACCTACCTATGTTATTACTTACCTGTACATTTACTTACCTCTACATTCCAGGAATATTTTACATAACGGTTTACGAGGATCACGAGATCATACAGGTAAAAATAATTAGCATCTTTGTAATTAAATAATATTTTTACTCGCAATAGGATTAGGATTTGTCTGAAAAATTTAGTAGAGACCTAAATAATCCATCAAGTGATTACAATCTACATAAATAGATTTGAATTCCATTTTTTAATAATACTTATTATATAGAATAAATCTGTTTTGCAAAATTCATAATAAAACGTTTCTACGAAAATAAATTGGCTGAGTTAATTGTGGTTCAAGCCGTAACCAAAGCGGCAACAGTGTTGAATATTCGCCCATAAGATTTACATTGGTCTATGCCGGCCACGCTGCATAATAACTGTGACCCGCTCTATAGAAACGAAAATACATACAGTTATACGTGAAACTCAATTATCAATCTGTAATTTTCAAATTACTTAATAAATAGAAGTAGAAAACATGATGACTACTATTAAAGACAACCAGGTTCACCTTTCTTCATATTTAACCTTTTTACGACCAACTCACACACACAATAAAACTATTATTTAAGTAACAAGATACGTTTTAGTACTTTATGGTGTTTATTAGAAGAAAACAAACAAGTAAAACCGTGTTTCTATCCCTAAAAAAAAATTTCTGTTTATTCAGATCAGTTTTTCTGAGGTAAATAAAAGGAAGACACAATGACATACTCGTGCCTTCAATGTACACACACGGCTAGGAAAAAATAAACACCATCATTGTAATTCAATGTTTATTTCTACAATTAAATACGTAACAAAAATTTTTTTTTATTGGTACAAGCACTGCTGTATAATTTTCAACTAAATGTTTGACGACAAACAAATTAGATAACATTTTTTTTATTATATCTTTTAAAAAATTCCTATCGGAGGCTAGTTTTCGAAGTTCCCTCGTATAGAAATCAAATAAATTATCTCCGAACTTCTGTTAATTTTTGTGTGAAGCACATGTTTAACTCGAGGATCGTTTAACGCCAATTAATGCGTGTCAAAGACAGTGAATTATGGGGCTCACTAATTTTTCGACTTGTACAAACATTCCGTGGCTACTGGAATGTGTTCGGGAATCATCGACGATAAAAATAAATGAGTGGAACTTAGATAAAAAAATCCCAAGGTATTTTTAACGTTTTACTGTTTTTCTTAGCTAAAATTACGAAGGGCCAATAAGAAACGCGTGTTTTTTTATTGCATACTCTTTAAAAATATTCCGATTTTTTTGTAACTGCTACAAAAATTTATCTAAAGCAGTTGACAGCTATTCTGGAACATTGTCAGTTAAATTTAATCGTAAATATTTAAAAAAAAATTAAAGTGATTTTATTCAATAACTATAATTGGCGCAGTCAATAGGATTTTCAAGTCTTCTATCAGAGCTCAGTGATATTTTAGTACTGCTAGAGATGGTGTGTTTACTTTACATTTTTTTTAGGTCTTAAGAATTTATTCAACGTTTTTATGTTTGTTGCAGTTTGGGCGGAAACCGGTGATTTTCGAGACGCTCACAACGGGATGACTGGATCAACGATGGACCATCCGCAATTACCTTTTCCAGCCGCTGTCAGGACCAGAACAAGAGAAAGAAAAGGTATTACATTCTTATACAGTGCGGTCCATATGTATGGAATAAATTCATTTGTAGCGTTATTATGTACTATATGAAAAAAACCTGAAACAGGTCGATTTTTATTCTTAAATTGACAATTTACAGTATGAAAATATTATCCCCCTCCAGCACCCCTTCGGAATTATAAGCACCCCCTCGAAAATTTTAAATTACAAAGGGGGTCGTGTGGCACCTCGTTGGAAAGGGATTTTAGTCCTCTGTTCAGCAATATAAAGTTTTTTAAATTTGGTGCAATCATAACTGAGAAAATTGATTTTTAAGATGTAAAATTTTGATAATGTCTCTAACACAAAACTTTACGTAGAATGAAGATAATAAAGTCACATTATAATGATTAGAATGTGTTTTTCAATGTATTTGACACTTAAATTAAATGTTCAAAATGACCACCATTCACTTCTTGACAATAACCGAGGCGATATTGTTTGGTCTATTAAAATAACTTTAGAAATAATCAGGTATTTTCGTATCTGTTCTGCTAAATATTAGGAAAAACTTTGAAGATATTAAAATAATAGTCAAAAAACTAAATAAACAATTGATATAAATCTAGTAGGCTGCTGTCATTTAGGTATTTAAAGTTACTAAAAGACGTCAGTATAATATTTGTGCGCGTATTAAATTTAATTATGGCCCATTTGTCCGAGAATCAAAGAATGGACATTTTAATTATTATTGGCTGTGGTACTAAAACAAGAACTCAAAAGTTTGTAAAATGTTTAATAATAAATACCGTGGTCAATACATTTCGCAGTCTACAGTTAGCAAATTTGAAAAAAGTTTCGTGAAACTGGACATGAAAAAAAGAATATTTAATATTAAACAAGGTAGAAATGTTCTATGTACTGATGAAAAAAGTTGCTAGAGTTTGAGGAAAATTCGCATAAGACAACTCGAGAACTTGCCGCCGACAATGATGTACGTCATCTATTTTGAAAGTTTTGCTTAAAGAAAAATACCACCATTACATAGTTCAGTTGGCTCAGGAGTTAAATGAAGTGATTCTGATAGACGGTAATCACTCTGTGAATTGATGATGGATAGAATGAACGCAGATTTGCAGTTCATAAACAAAATAGTTTTTTCTGATGAAGCGACGTTTCATTTAAACGGAACGGTTAACAAACAGAACTGTAGATATTGGAGCAGAGAAAATCCTCACTGGATGTGTAAGGCTCACACTCAATATCCTAAAAAAGTTAACGTTTGGGCTGGTATCATTAACAATAAAATTATTGGCCCTTATTTTTTTGAGGACACAGTTACTGGTGAGGTTTATCTAGATTTTTTGATTAACTTTTTAGTGCCTACAGAGTTTTTCCTGATGTTAATCATCCAAATGAGATAGATCGATCTATTTACTACCAACAAGACGGAGCTCCACCGCATTTTGCACGTACTGTTAGAAATTATTTAAACGAGGTTTTTCCCAATAGGTGGATTGGAAGACGTGGGGTGATCGAATGGCCGGCTAGATCCCCCGATTTGACTCCTCTCGATTACTTCTTATGGGGTTATTTAAAATCTAAAGTATATTTTAATAGACCAAACAATATTGCTGATTTAAAAGTTAGGATAACGGAAGAAATTAACAAAATAACCCCCGAGGTCATACAAAATGTTGTACGAGAATTCCAATATCGCCTCGGTTATTGTCAAGAAGTGAATGGTTTTTGAAGATTGACATTAATTGCACAACTGCTGTTGCTAACAATATATATTAGCGGAGTTGCTGATGGATTTACAGTGTTTTCTGTAATCGCGGAAGACGCGTGGCTCTGATGTAGCACTTCAACAAAAGTTTCTCCCCTTTGGATCATTCCTGCAATCTTGTTTTTACCTTCAATCGATTCTTCTATATACTTTTCTGCAACTGAAGAACTCTTCCATCTTTTAGAACTTTAAGGTCAGCTCCAGCATTGGCCAACAACGTTGAGGATGTCCTCCTGAAGGAATGACCTGTATACTTTTCTGGTTGGTCTAGTTTTAAGAACTCAGCTATTTACTTAGGTGCTCCGCCAACAGTATGTATACCAGCTCTTTGAGACAGACATTTTCCTTGTCTATAACCCACCAAAAGAGCTTTCAGGTAGACGTGTTGCCGTAAATTCCTGTATTTTCTAAACACATCCAAATAGTGAACCTCATCATCCATATAAATGAGGTACAGGCTCAGCCAAAACAGCCTCATCTATAGGCTTAGAAACTTGTGGACAATGCGAGTAGTGTTGAGGATATCACGGCCTTTTGGAGCAGCGTGTAATTGCTCTTGCTGATGTTCAGGTCTTGCAGGCTTTGATGGCGATTCTTGGGGATTATTCCAGAGGCGGACAGCACAATAGGGATGATGGTGATACTCTCAAGCCTTCACATCTTCTTTACCTCATCGCGCAGCTCCTGGTGCTCTCGATGTTGTTTGTGTTGGGGATCGCGATGTCGATCAGGAATGCCTTCTTGGACTCTTTGTCGTGCACCATGATGTCAGGCCTATTGTTGGGGATGGTCCTATCTGTCATAGTACACGGTGAATCTTGCTGACTCCCTCACAAATGGAGGCTTGTATTTGTATTATTATTATTATTACTGACTGTGCAGTTAAAACCAAAACGTTTTATAAAAGGATATTCCTGATTTCTTTTAAAAAAATTCAATATACCAGCTAACTATCGTGCTTGTAGGATGGAGGGCATTCCAAATAATCGAATTCTTTCAAAAATTAACCGCAGCGTTACACTTGTTTGAGAAAATTGATTAAAAATGCCGATGCTAAGCTCCGGAAAGTGCTCCGTAAACCGTACCGAAGATTTTCCTCCGTTATTTTTCTTTCTTTTCGTTCGATATGTTGATGGAAAACTATCAGCCATCGAGGCTCTGTAGCGGTGGTTGTTTTTCATTTTTCCGATGTTCGCTTATACAATTCGTCGATACGCTAAATCTATCGTCTGGGTGGATAAGGGAAATCGGATAGTATGGAAATAAGGAAATTTTATTTTTTTTAAAACAGCAATGGCCGAATCGTATTCGGAACGTGATGCCGCTTTAATCAGCTATCGTCGTATAATAATCACAGTTTACCCCCTTTTTTTTGGTTAACAGAAAGAAATACGTCGATAATTTAACCTCTATACAGGGTGGTTCATTAGACTTGGAAAATCTTTGAAATAGACATGTTTTAATTTGAAATTTCTTAATGATTTTGTGATTCTAAGCATATTGGATTATCTGCAATTTGGGTATAATTCTAAACTTCTTCTACTATCTACTAACCAATCAACTATTTTTTCAATCAAAAACTAAACAAAAAACCGTGAAGAAAAACCGATGTGCATACCTATTATACAAGTCTCACACATTTGGCGCCCAACGTGGAGAAAAATGCCGTATTAAAAAATGTTTTATTGACTTTATAAATAGGAGGCGTTGTAGGAGCAATAGTACCTACATGCTGCTCTAAGTACTGAAACGAGCCCGATTGAAAAAAGTCAATATAATAACGGTGGCTGAAGAAGAAATAAACAAAAAAACCTTTTAATTCAAAATTTTCTAGTTCTTTTAACTCAATAGGCAAATAATTACGTAGTAATTTATCTAAGTAACTAAGGCCCTGTATAATTCAGCATAAAATTCGTAATTTTTGTAACAAAAAACATAGAGTCGTCAATTTTTAAGGCCATACCGATGAATATCATATAATTATTAAGAAATTTCAATATTTGCAGTATTTGTATGACATATTTCGGTGAGCAATATTTTTTGCTTTCGATGCGTGGAATCTGTCTTTAATAACATACTAGCATGAAGGAGGAAGATAAACATAATTCGTAAGTAGTAATTTAATTTGGGTAAAATGAAGAAAAAGTCAATATTATTTTAGGCATTTTGTTTTAGGCATATGTTTATTTACAAAATATGTACTTATATAATATGTACAGATAATTACAATTACTTATAAATTAATATGAGGAGCTAAAAAAACAATTAAGTAGGTATATGAGAAAAAAAAACAACCGCAAGGATAAAATTTGACGAGCAACATGCAAAAAATACGACAATATTAAATCTTAAAAAATAAAAATCTAAAAATAAAATTAAAGTACATAAATTAATAATTTTAAAGTTTTGGTTCCTCGCACTCTGTGTCAGAAGATTCACCTTCTGATTCTAGAGAAATTACAATGGGCTCTATAGTAATATCAATTTATGTTATCTAGCTCCCACATTTTTTTTCTATTTCTGTAACGTGTCTAATACATTTTTGCCAATTTTCACTTGTTACTTCAGATATTGCCTTATTGAAGAGATTTTTAACATCTGATAATTTAAAAGTAGTGTTATTTCTGGCAACATAACCTATAACTTGAGCCCATATCAATTCTATCGGGTTCAGCTCACAATGGTAGGGTGGTAAACGAAGGATTTCAATTTCTAGTTTTTTGGCTATCTCCTCAATATTATATTTTTTATAATTTTGCTTATGTTTTTTAGCAATAGTTAACAATTCTGCCCTCAGGCAGAATTGTCAAAGGCCAAATTTTTAGAAGATAACCATTTTGCAATTTCATCCTTTTTCCATTTAGTGGTTGGTAAAGGTTCAAGTAATCTGGAGTGGTAACTTGCATTGTCCATTACAATGACCGATCCTTTTGGTATGAATTGAATCATCTGTTCAAAATATTCCTCAAACACGTCTCCATTCATTTCTTCGTGATAATCAACGGTTTTTTTTTATTCAAATAAGAGTAAACCATTCTCAAGAAAACCGTTTGTACTGCCTATATGACAAATAATTAATCTTTTACCTTTTCCTATAGGTTCCTTAAAACCAGTAGTATATCCTTCTAGAAAAGCTTGATGGGATGATTTTATATTTTTGTCTTTCCAAACTCTTCCTACACAATGTCCTTCATTAACCCATGTTTCATCTGAATAATAAATGTTTTTATTTTGAGCTTTAACTTGTTGTATTCTTCTGAGGTACTGTCTTCTCCAACATACAATTTCTTCAGAATCAATTAGCATTGAGTGTCTGCCCATTTTTTCAAATTTAAAGTTTAACTCATGTAACGTTTTCCATAGTTTATCCCGGCTTATTGTGGGCAAATCAACATCATTCGTAATGGCTTGCAAAACTTTATCTAAAGTTGGTATTTGCTTGTTTATAAAAAATGAGTGAACAAGCTTACGAATAGCATTTTTAAAAAACTCGTCCACGTTGACTTTTAATAGTTTTTGTCTACCTGGTTTCGGCTTTGGTGAGGTTACTCCACCTGATTTTTCCTCCTTTAGAACTCTATATATTGTAGATTTTCCACATCCCATTGCCTTAGATGTTGTTTCAACTACACTGTCAATAGTGTTTGAGGGATTTTGATGTTTAAAATAGTGGTACACATTCACTACAGCACTCTTTTCATTGAGCGATAAATGGTCTAGTTTTAATTTTTTCACTGGCGTATACTCACAAACTGCTTCCATTTTTAGTCACTACTATTTGTCACGTTTATCGAAAATCAAATAACTGCATTTCTAGAAACTTAAGCACTATTTAAGTCAAAATATCTGTCATTAGAAGCTGTTGCCATTCGGAGGTCGTTAAATAACAATTATCCCTTTCTAATCTGGTTACGCCTATGACGCACGTTAATCCTCTTAGGCCTACTGTAGTAACAATGAAAGATCATAAAATAATGTGATAGTCCAAGAAATTTAATAAATTTTGTATTGAAATTAACAAAAACAATTTAGAATGCATTACAAATATTGAAGTTTTACCGCACGTACTATGTACTATAGTTTTGCATACCGAATTAGTTTTTATTCTGGGAATTTACTCTCTCTTGATTTTCAAATACAGTACATAAACCTGGATATGATATGATATCCTGAATATGACCAGTGTAATTAACTCTGATTTCTTAAATGAATTTGAAGATTATTTACCATCTTTATTACCAATTGTAGATGATTCTTGTTTAATATTCTCAATAATACGGATTTCTACAAAGTAAAGGACGGTATAATAAATTTTATTTAAAAAAATTTAACTTCTATGACTCGATAACCTCAACTGAATGAAACCCAACGTTTTTCTTAACATCTTCAACACATTTATTACCAAATTTAACTCCAAGCAAACAAATCTTAACAAAATAAATCTATTTAAGCTGACAAATAATTCTCCACCAATTTTATATCCTAATATTCTAGAACATAAAGCAACGAGTTAATACCCCCAGCTTGAAATACGATTAGTAGTTTCACTTTTATCATGTTTATTATTTTTTGTTGTCGCTTTTTGTACGATCCATTGAGAACTTCAAAAGTGTTTCGTATAGAAAATTCGAATATCCTCAAGGTGTATTTTCGTCCGACGACAACATTATTTACGAATAACGCCATCTGTCGCGTCAATAAATTAAAATGGCAGGCTCTCGCTAGTTGTATATAATGGCAGCTTCATTTTTGGTGTATCAAAAATAATCTTTTGTTTATATTAAGTTTATGAAACGGATTTCGAGGATTTGTGGTGGGATAAAGGAGGTTTAAATCGGTACATTGTCAATTAATAATAATAATATTTGAGTAGGTGATGTGGTTTATTTTTTGTGAGGAATGTCACGCTTTGTATTCACATGGTGTGGAGATGATTCAGAAGTCGGATTGCACTTCTTTAAGAGGGGCGTCTAAAATGTGACAGCTGAAAACGGGTGGCAAGCCTCCCCAAAATTTCAGTCATTTTGTAAACAACAAATCTAAGGAACGCCTTTAAATTACGTATTCAAATTTTAACAGGATATAGTTTATACTTTTCTCTAGGAGATACGGTTTTTAAGTTGAATTTTGTATTGTAATAAAAGAGTGATGGTGTGTTTTTAAAAATTTTGACAATTTGTGATCACGAATTTTAACTTCAGAAGCTTAACTCCTAAAGAAAGCATAGAGGATGCGACTAGCAAAATATGAAGTTATACTGTATTTGAAAATCAAGAGAGAGTAAATTCCCAGAATAAAAACTAATTCGGTATGCCAAACTATAGTACAGTACGTGCGGTAAAACTTCAATATTTGTAGTGCATTCTAAATTGTTTTTAATTTCAATACAAAATTTATTCAATTTCTTGGACTATCACATTATTTTATGATCTTTCATTGTTACTACAGTAGGCCTGAGAGGATTAACGTGCGTCATAGGCGTAACCAGATTAGAAAGGGATAATTGTTATTTAACGACCTCCGAATGGCAACAGCTTCTAATGACAGATATTTTGACTTAAATAGTGCTTAAGTTTCTAGAAATGCAGTTATTTGATTTTCGATAAACGTGACAAATAGTAGTGACTAAAAATGGAAGCAGTTTGTGAGTATACGCCAGTGAAAAAATTAAAACTAGACCATTTATCGCTCAATGAAAAGAGTACTGTAGTGAATGTGTACCACTATTTTAAACATCAAAATCCCTCAAACACTATTGACAGTGTAGTTGAAACAACATCTAAGGCAATGGGATATGGAAAATCTACAATATATAGAGTTCTAAAGGAGGAAAAATCAGGTGGAGTAACCTCACCAAAGCCGAAACCAGGTAGACAAAAACTATTAAAAGTCAACGTGGATGAGCTTTTTAAAAATGCTATTCGTAAGCTTGTTCACTCATTTTTTATAAACAAGCAAATACCAACTTTAGATAAAGTTTTGCAAGCCATTACGAATGATGTTGATTTACCCACAATAAGCCGGGATAAACTATGGAAAACGTTACATGAGTTAAACTTTAAATTTGAAAAAATGGGCAGACACTCAATGCTAATTGATTCTGAAGAAATTGTATGTTGGAGAAGACAGTACCTCAGAATACAACAAGTTAAAGCTCAAAATAAAAACATTTAATATTTAGATGAAACATGGGTTAATGAAGGACATTGTGTAGGAAGAGTTTGGAAAGACAAAAATATAAAATCATCCCATCAAGCTTTTCTAGAAGGATATACTACTGGTTTTAAGGAACCTATAGAAAAGGTAAAAGATTAATTATTTGTCATATAGGCAGTACAAACGGTTTTCTTGAGAATGGTTTACTCTTATTTGAAAAAAAAACAACCGTTGATTATCACGAAGAAATGAATGGAGACGTGTTTGAGGAATATTTTGAACAGATGATTCAATTCATACCAAAATGATCGGTTATTGTAATGGACAATGCAAGCTACCACTCCAGATTACTTGAACCTTTACCAACCACTAAATGGAAAAAGGATGAAATTGCAAAATGGTTATCTTCTAAAAATTTAGCCTTTGACAATACAATGCTGAGGGCTGAATTGTTAACTATTGCTAATAAACATAAGCAAAATTATAAAAAATATAATATAATAACACTACTTTTAAATTATCAGATGTTAAAAATCTCTTCAATAAGGCAATATCTGAAGTAACAAGTAAAAAATTGGCAAAAATGTATTAGACACGTTACAGAAATAGAAAAAAAAAATGTGGGAGCTAGATAACATAATTGATATTACTATAGAGCCCATTTTAATTTCTCTAGAATCAGATGGTGAATCTTCTGACACAGAGTGCGAGGAACCATAACTTTAAAATTATTAATTTATGTACTTTAATTTTATTTTTAGATTTTTATTTTTTAAGATTTAATTTTATCGTATTTTTTGCATGTTGTTGGTCAAATTTTATTCTTGCGGTTGGTTTTTTTTCTCATATACCTACTTAATTGTTTTTTTTTAGTTCCTCATATTAATTTATAAGTAATTATAATTATCTGTACATATTATATACATATTTTGTAACTAAACATATGCCTAAAACAAAATGCCTAAAATAATATTGACTTTTTCTTCATTTTACCCAAATTAAATTACTACTTACGAATTATGTTTATCTATCTAAAATTGGTAATCTAGGTATAAATAACTAAAACAAATTAAATATTTCTATTTCCATATTAATTTAATTTTGAAAACGCACGTCTATGGTTTACTGCCTTTAACACTGATAACTGCAAAACATTTCTGGGAATTTACTCTCTCTTGATTTTCAAATACACTATAATTTAGTTCAACAGTTTTGGTGGCGCTTTTTTTCCGAGCCGTATGTCTATTTTAATTCTCCAAACTTCACTTAACATAACCTAACATTATTTCTCGTTTATAACGTCAAAATATACTACATACATAATAACCTAAATTTTTACCCCCCCTACCTACGATCAACACTTATTTTTTATTTGTCAATTATTTCATTAATTAATTCAAAATTATTTCTTTTTTTCTGCAAGATTTTTTTTAATTTGTCATGCCAGAATAAAAAAATTTCATATTATTCTCATACGATTCCAATTTTTGCATTTGACATTGGATTGACAGAATGCGTACTGCAAATATCATCAAAGTTTATAGGCGACATACGAGGGTACATAAAAAAGTTTTTAACAAAAATATAATACGAGGATATATAAATCTTGACAATTCCATGATTTTCACGTGTTCCCATATCAGTTCCCATATCAGATTACCAACAAAACTATTTATATGCGCACAAGAAACAAAAACTAAAAACATTGCGTATCATAAAGCATTATAATATTAAATACTTAGTTCAAAAACGTTATTTTGAAACTTTGTTTAGTAATTATGGACATCACAGGAATATTTAATGTTTATGTTCCTTCTTTACTGTCCATAAAGAATCTTATAAATCATTTTTTACCTTGTTCAAGTTTTAAAACCCGTTTCAACTTATTTAAATTTAATTCTAAATAAATTTTACAATATTTTAACAATTTTATGTTGTAATATTTGAGGTTTACTGTAATTGAACTAATGCTGTATTAAAAATTTAAATAAGAATCCGACTAAAAAATTTCTAATTGATTTCCGCATTGCTTGTATACTTTTGTAAACTGTATTTTACAGTCTAACTATTAATATTTAGAGGTTTGTACAAGTTTATGCTTGTACTTTCATTACCTATATCATTTGAGTTCGCTATTTATGTCCAAAATCAAATTCTGGTGACGATCTTGAAGTACATCGTAGAACAATACAGATAGAAAATGTTTTTAAAAGACTTACCCTGCAACAAAAAGAAAAACTAATCAGCCTAACCCAAAAAAAAAGAAATTATGCAAGTATGTGATTGAAAAGTATTGAGGAAAATATTGAAAAGTATTATTGGAATGAAAAAATTTCAAGTATCTAATTTATAAAAGATATATTTTACTTATCCGGTTTATTATTAAAAAAATATAATGCCCGACCACATGTCGCAAGAGTCACAAGATTTCTTTCAACATAATGATGTCACCGAGTATATATTGTAATGAATATTATGATTTCAAATATTGTTTATTGTTTGATTGATTCATTTATTAGATTGATATTACTTATTTAAATGTTCTAAGTAGCAACAAGATCTTTTTATCAGGGGTGTTTGGTTATGCTAGTTTCTATTGGATTATTAGGTAGAAGGTATTTGAATAAAATTTGATTCATTACAATTACAAATTTATTATAAAATGAAAACAATAATAATGAAACTAATTAGGAAAAATAAGAAAAAGAAAGGGCTAATATTGATACATTACATAATAAAATAATTTCTAACTTAAAATTCTCTTACAAACACACAAAATATATAATAAAATAATATAAAATAATAAAAATTATTTAATTTAGTTATATTAAACAACTTCTGTTGATATTATAATCATTCTACTATTGTCGAATATTTAAATATTACAATATATATTTATAAATTATGTATAAAACTAAATACATACTGAAATTGTATAACATTTTAAAACATAGTTTATTTGTGGAATATAATTTATTTAGAAACCGTAATATCTTTATTAATATTTCTATTATAATAAATATCTTATTCTTTAAATATTTGTTATGCTTTTCATCTTTGTCTTAGATAAAGAAAATCAACAAGCTCTAATTTGAAACCATTATCGCCATCTACTCCACATTAATGTAATTTAAAAATAACCAGATTTTTCACTAAATTCAGACAGTCTTACCAAACTAAAAACGCCCCTCTTAAATTTAATATATAGTCGATGCAAAACAAAATTTGATACACGTCATCATAATTTTACGTCGACACGTATAGACAGTGTTGCCGGACTTTTATCAAATCAAATTTTGTTTTGCACCAACTATAGAATCGTTTGCTGTTGGTACTTTCGTCAAACGACGAGCGCAGGCGTAATGTAATGTATGAATGAGTTAGGGGTGATGATTACACTGCGACCCATAGGATCTATTGTGTCCCCCCTTACTTGCCATGTTCTGATGTTTTCTCAGATTTATAGCAGCTCTTCGAGTCCTATTTTCCTGAGGAAGTTTAGGACATCGTCGGGCTTCAAATCAGGTAGATCCCCTTCCTCTATTTCATGTGCTCCTAGGTATCTAGCCCTAGAATTTTGCAAGGCAGGACATTCTGAGAGTATATGTATTGAGGTTTCATCCTCTTCCTCACAGAATCTGCACTTTGCTTCATCTGCTAACCCTAGTTTCTTCATGTGGCTTCTTAACCGGCAATGCCCGGTTAATATTCCCGTTAGAATACGGAGCCTTTTTTTACTGAGGTTGAGGCAGCTAAGAGATCTCTTCTGGTCATAGTTCCCCAGTAGTATCTTAGATTGCCTCAGTCCTTCCAGCTGATTCCAGTACTCGGATTTTTCTTTCTCCATTTCCTCTCTTAGTTTTCCTAAGATTACTCTACTGCTGATCCCACAAGATGGTTCTGGTCCCAAATGTGGGGTTTCAGCTCCTTTTTTTGCCAGCTTATCTGCTGTTTCATTCCCCTCTATTCCTATGTGTCCCGGGACCCATAGGAGGGTGACAGTGTTCTTCTGACCTAGTTCATTTAGTTTGCCTAGGCATTCCCAAACCATCTTCGAACTGATTATATTTGAACTCAGCGCTTTGATGGCTGCTTGACTATCCGACATGATTACAATCTCTTGTCTGCGATAGTTTCTTCCAATATTGAATTCCACACATCTTTCGATGGCGCGGACTTCTGCTTGAAAGATGCTCGGGTATGTGCCCAAGCTTTCTGAGTATTTGGCTCTCGGTCCAAAAACTCCTATCCCAGTTCCTTCGTCTAGCTTGGAACCGTCCGTATACCACTTTATGGTATTCTGGTTTAAATTCTGTATGGTGTCTTCATCCCATTCAGATTTATTACTCAACTTTGTGATGAATTTTCTCACAAAGTTGAATTTCTTTGGCATATCATCTTGGGGCATTTCCCAAGTTTGATCAAAGTGAAGTGATCGAGGTTTTTCCCTGATAATTCCTTCTTTGATCATTCTATATATTGTTTTCTTCCTTACACTTTCTAGCAGAATGTGCAGTGGGGTCAAGTTTAAAATCACCTCCATTGCAGCAGTGGGGCGAGTTCCCATTGCTCCAGTGATACATGAACAGGCTAGTCTCTGAATTTTCAAGAGGTTTTTCCTCGTCGTATTCAGATTAGCCCTTACGCCCCAAGCCACTGCCCCATATGTGATTAATGGTCTCACTATTGCTGTGTACATCCATTGCAGGATACGTGGGTTACATCCCCAGTTCTTCCCTGCAATGTTCCTACACACCATGAGGGCCTTGGTTGCTTTGTGTATTACTTCGTCTTCGTGTTTGTTCCAGAGTAACCTGCTATCTATGATTAGCCCTAGATATTTTACCTCTGTTTTTCACTCGACGATGTTCTCCCCTATTTTAATGATTTTTAGATTAGGTTTCTTTTACCTTGTAATGGCTACTAGTGTGGTTTTGGTGGGGTTGATGCTGAGTCCCACCGAGTCACACCATTGTTCCGCAATGTTCAATCCTCTTTGAACAAAAATAAAATAAGGTATGCTACAAATTTCATAAAGTCAAATATTGATTTACAAATTAATTGTTTTCTGTATCAGAAAAAAAAACAGCACATTTTATCTTGGCGGCATTCAAATAATAATATAAAAAAAATGTTTATCAATTATTGAGGCATTTTTTTTTATCTCTGCTATCGAAACCGTTTAGATTGCAGTGGCTCAAACGAATTCTTGTTGGCGATAGAATCGAAAACGAATCGACGAACGAACTGGTCGACTGTTTGTTTTGACAAGCCAGATCGTCGGCTGTCATTGAACGTGTGATTGATAGAGGCGGCGCTTATTAAACGGAATCCTTATCAGGTTTTTACTCTCTTATCAAGTCATGGTGGATTGTCGAATAATATTTGCTTTGAATTTCGTAACCCGAGTTGCGTGTAAATTTGGAAAAATTAGTGAGATGGTACCGCACAATGGGCGGAGCTTTTCGTTGTACAAGCGATTCTCATTCGGTATAATCAAACCGACTTGTTATCAACTTTTGATAACAACTTTCCAGGATCGTTTAATATCATACTATAAGTTAATGGGGATGAAAGCAACCGGGTGATTAACAATTTTTGGTAAAATATTTAAATATGTAGGTACAGGGTTCCTTATTATATTTTGACTACGACTTACATTCTTTAATTTCGAAATTACGAAAAAAAATTTATTATTATTCCATTTTTCTGGAAATCTAATGAAGCTTGTTATTTCAAACGGATTGCCCACTATGTTTTTTTGTTCTTGAAATCCTTTAAAAATACTATAGTGTATTTGAAAATCAAGAGAGAGTAAATTCCCAAAAATGTTTTGCAGTTATCAGTGTTAAAGGCAGTAAACCATAGACGTGCGTTTTCAAAATTAAATTAATATGGAAATAGAAATATTTAATTTGTTTTAGTTATTTATACCTAGATTACCAATTTTAGATAGATAAACATAATTCGTAAGTAGTAATTTAATTTGGGTAAAATGAAGAAAAAGTCAATATTATTTTAGGCATATGTTTATTTACAAAATATGTATATAATATGTACAGATAATTACAATTACTTATAAATTAATATGAGGAGCTAAAAAAACAATTAAGTAGGTATATGAGAAAAAAAACCAACCGTAAGGATAAAATTTGACGAGCAACATGCAAAAAATACGACAATATTAAATCTTAAAAAATAAAAATCTAAAAATAAAATTAAAGTACATAAATTAATAATTTTAAAGTTATGGTTCCTCGCACTCTGTGTCAGAAGATTCACCATCTGATTCTAGAGAAATTACAATGGGCTCTATAGTAATATCAATTATGTTATCTAGCTCCCACATTTTTTTTTTCTATTTCTGTAACGTGTCTAATACATTTTTGCCAATTTTCACTTGTTACTTCAGATATTGCCTTATTGAAGAGATTTTTAACACCTGATAATTTAAAAGTAGTGTTATTTCTGGCAACATAACCTTTAACTTGAGCCCATATCAATTCTATCGGATTCAGCTCACAATTGTAGGGTGGTAAACGAAGGATTTCAATTTCTCGTTTTTTGGCTATCTCCTCAATATTATATTTTTTATAATTTTGCTTATGTTTTTTAGCAATAGTTAACAATTCTGCCCTCAGCATTGTATTGTCAAAGGCTAAATTTTTAGAAGATAACCATTTTGCAATTTCATCCTTTTTCCATTTAGTGGTTGGTAAAGGTTCAAGTAATCTGGAGTGGTAACTTGCATTGTCCATTACAATAACCGATCCTTTTGGTATGAATTGAATCATCTGTTCAAAATATTCCTCAAACACGTCTCCATTCATTTCTTCGTGATAATCAACGGTTTTTTTTATTCAAATAAGAGTAAACCATTCTCAAGAAAACCGTTTGTACTGCCTATATGACAAATAATTATTCTTTTACCTTTTCCTATAGGTTCCTTAAAACCAGTAGTATATCCTTATAGAAAAGCTTGATGGGATGATTTTATATTTTTGTCTTTCCAAACTCTTCCTACACAATGTTCTTCATTAACCCATGTTTCATCTAAATAATAAATGTTTTTATTTTGAGCTGTAACTTGTTGTATTCTTATGAGGTACTGTCTTCTCCAACATACAATTTCTTCAGAATCAATTAGTATTGAGTGTCTGCCCATTTTTTCAAATTTAAAGTTTAACTCATGTAACGTTTTCCATAGTTTATCCCGGCTTATTGTGGGTAAATCAACATCATTCGTAATGGCTTGCAAAACTTTATCCAAAGTTGGTATTTGCTTGTTTATAAAAAATGAGTGAACAAGCTTACGAATAGCATTTTTAAAAAACTCGTCCACGTTGACTTTTAATAGTTTTTGTCTACCTGGTTTCGGCTTTGGTGAGGTTACTCCACCTGATTTTTCCTCCTTTAGAACTCTATATATTGTAGACTTTCCATATCCCATTGCCTTAGATGTTGTTTCAACTACACTGTCAAGATGAGAGATTTTGATGTTTAAAATAGTGGTACACATTCACTACAGCACTCTTTTCATTGAGCGATAAATGGTCTAGTTTTAATTTTTTCACTGGCGTATACTCACAAACTGCTTCCATTTTTAGTCACTACTATTTGTCACGTTTATCGAAAATCAAATAACTGCATTTCTAGAAACTTAAGCACTATTTAAGTCAAAATATCTGTCATTAGAAGCTGTTGCCATTCGGAGGTCGTTAAATAACAATTATCCCTTTCTAATCTGGTTACGCCTATGACGCACGTTAATCCTCTTAGGCCTACTGTAGTAACAATGAAAGATCATAAAATAATGTGATAGTCCAAGAAATTTAATAAATTTTGTATTGAAATTAACAAAAACAATTTAGAATGCATTACAAATATTGAAGTTTTACCGCACGTACTGTACTATAGTTTTGCATACCGAATTAGTTTTTATTCTGGGAATTTACTCTCTCTTCATTTTCAAATACAGTATAAACACTCGTAATTATAAAAAGCTATTAGCACAGGGCGACAATTTGTAACACTAAAACACCCTTCTGACAGAAGAGATTCTTCCCAAGATTGGTTTAGGTGAGATTGATGAATGTAATATTTGATGGGCGCCACTATCTTTTTATTCGTCCACCAAAAAAAACAAAAGTAAATATAAACATAAAGGTAACTAAGTAAATTTTCAGCTTCTACTGTAACAGCCTTTATTTTATGTTCTTATAGTTCCCTAATTTACCTTCTTTTACCACGATACAAATATCTAAAGATCCGTCTTCAGTTGTAGCAATTTTTCTACGCCATAATTTGGATAAACCTTTTTGAAAAAATCGTTTCCGAGATAATTGAAGCGTTCACTCTGTATAATAATAAACTGTGTACATTCGAATGAAAATATCTTTTTTGTTCCAGCTAGTAGATCTATATCAGACACCATCAAAACCGAATCCGGCGTGGGAGTCGAATCGTCCGAAGGAGACGATGGCAAAAACGACAAAAAAAACAAGAGGCAGAGACGTCAAAGAACGCACTTCACCAGTCAACAATTACAAGAACTTGAAGCTACTTTTGCCAGAAACAGATATCCGGATATGAGTACCAGAGAAGAAATAGCCATGTGGACGAATCTGACTGAAGCTCGAGTTAGGGTGAGTACCAGCAACATTTTAAACTTCCATTTCAAATGTTAATTTGTGTGTAAAATGATATTTCGTCTGGATTAATTATTTCTTTTCAAAATTATGAAGACGCCCTTTAATTCTGCGGGGGGCTCCAGGAGTGTCTTTCACGGTTGTGTGTGTGCTTTTCGCTGCCCTCATGCAAGCTCCATCCTACCGCCAGTGGTAAGACTAACTTTACACAAGGTGGTCCTTCGCTTTCTCTACAGCTGTCCCCGATAGAATTCCGGCTTTTCCAAAATTTGGATTGGCGGGAACTCTGTGTCCTCTTCGCTGTGTTTTTTCTTGTCCGACCCCTTTTTATGTTTTTTTTGGATTATTTTTTTGGTTACCCGTGCACGTACCGTGACATATGTAATCACAAGTGCGGTAGGTTTTTTTTTTGTTACTATTTTTTTTCTGGGGCTTGTTCTGGTTTGCGGCCTTATTGTTCTTCTATTCGTTGTCGTGGTCTTCTGTATCTTCTGTAGTCTTCGGCTGTATAGTCCGTCAGGTCTCTGAGCTCTGTGTTCGGATGAGTTCGTAGTTCTTCAAATAACTTTCTGGCTCTTGCGTCTATTATCTCTAGTACCTTCTCTGGTTAGAAATATTACGTATTGTCAATATGAAAGGTGCCGTTGCTATGCAGTTTTGTCAGTTAAAAATATTCTATAATCTAGAGGGTATACCGTAAGGTACATTTTGTATTGAACGAATGAGTTGCAGCTGTGCTAAAGAATATACGATTTAGATCAGAGGTAACGGGATGTACTAATTTTAATAACAAAAAAGTGATAGAGGTATATGAATTTTAGTAAGTTTGATAAAAAGAAGGCAACACAGTTTATTCATAATAGAAAACAAACCAATCTGTAACAATAATTATTTTATAAATTTTTGTTCTTTTTGTAAGAAGATTAATTCAAACTTTGAATATTGTCACAAATAAATTACAATGAAATATATTATTTAAAAAAAATTTATTAAAGTCAAGATAGCAAGATATCGTTACAATTTTTATTAAATTCAAAGAAGCAAAATGAATATTTTTATTTTGTTTGTAGTGTTTGGGGAATTTTTCTCAGAAATTTTAAATGGCAAGTGGCCTACTGTAATCGGCTTAATACGATTACACCTATTTACAGATTATTCGATTATTGAGAGGGATTTTCCAAACAACCCAGTTTTCTTAGAAACATTATCGGGAATATTATTTTAAAAGAAAGTAGGTACATTAAATCAGTACTTAGTATTAGTTCTTTGAGTAAAGTTGTATGAAATTGTATGGTTTTCATAATATTGTAAACAGTTGGAATATATTTAAAACATTTGTTAAATGATAATTGTGCTAATACCAAACAATGTCGATAACCATTATCTTTAAATGAAAAAACTATGATATTGAATTGTTATATATCATTGAAAAACAAGGATCCAAGTGCAAGTGTTGATGATATTGTGGAATTAACGGCTGCTATGTTGTGTGTTGCTAAATCAACAATTTATAGATTACTAAAAGAAAGCAAGAATGGAACTCTTCAACCCCTAAAACTCCTTCAGGCCGAAAACCAATTGAGATCGATGAGTCATTAAAACAAAGACTAAGGCATAAAGTCCATGGATTTTACTTACGAAAGGAAATTCCAAAATCTCTCTTGATAGATAAACCGGAAATAGTTTTTTGGAGAAGAGACTATTTAAGAAGCATTCGACATGCCAGAGAACAAAATTTGAAAATCTTCTACTTAGACGAAACATGGATAAATGCTGTGTATACAGTTTCAAAAATTTTGGCAAGATGAAAACATTAAAAGCGGAAGGCAGGCATTCGTGGAAGGTTTGTCGTTAGTTTTGCAGCCACCATCTGGAAAAGGAAAAAGACTTAACATTGTCCATGTTGGACGTTCTGAAGGTTTTGTTGATGGTGGATTAATAACTTTTATTTCAAAACCCACCGGGGACTATCACGAAGATATGAATGGGGATGTCTTCGAGGATTGGTTTGTTCAAATTTTTGATCTGATTCCAAAAGGGGCTGTTATTGTTATGGACAACTCAAGTTACCATTCACGGTTACGAGAAGCATTGCCCACAAGTCGTTGGCGTAAAGCAGAGCTTTTGGAGTGGCTTATTTCGAACAATATTAAAATTCCAAAAGATCCACCAAGAAAAGAACTTTACAGAATTGCAAAAATGAACAAGAATAAATACAAAACCTACATTGTAGAAGAAATGGCTTCTTCTCGTGGTATACCAATTCTTCGACTTCCCCCTTATCATTGTGAACTTAATCCCATAGAATTAATATGGGCTCAGGTAAAGGGGGAAGTTGGAAAAAAAACACTTTTTAAAATAAACGATGTTGTGAAATTGTTTGAGAGTGCTGTAAGTCATGTTAGTAAGGAAAATTGGACAAACTGTATCGAGCATGTTATCAAAGTAGAGGGCAAATATGTGGAAAATTGACAATATTTATGATGATTTAGTCGACCCTATTATTATTAATGTCAACAACGATTCTTCCTCTTCCGAGTCGGATATAGAATAAAATGTAAGTAATAAATGTATTCCAATAATTATTTCTTTTTATTTTTTATTATATTATAATTTAAAACGTATTTTTTCCCAAAATACACACCACTGCATTGCAATATTGCTTATCTGCTAATCCTTTAACAATGAAGAAACCCTAAACTTTGCTACAACTGAAACAAATACGGGGTCGATCTACCTGGTTTTTAGATTTACGGAAGAAATGTAATTTAAAGTAAGAGATTTATCAAAAATTTCATGGTGCTCCCTGTAAAGGTTTTGCACACTTAATTAGGGTTTATTACTCCTCGTACTTTTTGTACATATTATATATAAAAGTTACCAACAACGTCATGGAAAAATTAAAGAGTGGCTCCAGAGCAAGAATATTTCTTTTTGCTGCCAGACTATGCATGAGAATTGAGCATACGCTCTTATTTCGTACGATGTTGCTACGAGGTAATAGACGATGCAGAATATCGGAATTTATGAACAGAAATCTTCATCTTCAACGAACAATGATCCTAATTATTATGACAACCTTTTTATGGACAATTATCAAATAAATTAGTTGGCATTTTTATAACCCAATCCAAAAATATGTACAAACAACAAAACCACAAATAAGGTTAACAACATCAATCAAATCTCCTTTTATTTCAAGTCTTCCATTACGAGAATCTCTAACACGAACGACCCCACATCGAATCTTATAAAAACGTTATAAATCTGTATGTATATCTTTAATTTTCACACCATCAATCAATCTTATTCGATTTAGAACTTAATTAGACCGAAATATTCAAACATACACGTGCCTAACAAGATTTAAGTTGTTCATTTTGTTGCTCCCTCTGTACGAACCACAGCCAAATCACCGCTTAAACCGATTCGGGGGTGCAAAACGATCGCAGGGTCGAACTTGCCACCAGAAAAAAAATTTACATTGTTCGTACACTAAACAAACCCCCTTTTATGCGTTTTGATTTTTGTTAATGTACCAATTTTCTAACAGTAACTACTAAGGTCCTTTACTGTGACTCGCAAGAGTCTATTAATCATGCCAGAAGTCCAATGATCTTTCTGATGTCCAGGTATTTAGTGTCGATGCCAATTGTAGGTTCTGGTCCCATAGAAATACGTGCAGCTTGACCCTAAATGCTTTTAAATCCGCTTGCAAGATAATCTGCCTTCTCCATTCCTTCCAAAGCCAGAAAGGCCAGGAATCAAGATTCTCCTATAGAGGAAAGTCTTTTTTGGCAGTCTAAAACTAATTTTGACCCTACAGGGTGAGAGCTAAAGGCTTTCAAATCTGCTTGCAAGAGAGTCTGCCTTCTCAATTCCTTCCAAAGCCAGAAAGGCCAGGAATCCATAGCAGATATACTTTATTAAGTTCTCCTATAGAGGAAAGTCTTTTTTGGCAGTCTAAAACCAATTTTGACCCTACAGGGTGAGAGCTAAATGCTCTCAAAGCCGTTTGGCTGTCTAAGAGAAAGTTTACTGTTCTATGTATAGGATTGGTTTGCTCCAGTCTTTCCACACATGAAACAATGGCGTACTGAAGTCGCGGATTAGTGAACTTTCTTATAAAGACAATTTACAATTATTTTTTTGTGTGGACGAGCAACCCCTAGACCCGGTCTTGAGTGTATAAGTCATTTTTAAGGAAATATAAATATGGTATTTTAAAAATATATTGTTTAAGATATATAGTTTGTATAATAGACCAAACTATGTGATTGTCGGGAACGAGGCATGGCCGTGGCGATGTAATAATTTCAATGGACCACACAAGGGTCGTATAATGAAACTTTTGACTGATTAACAAGTTATTCGGGTATGCACACACGCGTCCCGACGGGGGTGCTCTCTTTATTGCGGCCTCCCGCGATGGCTGTCCATCATCGACCACGGATATTGGCACACGTTTCAACGAAACGCATTCATTAACAGCATCCATCTAAATAAGATCAACATTGATTAGCTGGTTCATCGATAAATGATTTTTTTATTGCTATAACTAAATTCCTGACAATTATGGTCTCTAGTTGTCCTGCATTATAGTGTATTTGAAAATCAAGAGAGAGAAATGTTTTGCAGTAATCAGTGTTAAAGGCAGTAAACCATAGACGTGCGTTTTCAAAATTAAATTAATATGGAAATAGAAATATTTAATTTGTTTTAGATATTTATACCTAGATGACCAATTTTAGATAGATAAACATAATTCGTAA
Organism: Ophraella communa; assembly: GCA_035357415.1. NCBI lineage: Eukaryota > Metazoa > Arthropoda > Insecta > Coleoptera > Chrysomelidae > Ophraella > Ophraella communa. The sequence goes on along the minus strand of CM068992.1, from coordinate 30,626,883 downwards.
GTAGTAATTTAATTTGGGTAAAATGAAGAAAAAGTCAATATTATTTTAGGCATTTTGTTTTAGGCATATGTTTATTTACAAAATATGTATATAATATGTACAGATAATTACAATTACTTATAAATTAATATGATGAGCTAAAAAACAATTAAGTAGGTATATGAGAAAAAAAAACCAACCGCAAGGATAAAATTTGACGAGCAACATGCAAAAAATACGACAATATTAAATCTTAAAAAATAAAAATCTAAAAATAAAATTAAAGCACATAAATTAATAATTTTAAAGTTATGGTTCCTCGCACTCTGTGTCAGAAGATTCACCATCTGATTCTAGAGAAATTACAATGGGCTCTATAGTAATATCAATTATGTTATCTAGCTCCCACATTTTTTTTTCTATTTCTGTAACGTGTCTAATACTTTTTTGCCAATTTTCACTTGTTACTTCAGATATTGCCTTATTGAAGAGATTTTTAACATCTGATAATTTAAAAGTAGTGTTATTTCTGGCAACATAACCTTTAACTTGAGCCCATATCAATTCTATCGGATTCAGCTCACAATGGTAGGGTGGTAAACGAAGGATTTCAATTTCTCGTTTTTTGGCTATCTCCTCAATATTATATTTTTTATAATTTTGCTTATGTTTTTTAGCAATAGTTAACAATTCTGCCCTCAGCATTGTATTGTCAAAGGCTAAATTTTTAGAAGATAACCATTTTGCAATTTCATCCTTTTTCCATTTAGTGGTTGGTAAAGGTTCAAGTAATCTGGAGTGGTAACTTGCATTGCCCATTACAATAACCGATCCTTTTGGTATGAATTGAATCATCTGTTCAAAATATTCCTCAAACACGTCTCCATTCATTTCTTCATGATAATCAACGGTTTTTTTTATTGAAATAAGAGTAAACCATTATCAAGAAAACCGTTTGTACTGCCTATATGACAAATAATTAATCTTTTACCTTTTCCTATAGGTTCCATAAAACCAGTAGTATATCCTTCTAGAAAAGCTTGATGGGATGATTTTATATTTTCCAAACTCTTCCTACACAATGTCCTTCATTAACCCATGTTTCATCTAAATAATAAATGTTTGTATTGTATGTTGTATTCTTCTAAGCATTTAGCATTGAGTGTCTGCCCATTTTTTCAAATTTAAAGTTTAACTCATGTAACGTTTTCCATAGTTTATCCCGGCTTATTGTGGGTAAATCAACATCATTCGTAATGGCTTGCAAAACTTTATCTAAAGTTGGTATTTGCTTGTTTATAAAAAATGAGTGAACAAGCTTACGAATAGCATTTTTAAAAAACTCGTCCACGTTGACTTTTAATAGTTTTTGTCTACCTGGTTTCGGCTTTGGTGAGGTTACTCCACCTGATTTTTCCTCCTTTAGAACTCTATATATTGTAGATTTTCCATATCCCATTGCCTTAAATGTTGTTTCAACTACACTGTCAATAGTGTTTGAGGGATTTTGATGTTTAAAATAGTGGTACACATTCACTACAGCACTCTTTTCATTGAGCGATAAATGGTCTAGTTTTAATTTTTTCACTGGCGTATACTCACAAACTGCTTCCATTTTTAGTCACTACTATTTGTCACGTTTATCGAAAATCAAATAACTACATTTCTAGAAACTTAAGCACTATTTAAGTCAAAATATCTGTCATTAGAAGCTGTTGCCATTCGGAGGTCGTTAAATAACAATTATCCCTTTCTAATCTGGTTACGCCTATGACGCACGTTAATCCTCTTAGGCCTACTGTAGTAACAATGAAAGATCATAAAATAATGTGATAGTCCAAGAAATTTAATAAATTTTGTATTGAAATTAACAAAAACAATTTAGAATGCATTACAAATATTGAAGTTTTACCGCACGTACTGTACTATAGTTTTGCATACCGAATTAGTTTTTATTCTGGGAATTTACTCTCTCTTGATTTTCAAATACAGTATAATATAATTAAAGGAAGCCGTAGTATGGTCATTACATCATACTGTTTTATATCCATTAATCAGGCATCTATGAATTTTTGCAACAACAGTTGACTTTTTTCCATTCTTTTTTATGTATATAAAAAGTTTCGATTTTCCGTCGTGTATTTTCCACGTCGGTATAAAAGAGAGACGCTCCCGTACTCATCCATAGCCCCCTCTATCGGCCGCTCTAACTTTACTTCTCGCACAAACGTCGGGGCCAATAGAGCGGCTCGTTGATCTTCATTCCAACCGCCGCAATTAGATGGGTCGTTGGCCATGTTGGGGAGAAGGGAACGGCGGCAGCGGTGTAGAAGGGAGGCGGCTGGTCGCCACCACCACCACTACCTACCCCTAAACGGAACGACAACGTAATGGAAGATGATGTCGCGGAAAAATATATCCGCTGGTTATTGTCCATGATTGGTTCCCCCTAGTTTTTTTCGGAAAAAACAAAATGTATCTCATTAAAAATAATAAAAAACTCTTCAATTGAACTTGGAAAAGTAAGGGTTTGTACAATAAATTTAAAATGTATCTTTCCCAATGAAATTGTTTTGATAATAGAGATGGTCCAAAGAGAATTTACGATCTATTGTTTGTGGTGTAAAAATGACTTTTTGATTACAACATTTATGGCCAAGCACTCAAAGCTTCTGTTTAATAAATAATTCATTATCTAGTAGCTATATTTTCATAATAAAAAAGTTACAAATATCCGGTATTTGAGAGAGTTAATTTTAGATTTATATAAGCTTAGGTTAAGCCTTGAAATCATACATTAATGAATATCGTAAATTAAGCAGCTTCACGATCAGTTAGAGAAAGTCTATAAGTTGCCAGAAAAAACATTCAAAGGGGATTTACATGTTGGGGAAGATTATGTCCCAAAACAATATAAAAATCGCTATCTATAAATTATGGAATAAATCCATTTTTTCAATGTATATTATACAGTGTAATACAATCAAGTCTGGCATCGTCCATGGTCTGTATTTTTAATTAAACACCCTGTATAGTTTTATGATTTTAAAAGCTCTTTACCAATGCGATCTCAACGAATTATACCATGTCTATTATGAATTGTAAAGGGTGAAAGTTTTAAATTATTTATAATTTTGTTCAAGATAGTAAATACATGAAAAACTTGACGTTATTGATTTTTTACAATAAAACAAATGCTCAAAATATTCTTCACCTTGGTGTTGGCTATAACACAGTCTCCTGTAATATTTAATTTTGGGGGTTGTATGGAATAAACACTTTTACACTAAAAAAATTAAACTATATTTTCTATTAATGCTGTATCAGCAACAAAGTGAACTTGATCATGAATAGCATACATTGAACTCGTCGTCTATGCATTGCTGTGTATTTATTTCTATCTTTTGTTTATTCAACCTTAATCACAGGCACGATGTGACATTGAACGTGCCATACTATAACTTGACGTTGGATTCTCCAAGACTCTTAATATAATATCCACTTTTACATCATCTTCAACGAAGTGCGGTTCTAAGGGTTTGACATGTTCAAGTTCTCTAAATTGTGCATGAGATTTAGACACAGTACCTTGTGAAATATTAGACAACTGATGCCTCTTGATGCCTCTTGATGAACTGAAGCTTCATGAGGAACGCTCCAGATAAAGAATATCAGTTACTCAAAGTGATAGCATTACTTGGAGTTGCTGGAGGTTTAACCAGACAAAAACTCATCTTCAACGAACTTTCACTGTTATTAACAGTGATGAGGTTCACTATGTATTTATTTTGAGATGCCGCGAAGTAAAAACAACGTGACCCGGCCCAAACCATGTAAGGAAAATGTTATGAATGCTGTTAAAATGGTCTTCGAGCAACGAATGTCAATTCGAAGAGCATCTGAAGTCTTAAAGGTATCGAAGAGTCGTTACGTAAAAAAGCATAAAGAATCAGAAAATGACGAATTCATTTACTAGCCCCACAACGATGTCAAGCGTGTCTTAAGTCCCCTGAAAAATTGGAGTTGGAGCCTCTAGCAATAAGTATTGGGTTCAGTGCATTATATGTTGTTCCTGGGTCCATGAAAGCTGCACGTCCTCCGACAATTATTGTCAAAAAAGCGGCATCCGGGAGAAAAGGCAACCTTAATCCTGTCAACCTGCAACACGTCTACCTGAAAGTTCTTTTGATGGGTTAAAGTCAAGGAAAATGTCTGTCTCAAAGAGCTGGTGTACATACTGTTGGCGGAGCACCTAAGAAAATAGCTGAGTTCTTAAAACTAGACCAACCAGAAAAGTATACAGGTCATTGCTTCAGGAGGACATCCTCAACGTTGTTGGCCAATGCTGGAGCTGACCTTAAAGTTCTAAAACAGCACGGTGGATGGAAGAGTTCTTCAGTTGCAGAAAAGTATATAGAAGAATCGATTGAAGGCAAAAACAAGATTGCAAGAATGATCTAAAGGGGCGAAACTTTTGTTGAAGTGCTACATCACAGCCACACGTCTTCCGCGATTACAGAAAACACTGTAAATCCATCAACAACTCCTTTAATACATATTTCTGGCAACAGCAGTTGTGCAGTCGGCTTTTAAATGTGAATTTCGTTTACCTACCGAAGTTATAAAAACGCCCTTTTTAAACAACATAGGAATGGCAATTTTTAAAACGCCTACATTAAATGGTTTTTGGGGATTAAGTTTATTTACAAGGGTCAGAGGGACAGGCGCCATTTCCCGGACAGTATGAAAAAACTTTATATTTGTATTTTATTAAAATAGCCCTTGACTTCTTTTTCTATTTTTAATTTTTGTAATATTCGATTATTTATTTGTTTAGACGCGTTAAAATTATAATATTCCGTCGAAACGATATCAAAATAAACTGGATGAGGTTGAATTGCATGAAATATATATTAGGGAAAAACTAAACCCTCTTGTGGCACAGCAATCCGAGTTTAATAAATAAACTTTGCATTGTTATTCCATTCACGTCGATACCTCTAATTCTAAACCACATATTTGGAAACAGCTCTCTCCCCGATTGCAGTAAATCGAAAGATAAACACGAAATCCCTCTAACTATATGCCTTCGTTTACATTATGCCTCCTATTATACAAATGCACGTTTATCGTCGCTAATTTTCCGATAATTTTAATTAAAACGATTAAAAGAAACTGATTTGTCAACCGATCTCTTCTCAAAGCTCGTTTTAGGTAAAAAGGATGAAAAAAGAGACGCTCGGCGTCGGGAAGGTAAGTAAGCAACGACGCTTCCAGCAGATCCGGGAAATCCCGATAGATCCGTTAACGGCCCGGGTGCTCTTCATAGGAATTTATTTTTAATGAAGTGTGGTTTTGTTTTCCAAACTGACACAGCCGTGGCAAATTGCTGCCAAAGTTGACTAATTTATCAATTTAACTTACAAAACTGTAGTATCTTGCTTTGGTGACTATATTTTTAGTAATAACTGTATTTTTAATAGTTTGTAACCTTAATTTTGTTTTCTCTTTTTATCTTAGAGGGTTGTCTGAAAAGTTTCCGACCTTAACATGAAGATATGGCAGCACTCGTACACAAAAGTTGGGGAATGTGTTTGCGTATGCTTTGAAAGGTACCCACTAAAATTTCAGCCATTTTGGACGCGCAGTTGTTGTTTGACAATCATTTGAGTGAGTCGATGTGAGTGTTTTTATGAAAATGGGAAAAATCGAGTATCGAGCTGTCATTAAATATTTGTTTTTGAAAGGCAATACGCCTACGCAAATCAAAGACGAGTTGGACGCTGTGTACGAGGACTCTGCACCATCATTTACCACCGTGAAATTTTGGGCTGCTGAATTTAAACGTGGCCGTACCAGCTTGGGTGACGATGAACGTTCGGGACGTCCAAAAACTGCAACCACTGACGATAATATCGCTCAAGTTCACCAAATGGTGCTAGACAACCGTCTAATTAAAATTAGAGAGATAGCAGAGGCTATAAACATGTCCAAAGAACGTGTTTGTCACATATTGAATCAAGATTTAGGCATGAGAAAGCTGTCCGCGCGTTGGGTGCCGCGTTTGCTCACTTTGGACCAAAAACGTGTTCGAATGAACATTTCCAACTCTCTGTTGGCGCAGTTTAGGCGCAATAAATCAGAGTTTTGGCGCCGATTAATTACTGTAGATGTATACGCTTGTATATATAAATTAGGGGTGATAATTACACTGCGACCTATAGGATCTATTGTGTCCCCCCTTCTGATATTTTCTCAGACTTATAGCAGCTCTTCGAGTCCTATTTTCCTGAGGAAGTTTAGGACATCGTTGGGCTTCAAATCAGTAGATCCCCTTCTTCTATTTCATGTGCTCCTAGGTATCTAGCCCTAGAATTTTGCAAGGCAGGACATTCTAAGAGTATGTATATTGAGGTTTTATCCTCTTCCTCACAGAATCTGCACTTTGCTTCATCTGCTAACCCTAGTTTCTTCATGTGGCTTCTTAACCGGCAATGCCCGGTTAATATTCTCGTTAGAATTCGGAGCCTTTTTTTACTGAGGTTGAGGCAGCTAAGAGATCTCTTCTGGTCATAGTTCCCCAGTAGTATCTTAGATTGCCTCAGTTCTTCCAGCTGATTCTAGTACTTGGATTTTTTTCTTCTCCATTTCTTCCCTTAGTTTTCCTAAGATTACTCTACTGCTGATCCCACAAGATGGTTCTGGTCCCAAATGTGGGGTTTCAGCTCCTTTTTTTTGCCAGTTTGTCTGCTGTTTCATTCCCTCTATTCCTATGTGTCCCGGGACCCATAGGAGGGTGACAGTGTTCTTCTGGCCCAGTTCATTTAATTTGCCTAGGCATTCCCAAACCATCTTCGAACTGATTATATTTGAGCTCAGCGCTTTGATGGCTGCTTGACTATCCGACATGATCACAATCTCTTGTCTGCGGTAGTTTCTTCCAATATTGAATTCCACACATCTTTCGATGGCGCGGACTTCTGCTTGAAAGATGCTCGGGTATGTGTCCAAGCTTTCTGAGTATTTGGCTCTCGGTCCAAAAACTCCTATCCCAGTTCCCTCGTCTAGCTTGGAACCGTCCGTATACCACTTTATGGCATTCTGGTTTAAATTCTGTATGGTGTCTTCATCCTATTCAGATTTATTACTCAACTTTGTGATGAATTTTCTCACAAAGTTGAATTTCTTTGGCATATCATCTTGGGGCATTTCCCAAGTTTGATCAAAATGAAGTAATCAAGGTTTTTCCTTGATAATTCCGTCTAAGATCATTATATATATTGTTTTCTTTCTTACACTTTCTAACAGAATGTGCAATGGAATCAAGTTTAAAATCACCTCCATTGCAGCAGTGGGGCAAGTTCCCATTGCTCCAGTGATACATGAACAGGCTAGTCTCTGAATATTCGAGAGATTTTTTCTCGTCGTACTCAGATTAGCCCTTGCGCCCCAAGCCACTGCCCCATATGTGATTATTAGTTTCACTATTGCTATGTACATCCATTGCAGAATACGTGGGTTACATCACCAGTTCTTCTCTGCAATGTTTTAGCGCACCATGAGGGCCTTGGTTGCTTTGTGTATTACTTCGTCTTCGTGTTTATTCTAGAGTAACCTGCTATCTAGGATAAGCCCTAGATATTTTACCTCTGTTTTCCACTCAACGATGTTCTCCCCTATTTTTATGATTTTTAGATAAGGTTCCTTTTTCCTTGTAAAGGCTACTATTGTGGTTTTGGTGGGGTTGATGCTGAGTCCCACCGAGTCACACCATTGTTTCGCAATGTTCAATCCTCTTTGAACAATATCACAGAGGACATTTTCATACTTCCCTTTTGCCAGGATAACCATGTCGTCGGAATACCCTTGACATGGTATGCCTTCCCTAGTCAATTGACAGAGTAGACTATCCACAGTGAGACTCCACATAAGTGGGGATGCAACTCCCCCCTGTGGGCAGCCTCTGGTCACATTAATGAAGATAGTGTCTTGTCCTGCCTCCATTTCTGCGATTCTTGTAGATAGCAGTTGCGACATCCAGATGGAAGTCGTTCTATCTACTCCTTTCTCAATCAGTGCTCTTTTGACTGCCTCATGTGGCGTATTGTCAAAGGCCCCTTCTATGTCTAGAAAGGCACATACCACGGTCATAGCGTCTTGGATACTGTAGATGAAACTTGGATACACCATTATATTCCAGAAACAAAAACACTGTCAAAACAATGGACTGCGAAGGGGGAATCGGCTCCAAAAAAAGCAAAGGTTGTTCCTTCGGCTGGAAAAGTGATGGCAACTGTTTTCTGGGATAGTCATGGAGTTATCTTAATCGATTATCTTCAAAAAGGAAAAACCATTACAGGAGCATACTACGCATCATTACTTGACAAGCTGAAGGCAGAAATTGCGGAAAAACGGCCAAATTTGCAGAAAAAAAGAATTTTGTTTCACCAAGACAATGCGCCGTCTCACACCTCAGCGGTTGCCATGGCGAAAATCCACGAATTACGGTTTGAACTGCTTGACCACCCTCCTTACTCACCAGATCTAGTCCCAAGCGACTTTTTTTTGTTCCCTAAGCTAAAAGTTGCGCTCGGAGGACAGAGATTTTCGTCGAATGAGGAGGCCATCACCTTCGTAAACAACTATTTTGCAGAGAAAGACGCCGAGTACTATTTGGACGGGTTGAAGAGATGGGAGCATCGCTGGGAGAAGTGTATAGACTTACAAGAAGACTATGTAGAAAAATAAAAATTAATTTGAAGAAAAAATGTCTAGTATCTTTGTTAGGTCGGAAACTTTTCAGACAACCCTCGTAATTATTTTTGAAACCTTTCAGCTAATTTTGTCTTAGAGGGCTGGAATATATTCTTCAATGTTATTAGGACAGATATCAGTGTCTTGAGTTTATATTTCATTACTGAATTTCCACTAGTAATATTTAAAAATATAATTTTAGTGTCATATATTTTTTTTTATATTATAATAAACGCTGTTAGTCGATGAAAGTTCGTGTTAGGCTAAATCCGAATGTATATACCGAAGTATATTCTTCAAAAAGCGATAAATCTAGTGACCACTGGATAAAGTTCACTCTGGCGTAGAAAATGAGGGCCATTTACTGCATTTAGAAGCTTTTCTAGATCTCGCAAGGGCTTTACGCTAAATCCTTCTATACATCTTTCAGGTGTTGATTCCTTTTGTATGTAAAACAGTCCTAACACCGTAAATACATCAAGCTGTGCGTGATACAAACTTTAAAATACTTAAAAAAAAACATTTCTGCAAGAAGTTTCACATATATATATGGTAAACAATATACAGGGTTAATAGAAAGTATGGGGCTCTTCAATCTCTACATAATATACACTCAGGTGCAATAAAAAGTTTCCAACAAATATTTTTAAGGTTCAACAGAGCAGGCACAAAAACTGTGTTGGAAATTTAAAAAAGGAAGTGGATCAAGGACCTTTAACTTGATTTTACGAAGAGAATTTTGTCCACATGCAACATTTTATAATAGAAAACCTTCTAAATGAACTAACTTTTCTAATTGGACGTTATTTTCACACGAAAATGAGATAAATATTCAACACACAGAGTCTTTGCGTTAACCCCATATACCCACGCACCCACCATAAATACCAATAGTTCATATAAGTATACACACGGCGGTCCGCGATGGCGTTAATCCATGGCAGATTTATGGTGTTAATCATGCAGGGATTATTGTTTCCCTCTCTCTCTCTCTTTGACGCTACGTAGGTACCTGGCTAGCTGCTGTCCCGAAGGAATTAAGGCTACTATATCACGGAGCGCCCGTATGCATATCTCATTAACATGCTATGATATAGAGCACCGCCGCTACCGCTTCCTCGTTTCTGCATGGTATTTACGCTAAATGAGTTATTACGATGCGCCATCTATCGGATCTAATTACACGTAGTTCGTCAACTCGCATCGAGATTGTCGGCTAAAGTTCATTTGTTTGGAGTGTGGTTCATAGTTCATTTATAGTTTACATTTCTATTGAAACATAGTCATAGTTGTTATTTTTTAAAGAGTCCACCCTGTAATTAGGGAATAACTCATTTAAAATTTATTATAGTTTAATAGTATTAAAAAAAAATAATAATAAACAGTTTGGGCTATATTAATATTTATTTAATATACAGTGTGTAAAAGCCAAATGGAAAAAATTCATTATTTCGGTTACTGTACATATTTATAAAAAATCCCGAAACACGTCAAATTTAAATTATAACTTGACATTCTTTAACGTGAAAATGCAACCCCTAAAAATTAATATCATGTTGTTACCGAAATTCGCTAAAATATACTCGAAACGTATTACAATATACTTAAAACTTATTTCCCGTTTAGGTCTTGATAATGAGAAAGTGAACAAAAACCATAGCAATGTGGTTTTTAGATGGTAACCATTAAAAAACTTTAAAGAATTTCCGTGGCAGTAGTAAATTGTTTTATTTAAGTTGTCATTGTTGTAATTTAAGTGTAAAGTTTGTTCAATTCAATTCTGAAGAATGGTTAGATTAACGGAAATGCATAAAATAACAGTTTTACAAATGATTGGTTACGGAGATAACATCCAAACACAACAGGAAGTAACTCGCCTATTTCATGAGACACTTCCTAATTTACCGCCTATATCCCAAGGAACAATAAGTAAAATAGAAAAGCAGTTCCGCGAGTTTGGTCATGTAAGGCAGATAAAAAAGCAGCTGCCAATGCACTGAGTGATGAACTCAAATTAGATGTGTTGCTTGAGTTTCAGGAAAACCCACATACATCGAGTAGACAGGCATCCACTACATTCAATGCTAGCCATACATCGATAGCAAACATATTAAAAGAAAATAAATTGCATCCGTATAAGATGATACCTACTCAGGAGCTCATGGAAGACGATTTTGATAGGAGAACTTTTTTTGTGAGCAAATGATGGACATGTTGGATAACAATATTATCCAATTAGAAGACGTTATGTTTTCTGATGAGTGTACTTTTTTACTTAACGGTCATGCTAATCGGCAAAATTGCCGCTACTGGTCCACGGAAAATCCTCACTTGATGAGAGAAGAACACACTCAATACCCTCAAAAGGTTAATGTTAAGGGCAGGGATTGTAGGGAACAATATCATTGGTCCCTTTTTTATCGAAGGCAACTTGAATGGCAACAATTATTTGGCACTACTTCAAAATGATGTCATTCCAACGTTGGCAAATTTATATCCTGACCCAGGTAACCCTCAAGTTCCAGCTAACACGATATGGTTTCAGCAGGATGGAGCACCACCACATTACCAACTTAATGTCCGGCAGTACCTCAATACAATATTTCCCAATCGGTGGATAGGGAGACGAGGATCGATTGAATGGCCAGCGCGATCACCTGATCTTACATTATTAGATTTCTTCTTATGGGGATATGTGTACAAAACTAAACCTTCTGATTTAAATGACTTAAAAGAACGAATAAAGCTTGCAATTAGGTCGATCACGCCTGATATGTTAAATAATGTTTGAATACAATTTTATTTGAGATTAGGATGTTGCCAAGACGTTCGCGGAGAACATTTTGAACATCTACTTCATTAACATTCATAGTTCTTTTTCATGTTCCACATTTTATTACGTTTTGCATTACATTTTAGTTTTTGAGATTGTATTGTAGCGAATTTCGGTAACAACATGATTTTAATTTTTTTTATGTTAATTTTTGCATTAAATTTAAAAACAACATTTTTAAATAGAGAATGAAGAGACCTTTCGAATGATATATCACAAGCCTATACTTCCGATTTAAAAAATTGGAGGTTATTGTACCTGTCATTCTAAGGGGATTGAAGGTAGGGGTGCCATTTTCACGTTAAATAATGTCAAGTTATAATTTAAATTTGACGTGTTTCGGGATTTTTTATAAATATGTACAGTAACCGAAATAATGAATTTATTCCATTTGGCTTTTACACACTGTATGAACAAAATTTTAATAAATTTAAGTGAGCTAAAAACATTTTTGGTGAATGCCTGTTTTTACAATATTTTGGAGTTTTTAGAAAAGAAATATTAATAATATAGTTTTAATACGTTCTTATAATATCTAGGTTTTAAGAATATTTTATTTGTCATTTTCCTTTTTTGAGCAATTTATATGTTTTTCTTCTTATAATTATTTCATTTTATTATTTAATGCGACGATTTTGTGTACTTAATTGGATCTTTATGACGTATCCCATGTCATTTGTATGATCTAAAGGGACATATAAACATTATTATTATTATTATTTGGTACTTATGTATGGTTTTAAACACCAAAAAAAATAGTCCACATCCCTATATTGCACTAGCCTATTATCTTATTCAAATAAACGCACTTATGGCGGCGTTCTATTTGGTAAAACTATCATTGATTGATCGCTTCCTCCGGTTAACTTCAATAAAATTCGAACAACAAACGAAAACAGTAAATTTTTTGATCGCAGTATAATGCGAGTGCATGTTTTCTTATCGGATGACAAGAAGATCAACACTAGATATATATGTAGATGGTAACAACCACCGGTTATCTACTTAACACATGTTCGTCTGTGCTGCGAAAGTCTTTGATGATACGCCGGCCGTTCTACTACTTCGAAAAAGTCTCGAGTGCTTCTATACCTGAACAAACATCAGCATTCGAATGATAGAAGACAATTTTTTATGTGTTTTTATTCATAAAAATATAGAGAATATGTTAGAAGATGGTGATTATATTAAAATGACCATTTCACTATGGTATGTACAAAAAGTATGAGGTGTAATAAACCCTAATTAAGTATGCAAAACCTTTACAGAGAGCACCATGAAATTTTTGATAAATCTCTTACTTTAAATTACATTTCTTCCGTAAATCTAAAAACCAGGTAGATCGACCCCGTATTTGTTTCAGTTGTAGCAAAGTTTAGGGTTTCTTCATTGTTAAAGGATTAGCAGATAAGCAATGCAGTGGTGTGTATTTTGGGAAAAAATACGTTTTAAATTATAATATAATAAAAAATGAAAAGAAATAATTATTGGAATGCATTTATTACTTGCATTTTATTCTATATCCGACTCGGAAGAGGAAGAATCGTTATTGACATTAATAATAATAGGATCGATTAAATCATCACAAATATTGTCAATTTTCATATTTTCATATTGTCATATTTGCATCTACTTTGATAACATGCTCGATACAGTTTGTCCAATTTTCCTTACTAACATGACTTACAGCACTCTCAAACAATTTCACAACATCGTTTATTTTAAAAGTAGTATTTTTTTCCAACTTCCCCCTTTACCTGAGCCCATATTAATTCTATGGGATTAAGTTCACAATGATAAGGGGGAAGTCGAAGAACTGATATACCACGAGAAGAAGCCATTTCTTCTACAATGTAGGTTTTGTATTTATTCTTGTTCATTTTTGCAATTCTGTAAAGTTCTTTCCTTAGTGGATCTTTTGGAAACTTAATATTTTTCGAAATAAGCCACTCCAAAAGCTCTGCTTCTTAAATAGTCTCTTCTCCAAAAAACTATTTCCGGTTTATCTATCAAGAGAGATTTTCTATTATGTTTTGTATATCTGAAACCCACATCTTTCAAAAGTTTGCATAATGTCGTTCTGGAGAATTTTGTATAGTCCGTATCTTCTTGCACTGATGTCATAATTTTGTCAAGTGTTGGAATTTCCTTTCGTAAGTAAAATCCATGGACTTTACGCCTTAGTCTTTGTTTTAATGACTCATCGATCTCAATTGGTTTTCGGCCTGAAGGAGTTTTAGGGGGTTGAAGAGTTCCATTCTTGCTTTCTTTTAGTAATCTATAAATTGTTGATTTAGCAACACACAACATAGCAGCCGTTAATTCCACAATATCATCAACACTTGCACTTGGATCCTTGTTTTTCAATGATATATAACAATTCAATATCAGAGTTTTTCATTTAAAGATAATGGACCTGTTTTTGGTCGTTTAGATGGTCCTTGGTTTATCGACATTGTTTGGTACTTGCACAATTAACATTCAACAAATGTTTTAAATATATTCCAACTGTTTACAATATTATGAAAACCATACAACTTCATACAACTTTACTCAAAGAACTAATACTAAGTACTGATTTAATGTACTTACTTTCTTTTAAAATAATATTCCCGATAATGTTTCTAAGAAAACTGGGTTGTTTGGAAAATCCCTCTCAATAATCGAATAATCTGTAAATAGGTGTAATCGTATTAAGCCGATTACAGTAGGCCACTTTCCATTTAAAATTTCTGAGAAAAATTCCCCAAACACTACATATAGGAGTAATACAAATAAAAAATATTCATTTTGCTTCTTTGAATTTAATAAAAATTGTAACGATATCTTGCTATCTTGACTTTAATTAATTTTTTAAAAATATATTTCATTGTAATTTATTTGTGACAATATTCAAAGTTTGAATTAATCTTCTTACAAAAAGAACAAAAATATATAAAATAATTATTGTTACAGATTGGTTTGTTTTCTATTATGAATAAACTGTGTTGCCTTTCTTTATCAAACTTACTAAAATTTATGTACCTCTATCACTTTTTTTTATTAAAATGAGTACATCCCGTTACCTCTGACGTAAATCGTATATTCTTTAGCATAGCTGCAACTCATTCGTTCAATACAAAATGTACCTTACGGCATACCCTCTTAAAATATATTTTGGTACGTCTATGAAATCTACTTAAATGAATGATTTATTACTCCTTGTCCTTTCTATATAGACTATAAATAAGTACATGCCCTACTGATTTAGGGTCTTGTTGACATCATTTTACGATTTAATGACTTTTCTTAGCTGCCAACTCCAAACAAATGAACTATAGTTAACCGCATAGCAACAGCTGCACCAATAAAAAACTCCATATTAGCGAGTTAGGTCATGGGAACTAGCAAACAGGCAGTTGGTTTTTGGGATTAGCTTGACCTGAGTTCTTGGTGCGCTGTAGTTAAATTTTAATTATTTAAAAAACAAAATTAGTGTATTTTTTTATCAAGGGATGTGTCCGCCTTAAAATGACACATCATTCGCCTTGCAGACGTCGCCTGACGGTCACTTTGCTTGTTTGGCGATGACTAGTTCAGACAATTCAACATTTTAAGAGTTGAAGTTGTACACTAACCAAATAATTGAACAAATAAGGAGCTTGCAAACAATTGGGTAAACTGTTTTCGCTTAAAAGTTACTTTTCTTAATTATTTCCATCCTCCCTAATCTCCAGATCCCTTCCAAGACTAAGTAACGAGTTCGACGATGGCAAAAAAGGGCGTGTGAATGTGTGGCGTTACTAAAGCGATTACCATGCCTTGAAATCGAGAAGGAGGGTCGTGGAAACTGAGTCTACGCGTGCCGATGCGCTTATCAAACAGTAATTTGCGCGAGTTTTTATCGTTTTATGGCTTTGGCTACAGCACCAACAGCAATAGATGGATTGAGTTGTTACTTACTGTGTTCCCATGAAAATTAATCAACGGCAAGCAGAAGCACATCAGTAACTAAATTGCATAATTTCAATCGTATTTCGTACTGCAATCTTTCGGTACGATGAATTGATTCGTTGAAAAATCACAGCGAAAAGTAATTATTTTGGGGTGGTTTTGTCGTTTATTTGCCATTTGGTGATGTAAGCAGTGATTGAACGGTCAAGCGTGCCGGGCAATGAGCTGTGTGTAACGGAATATAAATTGGTATATTTGTCATGCTATTTGCGGTAGTGGACGTTCTTTGATCAATAACTACATGTCGAGGTCGATTCTACATAAATAAATCATCATTTTCGATGCAATATGGACTTTCTGTCAAGGGTTGTGTTTGTTTATGTTGTGGGTTTTTAGAGAAATCTACACTGTGTTGAAAACCTGTCAAATAGCGTGTTCAATAGAGAATAATTTCTAACTACAGACAAATTTCTTTGTTATAGACCTTTTTTTCTTTTCCTGGGGAAGTTTAGGACATCTTCGGGATTCAAATCAGACAGAAAAACTGTCTGAATAATAAAGAAACCATCAACAACCGATAAGGAGATTTCTTTGGTGTAGAGACTGTTGTATGTGTAAATCAGGGGTGATAAGTACACTGCGACCTATAGGATCTATTGTGTCCCCCCTTACTTGCCATGTTCTGATGTTTTCTCAGATTTATAGCAGCTCTTCGAGTCCTATTTTCCTGAGGATGTTTAAGACATCGTCGGGTTTCAAATCAGGTAGATCCCCCTCCTCTATTTCATGTGCTCCTAGGTGTCTAGCCCTAGAATTCTGCAAGACACAGCATTCTGAGATTATGTGTATTGAGGTTTCATCCTCTTCCTCATAGAATCTGCACTTTGCTTCATCTGCTAACCCTAGTTTCTTCATGTGGCTTCTTAAACGGCAATGCCCTGTTAATATTCCAGTTAGAGCCTTTTTTTACTGAGGTTGAGGCAGCTAAGAGATTTCTTCTGGTCAGTAGTATCTTAGATTGCCTCAGTCCTTCCAGCTGATTCCAGTCCTTGGATTTTCCTTCTCCATTTCTTCCCTTAGTGTTCCTAAGATTACTCTAGTGCTGATCCCACAAGATGGTTCTGGTCCCAAATGTGGGGTTTCAGCTCCTTTTTTGCCAGCTTATCTGCTGTTTCATTCCCCTCTATTCCTATGTGTCCCGGGACCCATAGGAGGGTGACAGTGTTGTTCTGGCCTAGGTCATTTAGTTTGACTGGGCATTCCCAAACCATCTTCGAACTGATTATATTTGAGCTCAGTGCTTTGATGGCTGCTTGACTATCCGACATGATCACAATCTCTTGTCTGCGGTAGTTTCTTCCAATATTGAATTTCACACATCTTTCGATGGCGCGGACTTCTGCTTGAAAGATGCTCGGGTATATGCCCAAGCTTTCTGAGTATTTGGCTCTCGGTCCAAAAACTCCTATCCCAGTTCCCTCGTCTAGCTTGGAACCGTCCGTATACCACTTTATGGCATTCTGGTTTAAATTCTGTATGGTGTCTTCATCCCATTCAGATTTATTACTTAACTTTGTGATGAGTTTTTTACAACGTTGAATTTTTTTGGCATATCATCATAGGTCATTTCCCAAGTTTCATAAAATTGAAGTGATCGAGGTTTTTCCCTGATAATTCCTTCTTTGATCATTCTATATATTGTTTTCTTCCTTACACTTTCTAGCAGAATCTGCATTGGGGTCAAGTTTAAAATCACCTCCAGCAAGTTCCCATTGCTCCAGTGATACCTGAACAGGCTAGTCTCTGAATCTTCGAGAGATTTTTCCTCGTCGTACTCAGATTAGCCCTTGCGCCCCAAGCCACTGCCCCATATGTGATTAATGGTCTCACTATTGTTGTGTACATCCATTGCAGAATACGTGGGTTACATACCCAGTTCTTCCCTGCAATGTTCTTGCACACCATGAGGGCCATGGTTACTTTGTGTATTACTTCGTCTTCGTGTTTATTCCAGAGTAATCCTTAGCCCTAGATATTTTACCTCTGTTTTCCACTCGACGATGTTTTCCCCTATTTCTATGATTTTTAGATTAGGTTCCTTGTTCCTTGTAAAGGCTACTAGTGTGGTTTTGGTGGGGTTGAGTCCCACCGAGTCACACTATTATTTCTCAATGTTCAGTCCTCTTTGAACAATATCACAGAGGACATTTTCATACTTTCCTTTTGCCAGGATAACCATGTCGTCGGAATACCCTTGACATGGTATGCCTTCCCTAGACTGTCCACAGTGGACAGTGAGACTCCACATAAGGCAGAGACTGTTAAAATTGAAAACGTTGAATTGAAAACATTATATCGTTGGTCGGAGTCATTACTGGAAATCTCCAAAATCATGTGTTTTGGACTAAGTATGCAGAATAACAGAAAATCACAAGCTCTTTCTGAATCACCACTTGAACAATTCATACTCGTTAATCTAATTAGAGAAAATGACTTATACGTGTAGAGAAATATTATGATGGCCCAAGTCAATTACAGTATATTTTGAAATGTTCCAGTATGATTCTAAACATTTTGCAAGATTTTTAACAATCTGATAGTAAACTGTAGTTTTTTCACTATACATAGGCTAATGAAACCTCAAGATTAGTAACCATTTAGTCACTAAAATTTGCATTTTAAAATATCTCAAAACTTTAACTCGCATTTTCTCGAAAACGCATATTTTGAATTATACCGGTAATGATTCCGACCAACGATATATTATTGACCATATAAAATCTAAATTTACATTTATCACACACAAAAGATACATTGTTACAACAAACTTCATTTAATATTTACGTTCCAAGATAAATTCAAGAAACGTACTTCAAACTCGCCATTTCGTATTTTTTTTTTTTCATAAAAACTTAATCACGATATACTTTTAATACAATCATATCGCAAATTAAAATATGCTTAAATTTATTGTATATGTCACCGGCAAAGTACGTTATGCGGTCATACCTAGGTTTATCTAGGCAAAGTCCGCATTGCCGGTCTACTTTAAGCAAAGTCCGAAATTATTCCATATTTCGGACATTGCCTACACAGTAGTACGACAATCTTAGGTTTGCCAAATGTGTAGCAGGCAAACTCCGAAATAAACTGATATCCCGATTGCAGGTGGTCGAAAATTATCGCTACGTGTTCACATATGATGGTGGGGGGCGACGTAACAACTGAATTCTCATTCTGGGTAAATTTCTTACAGTTAGGTATAATTTAGTTTTGTTTATAATTGTGAGTTTTGATGTTGTTTTGTTAAAATGAGTATAATTAAAAATTATCGTAATAGAGATGTCCCAGGCATTTTCAATGACGTTTATGTCAGGGGAATTTGATGGCCATCTTAATGTGTATATTCCTTCTTCTTCCAAAAAATAGTAGTAATATAATAAATTAACAGTACAAATGTTAAATTTTCCGTTCTTGTTTCAGGTTTGGTTCAAAAACCGCAGAGCCAAATGGAGGAAGCGCGAACGGAACGCCATGAATGCAATGAATGCAGCTGCTGAATTCAAGACGGGATTCGGCACCCAATTCAACGGCCTTATGCCTACCATAAGCGACGACAGCTTCTATTCGTATTCGACGTACAATAACTGGGCGACCAAAGTACCTAGTCCTCTTGGTACCAAACCCTTTTGGCCCGTAGTACCCTCCAATCATCATCAAAGTCCTGTAAACTGTTTCAACGCAGCTACGTCAGTAACAGGAGCTACGATGAGTGGCGCTGTCAGTAGTATGCTTCCTGGGGCTATGGGTACTGTAATGACGTCGACTCCTGGAGCCGTTTCTGCACAGCCTTGTCCGTACACCACTCCAGCTAACCCTTATTCCATGTACCATCACAGAAGCGCAGCTGAACCTTGCACTGCTATGTCTTCCAGCATAGCTTCGTTGAGGCTGAAAGCCAAACAGCACACCGGATTCGTAGGGTATTCCAGCGTGAGTCCTGTAAGGTCATCCTCGACGGGATTGTCTGCTTGCCAGTACGCTGGTAGTGGGATAGGGGTGGGGGAGAGGCATGGCTGAGACCAGGAGGGGGGCCTGGTGGCCCATCTCAAACACGAAGAGCAAGACGACTGAAATTACGGTGACTTGAGAGAATGGTTTTGAAATTTTCTTCCTCCAATTAATGGGAATCAAGTGAAATTTTCAAAAACGTACTCGATTTTTCGGTGAAATTGTCGACAACAAACTGGAAAAGTTGGAAAAAAGTCACCTATTGTTCACTCGTTTTGATCGGATTGTGTAAATATGTATAAAAAACATGATAGTTTGATGTCACATGTAAAAAGAAATCGGAAAAAGAGTTTTTGGAATCTTGAAAAGAGTATTATTGATTTAATGTCGTAGATTAATGTTTTAAACCCATGGGAAACAAATTTCCTTACTTAATTATTTATAAAACAAATGTTTCCGTGTGTTGGCGTACTAGTTTGTAACCCAAATTGATATTTTTCGTAGTATCTGGTCCTAAATTATAGTTCATTTGTAGTTGCAAATGCAAATCCTTCAAAAATTAAAAAAAAAAATTTTGGAAATTTTTTTTTTCAAAAATTAGACGTATACTATGGTATTCAGTATGTTGTGAGGTGTTGTAAAAAAATATTAAACTGTTGATGCAATTGTTTATAAAAAATTGTTTAATTAATAAATAATTAAATAATTAACTGACAAATTCGAAAAAAATACCATTTTGTAGAGGAGAGAAAATTATGATTTTTAGGATTTTTTTCATTTCTTAATATTAAATTTAAACAATTGTTAATTAACAAAAACGTTAATTAACAATCAGAAAATTTTTTGAAGCAAAAATTTTTTTTTAAATTATGGTTTTTAATGAACAATAGAATGGCAAAAAAAAATTTTAAAGTTGTTAAATAAGCCATTAAAATAAATATTATAAAATATAAATAAAAATTTTTTATAGAATTGGTCACAAACATTTAAAAAATTGGATTTATATTGTTTATAGTGTATTAAAAACGACTGTAAAAAATTGTTTAAAAAAATTTAATTTTTTCACATCTAAAATCGCGTTTGTTTACTTTGCTTGTTAATAACAATTTCAATTTTTAAAAATTTAAAAATTTTATTACGTAACTTTGTTCAGTAGCTTTACGATAAAGGATTCCAAGGGTTAAAAAAATTATTGTGTTTTTATTTTACTCACAGTAACGAATTTAAAGTTAGTAACAATGAAGATGTAATTTTTTTTAATTAATAAACAATTAAATAATTAACTGACAAATTCGAAAAAAATACCATTTTGTAGAGAAGAGAAAATTATGATTTTTAGGATTTTTTTATCTTAATAAAGAAGACAGTGGTTTGGAAAAAAAGTTAAGGAAATGCCAAAAGTTAATTCAATATCCGGCTCGAAGGACCAAATTACGAAACAATTTTTTTTATTTCAATACAATAACTTGCTCTTGGGGCGCACCATTTTGTATGTTTAAAAATATGTTTTATTTGTTTATTTATTTAGTTAATTGTTGATAGATATTGTTTTGTTTTTAATTAACAAATGGATAGAAATGTGAAAAATAACGAAAAAAAATTTTTGACTGCAGAAATTTGTTCTCTGATATGTTCTGTTAGTACTAGAAATTTTTTAATTTTTTTTATTAAAATATTTACTTATTGAAAAAAAATAATTTATGTCATTTGGCAGTGACGCGCCGCGCGTTTTTTATGCCATTTTCAACATTAATTTAGACCTATAAATAATTGAGCTACAATTCGGGGAGTTGAGACTTTTTTGTTGGAAATTTCCTGCCCTTTAAGTATCCGTTCAGTTTTTTGTTCTAGATATTATAGTTTATGAGTTATTAGCAAAAATGTAAACCCCCTTTTTTTTAAATCTTAAATTGTTAATAACAATAGGACATTTTTTAAAACGTATTTTGATATTCAGGAACATTTCGATTTTAAAGGGTGTATAGTGTCTACATTTTCTGCCAAATATGACATAAATACGTAAAAAACAGTCTTAAAGTACTGAACCCAAATAGTTTTTAAATTTTCAAACACCCTGTAACTAAGTAAGCAGCTACATTTTATTTAGGTGTTTTGGGTTAAATCTTCATAATTTGAAGTCAGGATCCTAGTATTAAATTATTTCCAATTAGTTATGAATCACCCTGTATAATAAACCTGTCAGTCCATAAATATATTTTTGCATTATGTTCTAATATTTCAAGCCGTTGATCAAATTTAGGAATAAAAATTATAGATTCAATATTTCTATTAGATTTTTGGCTGAATATATAATTAAAGGGTACTCACCAGTGTTACTGGGGGTGTTTTTGATAGTTTTTGATCCTTTTTTAAATTGCTGAACTTGAGGACGAGATGTCACGTCTTTTCCGTTTAGATTTAGTCATTTTAACAAACTAAGATAACACTTTGAGTTCACAATCACTTCTAATGTAGTCTTGATATTTAATTAAATAATAAAACTGCTAGTATCGCTAGAAAAATGTATTTTTATATCTATTAAATGAACATTCGTCAAGAAAGTGATGTTGTGATGTGAAAGTAGATGTTCAAAATGTTCTCCGCGAACGTCTTGGCAACATCCTAATCTCAAATAAAACTGTCTTCTAACATTATTTAACATATCAGGCGTTATCGACCTAATCGCAAGCGTTATTCGTTCTTTTAAGTCATTTAAATCAGAAGGTTTAGTTTTGTACACATGGCTCTTCACATATCCCCATAAAAAAGAAATCTAATAATGTAAGATCAGGTGATCGCGCTGGCCATTCAATCGATCCTCGCCTCCCTATCCACCGATTGGGAAATATTGTATCGAGGTACTGCCGGACATTAAGTTGGTAATGTGGTGGTGCTCCATCCTGCTGAAACCATATCGTATTCGCTGGAACTTGAGGGTTACCTGGATCAGGATATAAATTTGCCAACGTTGGAATGACATCATTTTGAAGTAGTGCCAAATAATTGTTGCCATTCAAGTTGCCCTCAATAAAAAAGGGACCAATGATATTGTTCCCTACAATCCCTGCCCAAACATTAACCTTTTGAGGGTATTGAGTGTGTTCTTCTCTCATACAGTGAGGATTTTCCGTGGACCAGTAGCGACAATTTTGCCGATTAGCATGACCGTTAAGTAAAAAGTACACTCATCAGAAAACATAACGTCTTCTAATTGGATAATATTGTTATCCAACATGTCCATCATTTGCTCACAAAAAAAGTTCTCCTATCAAAATCGTCTTCCATGAGCTCCTGAGTAGGTATCATCTTATACGGATGCAATTTATTTTCTTTTAATATGTTTGCTATCGATGTATGGCTAGCATTGAATGTAGTGGATGCCTGTCTACTCGATGTATGTGGGTTTTCCCGAAACTCAAGCAACACATCTAATTTGAGTTCATCACTCAGTGCATTGGCAGCTGCTTTTTTTTATCTGCCTTACATGACCAAACTCGCGAAACTGCTTTTCTATTTTACTTATTGTTCCTTGGAATATAGGCGGTAAATTAGGAAATTTCTCATGAAATAGGCGAGTTACTTCCTGTTGTGTTCGGATGTTATCTCCGTAACCAATCATTTGTAAAACTGTTATTTTATGCATTTCCGTTAATCTAACCATTTTTCAGAATTGAATTGAACAAACTTTATACTTAAATTACAACAATGACAACTTAAATAAAACAATTTACTACTGCTTGTTAAAATAGCGTTGCCACGGAAATTTAATGGTTACCATCTAAAAACCACATTGCTATGGTTTTTGTTCACTTTCTCATTATCAAGACCTAAACGGGAAATAAGTTTTAAGTATATTGTAATCTAAGTTTCGAGTATATTTTAGCGAATTTCAGTAACAACATGATTTTAATTTTTTTTATGTTAATTTTTGCATTAAATTTAAAAACAATAACATTTTTGAATAGAGAATGAAGAGACCTTTCAAATGATAAATATATCACAAGCCTATACTTCCCATTTAAAAAATTGGGGGTTGTACCTGTCATTCTAAGGGGGTTGAAGGTAGGGGTTGCATTTTCACGTTAAAGAATGTCAAGTTATAATTTAAATTTGACGTGTTTCGGGATTTTTTATAAATATGTACAGTAACCGAAATAATTAATTTATTCCATTTGGCTTTTACACACTGTATATCATAAGAGAGGCAATTTTGTCGGTAAAATTTTCGACTGGCTTGACAATTTTATTTTTTCTTTGATTCACATTATTAACAAAAAGAGTTAAATTATTAATTTACCGAAACCAAAATTGGATACCTTTTATTAAAACAAAGTAATTTAAAAACTAGAAAATTTAATAATTAAAATTATTAGTTCTATTTATTATGTTATTTTATTGATTGACACAACGAGATACATCTCTTTTCAAGACGACATTAATTTCTTATCAACAAATATTATCGATAATCTAATCAAAAAAATGGATTATTTTTTATGTCTTTATTGTATTATTTTCAAGATAATTTTCAATTAAAGACCAATTTAAAAAAAAAGCGTTACGACGTAACAGACCTCTTTTACTTTTAAAATAATCGATACATTCAAGAAAATCCATCGGCAGATAATTTTATGCAAATAAATAAAAAAAACATCTCGATAAAATACTTGAAATTTTCAACGATCTCGTTAAAAATTATTTCTAAGTAAAATTGATCTGTCGCCTGCGTCCGTCATATACTGTAGATAGATTTAGTTTCTGTTTTTATATTATTCGTTAAAATAATTTTATTAGGGTGCCATTGCTCAAATATTTATTTTTTATTTTTAGGGTAGCGCCGAAAATTTCGCCGCTACCTCGATTTAGTACAAATACAATCACCAAATAATTGTAAACGTGCCAAATATTTTCAGATTCTTCCAAAGATTTTATTTTGTTAAATACAGGGCGATCTATCAACCACAGAAGTCAGTAATTTCTTTGCTAATTGACATATTGTCCTAAACACGCCCTCAAAATCCCAAACCCCTCCTCCAAAGGAGGAGCAACCAGTGCTGCGCCAGCGCAAAGTTCGAAACCCACCAAGCGCATGCCCGCTCGCAGATCACAGAGTTGATTAGACCGTCCTGGTTTACAAATTTATTTTTCTCAGTGTAGATACGATTGTAATTTTTGTTTTTGAGATTGTGAGGGCCCTTTTTGCAGGCCCCGTGTACAAAGGCTGCAAAGTGCAATGTGTAAAATTATGTCTTAGAAGTATTGGATGAGATATAAAAAAAAAACTGTTGAATGAATGAATGAAGATGAGAAAAAAAATAATTAAAAAAATAAAAGTTTGTTATTTCATTATTTATATTATTATGATAAAATAGGACTTCTAGAGATTTCCGAACAAAAAAAATCTATCGTACCTAAAATTCGATTATACTCTGCATATCGTTTGTAATAATTGTACAAACATTTTCAATCATCTAGTCACAATAAAAGTATCCATATCAAAAATTTTGTCTTTTTATTTGTACCCTAATAACCTTTAATCAAAATATATTACAGAGGGACTGTCCCATTTTAAGAAATATTCGTCGATTTTTATTTATAATTAACCGTATTTTAAAATAATATTCTAATATACGTGGTGAATTGCTTTAGGGTTATGACGCCACTGACATTTTTTTTACAGATTTATAATGAATGAATCACTGCGTGCCGAGCGAAGCGAGGTTCGCAGCACCAAATCTATCTAAACTAATTTAAAAGTCATTTTTTCTCACTCAATTATTTTGAAAATCTGTATTATTATAAATGTATGATTGAAACATGTTTATAAATTACTTATAACTAAATAATACTATTTGGAAGTTAAATAACCAAAAAAACACACAACCACTGAATGTTCAGTAACAATAAATGACAAGATGGCTGTTTATCCTAGTTAAATAAGCCTTTATGAAGAACGGCGACCTCGGAACGCAAAAAGAAGAAACATATGTTCTATGAAAAGTGAAAGAAGAAGCATAAAACCCAAAACTTAGTAAATCGACGATAGACATTTTTAAAATATTGTCGCACTTTGCAAAAATATATCTGTGTACCTAAAAATTGTTGGGATAGATCTTAGAATATAAAAACGAAGGAAGGTGCGTTTTACATAAACACCAATAGTCCTAGATGGTGTTTAAAAATGGCGTCAGCAGTTTCTGGTTTGTCAGTGGCGTATCAATTTTAATTTATGATAAAATGTATCAATTTCAAAAATAAAAATACTTGTTATTTTTTTTATTTATTTATTATTATTCTATACGATATAGTGTAAAGTTTTTACATTTAGTTACTGTGTAAGTCACTTTGTAAGATGCTGACAAAGTTTTCTCGTTTCCTGCGAGCGTTTTCTACAATTCTCAGCACAACAAACTACACAGTTGTTATCGATGAGGTAATTTAACAGACAATTAAATACAGGGTGTTTCTTAAGTAATCTAAAATATTATATGGGGCGCTTCGTTACTCAATTTTAAGACGAAAAGTTCATATAAACATGTGTGATAGGTGTTGTCGTTTATGAGATACAGGGTGTTGTACGTGAAATTAATTTTTCTTGGTGACGCTACTGATTTATATTTTTTTATTATTTTATTACAAGCAACATGTCGTGTTAAACATAAAGAAAAAATAATACATTTCAGAGCAAATGTTCAAAATGTCCACCTCCAGCTAAAATGCAAGAATCCGCTCGATGTCTAATGGATTGTCGAATACGTTCGAAGATACCAAGATTGTTACGAATAACATTACAGCCGTCTATGATACGATTTTGAAGATCTTGTACGTTTAATATCAGTGTTGTGTAAACAAGCAATTTCAAATATCCCCACACACAAAAATCCAGAGGATTGTGTCCAGGTGATCTAAGGGGCCACGGCTGTGGAGATCCTCGTCCGATCCAATGGCCTGGAAAAACATTATTTAAAAACTCGCTTACAATCACTGAAAAATGTGGAGGAGCTCCGTCATGCATGAACCACATGCGCCTTCTAATAATAATAGGTACATCTTCCAAAAGAAGTGGAAGTTCATTTTCTAGAAAATGTTGGTATGTCTCACCGGTTAACCGTACAGGAAGGAAAAATGGTCCAATTAAATAATCATCGATGATGCCAAGCCAAACATTGACCGAAAATGTTTGTTGAAATCGTTTTACACTTATGGTATGTGGATTTACATCTGCCCATATGTGGTCATTATGAGAATTCATAATCCCATGTCTAGAAAAGTTGGCTTCATCCGTAAATAGAATATTGGCCACAAAATTCGGATTGTTCGCGATTTCACGTAAAATCCATTGACAATACTGTATGCGTAATGGATAGTCAGTAGGTAACAAATGTTAAACACGTTGAACGTGATATGGATACAATAAATTATCTTTTAGAATATTCCAAACAGTTTTGTTACTAACATTTACTTCATCTGCAACTTTTCTTGTACTCGTTTCTGGATGTTGGTCAATAATTTGAAGAATCTGGTTTTCCAATTGGGGATTTCTCACAGTTCTGGGTCGTCCAATAATATTCTTCGATTTAGCAAAAGTTCCAGTTTCTTGTAAACGAATATGTAACTTAGTAAACGTATCTGAACATGGTAAACGATTATTTGGATAACGCTGGGCATACGTACGTCTAGCTTCTAAGGCATTACCATTCGCTAATCCGTACAAAAAATGCATATTAGCCATTTCAACATTAGTAAACACTGGCATAGTTATTAACTAAACACAGAGTCAATCAAATAAAAATGTACGATTTTTGCGTTGGTTTTCAAATTTGACACTTGTCAACATTATTTCAAAGGCCACTTAGAATAAGCATGTTTTTGCGTATTACTTCTAAAAACCAATAGCGTCACCGGGAAAAATTAATTTCACGTACAATCAGAACTGACTTACTACAATAAATTCAACACCCTGTATCTCATAAACGACAACACCTATCACACATGTTTATATGAACTTTTCGTCTTAAAATTGAGTAACGAAGCGCCCCATATAATATTTTAGATTACTTAAGAAACACCCTGTATAAAATAGATAAATAAAACTAACTCATACTTTCTAACCAGTATATTTTGTCAAAATAATTACTTACAACAAAGACCATCACTCAAACATTTTAACAGGTCTCATTTTCCTCCGATTCAAACCTAAAACTTTGTTTAAAACTAAACATCTGCCTCTACTAACAACTTCATCTTCTTCCCAATGTCATGTAGTAGCAATAAATTTTCGCACCGACATCTCGGATGCCTTTGTGTGTAGATGTATGTATATACACATCAGTATCGATTATTGGGTCCATTCGTAGAGATACGATGCAGTAAGAAATAAATCTTTCACTTCTATTGACTAAGCGAGTCACAATTCGAGTGTCGTCTAATGGAAACTAATGTTTTCGGTACATACGTGGTTGGAAAGACCAAGTCATGATTTAAATTTACCCTCCAAAGAAAAATTCTACAAATATTTATATAGCGAGACCTTTGTTCCTTACTGTGTGTTTCATTTACAATCTTTTGTCTTTTCTTTCCATCTTCGTTTGTTCTTCTTCATTTAAAATTTCTTCTCTTACTTCTCTTTCTATCATTAGTTGTACATCTTCATTTTTTTTCCTGATGACGTCTCGATTTATCTTGTAAAATTTTGGTAGTACTGTTATAAATCTATAACTGCGTGCCGAGCGAAGCGAGGTTCGCAGCACCAAATTAATTATAACTAATTTATAAATATTTTTAATCACGCGGTCATAAATTTATAATAATACAGTTTTAAAAAATAATTGAGCAAGAAAATATGATTTTTAAAATAGTTTAGGTTAGGTTAGGTTAGGTTAGGTTACCGAAAACCGTTTACACTACCACTACACCAACACACACTTTTAACTGCCTGACGCGCGTTTCGATAACCAAGTTATCTTCTTCAGAGACCGAAGGTAAACTAAAGCTATGTCTACAAACTAACCTTATATAATATACAGGGTGAGTCATAACTATTGGGACATAGACTAAGGACAGGTTATTTGGACCAAAATATGGCTATTGGGCCAAATATGCCTTAATATAATGTTGCTGAGAAAAAAGATACAGGGTGTTAAAGTTAATTTTTGTTTTTCGTTTTTTGCTAATAGTTTCCCTGTTTATTTATAAATTGATATCAAAATTGACATAATCTTAGACAAGAAATAGTATTTTATTTACAATTCCACTATCAAATACCAAACTAATAAACAAAGTTGCAACTAACGTAAGGTTTCCGTTTTGACGATAAATCAAAACTAAACACACTTTAACTTAAAAGAACTCACAAAAACTCAAACTAAATGTTCTACATGGTCTCCTCCGATTTCTATGCCTTTTCTAATTCTTTTTATAAAGAATTTTCGGACGTTAAAAAAATGTTATTCTGTCCCCTTATAAGATTAGCTGCATTTTGAATGTATCTCCAAAGTTCGTCTCGTGTATTAATTTCATTGGCATAAACTAAGGACTTCATATGTCCCCAAAAATAAAAATCTAGCGGGTTGTACTCAGGACTTCTTGGTGGCCATTGAAAATCATTGCCTCTGCCAATCCATCGTTGAGGAAATACGTCATTAAGATGATTTCTAACAGCTAATGAAAAATAAGGTGGCGCTCCATCCTGCATAAACCACATTTTTCTTCTTACATCCAGTGACAGATCATCTAAAATATCACTAAGAGTATTTTCCAAAAAGAATAAATAAGAATCTCCATTTAAATTCGGAGGAAGAACATAAGGCCCTAGTAGTTGGTCGCCTATAATGCCACACCAAATATTCAATTTAAACTCATGCTGAAAATGTCTAGCTTTAATAGCATGCGGGTTTTCTTCTTCCCAATAATGACTTTTTCGCCAATTAAAAACCCCTCGTCTGGTAAAAGTTGCTTCGTCGGTGAACATAATATTCTTAATAAAGTGTCTGTCATTGCGATGTTGGCAAAACTGTAACCGTCGTGGAAGATCTGTTGGAAGTAAATTTTGAACAGGAGTGAAGTGATAAGGATGGAGGTTCTCTTTTTTTAGAATTCTAATTATAGACGACTGACTTACTCCTGTTGCTGCTGATAGATGTCGTGAACTTATTTCAGGATTTTCATCTACTCGAACCAAAAGTTCATCTTCTTGATTAGGTGTGATTTGTTTCGGTCGACCACCCCCATTTTTAGTGTGAAATGACCCAGTTTCACATAAACTACGATATAATCAAAAGTTTTGTGATTTGATTGCTTTCTGTTTGCGTATAACATTCCATACCTTATGGCTGCCGAGCAACCGCAAAAATTTTCTTGTGCGTATACGCAAATCATATTTCGCATTTCTTCATTAGTAAAATGATTGTGTCGAGGCATTTCAATCAAAAAAAGTAATGATTACTTTTAAAAAATGCAACATTACACTACACTGTCACATCAAAAATAATTTACTCTGAACAAATGACATTTACCAACAACAATTATCTGACAGTCCAAAGCATACTTTTCATAAATGAATTAATATTTGAAATCCTTTTTTAAGACTCTAAGCAGTTCGACTGCGTTTTTATCGAAAACGGTTGAAATTATCATGTTTAAACAAGAGTACCAATTTTACGTAAAAATGATGTTTACGTCATATTTTCTAATGAAAATTACTAAAAAATTTCATCAGAAAAAGTTTAGACTCAATTCGGTCATTAGGAATGATCCACATGGCGCCCTCTATGACAAAACGTAAAATTGTAAATAAAATACTATTTCTTGTCTAAGATTATGCCTCTGTACCAATTTTGATATCAATTTATAAATTTACAGGGAAACTATTAGCAAAAAACGAAAAACAAAAATTAACTTTAACACCCTGTATCTTCTTTCTCAGCAACATTATATTAAGGCATATTTGGCCCAATAGCCATATTTTGGTCCAAAGAACCTGTCCTTAGTCTATGTCCCAATAGTTATGACTCACCCTGTATAACATTTTTAGCGCCAAAATGTTTTCGCGGTAAATCGTATAGCTGCAACTCATTCGTTCAATACAAAATGTACCTTACTCTTAAAATATATTTTGGTACGTCTATGAAATCTACTTAAATAAATGATTTATTACTCCTTGTCCTTTCTATATAGACTATAATAGTTTTACAAACATTAGTGGGTCCGAGAATTCTAGCGATGCTATTGTTTCAATAATTTAATTACCTGACCGTTTCTACCAAAAACCCAACAAAATTGCAACGAACAACTCAAGTAGGGAAGAAGTACACAATGAATTACCCATTTTATATTCGATAGCTGGCAATTAAATCTCCCAAACAGCTCTAGGATTCTGCGGCGAGGTTGAAGTAACTTTTACTGCCGTAATATTGTAATTAGCCCTTATAGAAGTCGCGATGCGTAGGGTTGTTTTCCTGGAATAAGCCACACCGACGTGTACATTTATATATATGAGTGTGTGACGTGGAAGGGAATAGCGCAAGCAAAAGGAAAATCGAATGAGGCATCGAGCAACTGAAACAAGATAGAACGAGTAACATTAAAAGGGCATATCCGAAAGGGAGCACCATTCGCGTGTATCCAGGCAACCGTAATGATGAGATTAGGAAATCGTGCGTAATAATTGAAATATCAAGAAATAACATTCGTTCTCTCGCAGGCAGTTTGGTTAGGTTAGATATACTCGTTTAGATAATTGAAACTGTTCAATGTAGAAAATAATAGAGACGGGTAGTGGTAAAAAAAAAGTATTTTGAGATAAATTTGAGATAAATAAAGCACATGACATATTATTGCTTCTAGTAGTTTCCTAGCTAATCTTTCAGCATATCCATTCTTTTCAAATTCACCCAATTCTTTGGAATAATTTTGATCAAATCCCATATTGTCGAAACACAGACCCTTAACCAAAAAGTAAACTATAGTTTTCACAATAAATGGTATTGATTGAAAAATTATAATAAAACTAATTAGACCCTTAAGTTGTAAAATCCGAGATTCACATCATAAATGTAAAAGGACCTGATTCAGGTAATTTTGTTTCTCAGAGAGGGATTGTAGAGGATTACAGCTTACACTTCTTGTTCATTTTAGTCTTTGTATTTCATTGGAAGTGTTCACTTGTGTTACGCCGTGCAATAATTTGTAACCATATTATAACGTTGGGCGTCAATTTGAGATATGATTTACATGTTGAGAGTGAATTTATAAAAATATTTAGTTAACTTTTAA
This sequence comes from Ophraella communa, assembly GCA_035357415.1. Lineage (NCBI taxonomy): Eukaryota > Metazoa > Arthropoda > Insecta > Coleoptera > Chrysomelidae > Ophraella > Ophraella communa. Next base: position 30,595,103 of record CM068992.1, on the reverse strand, counting down.
AAAAAATAACAATATACCAAAAGAAAAAATGTAATTTACAATAAAACAACCATTAATCTTAATTTCGTCTTTAATTAGTTGTAACAGATATTTCAATAATTAACAAAATTTATAAATGTTTATCGCAGCAAAAATTATGATAGTTAAATACCTCGGCTAGGGGTGAGTAAGTTCATTAGCTCTGACTATAGTACAATATTTGTTTCTTTAAGAAATTATAATGGCGCCACTGAAATCTTTTTATTTTTTATGATACTACTGAAGAAAGTTGTTTTAAGCTGAGTTATTTAAATAAGTATCATTAGATGACAGAAAGATGTCAGAAAAAACTGTCTATGAAGTAAAAAAAAATGAAAATGTACCAACAGATAAAAGATAAATAGATTTCCTTGGTGCTAAAATGAATGAAGTTGAGAATACGTTACAAAAAAATAATCCGCAAAGTTCTTTACAACTACTTATTCTAATACAGTGACTATATAGATGGATATAAACGAAGATAAAAGAGGAAAAAATATGGGAACAGTAAACTTGATATACCACAATAAACTTATCTGTTAACTATAGTGGACGATCCTTCGCCGCACCTTGGGGTCGCTACGGCACTGTTTAGGTGGTTCCAAATGACTATGGAAGATCACGAGTGGAGGGATGATCTGCCCAAGTTGTAGAGATGATCCAGTTAAAAATGTTCGTGCATACGAGAGCTTAAAGTTTACAAGCTGTTCAAGTTTACTGAATCTTCAAATTAAAGAGATGCTTCTAGTTTACTGTATTATATTCCAACTTTCTCAAAATTACCAGTGTCAAACACGTATTACATTTACTTTTCTGGTACAAAAGGTACCTACAAATCAGCATAGTCTGAAATCTACAGTTAGATGCTAACGTATTTTAATAGATTACAAAAGATACATTCTTACATTAAATTTACTTTGTAACAACCTTACACACTAATCACAATTCCAGAAATGTACTTTCACTGGCCATTTTATAAAAAATTATCATTAATACTTTTAATTACCATAAAAAGATTCTTTGAATAATAATGAAATATGTTGAAATTCTCATCTGATATAATAAAATAGAATATAACTTTCGATGTTTTATAAATATTTTAACAAAAAGGAATTATAAAATAGGAAAAAAAAACATACCTGTATATGACAGTAAACCAATACAAGAAATGAGACTGGGAATAATTATTAAAACCTCTTGAACCGATAATGGCAACTCATCAGTACACCTTGTAGCGTAGCTACTTTGAACTTCCAATTATAGAGACCGTATTCATTATTTTATTATTAAGAATTTTTTAGGAAATATGTAGCTGGCGGTACTAATTTAATTTAATATTTAGGATACCAGGTGCTTAAAATGTTAACAGGTACTGTTACAAATTTTATAACATTTATTTGTTATTACAGACATTAATAGCAAAGATTTTATACCCCAACGTACAGAATAGGCAGTATGTCCGTGGATAAAAAGTAATAGTGCTTCTTCCAGTGGTTCGTTAAAGAAGAATCACTTATCTTGTGACGCGAAAATCATTATAAAAAATGTGTATCCTTCAGCAAGGATATAACGCGGGTGCTACAGCAAGAGTAACCAGTAATTTAACGAAGGTACCTCTTACTTCAGTTAGACGAATTGTTGAAAATTCCATGGAATCAAGAAAAAAGCGTAAAGATTCCAGCGTCACAAAAAGTCTAGACGACTGGGAAAAAGATTTGATAAGGCGAAAAATCTACACTATGTACGATGAGCAGCGTGTCCCTACAATCAAAAATCTGAAACAGCGGCTCATCAATGATGAAACTCACATCAACTGTGGCCTCACTACCTACTTTTTGGCGAGCTCTGTCTGCAATGGGCTTTAAATATCGCAAAATCCACACGTTTAATAAACTGGCGTTATGAATATATAACGTCAATAAGAAAATACCGGTCTGAAAATCGGCCAATAGTCTACCTTGACGAGACGTGGTTTGACACGCATGACACCCCTTCCAAAGGATGGTCTGATTCCTCTGATAATTATAATTCTATTGCAACGACTGCAATAGAAAATCTCCTACCACAAAAATCACGAATGTGTTTATGAAAACTTTTTATATACTTGATCGTAGATAAAGTATAGTATTATACTCGCACGCAAAGGTTTTTATCCACTCAAATTATTACAACTTTCATTTTTGTGGATAAAAACCTTCTTTACTTGTTCTTGTAATTATATACTATTATTGTTCTGTGTTTATTTATTTATTGTAAAAAATTTATTAGCCTGATGATTGTCCTATAGAACCGAAACTAGTCGCTACTCCATTATTAAACAGTTAATGGTATAGACTTTGAGATTTTCTCTGTACCTTTTTTTGTTAAAATACTTACTTAAAAAAAATAAATTCTAAAAATCACTGTCTTCATAAAATTGAAAGTTGTTTTAATGCGATTTAAATGGACAATTTAAATCTATGTAGGTTAGTTTTGAGAACGAAAATTTAAATAATAAACGTATTTTACAGTGTAGAAAATAGTGACTGCGTTATCAAAGTGAGAGAGAATTTGTAGTATCAACCAAAACCCGTCCTAGCCATGTCAGGCCACTTTCGTTGACGATAGAACATCAAACTTAGAAATAATAAAATTTTATCAATCGGCTAGTGAATTATTTCTTTATTATCAGTTACATCGACTTTATTCATGCCTTATAACAGATGCAATGTTGTACGACAATGAAATAAAAATTTTCGTTCATAAACGAGCTACCTGTGGATACGTCCATTTTAAATATAGATATAATAGCACGTATCGAAAAGAGATTAGGGCCAAATACGGTGCTAATTTAAGAGTGAGCTTAAAATGTGCGCAAAATTGAAATAAAAACCTATCAGAGCTTTAAAATACAAGCTTCAGATAATTCTAGCAAAGCTTCAGGAAGAATTATTGCGATCGGTTGAATAGCTTGCGTCTCTTGATGGATAATTTATTTATATACACGATGCTGTTAAACTAAATGAATACCGTTGATATTTAATTTAATATCTTTTAATTTGTTAAAACGAAAATCAGAAAAGTTAGTCTATGCCTATGCATAATTCGTAAGTTAAATTCGATTGTGTTCTAAAGAAGAAACAACTACCCCCTGGGCTCACTGATTTAAAAGGTTTTCCGTCTTCTAAAGAAGAAACAACTACTTCCTGGGTTATATGTCCAACGGACAATGATTAACATTTCAAAAGAAAACGTGATAGTGATCAACCTGCGTCGATGTTTAAGACCATCTCTATTGTTTTGCAACTGAAAAGAACGGTTGTAAAATTGCACAGGAATGAAGGTCTTGGAAATATTCTAATACAACATTTTACGAGAGTTCCAGAGATGAAAATTTCATCATCTTCAGATTGATCTATTGAAGTTCCATTTTGTTTTATGGTCATGCTGTTGACTGAGTTTAATGTTAAGACTAGAATTAGGCTTTCTAGAATAATAAATGCGTGCTGTGGGAGCTGTTGCCAACGTAACAATGGGGAAAATATAAAAATCCCAATATGTCCGGTCCTCACTCCAGTGGATGTATGTATGTATGAATTAGGGGTGATAATTACACTGCGACCTATAGGATCTATTGTGTCCCCCCTTACTTGCCATGTTCTGATATTTTCTCAGACCTATAGCAGCTCTTCGAGTCCTATTTTCCTGAGGAAGTTTAGGACATCGTCGGGCTTCAAATCAGGTAGATCCCCTTCCTCTATTTCATGTGCTCCTAGGTATCTAGCCCTAGAATTTTGCAAGGCAGGGCATTCTGAAAGTATGTGTATTGAGGTTTCATCCTCTTCCTCACAGAATCTGCACTTTGCTTCATCTGCTAACCCTAGTTTCTTCATGTGGCTTCTTAACCGGCAATGCCCGGTTAATATTCCCGTTAAAATTCGGAGCCTTTTTTTACTGAGGTTGAGGCAGCTAAGAGATCTCTTCTGGTCATAGTTCCCCAGTAGTATCTTAGATTGCCTCAGTCCTTCCAGCTGATTCCAGTACTTGGATTTTTCCTTCTCCATTTCTTCCCTTAGTTTTCCTAAGATTACTCTACTGCTGATCCCACAGGATGGTTCTGGTCCAAATGTGGGGTTTCAGCTCCTTTTTTTGCCAGATTGTCTGCTGTTTCGTTCCCTTCTATTCCTATATGTCACGGGACCCATAGGAGGGTGACAGTGTTCTTCTAGCCTAGTTCATTTACTTTGCCTATGCATTCCCAAACCATCTTCGAACTGATTATATTTGAGCTCAGCGCTTTGATGGCTGCTTGACTATCCGACATGATCACAATCTCTTGTCTGCGGTAGTTTCTTCCAATATTGAATTCCACACATCTTTCGATGGCGCGGACTTCTGCTTGAAAGATGCTCGGGTATGTGCCCAAGCTTTCTGAGTATTTGGCTCTCGGTCCAAAAACTCCTATCCCAGTTCCCTCGTCTAGCTTGGAACCGACCGTATACCACTTTATGGTATTCTGGTTTAAATTCTGTATGGTGTCTTCATCCCATTCAGATTTATTACTCAACTTTGTGATGAATTTTCTCACAAAGTTGAATTTCTTTGGCATATCATCTTGGGGCATTTCCCAAGTTTGATCAAAGTGAAGTGATCGAGGTTTTTCCCTGATAATTCCTTCTTTGATCATTCTATATATTGTTTTCTTCCTTACACTTTCTAGCAGAATGTGCAGTGGGGTTAAGTTTAAAATCACCTCCATTGCAGCAGTGGGGCAAGTTCCCATTGCTCCAGTGATACATGAACAGGCTAGTCTCTGAATCTTCGAGAGATTTTTCCTCGTCGTACTCAGATTAGCCCTTGCGCACCAAGTAACTGCCCCATATGTGATTAATGGTGTCACTATTGCTGTGTACATCCATTGCAGAATAAGTGGGTTACAAACCCAGTTCTTCCCTGAAATGTTCCTGCACACCATGAGGGCCTTGGTTGCTTTGTGTATTACTTCGTCTTCGTGTTTGTTCCAGAGTAACCTGCTATCTAGGATTAGCCCTAGATAGTTTACCTCTGTTTTTCACTCGACGATGTTCTCCCCTATTTTTATGGTTTTTAGATTAGGTTCCTTTTTCCTTGTAAAGGCTACTATAGTGTGGTTTTGGTGGGGTTGATGCTGTTGATGTGTCCCGGAACCCATAGGAGGGTGACAGTGTTCTTCTGGTCCAGTTCATTTAGTTTGCCTAGGCATTCCCAAACCATCTTCGAGCTGATTACATTTGAACTCAGCGCTTTGATGGCTGCTTGACTATCCGACGTGATCACAATCTCTTGTCTGCGGTAGTTTCTTCCAATATTGAATTCCACACATCTTTCGATGGCGCGGACTTCTGCTTGAAAGATGCTCGGGTATGTGCCCAAGCTTTCTGAGTATTTGGCTCTCGGTCCAAAAACTCCTATCCCAGTTCCCTCGTCTAGCTTGGATTTCCAGTGGATACAAGTTCCTGTCAATTTTACCCACAGCTGAGAACCAATACAGAGAGTTTGTATTATACTATGATCGTAGAAAGAGTTAATTAAAATCCAAATCTTGCACAACTGTTTTCAAAACACCAACAATTGATGATACAAAAAATACTAAGTGTACAATAAAAGAGTATAAAACCACTTTCTATTTTTGCTACATATTGTATAAGAGAAAAACAAATACCGATCGTTTTTATGGGTTAAAAATAACATGTTTATGTTACCAGTTCGGTAATTAACTCATGTAATTACATTTATTACGGAACAACGAACCTGTCAGCTTTTCCAACAACAATATAACACACAATCAACGTCAGAAGTTTGTTGTGGTCGGTGTCTGCGATCAACTTTCGCCCCTACCCTCGAATAATCCGAAACACGATAGACCAGGTCCTCGGAAAAATTTATGGAAACGCTCTAATTTCGAAGAAAATCACCAGGTACTATCAGAAATCAATTAGGAAGTATTATTTCTAACCTAAATAGATCTAAATACACTGTCTTGCCACTTTTTTGTTAGAATAACTTGCCTATAAGCAAAACTTTCCAAAAGAAGGATATTTTTGCCTTTTTCACGCAACATAATGGTTACATCATCCATTGCACTACTTGTTTGTATACTCACACTGTATAAAATACCAAATAATCTCTTACTTTGAAAGTAATACGTTATTGGTGTTAGTTCTTCTATAGCATTTGAGTCTAGGGGTGTTCCGCAGAGCTCAGTTTTGGTGCCCAGTATTATTCTTGATTTATTAGACAGATTTGCTACAACAAATCCATATTACTAGCATCCTGTTCGCTGATGATACAACTATACTCGCTGAGAGTGATGTTTCGAACACATCCTGCAATAAAACAGCTGAACGATGGTTTGTTTTCCAGAGTTAAATCCAGGTCTAGATCAAGGTCTTATTCTAAATCTTCAGGAAAAACCAATAAAAAACGTGCTCTTACGTCTGATTCTGAAGAAGAAGAAGTTTCTACTGCCAAAAATAAACGTAACTTAGTTGGTGACGACGAAGAAGAACCTGAACCAACACAAGCCCAATCTGAAGAAGGATCTGCGCCACAAATGCCTCCTCGTGAAGAAGAATATGATTCAGACGAAGGCGTAGCTCCAGGGCATATAGAGACCTCTGGATTTTCAGACTTTGATACAATGATAGCAAGGAAAAAGGAAGAGGAAAGATGACATTATTGCAGGTCTTTTAGGTGATATGAGACAAGCAGCAGAGGAAGATCGACGTTTGAATCAAATGTCAAAGCCTGCTACAAAGAAAACTTCAATGTTAGCTAAGGTTATGTCGCAACTGAAGAAACATGATCTTCAGTTAGCTTTTATAGAACATAATGTATTGAATGTTCTTACAGATTGGTCAGCTCCTATGCCAGATAGATCATTACCCTCATTACAACTTAGAGGAGCTTTGCTTAAATTATTAGCAGATTTTCCAAGGTTTGACCAAAGTACTGTAAAACATTCAAGACAAGGCAATAGGCTGTGACGTATTTATATAAACACCCAAAAGAAACTAAAGAAAATCGTGAGACAGCGGGCTAGACCAATCTTCAATTTATCCACAGATTTTAAAGTTTTAAGCAGAGAAGAACGTTTACAAAGAGATTATGAACAGTTTGGCAGTAAAAGAAGAAAAAAACTAATGAAGAAATTGCTCACGAGAAAAAAGAACAAAGCGTTAAACTCCGAAGGAAAACCACTTAGACCTGGAGACAAAGGTTGGGTTGCAAGAGCTAGAGTTCCAGTTCCATCTAATAAAGATTACTTGGTTAGACCAAAATGGCAATCTGAAGTTAACATTAGTCGAAAACAATGGCCCACATCTTTAATGTTTGCAGCATAAGGTATTTTATTGACAAATCCCTTGTAAATAAACTTAATCCTCAAAAACCATTTAATGTAGGCGTTTTAAAAATTGCCATTCCTATGTTGTTTAAGAAGGGCGTTTTTATAACTTCGGTAGGTAAAGGAAATTCACATTTAACGTGTATATGTTATTCTAAAGCCGATTGTACTGGTCTATTTTCTTTGCCGTATATATTTATAATCAAAGGAGGCACAACACGCGACCCTTCGCCCTTCGCTGGCAGTCTTGATTGGCTCGAGTTCCGCTAATCCCACTTTAGCCCCGACGGCCGCCCGAGCACCCCAGCATCCTCCCCCCGCTCTCTCTTCCCTACCCCTTCTGCGTTCGCCTCGTTTTTGGCAGACAACTGCCTTATGTGAAACATGCAGCGAATCCCAAATAACCCTCTCGGTCCCTAGTTCGTTTTCAGTCGAAATCAGGTGCAACGTCTTGAAATCAGAAGTGTGGTAGTGGTATTTTATGAAAAACAATAGTATATTGTGTATCTAGGAATAAAACCGATACATTCCCGGACGACAGTATAAATTGGAGTCTGGGAAAGTGCTTTTACTCCGAGGTACACATAATATTTTTTCTGAAATCACAATCAATATTGCGATTTTCTATTTAATATTGTGTGCTTTCTTAAAAACGTCAAAGTGACAACTACAAACCCAAAAAATCAAAAGTTTTGGGCCTTGAGCATATTCAGACCTTTATTAATTATTAAACGACGTAGAAGATTGGGGATTTAACCTTTGAATTAAAATGCCTGATAATAAAAAGGTCTTTTGTAATAAATGAAACATACAGTGTGGAAAAGCCAAATGGAATAAATTCATTATTTCGGTTACTGTACATATATTTATAAAAAATCCCGAAACAAGTCAAATTTAAATTATAACTTGACATTCTTTAACGTGAAAATGCAACCCCTACCTTCAACCCCCTTAGAATGACAGGTACAACCCCCAATTTTTTTAAATGGGAAATATAGGCTTGTGATATATTTATCATTAGAAAGGTGTCTTCATTCTCTATTCAAAAATGTTATTGTTTTTAAATTTGATGCAAAAATTAACATAGAAAAAATTAAAATCATGTTGTTACCGAAATTCGCTAAAATATACTCGAAACTTATTACAATATATTTAAAACTTATTTCCCGTTTAGGTCTTGATAAAGAGAAAGTGAACAAAAACCATAGCAATGTGGTTTTTAGATGGTAACCATTAAAAAACTTTAAAGAATTTCCGTGGCAACGCTATTTTAACAAGCAGTAGTAAATTGTTTTATTTAAGTTGTCATTGTTGTAATTTAAGTATAAAGTTTGTTCAATTCAATTCTGAAAAATGGTTAGATTAACGGAAATGCATAAAATAACCGTTTTACAAATGATTGGTTACGGAGATAACATCCGAACACAACAGGAAGTAACTCCCAAGGAACAATAAGTAAAATAGAAAAGCATGCAGTTTCGCGAGTTTGGTCATGTAATGTTGTTACCGAAATTTGCTACAATACAATCAAAAACTAAAATGTAATGCAAAACGTAATAAAATGTAGAACACGAAAAAGAACTATGAATGTTAATGAAGTAGATGTTCAAAATGTTCTCCGCGAACGTCTTGGCAACATCCTAATCTCAAATAAAACTGTCTTCTAACATTATTTAACATATCAGGCGTGATCGACCTAATCGCAAGCGTTATTCGTTCTTTTAAGTCATTTAAATCAGAAGGTTTAGTTTTGTACACATGGCTCTTCACATATCCCCATAAAAAGAAATCTAATAATGTAAGATCAGGTGATCGCGCTGGCCATTCAATCGATGCTCGCCTCCCTATCCACCGATTGGGAAATATTGTATCGAGGTACTGCCGGACATTAAGTTGGTAATGTGGTGGTGCTCCATCCTGCTGAAACCATATCGTATTCGCTGGAACTTGAGGGTTACCTGGATCAGGATATAAATTTGCCAACGTTGGAATGACATCATTTTGAAGTAGTGCCAAATAATTGTTGCCATTCAAGTTGCCCTCAATAAAAAAGGGACCAATGATGTTGTTCCCTACAATCCCTGCCCAAACATTAACCTTTTGAGGGTATTGAGTGTGTTCTTCTCTCATCCAGTGAGGATTTTCCGTGGACCAGTAGCGGCAATTTTGCCGATTAGCATGACGGTTAAGTAAAAAGTACACTCATCAGAAAACATAACGTGTTCTAATTGGATAATATTGTTATCCAATATGTTCATCATTTGCTCACAAAAAAAAAGTTCTCCTATCTTCTTCCATGAGCTCCTGAGTAGGTATCATCTTATACGGATGCAATTTATTTTCTTTTAATATGTTTGCTATCGATGTATGGCTAGCATTGAATGTAGTGGATGCCTGTCTACTCGATGTATGTGGGTTTTCCTGAAACTCAAGCAACACATCTAATTTGAGTTCATCACTCAGTGCATTGGCAGCTGCTTTTTTTATCTGCCTTACATGACCAAACTCGCGAAACTGATTTTCTATTTTACTTATTGTTCCTTGGGATATAGGCGGTAAATTAGGAAATTTCTTATGAAATAGGCGAGTTACTTCCTGTTGTGTTCGGATGTTATCTCCGTAACCAATCATTTGTAAAACTGTTATTTTATGCATTTCCGTTAATCTAACCATTTTTCAGAATTGAATTGAACAAACTTTATATTTAAATTACAACAATGACAACTTAAATAAAACAATTTACTACTGCTTGTTAAAATAGCGTTGGCACGGAAATTTTAATGGTTACCATTTAAAAACCACATTGCTATGGTTTTTGTTCACTTTCTCATTTTCAAGACCTAAACGGGAAATAAGTTTTAAGTATATTGTAATAAGTTTCGAGTATATTTTAGTGAATTTCGGTAACAACTTGATATTAATTTTTTTTCTGTTAATTTTTGCATTAAATTTAAAAACAATAACATTTTTGAATAGAGAATGAATATATCACAAGCCTATACTTCCCATTTAAAAAATTGGGGGTTGTACCTGTCATTCTAAGGTGGTTGAAAGTAGGGGTTGCATTTTCATGTTAAAGAATGTCAAGTTATAATTTAAATTTGACGTGTTTCGGGATTTTTTATAAATATGTACAGTAACTGAAATAATGAATTTATTCCATTTGGCTTTTACACACTGTATACAACTTTTTTTGAAATATGGTACAAAAGGAAATATTACTAGTTACATATTAATATCACTCAAATTATACATTATCTTTATTATTATGGTAAAAATTGCTTTTTTACTAAAATTGAATTCTGTTCATTATTTATAATTGTTTTTACAAATTGTTGTCAGAATCGACACTTTTATGTACAATAACCAAGTTTTGGCCTCTCATTCCTAGTACACCCTGTATAATCTTCCCAAAACTTGGCGAAAAATTGGAGGTACGCTCTTGAACCGGCCGAATCTTTTGATGTACGAAAATTGTACCGGCAAAAAGTCGAAAATCCTTTGGATTGAAACTACAAGCCTGACATTCATCCCATCGACATCGAATTAATCCAACTTTAATTTGCCTCGTTCTTTTACTTTCAGTCTAAATCAATTGCCGACGAGGTGTACCGAACACAGACACTGCATAAATCCGCAAGAATCAAGTCAGCTTAGACGGGAAAGTATAGAGGTGGACATAAGCCACTCGAACATTAACATAAAGCCGTAAACATTGCTATTTACCTAGGAAAAAGTTTATCATGGACCCAAACAACAACTTGTTATTGATTCTGTGATCCTAAAGCAACCACAGAAGGAATGTGGCTACATCTCCACTGCTTTTATCGACCAGCGTAAGGCATTTGACAGCGTGCTTCATTCTTGGCAATTCCTAGCTCAAAAGCCTTGAGAATTGGTTATAGCAATAGCGAACTAATCTTTAAAGTTGACTCCTTTAGTCTACTGTGGTTCTGTTTGGCATTGAATCCTCTTTCTACCGTGCTCAACGACAGTAAATATAGCTTCAATCTTAAGATAATTAAAAATAGCAATCTATTTATCTAGGAAAAAGTTTATCATGGACCCAAACACAAACTTATTATTGATTCTGTGATCCTAAAGCAACCACAGAAGGAATGTGGCTACATCTCCACTGCTTTTATCGACCAGCGTAAGGCATTTGACAGCGTGCTTCATTCTTGGCAATTCCTGGTTCAAAAGCGTTACTTTTCTTGAGAATTGGTTATAGCAATAGCGAACTAATCTTTAAAGTTGACTCTCTTAGTCTACTGTGGTTCTGTTTGGCATTGAATCCACTTTATACCATGCTCAAACTAACTAAATATAGCTTCAATCTTAAGATAAATAGAAATAGCAAGTTCACCATCTTCCATCTTCTTTGTATTGATGTTTCATTAGCACTATCGTCGTCTACATTAATTATAAGGGGTTCTAGGTTAGTATAAAATGCCCTGACTAGTTTTTATGGTCCCCATTACAGGCACCCAGATGGTTAACGTTTTAGGGCAATCCAACCTACAGCTACAAGATATAACTCGAAAATTGATCCTATTCGGTTAGAATGATTTCAGTTCCAAAATAACGTCTTGTTGATTGAGTGAACGCGTCGTCCATCTCTAGCGGTACCTGACTTCAGGTATCGGAATTGGAAGTAAGACGGAAAATCGAGTAAAATGAAGTAAACGGGAGATGGAAACTCCGTGGAGGTAATACTGGCTAAGTCTTGGAGCTTTATTCTCGACTCATTTGATCCCCTTGGAAAAATCGTATGTTTCCTTGTCAACTTTTTTGTTTCCACCAATTTGACATTTGTTGGTTAAGTTTATCGTAATGTTCTCAATAATGATTTGTCATTATCGGTTCAAGAGGTTTTAATAATTATTTCCAGTCTCATTTCTTGTATTGGTTTACTGTCATATACAGGTATGTTTTTTTTCCTATTTTATAATTCCTTTTTGTTAAAATATTTATAAAACATCGAAAGTTATATTCTATTTTATTATATGAGATGAGAATTTCAACATATTTCATTATAATTCAAAGAATCTTTTTATGGTAATTAAAAGTATTAATGATAATTTTTTTATAAAAAGGCTAGTAAAAGTACATTTCTGGAATTTTGATTAGTGTGTAAGGTTGTTACAAAGTAAATTTAATGTAAGAATGTATCTTTTGTAATCTATTAAAATTCGTTAGCATCTAACTGTAGATATCGGACTATGCTGATTTGTACTTTTTGTACCAGAAAAAGTAAATGTAACACGTGTTTGACACTGGTAATTTTCAGAAAGTTGGAATTTAATACAGTAAACTAGAAGCATCTCTTTAATTTGAAGATTCAGTAAACTTGAACAGCTTGTAAACTTTAAGCTCTGTACGAACATTTTTAACTGGATCATCTCTACAACTTGGGCAGATCGTCCCTCCACTCGTTATCTTCCATAGTCATTTGGAACCACTTAAACAGTGCTGTAGCGACCCCAAGGTGCGGCGAAGGATCGTCCACTATTGTTAACAAATAAGTTTATTGTGCTATATTAAGTTTTCTGTTCCCATAATTTTTTGTTTTATCTCCGTTTATATCTATCTATATCGTCAACTGTAATAGAATAAGTAGTTGTAAAGAACTGTTTGCGGATTATTTTTTTGTAACGTATTTTCAACTTCATTCATTTTAGCACCAAGGAAATCTATTTATCTTTTATCTGTTGGTACATCTTCATTTTTTTTACTTCATAGACAGTTTTTTTCTGACATCTTTCTGTCATCTTATGATACTTATTGAAATAACTCAGCTTAAATCAACTTTCTTCAGTAGTATTATAAAAAATAAAAAGATTTCAGTGGCGCCCTTATAATTTCTTAAAGAAACAAATATTGTACTATAGTCAGAGCTAATGAACTTACTCACCCCTAGCCGAGGTATTTAACTATCATAATTTTTGCTGTGATAAACATTTATAAATTTTGTTAATTATTGAAATATCTGTTACAACTAATTAAGATTAATGGTTATTTTATTGTAAATTACATTTTTTCTTTTAGTATATTGTTATTATTTTTTAAAAGTTAACTAAATATTTTTATAAATTCAGGTAATCCTCTACAATCCCTCTCTGAGAAACAAAATTACCTGGATCAGGTCCTTTTACATTTATGGTGTGCATCCATTTAAGAAACGAATGAATTTTGCAATGCAAAATATGGAAGTGCCAGATGTTATTGCCTATTTACCTTGTATAAATCTTCCTGAAACGGGGTGTAGTAATATCTACTGTTACAAACATTCAAAGCACCCGTAATCTTTATTTTATGATATTTCAGTCACTTTAACACGATTAATGTTTCCAATTAAAAAGAACATCCATCAAAAAAGTTTGACAATATTTTTAACGCAAAATTTACGACTCTCAATCCGTTATCGATAATGTCTTAATATTTTTATGACACCGATAACATTTCGATGTATATATATATATCTATTTTATTTTCCTTACTCGATAATCGTCACGTTTCCTGACTGATTTACGACATTCAAATCCTCGAATGTAAATATCATAAAATGTATGACACCGTGAATTATTTTTATTTAAAATTTAATTGGCGCAGTCAATAGGATAATCGCGCAAATCAGGTACGAAGAGCGACGAATGTCCTTGTTCACTTTTGCGAAAGTGTAGTCAATCCTTCAAGGGATCCGGACCGTTTTCTTGGTGGAATTTAAAATCCTGCGAGCATCCTAGCGTAAATCACCGCTGTTTGTTCTAGTCAAAATGAATAATCGTTCTTCAGTTGTGTTTTATCGCCGTAATAAGATACAATGATAAATGTTTTTTGTTCAAGAAGAAAATAAAAATGTAGGAGTAGGAGAGTAAATGAGATTTCTAGTTGCTGGAGCTGGAAAAATCGGTTAATTGAAGTAAACGATCTCTGTGACGGGATTATTAATATAAATGGAGTCGACGCTATCGGCGTCATAAGTAATTATTATTTTTTCTCAAATCGCTTGGAAATGGCTTTGTTCTCGGATCAATTTCTAACCCCAGAGTACGCTAATCTGGTACAATAGTCCGTTGCTAGCATACGAACTTTTCCGTACTGTAAAAAAATATTCCCGGGCTAGGTCTAGTAAAATCTGTCTTCCTTGCTAAATATTTTCTATAAAAGGGTATATACAGTGTGTAAAAGCCAAATGGAATAAATTCATTATTTCGGTTACTGTACATATTTACAAAAAATCCCGAAATACGTCAAATTTAAATTATATCTTGACATTCTTTAACGTGAAAATGCAACCCCTACCTTCAACCCCCTTAGAATGACAGGTACAACCCCCAATTTTTTAAATGGGAAGTATAGGCTTGTGATATATCATTTGAAAGGTCTCTTCATTCTCTTTTCAAAAATGTTATTGTTTTTAAATTTAATGCAAAAATTAACATAAAAAAAATTAATATCATGTTGTTACCGAAATTCGCTAAAATATACTCGAAACTTATTACAATATACTTAAAACTTATTTCCCGTTTAGGTCTTGATAATGAGAAAGTGAACAAAAACCATAGCAATGTGGTTTTTAGATGGTAACCATTAAAAAACTTTAAAGAATTTCCATGCCAACGCTTTTTTAACAAGCAGTAGTAAATTGTTTTATTTAAGTTGTCATTGTTGTAATTTAAGTATAAAGTTTGTTCAATTCAATTCTGAAAAATGGTTAGATAAACGGAAATGCATAAAATAACAGTTTTACAAATGATTGGTTACGGAGATAACATCCGAACACAACAGGAAGTAACTCGCCTATTTCATGAGAAATTTCCTAATTTACCGCCTATATCCCAAGGAACAATAAGTACAATAGAAAAGCAGTTTCGCGAGTTTGGTCATGTAAAGCAGATAAAAAAAGCAGCTGCCAATGCACTGAGTGATGATTAGATGTGTTGCTTGAGTTTCAGGAAAACCCACATACATCGAGTAGACAGGCATCCACTACATTCAATGCTTGCCATACATCGATAGCAAACATATTAAAAGAAAATAAATTGCATCCGTATAAGATGATACCTACTCAGGAGCTCATGGAAGACGATTTTGATAGGAGAACTTTTTTTTGTGAGCAAATGATGGACATGTTGGATAACAATATTATCCAATTAGAAGACGTTATGTTTTCTGATGAGTGTACTTTTTTACTTAACGATCATGCTAATCGGCAAAATTGCCTCTACTGGTCCACGGAAAATCCTCATTGGATGAGAGAACACACTGAATACTCTCAAAAGGTTAATGTTTGGGCAGGGATTGTAGGGAACAATATCATTGGTCCCTTTTTTATTGAGGGCAACTTGAATGGCAACAATTATTTGGCACTACTTCAAAATGATGTCATTCCAACGTTGGCAAATTTATATCCTGATCCAGGTGGTAACCCTCAAGTTCCAGCGAATACGATATGGTTTCAGCAGGATGGAGCACCACCACATTACCAACTTAATGTCCGGCAGTACCTCGATACAATATTTCCCAATCGGTGGATAGGGAGGCGAGGATCGATTGAATGGCCAGCGTGATCACCTGATCTTACATTATTAGATTTCTTTTTATGGGGATATGTGAAGAGCCATGTGTACAAAACTAAACCTTCTGATTTAAATGACTTAAAAGAACGAATAACGCTTGCGATTAGGTCGATCACGCCTGATATGTTAAATAATGTTAGAAGACAGTTTTATTTGAGATTAGGATGTTGCCAAGACGTTCGCGGAGAACATTTTGAACATCTACTTCATTAACATTCATAGTTCTTTTTCGTGTTCTACATTTTATTACGTTTTGCATTACATTTTAGTTTTTGATTGTATTGTAGCGAATTTCGGTAACAACATGATATTAATTTTTTTTATGTTAATTTTTGCATTAAATTTAAAAACAATAACATTTTTGAATAGAGAATGAAGAGACCTTTCAAATGATAAATATATCACAAGCCTATACTTCCCATTTAAAAAATTGGGGGTTGTACCTGTCATTCTAAGGGGGTTGAAGGTAGGGGTTGCATTTTCACGTTAAAGAATGTCAAGTTATAATTTAAATTTGACGTGTTTCGGGATTTTTTATAAATATGTACAGTAACCGAAATAATGAATTTATTCCATTTGGCTTTTACACACTGTATAATGAAAAATAGTTTAAAATTGATTTCATCATTATATTAATGTTAACTGATCAAATAAATTATTTAAATTATATTTAGTTTTGTCTTATTCCTGGGACACACCCTGTATTATGTAATTACGACCCAGCTAAAGTGTTCTTTATAATTTTTATTGAAGATCATCAGGAATGGACTATAAATATAGTCTTGTATTATTTCTTTACCCGTACAGTGGAATCCATCCGAAGTGGTTGGCGTTCGATGATTGTAAATAAAATTTTTTGGCGAATTGGAAGAAAGAAACAGGAAAACGACGTTGCGGAAAGAGTGGATAGATACGGTGGAAAACAAAACGAAAAAATATGTATGAAAGAGGGGGGGTTGGCGTTAGTTTATTTTATATTCCTATCCAAATGTTTCGAATACAACCGACCAAAAATATGTAGAAGGGAAAAGGTCGCGTTTTCCGTGGAAAATTCGAAAGGGTCGCTGGAAAACACACCGAGAGAAATAACAGGGGGATTATCCGAGTGCGTTCCCCATGATTAGATTGTAAAATACTGAAAGTGACGTATGCTGGGGTGGATAAATAAGAAACATAAAACAGATATAAAAATTGGAAGGATGCAGACATATTTATATATACTATATATAAAAAAAGTTGTAGTTATGTCTTTGTCGTATTTTCAACAACGTTGCAGACGTAAAGAACTTAAATTCAATCAAAGAAATCTGATTTTTTATAAACGATTAAAGTTAATTTTGAGAAATAATCAATAACAACAAAACTTACTCAAAAAACTGTCAATAATGCACAAAATAATGATTTTAATTTAAAATGCTCGCTTTTAAATCAAGATTTTATAAAATTAAAAGGGCTTTAAACTAATTCGTAATAAAAGCTATTTAATTTGTACGTTAATACGAAAAACTCCTCTGCTCTGACGTATTGTATACCATTAATCAGGAAATTAATAAATGGGCGCCACAGAAATCTTTTCTCATGTTTAATAATACTTCAAAGATAATTCAATTATGTTTTTTCTTTAGCTAAGAATACTTTGTTAGGATAAATATTAATTCCAGACAGAAGATGACTGAGATACTGTCTGGATCGGGAAAAAAATAAACGGCTGATCAAGAGGTTTCCTTGATCCTGTGTAAACTGTGAATTTTAAACAGAATAAATATGATGGGCATTAAAAAAACATTAAAAACAGCCTAAATATGGAGATTGCAAGGAACAAGTAACAAGAGTAGGGTAATAGTTTCAGCAAACGTTTAGACATGACATTGTTTCATCTGCGTCAGTATAAAAGTATGCCCACATTCCATAAAAAGCTTGATTCGATAAAAATACAATCATCTTACCACTGTCGAGTTCAAATGTTGAACTAACTCTAGAAATTATTAATTATAATATATGAACTTCCTATTATAGACGGTGCTAGAGGTATTAATGTTAATAATAAAAATAATTATTTTAATAGTTAATATAGAATGTTTGTTTGATTTTTTTGCATTTTGAAAAAAAATCTGTACAGAGTTTCTCATTATATGTTGACCCCCATTGTATTATTTTATCTGTACGAACAAAATATGCAGCAACAGACTGAATTTTGTACAAAGGGAGTGACCAATAAAATGCATCTTCAATATTTTAAATGAGACACACTATATTTTTTAATAGTTAACTATTGACAAAAATTGGGCAATTTATAAATGAAAAACTCTTTTAAATAAACTGTTATATACAAGACGTCATTTAATTATCAACTAAAGCAAATATTTTTTTCTTATAGCTCCAGCATTTAAAAAAAAATGAAAAACATCCAAATTTCTCCTAGATGGCAGTGACTAGTTTTTTTTTATTATAGTATGTACAAAAAGTACGAGGAGTAATAAACCCTAATTAAGTATGCAAAACCTTTACAGGGAGCACCATGAAATTTTTGATAAATCTCTTACTTTAAATTACATTTCTTCCGTAAATCTAAAAACCAGGTAGATCGACCCCGTAATTGTTTCAGTTGTAGCAAAGTTTAGGGTTTCTTCATTGTTAAAGGATTATCAGATAAGCAATAACGCAATGCAGTGGTGTGTATTTTGGGAAAAAATACATTTTAAATTATAATATAATAAAAAATGAAAAGAAATAATTATTGGAATACATTTATTACTTACATTTTATTCTATATCCGACTCGGAAGAGGAAGAATCGTTGTTGACATTAATAATAATAAGGTCGATTAAATCATCACAAATATTGTCAATTTTCCAAATATTTGCCTCTACTTTGATAACATGCTCGATACAGTTTGTCCAATTTTCCTTACTAACATGACTTACAGCACTCTCTCAAACAATTTTACAACATCGTTTATTTTAAAAGTAGTATTTTTTTCCAACTTCCCCCTTTACCTGATCCCATATTAATTCTATGGGATTAAGTTCACAATGGTAAGGGGGAAGTCGAAGAACTGATATACCACGAGAAGAAGCCATTTCTTCTACAATGTAGGTTTTGAATTTATTCTTGTTCATTTTTGCAATTCTGTAAAGTTCTTTCCTTAGTGGATCTTTTGGAAACTTAATATTTTTCGAAATAAGCCACTCCAAAAGCTCTGCTTTACGCCAACGACTTGTGGGCAATCCTTCTCGTAACCGTGAATGGTAACTTGCGTTGTCCATAACAATAACAGCCCCTTTTGGAATCAGATCTAATATTTGAACAAACCATTCCTCGAAAACATCCCCATTCATATCTTCGTGATAGTCCCCCGTGTCTTTTGAAATAAAAGTTAATAATCCACCATCAACAAAACCTTCAGAACTTCCAACATGGACAATGATAAGTCTTTTTCCTTTTCCAGATGGTGGCTGCAAACCTAACGACAAACCTTTCACGACTGCCTGCCTTCCGCTTATGTTTTCATCTTGCCAAGATTTGGAAACTGTATATCCAGCATTTATCCATGTTTCGTCTAAGTAGAAGATTTTCAAATTTTGTTCTCTGGCATGTCGAATGCTTCTTAAATAGTCTCCTCCAAAAAACTATTTCCGGTTTATCTATCAAGAGAGATTTTCTATTATGTTTTGTATATCTGAAACCAACATCTTTCAAAAGTTTGCATAATGTCATTCTGAAGAATTTTGTATGGTCCGTATCTTTTTGCACTGATGTCAAAATTTTGTCAAGTGTTGGAATTTCCTTTCGTAAGTAAAATCCATGGACTTTACGCCTTAGTCTTTGTTTTAATGACTCATCGATCTCAATTGGTTTTCGGCCTGAAGGAGTTTTAGGTTGTTGAAGAGTTCCATTCTTGCTTTCTTTTAGTAATCTATAAATTGTTGATTTAGCAACACACAACATAGCAGCCGTTAATTCCACAATATCATCAACACTTACACTTGGATCCTTGTTTTTCAATGATATATAACAATTCAATATCAGAGTTTTTCATTTAAAGATAATGGACCTGTTTTTGGTCGTTTAGATGGTCCTTGGCTTATCGACATTGTTTGGTACTTGCACAATTAACATTCAACAAATGTTTTAAATATATTCCAACTGTTTACAATATTATGAAAACCATACAACTTCATACAACTTTACTCAAAGAACTAATACTAAGTACTGATTTAATGTACCTACTTTCTTTTAAAATAATATTCCCGATAATGTTTCTAAGAAAACTGGGTTGTTTGGAAAATCCCTCTCAATAATCGAATAATCTGTAAATAGGTGTAATCGTATTAAGCCGATTACAGTAGGCCACTTGCCATTTAAAATTTCTGAGAAAAATTCCCCAAACACTACATATAGGAGTAATACAAATAAAAAATATTCATTTTGCTTCTTTGAATTTAATAAAAATTGTAACGATATCTTGCTATCTTGACTTTAATTAATTTTTTTAAAATATATTTCATTGTAATTTATTTGTGACAATATTCAAAGTTTGAATTAATCTTCTTACAAAAAGAACAAAAATATATAAAATAATTATTGTTACTTTTTTATTAAAATTAGTACATCCCGTTACCTCTGACCTAAATCGTATATTCTTTAGCACAGCTGCAACTCATTCGTTCAATACAAAATGTACCTTACGGTATACCCTCTTAAAATATATTTTGGTACGTCTATGAAATCTACTTAAATGAATAATTTATTACTCCTTGTCCTTTCTATATAGACTATAATCAACAACCTTTCCTATTTATATTTTTATTTATATTTTGTCGGTGCTCAAACTTTTAATGAAAATAAGTTTTTATCGAAAATCCCATAATAAATAAATTTACCGTTTGGTACGTACTTTGTGGACGACGCTGTACAAAGTAGCTCGTAGCTTTTAAAGCTTATACCAATAAAAATTTAACTAGCGGTCCGAACCTTTGTTTTTCCAACAGAAATTCTATTAGAAAACCTTCTAATGTCAATTAAAACGGATCCCCTTCAAAGCCATTTATTTTAAAATCCGTAAAAGTGGACGATTTGATCGACTGGAGAGAACGGCTCTCCAAGTGAAAATGGAAATTACTACCATTCTTTATTTGCCGCCATTGCTATGGTAATTTCCATGACGGAAAAAGAAAATGTCAGTTGGTTTTTTAGTTTGTAGAATTTATGCAGGATGGAAAGAAAGAGCACAATCTCACAGACAGACAGAAAAGTAGTAAATAGAGTCCAGATTAGAGCTAGCATAGCAAGAAAAACTCAACACGTAAATCTTATGAGCTACAGATAAGTTGCCAAATGGAAGACGAAGAACAGGTCGACCAAGAAAAAGCTGGAGTGATAATCTCAATCGTGGCTAAGAAAATCGAAGGAAAAACCAGGCCATAAGCCTTTCATGAAAGAAAGAATAAGTAGAAGACCCGGAAGAATCTTTCCACTTGGCAAATTCACTTCTGTATCTCAAGAAGAGGTCTAAGCAAGGGAAAATAATACAAGAACTTAGGAGCTTAACCTGTCAAAGCCCTGGACAGATTTAAAATGTCATACAGTTTGATTTGGCATTGCGGTGAAGAACTGAAAAGACTGGTGATCAGAAAAACGTGTTACATCGGTTATTAGGACATCGAGGAATCACTGGCAATGAAAAAGCTGAGGAACTAGCTAGGAGATTCCTATGGTCTAAATTCTAAATGGTGGGTTAGAAATAAACAGCAAATTCACTGGATAGACACGCCCAGACAACTACATGGGAAGAATACCAGCATATACGGGGTTGGGATAAAGTATGGAACCAAGTAAATATCTTTTTAACGAAAAGAACGATATTTATGAAAATTTGCAATGGAACAAAACGCATCTGATGTACATTTTTTTGATAATAATATATCTACTTCCATCAACTTCTTTAATTTAAATGGGACACCCTATAATATATTTTTACAGATTTTGAAAGAGCTTGTTATTTAGAATTCATAGATACTGAGTTTAATGTAAACAAATTTGTAAAAACGAGGAATAACTCACTGTTAGTAGTACTATAGATGTATATTTCATTATTTTAGAATAATGAGAAACAAAATTACTTCAAATGTTCAAAATGCTCGCCGGTTACTTGCTGACAATATGCCATCCTATTAACAAATTCTTGAGTCACTCTTTCCAAGACTTCTCCACGTATTAGTTCACATTCATCAATAATTATTTGTCTCAATTCCTGTAAGTTTGTTGGTCGTCTAACGTGATTTTAGATAATCCCAAAGAAAAAAATCTAACGGGCTAAGATCCGGAGAACGAGCAGGCCACTCTATGAATCCTCTACGTCCAATCCATCGATTTGGAAAATTCGCATCCAGAAAATCCCTAACCCCTCTATCATAGTGGGGAGGTGCTCCATCTTGTTGAAACCAAATATTTTGTGGTAATTGCCCATTCTGTTGAAGTGTAGGAATAATTTCGTTATTTAGTAGATCGAAATACTTGTCACCTTTCAAGTTTCCGTTGATAAAAAATGGGCCTATAAGCTAATTTTCGACAATTCCCATCCAAACATTTAACTTCTGTGAATGCTGGGTATGTGCTTCATGAATCCAATGAGGATTCTCATTTGACCAATACCTTGAGTTATGGCGATTAACTGTTCCATTTAAACAAAAAGTTGCCTCATCGGAAAAAAACTATGCTAGAAGCAAAATTTTCGTCGACATTACAGATGTGCATTAACCGTTCGCAAAATTCCAGCCGTCGGTCAAAATCATCGTATGACAATTCTTGAACCAACTGTACCTTATAGGGATGATACTTTTCACTTTTTAATATCTTTCCTACAGAACGTCGACTGATACCATGATTTAGTGCCAAATTTGTGGTGGAAATTTGAGGTGATTCTTCTAAATCGATTGCAATATTTTGTTTAACAGTTTCGTTCGTTGCAGTCCGCGGTCTTCCAGGTTTTAGCAAATTTTTTACCATCCCAGTAGTATTAAAACTATGTAATGTTTTAGTTACTGTTGAGCGTGATATAGGATTTCTCTGCGGATGCAAATTATTAAAAATATGACACACTTCTTCATGAGTTCTAACACGATCACCATAACCGATCATCATTAAAATTTCAATACGCTCTTTTGCACTTAATTGAACCATTCTAAATTGTGCAGTTTATTTCCGTCAATTAGAATTTGACACTTGAAGAACAAAAGACGTACTAAACAGTACTTGTCGGTATATATTAAGGAGTGTTTGTTGAGATTTTTATGATTTTTTTTCTTGGTT
This sequence comes from Ophraella communa, assembly GCA_035357415.1. Classification (NCBI taxonomy): domain Eukaryota; kingdom Metazoa; phylum Arthropoda; class Insecta; order Coleoptera; family Chrysomelidae; genus Ophraella; species Ophraella communa. The sequence continues at coordinate 30,571,829 of CM068992.1, read as the reverse complement.
GTTTTTTGATGGTTTTTTGTGAATTTTGGTATGTTTGTAGAGGTGGTTGAAAAGTTTGTTTTTATATTTTTTTTTTTTAAATTGGACTACCCCTTACGAAGGGATGATTTTTTTTCGAAAAATCACTTTTTTCTTTAAAACTCGGTCAAATGTTGATGGATTTTAAAATTTAACACATGGTTAGATTCGGGGTTTTATTTAGAAAAAACTCATCGATCATTTTTTTGATATCATCATCCCTTTTAAAAATATTCCATTTTTTCAACCCTCATGTTTTGCGTTTTTTTGGGAAATTATAAAAAGTGCTATAAAACGTGCACCATACAAGATATCGAAATGAAACAAAAACTGTTGTTTTCAGCTCATCGAGATCTATTAGAAACTGTCTTTTTAAAATTTTTTTTATACAGGGTCTTTTTGTAATCGTCGTGAATGTTGAAAAATTTTTATTTTTTACAAGGGTACATTTTTTTACTAAATCCGGTCCTGTACGAAAACGAAGAACTACAATTTAATGAAATCTAAAAGGTTTTCTTCGTAATTAAATAAGCTTTCAGATGATGTGTTTTTTTTTGAAAAATTTTTTCATTTTACCCCCTTTATAATGAAAACAATTGAAAAATTTAAAAATTTTGACATGTAATTTTTACATCATTTTTCAACTTTGAAAATTGATGATGGCTAAAGTATTGATCCGATCGAAATCGGGTTAGCACCAATCGATTCCTTATTAAATTCTGTACAAAATGCACCCCTCAAATTTTTTCATCCCTTACACAGTTTTGCTGGAGAAATTATTTTTAAAAGTCATAATTTTACCTTTTCAAAATTAAAAAACTACCCTTAAAATTACAACCCTTATCCGATTTTGTTCGAGTATTTTTTTTCCGATAGTACTTTTGAAAAGCTTTCCAATGATGTACCATAATCCGCCAAAATTCGAAAAACATGGGCGTAGGAACTCGAAATTTGTTAGGGGTTGAAATGGCAAAAAAACATGAAAATCGCTTTACGCGTATGCTCGGAACCCACCCTACCGATTTTAATAAAGTTTGTGTCAAAATGTAGACAAAACATGCGAAAGTGCAGTAGCGGATCGCGATTTTTCGATTTCCACCCCTAAAAAATTTTACACCCCAAAAACGATTTTTTCGAAAATTTCGAAACGCCGCCATTTTGTTATTTTTCAAAATTTTCAAATCTTATATAGCGAGTGGGGTGTAAGCTTTTAAGAACATTGTTCATGAATTTTTTCAAATTTTTAAAAAAATTATTACTACCCCAAAAAGGGATCCCGGTTTTTTTGATTTTTAAAACTTTACATTTTTGATTTTTTTTCACCCCCAAATTAACTTTTGTTAAAATTCTAATAGAGATATTCTTAAAGCAAATTTTATGAGCTATCTAATGCATATTTTGTTTTTCCAATTTTTATAATATCAAGGGGTGAAATTTGGCTTAAACGAAAGGGGTGCGTTTTTATTAACATTTTAAACAGCCGCCATTTTGTTATTTTATAAAATTCTCAAATCTTAAATAGTTCGGGGATAGTAACCTTTTAAGGACATTGTTCCTGAATTTTTTCAGATTTTTACGAAAATTTTTACTACCCCAAAAAGGTATATTTCCAGTTTTTATTTCCAAAATTGCCAATTTTCGCCTTTTTTAATTTTTTTTCAACTTTAAGATGACATTTTAAAAAAATCACATATAAATATTCTGAAAGAGAATTTCTTGACCTATCCGAAGCATATATCGTTTTTTCAATTTTCACTTTTCCAAGGGGTGAAATTTGGTTTTAAACATAACGATATCATGTTATTCCATCCCCATTGCCTATTTCGACTGCGGCTGGTCAAAATTCGTGAAAAATTTTTACAAAAATTTACATTGGTCTCTTTAATATTGAATAACTTTTTTTCTATGACGAGTTAAGAAACCAAAAGGGCATTGATGGATAGAGGAAAGATAGGGGTAGAATATAAACCGAATTTGATTTCTTCGATTTCATAATTGTGGAAATTATACAGGGTCAAAGTTGGAAAAAAATTTTTAAAAAATTTTTCCTTTAAAAAATCATTACGTCTACACCACTGGATATTAAGAAACCAAATACCCATCAAACAAAAGAGGACCATGTATACTATCATAAAAAAAATACATTTTGAAATTTTTTTAAATACAGTTGAAGTTATTCCATTTTTAAAAATTTTCAATTTACATTTCAAAGGGGTACCCCTTTGGAATGATTTTTGAGAAAAAAATCAACGATCTTAGATTTGGACCAAAATTTGCATACAGGGATTTTTGGGGATGGACATTTCGAAAATAAACTCATTTTCTTAAAAAAAAAATTTCCTTCGTGGAAACGTGGAAATTTTCCAGGAAAATTGGTTTTTCCGGGTTAATATTAAACCTACTTTAAAAATAACATCATTTTTGAACTTTTTGGACCCAAAAACATTATTAGACATAATTTTTTCCATTAATTTATTATACTCTCAGATTTTGAAATTTTGACCCAAAAACCGAGAAAAATTTTTATGAATTTTTACATTGCTCTTTTTAATCTTGAATAACTATTTTCCTATATAGATTTAAGGAACCAAAAGGGCATAGATAGATAGAGGATAGATTAAGCTAAAAGATGAACCTAATTTGGTTTCTTCAATTTCATATATGCCAAAGTTATACAGGGTCAAAGTTGAAAAAAATTTAAAAAAAAAATTTTTTTTAAAACCCTCATTACGTCTACGCCACTGGAGATTAAGAAATCAAATACACATCAAATGAAAGAGGACCACCTATACTATCATAAAAAAAATACATTTTGAATTTTTTTTAATTACAGTCCAAGTTATTGCATTTTTAAAAATTTCAATTTTCATTTCAAAGGGGTACCCCTTTGGAATGATTTTCGATAAAAAAATCATTGATCTTGGATTTTGACCAAAATTTGCATACGGGGGTTTTTTTGGGATGGACATTCCAAGAAAAAAGTCATTTTCTTAAAAAAAAATTTCTTTATGGAAATTTTCCAGGAAAATTGGATTTTCCGGGTTATTTTTCAAGTTTTCTTAAAAATAATATCATTTTTGGATTTTCCGGACCAAAAAACTAAATAACGCACAATTTTTCCAATGGATATTTTATTAATCATGACAATAAAATATCATTTAATAATAATTTTAAGGTAATCACTAATGAAATCTGTAATTTATATTTTTAAAAAAGAAGAATTTTCCATGATATTTAAGCATGCAATTGTAGTAAGAACAAGATATATAATTAATCAGATTGATTCATTATTATAGGTGTTCAACCGGATATGACGTCACCAGAATGCCGATTTTAATATTATATCTTTTAAAAAGAATTATTATTTAAACTTTTAAATATTACAAATATTTTACTACGTGCCGAACTCAATAAGGTACGTAGCAACAAAATAAATACAAATTTTATTGTTTTTAAACCTTATTATTTAGTTTTCCACTCGCCATTTTCAGCAAAAATGTTTTATACTAAAAAAGAAGAAGAATGTTCTATGAAAATTACAACTGTCAAGTTTTTAAACAATTAATTCATTTATTTTTTAAGATTTTATAGCAAATACTTTTAAATTTCAACAGATTGTGAATACAGTTAATCGTAAATTCAATTTTCTTTGTTCGGATTTCTTCATTTGCATGTTTTCGAACCTTATCGACCGAGCACATGCGCACAAAGATATTCGATCAAACTCGAACGGTCATTTAAAATAAAATCGATTCTTTGGAGGCGTGGACGAACATGCGCACAACCAAATCCTAACAATTCCGAGTGGTCAATTAGAATAATATCGATTCTTTGGAGGTGTGGACGAATTGCACAAATGAAATTTAATTAAATCTTTTTTTCTTTTTGATATAATTGGATTTAAATTTTTAACAAAATAAACTTGGACTAATATAAATTAATTTCAATTATTTTTGTATGTTCTTATTAGGTTTAAATCTACCACTGCGTGCCGAGCGAAGCGAGGTTCGCAGCACCAAAATAATATAATCTATTTAAAAATTGTTTTATTTAATTCTCTTTTTTTATAAAGAAATTGTAGATTATAAAAATTAAAGTAATCACTTTTTAAATTTTATTGTTTCTGCACTTTACTATTTATTTTTTGTACTTTTTTTTCTTTAATATATTCGATATAAAAAAATGGAGATTGTTTTATGAGGAGAAAAAAATCAAGGCTATTATATACTAAAAATTATTTATCGGAAAGTCTAATCGTTTATAATGTCATTTAATTTCATAACCCCACCTCAAAAGGGGCGTTACCTTTGTAATACGCCTACATTTTAACGCGATTGGTCAGAGCCTTTTTTAAAGCTTCAATAGGCGGAGCGCAAGGAAAGTCGATAAGATTAAGGCGTGAACGAATTGCACTAATGAAATTTAATTAAATCTTTTTTCTTTTTATTTCCTTTTTCTTATATATTAAAAAATAAAAAAATAAAAAAAATATAAAAAACACTTTATAATTAAAGTGTATATATCAACTAGTCGGTATATATTAAGGAGTGTTTGTTGTGATTTTTGAGAATTTTTTTTTTTGGGTTTTTTGTGGTGGTTTTTTGTGATTTTTGGTATGGTTGTAGAGATGGTTGAAAAGTGTGTTTTTATATTTTTTTTTTTAAAATTGGACTACCCCTTACGAAGGGATGATTTTTTTTCCAAAAATCACTTTTTTTGTAAAAACTCGGTCAAATGTTGATGGATTTTAAAATTTAACATATAGTTAGATTCGGGGTTTTATTTAGAAAAAACTCATCGACCATTTTTTTGATATCATCATCCCTTTTAAAAATATTCCATTTTTTCAACCCTCATGTTTTACGTTTTTTTTGGAAATCACTAAACGTCCTGTAAAACGTGCACCATACAAGATATCGAAATGAAACAAAAACTGTTGTTTTCAGCTCATCGAGATCTATTAGAAACTGTCTTTTTAAAATTTTTTTTATACAGGGTCTTTTTGTAATCGTCGTGAATGTTGAAAAAATTTTATTTTTTAAGAGGGTACATTTTTTTACTTGATCCGGTCCTGTACGAAAACGAAGAACTACAATTTAATGAAATCTAAAAGGTTTTCTTCGTAATTAAATAAGCTTTCAGATGATGGGTTTTTTTTTTTAAATTTTTTCATTTTACCCCCTTTATAATGAAAACAATTGAAAAATTGAAAAATTTCGACATGTAATTTTTACATCATTTTTCAACTTTGAAAATTGATGATGGCTAAAGTATTGATCCGATCGAAATCGGACCACCACCAATCGATTCCCTATTAAATTCTGTACAAAATGCACCCCTCAAATTTTTTCATCCCTTACACAGTTTTGCTGGAGAAATTATTTTTCAAAATCATTTTTTCACTTTTTCAAAATTAAAAAACTACCCTTAAAATTACAACCCTTATCCGATTTTGTTCGAGTATTTTTTTTCCAATACTACTTTTGACAAGCTTTCCAACGATGTATTATAATCCGCCAAAATTCTTAAGACATGGGCGTAGGAACTCGAAATTTTTTAGGGGTTGAAATAGCGAAAAATTCACGTAAATTGGGGGAGACTTTTCTGAGAATCCCACCGAACCGATTTTAATGGTGTTTGTGTCAAAATGTAGAAAAACCACCGTAGATTGCAGAGTTTTCGGTACTAAGACATTATAATTTCCACCCCCAAAAAAAGTTACACCCCTAAATCGATTTTGTCGAAAATAACGAATTGCCGCCATTTTTTTATTTTTCAAAATTTTCAAATTTTTTGTAGTCATTTCTATAACCATTTTTAAAAAGATTGTTCATGAATTTTTTCAAATTTTTAAAAAAATTTTTACTACCCCAAAAAGGGGTTTATGGTTTTTTCGTATTTTAATTTTATTTTTTTTTCACCCCCAAAATGGCTTTTGCCAAAATTCTAATAAAGATATTCTTAAAGAAAATTTTATGAGCTATCTGATGCATATTTTGTTTTTTGATTTTTCTAATTTCAAAGGGTAAAATTTGGCTTTAAACGAAAGGGGTGCGTTTTTATTAAAAATTTAAACGGCCGCCATTTTTTTATTTTTAAAATCTTTCAAATTTTTTATAGCCATTTCTATAACGACTTTTAAAAAGATTGTTCATGAATTTTTTCAAATTTTTAAAAAATTTTTACTACCCCAAACAGGAACCAAGGTGTTTTTTATTTTTAAAAATATTTAAAATTTTACATTTTTAGATATTTTTTAATTTTGTCGCCACCGAGTCGACATTTTAAGAAAAATCAGATATAAATTTTCTTAAAGAGAATTTCTTGAGTTATCTGATGCATATATCGTTTTTTTAATTTTCACTTTTTCAAGGGGTGGAATTCGGCTTTAAACGAAAGGGGTGCGTTTTTATTAAAATTTTAAACGGCCACCATTTTTTTATTTTTCAAATTATTAAATCTTTTATAGCCCAAGTTAAGGGTATTTATAAGGACATTGTTCGTGAATTTTTTCAGATTTAAAAAAAAAATTTACTACCCCAAACAGGTACAATTCAATTTTTTTGTCAAAATTGCCAATTTTCGCCATTTTTCATTTTTTACCCCCAAGTTGACATTTAAAAAAATCACATATAAATATTCTTAAAGAAAATTTTTAAGCTATCCGATGCATATATAGTTTTTTCAATTTTGACTTTCTTTAGGGGTGAAATTTGATTTTAAACATAACGATGTCATGTTGTTCCATCCCTATTGCCTATTTCGACTACGGCCGGTCAAAATTCGTGAAAAATTTTTACAAAAATTTACATAGGTCTCTTTAATATTGAATAACTTTTTTTCTATTACGATTTAAGAAACCAAAAAGGTATAAATAGTTAGGGGAAAGATGTAGGTAGAATATAAACCTAATTTGATTTCTTCGATTTCATAATTGTGGAAATTATACAGGGTCAAAGTTGGAAAAAAATTTTTAAAAAATTTTTCCTTTAAAAAATCATTACGTCTACACCACTGGATATTAAGAAACCAAATACCCATCAAACAAAAGAGGACCATGTATACTATCATAAAAAAAATACATTTTGAAAATTTTTTAAGTACAGTTCAAGTTATTCCATTTTTAAAAATTTTCAATTTACATTTCAAAGGGGTACCCCTTTGGAACGAAAATCGAAAAAAAATCATTGATCATGGATTTGGACCAAAATTTGTATAAAGGGGTTTTTTGGGACGGGCATTCCGAAAAAAAAGTCAGTTTCTGGAAAAAAAATTTTCTTCATGGAAATTTTCCAGGAAAATTAGATTTTCCGGCTTTTCCATGGACTTTTCTGGAAAATAACATCATTTTTGAATTTTTTGGACCCAAAAACTATATTACCCATAATTTTTCCCATTAATTTATCATATTCTCAGATTTTGAAATTCTGGCCCAAAAACCGTGAAAAATTTTTATGAAATTTTACATCGGTCTCTTTAATTTTGAATAACTTTTTTCCTATACATATTTAAGGAACCAAAAGGGCATAGTTAGATAGAGGATAGATTAAGCTAAAAGATGAACCTAATTTGGTTTCTTTGATTTCATATATACCAAAGTTATACAGGGTCAAAGTTGAAAAAAATTTTTTAAAAATAATTTTTTTAAAACCTTCATTACGTCTACGCCACTGGAGATTAAGAAATCAAATACACATCAAATGAAAGAGGACCACCTATACTATCATAAAAAAAATACATTTCGACTTTTTTTTAATTACACTTGAAGTTATTGCATTTTTAAAAATTTCAATTTTCATTTCAAAGGGGTACCCCTTTGGAATGATTTTTGAGAAAAAAATTAACGATCTTGGATTTGGACCAAAATTTGCATACAGGGGTTTTTGGGGATGGACATTTCGAAAATAAACTCATTTTCTTAAAAAAAAAATTTCCTTCGTGGAAACGTGGAAATTTTCCAGGAAAATTGGTTTTTCTGGGTTAATATTGAACCAACCTTAAAAATAACATCATTTTTGAACTTTTTGGACCCAAAAACATTATTATACATAATTTTTTCCATTAATTTATTATACTCTCAGATTTTGAAATTTTGACCCAAAAACCGAGAAAAAATTTTATGAATTTTTACATTGCTCTTTTTAATCTTAAATAACTATTTTCCTATATAGATTTAAGGAACCAAAAGGGCATAGATAGATAGATGATAGATTACGCTAAAAGATGAACCTAATTTGGTTTCTTCGATTTCATATATGCCAGAGTTATACAGGGTCAAAGTTGGAAAAAAATTTTAAAAAAATTTTTTCTTTAAAAATTCATTACGTCTACGCCACTGGAGATTAAGAAATTAAATACACATCAAATGAAAGAGGACCACCTATAGTATCATAAAAAAAATACATTTCAAAATTTTTTTAATTACAGTCCAAGTTATTGCATTTTTAAAAATTTCAATTTTCATTTCAAAGGGGTACCCCTTTGGAATGATTTTGAATAAAAAATCAACGATCTTGGATTTGGACCAAAATTTGCATACAGGATTTTTTGGGGATGGACATTTCGAAAATAAACTTATTTTCTTAAAAAAATTTTCTTCGTGGAAACGTGGACATTTTCCAGGAAAATTGGTTTTTCCGGGTTAATATTGAACCTACCCTAAAAATAACATCATTTTTGAACTTTTTCGACCCAAAAATATTATTATACATAATTTTTTCCATTAATTTATTATACTCTTAGAATTTGAAATTTTGACCCAAAAACCGAGAAAAATTTTTATGAATTTTTACATTACTCTTTTTAATCTTGAATAACTATTTTCCTATATAGATTTAAGGAACCAAAAGGGCATAGATAGATAGAGGATAGATTAAGCTAAAAGATGAACCTAATTTGGTTTCTTCAATTTCATATATGCCAAAGTTATACAGGGTCAAAGTTGGAAAAAATGTTTAAAAAAATTTTTTCCTTAAAAATTCATTACGTCTACGCCACTGGAGATTAAGAAATTAAATACACATCAAATGAAAGAGGACCACCTATAGTATCATAAAAAAAATACATTTCGACTTTTTTTTAATTACACTTGAAGTTATTGCATTTTTAAAAATTTCAATTTTCATTTCAAAGGAATGGAATGATTTTCGAGAAAAAAATCATTGCTCTTGGATTTGGACCAAAATTTGCTTACGGGGGTTTTTTGGGATGTACATTCCGAGGAAAAAGTCATTTTCTGGAAAAAAAATTTCCTTTCAAAAATTTTTCAGGAAAATTGGTTTTTCCGAGTTAATATTGAACCTACCTTAAAAATAACATCAGTTTTGAATTTTTCGGACCAAAATACAGTATAATGCATAATTTTTTCCATTGGATATTTCATTAATAATGACAATAAAATAGCTTTTAATAATACTTTTAAGGTAGTCACTAAAGAAATCTGTAATTTATATTTTTAAAAAAGAAGAATTTTCCATGATATTTAAGCATGCAATTGAAATAAGAGCAAGATATATAATAAATCAGGTTGATTCATTATTATAGGTGTTCAACCGGATATGACGTCACCAGAATGCCGATTTTAATATTATATCTTTTAAAAAGAATTATTATTTAAACTTTTAAATATTACAAATATTTTACTACGCAGTGAGGTACGTAGCAACAAAATAAATACAAATTTTATTGTTTTTAAACCTTATTATTTAGTTTTGTACTCGCCATTTTCAGCAAAAATGTTTTATACTAAAAAAGAAGAAGAATGTTCTATGAATATTTCAATTGTAAATTTATTAAACAATTAACTCTTTTATATTTTAAGATTTTATAGCATATAATTTTAAATTTCAACAGATTGTGAATACATTTAATCATAAATTCAATTTTCTTTGTTCGGATTTTTCCATTTGCATGTTTTCTAACCCTATCGACCGGGCAGATGCGCACGACGATATCCGAACAATCTCGAACGGTCATTTAAAATAAAATCGATTCTTTGGATGCGTGAACGAACATGCGCAATACCAAATCCGAACAATCCTGAGCATTCATCGATTCTTTTGGAGGCGTGGACGAATTGCACTAATGAAATTTAATTAAATCTTTTTTCTTTTTGATATAATTGGATTTAAATTTTTAACAAAATAAACTTGGACTAATATAAATTAATTTCAATTATTTTTGTATGGTTTTATTAGGTTTAAATCCACCCCTGCGTGCCGAGCGAAGCGAGGTTCGCAGCACCAAAATAATATAATCTATTTAAAAATTGTTTTATTTAATTCTCTTTTTTTATAAAGAAATTGTAGATTAGAAAAATTAAAGTAATTACTTTTTAAATTTTATTGTTTCTGCACTTTACTATTTATTTTTTGTACTTTTTTTTTAACATATTCGATATAAAAAAATGGAAATTGTTTTATGAGGAGAAAAAAATCAAGGCTATTATATACTAAAAAGTTGAATCATTTATCGGAAATTCGAATTGTTTATAATGTCATTTAATTTCATAACCCCACCCCAAAAGGGGCGTTACCTTTGTAATACGCCTAAATTTTAACGCGATTGGTCAGAGCCTTTTTTAAAGCTTCAATAGGCGGAGCGCAAGGAAAGTCGATAAGATTGTGTGTGGATTGATGGTGTGGACGAATTGCACTAATGAAATTTAATTAAATCTTTTTTTCTTTTTATTTCTTTTATTTTCTATATAAAAAAATAAAAAAAAAATAGAAATAAAAATAAAAACAAACATAGAAAAACACTTTATTAGAAAGTGAATATTTCAACTAGTCGGTATATATTAAGGAGTGTTTGTTGAGATTTTTATGATTTTTTTTTTCGGTTGTTTTTTGATGGATTTTTGTGATTTTTGGTATGGTTATAGAGGTGGTTGAAAAGTTTGTTTTTATATTTTTTTTTTTTAAATTGGACTACCCCTTACGAAGGGATGATTTTTTTTCGAAAAATCACTTTTTTCTTTAAAACTCGGTCAAATGTTGATGGATTTTAAAATTTAACATATAGTTAGATTCGGGGTTTAATTTCGAAGAAAACTGTAGTTGAAATTTTTCGATATCATCATCCCCTGTAAAAATATTCCATTTTTTCATCCCTCATGTTTTGCGTTTTTTTTGGAAAACACTAAACGTCCTATAAAACGTGCACCATACAAGATATCGAAATGAAACAAAAACTGTTGTTTTCAGCTCATCGAGATCTATTAGAAACTGTCTTTTTATATTTTTTTATATACAGGGTCTTTTTGTAATCGTCGTGAATGTTGAAAAAATTTTATTTTTTACAAGGGTACATTTTTTACTAAAATCGGTCCTGTACGAAAACGGAAAACTACAATTTAATGAAATCTAAAAGGTTTTCTTCGTAATTAAATAAGCTTTCAGATGATGTACATTTTTTTGAAAAAAAATTTCATTTTACCCCCTTTATAATGAAAACAATTGAAAAATTTAAAAATTTTGACATGTAATTTTTACATCATTTTTCAACTTTGAAAATTGATGATGGCTAAAGTATTGATCTGATCGAAATCGGACTGCCACCAATCGATTCCCTATCAAATTCTGTATAAAATGCACCCCTCAAATTTTTTCATCCCTTACACAGTTTTGCTGGAGAAATTATTTTTTAAAATCATTTTTTCACTTTTTCAAAATTGAAAAACTACCCTTAAAATTACAACCCTTATCCGATTTTGTTCGAGTATTTTTTTTCTGATAGTACTTTTGAAAAGCTTTCCAATGATGTACCATAATCCGCCAAAATTCGAAAAACATGGGCGTAGGAACTCGAAATTTTTTAAGGGTTGAAATGGCGAAAAATTCACGTAAATTGGGGGAGACTTTTCTGAGAATCCCACCGAACCGATTTTAATGGTGTTTGTGTCAAAATGTAGAAAAACCACCGTAGATTGCAGAGTACGGTATAACCATTATAATTTCCACCCCCAAAAAAAGTTACACCCCTAAATCGATTTTGTCGAAAATAACGAATTGCCGCCATTTTTTTTATTTTTCAAAATTTTGAAATTTTATATAGCCTACTTTTTAAGTTGGATAAAGGAGAGTTTTCATGAATTTTTTCAAATTTTTAAAAAAATTATTACTACCCCAAAAAGGGGTTTATGGTTTTTCCGTATTTTAAAACCTCATTTTTTTGATTTTTTTTTCACCCCCAAGTTGGCTTTTGCAAAAATTCTAATAAAGATATTCTTAAAGAAAATTTTATGAGCTATCTGATGCATATTTTGTTTTTTCGATTTTTCTAATTTCAAGGGGTGAAATTTGGCTTTAAACGAAAGGGGTGCGTTTTTTTTAAAATTTTAAATAGCCGCCATTTTTTTATTTTTTAAAATTTTAAAATCTCATATAGCCTATGTTTGAATTACTTTTAAGTATATTATTCATAAATTTTTTCAGATTTTTTAAAAAATATTTACTACCCCAAACAGGTACAATTCGTGTTTTAAATTTATAAAATTACTAATTTCGCTATTTTTGAACTGTTTTTTACCCCCCAAGTTGAAGTTTTTTAAAAATCGGATACAAATATTTTTAAAGAAAATTTTATGAGCTATCCAATGCATATTTCGTTTATTTGATTATTACAATTCCAAGGGGTGAAATTTGGCTTCAAGCAAAAAGGGGTAAGTTTTTTTTTTAATTTAAACAGCCACCATTTTTTTCTTTTTTAAAATTTTCAAATCTTTTATAGCCTATGTTTGAATTACTTTTAAGTATATTATTCATGAATTTTTTCAGATTTTTTTAAAAAAAATTACTACCCCAAACAGGTACAATTCAATTTTTTTTTGTCAAAATTGCCAATTTTCGCCAGTTTTCATTTTTTTTACCCCCCAAGTTGACATTTTAAAAAAATCACATATAAATATTCTTAAAGAGAATTTCTTGACCTATCCGATGCATATATAGTTTTTTCAATTTTCATTTTTCCAAGGGATGAAATTTGGTTTTAAACATAACGATGTCATGTTATTCCATCCCCATTGCCTATTTCCACTACGGCTGGTCAAAATTCGTGAAAAATTTTTACAAAAATTTACATTGGTCTCTTTAATATTGAATAACTTTTTTTCTATGACGATTTAAGAAACCAAAAGGGCATTGATGGATAGAGGAAAGATAGGGGTAGAATATAAATCGAATTTGGTTTCTTCGATTTCATAATTGTGGAAATTATACAGGGTCAAAGTTGGAAAAAAAATTTTTAAAAATTTTTCCTTTAAAAAATCATTACGTCTACACCACTGGATATTAAGAAACTAAAAACCCATCAAACGAAAGAGGACCAAGTATACTATCATAAAAAAAATACATTTTGAAATTTTTTTAAATACAGTTAAAGTTATTCCATTTTTAAAAATTTTCAATTTGCGTTTCAAAGGGGTACCCCTTTGGAACGAAAATCGAAAAAAAATCGTTGATCATGGATTTGGACCAAAATTTGCAGAAAGGGGTTTTTTGGGATGGACATTCCGAAAAAAAAGTCAGTTTCTGAAAAAAAAATTTTCTTCATGAGAATTTTCCAGGAAAATTAGATTTTCCGGCTTTTCCTTGGACTTTTCTGGAAAATAACAACATTTTTGAATTTTTTAGACCCAAAAACTATATTACCCACAATTTTTCTCATTAATTTATTATAGTCCCAGTTTTTGTAAATTTTGCTCAAAATCCGTGGAAAATTTTTACAAAATTTTACATCGATCTCTTTAAAATTGAATAACTTTTTTTCTATAAAGATTTAAGAAACCAAAATGGCATAGATAGATAGAGGAAAGATAGAAGTAGAATATAAATCTAATTTGGTTTCTTCAATTTCATAATGGTGGAAATTATACAGGGTCAAAGTTGGAAAAAAAATTTTAAAAAATTTTTCCTTAAAAAATTCATTACGCCTACACCACTGGATATTAAGAAACCAAATATACATCAAACGAAAGAGGACCATGTATACTATCATAAAAAAAATACATTTTGAAATTTTTTTACTTACAGTCCAAGTTATTCCATTTTTAAAAATTTTCAATTTTCATTTCAAAGGGGTACCCCTTTGGAACGAAAATCGAAAAAAAATCGTTGATCATGGATTTGGACCAAAATTTGTACAAGGGGGTTTTTTGGGACGGGCATTCCGAAAAAAAAGTCAGTTTCTGGAAAAAAAATTTTCCTTCGTGGAAACGTGGAAATTTTCCAGGAAAATTGGATTTTCCGGATTTTCCTTGGACTTTTCTGGAAAATAACATCATTTTTGAATTTTTTAGACCTAAAAACTATATTACCCATAATGTTTCCCATTAATTTATCATATTCTCAGATTTTGAAATTCTGGCCCAAAAACCGTGAAAAATTTTTATAAAATTTTACATCGGTCTCTTTAATCTTGAATAACTTTTTTCCTATACATATTTAAAAAACAAAAAAGGCATAGATAGATAGAGGATAGATTAAGCTAAAAGATGAACCTACTTTAGTTTCTTCGATTTCATATATGCTAAAGTTGTACAGGGTCAAAGTTGGAAAAAAATTTTAAAAAAATTGTTTCTTTAAAAATTCATTACGTCTACGCCACTGGAGATTAAGAAATTAAATACACATCAAATGAAAGAGGACCACCTATACTATCATAAAAAAAATGCATTTTGAAATTTTTTTATTTACAGTCCAAGTTAATGCATTTTTAAAAATTTCAATTTTCATTTCAAAGGGGTACCCCTTTGGAATGATTTTCGATAAAAAAATCAATGATCTTGGATTTGGACCAAAATTTGTATACGGGGGTTTTTTGGGATGGACATTCCGAAAAAAAAGTCATTTTCTTGAAAAAAAATTTTCTTCGGAAAATTTTCCAGGAAAATTGGTTTTAAATTGGTTTTTCCGAGTTAATAATGAACCTACCTTAAAAATAACATCATTTTTGAATTTTTCGGACCAAAATACAGTATAATGCATAATTTTTTCATTGATATTTCATTAATAATGACAATAAACTAGCTTTTAATATTAATTTTAAGGTAATCATTTAAGGAATCTGTAATTTATATTTTTAAAAAAGAAGAATTTTCCATGATATTTAAGCATGCAATTGAAATAAGAGCAAGATATATAATAAATCAGATTGATTCATTATTATAGGTGTTTAACCGGATATGACGTCACCAGTATGCCTATTTTAATATTATGTGTTTTAAAAAGAATTATTATATAAATTTTAAAAAACGACAAATATTTTACTACGTGCCGAACGAAGTGATACAAATTTTATTGGTTTTAAACCTTATTATTAAATTTTTTACCTTCTTTTTTCATCAAAAATGTTTTATACTAAAAAAAAAGAAGAATGTTCTATGAAAATTACAACTGTCAAGTTTTTAAACAATTAACTAATTTATTTTTTAAGATTTTATAGCAAATACTTTTAAATATCAACAGATTGTGAATACATTTAATCGTAAATTCAATTTTCTTTGTTCGGATTTCTCCATTTGCATGTTTTCTAACCCTATCGACCGGGCACATGCGCACGACGATATCCGAACAATCTTGAACGGTCATTTAAAATAAAATCGATTCTTTGGATGCGTGGACGAACATGCGCACTACCAAATCCTAACAATTCCAAGCAGTCAATTAAAATAATATCGATTCTTTGGAGGTGTGGACGAATTGCACAAATGAAGTTTAATTAAATCTGTTTTTCTTTTTGATATAATTGGATTTAAATCTTTCACAAAATAAACTTGGACTAATATAAATTTATTTCAATTATTTTTGTATGTTCTTATTAGGTTTTAACTTACCACTGCGTGCCGAGCGAAGCGAAGTTCGCAGCACCAAAATAATATAATCCATTTAAAAATTGTTTTATTTAATTCTCTTTTTTTATAAAGAAATTGTAGATTAGAAAAATTAAAGTAATCACTTTTTAAATTTATAAACCGTTTGGACCGAAATATTTGGTGAGAACCGAATCGAAATGTTTAAAAAAAAACCGGACCGAACCCAAAATTTCTATTTTGTTCGTAACCTGAACCGAACCGGAACCGTTTATTTCATTTTGGTCCGGGTCCCTGCAATTAACTCATTTATTTTTTAAGATTTTATAGCAAATACTTTTAAATATCAATAGATTGTGAATACATTTAATCGTAAATTCAATTTTCTTTGTTCGGATTTCTCCGTTTGCATGTTTTCGAACCCTATCAACCGGGCACATGCGCACGACGATATCCGAACAATCCCGAACGATTATTTAGAATATATTCTATACGTTGGAGGCATTTCGTATTAGTTCATAAAAACAAGATTAGTAAATAATAGGTTGATTCATAATTATAGATGTTCAACAGGATATGTCGTCACCAGAATGCCGATTTTAAAATTATGTTTTTTAAAATGAAATGAAATATAAACTTTCAAATATTATAAATATATTTCTACGTACCGAATTTAAATGGAAATTTATTTGTTTTACGTTGTATTATTTAGTTTTAAACTATATTTTTTTATTTAAATGAATTGCTAAAAAAGAAGAAGAATGTTCTATAAAAATTAAAATGACAATCAAAAAAGTTCAAGGTTTGAACATATGAAGAGGTTGTCACATTTACAGCAATTTTAAATCACTTAATTGTGAATGACGTCATCCGAAATGATTTTTTAGATTTAATTGTTTTTTAAGAAAAAACACTTTTACTATATTATATTACAAATCAAATGAAAATTTTACTGTTTTTGACATTGTATTATTTTGTTTTCAGTAAATTTATATGTTTTAAATTAAAAAAGAAGAATGTTTTAAAGAGAATGAAGTGTCAAGTGTCTATTCTAAACCACCGTAATAGTCTATGGTGATCATATTGTGTTTGTGTTTGCCAACTGACAAATTAAATTTTGCAAGAATTTTAAATTGTTATGAAGAAAGAAAAAAAGAGATTGAGATACAGTTATGCTGATGATTTTTTACTCATGGAGATAATTGCTTACAATTAGAGTAAACTGAAGTGATAAAAACTAGAAATAATATATAACAGAATTCAAAGAAATTACAACTAAAATGTGATGGGTTTATTATTGAGTGTTATTGTTAAGTAAGTTTAAGTATTCTTAATATTTATTTAGTTAATTGTTAATGAATAAGATTTATCATAAACCTTTCATTTTACAGGTTGAAATAACAGTGCTCAAAGTGAAATGAGACCAGACATTATATCACTACCTGCCAATGTACCAAAAATTTCCGATGATGATTAAAACCCATATTCTACATAAGTTTCATAAAAATCCAACCAAGTAAAACAATAATAATAAGATAAAATTGGTTTTTAATTATTTAGATAATAATTTAAACATATAATAAAAAAGCCACTATAAATGCAAGTGAAATTAATCATATAACATTTCTAAATAAAGGTATCAAATTATAGAAATATTTCAATTTTGTTAATGTGTCATAAAGAAACATAATTTTAAAGAAATATTTACTTTTTAAATTAATTAAGATATCTCTTGAAGAAGTTTATATATTAGTTATTTAAAGTAAAACTTTAAGAATAACTTTTTACCAAAGTATTTAAATCAACTATCAAAATGTAAAACATCATTGATTAATTTTTTATATCTACATTTTAAAATATTAAGTAATAAAGGATAAAACTTAAAATTATACTTTATGATTTAATTTCAAGCAAAATACAGAAATACTTGTGCAAGTTTTTCCTGGAAGAAAATGAACAAATTATTATAAAATAAAAATATATCAAACACTAATCATTATAGAAGTGATTACAGGTATTGATGTATTTGAAAACAAACAACAACTAAAAGTTGTATAATATTTCAGTTTCTAAATTTATGATAAAAATATACTTCTCGAAGAGTTTTATTTTTTTAGCTATTTAAGTTAGAGTATTAGAAAAAATTTAATAAACTACTAAAGAAACATTCAAAGAAACAAACTACTATTTAACTACATTACTAATAACTTCATTTTAGGAATCAAATAGAGAAAGACTTTTGCAGATTTTGTCTACAAGAAAAGTAAATAAGAATCAACATCCTACAAGACTTGCAATTTCTAAAATTAGATAAAGACAAACCAAAGTGAACCATATTAAAATTTAAAAAAAGATAGTTTAATACTCATCAAAATAAATATAATTAACCAATCATAATTTCAGCCAACATACAGAAATACTTATTCAAGTTTCTCCTGGAAGAAATTGAACAAGTTTTTATAAACTAAAAGAATATCAAACACAAATCATTGTAGAAATTATGATTTTGATGCATTTGAAAACAAACAACAACTAAAATTTGTATTTACTTATATCAATAACTAAAGGTTATATGTATTTTATTTTTTAAAATTTGTGATGAAAATATACTTCTCGAAGAGTTTTATTTATTAGCTATATAAGTTAAAGTGTTGGAAGAACCTTCTTAGTAACTTAAGGAATTTAATAAACTACTTAAGAAACCCTCAAAAAGGTAAACTTTTATTTAACTGTATTACTAATGATTTAATTTTAGGCCATACAGAGATAGAATTTTGCAGATGTTATCTGCAAGAAAAGGAAATTAGAATCAATATCTTACAAGACTGTAGTTTGTATAATTAGGACAAAACCAATCAAATTCACATTAAATAGCCTTTATTAAAGCTTATTAACCTCATTAGAAGACCAAAACTGTATGAGATGCTATCAAATGCAAAGGGCAGTACAATGGATATTTAAAAGCTGTAGTATATCGAAGACTTTCCAGTTGTTTTAATTTGTAATATATAATGATTTAATTATATTCTTATAAATATTATATGATAATAAATGGATATTTTGTGATTTTAATTTTTAAAAACTGATCGTACAGGCATTATTTAATAGATTATCTATATTTTGTTTTAATTAATCAAAGAAAAAATATACACAAATGAATGGTTTTGTTATAATTTAGACATTTAAAACATAATCTAATAGTAAATTATAAACTGATAAAGATTTAGATTTTTTTTTAGTAATTATTATGCAAAAAAAATTATCAACTTATTTAGTATCTTACTCAAATGTTGATTTGAACCTAAGTTTTTAAATTTTACATATTCATTGAATAAAATGTATAAACTTTTATTTTTGTTTTTGTCCTAAAATTTAAAATATATCAACACTCATCATAACTAAAAAGGTAAATTTTTGATAAAATTGATAAACTTGAATATAGGTAAGTATCACTTAACGTAAGTCTTAAATTTAACAACATATAAGTTTTTATTTAATTCCAAATTTAGAGTAAGTATAGGTAAACTAATACAATAAAAAGTTACTTTTAATTTGCTGCAGATATAAGTGCACATATTTAGACAATTAAGTACTTTTCTTTCATCTTATAAATTTAAATTTCTTAAAAGGAAAATATATATTTAATTATAATGGTAAGAATGGTCTTATATAATTATAGTATAATAAAAGTCAGATTTTGCATAATATATAATATCTCATTTACACTAAAAAGACATCTGTGTTTATATAAAATTTAAATGAGAAAATAATAAAAGTTGATAAAATATTTTCCACTAAGAAAAACCATTGAAGTTTTTGTTAATTTCCAATCATCATTATTAAACTGTACCTACTTTAAATATTGTAAAAGCATTCAAAATGTTTGACATTACACATTCTAAATAATTATAAAACAAATTTCATATTACATTAAAAAATCACATTCTGAGTATTCTTTAAAAGTATGTATATGAAAATAAAAAATACATTTCATATATTTTTTGATAAGTAAAAGTTTAAAACCACTAAAATTGATATAAAATTTATAATTTCTGACCAATTTTAATTCATTTTGGTTCTACTGCGCATTCTTTTACAAATCAATATTATGGATTGTGCGCATAAAACATTTCTAAGCTCATTACGCAGTATAAGCGCCATTTTCTTTTAGTACAGTTTTAATCTTTAATAGTTAAAGACGCGTCTGTGAAAGTGTCGTGTAATTTGTATAAAAACTATAATTTTCGGTAATTAAACTTTAAAAATTTAGTGTTAAAATTTGTGATAAACAGTTTAGTGACATTTTAAAAGTGAAATATGCCGAGAAAACTAGGATTATCCCTTGGAAGAAAGAAATACTCCAAACAGAACCAATCAACACGTAAGTTTTTAAATTATTTATAATTATTTTTAGGTATATATAGTTTAAAATATATTAAATTTGTTACTGTTATAATACTAAATCTGTTTAAAACCATGATTTATCGAAATTTAAAAAACCCAAGCCAAGCTTTTTTAAAATAAAAAATGCCGGGAAAATGAAGCTTTTCTGAGAATATTAAATTTTATTTTAGCTTTTTTTTCAATAAAATCAATTTAATTCTAATTCATTTTATATTACAATAAATAAAAAAGTTTCAACTCAAAAGTTTTTAAAAATTTTAATTTGATTTAATCGGAATTGGGATGTTTTATAATACCGCGAAATATAGGTAAGTAACGCCATGGGCGTTACCTAAAATTTTTTTGTACAATATTAGTTTAAAATTGAAGATTAATTTGGGTTTATTGAATAAAATTATCAAATTTTATTAATTTCTATGAAATATTCCAAACTTCAAATAGCACTTTTAAATAAATTGTATTAATTTACAAATAGACTTACAAAATTTCATTGTTTTAAATAGTTGAAAAGCGAACCAATTAAAAAATTTATATCAATACATTTATGATTTCATACTTAAACAGACAGTTTTTTATTCTTTTTCAAAGATGTTTATGCAGCAATTGTTTATAACCTATTTTTTAGTAATGTTGCAATCATTCATTTTTACTAAATTAGAAATTATTTATACAATATAAAATAATATATACACTATTTTAAAAATTTTTAGAAATAAAAGCTTTAGTATGACGAAATCCAAATTGGCGGCATTTACCTAATAATGCCGCGGGAAATGAAATATCTTTAAAGAAGTTTTTTTTAAATACTTTCTACAGTATATTCATTTAAAATTGTAGATAAATTTTTTAATCTTTTATTAATTATTTAAACAT
The DNA here is from genome assembly GCA_035357415.1 of Ophraella communa. Lineage (NCBI taxonomy): Eukaryota > Metazoa > Arthropoda > Insecta > Coleoptera > Chrysomelidae > Ophraella > Ophraella communa. The sequence goes on along the minus strand of CM068992.1, from coordinate 30,550,726 downwards.
TGCTAATTTGTAAATTAAAATTTATATTTTCTGACCAAAAGTTCATTTTGATTCTATAGCGCATTTTTAGCGCCAATTTAACTCAATCTAATGTCAAGGAGTATGCGCATAAACCATTACTGGCCCAAAATTGCTTAGTACGCAGTTTAAGCGCCATTTTCTATCATTACAGTTTTAATCTTTGATAACTAAAGACGTATTTGTGCAAGTGCAGTGTAATTTGTTTAAAAACTATAAGTTTTAGTAAATTACTTTAAATTTTCGTGGTAAAATTTGTATTAAACAATTTAGTGATATTTTAATTTTGAAATATGCCAAGAAAACTAGGATTATCTCTTGGTAGAAAGAAATACTCTAAACAGAACCAATCAACACGTAAGTTTTTAAAGTATTTAAATAATTTTTAGTTATATATACAGTTTAAGAAATATTAAATTTGTTACTATAATTATTTAAAATCTATCTATAATCAGGAATTTTCGAAATTTAAAAAACCCAAGCCAAGCTTCTTTCAATAAAAAATACCGGGAAAATAAAACTTTTCCAAGAATTCTTTATTTCAGCATTTTTTTTAATAAAATTGATTTAATTCTTAATTATTTTATACTATAACAAAGAAAAAGTATCAATTTATAACATTTTAATATTAAAAATTTGATTTGTTTGGAATTGGCGGTATTTTAAAAGTACCGCGAAATGTAAAATATATCCATGGGCGTTACCAATTTTTTTTTTAATAATATTAAATTAAAATTGCAGATTTATTTAGGTTTAATGATTAAAACTTTTGAAATAATATTAATTAATGAACTTTTATGAAAATTTATCTGTTTTTAACAATAATTATTGATAAATCGTTTTATTCTATAAAAACTTATAAAATTTTATGATTACAGATAGATTAATAAATGATAAAAAAGTTACTATTTTAAAAAGTTATATCAATACGTATACTGAATAAAAATAAATATTTGAAACATTTTAAAATAAAATAAATTGTTTTATTAATGATGTATATTTGATATGTTAGCCAACTTTACATTATATTATTTATGATTTCATTTCTATATAATATAGCAACACCTTCGGCAACACCAGCAAAAGACGAGGAAACAGAAGTAACAACACCAGATGAAGATGGAGAAACAGACGTTATGGTAGAAATGGACGGCGAGGAGCAAACTGGATCTTCTTCGGATTCTTCTACGCCAGGAACAAGATCTCGAGGAAGAAAATGGTCGTCAAAACGAATAGGTCGTAAAGAAAAAGCAGGCAAACATTCAGGTAATTTTTATATAAAAATTTACATTAAATATAAAATTTTTTATAATTTATTATTTTACAGGAACACAACAAGAACCAAGACCATCTACATCCAGGGCAGCGGATGGATCATCCTCTTCGAAATTGCCTTCCTCTCCCATTCCTTCAACTCCCAATTCTCCTATAAGTCAAGTTCCTTCTACGTCATCTTCTCATAATTCACCTTCTCAAAGACGGCGACGTAATTTGGAAGTTGTTCCATCCTCTGATCGAGTTACTCGATCACGATCCAATTCTTCTACTTCAAATTCTTGCATTTCTTCTCCCTCGCCGCCAATTTCAAGTCCCGATTCTTCTCCTTTGCCTAGACGTAGCAATCGTGTTACGCGATCTCAATCAATTTCCTGCACTTCTTCTTCGACACCAGTTTCAAGCCCCGAAACTTCTCCTCTTCCTAAACGCAGACTTCGCGTCAATACATCTCAACCTTCCACATCCCGAATGATACTACCAATAGATCGCGACATCCTTCCTCCTCCCACTCCTACATTCATTCGGGCAATTACGCAAGAGGATCCTGAAGATATGGAAATCGAAGACCAGCAGGACCAACGAGACGAACCAATGGAGATACAAGAAGTAGGATCTACACCAGCAGAAGGAGGACCAGTAGCAGAAGGAGGAGCACCAGCAGCAGAAGGAGGAGCACCAGCAGCAGGAGGAGAAGCGGCAGCAGCAGGAGGAGAAGCGGCAGCAGCAGGAGGAGAAGCGGCAGCAGTACCACCACCACCAAATGCAGGTAACCGTTATTTACATGCAGTAATTGATCGAGTCCAGAATATTCAATATTCAATTTCAAATTTTAATTTTATTTGTGTATTTTGCAATGCTTTCTACTTTCGAGAGGAATGTAATTCAAGAGGCCAATTTTCCATTTGTTGCAAGTTAGGAGATGTTCATTTGGCTAATTTTCGAGATTACCCCGATCAGTTGCGTCGTCTTTTAAATAATCGCAATTATTTCAACAATATTCGTTCTTATAATTCTGCTTTTGCGTTTGCTTCCTTAGAGTGCAATCAACCTCAGTTGCCAGGTCAGGGTCCGCCAGTGTTTAGAGTCCAAGGTGAAATTCGTCATAGGTTCTCTCATATGGATGCTAATTTTCCCAATAATCAAAGGCGTTATTCCGATTTGTATTTTATTGATGCTCAAGTTGCTAATGGTGTGCGTGTGCAACATTATCAACTGGATAATCAGGTGGTGGAGGTTATTTCTGATTTCTTGATTGATAACAATCCATTCGTTCAAGGTTATCGTTTTCTGAGGGACGTTTATGATGAACAGGTGATCAATAATCGACCGGTGGAAAATCTTCAATTAGTTTTCGACAATCATCGTCAGTTCGATCCAAATTTTCGTCAATACGGAGCTGTCCATTGCAATGAGGTCGCTGCGGTTTTTGTTAGTGATGATGGGGAACCTCCGGTAGATTTGTGTTATCGAGTTTTTTGCAAGGCAAATCGAGGTGATTTTACGGATGTTTCTTTTCTAAGTTGTAATTGTGATCCCATGGTTTATCCTCTTATTTTCCCCTATGGTGAATCTGGTTGGCAACATGGTCTTCGACACAGTAGAACTAATGGTAACATTTCGATTAGAGAGTACTATTGTTATAGGTTGTCTTTTCGTTCGAATGATTTCAATGTCATTTTGAAGGTGGGCAAATTAACTCAACAGTTTGTTGTCAATTCCTATTTGAAAATTGAGGCCAGTCGTCTTAAATATATCCGAGAAAATCAAGGTACTCTTAGGGCTCAGTCGTATCAGGGTTTAATTGATTATCTTAATTCACGTCAATTAAACGGTAATGTGAACCCAGGAAATTTGTTTATTCTTCCGTCTTCTTTCGTGGGAAGTGAACGTTTCTTTCGAGAAAATTATTTAGATGCTATGGCTATTGTAGGTCAACATGGGAAGCCGGATTTGTTTTTAACGTTCACTTGCAATCCTAAATGGCCGGAAATTTCCAATAATTTGCAGGGAGGCGAATCATCAAATCGACCCGATTTGATTTCCAGAGTATTTCACTTGAAATTTTCTCAGTTTTTGTCCGATGTTACGAAAGGTCATATTTTTGGTGTTGTTGTTGGTTTTGTGTACGTCATCGAATTTCAAAAACGAGGTTTACCTCATGCTCATATGTTGTTGTGGTTGCATCATCAGGATAAAATTTTTGACGCTGTTACGGTGGATCGTCTTATATCGGCGGAAATTCCAAGGGATGATGAGGTTCTGAGGGAGTTGGTGTTATCTCATATGGTACATGGTCCGTGCAATTATCGTTGTCAAGACGATACCGGAAAATGTACCAAAAAATTTCCCAAGTCGTTAGTTGAGAATACAGATTTTAATGTCAACGGGTATCCATCTTATAGGCGACGTCCTACGGAACCCTTCGCTATCAGAGGTAGGTTGATCGATAATTCTTGGATTGTACCTTTCAATCCTTATTTGTTGAAGAAGTATCAGGGGCACATTAATGTTGAGGCTTGCTCTTCCATCAAATCGGTCAAGTATTTGTTTAAATATATCTACAAGGGTTATGATCGGGCTATTATTCAAATTCAAGCAGCCAATGCCGGTAATGATTTAGTTGAAAATTATGACGAAATCCGTCGGTTTTTGGATTGTCGTTATATTAGTGCGCCAGAATCGATGTGGCGTATATTAAAATTCAAATTACACGATCATTCGCATACAATTATTAGATTACCAGTGCATCTTCCGAATTATCAGATTGTCTATTTTAGACCTGAGGAGGCAGAAGATGTTGTCAATGCCCCCCGTGCTACCGAATTGACTGCTTGGTTTGTGTTGAATGAGCAATTTCCAGAGGCTCGCCAGTTTCTTTATACGGAAATTCCGTATCATTATACTTTCAATAAGCGAGAAGGTGTTTGGAGGCCCAGGGTTTATCGAACAAGGTGGATCATTCCGCGAATTTATTTTGTTAGTCCTCGAGAGGGTGAACGTTTTCATTTGCGTACTTTGTTACACCATGTGAGGGGAGCTACATCTTTTGATTTTTTGAAATCATATGAAAATGTCACTTATGCAACATTTCACGAAGCAGTCATTGCAAGAAATTTATTATTAAATGACGTAGTTTGGCATAATTGTTTGGAGGAGGCATCCGCCATACAAATGCCAAGCCAGTTGCGACGAATGTTTTGTCAAATGTTGGTATTTTGTGATATTCCCAATCCAGTTGTTTTGTTCGAACATTTCAAGGAGTTTTTGGCGGAGGATTATTTGAGGAATTTTCAAAGGGAAGTTGCTTTCGAAAAACTTTTGTTTTTCATAAATAGTTATTTGGGTCGTTTTGGTAAGGCTAATTCCGATTTTCTTTTGCCGATGCCTCAGCAGGTGGGTTTAGTCGTAGATGAGGAGGATAATATTGGCCTGAATCATAACATCGAGGAAGTTAGGGAAGCATTTTTCAGAAAAGTAAATTCATTAAACGTTCAGCAAAGATTTGTATACGACCAAATTGTGGATTCGCTCCGATTATTGAATGGAGATAACAGAAATGTTTTCTTTTTAGAGGGTCAGGCCGGTTGTGGAAAAACATTTTTAATAAATACAATTTTAGAATATTGTCAGATGAGTGGCAAGCCTTTTTTGGCTATGGCATTTACTGGCATCGCGGCAAATTTATTGATAACGGGTAGAACTGTTCATTCTTTGTTTTCACTTCCCGTTCCATTTGATAGTAATTCGACATCACGTCTCGACAATCAGTCAGAACAAGCTATAAGAATTAATGCGGCACATTTTATTTTATGGGATGAAATTTCTATGGTCAGTAAACATATGTTACGTTGCGTAGATGAAAAACTACGTGATTTAACAGGTGTTGATCGACCATTCGGCGGTAAATTAATTTTAGCGTGTGGTGACTTTCGTCAATGTGCTCCGATCGTCAAGTTTGGTGGAGAAATGCAAGTTTGTGCTTCAAGTGTAAAGAGTTCGCCGATTTGGCCACAATTCGTTCGTTTCGAATTGTCAGAGAATATGCGTGCGTTGCCGCACGAAATAGATTTTAAGAATTGGCTTCTGGGAATAGGTAATGCTACTGCATTTAGACGGCAATTGTCAACATCAATATTTGTGGTGGATATTCCTCCGGAAATTTTAGTTGTGGATGTTGTTAATAGAATTTTCGGTATTACTCCATTGCTTCCACCAACAGCAGAACAAACTGTTGAATATTTGAATCGTGCTATTTTAACTCCATGCAATGAACATGTGCGTCAATTGAATGGAAGAATTCTTAATTTGCTCCAAGGTGATGTTCGAGAATATTTCAGCACTGATAAATTAGTTTTTCAGGACGGTGATCAAAGAGATGAGATGGAGAATGCTTGGCCTACTGAATTTTTAAATAGTTTGGAGGCAACGAGTTTGCCTTCACATAAATTGCGTTTAAAGGTTGGTGCAACAATAATGCTTTTGAAAAATTTAGATGTGCAACGTGGATTGTGTAATGGTACGCGGTTAATTGTTCAAAGATTATTCGATAATTTTATTGAAGCAGCATTTATTAATCCAACGACTGCTCAGCAATCATTCGAATTTATACCGAGGATTGATTGCCAATGTATAAATAGTGCTGAACTTCCAGTGAACATGATACGACGTCAATTTCCTATTTCTTTAGGTTTTGCAATGACGATCAATAAAAGCCAAGGTCAAACTTTTGAAAATGTTGGGGTATATTTACCACGTCCAGTATTTAGCCACGGTCAATTGTATGTAGCGTTTTCTAGGGCTAAAAGTTTTCAACAATTGGCAGTTCAAGTTGAATCTTTAGATGTAATACGACACGGTGTTTTACCTGATGGAGAAGGTGCCATCACGCAAAATGTTGTATACAAAGATCTTTTGTAAACAATATTTTGTAAAAATGTCCGTGTTGATATTACTTCAAAGAGAAGACTTCTATTACCGATTGTTTAAAACTTATTTTGGCATATGAAAATGTTAAATATAATTATTATGGTTAGTACAATAAATGTAAAATCATTTTTCTTTTAATATTTTTAAAATGTGGGCTTTTAGTGAAAATTATTGCGAAGCTATTGAAATTTTAAAATGACGTTTATTATCATTATTTACTATTTATTCAGAAAGCAATCAATATCCACAGTTTAAGTTTAAATGATGCATAAAATTCAAAATTCAAAATTTATTTTGCTTTAATATCGATTATTTTATGTATACTATTACCATTACATGATATTCGTTTCATACCTGAATCGTTCTAAAGTGTAACAAAGTAGCATTAATCTTTTTAGGTAATTTATATCTACTATTTAAAAGTTTTATCGACCAAATTTTTTTCTTCTCATCGATTACCGGAAGATTAATTAATTATCTTTGCTGAAATTTATTCAAACACTACTTTGACGCAAAAGAATTCTTCATTTAATTTACGTGTATGCTCATTTTATGACTTTTAATTTGTACGATTTAAATAATTTCAGTGTTGCTGTTGGTAAACGAGGTAAAGGAGTCCGTACCGGACATGCTGTTAATTAACAATCACAATTGAAAATTTTTGGACAATATTTACTGTGAATATTTATGTTGATGATTAAAGAGAAGACAATTTTTTTAATCTTTTTCTGTCAATTGGAAACGATTTTTTTTTGTTACGCGTTATTCATATTTTGCTTATTTATTGTTTCAATTTTATTTTAAATCGTATAAATTCTTTACATTTAAAGTAAAAATTAACATTTCACTGCTAAACTTGATAAAGGAACATATTAACATACGTTAATATAAATTTATCGTCAATAAGAAATTTCATTTCAATGAATAAAATGCCCATATTAATTCTTATAGTTACATCTAATTAATTGCCGAGGTTACAGTTGAATTATTATTGAATAAAATAGAAAATGTATAATAAAGAATGAATATTACGTCGCAAAATTTTTTTTTTGTAATTTTTTGCAATAATCTATTTTATGAATAAAATAGAAATGGTTTTCCATCTAATTGTGTTCTTCTGTCTTTCTCTATATTGTAAAAAAACTCAAAAAAACAAAAAAAAAAATAAAAAACCAAAAAAACCAAAAAAATTATAAAACATAAAATCCAAAAAAAATTTTTTCTTAGTACATTTTGTACTTTGGGAGGGGGTTTTAGTGGGTAAAAATCCTACACTTTACAGAATACGGGTTCTGTAATGTCTTTTGAAGATTTCCCCCTACCCACGTAAAAAAAATAAAAAAAACAGTCTAGAAGAAATTATTTGCCCTCCCCCTTACTGTAATTTGTAAAGCTAATGAAAATAAACATTTTAAATTGATTGTAATATTGTAAATATTTGTTAATTGTTATTTTGTTTTATAAATTTTGATTAAATAAAATTTATTATTCCAATTGTATTTTTTTTTACTCTTTTTCCTTTTATATCTTTTATATTATAGGTCGATAAAAAAACACTGGATATTACATTTATAATTTATGCAATAAGGTAATAGTATAAACACTACCACTGCGTGCCGAGCGTAGCGAGGTTCGCAGCACGTAAGTATTTTTATATTTGATATTATTGTATTTAAATCTTTCACTAAATTATCTTGGACTAATTTAAATTTATTTTAATAAATTGTATGTTTGATATTATTATGTGTAAATCTATCACTGCGTGCCGAGCGAAGCGAGGTTCGCAGCACCAAATTAATTTCAACTAATTATAAATTATTTTATTTTATTTGGTTATATTTATATTTGATACTATTGGATTTAAATCTTTTACTAGGATTAATTTAAATTTATTTTAATAATTTTTATGTTTGATTTTATTAGGTTTAAATCTATCACTGCGTGCCGAGCGAAGCGAGGTTCGCAGCACCAAATTAAAAGTTATTTAATTCTCTTTTTTTTTAATCAAAAAAATAGAAATAATAATTTTTTAAATCTTATTGTTTCTACACTTTATTATTTACTTTTCTGTACTTTTTTTCTTTCGTATATTTGAAATAATAAAATGAAGAATGTTTTATGAAAAAAGTTGAATCATTTATTGGAAATTCTAATCGTATATAATGTTATTTAATTTCATAACCACACCCCAAAAGGGGCGTTACCTTTCTAATACGCCTTAATTTTAATGAGATTGATCTGAACCATTTTTTAAGCTTTAATAAATGGAGCACAAGGAAAGTCGATAAGATTAAGGCGTGGACGAATTGCACTAATGAAATTTAAATAATTTTTTTTTTCTTTTCATTTCTTATTTTCTTTAGTTAATTATATGAATTAAAAATTAATGTAAAAATAAAAAAGACACTTTATTAGAAAGTGAATATATCAACTAGTCGGTATATATTAAGGAGTGTTTGATGGGATTTTTGTGATTTTTTTTTTCGGTTGTTTTTTGATGGTTTTTTATGAATTTTGGTATGTTTGTAGAGGTGGTTGAAAAGTTTTTTTTGACTATTTTTTTTTTTAAATTGGACTACCCCTAACGAAGGGATGATTTTTTTTCGAAAAATCACTTTTTTTGTAAAAACTCGGTCAAATGTTGATAAATTTTAAAATTTAATACATGGTTAGATTCGGGGTTTAATTTCGAAGAAAACTGTAGTTGAAATTTTTCGATATCATCATCCCTTGTAAAAATATTCCATTTTTTCAACCCTCATGTTTTGCGTTTTTTTTGGAAAACACTAAACGTCCCATAAAACGTGCACCATACAAGATATCGAAATGAAACAAAAACAGTTGTTTTCAGCTCATCGAGATCTATTAGAAACTGTCTTTTTATATTTTTTTTTATACAGGGTCTTTTTGTAATCGTCGTGAATGTTGAAAAATTTTTATTTTTTAAGAGGGTACATTTTTTACTAAATCCGGTCCTGTACGAAAACGAAGAACTACAATTTAATGAAATCTAAAAGGATTTCTTCGTATTTAAATAAGCTTTCACGTGATGGGTTTTTTTGAAATTTTTTTCATTTTACCCCCTTTATAATGAAAACAATTGAAAAATTGAAAAATTTCGACATGTAATTTTTACATCATTTTTCAACTTTGAAAAATTGATGATGGCTAAAGTATTGATCCGATCGAAATCGGGTTAGCACCAATCGATTCCCTATTAAATTCTGTACAAAATAGACCCCTCAAATTTTTTCAACCCTTACACAGTTTTGCTGGAGAAATTATTTTTACAAGTCATAATTTTACCTTTTCAAAATTAAAAAACTACCCTTAAAATTACAACCCTTATCCGATTTTGTTCGAGTATTTTTTTTCCTACAGTACTTTTGACAAGCTTTCCAACGATGTACCATAATCCGTCACTATTCTTAAGACATGGGCGTAGGATCTCGAAATTTTTTTGGGGTTGAAATTGCAAAAAAAAACATGAAAATCGGTTTGGGCGTATGCTCGGAACCCACCCTACCGATTTTAATGAAGTTTGTGTCAAAATGTAGACAAAACATAAGAAATTGCAGTAACGCATCGCGATTTTTCGATTTCCACCCCTAAAAAATTTTACACCCCAAAAACGATTTTTTCGAAAATTTCGAATCGCCGCCATTTTGTTATTTTTCAAAATTTTCAAATCGCATATAGCCTATCCATGAGATATTTTTAAGTATATTATTCATGAATTTTTTTCAGATTTTTAAAAAAAATTTACTACCCCAAACAGGTACAATTCAATTTTTCAATTTTTGGTCAAAATTGCCAATTTTCGCCATTTTTCATTTTTACCCCCAAGTTGACATTTTGAAAATATCGCATGTAAACCATCTTAAAGAGAATTTTATGAGCTATCTGATGTATATTTTATTTTTTCGATTACAATAAATTCAAGGGATGAAATTTGGCTCTAACAAAAAGGGGTGAGTTTTTATTAACATTTTTTAAACGGCCGCCATTTTTTTGTTTTTTAAAATTTTCAAATCGCATATAGCCTATCCATGAGATATTTTTAAGTATATTATTCATGAATTTTTCAGATTTAAAAAAAAAAATTTCAACCCCAAACAGGTACAATTCAATTTTTTTGTCAAAATTGCCAATTTTCGCCATTTTTCAATAATTTTCACCCCCAAATTGACATTTTAAAAAACTACATATAAATATTTTTTTTTATGAGCTATCCGATGCATATATCGTTTTTTCAATTTTGACTTTCTTTAGGGGTGAAATTTGGTTTTAAACATAACGATATCATGTTATTCCATCCCCATTACCTATTTCGATTACGAGCGGTCAAAATTCGTGAAAAATTTTTACAAAAATTTACATTGGTCTCTTTAATATTGAATAACTTTTTTACTATTACGATTTAAGAAACCAAAAAAGGTATAGATAGTTAGGGGAAAGATGTAGGTAGAATATAAACCTAATTTGATTTCTTCGATTTCATAATTGTGGAAATTATACAGGGTCAAAGTTGGAAAAAAAATTTTAAGAAATTTTTCCTTAAAAAATTCATTACGCCTACACCACTGGATATTAAGAAACTAAATATACATCAAATGAAAGAGGACCAAGTATACTATCATAAAAAAAATACATTTTGAAATTTTTTTATATACAGTTGAAGTTATTCCATTTTTAAAAATTTTCAATTTACGTTTCAAAGGGGTACCCCTTTGGAATGAAAATCGAAAAAAAATCGTTGATCATGGATTTGGACCAAAATTTGCAGAAAGGGGTTTTTTGGGATGGACATTCCGAAAAAAAAGTCATTTTCTGAAAAAAAAATTTCCTTCGGAAAATTTTCCAGGAAAATTGGTTTTTCCGAGTTAATATTGAACCTACCTTAAAAATAACATCATTTTTGAACTTTTTGGACCCAAAAACATTATTATACATAATTTTTTCCATTAATTTATTATACTCTCAGATTTTGAAAATTTGGCTCAAAAACCGCGAAAAATTTTTATGAATTTTTACCTCGCTCTCTTTATTCTTGAATAACTTTTTTTCTATAAGGATTTAAGGCATCAAAAGGGCATAGATAGATAGAGGATAGATTAAGCTAAAAGATGAACCTAATTTGGTTTCTTCAATTTTATATATGCCAAAGTTATACAGGGTCAAACTTGAAAAAAATTTTAAAAAAAATTTTTTCTTTAAAAATTCATTACGTCTACGCCACTGGAGATTAAGAAATCAAATACACCTCAAATGAAAGAGGACCACCTATACTATCATAAAAAAAATACATTTCGACTTTTTTTTAATTACACTTGAAGTTATTGCATTTTTAAAAATTTCAATTTTCATTTCAAAGGGGTACCCCTTTGGAATGATTTTTGAGAAAAAAATCAACGATCTTGGATTTGGACCAAAATTTGCATACAGGGATTTTTGGGGATGGACATTTCGAAAATAAACTCATTTTCTTAAAAAAAAAATTTCCTTCGTGGAAACGTGGAAATTTTCCAGGAAAATTGGTTTTTCCGGGTTAATATTAAACCTACTTTAAAAATAACATCATTTTTGAACTTTTTGGACCCAAAAACATTATTAGACATAATTTTTTCCATTAATTTATTATACTCTCAGATTTTGAAATTTTGACCCAAAAACCGAGAAAAATTTTTATGAATTTTTACATTGCTCTTTTTAATCTTGAATAACTATTTTCCTATATAGATTTAAGGAACCAAAAGGGCATAGATAGATAGAGGATAGATTAAGTTAAAAGATAAACCTAATTTGGTTTCTTCAATTTCATATATGCCAAAGTTATACAGGGTCAAAGTTGAAAAAAATTTAAAAAAAAAATTTTTTTTAAAACCCTCATTACGTCTACGCCACTGGAGATTAAGAAATCAAATACACATCAAATGAAAGAGGACCACCTATACTATCATAAAAAATACATTTTGAATTTTTTTTTAATTACAGTCAAGTTATTGAATTTTTAAAAATTTCAATTTTCATTTCAAAGGGGTACCCCTTTGGAATGATTTTCGATAAAAAAATCATTGATCTTGGATTTGGACCAAAATTTGCATACATGGGTTTTTTGGGATGGACATTTCGAAAAAAAAGTCATTTTCTTAAAAAAAATTTCTTTATGGAAATTTTCCAGGAAAATTGGATTTTCCGGGTTATTTTTCAAGTTTTCTTAAAAATAATATCATTTTTGGATTTTCCGGACCAAAAAACTAAATAACGCATAATTTTTCCAATGGATATTTTATTAATCATGACTATAAAATATCATTTAATAATAATTTTAAGGTAATCACTAAAGAAATCTGTAATTTATATTTTTAAAAAAGAAGAATTTTCCATGATATTTAAGCATGCAATTGAAATAAGAGCAAGATATATAATAAATCAGGTTGATTCATTATTATAGGTGTTCAACCGGATATGACGTCACCAGAATGCCGATTTTAATATTATATCTTTTAAAAAGAATTATTATTGAAACTTTTAAATATTACATAGCAACAAAATAAATACAAATTTTATTGTTTTTAAACCTTATTATTTAGTTTTGTACTCGCCATTTTCAGCAAAAATGTTTTATACTAAAAAAGAAGAAGAATGTTCTATGAAAATTACAACTGTCAAGTTTTTAAACAATTAACTCATTTATTTTTTAAGATTTTATAGCAAATACTTTTAAATTTCAACAGATTGTGAATACATTTAATCGTAAATTCAATTTTCTTTGTTCGGATTTCTCCATTTGCATGTTTTCGAACCCTATCGACCGGGCACATGCGCACGACGATATCCGAACAATCTCGAACGGTCATTTAAAATAAAATCGATTCTTTGGATGCGTGGACGAACATGCGCAATACCAAATCCGAACAATCCCGAGCATTCATCGATTCTTTTGGAGGCGTGGACGAATTGCACTAATGAAATTTAATTAAATCTTTTTTTCTTTTTGATATAATTGGATTTAAATTTTTAACAAAACAAACTTGGACTAATATAAATTAATTTCAATTATTTTTGTATGTTCTTATTAGGTTTAAATCTACCACTGCGTGCCGAGCGAAGCGAGGTTCGCAGCACCAAAATAATATAATCTATTTAAAAATTGTTTTATTTAATTCTCTTTTTTATAAAGAAATTGTAGATTAGAAAAATTAAAGTAATTACTTTTTAAATTTTATTGTTTCTGCACTTTCTATTTATTTTTTGTACTTTTTTTTTAACATAATTCGATATAAAAAAATGGAGATTGTTTTATGAGGAGAAAAAAATCAAGACTATTATATACTAAAAAGTTGAATCATTTATCGGAAATTCGAATTGTTTATGTCATTTAATTTCATAACCACACCCCAAAAGGGGCGTTACCTTTTTAATACGCCTTAATTTTAACGACATTGGTCAGAACCTTTTTTAAAGCTTCAATAGGCGCGTATGGAAAGTTGATAAGATTAAGGCGTGGACGAATTGCACTAATGAAATTTAATTAAATCTTTTTTTCTTTTTGATATAATTGGATTTAAATTTTTAACAAAATAAACTTGGACTAATATAAATTAATTTCAATTATTTTTGTATGTTCTTATTAGGTTTAAATCTACCACTGCGTGCCGAGCGAAGCGAGGTTCGCAGCACCAAAATAATATAATCTATTTAAAAATGGTTTTATTTAATTCTCTTTTTTATAAAGAAATTGTAGATTAGAAAAATTAAAGTAATCACTTTTTAAATTTTATTGTTTCTGCACATTATTATTTATTTTTTGTACTTTTTTTTCTTTAATATATTCGATATAAGAAAAATGGAGATTGTTTTATGAGGAGAAAAAAATCAAGGCTATTATATACTAAAAAGTTGAATCATTTATCGGAAATTCGAATTGTTTATGTCATTTAATTTCATAACCACACCCCAAAAGGGGCGTTACCTTTTTAATACGCCTTAATTTTAACACGATTGGTCAGAACTTTTTTAAAGCTTTAATAGGCGGCACGCAAGAAAAGTCGATTTGATTAAGGTGTGGACGAATTGCACTAATGAAATTTAATTAAATCTTTTTTCTTTTTGATATAATTGGATTTAAATTTTTAACAAAATAAACTTGGACTAATATAAATTAATTTCAATTATTTTTGTATGTTCTTATTAGGTTTAAGTCTACCACTGCGTGCCGAGCGAAGCGAGGTTCGCAGCACCAAAATAATATATAATATCTAATTAAAAATTATTTTATTTAATTCTTTTTTTTAATAAAGAAATTATACATTAAGAAAATTAAAATAATCATTTTTTAAATTTTATTGTTTCTACACTTTATTATTTATTTTTTGTACTTTCTTTAACATATTCGATATAAAAAATGGAGATTGTTTTATGAGAAGAAAAAAATCAAGGCTATTATATACTAAAAGTTGAAACATTTATCGAAAATTCGAATTGTTTATAATGTCATTTAATTTCATAACCACACCCCAAAAGGGGCGTTACCTTTTAATACGCCTTAATTTTAACGCGATTGGTCAGAACCTTTTTTAAACTTCAATAGGCGGAGCGCAAGGAAAGTCGATAAGATTAAGGCGTGGACGAATTGCACTAATGAAATTTAATTTAATCTTTTTTCTTTTTATTTCTTTAATTTTATACATTAAAAATTAAAAAAAATAAAAAAAATATAAAATATAAAAAACACTTTATATTTAAAGTGTATATATCAACTAGTCGGTATATATTAAGGAGTGTTTGTTGAGATTTTTGTGATTTTTTTTTTCGGTTGTTTTTTGATGGTTTTTTATGAATTTTGGTATGGTTATAGAGGTGGTTGAAAAGTTTATTTTGACTATTTTTTTTTTTAAATTGGACTACCCCTAACGAAGGGATGATTTTTTTTCGAAAAATCACTTTTTTTGTAAAAACTCGGTCAAATGTTGATAAATTTTAAAATTTAATACATGGTTAGATTCGGGGTTTAATTTCGAAGAAAACTGTAGTTGAAATTTTTCGATATCATCATCCCTTGTAAAAATATTCCATTTTTTCAACCCTCATGTTTTGCGTTTTTTTTGGAAAACACTAAACGTCCCATAAAACGTGCACCATACAAGATATCGAAATGAAACAAAAACAGTTGTTTTCAGCTCATCGAGATCTATTAGAAACTGTCTTTTTATATTTTTTTTTATACAGGGTCTTTTTGTAATCGTCGTGAATGTTGAAAAATTTTTATTTTTTAAGAGGGTACATTTTTTTACTAAATCCGGTCCTGTACGAAAACGAAGAACTACAATTTAATGAAATCTAAAAGGATTTCTTCGTATTTAAATAAGCTTTCACGTGATGGGTTTTTTTTTGAAATTTTTTTTCATTTTACCCCCTTTATAATGAAAACAATTGAAAAATTGAAAAATTTCGACATGTAATTTTTACATCATTTTTCAACTTTAAAAATTGATGATGGCTAAAGTATTGATCCGATCGAAATCGGGTTAGCACCAATCAATTCCTTATTAAATTCTGTACAAAATGCACCCCTCAAATTTTTTCAACCCTTACACAGTTTTGCTGGAGAAATTATTTTTACAAGTCATAATTTTACCTTTTCAAAATTAAAAAACTACCCTTAAAATTACAACCCTTATCCGATTTTGTTCGAGTATTTTTTTTCCGATAGTACTTTTGAAAAGCTTTCCAATGATGTACCATAATCCGCCAAAATTCTAAAGACATGGGCGTAGGAACTCAAAATCTTTTTGGGGTTGAAATGGCAAAAAAACATGAAAATCGCTTTGGGCGTATGCTCGGAACCCACCCTACCGATTTTAATGAAGTTTGTGTCAAAATGTAGACAAAACATGCGAAATTGCCGTGTTTTCGACTAAGAAATTTTTCGATTTCCACCCCTAAAAAATTTTACACCCCAAAAACGATTTTTTCGAAAATTTTGAATCGCCGCCATTTTGTTATTTTTCAAAATTTTCAAATCGCATATAGCCTATCCATGAGATATTTTTAAGTATATTATTCATGAATTTTTTCAGATTTTTTAAAAAAATTTACTACCCCAAACAGGTACAATTCAATGTTTTAAATCTATAAAATTGCCTAATTTCGCTATTTTTGAACTGTTTTTACCCCCCAAGTTGACATTTTGAAAATATCGCATGTAAACCATCTTAAAGAGAATTTTATGAGCTATCTGATGTATATTTTATTTTTTCGATTACAATAAATTCAAGGGATGAAATTTGGCTCTAACAAAAAGGGGTGAGTTTTTATTAACATTTTTTAAACGGCCGCCATTTTTTTGTTTTTTAAAATTTTCAAATCGCATATAGCCTATCCATGAGATATTTTTAAGTATATTATTCATGAATTTTTTCAGATTTAAAAAAAAAAAATTTCAACCCCAAACAGGTACAATTCAATTTTTTTTTGTCAAAATTGCCAATTTTCGCCATTTTTCATTTTTTTTACCCCCCAAGTTGACATTTTAAAAAAATCACATATTTTTTTTTTTTTTAAGCTATCCGATGCATATATCGTTTTTTCAATTTTGACTTTCTTTAGGGGTGAAATTTGGTTTTAAACATAACGATATCATGTTATTCCATCCCCATTACCTATTTCGATTACGAGCGGTCAAAATTCGTGAAAAATTTTTACAAAAATTTACATTGGTCTCTTTAATATTGAATAACTTTTTACTATTACGATTTAAGAAACCAAAAAGGTATAGATAGTTAGGGAAAGATGTAGGTAGAATATAAACCTAATTTGATTTCTTCGATTTCATAATTGTGGAAATTATACAGGGTCAAAGTTGGAAAAAAATTTTAAGAAATTTTTCCTTAAAAAATTCATTACGCCTACACCACTGGATATTAAGAAACTAAATATACATCAAATGAAAGAGGACCAAGTATACTATCATAAAAAAATACATTTTGAAATTTTTTATATACAGTTGAAGTTATTCCATTTTTAAAAATTTTCAATTTACGTTTCAGAGGGGTACCCCTTTGGAATGAAAATCGAAAAAAAATCGTTGATCATGGATTTGGACCAAAATTTGCAGAAAGGGGTTTTTTGGGATGGACATTCCGAAAAACTAGTCATTTTCTGAAAAAATTTCCTTCGGAAAATTTTCCAGGAAAATTGGTTTTTCCGAGTTAATATTGAACCTACCTTAAAAATAACATCATTTTTGAACTTTTTGGACCCAAAAACATTATTATACATAATTTTTTCCATTAATTTATTATACTCTCAGATTTTGAAAATTTGGCTCAAAAACCGCGAAAAATTTTTATGAATTTTTACCTCGCTCTCTTTATTCTTGAATAACTTTTTTTCTATAAGGATTTAAGGCATCAAAAGGGCATAGATAGATAGAGGATAGATTAAGCTAAAAGATGAACCTAATTTGGTTTCTTCAATTTTATATATGCCAAAGTTATACAGGGTCAAACTTGAAAAAAATTTTAAAAAAAATTTTTTCTTTAAAAATTCATTACGTCTACGCCACTGGAGATTAAGAAATCAAATACACCTCAAATGAAAGAGGACCACCTATACTATCATAAAAAAAATACATTTCGACTTTTTTTTAATTACACTTGAAGTTATTGCATTTTTAAAAATTTCAATTTTCATTTCAAAGGGGTACCCCTTTGGAATGATTTTGAAAAAAAATCAACGATCTTGGATTTGGACCAAAATTTGCATACAGGGATTTTTGGGGATGGACATTTCGAAAATAAACTCATTTTCTTAAAAAAAATTTCCTTCGTGGAAACGTGGAAATTTTCCAGGAAAAATGGTTTTTCCGGGTTAAAATTAAACCTACTTTAAAAATAACATAATTTTTGAACTTTTTGGACCCAAAAACTTTATTAGACATAATTTTTTCAATAAGTTATTATACTCTAAGATTTTGAAATTTTGACCCAAAAAACCGAGAAAAATTTTTATGAATTTTTACATTGCTCTTTTTAATCTTGAATAACTATTTTCCTATATAGATTTAAGGAACCAAAAGGGCATAGATAGATAGAGGATAGATTAAGTTAAAAGATAAACCTAATTTGGTTTCTTCAATTTCATATATGCCAAAGTTATACAGGGTCAAAGTTGAAAAAAATTTAAAAAAAAAATTTTTTTTAAAACCCTCATTACGTCTACGCCACTGGAGATTAAGAAATCAAATACACATCAAATGAAAGAGGACCACCTATACTATCATAAAAAAAATACATTTTGAATTTTTTTTAATTACAGTCCAAGTTATTGAATTTTTAAAAATTTCAATTTTCATTTCAAAGGGGTACCCCTTTGGAATGATTTTCGATAAAAAAATCATTGATCTTGGATTTGGACCAAAATTTGCATACATGGGTTTTTTGGGATGGACATTTCGAAAAAAAAGTCATTTTCTTAAAAAAAAATTTCTTTATGGAAATTTTCCAGGAAAATTGGATTTTCCGGGTTATTTTTCAAGTTTTCTTAAAAATAATATCATTTTTGGATTTTCCGGACCAAAAAACTAAATAACGCATAATTTTTCCAATGGATATTTTATTAATCATGACTATAAAATATCATTTAATAATAATTTTAAGGTAATCACTAAAGAAATCTGTAATTTATATTTTTAAAAAAGAAGAATTTTCCATGATATTTAAGCATGCAATTGAAATAAGAGCAAGATATATAATAAATCAGGTTGATTCATTATTATAGGTGTTCAACCGGATATGACGTCACCAGAATGCCGATTTTAATATTATATCTTTTAAAAAGAATTATTATTGAAACTTTTAAATATTACATAGCAACAAAATAAATACAAATTTTATTGTTTTTAAACCTTATTATTTAGTTTTGTACTCGCCATTTTCAGCAAAAATGTTTTATACTAAAAAAGAAGAAGAATGTTCTATGAAAATTACAACTGTCAAGTTTTTAAACAATTAACTCATTTATTTTTTAAGATTTTATAGCAAATACTTTTAAATTTCAACAGATTGTGAATACATTTAATCGTAAATTCAATTTTCTTTGTTCGGATTTCTCCATTTGCATGTTTTCGAACCCTATCGACCGGGCACATGCGCACGACGATATCCGAACAATCTCGAACGGTCATTTAAAATAAAATCGATTCTTTGGATGCGTGGACGAACATGCGCAATACCAAATCCGAACAATCCCGAGCATTCATCGATTCTTTTGGAGGCGTGGACGAATTGCACTAATGAAATTTAATTAAATCTTTTTTTCTTTTTGATATAATTGGATTTAAATTTTTAACAAAACAAACTTGGACTAATATAAATTAATTTCAATTATTTTTGTATGTTCTTATTAGGTTTAAATCTACCACTGCGTGCCGAGCGAAGCGAGGTTCGCAGCACCAAAATAATATAATCTATTTAAAAATTGTTTTATTTAATTCTCTTTTTTTATAAAGAAATTGTAGATTAGAAAAATTAAAGTAATTACTTTTTAAATTTTATTGTTTCTGCACTTTACTATTTATTTTTTGTACTTTTTTTTCTTTAACATAATTCGATATAAAAAAATGGAGATTGTTTTATGAGGAGAAAAAAATCAAGACTATTATATACTAAAAAGTTGAATCATTTATCGGAAATTCGAATTGTTTATGTCATTTAATTTCATAACCACACCCCAAAAGGGGCGTTACCTTTTTAATACGCCTTAATTTTAACGACATTGGTCAGAACCTTTTTTAAAGCTTCAATAGGCGCGTATGGAAAGTTGATAAGATTAAGGCGTGGACGAATTGCACTAATGAAATTTAATTAAATCTTTTTTTCTTT
Organism: Ophraella communa; assembly: GCA_035357415.1. Taxonomy (NCBI): domain Eukaryota; kingdom Metazoa; phylum Arthropoda; class Insecta; order Coleoptera; family Chrysomelidae; genus Ophraella; species Ophraella communa. The sequence continues at coordinate 30,530,618 of CM068992.1, read as the reverse complement.
TTGATATAATTGGATTTAAATTTTTAACAAAATAAACTTGGACTAATATAAATTAATTTCAATTATTTTTGTATGTTCTTATTAGGTTTAAATCTACCACTGCGTGCCGAGCGAAGCGAGGTTCGCAGCACCAAAATAATATAATCTATTTAAAAATGGTTTTATTTAATTCTCTTTTTTTATAAAGAAATTGTAGATTAGAAAAATTAAAGTAATCACTTTTTAAATTTTATTGTTTCTGCACATTATTATTTATTTTTTGAACTTTTTTTCTTTAATATATTCGATATAAGAAAAATGGAGATTGTTTTATGAGGAGAAAAAATCAAGGCTATTATATACTAAAAAGTTGAATCATTTATCGGAAATTCGAATTGTTTATGTCATTTAATTTCATAACCACACCCCAAAAGGGGCGTTACCTTTTAATACGCCTTAATTTTAACACGATTGGTCAGAACTTTTTTTAAAGCTTTAATAGGCGGCACGCAAGAAAAGTCGATTTGATTAAGGTGTGGACGAATTGCACTAATGAAATTTAATTAAATCTTTTTTTCTTTTTGATATAATTGGATTTAAATTTTTAACAAAATAAACTTGGACTAATATAAATTAATTTCAATTATTTTTGTATGTTCTTATTAGGTTTAAGTCTACCACTGCGTGCCGAGCGAAGCGAGATTCGCAGCACCAAAATAATATATAATATCTAATTAAAAATTATTTTATTTAATTCTTTTTTTTTAATAAAGAAATTATACATTAAGAAAATTAAAATAATCATTTTTTAAATTTTATTGTTTCTACACTTTATTATTTATTTTTTGTACTTTCTTTATTATTCGATATAAAAAAATGGAGATTGTTTTATGAGAAGAAAAAAATCAAGGCTATTATATACTAAAAAGTTGAAACATTTATCGAAAATTCGAATTGTTTATAATGTCATTTAATTTCATAACCACACCCCAAAAGGGGCGTTACCTTTTTAATACGCCTTAATTTTAACGCGATTGGTCAGAACCTTTTTTAAAGCTTCAATAGGCGGAGCGCAAGGAAAGTCGATAAGATTAAGGCGTGGACGAATTGCACTAATGAAATTTAATTTAATCTTTTTTTCTTTTTATTTCTTTAATTTTATATATTAAAAATTAAAAAAAAAATAAAAAAAAATATAAAATATAAAAAACACTTTATAATTAAAGTGTATATATCAACTAGTCGGTATATATTAAGGAGTGTTTGTTGTGATTTTTATGATTTTTTTTTTCGGTTGTTTTTTGATGGTTTTTTGTGAATTTTGGTATGTTTGTAGAGGTGGTTGAAAAGTTTGTTTTTATATTTTTTTTTTTTAAATTGGACTACCCCTAACGAAGGGATGATTTTTTTTCGGAAAATCACTTTTTTCTATAAAACTCGGTCAAATGTTGATGGATTTTAAAATTTAATACATGGTTAAATTCGGGGTTTAATTTCGAAGAAAACTGTAGTTGAAATTTTTCGATATCATCATCCCTTTTAAAAATATTCCATTTTTTCAACCCTCATGTTTTACGTTTTTTTTGGAAATTATAAAAAGTGTTATAAAACGTGCACCATACAAGATATCGAAATGAAACAAAAACTGTTGTTTTCAGCTCATCGAGATCTATTAGAAACTGTCTTTTTAAAATTTTTTTTATACAGGGTCTTTTTGGAATCGTCGTGAATGTTGAAAAATTTTTATTTTTTACAAGGGTACATTTTTTTACTAAATCCGGTCCTGTACGAAAACGGAAAACTACAATTTAATGAAATCTAAAAGGTTTTCTTCGTAATTAAATAAGCTTTCACGTGATGTGTCTTTTTTTCCAAAAAAATTTCATTTTACCCCCTTTATAATGAAAACAATTGAAAAATTTAAAAATTTCGACATGTAATTTTTACATCATTTTTCAACTTTGAAAATTGATGATGGCTAAACTACTGATCTGATCGAAATCGGACCACCACCAATCGATTCCCTATTAAATTCTGTACAAAATGCACCCCTCAAATTTTTTCATCCCTTACACAGTTTTCCTGGAGAAATTATTTTTAAAAGTCATTTTTTCACTTTTTTAAAATTAAAAAACTACCCTTAAAATTACAACCCTTATCCGATTTTGTTCGAGTATTTTTTTTCCAATACTACTTTTGACAAGCTTTCCAATGATGTACCATAATCCGCCAAAATTCGAAAAACATGGGCGTAGGAACTCGAAATTTTTTTGGGGTTGAAATGGCGAAAAATTCACGTAAATTGGGGGAGACTTTTCTGAGAATCCCACCGAACCGATTTTAATGGTGTTTGTGTCAAAATGTAGAAAAACCACCGTAGATTGCAGAGTACGGTATAACCATTATAATTTCCACCCCCAAAAAAAATTACACCCCTAAATCGATTTTGTCGAAAATAACGAATTGCCGCCATTTTTTTTATTTTTCAAAATTTTCAAATCTCATATAGCCTACTTTTTAAGTTGGATAAAGGAGAGTTTTCATGAATTTTTTCAAATTTTTAAAAAAATTATTACTACCCCAAAAAGGGGTTTATGGTTTTTTCGTATTTTAAAACTTCATTTTTTTGATTTTTTTTTCACCCCCAAGTTGGCTTTTGCAAAAATTCTAATAAAGATATTCTTAAAGAAAATTTTATGAGCTATCTGATGCATATTTTGTTTTTTCGATTTTTCTAATTTCAAGGGGTGAAATTTGGCTTTAAACGAAAGGGGTGCGTTTTTTTTAAAATTTTAAATAGCCGCCATTTTTTTATTTTTTAAAATTTTAAAATCTCATATAGCCTATGTTTGAATTACTTTTAAGTATATTATTCATAAATTTTTTCAGATTTTTTAAAAAATATTTACTACCCCAAACAGGTACAATTCGTGTTTTAAATTTATAAAATTACTAATTTCGCTATTTTTGAACTGTTTTTTACCCCCCAAGTTGAAGTTTTTTAAAAATCGGATACAAATATTTTTAAAGAAAATTTTATGAGCTATCCAATGCATATTTCGTTTATTTGATTATTACAATTCAAAGGGGTGAAATTTGGCTTCAAGTAAAAAGGGGTAAGTTTTTTTTTTTAATTTAAACAGCCACCATTTTTTTCTTTTTTAAAATTTTCAAATCTTTTATAGCCTATGTTTGAATTACTTTTAAGTATATTATTCATGAATTTTTTCAGATTTTTTTAAAAAAAATTACTACCCCAAACAGGTACAATTCAATTTTTTTTTGTCAAAATTGCCAATTTTCGCCAGTTTTCATTTTTTTTACCCCCCAAGTTGACATTTTAAAAAAATCACATATAAATATTCTGAAAGAGAATTTCTTAAGCTATCCGATGCATATATCGTTTTTTCAATTTTCATTTTTCCAAGGGATGAAATTTGGTTTTAAACATAACGATGTCATGTTATTCCATCCCCATTGCCTATTTCCACTACGGCTGGTCAAAATTCGTGAAAAATTTTTACAAAAATTTACATTGGTCTCTTTAATATTGAATAACTTTTTTTCTATGACGATTTAAGAAACCAAAAAGGCATTGATGGATAGAGGAAAGATAGGGGTAGAATATAAACCGAATTTGATTTCTTCGATTTCATAATTGTGGAAATTATACAGGGTCAAAGTTGGAAAAAAATTTTTAAAAAATTTTTCCTTAAAAAATTCACTACGTCTACACCACTGGATATTAAGAAACCAAATATACATCAAACGAAAGAGGACCAAGTATACTATCATAAAAAAAATACATTTTGAAATTTTTTTAAATACAGTTAAAGTTATTCCATTTTTAAAAATTTTCAATTTCCATTTCAAAGGGGTACCCCTTTGGAACGAAAATCGAAAAAAAATCGTTGATCATGGATTTGGACCAAAATTTGTACAAGGGGGTTTTTTGGGACGGGCATTCCGAAAAAAAAGTCAGTTTCTGGAAAAAAAATTTTCTTCATGAAAATTTTCCAGGAAAATTGAATTTTCCGGATTTTCCTTGGACTTTTCTGGAAAATAACATCATTTTTGAATTTTTTGGACACAAAAACTATATTACCCATAATTTTTCCCATTAATTTATCATATCCTCAGATTTTGAAATTTTGGCCCAAAAACCGTGAAAAATTTTTATGAAATTTTACATCGATCTCTTTAAAATTGAATAACTTTTTTCCTATAAAGATTTAAGAAACCAAAATGGCATAGATAGATAGAGGAAAGATAGAAGTAGAATATAAATCTAATTTAGTTTCTTCAATTTCATAATGGTGGAAATTATACAGGGTCAAAGTTGGAAAAAAAATTTTAAGAAATTTTTCCTTAAAAAATTCATTACGCCTACACCACTGGATATTAAGAAACCAAATATACATCAAACGAAAGAGGACCAAGTATACTATCATAAAAAAAATACATTTTGAAATTTTTTTACTTACAGTCCAAGTTATTGCATTTTTAAAAATTTCAATTTTCATTTCAAAGGGGTACCCCTTTGGAATGATTTTCAATAAAAAAATCATTGATCTTGGATTTGGACCAAAATTTGCATACGGGGGTTTTTTGGGATGGACATTCCGAGAAAAAAGTCATTTTCTTGAAAAAAAAATTTCCTTCGTGGAAACGTGGAAATTTTCCAGGAAAATTGGTTTTTCCGGGTTAATATTGAACCAACCTTAAAAATAACATCATTTTTGAACTTTTTGGGCCCAAAAACATTATTATACATAATTTTTTCCATTAATTTATTATACTCTCAGATTTTGAAATTTTGACCCAAAAACCGAGAAAAATTTTTATGAATTTTTACATTGCTCTTTTTAATCTTGAATAACTATTTTCCTATATAGATTTAAGGAATCAAAATGGCATAGATAGATAAAGGATAGATTAAGCTAAAAGATGAACCTAATTTGGTTTCTTCAATTTCATATATGCCAAAGTTATACAGGGTCAAAGTTGGAAAAAATTTTTAAAAAAATTTTTTCTTTAAAAATTCATTACGTCTACGCCACTGGAGATTAAGAAATTAAATACACATCAAATGAAAGAGGACCATCTATATTATCATAAAAATAATACATTTCGAAATTTTTTTAATTACAGTCCAAGTTATTGCATTTTTAAAAATTTCAATTTTCAATTCAAAGGGGTACCCCTTTGGAATGATTTTCGAGAAAAAAATCATTGATCTTGGATTTGGACCAAAATTTGTATACGGGGGTTTTTTGGGATGGACATTCCGAGGAAAAAGTCATTTTTTAAAAAAAAAATTTCCTTCGAAAAATTTTCCAGGAAAATTGGTTATAAATTGGTTTTTCCGAGTTAATATTGAACCTACCTTAAAAATAACATCATTTTTGAATTTTTCGGACCAAAATACAGTATATTGCATAATTTTTCTATTGATATTTCATTAATAATGACAATAAAATAGCTTTTAATAATAATTTTAAGGTAATCACTTAAGGAATTTGTAATTTATATTTTTAAAAAAGAAGAATTTTCCATGATATTTAAGCATGCAATTGAAATAAGAGCAAGATATATAATAAATCAGATTGATTCATTATTATAGGTGTTTAACCGGATATGACGTCACCAGTATGCCTATTTTAATATTATGTGTTTTAAAAAGAATTATTATATAAATTTTAAAAAACGACAAATATTTTACTACGTGCCGAACGAAGTAATACAAATTTTATTGGTTTTAAACCTTATTATTAAATTTTTTACCTTCCTTTTTCATCAAAAATGTTTTATACTAAAAAAGAAGAAGAATGTTCTATGAAAATTAAAATGACAATCAAAAAAGTTTAAGGTTTGAACATATGAAAAGGTTGTCACATTTACAGCAATTTCAAATCACTTAATTGTTAATGACGTCATCCGAAATGATTTTTTAGATTTAATTGTTTTTTAAGAAAAAACACTTTTACTATATTATTTTACAAATCAAATGAAAATTTTACTGTTTTTGACATTGTATTATTCTGTTTTCAGTAAATTTATGTGTTTAAAATTAAAAAAGAAGAATATTTTAAAGAGAATGAAGTGTCAAGTGTCTATTCTAAATCACCGTAATATTCTATGGTGGTCATATTGTGTTTGCTTTGCCAACTGACAAATTAAATTTTGCAAGAATTTTAAATTGTTATGAAGAAAGAAAAAAAGAGATTGAGATACAATTATGCTGATGATTTTTTACTCAGGGAGATAATTGCTTACAATTAGAGTAAACTAGAAGTGATAGAAACTAGAAATAATATATAACATAATTGAAAGAAATTACAACTAAAGTGTGGTGGGTTTATTATTGAATGTTATTGTTAAGTAAGTTTAAGTATTCTTAATATTTATTTAGTTAATTGTTAATGAATAAAATTTATCATAAACCTTTCATTTTACAGGCTGAAATAACAGTGCTCAAAGTAAAATAAGACCAGACATTACATCACTACCTGCCAATGTACCAAAAATTTCCGATGATGATTAAAACCCATATTCTACATAAGTTTCATAAAAATCAAACCAAGTAAAACAATAATAATGGGATAAAATTGGTTATTAATTATTTAGATAATAATTTAAACATATCATATAAAAGCCACTATAAATGCAAGTGAAATTAATCATAGGTAGAACATTTCTAAATAAAGGTACCAAATTATAGAAATATTTCAATTTTGTTAATGTGTGATGAAGACACATAATTTTAAAGAAATATTTACTTTTTAAATTAATTAAGATATCTCTTGAAGAAGTTTATATATTAGTTATTTAAAGTAAAGCTTTAAAAATAACTTTTTACCAAAGTATTTAAATCAACTATCAAAATGTAAAACATCATTGATTAATTTTTTATATCTACATTTTAAAATATTAAATAATAAAGGATACAACCTAAAATTATACTTTATGATTTAATTTCAAGCAAAATACAGAAATACTTGTGCAAGTTTTTCCTGGAAGAAAATGAACAAATTATTATAAAATAAAAATATATCAAACACTAATCATTATAGAAGTGATTACAGGTATTGATGTATTTGAAAACAAACAACAACTAAAAGTTGTATAATATTTCAGTTTCTAAATTTATGATAAAAATATACTTCTCGAAGAGTTTTATTTTTTTAGCTATTTAAGTTAGAGTATTAGAAAAAATTTAATAAACTACTGAAGAAACATTCAAAGAAACAAACTACTATTTAACTACATTACTAATAACTTCATTTTAGGAATCAAATAGAGAAAGACTTTTGCAGATTTTGTCTGCAAGAAAAGTAAATAAGAATCAACATCCTACAAGACTTGCAATTTCTAAAATTTGATAAAGACAAACCAAAGTGAACCATATTAAAATATGAGAAGAGATAGTTTAATACTCATCAAAATAAATATAATTAACCAATTAAAATTCAGGCAACATACAGAAATACTTATTCAAGTTTCTCCTGGAAGAAATTGAACAAGTTTTTATAAACTAAAAGAATATCAAACACAAAAATCATTGTAGAAATTATGATTTTGATGCATTTGAAAACAAACAACAACTTAAATTTGTATTTACTTATATCAATAACTAAAGGTTATATATATTTTATTTTTTAAAATTTATGATGAAAATTTACTTCTCGAAGAGTTTTATTTATTAGCTATATAAGTTAAAGTGTTGAAAGAACCTTCTTAGAAACTTAAGGAATTTAATAAACTACTTAAGAAACCCTTAAAAAGGTTAACTTTTATTTAACTGTATTACTAATGATTTAATTTTAGGCCATACAGAGATAGAATTTTGCAGATGTTATCTGCAAGAAAAGGAAATTAGAATCAATATCTTACAAGACTGCAGTTTGTATAATTAGGACAGAACCAATCAAATTCACATTAAATAGCCTTTATTAAAGCTTATTAATCTCATTAGAAGACCAAAACTGTTAGAGATGCTTTCAAATGCAAAGGGTAGTACAATGGATTTTTAAAAGCTGTAGTATATCGAAGACTTTCCAGTTGTTTTAATTTGTAATATATAATGATTTAATTATATTCTTATAAATATTATATGATAATAAATGGATATTTTGTGATTTTAATTTTTAAAAACTGAACGTACAGGCATTATTTAATAAATTAACCATATTCTGTTTTAATTAATCAAAGAAAAAATATACACAAATGAATAGTTTTGTTATAATTTAGACATTTAAAAAATAATCTAATAGTAAATTATAAACTGATAAAGATTTAGATTTTTCTTTAGTAATTATTAAGCAAAAAAAATTATCAGTATATTTAACATCTTACTCAAATGTTGATTTGAACTTAAGTTTTTAAATTTTACATATTCATTGAATAAAATGTATAAACTTTTATTTTTGTTTTTGTCCTAAAATTTAAAATATATCAACACTCATCATAACTAAAAAGGTAAATTTTTAATAAAATTGATAAACTTGAATATAGGTAAGTATCACTTAACCTAAGTCTTAAATTTAACAACATATTATAAGTTTTTATTTAATTCCAAATTTAGAGTAAGTATAGGTAAACTAATACAATAAAAAGTTACTTTTAATTTGCTGCAGATATAAGTGCACATATTTAGACAATTAAGTACTTTTCTTTCATCTTATAAATTTAAATTTCTTAAAAGGAAAATATATAATTTAATTATAATAGTAATAATGGCCTTATATAATTAACAGTATAAATAAAAGTCAGATTTTGCATATATATCTCATTTACACTAAAAAGACATCTGTGATTATATAAAATTTAAATGAGAAAATAATAAAAGTTGATAAAATATTTTCCACTAAGAAAAACCATTGAAGTTTTTGTTAATTTCCAATCATCATTATTAAACTGTACCTACTTTAAATATTGTAAAAGCATTCAAAATGTTTGACATTACACATTCTAAATAATTATAAAACAAATTTCATATTACATTAAAAAATCACATTCTGGGTATTCTTTAAAAGTATATGAAAATAAAAGAACAATTCATATATTTTTTGATAAGTAAAAGTTTAAAACCAATAAAATTGATATAAAATTTATAATTTCTGACCAATTTAAATTCATTTTGGTTCTACTGCGCATTTATTTAAAAATCAATATTATGGAATATGCGCATAAAACATTTCTAAGCTCATTACGCAGTTTAAGCGCCATTTTCTTTTAGTACAGTTTTAATCTATAATCGATAAAGACGCGTCTGTGTAAGTGTCGTGTAATTTGTATAAAAACTATAATTTTCGGTGATTAAACTTTAAAATTTAGTGATAAAATTTGTGATAAACAGTTTAGTGACATTTTAAAAGTGAAATATGCCGAGAAAACTAGGATTATCCCTTGGAAGAAAGAAATACTCCAAACAGAACCAATCAACACGTAAGTTTTTAAATTATTTATAATTATTTTTAGGTATATATAGTTTAAAATATATTAAATTTGTTACTGTTATAATACTAAATCTGTTTAAAACCATGATTTATCGAAATTTAAAAAACCCAAGCCAAGCTTTTTTAAAATAAAAAATGCCGGGAAAATGAAGCTTTTCTGAGAATATTAAATTTTATTTTAGCTTTTTTTTCAATAAAATCAATTTAATTCTAATTCATTTTATACTACAATAAATAAAAAAGTTTCAACTCAAAAGTTTTTAAAAATTTTAATTTGATTTAATCGGAATTGGGATGTTTTATAATACCGCGAAATATAGGTAAGTAACGCCATGGGCGTTACCTAAAATTTTTTTGCACAATATTGGTTTAAAATTGAAGATTCATTTGGGTATAATGCATAAAATTATCAAATTTTATTAATTTCTATGAAATATTCTAAACTTTAAATAGCACTTTTTTAAATAAATTGTTTTAATTTACAAATAGACTTACAAAATTTCATTGTTTTAAATAGTTGAAAAGCGAAACAATTGAAAAATTTAAATCAATACATTTATGATTTCATACAGACAGTTTATTATTCTTTTTCAAGACGTTTATGCAGCAATTGTTTTTACCTTATTTTTTATTAAGTTTTTAATAAATTGGCGGTATTTACCTAATAATGCCGCGGGAAATGAAATATCTTTAAAGAAGTTTTTTTTAAATACTTTCTACAGTATATTCATTTAAAATTGTAGATAAATTTTTTAATCTTTTATTAATTATTTAAACATTGCTAATTTGTAAATTAAAATTTATATTTTCTGACCAAAAGTTCATTTTGATTCTATAGCGCATTTTTAGCGCCAATTTAACTCAATCTAATGTCAAGGAGTATGCGCATAAACCATTACTGGCCCAAAATTGCTTAGTACGCAGTTTAAGCGCCATTTTCTATCATTACAGTTTTAATCTTTGATAACTAAAGACGTATTTGTGCAAGTGCGGTGTAATTTGTTTAAAAACCATAAGTTTTGGTAAATTAACTTTAAATTTTCGTGGTAAAATTTGTATTAAACAATTTAGTGACATTTTAATTTTGAAATATGCCAAGAAAACTAGGATTATCTCTTGGTAGAAAAAAATACTCCAAACACAGCCAATCAACACGTAAGTTTTTAAAGTATTTAAATAATTATTAGTTATATATACAGTTTAAGGAATATTAAATTTGTTACTATAATTATATAAAATCTATCTATAATCATGAATTTTCGAAATTTAAAAAACCCAAGCCAAGCTTCTTTAAATAAAAAATACCGGGAAAATAAAACTTTTCCAAGAAAATTTTATTTCAGCATTTTTTTTTAATAAAATTAATTTAATTCTTATTCATTTTATACTATAACAAAGAAAAAGTATCAATTTATAACATTTTAATATTAAAAATTTGATTTGATTGGAATTGGCGGTATTTTAAAAGTACCGCGAAATGTACAATATATCCATGGGCGTTACCGATTTTTTTTTTTAATAATATTAAAATATTTATTCAGGTTTAATGATTAAAACTTTTGAAATAATATTAATTAATGAACTTTTATGAAAATTTATCTGTTTTTAACAATAATTATTGATAAATCGTTTTATTCTATAAAAACTTATAAAATTTTATGATTACAGATAGATTAATAAATGATAAAAAAGTTACTATTTTAAAAAGTTATATCAATACGTATACTGAATAAAAATAAATATTTGAAACATTTTAAAATAAAATAAATTGTTTTATTAATGATGTATATTTGATATGTTAGCCAACTTTACATTATATTATTTATGATTTCATTTCTATATAATATAGCAACACCTTCGGCAACACCAGCAAAAGACGAGGAAACAGAAGTAACAACACCAGATGAAGATGGAGAAACAGACGTTATGGTAGAAATGGACGGCGAGGAGCAAACTGGATCTTCTTCGGATTCTTCTACGCCAGGAACAAGATCTCGAGGAAGAAAATGGTCGTCAAAACGAATAGGTCGTAAAGAAAAAGCAGGCAAACATTCAGGTAATTTTTATATAAAAATTTACATTAAATATAAAATTTTTTATAATTTATTATTTTACAGGAACACAACAAGAACCAAGACCATCTACATCCAGGGCAGCGGATGGATCATCCTCTTCGAAATTGCCTTCCTCTCCCATTCCTTCAACTCCCAATTCTCCTATAAGTCAAGTTCCTGCTACGTCTTCTGTTCATAATTCCCCTTCTCAAAGACGGCGACGTAATTTAGAAGTTGTTCCATCCTCTGATCGAGTTACTCGATCACGATCCAATTCTTCTACTTCAAATTCTTGCATTTCTTCTCCCTCGCCGCCAATTTCAAGTCCCGAATCTTCTCCTTTGCCTAGGCGTAGCAATCGTGTTACTCGATCAATTTCTTCTTCTTCAACACCAGTTTCTAGCCCCGAAACTTCTCCTGTACCAAAGCGCAGACTTCGCGTCAATACATCTCAACCTTCCACATCCCGAATGATTCCAATAATTGATCGTAACGTCCTTCCTCCTCCCACTCCTACATTCGTTCGGGCAATTACGCAAGAGGATCCCGAAGACATGGAAACCGAAGACCAGCAGGACCAACAAGAAGAACCAATGGAGGTACAAGAAGTAGGATCTACACCAGCAGAAGGAGGAGCACCAGCAGCAGAAGGAGGAGCACCAGCAGCAGAAGGAGGAGCACCAGCAGCAGAAGGAGGAGCGGCAGCAGCAGGAGGAGAAGCGGCAGCAGTACCACCACCACCAAATGCAGGTAACCGTTATTTACATGCAGTAATTGATCGAGTCCAGAATATTCAATATTTAATTTCAAATTTTAATTGTATTTGTGTATTTTGCAATGCTTTCTACTTTCGAGAGGAATGTAATTCAAGAGGCCAATTTTCCATTTGTTGCAAGTTAGGAGATGTTCATTTGGCTAATTTTCGAGATTACCCGGATCAGTTGCGTCGTCTTTTAAATAATCGTAATTATTTCAACAATATTCGTTCTTATAATTCTGCTTTTGCGTTTGCTTCGTTAGAGTGCAATCAACCTCAGTTGCCAGGTCAGGGTCCGCCAGTGTTTAGAGTCCAAGGTGAAATTCGTCATAGGTTCTCTCATATGGATGCTAATTTTCCCAATAATCAAAGGCGTTATTCGGATTTGTATTTTATTGATGCTCAAGTTGCTAATGGTGTGCGTGTGCAACATTATCAACTGGATAATCAGGTGGTGGAGGTTATTTCTGATTTCTTGATTGATAACAATCCATTCGTTCAAGGTTATCGTTTTCTGAGGGACGTTTATGATGAACAGGTGATCAATAATCGACCGGTGGAAAATCTTCAATTAGTTTTCGACAATCATCGTCAGTTCGATCCAAATTTTCGTCAATACGGAGCTGTCCATTGCAATGAGGTCGCTGCGGTTTTTGTTAGTGATGATGGGGAACCTCCGGTAGATTTGTGTTATCGAGTTTTTTGCAAGGCAAATCGAGGTGATTTTACGGATGTTTCTTTTCTAAGTTGTAATTGTGATCCCATGGTGTATCCTCTTATTTTCCCCTATGGCGAATCTGGTTGGCAACATGGTCTTCGACACAGTAGGACTAATGGTAATATTTCGATTAGAGAGTACTATTGTTATAGGTTGTCTTTTCGTTCGAATGATTTCAATGTCATTTTCAAGGTGGGCAGATTAACTCAACAGTTTGTTGTCAATTCCTATTTGAAAATTGAGGGCAGTCGTCTTAAATACATCCGAGAAAATCAAGGTACTCTTAGGGCTCAGTCGTATCAGGGTTTAATTGATTATCTTAATTCACGTCAATTAAACGGTAATGTGAACCCAGGAAATTTGTTTATTCTTCCGTCTTCTTTCGTGGGAAGTGAACGTTTCTTTCGAGAAAATTATTTAGATGCTATGGCTATTGTAGGTCAACATGGGAAGCCGGATTTGTTTTTAACGTTCACTTGCAATCCTAAATGGCCGGAAATTTCCAATAATTTGCAGGGAGGCGAATCATCAAATCGACCCGATTTGATTTCCAGAGTATTTCACTTGAAATTTTCTCAGTTTTTGTCCGATGTTACGAAAGGCCATATTTTTGGTGTTGTTGTTGGTTTTGTGTACGTCATCGAATTTCAAAAACGAGGTTTACCTCATGCTCATATGTTGTTGTGGTTGCATCATCAGGATAAAATTTTTGACGCTGTTACGGTGGATCGTCTTATATCGGCGGAAATTCCAAGGGATGATGAGGTTCTGAGGGAGTTGGTGTTATCTCATATGGTACATGGTCCGTGCAATTATCGTTGTCAAGACGATACCGGAAAATGTACCAAAAAATTTCCCAAGTCGTTAGTTGAGAATACAGATTTTAATGTCAACGGGTATCCATCTTATAGGCGACGTCCTACGGAACCCTTCGCTATCAGAGGTAGGTTGATTGATAATTCTTGGATTGTACCTTTCAATCCTTATTTGTTGAAGAAGTATCAGGGGCACATTAATGTTGAGGCTTGCTCTTCCATCAAATCGGTCAAGTATTTGTTTAAATATATCTACAAGGGTTATGATCGGGCTATTATTCAAATTCAAGCAGCCAATGCCGGTAATGATTTAGTTGAAAATTATGACGAAATCCGTCGGTTTTTGGATTGTCGTTATATTAGTGCGCCAGAATCGATGTGGCGTATATTAAAATTCAAATTACACGATCATTCGCATACAATTATTAGATTACCAGTGCATCTTCCGAATTATCAGATTGTCTATTTTAGACCTGAGGAGGCTGAAGATGTTGTCAATGCCCCCCGTGCTACCGAATTGACTGCTTGGTTTGTGTTGAATGAGCAATTTCCAGAGGCTCGCCAGTTTCTTTATACGGAAATTCCGTATCATTATACTTTCAATAAGCGAGAAGGTGTTTGGAGGCCCAGGGTTTATCGAACAAGGTGGATCATTCCGCGAATTTATTTTGTTAGTCCTCGAGAGGGTGAACGTTTTCATTTGCGTACTTTGTTACACCATGTGAGGGGAGCTACATCTTTTGATTTCTTGAAATCATATGAAAATGTCACTTATGCAACATTTCACGAAGCAGTCATTGCAAGAAATTTATTATTAAATGACGTAGTTTGGCATAATTGTTTGGAGGAGGCATCCGCCATACAAATGCCAAGCCAGTTGCGACGAATGTTTTGTCAAATGTTGGTATTTTGTGACATTCCCAATCCGGTTGTTTTGTTCGAACATTTCAAGGAGTTTTTGGCGGAGGATTATTTGAGGAATTTTCAAAGGGAAGTTGCTTTCGAAAAACTTTTGTTTTTCATAAATAGTTATTTGGGTCGTTTTGGTAAGGCTAATTCCGATTTTCTTTTGCCGATGCCTCAGCAGGTGGGTTTAGTCGTAGATGAGGACGATAATATTGGCCTGAATCATAACATCGAGGAAGTTAGGGAAGCATTTTTTAGAAAAGTAAATTCATTAAACGTTCAGCAAAGATTTGTATACGACCAAATTGTGGATTCGCTTCGATTATTGGATGGAGATAACAGAAATGTTTTCTTTTTAGAGGGTCAGGCCGGTTGTGGAAAAACATTTTTAATAAATACAATTTTAGAATATTGTCAGATGAGTGGCAAGCCTTTTTTGGCTATGGCATTTACTGGCATCGCGGCAAATTTATTGATAACGGGTAGAACTGTTCATTCTTTGTTTTCACTTCCTGTTCCATTTGATAGTAATTCGACATCACGTCTCGACAATCAGTCAGAACAAGCTATAAGAATTAATGCGGCACATTTTATTTTATGGGATGAAATTTCTATGGTAAGTAAACACATGTTACGTTGCGTAGATGAAAAACTACGTGATTTAACAGGTGTTGATCGACCATTCGGCGGTAAATTAATTTTAGCGTGTGGTGACTTTCGTCAATGTGCTCCGATCGTCAAGTTTGGTGGAGAAATGCAAGTTTGCGCTTCAAGTGTAAAGAGTTCGCCGATTTGGCCACAATTCGTTCGTTTCGAATTGTCAGAGAATATGCGTGCGTTGCCGCACGAAATAGATTTTAAGAATTGGCTTCTGGGAATAGGTAATGCTACTGCATTTAGACGGCAATTGTCAACATCAATATTTGTGGTGGATATTCCTCCGGAAATTTTAGTTGTGGATGTTGTTAATAGAATTTTCGGTATTACTCCATTGCTTCCACCAACAGCAGAACAAACTGTTGAATATTTGAATCGTGCTATTTTAACTCCATGCAATGAACATGTGCGTCAATTGAATGGAAGAATTCTTAATTTGCTCCAAGGTGATGTTCGAGAATATTTCAGCACTGATAAATTAGTTTTTCAGGACGGTGATCAAAGAGATGAGATGGAGAATGCTTGGCCTACTGAATTTTTAAATAGTTTGGAGGCAACGAGTTTGCCTTCACATAAATTGCGTTTAAAGGTTGGTGCAACTATAATGCTATTGAAAAATTTAGATGTGCAACGTGGATTGTGTAATGGTACGCGGTTAATTGTTCAAAGATTATTCGATAATTTTATTGAAGCAGCATTTATTAATCCAACGACTGCTCAGCAATCATTCGAATTTATACCGAGGATTGATTGCCAATGTATAAATAGTGCTGAACTTCCAGTGAACATGATACGACGTCAATTTCCTATTTCTTTAGGTTTTGCAATGACGATCAATAAAAGCCAAGGTCAAACTTTTGAAAATGTTGGGGTATATTTACCACGTCCAGTATTTAGCCACGGTCAATTGTATGTAGCGTTTTCTAGGGCTAAAAGTTTTCAACAATTGGCAGTTCAAGTTGAATCTTTAGATGTAATACGACACGGTGTTTTACCTGATGGAGAAGGTGCCATCACGCAAAATGTTGTATACAAAGATCTTTTGTAAACAATATTTTGTAAAAATGTCCGTGTTGATATTACTTCAAAGAGAAGACTTTTATTACCGATTGTTTAAAACTTATTTTGGCATATGAAAATGTTAAATATAATTATTATGGTTAGTACAATAAATGTAAAATCATTTTTCTTTTAATATTTTTAAAATGTGGGCTTTTAGTGAAAATTATTGCGAAGCTATTGAAATTTTAAAATGACGTTTATTATCATTATTTACTATTTATTCAGAAAGCAATCAATATCCACAGTTTAAGTTTAAATGATGCATAAAATTCAAAATTCAAAATTTATTTTGCTTTAACATCGACTATTTTATGTATACTATTACCATTACATGATATTTGTTTCATACCTGAATCGTTCTAAAGTGTAACAAAGTAGCATTAATCTTTTTAGGTTATTTATATTTACTATTTAAAAGTTTTATCGACCAAAATTTTTTCTTCTCATCGATTACCGGAAGATTAATTAATTATCTTTGCTGAAATTTACACTACTTTGACGCAAAAGAATTCTTCATTTAATTTACGTGTATGTTCATTATGTGACTTATAATTTGTACGATTTAAATAATTTCAGTGTTGCTGTTGGTAAACGAGGTAAAGGAGTCCGTACCGGACATGCTGTTAATTAACAATCACAATTAAAAATTTTTGGATAATATTTGCTGTGAATATTTATGTTGATGATTAAAGAGAAGACAATTCTTTTAATCTTTTTCTGTCAATTGGAAACGATTTTTTTTTTGTTACGCGTTATTTATATTTTGCTTAATTTATTGTTTCAATTTAATTTTAAATCGTATAAATTCTTTACATTTATAGTAAAAATTAACATTTTAATGCTAAACTTGATAAAGGAACATATTAACATACGTTAATATAAATTTATCGTCAATAAGAAATTTCATTTCAATGAATAAAATGCCCATATTAATTCTTATAGTTACATCTAATTAATTGCCGAGGTTTCAGTTGAATTATTATTGAATAAAATAGAAAATGTATAATAAAGAATGAATATTACGTCGCAATATTTTTTTTTGTAATTTTTTGCATTAATCTATTTTATGAATAAAATAGAAATGGTTTTCCATCTAATTGTGTTCTTCTGTCTTTCTCTATATTGTAAAAAAACTCAAAAAAACCAAAAAAAAAATAAAAAACCAAAAAAACCAAAAAAATTATAAAACATAAAATCCAAAAAAATTTTTTTCTTAGTACATTTTGTACTTTGGGAGGGGGTTTTAGTGGGTAAAAATCCTACACTTTACAGAATACGGGTTCTGTAATGTCTTTTGAAGATTTCCCCCTACCCACGTAAAAAAAATAAAAAAAACAGTCTAGAAGAAATTATTTTCCCTCCCCCCTACTGTAATTTGTAAAATTAATGAAAATAAACATTTTAAATTGATTGTAATATTGTAAATATTTGTTAATTGTTATTTTGTTTTGTAAATTTTGATTAAATAAAATTTATTATTCCAATTGTGTTTTTTTACTGTTTTTCCTTTTATATCTTTTATTTTATAGGTCGATACACTGGATATTACATTTATAATTTATGCAATAAGGTAATAGTATAAACACTACCACTGCGTGCCGAGCGTAGCGAGGTTCGCAGCACGTAAGTATTTTTATATTTGATATTATTGTATTTAAATCTTTCACTAAATTATCTTGGACTAATTTAAATTTATTTTAATAAATTGTATGTTTGATATTATTATGTGTAAATCTATCACTGCGTGCCGAGCGAAGCGAGGTTCGCAGCACCAAATTAATTTCAACTAATTATAAATTATTTTATTTTATTTGGTTATATTTATATTTGATACTATTGGATTTAAATCTTTCACTAAATTAACTTGGACTAATTTAAATTTATTTCAATATTTTTTTGTTTGATTTTATTAGGTTTAAATCTATCACTGCGTGCCGAGCGAAGCGAGGTTCGCAGCACCAAATTCAAAGTTATTTAATAATTTTTTTTAACCAAAAAAATAGAAATAATACCTTTTTAAATCTTATTGTTTCTACACTTTATTATTTACTTTTCTGTACTTTTTTTATCGGAAATTTTAATCATTTATAATATCATTTAATTTCATAACCACACCCCAAAAGGGGCGTTACCTTTCTAATACGCCTTAATTTTAATGAGATTGATCTGAACCATTTTTTAAGCTTTAATAAACGGAGCACAAGGAAAGTCGATAAGATTAAGGCGTGGACGAATTGCACTAATGAAATTTAAATAATTTTTTTTTCTTTTCATTTCTTTTTTTCTTTAGTTAATTATATAGATTAAAAATTAATATAAAAATAAAAGAACACTTTATAAGAAAGTGAATATATCAACTAGTCGGTATATATTAAGGAGTGTTTGTTGAGATTTTTGTGATTTTTTTTTTCGGTTGTTTTTTGATGGTTTTTTGTGAATTTTGGTATGGTTGTAGAGGTGGTTGAAAAGTTTGTTTTTATATTTTTTTTTTTAAAATCGGACTACCCCTTACGAAGGGATGATTTTTTTTAGAAAAATCACTTTTTTTGGAAAAACTCGGTCAAATGTTGATGGATTTTAAAATTTAACATATAGTTAGATTCGGGGTTTTATTTAGAAAAAACTCATCGATCATTTTTTTGATATCATCATCCCTTTTAAAAATATTCCATTTTTTCAACCCTCATGTTTTACGTTTTTTTTGGAAATCACTAAACGTCCTGTAAAACGTGCACCATACAAGATATCGAAATGAAACAAAAACTGTTGTTTTCAGCTCATCGAGATCTATTAGAAACTGTCTTTTTAAAATTTTTTTTTATACAGGGTCTTTTTGGAATCGTCGTGAATGTTGAAAAATTTTTATTTTTTAAGAGGGTACATTTTTTTACTTGATCCGGTCCTGTACGAAAACGAAGAACTACAATTTAATGAAATCTAAAAGGTTTTCTTCGTAATTAAATAAGCTTTCAGATGATGTGTTTTTTTTTCAAAATTTTTTTCATTTTACCCCCTTTATAATGAAAATAATTGAAAAATTTAAAAATTTGAATATTGAATTTTTACATCATTTTTCAACTTTGAAAATTGATGATGGCTAAACTATTGATCTGATCGAAATCGGACCACCACCAATCGATTCCTTATTAAATTCTGTACAAAATGCACCCCTCAAATTTTTTCATCCCTTACACAGTTTTGCTGGAGAAATTATTTTTCAAAGTCATTTTTTCACTTTTTCAAAATTAAAAAACTACCCTTAAAATTACAACCCTTATCCGATTTTGTTCGAGTATTTTTTTTCCAATACTACTTTTGACAAGCTTTCCAACGATGTATTATAATCCGCCAAAATTCTTAAGACATGGGCGTAGGAACTCGAAATTTTTTAAGGGTTGAAATGGCGAAAAATTCACGTAAATTGGGGGAGACTTTTCTGAGAATCCCACCGAACCGATTTTAATGGTGTTTGTGTCAAAATGTAGAAAAACCACCGTAGATTGCAGAGTACGGTATAAACATTATAATTTCCACCCCCAAAAAAAGTTACACCCCTAAATCGATTTTGTCGAAAATAACGAATTGCCGCCATTTTTTTTATTTTTCAAAATTTTCAAATTTTTTGTAGTCATTTCTATAACCATTTTTAAAAAGATTGTTCATGAATTTTTTCAAATTTTTAAAAAAATTTTTACTACCCCAAAAAGGGGTTTATGGTTTTTTCGTATTTTAATTTTATTTTTTTTTCACCCCCAAAATGGCTTTTGCCAAAATTCTAATAAAGATATTCTTAAAGAAAATTTTATGAGCTATCTGATGCATATTTTGTTTTTTTGATTTTTCTAATTTCAAAGGGTAAAATTTGGCTTTAAACGAAAGGGGTGCGTTTTTATTAAAAATTTAAACGGCCGCCATTTTTTTATTTTTAAAATCTTTCAAATTTTTTATAGCCATTTCTATAACGACTTTTAAAAAGATTGTTCATGAATTTTTTCAAATTTTTAAAAAAATTTTTACTACCCCAAACAGGAACCAAGGTGTTTTTTATTTTTAAAAATATTTAAAATTTTACATTTTTAGATATTTTTTAATTTTGTCGCCACCGAGTCGACATTTTAAGAAAAATCAGATATAAATTTTCTTAAAGAGAATTTCTTGAGTTATCTGATGCATATATCGTTTTTTTAATTTTCACTTTTTCAAGGGGTGGAATTCGGCTTTAAACGAAAGGGGTGCGTTTTTATTAAAATTTTAAACGGCCACCATTTTTTTATTTTTTCAAATTATTAAATCTTTTATAGCCCAAGTTAAGGGTATTTATAAGGACATTGTTCGTGAATTTTTTCAGATTTAAAAAAAAATTTACTACCCCAAACAGGTACAATTCAATTTTTTTTGTCAAAATTGCCAATTTTTCGCCATTTTTCATTTTTTTTACCCCCAAGTTGACATTTAAAAAATCACATATAAATATTCTTAAAGAAAATTTTTAAGCTATCCGATGCATATATAGTTTTTTCAATTTTGACTTTCTTTAGGGGTGAAATTTGATTTTAAACATAACGATGTCATGTTGTTCCATCCCTATTGCCTATTTCGACTACGGCCGGTCAAAATTCGTGAAAAATTTTTACAAAAATTTACATAGGTCTCTTTAATATTGAATAACTTTTTTTCTATTACGATTTAAGAAACCAAAAAGGTATAAATAGTTAGGGGAAAGATGTAGGTAGAATATAAACCTAATTTGATTTCTTCGATTTCATAATTGTGGAAATTATACAGGGTCAAAGTTGGAAAAAAAATTTTAAAAAATTTTTCCTTTAAAAAATCATTACGTCTACACCACTGGATATTAAGAAACCAAATACCCATCAAACAAAAGAGGACCATGTATACTATCATAAAAAAAATACATTTTGAAAATTTTTTAAGTACAGTTCAAGTTATTCCATTTTTAAAAATTTTCAATTTACATTTCAAAGGGGTACCCCTTTGGAACGAAAATCGAAAAAAAATCATTGATCATGGATTTGGACCAAAATTTGTATAAAGGGGTTTTTTGGGACGGGCATTCCGAAAAAAAAGTCAGTTTCTGGAAAAAAAATTTTCTTCATGGAAATTTTCCAGGAAAATTAGATTTTCCGGCTTTTCCATGGACTTTTCTGGAAAATAACATCATTTTTGAATTTTTTGGACCCAAAAACAGTATTGTGCATAATTTTTCCCATTAATTTATCATATTCTCAGATTTTGAAATTCTGGCTCAAAAACCGTGAAAAATTTTTATGAAATTTTACATCGGTCTCTTTAATTTTGAATAACTTTTTTCCTATACATATTTAAGGAACCAAAAGGGCATAGTTAGATAGAGAATTGATTAAGCTAAAAGTTGAACCTAATTGGGTTTCTTCGATTTCATATATGCCAAAGTTATACAGGGTCAAAGTTGGAAAAAAAAATTTTTTAAAATTTTTTTTAAAACCTTCATAACGTCTACGCCACTGGAGATTAAGAAATCAAATACACATCAAATGAAAGAGAACCACCTATACTATCATAAAAAAAATACATTTCAACATTTTTCCAATTACACTTGAAGTTATTGCATTTTTAAAAATTTTAACTTTCATTTCAAAGGGGTACCCCTTTGGAATAATTTTCGAGAAAAAAATCAACGATCTTGGATTTTGACCAAAATTTGCATACAGGGGTTTTTTGGGATGGACATTTCGAAAATAAACTCATTTTCTTAAAAAAAAATTTCCTTCGTGGAAATGTGGAAATTTTTCAGGAAAATTGGTTTTTCCGGGTTAATATTGAACCTACCTCAAAAATAACATCATTTTTGAACTTTTTGGACCCAAAAATATTATTATACATAATTTTTTCCATTAATTTATTATATCCTCAGATTTTGAAATTCTGGCTCAAAAACCGCAAAAAATTTTTATGAAATTTTACATTGCTCTTTTTAATCTTAAATAACTATTTTCCTATATAGATTTAAGGAACCAAAAGGGCATAGTTAGATAGAGGATAGATTAAGCTAAAAGATGAACCTAATTTAGTTTCTTCGATTTCATATATGCCAAAGTTATACAGGGTCAAAGTTGGAAAAAATTTTAAAAAAAAATTTTTCTTTAAAAATTCATTACGTCTACGCCACTGGAGATTAAGAAATTAAATACACATCAAATGAAAGAGGACCACCTATACTATCATAAAAAAAATACATTTCGACTTTTTTTTAATTACACTTGAAGTTATTGCATTTTTAAAAATTTCAATTTTCATTTCAAAGGGGTACCCCTTTGGAATGATTTTTGAGAAAAAAATCAACGATCTTGGATTTGGACCAAAATTTGCATACAGGGATTTTTGGGGATGGACATTTCGAAAATAAACTTATTTTCTTAAAAAAAAAATTTCCTTCGTGAAAACGTGGAAATTTTCCAGGAAAATTGGTTTTTCCGGGTTAATATTGAACCTACCTTAAAAATAACATCATTTTTGAACTTTTTGGACCCAAAAACATTATTAGACATAATTTTTTCCATTAATTTATTATACTCTCAGATTTTGAAATTTTGACCCAAAAACCGAGAAAAATTTTTATGAATTTTTACATTACTCTTTTTAATCTTGAATAACTATTTTCCTATATAGATTTAAGGAACCAAAAGGGCATAGATAGATAGAGGATAGATTAAGCTAAAAGATGAACCTAATTTGGTTTCTTCAATTTCATATATGCCAAAGTTATACAGGGTCAAAGTTGGAAAAAAATTTTAAAAAAATTTTTTCTTTAAAAATTCATTACGTCTACGCCACTGGAGATTAAGAAATTAAATACACATCAAATGAAAGAGGACCACCTATAGTATCATAAAAAAAATACATTTCGACTTTTTTTTAATTACACTTGAAGTTATTGCATTTTTAAAAATTTCAATTTTCATTTCAAAGGGGTACCCCTTTGGAATGATTTTCGAGAAAAAAATCATTGATTTTGGATTTGGACCAAAATTTGCATACGGGGTTTTTTTGGGATGGACATTCCGAGGAAAAAGTCATTTTCTTAAAAAAAAATTTCCTTTCAAAAATTTTTCAGGAAAATTGGTTTTTCCGAGTTAATATTGAACCTACCTTAAAAATAACATCAGTTTTGAATTTTTCGGACCAAAATACAGTATAATGCATAATTTTTCCATTGATATTTCATTAATAATGACAATAAAATAGTTTTTAATAATAATTTTAAGGTAATCACTAAAGAAATCTGTAATTTATATTTTTAAAAAAGAAGAATTTTCCATGATATTTAAGCATGCAATTGAAATAAGAGCAAGATATATAATAAATCAGGTTGATTCATTATTATAGGTGTTCAACCGGATATGACGTCACCAGAATGCCGATTTTAATATTATATCTTTTAAAAAGAATTATTATTTAAACTTTTAAATATTACAAATATTTTACTACGCAGTGAGGTACGTAGCAACAAAATAAATACAAATTTTATTGTTTTTAAACCTTATTATTTAGTTTTGTACTCGCCATTTTCAGCAAAAATGTTTTATACTAAAAAAGAAGAAGAATGTTCTATGAAAATTACAAATGTCAAGTTTTTAAACAATTAACTCATTTATTTTTTAAGATTTTATAGCAAATACTTTTAAATTTCAACAGATTGTGAATACATTTAATCATAAATTCAATTTTCTTTGTTCGGATTTTTCCATTTGCATGTTTTCTAACCCTATCGACCGGGCACATGCGCACGACGATATCCGAACAATCTCGAACGGTCATTTAAAATAAAATCGATTCTTTGGATGCGTGAACGAACATGCGCAATACCAAATCCGAACAATCCTGAGCATTCATCGATTCTTTTGGAGGCGTGGACGAATTGCACTAATGAAATTTAATTAAATCTTTTTTTCTTTTTGATATAATTGGATTTAAATTTTTAACAAAATAAACTTGGACTAATATAAATTAATTTCAATTATTTTTGTATGGTTTTATTAGGTTTAAATCCACCACTGCGTGCCGAGCGAAGCGAGGTTCGCAGCACCAAAATAATATAATCTATTTAAAAATTGTTTTATTTAATTCTCTTTTTTTATAAAGAAATTGTAGATTAGAAAAATTAAAGTAATTACTTTTTAAATTTTATTGTTTCTGCACTTTACTATTTATTTTTTGTACTTTTTTTTCTTTAACATATTCGATATAAAAAAATGGAGATTGTTTTATGAGGAGAAAAAAATCAAGGCTATTATATACTAAAAATTATTTATCGGAAAGTCTAATCGTTTATAATGTCATTTAATTTCATAACCCCACCCCAAAAGGGGCGTTACCTTTGTAATACGCCTAAATTTTAACGCGATTGGTCAGAGCCTTTTTTAAAGCTTCAATAGGCGGAGCGCAAGGAAAGTCGATAAGATTAAGGTGTGGACGAATTGCACTAATGAAATTTAATTTAATCTTTTTTTCTTTTTATTTCTTTTATTTTATTTTATATATAAAAAAAAAAGAAAAAATAAAAATAAACATAGAAAAACACTTTATTAGAAAGTGAATATATCAACTAGTCGGTATATATTAAGGAGTGTTTGTTGAGATTTTTGTGATTTTTTTTCTTGGTTGTTTTTTGATGGTTTTTTGTGAAATTTGGTATGGTTATAGAGGTGGTTGAAAAGTTTGTTTTTATATATTTTTTTTTTAATTTGGACTACCCTTAAGGGAGGGATGATTTTTTTTCGAAAAATCACTTTTTTTGTAAAAACTCGGTCAAATCTTGATGGATTTTAAAATTTAACACATGGTTAGATTCGGGGTTTTATTTAGAAAAAACTCACCGATCATTTTTTTGATATCATCATCCCTTTTAAAAATATTCCATTTTTTCAACCCTCATGTTTTACGTTTTTTTTGGAAATCACTAAACGTCCTGTAAAACGTGCACTGTAAAAGATATCGAAATGAAACAAAAACTGTTGTTTTCAGCTCATCGAGATCTATTAGAAACTGTCTTTTTATATTTTTTTTTATACAGGGTCTTTTTGGAATCGTCGTGAATGTTGAAAAATTTTTATTTTTAACAAGGGTACATTTTTTTACAAAATCCGGTCCTGTACGAAAACGGAGAACTACAATTTAATGAAATCTAAAAGGTTTTCTTCGTAATTAAACAAGCTTTCAGATGATGTGTTTTTTTTTCCAAAAAAATTTCATTTTACCCCCTTTATAATGAAAACAATTGAAAAATTGAAAAATTTCGACATGTAATTTTTACATCATTTTTCAACTTTGAAAATTAATGATGGCTAAAGTATTGATCCGATCGAAATCGGACCGCCACCAATCGATTCCCTATTAAATTCTGTACAAAATAGACCCCTTAAATTTTTTCAACCCCTACACAGTTTTCTTGGAAAAATTATTTTTAAAAGTCATTTTTTTACCTTTTCAAAATTAAAAAAATACCCTTAAATTTACAACCCTTATCCGATTTTGTTCGAGTATTTTTTTTCCGATAGTACTTTTGACAAGCTTTCCAATGATGTACCATAATCCGCCAAAATTCCAAAGACATGGGCGTAGGAACTCGAAATTTTTTTAGGGGTAAAAATGGCGAAAAATCTGAAAACCCTTGGGAGGACCATAACTTTTTTATTTCTAAACCGATTTTGATGGAGTCTGTTTTAAACTGTAGGAAATCCTGTTCTTCAGTGTTTACTACTGGGAAATTTTTTCCGATTTCCACCCCCCAAAAAAGTTACAACCCCAAATCGATTTTGTCGAAAACGACGAATCGCCGCCATTTTTTTTATTTTTCAAAATTTTCAAATCGCATATAGCCCACTTTTTAAGTTGGATGAAGAAGAGTTTTCATGAATTTTTTCAAATTTTTTAAAAAACGCAACTACCCTGAGCGTGTACTGAAAATTTTTCAATTTTTGAAATTTTACATTTTTTGCCATTTTTTAATTTTTAACACCCCCCATTTGTATTTTTTTTAAATTCTTATAAAGATATTCTAAAAGTAAATTTTATTAGCTATACGATGCATATGTTGTTTTTTTAATTTTGATAATTTCAAGGGGTGAAATTTGGCTTTAAACAAAAGGGGTGCAAATTTTAATTTTTTAAAAAAAACGCCGCCATTTTGTTCCTATAAAAAAATTTGAAAATCGGAGCCTGTATTTTTGCCATTTCATCTTTAAGACATTATCGTAAATTTTTTCAAATTTTTCGAAAATCATCTTCGGGGGTGCAGCTGGTTTTTAAAATTTCAATACAAGCAATTTTTACCCAATTTTCACATATTTATTTATTTTTTTTTATATTTAATGAAAATTTATATATTTTTTATTTTTATAGTATTAAAGTACACATTATTCTCTACATTTTCCATTAATTTTTTTTTCAATTACCACCGTTACAAGGGGTACAAATTGGCCTTAAGCAATGGGGGTGAGTTTTTAATGAAGAATTTAAATTGCTGCCATTTTTTTTATGTTCAAAAATTTTCAAATCTTTTATAGACTACTTTTTAAGTTGAGTAAAGAACAGTATTTATGAATTTTTTCAAATTTTTAAAATAATTACAACTACCCTTAAATTGTACCTGAAATTTTTTGCTTATTAAATTTTCACATTTTTTGCTATTTTTGAATAATTTTCACCCCCAAATTGACATTTTAAAAAAACTACATATAAATATTTTTAAAGAAAATTTTATGAGCTATCCGATCCATATATCGCTTTTTCAATTTTGACTTTCTTTAGGGGTGAAATTTGGTTTTAAACATAACGATATCATGTTGTTCGATAGCCAATGCATATTGCGAGTACGGGTGGTCAAAATTTGTGAAAAATTTTTACAAAAATTTACATTGGTCTCTTTAATATTGAATAACTTTTTTTCTATTACGATTTAAGAAAGCAAAAGGGCATAGATAGTTAGGGGAAAGATGTAGGTAGAATATAAATCGAATTTGGTTTCTTCAATTTCATATATGTAAAAGTTATACAGGGTCAAAGTTGGAAAAAAAATTTTAAAAAATTTTTCCTTTAAAAAATCATTACGTCTACACCACTGGATATTAAGAAACCAAATACCCATCAAACAAAAGAGGACCATGTATACTATCATAAAAAAAATACATTTTGAAAATTTTTTAAGTACAGTTCAAGTTATTCCATTTTTAAAAATTTTCAATTTACATTTCAAAGGGGTACCCCTTTGGAACGAAAATCGAAAAAAAATCGTCGATCATGGATTTGGACCAAAATTTGCATACAGGGGTTTTTTGGGATGGACAATCCGAAAAAAAAGTCAGTTACTGGAAAAAAAATTTTCTTCATGAAAATTTTCCAGGAAAATTGAATTTTCCGGATTTTCCTTGGACTTTTCTGGAAAATAACATCATTTTTGAACTTTTTGGACTCAAAAACTATATTATCCATAATTTTTCCCATTAATTTATTATATTCTCAGATTTTGAAATTCTGGCCCAAAAACCGCGAAAAATTGGTATGAAATTTTACATCGGTTTCTTTAATTTTGAATAACTTTTTTCCTATAAAGATTTAAGAAACCAAAATGGCATAGATAGATAGAGGAAAGATAGAAGTAGAATATAAATCTAATTTGGTTTCTTCAATTTCATAATTGTGGAAATTATACAGGGTCAAAGTTGGAAAAAAAAATTAAAAAAAATTTTCATTTAAAAATTCATTATGTCTACACCACCGAATATTAAAAAACCAAATACACATCAAATGAAAGAGAACCACCTATATTATCATAAAAAAATTACATTTCGAAATTTTTTTAATTACTGTCCGAGTTACTGCATTTTTAAAAATTTCAATTTTCATTTCAAAGGGGTACCCCTTTGGAATGATTTTCGATAAAAAAATCATTGATCTTGGATTTTGACCAAAATTTGCATACGGGGGTTTTTTGGGATGGACATTCCGAGAAAAAAGTCATTTTCTTGAAAAAAAAATTTCCTTCGTGGAAACGTGGAAATTTTCCAGGAAAATTGGTTTTTCCGGGTTAAAATTGAACCTACCTTAAAAATAACATCATTTTTGAACTTTTTGGACCCGAAAACCTTATTATGCATAATTTTTTCCATTCATTTATTATATCCTCAGATTTTGAAATTCTGGCCCAAAAACCGCGAAAAATTTTCATGAAATTTTACATCGGTCTCTTTAATTTTGAATAACTTTTTTCCTATACATATTTAAGAAACCAAAAGGGCATAGATAGATAGAGGATAGATTAAACTAAAAGATGAACCTAATTTGGTTTCTTCGATTTCATAATTGTCAAAGTTATACAGGGTCAAAGTTGGAAAAAATTTTTAAAAAAATTTTTTCTTTAAAAATTCATTACGTCTACGCCACTGGAGATTAAGAAATCAAATACACATTAAATGATAGAGGACCACCTATACTATCATAAAAAAAATACATTTCGACTTTTTTTTAATTACACTTGAAGTTATTGCATTTTTAAATATTTCAATTTTCATTTCAAAGGGGTACCCCTTTGGAATGATTTTCGATAAAAAAATCATTGATCTTGGATTTGGACCAAATTTTGCATACGGGGGTTTTTTGGGATGGACATTCCGAGAAAAAAGTCATTTTCTTGAAAAAAAATTTTCTTCGGAAAATTTTCCAGGAAAATTGGTTTTTCCGAGTTAATATTGTACCTAGCTTAAAAATAACATCATTTTTGAATTTTTTGGACCAAAATACAGTATTATGCATAATTTTTCCAATTAATTTATTATATCCTCAGATTTTGAAATTCTGGCCCAAAAACCGCGAAAAATTTTCATGAAATTTTACATCGGTCTGTTTAATTTTGAATAACTTTTTTCCTATACATATTTAAAAAACCAAAAGGGCATAGATAGATAGAGGATAGATTAAACTAAAAGATGAACCTAATTTGGTTTCTTCGATTTCATAATTGTCAAAGTTATACAGGGTCAAAGTTGGAAAAAATTTTTAAAAAAAATTTTTTCTTTAAAAATTCGTTACGTCTACGCCACTGGAGATTAAGAAATCAAATACACATTAAATGATAGAGGACCACCTATACTATCATAAAAAAAATACATTTCGACTTTTTTTAATTACACTTGAAGTTATTGCATTTTTAAATATTTCAATTTTCATTTCAAAGGGGTACCCCTTTGGAATGATTTTCAAGAAAAAAATTATTGATCTTGGATTTTGATTAAAATTTGCATACGGGGGTTTTTGGGGATGGACATTCCGAAAATAAACTCATTTAAAAAAAAAAAATTTCCTTCCGGAAAATTTTCCAGGAACATTGGTTTTCCGAGTTAATATTGAACCTAGCTTAAAAATAACATCATTTTTGAATTTTTTGGACCAAAATTCAGTATTATGCATAATTTTTCCCATTAATTTATTATATCCTCAGATTTTGAAATTTTGACCCAAAAACCGCGAAAAATTTTTATGAAATTTTACATCGGTCTCTTTAATTTTGAATAACTTTTTTCCTATACATATTTAAGAAACCAAAAGGGCATAGATAGATAGAGGATAGATTAAACTAAAAGATGAACCTAATTTGGTTTCTTCGATTTCATAATTGTCAAAGTTATACAGGGTCAAAGTTGGAAAAAAAATTTAAAAAAATTTTTTCTTTAAAAATTCATTACGTCTACGCCACTGGAGATTAAGAAATCAAATACACATTAAATGATAGAGGACCACCTATACTATCATAAAAAAAATACATTTCGACTTTTTTTTAATTACACTTGAAGTTATTGCATTTTTAAATATTTCAATTTTCATTTCAAAGGGGTACCCCTTTGGAATGATATTCGATAAAAAAATCATTGATCTTGGATTTGGACCAAATTTTGCATACGGGGGTTTTTTGGGATGGACATTCCGAGAAAAAAGTCATTTTCTTGAAAAAAAATTTTCTTCGGAAAATTTTCCAGGAAAATTGGTTTTTCCGAGTTAATATTGTACCTAGCTTAAAAATAACATCATTTTTGAATTTTTTGGACCAAAATACAGTATTATGCATAATTTTTCCAATTAATTTATTATATCCTCAGATTTTGAAATTCTGGCCCAAAAACCGCGAAAAATTTTCATGAAATTTTACATCGGTCTGTTTAATTTTGAATAACTTTTTTCCTATACATATTTAAAAAACCAAAAGGGCATAGATAGATAGAGGATAGATTAAACTAAAAGATGAACCTAATTTGGTTTCTTCGATTTCATAATTGTCAAAGTTATACAGGGTCAAAGTTGGAAAAAATTTTTAAAAAAATTTTTTCTTTAAAAAGTCATTACGTCTACGCCACTGGAGATTAAGAAATCAAATACACATTAAATGAAAGAGGACCACCTATACTATCATAAAAAAAATACATTTCGACTTTTTTTTAATTACACTTGAAGTTATTGCATTTTTAAAAATTTCAATTTTTATTTCAAATGGAATGATTTTCGAAAAAAAATCATTATTCTTGGATTTCAACCAAAATTTGTATACAAGGGTTTTTGGGGATGGACATTACGAAAATAAACTCATTTTCTTAAAAAAAATTTTCTTCGTGGAAACGTGGAAATTTTTCAGGAAAATTTGTTTTTCCGGGTTAATATTGTACCTAGCTTAAAAATAACATCATTTTTGAATTTTTTGGACCAAAATACAGTATAATGCATAATTTTTCCATTGATATTTCATTAATAATGACAATAAAATAGCTTTTAATAATAATTTTAAGGTAATCACTAAAGAAATCTGTAATTTATATTTTTAAAAAAGAAGAATTTTCCATGATATTTAAGCATGCAATTGAAATAAGAGCAAGATATATAATAAATCAGATTGATTCATTATTATAGGTGTTTAACCGGATATGACGTCACCAGTATGCCTATTTTAATATTATGTGTTTTAAAAAGAATTATTATATAAATTTTAAAAAACGACAAATATTTTATTACGTGCCGAACGAAGTGATACAAATTTTATTGTTTTTAAACCTTATTATTAAATTTTTTACCTTCCTTTTTCATCAAAAATGTTTTATATTAAAAAAGAAGAAGAATGTTCTATGAAAATTACAACTGTCAAGTTTTTAAACAATTAACTCATTTATTTTTTAAGATTTTATAGCAAATACTTTTTAATATCAACAGATTGTGAATACATTTAATCGTAAATTCAATTTTCTTTATTCGGATTTCTCCATTTGCATGTTTTCTAACCCTATCGACCGGGCACATGCGCACGACGATATCCGAACAATCTGGAACGATCATTTAAAATAAAATCGATTCTTTGGATGCGTGGACGAACATGCGCAATACCAAATCCGAACAATCCCGAGCATTCAATGATTCTTTTGGAGGCGTGGACGAATTGCACTAATGAAATTTAATTAAATCTTTTTTTCTTTTTATTGCTTTTACTTTATATATTAGTAAAGAATAAAAATTAATATAAAAGTGTATCTTATTAGGTTTAAATCTGTCACTGCGTGCCGAGCGAAGCGAGGTTCGCAGCACCAAAATAATATAATCTATTTAAAAATTGTTTTATTTAATTCTCTTTTTTTATAAAGAAATTGTAGATTAGAAAAATTAAAGTAATCACTTTTTAAATTTTATTGTTTCTGCACATTATTATTTATTTTTTGTACTTTTTTTTCTTTAATATATTCGATATAAAAAAATGGAGATTGTTTTATGAGGAGAAAAAAATCAAGGCTATTATATACTAAAAAGTTGAATCATTTATCGGAAATTCGAATTGTTTATAATGTCATTTAATTTCATAACCACACCCCAAGAGGGGCGTTACCTTTTTAATACGCCTTAATTTTAACGCGATTGGTCAGAACCTTTTTTAAAGCTTCAATGGGCGGAGCGCAAGGAAAGTTGATAAGATTAAGGTGTGGACGAATTGCACTAATGAAATTTAATTAAATCTTTTTTTCTTTTTATTTCTTTTATTTTCTATATAAAAAAATAAAAAAAAAATAGAAATAAAAATAAAAACAAACATAGAAAAACACTTTATTAGAAAGTGAATATTTCAACTAGTTTATTTATTACTATGCATACAAACAACATCAATTAGTTTATCTAAATAGTTTTTTGCTCTAATGCAAATTTTCATAAATATCGTTCTTTTCGTTTAAAAGATATTTACTTGGTTCCATACTTTATCCCAACCCTGTATTATACCGTGGTATGTGCCTTTCTAGACATAGAAGGGGCCTTTGACAATACGCCACATGAGGCAGTCAAAAGAGCATTGATTGAGAAAGGAGTAGATAGAACGACTTCCATCTGGATGTCGCAACTGCTATCTACAAGAATCGCAGAAATGGAGGCAGGACAAGACACTATCTCCATTAATGTGACCAGAGGCTGTCCACAGGGGGGAGTTGCATCCCCGCTTATGTGGAGTCTCACTGTGGACAATCTGCTCTGTCAATTGACTAGGGAAGGCATACCATGTCAAGGGTATTCCGACGACATGGTTATCCTGGCAAAAGGGAAGTATGAAAACGTCCTCTGTGATATTGTTCAAAGAGGATTGAACATTGCGGAACAATGGTGTGACTCGGTGGGATTCAGCATCAACCCCACCAAAACCACACTAGTAGCCTTTACAAGGAAAAAGAAACCTAATCTAAAAATCATAAAAATAGGGGAGAACATCGTCGAGTGGAAAACAGAGGTAAAATATCTAGGGCTAATCCTAGATAGCAGGTTACTCTGGAACAAACACGAAGACGAAGTAATACACAAAGCAACCAAGGCCCTCATGGTGTGTAGGAACATTGCAGGGAAGAACTGGGGATGTAACCGAATGGATATACACAGCAATAGTGAGACCATTAATCACATATGGGGCAGTGGCTTGGGGCGTAAGGGTTAATCTGAATACGACGAGGAAAAACCTCTCGAAAATTCAGAGACTAGCCTGTTCATGTATCACTGGAGCAATGGGAACTTGCCCCACTGCTGCAATGGAGGTGATTTTAAACTTGACCCCACTGCACATTCTGCTAGAAAGTGTAAGGAAGCAATATATAGAATGATCAAAGAAGGAATTATCAAGGAAAAACCTCGATCACTTCACTTTGATCAAACTTGGGAAATGCCCCAAGATGATATGCCAAAGAAATTCAACTTTGTGAGAAAATTCATCACAAAGTTGAGGAATAAATCTGAATGGGATGAAGACACCATACAGAATTTAAACCAGAATACCATAAAGTGGTATACGGACGGTTTCAAGCTAGACGAAGGAACTGGGATAGGAGTTTTTGGACCAAGAGCCAAATACTCAGAAAGCTTGGGCACATACCCGAGCATCTTTCAAGCAGAAGTCCGCGCCATCGAAAGATGTGTGGAATTCAATATTGAAAGAAACTATCGCAGACAAGAGATTGTGATCATGTCGGATAGTCAAGCAGCCATCAAAGCGCTGAGTTCAAATATAATCAGTTCGAAGATGGTTTGGGAATGCCTAGGCAAACTAAATGAACTAGGCCAGAAGAACACTGTCACCCTCCTATGGGTCCCGGGACACATAGGAATAGAGGGGAATGAAACAGCAGATAAGCTGGCAAAAAAAGGAGCTGAAACCCCACATTTGAGACCAGAACCATCGTGTGGGATCAGCAGTAGAGTAATCTTAGGAAAACTAAGAGAGGAAATGGAGAAAGAAAAATCCGAGTACTGGAATCAGCTGGAAGGACTGAGGCAATCTAAGATACTACTGGGGAACTATGACCAGAAGAGATCTCTTAGCTGCCTCAACCTCAGTAAAAAAGGCTCCGTATTCTAACGGGAATATTAACCGGGCATTGCCGGTTAAGAAGCCACATGAAGAAACTAGGGTTAGCAGATGAAGCAAAGTGCAGATTCTGTGAGGAAGAGGATGAAACCTCAATACACATACTTTCAGAATGCCCTGCCTTGCAAAATTCTAGGGCTAGATACCGAGGAGCACATGAAATAGAGGAAGGGGATCTACCTGATTTGAAGCCCGACGATGTCCTAAACTTCCTCAGGAAAATAGGACTCGAAGAGCTGCTATAAATCTGAGAAAACATCAGAACATGGCAAGTAAGGGGGGACACAATAGATCCTATGGGTCGCAGTGTTATTATCACCCCTAACTCATTCATACATACATTCATACATCATACAACCCTGTATTATGGTTCACGGAAAATATTTTTGGGAAATGGAAAGTAGTTATAATAGATTTTGGTCTTGAAGCCCAGCGATTTTTGGTCCATACAAACCCTTAAGATTCTCGACGATAGCTTTTTAAACAAATAGAAAAGAGAACATCTGAGTGGATACATGAAAGCAATCACTACCAATACCTACCTAGATAAATAAAACAGCTTGTAGTTAGAGTTAGTGGCTCTGAAATGATAACTACATCGAATACACATGTCGGTTTTACTATACCAAACATTCATTTGCCTGCAACACACTGTACACACAAACAATCATGTATTTTTGAATAGTGCTTGTAACTTTTCTATTTTTTTGTAATGAATAAACTTTTGCTATTTTTTGAGAAATGTATTATGTTCCTTATTTCGATTGTAATGAACCAAATTTGTGATTGTAGTTTGGCCGTAGTGACGTCGGTTCTCAAAACTCGTTAAGTTCGGATTAGAGGGCAATGTTTCGTATATATTTGAAACGGGTCCAGAGAGAAAAGCCTCTTCTAGCACTCTCCTGTTTCTCGTTTCTCCTTGCGCGAGTTCGGATGCTATTAGCTAATTAAATAGTTTTATTATTCCGGGGAAGGAAAATTTCTTAGAAATATATATACGAGAGTTGTCTGAAAAGTTTCCGACCTAACAAAGATACTAGACATTTTTTCTTCAAGTTAATTTTTATTTTTCTACATAGTCTCCTTGTAAAGTACGTTTCACAATAATTCGTTGACTTGGTACCTGCTCTTAACTGCTCTTAAGGGATTACTAATAAAAGGTGGTTAATATTTCTTCGAACATTTACAGAAAGGTATTATTTATTTTTGTCCAGGAAGATATATTTTGGATTTTTTATTTTTCAGGTAAAATTTTAAATTATTATTACTGACCATCAATAGTAAATCATTAGTAAATGATTTTTGATTTTCTTAATCATCTTGGAAGACAAAGTGGGAGTTACGGGGTAATTTGTTTTTAAAATTCTCTCCTAGAATTTTAGTTTGTACTAAACATTATACTCTGAAAGTAATCTTGTGTTTATAACTAAGTATGTGGTGTCCTTGGGCAAAAAAGTGCATTTATCGCCGGATGCGAAACAAATTGTGAAAAACGTGTTTGAAACATTGAATAATCGAGGTAATAGTGTAACCGATGCAGCAGAAGAAACATGTAAGTTAACCAAAACCCCAATATCCACAGTAAAAGATATTATCAATAAGCCAATAAGTAAACGAAAAAAACGAAGTGACGTTAATAATACCAAATGTGTTGATGAAATACAAAAAGATATAATCCGACGAACGATATATGTCCTATACGAAGAACAAATGATACCAACCCTAGATTGTATAAAAAAACGGTTACTTAAAGACGACACGGGAATTATTTGTAGCCGTACAAGTTTGTGGAGAATTATTTCTCAAATGGGATTTAAATATTGTACCATTAATAAAAGACAAGTGATGATAATGGACTCATATCGTTTACGAATGTGGCGTTGTCATTACTTACAAGCTATTCAAAAATATAGAAGTGAAAACCTTTCAATTATCTACCTCGACGAGCCATGGTATGACACCCATGATACTCCAACGAAGGGTTTTGTTGATTCATCGGGAAATTGCAAAACAAAGGCTCCATCAAATAGAGGACAAAGAATTACAATAATACATGCCGGATCAGAAACAGGTTGGGTTCCAAACTCTTTATTGTTATCAGCAAAGAATATTAAAGATTCAAGTTTAGATTATCACGAAGATACGACAGCAGAACTTTTTGAAAATTGGTTTGAGAATTATTTATTGCCGAATATACCGGAAAAAAGTATAATTGTAATGGACAATGGAACTTATCATAGCCGTCAATTAAATAAAGTACCAAATAGCAACAACAATAAATGGGAAATTCAAGAGTATTTGTTAAAAAATGACCTTTA
Organism: Ophraella communa; assembly: GCA_035357415.1. Lineage (NCBI taxonomy): Eukaryota > Metazoa > Arthropoda > Insecta > Coleoptera > Chrysomelidae > Ophraella > Ophraella communa. The sequence continues at coordinate 30,493,971 of CM068992.1, read as the reverse complement.
TTTTGAAGAATCGTACACAAAACGTGATCTCTTACAAGTTGTAGCAGCGTTCGGTATTGAAAAAGAATACGTTTGTGATACTATTGCTAAAAATATGGGCCACACAGTGTTACGGCTTCCCCCATATTATTGCATGTTCAAACCTATAGAACACATGTGGCATCAGCTAAAATCCAAAGTTAGTTCGGAAAACGTTTCACCCACATTAAACTCAAGTGTTATAGAGTTAATCAGAAATTTGACAAGTAATATTCCCATTGATAGCTGGAAAAATTCGATTCAGCATGTTATTAAGGTTGAAGGTACATATCGAAATGTTAATGTAACTGTAGCACCCTTAGTTATTAATTTAAATGAAGACGATAGTGATACTGAACTATATTTAGATTAAATAGTTGTAAATAATGCAGAATTAGTTCATCTGTTTAATCGCAATTAATAAATAAAGTTAAAATTTGTTTTTAAAAAATTTCGTGATTTTTTTTACAAAATAAATTTAAGTTTTAGTAAATGTTAACTTAGTTTTATTTAAATCAATTTTTTGGGATACCCTGTAGTACAAAATATTTTTAAAATGTGGCCATGATTAAACTACATCTTTTTTATTTGAAACATTTTTTGACAACAACTGCCAATTAGATGAAATAGACCAAAGCGTATACGTATACGTAAGTTTCAACAGTTTTGTTTAATTTCAATTAATAAATAAACTTAAAATTTGTTTGTTTGTTTTTAAAAAATTTCGTGATTTTTTTTACAAAATAAATTTAAGTTTTAGTAAATGTTACTGAGTTTTATTTAAATCTATTTTGAAAACCGGATTACGGATCTGTTAATGTTTACTGTACAGTGAGAAATTTATAACCTTTCATTACTAATCCCCTAAGGTCAGGTACCGAGTCAACGAATTATTGTGAAACGTACTTTAAGTCTATACACTTCTCCCAGCGATGTTTCCATCTTGTCAACCGTCCCCGACTATATTATGGGTTCACTATGGTTTAATGCTAATTTCAGTCTACTAACTATCTAATTTTTAATAATTTCCATATCAACAAGTTGAAAACCGATAGTTTTTCGCCCAATAAGTGTATACAATTCTAATTTCCCGAATCCGGTTGCTATTTTTCACAAAAAACAAACGAATAATAATAAAAATAACCATATCAGATGTGTATCAACATGAATAGAAAATCTGTCGGTCCCCAAATAACAGAGGGATGCTCGCTTGCGACAGAGGGTTGTTGCGTTTTAACTATTATTATGCTGATGGTGCTATGATAACGGGATTACACTAGCAATAAAATCGGCACTGATACTGATATCAATCCGACCTCAATATGCTCATAGGGCCTCCGGAGATGGGGGTTATTTATGGGAACACCGAGTGGTGACGGGCGACACCGCCCCCACAAAAATACGGGGGCCACCCGGCCTCAAACCACCAGCCATCTCATTACCATGTTCGTAGAGGTGGACCGGTACAGGAACAGTTACCACGGAACAGTTACTCATATATACATTTATAAAATTATCTAATCCTATATAGATCAAAAATTGTGTCAGAGAGATAAACGAAAAGATTCAAAAGTCACTGGGGACCAGGTACAAACAAGCTAAAAATAAATATAGCGAGCTGGAGAAATAATACTTGAATCATATTTTTTGTTGGTGGTTTCACAAGTGGCAACAGCGCATTTAACATTTAATTTATTTAATAATCCCAAGTCAAAATTATAAAATCAATGGACTAGTTTAGTAGGATCATATTAATCAAAATGATAGCAATATATATTTAGGATAAGATACCTACTTACTTATATTGGTATTCATTTTGCAATTAATTTTTCTCATTTCGTAAAATTTAGCAATAAATAATTAGTAAGTTTTAAACGTAGCGCCAACTAATAACCAATAATGAAGTGTGTTTAAAAGTCAACGTTGTCACATTTTAGCTACGTTCGTTTCAAGTATTCTAAAAGAACTGGCGGCACAAAACACCGTGTTCTGTGACTAACTGATTGTACCAGTTGACAAGATATATGACAGGAGAGAAAATCGTGTTTATCTGTAATAAACAAACAAGACCCCTATTCTTGACGGTGATAGAATAGAACAGCCAATAGAAAGTGGGTGTGGTTCTATTGAAAATGCCAAAACGGTATTCTTGAAATTCGTTCTCTCACTGTACCGATAGAAGGGTTGCTCCCCGAGAGAACAATTACTTCTATTGGTTATTTTTGAAGGAACCGCTTTAAGAAGGTGTTAGGGATTTTTATTTTCGAACCAAAAATAGTATAGAAGTAATTTCTTTCATAAACCAAACACAACCAAACAACAAATTAAACTAACGAAAATGACAGAATATTTTGTTTAGTGTTTTACTCCTTATTTGATAAAGTGTCAATCAGAGAACAAAAATATCGATATGTTTATCTCTTTTTAATGACAACAAATAAGAGAGGGAGATAAGTTTCTCGGTTAATATTAATGCATATCGACAACATCGCAAATTTTCTACCAATCTTATTGAAACACGTCACTTACCACTTGTGACGTATGTAACCATTAAATTTAAATTTCAAAAGCCGATTACGGCTAGAGGATTAATTTTATAAAAATTTTATTTGTACAGTTGAACCACTAAAAACCTATTTTATAAGATGCAAATATAAAAAAAAATCACTAAACTAGTCCATTGATGGTCTTACTAATATTGTAACTTTATTACAATATAAAACACTTTCTGCCAGCAAATTTATTAAATTTATTTATTTATTTGTTTGCTTTTGGTCTCTTAGACAAAACACTTGGCCGGATAGCTCTGATAGCTCAGGCCACAAATTATACAGAACGAACAGAAGATCCGATTTGTTGTTTTAGAGGTAATGGATTTTGAGATGAGCTATGGCTTTGAATATAACTGCGCGATAATGTAAGGCAACAACGCACTAAATTCATAAAGTGAAAACTAAAAACATCGGTTTGATTTTATGACAAAGTATATTTATAGTCGAGATCTGATCTGAACGAGAAACAGCCAAAGAATAAAATTTTAGGGCTATTCTTCGGCTCTCTTCCTATGAACACTCAGTATACGTTCTAGTTTTTTCTGTGGAGCAGTTTCTCCATTTGCAGTGACCACATGATTTGATAAAATGGCCCATTTCACCACAATTATAGGCTCTTTTTTTTGTTTTCAGTAAAGTTCATCAAGTTAACTAATTGGTCCAATTTGTTTTCGTCTAGACATTCTATTGCTCCTTCATCAGCTGCAGGAAAGGCAAATCTTACCAACTTTACATCTAACTCACATTTTTGAAGGGTCATCTTGCTTCTGTTTTCGAATCTTCAGCTGTGACAAATTCTCCAAATGTTCATGACTATATCGCAAGTTTAATCTCTTCTTAAGTTGTTCAAAGCCATCCGACTCTTCCATAAGTATGGTCTGAAGAACGTCGAAAGCATCCCCTCTAAGAGAGATCATGCCTTTTCTTTTTCTGGGCTCATATGCCCATTAAGGCGACTGTGTCCAGTTGGCAGTCCTTTCATAATTCGTAGGTCCTGTCTGCTCATATTCAGCAGCTCTTGAGACCTCTTTTTAGAGAGATCTCTTAGAAATGCATTAGAGTGACTTAAACCCCCTACTGTTCCTCTGGCTATGCTACTGTTTAAGGTAATTTTCCCATGCTTTTCAATGACTGATAATACTCTATTTTCCAAGGATGAAAACTAAGAAAACACTTTATTTTCCAATGAAGCAACTTTAGTACCTAATCAAAAAATGAAATTCCAGAAGAAATATTTTCCAACGAAGACATTCTCATTGAATAAATATCGCTTTTTGTAGCAGACATAGAAGAATGAAAGATAAAATATCATCAGCAAAACAGAAACTCTTCCAGGTCCAATCCTTGATCCTGTATGGCTTGTCTAAGTTGCTCTAACTTCTTTTGTGTAGTGTCCAATTCCACAGAAAGTAAAATAAATATTCACACTTTTACAACCTGTTGATGGTCTTATAAAACTGAAACTACTTACATTACCAATTTTTTTAAATTATATACACATAATATGTCCAAAAGTCGAGCTGGGCTTGCGGAATTCTCTCCCATTCTTCACGAGCAGCATCTTTCAGTTCTCGTAGAGTAATTGCGTGTTTTAAGAATGTCCCAGGCATGTTCAATGACGTTCATGTCAGGGGAATTTGATGGCCATCTTAATGTGGATATTCCTTCTTCTTCCAAAAATGTTTGTACCGCAGCTGTTCGATGTGGAGGTGCATTGTCATGCATAAACACAAATCCATCACCTACCGCTCTCCGGAATAGACGCACAACAGGATTTAAAACTTCCTCGATGTACACAGCTACAGTGAATCTTCTCTCCAAAACCAGTGTACCCCTCATAATACCACTCCAAACCATAATACTCCCACCTTCAAATGGAACACGTGGTTGGGCTGTTTCTAATCGGGCTTGTCGTCCTGGGGCCCTCCAAACTAGCGTTCTTCGCGAATCAGAAACCAAGCCAATTCTTGATTCATCAGAGAACATCACGTAATTCCAGTTAGGACCATGGTGTAACATTTCTTGAGCCCATTGCAACCTTACAATTTTTTGTTAGTTTGGGAACACGTAGAGGTCTTCTGCGATACAAATTTACCACATTTAATCTTCGTGTAATTGTTTGCCTTGAGATATTCAGTCCTTCAAGTCTAGCAATTTCTCTGGATATGCCACTTGTAGATTCCTGTCGATTTCTTCGAGCTATCAATGTTATCTGCCGGTCTTGTGCTGCTGTTGTACATCGACTTCTGCCACTTCTGGGACGATCCTTCACACCATTTGTGTCTTGGAATTTTTTTTTAATTTTTGATGCAGCACCCTGAGTAACACCAACAATATTCGCGATGTCTATTCTATTCTATTCTATTCTTCTGGGGTGCGTTTCATGCATGTACTGGAGCTCTAGGCTCATTGTACCCCCCTGAAGTAATCATACCAGGTTCGTTTCCTTCATGTATTCTAGAACGTCCCTGATATTCGCTTTCACGATTTCCTCTGGCTCAGGAAACTGAATGCCAAAGTGTCTCTGTCTAAGCCACTTAAGGCTCGGACAGTGACATATTACGTGAAGAGGAGTTTCGTCTTCCTCACCACATTTTCTGCATAATGGGTCCTCAGCGAGTCCTATTATGTTCATGTGTTTTCGGAGATGGCAGTGTCCTGTAAGCAGTCCCACTGCCTTTCTCAATTGGGTTCTACTTAGGCTGAGTAGTTCTGTAGTTTTCTCCCTGGATGGACCTGTTATGAATAATCTGGATTGCCTGAGTCCAGGCAGTTCCATCCAGAGTTTCTTATGTTGTTCCCTTAGTCTTTCCTCTATTGTTTCCCTTACATGTTGGTATGAGACCCCACATGTGGGAAGAGGTCCGATCAGGGTTCCTTCTGAAGCTTCCTGGCTAGGAGGTCAGCTTTTTCATTTCCAAGAATCCCTGTGTGTCCTGGTACCCATTCAAGGATAACCTTGTGGCGTTGTGCCAGTTCAGCTACAGTTCCTTGGCAGTGCTTCACTGTTCGTGACGCAGTGTGTACGCTCTCTATTGCTTTGAGAGCTGCTTGGCTATCACTTCTGATCCTGACAGTCCTGTTAGGGACTGTTTCGTTCAGGATGATTTCCGAGCATGTGTTGATGGCAACCACTTCAGCTTGCAGGATAGTCTATACTGAACCCAGGTTGAGACTATACGTCTTCCCTGTATTTTCATTGTAGATTCCAATCCCAGTGCTGGTGCTTGTTTTGGATCCGTCTGTGTACCAAACGGATTCATGTTGTTTCCTAGTCTTGGTACGAGCTTCGTCCCTATCCGGAATATGAACCGTATATGGTTTGGAAAGGTCGTAGCAGATAGGTATTCCATCTGAGGGCATGCTCAGTAATTGATTATGTTCAATCTCTTTCGAGATTGTGGAATGGTATCTAGGGATCGCCCTGCCCTATTCGTTGTTTATTTTCAGCCTGTAAGCAGCTGCCAGTGCTTCCCTTTCCACAATAAGATGTAGTGGAGGTAGTCCCAGCATAGCTTCCAGGGCCGCCGTGGGCGTTGTTCTCATCGCCCCGGTTATGGCTAGACAGGCTACTCTCTGTACCCTGCCTAGCTGTCTAGATGCTACTGAGCATCTCGCTTCGCGATGTCACTTTACCTAAAGCCCCGTTGTAACAAAGCAATTACTCTAGACCTATTAAAATATGATATCACGTCTCTGGACATTTTAAAACAGCTCAAATGAAATTCAAACAAGAATTGGAAACCGTAGGCATAGATACATTATTTCTAAAAATTCAAAACTTTTGGACATAATAAATGTGTATTTATGAATCCACGTTTTTACACCGGTTAAAAATAACGGTACTTGCCACCTCTATCCCTATGACGATTATGCTAATATCAATCTTTATTGGATTTGGTAACATATATACGTTAGTACATTTAATATATGTGTATATAGCAGTATTATTTTAACTTGGGGGCATATTAATGCTACATGTCATTGTGGTGTTTAGATATTAACCATGTGGTTAATTTATAACACGTAATTAAAAATTATTGTTAAACCCTCCAAAAAAAAAAGTAAACTACAGTCGAAACAGTAGTAAAGACAAACTTTATATACTTCATCCTTTTCTACTACTAGTAGAAACACATTAAACAATTATGCACACTTGTTTATCAAGCAATAACATACGTTCTTTTCAACTCTAATTATGACCTCGAAATGTTGGAAAGAGATGGTGATAAAAAACGTTTATTTTATTTATTTTGACCTCTTATCACAACTGTCTTTATTTTGGTACATCTAATTTTGTTCAAAGAGTTTTATCAAATAAATTCTATAATATCGTTTTTTTTTAATTATTATTTGCGGTTTCTATTTTACGGTACGTACGAAATCTCTTTTTTTTAATATTTGAAAAAATTCCAAAAACCAAAATGCACACTTCAATTATAAATGTATATTTAATAGAAATAAATTGTGTTATTCCAAGTGTGACGTCAAATTTGTGTTCCATGGTGTCGAACTGTGAAATGTCAACGAAATGCACAATTTTAAAGGTTATGTTATAATGTTTTTATGGAAATAGTTCTTTTTTCTCCTTTAGTGGTATGTAAAACATATAAATGAAAACTTACCAATGAAAAAACAGTATTTAACTCCCAAACATCAAGAAAATACAAGAAAATAGTCAATAACACATATAAAACACACCACCAACAAAAGTTGTTTGGAATCATTTGGTTTGACACTTACGTCACTACTTTCCCGGTCCATATTTCAATTGTCAGGAGTACCAACCTGACAGTTGACGTCACTCTTTCTATTATAATATTTCCAGCGATTTTTTGATTCCCAAATCTTTTTTAACCAATCTATTTCAATAAAAAAGTATATAATTATTTTTTTCTTTAGAAGCTGTTACACAATTCCTGGTTTTATTTGTTTGATTTCTGCTTGGATAAACAAAACACGGTGAATAATTTTCAAAATTATGTTTATACAAATAAAATAGTTTTCGTCAATGTACCTAATTAATTAGTGGGATCAATGAAAATCTACCTAATTTCATATCAGCGCCAACAAATCCCGACAGGCCGGGGCAGTAATTCCATTTACCCTCTATTGATGACATTGTTTAGTTTTACATGATTCAAAAAGGATGACGCTGTTGAACGAGTCAACGCAGTTTATTCGTACAGGGTGTAGCTTCGAAAATGTAACAACCACATTTAGGTACTTTGTGTAATAAAAATTAGTAAATTTTGTGTTTTCCTTCCACCTGGATATATTTTTTATTGCACCTAACCGTTGATTGAATTATCAGTCAACGACCTAAAATTACAACTATAAACTAGACCCAAAAGGTCTACTCAAATCGAATTATTGTTACCGAAAATGAAAACAAAATTAAACTTAAAAATTAAATTAAATAATAACAAAATACTCACCTAATACATATGGCACGGGAAGGCATATTTATGCAGCTGTTTTCCTTTTTTCGCTGACCACGATAAATCACAAATTTTCTTAATTTTTAATTCTTCAGGGTAACAACGGTATACACAAAAGCACAAAAAATTAGACGCGAAGTAACAACAACATCTAGACGTTGACTGACAAAAATAAGAGGGATTTTAGATAGGCTATCAACAACGACATCCCGTTATAAGAGGGATTTTCGGCTACAAATAGTTCTAGAGAAGTCTAGGTATACACACAAGTCGTTAATATTAAATACACAAACACAATAAAAACACAACAACAACTAGTAACCGGCGTACATTAACGAAATCAAAACTAGAACTTCTTCTTTCTCTTTGTGGTTTATGGCCTGAGCTGCCGGGGCTATACGGCAAATATAATCTAGCTTTTGACAGCTAAAAGGGTAGCAATACGTTGTGTTCTATGGCAAAAATTAGGCATTTTTTAGCAGTGGAACAGGAAAATTCAAAATTATTTGCGCATGAGTATTAAATAAAGAGATAAGTGTATTGACATGCATTAGAATAAACGGTCTCTACCTATGTATTACATCAGAGACAACCCATCGAAACGCAGAATACCAAAAGTTTATTTTATTATATTATTGTAACGTGGTTGTTGAGGTAAATATATTTTACAATTATATACTTTAACACTTTATTTATGGCTTGTAAACAAAACATGTGACAGATTAGTATCGAATGATGACTTGACTTGACATATGTCCATAGTGTCGACCATAGAACACAAGCGTCTACGAGACGAGGTAGCTATAGAATAGGCAATACACTTTACAGTTATTTTACTAAACAAAATCTTATTTGAAGATGTTCCCGTTTTTGGAAGCAAAATGGTAAAATGTTTCTTTCTAACACATCCTTTCAATAATTTTTGTGCCTATATTATTTTAACAATCTTCCAAGTTGATATGTTTGTTTGCAGTTCATTGATTGATTAAATTGTCTTCTTACTTCCGATAATACACACATATAATAATAGCTTAATTAGATTAATCACGACATCGAGTTTAATAAATACCCCGAATTGACAACTGATAAAACAATATTACTGCCAAAGTGTGATATAACATATGCTATATACGAGAGTTGCATACCAAAAAAAAAGAACCACTAACTATTATTTGTTTTAACATATGTAGTTAATTTGCACACCAAAGTCAACAGCGCATTATTAAATCGGTTAAATTACAAAGATCGTGATTGACAAATTAGCTGGAATTCTGGCTATGCGACCGAAGGACGTGTTTTTAGTCGATTTGATAGTATTGTCATGAAGCCAAGAAGGTAATTCTTTTGAGATTGAGCCTAGATATTAACTCGTCAATGAACGTACCTGTTTGAAGTAGGAGGCATTTGGGCATACACAGGTCCTTTCTGGTTATGGCCACGTATTTCTGCTGTCCTTGGATCTCAAAAGTGTTTGGGAGGCAGTTTTTTAGACAATAAGTCAGCTATGCGATTGCTTTTTAAGTTTCTAAGACCTGTTCATAGGCAATATATGCTTTTTTAAATCTGTTTTTTCTATGAGAGCTCCATGTTAACTTGCAGAGAAGTTAAATTCAGTTTTTAGGAGTTTTGGAGGCAATTATTGTCACTTTTTATAGTTATAACAGTGTAGCCAGCTTTTCAGCAATATCTAATAATAAATGACATACGAGGGTTGTCTAAAAAGTTTCCGACCTCAACATGAAGATGGCAGCACTCGTAAACAAAAGTTGGGGAATGTGTTTGCGCATGCTTTGAAAGGTACCCACTAAAATTTCAGCCATTTTGGACGCGCAGTTGTTGTTTGACAATCATTTGAGTGAGTCGATGTGAGTGTTTTTATGAAAATGGAAAAAATCGAGTATCGAGCTGTCATTAAATATTTGTTTTTGAAAGGCAATACGCCTACGCAAATCAAAGACGAGTTGGACGCTGTGTACAGGGACTCTGCACCATCATTTACCACCGTGAAATTTTGGGCTGCTGAATTTAAACGTGGCCGTACCAGCTTGGGTGACGATGAACGTTGGGGACGTCCAAAAACTGCAACCACTGACGATAATATCGCTCAGGTTCACCAAATGGTGCTAGACAACCGTCGAATTAAAATTAGAGAGATAGCAGAGGCTATAAACATGTCCAAAGAACATGTTTGTCACATGTTGAATGAAGATTTAGACATGAGAAAGCTGTTCGCGCGTTAGGTGCCGCGTTTGCTCACTTTGGACCAAAAACGTGTTCGAATGAACATTTCCAACTCTCTGTTGGCGCAGTTTAGGCGCAATAAATCAGAGTTTTGGCGCCGATTAATTACTGTAGATGAAACTTGGATACACCATTATACTCCAGAAACAAAAACACAGTCGAAACAATGAACTGCGAAGGGGGAATCGGTTCCAAAAAAAGCAAAGGTTGTTCCTGCGGATGGAAAAGTGATGGCAACTGTTTTCTGGGATAGTCATGGAGTTATCTTAATCAAAAAGGAAAAACCATTACAGGAGCATACTACGCATCATTACTTGACAAGCTGAAGGCAGAAATTGCGGAAAAACGGCCACATTTGCAGAAAAAAACACAGAAAAATGGATTGAAGTCGACGTAATAAAATATTATGCAAACACTGTGAAATACTCTGCTTACAATTAATAAAATAGTGCGTATTACTCTAAATAGTGACAGGAATGTATATTTATTCTGCAGGGCATTAAACTTCATTGTGCAAGAAACCTCATCAAAACTTTATGTTCAAATGTCGTATCTTTTATCGTGCAAGAACTATTATGCATAGTAAAATTATGGATTTAACATCATAATTTACAGTGATCAAAGCACAATAAATTATGACGTCTTAAATTCACCATATAATATAGTTTTTTGCATAGAAAATTACGGTGCAAAGAGTTGCACCATAAAATTCGATGCAATGCATGTATATATTTAAAACTACGCAGAAAATTTTATAGTGACATTCCCGATTATTTGCATAATAAGTACATTAATCCTGAGGAACAATTAAATTTAGTGCGTATGCACGTTGAAGAATCGTGCCAGGTTGAAAAAATTATTGCTTAGCACAAAAATGTTTGAAAATTCACTAAAATGTATTGTGCGTTTGTGCGTATGCACTAAACATTACGTGCATTTTGAGAATTCATAAAAAAATATGGTGCGTATGCATATAAACATTACATGCATGCAACAAATCGGGGGAATCCGGGAGGGAATCTGACCCCGCGCGCGCCGACATCGACACCACCGCGCCGCCGGATCCAACCAAACACCACACACCATTCTGTGCTGTGACCTCCGCGCGTGAGTGTCGTTCAATACTTCTATATTAAATTTTGCTGTGTTGTGTTGTGTGAAATGGACGAGTTACTGAGAAAGTTATATTTAATTAAGTTTATGTTTAATCTAGATTAAGATTAACTTCCTTATGGAAAATAAATGTTTGTATGATTTTAAGATTTTTTAAATTACCTACATAGTACATATATACCTGCTCTAGACTCTGTGTGATTAGATTATTACTATGTGAATTTCAGCCCTTTTTTCTGCACTGTACTGTGACATGTGTGAATATTTTTTAGGATTAGCAACAAATATTTGCACGGTGTTTCTAAACGGTGAAATTATATTCATAATCAGATTAGTCTTTGGACAGGTAGGTATCTTCAGTCAAAATTGATAGTCCAAACAAAAAAAAAAATTTTACACAAAAAATCGGGCGTTTTTTTGACTCTCCTTAAACAAATCTTTCACTACGAGTATTCTTCGGTGAAGTCTAAAAAAACTACCAAATTTTTTTGTTTTACCTATCTTTTCTGACTGACACAGAATACCTCTCCGAACACTTTATTTGATTATACAGAGTGTAATGTAAGGGAAAGCTTTTCGAATTTTTAACAATGTCTTTAGTAGGCCATCATCCCAAACAACGTACAGCAAGAATTTTTTGTCGAAAACGAAAAAAAAATCGACTCTCCATACAAATAAAACAAATCAGTTTGTATGAAGAGCCAAAAGTTTTTTTTGTTTCCCACAAAAAAATCAGGACGATGATCTGAAGACATTGTTAAAGTTTTCGGAAAGTTGTCTCTTACACCCTTTATTATTTATTTAATCGTCCGAAAATACCGTGTAGAGATTAAGTGCTGATCCTGAAAAATATCAATCCCGTCACGATATTAAATAGTGCGGAAAAAAATACTAGGGCACGTAAAAGGATCATGCCCAGCTAAAAAAGCACTATGAAATTTAGTGCAGTCGCATATAAAGATATGCTTCCAGCAGCAAATAATATCATGCGCAGGCACGAGATATTATAGGGTACGACCTGGTACGCATCAAAAAGTAAAATGCAAAGGCACATAATAGGATTATGAATGCATTATAATATAAAATGCTGTCAATTACGTATTTTAAACAGTGCACTTTATATTTTCGTTCATTAGAGTTATACAATATGATGTCTTGACCTATATCTTATAGTGCGAGCAGCAAATAAGTTTGTGACGTCGCTAATTGGCGGAGGAACCATAATTTTATGTGCACCACGGCAGAATAACTTTATGTGTAGGCACGATTGTTGAAAAAAGTGTGCATGCACAATAGTTTATAGTGCCTCATTTTTCTCAGTGAAGAATTTTTTTTCACCACGACAATGCGCCGTCTCACACCTCAGCGGTTGCCATGGCGAAAAACCACGAATTACGGTTTCAATTGCTTGACCACCCTCCATCACCTTCGTAAACAACTATTTTGCAGAGAAAGACGCCACAAATAATTTTGTTTCATAAGTGGGTTCCACACTGTATAAAAAACACCCTAATTATGATACTAAACATTTGTAGCTCGTCTGTCAAAATTATTTGTTACTCTCTATTTTTCCAAATTGTGTATAACGTTCCCGGTACGTTGAATGATTAGCCACTACCTTCATTGATTTATATAATGAAACGTAATCATCTATCTAATATTAGCTGTAGGTACAAGCTTATTAAATACTGTATTTATTTATTGGATTAACAGATTGCTAACTGTATACTGCAGTATACCAATTTTGGAACGGTATAATAGGTACCTGATTTATCAACTATTAAAACATTGTGGCATGTAATGAAAAAAGCGTTTCGAACAAATATTCGAAATATTATGGGACTTGTTTACTTCAAAATTTGTTTATAAATCACGTAAGTCAACTTTTTGTCTATTATTACGGGTAGAATCCAAAAAAGGTTCGTAGAAAAACACAAAAATCAAATCCGTAGTGTTCAATTTTAATGTTTCTGGAACATTGCAACTAGTTTCGGTTTTATAAAACCGTTATAAGACCATTATAAGGCTGTAAAAATACAATACAATGCAAATACGCACTTCTGAAAAGTCTAAAGATGTTTTTTTAAAAATCAACGTTAGTTTATTTTGAGTAACAGTGGGTTTATAGATCAAATAAGATAAAATAAGAAATAGCACAAGGAATAAGACAAAAATTGATCCGTTTATACAGGGTGTTTCAAAAAAAGGTAACACCGTCTCTAGGATAGGTGAAAAACTGAAAAATAATTGGGGTTTGCTTAGTAAAATTTTTTTCTAACGCCATCCGTTTTCAAGATAAAGGGCGTTGAAGAAAATAAAAAATTACACATTTCTTACGATTTTGCCGAAACTACTGGCACCATTGCAATGAAATTTTATACGAATATGTTTTGGAAGCTGATATATCCCATGAATTTGTTTTTATAACTAACTCTCATAGAGGGCGCTAGTTACACGATTCATACAACGTATTATTCAACATAACTTTTTTTAGGGTAGAATTATTAGTCAAAGTCAAAACTCCAAGTGAACATAAACATCGTTTAAGGTCTATTTATAAACTTGCAGTTGCCGTTGCCGCTCGCAGTTGCCGTTCCCGTTAAAAGTTAAAAAGCTGCTTTCTCATTTGCACATTTATATTCACCGTTGCCGTTACCGTTCGCCGCTGAGCTTGACGTTCCCTTACGTTCAGACATAACGAAGTTTTAACTTTTGCAGTTCGCCGTTCGCGTATTAACCAATCAAAACCCAAGAAGATGTTTTATTTATTCAACTCTGTCTGTGAATGTGCATGTATTATACATCTTTGCTTAATTTAACTTATAGCAATTGTAGAAGTATTCCCAGATGACCTAAATAGATATCGTCATCCATTATATCAACAAGTTACTAACATTATAGTAACAAAAATCCTTAATAAAACTTCACGAAAATTCAAACTTTAATAATAAACACAATAAAAAAAAATCGCTCAACTCTCTTTTTTTTCTTTTTCGAAGTATTGGCCGAACTTCAGTCATCATCAAACATCTAGTTTATAAATTGACACTACGAACGGCAACTGCAACGTCAAACAGCAACGGGAACGGTAACGGCAACAGCAACGGCAACTGCAAGTTTATAAATAGACCTTTAATTCTACACCAAAAAGGTACTCTTGGTAAAACTCGATATTATGTACCGTTTTCGGAATATTTTGATTTGAAAATTATGAAGTAATAATCGCTCCAGGTTATCAATTTTACATGGCAAACTTAGAGAAAAGCGAACTTTATCAATAGTTTATACCAGGAGCGATTATTACTTCATAATTTTCAAATCAAAATATTCCGAAAACGGTACATAATATCCAGTTTTACCAAGAGTACCTTTTTGGTGTAGAATTAAACGGTGTTTATGTTCACTTGGAGTTTTGACTAATAATAATTCTAACCTAAAAAAAGTTATGTTGAATAATACGTTGTATGAATCGTGTAACTAGCGCCCTCTATGAGAGTTAGTTATAAAAACAAATTCATGGGATATATCAGCTTCCAAAACAAATTCGTATAAAATTTCATTGCAATGGTGCCAGTAGTTTCGGCAAAATCGTAAGAAATGTGTAATTTTTTATTTTCTTCAACGCCCTTTATCTTGAAAACGGATGGCGTTAGAAAAAAATTTTACTAAGCAAACCCCAATTATTTTTCAGTTTTTTACCTATCCTAGAGAAGGTGTTACCTTTTTTTGAAACACACTGTATATACAGTCAATTAAGAAATAAGAATCAACCAATGAAATCACGGCTTTTTTTGACAATGACTTCAAGTTTTTTGTACTTTGTGAGTCAAAATTTTAATCTAATTTTCAATCACCGAATACGGAACTACGAATAGAAATGAAAGCAAATATACTCCCGCCAAAACTTATTAATATTTTTAACACAATCATAGGATGGCGCTGATCGTTGCGTCTACTCATTTTAATTGTTCTATTTTTCGGAAGAGGTCTCTCTACTAATACTATTAACGACAATACTTTTTAATTTAACAGATCTGTATCAATCTGTATTTGGTGAGAAACAATTTTAAGAAAATTAAGAAAAGAGACAGTAGTTCTGAGAATCAGGAAAAGAGCAGGAGTTTTGTCTTCAGTTTTTTTTAGTTTTGTTGGTCCTATATCATCTTTGGTTTTGTGCTTCCAAATAATTCTGTCTCTAAAATGGATTCAAACTATCAACCCCCCTTATCTAAAAGGAAATGTTGTGTACCTACATGTACAAATCGTAAAAGCAAAATGCATCGTTTTCCAAAAAATAAACCAAGTGTGTTTAGTGATTGGATTTTAAAGATACAGTCTTTAAAATATAAAGACTTGTCAGTTGAAGACATTTATAAAAAATATGTATTTTGTGAGGAACATTTTTCTAGTAACTGTAAAGTTTTAGGTACCAAAAGAGGTCTTATAAGAACAGCAGTTCCAACTTTAAATTTACCTGGTAGGTGAATAAATCAAATTGTAATTTATAAAGAAAGAAAACCTGTACTAGCAGATCATGCAAACGTTTTTATGCTGAAAGGACTGTATAAACAGTGGAAGCAACCATTAGCTTTTACATTTAGTGAAGGACCTCATAAATCCATGGCATTAAAAAATTTGCTGAAGGTTCTAATCTGCAAATGTCAAAGTATAAGTTTGAAGGTAGTATCGACAGTTTGTGACCAAAGTGAAAATAATGTCGGAGCTATTAGACTGCTAATGAGTGAAACGAAGGAGGAATACTTTAAAAGAAAAGAAGAGAATAGAAAAATTTTGGTTTTGTGATCAATGATCAAGAAATTATTCCCATATTTGATATCCCTCGTATTTTCAAGTGTTTGAGAAATAATCTTTTGAAACATGACTTGTATTTTAAGCAAAATAAATAAATAAATAAATGATCATTTTTTGATTGTAAACATATTGTATTTACTTTAGTTTCGTTGAAATGTAGCTGTCTATTTTATCGCAGAGTACTTCTTATTGACAGATAGATGGCACTAGATATAAATTTAAGGAATCTGTATTATCGACAATACTTTTTAACACAACCGCTGCTACTCGATGTCGCATACGGATCTAGACAGTAATTCGGTGATAATGATAATAATTACCAAGAATTGTCACTTTGAAATAATTGTCAACAAATGCCATTTTTATTTCCATAGTTACAGTACATAATTACTTGATTTGGAAAAACAGTTTAGTATTTGCCCACATTATTGATAAAAAACTTGCTTCTATTGCAATTAAATAACAAATCTATGCTTGAACTTAACCTATTATTGATTTCTAATCAACAATTCGATCTCTTTATAAAAAAGAAACGAGTAAATCGACACGTCTTGTAACATCTCCATCTAATTTCCATTTTCTGGCGTGAAAGCGACTGTATAAAAAAAGCAATATAAAATAATCATCTCAGTCGCATTCAGTCAGGTAAAGACCGTCGACAAATAGATCAAACTCCGGACGATCCGCAATTGAGTAGAAAGCTTTGGTAATGATCTCTCCTGAGCCCTGGATGAGGCAGATATAAATTTGTGGCGCTTTTCTCTAACTCTCGACGCGGCGGTAACAAAATGGCGTTCCCCTACTGTTTCCGATGCGTTGCCATAGAGACCAACTTCTTGGAGCTAAGACTGTGAGACGTTCACTTCAAGCACGCAATACCGCAGGAACAGTCTGCTCTTCGTCTCTCGAGTAAATTGGAAAGAGGAACAACTGGCAAGAAGCAGTGGCGTACCCAAAACAACTTATTAACAATTTTTTAATCGAGTAGGTACATTCCTCTAATAAATCAAGATTTATAGAGAGAAATCTTAAGACAACAATTTAGGGGTGAGTGATTTAATAAAAATATTGCTTCAAGTCAAACAGTCAATAGCAAGCAGAGCAAAAATTGAGTTGTGTATTTTTTACCTGTTGTTTTTGGAATAGACTGGATATTTTTTAAATTTCAGAAAATTGTGTACAAAAATAATATTTTAAACCTACTTTTGCAGCTATCAGTAAACTGTGTTTGTAGCAAATTGTTTTTGTCGTTATTTTTTTCTTTTTATACGCTGTTATTATAGTATGTACAAAAAGTACGAGGAGTAATAAACCCTAATTAAGTATGCAAAACCTTTACAGGGAGCACCATGAAATTTTTGATAAATCTCTTACTTTAAATTACATTTCTTCCGTAAATCTAAAAACCAGGTAGATCGACCCCGTATTTGTTTCAGTTGTAGCAAAGTTTAGGGTTTCTTCATTGTTAAAGGATTAGCAGTTAAGCAATAACGCAATGCAGTGGTGTGTACTTTGGGAAAAAATACGTTTTAAATTATGATATAATAAAAAATGAAAAGAAATAATTATTGGAATACATTTATTACTTACATTTTATTCTATATCTGACTCGGAAGAGGAAGAATCGTTGTTGACATTAATAATAATAGGGTCGATTAAATCATCACAAATATTGTCAATTTTCCACATATTTGCCTCTACTTTGATAACATGCTCGATACAGTTTGTCCAATTTTCCTTACTAACATGACTTGCAGCACTCTCAAACAATTTCACAACATCGTTTGTTTTAAAAGAAGTATTTTTTTTTTCCAACTTCCCCCTTTACCTGAGCTCATATTAATTCTATGGGATTAAGTTCACAATGATAAGGGTGAAGTCGAAGAACTGATATACCACGAGAAGAAGCCATTTCTTCTACAATGTAGGTTTTCTATTTATTCTTGTTCATTTTTGCAATTCTGTAAAGTTCTTTCCGTGGATCTTTTGGAAACTTAATATTTTTCGAAATAAGCCACTCCAAAAGCTCTGCTTTACGCCAACGACTTGTGGGCAATGATTTTCGTAACCGTGAATGGTAACTTGCGTTGTCCATAACAATAACAGCCCCTTTTGGAATCAGATCCAACATTTGAACAAACCATTCCTCGAAGACATCCCCATTCATATCTTCGCGATAGTCCCCCGTGCGTTTTGAAATAAAAGTTAATAATCCACCATCAACAAAACCTTCAGAACTTCCAACATGGACAATGATAAGTCTTTTTCCTTTTCCAGATGGTGGCTGCAAACCTAACGACAAACCTTCCACGAATGCCTGCCTTCCGCTTTTAATGTTTTCATCTTGCCAAGATTTGGAAACTGTATATCCAGCATTTATCCATGTTTCGTCTAAGTAGAAGATTTTCAAATTTTGTTCTTTGGCATGTCGAATGCTTCTTCGATAGTCTCTTCTCCAAAAAACTATTTCCGGTTTATCTATCAAGAGAGATTTTCTATTATGTTTTGTATATCTGAAACCCACATCTTTCAAAAGTTTGCATAATGTCATTCTGGAGAATTTTGTATAGTCCGCATCTTCTTGCACTGATGTCATAATTTTGTCAAGTGTTGGAATTTCTTTTCGTAAGTAAAATCCATGGACTTTACGCCTTAGTCTTTGTTTTAATGACTCATCGATCTCAATTGGTTTTCGGCCTGAAGGAGTTTTAGGGGGTTGAAGAGTTCCATTCTTGCTTTTTTTTAGTAATCTATAAATTGTTGATTTAGCAACACACAACATAGCAGCCGTTAATTCCACAATATCATCAACACTTGCACTTGGATCCTTGTTTTTCAATGATATATAACAATTCAATATCAGAGTTTTTTCATTTAAAGATAATGGACCTGTTTTTGGTCGTTTAGATGGTCCTTGGCTTATCGACATTGTTTGGTACTTGCACAATTAACATTCAACAAATGTTTTAAATATATTCCAACTGTTTACAATATTATGAAAACCATACAACTTCATACAACTTTACTCAAAGAACTAATACTAAGTACTGATTTAATGTACCTACTTTCTTTTAAAATAATATTCCCGATAATGTTTCTAAGAAAACAGGGTTGTTTGGAAAATCCCTCTCAATAATCGAATAATCTGTAAATAGGTGTAATCGTATTAAGCCGATTACAGTAGGCCACTTGCCATTTAAAATTTCTGAGAAAAATTCCCCAAACACTACATATAGGAGTAATACAAATAAAAAATATTCATTTTGCTTCTTTGAATTTAATAAAAATTGTAAGGATATCTTGCTATCTTGACTTTAATTAATTTTTTAAAAATATATTTCATTGTAATTTATTTGTGACAATATTCAAAATTTGAATTAATCTTCTTACAAAAAGAACAAAAATATATAAAATAATTATTGTTACAGATTGGTTTGTTTTCTATTATGAATAAACTGTGTTGCCTTTCTTTATCAAACTTACTAAAATTTATGTACCTCTATCACTTTTTTTTATTAAAATGAGTACATCCCGTTATTTCTGACCTAAATCGTATACATATTATTTAGCATAGCTGCAACTCATTCGTTCAATACAAAATGTACCTTACGGTATACCCACTTAAAACATATTTTGGTACGTCTATGAAATCTACTTAAATTCAAACGAACAAAGCGATTTGTTCACTTTGATGACGTGCACCTATATTTATACTGGACAAGGTATAGCAAGTACAGCAACAATGTATTATAGTTTATCTTTGGATTTTCCAACCTTTTTTCTACATTTTCAATTAACTCTTGGTTTCCGGGAGTCTTTTTCTGTCCTGGTGCACGCCCATGGCGATGATATCGCGAATTGTATAGAACCGGTAGGGCCAAATTAAGCGAAAAATCTTTTGCGTGCATAATTAGGAGCAACGAATCGTAAGAGGCTTAAGAAAATGTCTTCCGCGACGGAATGATAGGAGGCGGCGTAAGAGGGTGACCCGTTCGTTGGGTTGATTTATGAAATTTTGCATTTGACGTAACAACCGTTGGATGTTACTATTACAGTCATATTGATAAATTATCTTCGCAATGCATGGAAATGTTCATTTCACTTTTTATTCCCCGATAAAAAGCTTCCAGCTGACGTTCATTTTTATTGATTATACTTAGAAAAACAATTAAATGTTCCTTTTTATCTTTCTCTACAATTTTCATCCATTATTGTTCCTATGGTAATATACTAAACAGCGCCACCTATTTATAAAGTCAATAAAACATACTTTAATTCTTCATTTGCTCCACGTTGGGTGCCATATTTCTTACGCAATCTTGCACAAACTAATCTAACCTAACCTAACCTAACTCTAATAACCTAAAATGCATATACAATCATAGGCATTTATTTGTGGTCCACCAAAGTTAAAGTACTACTTTCTATAATTAAAATTCAAGCACAAGAGACACCTATAATTAATTTTTTTTACCAAACCAATGAAAAGCAAAAAGTTACGAGTTTTTTATCACATTTTAATATTTTACAATTTCTTCATTTATCCATTGCCTCTCTTGACCTTTACATTCGATAGAATTAAGCTATTGATCCCTCGAACTTGTGTCTGAAGTTGCGAGTGGATTTTTGGCTCAAGACGTTGCCTCCATAATTCTTCTTTATTGCCTCGCACGCTGTTTCTTTCGTTTATCAAGTCTCACCTGATTACTTTACGTATTTACTTGAATTCATTGTTCGAATTTATTCATAAACTTAATAATAATTGATATAAGTCTGAAAAAAATTTACTCTTTGGCGCCATTTATATAAAAAATTAATGTACAATATTTAATTCTTAATTTATATTTACAAAATTAAACAAGAAATCATTTAATAATTAAAGTTACTTTTTAATAAATCACACCGTTACCGCCATCTATCAAAATTAAAAAATAACACATTATAGTCTATTACATTTTACTTCATCTACTTAAACACAGATGGCTCTAGCGTACAAAACCATTTTTATCTAAATGATTATTTCCATGAAAAAAATATATAAAGAAATCCCCAATAAGTAATATACTTAATTTATTAATTAAACTCCCTATAATAATTTTTTTACACTAATAGTGGTTGATAATTCCGATCGAAAAAGGCCAGTATTTCAACAAAAGATTTCTAACCTCATCTGTCAATTATGGTAAAACCTACAAGAAACAAGAAACGACATACGTCTTTCTATTTATCCTTTTTTACATCCCGCAGTCCTGTTATTCCTATTTATCAACTGCAGTCCGATCTGAAATTCCATACTTCATAGAAAAACATATCTTACGTATTTTCATCAAGAGAAAAGGAATGAAATCCTTTTTTCCGTTTAAAAAATGGATTCGACGGTAATTAATCGATCGACTGCGAGTCAAGAACGCGACATTGAACCCATTGCCAATGCCAAGGTAAGTAGACTAATCAACTAGATAGACAACTCGAAAGTGTAAAGTGAAAGAGCCGAAATTAAGGTCGAAGAATTTAAGTAGAGCACGGCATTCACTGAAAGGTTATTTGACTATATACGTCAGTAAAACGAAAATGATTTTGCAGAGTGAAACTGATACAGCTGCTCCAGAAGATAAAGCTTCGCCTGGAAACTCTGAATACGATAGTGCCGACGCGGAAAGTTATACAGACGAAGATGAGAACGTTAAAATAAGGTCCAGGGCTTCGAATTTAGACGAACACTCTGATACTGACAGCCTGATACTAGAAAGAGAAGAAGGTGATGGACAAGAAAGCGCCCCTTCAAAGAAAGTCGATGACGACGAAGATAAAAAGAATCCTCAGTATATTCCAAAGAGAGGAACGTTTTACGAACACGACGATAGAACTTTGGAAGATGGGTAAGTAAAACTAAATGTACTTAATTTAATACAGATTTAACAGCAGTTTTAGTGAAGCTCCAAAAGAAGAGGAGGTGGATAAAGAAAAAGACAATAAAAAGAAAGTGTGGCAGGATAAAAAAGAAAGATGGTCTCATGATAGGTTCAATGAACCAGAACAAGCTCCCAAAAGTAGATCAGAATTAATTGCTATTTACGGTTATGACATCAGGAACGAAGAAGGTCCACCGAGAGCTAGAAGACGCAGAAAATATGGGTAAATATTACAATACAACAATAATTATAATTCACAATGTTCTTTTATTTGCAGTCGTGGTCCAAACAAATACACTCGAAACTGGGAAGATGAGGATGCTTACAATAAACCCCCTGCTGTAGTTAAAAGAGGAAAAAAACCCTCTAGTAGACCTAACCAAGAAGAATTTCCACCATTGTTGAGAAACTCGCCTGAAAGGAGTGAAGAAGTAACTCCGACTCCGGTTATCGTGAAAAACGAACAGGAATCGCAGCCTAGAAAAGTTGAAACTTGGTAAGTTTTTATTTAAAAAACAATCCATTGGTGAATAAATAATTTTCTGTTCCAGGAACGATTCTTTTAAGGAAAAACATATTCCGCAATCATCTAAAGGAGAAAATTCCCAAAATAACACCACTTATCAGGACAATAACAACAAAGGGCAACGTATAGGATCTGGTAGACTTAGTACTACAAAGGAACCCAACGAATCCGAGTATAACGGATTCACGACGAAATCTAGGAACGCCAGAAATAGGAAACAACAACCTCAAAAGGTTCTGCCTGCGAGGAATGCCCAAAAAGACGATTTCATCCAGTCGCAAAACTTCTATCTCTCCAATAAAAACAATGTAAGTGCATTTTCAAATTGATTAACTGTTTTTTTTATAGGATTATGTCGCTTTGTCTAATTTTTCTTTCCGTTGTTGAAAAGATGGCTTAGTATTAGCAGTTAGTTGATTTTTCTTCATAATCATAATATGGTGGGACATTTGGTCTGATTTTAAACAGTTTTTTACAGAAACACAAGGATACAGTGATACAATTTACTTCTTTGGTCTAAATATTCGTTTTAAATCGGTTTTCTCGAACTTTATTGAACGTTCTTGAAAACTCTACATGCTAGATCGCTTAACCAACAGGATACAAACCAACTAAACCTATTAAGAATAATAAAAAACTCTTTGTTTGAACGTAACTTTCAAGTTTAATTGAAAAAATTACGTTTTTTTCCATAACAAAGAGTTTTTTATTATTCTTAATAAGATGGACTTCCAAACAGTAAGGGTTGGTGCAATAAATTCAACTAAACCTAAAAATTATCAAGTTGACAACTGCTAGCATCACCAAAAAGGGTCTCTTACTTTGTAAAAATATTTTGGCCATTTTAACAGTATCTGAAAGCCTGTCAAAAGAAAGTAGTTCAAATTAACCAAGTCAGAAGCTTTCTATCTACTGTCAAATCATTTTCTATCTGAAAGCCTGTCAGAAGAAGGTAGTTCAAATGAACCAAGTCAGAATCGTTTGAACTACTGTCTGATCATTTTCTATCCAAACTTTAAGTATCTGAAAGCCTGCCAGAAGAAGGTAGTTCAAAGGAACAAAGTCAGAAACTTTTTAACTACTTTCTAACTTTTCTCTATTCAAAATTTATGTATCTGAAAGCTTGTCACAAGAAATGAACCAAGTAAGAAGCTTTTTAATTACTTTTCTGTCCAAACTTTATGGTAGTTCAAATGAACCAAGTCAGAAGCTCTTTATCTACTGTCTAATAATTTTCTCTCCAAGTTTTAAGTATCTGAAAGCCTGTCAGAAGAAGGTAGTTCAAATGAACCAAGTCAGAATCGTTTGAACTACTGTCTGATCATTTTCTATCCAAACTTTAAGTATCTGAAAGCCTGTCAGAAGAAGGTAGTTCAAAGGAACAAAGTCAGAAACTTTTGTACTACTTTCTAACTTTTCTCTATTCAAAATTTATGTATCTAAAAGCTTGTCACAAGAAGGTAGTTCAAATGAACCAAGTAAGAAGCTTTTTAATTACTTTTCTGTCCAAACTTTGTAGTAGTTCAAATGAACCAAGTCAGAAGCTCTTTATCTACTGTCTAATAATTTTTTGTCCAAGTTTTAAGTATCTGAAAGCCTGTCAGAGACAAGTAGTTCAAATGAACCAAGTCAGAATCGTTTGAACTACTACCAGAAGAAGGTAGTTCAAAGGAACAAAGTCAGAAACTTTTTAACTAGTTTCTAACTTTTCTCTATTCAAAATTTATGTATCTGAAAGCTTGTCACAAGAAGGTAGTTCAAATGAACCAAGTAAGAAGCTTTTTAATTACTTTTCTGTCCAAACTTTATGGTAGTTCAAATGAACCAAGTCAGAAGCTCTTTATCTACTGTCTAATAATTTTTTGTCCAAGCTTTAAGTATCTGAAAGCCTGTCAGGGGCAAGTAGTTCAAATGAACCAAGTTAGAAGCTTTTAATTTACTGTCCAATACCTTTCTGTCAAAGCTGTATGTAAATGAAAGCCTGTCAAAGGCAAGTAGTTCAAATGAACCAAGTAAGAAGCTTTTTAATTACTTTTCTGTCCAAACTTTATGGTAGTTCAAATGAACCAAGTCAGAAGTTCTTTATCTACTGTTTAATCATTTTCTGTCCAAACTTTAAGTGTCTGAAAGCTTTTCAGAAGAAGGTAGTTCAAATGAACCAAGTCAGAAGCTTTTTATCTACTGTCTAATAATTTTTTGTCCAAGCTTTAAGTATCTGAAAGCCTGTCAGGGGCAAGTAGTTCAAATGAACAAGATCAGAAGCTTTTAATTTGCTGTTCAATACCTTTCTGTCAAAGCTGTATGTATCTGAAAGCCTGTCAAGTAGTTCAAATGAACCAAGTCAGAAGCTTTTTATCTACTGTCTAATAATTTTTTGTCCAAACTTGAAGTATCTGATACCTTATCTGAAGAAGGTAGTTCTAATGAACAAAGTCAGAAGCTTTTTAACTAGTGTCTATTTTTTTATACAAACTTTAAGTATCTGAAAGCTTGTCAGAAGAAGGTAGTTCAAAAGCACAAGATTAGAAGCTTTTTATTTACTTTTTAACTTTTCTCTATCCAAGCTAAGTATCTGAAAGCTTGTCAGAAGAAGGTAGTTCAAATTAATCAAGTCAGAAGCCTTTTAACTACTGTCCAATACTTTTCTGTCCAAATTTTTTGGTAGTTCAAATGAACCAAGTTAGAAGCTTTTAATTTACTGTCCAATACCTTTCTGTCAAAGCTGTATGTATCTGAAAGCCTGTCAGAGGCAAGTAGTTCAAATGAACCAAGTCAGAAGCTTTTTAACTAGTGTCTATTTTTTTATACAAACTTTAAGTATCTGAAAGCTTGTCAGAAGAAGGTAGTTCAAATGAACAAAATCAGAAGCTTTTTATTTACTTTCTAACTTTTCTCTATCCAAACTAAGTATCTGAAAGCGTGTCAGAAGAAGGTAGTTCAAATGAACCAAGTCAGAAGCTTTTTATCTACTGTCTAATAATTTTTTGTCCAATCTTGAAGTATCTGATACCTTATCTGAAGAAGGTAGTTCAAATGAACCAAGTCAGAAGCCTTTTAACTACTGTCCAATACTTTTCTGTCCAAGCTTTATGGTAGTTCAAATAAACCAAGTTAGAAGCTTTTAATTTACTGTCCAATACCTTTCTGTCAAAGCTGTATGTATCTGAAAGCCTGTCAGAGGCAAGTAGTTCAAATGAACCAAGTCAGAAGCTTTTTAACTAGTGTCTATTTTTTTATACAAACTTTAAGTATCTGAAAGCTTGTCAGAAGAAGATAGTTCAAATGAACCAAGTCAGAAGCCTTTTAACTACTGTCCAATACTTTTCTGTCCAAACTTTATGGTAGTTCAAATGAACCAAGTTAGAAGCTTTTAATTTACTGTTCAATACCTTTCTGTCCAAGCTGTATGTATCTGAAAGCCTGTCAGAAGAAGGTAGTTCAAATTAACCAAGTCAGAAGCTTTTTAACTAATTTCAAATACTTCTCTATCCAAATTTTAAGTATTTGAAAGATAGTCTGAAGAAAGTAGTTCAAATTAACCAAGTCAGAAACTTTTTATCTACTGTCTAATCATTTTCTATCTGAAAGCCTATCATAAGAAAGTAGTTCAAATGAACCAAATCGTTTAAAATCTTCTAAATACACTTCTCATCGTTATATTTATCAACAAATCGAGAAATATTTATCAAATTTTGATATTAGCTTGGTTTCTATTAAAGGTACTACTAGAAGAAGGTTCTATTATGTCCATTTACTGTCAAAGACTAAGTACCTTTTGCACAGGTCTGTTAATATTTAAAGCAAATCCAAACCTATAAGACTACAATCTGACACTTCTTCTATTCAAGCTTTTAATATTGTAAAGACTGCACATCCAGTAGATGTAGTTTCCATTTTTTTTCCAAGTATATATTCCTCCCAGTTAAATTTTGGAATACTCGAATGGTGGGTTTCTCCACAGCCCATTGTGCGTCCTTCTACCTAATAGCTCAACAACCAACTTACCTGTTCAAAGTAAATTATGATATCCCTAGTAGCCAGATGTCGTTCAAGATGGCATGTTGGACAAGTTCTCACCAAATACAAAAAATCTTATTGGGGATAGTGCTGGACATCCACAAAGGACTCGTTTAGAGGACAATGGCCAGTAAGGATGCCTATGAACATAAGCAGGTCCTTTCTGATCAAGGCCACGTATTTCTAGGCTGTTCTACTAACTGGATAAGTCAGAAGTTCCTTGGACATCCTGTAATATTTTTCTTCATCTTACCTACCTTTGAATTTGGTCATAATAGTTGTGTAAATTTTGTTGGATACTAAATACAGGATTTAAGAACCCTTTTTTTTATTACATTGAGTGGAAGGTGGCGGAAAATGTTATCAAAATGTTTCTTTATCCAGGACTTGGAGAAAGACATGAGCAAACTCAACATCGACGAAGGAAACGGCAGCAAATCAAACTTTAATCAAACCAAATCGAATTATAACAATTCCAACAACAATAACCAACGACAGAACAGCGTCCCCCCTAGACTACAATCGGAACAAAAAGGTTCCAAGAGGTACAGTTCCATGAGACAAAAGAGTTTACCAGAAACTGCCACTCCTCCACTCAATAATTATGCTACTACGTTCTATCCAAACGGTAAGGAACGAGTTAAAGTATTTAATGTGGTAATAAATATTTTTTTTGTAGAGTTCAATCAGCAATCCGTCCCATCCCCCCCTAACCCTCCGATCCTCCACCAATCGCCACAGATAATCCCCCCTTCTACTCAAGTAGCTCACGTTCCTCCGCTTCAACCCGCTGCCTTGCCTCAAGTTCCCGTTACGGCCGCTCCCTTATTGCAAGGTCCCTCTTTCGCTCCCCAACCGTATCCGCAGCCTCCCCCTTTCATACAACCAGCCGGTGCTACGTTCATACCTGCCCCCGCGGCTCCCCAGCTGATTAATTTCGTACAAGGTCAACCGACTTTCCCGGCCAACTTTCAAGGTTATCAACAACCCTTCAATTCCGTGGTAAGTTTCGCGCGTTTCCCGTCGGTGTTTTTTTTCTGATTGGTTTTGTTTTCCAGAACCCCCCGAGTGAATTGTATCAGCCGCAAGGCGGCATCACTTATTATTCGACCGATCAGCAGCTGGCGCAGCGCCAGGTGCCGCTGAAGCGGCCCAAGGCCGCGATTCCCATAGTGGCGCCGCCTAGTTTCGATAAAAAAGAAGAAAATTCCAACGAGGAGCAAATCGAGACTATTGAAACGGTCGAGGGAAATCAATGACGTCGCGCTTATTTCGGATAGAAGGTTTCTATTTATATATTTTATTTTTTATTTATCTAGTTTTGCTTTTTATT
Source organism: Ophraella communa (assembly GCA_035357415.1). Classification (NCBI taxonomy): domain Eukaryota; kingdom Metazoa; phylum Arthropoda; class Insecta; order Coleoptera; family Chrysomelidae; genus Ophraella; species Ophraella communa. Next base: position 30,466,006 of record CM068992.1, on the reverse strand, counting down.
ATATTTCGATCGATGTTCAATTAATGGGAGGTGATTTTTTTTTAACTGTCACTATATTTAAACGTTAAAATTATACTAAGGTCGGTTTCTGTATAAAAAAGAAGAAGATATATGACAAGGTGAACGTTTTGTGAGGTTATGTATGGTTTTAACGTCAAATCACACAGAGTTACACTTTTTTAAAATACTTTTCAAATGTGAGTAACAAAAAATATAAATTATTGACTATATTTATTTATTTTAGTGTCAATTATGTAAAAAGAATCGTTTTTACGGAGTCACTTGTGTTTTTACGTCATTTTCAGTTGCTTATTTTAAGGTTAGGATAATAGTTTTGTTTTTTGTTCGTTATAAGAAGAAATTATTATTTTTTACTTTGGATACCGGGGGATATATCAAGGTTGAAAAAATTAATACGAATATATCATTGTATCTATTTGTTTAACATTATAAATGATATTAATAAATTACACTTTGAATTTCGTCTTCTTTATTATTATTAACCTCTAAAATTAACCTTACTGCAATAAAAATGTCTTTTGAGTATGAAACTGTCAAAGTTTCTGTTCAAATAAAGGAATTTTAGCAATTATTGCAACAAAAAAGTAAGTAATCAAAGGTAAAAATCTGTCACTATATTTTTTTGTCTTAAAAGTCCATTTTTATATAAAAAAGAAGAAGATATATGACAGGGTGAACGTTTTGTGAGGTTATGTATGGTTTTAACGTCAAATCACACAGAGTTAAACTTTTTTAAAATACTTTTCAAATGTGAGTAAAAGAAGTATAAATTATTGACTATATTTATTTATTTTAGTGTCAATTATGTAAAAAAAAATCGTTTTTACGGAGTCACTTGTGTTTTTACGTCATTTTCAGTTGCTTATTTTAAGGTTAGGATAATAGTTTTGTTTTTTGTTCGTTATAAGAAGAAATTATTATTTTTTACTTTGGATACCGGGGGATATATCAAGGTTGAAAAAATTAATACGAATATATCATTGTATCTATTTGTTTAACGTTATAAATGATATTAATAAATTACACTTTGAATTTCGTCTTCTTTATTATTATTAACCTCTAAAATTAACCTTACTGCAATAAAAATGTCTTTTGAGTATGAAACTGTCAAAGTTTCTGTTCAAATAAAGGAATTTTAGCAATTATTGCAACAAAAAAGTAAGTAATCAAAGGTAAAATCTGTTACTGTATTTTTTCGTCTTAAACGTCCATTTTTATATAAAAAAGAAGAAGATATATGACAAGGTGAACGTTTTGTGAGGTTATGTATGGTTTTAACGTCAAATCACAGCGTCTAGGTCACCGAGTTAAACTTTTTTAAAATACTTTTCAAATGCGAGTAAAAGAAGTATAAATTATTGACTATATTTATTTATTTTAGTGTCAATTATGTAAAAAGAATCGTTTTTACGGAGTCACTTGTGTTTTTACGTCATTTTCAGTTGCTTATTTTAAGGTTAGGATAATAGTTTTGTTTTTGTTCGTTATGAGAAGAAATTATTTTTTACTTTGGATACCGGGGTGAACATTTTCTGTTGTATCATCACTATGAACATATTTCTGGTTTGCAATGTCAGCCATTCTACTCCATCTTGCAAAACACTGGAAGGTTAAGTAATAATTTTGTAATTAATAAATTAAACTTTGTCGAAATTCTGGAAAAAAAGTTAGTTCACAATATTAATCATGAAAACAGTGCAGTGGCAGCCATTCTCTTAGGAAACGAGTTTGGTTCACAACATTTTACAATATAAAGACTAAAAAAAGTAAAAATAATGCTGCAAGTAAAAAACAGTCAAATAAACAAAAAAGGTTATTAAAATGAAAAGAGATAGACCGGACATTTTCTATTGTTTGGCTATGATTTGCAGTGGCAGCCACTTTATCCCATTTTACAAACTTTCTTAAGTAATGGCGATATGGAATGGTTTATTCATAATTTTGCAAGAAACCAATTCCAAAATTTGGTCCACAATATTATGTAACTTTTTACAGCCAAGTAAGTAACGAACACTCAAAATTATTAAAATGAAAAGAACTAGGTCACATTTTCTACTGTTTGGCCATGATCATCCCTTGATTTGCAGTGGCAGCCTCTTCATGTCATCTTACAAACTTTCTCCAGTAATAGCAATATGGAAAAAAATATGCCATGGTTTGTGTATAATTCTGTAATAAAAAATTGCAATGGCAGCCACTTCTTCCCATCCTGCAAACTATCTTCAGTAATGGCGTTATTGAAAGAAATGTGGAATGGTATGTTCATAATTTTGCAAGAAACAAATGTTTTAAGAATTCCAAAGTTTGGTCCACAATATTATGTAACTTTTTACAGCCAATAACGAACCCTCAAAATTACGAAAATGAAAAGAAGTAGGTCACATTTTCTACTGTTTGGCCATGATCATTTTCCCTGATTTGCAGTGGCAGCCACTTTAATACCATCTAACAAACTTTCTTCAGTAATGGCGTTGTTGAAAAAGATATACCATGGTTGGTGTATAATTCTGTAATAAAAAATTGCAATGGCAGCCACTTCGTCCCATCCTGCAAACTATCTTCAGTAATGGCGTTATTGAAAGAAATGTGGAATGGTTTGTTCATAATTTTGCAAGAAACAAATGTTTTAAGACTTCCAAAGTTTGGTCCACAATATTATGTAACTTTTTACAGCCAATAACGAACCCTCAAAATTACGAAAATGAAAAGAACTAGGTCACATTTTCTACTGTTTGGCCATGATCATCTTCCCTGATTTGCAGTGGCAGCCACTTTATGTCATCTTACAAACTTTCTCCAGTAATACCGATATTGAAAAAAATATGCCATGGTTTGTGTATAATTCTGTAATAAAAAATTGCAATGGCAGCCACTTCTTCCCTTCCTGCAAACTTTCTTCACTAATGGCGTTATTGAAAGAAAAACTTAAAATGTGTTAAAAAACTCAAAGTTACTTCTCAACGAAAGTTAATTCATTTATGCAAAAAAAGAAGAACACTTAAAACAGTCAAGTAACTAAGTAATAGACAATCAAAATTAGTAAATTCAAAATAAATCTGGCAAATATTTTCTATAGTTTGGCCATGATTATCTTCCTGATTTGCAATGTCAGCCATTCTATTCCAAGTTCTCCAAGAACGTTATTCGAAGTGATAAATCCAAAATTAAAAATTTGTTAGGTTAGGTTAGGCTAAAAATTCCAAAGGTTTATCTTGATGAAAGGAATTTGTATCAAAATATTTTTGCAACAATGAGTAGAACACAAAAAAACACATTTCCAGATATAATTACTGCAAAGAATTGTAACATAAAGAGGAATATGAGGCTGCTGACTGTTTGGTATGACCAGCCACTCTATCCTTCATTACACATGTTTGGTAAATACTTTATTCCATAGTTTCTTCATAATTTTGTAATAAAAACATTATAATATCTTTATAATATGAAACTTTCAAAGTTACTTCTCACAGAAAGGAATTAATGAACCATTACAGTTAGCAAAACAGAAATTAGGCTTGATAAATTGTCTATTTGGCTATGACCATCTCCCTGATTTGCTGTGTGAGCCACTCCACCCCATCTTGCAAACCCTCCCCAGTAATGGCGTTACTGGAAGATATATGCCAAGGTTTGTTCATAATTTTATCAAGTCCCAGCCCCGCAGCTATCTTAACACTAGTCAAAGCTTCTTTGCTGTCCATTTTATTGGCGAAAAATAATATCGGAATTTTCTTATTGCAAATATCTGGATGTTGAAGCAGCAGATCCAATTCTTCTTTAACTACGACCAATCTCAAGCGATCGCTGCTGTCTATGACGAAGATGATACCGTGACAGTCTTTGTAATAGTGTTCCCACAGGTCCCTGTAACGCCCGTGACCGGACATATCGAAAGCTGTAAACGACAGATTTCTATCTGCAAGAAAACGCAACGTCACCTAAACTCAGCTAGCGTTAATATGAATCGACTTACTCTGGAATCTTTCGACCGAAAAACCCACCGTTGGTACGACATCAGTTACTCGTTCTTCCTCACTTTTGAATTTATTCACCACCGTGGTTTTTCCGCTGTTGTTTAAACCCACGACTAGTACGTTGACTTCGCGTTTTTTCACGCCCAAGAAAGTTGCCAATTTATGAAACAACCCCATGATTTTAAACACAAATTAACATTCATTTGGAGTGTGCCACATATTAAATAAAATAAAAACAATGTGTTGTGGTTGTTGCTATGGCAACTGAAGTAAATACAAACATGATAAGAAACAGTTCGATATACTTACAGTTCATAGTTAAGAAAAAATTAGTAAATAAAATAGTCGTTATTAACATTTATTCCATATTGAATAAAGGGAATTTGTAAAAACGATGAAAATTGATAAAAAAGAAGATTTCGAGTTATACGTCAAACGTTCAGCGAAAGCCACAAATCTAAACGAAAAAGAAGATTTCTGAATATAAAAAATATACGATACAAACATTTAATTGAGGACATTTTTGGATTCTTAAATCGTCTGACTAATATTGCAATTTTTAATATCAGATTAATACCAGACAGTCTTCTCCTAAAACATGTAATATGGCTGGATAGCCCTGGCAGCTCATGCCACAAATTATACAGAAAAAGAAGATTCGATTAGTATCTCTATAGTTTGTTTACGTTTTTTCAGTTAGTTTTATGGTGTTTTTGTTTGGTGCCTTTTTTATTTTTCATTAGTGATTTTACTATTTGGGATAAAACTCGGAAAATGCGATTGAAAACATGCTTATTAGATTGTTGAAAAAGTAGTTGAAAGGAACATAAACTGTCAATTGTCAATCGCTATTTCGACGACCATAGATTAGGTCAAAAATGGGATACATAACGCCCAAGAATGATAAATATTTTACCAGGATTGCTTAATCCTATAAGACGTACGTTCGCCAAAAAATCGATCGCACGTGACGTCACCTGCAGTCCTCGGCCGTATTAAAACGATTTTATGGGAATATTTATTATAAATTATAAGTGTTTAATCTTAAAAATCCAAATAGTGGTACGTTAGTATTACAGAAATCATAAAAATACTGTCTAATTCCTATTATTTCCATGCATTTATATGGTAAACGTTATAATGAAGGACTGCAGTGACGTCACACAGCTGGCGGACAAATCAGCCCGATTAGGCAATCCTGGTAAATTTTTATCGTTCTTGCATAACGCCAACCCTTAGACTAGGAAAGAGAGAGGACAGCGCATGGCAATGAAAACCTTATGCGTGTGAGTGAAGCCAATTTTCAAACGTTTGGTGGCAAACAAATTTGGAACGTCGAATTGTATTTTTTTAGTTTTTTTATTAATTTTCACCTTTTTCAATAACCTGAATAGACATTTTAAAATGGTTAATTGTGTAGCTTATAAGTGCAACAGTCACAGTGCTAAAAAAGAGCAAGGAATTTCATTTCATAGGTAAAAAGTATTTTACAACTATTTCCTTGAAATTTATTTTTATGAATATTACAGCTTTCAGGTAATAGATGTTTAACTAAATCACATATTTTATGTATGATAACTTAAATTAATTGTACATACATTTTGAACATTGTTTTCATTCAGTTTTAAAGATTATTTTTCATTTAATTGTTATTATTTGCTCATAGATTGAATAGTTTTCCAGTGGCGTGGAACAAAAACATATATTTAAAATAGATAAAATTGATTAAAATTGTAATATTTATTAAATAAATATGTTTTAAAATGATTGTTGTTTTTTTTTGGAGCAGTACATATTTAAAAACTTTTTTAAATTAGATTTGTAATACGAAATAATGAAAATGATTATTTAATAATCGTATAAGAAAAATCGTATGATACGCCTATGTCAATATTGTCCGCCATTAGTTTGGTGGTAATTGGGTTACACAAATTCATTCCAACGCGCAGTCCTCTCTCTTTCCTTGTCTAAGCGCCAACCTATGCCCATGAATCGAAATTGATGCAAATTTTCGAGTGGCCGCCATTTTATTGGTGCACAACATTGATTTTGGTACTCGTTCTATTTTGTTGTTATGACAACAGAAGTAAATACAAACATGATAAGAAACAGCTCGATATACTTACAGTTCATAGTTAAGAAAAAATTGGTAGAGAAAATATTCGTCATTAACATTTATTCCATATTGAATAAAGGGAATTTGTAAAAAGTGGATGAAAATTGATAAAAAAGAAGATTTCGAGTAAGGCCACAAATCTAAACGAAAAAGAAGATTTATGAATATAAAAATATCTTAGACAAGGAAAGAGAGAGGACTGCGCATTGGAATGAATTTGTGTAACCCAATTACCACCAAACTAATGGCGGACAATATTGACATAGGCGTATCATACGATTTTTCTTATACGATTATTAAATAATCATTTTCATTATTTCGTATTACAAATCTAATTTAAAAAAGTCTTTGAATTTATACTGCTCCAAAAAAAAAGAACAATCATTTTAAAACATATTTATTTAATAAATATTACAATTTTAATCTATTTTATCTATTTTAAATATATGTTTTTGTTCCACGCCACTGGAAAACTATTCAATCTATGAGCAAATAATAACAATTAAATGAAAAATAATCTTTAAAACTGAATGAAAACAATGTTCAAAATGTATGTACAATTAATTTAAGTTATCATACATAACATATGTGATTTAGTTAAACATCTATTACCTGAAAGCTGTAATATTAATAAAAATAAATTTCAAGGAAATAGTTGTAAAATACTTTTTACCTATGAAATGAAATTCCTTGCTCTTTTTTAGCACTGTGACTGTTGCACTTATAAACTACACAATTAACCATTTTAAAATGTCTATTCAGGTTATTGAAAAAGGTGAAAATTAATAAAAAAAAACTAAAAAAATACAATTCGACGTTCCAAATTTGTTTGCCACCAAACGTTTGAAAATTGGCTTCACTCACACGCATAAGGTTTTCATTGCCATGCGCTGTCCTCTCTCTTTCCTAGTCTAAGGGTGTGTTCGGGGAGCACGCTTTCGAGCTATGTAGCGCCAAGAGCCATATAACGCAAACAAGGAATAGTACTAGATAGCGCCAAATGGCGCAAATAGCGTGCTCCCCGAACACACCCTAAGAAAAATATAGACCATTCCAGAACACGTGACTTTGACACTTTTTTGACAAGATCCGTCATTTTCTCTGGGTGGCACACAGTCTTATATATTGCTTATAAAAGCACCCAAGCTTATAAACAATATGAAGCTGGGTCTATTCAAGAAATTGCAAAAAGTGCAAAACTCTGTATAAACAAATGGAATTAATGAGTTTGTATGCCACCCAGCCGACCGCCAATGACGTCATTCTGGAATGGTCAATACTATACAAAAATTTGATAACTTTTTTTAGATTCCTAAATCAAAACTATAAAATCGGACTAATATTGCAATTTTATTATAACAATAATATCAGATTAGTCTCCTCCTAAAACATTAATCGAAACTGATGCAAGTTATCCAGTGGCCGCCATTTTATTGGTGCACAACATTGGTTTTGGTACTCGATTTTGTGCAATTATTAAGAGAATTTTGAACTATTTTGTGTGTAAATACATGTGCCACTGGTGTTTATTGTTTGGTCCACATTTGCTTCCAATTGCTGTCGCTTGTTACAAGTCCAAATATCTTTCCTTACCTAAGTCCACGACCAATTAAATAGTGTAAGGAATTGCAAATTTGCACATTTTCCAAGAAGACCCTGAGGAACCTTTTAGACGAAACTGTTTGGGTTAAAAATAAAACAAAACGTTTATACAATAATTGTTTATTGCGTTTGAGATAACACAGCTATGCTCTATATTTATATATATAGATATAAACCATAATTTCAATTAAACTAAATACAGACTAGACAGCATCGATGCATAGCATCTTCACTAACAGCATATTCCATTACATGGTTTATTAATTAAAATATATCCGAAGAAATATATTTACAAAGTATATATAGTCCTATCACACCGAATTATTCTCATTTGATTACATCTTATTAATAAATTGCCCCAAAAGTCAAAACAATATCAATAATTATCGATGGCAAGTTTTAAATTTTAAACTACAGATGAGATTAATTAATGTATTTATTGTTAAGACTTTCTCTAACTTTGGTTAAAGTCAACAAGGACATCAAATTAAATATCCCCGTTCAACTAATCCATATAAAAAAATGCATAAAAAGATTTGAGTAAGTAATAATAGTATAAAATAAAAATCTACAAAAAACTATATATATAATCACACAAATTTAACAATTTTCAAAACAAAAAACGACAAATATGGGATTAAATGTTATACCAGAAGTCACCTTATTGCACAAAAATTTGTAAAAATACTCACGTCACGAAAATACTAGACAATCAAACATTACCATGTGTAATTTACCAAACATCCAATACTAAGTAGTACCCATAACTATACTCGATATCTAAGAGGAATTGGTACAACGGACACCACGTAATTTCTGATAAATTGATTAATAAATACAATAGCACTTTAATCACTTATTAATAGTATTCGTAAGAGTTTGATTCGCATCTTATCAGTCAATATTTACATTCAAAACGAAAACAGTCACGATTTTACGTTTACGACCGATTGAACCAACAGCCACTGCGAAATACCGTTATCTAACAAATTATCGTCCTTATACCTTAAAAAACTCAATCAAAACTGTTTTTGATACTTTATTTTACACTATCAAAACACTTTATCAAATAAAATTAAACAAAAGTGAGGTTATGACTTTGTGCGCTGATTTATTCTTCTTTTTCTTTTATCGGCCTTTACTGTAATGGTGCAAGCAGTCGTGTAAACGAAAAAGTGACTGAACAAAAAGTAGTTGTAATAACTTTACACTACAATTAAAAAGTTTATAATTATTTTAACCACACTATTATAATCTATTAAGTACTTAGACGATGCTAAAGTGAGAAACCGCTTCCGAAATTCTTAATACATCAAAGGATGGTCACATGACGGGTAGTAGTTCAAATGTTCCCTTTAGTAGGTGTAGGTTTCGTTGACAGGTAAACGTGCAGGGGTTGGATGTATTTGAGGTTAAGAAGAAAAGCAAGTTTTAACTTTGACAATTAAAGGTGTGAAATTTGTAAAGAAAATGGCAGCTAAAGCCGGGTTTTTATGTAAAAAAAACTATTTTTGACCGTTCTAGAAATTATTTTTCATCAAAAGATGGTAACATACGAGTAAGTAGTTCAAATGTTCCCTTTAGTAGGTGTAGGTTTCGTTGACAGTTATCTATGACAAGTGACGTTAGACAGGGTAGTTCAAATGACCCTTCGTAAACCTACAATGGTAAGAATGTCGAAAATATTTTATTTTAACATGGAAAAACCGGTTTGAAATGTAATTTGTGGTGGAAAATATTGTTTAAGACCATCCGAGTGGATATTTGTACATCAAAGGATGGTACCATAAAGCGTAGTAGTTCAAATGTTCCTTTGCAAGTGTACGTTTCATTGAAACTTATCTTTGACAATTAAGGATGCAAACTTTTGTAAAAAAAGACAGTTAAAGCCGGGTTTTTATGTAAAAAAAAACTATTTTTGACCGTTCTAGAAATTATTTTTCATCAAAAGATGGTAACATACGGGTCAGTAGTTCGAATGTTCCTTATAGTAGGTGTAGGTTTCGTTGACAGTTATCTATGACAAGTGACGTTAGACCGGGTAGTTCAAATGACCCTTCGTAAACCTACAACGGTGAGGATGTTGAAAATATTTGATTTTAAGATGGAAAAACCGGTTTGAAGTGGAATTTGAGGTGGAAAAAATTGTTTAAGACCATCCGAGTGGATATTTGTACATCAAAGGATGGTACCATAAAGCGTAGTAGTTCAAATGTTCCTTTGCAAGTGTACGTTTCATTGAAACTTATCTTTGACAATTAAGGATGCAAATTTTGTAAAAAAAGACAGTTAAAACCGGGTTTTTATGTAAAAAAAACTATTTTTGACCGTTCTAGAAATTATTTTTCATCAAAAGATGGTAACATACGGGTCAGTAGTTCGAATGTTCCTTATAGTAGGTGTAGGTTTCGTTGACAGTTATCTATGACAAGTGACGTTAGACAGGGTAGTTCAAATGACCCTTCGTAAACCTACAACGGTATGAATGTTGAAAATATTTGATTTTAAGATGGAAAAACCGGTTTGAAGTGGAATTTGTGGTGGAAAAAATTGTTTAAGACAATCCGAGTGGATATTTGTTCAATAAAAGGATGGTAGTAGTTCAAATGTTCCTTTGCAAGTGTACGTTTCATTGAAACTTATCTTTGACAATTAAAGATGCAAACTTTTGTAAAAAACGGCAGTTAAAGCCGGGTTTTTATGTAAAAAAACTATTTTTGACCGATCTAGAAATTATTTTTCATCAAAAGATGGTAACATACGGGTCAGTAGTTCGAATGTTCCTTATAGTAGGTGTAGGTTTCGTTGACAGTTATCTATGACAAGTGACGTTAGACCGGGTAGTTCAAATGACCCTTCGTAAACCTACAACGGTGAAAATGTTGAAAATATTTGATTTTAAGATGGAAAAACCGGTTTGAAGTGGAATTTGTGGTGGAAAAAATTGTTTATGACCATCCGAGTGGACATTTTCAGAGACAAAACTCTCGTAGCGGTTAAATAAATTAAAAAATCGCCACACTAGACTTACGACAACGCGGTTCGTCTTATTTTTTTAAAACTGGAAGACCTTTTAGCTGAGTGATTTCGATGTAAAATTCCTTTTTTTTTTTGGGAAACTATTTTTAACGCAATTTTTTAATTTATCCTTCAAGCTACGGCATCAAAATTGGTTTAAGATACGAATAAAGTAGTTCGAGTAAATTTTATCTTTCTGAGCAAACGAATTTCCTTTTGTACGATAAAATAACGTGAAAATATATATATGTGTATATAAAAAAAAATGAGAAAATCACGACGACGATTTTTTACACATAGTAATCGTCGCCGTCGTCCAAACCTCAGGATAATTGGAGTTTCTTGCAATTACACAGCCATTTGATGATTCGAGCGTTTCTTTCGACTATCGAAGGCGGATCTCCGGATCTGTACGCCGAAGGACAATATTCGACGTTGTCGATCGGTCTGCTCGAATCCACCGTCGATACGTCCGAAAAAAAGACAGGACTATCCGAGGAATCGCTGAAAAAAAAAGGAAAAATCTCACAGACTGTCTCAACCCAACCCTAGTAGCACATAAAATTGAAAATGTATCGGTAAAATACTGAAACATTGGAAAAAAAATCTTAAAACACGTCAATTTTAATTTTTGAATGGCCGTCAACTGTCGATTTGAAAATTCAACTATCAGATGATTTAAATAGTCCGCCAGTGATTGACGTTTATATGTTTTGTGATTGACAAACGACAATTACGTTTTTTGTTCTGTGATCGACAACTGACAATAACATTTATTTTTTCAGTGAATGACAACTGACAATTACATTTATTCGTTCTGTGACGTAGATAACCCAAAAGTAAAGTTAGCTACATAAGGTTCGACATAGAACCGCAATTCTGTCGTCTTCTTTTTTAAAATTTTGATCCTCAAACCACAATTTTACTGCAGGCACGGTTACAAATTGTTTTATGAGGAGTTCTAACTGTTCTGTGCGTGCAGTATGATACAAAACGAGATTTTTATGATATTGACATTCAAATTTGAAAAAAAAATGTGGAGAAAAGCTAACTAAACTTAGCTAAAAAAAATTTAAGACAATGCTTATATTTTATTAAAACTTCGAGCTCCTATAAACTGTAGACAAATTTAAGACACAGAACACTCGTATATTTTGAAAGTTCTTCAAAACTTCAAATTAGACTGGCCTTTTTGTAACTGGCTATCAGCTACAAGTTCATAAAACATCTAAATCAGAAAGTGTCGTACTTCATATATGAGTTAGTGACGTATCTGTAGTGAAAGTTGCAAACATTTAGGAATTCTCAATTTCCAGTTTTCTCCCAAAATATTTGATTCAAAAATATATTTTTTCAAAGTAGTGCAAAAATATTAAAATAAACCTAAATGCAAAAAATTTCATATAAATCAGGTAACAATAACAAATTTCGAAGATACAAAGTTTCAATAACTGTACTGTAAAGACAATAAAACAGATTGTTTGCTCACCTGCGACTCAACATTTCTTCGTACATGTCGCTGGGAAGTCCCAAATTCTCGAAGAAATGTTGCAGATGCGGCGGATCCGATGATCTGCGATAACGGTCGCTGATGTCCGATTTCGACCTCAGGATCGGTCGTTCCCGCTTGTAACGAAGACATTTCTGTCGTTTGAACGTAGCCGGCGGTTGGGGCAAACCAGGAGATAATTGCGAAGGATACGCGTGTCTGGTAGCGCGACATTCCGCCTCCTGGCAACAATAGTAAGAACTACCGCCGCTGTGCTGCGTACTCGAACCAGAATCGCGACGAACCTCCTAAAAAAAAGAAGAATAAATAAATTACGACATGACATACGCGTTAATTGTCAATCACAGAACAAATAAATGTATTTGTCAGTTGTCATTCACTGAAAAAATAAATCTAATTGTCAGTTTTCAATAACAGAACATGTAAACGTACATAATTGTCAGTTGTCGATCACAGAACAAGAAACGTACATAATTGTCAGTTGTCGATCACAGAACAAAAAACGTAATTGTCGTTTGTCAATCACAGAACATATAAACGTCAATCACAGAACAAATAAATGTATTTGTCAGTTGTCATTCACTGAAAAAATAAACATAAATTGTCGTTCGTCAATCACAGAACATGTAAACGTAATTGTCAGTTGTCAATCACAGAACATGTAAAAGTAATTATCAGTTGTCAATCACAGTACAAATAAATGTAATGGACTGGGAAAGTTGTGACGTAAGTGTCAAACCAAATAACTCCAAACAACTTTTATTATGGCGTGTTTTATATGTGTATTATTGACTATTTTATTGTATTTTCTTGATATTTGAGAAATAATAAATGTTTTTTAATTGTTGAGTGTTCATTCACATGTTTTACATATCACTAAAGTAGATATAAGAACAATCTTCGTAAAACCATTATAACATAACCTTCAAAGTTGTGCATTTTCATAAATTTTAAGAATACTTACCAAAAAATGGTATTTTAAAAGGTTTTGCTTATTTAAAATTAATTATGATTCCGGCGATTATTGTCAGTTGTCAATCACAGAACATGTAAACGTAATTGTCAGTTGTCGATCACAGAACATGTAAACGTAATTGTCAGTTGTCAATCACAGAACAAAAAACGTAATTGTCAGTTTTCAATCACAGAACAAATAAATGTAATGGACTGGGAAAGTTGTGACGTAAGTGTCAAACTAAATAACTCCAAACAACTTTTATTATGGCGTGTTTTATATGTGTATTATTGACTATTTTATTGTATTTTCTTGATATTTGAGAAATAATAAATGTTTTTTAATCGTTGAGTGTTCATTCACATGTTTTACATATCACTAAAGTAGATATAAGAACAATCTTCGTAAAACCATTATAACATAACCTTTAAAGTTGTGCATTTCCAGAAATTTTAAGAATACTTACCAAAAAATGGTATTTTAAAAGTTTTTGCTTAATTAAAATTAATTATGATTCCGGCGTTTATTGTCAGTTGTCAATCACAGAACGTAATTGTCAGTTGTCAATCACAAAACAAATAAATATAATTGTCGTTTGTCAATCACAGAACATGTAAACGTAATTGTCAGTTGTGGATCACAGAACATGTAAACGTAATTGTCATTTGTCAATCACAGAACATGTAAACGTAATTGTCAGTTGTCGATCACAGAACAAAAAACGTAATTGTCGTTTGTCAATCACAGAACATGTAAACGTAATTGTCAGTTGTCGATCACAGAACATGTAAACGTAATTGTCGTTTGTCAATCACAGAACATGTAAACGTAATTGTCAGTTGTCGATCATAGAACAAAAAACGTAATTGTCATTTGTCAATCACAGAACATGTAAACGTAATTGTCAGTTGTCAATCACAGAACAAAAAACGTAATTGTCGTTTGTCAATCACAGAACATGTAAACGTAATTGTCAGTTGTCGATGACAGAACAAAAAACGTAATTGTCGTTTGTCAATCACAGAACATGTAAACGTAATTGTCAGTTGTCGATCATAGAACAAATAAACGTAATTGTCGTTTGTCATTCACAGAACATGTAAACGTAATTGTCAGTTGTCAATCAAGGAAGAAATAAATGTAATTGTCAGTTGTCCTTCACTGAACAAATAAATGTAATTTTCAATCACAGAACAAATAAACGTAATTGTCATTTGTCAATCACAGAACATGTAAACGTAATTGTCAGTTGTCGATGACAGAACAAAAAACGTAATTGTCGTTTGTCAATCACAGAACATGCAAACGTAATTCTATGCTTACTTGTCGAGGTGGTGGCGGAGGTTCGCTCCTTTGGGTGTAGTGCCCGCTGGAGCCGCCGCTGTCTCTGTTCGAAAGGCTCTTGTTGCTGCTCTTGTTCGAGCTGGGTTCGCGGCAGTGCAAGTCCGGCAGACTCTTGTGACATCTTTGCGCATATTCGGCTGGCGGACTCAAAGGCGCCATCTGATCGACTCTCAATTCTTCGGCACTATCGCAAACCAATAATTGACGTAATCGATTTTGTAACAGGTCCGTATTGGGTGTGGAATGTATAGATCGGCGATGCGTTAACGGTGGTAGGGATCTCGAAGGTGATACAGCCATATCTATGGAATAAAAATATATTAAACGAAAGATAATCGATCTGACGATTTACGTACATTGTGGAAGAGTCGTTGGTCTGTAATTGGAACCGTGTCCTGCAACATTTACTGACTTACTACGGTTGTAAGTACCATATGCACTGGTGTTTGTATTAGGCCTTAGTGGTAAAACCTGAGTAGTGTCTCTAACTACTTCAGACTTTACGTAAAAAGGCTTGCTTTCGGCTAGCAGTTCCACAGCTGATTTTCTTTTAGACCTCATACTCTGAGATTTTGTGAGGCTTGGATACATCATTGTAGCCATTTTATCAATTAGGCAGTGACTATTTCTTGAAATAATACAGTTTTTACCCTAAAATGCCTAAAAGAAATGCACAAAATATTTACACTCCAATTATAACAAATAAAAAACCATGTATAACTTTCACTTGACATATGAGCAATTTATCATAAAAACAATTTCCCACCAGTACTGTATGTGGTAAATATAATATTGAATTTAATAGAAACAATATAAGATTGTGTAAAAAATAATAATCTCTTTTTAAGAGTATGTGGGAGTGAATGTTGTAAAATGTTTGTAGGTCAATAACTAATAGCCTAATTAAATAAATTAGTTCGTATCATATACCCATTTATTATTTATATTTCATTAAAAAATCAATAAAGAAATATTATTTATAAATAAGCAAATTAAATAAAAGTAAACTATATCATTGAACATCAGTAGCAACTGTTTACACATTTCAGCAATACTTACTAAACATTATACAAATGCATTACCGATTTTCTGTTCATAGCGGCCACTTTAATAGTTTCACATTGCTTTAATAAAATATAAATAGTTTAAATTTTAATTCTCATGAACTGCAGAAGCCATTTTAAGATTCTCTTTCCATTGACCAACAAATTTGTGATTGTTAACTGTCATTTTTGATCAGCTGATAGACGTTAGTACATTGCCTTAAAATAAAAAGGATTTCATCCACCAGAATCAAATAATTTTAACAAAAAAATTTACTACTTTTTGCATTAACTTCGAATAAAAATAAAATAAATATCAAGTAAAAAATGTATCTTATGAATCTGCAAAATTATGATCAGTAAAAGCTTTGGATTGATATTTTCATATTCACTCTTTACCTTACTGAAAAAGAAGATAAGTACTAGGTACATTTTAGCCATAGAATACGGTTTAAAAAAATAAATTTTAGCAATGTAAGCAAGCCAATACATGTTTTGTGAATGTAAGCACATTTTATTTTAGAGTTAGTTTAAGCTTCATTGCTTCGTTGTACTTTGTATTATGGCATTTATAATACCGAATAAATTATTGGAGACATTAAAATGCGATTCGTGTCACAAATATTTATCAGTAAAACCTATTAAAGTATTTCCAAATGGAGGTATTAAATGTGGTAGATGTTGCCGAAGTAAAAACCAATCAGATGGAGTGGTTTCTCTATATGAAGCCATAGCTGAAAAATGTTTATTTAAATGTATTAACAGGTTCGACGGTTGCCGGACATTGCTCACTTATTCACAAGTTGAAAACCACGAGAAAGTAAGTCGTGTTGTTATTATTAAAATATATACATTATGTAATTTATGTAATACATTTGTAGACGTGCTTAAGTAAACAGTATAAATGCCCAGTATGTCTAGAATCTCCGGAAATTCAAACTTTTCTCATGGGAAAACATTTTAGAGAAAATCATAAAAGTTTGTTATTGGATAATTCTGGATTTTTTTTGAAAGTGGATGCACCTGTTGAATCTCCTGTTGTATATTTCTATCAAAAGGCAGATAGTGTATTTTTTTTATTTATAAATATCAATCAGGTAGATAAAAAAATTGAATCAAGTTTCTTTTACTTGGGAGATTCTAGTGAAGCCAAAAATGTATATCAACAATTTACTGTGAGTAATGGTAATGATTTAGGGATAAAAATGAAACCCAAACCATGTTATGCTTATTTGTCAACTGATTATGAATATGTGTCTATAAGTGTACCAAATGGTACTTTTAGTGTCTTCATAACATTTTCAATAATATTCAAGGATGAAAAATTAATTAAACTATTTGAAGGACCATCTTTAAGTTCAATCTTTGAAGAAAAACCTGCTTTAACTGTTTCTTCTAAAACTGTTGTGCCTATAGAGATAAATTTTCCTATGGTAAAGGAAAGTAGTTCATTTTGTTCAGTTGATTATAGATACAGTATAAAACCATCAGATTTTACATCAAACACAATTTATAAATTTATTTTCTATAATGGGTCCTTTGGTAGTTTAAGTATATTCTATTTTAAAAATTGTTACAACTGCAAAAATATTTGTTGCACTATTTATGATATTGATAATTTTTATTATTTAGTGTACGGGAATCAAAAAAAAGGTTTTTCCATTTGTTACCATTGCTTCCATTTCTTACACAATATAAAGAAAATTAATGTAAGTGATTATTCTTGTGTAAAATTAGATAAATCATTTTTAACCCTAGAAATCATTTGTGAACAGTGCAGAAAAAGTTTTTATTTTAAAAATTATTGGAATCACTATGATGAATGTATATTGCAATGTTTGAAGGGTTGTCCCGAATTAAATTGTAATTTTGTAGGTAGACTTACAGAAATTAATACCCATCTGAATATTCATCAATATTGTGGTGAAATTTCTTGTTCTAGTATTCCAATTTCTAAGATTTCTAATGTTAATAGTAAAAAATATTTTTATTTCAATGAAGGATTTGTTAGTTTAAATGTTGCTGTTAAAATTTATTGTAAATTGTATTTGAAAATCCAAATGGTCCCATTATGTGAGGGCAACAGAGATCATGAAAAATGGAAACCTGTTGCACTCTTATTTGATCAATGTGATCAATTCCTTACGTATTTTGAAGACAGTCTAATAACAAGCTGTCCTGATAAGCATTACAATGTAAAAGTTATCTTAACTGAAGTAAAAATTGACAATAATGTTGAAACTTCTTGTATCTGATACTGTCATGAACATTTTTTTAGGATAAGCCTACTACTACTGGCATGACAGTAGCTTACCAATTTAGTTATTAGTTTGCTTAAGATTAAGATTTAATAGTTTTTGTATGAATTTTCTTTTGACTTAGAATTAGAACATTTTATTTTAAAAATTGGTTAAATTTGTATGATCAGAGTTTATTTTTTTGACAAAAATGTACCTACTATAAGAGTACTTTATATACTTTTTTTATTTTTTATATAAATATATTATAAGATCACTTTATATATTGTTTTTTTATATATAAATATAATAAAATTTGTTTTCCACACCCCTCCCTGACCTCTATCGCGTTAGTAAGTATGTAGCAGGTGCAAGTAACATGATCTCTAAAGAGCGAATCAAAACTTGGATCGGAACTTGAAAGAAAACACATTAGACATTTCTTGTAATAAAGTTGTAGTGATATTAGGATTATTAAAAAAAAAACACCGACTTAAAATTTATATTTATAAAGTATAAAATAAAAAATACAAGATAAACATTTATGTGTACCTACTGTTCACGAATTCCATACATCAATCTTCCTAATATGTGCATGCAAATATTTTTGAATTTTCCCCTTCCTCTGCTAAAATTTTACTTCTTGCCATAGAACACAAAGTATTGCCACCCAGGATTACCACAATTTAATTGTAAAAAACCATTTTAGCTGTCAAAAGCTAGCTTCTATTTGCCGTATAGCACCGGCAGTTGGCCATAAACCACAAAGGAAAAGTTCTAATTTTTATTTCGTGTACACCGCACAAAATATTAACGATCGTTAGTTAATATTTTGTGGTACACTGCTTGCTAGTTGTTATCAAGAATGATAAACATTTACCAGGATTGCCTAATCGGCCTGATTTGTCCACCAGCTGTGTGACGTCACTGCAGTCCTTCATTTTAACGAAGCGGAGGAAAATTCCACTATACTTTCAAACATATGAAATTTATTTCCGTATTTTTGTGAAATATTAATAAACTTATGTTTCGTTAAATTGGTAATGAACTTTTTTCATTATCAATATTGCTTCTTTTATATTGTTTTATGTTGATTTTTATATTTTTATTACCTACTCTTGATTTGCAAAGTCATAATTCAGTACACAGTAAATATTACGGCTTTTATGATTAAAGTTAAAGTTTTAAAAATTGAAAATGAAATTTATGAAAAGATTCGGGTGATCAAAACTTAAATGAGCTCTTTGGGGGATTTTTTTAAATGGTCAATTTTGGGGGTTTTTAAAGCTTGGTTTGGGGGAATTTCAATGATGGGGTCTGGCAACACTGATTTAACCATAGAATACGGTGTATATAAATTTTAGCAAGCCAATACATGTTTTGTGAATGTAAGCACATTTTATTTTAGAGTTAGTTTAAGCTTCATTGCTTCGTTGTATTTTGTATTATGGCATTTATAATACCGAATAAATTATTGGAGACATTAACATGCGACTCGTGTCACAAATATTTATCAGTAAAACCTATTAAAGTATTTCCAAATGGAGGTATTAAATGTGGTAGATGTTGCCGAAGTGAAAACCAATCAGATGGAGTGGTTTCTCTATATGAAGCCATAGCTGAAAAATGTTTATTTAAATGTATTAACAGGTTTGATGGCTGCAGAACATTACTCACTTATTCACAAGTTGAAAACCACGAGAAAGTAAGTGTTGTTATTATTAAAATATATACATTATGTAATTTATGTAATACATTTGTAGACGTGCTTAAGTAAACAGTATAGATGCCCAGTATGTCCAGGATTTATGGAAATTCAAACTTTTCTCATGGGAAAACATTTTAGAGAAAATCATAAAAGTTTGTTATTGGATAATTCTGGATTTTTTTTGAAAATAGATGCATCTGTTGAATCTCCTGTTGTATATTTCTATCAAAAGGCAGATAGTGTATTTTTTTTATTTATAAATATTAATCAGGTAGATAAAAAAATTGAATCAAGTTTCTTTTACTTGGGAGATTCTAGTGAAGCCAAAAATGTATATCAACAATTTACTGTGAGTAATGGTAATGATTTAGGGATAAAAATGAAACCCAAACCATGTTATGCTTATTTGTCAACTGATTATGAATATGTGTCTGTAAGCGTACCAAATGGTATTTTTAGTGTCTTCATAACATTTTCAATAATATTCAAGGATGAAAAATTATTTAAACTATCTGAAGGACCATCTTTAAGTTCAATCTTTGAACAAAAACCTCCTTTAACTGTTTCTTCTAAAACTATTGTGCCTATAGAGATAAATTTTCCTATGGTAAAGGAAAGTAGTTCATTTTGTTCAGTTGATTATAGATACAGTATAGGACCATCAGATGTTACACCAAACAAATTTTATTCTTCTATTTTCTTTCGGTTAATCAATTATAAACTTAATCCAATCTATTTTAAAAATTGTTACAACTGCAAAAGTATTTGTGGAACTATTTATGATATTGATAATTTTTGTTATTTAGTGTACTGGAATAAAATACAAAAAATTTTTATTTGTTACCATTGCTTCCATTTCTTATACAATATAAAGAAAATTAATGTAAGTGATTATTCATGTGTAAAATTGGATACATCATATTTTTCAACCTTAGAAATCATTTGTGAACTGTGCAAAAGATATTTTGGAATATCAATTTGGAAACACATTGATGAATGTGATTTACAATCTTTGAAGGTTTGTCCCGAATTAAATTGTAATTTTGTAGGTACACTTGCAGAAATTAATACCCATCTGAATATTCATCAATATTGTGGTGAAATTTTTTCTTGTTCTAGTATTCCAATTTCTAAGATTTCTAATGTTAATAGTAAAAAATATTTTTATTTCAAAGAAGGATTTGTTAATTTAAATGTTGCTGTTAAAAATTATTGTAAATTGTATTTGAAAATCCAAATGGTCCCATTATGTGAGGGCAACAGAGATCATGAAAAATGGAAACCTGTTGCACTCTTATTTGATCAATGTAATCAATTCCTTATGTATTTTGAAGACAGTTTAATAACAAACTGTCCTGATAAGCATTACAACATAAAAGTTATTGTAACTGAAGTAAAAAGTTAGTCTTTCATCACATGCCTACAAAAATTAATCATGACAATAATGTTGGAACTTCTTGTATCTGATACTGTCATGAACATTTTTTTCATGGATAAGCCTACTACTGCTGGCATGGCAGTAGCTTACCAATTTAGTTATTAGTTTGCTTAAGATTAAGATTTAATAGTTTTTGTATGAATTTTGTTTTGATTTAGAATTAGAACATTTTATTTTAAAAATTGGTTAAATTTGTATGATCAGAGTTTATTTTTTTTTACAAAAATGTACCTACTATAAGAGTACTTTATACTTTTTTTATTTTTATATAAATATATTATAAAACACTTTATATATTGTTTGTGTTTTTTTATATAAATATAATAAAATTTGTTTTCCACACCCCTCCCTGGCCTCTATGGCGTTAGTAAGTAGTAATATGGACATGTTAATAAATTTCTAAAAGAAAAATATAAAAAGGATCTCTCACCTATCTCTTTATTGAATACTCATGCGCAAATATTTTTGAATTTTCCCCTTCCACTGCTAAAATATGACTGCTTCTTGCCATAGAACACAACGTATTGCTACCCAAGAATACCACAATTTAAGTGTAAAAAACCCTTTTAGCTGTCAAAATCTAGCTTCTATTTGCCGTATAGCCCCGGCAGCTCAGGCCATAAACCACAAAGAAGTTTTAATTCGTTCGTGTACGCCGCTTGCTAGTTGTAATTGTTTTTTTCTTGTCTTTGTCTATTTAATATTAACGACTTGTTTGTGTACCTAGACTTCTCTTTGGGTTTACTTTGGACCACTGATTACTTTTGCATTTCATGCCAACACAATTTTATAAGGGGCAAGAACATTTAGGGGAAACTACGAAAGTGGTAGTTGGTTCGCGCATGAGTATTCAATTTGTGCTATTAACGAGATGGGTCTATTGTAAAAAACCCTTTTAGTTGTCAAAAGCTAGCTTGCATTTGCTGTATAGCTCAGGCCATAAACAACAAAGCAGTTCTAATTTTTATTTCGTTCGTGTACGCCGCTTGCTAGTTTTTATTGTGTTTTTCTTGTCTTTGTGTATTTAATATTAACGACTTTTTTGTGTACCTAGATTTCTCTTTGGATTTACTTTCGACTACTGATTACTTTTGCATTTTTCATGCCAACACAAGTTTATAAGGGGCACGAACATTTAGGGAACTACGAGAATGGGAGTGAATGCGGATTCAATTTGTACTATTAACGAGATGAGTCTATTACTGAAACTCCCTTTTATCAGTTGACGAACCGTTAGTAAACTGCCTGTGAATATTAAGAATTTCATCCACTAGAATCAAATGACATACTTTTACAAAATAATTTACCACGTATTGGATTGCGTTTATTTTGATTGAAAATAAGAGGTCTTGTTAAAAAAATCGTACTAAAAATTACGAAGTCATATTGAATTAACCTTATATTGGAAAAGGCAGGCCTATAGAAAAAGAAGAAGCAATTAATAATGTACGTTAGTTTAGGTCTTAGCAGTGTTGCCAGATACACCTCTTTTCCGCTTTTTACACCGCGTTTTCGCCACTGGTCCCACGTTCCGCGTTAATATAACGCGGATCCGCTTTTTTAAAATATAATCAAACCATTTTTAAATTTTACTCCTTGCTCGTGAAAAATCTTGGTAAATACAAAACCTCGAAGAAAGAAACAGCCGATCGCTTACGCCGCATCGGAAACAGAGTTGTACTATTCACACTTAATCGCTATTACAATAATACCTTTCCACTCACACAATAGCATATACTCAGAAACAAAGGTCGCCTTATGGAGGTAAAATGTTTTGACTCGTGGAGGTTTTGGGGCTTGAAGGGAAGGGAATGGCATTTTATTACGTGTTATAGAGGATTTCGTCTTATCGAGGTACGTGCTATAGAAGCTCCACTGTATATATATTATATTTATTATGATTATACTTATTATTCCACAAATCCGCTTTTTCATTAAAAAATCCGCGTTTTCAAAGCGCAGCTCCCGCTTTTTGTATTCCGGCATCTGGCAACACTGGGTCTTAGATTAGGCTAAGGTTTAGGTTTAGATTAGGTTAGATTCTATTGAAAACAATCCAGGCTGTAATGTACCCAGTAAATATTTTAATGTTAATTTTTTAGAGTTTTGATTCAATGTATTTTGCATAATGGCATTCATAATACCGGATAAATTATTGGAAACATTGATATGCGATTCCTGCTATAAATATTTATCAGTAAAACCTATTAAAGTATTTCCAAATAGG
The DNA here is from genome assembly GCA_035357415.1 of Ophraella communa. Classification (NCBI taxonomy): domain Eukaryota; kingdom Metazoa; phylum Arthropoda; class Insecta; order Coleoptera; family Chrysomelidae; genus Ophraella; species Ophraella communa. The sequence goes on along the minus strand of CM068992.1, from coordinate 30,442,813 downwards.
CGTATTAAGTGTGGAAGATGTTGCCAAAGTGAAAATCAATCAGATGGAGTAGTCTCTCTATATGGAGTCGTAGCAGACAAATGTTTATTTAAATGTATTAACAGGTTCGACGGTTGCAGGACATTGCTTACCAATTCAGAAGTTGAAAACCATGAAAAGGTAACTTTTAACATTATTTTTAAAATATATACATTAAATAATTTCTGTAATACTTTTGTAGACATGCTTAAGTAAACAGTATAAATGCCCAGTATGTCCAGAATCTCTGGATATTCAAACTTTTCTCATGGGAAAACATTTTAGAGAAAATCATAAAAGTTTGCTATTGGATAATTCTGGATTTTCTTTGAATTTAGATACACCTGTTGAATCTCCTGTTATATATTTTTATCAACAATCAGATGGTTTGTTTTTTTTATTTGTAAATATCAATCAGGTGGATAAAAAAGTTGAATTAAGTTTCTTTTACTTAGGAGACTCTAGTGAAGCCAAAACTATTTATCAACAATTTACTGTGCATAACAGTAATGATTTAGAGATAAAACTGAAACCCAAACCTTGTTATGCTTATTTATCAACTGATTGTGATTATATTTCTGTAAATTTACCAAATACAACTTGTATTGTCTTCATAAAATTTTCAATAATATTCAAAGATGAAAAATTAATTAAAATATCTAAAGGACTATCTTTAAGTTCAATTCGTGTGCCTAAAAAGACATATTTTCCTATGGTAAAGAAACATGAACCATTATTGATCTATAATCATACTAGTTTAGAAAAACAACTTTCAAACATTACATCAATTTCACGTATTGCTACATTTGGAAAGATTACAAAACAGATTCGTAATTGTTTAAACTGCCAAAATATTTGTTGCAATTTCTATGATAATTCTGGTTTTCATTATTTCTACTGGAATAGTAAATTAAATTATTCTCTTTGTTACTATTGCTTCCATTTCTTAAACAATATGAAGGAAATTAAGTTAAGTGATTATGTTTGTGTAAAATTAGATAAATCATTTTTAGAGAGGATACAAATTGAATGTAGAAACTGCCAAAAACCTGTAAATATTGGAAGTTATTGGGAACACATGGATTATTGTGATTTACAATATTTGAATGTTTGTCCCATGTTAGATTGTAATTTTGTAGGTAAATTTGAAAAAATCAATACCCATTTGAAAATTCATCAATCATGTTGTGAAATTTTGTCTTGTTCTAATGTATATCTAACTTATATAATCCTTAATGTTAATAGTAAAAACTATTTTTATTTTGATGAAGGATTTGTTAGTTTAAATGTTGTTAAAAATAATTCTAAATTGAATTTGAAAATCCAAATGGTCCCATCAGTTAAAGGCAACAGAAATCATGAAAAATGGAAACCTGTTGCACTCTTATTTGATCAACGTGATCAATTCCTTACGTCTTTTGAAGACAGTTTAACAACAAGCTGTCCTGATAAGCATTACAAGGTAAAAGTTATCGTAACTAAAGTACAAAGTTAGTCCTTCATCACATGCTACAAAAATTAATCATGACAATAAAGTTGAAACTTCTTGTATCCTTTATTGTCATGAACCTTTTTTTAGGATAAGCCTACTACTGCTGGCATGACAGTAGCTTACCAATTTAGTTATTAGTTTGATTAAGATTTAAAAGTTTTTGTAAGAATTTTGTTTTGAATTAGAATGTTTTATTTTAAAAATTGCATGCATGATCAGAGTTTATTTTTTTTGACAAAAATGTACCTACTATAAGAGTACTTTATATACTTTTTTATTTTTTATATAAATATATTATAAGATCACTTTGTATATTGTTTTTTTTTATATAAATATAATAAAATTTCCACACCCCTCCCTGACCTCTATCGCGTTAGTAAATAACAGTTGATCTCTAATGTGCTAATCAGAACTTGGATCCTGCTCCGTTTTTTTTTCCCTTAGTTTTATTTAAAATGCAATCAAAGTCTGCAAAAGATTTTGACATAGGTCTTTGTAATGGAACTTGAAAGAAAACACTATAATATAGACATTTCTTGTAATAAAGTTGTGGTGATATTAGGATTATTAAAAAAATACATTGACTTAAAATTTATATTTAAAAATTATATTATAATGAATACAAGATAAACATTTATGTGTACCTACTGTTCACGAATTCCATACATCAATCTTCATAATATGTGCATATTAATAAATTTCTTAAAGAAAAATATAAAAAGGATCTCAATACACCTATCTCTTTATTGAATACTCATGCGTAAATATTTTTGAATTTTCCCCTTCCTCTGCTAAAATTTTACTTCTTGCCATAGAACACAAAGTATTGCCACCCTGGATTACCACAATTTAATTGTAAAAAACCCTTTTAGTTGTCAAAAGCTAGCTTCTATTTGCCGTATAGCCCCGGCAGCTCAGGCCATAAACCACAAAGAAGTTCTAATTTTTAATTCGTTCGTGTACGCCGCTTGCTAGTTGTTATTGTGTTTTTCTTGTCTTTGTGTATTTAATATTAATGACTTGTTTGTGTACTTTGGATTTATTTTGGAATACTAATTACTTTTGCATTTTATGCCAACACAATTTTATAAGGGACACGAACATTTAAGGAACTACGAAAGTGGGAGTTGGTTCGCGCATGAGTATTCAATTTGTGCCATTAACGAGATGGGTCTATTTCATTTTATAGGTAATATTAAATTTTGAAATACATAATTTTTTAATTCTAAAATGGCATTTTTAAAGCATCCTTATACCTTTACATTAGACATATCATGGACATCACTATGTATACATAACAATACAAATTCTATTAATATCTTTGGAAAGTTGTTCATCAAGTTTATATTAAATAAATATAAATATACATAAAAAATATAAAACAAAATAAGAAGTGTAAAAGATAAAATTTAATTTTTTCTCTTAATTCTATTTATATAGGATTTGTGAGCCTGTACTTTTATTGGATCAATGTAGGAGGCATTCATCTTGACCGTATTTAAATATTTTTCATATTTTGAGTTTCATATTGGAGGGTGTGCTGTGCCAATCATTCTAAAGGTTTGCAAAAACTGATGCTCACTTAAAAATCAAAATGAATGAAAGTATTAAACTGATTATGTTGATGTACTTCTTGGTTTCTATGCCATTTCCAAGTTTTGTAAAGTTGCTAAATACATACTGTAATTCATCCATCCTATAATATTAAACAAATTAACTGAAGAATGTATTTGATACTTAATAATTAATGAATTTCGATAATAACTTATTTATCATTACATAAATAACAATAATTTACTTGACCCAATACACCTATCTCTTTATTGAATACTCATGCGCAAATATTTTTGAATTTCCCCCTCCAATGCTAAAATATGACTACTTCTTACCATAGAACACAACGTATTGCTACCCAGGAATACCAAAATTTAAATGAAAATAAACCTTTTAGCTGTCAAAAGCTAGCTTCTATTTGCCGTATAGCTGCGGCAGCCCAGGCCATAAACCACAAAAAGGAGAAGTTTTAATTTTTATATCGTTCGCGTACGACGCTTGCTAGTTGTTATTGTGTTTTTCTTGTCTTTGTGTATTTAATATTAACGACTTGTGTGTGTACCTAGACTTCTCTTTGGATTTACTTTACTTTGGATTACTGATTACTTTTGCATGTCATACCAACACAATTTTATAAGGGGCACGAATATTTAGGGGGAACTACGAGAGTGGGAGTTGATTTACGCATGAGTATTAAATTTGAGCCAATAACGAGATGGGTCTAATTTTAACATCAAATAAATTCTTTTCTAGTTTATAAAAGGCCTTTTTTTATTTTTCCTACTTATTATTTTATTAGTCATTCAATATATTACTGTTTTAATTTAACTCTTTTATAATAAATTTGTAATTATAATTAATCAATTTTTCATTCATATACCTACCTAATTGTCCAACTAGAAGCTTGCAGAACATAACCACCCTGAGAAAAAGAAGATCTTGCTACTTTAAAACATTTAAATAATATCAAATATCGATATCAAATTTATAGATAAATTAATTAAACTATAATCATTAAAATCATAATATTCATTACAATATATATCTCTTATCTATGATATAAATATTTATCTTTTAGACTTTTCATTCAATGTAATTTGCAATATGGCATTTATAATACCGGATAAATTATTGGAAACATTAATATGCGATTCCTGCCATAAATATTTATCAGTAAAACCTATTAAAGTATTTCCAAATAGGCGTATTAAGTGTGGAAGATGTTGCCGAGGTAAAAATCAATCAGATGGAGTAGTCTCTCTATATGGAGTCGTAGCTGAAAAATGTTTATTTAAATGTATTAACAGGTTCGACGGTTGCAGGACATTGCTTACCTATTCACAAGTTGAAAACCACGAGAAAGTAAGTATTATTAGCTATTAATGAAAGATGTAAAATAATTTATGTAATAAATTTGTAGAAGTGCTTAAGTAAACAGTATAAATGCCCAATATGTCCAGAAATTTGGGATATTCAAACATTTCTCATGGGAAAACATTTTAGAGAAAATCATAAAAGTTTGTTACTGGATAAGCCTGGATTTTTTTTGAAAGTGAATGCACCTGTTGAATCTCCTGTTATATATTTTTATCAAGAGGCAGATGGTTTATTTTTTTTATTTATAAATATCAATCAAGTAGATAAAAAAATTGAATTAAATTTCTTTTACTTGGGAGATTCTAGTGAAGCCAAAAATATTTATCAACAATTTACTGTGAGTAATGGTAATGATTTAGAGATAAAAATGAAACCCAAACCATGTTATGCTTATTTGTCAACTGATTATGAATATGTGTCTATAAGTGTACCAAATGGTACTTTTAGTGTCTTCATAACATTTTCAATAATATTCAAAGATGAAAAATTAATTAAACTGTCTGAAGGTATATCTTTAAGTACAACTACAGATATAATAGAAGAACCTGCTTTATCTGTTTCTTCTAAAACTGTTGTGCCTATAGAGATAAATTTTCCTATGGTAAAGGAAAGTAGTTCATTTTGTTCAGTTGATTATAGATACAGTATAAAACAACGAAATACAGTAAATAAATCTAATAATATTATTTTCTTTCAGTCACACAACAATTACATTATTAAAACCTATTTTAAAAATTGTTACAACTGCAAAAATATGTGTTGCACTATTTATCATTTTTATTATTTAGTGAACGGGAATGAAATACAAAATTTTTACATTTGTTACCATTGCTTCCATTTCTTATGCAATAGAAAAAAAATTTACGAAAGTGAATATTCTTGTCTAACATGGGGTACACCACATAACCTAAAAATCAGGTGTGAACAGTGCAAAGGAAATGTTTATTTTAAAAATTATTATTGGAAACATATTGATGAATGTAATTTACAATCTTTGAAAGTTTGTCCCGAATTAAATTGTAATTTTGAAGGTACACTTACAGAAATTAATACCCATCTAAATATTTATCGTAATAGTGGTGAAAATTTTTCTTGTTCTAGTTGTCCAATTTTTAAGATTTCTAATGTTAATAGTAAAAACTATTTTTATTTCAAAGAAGGATTTGTTAGTTTGAATGTTGTTAAAAATAATTCTGAATTGAATTTGAAAATCCAAATGGTTCCATTATGTGAGGGCAACAGAGATTATGAAAAATGGAAACCTGTTGCACTTTTATTTAATCAACATCATAAATTCCTTACGTCTTTTGAAGACAGTTTAACAACAAGCTGTCCTGATGAGCATTACAATGTAAAAGTTATCGTAACTAAAGTACAAAGTTAGTCCTTCATCACATGCCTACAAAAATTAATCATGACAATAATGTTGGAACTTCTTGTATCTGATACTGTCATGAACATTTTTTTAGGATAAGCCTACTACTGCTGGCATGGCAGTAGCTTACCAATTTAGTTATTAGTTTGTTTAAGATTAATATTTAATAGTTTTTGTTTTGATTTAGAATTAGAACATTTTATTTTAAAAATTGGTTAAATTTGTATGATCAGAATTTATTTTTTTTGACAAAAATGTACCTACTATAAGAGTTCTTTATAGGTATACTTTTTTTTTATTTTTTATATAAATATATTATAAGAACGCTATTTGTTTGTTTTTTTATACAAATATAATAAAATTTCCACACCCCTCCCTGACCTCGTTAGTAAATAACAGTTGATCTCTAATGAGCTAATCAGAACTTGGATCCTGCTCCGTTTTTTTCCCTTAGTTTTATTTAAAATGCAATCAAAGTCTGCAAAAGATTTTGACATAGGTCTTTGTAATTAAACTTGAAAGAAAACACTACAGGGTGTTTCAAAAAAATGTAACACCGTCTCTAGGATAGGTAAAAAACTGAAAAATAATTGGGGTTTGCTTAGTAAAATTTTTTTCTAACGCCATCCGTTTTCAAGATAAAGGGCGTTGAAGAAAATAAAAAATTACACATTTCTTACGATTTTGCCGAAACTACTGGCACCATTGCAATGAAATTTTATACGAATATGTTTTGGAAGCTGATATATCCCATGAATTTGTTTTTATAACTAACTCTCATAGAGGCGCTAGTTACACGATTCATACAACGTATTATTCAACATAACTTTTTTTAGGGTAGAATTATTAGTCAAAACTCCAAGTAAACATAAACAATAAACATCGTTTAATTCTACACCAAAAAGGTACTCTTGGTAAAACTCGATATTATGTACCGTTTTCGGAATATTTTGATTTGAAAATTATGAAGTAATAACCGCTCCTCGTATAAGTTAATGATAACAATCAATAAATGTCAATTTTACATGGCAAACTTAGAGAAAAGCGAAATTTTTCATTAACTTATACGAGGAGCGGTTATTACTTCATAATTTTCAAATCAAAATATTCCGAAAACGGTACATAATATCGAGTTTTACCTTCGGTCTCTGAAGAAGATAACTTGGTTATCGAAACGCGCGTCAGACATATAAAAGTGTGTGTTGGTGTAGTGGTAGTGTAAACGGTTTTCGGTATCAGTTTCGCCAACGGTTCCAGATTCAACATTTTAGTATTTATTTTGATAAATAAAAGTCACTTTGGTAAAAAAATCGTACTAAAAATTATAAAGTCATATTTAAAAACCTTATAATGGTAAAGACCAGAAAAGACGTGCTTATAGAAAAAGAAGAAGCGATTAATAATTCTAATTTTGGGTAAAGGTGTATTTTAGGTCACCCCCCTAGGCGCATGCGCGGCAATTTCAAATTTATTGATTTTTAGACGAGTTTGAAGTTGCGGTGTTGTCGGCTTAAATAATTTTTCCCTTAAACCGAATAGTTTGGTTTGGGTTTAGTAAATTTGATTAAATAAAAAGAAGCTGGTAAATATTTAAAGATTAAAAGAGTTTTATAAATCCATAAATAATAAATTATATGCTGAAAGTAGTAATTAAAAATATAAATAAAAAGCGTTCTTTTTTTTAATTGGCAAATATACCTATATAAATCTCTTGCTTTAATGGTATTCTGTGATTTTAATTTATTATGGTTTAATAATATTTACTTATGGGACTTATTTTAATTATGGTTTAAAAGTCATTAAAAAATATAAACTATTAATGTAATGGCAGTATAGAAAATAGTAAAAACTTTTGTTAGTTTTAAAGTTTAAATCCAGAAATGTTTTCAGATGCAAAATTTATTGTTCTGACTCACTATTTATTTAAAAAAACCTAATTTTCCAGTCAATATCTAATTTTTCTAATTTATGAAAGAATATCTATGTAATTTTCATATTTTCAAGATCTTTCACTCAGTTTATTTATTCACAAAAATGTGGCAACGTGGCTTAAATTTCAAAGTTTACCGCTCGTTTACTGCTCTCGTCGACCAATAAAATTAATTTAAGAATTCAAATTGCCGCATGCGCCTAGGGGGGTGACCTAAAATACACCTTTACCTAATTTTGAATTAGTTAATATTTATATTTTAGAGTTTTCATTGAATGTAATTTGTAATATGGCATTCATAATACCGGATAAATTATTGGAAACATTGATATGCGATTCCTGCCATAAATATTTATCAGTAAAACCTATTAAAGTATTTCCAAATAGGCGTATTAAGTGTGGAAGATGTTGCCGAAGTAAAAATCAATCAGATGGAGTAGTCTCTCTATATGGAGTCGTAGCTGACAAATGTTTATTTAAATGTATTAACAGGTTCGACGGTTGCAGGACATTGCTTACCTATTCACAAGTTAAAAACCATGAAAAGGTAAGTTTTATCATTTTTAAAATACTATATACATTATATAATTTCTGTAATACTTTTGTAGACGTGTTTAAGTAAACAGTATAAATGCCCAGTATGTCCGGAATCTCTGGATATTCAAACTTTTCTCATGGGAAAACATTTTAGAGAAAATCATAAAAGTTTGCTATTGGATAATTCTGGAATTTCTTTGAATTTAGATACACCTGTTGAATCTCCTGCTAGATATTTTTATCAACAATCAGATGGTTTGTTTTTTTTATTTGTAAACATCAATCAGGTAGATAAAAAAATTGAATTAAGTTTTTTTTACTTGGGTGATTCCAGTGAAGCCAAAAATGTATATCAACAATTTACTGTGCGTAACGGCAACGATTTAGATATTAAACTGAAACCTAAACCTTGTTATTCTTATTTGTCAACCGATTGTGATTATTTTTCTGTAACTGTACCAAATACAACTTGTAATGTCCTCATAACATTTTCAATAATATTCAAAGATGAAAAATTAATTAAACTGTCTGAAGGTATATCTTTAAGTGCAACCACAGATATAATAGAAGAACCTGCTTTATCTGCTCCTTTATCTGAAACTATTATGCCTAAAAATACCTATGTACCTTTGGTAAAAAAAAGCAGATCATGGAAAATCTCTCTAACTCCTGAGTTTCTTGATAAAGTTTCAATTCCATTTGATACTGCTTTCATATTTGAGAATTATGAAACATATTTTCGTAATTGTTCTAACTGCGGAATTATTTGTTGTGGACAGGATGGTAGTGATAAGTTTGATCATACGTACTACTGGAGTAAAAAATTAAATGATTGTATTTGTTACTACTGCTTCCAGTTCTTAGACTATAAAAAAGTGATCAACAAAAGTGACTATAATTTAATAGATTTTAACACATTATTATTATCAATGATAAAAGTATTTTGTAGATGGTGTGGTGTAAAGTTTGTTTTTATAATTTATTGGAAACATGACAAAGAATGTCAACGACATCCGGGCAACTTTTGTCCAGAATTAGAATGTTCTTTTGAAAGTTATTTCACAAATATCATTACCCATTTTAAGAAACATGCATTTACAGAAATCGCTACTAGTCCTAGTTTTAACATTTCCATTTGTAGTAAAATAATTTATGTTTACTTTGATGAAGGATTTGTCAGATTAGCCGTTTTTTACAAAAATTGTGAATTGAATTTGAAAGTCCAAATGGTCCCATCAGTTAAGGGCAACAGAGATCATGAAAAATGGAAACCTGTGGTTCTTTTATTTGATCTTAATTCAAAGTTTCTTTTGTCTTTTGAAAACAGTTTAACATTAAGTACTCCTAATGCATTTTACAAGGTAAAAATTATTGTAACTGAAGTTTAAAGTTGTCCTTGAGCACATATCTACGAAAATTATTTATTACCGTAATGTTCAAACGTCTTGCACTTGATATTTACACATTTTTTTTATGCAATTTCATCAAATACAACTTGTAGTGTTAAACGATTTTCAATAAAAGAATTTGCATAGTAATTCTTTGACCTGACAATAAAAATATTACTTGGTATTAGGCAGAGACGCCCAAGTACATGTTGTTAAATTTTTGTTCTACAGTAATGAATTGGTCCACCGGAACCGGAAAGTGAGTTGAGATGGCGCTCGCGCTTCTCAGGAAATTTAAAAAAGCGCGGGCAAACCCTTTTTCGTTTATTTTCTTATTTGTTTCATTAAAAATTAAATACAAAACATACTTTATTGAAAAATACAAAAGGTGGTTTTATATGAAACATAAATGATGTAAACAATATAGGTACATAAACATTATTGTGGTCCTCGACATAATATATGGCCTATTGGACAAATTACAGGAGCAATGAAAACATACCGAACGTGGAATATGGAAGTGGTTCTTAACTTTTCAAAGAAATGACAAGATATAGACTAAAAGGATGCATAAAAAAACACATCGTTTTTTAACTATCGTTACACACAAACTAATCACCAAACAAAAGTCTAAAATAATTGTTCTACAACCCACTGTTACACAGTTTATAAATAAGAACTCTAATTATTGAACTTATTCTAAAAACGCCACAAAAAACACAGTTAATACAACTCGTCAAAACAATAATGGCGACTGAATACTTTGGCAGTTGGCACGTCACATTTACCATAGAATATCAAACAAACTTTATGTTCTAAGGTGTGCCGTTGTGTCAAAAATCCCATGCTCCTAGTGCCATCTGCGCTTACTTTCCAAAAATAAGACAGAGATGCGACATTTCATAAATTTGTGAACTTAACAAGGACAGAGCTAGCAGGACTATTTTATTGGATAATCGAACAAAAATTCTCATGTATTTGTTGACCGTCTCTGTATAAGAATAACATATTTTTAAGTGGAAATACTTTTGATTAAAATAAAAACTAGTGTTTTTGTCATATATATATATATATAATTTACTTTCTTTTAAAAAATTGATAGTAAAATCAACTATTCTACATTATTAAGAAAAATGTAATATGAAAACAATTTATATATTTTTTTGTATTTTTTTTTAATAAATAGTAAAAATCAATACCATGTTGTTTAATTGAAAACCCAATTTTGCTAAATACTTAACATCTTTAGTGTTTTTTTTTTAATGCACTTAATCAACAGAATTTTGTTGAACTCCCAAGATTTTTGAAAAACTAATTTTTATATCAAACGAATGATTTATTCATAATTTGAATATTTTTGATATAAATATAGTAAAAATAAATACTTACCATATAAAGAATAATAAAAAACTCTTCGTTTTAACAAAACTTTCAGTATTGGTTTTTTAAATAAATACTGGAAGTTTTGTTAAAACCAAGAGTTTTTTTATTATTCTTAATAAGATGGACTTCCAAAAAGTAAGGGTTAGTGCAATCAATTTACTTACCATATAGTTTAATAAAAAAAAACCAATTTACTATCAGATAATAATTCACACTGATATTTAATTAAATTAAAAAGTATAAACATTAATAGTAGTTAACATTTTGTTTCATATAAATTCACATATTAGTCCTCACACTCGTTACTAAATACATAATCAATTTCCTCCTAATGTATGTCCACGTCCCCAATTGTACCTACCCCCACCGCCGCCCCCTTGAGCACCTGTCGCGGGTCGTTGGGGCGCAAATCCAAAACCATGCACACCTAAACAACAAATAATCTATTTGATGCATTTGACACACTAACAAAAAAACAATTTATTCAAAAATAACTCTGTTTATAAAAAAATATCTCATTATCAAATGTCTTCAATAGTTCAACCTGTAATTAAATAAATTTATGACAATTTTTAACGTTGAAGTTTAGTACATACCTCCAACTTGGTCTGGAAACAAAGCCTTTAGAAATGAAGGTGTTCTGAGTAAAGTAGGACCGCCTAATTCTTGAGGATATTTAAACATGAGAAAATAGTAGAGGTGTCCTACTAATATGCCAAAAAGTTCCATTATACCACCACCACTTAACACCAAATTGAAACCTAACAGTACCCATGGTAGATAAATGGCTTTAAAACGAGTACCAAACCAAAATGATACTATAGTATCCTTGTTTAACTGGCACCAAACATAAAGAACAGAAAGAATCATGGGATCCATTAACACCTGTAATAAGTTATCAAACATTTAAATTTATATGTATAACTAATTATAAACAAAACTTACAGGTAGTTCAGCTACTAATCCAAGAATTACACAACAAGACCAATTGAATAATAACATAAACAGATAATCAGCAGGTTTGCTAGCAAATTGACCTTAAAACATTATATGCTTTAATAATGAGTAAATTTTAAAATAATTTGTTACAATACCTTCCTCCAGTCGACGGGAATAATTGTATAGGAAATAGAGATTTATGAGATAGTGAAATCCTGCTTGTTGAATGGGGTAGTACAACACACTTGTAACCAGCCTCCATAACTGGAACCTCTTCAGTGGTTCGTATAACAAAATTAAATTGTAAGGATTAACAACACCAAATCTTCCTAAAAGTGTAAACACTATTGATCCGCCGAACCAGTATCTTGTAAACACAGGAATACTCCTGAACCAGTCTCCTATATCAGACATTGAATTTGAATCTTTTTGTACCCGTTTAATACAAACTTATAACATGACAAAAAAAGATTTATTAAATTCTCGGTCTTTACTATTTTGACATCAATTCAGACGGAAATGATTTTCTAAAAATTTTGTACGTTTCGTGTCTCTAATAAATAAAGTCGTGTCTTTCGCTTAATGGATGGAAAAGTGACAGCTATCGGATGTCAACAAAGTCCGTCGACCAATTGTATTTGTAGCTGAAAATTTAAAAGGGAATGTGTAAAAAAGAAGAAGAAAGTGACATTTACACGTCAACAACATTGTTAGATATTTAAATATTTCCAAAACTTGTACGATGTCGGGTGTTGTAGGAGTAATTTCGAAATTTTATGAAGAATACTGTACCAAGACATCAAAGGAATAGAAAATAATAAATAAAGTCGTGTCTTTCGCTTAATGGATGGAAAAGTGACAGCTTTTGGATGTCAACAAAGTCCGTCGACCAATTGTATTTGTAGCTGACAATTTAAATTAGAATGTGTAAAAAAGAAGACGCAAGTGACAGTGACATTTACACGTCAACAACATTTTTCATTTTTGAGATAATTAAAATTGATCATTTGTACACGTTAGATATTTAAATATTTCCAAAACTTTTACGATGTCGGGTGTTGTAGGAGTAATTTCGAAATTTTATGAAGAATACTGTACCAAGACATCAAAGAAATTGAAAATAATAGATGCCTATCTGTTTTATATTCTTTTAACCGGTATAATCCAATTTGTTTACTGCCTTCTAGTTGGAACTTTTCCCTTCAATTCATTCCTTAGTGGGTTTATAAGTACAGTCAGTTGTTTCGTATTAGCTGGTAGGTGTTTAATTTTCATTTTATCAAATAAATTTAAAGTACTCACCTTATATTTAGTTATTTTCTTTGAAACAAACTTATTTCATTTATGTGTTTTTAGTGTGTTTAAGACTTCAAGTCAATCCAGAAAATAAAAACCATTTCAGTGGAATCAGTCCAGAAAGAGGATTTGCTGATTTTATTTTTGCACATGTTGTGCTACATCTAGTTGTAATGAATTTCATTGGTTAAATTACTTTGATTTTATTGAAAATAAATTTTGTATTCATTACTTGTGAAGTTTTTATTTTTGAATGATATAAACTTGATTTCCTTAGTTGAAGATGTAAAAAAAATCCTTCAAATTAAGAAGCTGTGAATGTTTCAAGGTGTTTGAAGCAAGGTTATCTCACCTTGCAAAAACCAGATTGTTACTCTTAATATTTTTCAAAATATACACATGATTTTCATATTAAATTTGACCTTCAGTAATAATTTAGCAAACTGGTTGCCAATAAATAATATTTTATTAAGTTTTAAGCAATTTATTCTACATCGGTGTTGAGATTTTCATCTCACATTTATGTAAAGAAAAAAAAACTCAATTACTATTCAATATTGACATTTTAGCGTAGGTCTTATCTACGTCAGTATTAATAAATAAATCACACATTGTTAACGTTATCGGGCTTATCAAAATTTAAGTGAACCTTGTTAAATTGATAAAATGTTTTTTTTAATATTCACAATGTAAACGGAAAGTAAATAGAACTATTTTAAGATGTTGACTTGTTGTTTGAAAAAGAAAATAAACCGAGCTGAACCAATACCCGAAGAACAGAACTCGTACCAAAAAGGTAAGTGCTAAAAAAATTAGGATTAACTATATATGTAGGAAAAATTGCAAATCTTTTTTATATAATTAGCCCACTTTTCAACCATATTTTTTATTTACAATTTGGATTAAATTACAGAAAACAAAATTGAACTAGGTCACTAAATAAAAAAATTGCTCATTTCTATATTTTCCTGTAAAATCTATAAAATTCTTTACAGCGAGTTTTCGGGGGGTAAAGTTTAATCAAAACAATATGAAATTGTTGGAATTTTCATCCCCAAAAATGTTTTTCATCTTGGAGAAAACTTGCGCAAATTTTTTTTCCAAAAAACTTTACGTCTTGCCACTTTTATACTGAGGGTAGGTTTATCAGTTGCCATTTATCTGTCAGATAATGCTTATCTGTCAGTTAATTTGAAAAGGTGGGTTTATCGATATCAGGCTAAATTCTATCCAACCAGAAGTTAAACTATATCTGTTAGTTTCAACTTAAGTCACACAACTACAGGGTAGCCCACAAAGTTTGTGTCAACTTGAATGTTTTGTGTCACATAACCTATTTTCTGTACTAAGTTATAGTAGTCTTTGTATTTGTGCAAGAGGTGTCAAAGATAATAAAGATGTGTATAGCAACAGCAACAAAGATGAAAAGAGAGAGGAATTTCAATCCTAAAGAAATTTATTATCAATCTTCGCCAGGGGTTCTCTATATATGAAAATGAGAGAATTCATCTGCAAATATCATCAAAGTTTATAGGCGATTTTTTCGTGCTAAACGTTCACATACATACCAGGGTACATCAGAAAGTTGGTAGATGGCGAAAGAATACTTTTTAACAACAATATAATACGAGGGTATTTCACAGGGCCACATTTAACAAAAATTTAATACAAGGGTATATCAATCTTGAAAATTCACGTTTTTCCAACACTATTGCCCACATTTCTTACCTGTCATTTAATTTATTATACATCATTTAAAAACTAGGAGTAATGGACTCGGAAAGTAGTGACGTAACTATTAAACCAAATGATTCCAAACAACTTTTGTTGATAGTGTGCTTCATATGTGCTATTTTATTGCATTTTCTTGATTTATGGGAGTTAATTACTATTTTTTCATTGGTAAGAGTTCATTCATAGGTTTTACACATCACTAAAGTCGATATCAGTAGATATACGAACAATTTCCGTAAAAATATTATAACATAACCTTCAAAGTTGTGCATTTTCATAAATTTTAAGAATGCTTACCAAAAAATGGCACTTTAAAAATTTAATTTCAAAAGATTTTGCTTATATGTATTTAATGATGATACCTGCGTTATATTTTAATGTGTAATAACAATAAATTAAGTCAAACAAAAGTTACTTCAGGAGATTTTTTATGTCGATGTTTGGAATCATTTCCTTATTTCACAGTTTGACAGCATAGAACACAAATTTTGACGTCACACTTTCCCTGTCCATTTCACAGTACTAAAAGTTACCAGATTAGTTACTAAGTAGCGTGTTCCGAAAAAGTCTTGTTCAAAATCTATACCAACAAAAAGCTATAACAAATATATTATAAATGTCAGTATCAGAACTGTCAACTATTATATGTCAATCTAAAAAGTGCTGTTTGAAACTGCCTGCTCTCTGACCAATCAGAGATCTACAGAATTACCAACTTAAATTCAAATTACTCCTCCTAGTTTTTAAATATAGTATAAAGATTACAACAAAAACCAAACTTGACCTTTATCTGCAGATTACTGTTATCTGACGGATACTTTGTATATGTTGTACTGCTACCGCTCTCTGGTAGTCGGTATAGGAACTAAATTGTTTAGGTTATGTTAAAATGAAAATTATTGCGAGCTTATATCACTAATTAAGATCACAAAGAATATATGTAGTTTATTCTTTTTCAGCACCTACCAAAACACAAGATGACGACCGATCTTCTAACCAAGAACTACCGCTCAAAAATGACATATCACAAGAAGAAGAATTTCAAAGGTCGACGAGTACGACCTCTGGTAACAGAAGTACTTCCTTGACTAGTTTCTACAGTATAAAATCGTCGAGATCTGTTGGAGATGGAGACTTTTACAGCGTGTGCAGTGTAGAATCATTTAAGAGTGTTTAACCATAATATTTGTAGTTGTTTTTTATTTGTAAGTAAATTTAAGTTTGGTGGTGTTTAAGTATGTGTATTTTATCTTTTAGGAATCCATTTTATACCACAGAACTGTTCAAGGTTATCTGGATGGTAGTTCTTCTTCTTTACTCTCATTCAATCAAATATTCATGGGATTCTTCTTTTTTTTTGATTACGGAACAGCAAAGCAAAGAAAATTGACTGTTGGTTGTTTGTTTTAAGAAAAATTATTCGGGGCTCTACACCAAGTATGTTAAAATCTGTAGAATAACATGTGTTGACTGTTTAACGGTGCAAACAATCCGTGAGTCATTATATTAACTCAATTATTTTACCAATCGTCTAATGGCCACAGAATTATTCAGCCAGCTTTTAAGGTCGTCTCTGGAAATCTTTGGATATGACCTGTGCTTTTATTTGCGCTATAACAGAAGAATTTTTGTATAGGTAATACCTTAGAACAAAAAGAAACAGGAAGGAGTCTGTCATATATTACCTTTAAGGAAAATTTGCGACGGAAGTCGGCCATCTTGAAGCTCCTTGTATGACTCATTTTTTAAATTAAAATTGACCGCCATATGCAAGCTCCTTTCTGGACTCAAGGTCATTTTGCATATACTCCTTCCTGTTTCTTTTTGTTCTAAGGGTAATACAGTTTGAGATGAGCTATGGCCTTGAAAGTAGTTGCAAGGCAGCAACGCACTAAATTCCTAAAGTGAAAACTAAAAACATCGGTTTGGTTTTATGACAGAGCCGTAGTATATTTATAGTCCAAATTAGGTTAAAAATAACATGATTATATTGCAAAAACGTCATTTTTGACTCGTTTCAAGGTCACGAGTGATCAACGGACACAAGCCGCCCCCCCCCTCTACTCAAATGTCGGTAGTGTAGATCGCTACCAAAACGATTAGATTATAGACCGCTAGGTGGCGTACAAGCAGCCTTTACAAGAAGTCTCCAGAGGCTTTACAAGAAGTCGACGGTGTATATACAGGGTGTAAGGTGTCGAATGGTAGGTTTAAGAAGAGGCTTTACAAAAAGACATCTCCAGAGGCTTTACAAGAAGTCAACATCATTATCATACTGGGATCCCCCCAGAATCCTTATGGACCACCAGCATACAAAGACCAAAAGGCATTAATGGGTGCCAACAAGCCAACGCAGTCAAAAGGACAGGTGGGCGAGCAAAGGTCAACAAACAGATCACGTGACATACCTTCTATGACGTCACTCACAAGTCAAAAAGGCATTACCAGCGAGAGAGCCGAAATAGCGTGGCTACTGAATCCGCCCTTTGCGCATAATTTTCAATAGTGGATATATGAAAAAGACGCGTTTAGGTATACTGCGCACCACGTCAATAAGGCACTAGCGAATTAAAAATTATCGAGACCCGATAAGAAAACCCTGAATAACAAGGTATCTCTTAATATCAATGGTACAGGTCAAAGGTCCTATTAGATACGGCATATACGGATTTTGTTAACAGAAATAATTTCTTTTTATCAAACGATGTGTATATTAATTTTTCAATAAACTTGGCGAATCGACAAAAAAAAACCACAACCGTCACGTGTATACAGAGTAAAGTCGCAAGAGAAAGATATGAAAAACCTAAAATTATTGTTATAATTTTATATAATATTAAAATATTAGGAGCCGATCTGATCTAAACGAGACACAGTCAAAGAATGAAATTTTAGGGCCAACTTTATTAGAATAGTTAGTACACGATATACGTTACTGGAAATCCTATCAGTAGGAAGGACGAGGAACTCGTATCAGTTTGCCCTACTTAGTAGAAATAAAACAAAATTTATTAATTTTGCTTTTGGAGTCCTTTTATTTTTCTGGAACCTCCGCAGGTCTAATTGACGAATCGATCAGGTATGGAAATATATAAAACAAAACAAATAATTTATTTATTTTACCATATTTACACATTTTAATAAAAATATACCTACATCATTAGGTACAAATCCATAAGAAAAAAGTTAATTTTATACAAATCTCATATAAAAACAAGCAAATTCGTTCATTTTCAACTTATTACCAAACATTTTTCATCTTAATACCCTACTCATCTACGATGTTCTTGCCTGATCAAGTTTCTTGCCGATTCAGCTTGTCCTGAAAACAATTTTTTACCAAAAAAAAAACATTAACCTTAAAAAAAAGTAGATACCTACCTAATTGGAGCTCGATATAAATAAAAAGCATAAGTATATGCGTTGGAACTTTGCAATTTTTCCTCTGCGGCCAAATTTGTCCCAATATTCTAACTGCTTGATCTAATTGCCCTCTCATAGTTTTCGCCACTGCTATATTATAATGCATAACCGAATAAGCACTTTGTATATTATTAGGAAACCATTCTGAAAACAATCTCTTTAATTTGTATCAAGAAAAAACAATTCCTCAACTTACTCGGTGGTGGGTTGTTCTTCACCAAACAATCTTCACACTGATCCTGAGGCAAATCAAACGATATGTCTTTAATATTTTCAGGATTCAGATATTCTATTGCTTCAGTTATTTTGTCTACATATATTAGAGCTTCGGCCGCATACAAATGACCCAGTAATCTAAAAAATAGTAGATTACTAGGTAAAAAAGTGAGTTATTATTACCGAGGTCATTAATACACTTTTCCACCGTGGCATTTTGTTCACTATATCACTGCGTGCCGAGCGAAGCGAGGTTCGCAGCACCAAGATAATTATAATTGATTTATAAACAAATCACGCATTTATAGTCTATATAGAAAGGACAAGGAGTAATAAATCATTCATTTAAGTAGATTTCATAGACGTACCAAAATATATTTTAAGAGGGTATACCGTAAGGTACATTTTGTATTGAACGAATGAGTTGCAGCTATGCTAAAGAATATACGATTTAGGTCAGAGGTAACGGGATGTATTAATTTTAATAAAAAAAGTGATAGAGGTACATAAATTTTAGTAAGTTTGATAAAGAAAGGCAACACAGTTTATTCATAATAGAAAACAAACTAATCTGTAACAATAATTATTTTATATATTTTTGTTCTTTTTGTAAGAAGATTAATTCAAACTTTGAATATTGTTACAAATAAATTACAATGAAATAAATTTTTAAAAAATTAATTAAAGTCAAGATAGCAAGATATCGTTACAATTTTTATTAAATTCAAAGAAGCAAAATGAATATTTTTTATTTGTATTACTCCTATATGTAGTGTTTGGGGAATTTTTCTCAGAAATTTTAAATGGCAAGTGGCCTACTGTAATCGGCTTAATACAATTACACCTATTTACAGATTATTCGATTATTGAGAGGGATTTTCCAAACAACCCAGTTTTCTTAGAAACATTTACGGGAATATTATTTTAAAAGAAAGTAAGTACATTAAATCAGTACTTAGTATTAGTTCTTTGAGTAAAGTTGTATGAAGTTGTAGGGTTTTCATAATATTGTAAACAGTTGGAATATATTTAAAACATTTGTTGAATGTTAATTGTGCAAGTACCAAACAATGTCGATAAGCCAAGGACCATCTAAACGACCAAAAACAGGTACATTTTCTTTAAATGAAAAAACTATGATATTGAATTGTTATATATCATTGAAAAACAAGGATCCAAGTGCAAGTGTTGATGATATTGTGGAATTAACGGCTGCTATGTTGTGTGTTGCTAAATCAACAATTTATAGATTACTAAAAGAAAGCAAGAATGGAACTCTTCAACCCCCTAAAACTCCTACAGGCCGAAAACCAATTGATATCGATGAGTCATTAAAACAAAAACCAAGGCGTAAAGTCCATGGATTTTACTTACGAAAGGAAATTCCAACACTTGACAAAATTATGACATCAGTGCAAGAAGATACGGACTATACAAAATTCTCCAGAATGACATTATGCAAACTTTTGAAAGATGTGGGTTTCAGATATACAAAACATAATAGAAAATCTCTCTTGATAGATAAACCGGAAATAGTTTTTTGGAGAAGAGACTATTTAAGAAGCATTCGACATGCCAAAGAACAAAATTTGAAAATCTTCTACTTAGACGAAACATGGATAAATGCTGGATATATACAGTTTCCAAATCTTGGCAAGATGAAAACATTAAAAGCGGAAGGCAGGCATTCGTGGAAGGTTTGTCGTTAGGTTTGCAGCCACCATCTGGAAAAGGAAAAAGACTTATCATTGTCCATGTTGGAAGTTCTGAAGGTTTTGTTGATGGTGGATTATTAACTTTTATTTCAAAACGCACGGGGGACTATCACGAAGATATGAATGGGGATGTCTTCGAGGAATGGTTTGTTCAAATGTTGGATCTGATTCCAAAAGAGGCTGTTATTGTTATGGACAACGCAAGTTACCATTCACGGTTACGAGAAGCATTGCCCACAAGTCGTTGGCGTAAAGCAGAGCTTTTGGAATGGCTTATTTTGAAAAATATTAAGTTTCCAAAAGATCCACTAAGGAAAGAACTTTACAGAATTGCAAAAATGAACAAGAATAAATACAAAACCTACATTGTAGAAGAAATGGCTTCTTCTCGTGGTATATCAGTTCTTCGACTTCCCCCTTATAATTGTGAACTTAATCCCATAGAATTAATATGGGCTCAGGTAAAGGGGGAAGTTGGAAAAAAAATACTTCTTTTAAAATAAACGATGTTGTGAAATTGTTTGAGAGTGCTGTAAGTCATGTTAGTAAGGAAAATTGGACACACTGTATCGAGCATGTTTATTAAAGTAGAGGCAAATATGTGGAAAATTGACAATATTTGTGATGATTTAATCGACCCTATTATTATTAATGTCAACAACGATTCTTCCTCTTCCGAGTCGGATATAGAATAAAATGTAAGTAATAAATGTATTCCAATAATTATTTCTTTTCATTTTTTTATTATATTATAATTTAAAACGTATTTTTTCCCAAAATACACACCACTGCATTGCGTTATTGCTTATCTGCTAATCCTTTAACAATGAAGAAACCCTAAACTTTGTTACAACTGAAACGAATACGGGGTCGATCTACCTGGTTTTTAGATTTACGGAAGAAATGTAATTTAAAGTAAGAGATTTATCAAAATTTTCATGGTGCTCCCTGTAAAGGTTTTGCATACTTGATTAGGGTTTATTACTCCTCGTACTAGTAATATTAGTAGAGTTTTTTTTTGGTGATTAAGTTGACGATGTAAAAATACGTTGATATTGTGATTTTTTTTGTTTTATTTTAAATTTTAACGCTTTTTTCTAAAGGTCTTCTTAGAAAGGAACGAGACTCGAGAATTTGGGCTCGAGAACGAAGAAAACAGACCGAGAAATCAGAAACCATAAACACTGCGTGCCGAGCGAAGCGAGGTTCGCAGCACCAAATTAATTATAACTAATTTATAGACATATTTTAATCACGCCGTCATAAATTTATAATAATACAGATTTCAAAAATAATTATTATATGATTTTTAAATTAGTTTTATTTAATTTGGTGCTGCGAACCTCGCTTCGCTCGGCACGCAGTGATTCATTTATAATAATACCAATATTAAATATTTTTTTCATTTTGTCTTTGCATCACTTAACCTCACTTTCTTTCAAATGGACTGACACTTACTTCCAATCAAGTAGGCTCTGTATTTTTCTCCCTTGATTAATAACGAACAACTTTACTACATCAACAAAAATAGATAAAGTTAGATTTAGACACTAGTACTGAAAAAAAAACTACATTTGATACAACTAACTTACTTATGGACCCCTGATATTCTCGGTTGTTCCAAAAGTTCCTTGGCATATTCCAGCGTCAAAATATAATCTCCCAGGCAAAGAGAAACGTACGCGCTAGCTGCCAGGATGCCGTTTCTTAGAATGGCTACTCCTTCCGGAGTGAGAGGGTTGGAAGGGCACGGT
The DNA here is from genome assembly GCA_035357415.1 of Ophraella communa. Taxonomy (NCBI): domain Eukaryota; kingdom Metazoa; phylum Arthropoda; class Insecta; order Coleoptera; family Chrysomelidae; genus Ophraella; species Ophraella communa. The sequence continues at coordinate 30,420,682 of CM068992.1, read as the reverse complement.
CCCAGGCTAGGAGGAGGAGCCGGAGGGGTAACACCTAGTAAAACATATAAATAAATAAACCACTGCGAACCGTAGACAGGGAATCTTTTTTTACCAAAAGTTTAATGCCCTTGTGGACGAAAAGAAGCAAAAAAACCACCTCCATTAACCTGAGCAAAAAGAACCCTTACAATAAGCATTCATCTTTATCAACTTCCTCTGGTAAGGAGTTCAAACTGTATTCCTCAGCAGAAGCATCAACCAAGGCTCTTATGTCATCATATTTTTCCCAAGGAAATTCTATTCTTCACACCCTTGAATATTTATGAAATAAAACCCCTCTGCTGAACTGGGAAAACACAACACTTGGTCTTGGTTCTAAATCTAACACATCTCTATGTATCTAAGTCAAACAAGGCAGAATCTTATTACAGACTCATATACCTTATCATCTTCTGGGACGTTCTGGAGGATTTTGATCAAATCAGTCAAACTTATCTACTAAATTACACTGTTTGACACTTTCCATTGCTTTTACCCCTCAAGCGGGAGTTCCTCAAGGCTCTTTTCTTGTCCCCAATTATATATCTCATCTATACTCACCATGTTTCAAGACCCCAACACCCTCACACCCATATAAAGCTATAAACCAAAAAATAAAAAAAAATTGGCGCAGTCAGTAGGATCTGTGAACTAGATTAGATCATAATGGTAATATTTTGGTAATAATGGTAATATTTTCCAGTGGAGAAATTTAAAAGTAGCGCCAATGGTTTCTATTTGAACCTGTGCGAGGCGGGTTGTCTAAATATTCCATTTTGTGGTTTTAAACTGTTTTTAAAAAATATCTCTGTCACTTTCGCTTAGACCCAACAAATTTTGATTGAAAATGGAGTTTCTTTTTTGATCAGACTTACCTGGAATTAAAAAAAGTGGAACGGGGGCCGAAGCAGTTTCGGAAGGTATCAACAAATAAGCGTTCCGCAGACACAACGAGGCGAATTCCAGCGACGGCACTGGTACGGCATACGATTGACTTTCCGTACTTGAAAATTATAAATAAGACGTTAAATTACAATCGAAGATTAATTTTCAAATTCGCCTACCTGTATTTTTTATCTTTGGAAAAGTTGGAAACTAGTACAATTTTCTGTTTATCCTTAGATCCAACAAATTCCTTGATCATCTTCTTGTGATCTTCGAAATCAACTTCGTTGGTCTGTAAAAACAAACCAGGATCATTTTTTTCGACTCAATTGTTTTTCAAATCTGTCTCATAGCAAGTGGATTGGAGAAAAAGCAGGAAAAAGAGAAAATTGCAATCCTGTTGACTGCCCTTGGAGAAGAAATATTCAAAAGGTATAGCAACTTCATCATATCAGATACAGAAAAGTTATTTAGACTACTTCAACTGACTGAAGAAAAATCTTATTGTAGTAAAACTCATTTTCGTCATTTTCGAGTGATCAATTTAGTGCTACTGATCAGTTTCTCGCGTAATATTAACATTTACTGCACTCTTAATATTTAAAACGGTTTCGTATAGTAACTGAAGTGAAATTATAGTACAAAACGAGTAAAAAGTGTCTTTTATATGTTACGATTGTATCTACAAGTTGAAACAGCTTTGTACCTACGTATTTTTAAAAAGTATCTCGGTAATAATAATTTTATAAATATTAAAATTAACTTAATTACATAAAAATAACGTAAATTAATCTGAGAAACGTAATTAAGTACATTGTTACTGATCGGTTTCTCGCGTAATTTTAACATTTACAGCATTCTTAATATTTAAAACGGTTTCGTATAGTACCTGAAGTGAAATTATAGTACAAAACGAGTAAAAAGTGTCTTTTATATGTTACGATTGTATCTACAAGTTGAAACAGCTTTGTACCCAAGTATTTTTAAAAAGTATCTCGGTAATAATAATTTTATAAATATTAAAATTAACTTAATTACATAAAAATAACGTAAATTAATCTGAGAAACGTAATTAAGTACATTGTTACTGATCAGTTTCTCGCGTAATTTTAACATTTACAGCATTCTTAATATTTAAAACGGTTTCGTATAGTACCTGAAGTGAAATTATAGTACAAAACGAGTAAAACGTAATTAAGTACATTTATATTATGATCCATTTATACAGACAGAAAGTAGGGTTAATGGAAACGAACCAAATATATATTTTCAAATAACTCTAAATATATATAAATTAATTGCAATCTTATATCTAACATTTATATGTAGTATAAAATTCACCTTCAAATATGTAAATAGGAAATTTTGAATAAAATAGCGACGTCTATTGACAGTTGCTAAGTGGTTGCTAGGGAAGCGGTGCGTTTATTTTACAGTGCGTAAAGAGATACATTACTTAGGTTGTAGATTGTGTGTTATTAACGGTTTAGAGGGGTGGTCATAGGTAAAATAAAATACTTTCTTACCTCTTTGTGCACCATAATGCAGCATTCGGCTAGACGCATCCATAACCTGGAGTTTCTGTGGTACCTTCTCACTGCTATAATCAAACAATCAAATGCTTGATTCGGTTTTTTAGCGTGTAAAAGAGCAACACCCAAATTATACATCAGTTCATGATATTTGGAACCTCCTAAAGTATATAAAGGTTTTTCACCTAAAAAATATTACCGGTTAAAATTAAACGTACAGTGAAATATCAACTTACTGTCATCCTTTTTTTGATAATTTTGAGATATTTTCAAGTCTTCTTTTAAAGCTGTTTGAAAATAATGACAAGCCAAGTTAGGTTTTCCCATTGCATGGTGTATGGCTCCCATGTTGTTGTAAAACAACACAGTCGAAGATTCTCCACAATTACTAAAAATTACATCAAATAAAATAAGATTAACAGAGATCATTTTAAACCTACTGATAAATTAAACAGTCGTTTGGTATGGAAGTTAAAATTTTCACAGCACCTTCATAATTTGCTTTCAAATATTCTAAATTAGCAGCAAAAAACATAGCATCAATGTTCTAAAATCACAAAAAATTAAATAATGAATTAAATAATTAAAAATAAAACTTACAGTTTTATCTTTCAGTAAAACTTGTATTTCTTTTAAGGCAGTTTTCATTGAATGACTCATAATGTAACTTCTCAATTTGTATTTTAATAGTTTCTTCTCAAATTTCTCAGATAATGGTTTTGGAGGAGGTAATTGTATCTAAAATATCACCAATATTAAACATAACTAATGTTTTAATTCAATTCTTACCTTTCTGTCTTTTCCATTCTTGTCCAAACCTTTTAAAGGCAGGCTACCACCATATATTAAATTGTTTTCCAAGTAATTTATTAAAGTTAATGATTTATCTGGCTGTCTAAGACATAATTGTAATTCAATTGCTAAAAGACTAACTTGCTTTGCCAATGATTCATCTGTAAAAAAATTATAAAACTTCATTCATTTTTAATTTATTAAAAAACTTACCCATAGGTTCTATAAACTTATAAACTCTATCCATAATTCTTTGAGCACTAGTATACTGTCTTTGATGATACAACAATACAGCTTGATTATACTGAATAATACAATGATCAATGTCATCCAATTTTTCTAATTTTACCTGAAACTAATCATACTTATTCAATTAATACTGTAACTAATAAGTAATCTCTCACCTGATTGCATATCTGTGTTAAATTTTTTTGTAACTGCTCTGTTTTCTTAAAATCATTTTTGCAGTACTCAACTATAGCCTTGTTTTGGACTACCTTAAGATCGCCGTTCCTATCTTCCAATTTATTTATGTATTGCAAACAACTTGCATAGTTTTTTCTACAATAAACATGCTACTAAAAACAGACTAAAAGTTGTTATACTTACTTTTTAAATTCGTTTAGAGCGTTTTGAGCGATTTCTCGTTCTTGATCAGATACGATTTCAGGACCTTTTTCTTGATCTTTATCCGACATTTTAACTTAACTAATTATTTAGAAATGGTAATCAAAAATAAATTGTTGTTTACAAAATCTACAAATAGTTTTAACCTAAAAAATTTGACAGCTCCTGTGACGTTTAGTAATTTCTTCTTTTCCGAAATCTGAGGATAGATTAAAAATGGCTGAATAAAAAGGTTATGTAGACACGTTATTTTAAAAAAGAATAAGAAATAGCCTGTTTTTAAGTTTAAGTTAGTGTGTATATTTTACTTAAAAAATGGTGAGATGAATTAATATATATTCTTTTATCGTATTAATTATTTGGTTTTAGGGTAAGACAAAGAAAACGAGAAAGATTGTGGAAAGACGTTTTGCAAAAATGAAAAAAATGATAAGTTTAAGTGACCCTCGAATAAAAGAATCGCTGAGACAAGCTCCTAGGAGAAAAAAACCCGAGGATCCGTATGAAGTGAAAGTAAACGAAGCCCCACAAATTAGTTCAGCTCTATTTTTCCAATACAACACACAACTTGGTCCTCCATACCACATTCTTGTAGATACAAATTTTATAAATTTTTCAATTAAAAACAAGTTGGATATTATACAAAATATGATGGATTGTTTGTATGCTAAATGTATACCGTACATTACAGATTGTGTGTTGGCTGAGTTAGAAAAATTAGGACAGAAGTATAGGGTTGCTCTTAGAATTATCAAAGATCCGAGGTTTGAGAGAATACACTGTATGCATAAAGGTACTTATGCTGATGATTGTCTTGTGCAGAGGGTTACACAACATAAATGCTATATTGTGGCCACCAATGACAGAGACTTGAAGAGAAGAATTAGGAAAATACCAGGTGTGCCAATTATGTATGTCTCACAACATAAATACACAATTGAGAGAATGCCAGATGCATATGGAGCTCCAAAATAACTAAAAAATGTATGTTATGTTATTAAAAATTATAATTTAATAGCTGATTTATTTATTCTTAGTTTATATAAAATAGTGGGGAAATTGGTAAAGAAAAGTCTAAAAATAATTATGAAAAAAAATCTTGTATTACTTTTTAACTGGTATACAACAATTATAACAATTAACAACAATAATGTAATCTTCACTGCTTAACGGCATACATCAAAACCAAAAATCACTTGCTGATCCTTACATATTTCATTACTATGCTACTGAAAAATGACTATATTTATAATCTAAGTTAGAACACAAAATCTAAAGATCAGCAAAATATTCTTGGGGTTTATTTATTATTATTACAATACATGGAACATTATTTGGCAAAATAATATCTTAAATTCTAAGTATAACAATCTTTAAGAGAAGGAAGGTAGTAAACACTAGATACATTTGTCTCTATCTTAGTAACCCTCTTGCAAATATTAAATTTGATTATTGTTTGAATTGTCTTATTAAGTCACAATGATACCTGATTGTTTATCAAAGAGAGCAGTAAAATAGAAACAATGTATACTATTTTTTTAAGTAGAGATAAAAAGTATAATTTCAAACTAGCTTTAACATCTTATTAAAAATATTGAAGTGGATTATAGAAAGGTTCAAATTTATATTCATAGGTTATATATTTTTCGTTCAATGTTAGTAAACAGTTTTTTAGATATTTTGTTAATTGTTAATTACTTTTAGTACGTTTTTTTTTGTCTAAATTCCAATATATATTATGAAACGGACGGTTAATTCGTTTACTGTGTCTATTTGGATGAAAAAAAACTTACCAATGAATATTTCAAATCAAAACACTTTTTATCAAGATATTTTGAAGGATCATTTCATTCATGTAAATAAATGCAACAATTTACTCATTTTTTAGAATACATTAATCACATATTTATATATTTAATTATAACTTCTTCATTATAATGATACAGTCAGGATTTTTTTATCTTCACTTCCTTTATGTGTCTTACTAGGAAAATTAAGCATATCAAGGGTATAGATATAAGTAAGTTCAATAAAAAAATTTAAAATATGCAAATATATTTATTTATAAATAAAACATTCATTATTTTATAGGTTATGTTTTTTTTTGTTATGACTTATGACATTTTAGTAACTTAATAGATACCAACAGTGAAGGTATGTTCGTAACTGTTTGGAGCATTTTGAGATGTTTTACATTAAGTTAAAATAATGAATGTAGTTGCTTAGAATTGGATTAAATTGATTTTAGTATAGTTAAATTGAGTTCAAATAGAAAAAGGTTATTTTAATGTTTCTTGCGATTTTAAATTCTTAACGGATGGCTTGGTATTTTAGTTTTCACAAGATGGCACTACTGAAACGCTTCTAACCCCATAAAATTTTATTAATTTTAAAATAAACCTGATAAAAATATTCCTTCTAAAACTTTAAAAAATATATATTTTTTCTGAGAATCTTTCGATATTAACAAAGAACAGTCTTCATTATCTTGATAATCCCATCAAGGAAAGTGAGAACAAGAGGGTAAGTATATTAGAATTATTATTATTGTTTCAAAATTAAAATAAAATATAGACCGACAATGTTCAAATATTTTTTTCGTTGCAGAAATTCGTTGTTAAATATTTATTGGCATAAAACTGTTTGATATATTGCACATTCCAAGTTTTTCTATTGTTATTATGGCCGATTAGAAACAAGTTTTATTTATTCTATAAACTAGCTATCAAATATATATATTTTTTTGAAATGATTTAGTGTAAAATGAACTACTTAGGTACTTTGATAAAAAATCTACAATACACCATTTCCAAAATAGGCGCAAATACTTTTTCTTTCGTATGAAATTAATTCGATAATGTTTTTTTTTTAAATTGACGTTCGCGCTGATAAACGTCACCAGCTGTCAAAAGTAGAAATTCATAGACATAGAACATTATTTTAAAAAAATGTTTTGTGAGTAAATGAGAGATGACAACGATACATCGATGTTTAAAAATAATCGATACATTGATATCGATGTTGCCATCCGTAAATAATAAATAAATATGACTTAAACATGACATTTGACAGCCTTATTTTTCCCCAATAAAATGTTTCGTTTTATTTTTCTACGACTAGAAATATTCTATAAAATATTGGACCGATTGTTTTAGAAAACTCTTGAAAAATGATGTGTGAAATTTTGGTCTTGTTTTAAATTCAATTTTATACCATGTTTTTGCCAAGTTCGATATATTTATCCAATCGACATTTTAAAATTATTTCTATTTATATCTTTCACAAATCCACGAAGAAATTTAAAAGCTGAGAGTAGCTAACGATTAAAAACAAAAAGGTGTTCATCTAAAATACATACAGCAACAAAATTAACTTTTAAAACCCATGAATGACTCCGTAGACTTCCAGAGACGACATGATCAGGTAGATGATCCACAGGCAAAAAAATACAGCGGACGTGAAGTATTTCAAAAAAGTAGGCCCCCCCAATTCCCCGCCGATGTACTTCGATCTACGAAGAACTAGGACTGTAATCACCAAAGCTGCTTCCGTACAGAAGATTGTGACAGAAAAGGCTAGACTGGAAAACAACAAATAATTTAGTGTAAATAAATATAGCGAAGTATTTTGTGTTTTTATTGTTCAAAAATATATTTTTTTATTTTAAAATTATCAGCCCTTTACGTTAAGGCATACATCCATTCGGTATTTCCAAAACCAACGATTTTTTCATAAAAACCTGCAACAAGTCGATTTTTTATTTTTATTGTTCTACATTTCACAACAAAACCGAAACATCAAATATAGAAATAATTTAATAATTTGAAATTCTAAAGACCAAAATTAACATTTATTCTTGTAAAGATATTATAAATATTCTATTTTCGAAGTATGTAATTGATTATTATATTTAAATATATTTCTGCTGGGAAGCCCAACATTTTTAAACAAAATATAGCAGACGTCATTCCTAAAAACTTGGCTGACGTGTTCAAACAAACTGAGGCCGATTGGTTCTGTGTTCTAAGAGTTCCATGTCATTTACTTCACTGACAAGGCCATAAAAATCCAGGCACATTATTACAATATTTCTGACCCATCAAAATTGACAGTTAACGAATGACAGAAATAATCAAATAAAAGATAAAAACTCATGTTTTGTGTCAGTTTTAGATAATTTTTTACTCGAATTATGAAATTTTTATATAAAATGTAGAATATTAAAATTAAAAATCGACGTGTTTCAGTTTTTTTTTGTAAAAACACTGTTGGTCTTGGACATATCGAATTTAGTCGACACTTTATACACGCACTGTACACTGTATTGCCTATACGGTAGATTAAATAACATGTACTTACTTGCCGGGATCTACGTGGAAGACGTTTCCGTTGACGTGATGATAGATAGCGGCTATGGACCAAGCGACTCCAATACCTAAGAACACGTTGACCGCATTGCTTCCGGTCACGTTTCCTACACTGGCATCTGCGTGCTTATCTTGAATGGCAGCTACTTTACTGGCGAACGTATCTGAAATAAAGTTATATTGCATCGCAATTGTACAGGGTCGTTGATAAAATACATTTTAAAAGGGACATAAAGCAGTTTTATACAGTGTGAAAACTACTTATGCAATACATTTGTGGGGTTAATTTTCATTAAATCTATTTTGGCTGTTTGACTACATTTTTAATTATAAAAAGTAAAGATTTAGTAGATTAAAATTCAAATTGCGTGTATTTTATGTTGCCTACCTACTTGTGACCTTATTTATGAAACCATCAGTAATCATTAACAGAAACTACGTCACATAATAATAGAGAAAATACTCATAAACTTTTGATCTTTCAATAACTCTAACAAATAATATCTTCTCAAGGCTACGGCTACGGCTACACAAGCAGGGGGATAGGTACTATAGAGAAGAGGGTAAGTGAGGTAAGAGAAACGAAAAAGGAAGCCGGCATTTTAACTCGCAAATGTTTTGAATGGATTTCTTTTCACTCTTTATGACAGTTTAACACAAGACATTTAAGATTAACTGTGATATGACAGGTGAAAAAAATAAGATCTCAAAAGTGTATAGAAAAATGGTCCTTATGATTTTTTCTGTAAGTATTACTGTTACCGAGAAAAACTCAAAAAAACGTTCTCAGAATATTACAAAAAGGTGCGAAAGTAGAATATCCTAAAATATTCCAAAGAATATTTATAGGATATTCCAGTAATATACCAAATATTCATGGAAAATTCTGAGCTAATATTCTAATTACATTCTTAAAAGTTATTCTTAGAATGTTCTCCGATAATATTATCAAAACATTTTATAAATAATTACTAGAAAATAATAAAATAAAATGATATTTATATGGTTAAAGACTCCAAGCAAATATTCGAATGACATTATAAGAACATTTTATTAATAATATTGTCTACTATAGAAAGTAATAAAAAGATGAAATTATATTTTTAATTTAAAGAGAATATCTATAGAAGATCTCAAAAAAATATTTTAAATATTATTTTGGAGTATTCTAAAGAAGTTATTCTCAGAACGTTCTCCAATAATGTTATCAAAACTTTCTATCAATTATTTTACTAGAATATAATAATAAGACGAAATTATATTTTATGGTTAAAAGAATATTTATAGAAGTTTCTGAGTGAAAATTTTAAATATTTATATTGTTATAATCTATTTTCACAATGTTCTTCATTAATGTTATAAAAACATTTCCTGGATTTGAAATATGAAGATGAAATTATATTTTTATGATAAATAAGAGAATATCTAAAGAAAATTCCAAGTAGATATTTTAAATAATATTCTGGAATATTCTAAAGAGTACTTAGGAAGATAGGATGTTCCAGTAATACATTATTATGTATCTATTACTAGAAAGTTCTCTCAGAACATTCCATAAACATTAATAGAATGTTCATAGAACGTTCCAGTAATATATAAAGTATGTTGTGGTAATATTATAAGAATATTCAAACGTTCCAGCAGATGCTTCTAGGAGTATTCTAATACGAGGGTTGTCTGAAAAGTTTCCGACCTCAACATGAAGATGGCAGCACTCGTAAACACAAGTTGGGGAATGTGTTTGCGCATGCATTGAAAGATAGCCACTAAAATTTCAGCCATTTTGGATTTGGAGGCGCAGTTGTTGTTTGACAATCATTTGAGTGAGTCGATGTGAGTGTTTTTATGAAAATGGAAAAAATCGAGTATCGAGCTGTCATTAAATATTTGTTTTTGAAAGACAAATCAAAGACGAGTTGGACGCTGTGTACGGGGACTCTGCACCATCATTTACCACCGTGAAATTTTGGGCTGCTGAATTTAAACGTGGCCATACCAGCTTGGGTGACGATGAACGTTCGGGACGTCCAAAAACTGCAACCACTGACGATAATATCGCTCAAGTTCACCAAATGGTGCTAGACAACCGTCGAATTAAAATTAGAGAGATAGCAGAGGCTATAAACATGTCCAAAGAACGTGTTTGTCATATATAGAATAAAGATTTTGGCATAAGAAAGCTGTCCGCACGTTGGGTGCCACGTTTGCTCACTTTGGACCAAAAACGTGTTCGAATGAACATTTCCAACTCTCTGTTGGCGCAGTTTAGGCGCAATAAATCAGAGTTTTGGCGCCGATTAATTACTGTAGATGAAACTTGGATATACCATTATACTTCAGAACCAAAAACACAGTCAAAACAATGGACTGCGAAGGGGGAATCGGCTCCAAAAAAAGCAAAGGTTGTTCCTTCGGCTGGGAAAGTGATGGCAACTGTTTTCTGGGATAGTCATGGAGTTATCTTCATCGATTATCTTCAAAAAGGAAAAAGTATTACAGAAGCATCCTACGCATCATTACTTGACAAGCTGAAGACAGAAATTGCGGAAAAATAGCCACATTTGCAGAAAAAAAGAATTTTGTTTCACCAAGACAATGCGCCGTCTCACACCTCAGCGAAAATTCACGAATTATGGTTTGAACTGCTTGACCACCCTCCTTACTCACCAGATCTAGCCCCAAGCGACTTTTTTTTGTTCCCTAAGCTAAAAGTTGCGCTCGGAGGACAGAGATTTTCGTCGAATGAGAAGGCCATCACCTTCGTAAACAACTATTTTGCAGAGAAAGACTCCGAGTACTATTTGGACGGGTTGAAGAGATGGAAACATCGCTGGGAGAAGTGTATAGACTTACAAGGAGACTATGTAGACAAATAAAAATTAATTCGAAGAAAAAATGTCTAGTATCTTCGTTAGGTCGGAAAGTTTTCAGACAACCCTCGTAATATTCCTGTGCTATCTGGGGAATAACTTTTGAAGATCTCATGTGGATCTGTTTTCAGGTCTAAATTGACCGGACTATTATAGCAGACGAAAAATTCCAATACGAATTATGGTTCTTTCAATGAATGTTCCTCGGTAATAAAAACCGAGTTATTAACAGGTCGGCTGAAAAGTCCCCGGTCTGACCTATAGATGACGACACTAGACTTAAATCCATTTTATTTTTAGATGGTATCAACCTTCAAAAGATTCGTGTAAAAATTTGACAGCTGTCGGACTATTAGTTTGTGAGATATTGCATTTTTAGTGAAGCAACTTTTGTTATTTTCAAAAAGATGGAAAAAAAAGAATTTCCTGTGCTTATTAAATATTGTTATTTGAAAGGAAAAAATACAGTTGAAGCAAAAGCTTGGCTTGATAATGAGTTTCCGGACTCTACGCCAGGAAAATCAACAATCATTGACTGGTACGCAAAATTCAAGCGTGGTGAAATGAGCACCGAAGACGGTGAACGCAGTGGACGCCCAAAAGAGGTGGTTACCGACGAAAATATCAAAAAAATCCACAAAATGATTTTGAGTGACCGTAAAGTGAATATGATCGAGATAGCTGACACTCTAAAGATATCTAAGGAACGTGTTGGACATATCGTTCACGAATATTTGGGTATGCTGAAGCTCTGTGAAAAATGGGTGCCGCGCGTGCTGACAATCGACCAAAAACAGCAACGAATTGATGATTCTGAGCAGTGTTTGCAGCTGTTAAGTCGTAATACACCCGATTTTTGCGTCGATATGTGACTATGGATGAAACTTGGCTCCATCACTACACGCCTGAGTCCAATCGACAGTCAGCTGAGTGGACTGCAGCCGGTGAACCGCCACCAAAGCGTGGAAACACTCAACAGTCAGCTGGCAAAGTTATGGCCTCAGTTTTTTGGGATACACACGGTATATTGTTCATCGACTATTTGGAAAAGGGAAAAACAATCAACAGCGACTATGACTGTGCATTATTGGAGCGATTGAAGACCGAAATCGCGAAAAAACGGCCCCATATGAAGAAGAAAAAAGTGTTGTTGCATCAAGACAATGCACCGTGTCACAAATCATCGAAAACGATGGCAAAATTGCATGAATTGGGCTTTGAATTGCTTCCTCACCCACCGTATTCTCCAGATCTAGCCCCCAGCGACTTTTTCCTTTTCTCTGACCTGAAGAGAATGCTCGCGGGAAAAAAATTTGGCTCTGATACTGAGGTAATCGCCGAAACTGAAGCCTATTTTGAGGACAAACCGAAGGAGTACTACAAAAATGATATCGAAAAGTTGGAAGGTCGCTATAATCGCTGTATCGCCCTTGAAGGCAACTATGTTGAATAAAAAAAAAATGAATTTTGTCAAAATATTGTGTTTTACTATGGTAGACCGGGGACTTTTCAGCCGACCTGTTATGAATGTCCAATTATTGATGTCATCTCTAAATACCGAGCAAAAATATCGCAAGATTCTTTTTACCTGGTATACTGGTGCCTAATGCGACGAACACTATGGCAGTTACTGCGTCCTTTATACCGAGGGTGGCTCCGAAATGCGAAGCAATATCCCCGATGACGGCCGTGACGAGTCCTATGCAAAATATGGACACCACGAAGCATAAATAACCTCTAAATATATCTGAAAGAAAAAAAGAACACTTTACAGTTGGGGGAATTGAGATTCTCGTTGGTATTTTCGAGTTACCTGTTGGGGGGACGAAGGCAAATAATATTTTCCAAAACATTGTTAAAAAATGCAAAGCGTAGTCTAATCCCGAGGGTTCTTTGTCATCCGCAGCATCATCGCTTGGACTTACTGTTAAAGCTTCAATGAATTGCTCCTTCCAGGACGAGGTTCCTATTAGCAATGAGGCATTGGCACGCTGGACCAGCTTGTCGACTGTATTCTGAAATAAAAAAATTGAGGGACTCGTTGGGTGAGCAATATCAAACAGAATTCATCTTCTTAGCACCCTCCAGGGACTCGCACTTGCGACCCAAGAAGATTGTTGATTCATTTTTTAATCCAGGGCAATTTAGGACAATTATTTACAAATTTTTCCGAATTTTTCATACCCGTTTAGTCGATCCACTTTTCTTTTGATGGAAAAACACTTTTAATAGCCAACACGTGAAGTTGTTATCTTTAGAATGCCTCCGTCTTTAATGACTTTCCTTGACATGCAAATGTGATAACGCGAGTTGATTCCAATTAAGCAGAAGTGCCGAGAAGAAGTGGCTCCTAAACCGCCGTCACGTAAATATAACCAAACAACATTTAATGATTTTTATTATGAACATTCACGATTAAACAAAGTTTTTAACAATCTATACGCTCTTTTACGAAAGTTTTTAAATAAAAATCTCCAACTACTTCAGTTTTCAGTATATTTATAATGAATAATAAAAGAAATGCGTTGGAATTCGAATATTTTAATCGAACGTGTTATTGGTTGATTAGTCACGGCTAAACTGAGCGATTACGACGTCAAGAGCGAAATCTACACATCGGAAAATGTTTCGCGATCAATTTGAAAAACCAATTAACCGGTAGGCGAATAATACCTGAAACAATCAACCGAGCAATAATTGAAGTCAGGGGAAAATCATGTTGTGAATCGTGCAGCAGGGTTTTCATGTCTGTAGAAAGAGTGTCGCGTGATTATTTTCCTCTATATATATACTTAACGATCGTAAAATAAAAACCGGCACCCTCAATCCCTTACTTTTATTTCGTTGTGAGCAGTGGCGTACGTAGTGCAATATTTAAAAGGTTTGTGTTGTTCCATTTGGAAATTAATCAAATGGAATAACTTCTACGTGCACGCAAGATAAAGAAACTAAATATTTTTTTTATTCCAAGCTTGACCGTTTTCTATGAAAAAACAACTACTTCCTGGGCTATATGCCCCAACGGACATTAAAATTCACGGTGGCGCTTTTGCTAGTTTATCATGGAATCGTGGATTCAGGGTTTATGTATTGGCGTAAAACAATCATTCTGCATACTGTCTTGCGGAATGAGATGTAATGAATATTATGATTTGAGAGAAAGTTTATTGATTTATTTATTTATTTGAATGATTAATTCTTATTTAAAAGTAGCAATATCTTCTTTTTCTCAGGGGTGTTTGGTTATGCAAGTTTCTATTGGATTATTAGGTAGAAGGTATTTGAATAAAATTGATTAATTATAATTATAAATTTATTATAAAATAGTTAAATTAAAACAGTAATGTTGAAAGTTTAATAATGAAACTAATTAGAAAAAATATTAAAAAGAAAGGCCTTTAGTAATTATAAAAGAACTTACTTGATGTGAATTAAGTTAAACTAACCAATGTTGTTTATGTAATGGCAAGTAAGATTATCAAATACACTAATTATTAAATATCAAGTAAATTCCTTTGTTTTTTTTTTAATTATAAAATTCAACTAACTACTACAAAATTTTTTAAAAAATTACAATTTTATCTGACTTTGATATGTAAAGTCCTGTTTCCTGATTGATGGAAAAATCTGTAGGCGATCTATGAAAAACAGAGACGAACGAAGTGAAACGTGGAATTAGCGAATCTGGTAAAATGTCGTGTTGTAAGACGTTTGGTTTCTTGAGTGATATTATCGTTCTTTGTTCCTCCAAATTGATATGGTTTAGTGTGGATTACAGTTCCTTTAATTGTACTATTAATAATAAGTACTCTTATATTCTTCTTTTTTATCAACCGAAAATGTTTTAATTTTACTTTTTGATTAGTTTTTAATGTCACTTTTGTCATTTTGTTTTACTTTTTGATTGTTTTAATTTGTATTTTTAATGTCACTATTAAATACTTTGTATTAACCACTTTTAAAAACTGTTTGTTCACTTAGTTCACACTCTGTTTGACTTCCAATAATAAACTGCCCTCTTAACGACCTCTGTTCTGTCTTTTATAGGTTTCAAACTTCTAGAAGCTTCGTTTTTTTTTTGTTCTAGAGATTAGTCATTTCTGGGAAAATATGTGTATCTCTTTCTTTCCTATTTATGACAAGACATTCTTACTTCGTCTATCATCGATCATTCCAGAAGAAAAATATAGTAAAAATATATCTGTCTCCTTTTTACACATTATATAATCAATTTTCGCGAAATTTTTTGTAAGTTTTAAATAACATATTTATTATACTAGATATAATATTAATACATTACATAATAAAAAATTATTTCTAACTTCTCTTACAAATACACAAAATATATAATAAAATAATACAATATAATAAAAATTATTTGATTTAGTTATATTAAACAACTTCTGTTGATAATACTCATTATACTATTATAGAATATTTAATTATTACAGAGAAGAACTACTTACCTCATACTGATGATGACACAATAATGTCGAAACCGGTCTACGAGTAGTGTTCTTCCCGTTGATTTGGAAATCGACAGAGATGGTTTTAAGTATAGACGAAGTCGGTCGCCATCACGTTTTCTATTGGAATGTAATTCAATGTCCGTTGGGGGATATAACCCAGGAAGTAGTTGTTTTTTCATAGAAAACGGTCAAGCTTGGTATGGAAACTATTAGGTTTCTTTGGATGTGTTTAGAAAATACATGAATTTACGGCAACGCGTCTCCCTGAAAGCTCTTTTGGTGGGTTATAGACAAGGAAAATGTCTGTCTCAAAGAGCTGGTGTACATACTGTTGGCAGAGCACCTAAGAAAATAGCTGAGTTCTTAAAACTAGACCAACCAGAAAAGTATACAGGTCATTGCTTCAAGAGGACATCCTTAACGTTGTTGGTCAATGCTGGAGCTGACCTTAAAGTTCTAAAACAGCAAGGTGGATGGAAGAGTTCTTCAGTTGCAGAAAAGTATATAGAAAAATCGATTGAAGGCAAAAACAAGTGCTACATCACAGCTACACGTCTTCCGCGATTACAGAAAACACTGTAAATCCATCAACAAACATTAAAAATGACAATGATTAGCAGGTAATAACTAAAATAAATGAAAATTAAATGGAGCATTTGAGGGTTAAGAAATATATTACTGATCTTCATCGTCTTCATTTAGATTTATTATTATTGGCTCAATGTCTTCCATTAAATGATCTGTTTGCCACATCTTTTCCTCTGTCTTCTCTACCTTTTTTTCATAATTAGACCACTGCATTGGGGTTACTTGCGAATACGCTGTTTTTATTAGGGCTCGGAGTTTTATTCGAATAATTTGAATATTCGAATATTCGACTATTCTAAATTCGAATTTTTTGTTATTAAAAAAATTTGACTATTCGAATAATTCGACTATTCGAATAATTCGATTAATCGAATATTCAAATAATTCGAATATTGACTATTCGAATATTAAAATTATTTGATTATTCGAAAAATTATCGACTATTTGAATCATTCAACTTTAATTGACTACTCAATATTCGTGTTTTTCGTACAAGTTTTTTTGCTCAGAAATTAAGTTTAACTCGGACTAATTTTGTAAGTTGCTCAGGACGAAAGTCCTGTTTTCTTGATTCACAAAATCCTAAACCTGTTTGCCCATTTTCAATGGGGTACGTAATAATTATGTATACAAGAATATGAAGGTACGCGTAAAAAATAACATAACTAAATAAATAAAAAATAAATGTTAAAAAACTTTGTTTTCTTAATGTAAATTTGTAATATTTAAGTTTACAAGTTTACATTGTTTATCCTGTAACTTAGTTCCTCATTATTTTCTACTTTAGCCATTTTGAACTATTTGTTTGTTATTTTTAAACCTTTTTGTACGTTTGTAGGAAATGTTATTTTTGAGTTTATTTGTTAAGTTCTTTTGTTCAAGAGTTTTTACTTGTGTTCTATTTTTAAATGTTTATTTAATAGATTTAATGGTATGTTCTATGTTTTAATGTACCAATTATTTTTTGATAATATAATATTTGAAACAACGTTTTCGTTGTTTAAATAAACGGCTGTTTAAATATTTGACTACCAACCTAATTGATTATTGGAATATTCGAATAATCGAATTATTCAAAAATTTTAATTGCAATTAATGTAATAATATATTTATGTATGTAATATATTTATATAAAATTATTCGAATAGTCGATTATTTGAACTATTTGAATTATTCGAATATTCTAATAATAGTCGAATTATTTGAATTTTTCGAATATTCGAATTATTCGACTATTCGAATATTTGAGTTATTCGAATATTCGAATTATTCGACTATTCGAATAATTCGAAAAACGACTAATCGAATACAAAAATTTCAGAAATTCCGAGCCCTAGTTTTTATAAGTTTTTCCACATCTTCTTTTTTAAAAGTACTATTATTACGAGCCACATATCCTTTCACTTGGCTCCACACCATTTCGATAGGATTTAATTCGCAATGATAAGGTGGTAATCGTAGGACTGTTATATTATGTTCCGTGGCAATGTCGTCTATTTTTCTTAGGTCGTACCTCTAAACGCGTTTGCAGTAGCCAATAATTCTGCTTTTAAATAATCATCCTCGAAGTAAATCTCTTTTTCCAGTAGCCAGTACTTTATTTGTTCCTTATTCCAAGTTGTCTTTGGAAAAGGTAACTTCGCCGAATGGTATGACGCATTGTCCAACACTACAACATTCTTTGATCCGTTTTTCGGCAAATTAGGGATCAAATGATCTTTAAACCAAGCCTCAAAGCCTTCTGCGTCCATTTCGTCGTGGTAATCGTCTGCACCTTTCTTTGCCAGAAAAGTTTTTTCTGCACCCTCAAGAAAACCGTCTTTCCAGCCTGCATGAAGAAGAACAAATCTCGATCCTCGTTGACTTGGAGTCTTCAGTCCTGTTGTCAGTCCTTTGACAAATGCATCTCGGGCATTTTTTATGGTACTGTCTTTCCATTCAAAATTTACACTGTGGCCCACATTAATCCATGACTCGTCCAGATATATTACGTTATATCCTTCTTCGCGAAACTTCTTCACTGATCTTAAATATTTGTGCCTCCAGGCGATTATATCAGCTCTTTCTATTAGAATCGAGTCTCTTCCTCTCTTTCCATAAACAAACCCCATATCGTTAAGCAAGCGTCTTAGCGTACTTTCAGAAAAATTTGGTACATTTTCGTCTGAATTTATTTTAGCAAGAACTTTTGCCAGTGTTGGTGGAATATTTTCGGAGTAGAATTCATGCACAGCTTTTCGTATTTGCGATTGGATACCTTCATCGTTGGTGATCAGTCTTGAATTCGACTGGCTGCTGTTCCGTCTTCGTTTTTTTGGCGATGTCAAAGGTCCAGTAGCGGCTTCGCTTTTCAGATTATACACTGTTCTCACACTAAGGCCAGTCATTTCAGAAATCAGTTCTATTTTCGTTGTCACACTTTTGTCATCTTTTGTATTCAACGTATACTTTAAAATATCCAATAAAAGCCTCTTGGTTTGACGATGAAGATTTTCACCTTGATTAAATTTTTCAAACGGTGCTGCTAACTGCATGGCTGTTATTTCAATAATGCTCATTTCGTTTATCAGCAGAAACAGATAGGTACCTGCCTATGTTATTACTTACCTGTACATTTACTTACCTCTACATTCCAGGAATATTACATAACGGTTTACGAGGATCAAGGGATCATACAGGTAAAAATAATTAGCATCTTTGTAATTAAAAAATATTTTCACTGGCAATAGGATTAGGATTTGTCTGAAAGATTTAGTAGAGACCTAAATAATCCATCAAGTGATCAGGTATATACTGATTACAATCAACATAAATAGATTTGAATTCCATTTTTTAATAATATTTATTATATAGAATACATCTGTTTTGCAAAATTCATAATAAAACGTTTCTACGAAAATAAATTGGCTGAGTTAATTGTGGTTCAAGCCGTAACCAAAGCGGCAACAGTATTGAATATTCTCCCATAAGATTTACATTGGCCTATGCCGGCCACGCTGCATAATAACTGTGACCCGCTCTATAGTATTTTCATTGAAACCACGCAAAAAACTCAAACCAAAAGGAAAAACATCACTTTCCTTTAAATTTATTAGTAAATATTGGTTTAAAAACTTTGAATTTATTTTTCATTATAATATTTTGTTACTGTAGTACGAGGTACATCAGGAAATGTTGATATCTATTTGAACTGTACTCAAATAAGTATATCATCTTATTTTCTTCAAACAAAATGGGATTATTTTTTTATTTAATAAAATGTTATTAAATATTTCACCCTCAAGTCACCTGACAATGAACGCCAATCAAAATGCGTGACGTCACTTGTTGCCAAACAAGAATTTTCGCTTTGAAGCGAAAGATCTCAAAGCAGATATAGTAGAATGTTACTAAGACATTCTCCAGGATAAGTAAGATCGTTAAGAAATAAAATTCTGGCTTAGAGATACTTTTCAGCTTCTAAAAAGATTTGGTACCACCTCAGTGCTGCTGAACTGCTTTAGTTTGAAAGTATTGTACCATAAACGAACTTCTTCCAAAATCAGTAGTACCAATTCGCTTTTCAGCTTCTTAATAAATCTATTTACCATTTTTACCAAATTTCCTGTACTATTACATTGTCTTGATGGTCCCTAATGAATGTTTTCTTTTTTTTGCTGCTGTCTACTCCCGGATTAACCCTCATTTGAGGGTTAGGGTTAGCGAAAATTGAATTTTCTCACACATACATGCGATATTTCCCACATGTAGACATTTTCTCGAGAAATTTCATTTGGTCGCAGTTTTACGCGAGACATATACAACCGCAGATGCCACAGAGTATCTCAAACGAGCCATAAACAACTGAAATACCGGAGGAAAATCTTGGTCGAGCTCATCGACGGTTCGCAGATTTATTAGGGGACACAAAAATGGCTTTTTGTAGAAATTGGGTCAATGTACACGTAACGTTTTAGTTTTTTCGATGGTAAAGTTCGAACAAAAGGTAATATTCATTTGGTTTTGGTTTTTAATAGCTTAAAAATGAAAAATCAATGGACTAGTTTAGTAGGATCATATTAATCAAAATGATAGCAATATATATTTAGGATAGGATACCTACTTAGTTATATTGGTATTCATTTTGCAATTAATTTTTCTCATTTCGTAAAATTTAGCAATAAATAATTAGTAAGTTTTAAACGTAGCGCCAACTAATAACCAATAATGAAGTGTGTTTAAAAGTCAACGTTGTCACATTTTAGCTACGTTCATTTCAAGTATTCTCAAAGAACTGGCGGCACAAAACACCGTGTTCTGTGACTAACTGATTGTACCAGTTGACAAGATATTTGACAGGAGAGAAAATCGTGTTTATCTGTAATAAACAAACAAGACCCCTATTCTTGACGGTGATAGAATAGAACAGCCAATAGAATGTGGGCGTGGTTCTATTGAAAATGCCAAAACGGTATTCTTGAAATTCGTTCTCTCACTGTACCGATAGAAGGGTTGCTCCCCGAGAGAACAATTACTTCTATTGGTTATTTTTGAAGGAACCACTATAACACCAAGAGAAGGTGTTAGGGATTTTTATTTTTGAACCAAAAATAGTATAGAAGTAATTTCTTTCATAAATTAAACACAACCAAACAACAAATTAAACTAACGAAAATGACAGAATATTTTGTTTAGTGTTTTACTCCTTATTTGATAAAGTGTCAATCAGAGAACAAAAATATCATTATGTTTATCTCTTTTTAATGACAACAAATAAGAGAGAGAGAGATAAGTTTCTCGGTTAATATTAAAGCATATCGACAACATCGCAAATTTTCTACCAATCTTATTGAAACACGTCACTTACCACTTATGACGTATGTAACCATTAAATTTAAATTTCAAAAGCCGATTATGGCTAGAGGATTAATTTTATAAAAATTTTATTTGTACAGTTGAACCACTAAAAACCTATTTTATAAGATGCAAATATAAAAAAAATCACTAAACTAGTCCATTACCTTTTACATTTGCCCCAGTTTTCATTTGAAAATTTCAAAAATCTTGAATAATCTCCAAAACCAAACGAGCTACAACATTGTAATTAGCACCAAAAGATGCGCCTTTTTAATATCTTAAAAACAACACACAAATAACCTATTAAAGATTAGCATTATAGAATTAATTACAAAAAAACTCTTGCAAAACCCATTTATCAACAATTTACCAAATTAACACGCTTTAATTTTGAAAGAAATTGATGTTTGTCACGAAAATGTAATTTTAAAGTCGATAAATAAAAACTAAGTGCCTTATTTAAGGCGCGTCACTGGTTTTCCTTTGTTAGAACGAAACGATTTTGTCCTACCTTGAATTCCTTGCTTTCTTTGATCCTAATTTGGGCGCGGGTCGTGTCTCCCAAACGGGGTTTCCCCAATATAGCTATTCTTTCTCGCTCGGTCCTTTCTTCGGGATTCTTCTTTTCGGCCTCTTCCGCTAGGCTGGCTAGTTCGTCTAAAGAAACAATTCATTTATATTCAAGGCGAACAAATCGATAAATGGAAAATCTCTACGCATTACAAGCAAGGAAAGTGAAAATATTAAAATAATTTATACGTAATTTCATAGGGAGTCACAGCAACTCTTTCTAGAAAGGTTTAATTGACAATTATTTAAAAAGAAGACGCATATTTTATCGAAAATTAATTTATTTTGACATTTCATCTTACGAAACTTCTTTAAAAACAATATTAGCAGTTATTAGGAAGGTTTTTATTTATATTTCGAGATTTGGCAACCCTGGTGTTGCGATCTGGCAACTGACAGCTCTATCGTAAAGTTGGACATTTTTGGAGGTTAACAGGTCGGCTGAAAAGTCCCCGGTCTACCATAGTAAAACACAATATTTTGACAAAATTCATTTTTTTTACTCAACATAGTTGCCTTCAAGGGCGATACAGCGATTATAGCGACCTTCCAACTTTTCGATACCATTTTTGTAGTACTCCTTCGGTTTGTCCTCAAAATAGGCTTCAGTTTCGGCGATTACCTCAGTATCAGAGCCAAATTTTTTTCCCGCGAGCATTCTCTTCAGGTCAGAGAGTACTAATCCTTACTTTTTGGGACCGAGACCGTGGTATGTGCCTTTCTAGACATAGAAAGGGCCTTTGACAATACGCCACATGAGGCAGTCAAAAGAGCACTGATTGAGAAAGGAGTAGATAGAACGACGTCCATTTGGATGTTGCAACTGCTATCTACAAGAATGGCAGAAATGGAGGCAGGACAAGACACTATCTTCATTAATGTGACTAGAGGCTGTCCGCAGGGGGGAGTTGCATCCTCGCTTATGTGGAGTCTCACTGTGAACAGTCTGCTCTGTCAATTGAATAGGGAAGGCATACCATGTCAAGGGTATTCCGACGACATGGTTATCCTGGCAAAAGGGAAGTATGAAAATGTCCTCTGTGATATTGTTCAAAGAGGACTGAACATTGCGAAACAATGGTGTGACTCGGTGGGACTCAGCATCAACCCCACCAAAACCACATTAGTAGCCTTTACAAGGAAAAAGAAACCTAATCAAAAAATCATAAAAATAGGGAAGAACATCGTCGAGTGGAAAACAGAGGTAAAATATCTAGGGCTAATCCTAGATAGCAGGTTACTCTGGAACAAACACGAAGACGAAGTAATACACAAAGCAACCAAGGCCCTCATGGTGTGTAGGAACATTGCAGGGAAGAACTGGGGATGTAACCCACGTATCTGCAATGGATGTACACAGCAATAGTAAGACCATTAATCACATATGAGGCAGTGGCTTGGGGCGTAAGGGCTAATCTGAATACGACGAGGAAAAACCGCTCGAAGATTCAGAGACTAGCCTGTTCATGTATCACTGGAGCAATGGGAACTTGCCCCACTGCTGCAATGGAGGTGATTTTAAACTTGACCCCACAGCACATTCTGCTAGAAAGTGTAAGGAAGAAAACAATATATAGAATGATCAAAGAAGGAATTATCAGGGAAAAACCTCGATCACTTCATTTTGATCAAACTTGGGAAATGCTCCAAGATGATATGCCAAAGAAATTCAACTTTGTAAGAAAATTCATCACAAAGTTGAGTAATAAATCTGAATGTGATCAAGATACCAGACTTTAAACCAGAATGCCATAAAGTGGTATACGGACGGTTCCAAGCTAGACGAGGGAACTGGGATAGGAGTTTTTGGACCGAGAGCCAAATACTCAGAAAGCTTGGGCACATACCCGAGCATCTTTCGCGCAGAAGTCCGCGCCATCGAAAGATGTGTGGCATTCAATATTGGAAGAAACTACCGCAGACAAGAGATTGTGATCATGTCGGATAGTCAAGCAGCCATCAAAGCGCTGAGCTCAAATATAATCAGTTCGAAGATGGTTTGGGAATGCCTAGGCAAACTAAATGAACTGGGCCAGAAGAACACTGTCACCCTCCTATGGGTCCCGGGACACATATGAATAGAGGGGAATGAAACAGCAGATAAGCTGGCAAAAAAAGGAGCTGAAACCTCACATTTGGGACCAGAACCAACTTGTGGGATCAGCAGTAGAGTAATCTTAGGAAAACTAAGGGAAGAAATGGAGAAGGAAAAATCCAAGTACTGGAATCAGTTGGAAGGACTGAGGCAATCTAAGATACTACTGGGGAACTATGACCAGAAGAGATCTCTTAGCTGCCTCAAGCTCAGTAAAAAAAGGCTCCGAATTCTAACGGGAATATTAACCGGGCATTGCCGGTTAAGAAGCCACATGAAGAAACTAGGATTAGCAGATGAAGCAAAGTGCAGATTCTGTGAGGAAGAAGATGAAACCTTAATACACATACTCTCAGAATGCCCTGTCTTGCAAAATTCTAGGGCCAGATACCTAGGAGCACATGAAATAGAAGAGGAGGATCTACCTGATTTGAAGCCCGACGATGTCCTAAACTTCCTCAGGAAAATAGGACTCGAAGAGCTGCTATAGGTCTGAGAAAATATCAGAACATGGCAATAGATCCTATAGGTCGCAGTGTAATTATCACCCCTAACTCATACATACATACTTTTTGGAAGTCCATCATACTAAGAATAATTAAAAAATCTTCGTTTTAAAGCAACTTCCACATTTAATTAAAAAGTTTAGGTTTTAAATTACAATGACAGCTGTTTGGCTAGAATTAGCATCGTCAGGTTGACATATATTTTAGTAACTTTGGATAGTTTTCAAACAAATTATTTCTTTTAAAAACTAAGTCAGTCTGCTAGTAATTTATGGCTCAGGAATCCATATTGAACGGAAAGAAAGTAGTTTTATTTAATTGAATAATTTTCCTATTAAATTATTGACGACTTTATTGAAAATCGACATTCCGTACTCCTAATCAGTTATTAAATATTCAAAAGATAGAATAATAAAAGCAAATACAGAAAAAAGTGTGACATTTTAACTTAATACTAGCAGAAACAGTTTCTGCCTAGTATTAATTGTTATTTGCAGAATAATAATATACCAGATCGAAGATGATGCTCTTCGTTTGACTGGTCTATGAAAAAAAAACGTTCAAGGAATGTTTTATCAAAATTAGTCGTCTCTTTAGCAAACAAAAACTTGAATGGGGTCATGTTTGTCTTAGAAAATTGAGGGCTATATTTCTTCTAAGCCAGCTTCTATGAGGTCAAGAGAGGATGAAGATGCGATAAGCGATTTTTTTGTTCAGTGTCAGAGAATAATTTTATAGAAAAGTAAATATCGAATATTCATGTCGATTATGAAACAAATTTATTTAAACCTTCTATTTACGTGTATTGAAATATGCCAAACATTTATAGATGAATCAATAAAGGCTGCTTATAAAAATACTTGCCTCTAGTACAGTAAGCAAAATGAACCAAGAAAAGAGTATAAGTAACAAAGGCGAACAATATGAAACTCGATGAGGTTTGGGGTGAATGCAAGGCTCAATTCCAAGAACACAAAAAGAGTTTTCCACAGGAAACAAAGATTGAAGAGCTTACTTACTGCTTACTGCATCAAGCGACAACAATTCAGAAAGCTATTTCTCCACTATCATTACAGAATTTGCCAAATCTGAAATCGCATTTGTTAACAGACCGCTGGATTTCTCGAGCATTGTTGGTTCAGAAGCCACTTGAAGAAACTAGGGTTAGAAGATGAAGCAATGTGCAGATTCTGTGAGAAAGAGGAACGGAACCTCAACACATCTCCTTGCGGAATGTCCTAGAGCACACGAAGTCTAAGAAAAGGATCTGCCTGATTGGAAGCCCGACGGTGAGTGAACCGTAGGACTAGATGAGCTGCTATAGCTCTGAGAAAACATCAGTCCCATGTGATAAGTGGGACACACCATTGTTCCTTTATAGCCTGATGATGGTCCAAGGACCGAAACATGTCGCTTTGAGTTTTATTGCTACTGTATACTTATAGTTCGTATTTAATCATTAATTATGCACTTTGATTAGGTACTTTTAGTATTATGATGTCACTGTTCTTTTTTTTTAATGCACTAGGAATTATTTATGGAGACTGTTTATCATCGCTGACTGATGATTTAAAATTATTCTATAATTGCTCGATCTCTTCGACCTCTAACAAAAGGTCTTTACATACTTTTTAACCTTCCAGAAAAGTCTTGAATGTTCTGGGAAGATAACAATTTTCTAGAACATTATTTCCATCTCTGTCTCATCTATACAGTTGACGGCTAATTTATGGAATATTATCATTATTTCGAGAACCGTCGAGTTTTGAGGGTAATCCCGAAACAGGTCGATTTTTGTTATAAAATACCCATCTTAAAACGTACATGGAGTAAGGATGACGTCACCGGTGTGCGTGTAGTGACGTAATCGTTAATTTTTTTAAATAGAAATCGGTATAATGCGACACCTTATTTGAAGGAGAATTTAATTCTCTATTTAACGACATTACATTTGTAACTAAAATATTTTTTTAAGGGTACAAAAACATTTCTTTTTTATTTAAATTCAACCAAATTACAACTAATGATTTAATTCATAACGTACCTTAAAGTAACCAAATTATGCATAATAATTATTTTACATTAAATGTTCCAAATGCCATCCATCGGTTCCTGCCATGACTTTCTGAAATAAATACTTAAAAAAAGCAAAAATAAGTAAAAATAACAATGGACACAAAAAGTTATCTCATAAACACTGAAACTTTTTGTCAAATGTTAAATCAAGCAAGTGATATTGGCATAGTTACTGTAATATTTATTGTCGTAAAGATTTTTTGATTTTGTGAATTGTCATCAGTTGTTGTCAATTGTAATTTTTACTTTTGAATACTAAATTATGGCTCACCTAAATGAAACACAACGCATAGAAATATTAATTCTTAGCGGATGTGGAGATAAAAAAAGAACACAGAACGAGGTATGCAATTTATTCAACGCAAAATATCCAGGCAGACCCATCAGCCAATCAACAGTAAGTAAAATAGTCCGAAAATTTGGAGAAACTGGGCACGTTAAACATATTCCAAACGCTGGGCGTCCTAAAATTGAAGACAATGTGAAACTTGATGTTTTATTAAATGTCCATGACAATCCTCACAGTAGTTCAACATAAATGGGTGAGTTTCCCAACGATCGGTATTACGTATTTTAAAAAAAGAAAAATACCATCCCTACAAAATTCAACTACACCAGGAATTAAACGACGACGATCCCGATCGCCGGCTTCAATTTTCTGAAATTATGCAGGATATATGTTTCATCAATCAAATCCTCTTTTCCGATAAAGCCACATTTTTTTTACATGGTCAAAATTGCAGGTATTGGAGTCAAGAAAACCCACATTGGATGACTGAGGCACACACGCAATATCCTCAGAAAGTGAATGTATGGGCAGGGATCATCGATGACAGAATCATTGGCCCTTTTTTCTTTGAAGAAAATATGACAGGAGAACGTTATTTAACTTTTTTGAGAAATCAACTTATACCTGTCCTTGCTAACATGTATCCAAATGCCAATAATGCAAATTTATCTAGTGACAATATCTGGTTTCAACAAGATGAAGCCCCTCCGCATTACGCACGTGAAGTACGTCAATTTTTAAATAATTGCTTTCCCAGGAGATGGATCGGAAGACGTGGTTTTATAGAGTGGCCAGCAAGGTCGCCAGATCTAACACCTCTAGACTTTGGGGGGTTACATAAAATCAAAATTTTATGTCAATAGACCCCAAAATTTACAGAACTTAAAAGACAGAATTAGGCATGAAATGAGTCTCATTACTCCAGAAGTCATCCGCAATGTACTTGATGAATGTGTCCGTAGATTCGCATATTGTCAAGAAACCGATGGAGGGCATTTCGAACATTTAATTTAAAATAATTATTATGCATAATTTGGTTACTTTAAAGGACGTTATGAATTAAATCATTACTTGTAATTTGGTTGAATTTAAATAAAAAAGAAATGTTTTTGTACCATTAAAAAAATATTTTAGTTACAAATGTAATGTCGTTAAATAGAGAATTAAATTCTCCTTCAAATGAGGTGGCGCATTAAACCGATTTCTATTTAAAAAAATTAACGATTACGTCACTACACGCACACCGGTGACGTCATCCTTACTCCATGTACGTTAAAAGATGGGTATTTTATAACAAAAATCGACCTGTTTGATAATATGATAATATTCCATAAATTAGCCGTCCACTGTATACAACTATACATACTAACATTGTATAATTCTTGGAAGTTTCTAGAACAAGTTCAATACAATTGTGAGTGTCTTCTTTGATTATATTACATAATTAATTTTTACAACATTTTAGTTAATTTAAAAAAAAATTACATATTTTACATCATCTTTATTATTATGGTAAAAATTGCTTTTGTATTAAAATTGATTTCTGTTCATTATATACAATCTAAATTATTTCGCTGTTTTCAAATTGTTGTTATTTCACATTATTATTTATTATTATGCGATTAAGACCAAATTTTAATTAATACCGGCAATCTACAACGCATTTTCGATAAAGTTTAGTCAATAATTCAATAGCAAATGATTCAAGTAGAATGAACAACATTCTTCCCTTAAATAAACGGTCCTATTAAATCCATAAATTATTTTCAGACTGACCTACTTTTTAACAAGGAACATTTTCTTCCAAATATATCTCAAGTTGCTGGGCTGGCGAACGTATTTCCTTATCTGCTTTGGAAAAGGCATTAAATTTTGCAGCTTCACTTTTTTTTATTTTGTTAAATAAGATTAGGGACTCGAAAAACGTGGAACTGATATGATGTATGAGCCACGAGGTTTAAAGCCAGAAGCATTTTTCGTGTTTTTATCGGGGAAATGCGATATACGCTGTGTGTAAAAATAAAGGAGCACAATTTTTCATTTGGCATCCAATACAGAGCACACGAGCCACCAAAGGTCGTTAACGTATTAAAATAAATAACAAACGGGACTTTTTAGTTCCAAATGCATTATTACTGATGGTCAATAAATTTAGCTAGGACTTGAAGAAGGTGACGATAGAAAAAATGATAAAGACCGACTACGATGTATAGTGTGTTCAACAATATAGTGCCTACAATAAAAGGGGACTGGTGGTGATAATAAACTTCTTAGGTAAAGTACGTTTCACAATAATTCGTTGACTCGGTACCTGACCTTAGGGGATTAGTAATGAAAGGTTATAAATTTCTCACTGTACAGTAAACATTAACAGATCCGTAATCCGGTTTTCAAAATAGATTTAAATAAAACTCAGTAACATTTACTAAAACTTAAATTTATTTTGTAAAAAAAATCACGAAATTTTTTAAAAACAAACAAACAAATTTTATTTATTAATTGAAAATAAACAAAACTGTTGAAACTTACGTATACGTATACGCTTTGGTCTATTTCATCTAATTGGCAGATGTTGTCAAAAAATGTTTCAAATAAAAAAGATGTAGTTTAATCATGGCCACATTTTAAAAATATTTTGTACTACAGGGTATCCCAAAAAATTGATTTAAATAAAACTAAGTTAACATTTACTAAAACTTAAATTTATTTTGTAAAAAAAAAATCACGAAATTTTTTAAAAACAAATTTTAACTTTATTTATGAATTGCGATTAACCAAATGAACTAATTCTACATTATTTACAACTATTTAATCTAAATGTAGTTCAGTATCACTATCGTCTTCATTTAAATTAATAACTAAGAGTACTACAGTTACATTAACATTTCGATATGTACCTTCAACCTTAATAACATGCTGAATCGAATTTTTCCAGCTATCAATGGGAATATTACTTGCCACATTTCTGATTAACTCTATAACACTTGAGTTTAATGTGGGTGAAACGTTTTCCGATCTAACTTTAGATTTTAGCTGATGCCACATGTGTTCTATAGGATCGAACATGCAATAATATGGGGAAAGCCGTGACACTGTGTGGCCCATATTTTTAGCAACAGTATCACAAACGTATTTTTTTTCAATACCGAACGCTGCTACAACTTGTAAAAGATCACGTTTTGTGTACGATTCTTCAAAATAAAGGTCATTTTTTAACAAATACTCTTGAATTTCCCATTTATTGTTGTTGCTATTTGGTACTTTATTTAATTGACGGCTATGATAAGTTGCATTGTCCATTACAATTATACTTTTTTCCGGTATATTCGGCAATAAATAATTCTCAAACCAATCTTCAAAAAGTTCTGCTGTCGTATCTTCGTGATAATCTAAACTTGAATCTTTAATATTCTTTGCTGTTAACAATAAAGCGTTTGGAACCCAACCTGTTTCTGATCCGGCATGTATTATTGTAATTCTTTGTCCTCTATTTGATGGAGCCTTTGTTTTGCAATTTCCCGATGAATCAACAAAACCCTTCGTTGGAGTATCATGGGTGTCATACCATGTCTCGTCGAGGTAGTTAATTGAAAGGTTTTCACTTCTATATTTTTGAATAGCTTGTAAGTAATGACAACGCCACATTCGTAAACGATATGACTCTATTATCACTTGTCTTTTATTAATGGTACAATATTTAAATCCCATTTGAGAAATAATTCTCCACAAACTTGTACGGCTACAAATAATTCCCGTGTCGTCTTTAAGTAACCGTTTTTTTTATACAATCTAGGGTTGGTATCATTTGTTCTTGGTATAGGACTTATATCGTTCGTCGGATTATATCTTTTTGTATTTCATCAACACATTTGGTATTATTAACGTCACTTCGTTTTTTTCCTTTACTTATTGGCTTATTGATAATATCTTTTACTGTGGATATTGGGGTTTTGGTTAACTTACATGTTTCTTCTGCTGCATCGGTTTCACTATAACCTCGATTATTCAATGTTTCAAACACATTTTTCACAATTTGTTTCGCATCCGGCGATAAATGCACTTTTTTTGCCCAAGGACGCCACATACTTAGTTATAAACACAAGATTACTTTCAGAGCATAATGTTTAGTACAATCTAAAATTCTAGGAGAGAATTTTAAAAACAAATTACCCCGAAACTCCCACTTTCTCTTCCAAGATGATTAAGAAAATCAAAAATCATTTACTAATGATTTACTATTGATGGTCAGTAATAATAATTTAAAATTTTACCTGAAAAATAAAAAATCCAAAATATATCTTCCTGGACAAAAATAAATAATACCTTTCTGTAAATGTTCGAAGAAATATTAACCACCTTTTATTAGTAATCCCTTAAGAGCAGTTAAGAGCAGGTACCAAGTCAACGAATTATTGTGAAACGTACTTTACTTTTATCTCAGGTATTGGCAAGTTTGGGTAAAGAATGCAGGTCAGGATTAAATTTGCAAACATAATTTTTTACGCATATTAAAGGATATTCACAATAAAATTTAATAAAAATAGTGAAAGAACTGCAAAAAGAATTGCAAGAAACAAAGAAACTATTGGAAGAAAATAAAAAAGGCAACGAAAATCTGAGAAAATGAAACACAGAAATACAGAAAACTATTAAAAACCTTAGCAAAGAAGTCAAAGGGAAGAAGACGTTGGAAACAGACTTCTAATGAATCCAAAACCGGTAAAGAAACGAGAAGAACAAAAAATGGAAGCAAATAAAGAACTAAGAATAGGAAAAAGGATTGAAACAAGAAGAAAAAAGTCATACGAGTATTCGAGATGATAAAAATCTTCTCGAATGAGATGAAAGAAGCTTTAGGAAACCATAAAGGGACAGGACAACCAAAAAAAGGACCACTTATGACAGATAGTAAGGACACTCTTTAAGGTCATCTTTAGTAGCAGTCACTTGGATGAAGACGAAGACTAGAGGATAGAGGTGCATCCTGAACAAGAAGATGACATCTAGAAACTATCTCTAAACCATAAAACTGGAAAAAAGCAGCAAAAAACTGAGAACTTAGGCCCCCATCAGATGAGATGACCCACAAACTCAATTTCACTAATCTACTACTAACAAAAAAAAATTTCTTTCGTCGAAAACAAGAATTCTCGTACTTTGATTAATATTTTAATAAAATTTCCCGATATTACCATCTGAGAAAAGAATAATTTGCATTCCAGAAATAAAAAAATGTTCGAAATACTCCGCACGGCTCGTTCGTGAATTCTTATTAGAATTCCGCGACGATATTTCTGGGAAATTTCAGCGAATATTTCCAGTTTTAGATGATTTAAAGTTGGTCCTTTATCACGATTACGTTTTTCAAATGCAGCTGAATCTCTTGCAGGAAACTATAGAGATATATTGTGGGGTTAAATTTTGTTAATTCTATAAATTTATATTTTGTCAAGGTATTTGTGTGAAACGTGTTGCCTATAGCGGTACGCCTACGACAACAATATGACCTCCCACAATATTTTCTTAAAAACAAATATGACGCCAATGAAATTAAATTAAACCAGGCTGCTCAAAGCAATGAGACTCTTAAAAATTTTTTATGATGAAAAACAAATAACGAAAGAGATACTTAAGTAGTTCCTCCGGTCACTGTATGACGTCACCCACTCAGGTTACGCGTATAGGTTCGAGTTCTATGATTATTATCTCTGGTCAAATGCTTTGTTTTGTGAGGTTAAAGTTCTGAAAGTCACAGCTGATGGAAGCAGATTTAGAAATGGTCGTTTTCTTTATGCGAATTTTGCGAATTAATTTGTGTTTGAAATAAACAGAAATTCAAAAGAGACATTTATTATTCAATGTCGCTAAAAAAAATGCATTAGAAAGATTCCAAAATGAATTGATGTTACAAGTGAGTACAATTTTTTTTTTATATTTTTATTCCTATGGAATGTACCTTAAATTAAGATATAGCGTGTTCTTAGTTATAAAACAGTATTCTTCAATTGAAATGTATGAATGTTAAAATTCCTGAATATCCTGATCTCTCTTCCAAGAACAAACTACATCAAAGTTGTAGCACGTGCTAATTTAATTAAAACCTTTATGATACGAATAAATTTGACAATAAATATGGATCTCGCACAAATGAATTAGTGACAAAAAAAAATCAGTATGAAACTCTAAAGTTCATCGAAAATGTTAAACATTAAGATAGAGCGATAATAATTGTTGAAATTCTAGAGTTTATCGAAAATGTCAAATATTGAAATAGAACGATAATAATTGATATCACCTTAAAATGTTCAGAACTTGGTCCATGCATGTATGTTGTAGAGTACTGGTACTTAATTCTTGTCAAATATGTGTTGGAGCAAATTGGCCCCAAATACCTCAGATGTAGAATCTTTACAACTGTTGTCACCTTCAAATGGACAGGAATATGTTCCTTGAGGCTTAAATAACTTGCCTGTCTTCCTGGAACTGCTAGTATTGGATGCCAATACACTTTGGCCCCAAATTTCTTGTCAGGTAGGTTGAATTTTTATGAAAATACACTTTTATACACACACTTTATCGATTTAAGCATTTATCTTGCATGATTATGCGTTAATTGTTTAATTTTACTTACAAAAACTTTAATTTTATCAGGACAAATTTCTTACCCTCCTTTCGCTTTCAGGAACAAAAAACAAGAGAGAGATTTTAGATTCAACAAAACCATGGTTACCGATAATTCTTTTGTTTTCCCAGCTTTCCTTTTGAACAAAAATAAATAAATTTATGTTGGCAGTGAAGGCAAAGTTACTAAAAAAAATGTTGGTGTTGTTGGTGACTGGTAAGCTCAAATGATGTTTATTGGAACTTTGTTGTACAGGGTGATTTTATTTTAGTGAGATTTGAAATTCTAAAATTATTCCTCCTGATTTTGGGAGTGGTCACAAATTTGTCCTTAACATCTAGAAATTAAAACTAATCAATTATTTTCAAGGTACAATTTAAGAAATTTATAAAATTTATGGAATAATTATCTGGAATAAATTAAACTCATCTTGTAGTTTTTCTATTATCTTTCTATCTATTAATTTATTTTCATAAAAAAAAATCGAACAAAGACTTATAATGATTTTTAATCATTGTTTCCCCCCGAATGTTGTACACCAATTCAGTATCTCTTTCATAATATTTATAAATAAACATGCTCATTTGTATACTACTCCTAATGCAACCGTAACAATACAGGGTGTTTCTTAAGTAATCTAAAATATTATATGGGGCGCTTCGTTACTCAATTTTAAGACGAAAAGTTCATATAAATATGTGTGATAGGTGTTGTCGTTTATGAGATACAGGGTGTTGAATTTATTGTATTAAGTCAGTTCTGATTGTACGTGAAATTAATTTTTCCCGGTGACGCTACTGGTTTTTAGAAGTGATACGCAAAAACATGCTTATTCTAAGTGGCCTTTAAAATAATGTTGACAAGTGTCAAATTTGAAAACCAACGCAAAAATCGTACATTTTTATTTGATTGACTCTGCTGTGTTTAGTTAATAACTATGCCAGTGTTTACTAATGTTGAAATGGCTAATATGCATTTTTTGTACGGATTAGCGAATGGTAATGCCTTAGAAGCTAGACGTACGTATGCCCAGCGTTATCCAAATAATCGTATACCATGTTCAGATACGTTTACTAAGTTACATATTCGTTTACAAGAAACTGGAACTTTTGCTAAATCGAAGAATATTATTGGACGACCCAGAACTGTGAGAAATCCCCAATTGGAAAACCAGATTCTTCAAATTATTGACCAACATCTAGAAACGAGTACAAGAAAAGTTGCAGATGAAGTAAATGTTAGTAACAAAACTGTTTGGAATATTCTAAAAGATAATTTATTGTATCCATATCACGTTCAACGTGTTCAACATTTGTTACCTACTGACTATCCATTACGCATACAGTATTGTCAATGGATTTTACGTGAAATCGCGAACAATCCGAATTTTGTGGCCAATATTCTATTTACGGATAAAGCCAACTTTTCTAGACATGGGATTATGAATTTTCATAATGACCACATATGGGCAGATGTAAATCCACATACCATAAGTGTAAAACGATTTCAACAAACATTTTCGGTCAATGTTTGGCTTGGTATCATCGATGATTATTTAATTGGACCATTTTTCCTTCCTGTACGGTTAACCGGTGAGACATACCAACATTTTCTAGAAAATGAACTTCCACTTCTTTTGGAAGATGTACCTATTATTATTAGAAGGCGCATGTAGTTCATGCATGACGGAGCTCCTCCACATTTTTCAGTGAAATGTTTTTCCAGGTCATTGGATCGGACGAGGATCTCCACACCCGTGGCCTCCTAGATCACCTGGACACAATCCTCTGGATTTTTGTGTGTGGGGATATTTGAAATCGCTTGTTTACACAACACTGATATTAAACGTACAAGATCTTCAAAATCGTATCATAGACGGCTGTAATGTTATTCGTAACAATCCTGGGTGCGAATTCTCGGGCCAGGGAACAGCGCTCCCCGAGAGAAAGATGGGCGTGGTTCTATTAAAACTTGATGGTGCCTTATTCTCGACAAAAAGGATGAGCTCCCTCCCTGTATTTTTAATAGAACATCGTTCTCTCCCTTTGAAGCAGTAGAACGAACGAAAGTTAAGAGAACAGTCAGCTGTTTACTGTCTTTCGTCTTTGAAAATTGTTGTTTTTGGTTAGGTTAGGTCAGTGTTTGGTATAATTTTTTGTTTTATACAAGTATTTTCGTTTGTTTGGAAGATTTTGCCTTTTTTAAGTTTTAAAGTTACTTTTTTTAAATTCAATTAGAGATTGGATCACGAACTTAAGTTCGTGGATTGGATTAATTTATAAAATGGAAGATATAGATGAATATTTACTAGTTCATGAAGTAATAAGAGATTTGGAGGTTCTTGAAGATTTAAATAATCAACCAAGAAGGCAATACCATGTAAGGGAGCAAGCTTTTCAAGAACTAAGAGACACAGTTTATTAAAATGTTTCGGTAAGCATTAATTTAATGTAAATGCGTGTTAGTGTTGTTATGGAATTGATGGAATGATAAACCAGATATTCAAGAAAATACAGCCAATGAAGATTTACAAAGAGCACGAATGATACAACAAAATATTATTTAAACCCATTTTATATAATCAATAAATGTTTTATGGACCAAAACAATTTTTTTATTTCTAACTAATTTAACAAAGCGCTTTGGGTTAGGCACACAAAAATAAAATAAACAACACAAATGTATACAAATTTATTAAATAACTAAGAAATATAAACTCTACAAACAAAAAAAAACAAAATACTTTATAAATTAATAATGGTGACTAGGTAAATATATTAAATTTACAAAAAAGGAACTATAAAATATTCTTATTAATATTTGCATTTGATTTTAAAAAATGGATTTGGTTCTACAGCCTCTGAAAGTAACAAAATACTATTTTCAACTTTCTATATTTTGGAAATAGTTGAACCAAATTTGTTGTTTACCCAACAAAACTAATGTTTCTCCATGCTAAAAGAATAAAGAAGGTAAATTTTTTGATACATATAATTTAGGTTAAAGGGCAAGAGTACCTATTCAAAAATGCACAGGGTATTTTCAATTTAAAAGTAGTGATAGATAAATATTTTAAAAAAGCTTAATTATTCGCAAAGAACAACAGTATATATCTATACTTGCCTGAGTTTTATATCTTAAACTAGGTAGTAAACTAGGTATCCACAACAAATTATTAATCCATAACCCAATTATCAAAAGAAAAGAAATCATAAGCAAAACAAATAACGACGCATTGCGGTTACTGCGCAACTAATTAGTGGTTGTAAACATTATTATTCTTCTTTTCTTATTTTGAAGCTCCAAATAACACTGGCAACATCGTCAACATTTATTCTACGGGGAGTCTCGATTGAGGTTGATTCGCACCATTCAAGAATAGCTCCAGGGACCTTCCCCAGAAAATCAGGGAGGGAGAATCGCCGACACTTTGATCGCTTCTACGAAGCCGGAGAATCGGCACCCTGGTATCTTCGAACGTATTCGACAATCCATTAGACATCGAGCGGATTCTTGCATTTTAGCTGGAGGTGGACATTTTGAACATTTGCTTTGAAATGTATTATTTTTTCTTTATGTTTAACACATGTTGCTTGTAAAAAAATAATAAAAAAATATAAATCAGTAGCGTCACCAAGAAAAATTAATTTCACGTACAACACCCTGTATCTCATAAACGACAACACCTATCACACATGTTTATATGAACTTTTCGTCTTAAAATTGAGTAACGAAGCGCCCCATATAATATTTTAGATTACTTAAGAAACACCCTGTATATGACACACTGGCTTTGAAAAATTATTCTAGTCTTACTTAAACACGTTTCAGTATATTCTAATTCTAATTAACTAAAACACACTGTAGCTAAACGACTAGAAGCAGAGTTAAACCTTAGGAAATATAATTTGTTGGTTACTTACTCATCATGCGGTGAGTCACACACAGACGTAGAGTAAAAAAGAAGAGGAAGAAGAGCACACATGTAAAAAAAAAGTGTCGACAACAGATAAGTAACGAGACATTAATCAACACGTGAAAAAAAAACTTACCCCCAGTCATCTGCGGTTCTCCCAGTTGCACGTAAAACAGAACGTCTTTTTCATAACTGTCTTCCTCGATTATTTTCAGAGGGATGCTTTTCCTGAAAAAGAAGATTTATGGTTATAAATATGGAGGTTGTAAATTTGCGGGATTATGAAATACGCTGCTAGTCATAGTGCAGTCGAATTACCTTTTTTTCATGACTTAAGTCCGAATTGAGGTAGCTAAGTTGAAAGGGGTAGGTTTGATAAATACAAATCGAAAGGCGACCATCCAAGATCTTAGATGCGTGTGAGGGGTGCGTGGTAGGGGTGGAAATGAAGTGAAAACGGTTTTTTGCAATTTGTAGCGTAAATACGAATTTTATTGAAAAAAGTTAAATGGAAAAGTTGTAGATAATAAAAAAATCGACAACTTTTGTCTGAAACATTTTTTCACATAACCTAAAAATAAAGGCTAAAAAAGCTAAAAACCATAATTTTCGTTTTTTATTTTTTACTCAGCGAAAAATCAATATTTTGTTATGAAATTCAGTACAGTGATAGCTTATCCCAAAAAAGTAGAATTTTTTTTATTTACGATAACTCAATTTTTTTTCGACATATTAACGATTTTCGAAAAAAAGACCTCATTTTGTAACGGCTCCCAAGGTCCGAATTTTTATTTTAGACGCCTCTTGAAGGTCTCATTTTTTTATTTTTTTAATCAATATAGACGTCCATAATTTCCTTTATTTTAATCCTACAAACTGCAATAAGGTGTGATAAATTAAATGCATGTACATGAAATATTTTTGAGAGTAATATAACGTGTAGAAGGGTAGGAAAAAGATACGCGTGAAAAATTATGAATTTTTCAGTTTTTTCGATCTTAAACGATTTTTTTGCTAGGAGTAGTATTTTTTTATTATTGTATATGAAAATTAAAGTCATTACGAAAAAAATGAGACCTTCAAGAGGCGTCTGAAATAAAAATTCGGACCTTGGGAGCCGTTACAAAATGAGGTCTTTTTTTCAAAAATCGTTAATATGTCGAAAAAAAATTGAGTTATCGTAAACAAAAAAAATTCTACTTTTTTGGGATACAAAAAGCTATCACTGTACTAAATTTCATAACAAAATATTGATTTTTTGCTGAGTAAAAAATAAAAAACGAAAATTATGGTTTTTAGATTTTTTAGCCTTTATTTTTAGGTTATGTGAAAAAATGTTTCAGACAAAAGTTGTCGATTTTTTTATTATCTACAACTTTTCTATTTAACTTTTTTCAATAAAATGCGTATTTACGCTGCAAATTGCAAAAAACCGTTTTCACCCCCTTTCCACCCCTACCACGCACCCCTCGCACGCATCTAAGATCTTGGATGGTCGCCTTTCGATTTGTAATTATCAAACCTACCCCTTTCCACTTACCTACCTCAATTCGGACTTAAGTCATAAATTGGTTAGTTTTTCACGTAATTCGACTGCACTATCAGTTAAAAAAATTATACCACGGTAATGTTAGACGCGGTTCTCGTGTAATTTGTGGAGTTCATTTTAATATGCATTAAAACGTTACTATTAACAAACCTACCCTTAAAACAAGAACGCACCCGAAACACAATCCTTACAAAACAGAGCCCTTACAAACCGACCCTTTACAATAGAACGCAACCGTCTTACCGGAAACCCCTGTCAATACTGTTATAAATTAGGGCAAACACTTCGTTTCCTGCCTTTCGTCAGACGAAACCCTTAGTAGGGGCCAGTAGTCTTTCTTCTAAGTCAAATGTGTAACTGGATCACCTCCTCCTGTGCCTTGGGGACCATATTTGATGTCCCTTGTCCGTCTTTTAATATTTGCCTCCTTTCACTTAAAGTCAAAAATAACATTTAACTTATGGTCCTAAATATTATAATAGTAAATTAAATTGATTGTACTAATCCTTACATTTTGGAAGTCCATCTTATTAAGAATAACATAAAACTCTTCGTTTGAAGGTAACTTTCAAGTTTATTTGAAAAAAAAATAGGTTTTAACTTAAAATGACGGCCGTTTCGCTAAGATTAGCACCGTCAGATTGACATATTGAAGTTACATTTTGTTTGTTTGTAGCTAGGTACCTGATGTTGTTTAGATAGTATTAAGGCTAGACCAAGTATGGAAGTAATAAGACATAACAATATTAAAGCCTAGATGTTAATAGTATTTTATATAATGATAGCCATTAACACAGATAGCTCATTTTTTTAAAGGTTTTAAAATCTGTATTGTAATGTAATGAATTTTATTATGATACAGATTTTTCGCCTTGATTAAGTGTATTGTAAAACAGAAGTATAGTGTTTTTTTTTAAAATATTTACATCTTTCCACTGTTTTATTGTTTTAGGTGAACACAGACTATTTAATTTCGTTGTAATTCATCTCCACAGTTCATTTAATTTAAATAAATCCATAGGTTTTATCTTGCTGCCCGTAAACATTTTCTTTTCTATTAGGAAACTTATAAAATATTATTTTTGTTTTCTTGTTATTCTTTTAAATCAAGACAAACTAATTATTTGTTTGAACACAAAAATATTAAAATAAACCACAAATTTAAACTATATTTCACTTCAATATTGCAAGCACAAGCAAGTGTAGAACTGCGCTCGTATTTGCGAGGTTACCCCCTCAAAATCTCGCCGTGATTCACACTGCGTCACCTCACCAAACTGCGAGTCATTTTGCGGCTAGTTTTTTGATGCAATAAGCGAACAATTTGTCTTTATCGACGATAATGCGCGCCCGCACACCGTGCGAGAATTGTAAATGTTACAATAAAATCATTATAATTATATTTCTCAGTATCAAAACTAATTACAACACTTCATTACTATAAAAATAACTTATAAATATGCAACATAGCGAACATATATTGAACTTGAACGCGAATAACGTCTATCTATTTATATCCGTAGACCATTGAATATATTTACTTGTTTTATTTACCGGACCTTAGTTAAAGACACGCTATGACATTAGACGTGATGTTTTCATAACACAACTATGCTCTTTTAGGTCGTAGATATTTACCTAAAGTAATTTAATTAAATATACAAAATATACAGGGTGTTCACACCTAAACTTTAAGACCTGCGCAGTAAATGATTTAACATTTTTCAATTTTTTCGAATAAAGATTAACTTATTTTATCGGAAAGAAAATTCAAATTCACTTCAATTGCTGAGCAGTGTATTTTAAAAAAGTTTTATTACAACCAGCATCTGACGAATACACTTATAAATCTAGTATTGTCTATTTTATACCACAAATATCCTTTTAAACGATGATGATTTACTGTAAATATCAAAAAATCCAAAACCAATTTAAAGTTTGATATCAAAAGCGATTCTGTACAGATAAATAGGGAAGATTTTAAATCCATAAATAAATTACATTTTTCTCAGCGTCTAAAGATCAAAAAACCGTCATCTTATTATCATTTTTGTCGTAATATAGAGACATTTTTAAAACTCGTTTGCTTTTAGTGAGCCCTGCAGATGAAACTTCTCTTTTTTTCCTTTCATATTTTCTTCTAAAGTTTTGAACAGCAGCTGGAAATATTTTACTAGAAAATATGTCACGCTTCTAAAAGATTGTATTCGAGGATTTGTTTGCAGTTTATATAAAATAGAGGGAGAAGATAATTAAGACATTTAGTTAAAACATTTTTTAATTGAAAGATGACACGCGATCAGAAATTAAATTTTCGTTGTAATTTAGCGAGGG
The DNA here is from genome assembly GCA_035357415.1 of Ophraella communa. NCBI lineage: Eukaryota > Metazoa > Arthropoda > Insecta > Coleoptera > Chrysomelidae > Ophraella > Ophraella communa. The sequence continues at coordinate 30,379,738 of CM068992.1, read as the reverse complement.
AACAGACATCGAGAACTTTATCTCCATCAATTTAATGGTTAAGAAGAAAGTCTTTTTTTGTAAGAACAAATTAGAATCTTTAACTATATACAGGGTGTCCCATATCGACCTTCACCTAGAAGTTTATGGGGAACGGATTATACTATACAGAGGTTTTAGATACTATTGAAATCAATTAAAATATTTTCAAATTTATAGCATTTCCGGTTTTACCGAAAATTAACAGCAATTTCACTATTTTAAATTTTTTTTATTAAATTTTGGTTAGACGATTAAATTTAAGGGTCACTTTGTGTAAGGTATCAGGTAAAGTACGTTTCACAATAATTCGTTGACTTGGTACCTGCTCTTAACTGCTCTTAAGGGATTACTAATAAAAGGTGGTTAATATTTCTTCGAACTTTGGCCGTAAACCGGTGAACTATTTACAAAAAGGTATTATTTATTTTTGTCCAAGAAGATATATTTTGGATTTTTTATTTTTCAGGTAAAATTTTAAATTATTATTACTGACCATCAATAGTAAATCATTAGTAAATGATTTTTGATTTTCTTAATCATCTTGGAAGAGAAAGTGGGAGTTTCGGGGTAATTTGTTTTTAAAATTCTCTCCTAGAATTTTAGTTTGTACTAAACATTATACTCTGAAAGTTATCTTGTGTTTATAACTAAGTATGTGGCGTCCTTGGGCAAAAAAAGTGCATTTATCGCCGGATGCGAAACAAATTGTGAAAAATGTGTTTGAAACATTGAATAATCGAGGTTATAGTGTAACCGATGCAGCAGAAGAAACATGTAAGTTAACCAAAACCCCAATATCCACAGTAAAAGATATTATCAATAAGCCAATAAGTAAACGAAAAAAACGAAGTGACGTTAATAATACCAAATGTGTTGATGAAATACAAAAAGATATAATCCGACGAACGATATATGTCCTATACCAAGAACAAATGATACCAACCCTAGATTGTATAAAAAAACGGTTACTTAAAGACGACACGGGAATTATTTGTAGCCGTACAAGTTTGTGGAGAATTATTTCTCAAATGGGATATAAATATTGTACTATTAATAAAAGACAAGTGATAATGGAGTCATATCGTTTACGAATGTGGCGTTGTCATTACTTACAAGCTATTCAAAAATATAGAACCTTTCAATTATCTACCTCGACGAGACATGGTATGACACCCATGATACTCCAACGAAGGGTTTTGTTGATTCATCGGGAAATTGCAAAACAAAGGCTCCATCAAATAGAGGACAAAGAATTACAATAATACATGCCGGATCAGAAACAGGTTGGGTTCCAAACGCTTTATTGTTATCAGCAAAGAATATTAAAGATTCAAGTTTAGATTATCACGAAGATACGACAGCAGAACTTTTTGAAGATTGGTTTGAGAATTATTTATTGCCGAATATACCGGAAAAAAGTATAATTGTAATGTACAATGTAACTTATCATAGCCGTCAATTAAATAAAGTACCAAATAGCAACAACAATAAATGGGAAATTCAAGAGTATTTGTTAAAAAATGACCTTTATTTTGAAGAATCGTACACAAAACGTGATCTCTTACAAGTTGTAGCAGCGTTCGGTATTGAAAAAAAATACGTTTGTGATACTGTTGCTAAAAATATGGGCCACACAGTGTTACGGCTTCCCCCATATTATTGCATGTTCAATCCTATAGAACACATGTGGCATCAGCTAAAATCCAAAGTTAGATCGGAAAACGTTTCACCCACATTAAACTTAAGTGTTATAGAGTTAATCAGAAATGTGACAAGTAATATTCCCATTGATAGCTGGAAAAATTCGATTCAGCATATTATTAAGGTTGAAGGTACATATCGAAATGTTAATGGAACTGTAGCACCCTTAGTTATTAATTTAAATAAAGACGATAGTGATACTGAACTACATTTAGATTAAATAGTTGTAAATAATGTAGAATTAGTTCATTTGTTTAATCGCAATTAATAAATAAAGTTAAAATTTGTTTTTAAAAAATTTCGTGATTTTTTTTTACAAAATAAATTTAAGTTTTAGTAAATGTTAACTTAGTTTTATTTAAATCAATTTTTTGGGATACCCTGTAGTACAAAATATTTTTAAAATGTGGCCATGATTAAACTACATCTTTTTTATTTGAAACATTTTTTGACAACATCTGCCAATTAAATGAAATAGACCAAAGCGTATACGTATACGTAAGTTTCAACAGTTTTGTTTAATTTCAATTAATAAATAAACTTAAAATATGTTTGTTTGTTTTTAAAAAATTTCGTGATTTTTTTTACAAAATAAATTTAAGTGTTAGTAAATGTTACTGAGTTTTATTTAAATCTATTTTGAAAACCGAATTACGGATCTGTTAATGTTTACTGTACAGTGAGAAATTTATAACCTTTCATTACTAATCCCCTAAGGTCAGGTACCGAGTCAACGAATTATTGTGAAACGTACTTTACCTAAAATTTATCCGTTCCCCATAAACTTCTAGGTGAAGGTCGATATGGGACAGCCTATAAATACAGGGTTGGAATGAAGTAGGGAACCAAACAAATATCTTTAAAACGAAAAGAATCATAATTATGAAACTTTGCATTCAAGTACAGTGACGTTAAAACGCCATATTTTTTGTTACTAGTCCTGTTTCACCAGAAATTTAACTCAAATGGGACCCTGTGTGTGTTTTTTTTTTAGGAACTTGTTACCTATTTTTCACGCGGAATCACCTCAAACTTCAACAGCAAATGTGGCACTAAAACCATGGAATAAGTCAGCGTTCTGTAAGGAAAATATTGAAAATGGAAAAATATCCTCAGCATAAAATACGATTGGTCCAAGAATTGTCAGATGATGATTTTGACAGATGGCTGGAATTTTGCTAACGAATGATATTTTCGTATTTTCCGATGGGGCAACTTTTTGCTTAAATGGAACATTTAACCGCGATAACTGTAGGTATTGGTCAAATGAAAATCCTCACTGGATTATTGTAACATCCACAACAGTTGAATGTTTGGAAGGGAATTGTTCAAAACAGACTTATAGGCCAATTTTTCCAGACGTTAGGGTGATATGTAAAAAGCGATACACGCGTGAGGAAGACAGTCATCATCTAGGACAGACTTAGTTAACAGTGAACAAGTGGTAGAATAAATTAAATAAATTAGGGCTGAAAGTTCCATTTTGAATTGAGATTTTTCACCTCATTATATTTAATTACCTTTATAACCATTATATTTTCATTTTATGAAAAGTTAAACTTTCTCTTTGAATCCACCTTTGTTCCATCAACATTTACAGCTCTATTATCTGCTTGAGTTCCATTTCGGAAAAGCCGAGAGGCGTTCGAGTGTTCATTAAGAGCGACGCTTCACAAGTTTTCATTTTATTTTAAAGAAAAGTCACAGGATTTGAAAGCGATGAATTCCAATGAAAGGAAATCGACTGCCCTCGCTCTATTTGCTCGGAAATAAACGCTCGGTGTTTTTTTGCTGTTTCCAAAGAAATTAGAAGTTCTTTCAAGCCAGTTTTTGGCCTCAGTTCTCAATTTAGGGATTGTTCTGATTGTTATATGTATCTACTGGTACTGGATGTCCCATTACACATTTCATTAAAAGTATTTTGTCATAAAATAGTATATTGTGTCACAAGGGCGGCTGTATATTTTATTCTATGTATTTGCTCACCTTCATCAAGATGTATTCACAATCCTTTAAAATTACAATGCTTATAATAGTGTTTTAGTGTTTTTTGCCTTATAATTTAAAGAATTTTGCAAATAAATGCTTCATTCTCTGCACTAATATTTCCAATTGAACAAATAGCAGTTAAATTTAATACCTATAATGAATTGTTTTTGCGCTATTTTTACTGGATCACTCTTTAAAGGTTTCTTCAATCAATATTTGCATGCACATTGCATTCTAGGTGACACTATCATTTTATTGATTACGTAATCAGTTTACTATGAGAGGTTTTTATATTTTATAGACATGCAGATAATGAAACACTATTAAAAAAGGAATTTACTCAAAAAAAAGTAACAACAGGGAAACTGGGAGTATGGAACGTTAGATACTTAAATGGAAAGCAAAATAAACTGATACAAGACGAAGCAAAAAAAGGGAACAGGAATAATAAACTTAAGAAATGAAAATACATTAATATAGAGTGGAGGAGGAAAAAACACAAAGAGCAGCAACAGGAGTTGGATACAGCTCGTGCCAGTCGAGGCGCAGTGAATGCTGCATCATTGGAATTTTTACCAGTAAAATCTAGAAATAAGTATAACTATGCATACAACAGCTTCATGTACCACCGTACGAATAAAAATGCAAATTCTTTCTCGGAAAATGTTGTAATGGCATACTTCTTGGAGCTTGGTTCCAAGATGAAATCTTCAACTTTATGGGCCAATTATTCAATGCTGAAGGCAACCCTTGCAATTAGACATGATGTGGATATATCTAAATATCCAAAACTTCGGACATTCCTGAAACGGCAAGCACAAAAAAATCCAAGATTTTAACTAAAGAAGAATTAAACAAATTTATTCACTAAGCTCCAGATAAGGAATATTTAATGATTAAGGTAACTTGCAAAACTTCAAATTATATTTGGATTCTTTACATGCTTTTTTATTGTTGTAGGTAGCTGTAATATTTGGAATTTCTGGAGCTTGCAGAATGGTCGAGCTGGTTAAAATGACTTTACAAGTCATACAAGACCTACTATCTAAACTTTTAGTTACCATACCGGATTCAAAAACCAATACATTATACATTGTAACATATCTATCGTCATGTCACATTGCACTATTACCGACCGTAAACGATACCGTTATTATTACCGTTAAAACCGACCCCGATTCACTGTTAATGCTACTGTACTTGAGACACCCCTTATAGACGCTAACTATTTATCTGTTTGAACGAGGCTAATCAAAGAACGCGTTCCTCGCTTGCAATTGAATAACGAACGCATTTCTTTTGACAAATGACACAAACACGATTTCCGTTTTGAGCAAGACCCGTAAGGCAACCATATCTCCTTTCATCGACTAATACGCTCGACTTGAAGAGACGTTAAAGTACCTCATCTTGTGAATTTCTTTTTTGGTTGTTGAAAGATACAACCCGCTAAGTTGGAGTCAAGTTACCGCTAAGTTGGAGTCAAATTATCGCTAAGTTGGAGTCAAGTTATCGCTAAATTAAAAGCCCAGTTACCGCTTTTGGAAGGTCCCTATGTGAAGACAGTCCTTCAAACCACTTCTGAGCTGTTAAGAAAAACAGAACCATTAAAGAAACTCTCATCCCTTTTTACAACTCTAGTTTATTATCAGCAGGTACTTACATTTTCAATAAATAATCTATACTTTTAAAAAACAGTTTCATTTGTATACCTTAGACTTAAGGTATAAGGGTGTAGCGTGGTCGGTCTTTATTTCAAGTAGCTTCTTTATTTGTTGTTTAATTAAAAGTAATTACAAGGTGTTTCTATCTTTCTCACCTTAGTTTTTTTGTAGTTTGTTTGCTTAATCGACAGCGTTCAAAAGATAGTGGCGCCCTTATTACTTATACATCCCAATCCTTCCTATAGTGAGCATTAACTTGGAGTCGAACCACCCCCTGGAGAGGGTCTCTTAGCCGGGATCTCTTTTGGAGAGTTTTTTAGTTACAAATTTGCTCCCTGCCTTTTTGGGACTAAAAAGGGTTACAAATTGGCGCCCCTGAGAATACCCCTGAGAATGAATACCACTTGGTTTTTTTTAAGTACCAAAATGAAAAAGGTTGTAGACAAGTGGTAGGAATTCACCAATTTAGAAACATGCCTAAAATAGTGGCCAGTTATTTGAATTTGCCAAACTCGAAAGAATATACCGGCCACTGTTTTCGTCAGTCTTCTGCCACAATGCTTGTTGATTCTGGTGGAGATATTATAGTTTAAAGAGACTGGGTTGATGGAATTCAACAAACGTCGCTGGAGGATATATAGAAGATAGACAGATAGAGGAAATATAGAATAAGGAACAAGTGGCAAACAAAATTTTCACAGCAGAAAAAAATCAAGAAAGTAAATCTAATATTTCTAATACTGCAGTAACGTCCAATATTCGTTATTGTCATACAAATAAAATTATTAGTTTGGCAAATATTCAACAAAATAATGCTATTAGTTCTCAAGTTCTTCCAGTTTTCAATACTTGTACTAATTGTCAAATAACAGTAAATATAACAAAGTAATAATTTTAAAATATAATGTTAACCTTGTTTGTGCTGAAAGTTTTAAAAATGAAGTTGTTTAGGAAAAAACATGTTCGCAATTATGTTCTAAAGTTTACTGTATGGAAATACCATTTCCTTACAGTACAGAAATGAATATTTCTTTACTGTTATTTTCGGTTGCCAGGCAATAATCAAGTTGAAGAAAATATTCACTTTTTCTTTCAAATATGTTGTCAAAAATGTTATTATTTCGGATTTTCGGAAAAAATTAGTTATATCAGAAATTGAACTCTTGAAAGCGAGCTTGAAAGCAAGGCTCACCCAGCGCAAACGATTCTCCAAAGCTTATACAGTGGACGTCCAAAAAACGAACAGGATACATTTCTCATGGGCCTCATAAACCGGTCCAAAGTTGTTCGAAGACGATCCAAAAAAAGAAAATCCCAAAAGGCGTGTCAATACTTTTAGTTATTTTGTCCAAATAAACTCTACGAGAGTTGAAGTATGCAGGCAAGCTTTTTCGATCTGATATGCTATAAAAAACTAAGCAATTTTTCGACTGACATCTCTCATTGCCGAAGGAAAATTACCAGTAGACCACCGTGGCAACGTTTTACCTAACAATGTAGATCTTGCCATTGACCAGCACATTCGATCATTTTCCTTAAAAGAATCACATTACAGCACCAGAATCATTCAATATTTGGATGCCAACCTTAATGCGAAAATAATACATGAACTCTTTTGCAAAAAGCATCCGGAACACGCCAATAAAGTTAAACGATTTTCTTAGAAAACATTACAATGATAACCATGGCTACAGATTTGGAAGACCACGCAGGTTGACGTTTGCTCAACTTCTGAAGAACTTGCAACTGCAAGTGTAGCAGTTGCAGAAAAAATGGTGCATCTGAGACGAGCTAAAAAGTTTTACCTGAAGCAGCAAGAAGTGTTAACATTATGTCAAGAAAAAGGAAATTTTGGAGCTATTGTTTTCGACTACATGCAAAACCTTCCACTTCCACACTAAAATTACCAGTGCAGGAGATGTTCTATCTCAGGAAACTATGGCTTTGCGTGTTTTGTGTCGACGATTTGCAAACAAACTGTGCAAACTTTTACACGTACCATGAAGGAGTAGCGAAGAGAGGACCTGATGATGTCTGCAGTCTACTTTGGAAAACAATCCAACATGTGGATCCCGCGATCAAAGAACTTCACGTGTTGAGTGACGCTTGCGTGGACATTCCTTTTTACAGTGCGATCAAAATTTTGGATCAGCAAAAAGACTTATCAGGAGAAAAGATGGAATTTACGTTCCAGTGGAGTACAATCTAACTGCTAAAACAAGAGGATTTTCAGTAACAACAATCACCTCTGATGATATATTTGACTTTAAAAATACATGGCAAAATTATTACAAAAGTTGTACATTTATGATTTCTAAATATAAATATTTTGAGTATTTTTCCTCCCATCGAGCCTACGTAACTGCTTCAGAATATATAAATGGCTTGCTGAAACATATGTTTCTATTTCAAAAAAATGGGGTGACTCCTTCATTGCCTACTACCAGGGCATACACTGAATTAACCAGAAAAAGATGGAAGACATTCGGAAAATCATTCCAGAAGATAAAGAATTTTATGAAAATATCCCTACATAACCAACTACTACTACCTCAGATGACACTATTGCGGAAGAAGGATAGTTTATTTAGATTTGTGCATATTTTATAGGTTATCTTAAATAAAAACACGTTTTTCATACATTTTTGTGTCTTTTTTTGTATACATCCAATAATTTTTTTAAAAGTTGTAAGAAAGAAATAAATCCAAGAGTTTCTTATCATTATTTCTAGATAACGAAAATCAATGAATGGTTTTCTTCCAGTATTAATTAACCCAAACAAACTGTAATTTAGAGTAGATTTCATTATTCAGTAAAAAATATAATTGAAGGAATAAACAGTTTTTATCGATTTCCCAAAAATCTATTTTTTGGATTCATTTCCTTCTAACTGGTGGTTCAATTCTTCATTGTTTTTAATTACCTTCTGGTAGCCGGCCCGCCATCAGTTCATGATTTGCCCGAATAAGGCCCCTAGTATTAATAAGAAAAATTTAGTCATTAGAAAGTATTTATTCGGGTTATCAAATTCGTCAAAGATAATATGATTAATCAACTAGTTTTGCAGGTATCGTCATTACTTTATCACTTACTAATAGATGTACTCGTATCGGTCAGTACATTTTGTGCAGCCGGTCGGAAAAGTAGTACACAAAATGTTAATCGGTAATTTTAGCCGGTATAATATACATTTAATAAATGTATTAATACGGTTTAAAGTGCGCGTATAGAAACATTTTTAAATAAAATAGTGTGTGATATCTAACAGTGAATCAAAATTAGTGTTAGTGCTTTTGAGACTTTTGACAAATAAGTGACTATGGACAATGGCAGTTCAATACGAGATGGTTATAAAGCAGATGATGACTGGCCAAGTGGTAAGTTTATTTCAATTATTATTTTTGTTTTATTTAAGAGAGAAATGTATCGTTTTATAAGTCGGTTTTTGTTTCAAATAAAGAATAAATAGATTTAAATTTAATATAAATCAATACAATATACACTAGTCACAAAAATTATCGCATAAATGATTTATGAATTTATTTTTTTGGGAAATGATGGGAAGTAAGTTTGGAATTATCTTTCAAATTAGTTTATTTAATTAAAATAAAAAATCAATAAGTAATGGGCGTAAATAATGAAAATAATTATTCTATAAAATACAAAGTAACAAAATAAAAAATTTAAACGATAAAATTGATTGTACTAACCCTTACTTTTTGGAAGTCCATCTTATTAAGGATAATAACAAACTCTTCGTTTTAACAAAACAAAAAAGTTAATAAAGCAATTTTTTAAATAAATATTGGAAGTTTTGGTAAAACGATGAGTTTTTCATTATTCTTAATTAAACGATAAATTTTAGTATCTGGTATTGCCACCTCTGGCGCTAATGGTAAATATGTAGAATTTGGTGAACTTTCCGATTTTCATAAAAATTTTATGACGGGTCTAGGACATTGTAATGAAAACAAAAGAATAGTTTTTTTCCGCGGAAACACTAAGAAATAATAAAAATTGCTAAAAATGTAGGTTCAAAGTAAACATAACCTATCACTTACCGATTGTACGAGGGTTGTCTGAGAAATTTCCGACCTAACGAAGATACTAGACATTTTTTCTTCAAATTAATTTTTATTTTTCTACATAGTCTCCTTGTAAGTGTATACACTTCTCCCAGCGATGCTCCCATCTCTAAATTGACCACGTAGAATACGAAAATGGAGTCAAAATTGTAAAATTGTTGATAATTCCCAACTAAATTGACCTCTTTTGAGTTTTGCTGTACTACTTCACCCATAATACGAGGGTTGTCTGAAAAGTTTCCGATCTAACAAATATACTAGACGTTTTTTCTTCAAATTAATTTTTATTTTTCTACATAGTCACCTTGTAAGTCTATACACTTCTCCCAGCGATGCTCCCATCTCTAAATTGACCACGTAGAATACGAAAATGGAGTCAAAATTGTAAAATTGTTGATAATTCCCAACTAAATTGACCTCTTTTGAGTTTTGCTGTACTACTTCACCCATAATACGAGGGTTGTCTGAAAAGTTTCCGATCTAACAAATATACTAGACGTTTTTTCTTCAAATTAATTTTTATTTTTCTACATAGTCTCCTTGTAAGTGTATACACTTCTCCCAGCGATGCTCCCATCTCTAAATTGACCACGTAGAATACGAAAATGGAGTCAAAATTGTAAAATTGTTGATAATTCCCAACTAAATTGACCTCTTTTGAGTTTTGCTGTACTACTTCACCCATAATACGAGGGTTGTCTGAAAAGTTTCCGATCTAACAAATATACTAGACGTTTTTTCTTCAAATTAATTTTTATTTTTCTATATAGTCTTCTTGTAAGTGTATATGTCGCAGGCTTATTGTAAAATTAGTCTTATTATAATATGCCTAGGCTTTTTCAATACGACTAGGCGTATTGTAAAATAACAGGAATAATCAAGAATCTCACAATTTGACTAATAATTTCAGGCGTATTATGATGCGCCTGCGTCTCGTTAGGCTTATTGTGAAAATTAACCTGTATGCGATTGTTTTTTAATCCGACTACACGAAATTCGTCGTATTGTTATTCGACTGACGCTACGTCAGGCGAATTGTATTTAATCATTCACGCAGTTTAAACTATTTAAAAATAAATACAATTTTGGATTATTTATTACAACATGATCCGCTTTTATGGCATTTACTAGTTCATTTCATATGAGCTTTAAAACATAAACATTTATTGTTGCGACACTGTGCCTTGCTTGGTTTGCAAGAACACTTTTTAAATCCCTGTCCTTCGAATTTTGAAAATAATCTTAGAGCTTCTCTTAACGAAATTGTTTTTCCTTCCGGAATATTAACTGTTTCGTTAGTTTGGCAGTGAGAAATTTCATCTCTGGAAAACCATCGATTCAACAAGCCATGTGAGGTACCAATTTGATAAACTCCGTTGGCGGTATTCACTATAGTTCCTAATATATTTTTGGGATCAAGTGGTCCTCTATCTACTTTGGGAACTTCAATAGCAATATTCTGGACGATATCCAGAGGCCTTAATTTTTTATTGCTGATTTCCAGCATTTTTTCTGCAGCTCGTTTTTGACCCATAGTACATTCTTTTCTTTGGTTATTCACTATTTCCTCATTTTTGCATAATTCACACCTTTGCTCTTGTTCATTTATGGAAATTGATGTACTTACATGTTTTTGATTACATCCCATACATTCTCGAATATTTTGTTTATTGTAAATATCGAATTTTGACAGAGATATGCTTTCATTATTTTTCTTCGCCAATTCTTCTGTAGTAATATTATCATCAATATAAAGTATTTCACCTAGGTAGATGATTCCCAGAATAATATGGCTTATTATTTTGCAATTCGCCTGATGTATCGTCAGTCGTATTATAATACAACGGATTTCGTGTAGTCGGATTCAAAAACAATCGCGCACAGGTTAATTTTCACAATAAGCCTAACAAGAAGCAGGAGTATCATAATACACCTGAAATTATTAGTCAAATTGTGAGATTCTTGATTATTCCTGTCATTTTACAATACGCCTAGTCGTATTGAAAAAGCCTAGGCATGTTATAATAAGACTAATTTTACAATAAGCCTGCGACATATACACTTCTCCCAGCGATGTTTCCATCTCTTCAACCCGTCCAAATAGTACTCGGCGTCTTTATCTGCAAAATAGTTGTTTACGAAGGTGATGGCCTCCTCATTCGACGAAAATCTCTGTCCTCCTAGCGCAACTTTTAGCTTTGGGAACAAAAAAAAGTCGCTTGGGGCTAGATCTGGTGAGTAAGGAGGGTGGTCAAGCGGTTCAAACTGTAATTCGTGGATTTTCACCGCTGAGGTGTGAGACGGCGCATTGTCTTAGTAAAACAAAATTCTTTTTTTCTGCAAATGTGGCCGTTTTTCCGCAATTTCTGCCTTCAGTTTGTCAAGTAATGATGCGTAGTATGCTCCTGTAATGGTTTTTAATTTTTGAAGATAATCGATTAAGATAACTCCATGATTATCCCAGAAAACAGTTGCCATCACTTTCCCAGCCGAAGGAACAACCTTTGATTTTTTTGGAGCCGATTCCTTCTTCGCAGTCCATTGTTTTGACTGTGTTTTTGTTTTTGGAGTATAATGGTGTATCCAAGTTTCATCTACAGTAATTAATCGGCGCCAAAACTCTGATTTATTGTGCCTAAACTGCGAGTTGGAAATTTTCATTTGAACACGTTTTTGATCCAAAGTGAGCAAACGCGGCACCCAACGCGCGGACAGCTTTCTCTTGCCTAAATCTTGATTCAATATGTGACAAACACGTTCTTTGGACCTGTTATAGCCTCTACTATCTCTCTAATTTTAATTCGACGGTTGTCTAGCACCATTTGGTGAACTTGAGCGATATTATCGTCAGTGGTTGCAGTTTTTGGACGTCCCGAACGTTCATCGTCACCCAAGCTGGTACGGCCACGTTTAAATTCAGCAGCCCAAAATTTCACGGTGGTAAATGATGGTGCAGAGTCCCCGTACACAGCGTCCAACTCGTCTTTGATTTGCGTAGGCGTATTGCCTTTCAAAAACAAATATTTAATGACAGCTCGATACTCGATTTTTTCCATTTTCATAAAAACACTCACATCGACTCACTCAAATGATTGTCAAACAACTGCGCGTCCAAAATGGATGAAATTTTAGTGGATACCTTTCAAAGCATGGGCAAACACATTCCTCAACTTTTATTTACGAGTGCTGCCATCTTCATGTTGAGGTCGGAAACTTTTCAGACAACCCTCGTAAATGCGGCAATTATAGTAAACTTCAGAACATTTTTGTGTTAAATATATATTCTTAAGAAAATTAAGAAATACGCTTCAATCTCCGGAAATTTGTCCTTGTTTATTTTGAAATTTAAATTTTTTATTTCTATCAAATATGCTGTAATACTATGAAAGCTGATTTTTAATTTATTTTCCTACTTATTTTTTGTTATTATTACCCATGTAAGGTTAATTTAGTCCCTATTTTCTTACAGGTGAGTATTGAAGAAATCATCAGACCTTCGAACATCGTTCTTCACGATCATCAGTTGAGCTTATTTTTAATAATAAACCGGGTAAGTAAAATATATCTTTTATAAATTAGATACTTGAATTTTTTTCATTCCAATAATACTTTTCAATATTTTCCTCAATACTTTTCAATCGCATACTTGCAGAATTTCTTTTTTTTGGGGTTAGGCTAATTAGTTTTTCTTTTTGTTGCAGGGTAAGTCTTTTAAAAACATTTTCTATCTGTATTGTTCTACGATGTACTTCAAGATCGTCACCAGAATTTGATTTTGGACATAAATAGCGAACTCAAATGGTATAGGTAATGAAAGTACAAGCATAAACTTGTACAAACCTCTAAATATTAATAGTTAGACTGTAAAATACAGTTTACAAAAGTATACAAGCAATGCGGAAATCAATTAGAAATTTTTTAGTCGGATTCTTATTTAAATTTTTAATACAGCATTAGTTCAATTACAGTAAACCTCAAATATTACAACATAAAATTGTTAAAATATTGTAAAATTTATTTAGAATTAAATTTACATAAGTTGAAACAGGTTTTAAAACTTGAACAAGGTAAAAAATGATTTATAAGATTCTATATGGACAGTAAAGAAGTAACATAAACATTAAATATTCCTGTGATGTCCATAATTACTAAACAAAGTTTCAAAATTACGTTTTTAAACCAAGTGTTTAATATTATAATGCTTTATGATATGCAATGTTTTTAGTTTTTGTTTCTTGTGCGCATATAAATAGTTTTGTTCATGTGAAAAACATGGAGTTTCCAAGATTTATTTATCCTCGTATTATATTTTTGTTAAAAACTTTTTTATGTACCCTCGTATGTCGCCTATAAACTTTGATGATATTTGCAATACGCATTCTGTCAATCCAATGTCAAATGCAAAAATTGGAATCGTATGAGAATAATATGAAATTTTTTTATTCTGGAATGACAAATTAAAAAAAATCTTGCAGAAAAAAAGAAACAATTTTGAATTAATTAATGAAATAATTGACAAATAAAAAATAAGTGTTGATCGTAGGGGGGTAAAAATTTAGGGCTTTATGTATTTTTGTATGGTGTATCCTAAAAAGATAAAAACAAAAAGTTTTGTACATAAATTAAAGGGTGGTGGACCACCCTTGACAATTAAGGGGAAAATTAGATGTTGTCCCATTCTCCACTTTAGCCAATATGCACAACGTGAGACGAGAATTTTATATATTAGAGGTAAGTAATTATAATATTTTTGTTAAAAATTTAAAAGAGTTTAAATCAATCAATTAGTGTACCTCATATTTATTAACTTACTTTTTTTCTTGATTCAATTTATTTAATTTTAATTATTTATTGCTACTCGACGCTCAGTGTTTCCAAAAATTGATTAGAGATTTTGTTATTGTTATAAATAACTTTAAATTTTTGATAAAATAAAGATTTAAAAAAAATTAATTAATTTATAAAGAAAATATATTGTGGGTTTTCTAAAACAATTCATTTACTTCAGGTATTTATTTAATAGTGTAAAACGTATATTTTAAAAACAGATATTATAAAAACCCATATTAAAAAATACCGTTCTATTTATTGTTTAAATAATATAGGTTTGTTTATATAGGTGTATCAATTTTACCTTTTTTGATATAATATAACCTTCTCAGAGAGCTGTCAAATTAATAACTTAAACATTCAGAATTTGCAAATAATAATAATTTATTTTACGATTTATTTAATAATATTTAACTATTAATACTTTACTTAAATGCTAATAATGAAATAAAAAAAATAATTAATCTATAACAGTATTTTTTGCAATTTAAATTTAAGACAGCATAAATTATTTTACAACAGTTTTAGCATTAAAAATATTAGAATAATCTTTTTAATTTTATTAATATCCATCTCGACAATCTCAATTGGTGGACCATCATCAGGGCTATCAAAATATTTTGAGACATTTCTCATCCCTTTATACTACTTTAGGTATATTTGAAAATCCATCCTCACCACCAATTGCAAGACTATTCTCCATGGTCCAGTTCTTCCCTGTCTCTCAAGACAAACCCAAGTTATCCAAACTTATCAAAATATTGTAAGACTCTTCCTCAACTCTTCAAACTACTTTATACTTAAAAAAAATGAAAATCCATCCTCACCTGGACTGCAAGACTATTCTCCACAGTCCACTTCTTCCCTGGGTTTGTCCTGAGAGATTTCTATCTTGTAATTATCCATACTTCGCTCTTTATGTCACACTTATCAAGATCAACCTCCTCCTCAGCATTCAAACAACCTTCTGCAACACTCTCCACTAAAAATCTTTCTTATATCCTACTACATCTTTTTAACAATATTCTTCTGGAAAAATACGAAACATTCCTTGATAAACAAGAAGAAAATGAACTTCATGTGGAGACTTTTGTTTTGCAAAAAAGGTAACAAACAAAGACTTTTCTGCTGGGCGATCATCTAAAGTGAAAAATTATTTGCAGATCATGAAAGCGAGAAAGAAACATTGAAGATACCGTTGGATATAATACGAAAGGGAATTCGACTGGGAACTAGAACATCGAAAGGACTGAAGGTAAATATTAAATAGTATCATCTGTCAATGGTATGAGTTAATGTCAATGCATTTTTTTTATTTATCTTATTATTATTTTGCAAACAGTTTTCTAGAATTTTACAGGAACAATTTAAGGGACAATTTTCCAAACATTGTAAAATATTAGGTAGCAAGAAATCAAGTTTTTAAAAGGAGATTGTTGTATAAAAGGTAACATTTTTTTAGTTTTTTTGCT
The DNA here is from genome assembly GCA_035357415.1 of Ophraella communa. Classification (NCBI taxonomy): domain Eukaryota; kingdom Metazoa; phylum Arthropoda; class Insecta; order Coleoptera; family Chrysomelidae; genus Ophraella; species Ophraella communa. Next base: position 30,363,975 of record CM068992.1, on the reverse strand, counting down.
TTATAATTTACAGGTCTATTACAAGGAAAAAGGAAGAAAAAATTTAATAAAAATATATTAATATAAAAGAATGTTAAATTATTTCGTTTGTTATTAACATTTGTAGGTCAATTTTTATGGAAGACATTATCAGATATAAAGGAACTACAGAATTTGTTGGTTCGTTATACAAGGTAAATTTTTTCAAGCGTTTTAATGCAATTGTGGATTTTTGAATGGTGTGGTAGATACTAATCTGGATTGGGAAAATATTTAGTTGAGGTGGGGCATGCACTTGGGATTGTAGTTTTAACACATCGTGTGAGCTGCAGCTTGCAATATTAATTTAACCATAGTACATTTGATTATTATGATATTTTGATTTTCCATTGCACAAATCCTGTTAAGAAATTCATTATTTCTAAGATTTATTTTTATTTTTCAGGAAGTAACAATTTTAATTGTTTTATTTTGTTGTGTAAAGACTTACATTCTTTTTAGGAAGTAGAGAACTTGAAGGCTCCATATAGCTATTGGTATATTATGAAAAATTGAATGAAAATCATTTCAGGTTAAAAGAGTTGGTACCCGATTGATAGATTGGAACAGGTGAATGGAAAATCAAAGGAAAAACGTGAATAAAAAAAGACAGCCCGACATTTACACACAGATGATTTCACTGTGTGTAAAGGGCGGTTCAGAACGACCACTTGGCCAGTGCTTGCACTGACCAACGTCGTTTATCAACAAGGTAAGTACCAAAAAAGTTTCTATATTATTTAGGACCTATCTAATAGTCCTGATAAATATTCGACTTCAAACAGAATGTGGTTTGAACACCCTGTATATTTTGTATATTGAATAAAATTACTATAGGTAAATATCTACGACCTAAAAGAGCATAGTTGTGTTATAAAAACATCACGTCCAATGTCATAGCGTGTATTTAACTAAGGTCCGGTAAATAAAACAGGTAAACATATTCAATGGTCTACGGATATAAATAGATAGACGTTATTCGCGTTCAAGTTCAATATACGAGGGTTGTTGGAAAGGTTTCCGACCTAACAAAGATACTGGACATTTTTTCTTCAAATTAATTTATCTCGGCGTCTTTCTCTGCAAAATAATTGTTTACGAAGGTGATGGCCTCCTCATTCGACGAAAATCTCTGTCCGCCGAGCGCAACTTTTAGCTTAGGAAACAAAAAAAGTCGCTTGGGGCTAGATCTGGTGAGAAAGGAGGGTGGTCAAGTAGTTCAAACCGTAATTTGAGGATTCTCGCCATGAAAACCGCTGAGGTGTGAGACGGCGCATTGTCTTGGTGAAACAAAATTCTTTTTTTCTGCAAATGTGGCCGTTTTTCCGCAATTTCTGCCTTCAGCTTGTCAAGTAATGATGCTCCTGTAATGGTTTTTCCTTTTTGAAGATAATCGATTAAGATAACTCCATGACTAACCCAGGAAACAGTTGCCATCACTTTCCCAGCCGAAGGAACAACCTTTTCTTTTTTTGGAGCCGATTCCCTCTTCGCAGTCCATTGTTTTGACTGTGTTTTTGTTTCTGGAGTATAATGGTGTATCCAAGTTTCATCTACAGTAATTAATCGGCGCCAAAACTCTGATTTATTGCGCCTAAACTGCGCCAACAGAGAGTTGGAAATGTTCATTCGAACAGGTTTTTGGTCCAAAGTGAGCAAACGCGTCACCCAACGCGCGGACAGCTTTCTCATGCCTAAATCTTGATTCAATACGTGACAAACACGTTCTTTGAACATATTTATAGTCTCTGCTATCTCTCTAATTTTAATTCGACGGTTGTCTAGCACCATTTGGTGAACTTGAGCGATATTATCGTCAGTGGTTGCAGTTTTTGGACGTCCCGAACGTTCATCGTCACCCAAGCTGGTACGGCCACGTTTAAATTCAGCAGCCCAAAATATCACGGTGGTAAATGATGGTGCAGAGTCCCCGTACACAGCGTCCAACTCGTTTTTGATTTGCGTAGGCGTATTGCCTTTCAAAAACAAATATTTAATGACAGCTCGATACTAGATTTTAAAAACACTCACATCGACTCACTCAAATGATTGTCAAACAACAACTGCGCGTCCAAAATGGCTGAAATTTTAGTGGGTACCTTTCAAAGCATGCGCAAACACATTCCCCAACTTTTGTTTACGAGTGCAGTTTCAGATAACCCTCGTATGTTCGCTATGTTGTTAGTGTAACAAGAAGAGGTAAGTACTCTTGAAGAAAATGATTGTATGACCAATTTCCAACAATAGACCAATCCAGATTTTCACATAGAATTGGTATTGATGATGGCATGGGTATTTTCATCACTCCATACATGAATGTTAAGCAAATTTGTATTTTCTTCTCGGGAAAAATTTGATTCATCAGTAAACAACATATTTGTTTAAAAATTATTTTTTTCTGCAATTTTTTGGATTAGGTATTGGGAAAAATGTAACGGAGGTTGAAAATAACGTGGCAAAAGTTTTTGTAGACGCTGCAAGTGACATGGATGTAATTGTTGCGCAAAATGCGTATGAAGTTCACCAGTAATGTTCCTGGTACTTGTTTCAAGATGTTCTTCAATTATATCAAGCACAATATCTTTTTTTCTTATCATACATACAAGCTTCTGAAACTGGAACATACTGTGACATTTATTTAACAAAATGCAATTTTGATGAAAACCAAGGTGACAGTTTATAAAAAATCTGAACACTGGCTTTAATATATCTTCAAAAAAAGTTTTGCAATCTGCACTAATACGACATAAGTCCACTTTTGTCCCATCCTCTTTTGTCGCGTTCTTCTAATGAACTTAGTGTATTATTTACGAATTTTCGTCGTGTTTGTACTCCGAGCACATCCACATTTGTTATTTGAAGTTTACCAGATATATTATATACATATATATGAACCACGAGGGTTTTATTTCATCTGAAAATGTTTTCAGCACAAAGTTTTGGAAATGTTCGTGATAGCATTGAAGTTTTTTAATTTTGTTATTCCAGAGATACCGCAACGGAAAAACAAAACCTGATAAATTTCTCGTAAGAGTCATTCGACACACGTTTTCTTACATTTTTCACAAAATATGTCGTACACAACCACGCCCTTTGGCATGCCAGATACTGCTTTTACGTCATATACTTACATCAAGAAAAATTACTGTTATTTCAGAACTATAATTAGATTTATTATGTCGATTCTTACTTTGTAGGAGTTCATTATAGGGAGAACAAAAAACTAATTACTATTTAAGGGAGTATAACCCAAATAAGAAGTAAAAATAATAAGGGAAACAAACCCCTCAGCCTCCCTCTACCAGCTAGACTCGAACCATCCCTAGCGATAGTACAATTTGTGTTTCATACCCTATTGGACGTATATTAGGTGACTATTTGGGACGATAATAGGAAAAAACAGAAATATTACATTTATATAAAAAGACAGTACATAACAGGTCGGCTGAAAAGTCCCCGGTCTACCATAGTAAAACACAATATTTTGACAAAATTCATTTTTTTTATTCAACATAGTTGCCTTCAAGGGCGATACAGCGATTATAGCGACCTTCCAACTTTTCGATGCCATTTTTGTAGTACTCCTTCGGTTTGTCCTCAAAATAGGCTTCAGTTTCGGCGATTACCTCAGTATCAGAGCCAAATTTTTTTCGCGCGAGCATTCTCTTCAGGTCAGAGAAAAGGAAAAAGTCGCCGGGGGCTAGATCTGGAGAATACGGTGGGTGAGGAAGCAATTCGAAGCCCAATTCATGCAATTTTGCCATCGTTTTCGATTATTTGTGATACGGTGCATTGTCTTGATGAAACAACACTTTTTTCTTCTTCATATGGGGCCGTTTTTTCGCGATTTCAGTCTTCAATCGCTCCAATAATGCACATTAATAGTCGCTGTTGATTGTTTTTCCCTTTTCCAAATAGTCGATGAACAATATACCGTGTGTATCCCAAAAAACTGAGGCCATAACTTTGCCAGCTGACTGTTGAGTCTTTCCACGCTTTGGTGGCGGTTTACAGGCCGCAGTCCACTCAGCTGACTGTCGATTGGACTCGGGCGTGTAGTGATGGAGCCAAGTTTCATCCATAGTCACATATCGACGCAAAAAATCGGGTTTATTACGACTTAACAGCTGCAAACACTGCTCAGAATCATCAATTCGTTGCTGTTTTTGGTCGATTGTGAGCACGCGCGGCACCCATTTCGCACAGAGCTTCCGCATACCCAAATATTCGTGAACGATATGTCCAACACGTTCCTTAGATATCTTTAGAGTGTCAGCTATCTCGATCATATTCACTTTACGGCCACTCAAAATCATTTTGTGGATTTTTTTAATATTTTCGTCGGTAACCACCTCTTTTGGGCGTCCACTGCGTTCACCGTCTTCGGTGCTCATTTCACCACGCTTGAATTTTGCGTACCAGTCAATGGTTGTTGATTTTCCTGGCGCAGAGTCCGAAAACTCATTATCAAGCCAAGCTTTTGCTTCAACTGTATTTTTTCCTTTCAAATAACAATATTTAATAAGCACACGAAATTCTTTCTGAAAATAACAAAACATGCTTCACTAAAAATGCAATATCTCACAAACTAATAGTCCGACAACTGTCAAATTTTTACACGAATCTTTTGAAGGTTGATACTATCTAAAAATGAAATGGATTTAATTCTAGTGTCGTCATCTATAGGTCAGACCGGGGACTTTTCAGCCGACCTGTTAGAAATCTTGTAACTGCTAGTATAGCACTATTGAGAAAAAATTATTTAAGTAATAAATACTAACTGACATAAAAATTCAAATGTATATGTCTAAAAATTTTCATTTTGCCAATTTTTTTTTAAATAATTATGTAAATAGGCATAAAAATATTTATTAAAATTATAACTGTGTTTTTACGGTGCTCACGACACCTGACAACTGTCAAACTATCTACTATACAGGTTAAATCAATAGGAGGGGTAAAGACATAAAATTTTGCCATATTTTAAAATGTTCCGTATGCCGTACGTAATCCCTCTCTATTTAAAATTTATTTACCGAAACGCCAGCTTGAAGAGAATAAATATTTCAAAGCTCGTATAGTCGGCGTCTAAAAAACGATGAATTTTCATTTTCTCGTCCCTAATTTTCTTGAAAGCCCTTACGGCTATACGTTTTGATGCGACAATAAACATCGGCCAGTAAAGAAGCCATTAGAATGGAAACTTATCCGGTACAAAAAAAAAGTAACGAGATAATTTTGAGCTACGTTTAAGTGAAATATGAAAAAGCCTCGTGGGTCGTTGAATTTTTTAAACGAAAGCACGAAGAGTTTTCATTATTTGAATGCTTCTTGCGCTGCATGAAACGAAAATGATGTCGATAAAGGACAGAAGTAGAAAGATATCGAAAGAAAATCATTTTATCTTCGATTGATAATACGTGTAATAATTTCGAAATTATTTATTGTAATAGAAAGTAAAAATTATCATTCTTGAGTTATTTGATTGTATGTATGTATGTATGTATGTATGTATGTATGTATGTATGTATGTATGAGTTAGGGGTGATAATTACACTGCGACCTATAGGATCTATTGTGTCCCCCCTTACTTGACATGTTCTGATGTTTTCTCAGATTTATATCAGCTCTTCGAGTCCTATTTTCCTGAGGAAGTTTAGGACATCGTCGAGCTGCAAATCAGGTAGATCCCCTTCCTCTATTTCATGTGCTCCTAGGTATCTAGCCATAGAATTTTGCAAGGCAGGGCATTCTGAGAGTATGTGTATTGAAGTTTCATCCTCTTCCTCACAGAATCTGCACTTTGCTTCATCTGCTAACCCTAGTTTCTTCATGTGGCTTCTTAACCGGCAATGCCCGGTTAATATTCCTGTTAGAATTCGGAGCCTTTTTTTACTGATGTTGAGGCAGCTAAGAGATCTCTTCTGGTCATAGTTCCCCAGTAGTATCTTAGATTGCCTCAGTCCTTCCAGCTGATTCCAGTACTTGGATTTTTCCTTCTCCATTTCTTCCCCTAGTTTTCCTAAGATTACTCTACTGCTGATCCCACAAGATGGTTCTGGTCCCAAATGTGGGGTTTCAGCTCCTTTTTTTGTTACCAGCTTATCTGCTGTTTCGTTCCCATCTATTCCTATGTGTCCCGGAACCCATAGAAGGGTGTTCTTCTGGCCTAGTTCATTTAGTTTGCCTAGGCATTCCCAAACCATCTTCGAACTGATTATATTTGAACTCAGCGCTTTGATAAATGCTTGACTATCCGACATAATCACAATCTCTTGTCTGCGGTAGTTTCTTTCAATATTGAATTCCACACATCTTTCGATGGTGCCGACTTCTGCTTGAAAGATGCTCGGGTATGTGCCCAAGCTTTCTGAGTATTTGGCTCTCGGTCCAAAAACTCCTATCCCAGTTCCCTCGTCTAGCTTGGAACCGTCCGTATACCACTTTATGGTATTCTGGTTTAAATTCTGTATGGTGTCTTCATCCCATTCAGATTTTTTACTTAACTTTGTGATGAATTTTCTCACAAAGTTGAATTTCTTTGGCATATCATCTTGGGGCATTCCCAAGTTTGATCAAAATGAAGTGATCGAGGTTTTTCCTTGATAATTCCTTCTTTGATCATTCTATATATCGTTTTCTTCCTTACACTTTCTAATAGAATGTGCAGCGGGGTCAAGTTTAAAATCAACTCCATCGCAGCAGTGGGGCAAGTTCCCATTGCTCCAGTGATACATGAACAGGCTAGTCTCTGAATCTTCGAAAGATTTTTCCTCGTCGTATTCAGATTAGCCCTTGCTCCCCAAGCCACTGCCTCATATGTGATCATTGGTCTCACTATTGCTGTGTACATCCATTGCAGAATACGTGGGTTGCATCGCCAGTTCTTTCCTGCAATGTTCCTGCACACCATGAGGACCTTGGTTGCTTTGTGTATTACTTCGTCTTCGTGTTTATTCCAGAGTAACCTGCTATCTAGGATTAGCCCTAGATATTTGACCTCTGTTTTCCACTCGACGATGTTCTCCCCTATTCTTATGATTTTTAGATTGGGTTTCTTTTTCCTTGTAAAGGCTACTAGTGTGGTTTTGGTGGGGTTGATGCTGAGTCCCACCGAGTCACACCATTGTTTCGCAATGTTCAGTCCTCTTTGAACAATATCACAGAGGACATTTTCATACTTCCCTTTTGCCAGGATAACCATGTCGTCGGAATACCCTTGACATGGTATGCCTTCCCTGGTCAATTGACTAAGTAGACTGTCCACAGAGAGACTCTACATAAGCGGGGATGTAACTCCCCCTGTGGACAGCCTCTGATCACATTAATGAAGATAGTGTCTTGTCCTGCCTCCATTTCTGCGATTCTTGTAGATAGCAGTTGCGACATCCAGATGGAAGTCGTTCTATCTACTCCTTTCTCAATCAGTGCTCTTTTGACTGCCTCATGTGGCGTATTGTCAAAGGCCCCTTCTATGTCTAGAAAGGCACATACCACGGTCTCTTTTTTATTCAGAGCGTCTTGGATTTCGTCAGTCAATTGTATTAAAGCGGTTTCCGTGGACTTTCCCGCTTGGTACGCATGCTGACGGGGGTGCAGTGGCACCTGCTCCAAGATTTCTGTTCTAATGTAGTTGTCTACAGCTTCTTCCATCGTTTTGAGAACAAACGATGTGAGGCTGATCGGTCTAAGGGATTTGGGTTGCGTAGTGTCCCGTTTCCCTGCTTTTGGGATGAAGGTGATTTTGGCCTTTCTCCACGCTTCCGGTATGTATCCCAGTTCAAGGCTTCTCCGATTAATTCGTATCAAGTGTGGAATTATTGCCTCTTGGCCCTGTTGAAGTAGGGCAGGAAATATTCCATCCGTTCCAGGGGTTTTGAACGGCTGGAAGGTGTTCATAGCCCATCTCAGCCGTTCCTCACTGCATATGTGCTTTGCCATTGCAGTGTCTTCCCTGGTAGGTCTTTTAGCTTTCTCATTTGTTTTTCCGGAAGGTTAAACTAATTATTAATTTTCATATTTTTACAAAAAAAAAATAGTCAATGTTTACCAAACTGGGATGTACGTTAACAATGCAATAAAAAGTTTCCACATTTATTTTGAGTAGGTATAGGGAAATCTTTCTTCTAATTAATGAAAGAACTGTTTTTTGGTAAAATTCAGTGTTTTCAGTGTAAGACAAATAGTTTTAAACATAGATATTTGATAAAAGTATAGTGTGGATAAGCCACTTAATAGTATATTACGTAACTAGAGTTGTAAGTAACCCATTACGCACGAAGTAAAAAGGTTTACGCACAAAGTCGCGTATATTTCAAATATTATTTTTGTACGCAATTTTCTGAAATTTAAAATTAGCTGCTTTATATCAGATTTTTATCAAAATTTCATTACTGAGTAGTAAACGTTAGCTACAATAATTTTACAAACTCTTATTTCTGAAATTTTTGTTCCTGTGCGAATATTTTTTTTTTCGTTTAACCAAATGCATCGTCAGCGGTTTTTAGATAATATATAAAGGTTTAGGCCATTTCGGCTCCACGTGTGGACGTAATTTACCATCAACCATAATACCCTAGTCACGAACATACTATTCACCCTCGTCATCAAGGACATTCCCCAACGATAGGGTGGAAAGCGGGGGAAACACAAGTGATTTTCTAATATATATGTATAGAGCTCGTTTGTTTGAAATTTAAGATAACTCATGTCGTTTCTATAATTTATGTCTCAAAACGATTGGAGGAAATTGGAACACGATGTTCTCATCAGTTCCCCCTCCAGAGTTGCCGTTACATCGTGAGTATAATAATAATAATAATAATAATAGTAGTAATAGGGTTGCGATTTTGTTGAGAACCTTCAGGTTGAAAGGGAATTTTATATTTTTATAGGAATACACACAAAAATCAACGCCAGTGTTTCTTGGGTCTATAATAAATTCCAAATTCTAAAATCCATAATATTGACCCAAAACCCTCTATTTTTTAACAATTCCGTTACTTTAGTTACCTAATTACGCTCAATATTTTTTTTCGCTGCAAAATCTCACCGTAACATGTAAATCCTTGATTGGTGCTAATCTCCAGGACTTCTAGAAGCCGTTCAAAAGTCCTAATCTTTGTTCTTCGATACGTTTATACTTAATTACATTGCGAAAAAAAGGTTGATTCTTATTTATCGAGCGTTGCCAATACGTTTCTTTGTACGTTTCTATAAATATGTACAGTAACCGAAATAATTTACGCCTATGTCTGTAAGCGTCAAAAATCGCACTGTCAACTTTGCTTGCAAGTGACATTTAACAATATCATGCGCCTAATAAGATCTCATAACATACACGTGCGTTTAGAAAATGAAATTGTTATCTACGTAATACTTTATTTGGTCGATTATAATACTTTTAGTAAATAGAAAAATGTTAAAGAAAAAACTATTAATATTAGAGACATTCCATTTAAATTAAAAGAGTAATGTCACTAAATGTCGGCAACACACTATACAATTTCTCAAAAATAAGTCTAATTTTCTCATAGTATGTTATAGAAATAAACGGCATGTCATTTACACTGTAAAGTTTTCTATGCGAACGAATATTTTCTCAACTTCACCTTCTAGTAGTGAAAATGATGACATTATGAGCACAATAGAAAAAGCTCAAGCTGCCACACATTACCTATCAAAAACTTATGGATTGGCGACACAAGCTCAACGTAAAATCATTTTCGGAGAACGTTTTCCTTGCATACTTTGAAGAATTATCAAAAACTATGAAACCACCTTTCAGAACTGGAGATAGTGTATGTTTATGGATGCTTCCAGATTTCGGCTGAATATGTGTAGGCAGCAAACTGCTTATTGCAATATTTGCAGCCTCCACATTCTCCCCCGATCCAGAATTATTAATTGTACACTCAACAAACTTTAAATTCAACCAAATTAGCACCTTAATTTGACATCTTACTTCATAACTACAAATTATGGGTTTTAAAATTAACAAGACCGTAGAAAAAACAGTATATACCACTAGGGAGAGATGCTACTTCGTCTATCATCTAAGACAGCTTTATATAAAGAATTCTAAATGTAAAGGGATTGATTAGATAATATTTTACTTACTCAGATTCGTTATTTTCGAATATCAATTGACCCTCTTGTTTTTCGTACTCCTTTCCTTGTTTGGCGGTGCCATCTTCCGTCCAATAAGGCAGGATGACTTTTCCTCTGGCCCCGGAACATCTGACGACTTTCAAATCGTATTGTCCGACGCTTTCCACCAGTTCGTGGTTTTGTGCTTCGAATTTGAACAGACCTCCGTGATCGTCGTCCAAGATAATCACCGTTGCCAAGACGGGACTTCCCAGACTTCCAGCAGGATGCGAAGACGATAGTCGGATGTAGAAATGTTCGTCTGGTTCGAAAACGTCGTCGTCGATTACTTCCAAACGGATCCTGTAACAGATTATGGTTATATTAATTGCTAAAAACCATTAAAAAGTGTTATACAGAGTGAGTAAGTTTATTCTGGACCGGTCAGCTGTGTTCTGTTGCGTGCAGGGGTCTCGGGTCGGTTTTTTGCGGCAGTTTTTTTATAACTCATAAAGTCGGTGTCTAGTGCGGTGGCGGAGAGTCCAGATTTTTATTTGGGGCAGTTAGATATATTTTTGTTTCGGTAATTGATTTTTAATAATTGGTTTCCGTATTGCAATTTTTGCCCATATTAATTGATAACCTTAAATAAGTTACATTATTATGGCAGCGTGTTGGAGACCTTTTGAATCAGAAAATGGAAATCCAGATCAAAATTAAAATTCAGAAGTTATGATATCGCCAACAGGTGAGGTTAGTAGCGAATTTTGCAATAAAGATTTACACATTCAGTGTCAGAGGGTTATTTTAAATATGTACCAGTGTTTGAAATATAAAGATAATAAAAAATCAGATGCGGTTATCATAAAGCGAATTAATACCTCAACTAAAATTTCTATTTACACTATTTCTCGGGTTATCAAGCGCAGGTGCCGGAAAACAAAAAAAAATAAGGATATCGAAATCTACACTATATCCAATATTCAAAAGCTTTGATGGTGATTTTTATTTAATAATATTTGATGTTTTTTTCTACTGCAAAAATACGTATTTTAACAAAAACAGGTCTGTGAAAGCACGAATCACCCTGTAAATAACAGATATTTTATTTTCTCTATTAGTTATGTATTTTGTTTTAATATATGTGGCAGTAACATCAAAAAATATTTAAGAGCTACTTTCTGGGGACCGTTTTAAATATGTCGGGGTTTTGAACTTCAACGCCCTGTATCTCAAAATCTAGCCCTATGATAAGGTTGGGCCCATGGAGACTTTTGATCAGGACATCAAATTAATATTAATATACAGTGTGTAAAAGCCAAATGGAATAAATTCATTATTTCGGTTACTGTACATATTTATAAAAAATCCCGAAACACGTCAAATTTAAGTTATAACTTGACATTCTTTAATGTGAAAATGCAACCCCTACCTTCAACCCCCTTAGAATGACAGGTACAACCCCTATTTTTTTAAATGGGAAGTATAGACTTGTGATATATCATTTGAAAGGTCTATTCATTCTCTATTCAAAAATGTTATTGTTTTTAAATTCGATGCAAAAATTAACATTAAAAAAATTAAAATCATGTTGTTACCGAAATTCGCTAAAATATACTCGAAACTTATTACAATATACTTAAAACTTATTTCCCGTTTAGATCTTGATAGTGAGAAAGTGAACAAAAACCATAGCAATGTGGTTTTTAGATGGTAACCATTAAAAAACTTTAAAGAATTTCCGTGGCAACGCTATTTTAACAAGCAGTAGTAAATTGTTTTATTTAAGTTGTCATTGTTGTAATTTAAGTATAAAGTTTGTTCAATTCAATTCTGAAAAATGGTTAGATTAACGGAAATGCATGAAATAACAGTTTTACAAATGATTGGTTACGGAGATAACATCCGAACACAACAGGAAGTAACTCGCCTATTTCATGAGAAATTTCCTAATTTACCGCCCATATCCCAAGGAACAATAAGTAAAATAGAAAAGCAGTTTCGCGAGTTTGGTCATGTAAGGCAGATAAAAAAAGCAGCTGCCAATGCACTGAGTGACGAACTCAAATTAGATGTGTTGCTTGAGTTTCAGGAAAACCCACATACATCGAGTAGACAGGCATCCACTACATTCAATGCTAGCCATACATCGATAGCAAACATATTAAAAGAAAATAAATCGCATCCGTATAAGATGATACCTACTCAGGAGCTGATGGAAGACGATTTTGATAGGAGAACTTTTTTTTGTGAGCTAATGATGGACATGTTGGATAACAATATTATCCAATTAGAAGACGTTATGTTTTCTGATGAGTGTACTTTTTTACTTAACGGTCATGCTAATCGGCAAAATTGCCGCTACTGGTCCACGGAAAATCCTCACTGGATGAGAGAAGAACACACTCAATACCCTCAAAAGGTTAATGTTTGGGCAGGGATTGTAGGGAACAATATCATTGGTCCCTTTTTTATTGAGGGCAACTTAAATGGCAACAATTATTTGGCACTACTTCAAAATGATGTCATTCCAACGTTGGCAAATTTATATCCTGATCCAGGTAACCCTCAAGTTCCAGCGAATACGATATGGTTTCAGCAGGATGGAGCACCACCACATTACCAACTTAAAGTCCGGCAGTACCTCGATACAATATTGCCCAATCGGTGGATAGGGAGGCGAGGATCGATTGAATGGCCAGCGCGATCACCTGATCTTACATTATTAGATTTCTTTTTATGGGGATATGTGAAGAGCCATGTGTACAAAACTAAACCTTCTGATTTAAATGACTTAAAAGAACGAATAACGCTTGCGATTAGGTCGATCACGCCTGATATGTTAAATAATGTTAGAAGACAGTTTTATTTGAGATTAGGATGTTGCCAAGACGTTCGCGGAGAACATTTTGAACATTTACTTCATTAACATTCATAGTTCTTTTTCGTGTTCTACATTTTATTACGTTTTGCATTACATTTTAGTTTTTGATTGTATTGTAGCGAATTTCGGTAACAACATGATATTAATTTTTTTTTATGTTAATGTTTGCATTAAATTTAAAAACAATAACATTTTTGAATAGAGAATGAAGAGACCTTTCAAATGATAAATATATCACAAGCCTATACTTCCCATTTAAAAAATTGGGGGTTGTACCTGTCATTCTAAGGGGTTTGAAGGTAGGGGTTGCATTTTCACGTTAAAGAATGTCAAGTTATAATTTAAATTTGACGTGTTTCGGGATTTTTTATAAATATGTACATGTAACCGAAATAATGAATTTATTCCATTTGGCTTTTACACACTGTATAACAAAAATTCAGACAATTTTCATTTTTTGTTTTTCAACAAAAAGACGATTTAAACTGTGAATATTTTGGTCTTTTATACATCTAAACGATACCATACATTCATATTAAAATATGCTGTGTAATGAAAATATATAACCTCGAATTATGATTGGGCGTTGTCGAGTGAAATAGCAAATTACTGATAATATTATTGGAAAATTTGAACTCTGCCATATCATGTCAACTCACAACTAATCCGTATCATTAAATTGCATTTCCAATAAAAACTTTATTATAAAAACCCTGTAATATCAGTATTATTTATTCTGATTGCTTCCACCGACGTTTCTTGCCTTTTTTTCTTCGACATTTAACAAAATTCTAAACACTTTTTATTAAATATTATCTCATAATGGTTTTCCTCCAACTCTTTTGATAACCGACGACTTTCTGTCTTCGGTAAACACCTCGAGCGGCTCCTTCTTTATCGATTATGGTTTAAAGATGAAATTCCTGTGTTTGCATAAACTATTAGGTCGCTTCTCGATGCATTTCAAATAACGTAATATCCATATTTAAACGGAAAAATGATTATTTTGCATAAACGTTTTTCTAATTCCACGAAACAATAACAAGACCAGTACCGGACCGTATAATACATTTTTTCTACGTTGGGTGCCAAATGTGCGAGTTTTTCCCCACGTTGGGCGCCAAATATGCGAGTTTCCCCACGTTGGGCGCCAAATATGCGAGTCTTGTATTATAGATATACACATCGTTTTGTTTCCATGGATTGTTTTTTAGTTTTTGATTTAAAAAATAGTCGATTAATAAGGTTGTTGAAGATTAATCCGATCGAAGAAACAACTGACAGAATTTATGTCTAAAGTACAGTGAAGTTATTGGAAAATAGTAGAACTGACCTTTGTTGTGGCTTCTATTTTTGGCGCCCTTACGTACTTTGCGACCTTGGCCACTGCCACCTTTTGGTAGACTGATAAAGTTCACGTTTATCACTCAAGATTTCTGGTGTAGTTTGACGGTATTCATTATTGTAAATCATCCAATAACGCAAGCTGAGTAGCGTAAATCTTGGATTTTAGGTAACCCCAATAGGAAAAAGTGCAGTGGAGCCAGATCTGGTGATGTGGGTGGCCACTCAATATGACCATTAACTGACTTACTACTAATAACCTTTGAAATGTGTCAGATACGAATAAATTCCACATTGCCTCTTTCACTAGATGTTTAATTACCTATGGATTGATCATGTTCATTTTAAAGTCAGAAAATAGGGGTTTTAAGTTTTCATTGGACCACCTTGTATATCTAAAGCGTACAAAAATAAGTGTATGGAAATTTTCAAGAAAGATAATTGAAATTTGTTTTAAAATGGTATTTTGGTCTATCTAGAGCTTGGTGAGCTGGCATACTAGATATTTCAATGCGTGCCAAGCGTAGCGAGGTTCGCAGCAACTAAATAAAAGTATGTATATGATATTTTTCTTTACAGTATGTTTTCTAAATTTTTTATATTATTTTTCTCGTTAGTCGATATATACTAAAATTATATACAGGACAGATTATTTTATACACATTTTGTTTGTAAAGTTCTATACACTTTTTACTTTTAAGTTATTTTGTTTACAATTTTCTATATTGTAATATTCTTGACTCGGCTCCTTCGTCGCCTCGTCCATAAACATCTATCTCGTATCGTAATAAGTTACTTTCCGGACGTGTATCGTACTATATTTTTTTCATACTTCCTTTGGTTTTAAACGCAATAAAATATGAAACTGAAATGACATATTTGATAATTTTATTAGGAAGTCATGTAGACTGCTGTGAAAAACTTGTTACTTGATGGATTATAGACATGGAAAATGTCTGTTTCAAAGAGCTGGTATACATACTGTTGGCGGAGCACCTAAGAAAATAGCTGAGTTCTTAAAACCAGACCAACCAGAAAAGTATACAGGTCATTGCTTCAGGAGGACATACTCAACGTTGTTGGCCAATTCTGGAGCTGACCTTAAAGTTCTAAAACAGCGCGATGGATGGAAGAGTTCTTCAGTTGCAGAAAAAAGTATATAGAAGAATCGATGACGGAATAAACTCTACACAAATAAAGGGATTGTTCATAATAATTTCTACAAACCCAGTACATTACTCCATTAATTTTCATATGAATGTTAATGGTATAAAGCTGGGGAATATAATTATAATTAACGACAATATAGGATGCTACTATACTGCACGCAAAAGTAAATATTTTCACAGTTAAATGTAATCATTGGAAGGAGAATGAAGAGACCTTTCAAACGATATATCACAAGCTCATACTTCCTATTTAAAAAATTGGGGGTTGCTTAACTGTCACTCAAAGGGGGTTGAAGGTAAGGGATCAATGTTTCACTTTAAAGAATGTCAATTTATAATTTAAATTTGACGTGTTTCGGGATTTTTCACATTGTATACTAAATAAATAGTAAATTTTGTAGAATCCTTTAGAAAATAATTTGTTTTTCTACATCTTGTAGTTTTCTAAAAAATGTGTTGTTATTTAATATTAAACAGAGTATATGGGACATACAATGGACTAGTTTAGTGATTTTTTTTTATATTTGCATCTTATAAAATAGGTTTTTAGTGGTTCAACTGTACAAATAAAATTTTTATAAAATTAATCCTCTAGCCATAATCGGCTTTTGAAATTTAAATTTAATGGTTACATACGTCATAAGTGGTAAGTGACGTGTTTCAATAAGATTGGTAGAAAATTTGCGATGTTGTCGATATGCTTTAATATTAACCGAGAAACTTATCTCTCTCTCTTATTTGTTGTCATTAAAAAGAGATAAACATATCGATATTTTTGTTCTCTGATTGACACTTTATCAAATAAGGAGTAAAACACTAAACAATATATTCTGTCATTTTCGTTAGTTTAATTTGTTGTTTGGTTGTGTTTGGTTTATGAAAGAAATTACTTCTATACTATTTTTGGTTCGAAAATAAAAATCCCTAACACCTTCTCTTGGTGTTATAGCGGTTCCTTCAAAAATAACCAATAGAAGTAATTGTTCTCTCGGGGAGCAACCATTCTATCGGTACAGTGAGAGAACGAATTTCAAGAATACGGTTTTGGCATTTTCAATAGAACCACACCCACTTTCTATTGGCTGTTCTATTCTATCACCGTCAAGAATAGGGGTCTTGTTTGTTTATTACAGATAAACACGATTTTCTCTCCTGTCATATATCTTGTCAACTGGTACAATCAGTTAGTCACAGAACACGGTGTTTTGTGCCGCCAGTTCTTTGAGAATACTTGAAACGAACGTAGCTAAACTGTGACAACGTTGACTTTTAAACACACTTCATTATTGGTTATTAGTTGGCGCTACGTTTAAAACTAATTATTTATTGCTAAATTTTACGAAATGAGAAAAATTACTTGCAAAATGAATACCAATATAAGTAAGTAGGTATCTTATCCTAAATATATTGTAATAAATTACAATTATAATGTATGTACAGATTGCATAAATATTGTTATTATTGATGTAATTATTAATTTGTTGTTTTATAATTTGAAATTTTTATTTTTAAAGTTTTGTGGGGCTATTATTTATATTTAAATTTGTTTCAATTTTAATTTAATTCTTTTTTAATCTAAAACACCCTAAAATTTCTTTATTTTATTGATCCTTCTGTTTGAAAAATAATTATGTTATCAAATTTGAAATATGTAATTTTATTTATCATTTATTATTAAATTTTATATATCAAAATTAATTATTTAGCATTATAGACTCATAAACTCAGTAGTCAGTTCAAATGTAAGATTTAACAATATTTTATTTGTTAACTTTGTTTTCCCTAAAAGAATAATATACCCTTGATCTCTTTAATGATACGACTATGGCAGATTTTGTGCGCATCAACCCCGCACATAGAAACACGTGATCCTTAACGGTTATTTCTGGGGTAAAGAAGCGTGTGTTTATTAGTTGTGAAAAAGTTTCTTAATAATATGATGTTCTCTAATCAAGATTATAAAAGATTATTCAACGATATTGAAATATATTACTCACAATGTTTTTAGAAGTCATGAAAGTGATATAAGTGAATAAAGTTAAAAACATACCCTAAATCACTTGTTCCTGACGGTGAAGGATGGAAATCATTCGTAGTGGCTTCCCAGGTTCGGCTTTCTTCCAATGGTAATTTACAACACGTGCAAATGCATCCTTGGATGGAAATTAAACAGGATTACAACCACTGGATGTTATTTTTCCTTCATTTCTTCCAGATATTTTATTATTATTGCAGGTTAGTCAAAACAAATTTAATTTTTCTTCTTAGGATTTAATATTTATTATTTGGTACACAATTTATAACCATTTACAATTTTTCCAATAGATTTGTTTGAAAATACATTATATGATTTATCATATTACTTTTCAGCCATCTTTTATTTTTAACAGTCACCGGCCATTGTTTTTATGGTAATTTTTAAAATATACTGACGTGGAGTGACCTTTTGATCAAATTAGAATGCTCCCGAATTTTCTTTTTCAAGGGCTTATATACCCTCGGTCAAATTTTCATTATGGCTGCCTTTTCGAGCGTGTTTTGTTTTTATATAACCTCTCTTACATCAAAATTTTGAAAAAATTGACTTTTTAATTATACATTTTCTGACCTTAAAATTATTACAAATTAAATCTGTACTATTTATTTCATTATAAATTAACATTTTTAGAATTTTAAAATCAATTTTTCTTTATTAAAACAGCTGGCTTTTTGGAGTAAACAATGTCAGCCATTTTGACAATTATTAATATCAAATTTAACAATTGTGAGCTAATATCTCTTTTTAGCCAATATTTTTAACAAAAAATGAAATTTTACATATTAAAATATGATCAGATAACTTTTATTTTCAATGAAACCGCTTATATTAGCTTTTATTTGCTTTTAAAATTTTACTATGTCATAGTGATTTATATACAAAATTTATCAAATAAACGAATTAATAACATTCAAAAACATCAAAAAATAACTTAAAATTAATTACTTTACAAAAACATACAATTACGACAAATAGAAACATCAATTAAACATCTAATACTAAGTTTATGTCCTTCTCATACAAGCACCTTTTTAAAGTTTATAGTCAACGTTTTTAATCACCACATCACTATTTATAGTGTTTTTTTTATTGAATTTATCATTCATAAAGTCTTTGATCAAGCTTGATTAAATAGTCTTAGCTTGTAAACACAAACATCACTTTCTCACAGCTTTATTCTATCATGTAATATATTTCAATATCTCTCTTTTTAGGTTCTGTCTTAAATATTGTATTTCTATCAAATCTGAGATGTTCAGGACATAGGGACTACTAGACTTGTACTGATATCCGATACATCATACTACAAGACTCATCATTTGATACTTAAATGAATTTGAAAATGTTGTTTGGGGTAAGTAAAATTTGTTTATCAAATTGTAATCATTGTCTCTGATTCATTTAATTTGCTCAAATATTTAAATTAGTTTGTTGAGATTTAAATTTTTGTATCTTATTTTACTGACTGTATACATTTAAATATTCTCTACTTCATATAATAATTTTAAATAACCTATACCTTACTTATTCTCATTTTATAGCTACTTATAAAAAATATTATTAAAATCATTATTATTATTAACCTTAATTATTATTTATTTAGCTTTTGATCTAACTAACTTAATATAACAAATATGGTTG
The DNA here is from genome assembly GCA_035357415.1 of Ophraella communa. Taxonomy (NCBI): domain Eukaryota; kingdom Metazoa; phylum Arthropoda; class Insecta; order Coleoptera; family Chrysomelidae; genus Ophraella; species Ophraella communa. Next base: position 30,344,792 of record CM068992.1, on the reverse strand, counting down.
GTTTCTTACTAATATTGTATTCCTATGATTTATTATTAACATATTCTAATATTTTTTTTTTAATTTTTTATTTTTAGCTTAAACAAATTAGTGTTTTGGATTTTGATTCTTGAATCGACTACTGGTGTTAGCATTCATTCATTATCAAGATGGTTTTTGTGTTCTTGTGTGTATTACGGTTTACTGGATTGGCTCTAATAAAGAAATTTTTGGTGTATTATTCATTTAATGAGAAGATTTGTAAATAACATTCATGTTTAATGGTTTACTTCAATTCAAGTTATTTATTTGGTAAGTTATATTTACTATTAATTTTTTAAAACATTACAAATTTCCCCCAATTTAATTTTAACAAATTGTTACTCGGTAATAATTTTTAAAATTTAATTCCATTATATTTGATCCAAATCTAATAAGCTTAAAATTCCACTTTGTTATCTTTCAATTCTAACATATACCTTAATTATACCTTACAAATAATCTTCATTAACATCTAACATAAATTCTAATTCATTTGGTTGTATATAACCACTAACTATTCATTGATAACTCATACTTTATTCCTAATTTTAAAATACGATATAATATTTACTTATTCTAGTATCTACGTCTTAAACTATCTTATATTCTAAACTTAGCTAGATTTTTAAAATGTTGGTCTATTGATAGTATGCATATAAGTTTTTAACGTTTACCTTTCCCCTCAATAAATTGTTATGTGGATTTCTTAAAATATAACTGTTTTCATAAGCTTTTTCGATTATAAATGGTCCTATAAACGGTAGTTTTAATTTTGCACACTCATTATTTCTTTTGTTGGCTACCTGTAGTGACCTTTCAATTACCCAATCCCCTTCTTTGAATACCGTTGGTTTCTTTAAATTTTTGTATCTTGTTAAATATCGTTATGCATTTCTTTTTAACTTGATATGAAATATTTTTTTAATTAAATTACTATTTTGCTCTAGTTTTGTACAACTACTAGTGAATTGATATATGATTTGTTACTTCTTCGAATTATTCCTTCAATCTATAAAATTTCTTATTCTCTCTTCACTCTTTTCTTTAACTTTAATGGTACAGGATATATTTTCACCTTAAACTCCTTAACATTTCTCACCTCCATATTATATTCATGTTCGGTAGCTTCTTTTGGCTCCTTAAGCATCAAACACTATACTTCATCAACAAATCTCCTACAATATTGTAATATATTCCATCACAATCAAATTATCATTTTCAAATACATCTTCTTCTTCTATCTACTTCATAATCATAACTTTCTTCTTTATACTTCATATCCATAACTTCTTATTAATCATCTTCATAATTATTTCTAATATAATTAATATTCTTCTTATTATCTTCTACTTCTTCTATCATATCCATTGACATCCATTGTGGGGTTTAATTTTGTTAAATCTATAAAATTATATTTTCTTAAAGTATTTGTGTGAAACGTGTTGCCTATAGCGGTACGCCTACGACAACAATATGATCTCCCACAATATTTTCAAAAAAAAATATGACGCCAATGAAATTAAATTAAACCAAGCTGCTCAAAGCAATGAGACTCTTAAAAATTTTTATGATTAAAAACAAATAACGAAAAAGATACTTAAGTAGTTCCTCCGGTCACTGTATGACGTCACCCGCTCAGGTTACTGGTGTAGGTTCAAGTTCTGCGATTATTCCCTCTAGTCAAATTCTGTGTTTTGTGAGGTTAAAGTTCTGAGACGTTACAGCTGATTGAAGTAAATTAAGAAGTGATCGTTCTCGTTAAATAAATTTGCAGATTAATTTATGTTTGAAATAAACAGAAATTCAAAAGAGATATTTATTGTTCAATGTCGCTAAAAAGAAAATTTATTAGAAAGATTCCAAAATGAATTGGGTTTACTGGTGAGTACAATTTATACTTTTATTCCTATGAAATGTACCTTAAATAAATATATAGTGTGTTCTTAGTTATAAAACCGTATTCTTTAATTGAAATGTATGGATGTGAAAATTCCTGAATATCCTGTTTTCTCTTCCAAGAACAAACTACATCAAAGTTGTAGCACGTGCTAATTTAAATAAAACCTTTATAATACGAATAAATTTTGACAATAAATATAGATCTTGTACAAATGAATTAGTGATTAAACAAATTAGTATGAAATTCTAAAGTTCATCGAAAATGTTAAACATTAAAATAGATCAATAATAATTGTTGAAATTCTAGAGTTTATCGAAAAATGTCAAGTATTAAAATAGAACAATAATAACTGATATCACCTTAAAAATGTTCAGAATTTGGTCCATACGTGGATGTTGTGGAGTCCTGGTACTTAATTCTTGCTAAATATGTGTTGGAGCAAAATTGGTCCCAAATACCTCAAATGTAGAATCCTTACAACTGCTGTCACCTTCAAATGGACAGGAATATGTTCCTTAAGGCTTAAATAACTTGCTTGCTCTCCTGGAACTGCTGGTATTGGATGCCAATACACTTTGGCCCCAATTTCTTGTCAGGTATGTTAAATTTTTATGAAAATACACTTTTATACACACACTTTATTGTTTTAAGTATTTATCTTGCATTATTATGCGTTAATTGTTTAATTTTACTTATAAAAATTTTAATTTTATCAGGACAAATTTCTTACCCTCCTTTCGCTTTCAGGAACAAGAAACAAGAGAGAGATTTTAGATTCAACAGAACCATGGTTACCGAAAATTCTTTTGTTTCCCAGCTTTCCTTTTGAACAAAAATAAATAAATTTATGTTGGCAATGAAAGCAAAGTTACTAAAAATATCAGTTTTTTATGTTGGTGACTGGTAAGCTCAAATGATGTTTATTGGAACCTTGTTGTACAGGGTGATTTTATTTTAGTGAGATTTGGAATTCTAAAATTATTCCTACTGATTTTGGGAGTGATCACAAATTTGTCCTTAACATCTAGAAATTAAAACTAATCAATTATTTTCAAGGTACAATTTAAGAAATTTATAAAATTTATGGAATAATCATCTGGAATAAATTAAACTCAACTTGTAGTTTTGCTATTATCTTTCTTTCTATTAATTTAGTTGCATAAAAAAATCGAACAAAGACTTATAATGATTTTTAATTATTGTTTCCTCCCGAATGTTGTACACCAATTCAGTATCTTTTTCATAATATTTATAAATAAACATGCTCATTTGTATACTACTTCTAATGCAACCGTAACAATTTCCCTGAATTTTCTTGTAATTATTATAATTGGCTTTGTCAATCTAGAATAATTCAGGAAAATTCAAACCTAAATTTATTTTAAATTAAATCAAGTTAACAAAAATTAATTAATGTGTGTTTTTCTCACAGACCAAACAAATTAATAGACATTATTAACATTGCTTTACCTAAAACATTTTTTTTTTAAATAAAACAAATTAGTTTTCCTTCTTTAACATGAGAATTTCCGTACTGTTCATGATTTTTGGTACACTTTGACTGGGTATTACTTTTTTTTATTGAACATTTTACATTAAAACTCATTTATCTATCAGTATTCATAATAGAATCTTTACATACGATTCCTCTTCTCATTAATATTTAGATTATGTGTCCACACACAAACGTGACAATATTTTAAATTATCTTATTATTCTCATATCTTGAAAATTTTCCTGAGATCTTTTCTCTCAGAGAAACAATTTTTCCTTAGCTCACCATATGCCTTTAACAAATATAGTGAAATCACATTTACTTCTTTTTATTTGAGGTACTTCCTCAACATTTATAAATCTCAAAATATGTCCTTAATGACAAATACATTGAAAATCTCTTTATCTCTTTAAGTTCATTAGAATAGAACGTCCCCACATTTCACCAGTCATGACACCTGTATCATTTTAAATTATGAAAGAAAACAGAAATTCCCTTAAAAATAATTTTAAACAGAGTAATTAACATAATTGTAATTGTAACATAACTAAATAACCATTAATAAATTTTATGTTTTAGGTAAACACACCGAATTTTCATCAGAAGGACTCACATATCTGAACAGCTGTGTAACATTGAAAATTCCTCTAATACTTTTACCAAAGGATTTTTATGTGAATGCAAAATAATTGGAATACTGACCAGTATCCTACTATCTTAAATTTTATGTGTTGAACATTTTCTACTAGCAAATATAATTTTTTTTATGAGGTTGTTTAACAGGGGTTTGAGAGAACTCAAAAATTGGTTCCCCAATTTTTGTTATTTTTAACCAGTACCATTTTGCAATAAAGCGTACTTGCCAATGTGGAAATATCTTATTGAGAGGTGCATTTAAATTTTGTCTAGAATTTGTACACCATACTACAAGTAAACCATCATCCGATAATAAGCTGTCGATTGTTAAACTCTTTAAATCTTCATTAAAAATCATGTTATAGCCATCTGATGTTTTTTTCCTTTTCCTCCAATTATATTTATTCCACCAAGGAGGATCTCGCAGAGTTAGGTCAAATCTTCTTTCAGTTAAATATTTGTTTATTTCGCACACATCTTTACTGTGGAATTCAGTGTTTTCTGGAAAGATACATTTTGTTCCATTTATTTCTTTGATCATAGCTGGTCCAATATTACTTCCATGAACACCTACAACACTAAATTTTTCACACATAGAGATGATATGATCGGATCTTTCAAAGGCTTTTTTATTTTCTAAACAACTTCTCCTTAAATAATGTTCAATCTGTGGAAAGAAATGGCTAAACTTTTGTTTAATATCTTTTTGTTTTCTTATTAGTTCTTCAAATTCATTGTTTGGTTCCACTATTTTTAATGCCGATTTGAATTTTTTGTGTTTTTTATACAATTCATTGATATTTAATAGATTTGAATTTAATGTGTAATCTCCATATGAATTACACAACTTTTTGTATTGTTCATGAGAAATGTATAAACCAATCTCCTTTCTTACTCCTGTCTCCAACTCCTTGATTTCTCTTATGTTTTGTTGTGTGATCCTTGTTGGGGATTTAATATCCTTTTCTGTCTCGCAACCAATTTTTTCTTGAGCCTTCTTCACAAGTACCTCTGCATTCTTTAAGAATTCTCCCTGTATGTTTTCTTGGATGAAATGTATCTTCTCCTTCTGGTTTTCCATCTCCACTTCCAAAATGTCCTGTCTTCCACTTAAATCCTCTATGTTTTTGTCAAGTTTCTCTTCTATCTTCTGTAATTTCCTTCCAATATCATTTGTAATTTCTGTCTTCATCTCGACAAGATCTTTTTTAAATCTATCTTGTCCTTCTTCATTTCTTCTTTTTTGTTCATCCATTTTCTTAACAAGATCTTTTTTAACTCTATCTTGTCCTGCTTTCTTTCTTTTTTTTGTTCATCCATCTTCTTAATCATCTTCTTCATGTCTTCTCTTTGTTCATCCATCTTCTTATTAATCTCTCTGAGTAAATTCATCATCATCCAATTTTGGTCTTGATTGGTTGCTCCCGGTGTGGCTTCTCCACCTGCGAGTCTGTCTACCTCTTCTGCTGCGTTGTCCGAGACATCATCCCCTAAGGTTCTCATTGTCTGATTTTCTGTCTCTTCCCCTGTTTCCGAGACATCATCTTTTCATGGTCCATCTCTTGGTTTGTGGTTCTTTCCTCCAAAAGAAATTGGAAAGTTTCTGGATCCTTTTCCTCCTCGATAAGAGCTGTCTTAAGTCTATTGAAAAGAGTTAATTTAATCCCTTCACTGCTTAAATTTCTTTTTTCCAATTCTTCTTTCAATTCCTTTACTCTCAACTGGCCTATAGTCTTACAGGACTTGTTTTGTTCCATTTTGTTAGATTAAGTTGAAATAGAGTTTTGAAATCAGTTTTAAGTTTTAATTTAAGTAATTAGACCTAGATATTACACCCAATAACAATGATGTTTCCCTATTTCAGGAATTGTACTGAGTTTTTGTATATAGTTAAATATAAAATTTTTCAAAGAAAATCTTAGAATTATTTTTCTCAAGCAATGTTAATATGATTCAAGAAAAATACAACTGAGCATTTGTTTACTAAAATTCTAATTGTCTCTGAGTAGTCTGGAACAATCTAGAATTATTACTCTTGTTTTTATTTTATGTAAACAAAAATATTTAATACAATAAATCTTTAGAGATGAAATTTATATTAATTTTATAATGCCCCACGTTGGGCGCCATTAATATTGTGGGGTTTAATTTTTGTTAAATCTATAAAATTATATTTTCTTAAAGTATTTGTGTGAAACGTGTTGCCTATAGCGGTACGCCTACGACAACAATATGATCTCCCACAATATTTTCAAAAAAAAATATGACGCCAATGAAATTAAATTAAACCAAGCTGCTCAAAGCAATGAGACTCTTAAAAATTTTTATGATTAAAAACAAATAACGAAAAAGATACTTAAGTAGTTCCTCCGGTCACTGTATGACGTCACCCGCTCAGGTTACTGGTGTAGGTTCAAGTTCTGCGATTATTCCCTCTAGTCAAATTCTGTGTTTTGTGAGGTTAAAGTTCTGAGACGTTACAGCTGATTGAAGTAAATTAAGAAGTGATCGTTCTCGTTAAATAAATTTGCAGATTAATTTATGTTTGAAATAAACAGAAATTCAAAGAGATATTTATTGTTCAATGTCGCTAAAAGAAAATTTATTAGAAAGATTCCAAAATGAATTGGGTTTACTGGTGAGTACAATTTATACTTTTATTCCTATGAAATGTACCTTAAATAAATATATAGTGTGTTCTTAGTTATAAAACCGTATTCTTTAATTGAAATGTATGGATGTGAAAATTCCTGAATATCCTGTTTTCTCTTCCAAGAACAAACTACATCAAAGTTGTAGCACGTGCTAATTTAAATAAAACCTTTATAATACGAATAAATTTTGACAATAAATATAGATCTTGTACAAATGAATTAGTGATTAAACAAATTAGTATGAAATTCTAAAGTTCATCGAAAATGTTAAACATTAAAATAGATCAATAATAATTGTTGAAATTCTAGAGTTTATCGAAAATGTCAAGTATTAAAATAGAACAATAATAACTGATATCACCTTAAAAATGTTCAGAATTTGGTCCATACGTGGATGTTGTGAGTCCTGGTACTTAATTCTTGCTAAATATGTGTTGGAGCAAAATTGGTCCCAAATACCTCAAATGTAGAATCCTTACAACTGCTGTCACCTTCAAATGGACAGGAATATGTTCCTTAAGGCTTAAATAACTTGCTTGCTCTCCTGGAACTGCTGGTATTGGATGCCAATACACTTTGGCCCCAATTTCTTGTCAGGTATGTTAAATTTTTTATGGAAATACACTTTTATACACACACTTTATTGTTTTAAGTATTTATCTTGCATTATTATGCGTTAATTGTTTAATTTTACTTATAAAAATTTTAATTTTATCAGGACAAATTTCTTACCCTCCTTTCGCTTTCAGGAACAAGAAACAAGAGAGAGATTTTAGATTCAACAGAACCATGGTTACCGAAAATTCTTTTGTTTTCCCAGCTTTCCTTTTGAACAAAAATAAATAAATTTATGTTGGCAATGAAAGCAAAGTTACTAAAAAAATATCAGTTTTTATGTTGGTGACTGGTAAGCTCAAATGATGTTTATTGGAACCTTGTTGTACAGGGTGATTTTATTTTAGTGAGATTTGGAATTCTAAAATTATTCCTACTGATTTTGGGAGTGATCACAAATTTGTCCTTAACATCTAGAAATTAAAACTAATCAATTATTTTCAAGGTACAATTTAAGAAATTTATAAAATTTATGGAATAATCATCTGGAATAAATTAAACTCAACTTGTAGTTTTGCTATTATCTTTCTTTCTATTAATTTAGTTGCATAAAAAAATCGAACAAAGACTTATAATGATTTTTAATTATTGTTTCCCCCCGAATGTTGTACACCAATTCAGTATCTTTTTCATAATATTTATAAATAAACATGCTCATTTGTATACTACTTCTAATGCAACCGTAACACCATATACCATTTAGTTATACTTTCTTCTCTTCTTCATAATTAATTATAGTTTCTAATTGTTCCTAAGTATCGTTTAATATTATCATATCATTATCCAAATTAAACACAGCTAGTAGTTTACAATTTATTATGATTTCAATATAAATTTACTTTAATATCATATTTATTTATTTATTTCACATAACTTTTGTTTTTAATACCAGTCATTATTATATTTGAATTTTATTTCATTATTGTTTAATATTATTTAGTTTTGAAATTGATTTTGAATCTATAAATGATCTTTTGTTTCTTATATTAATTAAAATTTGTAACGGTTTGTCATAATTTTAATCTTGAATATGCAATAACTCATTAGAATGTATTTGATTTAAGTTTCATTTCAATTAGTATAATTAATATAACAGTTTATCACAATTTTTACCCTTGAATATTCAATGACCATTATAATATAATTGATCTAAGTTTCATATAAGTTAATATAATTGATTGGGGTGGTATTTTAAATTTAATATAATACACAACATTTTAAAATTCAAACAATAAAAACTTACTTACTACCTACAAATATAATTAGCAATATTATTTACACCTAGTTACTATTACCTTACCCTTGCTCAATAAAATATTCATTTTCTTCTTCAGCTTCTTCCAATTTCTTTCTACAAGTCTCTTCCTGGTTTTAGTTGCTTTCATTATCATGTGTAAATTTTTATTATTGGTTTGTCTTATCATTCTTTTAAATTTTCCTATATCGGTGTTCATATTTATTTCTTCCTTTTCTTTCTTTGTTTCGATAAGTTTCCTTCCAAACAATTGTTCAAATAAGTTTTTAATCTTCGTGTTTTCATCTACATCCATGATCATACTTGAATCAATCTTATTCTTATTTTCATCCATGTTATATTTAGTATAAGTTTGCATTAATTTATTCATTTCAATCTTCTCAGTTTCAACATCTTTATCTTTGTTTCTGTCAATTTCTTCTAAAATTTTATTGTTTGCTTCTGCATTTTCCTCTTTTTCAATTACTTTTTCTTCTTGTTCTTTCTTCATTTTGTTTATATTGTGTTCCATTTCTATTAATTTTTGTTTATATTCTTTGTTTTCCATTTGTTCCACTTCTTCTTGTATATTTTTGATTTCCAATTTAAGCTCTTTCTTTGTTTTCTTATTTTCTTCTTCTGCAATTTTGAAATTTAATTTTATCTCCTTGTTTAAATCTTCCTGTACTCCTTGTATATTTTTATTTATTTTCATAACTTCTCGGTCAATCTTCTTGTTATATTCTTTTACTTCTTCTTTTATAACTTTTCCATTTTTCTTAATTTCATTCATTTGTTTTAAATGATTTTCTTCTACCTCCATAATTCTTCCAATCATTTCTTCTCTAATTTCTTGTTTTGTATTTCTAATCTCTTCTTTTAAATTTTTATTTTGTTCCCCCATTTCTCCCCTCAATTCATCAAATTTCTTATTAAATGTTTGATTTAAATCTTCTTTATTTTCTTGAAATTTCTTATCTAGTTTTTTGCTTATATCTCTTCTTAACTCTTCATTATTTTTATTATTTTCTTTCTTATTTTCATCCAGTTTCTTTTCCAAATTTTTATTCATTTCTATTAACATTCTCATTATCTTATCTTGTTCCTCCTCCTTCTCTACTCTTCTTTTTTCTGGGATTTTTAGCTCTTCTGGTTCTTCCTGTACTTCTTCCCTTCTGTCTTCTCGTGTTCCATGATCTCCAGATCCTTGGCTTCTTTCTTCATCTACCTGGGTTCCTACTTCTTCTGCTGTCTTCTCTCCCACTTGTTTACCATCTCTTAATGTCATTTTATCCATTTTAAACAGTTTTATTATGTTTTATTAAATATTAAATATAAAATTTTATTCTAAATAGTTTTAATAGTCAATTAATTACTTTAACCAGTCAATTTTTTATAAAAGCCAAATAATTTATTATAACCAACAGTTTTTTAATTAAAGCCAATTAATTTACTGTAACCAACAGTTTTTTTATAATAGCCCCACGTTGGGCGCCATTTTTGTAATAAATTACAATTATAATGTATGTACAGATTGCATAAATATTGTTATTATTGATGTAATTATTAATTTGTTGTTTTATAATTTGAAATTTTTATTTTTAAAGTTTTGTGGGGCTATTATTTATATTTAAATTTGTTTCAATTTTAATTTAATTCTTTTTTAATCTAAAACACCTTAAAATTTCTTTATTTTATTGATCCTTCTGTTTGAAAAATAATTATGTTATCAAATTTAAAATATGTAATTTTATTTATCATTTATTATTAAATTTTATATATCAAAATTAATTATTTAGCATTATAGACTCATAAACTCAGTAGTCAGTTCAAATGTAAGATTTAACAATATTTTATTTGTTAACTTTGTTTTCCCTAAAAGAATAATATACCCTTGATCTCTTTAATGATACGACTATGGCAGATTTTGTGCGCATCAACCCCGCACATAGAAACACGTGATCCTTAACGGTTATTTCTGGGGTAAAGAAGCGTGTGTTTATTAGTTGTGAAAAAGTTTCTTAATAATATGATGTTCTCTAATCAAGATTATAAAAGATTATTCAACGATATTGAAATATATTACTCACAATGTTTTTAGAAGTCATGAAAGTGATATAAGTGAATAAAGTTAAAAACATACCCTAAATCACTTGTTCCTGACGGTGAAGGATGGAAATCATTCGTAGTGGCTTCCCAGGTTCGGCTTTCTTCCAATGGTAATTTACAACACGTGCAAATGCATCCTTGGATGGAAATTAAACAGGATTACAACCACTGGATGTTATTTTTCCTTCATTTCTTCCAGATATTTTATTATTATTGCAGGTTAGTCAAAACAAATTTAATTTTTCTTCTTAGGATTTAATATTTATTATTTGGTACACAATTTATAACCATTTACAATTTTTCCAATAGATTTGTTTGAAAATACATTATATGATTTATCATATTACTTTTCAGCCATCTTTTATTTTTAACAGTCACCGGCCATTGTTTTTATGGTAATTTTTAAAATATACTGACGTGGAGTGACCTTTTGATCAAATTAGAATGCTCCCGAATTTTCTTTTTCAAGGGCTTATATACCCTCGGTCAAATTTTCATTATGGCTGCCTTTTCGAGCGTGTTTTGTTTTTATATAACCTCTCTTACATCAAAATTTTGAAAAATTGACTTTTTAATTATACATTTTCTGACCTTAAAATTATTACAAATTAAATCTGTACTATTTATTTCATTATAAATTAACATTTTTAGAATTTTAAAATCAATTTTTCTTTATTAAAACAGCTGGCTTTTTGGAGTAAACAATGTCAGCCATTTTGACAATTATTAATATCAAATTTAACAATTGTGAGCTAATATCTCTTTTTAGCCAATATTTTTAACAAAAAATGAAATTTTACATATTAAAATATGATCAGATAACTTTTATTTTCAATGAAACCGCTTATATTAGCTTTTATTTGCTTTTAAAATTTTACTATGTCATAGTGATTTATATACAAAATTTATCAAATAAACGAATTAATAACATTCAAAAACATCAAAAAATAACTTAAAATTAATTACTTTACAAAAACATACAATTACGACAAATAGAAACATCAATTAAACATCTAATACTAAGTTTATGTCCTTCTCATACAAGCACCTTTTTAAAGTTTATAGTCAACATTTTTAATCACCACATCACTATTTATAGTGTTTTTTTTTTGAATTTATCATTCATAAAGTCTTTGATCAAGCTTGATTAAATAGTCTTAGCTTGTAAACACAAACATCACTTTCTCACAGCTTTATTCTATCATGTAATATATTTCAATATCTCTCTTTTTAGGTTCTGTCTTAAATATTGTATTTCTATCAAATCTGAGATGTTCAGGACATAGGGACTACTAGACTTGTACTGATATCCGATACATCATACTACAAGACTCATCATTTGATACTTAAATGAATTTGAAAATGTTGTTTGGGGTAAGTAAAATTTGTTTATCAAATTGTAATCATTGTCTCTGATTCATTTAATTTGCTCAAATATTTAAATTAGTTTGTTGAGATTTAAATTTTTGTATCTTATTTTACTGACTGTATACATTTAAATATTCTCTACTTCATATAATAATTTTAAATAACCTATACCTTACTTATTCTCATTTTATAGCTACTTATAAAAAAATATTATTAAAATCATTATTATTATTAACCTTAATTATTATTTATTTAGCTTTTGATCTAACTAACTTAATATAACAAATATGGTTGGTTTCTTACTAATATTGTATTCTTATGATTTATTATTAACATATTCTAATATTTTTTTTTAAATTTTTTATTTTTAGCTTAAACAAATTAGTGTTTTGGATTTTGATTCTTGAATCGACTACTGGTGTTAGCATTCATTCATTATCAAGATGGTTTTTGTGTTCTTGTGTGTATTACGGTTTACTGGATTGGCTCTAATAAAGAAATTTTTGGTGTATTATTCATTTAATGAGAAGATTTGTAAATAACATTCATGTTTAATGGTTTACTTCAATTCAAGTTATTTATTTGGTAAGTTATATTTACTATTAATTTTTTAAAACATTACAATATATTGCTATCATTTTGATTAATATGATCCTACTAAACTAGTCCATTGTCTTAAAAAAACCGTCAAATGGTATAAAAAGCATGTTCTAAATCCTATTGCACAGATCCCAACAAGAAATTGCTTCTTTTATATTGGATTTATATATATATATATAGAAAAACTTTTGTATTTTTTGTTCCATTAATGACTCGAGTTTCAAAATTTATGTTTCCATTATCTTCGTATAAATATATTTTAGCTGAAGACTGAATTTCCTTTTTATGTTGTAAGCTTAATTACTTTCAAAAACTAAAAGCAATATTGTCGATAAATTTAAAGTTTCGTCCCTTACTCTTTATATAACCTTCCAATATCGGATTTATTGGCAATAATTGGGAAAATATTGAGAGTAACTTTTAGAAAATGATGGTACACTGCTCAACAATTAAAGTGGGTTTTATCCCTTGATGTCAAAGAAATCGTCAGACATGTTCCTCAGAAGCTGGTCCAAAGGGGTTGGGCTTTTACTCCTGCTGTAAGAGAAACCAGCGATTTGACAGGGATACCGGAATCATCAGTGAGAGTTCACGTTTCGAGGCCAATTCATCCGAGACGAGAAAGAAACGATATTGGTGTTTCCAGAACCACTGATGACGGTGATAAAGATTTGATAAGAAGAACTATCTACTCTAGGTACGAAGAAAACTTGGTGCCTACTATCAGATCATTGCAAACAAGACTAAGGAGTTTCACTGAGATAAGGATATCAATTGGAAACCTGCGTTCCATAAAAGATCGTCTCATATTAAATAGCATCATTGGTTGAAAAGAAACAGTTGCAGCATTTATTTCTTCCCAAAGTTGGTTGCGAGTGTTTATGACATTTTTGTAGACATGTTGTTTCATTGCTCCCCATACACCAAAATCGAGCGGATTAAATTCTGGGCTACGTGGTGGCCAAGGAAAATGACTACCACGACCAATCCAGCGTTCAGGAAAGTTGTTATCTAGGTATGTTCTCACTGCTCATGTATAATGTGGTGGTGCACCATCTTGCATGAACCACATATTTTGCCTTAAGTTTAATGGCAAATCTTCCAGCAAATCAATAAAATCATTTTGTAAAAAATGTAAATAGTTATCACCATTTAAATTACGAGGTAACTCGCATGGCCCTAAAAAATGATTTCCAATGATTCCACACCATACGTTTATTTTGAATTCATGGTGAAAATGCCTTTCTCTTTTAACATGAGGATTTTCAATATCCCAGTAATGATTGTTCCTTAGATTAAAAACCCCACGGCGTGTGAATGTAGCTTCGTCCGTAAATAATATTTTATCGACGAAGGAGTGGTCAAGATTTTGCCTGTTTCGGATATCATTTGCAAATCTGCATCTTAAAGGTAAATCTATTGGCAATAGATTTTGTACAGGTGTAAAGTGGTAAGGGTGAAAATGCTCGCGATGTAGGATTTTTAAAATTGAAGTTTTGCTAATTCCTAAGCTTGAAGATAAACGTCGAGTACTTACTTGAGAATCATCGTCAACGCGAACCATTACTTCATCTTCTAGATCAGGCGTAATCATTTTCGGTCGGCCTAAATTGTCACGTTTAGGACGAAATGAACCACTTTCGCCTAAATTCCTAAATAGATGTTTAAATGTTTGGTGATTAGGTTGCAGCCTGTCTGGGTATCGTCTTAAATATTCCCTTTTCGCTGCACGCCCGTTAAAATTTTGCTGACAATAAACAGCAATCATATCTCTCATATCGATATTTGAAAAATTATTATGCCTCGGCATTTTCTGCTTTTGTTTAATAAACCAAAATTAACTAAATATTACAAAAGCCACTCATTTATTGACACAATACTTATTTGAAGTTGTCAACATCATTAGTGACATCAGCCTACTATGTTAAAATTTGCCGTAATGAATTAAATAAGTCTGGGCTTGCTAATGATGACATCCAAAAGGCTCTAAATGAAGCATTTATCAGGTATTCAGTGCTTTAACGCACAAATATCACAACTAAGAATTATTATGTAGCTGATTCCAATAACAGATTATTAATTATCTTAATGATGTATGTAAAAAAATAATAGCCTATAGTATTTTTTCTTTAATGTTTTGGAAACTATCAACTTTAGTTGAAGATATTCCATACCAAAATTTATAATTATTGATGTTTTTTTTCTATTTTTCATTCGTTGCGTTACACGGAGTTATGCAGCTGATTTGTAAAATGCGATTATCTTGAAAAATGTTCAGTTTTGAAGTTATTAACAAGTACACTTTTTTTTGTTAAAATATCGTATCTTTCATATTTTATCAGAAAAATATTGTTAAGTCGAAGAGCAAAAAAGTTAAGCGCCACAAATATGTGGCATATGTGGCGTCCTCTATGAGATACATCAAAATTATGCATCAAATTATAATTCCTCATACTCAAAACCTCCACTTATAAATTTTTGTAAATAAATCTCCATAAACATGAAAGTTATGGCGAAAAAATAAATTTTAAATTTCAACTTTACCACCCTGTATCTTTCTTAATATCAACATTTTATTAAAGTAAGTTGGGCTAAATCGTAATATTTTAGAGTGTAGAATCTACTGTTTCTTTTTGTACAATTACTTAAGGACCATTTAAATGTTTACTAAATTTTATTGTGATAAATTAACTCCAATGTTAAAATGTCATATACCTACAAACTATTTTGTCATTTTGACATCGATAAAAAAGGTGCATCCTTTTTTATCGCATGTTCCTCAATCTAGTAGGTGTGTATCAATTTTGCATTATTGTTGACAGGTATTTAATTGTCAAATTTAACAATATAAAACAATACTACCTTTTCTTTGCAAAAAACATAAAGTATGAACCGATTTGGAGAGGATTCACATGAACAAATTACAAAAAATATTGAAGAGTCAATACCGAAGTCAACAAAAAATACGAAGTCATCAATATGGAAACAATTCATGGAGTTTTGTCAAAACCGAAATTATAAGTTGGAAGAGAATACTACAATACAAGATCTAGCAAAAATATTAAAAGATTGGGCTTTCAATATGAAAAAAAAGAATGGAGAAGATTACAAAGAATTTGCGGTCAAAACAATATGGAACACGACTGCTAAAATGTTACAACAGAAATATTTTAACGAATATGGTTTGAAATTTGATCCTTTTACAGACATAACCTTTAAAGAAGCTCGGGATGCTAGAAATGCCAAAAGAAAACAACTTCAATTGATTCCAACAAAAAGAAAGACGTGTTCTTCAGCAATAGACAAAGAAAATATAATAAAAATGGCAACACTATGGAATATAAATGAACCTGAAGGGCTGCAAAAAAGATTCTTTCATATAGCTTCTTACGAATTGGCTTGGAGAGGAGGAGAAGCTGTTAATTGCAAAATTTATTATTTTAAAGTAGAAAAGAACCAAAATGGTCTTCCTACGGGTAGGATTGAATATAACACCATATTTTCGAAAACGGCACAAGGCGGCTCGAAAAAGTTAACAGACAGCAAATGGTTGACTAGAAATGAAAGTGACGAAAGTATTTGCCCTGTAAAACTATTCCATTTGCTAGTAGAAAAAGAAATGAACATATTACTTCTGACCGATTATTTTTAACTCCAAATCCTTTTTGGAAAAATAAAAATTCTAAAGGTTGGTACAAAAATGTTCCTTTAGGTATTAATACCATATCTGTTTGGACAAAAAATTCTGCTGCAAAAATTGGATTGGACATAATCAATAATAAAGTTACTAACCATTCAAATCGTGCCAGCGCAGTTTCCCAATTAGCCAAAGCAGGAGTTAGCGATCAACAGCTTATTAAGATAACAGGACACTCGTCATCACAATCGATTAAACCATACCTCCAAATTGACCCCGAACACCATGAACAACTTATAAATAATTTGAGACCCTCGGAAACAGAATATTCAACATACGTAGAAACACGAGAAGAAAACATTAAAATCAGTACTCCCCAACCAATATTTAATAATTGTATTTTTAACAACTGTTCTTTTAACTAGTTTAATTGTTTTAGAATGAATAAATTTTATTGTTTATATAATTAGTCGTTAATTTATCTTAGCAAAATACACGCGATCTTTTTTTTAATGGATAAATTTTTCGATTCATCGAAAGATTTTGCCAATCAGTAATATTACGAAAAAAACTGAAATTAGATAAAATCGCTCGACCTTCGCTCGACCTTCGGTCTCGCGATTTTATCTAATTTCAGTTTTTTTCGTAATATTACTGATTGGCAAAATCTTTCGATGAATCGAAAAATTTTCCGGTAAAAAAAAAAGCTCTTGTGTATTTACTGTTGAATATTCTTTAATATGCGTTTCTGTTGAAAACTTTCTGTTGCCATTTTCCGTTTGTTTCATATTTTTATAACCAGCGAATGGACCAGCTGTTTTGGTTTCCAATTCCTGTTACGGTTTTTCGCGTTTGTTCATTTTCAACATCGGTTAATTGTTTTAACTCGACCTATATTTGTTTAAACAAAAACAAAATAAATATAACATATATAATATGTCGAATTTTATTCCTAGTAAATTCCATTTTGCGTTTTGGGTTTGTTCTAAATTTAGTCGGCTTGTCATCAGGGACTATTGTGATGAAATTTTAAAGAGCAGATAATGAGACCCGAACATCGCTGACCCAATTCACCGAAATTATCTTAAACTATTAAATTATTAAATGCGGTGTAAGTTCCCGTCGCGTCGGCCGATTCAATTCCACCAAAGTTGTCAGAAACAGAAATTAACGAAGGAAATTTTCAAATTGAAGGAATTTTTCACGTTAATTTGGCAAGGATTGTTTTCAGTAGAATCTTCCACTACATTGCTTATTTTTTAAATTTCACTGTTTTAATTTTAATAATTGCTATGTTGAGGTCTGTTTTCACATTTTCTTTCCACGTTTCTCTTTCCTCAATCATCCCAGTTTGTTTTTTGCTTCAAAATCGTATTAACAACTCCCAAACTCACAATATACTCCTTGGCTATGACTCTTTGAATCATTTATCTGTATTTAGAACTCAAAATAACAATTTAATACAACAGGAACACAAAATGGCGACTGTTTTACCTAACACGTTTTGCCAACATTTAGAAATCAAAATAACTTTGCTAATTGAATATAAACCAAAAAAACTGCATCAATTAAAGGTATTAAAAATACCACTGATATGGTTTTTGTTTAGGTACCTACCGAAAAAATAAATACAAATACAGGGTAATTCATAATTATTAAGAACAGTTAAACTTTTACTATTTATTCGTAAACTACGTTTTAAATGCAATGACGGCCGTTTCACTATAGAATTAGCATCGTCGGATTGACAAGGGAAGCACAAAAGGTAATTAAAAAGGCCCGACAAATGATTAAAGAGGAAAGTAGAAAGTGCTTCAAAATAAGAGGTTCTCTAGACATTTACATTAAAACTGTTCATTCAGAATTAACTAATTTAATGCATTCTGTAGAATTTTACTGCTTAGTACAGGGTGATCAGTTAAGGGAAGCGAACGGCCATATCTCCTAACCTATTGGTCGTAAATATTTGAGAAAAAAAATGATGATAAAAGTCGCCAAGAGAAATTGCTGTAAATTATTTTCGAGTTTGTCAAACGTCCGTTAGAGGGCGTAACAACCAACACCAAGTAGAAAAATGGGATTTGTATAGAATTTTGCACAATGAAAGTATATCGATGATATCATTTTCATATTTACTGACTATTTCCTCATATTTTTTGTCTAAAACGTTTTGTTCTATCTGTCAAAATAAAGCGGTGGGGGAGGTTCAATTGTTTTTTTAAACAAACCAAGATTTCTCACGTTTCGTTTGACCGATCTCAACAAATTTGGGCTCATATGAAAGAGCATAATTTACACTAAAAAACGCTTACATAATTTTAAATTTTTGATTTTCGTCTTCGCCGCTAGATGGCGTTAACTGAAATGGTAGCCAATTTTCGAGTTTTTTTCAAAAAATCAAATGTAATGGTATATTCATTTTTTATATATTTTAAAAGAGGATGCATTTTTCTGAAATTAAATGAAAAAAATGAATCATCTACCTTTTTTGAACCGTTGATATTGACCAAAATATAATTTTATTACATTAAAAAAGGGCACGCCACTGTTTTTTATCAAAATAAAAATCAGCTTTTTAATCTCTTATTAGTTTCTAACAAAAAGAATCTCTTGACTTTTTTTCGTTAGACAAACGGTTTAAGATTCAAAAAATAAAATAGGTTTACATGGGGCGCCCATATCTCGAAATTTATTTTTATTTGAATACTTTGATGAAAAAATAAAAAAAATCTAGAAAACTGATAACTTTAGGCATAGGAAGTACTTTATAAAATTTGAAGTATATCATTAGTACTTTTCCATAGTGACATAAAATACAGGGTGTCCTATTTAAAATTACCAAGAAAATAATGTACTAGCATTTTGACTTACCCTGTATTTGATTTAACGAAATTATGAAAACGAATATGTTTTATAATTTTTAACAATTATTAAAAAACTATGGTTACCATAGATTAATGTTCCTATTCTTCTTTTTATTTATACAGGGGGTTAAACTTGGTACGACTTTCAGGTAATATTGGTCATAACTTTTTTAATACCCGGTATAACATAATAAAACTTTACATTGTTATAATAATTTTTTTAATAATTTTACTGAGCTTCCTCACACTAATCAATCACCCTGTATATGCAATAAAAAAATCAGTGTCGTCATACCTTTTTTCTTTTTCCCCCGGTACAAACTGCAAACTCCCTTTGGCCTTCACGTAGTCGCTTCCAGCTTGAGCAGTGCCATCTTCAGTCGAATACTCCACGCTCAACGGACAATCAGTGTTACCAACCCTGACGATTCTAACCTCAAACCTACCGCAACTTTCCAAAACCGTGTATTTAGACGGCTCGAAAAACACCCGGCTTGCCGTCTGATTATACTCAGCAGCACCAGATTCTCTCTGAAGCTCAGCTTTCACCTCACTCAAATCGCTCTGCGCTCTTTCCGATATCCTCCTCAACAAATCTCCGCTTCCCATCAATTTCCTCGTCGCTTGTATCCGATAAAACGCTCTGGATTTCGGACCTCTGTTCAAGAGCATCTCGTGAGCCATCTTTTCCAACACGCCCAAATCAGCATGAGGATTTTGCTGTCTCAGTTCCTTCAAAGTCGTGATGTATTCTTGTTTAATATCCTCGTGGACGTCGTCCAAAGCTAACAATTCCGTGTTTCCAAGTTCTAGATGTTCTCCTTCAGCTTGCACTATGACTCCTCGTCTGTTCATCCTGTAGTCTTTCATCACGTACTTGTGGATTTGTCTATCAGCGGCGTAAGCCGTTAAAACAGTCAAAGGAAAAAAGGAAAACGTTAACAAACCTTCCCAAATTTCAATTTCTTCAGGGGAAAACACGCAGAGGATCAAATACAACCAAATGTAAGCGAACACTGACCAAGTAGCTGTCACGAAGAATACTCCTAGATGCTTAATCTTCCTCACTTCTCCGTTGGGTATCACCGAGACGCAAATAGCGATTATCACTAGGAGATTGTAAGCAGCTGATCCTACGATTGTACCAGGTCCGAGGTCTCCAGCTTCAAAGTTCTTCGCGTATATCTCGATGACGGATAGAAGAATCTCCGGAGCGCTGGATCCTAATGCCATCAAGGTTAAATTAGCCACTGTTTCATTCCACATGCGTACGACGATGATTTGAGTATCCCCGTTGGGTTTTCTCACGGAAACTTCTTTTTCTTGAGAGGTTATCA
Organism: Ophraella communa; assembly: GCA_035357415.1. Lineage (NCBI taxonomy): Eukaryota > Metazoa > Arthropoda > Insecta > Coleoptera > Chrysomelidae > Ophraella > Ophraella communa. The sequence continues at coordinate 30,324,322 of CM068992.1, read as the reverse complement.
CTTCGATAGCCGCCATAAATCTGTCGGAGATTATTGAAACTCCTATGAATAGGTAAGCGAGCGCTAGGAAGTAAACTAGTCCACGTCCGGCTCTGTCTATGAAGGAGACGCCGTCGAGAGGATGCCAGCATGGTAGCATCAGACCGTCCACGCACTGGATGGAGTCGTTGTTCGCCGCCCCCATGTTTCGCGCGTGGGTTGGCAGTCGGCATGCCAGGCGCTCGTTCGCACTTCGCGGGACAGACTGGCGGCGATAAACCCTTTTGGAGTTTGCCGGAATCTCGCAAATGCGCACAAGACGATCTGCGGACCTGGGGGAAAAATGTTCAGACTCCACTGCTATGGGGTGTGATACGATTGTTCGAAGTTCCGGCTGGGTGGATTGGAAAGCGCGACAGTGAGATCTAGATAAATTTCCACCTTATTTAGTTTCAAATAATCCCCTGTCAAGTAATCCGTCTTTATACAGGGTGAGTCATAACTATTGGGACATAGACTAAGGACAGGTTATTTGGACCAAAATATGGCTATTGGGCCAAATATGCCTTAATATAATGTTGCTGAGAAAAAAGATACGGGGTGTTAAAGTTAATTTTTGTTTTTCGTTTTTTTGCTAATAGTTTCCCTGTATATTTATAAATTGATATCAAAATTGGCACAGAGGCATAATCTTAGACAAGAAATAGTATTTTATTTACAATTCCACTATCAAATACCAAACTAATAAACAAAGTTGCAACTAACGTAAGGTTTCCGTTTTGACGATAAATCAAAACTAAACACACTTTAACTTAAAAGAACTCACAAAAACTCAAACTAAATGTTCTACATGGTCTCCTCCGATTTCTATGCCTTTTCTAATTCTTTTTATAAAGGATTTTCGGACGTTAAAAAAAAATGTTATTCTGTCCCCTTATAAGATTAGCTGCATTTTGAATGTATCTCCAAAGTTCGTCTCGTGTATTAATTTCATTGGCATAAACTAAGGAAATTGATTGTACTAACCCTTACTTTTTGGAAGTCCATCTTATTAAATAAATTAGCAGCTTATAATTCTATGATACATAGGGCATTTTCAATTCCAATGGACAAAATTAACTTTGATAAAGAAATTTATATCATAAAACAAATAGCTATATCTAATGGCTACCCAATTCATTTGATAAATACATTAATTAATAAAAAAGAACAGAAAGTGACACTACAACTAATATTTCCTAAACAAACTAAAGAAATTAAAAGTTATAAAAATATTACATATTGTGGAAGTATTTCCAATAAAATTTCAAAAATAATATCTTCGGCAACATCAGCAATAATATCATTTAAAACACAAAATAATGTTGGTACAAAATTGCTAAATGTAAAAACAAATTTACCTAAATTAAAAAAATCTGGTGTTTACAAAATTAATTGTCCAAAGTGTAATGCTGTATATATAGGTCAAACACAAAGAAATTTTGAAGTAAGATTTAACGAACATTTAAGAGCATATAGATTAAAACAACCAGATAAGTCAAATTATGCAAAACACCTACTTGAACATCCAACCTCACTCTTTCACACCAATGACATCCAAATACTACACATTTGTAATAAAAAACAAAATTTAGATTTCCTTGAAGAACTTGAAATAAAAAGACATCTAGCAGATCCACAATTTAAAGTTGTTAATGAACAAATAAATCTGGGAAGTTCTCCACTTTTAAAGTGTTTGCTTTGATTGAGTCTTCATTTTATACATAGATAAGACGTAATTGTAACACAAATATATTAAGTTATTGTAAAGATCAGCATGATATAGTTTTTTCCTGGTTTTTCTATATCATTGCACAGTTATACTGATCTTAGAGGGAAATACATCCAGGATAATCCCTTAGGGCTAATAACACCTAGGCTTTAATATTGTTATGTCTTATAACTTCCATACTTGGTCCAGCCTTATAACTACCTAATAAACATCAGGTACCTAGCTACAAACAAACAAAATGTAACTTCAATATGTCAATCTGACGATGCTAGTTATCTAGCGAAACGGCTGTCATTGAGTCTTTTAAAAAAGCAGTTTTTAAATAAATATTGGAAGTTTTATTAAAACGAAGAGTTTTTTATTATCCTTAATAAACTAAGGACTTTATATGCCCCCAAAAATAAAAATCTAGCGGGTTGTACTTAGGACTTCTTGGTGGCCATTGAAAATCACTGCCTCTGCCAATCCATCGTTGAGGAAATACGTCATTAAGATGATTTCTAACAGCTAATGAAAAATGAGGTGGCGCTCCATCCTGCATAAACCACATTTTTCTTTTTACATCCAGTGACAGATCATCTAAAATATCACTAAGAGTATTTTCCAAAAAGAATAAATAAGAATCTCCATTTAAATTCGGAGGAAGAACATAAGGCCCTAGTAGTTGGTCGCCTATAATGCCACATCAAATATTCAATTTAAACTCATGCTGAAAATGTCTAGCTTTAATAGCATGCGGGTTTTCTTCTTCCCAATAATGACTATTTCGCCAATTAAAAACCCCTCGTCTGGTAAAAGTTGCTTCGTCGGTGAACATAATATTCTTAATAAAGTGTCTGTCATTGCGATGTTTATTCAGAATACGTTGGCAAAACTGTAACCGTCGTGGAAGATCTGTTGGAAGTAAATTTTGAACAGGAGTGAAGTGATAAGGATGGAGGTTCTCTTTTTTTAGAATTCTAATTATAAACCACTGACTTACTCCTGTTGCTGCTGATAGATTTACCAACAATTATCTGACAGTACAAAGCATAGTTTTCATAAATGAATTAATATTTGAAATCCTTTTTTAAGACTCTAAGCAGTTCGACTGCGTTTTTATCGAAAACGGTTGAAATTACGCAAAACGCATCTGATGTACATTTTTTTGATAATAATATACTTCCGGTTTAACCGGAAATGCCATCAACTTCTTTAATTTAAATGGGACACCCTATGTATATATTTTTACAGATTTTGAAAGAGCTTGTTATTTTGAATTCATACATACTGAGTTTAGTGTAAAAAAATTTGTAAAAACGAGGAATATAGCACTTTAACCAACCTCCTTTGAGTTTTTTGCATTAGAGCAAAAAACTATTTAGATAAACTAATTGATGTTGTTTGTTTGCATAGTAATAAATAAACAAGTACTGTTTAGTACGTCTTTTGTTCTTCAAGTGTCAAATTCTAATTGACGGAAATGAATTGCACAATTTAGAATGGTTCAATTAAGTGAAAAAGAGCGTATTGAAATTTTAATGATGATCGGTTATGGTGATCGTGTTAGAACTCATGAAGAAGTGTGTCATATTTTTAATAATTTGCATCTGGAGAGAAATCCTATATCACGCTCAACAGTAACTAAAACATTACAACGTTTTAATACTACTGGGATGGTAAAAAATTTGCTAAAACCTGGAAGACCGCGGACTGCAACGAACGAAACTGTTAAACAAAATATTGCAATCGATTTAGAAGAATCACCTCAAACTTCCACCACAAATTTGGCACTAATCCATGTTATCAGTCGACGTTCTGTAGGAAAGATATTAAAAAGTGAAAAGTATCATCCGTATAAGGTACAGTTGGTTCAAGAATTGTCATACGATGATTTTGACGGACGGCTGGAATTTTGCGAGCGGCTAATGGACATCTGTAATGTCGACGAAAATTTTGCTTCTAGCATAGTTTTTTCCGATGAGGCAACTTTTTGTTTAAATGGAACAGTTAATCGCCATAACTCAAGGTATTGGTCAAATCAGAATCCTCATTGGATTCATGAAGCACATACCCAGCATTCACAGAAGTTAAATGTTTGGATGGGAATTGTCGAAAATAAGCTTATAGACCCATTGTTTATCGAAGGAAACTTGAATGGTGACAATAAGTAATTGGATCTACTAAATAACGAAATTATTCCTGCACTTCAACAGAATGGGCAATTACCACAAAATATTTGGTTTCAACAAGATGGAGCACCTCCCCACTATGATAGACGGGCTAGGGATTTTCTGGATGCGAATTTTCCAAATCGATGGATTGGACGTAGAGGATTCATAGAGTGGCCTGCTCGTTCTCCGGATCTTAGCCCGTTAGATTTTTTTCTTTGGGGTTATCTAAAATCACGTGTTTACGTTAGACGACCAACAAACTTACAGGAATTGAGACAAAGAATTATTGATGAATGTGAACTAATACGTGGAGAAGTCTTGGAAAGAGTGACTCAAAAATTTGTTAATAGGATGGCATATTGTCAGCAAGTAAACGGCGAGCATTTTGAACATTTGAAGTATAATTTTGTTTCTCATTATTCTAAAATAATGAAATGTACATCTATTGTACTACTAACAGTAAGTTATTCCTCGTTTTTACAAATTTGTTTACATTAAACTCAGTATGTATGAATTCAAAATAACAACCTCTTTCAAAATCTGTAAAAATATATAGGGTGTCCCATTTAAATTAAAGAAGTTGATGGCAATCTCTTGCAATCATTGCGACAAAATAATCAGAGTTTTATGTAAGTATAAACTATTAAAAAAATTACCAACAATAAAAGAAGGAAATTCAAATTACAATTTCGGTAACCAAAAAAACTTTATCTCCGCCATATTATACAAACTTACCATACTTTTGTATGAGGAATCGAATAAAAATATACAAAATAGGGGTTGCAATTTAAAAGAAAAAAAAACATCGTTTTTTTTTCAAGTTAAAATTTAACTCAACGTTGTGACCACCCTGTATAATTAATTTCTTATGTAAACACTATAACTTATAATTTAGAGCATTAGGTGCAAAACGATGTAATAGTTTTTCAATTTTATCAATTAATTAATTGAAATTATTAACATTTTATTAATCGTCTTTTTATTATTTTTTTTTTTTCAAAAAAACTTAAATTTCTCTAAAACTGTAAATTTTAGGTACCCCGTACCTTACATAAAGTGGCCCTTAAATTTAAACTTCTAACCAAAAAAAGAAAAAAAAATAGTATTCCATTTAAAATAGTGAAGTTGTTGTTAATTTCCGGTGTAACAGGAAGTGCTATAAATTTGAAAATATTTTAGTTGATTTCAATAGCATCTAAAACCTCTGTATACCAAATTTCATCCATCTAATATAATCCGTTCCCCATAAACTTTTAGGTGAAGTTCGATATGGGACATGGGACAGCCTGTATACTTGATCTAAGACATATTACGTAGTTAGTAACAGTTCTCTATAAATACTTTACTTTATTAGCCCCCTGTATATAAATATATGATTTATTCATTTTGAACTGTCAGCTAAAAACTCGTTAACCTTTTCTGTAGGTATTTTAAAAGTTATTTGGATCTTTTCAATATAAACATCAATCACTGACACCACCCATCTTATTACAACTAAGTAATGTAGAATATGAACATTGGTGTGAATTCCAAAGAAAGATGTTTAGGGTTATTTATTCAAAATTTAAGAAGAAAATGTCGATCTTGAGTAAAAAACTAAAGAAATTAAAACCAAAACCTAAAACAATTTCTTTGGAACCTATTAATATTGTTGAAAATATTTCTTCCCAAACTTTTGACAGCAGTGAAACAGAGTTGTTAAATAAGGGTTTGAATTTTGCCGTGCCTTCTCGTGGGAACTTGGGTGAATTGATTGGACATATTGAAAGTTCTGTTCAATATCTCTCTCATGATGCCAAGGTTTATGTTCGGGAAGCTTGTAAGAATCAAATTTCCAAAAATATTTCAAATAAGAACAAAAATTTACAGGGAATTAAGAAAACTAGGAATATTGTCAAAGGTTTGAGGCAGAAGGAATGTTTTTACTTAAAAGCTGATAAAGGAAACAAGGTTGTTATAATGGACAAACAAGACTATTTCGAAAGAGTGGATCACTTGATCAAGAATGGTCCTTACGTTTAGATTCAAAAAAATCCACTAAACAAAATGATTTCCATGGTGAAGAGCACTCTCAAAAGTTGTAAGAACCTTGTCACCGATTCGTTAAAATATAAATTAACTGTAAGTAACCCTACATTGTCAAAGCTCTATTGCCTTCCGAAGATACATAAACCTGGGAAGGCAATGAGACCTATTGTTTCAGCTATATGTACACCTAGTTATAATATTTCAAAATGGTTATCGAACGAGTTTGAAAATCTACCCAAAAAATGTAATAGTTTTTCAGTTAAAAATTCATTAGAATTTATCAAGAAAGTTAAAGATGTTGTTCTAGAAGATGGGGAAATTTTAATCTCGTTCGATGTTAGTTCTTTATTTCCTAGCGTACCGATTCCACAAACTTTACAGTATCTGGAAGAACTACTCATCTTGAATGATCTGGGTGTTGAAGTTAGAACTGAATACCTACGATTAGCTAAACTATGCATGGACCAAAATTATTTTCAATACAACAATCAGGTTTATCAACAATATGAAGGAACAGCAATGGGTACTTGTTTATCACCATTTATAGCCAACCTTTTTATGAGCAATTTTGAAACACAGATCAGTCAAGAGTTCGAGTATTTCCCAAGGATATGGTGTAGATATGTGGACGACATTTTCGCAGTTTTCAATACGAAGAAATCATCAGTAGAAGATTTCATTTCAAAATTAAATTCAAAATTCACAAGCATAAAATTCACGTTTGAACTAGAAAATAATGAACAGTTACCATTTTTGGACACATTAGTAATAAGAAATAATAACAAGTTAGAATTTGATATTTTTAGGAAAGACACCGCTACGTATAGGTATATTCCGATAGATTCTTTTCACTGTAATCAACACAAAATGGCAAGTTTTCATTTTTTGGTTCATCGATTAATTCATTTTCCTTTAAACAAAACAAGATATAACAGAGAAAAGAATTTAATTGAGGATATAGCTGTACTTAATGGATATGATAAAAAACTAATTCATAAGCTGATCAATCGCCATAGTTTTAAGAAATCTCTTTGTAAAACCACCTTTTTCCAGCGAGAACACAACGATAGGAAATTCATTTCATTACCATTTATGCCTCAGTATACCAAAGGATTGAATACAATTTTCGGCACGGTGGGATTAGGTTTAGTTCATAAAACTAGTGGCACCCTGAGACAATTGTTAGGAAATCCGAAGGATAAGAGAGAAGATCTGGAAAAAAGCGGTATATATGAAATAAGTTATAATGATTGCGATAAAAAGTATGTTGGGCAAACAAAAAGATCGGTTAAAACAAGATTTAAAGAACATTTAGCTCATCTAAAATATGGACGTATAGAAAAATCTAGTATTGCCGAACATGCTTTTACCAAAAACCATTCTGTAAATGTAGATAGTTTAAAATTGTTAAAAAATGTATCGAACAATAGATTGTGGGATGCATTTGAAAGTATAGAAATTATTAAATGTAAAAATAGATTAAATAAGGACAAAGGACCTATCCCAGATAGTCCACTTTATAGTTTATTATAAGAAAACTTATTGTAAAAATATTTTCGCGCTAAAAATTGGCTTTGCCGCCAAAAGATTTACCGCGAAAACATTTGGCGCTAAAAATGTTCTATATATAAGGTTAGTTTGTAGACATAGCTTTAGTTTACCTTCGGTCTCTGAAGAAGATAACTTGGTTATCGAAACGCGCGTCAGGCATATAAAAGTGTGTGTTGGTGTAGTGGTAGTGTAAACAGTTTTCGGTATCTTATTACATTCTTTTCATTGTTATTTACGTATTCAAATAGATTTTACAGGGTGTAACAATCCACCAGTTTAATAATTATGACATTAATATTACGAATCTTATTGAAATACCCTCATATACTTTTGAAGTTCATTCTTCTAGCTAGTTTCGTTTTAAATAGGGAAAAATGACATTTTAATTAATAAATTTCGTTATAAATACTTTCATGGCCATTTTTCTCTGGTAAACTGTCAATACATATCGACCTTATTGGACAGGTTGATGATATATCTTCCTATTTTTAAAACTGCGTTTAGAATGTTACAGAAATGGAGTAAGCGATAAAAAAATAAAGTAAATTCTTGATCAAACTGTTTTATAGCAATACCGGGTGTCCCAGAAAGTTTCTGACCTATTTAACTGCAAATATATGGGAATTTAAAAACCATTTACCTAGAGGTGATGTTTTCGAGGAACAATTTCTTTTTATTTAAAGTTTTTTTCAGTATATATTATAATGATTTTCAATTTGGGTATTCTGATTTAGATTTATTTTAGTCTTTATTTTTTTAATATCCCACGTTGGTATTGTCAATTTATAATGTTTTAAATTTTGTCTATACTGATTTAAATTTGGCTATAGTTTATTTTACCTAACAGCTAAAGAAGTTTATTATTTAGATATGTTTTTATTTGTTTGATTATGATAATTAAAAATTTTTGTTTGTTTTATTGGTTTTTTCAAATATTTTATTTGAATTTGATAATTTAATATTATTTAATTTTATATACAGTTTACTTTTTCTTTTTACTTTTAAGTTTGGGCGCCTTGTCAGAAGTTCAAACTAGCTCAGTTTACTTAATTTTAAAGTTGAAATTTAAAGTCTGACTCTCATCTTGGGTAGGATTCAAATTAAATATTGTTTAATAACTAATTCACAATAAATTTAATGTCAAGTACTTCAAAAAAAAATTATTATTAATTGGTTTTCACACGTTCAGTACAAATAAATAACAAATATTCGGATATGAAAAAATGGAGATGATATACAAAATATTAATTTACAATTGCAAATAATTAAAAACCAAAAATACAAATCCTTAATTATCGGACGTACCTTGTATAACAGAGTTTTTCAAATATTGTCCTTGTCATGCGCAACGTAACAAAACTGAGATCGGCTTCTGCTTCGTTTACTCCCGCAAATGGAACAACGTATTCAAATTGACAAGATAGCTACTATGGTTCCGTTTTGGAAACGTCTCTCGAATTTAATCTTTAAAATTCTATGGAATCTGCACTTGCTTTATGCAGTTTATTACTTTGGTAAGTAATTTAATAATAGCTGATTACTTTTCTGTATGTATTTTTAATATTACATGTATTACTTTAATATAAACAGCTTTTAATTAATTAAAAAAATTTCTTCTAGTTGATAATCAATTAATACATACGATGTTAATTGCTCTGCGACCAGGAACATAAGAGAGTAGATGTTAACTGCTCTACTACCAAAAACATAAGAGAGTTTAATCATGGATTCTCCGGCCTTTTATAGCTTCTTGGAAAAAAACAAAAAAATGACGTCATCGGATTTCAGAAAAAAATAACCTACATTTCCGAAAATCCAGGTAATAAATTCACAATTCTGATAATACCTTTGATAACGTACAGATAGATCTCATCCTTATATTTGCTTAAATTCTGTTTGTATAATTTTCTAAGTACTTTTTCCTAGGAAATTTTAGATTCAAAATATACAACTTCCTTGAGCTGTCAACTTATTTTAGACTTTCAAATTTTGAATTAACACTAGCTATTATATTTAAAATTACTCTAAATCCACTTAACTAGTACTATTTTAACTGATAACTTACTATTTTAACCCTAACAACTACAATTTAAACTTTTAAAAGATTTTGTTATTTGTATTACTTATACCTTATATAAGCTGATATTTTCTGTGTTATCAAAGGTTAACATTTTAAAATTTATATAAAAAACTTCCTCAATTATCCTACATACTTTTTGTTACATAAATTGTCATTTGTTAATGTTTATAAACTATGTTTTTCAATATCTATTTCACTATATATTCTTAAAATGTTCAATCAAAAGTTTATGTGATTATATTCAACACTGTCGATATGGGAATTAGTTTAATGTATTTCACCACACCTGCTACATGTTTATAATTAATCTTGTGTCTTTTTTAGGTACTCACAATCTATTGGTATATTTGTTTGTACAATATCGAAGACTTTGATTTTGTAAGTACTTCCTTTTTACAATATTAATTTAAATATTTTACTAACTAAAATTACATGTTGATTTCTTAAACATGTGGAAACCATTAACACTTTTTGATTTTTATTTTCTTTTTTATTGTTTCAGATTAAACTGAGAATTTTGAAAAAGAACTAGGTGAAAAGTGAATTGTTATAATGAAAATGCATTCATTATGGATTGGAAAATTTTGATTGTGATACAATAATTGAATATGGATCCTATACAAGATAAGATGTCAAATACACTCTTTATTTATTTGAATGTTTGTAATTGAAGAGTAAATATTGAAAATTTAAGATGTACTAAAGAAAAAGTAACTGCAGATTCAATTAAACTTATTAAGATATCCTTTTTTTGTAAATTATTGTGGTAAGTAACTTTAATTCTATTTTGTTCATTTACTAATGTGTATTGTTTATTTTTACATGTTGACTTTCCAATATGACTACCTACCCTATATTGGCTTTTATCTTATAACGTTTGTTTATTATTATCAGATATGTAAGTTATACTACTTTGTTTTAGTGTAACTGTAGAGATACTGTTTGTTTATACAAATTCATACTAATTATATTATTTTTAGGTCAGAAGATTCCTCTCATTTTCTAACAAGATGTATCTACTAAGTCCAAATGAAAACCTGTTGTGACCAGAGAATATTGTTTATTTTGTGGCTTTTACTGTGATATTATGACCAAATTTATGATATAATCAAGTTTATACTGTACTCAAGACAATACTTCTTTTTGGGTAATTACATGGTTTAAGAAGAAAAGTGTATTTCATTATGCATATCCTTTTTTTTTATTAATCCATTAGTGTAATGGCTATGATGGATGCTTAAAAGGTAAGTTTTGTTTTTATTAGTAATAATGATCCATTACAATATGTTTAATTAGTAAAATCTTATATAGGGTGTTTTAAAAAAAAGGTGTTTTTTAAATGCAAATATCGTCGAATTTTTTAATGGAACACCCTATATATTTATAAAATTTTAAAGAAAAATGAGTGTGTTATTTGATTTTTTAGGATATAGGCTGTATTGTAGGCATTTTCGGGTTTCAATGTAAGAGTAAGCTTTGGGATTTTTATAGATTCAACAAACTGACACAACGAACTGTCAAAGTAATTCATTGAGACTTGTTTTCGACTTATTTTTAATAATGGTGCGATGTAGTTCACGTGAAAAATCAAAAACTGTGTTATTGTATGCTCAGAGGCGAATTTAGGCCTGATGCCGCCCTAGGCCCCTATTGATATGGCGCCCTTTTTGCTATATGAAATTGAACTTCGTTTAGAGTACACTGCGCTCTTTAGTTGAGAGATACTCTACCAATCCATGCTACTCTAGTGTGGATTGAGACTCGGCCAGTTTTGAATTCCCAACATCTGGCTGGACATTTGTTGTAAATAAATTTGTTTAGTAACTAAGTTGTAAAAACATTTTATGCTCAGTTGTTACTACCAAAAGATTATTTCGTCAGGTATTTAGGAAACATCCACCTTCAAAAAACAGTATTAAAAAATGGTACACTGCATTTCTACAAAAAGGATCTATGGAAAGGAAGAAATATCAAATACGTAATGGTGATATTTTTTTAAATAGACTCTTACGTATTCAGGAAACATTACAAGAACATAATAATCGAATATGTCTTCGCAAAGTTTCATCCACAACTGGAATTTTAAAATCCAAAGTTCAGAGATGTATGAAGGTATTAGAGTTAACTCCTTATAAAATACAGATACACCAAAATAGTATATTAAACAACGCATTTCATATGGAATTCTGTTATGACACGAGTTCAAGTTTAAAAAACGAATCGCGAAGCGATGAGTTTTTTAAAGAACGAGTGTCACAACAGCCATATGAAATAAGTTGTTTATAATATTTTTTATATTTTGCCCATTTTACCATTTTTTAAATTATTTTTTTATTTTTATGTAATTACGAAAATTTTTATTTTAAGAAGTATGTCGGCAGCACTGTGTAATTTATAAAATTTGACAGTTGTGACATTTAAATTATCAAATGTTAATGTTTTAAAATATTTTAAAATGAATAATATACCAATAATAATATATTATATAAGTAAAATATTATATTCATATTTACAGATACTTTCTTAAAGAACAATATAAAATTAATAAATTGCTATTAGCCACAAATGTCATTGTCAATAGTCTTGCCTTTAGAAACTTCACTCATGTTGCCAACCATTTAAAACAAAAATTTGCGTGCGTAAAAGTTACATTACGATACGCAAATGCGTTTTATAATGAAGATTTTTATAAGTGCAAAATATAAAAAATATATTATGAAAGGGATTTTCAAACCAGAATTGTTTTTTCTGAGACATTACTAGATTTATTTAGAGAAGTTCCTGATGTTTTACTTATACGAGGGTTGTCTGAAAAGTTTGCGACCTAACAAAGATACTAGGCATTTTTTTCTTCTTATTTTTCTACATAGTTTTCTTTAAGTCTTTATACTTTACTCCCAGCGATGCTCCCATCTCTTCAACCAGTTCAAATAGTACTCAGCGTCTTTCTCTGCAAAATAGTTGTTTACGAAGGTGGTGGCCTGCTCATTCGACGAAAATCTTTGTCCTCCGAGCGCACTTTTAGCTTAGGAAACAAAAAAGTCGCTTGGGGCTATATCTGGTGAATAAGGAGGATGGTCAAGCAGTTCAAACCGTAATTCGTGGATTTTCGCCATGGCAACCGCTGAGGTGTGAGACGGCGCATTGTCTTGGTGAAACAAAATTCTTTTTTTCTGCAAATGTGGCCGTTTTTCCGCAATTTCTGCCTTCAGCTTGTCAAGTAATGATGCGTAGTATGCTCCTGTAATGGTTTTTCCTTTTTGAAGATAATCGATTAAGATAACTCCACGACTAACCCAGAAAACAGTTGCCATCACTTTCCCAGCCGAAGGAACAACCTTTGCTTTTTTTTGGAGCCCATTTCTCCTTGGCAGTCTATTATTTTGACTGTGTTTTTGTTTCTGGAGTATAATGGTGTATCCAAGTTTCATCTACAGTAATTAATCGGCGTCGAAACTCTGATTTTTGCGCCTAAACTGCGCCAACAGAGAGTTGGAAATGTTCATTCGAACACGTTTTTGGTCCAAAGTGAGCAAACTTGGCACCCAACGTGCGGACAGCTTTCTCATGCCAAAATCTTTATTCAATATGTGACAAACACGTTCTTTGGACATGTTTATAGCCTCTGCTATCTCTCTAGTTTTAATTCGACGGTTGTCTAGCACCATGTGGTGAACTTGAGCGATATTATCGTCAGTGGTTGCAGTTTTTGGACGTCCCGAACGTTCATCGTCACCCAAGCTGGTACGGCCACGTTTAAATCCAGCAGCCCAAAATTTCACGGTGGTAAATGATGGTGCAGAGTCCCCGTACACAGCGGCCAACTCGTCTTTGATTTGCGTAGGCGTATTCCCTTTCAAAAACAAATATTTAATGACAGCTCGATACTCGATTTTTTCCATTTTCATAAAAACACTCACATCGACTCACTCAAATGATTGTCAAACAACAACTGCGCGTCCAAAATGGCTGAAATTTTAGTGAGGATTTTTCAAAGCATGCGCAAACACATTCCCCAAATTTTGTTTACGAGTGCTGCCATCTTCATGTTGAGGTCGGAAACTTTTCAGACAACCCTCGTAAAATTGAACGCTCGCACATGATAATACATTCAAATACGGGGGAACCATGATAATTAGTGGTTGATAAAAACATTTTAAAGTTAGTTTTAATGAAAACAAAAATATAAAATGAAATAGAATATTATTTAAATACTAATATACAGGGTGTTTCATTAAGAATTATCCATATAGTAACTGGAGAAACCTTAGCACTAAATATGAAGATTTAAGCCAAAACACTTAAATAAAATATTCCTCCTAACCGAGATATAGGGTGTTTTATTTTAATTATTTTAAATGATTGTATCCCATATTTTTGACACCTTCCAATATTTTTTCTTTATACTTGGCAAAAAGTTTACACATATTAGGTTACTTTAAACAGTAGCAAAAGATAGTTTTTCTCGATTACCAGAGGCGTGCAGTAGGGATGGATACTTTCTTTTATCCCCCTACAATTTACGCCACTGTCGTAATAATTGTTTCTGCATGTTTTTTTGATTCTCCGTTACTTTCTACGTAAATATTATCCTCTTGTCTCAATACGATAGAGTGAGTAGTTTTCGAGTTATTTACATTTAAAGGTAATGTTTAAAATATCCATTTTTGTTTTATTGCTTATTCAACATGAGTTTCCTTAATAATCTAACCACCTTGACAACAAAATTTGTTAATTCTAATCGTAAATTCACATGCCTCAATAACTATTTCACTAAATAGATAAAGTTTATTAGTTTCAGTAAATTTCATTTCAAAAGATTTTTTCATATCAATGTTTTTTAATTTTAAATTTATGAAAATTCAGAAATTTGATTTTTATTATCAGATACTAATGAATAAGATAAAATTCGCAGCAAATTCGCAGGTCCTTTTGAATTACCTGCAAATTTAAATGGCCGTTCATATCTGGAATTACTTCAAAATCCAGCTGGAAAACTTACTATTAAACCAAAGAAGAAGTTTGTGGTTTATGCAAGACGGCGCCCCACCACATTATCCTTTAGCGGTTCGAAATTATCTAAACAATACATTTCCTCATAGAAGGATAAGGCGAGGGAGTGAATTTCCATGGCCTACTCGGAGTCCCGATTTTAATCTCCTAGACTTTTATTTTTGGGGACATATGAAGACACTTGTGTAAGCTCAAGAAATTAATACCCGACAGGAATTATGGCAACAAATAGAAAATGTTGCAAATTTTATTAGGAATCAACCCAACATATTTCTAAAGGTTAGGAGAAATTTTTCCAAAAGGATTAATAAATGTATTGAAGTCAATGGAAGCCACTTCGAAAATTTACTATAATGTTAACTAACTAGAATTTTTTGTTACAGTAGTCTAAATAAATAATTGTTTCAGTACGTTTATTTTATGTATTCATCATGTTATTTCATAATAAAAATCATAGTTCTATTTTTTTATAAATTTAAAACTGAAATTTTGATAAATATTAATATGAAAAAATCATTTGAAACTAATAAATTTTATTTATTTAAAATTAAAAAACATTGATATGAAAAAATCTTTTGAAATGAAATTTACTGAAACTAATAAACTTTATCTATTTAGTGAAATAGTTATTGAGGCATGTGACTTTACGATTAGAATTAACAAATTTTGTTATCAAGGTGGTTAAATTATTAAGGAAACTCATGTTAAATAAGCAATAAAACAAAAATGGATATTTTAAACATTACCTTTAAATGCAAATAATTCGAAAACTACTCACTCTATGGTATTGAGACAAGAGGATGATATTTACGTAGAAAGTGACGAAGAATCAAAAAAACATGCAGAAACAATTATTACGACAGTGGCGTAAATTGTAGGGGGATACAAGAAAGTATCCATCCCTACCGCACGCCTCTGGTAATCGAGAAAAACTATTTTTTGCCACTGTTTAAAGTAACCTAATATGTGTAAACTTTTTGCCAAGTATGAAGAAAAAATATTCGAAGGTGTCAAAAATATGGGATACAATCATTTAAAATAATTAAAATAAAACACCCTATATCTCGGTTAGGAGGAATATTTTATTTAAGTGTTTTGGCTTAAATCTTCATATTTAGTGCTAAGGTTTCTCCAGTTACTATATGGATAATCATTAATGAAATACCCTGTATACTAACCTAACCTAACCTAACCAACTGTTGTTTACGAGTGCTGCCATCTTCATGTTGGGAGATGGGAGATGACATAAACTTAATTGTCGCATATGAGGGTCTGAAAATCCAAAGGTAATTGAGGAATACGAAAGAGATTTCTCAATGTAGAACGTTTGGTGTGGCGTTTCTAAAGAAAAAATATATGGACCGTTCTTCTTTCAAGAAACTACAATTACTGGTAATGTCTATACATACATGTTACAAAATTACCTATATCCACAACTGGAACAATATGGCATCATAAATTCAGTGTCCTTTCAGTAAGATGGTGCACCACCACACTATTCACTTGTGGCTAGAAATTCTTTAACAGAAACATTTGGAGATAGGTGGACCAATTGAGTGGCCTGCTCACTCACCATACTTGACCATTCCAGACTTTTTTATATGGTCTTTTATCAAAGATAGTTGTTATAATCCTATTCCAGAGACTTTAGAACAACTGACATGTAACATTGTCCAAGCATTTCAAGAAATTACCCCAGAAATGTTGCGAAATTTTTTTCAGAACTTTTTATTCATGTTACAAAAATGTATAGACCAAACTGGACAACACTTAGAACATCTTGAGGATTTTTATTAATTTAGATAATTTATAAAGTAAATTTTTAATAAAATTCGGTACATATCTTTCAAGTTGTGACATCTCTATCTAATAAACAACTATCATTAAAATTTAAATAATTCACGCAATTAAAGTGGGTCAGAAACATGTAATAAATTTTCTGATTTTTAAAAAATATCCACTTCAATTTTTGAGCAGTGTAAATTAACCCGAAAGTTCATTAAATTTAATCGTCTCGAGGTGACAGAGAGTCACAACAAAACAGTCAAGTTATTTGAGATTTCACCCATTTAGAAAACCGCGATTGCGAATCACGAACATCGAAACTAAATTATGGGGTGGAGGGTAGATGATGTTGATAAAGCGATGTGGTATTTCGGCATGTTCACGTAATTAGACCGGAAAACAGTGACGAATTTCTACTAGAACAAACAACAAACCAGTTACATTAAATTCTGGAGGAATTAAAACATGAATAAACCTAATTTGCTTAAAGCAGGGTAGGTTTAAGCATCTTCGTAAAAAAAATAACTACCTACTTGTATTTACTGTTAAAAAGATTTATTTAAGATCATTAATGTTATAATACCGGGTGTCCCAGAAGTTTTTGATCTATTTTAAAATGTAAAAATGTAACTTACAATAAAACAACAATTATAGTGCAATCGAATTACCTTTTTTTCATGACTTAAGTGGAAAGGGGTAGGTTTGATAATTACAAATCGAAAGGCGACCATCCAAGATCTTAGATGCGTGCGAGGGGTGCGTGGTAGGGGTGGAAAGGGGGTGAAAACGGTTTTTTGCAATTTGCAGCGTGAATACGCATTTTATTGAAAAAAGTTAAATGGAAAAGTTGTAGATAATAAAAAAATCGACAACTTTTGTCTGAAACATTTTTTCACATAACCTAAAAATAAAGGCTAAAAAAGCGAAAAACCATAATTTTCGTTTTTTATTTTTTACTCAGCGAAAAATCAATATTTTGTTATGAAATTCAGTACAGTGATAGCTTTTTGTATCCCAAAAAAGTAGAATTTTTTTTTACGATAACTCAATTTTTTTTCGACATATTAACGATTTTCGAAAAAAAGACCTCATTTTGTAACGGCTCCCAAGGTCCGAATTTTTATTTCAGACGCCTCTTGAAGGTCTCATTTTTTTCGTAATGACTTTAATTTTCATATACAATAATAAAAAAATACTACTCCTAGCAAAAA
The DNA here is from genome assembly GCA_035357415.1 of Ophraella communa. NCBI lineage: Eukaryota > Metazoa > Arthropoda > Insecta > Coleoptera > Chrysomelidae > Ophraella > Ophraella communa. The sequence goes on along the minus strand of CM068992.1, from coordinate 30,306,751 downwards.
AAATCGTTTAAAATCGAAAAAACTGAAAAATTCATAATTTTTCACGCGTATCTTTTTCCTACCCTTCTACACGTTATATTACTCTCAAAAATATTTCATGTACATGCATTTAATTTATCACACCTTATTGCAGTTTGTAGGATTAAAATAAAGGAAATTATGGACATCTATATTGATTAAAAAATAAAAAAAATTATTTTATACGATGAATTATACAAAGAAAGTACAATTTTACTGTTTCTTATTTTTAATTATATCTCGCCCTTTTGACTTGCGAATTACATTCTTCTTCCTCTTGTACTTCTACTTCATCGTCATCTTCATCATTTTCGTCTTCATTTTCATCATCTCCGTCTTCATCTTTATCATGTTCGTCTTCATCTTTATCATTTTCTGATTCTTCTTCGTCAGATTCGACATTTTCTTCCTCCTCTAGCATGCGATTCTCATCTTGAAATGCATCGTTTTGGTCAACGTGTTCTGAAGGATGTACATCGGCAATTTCTGTGATTGATTGCTCGATATTAGTACAATCATTAACGCCGTAGCAATTCGAGCATAAATTCGTACACTTTAAACCGTGTTTTCGACAACTGCATCTTGAAGAACTGCAACCTTTTTTGCAACTACAGGAAATTTTTTTTAGCAGACTGTCTGGAATTAACTGAAATATTTTTGAGAGTAATATAATGTGTAGAAGGGTAAGAAAAAGATACGCGTGAAAAATTATGAATTTTTCAGTTTTTTCGATTTTAAACGATCTTTTTTGCTAGGAGTAGTATTTTTTTATTATTGTATATGAAAAGTAAAGTCATTACGAAAAAAATGGAACCTTCAAGAGGCGTCTAAAATAAAAATTCGGACCTTGGGAGTCGTTACAAAATGAGGTCTTTTTTTCGAAAATCGTTAATATCTCGGAAAAAAAATGAGTTATCGCAAATAAAAAAATTCTACTTTTTTGGGATACAAAAAGCTATCACTGTACTGAATTTCATAACAAAATATAGATTTTTCGTTGAGTAAAAAATAAAAAACGAAAATTATGGTTTTTCGCTTTTTTAGCCTTTATTTTTAGGTTATGTGAAAAAATGTTTCAGACAAAAGATGTCGATTTTTTTATTATCTACAACTTTTCCATTTAACTTTTTTCAATAAAATGCGTATTTACGCTGCAAATTGCAAAAAACCGTTTTCACCCCCTTTCCACCCCTACCACGCACCCCTCGCACGCATCTAAGATCTTGGATGGTCGCCTTTTGATTTGTAATTATTAAACCTACCCCTTTCCACTTAGCTACCTCAATTCGGACTTAAGTTATAAATTGGTCACTTTTTCACGTAATTCGACTGCACTATTAATCTTAATTTCGTCTTTAATTAGTTATAAAAGATATTTCAATAATTAACAAAATGTTTATCACAGCAAAAATTTTGATAGTTAAATATCTCGGCTAGGGGTGAGCAAGTTCATTAGCTCTGACTATAGTATAACATTTGTTTCTCTAAGAAATAATAAGGGCGCCACTGAAATCTTTTTATTTTTTACGATACTACTGAGAAAAGTTGTAAGTTGAGTTATTTAAATAAGTATCATAAGATGACAGAAAAAACTGTCTATGAAAAAAATTAAAATAAAAATGTAGCAAATGTTCTTCAAGTTTAAGAGCCGAGATGTTCAAGTTTACTGTATAATATTCCAACTTTCTGAAAATTACCAGTGTCAAACACGTGTTACATTTTCTTTTTCTGGCACAAAAAGTACAAATCAGCATAGTCCGAAATCTACAGTTAGATGCTAACGTATTTTAATAGATTACAAAAGATACATTCTTACATTAAATTTACTTTGTAACAACCTTACATATTAATCAAAACTCCAGAAATGTACTTTCACTAGCCATTTTATAAAAAATGATCATTAATACTTCTAAATTACCAGAAAAAAGATTCTTCGAATAATAAAGATATAATAAAATATAACTTTCGATGTTTTATAAATATTATAACAAAAAGGAATTATAAAATTGGAAGAAAAACCTACCTGTATATGACAGTAAACCAATAGAAGAAATGAGACTGGAGATAATAATTAAAACCCTTGAACCCCATAATGGCAACTCATTAGCACACCTCGTAGCGTAGCTACTTTGAACTTCCCATTATAATTATAGAGACCGTATTCATAATTTTATTATTAAGAATTCTTTCGGAAATATGGAGCTTGCGGTACTAATTTAATTTAATATTTAGGATACCAGGTGCTTAAAATGTTAACAGATATATTACAGTCTTTCCAATATTAATTGCTAAAAACCATTTAAAAGTGTCATACAGAGTGAGTTAGTTTACTAGGCTTCAAAGTAGAAAGAATGGCATGAAAACAACATATTTTTCCCGTTAAACGTCCACTCTGTATCGTCGGAACCCAAGCTCTCTCTAGACTGGTAGTTGTACAGCTCGCAAATAAGTGGAGTACGGACGCCATTTGTTGACCACTATATTCTGTTGCGTGCAGGGGTCTGGAGGTTATTTTTTGTGGCAGTTTTTATATCTCATAAAGTCGGTGTCTAGTGCTGAGGCGGAGAGTCCAGATTTTTATTTGGGGCAGTTAAGTATTAACTTTAAATACAGGGTGTTTCTTAAGTAATCTAAAATATTATATGGGGCGCTTCGTTACTCAATTTTAAGACGAAAAGTTCATATAAACGTGTGTGATAGGTGTTGTCGTTTATGAGATACAGGGTGTTGTACGTGAAATTAATTTTTCTTGGTGACGCTACTGATTTATATTTTTTTATTATTTTATTACAAGCAACATGTGTTAAACATAAAGAAAAAATAATACATTTCAGAGCAAATGTTCAAAATGTGCACCTCCAGCTAAAATGCAAGAATCCGCTCGATGTCTAATGGATTGTCGAATACGTTCGAAGATACCAGGATTGTTACGAATAACATTACAGCCGTCTATGATACGATTTTGAAGATCTTGTACGTTTAATATCAGTGTTGTGTAAACAAGCGATTTCAAATATCCCCACACACAAAAATCCAGAGGATTGTGTCCAGGTGATCTAGGGGGCCACGGGTGTGGAGATCCTCGTCCGATCCAATGGCCTGGAAAAACATTATTTAAAAACTCGCGTACAATCACTGAAAAATGTGGAGGAGCTCCGTCATGCATGAACCACATGCGCCTTCTAATAATAATAGGTACATCTTCCAAAAGAAGTGGAAGTTCATTTTCTAGAAAATGTTGGTATGTCTCACCGGTTAACCATACAGGAAGGAAAAATGGTCCAATTAAATAATCATCGATGGTGCCAAGCCAAACATTGACCGAAAATGTTTGTTGAAATCGTTTTACACTTATGGTATGTGGATTTACATCTGCCCATATGTGGTCATTATGAAAATTCATAATCCCATGTCTAGAAAAGTTGGCTTCATCCGTAAATAGAATATTGGCCACAAAATTCGGATTGTTCGCGATTTCACGTAAAATCCATTGACAATACTGTATGCGTAATGGATAGTCAGTAGGTAACAAATGTTGAACACGTTGAACGTGATATGGATACAATAAATTATCTTTTAGAATATTCCAAACAGTTTTGTTACTAACATTTACTTCATCTGCAACTTTTCTTGTACTCGTTTCTGGATGTTGGTCAATAATTTGAAGAATCTGGTTTTCCAATTGGGGATTTCTCACAGTTCTGGGTCGTCCAATAATATTCTTCGATTTAGCAAAAGTTCCAGTTTCTTGTAAACGAATATGTAACTTAGTAAACACAGAGTCAATCAAATAAAAATGAACGATTTTTGCGTTGGTTTTCAAATTTGACACTTGTCAACATTATTTCAAAGGCCACTTAGAATAAGCATGTTTTTGCGTATTACTTCTAAAAACCAGTAGCGTCACCGGGAAAAATTAATTTCACGTACAATCAGAACTGACTTATTACAATAAATTCAACACCCTGTATCTCATAAACGACAACACCTATCACACATGTTTATATGAACTTTTCGTCTTAAAATTGAGTAACGAAGCGCCCCATATAATATTTTAGATTACTTAAGAAACACCCTGTATATCTTTGCTTCGGTAATTAATTTTTAATAATCATGAGACAGTGTATAGAATTCTTTAGAAATGAGAAGAATTGATAATTTCATAAAATTTTTGTTTGAAGAATGCATGGGAAGTTTCACTCTTCCGATACTTGCTCAGAAATGTATTAAAATTTGGAAAAATCATTTTCCATGGAGGGGTTCCCGAAATATGGTAGGGTGTAGTGAGCGATATATCAATATCAGAAAGAATCGGTTTAATAATTTGGGGCAGAGATTAAACATTTATTGTAAATAGCAGTTCAATATAGCAAAACGTAGAAAAATATTAAAACATGTATACAAAAAAATTAACTTTATTTGAACTAAAACCAATAGCCCATAACCAATACCAACTAATAGCGTGTATTACCGCCCCTAGCTCTAATTACAGCTTCCATTCACTTTGAAGGCTTCTGAACTGCTTCTGTATGTATCGTTGTGGCATGTTTTCCCATAAGTCACAAAGAACATTTTGAAGATCGTACCCAGCAAACGCTCGTAAATTTTTAAATCTCATTATAAATCTGTATAGGGTAGCCATTAAATCGCTCAGTTTCATTTAAAAATTTAACATGGAAAAAGTAAAATTTAATTAGTGAAAGTTGTTTTATTAACAATTATAATAGTTCAAGTTTAATCATCACTCAATTAATGAAACAATAAAGTAGAATTAATTAAATAGATTTATTGAAACATTTCGAAAAATTGACTATATAAACAATTGAATTTAAATAATTTATGTCATTTCTGGACAAAGTATAAATACCGAGGAATTATCTTTTTTGGGAGTCAGTTCATTTGATGCAAAGACGAGTCCACGTCGAAAAAACAAAACAAAAACGATTAAATTTAATGGCCGCTCAGAGGTATCACCGATGTACGGCACTACATGGGGTTCTAGGATATTGGTTATGTACTAACTCTGTGCGGCCCTCGAAAGAAAGTCCTTCCTAAACCATGATAGAGCCACCACCAAAGCTTTCAGTTTGACAAAAATTAACCTGAACGAGCATATATGAACAATCAACTGCTTAACATTTAAGTGATTTGTCGCTAATATGTGTACGTGCATGACGATTTAAAGAATATTTATCTTTATATGATTTGCAACAAATTTCGCATGTGAATGATTTTTGATCCGTGTGCACTAACATATGATTTTTCAAATTGCTTGGCCAGATAAAAGATTGTAAGCAAATCTCGCATTTAAATGGTTTTTCGCCTAGGTGTGTATTCATGTGATAAATAAAAATGTTTTTTACGTCAAAAGATTTGGAACAAATTTCACATTTGAATGGATTATCAGGTAGGTGAATACGTTTATGTCGAGCCAATACACCTTTATTCCAAAACGATTTCTGACACATGTCACACTCGAATTTTATTCCTGTATGGATACTCATGTGGTAATTCAGACCATTTCTACGGGTAAAACATTTGGAACAAATTTCGCATTTGAATGGTTTATCGCCTGTGTGAGTATACATATGTTCTTTCAAATTACTTTGACGGCTAAAACATTTTAAACAAATGTCACATTTGAATGGTTTATCAGATTGATGAGTAGGTTTATGTTGAATTAATATTCCTTTAGTTCGAAACGATTTCAAACAAATGTCACACTCGAATTGCTTGACACCTGTATGGATGGTCAGGTGGTAATTCAAACCATTTTTACGGTTAAAGGATTTGGAACAAATATCGCATTTGAATGGTCTATCGCCTGTGTGAATAAGCATATGACTTTTCAAACTTCTTTTGTGCCTAAAAGATTTTAAACAAATAGAACATTTCGCTTGCTTTTCCATCTTGGAAATCGTAGGACTTTTTATTACTTGACCAAATTCACTTTCTAATCTATAATCGACTTTTTGTTTCATTGCTCCCTTTTTAGTTGCCTGAAATATTTTTTTTAAAAGATGTTGCTGTGCGACGTGCGATGCAATTTCAAATCTTCTGGTGTACATATTTCCACATAACCTACAAATTAAGATACCCCTCTGTGAACTCCAATACTTTGTTAAGTTCTTTCTCGTCGAACTTCCTGCAATTTAAAACAAAATATTTTGTTGTATTTTGATGGTAAGTAAGTAAGTTTAAATGTTTTATAAACTCTTATATTTGTTAAAATGTAATTTTAACACTTTTCCTTATGGCCATTTGCACCGAATCACTGTATAAGTGTTTAAAATTTAAGGCTCCCTTAAAAGAAAACTATTTGCCCCATCCCAACTAATTGTCAATTTAGTTAAGTAACTCTTTAGTTTGGCAACAATGCATATTCTAACAGGTCGGCTGAAAAGTCCCCGGTCTACTATAGTAAAACACAATATTTTGACAAAATTCATTTTTTTTTATTCAACATAGTTGCCTTCAAGGGCGATACAGCGATTATAGCGACCTTCCAACTTTTCGATACCATTTTTGTAGTACTCCTTCGGTTTGTCATCAAAATAGGCTTCAGTTTCGGCGATTACCTCAGTATCATAGGCAAATTTTTTTCCCGCGAGCATTCTCTTCAGGTCAGAAAAAAGGAAAAAGTCGCTGGGGGCTAGATCTGAAGAATACGGTGGGTGAGGAAGCAATTCGAAGCCCAATTCATGCAATTTTGCCATCTTTTTCGATGATTTGTGACACGGTGCATTGTCTTGATGAAACGACACTTTTTTCTTCTTCATATGGGGCCGTTTTTTCGCGATTTCGGTCTTTAATCGCTCCAATAATGCACAGTAATAGTCGCTGTTGATTGTTTTTCCCTTTTCCAAATAGTCGATGAACAATATACCGTGTGCATCCCAAAAAACTGAAGCCATAACTTTGCCAGCTACTGTTGAGTCGTTCCACGCTTTGGTGGCGGTTCACCGGCCGCAGTCCACTCAGCTGACTGTCGATTGAACTCAGGCGTGTAGTGATGGAGCCAAGTTTCATCCATAGTCACATATCGACGCAAAAAATCGGGTTTATTGCGACTTAACAGCTGCAAACACTGCTCAGAATCATCAATCCGTTGCTGTTTTTGGTCGATTGTGAGCACGCGCGGCACCCATTTTGCACAGAGCTTCCGCATACCCAAATATTCGTGAACGATATGTCCAACACGTTCCTTAGATATCTTTAGAGTGTCAGCTATCTCGATCATATTCACTTTACGGTCACTCAAAATCATTTTGTGGATTTTTTTGATATTTTCGTCGGTACCACCTCTTTTGGGCGTCCACTGCGTTCACCGTCTTCGGTGCTCATTTCACCTCGCTTGAATTTTGCGTACCAGTCAATGATTGTTGATTTTCCTGGCGCAGAGTCCGGAAACTCATTATCAAGCCAAGCTTTTGCTTCAACTATATTTTTTCCTTTCAAATAACAATATTTAATAAGCACACGAAATTCTTTTTTTTCCATCTTTTTGAAAATAACAAAAGTTGCTTTACTAAAAATGCAATATCTCACAAACTAATAGTCCGACAGCTGTCAAATTTTTACATGAATCTTTTGAAGGTTGATACTAACTAAAAATGAAATGGATTTAATTCTAGTGTCGTCATCTATAGGTCAGACCGGGGACTTTTCAGCCGACCTGTTATTGTATTTTCAATTAATATTTAAGGGATTGGTACAATTTTTCAATTTCATAATATGACATTAGTAATTATTTTATAATTGACAAATTGTTATGTTTGGTTACATTTTGTTGTTTGGTTTGAACGTGGAAAGTTTATAGTAGTGGAAAAGGCAAAAACAAGTCATTAAAAACAACTAGAGGTTCTAGAGGTCAAAATTACACTAAAAGAAAAAAATAGTTTCTTACAAACATAATATTTCAACACAAACACAAACAGATTCAGTTTCCATACAAGAAAAAGAGAATATTTAGAAAAGAATAGAAAACAAAATTCAATACTGATTAGTTTTAAAATATGACAAATTGTCCTTTTAAAACTAATTAGGTCTTTCAAATACCACCATATGCTCAATTATTTCTAATACATCTAAATCATCTTTGAAAACATCCATCTTGGTCTTATAAACCATAAAAATCATTAAAAAAATACTCTCTTACAGAAGTAAAAAAACCAAACTACAAACATTGTCTTTGTAGTTATGGTATCATATCAATAGCCAACGGAGAGAACTTTTAGATTACCTAAGTTTTCTTTAAGACATCAAAAATGACAACTTATACAAGAACCAGCATATATAAGCATAATTAGGAAGGTGGGAGCTGAATTAAATAAGAAATTACTAGGAAAAAGTGTCAAGTAGGCACTGTAAATTTTTCAAAATGAGTATAAATTTACTAGGTACAAAAAAAATCTAGCAAAATTTTCTGAAGTTGTCATTCATTGTTTATTAGATCCCTACAGTGAATTACTCATAAATGACTTACCTTTTCTTGATGGATTTCTAAACTTTAATTTAAGGGAGTTGCATTTCCCAACATCATCATTACTTATCCAGGCATTCTCAGTTTTGACACAGGTTTGTTGAAAACTATCTGTACATATAGGATCATTTTCTTCCTGTTTAACTGCATACAAATCATTTGTAATTCCATCAGCAGGAATATCCATTTCATTAAAATAAATTTCTTCTTTGATTCTTTCGTTCGGTAGAAAGTGCTCGACTTTAGGCTCCTGCTTGAAAACATCTTGTAGTTCTTGTTTCACTTCCATTGTAAGGAAAAAATATGACTGAAAATATTAAATTCTCAACTATAAGTAAATCAGTTTGACAACACTTTAGCTTTTTTCATACTTTTCTCTATAGATCCTTTTGTTTCGTTTGCATTGAAAGTAGAGCAACTTTCTACACTCGATTTATACTTTTTTCTAGGTTAATACATATACACATAACACAGTATGTAAAAATTTTATGCCTTATTTATTCTTGTTTTATGACCTACTTCTTCTTCTTTCTTCTAATGTCATAGTGCATGGTGAATGATGATTCGCCAGTTACATTTGAGAGAAACCTCTATAAGAGACTGATTCTTGATCGATCGAGGTTTTAATTCTTCCGTTTATATGAAATAAAACTTTATTTGAGTTTTGTACAGTAATTTTTATGTATTTTAACTGTACCAAACCAAGTGGTTGCCGTTACCGTTACCTGTCACAACTATTGTCAGTTGCCGTTGCCAACTTCATTCCTGTGTTGGCAGTGGCTACTGTTATGTCAATAGGGAAGATATTACCGTACCGACATAAAACTTTGATGTTTTCTGCTGAACTTATTTCTTATACAAAGTGAAGTGCTGCACTCAAGTTTTCAGTCGACGAGTGGTAAATCTCATGAAGAGAATTTTGAAATGGAGTAAGTACAGCATTGACCATAAATTTTTGGTACTTTTTCTTGGATAATGAATTTTCGCTATAAATTAAATTTGCTGATGGTTACAAACTTCTAACTCATTTTTTTTAGAAAAGCCTGAAATCAAGCTAGATGAGAAAGCTGTTGACACTGCTGAATCAGTTTTATTTTTAGATGAGATGTTTGACAGCATAAACTCTACTCAAAGAATTTCTCCACCTGGAAAGCCCTTAAAACCAGCAGTGAAATTATCGTCGGCTCATATACTCTTTTGCAGGCGATGCATAGGGATTTTAAAAACAATGAAATACTTTTATCCAACAAAAAATATGTTTATTTCAGTACCTTCTATACAAAATTTTATTTTCACTCTAGAGGGCTTTATATATTTATGCCCTGTGTTATTGGAAGGAAAAAAGAATAAATATATTATGACTAGGCCTTTCCAGCAAGATGCTTTGGAGAATTATTTTGGTAGCATCCGTAGTCATGGAGCACGTGAAATTTCACCAAATGCATCCCATTTTGTGACATCTTTTAAGGCATTAATTGTAAATAATTTTATTTCAAACCATTCGCCAGGAGCCAACTGTCAAGAGGATCATAGTGAGGGAGCTTTAGATGATTTGTATTAATCTACAATACTTTCAACTTAAACCATCCAGCAAAAATTCAGCAGATTCCGATTTGCATTCATTGCTGCAAAATATTATTGAAGAATCTGACTAGTTACATTCCAGTGTGAATTCTTGTGGAAATATTTTGAAATTACATATGACTGACTGAAATTTGAATTTCCCGCTAACACGCCATACGCGGTTGGGCCGGGAACTAATATTTTATAAACAGACGTTTACATTGCAGTTCACTTTCCAAGTCCGTAGGTTAATATTTTGTGTATATAAATATGATCGAAGGAAATAACAGTTAAAATCATCTTATATATTCCAAACGCCTACTGTAAGTTTTCTAATAAAACGGTACACACCCAAAAATTGAAACTTCTTCTTTGTGGTTTATGGCCTGAGTTGCTGGTGTGTTGAGGGTTGATCAGGAGCTGCTTTATGTTAAATACCACATTTAATTTAATTTACTTTTAATTACTTATTTAGATGATACATAAAATTACACTAATGACGAGTCATCAGTTTTACTATATAGAATCAAAAGTGAATGCTTTGTTTACATTGTACAGTATTTATACAGGGTGTTTCTTAAGTAATCTAAAATATTATATGGGGCGCTTCGTTACTCAATTTTAAGACGAAAAGTTCATATAAATATGTGTGATAGGTGTTGTCGTTTATGAGATACAGGGTGTTGAATTTATTGTATTAAGTCAGTTCTGATTGTACGTGAAATTAATTTTTCCCGGTGACGCTACTGGTTTTTAGAAGTAATACGCAAAAACATGCTTATTCTAAGTGGCCTTTGAAATAATGTTGACAAGTGTCAAATTTGAAAACCAACGCAAAAATCGTACATTTTTATTTGATTGACTCTGTGTTTAGTTAATAACTATGCCAGTGTTTACTAATGTTGAAATGGCTAATATGCATTTTTGTACGGATGATTAGCGAATGGTAATGCCTTAGAAGCTAGACGTACGTATGCCCAGCGTTATCCAAATAATCGTTTACCATGTTCAGATACGTTTACTAAGTTACATATTCGTTTACAAGAAACTGGAACTTTTGCTAAATCGAAGAATATTATTGGACGACCCAGAACTGTGAGAAATCCCCAATTGGAAAACCAGATTCTTCAAATTATTGACCAACATCCAGAAACGAGTACAAGAAAAGTTGCAGATGAAGTAAATGTTAGTAACAAAACTGTTTGGAATATTCTAAAAGATAATTTATTGTATCCATATCACGTTCAACGTGTTCAACATTTGTTACCTACTGACTATCCATTACGCATACAGTATTGTCAATGGATTTTACGTGAAATCGCGAAAAATCCGAACTTTGTGGCCAATATTCTATTTACGGATGAAGCCAACTTTTCTAGACATGGGATTATGAATTTTCATAATGACCACATATGGGCAGATGTAAATCCACATACCATAAGTGTAAAACGATTGCAACAAACATTTTCGGTCAATGTTTGGCTTGGCAACATCGATGATTATTTAATTGGACCATTTTTCCTTCCTGTACGGTTAACCGGTGAAACATACCAACATTTTCTAGAAAATGAACTTCCACTTCTTTTGGAAGATGTACCTATTATTATTAGAAGGCGCATGTGGTTCATGCATGACGGAGCTCCTCCACATTATTCAGTGATTGTACGCGAGTTTTTAAATAATGTTTTTCCAGGCCATTGGATCGGACGAGGATCTCCACACCCGTGGCCCCCTAGATCACCTGGACACAATCCTCTGGATTTTTGTGTGTGGGGATATTTGAAATCGCTTGTTTACACAACACTGATATTAAACGTACAAGATCTTCAAAATCGTATCATAGACGGCTGTAATGTTATTCGTAACAATCCTGGTATCTTCGAACATATTCGACAATCCATTAGACATCGAGCGGATTCTTGCATTTTAGCTGGAGGTGGACATTTTGAACATTTGCTCTGAAATGTATTATTTTTTCTTTATGTTTAACACATGTTGTTTGTAATAAAATAATAAAAAAATATAAATCAGTAGCGTCACCAAGAAAAATTAATTTCACGTACAACACCCTGTATCTCATAAACGACAACACCTATCACACATGTTTATATGAACTTTTCGTCTTAAAATTGAGTAACGAAGCGCCCCATATAATATTTTAGATTACTTAAGAAACACCCTGTATTCCTATCTATGTATTCATAACATTAAACAATAAATGGTACTCTCGTTACACTGACCTCATACCAGTCAATGCACGCCCGCTCATGACCCTATATGTGATATTTAATTGTCGAGGTCAGGTCGTGTTAATACGAGGTAAGAACGTGCATAATAAGCATTCTTAATTTTCTTAGAGTATTTTTAATAATAGAAAAGGCGTTATACCGGTTGTCCCATTACACTGGATCAATCCGGCAAATAGAAGCTAGCTTTTGACAGCTACAAGGGTTTTTTTCATTTAAGAAGGGTAGCAATACTTTGTGTTCTATGGCAAGAAGTAGTCATATTTTAGCAGTGGAAGGGGAATATTTGCGCATGAGTATTCAATAAATAGATAGGTCTATTAAAGAATATTTTTTTTATATGAGTTGCAACAAATTTCGCATTTGCATGATTTTTGATCCGTGTGAACTAACATGTGATTTTTCATTAACGTGTGTTCGAAGGTGACGATTTAAAGAATATTTTTTTTTATATGATTTGCAACAAATTTCGCATTTGAATGATTTTTTATCCGTGTGAATTATCATATGATATTTCAACTGGCTTGGTCGGATAAAAGATTGTGAACAAATCTCACATTTAAAAGGTTTTTCGCCTGTGTGTGTTTTCATGTGAAAAACAAAACTATTTTTTACCATAAACGATTTGGAACAAATTTCACATTTGAATGGATTATCAGATTGGTGGGTATGTTTATGTTGAAGTAATGCTCCTTTAGTCCGAAACAATTTCAAACAAATGTCACACTCGAATTGCTTTGCACCTTCATGTATAAGCAGGTGGTAATCCAAACCATTTTTTCGGGTAAAAGATTTGGAACAAATATCGCATTTGAATGGTTTATCGCCTATGTGAATATGCATATGTTCTTTCAAATGGCTTCGACGGCTAAAACATTTTAAACAAATTTCACATTTGAAAGGTTTTTCGCTTCTATGAACTAACATGTGATTTTTCAGCTTGCTATGCTGGCTAAATGATTTTGAACAAATTTCACATTTGAATGGTGTTTCGCCTGTGTGGGTGTACATGTGTTCTTCTAACTGTTTTCTTCTTTTAAGAGATTTTAAACAAATTTTACAATTAAATGTATTATCAGATTGGTGAGTACGTTTATGTTGAAGTAACACTCCTTTAGTCGGAAACAATTTCAAACAAATGTCACACTCAAATTGCTTTACACCCGTATGGATACTGAGGTGATAATCCAAACCATTTTTACTGGTAAAAGATTTGGAACAAATGTCGCATTTGAATGGTTTATCACCTGTGTGAATTTGCATATGATATTTCAACTGGCCTTGCTGGCTAAAAGATTTTGAACAAATTTCACATTTGAAAGGTTTTTCGCCTCTATGAATGAGCATATGTTTCTTCAAATTGCTTCCTTGGCTAAAACCTTTTAAACAAATCTCACATTTGAATGGTTTATCAGATTGGTGAATACGTTTATGTTGATTTAACATTCCATTGGTCCAAAACGATTTCAAACAAACATCACATTCGAATTGCTTTACACCTGTATGGATAGTCAAGTGGTTATATAAGTTAGTTTTTTGGTTAAAGCATTTGGAACAAATATCGCATTTGAATGGTTTATCGCCTGTGTGAATAACCATATGTCTTTTCAAACTTCTTTTGTGGCTAAAAGATTTTAAACAAATAGAACATTTCGTTTGCTTTTCCATATTGGTTAAATTATTTTGAAGTGCTACAGAAAACGTAGGACTTTTTATTACTTGACCAAATTCACTTTCTAATCTATAATCAACATTTTGTTTCGATGCTTTCTGGTCATTTGATCGAAATATTTTTTTTAAAAGATGTTGCTGTGTTATATGCGATACAATTTCAAATCTTCTGGTGTACATATTTCCACATAACCTACAAATTAAGATACCTCTCTGTGAAATCCAATACTTTGTTGAGTTCCTCCTCGTCGAACTTCCTGCAATTTAAAACAAAATATTTTAAATGTAAAAATATTTTTTCTACGACTGCTATACAATATAGCTCTATTCTCACATTTTTCCGAGGGGGCCGACACGCCCTATTTTGGTGTACATTATTTCAAAAATATTTCAAATATTTCAAAAATAAATATTAAATTATTTAGAACGGAAACAATATTGAATTGAAGACATTCAGAAAGCCCAAAAAATGTAGAAAAGGCTAAGATTACAGTTTACACTCTTTGAGCTTTGACTGTAAACTAATAAGTAGTTGACTTGAATCTTTTGCAAGATTTATAGAGAATTAGTTGATGAAAACAAATAAAAGTCTTTCATGGGGTGGTAATCAATAGAAAACGCTTTCTAAACATTGGGCGCGTTCAGCCAAGCTAGCGTTACACAAGAGTTGAGTAAGCGGAGGGCGAATTTCACCGCTTAGTGACAGCTGTAGCTGTCGCCATTTTTTCCAGCGAATTTATTTTCCGCTAAGTTGGTGAGCGGTTCGATATGTCAACAACAACAATCAACAATTATAATAACCATTAAGTTAAGTGAAAATTTCTATATTTGATTTTTATTAGTGTATAAAATTTAAATATCCGAGAATACATATGCAACTGTAGAATTTAATGTTGGGTAAACATAATAGGTAGAAATTAACTTTATTATGATGTATCATACGAAGACGTTCAGCCACCTTCAAGCGCCTTCACAGAGCGCCACTGCCAGCGCTAACTTTGTGCTAGAGTGGCTGAACAGTCATTTTCTTTGGAACAAAAGCCTACAATAATTTAAAAAGTAAGAAATTGTGCTTAAGTAAAATATAAAATAAAAAATATTTTTTCTAAAAAAAAACAATATTATTTAGTAAATCTTTATCGAGATCTTTATAACTTTAACTAATATACTGATAAATAATACTGTAAAAGTAAATCAGGTAATCATAGTAATTATTTTTTCAATGTTTTGTACTTTTTAATTATATTAACTCTATCACACCTTTTCAAATAAACTGGATGTGTACCAATAAGCTGAATTGGCCCATAAAAAATATACTTTCGATCCACCACTTGAATGTCATCATAATATATTGTAAGAATTTTATTTTGATTCCTTCCTTCATGAGTTCATCATTTTGAATAGCTATCATACGCATCCTAAGTACCAGTTCTTGAAGAATAGACCCAAGTAGATAGGCAACACCGGTTCGGTTCGGTGACCTTATACGTCGCGTTGGAGTGTTCGTTGCCGTCCATTAATGCCTTTTAGTCTTGGTACGCTTTCTAACGTACCCTGTATATGACGTATCTAGGACCTTTGACCCGTACCATTGATAATATCTTTAAGAGTTTTCTTATCGGGTCTCTAGATAGTGCCTTAATGGCGTGGTGCGCAGTATACCTAAACGCGTCTTTTTCATATATCCACTATTGAAAATTATGCGCAAAGGGCGGATTCACTAGCTTCGCTACTTCGGCTCTCTCGCTGGTAATGCCTTTTTGTCTTGTGAGTGACGTCATAGAAGGTGTGTCACGTGATCTGTTTGTTGCCATTTGCTCGCTCACCTGTCCTTTTGACCTTACTTGTATATGTCGCGTTGGAGGCAGGCTTGTGTCCGTTGATCACTCGTGACCTTGAATGAGCCAATTTCGACGTTTTTAGACCTTAGCTTTTTTGACGATTTTCTTATGGAGATTCCCATGTTAGCGCCTCCGCTGTTGCCTATCTACTGACCCATTTACAATATACTCTGAAAAACAAATGTATGTCGTCGTATTGCAAAGGCTATTTATACTACAAAAAAAGATGATTTTGTAAAAATGCCTTCTCTTCACGAATAACTTGTTTCAATGCGAAAATTGGGAGACAATTGATTTTAAAACAGTGTTTTCATGAAGCACTCAGTTTGGTTGTCAAAATATAGAAATATAGTATAAGATATATTCAGTAACGAGTGGAATTTTTTTGTTCTCAAACAAAGAAAATGGTAAAAGATCTAAAATTCGTCTGAATTAGATGTAATTATCAAAAAAGAAATTTTTTTATAAACAAGAAACATATTGATATCGAAAAAAAAACACATATTTAACGAAACCAATATTAACATAACGTACTTAAATATGTCTCAATTTCTTTATATTTTTCGGCAAATTTACATCAATCTTTTCATTGAATAATTTAATGGAATGTACCGGCGAAACGGCTGTCATTAAAGTTAAAAAAGCAAATTTTTAAATAAATATTGGAAGTTTTGTTAAAACTAAGAGTTAGTTATTTGTTCACTAAATTTAAAGGTCACCTGTAAGCAGTTTGTGTTTATTCAACGTATTTTATTCTTTCAGTAGTTACTGAATACTTATCACTACGGGATATACAAGGCAACAGTGTATTTTCTGTGGTTTGTGAGACTGACTCTACCTTAGAACAAAAACATATTTTTGTTCTAAGGACTCTACTAATGAGTTCTATAGCTTTTTTTGACAGATGACATTTTACTCTGCATCAGCTGTGTATCTTATTTGGTTTTTTCGAGATTTTAAAAGATTATTAGAAGTTTTTAGTTAAATCTGAGGGTCAACAAAAGCAGTTGCAGTGACGGAATCTGATTGTTTCTAAAAAATTTCATTATTTCCGAAATGGTTTTCTAACATAGTTTACAATAAAATACCTTTCAGATTGGTATTGGTGTAAAAGTATTTCTTCTATGAAGGCTAAAGTTTGTGCAACCGATTTTTTTGTTAAACGAAATTATCCCAACAGTTTAAATTGTCCCATTGGTGAAATCTGTTTTGGTTATTATAAGGTAGGCGATCGTTAATATGGTCAGGAAAAAGATTTATTTCATCAATAACATCAATTTTAAAAAAATTAAGTAAAAACACAAAATACGCAAAAAACAATTTTAGGTTAGAATCTCCTCTGTAATTCCTTAATGACAGGTCCAATTGATCTGTAAGTTAAAGTCTTCAGTAGCTTATAATTACACTAAAAGGAAAAAACTAATTTCTTACAAACATAAAATTTAAACACAAACATGTGATAGAAAATAAAAAAAAACAGATTCAGTTTCCATAAAAGAAAAAGAGAATATTTGGAAAATAGAAACAAAATTCAATACTGATTAGTTTTAAAATATGACAAATTGTCCTTTTTAAACTAATTAGGTCTTTCAAATACCACCATACTTATGCTCAATTATTTCTAATACGTCTAAATCATTGTTGAAAACATCCATCTTGGTCTTATAAACCATAAAAAGCATCAAAAAACACTCTCTTATAGAAGCAAAAACCAAACTACAAACTACCAAATATTGCCTTTGTAGTTATGGTATCATAACAATAGCCAACAGAGAGAACATTTAGATTACCTAAGTTTTCTTTAAGCCATCAAAAATGTCAACTTATACAAGAACCAGCATATATTATCATAATTTGGAAGGTGGGTGCTGAATTAAATAAGAAATTACTTGGAAAAAGTGTTAAGTAGGCACTGTAAATTTACTAAGTATAAAAAAAATCTAGCAAAGTTTTCTAAAGTGGTCATTCATTGTTTATTAGATCCCTACAGTGAATAACTCATATATTACTTACCTTTTCTTGATGGGTTTCTAAAGTTTAATTTAAAGGAGTTGCATTTCCCAACGTCATCATTACTTATCCATGAACTCTCAGTTTTGAAACAGGTTTGTTGAAAACTATCTGTACATATAGGATCATAATCTTCCTGTTTAACTGCATACAAATCATTTTTAATTCCATCAGCAGGAATATCCACTTCATTAAAAGAAATTTCTTCTTTGATTCTTTCGTTCGGTAGAAAGTGCTCGACTTTAGGCTCCTGCTTGAAAACATCTTGTAGTTCTTGTTTCACCTCCATTGTAAGGAAAATATATCACAAAATATTAAATCCTCAACTATAAGTAAATCAGTTTGTCAACACTTTAGCTTTTTCCATAATTTCCTCTATAGATCCTTTCTTTTGCATAGAAAGTAAACCACTTTTCTACACTCGATTTATACTTTTAATACTAATAAACTATTCACACTTCACACATAAAATATATTGGTTTAATTTTTTGTATGTAGAAATGTTTTGCCTTCTTCTTGTTTTATTTTATTACCTACTTCTTCTTTTTTCTAATGGCTTAGTGCGTGGAGATTCGCCAGTTACATTTCAGAGAAACCGCGATAGAGACTGATTCTTGATCGATCGAGATTTTATTTCGGCCTTTTATATGAAATAAACTTTAGTTGAGTTGTGTACAGTAATTTATATGTATTTTATCTATACCAAACCAAGTGGTTGCTGTTACCGTTAGTAAAACCTGTCACCACTATTGACAGCTGCCGTTGCAAACTTCATTCTTGAATTGGCAGTGGCTACTGTTACGTCAGTAGGGAAGATATTACCGTACAGACATAAAAATTTGATTTTTTTTTGCTAAAATTATTTAAAAAATTTCTTATGTATGGAATTATTAGTGGGAAACCCCTCCAATGTCTTACTTGCAGGAGCAGTACTTTGTTTTGAATAGAGACCGTCAAATCTTATCCAGAAATAAAATTAATTATACTTTCTTTACTTTCGTCAGCTTCTGATAAGAAATTTACAGATACATTTTTTAAAAAACTTACTCCATTCAACAAGTTTCAACATTAAAATTTCCTAATTGATGACTGAGGACTTATATTCAATTTTTCACTTTTATTTTTTAGAATATGATCGTCTATTAGTTTCTGGCAAATTCTTATATGGGTTCGTAAGCATCCAAATAATAAAATTGCTCTGTATAAGCTCATTTAACTACTGTTTTTTTTATTAATAGACACCTTGAAATAATAATACGTGGAAATAAATTTAAGGGTCTTATATATTTAAAAAAATCTCTACAATAAACACAAAGTAAATTTTCTTAAATCTTAGCTACCGTATTTGGATAGAAAAGCCGATTCTTTGCAATTTCGGGAACTTCGCGAAATCGCCAATAACGATGCTATTTCTATAGCGAAACGGCCGTGTCATTAAATTTAAAGTATTTTACGATTAAATAGTGAAAGTTAATTCAACCTTTTAGTTGTTTATTGTTCTGAATAAGATGAACTTTCACAAAGTAAGGGATAATACAATAAATTTCATTAAATCATCTTCGAGAGAAGAATTAACCCGATTATGTAAGAAGTTACATCCCAAAACATATGGTTTAAACCAAGAATGTCTCAAGAAGAATTTAATATCAAAATATGTAAATATAAAACTCAATCGATGGAAGCACAAAAAGTAATTAAAAAGGCCCAACAAATGTGGATTAAAGAGGAAGCCAATAAAGGCCTTTATAAAATAGCTTTGAAGTATTTATGTATTCCAGCCACTTCTGTGCCTTCTGAACGAGTTTTCTCTAAGGCTGGTCTTTTATGCAACCAACCTTTTGTTGTAAAATCGGATTCTAGTTCTGGACTCGAATTTCTAGATTCGAGTCCAGCCGGACTAGAGTCAATACTGGATTCGAATCAGGGAATCGAGTCATGACTCGAATACCGTATAAACTGACTCAAGTAGACTCGATTCATCAAAACAACGACTCGGCACATCACTAGATTGTTTGGATCTTTGTAGTGATTATGCTCAACAGTTTTAACAGGTCGGCTGAAAAGTCCCCGGTCTACCATAGTAAAACACAATATTTTGACAAAATTAATTTTTTTTATTCAACATAGTTGCCTTCAAGGGCGATACAGCGATTATAGCGACCTTCCAACTTTTCGATACCATTTTTGTAGTACTCCTTCGGTTTGTCCTCAAAATAGGCTTCAGTTTCGGTGATTACCTCGGTATCAGAGGCAAATTTTTTTCCCGCGAGCATTCTCTTCAGGTCAGAGAAAAGGAAAAAGTCGCTGGGGGCTAGATCTGGAGAATACGGTGGGTGAGGAAGCAATTCGAAGCCCAATTCATGCAATTTTGCCATCGTTTTCGATGATTTGTGATACGGTGCATTGTCTTGATAAAACAACACTTTTTTCTTCTTCATATGGGGCCGTTTTTTCGCGATTTCGGTCTTTAATCGCTCCAATAATGCACAGTAATAGTCGCTGTTGATTGTTTTTCCCTTTTCCAAATAGTCGATGAACAATATACCGTGTGTATCCCAAAAAACTGAGGTCATAACTTTGCCAGCTGACTGTTGAGTCTTTCCACGCTTTGGTGGCGGTTCACCTGCCGCAGTCCACTCAGCTGACTGTCGATTGGCGTGTAGTGATGGAGCCAAGTTTCATCCATAGTCACATATCGACGCAAAAAATCGGGTTTATTACGACTTAACAGCTGCAAACACTGCTCAGAATCATCAATTCGTTGCTGTTTTTGGTCGATTGTGAGCACGCGCGGCACCCATTTCGCACAGAGCTTCCGCATACCCAAATATTCGTGAACGAGATGTCCAACACGTTCCTTAGATATCTTTAGAGTGTCAGCTATCTCGATCATATTCACTTTACGGTCCTTCAAAATCATTTTGTGGATTTTTTTGATATTTTCGTCGGTAACCACCTCTTTTGGGCGTCCACTGCGTTCACCGTCTTCGGTGCTCATTTCACCACGCTTGAATTTTGCGTACCAGTCAATGATTGTTGATTTTCCTGGCGCAGAGTCCGGAAACTCATTATTAAGTCAAGCTTTTGCTTCAACTGTATTTTTTCCTTTCAAATAACAATATTTAATAAGCACACGAAATTCTTTTTTTTCCTTCCATCTTTTTGAAAATAACAAAAGTTGCTTCACTAAAAATGCAATATCTCACAAACTAATAGTCCGACAGCTGTCAAATTTTTACACGAATCTTTTGAAGGTTGATACTATCTAAAAATGAAATGGATTTAATTCTAGTGTCGTCATCTATAGGTCAGACCGGGGACTTTTCAGCCGACCTGTTACATCCAACGTTCAAGTGATTTTTCACTAGTGTGTTTCCGGGCGTGACAAATTAAAGATCTTCTTTCTTTAAATGATATGAAACAGATTTCACATTTGAATGGATTGTGCGTTTATGTCGAACCAATACACTTTTATTCCAAAACGATTTCTCGCACATGTCACAGTCGAATTGTTTTACACCCGTATGGATAATCAAGTGGCAATTCAAACCATTTTTACGGGTAAAAGATTTGGAACAAATTTCGCATTTGAACGGTTTATCGCCTGTGTGAATATGCATATGTTGTTTCAAAATGCTTTGACGGCTAAAACATTTTAAACAAATCTCACATTTAAACGGTTTATCAGATTGGTGGATAAGTTTATGTTGAAGTAATATTCCTTTAGTTCCAAACGATTTTAAACAAATGTCACACTCAAATGATTTTACACCTGTATGGATACTCAGGTGGTATTTTAAACCATTTATGTGGGTAAAGGATTTGGAACAAATATCGCATTTGAATGGTTTATCGCCTGTGTGAATGAGCATGTGATATTTCAAACTTCTTTGGTGGCTAAAAGATTTTAAACAAATAGAACATTTCGCTTGCTTTTCCATATTGGATAAATTATTTTGAAGTGCTACAGAAAACGTAGGACTTTTTATTGCTTGACCAAATTCACTTTCTAATCTATAATCGACATTTTGTTTCATTGCTTCCTTTTTACTTGACTGAAATATTTTTTTTAAAAGATGTTTTTGTACGATGTGCGATACAATTTCAAATCTTCTCGTGTACATATTTCCACATAACCTACAAATTAAGATGCCTCTCTTTGAAATCCAATACTTTGTTAAATTCCTTCTCGTAGAACTTCCTGCAATTTAAAACAAAATATTTTAAATGTAAAAATATTTTGTTAAGTATTGGACAGTTTAAATGTTTTAAATTAGATGCACTTACTCTTTATAAGCTTTTAACTCAAATTAAATGCGGAAAATTGAGTTTTATATGGTAATCTATTTTATTTTTCAAAAGATTTTAATAAACCGTTGGTTAACCTCACTTATAGTATTATTTCTTATTTCGTCTCATGGAACTAAAAATTTATCACGAACTTTATGACATAAATAAAAATGGAATTATTTAAAAATGTTATAGATGTTGTTAATGTTTACAATAAAAATGATGAGGAATTTGTGGCTTTGCTTATTGCAAAAAATTTAATCAAAAAATTTAAGTGCCAGAATAGGCTGTGTAGAAAACAATGTATTATCAGAAAAAGAGCATGTATTTCAGTTAAATCTGATTTCATCTTGAGGAAATTTTCCCTTCGGGTTAGGTTAGGTTTGGTAAGGTTAGAGTAGCATCGCCACTCATCACTTATTGTTGCGTGTTTGTGTTTTTACTATCTCAAGGATAGTTTTCCTTTAAGTAGATGGTTAGTTTTGGTCAGTAATATTCTCCCAGTTTTCATATTTTATTAACAATTTTTTACATTTTTAGAATGTAAAAAAAATATTTTCCTGTTTTTTATGTTTTACTTAAAGATGTGGCAACGCTGGTACCTGCATGACATAACGCACCTTGGACAGTGAATGTTTTGTGTGTTTAACCTACAAAACTTGAGTTTTTGATTCCATTTTTCTCGAAAAATACTGGATAATCGCAAATTTTTTTACGAAAATTTACTATAGACACCAGTCCCTTTTTAGTGTTAATATTTTTTTCGAAACTTGTGTGCACCTATTCTTAACTGACCCCTAAACTCTTATATTTGTTAAAATGTGATTTTAACACTTTTCCTCATGGCCATTTGCACTTACTCACTCTTTAAGTACACTTTATTAAGTAGAGTTTAAAATTTAAGGCTCCCTTAAAAGAAAACTATTTGCCCCATCCCAGCTAATTGTCAATTTAGTTATTAATAATGCATATTCTATTGTATTTTCAATTAACATTTAAGGGATTGGTACAATTTTTCAATTTTATTATATATGACATTAGTAATTATTTTATTATTGACAAATTGTTATGTTTGATCACATTTTGTTGTTTGGTTTGAACATGGAAAGTTTATAGTAGTGTAAAAGGCAAAATCAAGTCATTAAAAACAACTAGAGGTTCTAGAGGTTGAAATTACACTAAAAGAAAAAAATAGTTTCTTACAAACATAATATTTCAACATAAACACAAACAGATTCAGTTTCCATACAACAAAAAGAGAAAATTTAGAAAAGAATAGCAAACAAAATTCAATACTGATTAGTTTTAAAATATGACAAATTGTCCTTTTTAAACTAATTAGGTCTTTCAAATACCACCACAAGCTCAATTATTTCTAATGCATCTAGATCGTCATTGAAAACATCCATCTTGGTCTTATAAACCATAAAAACATCAAAAAACACTTATACTTATAGAAGTAAAATCCAAACTACAAACTACCAAACATTGCCTTTGTAGTTATGGTATCATAACAATAGCCAACAGAGAGAACTTTTAGATTAGGTTTTCTTTAAGCCATCAAAAATGACAATTAATACAAGAACCAGCATATATAAGCATAATTTGGAAGGTGAGTGCTGAATTAGCTAAGAAATTACTGGGAAAAAGTGTCAAGTAGGCACTGTAAATTTTTCAAAGTGAGTATAAATTTACTAAGTACAAAAAACCTAGTAAAATTTTGTGAAGTGGTCATTCATTGTTCATTAGATCCCTACATTGAATTACTTATATATTACTTACCTTTTCTTGATGGGTTTCTAAACTTTAATTTAAGGGAGTTGCATTTCCCAACATCATCATCACTTATCCAGGCACTCTCAGTTTTGAAACAGGTTTGTTGAAAACTATCTGTACATATAGGATCATAAACTTCCTGTTTAACTGCATACAAATCATTTTTAATGCCATCAGCAGGAATATTCATTTCATTAAAACAAATTTCTTGTTTGATTATTTCGTTCGGTAAAAAGTGCTCGACTTTAGGCTCCTGCTTGAAAACATCTTGTAGTTCTTGTTTCACCTCCATTGTGAGGAAAATATATCACTCAAAATATTAAATCCCCAACTATAAGTAAATCAGTATGTCAACACTTTAGCTTTTTTCATACTTTTCTTAATAGATCCTTTCGTTTGCATAGAAAGAGGACCATTTTTCTACACTCGGTGTAATTTACACTCGATTTATACTTTTCTTTAGATTTATACTAATATTTTCACACTTAAAATTTATTTTCTATAATTTTGTTTGGAGAAATTTTATGCCTTCTTCTTGTTTTATTTTATTTACTTCTTTTTCTTTTTTCTAATGGCAATGGCTTAGTGCGTGGTGATTCGCCAGTCACATTTGAGAGAAACCGCGATATACTGGGGGGCGGAGGTCATAAAAAAAAGAAGAAGAAGGCAAAAATTTTTAAATACAAAGATTTCGGTGTGAAATCAAGTATATTTAATATTTTATCTAAGGTGGAAAGTATAAAAAGAGCCAACTTGAATTTACTTAAATAGTTGAGGCACGAATCCAGGATTCGTGAGTTGGGGATTTAATATTTTTAGTCAAATTTTTCTTACAATGGAGGTGAAACAAGAACCACTGGATGTTTTCACAGATGAGTCTAAAGTCGAAGAGTATTTTCTCCCAAATGAAATAATTAAAGAAGAATTTAGTTTTAATAAAATGGATTGTCCTGCTGATGTAATACAAAACAATTTGTATTCAATAAAACAGGAAGAAAATGATAATATATGTACAGATCGTTTTCAACAAACCTATTCTAAAACTGAGAGTGCCTGGATAAGTGATAATGAAGTTCAAGTAAAGTTAAGAAACCCATCAAGAAAAGGTAAGTAATATTTGGGTAATTGACTGTAGGGATCTAAAGTCATTTGTACCAGAAGTTGATCAACTTACAATTATTGACTAACCTTGTGTTCTGAAATTATTTTCAGTACTTGTCTAAAACAATCATAGCTAAACTAAAATCAATAATGATTGAGAGTAGAAGTAGGCCCAGTTGACAGCAAATCGGGGGCGTGCTTATTAATTTTTGAGAGGGTGAAGAATGAAAGAAAAATTTTTAGTGCAATTATTTTAAATATTGAGAATGGTGTAGAAATATAATTATGTATCGCTTAAAAACTTATTATCATTATTATTTTCACCAATTAAACACTTATTAGTACTATTACTATCACCAATTGTTAACACAACACATCAATGCTGACTAACTTACCTGTAAAACTTACAATTCATACTGTATAATTCACAAACCAATGATACATTCATGCTTGCATTTACATTACTGTGTCCTGAAACGATATGATGGAGGTTACGGTAAAGCGACAAAGACAGAAATATCGTTGCGTACAGCGTTGCCACTAGTTGTAATAAATACCTAACACTATACAGAAACTATACCCAGTGGGACGCACATGGGGTCTCTCGCCCCGTGTAGTCACCTGGATCTACACAGCAATAATAAGACCTATGCTAACGTACGGAGCTATTGCATGGGGACCTAAAACTCTACAAGCAACGGCTATCCAAAAACTGTATCAAACACAACAAATGGCTTGTCTGAACATCACAAGAGCCATGAGATCAACACCAACCGCGGCAATGGAATTGGTTATTGGTCTGACACCTCTCGACCTGCACGTCAAGGAGGTTGCGCTAATGGCCATGCTACGATTGCGCACGGCTGATGTAAACCCCGAGGTAGGAATGGGTCAACTGAGGCTGGGCCTGTAGAGGGAGGCACTTACTGCGGTGCCTCTGCTACAGGCGGCCGGTGACGCAATTGAACCCAGGTTTGTGTTTAATAAACCCTACAAAATACAAATAAAACAGAACACTGAGGCGGATGCTGCAAATGCAATACGCATATACACAGACGGCTCAATAACCAAGGAAGGATCAGGATGTGGAGTCTACTCCAGATCACTTAGCCTAAAGATTAAATGGGGAATGGGAAAAAATACCAGCGTGGTTCAAACAGAACTGGCTGGTATCTCAATTGCCGCAAAAGAGCTAACCAGAAAAGAAATTTCTGGCAAAAACATAATAATTTGCACTGATAGTAGACAAGCCCTACTAACCTTGAATAGACAACGTTTTATCTCAGGGTTAGCACTAGAGTGCCACCAAGATTTAGCTAACGCCTCGGTAGATAATAATATCGTACTAAGTTGGGTGAAAGGGCACGACAGGAGCAAAGGTAACGTATTGCTGACTCTCTGGCCAGGATGGCGGCTGGACTGAAAATTTTGGGACCAGCCGACACCCATGGTTTGACGACTTCGACAATTGCGGAGCTAGCCAAACGTTACACCCATACTCAATCTCTTAAGAGATGGGATGAAACCAAAGGATGCAATTTTGCCAGGATTACCCTGGGCGACCCTGAGAAGCTGGATACGAATAAATATTTGGCGATGACCTACGTTTAACAGTGGGATTTCTGACTGGACACTGTCAACTAAGGAAACACCTCCATATTATGGGGCTAGTGGACATATCTCTATGCAGGAGGTGTGAACAGGAAGATGAAACTGTCTTGGCCTACACTTACCGACATTAAGGAGATGTCCCCTGGTGACCTGTCTTCATTCCTGGATAAGGCAGGATGGACAATGTCCTAGGAGGGCGACTCCTTGGGAGGATGTATGTATGTATGTATAAGTTAGGGGTGATAATTACACTGCGACCTATAGGATCTATTGTGTCCCCCCTTACTTGCCATGTTCTGATATTTTCTCAGAATTATAGCAGCTCTTCGAGTCCTATTTTCCTGAGAAAGTTTAGGACATCGTCGAGCTTCAAATCAGGTAGATCCCCTTCCTCTATTCCATGTGCTCCTAGGTATCTAGACCTAGAATTTTGCAAGGCAGGGCATTCTGCGAGTATGTGTATTGAGGTTTCATCCTCTTCCTCACAGAATCTGCACTTTGCTTCATCTGCTAACCCTAGTTTCTTCATGTGGCTTCTTAACCGGCAATGCCCGGTTAATATTCCCGTTAAAATTCGGAGCCTTTTTTTACTGAGGTTGAGGCAGCTAAGAGATCTCTTCTGGTCATAGTTCCCCAGTAGTGTCAGATTGCCTCAGTCCTTCCAGCTGATTCCAATACTTGGATTTTTCTTTCTCCATTTCTTCCCTTAGTTTTCCTAAGATTACTCTACTGCTGATCCCACAAGATGGTTCTGGTCCCAAATGTGGGGTTTCAGCACCTTTTTTTGCCAGCTTATCTGCTGTTTCGTTCCCCTCTATTCCTATGTGTCCCGGGACCCATAGAAGGGTGACAGTGTTCTTCTGGCCCAGTTCATTTAGTTTGCCTAGGCATTCCCAAACCATCTTCGAACCGATTATATTTGAATTCAGTGCTTTGATGGCTGCTTGACTATCCGACATGATCACAATCTCTTGTCTGCGGTAGTTTCTTCCAATATTGAATTCCACACATCTTTCGATGGCGCGGACTTCTGCTTGAAAGATGCTCGGGTATGTGCCCAAGCTTTCTGAGTATTTGGCTCTCGGTCCAAAAACTCCTATCCCAGTTCCCTCGTCTAGCTTGGAACCGTCCGTATACCACTTTATGGTATTCTGATTTAAACTCTGTATGGTGTCTTCGTCCCATTCAGATTTATTACTCAACCTTGTGATGAATTTTCTCACAAAGTTGAATTTCTTTGGCATATCATCTTGGGGCATTTCCCAAGTTTGATCAAAATAAAGTGATCGAGGTTTTTCCCTGATAATTCCTTCTTTGATCATTCTATATATCGTTTTCTTCCTTACACTTTCTAACAGAATGTGCAGTGGGGTTAAGTTTAAAATCACCTCCATTGCAGCAGTGGGGCAAGTTCCCATTGCTCCAGTGATACATGAACAAGCTAGTCTCTGAATCTTCGAGAGATTTTTCCTCGTCGTACTCAGATTAGCCCTTGCTCCCCAAGCCACTGCCCCATATGTGATTCTTGGTCTCACTATTGCTGTGTACATCCATTGCAGAATACGTGGGTTGCATCCCCAGTTCTTTCCTGCAATGTTCCTGCACACCATGAGGGCCTTGGTCGCTTTGTGTATTACTTCGTCTTCGTGTTTATTCCAGAGTAACCTACTATCTAGGATTAGCCCTAGATATTTGACCTCTGTTTGGGAGGATGTACAATGGGCCATATTGTGGCCTAAGTGCTGTGGGTCTATACTCACCCTTCCTACTCTACAGATACAGAGATACAATACAGATACCACCCTACCCCTCTAGAACGCTTTCTGCGCGCGCAGTCTCGTTATTTAATAGCCAGACCTCGTATTTTGATTCTGCTAAAAACTGATAACGTAAAATTTAGATATAACAACGCGTTTACTCTCACAATCATTATTGGTTTTAGTATATTTTGTTTTTAAATTGCAGGGAGTTCGACGAGAAAGAACTCGACAAAGTATTGGAGTTCACAGAGAGGTATCTTAATTTGTAGGTTATGTGGAAATATGTACACTAGAAGATTTGAAATTGCATCGCATATAGCTCAGCGCCATGTTGTAAAAAAAATATTTCGCTCAAGTAAAAAGGAAGCAATGAAAGAAAATGTTCATTATGGAATAAAAAGTGAATTCGACCAAGAAATAAAAAATACGTTTGGTCAGACACATAATTCATCCAAAACGGAAAGACAAGTGAAATGTTCTATTTGTTTGAAATCGTTCAGTCACCGAAGAGGTTTGAAATATCACATGATTATTCACACAGGCGATAATCCATTCAAATGCGAGCTGTGTTCAAAATCGTTTAAAACTAAAAAAAATCTAAATTATCACATGAATATTCATGCAGGTGAAAAACCGTTCAAGTGTGATATTTGTTCAAGATCTTTCAGAGAAAAAGGTAAATTAGTTCAACATAAACGAATTCACCAATCTGATAATCCATTCAAGTGTCGAATTTGTTCAAAATCGTTTGAAGTGAGAAGTAAGTTAGTGACTCACATGCATTCTCACGCGGCCGAAAAACAATTCAAATGCGAGATTTGTTCGAAATGTTTCAGCCAGGAAGGCAATTTGAAAAGACACTCGCGAATCCACACAGGCGATAAACCGTTCAAATGCGATATTTGTTCCAAACTATTTACCCAAAAAGCCAATTTAGTGTACCACTTGAGTGTCCATACAGGTGTGAAGCAATTAGAGTGTGACGTTTGTTCGAAATCGTTTTGGACCAACGGAACGTTAGTTCAACATAAACGCGTTCACCAATCTGATAAACCTCTTAAATGTGAGATTTGTTTAAAGGGTTTTAGCCGTCCGAGCAATCTGAAGAAACATATGCTCATTCACACAGGCGAAAAACCATTCGAATGCGATATTTGTTCCAAATCTTTTACCCGTAAAAGTGATTTAAACCGCCACCTGAGTGTCCATACAGGTGTAAAGCAGTTCAAGTGTGACATTTGCGAGAAATCGTTTTGGACTAAAAGCGTATTGGTCAGACATAAATATATTCACACAGGCGATAAACCATTCCAATGTCAAATTTGTTGTAAATCTTTTAGAGGAAACACAGAACTCGTTCGTCACTTGAACGTCCACGAAAAACAATATAGATGTGAATTTTGTTCGAAAGCCTTTAAAGTAAGGCTACACTTGGACATGCACGTTTGTAAAAACGCAGGCGGTAAACCGTTTAAGTGTAAAATTTGTTTTAAATCTATCAGCCATCGAAATTATTTAAGGCAACATATGAGTATTCACACGGGCGATAAACCGTTCAAATGCGATATTTGTTCCAAATCCTTTAACCAAAAAAGTGGTTTAAATTACCACCTGAGTACCCATACGGGTGTTAAGCAGCATTTGTGAGAAATCTTTTCGGAATCATTTTCGATCAACACAAATTCTATTTTTCTACTGGTGTTGGTTGTTACGCCCTCTAGCGGACGTTTGACAAACTAGAAAATAATTTACAGCAATTTCTCTTGGCGACTTTCATCATGATTTTTTTTTTTCTCAAGTATATACGACCAATATGTTATGAGATATGGCCGCTCGCTACCCTTAACCTTTTCAGTCCTGACTTTTTGTTTTTATAGATAAAAATTTTTTTATTGGCACTATGAAATAAGTGATTTTTTCTCTTATGACTATGAATCGTTAAAAAGGGCATTGTATGAAATTAAAAATAACAACATGGCAATATAGTGCAGTCGAATTACGTGAAAAAGTGACCAATTTATGACTTAAGTCCGAATTGAGGTGACGGCAAGTACATTTAAAAATAATATAGAAACGATTCACAAAATATACAAAGCTACTAAATAACTAAGTTATGACAATCAGTGGAATGATTTTTTAAATCCTACAAACTGCAATAAGGTGTGAAAAATTTAAGTGCATGTACATGAAATATTTTTGAGAGTAATATAACGTGTAGAAGGGTAGCAAAAAGATACGCGTGAAAAATTATGAATTTTTCAGTTTTCTCGATTTTAAACGATTTTTTTTGCTAGGAGTAGTATTTTTTTATTATTGTATATGAAAATTAAAGTCATTACGAAAAAAAAGAGACCTACAAGAGGCGTCTGAAATAAAAATCCGGACCTTGGGAGCCGTTACAAAATGAGGTCTTTTTTTCGAAAATCGTTAATATATCGGGAAAAAATTGAGTTATCGTAAAAAAAATTCTACTTTTTTGGGATACAAAAAGCTATCACTGTACTGAATTTCATAACAAAATATTGATTTTTCGCTGAGTAAAAAATAAAAAACGAAAATTATGGTTTTTCGCTTTTTTTAGCCTTTATTTTTAGGTTATGTGAAAAAATGTTTCAGACAAAAGTTGTCGATTTTTTTATTATCTACAACTTTTCTATTTAACTTTTTTCAATAAAATGCGTATTTACGCTGCAAATTGCAAAAAACCGTTTTCACCCCCTTTCCACCCCTTGCACGCATCTAAGATCTTGGATGGTCGCCTTTCGATTTGTAATTATCAAACCTACCCCTTTCCACTTAGCTACCTCAATTCGGACTTAAGTCATGAAAAAAAGGTAATTCGACTGCACTAATAAGAGAAGCCAGTCGCCCATTTGATGTTCCAATTCATAGTCGACGCTTGAAGGTTCACTCAAGAGTATCTCAGGTAGGGTGACCTTAAGTCTTCCTCGAAATTTCTGTTTCATAGTATGTTTATTTACCTTCCTTCCGTAAGGGAGCCTTACATTTGGCAACGTCGCATTTTCTGTCAGTTTTATGTCAACTTTCGACATAGCTTGAATCTTATATTAGGCTTGTCTAAGGCTTGAACGATTTCATGAAATGACAATGACATCTAATTTGTTGGTTATTTTCTCTTATATATCTTTTAGGAATTATTACTGCTTCTTCTTCGGCATCAACAATTTCTATAAAGTCTTCGTAGTCCGTTACAAAAATCTCCAACAATTAGCGATCACAAAACACAATAACTACCATTTTAATATTGACCTGGGCAAAACGTTTTTAGGGTGCTATACCCTAATTTTGTTCAAAAAATTATATTTTATTATAAAATATAACTTTTTTGTGCGGATTATTGTATATTAGACAAATTAATATTAATATATTAAAAATTGGTGTTAAATAAATGGTTATATTTAAAAGAAAACAAAATACATTTTATATTGGATATAACTGTATTCAAACCTCGATTCAAACTAACTCTAGCATTTTTACAGAATGGAATAACTTTTTGTAAATGAGAATATTTCATAGCGTAGTTGTTTTTTGGCGCCCGACATGAAATACATTTTTTTCGTTTCTTTATAGCAAGTATTTCATAATGGATATAATACATAAAACAAATTGTGTTTGAAAACTATCAACAAATGAAAAAACCCGAACGCCTTATTTTTTAATATCTGATACAAAAAGTAAATTATTTTGTCCACAAACCTAAAATGTTGGATAAACCATTCATCACTATATAGGGGTACTGTTTCTTCGACATAATTCTCATTTTTTATTTTTTTCTTCAATAATTCGGGTGAAAAAAGATTTGCTACCATCTCCAATCCATCATCACTTGATGATGAAAAAGATGAGGATGAATCTGACGAGAATTCTGCCAATAAATTCATAATAATATACTCAATAAATTAAAATACCAAGGATAATGTGAATTTTAAATGCACACTACAAACAATGACTGAGAAATGACCAAGCGCATGCGTCAATTAGTCCACGAAAAATTTTTAACCTTGGACTGATTTGACAGTTTTCAAATCGTCCGAAAACAGTCAGAAATAAAACCTGAACACCAAACTAAAATTATAGAACGGTTCGTAAACCGTACAAGAAAAACCCGAACACTGGATTTTTTAGTGCGCAGAATCCTGACAGTTTGAAAACAGTAATCAAGTAAACCCGAACAAAGCTAATATTGCATAAATATTTGACGGTCAAAAAAATTTGTTCGCGTTTGATCCCACAAAATTCGTCAATCGCTCAAAAAAAGGGTCGTATCGAAGGAAATGCTCAAAAAGTACGTGTATGAGCTCGAAAGTAAACAGCAGTCGACTGCATGGGTGTTTCAAGATGAGCCCAATCCAACAAAAGTTGTTTGCGCACGAAGCACTTCCAAGCAAATGGTCTCCGTTTTTTCGGAAAAACTAGACCGCTAGAACAACGCACGACAGTCAATTCTGAGTGGTACACAACCATTTGTTTGCCAGTTGTCTTCCAAGAAATCAGGAAAACCAAGACGGATCACTCTTCACTACGACAATGCGAGCTCCCACACATCGGCTCAAATAACCGCATTTTTGAGCACCCAAAACATCGATTTGGTGAGTCATCCACCGTATAGTCCTGACTTGGCACCGAATGACTTCTTTTTTTTCCCGTACGTAAAAAACAAACTGAGAGGTCACCTGAAGAAGCGGTTGGTGCATTCAGAATGCATGTCTTGGAGATACCTCAATCAGAGTGGCAAAAGTGCTTCGACAATTGGTTCAAGTGCGTAGATCTTCATGGGGAATATTTTGAAAAACAATAAAGTGATTTTCGATGATTAATTTTTGTTTTGTTTCCTTTAATCCCGAAATATAAATGGCAACCCTCGTATCATGGTCACACTCGCTTGTAGAAAAATAAATTTTCCGTCCTTTAGGCAAATAAAACTAGCGGTAAATAAAAAAACCAAATTTATTTATAACAATGTTTATATACAATTAAAAAATACCATAAAGTGACCCTCGAAAAATTGCATTAATCACCTAACGCTCGCCTGAAGTACCTTCCTAGACAAGCGCATCAATCCAGACACCGGATCTCTTCCGAAATATTTAACCTGCAGCTCTTGACCTATTTCAATACCCAACGCCGAAGGATGGCCAACCTAAAAAAAAAACGAAAAAACCGTATTATTTCGCAACAAAAACCCCTTCAACTCACTTTTCTTTGATCCAACTGGGAGTTGTGCAACAAAGCGGGAGGCATACCGGGATATAGAGTCACCATCACTCCAATATCCCGAACTTCCACAACTGTAGCTTTGTAAATCCCCCCGAACTCCAAATCGGGGGCTCTTTCAGTCGTCAACAACTTCTGGATTACTTCTTCGGCTTCGTCCATCGCGCTCTGACTCGGGGCAAATACCTCAAACGTAGTATCATCGATTGGAGACACCTAGTAATACAGGGTGAAAAGAAAGACTAAAAGTATTTGGTGTTCCTGCATACAAGAGGCGTGAGAATTTCCCAAATCATTGGATAAGCAGAGGAGGGAGGACCTTACAATGGACTAGTTTAGTAGGATCATATTAATCAAAATGATAGCAATATATATTTAGGATAAGATACCTACTTACTTATATTGGTATTCATTTTGCAAGTAATTTTTCTCATTTCGTAAAATTTAGCAATAAATAATTAGTAAGTTTTAAACGTAGCGCCAACTAATAACCAATAATGAAGTGTGTTTAAAAGTCAACGTTGTCATATTTTAGCTACGTTCGTTTTAAGTATTCTCAAAGAACTGGCGGCACAAAACACCGTGTTCTGTGACTAACTGATTGTACCAGTTGACAAGAAATATGACAGGAGAGAAAATCGTGTTTATCTGTAATAAACAAACAAAACCCCTATTCTTGACGGTGATAGAATAGAACAACCAATAGAAAGTGGGCGTGGTTCTATTGAAAATGCCAAAACGGTACCTATTCTTGAAATTCGTTCTCTCACTGTACCGATAGAAGGGTTGCTCCCCGAGAGAACAATTACTTCTATTGGTTATTTTTGAAGGAACCGCTATAACACCAAGAGAAGGTGTTAGGGATTTTTATTTTCGAACCAAAAATAGTATAGAAGTAATTTCTTTCATAAACCAAACACAACCAAACAACAAATTAAACTAACGAAAATGACAGAATATTTTGTTTAGTGTTTTACTCCTTATTTGATAAAGTGTCAATCAGAGAACAAAAATATCGATATGTTTATCTCTTTTTAATGACAAAAAATAAGAGAGAGAGATAAGTTTCTCGGTTAATATTAAAGCATATCGACAACATCGCAAATTTTCTACCAATCTTATTGAAACACGTCACTTACCACTTATGACGTATGTAACCATTAAATTTAAATTTCAAAAGCCGATTATGGCTAGAGGATTAATTTTATAAAAATTTTATTTGTACAGTTAAACCACTAAAATCCTATTTTATAAGATGCAAATATAAAAAAAAATCACTAAACTAGTCCATTGGCCTACAAGTGGACCAGATTTGAATCCACTCGATTACCATATATGAAGTTATTCAAAATAAAAAAATTATCCAACTGAAGTAAGTAGATAGACAATTTGCCACATCATACGGACTATCGTAAAATTTAGTCTGATATTGTTGATATTGTACTTTAAGGGAATTACATTACATATTTGTTTCGGTTTATTGGATATTCATAAATAAACTATTTTCAAAGCATTTTATATTTATATAAATCTGTATATGAATAGTAACCTTATTTATGGTTATTTTTGTCGTTATAATAATGACCCATTAAATAACAAGAAATAAAGAAACTGTCAAAATGAAAAGGTAATTAGTTAATGGTGTTTTGATAGTTTAGTAAGAAAAAGTTGATTAGCGAAAGATGGTTTCCGATAAATGTGAAAGCTATTTTAAATATAGAACTTTTACGATAAGTTGAAAATGACGTCAGAGCATAAAATTTTGCGGTGTTGTCACGCAGAGTTGTTTTTCCTTTATCTAGGTTAACTGGTAGTGCTGTGCTAATTCTAAATATCAAATTAAGGTTTCAAAAATATCAATTGAAATTAAATCATCCTTCATTTTGACCTCCCACCCACAGAAGGAGCAGCAGAACAACATTGTTACAGAGCGTATTATCAGCTTCAAACTTGGTTGGGTAACGAATTGACAGCAACAGATTGGTGCTGGAAGCAACATCAGCGTGGAATTAGGCCCAAATTTACAGAAAAGGATTTAATTCCGGACGTATTGCTCAAAACTATTTGCTGCAGCTGTGAAGCTGGATGTAACAGTTTAAAATGTGGTTCCCGAAAACATGGTTTAAAATGCACAAATTTATGCACTAATTGTCAGGGTTCTGAAAGTTGCTCCAATATGGAAGAAAAAGTCTGCGAGGAAGTAAATGATTCAGATGAAATTGTAGATTAAGAACTAATGCAGACTGGAAATAACATTGGAGACGAAGATTTTGAAGATTTCGACGATCAACTAGAGTTGGAAAGGTTTGTCGAATCTAACGATAAAGAAATGCCTTCAAAGAGACAAAAACTAATGAATAACTGATTAGAATTTCAGATAAGGTATTTATAAATAACAAGATTAACGTTTTTGAAAAAAAAAATATGAATAACGTAATCAGAATTAAGTATCTAAATTCAATAGTACGATTTACATGTATATTTATATTGTATGAGATTTTTTATGACATGAATGAAATTCAAATTAAATAAATAAACTTTCCAACTTAAAAAAAATTGCAGCAATCATATTTTTTTTATGAAACTGTACATAATGATAAAAAAAATTTTTCGAATTTGGGATTTTTCAATTTTTTGCATTTTCTGAGAACATTTCCTATAGTAATGTATATTTTTTTACACCATCAGAAAGTAGATATTTCAACGCACAAAAAGCCCCCAAACTTTTTGAAAAAAGCTGATATTTTGACGTCAGAATTTTCGATTGAAAATTAGGGTGCTTTATTGATATTAAGTGAAAATAAAGCGAAAAAATAAATATTTTTAATCAAATAAATTACAGTGTATTTGGGACATAATGAGGTAAGTTTTCACCAAATTTCGTAAAAAAAAAATTTGAAATTTTCACCCAAATTTTGAGGTTATGTGAAGAAATTGCGAACACAAAAGTTGTAGATCTTTTTATTACCTACAACTTTTCCATTTAACTTTTTCGCATAGGACGTGTAGTTTAGCCAGAAATCAAGATAAACCATTTTTTACCCTTAAAAACTCACCCCCTCTCACTCCCGAACTCAGATTGACCGTAATTTAAACTTTTCTTTTAAGATTAAGTTTTACTTAGAAATCGTGCACGCCTATGTATTTCGAGGTTTCGTAGATTAGTATTCTAAAAATTTACTCCGCCTTATTTTTCAAACGTACTATAGAAGACCTTTTGTGGAGGATTGAG
Organism: Ophraella communa; assembly: GCA_035357415.1. Classification (NCBI taxonomy): domain Eukaryota; kingdom Metazoa; phylum Arthropoda; class Insecta; order Coleoptera; family Chrysomelidae; genus Ophraella; species Ophraella communa. The sequence continues at coordinate 30,269,915 of CM068992.1, read as the reverse complement.
GACCAAATTATTGTTACTTACATTAACTCCAGTTTCTGCAAACAATTTTTTTAAATTAACTCCACCAACGCCGACGAGTCTCGACCTTTTGTGGGCTTCCACTTCCAATTTTTTACTAACTGGCCAGTTGTCTTTCGGTTCTGTCCTAAATAAAATCAAACTGCAGGCAAAATTTCCGAAATTTAGTCGGAAAAACTTACCGAGGTTTGTCTATACATTCGTGCATCAGCTGCAGGATTTTCGTTTTGGCTTCCACTGCGCTCTGCAAAGCTTCCATTACTATCTTAAGAGGCAGTCCCGATATTTTGATATCCGCTTGCAAGGCGGTTATGCCTTTTTTGTTTCCCGCTATTTTGAAGTCCATGTCTCCCATGTAGTCTTCGATACCCTAAAAACCAGCCAATTCAAGATACGTTCCTACCTGGAGGAGCTACCCTACGAGGGAAGAAAGATGAAGTGTGGAAAGGTTAATCTAATTTGGTCCAATCAAATACAGTATGGAAACTACTATTTTGATTTTCGGATTGTTTTTGGCATTCTTCTCAAGAAAACTCTCGGAGATGAGGTTCTAGTCCGGGTTTCGGTGCACCAGGTGCCAGTGGGGTGTTCGCCGATGCCAGATTTGGATTCAGCGGGCCAAAAAAAAACCCCAAAATGATTTTTAGTTGACCTTCTTTGATTGTGTCAGGAAAACCTCCCGGAGATGACGTTTAGGGTCAGGTTCTGGTGCACCAGGTGTTCGGAGGTCCATTTGTTGCGTGCACTTTGGGCTGCAGCAATGCAAATTTCGGTGGGAGGGAAAATCTACCCCACCACATTTTGTGATTATCGTTTTTGGAAGAGAATATTAAGGAGTGATGACACCTAAAATGGTTTTCTTTATGTGGTGAGTTTATTTTTTTTGATTTTTTTTTTGAAAATTTTTTTTTTTAGGTTCTCTGAACTCGGGGGTATATGTTGGGGTGGTAAAACTTTTGAAAATTATACTGGATGTTCTTTTTATATAGCGTCAAAGTCAAAATTTCACTTTTTTTTCAAAAAAAAAAAACTTTGAGGCCGGAAAATAAGGAAACTGTTGGGAAATCGGAAAAACTTATATTCCCAACATATACAGTGTGGGACGTAGTTTCAGAATCTGATAATGGCATTTCACCAAAATTTTCTAATTTCCGTGAAAAATGGAAAATGTGTTTTTCCGAAAGTCAAAATTTTGCTTTACTTTTCCTTCCATAACTTTGGTGTTTTTTAAGATATTTTTTTAAACGACACGTCGATCGACAGGGGATACTTGGGCCTACAACATACTAAATTGTGAAAAAAATCCTTGGGGTAGTTTTTTTTTCTTAGGGGTTAAAGTTGAAAAAATGGTAAAAATCGCATTTTTTCAAAAAAAATTTTTTCCCTTTAAACCTTGATAATGACAACTTGGGTTGATAAAACCCTTATAAATGACACATCATTAGATGCGCCCTTTTATCCTCTTTTATACAGTATGTTTATTTTTTCGATACGCCTTTTTGGCTTTTTTTAAAAAAATCGGAAAAAACCAATTTCGTGATTTTCTAAATTTCAGTTTTTTACTTTTTTTACTTTCAAAAGTTGAAAAATTTGAAAATTTTTTTTTCTGGGCAATTAACCCTTTCAAAACTCTATTTGAACGTGCAAAAACATTCGGGGGTAGGAGGGTTAGTTTTTCTGCTATTTTGGATTTTCTAAAATTTGGGGTGATTTTTTCCATGTTTTTCCATTTGGGGGTTAGCAGCATGTCCACCCTATTGGACCGATCGAAACGAAATTTTAAATACAAATACTTAAAACAATTTAAGGTGTCGTCTCGGGCCCCTTTTTTCCAATTTCAACCCCTAAAAAATTTTACAACCCCTTGAATTACAAAAATAGTCAAAACTTTCTTCCCTACGAGTAAAATTTTGATATTCTCTCAGATTATCTAGAACCATCCTTAAACTTGATTCCCAAATTTTTTCGAAACTTTCGGAGACCATCATCAGATTTTTGGTTAATCTAATTTGTCTTTAGCATCGATAGCAGAGCACACAGACGAACAAAAGACGTATACTTGACTTGACCGAGAAACACTAACGACAAGTAACAAACGGGACTTTTTAGTAACAAACGGGACTTTTTAGTCCCAACTGATAAATGTTAGTGTTGAGAATTTGTAAAGGTGTGTTTTTGAAGCTTTAAGAACTGGTTCGACTAACTCTGCTTCCTTAGGCTACTTTCCTTCACTGACGATTTTAGGATTCCACCTTCAGCTTTTTCCCAAGCAGATTTTCCTCAAAAAACTACCAGCCTTATTTTAGCTCAACTAGCTTTTTTGATATTGACTATTTCTTTAAAATGATAATTTTAAAATATACAGTGCGGTCCATATGTATGGAATAAATTCATTTGTAGCGTTATTATGTACTATATGAAAAAAACCTGAAACAGGTCGATTTTTATTCTTAAATTGACAATTTACAGTATGAAAATATTATCCCCCTCCAGCACCCCTTCGGAATTATAAGCACCCCCTCGAAAATTTTAAATTACAAAGGGGTTCGTGTGGCACCTCGTTGGAAAGGGATTTTAGTCCTCTGTTCAACAATTATAAAGTTTTTAAGTTTGGTGCAATCATAACTGAGAAAATTGATTTTTAAGATGTAAAATTTTGATAATGTCTCTAACACAAAACTTTACGTAGAATGAAGATAATAATGTCACATAATGATTAGAATGTGTTTTTCAATGTATTTGACACTTAAATTAAATGTTCAAAATGACCACCATTCACTTCTTGACAATAACCGAGGCGATATTGTTTGGTCTATTAAAATAACTTTAGAAATAATCAGGTATTTTCGTATCTGTTCTGCTAAATATTAGGAAAAAACTTTGAATATATTAAAATAATAGTCAAAAAACTAAATAAACAATTGATATAAATCTAGTAGGCTGCTGTCATTTAGGTATTTAAAGTTACTAAAAGACGTCAGTATAATATTTGTGCGCGTATTAAATTTAATTATGGCTCATTTGTCCGAGACTCAAAGAATAGACATTTTAATTATGATTGGTTGTGGTAATAAAACCAGAACTCAAAAGGAGGTTTGTGAAATTTTTAATAATAAATACCCTGGTCAACACGTTTCGCAGTCTACAGTTAGCAAAATTGAAAAAAAGTTTCGTGAAACTGGACATGTAAAAAATATTGAAAAACCAGGTAGAAATGTTCAATTTACTGATGAAAAAAGTTAGATGTACTTCTAGAGATTGAGGAAAATCCGCATAAGACAACTCGAGAAATTGCCGCCGACAATGATGTAAGTAAATCATCTATTTTGAGAGTTCTGCATAAAGAAAAATACCACCCTTACAAAGTTCAGTTGGTTCAGGAGTTAAATGAAGATGATCCTGATAGAAGGCAAGAATTCTATGAATTGATGATGGATAGAATGAACGCAGATTTGCAGTTCATAAACAAAATAGTTTTTCTGATGAAGCGACGTTTCATTTAAACGGAACGGTTAACAAACAGAACTGTAGATATTGGAGCAGAGAAAATCCTCACTGGATGTGTGAGGCTCACACTCAATATCCTAAAAAAGTTAACGTTTGGGCTGGTATCATTAACAATAAAATTATTGGCCCTTATTTTTTTGAGGGCACAGTTACTGGTGAGGTTTATCTAGATTTTTTGATTAATTTTTTTAGTGCCTACATTACAAAGAGTTTTTCCTGATGTTAATCATCCAAATGAGATAGATCGATCTATTTACTACCAACAAGACGGAGCTCCACCGCATTTTGCACGTACTGTTAGAAATTATTTAAACGAGGTTTTTCCCAATAGGTGGATTGGAAAACGTGGGGCGATCGAATGGCCGGCTAGATCCCCCGATTTGACTCCTCTCGATTACTTCTTATGGGGTTATTTAAAATCTAAAGTATATTTTAATAGACCAAACAATATTGCTGATTTAAAAGTTAGGATAACGGAAGAAATTAACAAAATAACCCCCGAGGTCATACAAAATGTTGTACGAGAATTCCAATATCGCCTCGGTTATTGTCAAGAAGTGAATGGTGGTAATTTTGAACATTTCATTTAAGTGTCAAATACAATGAAAAACACATTCTAATCATTATGTGACATTATTATCTTCATTCTACGTAAAGTTTTGTGTTAGAGACATTATCAAAATTTTACATCTTAAAAATCAATTTTCTCAGTTATGATTGCACCAAACTTAAAAAACTTTATATTATTGCTGAACAGAGGACTAAAATCCCTTTCCAACGAGGTGCCACACGACCCCCTTTGTAATTTAAAATTTTCGAGGGGGTGCTTATAATTCCGAAGGGTTGCTGGAGGGGGATAATATTTTCATACTATTAATTGTCAATTTAAGAATAAAAATCGACCTGTTTCAGGTTTTTTTCATATAGTACATAATAACGCTACAAATGAATTTATTCCATACATATGGACCGCACTGTATTAAAAATCAATAAACACTTTTTAGACCACCATTACATCAACACACAGTGTAAAGATTTTTGTACATAATAAAGTAAAAACAACCTATGTGAATTTAACTCAATATTCTTTTCATTCTCCCCTGGTTTTAAAGCGTAACTCTTTATCATGATGACAGAATAAGTACTGAGGACGACACGATAATGTCGAAACTGGTCTGCGAGTAGTATAGCTTCCCTTTCATTTGCAAATCAACCAATTCTTAGAGAAGACACGGAAATAATGGATAGGACCAGAAGAAACTTAAGCGATAGAGCAAAGAGGGAACATCGTCATATTTTAGACTATATACATTGCAGTTTGCATAAATTAGAATATTTAAATTTAAACTTACCAGAATATCAGTCAAAATCCTGTAATCTTTAATGGTATTTGTTTCTGTATCGTATTTGGTAACTAAACCTACGGCCACCCCTGCAACGGCATTCGATATTGGCACCCCTGCGTCCATCAGAGCTAAACTCCCACCACACACGGTCGCCATAGAACTCGAACCTGATTGATAATAATTTTTTAAAACAACATTTTTCGCGATATTAATGTTTTGTTTACCGTTTGATTCCAAAACTTCCGAAGTCAGTCTTATAGTGAAGGGAAAATTGGAAGGAACAACTGGATTTAGAGCTTTTTCCGCCAAAGCTCCATGTCCCATTTCTCTGCGACCTATAGGACCAATCTTGCCGGTTTCTTTGGTGGCAAAAGGCGGGAATTCGTAATGGAGGAAGAAATTTTTTTCTTTAACACCACTAGAATTGTAAAAAAAAAACTATTAGTGGAAAATGTGTAAGTGAAAAGGATCAAATGAAGAAGACAATTTGGTAGATCCAGGTGTTTCAGAATCTAGAGCAGATTCAAGGAAATTTTCAAACAGAAATTCAAGATCTTGTAAGAATATGGTTGCTTAAGTAAAGAAAGATGTAGAAACCTTGAAACATTCTTTGAATTGGCTTCACGTGGAACAACAAAAACTATGGATCTGAAACTAAGATACCCAAGCTGCACCAAGAGATGTTTAGTACAATTTGGTTGCATCATCCTCAAGGTTAGGTAAATCTAGCATTGAGAAATCCATTAAAAAATTTGCCTGATATTTGAAAGCAAATTGGTTGACATGATCTAACATTCTAAATTCCAGTAGAAAAAGGGTTAGACCTGGAAAATTGCACTCTGTTTTAATAGAAAACCAAGATAATTTTCTACATTAGGGTATATTTTTCACTCTCTAAGTTCCAAAAGAAAACTTTATGTGTAGACCTGAAAATTGCCTTTTAATTTGAGATTTTCAACTTTTGACATAGTATCAAATTTTGACCTTTAGCAAGAAAATGGTTTTATAAAGAAAATTGTAGTCTCTTTCAGGTGAAACTCAGGATAATTTTCTACATTAGGATATATTTTCCATCCTCCAAATTTCAAAAGAAAATCTTATGTATAGACCTGAAAATTGCCTTTGATTTTGAGATTTTCAACTTTTGACCTAGTATCAAATTTTGACCTTTAGCAACAAAATGGTTTAATAAAGAAAATTGTAGTCTTTTTCAGATGAAATCCAAGGCAATTTTCTACATTAGGGTAAATTTTCCACCCTCCAAATTTCAAAACAAAATCTTATGTGTAGAGCTGAAAATTGCCTTTGATTTTGAGATTTTCAACTTTTGACCTAGTATCAAATTTTGACCTTTAGCAACAAAATGGTTTAATAAAGAAAATTTTAGTCTTTTTCAGATGAAAGTCAAGATAATTTTCTACATTAGGATATATTTTCTATCCTCCAAATTTCAAAACAAAATCTTATGTATAGACCTGAAAATTGGCTTTAATTTTGAGATTTTCAACTTTTGACATAGTATCAAATTTTGACCTTTAGCAAGAAAATGGTTTTATAAAAAAAATTTTAGTCTTTTTCAGATGAAAGCCAAGGCAATTTTTTACATTATGGTATATTTTCCACCCTCCAAATTTCAAAAGAAAATCTTATGTATAGACCTGAAAATTGCCTTTGATTTTGAGATTTTCAACTTTTGACCTAGTATCAAATTTTGACCTTTAGCAAGAAAATGGTTTTATAAAGAAAATTGTAGTCTCTTTCAGGTGAAACTCAGGATAATTTTCTACATTAGGATATATTTTTCACTCTCTAAATTCCAAAAGAAAATCTTATCTATAGACCTGAAAATTGCCTTTGATTTTGAGATTTTCAACTTTTGACATAGTATCAAATTTTGACCTTTAGCAACAAAATGGTTTTATAAAAAAAATTTTAGTCTTTTTCAGATGAAAGCCAAGGCAATTTTCTACATTAGGGTGTATTTTGCCCCCTCCAAATTCCAAAAGAAAATCTTATGTATAGACCTGAAAATTGCCTTTGATTTTGAGATTTTCAACTTTTGACATGGTATCAAATTTTGACCTTTAGCAAGAAAATGGTTTTATAAAAAAAATTTTAGTCTTTTTCAGATGAAAGCCAAGGCAATTTTCTACATTGGAGTATATTTTCCACACCCTAAATTCCAAAATGAAATCTTATGTGTAGACCTGAAAATTGCCTTTGATTTTGAGATTTTTAACTTTTGACATGGTATCACATTTTGACCTTTAGCAAGAAAATGGTTTGATAAAGAAAATTTTAGTCTTTTTCAGATGAAAGCCATGATAGTTTCTTACATTGGAGTATATTTTCCACACCCTAAATTCCAAAATGAAATCTTATGTGTAGACCTGAAAATTGCCTTTGATTTTGAGATTTTTAACTTTTGACATGGTATCACATTTTGACCTTTAGCAAGAAAATGGTTTGATAAAGAAAATTTTAGTCTTTTTCAGATGAAAGCCATGATAGTTTCTTACATTGGAGTATATTTTCCACACCCTAAATTCCAAAATGAAATCTTATGTGTAGACCTGAAAATTGCCTTTGATTTTGAGATTTTTAACTTTTGACATGGTATCACATTTTGACCTTTAGCAAGAAAATGGTTTGATAAAGAACATTTTAGTCTCTTTCAGGTGAAACTCAGGATAATTTTCTACATTAGGATATATTTTTCACTCTCTAAATTCCAAAAGAAAATCTTATGTATAGACCTGAAAATTGGCTTTAATTTTGAGAATTTCAACTTTTGACATAGTATCAAATTTTGACCTAATGCAAGAAAATGGTTTTATATAAAAATTTTAGTCTTTTTCAAATGAAATCCAAGGCAATTTTCTACATTAGGGTAAATTTTCCACCCTCCAAATTTCAAAAAAAAATCTTATGTGTAGACCTGAAAATTGCCTTTGATTTTGAGATTTTCAACTTTTGACATGGTATCAAATTTTGACCTTTAGCAAGAAAATGGTTTTATAAAGAAAATTTTAGTCTTTTTCAGATGAAAGCCAAGATAGTTTTCTACATTATGGTAAATTTTCCACCCTCCAAATTTCAAAAGAAAATCTTATGTATAGACCTGAAAATTGCCTTTGATTTTGAGAATTTTAACTTTTGACATGGTATCACATTTTGACCTTTAGCAAGAAAATGGTTTGATAAAGAAAATTTTAGTCTTTTTCAGATGAAAGCCAAGATACTTTCCTACATTGGAGTATATTTTCCACACCCTAAATTCCAAAAGAAAATCTTATCTATAGATCTGAAAATTGGCTTTAATTTTGAGAATTTCAACTTTTGACCCTTTAGCAACAAAATGGTTTAATAAAGAAAATTGTAGTCTTTTTAGATGAAAGCCAAGATAGTTTCTTACATTGGAGTATATTTTCCACACCGTAAATTCTAAAAGAAAATCTTATGTACAGACCTGAAAATTAGCTTTAATTTTGAGATTTTCAACGTTTCACAAAGTATCAAATTTTAACCTTTAGAAAGAAAATGGTTTAATAAAGAAAATTTTAGTCTTTTTCAGATGAAAGCCAAAGCAATTTTCTACATTAGGGTATATTTTTCACTCTCTAAATTCCAAAAGAAAATCTTATCTATAGATCTGAAAATTGGCTTTAATTTTGAGATTTTCAACGTTTCACAAAGTATCAAATTTTAACCTTTAGAAAGAAAATGGTTTAATAAAGAAAACTTTAGTCTTTTTCAGATGAAAGCCAAGATAATTTTCTACATTAGGGTATATTTTCTACCCTCCAAATTTCCAAAGAAAATTTTATGTATAGACCTGAAAATTGCCTTTGATTTTGAGATTTTCAACTTTTGACCTAGTATCAAATTTTGACCTTTAGCAAGAAAATGGTTTTATAAAGAAAATTTTGGTATTTTTTAGATGAAAGCCAAGATAGTTTTCTACATTAGGGTATATTTTCCACCCTCTAAATTCCAAAAGAAAATCTTATGTATAGACCTGAAAATTGCCTTTGATTTTGAGATTTTCAACTTTTGACCTAGTATCAAATTTTGACCTTTAGCAACAAAATGGTTTAATAAAGAAAATTGTAGTCTTTTTCAAATGAAATCCAAGGCAATTTTCTACATTAGGGTAAATTTTCCACCCTCCAAATTCCAAAAGAAAATTTTATGTATAGACCTGAAAATTGGCTTTAATTTTGAGATTTTCAACTTTTGACATGGTATCAAATTTTGACCTTTAGCAAGAAAATGGTTTGATAAAGAAAATTTTAGTCTTTTTCAGATGAAAGCCAAAGCAATTTTCTACATTAGGGTATATTTTTCACTCTCTAAATTCCAAAAGAAAATCTTATCTATAGACCTGAAAATTGCCTTTGATTTTGAGATTTTCAACTTTTGACATGGTATCACATTTTGACCTTTAGCAAGAAAATGGTTTGATAAAGAAAATGTTACTCTTCTTCATATGAAAGCCAAGATAGTTTCCTACATTGGAGTATATTTTCCACACCCTAAATTCCAAAAGAAAATCTTATGTGTAGACCTGAAAATTGGCTTTAATTTTGAGAATTTCAACTTTTGACATGGTATCAAATTTTGACCTTTAGCAAGAAAATGATTTAATAAAGAAAAGTGTAGCCTCTTTCAGATGAAAGCCAATATAATTTTCTACATTAGATTATATTTTTCACCCTCTAAATCCAAAAGAAAATCTAATCTATAGACCTGAAAATTGGCTTTAATTTTGAGATTTTTAATGTTCCTCATGACCTTAAATTTTGACTCTTTGCCATAAAATGCTAAGACCTGGAAAAATGCTCTTGTTTGTAGCAGAAACTTTTTTACTAATAGAATAAATCCTTAGAATCTCTAACGGTTTATCTATGATCAATAAAAACCTGAATTTAGACTAATAAAATAATCAAAAACTATTTTAATGAACATTTTAAGCATAATTTAAATATGTAAAAATCTAAATCTAAATGTAATTGATGCTATTATTTACCTGGCTAGAATACTCAATGGATCCAACTTCAATGCACTATCATGTGAATCCAATGTCACAGTGCAAAAAACTTGTGTCTGTCCCCTCTGAAACACTGCAGAACCATGCAAAGGTTTGTACATATTAACTTTACAAGAAATATCCCTCAACTGATGGTATTCCCTGCCATCGCATCTCTTCTCCTGTTCAAATATCAATTCCCTAAAAATTTCCTTAACAACTTTATTGTAATACTCATTAACTAAAGTTAGATCGATATCAACAAAACTAGATTTAAGTTTATCCATTACATCTGTTCTAACTTCAGCTAAGGCATTGTCTCTAGTAAGTTTATCATGAGTGTAGTTTTGAAAGATTTCTCTAACTCTCATTTCACTTAAGGCACGCAAAGCTTCTGTGATCTCTTCAGATAATTCCAAAGTTGGGACAGTTATTTCTCTTTTAGTCTTTCCACACATTTTCTGAAGTGTTTCTATGTTGTTTATAACAGTTTGGATTTCTTTTGTTGCTGTTTTAATAGCTTTTTGTAAATCTTGAAGCAATACCATGTCTAACAAGTAATCAAACTTAATAACTGATAATTTAAATATTTAAGAAAAATTTTACCTGCATTGCCTTCCAACATAACCACTAAATGTTTTTTCATTGCAGATACAACTAGATTTAAAGAGGATTGTTGCAGTTCTCTTCTTGTAGGATTTATTACCAATTCATTGTCTATTAAACCAACTCTTACAGCACCTATGGGACCATTCCAAGGAATATCACTTAAAGATAAAGCTGCAGATGCTGCATTGATAGCCAAAATATCAGGACTATTCACCCCATCTACAGAAAGCATGTTACATACTACCTGAGTATCATAATTATAGTTTTCTGGAAACAGTGGTCTTAAACTTCTGTCTATTAACCGTGATGTTAGGATTTCTTTTTCTGTTGGACCTAATTCTCTACGGAAATAATTGGTGGGAATTCGTCCTGCCGCTGCGGATTTTTGTCTGTAATCAACAACGAGAGGCAGAAAACCGCTAACTGATGGTTTTGGTTTGGAAACAACCGTAACCATAACTGATGTATCTCCTAAAGTAGACACTGCACACCCGTCCGCCAGTCGGGCATATTGACCGGTTGATATATTTAAGTTACGACTAAAAAAAGTTAATTACGATACAAAATAATATTTGAGTAAACACTTACCCATTTGAAAAAGGTATATTTACTTCGGAAGCATTTACTTTTTCGCTATAAAAACATACTGTACTAACAAAATTAGGTTTTGTCTTAAAAATACGTTTTAAATAAGTTTTTTTTAATTGAAAGCTCCTGAGAATCATTATCCTCTTTTGAAGTTCCTACCATTATCAGTACTCTAACCTTAATTATTCTTCTTTTATTTAAAATTTGACAGGTGTAGCTGGAGATCGACAAAGGCCAAAATTAAATTTACTCTCAATATTTATGATATACCGATTATTTTTTTATAAATAAATACAATTAATTTTTAATATGTTGTGATAAAAAAATAATATTATTCAGTTTTATCTTGTTGATGTAAATGTTACTAGTTTACGTGATACCAACATGATTTAGACTATGCTGATCGTGACCCCAAGATGCAAAAATGTCAACGTATTATAAATGTCAAAAGTAAACCTGAAATGGATGTTCGAAGGTCGACCTCAAATTTGTGTAGTGATAGTTTGAAGAATATTTGTGTTTTTATAATTTCTCATCAAAAATTTAAAAAAATAAGGCATCGCGTTTGATAGCAAATTGTATTTTTCACATTTTTGTTATTAATTTTAACAGTTTTGAGTGGTGACTCATCACTTGTTAAAATCGTACATCGGCCACACGTGAAGTGGTAAATTTGAGGTTCAGTGCTAATAGAAAATTGCAATATGGAATCGTGGGGTAAGCAAAACTTACACTGTAACTTTATCGCATTATCAAGTTATTATTTATTATTATTTTTTACGTATAGACGAAGATACTTTTGAGCCTGCTGTTCCTACTTCAGTTCCAGTCACTTCTAATAAATGGGAAGGGGAGGATGAAGAAGAAGATGTCAAGGTAGGATTTTTTATATTTCTAATTATTATTTCCAAGCAATTTTTTTATAAATTTTCTCTTTATATTTGGGGTAATGCTAAAATAGGTAATTAGGTTAAGTATAACAGTGTTGAATGTATAAAATTTTAATTAAATATTTTTGTATTAATTAACTTATTAATAATAATTTAGCATTTTATTTCATTATATGAATAGGAAAGTTGGGAAGATGAAGATGAAGAAAAAAAGGAAGAGTTAAAGGCTGATTTAGAGCAGAAAAAACCCAAAAAGAAACCATTAGCTGAAAAAATTGCTGAAAAAGAGGTACATATGACAAGTAATAGTTATCAAAAATATTATTGTTGGGATTTTGTAGAGATTGAAGAGAGAAGAAATGGAAAGGAGGCTTAGAGCAGAAGCAGAGGAAGATATATCTCCAGAAGAAAAACTTAGACGTCAACAAGAATCAGACTTAAAATTAGCTCTAGAAACAACATTTGGTAATAGTAAAAGTACAGAAGTCTTATCTGATACTTTGCCAAATTCCAATGAAGAATTTGAGGCATTCACAGATAACATTTCTAAGAAACTAACATCACTATCTAAGAGTACCGAATATCCCCAATTTGTAGAAAGTTTGACTAGAAATTTATGTGCCACCAGTAAGTAAATTGACTGTTTTTCTTGTATAAAATAGCCAGTTTTATGCACAATTTCTTTTTAGTGTCTTCATTGGATATAAAAAGAGTGAAGAACTCCTTAGATAATCTATTTTTGGAAAAACAAAAAATTGAAAAAGGAGATAAGGCTAAGAAAAACAAGGGAAAAGGCAAGGCAAAATTACACATTGAAGGTGACAATGTAAGTACAACCGTTTTATATAATTTGAACTGTTTTTTGATATTTTTTGTTGTTGTTATTTTAGCAATTTTCCCAGCTATCAGCTTACGTTGATGATTACAACGAATATGATGATTTCATGTAGCAGAAAAAACTTCGGATACTCTATTGTATTTTACTATGTTTTTTTAAGTTATTCAAATTGTTATAATATAAATTAATTGAAAAGAAAATGCATTTTATCGATTTACCATGCAATACAATGGTCTTCTAAACTGTTTTTATGTACATAATCATCATATGTATATAATATTTGACTGGTTTTGAAAGGCACAATAAAAATTCATTCATACACACTTTAGTTTCATTTATTAATTTCCCTCCTTTATACAGCAGTCCAAAGGTGGCGCTAAAAGGTTAAAATTGGCACCCAACGTGAGGTCCCAATTGTGAAAGGAATATTTTTTCTTAATTAGTAATCTGATATATTAGACAAAAATATTTGTAATTAAACTGAAAATAATGATCAAAATCACAATATTACTTTGACAATATACAGGGTGTACCAACCTTACGACCAAGTTCGGTATATGGGTTGTTTTAGAACATATTCAAAAAATTAATATTAAAACAAACAATGGTCTGTCTACATTTCCATAATTTAATTCAAGTTTGCCGTCCAAAGGTGGCGCTAAAGTTACAATTGGCACCCAACGTGAGGCCCCAGTTGTGAAAGGAATATTATTTTTTCTTAATTAGTAATCTGATATATTAGACAGAAATATTTGTAATTAAACTGAAAATAATGATCAAAATCACAATATACAGGGTGTAACAACCTTACGACCAAGTTCGGTATATGGGTTGTTTTAGAAAATGTTATTAACAAAAATAGTAGATGTCTTTAGGGTCCATATTTTGAAATTACCTTAAACTATACAGAGTGTTGTAAAACTCCGTTACAAACCATACATATGATTTTTTTATGATATAAAATACAGGTTGTTCCATTTGAAAAAAGAGAGAAAATGGAAGGTTCGAGTTATCGTCCACCCTTTATACAAAAGGGAAAATAATTAACATTTAATAGAATACGGTAATATTGTATCATATTACGAAACTCTGTTAGGCAAAATACTTTTTTTTTCTTCAACGTACAATAAGATACAGAGCGTTGATTTACCTACGATTTTCACATAAACGTGTCCATAACTTCTGAAGGACTCTGTATAACGTATCGAAACCTTATATCAAAAGCTTCAAAAAAATGTGAGCAGTCCGAATTCGGTATAATATACAAGGGTTCCCATTTAAAAATCTTTGAGTTTCTAGAAATCCTATTTAGGACCAAAAGGATTGATAAATTTTCAGTTGGAAATTTAAATATTGTACAATAAAGTTACAGAAAAAACATCGTAAAACAGTGAAGCTTTAAACATAGCCGTATCTAGGTTCTATTGCGCCACCTGCATTTTTTTTGCGAGTATTTATGAAACATTCTTTAATACTGCAATTTTTCCCCACGTTGGGTGCCAAATGTGCCAACCTCTTTATAGGTTGTTCATATTTCCCTGCGTATACAGACAGTTGTGACATCTTTCTGTCTGAAATTGATGTTTATCAGTTAAAAAATAATAGAATTAACTTTGCATTATTATTAACTAAAAAAAGAAGATTTTAGTGGCTCCCATACTAATTTCCTAAGGGAATTAATAGTGTAAAATAGAGCTAATGAACTTACTCACTCCTAGCCGAAGTATTTTTCTGTTAAAATATTCGTGGTGTACAATCATACTTTAATTGATATCTTGTATTAAATTTTTTTATTTGAGTATCTTTTCTATCGAATTAAATACAAAAGTACTAACATCTAATTTTAAAGCTTTAATTATAAATTTTTTTTCGTATTACTATTTTGGCGCTTAACGCTCATTTCAAAATTGGCGCCCAACGCCGAATTAACTAATTTCATAATACAAACTAACGGAAGGAGGATAAAAAGTTTAGGAATATTTTTTTTTAGTTTTAGGAAGGTATATACAGAGTGGGTTAAAAATATATTAAGTATAGAAGGGAGACTGAAAATTTTCTGATTATTTGGTTTTTGGAACGTCCTACTTAAAAAAAAACACATTTGTGAAAGAATATTTATTTCTTTATGTTTTCTTTACACACAAATTCTTTTTCTCTTCGATCTTGTGATTGGTTGGAATATTTTTTCCATAATCCAAAATTTAATATGAACCATTTTCCTATAATTTCTACATTTTTCCGAATAATCCGAAGATGATAATAATCGAAACATCGATCTTAATTTATCTGGTGAAAACAAATGACTTGCTATCAAATCCTTTAGTATACAAGGTTCATCTGCTAGGTGATTTGTGTTAAATCTCCAATCATGTTTTGGAGAAATTCCTGCATTTTCAGTACAAATACCTTTGAAATGATAAAAATGTAAACTTTACTAAAAAAAATTTTAAAATTTACTTTTACCTGTAAAATAAACGTCTTCTAAATGAATCAAGGGGATTCTGTAACTTATTTCATCTATTTTTTTAGCAACATCCACTGACATTAAATAAGAAGATCCTAATAAATAATTAGGGTAATACTTTTTATTAAACAAATAAGACGGACAGTACCTACAATGTATTATATTAAAAAGAATTAACCACCATTATTACAAAAACAACAGAAATTATTACCATCTGTTAAAAGGATTTTTAATTGGCGATGCATTACACGCCATTCTCCCAACTAAAACATCTGTAGATGTATTTCTTGCCATAAGCATTTCCATTAATTTATTAGGTTGAAGAAATACATCATCGTCGATTTTTAGTAAATATTCCGCTTTTCCCATACAATTATTGGCAGTTAATTTAATGGAAAATGCAGTTTTTAATGTTAAATTATTGTAAGTATCTATAAAACTTCCTTGAATAATGTCCCCATATTCAGTACTTTCAAAAATTAAAGATTCCTATAAATGAATCGTTTCAACAAACAAAATAATAAAAAAATAAAAATTTACCTGTTCGGATGGATCTAACGAATTTCCTACGCAAAAATATATCGAAATAATTTGTCCATGTACCGTTTTCTCACTACCCCATGTTTGCCTAATAGCTTGTCTCGCATTTATATTTGCGAAAGAAGAGTGCACAATTATTAAAAGTTTGATCTTATTCTTACAAAAAGATTCTGGAATTATTTCTGTTAAATCGTCATTGAAATAAAAACTTACATTTCGGTTTGTATTACTACTCCAACCTTCCACTACATAAATAACAAATAAAAAATTATTTTCATTACTTACATAATGCTACTTTTCGTACCTTGGAAATCCAAATTTAATAAGAATCTTAAACACTGAAAGATACCGATAATTAAACATATATAAATTATAAATGCAGTTTTAGACATTTTCGGAAATAACATAGCTGATTTAAGTGGCCTAGATAAATAATTATTAGTAAGGTGAATGCATACCTATTAGATAAAGAGACAACCAATTGGTAGTCTCTGATTAGATATAATCTTAAAATTATTCCCATGTTCCTTTTATTTACGTAAGATTAAATGTAAGGTTAGGGTTTCATTTTTCTTCTTTTTCCTTTTATGGGTAATATCCAATGGATAATCTACCTAGCTTCCTCCGCAGGATAACAGCCACTGGTCAAAGTGACAGGTGGTCTCGTTTATGGAGACAATTCGTTACAATACTTTGGAAAGATGGCACTGGACAAGATGGCCTGGCTCAGCTGGGTTTCTAGCATAGCTCTGGTTCAATTACATTTGGTAGATGATAGATATAGCAGATTCATGTAGGTAATTAGGTATAGTGCATTGTTAATTGCATTTCTTCTTCTATGTCCAGGAAGACATTTAATAACTAATTCATATTCATATTGTGGTTGTTTTAAGTCATTTTTTGATGCAGAATAATTTTTACACATGTAGTTCATCTGCGTAATCTTGAATCATAAAACTTTTCAGAACCTTGTTAAGGGATTTGAACGAGATGTTATCAAAACCTCCCTCTATATCAACGAGGATGCTAATTATTAGGGCTCTTTATTCAGTTACAAGAAAAGAGGTTAGGATGGGTAAGATTTAAATAAAAAAAACGAAGTTTGTATTAATAATGTGGCTATAATTCATGTAAATCGGTTAAACTTGATTAACAATAACATAAACGGTCATTCGTGCAGTGGTTCGAAGCCATTCATAACATTAAACTCGGTCAGATTTTGAACTGTTGCTGCTAAATGGTCATTGTATTTTTCCAATTCTATTAATACCATGTCCTCGCAATTATATCTATCTACAGCCAGCGTATACATGAATTGCTTCCTCTGTGGCATAAAACGTGCCAAAATATTGAATAGTTGCACTCCCATCCAACCATGGTGATTTTCCAACGTATCTGTGTAAGCTTTCTTCAGCAAAGGTCCAAGATCAGTCGCCGGGGGTTGTCTGTAACTGTCTTCTATTATCAGACTAAATAAGGTCGAGATAAAATACAGATCCCTAAAAATGATTTAAACTTTTAATCATGGAAAATTGATAGAAGTTCAATACATCTATCTCTTTATTGAATACTCATGCGCAAATATTTTTGAATTTACCCCTTTTACAAAAACAACGTTTTGGAATATTAAAACTGTAATTACGTAAGTGCAACAATAAATTACTTTGAAGTTACCTTTTTAACCACATCACAGCTTCGGTACCCGAAGTATTTTCGGTGGATTCCTCTGCGAGGAGTATATCTTCCAAATGCATGTTGGCGTTAGGGTCTTCTTCATATTTTCTGGTTAACTTTTGTATGTTTATTCTCATGTCGTACGTTATAGACGAGAAAACTTTACCGAAATGTTCGATAAGGAAAACAACATCATGACTGGCATGCAAAAAGTCCTCGGTTCTAATTTTATCGTGTGTTTTAGGAAAGAATTTACATATCAAAAATAGTGTAGAATTGTCTGTTTGAGCACCGCGATCGTTCATTTTTTTCGTGCGTTTAAAAATTTGGAAATTCTTTGTCAACAATGTATATACCGTTGATAAGACGCATGTAACAATAAATCAACACAAATGTCAGTTGAACGTCAGTATATTATTATTAAATTAATAGATTAGTCGATTTCATTTGGTAAATAAGGATCACTTTAATTTTATATAAAAATACACTGATAAATTGGAAACAAATAATAAAGAGTACTTATCTGTTAAAAATTATTGCAAAGTGGTTGTAAGTCTTTTAAGACCAGACCTAACAACACAAATAATTATGGAAATAAGAAGAAGAACAAAGTAGACACTACTACATCGTGAAGTTTTAGAAAACAAATAATTACCTTTTTAGCTATATAGTTTTAAATAAATACAAATTTATTATACAGTAAAATAATAAAAAAAAACATTTTACAGTTTTAATATTATTTGTAGACCTTGTCTCAATTCAGGCATGTCGATACATATCGATATTCGTAGTCTATGAAGCATATCGAATTTTTTTCATACTTATGGTATTAATGAAACGATTTTTATCACAGTTGTTTCCGGTAAAAAAAATTATTAAATTGTGCTAGTTTAGTTTGTTCATTTTTATGTTGAAGATGGCATCCGAGAATATTCCGCTGGTTTTAAATATTTTGGCTTCGTCCGTTACCACAGCAGCAAGAGCTGGTACCATTATTAAGGATGTAATGAAAAAAGGTGAACTTGGAGTGGTTCACAAGGTACAATATATTTTGATCGTTTTAGTTTATGACAACTTGGAATTAAATTTAATTTTAGGGTAAGAGTAAAAATGATGTCCAAACTGAAGCTGATCGATCAGCTCAGAAATGCATAATAACTAATCTTTCCAGACAATTTCCAAATGTTACTATTATTGGTGAAGAAGGCGCTTTGGACAATGAAGAAGATGTTAGTTAACCAGATTTTGGGTATTCTTGAAAAAGTATGTTATTTGAATATGTTTTAGATTCCTTGTGATTGGGTTGTAAGAGAAAAAGATCAGTTAGTATTGAAATCTACTTGCCCTGAAAATTTGGTTGATGTTAAACCTGAAGATGTAGTAGTTTGGGTTGATCCATTAGATGGAACTTCAGAATATACTGAGGTAAGTGAAATATTGTAAAAAAGTATAAAGTTCAAGTTAAATAATATTATTTCAGGGTCTTCTGGATCATGTAACTGTTTTAATAGGTATAGCAGTTGGGGGAAGGGCTGTTGGTGGTGTGATTCATCAACCCTATCATAACTATAAGACAGAAAAAAACTGCAAAGGAAGAACTTTATGGGGTTTAGTAGGTCTTGGGGTAGGAGGATTTAAAGTTAGGAAACCACCGTGTGATAAATTTGTAATAACAACTTCAAGGTTAGCAATAAAACCTTTAATATATTGAGCTACATGGTTATTTTTTCTTTTAGATCCCACAGAGATGGAAAAGTGAATGAGGCTTTAAATGCTTTAAATCCAGATGAAATTATTAGTGTAGGGGGAGCTGGTCATAAGGTATTTATAAAAAAGTTTATTTTTAATTGTTTTAATGTTATTTTTTTGCAGGTTCTTGTGGTTTTAGAAGGTAAGGCTCACGCTTATGTTTACGCCAGTCGAGGGTGTAAGAAATGGGACACTTGCGCCCCAGAAGCTGTCCTAGAAGCTTCCGGTGGAAGACTTACTGATATCCATGGAAAGCATTACGATTATTCCAAGGACGCACCTTTTCCGGATAATCAGGGAATATTTGCGACCGCCTGCAGTGTCGATCACGACGCTCTGATCGCAAAACTACCCCAATCTATACGTGACGAATTTCCGTATTAAAATTCATTCGTTGTATATAAAATGTTTTAACGAATTTTATTTGAAATATAAATTAATTGAATTTTATTTAAACCCTCCATCTTTAAAAACAATCTCCAATTTTAGTAGAAAAAATGTTTAAGTACAGATCTGTTGGGTTGAGCTGATTCTTCTTTTTTTAATCACGAGGTTTACTTTTTACTTTTAACCAGGGTCGTAATCGAAACAAAGTAAATATGCAATATTTATAATCCGTCGAAGGATTCCTCCTGAGATAAAACCAGTCCTAGTTCCTTATAGCCCTGTTTTTTAAGACATAATTAATAGCCGATTAATGTCATTTTTTAAAATCCTACAATTTAGAAAATTCATTGTAGAATTTATTTTATTGTACAAAAGTTAATTTAAGTACGGATCTGTCCATTCTTCTTTTATATTGATATAAGTAGAACTGTCAAATGTCATTAACATGCTGTAGATTAGGAGGTTATGTTAAAGAAAATATTTAAGATTATTTTTGAATAATGTCCAAGATTTTTGGGAACGACAATTCGAGTTCCGACGAAAATGAAGACTTCAAAACCGACAACGAATACGCAAAGAAGTACGATACTTGGAGGAAAAAGGAAGAACTGAATAAACGTAAGTGAACAACATTCTTATTTACCCATTTAACGTGGGGTATCTTTATAGTGAAAACAAAGTACGGCGAAGACGTGTTGGACGAGGAGTCTTCCAGTTCTTCGGACGACGAAGAAGGTATAGAAATAACAGAGGACGTCGAAAAAGATTTCTTTAAAACGTTGGCTTATTTAAAAAATAAAGATCCCAGCATATACAAGAATGACGTTAATTTTTTTGGTAAACATGAACTCGAGGTTAAAGCTAAGAAGAAAAAGAAAGATAAACCTGTATTTATAAAGGATTACGAAAGAAATTTAATTCTTGAGAAAGGAGGAATATTAAGTGACGAAGAAGACGATCAGGAAGCTCCAAAGTATTAAAAGTATATTAAAAAATGTTTTACAGAAATTAAATTATAAATTTTTAGATCCCTTACTTATAACGAAGAACAAAGACAACTTAAAGAAGGTTTTAAGAAAGCTCTTGAAGATAGTGATGAAGAGGATGAAGAAAATTGGGGTGGGATATTTAAAGAGAGAAACAAAACTAAGGAAGAAGTTGAAAAGGAAGAAAGTGATTATAAACAGTGGTTAGCTGGCCAGAAAAGTAAAATAGAAGATGAAAAACTTGTAAAGGAATTGAAACCTTTAAAAGAGTACTGGAATAAACCTGATTTAGATGAAGGAGAGAAATTTTTGAGGGATTATATTTTAAATAAAAAGTAAGTAACTAGAGGTTAGTGGTTAAAATATTTATTTTTTCAATTGTAGATATTTAGATAAAGAAAATGATGAATATATTCCAACTTATGAAGAAGTTGTACATGATTCTGATCAAGATTTGTCAAACGATGAAGAAAATATAGACAAACAAGAAGAATTTGAACATAAATTTAATTTTAGATTTGAAGAACCTGATCAGGAGTTTGTAATAAATTAATTAAGGTATTTATAAAATGATTTTACTAAGTTTGTTGTTGTAGATAAAAAGATATCCAAGAACAATGGAGAATTCCCTAAGAAGAACAGATGATAGGAGAAAATTGAAGAGACAGGAAATAAAGGAGAGAAAGAAAAAAGAAAAAGAAGAAAAAATGCAGGAGGTTAAAAAACTTCAAGAATTGAAATTAAAGGAGATCGAAGAAAAGTTGGAACAACTGAAAGAAATCACAGGAAACTCCAGTTTAGGTTTTGATAACATTGATATTGATGGAGATTTCGATCCTGAGGAACATGATAGAAAAATGCAGATGTTGTTTAACGACGAGTTTTATGCCGGACCTGAAGATGAACAAAAACCAGAATTTCCTGATTTGGATGAGGAACTTGAAATTGGTAAGTTTATGTATATTTTTTTTTGTGAAAATATTTGATGCTAAGAAAATTAATTACTAAAATCAAAAAGAGTGTCTCTTTTTCGTAAATCCTAAGAAAGATACATTAATATTTATAAAAAATTAACCAAAAAATATTAACATTAACTAAAAATCGTCACATTTTTCTTAAATCCTTAGAATGTGTCCTAAAATACTAAAATTCTATAAAAATATAATCAGGATGTTCCAAAAATATGATAATTTTTAAAACAATCATCCAAAAGTGCCCCATTTTCTTAAATTACTAAATTTGTATACAAATTGTCCCAAAAAGACAAAAATACTATAAAAATATAATCAGGATGTCCCACGGTATAGGAATTAGTAAATAAAATCATTCAAAAGTATCCCATTTTGTTAAAAACACCAAAGATCATAGAGAAAGTGCCCAAGAGATAACAGAAATACTAAAAAGTAAAGTCAGGATGTTCTATAAAGAGTGCCCCATCTTTCTTAAACATAAAAATGACTTAAAAAGTGCCCCAGCACACTAAAATTTTAAAAAATATAATCAGGATGTCCCTAAAATATTATAATTAAAAAAAAATCATTCATAAGTGTCACATTTTGTTAAAATATCAGGGATCCAATAAAAAGTGTCCTAAAAGACAAAAATAAAACATTATAGGGTGTCCTATAAGTGTAAAAATCAATAACTAAAATACAACAGGATGTTCCATGTTGTTAAAATAGTAAAGATTATATACAAAGTGTCCTAAGAAACAAAAATACTAACAAATATAATCAGGATGTCCCGTGAATTAATAACTAAAATGATTGTCCCATTTTTCTCAAATTCTGATGATGATAACATAAAAAGTGTATCCAAACACTAAAAATTCTAAAAAATATAATCAGGATGTCACAAAAACATGAAATTTAAAAATAATCATCTAAGTGTTTTTTTAAATACCAAAGATTATATACAAAGTGTCCCAAGAAACAAAAATACTAACAAATACAATCAGGATGTCCCGTGAATTAATAAATAAAATGATTGTTTCATTTTTCTCAAATTCCGATGATGATAACATAAAAAGTTCAATCCAAAACCGAAATTCTAAAAAATATAAACAGGATGTCCCAAAAACATGAGATTTAAAAAAAATCATCCAAAAGTGTCTAATTTTTTTTTAAATACCAAAGATTATATACAAAGTGTCCCAAGAAACAAAAATGCTAACAAATATAATCAGGAGGTCCCGTGAATTAATAAATAAAATGATTGTCCCATTTTTCTCAAATTCTGATGATGATAACATAAAAAGTTCACTCAAAAACCGAAATTCTAAAAAATATAAACAGGATGTCCCAAAAACATGAAATTTGAAAAAAATCATCCAAGTGTCCAATTTTTTTTTAAATACCAAAGATTATATACAAAGTGTCCTAAGAAACAAAAATACTAAAAAATATTAACAGGATGTCCCAAAAACATGAAATTTGAAAAAAATCATCTAAAAGTGTCTAATTTTTTTTGAAATACCAAAGACTATATACAAAGTGTCCTAAGAAACTGTTATGTATTTAATATTACAAATACTCTTTAACTCATACCCTTTGATTTCACAAAATATTGATCCTCTTTGGATGGACTTGGTTTTGATATTCCCAATTCACTCCTAACTAATTGATCTTGCATGGTAGCTTCTTGACTAAGTGCAATTTTTACAAGTTTTTGCAGCGTAATTTTTTCGTTGGAAGCATCCTCTTCAAATAATCTTGTCATAATTTTTTCATTGTTTATGCCAATCACAAACATATCTCTAATAACTAAAGGCAGTTCAGTTTTAAAACCACAAGACGATGCTAATTTCTTCACTCTTGCTTCCCATTCGGATATATTTTCATCTAAATGTCTTCTTGCGGAATAAAATTTAAGTCTTTCGCTAAAGAATGATTTAACCGGAATAAAATGTTCAGATAATAATTTTAATAACTCGTCAAATTTTTTTTCTTCCGGTAAGTTTGGCACACATAAACTTTTCAGCACAACATAGCATTCTTCCGAAATCATATTTATCAATATTGCTCTTTTCTTATCCTCTTCTGTAATATTATTTGCAATAAAAAATTGCTTTAACCTTTCTCTAAACACCATAAAATCAGCTTCTTTTGGGTCGAATACTTTTAATGTACCCAGAAATCCTGACATATTTCCCGCTTGAATTCTTCAACTCGTCGCCAATTTGTTATGTATTTAATATTACAAATACTCTTTAACTCATATAATTTATTTTATGACAATTCTAATTAAAAGTCACATTGACAATCTATATCTCTCTTAGTTACACATAAGAAAGTAAACAACAACTATAAACACTAAATAGGTATATAACAGAAACAAAAATACTAAAAAATATAAACAGGATGTCCCAAAAACATGAAATTTTAAAAAAATCATCCAAAAGTGTCCAATTTTTTTTAATTACCAAAGATTATATACAAAGTGTTCTAAGAAACAAAAATACTAACAAATATAATCAGGATGTCCCAAAAACATGAAATTTAAAAAAAATCATCTAAAAGTGTCTAATTTTTTTTTAAATACCAAAGATTATATACAAAGTGTCCTAAGAAACAAAAATACTAACAAATATAAACAGGATGTCCCAAAAACATGAAATTTTAAAAAAATCATCCAAAAGTGTCCAATTTTTTTTTAATTACCAAAGATTATATACAAAGTGTTCTAAGAAACAAAAATACTAACAAATATAATCAGGATGTCCCAAAAACATGAAATTTAAAAAAATCATCCAAAAGTGTCTAATTTTTTTTTAAATACCAAAGATTATATACAAAGTGTTCCAGGAAACAAAAATACTAACAAATATAATCAGGATGTCCCATGAATTAATAAATAAAATTATTGTCCCATTTTTCTCAAATTCCGATGATGATAACATAAAAAGTTCAATCCAAAACCGAAATTCTAAAAAATATAAACAGGATGTCCCAAAAACATGAAATTTAAAAAAAATTGTTTGCTTAAATTTGTGTTTTTAGAAAATTGGGAACGTTACAATAATGAACCGACAGAGGGAGCGGAACCTCATTGCGAAGATGAAGATTTCAACGTAAGTGTGATACTAAATCTAAACTTTTGCGATTTTCCATATCGTTGTTGGCGTCTCTAGAAAATTTTATTATTTTAACAGATGGACGCCGATTATGATCCTAACGCCAACAAAAACGAACAAGAACCAACGCAAGGTAGGAAAAAGCGTAAAAAGAAATCGAAGTTCGCCCTGGCCGTCAGCAAACCGAAGCCGAAATTCGACCCGAACGATAAAAAATTCGAAAAATACTTCGACGAATACTACAAGCTCGATTGCGAGGATATAATCGGAGACATTCCGTGCAGATTCAAGTATAGGAAAGTCGTTCCAAACGATTTCGGATTGACAACTGAAGAGGTGAGATTCTCGATGTTATTTTCAGGCATAATTTCAAAGAACAACTTTTTAAATAATTGGTATCTAAGATTATAGGAAGTTGTTTTTGTAAATTTTTTTAGATGTCCAGCATTGATGAAATAAATTAAGTTTGAATGTATAAAAAAAAAGCCATAATAAATATTTCGTTTTAAAATTTACTAGGGGGTTCAAGAGTTTTGGCGATGAGTGTTTTTCACCAAGAAGCACTGAATTTATTTTATTGAAATTCGGCATAATTGTTTACGTGTAATTAATGAAAATTTCAAACAGAACAAAAAACGAGTTTGGTATTTTTTGCCTCTAGTTTCTGTAATGGACTATTTCTTATCAATTAATCTTGTATGAACAGTGTGTCCCACTTATTTGCCACGGATCTGATGTTTTCTCACACTTATAGCAGCTTTTTTAGTCTTATTTTCCTAAAAAAAGCTGGGACATCGTCGGGCATCAAATAAGGCAGATCCTATTCTTCTATTTTGTGTGTTCCTAAGTATCTGGCACTAGAATTCTGCAAGACAGGGCATTCTAAGAGGTTTGGTCCGCTTCCTCATATTTCTATTTACAAAAGTCCGATCCAGATCATTTTTCTTCTTTGACTTCTTTATTTAAAGACCAAGGTTTCTTACTTGCCTTCTTATATACTTCAGCAAACTGATTTCCCTACTCATTTGTTAAAGAAGACAGTGGTTTGATAAAAAAAGTTAAGAAAATGCCAAAAGTTAATTCGGTATCCGGCTCGAAGGACCAAATTATGAAACAATTGTTCTTTCTTAGGTTTGCAATTCTCATGTTTCTGTTAAATCTTCTGATTAATTGTTGAAAGTCATTCAAAGTAAACTTTAATCTATGTAATATGAACATTGGAAGAAATATGAATAGATAATAGGTTAAGACAGCTAAGAGATTTCTCGGCTTATCTCAGTCCTTTCAGCTGATTCCAGTACTTGGATTTTCATCAAATTAATCATAACTAATTTATAAAAATATTTAAATCACGCGGTCAAAAATTTATAACTCAGACGGACATTGAATTACATTCCAATAAAAAACGTGATGGCGACCGACTTCGTCGATACTCAAAACCATCTCTATCGTCATCTCTGTCGTCATCACGTTTTCTATTGGAATGTAATTCAATGTCCGTTGGGGCATATAGCCCAGGAAGTAGTTGTTTTTCCAGTTTTTTTTAGTTATAATTAATTTGGTGCTGCGAACCTCGCTTCGCTCGGCACGCAGTGATTCATTTATAACACAGTTTGTAAAAATAACTTCTGTTCTTAGTTTTTCTAACATTGCTCTACTGCTGTTCCTACAAAATATATCTGGTCCCAGTAGAACTTCGGCCCTTTTTTGCCAGCTTTTCAGTTGTTCGGTCGGATATCGAATCAACAAGGACCGCAGCTGATAAATGATCAAAATATGTTCGTTGTTTATTTCTATTTACAAAAGTCCGATCCAGAACATTTTTCTTCTTTAGTTTTCTTTATTTAAAGACCAAGGTTTCTTACTTGCCTTCTGATATACTTCAGCAAACTGATGTCTCTACTAATTTGTTAAAGAATACAGTGATTTGGAAAAAAAGTTAAGGAAATGCCAAAAGTTAATTCAATATCCGGCTCGAAGGACCAAATGACGAAACAATTTTTTTTATTTCAATACTTGGGATGCACCATTTTGTATGTTTAAAAATGTGTTTTATTTGTTTATTTATTGAGTTAATTGTTGATAGATATTGTTGGCGAACGAAAGGGAGCTCAATAAATGGTGTTCGTTGAAGAAAACAGTTCAAATTCGACCGGACGATGTGGAAAGATATGAGCAGATAGCTTATAAGAAGAAGGGGCAAAATATTAATTTGAAGATGAAAATATTGCCCAGTCTTTTTACCAGTGCAAAAGAAAATGAGAACGTTGAAGAAAATGTTGGTTCAAGTGATAAAAATGATAAAGTTGATGAAACAGAACAGAGTGAAGTTAAAAAAGAAAAGAAAAAGATGAAGAAGAAGAAAATTGTTGATGATGAGACATTAAACGGTACAGAAGCACAACCTGAAACTTGTACTGATAAATTGGAGGATAAAAAGATGAAGAAAAAGAAGAAAAACAAGGTTAAAATGGAGAAAACAGAAACTAACGAAGATAAAGTAAATAATAACGGTAAAATTAATAATAAGAAGAGGAAATTTACCGAAAACAAACCTTCAATTAATAAAAGAAAGAAAGTTTCTAAAGAAAAAGATAAAATTGTACCGATAACAGATGCTAGATTGTCAGCGTATGGAATCAATCCCAAGAAATTTAAGAATAAACTTAAGTATAAGAAATAATTTATTGATTGTAAATAAATATTAATAATCACTAGTCTTTTTTTATTCCCTTCATCTCAATGAAACTGCAATAAATAAAAATTAAATTAAAATTATCATCCGGCTCGAAGGACCAGATGATAAAAAATGTTTTCGTTGTTTATTTCTATTTAAAAAATGCCAAAAACTAATTCAGTATCCGGCTCGAAGGACCAAATTATGGTTGCAATTCTCATGTTTTGGTTAAATCTTCTAATTAATTGTTAAAAGTCATTCAAAGTAAACTTTAATCTATGTAATATAAACATTGAACGATATATTAATAGATATTTTGGTTTCATATCACAACAGTTTAGTAAAACGTGAATAAATCTTGTAAAAATCACCCTTTTTGGATACCCCTCGTAACACAAAACAATAGCACACAACAAAATTAAAAAACAAAGTATAATAAAATTATAATACTATCAAATCTTTTATTACCTACCTTATCTTTATTGATCCATTATAATAAATAACAAAATTACTTGTATTAAAAATAAAATTTTAATTAAAATTATCATCAGGCTCGAAGGACCAAATGAAAAAAATTTTCTCGTTGTTTGTTTCTATTTAAAAAATGCCAAAAATTAATTCAGTATCCGGCTTGAAGGACCAAATTATGGTTGCAATTCTCATGTTTCTGTTAAATCTTCTAATTAATTGTTAAAAGTTATTCAAAGTAAACTTTAAACTATGTAATATAAACATTGGACGAAATATTAATAGATATTTTGTTTTGATATCACTACAGTTTAGTTAAACATGTGAATAAAGAAACCAACTTTTTCAATACCCCTCGTAACACAAATAACATTGCAAACAACATAAGCACACAATAAAAATAAAAACACAGTATAATAAAATTTTCAAACTATCAAATCTTTAACTACCTACCTTATTTTTATTGATGCATAATAATAAATAACAAAATTACTTGTATTAAAAATAAAATTTTAATTAAAATTATCATCCGGCTCGAAGGACCAAATGATAAAAATTTTTTCGTTGTTTGTTTCTATTTAAAAAATGCCAAAAATTAATTCAGTATCCGGCTCGAAGTACCAAATTATGGTTGCAATTCTCATGTTTCTGTTAAACCTTCTAATTAATTGTTGAAAATCATTCAAAGTAAATTTTAATCTATGTAATATAAACATTGGAAGATATATTAATAGATATTTTGGTTTCATATCACAACAGTTTAGTAAAACATTTGAATAAATCTTGTAAAAATTTTTTCGATACCCCTCGTAACACAAATAACATTGCAAACAAATCATAAGCACACAACAATATTATAAAAACAAAGTATAATAACATTATAATAATATCAAATCTTTTATTACCTACCTTATCTTTATTGATCCATAATAATAAATAACAAAATTACTTGTATTAAAAATAAAATTTTTATTAAAATTATCATCCGGCTCGAAGGACCAGATGATAAAAATGTTTTAGTGTTTTATTTCTATTTAAAAAATGCCAAAAATTAATTCAGTATCTGGCTCGAAGGACCAAATTATGGTTGCAATTCTCATGTTTTTGTTAAATCTTCTAATTAATTGTTGAAAGTCATTCAAAGTAAACTTTAAACTATGTAATATAAACATTGGACGAAATATTAATAGATATTTTGTTTTCATATCACCACAGTTTAGTAAAACGTGAATAAATCTTGTAAAAACCAATTTTTTCGATACCCCTCGTAACACAAAACAATAGCACTCAACAAAATTAAAAAACAAAGTATAATAACATTATAATAATATCAAATCTTTTATAACCTACCTTATCTTTATTGATCCATAATATTAAATAACAAAATTACTTGTATTAAAAATAAAATTTAAACAGAAGTCTCGTCGTCCACCGAAGGTACGATGGACAGCGAAGTCGGCCTGGAATCCAGACGTTCAGACACACTTAAAATCTCATCTTCAGGATTATAATGAGAATGAATGTTTTTGGTTCTATCACTTACATGTTTTCTTTGAGGAGTACGGTTCGGTGAAGATTTTCTACTGGTATTATACGATTTCAACAACTTTGCCCTAAAAAAACGATATTTCATAAATAATATTTAATAAATTTAGTTTGTTTAATTGACTTACGCGTCCAGTAGTTTTAATAAAAGTCTGTTATATTGTTGGTATTCTTCGTCTCCAAAGTGATTTGGATCGTGCCTTGCATGTTCGTACATATCGCAAAATTCGTGTATTAATCTTTGTCCGCTTCCATTCAGTGGAGCTGCCAAAGTGGTAAGAAGATATGCTCTTAAATTCTCGCTGGGATGTCGAAAAAGGCAGTTATCTTGCTTTGTAATTTCCTGTTCTAAAATAATTATTTAAAAATACTGACAGACACATTCGTTATATAAACTTACCTAATATTTTAACATCGTCAACAGCTTTTAGTCTGTAATAATGTGCAGGAATCTGTTGTCCTGGACAAACAATATATCGCGGATCAGTTTTTGTTATTAGTTGTGGTTCACATTCAATTTTCTTTATTAAATCGATCCTACGTTCTATTTCTCTTTTAAATTCCTATAAATGTCAATAAACTAATGTAATTTAGTAACTTAATATTTCTTACCTTGGAAGCATCATGTCCAATAAGTATGTGCGGTCCTCTTCTAGATCTAAGGGCAAATCGCATTATTTGTCTTTTCGCAAATATAAAGAGCAATAGAAATGTAAGCACACCCATTCCTATTATTATTACAACAGTAACTCCAGATAATTCCTCAGACATATTCTTAGATTTCGTTAACTTTTCTGCTACCGCTTCCATTTTTTTAACTAACAAAGGAAAGCATAGTAATTTTTTAATTTACATAAAATTAAAAAATTACTAATTATTTTTTAAACTAAAGTTCACTTAAAAAGTAAATATTGACATTTAAACCATTT
The DNA here is from genome assembly GCA_035357415.1 of Ophraella communa. Taxonomy (NCBI): domain Eukaryota; kingdom Metazoa; phylum Arthropoda; class Insecta; order Coleoptera; family Chrysomelidae; genus Ophraella; species Ophraella communa. The sequence continues at coordinate 30,239,599 of CM068992.1, read as the reverse complement.
AAACTCTTACACTATAACCTAATTCTTCTTCTTATCCCTAGACCTTTATTGACAGAATAAAAATAATACTATTATTGACAAACATAATAATTATATGCTTTTTTGTTACTTTCTCTTACAGATTTTCTTAAAATATAAAAATTTTATAATCTTAGCGTATATAATCAATTTCTACTACCATAATTCCAAGAATAAGGATTTGATAGTAGACTAATACTCGCCTTGAAAAGGCCACTAAAAACTTTACCTTTAACCTGGAAAAAGAAGAGACGCCATTAGTGTTGCGTTGGTGCTGTCGGTATAAAGTTTTTTAAATAAATTGAAATGTCGTAGTTTTATTTAAAAGTGTACGTTGTTTATTCTTAAAAAATATGGCGGTGGGGACATCAAAAGTGGTCCAAGTGACAAACATAGCTCCACAAGCTACCAAGGATCAAATGCAGATATTGTTTGGTTATTTGGGTAAGATCGAAGATATTCGTTTATATCCCACAATAAGAGATGTTTCGTGCCCGGTTCAGTCTCGCATTTGTTACATAAAATTTGTAGATAGTAGTACAGTCGGTATAGCTCAACATATGACAAATACAGTGTTTATTGATAGAGCACTTATAGTCATACCTATATCAAGCGGAGAAATACCAGACGAATACTACGCTTTAGAGATGACGAAGAATGCAACTATAGTACCAGGTCTGACACCACCCGATCCTCAATTACCTCCTCATGTTGTTAACAGCACCCATAAATCTGGAGATGAACAAGTCATAATAACCGTAGATCCAAATTTACATGGAACTGGTCTACCACCTTACCCACCTTTACCAGCAACATATGACACTGCAAAAATAGAAGAAACTCGCAGAACAGTACTCATGTTAAACTACAACCCTTCAATGAACAACAATGACATTATTGATTTCTTCAGTGCTGCAGGAGAAGTGAAATACTTGAGAGTGTGCAAACGCGAATCTGATGGTCTGAGTCACATGCTTATTGAATTTTCTGATCAACCAAGTGTAGTTAATGCTTTAAAACTTAATGGAAAAGAACTAAATGGCCAAATCATTCAAGTTGAACATGCCACTCAACCCATTACAAAACCTCAAGCAAAAAGTAATGAAGCTGCACAAAAAGAAATAGAAGAAGCTATGAGTAGGTTTAAGGAAGCACAAAATATGATAAATGCTTCCATTGAGCCAGTCATCGGCATGTTAACTAAAGATAAAAGAAGTTCCAAGAGATCCAGATCTAGGTCAAGGAGTAGGAGGAGCAAGAGGTCTAGGTCAAGGTCCAGGAGATCCAGGTCCAGGAGGAGGAGATCATCTTCAAGATCTAGGAGATCTAGGTAAGTTATAAGTGATTTTTTTTGTTAGGAAAAGTTATTTTTAGTAAATTTTCAATTGGGCTAGAGATAGTTTTGATATTATTTAACATTAATTAATATTAAAATAGATCCAGGGATCACAGGAAAAGATCCAGGTCTAGAGGTAGAAGACACTCAAGATCTAGATCGAGAAGATCCAGATCGCGCAGCACGAAATCAAAAAGATCGCGATCCAGATCCAGACGAAGATCTCGCCACAGATCCAAAGATACGTCTAGAGCTAAATCGCGAGATAAAGATAGAAAATCCAGAGACAGATCTAGAGATAGAAAACGCAGCAGGGATAGAGACAGAGATAAAGATAAGGACAGAGAAAGGGATAAGAAGTCTAAGGAGAGAGAATCCGTCGAGAAGGAAAAAACACCGAAAGAATCAAAGGAAAAGAAAGCCGATAAGGAGAGTAGCAATGACGAAAAGAAAAAATCCAGATCGCGGAGTCGGAGCAAGAGGAGGTCGAGGTCCAGAGACAGGAGGACAAGGGAGAGAAAAAGGTAAATATTTCTTTAATTTCGCTTACAAACAAGTTTTTTTGTTATATTTATACTTATACACGATTTAGGTCAAGGTCCAGAGGGAGCAGAAGGAAATCCCCATCGCCGAGAAGCTCCAGAAGAAGAAGCAGGTCGAGGAGCAGAGATAAGGATAAGAAACGTGAGAAAAAGAGCGATAAAAGGGATAAGGATAGAAGAGATAGGGATAGAAGATCAAGGTCTAGGGAAAAAGATAGGAAGTCCAGGTCGAGATCTAGATCGAGTCGTTCGACCAGGTCTCATTCTAAAGTACCTAGGAATTATGACGAGGAAGAAAAAGGATTTGACACGGATAAAGAAAAACCTAAGGATAAGGAGATTGAACATATTGCGGAGAAAGGGTCTCCAGAGAAGTCCGATAACATGGATATTTCCAATTCACCTTGAAATGTAATTTTTGTGGTTATTAAAATTTAGGAGATACCAAAGTGTTTTATTTTGTGTTTTTTTTTTGTGTTTTTGTGAGTCAAAAGGCTTGCAGTAGTCTAAAATCTGATCTATGGACTGTATTGGGTGAGATACCAGCGGAAAAGGGGCAGATCATGGACCAAAAGGTTCCTGGATATGGTTTTTTTTTTGGGTAAATGCAGGTCCAAAAAACCTTCCCTTGGCAAAAAGGGCACTGTTGGGGATGAAAAAATATTTCCCTAGCTACTCCTGGGACCTATAAGGTTCTATCAAAAAGAAAGAGACTACCTCCCTCCAAAGCCTTAACTAAAGATCTGGAGACGATATCGTCCAAGACTGGGACTGGCAAGGGTAGAAATCCAACCTTGAAAGAGGTGAATGATAAACACCCCACCAGACCAAATATGGAAAGGATCTTATCCATTCAGAAGAGCTTCAAAAGGAGCAAACTCAAAATTCTTTTGGATTAAGACCTAAACTTCATCTCTGCCAAGAGAATGGTCACAAGAAAGTGCTTTCAAAAGTCCTCGTGTTGCAGACACAACCCTGCCGCAGAGCAAAAAGGCAAGAAGGGAAAACATTTCATTCATCTGTGAAGGTAGCGGTGATTGATGGAGGCTTTCCCGAAGTCCTATGGGACATCCAAAGGCTAAGCGAAGTACAGGTCTCCATAGCGGAAGCCTACATTTCCCTAAATACTGGGATACCTGGTGTTTACGTGCGTGGACCAATGCAGATTGGGTGATAAAACTCTTGGAGGAGCTACTGTCATCCAAAATGATCTCCTCAAATCTCCTGATCCATGTCCAGTGATCACCTCTATCCAATCTATCCTACTCCTAATTATTGCTCCTGGTTCGGGGGCAGCGGTGAGTCTAAGTAGGATTCAAAAGGCTTAGAATAGCCTAAAAACTGATCTATGGACTGTATTTGGTGAGACACCAACGGAAAAAGGGCAGATCGGGGCTCTCTTCATGGACCAAAAGGTTCCTGGATATGGCTCCATTCATTGGATCCGGAAGACTGACGTTTGAAGTCAAAGGAAAGCAGACCAAGTGGCAGAAACAGTGCCGGGTGAAGGAAAACTTCCCACAGAAAAAAGAGATAAAACCGACTCCAACCCCCCAGACAGTTCACAGAACTGAGCTCTACAGCGGAATCTTCATCATGCTAAGCAGGGGGCCAGTGCCACAGCTTTAATTTATTATAATAATCAGACCAGGTTATAACTACCCCACGTCTTTATTTAGAGCGTATCTCCCCTTTAGGAAAGGTTATTCGACAGAAATAATCTTTAGTCTTATAAAGGCGCCAAAAAGAAGCCTCAATGCCTACAATTGGAGATCAGTGTTGGAAGACCAAAGGAAACAGGGCGTACGATCAGCTATAAGGTTGCTCCTACGGTCCTTAGACCTAAAAGTGGCAAATTGCGGAAGGCTATAACCAACAGCTCTTTAAGAATCGAGACTGCTTCTATCTCAAAATGGCTGCAGAGAGCCCAAAAGTAGACAGACAGGTTTGGTGACTCCCAAAGAGGTAGACAAGATTCCTGCTAAAGCAGGACAAAAGAGGAAGAAGGGGAATGGGAAAAAGTCCCCACAACATGGTTAGCAATGACCCAACGTCTCCAAATAAACTTCCAGTATTCAAAAACAGCAACTAGTTTGCACAGAATTATTAGCTTATCCAGGATTCATAAATCTTTGGTCTGATAGAGGCGCAAAACGGAAGCCTCAATGCTTACAATTAGAGATTTTTAAAAAGATCAACGGATGGATTGAACTTTTAACTCTTTCAGTGCTGGAAGACCAAAGGAATCAGGGCATACGATCAGTTATAAGGTTGGTTCTACAGTCCTTAGACCTAAAAGTGGCAAATTGCGGAAGGCCATAACCAGCAGGTCTTTAAAAATCGAGATAGTTTCTATCTCAAAATGGCTGCAGGGAGCCCAAAAGTAGACAGACAGGTTTGGTGACTCCCAAAGAGGTAGACAAGTTTCCTGCTAAAGCAGGACAAAAGGAGAATGGAAAAAAGTCCCCACAACGTGATTAGCAATGCCCCAAAGTCTCCAAATAAACCTCCAGTATTCAAAAACAGCAACTAAACTAGCTTGCATAGAAGAAGGCTTATTGATGAAAACTTGCCTATATAGGACTAGTACAGAAGCCTTGAATCAATATAAAGGACGACTAGAAGGTCTTGCTTTTAAACCTGGTAAAAGTTACTTTATTCTGGTAATTCTGGCAAACCAAGAGCAGCTGAAGATATTGAATTTATAGCTTATCCAGGATGTGAATAAGTCGGATGCCTGCATGTTTGCCGTTTGGACTCCACTTGGACTAAAACATGAAAGCATTTCAAAGGAGGACCATTTCTGGATTACCAGAACTAGTAGACAGTGGTAAAGCCAGAAATATGGAGATTCGTAATCCAGTTTATGTAACGGAAGCAATTTATAAAATAAATCTTTAAAGTAAAATGTTTTAGGTGTTTTATTTTTATTCCCCCTATTACCTTATTTAATGAATTATATCATACATGATGAAAAAAGTAGAGAAAAATATCAGTTTTTAAAGATGAAATCAAAAATTGTAACACCATTGTAATGTTGGTTGCCTTCCCAGTAGGACCTCCAAAAGGGAACTCGTAAGAAAAAGAAGAAGAGTAATAATTATTATGATTCACTTTTATGATCACGTTTTTTCTGTATTGTTAAATTTTATTAAGAATAAAATCATATTTCTTAATACTTTCTGTCAACCACAGTTATTTACACGACCCTCGACGAGAAAGCCTTTCAGGTAACAACAAAATTAAAGAACCCGTCGCAATTAAGATTAGCTGCGACACATCTGGCCCCACGTTGGGTTCTTTAATTTTGTTGTTACCTGATGGGTTTTCTCGTCGAGGGTCCTGTAAATAACTGTGGTTGACAGAATGTATTAAAAAATAGGTTTTTATTCTTAATAAAATGTAACAATGCAGAAAAAACGTGATCATAGAAGTGAAGTTAACCTATCATAACAATCATTTTTTCTTATGAGTCACCTTTTGGAAGGCAACCAACATTACAAGGGTGTATTTAATATACATTTTTATTATCATGTGGTATCTATGCAACCAAATATACATTAATCTTAAAAATCCAAATTGTAAAATGCGTAATTACTAATAAATAAGTATATTTTTTATATGAGACTATAACATAATGAAAAAATAAAATAAACTGAACTAGTCTATAAAAGTAGAAATGCAAAAATAGTTAGCTTTTCTTAATAAAAATTGATGTAAAAAATGTTTAAAATGGCAATTCTAAATACATATTTATCGACATGTAGAATTAAAATTGTCAAAATTTGATTCTATAGACAAGTACACATGTGTTTTATGTTCATTAAGAAGTAATACGAGTTTAAAAGAACCTTAAGGTAAGAGTGTGAGGACGCACGCCCAATACGGATTTTGGAGACCTTTATAAGGCTAGCAGTAATAACCTCTTAACCTGATGGGATATAACAATCCGTGGGAATTGGAGAAATCTATAGATAGAAACAAAATGTCCTCTCCAAGTTTTTCTAATTATACTTTCTAATTATGCGTTTACTGAATAAAATAAATAGAAGTTGCCGTTAGCTTCTTCCTCTGAAAATGTATTATCTAACTATTAAATATTGAAATTTCAACTGCTGCATATTTATGTCATTTAGATATAATTAAACTCCTTTTAATGTACTGTAGGTACAATAATTGCAGAATTTTAAATACCTACCTTTAAAAGTGAGTGTAATATCAATTTATAAAAAAGTTAGAGTAGGTATATAAATGTAAATAATTATACATGCCTCATTAAATGTATTTATTTATTTATTATCGTTGGACACAAATGCCATAATTGTGTCTTGTGTTAATAAAAATATGAATTAATGAGAAAGTATATAATATAGCAAGATAATGTGTCGCATAATAATTATCGTAATTACAATTGCAAAAATACGATGATATGTTTTAGCAGTGATGTAGTAAAAATGGGTGCACCATATAATAAAAAAAAAACTGCAAAAGTTGTTTTTAAAAAATCTTAGCTTAGCGGTACATATATATGATCCATATTAATGATTTCTTCTTTTTTTTACATACGAGTGGTCTGTTTCTCTGTAAGTTTAGCAGGTACTAAAAAAGTAAAATATTTTTATACACCCTGCACTGCATTATGTATATAGGGAATAATTTAAAATGAACAATTAATAGGAATGGTATTATCAATAACTGATTAAGGATATATTTGAATTGGTTACATTATATACATTCAATTTGAATTTTTGTGTGGCAGCGTCTACGAAAGGTAAGTAAATTTATGAATTGTTTCGTTAAAATGCCGTCTAAAGAGTGCGAAATTAAACTTGATTTCTAATTACGTAGGGTAATTTTAAATATTATTACAAAATTTAAATAATATTACAAAATATTCTAATTTGGTGTTTTCATTAGAATTAAATCAATGAAATTCCTTAGTAATCATATGGTAAATTATAAATATTTAATCCTAAACTCATTACAACGCAACAATTCTGGTTATTTTTTATATAATATCAAATTGAAAGTAAGTTAAAATAGATAAATTTAAATAGAAGTCAAAACGCACCTTCATTGGTCGTGACGTCAAAACTCATATCGATGACAGTTTGTTTACATTTAATGTGTGGTAATTGAGAGAGTTGGACTTTTATTTTTGATTTTATTGTGAATTATTGGTTTTATTTGTGTTATGCAATCATAAAATGTCGTCAGTAGGGTTTGTGAAAGCATTGTCAAACAATTTACCATCCTTAGACATTTTCATGGTTAGGTTGGGTTAGGTTTCAATGCAGCTGAATTTAGAAATGTAAAAGCAACAGCGTAAGTACTTATTTTTATGAAAATCAACAAACAATAAAGAAAAGAGATGAATAAATATAAATGTAAAACTTCGCACAATCTCGCAGATACACTGTTTAAAATGATGGCGCTTTCAATGACATAATATGAGTAGTGACGTAGTCCACCCGCCATGTTGGGTCTAGTCGTTTACGCGGCAAATTTCTGATTTTGAATTTGAGGATGGAATAACTATGCTCAAATTTCATAAATCAACCTAGGTTAATATAATCTCTGGGTTTCTTGAGACGCTGAATCGACTGGTGCAATCTATAGATAAAATAACACAAAGACATTATGTTACCTTATCTATGGTGCAATCAGTTGCTCTATAGGATGTGTAGAATTAGGATAAATCTGGGTAGGAAAGTATTGGGGGTGAAGTTGTTCAGCAAAACTGAAAAGTAGTCAATTTAGTTGAAAAATATTAAGAATTTTGCAATTTAGACGCCGTTTTCTTATTCTACGGGGTCGATTTAGTGGTTTTAGACTATTTTTATCAAAAATACCACAACTTAGTTTTTGACCAAAATTGGAAGGCATCAAATTCACTTAATACATCCCTGTTGCTTGGCCTATTTCTAAGTTGTTAACCATTCAGTGGCATCTTCCTATTATATGCACATTTTCATCAAACTTAAAAACCAATTCATCTTAAAATACATTTCAATAACTGTCAACTGAAATAATCAACGAATTAGGTATTATTGTTACAACACAATTTCGACAAGTTCTCGCAATTATTCCATCTTTTCTTCATCTCGTTTATCAGTTATTTATACACGGCACACACATAATTCACATAAATCATCTCGACGTCATTATATTAAATAAATTGTAAATTGTAAGTACAAAGGCGTCGACAGCCGGACGTATAAATATATCCGAGAAGGGTGAGCTCTTCGTTCATTGGTACAAGATACTTTTCGCAGCCTTCCAGCCGTAAAAAATTTATTTTCGTGAAAGTGCATTAAAATTAAGTAATAATTTGTGTTGCAAGTTGATTGTATCGTCCATATGTTGCGCTTATTAAACAGTCTAATGAATAGAATTGTATATTTATGGGTTTTTATTTTTAAACAGGATAGTTATCCTACCCTCGAATACCTATTATACGGTTTTAATCTTGTGCGTGTATACAGGGCGTTCTAAAAGTTAGTCGGTATGTTTCAATCTTAGAACATAAAATAGTAAGGAAGGAGTTTATGTTATATCTACAATGTTAAAATCTGGTGACGGAAGTCGGCCATATTGGATATAGTATGTACAAAAATTACGAGGAGTAATAAACCCTAATTAAGTATGCAAAACCTTTACAGGGAGCACCATGAAATTTTTGATAAATCTCTTATTTTAAATTAAATTTCTTCCGTAAATCTATAAAGCAGGTAGATCGACCCCGTATTTGTTTCAGTTGTAGCAAAATTTAGGGTTTCTTCATTGTTAAAGTATTAGCAGAAAAGCAATAACGCAATGCAGTGGTATGTATTTTGGGAAAAAATACGTTTTTAATTATAATATAATAAAAAACGAAACGAAATAATTATTGGAATACATTTATTACTTACATTTTATTCTATATCCGACTCGGAAGAGGAAGAATCGTTTTTGACATTAATAATAATAGGGTCGATTAAATCATCACAAATATTGTAAATTTTCCACATATTTGCCTCTAATTTGATAACATGCTCGATACAGTTTGTCCAATTTTCTTTACTAATATGACTTACAGCACTCAAACAATTTCACAACATCGTTTATTTTAAAAGTTGTATTTTTTTCCAACTTCCCCCTTTACCTGAGCCCATATTAATTCTATGGGATTAAGTTCACAATGATAAGGGGGAAGTCGAAGAACTGATATAACACGAGAAGAAGTCATTTCTTCTACAATGTGGTTTTGTATTTATTCTTGTTCATTTTTGCAATTCTGTAAAGTTCTTTTACTACTGAATCTTTTGGAAACTTAATATTTTTCGAAATAAGCCACTCCAAAAGCTCTGCTTTACGCCAACGACTTGTGGGCAATGCTTCTCGTAACCGTGAATGGTAACTTGCGTTGTCCATAACAATAACAGCCCCTTTTGGAATCAGATGCAACATTTGAACAAACCATTCCTCGAAGACATCCCCATTCATATCTTCGTGAGAGTCACCCGTGCGTTTTGAAATAAAAGTTAATAATCCACCATCAACAAAACCTTCAGAACCTCCAACATGGACAATGATAAGTCTTTTTCATTTTCCAGATGGTGGCTGCAAACCTAACGACAAACCTTCCACAAATGCCTGCCTTCCGCTTTTAATGTTTTCATCTTGCCAAGATTTGGAAACTGTATATCCAGCATTTATCCATGTTTCGTCTAAGTAGAAGATTTTCAAATTTTGTTCTCTGGCATGTCGAATGCTTCTTAAATAGTCTCATCTCCAAAAAACTATTTCCGGTTTATCTATTTCAAGAGAGATTTTCTATTATGTTTTGTATATCTGAAACCCACATCTTTCAAAAGTTTGCATAATGTCATTCTGGAGAATTTTGTATAGTCCGTATCTTCTTGCACTGATGTCATAATTTTGTCAAGTATTGGAATTTCCTTTCGTAAGTAAAATCGATGGACTTTACGCCTTAGTCTTTGTTTTAATGACTCATCGATCTCAATTGGTTTTCGGCCTGAAGGAGTTTTAGGGGGTTGAAGAGTTCCATTCTTGCTTTCTTTTAGTAATCTATAAATTGTTGATTTAGCAACACACAACATAGCAGCCGTTAATTCCACAATATCATCAACACTTGCACTTGGATCCTTGTTTTTCAATGATATATAACAATTCAATATCAGAGTTTTTTCATTTAAAGATAATGGACCTGTTTTTGGTCGTTTAGATGGTCCTTGGCTTATCGACATTGTTTGGTACTTGCACAATTAACATTCAACAAATGTTTTAAATATATTCCAACTGTTTACAATATTATGAAAACTATACAACTTCATACAACTTTACTCAAAGAACTAATACCAAGTACTGATTTAATGTACCTACTTTCTTTTAAAATAATATTCCCGATAATGTTTCTAAGAAAACTGGGTTGTTTGGAAAATCGCTCTCAATAATCGAATAATCTGTAAATAGGTGTAATCGTATTAAGCCGATTACAGTAGGCCACTTGCCATTTAAAATTTCTGAGAAAAATTCCCCAAACACTACATATAGGAGTAATACAAATAAAAAATATTCATTTTGCTTCTTTGAATTTAATAAAAATTGTAACGATATCTTGTTATCTTGACTTTAATTAATTTTTTAAAAATATATTTCATTGTAATTTATTTGCGACAATATTCAAAGTTTATGTACCTCTATCACTTTTTTTTATTAAAATTAGTACATCCCGTTACCTCTGACCTAAATCGTATATTCTTTAGCTGCAACTCATTCGTTCAATACAAAATGTACCTTATGGTATACTCTTTTAAAATATATTTTGGTATGTCTATGAAATCTACTTAAATGAATGATTGTCCTTTCTATATAGACTATAACCATGTATGACTCATAGTTTGTTTACATGTAAAAAAAATTAGTTTTCTTTTAAAAATTTGGATTAATTATCTAAGTTTAGAACATTGTTCGTTAATAATAGGTTTGTTTAAAATATAAGTAAGTTTTTTAATTCAAAGTTTTAGTGGTATATATATTGTAAATATTTTTAAAAGACAATGATTAGTTGTAGTGCTTGTACCATTCAAAAGTTGTCAGATGAAAACAATCAATGTGAAATAGAAACTTTACCTTCTTGTTCTAATTTCCACAAGAAGCATTTAGGTTAGTTATTTCTGTATTTTAACAGACCCTCTCTGTATATTTGTATACACCTAAACTTTTTAAACAACTGAAATATGTGTTTTATTGACATTAGTGACAATAACGTATTCAAAGTTGATACAATAACGGAAGGTCATTTAACATTTCTCCTACTAAATTTACACCATATTTTTGTTCTTGAAAAAACAAACAAACTCAAAGCGATAAATAGAATAAAAAAAAACGATTAAACCCCGACAAATCGTACGTTTCAAAAGTCTTAAAAGCACAGAGTCACGCATCCACACAAAAACCAGTTAATAAAATAAGAACGTTCTATATATTACAATCAAAGAATCGACGCTAACAAGGTTGGTAATTAATGCCTGCTCCTCCTTAAGGGCGGATCCCGTTAGACAACCGCCCATACGTTGAGGAGGTTCCTTCTTGAAGGCCCTCTGTCGACCGATCGAACAGCTAGTCAGGTTTTGCTTTTCACCTGCTAGTTGTTGTGTTTAATTGCTCAAGTTTATGTGCTATTTTTTCGCACACACGTTTGATAATATAGTCGATCTAGTGCGCTCGTGTGTTTGTGGACATAAAATTTTGGATTTGTGTTATCTAGTGGCGTGTGATGACTGATGAAGCACGGTCAGTACTAATTTGATATATATACATCAAAATTTATACTGCAACACTTCAAATTTTTCAAAATAAGCGTGTTAGCAAATACATTTAGGTATTCCTAAATAAAAAAATTAAGTACATAATCTGCATAAATGACAGTTTCTGTTAAAAAACGTTTAACAAAAGACAATTAATATTCCTTCGGCTCTTTCAATGAGATTGTGTATAAGCTGCTGAGTAAAATTCTTCCAAATCTCGGTAGCAGCATGGATAAGGGCTGGAAGATCCGCATAACCCCGATTTTGTTGTCGAACTCTTCTTTTTAACATATCCCATGCATGTTCGATGGGATTTAGATCTGGAGACTTTGGTGGCCACTGTAAACTAACAATATCCTTGGTTTCCTTAAGCTCAATGACCCGTTGGGCGCGAAACAAGAAATGTTGCCCTACAGCACCTCCCCATAAACGAACAACTGGGTTTCACACGGAAGCGATGTACACTTGACCAGTCATGTTGCCAGGGATTATGCAAAGTAATAGGTGATCGACCATTCCACATTATATATAATGGCTATACACCCCTATGTGAGGCTAAGCAGGATAAGCATTCTAGATCCTATTTCTTTGGTGGATCAGTCCCTTTTACTTATTTTATCTTCTTGACAATTTCTCTCCATTTTTTTCTATCTCTAGTTTTTCTCTGACATTCTCTGTGTAGCCCTGTGTAGATCTATTTCAACTTCTTGCAGCCACCTCGATCTTGGTCTTCCCCTTTTCTTTCTCCCGCCTGGATTCCATTGTACCATTGCATACGTCACTGCTTCATTTCCTGCTCTCCAAGTATGACCTAATCATCTGATTCTGTATTGCTTTATTTTGGTTACAGCATCTTCTTCCAGTTCTTTCTTAATCTCGGCGTTTGTTCTGCTTCTATAATCACCAGCTATCCGCAGGTCTTCCTCATATTTTTTAACCATTGTCATTGTCTCAGCTGCATGAAAAAATATTGGCCTGATTATTGTTTTATATACAGTGCGGTCCATATGTATGGAATAAATTCATTTGTAGCGTTATTATGTACTATATGAAAAAAACATGAAACCGGTCGATTTTTATTCTTAAATTGACAATTTACAGTATGAAAATATTATCCTCCTCCAGCACCCCTTCGGAATTATAAGCACCCCCTCGAAAATTTTAAATTACAAAGGGGGTCGTGTGGCACGTGGCACCTCGTTGGAAAGGGATTTTAGTCCTCTGTTCAGCAATATAAAGTTTTTTAAGTTTGGTGCAATCATAACTGAGAAAATTGATTTTTAAGATGTAAAATTTTGATAATGTCTCTAACACAAAACTTTACGTAGAATGAAGATAATAATGTCACATAATGATTAGAATGTGTTTTTCAATGTATTTGACACTTAAATTAAATGTTCAAAATGACCACCATTCACTTCTTGACAATAACCGAGGCGATTTTGTTTGGTCTATTAAAATAACTTTAGAAATAATCAGGTATTTTCGTATCTGTCCTGCTAAATATTAGGAAAAAACTTTGAAGATATTAAAATAATAGTCAAAAAATTAAATAAACAATTGATATAAATCTAGTGGGCTGCTATCATTTAGGTATTTAAAGTTACTAAAAGACGCCAGTATAATATTTGTGCGCGTATTAAATTTAATTATGGCTCATTTTTCCGAGACTCAAAGAATAGACATTTTAATTATGATTGGTTGTGGTAATAAAACCAGAACTCAAAAGGAGGTTTGTGAAATTTTTAATAATAAATACCCTGGTCAACACGTTTCGCAGTCTACAGTTAGCAAAATTGAAAAAAAGTTTCGTGAAACTGGACATGTAAAAAATATTGAAAAACCAGGTAGAAATGTTCAATTTACTGATGAATAAAAGTTAGATGCACTTCTAGAGATTGAGGAAAATCCGCATAAGACAACTCGAGAACTTGCCGCCGACAATGATGTAAGTAAATCATCTATTTTGAGAGTTCTGCATAAAGAAAAATACCACCCTTACAAAGTTCAGTTGGTTCAGGAGTTAAATGAAGATGATCCTGATAGAAGGCAAGAATTCTGTGAATTGATGATGGATAGAATGAACGCAGATTTGCAGTTCATAAACAAAATAGTTTTTTCTGATGAAGCGTCGTTTCATTTAAACGGAACGGTTAACAAACAGAACTGTAGATATTGGAGCAGAGAAAATCCTCACTGGATGTGTGAGGCTCACACTCAATATCCTAAAAAAATTAACGTTTGGGCTGGTATCATTAACAATAAAATTATTGGCCCTTATTTTTTTGAGGGCACAGTTACTGGTGAGGTTTATCTAGATTTTTTGATTAACTTTTTAGTGCCTATATTACAAAGAGTTTTTCCTGATATTAATCATCCAAATGAGATAGATCGATCTATTTACTACCAACAAGACGGAGCTCCACCGCATTTTGCAGGTACTGTTAAAAATTATTTAAACGAGGTTTTTCCCAATAGGTGGATTGGAAGACGTGGGGCGATCGAATGGCCGGCTAGATCCCCCGATTTGACTCTCGATTACTTCTTATGGGGTTATTTAAAATCTAAAGTATATTTTAATAGACCAAACAATATTGCTGATTTAAAAGTTAGGATAACGGAAGAAATTAACAAAATAATCCCCGAGGTCATACAAAATGTTGTACGAGAATTCCAATATCGCCTCGGTTATTGTCAAGAAGTGAATGGTGGTTATTTTGAACATTTAATTTAAGTGTCAAATACATTGAAAAACACATTCTAATCATTATGTGACATTATTATCTTCATTCTACGTAGTTTTGTGTTGGAGACATTATCAAAATTTTACATCTTAAAAATCAATTTTCTCAGTTTGTTATGATTGCACCAAACTTAAAAAACTTTATATTGCTGAACAGAGGACTAAAATCCCTTTCCAACGAGGTGCCACACGACCCCCTTTGTAATTTAAAATTTTCGAGGGGGTGCTTATAATTCCGAAAGGGTGCTGGAGGGGGATAATATTTTCATACTATTAATTGTCAATTTAAGAATAAAAATCGACCTGTTTCAGGTTTTTTCATATAGTACATAATAACGCTACAAAGGAATTTATTCCATACATATGGACCGCACCGTATGTGTCTGTCTTTATAAACGACATATTCTCGCTTATTTGTAAGCGAGAAGAAGCAGTAAGCAATCTGCTTCTTCTTTTCCCATGTCTCTTATATCATATCTGGTATAATATTATCTTTCCCCAAGACTCTAAATTTGTATTTCATAAGTTAAATAATATTAAATTTAACAGTAAAAGGTTTCTGGTAGATTTGAACATCAAGAACCCTTATTTAAAGTAGAAAACGACATTTGGATCATTGTAAATCCCATTGAAATTTTTGTGCTCAAATTTTTTGATTCGAATATTTGTATAACTGTTAAAAGTCTATCAACAATGTTTTTTGTTTTGTAACTGTTTGATCCCAGTACTTAGATAATATATTCTAATATAGAAATCAAGGAATGTATCCAAGGGATATGAAGCTAAGTAAAAGTAAAGGTTTAAGTCAAAATATTCAAGTATCAGGGCTTTTCTGGACTTGTCAATGATCAGTTTGTTTTGATGTAACGCCATCACTAATGATGTAATGTCCAACCCATCTATAGCAGTTAATGGCCATTCAAAAATTAAAATTGGCGTGTTTCAAAATTCTTTTTAAAAGTCGTTGTTTCTGAAATAATGAATTTATTGTGATTTTGATCGTTATTCACAGTTTAATTACAAATATTTTTTGTCTAATATATCAGATTACTAATTAAGAAAAAATAATATTCCTTTCACAATTGGGGCCTCACGTTAGGCGCCAATTATAAACTTTTAGCGCCACCTTTGGACTGCAGAGTTGAATTAAATTATGAAAATTTTGATAGACCATTGTTTTTTAAATATTAAAATCTGTACTTTAAGCTGGAGCCTGTTTCTAGGTTATTTCTCAAAAAATATGATGAAAACATGCAAACATACACACACAAACTGATTGTTGATAAATCTACCCGATTATCGTCGGTAAATTAAAATTTATAATTAGTCGCAATCTAAATTGGCGAAGATTATATGTGCATAGGAAATTTAGCTAACAATATAATATATTTAAATTATAAACATTAACAAAAAGAACGAAAAAAAAAAGTTAAAACGTATATATGTATAGATATTGGAGTATAATGCGAACTTAATTAGCGTTAATTGCATTTGGGATAGTTAGGCAAATTAGTTGAACTTATCGACATACCTACTTTGCGAATATTATTCATAAACCTCATCGGTAGACGATAATTGGGTTTCAAGGTGCATTTTTCCATCCTCATAATGCCTATAACTGATAGTTTTGTTGTGAATTGTTTTTTAGATACCTTTGAAAATAATTATAGGAGCACATATTTACGTATTAATAGATTTATTAGTAGGTATTGATAAATTTGGGTCAATATCTCTAATAGAAGTTAACCAAGATTGAATCTCGCTGGATATTTCGACTCAAATAAGAGCTTCTACATTTTTTGGCCAACAAAAATAGTACTGGACATTAGCAACATCTTAGAAGCTCTAAAATAAGTTAATGGAAACCATTTTTAAGCAGCATCTGTTGAAATTAGATCAGTATCCATAATCCAAGCTCCCAATACAAGTTACTGGATAGTTTTATGACTCAAAAAAGCTTCATAACCTTTTGGTCGATAATTGAGCTAACTCACTAGCAGGTATTGATAAATTTGAGACAATATCTTCAAAGGAAGCTAGTCAAGATTGAATCTTGCTGGATATTTCGACTCAAATAAGAGCTTCTACATTTTTTGACCAAGAAAAATAGTACTGAACATTAGCAACATCTTAGAAGCTCTAAAATAAGTTAATGGAAACCATTTTTAAGCAGCATCTGATGAAATTAGATCAGTATCCATAATCCAAGCTCCCAATACAAGTTACTGGATAGTTTTATGACTCAAAAAAGCTTCATAACCTTTTGGTCGATAATTGAGCTAACTCACTAGCACGTATTGATAAATTTGAGACAATATCTTCAAAGGAAGATAGTCAAGATTGAATCTTGCTGGATATTTCGACTCAAATAAGAGCTTCTACATTTTTTGGCCAACAAAACTAGTACTGAACATTAGCAACATCTTAGAAACTTTAAAATAAGTTAATGGAAAGCATTTTTAAGCAGCATCTGATGAAATTAGATCAGTATCCATAATCCAAGCTCCCAATACAAGTTACTGGATAGTTTTATGACTCAAAAAAGCTTCATAACTTTTTGGTCGATAATTGAGCTAACTCACTAGCAGGTATTGATAAATTTGAGACAATATCTTCAAAGGAAGATAGTCAAGATTGAATCTTGCTGGATATTTCGACTCAAATAAGAGCTTCTACATTTTTTGGCCAACAAAAATAGTACTGAACATTAGCAACATCTTAGAAACTTTAAAATAAGTTAATGGAAACCATTTTTAAGCAGCATCTGATGAAATTAGATCAGTATCCATAATCCAAGCTCCCAATACAAGTTACTGGATAGTTTTATGACTCAAAAAAGCTTCATAACTTTTTGGTCGATAATTGAGCTAACTCACTAGCAGGTATTGATAAATTTGAGACAATATCTTCAAAGGAAGATAGTCAAGATTGAATCTTGCTGGATATTTCGACTCAAATAAGAGCTTCTACATTTTTTGACCAAGAAAAATAGTACTGAACATTAGCAACATCTTAGAAGCTCTAAAATAAGTTAATGGAAACCATTTTTAAGCAGCATCTGATGAAATTAGATCAGTATCCATAATCCAAGCTCCCAATACAAGTTACTGGATAGTTTTATGACTCAAAAAAGCTTCATAACCTTTTGGTCGATAATTGAGCTAACTCACTAGCAGGTATTGATAAATTTGAGACAATATCTTCAAAGGAAGATAGTCAAGATTGAATCTTGCTGGATATTTCGACTCAAATAAGAGCTTCTACATTTTTGGCCAACAAAACTAGTACTGAACATTAGCAACATCTTAGAAACTTTAAAATAAGTTAATGGAAAGCATTTTTAAGCAGCATCTGATGAAATTAGATCAGTATCCATAATCCAAGCTCCCAATACAAGTTACTGGACAGTTTTATGACTCAAAAAGCTTCATAACTTTTTGGTCGATAATTGAGCTAACTCACTAGCAGGTATTGATAAATTTGAGACAATATCTTCAAAGGAAGATAGTCAAGATTGAATCTTGCTGGATATTTCGACTCAAATAAGAGCTTCTACATTTTTTGGCCAACAAAAATAGTACTGAACATTAGCAACATCTTAGAAACTTTAAAATAAGTTAATGGAAACCATTTTTAAGCAGCATCTGATGAAATTAGATCAGTATCCATAATCCAAGCTCCCAATACAAGTTACTGGATAGTTTTATGACTCAAAAAAGCTTCATAACTTTTTGGTCGATAATTGAGCTAACTCACTAGCAGGTATTGATAAATTTGAGACAATATCTTCAAAGGAAGATAGTCAAGATTGAATCTTGCTAGATATTTCGACTCAAATAAGAGCTTCTACATTTTTTGACCAAGAAAAATAGTACTGAACATTAGCAACATCTTAGAAGCTCTAAAATAAGTTAATGGAAACCATTTTTAAGCAGCATCTGATGAAATTAGATCAGTATCCATAATCCAAGCTCCCAATACAAGTTACTGGATAGTTTTATGACTCAAAAAAGCTTCATAACTTTTTGGTCGATAATTGAGCTAACTCACTAGCAGGTATTGATAAATTTGAGACAATATCTTCAAAGGAAGATAGTCAAGATTGAATCTTGCTGGATATTTCGACTCAAATAAGAGCTTCTACATTTTTTGGCCAACAAAACTAGTACTGAACATTAGCAACATCTTAGAAACTTTAAAATAAGTTAATGGAAAGCATTTTTAAGCAGCATCTGATGAAATTAGATCAGTATCCATAATCCAAGCTCCCAATACAAGTTACTGGACAGTTTTATGACTCAAAAAAGCTTCATAACCTTTTGGTCGATAATTGAGCTAACTCACTAGCACGTATTGATAAATTTGAGACAATATCTTCAAAGGAAGATAGTCAAGATTGAATCTTGCTGGATATTTCGACTCAAATAAGAGCTTCTACATTTTTTGGCCAACAAAACTAGTACTGAACATTAGCAACATCTTAGAAACTTTAAAATAAGTTAATGAAAAGCGTTTTTAAGCAGCATCTGATGAAATTAGATCAGTATCAATAATCCAAGCTCCCAATACAAGTTACTGGATAGTTTTATGACTCAAAAAAGCTTCATAACTTTTTGGTCGATAATTGAGCTAACTCACTAGCAGGTATTGATAAATTTGAGACAATATCTTCAAAGGAAGATAGTCAAGATTGAATCTTGCTAGATATTTCGACTCAAATAAGAGCTTCTACATTTTTTGACCAAGAAAAATAGTACTAAACATTAGCAACATCTTAGAAGCTCTAAAATAAGTTAATGGAAACCATTTTTAAGCAGCATCTGATGAAATTAGATCAGTATCCATAATCCAAGCTCCCAATACAAGTTACTGGATAGTTTTATGACTCAAAAAAGCTTCATAACCTTTTGGTCGATAATTGAGCTAACTCACTAGCACGTATTGATAAATTTGAGACAATATCTTCAAAGGAAGATAGTCAAGATTGAATCTTGCTGGATATTTCGACTCAAATAAGAGCTTCTACATTTTTTGGCCAACAAAACTAGTACTGAACATTAGCAACATCTTAGAAACTTTAAAATAAGTTAATGAAAAGCGTTTTTAAGCAGCATCTGATGAAATTAGATCAGTATCAATAATCCAAGCTCCCAATACAAGTTACTGGATAGTTTTATGACTCAAAAAAGCTTCATAACTTTTTGGTCGATAATTGAGCTAACTCACTAGCAGGTATTGATAAATTTGAGACAATATCTTCAAAGGAAGATAGTCAAGATTGAATCTTGCTGGATATTTTGACTCAAATAAGAGCTACTACATTTTTTGACCAAGAAAAATAGTACTGAACATTAGCAACATCTTAGAAGCTCTAAAATAAGTTAATGGAAACCATTTTTAAGCAGCATCTGATGAAATTAGATCAGTATCCATAATCCAAGCTCCCAATACAAGTTACTGGATAGTTTTATGACTCAAAAAAGCTTCATAACTTTTTGGTCGATAATTGAGCTAACTCACTAGCAGGTATTGATAAATTTGAGACAATATCTTCAAAGGAAGATAGTCAAGATTGAATCTTGCTGGATATTTCGACTCAAATAAGAGCTACTACATTTTTTGGCCAACAAAAATAGTACTGAACATTAGCAACATCTTAGAAACTTTAAAATAAGTTAATGGAAACCATTTTTAAGCAGCATCTGATGAAATTAGATCAGTATCCATAATCCAAGCTTCCAATACAAGTTACTGGATAGTTTTATGACTCAAAAAAGCTTCATAACCTTTTGGTCGATAATTGAGCTAACTCACTAGCACGTATTGATAAATTTGAGACAATATCTTCAAAGGAAGATAGTCAAGATTGAATCTTGCTGGATATTTCGACTCAAATAAGAGCTTCTACATTTTTTGGTCAAGAAAAATAATACTGAAATAATGAATTTATTCCATACATTTGCATCATACTGTATATTGTAAAAGTAATATTGTGATTTTGATCATTATTTACAGTTTAATTATAAATATTTTTTGTATAATATATCAGATTACTATTTAAGAGAAAATAATATTCCTTTTACAATTGGGGCCTCACGTTGGGTGCCAATTGTAACCTTCCAGCGCCACCTTTGGACTGCAGTCTTGAATTAAATTATGGAATTTTTTTCAAAAAATGAATTTTTTCCATACATTTGCATCGTAATGTATATAAATTTATCAAATTCTCTTTCTATTTTTTTTCCGTGACGAAAGTACGAATTTAATATACCTATTAGATAGATCGGATGTGTAGTAGCTTAAAATCAAGTTATTTTCAACAGAATCATTCAACTTGTACATCGTACGAAGAAGATGATGATGATGATGAGACGTATAACTAATCTTTAGCCTTAATTGCGAAATTACCATAAATTTCATAATAACTTACATCGATCAATAAACGAATGACTGATATTAATGAGAAAATTACACACGCAATCACGGTTTGAATTTATAAACTTGTAAATAATCTCTTCGGACGATGATATTATTACGTTAATTGGGTTATGTCCTTTTTAATAAACGTCAAATTGTTGTGGGACAAATGTTATGAAAGACTAGAAGAAAGACGCAGAAGAACAAAGCAGTGAATTAACCGTATTTATTGATCTGGGAAAAGCAAACGGTAACGTGCAGGGAGAGAAAATCAATTCAAAACATTTGCTAGTTCTAATACCAGCTTCCTGTGACTTTTTCATTTCCTTTACCTCAGTTGGCCTGTTCTCTATAGTATTTATCCTCCTGCTAGTGTAGCCGTAGTCGTAGACTTGAGAACATCTTATTTGTTAAATTTATTCAAAAATTAAAAAGATTTTCTCTTAAAAAATAATATATTTATTAAATATTATTATGTTTAAGCCCATTATCTTCCTGTCTTTTGTTTATTAATGTTTTAATAAATTAGATCATAGGTAGGCAACATAAAATACACTCAACTTGAATTTAAATCTTCTTTCATTGTTGAATCTTTACTTTTTAACATTAAAAATGCAGTCTAACAGCGAAAGTGGAATTAGTGACAATATATCGATGAATTATTAAATAAATTGGTTTTCAAAAAAGAATCTTCTCAAATAATACAACTTGACAAATTGAAATTTGCTTCAGTTTTACCGAAATTTCAAAATTCTAATTATTACGGATCAGAAAATATAGAAGGGAATGGGATTGTTGAGTCGCTCTGTATAATATAAAGAGACCCAACTATATATTGTAACATTAAAATATTCTATAATAGTATAATGATTATAATATCAACAGAAGTTGTTTAATATTAATTTAATCAAATAACTTTTATTATGTAATGTATCAATATTATATTTTTTTCATAAATATGTTATTTAAACCTGCCAGAAACTTCGCGAAATTAATTATATAATGTGTAAAAAGGAGACAGATATATTTTTACTATATTGTTCTCTAGAAAGATCGACAGTAGACGAAGTGAGTATGTCTAGTTATACAGGGTGTTTTAAAAAAAGGTAACACCGTCTCTAGGATAGGTAAAAAAATGAAAAATAATTGGGGTTTGCTAAGTAAAATTTTTTTCTAACGCCATCCGTTTTCAAGATAAAGGGCGTTGAAGAAAATAAAAAATTACACATTTCTTACGATTTTGCCGAAACTACTGGCACCATTGCAATGAAATTTTATACGAATATGTTTTGAAAGCTGATATATCCCATGAATTTGTTTTTATAACTAACTCTCATAGAGGGCGCTATTTACACGATTCATACAACGTATTATTCAACATAACTTTTTTTAGGGTAGAATTATTAGTCAAAACTCCAAGTGAACATAAACATCGTTTAATTCTACACCAAAAAGGTACTCTTGGTAAAACTCGATATTATGTACCGTTTTCGGAATATTTTGATTTGAAAATTATGAAGTAATAATCGCTCCTGGTATAAACTAATGATAAAGTTCGCTTTTCTCTAAGTTTGCCATGTAAAATTGACATTTATTGATTGTTATGACAATAAGTCAACAATAAATAGAGTTTTGAAATCAAAATATTCCGAAAACGGTACATAATATCGAGTTTTACCAAGAGTACCTTTTTGGTGTAGAATTAAACGATGTTTATGTTCACTTGGAGTTTTGACTAATAATTCTACCCTAAAAAAAGTTATGTTGAATAATACGTTGTATGAATCGTGTAACTAGCGCCCTCTATGAGAGTTAGCTATAAAAACAAATTCATGGGATATATCAGCTTCCAAAACATATTCGTATAAAATTTCATTGCAATGGTGCCAGTAGTTTCGGCAAAATCGTAAGAAATGTGTAATTTTTTATTTTCTACAACGCCCTTTATCTTGAAAACGGATGGCGTTAGAAAAAAATTTTATTAAGCAAACCCCAATTATTTTTCATTTTTTTACCTATCCCAGAGACCCTGTTACCTTTTTTTGAAACACCCTGTATATATATGAAAGAAAGAGATGCATATAGTATTCTAGAAATGACTAATTCATAGAACCATAAAAGAAGTTTCTGGAAGGTTAGTAACCTATAAAAGGACTAATAATAATAATAAATAAATAAATTTAATAAATGAATAAACTTGTAATTATAGTTAATCAATTTTTCATTCATGTTCCTACCTAATTATCCAACTAGAAGCTTGCAGAACAAAACACCCCTGAGAAAAAGAAGATCTTGCTACTTTAAAACATTTTAAAACATCCTACTTTCTAAAAATGGCAAATTGTACGTAAATGTAGTAAACATTATTTTATATTATCACCATTTTTTCAAAATGTGTATTTTTTTATTTACAGTTTTACTGACGGGCGAATCATCGCGTAATTATACTCGCATCAACCGAAAATATACAGAGTGAATTACTATAATCGGTAAGTTACTTACACAGTCACAAATGGACAGTGACTGTTTGGAAATGGATTTGACCACGAAGCAAAGAGATGGAGCGCCACTCAGGGTGGCAAAGTCTGTGTTTTCTATTAGGAGTCTTGTCGATATAGGAGACGTAGGGGAAAGATTCGACGACAGGGATGGCGTTAGCACAGGAAATGGGGGTAGGTTTTTAATTTTTTTATCAAACAAATTAATCAATATAATTCGAAGTATAGTAGCAAACGTTTTATTAAATTGGAATACCCTGAGAGAAAAAGACCTCAAAGAAAACTTATGAGAGGTTAGAGACTAGTGATATTTTACTTTGTTGTCCAAAATGAGTCTCAGATTTACCTCAGTTACTCTCGCATTTACTTTAATACTTGTTGACAAGTAATAAATATTGACAGTTGTCAAATTGTGAGTTGGGCACAGCACTCTTTTAAGTCTTCTCTATTTTTCCAATTTATGATCACTGGCTTTGATTTAGAGCTTCAAAAACGAATCAATTTGTGTTTTTGGTAAATCGAAAGTATGACAATACTCAAATAATTTAAATATTTCACCTTTAACTACCTGTTTATTTCAAAACGAACTTTTTTCAAGGTTTTTTTATCAATAAATCTTCCTGTCACTTATTATTGGTACAAAAAAAATCTATCGATAATTAAATTCAATTTGCCTTTTTTAAAAACCTATAAATATTATTAGTAAACTATCAATTATGGGAAATTAATTTTAATAAAATAAACTATATTAACGTTAATTGACAGTACTCTATGAACGTAATTAATTTCATTATTATTTGTGATAATTAGCGGGTAATTTTAGCAGTTATGGAAGGAGATAGTAGCAGGAAAATCTAATTAAAACCGAAATGCTATGAATAGATTCATAATTTTTTTCAGTCAAAGTTGTTAATATTGATGGCTAAACAGTGCAACATTGAATAATTGTTTTAAAAACAGGGGTTTACAGCAATGAGTACAAGGAGATGTCTAATTCAAACTATAGCTAAGTACAAAAGAAAATACAAAGCGTTATTAATTTAGAATAAAGGAGCGTAATTTCAAAAAGTTCCAGATATAGGCACATATCGCTTTAGCAATAGGTGGCGTTATATTTTTCAGTGAGCATATAAATGAATCCAAATTTTGGAGATAGGGCACGTTATTCGACATTACTGAGTATATTTTGTTGAGTGTTAAATACTATACAAATTAACTCTGGGTCTATAGAGTATAGAATGCCATTCCCAGATAACACTGAAGGTATAAACATATTCTTAGCATGTGCTCACAAGATGATATTTCGTACATTCTCTAAAGTATATACATAAGACATTCATAGTGTGTGGCGAAAAGAATAAGTTTGTGTTATTTAAATTCGAAATATTACATCCTGTTAAGTACTTGCCAAGTACATACTACTCATTGAATAGCACATTGAATAGCGTAAGATGTGAGTTTGTTCTACTACAGAATATGCTTTTGACATGAATCACATTCCCAGCAGATGTACATATAATGTGCTATGTATGTGATTTCCATACAAGATTCTAAACTATGAGAAATGCACAATCAAAGAACATGTTTTAGTATGTACATAGAATGTCCGTAGCACAAACTTACGCGGGACATTTCCATATTCTTGGAACATCCTTAGTACATGCTGAATGCAAAAAACGCATATGCATAGCATATTATGATTCCCAAGAGGATATTCCTATCACATGTATAGTACTTAAAATTGTTATCTGGGTTTAGAGTACCTAAATTTAAATCTAAAATTATTTGCTAACCTTAATTGTGCTAAAGTAGGTAGTTTTAGGTCTAAATAAGCACTAGGAGTCTCGGAAATATCAAATAAATGGTAAATTGACATAAAGGAATATCTCCACGCGAGAGAAACATCTAGGTTATGTAAATATTTGTAGTAGTTAGATAGCAAAATTTTTTTTCGCGATCTTAAAGTAGTAGGATCAAGAGTATTCCATATATGTCCAAGCAATTTATCTCTGAAATTAATTTTTCTTGGTGACGCTACTGATTTATATTTTTTTATTATTTTATTACAAGCAACATGTGTTAAACATAAAGAAAAAATAATACATTTCAGAGCAAATGTTCAAAATGTCCACCTCCAGCTAAAATGCAAGAATCCGCTCGATGTCTAATGGATTGTCGAATACGTTCGACAATCCCAGGATTGTTACGAATAACATTACAGCCGTCTATGATACGATTTTGAAGATCTTGTACGTTTGATATCAGTGTTGTGTAAACAAGCGATTTCAAATATCCCCACACACAAAAATCCAGAGGGTTGTGTCCAGGTGATCTAGGGGGCCACGAGTGTGGAGATCCTTGTCCGATCCAATGGCCTGGAAAAACATTATTTAAAAACTCGCGTACAATCACTGAAAAATGTGGAGGAGCTCCGTCATGCATGAACCAGATGCGCCTTCTAATAATAATAGGTACATCTTCCAAAAGAAGTGGAAGTTAATTTTCTAGAAAATGTTGGTATGTATCACCGGTTAACCGTACAGGAAGGAAAAATGGTCCAATTAAATAATAATCGATGATGCCAAGCCAAACATTGACCGAAAATGTTTGTTGAAATCGTTTTATACTTATGGTATGTGGATTTACATCTGCCCATATGTGGCCATTATGAAAATTCATAATCCCATGTCTAGAAAAGTTGGCTTCATCCGTAAATAGAATATTGGCCACAAAATTCGGATTGTTCGCGATTTCACGTAAAATCCATTGACAATACTGTATGCGTAATGGATAGTCAGTAGGTAACCAATGTTGAACACATTGAACGTGATATGGATACAATAAATTATCTTTTAGAATATTCCAAACAGTTTTGTTACTAACATTTACTTCATCTGCAACTTTTCTTGTACTCGTTTCTGGATGTTGGTCAATAATTTGAAGAATCTGGTTTTCCAATTGGGGATTTCTCACAGTTCTGGGTCGTCCAATAATATTCTTCGATTTAGCAAAAGTTACAGTTTCTTGTAAACGAATATGTAACTTAGTAAACGTATCTGAACATGGTAAACGATTATTTGGATAACGCTGGGCATACGTACGTCTAGCTTCTAAGGCATTACCATTCGCTAATCCGTACAAAAAATGCATATTAGCCATTTCAACATTAGTAAACACTGGCATAGTTATTAACTAAACACAGCAGAGTCAATCAAATAAAAATGTACGATTTTTGCGTTGGTTTTCAAATTTGACACTTGTCAACATTATTTCAAAGGCCACTTAGAATAAGCATGTTTTTGCGTATTACTTCTAAAAACCAGTAGCGTCACCGGGAAAAATTAATTTCACGTACAATCAGAACTGACTTATTACAATAAATTCAACACCCTGTATCTCATAAACGACAACACCTATCACACATGTTTATATGAACTTTTCGTCTTAAAATTGAGTAACGAAGCGCCCCATATAATATTTTAGATTACTTAAGAAACACCCTGTATAATAAGACAGTACTACCCTTTCCAGAGTTTTCCAAGTATATCCTCAACGGCATCTTCTTAGAAAGAAATGAGCAATTGCATTTGAAAATATTATTATAACTTTGAGGAGATATTTAGAGGGTTCCACACCTTATACAAACCCTGTAGAAGTTTATATTACCTAGTTTGATCCTGTATAGTCTACAGCCTTCTGTGTTTTCCCATCTTCCTCTAAATATTAGACGTGTGACTTAATTGGGTTAATTATCGTTGTTTTTGTTGGGTCTTTAAAGGTTTCGGGTTCAAAGTTCACAGAGTTCGCTCGTTTTGCATTAGAAATTAGGTTATATACCTCTCTCTCTCATAAAAATAAACTAAAACAAGGATGACTGTGGTTCCAAACAGCGTCAAAAGCATTCCATAAGTCAACAAACCCACCATGTACTTGCTTTTCAACAAATCGATCTCTCGATTTTGTCGATATTAACGTGCGTCGACCTCATGTCAACTGGATGCTGATTCATTTTCACAGAAATAAAACCAAAAAAGAGTGTTTTTTATTCTGTACATATAATTTATGACATTACTTAAGTCGACCGACGATTCTAAGCTGTCCATTAGTGGTTTCTACCATTATCTCAGGAATTCATATTTACAGGATTATTAATAGAAATTAAACAAAAAACGAAAAATAAATAAGGTATTTCTTTTTGATAACAAAACGTTTGTGTGGTCAATTTCAAGGAGAGAAGACGCGACAATGACCAGCGGCGGCACACTCGATATATTTTCCCGGGGTACAAGTTTAAAACTGCCTAATTATACCAAGTGACATAAAAATAGATGGTTTTATTTTTATAAAATTTACTATAAGTACTTACTGAGGTATAAGAAGTAAATGATAAAAATTTCAAAATGATTGCATTGCATTAAAGCCCTTTTAAAAGACTCAATATCTCAACATAACATATCATAAACTCCTTGATCTTTCCTATTTTCCTGTTATAATTTATATCAAAAAAATCACTCCGGATAAAGCATTCAGTTTTTTTTACCTCCTCTCTGGTGATGATATTTGCAGCACGCATTCTGTCAATTTTATGT
This sequence comes from Ophraella communa, assembly GCA_035357415.1. Lineage (NCBI taxonomy): Eukaryota > Metazoa > Arthropoda > Insecta > Coleoptera > Chrysomelidae > Ophraella > Ophraella communa. Next base: position 30,211,644 of record CM068992.1, on the reverse strand, counting down.
CACGTAAACGATGATTGAAGGTGTCAAAAGAACGTACAAATCTAAGTTGCATTTTGACACGATTTCCGACATACCAGATGACGCCACTGTTTGGAATGTATCGTAAAAGTACGTTCGATTTGATGACCGCTTGACTGCTGATGGCACTAACCTGATTATGCTGATGCATTAGTCGCGTGTCCGAGTTAGTCATTTTTATAGACACAAAACTGGTTCATTCGCTCTTCAACCGAAATTAAAGGAATTTTAAACTAAAGCTCTCAATAAAAAAAGCCATTTTCTAACGATAATTTGGATATAAGTTATTACCTACTGAGATTTCAGTAGGTAATAAAGAAATACGAGGTTCGCATCACATTTTTAACTGTCAACTGTAATTTTGAACTGTCAAATGTCAATTTCCAGCTGTTATCTGTCATTTTTAACTGTCAAATGTCATTTTTAGCTGCAAAAATGTCAAATGTTAAGCTTATTTAAACTAATTTAAACTAACCCAAGCTATTTTAGTCTAACCCAAGCTAATTTAGTCTAACCCAAGCTAATTTAGTCTAACCCAAGCTAATTTAGTCTAACCCAAGCTAATTTAGTCTAACCCAAGCTAATTTAGTCTAACCCAAGCTAATTTAGTCTAACCCAAGCTAATTTAGTCTAACCCAAGACAATTTAGTCTAACCCAAGCTAATTTAGTCTAACCCAAGATAATTTAGTCTAACCCAAGCTAATTTAGTCTAACCCAAGCTAATTTACTCTAACCCAAGATAATTTAGTCTAACCCAAGCTAATTTAGTCTAACCCAAGATAATTTAGTCTAACCCAAGCTAATTTAGTCTAACCCAAGATAATTTAGTCTAACCCAAGCCATTTTAGTCTAACCCAAGCTAATTTAGTCTAACCCAAGCTGTCATTTTTGGCTGTCAAATGTCATAAAATCACTGCGTGCCGAGCGAAGCGAGGTTCGCAGCACATTTTTAACTGTCAACTGTAATTTTGAACTGTCAAATGTCAATTTCCAGCTGTTATCTGTCATTTTTAACTGTCAAATGTCATTTTTAGCTGCAAAAATGTCAAATGTTAAGCTTATTTAAACTAATTTAAACTAACCCAAGCTATTTTAGTCTGACCCAAGCTATTTTAGTCTAACCCAAGCTATTTTAGTCTAACCCAAGCTAATTTAGTCTAACCCAAGCTGTCATTTTTTGCTGTCAAATGTCATAAAATCACTGCGTGCCGAGCGAAGCGAGGTTCGCAGCACATTTTTAACTGTCAACTGTAATTTTGAACTGTCAAATGTCAATTTCCAGCTGTTATCTGTCATTTTTAACTGTCAAATGTCATTTTTAGCTGCAAAAATGTCAAATGTTAAGCTTATTTAAACTAATTTAAACTAACCCAAGCTATTTTAGTCTCACCCAAGCTAATTTAGTCTAACCCAAGCTAATTTAGTCTAACCCAAGCTAATTTAGTTTAACCCAAGCTAATTTAGTCTAACCCAAGCTAATTTAGTCTAACCCAAGCTATCATTTTTGGCTGTCAAATGTCATAGAATCACCGTGCCGAGCGAAGCGAGGTTCGCAGCACATTTTTAACTGTCAACTGTAATTTTGAACTGTCAAATGTCAATTTCCAGCTGTTATCTGTCATTTTTAACTGTCAAATGTCATTTTTAGCTGCAAAAATGTCAAATGTTAAGCTTATTTAAACTAATTTAAACTAACCCAAGCTATTTTAGTCTAACCCAAGCTAATTTAGTCTAACCCAAGCTAATTTAGTCTAACCCAATCTAATTTAGTCTAACCCAAGCTAATTTAGTCTAACCCAAGCTAATTTAGTCTAACCCAAGATAATTTAGTCTAACTCAAGATAATTTAGTCTAACCCAAGATAATTTAGTCTAACCCAAGATAATTTAGTGTAACCCAAGATAATTTAGTCTAACCCAAGATAATTTAGTCTAACCCAAGATAATTTAGTCTAACCCAAGCTAATTTAGTCTAACCCAAGCTATTTTAGTCTAACCTAAGATAACTTAAACTAACCTAACCTAACCTAACCTAATTTCAACTGTCAATTTTAATTGATTTTTTATAACCTTTTTCCCGTCTTTCTGTCTTTTTTTTTCGAAAAATAATTACACATTTTTTTAAATTACTTGATGATAAAAATAAATTATTCAAACCGACAACAGTGCTTTTTAAATTACATATAGGAATACACTTTTTAAAAAAAGTGTATATATCAACTAGTATAAGTTATTACCTACTGAGATTTCAGTAGGTAATAAAGGAATATTTGTTTCCTAAGTTCATTTACTTTACTAGGGTGGCAAAGTTTCCTTTTTGGATTAATTTTTTAGGGTAAAATTCACGACAAACTCAAAAATAAGAACAAATTCGCATCGTGTCAATTTATAAGAGATTAGACAAGACTAACGACTCTCATTAGACAACTAAACAATCTTATAACGATGGTAATAGTTGTGTCATGAAATCTTCGACGGTTCGCTGAAATTATGAAATAATCAAGTGGATTTTGCACTATTTTTATTGAACAAACAATAGGAAAATATCTTACGGACGGATTTTTATATGGATCATAAAATAACAGTACCGAAATTAAAAAGGGCTATAAAATTCCAATATCTGTAATTATGGTTCTTCTTACCAAAGAAAGATATCAACAACAATTGAGCAAGACTTCTCCCTGTAAAGCTTTTATGTTAATACACTCGCAAGTACATGGTGGGTTTGTTGACTTATGGAAATGCTTTTGACGCTGTTTGGAACCACAGTTATCCTTGTTTTAGTTTATTTTTATGAGAGAGAGAGGCATATAATCTAATTTCTAATGCAAAACGAGCCAACTCGATGAACTTTGAACCCGAAACCTTTAAAGACCCAACAAAAACAACGATAATTAACCCAATTAAGTCACACGTCTAATATTTAGAGGAAGATGGGAAGACACAGAAGGCTGTAGACTATACAGGATCAAACTAGGTAATACAAACTTCTACAGGGTTTGTATAAAGTGTGGAACCCTCTAAATATCTCCTCAAAGTTATAATAATATTTTCAAATGCAATTGCTCATTTCTTTCTAAGAAGATGCCGTTGAGGATATACTTGGAAAACTCTGGAAAGGGTGGTACTGTCTTTTTTGGAAGTTGGACAATATTACTGAATGAATAAATGAATGATTCAGTCAATTATTATTAAATTTGGTTCTGAAAGTTCATCTTGTTACTCTGATTTGGGTAACAGCTGTGGGTGACGTATTTTTTATATCTTTTTTACCCCTCTTTTATAAAAATTAAATATAGTAAAGAATTAAGTCATATTTTCATTGATTTTACATGATCGAAAAAACTCGTCAGAAAAATTACCGCATAAGTGATTTATGAATAAAGTTTTTTATTATTCTCTTCATTTTTTTAATTGGGTTTAGGTCTCGACTAACTGCTGGCCAATCTAAAACCTAACCTAACCTAACCTAACCTAACCTAACCTAACCTAACCTAACCTAACCTAACCTAACCTAACCTAACCTAACCTAACCTAACCTAACCTAACCTAACCTAACCTAAACTAACCTAACCTAACCTAACCTAACCTAACCTAACCTAACCTAACCTAACCTAACCTAACCTAACCTAACCTGACCTAACCTAACCTAACCTAACCTAACCTAACCTAACCTAACCTAACCTAACCTAACCTAACCTAACCTAACCTAACCTAACCTAACCTAACCTAACCTAACCTAACCTAACCTAACCTAACCTAACCTAACCTAACCTAACCTAACCTAACCTAACCTAACCTAACCTAACCTAACCTAACCTAACCTAACCTAACCTAACCTAACCTAACCTAACCTAACCTAACCTAACCTAACCTAACCTAACCTAACCTAACCTAACCTAACCTAACCTAACCTAACCTAACCTAACCTAACCTAACCTAACCTAACCTAACCTAAACTAACCTAACCTAACCTAACCTAACCTAACCTAACCTAAACCTAACCTAACCAAAAAGTTTTTTAAAATTAATATCCTTTGTCTTACATCCTCCCTGTACACCAGATTCAGTACTATTCGACTATATTCTTTTCTAAAACATATTATCGGAGGCTGCTACCTAATATTTTATTTAGTTATTCGATTAATTAAACCATTACTTTGTTTATTTGGTTGAAAGATCGGTGAAGGTTTGGTTTTAATTATGTTACTCGTTTTCTAGCGAAACCACCGGCAGGTGTAATAGAAGAAAACTGAATTAACTTTACGTACCGAAGTGATTCCGGTGCTTTGTTGTTAAATAATTACTTAGTTTTATGAAATTTCCCTCAAAACGGAAATTGTAAATTGGTTGTTAATCTTAAAAATTGAAATTCAATTTGGGCATAATACAGTTACATAGTCAAGGAGCTGCCTCTACCTAAAATATACGCCATCAAAAAAACCAACAAATAGTTACGAACATTTTAAACGAGAATAAGAAACAACTACTTCTCGGGTTAAGGGGGGGAATCTATGGTTAATCAGAATGTCAACATATTAAGTTTCCTAAAGTTGATAGCTTTTTTTTTTTAAACAAAATGTAGTCAACGTTGTTGGCCAATGCTGGAGCTGACCCTAAAGTTCTAAAACAGCACGGTGGATGGAAGAGTTCTTCAATTGCAGAAAACTATATAGAAGAATCGATTGAAGGCAAAAACAAGATTGCAAGAATGATGCAAAGGGGCGAAACTTTAGTTGAAGTGCTACATCACAGCCACAGGTCTTCCGCGATTGCAGATAACACTGTAGATCCATCAACAACTCCATTAGTACATATAATATCGAAATATTGGTTAGATGAGCCACTCCCTCGACTAAATAGAGTGTCCATCCCGCTGCTAGTCCATGTAATCACATTAACTGTGAAAAATCATTCATCCTAAACAGTCGAACATGATAAATTTTATTTTCAAGGAAACTATAGTACGTTTTTAACGAATTAAAAGCAGGTGTCAGAAATAAATAGTGGTAAAAATAACAAAAACATAATAAAGGAATTGTCGTTACTATGCATGAATGAGTCCACAGAGGCGTAGATACATCTGCAACAGTCAAATACTACTTTGGTAATGTCAATTTTATATCTAAGTTTTTCAGAAGAACTTGAGGTCCTGCACAAAGGGTCTCAGATATGCTGCTGATGCACCTTTGAGTTTTGTACAGATTCTCATACCCAGTTCCCAATGCAGTTTTTCGCATGTTTGTTTTCGGCGACTACTGTAAGACTTGATATTTTCTTTCACTCCAACGTTTCTCTTCCTTCCTGATTTACCAAGTCTTTTTCTCCACTACCATATCTGTAAACGTCAAAAATCGCAGCATTAGCATTCCATATAAGTGACGTTTAAGAATAACATGCACGTAATGATATTTCATTACCTACACGTGCATTTAGAAAAGAAATCTTAAATTTCTCTCCTTTGTATGGTCTGTAATTACATACTTTTTGTAAATAGAAAAACATAATCTTGCACACAGAAATTTACAGGTAACAAACTAGTTGTTTGTTTGAAATAAATGTGACAGCTGTCAACTTCCATAGCAACTATAACTACGGTTACAATTTCGTAATGTCTTTCACTCCTCTATTTTTTATTTGTTGATTATAAACTTTATATTTTAAATGATAAACTTGACATAAATGTCAAAAATGCCAAATAAACGTAAAGGCGCCAATTTGAGTGGTCGAACGATCCATTCCAAAGCCATGCAAGATATAAGAGCACAAATATCAAGCGGACAAATTGAAGAAAACAATGCAGATTTACTGTGAGAATGTAACAGTTACGTGAATCACGATTACGTCAGATTAATTTCTTCGACTAGCGTCCCAATACCAGCCTGAGGTTAAATATTACACAAATTCTAAAGTAACTATTGTCAGTTTGGTAAACAAAACCCTGCATAGTCATAAACACATTTTTTTTTATTAATTATAACAATTTGAAACGTTTTAAATTACAAATACACAATTTTATTGTATAATTGGCGCCCAACTTGACTCTAAATTCAAGTTAATTAAAAATTTTATAATAAATAAACCAAATAACAGTAAATTCTTACCAAAAATGACTTGGAAAGTATACTACGTTTAAGTATTTCAATCTTCTATTACATTTTTCCATTTTTCTTGAACTCAGTTTACTTCTAAATTGTCCTTGTTCAATCTTGTACCCGCCCATGGACAGGCCGTGATTAAAAAAGTATAACTTAATAATAAACTACTGTGGGTATCGGTTAAATTTGAGAAAATTTCATCTAGTCATCTTAAATCCACAACGGTTTTGTTTTATATCTTATTGAGTTTTAATATTGGATTCGGTCGTCGTAGAAAAAATAAATTACCTACAACGATGTTGGCTGCATACTTATTTTCGTGTTTTATTTTTTTTTCGGGAGATTTTCATTCGGTTACGTCATTATTACAGTTTAAATAGTCCAGTTTGTTTAAATTACGGTCTGAAATGTGAGCAACAATAGTTTTCATATCAGGATTAACAAATACTAGCTTCTTTTTGACAGAGCGGGCACAAGACACTGAAAATAATGAAAATCACTAGTGTATTTGAAAATCAAGAGAGACTAAATTCCCAGAAATGTTTTGCAGTTATCAGTGTTAAAGGCAGCAAACCATAGACGTGCGTTTTCAAAATTAAATTAATATGGAAATAGAAATATTTAATTTGTTTTAGTTATTTATACCTAGATTATCAATTTTAGATAGATAAACATAATTCGTAAGTAGTAATTTAATTTGGGTAAAATGAAGAAGAAAGTCAGTATTATTTAAGGCATTTCGTTTTAGGCATATGTTTATTTACAAAATATGTATATAATATGTAAGTACAGATAATTACAATTACTTATAAATTAATATGAGGAGCTAAAAAACAATTAAGTAGGTATATGAGAAAAAAAAACCAACCGCAAGGATAAAATTTGACGAGCAACATGCAAAAAATACGACAATATTAAATCTTAAAAAATAAAAATCTAAAAATAAAATTAAAGTACATAAATTAATAATTTTAAAGTTATGGTTCCTCGCACTCTGTGTCAGAAGATTCACCATCTGATTCTAGAGAAATTACAATGGGCTCTATAGTAATATCAATTATGTTATCTAGCTCCCACATTTTTTTTTTCTATTTCTGTAACGTGTCTAATACATTTTTGCCAATTTTCACTTGTTACTTCAGATATTGCCTTATTGAAGAGATTTTTAACATCTGATAATTTAAAAGTAGTGTTATTTCTGGCAACATAACCTTTAACTTGAGCCCATATCAATTCTATCGGATTCAGCTCACAGTGGTAAACGAAGGATTTCAATTTCTCGCTTTTTGGCTATCTCCTCAATACTACATTTTTTATAATTTTGCTTATGTTTTTTAGCAATAGTTATAACAATTCTGCCCTCAGCATTGTATTGTCAAAGGCTAAATTTTTAGAAGATAACCATTATGCAATTTCATCCTTTTTCCATTTAGTGGTTGGTAAAGGTTCAAGTAATCTGGAGTGGTAACTTGCATTGTCCATTACAATAATCGATCCTTTTGGTATGAATTCAAAATATTCCTCAAACACGTCTCCATTCATTTCTTGGTGATAACCAACGGTTTTTTTTTATTCAAATAAGAGTAAACCATTCTCAAGAAAACCGTTTGTACTGCCTATATGACAAATAATTAATCTTTTACCTTTTCCTATAGGTTCCTTAAAACCAGTAGTATATCGTTCTAGAAAAGCTTGATGGGATGATTTTATATTTTTGTCTTTCCAAACTCTTCCTACACAATGTCCTTCATTAACCCATGTTTTATCTAAATAATAAATGTTTTTATTTTGAGCTTTAACTTGTTGTATTCTTCTGAGGTACTGTCTTCTCCAACATACAATTTCTTCAGAATCAATTAGCATTGAGTGTCTGCCCATTTTTTCAAATTTAAAGTTTAACTCATGTAACGTTTTCCATAGTTTATCCCGGCTTATTGTGGGTAAATCAACATCATTCGTAATGGCTTGCAAAACTTTATCTAAAGTTGGTATTTGCTTGTTTATAAAAAATGAGTGAACAAGCTTACGAATAACATTTTTAAAAAACTCGTCCACGTTGACTTTTAATAGTTTTTGTCTACCTGGTTTCGGCTTTGGTGAGGTTACTCCACCTGATTTTTCCTCCTTTAGAACTCTATATATTGTAGATTTTCCATATCCCATTGCCTTAGATGTTGTTTCAACTACACTGTCAATAGTGTTTGAGGGATTTTGATGTTTAAAATATAGTGGTACACATTCACTACAGCACTCTTTTCATTGAGCGATAAATGGTCTAGTTTTAATTTTTTCACTGGTGTATAATCACAAACTGCTTCCATTTTTAGTCACTACTATTTGTCACGTTTATCGAAAATCAAATAACTGCATTTCTAGAAACTTAAGCACTATTTAAGTCAAAATATCTGTCATTAGAAGCTGTTGCCATTCGGAGGTCGTTAAATAACAATTATCCCTTTCTAATCTGGTTACGCCTATGACGCACGTTAATCCTCTTAGGCCTACTGTAGTAACAATGTAAGATCATAAAATAATGTGATAGTCCAAGAAATTTAATAAATTTTGTATTGAAATTAACAAAAACAATTTAGAATGCATTACAAATATTGAAGTTTTACCGCACGTACTGTACTATAGTTTTGCATACCGAATTAGTTTTTATTCTGGGAATTTACTCTCTCTTGATTTTCAAATACACTATAACCCCTTGTCGGTGTGTTGCATGTCGACCTAATGAGGCTAAATAAATCTAATTCACCTCCTCTGGTAGGTACCTACCTACAAAATGATTTCGAGCGAATTTAAGTGTCTCAATCTATACGAGGAAAATCTAATAAAATTAGCAATACGGTGTTTATTTGGCTGTTTTATTATCCCTCAACACGCCACCCCCAGAGCCACGGCTCGTTCTCTCTGTTTGTTTGAATTTATTCACCAAACTAAAACGATATTCTGGTGCTAGTAGTAGTAATCGAGCTAATAAACTAGACGAAGGATCGATACAAAGAAGTAGACACGATCTTGTGCCATTTTAGCTAACTATTTTGTTAATTTAAATAAAATAATATTGATAGAAATACTTCCTCAGCGCGAAAGACTTTTTTGCTAAAATTTTAATATTGGTCTTACTGATTCTTCTCAAAGTTACTGCTACGACATATTTATAAAATATCTTAATATTGACTAAAAGAGGGCAAGAATGGAATCTTTGAATGGCAAAAGACAGGAAATTGTTACGTAAAACTGTAGATCCTATATCTAATGAAGACATATAGTATGTACAAAAAGTACGAGGAGTAATAAACTGTAATTAAGTATGCAAAACCATGCACCATGAAATTTTTGATAAATCTCTTACTTTAAATTACATTTCTTCCGTAAATCTAAAAACCAGGTAGATCGACCCCGTATTTGTTTCAGTTGTAGCAAAGTTTAGGGTTTCTTCATTGTTAAAGGATTAGCAGCTAAGCAGTAACGCTATGCAGTGGTGTGTATTTTGGGAAAAAAATACGTTTTAAATTATAATTTAATAAAAAATGAAAAGAAATAATTATTGGAATAAATTTATTACTTACATTTTATTCTATATCCGACTCGGAAGAGGAAGAATCGTTCTGGACATTAATAATAATAGGGTCGATTTAATCATCACAAATATTGTCAATTTTCCACATATTTGCTTCTACTTTGATAACATGCTCGATACAGTTTGTCCAATTTTTCTAACTAACATGACACAGCACTCTCAAACAATTTCACAACATCGTTTATTTGAAAAGTAGTATTTTTTTTCCAACTTCCCCCTTTACCTGAGCTCATATTAATTCTATGGGATTAAGTTCACAATGATAAGGGGGAAGTCGAAGAACTGATATACCACGAGAAGAAGCCATTTCTTCTATAATGTAGGTTTTGTATTTATTCTTGTTCATTTTTGCAATTCTGTAAAGTTCTTTCCTTAGTGGAACTTTTGGAAACTTAATATTTTTCGAAATAAGCCACTCCAAAAGCTCTGCTTTACGCCAACGACTTGTGGGCAATGCTTCTCGTAACCGTGAATGGTAAATTGCGTTGTCCATAACAATAACAGCCCCTTTTGGAATCAGATCCAACATTTGTACAAACCATTCCTCGAAGACATCCCCATTCATATCCGTGATAGTCCCCCGTGCGTCCATCAACAAAACCTTCAGAACTTCTAGCATGGACAATGATAAGTCTTTTGCCTTTTCCAGATGGTGGCTGCAAACCTAACGACAAACCTTCCACGAATGCCTGCCTTCCGCTTTTAATGTTTTCATCTTGCCAAGATTTGGAAACTGTATATCCAGCATTTATCCATGTTTCGTCTAAGTAGAAGATTTTCAAATTTTGTTCTCTGGCATGTCGAATGCTTCTTAAATAGTCTCTTCTCCAAAAAACTATTTCCGGTTTATCTATCAAGAGAGATTTTCTATTATGTTTTGTATATCTGAAACCCACATCTTTCAAAAGTTTGCATAATGTCATTCTGGAGAATTTTGTATAGTCCGTATCTTCTTGCACTGATGTCATAATTTTGTCAAGTGTTGGAATTTCCTTTCGTAAGTAAAATCGATGTACTTTACGCCTTAGTCTTTGTTTTAATGACTCATCGATCTCAATTGGTTTTCGGCCTGAAGGAGTTTTAGAAGGTTGAAGAGTTCCATTCTTGCTTTCTTTTAGTAATCTATAAATTGTTGATTTAGCAACACACAACATAGCAGCCGTTAATTCCACAATATCATCAACACTTGCACTTGGATCCTTGTTTATCAATGATATATAACAATTCAGTATCAGAGTTTTTTCATTTAAAGATAATGGACCTGTTTTTGATCGTTTAGATGGTCCTTGGCTTATCGACATTGTTTGGTAGTTGCACAATTAACATTTAACAATGTTTTAAATATATTCCAACTTTTTACAATATTATGAAAACCATAAAACTTCATACAACTTTACTCAAAGAACTAATACTAAGTAGATACTGATTTAATGTACCTACTTTATTTTAAAATAATATTCCCGATAATGTTTCTAATAAAACTGGGTTTGGAAAATCCCTCTCAATAGTCGAATAATCTGTAAATAGGTGTAATCGTATTAAGCCGATTACAGTAGGCCACTTGCTATTTAAAATTTCTGAGAAAAAATCCCCAAACACTATATATAGGAGTAATACAAATAAAAAATATTCATTTTGCTTCTTTGAATTTAATAAAAATTGTAACGATATCTTTACTTTAATTAATTTTTTAAAAATATATTTCATTGTAATTTATTTGTGACAATATTCAAAGTTTGAATTAATCTTCTTACAAAAAGAACAAAAATATATAAAATAATTATTGTTACAGATTGGTTTGTTTTCTATTATGAATAAACTGTGTTGCCTTTCTTTATCAAACTTACTAAAATTTATGTACCTCTATCACTTTTTTTATTAAAATTAGTACATCCCGTTACCTCTGACCTAAATCGTATATTCTTTAGCATAGCTGCAACTCATTCGTTCAATACAAAATATACCTTACGGTATACCCTCTTAAAATATATTTTGGTACGTCTATGAAATCTACTTAAATGAATGATTTACTACTCATTGTCCTTTCTATATAGACTATAGTTTTTACGTTACAAGTCCGGGAAGAGACGAATATCTAATCGAGTACCGTAATAATCACTTCACGAACGTGTATCGTACTATATTTTTTTTCATACTGCCTTTGGTTTTAAACATAATAAAATATGAAACTGAAATGACATATTTGATCATTTTATTAGGAAATCATGTAGAGTGTTGTGAAAAAATTATGTTACTTGATAACATGGTTGATTTGCTTTATAAATAAAAAATGAACAGCGGTTACCAAGTAACAATGTAAGTAAAAGCAGACATATTGAATTTTTATGCACACACGAAATATCTGCGGAGAAAATGGATCTGAAATTAAATGAAATTGCTGAGAAAACTGCGACATTGTGTCTGGTTTTAAGTATTTACCTACTTTAGTCTAATATTGCGTATTTAAATAAAGTTGGTGACATGAAATGAATACTTTTTAATGACAAAACTGTGACATAAGTCATAATAATGTAAAATACACAGTGAACACTACAAATCCTCTCAAATTAAATTTACAAGCTCAATCTTTCTGGTTTCCTTCTTACTTTTATAGGTACTTGACCGTTTTCTATGAAAAAACAACTACTTCCTAGGTTATATTTATTTGTTTATTATTATTTTTGTCAGGATTCATCTCTGGCACAAGACAAAATTTAGGATATAAAGTATTTGAAACCACGACTATTGTTGAAGCTTCAATCAAGTAAATCAAACCATAAACATATAAAAGACAATTTGGAATTTTTTATCAGAAAAAGGGTGACTCATATTGGTACAATATTATGATTAAACATTTCCAACCAAACATTTGCTTCTTCGTTTTCTTTATTGATATTAGTTAAAATGAATTTCATATAAATTTCGAACACATGTTCGTTATTCCTAATTTGAAATATCCACTATAGGTACATAAATATATAAATTCACAGATGGTTTGCGTCTAATTACCCGTGTAAACTTTATTGGGCTTTGATGAGAAAAAAAAATTATATTAAAAACCCCTCCATGTCGGTCCCTTGAGTAGTCGTAGTTATATATACCTACCCACAGGATATTTAATAGGTCATAAAATTTATAGCATTCTCGTTCAATCTAATATTCATGGGATTCTTCTTCTTTTTTGTTCTTTTGATTACAGAACAGCGTCAAAGCATAGAAAATCCGCTGTTATTTATGTGTTTTTTTAGAAAAATTATTCGGGGTTCTTTTAAAATCTGTAGAATAACATGAGTTGACTTTTTAACAGTACAAACAATACGTGAGTCATTATATTAACTTAATTTTTTTGACCAATCGACTAATGGCTACAGAATTATTCATATTTTAAGGTCTTCTTCCTGTAGCCATCCTCCAATTATTCTCTTTATTACTCAGAACAATAAACAACTAAAAGGTTGTATTAACTTTCACTATTTATTCTATAAATTGCAATTACAGCTGTTTCGCTATAACTAGCATCGTCAGATTGACATATTAAAATTACATGTTTGTTTGTAACTAGGTACTTGATGTTGCTAAGTAGTTAAGGCTAGACCAAGTAAGGAAGTAATAAGACATAACAATATTAAAGCCTAGATGTTATGAGCCCTAAGGGATTATCCTGGATGTACTTCCCTCTAAGATTAGTATAACTGTGCAATGATATAGAAAAACCAGGAAAAAACTATATCCTGCTGATCTTTACAATAACTTAATATATTTGTGTTATAATTACGTCTTATCTATGTATAAAATGAAGACTCAATCAAAGTAAACAGTTTAATAGTGGTGAACTTCCAAGATTTATTTGTTCATTAACTACTTTATATTGTTGATCTGCTAGATGTCTTTTGATTTCAAGTTCTTCAAGGAAATCTAAATTTTGTTTTTTATCACAGGTGTGTAATATTTGAATGTCATTAGTGTGTATGAGTGAGTGTGGATGTTCAAGAACGTGTTTGGCATAGTTTGACTTATCTGGTTGTTGTAATCTATATGCTCTTAAATGTTCATTGAATCTTATTTCAAAATTTCTTTGTGTTTGACCTATATATACAGCATTACACTTTGGACAATTAATTTTGTAAACACCAGATTTTTTTAAATTTGGGTAATTTTGTTTTTACATTTAACAATTTTGTACCAACATTATTGTGTGATTTGAATGAAATTATTGCAGATGTTGCAGAAGATATTATTTTTGAAATTGTATTAGAAATATTTCCACAATATGTAATACTTTTATAACTTTTAATTTCTTTTGGTTGTTGAGGGAATATTAGTTGTAGTGACACTTTCTGTTCTTTCTTATTAATTAATTTATTTATCAAATGTATTGGATAGCCATTAGATATTGCTATTTGTTTTTATAATCTCAATTTCTTTATTAAAATTATTTTTGTTCATTGGAATTGAAAATGCTCTATGTATCATAGAATTATAAGCTGCTAATTTATGTGATATAGGATGATTTGAATGATATGGTATGGTTACATCTGTTTGTGTTGGTTTTCTGTATATTGAATAGTTTAATGAATTATTAACTTTTTCAATTCTCAAATCTAGAAAATTAATTGAATTATTTTCTTCAACTTCTAAAGTAAAATTAATTTTAGGATGCAAGGTATTTATATAATTAAAAAATATATCTAGCTGTCGTTCGCTACCTACAAATCCTGCTAACACATCATCAACATATCTATACCAAAATACAATATTGTTTTTATAAGTAGAATTACAGATTTTGCTTTCTAAATTATCCATAAAAATATTTGCTAAAATTGGAGAAATGGGGCTTCCCATTGGAAGACCTTCATTTTGAATATATACTTTCTGATCAAAAGTAAAATAATTTTGGCTAATGCATACATTAAATAGGTCAATTATATCTGATATTATACCTGGATGGATATTTCTTTCATCTAATAGCTTTTTAACTAGAACTATACATTCTTTAGGAGGTATTTTAGAGAACATATTAGTTACATCAAACGATACTAATTTAGTATTATTTTGTAAATTACATTTATTTAATTTATTTATCAAATCTAATGAATTTTGTACTGAATATTTTGATGTGTAACCATAATTATTTAGAATAGTATTTAATTTTTTAGCTACCTTAGTATTAGGAGTGTTAACATACGAAACTACAGGTCTAATCGGTTTTGACTCTTTATGTAATTTAATAGTTCCATATAATTCTGGACATTGAGGATTTTTATTAATTAGGTATTTTTTATCATAGTCATTAAATATATAATTTGAATTATTTACATGTTCTTTTATTTGGTTAGAAAATTTTTGAGTTGGATCGTTTTTTAGAATTTTGACATTACTTGACATTATGAAATCATTCACTTTAGATTTATAATCTTCTTTTTTTAAAATTACTGTTGAGTTACCTTTATCTGATTTTGTAATTGCAATTTATAGAATAAATAGTGAAAGTTAATACAACCTTTTAGTTGTTTATTGTTCTGAATAACATGAATTTTCACACAGTAAGGGTTAGTACCATAAATCTCTTTATTACTGTTGTCTCTGGACATCTTTGGACATGACCGGTGTTTTTATTTGCGCTATAATAGAAGAATTGTTGTAGAGGCAATGGATTTTGATATGAGCTATGGCCTTGAAAATAGCTGCGTGGTTATGCAAGTGAAAAACTAAAGTGAAAACTAAAAACATCCGTTTGGTTTTAGCTCATAATATATTTTTAGTCAAATCAGATTATGTTAAAAATATCATGATTTTATTGCAAAATATAATATAACATTTGTACCAATAATATTTATAGTTCATTGATTTTGAGTTGGTAGCTAAGAAATCCTAAAATGTTGTAAACAAGACCCTAAATCAGTAGCGTAGGTACTGATAATCGCACACATTTGCAGGGTTTTGTAGAAAATGGGTTATTAGATTTTGTATCAAAGTCAACTAAAGATTACCACGAGTAAATGACCTCTGATATTTTTGAAGATTATTTTTCCCAGCTATTGGACTTTTTGCAAAGTGCTGCAGTGGTTATCATTCAAATCTGGTAGAAAAGTCATGAAAAAAATGAGATATTAAAGATTAGCTCCAGAGCAAGAATATTCCTTTTGAAACATGCTGAAAACGGAATTCCTGCAAATTGCTATGCGCTGCAAATTACAATATAAAAGATATATAATTGACGAAATTTCTTGCAAGTAATTCTAAAATATAGCCAATCAATGTGAAATATGTCTTATTTTTTCATAGAATATCATTTTATTATTGTAAAACTATCAATACTTATAAGTAAAATTATCTCCTATTAGAAACTCACTTTTCCGGAGGAATTGTCCCTTCGGGAACAACAAGTGAGAAAGCTAAAAGACCTACCAGGGAAGACACTGCAATGGCAAAACACATATGCAGTGAAGAACGGCTGAGATGGGCTATGAACACCTTCCAGCCGTTAAAAACCCCTGGAACGGACGGAATATTTCCTGCCCTACTCCAACAGGGCCAAGAGGCACTAATTCCACACTTGATCCGAATTAGTCGGAGCAGCCTTGAACTGGGATACATACCAGAAGCGTGGAGAAGGGCCAAAATCACCTTTATCCCAAAAGTAGGAAAACGGGACACTACGCACCCCAAATCCCTTAAAACAATCAGCCTCACATCGTTTGTTTTAAAAACGATGGAAAAAGCTGTAGACAACTACATTAGAACAGAAATCTTGGAACAGGAGCCATTGCACCCCCGTCAACATGCGTACCAAGCGGGAAAGTCCACGGAAACCGCTTTAACACAGTTGACTGACGAAATCCAAGACGCACTGAACAAAAAAGAGACCGTGGTATGTGCCTTTCTAGACATAGAAGAGGCCTTTGACAATACGCCACATGAGGTAGTCAAAAGAGTACTGATTGAGAAAGGAGTAGATAGAACGACTTCCATTTGGATGTCGCAACTGCTATCTACAAGAATCGCAGAAACGGAGGCAGGACAAGACACTATCTTCATTAATGTGACCAGAGGCTGTCCACAGGAGGGAATTGCATCCCCGCTTATGTGGAGTCTCACTGTAAACAGTCTGCTCTGTCAATTGACTAGGGAAGGCATACCATGTCAAGGGTATTCCGACGACATGGTTATCCTGGCAAAAGGGAAGTATGAAAATGTCCTCAGTGATATTATTCAAAGAGGACTGAACATTGCGAAACAATGGTGTGACTCGGTGGGACTCAGCATCAACCCCACCAAAACCACACTAGTAGCCTTTACAAGAAAAAAGAAACCTAATCAAAAAATCATAAAAATAGGGGAAAACATCGTCGAGTGGAAAACAGAGGTAAAATATCTAGGGCTAATCTTAGATAGCAGGTTACTCTGGAATAAACACGAAGACGAAGTAATACACAAAGCAACCAAGGCCCTCATGGTGTGCAGGAACATTGCAGGGAAGAACTGAGGATGTAACCCACGTATTCTGCAATGGATGTACACAGCAATAGTGAGACCATTAATCACATATGAGGTAGTGGCTTGGGGCGTAAGGGCTAATCTGAATACGACGAGGAAAAACCTCTCGAAGATTCAGAGACTAGCCTGTTCATGTATCACTGGAGCAATGGGAACTTGCCCCACTTCTGCAATGGAGGTGATTTTAAACTTAACCCCACTGCACATTCTGCTAGAAAGTGTAAGGAAGAAAACAATATATAGAATGATCAAAGAAGGAATTATCAGGGAAAAACCTAGATCACTTCAATTTGATCAAACTTGGGAAATGCCCCAAGATGATATGCCAAAGAAATTTAACTTTTTGCGAAAATTCATCACAAAGTTGAGTAATAAATATGAATGGGATGAAGACATCATACAGAATTTAAACCAGAATGCCATAAAATGGTATGCAGACGGTTCCAAGCTAGACGAGGGAACTGGGATAGGAGTTTTTGGACCGAGAGCCAAATACTCAGAAAGCTTGGGCACATACCCGAGTATCTTTCAAGCAGAAGTCCGTGCCATCGAAAGATGTGTGGAATTCAATATTGGAAGAAACTACCGCAGACAAGAGTTTGTGATCATGTCGGATAATCAAGCAGCCATCAAAGCGCTGAGCTCAAATTTAATCAGTTCGAAGATGGTTTGGGAGTGTCTAGGCAAACTAAATGAACTGGGCCAGAAGAACACTGTCACCCTCCTATGGGTCCCGGGACACATAGGAATAGAGGGGAACGAAACAGCAGATAAGCTGGCAAAAAAAGGAGCTGAAACCCCACTTTTGGGACCAGAACCATCTTGTGGGATCAGCAGTAGAGTAATCTTAGAAAAACTAAGGGAAGAAATGGAGAAGGAAAAATCCAAGTACTGGAAACAGCTGGAAGGACTGAGGCAATCTAAGATACTACTGGGGAACTATGACCAGAAGAGATCTCTTAGCTGCCTCAACCTCAGTAAAAAAAGGCCCCGAATTCTAACGGGATTATTAACCGGGCATTGCCGGTTAAGAAGCCATATGAAGAAACTAGGGTTAGCAGATGAAGCAAAGTGCAGATTCTGTGAGGAAGAGGATGAAACCTCAATACACATACTCTCCGAATGCCCTGCCTTGCAAAATTCTACGGCTAGATACCTAGGAGCACATGAAATAGTGGAAGGGGATCTACCTGATTTGAAGCCCGACGATGTCCTAAACTTCCTCAGGAAAATAGGACTCGAGGAGCTGCTATAAATCTCAGAAAACATCAGAACATGGTAAGTAAGGGGGGACACAATAGATCCTATAGGTCGCAGTGTAATTATCACCCCTAATCTATACATACATACATACAAGTAAAATTATTGTACTAAACCTTACCCTGTGGAAGTCCATCTTACTGAAAATAATAAACAAAATGGATTTTATGCAAAAACCAATTCGGGAATGTTTTATTGTTGGTGTTCGCCGCCGCTGCTTCACGGAATCGCGTGGGCAGCGGCTCTTTGAACAAAAGTAACTTGATAATTTACCCGAGGCCGTAGGCAATTAAAAATTGTTAAACAATTGCCTTTATATGCAATTAATATGTGACAGCTCGTAATGAAAATTGTGAAGTGGATTTATTTAATATTGTTAATGAGTTGATATTTTTTATTTTCTTCTATGACGGGCTAATAAAAGGAATATTGTGTAGCACCCACACCGGCGCGCAAATTAACATACAAGGTGTCTAGTAATTGTTGGTACCGTCCAAAAGTTCATTTCCAGACTTGAGACAAATAGTCAGAGCCAAACAAGAAAAAGTAGTCAGCATGTTTTTGTGTTAAATTGTGTTAAATTCATTTTGAATAACTCGATTTTGTTGTTGAAATTATCCATTAGTGTTGAATAGTGAAAAAACAAAAAGTATTTCACGGTGAGGTTTTAAATTAACTGAGTGAAATCGTGAGAAACAGTCACTACATCTTAGGGCGCACACACAACATATATATATGCTGATACAGATTAAAGAGGATGATTTTCAATCTTATCAAATAAAACGGTCAGATTCGGAGAAGTGCAGAGAGGAATACGTAAAAAAATAAATTAAAAATTAGTTTTTTTCGTGCAATTTCACGGTATCGAGTTTTTGGAGAACGCCAGGTATAAAAAAAAGAAGGCTCGTTAATAATAATAATGAAACAATCCACAGCTAGTGTAAAGATACAAGAAACCACACGAATAGCTGTAGCTATAAACATTAAAAGATATCGGAAAGTTTAAACAACAATAATTTCATAAACTTTTTTATATTAATATGGTACAAAACTTTAAACTTTAATAAAAAGTAGAGTTTTTTGTTGTTTGGATTTTTGAAGTAGAATAAATAGCACAGTTAAAAAGATTAAAGAGTTTGAACTGTTGTACAACCCATTTTATTACAGGCAAATAAGGTGAAAGTAAAAAATAAGTAAATTTGTGCTATTAAAAGAAAAATTGTTTATCTCATAAACTAACCACTTTAACCTACAAGTATTATACATTTTTGAAATCGGCTCAAAGAGGATGAGTATCCAAATTTTACATAAAAAATATGAGAAGTAATTTAATAAAAAAGAATGCTGCTAGGGGTGAGGGGGTATATTTTCCAGTAAGTTTAAATAAGCCATAATGCTTGCCCCTTCCAACATAAATTGACGTGTTTTTGGATTTTCTCTAAATACCAGTAGTTATTAATTATCTGAAAAGCATTTAGGATATAAAGAAATCCTCAATTTATAGACTAATAACGTACCTGTTTTTGCAATTATACACCTAGGGTTATACTGTATTTGAAAATCAAGAGAGAGTAAATTCCCAGAATAAAAACTAATTCGGTATGCAAAACTATAGTACAGTACGTGCAGTAAAACTTCAATATTTGTAATGCATTCTAAATTGTTTTTGTTAATTTCAATACAAAATTTATTAAATTTCTTGGACTATCACATTATTTTATGATCTTTCATTGTTACTACAGTAGGCCTAAGAGGATTAACGTGCGTCGTAGGCGTAACCAGATTAGAAAGGGATAATTGTTATTTAACGACCTTCGAATGGCAACAGCTTCTAATGACAGATATTTTGACTTAAATAGTGCCTAAGTTTCTAGAAATGCAGTTATTTGATTTTCGATAAACGTGACAAATAGTAGTGACTAAAAATGGAAACAGTTTGTGAGTATACGCCAGTGAAAAAATTAAAACTAGACCATTTATCGCTCAATGAAAAGAGTGCTGTAGTGAATGTGTACCACTATTTTAAACAACAAAATCCCTCAAACACTATTGACAGTGTAGTTGAAACAACATCTAAGGCAATGGGATATGGAAAATCTACAATATATAGAGTTCTAAAGGAGGAAAAATCAGGTGGAGTAATCTCACCAAAGCCGAAACCAGGTAGACAAAAACTATTAAAAGTCAACGTGGACGAGTTTTTTAAAAATGCTATTCGTAAGCTTGTTCACTCATTTTTTATAAACAAGCAAATACCAACTTTAAATAAAGTTTTGCAAGCCATTACGAATGATGTTGATTTACCCACAATAAGCCGGGATAAACTATGGAAAACGTTACATGAGTTAAACTTTAAATTTGAAAAAATGGGCAGACACTCAATGCTAATTGATTCTGAAGAAATTGTATGTTGGAGAAGACAGTACCTACCTCAGAAGAATACAACAAGTTAAAGCTCAAAATAAAAACATTTATTATTTAGATGAAACATGGGTTAATGAAGGACATTGTGTAGGAAGAGTTTGGAAAGACAAAAATATAAAATCATCCCATCAAGCTTTTCTAGAAGGATGTACTACTGGTTTTAAGGAACCTATAGGAAAAGGTAAAAGATTAATTATTTGTCATATAGGCAGTACAAACGGTTTTCTTGAGAAAGGTTTACTCTTATTTGAATCAAAAAAAGCCGTTGATTATCACGAAAAAATGAATGGAGACGTGTTTGAGGAATATTTTGAACAGATGATTCAATTGATACCAAAAGGATCGGTTATTGTAATGGATAATGCAAAGTTACCACTCCAGATTACTTGAACCTTTACCAACCACTAAATGGAAAAAAGGATGAAATTGCAAAATGGTTATCTTCTAAAAATTTAGCCTTTGACAATACAATGCTGAGGGCAGAATTGTTAACTATTGCTAAAAAACATAAGCAAAATTATAAAAAATATAATATTGAGGAGATAGCCAAAAAACTAGAAATTGAAATCCTTCGTTTACCACCCTACCATTGTGAGCTGAATTGATACCGATAGAATTGATATGGGCTCAAGTTAAAGGTTATGTTGCCAGAAATAACACTACTTTTAAATTATCAGATGTTAAAAATCTCTTCAATAAGGCAATATCTGAAGTAACAAGTGAAAATTGGCAAAAATGTATTAGACACGTTACAGAAATAGAAAAAAAATGTGGGAGCTAGATAACATAATTGATATTATTGTAGAGCCCATTGTAATTTCTCTAGAATCAGATGGTGAATCTTCTGACACAGAGTGCGAGGAACCATAACTTTAAAATTATTAATTTATGTACTTTAATTTTATTTTTAGATTTTTATTTTTCAAGATTTAATATTGTCGTATTTTTTGCATGTTGCTCGTCAAATGTTATCCTTGCGGTTGGTTTTTTTTTCTCATATACCTACTTAATTGTTTTTTTAGCTCCTCATATTAATTTATAAGTAATTGTAATTATCTGTACATATTATATACATATTTTGTAAATAAACATATGCCTAAAACAAAATGCCTAAGATAATATATTGACTTTTTCTTCATTTTACCCAAATTAAATTACTACTTACGAATTATGTTTATCTATCTAAAATTGGTAATCTAGGTTTAAATAACTAAAACAAATTAAATATTTCTATTTCCATATTAATTTAATTTTGAAAACGCACGTCTATGGTTTACTGCCTTTAACACTGATAACTGCAAAACATTTCTGGGAATTTACTCTCTCTTGATTTTCAAATACACTATATCTTAATCTTAACCCCTTAACACCCCTAACGACCACAATTATTCTCGTTAAAATCGAAAAACGAAATATTCTAAATATCATTATATATTATGACTACTTATTTCTTACCTAAGAAGATTAAAATATGATGATTAAAAGAAATTTCTTAATGCGCTATTGATTTCGGGTCTTGTTTTCAACATTTTACGATTTAATGACTTTTCTTAGCTGCTCCAAACAAATAAACTATAACATTTTCTGCTTACTTCATACTATTTTCCCGTTACATGTGAGCCTCCATATCGATGGAATAGATCTTAATTCATAACTGACTAATATCCACCTCCAGTAAGGGTACTTGGTAAAATAAATTATGAAATGTTCATATTTTGCGTAACGCTTATGTTATTAACCAAATTAATGCGGCAAAATTATGTACCAAACGTTATTAATTAATATAGTAGGAACAAAAATGCCGTTCCGCCCACAATAATTAAATACATATCGATAAAAACTGTTTTTTTCTTACCTGAAATTAATACGGGTACCCAGCTGAGTTTAGAAAACGAATAATACCTAATAAAAATAATAAATGGAAATATTAAAAAAAGGTAATTATAAACCAACGGCCAAATAGCAACAAAATTGTATTAATGAATCATAATTTATCGTTTTACGAGGGTTAATTAAAAAGTTATGGTTTCGAGATAGAGGATGTAACAATATTAGTTCACAAAAGGCGCCAATTTGTAACTTTTACAGTCCCAAAAAGGCAGGGAAATAATTCGTAACTATAAAACTCTCCAAAACAGATCCCGGCTAAGAGTCGAACCACCCCCTCTCCAGGGGGTGGTTCGACTCCAAGTTAATGCTCACTATAGGAAGGATTGGGATGTATAAGTAATAAGGGCGCCACTATCTTTTTGTACGTTTTCGATTAAGCAAACAAACTACACAAAAACTAAGGTGAGAAAGATAGAAACACCTTGTAATTACTTTAATTAAACAAATAAAGAAGCTACTTGAAATAAAGACCGATCACGCTACACCCTTAAGACCTTAGACCCTTAGTCTAAGGTATATAAATGAAACGGTTTTTAAAAATATTGATTATTGGACTTAACTTTAGGTTTCTGTACTGTTTAGAAGGGCGGCTTCAGCTTCGTAGTGAATTAGGGATGAAAGTTTCTGGATGTTTATTTAATGGTTCTGGCAGCTTAGAAATGGTTTTATGATTTTACCAGGTTTATTGTCAAACTGATTAATAAAATGTCTGCAAAAATAAACTTATAAAAATCACTTACAGAATTTAAGTCTTCATTAATTATTTAACAATTTGTGGCGACCGTGTTAGGACTGACAAAAAAATGGAGAATCTAAAGATAGAGAGAAATGAGCTAAGGAAAATCTTTAAAAAAACTGCATGTGACATCGAAGAAGCGATATTAGCAGATGTATTGGATGATTTCTGCATTACATTTCTTTGTAGTCAGTTACAAGATCAAGGAGAAAGAATATTTAATTTGGATAATACGATTAAAGACGCTATGTATGCTACCGAAGAAAATTCAGAAGATATAAGAGAGGAACTACAAGAAGAAGAAAAGGAGACAGCACGTAAAGTACAGAGTAAAACTAAGAAAACGCAAAAAGAAGATGAAGATTTAAGTTCAAAACCTGTTAGAACCAGGTGGTTCATCAACCTTGTAGACTAGGTTTCTAGTATGTGTTTATTTATTATTTAATTTAATTGAATATTTATTTTTGAGGGGAGAAGATGCTAGAAATAGTTTTATGATTTTACCAGGTTGCTAGGGAAATATTTATTTATGATCGAAAATATATTGTATTGTCAAACTGATTAATAAAATGTCTGCAAAAATAAATTTATAAAAATAACTTACAGAATTTAAGTATCCATTAATTATTTAACAGATGTAGTTGTTTTATTAACGACTCAGAAGTGGTTTGGATTTAGACTTCTGTGCCCTCAACATAAGCTTAAAATGGTTTGATGGTTTGAAGGACTATCTCTACATAGGATGGTTTCCACTTGGCGGTAACTTGGCTCTAACTTAGCGGTAACTTGGCTCTAACTTAGCGGTGACTTAGTGGTAACTTAGCGGGTTGTGTCTTCCTAAAAGTTTTTATGTGTGTGAGAACGAATCATGGAGGTATGGGCTTAAGCATTGGACAGACTTTTCAATAGGACTAGATTTCAATAAATAAATTATCTTATCTTCAAGTTTTTCAACACAGCGTCTATGAATATAATAAGCAAATAAACAATATTGAAAATTATTAATGGACAGGACGGTGAAGCCGGTCCTGTTCTTTATAATGCAAAAAAATTGTCATTAGACTAATGTGCTTTGAATAAAAAAGATATACAGGGTGAGTCATAACTATTGGGACATAGACTAAGGACAGGTTATTTGGACCAAAATATGGCTATTGGGCCAAATATGCCTTAATATAATGTTGCTGAGAAAAAAGATACAGAGTGTTAAAGTTAATTTTTGTTTTTCGTTTTTTGCTAATAGTTTCCCTGTATATTTATAAATTGATATCAAAATTGGCACAGAAACATAATCTTAGACAAGAAATAGTATTTTATTTACAATTCCACTATCAAATACCACTTTAACTTAAAAGAACTCACAAAAACTCAAACTAAATGGTCTCCTCCGATTTCTATGCCTTTTCTAATTCTTTTTATAAAGGATTTTCGGACGTTAAAAAAATGTTATTCTGTCCCCTTATAAGATTAGCTGGATTTTGAATGTATCTCCAAAGTTCGTCTCGTGTATTAATTTTATTGGCATAAACTAAGGACTTCATATGTCCCCAAAAATAAAAATCTAGCGGGTTGTACTCAGGACTTCTTGGTGGCCATTGAAAATCACTCGTTGAGGAAATACGTCATTAAGATGATTTCTAACAGCTAATGAAAAATGAGGTGGCGCTCCATCCTGCATAAACCATATTTTTCTTCTTACATCCAGTGACAGATCATCTAAAATATCACTAAGAGTATTATTTTCCAAAAAGAATAAATAAGAATCTCCATTTAAATTCGGAGGAAGAACATAAGGCCCTAGTAGTTGGTCGCCTATAATGCCACACCAAATATTCAATTTAAACTCATGCTGAAAATGTCTAGCTTTAATAGCATGCGGGTTTTCTTCTTCCCAATAATGACTATTTCGCCAATTAAAAACCCCTCGTCTGGTAAAAGTTGCTTCGTCGGTGAACATAATATTCTTAATAAAGTGTCTGTCATTGCGATGTTTATTCAGAATACGTTGGCAAAACTGTAACCGTCGTGGAAGATCTGTTGGAAGTAAATTTTGAACAGGAGTGAAGTGATAAGGATGGAGGTTCTCTTTTTTTTAGAATTCTAATTATAGACGACTGACTTACTCCTGTTGCTGCTGACTTATTTCAGGATTTTCATCTACTCCAAAAGTTCATCTTCTTGATTAGGTGTGATTTGTTTCGGTCGACCACCCCGATTTTTAGTGTGAAATGACCCAGTTTCACCTAAACTACGATATAATCTTGCAAAAGTTTTGTGATTTGGTTGCCTTCTGTTTACGTATAACATTCCATACCTTCTGGCTGCCGAGCGGCCGCAAAAATTTTCTTGTGCGTATACGCAAATCATATTTCGCATTTCTTCATTAGTAAAATGATTGTGACGAGGCATTTCAATCAAAAAAAGTAATGATTACTTTTAAAAAATGCAACATTACACTACACTGTCACATCAAAAATAATTTACTCTGAACAAATGACATTTACCAACAACAATTATCCGACAGTCCAAAGCATACTTTTCATAAATGAATTAATATTTGAAATCCTTTTTTAAGACTCTAAGCAGTTCGACTGCGTTTTTATCGAAAACGGTTTAAACAAGAGTACCAATTTTACGTAAAAATGATGTTTACGTCATATTTTCTAATAAAAATTACTAAAAAATTTAATCAGAAAAAGTTTAGACTCAATTTGATCATTAGGAATGATCCACGTGGCGCCCTCTATGACAAAACGTAAAATTGTAAATAAAATACTATTTCTTGTCTAAGATTATGCCTCTGTGCCAATTTTTATATCAATTTATAAATATACAGGGAAAATATTAACAAAAAACGAAAAACAAAAATTAACTTTAACACCCTGTATCTTTTTTCTCAGCAACATTATATTAAGGCATATTTGGCCCAATAGCCATATTTTGGTCCAAATAACCTGTCCTTAGTCTATGTCCCAATAGTTATGACTCACCCTGTATAACTAGTTCTAATAAATTACTGGAGAGTTTTAACACTAGTTTTAGTAAAACTATTAATTGTTTGACTCTAAAGCAAGTTTTAATAGCGTGGTTGAAGACTACGCTCATGAACTTAAAATTTGTCAATAATTATGTTTTTAACTTACGGAAAATATAATGTCTAGCTATTTACTAATCAATTATTATATTTTGTCCAAAAGTAATAGCTTACCTTGAAACACGCTTCTGATACATTTTACTAATTTTCATATAGTATGTGTACAAATTGTGTGTAAATTGTGTAGAAAAGATTTTTATTATAATTAAATCATAATTACGTAACTAACAATGAAAAGAATAGAAAAAAGTCTACGTACCAACAACCAAAAAGAAAAGTTCCCAACATGAGATACTAGAACGCTTTTCCAACTCTTCAAATGAGCATATTAGTCCAGGGCCCTTATTCCGGTGTATATGATTACTCCTATAGGAAAGTCCGATAGGAAGATGGCGTATTTTCCTTTAGGGGTATTCATATCCACTGGATGAGAATAAGGGCCCAGAACAGCTACATAGATGCGCGTCTATAAGGGGTGTCTCGTGTACAGTAGCGTTAACAGTGATTCGGGGTCGGTTTTAACGTTAATAATAGCGGTAACGTTTTCGGTCGGTGACATGACGATAGACTTATTACAAGGAATTTTGATAGGTGCACTCTTTATACCATCAAATTTAAAGTATTATGGGACTCTGGTACTAGATTTTCAAGTTCATGGAAATATCATCCATTTTTTAGTGTTTTTACTACGATTCTAGCCATCTTGTGTTTGGAGGATTGATTTCTTCTTTTCTGTACGTCCTGTATACTTTTACAACACCGCCTAGCAATAAAATTAACTAATACAGTTAATGATAGAGGCCGATAGGCCCTTAGCGTGCATTCAAACCGTAATAAAGTTAATTTTGTGTACCTCTACGTGCTTTTAAATATCAAACGCCAGTCATAAATCCTAATCAAGAGTAGGTAAGAGAAATTTCTTCGCCTCCGGCCTCCCGGAGCCAATTAGCTAGTGAAATAAAGGCCATTTTATTCGCCATCTTCAAATACAAACACGAATTGTAACTACCTTTGTAATAAAGACAAATTATGAGTAATTTTAATGATATAAAGTTGAATTTTAATTATTTAGGGATCACCAGGTTTTGTGAAAGAGTTTGGAAATGTCTCAAACTCAAATGTCA
This sequence comes from Ophraella communa, assembly GCA_035357415.1. Taxonomy (NCBI): domain Eukaryota; kingdom Metazoa; phylum Arthropoda; class Insecta; order Coleoptera; family Chrysomelidae; genus Ophraella; species Ophraella communa. Next base: position 30,183,917 of record CM068992.1, on the reverse strand, counting down.
AATCCACTTGACGATCTTGCATTATTATTCATTTGTTTGGAGTTGGTAGCTAAGAAAAGTGATTAAATCGTAAAATGTTGTAAACAAGACTCTAAATCAGTATCGCATAGCGTAGTAATACACATGTTAAAGTTCTTATAATTCTTTGTTCGGTTAGAGTGACGATCTTCTTCTTGTGTTCTGGAGGAGCAGAAGATCAGAAGCAGCAACAATTAAATTTATAATTCAAATTCAATACGCGGAAGCATTCTACCGTAACCTATCGACAAAACATTCTAATTAAACAGTTTTTGTCTTCACTATGGCGTTCCGCCTCGAATGTTCGCAAGTTCATTATCGAGACCGCGTGAAAAAACGATTTTTTTTTGTGTGTGGTGTGTTACGAGTTCTTTTCTTATTCTTCATTCATGTCGCCACACTATTTACTTTAAGTGTTGTCGGATCAGCGGCGCGACCAACGCGTCTAATTTTGGGGATTGAAATCTGTTTCAATTGACAGATAAAATTTATTGCTCAGATGTTGGTTGTTATGGTGCTTTAATTTCTGAAAGAACCTTCCTATTGATTTAACCTGTACAATAGATAGTATTGACAGTTGTCAGTTGTGAGCACCGTAAAAACACAGTTATAATGTGAATAAATATTTATTTTTATACCTATTTAGGTTAGGTTAGGTTAAAGTTTATTCAGCGTCTCCCTGGTGGTCTTTTGCTGACATTCAGCCCACCAAACCGGAGCACCATACGTCATCATAGGCCTTATTACTGTCAGATATAGCCAATACATTTGTTTGGGTTTCACCCAAAGGCTTTACCAGCCTTACCTTTGCCCTTTTTGCTGGTAGAGGGAAATTTGCTCTCCCCTTTTACCATGGAAGTCCCAGGCTTGTCCTTCCTTTCTCCAGGACGTTGCTGATTTCCAGAAGTGCATGGCTGATCATCCTTCCTGGTTTCTTTTGGTTATCTTCGCGTCCCTATTTACATAATTATATTAAGAAAAAATTGCCAAATGGAATATTATAGTCTATATAGAAAGGACAAGGAGTTATAAATCATTCATTTAAGTAGATTTCATAGACGTACCAAAATATATTTTAAGAGGGTATACCGTAAGGTACATTTTGTATTGAACGAATGAGTTGCAGCTATGCTAAAGAATATACGATTTAGGTCAGAGGTAACGGGATGTACTAATTTTAATAAAAAAAAGTGATAGAGGTACATAAATTTTAGTAAGTTTGATAAAGAAAGGCAACACAGTTTATTCATAATAGAAAACAAACCAATCTGTAACAATAATTATTTTATATATTTTTGTTCTTTTTGCAAGAAGATTAATTCAAACTTTGAATATTGTCACAAATAAATTACAATGGAATATATTTTTAAAAAATTAAGTAAAGTCAAGATAGCAAGATATCGTTACAATTTTTATTAAATTCAAAGAAGCAAAATGAATATTTTTTATTTGTATCACTCCTATATTGTAGTGTTTGGGGAATTTTTCTCAGAAAATTTAAATGGCAAGTGGCCTACTGTAATCGGCTTAATACGATTACACCTATTTACAGATTATTCGATTATTGAGAGGGATTTTCCAAACAACCCAGTTTTTTTAGAAACATTATCGGGAAAATTATTTTAAAAGAAAGTAGGTACATTAAATCAGTACTTAGTATTAGTTCTTTGAGTAAAGTTGTATGAAGTTGTATGGTTTTCATAGTATTGTAAACAGTTAGAATATACTTAAAACATTTGTTGAATGTTAATTGTGCAAGTACCAAACAATGTCGATAAGCCAAGGACCATCTAAACGACCAAAAACAGGTCCATTATCTTTAAATGAAAAAACTCCGATATTGAATTGTTATATATCATTGAAAAACAAGGATCCAAGAGCAAGTGTTGATGATATTGTGGAATTAATGGCTGCTATGTTGTGTGTTGCTAAATCAACAATTTATAGATTACTAAAAGAAAGCAAGAATGGAACTCTTCAATCCCCTAAAACTCTTTCAGGCCGAAAACCAATTGAGATCGATGAGTCATTAAAACAAAGACTAAGGCGTAAAGTCCATGGATTTTACTTACGAAAGGAAATTCTAACACTTGACAAAATTATGACATCAGTGCAAGAAGATACGGACTATACAAAATTCTCCAGAATGACATTATGCCAACTTTTGAATGATGTGGGTTTCAGATATACAAAATATAATAGAAAATCTCTCTTGATAGATAAACCGGAAATAGTTTTTTGGAGAAGAGACTATTTAAGAAGCATTCGACATGCCAGAGAACAAAATTTGAAAATCTTCTACTTAGACGAAACATGGATAAATGCTGGATATACAGTTTCCAAATCTTGGCAAGATGAAAACATTAAAAGCGGAAGGCAGGCATTCGTGGAAGGTTTGTCGTTAGGTTTGCAGCCACCATCTGGAAAAGGAAAAAGACTTATCATTGTCCATGTTGGAAGTTCTGAAGGTTTTGTTGATGGTGGATTATTATCTTTTATTTCAAAATGCACGCCCCCTTATCATTGTGAACTTAATCCCATAGAATTAATATTGGCTCAGGTAAAGGGGGTAAAAATACTACTTTTAAAATAAACGATGTTGTGAAATTGTTTGAGAGTGCTAAGTCATGTTAGTAAGGAAAATTGGACAAACTGTATCGAGCATGTTATCAAAGTAGAGGCAAATATGTGGAAAATTGACAGTATTTGTGATGATTTAATCAACCCTATTATTATTAATGCAACAACGATTCTTCCTCTTCCGAGTCGGATATAGAATAAAATGTAAGTAATAAATGTACTTCAATAATTATTTCTTTTCATTTTTTATTATATTATAATTTAAAACGTATTTTTTTCCCAAAATACACACCACTGCATTGTGTTATTGCTTATCTGCTAATCCTTTAACAATGAAGAAACCCTAAACTTTGCTACAACTGAAACAAATACGGGGTCGATCTACCTGGTTTTTAGATTTACGGAAGAAATGTAATTTAAAGTAAGAAATTTATCAAAAATTTCATGGTGCTCCCTGTAAAGGTTTTGTCTACTTAATTAGGGTTTATTACTCCTCGTACTTTTTGTACATACTACAGTTTTAAAGTACCTACTTATTTGATTATTATTATTATTATTATTATTATTATTATTATTATTATTATTATTATTATTATTATTATTATTATTATTATTATTATTATTATTATTATTATTATTATTATTATTATTATTATTATTATTATTATTATTATTATTATTATTATTATTATTATTATTATCCCGAAGCAACAATAGTAAGATTTTCTTTTCTGGATACTTACAGCTATTTTATTAAAATTTTAAATTGTTTCTTAAATTCAAATTTTGTTGAGACGCTACTGCTCGTCGATAAATAGATTTAAAAAATATTCAATCAGGATATCTGAATAAACAGACAAAGGTACGGTAATTAATCGGTAGAATGCGCCACTTTCACGGCGTTTTTAGAGATTTGTTGATCTGTAGTGCCTATCGATTAATTTTTCCTGGGAATTGTAAATTTTATTTCCCGAGTTATAACCATAAAGGAAAGTTACTAGAAGAACTAAATTATAAATGAATACAGGAATATGGAATTAGTTACAAATCGAAATGTAAGAAGATGTTTATCGGAGATAAAGAAGACTGCTAAGAATAATACACTAGTAAAGAAACATTGGCATCCATTGTTTTTACAAACTTATAGCAAAGTTTTAGAGCCAAAACTTTAATATATAGGAAATTGTCTTAAAAAGTAAACGGTATACTCATATTTTAGGTTAGTTTTCTCAATTTTGAGATATCATATAAAATGTGCATCTTTGACATAAATTCATAAAGTGAAAACTAAATACATCGGTTTGGTTTTATGACAGAGCCATAGTATGTTTATAGTCCAGTCAAACTATGTTAAAAATAACGTAATTCCATTGCAAAATATAATAAAAAATTTCTATCAATAATATTTAAACAAAGTAAACCATCCACATCTCAAATGTGACTAATGGGAAACCAAATGAAACACCCAAATTCTATGTCACAGAATTTTATTCTTTGTGTTGATGGAAAACAATAGTAGCAACTAGTTTCGGCCTAACATTGAGGCCATCATCAGGCTTAGTGTAAAATTAAAACAAATATAAATATAAGGACCACAATTAAAACATAAAATATAAAATTACTGTAATATGTTCATTGACATGTTCCGAGCGTAAAATTAATTTAATCACACGTATAATTAAATCCTGCACTTAATCATAAATGATAAACATTTTTCACTATCTCACGACTTCAAACCATTAAAAAATACCTTTCGGACGACCAATAGACACAACCGTTTTTGAACGTTGAGAACCCGTTAAAAACTAACCAATCAGAACGCTCGAATTCCTCCCCTAACGAAAATGAACCGTTAATATAATTGTAACGCAGAGAGAACTCTCCCCTTTAGCATTCTGCCTTCAAAGAATGAACATCATTTTGCGTATTAACGAATTCTTACCTTAGCCGTTGTAAGTACAAAATTTTTATTATTAGACATTTTAATTCATTTATCAATTTATCTTTATTACTCAGTTGAACACAGATATTAATAGCATTTCAAAATAATAATTTCTAGATATTTTTATAGATAACCAAAGCCATAATTGAACCTTTTTTATTTAGCCACGTGGCAATTCATGTTAATATGCATGCATTTTTAATACAATCAATAATCGACATTATTTAATATTTTTAAATGAACTAATAATTAATAACTTAACGTTTAATATATATATTTTATAATACTTTTCATTAATTTAACCTTTTTGCTATTCAGCCACGTGCCGGCATGCCGAAATGCATGTATTTTCAATATATTCAGTGATCGACAGTATTTAATACTTTCAAACAAATTAACAATCAATAACGTAACTTTTGACATGTATAATTTATAATATTTTTATTAAAAAAAAGACTTTTTTTTTAATTAGAAACTAAGAACACACGTTTCAGAACATAGATTATAATAAACCGAACCAAGTTTTGATTAGTAACGACTCACTATTAATCATTCCTAATTTTTTTTTAGTTTAACCATTATCACACATATTTTATTTTATTTCATATCATTGTTGAGTGCCCGGCAAATAAAATGATAGTAAGGAATCAAATTCAATTGCCGTCCGTTCTCCAACAATTTTCATATTCCATAATTTCTTGATACTCCTTTTCCTGATACACTATTCTCTCACAGATTTATACGGCCCCAAGTTACCGTCAAATGTAACTTCAGATTACCTCAAAAATAATCCCAAGTTACCGTTAAAAATATCGCAAATTATTAGCCCCAAGTTACCGTTGAAACTATCGCAAACTATTAGCTCCAAGTTACCGTTGAAAATATCGCAAATTACTAGCAAATTACCGATAAAGCACCGATCCAGCTGACTACACCTGAAGTTAGAACCCTCCAGAGAAGTCCCCCAGGTCTGCCTTCCTGTAAAAGTCGTCAACATCTGTGTGTGAACTCTGTAACAGAATAGAAAAGAAATTTCTTTCTATTTTAGGAAATTTCTTGTAACGTTACTCTGTATGTCTATTCGGAGGTTTTCGTGCAGTTTCGTATGCATATTCGGAAGATAGAAATAGAAACAGCTAAAAGGGTCTTTCTATGTCTGATTTGTGGTTTCTATGGCGCAAAACATTAAAACAAATATTGTTACCGTAAGGTTTATGCCCTAGGTACATCATAAAGCATTGTTAGGTTATTGTTTTTTATTAAAGAAGTTTTATTTTTAATTAAAAATGAGAAGTATTTTATTAATTTTTCTTGTAAACAAGATTTTTTTCTGTATAAACAATACTTAATTGATGCTATACATTAACACGGTATCTGTGTTCCGTCATTAACTCTCAGCAATTGGCATTGTTTTTTAGTTTATCATATTGTCAATAAAAGCCTATCTTTGGGTTTATTAATGTTTATTTTGATTTTACCACAACTACCTAGCTAATATTGTCTGAACTCTCAGGAAGTTCTAAGATATTTGTCGTGTGTCGTGGATGTCTCTTTTCGATACTCTGCATTTTTCTTCAATCTTCTTCTTCTGCCTCTTCTATAAAATTCGCAATTACCAAATCCATTTCACTCAATTAATAGAAAAGCACAAAAAACAACAAAAAACGCAAAAACAAAATAAGTAATAACAGCTTAAAATGACAATATTGACATTTGTGATGGCAAAATTACTGGTAGCTAGGTTAAAAATCGAAATGTTTTTAGGTTCATTAGTACACATTTCTCTATATCCGAACTTGCCCGAAGGATTTAGGAAAAAGTCATAGAGAGTAGGGTTTGTTGATAGAAAGAAATTTTCTTTCTTTGCTATTTCTTTTCTATTTCTATCTCTATCGAGTTACAGAGTACGCGTACTGTAACCAACCGAAGCCGTACACATACCGCTGTGGGAGAAATCCGAAACCCTAAGCTAAGTACCTAACCTTTTGTGGCAAAATAAATTTGAATTTCTTACTTGAGTGTTTGTTTTAAACCCACAGATTTGCTGTGTGTGGTTGCCTATCGGTATCAGTATTTTAGTTTTTTATTGTTGTGTTAAAGTAGTCAAAATATTTTTAATATTCATTTTTTCTTTCTAGTTAAACTTTAAAGTAAATAAGGTGTTCTGCTTTACACCTAGTTATTAAATTTTGTCGAACTTAAAGCAGTGGTGCCCTCACCCATCAATCATATCCTATATACAGAGTGTCGCTAAGCTGGAGCGTACCCACTCCTGAGTTAAAAGGTCTCATAAGCCGGGACAGCTCTCGAGAGAGTAATTAGTGTTACAAATTGGCTTCCTGCCTTTTTGGGACATATATTGCTACATTACAAACATTTTTAAACAAACTAACAGATAAAATTAAAATAAATATAAGAACATGTAGGATAATTGTTCAAATTGCTACTTCATACCAAATCCAGTTCCTTGTGAATGTCTTCTGAAACACAAAGTTTCCCTCTAATAGTACGACGTGCTTAAAGTTTAGACAGCAAAAAGATTGGTCTAAAATAACAATAAAAAAAACTAAATATATTCATAGTTTGTTTGGATAGTTAATTAAATAATATCCCTGAGCTATTATTTCTCTAGGGTTGAAACAAGGAAAGATTAATCGCTCCCTCGCCGCAACCACTGCTTTGCATGAATTACTAATAAATTTCAACTGAGTATTTCTCAATTTAGATGCGTTCAACAGATTACTCTTCTTTTTATTGTTGTCGATTTCACTTTATCAGATCGTATTGCGTTAATTGCTGGCGAAGAAATAGAAAATTTAAACGATTAGAGGGCAGGTTACCTCGGATAATTCTAATTACTACCAAGATTTTTATGACGATTCTTCAATTTTAGAATTTATTCCTCCACAATCATCGAAGAATCCGCCAATTTTGAAATAAAATTTAATTTGATTACAAAATGCTGAAATTCTGTCTTTTGAGATTAAAAAAATATTTTGTAACACTTCTGCCTAAGCAATTTAAATGTAAAATTGATTGTACTAACCCTTACTTTTTGGAAGTCCATCTTATTAAGGATAATAAAAAACTCTTCGTTTTAACAAAACTTCCAATATTTATTTAAAAATTGCTTTTTTAAAAGACTCAATGACAGCTGTTTCGCTATGAAGCATCGTCAGATTGACATTTAAGTTACATTTTGTTTGTTTGTAGCTAGGTACCTGATGTCCAGAATTATATGGAACTATTAAATTACATAAAGAGTCAAAACCAATTAGACCGGTAGTTTCGTATGTTAACACTCCTAATACTAAAGTAGCTAAAAAATTAAATACTATTCTAAATAATTATGGTTACACATCTAAATATTCAGTACAAAATTCATTAGATTTGATAAATAAATTAAATAAATGTAAATTACAAAATAATACTAAATTAGTATCATTTGATGTAACTAATATGTTCTCTAAAATTCCTCCTAAAGAATGTATAGTTCTAGTTAAAAAGATATTAGATGAAAGAAATATCCATCCAGGAATAATATCAGATATAATTGACTTATTTAATGTATGCATTAGTCAAAATTATTTTACTTTTGATAACAAAGTATATATTCAAAATGAGGGTCTTCCAATGGGAAGTCCCATTTCTCCAATTTTAGCAAATATTTTTATGGATAATTTAGAAAACAAAATATTTAATTCTAGTTATAAAAACAATATTGTATTTTGGTATAGATATGTTGATGATGTGTTAGCAAGATTTGTAGGTAGCGAACGACAATTAGATATATTTTTTAATTATATTAATACCTTGCATCCTAAAATTAATTTTACTTTAGAAGTTGAAGAAAATAATTCAATTAATTTTCTAAATTTAAAAATTGAAAAAGTTAATAATTTACTAAATTATTCAATATACAGAAAACCAACACAAACAGATGTAACCATACAATATAATTCAAATCATCCTATAACACATAAATTAGCAGCTTATAATTCTATGATACATAGGGCATTTTCAATTCCAATGGACAAAATTAACTTTGATAAAGAAATTTATATCATAAAACAAATAGCTACATCTAATGGCTACCCAATTCATTTTATAAATACATTAATTAATAAAAAAGAACAGAAAGTGGCACTACAACTAATATTTCCTAAACAAACTAAAGAAATTAAAAGTTATAAAAATATTACATATTGTGGAAGTATTTCCAATAAAATATCAAAAATAATATCTTCGGCAACATCAGCAATAATATCATTTAAAACACAAAATAATGTTGGTACAAAATTGTTAAATGTAAAAACAAAATTACCTAAATTAAAAAAATCTGGTGTTTACAAAATTAATTGTCCAAAGTGTAATGCTGTATATATAGGTCAAACACAAAGAAATTTTGAAGTAAGATTTAACGAACATTTAAGAGCATATAGATTAAAACAACCAGATAAGTCAAATTATGCAAAACACCTACTTGAACATCCAACCTCACTCTTTCACACCAATGACATCCAAATACTACACATTTGTAATAAACAAAATTTAGATTTCCTTGAAGAACTTGAAATAAAAAGACATCTAGCAGATCCACAATTTAAAGTTGTTAATGAACAAATAAATCTGGGAAGTTCTCCACTTTTAAAGTGTTTGCTTTGATTGAGTCTTCATTTTATACATAGATAAGACGTAATTGTAACACAAATATATTAAGTTATTGTAAAGATCAGCATGATATAGTTTTTTCCTGGTTTTTCTATATCATTGCACAGTTATACTGATCTTAGAGGGAAGTACATCCAGGATAATCCCTTAGGGCTCATAACATCTAGGCTTTAATATTGTTATGCCTTATAACTTCCATACTTGGTCTAGCCTTATAACTACCTAATAAACATCAGGTACCTAGCTACAAACAAACAAAATGTAACTTAAATGTCAATCTGACGATGCTTCATAGCGAAACAGCTGTCATTGAGTCTTTAAAAAAGCAATTTTTAAATAAATATTGGAAGTTTTGTTAAAACGAAGAGTTTTTTATTATCCTCAATTTAAATGTATTTATATTCTATCTCTTGTGATAAAAATAATAGTATCACACTGGTTAGCAATAATAGTATCGGTATTGATGCAGTTGTTTGTCAATATAGAGCAAGATTTTATACTATATATTTATTTGAAGTCGGCAGCACAGTGAAATTATTATTATCCTCCAAACTAGCGTTCTTCGCGAATCAGAAACCAAGCCAATTCTTGATTCATCAGAGATCATCACGTAATTCCAGTTAGGACCATGGTGTAACATTTCTTGAGCCCATTGCAACCTTACAATTTTTTGTTGATAGGTTAGTTTGGGAACACGTAGAGGTCTTCTGCGATACAATTTTACCGCGTTTAATCTTCGTGTAATTGTTTGCCTTGAGATATTCAGTCCTTCAAGTCTATAAAGCGGGTCACAGTTATTATGCAGCATTGCGTTTATGGACGACGGCGTTGCCATATCAGCATGTTCTTCGAATTTGGTTCCAACTGGCGCGGGAATATAACTTGCCATTGTGTTACTATTATGATTTAAATGTTGACTAAATTATTCATTTGAAAATCGTTTAGTGAGTAATTAAGAATATTTATAATTATGCTTTTAGATAAATTTTACGCGTTTAAAGGAAAATATTGTAAATCCGCTAAAATATTCAAATTTTATACGTTTAATTATCACGTATAAAGAAATAAATAAATACAGCGGCCTTACAAAAGACCTTTCTCAAATTATGAAATAATAATATAATAATATAATTAATAATAAAAATATGTCAATAATAATAATATATACATAAATTACAAGACGAGTGGTAAAAAAGTCAGCTGTCATCTAAATTTCAAGGGAGAACGATTAACAGAGAAAAGCTAATGAAATCTTGCCGACGTTTCGATGATTTTTCTTCTTCTGGCGGGTTGTTGCAACAAACAAAATATAGAATAAGTAAATTAATTAATAGTTACGTATTTTAACTTGAATTAAAATTAAACTTTAAAAATGACAATGATTAGCAGGTAATAACTAAAATAAATGAAAATTAAATGGAACATTTGAGGGTTAAGAAATATATTACTGATCTTCATCCTCATCCAAGTCTTCATCTTCATCGTCTTCATTTAGATTTATTATTATTGGCTCAATGTCTTCCATTAAATGATCTGTTTGCCACACCTTTTCCTCTGTCTTCTCTACTTTTTTTCATAATTAGACCACTGCATTGGGGTTACTTGCGAATACGCTGTTTTTATAAGTTTTTCCACATCCTCTTTTTTAAAAGTACTATTATTACGAGCCACATATCCTTTCACTTGGCTCCATACCATTTCAATAGGATTTAATTCGCAATGAAAGGTGGTTATCGTAGGACTGTTATATTATGTTCCGTGACAATGTCGTCTATTTTTCTTAGGTCGTACTGCTCTCTAAACGCGTTTGCAGTAGCCAATAATTCTGTTTTTAAATAATCATCCTCGAAGTAAATCTCTTTTCCAGTAGCCAGTACTTTATTTGTTCCTTATTCCAAGTTGTCTTTGGGAAAGGTAACTTCGCCGAATGGTATGACGCATTGTCCAACACTACAACATTCTTTGATCCGTTTTTCGGCAAATTAGGGATCAATTGATCTTTAAACCAGGCCTCAAAGTCTTCTGCGTCCATTTCGTCGTGGTAATCGTCTGCACCTTTCTTTGCCAGAAAAGTTTTTTCTGCACCCTCAAGAAAACCGTCTTTCCAGCCTGCATGAAGAAGAACAAATCTCGGTCCTCGTTGACTTGGAGCCTTCAGTCCTGTCGTCAGTCCTTTGACAAATGCATCTCGGGCATTTTTTATGGTAGTGTCTTTCCATTCAAAATTTACACTGTGGCCCACATTAATCCATGACTCGTCCAGATATATTACGTTATATCCTTCTTCGCGGAACTTCTTCACTGATCTTAAATATTTGTGCCTCCAGGCGATTATATCAGCTCTTTCTATTAGAATCGAGTCTCTTCCTCTCTTTCCATAAACAAACCCCATATCGTTAAGCAAGCGTCTTAGCGTACCTTTAGAAAAATTTGGTACATTTTTGTCTGAATTTATTTTAGCAAGAACTTTTGCCAGTGTTGGTGGAATATTTTCGGAGTAGAATTCATGCACAGCTTTTGGTATTTGCGATTGGGTACCTTCATCGTAGGTGATCAGTCTTGAATTCGACTGGCTGCTGTTCCGTCTTCGTTTTTTTGGCGATGTCAAAGGTCCAGTAGCGGCTTCGCTTTTCAGATTATACACTGTTCTCACACTAAGGCCAGTCATTTCAGAAATCAGTTCTATTTTCGCTGTCACACTCTTGTCATCTTTTGTATTCAACGTATACGTTAAAATATTCAATAAAAGCCTCTTGGTATGACGATGAAGATTTTCACCTTGTTTAAATTTTTCAAACGGTGCTGCTAATTGCATGGCTGTTGTTTCAATAATGCCCTTTCGTTTATCAGCAGAAACAGGTAGGTACCTGCCTATGTTATTACTTACCTGTACATTTACTTTAAATGTAATGACAGCCGTTTCGCTATCGAAATAGCATCGTCAGGTTGACGATGCTATTATACACAACACATTATACACAACATAAAAGAAATTTCTTAATACCGATACAAATAAGTACGTACGCTACTGATTTAGGGTCTAGTTTACAACATTTTACGATTTAATGCCTTTTCTTAGTTGCCAACTCCAAACAAATGAATTATAACAGGTTACAGAAATTAATAGACTTTTCCGATGTGTGTGTATTGTTCACGGTCAATTTAAAAATTTCCAAATAGATATTTAAAACTATTGCATTACTGATAAAAATCCATCGAAGTTGATGCCATTATCAAGTCCGTGGGAGGTCACAAAATACATAGAAGCAATCAATGATGACATTCACACTGTTCCACCAAGTTTTTCTCATCGATTCAGCGCGAACAATTCATCAGAAAAATTCCTCGATAATATATAGATAGATATAAGCCAAGTAGGAGGTAAGACTATAACAATAAACATAACAATGCTCACAATAATATGGCACATTATTTTTTTTCCTGTAGGTAATTTCTCTTTCTATCTAGAGAACATAATATTTGATGGCGCTACAAAAACCAGTATGTTCTCAATCAATATATTTATCCGGTAATGAGATCGAGAAAAAGAAGAAAATATTCTCGGTAAAGCGTGTGCAATGCGGTTTGACTTGGAAAAAACCACTAAGTATAGGCCTGGTGTCATTTTTGTGTTGAAGCTACAAGATTGTGTGCTCGCACTGTCTGTTTCTCATATTTGATTGACGGAACGTGAAGTGGATTAACAGAGTTCTTTTTACCTTTTTTTTCTCCGGTTGTTTGTTATATACAATTGATACAATTGGAAGGTGAAATAAATTACTCCCCAAAAAAATCGACGCATCACTATTAATTAAATTTATTGTTTTTGGAAGTCCATCTTACTTAGAATAATATTGCGTTTTAACGCAACATCCATTAAAAAATAGATTTTAATTCACAATGACAGCTATACTTTAATGCAATAAATGTTCAAAATGCCCTCCATTTTGTTGCTGACAATATCCTAATCGAATATAAAAATTATCCCGAATATTTTCCAATTACACTTTGTTTTTACTACTTGATAAGCCACAATAAGAAATCCTTCCTTTTTCTAACCTGCTATCAGGTGTAACAGTACCTGTTAACATTTTAAGCACCTGGTATCCTAAATATTAAATTCAATTAGTGCCGCTAGCTCCATCTATCATAAAACATTTTTAATAATAAAATAATGAATACGGTCTCTATAATTATAATTGGAAGTTCAAAGTAGCTACGCTACGAGGTGTACTAATGAGTTGGCATTATCGAGTTCAAGAGGTTTTAATAATTATTCCCAGTCTGATTTCTTCTATTGATTTACTGTCATATACAGAAAGTTGGAATATAATACAGTAAACTAGAGGCAACTCTTTAATTGAAGATTCTGTAAACCAGAAGCATCTCTTGAATTTGGAGATTCCGTAAACTTGAACAGCTTGTAAACTTTAAGCTCTCGTATGTACATTCTTAACTGGATTATCTCTACAACTGGGGCAGATCATCCCTCCACTAGTGATCTTCCATAATCATTTGGAACCACCTAGACAGTGCCGTAGCGACCCCAAGGTGCGGCGAAGGATCGTCCACTATTGTAACAGATAAGTTTATTGTGATCTATCAAGTTTACTGTTCCCATATTTTTCTCTTTTATTTCCGTGTATATCTATCTATATCGTCAACTGTATTAGAATAAGTATTTTTAAAGAACTGTTTGCGGATTATTTTGTTGTAACGTATTCTCTACCTCATTAATTTCAGCACCAAGGAAATCTTATTATCTTTTATATGTTTGTACATTTTCAAATCATTTTTTTATCTTCATAGACAGTTTTTTCTGACATCTTTCTGTCATCTTATGATACTTATTTAAATAACTCAGCTTAAAACAACTTTCTTCAGTAGTACCATAAAAAATAAAAAGGTTTCAGTGGCGCCCTTATAATTTCTTAAAGAAACAAATATTGTACAATAGTCAGAGCTAATGAACTTACTCACCCCTAGCCGAGGTATTTAACTATCATAATTTTTATGTGATAAACATTTATAAATTCTGTTAATTATTGAAGTATCTTTTACAACTAATTAAAGACGAAATTAAGCTTAATGTTTGTTTTATTGTAAATTACATTTTTTCTTTTGGTATATTGATATTTTTTCAAAAAAGTTAACTAAATATTTTTATAAATTCACTATCAACAGGTAACTCATATTACAAATTGTCGCCCAACTCACAAATAATATTACACAGGTATTTCACTAATTAAAACTTAATGTGATTGAGTTGTCTTCAGGTATTTGTTTTAAATTTCTACAACAAATTTATAAGTCAATTAAATAAGAAAATGTCTTATTTAACCGAAACGCACCGTATCGAAATTTTACAGATGATCGGATATGGGAACAGAAGTCGAACACAGGCTGAAGTTGCTCGTTTGTTTGCTGAAGTTCATCCAGAATTGCCTCCAATTAATCGAAGTACGATTAACAAAATTGAAAGTCGATATCGAGAGTTGGGCCATGTAAGAGATATTTCTCGAAAAAGGCCTTTACAAATCGACTAAGAAACCCGGTTGAACATGTTGTTGGAAGCTGAAGAAAATCCTGTTACTCCAGCTAGGGAAGTAGCTCGCGTTCATGGTGTCAGTCACACAAGCGTTTTAAAAGTTTTCAAAGATGCCAAAAAGTACCCATATAAGATGCAAAACCTTCACGAGCTTAACGAAGACGATCCTGATTTTTGCGAACGATTTATGGCATTTATCGATGGTGGTCAAATTCCTTTGGAATGGGTGCTGTTTTCTGATGAAGCTACGTTCACATTACATGGACACGTAAATCGGCACAACTGCCGTTATTGGGCTGACGAAAATCCCCATTGGATGCGTGAATCCCATACCCAAAGGCCTCAAAAAACAAACGTCCGGGCTGGAATTATTGGAAATCGCATAGTGGGTTCTTTTTTCTTCGATGAAAATGTAACTGGAGAAACATACCTAACTATGCTTCAAAATGAATTGGTTCCTACTTTAAGGATTTTATTCCCCGATAATTTGGATCCCAATTTATTTGACCAACAGATGTGGTTTCAACTATCTCAACAAAGTGTTTCCGAATAGGTGGATTGGAAGAAGGGGCCCAATTGAGTAGCCAGCAAGATCACCCGATCTCACCCCATTAGATTTTTTTATGGGGATATTTGAAAAGTAAGATTTATACTACTAAACCTAACGACATAGCCGAGCTTCAGCAAAGAATCAGAGACGAAATTATTCAAATAACGCCGGAAGTATTACAAAATGTTAGGAATAGTTTTTATGACCGATTGGGATATTGTTAGCAACAAAATGGAGGGCATTTTGAACATTTATTGCATTAAAGTAGTATTAAAAAACATTTCGGTATTTTATTTTTTTCTAACACATTGCTTGTAAAAAAACAAAAAAATACCTACTTGTATTTGCAATTGAAAAAGCTTTAAAATAAAAAAAAGATCAACCTACCCTTTCATTAAAAAAAAGTTGGGGGTCGCTACAACCCTTAATATAATTAAGAAAATAAACAAATCTCTTTATTTTATGCCCCATAGAAAATAAAAATTGACGTGTTTCAGGAATTTTGCGACAAAACATTATTTATTAAATTACAGGATTTGTTCCAGTTAAACTTTCCACTCTGTATTACAGTTACTTCTCGGGTTTTATTTTGAATCATTGTTGCATAAAAATAGTTTTTAAATTATGAAATAATCAAATAGAAAATGAAAAATTACAAAAACATTACGTTTTATAAGAAAATTAAGGAACAAATTTATTTTAAGGAATAATCCTGAAACATGTCAATTTTTGATTTTAATTTACCGTATTTTAAATTAATATTTTAATATACAGGGTGAATTACTTCCGAGTAACGAAACATTCCAATTTTGTCTCAATGTTTAGAATTAACCTACAGAGTGAGTCTAAAATAGAGGAAAACATTGTTTTCTTTTCTTCCCTGTATATGAGGGGAGTATGAAATTATTTTAAGACGTCAGAATAATATACTTAAAAGTACAGTTTTTTATCTACAAGTTGCAAAAAATATAAAGAAATCAGCCTACGCGTTTGGAAGTTAGAGCATTTTTATATAAATCAATAATTTGAATTGTTGGAATTTTAAGTCGGTGAGTGTATGATGAACTACATAACTTTATAAATATTCGAACTACAGCCTTTGCTGTATTCGATAGTTACCCAAACAGTGTACAGATCCTTGTTAAACCTTGTTTATTAAACAATAGCCCAGAGACACTAGAATAAAAGAACATCTTGTTATCATGTTAACAAATACAAATACTTTGAACCACCTGGTCACCGTCTGCCTGTACTTCCAACGTTTTTAAGGTCCTAGGATGAATCTACTCTAGATGTTTGAGACCAATGATGCTACCAGAGATAATTCAGCTGTATGTTTGAATGAACTTCCTCTTTTAATGATTTATTTTCGTAACAGATTATATTTCGTCTTCCATATTTCCTCTATTTATTGTCTGTAGTCCACTTTTTCAACAATTAGGTTTGTTATTTCTCTAATTTCAATAATAATATTCACATATTAAGTTGTTGTTATCTCTAATTGCTGAACTCAACATAACCTCACAAACTTTTACTTCTTCTTTTTTAAGTTACTGTTCTAACACTAACCAATTTGTTGCTATTAGTGTAATTTACACTATATTTTCATTTGGTTGCCACATGAGTACTAAACATGAAGAGGATTTCAAAAATAAAAGACACAATGATAAAGATAAAAATGATAACACAAAAAAAGTCGTCAATTTGTATAAACACAGATAAAGAAAATTTTGAGGTCAAGGAAGAAAAGCTACCATTAACACAAGAAGTAAAATACGTAGACCAACAACGCCGGTGACAAACAACAAACATTACCACGAAACATTTGACTGCCGCTGGTATGTAAACATTAAGAAAATTTTTTTCATTGGCCTCTCTTTTTGTTCGACAGTGGGTAATAAAATTTTTCGAACAATCTTGGTTTTCTTATTCCAATTACAGCATGTACTTAAGTATATCCACAGAACATAAAAATCAATTAATGGAAATATAAAATTATGGTTGGCAAATGGTACTCAATGGCAATCAGTCAACAAATTATACAGCTTGCGCTTCAACACTTCAAAACGATATTATAATCTATTACTCACCGGACAGGGACGTATTTAGGAGATTATTTAGAGGTGGCAGGCCGAGCAGGCGAAGACTTTTTTAGGGTCGGATTAATGAGGATAGTGGTAAAATGAATTTCGAATTGCACCAAAAACATTCTGTAAACAACTAACCAAGTATCTAATTGTTAAGTATGTGTAAACAAAATTAACTTGTACCCAGTAACGTATAAAGAAATATACAGTGTGGTAGAGACTGTATTTCAAGGAGAAGTCTATGCCATTCTTACTTCCGAAGAGAAGATAATATGAGTGCTTACAATAGAAGACAAGCTGTTTCTAAAGCCATAGAAAATCCAGAAGATATAATTAAAATCGTTCATTTACACCGCTCAACAATTCAAGTGGATATCTTCTTGCTTTTTTTGCCTTCTTTGTAATGTTTTCTGAGAGTTATTTGAAGGTTAATTCTTTGTCCAGCATCACTCCTAGGTGTATGGCTTTGTTTTTCCATTGGATCTCTTCTCTTTCTATGTTTATGTTTTCTTCTGGTTTTTCCTCTTTTTCTTGAAATAGACTGCTTTTATCTGTTGTGGGTTTATTTTGATTTTCCATGTTCTACACCATTATTTCTGATAATTGTAATAGTACCTATATTAAACAACGCATTTCATATGGAATTCTGTTATGACACGAGTTCAAAAACGAGTGTCACACTATACAGATGATGTTTTTGGTGATTGATTGTCTAGAATTAACTCATGAGATTAATCGTCTGTTTTAGTGGATCAAACCCTAATATCTTGATAATACTCTCCTAGCAGATATCACTGGATGTTTCCTGTAAATAGATTTTAATGTTTTTCTTTGAAGAGTTGTTGGTGTCACAATTCTGCCATGTCACATTATTATTTTGGTTTATTGATCAGCGAGACTGGTCTTGGTCTTGCGGTCTTGGTCTTAGTATTGCAGAAAATGCAAGACCAAGACCAAGACCAAGACCAACTTCAGGCTGCAAGATCAAGACCAAGACCGAGCAGTGCAAGATATACGCAAGACCAAGACCAAGCAGTGCAAGATATACGCAAGACCAAGACCAAGCCTGCAAGAGTCTTGCGGTCTTGCGTCTTTTAACCTTCAAACAAATGATGAAAAATTTAGACAATATTTTCTTTTGACACCAGTATTGTTTGATTTGACATTGTTTCAAAACCATGCAATGGAAATAAAAATCCAATAACTCCTGAACAAAAACTATGTTTATTTCTAAGGTAAGCTCATGGATAAGCTTTAGAGAAAGGTCGACCTGGACGTTGGTCATCTTCGGTGCTCTCTCGACCTTCAGAAAACCCAAATAGAGAATTCTCTATCAAAACACAATTTCAAACAAATTTGTTAAATTTTTCCGGTGGGCCCCTGGCCCTCAATTCGACCCTGTCCATATTTACCGAGAAAACGATCTAGAGAAAGATAGAAATACAAAAAAAATTAAGTATACGTGAGTGGAGAGATCGAGTTTTGATTGGATAAGGAAGAGTAATGACCGGTTCTATGTTAGCCACACTATACATTAGCCTAATATACGCTAATATACCATAAATACCACCTTTATCTAAATCATCGAAATTAAAAAATTTGTTCGGATCCAAAGGAAATTGGTTGGAACGTTTGGAAGTTTTAGGGATATTATTTTCGATTACTATTAAACAAGGTAATCAATGAGAACGTTTTCTATTTGAATTGGGTTAGATACTAAATAGAATTGTTACATGACGTGTTATTATGTCTCAATAATATTTGGAGCACTAAATTTACAAAATACGATTGATGGTTCATGTCTTTTAAAACGGATATTTACAAGTTTACAGTTTGATTAGTATGTCAAAACATACAATGCGTCCATAAAGTAATGCATAAAATACAAAAAAATTGTTTATTTTTGCCTACCCTGTACCATTTTGAAGCAACATATTGAGATGAACAAATAAGCTCAGAAAAGTTAATAAGTAAAACTTACCTCAATGAGTTATAATAAAAAGGATATCTTAATAATTTTCATCTAATCATCAGCTACTTTTTCTTTATTCCATCTAAAGTTTTTAATATAATAATCTTCAATGGTAAACATTCAAATAGATAGAGAATGTACTTGACATATTTATCTTGGATAGGATCCATGGTGTCAATCAATAACAATCCAAATGTGTACAATTCCAATAACTAGTCCCAATTCATATAATAATGTACAATGGATATAGTTTTCTTTTGAAGTCAAAGTTGTAATCTAAAATAAATAAAAATGGAACAAAATTAAAAAACTATTAATCTCATTCATATGTTTAACAAAGTAATGTGTAATTTTAAGTAGTTAAGTGTTTAAATTTGTTTTATAAAAGGCAGTACTTACAAGGTTACAAGGAGACCAATAGTAGTCTTCGATATTAATATAAATCATCACAACCTGAGATGTACCTAAAAATACCACAAAAACAGTATAAAAAAATGTAACAAACAAAGTTAAATTCAGTGTTTAAAAGTATAGAATAAATTTGACAGCACTAAAATCAGCCTATTTCAAATCAAAATTTTATAGGGAAAAAGTGAAATTAAAATAATGTAAATAGATTTTTTAGTAAATACAAAAGGTCAAATTAGCTTTATATAATCAAAAATATGATTGGAATTGTAAAATCATTACCCCAACTATATAAAACATAAAAGTAAAAGTAATTATTATATTAGTAAACAATTTAAAAAAAAGTAAATCATTGCAAATTGACAGAACCAACGTAAAACATATAAGAATTTTGAATCATATTGATAAAATAAATCAGATTTATAAATTAATCAAATAAATTATATAAATTTAAAGATAAAATTATATACAAAATTAAATCATCACAAATTGTTAGGCCCAACGTGGGGCTATGATAAATTAGACTGATAAAATAGAGTAATTAATAAAATATAAAATTATCTACAAAATTAAATCATCTCAAATTGGCGCCCAACGTGGGGCTATTGAGTAATTAATTAAATAGAATAATTAAATATAAATATAAAAATTAGAGAAAATCAAACCATCACAAATTGTTAGGCCCAACGTGGGGCTATGATAAATTAGACTGATAAAATAGAGTAATTAATAAAATATAAAATTATTTACAAAATTAAATCATCTCAATATATACATCATATGGAATCAGCTCAGCAAAGGCAACTTGGAAATTGAATAAAAGGGGGGGTTCCATTTGAAAAAAATGGTGATGACGTTGTTACACGAAAGTAGTTCACCCTGTATATTAGATTATGATTTGAAACAATAGTAAATTGAAATAAAAAACGATCCTATTTTGGGTATTTCTAATTTTATTGTTAATTTAGCCTGATTCCCTGCCTTCAAACATTGTAGCAAATTTGCTGCCAAGTAAATCAAAAGCAGCGTATCAAACAGCTTATTCTAACTGCAAAAAGTGGTGCAAAGTGAAGAAGATAAATACTGAAACAAATGATATCAGAAAAGGTTCTTCTTGCTTATTTTTCATAAAAAGTAATTCAACCTTTGACGATGTGGAGTCACCGTTCTATGTTACGAACAACAATCTATGTCAATAAAAATGTGGATGTCAATAAATTTACAAATTTGATTGCCTTGTTGAAAAGGAATGCGGGAGGAAATTTGCCCAAAATAATCAACAACTTTTAGTAAGAAAGATTTTAGTAAATTTTAAATAGAAGCTCCCCGAGGATGTTAGTGACTGCGGTTTTGTTATTAAAATTAGCATTCCACATACGAAGACAAAGATTGAGAGCATTTTTACAATAACCGAATGGATGTTGCTAGTTCGAAAATACATTCAAATGCGTCCAAGTCATGTAAAAAAACAATCATTTTTCCTTAAATATAGAATCGGGACATGCACCAATCAATTTATTGGCATGGACATTAAATCGTAAATTGTTGTAAACAAGACCCTAAATCAGTAGCGCACGTACAGTCGGCTTTAGAATAGCATATACATGTTAAATGTGAATTTCGTTTACCTACCGAAGTTATAAAAACGCCCTTCTTAAACAACATAGGAATGCAATTTTTAAAACGCCTACATTAAATGGTTTTTGGAGATTAAGTTTATTTACAAGGGACAGAGGACGGGCAATTTGTCAATAAAATACCTTATGCTGCAAACATTAAAGATGTGGGCGTGGACAACTGTTTAACTGACTTCAAATTTATTATTATTTAAACCGTGATTGGTTATACACAATAAATAGGCCGTCCTTAAAATTAATTCATTGTAAGCGATTTGAGTTTGAAAATGTATATGCTATTCCCATTGTAATTCCTATCGGATCAGGCAACGAATCTGACTCATCGTCGGATGAATACGACGAAATGGAAGTCAACAATTAAAGTGTTTTTTGCATGAATTTATATATAATTCTTACTTTTTAATATGTAGCATATTTTTATTTTAATCTGAATTATGTTTTAAAAAAATGTCTATGGTCTTGGGATCTATTCAGCTACTTGTTGCGACAATATTATCTAGGGTTTTTGTTGTGTTTGGGTTAGTTAATCCCTAATTACAGGATGGACTCTTAAAAAATAACAACAATTCCAAACAAATAAACTATAACTACTTTTAAATAATAAGTAGCAACCAAATAATAAAGAACTGGCTTAAATATTTTCACCGTTCTTCGATATCGACAGAAAACATAAAGAGAAAAAAACGTAAATTGGGTTCGCATTTCCAAAACCAATAACAACGCGCCATCGATCTCGATCACCAAATACAAAAGAAACAAACAAATAATAAGATGATGACGGTAAAAAAATTATGATTTGCGTTGAGCATTTAACAGCAAAACCACATCCTTTGAATGTCGTCAAACGAACAATTAAAAATAATTAAAAACTTATTGAATTGTATCTGCTGCGGTTACGGTTCCGGATAGTCAGTGTGGTCTGAAATTTTGTCAGAACACTTCAACTAGAGATACACTGCCAAAAAAAACCTATGCAATATAAATGAAACTAAAACTAAGAAGCAATTTTCTACTAAAAATATAATTTAGGCAAGGGTTCAATACTAGAAATGAGCTAACCTTGACAAAATGTTCTTTCTTCTTTTATATCTCCAACCATAGCAACTTAAGGGGCATAAATGTTTGCAGACCTGATAGAAGCATAGTCATTGGAGGTACTTGCATGCCTTCTTGGTGCAGTTTGTTCATCCAAAATTGTTTGCTCATTTCTTAATTCATCTAGAATATTTTCTTTTTTCCTCTGATTATATTTTGGTCACTGTTTGCAGAGTTGAAATAGATACAGGTCGACCTGGACGTTGGTCATCTTCGGTGTCCCCTCGACCTTCAGAAAATCTTTTATACCATTCGAAGACACGCGCACGAGATAGAGAATTCTCACCATGGGCCTTTTTCAACAACTTCAGGTCGATTCTGTTTGCAATAACATGATTATCTTTAGATTTAAGCAAAATGCCTGTCATTTATTAAAAGATCTTGCTAAAAAGCTGGCTGTTTCAGTAAGGTACTTTTTGTACTTGTTATAACTAACAAGGTTAGGTTAGGTTAGGTTAGGTTAGGTTAGGTTAGGTTAGGTTAGGTTATTAACAAAATTATGACAAAAATTGTTAAAATGGCATTTCCATTCTTTTTTCATGTCGATTTTTTAAATCAGTATGAAAGTAGAGCAAGTAGGTAAATTGTATTAGTTGATATTTAAGTTTATTACAAAGATTTTCAGATTAAACAAAATATCATGTCTTGACATCTCAGCTTGTATCTCAGTTTGTGTATCTCGGTTTGTGGAAGAGGGCAACAAGAATAAGTAATACTACAGTAATACTAACATGCTACTACAGCTTATATTACTAGGTACTTTCTGTTCAGTTTTACAGAATATTTGCAGGAAGTGTTGAGAGTTAACACAGCAGTGGTGGATTTACAATATATAATTTAAAAAGAATTTCTAATATACTTGACGTTTTATTAATCAAAAATGACACACACATATTATATGTATAAATAAACAAAATACTAATTGCAATATAAACAAAGCTAGTCAATGTAGTAAACTATCTACATCAACATCCCCTCTCATTGAAAGCTTTTGTTTTCTCCTAGTCCAATACTTCTACATAAAGTTTTTAGTCTAGGTTTGAATAGAGGCTTAGGGTGTGTTCGGGGAGCACGCTATTTGCGCCATTTGACGCTATCTAGTACTATTCCTCGTTTGCGTTATATGGCTCTTGGCGCTACATAGCTCGAAAGCGTGCTCCCCGAACACACTCTTAGTCAACATATCTGCATATTGAAATTCAGATCATCCTTTTACAATTTCAATCTCATTTTCTGCAACTAATTCTCTAACGAAAAAATGGCGTGTTCTGTGTTCTGCTTCATTATCCACAATAAGCTGAGGAATTTCCACTTCATTACAAGTTAAGTCAGAATATAGTCTTTTCAACCAAATTAATTCTCTGGATGCCTCGCTGCTACGAGTTTTGCTTCAGTGGTAGAAATAGCTATTGAACATTGTCTTTGACTTAACCAACTAACTGCACCTTCAGCAAACATACAAATAACTCCCGTTGTAGATTTTCCTGTGATTAAATCTCCAGCATGATCTGCATCACTGTAACCAATTAAATGATCTTTTAAACCTGGTTTATATACAATACCATAATTTGTTGTTCCTTTAAGGTAGCGAAAAATTCTTTTAACTTTTATCCAGTCTGCATGAGTTGGATTTTCAAGTTTTCTAGAAACGACACTGCAAAGTCGATGTCGTACCGAGTGCCTGTCATGAGATAAATTAGTGTACCAACCGCCTGTCTATAAGGTACATTGTTTTCTTCCTTATTTAATTCCTGTAGCACTGATTTATGCTTCTTGACTTATTCTGATATTCTCCTGGTACAATTTCTATCTCTATTCCCAGAAAATATGTAGCCGGTTTAACTGTAGTTTTAAATTCATTTCTAAGCTTTTGCAAAAACATATCTCTGAAACTTTCATGGTTTGATGGCAATAACCCATCATCTACATAAAGGGCTAAAATAAGTAAATGATCTTCTTTCTTGTAAATGTACAAGCAGGTATCTGCATCACTCTGTTTAAATCCAAATTTTAACAAAAAATCACCGAAACGCTTATTCCAGCATCTAGGAGCTTGTTTCAAACCATAGAGACTCTTCTTAAGCTGACATACTCTTTCAGTTCCATCGGAATATCCTTCTGGTTGAGACATGAAAACGTCTTCATCAAGAGCTCCATAGAGGAATGCAGTTGTTATATCAAACTGGGTTAATATCATTCTTTTACTTGCCGCTATACTTAGCAAAGACCTAACAGTTGCAATTTTTGCTACAGGGCTGATTACTTCATCATAATCATCTCCTTTCTTCTGCAAAAAACCTCTAATTACTAGTCTTGCTTTGAATCTATCAACAGATCCATCAGGATTTGTTTTTATTTTAAAAACCTATTTACTAGAAATTGCTTTTCTAATGAATTCATTTCCTGTTTACAGAATATTTGCAGGAAGCTTTAGATTTAGATAATGAACCTGATTATGATCCAGATATTTGGAGGAAAATAATTACAAATCACAGTCACAACAACAAAAACTAAAAAAACATTAATTATAAATCAGTCACAATTGTAAATCTATTTTTTTTATATGAAGAAAATTGTAGTAGCCACTTAAGTGTACTGGCCACTTCTTTAAGTGCACTATACATTTCATTTGACCTCTGAGTGTATGATTCTTCATTTGTGTTTTGTACTTTGGCACTATATGTAAAAGAAAAGTTAAAAACATTCTTTTTTATTACGAAATAGCACAAAACAATAATATTTACAGTGTTGTCAGCTTTAAAATTAGAATTTTTTAGCATTTCTATCAACAATATTGTTATGAATCAAAATTATTGTAGTCCAAACGGTATAAGGATTTAAACTACCATGTTGTTGTTGTTTAAAAGATTTAACAATATGGTTACTATAACAATGTTTAAATAGAATCGACATTATTGTTATCGGCACGAGAAAAAAACACGTTCATTTCTAGGTGTAAGACGGTGCATTGTTTTGGTGAGACAAAATTCTTTTTTTCTGTAAATGTGGCCGTTTTTCCGCATTTTTTGCCTTTACCTTGTCAAGTAATAATGCGTAGGTAGTATGCTCCTGTAATGGTTTTTTCTTTTTGAAGATAATCGATTAAGACTGTCCCAAAAAAACAGTTGCCATCACTTTCCCAACCGAAGGAACAACCTTTGCTTTTTTTGGAGCCGATTCTCCCTTCGCAGTACATTGTTTTGACTTTATTTTTGTTTCTGGAGTATAATGGTGTATCCAAGTTTCATCTACAGTAATTAATCGGCGCCAAACTCTGATTTATTGCGCCTAAACTGCGCCAACAGAGAGTTGGAAATGTTCATTTGAACACGTTTTTGGTCCAAAGTGAGCAAACGCTGCACCCAACGCGCGGACAGCTTTCTCATGCCTAAATCTTGATTCAATATGTGACAAACACGTTCTTTGGACATGTTTATAGCCTCTGCTATCTCCCTAATTTTAATTCGACGGTTGTCTAGCACCATTTGGTGAACCTGAGCGATATTATCGTCAGTGGTTGCATTTTTTGGACGTCTCGAACGTTCATCGTCACCCAAGCTGGTACGGCCACGTTTAAATTCAGCTGCCCAAAATTTCACGGTAGTAAATGATGGTGCAGAGTCCCCGTACACAGCGTCCAACTCGTCTTTGATTTTCGTAGGCGTATTGCCTTTCAGAAACAAATATTTAATGACAGTTCGATACTCGATTTTTTCCATTTTCATAAAAACACTCACATCGACTCACTCAAATGATTGTCAAACACCAACTGCGCGTCCAAAATGTCTGAAATTTTAGTGGGTACCTTTCAAAGCATGGGCAAACACATTCCCCAACTTTTGTTTACGAGTGCTGCCATCTTCATGTTGAGGTCGGAAACTTTTCAGGCAACCCTCGTATTATCTAGAATTTTCTTACAAATACATTCAAGTTATTGAATCTTCTTCTTTTTTATACGTTCTATCTTGAATACCAATATACAAAACCAAAATCTATTAGATGTATTCGAGTCCCCTATAGAGTGATTACCATAAATTCTATTAAAAAAAATCGTATATCTAATACTCTATTTTGTTCTATCGGACATTAGCACGCCACTGCACACGTCGATGATTAATCGATTCAACCAAATAAGGCAGTCAGCAGATGATCACCGACCAATCGAGAAGGTACTGTTGTGGTATGATTGATTGGAACGTTTGTTGAATCCACAAATGTTTGACAGTTGAAAAATCGTTGCAATAAGAAATTTACAAGTAGTTCCAACCATAATGAGCGTTTCTTTAATAACCAATTACAATTAAATGGCTTAAATGATCTGAACGGTGTCGATGAACCGTCGCTTTTGAGTCGCAGTACCACCCAAGAGAAACGGGGAGCTTTGTTTTTAAAACCGTGCAAGATTTCGATTCTTGCAAAGTGTGGATAGGATAAAGGATGAAAATATTTAAGAAAGGGACTTTTAGATTATCTGAATTTATACCCAAAAGATACTAAGAAACGTCAGAGAGGTTAGTCTTAGTTCAGTCTTTGAATCGAAACAAATTTGATATAATATAATATTCTAATAATGTTTATAATTTTAATAATTATTAAAAATACGAATAATTTCATATATTCATGTAGATAATCTTTCACAAAGCAAAATTAATGTAACTTAAAGAATATAAACACCATTAACAACACCGCTAAAACTATAAACATATTTATTTAAGACATAGGAGTGATAGGTCGACTTAACCTAGAGGTGAGCCACAAAAAAACTTTTTGTTGAACGTTGAACTACCCCTAACATGGAACAAAATCTAATTGCATATCAAAAATAATTACTAAATTGTACTAATACTATTGAACTTATTCAAAAAAAAGCACGTTATTTGTAAAAAATATAACCAAAACATAATTAAGAACAAACTAATTTTATTTTAATAGATAGAATGTTGAAACAGCAGCGTCTATTGTTCGTACACAAAATAATTGTTGAAAATTATTGCTAGTTTTATTATACCGACTGATTAAGGACAACGTGTTATTACGAACTTTCGTCATTTTTTTTATTTAAAAGGATGAAACTGTTTCTGAAAGAAATATTAAGTAGATTTTAAATGGTTGACACTATAACTGTACCGATGTACAGCACAATTTGTCATTATTCCCTTTTTTGTGGACTCTGTTCTTTAAATCTTCAAATAATTATAATTGTGGGAGCCTTTTTGTGACGCAATGGATTTTTTAAATAAATATGTTTTAAATAAGATGCTCTATGATTATACGAGGTCTGGCTATTAAATAACGAGACTGCTTATGAAAAAGAGTCTGATCATGGGACTGACTTAAGAAAAAGTAATATAGAACTGTTTTCATCAAGAATAGTTCTCTTCAGAATGTCTGTCTTTACAAAATATGGCGATCAGATGTAAAAGTTCAAATTTCTCCTAAACCCTTAATTTTATCGAGTTCAAACAAGAGTACCTACATTTTCATTAGTAAATGGATTGGAAAATTTATTTCTGAAATTTAAATATTATTCAGATGGTCCCTATTAAAATTACGGATTATTAACCAATGGGCACAAGCCGTCTCTGCTTATCTGTTCGTAATGTAGATTCATTTATACCGTCAAACACAGGACATGGATGTATGCAATCCGTCACTGGAATTTTATACTATTCCAATGTATAGTTTAGAAATTATGACAAAACAAAGGTTTTTATTTCGAAACTTTAGAGGTCTATAACTCGGAAACGAAGGCTCGTATGACAAAAATGTATTTGAACTTTTAACATTATTTTGACCTCTTCTATTTGCTCTCGAATTTTTGGCATTAAGTTCCTGGACACCCTGTGAAATATGAAATATTTTTCACAAAAATTATTATATCCAGGATAATCCCTTAGGGCTAATAACATCAAAGGCTTTAATATTATTTTGTCTTATAACTTTTTAATACTTCAATATTAAAAATTTTTTTGTAAATAAACAGTTAAAGTTTTGTTATAAATTTTTTTTATTTAATATTTCTACCAGTTTTATTGAAGAAGGACATAACTTTTAATTTTACAAGTCAAAAATTTTAATCGACTATACATGAAACGATAAATAGACTATGACTTTTATATGCCCATTCACAAAGCGCCGATTAATTTTGTTAAAAAAAACAAACATTAAAATTTAGTGTTAATAAAAGTCTCTCTCAAACAAAAATTGTAAAATATTCGACTTAGCTTATTAAAAACAATAATTTTCGACTTTTTATTGCAGCCCGCGCATATATTAAACCTTGTATATATATATATAGATACCTGGCGCCGATGTTGGACTATATATCATATTTCCATTAATCCTAATGTTAGAAATAACCCAAATCACAACAAGTCTACGAGGAAACGTCGAAGTTAATCAAAATATTATTGTCTATTTTTTTTGACGGTAATTAAATTAAAAACAAATGAATTTGAATGATTATTTTTATTTATATGGACTTTGATATATTTAATAACAACAGTTTTTTTCTGAATTCGCTTGGAAATGGCTATGTTCTCGGATCAATTTCTGAGCCCAAAATAAGCTAATCTGGTAAAATACTGTACGAGAATAGTATATTACATAACTAGTGTGGAAAGTGTAACATTTTGCACGAGGTAAAGTTTAGCACGAGCCGCGTAGCGGCGAGTGCAGAAACTAAACGAGTGCAAGAAATATACTTTCCAACGAGTTATGTACACTATTTTTCCTACGACCACGTAAAAAATCCTTCAACAAAAGTATTTTTTAAAGTAAAATCACAGAATACACCTTATTCTGTGGTAAAATCCAATCAGCCTTGGAACTTCACTATCTGGAGAACAAATTTTCTTTCAAGTGCATAACCCAGTAATCTTTTTAACACTTTATAATGTCAATTGAGTTTTTTTGTATACGTAGTATGTATTTGAACACAAATCACAACAAAGTTCAAATATTTTCAAAGTAATGTAATAATAATTGACACAAGATAATTGTAAACAGAAACACAAACATAACTTCAAAAATCCACATTCGACACATGTACGGAACATAACACAATATAAAAAAGAAGAATAAACTGTTCTTCTTTCTAAAAGTGTTTTTATAAAAATAATAATACTGAATAAAAATATGTTTATGTTTTAAAAATTTAAAAACCTAGAAGAAACTTTATTCTTACTTTGTACAGAAAAATTTGTATTGGCAATTACAATACAATATTTGACACAAGGAAGATTTAAAAAAATAAATGGTCCTTGCTTTGACATTCATGTGTTTTTACTATTGATAAATTTGACGTAAATGTCACAGATCATAGAACTATTTTTTTTTACTTTTCAATACGTGTATTGATATTTACTTTTCAATACGTGTATTGATATTAGCTACTTTCTTAAGTACAAATAATTGTGCAAACTAGCACTTTCATATGTGGTCGTAGGAAAAAATATTTCCGGGCTAGGTCTAGTAAAATCTGTCTCCCTTGCTCAATTCTCAAAACTTTTGATTTTTTGGGTTTGTAGTTGTCATTTTGACGTTTTAAGAAAGCACACAATTTTAAATAGAAAATCGCAATATCGAATATCTGCGGAGAAAATGAATCTGAAATTCGATGAAATTGCTGAGAATACTGCGGAAGCGATAGGGCAAGTAATTCCAGTTAAGTCTGCGAAAAGATATGGAAAAGAATATCCGCTGTTTTGCAACTGGCGTGAACAACACAGTTTGAAAAGTAGTGCTGATGAAAATGTGATGTTGGCTTACTTTTTGGATGTGGGAAGAACAGTTTTTTTAAAGAATATTCTTTTCAACAGTTTAAATTTTCAATCAAAAACATTCAACCCTTCTTCATTATGGTTGATAGCTTTTTTGAAAAAACAAAATGTAAACTAACAGGTCGGCTGAAAAGTCCCCGGTCTGACCTATAGATGACGACACTAGAATTAAATCCATTTCATTTTTAGATAGTATCAACCTTCAAAAGATTCGTGTAAAAATTTGACAGCTGTCGGACTATTAGTTTGTAAGATATTGCATTTTTAGTGAAGCAACTTTTGTTATATTCAAAAGATGGAAAAAAATAATTTCGTGTGCTTATTAAATATTGTTATTTGAATGGAAAAAATACAGTTGAAGCAAAAGCTTGGCTTGATAATGAGTTTCCGGACTCTGCGCCAGGAAAATCAACAATCATTGACTGGTACGCTAAATTCAAGCGTGGTGAAATGAGCACCGAAAACGGTGAACGCAGTGGACGCCCAAAAGAGGTGGTTACCGACGAAAATATCAAAAAAATCCACAAAATGATTTTGAGTGACCGTAAAGTGAATATGATCGAGATAGCTGACACTCTAAAGATATCTAAGGAACGTGTTGGACATATCGTTCACGAATATTTGGGTATGCGGAAGCTCTGTGCGAAATGGGTGCCGCGCGTGCTCACAATCGACCAAAAACAGCAACGAATTGATGATTCTGAGTAGTGTTTGCAGCAGTTAAGTCGTAATAAACCCGATTTTTTGCGTTGATATGTGACTATGGATGAAACTTGGCTCCATCACTACACGCCTGAGTCCAATCGACAGTCAGCTGAGTGGACTGCGGCCGGTGAACCGCCACCAAAGCGTGGAAAGACTCAACAGTCAGCTGGCAAAGTTATGGCCTCAGTTTTTTGGGATACACACGGTATATTGTTCATCGACTATTTGGAAAAGGGAAAAACAATCAACAGCGACTATTACTGTGCATTATTGGAGCAATTGAAGACCGAAATCGCGAAAAAACGGCCCCATATGAAGAAGAAAAAAGTGTTGTTTCATTAAGACAATGCACCGTGTCACAAATCATCGAAAACGATGGCAAAATTGCATGAATTGGGCTTCGAATTGCTTCCTCACCCACCGTATTCTCCAGATCTAGTCCCCAGCGACTTTTTCCTTTTCTCTGACCTGAAGAGAATGCTCGCGGGAAAAAAAATTGGCTCTGATACTGAGGTAATCGCCGAAACTGAAGCCTATTTTGAGGACAAACCGAAGGAGTACTACAAAAATGGTATCGAAAAGTCGCTGTTTCGCCCAAAAATGAATTTTGTCAAAATATTGTGTTTTACTATGGTAGACCGGGGACTTTTCAGCCGACCTGTTATCAGCCAAACCAGCTGAAGGTGTTGACAAAGGAACAAATTGAAAGCTTCATGAGGGACGCTCTAGATAAAGAATATCTATTACTCAAAGTGGTAGCATTACTTGGAGTTGCTGGAGGTTGCCGAAGGGAAGGATCTATAATTTAGAAGTTAGTGATATGGAGGATACGGTTACTCTAACTAGTAGTTAAGATTAACCAGACAAAAACGCATCTTCGACGAGCTTTCACTGTGATAAACAGTGATGAGGTTCACTATTTGGATGTGTTTAGAAAATACATGAATTTACGGCAACACGTCTACCTGAAAGCTCTTTTGGTGGGTTATAGACAAAGAAAATGTCTGTCTCAAAGAGCTGGTATACATACTGTTGGCGGAGGACCTAAGATAATAGCTGAGTTCTTAAAACTAGACCAACCAGAAAAGTATACAGGTCATTGCTTCAGGAGGACATCCTCAACGTTGTTGGCCAATGCTGGAGCTGACCTTAAAGTTCTAAAACAGCACGGTGAATGGAAGAGTTCTTCAGTTGCAGAAAAGTATATAGAAGAATCGATTGAAGGCAAAAACAAGATTGCAAGACTGATCCAAAGGGGCAGAACTTTTGTTGAAGTGCTACATCACAGCCTCACGTCTTCCGCGGTTACAGAAAACACTGTAAATCCATCAACAACTCCATTAATACATATTGCTGGCAACAGCAGTTGTACAATTAATATCCATCTTCAAAAACTTTATGTTGATTCACTTATTATTTCAAACAACATTGGGACAATTGAAGAGTACTGTAAAGTACAAGTGTGAAGTATGAAAAAAAAACAATTGACACGTTTGATAATGTTTCCAAATTACTCTAGTCTTAATGTACCATAGCAAAACCTACGCATAAATTAAAAATACTGACAGTTTAAATATTAAAAACAGAGTTTACTTTTTATTAAAAAAAAACTCTCACACAATAATAATGAGAACTTTGCTTTATACAATTTAAATGGTTATTGCAACTAAAAGCTCACTTTTGACACCGTTTGAAGCTTATTTTCACCAAAAAAAAAACAATATTATAGCAAAATAATATCCGGAAGTGTGTATTATTAAAACGATATTAATCCCGAATTTCCGCAATGAGGTAAAAAAAATTCTCACGTTCTTACAAGACAAAAGAACTACCAGTAATAGTAGGTTTGCGACCCATCTACATTCTTTAATGGACATATCATTCGCTATACCGGATGTCTCAATGAAGTGTCATTAGTGACTGGTGAAGAAGTCCAAGACAGAACCGCAAATTGGTCTAGCGGCGCCTTTGGTACTAATTTGTAGACCACCCTTGTGCCGAAAGGCCAGCTAATCGCCTTAATTTATTTACCTACAATGTGCCTGTATTTGACCTACGTGGTTATGTCTTTAACTATACTAAGTGACATAAAAATCCCAACACTCAGTTTAAATGATTTTATTTTAAGAAAATTTGATGAATTTATTTATTTTATTGAAATAAACAATTAAAATTAATAATATTTCCGGCCTCATCAGTTGTAGATTCCGGTTTTTAAACTGCTTTTTTTGATATCCACTAATAACCCAAAAATGAATATTGTAGCCGTAGTAAAAATCCAAATTTTTGGCTTTGGTGATAACATATTAGCCAGACTTTGTTATTTATTTATTTTTAGGCGCTTGCTGTCAACAACTCACTTTCACGTTATTAATTTTATATTTTTAGAAATAACATATGTGCTTTGATATACAGTGCGGTCCATATGTATGGAATAAATTCATTTGTAGCGTTATTATGTACTATATGAAAAAAACCTGAAACAGGTTGATTTTTATTCTTAAATTGACAATTTACAGTATGAAAATATTATCCCCCTCCAGCACCCCTTCGGAATTATAAGCACCCACTCGAAAATTTTAAATTACAAAGGGGGTCGTGTGGCACCTCGTTGGAAAGGGATTTTAGTCCTCTGTTCAGCAATATAAAGTTTTTTAAGTTTGGTGCAATCATAACTGAGAAAATTGATTTTTAAGATGTAAAATTTTGATAATGTCTCTAACACAAAACTTTACGTAGAATAAAGGTAATGATGTCACATAATGATTAGAATGTGTTTTTCAATGTATTTGACACTTAAATGTTCAAAATGACCACCATTCACTTCTTGACAATAACCGAAGCGATATTGGAATTCTCGTACAACATTTTGTATGACCTCGGGGGTTATTTTGTTAATTTCTTCCGTTATCCTAACTTTTAAATCAGCAATATTGTTTGGTCTATTAAAATATACTTTAGATTTTAAATAACCCCATAAGAAGTAATCGAGAGGAGTCAAATCGGGGGATCTAGCCGGCCATTCGATCGCCCCACGTCTTCCAATTCACCTATTGAGAAAAACCTCGTTTAAATAATTTCTAACAGTACGTGCAAAATGCGGTGGAGCTCCGTCTTGTTGGTAGTAAATAGATCGATCTATCTCATTTGGATGATTAACATCAGGAAAAACTCTTTGTAATGTAGGCACTAAAAAGTTAATCAAAAAATCTAGATAAACCTCATCAGTAACTGTGCCCTCAAAAAAATAAGGGCCAATAATTTTATTGTTAATGATACCAGCCCAAACGTTAACTTTTTTAGAATATTGAGTGTGAGCCTCACACATCCAGTGAGGATTTTCTCTGCTCCAATATCTACAGTTCTGTTTGTTAACCGTTCCGTTTAAATGAAACGTCGCTTCATCAGAAAAAACTATTTTGTTTATGAACTGCAAATCTGCGTTCATTCTATCCATCATCAATTCATAGAATTCTTGCCTTCTATCAGGATCATCTTCATTTAACTCCTGAACCAACTGAACTTTGTAAGGGTGGTATTTTTCTTTATGCAGAACTCTCAAAATAGATGATTTACTTACATCATTGTCGGCGGCAAGTTCTCGAGTTGTCTTATGCGGATTTTCCTCAATCTCTAGAAGTACATCTTTTTTCAATAGGAAATTGAACATTTCTACCAGGTTTTTCAATATTTTTTACATGTCCAGTTTCACGAAACTTTTTTTCAATTTTGCTAACTGTAGACTGCGAAACGTGTTGACCAGGGTATTTATTATTAAAAATTTCACAAACCTCCTTTTGAGTTCTGGTTTTATTACCACAACCAATCATAATTAAAATGTCTATTCTTTGAGTCTCGGACAAATGAGCCATAATTAAATTTAATACGCGCACAAATATTATACTGACGTCTTTTAGTAACTTTAAATACCTAAATGACAGCAGCCTACTAGATTTATATCAATTGTTTATTTAGTTTTTTGACTTTTATTTTAATATCTTCAAAGTTTTTTCCTAATATTTAGCAGAACATATACGAAAATACCTGATTATTTCTAAAGTTATTTTAATAGACCAAACAATATCGCCTCGGTTATTGTCAAGAAGTGAATGGTGGTCATTTTGAACATTTAATTTAAGTGTCAAATACATTGAAAAACACATTCTAATCATTATGTGACATTATTATCTTCATTCTACGTAAAGTTTTGTGTTAGAGACATTATCAAAATTTTACATCTTAAAAATCAATTTTCTCAGTTTGTTATGATTGCACCAAACTTAAAAAACTTTATATTGCTGAACAGAGGACTAAAATCCCTTTCCAACGAGGTGCCACACGACCCCCTTTGTAATTTAAAATTTTCGAGGGGGTGCTTATAATTCCGAAGGGGTGCTGGAGGAATAATATTTTCATACTGTAAATTGTCAATTTAAGAATAAAAATTGACCTGTTTCAGGTTTTTTTCATATAGTACATAATAACGCTACAAATGAATTTATTCCATACATATGGACCGCAATGTATGTATATTTATTCATATGTATATTTATTTATTTAAAAAGACCAGGAGTCTTTGCTGACCGTTAGGAAATAACTTTTAAGTTTCTTGGGTTTGCAGCAATAATGAAAGAGTACTCTTTTAAGTTATTTATTCCAAGCTTTCGGTTATGATTATAACCATCATCAGGGAGCTACAATTAGTTAGCATATTATATAATATGCAATAGTAAAAGTTTCAAATTAATTTAATTATTACATATTATATAATATGCTAACTAATTGTAGCTCCCTGATGATGGTTATAATCATAACGGAAAGCTTGGAATAAATAACTTAAAAGAGTACTCCATCATTATTGCTGCAAACCCAAGAAACTTAAAAATTTATTTGTTTATATATATTTATATATTTTGTTTTTATTTATAAATATTTTTGGTCTATTTTTTTATTTTCATTATTTTTTTAGTTTTATTTTATTAATTTTTTTCATTATTTATTTATTACTTTTTTTTGTGCACTTACAGTTTTCATTATTTGTATTATTAGTGCAGTCGAATTACGTGAAAAAGTGACCAATTTATGACTTAAGTCCGAATTGAGGTAACTAAGTGGAAAGGGGTAGGTTTGATAATTACAAATCGAAAGGCGACCATCCAAGATCTTAGATGCGTGCGAGGGGTGCGTGGTAGGGGTGGAAAGGGGCTGAAAACGGTTTTTTGCAATTTGCAGGGTAAATACGCATTTTATTGAAAAAAGTTAAATGGAAAAGTTGTAGATAATAAAAAAATCGACAACTTTTGTCTGAAACATTTTTTCACATAACCTAAAAATAAAGGCTAAAAAAGCGAAAAACCATAATTTTCGTTTTTTATTTTTTACTCAGCGAAAAATCAATATTTTGTTATGAAATTCACTACAGTGATAGCTTTTTGTATCCCAAAAAAGTAGAATTTTTTTTTACGATAACTCAATTTTTTTCCGACATATTAACGATTTTCGAAAAAAAGACCTCATTTTGTAACGGACCCCGAGGTCCGAATTTTTATTTTAGACACCTCTTGAAGGTCTCATTTTTTTCGTAATGACTTTAATTTTCATATACAATAATAAAAAAATACTACTCCTAGCAAAAAAATCGTTTAAAATCGAAAAAACTGAAAAATTCATAATTTTTCACGCGTATCTTTTTCCTACCCTTCTACACGTTATATTACTCTCAAAAATATTTCATGTACATGCATTTAATTTATCACACCTTATTGCAATTTGTAGGATTAAAATAAAGGAAATTATGGACGTCTATATTGATTAAAAAAATAAAAAAAAATTATTTTATACGTGCATACGATGGAATTATACAAAGAAAATACAATTTTACTGTTTCTTATTTTTAATTATATCTCGCCCTTTTGACTTGCGAATTACATTCTTCTTCCTCTTGTACTTCTACTTCATCGTCATCTTCACTGAAGGACAGTTAATTCCAGACAGTCTGCTAAAAAAAAATTCCTGCAGTTGCAAAAAAGGTTGCAGTTCTTCAAGATGCAGTTGTCGAAAACACGGTTTAAAGTGTACGAATTTATGCTCGAATTGCTACGGCGTTAATGATTGTACTAATATCGAGCAATCAATCGCAGAAATTGCCGATGTACATCCTTCAGAACACGTTGACCAAAACGATGCATTTCAAGATGAGAATCGCATGCCAGAAGAGGAAGAAAATGTCGAATCTGACCAAGAAGAATCAAAAAATGATAATGAAGATGAAGACGAACATGATAAAGATGAAGACGGAGATAATGAAAATGAAGACGAAAATGAAGACGAAAATGATGAAGATGATGGCTACATCACAGCCACACGTCTTCCGAGATTACAGAAAACACTGTAAATCCATCAGCAACTCCATTATTACATATTGCTGGCAACAGCAGTTGTACAATTAATGTCAATCTTCAAAAACTAGAATAAAAGCTTAGTTTATGTTGATTCACTTATTATTTCAAACAACATTGGGAGAATTGTACTGTAAAGTACAAGTGTACCGTAAAGTGCGATTTTCCGGACTCAAACGAGTCCGGGAAACGGCACAGTATGAAAAAAAGGTATATAGAAGATTAGGTGTATTGTATAATAAAAATAATAAACAAGAAAATCTGAACTCAATTTCACGGTAGGCACGTATTATTGTTGGTGAGGCGCCCGAGTTTCTTTCGAAAAGCATTTTAATTTCTCGTCAATGGAAAAAGTAAAAATCCAACACAAAAAAATGTCAGCGGGTGTTCCGTTGGCACAGCGATGGCTACCGGTTATTTCTTCTACGACTAGTGGCTGTTTACCGAAGATAATGACTCGATAGGTTATTCATTTTCCGATCTTATTAAGCGTGAAATTAAATTTAAACTGTTTTGGAAAGTAATTATAATGGTCAAAGAGAGCCTTCAACGATATCGAACGAATTAATCTATTCGAGCATACAGTGTGTGGCGAAATTAAGCAGTTTACAAAATGGAATTCGTACCTGAATTTAGACGATTAGTCGATGTAGATATACGTTTTTGTTATACAGTGTGGAACGGCAAGAAATATCAGCACACTATACAGCGTGTTCACGGATAAAAACCAATTTATTACAACTAGTAATTTTATCAACAAAATAATATATTTAACAACACAATTTATTTTACAATATTTAATACTAAAATTAACTGATTTTTTGACAGTATTGCCTGTTCCGAAGTATCTGTTTGTATGAAACATTATATACTTTATATAAATTATACTTTAGTAAATTATTTGTAATAACCCCCTTATAAGAGTACATAAAAAAAATTATGATGAATTTGGAATGATAAGTAGTTAAATAATACTCGCTTCCCGACCAACTAACACAGATCAAAGTTATTTATAAATATTCCTATTTTTTATTCGATATTAAGAAGAGCGATATTAACATGAAATACACTTTGATCTGTGTCAGATGGTCGAGAAGCGAGTATTTTTTAATTATTTATCATTCCAAACAAATATATAAAATAATACATACAGTGTGTAAATGCCAAATGGAATAAATTCATTATTTCGGTTACTGTACATATTTATAAAAAATCCCGAAACACGTCGAATTTAAATTATAACTTGACATTCTTTAACGTGAAAATGCAACCCCTACCTTCAACCCCCTTAGAATGACAGGTACAACCCACAATTTTTTAAATGGGAAGTATAGGCTTGTGATATATCATTTGAAAGGTCTCTTCATTCTCTATTCAAGAATGTTATTGTTTTTAAATTTGATGCAACAATTAACATAAAAAAAATTAATATCATGTTGTTGCCGAAATTCGCTAAAATATACTCGAAACTTATTACAATATACTTAAAACTTATTTCCTGTTTAGGTATTGATAATGAGAAAGTGAACAAAAACCATAGCAATGTGGTTTTTAGATGGTAACCCTTAAAAAACTTTAAAGAATTTCCCTGGCAACGCTATTTTAACAAGCAATAGTAAATTGTTTTATTTAAGTTGTCATTGTTGTGATTTAAGTATAAAGTTTGTTCAATACAATTCTGAAAAATGGTTAGATTAACGGAAATGCATAAAATAACAGTTTTACAAATGATTGGTTACGGAGATAACATCCGAATACAACAGGAAGTAACTCGCCTATTTCATGAGAAATTTCCTAATTTACCGCCAATATCCCAAGGAACAATAAGTAAAATAGAAAAGCAGTTTCGCGAGTTTGGTCATGTAAGGCAGATAAAAAAAGCAGCTGATAATGCACTGAGTGATGAACTCAAATTAGATGTGTTGCTTGAGTTTCAGGAAAACCCACATACATCGAGTAGACAGGCATCCACTACATTCAATGCTAGCCATACATAGATAGCAAACATATTAAAAGAAAATAAATTGCATCCGTATAAGATGATACCTACTCAGGAGCTCATGGAAGACGATTTTGATAGGAGAACTTTTTTTTGTGAGCAAATGATGGACATGTTGGATAACAATATTATCCAATTAGAAGACGTTATGTTTTCTGATGAGTGTACTATTTACTTAACGGTCATGCTAATCGGCAAAATTGCCGCTACTGGTCCACGGAAAATCCTCACTGGATGAGAGAAGAACACACTCAATACCCTCAAAAGGTTAATGTTTGGGCAGGGATTGTAGGGAACAATATTATTGGTCCCTTTTTTATTGAGGGCAACTTGAATGGCAACAATTATTTGGCACTACTTCAAAATGATGTCATTCCAACGTTGGCAAATTTATATCCTGATCCAGGTAACCCTTAAGTTCCAGCGAATACGATATGGTTTCAGCAGGATGGAGCACCACCACATTACCAACTTAATGTCCGGCAGTACCTCGATACAATATTTCCCAATCGGTGGATAGGGAGGCGAGGATCGATTGAATGGCCAGCGCGATCACCTGATCTTACATTATTAGATTTCTTTTTATGGGGATATGTGAAGAGCCATGTGTACAAAACTAAACCTTCTGATTTAAATGACTTAAAAGAACGAATAACGCTTGCGATTAGGTCGATCACGCCTGATATGTTAAATAATGTTAGAAGATAGTTTTATTTGAGATTAGGATGTTGCCAAGACGTTCGCGGAGAACATTTTGAACATCTACTTCATTAATATTTATAGTTCTTTTTCGTGTTCTAAATTTTATTACGTTTTGCATTACATTTTAGTTTTTGATTGTATTGTAACGAATTTCGGTAACAACATGATATTAATTTTTTTATGTTAATTTTTGCATTAAATTTAAAAACAATAACATTTTTGAATAGAGAATGAAAAGACCTTTCAAATGATATATCACAAGCCTATACTTCCCATTTAAAAAATTGGGGGTTGTACCTGTCATTCTAAGGGGGTTGAAGGTAGGGGTTGCATTTTCACGTTAAAGAATGTCAAGTCATAATTTAAATTTGACGTGTTTCGGGATTTTTTATAAATATGTACAGTAACCGAAATAATGAATTTATTCCATTTGGCTTTTACACGCTGTATATCGACTAACATAACTATTTGTCAAAACCACAGAATCAATCCGATATTTCGTATGAAACAACATCGAATTCACAAATTATTGTCATTACTGTACCAACAAAACAATTAAAATAATATAATTAATAATTAAAAACTATAATTAACTAAAAAATAATCTACATTTACTACCCTATTAAAATATTGGGAACCGATCTGATCTAAACGAGAGACAGTCAAAGAATAAAATTTTAGGGCTAACTTTATTATTGTAGTTACTAGATCCTATATCAAATTCTTTTTTTTTTATATTAAATAACGAGATGTCAATATTCTCAACGGGTTGTCGCCACCAAAATTGGTCATGGGTTGAATATCACTTCTTAGAGCCTTCTTAGACCCTTCTACTTTCACTCGCCTTTTGAGGATGAGATATTAACAAAAACTCATGGAGTGGTTGTGAAATAACTTTAATCCCAGTTACGGTTTCGGCTTGAACGTTTCTTGCGTTAGTTACGACCACCTCGGCAACTAAACCACTTTGTCAATTAATTTCTTTTTGATGCGAAAGTATTTAGAAGATATGTTTTTTGGACGGAATCCAAGCATATCGACTGTTTGTTTCTTTTGGTCCATTTCATGGACGTACAGCAGCATTTCCATTTTAAAATGGCTCGAAAGAAATGTCACGGTCTTGGTTAAACAAATAACCATAAAAACTTTGTGTTAATTTTGCGTTTAAGCTATTTTTGCGTACCTACGAAGAAATTTCGGTTTTTTAATACGGAACCAACTTTTAGGTATATATACCGATTGTCCCATAAGACGCATTATTTCGAAGAAACTGTTCAAGTTTTTTCTAAATTATTTTTTATCTAATGCTGGTTTATTGGTCTTGAACAGCAATGATTTGTTGCTTAGCAATGTTCCAGATTGTCGTATTTTCTTGCTATATCACATTGGGAGATGTTAGTAAAAATAAGTATTCAAGTTAAGAACAGGATGACCACATAAAGCTACACCTTATTTATAGACTGAAATTATTTATATCCAGCGTTTCTAGAGTCTTAAGAAGGTTTAGAGAAACTGGAAGTTATAATGGAAGACCAGTTCCAGCACGTCCCCGGTGTACTAATCCTGCAGATGACCGTTATTTAAGAATTCAGACTTTGCAAACTTGTCAGGCAACTGCAAAATGTTCTCTCTGGAGGCCGTAATGTTAGAATATCTGTCAATACGGTTAGAAATAGATTAAGGAATTTTGGAATCAGATCCAGAAATCCACCAGAAATTATGGAGGTGGTTCGATTATGGTATGGGGAGGCATCTGTTTTGAAGGCCATACTGAGTTAATTATGTTTCGTAGGGGATCA
The DNA here is from genome assembly GCA_035357415.1 of Ophraella communa. Lineage (NCBI taxonomy): Eukaryota > Metazoa > Arthropoda > Insecta > Coleoptera > Chrysomelidae > Ophraella > Ophraella communa. The sequence goes on along the minus strand of CM068992.1, from coordinate 30,142,025 downwards.
CTGACAGCTGATCGGTATCTAAGGGAGTTCTTGAGGAAAATGTAGTGCCATTTGTTCCAATTATTGGAGAGAATTGTATTCTAATGCACGATAACGCTTCGCACGTTTCCAGAATAACAATGGAATACCTTCAAGAGGTTTGTATCCAATTTTTAGATCGGTCAGCAGTTAGTCCAGACTTAAACCCAATTGATCATGTTTGGGACTACCTGGACAGGCGCATAAGAACTCGTAATATCGCTCCAGACAATCTTGATGAGGTAGAAAATGTTTTAATAGAAGAATGGGAATATTTGGATTTGGATTACAAAACTGACCTGATAAGAAGCCTTCCACATACAATTCTTAAATCCCTGAATTAATATCCCAAAACAATAAAGTTTAGCTAAGCCTATAAACCGTCTCTATGTTTTTAAGCTCTATTTTCTCTAACATTCATTGGAAATTACTTTTTCTATAATTAAATATTTTCAACGCGAGGCAAGGAGTAAGACAAGGTGGAAGTCTAAGCCCTCTTCTTTTTATTACATTTATGGATGACCTTTTAAAAGAAATGAAGGAAAAATCTAAACCATTGCATATTGAATACAGAAAATTGGGAAAAATAGATATATCAGTCTGTGCATTTGCAGATGATATTGTAATTGTTGCTGGAAGCGAAAAAGATTTAGAAAAAAACATGAAAGTTTTAAATGAAATATCAACAAAAATCAAATGACTATGAATAAATCAAAAACAAAAGTAATGACTGTAGCAAAAGATAAAAAAGATATGCAAATCTTCATTAATGTCGAAATAGAGCAAGTCGACAGTTTTGAATATCTGGGAATAACCCTAGAGAAGGCTAATAATTATATCATGCAATGAAGAAAAAATAACAAAGAAAACTAAAATGAAAGTTTACAAAGACAAAAAAGTAAATTAGGAGCTGCAGAAATGAGATATTTGAGGAGAGTATACCGTTGCACCGGATTTGACAAAATAAGAAAAGAAAAAATCATAGTTAAACTTTATTAAAAAATTAGATTATTTTGTAGAACAACGGCACCTAGGATGGTTGGGACTCTTACAAAGGATGGACAAAGACGTACCAGTAAAAGGAATCTAGGAGACAAAACCAGAAAGAAGGAAAAAACGAGGAAGACCTAAAGGAAACATGGGATAATATTATGGAAAACATTTAACAAAGAGAGGTAAAACTTGGAAAAAAGCAAAAAAATTGCGTTAAATTAAAAGGACTGGAATATGTTCATTAAGAATTAGTACACAGTTACACCCTTCACGAGTAGAAAGGGAATTGATTGTATATATACGGGGTTGGAATAAAGTATGAAACCAAGTAAATATCTTTTAAACGAAAAGAACGATATTTATGAAAATTTGCAGGTAAGTGCAATGGAACAAAACGCATCTGATGTACACCTTATAATATATTTTTACAGATTTTGAAAAAGCTTGTTATTTTGAATTCATACATACTGAGTTTAGTGTAAAAAAATTTGTAAAAACGAGGAAAATAGCACTTTAACCAACCGCCTTTGAGTTTTTTGCATTAGAGAACAAAACTATTTAGATAAACTAATTGATGTTGTTCGTATGCATAGTAATAAATAAACAAGTTTTGTTTAGTACGCCTTTTGTTCTTCAAGTGTCAAATTCTAATTGACGGAAATGAATTGCACAATTTAGAATGGTTCAATTAAGTGAAAAAGAGCGTATTGAAATTTTAATGATGATCGGTTATGGTGATCGTGTTAGAACTCATGAAGAAGTGAGTCATATTTTTAATAATTTGCATCCGGAGAGAAATCCTATATCAAGCTCAACAGTAACTAAAACATTACAACGTTTTAATACTGCTGGGATGGTAAAAAATTTGCTAAAACCTTGAAGACCGCGGACTGCAACGAACGAAACTGTTAAAAAAAATATTGCAATCGATTTAGAAGAATCACCTCAAACTTCCACCACAAATTTGGCACTAAACCATGGTATCAGTCGACGTTCTGTAGGAAAGATATTAAAAAGGAAACGTATCATCCGTATAAGGTACAGTTGGTTCAAGAATTGTCATTGACCGACGGCTGGAATTTTGCCAACGGCTAATGGACATCTGTAATGTCGACGAAAATTTTACTTCTAGCATAGTTTTTTTCATTGAGGCAACTTTTTGTTTAAATGGAACAGTTAATCGCCATAACTCAAGGTATTGGTCAAATGAGAATGCTCATTGGATTCATGAAGCACATACCCAGCATCCACAGAAGTTAAATGTTTGGATGGGAATTGTCGAAAATAAGCTTATAGGCCCATTTTTTATCGACGGAAATTTGAATGGTGACAAGTATTTGGATCTACTAAATAACGAAATTATTCCCGCACTTCAACAGAATGGGCAATTACCACAAAATATTTGGTTTGAACAAGATGGAGCACCTCCCCACTATGATAGACGGGTTGGGGGTTTTCTGGATGCGAATTTTCCAAATCGATGGATTGGACGTAGAGGATTCATAGAGTGGCCTGCTCGTTCTCCGGATCTTAGCCCGTTAGATTTTTTCTTTGGGGTTATCTAAAATCACGTGTTTACGTTAGACGACCAACAAACTTACAGGAATTGAGACAAAGAATTATTGATGAATGTGAACTAATACGTGGAGAAGTCTTGGAAAGAGTGACTGAAGAATTTGTTAATTAATAGGATGGCATATTGTCAGCAAGTAAACGGCGAGCATTTTGAACATTTGAAGTAATTTTGTTTCTCATTATTCTAAAATAATGAAATGTACATCTATTGTACTACTAACAGTGAGTTATTCCTTGTTTTTACAAATTTGTTTACATTAAACTCAGTATGTATGAATTCAAAATAACAAGCTCTTTCAAAATCTGTAAAAATATATAGGGTGTCCCATTTAAATTAAAGAAGTTTGTTCCATTGCAAATTTTCATAAATATCGTTCTTTTCGTTTAAAAGATATTTACTTGGTTCCATACTTTATCCCAACCCCGTATATACAAATATTTTCTACACTAGATAGTTCAAAGTTTGCGAACTGGATCCTCAACTACTTAAGAAATACGTTATAAAAGATCGGTGTCCCAGTGACATAAAATACTCCCGACAGCGAGCATCGGTGTTAGTAAACAACGTCTAAACTAAACACGAGATGTCGTTTAAAACGAGCCAGATCACATAAGAAATGTAAAATAAGATTAATAAAACAGCGAGTGACTAAACGTGCATTCAAATTGAAATGTCACACATAAACTTTGAAAAATATTAACATAGTTTAAAGAAATTATTTATATTTGTTGTTTAATGTAAGCCATGCTACAGATGTTGATCAATATTAAAATCATAAAAACATATAGGGTGTTTCATTAAAAATATAGATCATGGACGATGCCAGATTTGCGTGTATCATCTTGTACATATAAATTTATGCTTAAAAAGCTCACATTTCAATTTCAAAGTTGATATAGAAGATTATAATCTTCTAAACTAACCCAACAAATTTTATTCCACTCTGTATAATGGTATTCTATGAAGGATAGCACCCCAAGAAAAAAATGAGCTATTATTTTTCAATTTTTGGATCCGAAAGACTTAAATCAACCAAAGTTGATCGGTTTATAAGGAATGTAGTTCTTGAGGAAAATGTACCGTCATTTGCTGCAATCATTGAAAAGAATATGTAATTAGGTAATTAATGTAACCAGATTTGTTCAGCTGATGTTTAAAAAAAGAAACAAATATAGCACGGTGAAAAAATTAATTTCTAAATAAGGCCAACAAGTACTAATGTATTTTTAGGTGTATTATATGCTGACGGCTTAAGGTAATAACCGAACAAATTTCGTTATTGGTTTGGAGTGAATGGCTGTTAACGAATATTAATGCATGGAAAATAGGCCCGTAAATGAACACAAGTACGATTTATTCGGGTAATATTACACCTTGAATACAAAGACTTCTTACGCAAAACTAAGAAATAGAAAGATAAAAAAACAAGATTCATATTTTCCTGAAAAACTTGAATTATAATGACATTTGGCAGATCAGCAATTTTAAGGTGTTAATGAACAAATAAATCTTGGAAGTTCACCACTATTAAACTGTTTACTTTGATTGAGTCTTCATTCTATACATAGATAAGACGTAAATGTAACACAAATCTATTAAGTTATTGGAAATATCAGCATGATTAGGTTTTTTCCTGGTTTTTCTTTATAATTGCACACCAGGATAATTTATTAAGGCTAATAACATATAGGCTTTAATATTATTATGTCTTATTACTTCCATACTTGGTCTAGGCAACACTACTATGTCAATATGTCAATCTGATAATGCTATTTTTTAGCAAAACAACTGTCTTTGAGTAAAAAAAATGGAATTAAGAATAATGAAAAACTCTTCGTTTTACCAAAACTTCCAATATTTATTAAAAAATTGCTTTTTTAACTATAATGACAGCCGTTTCGCTAGACTTAGCATCGTCAGATTGACATATTGAAGTTACATTTTGTTTGTTTGTAGCTAGGTACCTGATGTTTATTAGGTAGTTATAAGGCTAGATCAAGTATGGAAGTTATAAGACATAACAATATTAAAGCCTAGATGTTATTAGCCCTAAGGGATTATCCTGGATGTATTTCCCTCTAAGATCAGTATAACTGTGCAATGATATAGAAAAACCAGGAAAAAACTATATCATGCTGATCTTTACAATAACTTAATATATTTGTGTTACAATTACGTCTTATCTATGTATAAAATGAAGACTCAATCAAAGCAAACACTTTAAAAGTGGAGAACTTCCCAGATTTATTTGTTCATTAACAACTTTAAATTGTGGATCTGCTAGATGTCTTTTTATTTCAAGTTCTTCAAGGAAATCTAAATTTTGTTTTTTATTACTAGTGTGTAGTATTTGGATGTCATTGATGTGTAAGAGTGAGGTTGGATGTTCAAGTAGGTGTTTTGCATAATTTGACTTATCTGGTTGTTTTAATCTATATGCTCTTAAATGTTCGTTAAATCTTACTTAAAAATTTCTTTGTGTTTGACCTATATATACAGCATTACACTTTGGACAATTAATTTTGTAAACACCAGATTTTTTTAATTTAGGTAATTTTGTTTTTACATTTAACAATTTTGTACCAATATTATTTTGTGTTTTAAATGATATTAATGCTGATGTTGCCGAAGATATTATTTTTGAAATTTTATTGGAAATAGTTCCACAATATGTAATATTTTCATAACTTTTAATTTCTTTAGTTTGTTCAGCAAATATTAGTTGTAGTGACACTTTCTGTTCTTTCTTATTAATTAGTGTATTTATTAAATGAATTGGGTAGCCATTAGATGTAGCTATTTGTTTTATGATATCAATTTCTTTATCAAAGTTAATTTTGTTCATTGGAATTGAAAATGCCCTATGTATCATAGAATTATAAGCTGCTAATTTATGTGTTATAGGATGATTTGAATTATACGGTATGGTTACATCTGTTTGTGTTGGTTTTCTGTATATTGAATAATTTAGTAAATTATTAACCTTTTCAATTTTTAAATCTAGAAAATTAATTGAATTATACTTCAATATGTCAATCTGACGATGCTAAGTCTAGCGAAACGGCTGTCATTATAGTTAATTGTAACACAAATATATTAAGTTATTGTAAAGATCAGCATGATATAGTTTTTTCCTGGTTTTTCTATATCATTGCACAGTTATACTGATCTTAGAGGGAAGTACATCCAGGATAATCCCTTAGGGCTCATAACATCTAGGCTTTAATATTGTTATGTCTTATTACTTCCATACTTGGTCTAGCCTTATAACTACCTAAACATCAGGTACCTAGCTACAAACAAACAAAATGTAACTTCAATATGTCAATCTGACGATGCTAAGTCTAGCGAAACGGCTGTCATTATAGTTAAAAAAGCAATTTTTTAATAAATATTGGAAGTTTTGGTAAAACGAAGAGTTTTTCATTATTCTTAATAAGATGGACTTTCAAAAAGTAAGGGTTAGTACAATCAATTTAAAAAAAATGGAGATTTTGTTAAAAAGTACTCAGCGTTCCTACTCAAAAATCTGACTTTATCAATCACAAAAGATACACTGTTACAACAAATTTTATTTAATATTTATATCACAACTAATTATTACAAACTCAAGAAATGTACTTTCAAACTCGCCATTTTGTATTTTGAAATTTCTTCGCTTACCTTCTGCTTCACAGCAGCTTCAGGATAAAAATGGCCACATTCTATGAAAAGGTTTCATACGATAAAAATGCTATCTTACCGCGGTTGAGTTCAAATGCTGAACTAACTCTAGAAATTATGAATTATAACTATTATTATAAACTTCTTATAGATGGTGCTAGGTGTATTAATGGAATTAACATAACATAGAATGTTATTGTAGAAAGAAGTATATTTATGAATTAATTTCTACAAAACATTGCTGGAAATGTAAATAAGTTATTAGGACCTACGGAATCCTTCATCAAATCCCAAATGTAGACATCAAGTGGTGTTAAATCCGGTAAATAAGGTGGTTACTCGAAATCTTTGCGACTTCAAATGATTTTGTTATCGAAATTTTCACGGAGTAAATTTGTGGAGCGTTTGGTTGTATGGATTATTGCTCCATCTTGGTGAAACCTTTGCTAACTGTTTCTTACATTGAGCGAACAACAAAAGGTTTTAAATTCTCTGTCACAATATTATGTTTGCACCGTTTTTCCTTCTATCAAGTTGATAACCAATATCAAGTTTCCCAAATATGATAAATACAATTAAAAAAAGTTTATCAAATGTGGCTGTATGAAATAATTCATCACAGCTATTTTCCCGGTCTAAATTGTAATTTTCTACCGACTCAAACGGTAGTGGGCCCGTAGCTCAAATTAGTTTATTCCGTGCTGCATATCTTTCATTAAGATCACTCCATCATTGAAGTGCCATTGACTTCTGTCTTTAGGGGTATTTGGCTAATAATTTTCTCACCAACTCAATTACGTAATAGTTTTTCATTTAAACGAAGCAATAAATGAATGAAACAATCTTTTTTCCATACTGTACGGTAAAGTGCCCTTTCTCGGACTCGTTTGAGTCCCTTTCTCTTCTTTACAGAATCTTTACTTTGCCACTGGTAAAAATGTACTCCAAAGCAATTGGTGACAGCAATTGCTGTATCTTCAGATAATCCTTACCGATTCCATTACAGATCTTTGATTATTTGAACATTTTTGATCAAATCGAAGGGCTCTAGTACTCAATGTAAACTTACCCTATTGGTTTCTTTGGATAGGAAACTTTTGAGTACCCCCTACAAGCATATCCCTATAATATAAAATTCTGGTAGGACATTTTTCGTACGAATTAACCCTACGTATGACTACGCCGCTGGCTTCTATTTGTCTAGGATGGCCGGAACGCCGTCTACTGTTTGCTGCTTTAATATTTGAATCATTAGAGAGGCATTGTTGGAAATGAAATAATATAACCGCCATGACGCTAATTCTAGTAAATAAAAATCAAACTAATCAGTATCATGCTTGGACAATGGACATATAATGATACGTAACACAGAAATGATTGTTTCCACAAATCTAATTGAAAGTTTATCTGGTAGATCTTGATTCCATTACGGAATCGATTTAAAAATCGATAAGCGGAGAGTTTATATAATTAAGAGGTGGTATTTGGTATTTGGCTCAGTCCAAACTGGACCATCGTGCATCCCAAGACAAAACCTAGATTAATTTGAGAAGATTACCGAATGCCATTCTTGGTTCCAGTTAGTTCCTTCACGACACCATTCAAGTCTTTCTGCTCTATGCTCTAAGCGCCAAGTGGAGGCGGTAAGAATGTAGACCAAAAGCCTTTATTTTTCGATAAACAGATGACATAGCAATCACCCTTCCAGCTACAAGGGAACCATTCATCAGCTACGGTCCTTGTTGATTCAGAACCATTTCTAAATTTTAGAATTCTTAGGAACCATGCTCGACAACACAACACAAAGTCCAACAGTAATCCCATAATGCAGCCTATTTCAAACTGGCTTAGTTGCCTAAAATTTGCATGCCTTCGTACCGGTGATATTTTAAAATGCTTAACCAAAATCAATGAATAAGAAATGGTCTATTCCAGAATCTAGACTTCTTGGTGGTAAAACACATGAGATAACTTTACAATGACAGGTGTGGGAAAACATCTATATAAAAAAAACCTTCGTGAACAAATTTCGGCAGTTGTTACTCCTCTAAAACAACATAAAGGAGGTAAGATAGATCCAGAACATTCGGAAAAATTTAAAAAAAAACATTCTAACATTAACAAAGATTATGAGTTATATAAAAGATGATTCCAGTCATCCGACCATTAATAGAACGAAGCATTGGACGATTTTGAAGGATTTAAATTTTACGTGGTCCAAAATCAATTTTAATTACTTCTTAACTTAATTGAACTTTTAGAATGCTCTCTATGTCCACAGTTGAACACTTTTCTCTGTAGTGGGACGTCTGCATCCAGATTGTTATAATTTTCTTTATATCTTCTATTCAGCGAGTCGGAGGTCTCCCTCTACTTCGATTGTTCACTCGAGGTTTCCACTTCAGATTCCTCTTTATCCTCTAGGCAATAAAGCAGCACTAAAACCACCCTGCCACGTACCCTGCCCTTCAGTCATTAACCTAACCATGCTTCCCTCATTAATTACCTCTCCCAATCTTTCTTCCATCTTCCTTCTTTCCTTTACCCATCTGGGGCATCTAAAGATTGTGTGTCCTGCATCATTCCTCTTCCCACAGTAGATCCACTTGTTTTTCCTTGCCTTATCTATCTTATATTTGTAGTCTCTAAAGCACCCATGGTCCGTTTACAACTGTTATATAATAATAGTCAATCCTTCTATATTTGGTAGATTAAGATTATTTGTCCATTTTTATTTCTATACAAAAGAGTTCTCATATTTTTTAAAAGTTCCTTTAGTTGTCCAAGGTTTGTGACGTTCAGTTATACAAGAGCAAAGAGGAAAAGCAGTAAGATCATCTTGTTAACATCGTCCATTTATTTTAAGTCTGCATCTGTTGAACGAGTATTCCAGTTTAATGTTCTTATACTTCAACAATATTTCTATGACAGAACTCTGAATTCACGCAGCTATGTATCTACGTCAACAACAATTCTCTTTTTCAGAACATTTTTGCACAATCACCAAATCTATTCTTTGGAGAGATAGTCAAATCACAAAATATTGTTTCTAAATCAATGTTGGCTACAAGAACTTTAACCTGCGTGATCCAGGAGCTGTAAAATAGGAAGAGTATATCAGATAAATTTGGTTGGGAAACTATTGAAGTTAAAGTAGTACAGCAAAACTCAAAAGAAGTCAATTTTGTTGGGAATTAAAAAGAGATTTGGCATTATAACGTTATTTTCCTATTCAACATGTTTGATCTAATGGTTAGGTTAGGGAGGAAGTAAGAATTACGTGTGGAGGGTTGGAGAAATGCAGGATAGCGCATGATATGTTGGATGAAGTGATTTATAGGAGAAAAGTGGATGTGATTATGGACGATACACGAGGGGCGGGGGTAAAGGCGAGCTTTGAGGTGGTTTTGGTTGGTAGGAGTCCTCTTGGGGATGAGTCCAACACTGTTGGGTTCTGCTTAAGAACCCATCGAACTTGACTTTCCCATCTCAGGTCTATAAAAAAACCTGCGTGATCTAGGAGTTCCAATGTCTAAGCTCAATGATCGTACGAGTAGCTACAAAATAATTCCAACAAATTTAATAAACGAAAAGAAAAATCCAAACCGCCGACGACGAAGAGTATTATCAAAGTTAAAAAGAATCATTTTTAATAAAAATTGGTTAGGTTAGGTTACTTGCACATTGGAAACAAAACCGTTCGCCTACCGGGGTATACCAAAAAAAAAGTTATAAGTCATCCTAATGTTATTAGCTAGTTTATTACCGTGTAATTCGTCCATTTTAATTTTTGGTCTCTGTCTCTCTCTACGTTTACAATGAGTTAATATCGGAGGGGAATGACAACAACAAAAGATTTGAGGTTTGATTGTCTTCGTGGCTTTTTTCCACAGTTATTTATTACATTTTTATTAAATCGATTTTTGCCATCTTTTGTTATTGTTTAATTTAGGACGAGTACAATAATTGAAAACTGAGATCTGTTCGAAGTTAAATGTTTTAAAGCAATGCAATCATTTTGAAATTTTTATCATTTACTTATTATGCTTCATATTTAAATAACTAGCTTGTAAGTAATTGAAATTTGATCGCAAGACAACGGACGCACATTGAAAAAAACACGAAAATCCTCATGGGCAATCGCAAAAAGGTTGCCCACCTATTAATTGATAGCCTGTTAAGATAATTCAGTGCTAATTCTGTGACTTTTGTCAGTCATTTGGTATGTATCTTATGGCTAACCTAACTATAAGTTTTAGAATTATTGCTGCCTTGATGTACATTTCTATAATTTCCCCAGAGATTGTTGTGTAGGTGTCGTCCTATTGAAAGAAGTACCCTTCTTAACTATGGTTCATTTGTTATAGTAATCAGCACAGTAAATTCAATATAAATGCAAATTGAGAATAATAAAAAACTCTTCGTTTTAACAAAACTTCCACTATTTATTTAAAAAATTGCTTTTTTAAATAAATAGTGGAAGTTTTGTTAAAACGAAGAGTTTTTTATTGTTCTTAATAAAATGGACTTCCAAAAAGTAAGGGTTAGTACAATCAATTTAATAAATGCAAATCCTTCAAAGCACAAGCAAGGGTGGCTTATGAAAAATAACTAAAAGTTCTATACATTTCTATTGAAACATATAGTCTGTACAAAAAGTACGAAGAGTAATAAACCCTAATTAAGTATGCAAGGAGCACCATGAAATTTTTGATAAATCTCTTAAATAACGCAATGCAGTGGTGTGTATTTTGGGAAAAAAATACGTTTTAAATTATAATATAATAAAAAATGAAAAGAAATAATTTTTGGAATACATTTATTACTTACATTTTATTCTATATCCGACTCGGAAGAGGAAGAATCGTTGTTGACAGTAATAATAATAGGGTCGATTAAATCATCACAAATATTGTCAATTTTCCACAAATTTGCCTCTACTTTGATAACATGCTCGATACAGTTTGTCCAATTTTCCTTACTAACATGACTTACAGCACTCTCAAACAATTTCACAACATCGTTTATTTTAAAAGTAGTATTTTTTTTCCAACTTCCCCCTTTACCTGAGCCCATATTAATTCTATGGTATTAAGTTCACAATGATAAGAGGGAAGTCGAAGAACTGATATACCACGAGAAGAAGCCATTTCTTCTACAATGTAGGTTTTGTATTTATTCTTGTTCATTTTTGCAATTCTGTAAAGTTCTTTCCTTAGTGGATCTTTTGGAAACTTAATATTTTTCGAAATAAGCCACTCCAAAAGCTCTGCTTTACGCCAACGACTTGTGGGCAATGCCTTTCGTAACCGTGAATGGTAACTTGCGTTGTCCATAACAATAACAGCCCCTTTTTGGAATCAGATCCAACATTTGAACAAACCATTCCTCGAAGACATCCCCTTTCATATCTTCGTGATAGTCCCCCGTGCGTTTTGAAATAAAAGTTAATAATCCACCATCAACAAAACCTTCAGAACTTCCAACATGGAAAATGATAAGTCTTTTTTCTTTTCCAGATGGTGGCTGCAAACCTAACGACAAACCATCCACGAATGTCTGCCTTCCGCTTTTAATGTTTTCATCTTGCCAAGATTTGTAAACTGTATATCCAGCATTTATCCAAGTTTCGTCTAAGTAGAAGATTTTCAAATTTTGTTCTCTGGCATGTCGAATGCTTCTTAAATAGTCTCTTCTCCAAAAAACTATTTCCGGTTTATCTATCAAGAGAGATTTTCTATTATGTTTTGTATATCTGAAACCCACATCTTTCAAAAGTTTGCATAATGTCATTCAGCAGAATTTTGTATAGTCCGTATCTTCTTGCACTGATGTCATAATTTTGTCAAGTGTTGGAATTTCCTTTCGTAAGTAAACCCATGGACTCTACGCCTTAGTCTTTGTTTTAATGACTCATCGATCTCAATTGGTTTTCGGCCTGAAGGAGTTTTAGGGGGTTGAAGAGTTCCATTCTTGCTTTCTTTTAGTAATCTATAAATTGTTGATTTAGCAACACACAACATAGCAGCCGTTAATTCCACAATATCATCAACACTTGCACTTGGAACCTTGTTTTTCAATGATATATAACAATTCAATATCAGAGTTTTTTATTTAAAGAATATATGGACCTATTTTTGGTCGTTTAGATGGTCCTTGGCTTATCGACATTGTTTGGTACTTGCACAATTAACATTCAACAAATGTTTTAAATATATTCCAACTGTTTACAATATTATGAAAACCATACAACTTTATACAACTTTACTCAAAGAACTAATACTAAGTACTGATTTAATGTACCTACTTTCTTTTAAAATAATATTCCCGATAATGTTTTTAAGAAAACTGGGTTGTTTGGAAAATCCCTCTCAATAATCGAATAATCTGTAAATAGGTGTAATCGTATTAAGCCGATTACAGTAGGCCACTTGCCATTTAAAATTGTGTTGCCTTTCTTTATCAAACTTACTAAAATTTATGTACCTCTATCACTTTTTTTTATTAAAATTAGTACATCCCGTTACCTCTGACCTAAATCGTATATTCTTTAGCATAGCTGCAACTCATTCGTTCAATACAAAATGTACCTTACGGTATACCCTCCTAAAATATATTTTGGTACGTCTATGAAATCTACTTAAATGAATGATTTATTACTCCTTGTCCTTTCTATATAGACTATAGTCATGGATGTTATTTTTCAAAGAGTCCAGCCTGTAATTAGGGATTAACTACTCCAAACACAATAGAAACCCTAGATAATATTGTCACAACATGTAGCCGAATAGATCCAATGACTGTAGAACCAAAAGTTTGTTAAAGCATAATTCGAATTAAAATTAAAATTTGCTACCTATTAAAAAGTAAGAATTAGATATAAATTAATATAAAAAGCACTTACTTCTTTAATTATCGGCTTCCATTTCGTCGTATCCATCCGATGATAAGTCAGATTCGTGCCTGGTCCAATAGGAATTACAATGGGTTCAAACAAATAATAAAAAAGAAAACTGCTGTCAACATCTAGGCATTTGGATTATTGGCAAAAGTACATTTTTCCTTTGTTTTTTCTTGTCTTAATACTGATATTTTTCATTCTTCTCGTATTCAAGTCGTTTTTTACGAATACCAATTTAAAAGTAACAACAGAAATTCAATTAAATCACACATATCGTCTTTAGAATATCGAATTCAGCGGTTAAAACATGATTTACTTGGTATAATTTATATACTCACACATGTATTGAACAGTAAGTTATTTTTTTTACTTGTTTAGTAGCCCTGATTTTTATCAAATTTACAACAAAAATGTTTCGGTTTGATTAAACCTTTTTAAAGAAATAAAAACATCAATTTAAAACATCCTTTTTCATTCTATTATGTTGTTAAATAATCCCATCTACATACTATCAAAAGAGATGCTTTAAAACATTCAATGAGTCAATTTCTTCATTACTTCAACTTACATAACATTACAAAACCTTTTAAATAAGTAAGAAGAACAGTTAAATAAGGTCCTTACATGATTTTTTAACTAATATTTGAACAGGATGCTGTAAGAAGATTAACTAACTTATTTAATTACAGCAAGGGTTCCTTTTGTCAGGATTCTGCTTTTTATAGCTAATGGATGTGCTGCACAGGATTAAAATTGTCCTTGAAATAAAGAGCTGTAAGAAAATCCAATTAGTATAATTTAAAATGTTCAAAAATAAAAACTGTCTTTTAGATGCACACAAAACTAGCTGCACAGGATCAGAATAGTCCTTGCATTCAAATAAAAAACTTTTATCCCTTGATGCCAAAGAAATCGTCAGACATGTTCATCAGAAGCTGGTCCAAAGGGGTTGGGCTTTTACTCCTGCTGTAAGAGAAGCCAGCGATTTGACAGGGATACCGGAATCATCAGTGATAGTTCACATTTCATCCGAGACGAATACGAAACGATAGTGGTGTTTCCAGAACCACTGATGACGGTGATAAAGATTTGATGAGAAGAACTATCTACTCTATCTACGAAAAAAACTTGGTGCCTTCTATCAGATCATTGCAAACAAGACTAAGGAGCTCCACTGAGATAAGGATATCAATTGGAAACCTATGGACACTTTTATCCAAACTAGGTTTCAAATACTGCAAAATTGACAAAAGGCAAGTTATTATGAAATCCCAACAGATTAGGCAAGTGCATTTTGAATATTTGACTGCCATATACTGTATTTAAAAATCAAAAGAGAGTAATTTCCTAGAATAAAAACTAATTCGGTATGCAAAACTATAGTACAGTACGTGCGGTAAAACTTCAATATTTGTAATGCATTCTAAATTGTTTTTGTTAATTTCAATACAAAATTTATTAAATTTCTTGGACTATCACATTATTTTATGATCTTTCATTGTTACTACAGTAGGCCTAAGAGGATTAACGTGCGTCATAGGTGTAACCAGATTAGAAAGGGATAATTGTTATTTAACGACCTCCGGATGGCAACAGCTTCTAATGACAGATATTTTGACTTAAATAGTGCTTAAGTTTCTAGAAATGCAGTTATTTGATTTTCGATTAACGTGACAAATAGTAGTGACTAAAAATGGAAGCAGTTTGTGAGTATACGCCAGTGAAAAAATTAAAACTAGACCATTTATCGCTCAATGAAAAGAGTGCTTTAGTGAATGTGTACCACTATTTTAAACATCAAAATCCCTCAAACACTATTGACAGTGTAGTTGAAACAACATCTAAGGCAATGGGATATGGAAAATCTACAATATATAGAGTTCTAAAGGAGGAAAAATCAGGTGGAGTAACCTCACCAAAGCCGAAACCAGGTAGACAAAAACTATTAAAAGTCAACGTGGACAAGTTTTTTAAAAATGCTATTCATAAGCTTGTTCACTCATTTTTTATAAACAAGCAAATACCAACTTTAGATAAAGTTTTGCAAGCCATTACGAATGATGTTGATTTACCCACAATAAGCCGGGATAAACTATGGAAAACGTTACATGAGTTAAAGTTTAAATTTGAAAAAATGGGCAGACACTCAATGGTAATTGATTCTGAAGTAATTGTATTTTGGAGAAGGCAGTACCTCAGAAGAATACAACATGTTAAAGCTCAAAATAAAAACATTTATTATTTAGATGAAACATGGGTTAATGAAGGACATTGTGTGGGAAGAGTTTGGAAAGACAAAAATATAAAATCATCCCATCAAGCTTTTCAAGAAGGATGTACTACTGGTTTTAAGGAACCTATAGGAAAAGGTAAAAGATTAATGATTTGTCATATAGGCAGTACAAACGGTTTTCTTGAGAATGGTTTAGTCTTATTTGAATAAAAAAAAACCGTTGATTATCACGAAGAAATGAATGGAGACGTGTTTGAGGAATATTTTGAACAGATGATTCAATTCATACCAAAAGGATCGGTTATTTTAATGGACAATGCAAGTTACCACTCCAGATTACTTGAACCTTTACCAACCACTAAATGGAAAAAGGATGAAATTGCAAAATGGTTATCTTCTAAAAATTTAGCTTTTGACAATACAATGCTGAGGGCAGAATTGTTATCTATTGCTAAAAAACAAGCAAAATTATAAAAAATATAATATTGAGGAGATAGCCAAAAAACGAGAAATTGAAATCCTTCGTATACCACCCTATCATTGTGAGCTGAATCCGATAGAATTGATATGGGCTCAAGTTAAAGGTTATGTTGCCAGAAATGACACTACTTTTAAATTATCAGATGTTAAAAATCTCTTCAATAAGGCAATATCTGAAGTAACAAGTGAAAATTGGCAAAAATGTATTAGACACGTTACAGAAATAGAAAAAAAAATGTGGGAGCTAGATAACATAATTGATATTACTATAGAGCCCATTGTAACTTCTCTAAAATCAGATGGTGAATCTTCTGATACAGAGTGCGAGAAACCATAACTTTAAAATTATTAATTTATGTACTTTAATTTTATTTTTAGATTTTTATTTTTTAAGATTTAATATTATCGTATTTTTTGCATGTTGCTCGTCAAATTTTATCCTTGCGGTTGGTTTTTTTTCTCATATACCTACTTAATTGTTTTTTTAGCTCCTCATATTAATTTATAAGTAATTGTAATTATCTGTACATATTATATACATATTTTGTAAATAAACATATGCCTAAAACAAAATGTCTAAAATAATATTGACTTTTTCTTCATTTTACCCAAATTAAATTACTACTTACGAATTATGTTTATCTATCTAAAATTGGTAATCTAGGTATAAATAACTAAAACAAATTAAATATTTCTGTTTCCATATTAATTTAATTTTGAAAACGCACGTCTATGGTTTACTGCCTTTAACACTGATAACTGCAAAACATTCTGGGAATTTACTCTCTCTTGATTTTCAAATACACTATAAGTGATTACAGGTCTTTACAAAGACCAATAATCTATTTGGATGAGACCTGACCCACGATACGCTGGCAAAAGTATGAACCGATGGAACAGTGCGATGCCAATCAAAACCTCCATCGAACAAAGAAAAACGGATCACGATTATTTATGCTGGATCAGAAGATGGTTGGATTCCAAATAGTTTGGGACTTTCGGCAAAGAACATTCAAGATTCGTCGTTGGATTACCTCCAAGATACTACATCCGAGTTGTTCGAAGATTGTTCGTTTATTTACTAAAGTTTGATTTAGTCTCTCATTGAGTCCATTTTAAAATGGTGCATCCACAGCTGTAAATACTATTGTTATGTTTTGCTCTTTCAGAAAGTCTTTAAATTCCTTGGAATTAATACTAGGGTATTGGTCTGTTAATACCATGTCAATATTATAGCTTCGTGTCACATTTTTATTAACTTGTAAAAATCACTGGAATCTTGAATATATTTCTATTAAAAAATTATTTTTGCAAATTTAATCCTGACCTGCATTCTTTACCCAAACTAGCCAATACCTGAGCTAAAAGTACCTAAGAAGTTTATTATGACCATCAGTCCCCTTTTATTGTAGGCACATTTTTTTTTGACTTCTAGGATAAATTTCTATAATTTCACCCCACCAAACCAAAGAAGCAACCTTTTGAAAACCCCCTTTGAAACGCGATAATAATTTAACAGCAATTAACAATGTTAACAAAATAATTAGCTACCATGATCTCGTGCATAATCCATCGCAGTTTCCATTATTTTAATCCGGCCGGTGGACTCCTCCTCGAATTTGCGATTGGTGGTAGTGCGCAGGTGAGTTACGCCCACTTCGAGCGATTGGTCGAAGAAGTTTTCCAACGAGCAGCACTGAGCGAGCCAGCGAGCGAAAGAGAGAACAGTTGCTGGCAGCTTGTGAATTAAGACAGTTTAGTTGAAGTTGTTGTTTGTGAGGTGTTAGTGGATTTATTTTTTGGTTTTTGTCTTTTTTCAAGTTGTTTTTCACGTGCGCTGCTGCCCTGGGTGAGTGTTTATATTGAACATTTTCAAAGTTAATTAATAAATACATTTTTATTATCGGGGTTATGTACGTAAATGAAGGATTTAACTGGTGTTGAACGCGAGTTTATTATTTTCAACAGTTGACATTAAAACTTTATCATATTGTAGGTGCTCTTGAAGAAAATTTTTGATTTTTCATTGTTTCCAAGTTGAACTCTTTCCTTTTGAGAAAATGTATAATTTGTTTTGAAGTATCTTGCTGATACCAAGCTGAAGCAGTCTCTCCATTTCTTAAAGTATGTAACGCCGGTCGTATGGCTGCTTCTAAAATGTGGCAATATCTTTCACCATTTAAATTTTCATCACAAAAATGTAATGCTAAAATTTTATCGTTTTTTATTGCATAAAAACCATTAAAACTACAACTATCCTTGAAATATTGTTCCCTACTAACATGTGGATTTTCATTAGACCAAAAATGGGAGTTATGCCGATTAAATAATCCATGTTTGCTAAACTTTGCTTCATCACACCATATAACTTTTTTTATGAAGTTTTCATCCTCTTGTGTCTTCATTAAAAACCATTCACAGAATTCTACCCTTCGAGGAAGATCACAGTTGCACCAAATGATATAAAAAAGATTTCGATTTGTGTTTTTTTAAAATGCGATGAACTGTTCTCGTCGAAAAAATAAGATCTCTCTCTCACAATCTCTAATGGAGGCATTTAAATAACCGAAAACATCAATTTCGTTTATGTCATTATCCACTAGTGGTTTATTTTTATTAATTTTTGTCTTAAGCAATCTTTTTACAATATCACCAGTTGCAAGTTAGCTCAACAATTCTATTACACTCGCCGTAAATTACTAAATCCTACATTTGCCATTATTTACTATGAAATACAAACTTGTAGAGAAAACTGTCAAAATAAAACGTTCTAACTATCAAATCTTTGACAGCCATGGCCTACCATTTACTAATGTTGAAATAATTAATTAATTAATAACTAAGATAATGAAATATGTCAAAAGTGGTTGGATTTAAGTATAGGGAATATCGATACCAAAGGAATTGGCTTAAAAAAACACACCGGAAAATGTAATAAAATATAGGGTGTTCTATTTAAAGTAAGCAACTTATAAATGATTTAAATTGTGCATGTTGACGGCTAAATTTAAAACACCCTGTATGAAATATCAATGGGTTGGACGTATGGAGTTAACGGGCAAGCTCTTGTTGTTTATTGGTTACAATTTCACGTTACTAGCTTCAATATTAATGGAGATATCGTTATTAAATGTGGACTAGGATTTTTTTAAAATACTTCATTTTTGGTATAGGACATTGTGCACAAATTTTATCTAAAATTTCATGTAGAATTCGAAAATAAAATAAAAAATTTTGTAATTGTAATAATAATATACAGGGTGAATCTTAACTATTGGGATATAGACTAAAGGCAGATCGTTTGGACCAAAATATGGCTGTAGGTGACGGCTTGGCTCAAAGGACTTGCCAAGATGACATTTGATATCGAGTATCTGTAGTTTCTTATGCTTTAATTTGATCAAACTTTAATACTGCATTTGTCCCCACGTCGGGCGCCAAATATGCGAAACAGTGCAACATTGAAAAATAGAAGAATTATTCTTTGTTGTGGATACTATTTTTTGACCCTGAATTTGTTTTTATAACTAACTCTCATAGAGGGCGCTAGTTACACGATTCATACAACGTATTATTCAACATAACTTTTTTTAGGGTAGAATTATTAGTCAAAACTCCAAGTGAACATAAACATCGTCCGTAAAAAGAATACATTTTAAAAAATTTGGATTGAGGGCTGTCCTTTCTCGCAATGTTTCACAAAAATCGACTCTAACCGGTAGATCGTCCGGCAAGAGTTCTTGAACTTGTCTGTAATGGTAAGGATGTAGCTGCTGCTCTTTAAGTATCCGCCAAGTAGTTGAAGAAGATGTATTTGTTTGTCTTGTCATATTCCTTACACTTAATGTTGGATTTTGATCAACTAAATTTAAAATAATATTTTCTTTATTAATTGTTCTTGTTGTTCTTGGTCTACCTGAATTTATTTTCTTTGGTATTACATTCCCAGTTTCTCGACAACGTCGTTCAACTGCTCTAAATGTTTTTTTACTTGGTAAGTTTCTTCTAGGAAACTTTTCTGCATAACGCGTAAAAGCTGCACTAAAGTTTCCTAAACACTCGCCTAAAGTTAATAACATGTCGGTGTATTCAACATTTGAGTACATTTTGTTTAACAATATCTAATTTTACAAATAACAAGGTTTCAAAACTCTATTTATTGTTGACTTATTGTCATAACAATCAATAAATGTCAATTTTACATGGCAAACTTAGAGAAAAGCGAACTTTATCATTAGTTTATACCAGGAGCGATTATTA
This sequence comes from Ophraella communa, assembly GCA_035357415.1. Classification (NCBI taxonomy): domain Eukaryota; kingdom Metazoa; phylum Arthropoda; class Insecta; order Coleoptera; family Chrysomelidae; genus Ophraella; species Ophraella communa. The sequence continues at coordinate 30,121,901 of CM068992.1, read as the reverse complement.
CTTCATAATTTTCAAATCAAAATATTCCGAAAACGGTACATAATATCGAGTTTTACCAAGAGTACCTTTTTGGTGCAGAATTAAACGATGTTTATGTTCACTTGGAGTTTTGACTAATAATTCTACCCTAAAAAAAGTTATGTTGAATAATACGTTGTATGAATCGTGTAATTAGTGCCCTCTATGAGAGTTAGTTATAAAAACAAATTCATGGGATATATCAGCTTCCAAAACATATTCGTATAAAATTTCATTGCAATGGTGCCAGTAGTTTCGGCAAAATCGTAAGAAATGTGTAATTTTTCATTTTCTTCAACGCCCTTTATCTTGAAAACGGATGGCGTTAGAAAAAAATTTTACTAAGCAAACCCCAATTATTTTTCAGTAGTTTACCTATCCTAGAGACGGTGTTACCTTATTTTGAAACACCCTGTAAATATATATATATATATATATATATATATATATAGAGGTCGTAGAAAAAACATCGTTGTTAATACCTGAAGAAAAGGATTTTCCAACAGAGTAGAATCGGTTGTAAAAGTTAATTTATTTTCTTGTATGTTGTAAATACAGAAAAAAGAAAATCGTGTTGGTTTAAAAGGTTATAAAAAAAGGCTTTAAGAGACAAAGTGACTAGAGATAAGGAAGATCGGGGGCATTTTTCGACACTAAAAAGTTAAAAGCTGTTCAGACGTCGAAGTCGGTCGCGGCGACAGACTTGAGCCGGCCAGCGCTGGCTTATAATGTCCATTCGAATTTTGTTTGATACATGCACTTACGCGCTATCTCATTCAGACCCGAACTAATGGAGTCTTTATCTGTTGGGAGTCTGCCTCGACCTGACTCCCTGATAGTGTCTTTGTTGTTAACACGGATTTTGTCATGTATCCTTTAATTACGGCCACTCATCGGTTTGCGTTCTTCGCATTCCTCGAATAAGACCACAAGCAATTTAAACTTTGGATTTTTATTGAAGCTGATGACAAATAAAAACACTTTTATTGGTCTACCTAATTTAATTTACTTATGTAGTTCCCTCTTATTAGAAATCCCTATATTAGTGGGTGTTCTGTTAGAAGTTGTCAACTAAAATTTGTAGTCACTGTTGATAGTGTACTTTGATACATTATTTATTTTGTTTCGCTCTGAAATGGTTTACTTTTTGCAAGAAAGAATTGAAATTGTAGATTTATACTACCAAAATAATAATTGTGCAAGAGCTGCTGCTAGAATATTTAACAGAAGACATGCAACTCATAAGTATGTAATTCAACTGATGGAAAAATTTACCACAACAGGGACTGTTTGCAATAAAGTGCATAAGCGAGAGGGACTCGTAAATAACGAGGCAATCCAAGTGGCAATTTTAGGGCAAGTCAACTTAGAGACTCAACAACCCCAATCATTGTCAACAATAGAGCGATCTTAAATGGCTTAGTAAACAGGCATAATTGTAGATATTGGGCTGAGAGTGATCCACAAATTATGCGTAAATTTCATACACAACATCCCCAAAACGTTTGGTGTGGTATCCTATTCGATAATAACAGGTCGGCTGAAAAGTCCCCGGTCTACCATAGTAAAACACAATATTTTGACAAAATTAATTTTTTTTATTCAACATAGTTGCCTTCAAGGGCGATACAGCGATTATAGCGACCTTCCAACTTCTCGATACCATTTTTGTAGTACTCCTTCGGTTTGTCCTCAAAATAGGCTTCAGTTTCGGCGATTACCTCAGTATCAGAGCCAAATTTTTTTCCCGCGAGCATTCTCTTCAGGTCAGAGAAAAGGAAAAAGTCGCTGGGGGCTAGATCTGGAGAATGCGGTGGGTGAGGAAGCAATTCGAAGCCCAATTCATGCAATTTTGCCATCGTTTTCGATGATTTGTGACACGGTGCATTGTCTTGATGAAACAACACTTTTTTCTTCTTCATATGGGGCCGTTTTTTCGCGATTTCGGTCTTCAATCGCTCCAATAATAGTCGCTGTTGATTGTTTTTCCCTTTTCCAAATAGTCGATGAACAATATACCGTGTGTATCCCAAAAAACTGAGGCCATAACTTTGCCAGCTGACTGTTGAGTCTTTCCACGCTTTGGTGGCGGTTCACCGGCCGCAGTCCACTCAGCTGACTGTCGATTGGACTCAGGCGTGTAGTGATGGAGCCAAGTTACGACTTAACAGCTGCAAACACTGCTCAGAATCATCAATTCGTTGCTGTTTTTGGTCGATTGTGAGCACGCACGGCACCCATTTCGCACAGAGCTTCCGCATACCCAAATATTCGTGAACGATATGTCCAACACGTTCCTTAGATATCTTTAGAGTGTCAGCTATCTCGATCATATTTACTTTACGGTCACTCAAAATCATTTTGTGGATTTTTTTGATATTTTCGTCGGTAACCACCTCTTTTGGGCGTCCACTACGTTCACCGTCTTCGGTGCTCATTTCGCCACGCTTGAACTTTGCGTACCAGTCAACGATTGTTGATTTTCCTGGCGCATAGTCCGGAAACTCATTATCAAGCCAAACTTTTGCTTTAACTGTATTTTTTTCCTTTCAAATAACAATATTTAATAAGCACACGAAATTCTTTTTTTTCCATCTTTTTGAAAATAACAAAAATTGCTTCACTAAAAATGCAATATCTCACAAACTAATAGTCCGACAGCTGTCAAATTTTTACACGAATCTTTTGAAGGTTGATACTATCTAAAAATGAAATGGATTTAATTCTAGTGTCGTCATCTATAGGTCAGACCGGGGACTTTTCAGCCGACCTGTTAGTATAATGAGTATAATATCAACAGAAGTTGTTTTATATTACCTTAATCTAATAACTTTTATTATATATTTTGTGTATTTGTAAAAAAAATTTAACTTGGAAATAATTTTTATTATACAGTGTGTCCACTTAAGTTCGCACCGTATGGGAAACTTTCTTATTATTAGTTTTACGAAAAAAAGTTATTCCTCATAAAAAGTTCTGCATGGTGTAAAAATTAAAATACAACCATCAGATATTAAAATTTTTCAGTCGTATACGAGGTATGTTCAAAAATATCAATTTTACCAAGAGCAAAGTACCTCAATTTTTTATAATATCGAAAATTGTTATCAAGAAAATTTATTTAAAATTGTAAGCTATATCTAACAAACATTTAACTCATTTGTTATCAAATTGACATTGATTTTGATATTTTTGTTCCTTTACCAATCAGTCACATTTGTGCTATGGATGATTTACTTCTATCTAGTAAAATGTCTATGTATTGTCAATGTATTCTATCTAATTGCTTCAGAGCACATAGTTGTTTCAAGATCAACTCACACTTATGCCTTAATGAACAACTCAAACCCAAGGATGCATACACATATGTTCAAAAGTTTGGAATATTGGAGGGTTTCGCTTCTTAATGCGTGTTTTAAGAATGTCCCAGGCATGTTCATGTTCAAATTCAGTGGAATTTGATGGCCATCTTAATGTGGATATTCCTTCTTCTTCCAAAAAATTTTGTACTGCAGCTCTTCGATGTGGAGGTGCGTTGTCTAGCATAAATACAAATCCATCACCTACCGGCCCCCGGAATAGACGCACAACAGGATTTAAAACTTCCTCGATGTACACAGCACCTTCCAATTTTCCTAATTTATTTGCTTGGCTGAATTGTAACCTGCGCCCTCTTACGTTGATTGTCAATACAAAGCTAACATATAGATCATTCTTCTTCTTTTTTATCGTCAGTCATTGTTTGAGGGTTACTGTTCGCTAGTGCGGTTGATTGAAAATTGTTTTTCCGTTTTAATTGTTAACACTTGGCGATTGCAATATTGTTGTTGAGTTCTTATTTAGGAATTTCATACAATCCTTTTTCTACCACATTTACCCACTTAATTACTGTTGTTTTTTATCCATTTTACACAATCATTCGTTTAATGAATTTATCTAAAGTTGCAAAAATACTTTACTTCGGCGAATTACGCACTAATTACCCGCCTGCTTGATTGTGTTTTTTTTCCTGCTCCTCGGTGACCGGTACCTCATCAAATAAAAATACTTCTGTGCAAGATTAAACTGATTAAAGAGTCGTAAATTTTTTGTTGATTTTTTGACATGATCGCATTTTACCTTTGGTAAATATACCCACTAATTGTCGAATGCCTCCGTAAATAAAGATACTAAGGAGATGGGACCAGTTTTTTTGATCGCATTGTCGGAATTATTGTTGGTTTTCTTCATTTTTCCACTGGTTTGTTACAGTTTAAAAGTTCTAAGATAAAAATCATTTAAAATATAAACTTGTAATTAAGATTTTCGACTGCAACTCTAGTCTATATAGAAAGGACAAGGAGTAATAAATCATTCATTTAAGAAGACGTACCAAAATATATTTTAAGAGGGTATACCGTAAGGTACATTTTGTATTGAACGAATGAGTTGCAGCTAAAGAATATACGATTTAGGTCAGAGGTAACGGGATGTACTAATTTTAATAAAAAAAAGTGATAGAGGTACATAAATTTTAGTAAGTTTGATAAAGAAAGGCAACACAGTTTATTCATAATAGAAAACAAACCAATCTGTAACAATAATTATTTTATATATTTTTATTCTTTTTGTAAGAAGATTAATTCAAACTTTGAATATTGTCACAAATAAATTACAATGAAATATATTTTTAAAAAATTAATTAAAGTCAAGATAGCAAGATATCGTTACAATTTTTATTCAATTCAAAGAAGCAAAATGAAATTTTTTTATTTGTATTACTCCTATATGTAGTGTTTGGGAAATTTTTCTCAGAAATTTTAAATGGCAAGTAGCCTACTGTAATCGGCTTAATACGATTACACCTATTTACAGATTATTCGATTATTGAGAGGGATTTTCCAAACAACCCAGTTTTCTTAGAAACATTATCGGGAATATTATTTTAAAAGAAAGTAGGTACATTAAATCAGTACTTAGTATTAGTTCTTTGAGTAAAGTTGTATGAAGTTGTATGGTTTTCATAATATTGTAAACAGTTGGAATATATTTAAAACATTTGTTGAATGTTAATTGTGCAAGTACCAAACAATGTCGATAAGCCAAGGACCATCTAAACGACCAAAAACAGGTCCATTATCTTTAAATGGAAAAACTCTGATATTGAATTGTTATATATCATTGAAAAACAAGGATCCAAGTGCAAGTGTTGATGATATTGTGGAATTAACGGCTGCTATGTTGTGTGTTGCTAAATCAACAATTTATAGATTACTAAAAGAAAGCAAGAATGGAACTCTTCAACCCCCTAAAACTCCTTCAGGCCGAAAACCAATTGAGATCGATGAGTCATTAAAACAAAGACTAAGGCGTAAAGTCCATGGATTTTACTTACGAAAGGAAATTCCAACACTTGACAAAATTATGACATCAGTGCAAGAAGATACGGACTATACAAAATTCTCCAGAATGACATTATGCAAACTTTTGAAAGATGTGGGTTTCAGATAATATACAAAATATAATAGAAAATCTCTCTTGATAGATAAACCGGAAATAGTTTTTTGGAGAAGAGACTATTTAAGAAGCATTCGACATGCCAGAGAACAAAATTTGAAAATCTTCTACTTAGACGAAACATAGATAAATACTGGATATACAGTTTCCAAACCTTGGCAAGATGAAAACATTAAAAGCGGAAGGCAGGCATTTGTGGAAGGTTTGTCGTTAGGTTTGCAGCCACCATCTGGAAAAGGAAAAAGACTTATCATTGTCCATATTGGAAGTTCTGAAGGGTTTGTTAATAGTGGATTATTAACTTTTATTTCAAAACGCACGGGGGACTATCACGAAGATATGAATGGGGATGTCTTCGAGGAATGGTTTGTTCAAATGTTAAGTTTCCAAAAGATCCACTAAGGGAAGAACTTTACAGAATTGCAAAAATGAACAAGAATAAATATTAATAGTAAATTAATATATTCAATATGTGGGCGAAAGCATAAAATTTATAGTTTCAACGAAAACTGACCCTAGCCATGTCAAGCTACTTTCCTTAACGATAGTACCAAAATTCTTGTGTCTTAATAGTAATGTGCCGACCCAAACAAAGCTACGAAGTCTCCCAAACTAACAGCAACCACAAAATTTGTCATATTTGATGATGAAATTTAAATTTATATAGTTTTTTTATTTGATTTCGTGATTTCATTGGGTTTTAAGTGTTACAGAATAACCCACATAACATTAGCTTCTCTGGAACGAGTCGCACAAAAAATATAGTGCGCTATAAAAGAGAGATACAGTTAAAAGACGATATTTAAACAAATATTATTATTACTGAAAGGATCTAAACGATGATCTGTGCCGTTTTATGGGGTTATAAAATTGATTTTGCCATTCGAAAGTCAATTAACTATAAAATTGCATTTTTACATTTCGCGTTCATGGAAAAACGCCATGCAAAAGCAATAAATTTTTGCGTCGTCGGTTCGAAAAGAGAAAAAAAAAGTCTTGAAACTTGATCGACAAACATAAAAATTTAATTATAATTTATAATGGCGGTAAATAGGTGCTAGTCGCTGGGATTTTTTAATAATTACGTTAAGGCAAATGCAGCTGTGACATCGCGCAGGTAAAAACAATTATTAAAAATAGATATCGCGGAAGTTTTATTAATTAAATTAATTAAATTCCATGTTCTAGGACTAATTAGCGATAATAAAACATTTATTACCGTCGGCTTGAAGGTCGTCGACAATCGTCGATATTTACGTAAGCTTAGACTTTATCTCGCACACATAAATTAAGAGAAAAATTAAATTCTAATTAATCTCAATTAATTCATATATATTCAAACATCATGTGCACATAAATATACAAATACACGTAAGAAAACTATCTTGCTTTACAAAGAACCAAATCTGTCCCTAAATACAATAAATTTTTTTATTACATATATTTATAATTTGTTCTTTAAAATTCAGCCAAAAATTGGTTTCATTAAGAGAAGAATCACTGGTGCTGGGTACATCGAGGAAGTTTTAAATCCTGTTGTGCGTCTACTCCGGGGGGTGGTAGGTGATGGATTTGTGTTTATGCATGACAATGCACCTCCACATCGAACAGCTGCAGTACAAAATTGTTTGGAAGAAGAAGGAATATCCACATTAAGATGGCCATCAAATTTCCCTGATATGAACGTCATTGAACATGCCTGAAACATTCTTAAAACACGCATTAAGACGCTATGTGGCTTTCTGCCAAAAATATTAAGGAATCTTGTGTTGATTATCACGAAGATACGACAGCAGAGCTTTTTGAAGATTGGTTTAAAAATTGCCTGTTACCCAACATTCCGCCAAACAGCGTTATAGTAATGGACAACGCAAGCTAGCATAGTCGACAATTGCAAAAAATTCCTGGCTCAAAGAATACGAAATTGGAGATTCAAAACTTATTCATGGCTGCTAATGGCTAACTAAAAATTCATTAATCCTGGCGGTCCTCATAAGGATAATGCGAAACTGTTAACAAATTATTGTATTATCATCTGACCTTGATACGTATGCAAAGTTACAAATTAATCAGACTTCTAGAAACCAATGAAAATGAACCTGTTACACATAGCTACAATCCAAGCTAATAAAAAAGTCTTGAAAACTGCTAGCTAAAACTTTGATTAAAATATCAAACAAAATGACAACCCCATACCTAAACACAAAGCAACCAAGGCCCTCATGGTGTGCAGGAACATTGCAGGGAAGAACTGGGGATGCAACCCACGCATTCTGCAATGGATGTACACATTGTGAGACCAATTATCATATATGGGGCAGTGGCTTGGGGTGCAAGGGCTAATCTGAGTACGACGAGGAAAAATCTCTCGAAGATTCAGAGACTAGCCTGTTCATGTATCACTGGAGCAATGGGAACTTGCCCCACTGCTGCAATGGAGGTGATTTTAAACTTGACCCCACTGCACATTCTGCTAGAAAGTTTAAGGAAGAAAACAATATATATAGAATGATCAAAGAAGGAATTATCAGGGAAAAACTTCGATCACTTCAATTTGATCAAACTTATGAAATGCCCCAAGATGATATGCCAAAGACATTCAACTTTGTGAGAAAATTCATCACAAAGTTGAGTAATAAATCTGAATGGGATGAAGACACCATACAGAATGAAACCAGAATACCATATAGAGGTATACGGACGGTTCCAAGCTAGACGAGGGAACTGGGATAGCAGTTTTTGAACCGAGAGCCAAATACTCAGAAAGCTTGGGCACATACCTGAGCATCTTCCAAGCAGAAGTCCGCGCCATCGAAAGATGTGTGGAATTCAATATTGGAAGAAACTACTGCAGACAAGAGATTGTGATCATGTCGGATAGTCAAGCAGCCATCAAAGCGCTGAGCTCAAATATAATCAGTTCGAAGATGGTTTGGGAATGCCTAGGCAAACTAAATGAACTAGGCCATAAGAACACTGTCACCTTCCTATGGGTCCCGGAAATAGAGGGGAAGGAAACAGCAGATAAGCTGGCAAAAAAAGGAGCTGAAACCCCACATTTGGGACCAGAACCATCTTGTGGGATCAGCAGTAGAGTAATCTTAGGAAAACTAAGGGAAGAAATGAAGAAGAAAAAATCCAAGTACTGGAATCAGCTTGAAGGACTGAGGCAATCTATGATACTACTGGGGAACTATGACCAGAAGAGATCTCTTAGCTGCCTCAACCTCAGTAAAACAAGGCTACGAATTCTAACGGGAATATTAACCGGGCATTGCCGGTTAAGAAGCCACATGAAGAAACTAGGGTTAGCAGATGAAGCAAAGTGCAGATTCTATGAGGAAGAGGATGAAACCTCAATACACATACTTTTAGAATGCCCTGCCTTGCAGAATTCTAGTGCTAGATACCTAGGAGCACATGAAATAGAAGAGGGGGATCTACCTGATTTGAAGCCCGACGATGTCCTAAACTTCTTCAGGAAAATAGGACTCGAGGAGCTGCTATAAATCTGAGAAAATATCAGAGCATGGTAAGTAAGGGGGGACACAATAGATCCTATAGGTCGCAGTGTAATTATCACCCCTAACTCATACATACATACATACATAGATACCTAAACTTTATTAGAAGACTTTATACGTTAAATCATCAGCTAGCTGGTACTTATGTGAAGCTTAATAAACAATTCTTAATATTCCAAGTTTCATTTGAAGCTGTATCAGAATAGAAAAAAAGAAGCCGAAACATTATTGGACGCTTCTGTCTTACCAAATTAATGATCAAATTAGCCCTAATGGCACTTTTTAATGGCCGATTCAATGAAAAGATAACAAAGTTTTATGTTTGGTCGCGATAATCAAGCAACTGAATCGACTATTACGATATAGGGACGGCGGCGGTTTTGTGCGATGAAACCGGAAATAGTTGTAAGTGAGGCAGGTCGGAAATTCCCATTTCCGTTGTTATAATTGACGACTATATATGTATATATAAGAATATATTTGTAGGTGCGAATACAGTTACAAATATGTAATGAAACAGCAATTTATGTAATTTTAATTAGGAGTTTTTTTTCATTAATTCAATCAGATTTGTGGTTTAATGTAGACTAAAAAAAAATGAAGTAATACGTTAAAAATTTTTGATTTATTCCATTTGGATTTTTTTGTATAGTTAGTCTACGAGGGTTGTCTGAAAAGTTTCCGACCTAACAAAGATACTAGACATTTTTTGTTCAAATTAATTTTTATTTTTCTACATAGTCTATACACTTCCAAATAGTACTCGGCGTCTTTCTCTGTAAAATAGTTGTTTACGAAGGTGATGGCCTCCTTATTCGACGAAAATCTCTGTCATTAAAAAATATTGAAAGTTTTCAGGAAAAAACTTACGAAAATATTTCTCCTATTATAAAAATTGATTAACGGATTATAGGAACTTGATATCAGAGGAAATGCACTGGTTTATGTTGGTGGATATTTTTTACGTAGATGTCTCTGTAACATTCATGTCAAACTTGTTTACAATATTGTTCATCATCCGAAATAGACAATTCTACTTCATTGTGTGAACTCAAAGCTTACAGTCACAGTAAAAATATTTTTGATGGCTTAACAGTACCTCCCAATAATTTTTCAGAGTATTTAATAAGATCAGAGAATATGTTTGTTTTGAATTTTAATAATTATTGTATACAGGATGGTATAGGAAACATATTTTTTAAAGATTTTTCCAATGCAGAATTCTCCCTCCCATATGGCAATAAAGATTATTTACTTTCATTGTTTACAAGAGTTCGAATCTACTATACAATCAAATTTTTAAACCCACAAATAAAAGATCAACCTTTAAATAAAGAACATCCGAAATATAAAATTTTGCAAAATATGTAATAATTGAAAAGAGTTTGAGATGTCGATATCATTTGTTTTTATGAAATAATTAAAGATTTTATTGCACGAAAATTGTTTCTTTATTTTAGAATAGAGTAAGCAAGTCTACCTGAGTTTTATTACTGTGTTCGAGTACCCTTATTGTTACTACAAAGATAAACCCTTACAAGGTTTGCAACATGTTTACCAAATGTTAAAATAAATGGAAACTTTCACTTTTTCAATCAAAATAATCTTAACTATAAATAATATAATATTTTAACAGAGATAAACTATTGTACATGAAATCAACATATTTCAACATAAGCAAATAAAGTCTTTTCTCTGAATTCCCTTTTTAAGTATTTTACCCTTTTACCTGTCCCAATTTAAGCAATCAGGTAATTAATGTTAGCTATTACAACGAAAAGTTTCTTCATTGTTGTTATTAGAATATTATATGTAATAATCGCAATAAAAGATAATACAAAAATATAAATAATGAATGAGATCAAAACACCCCACGCTTAACCCTCGTAGACACACTTTCGAATAAACATACCCCATTGACCCTCGTATAACGTATTTTTGCTATTGTACCGATGATTTACGGCCGCTCACAAAAAAAGCGACAAATTTTACTACATCAAAGGAGTTACCAGACTTGTTAGAATTTCTTTGGACCATGGTAAAAATACTTATAAAGGATTAAAATTTGACTAGAAAAAATCGCAGGTACTTTACTTTGTTAGAATGAAATGGATCTCTGGCACAAGTGTCTTTCTGTTCGTTATTATAAAATCTATCTTCTACGGTGTTTCAGAACAAGCAAAACTTTTTATCAAGAATGACATTTTTCACTAAAACTAATAGGTATTTAAACATTTTTCACCTATAGGATACCCCATCCGTGGACACGCTGTATATTAGTATTTATATATTAGTATATTAAATTAAATAAAGATTTGCTAAATTCCTAATGCGGACCTGATAAATAAGATTTAATAGATGTTCTATCACAACGCCCTCAATTAGACAATGCTCACACTAATTTGGGAACAATTTTTTAAGATTCCTTTTTATATGTGACAAAAGAGTTGCCTAAATTTGTAAAAAAATGGCACCATTTCTGATTTCTTAAAAATTACTTTCAAAGAGCTTTTAAGGAAAAAAACGAATTTATTGTAATTTTTAAAAACACTGACTTATGAGTAGATATATCATCTATTCAAAGAAGAAATATTTTTAAAATCATATCACGTTTAAGTGAGATATTAATCATTTTATGAAATGTAAAAATAGACATATTTCGGGAATTTTTTCTGGATGATTCCTTGTACTCTCAAGCTTCAAAATTCTTTATTGAATAACTTTATATGTCTAGTATACTACTGATTTTTTTCAATTTTCATTGCCTTATAGTTTTTGCTAAAAGCTCTTTGAAAGGACGTCGCGTTTGCCTATATTAAATACACTGCCAATGCCCGGCCTTAAAACTTTTGTAGAGCAGTTTATTTGATAGAATTAACACAGGAAATCGGATTATTCATAAAATAAAACTTATCTTGTTGTCTAAACGTGTTGCTGTTCTTTATTTATTCATTCAGTTTCTTATAGCAAATTCTATTTACATTTCTCTGTTTGTAGAAGGTTTTTATCGCGGAATCTGAAACCATAAGAACGTTTCCCATCGAATAATCGTGATCGATATGATTTATTGGATTTGATTTTGTTTTTATTTGATACTGGATGCCTCCCTGTACTTTGTTGGGTTACTGCGAAGTGGAACATGAACCAAAGAAGCCAAAAAAAAACACGGGCAAGTAAAAGAAGAAAGAGTACTGAACTATTTGCGGAATGAAAATGACAATTTCATTCCTTGTATTCTGGGCGAGCAAAAAGTGAAATTCCGAGGAAATGAGCACCAAACATCTATTATCTTTTTCGATTTAATTAAAACATAAAATAACCATAAGCTTACGTTGATGAAATTATTCGCAAACGTCACATTCTTTTTGTGGAACTGGAAGGCCGTTGGATCTCGTTCGAAGAAAGGACATAGGCGCACCTCAAAATTATTTATTACTGATAAATTAACTCCAATGTTAAAATGTCATATACCTACAAACTATTTTGTCATTTTGACATCGATAAAAAAGGTGCATCCTTTTTTATCGCTTTTTTTTATCGCATGTTCCTCAATCTAGTAGGTGTGTATCAATTTTGCATTATTGTTGACAGGTATTTAATTGTCAAATTTAACAATATAAAACAATAGTACCTTTTCTTTGCAAAAAACATAAAGTATGAACCGATTTGGAGAGGTTTCACATGAACAAATTACAAAAAATATTGAAGAGTCAATACCGAAGTCAACAAAAAATACGAAGTCATCAATATGGAAACAATTCATGGAGTTTTGTCAAAGCCGAAATTATAAGTAGGAAGAGAATACTACAATACAAGATCTAGCAAAAATATTAAAAGATTGGGCTTTCAATATGAAAAAAAAAGAATGGAGAAGATTACAAAGAATTTGCGATCAAAACAATATGATGGAACACGACTGCTAAAATGTTACAACAGAAATATTTTAACGAATATGGTTTGAAATTTGATCCTTTTACAGACATAACCTTTAAAGAAGCTCGGGATGCTAGAAATGCCAAAAGAAAACAACTTCAATTGATTCCAACAAAAAGAAAGACGTGTTCTTCAGCAATAGACAAAGAAAATATAATAAAAATGGCAACACTATGGAATATAAATGAATCTGAAGGGCTGCAAAAAAGATTCTTTCATATAGCTTCTTACGAATTGGCTTGGAAAGGAGGAGAAGCTGTTAATTGCAAAATTTATTATTTTAAAGTAGAAAAGAACCAAAATGGTCTTCCTACGGGTAGGATTGAATATAACACCATATTTTCGAAAACGGCACAAGCCGGCTCGAAAAAGTTAACAGACAGCAAATGGTTGACTAGAAATGAAAGTGACGAAAGTATTTGCCCTGTAAAACTATTTCATTTGCTAGTAGAAAAAAGAAATGAACATATTACTTCTGACCGATTATTTTTAACTCCAAATCCTTTTTGGAAAAATAAAAATTCTAAAGGTTGGTACAAAAATGTTCCTTTAGGTATTAATACCATATCTGTTTGGACAAAAAATTCTGCTGCAAAAATTGGATTGGACATAATCAATAATAAAGTTACTAACCATTCAAATCGTGCCAGCGCAGTTTCCCAATTAGCCAAAGCAGGAGTTAGCGATCAACAGCTTATTAAGATAACAGGACACTCGTCATCACAATCGATTAAACCATACCTCCAAATTGACCCCGAACACCATGAACAACTTATAAATAATTTGAGACCCTCGGAAACAGAATATTCAACATACGTAGAAACACGAGAAGAAAACATTAAAATCAGTACTCCCCAACCAATATTTAATAATTGTATTTTTAACAACTGTTCTTTTAACTAGTTTAATTGTTTTAGAATGAATAAATTTTATTGTTTCTTTATATAATTAGTCGTTAATTTATCTTAGCAAAATCGCTCGACGATAAAATCGCTCGACCTTCGGTCTCGCGATTTTATCATTTCAGTTTTTTTCGTAATATTACTGATTGGCAAAATCTTTCGATGAATCGAAAAATTTTCCGGTAAAAAAAAAGCTCTTGTGTATTTACTGTTGAAAAAAAAAATTAAGAATAATAAATAACTCTTCGATTGAACGTAACTTGCAAGTTTATTTGAAAAAATTATGTTTTAAATAACAATGACGACCGTTTCGCTAAGAAGCATCGTCAGATTGACATGCAAACGAAGAGTTTTTTATTATTCTTAATAAGATGGACTTCCAAAAAGTAAGGGTTGGTACAATGAATTTAATTGAAACGAAAATCAAAAATATCACTTTTAGAAATGATGAAGAACACATAATTACACATTTTTGTCCAAAACAGTCCCATAAAGCCTTAATTACACTTTTGTTTCCTCAAGTATAATGTTACCTATTATACACTGGTGAATAATGAATCATTATTCACGGTATGACGTCTCAACAGCGCGTTTGTCTAAACTAGGAGTGATAACAACAGAAAATGACATTTCTTTGTATATAGTCCGTGCAAAACAAAATTTGATACTCGTCATCATAACTTTACGTCGACACGTAGATATAGACAGTGTTGCCGGACTTCTATAAGTTTACAAGATTTAAAGATCGATTCGAGTAAAACTATCCAAAACAACTTATTTGAAGTGACATCAAACAAAGTACCAACATAATTTTTATACAGGGTGTTTCAAAAAAAGGTAACACCGTCTCTAGGATAGGTAAAAAACTGAAAAATAATTGGGGTTTGCTTAGTAAAATTTTTTTTCTAACGCCATCCGTTTTCAAGATAAAGGGCGTTGAAGAAAATGAAAAATTACACATTTCTTACGATTTTGCCGAAACTACTGGCACCATTGCAATGAAATTTTATACGAATTTGTTTTGGAAGCTGATATATCCCATGAATTTGTTTTTATAACTAACTCTCATAGAGGGCGCTAGTTACACGATTCATACAACGTATTATTCAACATAACTTTTTTTAGGGTAGAATTATTAGTCAAAACTCCAAGTGAACATAAACATCGTTTATTTCTACACCAAAAAGGTACTCTTGGTAAAACTCGATATTATGTACCGTGCGCTACTGATTTAGGGTCTTGTTTACAACATTTTACTATTTAACGCCTTTTCTTAGCTGCCAATTCCAAACAAATGAACCATAAACAAGTATTATTTCTTTCTAAATTAACTCAAAAAAAAACCGATTGATTTTTGAAAATATTCCTAGATATTTCAGCTGTGTACCTATATTTGCCAAAACTATAATTTCCCATAGACAGGATTTTATTTTTATTGGGTTTAAGATTAAATCCTTAAGGATATTATCATACCACATTTTTACGTACAGTAACAAAAAATTTATTACTGAATACAAATTACCATTTAAATGAAATCATTTTACATGCAAATTACTACGATAAATTAATAAAGTTAAAAGCCACTAGGCAATAAAGTTATTGAATTAAAAGAAATTTTTAATTAAAACCTGTCGTACGGATACTAATACGGGGGAAGTTCGAAAAATTCTCATTACAATTTACCCAAAAATTGCGAAAATCAGTTCAATTATTTTATCTAAAAGTAAAAAAACGTATTTGTTGACAATTGCGATTCGTTATATTTTCTTGCACACGCAAAGATTAATTGTATTGTTAAATAAAAAATCTATCGATGGATCTGGTTTAACATTGTAAGAAATTCAAGGTCTACTCGTTTAAGGTAATTATACCGTAGGAGACGCTAATCGCGTTAGAAATAAATTTACATCGGGAAAAGCAATTACCTTGTACCGTTACGAGCTTGTTTTGAACATCGAAGTCGACTCGATGATGGATTATTCTAAATTAATCATCATTTCCATATATTTAACCATTGATAAACTGTTAAAGAAACTTGCATTCTGTTTGGTAATAACTCGAGGCATTAGAAACATCGTCAGGTTCATTTAAATCTCACAGATACTACTACACTTACGAAGACATCTCTAATTCTACCGTTTTAACAAAAATATCCATCTGTGGTATTTAAGTTGCCATGAGATATATTTTAACTGGGTGGTAGTTGATATTGGTGGTTGATAAATACACTGTTACACTAAAATCATTATAATTATATTTCTAAGTATCAAAACTAATTACAACACTTCATTACTATAAAAATAACTTTAAATATCTTTAAATAACTTTAAATATAT
Source organism: Ophraella communa (assembly GCA_035357415.1). Classification (NCBI taxonomy): domain Eukaryota; kingdom Metazoa; phylum Arthropoda; class Insecta; order Coleoptera; family Chrysomelidae; genus Ophraella; species Ophraella communa. The sequence continues at coordinate 30,105,692 of CM068992.1, read as the reverse complement.
ATAGTCTATATAGAAAGGACAAGGAGTAATAAATCATTCATTTAAATAGATTTCATAGACGTACCAAAATATATTTTAAGAGGGTATACCGTAAGGTACATTTTGTATTCAACGAATGAGTTGCAGATATGCTAAAGAATATACGAGTTAGGTCAGAGGTAACGGGATGTACTAATTTTAATAAAAAAAAGTGATAGAGGTACTTAAATTTTAGTAAGTTTGATAAAGAAAGGCAACACAGTTTATTCATAATAGAAAACAAACCAATCTGTAACAATAATTATTTTATATATTTTTGTTCTTTTTGTAAGAAGATTAATTCAAACTTTGAATATTGTCACAAATAAATTACAATGAAATATATTTTTAAAAAATTAATTAAAGTCAAGATAGCAAGATATCGTTACAATTTTTATTAAATTGAAAGAAGCAAAATTAATATTTTTTATTTGTATTACTCCTAGATGTAGTGTTTGGGGAATTTTTCTCAGAAATTTTAAATGGCAAGTGGCCTACTGTAATCGGCTTAATACGATTACACCTATTTACAGATTATTCGATTATTCAGAAGGATTTTCCAAACAACCCAGTTTTCTTAGAAACATTATCGGGAATATTATTTTAAAAGAAAGTAGGTACATTAAATCAGTACTTAGTATTAGTTCTTTGAGTAAAGTTGTATGAAGTTGTATGGTGGAAAAAACTCTGATATTGAATTGTTATATATCATTAAAAAACAAGGATCCAAGTGCAAGTGTTGATGATATTGTGGAATTAACGGCTGCTATGTTGTGTGTTGCTAAAACAACAATTTATAGATTACTAAAAGAAAGCAAGAATGGAACTCTTCAACCCCTAAAACTCCTTCAGGCCGACAACCAATTGAGATCGATGAGTCATTAAAACAAAGACTAAAGCTTAAAGTTCATGGATTTTACTTACGAAAGGAAATTCCAACACTTGACAAAATTATGACATCAGTGCAAAAAGATACGGACTATACAAAATTCTCCAGAATGACATTATGCAAACTTTTGAAAGATGTGGGTTTCAGATATACAAAACATAATAGAAAATCTCTCTTAATAGATAAACCGGAAATAGTTTTTTGGAGAAGAGACTATTTAAGAAGCATTCGACATGCCAGAGAACAAAATTTGAAAATCTTTTACTTAGACGAAACATAGATAAATGCTAAAATGTTGAATCTGGAACCGTTGGCGAAAATGATACCGAAAACCGTTTACACTACCACTACACCAACACACACTTTTATATGCCTGACGCGCGTTTCGATAACCAAGTTATCTTCTTCAGAGACCGAAGGTAAAGTTTACCTTGTGTAAACGGTTTTCGGTATGGATAAATGCTGGATATACAGTTTCCAAATCTTGGCAAGATGAAAACATTAAAAGCGGAAGGCAGGCATTCGTGGAAGGTTTGTCGTTAGGTTTGCAACCACCATCTGGAAAAGGAAAAAGACTTATCATTGTCCATGTTGGAAGTTCTGAAGGTTTTGTTGATGGTGGATTATTAACTTTTATTTCAAAACGCACGGGGGACTATCACGAAGATATGAATGGGGATGTCTTCGAGGAATGGTTTGTTCAAATGTTGGATCTGATTCCAAAAGGGGCTGTTATTGTTATGGACAACGCAAGTTACCATTCACGGTTACGAGAAGCATTGCCCACAAGTCGTTGGCGTAAAGCAGAGCTTTTGGAGTGGCTTATTTCGAAAAATATTAAGTTTCCAAAAGTTCCACTATGGAAAGAACTTTACAGAATTGCAAAAATGAACAAGAATAAATACAAAACCTACATTGTAGAAGAAATGGCTTCTTCTCGTGGTATATCAGTTCTTCGACTTCCCCCTTATGTGAACTTAATCCCATAGAATTAATATGGACTCACGTAAAGGGGGAAGTTGGAAAAAAAATACTACTTTTAAAATAAACGATGTTGTGAAATTGTTTGAGAGTGCTGCAAGTCATGTTAGTAAGGAAAATTGGACAAACTGTATCGAGCATGTTATCAAAGTAGAGGCAAATATGTGGAAAATTGACAATATTTGTGATGATTTAATCGACCCTATTATTATTAATGTCAACAACGATTCTTCCTCTTCCGAGTCGGATATAGAACAAAATGTAAGTAATAAATGTATTCCAATAATTATTTCTTTTCATTTTTTATTATATTACAATGTAAAACGTATTTTTTCCCAAAATACACACCACTGCATTGCGTTATTGCTTAACTGCTAATCCTTTAACAATGAAGAAACCCTAAACTTTGCTACAACTGAAACAAATACGGGGTCGATCTACCTGGTTTTTAGATTTACGGAAGAAATGTAATTTAAAGTAAGAGATTTATCAAAAATTTCATGGTGCTCCCTGTAAAGGTTTTGCATACTTAATTAGGGTTTATTACTCCTTGTACCTACTTTTTGTACATACTTATAAACGTGTATATAAAAATTAGGTCGAAAAATGTATTACTGACTTCTCTGTCGTTGTAATTTATTTACCGAAGAACATTTTTTCATTCTGATAGATTAAAATATCGCAATGGTAATTTAAAGGTCTTTTTAAATGTTTTGTTTGGCATCATATCACTTAATGCCGTTAGACACGGTAAAAAAATAAGTCTATTTATTTATAGAATGTCACAACTAACTCGTACAGTCGATTCTAATGCGGGTGTAGCCTAATTAATATAATTATTTTTATCAACTTTCCGGTGAGCGAACATCAAATGACGCGTCCAGATAGTATTTTAAAAAATTGTCGCGATTATCAATATTTTTTTCTGTTTATTTACTTTTTTAAATATTATAATTTATGCCGCAGATAAAACCTACTTGGGTTGGTTGACTAATAATAATTGTTTATATGGGAATAATTCACGCGCATAAACAAGTCTGTGATTTGTAATTTTAATTTTATAAAGGCTTATAGCCAGAATTATGTTCTGGAAATTTTGATAGGAAATGCTCTATTCATCAAAAATTCTAGTAGCGATTTCTTGGATCTGTCAGTTAATGATTTAAATTAGTTTCGTAAGGAATATAAAAACATAGATCCATTATTTCAATAAAGAATCGAATCAGCTGACAGCTGAGTGGATTACAAGAGATGAAAGCCTTCCAAAGATTCAAAAATTGGAAAAAAAAGGAAAAAAGTTTGTCTTTCAGATAGTATAAAAAAAATCGACGATATTTACAATTAAAAAACACTTTTTTTTAAAAGAGCCTACTTTACATAAAAAGAAATTGTTCCTCGAAAAACCCGCCTCTATATGGTTTTAAAGTTCCGATATATTTGCAGTTAAAATGGGTCAGAAATTTCTGGGACACTCGGTATTATAATATTCATTGACTATTGAACATTACAAACGATCAACAGCTATTGTTATATAGGCTTTAGAATCATTTGAATACCTACGTAAATTGTCAAGAAAATGCTTGATTTTAAAGAGAAAAACTTGAAACAGCAAATGTTGTTTTTCATCGTCAGATGATTATTATAACACAATAATGATTTTCATATTCTTTTAACGGTTTATCGTACAAAAAGATTTTACTTTTTTGAGTACATTGTTTGCATCATTAGATTACTAAATTATATTATAATTAGGTGAAAGCTGGGTTCAAACAAGATATTTTTTACGTTATATAAGCAACGAAGCTATTAAAATAATAAAAAAAAACGCGGTACCTATACCTCTCAGAATAACTAGAAGTATTAAGAAGTTTCGGAGCGAGGGAAGAACTAGCTTTTATTTAGATGAAACATGGTTGAATGAAGGACACACTGTTTTTGGAGGGATATTCAACAGGATTAAATGCTCCTCGAGGAAAAGGTCACAGACTAATAATCGCACACATTGGCAGTGTTTTGTAGGGTTATTAGATTTTGTATCAAAGTCAACCAAAGATTACCACGAGGAAATGACCTCTGATTATTTGGAAGATTATTTTTCCCAGCTATTGGACTTTTTGCAAATCCAAAACTGGTAGAAAAGTTACCAACAACGTCATGGAAAAAAGGAGATATTAAAGAGTGACTCCAGAGCAAAATATTTTTTTTACGAGAATCTTTTACTGTAATTTTATTAAAGCAACTAATTAACAACTTTGTAAGTCAAACATTCAATTTATTGTAATTGTAAGCTAATAGTAATGTGGCTATTATTGCAAGTTTGTATTAATTTACCTGAATTCCGAGAAACGGTAACTGTTAAGTCAAAAATAACTACTCTTATCGACTTGTTTTCATGACACCTGCCTACTTTGATCACGCGTAACAGCCGAGGTCATGAGCGTCAGTTCCATTAAAATATTATTAACGAGAATTATATTAAGCCCTTTCGGTTAAAATGTGGTGATTCCAGAGGCGTAGTTTATAGCTTTTACTATAGTGTATTTGAAAATCAAGAGAGAGTAAATTCCCAGAAATGTTTTGCAGTTATCAGTGTTAAAGGCAGTAAACCATAGACGTGCGTTTTCAAAATTAAATTAATATGGAAATAGAAATATTTAATTTGTTTTAGTTATTTATACCTAGATTACCAATTTTAGATAGATAAATATAATTCGTAAGTAGTAATTTAATTTGGGTAAAATGAAGAAAAAGTCAATATTATTTTAGGCATTTTGTTTTAGGCATATGTTTATTTACAAAATATGTATATAATATGTACAGATAATTACAATTACTTATAAATTTATATGAGGAGCTAAAAAAACAATTAAGTAGGTATATGAGAAAAAAAAACCAACCGCAAGGATAAAATTTGACGAGCAACATGCCAAAAAAATACGACAATATTAAATCTTAAAAAATAAAAATCTAAAAATAAAATTAAAGTACATAAATTAATAATTTTAAAGTTATGGTTCCTAGCATTCTGTGTCAGAAGATTCACCATCTGATTCTAGAGAAATCACAATGGGCTCTTTAGTAATATCAATTATGTTATCTAGCTCCCACATTTTTTTTGTATTCCTGTAACGTGTCTAATACATTTTTGCCAATTTTCACTTGTTACTTCAGATATTGCCTTATTGAAGAGATTTTTAACATCTGATAATTTAAAAGTAGTGTTATTTCTGGCAACATAACCTTTAACTTGAGCCCATATCAATTCTATCGGATTCAGCTCACAATGGTAGGGTGGTAAATGAAGGATTTCAATTTCTCGTTTTTTGGCTTTCTCCTCAATATTATATTTTTTATAATTTTGCTTATGTTTTTTAGCAATAGTTAACAATTCTGCCCTCAGCATTGTATTGTCAAAGGCTAAATTTTTAGAAGATAACCATTTTGCAATTTCATCCTTTTTCCATTTAGTGGTTGGTAAAGGTTCAAGTAATCTGGAGTGGTAACTTGCATTGTCCATTACAATAACCGATCCTTTTGGTATGAATTGAATCATCTGTTCAAAATATTCCTCAAACACGTCTCAATTCATTTCTTCGTGATAATCAACGTTTTTTTTTAAATTCAAATAAGAGTAAACCATTCTCAAGAAAACCGTTTGTACTACCTATATGACAAATAATTAATCTTTTACCTTTTCCTATAGGTTCCTTAAAACCAGTAGTATATCCTTCTAGAAAAGCTTGATGGGATGATTTTATATTTTTGTCTTTCCAAACTCTTCCTACACAATGTCCTTCATTAACCCATGTTTCATCTAAATAATAAATGTTTTTATTTTGAGCTTTAACTTGTTGTATTCTTCTGAAGTACTGTCTTCTCCAACATACAATTTCTTCAGAATCAATTAGCATTGAGTGTCTGCCCATTTTTTCAAATTTAAAGTTTAACTCATGTAACGTTTTCCATAGTTTATCCCGGCTTATTGTGGGTAAATCAACATCATTCGTAATGGCTTGCAAAACTTTATCTATAAAGTTGGTATTTGCTTGTTTATTAAAAATGAGTGAACAAGCTTACGAATAGCATTTTTAAAAAACTCGTCCACGTTGACTTTTAATAGTTTTTGTCTACCTGGTTTCGGCTTTGGTGAGGTTACTCCACCTGATTTTTCCTCCTTTAGAACTCTATATATTGTAGATTTTCCATATCCCACTGCCTTAGATGTTGTTTCAACTACACTGTCAATAGTGTTTGAGGGATTTTGATGTTTAAAATGATGGTACACATTCACTACAGCACTCTTTTCATTGAGCGATAAATGATCTAGTTTTAATTTTTTCACTGGCGTATACTCACAAACTGCTTCCATTTTTAGTCACTACTATTTGTCACGTTTATCGAAAAAGAAATAACTGCATTTCTAGAAACTTAAGCACTATTTAAGTCAAAATATCTGTCATTAGAAGCTGTTGCCATTCGGAGGTCGTTAAATAACAATTATCCCTTTCTAATCTGGTTACGCCTATGACGCACGTTAATCCTCTTAGGCCTACTGTAGTAACAATGAAAGATCATAAAATAATGTGATAGTCCAAGAAATTTAATAAATTTTGTATTGAAATTAACAAAAACAATTTAGAATGCATTATAAATATTGAAGTTTTACCGCACGTACTGTACTATAGTTTTGCATACCGAATTAGTTTTTATTCTGGGAATTTACTCTCTCTTGATTTTCAAATACAGTATACCAAACTCTTATCTTCCAACTATAAACTTCAAAATAATCTAGGGAACGTAAACTAAAGCTGAGATTACAGAAGAATGTCAAATAATGTATTTGAAATATTTAAATAAAAATTGGAAACAATTGTAGAGTAGAAAATGAACATTTTTTCCTAGAATTATTACAATAGTTCTTAAGAAAGTTAAAAGACAAATCATTTCAAAGACAGACAACACAATGATGGCTTTTTACGCAGATGACATGGCTATCGTCACAAGAAGCACTTAACCAAAGATGGTGACCAGAAGACTCCATGAAGCTGTGGACCAAATGGACAAATCCAAATAAACCCGGAGAAAACGCAAGCAGTCTACCTTAGGAAAAAGAAGGAAATAACCAGAAGAAAACATTAACATAGAAGGAGATGAGATCTACTGGAAAAAAAAGGCTAAATACTTAATAGTGATACTGGACAAAGATAAAACCTTCAAAGAACAAGTGGAAAACATCACAAAGAAGGCAAAACAAGCAAGAGGAAGACTAGATACCTCTTAGATACTCGTACACACAGCCAAAACTTACAAGAAAAAGATGCAAGCACAACAGAATGCCATTTATGGGAAATTAATTCGAGCTGAGGACTTTACAGCACCATCACCAAAACCAAAGAATTAACATAGTAATAGTAATTAGCATGAACAGGAAATATTAGAAGCATTTATTAATAATGATCCGGCCGGCGGTGACTATTAATGTTGGTGAAGTAAATAGTTAATAGAATACAATGGTAAATTAGGCAAATGTTTCAGTTTATTCAAGACACCATGAAAATTCACATTTAACTAATTATTTAATTGTATACAAGCGTACATTTAGTCGTCTTCAGTTGTCACGTCTGTGTTTCAAACCGTGAAATTAAGTTTTAATTACTCAAAAGAAACTACATCACCGCGGAATGGCTTCTTTCCTTCAATTGAATCCGGCGATTTTAATCTTTATAATTAATCTGTGGCTCTATAACATTTTAGTTTTATTTTCGTCTTTGCTAAACAAAGAGATTCGTTAAAATATTCAAGATTTATATAATACGATTTAATAGTGACTGGTATTTGTTTTTCGTAGCTTAATATCATCATTAAAAAGGTTCTCGACTTAATTTGAGGCTCATTTTAAATATACACTTTAGCTTAAATCTTATTACTTGAATTTCATTCTATATTTCAAAATCCTACTTTATAACTAGGTGTACTATCGTCAACGAAAGTGGTCTGACTGGGCTAGGATACTAGGGTACTATGACAATCATAGTACCAATGGACATTAGTCTTGGTAGAACTGACCTTGAAAATGTAGCGTAACAAGTATAGGAAGTTTCTTTAAAAATGTAATCTATTTTTTTTGGTTGTTTTAGACTCTGCTCGATCTGATTCAAACCCTGACATAATGGGCGTATCGGAAGAATTGACACCTAACGCTGGAGTTGAACCAAGACCACCTGGACCTGAACAAAGCGATGGTAGTGATCCAGAACCAGACGAATTCGCTCCCAAAAGAAAGCAAAGGCGTTACAGGACTACTTTCACCAGCTATCAACTGGAGGAATTGGAAAAAGCGTTTTCCAGGACCCATTACCCCGACGTATTCACCAGGTAATATTTTGAATCATTTTAAATACAGCGTATGAGAATCTGTCAAACCATTTAATATTTTTGAGAAAAAAATCAGTTAATACGTATAAATAATTTGCCAAAAAAATCTTGAAACATGTCAATTTTAATTTTTGAATGGCCATCAACGGCTATACTGTATTTGAAAATCAAGAGAGAGTAAATTCCCAGAATAAAAACTAATTCGGTATGCAAAACTATAGTACAGTACGTGCGGTAAAACTTCAATATTTGTAATGCATTCTAAATTGTTTTTGTTAATTTCAATAAAAAATTTATTAAATTTCTTGGACTATCACATTATTTTATGATCTTTCATTGTTACTACAGTAGGCCTAAGAGGATTAACGTGCGTCATAGGCGTAACCAGATTAGAAAGGGATAATTGTTATTTAACGAACTCCGAATGGCAACAGCTTCTAATGACAGATATTTTGACTTAAATAGTGCTTAAGTTTCTAGAAATGCAGTTATTTGATTTTCGATAAACGTGACAAATAGTAGTGACTAAAAATGGAAGCATTTTGTGAGTATACGCCAGTGAAAAAATTAAAACTAGACCATTTATCGCTCAATGAAAAGAGTGCTGTAGTGAATGTGTACCACTATTTTAAACATCAAAATCCCTCAAACACTATTGACAGTGTAGTTGAAACAACATCTAAGGCAATGGGATATGGAGTTCAAAAGGAGGAAAAATCAGGTGGAGTAACCTCACCAAAGCCGAAACCAGGTAGACAAAAACTATTAAAAGTCAACGTGGACGAGTTTTTTAAAAATGCTATTCATAAGCTTGTTCACTCATTTTTTATAAACAAGCAAATACCAACTTTAGATAAAGTTTTGCAAGCCATTACGAATGATGTTGATATACCCACAATAAGCCGGGATAAACTATGGAAAACGTTACATGAGTTAAACTTTAAATTTGAAAAAATGGGCAGGCACTCAATGCTAATTGATTCTGAAGAAATTGTATGTTGGAGAAGACAGTACCTCAGAAGAATACAACATGTTAAAGCTCAAAATAATAACATTTATTATTTAGATGAAACATGGGTTAATGAAGGACATTGTGTAGGAAGAGTTTGGAAAGACAAAAATATAAAATCATCCCATACTACTGGTTTTAAGGAACCTATAGGAAAAGGTAAAAGATTAATTATTTGTCATATAGGCAGTACAAACGGTTTTCTTGAGAATGGTTTACTCTTATTTGAATAAAAAAAAACCGTTGATTATCACGAAGAAATGAATGGAGACGTGTTTGAGGAATATTTTGAACAGATGATTCAATTCATACCAAAAGGATCGGTTATTGTAATGGACAATGCCAGTTACCACTCCAGATTACTTGAACCTTTACCAACCACTAAATGGAAAAAGGATGAAATTGCAAAATGGTTATCTTCTAAAAATTTAGCCTTTGACAATACAATGCTGACGGCAGAATTGTTAACTATTGCTAAAAAACACAAGCAAAATTATAAAAAATATAATATTGAGAAACGAGAAATTGAAATCCTTCGTTTACCACCCTACCATTGTGAGCTGAATCCGATAGAATTGATATGGGCTCAAGTTAAAGGTTATGTTGCCAGAAATAACACTACTTTTAAATTATCAGATGTTAAAAATCTCTTCAATAAGGCAATATCTGAAGTAACAAGTGAAAATTGGCAAAAATGTATTAGACACGTTACAGAAATAGAAAAAAAAATGTGGGAGCTAGATAACATAATTGATATTACTATAGAGCCCATTGTAATTTCTCTAGAATCAGATGGTGAATCTTCTGACAGAGAGTGCGAGGAACCATAACTTTAAAATTATTAATTTATGTACTTTAATTTTATTTTAAGATTTTTATTTTTTAAGATTTAATATTGTCGTATTTTTTTGGCATGTTGCTCGTCAAATTTTATCCTTGCGGTTGGTTTTTTTTTCTCATATACCTACTTAATTGTTTTTTTAGCTCCTCATATTAATTTATAAGTAATTGTAATTATCTGTACATATTAAATACATATTTTGTAAATAAACAAATGCCTAAAACAAAGTGCCTAAAATAATATTGACTTTTTCTTCATTTTACCCAAATTAAATTATTACTTACGAATTATGTTTATCTATCTAAAATTGGTAATCTAGGTATAAATAACTAAAACAAATTAAATATTTCTATTTCCATATTAATTTAATTTTGAAAACGCACGTCTATGGTTTACTGCCTTTAACACTGATAACTGCAAAACATTTCTGGGAATTTACTCTCTCTTGATTTTCAAATACACTATATAGATGTGTTGGACATTACGTCAATAGTGATGGCATAATGACGTCATCGACGACTTTTTTAAACACAAACGTGATTTAAGATTTTTTTTTAATTGTCTGTTTCTGAAAAACTGAATTTATTCCATACATTTGCATCATGCTGTATTTAAGACAAAGTTATCTACTCATGAAAAGCATATAAAGTTCTCAAATTCTCAATTTCCTACTGTATAACCGAACAGTAGTTGTAGCATTTAGCTGATTTTCTCTCTTTTTTCTTGCATTGCATCGGAAGCTGCTTAAAATACGTTTTCAAGATTCGTTCAAAATAAAAAATAATAAACGGTCTCACGAAGGCAAGAATTTAAATTCATACTACCCATCAATTATCGTTTAAAAAAAAATGAATTATTCATTTTTAATGATACACTTCCAAGTAAATTGACGCATGAGACATTATTTTTAAGGAAAGAATCAAGTTAACTAGGTATATCCTTTCGAAATGATAGTTATAAACTCGGATAATATATGTATAAATATTTTCTACCTTCTAGTGGCTTCTGTTTAATCGTCAATTACCAAAGGCGTGCCTTATTTTACCTTAGAGTGTTTTTAAGAAGGCCCAAAGCGTAAAAATCACTCGCAGCAAGGTCGGGGTAACAAGCAGGATGAGTAAACTAAATAGATATTTAGAAATTATTTATTGTAGGCTCAGTTTTAGATGTTGTGTTCTAGAGAACATTGTTTTCTGTAGTTTCGAAAGATAATATTACGGTTTTTACTGGTTTTGAATTTTATTACATTATTTGGGGTTTCAGAACAAACAAAACTTATTAATAATAACATTTTTCACTAAAACTAATGTTTAAACTATAGTTCATTTGTTTGGAGTTGGTAGCACACTGAATTTATTATAAATGGCTTTTTTTTGGCTTTTTTCCGGCTCAGGAAAAGCCAATTTTTTAATAATCCTCTTCAATCGCGTACCGAAATGTAGATACGTTGTTAAGGATACCGCTACTTCAGATAAAGCCGATAAAGAGGTCCGTAGTCGACTACGATACGCATTCCGAGATGTCTGCAATTTGTAGTAATGCCGTTGATGACACTATAACGTCGAAGGGCTCTCCAATTAGTCCTACCGTTAGTAGACTTCATCTCGAGTCATTAGCGCGCCCACAACAAAGGGTCGATGTTAATATGGTGCATTTTTCTTGTTTCAGAGAGGAACTGGCAATGAAAATCGGACTTACAGAGGCTAGAATACAGGTAAGAATAAAAAAAATTTAATTATGAAATTTTTTCAGCAGACCCGACTCTGTTGGATTTACTATTAATCTAATCGGTAGAAATAAATGTCACTGGCAGATTGCTAGAACCATTTAAATTATAGGTCTTGGTGGTTTCTTCAACTACTGTAATTTATTTACTAGAATATTTGCATAATTTATTTTCTTCGATCTATCGGCAATAGATTTATTAGTAATTTGACGCTAGAGACTGCTATAGTCAGTGAGAAAACAAACCCGGTAACGGAAAGAGATAGTGGGTCAGGAAAGAAACCCACCGAGAGATATCAATAGTGGATGAGGCAGCAAACCCAAGGATAATCCTGAATGTAAATAATTGTTAGAGCTCCCAAAGTTCCTCTCTTCTCCATGTATCTTTTGAACTGTAATAATTTTGGCTGTGTGACGTCGCCTGTTATGACTGGTTGATAAGCCTACGTTTATTTCCTTCCTGCACATGTCGCTGCTACAAAATCAGTAAAAGTAACATTTGTAGCCCAAATTTTCATTATTGTTAACCAAGAATGTCTCAAGAAGAATTTAATACCAAAATATGTAAATATAAAATGTAAGACTCAATCAAGAGAAGCACAAAAAGTAATTAAAAAAGTCGAACAAATGTGGATTAAAGAGGAAAGTAGAAAGTGGTTCAAAATAAGAGATGCTCTAGACATTTACATTAAAACTGTTCATTCAGAATTAACCTATTCAATGCATTCTGTAGAATTTGACTGCCTAGATGATAAAATTAGAGAACAGGTCAGTAATTTGAAAAACAGATAAGTAAATTAGAAAAATTAATGAATGTCCAACACAATAAAACACATTATACACAACATAATGACACAGTAAATACTCACGTACCAGTGCATTTTGCTCCTCGGTATGTAAATCTATCATATACCGTTTTTTTAAATAATAAAAATTTATTTTTAGATAAGCGTTTAAAATATTGCATATCTCCCAAATTTACATATAGTATAAAAGAAATTTTAGCTACAGATTCTGAAATAGCTTTAAGAAATAATTCAAATAATTTTATTTATGAAAAAATGCAAATAACAAATATTATTAGAGATATAAAACCAAAGAAATTTAAAAGTCAAGGTCAGATTATGGTTAATGACATTTTAGCTTTAAGATCAATCAAAAATAAAGTAGATCAAAACAACCTAATTATTACAAAATCAGATAAGGGTAACTCCACACACCAATGACATTCAAATATTACATACAGGGTGTTTCTTAAGTAATCTAAAATATTATATGGGGCGCTTCGTTACTCAATTTTAAGACGAAAAGTTCATATAAACATGTGTGATAGGTGTTGTCGTTTATGAGATACAGGGTGTTGAATTTATTGTAATAAGTCAGTTCTGATTGTACGTGAAATTAATTTTTCCCGGTGACGCTACTGGTTTTTAGAAGTAATACTCAAAAACATGCTTATTCTAAGTGGCCTTTGAAATAATGTTGACAAGTGTCAAATTTGAAAACCAACGCAAAAATCGTACATTTTTATTTGATTGACTCTGTGTTTACTAAGTTACATATTCTTTTACAAGAAACTGGAACTTTTGCTAAATCGAAGAATATTATTGGACGACCCAGAACTGTGAGAAATCCCCAATTGGAAAACCAGATTCTTTAAATTATTGACCAACATCCAGAAACGAGTACAAGAAAAGTTGCAGATGAAGTAAATGTTAGTAACAAAACTGTTTGGAATATTCTAAAAGATAATTTATTGAATCCATATCACGTTCAACGTGTTCAACATTTGTTACCTACTGACTATCCATTACGCATACAGTATTGTCAATGGATTTTACGTGAAATCGCGAACAATCCGAATTTTGTGGCCAATATTCTATTTACGGATGAAGCCAACTTTTCTAGACATGGGATTATGAATTTTCATAATGACCACATATGGGCAGATGTAAATCCACATACCATAAGTGTAAAACGATTTCAACAAACATTTTCGGTCAATGTTTGGCTTGGCATCATCGATGATTATTTAATTGGACCATTTTTCCTTCCTGTACGGTTAACCGGTGAGACATACAAACATTTTCTAGAAAATGAACTTCCACTTCTTTTGGAAGATGTACCTATTATTATTAGAAGGCGCATGTGGTTCATGCATGACGGAGCTCCTCCACATTTTTCAGTGATTGTACGCGAGTTTTTAAATAATGTTTTTCCAGGCCATTGGATCGGACGAGGATCTCCACACCCGTGGCCCCCTAGATCACCTGGACACAATCCTCTGGATTTTTGTGTGTGGGGATATTTGAAATCGCTTATTTACACAACACTGATATTAAACGTACAAGATCTTTCAAAATCGTATCATAGACGGCTGTAATATTATTCGTAACAATCCTGGTATCTTCGAACGTATTGGACAATCCATTAGACATCGAGCGAATTCTTACATTTTAGCTGGAGGTGGACATTTTGAACATTTGCTCTGAAATGTATTATTTTTTCTTTATGTTTAACACATGTTGCTTGTAATAAAATAATAAAAAAATATAAATCAGTAGCGTCACCAAGAAAAATTAATTTCACGTACAACACCCTGTATCTCATAAACGACAACACCTATCACACATGTTTATATGAACTTTTTGTCTTAAAATTGAGTAACGAAGCGCCCCATATAATATTTTAGATTACTTAAGAAACACCCTGTATTTGTGATAAAAAACAAAATTTAGATTTCCTCGAAGAACTTGAAATAAAAAGGCATCTAGCAGATCAACAATTTGAAGTTGTTAATGAACAAATAAATCTTGGAAGTTCACCACTATTAAACTGTTTACTTTGATTGAGTCTTCATTTTATACATAGATAAGACGTAAAGTACGTTTCACAATAATTCGTTGACTTGGTACCTGTTCTTAACTGCTCTTAAGGGATTACTAATAAAAGGTGGTTAATATTTCTTCGAACTTTGGCCGTAAACCGGTGAACTATTTACAGAAAGGTATTATTTATTTTTGTCCAAGAAGATATATTTTGGATTTTTTATTTTTCAGGTAAAATTTTAAATTATTATTACTGACCATCAATAGTAATTCATTAGTAAATGATTTTTGATTTTCTTAATCATCTTGGAAGAGAAAGTGGGAGTTTCGGGGTAATTTGTTTTTAAAATTCTCTCCTAGAATTTTAGTTTGTACTAAACATTATACTCTGAAAGTAATCTTGTGTTTATAACTAAGTATGTGGCGTCCTTGGGCAAAAAAAGTGCATTTATCACCGGATGCGAAACAAATTGTAAAAAATGTGTTTGAAACATTGAATAATCGAGGTTATAGTGTAACCGATGCAGCAGAAGAAACATGTAAGTTATCCAAAACCACAATATCCACAGTAAAAGATATTATCAATAAGCCAATAAGTAAACGAAAAAAACGAAGTGACGTTAATAATACCAAATGTGTTGATGAAATACAAAAAGATATAATCCGACTAACGATACATGTCCTATACCAAGAACAAATGATACCAACCCTAGATTGTATAAAAAAAACGGTTACTTAAAGACGACACGGGAATTATTTGTAGCCGTACAAGTTTGTGGAGAATTATTTCTCAAATGGGATTTAAATATTGTACCATTAATAAAAGACAAGTGATAATGGAGTCATATCGTTTACGAATGTGGCGTTGTCATTACTTACAAGCTATTCAAAAATATAGAAGTGAAAACCTTTCAATTATCTACCTCGACGAGATATGGTATGACACCCATGATATTCCAAAGAAGGGTTTTGTTGATTCATCGGGAAATTCATCGGCTCCATCAAATAGAGGACAAAGAATTACAATTATACATGCCGAATCAGAAACAGGTTGGGTTCCAAACGCTTTATTGTTATCAGCAAAGAATATAAAAGATTCAAGTTTAGATTATCACGAAGATACGACAGCAGAACTTTTTGAAGATTGGTTTGAGAATTTTTTATTGCCGAATATACCGGAAAAAATTATAATTGTAATGGACAATGCAACTTATCATAGCCGTCAATTAAATAAAGTACCAAATAGCAACAACAATAAATGGGAAATTCAAGAGTATTTGTTAAAAAATGACCTTTATTTTGAAGAATCGTACACAAAACGTGATCTCTTACAAGTTGTAGCAGCGTTCGGTATTTAAAAAGAATACGTTTGTGATACTATTGCTAAAAATATGGGCCACACAGTGTTACGGCTTCCCCCATATTATTGCATGTTCAATCCTAGAGAACACATGTGGCATCAGCTAAAATCCAAAGTTAGATCGGAAAACGTTTCACCCACATTAAACTCAAGTGTTATAGAGTTAATCAGAAATGTGACAAGTAATATTCCCATTGATAGCTGGAAAAATTCGATTCAGCATGTTATTAAGGTTGAAGATACATATCGAAATGTTAATGTAACTGTAGCACCCTTAGTTATTAATTTAAATGAAGACGATAGTGATACTGAACTACATTTAGATTAAATAGTTGTAAATAATGTAGAATTAGTTCATTTGTTTAATCGCAATTAATAATTAAAGTTAAAATTTGTTTTTAAAAAATTTCGTTATTTTTTTTTACAAAATAAATTTAAGTTTTAGTAAATGTTACTGAGTTTTATTTAAATCTATATTGAAAACCGGATTACGGATCTGTTAATGTTTAATGTACAGTAAGAAATTTATAACCTTTCATTACTAATCCCCTAAGTTCAGGTACCGAGTCAACGAATTATTGTGAAACGTACTTTAATTGTAACACAAATATATTAAGTAAAGATCAGCATGATATAGTTTTTTCCTGGTTTTTCCAGGATAAGTCCTTAAGGATAAGTTTAATTCAACCTTTTATTTGTTTACTATTCTTAATACAAAGCGAGTTTTCGCAAGAGACTGCTACGGTAGAGTAGAAAACAAACCCGGAGAGAGATAACGACAGTGGGTTAAGAAAGAAACTTTTTGAGAGTTTTCGGAGATTATTATTTGCTTGGAAGAAATTGATTGTACTAACCCTTACTTTTTGGAAGTCCATCTTATTAAGAATAATAAACTTGGAAGTTACGCTCAAACGAAGAGTTTTTTATTATTCTTAATTCTTGAAAGAAATTTATGAATTTTGACATACACCAAATCAGCATGAAATAGGGTCTGAAGAATCGAAATTCGTCCATTTAAAAAATGTTCGTTATTAATGACCGGTCGTAGCGTGACTTATCGACGGAGGAAGCGCAACAAATCTTTGAAATAAAAACGCGTAATTAACCAAGGAACAGCTTATTTTCGACGGCTCTTGCCGAATTTCACGGACGTATTCTTCATTTGTAAAACTGACAAAGATACTCTCGAGCACCGGTAAATTGGAAAAAAGGCAACAATCACTACCTGCGCGCTAATGATATCGTCTTCAGATGATTATAGAATGGGTTTTTTTCGTCATCTTTCAATTCTTACGGGTCGATATTATTATGCGGTAAGAGAAGGCGAAGATCGTGTACTTATTTAAACAATAGCGTATGCAAACAAAATACCAACGGTGTAAATGGTCGAGTTTATTGTTTGTGGTCGGTTGTTTATTTGTTTTATCTAATTAAGTCGACCGCTGGTTTTTTAATCAAATTATCGTAGTTACTTATACAGCAAATATTTGATTTTTTTTACTTCCGATTCGATGTTTTTAGCTTTTTCTATGCCACAGAGGCAGATATTTTGTTGCAAATTGTGGTCGAAGTTGATATTCGTTAACACATATTGTTTAACTCAGTATAAGACGATTTATTGTACTAACTCTCATTTTGTGGTCATCTATATTAACAAGAATAAACAAATAACTTTGTAATACATCAATTTTAGTGCCTGCATCAGTGTTGTCAATGTGTTTTTAGATAATTTAAATAACCAAATAGCTTTTGGATCCAATATTTTTTCGAGTATTTCGTAGAAGGGATATATAAAACCGCTATCGTTTTTGGAGATTTTCTATCTTAACTAAGTTCGAATAATTTTTATTTTTACATCGGCAACACTGGACTGCATTCTGTTAGAGGAACTGGATTTTGAGATGAGCTGTAGCCGTGAAAATAGCGTCGTAGTAATGCAAGGCAACAACGCACTAATTCATAAAGTGAAAACTACAAACATCGACAGAACATAATTATATTGCAAAATATAGCTCGTCGAGCTAGAGTATTGGCCGATTTTCAGACCGGTATTTTCTTATTGACGTTATATATTCAGAGCACCAGTTTATTAAACGTGTGGATTCCGTTTTTGCTTGTCTCTTGTCAATTTTGCGATATTTAAAGCCCATTGTAGACAGAGCTCACCAAAGAGTAGTGAGGCCACAGTTGCTGTGAGTTTCGTCATTGATGAGCCGCTGTTTCAGACTTTTGATTGTAGTTTTCACCTTATCAAATCTTTTTCCCAGTCGTCTAGACTTTTTGTGACACAGGAATCTTACGCTTTTTTCTTGTTTGTATGGAATTTCGTCTAACTGAAGTAAGAGGCCCCTTTGTCAAATTTCTGGTTACTCTTGCTGCAGCACCCGCGTTATATCCTTGCTGAAGTAAGGAACTATACACATTTTTTATAATGATTTTCGCGTCACAAGATAAGTGATTCTTCTTTAACGAACCACTGGAAGAAGTACTATTACTTTTTATCCACGGACGTCACATACTGGCTACTCTGTACGTTGGGATATAAAATCTTTGCTATTAATGTCTGTAATAACAAATAAATGTTATAAAATTATTGCACGCCGTAACACAAGTGAATACTTCCAATGAAATACAAAGACTAAAATGAACAAGAAGTATAAGCTGTTATCCTCTACAATCCCTATCTGTAAAACAAAACTACCTGAACCAGGTCCTTTTACATTTATAATCTCGGATTTTACAACTTAAGGGTCTAATTAGTTTTAGTATAGTCCTTCAGTCAATACCATTTCTTGTGAAAACTACTATACACACTGTTTATGTTGGTTGTCATACGTTTAAATATCAATATATTGTTCAGAACACTCAAAAAACTTAACTTCTGTGTTCTAATACGAACAAGTTGCAACATAACCTCTATATTTTTTGTATAAACACTTTTTCATGGATCCAAGATCTTCTTCTATTGAAATATCACAAAAAAGACTGCTATTAGGGTTCCTGCAATACCAAATCCTGCAGCAGGGCATTTATATACATTCCTGATAAAAACATAACGTATTTGAGCTATTTTATGTTGGTTTCCCATTGTGATTGAACTTTTTTTCCTTGACGCTGACGTTATAATTGCAATTGTACTTCTTCTGTCTTTTATATTTTTTTCTCTATTCATCATACATCGCATATTAGACCCTTATGTATGCATAACTTTTAATGGAATTATGAATGCAATTAGGATAATTCATTTTAATGCGAAATTACCATCTTGACAGTTAGTCTACTGGCGTAATAGATAGACATTAGCTACGACGACTGTTTTCAATTAATTGATGATTATTTTTTTACGCGAGGAAGTGAATTATACCAGGTGGATTACTAAAAGTGTTTTATGCGGGCTGCGCAACAAGTTATGTAGTAACATTGCGAAATTATATCCTGTCAACTGTTATAGACCAGTAAACAATATAAAAGTAAAATAAATACTTTAGTAACTATGAACGAGAATTAAAATTCACCCAAAGAATTGTTTTTTAAAGTAAAATTTATGACTTTATGTTCTTTATTATGTCAAGGTTGTTCGTTTTTTTATTGATTGTTATTCCCTGGTCTATAAAACTTTCAGCTAAAGGCAAGAAAGGTTATTATTAATAGCTAATATAACCGCTCCTATTTTATTACGTTTAAGATTATATTCATAATTATACATCAATGTAATTTTCATTCTTGGTAAGCTGGAACATTCAATTAATAGATACGTTTTTTTAAATAAATTGTGTTATAAAAAGAATATTTTATTTTATATACAATAAATAGTATTACATTGGCGAATAGATGTGATTCTGTTGATAAACTACAAACTACAAAGTCTTGTATGACATAAATTTGATCAAACCGTTTTAAAATATGGTTTATATTAATTCTAAAATTATAAATATAATAGTTTATTGTGTCACGAGTGCAGAAAGGAATATATTCCACACGATGTGTGAAAGTTGTGGCTAGTCGAGTGCCGCTATCACACGAGTGTGGAATAGAATTTCTGTAAGAGTGGCTCACTATACTTCTTCTACGATCATATTAAAAATACATATTCAACTTTAATTACATATTTTACAAGTTAGCTAATTATGACTGCAAAAATGTATGTTATTGTTGACCACAGTTGGCTAATTTGTAAAAAAATATTTATGGGATACATGTAGGGGACGTAGTTTATCATATTTTTTTCCTACGACCACATATGAAAGTGCTAGTTTGCACACTTATTTGTACTTAAGAAAGTAGCTAATATCAATACACGTATTGAAAAGTAAATATCAATACACGTATTGAAAAGTAAAAAAAATAGTTCTATGATCTGTGACATTTACGTCAAATTTATCAATAGTAAAAACACATGAATGTCAAAGCAAGGACCATTTATTTTTTTTTAAATCTTCCTTGTGTCAAATATTGTATTGTAATTGCCAATACAAATTTTTCTGTATAAAGTAAGAATAAAGTTTCTTCTAGGTTTTTAAATTTTTAAAAAATAAACATATTTTTATTCAGTATTATTATTTTTATAAAAACACTTTTAGAAAGAAGAACAGTTTATTCTTCTTTTTTATATTGTGTTATGTTCCGTGCATGTGTCGAATGTGGATTTTTGAAGTTATGTTTGTGTTTCTGTTTACAATTATCTTTGTGTCAATTATTATTACATTACTTTGAAAATATTTGAACTTTGTTGTGATTTGTGTTCAAATACATACTACGTATACAAGAAAACTCAATTGACATTATAAAGTGTTAAAAAGATTACTGGGTTATGCATTTGAAAGAAAATTTGTTCTCCAGATAGTGAAGTTCCAAGGCTGATTGGATTTTACCACAGAATAAGGTGTATTCTGTGATTTTACTTTTGTTGAAGGATTTTTTACGTGGTCGTAGGAAAAATAGCGTACATAACTCGTTGGAAAGTGTATTTCTTGCACTCGTTTAGTTTCGTTTAGTTTTCTAAACTTTAAGTCGTGCAAAATGTTACACTTTCCACACTTGTTATGTAATATACTATTAAATTCATCCTAAAATTTTCCTTTTGTTTTTGCAAAATAAAGACATAACTTTGTCCCATCCTGTATAAAGTTTAATCGACTACAAGGACATTGCGTAATAGTTAAAAACCATAAAAAGACAGTTACCTACCTGTTTGCTTACAGAAATAAATTAATATTTTTCTTATTTATAATTTGGAATATAGAAAAAAAAAGTTAATTTATTGTATCCAGTAATTGAGTTATCATCCATTATTCATGATGCATAATATGCGGTTTTCTGTAATTCTATTAAGTTAATATAAAATAATTGAAATACACAGTCAGCATTTTCTGTGGCTCGATCAACAACAACTCTATGACTAATCACGCATTTCTTATGAAATACGAAATGGAATATTTAAATTATTTAATAAAAAATATATGTATTTTTTTTAAAACCGTCATAGTTAACATAAATCAATTAAACCATATCTGGAAATGGTTGATTTTTTTTCGTAAATATTTTGGAGTAATCCGCGTGAGAATATTATTGTTATTTAATTGAAACACATTTAGAGTTCAAGACCGCAACAATAATACCCTTGGCCAAGGTCGAAACCGATCTATTGCTCCACCGAGACAATTGATTTCTTTCGATTTGCTAAATTAAAACGTTATACAATGATTAGTTTCGGTATTTTTCATCTCAGGAGTGTCAAACATTACAAGAACATATTCTATAGCTACTTTCTATATTAAGAAATCACGAAGTTTGCTAAAAAAACATTAAAAAATGTTTTTTGTATCATTTATAAATTACGCAAAAAGAACTGGACCTAAAACTGAGCCTTGAGGTTCACCACTCACAACTATCGACCATTCAGAATGTCCAGATTTTGTCGTGACAATAGACTAGTTTAGTAAGATCATATTAATCAAAATGATAGCAATATATATTTAGGATAAGATACCTACTTACTTATATTGGTATTCATTTTGCAAGTAATTTTTCTCATTTCGTAAAATTTAGCAATAAATAATTAGTAAGTTTTAAACGTAGCGCCAACTAATAACCAATAATGAAGTGTTTTTAAAAGTCAACGTAGTCACAGTTTAGCTACGTTCGTTTCAAGTATTCTCGAAGAACTGGCGGCACAAAACACCGTGTTCTGTGACTAACTGATTTTACCAGTTGACAAGATATATGACAGGAGAGAAAATCGTGTTTATCTGTAATAAACAAACAAGACCCCTATTCTTGACGGTGATAGAATAGAACAGCCAATAGAAAGTGGGCATGGTTCTATTGAAAATGCCAAAACCGTATTCTTGAAATTCGTTCTCTCACTGTACCGATAGAAGGGTTGCTCCCCGAGAGAACAATTACTTCTATTGGTTATTTTTGAAGGAACCGCTATAACACCAAGAGAAGGTGTTAGGGATTTTTATTTTCGAACCAAAAATAGTATAGAAGTAATTTCTTTCAAACACCAAACACAACCAAACAACAAATTAAACTAACGAAAATGACAGAATATTTTGTTTAGTGTTTTACTCCTTATTTGATAAAGTGTCAATCAGAGAACAAAAATATCATTATGTTTATCTCTTTTTAATGACAGCAAATAAGAGAGAGATAAGTTTCTCGGTTAATATTAAAGCATATCGACAACATCGCAAATTTTCTACCAATCTTATTGAAACACATCACTTACCACTTATGACGTATGTAACCATTAAATTTAAATTTCAAAAGCCGATTATGGCTAGAGGATTAATTTTATAAAAATTTTATTTGTACAGTTGAACCACAAAAACCTATTTTATAAGATGCAAATATAAAAAAAAATCACTAAACTAGTCCATTGTTGCTCTCAATTTTGTGAGGTAAGAAGTAAATTACTACAAACTGTGCATAACAAAGTCAATTGCTTCAGCAAAACATAGGTATTTTACATTCTTCTGGGACACCCGGTTTATAATTTTTTAGCTTTAAAACATATTTTTTTTGCCTCAGGTCCGGTTTCTTACTTTTGCAACGACTTAAATATAATTGATATAGCATAAAAACTGTTCTTTTCCATTTAAAAACATGTAATTGTTACTAATTTTAAAAGTAAGAAAACAAAAAATCATATTGCTACTTTATTTAAATGCAAAGCTTGCATGTAACCAAATGAAAAAGAAAACATGTATGTCCAAGTAAAATATTAACAACATGCAACTACAACTGAAGATGAAATCGAATCTGCTATGAGTTATCTAATTTATTTGCCAATGTTTTCAAACTTGGTTACGTTTAAATTTATCGTACTAACCCTTACTCTATTGGAAGTCAATCTTAGATCCTATTGGGATCCTACTTCAAATTCTGGGACAATAGTCCGTAATTTAGAAATCTAGAAAAATATCTACAATCTGTACTAAACTGACTGCACTTCATTTTTAACTAAAACCACAAGTTCTTAACAAAGACATACCTTAGGGCGATATTTGTCACCTAATTTTACAACCCTAACAAATTTTTAAATCATTATTTACTCCAGATGTACTGACTGTGACCTTGTTTATAAAAGAATATTCAACTAGACAATTCTGTTAAGAGCCACTTGGCAAAATCGTATGATTATTCTAGGAGAAGAATACTCTTTTCAAATTTTCATTTCATGTCGGATAAGAACAATGAGAAAGGAAGTGGGCTTAAGGATTCTCTGTGCAATATATTTCATCAATGAAGTATATGTCTTCTCCACGCCTGTCGATTGTTTTGCACGTCACCTTCTACATCTTGAAACACCAATCTCAGCACGCTTCCAGAGTAAATTTCTCCTCCACGTTTACTAGCAAGATTTAGACTTTGTCCCATTAGAATTCGTTGTGGAAAGAAATAGAGGAGACGTACCAAAAACAGGACCTATTTAATATCCACAAAAAAGTTATAGAACATATACAAAAATAGTAAATCAAGACAACAAGACTGTCTTAGACACTCAAGAAAAATTTTGGTTAGGTTAGGTTAGGTTAGGTTAGGTTAGGTTAGGTTAATAAGACAGAAATTCAAGTTATTTTTTTATAATCGAACACGTAGGAAATGCGGAAAAGATCTGAGTGAATTACAACTGGGCTTTTGAGGATTGAGATCTAGAGATGCTTTGTTTGGTCCTGCTACAGAAGTATCTAGATTCATAGATTGTGCTAAAGCATTAGATTGTGTCAAGCATTGTGTGATGTTAAATATACTAGAAGGAAAATGTATAGACTAGCAAGATATAAAAATCATTCTATGAAAGCTGTGGCAAATTAAAAGTGAAATCAGACAAGGCTGTGCTTTTTAATATGTACTCTGAAGTTATATTCCAAAAAGTGCATAAAAAGTAAATGGAAGAAGTGGTAAACTGGAATTGAAATTAACCAGTGAACAGGTCACTTGACATACAATTGTGTAAAGTACTAGATGTATTCCACATACCTTGGATGAATACCTTGGACTGCTCATACCACCAATTTGAAAGTGGGCAGAGGAAGAAATCATAAAAAGTGAAAAACTGCTTGTCTCAGTCATTGGACAGGCTTGGGTTCAAAGGATTCGCTGAGGAAAACTGCAAGACAGGGAAGAATTTGCCAAAATTGTTGCGGATCTTCGATAGGAGAAGGCACTGGAATAAGAAGATGGAAAGGAGCAAATATATCTGAAAATTCTACGTTCCTAGAGGTCTTTCACTTAAATATGGACGATTATAGTCACTTAAGTGGGTTTTTATATTTTATCAACTATATGTAGCTCTAAATATTAGTAAATGTTTTAGTGTTGTTTAAACCATGTACTATAATTGTTTTCGAGAACAATCTTCGATTGAATGGACATATTATCTCTATATTAATTTTAATTCTTTGAAAGCGAACAACTGGACTACATTCCTGTACATCCTGATAAAGATATTTTTCTCCCAGATTTTCTGAGAAACTTAAGCCGTACTAAATTCTTGCTGTAATTAGCAGCGACATTCCAATTCGAATAGACATTCCCTGTAATAATAATAATAATATTTAACCAAAGAAATACGCTGCTCAACAATTGAAGGGGACTGATGGTGTTAATAAACTTTATCTCAGGTATTGGCAAGTTTGGGTAAAGAATGCAGGTCAGTATTAAATTTGCAAAAATAATTTTTTAATATAAAACGCATATTAAAGGATATTCACAATAAAATTTAATCAAAATTTAAATGTGTTAATATATCAATGCAGTTTCACTATCACTATCGTCGTCTACAATGCCCTGTATGAATCCTCCACTTTTATAAAGTACGTTTCACAATAATTCGTTGACTCGGTACCTGACCTTAGGGGATTAGTAATGAAAGGTTATAAATTTCTCACTGTACAGTAAACATTAACAGATCCGTAATCCGGTTTTCAAAATAGATTTAAATAAAACTTAAATTTATTTTGTAAAAAAAATCACGAAATTTTTTAAAAACAAACAAACAAATTTTAAGTTTATTTATTAATTGAAATTAAACAAAACTGTTGAAACTTACGTATACGTATACGCTTTGGTCTATTTCATCTAATTGGCAGATGTTGTCAAAAAATGTTTCAAATAAAAAAGATGTAGTTTAATCATGGCCACATTTTAAAAATATTTTGTACTACAGGGTATCCCAAAAAATTGATTTAAATAAAACTAAGTTAACATTTACTAAAACTTAAATTTATTTTGTAAAAAAAATCACGAAATTTTTTAAAAACAAATTTTAACTTTATTTATTAATTGCGATTAAACAAATGAACTAATTCTACATTATTTACAACTATTTAATCTAAATGTAGTTCAGTATCACTATTGTCTTCATTTAAATTAATAACTAAGGGTGCTACAGTTACATTAACATTTCGATATGTATCTTCAACCTTAATAACATGCTGAATCAAATTTTTCCAGCTATCAATGGGAATATTACTTGTCACATTTCTGATTAACTCTATAACACTTGAGTTTAATGTGGGTGAAACGTTTTCCGATCTAACTTTGGATTTTAGCTGATGCCACATGTGTTCTATAGGATTGAACATGCAATAATATGGGAGAAGCCGTAACACTGTGTGGCTCATATTTTTAGCAATAGTATCACAAACGTATACTTTTTCAATACCGAACGCTGCTACAACTTGTAAGAGATGACGTTTTGTGTACGATTCTTCAAAATAAAGGTCATTTTTTAACAAATACTCTTGAATTTCCCATTTATTGTTGTTGCCATTTGGTACTTTATTTAATTGACCGCTATGATAAGTTGCATTGTCCATTACAATTATACTTTTTTCCGGTATATTCGGCAATAAATAATTCTCAAACTAATCTTCAAAAAGTTCTGCTGTCGTATCTTCGTGATAATCTAAACTTGAATCTTTAATATTCTTTGCTGATAAAAATAAAGCGTTTGGAACCCAACCTGTTTCTGATCCGGCATGTATTATTGTAATTATTTGTCCTCTATTTGATGGAGCCTTTGTTTTGCAATTTCCCGATGAATCAACAAAACCCTTCGTTGGAGTATCATGGGTGTCATACCATGTCTCGTCGAGGTAGATGATTGAAAGGTTTTCACTTCTATATTTTTGAATAGCTTGTAAGTAATGACAACGCCACATTCGTAAACGATATGAGTCCATTATCACTTGTCCTTTATTAATGGTACAATATTTAAATCCCATTTGAGAAATAATTCTCCACAAACTTGTACGGCTACAAATAATTCCCGTGTCGTCTTTAAGTAACCGTTTTTTTATACAATCTAGGGTTGGTATCATTTGTTCTTGGTATAGGACATATATCGTTCGTCGGATTATATCTTTTTGTATTTCATCAACACATTTGGTATTATTAACGTCACTTCGTTTTTTTCGTTTACTTATTGGCTTATTGATAATATCTTTTACTGTGGATATTGGGGTTTTGGTTAACTTACATGTTTATTCTGCTGCATCGGTTACACTATAACCTCGATTATTCAATGTTTCAAACACATTTTTCACAATTTGTTTCGCATCCGGCGATAAATGCACTTTTTTGCCCAAGGACGCCACATACTTAGTTATAAACACAAGATTACTTTCAGAGTATAATGTTTGGTACAAACTAAAATTCTAGGAGAGAATTTTAAAAACAAATTACCCCGAAACTCCCACTTTCTCTTCCAAGATGATTAAGAAAATCAAAAATCATGTACTAATGATTTACTATTGATGGTCAGTACCTAATAATAATTTAAAATTTTACCTGAAAAATAAAAAATCCAAAATATATCTTCCTGGACAAAAATAAATAATACCTTTCTGTAAATGTTCGAAGAAAT
The DNA here is from genome assembly GCA_035357415.1 of Ophraella communa. Lineage (NCBI taxonomy): Eukaryota > Metazoa > Arthropoda > Insecta > Coleoptera > Chrysomelidae > Ophraella > Ophraella communa. The sequence continues at coordinate 30,078,289 of CM068992.1, read as the reverse complement.
ATTAACCACCTTTTATTAGTAATCCCTTAAGAGCAGTTAAGAGAAGGACCAAGTCAACGAATTATTGTGAAACGTACTTTAACATAGTTTATTGTTCTTTTCCAACAATCAGCGTCTGGATGGAAGGGGTAAAATCATTTGCACACAATTGGCTGGAATGTCAATGGTCGTTTGCATATCAATGGTACTCTGGCGTCGCCAAATAGGGCCTCATTTAATTAAGGCCTACTTAATTTTACGACCATATAAATTGATAATTTTTTTATTTTCATATAAAATTAAAGAGGGCCTACCAGAGTAATAAAAAAATCGTTAAAACTTTAAAAAGTAATTTGCGAGGCAAAAAGTCTTATCAACAATAAGAATAAAATAAATAAACAGGGTGTCTCAGAATATTAGAGGTCTTTAAACACAATCTGTTCTTACAAAAGGAGATATTTTACATAGTTACTTACTAAATTGAAAAATTTGATCAGAGCAACTTTGACACAGAGACAATTTCGAACACTATAGTTTATAAATAAAAAATCTGATAATTCTGACCATCAGGAATAATTATTCTGAGACGCCCTGTATAAATTTTAATTAAACCGTTAATTTTACCCTATTTTAGATTAAACTGTTTATAGTTACCATCTTTTCTGCCACCGAATAACGAAGATCATTTTTAATTACACATCAATAATAACAAAAAATCTGAATCATGCTATAAATGAGTGATCATGGTGAGATAAAGGACCTGGTTTACAAAAACCTCCGATAGGGGGGACTCGATATCGAGAAATAATCGTTTGGTAGTGGCTTTATAGACCGTCGAACTGAAAACTTTGTCAAAATTATCAACAGAAGCTTGTACGTTTAATACACTATCTCTCCATCGTTAGCTCGGTCGAGTAGTCACTCCCTATAAACTAAATTTGCTCTCTCATGGTGATCTCGATATCTATCAGCAGTTAAAATTGCTTTTCGGTAGTTGTTTAACAACATACCGACCAACATGCTGAATATAACTGATACTGTAATGAAGTATAGATTATTTATTTATATATAACAGGTCGGCTGAAAAGTCCCTGGTCTACCATAGTAAAACACAATATTTTGACAAAATTCATTTTTTTTATTCAACATAGTTGCCTTCAAGGGCGATACAGCGATTATAGCGACCTTCCAACTTTTCGATACCATTTTTGTAGTACTCCTTCGGTTTGTCCTCAAAATAGGCTTCAGTTTCGGCGATTACCTCAGTATCAGAGCCAAATTTTTTTCCCGCGAGCATTCTCTTCAGGTCAGAGAAAAGGAAAAAGTCGCTGGGGGCTAGATCTGGAGAATACGGTGGTTGAGGAAGCAATTCGAAGCCCAATTCATGCAATTTTGCCATCGTTTTCGATGATTTGTGACACGGTGCATTGTCTTGATGAAACAACACTTTTTTCTTCTTCATATGGGGCCGTTTTTTCGCGATTTCGGTCTTCAATCGCTCCAATAATGCACAGTAATAGTCGCTGTTGATTGTTTTTCCCTTTTCCAAATAGTCGATGAACAATATACCGTGTGTATCCCAAAAAACTGAGGCCATAACTTTGCCAGCTGACTGTTGAGTCTTTCCATGCTTTGGTGGCGGTTCACCGGCCGCAGTCCACTCAGCTGACTGTCGATTGGACTCAGGCGTGTAGTGATGGAGCCAAGTTTCATCCATAGTCACATATCGACGCAAAAAATCGGGTTTATTACGACTTAACAGCTGCAAACACTGCTCAGAATCATCAATTCGTTGCTGTTTTTGGTCGATTGTGAGCACGCGCGGCACCCATTTCGCTCAGAGCTTCCGCATACCCAAATATTCGTGAACGATATGTCCAACACGTTCCTTAGATATCTTTAGAGTGTCCGCTATCTCGATCATATTCACTTTACGGTCACTCAAAATCATTTTGTGGATTTTTTTGATATTTTCGTCGGTAATCACCTCTTTTGGGCGTCCACTGCGTTCACTGTCTTCGGTGCTCATTTCACCACGCTTGAATTTTGCGTACCAGTCAATGATTGTTGATTTTCCTGGCGCAGAGTCCGGAAACTCATTATCAAGTCAAGCTTTTGCTTCAACTGTATTTTTTCCTTTTAAATAACAATATTTAATAAGCACACGAAATTCTTTTTTTTCCATCTTTTTGAAAATAACAAAAGTTGCTTCACTAAAAATGCAATATCTCACAAGCTAATAGTCCGACAGCTGTCAAACTTTTACACGAATCTTTTGAAGGTTGATACTATCTAAAAATGAAATGGATTTAATTCTAGTGTCGTCAACAGCCGACCTGTTAGTTATTGCTATTTTATTGGTGTTAAATTATTCAAGACTACATGAATACGAGAAAAGAATCTTCTATTTAATTATCACGCAAAGTGATAGTCAAAATAATTTGAATACAAAAGGAAATTAGCATTCAAATGATTGTGTTAGAATCTGTCTGAGTGCACGGACGAAAACAGATGTTTTCATTTATGATTTATAATTATTCAATAATCGCAATCGCGGATTATTTAATATCGTTTCGAATCTATTAATAATGGAAATATTAATCGGTCAAGGTTAAAGTGAATGTTTGCAATATCATGCAGTTATTTGTGATAATTAAAATTAAACAAACATGTTAATAAACAAGTTTGAATTTTATTGCATTCGTGTTCTTTGCATGGAATGGTTTAATATCAGATCAGAATTTTGTTACAAATTGGCGCCCACCGTGAGGCCCGCAAGAGTGGAATAACAAAGATCAGTATTTAATCTTTATTTTGATTCAGAGTAAGCAGATATTAAATTTAGATGGGATGATACACGATATATTCAATTTACAAAGGTCATCTATTAAAAATCTAGCTAGAACTATTACTTTAGAATTATCAACATAAAGAAACTTTAAATCTATGTGGTTATCTACCCAAATAATCACAGGTAATTGATATGCCCGTTTGGTCCGAGCTCTCTTACATAAATACAGTCGAATTCGAAACACAATTAGTATAATTGTTTTTACCTGCCTTCTGCTGTTTTTTATTTATTTTTTTTAACCATAGGGATAGTTGCCGAGTATTTCTTTACAACCTCCCGCTATATGAATCACTGAAAACATTGGGAAGTTGTTTTTTTTATTGTGATTTTAAAATTTAATGCCATGCCATCAGAAAAATTCTTCAAAATTTATCTTGTATGGTAGCGACTAGTGAATCGAACGATGTGACATGGTCTCATATTTTGACGCATAACTCGAAAACAAAAAAACCTAGCAACTTCTAGTTTGCACCATTGAAAAGCCAAGAAAATTTCCCACAAACCCTGAAAATTTCAATTTTCTATTATAACTTCTTCCAATTTTATCCTAACCGAAAGTTGACCTTCGTAAAATGGACTTTTTTCCATACCTATACCTTCCTTCGAAAAAATGAAAATTTTCAAAATCTCTCCGAAAAAGTTAAAAATCTGGATTTAGACTAATTTGACCCTCCGGAAAACAAATCCACCATCAGAAAAATTCTAAAAAATTTATCTTGTATGGTAGCGACTAGTGAATTGAACGTTGTGACATGGTCTCAGATTTTGACGCATAACTCAAAAACAAAAAATCTTAGCAACTTCTAAGTTACGCCGTTAAAAAGCCAAGAAAATTTCATACAAACCCTGAAAATTTCAACTTTCTATTATAATTTCTACCAATTTTATCCAAACCGAAAGTTGACCTTCATAAAATCGACTTTTTTCCATACCTATACCTTCCTTCGAAAAACGAAAAAATGAAACTATTCAAAATCTTTCCGATAAAGTTAAAAATCTGGATTTAGACTAATTTGACCCTCTGGAAAATGAATCCACCATCAGAAAAATTCTAAAAAATTTATCTTGTATGGTAGCGACTAGTGAATTGAACGTTGTGACATGGTCTCAGATTTTGACGCATAACTCGAAAACAAAAAATCTTAGCAACTTCTAAATTACGCCATTAAAAAGCCAAGAAAATTTCATACAAACCCTAAAATTTTTAACTTTCTATTATATTTTCTACCAATCTTATCCTAACCGAAAGTTCATCTTCGTAAAATCGACTTTTTTCCATACCTATACCTTCCTTCGAAAAAATGAAAATTTTCAAAATCTTTCCGAAAAAGTTTAAAATCTGGATTTAGACTAATTTGACCCTCCGGAAACCGAATCCACCATCAGAAAAATTCTAAAAAATTTATCTTGTATGGTAGCGACTAGTGAATCAAACGTTGTGACATGGTCTCAGATTTTGACGCATAACTCAAAAACAAAAAAATCTTAGCAACTTCTAAGTTACGCCATTAAAAAGCCAAGAAAATTTCATACAAACCCTAAAAATTTCAACTTTCTATTATTATTTCTACCAATTTTATCCTAACCGAAAATTGACCTTCCATTATGACCACGCCAACCAATCGGTATCTCCCTCGGAAGAAAACGATCAAAAAAAACATGCCTTCGGTATTTCCATCATAACTTTTGTCTCCGTAGTCTTAGATACCTCTAGTTTTTTTCATTCGATAGAGGAAGAATCGGTTTATAAGCTGCTAGATTTTGATTAAAAACGGCAGCCTGCTTCTCTATAAAAAATTGTGTCAAAGCTAACCAATTCTGTTGAGCATGTCATAGTCTCACTTTTTTTGTGATTACCGAAAAAATATTACTCTTTTATTTTTTTATTGGCAGCATAGAATTCTTAAGAGAATTTCCTTACAGTTACCTCCAATTTGATCCTTCTATCGGGAATATTAACAAAGTTAAAAAGTCTTAAACTCGAAATTTCGATCGGTTTATACGAAGATTTCTCTATCGGAATCAAAATCTTTAATTTTGTATAATAATGAGCTGAAAATCTGGATTTAGACTAATTTGACCCTCCTGAAAACGAGTTTGTGCTTAGAAAAATTCTAAAAAATGCGCAAAACGTGTAATTTTTTCAATGATAAACCCTTATAAAATCAAACTTTTGCATGAATTAAAAGATCACGATAGAAAATAGAAGAAGAAAATTGATGGATAAATGTCATCGAGAGGTTTCACGTTAAATGGCGAGGCTTTTTGTGCAGTATAATGTCAACGTCGGCCGAAATTCTGGATGACACGCCACTGATATTTTCCCCAATTCCCAAGTACAAATTAAATTTTTATCTGCGGTTATGTGTGTGTAACTATTTTCTAAATTCGAAGGCACCTTTCAGACGAATTCTAATAAATAAAAAAATCATCGGATAAGAGGAGAAAAAGTTGGTTGTGTGCGGACCCCATATATAAAAACTAATAACTATTTAGACACCTGTTTTATGAACGAAATGACACGGCGCAAAAGGAAGACGCTCATTTCAGGTAAATTTTTTTCGTTTAGGAAACACATCTTCAAGAAGAAGACAGAGAAAGAGAGAGACAGACGCGAGGAGTAGTGTATTAAAGTCACGGACTTGTGCCATTAGGCTTAATTAAAGAAATTATATGGCTCCAATTCGAAAATAAAATAATAAAATTACCTTTTGTGTGTTGTTGTCTCGTAATGTGTGTGCGGTCAAAATTTTAAAAATTGACTGCGTGTTTATTTTTCAGTCAGTTCAAGTAATAGAAATCGGCAACAAAGTCGTATTGTTTGTGGTAATCGTCGTAATGGAATCGGTAAATAATAATAATAGCTTCATCTATTTGGAAAACAACAGATTTATTATTTAATAAAATAAATGGACAATTTCTTCTTCTACTCTTACCTACCATTAAATCTTCTTTGATACGTACCAAATAAAATTCTTTTTACCACGGTTGGGGGTAGAAATCAGTTTCTGTGACATCAAAAATTAAAGTAAAACTAACCCAATGGAGATCACGGTAATCTGCCCAGCGTCTTAGATCCTGTGCTGCGCAATTCTAAATCGTTTTATGGCATCGGTCCTTTTTCTGGTAAATAATCTCTAATTTGAAAGGCACCTTGTCTTGGTCTCCACTCCAGAATCAAGCTTGTCCATGTCTTGTCTATCATTCTTGCCACATGTCGAGCCCAATTCCATTTTAACATTTGGCGAAGTCTGTTAGAATGATAGATAGAATGTTGCCCAGCTTAAGAATCTCATGTACAAAATACTTGCATGAGATGACCTCTGTATTATTTGCGCCCAACGATATTTGCTCACTTTGATGGCTAGACTGCTTATAAAGCAGGTTTCTATGGAACCTACTATGAATGAATGAATGTATGAATGTATGAATGAGTTAGGGGTGATGATTACACTGCGACCCATAGGATCTATTGTGTCCCCCCCTTACTTGCCATGTTCTGATGTTTTCTCAGATTTATAGCAGCTCTTCGAGTCCTATTTTCCTGAGGAAGTTTAGGACATCGTCGGGCTTCAAATCAGGTAGATCCCCTTCCTCTATTTCATGTGCTCCTAGGTATCTAGCCCTAGAATTTTGCAAGGCAGGACATTCTGAGAGTATATGTATTGAGGTTTCATCCTCTTCCTCACAGAATCTGCACTTTGCTTCATCTGCTAACCCTAGTTTCTTCATGTGGCTTCTTAACCGGCAATGCCCGGTTAATATTCCCTTTAAAATACGGAGCCTTTTTTTACTGAGGTTGAGGCAGCTAAGAGATCTCTTCTGGTCATAGTTCCCCAGTAGTATCTTAGATTCCCTCAGTCCTTCCAGCTAATTCCAGTACTTGGATTTTTCCTTCTCCATTTCTTCCCTTAGTTTTCCTAAGATTACTCTACTGCTGATGCCACAAGATGGTTTTGGTCCCAAATGTGGGGTTTCAGCTCTTTTTTTGCTAGCTTATCTGCTGTTTCGTTTCCCTCTATTCTTATGTAATCCAGGACCCATAGGAGGGTGACAGTGTTCTTCTGGCCTAGTTCATTTAGTTTGCCTAGGCATTCCCAAACCATCTTCGAACTGATTATATTTGAACTCAGCGCTTTGATGGCTGCTTGACTATCCGACATGATCACAATCTCTTGTCTGCGATAGTTTCTTCCAATATTGAATTCCACACATCTTTCGATGGCGCGGACTTCTGCTTGAAAGATGCTCGGGTATGTGCCCAAGCTTTCTGAGTATTTGGCTCTCGGTCCAAAAACTCCTATCCCAGTTCCTTCGTCTAGCTTGGAACCGTCCGTATACCACTTAATGGTATTCTGGTTTAATTCTGTATGGTGTTTTCATCCCATTGAGTTTGATCAAATTGAAGTGAGTTTTTCCCTGATAATTCATTCTTTGATCATTCTATATATCGTTTTCTTCCTTACACTTCCTAACAGAATGTGCAGTGGGGTCAAGTTTAAAATCACCTCCATTGCAGCAGTGGGGCAAGTTCCCATTGCTCCAGTGATACATGAACAGGCTAGTCTCTGAATTTTCGAGAGGTTTTTCCTCGTCGTATTCAGATTAGCCCTTACGCCCCAAGCCACTGCCCCATATGTGATTAATGGTCTCACTATTGCTGTGTACATCCATTGCAGGATACGTGGGTTACATCCCCAGTTCTTCCCTGCAATGTTCCTACACACCATGAGGGCCTTGGTTGCTTTGTGTATTACTTCGTCTTCGTGTTTGTTCCAGAGTAACCTGCTATCTAGGATTAGCCCTAGATATTTTACCTCTGTTTTCCACTCGAAGATGTTCTCCCCTATTTTTATGATTTTTAGATTAGGTTTCTTTTTCCTTGTAAAGGCTACTAGTGTGGTTTTGGTGGGGTTGATGCTGAGTCCCACCGAGTCACACCATTGTTCAGCAATGTTCAATCCTCTTTGAACAATATCACAGAGGACGTTTTCATACTTCCCTTTTGCCAGGATAACCATGTCGTCGGAATACCCTTGACATGGTATGCCTTCCCTAGTCAATTGACAGAGCAGACTGTCCACAGTGAGACTCCACATAAGCGGGGATGCAACTCCCCCCTGTGGACAGCCTCTGGTCACATTAATGGAGATAGTGTCTTGTCCTGCCTCCATTTCTGCGATTCTTGTAGATAGCAGTTGCGACATCCAACTGGAAGTCGTTCTATCTACTCCTTTCTCAATCAATGCTCTTTTGACTGCCTCATGTGGCGTATTGTCAAAGGCCCCTTCTATGGAACCTACTATACGACAAAGCATTACAAATTAGGATACCGGTGGGAGTAAGGACAATCGCTTTTGCAGATGACCTTGTAATATATACAGAAGAGCAAATGCCATGGCTATTAATGCATAAAGGAAATGCAGCGCTAAATAAAATCAGCACATGGATGAAGGAAAATGACTTGAAACTCGTAGACGGTTAATAGCATAATGAAGGTAAAGGAAACAGAAGAACGTACCCATCAACAAAGAAATTGAAATGTCAGCCAGTGTACCTGATGTAACGCTGAAAAAGCAGTCCTAGGTACAACTGGTGGAAGAGGAGGGGATTTAGCAGGTAGGTCACTGGAATTGAGACCGGCGGTGCTCGATGTCTCCCCTAAAAGAGGATAACGAGTGCCGCCGGTTTTACTCTGGTGGAATCCTGCACGCCTGGGATACGCTCCCAGATGTCTTACGAAGATTTTCACCTCAGGAAAAAAAAGGTTTTTTCGCAAGTGATGATGTTTTCCATCAAATCAGGCTCTTCATCTAACCTCTGAAGATAATCTAAGCAGATCTGTTGATGGACGAGCTTTTGGTCAGGGGTCAATTATTTTGGGACCAACTTCGCACAGACTTTCTTCATGTTAAATTCGTCATGTAAAATTTTTTTTGAAGTCTCAGCAATCATCAGAATGCTCGCGCACAATTTCATTAATTTTGGTCACTGTTTGCAGAGTTGAAACAGAGACAGGTCGACCTGGACGTTGGTCACCTTCGGTGCTCTCTCGACCTTCAGAAAACCTTTTATAGCATTCGAAAACACGCGCACGAGATAGAGAATTCTTACCATAGGCCTCTTTCAACCACTTATAGCACTCAGTAGGAGTTTTTTTTTAATTTAATGAGAAATTTCACTTCCTGTTAGGACGCCATCTGTGCGCGCAGTCTCGTTGTCTAATAGCCAAACCTCGTATATTGGGTTTTATTTTGAAATCCACTGCCTTTAAAGCAGTATCCTTTGCTTTATTAATGTTTTCTGCTATAAAGACAATGTCTTACGCAAATCTCTTCCCTCTTTGATGTTTAGGGTTTTCAAAATTGTTCTTTTAAAAATGCATTTCAAAAGCGTCGTAAAAAGTTATTGGGGGTGCTGTATCACCCTGGGAAAGTCTTCAGCATGTTTATGCAGTCTTACACAAGCTTTGGTTTTTCGTATACATTCTTAATTATGTCAATATACACTCAACCAGAATTGTAGGACTGCGCAGTAAATGATTTAACATTTTTCAATATTTTCTGTTTTATTGTAACTGTTTTTTTTTTCGTGAAATATTAATTTTATTTTTCTGGGTATATTGTAAAGTAAAAGAAAATTTACAGATTGTTGTTTGATTCACTTCAATTGTTGAGCAGTGTATATAACCGACCTTGCAGATATTTGAGATAAAGGTTCCGTTGGACGATTTCGAACAGGAACAAATGTCACCAAATCTAATTTTAATTATTGTTCTTTTTTTTAGGAAATAACGACACTTTCTTCAAGGTCTACCTGTTGATTTTATTATCTATTATGTAATAAAATAATTGTTGTTTCTTTGGATTTACGGTGATTAAATTAAAGAAAAAGGAAGAAGAACTAAACAGGAAAAAAGTCAGAGCCGTTAAATGTTTTACACAATAAATGAATTTAAATGACTTTTAATTGATATTTTTACATAGGTGGGACGTTTAATTGCACCTTTGTACTATTTGTTCTTCTAAAATTAATATCTGAAGGTTTCGGGCCAGAGTATTTAATAAATAATCAGGTCCTTTTACATTTATGATGTGCATCTCGGATTTTACAACTTAAGGGTCTAATTATTGGTTTTATTATAATCCTTCAGTCAATACCATTTACTGTGAAAACTACTACACCTATTTACATAATTATATTAAGATAAAATTGCCAAATAAAAATTATTAGGCAAATCTGTCATAAATATAATAATAATGTTTATTTCTGTATTCTGTATTCATTTTTTTTTTAATTTTTAAGTTTCCTATAGAACTAAAAACACCTGACCAAATGTAAACGAAGCAATACTTTGTTGCTAGCTACCCGCCTTTGCAATATTTTATAATAAACACAAAAAAAACAACTAGAGCATATTTATGTTAATAACCCTCATTACTGATACATCATAATTATATAATTTCATAAATGTATACGAGTTTTAACATTTTATTTTATGATAATGTAATAGATGCGGATAATTTTGATACATTGAAATATCGACAATTAAACACCATTTATGTATACAGGGTGAAACATAAATATGGAATACCTATACAGTGTTATACTGCATTATGAATTAACAGAATGTCGTATAGACTCCAGGTATACTGCTCAACAATTGAAATGAACAGACTTGTTGTCTTTTTCGTTGAACCAGTTGATGCTAGGCATCTTTTTCTGGTGTCCTCTTCTTGTTGTCTCTCTCGGTTTGGCAGGCTTCATTGGTCATCTCGTGTTATGGGATTAGATGTCTTTTTCTTTGGGTCTTCTTCTTCTTGGTGTACCTGTAACATACTTAGATTTTGATTAGTGTGGAAGAAGCTGGTTCTTCGGTCTGACGTACTTCCACTGCCCATCGCCCGGGTCGTAATTCAGCAGATTCCTGAGTTCCGCATTTGGATGGTCTTCAAGTCTGGCAAAACCTATCTCCGCTTTATCATTCATAAGATCTAGAATTCTTTCGATTTCCAGATCTCTGAAGATGTCTTGGTTGCGAACGTACCAGGGTGCGTTCTTTCTACAAGGGTAGCTGCTACAAGGATAACCTGGTGTTCATCGTTTTTGGTATATCCGCTATGTAAATGGTGTACAGCAAGGGTTAAAAGACTGCTCCTTGTGGCACCCCAGTTCCCAATTTCGTGTATTTGGTGGTTGCGTTGTTGATCTTGACTCTGGAGAGCCTTCAATCAAGGAAGGATCCTAGTAGTTTTACTAGGGATCTCGGGATGCCAAACTCGTCCATTTTGAAGAGTAGACCTTCGTGCCATACTCTATGGAACACCTTGCTTACGTCCAGTAGAACAGTGCCAGTGATTTGGTTTCTACTGAAACCTTCACCGATGTGCTCCACCAGTCGCAAGACTCTGTAGAGTGTTATGCTCTGAAGCCAAACTGTTCGTCTGGGATTAAGTTGAGGTTGTAGCAGATGCGTTGAAGTCTCTTCTTGATAACCCTCTCGGCTGTCTTGGACATCGCAGGCAGTAGGCTGATCGGCCTGTAGTTTTGGGGAAAGAGTGGATCTTTCCCCACCTTCCTGATCATTATGACATCCGCCTTCTTCCATCTCTCCGGAAAGTGCCTTTGCCTCAGAATTCCGTTGATGATAGCAAGAAGTAATACTACGCCCTTCAACGGAAGTTTCTTTAGCATTAGGTTTTACACAGATTAGTACCCCGGCGCTTTACTCGGAGGTAGTTTCTGAATAATGTCTCTGACTTCCGCTGGGCTCGTTGGTTCGATGACCTCGTCGTCTTCTTCGTTCTTCATTTCTTCAACAGCATCCTCGACAACCTCCTCGAAATTTATGTCGTCGTCCTCCTGCTGGTTGAGTTGGCATTCCCGCTCCAGAGTCTCGAGGAGTGCTTGTCCTTCCTCCTCGTCGGTGTATACAATACCTCCCGCTCCATGGAGTGCGAATTCCTACAATTCTGGATAAAGATATAACAGCGTATAAAAAAACGACAAAACAGAGTTTACTGATAGCACAAAACGTATATTTAAAATATTATTTTGTTCCACAATTTTCTGGAATTTAAAAAATATCATCCACTTCAATTGTTGAGCAGCTTATTTAAACAATCTACATTTGAACAAGCCCCGACGATCATTCTAATTACGCACGATGAGTACCTCTTTAAAAAACAGTCAAAATCCCCTTGATTAATTTCGAAACAAGACTGATGATCACCCCCCGACGTACTTAATTAGACCTTTTTTTTATACTCGGGGATCGATTCCGACTCTTTCTTTAAACGACTCAGTGTAAACATGACGAATGTACGACTAGCTCGACCTCACATTGTAACAACAGAGGCGGTTCTATGGAAAAGCCCCCCCGTGGGGCCCGAAATTAGATGAATGGGGACCCGCTGTTCGGGCCCCGGTGAGCCTATTACTACAAACTAACATATTGTTTTGAATTTTTAACGCGGCTCGCTTTGTTGCCTCGATTCACGAGAGGCCCGTCGTGATTTTTTAATTGAATTAATTTAATTACGACCTCGCTAGAAAAAGTACTGGTTTACCCATGGAAAGATAGCGAGTTCTTTGGAAATAACTTGCCTTTAGCCTCATTGTCAGTGTGTTTAATGTTTGGTCAAAATTGTCACTTTTCACTTTTTGCTAAGTCTTTAGTTGTATTTAAAACCTAATACGTTGCTATTACGCTCTATCAGCGCTTGTTTTACTTAAATATCTGAAATCCCTTAATTCTTTTCATATTTATTTACAAGTTCCTTCCTAAATATTCAAACATTCATAAGTTGCCTCTCATATACCTGTAAATCCTATTGGCTGCGCCATTCTACGAGTTTTTCCTCGATTTTGATTACATTGGTTCAATAAATTGACAGCTTAAGGGGGGTGCGAGCGGTGACAAATTTCAAAGCTACGAAGGCGTGTCAATTGGGTATTTATCCCTTTCCCAGCTCTATGGGATTGAACACGCAGTAGTAGGGAGGTAGTCGTAACACTGTATGTCTCAATTCTTCTGCAATTGTATCACTGGTTAGGTTAGGTTAGGTTTTCTTAAAGAAAATCACTGCAGCACTAGTAAAAGTTCTTTTTTTGTATAATTTTCCTCAAAATATATGTCATTTGCAGACATGAAGTTTTGAATCTCCAATTTCGTATTCTTTGAGCCAGGAATTTTTTGCAATTGTCGACTATGTCCATTACTATAACGCTGTTTGGCGGAATGTTGGGTATCAGACCATTTTTAAACCAATCTTCAAAAAGCTCTGCTGTCGTATCTTCGTGATAATCAACACAAGAGTCCTTAATATTTTTGGCAGAAAGCCACATAGCGATTCTCTTCCCTTTATTTGATGGTGCTTTTGTTTTACACTTATCAGAGGAATCAGACCATCCTTTGGAAGGGGTGTCATGCGTGTCAAACCACGTCTCGTCGAGGTAGACTATTGGAGCTCCGTCTTGTAGGTAGTAAATAGATCGATCTATCTCATTTGGATGATTAACATCAGAAAAAACTCTTTGTAATGTAGACAAAACTCAATCAAAAACTCTAGATAAACCTCACCATTAACTATGTCTCTCGAAAAAATAAGGGCCAACAATTTTATTGTTAATGATACCAGCCCAAACATTAACTTTTTTAGGATATTGAGTGTGAGCCTCACACATCCAGTGAGGATTTTCTCTGCTTCAATATCTACAGTTCTGTTTGTTAACCGTTCCGTTTAAATGAAACGTCGCTTCATCAGAAAAAACTATTTTATTTATGAATGGCAAATCTGCGTTCATTCTATCCATCATCAATTCACAGAATTCTTGCCTTCTATCAGGATCATCTTCATTTAACTCCTGAACCAACTGAACTTTGTAAGGGTGGTATTTTTCTTTATGCAGAACTCTCAAAATAGATGATTTACTTACATCATTGTCGGCGGCAAGTGCTCGAGTTGTCTTATGCGGATTTTCCTCAATCTCTAGAAGTACATCTAACTTTTTTTCATCAATAAATTGAACATTTCTACCTGGTTTTTCAATATTTTTTACATGTCCAGTTTCACGAACCTTTTTTCAATTTTGCTAACTGTAGACTGCGAAACGTGTTGACCAGGGTATTTATTATTAAAAATTTCACAAACCTCCTTTTGAGTTCTGGTTTTATTACCACAACCAATCATAATTAAAATGTCTATTCTTTGAGTCTCGGACAAATGAGCCATAATTAAATTTAATACGCGCACAAATATTATACTGACGTCTTTTAGTAACTTTAAATACCTAAATGACAGCAGCCTACTAGATTTATATCAATTGTTTATTTAGTTTTTTGACTATTATTTTAATATCTTCAAAGTTTTTTCCTAATATTTAGCAGAACAGATACGAAAATACCTGATTATTTCTAAAGTTATTTTAATAGACCAAACAATATCGCCTCGGTTATTGTCAAGAAGTGAATGGTGGTCATTTTGAACATTTAAGTGTCAAATACATTGAAAAACACATTATCTAATCATTATGTGACATTATTATCTTCATTCTACGTAAAGTTTTGTGTTAGAGACATTATCAAAATTTTACATCTTAAAAATCAATTTTCTCAGTTATGATTGCACCAAACTTAAAAAACTTTTTTTTGCTGAACAGAGGACTAAAATCCCTTTCCAACGAGGTGCCACACGACCCCCTTTGTAATTTAAAATTTTCGAGGGGGTCCTTATAATTCCGAAGGGGTGCTGGAGGGGGATAATATTTTCATACTGTAAATTGTCAATTTAAGAATAAAAATCGACCTGTTTCAGGTTTTTTTCATATAGTACATAATAACGCTACAAATGAATTTATTCCATACACATGGACCGCACTGTATGTAATAATAAATAAATGTTATAAAATTATTGCAGGCCGTAACACAAGTGAACACTTCCAATGAAATACAAAGACTAAAATGAACAAGAAGTGTAAGCTGTAATCCTCTACAATCCCTCTCTGAGAAACAAAATTACCTGAATCAGGTCCTTTTACATTTATGATGTGCATCTCGGATTTTACAACTAATTGGTTTTGTTATAATTTTTCGGTCAATACCATTTATTGTGAATACTACTACAATATAAATTGCTGCGTTATCAGAATCATTGCTGTTGCCTGTAGTTTTTATTTGAAAATAGCAACAGACTAACAGCTCTTTTCTTTGTTACAGGTATGGTTTCAAAACCGCCGCGCAAAATGGAGGAAGCAAGAAAAAGTCGGTCCCTCAGGTCATCCTTACAACCCTTACTTGAACCCCACCGCCGCTGGTACTGCAGCCCCTGTCGTCGCTACCACCCTCCCGAATCCTTTCAACCTCCCCTTCGGTTTACGAAAACCCTTCGATTCCTTAACATTCCGCTACCCCCCTCACGTTCTTCCCGGTTATCTGCCTTCGCCTCCCTCTTACCATCGAGGACCACCTTCCCTGCTTCCCACTTCCGTTGGCCTGTATCCTTCGGCTAGTTCCTTTCAAACGTTGCTGGCGAACATATCGGCAGCCCAAAGACCCAAACAGGAGTTCACTGCGTCTCCCCCTTTGAGTCCCGGATCTTCGGGATCCGGAGTTACTCCTCCAGATGTCGATAGAAGAAGTTCCAGCATAGCTTCGTTGCGGCTGAAAGCCAGAGAGCACGAGTTGAGGTTGGAGATGCTGAGGCAAAATGGAGATTTAATAAGTTGAATGATATTTTTTTAATGGTATTGAAAACTTTTCAACGATTTTAAAAGGAAGTTTGTACACCGATCAGTATTTATGGCTGCGGTTTATAATAAATTATTTTCCCGCTGACTTAGATTTTATTAGAGGGAAAACTACTTTTTATGGGATAAATTTTTATTTTTTTCTGGAAATTTGACAAATTTCACAATCAAGATTTCACAACTCAAGATTTATACCTCCGAAAATTTGGAATTAGCCTTATTCTACTCTAAATTATATTGACCCAACGTCAACTCTTATTTTTTTTGTCCAAAATATGCTCGATAAAAGACTAAATTTTAAGCAAAAGTGTTTTTCAAAAATTTAATATTTTTCGAGTTACTAAAAAATATGATACATTTTTACAATAATTTCATTATAAACAAAATTGTAGCTGGTAAAAAATGAACGAATCAATCTTAAAATCAATGTTGAATGTTGTTGAATCGATGTATTCAGTGCCATCTAGCGTACTACGCTAGTTTCGCAGCACAACATTTTTGAACTGTCCAAAGTCACTTTTCAACTCTCAAATGTCACTTTTCAACTGTCAAATATCACTTTTCAAAAGTCAAAGGTCACTTTTCAACTCTCATATGTCACTTTTCAACTGTCAAGTATCACTTTTCAACTGTCAAATGTAATTTTTTTAAAATATTAAATGTCACTATTCAACTGTAAATTTAAACTGTTGAATGTCATTTTTAAACTGTTAAATGTAATTTTTTGACTATCAAATATCATTTTTCGACTGTCAAATGTCATTTTTCGACTGTCAAATGTTATTTTTCGACTGTCAAATGTCATTTTTCCACTGACAAATGTCATTTTTTCGGCTGTAATATGTCATTTCATCTGTCCTTTGTCAACTGTCAAATGTCATTTTTTTTGCTGTCATCTGTCATAAAACCACTGCGTGTCGAGCGAAGCGAAGTTCGCAGCAGCAAATCAATCTTAACTAATTTAAATATTATAATTTATAATTAATTTGGTGCTGCGAACATTTTTGAACTGCCATTGTCATTTGTCAAATGTCAACTGTCATTTGTCATATGTCAACTATCATTTGTCAAATGTCACTATTAAACTTTCAAATGTCACTTTTAAACTGACAAAAGTCACTTTTAAACTGACAAAAGTCACTTTTCATCTGTCAAATGTGACTTTTCAACTGTCAAATATAATTTTTAACTGTCAAATGTCACTATTCAACTGTCAAATGTAATTTTTTTAAATATTCATTTCAACTGTCACAAATCAAATGTCATTTCCACTGTCATTTGTCAAATGTCGACAAATGTGATTTTTCCACTGACAGATGTCATATTTCGTCTGCTAAATGTCATTTATTTCTGCTGTCAAATGTCATTTTTTTTGCGTTCGTCGCAGCGAGGTTCGCAGCACAACATTTTTGTACTGCCATTGTCATTTTTCAAATGCCAACTGTCGACTGTCATTTGTCAAATGCCAAATGTCATTTTTGTTACTGTTATCTGTCATGAAAACACTGCGTGTCTAGCAACGGGAGGTTCGCAGCACTACCAAAAAGACTTGGGAGCCATTTTCAAATATACAGGTTATTGTTGAAATGCTTATTTTTGAAATATTTGCAAAAAAACTGTTAAAAAAGTAGGAAAAAGTTTTCGTTTGCCGATAACTACACATTTTGCAAGAAGGCAACCATCCCCAGGGATGAGCCAAAGTCCAAAATTTTATTTAATTCTTATAAATAGAGGTTCAAAGACTGTGCCTACTAATTTTGTTAGAGACAAATTGCCAAAAAGGAATATTCGATTGAGTCCATAAAAATAATAAAAATTTAGCCTCATTATAAAAAAAAGAGCAATTATTTTTTTGTGCTAGATAATTTCACTGCCTCCATTGTCTCCATATTGAAGATTTTGTATTTTTCGTAGATTCCAATATTTTCTTTAATTTTAATTTTATCTACAGCAGTGAAATTATCTTTTTAAATTTGTATTGTTTAGTTAGTAAACTTTTTATGTATCTTGTATGTAAAAGAAAAAAGAGAGGGTATAAAACATCATACAGGGTGATTACTATTATTTAATAAACATGTTCTCTTTAAACTGTAAATAAACTTTTTTTTTATTTTACTTGCCTAATGTGTAAAATGTAAATATATTTTTTGGAGAACCCAATGTAATGAATCCGTCCAAATTGTGTAGATTTTAATCAATGTGAATAATAAATATTTTCTAAGATATTTTGGAGTTTTACTAACATTTTTAAATCCCCAAGACTTTAGAATAACATTAGATCAAATCTAATTACACATACTCAGTTTCTATCATTTAAATTATGTAAATAGCTTTTCTTTGTTCATTCCAATTAAAAAGAATGACATTTATTTATAAATACGTAATTAAATAAACATAGTTTAAAGCGAATTTGTTGTAAGATAATCACAAAAAGGATAATTTACAATAAATTGTAAACAATGTCATTCAAACAGAACTATAAAATAATTTCTTTAAATTCGAGAATGAGAAAAAATGTTAGGTTAGGTTTGGTTAGAGGTTAGGTTAGGTTAGGTTAGATTAGGTTAGGTTAGGTTAGGTTAGGTTAGGTAAGTTGGGTTAGGTTAGGTTAGATGCCTTCAGCTTGTCAAGTAATGATGCGTAGTATGCTCCTGTAATGGTTTTTCCTTTTTGAAGATAATCGATTAAGATAACTCCATGACTATCCCAGAAAACAGTTGCCATCACTTTCCCAGCCGAAGGAACAACCTTTGCTTTTTTTGGAGCCGATTCCCCCTTCGCAGTCCATTGTTTTGACTGTGTTTTTGTTTCTGGAGTATAATGATGTATCCAAGTTTCATCTACAGTAATTAATCGGCGCCAAAACTCTGATTTATTGCGCCTAAACTGCGCCAACAGAGAGTTGGAAATGTTCATTCGAACACGTTTTTAGTCCAAAGTGAGCAAACGCGGCACCCAACGCGCGGACAGCTTTCTCATGCCTAAATCTTGATTCAATATGTGACAAACACGTTCTTTGGACATGTTTATAGCCTCTGCTATCTCTCTAATTTTAATTCGACGGTTGTCTAGCACCATTTGGTGAACTTGAGCGATATTATCGTCAGTGGTTGCAGTTTTTGGACGTCCCGAACGTTCATCGTCACCCAAGCTGGTTTAAATTCAACAGCCCAAAATGTCACGATGGTAAATGATGGTGCAGAGTCCCCGTATACAGCGTCCAACTCATCTTTGATTTGCGTAGGCGTATTGCCTTTCAAAAACAAATATTTAATGACAGCTCGATAGTTGATTTTTTCCATTTTCATAAAAACACTCACATTGACTCACTCAAATGATTGCCAAACAATAATTACGCGTCCAAAATGGCTGAAATTTTAGTGGGCATGCGCAAACACATTCAACTTTTGTTTACGAGTGCTGCCATCTTCATGTTGAGGTCGGAAACTTATCAGACAACCCTCGTATTCCATTGTTTTATTGGAAAATGGATTTTTTTTTAATTTTTATGTATCCCTTTGGCCCACAAAACGCTCCGCTTGTATTTAATCCTTCGCGTATCATAATCACATTAAAAAAAGGAGATGACTTTTTATCAGAAACTTAATTAAAAGCATCTCATTGTGTCAATTTCAAAGCAAGAGCGGACAATCAGCTACCCTATAATCATACTGTCAATGCGCCCCTCCCAGTCGTACCCTGACCAAATTAAATCTCGTATTTTATCTTTTTATCTTTATCATGATCTATCGCAGCGAGAGAATGAGACGCAAATAGTTGCTGGTAATAATAATTGTTAATTAAAGATGGAGCTACCGGTCGAGATACCCAGATCCTCGAACACAACAACACGTAATTAGATAATTAACTTGGGGTTTTTTTTTATTTGGGAGATCGAAATTTGTAAGATTACAAATTGACTTTTCAGATAAAAGTATACATCTTTAATAATATTTTTTGTTAGGTATACTGGTATTTGGGAAAAATCCAAAAATACGTCAATTTATGTTGGAAGTGGCAAGCATTATGGCTTAGTTAAACTTACTGGAAAAGCCACACCCTCACCCCTAGCAGCATCCCTTTTTCTTAAATTACTTCTCATATTTTTTATGTAAAATTTGGATACTCCTCTTTGAGCTGATTTCAAAAATGTGTAATACTTGTTGGTTAAAGTGATTAGTTTATGAGATAAACAATTTTTCTTTAAATAGCACAAATTTTACTTATTTTTTACTTTCATTTTATTTGCCTGTAATAAAATGGGTTGTACAACAGTTCAAACTCTTTAATCTTCTTAACTGTGCTATTTATTCTACTTCAAAAATCCAAACGACAAAAAACTGTATATAGTATAAAATTAGTTAGTATGCAAACTGAGCTGCATGGATATTTGTTTATTTTGGTTAATAATATTACAGAAAACTTGCGAGTTGGATAGTGTTTCGATTTATCAAACTAAAATACGTGTAGATAACTATTAATTTTAAATGAATCCGCTAAATATAGTTCTATAATTCATCTGTCAAACAACAATTAATAACACAACCAAAAAAAAATATATATAATACAGCCGGTCAATTTAGAAACTAATTAACCTTTAAAAGCTACAATAATTTGAAAGATGGATCATAAGATGGACCACTCGAGGGGCTACAATGTTATAGTACGGTAGAATCGATAAAATTTTAAGGACTTAAGGACCTTTGAATAATTGAGGTTTTTATCAATCATTTAACGTTTTTGAATGGATGAGTTCTATAAAAGGGAAAATTTTATTTTTTTACCGTACGGCATTGGAAACGGAAATTAAAATTGACAATTGGCCGCCATATGCAAGCTCCTTTCTGGACTCAAGGTCATTTTGCATATACTCCTTCCTGTTTCTTTTTGTTCTAAGGTTCTATAAAAGGGAAATGTTGCCAAATTAACGAGCAAAAAAATACTGAAAAAGGTTAGTCGCATAAGGAAGCAGTTTTTCCAATATATTTTTGGTTTTTCTTATGTATTTTGGGCCCCTTTATCACCCGTGTTGTATCCGAAAGATATGGAGGTCTTTTAACATATTTTTAGTTTGTAGTGTTTTACTCTTACAGTTGACGAAAAACTAAATGTCAGCTGTCAACACATATACGTATCATTAGATATTGTCCTGTTATTATTTGTTGCCACAGCTGAATCAGCTATTTGCAAATAGAAATGATTTATGGTACCAACAGGATGGGGCTCCCCCACACTATGGCGTTGAGGTACGAAATTACCTTAATAACGTTTTCCCAGGAAGGTGGATAGTTAGAAGGGGGCCTATCGATCCTAGAAAGGGCAACTTTCGGTTAGAACAAAATTGGTAAAAATTATAAAAGAAAATTGAAATTTTTAGAGTTTGTATGAAATTTTCTTGGCTTTTCAATGGTGTAAACTAGAAGAGGCTAAGTTTTTTTGCGTTTGAGTTATGCGTCAAAATCTGAGACCATGTTACAACGTTCGATTCACTGGTCGCTACCATACAAGAAAAATTTTTTAGAATTTTTCTGTTGGAGGATTCGTTTTCAGGAGCATCAAATTAGTCTAAATCCAGATTTTCAACTCTTTTGGAGAGATTTTGAAAATTTTCATTTTTCGAAGAAAGGTATAGGTATGGAAAAAAGTCGATTCTACAAAGGACAAGTTTCGGTTAGGATTAAATTGGTAGAAATTATAATAGAAAATTGAAATTTTTAGGGTTTGTATAACATTTCCTTGGCTTTTTAATGGCGCAAGGTAGAAGTTGCTAAGATTTTTTGTTTTTGAGTTATGCGTCAAAATCTGTGACCATGTCATAACATTCGATTCACTAGTCGCTACAAGGCAAGATAAATTTTTTAGAATTTTTCTGATGGCAGATTCTTTTTCAGGAGGATCAAATTACTCTAGATCCAAATTTTTAACTCTTTCGGAGAGATTTTGAAAATTTTCATTTTTTCGAAGGAAGGTATAGGTATGAAAAAAAGTCCATTTTACGAAGGTCAACTTTCGGTTAGGGTAAAATTGGAAGAAGTTATAATAGAAAATTGAAATTTTCAGGGTTTGTAGGAAATTTTCTTGGCTTTTCAATGGTGTAAACTAGAAGTTGCTAAGATTTTTTGTTTTTGAGTTATGCGTCAAAATCTGAGACCATGTCATTACGTTCGATTCACTAGTCGCTACAAGGCAAGATATATTTTTTAGAAATTTTCTGATGGTAGATTCGTTTTCAGGAGGGTCAAATTACTCTAGATCCAAATTTTTAACTCTTTCGGAGAGATTTTGAAAATTTTCATTTTTTCGAAGGAAGGTATAGGTATGGAAAAAAGTCCATTTTACGAAGGTCAACTTTCGGTTAGGATAAATTTGGAAGAAGTTATAATAGAAAATTGAAATTCTCAGGGTTTGTAGGAAATTTTTTTGACTTTTTAATGGTGTAAACTAGAAGTGGCTAAGATTTTTTGCTTTTGAGTTATGCGTCAAAATCTGAGACCATGTCATTACGTTCGATTCACTAGTCGCTACAAGGCAAGATATATTTTTTAGAAATTTTCTGATGGTAGATTCGTTTTCAGGAGGGTCAAATTACTCTAGATCCAAATTTTTAACTCTTTCGGAGAGATTTTGAAAATTTTCATTTTTTCGAAGGAAGGTATAGGTATGGAAAAAAGTCCATTTTACGAAGGTCAACTTTCGGTTAGGATAAATTTGGAAGAAGTTATAATAGAAAATTGAAATTCTCAGGGTTTGTAGGAAATTTTTTTGGCTTTTTAATGGTGTAAACAAGAAGTGGCTAAGATTTTTTGCGTTTGAGTTATGCATCAAAATCTGAGACCATGTCACAACGTTCGATTCACTGGTCGCTACCATACAAGATGAATTTTTTAGAATTTTTCTGTTGGAGGATTCGTTTTCAGGAGCATCAAATTAGTCTAAATCCAGATTTTCAACTCTTTTGGAGAGATTTTGAAAATTTTCATTTTTCGAAGGAAGGTATAGGTATGGAAAAAAGTCCATTTTACGAAGGTCAAGTTTCGGTTAGGATAAAATTGGTATAAATTATAATAGAAAGTTGAAATTTTCAGGATTTGTATGACATTTTCTTGGCTTTTTAATGGCGCAACTAAGAAGTTGCTAAGATTTTTTGCTTTTGAGTTATGCGTCAAAATCTGAGACCATGTCATTATGTTCGATTCACTAGTCACTACAAGGCAAGATACATTTTTTAGAAATTTTCTGATGGTAGATTCGTTTTCAGGAGGGTCAAATTACTCTAGATCCAAATTTTTAACTCTTTCGGAGAGATTTTGAAAATTTTCATTTTTTCGAAGGAAGGTATAGGTATGGAAAAAAGTCCATTTTACGAAGGTCAACTTTCGGTTAGGATAAATTTGGAAGAAGTTATAATAGAAAATTGAAATTCTCAGGGTTTGTAGGAAATTTTTTTGACTTTTTAATGGTGTAAACTAGAAGTGGCTAAGATTTTTTGCTTTTGAGTTATGCGTCAAAATCTGAGACCATGTCATTACGTTCGATTCACTAGTCGCTACAAGGCAAGATATATTTTTTAGAAATTTTCTGATGGTAGATTCGTTTTCAGGAGGGTCAAATTACTCTAGATCCAAATTTTTAACTCTTTCGGAGAGATTTTGAAAATTTTCATTTTTTCGAAGGAAGGTATAGGTATGGAAAAAAGTCCATTTTACGAAGGTCAACTTTCGGTTAGGATAAATTTGGAAGAAGTTATAATAGAAAATTGAAATTCTCAGGGTTTGTAGGAAATTTTTTTGGCTTTTTAATGGTGTAAACAAGAAGTGGCTAAGATTTTTTGCGTTTGAGTTATGCATCAAAATCTGAGACCATGTCACAACGTTCGATTCACTGGTCGCTACCATACAAGATGAATTTTTTAGAATTTTTCTGTTGGAGGATTCGTTTTCAGGAGCATCAAATTAGTCTAAATCCAGATTTTCAACTCTTTTGGAGAGATTTTGAAAATTTTCATTTTTCGAAGGAAGGTATAGGTATGAAAAAAAGTCCATTTTACGAAGGTCAACTTTCGGTTAGGGTAAAATTGGAAGAAGTTATAATAGAAAATTGAAATTCTCAGGATTTGTATGACATTTTCTTGGCTTTTTAATGGCGCAACTAAGAAGTTGCTAAGATTTTTTGCTTTTGAGTTATGCGTCAAAATCTGAGACCATGTCATTATGTTCGATTCACTAGTCACTACAAGGCAAGATACATTTTTTAGAAATTTTCTGATGGTAGATTCGTTTTCAGGAGGGTCAAATTACTCTAGATCCAAATTTTTAACTCTTTCGGAGAGATTTTGAAAATTTTCATTTTTTCGAAGGAAGGTATAGGTATGAAAAAAAGTCCATTTTACGAAGGTCAACTTTCGGTTAGGGTAAAATTGGAAGAAGTTATAATAGAAAATTGAAATTTTCAGGGTTTGTAGGAAATTTTCTTGGCTTTTCAATGGTGTAAACTAGAAGTTGCTAAGATTTTTTGTTTTTGAGTTATGCGTCAAAATCTGAGACCATGTCATTACGTTCGATTCACTAGTCGCTACAAGGCAAGATATATTTTTTAGAAATTTTCTGATGGTAGATTCGTTTTCAGGAGGGTCAAATTACTCTAGATCCAAATTTTTAACTCTTTCGGAGAGATTTTGAAAATTTTCATTTTTTCGAAGGAAGGTATAGGTATGGAAAAAAGTCCATTTTACGAAGGTCAACTTTCGGTTAGGATAAATTTGGAAGAAGTTATAATAGAAAATTGAAATTCTCAGGGTTTGTAGGAAATTTTTTTGGCTTTTTAATGGTGTAAACTAGAAGTGGCTAAGATTTTTTGCTTTTGAGTTATGCGTCAAAATCTGAGACCATGTCATTACGTTCGATTCACTAGTCGCTACAAGGCAAGATACATTTTTTAGAAATTTTTTGATGGTAGATTCGTTTTCAGGAGGGTCAAATTACTCTAGATCCAAATTTTTAACTCTTTCGGAGAGATTTTGAAAATTTTCATTTTTTCGAAGGAAGGTATAGGTATGGAAAAAAGTCCATTTTACGAAGGTCAACTTTCGGTTAGGATAAATTTGGAAGAAGTTATAATAGAAAATTGAAATTCTCAGGGTTTGTAGGAAATTTTTTTGGCTTTTTAATGGTGTAAACTAGAAGTGGCTAAGATTTTTTGCTTTTGAGTTATGCGTCAAAATCTGAGACCATGTCATTACGTTCGATTCACTAGTCGCTACAAGGCAAGATACATTTTTTAGAAATTTTCTGATGGTAGATTCGTTTTCAGGAGGGTCAAATTACTCTAGATCCAAATTTTTAATTCTTTCGGAGAGATTTTGAAAATTTTCATTTTTTCGAAGGAAGGTATAGGTAAGGAAAAAAGTCGATTTTACGAAGGTCAACTTTCGGTTAGGATAAAATTGAAAGAAGTTATAATAGAAAATTGAAATTTTCAGGGTTTGTAGAAAATTTTCTTGGCTTTTCAATGGTGCAAACTAGAAGTTGCTAGGTTTTTTTGTTTTTGAGTTATGCGTCAAAATCTGAGACCATGTCATTACGTTCGATTCACTGGTCGCTACCATACAAGATAAATTTTTTAAAATTTTTCTGTTGGTGGATTCGTTTTCAGGAGGGTCAAATTAGTAAAAATCCAGATTTTTAACTAGTTCTGAGAGATTTTGAAAATTTTCATTTTTTCGAAGGAAGGTATAATAGGTATGGAAAAAAGTCCATTTTACGAAGGTCAACTTTCGGTTAGGATAAAATTGGAAGAAGCTATAATAGAAAACTGAAATTTTCAGGGTTTGTAGGAAATTTTCTTGGCTTTTTAATGGCGCAAGGTAGGAGTTGCTAGTCTCCAGATTTTACTCCGTTAGACTTTTTTTGTTGGGTTATTTAAATAGCAGAGTATATCAAAATCGACCGAATAATGTAGAAAATTTGAAGGAGCGAATCAGAAAGGAAATTGCACAAATAACACCTGAAGTCCTCGAAAACATTATGAAAGAATTTACTGCTCGCCTTTCTCATTGTATCATTGCTGAAGGTCGGCAATTTGATCATTTGTTGTAATTTAATTCTATTTAAGTAAACATTTATTCCAAGTTAATTGTATTAATAAACCAACAGTTTTGGTTAACCCTGCAGAAATAAATATTCAAATGTTCCTTTCATTGAGAATGAATTTCTCGTGCTTCTTTTCCCCAGACTAACACCGAAGATGTTTCTATAAGTCAAACGTTAATTGGTAAAATGATTACCTTGGCAAATTATACGGTGGCTGCTTAGAAATTGCTCGTCTCATAAGAATATATCAAAAAATATGACGCCTCGAATTATAATACCAAATGAAATTATGGAAATTTTGATGAACGGTCAGCGGCAAGGCTTCGACTCCTCTGACATACTACTTTTAACAATTCCTTTATTATATACCACAGAAATTGGATAATGACATTCCTCGCATTCATTTCCATAATTTGACCATCTATCTTCATTTGAGAGGTTACTGTGCCATCATCTTAGCCAAATTTTGGTAAAATGAATGCAAAAAAAAATGTAGAATACGGTGGACCCTGCGATTTTTATAAAAACTTTATTGAGGGTCTAATAAAAATTGATAAATATTTGTATTCAAAATAAACATAACCTAAAACCCTCGTTTTGAAGGTGGCATGCGGCAAATTCAAGTTGCTGAGCGGATGGATGTTTCTCAAATCATTGTCAATAGATTATGGAACAGTTTTAGAGAAACTCTATCAAGTTACATTAAAAAGTGTAACATGTCTATCGTCAGATACCTTGCACTATTACCGACGGTAAACGATACCGCTATTATTACCGTTAAAACCGACCCCGATTCACTGTTAATGCTACTGTACACAAGACACGCCTTATAGACGCTAACTATTTATCTGTTTGAAGCTGATGGCTTTTTCACGACCTCTAGAAAAGAAACGTTGAAGCTTTTGATTAAAAATCATTCTCCTGGAAGTTTGACTCTGGGTAACAGTCGACTTCCCCACTTTAAGGGTGCGAGGAGGTCCAAAAAGACGATTGGGAGGTCGCCAAGAAAGTTATCACAGCACCGGTAATTGAATGAGCAATTAATTCCATTCAGCCCTTCAATTTCCCCGGTGAGGATGGAATATTTTCACCAATATCCTTTTTAAACTGGCAAATCACCAGATTTAGCATTACACAACCTTATTAAGGAAATCACACAATCCCTTAATAACAAGGGGATTGCGATGGCTATATTTTTTGACAACGAAGGGGCATTTGAAAGAGTAAAGCACTACGAACCTCAATCTGACTGAAAAGGGTATCAAACCAATTACAGGCTGGATTCATTATTTCGGTTACTGTACATATTTATAAAAAATCCCGAAACACGTCAAATTTAAATTATAACTTGACATTCTTTAACGTGAAAATGCAACCCCTACCTTCAACTCCCTTAGAATGACAGATACCGAAATTCGCTAAAATATAGGTACTCGAAACTTATTACAATATACTTAAAACTTATTTCCCGTTAGGTCTTGATAATGAGAAAGTAAACAAAAACCATAGCAATGTGGTTTTTAAATGGTAACCATTAAAAAAATTTTCGTGGCAACGCTATTTTAACAAGCAGTAGTAAATTGTTTTATTTAAGTTGTCATTGTAGTAATTTAAGTATAAAGTTTGTTCAATTCAATTCTGAAAAATGGTTAGATTAACGGAAATGCATAAAATAACAGTGTTACAAATGATTGGATACGGAGATAACATCCAAACACAACAGGAAGTAATTCGCCTATTTCATGAGAAATTTCCTAATTTACCGCCTATATCCCAAGGAACAATAAGTAAAATAGAAAAGCAGTTTCGCGAGTTTGGTCATGTAAGGCAGATAAAAAAAGCAGCTGCCAATGCACTGAGTGATGAACTCAAATTAGATGTGTTGCTTGAGTTTCAGGAAAACCCACATACATCGAGTAGACAGGCATCCACTACATTCAATGCTAGCCATACATCGATAGCAAACATATTAAAAGAAAATAAATTGCATCCGTATAAGATGATAGATACCTACTCAGGAGCTCATGGAAGACGATTTTGATAGGAGAACTTTTTTTTGTGAGCAAATGATGGACATGTTGGATAACAATATTATCCAATTAGAAGACGTTATGTTTTCTGATGAGTGTACTTTTTTACTTAACGGTCATGCTAATCGGCAAAATTGCCGCTACTGGTCCACGGAAAATCCTCACTGGATGAGAGAAGAACACACTCAATACCCTCAAAAGGTTAATGTTTGGGCAGGGATTGTAGGGAACAATATCATTGGTCCCTTTTTTATTTAGGGCAACTTGAATGGTATCAATTATTTTGCACTACTTCAAAATGATGTCATTCCAACGTTGGCAAATTTATATCCTGATCCAGGTAACCCTCAAGTTCCAGCGAATACGATATGGTTTCAGCAGGATGGAGCACCACCACATTACCAACTTAATGTCCGGCAGTACCTCGATACAATATTTCCCAATCG
Organism: Ophraella communa; assembly: GCA_035357415.1. Classification (NCBI taxonomy): domain Eukaryota; kingdom Metazoa; phylum Arthropoda; class Insecta; order Coleoptera; family Chrysomelidae; genus Ophraella; species Ophraella communa. Next base: position 30,050,148 of record CM068992.1, on the reverse strand, counting down.
GTGGATAGGGAGGCGAGGATCGATTGAATGGCCAGCGCGATCACCTGATCTTACATTATTAGATTTCTTTTTATGGGGATATGTGAAGAGCCATGTGTACAAAACTAAACCTTCTGATATAAATGACTTAAAAGAACGAATAACACTTGCGATTAGGTCGATCAAGCCTGATATGTTAAATAATGTTAGAAGACTGTTTTATTTAAGATTAGGATGTTGCCAAGACGTTCGCGAAGAACATTTTGAACATCTACTTCTTTAATATTCATAGTTCTTTTTCGTGTTCTACATTTTATTACGTTTTGCATTACATTTTAGTTTTTGATTGTATTGTAGCGAATTTCGGTAACAACATGATATTAATTTTTTTTATGTTAATTTTTGCATTAAATTTAAAATTTTTGGAATCAGCTCAGCAAGGCAATTTGGAAATTGAAAAAAAGGGTGATGACATCATTACACGAAAATTGTTCACCCTGTATTTTAGATTACGATTTAAGACAATAGTAAATTGAAATCAAAAATCGACCTGTTTTAATTTTTTGTTTTAATTTTGTGAAAATCCACAATTTTTGAACAGTGTATATTTACTAAATGAACATTCTAGACCATCCTGAATACAAATTTATCGATTTTTACTTTAATCTAATTGAGAATATTTATAAATTTAAAATAATTAAACGATTTTTTCGCATTACAACATCAAAATGTCCCGATAACGTTTTTTAATTAAATATAGCAACACAGAAATGCCGCGCTCTTAAACTCTTTATTTATAATGAAGTTTCCAATTATCTCGCATTCTTAATTAGAGTATAATTTATGCTGCTCATAAATATAATGCCCAATATGTCGGAGTTTAACGAACAGATATGGGTATACCTACTATGCCGACTACAATGGTAACTTTGTTGCAATAAAAATATAACAAAGTTCAGAGAAGCAGACCCGCCATAACTCATAGGCAGCCAATAAATGTGTCTGAAAGAGTAAACAAACTGCCAATAATTTGATTTACGATACTGGCGATCTGTGATTTATCGTAAAATATACGCTTTATTTTTAAGCGACTGTAGATGGCGCTCGAGCTGTAATTAAAGAGTTTTTCTATATGAGAGTTGGTAATAAAAACATTTTTTTTTCTACGATCACTATTAAAAGAATGTAAATAGACACGGTTTACTTCAATGGAAAGTTAGTAATTTCGTACACTGTGCAAAAAATTATGCGGAATTCTCTGAACATGCGCATACCTATTATAATGTGTTCAACAATCGTAGGAGGCCCTGTAAGAGGCTGACAGTTCGTGATTTGTAATATAAAGTTTTTTCAGTTTGGTGCAATCATAACTGAGAAAATTGATTTTTAAAATGTAAAATTTTGATAATGTCTCTAACACAAAACTTTACGTAGAATGAAGATAATAATGTCACATAATGATTAGAATGTGTTTTTCAATGTATTAAATGTTCAAAATGACCACCATTCACTTCTTGACAATAACCGAGGCGATATTGGAATTCTCGTACAACATTTTGTAGGACCTCGGGGGTTATTTTGTTAATTTCTTCCGTTATCCTAACTTTTAAATCAGCAATATTGTTTGGTCCATTAAAATATACTTTAGATTTTAAATAACCCCATAAGAAGTAATCGAGAGGAGTCAAATCGGGAGATCTAGCCGGCCATTCGATCGCCCCACGTCTTCCAATCCACCTATTGGGAAAAACCTCGTTTAAATAATTTCTAACAGTACGTGCAAAATGCGGTGGAGCTCCGTCTTGTTGGTAGTAAATAGATCGATCTATCTCATTTGGATGATTAACATCAGGAAAAACTCTTTGTAATGTAGGCACTAAAAAGTTAATCAAAAAATATAGATAAACCTCACCAGTAACTGTGCCCTCAAAAAAATAAGGGCCAATAATTTTATTGTTAATGATACCAGCCCAAACGTTAACTTTTTTAGGATATTGAGTGTGAGCCTCACACATCCAGTGAGGATTTTCTCTGCTCCAATATCTACAGTTCTGTTTGTTAACCGTTCCGTTTAAATGAAACGTCGCTTCATCAGAAAAAACTATTTTGTTTATGAACTGCAAATCTGCGTTCATTCTATCCATCATCAATTCACAGAATTCTTGCCTTCTATCAGGATCATCTTCATTTAACTCCTGAACCAACTGAACTTTGTAAGGGTGGTATTTTTCTTTATGCAGAACTCTCAAAATAGATGATTTACTTACATCATTGTCGGCGGCAAGTTCTCGAGTTGTCTTATGCGGATTTTCCTCAATCTCTAGAAGTACATCTAACTTTTTTTCATCAGTAAATTGAACATTTCTACCTGGTTTTTCAATATTTTTTACGTGTCCAGTTTCACGAAACTTTTTTCAATTTTGCTAACTGTAGACTGCGAAACGTGTTGACCAGGGTATTTATTATTAAAAATTTCACAAACTTCCTTTTTGAGTTCTGGTTTTATTACCACAACCAATCATAATTAAAATGTCTATTCTTTGAGTCTCGGACAAATGAGCCATAATTAAATTTAATACGCGCACAAATATTATACTGACGTCTTTTAGTAACTTTAAATACCTAAATGACAGCAGCCTACTAGATTTATATCAATTGTTTATTTAGTTTTTTGACTATTATTTTAATATCTTCAAAGTTTTTTCCTAATATTTAGCAGAACAGATACGAAAATACCTGATTATTTCTAAAGTTATTTTAATAGACCAAACAATATTGCTGATTTAAAAGTTAGGATAACGGAAGAAATTAACAAAATAACCCCCGAGGTCATACAAAATGTTGTACGAGAATTCCAATATCGCCTCGGTTATTGTCAAGAAGTGAATGGTGGTCATTTTGAACATTTAATTTAAGTGTCAAATACATTGAAAAACACAATCTAATCATTATGTGACATTATTATCTTCATTCTACGTAAAGTTTTGTGTTAGAGACATTATCAAAATTTTACATCTTAAAAATCAATTTTCTCAGTTATGATTGCACCAAACTTAAAAAACTTTATATTGCTGAACAGAGGACTAAAATCCCTTTCCAACGAGGTGCCACACGACCCCCTTTGTAATTTAAAATTTTCGAGGGGTGCTTATAATTCCGAAGGGGTGCTGGAGGGGGATAATATTTTCATACTGTAAATTGTCAATTTAAGAATAAAAATCGACCTGTTTCAGGTTTTTTTCATATAGTACATAATAACGCTACGAATGAATTTATTCCATAACTGTTTCAAAGTATAATGGAAGTAGTTGATAATAGTTCATATTCAGAAGATGAATATATGGAAAACACACCACCAGAAATTTTTAGATTGCTTTGCATGCAACTCTAATCCTTTTGCCAGAAAAATCAAGAGAAAAGTATGAATGCGCTTATCGAAATTTTATGGAATGGAAAGAAAATAAAGAAATACTATCATTTTTTGAAAATGTAATGCTTGCTTATTTTCAAGAACAAACAAAATCTTATAAACCTTCGACACTAAGGTCCCAATATTGTTTTTGCCTCCAATCGATTCTTCTATACACTTTTCTGCAACTAAAGAACTCTTCCATCCACCATGCTGTATTAGAACTTTAAGGTCAGCTCCAGCATTGGCCAACAACGTTGAGGATATCCTCCTGTAGCAATGACCTGTATACTTTTCTAGTTGGTCTAGTTTTAAGAACTCAGCTATTTTCTTAGGTGTTCCGCCAACAGTATGTTTTTGACCCACCAAAAGAGTTTTTATGGAGACATGTTGCCGTGAATTCATGTATTTTCTAAACAAATCCAAATAGTGAGCCTCATCACTGTTAATCACAGTGAAAGCTCGTCGAATTAGCGTTTTTGTCTGGTTAATCTTAACTACTTGCTGAGTACCCGTATCCTCCACATCACTAACTTCTAGATGATAGATCTCTTCCCTTCGGCAACCTCTAGCAACTCCAAGTAATTCTATCACTTTGAGTAATAGATATTCTTTATCTGGAGCGTCCCTCATGAAGCTTTCAATTTATTCCTTTGTCAGCACCTTCGACTGGTTTGGCTGATGGTCTACATTTTGTTTTTTCAAAAAAGCTATCAACTTTGGGAAACTTGATATGTTGACATTCTCATTAACCATAATAATTGATTTTACCATCGAGTATTTGGACAATAATGAAGAAGGGTTGAATGCACTACTTTTCAAATTGTGTTGTTCACGCCAGTTGCAAAACAGCGCATATTCTTTTTCATATCTTTTCGCAGACTTAACTGGAATGATTTGCCCTATCGCCTCCGCAGTTTTCTCAGCAATTTCATCTAATTTCAGATCCATTTTCTCCGCAGATATTTTTTTTTCTTATCTTAGAGGGGCATACATCTTTTAGCACTAATAACATTCAGGTTTTAGCATTTTAATATCCCATAACTTCAAAACTTGCTCTAATCTCAGCACTACTTGATTAATCTCAAGATAACTATCATATAAAATAAAATATTTAACTGAAAAGTAGAAAATTGTTTCTACCTGCATCCAACGGTCAAGCTTGGTATAGAAACTGTTAAGTTTCTTTATTTTGGGTGCAGGTAGAAACAATTTTCTATTTTTCAGTTTTATATTGACTGCATCTTATCTGAATTTATTTTCAGTAGTATTTGTTTAAAATATTTACTTAACATTTAACATTTACTGCCTTAAAAATTTTTCGGTGGTATAATTTAGTAAACTGCCACAGCTGTGAAAAAAAAAGTGGTCGGAAGATCGGATATTTCTCCGAAAGAGATTAATCTCATTTGGCAAGAACGGTTTTTGCGATGCTAAAGCTTCTGTTAACTCAAATTATCTTTCAGTATATTTTTCAGCAATCGAGCCATTTGCTGTGCACTTACACATACATACACGGTAATTGGATTTAGCAGGGCCTAATTTCATATAATAGCGTATCATTTTATGCGATTGGAAAGATTAAACTATTACACGCATGTGTAAAACTTAATTTGCAATAATGATCATACGGTCTTCTCGGAATAATCACTATCGGTCTTCCAAAGTCCGTACACCGTATAAGGTGAAGACGTCTTTAGACCAGACACCGAATTCGAGGAAAGTACTTAAAGGATAATTGTTCCTAATTGTTCACTGTAAACTTTGTGTATTAATGCTGCGACGACGCTGCAACAAATTTGCGAACTGGTTACTCTTCTCTATATGAAAAATTATCAACGCGGAGGATGAAAAATCAGAAGACCTAGATATAAATAAAAATTAGCAATGCAAACAAACTTTTCAATAATCAAATACCTTTGAAAGGTAATAAATTTTGGGGCACTAAAATATTTGTAGTACTTATACGTAACAGAAATCAATTTTAATACAAAATATATTTTTACCATAATATTAAGGATAATATATGATTTGAGTGATATTAATATGTAACTAATAATACTTTATATTGCACTATATTTTATATAATGAAAAATAATTAATTTCATCATTATATTTTAAACTAATTAATGTTAACTGATCAAAGAGTATTATTTTTAAATTCTATCTATTTCAATAAACACATCAATTTATGTTGGAAGGGGCAAGCATTATGGCTTATTTAAACTTACTGGAAAAGCCACCCCCTACGTGTTTAATGGAACATTTTCCGAAACCAATTTCCTAATTTCTTGATATTTCGTCTGGATTCATTATTTCTTTTCAAAATTATGAAGACGCTTCAATGACGTTTGTAAAACTGACAACCACCGAATACGGAACTACGAATAGAATGGCAAGAACCTAGTTACTGTCTAGATCCGTATGCGACATCGAGTAGCAGCGGTTGTGTTAAAAAGTATTGTCGATAATACAGATTCCTTAAATTTATATCTAGTGCCATCTATCTGTCAATAAGAAGTACTCTGCGATAAAATAGACAGCTACATTTCAACGAAACTAAAATAAATATTTATGTTTACAATAAAAAAATGATCATTTATTTATTTATTTTGCTTAAAATACAAGTCATGTTTCAAAAGATTATTTCTCAAACACTTGAAAATATGAGGGACATCAAATATGGGAATAATTTCTTGGTGATTGATCACAAAACCAAAATTTCTATTCTCTTCTTTTCTTTTTAAGTATTCCTCCTTCGTTTCACTCATTAGCAGTCTAATAGCTCCGATATTACTTTCACTTTGGTCACAAACTGTCGGTACTACCTTCAAACCTATACTTTGACATTTGCAGATTAGAACCTTCAGCAAATTTTTTAATGCCATGGATTTATGAGGTCCTTCACTAAATGTAAAAGCTAATGGTTGCTTCCACTGTTTATACAGTCCTTTCAGCATAAAAACGTTTGCATGATCTGCTAGTATAGGTTTTCTTTCTTTATAAATTACAATTTGATTTATTCACTTACCAGGTAAATTTAAAGTTGGAACTGCTGTTCTTATAAGACCTCTTTTGGTACCTAAAACTTTACAGTTACTAGAAAAATGTTCCTCACAAAATACATATTTTTTATAAATGTCTTCAACTGACAAGTTTTTATAATTTAAAGACTGTATCTTTAAAATCCACTCACTAAACACACTTGGTTCATTTTTTTGGAAAACGATGCATTTTGCATTCACGATTTGTACATGTAGGTACACAAAATTTCCTTTTAAATAAGGGGGGTTGATAGTTTGAATCCATTTTAGAGACAGAATTATTTGGAAGCACAAAACCAAAGATGATATACACCAACAAAACTAAAAAAAACTGAAGACAAAACTCCTGCTCTCTTCCTGATTCTCAGAACTACTGTCTCTTTTCTTAATTTTCTTAAAACTCTTTCTCACCAAATACAGATCTGTTAAATTAAAAAGTATTGTCGTTAATTGTATTAGTAGAGAGACCTCTTCCGAAAAATAGAACAATTAAAATGAGTAGACACAACGATCAGCGCCATCCTATGGTTGTGTTGCTGACAACTATAGAAATACCAGACACCTTAGTAACGGATCTGTCATAATTTTGTCGCTGAAATATTACGTATTGTCAATATGAAACGTGCAGTTGCTATGCAGTTTTGTCAGTTAAAAATAATCTAGTGAAATAGTCGTTTTCAATTTGTTTGAGTTGTTTTACTAAAATAAAAAAATCCACGCTTTCATAAGACATTTTCGAACACTATAATAAAGTCTCTGAAAACTAAAAGTGTTGAAGGGTTTTTGGAAACATCCTGAATACCCCTCTGGATAGAACGAAAACGACGTGCTCTGGGGAACGTAATAACAGCCACCTTTTCGCACTAAGGTAATTTTATTAAATCGAACAATTTTTTATAATGATCGTATATCGATTTCTAAAATTTTAATGACGGTTTAAGTGTTAAAAACGATAATGTTTTAAACGAACTATGCATTAAAAAATGAAAACAGGTTTAATATTATTAACTCCTGTTTTAATAATTTTAAATATTTTTAAAGTAGAAAGCAACCAAATGGAGTAGAGTATAATGGCGCAGTTCCAGGTGTATGTAATTTAGATTAAACTGTATTTACAAAATTACAAAAAGAAAAGTTGCAAAATCAGTCGACATATTGCTTTTTAAAAAGTTCATAATAATTATACCTGTGAATGTAATCATCAGGTAACCAGAAACTGTTGGATAAACCTGTAACACTTTTTAGTCCTAAAAAGGCAGGGAGCCAATTTGTAACTAAAAAAAACTCTTCAAAAGAAATCCCGGCTAAGAGACCCTCTCCAGGGGGTAGTTCGACTCCAAGTTAATGCTCACTATAGGAAGGATTGGGATGTATAAGTAATAAGGGCGCCACTATCTTTTTGTACGCTATCGATTAAACAAACAAACTATACAAAAATTAAGGTGAGAAAAATAGAAACACCTTGTAATTACTTTAATTAAACAACAAATAAAGAAGCTACTTGAAATAAAGACCGACCACGCTAACCCTTAAGACTTATAGTCTAAGGTATATAATTGTGCACTTGAGCATTGAGTAATTTCTCCATAGGCTCGAGTGCATTAAGAATTTTGATTTTTCCGTTAAATATGCAAGAATAACTTCTTCATTTGTAGTATGCACTTTATTCTCACTGCTTCATTTTTGAAATAAATTGTAGACCAATTCATACCTCTCTCTTGACTTTGTAGGCAATAATTCTTAAATAGCTGTTTTAGCTTCACTAATCTCATGTAGAATCAATTTGACTTAACTTTGTCACTATCTATTTCCAGTTTTTTGAAAAGAACAACCGAAAACTTTCTCAAATTGTATCTGACAAGCGTTGTCATAATAAAAAAAAAGTTATTGTTGCCAAGTAAAACTTTCGGAACTTTCTATTTAATAAATCACACCGAAAGTTTTGTTTTCGAAACGGCTGCACAAAAATTAATTTAAAAATATATTTTTCTACAACCCTATATAAAATGACGTTATTTTGTAATAGTAAACGTTCAGCGAAAACGCGATTTCCGTTGCAAGTGAGAGAATATATTTTCGTCTCTAGTGACGAAAGTGACGTTTATATTTTTAACCATTTTTTTGCGCTTGCATAGGTATATAATGTTTTTACGATTTTAAATTATTAATAAACGCAAACAAGAATTATTTTTATAATTAGAATACAACTTTTTATTTAATATATTGAGATAGATATCTAATAGTTAAAAATTTAATAAGTAGAACTTACCTTATAATTTACAATAAAAGGATATATTATTAAGTTTTATAGAATCAGCATTTACTTTTTCTTTTGTACATCTAAAGTTTCCAAGTTCATAATTTTCACAAGACATACATTTAATATAAACAAAGAATGTAATGGGCATCTTATATTGAATAGAATCCATATTTTGCTATTTTATAACAATTAAATATTTCCAATCCATAATGAGTACACTTTTACATAACAATTTTTTTTTGTCCTAGTTCTCTTTTAAAATTCTAAGTTCAATCTGAAACAATAAAAAGAAAACAAAAATCAAAAGTATTAATGGTTTTCACATGTTTAAGAAATCAACATGTAATTTTAGTTAGTAAAGTATTTAAATTAATATTATAAAAAGGAAGTACTTACAAAATTATAAAAAGACAAATTATAGTCTTCGATATTGTACAAACAAATATTCCAATAGCTCATGAGTACCTTAAAAAGACATAAGAACAATTAAAAACATGTAGCAGGTGTGGTGAAATACAGTAAACTAATTCCCATATCAATAATGTTGGACATAATCACATAAGTTTTTGATAGAACACTTTAATAGTGCATAGTGAAATAAATATTGAAAAACTTAGTGTACAAACACTAACAAAGACATTTTATGTAACAAAATGTATGTAGGATAGTTAATAAATGTTTTATATAAATTTTAAGTTGTGAGTCTTTTGTAACACAGAGAATCTTATCTTATATAATGCATAAGTGATACCTACAAATAACAGAATCTTTTAAAAGTTTAAATTTTAGTTGTTAGAGTTTAAAATAGTAGTTATCAGCTAAAATAGTATTAGTTTAACAGATTCATAGTAATTTTAATACAAATGATGGTTTTATTTCAAATTTTGAAGGTCTAAAATAAGTTGACAGCTCAAGAAAGTTGTGCATTTTTAATCTAAAATTTTCTTAGGAAAAGTCACTTAGAAAATTATACAAACAAAATTTTAGTAAATATAAGGATAAGATTTCACTGTAAGTTAACAAAGATACTATTAGTTTTGTAATTTCATTACCTTCATATTCAAGAATTTTGGTTAGAATTTTGCATTTAAACAATGGAATTTCGTTTTTCGATGTCATACTTGTCATTTTTCCTGGAAGCCTATAAAAAGGCCGGAAAATTGATGATTCACCTCTCTTTTGATTTTGGTAGCAGAGCAATTAACATCGTATGTATTAATTGATTACTAACTAGAAGAAAATTTTTTGCATTAATTAAAAGCTGTTTATATTAAAGTAATACATGTAATATTAAAAATACATGCAGTAAAATAATCAACCATTATTAAATTACTTACCAAAGTAATAAATTTGTCAAATAAGAGACTGATTCCAAAAGAATTTGAAAGATTAAATTTGAGCATTCTTTCTGCAACTGGTCCTTAGCCGCCATATTGTTGGTATTACATTTCTGACAGGGGACGAGGAGAAGCCGATCCGAGTTTTGTGCTGTTCCATTTAGACAATAGCAATTTTTAGTGAACGAACTTTATAATAAAAGGTACGTGTCATAGTTAAGATTTAGTATTTGTGTATTTGTTATTTTGTGACTGTAAATTAATTTTATTTGTATGTATCATCTCCATTCTTTTCATATAAGGCTATTCATTTATTTATTTGTACTAAACATATGAAAACCAATTAACAATTTTTTTTTTTTTTTTTTGTAAAATTTCTTTGAAATACTTGACATTAAATTTATTGTGTGTTAATTATTAAATAATATTTTAATTTGAATCCTACCCTGATAAGAGTCAGATTTTAAATTTAAATTTCAAAACAAATAGTCTGAGCTAGTTAAAATTTTGATAAGGCGCCCAACAATAGAATTACAGAAGAACAAGTAAAATTTATATAAAATTAAATAGTATTCAATCATTAAAATCAATCAAAACATTTGACAAAACCAATAAAACAAAACAAAATTATAAAATTATAATAATTAAAAATTAAATCATTATAAATTGACAATACCAACGTGGGATATTAACAAACAAAACTATAATAAATCAAACATAAAAACTAAAGTAAAATTTAAATCATAGTAATATATATAAATTAAAAAATTAAATTGGATTTAAAAACCATTTTTATCTAGTGCCCAGGTTTCATTAGTTTGACGTTTCTTGTGAATTGTCAGTTTGCTCTAGAAGTATTTATTTAAAATCATGAGTTCCGATTCTGAAAGTGAATTAGATTACAGTCATACACCCGAAGAAATAAAAAATCAAGCAGAGGAAACTTTATTAGATTTACTACCAATAAAATCTAAAGTATGAAGAAATATATACAAAATTTATGGAATGGAGAATTGAAAATCACGTAAATCCATTTTCGGAGAATGTGCTGATATACTCTGAGTTGTAGAAAAAGTATAGTGTTTTACTCGTCGAAAGTATTTTTTAAAGCTCAAGAACATAAACTGTTCTTTCGCTTCAAAAAATGCTACTTTCGTCACTCGTTAAACAATATACTATTTTTTATTTTCGATACCGTTTATTTTGTCGGGTACTGCATAAAGAAATAACCGAACAAAATTATCCTATTAAATGTAAACAAAAACAATGATTAAGTTATCGATATTTTAATTGGTTCGTTAAGAATATCTTTCATGAAATAATTAATGTACTTCCAGTATGCAATCACTTTAGTTGCAGAACGAAGAAAACTACCTTAACTGACATACTCGCGATACGATTTCCTGTTTACAATATATTTACAATATAACGTCGAAGATATAGTCAGTTTATATTTTTTTTTTCGTTTTCCTAATACAAAAATAAAAAATCCTGCAGTCCACGACCCGTAACTATTTATATTTTTGTAAGAATTACTTATTTTTCTGAATGATCCATTGTGTGAGTTTCATTTAAGGTAAATATTATCATTTTTGGTCGATTTGATTATTCTTAATTCACATGTAGGTGTTTTACAAGGACCTCTAGCACGATGCCCGCTGTTCAAACTCATTCACGCTGCGCCTTTAGATCGTCCACAATAAATGTCACTGTTTATTGATAGCCTCTAAATTATAATAATAAAAATAAACAAAAAAAAAATTTATTCTTTGATTTATCCATCAATAAAACAAAAAGAGAGGAAGAAATACTCCTCCTACGCTACACATTTTCCAATAAACCCTTCGGGAAAAGTAGTCCAGCTACGCTACTGATCTGATAACTGGTTGCTTTGGTATTTTAATAGACAGTTACCTATTTAAGAGTTTAATTAATGTTGTTACATCAAGAGGCGTGTCGGCCGAGATTGAGGCAGAAAAAACAATTCTCGAGTATATTATGACTAGGCAGTACTCGGCAGTATATTCTCTCTGCCTTGTCGTATTAATTAGTTACGTCGACTGCCGCTAATGTGATCCTTTCGGCCCATTTTGAACACTTACAAACAATTTTTTCATTTCAGAACTTAAAACCGAATCATTTCTTCGTAAAAAATTGCCCAAAAATGGGATGATACACATTTACTACTCAACATTGTTGGGAATTTTCTCACGAAGTTGAATTTCTTTGGCATATCATCCTGGGGTATTTTCAAAGTTTGATCAAATTAAGAAGACTAAGGTTTTTCTCTGGTGATTCCTTTGCATTGCTCCAGTGATACATGCTAGGCTAGTCTCTGAATCTTCTAGAGGTTTTGGTCACACTATTGACAACTAAATCAATTGCAGAATGCGTGGGTTACATTCCCAGTTTTCCTTGATGCTATCTAGGATTAGCTCTATATGTTTAACCTTTGTTTTTTACTCTGCTCTCTAATATTTTTATGGTTTTTAAATCTGGTTCCTTTTTCCTTGCGAAGGCTACTTGTGTGGTTTTGGTGGGGTTGAGAAAAAATGCTTAAATATCATCCTGAGAGGCTGCTTCGTCAAAATTTTTGACCAACGGCGCTTCTAAAGTGTCTAGCACGCTTCTATATTTCATCTGATATGGTCACTTTTGCTCTAACAGTTCTGATAGTTTCTTAGATACTTCTAAACTACCCTAAATCGTTTTGGTCAACAAAATGACTTCTCCAAAAAACTGTGAATCTTCGTCGACTTCCAAACTCTCTTACGAGTCCTAAAAATGACCCAGAAACTGTCAAAATAAATGTTTTGTCATCTACCAACAGTCTTTGTCTTCAAAATTAAACTTAAAGCATTCGACAGTGTTCTACAAAGCTGCTTTGCCAAACTTCTCGCCCATAGTGTCCTTGTTTTTTCTATCCTGGATTGTTTAGGTCAATAAAATGAGTTCTCTAAAGACTTTGAAGCTTCTGTGATTCCAAAACAGTTTGACACATCCTAAAAGTGACCCAGGAACTTCATAAATTGCTGGTTTATCACCTACCAACAATTTTTGGTCGAATAACTGTAAAATCTCCCAGTCCAAGTCTTCAAAATTAAACTTGGAGCATTATACAGTACTCTACGATGATGATTTACCAAAATTGTTGGCCACTGTATCTAAAAGATGTTGACCAAGTGTGGTTTTGGTGGAGTTGAGAAAAAATGCTTAAATATCGTCTTGAGAGGGCACGTCGTCAAAATTTTTGACCACTGGTGCTTCTACAGTGTCTAGCAAGCTTCTATATTTCATCTGATATGGTCACTTTTGGTCTAATAGTTCTGACCGCTTCTTAGATACTTCGAAACTACCCTAAATCGTTTTGGTCAACAAAATGACTTCTCCAAAAAACTGTGAATCTTCTTCAACTTCCAAACTGTCTTACAAGTCCTAAAATTGACCCAAAAACAGTCTAAATAAATGTTTTGTCATCTACCAACAGTCCAGGTCTTCAAAATTAAACTTAAAGCATTGGACGGTGTTCTACAAAGCTGCTTTGTCAAACTTCTCGCCCACAGTGTCCTTGTATCTTCCATCCTGGATTGTTTAGGTCAATAAAATGAGTTCTCTAAAGACTTTGAAGCTTCTGTGATTCCAAAACGGTTTAACACGTCCTAAAAGTGACTCAGGAACTTCATAAATTGCTGGTTTATCACCTACCAACAATTTTTGGTAGAAAAACTGTAAAATCTCCCAGTCCAAGTCTTCAAAATTAAACTTGGAGCATTATACAGTACTCTACGAAGATGATTTACCAAAATTGTTGGCCACAGTATCTAAAAGATGTTGACCAAGTGTGGTTTTGGTGGGGTTGAGAAAAAATGCTTAAATATCGTCTTGAGAGGGCACGTTGTCAAAATTTTTGACCACTGGTGCTTCTACAGTGTCTAGCAAGCTTCTATATTTCATCTGATATGGTCACTTTTGGTCTAATAGTTCTAACTGCTTCTTAGATACTTCTAAACTACCCTAAATCGTTTTGGTCAACAAAATGACTTCTCCAAAAACTGTGAAGCTTCTACTATTTCCAAACTATCTTTCAAGTCCTAAAACTGGCCCAGAAACAGTCTAAATAAATGTTTTGTCATCTACCAACAGTCCAGGTCTTCAAAATTAAACTTAAAGCATTGGACGGTGTTCTACAAAGCTGCTTTGCCAAACTTCTTGTCCACAATGTCCTTGTATCTTCCATCCTGGATTGTTTAGGTCAATAAAATGAGTTCTCTAAAGACTTTGAAGCTTCTGTGATTCCAAAACGGTTTGACACATCCTAAAAGTGACCCAGGAACTTCATAAATTGCTGGTTTATCACCTACCAACAATTTTTGGTCGAATAACTGTAAAATCTCCCAGTCCCAGTCTTCAAAATTAAACTTGGAGCTTTATATAGTATTCTACGAAGATGATTTACCAAAATTTTTGCCACAGTATCTATGAGATGTTGACCAAATTATTCCGGTTTGTTCCTAGACATTTTTAAATCCTCTGGAAACATGCTTAAAAATACTCAAATCTAAATCAGTGTGCTAGTAGATATTGTAGTTCCAAACAATATCAATATTTTGGATAAATGTAATGAAAATTTACACCAAGTTATACCGATCTTGCTCTACCTAGAAGATGTGGGCTGCAGAAAATGTGAAGGATCGACTCCAAGTTAGTTTGGAAATGCCTCCAGGATTTAATAGTCTAGGGAAAAATAAGGGAACCTGCGTATACCAGCATTGAGGGGAACGGAAAAGTGAACTTTCCATAGAGAAAAGGTGCTTAAGGAATATTTATAAGCCCAGAGCCATTAGATAGAACTGGGTAGAGCTAGAGGGTTTAAGACACTCAAAAAGTTTGTAAGAGATCTTTCTAAGGAGAGGTCTTAAGAACTGCTGAATATGAGCAGACAGTACCTACGAATTTAGATAGGGCTACTGCTAGGGCTAACAATTGGACTGACAGAGACTCTGCTGACTGCAGATTCTGTCAGGCTCAACTCTACCCGAAAGATGAGCGTTGAACGAGTGTACTCACACAGAACCTAACCTAACCTAACAGTTAAGAGGACCAATCATTAAAAAGTTAAAGAAAGCACATTACAAAGAAGCAGAAGAAAGAAATATTCCGCGCCAGAAGAAAACGTTATATATATTTTGTTAACAACCCTATTCTCTAATCGCCTTTTTGAATATTAATAATAAACTTCGAAAGATTTAAAGACCATTAACAACATTTTTAATGTTCGTTTTTACATAAAAATGTCAAGCAAAATTATAGGTATAATATATTTACATTTAAACAGAACGATCCAAGTAGAAGGTCTTTAATGCTTGAAACTCTCATGTTAATATTAATTGGATGTGCCAATCATAATAATGAAATAACAGTCAAGCGTTACCAACACACACTACCTGGCGATTTGAAATGTAGAAGAGGCCTTAAGTGAAACTCTTAAAAGTGAAATTTAATTTGGGATGTATATAGTTTAGCCCTTCTTTACACAATTTAGACGATACATAGATAGAATATATACAGGGAACAGTGAAACGTTGGGAAACTTTCTTTCATAAAAACATGCCAAAGTAAATAAAACTTTTTTTTTGGTCTTGTTGTGGTACGTCAAAGGCGTTGTTTGTTTCCCTTGTATAACATCTTCTTATTACCAACGTATTATTATATTTCTACGAGATAAGAATAATTAAAAGCTTAAAACGCTTGTAATTAGGGTTGGGTGCTGCACAGTCGAGGCTGATTTTCATTTGATAACAAGATATTAATTGGGAACATTATTTCGAGGAAGCAGCTACGCCCACGTCATATTTATATATATATAAGAGATGGGTTTTTAGTCATATACATATTGAGATAAATAACTAAGAGTTAAAAATTTAAGAAGTAAAACTTTCATCGAATCAGCAGTTACTTTTTCTTTATTACATCTAAAGTTTTCTAGTTTATAATTTTCACAGACAAACATTCAATATAAACAAAAAATGTAATTGACATCTTATCTTGAATAGGATCCATATTTTACTATTTTATCACAATCAAGTATTTCCAATCCATAATAAGTGCAATTTCATATAACAATTCACCTTTGAGCTAGTTCTCTTTTCAAATTTTAATCTGAAACAATAAAAAAGGAAATAAAAATCACAAGTATTAATGGTTTAAGAAATGTTTAAGAAATCAACATATAGTTTTAGCTAGTTAAGTATTTAAATTAGTATTATAAAAAGGAAGTACTTACAAAAGTATAAGGAGACAAGTTGTAGTCTTCGATATTGTACAAATAAGTATTCCAATAGATCATGAGTACCTTAAAACACCACAAGAATAATTAAAAACATGTAACAAATGTAATGAAATGCAGTAAACTAATTCACATATCGAAAATGTTGGACTTAATCAAATAAATTTATGAAAGTACACTTAAATAGTGCATAGTGAAATAACTATTGAAAAACTTAATTTATAAACATTAACAAAGACATTTTATGTAACAAAATGTATGTAGGATAATTAAGTAAGTTTTTTATATAAATTTTAAAATGTTAATCTTTGATAACACAGAGAATCTCATCTTATATAAGGTGTAAGTAATACAAATAACAGAATCTCTTAAAAGTTTAAATTTTAGTTGTTAGAGTTTAAAATAGTAATTTTCAGTTAAAATAGGATTAGTTTATTGGATTTATAGCAATTTTAAATACAATTGATAGTTTTAATTTAAATTTTGAAAGTCTAGAAAATATGACAGCTCAAGAAATTTGTCTATTTCAAATCTAAATTTTCATAGAAAAATTGCATTTAAAAATTATATTAATAGATTTTTAGTAAATATAAGGATAAGATTTCCCTGTACGTTAACAAAGGTACTATTAGATTTGTAATTTTATTACCTTGATATTCAAGAATTTTGGTTAAATTTTGTATTTAAAAACAATGGAATTCCGTTTCTTACGTCATATTTGTCATTTTCCTGGAAGCCTATAAAAAGGCGAGGAAATCTATGATTCACTCTCTTATGATCCTGATACCAGAGCATCGTATGTATTAATTAATTACTAAAAGAAAAAAATTTGCATTAATCAAAATCAGTTTATGTTAAATTAATACATGTAATATAAAAAAATACATGCATTAAAGTATTCAACCATTATTAAATTACTTACCAAAGTAATAAATTGGACAAAACCGAGGCAGATTCCAGTAGAATTTATGAGATTAAATTCGAGCGTCGTTTCCACAACGGGACCTTAGCAGCCATCTTGTAATTTCACATTTCCGAGAGCAGACGAGGAGAAGCCGATCTCAGTGTTCGTCACTTTCCGTTTTGACAATAGCAATTATTCGAAAAGAACTTTATAATACAAGGTACGTTTAATAGTTAAGAATTTATATTTTTGTATTTATTTTGTTGTGACTGTAAATTAATTT
Organism: Ophraella communa; assembly: GCA_035357415.1. Classification (NCBI taxonomy): domain Eukaryota; kingdom Metazoa; phylum Arthropoda; class Insecta; order Coleoptera; family Chrysomelidae; genus Ophraella; species Ophraella communa. Next base: position 30,032,646 of record CM068992.1, on the reverse strand, counting down.
ATTTTTGTATATCATCTCCATTTCTTCATATCAGGTTATTCATCAATTTAATTGTAATAAGCATATGAAAACCAATTAATAGTTTTTTTTTATTTTATTTGTATAATTTCTTTTAAAAACATTTGATATTAAATTCATTGTATTGTAATAATTAAATAAATTTTTTAATTTGAATCCTACCCAGATAAGAGTCAGATTTTAAATTTCAATTTCAAAAGAAGTAGACTGAGCTAGTTAAAATTTTGATAAGGCGCCCAACTATAGAGTTACAAAAGAAAAAGTAAACTTTATATAAAACTAAATAATATTTAATCATAAAACTCAATTAAAACATTAGACAAAACACATAAGAATTGTGAATAATATTATAAAAACCATAAAACAAAAACAAATTTATAAATTATAATAATCAAACTAAGTAAATCATTATAAATTGATAGAACCTAGGAGAGCTATTGATAAAATAAACCAAGCAAATCAAATATTAAATACAGAGCTAAGTAAATCATTCAAATTGACAAGCCCAACGTGGGGCTATTGATAAATTAAACTCCTTCAGATAAAACTAACTAGCAGATAAAGTTCCAGTTTATTCGGAAACTGATAGATAATGAAAGTTGGCAATGCTGATGAATAAATGTGAGCAATCTCATTGGTTGTTACAAGAACAAGGTCATGTCACATTAAATGAGATGTCACGACTGTCGCGATGTTTTGTTAGGTTGTTGTTGATTGTTTTTGTTTACGCAAAACTTTGTGTTTTTAGAAGAGTTATATATTATAAAGTATAAAACGAACTTTGATTTTAGAGTTAGTTAAAATTTAGTGTAAATAAATCTAAAATTGATCGAAAAATTAAGTTGTATTAAGAAATATTTATACTTAGCATGAGCTCTTATATCTCAGGCGGACTGAATCGATGGTGGCTATAAATTAAGTATAATAATGGAAGAATCTCGAATAGAAATTTAATCAAGAAAGATTCCCAACCTATTTGAAAAAGAGTTCTTTGTTCTTTCTCTTTCGTTGGTTGAAAGAGAAGAAAATTATACATGTGGATGAAGGTTTGACGGACTAGGTTTCGTTATAAGTTGGGTTATGGGCCACAACCCATTGTTCTTTTAAATATACTATTAAATCCCAATTCTAGTACAGTAATTTTTAGTTTTTAACTAAATTTAAAATGGTGAGTACACTTTAATGTTGATTTTCACGCACATAAAACTGTTGTAACTTTTACAAATGCATTGAGGTTTTAAATTTAGAAAATTAATTGAATTATTTTGATGTTCGATGTGTAGCATTTTGTTCTAGACTGTGTTATATAAGGTACGGTTTTCGGTCTGACCGAGACTCGCCTTTGAGCAATTATTTAATTAAAATTAATATACGTTTAAGAACCGAGCTCATCAGAAGATGCCTGCGGTCCGTATTAATCAAGAAACAATCAAGGCGGCCACGATGGATTTTTATAATTTAGTAATTTAACAAATAATAATCAACAATATATATAATGCAACAGGCATACCCTCTCGGAGATCTAGTTAGCAGGTGTATAAAAAAGGTTGGCTGGGGCACCGACATCGATATTGGTTGTTCTAACGGATTTTTGTGATTAATGGATTTTTAGGTAACGAAATTTTTGGTCTAATTTACTTTTCTTCGCTAAGAAATCATTTAACGCTTAATTAGTGTACATACAAAATATTAATTTGCAACAGAAGAAATGCATCAAGCAAAAAAATTGATAATATACGCTATATTAAATACACTCATCAACATATAAAGTGGATATTTAAAAAAATTGCTATTTTATTGTTTGTTAAAGGTTTTAATCGAAAAACGAAGTTATACAGGGTGTCCTAACACCCTCTGACAAAGCTCGATATAGGTATACAAAGGTATATACAAAAAAAAATTATTGTAATAAATTTTTTAGACTTGACTATAGTATGTACAAAAAGTACGAGGAGTAATAAACCCTAATTAAGTATGCAAAACCTTTACAGGGAGCACCATGAAATTTTTGATAAATCTCTTACTTTAAATTACATTTCTTCCGTAAATCTAAAAAGCAGGTAGATCGACCCCGTATTTGTTTCAGTTGTAGCAAAGTTTAGGGTTTTCTTCATTGTTAAAGGATTAGTAGATAAGCAATAACGCAATGCAGTGATATGTATTTTGGTAAAAAAATACGTTTTAAATTATAATATAATAAAAAATGAAAAGAAATAATTATTGGAATACATTTATTACTTACATTTTATTCTATATCCAACTCGGAAGAGGAAGAATCGTTGTTGACATTAATAATAATAGGGTCGATTAAATCATCACAAATATTGTCAATTTTCCACATATTTGCCTCTACTTTGATAACATGCACGATACAGTTTGTCCAATTTTCCTTACTAACATGACTTACAGCACTCTCAAACAATTTCACAACATCGTTTATTTTAAAAGTAGTATTTTTTTCCAACTTCCCCCTTTACCTGAGCCCATATTAATTCTATGGGATTAAGTTCACAATGATAAGGGGGAAGTCGAAGAACTGATATACCACGAGAAGAAGCCATTTCTTCGACAATGTAGGTTTTGTATTTATTCTTGTTCATTTTGGCAATTCTGTAAAGTTCTTTCCTTAGTGGAACTTTTGGATACTTAATATTTTTCGAAATAAGCCACTTCAAGAGCTCTGCTTTACGCCAACGACTTGTGGGCAATGCTTCTCGTAACCGTGAATGGTAACTTGCGTTGTCCATAACAATAACAGCCCCTTTTGGAATCAGATCCAACATTTGAACAAACCATTCCTAGATGACATCCCCATTCATATCTTCGTGATAGTCCCCCGTGCATTTTAAAATAAAAGTTAATAATCCACCATCAACAAAACCTTCAGAACTTCCAACATGGACAATGATAAGTCTTTTTCCTTTTCCAGATGGTGGCTGCAAACCTAACGACAAACCTTCCACGAATACCTGCCTTCCGCTTTTAATGTTTTCATCTTGCCAAGATTTGGAAACTGTATATATCCAGCATTAATCCAAGTTTCGTCTAAGTAGAAGATTTTCAAATTTTGTTCTCTGGCATGTCGAATGCTTTTTAAATAGTCTCTTCTCCAAAAAAATATTTCCGGTTTATCTATCAAGAGAGATTTTCTATTATGTTTTGTATATCTGAAACCCACATCTTTCAAAAGTTTGCATAATGTCATTCTGGACAATTTTGTATAGTCCGTATCTTCTTGCACTGATGTCATAATTTTGTCAAGTGTTGGAATTTCCTTTCGTAAGTAAAATCTATGGACTTTACGCATTAGTCTTTGTATTAATGACTCATCGATCTCACTTGGTTTTCGGCCTGAAGGAGTTTTAGGGGGTTGAAGAGTTCCATTCTTGCTTTCTTTTAGTAATCTATAAATTGTTGATTTAGCAACACACAACATAGCAGCCGTTAATTCCACAATATCATCAACACTTGCACTTGGATCCTTGTTTTTCAATGATAAATAACAATTCAATATCAGAGTTTTTTCATTTAAAGATAATGTACCTGTTTTTGGTCGTTTAGATGGTCCTTGGCTTATCGACATTGTTTGGTACTTGCACAATTAACATTCAACAAATGTTTTAAATATATTCCAACTGTTTACAATATTATGAAAACCATACAACTTCATACAACTTTACTCAAAGAACTAATACTAAGTACTGATTTAATGTACCTACTTTCTTTTAAAATAATATTCCCGATAATGTTTCTAAGAAAACTGGGTTGTTTGGAAACCCTCTCAATAATCGAATAATCTGTAAATAGGTGTAATCGTATTAAGCCGATTACAGTAGGCCACTTGCCATTTAAAATTTCTGAGAAAAATTCCCCAAACACTACATATAGGAGTAATACAAATAAAAAATATTCATTTTGCTTCTTTGAATTTAATAAAAATTGTAACGATATCTTGCTATCTTGACTTTAATTAATTTTTTAAAAATATATTTCATTGTAATTTATTTGTGGCAATATTCAAAGTTTGAATTAATCTTCTTACAAAAAGAACAAAAATATATAAAATAATTATTGTTACAGATTGGTTTGTTTTCTATTATGAATAAACTGTGTTGCCTTTCTTTATCAAACTTACTAAAATTTATGTACCTCTATCACTTTTTTTATTAAAATTAGTACATCCCGTTACCTCTGACCTAAATCGTATATTCTTTAGCATAGCTGCAACTCATTCGTTCAATACAAAATGTACCTTACGGTATACCCTCTTAAAATATATTTTGGTACGTCTATGAAATCTACTTAAATGAATGATTTATTACTCCTTGTTTTTTCTATATGGACTATAAGCTTCACAGCTGTATATAAAGTGGGGTCAAATTTAAAGTCACTTCCGTTGCAGCAGTGAGACAAGTTCCCATTGCTCCAGTGATACATCCTTTTGCAAGGATAGCCGGAATACATATTTGTGATAAAAAACAAAATTTAGATTTCTTTGAAGAACTCGAAATAAAAAGACATCCAGCAGATCAACAATTTAATGTTAATGAAGAGATAAATCTTGAAAGTTCTCCACTATTAAACTGTTTACTTTGATTGAGTTAAGTGTCGTGGAGAATCCAACGTCAAGCTCACGTCAAATTTCTCGTCAAAATAATGTGAGTCCTAAGGTTTCCACACTGTATATAGACCACAGGCCTATGGTTCACAACTTATTTATTACTTTATTACTCTGTTTTATTAAAAAAATAGATTATAGGTACATAAATTTCACAATTTATCAGTTTAAATAATGTAGGCATTCAATATTTTCCTCGAATATTATAAAAAGACTTGAAGATTTTGCTTTGGTGAGAGTAGTTCCTCCAAAACAGCTGTCGATGGTGTAATTTTTTCACCAAACCAGTGGTTCCAAATCCATAATTACGCGTTTATCACGGTGTATAATCTGCTTAAGAGCCGCTCATTACATTTACAAACTATTGCGAATACTAATTTCATTTTAATGTTATAATTGGTCGATAACAAAACAAACATAGAGTTAGTTAAAATATTTTCGGAGATTTCAATCGACACAAAACGCGTAACAATGACTAATTTCATTATAATTAGTGTAACTGCGTTATGAAATTATTTAGGGTGATGGTGTACATGCGGGACTAACTGTATTTTACGTAGAAGAGAGACAATTTTCAGACAGACTGAAAGTCAGAAAACCATCGAACATTTTCGTAAGACAGATTTTAAAAATAATTAGATGGTGCTGCGAACCTCGCTTCGCTCGGCACGCAGTTTATAATAGAAATAAGAATGGGGGATACCTGTCAAACGTCGGCTGTGACGTCACTTGTTCCTAAACATTATCCAAGCTGTATATAGGAACAGAAAGTTATTTTGTAGTATAGTTTTAATAAAGTGGATTCTAGATATTTTTTTATGTTCTTCTTATAGTGTATTTGAAAATCAAAAGAGAGTAAATTCCCAGAAATGTTCTGCAGTTATCAGTGTTAAAGGCAGTAAACCATAGACGTGCGTTTTCAAATTAATATGGAAATAGAAATATTTAATTTGTTTTAGTTATTTATACCTAGATTACCAATTTTAGATAGATAAACATAATTCGTAAGTAGTAATTTAATTTGGGTAAAATGAAGAAAAAGTCAATATTATTTTAGGCATATGTTTATTTACAAAATATGTATATAATATGTACAATTACTTATAAATTAATATGAGGAGCTAAAAAAACAATTAAGTAGGTATATGATAAAAAAAAACCAACCGCAAAGATAAAATTTGACGAGCAACATGCAAAAAATACGACAATATTGAATCTTAAAAAATAAAAATCTAAAAATAAAATTAAAGTACATAAATTAATAATTTTAAAGTTATGGTTCCTCGTACTCTGTGTCAGAAGATTCACCATCTGATTCTAGAGAAATTACAATGGGCTCTATAGTAATATCAATTATGTTATCTAGCTCCCACATTTTTTTTTTCTATTTCTGTAACGTGTCTAATACATTTTTGCCAATTTTCACTTGTTACTTCAGATATTGCCTTATTGAAGAAATTTTTAACACCTGATAATTTAAAAGTAGTGTTATTTCTGGCAACATAACCTTTAACTTGAGCCCATATCAATTCTATCGGATTCAGCTCACAATGGTAGGGTGGTAAACAAAGGATTTCAATGTTTTTTAGCAATAGTTAACAATTCTGCCCTCAGCATTGTATTGTCAAAGGCTAAATTTTTAGAAGATAACCATTTTGCAATTTCATCCTTTTTCCATTTAGTGGTTGGTAAAGGTTCAAGTAATCTGGAGTGGTAACTTGCATTGTCCATTACAATAACCGATCCTTTTGGTATGAATTGAATCATCTGTTCAAAATATTCCTCAAACACGTCTCCATTCATTTCTTCGTGATAATCAACGTTTTTTTTTTATTCAAATAAGAGTAAACCATTCTCAAGAAAACCGTTTGTACTGCCTATATGACAAATAATTAATATTTTACCTTTTCCTATAGGTTCCTTAAAACCAGTAGTATATCCTTCTAGAAAAGCTTGATGGGATGATTTTATATTTTTGTCTTTCCAAACTCTTCCTACACAATGTCCTTCATTAACCCATGTTTCATCTAAATAATAAATGTTTTTATTATGAGCTTTAACTTGTTGTATTCTTCTGAGGTACTGTCTTCTCCAACATACGATTTCTTCAGAATCAATTAGCATTGAGTGTCTGCCCATTTTTTCAAATTTAAAGTTTAACTTATGTAACGTTTTCCATAGTTTATCCCGGCTTATTGTGGGTAAATCAACATCATTCGTAATGGCTTGCAAAACTTTATTTAAAGTTGGTATTTGCTTGTTTATAAAAAATGAGTGAACAAGCTTACGAATAGCATTTTTAAAAAACTCGTCCACGTTGACTTTTAATAGTTTTTGTCTACCTGGTTTCGGCTTTGGTGAGGTTACTCCACCTGATTTTTCCTCCTATATATTGTAGATTTTCCATATCCCATTGCCTTAGATGTTGTTTCAACTACACTGTCAATAGTATTTGAGGGATTTTGATGTTTAAAATAGTGGTACACATTCACTACAGCACTCTTTTCATTGAGCGATAAATGGTCTAGTTTTAATTTTTTCACTGGCGTATACTCACAAACTGCTTCCATTTTTAGTCACTACTATTTGTCACGTTTATCGAAAATCAAATAACTGCATTTCTAGAAACTTAAGCACTATTTAAGTCAAAATATCTGTCATTAGAAGCTGTTGCCATTCGGAGTTCGTTAAATAACAATTATCCCTTTCTAATCTGGTTACGCCTATGACGCACGTTAATCCTCTTAGGCCTACTGTAGTAACAATGAAAGATCATAAAATAATGTGATAGTCCAAGAAATTTAATAAATTTTGTATTGAAATTAACAAAAACAATTTAGAATGCATTACAAATATTGAAGTTTTACCGCACGTACTGTACTATAGTTTTGCATACCGAATTAGTTTTTATTCTGGGAATTTACTCTCTCTTGATTTTCAAATACAGTATAGTAATAATGTTTTTTAACAGTTTTGTATTAAAAAGAATTATGAGCGAAAAATTGTAAACTTAAGCGTTGTTTTTTTTTCAAAATATATTTAAAAGAACAGAATTTATATCGGTTATTTTTTAATATCGTCAACCGCATGTGGCCCCCATTCTGGCTCGTGCTTACACCACACATCCACATATATTTTAATACGAACAAACACAAATTACACCTTTATAGTTTTTCATTCATTTACATGTTCCGTACGTTTTATGGCGACATAAAATTCAAAATTTAACGAATGTCGTAGATACAATAGAGAGAGCGGGACAAAACAAAGACCAATACCATGCTGGGTGGATTTAATTTGGTTCGTGATTTTATGTGAATAAAGCGGAAAGCTATTTGACGTTTGACAGATATTGCGTCCAAGTTTTCAATGTTTATTTCAACGTTCTTTCCTTTTAGTAAATATTAGTGACATTTTTAGTTTTTAGAATGGAAAATAAATAACCTTTTATCTTGTTTTGATACTCTGGTTGAATTTGTAGTCCGTAGCCTTCCTCAATGAATTGCTAATCAACACAAAATAGCTATACCTTGTCTAGTAGAAATATAGGTACACCTCACAGCTGTCAGAACTGGGCTACGTTGCCAAGCATTTAAAATTGTAAATGTCAAACGAATTTTCTCTATTAATCTTTTTTTTACTTGACTACAAGATGTCAGAACTGGGCTATGTTGTTAAGCATTTAAAATATCTGGAAGAAGTAGAAATTAATACTATAGAATGGCCAACACGTAGTCCGGATTTAAATCCGATCGAAAATCTCTGGAATATCCTCACCCTTACTCAGGGTGCTGTATCAAAAATTAAAAAAAATTCCAAGACACAAATGATGTGAAGGATCGTCCCAGAAGTAGCAAAAGTCGATGTACAACAGCAGCACAAGACCGGCAGATAACATTGATAGCTCGAAGAAATCGACAGGAATCTACAAGTGGCTTATCCAAAGAAATTGCTAGACTTGAAGGACTGAATATCTCAAGGCAAACAATTACACGAAGATTAAATGCGGTAAATTTGTATCGCAGAAGACCTCTACGTGTTCTCAAACTAACCTATCAACAAAAAATGGTTAGGTTGCAATGAGCTCAAAAAATATTACACCATGGTCCAAACTGGAATTGCGTGATGTTCTCTGTTGAATCAAGAATTGGCTTGGATTCTGATTCGCGAAGAACGCTAGTTTGGAGAGCCCCAGGACGACAAGCCCGATTAGAAACAGCCCAACCACGTGTTCCATTTGAAGGTTGGAGTATTATGGTTTGGAGTGGTATTATGAGGGGTACACTGGTTTTGGAGAGAAGAATCACTGGTGCTGTGTACATCGAGGAAGTTTTAAATCCTGTTGTGCGTCTATTCCGGGGGGCGGTAGGTGATGGATTTGTGTTTATGTATGACAATGCACCTCCACATCAAACAGTTGCAGTACAAAATCTTTTGGAAGAAGAAGGAATATCCACATTAAGATGGCCATCAAATTCCCCCGACATGAACGTCATTGAACATGCGTGGGACGTTCTTAAAACACGCATTAAGAAGCGAAACCCTCCCCCAATTACTCTACGAGAACTGAAAGATGCTGCTCGTGAAGAATGGGAGAGACAATTCCGCAAGTCCAGCTCGACCATTTAATCGATAGTATGCCACATCGCCTACAGTCATGCATACAGGCCCATGGAGGAAATACTGATTATTAATTTTATTTAAAAACCTTTTTTTGCTTATTAATTTATTTAAAAACAAAAAAAAGTGCCTTAAGTTCTTGAAGAAGTGTAATATTTGCTTAGTAGTAGCATTAATTGTCAGGACAAGTTTAGAAAAAAACTAGTTTCTTCTTTTTTATAAAATCTGACAGATATACTGACATTACTTGACATCTCTTTCGGTTAAACCACCTTTATCGAATAAAAAACAACATTCAAGGTATTTAATATGAACGAAAATTTAAGTTATAGGCAGGGGAGGGTCGAATAAACAAAATTACAATTTTGAATTCTACCACAAAATTATGAGTTCAGCGAAATTCGGTGAGTACCTACTTACTTTCAGTCTCTGCCCATATACATATACACATTCCAATTGTTGTTATTATTATGATGTTATTCAACTTGCATATCTTCATAAAAAAGATTTTTCGATTAACATGATAATACTTCTACACAGTAAAGAAAACAAAAATTAAACTAAAATAACTAAAAAAAAGGTTTTCTAATAACTACTTCACAATACATCAAACGCCTTGTAAGTCTCAACGTGTGTTTGTGGTGTTGAAGTCTTCATTTGGAACTAATTGCAAGACGATGATGCGGCAGATTATACGCTGATTTTTAGTTTTGTTGTAAGTACGTATTAGCTGCATGAAATAAAAGCAAAAATTGATTGATATTATACCAGGCAAATACCCCCCAAAAAAAAATTAAGAATCCCAGATTACTTAACAATATTTAGGCATCTAACTTTAGTTAAATTTATCACCCCACCGATTGGATTTGCATGTCCGATTTCGCTGAAATTTGGGCATCTTTTTGTACCCTTGGAAAAAGGTTTCTATGAATTTTTTCAAATTTTTTTATTCAGCCAATAGAGAGATATGAATTTTCGAAAATTTCGGGTATTTTTTTTAAATAGTGATGAGCGAGACTAGTCTTGGTCTTGCGGTCTTGGTCTTGGTCTTGTAGAAAATGCAAGACCAAGACCAAGACCAACTTCAAGCTGCAAGATCAAGACCAAGACCAAGCAGTGCAAGACTTATGCAAGACCAAGACTTAGCATAGCAAGATATACGCAAGACCATGACCAAGCCTGCAAGAGTCTTGCGATCTTGGGTCTTTTAAACATATAAACCGAAAGATAAAGCAGCCATGGATTATTTTGAACTCTAAAGCTTTGGATTCCTAGGATAGCGGTGCCGCAATAAAGCGTAGAAGGTGCATTTGATAACACACTATATAAGGTAGTGAAGAACTATCTACAAGGAAGGTGGAAATGGACACACAAACAGAGTGTGACCTCGAATTCGAGTATTATCACCACTTTTATGGAGTCTCACTCATGCCAAGAATATACTGATTACATTAAAATATATGCCAAGGTTATGCTAGCGACATTAAAATATTCCAGAGGCAAATTTGAGCAAACATTGAACTATTCTGGTTGTCTGACTAACCTCCAAGACCACCAAGACTAATTTAGTTACTTTTACAATAACAAAAAAACGAATCTAAAGAAGCGTTCAACTGAAGGAAACGATAGACAACAATACAGAAGTAAAATATTTAAATATGACAGTAACTGTGGAACTAATATGAAAAGGAGATACTAAGAAAGGCAACGCAAGCCTTGATGATGTGTAAAAACTTTCTAGTTAAGAATTTGGAATATAAAACAAGCATGCTTTATTAGGTTTACACATTCATACCACGACTAAGGCAGATAATTCATTCTGGGAAATATCCTAGGTCAGAAAGTCTTAGTAATTTGATAGGAACAAAACTAGTAGCAAACTTTGAATGTCATGAAAATGTGCTTGCAGTATTTCTAATGTTTATCTATGTACAATGATACAAGTAACTAAATTTAAAATTATTTCATTATATTTAGTGCATATCCAAGTATGCAAAATATTTTTGAGTGCGTATATATAAAAACAGCTTAAATATGTGTTATAATTACTATAAGGATTCTTTCATGAATTCCAAATCCAATTTTAATAGTTATTTTAATAAAAAAAGATGTACATGTCAATTAAACAAATTATTAATCAATAATAGAACAAACTTTTTTTCTTGTTATTATCCTATCATTTATTATTAAACTGTTAACCGAAAGATATTTTAAAAATACAAATTCCTGATCTAAAAGCGAACTACCATCTCCATCTGTCAACTTGTAGCTCAACTAAAACACTTAACTTTTAAGCTACTGTCACTGCTACTACTTGCAGCGTCCATTTTTAATCCAATATTTTTAACATAATCTTAAAAACAATGATTTCATGGAGATTTGTTTGCTTCTTTCCAGGAAAACACCTCGCCGAATCTTTTATCGGACCAGCTAACCGTACCCGTGAGTAACTTTTAAAAACACTACATTCTACATTACAGGATTTTCCAAACTTTTTAGGCAAAACAAAATGTGAAAGCGAAAGACTTCGCACTCCAGATTACCTTTACAGGATCATGAATCATATAAGAACGGAAAACAACCTAGCTGGTAACGTAGAAACTCTGTTTCATCTTTTAGTTGGCACAGCTGTCTTCATATAATTGAAGAACGGTTGAAGCTTTCTTCCAAATGCCAATAAGGTCACTGCAAAACCTCTTTACTCTCATCCATGCTCTTTTAATAGTAATAAATCCTCTAAATGGCTTCTTTTTCACAAATTCCCGAAGATTTATACTTGCATCCATTCAAATTAGGTTATCTTCTTCTTTTTTAAGATATAAATGTAACACAAATCCATTTCGTTATAGTTTTTTTTTGGTTTTACTATACCATTGCACAGTTATACTGATCTTTGAGGGAAATACATCCAACAACGCATAGTCCATATCGATTACTCAAGCACTGGTGAGCAGAAGAGTACCACAAAACCTCTGCTCATAGATATATAAAGGCTTGTCTATAGAAAAGGATACTATTATCCTTTCTAAGGAAGTTACCCTAGTGGCTAAGGTAGGCAAAGAATGCCCCCAAGGAGGGGACCTATCACCACTTCTTTGAGATTTCCTAGTAATCATCCTACAGTATTTAGAACGCTGATGATCCAGTAAGAGTCCAAGGTAAATTTACAGGTGGCACAAAAAACCTCCATTGTCAACTTCACAAAGAAAAGAATGGTGGTCGAAGAAAGAGGGCAGAACTCTTTTCCAAACAATGTTTTCTGCTAACTTTCTTTCTCCACCTGACAGTATACTACTAACTATTCCTGATGTATTTTCCCATATGCCACAAATCTTTTTCATAGCCAAAGATGTCCGGAAAGTCTTGAGTCATCCAAACACCAAAAAATCCCCAGTTCTCACGCGTCTCTTTCATCTCTGCTATGACCAAGGAATTTTTCCGAGCAGCTGGAAAGTTGCCCGTGTGCAGCCTCACCCCAAAAAAGGTTTCAAGAATCTTCCCTCCAACACGTACTAAAATATGTATAACAAATTAGTTTTTTTTTCTTCTAACCTCTATAACCAATTCATGGAACAAATCTATCGAGCTTCATGGCCAGTCCTACGTCGTGTGCCTTGACATTTCCAAAGCTTTCGACCAAGTCCAGCACATAGCCCGTCTAAACAAGCATTCCTATTATGGACTCCTCTCTAAACTGTGTGTCCAACCAATGCTGGTGTCTTTCAAGGTTCAGTTCTTGCCCCATTCGAAGTCTGCTGCCAAAAAACTGGGCTTTCTTTTTCGTGCTTTTTCTAAACCATCAGGCATTTTACCTTCGTGGTTCGCCATGAAAAAAACAACTAACTTAACTTAGTAAACTTTTGTATGTAATAGAACCGAAATTCGGCAGAGGTAAACGCATCAAAGTTTGGATGAACGGCGAAGCCCATTGTTACGAGTTCAACATAAACCCCAACGATTTTAGAAGCTGGACGTCGATACTTCTGCACATCACCAACAGTGCGAAACCGATCTTCGGAGCTGTAAGAAAATTGATCGCCCTTAGTACTCTAAAAACCATTGATAATTTCGAAGCCCTCGATCCCAAAGAGAGATACGTAGGATTAGGGGCTACTTGTAGATTTAAAATGGCGCCAGGAGGGTAAGTAAGACATGGTATTGCTACTACAGTCATTGCAAAAGGTTACATAAAAATTTACAGTTACAGGACTTGTTCCGAAAAGGAATTGTACAAGAGAGATAAAGTAACCAAAAGATTTTACACCGGCGAATTGAATTCCAAAGTGTTACCGTTTCTCTTGGAGACGGAGAAGAAGAAACTCACCATCATCTACGTAGTGGTGAACGGTAGGACTTGTCAGATGCCTCAGAAATTAGTTCTAAACTCCAACGACATGAAGAACTGGGTTTTGATGTTTAAATATCTTACCAAAGTGTTGGATATACCTGACGGTATAGCTAGGTAGATAAACAGTATAATTTAGTATACCCGAAAAATATATTTTCGTTAATTTTCAGCATGTGTACCATTTTTGGGGATACGTTAAAAGAACCATTAGAACTCCAACATGGTTATCTGTACGTGGCTGTGCCGTTTAAGGAAAAATTCATACTCATGGACTACGTGAGTTTGTTTGGAGACAATCACAGCAAACACAGAACTAGTTATACGTTGTCGATCAAACCTGCTCCACCACTTCCTAGGGTTACTGCTACTTTTAAGAAATTTAGAAGACGAATTAGCAGCTTGGAGATTTCTAATAAGGAAAAGTTGCCCAGTAGACCATCTACGCCGTTACATAAGAAAAGGAGTTCTAGGATACCCGTCAAGCAAGTGTCGAAGTACACTTCTTTGGTAGATTCAGTACCGCAAAAAATATCACCAAGGTATTAAAATGACAAACATACATTAATATATGGTCAAGGTCTTTCCAGTCTATTCCCATTGTTATGACTTGTTCCTGTTTGGGCTCCATTCTCCGTAAGATGAGGTTTAGCATTCTTGCATTGATAGACTATTTATACTCTTGATTAGCACTTGAACCGTTTTAAGAACTGTTTATTTTTCACTATTGATTTACTGCCTATAATTGACTACCAATGATGTACAGACTGCTTACAATGTTAAACTGATCTTCTATGGTTGACCTCCAATGATAAATTGACTACAACGCCCTCTTTTCAAGTCCTTTTATACACTTCTAAACTTCCAGAAGTTTCCTGGAGGTTCTAAGAAGCTAATCATGTGCTAGAACACTATCTGCATCTTTGTCTTTCTTATTTACAACTAGACATACTAATTTTGTCTATTGTGGAGCACATACAGTACAAATATATCTATCTTCTTTTTTCACATTACATAATGAATTTCTATAACATTCCAGTAACTTTGAGCAACTTGTTTATATATAAAATATAATATTGATAAAGTACACAATAAAACTTATTTCTAGGTTATCACAATTAAGTGTATGTCTAAGGATTTTTTAACTTAACTCAGTATGAAAATATAAAAGGATATTAGAATAATTTTCATGAATATATCAACCACTTTTCTTTATTTCGTTTAAAATATTTGGTGTAGTAATCTCAAATGTTAAACATTCAAATAGAGGAAGAATGTATTTGACAACTTTATCTGGGATGGAATTCTGTAATGCTAGTTCAAAACAATCAAAACTATTTAAAAGACTATTACAACAACAGTTATAAAATTTGATGTGAGACAATTTAGTTAAAAAAAATTTATGTAAATTAGTAATTTAAGTTTGTACATTAGTTATAAGTTTGTTAATCTTTGGTAATATCAGAAAATTTCACTTAAACAAGTATAATAGTTACCTTCATGTTCATAGTATAGATTAAAATAAAAAGCCTAATTTTCATTCTTACAAGTCAAATTAGTATTCAAAAGTTATAATAGAACTATAGATTTATGCACACATTAATATCCATTTCATGATTTTTGCTCAAATTTACATAAATTCAAGGAGATGGACATGCCAAAATTAGCACATTTCAAACATCAATTTTATAGGGAAAAAATGATCAAAAAATAATTTAAATAACTTTTTCATGAATGTAAGAATACAGATTTTCTATATATTATGAAAGAAACATTCAAATATGTTAAAAATATTTATCATTTTATGTAAATTTAGATTATATTTTGAAAATTGAAACAATTAATTGCTAATATAATGTCATTAGTGTCATAATTAGGGAAAAGGTATAAAAGGCCGTGCATTTTGGTTTTCGTCTTCTTATTCTCTTTGATTCCGCTAATTGGCAATTGAAGACTGGTATCATAACCACACTTTTAAGATTTACTATATTGCTAACATTTTACAGCCAATTGTTTGGGGTTAGAAGCTAACTCTGTACCTGTTCTTCTAGCCGTTTCTTCATAATCGTTTGTATATTGTTGCAGGTGCGAGTCTCAACCGACTAGCCCAGTGAAAGAACATCAAAATCCTGCTAGATGTGACCTTGAACCAGATTCTCAAACTGTCAACGTCAGGCACGAAGATCAGGCTAATGATATCGATGCGTACGGTAAGAAAGGTACGAAATATGGAATAAAATTTTAATTAGTTGCGCATGTTGGCACGTTTTTCGCCCTTCAGCTCTGCGGCTGCATTTTTGGTCGGTGCAGAATCAAAATTAAGGAAAATTTTGGTGGGAGTCGAAATTTAATAAAAACTATGTACATAAGTACACACGCATCTATTATATGTTTAATTTTGTTTCAGAAAAAAATGAAAAGAAATACTCAGAAGATGAAGAGAAGGATTCTAATCGTTCCAATGAATCTGTTTGTACTGGTAAGTGGCGAGAAAATAATTTTCTAGATTTTTATTTGGTACTCACATCGCCAAAATTCTTATACTGTTCATTCAATGCAAATTGGCTAAATTATATTTTAAATAAACAATAAAAAAATACAAATTAATAATATTGTATAATAAAATGATTATCAGAATTTGAGATATACAAAAAACACTTTCTAGAACATTTCTAGAATATTCCAGTAAGTTTAGGTAACTTATTTATTTACGAAATATAATATTGATTATTTCTAGGTTAAAATTTGCCTACAAATACACAAATTAAGTTTACTGTTAAGCGTATGTCTAGGAATCCCACATGAGCTCAATGGGATTAATGTCTGGAGAATTTGCTGGCCTTGGTAACCTTTAAATATTCCCAATCTCCGCTGTATTTTGTATTCTTCTTGTTAGCATTGTCTCCCATTTTATTTCGAAGATAAATAATGGGGATAAATATTTCGTTTTAAAATTTACGAAAGGGTCTAAGAATTTAGGCGATGTGATCATATTCAAGGGGCTGGAAAACTCCAGTGGCATTATAGAAAAAAGGGGTTTATTTATCAGAGTATCTAAAAAATGTTTTTAGTCATACTGTACGGAAATGGCAATTTACAGTACTCTTCAATTCTCGATTAGATATTCTAGTACCCGGACTTTTAACATAAATAACTATTTCTTCAGCCGTTACGAACAAAACATCTACTGACAGTCAGCCGGAATCCTTGATAGAATCGCCCACGTACACTCTAGTAAAAATACCCTCAGCTACACTAAAAATCGACTCCAGAATAGTCTCCAGCTGTAATCTAGTCACCGAATTAAAACTAGAAGATAAAATACTTGCCACAGATAGAAAACTCGACGACGATAGTCTCGAAGATGGATCAACGAACGGTAAAATTCAGTATACCGGTATACGGGGGTTCGTTTTACAGATTTTTTTAAAATTGTTTTTCTTTTTTCTGGGATGGTTTTTAGTATTAATTAAATCCGATATATTGGAGCTTCCCGCAGTTCAACAGTCCACCATATTGGTCAGCAGTGACGGCGATCAAAAGAAGGTAAGACGTTTTGTAAATATTGGTTTTTTTCTTTGCTTATTTTAATATTTGTTTGCTTAGATTAGAAATGGGATAATGTTTCTGAGACACCGTCCAAGTATACGTATCAGAAATAGGACCAACATCAGCATTTACAATGTAAAAACGTTGGAGCGGAGAAGATGCTTGAACTTGAGACCGATATCCAGCTATGTCCTAAATGAAAAACAGAAAATCAAGTATAAAAAGAGTCTCAAGAGCAAATCAACGAAAACTACTTGGTCGCAGGCTACGTTTGATCCGTCCTACGGTAATTGAGTAGGATATTTTTTAGTCTAAAACTGCTAGTCTTGGTTGTTATCAGTTTTGACTTGTGGTTTTTCCACTTTTTATCAAATCATGGTATTACATATTTGTTTTAAGTGTTTTATCTTTATGTGTTTATCATTTTTATCATCATTTATGCTGGTTTCAAGTGTTTTCTTGATGTTTCCCACTCACCATGATAAATATTTTTCTTCTGAGAATGACATTTTGCAATTTTTATCAAAATATGGTATTATATATTTATTCTAAGTGTTTTATCTTTGTTTTTTTATCATTTTTTTCATTATTTATATTGGTTTCAAGTATTTTCTTAATATTTTTATCATATTTTTATATTTATCTTCATATTTTCAGTCTACATGATGAAAATGTCTTCTCTGAGAATGACGTTTTCCAATTTTTATCAAATCATGGCATTGCATATTTGTTTTAAGTGTTTTATCTTTATGTGCTTATCATTTTTATCATCATTTATGCTGGTTTCAAGTGTTTTCTTGATGTTTCCCACTCTCTATGATAAATATTTTCTTCTGAGAATGACGTTTCGCAAATTTTATCAAATTATGGCATTACATATTTGTTTCGAGTATTTTATCTTAATGTTTTTATCATTTTTATTATAAATTATGGTGGTTTCTAGTGTTTTCTTAATTTTTTTTTAGTTTTATCATATTTTTTTATTTATCTTCATATTTCCAGTCTACATGATGGAAATGTTCTCTCTGAAAATGACGTTTTACAATTTTTATCAAATTCCGGCATTAAATATTTGATTCAAATGTTTTATCTTAATGATTTTAACATTTTTATCATAATTTTTTGTTTATCTTCATTTTCCCAATCTCTATGATAAATATTTTCCTTCTGAGAATGACGTTTTGCAATTTTTATCAAATTATAGCATTAAATATTTATGTCAAGTGTTTTATCTCAATGTTTTTATCAGTTTCATCATAAATTTTCGTTTATTTTTATTTTTCCACTCATCATGATAAATATTTTCCTTCTGAGAATGTAATTTTCCTATTTTTATCAAATTATGACATCAAATATTTGTTTCAAGTGTTTTATCTAAATGTTTTTAATGTTTTTATGCCGGTTTAAAATGTGTTCTTAAGGTTTTTTTAGTATTATTATATTTTTAGATTTATCTATATATTTCCAGTCTACATGATGAAAATATCCCGTCTGAGAATGTTGCTTTGTAATTTTTATCAAATTCTGGCATTAAATATTTGTATCAACTGTTTTATCTTAATCTTTTTATCATTATTTCATATTTTCACTTACCATGATAAATTTGTCAATCCTGATAATGTCGTTTGGCAATTGTTTGGCAATTTTATTTTTATCAACAAAATGCCACATTATAAAAAAAGTCACTGTTGTTCGCTATTGGGAACTTGCAAGACAAGTGTTGGCCAATGGTTAAACCCCATCACGTCTTCTCCGCCATTTTTGTTGTCCTCGTAGCGCCCTCTACGGCAATCGGAATTCCCCAATTGCTTTCCGATTTATCCTAACAAACTTTGGCCTTCTGTTAGTGAATTAACATTGAAACATTTTTGTATTGTGTATTTTCTTCGTTATTGCGAATTTACTGACACTGGAAATGCAAAATTATCCGAAAAAGTTTGATATTGTGGTTAAGTAATATCCATTTTAATTTTTTCTCAACTTAAAACAAAATAAAACTTCTTTAAATATAACTCAAATAACTGAATTCCATAAGGCCCAAGTTTGTTTGGATAAAATCAATGGCGACAGTGACGTCAGAATAATGTCACGTATACCAATAGCAAAAAAAACGGAAATGTCTAACCACCCTTTCGATCGGGAACTAATGAATTTGTAAATTAAACACACTGTGGCTATTTTCAAAACGAAAACTTTTTTTTTATTAGGTATAAGAAAAAAATCCAAAAACAAAACGTTTACTCTGAACTCCTACGCGCCCAATGAAAACATCAAAACTTTAGAGGAAGTGGGAACTGAATGTGCCGAGAATTCCCTAACAGATGAATCATTACATTCCGTCCATTCTAAATCGTTGGTAATGGAAAGAGGAGATGTCTTAGGTAAAATTTATACAAATATTCAAAGAATCAGTTTTTTTCTTAATGGGTGGTAGTGCTTGATGCACATTAGGTATAGGTTGGCCCTTTCCCAGTACTGTGAGACTCCTCAAAGGTCTACTCACCAATACCACCCCCTTCCTTTCGAGACATAACGTCACCTTCTTTTCCATTACTTCCTTAATGTAAGCTTCACCCTGCATCCAGTTGCTTGTACCAGTCATCATCCATGTAATTAGTCGTTTTATCGTCATCTTTTCGCACATAATGACCTCTAGATTTCTTCTGGGGTTTCCCCTCGAGGACAGGTCGATGTTGTATATTCTACGTCGTCACAGTGTCCTGTTATTGACTTTTTGATTCGGTGCGTGTAGGTCTTAAAACTAGCATGACCTGGAAGAACTTGTGTGAGGTAGAAATTCGCCCTCCTGTGCTTGCATGCCACCCATTGCTTCACATCCGGAATCAGTTCTTTGGTGGTAAAAAAGTTGTAAGCTTCTTCTGTTGTCCAACAAGCTAGAATTGATTTAATTTACTTTGGTTTTGGTTGGATTGTAGATACGGATAAATGGAACGTCTCTTTAGACAGAGACCGATGCAGCGTGGACTATAAAGTGAAAGAAAATATCCTAGAAATAAGAGATGTGAGAAAATGCCTACGGAGAAGCATCGGCATTGGCAGTTTTCGTGTGTCTACGCCGGAAGTGGAAAGTTGTCTAAGTAATTAATACTCTTAAATATTAAAAATACTCTTTATTGACAATTTCAATTATTTTCTGTATTTAAGAAGACATTTTGTTACTTTATAGGGTACTCTTTGGGCGATGGAAAATATATAAGTGAAAATAGATCGTATTGTTCCATATCTTCAGACTCCATCGAAAGTAAATAGGATGAATTAATTGTTTTACTTGTAAGCAATAAATATTTACTGCAAAATATATTGTAAATTTGTTAGAAAACAAATAAATTTTATATATGTACTAAAAGCGGTTTGTGGTGATTTCATAAAAATATTTGTAGGTTATGTTGGAATGTGTAGAAGATTTTGTAAATCTTTTTATCAATCCTTTTATTTAATCAATATCAGATACAACAAAACGTAAATTTTGTTACAAGGTTATTTGTGTAGTAAATTTTATGTTCTATTATGGTGCAAAGTATTTTAAATATTTCGTTGTTTATATACGAAAAAAAAACAACAGTAATACAGTAATTTTATTTATTAAAAGCTCACATTTTAAAATAAGTACAGCTAAAAGTTTCATCAGGTCCATGTTTGTAGTTATTTAGGACAGCACACACCTGCAAGCCTAAAAAAATAATAATGTTTGTAGAATTTGATAACTTTAGTTTGAATTTCGCGCTAACTGCTCGTATAAAACATTGTAGTGTTCCGTGCCAAGGAAGAGTGACAGTTGACACATTTCGTGTGTGGCGCGAGATACGCGCGGAAACAAGGGAAGTGAGGTTAGGACTGATCATTAGTTTTATGTTTTAACAACTTAAAAAAAGTTTAAAATCAAATATTCTTCATACTTACCCTTGTAGATCACAGAAATGTTTTTCGAATACTTGTAGATCAGTCAATTGAGCAAAAACTTGAGGACATTCATGTATCAAAGTACATTTTCCAGGTAAGTTGAGAGGAGTTTGTGGACATTCTGGATTAGTGGACACAGTTTCGTTCAACCCCAATTTATATTTACCTAAAACAATTATTTTTGTACAACTGACAACATTAATATTCGGTGGAAAGGGCGCTGCTATTCCCGATACATTGATTGATTCGCCTTGGCATTGAGCAAATAAGATTTTCAATCTCTTCTTGAGGAATATCGGTCCAATCTTCCGGTACAGCCACAATCAGCTGAAGCTGAAGCATTGCATGCTATTTGTGTTAAAAGGAAGTTTTGACACTCGAATAATAAATATTATTTCTTATTAAAAATACTAATTTGAAATAATTACATACCTTTAGAAACATTTATAGTCTCATCATCATTTAAAATAGCACCTAACCAAGATAGTTTCTTCTTTAATTCTTCCAAACGAGAGTTTGGCAACTCTGTAGTAGCAACAAATTGCGTAGTTGTTGTAAGAAAGGCTACAGGTCTTACAGTGGAAGCATCTATCGATATTTTGTCATAGAAATCAAAGTCTTCTTCTAGTGAAAACGAGGCAGCTGGTCCATATTGATCAAAAGCTATAAAAAAAATTGCTGTTTTAACTAAGTAATCAATCATATGCTTTATTTACCAAAAAACCGTTACCAGATCAAACACCAACATATCCAAAGAGCAAGGATAAAAAAAACTGCTGTGAAAGAGTTAATGTGTTTATTTGGGTAAGAACACAGTCATGTTTTAGTCTAGTAGCTTTATGGACACTCACAAACATAAATATTTAACATAAAATTAAGAACCAATCACCAGTTTGACATACAGTAAACAAGGAACAAACCTGTGAAAGCTAACGAAGGTGCTTTGGATTGATAATGAAATGCTGTAATAGAAACAATGGATTACTGCATGAAATTCAAGCAAACACTAGTTAACACATTTTTAATTACTTCCACAAATGTATCTACAGTGCGGTCCATATGTATGGAATACATTCATTTGTAGCGTTATTATGTACTATATGAAAAAAACCTGAAACAGGTCGATTTTTATTCTTAAATTGACAATTTACAGTGTGAAAATATTATCCCCCTCCAGCACCCCTTCGGAATTATAAGCAACCCCTCGAAAATTTTAAATTACAAAGGGGGTCGTGTGGCACCTCGTTGGAAAGGGATTTTAGTCCTCTGTTCAGCAATATAAAGTTTTTTAAGCTTGGTGCAATCATAACTGAGAAAATTGACTTTTAAGATGTAAAATTTTGATAATGTCTCTAACACAAAACTTTACGTAGAATGAAGATAATAATGTCACATAATGATTAGAATGTGTTTTTCAATGTATTTGACACTTAAATTAAATGTTCAAAATGACCACCATTCACTTCTTGACAATAACCGAGGCGATATTGTTTGGTCTATTAAAATAACTTTAGAAATAATCAGGTATTTTCGTATCTGTTCTGCTAAATATTAGGAAAAAAGATATTAAAATAATAGTCAAAAAACTAAATAAACAATTGATATAAATCTAGTAGGCTGCTGTCATTTAGGTATTTAAAGTTACTAAAAGACGTCAGTATAATATTTGTGCGCGTATTAAATTTAATTATGGCTCATTTGTCCGAGACTCAAAGAATAGACATTTTAATTATGATTGGTTGTGGTAATAAAACCAGAACTCAAAAGGAGGTTTGTGAAATTTTTAATAATAAATACCCTGGTCAACACGTTTCGCAGTCTACAGTTAGCAAAATTGAAAAAAAGTTTCGTGAAACTGGACATGTAAAAAATATTGAAAAACCAGATAGAAATGTTCAATTTACTGATGAAAAAAAGTTAGATGTACTTCTAGAGATTGAGGAAAATCCGCATAAGACAACTCGAGAACTTGCCGCCGACAAAATGATGTAAGTAAATCATCTATTTTGAGAGTTCTGCATAAAAAAAAATACTACCCTGACAAAGTTCAGTTGGTTCAGGAGTTAAATGAAGATGATCCTGATAGAAGGCAAGAATTCTGTGAATTGATGATGGATAGAATGAACGCAAAATTGCAGTTCATAAACAAAATAGTTTTTAAGAACAATTAATAACTGCACAGTTAAACTAAACTTCCACTATTTATTTGAAAAATTCGCTTTAAAATCAATTACAGCTGTTTCGCTATCACTAGCATCGTCAGATTGACATATTGAAATTACATGTTGTTTGTTTGTAACTAGGTGCTTGATGTTGATAAGGAGTTAAGGCTAGACCAAGTAAGGAAGTAATAAGACATAACAATATTAAAGCCTAGATGTTATTAGCCCTAAGGGATTATTCTGGATGTATTTCCCTCTAAGATCAGTATAACTGTGCAATGATATAGAAAAACCAGGAAAAAACTATATCATGCTGATCTTTACAATAACTTAATATATTTATGTTATAATAATGTCTTATCTATGTATAAAATGAAGACTCAATCAAAGTAAACAGTTTAATAGTGGAGAACTTCCAAGATTTATTTGTTCATTAACTACTTTAAACAGAACGGTTAACAAACAGAACTGTAGATATTGGAGCAGAGAAAATCCTCACTGGATGTGTGAGGCTCACACTCAATATCCTAAAAAAGTTAACGTTTTGGCTGGTATCATTAACAATAAAATTATTGGCCCTTATTTTTTTGAGGGCACAGTTACTGGTGAGGTTTATCTAGATTTTTTGATTAACTTTTTAGTGCCTACATTACAAAGAGTTTTTCCTGATGTTAATCATCCAAATGAGATAGATCGATCTATTTACTACCAACAAGACGGAGCTCCACCGCATTTTGCACGTACTGTTAGAAATTATTTAAACGAGAAGACGTGAGGCGATCGAATGGCCGGCTAGATCCCCCGATTTGACTCCTCTCGATTAATTCTTATGGGGTTATTTAAAATCTAAAGTATATTTTAATAGACCAAACAATATTGCTGATTTAAAAGTTAGGATAACGAAAGAAATTAACAAAATAACCCCCGAGGTCATACAAAATGTTGTACGAGAATTCCAATATCGCCTCGGTTATTGTCAAGAAGTGAATGGTGGTCATTTTGAACATTTAATTTAAGTGTCAAATACATTGAAAAACACATTCTAATCATTATGTGACATTATTATCTTCATTCTACGTAAAGTTTTACAAAATTTTACATCTTAAAAATCAATTTTCTCAGTTATGATTGCACCAAACTTAAAAAACTTTATATTGCTAAACAGAGGACTAAAATCCCTTTCCAACGAGGTGCCACACGACCCCCTTTGTAATTTAAAATTTTCGAGGGGTTGCTTATAATTCCGAAGGGGTGCTGGAGGGGGATAATATTTTCATACTGTAAATTGTCAATTTAAGAATAAAAATCGACCTGTTTCAGGTTTTTTTCATATAGTACATAATAACGCTACAAATAAATTTATTCCATACATATGGACCGCACTGTATATGAAATATACTTTTTTGTTGTATATTAAGCTAGCAGAAATTCTTGTCCATTGCCAGTGTGAAAACTTGACAGGACCGTGATTTTTAGAAGTTGGAAAGAAAATCCCGGAAGTAGCAGGCTACTTGAAATAGCTATTACATGTAATAATTGACTAGACACCCTGTATAAAGGGCAGTACAACAAATCTGCAAGGGTCGCAGTGCACCAGTAATCTGTAAACTGTTATTATTGGTTGGGAAGATTCAGAGAAAGACAAAGTCAAATCACAGAGTTTTTTTGAGTAAAACAATTATTGCAACTCGTTTTGTTTTGAATTAGACCATCATCAGGCTGTAAAGAACAAAATAAATTAGTAAACAAGAAAGAATGAATGAAGGATAGAATGTACAAACAGTGATAAAATGTACCTATTACAGTGATCAAATATATATATATAATGGGAATGTTTTTGGGGATGTGGCAATAAAACCAAAGTGTACTCGTTTTAGAATTTATTTCCCGAGCTTTCGAACCTCTATGGGTTCATTTTCAAGGTATATCTAAGTGAGATTATAGGTAAAATATTTTAAAACTGTAACAAATGTGACAAAAATTGTCTATGTATACTACTTTTAGTTATTTTTCATGAAGCACCCTTGCTTGGGCTTTGATAGATTTACATTTATAATGAATTCACTATGCTACCAATGGACTAGTTTAGTAGGATCATATTAATCAAAATGATAGCAATATATATTTATGATAAGATACCTACTTACTTATATTGGTATTCATTTTGCAATTAATTTTTCTCATTTCGTAAAATTTAGCAATAAATAATTAGTAAGTTTTAAACGTAGCGCCAACTAATAACCAATAATGAAGTGTGTTTAAAAGTCAACGTTGTCACATTTTAGCTACGTTCGTTTCAAGTATTCTCAAAGAACTGGCGGCACAAAACACCGTGTTCTGTGACTAACTGATTGTACCAGTTGACAAGATATATGACAGGAGAGAAAATCGTGTTTATCTGTAATAAACAAACAAGACCCCTATTCTTGACGGTGATAGAATAGAACAGCCAATAGAAAGTGGGCGTAGTTCTATTGAAAATGCCAAAACGGTATTCTTGAGATTAGTTCTCTCACTGTACCAATAGAAGGGTTGCTCTCCGAGAGGACAATTACTTCTATTGGTTATTTTTGAAGGAACCGCTATAACACCAAGAGAAGGAGTTAGGGATTTTTATTTTCGAACCAAGAATAGTATAGAAGTAATTTATTTCATAAACCAAACACAACCAAACAACAAATTAAACTAACGAAAATGACAGAATATTTTGTTTAGTGTTTTACTCCTTATTATATAAAGTGTCAATCAGAGAACAAAAATATCGATATATTTATCTCTTTTTAATGACAACAAATAAGAGAGAGAGAGATAAGTTTCTCGGTTAATATTAAAGCATATCGACAACATCGCAAATTTTCTACCAATCTTATTGAAACACGTCACTTACCACTTATGACGTATGTAACCATTAAATTTAAATTTCAAAAGCCGATTATGGCTAGAGGATTAATTTTATAAAAATTTTATTTGTACAGTTGAACCACTAAAAACCTATTTTATAAGACGCAAATATAAAAAAAATCACTAAACTAGTCCATTCCAAACAAATATAGTATAACTGCTTTATACATCCTGTCATTCATTCTTTCTTGTTTACCAATTTATTATGTTCTTTAGTACTGATGACGGTCTGATTCAGACCGAAACTAGTTGCAAGAATTGTTTTATTCACTAAAAGTCTGCGGTTTGACTTGAATCTTCACTATTGGATTCAACCACATTTGAGATGGATAGACTATCAAATTTTTGTTATTGGTTGAATGCAAAAAAATATTTATGAAACATTGTCTTTATTTTTCATTCTATTTTTCTTGCCGAGGCAACGAACTTCTTTCTGCTAGCTTAATATTAACTTGATTTCTGAAAATCCACATAATACAGCCAACATTTACATACATCAAAATTAACTAACCTGATAGTGGAACTCCGGAAGCAACCATAGGATACCCTGATAAAGAAAAACAAATTATAACACGTTTAAATTGAACGTTTTTTAAATTCTTATATAAAAACATGTTACGTACTTTTATCACTTCCATCTTCAGTGTCTACAGCACTCGTTTGATTCGGTTTGACAACCACCAAAGAAGTGACATCGCTGACAAAGGAATATTTCAAAGCGATTCTCAAGGCTTCTTGAGTAGGTCCGGTCTTATCATCTGCCGCATCTCTTTGCTTCAAATACTGTTTAAGAGTCAAGTAAGCCCATAGTCGTTCCAAACTACCCACAGCTTGATTTACGACAGGTACTAGTTTTACTGGCCCATTAATACCCCAACCTTCTACCAAAGATGGAGCAAATCCAGGATCTAAAACAACATCTCATAGCTATGGTTCCATTTTTTAGTTCTAAGAACTTACCTGTTATCTTTCCGGATATAACCAAGTCGGAACCTTTGAATAGAATAGGAAAAACTTGCTTAGTTACATCAGTAACGTTATTTACATACTTAAAAGTAACGTTCGATAATAGCGGGGAAGATATCTGCTTGTAGAATTCCTGCAGTTGCAAGGAAGCGTCTGATCCTTCGTAGATGTGTCTGTTGAATCCAAGATTTTTTAAAGATATCTTTTGCAGGAAGTTTCTGTCGGCGCCATCTCCGAAAGATAAGGAAAACACCGGAGTTTTTCCACCATTGAGTTCGCTAATGGTTCTAATGATCTTATCGTTGTTAGTTTCGCCAACAGTAGCTTCACCGTCGGTTAAAAATACGATAATCGGCTGGTGGATTTTGTCTTCTTTGTTCTTCAAGACGATTTCCAAGCCTACTTTTAGAGCCGATTGAATGTCGGTACCACCGTAGGCTTTAAGTTGGTCCACTACGCCCTCAGCTTTTTTGATAAATTCTACGCTAGCTGGGTAAGGTGAAGGAATAGGTTGTTGCTTCAAAAGAAAAAGAAAAGCGTTAGGTATTAAATTTATGAAAAAAAAACAGCAAAACCAAAACCCAAAATACAGTAGAAGGTGACAACACCATAACTTCAGCCAACACTCGAAAATTTTAACAGGTCGGCTGAAAAGTCCTCGGTCTGACCTATAGATGACGACACTAGAATTAAATCCATTTCATTTTTAGATAGTATCAACATTCAAAAGATTCGTGTAAAAATTTGACAGCTGTCGGACTATTAGTTTGTGAGATATTGCATTTTTAGTGAAGCAACTTTTGTTATTTTCAAAAAGATGGAAAAAAAGAATTTCGTGTGCTTATTAAATATTGTTATTTGAAAGGAAAAAATACAGTTGAAGCAAAAGCTTGGCTTGATAATGAGTTTCCGGACTCTGCGCCAGGAAAATCAACAATCATTGACTGGTACGCAAAATTCAAGCGTGGTGAAATGAGCACCGAAGACGGTGAACGCAGTGGACGCCCAAAAGAGGTGGTTACCGACGAAAATATCAAAAAAATCCACAAAATGATTTTGAGTGACCGTAAAGTGAATATGATCGAGATAGCTGACACTCTAAAGATATCTAAGGAACGTGTTGGACATATCGTTCACGAATATTTGGGTATGCGGAAGCTCTGTGCGAAATGGGTGCCGCGCGTGCTCACAATCGACCAAAAACAGCAACGAATTGATGATTCTGAGCAGTTTTTGCAGCTGTTAAGTCGTAATAAACCCGATTTTTTGCGTCGATATGTGACTATGAATGAAACTTGGCTTCATCACTACACGCCTGAGTCCAATCGACAGTCAGCTGAGTGGACTGCGGCCGGTGAACCGCCACCAAAGCGTGGAAAGACTCAACAGTCAGCTGGCAAAGTTATGTCCTCAGTTTTTTGGGATACACACGGTATATTGTTCATCGACTATTTGGAAAAAGGAAAAACAATCAACAGCAACTATTACTGTGCATTATTGGAGCGATTGAAGACCGAAATCGCGAAAAAACGGCCCCATATGAAGAAGAAAAAAGTGTTGTTTCATCAAGACAATGCACCGTGTCACAAATCATCGAAAACGATGGCAAAATTGCATGAATTGGGCTTCGAATTGCTTCCTCACCCACCGTATTCTCCAGATCTAGCTCCCAGCGACTTTTTCCTTTTGTCTGACCTGAAGAGAATGCTCTCGGGAAAAAAATTTGGCTCTGATACTGAGGTAATCGCCGAAACTGAAGCCTATTTTGAGGACAAACCGAAGGAGTACTACAAAAATGGTATCGAAAAGTTGGAAGGTCGCTATAATCGCTGTATCGCCCTTGAAGGCAACTATGTAGAATAAAAAAAATGAATTTTGTCAAAATATTGTGTTTTACTATGGTAGACCGGGGACTTTTCAGCCGACCTGTTATATCAAAGTTTAAGCTCCATCAGATGTTTTTTAAACTTGAAAGTAGACATTAAAAATTGAGATGTCCTCAATGGAGTTAGCTAATCTGAGTGTCCTAGGGAGAAAACTATTCATTGTGTAGTTGTACCTATGAAATGAAACATGAATATGACACTTGGATGCATTAAGATTCATACCACTTCTTGCACACCCATCTGATAGGCTATCCAAATCAGATTGCAAATCAAGGTATCATCATCACTATTAATTATTTTAAAACATTTGAGGTCGTCAGCAAATAAAATAGCTTTGCTACACTGAAAGCAATAAATTATGTCATTAATAAAGAAGTTAAATAATAAAGGTCCCAGATGAGACCCTTGGGGAACTCCAGAAGTCACTGGAAAAGTATGAGAACAGTAATGATTAATCCTCACCACTTGCAATATATCTAACCATTTTAAAACAGGACCATCCTCACCATACAAGAGTTTATGATTGACCCTGTCAAAAGCTTTGGAAAAATCAGTGTAACTAGCATCAATTTACAAACCCTTCTCCCATGCATCGACCAAAAAGTTAACAGCAGCAGACCTTTTAGATGTGAAACCAAATTGTTGGGATGTTATAATGCCCGAGCAGTCATAGGAGAGATAGTTAGTGATAATACTTTCAAATATTTTGGGAATTATGCTGAGAATAGTTATCATCCATTTCCCAAGAAGTAGATGGTATATTGAGATCGCCAAAGAGAAAAAAATTGACATTTGCATGCTGCTCATTTATGGTTTTTAGCTGATTGAAATAGTTTTCATATAAAATAGGTTGAGATCTACTTATGTGCTCTGGTTTTAAAGCACTGGATGTTGTATCTATCCGGAAAAACTGATGTTGGTAGTTTGTTCCATTCCATGGCTGTTCTATAAAAGAAAGATTTCTGGTTCAGAGATGTCCTTGATGTTTCCAGTCGCACAAGTTTGTTACATCTGAATGTAGCTGGTATGGTATTAAGGAAGCAAATTCTTTGGAACACTGATCATGAAAGTATTTGTAAAAGTTAGATGCCCAACAATTCTTCGGTGTTTTAATTTTATATTAATGCAATTCATTGTTAAGGTTGCATCTGGGCAACTCGTTTTGAGAGAAATTGTTTTTTGGCCGCATTAAAGTTGACCAGGTTCCTACTTCTCCACTCTGTTATTATTTTTAAGGCTCTGTGGATGGATTGAATTTCTTCTGTTAAACTTCTGATGGCAGCTTTCCTTGGGGATCCAGAGTTGAGTTCTGAGCGAATTGTTTGGCAAAGACTCCTGCCTATTTTTTGGAAGAAACAGTCACAGTGCCCTCTTCTGTGCTTATTGGCGGGATTGATGATTTGTGAAGTTGTTCCTTATAGATTTGGCTAGAGCCCAAAACGATTTTGTACTTGGAGCATTTATCAGTTTATCTCTGATTTTCTGGTACGACCAGAAAACTCAAGGTCAGCCAGTATCTCAACTTAAGATGAATAATTTACCTACACAAATGCAGAAATGACCAACGTGCATTTTGTTTATGGCATAGCTAGAGGTAATTCTTTGCAAGCTACCCGTCTTTACTCGGAGATGTATCCTGGAGACTATCCTGTGTAGGAAGGTGGACAAAGACACAGGTGCACTGCCTAAGAAAATGTAAAAGCTCAACAATCATAAAGTTCCTAAAGGATATAGGATTAAAAACGTTATAGCGATGAAGAATGAAATTTACGAAGGATACCTACATCGTCTAAGGAAGTAAGTTACGTAAGTAACACTTACAGTTCTATTTTTAAAAACAGCTTCGTAATTTTCTGGTTCCGCCCATTGATCCACACCAGATTCGTACTGAACAGCAGACTTCTCGATGTTCCATACCCTTACCACCGATCCAAACTCAACAATACTGAACACATCTTCTTTCTTCAGCTCTGACAAGATACTTTTCATTGCTTCCTTCAGTTGCGAGATTCTGATTCCTTCCATACTACCACTGGTGTCTAAAATAAAAACTATTTGCTTCGGAAGAGCTGGTAGATCGCTGGGTGAGAAGAAATGGACAAAATGACCACCATCAACTAAAACCTAACAAAAAAAATTGATAAATAAAGGATATAAATCGGGAGAAAGTAGGTACTTCTCCTCCTGGTGGTAGTTTCTCCACGTCATATTGAACAATAAATTGTCCAGCTAAACCGTACTCAGATTTGGTTCCTAAGTCAGTGGCGAACTGTTTCTGCTGTTCCAAATCCGGGCTGAAAGTCACCACAGCTGAAGTGGAGTTGATCATTTTGATATCTGCATTTGGGTTTAGTTTGTCGTCAGATTTGGAGATGTCGTTACCAGATCTTAGTGGAGGGGCTTTCACGAAGCTGATAGGTCGGGATTCGAAGATGTTTACCTAAAATAAAGTTGATAATTTGCTGCAAAAGCATTTTTCGAAGGTAATTACTTACTTTAACGTCCAGTTTTTTCACCGGTTGTCCAGGATGAATGTTAATAACCAGCTCGTATTGGTTGTTTTGTCTAGCTAGTAATTCTTCGTATTTCAAATAAAATATGGCTTTCTTTTGAGGCTCCACGTTGACGGATACTGTGAATCTGTTGGAATGTCTGGCGCTTATGGCGACGTGAGCGGCACCTTGTCCACTTTGAACAGCCTAAGAATAAAATAAATTAAATACAAAGCGAGTGTAAAGGGTGGTCCAATAAGCCTATCAATAAGTTTACTATAATAAGTTTACTATTCTCATGGTAGTTACGGATATCTTTATAATGCGACCGCGGCCAAATAAAAAAAAACTGGAATGTCTCAAATTTTACTTAAATGTGTAGCTGATGTTCTTAAATCAAAGCTAAAAAATGCAAAACAAACAAAAATTGACACCTACTTTAAATAAGCTTAACATCTGTTTTTTCCTAGTATAGTATGTATGTAGTTTTACTACGGATCTTATTTTTTACCTTATCATACGTTTTCTTGGCTTCTTCTTTTTCTTGCACGTAAGCTTCGTACTGTTTTCCTTCAATTTCCATTATGAAACCCGATATGTAAGCCTGATCGGGGATGACGATGGAAAACGTGGCTTCTTGAGCTCTCTTGTTCAAATTTTTCACCTTGCTGGTGATTTGACATTTGGAGTATCTGTTAGAAACGTTTGCTTCAACGTGCATCTCGTAGATTTTGGGCAACACTGGAATTTCATCCTACAAAACACAAATGTAAGATTTTTATACGGGTACTCAGCTAGTAGTTAAGATTAACCAGACAAAAACGCATATTCGACTCCCTGGAAGCTCTTTTGGTGGGTTATAGACAAGGAAAATGTCTGTCTCAAAGAGCTGGTATACATACTATTGGCGGAGCACCTAAGAAAATAGTTGTATCTAGTAAAACTAGACCAACCAGAAAAGTATACAGGTCATTGCTTCAGGAGGACATCCTCAACGTTGCTGGCCAATGCTGGAGCTGACCTTGAAGTTCTAAAACACCACGGTGGACGGAAAAGTTCTTTAGTTGCAGGAAAGTATACAGAAGAATCGATTGAAGGCAAAAACAAGATTGCAAGAATGATCCAAAGGGGCGAAAGTTTAGTTGAAGTGCTACATCACAGCCACACGTCTTCCGCGATTACAGAAAACACTGTAAATCCATCAACAAGTTCATTAATACATATTGCTGGCAACAGCAGTTGTACAATTAATGTCAATCTTCCAAAACTAGAATAAAAGCTTAGTTTATGTCAATTCACTTATTATTTCAAACAACATTGGGATAATTGAAGAGTACTGTTAAGTACAAGTGTACCGTACAGTATGAAAAAAAGTTAATTCTTTAATATCACTTCCCACATAACACTAATGGTACATTCACATTCTAAGAATATGCCCATGAATTACGTTTTCGAACATTCTGAAAGGTATATGCTAAACAACTCCATTTCACGTTCCTTTTCTTGTAAATTTGTATGTTCTTTATGGTACATTCTTAACATGTTCGTATCATGTAATTTTTAAATACCCAACAATCATTCCGTTGAAAGTGATATGATGATATGATAAGAATATGTTGCACAAACGATGTAAGGAATATTCTTTTAGGGACGTGAATATAATGTGCGATGTTCATTCCTTTTGTTTGGATGAGCAAGTTACAAGATTACTTTTGATATTTGAAGAATATAACTGGCGATAGACAGTAAAAAAGTGTATGTTCGTGCAGTAGTACCTAATCTAGACTGTGTACAGTAAAAATATATGGTAATAAGGAGAATATGCTATTTACGTACTACCAGAACATTTTTATCACTGAGTAGTATCAAGACATATTCTAAGAACGTTCTTGTTTGGACTAAAATAGAATATTACCATCCAATGCTGAGAATTTGATCTTTACATACTTCAGAACATTCGTTGCATATACATATCAAGTAATTTGGTACGGCCTTTTGAGGTGACTATCACATTCTGATCATGTACTGAACGGTATTTACGCATGTTAATAGAACATCCTTGTTCCAAAAAGAATGTTCTTATTATGTGCAAAGAATGTAAAATTGTTGTCTGCAAAAAAAACAACTTGTTTCATTATCTCTTGTTGTTAGTGCTCCAATGTATACAAAGGATGTTAGAATAATTGTCTTGAAAACAATTTAATAAATCTCTTGAAAGCAAAGCAGTGCCGCGTCATTATTTCTCGTTTGAAAGTTAGTAAGGATTAAAAAATGGACTTACTTGGTTCTTGTTGTCTGTTTCTTCGGCAACATCACCGTCAGTGGACGCTATCAAACTACCCGATTGAGGAAAGCAATTCACCAAAGAAACGCATACAAGCAGACTATATAATATAACGACCTCAGTCTTCATGATGAAATCTGAAATTTAAACATCAAAAGTCAGATTATTACTCAACAACAAAAACCACTTTCTACGCCAATATCTTGTTTTAGTCAAAATTTCGAAGATACGTGGATGAGTGTGATGACCTTTTTTCTAAAATACTGAAATTATTCTAACAACTGGTTTTCAGATTATTTTATGCAAATGCACCTATGAGATTTTTATAAAATGATAAAATTTAACTATACAGGGTGTACCAACGTTACGACAAAGTTCGGTATATGGTTGATTTAGAAGATATCAAAAAATGTTATGAACAAAAATAGTAGATGTCTTTAGGGTCCATATTTTGAAATTATCTTCAACTATACAGAGTGTTTAGGTTAGGTTTACAATAAATATTACAAAATAACTCTGTTTTCATAAACTTTGGCTAAACAAAAATTAAAGTTACATAATCGAATATTCTATTTATGATATACAATACAGGGTGTTCCATTTTAAAGAAGAGAGAAAATGAAAGGTTCGACTTATCGTCCACCCTGTATACAAAAGGGAAAATAATTAATGTTTAATAGAATACGGTAATATTGTATCATATTACGAAACTCTGTTAGACAAAATACTTTTTTTTCGACGTACAATAAGATACAGAGCGTTGATTTACCTACGATTTTCACACAAACGTGCCCATAACTTCTGAAGGACTCTGTATAACGTATCAAAATCTATATCAAAATCTCCAAAAAAATGTGAGCAGTCCGAATTCGGTATAATATACACGGGTTCCCATTTAAAAAATCATACAGTGTGTAAAAGCCAAATGGAATAAATTCATTATTTCGGTTACTTTACATATTTATAAAAAATCCCGAAACACGTCAAATTTAAATTATAACTTGACATTCTTTAACGTGAAAATGCAACCCCTACCTTCAACCCCCTTAGAATGACAGGTACAACCCCCAATTTTTTAAATGGGAAGTATAGGCTTGTGATATATCATTTGAAAGGTCTCTTCATTCTCTATTCAAAAATGTTATTGTTGTTAAATTTAATGCAAAAATTAACATAAAAAAAATTAATATCATGTTGTTACCGAAATTCGCTAAAATGAACTCGAAACTTATTACAATATACTTAAAACTTATTTCCCGTTTAGGTCTTGATAATGAGAAAGTGAACAAAAACCATAGCAATGTGGTTTTTAGATGGTAACCTTTAAAAAAAACTTTAAAGAATTTCCGTGGCAACGGTATTTTAACAAGCAGTAGTAAATTGTTTTATTTAAGTTGTCATTGTTGTAATTTAAGTATAAAGTTTGTTCAATTCAATTCTGAAAAATGGTTAGATTAACGGAAATGCATAAAATAACAGTTTTACAAATGATTGGTTACGGAGATAACATCCGAACACAACAGGAAGTAACTCGCCTATTTCATGAGAAATTTCCTAATTTACCGCCTATATCCCAAGGAACAAAAGTAAAATAGAAAAGCAGTTTCGCGAGTTTGGTCATGTAAGGCAGATAAAAAAAGCAGCTGCCAATGCACTGAGTGATGAACTCAAATTAGATGTGTTGCTTGAGTTTCAGGAAAACCCACATACATCGAGTAGACATGCATCCACTACATTCAATGCTAGCCATACATCGATAGCAAACATATTAAAAGAAAATAAATTGCATCCGTATAAGATGATACCTACTCAGGAGCTCATGGAAGACGATTTTGATAGGAGAACTTTTTTTGTGAGCAAATGATGGACATGTTGGATAACAATATTATCCAATTAGAAGACGTTATGTTTTCTGATGAGTGTACTTTTTTACTTAACGGTCATGCTAATCGGCAAAATTGCCGCTACTGGTCCACGGAAAATCCTCACTGGATGAGAGAAGAACACACTCAATAACCTCAAAAGGTTAATGTTTGGGCAGAGATTGTAGGGAACAATATCATTGGTCCCTTTTTTATTGAGGGCAACTTGAATGGCAACAATTATTTGGCACTACTTCAAAACGATGTCATTCCAACGTTGGCAAATTTATATCCTGATCCAGGTAACCCTCAAGTTCCAGCGAATACGATATGGTTTCAGCAGGATGGAGCACCACCACATTACCAACTTAATGTCCGGCAGTACCTCGATACAATATTTCCCAATCGGTGGATAGGGAGGCGAGGATCGATTTAATGGCCAGCGCGATCACCTGATCTTACATTATTAGATTTCTTTTTATGGGGATATGTGAAGAGCCATGTGTACAAAACTAAACCTTCTGATTTAAATGACTTAAAAGAACGAATGACGCTTGCGATTAGGTCGATCACGCCTGATATGTTAAATAATGTTAGAAGACAGTTTTATTTGAGATTAGGATGATGCCAAGACGTTCGCGGAGAACATTTTGAACATCTACTTCATTAACATTCATAGTTCTTTTTCGTGTTCTACATTTTATTACGTTTTGCATTACATTTTAATTTTTGATTGTATTGTAGCGAATTTCGGTAACAACATGATATTAATTTTTTTATGTTAATTTTTACATTAAATTTAAAAACAATAACATTTTTGAATCGAGAATGAAGAGACCTTTCAAATGATATATCAAAAGCCTATACTTCCCATTTAAAAAATTGGGGGTTGTACCTGTCATTCTAAGGGGGTTGAAGGTAGGGGTTGCATTTTCACGTTAAAGAATGTCAAGTTATAATTTAAATTTGACGTGTTTCGGGATTTTTTATAAATATGTACAGTAACCGAAATAATGAATTTATTCCATTTGGCTTTTACACACTGTATATTTGGTTTGTAACGGAGTTATACAACACTCTGCATAGTTTAAAGTAATTTTAAAATATGGACCCTAAAGACATCTACTATTTTTGTTAATAACATTTTTTGATATCTTCTAAAATAACCCATATACCGAACTTTGTCTTAAGGTTGGTACACCCTGTATAATAATATGGAAAAAATAGGCAAGCTGGCCGGCTTTTCTTTATCAACACTTTTTTTCGATAAAAACCAAATAAACAATGGAAATCCGAACTAAATTCTATTGCGTTCTTTTAAAAACACCCTGTACATAAAATAAGATATAAAAAACGTAATATAGCCTACCGGCTTCTATTCATCAACACATTTCATTCAACAAAAACGTAATAAACAATGGAAATTTATATTAAACAATTCTTAATCACTATATATTTAATTGTTTGTAAATACAACTCACCTGATATTAACAAAAACCGAAAGTATATACTTTATTAACTATATTCGACTTTATCAAACAACAAAATACATTTTACTGCTTGCCATAACCCGCTATAATCGTCCCCACCATTTGAATAGAAATAAAAAGAAATAAAAAGTAAATCAAGATGACCCTGGGTTATCCCCAGCTACCGACGTATTTGAATAAAACAGAATCAAAACATTAACAAGCCGGTTTTGCTTTGGGCACATTGTAAACTTACGTTGGAATGTATAGAGTGTTTAAATAATAAACAAACAATTGGCTAAAAATAAAATAATTTAGATATTTGTCAAATATATTGTTTCTAAAGGTCTTACTTTGTGGAATTCGTTCATTTATTTCTTTTGTGTAGAACGTTGGGAGCCAGATAGAAAGAGAGATGAAGTCTCTTCGTCTCTTGGGTCTCTTGTCAAGGGCGAGTAAATAGTGCAGGACAATTTTGCAAATTTTTGCTTCAAAGTCAAAAAAATTAATAGCAAGAAAAGACCAGTGAGAAAAAGTTAAGAAGGGTGCAAGGAACGCGAAAAAATTCGTACAACAACTAAAATAAACCTAATTCTTCTTCTTATCTATTTTGGCGTCAACTTAAAACAGTATTTGGCCAGCGCTGGTTTTGGCCTTGATTTAAAATAAAACTATAGTTCATGAAAAATAACTGCAAAAAAATTGCAAACAAGTTAAAAACTTAAATGAATCATCTTATATTTGCAAATCGTAATTTTTAAAAGTTTAGTAATAGTAGTAGTAATAGTAGTAATAATATATCTACGCCTATGGTTTTTTAAAAACTCATGTTGATATTTATTTTAAAGCGTTTTTAAATCAAAATAATACTAAATTAATAATACTAAATTACAATTTTCTTTGAAATTCTATTTTTCACCTGAACTTAAAGTCTTGCTATAGAAAAAATATTGTATTGCACACGACGATAAGTAGCTCTCGCAGATAAAGTACAAGTTGATCATTAAGGATAATAAAAAACTCTTCGTTTTAACAAAACTTCCAATATTTATTAAAAAATTGCTTTTTTAAAGGCTCAATGACAGCTGTTTCGCTATGAAGCATCGTCAGATTGACATTTAAGTTACATTCAATTAATTTTCTAGATTTAAAAATTGAAAAAGTTAATAATTTACTAAATTATTCAATATACAGAAAACCAACACAAACAGATGTAACCATACCATATAATTCAAATCATCCTATAACACATAAATTAGCAGCTTATAATTCTATGATACATAGGGCATTTTCAATTCCAATGGACAAAATTAACTTTGATAAAGAAATTTATATCATAAAACAAATAGCTACATCTAATGGCTACCCAATTCATTTGATAAATACATTAATTAATAAAAAATAACAGAAAGTGGCACTACAACTAATATTTCCTAAACAAACTAAAGAAATTAAAAGTTATAAAAATATTACATATTGTGGAAGTATTTCCAATAAAATATCAAAAATAATAACTTCGGCAACATCAGCAATAATATCATTTAAAACACAAAATAATGTTGGTACAAAATTGTTAAATGTAAAAACAAAATTACCTAAATTAAAAAATCTGGTGTTTACAAAATTAATTGTCCAAAGTGTAATGCTGTATATATAGGTCAAACACAAAGAAATTTTGAAGTAAGATTTAACGAACATTTAAGAGCATATAGATTAAAACAACCAGATAAGTCAAATTATGCAAAACACCTACTTGAACATCCAACCTCACTCTTTCACACCAATGACATCCAAATACTACACATTTGTAATAAAAAACAAAATTTAGATTTCCTTGAAGAACTTGAAATAAAAAGACATCTAGCAGATCCACAATTTAAAGTTGTTAATGAACAAATAAATCTGGGAAGTTCTCCACTTTTAAAGTGTTTGCTTTGATTGAGTCTTCATTTTATACATAGATAAGACGTAATTGTAACACAAATATATTAAGTTATTGTAAAGATCAGCATGATATAGTTTTTTCCTGGTTTTTCTATATCATTGCACAGTTATACTGATCTTAAAGGGAAATACATCCAGGATAATCCCTTAGGGCTAATAACATCTAGGCTTTAATATTGTTATGTCTTATTACTTCCATACTTGGTCTAGCCTTAATACTACCTAAACATCAGGTACCTAGCTACAAACAAACAAAATGTAACTTAAATGTCAATCTGACGATGCTTCATAGCGAAACAGCTGTCATTGAGCCTTTAAAAAAGCAATTTTTTAATAAATATTGGAAGTTTTGTTAAAACGAAGAGTTTTTTATTATCCTTAATAAGATGGACTTCCAAAAAGTAAGGGTTAGTACAATCAATTTAATTACAAGTTGATCGTTTCGTACAATAAATAACTATTAATCTTCAACGTATTAAAAATATATTTAAAGTTGTATAATTATAACAATAATATAAATTAAAATAATTTTTCCTTGATTGTTATCTGTAATTCGGTAATGGGGAAAACCCCCAATCATTTTAAACAGTAGTTCAGTATCAGTTTACTGTGTGTTACAAATTTAATGTGATATTGTTTTAAGAAATTCCCGGTACCAAGTTGTAGGCAGGTTTTATGTTTATTTACAACTATTAAAAACCAATAAAAATAAACAAAATATTGTACGGGAAATATTGGATTAGTCACTTGATTGTAACAAGATTTTCAAGGTCGTTTGAACACACTCTTTACCCGAAAATTTTACCAAAGTTTTTTCATTATTCTTATTGTAATTCTATTATAATCTTTGGTTATTGGATTATCTTTTAACCACTACTTGGGTTTAAGTAAAGCAAGGCATTAATAGCTACTTATTTCCAGCCCCACTTGATTGTTTTCATCTTATTTTCTAGCCATTTTTGATGCTGCTAGTATGTTCTGTAAATCACATCTACCACCACTATCACCGCCCTTTTTCTTGCCGAAAACTCGACAAAAACAGTTGTCTCCCTACCGCAATTTACCGTATATGCTATAAGCACACTACAAACCACTCAAGGCCATTTGGAACCTAAAGAATAAAAATTTAGTAGCACCAAGGACATCACAAACCACTCGAGGACCACCAAAAAACCTGATGTGCCAAAGATAAGAGAGGCTCTAGCCGGGATTTGCCTTAAAGGTGTTTTTCAGTTATAAATTTGGCGCCCTAAT
The DNA here is from genome assembly GCA_035357415.1 of Ophraella communa. Lineage (NCBI taxonomy): Eukaryota > Metazoa > Arthropoda > Insecta > Coleoptera > Chrysomelidae > Ophraella > Ophraella communa. Next base: position 29,992,355 of record CM068992.1, on the reverse strand, counting down.
AGTACTGATAGCTTTTCATATTTGAAAATGTACCAAGTTTCCAAATTTAAGTAGCAAGACTTTGCCTGCGAAACCAAATACGGTACCGTAATGTGAAGCAATGTAAAAGAGAGATATTAAAACGATAACTTTAAGCTACTGGAAGAGAACAGACATTGTTTTATACAACTTGTCCAACTACAACGGTTTTGTTTTACCGAACCTTCTAGGTGGCAATATACTTAACAGCGCCCTCTATTTATAAAGTCAATAAAACTTTCTTTTAGTACTGCTTGTTCCCCACGTTGGGTGCCAAATATGCGAGACTTTGTTAGAAGAAGGCTTCGTGTTCACTTTATCTACCCTTGCGGTTTTTGTGATACTTTACCTATTCAAAAAAGTTGTTATAACAATACTATGATAAAAAAAATTATTTCTATTGTACCTCGTAGATTAATTTTAATTTTTATAATAGAAATAAAGCTATACTGATTTTAGTCTTATTATTTATATCTTTAAAATTAAATTTATGTGATTTAATATAAATATTTGTCATTCAAATCATTGTTGATTATTAAGAATTATGTCGATAACGGTAATTTGACTCGACCAGTTTTTCAGTCGAATCTGTATATGAAAGCAGCATCTTTGGTTTTTCCTATGTACATTTTTATAAATAATTATTAATTATCTTTTTATTGTTGTCATAATTGATAGAAACTGACGTATATTTATCTGGTAATATTGAAAATAAAGAACCTGTTTCCTTATAATTTTTTTTATAATTTATTTAAATGATGCAATGGTAATTATCGACCCAGCCCGACTAGGAAATGGGGAATTGGGTAAAACAATATGTAATTCAACTATAAAATGAGAAAATGTAGTTTACAATTTTTGCTATTATCTTTTTTCTATATAATTTGTTTTTTTATACATTATCAAACAATACACAGTAAGTTTTTACTCAACCGGTGGGGATCAACACTATACAGTATGATGAAAATGTATGGAATAAATTCATTATTTCAGAAACAGACGACTTATCTTAAAAGATGTCAATTTTAATTTTTGAATGGCCATCAACTGCTATAGATGTGTTGGACATTACGTCATTAGTGATGGAAAAAAGTCGATTCTACAAAGGTCAAGTTTCGGTTAGGATTAAATTGGTAGAAATTATAACAGAAAGTTGAAATTTTTAGGGTTTGTATGAAATTTTCTTGGCTTTTTAACAGCGCAACTTAGAAGTTGCTAAGTTTTTTTGTTTTTGAGTTTTGCGTCAAAATCTGAGACCATGTCACATCGTTCGATTCACTGGTCGCTACCATACAAGATAAATTTTTTAGAATTTTTCTGTTGGTGGATTCGTTTTCAGGAGCATCAAATTAGTCTAAATCCAGATTTTCAACTTTTTTGGAGAGATTTTGAAAATTTTCATTTTTTCGAAGGAAGGTATAGGTATGGAAAAAAGTCGATTTTACGAAGGTCAACTTTCGGTTAGGATAAAATTGGTAGAAATTATAATAGAAAATTGAAATTTTCAGGGTTTGTATGAAATTTTCTTGGCTTTTTAACGGCGCAAGTTAGAAATTGCTAAGTTTTTTTGTTTTTGAGTTATGCGTCAAAATCTGAGACCATGTCACAACGTTCGATTCACTAGTCGCTACCATACAAGATAAATTTTTTAGAATTTTTCTGTTGGTAGATTTGTTTTTAGGAGGGTCAAATTACTCTAGATCCAAATTTTCAACTCTTTCTGAGAGAATTTGAAAATTTTTATTTTTTCGAAGGAAGGTATAGGTATGGAAAAAAGTCCATTTTACGAAGGTCAACTTTCGGTTAGGATAAAATTGGAAGAAATTATAATAGAAAATTGAAATTTTCAGGGTTTGTAGGAAATTTTCTTGGCTTTTCAATGGTGCAAACTAAAAGTTGCTAAAATTTTTTGTTTTTGAGTTTTGCGTCTAAATCTGAGACCATGTCACAACGTTCGATTCATTACTCGCTACAAGATAATTTTTTCAGAATTTTTCTGATGAAAGATCCACTGAAACGAGAAAAATTAGGAAGCAATCGACTTTGATTGGAGAGTCTGGAGAATCGGAAGACGAAGATAACACAGAACAGAAAAAAAATTGGGAACAGGCATGCATAGAAGTGTGGTATATTTTTTTCGGATGAAGAATACAAGGAAAAGAGTCCTTAAGAAAAAAAGAAATAGAAAAAAGGAGAAACAATACGACAGCCGGAAATACAAAGATGAAAGCACACTCGAGACGGTAAAGAGAAAGTTAGAGGTACTGCAGAAGAAAATCAAAGAACTGGGTATAGAAAATGGACCAAAAATGGTCCACAGTCAAAAAGGGAAAGGGAATTAAGACGGGAATAGTTTAGGTTAGGTTAGGTTAGGGAATAGATACTTAAGATTAAGAAGGCACTTGAGGAAGGAGGAAACTTTCTGAATTATTCAGGATTACAAATAAAATATTTTTTCAGAAGATATGAATTTGTCCAAAATATTAAATCATAGCATTACATTGAATATAAACTTTCCTAAAAAAACAATTTTTATTGGATTCTGTGAAGATTTTGACATTACAGCATCTATTCGTCAGATTTGTCCTACGATTCCAATGCCTGTAAAACGAATAGGTAGAGGCACAAATATTACTTAATTGTAGATATTTTTCTTGCTCATATAATCAATTGAAAAACAATCCTAATCCGACAAATATTTCCAATTATATACCGAGATAACCTTTTAATTGATCCCATTTTTCAAAAGAAATAGAACATTTTTGAACAAGTCAATTTTTACCGCTAATTTTAACGTTTAATCACACTGATTGGGACAAGAAGTGAATATAAACGAAAGAAACCAGTGATTTAAGTCAGTCGAATCGTGCATCGGTGTGGTACCATCATTAAAACGATATATAGTGAATATTATTAAAGAAAATAATGTAAGTACCAAGTATTTATTTGAATAGGTGATGCTGGAATAAATAATTGTTGTGGTTTATAATCGGTTTCGATATTTATCCATCGTTTGTTAAGTGTATGTGTACAAAACTAGTTTTTTGTTGTTATTTTGCTTTTTTCTTCAAGCAAATTAATGATTTGTTTGTATTTTTTGTTAAACAATCTCTCTATAATCCACTATCATCAACAAACACAAAACTTTGCTTTAAAATGGTTTAAAAATCCTTTTATTAGGGTAAATATACGTAAAATCAATTCAAGGTTATTCAAAAAATATATTTTTTCTATTCTTTTATTTGGTTCAATTAATTAATCGGATTCTAAAGTATTATTAATTGCCTAGCAACAGATAATATTAACGAAGTTCAACACGTAAAGGTCATCGTCTTTTTATAATCCTAATAAATAAAAATAAATGTTTGTCGCCGATTAAGAAAGACAGGATGGAAATTTTTTCTATATGCATCTTCTTGTACATACGAGGTCTGGCTGTTAAATAACGAGACTGCTTATGAAAAAGAGTTTTATTTTAAAAATTGATCGAAAAAAACACGTTCGTTTCTAACCTCTACAGAAAAAATACTACTACAGTTTTCGTACTGGACTAGTAGACACTTCCACCTATCTAACGCTGCATTCGTTTTCCACCCTACCCCTTAAGAACGCCTTATGCGCGCGCAGTCTCGTTATTTAATAGCTAGACCTCGTATATTGCTTAATTTACAATCTGCTTCATTATTATAGAGTATTAAGTAAATAAGAAAAAATTTTGCACATGAAAATATCCATCTTAATCTATAGACCTTTAATTTTCCAGCTATATCTAAAGGATCTAGCAAGTCTTCTTGAGGTAGAGCCATAGTTTATAGTCTTTCTACTGACTGATTTGTATGATGCATGGTAAACTGTGGTTAAAGTTATACCGTTGGCTTTTGCTACCAAAAATCAATCAGAGCTTTAATCCCCATTGTGTAAGGTCCGACCTTCTCAAGGGGCCATAAAGGGGACAGGGTCGGCTTAAGAATGAGATTACATAGAATTTTAAATGAAACAAGAATTTTTTACAAAATTAAATTTTTTACTTTTGCCAATTTATTCTAACTAACTCTAAATTAAGTTCGGGTTTCCTATCACTATCATTGTCTAAGATGCAACAGATAATTTAGACTTTATTGCCGTCAAAAGGCAACGAAATATCTCTGTATATACTTTACGTTCTTTGTGTGACGCCGAGGTTTGATGGATTTAATCTCTGATAAAAGGGGTCCTTTGATTGCTGACATACCATGGTGAGTCCACAAACAATCTTAGCAGTTTTGACTGAAATCTTAGCACATGCCCAAAGATGAAGACCATAAGTATACATAGGTTTAAGCCTCTTTAATAGAGCGGGATAAAACATGCGCTGGGTATTGTGCTAGGTAGAATTAAGTAGAAGGAAAAAGTTACTGGAAAAATACTTTGTTAGTTTGTAAATCTAGCCTCTATGTGAGACTTTGTCAAAAGCTTGAACAGATTTCTGGTTGGATGTTCTTCGCGGTTTTCGAACTAGTGTTTTGATGATATTGTTTGGATCCCTTGCATCAGTAATCTCTCAAAGAAGTTACTTTGAATTTTTAATCTCCAACCAATAATTATTCAGCTAAAAAACTGCTGGTGTAGGTTATTTATGTAAAAACATACAAGAATTGCTGCATTTGTGACATAAAGGTAAGTTTAATATTTTTTTGTTTTTTAAACAACAAATATCTTAAACAACATTCTAAGTCTTTAAAATCAGTTGCAGATGCTCTTCAATTTCAATTATATTGTAATTAAGCACTATTTACCAGTTAGGAAGGCTCAAAATCCACTTTCACAGTATTTTACTGTAAACTTTGATGATACTTGCAACTTATTCTGTCAATTTTATGTCAAATGTCATAATGTTACATTAGGGGCATTTTTGCTCACCCTGTACCATTTTGAAACAACATATTATACATTTTTGGAATCAGCTCAGCAAAGGCAATTCGGAAATTGAAAAAGAAGGGGGGTTCCATTTGAGAAAAATGGTGATAACGTCATTACACGAAAGTGGTTCACCCTGTATATTAGATTATGATTTGAAACCATAGTAAATTGAAATCAAAAATCGACCTGTTTCGGGAATTTCTAATTTTATTGTTCATTCAGCCAATAATGAATTTATACGATACTTTATGGACGCACTGTATAATTGGTATTTAAAACAAAATACATCTATTTATTATTTTAATTATTACTTTACGGTTTATTGATTTTAAAAGGTTTTAGTACTTCGCGTTGATTGTGAATTCCAATTATTTCGCCAATCTCCCCTCTCCGTTTTGTTTTTCTGATATATAAAACTGTTCCCGGCACATTTTACGTCAATTTATATACAATAGCAGTGAAATTACACAGAATGTAATCTAAAGTAAAAAAAATTATTACTCAATATATTCTGTGAAATTTTTTATCGAAATTCTAGTCAATCAAATTATTGTTATTTAACTTGCTTGGAGTTTGACCTTAATATAGTCAACATAAAGGCCATCAGTTATCAGTCTTCTCAGTGAAAGAAAGATTACTCGACAGGTCGCTTAGTGAAGCTGTGTCACAATTTGATAATAAATAAGTAAGTAGATTTTTAACTTCAATAAACAAAATTATTAATGAATGGTTTGAACTATAAATGCTTTGTTTAAAATCAATTTTATTATTTCTATTGTGTTTTTTCATTTATAGTAAACGATGATCTGTTAAAAATTATTTGTTCGTTTTCTCCAGATGTCAGTGTTTTGCGTTTGTAATATACAGTGCGGCTCTAAACTATCTTCCCACCACATTTTTTTCTGAACCATCAGAATTAGAAATTTGTCATTTTCAGACACCAATAAAAACCTTGAAAAACCATGAGTACTTTATTTAAATTGAATAAAAATGCTTTAAATGTACACTGCTATTAATATCAAAGTATTTTTTTTATTTTTCTGCTTTAGTTTGCCTTAAAGCCCCACGTTGGGTGCCAAAAAGTGTCTTTAACGCTCCACGTAGGGCGCCAAAAGTTTGTTACATAAAAAGAAATAAGATATTATTTGAAAGTATTAAAAATCATTACAGAGATCAATTATATAATATAAAATGTGACACAAATGTATAGGTACCTAAATATCTTCACAAATATCTGTTAACATTGGCCGATGTGACGTTCCGCTTGTTGGTTACAAGTTCAAAGTTCAAGTTATTGAATTGTAATTTATACAGGGCGCTACCTTATTGCTAAGACCAGTTGAAATCAGGTGCAATTAAAACATTTACAAATTTATTAAATTGAAAATCACAAGTTGGTTGTAAAGTAGCTATATCGTTTAAGTGGAACAGCTCAGATTTGCTTAGTATTCAGTAGGTTTGCTTTCTTCCAATTTAATGTCCAAATTTGGACATTGAAAAACCATGAATACTTTATTTAAATTGAACAAAAAATGCTTTAAATGTACGCTGCTATTAACAACACTGTAGTCGTTTAATATCAAAGTATTTTTTTATTTTTCTGCTTTAGTTTGCCTTAAAGCCCCACGTTGGGTGCCAAAAAATGTCCTTTAGCGCTTCACGTTGGGCGCCAAAAGTTTGTTACAGAAAAAGAAATAAGATATTATTTGAAAGTATTAAAAATCATTACAGAGATCAATTATATAATATAAAATGTGACACAAATGTATAGGTACCTAAATATCTTCACAAATATCTATTAACATTGGCCGATGTGACGTTCCGCTTGTTGGTTATAAGTTCAAAGCTTTCTTTATTAAATTGTAATTTATACAGGGCGCTACCTTATTGCTAAGACTAGTTAAAATCAGGTGCAATTAAAACATTTACAAATTTATTAAATTGAAAATCACAAGTTGGTTGTAAAGTAGCTATATCGTTTAAGTGGAACAGCTCAGATTTGCTTAGTATTCAGTAGGTTTGCTTTCTTCCAATTTAATGTCCAAATTTGGACATTGAAAAACCATGAATACTTTATTTAAATTGAACAAAAAATTCTTTAAATGTACACTGCTATTAACAACACTGTAGTCGTTTAATATCAAAGTATTTTTTTATTTTTCTGCTTTAGTTTGCCTTAAAGCCCCACGTTGGGTGCCAAAAAATGTCCTTTAACGCTTCACGTTGGGCGCCAAAAGTTTGTTACATAAAAAGAAATAAGATATTATTTGAAAGTATTAAAAATCATTACAGAGATCAATTATATAATATAAAATGTGACACAAATGTATAGGTACCTAAATATCTTCACAAATATCTGTTAACATTGGCCGATGTGACGTTCCGCTTGTTGGTCACAAGTTCAAAGCTTTCTTTATTGAATTGTAATTTGTACAGGGTGCTACCTTATTGCTAAGACCAGTTGAAATCAGGTGCAATTAAAACATCTACAAATTTATTAAATTGAAAATCACAAGTTGGTTGTAAAGTAGCTATATCGTTTCAGTGGAACAGCTCAGATTTGCTTAGTATTCAGTAGGTTTGCTTTCTTCCAATTTAATGTCCAAATTTGGACATTGAAAAACCATGAATACTTTATTTAAATTGAACAAAAAATTCTTTAAATGTACACTGCTATTAACAGCACTGTAGTCGTTTAATATCAAAGTATTTTTTTATTTTTCTGCTTTAGTTTGCCTTAAAGCCCCACGTTGGGTGCCAAAAATGTCCTTTAGCGCTTCACGTTGGGCGCCAAAAGTTTGTAACATAAAAAGAAATAAGATATTATTTGAAAGTATTAAAAATCATTACAGAAATCAATTATATAATATAAAATATGACACAAATGTATAGATACATAAATAACTTCACAAATCTCTGCTCTCTTATCTCTTATCTCTTATCCTTCCTGTAAAGTATTTTTTGTTTGCTAGGAATGACACTGACATCTCAAAACACTGTTTCTTAGCTTATACTCATTAGTTGATGAAAAAGAAGAGCAACTGAATTGACATTAATGTTTCCATGTGACTGATTTTCTTTTTTTTTTAGTTCCAGATTTAATAATGAAGATTATAACAGTGACGTTATTGTTTGTGTGCTCGACACTAGCTTCTCCCAGTACTCTGGATAGTGCAGTGGAAGATCTTGCAACAGGAAATAGACTATTTACCACCTCCATCTTTAAAGAAATCTCCAACAGCAGCGAACCCAGCGTCGTATTTAGTTCATTTTCCGCCGAAACTGTTTTAAGTCTAACTTCAGAAGGCGCCAAAGATGAAACCAGATCCCAACTGGTAGCAGCGTTACATTTAGATGAAGACATCGAAAAAAATAGAGAATCTTTCAAGGAAATTTTACCGAAATTGCAGATACAAACCGATAACGTTGTACTTCTGAGCGCCAACAAGATTTACGCCGATGAAAACGTGACTTTAGAAGATGCTTTTAAGAAAACCGCCGTGGAAATCTACAGATCCGAGCTGGAAAACGTTAGGTTTAAGGAAAGCTTCGACAGTGCTAATAAGATAAACTCTTGGGTGGCAGATCAGACAAACGATAAAATTAAACAACTGATAGAACCGGAAGATATCAACGAAGACACGGCTTTGGTTTTGATAAACGCTCTGTATTTGAGCGCCAAGTGGTACAGTCCCTTCTCCCCGATAGGCACTCGTACTCAGAAATTCTTCAAAACTGCCACCGATTCCAAAGACGTTCAAATGATGCACAACCTCGCTTATTTCAATTACTACGAAAATGCGGACATCAACACGCAGTTCATCAACATCAGACTCAAGCATGAACACCTCAGCATGGTTATAGCTCTGCACAAGGAAATAGAAGGTATAAAGGTGTTGGAGAACAACTTGGAGGAGGTGTTCAAACCCCAGCAATGGAAAGGGGAATTCGTAGATCTGAAATTACCCAAATTCAGCATCAGTTCCAGTATTAATTTGGTCAGTATTCTTAAATCTATGGGAGTGAAGAAACTATTCGATGCTGGCAGTGCTGATTTGTCGGGACTATCGGCCAATAGGAAAAATTTGTTTGTGTCCAACATTTTCCAGAAAGCTTTTATCAACGTGACTGAAACTGGGGTAGAAGCGGCAGCAGCGTCGGCTATTTTGGTGCAAACCAGATCCGGACATATGATCGGACCCAACAGAATCACCTTCCACGCTGATCATCCGTTCATTTTCTATATCAAATACAGAGATCTTATCTTGTTTGCCGGAAGATACAGTTTGTAATTGTATAATAATTATACATTCCTCAAGTTTAGTTACCATTTTTATATTTTTACGTTCCTGTTCTTTTTTGGACCATTTTTTTTTAATTTTCGTATTTGACAAAAATAAATTATTATTTTTTAATGTTGTTTTACTTTATAAACCTCCTATATCAGTATTGTTTTGATTATGTGATAAACTACGCCTGGATTAAGATCATATTTACACCAAAACATGCGTAATAGCGATGCAATAATATTTATTACGTTAAAATTCATGAAATTAGTATTGCCTGTCAAACTTCGAAGCGGTAGTGGGTCGGAGATAGAGCGTTCGTCATGTTAACGATAGGACGTGGGTTTGATTGCCACGTAGGATAAAATTGATTTGGTTTTATTGTAAATCTATCACTGCGTGCCGAGCGAAGCGAGGTTCGCAGCACTGAATTAATTATAACTAATTAATAAACATGTTTTTATCACCTGGTCATAAATTTATAAAAAGATTGATTAGCTGTCAAATTAAATACCAAAAAAATAATAGTTTTATAACAATTTGTATAAAACCTGACTGACCCATATCCTTTGATATTAATATACTGCTTAAATTTTAAGATTTCAATAATTGTTTTAATTTTAATGCATTCTAATAGTTACTTAATCAAACAATTTTATGAAAATCTATTGATTTTTTTTACTAACAATTTGAATGTTAAAATATTTAACAATTCCAGAGATTATAGAGACTCTTCTGCCTTAAAATATTCAGTATCCATCTAGTAAAACCAATAAAAACACTCATCCCTTTTCTGCAAACAATATGTTCGAAACAAAAACAAATGAAATTTTTTGTACTAAACCTTACTGTGTGGAAGTTCATCATATTAAGGACACTAAACAAACAACTTTGCAACAAAACAATTTCTTGTAAAAATGAAATTTTTTTATGTCATTGACAGCTGTTTCAATATTACTTTCATGACAGCTGTCATACATATATAAAAAAATAAATTTTTGCAATAAATGTATTTATTAATAAATTATTTGTTTCGTATTATTACAATACTAAATGTTTAAATAAATATAATTGGTACTGATTCTGAAAAGATAGGCAACACACAATGAGTTATTTTGTAAAGTGTGTTGCCGGTATAGTAGGTTCTAATAAGTAAATTATTTCTGTAAAAATACGTGTTGCCTGACAATTAGGCGCAAAATGTTACAAAAATGCTCTGATTCTGAAAAGCTAGGCTACACATAATGCGTTGTTTTGTAAAGTGTGCTGCCGCTATAGTAGTAAATTATTTTCGTAAAAATACTTGTTGCCTGACAATTAGACGCAAAATGTTACAAAAATGCTCTGATTCTGAAAAGCTAGGCTACACATAATGCGTTGTTTTGTAAAGTGTGCTGCCGCTATAGTAGTAAATTATTTTCGTAAAAATACTTGTTGCCTGACAATTAGGCGCAAAATATTACAAAAGTTCCCATTATTATTACTATAACATGATTATTTTCTTTCCAGGAATTACAAGTTATCAATATTACCGGTACTGGTAATATTGTACTTGAATGGAGCCCTCAGCGCCCCTGGAGATGTTAGTTTCATCGTTTCTTCCACAGAAACACCTAAAGAAATCGAAAATGGGGTAGGTACCTACAGTAATTATATTACCACTACGCGCAGCTCTAATATTCTCAAAAAATAATTGTTTAAATTGTTGTTGCAGCCTGTCACTGAAGAAATCGACAAAGATCCCATAATAACCGCCATGGATATAAATGCCCACGTTGCAAATCGTTATTCTAAAACGTTGATAACCAGTAAAGTTAAAAACCCTGCAAAATCCGCGAAAGAAGCAACTTTTTCCGTAGTTTTACCCCAAAAGGCGTTCATCTCGGAATTCATCATGCAAATCGGTGGTAACAATTACAAAGCTTACGTCAAAGAAAAAGAAGAAGCTAAACATATATACGACCAGGTAGGAAAATTAAAATTACGCGATACTTTTTGTGACGATTGTATTTTAATTTGGAATCATTTCTTTTTAGGCTGTGGCTAGTGGACAGAGTGCTGCCCACGTAGCAATTAGCGCAAGAGACTCCAATACCTTCACCGTTTCTGTAAATGTAGAAGCAGAAGCCAAAGCTACGTTTTTCCTAACCTACGAAGAATTGTTGGACAGAAAAGATGAAAAATACGATATTGTTATCAACATCCGTCCAGGTCAAATTGTTAACGATCTTTCCGTCAAAGTAAGTCACCGTAAAATACATAAATCCGATTTACATGAAATTTTGGAAGTAGGTTTGTCTTACCCCTAACCTCAAAAGTGATATTGACCAAACGTCCAGTTGCCACACAACGTTTCGAGTTTCTATGAATATGACAAAGAATACCAATCGATTCTCTTTGTTCCGTGTTTTTGTTTTTCAATGGTTCTTTACAAATATCTCATAAAATCAACATTTTACCAATAATTTCATAATTAACTAAATTGTTACAGGTGAACAAGCACTATAAAAAGCTTCTAATTATCATATGGATAAAATGCATCCGTTGTACGCTAGATGGCATTGAATACATTGATTCCTTTTCAAACTTACCTAACCTAACTTAACCTTAACATCTCGCTTGCTATTATACTTACAGCATTCAATTAAACATCAACTTGTTGTTGTTGAGAAACGTGGAAAAGCTCAGAGTTTTCGATTGCCAATAACTTGAAAGATGTTGACTTTTTGAAAAAACTTTATAGGATATTTTGTTCATTTTTTTACCTGCTATAATTTTGTTCATTACGAAATTATTGTCAAAATACATACTCTTTGAGTTATCTGCTGTTGTGTTTTGAGTTATCTGCTGTTGAGAAACGTGGAAAAGCTCAGAGTTTTCGATTGCCAATAATTTGAAAAATGTTAAAAACTTTATAGAACATTTTGTTCATTTTTTTACCCGCTATAATTTTGTTCATTACGAAATTATTGTCAAAGTGCATACTTTTTGAGTTATCTGCTATTGAGTTTTGAGTCATCTGCTGTTGAGAAACGTGGAAAAGCTCATAGTTTTCGATTGCCAATAACTTGAAAAATGTTGAGTTTTTGAAAAAACTCTATAGGACATTTTGTTCATTTTTTTGCTTGCTATAATTATGTTCATTATGAAATTACTGTCAAAATACTTACTCTTTGAGTTATCTGCTGTTGAGAAACGTGGAAAAGCTCATAGTTTTCGATTGCCAATAACTTGAAAAATGTTAAAAACTTTATAGGACATTTTGTTCATTTTTTTACCTGCTATAATTTTGTTCATTACGAAATTATTGTCAAAATACATACTCTTTGAGTTATCTGCTATTGAGTTTTGAGTTATCTGCTGTTGAGAAACGTGGAAAAGCTCAGAGTTTTCGATTGCCAATAACTTGAAAAATTTTGAGTTTTTGAAAAAACTCTATAGGACATTTTGTTCATTTTTTTGCTTGCTATAATTTAGTTCATTATGAAATTATTGTCAAAATACTTACTCTTTGAGTTATCTGCTGTTGAGAAACGTGGAAAAGCTCATAGTTTTTGATTGCCAATAACTTGAAACATGTGAAAAACTTTATAGGACGTTTTGTTCATTTTTTTACCTGCTATAATTTTGTTCATTACGAAATTATTGTCAAAGTGCATACTTTTTAAGTTATCTGCTATTGAATTTTGAGTCATCTGCTGTTGAGAAACGTGGAAAAGCTCAGAGTTTTCGATTGCCAATAACTTGAAAAATGTTTAGTTTTTGAAAAAACTTTATAGGACATTTTTTGCTTGGAATAGAGTATTTTATTGATCTCCGAAGTAATTTTGACCAATATCACTTTTGAAGTGCTGCAGTGAGTAATACTATCGTTTATTAGGTGGTGATAAACGAAACTCGGCCACTTTTGTTCGTCAAAACGCCTTCTCTAAGATCCGGAAATGAAATTAGCAAAAACGACGAAGACTTGGCGCCGAATTCCAATATCGAAATCATCAATTCCACCACGGCCGTAGTCAAATTCCACCCGGACGCCGAAGCGCAGAAGGAATTCGGGAAGAAACTAGGTGGCAAAGAATCAGAAGGTCTCTCCGGGCAATTCATAGTGCAATATGAAGTGGAGCGTGATCCTTCTGGAGGAGAAGTAACGTTGAATTGAAAACGTAAACTTTCTCGTGATCTAACCCGATTTTATTTTAAAGGTTTTACTCCAAGACGGATATTTTGTACACTTTTTCGCGCCCAAAGATTCAGAAGTTCTACCTAAGAATATTTTCTTTATATTGGACACCAGTTCCAGTATGTATGGTGTGAAAATACAGCATCTTAAAGACGCGATTTCCAGCATTTTAGGCGAGATTAAAGAAAGCGATACGTTGACAGTCATTGAGTTTAACAGCGACATCTTCGTTTGGAACATTGAACAACAAAATACAGTGCAAGTTAGCTACAACAATTATCGAGAACCATTTGAACAACTTAGTGTAAGTACTATTAAAAGAGCCGCTACAATCTGAACAAAGTACTGCCCATATTTCAAAATCTATACGCTAATCGCTACCCAACCAACTAACACAGATCAAAGTGCTTTTTCTTTCGCTATATTTTCTTAAAATTGGGTTGAACATTTTAATTTTCACTAGCCAAATGTTTAATTTTTTTTTATAACACCCTTCTTAGGAACCGACATTGACTTCAAATTCATATTCAACTATATGCTGAGGATACTCCTAGCAATGTATTATTCTTTTTTTTGTAGACTCACGATCTTCCAGGTCCAATCTCAGTTACGAAAGAAACAATCGAAAAAACTAGAAATTTGACCAATAAGATGAGAGCAACTGGAGGAACGCATATTATCGGTGGACTTGAGGTTGGTTTATATCTGGCTAAATCTCAAATAGAACGAGCCAAAGGTACCGATGATAAGAAACAACCCATCATCATTTTCCTAACAGATGGACAACCTAACATCGGTGTACATTCAACTGAAGAAATTACCAAAATTGTAAGTTTTACTTTTGCTTGGAAATGAGTAGCTAGCAACATTATGTCAGTAACATTTACAATTACCAAATTATTTAAAATATGGTACAGTAAACTTGTGTGAAGGCAGTATAAGAAGGCCAGATATAGTTGGAGAACTTCTATCGTATCTTAGATGTCCATAATCTTTAATCAGTTATGCTCTTACTCTTTTCTCTTGATTGAAATACTATCTAATGGCACCTCCCTCTAATATTGCTAAGTATAGGAGTTTAAATTTGACACATTTTCATATACTCCATCGATACATACGCTTGGTGAAATTCTACCAAACCAAAAACTGGCTACAGATGGGATATTATGCTTCAGCCAATTATTGGACGTTCAAAATTCAACCAGGTGCACTCAAATATGAGGCATACTCATTCACATTGTTCAAGAAATAGTATTCCTAACAAATTTTGGACACAAAAGCTGAAATTCGAGTAAGACAGGTAGAGAAACTGGCTAAAGATGGGATATTATACTTTAGCCAATTATTGGACGTTCAAAATTCAACCAGGTGCACTCAAATATGAGGCATACTCATTCACATTGTCCAAAAAATAGTATTCCTAACAAATTTTGGACACACTAGTTGAAATTCGAGTAATATAGGTGAAAAAACTGGCTACAGATGGGATATTATGCTTCAGCCAATTTTTGGACGTTCAAAATTCAACCAGGTGCACTTAAATCCGTGCCATACTCATTCACATTGTCCGAAAAACGGTGTTCCTAACAAATTTTGTTCACAATAGCTGAAATCCAAGTAATACCGACGTAAAAACTGGCCAAAGATGGACCATTCTGCTTCAGCCAAGCACAAAGGGTAAAAAAATCCACTTGGTGCACCCAAATATGTGCCATACTCATTCACAGTTTCCCAAAAACAGTGTTCCTAACAAATTTTGGACACAATAGCAGTAATTCAAGTAATACAGGTGGAAAAACTGGCTAAAGATGGGATATTATGCTTCAGCCAATCATTAGACGTTCAAAATTCAACCTGGTGCACTTAAATCTGTACCATACTCATTCACATTGTCCAAAAAACAGTGTTCCTAACAAATTTTGTTCACAATAGCTGAAATCCAAGTAATACCGATGTAAAAACTGGCTAAAGATGGACTATTGTGCTTCATCCAAGCATAAAGGGTCAAAAAATCAACTTGATGCACCAAAATCTGTGCCATACTTATTCAGAGTTTCCCAAAAACAGTGTTCCTAACAAATTTTGGACACAATAGCTGAAATTCAAGTAATACAGGTGGAAAAACTGGCTATAGATGGGATATTATGCTTTAGCCAATCATTAGACGTTCAAAATTCAACCTGGTGCACTTAAATATGAGGCATACTCATTCACATTGTCCAAAAAACGGTGTTCCTAACAAATTTTGGACACACTAGTTGAAATTCGAGTAATATAGGTGAAAAAACTGGCTAAAGATGGGCCATTGTGCTTCATCCAAGCATAAAGGGTAAAAAGTCTACTTGGTGCACCCAAATATGTGCCATACTCATTCACAGTTTCCCAAAAACAGTGTTCCTAACAAATTTTGGACACAATAGCTGAAATTCGAGTAATACAGGAGGAGAAACTGGCTACAGATGGGATATTATGCTTCAGCCAATTTTTGGACGTTCAAAATTCAACCAGGTGCACTCAAATATGAGGCATACTCATTCACATTGTCCAAAAAACGGTGTTCCTAACAAATTTTGGACACAATAGCAGAAATTCAAGTAATACAGGTGGAAAAACTGGCTAAAGATGAGATATTATGCATTTTCCAATCCCCAAACGTACAAAATTCAAACTAGTGTTCCAAAATCTATTCAAAATCTATTGTGGTGTTACGCTTTGTCTTACAGTTTTCAATAAGAGTGATGGAAAAAAATCCCCTGATTCTTCACCCCATAATACAAGGGGTGCAGATTCATGCAAAAGATGATGGGATGGAGACTTTAAAGCAATGAATATCACACACACTGTATTGTTTTTATTTCTTGTAACCGGTATCAGAAACTGATTTATCTATTTTACAGGTGACTGGTCTAAACAAAGATATCAACGCCCCGATATATACCCTCTCTTTCGGAGATGGAGCTGACAAAAACTTCTTGAGGAAACTCTCGTTACAAAACTCCGGTTTCTCTAGACACATCTACGACGACTCCGATGCTTCTCTGCAACTGCAAGATTTCTACAAACAAATCTCATCTCCATTGCTATCCAAGGTGCATTTCAAGTATGCCGCCGATGCTAAAGACGTAACGAAGACCGACTTCCCGATATTCTTCCGCGGTGGAGAACTCGTCATCACCGGATGCTACAGCGGTTCCTCTTTCACTCCCGTAGTAGACGCTATCGGTCCTAGAGGTCCTGTCATTTGGAAACCGAGCATCCAAACGCCGGTAACTTCTTTGGAAAGACTGTGGGCTTACCTCACCGTCAGAGAAACGCTGGAAGAACGAGAAGCCACCGAAGATAAAAATAAGAAAGCCGCCCTGGAGAAAAAAGCCTTAAAAATTGCTCTTAAATATTCTTTCGTCACGGATGTTACTTCCTTGGTGGTCGTTAGACCTAATGTATCGAATCCTCATTATCCAGGTATGAATTTAAATACTCCAATAGTAAATTTGGATATGTATTTCTTAATTTTAATTGTAGAACCTCGACCATGGAGAAGACATCGTCCAACTCCGCTATTGTTCAATTTAAGAGGTGCTGCAAGTAAAGGTGGCTATTCGGCAAACTCTTATCCAGCTCCTGTATCTTTCGGTAACTATTTTCACTTTTAACATGGGTTGGAAGGTATTAGATCCAGCAGAATAGAAAATTATTATTATAGTCTTTGCTTTCCTTTAGAGTTCTTAGAATCTCATGAGTTGTAGGCACTAGGATTCAAACGTCAAATGCTTTTGTAAGATCCAAAAAGGTTTTTGAGCTCTATAAACTTCTCTATCAGCTGTCGTAATATTAATCTTACGTTTTGGGATTTGGTTACACAGGAGTTTGGAGGACAAAAACCCAAAACCTAGCAGGTTGGGGCTATTCAAGGGTTCAAAGGCTAGCTTGAAACATGCCCAACGGGAGCCTTGGTGGTTTTATTAAACTTACCACCTTTGCATATTTATATTCAAAGGGATGTGTCAATAGTGAATAGACTGATGCAAAAGTCAGGTCCCAATAAACTGGAGGCTGGAAAAGAATGATAGTAGGACTATTTACTGGAGGCTCAAAAGGCATATGAGTCTTATGGCGGTCCAAACATTCACCTTCTCGGGATATTGTGTCCTATACTCTTCCATCCAATGTGGATTTACGTTTCTACCAAAAAAGCAATCACCAATCTATTCTAGATCTAAAACATTTCACCCCATCTATGTAAAATAAATTAAAATAAGCATATTTCCTTTTCTAGAAATTGCTTTATTCTGTTTGGCATTTATTATTTTTCAGATAACCAAGATAGCGGTAAGTATTTGTTGCTTTTTTGCTCCATTGCTTTATAGTTTCCATATTTATTGACAAACTCTTTCCTACACAATGGGGATGTATGTATGTATAAGTTAGGGGTGATAATTACACTGCGACCTATAGGATCTATTGTGTTCCCCCTTACTTGCCATGTTCTGATATTTTCTCAGACCTATAGCAGCTCTTCGAGTCCTATTTTCCTGAGGAAGTTTAGAACATCGTCGGGCTTCAAGTCAGGTAGATCCCCTTCCTCTATTCCATGTGCTCCTAGGTATCTAGCCCTAGAATTTTGCAAGGCAGGGCATTCTGCGAGTATGTGTATTGAGGTTTCATCCTCTTCCTCACAGAATCTGCACTTTGCTTCATCTGCTAACCCTAGTTTCTTCATGTGGCTTCTTAACCGGCAATGCCCGGTTAATATTCCCGTTAAAATTCGGAGCCTTTTTTACTGAGGTTGAGGCAGCTAAGAGATCTCTTCTGGTCATAGTTCCCCAGTAGTATCTTAGATTGCCTCAGTCCTTCCAGCTGATTCCAGTACTTGGATTTTTCTTTCTCCATTTCTTCCCTTAGTTTTCCTAATATTACTCTACTGCTGATCCCACAAGATGGTTCTGGTCCCAAATGTGGGGTTTCAGCTCCTTTTTTGCCAGCTTATCTGCTGTTTCGTTCCCCTCTATTCCTATGTGTCCCGGGACCCATAGGAGGGTGACAGTGTTCTTCTGGCCCAGTTCATTTAGTTTGCCTAGGCATTCCCAAACCATATTCGAACTGATTATATTTGAACTCAGCGCTTTGATGGCTGCTTGACTATCCGACATGATCACAATCTCTTGTCTGCGGTAGTTTCTTCCAATATTGAATTCCACACATCTTTCGATGGCGCGGACTTCTGCTTGAAAGATGCTCGGGTATGTGCCCAAGCTTTCTGAGTATTTGGCTCTCGGTCCAAAAACTCCTATCCCAGTTCCCTCGTCTAGCTTGGAACCGTCCGTATACCACTTTATGGTATTCTGATTTAAATTCTGTATGGTGTCTTCGTCCCATTCAGATTTATTACTCAACCTTGTGATGAATTTTCTCACAAAGTTGAATTTCTTTGGCATATCATCTTGGGGCATTTCCCAAGTTTGATCAAAATGAAGTGATCGGGGTTTCTCCCTAATAATTCCTTCCTTGATCATTCTATATATCGTTTTCTTCCTTACACTTTCTAACAGAATGTGCAGTGGGGTTAAGTTTAAAATCACCTCCATTGCAGCAGTGGGGCAAGTTCCCATTGCTCAAGTGATACATGAACAGGCTAGTCTCTGAATCTTCGAGAGATTTTTCCTCGTCGTACTCAGATTAGCCCTTGCTCCCCAAGCCACTGCCCCATATGTGATCATTGGTCTCACTATTGCTGTGTACATCCATTGCAGAATACGTGGGTTGCATCCCCAGTTCTTTCCTGCAATGTTCCTGCACACCATGAGGGCCCTGGTTGCTTTGTGTATTACTTCGTCTTCGTGTTTATTCCAGAGTAACCTACTATCTAGGATTAGCCCTAGATATTTGACCTCTGTTTTCCACTCGACGATGTTCTCCCCTATTCTTATGATTTTTAGATTAGGTTTCTTTTTCCTTGTAAAGGCTACTAGTGTGGTTTTGGTGGGGTTGATGTTGAGTCCCACCGAGTCACACCATTGTTTCGCAATGTTCAGTCCTCTTTGAACAATATCACAGCGGACATTTTCATACTTCCCTTTTGCCAGGATAACCATGTCGTCGGAATACCCTTGACATGGTATGACACAATGGGGATTAAAGCAGGTATCTTGACTATGTAGTCAACCATTTTTCTTGAAAAACACTTTACACAAACAAACACATTTCTTTCTATTTTTACCTGAATCTTCAATTTTAATTCTGGATCTAAATTCTTCTTTAATCAAACCTACTTCAAGAAAATTGTAAGTCTGTTTGACACCATATTATACAAGGTGTACCAGGAATGAGAGTAAAAAAAATGTTATGGTTGAGATTCGAATCAGAGTTCTCTGCGTGAGAGGCAAGCACATATTCCACTACGCCACTGCGCCAAGCTCTTCCTCTTTAGAAAGCAATACCTTCTTTGAAATGTCTTCTAACTTTTGTACCACTATTATCTTTTTGTATTGTTTAGTGGGATTATAATTCTCCACCGTATTCACCAGATTTGTTCCCTAGAGACTACTGGCTGCTTTTTAATTTTAAAAATGCTTCGAAGAAAGATTTGGTTAGGTTAGGTTAGGTTAGGTTAGGTTAGGTTAGGTTAGGTTAGGTGAGAAACAATTACCGAAAATCTATTCTAGATATAAAATATTTCACCCCATCTATATAAAATAAATTATATTTGGCATATTTTTATTTTCTTGAATTGGCTTTACTCTATTTTGCAATAAATGTTTTTCAGATGCAGTAGCAGAAAGCGGTAAGTATTTATCGATTATGTTTTGCTTCTCTGGCTCTGTATTTTTCTCTTTATTTGTGCTAAAAAATATTTATTTTTAATATTTTTCTAGATTCCTTCGAAGCAAGACCCCTACTTCGTCCAGGTAATGAAACTACTCGTTTTTTAACAAAATATTCGAAAAAAGGTATATAGTAGGTACGTTTGAAGAATAAGGTGGAGTAAATACTTAGAATACTAATCTCCGAAACCTCGAAATACATAGGCGTATTTATTTAAGATTACGTATTTAAGATTACGTATAAACGTAATCTTAAAAGAAAAGTTTACGTTAAATTTATTTGGATATTTAGAACAAAGAAATTAATCCAATCCAATACTGGTATAAAATAAAAAGATACATATAAAAAGAATAAAAATTCTATTAATTGTGAAACATACAGTATAAAATAATAAAATAAATTATACTAAAATGTAAAATACATACACAAAATTATAACGACAAAAATAACCATAAATAAGGTTACTATTCATACATAGATTTATATAAATATAAAATGCTTTGAAAATGGTTTATTTATAAATAGTAGAACCCAATGTAGAATAAGCTAAAATATTGACGTTGTACTAAAAGCACACGTACTAAAATATGCATAACAAATTAGTTTTTTTTCTGAGAATTTACTCCGCCTTATTTTTCAAACGTACTATAGACAATTTATAGTATACAACAGCTGTTCTCAAACTATGTACATATAACAATACCAGCTAGAAATGCAGTGTTGCCCACTCTAATTCTAATTCCCCGCGGGTTGACTATTTTATTTTATTTTCGTAATACAACGCAAATTATTTCACATAAAATTGGAAGTGCCAGAGTTTGAGAACCGCTGGTATATAAGTGTTTTAAAGGTTATATATTTAAGTAAAGATTATTAATTTGCCTTTTAGGTCACCATGGGTATCAATTGCTCAGTTCAAGCTTTTCAGGTAACTATTATCTTCTGTTTTTTTTTTCATTTTTAATAGCAAAGATAAGTGAAAATATTCTAAATATCGTATTATGACTACTTATCCCTTACCTGAGAAGATTAAAATATGATGATTAAAAGAAATTTCTTAATACCGGTATAAATAAGTACGTGCGCTACTGATTTAGGGTCTTGTTTACAACATTTTACTATTTAACGCCTTTTCTTAGTTGCCAATTCCAAACAAATAAACTATATAACTATTTAAATTTTTAAAAAGGTTCAAAGGAAACTCAAAGTCTATCCCACAACTATTTATTAAACGTTGCAACTAGTTTCGGTCCTATAGGACCATCATCAGGCTGAAAGAATTACAAGAAAATAGAAAGAGGATCTTGAAAAGTACAATATCAAGTTACAATACAATACCAATTCCTCACAAATTGATAAAAATGACAAGTTGATAATACAGAGAATAGAAACATTTTTAACAATCAAATGTCAAACAATATTATAAGAATAAACATTGATAATAATACTATAAAACTGCAAATATATTGTTTAAATAATAAAAATCAAAAAAATTTTAATAAATTTAACAAAGTTAAAGTTGAACTTACATTAATTCATATTATAAGAAATAGAAATTCAAAGTTTTAAAAATAACTATGGAAATTATAGCTAATACTGACAGGATGAAAGAGAGTCAAAACTTTACGCAAAACAATCTAATACTAAAATGCTATTCAAGACAAAATAGTGAGAAAACTTCATTATCAAAAGTAATATAATAAGTAAACAGAACTTACCATAAAATGTCATGAGATAAAAGAAAACACAGAAGATTAAAACATAATTAGGAGGTAATAATGAATTTGTTATAACATCTCAAAATATAGAAACCGATATGGAAAAAGTGGGAACAAAATAATGTTACTTTTAAGTCTAACTCCCGGAGGGAGAAATAGGGAATATAGTGGAATATATCAGGAAAAAAGTCAGGAGAAAAGTTTTGACTCTCTTTCATCCTGTCAGTATTAGCTATAATTTCCATAGTTATTTTTAAAACTTTGAATTTCTATTTCTTATAATATGAATTAATGTAAGTTCAACTTTAACTTTGTTAAATTTATTATACCTATTTTTTTGATTTTTATTATTTAAACAATATATTTGCAGTTTTATAGTATTATTATCAATGTTTATTCTTATAATATTGTTTGACATTTGATTGTTAAAAATGTTTCTATTCTCTGTATTATCAACTTGTCATTTTTATCAATTTGTGAGGAATTGGTATTGTATTGTAACTTGATATTGTACTTTTCAAGATCCTCTTTCTATTTTCTTGTAATTCTTTCAGCCTGATGATGGTCCTATAGGACCGAAACTAGTTGCAACGTTTAATAAATAGTTGTGGGATAGACTTTGAGTTTCCTTTGAACCTTTGTGTTTCAACCCACATTTGAGTTATGGATAGCTTACAAGATTTAAATTTTTAGCAAATCGTCAAACAGTAACCATAAAAAAGGAACATTACCACCCACATACAACTGCTGCACCAGTAGTAGTACCGAAAAAACCCACTTTGAATGATTCTTTAAAATGGTTGTCATCAGCTGTAAACTCCAATGGAACTATTACTATACCATCAGGTATACTTTTTCCCAAAAAAAATATATTTCCTCTCTTTTATTTAATAATTTTTTGCATGCAGGTACACTTAAATTAGGTGATGAATCTCTAAATGTCAATGCTACCGAGGTTTGTACGAAGACTCCAAAGAGTGAGGAAGAAGGAATATGTACCCTAATCAAAGACTGTGCTGAAGTATTTCCACTACTGACTGATTTCGAAGTTTATAAACAATACTCATGTCCCGTAAACAAGGAGTAAGTTTTCATACATTTTTCCTGATTTTAATCTTTTAATTTGATTTTAAAAATCCTTTTTTTTTCTAGGTATGCTGGCGTTTGCTGTCCCAAGAAAGCTGTACCAGCTTAAAACAAGAATTGTGTTTCATTATATATTGACGATTTTTATGTTTTTTAATTGTTAACTATTTTTGCAATAAAAGTCTTTTTTTTATTAAAAGTGTTTAATATTAGAAATCCTTTCATCTGATGTTCGTCCTTGAGGTTTTTAGTGCGTAATGGACAACGCAGAGGTCGCTGCTGACGAGCGAATCGATGGTAACACAAGACATGTAAAAGAAGTTGCCTATACGTAAAGTCAGTATTGCCAGTTCCTTTACCAATCGAAGCTTTATTGCGGTTGTCAGTAATTTTATGCAACCATTGTTGACATTATCAAAATAATATATTTGTGATTGTTGGACAGTACTTTGGAGAAACGAAAGTCGATCGGGAGAGACTGTATCAAAAACCGCGTGACTGTCACGATCACGTGTTTTGCAGTGAAGTTGTCAAAATCGCGTATACAGTGTGTATCATAAAAATAAGTTGTTTTTACTGAGGGAGTGGCTGTTTTCAACCTTTCTCAGATAAAAAACTACCCAATTTATACGACTGATAAACCTTAAAAAGCAGTCCCGATTCTTGGACGTAAAGATCCTTTTTTATTGGTCGAGTTGAATTTTGTAAACAGTTCCGAGCTATTTTTATTGCTTACTTTAATAGACTTGCGGTTTATATTTATTGTGTTTACCGTACTAAGTCGGTCGTTTTGCACGAAGTTTAGGAACAGTTGTCGAAAAACAACCTGGTGAGTGCGTGAGTCTTTTCGGGCAAGAAAAAAAATCGAAAAGGGCGTTCAACTGTACGGAGTTTGGATCGATCAATCGTGCTTTCAAAATATTCAATGTTTCTGAGAAAAGTGAAATTTTTAAGTTACAATTTTTAGGATACTGATTCTCAGTAAGTACCTCTTGAAATTTTTGCTGCAGTTATGTATTAAAAATAAAATTTTCCTCAAGGAAAAGTGGGTTAATGATTAAAAGAATGTGAATGTCCTTTGTTCAGTGATATGGAAAAGTCAGTTTTGATTTAGTAATATAAGAATAACACACAAAAGTAGTTTATTGTTGGTCGTAAATTGCTAGTTTAATTTCACAATTAAATTAATTATATACCTTTTTTTGTGTAGAAATTATTTTGATTATACATGATACAGATCTTGTATACTACCTTTCTCCTTTAAGAAAAAGTAACATTGTATAGTATAAAAATTTATAAGCTTTGATAATTATATAAATAAATTAAACTCATTAAAATGATAACACTAATTTTAACCATAGTAAATACCTATTAAAAACAAATCTTTGTTAATTCATTGTTTGTCTGCACACTTCAGAATAAACATAAGCAATTAGTTTTCTTATCATTTTTAATTTACACTTGATTATTATCACCTTACCTTATATTAATAGCTGTAAGGATGTTACATGCTTTTTATGTAGAATAATATCCATTTAATACTGCACTTACTTGACTCTTGTTAGGCAGGAAGTGTTCATTCTATTAATTTAGATGTGATAAAAAAATTGTGCTACACATACCAGTGATAAGTTGGAAAGAAACCGAAAACCTGCAGCATCATTGTTGGAAATACACATTTAATTAATAGGTGTATATACTTTAGTTGGCAATTATTAAAAACAACTTGTTATCTATGAAATGGGGGTGTCATATCTAACAAGATAAGATTTCCTCATAATTCACAACAAGAGCACATCCAGTGTGTGATTATCTTATTAAAATCAATTCTGACATTTCATACTCTTATTATACAGTTTAGTAGAGGTCAGATTTATATAGTGTGTGAGTGTGGCATGACATCAGGACCTAGCTTCATCCTACAGAAATTCAATGATGTGTTCCGTTCCAGGTATAAAAAAAATGTTGCAGGATTTGACATAGATGGTCCTTCTCCCGGCGGGAGGGCCTTGGGAATGCTGATAATGCCTCCAGGACTGGAAGAAGTGGAGGACAACTCCGTCTACACTCCTCTGGTGGACTCCAGCGGCATAACGGTGATACCAGCAAGTCCTGCTTCCAAACCCCTCAAGAACGTCGCCGATATCAGGTTACTTTTGCAACAAGGGCGTAAGCAAGAAGTCAAACAGATCCTTAGGACGAACGCCTGGCCTGTGAACAGTCCCATTCGCAAAGAACTGTGGCACTTGTTGTGTACACAGCACCAACATGGGAAATCCAACTTCATGGATGGGTTCTATTGGGACATGGTGAATCAAGTTTTTGGGACCACTGAACTGCCAGATAAATCTATAAGTTTACCACCCTTTGTGGAGCCTTCACACTGTCTGTCATACTATATGACCCACAGAGGTAGGAGCATCACGGATCGTGTTGTGTCAGTGTTGGGGTATGCTTGTCCTGATATTGTTTACAGCCCCACCATCTACCCCATTTGTGCTCTGCTTCTCCATTTCATGACTGGTGAGTTTTTGGCATTTTTTACTATGCACTACCATTAGTTTAGTTTAATTTTATTCAAGATGATTCTATTTAAAAGTCTTATGAATTGTAAGAACCCCTGCAAAAATTCTAAATTACAAAAGAAGTCTTGTGGCAAGTCTTATGAATTATAAGTACCTACCCTTGCAAACATTCTAAATTACAAATAAGGGACCTTGTGGCAAGTCTTAAGAATTATAAGTAGGTACCCCTGCAAAATTTCTAAATTACAAATAAGGGGTCTTGTGGCAAGTTTTAAGAATTATAAGTAGGTACCCCTGCAAAATTTCTAAATTACAAATAAGGGGTCTTGTGGCAAGTCTTAAGAATTATAAGTAGGTACCCCTGCAAAATTTCTAAATTACAAATAAGGGGTCTTGTGGCAAGTCTTAAGAATTATAAGTAGGTACCCCTGCAAAATTTCTAAATTACAAATAAGGGGTCTTGTGGCAAGTCTTAAGAATTATAAGTAGGTACCCCTGCAAAATTTCTAAATTACAAATAAGGGGTCTTGTGGCAAGTCTTAAGAATTATAAGTAGGTACCCCTGCAAAAATTCTAAATTACAAATAAGGGGTCTTGTGGCAAGTCTTAAGAATTATAAGTAGGTACCCCTGCAAAATTTCTAAATTACAAATAAGGGGTCTTGTGGCAAGTCTTAAGAATTATAAGTAGGTACCCCTGCAAAATTTCTAAATTACAAATAAGGGGTCTTGTGGCAAGTTTTAAGAATTATAAGTAGGTACCCCTGCCAAATTTCTAAATTACAAATAAGGGGTCTTGTGGCAAGTCTTAAGAATTATAAGTAGGTACCCCTGCCAAATTTCTAAATTACAAATAAGGGGTCTTGTGGCAAGTCTTAAGAATTATAAGTAGGTACCCCTGCAAACATTCTAAATTACAAATAAGGGGTCTTGTGGCAAGTCTTAAGAATTATAAGTAGGTACCCCTGCCAAATTTCTAAATTACAAATAAGGGGTCTTGTGGCAAGTCTTAAGAATTATAAGTAGGTACCCCTGCAAAATTTCTAAATTACAAATAAGGGGTCTTGTGGCAAGTCTTATGAATTATATGTACCCTTGCAAAAATTCTAAATTACAAAAGGGGTCATGTGGCAACTTGTTGTAAAGGGATTTCAGTCATCTGTCTAGCAATATAGATAGTTTTTAAATTGGTGCAATCATAACTAAGAAAATTGATTTTAAAGATGGACAATTTTGATGTTTCTATTACAAAACCTTTTGTAGAATGAAAATAATGTCCACAATGAACACTTGATCACTTCTTGACAATAAGTGAGGCGATTTTGTAACCGCTTTGTATGTATATATACCTACTGAAGTAATTGAGTAAACTTTTAATTCTGGTTATTATAATATGATTATATTTAACTTTTTAACGATATACGTGTACATCGTGTTAAAATATAAGGGAAATTTTTGTAACAAAAGTTACGAATTTTTTTTTACTCCGCTAAATATGATAATGAGCGCTAAAAAGTGACGTACAGTGTTGACAGTTCTAATACACAATTCACAAAGTCAATAAACCTTGATTATTATTATTATTTTTATGTAAACACCCGTCGATTTGGGATTTATAATCTGCTTTTAAATAGTTACGGATTACAGAATTATTACCTGCTGCTTTTGTCGTCTTGAATGTATTGTTACATCGTAATCCGCATATGGGAATATACAGCGCGTCCGTAAAGTATGAAACAAATTCATTTTTTACCCAAACAGACCGTTTTTAGAACTAATACTGATAAACTTCGATTTTTTATTTTAATTTACCGTATTTTATAACAATATTATAATGTACAGGGTGAAACTCGGGGTGAAATATTTCCGAGTAATGACGTCAACTCCCCCATTTTGCCTCAATTTTCGGAATACTCTAACTGACCTTCAAGAAATATAGGACATGTTGATTCCAATTGGTACAGGGCAGATAAAAATACAAAAGTTTTGTGCGTGCCCACACAAAGTTACGTAAAAACCACTTTAATTAGGGCGCCAAATTTGTAACGCTAAAACACCCGTAAGGGCGCCAAATTTGTAACGCTATACTCCCTGTGTACAAATTCTTGTTGAACCCTGTATTGCAATGCAATTAAATTTTCTAATATTCTAATAGATGGTACCATATAAAATAATTTAAAGGATTGCAAACAATCAGTATTGTTTTGTTTATACAGATAGAGAAGTCCACCAAAGCTCAAATTGTTCCGTTTTGAATTCAGATAATAATAAGCAGAATATTTTATCTATCTTGCTTTCAGAAAAAGTTTTAAAAACCGTTCTAAGCCCTTAAAATCTTCAGTGACTATCGTGCACGCTCTCTATTTTCGAAAAAATTTCATTTAGACACAAGGTTATTCGTTTAAATGTCTCATCCCTTACCATATAGTTTCAATTTCAAAATAAAAGTTGTGTGTATTATAACGTTAACAAAAGTACAGTAGCGTGCGTAGATTGGGGGATAAATAATTCGTGTTATTAAATGAGACACCCTGTATATTATTGAATCGAAAATATACCGCATCATATCCCTGTCTAACACCGTTTTTAAAATATTAAACAAAAAGTTTGTGTCAACATTCAATTAAAACTACAAATAATAGATAAGGAATATATAACAAAGATAACTTAGGAACTATAAATAAATAATAAATTATAAAATGTTGTTCACTATTATGTTCAATACCTAATTATATTTTCAATCGCTTGATTGTTTACATTTTTAGATATTTCTAATTGAATTCGGTATTTTAATAACTTGAATACAGAAACTTAACAGTTTCTATACCAAGCTTGACCGTTTTCTATGAAAAAACAAATACTTTCTGGGCTATATGCCCCAACGGACATTGAATTGCATTCCAATAGATAACGTGATGGCGTATTAGCGTAAAAGAAATCAATCTGCATCCTGCTCTGCGGGATGAGAACTACGTACCTCGTACTGATGAGACACAATCATATCGAAACCGGTGTTCTTTCCGTTGATTTGCAAATCGATAGAGATGGTTTTAAGTACCGACGAAGTCGGTCGCCATCACGTTTTCTATTGGAATATAATTCAATATATAGCGTATAGTCCAGGAAGTAGTTGTTTTTTTCATAGAAAACGGTCAAGCTTGGTAAAGAAACTTAACAGTTTCTGGGTGCAGGTGGAAACAATGTTCAGTCATTATTTTTATCTATTAAGTCTTTTAAAAACCCCCAAAACAAAACGAGTCCATAGGGGATAGATCCGGACTGTAAGGAGGCCATAATATGGTTCTATATATAATATGCTCTTCAACATTATGCAGAGCTGCCCTATCCTGCATCCAAACTATATCCAGAAGTTGAACGTTCAAAAAATTCTCTACAAGAATATTTTAAACTTAAGGAAGAGTATGGGTGCAACAATTTTGTTTCTGAAAATTCCACACCATACGCAAATAGTTTTTCTTCCTGATTTTTTGATTGGTTTTTTCACAATCGTTTTTCTATTTTCCTTGTTCTCCCATGACCTACGATTTTACCTGCTAAAAACTCCAGCCGTGGAAAAAGATGATTCTTGGGACCATAATATTTTAGTCAAATAACCAGGATTTTCTTCCAACTTTTGGAGCATTTGGCGGCAAAACTCAAACCATTTTCTTTTATGAGCCTCTGTCAAAACTTATGTAGTTTTCGACGTACCTATCAAAAAACTCTTGAATTAAAGCAGTATATATGTAATTGAGCGTTGTTGGTATCAACTAGTTGCCCTTTTGCTATTAAAATTAGGTCTGATACAACTGCGCATACTGTCAAGCGCATGCTCTAATCTACAAAAAATATTTTAAATTTTCGTTGCTTTTTATTAATTAATTTAGTGTTTATCGATTTCTGGCGTAATATTAAAATATAGTGAATTGGGGAACACATAAATATAATTCCAAATAACTTAAAATATTAAATGCAATCTTATACATCTAATAAATGTTATTTGCCATTTATATATAGTATGAAATTCAACTTTGCATATTTAAATAAAAGATTTTGTATAAAATGCCGATGTCTATTGACAGTTACTAAGTGCTTGCTAGGGAAGCCGTGCGTTTTACTTTACAGCTGTGCGTCATAAGGCATTCTATATTGATTGAGGGCTGTGTCTTATTGACGGTTTACAGGGGTGGTCCAAGGTAAACAATATTTCTCAAGACACAATAAAGAATAAACATCGATTGGGTTACTGTTAAATACAGCAAGGGCTGTAGTTCAAAGATTTATAAAGTCTTATACCTATGGTTGATAATTAAGTTGGAGCCGGATTACTCTTTGAGAGAGTATCTAGCCGGGATGTGTTCATAGTTAGTATAAGCGTTACAAATTTGGCGCCCTTACGGGTTATTTAGCGTTATGAATTTGGCGCCCTTACGGGTGTTTTAGCGTTATGAATTTGGCGCCCTGGGGTAAAAGCTGTTTACAGTTATAATTTAACTAATAAAGTATGTCACACGTAACTTTATGCTAGTACATACAATACTATCGTATTTTTGTCCACCCTGTACTAATTGGAATCAACTTGTGATGCATTTTTGGAATCAGAATTTTATTTATCGACTTAGACGTATAAAAAAAAATTTGAAGTCGTTGATAAGTACGCTTATTCCACAGTTGTTTTTGTTTATTTTACTCAAGATTAAAATTCTCTTACTACACATTGTATTGTTTACTTTCAGTTAGGCCGGTCGAATGAACGATAATTTAATAATTATTCGTAGACATAGACAACGTTTTAAAAAAATTTTAATGATCTTTTACGTTCAATCGATCAGTGGGGTAACTTTAAAAATTTGGCTTTGGGGTTAGAATCTTTGGAAGGTCACTTTTCGTGGTTACATTAGGTTAGGTTAGGTGCTCTATGTTTTTCAATAACATTAATACATCAAGAGACAGATGGGAAGTGGGTTTACACATAATAACTTTTAATAAATGCATCGTTTTTTAAGATAAAATACTCATAATGTTTTGATCTTTCAATAACTCTAACAAGTAATATTTTCTCAAGGTTACGGCTACGGCTGTACTAACAGGACAAATAACTGGGAGGGGTAACGACATTTAGTGGTATTATAGAGAAGAAGGCAACCGAGGTAAGAGAAACGAAAAAGTCAAAGGAACCTGGCAGATGTTTTGAAAAGATTTCTTTTTTCTCATTCTTTAACATGAGCCACTTTATTGACGTAATTAATGCTGTTTCCCCTACTATTTGTACGGTAGATAGTATTGACAGTTGTCAGTTGTCGTGAGCACCGTAAAAACACAGTTATAATTCGAATAAAAATTTTAAAGGCGATTTATTAAACTCGTGTTCTGTTGGAGTTGTTATATTTTGGGGAAATATACTGAACTACCTAAACTAGCAATTTGATTTAAATTTGGTACCCTTTAATTTTTTTCGATAGTTGCGCCGCTGATTCCAATCGAGGTTTGATGACAGTTTGGATGCGGTTGCTAAGCGTGGCATAGCCGTAGAAATTTTTTTTATAAAAATGGGAAAAATAATGTCTTTATTTCGCAATTAAATTCTAATAAAATTAAAGAAAAAACTGTTTCATTAATTTGAAGTTTGGAATGTGATCACCAACCGTAGCTGTGCCAAAAATTATTATGCATTCTTTCAGCTATTTATAGAAGTTGCGTACGAACGTTTTTCCTAAATTATGTTTAAGCCGATAATTCGTGGATTGATACCTATATATATATATATTTTTGCGGATCAATCATTTACGTAGCTTCTTTTCTAATCCCGTGTTTGGTTTTTATTAATACCTACCGGATTATATAGATTATATTTTGTTACCCGACGATTTTTTTTTTTTTTAATATTCTATTTGCGATCATATTTTTTATTTGAACATTCCTAGCTGTTTTTTTGTTGTGATTTTTTTACGTTATTCAAAGTGTTTATGTAAATATGGTGCCAACATTTCGATGCCGGCGAGATATTTTCGGCTGTTTTTTGTTTTTTGTTGATAAAATGAACGACAATTTTTTCTAAAACCCTTTTTACCATGCTTTTGCGGTAAGTTTTATAAGGGAATCGTTAAAGGTTCTCTTTTCTGCGATACGCAAGGTCTATCGTGGCTCACCTTTAGGTTACAGTAGTTCCTTGGCTCTATATTTTGCTTCCGTTGATAAAGGAACAGTAATGTACCCTTAGCAGTCCTTCCTTGGCTCTATAATATGATAGAGTTGATATAGTAACAGTAATGTAGTCTTAGCAGTCCTTCCTTGGCTCTATAATATAATTAAGTTGATATAGAAACAGTAATGTACCCTTAGCAGTCCTTCCTTGGCTCTATAATATGATAGAGTTGATATAGTAACAGTAATGTACCCTTAGCAGTCCTTCCTTGGCTCTATAATATGATTAAGTTGATATAGAAACAGTAATGTACCCTTAGCAGTCCTTCCTTGGCTCTATAATATGATTAAGTTGATTTAGAAACAGTAATGTACCCTTAGCAGTCCTTCCTTGGCTCTATAATATGATTAAGATGATATAGAAACAGTAATGTACCCTTAGCAGTCCTTCCTTGGCTCTATAATATGATTAAGATGATATAGAAACAGTAATGTACCCTTAGCAGTCCTTCCTTGGCTCTATAATATGATTGAGTTGATATAGTAACAGTAATGTAGTCTTAGCAGTCCTTTCTTTGCTCTATTATATGATTGAGTTGATTTAGGAACAGTAATATAGTCTTAGCAATGGATCCTTGGCTCTAATTTTTGCTTCAGTTGATAAAGGAAGAGTAATGTACCCTTAGCAGTCCTTCCTTGGCTCTATAATATGATTAAGATGATATAGAAACAGTAATGTACCCTTAGCAGTCCTTCCTTGGCTCTATAATATGATAGAGTTGATATAGTAACAGTAATGTAGTCTTAGCAGTCCTTCCTTGGCTCTATAATATGATAGAGTTGATATAGTAACAGTAATGTAGTCTTAGCAGTCCTTCCTTGGCTCTATAATATGATAGAGTTGATATAGTAACAGTAATGTAGTCTTAGCAGTCCTTCCTAGGCTCTATTATATGATTGAGTTGATTTAGGAACAGTAATATAGTCTTAGCAATGGATCCTTGGCTCTATAATATGATTAAGATGATATAGAAACAGTAATGTACCCTTAGCAGTCCTTCCTTGGCTCTATATATGATTGAGTTGATATAGTAACAGTAATGTAGTCTTAGCAGTCCTTCCTTGGCTCTATTATATGATTGAGTTGATTTAGGAACAGTAATATAGTCTTAGCAATGGATCCTTGGCTCTAAATTTTGCTTCAGTTGATAAAGGAAGAGTAATGTACCCTTAGCAGTCCTTCCTTGGCTCTATAATATGATTAAGATGATATAGAAACAGTAATGTACCCTTAGCAGTCCTTCCTTGGCTCTATAATATGATTGAGTTGATATAGTAACAGTAATGTAGTCTTAGCAGTCCTTCCTTGGCTCTATTATATGATTGAGTTGATTTAGGAACAGTAATATAGTCTTAGCAATGGATCCTTGGCTCTAAATTTTGCTTCAGTTGATAAAGGAAGAGTAATGTACCCTTAGCAGTCCTTCATTGGCTTTATAATATGATTGAGTTGATTTAGTAACAGTAATGTACCCTTAGCAGTCCTTCCTTGGCTCTATAATATGATTGAGTTGATATAGTAACAGTAATGTAGTCTTAGCAGTCCTTCCTAGGCTCTATTATATGATTGAGTTGATTTAGGAACAGTAATATAGTCTTAGCAATGGATCCTTGGCTCTATAATATGATTAAGATGATATAGAAACAGTAATGTACCCTTAGCAGTCCTTCCTTGGCTCTATATATGATTGAGTTGATATAGTAACAGTAATGTAGTCTTAGCAGTCCTTCCTTGGCTCTATTATATGATTGAGTTGATTTAGGAACAGTAATATAGTCTTAGCAATGGATCCTTGGCTCTAAATTTTGCTTCAGTTGATAAAGGAAGAGTAATGTACCCTTAGCAGTCCTTCATTGGCTTTATAATATGATTGAGTTGATTTAGTAACAGTAATGTACCCTTAGCAGTCCTTCCTTGGCTCTATAATATGATTGAGTTGATATAGTAACAGTAATGTAGTCTTAGCAGTCCTTCCTAGGCTCTATTATATGATTGAGTTGATTTAGGAACAGTAATATAGTCTTAGCAATGGATCCTTGGCTCTATAATATGATAGAGTTGATATAGTAACAGTAATGTACCCTTAGCAGTCCTTCCTTGACTCTATAATATGATAAAGTTGATATAGTAACAGTAATGTAGTCTTAGCAGTTCTTCCTTGGCTCTATTATATAATTGAGTTGATTTAGGAACAGTAATATAGTCTTAGCAACGGATCCTTGGCTCTAAATTTTGCTTCAGTTAATAAAGGAAGAGTAATGTACCCTTAGCAATGGATCCTTGGCTCTATATTTTGCTTTAGTTGATAAAGGAAGAGTAATTTAGTCTTAGCAATCGTTCCTTGGTTCTATTATATGATTGAGTCGATGTTGGAACAGTAATATAGTCCTCGCAATCGATTCTTGGCTCTATATTTTGCTTTAGTTGATAAAGGAATAGCAATATAGCCTTAGCAATCGTTCCTTGGCTCTATATTTTTCTTCGGTTGATAGAGAGCACTCGATCCTTGGCTCTATACTTTGATTGAGCTGATGTAGGAACAGTATTGTGATCATAGCTGCCAGTGCCGTGCTTTATGTAACCTGACAGAATCTAAACTCTCCATCAGTAATATTGTTTTCATGTTAACACCACCGTGTTGTCAGTAGTTCTGTCACAATTCTACGACTGCCTTCGGGTTTTCCCTTGTACTTGGTGCAACTTGAAAGATAATTTGAATAACACCAATCTAAATCTACAAGAAACTGATCACGGAGAAACAGATTCCGATGAAGTTGCGAGTCTGACAAGAACATATCAATCTGTCAACTTTCACTAGGCGAGTTTTAAGAATGTTAACATTTTCAGCTGATACAAAAAATATGATCTTTTATCGAAATGATTTGAAATAATTTCATTGGATTTGAAATTAAATACATATTGAGATATGTTTGTTTGATATAAAGTGTCGACATATATATTTACGAACGAAAATTGACAGGAAAACATGAGTCTATATCTTTCTGTTTCCCTTATCTTATCGCTATCAATTAAAATACAAGTACAGATAAAAATATTAATAATTTTCTAGCTGTTTTGGCTTTTTTTTTAATTATTTCAATGACTGTTTTTATAGACAATGTTACGCCAATGCACGGTAGATTATTTTAATAGACAATCAATGTTATTATACCCGAATGTCATCAATAAATAATGGTTGTTTATAAAATGATTTTAAATTGTGATATCGCAGAGCAAAGAATTCGTCGTTATCAACTTTTTGTGTGATACTATTTGATAGGTGATTACTCTGTATACAATTCGTAACTTTTGGAATTGTTTGGTGTAGTGTAACTCAGTCTAAAGCCCGCGATTCGTCAGCTGAAGTGTCATCTCTTGCCATATAATCCTTATAAAAATTGTGTTATTTGTTACTCTAAGTTGACATGTCCTGGAACCCAGAGTAGCTTTATTCTGTTATATGCTCCAAGGTTATTCAGGGATTCGATACACCAGCTTTGAATTAACCTATAGTACGTTTGAAGAATAAGGTGGAGTAAATTCTCTGAATACTAATCTCCGAAATCTCGAAATACATAGGCGTGCACAACTTCAGAAATGCTTGTCGAGATGTTTTTATAGTTTTGTCGTTCGAAACTCTCCCTACAGTATGCCCTTCATTAATCCACGTTTCGTCTAAATAATAAATATTCTTGGACCATTGTACAAATTGCATTTTTAAAAAATTCATCCACATTTACTTTTGACAATTTTGGTCTTCCTGTTCTCGGTTTGGGTGGGGTTATACCAGCTGATTTCCCCTCTTTTAAAATTTTATATACAGTTGATTTTGCACATCCCATTACTTTAGACGAAATTTTAACTATACTGTCAACAGTAGTGAAAGGATTCTGTTGCTTAAAATAATTGTAGACATTCGGTATAACATTGTTTTCGTTAAGTGATACATGATCCACTTTTAATTTTTAAACTGGTGTACAGGGTGAGTCATAACTATTAGGACATAGACTAAGGACAGGTTATTTGGACCAAAATATGGCTATTGGACCAAATATGCCTTAATATAATGTTGCTGAGAAAAAAGATACAGGGTGTTAAAGTTAATTTTTGTTTTTCGTTTTTTGCTAATTAAAAATTGATATCAAAATTGGCACAGAGGCATAATCTTAGACAAGAAATAGTATTTAATTTACAATTCCAGTATCAAATATCAAACTAATAAACAAAGTTGCAACTAACGTAAGGTTTCCGTTTTGACGATAAATCAAAACTAAACACACTTTAACTTAAAAGAACTCACAAAAACTCAAACTAAATGTTCTACATGGTCTCCTCCGATTTCTATGTCTTTTCTAATTCTTTTTATAAAGGATTTTCGGATGTTAAAAAGAATGTTATTCTGTCCCCTTATAAGAGTAGCTGCATTTTGAATGTATCTCCAAAGTTCGCTTCGTGTATTAATTTCATTGGCATAAACTAAGGACTTCATATGTCCCCAAAAATAAAAATCTAGCGGGTTGTACTCAGAACTTCTTGGTGGCCATTGAAAATTACTACCTCTGCCAATCCATCGTTGAGGAAATACGTCATTAAGATGATTTCTAACAGCTAATGAAAAATGAGGTGGCGCTTCATCCTGCATAAACCACATTTTTCTTCTTACATCCAGTGACAGATCATCTAAAATATCACTAAGAGTATTTTCCAAAAAGAATAAATAAGAATCTCCATTTAAATTCGGAGGAAGAACATAAGGCCCTAGTAGTTGGTCGCCTATAATGCCACACCAAATATTCAATTTAAACTCGTGCTGAAAATGTCTAGCTTTAATAGCATCCGGGTTTTCTTCTTCCCAATAATGACTATTTCGCGAATTAAAAACCCCTCGTCTGGTAAAAGTTGCTTCGTCGGTGAACATAATATTCTTAATAAAGTGTCTGTCATTGCGATGTTTATTCAGAATACGTTGGCAAAACTGTAACCGTCGTGGAAGATCTGTTGGAAGTAGATTTTGAACAGGAGTGAAGTGATAAGGATGGAGGTTCTCTTTTTTTAGAATTCTAATTTTAGACGACTGACTTACTCCTGTTGCTGCTGATAGATGTCGTGAACTTATTTCAGGATTTTCATCTACTCGAACCAAAAGTTCATCTTCTTGATTAGGTGTGATTTGTTTCGGTCGACCACCCCGATTTTTAGTGTGAATTGACCCAGTTTCACCTAAACTACGATATAATCTTGCAAAAGTTTTGTGATTTGGTTGCCTTCTGTTTGCGTATAACATTCCATACCTTCTGGCTGCCGAGCGACCGCAAAAACTTTCTTGTGCGTATACGCAAATCATATTTCGCATTTCTTCATTAGTAAAATGATTGTGACGAGGCATTTTAATCAAAAAAAAATAATGATTACTTTTAAAAAATGCAACATTACACTACACTGTCACATCAAAAATAATTTACTCTGAACAAATAACATTTACCAACAACAATTATCTGACAGTCCAAAACATTTGAAATCCTTTTTTAAGACTCTAAGCAGTTCGACTGCGTTTTTATCGAAAACGGTTGAAATTATCATGTTTAAACAAGAGTACCAATTTTACGTAAAAATGATGTTTACGTCATATTTTCTAAAAAAAATTACAAAAAAATTTCATCAGAAAAATTTTAGACTCAATTTGATCATTAGGGATGATCCACGTGGCGCCATCTATGACAAAACGTAAAATTGTAAATAAAATACTTTTTCTTGTCTAAGATTATGCCTCTGTGCCAATTTTGATATCAATTTATAAATATACAGGGAAACTATTAGTAAAAAACGAAAAACAAAAATTAACTTTAACACCTTGTATCTTTTTTCTCAGCAACATTATATTAAGGCATATTTGGCCCAATAGCCATATTTTGGTCCAAATAACCTGTCCTTAGTCAATGTCCCAATAGTTATGACTCACCCTGTATCATCACACGTTATTTTTTTAATTCCATATTCTATTCACTCTTTCAAGAAACAACTGTGTCAGATCTCTTTACTCGCTTATAATGGACTGAACAAAAATATTCTGATATTAATAAATGACTATTTTACCATTTTATTAACCATTGGTTTTTATACTATTTAAAATAGCTTTCAAATTTTTTGGAAACCATCTTTCGCTAATCGACTTTTTCTTACTAAACTATCAAAACACCATTAACTAAATACCTATTCAGTTTGACAGTTTCTTTACTTCTTTTTATTTAATGGGTCATTATTATAACGACAAAAATAACCATAAATAAGGTTACTAATCATACATAGATTTATATAAATAAAAAATGCTTTGAAAATGGTTTATTTATAAATATCTAATAAACCGAAACAAATAATGTAATCCCCTTAAAGTACGTCTATGACCAGCTGAATAATTCCTAGCCTATTGTTATAACAATAGAAGATAACTAAATTTTACGATAGTCCGTATGATGATGGCAAATTTTCTATCTAAATAGTAGAACCCAGTGTAGAATAAGCTAACGAAAAGCACACGTACTAAAATATGCATAACAAATTTTTTTCTGAGAATTTACTACGCCTTATTTTTCAAACCTACTATAATAGGTTGATTTCAGCGCCTTTAGGTCTAACTATCTCAAATTATGAATATGTTTTTGATTACCAGGAGTTGATCAATCATCTCCCTAGCGTAGGTACTTACCAAGTTTTATTGAAATATCAACTATTTTTCT
The DNA here is from genome assembly GCA_035357415.1 of Ophraella communa. NCBI lineage: Eukaryota > Metazoa > Arthropoda > Insecta > Coleoptera > Chrysomelidae > Ophraella > Ophraella communa. Next base: position 29,953,883 of record CM068992.1, on the reverse strand, counting down.
GCTATACACCCCGACAACGATGGAAGGAAATGGCAAATGAGTATCGGAGTAAAATTCAAAAAAAAACATCGACAACTCAACTTTTCCAAATTAATATCACTTGCAAATGTGTTTAGATAAGTCAGCTGATGCAAAACGCCTCTGTTTATTTTTTTCCACACGCGAATTTTTCTTTTTTCCAGCAAATAAACAGAAAAAAAATCGCGATTTAAACGAAAATACTTTCAACCTTGATGGTAGGTACATGTATCAAAGTGATCGATGCAAAAATAACTTTATGGATCTTAAGAGGCAGTTATAACTTTTAGATTGTCGTAAAAATTGTTAAGTGTGCGGATTTAGACGAGGCCATATGGGTTAGCCGAGCTGACGTTACCGAAGTAAATTAAGGCGAACCATAAATCAAACAATTTGTCTATTTTCGAATATTTTTCGTATTGCATGTGCCTCCTCGAGTGGCTGTAAGTTGGGCGATTTAGATAAGTTCATCCGCAAATATTTCCAGATCGATTTAAAAGCAAAACAGCCAGTGTGTTTCGCTACGGTTTTTTTATCGGTGTATTTTTTTAGATAATCAGAAGAAAACTCCGAACAAACTGTAGGATTTAGATTTTTAATTTTGTCATTTTTCAAAAATTCTGTACTAAGTGTAACAGTACCTGTTAACATTTTAAGCACCTGGTATCCTAAATATTAAATTAAATTAGTACCGCGACCTCCATCTTTCCGAAAGAATTCTTAATAATAAAATAATGAATACGGTCTCTATAATTATAATTGGAAGTTCAAAGTAGCTACGCTACGAGGTGCACTAATGAGTTGCCATTATCGGGTTCAAGAGGTTTTAATAATTATTCCCAGTCTCATTTTTTTGTATTGGTTTACTGTGATATACAGAAAGTTGGAATATAATACAGTAAATTAGAAGCATCTCTTTAATTTGAAGATTCAGTAAACTTGAACAGCTTGTAAACTTTAAGCTTTCGTATGCACGAACGTTTTTAACTGGACCATCTCTACAACTTGGGCAGATCATCCCTCCACTCGTGATCTTCCATAGTCATTTGGAACCATCTAAATAGTGCCGTAGCGACCCCAAGGTGCGGCGAAGGATCGTCCACTATTGTTAACCGATGAGTTTATTGTGGTATATCAAGTTTACTGTTCCCATATTTTTTTCTCTTTTATCTCCGTTTATATCTATCTATATCGTCAACTGTATTAGAATAAGTAGTTGTAAAGAACTGTTTGCGGATTATTTTTTTTTGTAACGTATTCTCAACTTCATTCATTTTAGCACCAAGGAAATCTATTTATCTTTTATCTGTTGGTACATTTTCATTTTTTTACTTCATAGACAGTTTTTTCTGACATCTTTCTGTCATCTTATGATACTTATTTAAATCACTCAGCTTAAAACAACTTTCTTCAGTAGTATCATAAAAAATAAAAAGATTTCAGTGGCGCCCTTATAATTTCTTAAAGAAACAAATATTGTACTATAGTCAGAGCTAATGAACTTACTCACCCCTAGCCGAGGTATTTAACTATCATAATTTTTGCTGTGATAAACATTTATAAATTTTGTTAATTATACGAAATTAAGATTAATGGTTGTTTTATTGTAAATTACATTTTTTCTTTTGGTATATTGTTATTTTTTTAAATTCAACTAAATATTTTTATAAATTCACTCTCAACATGTAAATCATATCACAAATCGACGCCCAACGTAATAATATGGTTACAAATTGGCACCCAACGCCCAACTAAGATTACAAATTTAAAAAAATCGTCAATTGTACTTCAATTATACTCATAATTTGTGACAATTGGGAATAGATATTCTGAGAGACCCTGTAGAATTCGACATTTTTTTTTATTATCAATTAAACCTAATACAACTCGGATATTTTCATTTATATCATATTGAAATTAAAAAAATATAAATATATTAAAAGATATATATATGTTGTGCAACAAATTGAGGGAACAGCTAAAAATAAGTTCTTGTTTATTTTAGACGATTTGGAAGTTGGAGTGGCAGCAAAAATTTGAAATACCACCGAAATTGTTCTATAATCGTATTTATTTTCGGAATATCATAAGCGAAAACATTCTTTTTCGAGTTCATGGACCGACATCGGCTACGTGAAACAAAAATACGAAAATCATTCACTAAAATCGTCATTGTATATAGTCTGTACAAAAAGTACGAGGAGTAATAAACCCTAATTAAGTATGCAAAACCTTTACAGGGAACACCATGAAATTTTTGATAAATCTCTTATTTTAAATTACATTTTTTCCGTAAATCTTAAAACCAGGTAGATCGATCCCGTATTTGTTTCAGTTGTAACAAAGTTTAGGGTTTCTTCATTGTTAAAGGATTAGCAGATAAGCAATAACGCAATGCAGTGGTGTGTATTTTGGGAAAAAATACGTTTTAAATTATAATATAATAAAAAATGAAAAGAAATAATTATTGGAATACATTTATTACTTACATTTTATTCTATATCCGACTCGGAAGAGGAAGAATCGTTGTTGACATTAATAATAATAGGGTCGATTAAATCATCACAAATATTGTCAATTTTCCACATATTTGCCTCTACTTTGATAACATGCTCGATATAGTTTGTCCAATTTTCATTACTAACATAACTTACAGCACTCTCAAACAATTTCACATCGTTTATTTTAAAAGTAGTATTTTTTTTCCAACTTCCCCCTTTACCTGAGCCCATATTAATTCTATGGGATAAAGTTCACAATGATAAGGGGGAAGTCGAAGAACTGATATACCACGAGAAGAAGCCATTTCTTCTACAATGTAGGTTTTGTATTTATTCTTGTTCATTTCTGCAATTCTGTAAAGTTCTTTCCTTAGTGGATCTTTTGGAAATAACAATAAAAGCCCCTTTTGGAATCAGATCCAACATTTGAACAAACCATTCCTCGAAGACATCCTCATTCATATCTTCGTGATAGTCCCCCGTACAAAACACGGTTCAAAGAAAAAAGATTTTTTGACATAAAGAAAATCACCTTTCCTTCATAATATTTCAAATGAAAAATACGTATTTTATTATAATGAAAAATGTAGGATAACGCCAGAACCTATTAAGGTTCTGGCGTTATCATATTATTCAACATAGTTGCCTTCAAGGGCGATACAGCGATTATAGCGACCTTCCAACTTTTCGATACCATTTTTGTAGTACTCCTTCGGTTTGTCCTCAAAATAGGCTTCAGTTTCGGCGATTACCTCAGTAACAGAGCCAAATTTTTTTCCCGCGAGCATTCTCTTCAGGTCTGAGAAAAGGAAAAAGTCGCTGGGGCCTAGATCTGGAGAATACGGTGGGTGAGGAAGCAATTCGAAGCCCAATTCATGCAATTTTGCCATCGTTTTCGATGATTTGTGACACGGTGCATTGTCTTGATGAAACAACACTTTTTTCTTCTTCATATGGGGCCGTTTTTTCGCGATTTCGGTCTTCAATCGCTACAATAATGCACAGTAATAGTCGCTGTTGATTGTTTTTCCCTTTTCCAAATAGTCGATGAACAATACATCGTGTGTATCCCAAAAAACTGAGGCCATAACTTTGCCAGCTGACTGTTGAGTCTTTCCACGCTTTGGTGGCGGTTCACCGGCCGCAGTCCACTCAGCTGACTATCGATTGGACTCAGGCGTGTAGTGATGGAGCCAAGTTTCATCCATAGTCACATATCGACGCAAAAAATTGGGTTTATTACGACTTAACAGCTGCAAACACTCCTCAGAATCATCAATTCGTTGCTGTTTTTGGTCGATTGTGAGCACGCGCGGCACCCATTTCGCACAGAGCTTCCGCATACCCAAATATTCGTGAACGATATGTCTAACAGGTTCCTTAGATATCTTTAGAGTGTCAGCTATCTCGATCATATTCACTTTACGGTCACTCAAAATCATTTTGTGGATTTTTTTGATATTTTCGTCGGTAACCACCTCTTTTGGGCGTCCACTGCGTTCACCGTCTTCGGTGCTCATTTCACCACGCTTGAATTTTGCGTACCAGTCAATGATTGTTGATTTTCCTGGTGCAGAGTCCGGAAACTCATTATCAAGCCAAGCTTTTGCTTCAACTGTATTTTTTCCTTTCATATAACAATATTTAATAAGCACACGAAATTCTTTTTTTTCCATCTTTTTGAAAATAACAAAAGTTGCTTCACTAAAAATGCAATATCTCACAAACTAATAGTCCGACAGCTGTCAAATTTTTACACGAATCTTTTGTAGGTTGATACTATCTAAAAATGAAATGGATTTAATTTTAGTGTCGTCATCTATAGGTCAGACCGGGGACTTTTCAGCCGACCTGATACCTAATATTTCTCTTAATATAAAGAAAATCTAAAAATAAAAGGAGAATAATCATGGAAAATTTAACCGATGACCTTGGCACGATGATATTACTCACTTTATCCTGGTCGCCAATTTAAAAAGTTGATCTACACCACAACTATCGGTGCTTTAATGAGTTAATTTGACGATGATCTTAATCTTAATGATGATATATGCGTGTCACTATCAAGTGAATGACTTAATTAAGACGGATTTGAAGAATCATGCTAATTATTCATGTAATCAAGTGGTAAAATGGTTAATTAATGAAGTCGGATTGATATGAAAGTGATTGCAAAGTACTTATGCGATTCGAGAGATGGCGTTTCTTTGATTCTAGGAGATTATGATCTACCGGGTGTGAAAAGTTTTGATATACTTGATCGTAGATAAAGTATAGTATTATACTCGAAAGCAAAGGTTTTTATCCACTCAAATGATTACAACTTTCATTTTCGTGGATAAAAACCTTCTTTACTTGCTCTTGTAATAATATACTATTATTGTTCTATCAAATTATTTGTTATATGGACATTAAAAAATGAAACTTCCATACCTTTTATTTGAAAAATATACTGTTGAAATAGTATATTACATAACGAGTGTGGAAAGTGAAGTATTACGCACAAGTGAAGTTTAGCACGAGCCGCGTAGTGGCGAGTGCGGAAACGTAACGAGTGCAAGAAATACACTTTCCAACGCGTTGTGTACATGATTTTTCCTACTACCCCAATATTTCTTATTATAATAAATATTTTAAATTTATTTATAAAATTTATTTTAATTGTATTGTTAGTCATGTTAAAAATTAGGATTTAAACGAGTTTATATATTGCATGGAAATATAATTAATTAAAATCAAATAACCACCTTTCTCAGGAATTCACATCAAAATTCTTTATTAGATAAATGACATTTTAATTTATTTGTGGGCTCTATAAAAATTAAAATTAAAATGGTCAGTTGGTGAAATTAATTGAAAAGTAATGTAATAATAATAGACGCAAAGATAATTGTAAACAGAAACACAAACATAACTTCAAAAATCCACATTCGACACATGCACGGAACATAAACACAATATAAAAAAGAAGAATAAACTGTTCTTCTTTCTAAAAGTGTTTTTATAAAAATAATAATACTGAATAAAAATATGTTTATTTTTTAAAAATTTAAAACCCTATAAGAAACTTTTTTCTTTATTCTTACTTTATACAGAAAAATTTGTATTGGCAATTACAATACAATATTTGACACAAGGAAGATTTAAAAAAAATTAAATGGTCCTTGCTTTGACATTTATGTGTTTACTATTGATAAATTTTACGTAAATGTCACAGATCATAGAACTATTTTTTTTACTTTTCAATACGTGTATTGATATTAGCTACTTTCTTAAGTACAAATAAGTGTGCAATCTAGCACTTTCATATGTGGTCGTAGGAAAAGAATATTCTTTAAAAAAAACTGTTCTTACCACATCCAGAGTATTTTGTATTTTGTTTATTCGACTATTCTTTTATTTTACAGAAGAAGAAGCGTATCATTGCATGGCCAGTCTGGTGGCGTCCAAAGAGAAGACCTTTATTACACAGACGAAACTATTATATGAAGTGACATGGAAAACTGTCATGCAAATATGCAAGAAGCACGTGGTAAGTTTTGTTATATGTACTAAAAATACCGCCTTTCACAAGTTTCACAAATGTGAATTAAACTTAAAAAAATAAATGTACCTTAATTATAGTACGTTTGTTTGGAGTTGGCAGTTAAGAAATGTCATTAAATCGTAAAATGTTGTAAACAAGACCCTAAATCAGTTGCTCGCGTACTTATTTACTTATCGGTATTAAGAAATTTATTTTAATCTTCTTAGGTGAGGGATAAGTAGTCATAATATTATTTTTAGAATATTTTGTTTGTCGATTTTAACGAGAATAATTGTGGACATTAGGGGTGTTAAGGGATTAAGGTAACCCTATGTGTATAACTTCGGTTATACGGTCATGGGATCTATTCGGCTATCTGTTGTGACAATATTATCTAAGGTTTCTATTGTGTTTGAGTTCGTTAATCCCTAATTACAGGGTGGACTCTTCGAAAAATAACAACTCAGACTATGTTTCAATAGAAATGTGTACTACTTTTAATTATTTTTCATGAATCACCCTTGCTTGGGCTTTGAAGGATTTGCATTTGTAATGAATTCACTGTGCTCCCAACAGCAAACAAATATGGTATAGTAAAACCTTCAAAAATAACCCCAATAAAACTCATCTTTAATCTTGACTATTTTAAATGGGACACCCTGTATTTTTTAATAGTTTTGAGTAGCCCTGAATTTGCCGATTACAAATAAACCACATTTTTAAGCATTATAGCATTAAATTGGTAATAACTTGCAAGAATACAAGTTGTGGAAGTGACAAAAGTAATTTGTAGTAATGCCGCACCCTGTATGATCGTTTACGCGTCACCTAAATTAAATAGGAAATCGTAGGAGGGATAAACAAGTGAAGGATGTTGTTTGTCACGCAATAATTCCACCAAGAAACCTTTATTACTTATTTTCCGCGTGGGTAACTACACTTCATAATAAAGATACGAAAACATTTCTTTTTTTTTGTTATTTATAATTTTTCCGCTAAATTGATGAGTTTCGTTTTTCGTGTATTTTAATAGGCGAGAATTGATGGATCAATTTAGAACGGATTAATTGAAAATCGTACAAAAAATAACAAATAGAAACTTAAAAAGATATTAGTGATTTTTTTTTAATCAGTAGAGATCGTGTGTTAAACATTAGAAGTGATGAAAGTTCAGGAGACACTCAAGAAAGATAAATTTTGTCTTAATATCAATTTAAAGACAAATCCTTTAAAAAACTACCATGGCATTAGTTTGTTTAAATATATTATAATTGTCAATTGGATTTCGTTGACACAGTTAAGCTGGTGGGTACACTTAAAGTGAATGCCAAATATAAAAGAGTCAATCAAATATATGATGTAAGAATATAGAACAAAAAAGAAAAAGAGGAAGGCCTAAGACAATTTGGAACCAGATAAAAATCAAAATACTCCAGACTCCAGAGGGAAATCTTGGAAAGAAGCAATAACAATGACAGGAGACAGAGCAGCATAGAGAAAACCTCGACACCTAACGTTACAAGAAGATTTGATTGTATATACAGGGTGTCCCGAAAAGAATGGTCATAAATTATACCGTATCCCCAAATTTTTTAGGAGACATCGCAGGTTTCAATAGGAAACAATTAGAAGATACCTATATTCAGAAACTGATTGAAAATAGCTGACAAAAAAAGAAGAAGAAGAAGAAACCCAAACTGTTTTATGGTTTCTTACCCATCCTAATAATAAGGGTGTTACCTACCTTTTTTTCGAAACTCCCTGTATGTAATAAATAAATATTTCTGTTATACGCGGTAGGTATAACGTTCTTTCTCTGTTTAATTCAATTATAGTGTCTACTCATTTTTTATGCGATTAAAAAATCGCCGCATCATTTACGGTCATCAAACAGGTTTTTCTTTAACGGGTCAAGGTCATTGGAAGGTGATCCGGATCTTTATTTCCCGATGAATTCGGAGGTCCGCGGCACGAAAAATTCAATGAACCCATAATAGAAGCGTGATGTATACAAATCTCCAAAGCATTATCTTAAAACTAGTCGATGGAGATTATGAATACAGTATAAAACACAGTAGTATAAAAATAAAAATAAATTTTTAATTTCTGTAATGTAAGTGTTCAAAATGTTCACCATTTTGAGGCAAACAAGCTTCATATCGATTTTGTAAGTCAATAAACATATTTATAAAAAGTGATGGTTGATGGAAAACTGCCGAAAAATATTTTGTATTCTTTCCCGTACATCTGCAGAAGAACCAATGGCAAACAATGGGGGTTGAGACCCAGTATTGTCCATTGGTTATACACGGCGATCGTAAGACCCACACTCATGTATGGATCATTGGTATGGTGGCCAGCTCTATGTAAGGAGGTCAACCAGAAAAGGGTGGGAAAGGTACAGCGACTAACTGCAGTTTTAATGACGGGGTGTCTTGGGACAACCCCGACAAAAGCCCTGGAAATGATCCTACATCTGACTCCACTAGACCTATATGGGAATGAATGCGCGGCGGCCAACGCTGCTCTCAGACTCAATGCAGTCTCACCATGGCCTAAGGTAAACTAGTTCTCGGTGGACATCCCGTCCAAAGAGAAGTGGACGGCGAACCTAGTTAAGCCTTCTATACAGATGGCTCAAAACTAGAGGGGAGAGTAGGAAGTTGAGTCTTCTCAGAGTCCCCACCCCTTAACCTATCATTCCGTTTGCCGGACTACTGCAGTGTATTCCAGGTAGAAATGGTAGCTATAAATGAAACAGCAAAATGAGTACTTCAAACCGGATTCGAGTCCAATGAAATATCTATTCTAAGTGACAGCCAAGCTGTCATTAAGTCTCTAAACTCAGTGTACCTGACTTCCAAGGCGGCTATACAATGCCGTAAAGCCTTAGATGAGCTGGCGACTAAAGTAAGAGTCAACGTTGTCTGGGTACCCGGCCACACGGACATAGCAGACACGACGCTCACGACTATATCCGCTAATACAAGACCAGGGGCACCTATCGCTGAACGAAGATTGCTCCTCCGGAAAGAAATACTCCGCCAAACCAACCTAAGGTGGCGGGAAGAACCTTCTTGCAACTCGTCAAGACAGATATGGCCAGAGCTTAACCTGCGAAGCACCAAAGATATTTTATCTCTCTCCAGGAAATCCATCGGAAACGCGATTGCGGCCATCACTGGACACTGGCTTGGAGGATGCCATGCTGCACGCATGGGAATGACTTTTGCAGAAGTTGTCAAGACGAAGAAGAAGAAGAGACGATGGTCCACCTACTCTGTCACTGCCCTGTCCTATCCAGGCAAAGATTTTCTGCTCTGGGACAGCCCTATTTTGACAATTTATCCGATCTTCAGTCGGTTGGTATCAAAAGCATCATGATGTTCATTGACAGCAGCTACTGGTTCTCACGATAGTGGTGGGGGTGGCAACCACCCCATACGGCATCAAAACGGGCCTCTGGCCTAAGTGGGTTCCATCCCGAACCACCGTGTTAACCTAACCTAACCTAACCTTCCCGTACTTCCGCAATATTCGCCGGATTTTCCAAATGAACTATTTTTTCCTTTATTATGCGTCAGGTGGCGTCAGATCAGGTGAATGAGAAGGATATTCGAAGCCTGTTCCCCGAGAGATTATTCTATTATCGAAATGCTGACGGAGTAAGTCTAAGGTACGCGCAGCTGTATGGCTCAGCATCTTGTTGGAACAATTGTATGGAAACTGTAGATTTTGTGTACGGCAAAAATTATTTAGATCTCTCACAAAAGGTATAATAATTTTTTCTCTATAACGTTCTTGGTTGACAGTAAGTGGATTCTGATTATTATCTTCAACGAAATAAGGACCAATCATTCCATTACTAGATACCGCACACCAAACGGTAACTCGAAGACTGTGGAGTGGTTTCTCTACAATGACATCAGGACGTTCAAATCCCAGGAATCTGGTTGTTTGTCGATTAATATAGCCGCTAAGATGAACGTGACTCTCGTCTAAAAACCATGTTTTTCAAAAATTCGGGAACTTCTTAAATTAAACTCAACATGCGACCACAGTAAATTTCTCTTGCACGTTTGTCCGCAGCATTTAGTCGCGCGTTGTCCAACTTGAATACGGTATGGATAACCACCAATTGCAGTTCTTACAAGACTTCTTTGAGGTGATTGCACAACTTGGTTAAAAACACGTCCTTCATTTTCGTTAGTGCATACTGTTTTTCGACGACCTGAAGAACCTTTACGTTAACACAATACACTACCAGTACGACGAAATTTTTCAACAACTAACATCACACTTTTACTAGGAGCTGCTTTATTAAATTTTTGTTGATATTTTATTGACGCCTGTTCTAAGCTTGGACCATCATTACGACCTTTTCCGTATGAACGAAAATAATGCTCTACCAAAAACACTTTTTCTTCCGTTGTTAGAATCATTTTTAAATCAAATTTAACTGCAGCAAGTCAAATAACAGTCAAATAACCATAGTAAAACACAATATTTTGACAAAATGCATTTTTTTATTCAACATAGTTGCCTTCAAGGGCGATACAGCGATTATAGCGACCTTCCAACTTTTCGATACCATTTTTGTAGTACTCCTTCGGTTTGTCCTCAAAATAGGCTTCAGTTTCGGCGATTACCTGAGTATCAGAGCCAAAATTTTTTCCCGCGAGCATTTTCTTCAGGTCAGAGAAAAGGAAAAAGTCGCTGGGGGCTAGATCTGGAGAATACGGTGGGTGAAGAAGCAATTCGAAGCCCAATTCATGCAATTTTGCCATCGTTTTCGATGATTTGTAACACGGTGCATTGTCTTGATGAAACAACACTTTTTTCTTCTTCATATGGGGCCGTTTTTTCGCGATTTCGGTCTTTAATCGCTACAATAATGCACAGTAATAGTCGCTGTTGATTGTTTTTCCCTTTTCCAAATAGTCGATGAACAATATACCGAGTGTATCCCAAAAAACTGAGGCCATAACTTTGCCAGCTGACTGTTGAGTCTTTCCACGCTTTGGTGGCGGTTCACCGGCCGCAGTCCACTCAGCTGACTGTCGATTGGACTCAGGCGTGTAGTGATGGAACCAAGTTTCATCCATAGTCCCATATCGACGCAAAAAATCGGGTTTATTAGGACTTAACAGCTGCAAACACTGCTCAGAATCATCAGTTCGTTGCTGTTTTTGGTCGATTGTGAGCATGCGCGGCACCCATTTCGCACAGAGCTTCCGCATACCCAAATATTCGTGAACGATATGTCCAACACGTTCCTTAGATATCTTTAGAGTGTCAGCTATCTCGATCATATTCACTTTACGGTCACTCAAAATCATTTTGTGGATTTTTTTGATATTTTCGTCGGTAACCACCTCTTTTGGGCGTCCACTGCGTTCACCGTTTTCGGTGCTCATTTCACCACGCTTGAATTTTGCGTACCAGTCAATGATTGTTGATTTTCCTGGCGCAGAGTCCGGAAACTCATTATCAAGCCAAGCTTTTGCTTCAACTGTATTTTTTCCTTTCAAATAACAATATTTAATAAACACACGAAATTCTTTTTTTTTCCATCTTTTTGAAAATAACAAAAGTTGCTTCACTAAAAATGCAATATCTCACAAACTAATAGTCCGACAGCTGTCAAATTTTTACACGAATCTTTTGAAGGTTGATACTATCTAAAACTGAAATGGATTTAATTCTAGTATCGTCATCTATAGGTCAGACCTGGGACTTTTCAGCCGACCTGTTATGACAAATCCATATTACATAAACAACTCCACAGCATTATTTGTTTCGGTACTGTTTATTTTGGCGGATACCATACCTCCTTTCTGATGAAGTTTATTACCCTTGATAGTGGCTATTTCATATAGCCTGCAGTTCTGGTTTGTTCTCTCCAAGTTCTAGAAACCTCAGTGTTGTCAAGCCTTCACGGTGTCATAGGACGTGGATTGTTGTCTGCTCCTCTTCCAGGCATAACCTGAAAGTCTATCTATAAGACCTACCAGGTGTGCCTATTCGTCAGGCATGCCTGTCTTGAAACCCAACTAACCGTTTCAATAGTTTTAATCTGTTGGGTTTTTGTTGACCAAATTTTAAGAATATTTCTAAAACATTTACAATATTTCAACTATATTGAAATAATTTCAAGAGGGGTGTACATTATTTCAACATATACCAACCCGTGGTAAAACATAAAACCTAGTGGCTAATAAAATATTATATATTTATGTTGAAACCCGCTGGGAGATTTTAAATCAAAAAAAAAACTTTTTTGGATACTCGCCAGCAGATTATAATTCTACCTTTTGATTATTTTTCATATATACAAACATCTATCCGCAGTTAAGTACTCTAAATGTAAACTGCGTTAAGTGAAGTTAGATATAAATCAAACGAAAATTTTACGATCTTACAAGGTGGGTTCAAACAACGTCGAATACGAAAAAATAACACCTTAAGAACCTTCGAAAATTTTCTACTTGACGGTTTTCTTAAAAAACAACTACCGACCAAATGAAAGGGAAGAAGGGAAGAAAACTACTCGTATGGCTGTTTCGACATTATTGCGCCATCATCAGTACTTCTTCTTACTTATCCCAGCGTGGAATCCATGATTGGGAGCAATTATGGAAGGCTTCTTTCGGAAGCGCCCTCTCAATGTCAGGAATAGTGTTAAAACGCTCACTGTTGAGCACAATTTTAATTATTGGGAAGAGCCAGAAGTCGCACGGTGCTAAATCCGGAGATTAAGGAGGATGTGGACAGGCAAGAATATTTTTTCTACCAAAAACTCACCGATCAAAAGTGAGTAATGGTAAAGCGAGCTGTCATGATGAAGGAAGAAGCTATTGGCCTATTTTTCTGGTTCCGTTAATCTCGGAACGAACTCTAATTGGATTGATGATGGATTTTGCAAGGAATTTGGAAATATCTTCGGGATCTAATACGTATTACTAGCTCCATCACTTTAATATTCCTGTTGATTTGTATCAGGTGGATCTGGAAATCGGAAAATTTTGATGACATACTCTTTTTATCTTTAACCAGTTTTTCCCGCTAAATTATTCTATTATCAAAACTTTTCCAGGCAACATAAAACACTCTAAAAAAATATATATTGAGATAGATATCTAATAGTTAAAAATTTAATAAGTAGAACTAACCTTATAATTTACAATAAAAGGATATATTATTAAGTTTTATAGAATCAGCATTTACTTTTTCTTTTGTACATCTAAAGTTTCCAAGTTCATAATTTTCACAAGACATACATTTAATATAAACAAAGAATGTAATGGGCATTTTATATTGAATAGAATCCATATTTTGCTATTTTATAACAATTAAATATTTCCAATCCATAATGAGTACACTTTTACATAACAATTCATCTTTTTCCTAGTTCTCTTTTAAAATTCTAAGTTTAATCTGAAACAATAAAAAGAAAATAAAAATCAAAAGTATTAATGGTTTTCACATGTTTAAGAAATCAACATGTAATTTTAGTTAGTAAAGTATTTAAATTAATATTATAAAAAGGAAGTACTTACAAAATTATAAAAAGACAAATTATAGTCTTCGATATTGTACAAACAAATATTCCAGTAGCTCATGAGTACCTTAAAAGACATAAGAACAATTAAAAACATGTAGCAGGTGTGGTGAAATACAGTAAACTAATTCCCATATCAATAATGTTGGACATAATCACATAAGTTTTTGATAGAACACTTTAATAGTGCATAGTGAAATAAATATTGAAAAACTTAGTGTACAAACACTAACAAAGACATTTTATGTAACAAAATGTATGTAGGATAGTTAAGTAAATGTTTTATATAAATTTTAAGTTGTGAGTCTTTTGTAACACAGAGAATCTTATCTTATATAATGCATAAGTGATACCTACAAATAACAGAATCTTTTAAAAGTTTAAATTTTAGTTGTTAGAGTTTAAAATAGTAGTTATCAGCTATCAGCTAAAATAGTTTAACAGATTCATAGTAATTTTAATACAAATGATGGTTTTATTTCAAATTTTGAAGGTCTAAAATAAGTTGACAGCTCAAGAAAGTTGTGCATTTTGAATCTAAAATTTTCTTAGGAAAAGTCACTTAGAAAATTATACAAACAAAATTTTAGTAAATATAAGGATAAGATTTCACTGTAAGTTAACAAAGATACTATTAGTTTTGTAATTTCATTACCTTCATATTCAAGAATTTTGGTTAGAATTTTTCATTTAAACAATGGAATTTCGTTTTTCGATGTCATACTTGTCATTTTTTCCTGGAAGCCTATAAAAAAGCCGGAAAATTGATGAGTCACCTCTCTTTTGATTTTGGTAGCAGAGCAATTAACATCGTATGTATTAATTGATTACTAACTAGAAGAAACTTTTTTTGCATTAATTAAAAGCTGTTTATGTTAAAGTAATACATGTAATATTAAAAATACATGCAGTAAAATAATCAACCATTATTAAATTACTTACCAAAATAATAAATTTGTCAAATCAGAGACTGATTCCAAGAGAATTTGAAAGATTAAATTTGAGCATTCTTTCTGCAACTGGTCCTTAGCCGCCATATTGTTGGTATTGCATTTCTGACGGGACGAGGAGAAGCCGATCCGAGTTTTGTGCTGTACCATTTAGACAATAGCAATTTTTAGTGAACGAACTTTATAATAAAAGGTACGTGTCATTGTTAAGATTTAGTATTTGTGTATTTGTTATTTTGTGACTGTAAATTAATTTTATTTGTATGTATCATCTCCATTCTTTTCATATAAGACTATTCATTTATTTATTTGTACTAAACATATGAAAACCAATTAACAGTTTTTTGTAAAATTTCTTTGAAATACTTGACATTAAATTTATTGTGTGTTAATTATTAAATAATATTTTAATTTGAATCCTACCCTGATAAGAGTCAGATTTTAAATTTAAATTTCAAACAAATAGTCTGAGCTAGTTAAAATTTTGATAAGGCGCCCAACAATAGAATTACAGAAGAACAAGTAAAGTTTATATAAAATTAAATAGTATTCAATCATTAAAATCAATCAAAACATTTGACAAAACCAATAAAACAAAACAAAATTATAAAATTATAATCATTAAAAATTAAATCATTATAAATTGACAATACCAACGTGGGATATTAACAAACAAAACTATAATAAATTAAACATAAAAATTAAAGAAAATTTAAATCATATTAATATATATATATATATAATTTGGTGGAAATATTCTACCCTGACGTACTTTTTTGGTTTTCCATCGAACTTGATGAATCTCGACTATAGGAATTTTAATTTATTCACACCTTGGATTTTCCGGAAGGACTAACTCTCATAGAGGGCGCTAGTTACACGATTCATACAACGTATTATTCAACATAACTTTTTTTAGGGTAGAATTATTAGTCAAAACTCAAAGTAAACATAAACATCGTTTAATTCTGCACCAAAAAGGTACTCTTGGTAAAACTCGATATTATGTACCGTTTTCGGAATATTTTGATTTCAAAACTCTATTTATTATTGACTTATTGTCATAACAATCAATAAATGTCAATTTTACATGGCAAACTTTGAGAAAATCGAACTTTATCATTAGTTTATACCAGGAGCGATTATTACTTCATAATTTTCAAATCTAAATATTTCGAAAACGGTAAATAATATCGAGTTTTTCCAAGAGTACCTTTTTGGTGTAGAATTAAACGATGTTTATGTTCACTTGGAGTTTTGACTAATAATTCTACCCTAAAAAAGGTTATGTTGAATAATACGTTGTATGAATCGTGTAACTAGCGCCCTCTATGAGAGTTAGTTATAAAAACAAATTCATGGGATATATCAGCTTCCAAAACATATTCGTATAAAATTTCATTGCAATGGTGCCAGTAGTTTCGGCAAAATCGTAAGAAATGTGCAATTTTTCATTTTCTTCAACGCCCTTTATCTTGAAAACGGATGGCGTTAGAAAAAAATTTTACTAAGCAAACCCCAATTATTTTTCAGTGTTTTACCTATCCTAGAGACGGTGTTACCTTTTTTTGAAAAGCCCTGTATATTACTTATTATTATTTTATAGCAGTATTGGATTGGATTAATTTGTTCTAAATATCCAAATAAATTTAACGTAAACTTTTCTATTAAGATTACGTTTTAGTTAGAAGTTGTGCACGCCTATGTATTTCGATGTTTCAGAGATTAGTATTCTGAGTATTTACTCCACCTTATTCTTCAAACTTACTATAAAACCCTTTTTATTTAATCTTGTCTTATCATTATTATTATCGGATTGATTTCCTTGCAGAAATCCGCAGCGGTTCACCTCCAACGACATTGCCCGTCAAATAGATCGGAAAAAATTTACATGGATTGGATCTGGTGGATCTTCCAAGGATTGCCCTTCCAACATCTGGTACGAGTGATGGATTGCTTTTTCCACGAAGGCATCAAGGTAAAACACCATCTTACAGGAAGAAGCCGCGTCATTAATTTTCAAAATGTTAATTGCAGGTGCTGTATCGAACGGCGATGGCCATACTGATCCTATTCCAAAAATCATCGACGCCCTCATCTTCCGAATGGCTGGCCGAGATCCAGAAGAACGGCATCGACAGTGCCCTATCGAAATTTTGTAAGGAATGTCCGATATCGCCGCAAAAGGTGCTGAAAGTGGCGTTCGGCATTAGGGGGTTGAGTTCCTCGTACATATCGAGGGTGTTTTTGAAGACTGAAATGATTTTAAGAAGTAAGAACGTAGTCAACGGCTCCAGGCAGCTGTTCAGGTCAAGATCCAGCGAAAATCTGCCCAACAGTCAGAGCCAGAATAATATACAGATGGTCTCGCACACGCTCACGATTAGAGAAGTAAGTTTTTATCGATGTTGTTTTCTTTATAAGTAGAATGAAAGGCATTTTTTTTATTAATTATTGAAATTCTGTTACTTTGTTTTTCAAAAAATACGTAACGTGTCATTGTAAGATAGACTTCCACATAGTAAGGGTTGGTACAATAAATTTAATAAAAAAATAGGTACTTGAAATTGAAAGAAAAAATTGTTTTGACTACGTCTATGAGTTTAGTGATGAGAATCAGGATCCATTAGAAAGAGGACTGTTTATTTGGTCCTTAAAAAATTGCAGAAGGAAAGCTACTCCAGCGTAGGAAATTATACAGGGTGAATAGTGTAAAAAAGAGTTTTTACAATGTAGGAATTAAAAATAGGAATTTTTGTTTTTTATTACAAAAAATTGTGGCAGGGAACGTAACTTATATTCAAGGAAATATACAGGGTGAAAGTTGAAGTAAAGTAATTTGTGACATAAAAATTACAATAAAATCATTTAAACTGGGTGTTGGGATTTTTATGTCACTTAGTATATTAAAAAAATTATTCTGACTACGCCTATGCATCTAGAGTTTTATAAAGAGTACCAGTAGATAGAGGAATGTTAATGTTTGTTTGTTAAAATAACTGCTATTTGAAATTTACCTCAGTGTTGGGATTTATACAGGGTGTAAAGTATAGTAACAGATTTTGCGCTATACAGTGGACGGCTAATTTATGGAATATTATCATTATTTCGAGAACCGTCGAGTTTTGAGGGTAATCCCGAAACAGGTCGATTTTTGTTATAAAATTCCCATGTTATAACGTACATGGAGTAAGGATGACGTCACCGGTGTGCGTGTAGTGACGTAATCGTTAATTTTTTTAAATAGAAATCGGTATAATGCGACACCTCATTTGAAGGAGAATTTAATTCTCTATTTAACGATATTACATTTGTAACTAAAATATTTTTTTAAGGGTACAAAAACATTTCTTTTTTTTTATTTAAATTCAACCAAATTACAACTAATGATTTAATTCATAATGTACCTTAAAGTAACCAAATTATGCATAATAAATATTTTAAATTAAATGTTCGAAATGCCCTCCATCGGTTTCTTGAAAATATGCGAATCTACGGACACATTCATCAAATACATTGCGGATGACTTCTGGAGTAATGAGACTCATTTCATGCCTAATTTTATCTTTTAAGTTTTGTAAATTTTGGGGTCTATTGACATAAACTTTTGATTTTATGTAACCCCACAGGAAAAAGTCTAGGGGTGTTAGATCTGGAGACCTTGCTGGCCACTCTATAAAACCTCGTCTTCCGATCCATCTCCTGGGAAAGCAATTATTTAAAAATCGACGTACTTTACGTGCGTAATGCGGAGGCGCTCCATCTTGTTGAAACCAGATATTGTCGTTAGGTAAATTTGCATTATTGGCATTTGGATACATGTTAGCAAGGACAGGTATAAGTTGATTTCTCAAAAAAGTTAAATAACGTCCTCCTGTTAGATTTTCTTCAAAGAAAAAAGGGCCAATGATTCTGTCATCGATGATCCCTGCCCATACATTCACTTTCTGGGGATATTGCGTGTGTGCCTCAGTCATCCAATGTGGGTTTTCTTGAAATACCTGCAATTTCGATGATTCACGGTACCATGTAAAAAAATGTGGCTTCATCGGAAAAGAGGATTTGATTGATGAAACGTGGATCGTCGTCGTTTAATTCCTGGTGTAGTTTAATTTTGTAGGGATGGTATTTTTCTTTTTTTAAAATACGTAATACCGATCGTTGGGAAACTCCAGCATATTCACCCGTTTGTGTTGAACTACTGTGAGGATTGTCTTGGACATTAAATAAAACATCAAGTTTCACATTGTCTTCAATTTTAGGACGCCCAGCGTTTGGAATATGTTTAACGTGCCCAGTTTCTCCAAATTTTAGGACTATTTTACTTACTGTTGATTGGCTGGATATTTTGGGTCTGTCTGGATATTTTGCGTTGAATAAATTGCACACCTCGTTCTGTGTTCTTTTTTTATCTCCACATCCGCTAAGAATTAATATTTCTATGCGTTGTGTTTCATTTAGGTGAACCATAATTTAGTATTCAAAAGTAAAAATTACAATTGACAACTGATGACAATTCACAAAATCAAAAAATATTTACGACAATAAATATTACAGTAACTATACCAATATCACTTGCTTGATTTAACATTTGACAAAAAGTTTCAGTGTTTATGAAATAACTTTTTGGGTCCATTATTATTTTTACTTATTTTTGCTTTTTTAAGTATTTAATTCAGAAAGTCATGGCAGGAACCGATGGATGGCATTTGGAACATTTAATTTAAAATAATTATTATGCATA
The DNA here is from genome assembly GCA_035357415.1 of Ophraella communa. NCBI lineage: Eukaryota > Metazoa > Arthropoda > Insecta > Coleoptera > Chrysomelidae > Ophraella > Ophraella communa. Next base: position 29,934,583 of record CM068992.1, on the reverse strand, counting down.
ATTTGGTTACTTTAAAGGACGTTATGAATTAAATCATTAGTTGTAATTTGGTTGAATTTAAATAAAAAAGATATGTTTTTGTACCCTTAAAAAAATATTTTAGTTACAAATGTAATGTCGTTAAATAGAGAATTAAATTCTCCTTCAAATGAGGTGTCGCATTATACCGATTTCTATTTACAAAAATTAACGATTACGTCACTACACCTACACCGGTGCCGTCATCCTTACTCCATGTACGTTATAAGAAGGGTATTTTATAACAAAAATCGACCTGTTTCGGGATTACCCTCAAAACTCGACGGTTCTCGAAATAATGATAATATTCCATAAATTAATCGTCCACTGTATGTACTTGCAAAATTACTACTGTCTACGTTCATGGTTAAAATTAAAAATAATGGAGGAAATAGAAAAAATGTTTTATTACATGAGATTATAAAAAAATATATTTCACTACTTCAATGGCTTTAGAAAGATAAAATAAAATTGAATATAAAAGGGAATGTCTGTTTTGTTGTAATAAAAATTGTAGATCTACACTATTGGAAAGAATTATACAGGGTGATACTTTAAGAAAACTGTTATATCGTATCAGATGCTAAAATAATTTTTTACTGCACTAATGTATTTACTACAATGACTAGATTGAGTCCATTGTGCAATTATTTAATTTTTTAAAGAATTATACAGTTTATCGTAAAAAAGATAGTGATTGCACTGCTGTTTGGTGTGAAATTATACTGGGTCATAGTTGTAAAAAGAGGTTTTATAACTTTCGACTACGCCAATGGGCTTAGAATTTTTTTAACGTTGATTTATTGACAGGTTTATTGTCGATAAATTTGCTTTTGTAATAGCAACTTTATTAGAATTAATATACAGGGTGGAAACGTGAAAAAGATTGTAATAATTGCATACCTAATAAAAATTATTGTCTACGCTTGTGGATTTGGATCTGTAAAATGTAAATTATTAAAAAGAGAAGAAAAATGGCGTGGTAAAAAAATTCCGACTACGTTTATGGATTTGGATTTTTATATTTGTAGTAAATTTTGTAACGGGATTTCAATAATTTATAAGGGATCGTATTAATTTAAAAAAAAAGAACGAAAATTTTTTTTTATGTCATTGTGAATAGTTTAAATTCCCAATTACATCTATAATTTTTTTTTCAAGAAATTAATGCGATTCATTAAAAAAATGATTTTATACTGCTCATATTTGAATAGTCCAATTAGCAACTGTCATTTTGACAAGCCGTACTTCCCGGTTAAATAAATAAAATAAGCTTAAAATGTTTTTTAACAATAACTATATTTTACTTATACAGCGTGTCCACTTATAGGTGGAAAATATTAGTTTCAGTGAAAATGAAATAAAATTCAAACATATTCAGAATAAGTTTGACTTTTTGTCAAACTGACACTCGCGAATGGGACTATTACAATACGTACAAAAGTGCATTTTGCAACGATGATTTTTCAGTACAGAAAATGAATTTTTTTAACAATTTTGTGCTTCTTGGTGAATGGTTAGTTATTGTAAATATATTCGTAACAAAAAAAGTATTTTCCTCCCTATTAGTTTCAAATTTGTACAGTAAAAGTGTTAAATAACCTAACCTAACAAATTCTTCTTTTTCTTCTTTTCGTTCTCTTCTTTCGCGAGACAAATTGTATACGTCTCGTGACTAAAACTCCCTTATATTGTTTTAAAACTGACATTAGCCGTGAAAATGACAAAATTGTACTTGTTGTACAGGATAAAATACACCCCTTATCATCGTTATTGTTACACTTCTCCAAAAAATTAACGCACGAGTGTTTCCACCTCTACCATGTATAACAGCCTCACATCTTTGGCCCATACTTGAAATCAATTGTCGTATTTCATTTTGGTCTATTTCGATCGGATTTAAATCCCGACTACTTGCTGGCCATTCCATAGTGTTAATTTCTACTTCTTCCTGATAATTTCCGACTATCTGTGCAATGTAAGGCCTGGCATTATCTTGCATTAGTAAGAAATTTTCGAATGGTACTATATCTTGCTCCAGGATCTCCAATATGTACCTTTCAGCTGTAACAGTTCCATTTTGTATGACGACTAGGTCCATACGTAATACTACCCCACACCATAACGGATCCTCAACCAAATACTGTGGGGTGTGTGAGAAGTTACACTGAGCATAGCGTTCGTTGGGTCGTCGCAACACACGAATACGTCTGTCGTTATTGTACAGGCAAAATCTGGATTCATCAGTAAACAACACTCGTTCCCAGTCAGCCTAAAACCAATTAAGGTGACCTCTGCCAAAAGGTAGTCTCTTCCTTCGATGCTCTGCAGTTAATAGACGCGCTTAATAACCCGAGAAATAGTGTAAATAGAAATTTTAGTTAAGGTATTAATTCTGATTTTTTATTATCTTCATTTTTCCAACTCTGATACATATTTAAAATAACCCTCTGACACTGAATGTGTAAATTTTTATTGCAAAACTCGTTACTAACCTCACCTGTTGGCGATATCATATATTCTGAATTTTAATTTTGATCTGGATTTCCATTTTCTGATTCAAAAGGTCTCCAAAACGCTGCCATAATATATACGGGGTTGGGATAAAGTATGGAACCAAGTAAATATCTTTTAAACGAAAAGAACGATATTTATGAAAATTTGCAGGTAAGTGCAATGGAACAAAACGCATCTGATGTACATTTTTTTGATAATAATATACTTCCGGTTTAACCGGAAATGCCATCAACTTCTTTAGTTTAAATGGGATACCCTATATATTTTTACAGATTTTGAAAGAGCTTATTTTGAATTCATACATACTGAGTTTAGTGTAAAAAAATTTGTAAAAACGAGGAATATAGCATTTTAACCAACCTCCTTTGAGTTTTTTGGATCAGAGCAAAAAACTATTTAGATAAACTAATTAATGTTGTTTGTATGCATGGTAATAAATAAACAAGTACTGTTTAGTACGTCTTTTGTTCTTCAAGTGTCAAATTCTAATTGACGGAAATAAATTGCACAATTTAGAATGGTTCAATTAAGTGAAAAAGAGCGTTTTGAAATTTTAATGATGATCGGTTATGGTGATCGTGTTATAGAACTCATGAAGAAGTGTGTCATATTTTTAATAATTTGCATCCGGAGAGAAATCCTATATCACGCTCAACAGTAACTAAAACATTACAACGTTTTAATACTACTGGGATGGTAAAAATTTTGCTAAAACCTGGAAGACCGCGGACTGCAACGAACAAAACTGTTAAACAAAATATTGCAATCGATTTAGAAGAATCACCTCAAACTTCCACCACAAATTTGGCACTAGAACATGGCATCAGTTGACGTTCTGTAGGAAAGATATTAAAAAGTGAAAAGTATCATCCGTATAAGGTACAGTTGGTTCAAGAATTGTCATACGATGATTTTGACCGACGGCTGGAATTTTGCGAACGGCTAATGGACATCTGTAATGTCGACGAAAATTTTGCTTCTAGCATAGTTTTTTTCCGATGAGGAAAAAATTGTTTAAATGGAACAGTTAATCGCCATAACTCAAGGTATTGGTTAAATGAGAATCCTCATTGGATTCATCAAGCACATACCCAGCATCCACAGAAGTTAAATGTTTGGATGGGAATTGTCGAAAATAAACTTATAGGCCCATTTTTTATCGACGGAAACTTGAATGGTGACAAGTATTTGGATCTACTAAATAACGAAATTATTCCTGCACTTCAACAGAATGGGCAATTACCACAAAATATTTGGTATCAACAAGATGGAGTACCTCCCCACTATGATAGACGGGTTAGGGATTTTCTGGATGCGAATTTTCCAAATCGATGGATTGGACGTAGAGGATTCATAGAGTGGCCTGCTCGTTCTCCGGATCTTAGCCCGTTAGATTTTTTTCTTTGGGGTTATCTAAAATCACGTGTTTACGTTAGACGACCAACAAACTTACAGGAATTGAGACAAAGAATTATTGATGAATGTGAACTAATACGTGGAGAAGTCTTGGAAAGAGAAGAATAGGATGGCATATTGTCAGCAAGTAAACGGCGAGCATTTTGAACATTTGAAGTAATTTTGTTTCTCATTATTCTAAAATAATGAAATGTACATCTATTGTACTACTAACAGTGAGTTATTCCTCGTTTTTACAAATTTGTTTACATTAAACTCAGTATATATGAATTCAAAATAACAAGCTCTTTCAAAATCTGTAAAAATATATAGGGTGTCCCATTTAAATTAAAGAAGTTGATGGCATTTCCGGTTAAACCGGAAGTATATTATTATCAAAAAAATGTACATCAGATGCGTTTTGTTCCATTGCACTTACCTGCAAATTTTCATAAATATCGTTCTTTTCGTTTAAAAGATATTTACTTGGTTCCATACTTTATTCCAACCCCGTATATGTAACTAATTTAAGGTTATCAATTAATATGGCCAAAATTTATAATATGTAAACCAATTATTAAAAATGAATTACCCCAAATTTCCCCAAATAAAAATCTGGACTCTCCGCCTCGGCACTAGACACTAGACTTATGAGTTATATAAAAACTGGCGCAAAAAAACAACCCGAGACCCCTGCACGTAACAGAATACAGCGGACCATTAAAATCCTTCGACAAGTCGCTTGCGTACCCCACTTGTTTTCTCGCCGTACAACTACCAGTCTAGAGACTGGGACACCCGGTATATTAATTTTTCAAAGTGATGCGTTAATTTCTTTTGGAGAAGTGTATTTAATATGATTTTGTATTGAATTCTCTTAGAATACTTTCACTTAAAGTTTAGTAGAAAATGACACAAATTTACTGATTTTTTAATTTGTTATACTTTGGTAGTAATTTTCACATGATATTTTGTATGCTATTGAAAATTCCAAGCATAGAAAATCATCAATCTCTTGTTTAAATTATTTTGTTAAAAGTATAAGATTCAAAACTAAACTTTGAGGTATTTATAGGGAGATTTGTGGAATCTTTTCCATTATATTATTTATTATTTATTTATATTACTTGAATTTATTTATAAATAAAACGATACATGTACTGGTTTAGCGACGTTTACATTTTCAGAAAATGTCAGAAGAGATGTACAATGAGATGGTAATTGTATTTTGAATTTTATAAATTTTTGAGAATGTGACAATGTTTGTGTACTGTCTGTTGGACATAATCATTGCTATTTTTTTTTTCATTCGACTGCTTATCCGCTACAAGTGATCTTAGCTCGTACATAATAAACAATTTTTATTTTTCCATATTATTTTTATCGTTAATTTTCGTTAGACTTTGTGGAAATCTTAAAAATGACATTGTAAAACGTCGTTATCTAAATTCTTTTGTTTGCACCACGCGCTTAAATCCGACTATTCGAGAAAATAAGATAAATAAAATGCCAAATCTCATTTCGACCTAATTTCCGAGGTTCGGGCATTTTATTCGAATACAGGGTGCGGCGAAAACGAAGATTCCTAGAACGAAAAAACTTTTTTGAGAAATTTTTTTAAATTCAACAGTAAATTTACTAGTTTTTTATCTATTAAAAAGGAAAAGTGAGTAATAGTTAAGATAAGCAATTTTTAATTATTATTCCAGACCCCGCGGGAATATTAGATCTACAGGGTGAGTCAAAATAATTACGAAAAATGTAATAGATACTCCTTGTCGAATAGGCTGAAGATGATTATAAAAAACGTTGGGACCCGTCATCTTTGAAATTCAAATGTGACCTTTTTAAACATAAATGCCATTTTTGGCATCTCCGTGCTGATTCTGTCCTCCCCAACCGCTTTTCAACACCAAAAGTTCGGACTTGACAAAGGTTGCCATTAACAACTGGACCAATGCCTTGTACTGACCAAAAAAATCAGTTTTAAACTAGAAAAAATCCCAAATAAAATACCGGCTGGTCGATATTTAAATTTTTCATGTTTCGGCAAATGTTACGCCGCTGTTTTAAATGAATGTGTTATGTTTATCGTATGGATATAAAAAGTAACGAAATTAAGGTATGTTAATTGACACAACTATATTTAGAAAGAGGATTATTTGATTTTGAAAACATCGAGAGAGCGTTCCTTGCATATTTCAACTATGTAGCTGATTTACATACGAGGGTATACCGAATAGGAAATTACGAAATTGTAGGTGGAATTTTAAATCGAATTTCATTCAAGTAATTTCTTACGATTTAAGCATAATCGGGTGTTGCTCCGTCTTGGTGGAACCAGATATTTTCATCCGAAATAAACAATTGATAAAATTTTCAATCTTATCAGTAGAAGATTCCGGTTTTTATACTGCTTTTTTTGAAATCCACTAACAATCCAAAAATGTACAGGGTGGTCCTTAAGTAATTGTACAAAAAGAAACAGTAGATTCTACACTCTAACATATTACGATTTAACCCAACTTACTTTAATAAAATGTTGATATTAAGAAAGATACAGGGTGGTAAAGTTGAAATTTAAAATTTAATTTTTCGCCATAACTTTCATGTTTATGGAGATTTATTTACAAAAATTTATAAGTAGAGGTTTTGAGTATGAGGAATTATAATTTGATGCATAATTTTGATGTATCTCATAGAGGACGCCACATATATGCCACATATTTGACATAAATTTGCGCTTAACTTTTTTGCTCTTCGACTTAACCACATTTTTCTGATAAAATATGCAAGATACGATATTTCAACAAAAAAAAGGTGTACTTGTTAATAACTTCAAAACTGAACAGTTTTTGAGATAATCGCATTTTACATATCAGCTGCATAACTCCGTGTAACGCAATTTTTCCAGGCAATGAATGATAAATAGAAAAAAACATCAATAATTATAAATTTTGGTATGGAATATCTTCAAATAAAGTTGATAGTTTCCAAAACATTAAAGAAAAAATACTATAGACTATTATTTTTTTACATACATCATTAAGATAATTAATAATCTGTTATTGGATTTGACATCAAACATTTTACATTTGATATTAAATTAAAGTCATAATAATATCATATTTTATTTTCAATTGAAAATAAGAAATAGTTTAACTGAATAACATAAAACTTTTTATCAAAGTAAGTGTTCGATATGTCCACCATTTTCTTCAATGCATTTATCAATGCGTTCCATAAAAGATCGTCTCATATTAAATAGCATCATTGGTTGAAAAGAAACAGTTGCAGCATTTATTTCTTCCCAAAGTTGGTTGCGGGTGTTTATGACATTTTTGTAGACATGTTGTTTCATTGCTCCCCATACACCAAAATCGAGCGGATTAAATTCTGGGCTACGTGGTGGCCAAGGAAAATGACTACCACGACCAATCCAGCGTTCAGGAAAGTTGTTATCTAGGTATGTTCTCACTGCTCTTGTATAATGTGGTGGTGCACCATCTTGCATGAACCACATATTTTGCCTTAAGTTTAATGGCAAATCTTCCAGCAAATCAATAAAATCATTTTGTAAAAAAAAGTAAATAGTTATCACCATTTAAATTACGAGGTAACTCGCATGGCCCTAAAAAATGATTTCCAATGATTCCACACCATACGTTTATTTTGAATTCATGTTGAAAATGCCTTTCTCTTTTAACATGAGGATTTTCAATATCCCAGTAATTTATAATTATTGATGTTTTTTTCTATTTTTCATTCGTTGCCTGGAATAATTGCGTTACACGGAGTTATGCAGCTGATTTGTAAAATGCGATTATCTCGAAAACTGTTCAGTTTTGAAATTATTAACAAGTACACCTTTTTTTTGTTGAAATATCGTATCTTTCATATTTTATTAGAAAAATATTGTTAAGTCGAAGAGCAAAAAAGTTAAGCGCAAATTTATGTCAAATATGTGGCATATGTGGCGTCCTCTATGAGATACATCAAAATTATGCATCAAATTATAATTCCTCATACTCAAAACCTCTACTTATAAATTTTTGTAAATAAATCTCCATAAACATGAAAGTTATGGCGAAAAATTAAATTTTAAATTTCAACTTTACCACCCTGTATCTTTCTTAATATCAACATTTTATTAAAGTAAGTTGGGTTAAATCGTAATATTTTAGAGTGTAGAATCTACTGTTTCTTTTTGTACAATTACTTAAGGACCACCCTGTATATGAGGGTTGTCTGAAAAGTTTCCGACTTAACAAAGATACTAGACATTTTTTCTTCAAATTAATTTTTATTTTTCTACATAATCTCCTTGTAAGTCTAGACACTTCTCCCAGCGATGCTTCCATCTCTTCAACCCGTCCAAATAGTACTCGGCGTCTTTCTCTGCAAAATGGTTGTTTACGAAGGTGATGGCCTCCTCATTCGACGAAAATATCTGTCCCCAGAGTGCAACTTTTAGCTTAGGGAACAAAAAAAAGTCACTTGTAGCTAGATCTAGTGAGTAAGGAGGGTGGTCAAGCAGTTCAAACCGTAATTCGTGGATTTACGCCATGGCAACCGCTGAGGTGTGAGACGGTGCATTGTCTTGGTGAAACAAAATTGTTATTTCTGCAAATGTGGCCGTTTTTCCGCAATTTCTGCCTTCAACTTGTCAAGTAATGATGCGTAGTATGCTCCTGTAATGGTTTATTCTTTTTGAAGATAATCGATTAAGATAACTCCATGACTATTCCAGAAAACAGTTGCCATCACTTTCTCAGCCGAAGGAACAACCTTTTCTTTTTTTGGAACCGATTCCCCCTTCGCATTCCATTGTTTTAACTGTGTTTTTGTTTCTGGAGTATAATGGTGTATCCAAGTTTCATCTACAGTAATTAATCGGCGCCAAAACTCTGATTTATTGCGCCAACAGAGAGTTGGAAATGTTCATTCGAACACGTTTTTGGTCCAAAGTGAGCAAACGCTGCACCCAACGCTCGGACAGCTTTCTCATGCCTAAATCTTGATTCAATATCCGACAAACACGTTCTTTGGACATGTTTATAGCCTCTGCTATCTCTCTAATTGCAAGATTCCATAGATCAGAAAAAGCCTTCACTATGCATCTTTGTTGATCTTGCGAAGGCATTTGATACAGTTGATCGTACGAAATTAATGGATGCGTTGGAAAATGTTGGGTCTCGGGGTGTTGCTTACAATCTAATAAAGAGTTATCTAGAAAATAGAAAACAAACAGTCAATATTAATGGTACTTTTAGTGATTATCAAGTCATAAATGGATTAGTTTAGTGATTTTTTTTTATATTTGCATCTTATAAAATAGGTTTTTAGTGGTTCAACTGTACAAATAAAATTTTTATAAAATTAATCCTCTAGCCATAATCGGCTTTTGAAATATAAATTTAATGGTTACATACGTCATAAGTGGTAAGTGACGTATTTCAATAAGATTGGTAGAAAATAACACCTTCTCTTGGTGTTATAGCGGTTCCTTCAAAAATAACCAATAGAAGTAATTGTTCTCTCGAGGAGCAACCCTTCTATCGGTACAGTGAAAGAACGAATTTCAAGAATACCGTTTTGGCATTTTTAATAGAACCACGCCCACTTTCTATTGGCTGTTCTATTCTATCACCGTCAAGAATAGGGGTCTTGTTTGTTTATTACAGATAAACACGATTTTCTCTCCTGTCATATATCTTGTCAACTGGTACAATCAGTTAGTCACAGAACACGGTGTTTTGTGCCGCCAGTTCTTTGAGAATACTTGAAACGAACGTAGCTAAAATATGACAACGTTGACTTTTAAACACACAAAGTAGGTATCTTATCCTAAATATATATTGCTATCATTTTGATTAATATGATCCTACTAAACTAGTCCATTGTGGTGTCCTTCAAGGAACAGTTCTTGGACCCCTATTATTTAATCTGTATTTAAATGATTTTTTTGAACAAGAAATAAATGGTGAAATCATCAGCTTCGCAGATGATACCGCGATATTTTATCGAGACAAAACTTGGGAATCACTAAAGACTATTGCCGAGAAAGATTTTCAAAAGATTATAAATTTCTTTAACTATAAATCACTTACAATTAATTTCGAAAAGACATTCTACATCCCGTTTACTTCATATAGTAATAATTTACCAGCATATAAGGATATAACTATAAAATCAACTCAAAACATTAAATACCTTGGAATATTTATAGATTAGATAATCACTTAAAATGGGATGTACAAATCAACTCTGTTATTAGAAAATTAAGACATCTAGTGTACAAATTTAAAAATATTTATCCAACCTTTTGCATATTAACCATTTAAAATTCTTTACTATGTAGAGTCTCATCTATACTACGGATTAATCTCTTGGGGATCAGCAGGAATTGTCCTACTAGAGAACCTTCAAAAAATCCAAAAGGCTATAATAAAATCGATATACAAAAAACCCCGCACTTAACCCTCTGATGTCCTTTATGTTGAAACTAAGATATTCAACATGTACCAATTGTATGCCAAAACTTTACTCTTGCATTTCCACAAACACAAAAAGAACGCCAGCTTGATTTCTCACTCATATGACACCCGATATACAGGGTGTTTCTTAAGTAATCTAAAATATTATATGGGGCGCTTCGTTACTTAATTTTAAGACGAAAAGTTCATATAAACATGTGTGATAGGTGTTGTCGTTTATGAGATACAGGGTGTTGTACGTGAAATTAATTTTTCTTGGTGACGCTACTGATTTATATTTTTTTGTTATTTTATTACAAGCAACATGTGTTAAAAAACATAAAGAAAAAATAATACATTTCAGAGCAAATGTTCAAAATGTCTACCTCCAGCTAAAATGCAAGAATCCGCTCGATGTCTAATGGATTGTCGAATACGTTCGAAGATACCAGGATTGTTACGAATAACATTACAGCCGTCTATGATACGATTTTGAAGATCTTGTACGTTTAATATCAGTGTTGTGTAAACAAACGATTTCAAATATCCCCACACATAAAAATCCAAAGGATTGTGTCCAGGTGATCTAGGGGGCCACGGGTGTGGAGATCCTCGTCCGATCCAATGGCCTGGAAAAACATTATTTAAAAACTCGCGTACAATCACTGAAAAATGTGGAGGAGCTCCGTCATGCATGAACCACATGCGCCTTCTAATAATAATAGGTACATCTTCCAAAAGAAGTGGAAGTTCATTTTCTAGAAAATTTTGGTATGTCTCACCGGTTAACCGTACAGGAAGGAAAAATGGTCCAATTAAATAATCATCGATGATGCCAAGCCAAACATTGACCGAAAATGTTTGTTGAAATCGTTTTACACTTATGGTATGGTTCATAATCCCATGTCTAGAAAAGTTGGCTTCATCCGTAAATAGAATATTGGCCACAAAATTCGGATTGTTCGCGATTTCACGTAAAATCCATTGACAATACTGTATGCGTAATGGATAGTCAGTAGGTAACAAATGTTGAACACGTTGAACGTGATATGGATACAATAAATTATCTTTTAGAATATTCCAAACAGTTTTGTTACTAACATTTACTTCATCTGCAACTTTTCTTGTACTCGTTTCTGGATGTTGGTCAATAATTTGAAGAATCTGGTTTTCCAATTGGGGATTTCTCACAGTTCTGGGTCGTCCAATAATATTCTTCGATTTAGCAAAAGTTCCAGTTTCTTGTAAACGAATATGTAACTTAGTAAACGTATCTGAACATGGTAAACGATTATTTGGATAACGCTGGGCATACGTACGTCTAGCTTCTAAGGCATTACCATTCGCTAATCCGTACAAAAAATGCATATTAGCCATTTCAACATTAGTAAACACTGGCATAGTTATTAACTAAACACAGAGTCAATCAAATAAAAATGTACGATTTTTGCGTTGGTTTTCAAATTTGACACTTGTCAACATTATTTCAAAGGACACTTAGAATAAGCATGTTTTTGTGTATTACTTCTAAAAACCAGTAGCGTCACCGGGAAAAATTAATTTCACGTACAATCAGAACTGACTTATTACAATAAATTCAACACCCTGTATCTCATCAACGACAACACCTACCACACATGTTTATATGAACTTTTCGTCTTAAAATTGAGTAACGAATCGCCCCATATAATATTTTAGATTACTTAAGAAACACCCTGTAGAATTGAATCTTTTACTGTACCTAAAGCAGAAAAATCTATTGGACAGAGATGCTTTACATTTTTAGGTCCAAAACTCTACAACGAATTAGATTCAGAATTTAAAATCTATCAATTGTATCGGGTTGTTTAAAGGGAAAGTTAAGCAGTGGTTGCTAGTAATTGAGCTGCAACGATTAAAACAATTTCTTAATTTAGACATTTAGACGAATAAGACGTTTTGGCCTGTTTTCATACCGACCACACTGGATCCTCCCTTTAACTCCAGAACCACGACGTAATCGCCTTGAGTGGTGCAGAGAACGGTCACTCTGGGATCAGGAATGGAACAGTATTGTCTTTAGTGACGAGTCTCGATGTTGTTTAGGCATGCACGATGGTCGAACGAGGGTTAGAAGACGACGTGGTGGAAGGAGAAATCCACGGTTTTTTGTTGAAAGGCATGTTCATCAAACTGTTGGAGTTATGGTTTGGGGTGCTATAGCTTATGGTTCGAGATCACCTTTAATCTTCATCAAAGGTAACATGAACGCGCAGCGTTATATCCAAGAAGTTTTAGAACCCCATCTTTTACCCTATCTTGATACCCTGGCAAATCCAACTTTTCAACAAGGTAATGCCTGACCACATGTCGCAAGAGTGACAATAGACTTCTTTCAACATAATGTTGTCACATTGTTATCTTGGCCACCAAGATCTCTCGACTTATCCCCAATTGAGCACGTGTATTATGGGTAGGAGATTGCTCAATTTGCAACGTTTTCCTCAGACTCTAGAAGAACTTCCAGAGGAGTTGGTGGTTGCTAGGATTGAGACACCACAAGAGGACATTAACCACCTTATGCAGTAATTTTAAAATTTTTATCATTTACTTAATATGCCTCAGTAAGTACTTATACAAAATTTTATAAAAATAAAATCATTTAAACTGGGATTTTTTTGTCACTTATTAAATTTTCGTGTGGCATTGTGGGCCTGTGCCGCCCCACACTGTCGAATATCGAGAGAAAAAAATGAGCGCTCATTTTAATGAATCTTCCCTACTAGTGCAGTCGAATTACCTTTTTTTCATGACTTAAATCCGAATTAAGGTAGCTAAGTGGAAAGGGGTAGGTTTGATAATTACAAATCGAAAGGCGACCATCCAAGATCTTAGATGCGTGCGAGGGGTGCTTGGTAGGAGTGGAAAGGGAGTGAAACCGGTTTTTTGCAATTTGCAGCGTAAATACGCATTTTATTGAAAAAAGTTAAATGGAAAAGTTGTAGATAATAAAAAAATCGACAACTTTTGTCTGACACATTTTTTCACATAACCTAAAAATAAAGGCTAGAAAAGCGAAAAACCATAATTTTCGTTTTTTATTTTTTACTCAGCGAAAAATCAATATTTTGTTATGAAATTCAGTACAGTGATAGCTTTTTGTATCCCAAAAAAGTAGAATTTTTTTTTTACGATAACTCATTTTTTTTTTCGACATATTAACGATTTTCGAAAAAAAGATCTCATTTTGTAACGGCCCCCAAGGTCCTGAATTTTTATTTTAGACACCTCTTGAAGGTCTCATTTTTTTCGTAATGACTTTAATTTTCATATACAATAATAAAAAAATACTATTCCTAGCAAAAAAAATCGTTTAAAATCGAAAAAACTGAAAAATTCATAATTTTTCACGCGTATCTTTTTCCTACCCTTCTACACGTTATATTACTCTCAAAAATGTTTCATGTACATGCATTTAATTTATCACACTTTATTGCAGTTTGTAGGATTAAAATAAAGGAAATTATGGACGTCTATATTGATTAAAAAAATAAAAAAAATTATTTTATACGTGCATACGATGAATTATACAAAGAAAATACAACTTTACTGTTTCTTATTTTTAATTATATCTCGCCCTTTTGACTTGCGAATTACATTCTTCTTCCTCTTGTACTTCTACTTCATCGTCATCTTCATCATTTTCGTCTTCATTTTCATCATCTCCGTCTTCATCTTTATCCTGTTCGTCTTCATCTTCATTATCATTTTCTGATTCTTCTTGGTCAGATTCGACATTTTCTTCCTCTTCTAGCATGCGATTCTCATCTTGAAATGCATCGTTTTGGTCAACGTGTTCTGAAGGATGTACATCGGCAATTTCTGTGATTGATTGCTCGATATTAGTACAATCATTAACGCCGTAGCAATTCGAGCATAAATTCGTACACTTTAAACCGTGTTTTCGACAACTGCATCTTGAAGAACTGCAACCTTTTTTGCAACTGCAGGAAATTTTTTTAAGCAGACTGTCTGGAATTAACTGAAATATTTTTAAGACTAATATAACGTGTAGAAGGGTAGGAAAAAGATACGCGTGAAAAATGATGAATTTTTCAGTTTTTTCGATTTTTTTGCTAGGAGTAGTATTTTTTATTATTGTATATGAAAATTAAAGTCATTACGAAAAAAATGAGACCTTCAAGAGGCGTCTAAAATAAAAATTCGGACCTTGGGAGCCGTTACAAAATGAGGTCTTTTTTTCGAAAATCGTTAATATGTCGGAAAAAAATTGAGTTATCGTAAAAAAAAAATCCAACTTTTTTGTGATACAAAAAGCTATCACTATACTGAATTTCATAACAAAATATTGATTTTTCGCTGAGTAAAAAATAAAAAACGAAAATTATGGTTTTTCGCTTTTTTAGCCTTTATTTTTAGGTTATGTGAAAAAATGTGTCAGACAAAAATTGTCGATTTTTTTTATTATCTACAACTTTTCCATTTAACTTTTTTCAATAAAATGCGTATTTACGCTGCAAATTGCAAAAAACCGTTTTCACCCCCTTTCCACCCCTAGCACGCATCCCTCGCACGCATCTAAGATCTTGGATGGTCGCCTTTCGATTTGTAATTATCAAACCTACCCCTTTCCACTTAGCTACCGCAATTCGGACTTAAGTCATAAATTGGTCACTTTTTCACGTAATTCGACTGCACTATGACCTCGCTTCAATTTTACATGCCGCCATTGACGGACGCCTGTCGAATTATTTTGGGAAAATAAACAAAGTACTTAGAAAACGGTTTTTTTTTCATAGATTTCGCTGGTATCGATTAATTATGTTGCGGATTTTATCAACAACTTTGGGAGGTGTTTTAAATAGAGTAGTGATGATTGGAACCATTAATATTGTTTTGATTAATAGAAGACGCGCATTTCATTACTTATCTAAACGGATGGGAAATGGGAAATTTGGAATTTTAAATTTTTGATTCGATCGAGCTGAATCAAAATGTATTTACAGGCATTTTGGAACTTAAATTTAATTATAGATGTAGAATATATAGGATTTTTACGATAAGTTGACCATAACGTCATTCCTAGTTAATTATATTGCCAACAAAGTAACTTAAAAATAACTGACAGTAGATGAGATTTACTTGTAAGAGCTAGGAAAATTAAACGTGTACAGATTGGTAACAATTCGCGCTGTTACCACGAGCCAATTGCCACGCGTCTTTATTGTATTGTATACGTTTGACATTTAGAATTAGCACAGCACTACCAGTTAAACTTTTTTTTTTTTTTCGGGCTGAGATGGGAAACTCATGTTCGATGGGTCCTTATCCAGAACCCAACAGTGTTGGACTCACCCTAGAGAGGATGCCTACCAACCAAACCCACCTCAAAACTCGCCGTTACCCCCGCCTCGAAATCACTACCCTAGCATACTTCAAGACGGGCGGCGGTCCCTCACACACCCTTCACCCATTCATACTATTCGCCATCAGAACACTCTCTTCTCCTAACCATTCTCTCCACAACCTCGCTAACCTCTACCCATTCTTTCTCTCCTCTCAACATTATCTGCACCATGTTCTCCCAATACACTGCTACCCCGAGTCTCCTCTCCAACTTTTCTAGATCCTCCTTGTTGTTCCAACATCTAAATACATGACCTTCATCATCCTCCACCTCACACCTCACGCATATTCCAGCCTCTCTTCCCAATCTTGTGCAGATACCCTACTCTTGACCCATGCCCGGTGAGCACTTGGGTCAAAAAGTAGTTTACCTCCCCAAACTCTCGGTCCATCCACTCACTCCTACTCCCAATCGCCCTTTTTAATGCACCTTCATACCCTTCCCACCTTCTCATCATTTCCTCCTCCATCCAATCCTGAGCTTCCTCTTTTGTGGCACCCTTCCACCGCTGCCTCTTTGCCCTAGCCATCAGGTCCAATGGGTATGACCTTGACAGCACAGCTGCTGCTAATGCACCCACCGTCCTGTACCCCTGTACCACTCTCAACAAAATCCCCCTACCAGTTAACCTAGATGAAGGAAAAACAACTCTGCGTGACAACACCGCAAAATTTTACGCTCTGACGTCATTGTCAACTTATCGTAAAAATCCTATATTTATTCCAAGTAAGGGTTCGATTCGAAATAACAGTTTCAACATTTGTAAATATTTATAGGGAGAATAATACAAAAGGATTATTACGTAATACACGAGTGTAGAGCGATGCGAGAAATCCATTCAAAACATTTGCAAGTTTTAATACCAGTTTTCTTTGACTTTCATTTAATGTTCCCGCTAGTTTAGCCGTAAACTTGAGAAGGTATTGTTTGTTAAAATTATTGAAAGATCCAAATTTTATGAATATTTTTTTCAATTATTTAGTTATAAATATATTTATTTATAAAATACGCCATCGTTCAACCTGATCGAACAATGGACTAGTTTAGTGATTTTTTTTTATATTGCATCTTATAAAATAGGTTTTTAGTGGTTCAACTGTATAAGGTCGGCTGAAAAGTCGCCGGTCTGACCTATACATGACCTACAAAAGATTCGTGTAAAAATTTGACAGCTGTCGGACTATTAGTTTGTGAGATATTGCATTGCAATCATTGACTGGTACGCAAAATTCAAGCGTGGTGAAATGAGCACCAAAGACGGTGAACGCAGTGGACGCCCAAAAGAGGTGGTTACCGACGAAAATATCAAAAAAATCCACAAAATGATTTTGAGTGACCGTAAAGTGAATATGATCGAGATAGCTGACACTCTAAAGATATCTAAGGAACGTGTTGGACATATCGTTCACGAATATATGGGTATGCGGAAGCTCTGTGCGAAATGGGTGCCGCGCGTGCTCACAATCGACCAAAAACAGCAACGAATTGATGATTCTGAGCAGTGTTTGCAGCTGTTAAGTCGTAATAAACCCGATTTTTTGCGTCGATATGTGACTATGGATGAAACTTGGCTCCATCACTACACGCCTGAGTCCAATCGACAGTCAGCTGAGTGGACTGCGGCCGGTGAACCGCCACCAAAGCGTGGAAAGACTCAACAGTCAGCTGGCAAAGTTATGGCCTCAGTTTTTTGGGATACACACGGTATATTGTTCATCGACTATTTGGAAAAGGGAAAAACAATCAACAGCGACTATTACTGTGCATTATTGGAGCGATTGAAGACCGAAATCGAGAAAAAACGGCCCCATATGAAGAAGAAAAAAGTGTTGTTTCATCAAGACAATGCACCGTGTCACAAATCATCAAAAACGATGGCAGAATTGCATGAATTGGGCTTCGAATTGCTTCCTCACCCACCGTATTCTCCAGATCTAGCCCCCAGCGACTTTTTCCTTTTCTCTGACCTGAAAAGAATGCTCGCGGGAAAAAAATTTGGCTCTGATACTGAGGTAATCGCCGAAAATGAAGCCTATTTTAAGGAAAAACCGAAGGAGTACTACAAAAATGGTATCGAAAAGTTGGAAGGTCGCTATAATCGCTGTATCGCCCTTTAAGGCAACTATGTTGAATAAAAAAAATGAATTTTGTCAAAATATTGTGTTTTACTATGGTAGACCGGGGGCTTTTCAGCAGACCTGTTACAAATAAAATTTTTATAAAATTAATCCTCTAGCCATAATCGGCTTTTGAAATTTAAATTTAATGGTTACATACGTCATAAGTGGTAAGTGTTTCAATAAGATTGGTAGAAAATTTGCGATGTTGTCGATATGCTTTAATATTAACCGAGAAACTTATCTCTCTCTCTTATTTGTTGTCATTAAAAAGAGATAAACATATGGATATTTTTGTTCTCTGATTGACACTTTATCAAATAAGGAGTAAAACACTAAACAAAATTATTCTGCCATTTTCGTTAGTTTAGTTTGTTGTTTGGTTGTGTTTGGTTTATGAAAGAAATTACTTCTAAACTATTTTTGGTTCGAAAATAAAAATCCCTAACTCCTTCTCTTGGTGTTACAGCGGTTTCTTCAAAAATAACCAATAGAATTAATTGTTCTCTCGGGGAGCAACCCTTCTATCGGTACAGTGAGAGAACGAATTTCAAGAATACTGTTTTGGCATTTTCAATAGAACCACACCCACCTTCTATTGGCTGTTCTATTCTATCACCGTCAAGAATAGGGGTCTTGTTTGTTTATTACAGATAAACACGATTTTCTCTCCTGTCATATATCTTGTCAACTTGGTAATTTTAATCAGTTAGTCACAAAACACGGTGTTTTGTGCCGCCAGTTCTTTGAGAATACTTGAAACGAACGGAGCTAAAATGTGACAACGTTGACTTTTAAACACACTTCATTATTGGTTATTAGTTGGCGCTACGTTTAAAACTTACTAATTATTTATTGCTAAATTTTACGAAATGAGAAAAATTACTTGCAAAATGAATACCAATATAAGTAAGTAGGTATCTTATCCTAAATATATATTGCTATCATTTTGATTAATATGATCCTACTAAACTAGTCCTTTATTTCACAAATTAATTACTCCTTCAATCATTATTATTTTTTTCTGCGGTCTGGTGGAAAAATAGCATTTTCTACGTTCTTTGAGTGTGATAAAAACTTAACCCTGTAGATTAATTAGTTTCCACGTAATTGCCGTTTATCAATAAATTACTACGATTTCTTGTAAAAAGCCTAAATGCCACATAGATGATCCGATTTTCATTTTTAAAACGGATATCTAAATTATAAGGTGAGCACTATGAAATGTATATCTTGAATGTACGTTAAATCATCGCGAAAGGCGTTAAAAAGTTGTGCGAACGTGACTCTCCCTAGCGGCGCCGTGGAAAACGGCAGGGTGGTGGGTAGGGCGAGCGCGGTAGCATTTTATGTTTGATTTAATTATTTACTATATAACGAAAGGTAGTTTATCCGATTTTTTGATACTTTTGAACAGAACAAATCGAGGTAACGAAAATTAACTTCCGTCATTTCCACAAGTCTAACTATTTTTTTTATTTATTATTTGTTTTTCCGAATTAAATTTTAAGAAGAGCCAAGATCACTGTGTGTACATATTAATCCAGTTTATGTGTAACCAAATATCACGAGCACTTATTTACTAAAAAAAAAAATCAAAATCA
Source organism: Ophraella communa (assembly GCA_035357415.1). Taxonomy (NCBI): domain Eukaryota; kingdom Metazoa; phylum Arthropoda; class Insecta; order Coleoptera; family Chrysomelidae; genus Ophraella; species Ophraella communa. Next base: position 29,915,049 of record CM068992.1, on the reverse strand, counting down.
TTTCATACTAACTAGAACGAAATTTCAATCAGTCGAGCATTTTTCGTTTTTCCGTTTGATTTGGAGGAAAAAATATAATTTTTTACCATTTACATACATATCATTGACAGCTCTATTGTCGAAATGTTTGTATTGTCAAAACAGATGCAACAATCAAAATTCGTAATTAACGGGCATAACCATAAGAGTAACAAGGTCCTTCGAAAAACACCACCAACTTTTTTTAATTTTATTTTTATTACCCCTGTATATCTGAAATTTTTCTTTAAGATTTCTACGAAAATAAACTTTGACATTTCAAAATAACCCACAGTGGAAAGAGTGACAAAGAATGAATGGAGATAAACAGGACGTAGAACCAGACAGGAAGAAGTGTCCACGTCCACTAAATTGTGCATCATTCATTGTTTGGTTTGCACAGTATTTTTCCCATCAAAATACTCTTTTTTTCGTTCAACGTACTATAAGATACAGAGCGTTGATTTACCTACGATTTTCACACAAACGTGTCCATAACTTCTCAAGGACTCTGTATAACGTATACCGAATTCGGTGTAATATACAGGGGTTCCCATTTAAAAAATCATATGTTTGGTTTGTAACGGAGTTATACAACACTCTGTATAGTTTAAGGTAATTTCAAAATATGGACCCTAAAGACATCTACTTATTTTTTTGAATAACATTTTTTGATATCTTCTAAAAGAACCCATATACCGAACTTTGTCATAAGATTGGTACACACTGTATAATACTAGTTACCATAGAAAAAGTTGATGGTTAGTTTCGTGGGATTGTTTTAAACTCAGAGATCCCTATATACAGGGTGGTATATCTATCGACTGGAAAAGTATTTAGGATTGATATTTTTTTATTGTAAATGTCAACGTTTCGGGAAACGTACCGTTATTATTTTCAAATTTAAAATATGAACATTTCGAAAAAGATATTTTAAATTAAGATTAGTGTACGCATCCCCTCCCCCTTTCTCTTTAAAATACATCGTAGTCACGATGAAATAACGAATTTATTGTTGTTCAATTTCAAGCCGTTTTTTCGAAAGTTTCTAGCAAAATTCTACTACAAAATTGAATATCTCTAGCGAGTTAAGTGCATAAGCGACAGAGAGGTGAACAAATACAGAGTGATTACGAATTAACTGTACATTTTGTTGTAAAATTGTAAGAATATTTGCTGGAGACTGTCGAAAAACGTTTTCGTTTTTCGTTTTGTTTATTTTCCCACTCTACCCCCCCCTTAAAGAAATATTTACCGTATACTACATTTTGTGTATTTGTTATTTTTTTCCCCAAATTTTTGCTGCCATAAAAAGGGAGCTCACTCTCCAGGCCCGCGTACGCTTTCGATGGGCATCTATCCTATACAGAATATTAATTCCTGTATCCTGGGCCAACAGGACGTAAGTTTAACAAAATAATCATCGTTATAATTGGCTGTTTGTATAAAAAAAATATATTCAGGGGTTATTTTTATTTTTTTTTTTTCATTTATTCGACGACGTCATAAGCAGTTTTGGGATCAATAAAATTTGCCAAAACAGATACTCATAACTCATCCTACCAATTGGTTTAGCGTCTCCGATTTTGCTGAAATTTGGGCATTTTTTTGGTACTCTTCTGAATTATTTCAATTTTTTTCATTCTGTCATAAAATTGAGTCTTCTTTTTTGAAGAATTAATCGAACATTTTATGCAAAAAGGTGTTCGTTAAAAATTTTATGTTTTTTTTTATTTCAAAGATAAAACAATGATTTTAAGATTGTTTATAGGCTTTAATTTTTTTGAAATATTCAAAAATTCTACTACAGAAAAAGTTTTATTTGAGCAAGAAATCAGTCTTAGTGCGAGCGATCCAATCTACAGTGTGTAAAAGCCAAATGGAATAAATTTATTATTTCGGTTACTGTACATATTTATAAAAAATCCCGAAACACGTCAAATTTAAATTATAACTTGACATTCTTTAACGTGAAAATGCAACCCCTACCTTCAATGGGAAGTATAGTCTTGTGATATATCATTTGAAAGGTCTCTTCATTCTCTATTCAAAAATGTTATTGTTTTTAAATTTAATGCAAAAATTAACATAAAAAAAAATAAAATCATGTTGTTACCGAAATTCGCTAAAATATACTCGAAACTTATTACAATATACGTAAAACTTATTTCCCGTTTAGGTCTTGATAATGAGAAAGTGAACAAAAACCATAGCAATGTGGTTTTTAGATGGTAACCATTAAAAAATTTTAAAGAATTTCCTTGGCAACGCTATTTTAACAAGCAGTAGTAAATTTTTTTATTTAAGGTGTCATTGTTGTAATTTAAGTATAAAGTTTGTTCAATTCAATTCTGAAAAATGGTTAGATTAACGGAAATGCACAAAATAACAGTTTTACAAATGACTGGTTACGGAGATAACATCCGAACACAATAGGAAGTAACTCGCCTATTTCACGAGAAATTTCCTAATTTACCGCCTATATCCCAAGGAACAATAAGTAAAATAGAAAGGCAGTTTCGCGAGTTTGGTCATGTAAGGCAGATAAAAAAAGCAGCTGCCAATGCACTGAGTGATGAACTCAAATTAGATGTGTTGCTTGAGTCTCAGGAAAATCCACATACATCGAGTAGACATGCATCCACTACATTCAATGCTAGCCATACATCGATAGCAAACATATTAAAAGAAAATAAATTGCATCCGTATAAGATGATACCTACTCAGAAGCTCATGGAAGACCATTTTGATAGAACTTTTTTTGTGAGCAAATGATGGACATGTTGGATAACAATATTATCCAATTAGAAGACGTTATGTTTTCTGATGAGTGTACTTTTTTACTGAACGGTCATGTTAATCGGCAAAATTACCGCTACTGGTCCACGGAAAATCCTCACTGGATGAGAGAAGAACACACTCAATACCCTCAAAAGGTTAATGTTTGGGAAGGGATTGTAGGGAACAATATCATTGGTCCCTTTTTTATTGAGGACAACTTGAATGGCAACAATTATTCGGCACTACTTCAAAATGATGTCATTCCAACGTTGGCAAATTTATATCCTGATCCAGGTAACCCTCAAGTTCCAGCGAATACGATATGGTTTCAGCAGGATGGAGCACCACCACATTACCAACTTAATGTCCGGCAGTACCTCGATACAATATTTCCCAATCGGTGGATAGGGAGGCGAGGATCGATTGAATGGCCAGCGCGATCACCTGATCTTACATTATTAGATTTCTTTTTATGGGGATATGTGAAGAGCCATGTGTACAAAACTAAACCTTCTGATTTAAATGACTTAAAAGAACGAATAACGCTTGCGATTAGGTCGATCACGCCTGGTATGTTAAATAATGTTAGAAGACAGTTTTATTTGAGATTAGGATGTTGCCAAGACGTTCGCGGAGAACATTTTGAACATCTACTTCATTAACATTCATTGTTCTTTTTCGTGTTCTACATTTTATTACGTTTTGCATTACATTTTAGTTTTTGATTGTATTGTAGCGAATTTCGGTAACAACATGATATTAATTTTTTTATGTTAATTTTTGCATTAAATTTAAAAACAATAACATTTTTGAATAGAGAATGAAGAGACCTTTCTAATGATAAATATATCACAAGCCTATACTTCCCATTTAAAAAATTGGGGGTTGTACCTGTCATTCTAAGGGGGTTGAAGGTAGGGGTTGCATTTTCACGTTAAAGAATGTCAAGTTATAATTTAAATTTGACGTGTTTCGGGATTTTTTATAAATATGTACAGTAACCGAAATAATGAATTTATTCCATTTGGCTTTTACACACTGTATATTTGGTACAACGCAATGATACTTTTAGTTTAAGCTTTTGAATAACGTATATGTTTAATTCTCTATAGCTTAATATGATTATTCAACTTTATTCTAAACCTCTTTCAGTCAATTTCGAAAAATTTAAAAAGATAAATCGTTAGCAAATACTCTTTAGATTCCCTTAATTTTCCGATGAGACATAATTCTACAACGTTGACAAAAATTTTCTAGATACTTTTTGAACCAAATTTGATAATATTAAAGGTTCTATAAATGTTTAAATTTTGCTTTTGACAGATGGTTGGTCCAGATTATAATTTTTTAATTTTCCAGGACTCTAATACGGATACATATATTCTTCATCTGTTAATGTACCTGTTATACACCTACTTTTTTTGAAATTTTTGCTTTAATGCTGATTTGTCACAATTATTTAAGCATTTCTTGTTTTTCACAAATTTGATACAGATATTCAATAATTTTCAAATGTACTGTAGGTACTGAAGTTTGAAAATGTTCTTATGGAGATTTGTGTGTAAATAAAATTTTGTTGGAAACATGTCAGGAGTGCCAACCGGACATTTGACAGATGACAGGTGATAACAGCGCCACGTAGTAGCCGATTGATGATTTTTTAAGAATTAAAATAGTAAAAGTGACTTATTACAGTACGAGATAGATACAAGAATATCTAATCGAGTACCGTAATAATTACTTCACGGACGTGTATCGTACTATATTTTTTTTCGTACTGCCTTTGGTTTTAATCGCAATAAAATTACTTGATTTATTCTTAACATGGTTGATTTGCTTTATAAATAAAAAATGAACAGCGGTAGAATTGAAGAGTATTGTAACTAACCTAACCAAGCAATTTATTTGTGTTCTCCATATATTTTGAAAAGAAAAACAATATAGCAAGTTGCATATACCCCGAAAATGCATGGCTTCAATAAAACCAGACATTGACTAAAAGTAAAGCACTCAAAATCTTTCGATAAATATCCGAACCAATATATTGTACACAGGACGCTTGAAATAAATTTACGGTTTCCATCCGATACGTCTAAAGTTGGAAGCGACTACTTTTCAATCAGATTATGTGATTGAATTCATGGAAAATGCCATTTTCCGATTTTTTATTGGGCTATCGATTTCGGAGATCGTTACGTCAAGCCTGACAAGTTCGTAAGTGAAATTATTATCCGGCTCGAAGGACCAAAAGTTTCAAAAATTCATCTTTTTTGATTGTCTGAATGGAAAAATTCTTTTTTTTTTATTCGAAGAGTAGAAATTGCAGCAAAATTGAAAACGCCTAATCAATCGACAGGATGAGTTGGCATGTAATGCCACTTTTTACATTTCTTATTGTAAATTTTGTTTTGGTATTACCTTTAGATTATTTTTAGTTTATTTTTTTATAATTTTTCAGACCCCCTCGTGTTTATACCTAGCAAAATGGTTTCCCTTCCCAAATCCCATATTTAGAGACGAAAATCTTCATTGTAGATCAAGAAAAATGGTTCGTAATTAACAATTATACTCAAATAAAATATATAAATCTAATCCAGGCCATTTCTCTGGGATGTACTTTTGGAAATTGTACTATATATCCAAGTCCCCTCGTATTACCAAAATTATTCATCGGTTCTCATTTATCATTTTATCCAAATTAGGTTATCAAAAAACAGCCAATCTGATTTTGATACCCTAACCTTACTTATCATCGCACTCGATATATTATTAACAAAATTAATATGCACGTGTTTTTGTTTTTGTTTTATTTTTTTTATGGGATCTCTCTATTTTCTGGACTTTTTTTTTGTAAATGTAGTTTGATGACACTTGCATGACGTAATGTTAAGGGTGCGTTTCTCCCTCTACGATATAATCTACGTGTGCGAACGATGCAGGAAAAATTTTCGTATAAAATTACGTATTTTTCACTAGCTTATCGTCAAATGTTGATAACGCAGTGTAAATCAGTTAATATTAATTGTTGTTAAAAAAAATTATTGAAAAAATGTTCCGATAAGTGCTTTCAACACGTTTACACCTAATAAAGTTGTAATTATTATAATTTGATAAGGCAATTTGTACAATATTTATCAGTAGAACCGCAACCAATTCGTTTTAATCGGTTGTGACTAACTATTCCAAAGGTCGATTTTTTCGTGGATTTCTTAATTGAAAACGAAATATTAATGCAGTCAAAAAATGAGAATTTTTGGAAAGGGACAGCTAGATTTGGCAACAAGTAGATCGTTGATTTGTGTGGTGTAAACACCCTGTATATTTTGTATATTTAATTAAATTACTTTAGGTAAATATCTACGACCTAAAAGAGCACAGTTGTGTTATGATAACATCACGTTCAATGTCATAACGTTAACTAAGGTCCGGTAAATAAAACAGGTAAACATATTCAATGGTCTACGGATATAAATAGATAGACGTTATTCGCGTTCAAGTACAATATATGTTCACTATGTTGCTGAGTAAGCAAAATATATCTCATAGCAACTTAAATGTCACATTTGCAACACCTCCAACTGTTTTCTAATAGTTTTCTTGGTTTGTTTCCATGGCTCCTTTATTGTCTGTCTTTTAAATTCGTTCCTCCATTGATAGTTTAGATTAGGTTTGTGGTGAGTGGGTCTATAAGGCCTTCCATAAGCTGATTCGTTTGTTTAGTGAATAATATTTCAGGTACAATGTGTTCACAATATAGTTCCTACAATAAAAGGGGACTGAACCAGAACCTGATGGGTTCCTCCATGGAAATAGCTGATACATAAAGCAGTTATGCAAACTAGGACATTTTTGGGAGTTTCCATATCCATCAGTAACGTCCCTATCTGTAGGCTTAACCGGGCAATTATTCTTTTGGACTCAAGTGGCTCTTCGTCCTTATCATGGTTTTTTCTTTTCCCTCCTATGACAATGCATGATCTCCAGGTTTTTGAGTTGGAGAGGACTCGGAGGATTCATTTTACACTTGTGTTATTTACATAAGGAAGTTGCAGAAAGTATTTTTCAGGAAGTTGACTATAGGTCCTTCTTCCGAAATTGACTCGGTCAAATCTGGACTGATCTTGGTCTGCATTTACCATTGATACCTTTACGGATGTTGAGTCTTCACTTTTTTCGTTGGATTTGGTATAATTATCTCTGATTAGGGTCTTTTTGGCTTGATGGCACTCTTGGCCTTGGTTTTGGAGATGTCTAATAGCCTTGCAGCTGTGACTTCTTCGTCTGTCTTGCTGTCAACTTCCTCCAAAGTTGTGACGCTAACATCTTTTGTAGTTTCATGCCTTGTAGCCTTAGGAGGTCTCCCAGAAGATCTAGACCTTTTCACCTTAGGTTTTCCACAGGTTCTTCAGATTTAAGGAATTTGCACGCTTGTAGCATGTCGCAGTTTGGTCTGAGCTGCTTCTTAGGATCGAAAAGTCCTAGCTGCTCTTTCTCCGTTTTGAGTACGTCCAATGGAAAAGAAAATATTGTGGCTCTATTGAAATTTGGCTGTCCGCCCTGTACAACTGCCTAACTAATGACAATTTCTCGCACCGGAGGTACTAAAAACAATTTCGCGAGTTAAAAAAGATTGCGAATGATTTAATCAACGGTCAATTGCTTAATTGAATCAAGTCTCCTGACGCGCATAGGAGGTCAAATAAAATGTTTTTTTTTGTTCATTCTTTTCGCGCCTATATTAATTGTAATAATTGTAATTTTAGTTGTTTAACAGCCGTAGTTTTAAATTTAAAATCTGTTTATTGTTTTATTTTCAATAAAAAAGTTTTATCAGTTACTGTTTTGGGGTCGATGTGTGCTAATATCGGAACTAAAAATCTTGACGTATTTCCTGTATTTAATCCACACGTATATATACAGTGTGTAAAAGCCAAATGGAATAAATTCATTATTTTGGTTACTGTACATATTTATAAAAAGTCCCGAAACACGTCAAATTTAAATTATAACTTGACATTCTTTAACGTGAAAATGCAACCCCTACCTTCAACCCCCTTAGAATGACAGGTACAACCCCCAATTTTTTAAATGGGAAGTATAGGCTTGTAATATATTTATCATTTGAAAGGTCTCTTCATTCTCTATTCAAAAATGTTATTGTTTTTAAATTTAATGCAAAAATTAACATAAAAAAAATTAATATCATGTTGTTACCGAAATTCGCTAAAATATACTCGAAACTTATTACAATATACTTAAAACTTATTTCCCGTTTAGGTCTTGATAATGAGAAAGTGAACAAAAACCATAACAATGTGGTTTTTAGATGGTAACCATTAAAAAATTTTAAAGAATTTCCTTGGCAACGCTATTTTAACAAGCAGTAGTAAATTGTTTTATTTAAGTTGTCATTGTTGTAATTTAAGTATAAAGTTTGTTCAATTCAATTCTGAAAAATGGTTAGATTAACGGAAATGCATAAAATAACAGTTTTACAAATGATTGGTTACGGAGATAACATCCGAACACAACAGGAAGTAACTCGCCTATTTCATGAGAAATTTCTTAATTTACCGCCTATATCCCAAGAAACAATAAGTAAAATAGAAAAGCAGTTTCGCGAGTTTGGTCATGTAAGGCAGATAAAAAAAAGCAGCTGCCAATGCACTGAGTGATGAATTCAAATTAGATGTGTTGCTTGAGTTTCAGGAAAACCCACATACATCGAGTAGACAGGCATCCACTACATTCAATGCTAGCCATATTACATCGATAGCAAACATATTAAAAGAAAATAAATTGCATCCGTATAAGATGATACCTACTCAGGAGCATATGGAAGACGATTTTGATAGGAGAACTTTTTTTTGTGAGCTAATGATGAACATGTTGGATAACAATATTATCTAATTAGAAGACGTTATGTTTTCTGATGAGTGTACTTTTTTACTTAACGGTCATGCTAATCGGCAAAATTGCCGCTACTGGTCCACGGAAAATCCTCACTGGATGAGAGAAGAACACACTCAATACCCTCAAAAGGTTAATGTTTTGGCAGGTATTGTAGGGAACAATATCATTGGTCCCTTTTTTATTGAGGGCAACTTGAATGGCAACAATTATTTGGCACTACTTCAAAATGATGTCATTCCAACGTTGGCAAATTTATATCCTGATCCAGGTAACCCTCAAGTTCCAGCGAATACGATATGGTTTCAGCAGGATGGAGCACCACCACATTACCAACTTAATGTCCGGCAGTACCTCGATACAATATTTCCCAATCGGTGGATAGGGAGGCGAGGATCGATTGAATGGCCAGCGCGATCACCTGATCTTACATTATTAGATTTCTTTTTATGGGGATATGTGAAGAGCCATATGTACAAAACTAAACCTTCTGATTTAAATGACTTAAAAGAACGAATAACGCTTGCGATTAGGTCGATCACGCCTAATATGTTAAATAATGTTAGAAGACAGTTTTATTTGAGATTAGGATGTTGCCAAGACGTTCGCGGAGAACATTTTGAACATCTGCTTCATTAATATTCATAGTTCTTTTTTGTGTTCTACATTTTATTACGTTTTGCATTACATTTTAGTTTTTGATTGTATTGTAGCGAATTTCGGTAACAACATATGATATTAATTTTTTTTATGTTAATTTTTGCATTAAATTTAAAAACAATAACATTTTTGAATAGAGAATGAAGAGACCTTTCAAATGATATATCACAAGCCTATACTTCCCATTTAAAAAATTGGGGGTTGTACCTGTCATTCTAAGGGGGTTAAAGAATGTCAAGTTATAATTTAAATTTGACGTGTTTCGGGATTTTTTATAAATATGTACAGTAACCGAAATAATGAATTTATTCCATTTAGCTTTTACACACTGTATGCACGTTGTTAGAGGAGGGAATGTTCCATTTTTTTTCTTTTTAACTGGTTGTTTCTCTCTAGTATGTTAATTTTGCTTGCCATTATAGAAGGTAGAAGTCTTCTAAAATGGCTACAAGCTGCTTTTATTTTTTTTATCTGCTGTGTCATGATTACGATTTGATACGATACGCTTTTGATCAGATTTTTATCTACCTAGCAGGTTTAATATGTTTTATTCTAATAAAAAATATATTGATGAATTGATTTAGGGGCAGCAATAAGATTATTGTTTAGTTTAGTTTTCTATTGAAATGTAATTCAATGTCCGTTGGGACATATAGCCAAGGAAGTAGTTGTTTTTTCATAGAAAACGGTCAAGCTTGGTATAGAAACTGTTGTTTCTTTACCCTGGGTGCAGGTGGAAATAATTTTTTACTTTTTCAGTTTTTTTATGAGTCATTTTTAAGGAAAATTTTAGTAAAACAACAAAATTCATAATTTTTTTTTGAATTTAACATATTTTTCTAAATATTTATAGATACTTACGAGTTGCAAGAGCCGTAGAACGATTTCTAGAGTCTCAAAATTATTTTCTTACGTTGTAGAACTAGAAAAACAATATTTTAAGCATTTTTATAAAGATTTTTAGGAAAATACGTAATGTGAAAGTCATAGAACTAATTCTAGGGACCTATAATTAGTTTCTTTTCATTTAGAAAACATAATTCGTATTTTTTTGCAAATGTTTTGATAAAAAAAAGTATAGAATATGTTTCTAAAGTTTTATGGGAAAATATAAGTTACAAGAGTCATAGAATAATTTCTAGAGTCTCAAAATTATTTTCTTACGTTGTAGAACTAGAAAAACAATATTTCAAGCATTTTTAGGAAAATACGTTTTATCAGGGCCATAGAACTAATTCTAGGGCCCTAAAATTACTTTCTTAATCTGTTTGACCTCTAATAACAAAAATATAAATCAAAATAATAACATAAAACGACAAACAATCCTCCGGACTTTTACGCTTTTGACTTGTAACAGTGACGTACCAAATAATTTTTAAACTTGTTATATAAACAAGAGATTAAAATGATTTTTATTAAATTTACTCGGTAGAAAAATGTCGTAACGTATCAAATTGTATCATTTTCCATACGTGAATATTGACTTATATTATTATGACTATAGTTACTTACTCTTTGGTCGTGGTTACCCGTAAGGATCACCATGTATCAACCGATACTGCTCTATACCACCGAAGAACACGGTTGTTCATTGACCACATTTTACGTGAGGGTCGAACAACATGAACCAACACTCTTGATGATCAAAACCTGCAACAACGAGGTAAATATTAGACATTTTTTACGTATTTATTAACACTAGGGATATTTTTAAAAATCAACGTCAATATAAGTTGGTTAGATTTTGCCACCCCTCGGGTCCATATAGATTTGAATCCTTTAATCCCTGTATTTCGTTAAAATATCAAGTAAATCAATGCAGTACCAAACAATTGCGAGGTTTCAGTTATTTTTTAACTCCATTTCCTGTACTATTCCTATAGTCTATATAGAAAGGACAAGGAGTAATAAATCATTCATTTAAGTAGATTTCATAGACGTACCAAAGTATATTTTAAGAGGGTATACCGTAAGGTACATTTTGTATTGAACGAATGAGTTGCAGCTATGCTAAAGAATATACGATTTAGGTCAGAGGTAACGGGATGTACTAATTTTAATAAAAAAAAGTGATAGAGGTACATAAATTTTAGTAAGTTTGATAAAGAAAGGCAACATAATTTTAAATGGCAAGTGGCCTACTGTAATCGGCCTAATACGATTACACCTATTTACAGATTATTCGATTATTGAGAGGGATTTTCCAAACAACCCAATTTTCTTAGAAACATTATCGGGAATATTATTTTTAAAGAAAGTAGGTACATTAAATCAGTACTTAGTATTAGTTCTTTGAGTAAAGTTGTATGAAGTTGTATGGTTTTCATAATATTGTAAACAGTTGGAATATATTTAAAACATTTGTTGAATGTTGATTGTGCAAGTACCAAACAATGTCGATAAGCCAAAGACCATCTAAACGACCAAAAACAGGTCCATTATCTTTAAATGAAAAAACTCTGATATTGAATTGTTATACATCATTTAAAAACGAGGATCCAAGTGCAAGTGTTGATGATATTGTGGAATTAACGGCTGCTATGTTGTGTGTTGCTAAATCAACAATTTATAGATTACTAAAAGAAAGCAAGAATGGAACTCTTCAACCCCCTAAAACTCCTTCAGGGCGAAAACCAATTGAGATCGATGAGTCATTAAAACAAACACTAAGGCGTAAAGTCCATGGATTTTACTTACGAAAGGAAATTCCAACACTTGACAAAATTATGACATCAGTGCAAGAAGATACGGACTATACAAAATTCTCCAGAATGACATTATGCAAACTTTTGAAAGATGTGGGTTTCAGATATACGAAACATAATAGAAAATCTCTCTTGATAGATAAACCGGAAATAGTTTTTTGGAGAAGAGACTATTTAAGAAGCATTCGACATGCCAGAGAACAAAATTTGAAAATCTTCTACTTAGACGAAACATGAATAAATGCTGGATATACAGTTTCCAAATCTTGGCAAGATGAAAACATGAAAAGCGGAAGGCAGGCATTCGTGGAAGGTTTGTCGTTAGGTTTGCAGCCACCATCTGGAAAAGTAAAAAGACTTATCATTGTCCATGTTGGAAGTTCTGAAGGTTTTGTTGATGGTGGATTATTAACTTTTATTTCAAAACGCACGGGGGACTATCGCGAAGATATGAATGAAGATGTCTTAGAGGAATGGTTTGTTCAAATGTTGGATTTGATTCCAAAAGGGGCTGTTATTGTTATGGACAACGCAAGTTACCATTCACGGTTACGAGAAGCATTGCCCACAAGTCGTTGACGTAAAGCAGAGCTTTTGGAGTGGCTTATTTCGAAAAATATTAAGTTTCCAAAAGATCCACTAAGGAAAGAATTTTACAGAATTGCAAAAATGAACAAGAATAAATACAAAACCTACATTGTAGAAGACATGGCTTCTTCTCGTGGTATATCAGTTCCTCGACTTCCCCCTTATCATTGTGAACTTAATCCCATAGAATTAATATGGGCTCAGGTAAAGGAGGAAGTTGGAAAAAATACAAATTTTAAAATAAACGATGTTGTGAAATTGTTTGAGAGTGCTGTAAGTCATGTTAGTAAAGAAAATTGGACTCACTGTATCGAGCATGTTATCAAAGTAGAGGCAAATATGTGGAAAATTGACAATATTTGTGATGATTTAATCGACCCTATTATTATTAATGTCAACAACGATTCTTCCTCTTCCGAGTCGGATATAGAATAAAATGTAAGTAATAAATGTATTCCAATAATAATTTCTTTTCATATTTTATTATATTATAATTTAAAACGTATTTTTTTCCAAAAATACACACCACTGCATTGCGTTATTGCTTAGCTGCTAATCCTTTAACAATGAAGAAACCCTAAACTTTGCTACAACTGAAACAAATACGGGGTCGATCTACCTGGTTTTTAGATTTACGGAAGAAATGTAATTTAAAGTAAGAGATTTATCAAAAATTTCATGGTGCTCCCTGTAAAGGTTTTGCATACTTAATTAGGGTTTATTACTCCTCGTACTTTTTGTACATACTATAAACATGTTTACCACACATCGGCAGTGGTTTTTTTGATGTGGTTATCTTTGCAATTAATCTATTATATCAAATCGTGTACCTACTAGATAAAAATCCCATCGACGTTATACAGAGCGGACCGAGTCAAATGAATCTCCACAAATTTTTTTTATTTGTTTTTTTTTATTTTTAGGTATTCGGTGCCTACTGCTCGTCCCGTTGGGTCGAGAGGAACATAAAAGACGATAGAGGTAATAGACAAGCTTATTTCGGAACAGGCGAAACGTTCCTGTTTTCTCTCTATCCCGAAAGGGCGAAATACCCTTGGGTGGGCATGGAAGTCGATAAGGTTCAACATGGCGCCGAACTATTCATGGCTGCCGATTCCAAGATGATCACCATAGGTGGCGGGTAAGTATTTCAAACGAACTCGTCGCTGAATGTGTCGCAATTTCTCAGATTTTTAGTATAAAAGAAGGATTGTCATTTTCTTGTATATAAAACTGAAAATTCTAACCTTATTTGCTCGAGATTGGTATTCTAATATTGTTTCTATGAGATTAGATTGACTGATGATGAGTTTCGCTTTTCTGAAACTCCGTTTTTCACTTATCTTCTTTTCTACTTCTTTCTTAGTTTCTTTCTCTGTTCTTATTCTTTTCCCAAACTCTCTACATTCTTTTTTATTTTGTCCTTGTCATACTTCATCAGATATCTTCTTTCCCATTCTTTTTTCCATATCAGTTGAGTCTTTGATGGTCTTCTCCAAGAATTCTGAGACTCCAAATGCTCTTCCTCAAACTTCCTCAAACTTCCTATACTTTTAAATCATTTTCCTTATTTATTTCGCCTTCCCAAATGTGATCAGTTCCTGCATTACTTGGACTGTTTCTTTGTTATTATTTATCTTCCAAGCTTCATTTGTTTTTTCCCATTCTTTTTTCCATATCAGTTGAGTCTTTGATGGTCTTCTCCAAGAATTCTGAGACTCCAAATGCTCTTCCTCAAACTTCCTATACTTTTAAATCACTTTCCTTATCTATTTCGCCTTCAAAAGTGTTTATTTTTTGTCTAACTTCATCAACTGGCTGATTTTAAATAATCTCTGTTCAATCCAGCTCCTCTTCAAGGATCAGTGATCAGTTCCTGCATTACTTGGACTGTTTCTTTGTTCTTATTTATCTTTTAAGCTTCATTTGTTTTTTCCCATTCTTTTTTCCATATCAGTTGAGTCTTTGATGGTCTTCTCCAAGAATTCTGAGACTCCAAATGCTCTTCCTCAAACTTCCTATACTTTTAAATCACTTTCCTTATCTATTTTGCCTTCCCAAGTATTTTTTTTGTCTAACTTCATTAACTGACTTATTTTGAATAATCTCTGTTCAATCCAGCTCCTCTTTTAAATGGTCTGATTACTATTTAGAGTCTCTAATGGACTTGATTATATTTTATGATCTCTTCCTGCATTTCTGAGGCTTGTTCTTTATTCTTATTGCTCTTCAGAGCTTTTTATTTTCACTGACTGCAGCTCACCATGTCAGATCCTGTATTTATGATATTCAAAATCTGTATCTGTAGCCCATGATTCAGACCGTCCTCCAGGAATTACCACAAGTTCCCCTTCCTGCTGGAAACTCCTGATGATTCTCGCCTGTCTGCTAATCGTGCAGATAGGATTAGATTTTTCTTGGAATTTTTGTCCTTTTTGTTTTAATATCTCGATTTATTAAGCAGATCTGATCTAAACGAGAGACAGGCAAAGAATGAAATTTTAAGGCTAACTTTATTAGGATAGCACATGCTGATCTATTAACGTAAGTTGTTGTTGTTTTCAGAGAAGGTCAAGCGATTTGGATGGACGAAAATATTAGGTACGGCAAAACGGACACGTGCGCCACTTTCAATAACCCACCCCTTGTACCGGGTGGCGATTTCGAAATCAGAGTTCTCGAAGTGTACGGTTTTGCCACCGATCAACTCAGCTAAACAACGAAGCAAACGACCCACGACAAATTGAAACCAACACAAATATAAAGATTAGATTTTTTTATATTGTAGATACGTTTGTAAAACAACCCCCCACCCCCAACCACTTGTTATCCAAATATTTTGGATATTGTAATAGTTTCAGGTATTCATTTTCGGACAAACCGTATAAGAATTATGTATTTTGTATAGTCGATTGTTTGCTGCCATCTACCGAGAGTTATTCGATACGTAGGTACTCGGTCGGTAAGTAGGGAATCTGCCGCGCTTGTCAAATGTCAAACTGAATCGGTCAGTTGTTGTTAACGAAAATGACAGGAAGGTTTTTGTTTTATGTTTTGACGTTTGGGTCGGATGTGTCGCTCAGATTGGGCCAAAAAAAATGATTTTTTTTTGAAAAATGTTTTAAGAATATTATACAGTGTGTAAAAAAAATCTTGAAAGTTTGAGCCCTTAATATTAACTTTAGGGGGTGTATTTGTGTCATAAATAATTGTTTTACGTCAAAATTTGCGAAACTTTCGAAATTTCAATGTTTTCTTTTATTTTAATGGAGTATAATTCTTGAAAAATTAGACTGGGGTAAAAATATTAAAATATATTTTTTGTAGGGTATTAAATTTTCTTTGAAAATCCGTCGTGATCTTTTTTATATATTCAATGATTCGTTAGTAAAAAAAATCCAAATTAAAAATTAAATTAAATAGGAAAAATATATCAATTTATTACTTTATTAATAATAACAACAAAAAATGGTAAAAAATTATAACTAAATAAATAAAATATCTGAAATGATAACTCACAAATGTATAAATTAGAAAAAAATAGTTTTGAATATTTAAATTAAATATTTTTTTACTAAAAAATTATTTTGAATAAAATTATGATTTTATCAATTAGACAAAAATAAATTCATATTAATTATTAAATTTATATGTTTTTGTGAAAATATTGTCGTAATAATGGTTAATTTTAATAAATTTTTGATAAATAATAAATATTAATGTTTAAAAAAAATGAATTTGTTTCTTTGAGTAAAAAACGTGGAGTTAAGAATAAAAAATTTGAAATTTCAATTTTTTCTTTAATTTTTAAATTTTGAAATTAAAATATTTTTTTTGTAGGGCATTATATTTTCTTTGAAAATCCGTCCTGATCTTTTTTATATATTCACTGATTCTTTAGTAAAAAAAAAATCCAAATTAAAAATTAAATTAAATAGGAAAAATATATCAATTTATTACTTTATTAATATTAGCAACAAAAAATGGTAAAAAATTATAACTAAATAAATAAAATATCTAAAATAATGTCGATGTAAATTCGAGTATAATAATAACATAAAAACTCACAAATGTATAAATTAGAAAAAAATAGTTTTGAATATTTAAATTAAATATTGTTTTAATAAAAAATTATTTTGAGATGTTAAAATTATGATTTTATCAATTAGACAAAAATAAATTCATATTAATTATTAAATTTATATGTTTTTGTGAAAATATTGTCGAAATAATGGTTAATTTTAATAAATTTTTGATAAATAATAATGTTTAAAACAAGTGACTTTGTTTCTTTGAGTAAAAAACATGGAGTTAAGAATAAAAAATTTAAAATTTCAATTTTTTCTTTAATTTTTAATATTTTAAATTTTGAAATTAAAATATTTTTTTTGTAGGGCATTATATTTTCTTTGAAAATCCGTCCTGATCTTTTTTATATATTCACTGATTCTTTAGTAAAAAAAAATCCAAATTAAAAATTAAATTAAATAGGAAAAATATATCAATTTATTACTTTATTAATAATAACAACAAAAAATGGTAAAAAATTATATCTAAATAAATAAAATATCTAAAATAATGTCGATGTAAATTCGAGTATAATAATAACATAAAAACTCACAAATGTATAAATTAGAAAAAAATAGTTTTGAATATTTAAATTAAATATTGTTTTAATAAAAAATTATTTTGAGATGTTAAAATTATGATTTTATCAATTAGACAAAAATAAATTCATATTAATTATTAAATTTTATGTTTTTATGAAAATATTGTTGAAATAATGGTTAATATTAATAAATTTTTGATAAATAATAAATAATAATGTTTAAAACAAGTGAATTTGTTTCTTTGAGTAAAAAACATGGAGTTAAGAATAAAAAATTTGAAATTTCAATTTTTTCTTTAATTTTTAAAATTTTTAATTTTGAAAATAATATATTTTTTTTGTAGGGCATTATATTTTCTTTGAAAAATAATTATATTGATTATTTGGATAATCAATAATCGACCATTTTTATAGGAAATTTAGTTTTGCCACTTAATTTTTTTGACAGTTATGACTGAAAATCAAAAATAGCGATCTTGAAGTTAATATTGCGTGCTGAAACTTTCACCAAATTTTTTATTTGTCATGCTGAATGATTTTCTCAATAAATTTTTCAAATTAAATTGGTAAATTATTTTGGCCCAATATTATAGTCGAAAAAAAGAAAAATTTCCATTCCATCAACATGCTTGATGTGCTTTTTCAAACGCGGACGAAATTATAACTAATTGTCGAACAAAAAAATAGCCTTCCCGAAGAATTTTTTTTTTATTTGATAATCCGTAAGTTCGTACCATTTTATTAGTTAATTGTATGACATCTAGTCGTTGTAATAATAATAATAATAATTATAATAATGAATTTTAGTAAACCAACCCTCGTTTTTATGTTCTGTACATTTTTTTTTATGTATATATTATTATATTTAAATAGTTTTGTTGATAGGGTCTGAAATTTTGAAAGATCTTGAATTTTTTTTTAGGTGTTACAGATAATTTTATTGTATATTTATGCAGTTGTTTGTTTTTTCCGAATTTCAGACTTGCTTTTTTTTTAATTTGTATGTAGAGATGTTTATTTTTTAAACTGCCCAAGTGGGAAAAACGTTGTGGAAATTTGTGGTTTTCATAGATAAACAGACAACAGGATTCATCCAATCTTGGCACTCAAAAACTTTTAACCAAATCTGGGCAGCTCACCCGTCACCGTTTTTCCATACTTTTAGTAGAGTCATTGAAGTGAAAAATAGGGTCTTGCCTCCGAGAAAACTTGCCGTTCACCGATTTGCATTCATTTTTGAATTAAGGCTTATCTTAACTTTGAATTCAAAAGTAATATTAACCTTGGTAATAGTTCTCACTCTCAATTTCAAGCAAAAAGTATTCTATAAGGTTTTTTCTCAAAAACTCAATATTGGCCAATATTGGTCAACCAAAACTCGGAACTTCTTGCCAAATTATGTGCGAAATACGTTTTACATTGCTCATTTTAAAGATTATGTCGAGCACTAAAAAAAAGTTCCCCATTGTCATTTGGATAAAATGCATCCGTTGTACGCTAGATGGCATTTGCGTTCATTTTTGGATTTAGGCTTATCTTAACCTTAAATTCACAAGTAATACTGACCCTGGTGATAGTTGCCACTCTCAATTTCAAGCAAAAAGTATTCTATAAGTTTTTTTCTCAAAAACTCAATATTGGCCAATATTGGTCAACCAAAACTCGGAACTTCTTGCTAAATTATGTGCGAAATACGTTTTACATTGCTCATTTTAAAGATTATGTCAAGCACTAAAAAAAAGTTCCTCATTGTCATTTGGTAAAATGCATCCGTTGTACGCTAGATGGCATTTGCGTTCATTTTTGGATTTAGGTTTATTTTAACCTTAAATTCAAAAGTAATATTAACCCTGGTGATAGTTCCCACTCTCAATTTCAAGCAAAAAGTATTCTATAAGGTTTTTTCTCGAAAAATCAATATTGGCCAATATTGGTCAACCAAAACTCGGAACTTCTAGCCAAATTACGTGAGAAATACTTTTTACATGGCGCATTTTAAAGGTTTTGTCAAGCACTAAAAAAAAGTTCCCCATTGTCATTTCGATAAAATGCATCCGTTGTACGCTAGATGACATTGGCATGGTTCATTTTTGGATTTAGGCTTATCTTAACTTTAAATTCACAAGTAATACTGACCCTGGTGATGGTTGCCACTCTCAATTTCAAGCAAAAGTATTCTGTAAGTTTTTTTCTCGAAAACTCAATATTGGCCAATATTGGTCAACCAAAACTCTGAACTTCTTGCCAAATTACGTGCGAAAAACTTTTTACATAGCTCATTTTAAAGATTATGTCAAGCACTAAAAAAAAGTTCCTCATTGTCATTTGGTAAAATGCATCCGTTGTACGCTAGATGGCATTTGCGTTCATTTTTGGATTTAGGCTTATCTTAATCTTAAATTCACAAGTAATACTGACCCTGATGATGGTTGCCACTCGATAAAAAACTCCCAATTTCAAGCAAAAAGTATTTATGTTTTTTTTCTCAAAAACTCAATATTGGCCAATATTGGTCAACCAAAACTTGGAACTTCTAGCCAAATTATGTGCGAAAGACTTTTTACATGGCTCATTTTAAAGATTATGTCGAGCACTAAAAAAAGTTCCTCATTGTTATTTGGATAAAATGCATCCGTTGTACGCTAGATGGCATTTGCGTTCATTTTTGGATTTAGGCTTATCTTAACCTTAAATTCAAAAGTAATATTGACCCTGGTGATGGTTGCCACTCGGTAAAAGACTCCCAATTTCAAGCAAAAAGTATTCTATATGTTTTTTTTTCTCGAAAACTCAATATTGGCCAATATTGGTCAACCAAAACTCGGAATTTCTAACCAATTTATGTGCGAAAGACTGTTTACATGGCGCATTTTAAAGATTATGTCAAGCACTAAAAAAAAGTTCCTCATTGTCATTTGGATAAAATACATCCGTTGTACGCTAGATGGCATTTGCGTTCATTTTTGGATTTAGGCTTATCTTAAGCTTAATTTCAAAAAGTAATATTGACCCTGCTGAGGGTTGCCACTCGATTAAAGACTCCCAATTTCAAGCAAAAAGTATTCTATATGTTTTTTTTTTTCTCGAAAAATCAATATTGGCCAATATTGGTCAACCAAAACTCGGAACTTTTAGCCAAATTACGTGCGAAAAACTTTTTACATAGCTCATTTTAAAGATTATGTCAAGCACTAAAAAAAAGTTCCTTATTGTCATTTGGATAAAATGCATCCGTTGTACGCTAGATGGCATTTGCTTTCATTTTTGGATTTAGGCTTATCTTAACCTTAAATTCACAAGTAATATTGACCCTGGTGATGGTTGCCACTCGGTAAAAGACTCCCAATTTCAAGCAAAAAGTATTCTATATGTTTTTTTTTCTCGAAAACTCAATATTGGCCAATATTGGTCAACCAAAACTCGGAATTTCTAACCAATTTATGTGCGAAAGACTGTTTACATGGCGCATTTTAAAGATTATGTCAAGCACTAAAAAAAAGTTCCTCATTGTCATTTGGATAAAATACATCCGTTGTACGCTAGATGGCATTTGCGTTCATTTTTGGATTTAGGCTTATCTTAAGCTTAATTTCAAAAAGTAATATTGACCCTGCTGAGGGTTGCCACTCGATTAAAGACTCCCAATTTCAAGCAAAAAGTATTCTATATGTTTTTTTTTTTCTCGAAAACTCAATATTGGCCAATATTGGTCAACCAAAACTCGGAATTTTTAGCCAAATTACGTGCGAAAAACTTTTTACATAGCTCATTTTATAGATTATGTCAAGCACTAAAAAAAGTTCCTCATTGTTATTTGGATAAAATGCATCCGTTGTACGCTAGATGGCATTTGCGTTCATTTTTGGATTTAGGCTTATCTTAACCTTAAATTCACAAGT
The DNA here is from genome assembly GCA_035357415.1 of Ophraella communa. Taxonomy (NCBI): domain Eukaryota; kingdom Metazoa; phylum Arthropoda; class Insecta; order Coleoptera; family Chrysomelidae; genus Ophraella; species Ophraella communa. The sequence goes on along the minus strand of CM068992.1, from coordinate 29,893,879 downwards.
AATATTGACCCTGGTGATAGTTCCCACTCTCAATTTCAAGCAAAAAGTATTCTATAAGTTTTTTCTCGAAAACTCAATATTGGCCAATATTGGTCAACCAAAACTCGGAATTTCTAACCAATTTATGTGCGAAAGACTGTTTACATGGCGCATTTTAAAGATTATGTCAAGCACTAAAAAAAAGTTCCTCATTGTCATTTGGATAAAATGCATCCGTTGTACGCTAGATGGCATTTGCGTTCATTTTTGGATTTAGGCTTATCTTAAGCTTAAATTCAAAAATTAATATTGACCCTGATGATGGTTGTCACTCGATAAAAGACTCCCAATTTCAAGCAAAAAGTATTTTATGTTTTTTTTTCTCAAAAACTCAATATTGGCCAATATTGGTCAACCAAAACTCGGAATTTCTTGCTAAATTATGTGCGAAATACGTTTTACATTGCTCATTTTAAAGATTATGTCAAGCACTAAAAAAAGTTCCTCATTGTTATTTGGATAAAATGCATCCGTTGTACGCTAGATGGCATTTGCGTTCATTTTTGGATTTAGGCTTATCTTAACCTTAAATTCACAAGTAATATTGACCCTGGTGATAGTTCCCACTCTCAATTTCAAGCAAAAAGTATTCTATAAGTTTTTTCTCGAAAACTCAATATTGGCCAATATTGGTCAACCAAAACTCGGAATTTCTAACCAATTTATGTGCGAAAAACTTTTAACATGGCGCATTTTAAAGATTATGTCAAGCATTAAAAAAAAGCTCCTCATTGTCATTTGGATAAAATACATCCATTGTACGCTAGATGGCATTTGCGTTAATTTTTGGATTTAGGCTTATCTTAAGCTTAATTTCAAAAAGTAATATTGACCCTGCTGAGGGTTGCCACTCGATTAAAGACTCCCAATTTCAAGCAAAAAGTATTTTATATGTTTTTTTTCTCAAAAACTCAATATTGGCCAATATTGGTCAACCAAAACTCGGAACTTCTAGCCAAATTATGTGCGAAAGACTTTTTACATGGCTCATTTTAAAGATTAGTTCAAGCACTAAAAAAAAGTTTCTCATTGTCATTTGGATAAAATGCATCCGTTGTACGCTAGGTGGCATCGATTAAATTGCATACTAACCTAACTTAACTTAAACTAAAAGTTTCTATCTTTAATATCTCGCTTGCTATTAAACTTAGAGCAATCAATGAAACATCAATTTGTTCATTTTTTTACCTGCTACAATTTTGTTTCTTATAAAATTTTCGTTAAAATGCATAGTTTTTGAGATATTTGCAAAAATAACGTTGAAATAGATGAAAAAAATCAATTTCGAGTTTTTGAAAAAACTTTTTGTCAATTCCTGAGGTAAAAATATTTCCACCAACGAGAAGCAAAATTTTTCGGAGGTATAACTTCAACGACTGTACTATTTTTTTGTACAGTTTTCGTGCCAAAAAAAAAACATAAAAGGCATATTATCTTTATGTAAATGTATATTAGTATTTTTTTTGGTTATTTAAATCATCATTATATCGACTGAAATTTTTACTAAAAAAAAAACTAAGAGTCTATTATTTTGGTGAAAAATGTAAGATTTTTCTAAATTAGTTTTAGCTAAGCAGTCATTAGAGTTGTAGAACGTTAACTGATTATACACATAATGTTGGTTGCTCATTACTTATCAAGGCATATCACAGTATTCTTTTTTCTATATTTTCTTAGTTTATTAGCATCACGTACAATCCAGGTCCTTGAAAATCCTGATCGGAGGAAATAATAGAGTCTCGTCGACAAATTCCATGCAAGTTACTATTTTCTTTTATTCCTTCGATTTGTTCCCATAGAAACCTAGCAGAACCCTTAGTAATAAATTGTCGCTAATTTGTTAGCTTGCTTAAATGAAGTTTTGAACCTTAACATTAAGATAAAACTATGCTTATTACAAACATATTAAAAAATTTGGTTGTTGCCTAATAATTTGTCGCTAAATTATTGAAACAAAATGAGATTTACCCCTTGGTGGTTGAAAAATCCTTAGCTTGAGTGGCTTAATGGTAAACATTTTAAAAAATTTAAATATCATCTGATTATGCCTTAATAATATGTCGCTAATATTTTAATACACTTTATATGATGTCCTTGGACGTTTTGAATCACAAATTCCTGATCCTACTATTTTAACATTAAGCTAAAATCATATTTTTTGCTATAAAAAAGTATTCAAACTTTTATTGTGCTTAAATAAATTGTCGCTGGTTTATTATTACAATTTAAAAGTTGTTTTATCAAACAAATTCATAATTCTAGCAGCTTAACATTAAGCGAAAACTATTTTTTTTTATTACAAACATGTTAATTTTATTATGTCGTAATAAATTGTCGCTAAGTTATTGATAAAAATTAAAATGTGCCTGTTGATGTCTTTAGTTTTGTTGGATAACCTTTTTTTAGCCACTTTTATACTATAAACATTTTAAAAAACTTAAATATGATTTGATTATGCCTTAATAATATGTCGCTAATATATTAATACAGTTTTAATATAGACATTTGACGTATAGAACCACAAATTCACGACTTTGTTAGCTTAATATTAAGCTAAAATTATATTCTTTGCTAAAAACAAGGATTAAAAATTTCATTGTGCTTAAATATATTGTCGCTAATTTATTTTCACAATTTAAAAGTTGTTCCTCGATGTTTTATTATACAAATTTTTAATTCTACTAGCTTAAAATTAAGCTAAAACTATTTTTTTTCTTATAAATATGTAAATTTGATTATGGCATAATAATTTGTCGCTAAATTATTGGTACAATTAAAATTTTCAGTTGGTGGTGGAAAATCAATTTTCTTGCTATAAACATTCTGAAAAATTAAAAATTTTTCTTAATAATATGTCGCTAATATTTTAATACAGTTTTAATAAAGACATTTGACTATTGAACCACAAATTCACTACTTTGTCAGCTTAACATTAAGCTAAAATTATATTCTTTGCTATAAACAAGGATTAAAAATTTCAATATGCTTAAATAAATTGTCGCTAATTTATTTTCACAATTTAAAAGTTGTTCCTCGATGTTTTATTATACAAATTCTTAATTCTACTAGCTTAAGATTAAGCTAAAACTATTTTTCTTTCTTATAAACATGTAAATTTGATTATGGCATAATAATTTGTCGCTAAATTATTGGTACAATTAATATTTTCAGTTGGTGGTGGAAAATTCTTAGTTTTGGTAAATTAAAACAATTTTCTTGCTTTAAACATTGTAAAAAATTAAAAATTTTCCTGAATAATATGTCGCTAATATTTTAATACAGTTTTAATGAAGACATTTGACGTTTTGAATCACAAATTCACGATTCTGCTAGCTTAACATGAAGCTAAAATTTGACTTTGGCTAAATGAAATGTCGCTAAATTTTGACTTTGGCTAAATAAGCTGTCGCTAAATTTTGAATACGATTTAAAATGCGTGTTAGCGACATGTTATAGGATATTTTGTACTCTAAAGTGGTCCTGCTAGGTTTATATGGGATGGATTTTCAGGTTCTGGGATGTATAACGTTTAGTTTCAATTCTAGTCTTTCTGGTTCAGCAACTGGTACGCGTTTTATTTGTTCGATTCGTGATTAAAAATAGAAAATTTCCAATTTAAAAATTACAGAAAAATATTAAAATAAAGTATTATTGCGAGAAAATCAAACCGATCATCTGCGGAAAGGGAATTTTGTAAATTTCAAAGGAATTGCTTCATCCTGTTGTGATAATTATTTTTATGCAGTAACGATGCAATGCTTGGAATTTGGAGTTTGGAAATAAATTCGAAGAAGTTTGATTTTCTTGTTGTTCGTGGGAGTTTCGATCGAAAAGTATTTTTTTTTTTATTAATTGCCTCTTTTTTTATTTAAAGAGATAACGTGTTGTTGTTAAGTTTTATGGAGACGGTTGTTGATTGAGTTTGTTAGAATAGTGTGTATGAAAATTTATATTGTGCGTTATCTTTTAAATATATTTTAAAAAAAATATATTATAAAATAAAAGTAAAGTGAGTACAAAAATTAATGCATATTCAGTATCCGTGCGAACCGCTGTAAAATCGGTGGGTATTCGCTCGTTTTGTGATTTGGGTTGTATGAAAAAGAAAATGAAATTTCCACTTTCCCAATCACGCACAAAGTTTCGGTGTAACGAAAAATCAAATTGTAAAGCGTCGTAAGGCAATGTTTAGTATGTGATGTAATATTTTTTATCGTTGTGAGTGTCTTCATCTTCAATACACGATATTTTAGGAATATTTCAGAATTTTTCCGGATAAGAACAATAAAAAAATTTGTTTTTCATAATTCTGTTTTGCATTATTTTTCAAAACCAAATATTTATACAGAAATAGTCTGTACAGATTGTCCCATTTTCTTTTATCTCACTAGCTTTAACTTCAAAGAAATTTTAATAACTTTTAGTTTTTGATTTTTTTGCAATATTTTAGTTAATTAAAAGGTGTTTATATAGATTGTCTCAGTTTATTTATTCCAAAATTCTTTTTTGAAAATCTGTTTTACAGGTTGTCCCATTTTTTAAACCAAATATTTGTACAGGTTTTCTGTTAAAGAAATTGTCTGTACAGATTGTCCCATTTTTTTTATCTTGCTAGATTTTTACTTCAAAGAAATTTTAATAAAACTCTTTCAACTTTTTATCTTTTTGCAATATTTTGATTAATTTGAAGGTATTTATACAGATTGTCTCAGTTTCTTTATTCCAAAATATTTGTTTTTTGGAAATCTGTTTTACGGGTTGTCCCATTTTTTAAACCAAATATTTGTACAGGTATTTTTTTAAAGAAATTGTCTGTACAGGTTGTCCCATTTTATTCAACCAAATATTTATACAGGTTTTCTATTAAAGAAATTGTCCCATTTTTTCCAACCAAACTATTTGTACAGGTTTCAGTAAAGTAATGGTTTGTACAGATTGTCCCATTTTCTTTAATTTCAAAGAAATTTTAATAACTGTTTAAGTTTTTGATTTTTTTGCAATATTTTAGTTAATTAAAAGTTGTTTATACAGATTGTCTTAGTTTCTTTATACCAAAATATTTGTTTTTTAAAAATCTGTTTTACAAGTTGTCTCATTTTTTCAACCAAGTATTTATACAGGTTTCAGTAAAGAAATTGTCTATACAGATTGTTCCATTTTTTTTATTTCACTAGCTTTTAATTTCAAAGAAATTTTATTAATTTTTGTTTTACAAGTTGTCCCATTTTTTCCAACCAAACTATTTGTACAGGTTTCAGTAAAGTAATGGTCTGTACAGATTGTCCCAATTACTTTTATCTCACTAGCTTTTAATTTTAATGAAATTTTAACAAAACTTTTCATTTTTTTGCAATATTTGGATTATTTAAAAGGTGTTTATACAGATTGTCTTAGTTTCTTTATTCCAAAATATTTCTTCTTTTTAATCTGTTATACAGGTTGTCCCATTTTTTCCAACTAAACTATTTGTACAGGTTTCAGTAAAGTAATGGTCTGTACAGATTGTCCCAATTACTTTTATCTCACTAGCTTTTAATTTTAATGAAATTTTAACAAAACTTTTCATTTTTTTGCAATATTTGGATTAATTAAAAGGTGTTTATACAGATTGTCTTAGTTTCTTTATTCCAAAATATTTCTTTTTTTTTTAATCTGTTATTCAGGTTGTCCCATTTTTTCCAACCAAACTATTTATACAGGTTTCAGTAAAGGAATTGTCTGTACATATTGTCCCATTTTTTCAAACCAAATATTTGTACAGGTTTTCTGTTAAAGAAATTGTCTATACAGATTGTCCCTATTTTTTAAATTTCGATATCTTCTATTTTCAAAGAAATTTTATTAATTTTTTTAACTTTTCATCTTTTTGTAATATTTTGTTTAATTAAAAGGTGTTTATACAGATTGTCCCATTTTTTTTTATTTCACTAGCTTTTAATTTCAAATACATTTTAATAAAACTGTTTTAACTTTTCACCGCTTTTCAATATTTTGGTTATTTAAAAGTTATTTACACAGATTGTCTCAGTTTATTTATTCCAAAATATTTCTTTTTTGAAAATTTGTTTTACAGGTTGTTCCATTTATTTGTTCAACCAAATATTTATACAGTATTTCTTTTAAAGAAATAATCTGTACAGATTGTCCCATTTTCTTTTATATCACTAGCCTTTCATTTCAAAGAAATTTTAATAAAACTGTTTCAACTTTTTATCTTTTTGTAATATTTTTGTTAATTAAAAGATGTTTATACAGATTGTCTCAGTTTCTTTCATCTTAAATATTTATCTCAAGGAAAATCTGTAAATTACCAATCTTTTTAAATATTTTAATTTCTATTACCAATTTTTAAACTTTTTAAAAAATAGTTTATACAGTTTGTCCCAGTTTCCGTTTAAAAAAGTAGTATATGCAGACTCAGTTTATTTGTACACTTATACTAAGTAAAAAAAAAACGTACGTCATTTCAGTTGTTTTCTTTGAATTATTTTGGTCCATTAAAATTCTTTATACGGATTGTCCCAGGTATTTTTATATATTTCCATTAAATTAATTACAAATTTCGTTCTTTTTCTATGCATTTCGTAATTTTTGGGATTATTAAAAGTGTGTTTGGGTCGTCTCAGACATAACTGTTTATACAGATTGTCCCAGTTCTTATATATATATTTGCCCATTTGTCAAATTTAGGTTTATAAAAAAATCGTATATAGATTGTCCCATTTGTTTTCCTTACTAACCCTCAGATTTCTTTACACGTTTACTTTTTTTTTGTTCAAAAGGATTATGTATACAGATTGTCCCAGTCGCAATTATATAAAATTATATAAAAGCTAGATAAAAATTATTTTCGTCCCATTTTTTTAGGTACCCTCGATAAATACTAAAAAAACTTTGAAAATTATTTATACCGATTGTCCCAAAATGTTTTTCTCGTATATCTTGACCAACTTACAATATTAGAAAATCGTTTTTACAGATTGTCACAATAATCTCGAAAAATAAAATTTGTTAATCTACAGTTTGTCTCTTTTAGTTAAAAAGTGTGAACCTACCTATACAGATTGTCTTTCAATCCACTTACTTAGTAATAATGATAAAACTTGTTAATGGACAGTTTAGTTTTTAGCAACGTTTCGTTTTTTTATTAATTATTTATACAGTATGTCTTGCCACTTTTAATTGTTCTTATCCACCATTTTCAAATCCGTATAATAAATCACGCGTAGCATTGCTTATATTGAAAATAAAACCAAGCTTGTTATTACATACTACGTATTATATATAGATATATATAAAAATATATTATTCTATGTAAATTTTAGGATAATCCTCTCTGTCTTTGATGATATTTATTTAATATATATGTCGATTTATGAAGCATTTTGATCAAATATAATTTTGTTTCTCCACTTGCACATTCGAATACTCATAATTTTACTGGACAAGATTGAAAATTGCATCAACATTTTATTTGTTTAAAAAATAAAAGTAATTTGATATTAACATTAACAACGGGTTGGCTAATGAATTTCAAAATGCTTCGTGAACAAAGAAAAACCGTTTGACGTTTTCAAAATTTGTTGAAAAGTAATTGTTTCGTTCTGATTGGACCACCTTCTTAAAAAAAAAATCAGATCCTAACCTCGATGACGAACCTAACCTAAAAACGGTACTGATGATGGGTGAGCTCATTACGAAACTAATTACTGGTACAAGCAATAACTCATGTGATAGTTCGACCAAGATTCGGCTTGCTTTTGGCAGATTTCTGTTTTGTTTTCCAAATTTGCATCGATCTTGGACGGAAAAGAGTTAGTAACAAATTTTTTTTTGTTTAATTTTTAATTTCATCAACGTTCGAACATTCTGACTGTTTTTACGTGTAGTTACCGATCACGTCCATTGAACTGATTGTATCCTAATTGTATTATTATTCATATTAGTGTTTTATTCAAATCTCATAAATGTCTTGATATTATAAAAACCATTGTTGTTTTTTTTTTATTTAAGTCCTCCCTACTCCTGCGGTTCGCAAGTTGTGGGGCTCGCCCCAACAAGTTTTATGTCTCGCGACAACATTTTATGTCACCCAGTCGGAAAATCCTATTGACTGCGCCAATTATTACAAAAAATACACTCGGGCTCCAACAAGTTTTATCCGGCTCGAAGGACCACAAACAGTATCCGTTTAATTTGTTCCTAGCATATTTTGTAGACATCCTGTATGTATTTTTCAAACCTGGAGGATGATCAATTCTTAGAGATGATCAAGTTAAAGATGTTCAGGTTTAAATAATGTTCAAGTTTACGAGATCTTCAAGTTTGTATAATATTCCAACTTTCTGAAAATTACCATTGTCAAACACGTGTTACATTTATTTTTTCTGACACAAAAAGTACAAATCAGCATAGTCCGAAATCTACAGTTGGATGATAACGTATTACAACAGGTTACATTCTTACATTAAATTTACTTTGCAACAACTTTACATATTAAACAAAATTCCAGAAATGTACTTTCACTAGCCATTTTATAAAAAATTATCATTAATACTTCTAAATTACCATAAAAAGATTCTTCGACTAATAAGGAATATGTTGAAACTCTCATCTGATACAATAAAATATAATATAATTTTCGATCTCAAAATATTTGTTTTTTGGAAATCTGTTTTACGGGTTGTCCCATTTTTTAAACACTTTTATACTTACAGGTTTCAGTAAAGAAATTGTCTGTACAGATTGTCCAAGTTTTTTTAAACCAAATATTTGTACAGGTTTTCTGTTAAAGAAATTGTCTGTACAGATTGTCCCATTTTCTTTTATGTAACTATCTTTTAATTAGTTTGTAGACGTCCTGTATGTATTTTTCAAACCTATTGACTGCGCCAATTATTGCAAAAAATACATTCGGGCCCCAACAAGTTTTATCCGGCTCGAAGGACCAGAAACATTTAATTTGTTCCTAGCATTTTTTGTAGACGTCCTGTATGTATTTTTCAAACCTTTTGAGTGTATTTTATAAAATCGTAATCAAACATACCATCCATAATGCCCAATACTATTATTTTTCTTCGTATCCAGGTTTTCCTAAAGAAAAAAACATCGGGAAGAACAAAAACAAAATTAGGTACTTCAAGAATGTTTTATTTAAAGATATTTACAAGACATGTTACATTTCTGTATAATATTTACAATCATAAACGTCAATTTTGACTTAATTAATTAAACGCTCTATTTATAACAAAATTAAGATGGGTTTAATCTACTGATTAACTTTTTCTTTATATTACATATTAAACAAAATTCCAGAAATGTACTTTCACTAGTCATTTTATAAAAAAATATCATTAATACTTCTAAATTACCATAAAAAGATTCTTCGAATAATAAAGAAATATGTTGAAATGCTCATCTGATATAATAAAATATAATTTTCGATCCCAAAATATTTGTTATTTGAAAATCTGTTTTACAGGTTGTCCCATTTTTTCAACCAAGTATTTATACTAATAGGTTTCAGTAAAGAAATTGTCTGTACAGTTTGTCCCATTGTTTTCAACCAAATATTTGTACAGGTTTTCTGTTAAAGAAATGGTCTGTACAGATTGTCCCATTTTCTTTTATGTCACTATCTTTTAATTAGTTTGTAGACGTCCTATATGTATTTTTTAAACTTTTTGCGTATATTTTATAAAATCGTAATCAAACATACCATCCATAATTCCCAGTACTATTATTTTTCTTCACATCCAGCTTTTTCTAAAGAAAAAAACATCGGGAAGAACAAAAACAAAATTAAGTACTTCAAGAATGTTTTATTTAAAGATATTTACAAGACATATTACATTTCTGTAGAATATTTACAATCATAAACGTCAATTTTGACTCTATTTATAACAAAATTAAAATGGTTTTAATCTACGGATTAACTTTTTCTTAATATTTGTACCAAAAAACAAACACTATTGACAGCTAATCGATAATATTATTGATACTGAATATTTTTGTCACCCAGACGAAAAGTCCTATTGACTGCGCCAATTATTGCAAAAAATCATCAACGTTAGCTTCATATTAATACAATAATTTTAATTCTTTTAATATTAATATATTTTTAAAACTTCTTATCCTGTATAAATAAAAAAATAAATAAATAAAACTGAGTAAATATATAAATAAAGAACCATTTGTATAAGACTGTAAAACCTGCGGGAAACACGATAAACACCTGTAGAAAAAAAGTAAAATTAATTACAGTTCTAAAGACATCGTAAACTGTGGGACGTTCGTAAGATTTAATCATATTCTGGTCCTTCGAGCCGTATAAAATAATATTGAAATCAAATAAAGTTTTAGTTTCATAAATTAGCGAAAAATAGTTTAAATTCTGCTGTGTTCTGGACCTTATAGTAGCTTAATTTATTTTTTTAAGGAATTTAGAAATTTGTAACAAAAGTGTATAAATAAATGAACACTGAAAGAAGCAGCTTCATAAAAACTGCGAACCTACAAGAAATAAATTATTTTTATTATTATTATTTGGTCCTTCGAGCCGGATAAAACGGAAAATTTGAATCATGTTACTGTTTATTAATAATAAAGCAAAAAATAAATGTATAGGGTACACATATCAATAATACCGAATAAATATAAATATATAATGTGTATAAAATTAAAATAAGAACCAATCTAATCGTCCCAATTGCTGTCCGTCGAAGACGTATCCGATTTATCGTCGTCGTCGTCTTCGTCATGTATGAACTTGCTTCGTTTGAACAACGCCATAGCTAGAGCGCTAGCTAGATCGTCCCCTTTCATGGGCACGTTATTCGACGCCGGCTTCAAGTTGCGCTCGTCCACCGAACGCAACTTGCACCCCTTCCTGATCTCGCTCAGCAAATCACCTCTGGCGTCGTCTTGCACCACCGCAACCGGCGACTTCCTATTTTCCACCGACTAGAACAAACAAACAAACAAAAAAAAAACAATAAATAATCTAGAATAATTCCCGTTGTTTTCTATTTCTCGAAGATGATATCGATAAGAATGTTCGCACTGTAAACTTAAAAAAGTTTCTAGAAGGCCTTATAGGGTGATACATAAAAGACGATACACGCGTGAGGAGGTCAGTTATCAGCTAGAACAGTGTTAGTTAACAGTGAACAATTAGTGCGCGGAAAATAAGTGAACAGTGAAGTAAGTGTATATAAATAGTGTGACATCGCAGTGGTTTATAAATTAGGACTGATATATCGGGTGTATATAATATACAGTGCGGTCCATATGTATGGAATAAATTCATTTGTAGCGTTATTATGTACTATATGAAAAAAACCTGAAACAGGTCGATTTTTATTCTTAAATTGACAATTTACAGTATGAAAATATTATCCCCCTCCAGCACCCCTTCGGAATTATAAGCACCCCCTCGAAAATTTTAAATTACAAAGGGGGTCGTGTGGCACCTCGTTGGAAAGGGATTTTAGTCCTCTGTTCAGCAATTATAAAGTTTTTTAAGTTTGGTGCAATCATAACTGAGAAAATTGATTTTTAAGATGTAAAATTTTGATAATGTCTCTAACACAAAACTTTACGTAGAATGAAGATAATAATGTCACATAATGATTAGAATGTGTTTTTCAATGTATTTGACACTTAAATTAAATGTTCAAAATGACCACCATTCACTTCTTGACAATAACCGAAGCGATATTGTTTGGTCTATTAAAATAACTTTAGAAATAATCAGGTATTTTCGTATCTGTTCTGCTAAATATTAGGAAAAAACTTTTAAGATATTAAAATAATAGTCAAAAAACTAAATAAACAATTGATATAAATCTAGTAGGCTGCTGTCATTTAGGTATTTAAAGTTACTAAAAGACGTCAGTATAATATTTATGCGCGTATTAAATTTAATTATGGCTCATTTGTCCGAGACTCAAAGAATAGACATTTTAATTATGATTGGTTGTGGTAATAAAACCAGAATTCAAAAAGAGGTTTGTGAAATTTTTAATAATAAATACCCTGGTCAACACGTTTCGCAGTCTACAGTTAGCAAAATTGAAAAAAAGGTTCGTGAAACTGGACATGTAAAAAATATTGAAAAACCAGGTAGAAATGTTCAATTTACTGATGAAAAAAAGTTAGATGTACTTCTAGAGATTGAGGAAAATCCGCATAAGACAACTCGAGAACTTGCCGCCGACAATGATGTAAGTAAATCATCTATTTTGAGAGTTCTGCATAAAGAAAAATACCACCCTTACAAAGTTCAGTTGGTTCAGGAGTTAAATGAAGATGATCCTGATAGAAGGCAAGAATTCTGTGAATTGATGATGGATAGAATGAACGCAGATTTGCAGTTTATAAACAAAATAGTTTTTTCTGATGAAGCGACGTTTCATTTAAACGGAACGGTTAACAAACAGAACTGTAGATATTGGAGCAGAGAAAATCCTCACTGGATGTGTGAGGCTCACACTCAATATCCTAAAAAAGTTAATGTTTGGGCTGGTATCATTAACAATAAAATTATTGGCCCTTATTTTTTTGAGGGCACAGTTACTGGTGAGATTTATCTAGATTTTTTGATTAACTTTTTAGTGCCTACATTACAAAGAGTTTTTCCTGATGTTAATCATCCAAATGAGATAGATCGATCTATTTACTACCAACAAGACGGAGCTCCACCGCATTTTGCACGTACTGTTAGAAATTATTTAAACGAGGTTTTTCCCAATAGGTGGATAGGAAGACGTGGGGCGATCGAATGGCCGGCTAGATCCCCGATTTGACTCCTCTCGATTACTTCTTATGGGGTTATTTAAAATCTAAAGTATATTTTAATAGACCAAACAATATTGCTGATTTAAAAGTTAGGATAACGGAAGAAATTAACAAAATAACCCCGAGGTCATACAAAATGTTGTACGAGAATTCCAATATCGCCTCGGTTATTGTCAAGAAGTGAATGGTGGTCATTTTGAACATTTAATTTAAGTGTCAAATACATTGAAAAACACATTCTAATCATTATGTGACATTATTATCTTCATTCTACGTAAAGTTTTGTGTTAGAGACATTATCAAAATTTTACATCTTAAAAATCAATTTTCTCAGTTATGATTGCACCAAACTTAAAAAACTTTATATTGCTGAACAGAGGACTAAAATCCCTTTCCAACGAGGTGCCACACGACCCCCTTTGTAATTTAAAATTTTCGAGGGGGTGCTTATAATTCCGAAGGGATGCTGGAGGGGGATAATATTTTCACACTGTAAATTGTCAATTTAAGAATAAAAATCGACCTGTTTCAGGTTTTTTTCATATAGTACATAATAACGCTACAAATGAATTTATTCCATACACATGGACCGCACTGTATAAACAAAATATCACAATAATATAACTTACTTTCAAAGTCGTCCCATTCCTGATACTCTCCAACAAAGCTGCATTCCCTCCACCGCTCCCGTTCGGACCCGGAGACAAGGGACCAGCGGGGGGTGCGGGCGGGATTAATTCGTCCGATGCAGGAGGCGGCGGCGGAGGTGGTGGTGGTGCTGGTACTGTAGGAGCTGGAGAAACAATATCAATCAACATTTAACTCGATCTAATTTCCCCTTTTCTTACCGAAACTAGGAGCAGACGGTGGTTTCTTTGGAGGAGGGACCTCCATCCGGGGTTTCCTGGGTGTAGCATTGTTGCTGTTGGGGGTGGTTTTGTTTGGGATCGGCGGCGGTGGAGCGTTTCGTAGATTCGACGGTCTCGAAGCCGAAGGCACTCGAGGAGGTACTGCTGGCGGGCTAACGATACTATCTGACGATATGGTCGTTTGTTCGATTGCCTCTCGTCCTCCATTGCGATTTATAAAGTCGTAAATGTATTCTCTGGTGCTTTTGTCTTGTAACTGTTGTTCGGATACTCCTGCCTAAGTATACAACGAGAAAATAAGTGAAATTTCACCAATTCACTGGTCCTTCGAGCCGTATAAATTCGTTTTTTATAAAATACTTGTTGTCAAACTGTCAGAAGCCTGTGTACACTTCTGATGAGAACTTAAACTAGGGGAAACCCTAACAAATCTATAGTTTGAGTAAATAACTAGTTCTGTGTTCATTTAGTTCATTTTTCTATGAACTTAACAGTAGTTTTAAGATTTTCAATCAAAACTTGAAAATTAAACTAATGAATGAAACCTTAATAGGAAATCTCTATAAAAATAAGAAAAATTTAAACATATTTTGGTCCAATGTCTATTATATAAAAAAATATTTTGGTCCTTCAAGCCGCATAAATTTATTGTTTTAAGAAACTCAACTTTATCGCGGCGTCCGGTTTATACTGACGGATATAAAAAGAATGTAACTGCAGATAAATTTAAACCAAGAATTTTGCTTCCATTATTACATATTTACCAAGATAATTTAATGAATCATTTTAAACTTATCAAAATTTTTGTAAAATGTAAATGTTTCTCTTTTTAAAAGCGCAATTTTGACATAAAATGACCACTTACCTTTTTGAAAAATGCTTTAAGTTGTTCGTCTTGTGTATCGACATCAAAACCATGAGTAGAATTCCAGCCCACATGTGAAATGTGTTTAAAGTCTTTTGGAATACCTATGTCAGCTTTAGTTATATTTCTTTTCCTTTTGGCTTGTTGAGCTGAAGGATCTAATGTCTTTTTGTAATTCATAATGTCCACATTGGTCTTTGGCGGGGGTAGTGTATGACTTTGGCTGATTTGCTTGCATTTTTTTTCTTCCCGTTTTTTTCTAGCGTGTATTTTTTGATGTACTACTATTCTAAGATCACGAGCTTCTTCTATAGAAGCAAAATTAAAGGCCACATGACAATTCTCTCCTTCGAAATAGTGAAAAAACGGAGTAGCATCAATGTACTCCATGTTATTGTACATTTCATGTTCCCAGATTTTTATGTTACGTTGCGTGCAAAATAAACGAAAGAAGAAGTTCTTTTTTGTGTTGTCTTTTACAAAACAAAGAATACCTGCAATATACACCATACAAACTAAGTACAAAATGTTAAAAAATTAACAATATGCGAGTTTACTTTTATATTAAACTAAAGTCTCTGTTGACTGTTTAGATTTCCTTGAAATACAATCTTAAGATGTTTTGGCATGTGAAGACTTACGACTGTTTTTTTAATAGTTAAAGTAGGTTACCTGTAGTCTTTTTTATCCATTTCGAATGTTCAGGAGGTTTCGTCAAATACAACTGAACAACTGTGGTACACAGGGACTGACAACGATTACCAAGTAATTTAAATATTTGTAAATTTTCTTCATTGGATAATAAACCACAGTAGCTATTTTCTACGGCAGGTGCCATTGCACTATTGAATATCGATAGTAAACATGGTATTGTAAATATTTATAATAAAAATTAATAATAAATTGTTGTCCAACTTTTCATTATCACCAAAAAAAGTGGAATAGATAACCTAGAATTAGTCATATACGTCTCCCTTGACTTTTTAGTTTGTGCATAGTTCCAGAATTGCTCTCGAGTAACACTACTGTCAATAAAAACTTTAACATTGCAAAAATGTGTGGTACAACCAATCAAAAACGAAATTTTCTAGTTTTAAACGTTGGATATTTTTAATGTACATAATTGATTGGTCGGAATAATTGACTAGATGACAGATGATCGGAACTTTAAGTCCGTTCGTTTCATCTGCACTATTATCAATCATAGATCACCCCATTTTAAAAAATGAAGTTTCATTTCTTTATTTACGTCCAATACTAAGTTTATAATGGGGGTGTTAAACTTCACAAAAATATGATGTTTTCTCAATGTTAATAGTTAGGGATGTACAAAATAATACTAGGAAATTTTTATTGTATTTATTATCACACGGTTTTTATGTCGATTTGAAAATTCAACTTTTGGATGATTTAAATAGTCCGCCATTCGTTCTGTGACGTAGATAACCGAAAAGTAAAGTTAGCTACATAAGGGTCGACATGGAACCGCAATTCTGTCGTCTTCTTTTTTAAAATTTTGATCCTCAAACCACAATTTTCGTCTAACTTTTACTTCAGGCACGGTTACAAATTTTTTATGAGGAGTTCTAACTGTTGTATTCGTGCAGTATGATACAAAACAATGATAATGATATTGACATTATTCAAATTTGAAAAAAATGTAGAGAAAAGCTAATTAAACTTAGCTAAAAAAAATTTAAGAGAATGCTTACATTTTATTGATACGTCAAACTCCTGCAAACTGTAGACAAATGTGAGATACATACAGAACACTCATATATTTTCAAAAGTTCTTCAAACTAGATTGGCCTTTTTGTAACTGGCTATTAGCTATAAGTTCATAAAACATCTAAATTAAAAAGTGGCTTACTTCATATATGAGTTAGTGACGTATCTGTAGTGAAAGTTCCAAACATTTAGGAATTCTCAATTTCCAGTTTTCTCCCAAAATTTTTTAAATATATTTTTGCCAATATACTTTAATAAAATACCAGAAACCGGATACCGGTTTAACACCCATTTTTGGTACGTATATTTTACTGCGAAAAAAGGGAAAGGGAAATAAAAATAAATTCAGTCTTACTGTACTCCAAAAGATATAAAAACATGAATTCTTATACCTCAAGAGTAAAATTTATTTAAAATTTAAAGGCCCTTATAAAACTATCACCAAATAAAACATTTTCATTGTACAACAGGAACAAAACGCCAACCAAAATAACCAGATTCATATTCTAGTAATTTTTGTTAATCAAAGTTGGTACTACCGAAATAATTTGACAAGTGAAAAAAGCGGTTAGAATTGATGTTCGAATTTTTATCTTGGTTTTATTAAAATTAGTTATAAAATTTATGAACTGACAAACTGTGAAAATAATAAAAAAAACTTTTCGTAATTTTTATGTTTAGTAGTTCGTGATTATTAAACGAGTTGTGCAGTTTTCGTGAAACTTTATGAACTTTGAAGTGATCGGCGATTATTGAACTACCTAGAACAAGTTCGTAAGGTAAGAATATATTTAATAATACATAAAAATTGTAAAATTTAACATCTCCATAAATTTGTTGTCGTTTTATTCCTTCCAACATAACAAAAACATAAACAAAAATAAAAACCTGTTAAAGACATTATTTAATTATTTATATTATAATCTTCCAACTTTTTATAAAAGTATAAACTGAATATTACGACCGTAACAAATAACCAATAGTTCCATATCCCTTCATTCTTCATCTTTAAGTATTGCTCGTACAGTAAACCTATATGTAAGTTATTTACTTTTGATTGGCCATCTTTCGAACCATATAATTTAATATACCACCGTTTCTGTAGAACATTACATCGACTTCAGTATCAAACCGTAAAATAACTTCAAAACTTTTTCCTGCATCTGTAGTCACTTTAATATGTTGGCCAGGTTTTAATTCTTGTGGAAGATTAAACGTATAACTTTCTTTGCCAGTTAAATCGAGTTTTTGAGCGTTCTGATCCGGTAGAAATTGCAGGGGAATTATACCCATTCCCACCAAGTTGGAACGATGGATACGCTCGAAAGATTCCGCAATCACCGCTCGAATTCCCTGCAAAACAATATTTAACTAAGCAATAATAAATTAAGATTAAATGGGTCCAAGGTATCAGTTTGTTTCAAATATGTAAGATATTTTTAGAGGAAGGTACTTTTGGGGTACTATCTATACAGTTCGAAAGAAGCTAGAACAGTTTTACAAAGATAATGAAGCAGCTGCATCAAATAAAAGAGGAATACGGATCAAATGAGAACATATTTTTTGGCAAATAAAGAAGATAATGCTTCTAAAAGGTTTTTTAGAAATCCCAATACAGTTAAAGAAGTTTTACAATGTCTGACTGTCTTCAAAAACATTTTGTTAGAGCAAAAGATGAATGGTAATAAAAGTTCTAAGGTACCAGCATCTTCTGACAGATATGTTCATTTGAAAGTACAATTGGCTATGTTAAATATGAATTTCGTTTACCTACCGAAGTTATAAAAACGCCCTGCTTCAACAACATAGGAGTGGCAATTTTTAAAACGCCTACATTAAATGGTTTTTGGGGATTAAGTTTATTCACAAGGGTCGGTCATGTCCCGAATAAATAGGTTTTTTTCGCATTTTTGCACTGATATAATAAAAAAAATGTTTTGAAGAGGGATTTTAATCCCAAACAAACATTTATTATCGAGGGTTCAAAACTAAGTGAAGTAAAAAAGGAATCAATAGAGAGGTTGCAATAAAAAACAAATAAAAATAATACACAGGCAATTTGTCAATAAAATACTTTATGCTGCAAACATTAAAGATGTGGACGTGGACAACAGTTTAACTGATTTCAAATTTATTATTATTTAAACTGTGATTGGTTAAACGCAATAAATAGGCCATACTTAAAACTAATTCAATGTAAACGATTTGAGTTTGAAAATATATATGCTATTCTGAAGCCGATAGTAACTTTTAGTTAGTCTATACAGTTTAAAAAAAGGTAGAATAATCTAGAAAGGATATGAAGAAATATCTTTAAATAAAATAGCTGCCAGAATAAAATTAGAACAACATTTAGTGACAGATTTGTTACTAGACCTCCCTAATTAATTAAATAAGAATAATATTATCACTAAAAGAAACCCGTATCTACTATGTATAGTTAAATAAGGTTTAGAATATTTTGAAAATGAAAGAAAAGAAGGAAAAATCAAACCAAAATCATCACATTTGTTTTATATGATTCGTTATAACGATTCTGAGCTTGTTATCAATTCAAATCATGGATATTTCTTCCAAAATATACTTTAAAGAAGCACATACAAGGAGCAAGAATGAATAGAGCAGTTTCTTCAAATAAATGAAAAGTAGAAACAAAATTAGACCAGCTTCACTGAAAGTTTCAATTACTGGCGACCTTAGGAGAAAAATTTACTAACTATAGTTTGTTTTTAATAAAAAAATGGGGTTGTATCAATAAATTATGTGACATACCAGTAAGAAAGGTCCCTTGGCAGCCCAATCTCTGCTAGATCCAGATCCGTAGTCCTTGCCGGCGATAATTATCAATGGAATTTGATTCTCTATGTAACGTTGAGCGGCATCAAAGACGTCCATCTGGAAAATGAAAACGATTTTATTACGTATAGGTTGAATTAATGACGATAAAAACCCACCTCTTCATTGTTTGGTAGATAGACGGTCCTCGGACCGGCCTTGGCGACGAATTTGTTGACCAATCTGAGATTGGCGAAAGTACCTCGAGCCATAACGTCATCGTTGCCTCTTCGGGAACCGTAGGAGTTGAAGTCTTTCGGAGTCAAACCTCGCTTAGCCAAATATCTACGAAGAAATAATAATATCTATATAATACTAATTGGTGCTGCGAACCTCGCTTCGCTCGGCACGCAGTGATAGATTCATAATAATACCAAATCAATTTTGACTAATTCAAAAACTATTTTTGCCAACAGGTATCTTAACTCCGCTACTGCGTCCGGAGGCAACCGTGAAAAAAGCCTAGAGGAGTAAACTTCGATAAACTACCGTGGCAATGGATGAATGGCTGCGGGTGAGTCAGTCATTATCGGTACCTCCGGGATACCTGGTGACCTCTCGGAGTACCCAGCCTTACCAGCACAAGCGGGGCTCTGTGGTGGTGGACTTTCAATTCCCAGCTACTCGTGGGATGTGCAATGGATTGCAAGGAAATAATAGAACAGGAAGTTATGGAGGAAGAAAAGGAAAGCAAGGGAATTTTTGGTAAATCTAGGAAGGTGAAACGTACTCCAGATAAAGCAGGAGAGTCGGGAGAGTGGACGGTGAAGAGGAAGGAGGTATCGCCTTTGGAGGATAGGGAGCAGAAAAGAAAACAGAAGGAAAAAAAGGTGAGGATCGAGAGATTGGGAGGGGGGAAAATTGGGAGCGTGTAGAGGATCTGAAGGGAATGGTAAAGCGGCTGGAGGAAAAAGTGGAAAAATTGGAGGAACAGAAAATGGCGGCAGAAAGGAGGGTCAGGGAAAGGAACTGCAGGCAGGCGTTCCTTGGTAAAGCATGTGGGGTCAGAGGGCACAGAATAGGGGAGAATTGTTGTATGGGGAAAAAGGTGTTGGATGGGCATGAGGAGGGAAAAAATTTGGTGGCCCCTCTGAACCCCTTAGAGGGGCGTTTGGTACAAGAGGAGGTAGGGGAAGGCAGTTTGGGGGAGGAAGAACCAATGGCGAATGAAAGGTTTTACAGATAAACCTGGGGAAATGCAGGAAAGTGGATGTGGTGTGTGGATCTGAGGTAAATGCTAGAAATGTGGAGAAGCAAGGATGGATTATGGAGTTATGAAAAACGGACTGAGGGTAGATGAAGTGAGAAAGGAAAACGGATGGGTGGGAGTGCGAATGGGTGACATGGTGGTGTACAGCGTGTACATTAGCCCTAATACTAGCCTGGAGGATTATGAAAGGAGCATGTCTGGGTTGGAGCACGATCTAGGGGTAACGAAAGTGAAAAGAAGAAATAGGAGGATGGTGACAGGGGACTTCAATGCTAAGAATACTGTTTGGGGAGGAAAGAAAACATATGGAAGAGGTAAGATCCTGGAGGAGGTGTAAGCATCCAACGGGCTAACGGTGCTAACTGACGGATTGCGGCCAACCTTCGTAAAGGTAGACAGGGGCTTCGTCGTTTATTGACGTAACAGCATGTGACGAATTGCTGGAAAAAAGAGCGAGTCCACAACTGTTGGGTTCTGTATAAGGACCCATCGAACAAGAGTTTCCAATCTCAGCCCGAAAAAAAGAACCATAACTCCTATACCATAGCTCTTTAGAAACAAAGAATTGGAAAAAATATAACTTGGTGGATTAAACAAAAAACGTACCTTGCTGCTGGACTTTGTCTCCCAATAGACCCCGCAGGACTGATATGATCCGTAGTAACCGAATCCCCTAAAAACAACAAAACTTTGGCGTCCTTAATGGGTTTAGTCTCGGGTAAATCCAAGGTCATATCTTCGAAAAACGGAGGTTTTTTAATATACGTCGAAGCAGACGACCACGGGTACAAAAGCCCCGTAGGAGCCTCGAGCTGTTGCCAATTTTTCGATCCTGAAACCAACAAATCAATCAATAATAATCGAAATTTATTTCCCAGCAATAATACCTTGTTCGATCTTGCTGTACACTTCTTTAAACATCGCCGGGATGACGTACTTCTGTTCGACTTGGTGGATTTGTTTCCTGGTAGGCCAAATGTCCCGCAGGAAAACGTCGCTGCCGTCAGGTCGTTGACCTAATGGTTCCTTTTCGAAATCTATATCCACTCGACCGGCGATAGCGTACGCGATCACCAATAGAGGGCTGCACAAGTAGTTAGCTCTGGTGTTCGGATGGATACGACCTTCGAAGTTGCGATTTCCGGATAGGACTCCGCAACAAACTAGGTCGTTCTGCTCAATGGCGTTCGTTAGGTTCTCGTCTATGCTGCCGCTGTTGCCGATACACGTCATACAACCATAACCTACAAATTAGAATCTTTAAATCCCCTAATCCATATTTTTTTTTCATTTTTATTTTAAGTTGGTTGACGTTCCATACATTTGCATCATACTGTATGTAAAGGAATCTTTGTGCTTACAATTCACCGGTTTCTAGAAGTCTGAGGACATACAGTATACAGGGGGGAAATAAAGAGTCTAGGAATGGTTTTTAACACGCTTTATTTTAGTTTTAGGAAGGTTGAAGTGAAATTTTAGGTTCTCGGGAAAGTAAAGGTGGAAAATTAAGATACAGGGTGGTTTAAAAATGATATACAGTATACAGGGGAAGAATGTAAAGTTTAGAAATTGTTTTTTTTTTTATTTTAAGAAGGTTTAAGTGGAATTTTTAGATTCTCGAGACAATAAAGGTGGAAAATAAAGATACAGGGTGGTTGAAAAAGGTTATACAGTGTACAGGGGAAGAAAATAAAGGTTTAAGTGGAATTTTAAGGTTCTCGGGACGATCAAAGTGAAAAAAAAACTATATGAGCCACCTCGACAACAATAACTTACCTACTATACCGAAACCCAGTTTTTCCAATGAAGGTATGACGCCCGATTCGTTCAAATAGTAAGTTACCACCCCCGAACCGGGAGACAAACTCGTTTTTATATACGGGGCGACGGATAGACCTGCTTCAACGGCATTTTTCGCTATCAAACCGGCACCCAGCATCACGCTAGGATTGCTGGTGTTCGTACAAGATGTGATGGCAGCTATGATGACGCTACCGTGACGTAAACTATATTGTTTACCGTCATACATAAATTTAGCAGTGGTGTTCAGCTTTTCCGGTGCTATACCGAAACCTTTGAAGCCAATCTGAAAACAAAAAAAAAATCAAAATGAATAGATGAACATGGTTAGTATAAAGTATGGAACCCTCAACGGTTTAATGGACTAGTTTAGTAGGATCATATTAATCAAAATGATAGCAATATATATTTAGGATAAGATACCTACTTACTTATATTGGTATTCATTTTGCAAGTAATTTTTCTCATTTCGTAAAATTTAGCAATAAATAATTAGTAAGTTTTAAACGTAGCGCCAACTAATAACCAATAATGAAGTGTGTTTAAAAGTCAACGTTGTCACAGTTTAGCTACGTTCGTTTCAAGTATTCTCAAAGAACTGGCGGCACAAAACACCGGGTTCTGTGACTAACTGATTGTACCAGTTGACAAGATATATGACAGGAGAGAAGATCGTGTTTACCTGTAATAAACAAACAAGACCCCTATTCTTGACGGTGATAGAATAGAACAGCCAATAGAAAGTGGGCGTGGTTCTATTGAAAATGCCAAAACCGTATTCTTGAAATTCGTTCTCTCACTGTACCGATAGAAGGGTTGCTCCCCGAGAGAACAATTACTTCTATTGGTTATTTTTGAAGAAACCGCTATAACACCAAACCAAGAGAAGGTGTTAGGGATTTTTATTTTCGAACCAAAAATAGTATAGAAGTAATATCTTTCATAAACCAAACACAACCAAACAACAAATTAAACTATCGAAAACGACAGAATATTTTGTTTAGTGTTTTACTCCTTATTTGATAAAGTGTCAAACAGAGAACAAAAATATCGATATGTTTATCTCTTTTTAATGACAACAAATAAGAGAGAGAGAGATAAGTTTCTCGGTTAATATTAAAGCATATCGACAACATCGCAAATTTTCTACCAATCTTATTGAAACACGTCACTTACCACTTATGACGTATGTAACCATTAAATTTAAATTTCAAAAGCCGATTATGGCTAGAAGATTAATTTTATAAAAATTTTATTTGTACAGTTGAACCACTAAAAACCTATTTTATAAGATGCAAATATAAAAAAAATCACTAAACTAGTCCATTGCTCATACTCTTCTAAGAAGATGCACGTAATTAAGAAATGCTATTAAATTTAGGAGCGGTTGCATAAACGCTTGTTAAACCTAGGTTACTTAACAATGTGTTAGCCGCGTGGAAAAGCCAAATGGAATAAATTCATTATTTCGGTTACTGTACATATTTATAGAAAATCCCGAAACACGTCAAATTTAAATTATAAATTGACATTTTTTTAAAGTGAAAATTTGATCCCTACTTTCAACCCTCTTTGACTGACAGTTACAACCCCCAATTTTTTATATATTATCCAAAAATGTTATTGTTTTTAAATTTATTTTACAAAATTTGATATCTAATTACTTGTAATGGGATGAAAAATTTGAATGGGTCCATCTTGTAGAGAATTTAATGAGGAAAGAAAACTTCCGAAGACCAGTTTTTCTTTTGGTTTCGATATCCTTAATAGTTTTCTTATTTTTTGAATTTTTGTGTGGTCGCAATTTTTCACTTTTTTAAGGGATGGCTTTTTTTAAAAAAAAATCGCTCCTGACTTCGTAAATTTGTCGGATTTTCAAAAAAGAAAAATAGTTTTCTGTGAAATTAAACGTAGAACTTGACTATAATAAAAAATCTCACAGTTTACATATAATTTTCGAGTTATTCAAGAAAACGTGTTTGCCATTCAGAAATTCACCACCTCGTTAGGGGTTGTTTGGTTTCGGAATAAAAATGGTCAATACAAAGGTTCGAACTAGTACTAAGACAAGCAAAAAACACCCCTTAATGTAAATCTCTTATTTTAAGAGGGAAAATTTATCTATTGTCCATCCTGTAAAGCCGATTACTCAATAAATGCAAAAAAATTGTCGAGTTACTTATTTATAAACAAATAAAATATTTACATAATAATTAAGTAGGTAAGTATATCACGATGTTTCAATAAACAATAAGAAATTGTTGTTAGTCTTTTAGTTATGTGAGCTTCGATGAAGAATTGAAAAAAATTGGTTTGTGGGGTACGCCTGTTGAAAAAATTAAGAATAATACAAGAGTAATATTAGAGGTGGTAAGTATTTAGTATATTTATAGTCCATTTGAAAAAGATACGACAAAAAAACTATTTTTAAATATATATCATTGAATTTATGGAAATTCTTTGGTACCTATTTTGTTTGTACAGGATTGTTCAATGTAAATTTACCCATTAAATGATTATTATTGCTTTTAGTAATCCTATATAAAAATTGTTTGGTTACAAATGAATTTTGTTAATTGCTGTCGAAAGTTCAGTTAGTCCAGGCGTGCTGTACCAAAAAAATAAAAAATACGGAATATCTGAGACCTGGAATGTAACAGTTGGAGGTGGTAAAGGGGCTTATAACACATGAAAAAAAAAATACATTAACTGTTTCAATTATGATCATAAACTTTTTAGGGGTGAAAAAGGGGTAAAAAACTGAAATATTGATGTTTGCGGCTAAAATTGACGTCGAAATGAAAAGTGCCCAATAGAAAAGTTGTAGATCATGTAAAAATCTAAAACTTTTCTCTTGGCAATTTTCTCACATAACCTCAATTTTTGAAGGAAAATGGGAAAAAACGATTTTTCGTTTTTAATTTTTAATTTTCCAACGGATTCGTCAATCTTGGTGAAACTTGGTGAAAACTTACCTTTTTATGTCCAAAATACCCTCGAATTTTCTCAACCTTGTAACATAATAATTTTCCGAGAAATTTGATTTTTCTGGAAAAATCTCTTTTTTTTCAACTGTAAAGTTTGCTCGGAAAATATTATTGGAAAAGATTTTCCTGGGGCTCATTTTTTTCGTTTTTACGTCTACTTTCACATGAAATAAAAAAATACACCTCTCATTTAAAAATGTGCTCAAAAATGAAAAAAAAAGCAAAAAATGAATTTTGCAACAGCTAAATTTGCAATAATTGTTAAATTTTTGTTATAAAATATTAAAAAATGCAAAAGCCGACTCTTGCATTACATTCTACGGGAAAAATTACAAAAGAAAATATATTTCATTATTTAGTCGGATTTTTAGTTCATTTGCAATATTATTATAAACACTCAAGTCTATTAATGAAGTTAATAATCCGAGCGGGGATTTCATGGTTTTTACTATTGTTGTATGCTGATTTGTTTATATTATAAGGTTTTTCATGAGATAAATCGATTTGTTGATAATTACAAGGCCCAAATACCCTTCCATCAGAACCATATAGCCCAATTTTCATCAAAATTTCAATTTTCTTTGACTTTTTGGAATAATTTGTTTATTTTTAATATAATAATCGTTCGGTTTTAAGTAATTCGTAATTGTAATTAAAAAATATATTGAAAAGACAATATTTTGTTTGTTACGAATGATAGTATATTTTGTATACTGAAATGTTGCAAGGTCAAAGAGAAAACAAAAGGCCTAGGCCCCTAGGCTAGTTAGAGTTTCATGTCTACACTTTGTCACTTATGAAAGGTGGCCAGAAACTTCTGGTACACTCGGTATATTGTGTCACACGTATATTTATTTATTTATTTTCTATTTTGGAGTCAACGAATTTCAGCTGCTCTCTTAACTTCGATATTTTTTTCAATTGTCAAACCACCACTAACGCCAAATGTATTTTTAATGGTTTTGAAGAAAAAAAACTAGTGAAAAATTTAGTTTATCTAAATGTTTATGAATTCTTGATATTATTATTTTGTTCGCAGAGTCTAATTAAATAAATTGTCGAAGCGACATTAACAAGCAATCGACGATATTTATAAACAATATGCAATACGGGCGAATTTTTCTTTTATCTAAATAATAACATCATCATCATCGTTGAGTTGATAATGAGTATTACTAAGAAATAATATAGATTATTTTACCGATTGTAATTTTGAAGGCCAACGAAAATATTGAATTTTAATGACTAGGGATTAGAGTTATTGTTTTCGAGAAAGGTGGGCGCCAGAGGCGTCCGGAGAAATACATTTCCAAAGGGTAAGAGTTTGAGAGAAAATATATAAAATCATCTTAGTATTATTTTTTTCCTTACGAACCTTCGTTGGAAAGTTATACAGTGTGTAAAAGCCAAATGGAATAAATTCATTATTTCGGTTACTGTACATATTTATAAAAAATCCCGAAACACGTCAAATTTAAATTATAACTTGACATTCTTTAACGTGAAAATGCAACCCCTACCTTCAACCCCCTTAGAATGACAGGTACAACCCCCAATTTTTTAAATGGGAAGTATAGGCTTGAAAGGTCTCTTCATTCTCTATTCAAAAATGTTATTGTTTTTAAATTTAATGCAAAAATTAACATAAAAAAAATTAATATCATGTTGTTACCGAAATTAGCTACAATACAATCAAAAACTAAAATGTAATGCAAAACGTAATAAAATGTAGAACACGAAAAAGAACTATGAATGTTAATGAAGTAGATGTTCAAAATGTTCTCCGCGAACGTCTTGGCAACATCCTAATCTCAAATAAAACTGTCTTCTAACATTATTTAACATATCAGGCGTGATCGACCTAATCGCAAGCGTTATTCGTTCTTTTAAGTCATTTAAATCAGAAGGTTCAGTTTTGTACACATGGCTCTTCACATATCCCCATAAAAAGAAATCTAATAATGTAAGATCAGGTGATCGCGCTGGCCATTCAATCGATCCTCGCCTCCCTATCCACCGATTGGGAAATATTGTATCGAGGTACTGCCGGACATTAAGTTGGTAATGTGGTGGTGCTCCATCCTGCTGAAACCATATCGTATTCGCTGGAACTTGAGGGTTACCTGGATCAGGATATAAATTTGCCAACGTTGGAATGACATTATTTTGAAGTAGGTATGCCAAATAATTGTTGCCATTCAAGTTGCCCTCAATAAAAAAGGGACCAATGATATTGTTCCCTACAATCCTTGCCCAAACATTAACCTTTTGGGGGTATTGAGTGTGTTCTTCTCTCATCCAGTGAGGATTTTCCGTGGACCAGTAGCAGCAATTTTGCCGATTAGCATGACCGTTAAGTAAAAAAGTACACTCATCAGAAAACATAACGTCTTCTAATTGGATAATATTGTTATCCAACATGTTATCCATTGCTCACAAAAAAAGTTCTCCTATCAAAATCGTTTTCCATGAGCTCCTGAGTAGGTATCATCTTATACGGATGCAATTTATTTTCTTTTAATATGTTTGCTATCGATGTATGGCTAGCATTGAATGTAGTGGATGCCTGTCTACTCGATGTATGTGGGTTTTCCTGAAACTCAAGCAACACATCTAATTTGAGTTCATCACTCAGTGCATTGGCAGCTGCGTTTTTTATCTGCCTTACATGACCAAACTCGCGAAACTGTTTTTCTATTTTACTTATTGTTCCTTGGGATATAGGCGGTAAATTAGGAAGTGTCTCATGAAATAGGCGAGTTACTTCCTATTGTATTCGGATGTTATCTCCGTAACCAATCATTTGTAAAACTGTTATTTTATGCATTTCCGTTAATCTAACCATTTTTCAGAATTGAATTGAACAAACTTTATACTTAAATTACAACAATGACAACTTAAATAAAACAATTTACTACTGTTTGTTAAAATAGCGTTGCCACGGAAATTCTTTTAACTTTTTTAATGGTTACCATCTAAAAACCACATTGCTATGGTTTTTGTTCACTTTCTTATTATCAAGACCTAAACGGTAAATAAGTTTTAAGTATATTGTAATAAATTTCGAGTATATTTTAGCGAGTATATTTTTCGGTAACAACATGATTTTAATTTTTTTTATGTTAATTTTTGCATTAAATTTAAAAACAATAACATTTTTGAATAGAGAATGAAGAGACCTTTCAAATGATATATCACAAGCCTATACTTCCCATTTAAAAAATTGGGGGTTGTACCTGTCATTCTAAGGGGGTTAAAGGTAGGGGTTGCATTTTCACGTTAAAGAATGTCAAGTTATAATTTAAATTTGACGTGTTTCGGGATTTTTTATAAATATGTACAGTAACCGAAATAATGAATTTATTCCATTTGGCTTTTACACACTGTATTAACATAAATTGAAATACTGTCTTTGTAATTTTTAATAAATTTGTTACATTAAATAATAAACACAATTTAAGTAAATTTAAATAAACAATAATGTCAAACTGTCAGTTTCTGGTAAACAAATCATGCCCAACTCACAATAATTATTGGTAAACGTTAAAATATCTACCAAATTAATTCTTCGATAGAAAAATAAAAATATCTGATAACTTTAGGTATATAATTTGAAGTATGATATTAGTACTTTTCGATAGCGATACAAAATACAGGGTGTTCTATTTAAAATTGCCAAGAAAATAATGTACTTGCATTTTGACTTACCCTGTATTTGATTTGACGAATATTATGAAAACGAATATGTTTTATAATTTTTAACAATTATTAAGAAACTCTAGTTGCAGTAGATCAATGTTCGTAGTCTCCTTTTTAATTATACAGGGAGTTAACCTTGATACGATTTTCAGATAATATTGGTTATAACTTTTTAAATACCCGGTATTTATAATAAAACTTTACATTGTTGTGATGTGAAAGTTAAGCAGATTTTAAATTTAAAATAAAATACAGGGTGTTCCATTTAAAAAAAAAAAAAGTTTGGTGTGTCACCGTCTTATGGAACGCCCTGTAAGATTTTAACTAATTTTAAAATGCGGAGTTTAAAGCTGCCCACAATTTTTGTTAATAACTTTTTTTGTAAATTTCACTATGACAGATCTACTGAGCTTCCTCACACTAATCAAGCACCCTGTATAGTATGTATTTGTTTTGTTTCTGCGAACCTCGCTGCGCTCGGCACGCAGTAGAAGACCAAAATCCGGCAAAATGTCAATGTAACTTGAATGTTAAAATTTAACTGAAAATTGTGACCACCCTGTACAATTAATTTCTTATTTAAAGACTATAACTTATAATTTAGGTCTTAAATTTCATCAATTAATTAATTGAAATAATTTACAATTTAATAAGCGTGTTTTTGGCATTTAAAAAAAATAAATATTCCTAAAACTGTAAACTTTAGGTACTATCTTCTTCAGAATAGAATATTTATACATTTTCAAACTCAAATTGCTTGCATTGAATTCATTTTAAGGACGGCCTGTTTATTGTGTATAAACAATCACGGTTTAAATAATAAATTTAAAATCAGTCAAACAGGGATGATATTAAGTGAGTGTGTACTATACAGTACGGTTTTATTTGTTTTTTATTGCAACCTCTTTACTGATTCCTTTTTTTGTAACAACGTTGGCTATTTACACGGATTTTGAATTTTGTTTTTTGATTGTGACTATTTACTGGATTTTCTTATTCTACGACGACATTAGCACGGATTTTTGGTTTTCTATTTAACTATTGTGATATTTTAATTTTAAGATATCAAATTATATATAAGATTTAGACTTGCGCTTTTCACTAATTTCTTTATTTTTTTATCCTACTTTCACTTTAATTAAAAAAGAAAGCATTGTTACAATTGAAATTTCCGAGAAAACTATCAAAAAAAAGAAAATAATTCCAAAAAAAAGTGATGGCAGTGAAACAGTTTCTCCTATTTTTTGGATTTCTTATTTCAAATGTAATTTACTGTACGTCCCATAGGAGATTGTGTTAAATGACAACGCTGTCATTATTTGCCTTTTTTTCCTTATCGGTTAATGGAGAAACAAATTTGAAGTTTTGTTGAATTAGCCCAAATTCTACCGTACTATAAATCCACTATCATTTACGGAAAAAAACTAGTTATCAACGTTTAAGAAACAAAAAGACGATTTCGATGTTGCTTTTTAATAAGTCAGAAAATTGTTTAGTCTAAAAATATGTTTGGCAAAGTCTGTTCTTTTTGAGAAATCATCCAACGTGGTTTTAAACTGTAAGTAAGATAAAAAAAATACAAAAATTTTTTTTGGGACAACGGGTATGTTAGAAAAAACTTGTACTACCATTCTTATGTTATTTCTATAATTCAAGAATTACTGGAGTGCAATTTTGTGAACGAATTGTGGATCAACTGGATACAAAATAAAATTCTAGTATATAGTACGGGAATTGAAGCTCAAAATTAGGTGAAACCTGGCAATTACTTGGTCCTGTATGGATTTACTTGAAATTTTAAGGGAAGGTGGGGAATTGCTACCCCATCTTGGGGGGTGGAAATTTTTAACCAAAGAAATTGATTGAAAAAGTGATGCTAATAAAAAAATACGTTTTTTCCTGTAAAAAGAGAAGTTATTCGTGATTTTAACAATTTTTAGACGAAAAAGCGACGAAAATGAAAAAAATACACCCCCCAAAAACCGTTTTTTTTTTCGAAAATAACTAATGGCCGCCATTTTTTTATTTTTCCAAAATTTTCAAATCTTTTATGGCCTATACCTGAAGTAATACAGTTTTTAAAAAATTTATTAAATTTTTTCAAAAATATTTATTACATTTTTTCAAAAAAGTTTAATAAATTTTTTCAAAAAAATTAATAAATTTTTTAAAAACTGTATTACTTCAAGTATAGGCCATAAGAGATTCGAAAATTTTACCTTAAAATTGTACCGAAAGTTTTTAAATTTTTAAAATTTCACATTTTTTGCTATTTTTGAATTTTTTTTGCCCTCAACTTGATTTTTTTTTGGTAAGTTCTCATAAAGGTATTTTAAAAGAATATTTTATGAGCATTTAAAAACAAACAATTTTGTATTCTCTAATTTTTTTCGTAATATTTTAAAGGTATCACTGCGTGCCGAGCGAAGCGAGGTTCGCAGCACCAAATCAATCCAAACTAATTTAAAAATTATTAATTATAAATGATTTAGTGCTGCGAACCTCGCTTCGCTCGGCACGCAGTGAATAATGTATAATAATGCCAAATTTGCCACCCCATCTCGGTGAAAAAAAATACACCCCCCAAAAAACCGTGTTTTTCGAAAAAAAAGGAATGGCCGGCATTTTTTTTATTTTTTAAAATTTTGGAATCTTTTATTGCCTATACCTCAAGTAATACAAAGGACAGTTTTCAAAAATTGCAACTACCTTAAAATTCTACCAAAAATTTTTCAATTTTTAAAATTTTACATTTTTTGCTATTTTTGAATTTTTTTCACCCCCAATTTTTTCGATTAAGACAATTCCAAAGGGTGATAATTGGCTGTAAATAAAAGGGGCGACAAATTTAATTTTTCAAAGAAAACACTACAATAGTCCGTAAATTAAATTCCTTAAGATCGCTTGGTTTTCAAATAAAAAATATTGTGCTCGTTCGTAAATAGATATTCTAAATAGCCAAATTTTTACTGTACATAAAAGAATATTTTTAGTCATTTAAAAAGCTACAATTTAGTATTCTGTCATTTTTTTCGTGTTTTCGTAGTATTTTCGGAGATATTTTGGAAAATATAAAATTGTGAAAAGCGTTTTTCACTTTAAGCTCAAATTTTTCTACATTAGGCATTTTAAATTAGTCAAACTTCTTGAACGTAATAGCAACACATCTACAAAGATAATTATTTAGGTGGATGAAAAATTGATGTCCGATTCTCCAACCTAGCCGATATACACGATGAGATTCAAGATTGCCCTCTTCTCTACAATACCACCAAATATCTGATATTATTTGTTAAAGTTATTGAAAGACCAAAAAGATTATGATTATTTTCTCTTAAAAAAACAATGTATTTGTTAAATCTGTCAGTCTAATATATCCCCATGTATCTGCTGTCGAATTTAGCTGTGCCACACTGTATACTATCCCTAGCCAATTAGCTGGGCATTTTTGAGAATCGTACAGCCGATTATCCTACTAATTATAAAACTATTAGTCTTAGAATGATTGTACACATTTATATAAAGAAAACGTATTACATTTAGAAATTTCTTAATTCATACCAAATGCATATTTAATATTTTTATTGTATGTATTAGTTAATGACTTCCTTAACGATTGGTATGGAATAATTTTTAATTAATTAAAGTTTAATTTTGTAATTCTCAAGATTAAATTTGTCATTAATATTTCTTTCTAGGTTTCACTATGTTCCATATTGTTTTAAAATAAATAATAAAAGTATTATTCTCTAGTTAAAATGTAAAAAATAGGTTATAACAAAGATCAAAAGAAAAGTGCTAGTAAAGCTATCTTAACTTTTTTTACAGCAGATTTATTTAAAATTAAAATAATGGTACCTGCAAAATTTATGAGGATTTTTATTAAATTTCTTAAAGACAGGTTTCAATATAAAGTTTCTTTTTTATTTAAAAATTCAGAACAACCATACATTTTTCAATTAAGATTTAGATTAGTTTTAATAATTTGTTTGTTGCATATTATATGGTTCCTTTGTAGAAAACAGTTCTTTGGTTCAAATTTAGTATACTTTATATGTACAGTGTGGACAAACCGAATGTGATCAACAATTCTACTGTCTTGTTTTATTCAAATTCCTTAAAAATAGGAAAAATAAACATTTTTTTGGATTTGGCTATATTTCATTTATTTCCATTTGATTCTTGTTTGTTTTTATATTGTAATGTCTTCCTTGTTCTATACTTCACTCTAGACCATGTTTGTGTGCTTGAAATATACTCAATTTTAATTATTTTAGAACAGAACCTTTAAACAATTATATATTTATTGTTTTTATCTTAAATTTATTATTTTATCAAGATCCAGTTTTGTATAATGAATTTTTCTTCTATATCCTGGTATTGTAATTATTAGTCCATCAAATTGCTTAAAAATAATAAAGAAAAATAATTTCGTTGTTTTCCACTATATTTTAATGATTTTTGGTTGTTTTTAATTTGCATTTTTTCATGTTCTATGTTTTTCTGTTTGATCTCATTCTAGTTCACATTTCTATGTTTCCAGTATAGCCAACTTGAATTATTTTTTTTAACAAAACCTTCGAACAATTATATTTTTTTCGTTTTTAATATTTTTTAACAACTTCTACCAAGTTCCAGATTATTATTAACAATTTTTTTTATTTTAGCATTTTCTAAGTAGTTTTAGTAAAATCAACAAATATTTGGTTGTATTTTTGCTAAAATGCTTAAAAAACAAAACGTATCTTACCAAAGATACAGGTTGTCCATCAGTTATTTGTAACACTATCGACAAAATGACTCACTTTGTAACACGATTGCTACAAATGATCATTTTGGCAAAAGTTTTACACAATATTTTTTATAATTCGCATTTTTTTATCTTTTTTTTTAATAAATTTATTTAACAATTAGTACTTTTTTTGTTAATTAAATTATGTTGGTACTTACAAAAATGACATAATATGTCAGACATATCAAGTTTAAAATTTGATTTGAATATTAAATTGTAGTGATAAATAATTTAAGGAAATAATTTCGTTGTTTTCCACTATATTTTAATGATTTTTGTTTGTTTTTAATTTGCATTTTTTCATGTTCTATGTTTTTCTGTTTGATCTCATTCTAGTTCACATTTCTATGTTTCCAGTATAGCCAACTTGAATTGAATTTTTTTTAACAAAACGTTTGAACAATTATAATTTTGTTCTTTTTAATATTTTTTAACAACTTCTATCAAGTTCCAGATTATTATTAACAATTATTTTTTATTTTAGCATTTTCTAAGTAGTTTTAGTAAAATCAACAAATATTTGGTTGTATTTTTGCCAAAATTCTTAAAAAACAAAACGTATCTTACCAAAGATACAGGTTGTCCATCAGTTATTTGTAACACTATTGACAAAATGACTCACTTTGTAACACGAATGCTACAAATGATCATTTTGGCAAAAGTTTTACACAATATTTTTTATAATTCGCATTTTTTTATCTTTTTTTTTAAATAAAATTATTTAACAATTAGTACTTTTTTTGTTAATTAAATTATGTTGGTACTTACAAAAATGACATAATATGTCAGACATATCAAGTTTAAAATTTGATTTGAATATTAAATTGTAGTGATAAATAATTTAAGGAAATAATTTCGTTGTTTTCCACTATATTTTAATGACTTTTATTTGTTTTTAATTTGCATTTTTTCATGTTCTATGTTTTTCTGTTTGATC
The DNA here is from genome assembly GCA_035357415.1 of Ophraella communa. Lineage (NCBI taxonomy): Eukaryota > Metazoa > Arthropoda > Insecta > Coleoptera > Chrysomelidae > Ophraella > Ophraella communa. The sequence goes on along the minus strand of CM068992.1, from coordinate 29,859,320 downwards.
TAATTCTAGTTCACATTTCTATGTTTCCAGTATAGCCAACTTGAATTATTTTTTTTAACAAAACGTTTGAACAATTATAATTTTGTTCTTTTTAATATTTTTTAACAACTTCTACCAAGTTCCAGATTATTATTAACAATTTTTTTTTATTTTAGCATTTTCTAAATAGTTTTAGTAAAGTCAACAAATATTTGGTTGTATTTTTGCCAAAATTCTTAAAAAACAAAATGTATCTTACCAAAGATACAGGTTGTCCATTAGTTATTTGTAACACTATTGACAAAATGACTCACTTTGTAACATGAGTGCTACAAATGATCATTTTGGCAAAAGTTTTACACAATATTTTTTATAATTCGCATTTTTTTATCTTTTTTTTTTAAATAAAATTATTTAACAATTAGTACTTTTTGTGTTAATTAAATTATGTTGGTACTTACAAAAATGACATAATATGTCAGACATATCAAGTTTAAAATTTGATTTGAATATTAAATTGTAGTGATAAATAATTTAAGGAAATAATTTCGTTGTTTTCCACTATATTTTAATGATTTTTATTTGTTTTTAATTTGCATTTTTTCATGTTCTATGTTTTTCTGTTTGATCTCATTCTAGTTCACATTTCTATGTTTCCAGTATAGCCAACTTGAATTATTTTTTTTAACAAAACCTTCGAACAATTATATTTTTTTTGTTTTTAATATTTTTTAGCAACTTCTACCAAGTTCCAGATTATTATTAACAATTTTTTTTTATTTTTAGCATTTTCTAAATAGTTTTAGTAAAGTCAACAAATATTTGGTTGTATTTTTGCCAAAATTCTTAAAAAACAAAATGTATCTAACCAAAGATACAGTTTGTCCATTAGTTATTTGTAACACTATGGACAAAATGACTCACTTTGTAACACGAGTGCTACAAATGATCATTTTGACAAAAGTTTTACACAATATTTTTTATAATTCGCATTTTTTATCTTTTTTTTTAAATAAAATTATTTAACAATTAGTACTTTTTTTGTTAATTTCAAGTTTAAAATTTGATTTGAATATTAAATTGTAGTGATAAATAATTTAAGGAAATAATTTCGTTGTTTTCCACTATATTTTAATGATTTTTGTTTGATTTTAATTTGCATTTTTTCATGTTCTATGCTTTTCTGTTTGATTTCATTCTAGTTCACATTTGTATGTTTCCAGTATAGCCAACTTGAATTATTTTTTTAACAAAACATTTGAACAATTATAATTTTGTTCTTTTTAATATTTTTTAACAACTTCTACCAAGTTCCAGATTATTATTAACAATTTTTTTTTATTTTTAGCATTTTCTAAATAGTTTTAGTAAAGTCAACAAATATTTGATTGTTTTTTTGCCAAAATTTTTAAAAAACAAAATGTATCTAACCAAAGATACAGGTTGTCCATTAGTTATTTGTAACAATATTGACAAAATGACTCACTTTGTAACACGAGTGCTACAAATGATCATTTTGGCAAAAGTTTTACACAATATTTTTTATAATTATCGCATTTTTTTATCTTTTTTTTAATAAAATTATTTAACAATTAGTACTTTTTGTATTAATTAAATTATGTTGGTACTTACAAAAATGACATAATATGTCAGACATATCAAGTTTAAAATTTGATTGGAATATTAAATTGTAGTGATAAATAATTTAAGGATATATGATATAAGATATGAATACACTCGTCACAAAAAGTATTGTAAAGTTACAATAAGTGTTCAAAATGAGTACCATTCACTTCCATACAATGGTACAATCTATTTTGAAATGCCTTTCTGACATTGCTTAATACGGCTGGATTTAATTGTCGACATTCATTTTCTATCCTCTCTCGTAAATCATCCAGAGATTCTGGTTGGGTAGCATAAACTTTTGTTTTTAAATACTCCCATAAAAAAAAGTCTACAAGTGTTAAATCCGGTGACCTAGGTGGCCACTCCCTCTTCTACCTATCCAACGAGCGGGAAACACCAATCGCCCTACTTATTGTTGACAATGATTGGAATTGTTGAGCCTCTAAGCTGACTTGCTCTAAAATTTCTTCAAAATTGTCAAATAAAATTCACACAATTACCAACTGTGACACAAAAAATAACCAGACGAATGTGGACAGAGATTTCATTTCCACGCTCCGTCGAGTATTACAAAGAAAACTATTGTAAACGCGAATTATAAACAATATTTTTCTTCCTATTCCTTATTACTCATTGGTTCAGGTGTAGTTAACAATTCTGTTTTCTGTTATGGCCAGTAGCAAAAGCTGATAACATTATCTAGGTCTGGTCTAAACAATTACCTACCATTTCTTCGGAAGTAAATCTATCATATTTTAAAAGGGCATAAAATCTACTTTCGCGAATATCATTTCAAATGAAATAATAACAAATTAACCAACTTTCGAAACAATTAAAAACAGATGATGTCTAAGCAGAAAACATTATCGATCGCATACGTCACCCGTCATTAGTGACCGAAGTTGCGCAGTGGGGGCAGCGCGCTGCCATATAAAAGTACCCGATCCTCGAACCCAACCATCAGTACGACTTCTGCGAGTGTCCAGTTACCTTTTACGCTGATTCTGTCGGGATTTAAGGAACTATGGAGTGATGTGATAAATGAGCGACATATCACAGCCATTAGTTGCTTGAATCCGGCGCGAATGTGGCCGTCAGTGGTGGTTAAAGTGAAACATCTTCGAGTTGGCATTTCTTCGTCGGTAATCATTGCTCAGTTTGATGGTGGTTTATGTCTCATCACTGGGTAACGTTTACCCACGGCGAAATTGAACGTTCGACGAACGAATATCCGTGCCTGGTTTTCGTATTTTTTTTATTCGTGACGAACTACAGCTCGGTAGATGTCAAGTTTTTTGCATACATCACTGGGTAGTAGTTTGTCCTGAATATTAAGACCGACATCGATAAGGAGATACATCGGGATGAGTAGAACTAGCGATAGGTGATTGTTACTGGGATGTGGGATATGTTTTAAATGCCACCACCGGGTGACTATCATCCTTCGTTAGGTTTTCCGTTATCGACCCACCCTCGTATATATGTACAAGTGAAAAATTTCCGTTGTTTATTTTTTCTTCGATGATAATTTAAACGTAATCTATTTTTTATTGTGTTTATAGTAAGATATCCATCGAGAATTTAGTCATCGCATTAAATACCAATCGATAACGTGTAACAATTAATTGTTTTTGTTTTGTAAATTTTATTTGGTTTAACAATATTTTTGACATTTAAAAAAAAATCGGAAGATTCATTGGTTTATTTTAGATGTGGCAACGTCGCTTTAGTTGGTGCTTTATCGGAAATCTCGGGTGAGGCAACGACTTATAAGCGGCGTTGCCAAATAGCGACATGTATTCCTCTGTTAGAGCTTTAAAAAACATTGTATTACAAAATTGAAAAAAAGATAGTTTTTTGAAATAAATTATATCATACTATACTGAATATCAGAATAATGTTTTCAACAAGCATCACGAATTTGTAATCTCGTTAAAAATTGATCTAAATGAATTAATAAATAATAAGGTCTTAATTTTGTTTCACAATATTTTTGATATTTAAAAAAATTGGAAGATTCATTGGTTTATTTTAGATGCGGCAACGTCGCTTTAGTTGGTGCTTTATCGGAAATCTCGTGTGAGACAACAACTTATGAGCGGCGTTGCCAAATAGCGACTTGTATTTTTCTGTTACAGCTTTAAAATATTGTATTATTACAAAATTGAGAAAAAAAATATTTTTTTTGAAATAAATTATATTATACTATACTGAATATCAGAATAAAGCATCACGAATTTGTAATCTCGTTAAAAATTGATCTAAATGAATTAATAAATAATAAGGTCTTAATTTTGTTTCACAATATTTTTGATATTTAAAAAAATTGGAAGATTCATTGGTTTATTTTAGATGCGGCAACGTCGCTTTAGTTGGTGCTTTATCGGAAATCTCGTGTGAGACAACAACTTATGAGCGGCGTTGCCAAATAGCGACTTGTATTTTTCTGTTACAGCTTTAAAATATTGTATTATTACAAAATTGAGAAAAAAAATATTTTTTTTGAAATAAATTATATTATACTATACTGAATATCAGAATAATGTTTTCAACAAGCATCACGAATTTGTAATCTCGTTAAAAATTGATCTAAATGAATTAATAAATAATAAGGTCTTAATTTTGTTTCACAATATTTTTGATATTTAAAAAAATTGGAAGATTCATTGGTTTATTTTAGATGCGGCAACGTCGCTTTAGTTGGTGCTTTATCGGAAATCTCGTGTGAGACAACAACTTATGAGCGGCGTTGCCAAATAGCGACTTGTATTTTTCTGTTACAGCTTTAAAATATTGTATTATTACAAAATTGAGAAAAAAAATATTTTTTTGAAATAAATTATATTATACTATACTGAATATCAGAATAATGTTTTCAACAAGCATCACGAATTTGTAATCTCGTTAAAAATTGATCTAAATGAATTAATAAATAATAAGGTCTTAATTTTGTTTCACAATATTTTTGATATTTAAAAAAATTGGAAGATTCATTGGTTTATTTTAGATGCGGCAACGTCGCTTTAGTTGGTGCTTTATCGGAAATCTCGTGTGAGACAACAACTTATGAGCGGCGTTGCCAAATAGCGACTTGTATTTTTCTGTTACAGCTTTAAAATATTGTATTATTACAAAATTGAGAAAAAAAATATTTTTTTTGAAATAAATTATATTATACTATACTGAATATCAGAATAATGTTTTCAACAAGCATCACGAATTTGTAATCTCGTTAAAAATTGATCTAAATGAATTAATAAATGATAAGGTCTTAATTTTGTTTCACAATATTTTTGATATTTAAAAAAATCGGAAGATTCATTGGTTTATTTTAGATGTGGCAACGTGGCTTTAGTTGGTGCTTTATCGGAAATCTCGGGTGAGACAACAACTTATGAGCGGCGTTGCCAAATAGCGACTTGTATTTTTCTGTTACAGCTTTAAAATATTGTATTCTTACAAAATTGAAAAAAAAATTTTTTTTTTAAATAAATTATATCATACTATACTGAATATCAGAATAAAGCATCACGAATTTGTAATCTCGTTAAAAATTGATCTAAATGAATTAATAAATAATAAGGTCTTAATTTTGTTTCACAATATTTTTGATATTTAAAAAAATTGGAAGATTCATTGGTTTATTTTAGATGCGGCAACGTCGCTTTAGTTGGTGCTTTATCGGAAATCTCGTGTGAGACAACAACTTATGAGCGGCGTTGCCAAATAGCGACTTGTATTTTTCTGTTACAGCTTTAAAATATTGTATTATTACAAAATTGAGAAAAAAAATATTTTTTTTGAAATAAATTATATTATACTATACTGAATATCAGAATAATGTTTTCAACAAGCATCACGAATTTGTAATCTCGTTAAAAATTGATCTAAATGAATTAATAAATAATAAGGTCTTAATTTTGTTTCACAATATTTTTGATATTTAAAAAAATTGGAAGATTCATTGGTTTATTTTAGATGCGGCAACGTCGCTTTAGTTGGTGCTTTATCGGAAATCTCGTGTGAGACAACAACTTATGAGCGGCGTTGCCAAATAGCGACTTGTATTTTTCTGTTACAGCTTTAAAATATTGTATTATTACAAAATTGAGAAAAAAAATATTTTTTTTGAAATAAATTATATTATACTATACTGAATATCAGAATAATGTTTTCAACAAGCATCACGAATTTGTAATCTCGTTAAAAATTGATCTAAATGAATTAATAAATGATAAGGTCTTAATTTTGTTTCACAATATTTTTGATATTTAAAAAAATTGGAAGATTCATTGGTTTATTTTAGATGTGGCAACGTCGCTTTAGTTGGTGCTTTATCGGAAATCTCGGGTGAGGCAACGACTTATGAGCGGCGTTGCCAAATAGCGACTTGTATTCTTCTGTTAGAGCTTTAAAATATTGTATTACAAAATTGAAAAAAAAATAGTTTGTTTGAAATAAATTATATCATACTATACTGAATATCAGAATAATGTTTTCAACAAGCATCACGAATTTGTAATCTCGTTAAAAATTGATCTAAATGAATTAATAAATGATAAGGTCTTAATTTTGTTTCACAATATTTTTGATATTTAAAAAAATTGGAAGATTCATTGGTTTATTTTAGATGTGGCAACGTCGCTTTAGTTGGTGCTTTATCGGAAATCTCGGGTGAGGCAACGACTTATGAGCGGCGTTGCCAAATAGCGACTTGTATTTTTCTGTTACAGCTTTAAAATATTGTATTATTACAAAATTGAAAAAAAGATAGTTTGTTTGAAATAAATTATATCATACTATACTGAATATCAGAATAATGTTTTCAACAAGCATCACGAATTTGTAATCTCGTTAAAAATTGATCTAAATGAATTAATAAATGATGTCTTAAATTTTGTTTCACAATATTTTTGATATTTAAAAAAATCGGAAGATTCATTGGTTTATTTGAGATGTGGCAACGTCGCTTTAGTTGATGCTTTATCGGAAATCTCGGGTGAGGCAACGACTTATGAGCGGCGTTGCCAAATAGCGACTTGTATTTTTCTGTTACAGCTTTAAAATATTGTATTATTACAAAATTGAAAAAAAAGATAGTTTTTTTTAAATAAATTATATCATACTATACTGAATATTGTTTTCAAAAATCATCACCAATTTGTAATCCCATTAAAAATTGATCTAAGGTTTGAATTTTATTTAATAATATTTTAGATAATGTTGAGTTTTTATATTTTTTCAAAAGATCATCATCAAAAAGTTTACAAATGTTATTTTTTCCGTAAATTAGTTCAAATAATTTAATAGGAAGTCTATTTCTATCTAATATCAATAAAGTAATTACCTTTATGAAAAAAAGTACCAAAATAACCCTATTAAAAGAATGTTTAACCCTTAGTTTACATATTTTTTTAAATTAACCGATAATTAAACTCGGGTTTAATTTCTACAACATTGTTTGAACTTTTTAAAAAGTGGCAACTGTTTGCATTTAATATTCATTAATCATAACTATAAACTCTACTATTTTTTTTACTATTTCATTTTATTTATGACTTAATCATTTTCCGTTCTATTTTTTTAATTATTTGATTTGATTAATAAACAGACGGCCTCTTCCCGAGACGAGAAACTTGGCTGGAAAGCTGTGGCAACTTAGGCCACAAATTATACATAAGAAAAAGAAGATCCGATTTATTTGCTTACGTTTTCTTTTAGTTTTGTGCTTTTAAATAAATGAATTAAATTATATGAAAGAATATTTCGAAAGTTATAAATAATTTGAATTAATTAGTTTATTAACTATTAGGAATTACTTAGGTAAAAGAATATGAAAAAAATAAAGATTTCCCCATTACAGATACATTTTTTTTATTTCATATTTAATTGTGGTAAATATTTGCATAAACTTTCCTAATTACGTTGAAAATTAAAAGTTTAAGTCCAACTAAAATTTAGAGACGATACATTTAAATATATGTTGCGTAAAATTTGATAAAAATGGGTATTCCCTGTAGTTCAGGCAACACTAAATACGAGTTTGTATTTTGTGTTGTCTACTCCAATCCAAGCAACTTTATTTTATTATTTTGTAAGATCGACTAAAATTCTAGAAATTGACACACAATCTGTCAAAATATGACAAATCGCAAATTTTTTTATATGAATGTTGATATTTTTTTGTCATTTTGATTAAATGTTTCTAAAAAATATCTTACGAGGGTTATTAGATATTTTCTAAGACCTAATTACAAATAATAAATACAATAATCGAATTGGTCACACTATATAAAATCTGTTATGTCAAACTATGACAGATCTATCTCTAATGTTTTAAACAAAAATGGTTAGAATAAAGTTTAAAAAGATATTACAAGGGGTATGAGATATTTTAATGACAATGATAATTAAAAATATTGTTGTGAATGACAGAAACAACCTTACTTTTTCTATTTTGTCAATTATATTGTCAATTTCGCAAAAAATATACTGGGTGGGCATAAAAACTTTAGTTAATATTGCAAAGGCACAAAGGCAATTTTTATATTACGAGGGGTATAAGATATTTTAATTGTTAAAAATATTTTTGTGATTGACAGAAAAAACCTTACTTTTTCTATTTTGTCAATTATATTGTCAATTTCGCAGAAAATATACTGGGTGAGCATTAAAACTTTAGTTAATATTGCGGCAATTTTTATATTACGAGGGTTATTAGATATTTTCATTATTAAAAAAATTGTTGTGAAAGACTGAAAAAATCTTACTTTTTCTATTTTGTCAATTATATTGCCAATTTCGCAGAAAATATACTGGGTGAGCATGAAAACTTTAGTTAATATTGCCAAGGCACAAAGGCAATTTTTAGATTACGAGGAGTATGAGATATTTTAATGACAAAGATTATAAAAAAAATTTTGAATGACAGAAACCACCCTACTTTTTCTATTTTGTCAATAACATTGTCAATTTCGTACAAAATATACAGGGTGCAAGTGAAAGTTTCCTCTAATATTGCTGCCTTACCTTATTGGACAAACAATTCAAGAAATCCTGCTTCATCTCGCTGACGGATACTCTATCGTTAGGCCTCTTCGGTCCGCTGACAGATGACTCCACCGTAGACAAATCCAAACCGACGCTTTGACTGAAAACTGGTTCCTGTGCGTCCGAAACGTATTGCCTCAACTGTTTAGTGGCTCTTAAGTAAGCCTCGATTACTCTGATACGTTCTTCGGGCCGATCTACCGAAAGAAAAAACAGTCTTAAGAATGAGTTTGATGACCCTACAGACGCTGACCCCCCAAAAAAGTGTGTGTATATTATTTCAATGCTTATATAATCCTTAGTTTTATTTTTTATCAATAAAGTAACATAGATAGAAGCATTTAGTTTTTTTTACATTATCTTTGATGATATTTGCAGCAGGCATTCTGTCAATTCCATGTCAAACGTCATGATGTTGCATTAGACCACCTAGTAACAATATTAACGGTTCCATGGACATTTGAGAGGTACAAATAATACAGATTTTGGAATTTTATATATTATTAGGTACTATATTTGTATTTGTACATAAATTTGTAATTTTTCAGTGACAATAGAGTATATGCCTGTCTCCCTCTCTCTATATATATATACAGGGAGTACCAACCTTACGACAAAGTTCGTTAAATGGGTTGTTTTAGAAGATATCAAAAAATGTTATTAACAAAAACAGTAGATGATTTTAGGGTCTATATTTTGAAATTATCTTAAACTATACAGAGTGTTGTATAACTCCGTTACAAACCAAACATATGATTTTTTAAAATTGACGTGGTTTTTTTTTAAAGTCGTCTGTTTTTAAAATAATGAATTTATTCCATACATTTGATCATACTGTATATCTAATTAATTATACGACATGACCAAATGAGAAAATTTACATCCGGGTCAAATTTAAAACGGTCTTATGTGAAAAATATATTTGAATATTTATAATATACAATGAGATGGATTTTCAGTATCGAGATAAGCAAATACTTACTGGTTTGAGTCAAATAAGCCAACGAGTTTTCATCCACGGGAAAATGTCCGACCGTGGCTCCGTATTCGGGACACATGTTGGCAATGGTGGCCCTGTCCGCTATAGATAAAGCAGCCACTCCGGGTCCGTAAAATTCTACGAATTTTCCAACCACTCCCAATTGACGTAGATTCTAAAAAAATATACAAAATATCGAATAGAAAAAATAATAAAGGAAATTATGTTTTTTTTTTTATTTTCTACCTTGGTTATGGTAAGTACCAAATCTGTGGAAGTGACGTATTCGTTTAGTTCGCCGTAAAGTTTGTAGCCGACAACTTGGGGTAGTAGCATACTGATAGATTGGCCTAACATGACGGCTTCGGCTTCAATGCCACCTACACCCCATCCCAATACGCCCAAACCGTTGATCATGGTCGTATGTGAATCTGTACCAACCTAAGAAACATCCAAAAAATAGCATGTTTTTCGAACTGTCAAACCAAATGATTCCAAACAACTTTCATATATAGTAAAAGCCAAATAAAGTTGCGTGCACGTCACCAAAGTCGTAATTCTATTGTATGTGTGGCTACATTTCTATAGAAAAGTGTATGTTACTTAAATTTGCTAAACAATTATTTCTCAAAATAACTCAACCAATAAAAAAAACTTTTGTAACAAAATAATTTATATACAATATGGCTTTTTTGGATATAGAAGTCCTTCATTGTAAAATTTTGTGTTAAAATATCCATAAAGATACCACCTATTAATAACGGAATGTTAGTCACTGCCAGAAATATTGTCATGTTGCCGCGTTAGATATAAAGCATCATTGACTGTACTAATAAAAATCTTACCACTGTATCCGGATACAAAAGATTGTCGTTGTTGCTGAATACGACCCTGGCTAAAAATTCCAAATTAATTTGATGCACGATACCGCTACCAGGTGGAACTATTAGCATGTTATTGAAAGCTTTCGCACCCCACTGTAAAAAAAATAAACTTAATATAAATAATTTAAGGAGTAGTAACAAACGACACCTTTAAAAATCTAAACCTCTCCTGATTGCGCTCGAATTCCAAATCTTGATTTTTTTTCAAAGCATCACTTCTGTAATAAGAATGACGTCATTGAAATAGAACCATAGAATACACTGAAATGCTCTGTGTTTTTAATGACTTACGTTCGCGCAAAATCCACTTGTATGGAGTGGTCGATCACCAAATCCGCCGGACAAATCGGATTGATCTTTTGCGGATCCGCCCCCAATCGCTTGACGGCATCTCGCATGGCTGCGAAATCAACAACGGCGGGTACACCGGTGAAATCCTAAAAAAAGAAGAAGACAGTCGGTGGAAAAGTTCAACTCGTAGTCGTACTGTCAATTACCTAGTTTAAAAATTAAACGGTGAAAATTGTTTATTTAAAATTTCTCACCTGTAAGATAACTCTGGCCGGTTTGAAGGGAATCTCGATGCCGCTTTTGTCATTTTGATTAGTTTCCCAGTTTAAAATCTTTTCGACGTCTTGTTCTTTGATTGCAAAATTATCGCAATTTCTCACCGCCGATTCCAAGAGGATTCGTATGGAATACGGCAAACGATCTAAACCGGAAAGAAAATTATGTTAAAAAAATTTAATTTGTGCAGTGTATATTATGTGGATAAGACGAAAGTTGAAAAAGTGCAATGGATAACTTTATATTTGGATGAATCGATGTTAAACTGTAAAAGTAAGTTTTTAGGTTATATCACATATTACCCATTTTCATCTTTTTTAAACAAAGAAATGATTAAAGTGTAATCTTTTTCGAGTTCATAAGTTTTTAAGAATACTTTTAATGATGTATTTAGGAATTTAAGAAATTTATAGTACCTAATCTAATTTTTTTCTGATATTTTATTAAATATATTGATAAAAAATGGGACTTACCATAATTGGGACTAAGCTGAGAAATGTCATAATATTTGTAAGTTTTTCCATCGACTTCCAATGTTTTTAAAAACTTATCAAAAGGATTTGATCCTAAAAATATATATTACAATGAATTTAGATGGAATTTATTTTAACACACTATATCTTCTATATTTTAAAAGCAATCTAATGATACTTTTTTTTGCTTAATTAAGAAGATTGTTCCACAACACAAATGCACAATATATATTTTGATACTTTATAAATAATCCACAGTAATGTTAGTTTAGGTGAATGTACAATTTGGTGATGTACATACGTTTTGAAAAATTCCTGCCTTGGGAAATGAAAATTCTGATGGAAACTTTTATAAAATTTTGTTGTTTACATAACTTTGAAATAATGGATATCATTTTTTGTTCATTGCATCTATAACTTATTAAAAAGTATAAAAAAAAACTTGAACAATACAAAAAAAAGTATAACAACTTAAATTTGTGACAAAACATGTCATATAATGACAAAAGTTAAGTTAGAAGCAAGGAATAAGTTCAATTCTTAAAAACTATGTTAAATAACCTTTTATTTGTAGAAGCATATTAATGTAATCACTCTGTATATTTACTAAATAAATTTGTTTTTGTTTGACTCATAAAACCTCTGAAATAGTTGTTTACAAAAAGTGTAGGTAAATAAAACATTAAAATTTAATTAGGATGCTTATGATACAATTTATCATCACTAAAAGTAAATTAAAACTGAACTTCACACATACATTCAAATTAGTCTTATCTAATAAATCTTAAAACTAGTCAAGACTAACTTTACTGTACATAGTTTTATAGACTGAAACACTAATTATGGTTTGATCTATTTTAAAATTGTATAACTTTAGAATTAGAAATCTTACCGTCCTCCATGGTGTTGCTTGCCGCAGTCACGTAACACTAACACTGAAATGTTATACTGTATCAATGTATGATCCTTAACCCCGTAAAAATATTAAGTATCTAATAAAAATATTGATTAGATATTTTTTAACGCATTAAATATCTCATGTATTAAAATGAAGTTGTTTATATTATGTACAAAATCGAGAAAATGTTTCTCTATCGGCGATTTCCTTTTTAATTGTAACGCATTTTCCCTTGTTTCAAGGCTATTATGCTAATGATCCAATTTTTAGACTGAAGTTAATTAAATATTGACCACGGAAAGTATATATGGAATAATTTGAATAGTTCACTCAAAGAGTATAAGAGAATTAAAAATTAGATAAACAAAACATGTGAGGTGATTAAAAAGAGAACAAACAGTTGTTTACGTCAGTTCATTTGATTGGCGTTTGTTTTATCAACACTTGACGTTCCATCATTGTTCTATTTAAAAAAAAATGTGTAACTGACATTTTATGTGTGAGCTTACCATTGAATCAAAATCATTCCTAAAATTGAATGAATAGTCAGGAATTATAACTTGATTTTCTATAATAATATTTTACAGGTGATGACGTTAGTAAGTTGTTAGGCAACACAACATACGTGGTAATGTTGTGTTTTGAATTTGCCTACAAACGGTAAAATTTTATAGTATAGATTTTATATTAGTCCAGGAAATAAATAAAATTTAGCCAGGAAAAAAATTTGTTGTTATTTTGTAAAGCAACTCTTGTTGAATATCATTTTGCGAACAAGAAAAATATTTAAAAATATTAAAAATAGGGAGAATATAAGAAAAATTAAGATAAAAAATAAACAACAGAGGAGCTAGAACAGAAGCTAATTTAAAACAAAAGCAGATCATTCATATATTAATCTAGAAGTAAGTTTCGGAAAAGTTTGCGTAGAAGAAATGCACAAAAAAAACTACCAACATCCATAAAAAGTATCTAAAGGTCTATTCAGTCTTTATGAACTTTTAACAGAACCTAAGAATTTGAGATGAAGTACTACAAGAAAACAATAGAATATAGGATGCCAGAAGTTGGCAGTAAAAAGAGGTTCCTATTTGCGTGATCAAACAGCTTAAATTCCTAGAAGTAGTTGCTCTGACTTTTTATGAAATTATGAATTTGCCCTCTAGAAAGTTGCTTGACTAGAGTAAATTGAGGTAGGCACAAAAGATTTTCAAAGGTCGAAATGCAAAGAAGTCTAATTGGCTTATACGATCTTATACGAGAATGTAAAAAAATACTCTTTAGAACTATTGGATGATAAAATTTCAGTGAAAGATTCCGTTATCGTCTTGTATATAATTTTCATTGTCTTACAAACAAAAATCAGCTGTTCCAAATGGATTAATATGACATTATTGGTAAATGTTTCCTGGACTATTAAAAAAATATTTCCTTATTACAATTATAACTAAACAGAATAAGAATTCTAATATAATTAATGTAATAATAGTGGTTTTAATACCAAAAATTGATACTAACAATATTTAAAACCCTATCTATAACTTTGATTGCATTCAATCTTCCTTGACCTTCAAATATTCAATGTTACAAATATACAGCTATTACACATTTGTGAAAGTGGGGAACAAATAGCATGATAAACTTAAAGCTGTGACTTTCATATTTTGTTTAATAAAATCACTACATTTCCAATCGACGTGACTGTATATTTATCTGGACTAACATAGTTACCTACACTTAACCTTAAAAAATTATTAGATCAACAGGTCGTTTAATCATGGCTGGGTAAGTTTTTTTTAATGGTATTTCGATCAATAAAGTTAACTATAATTAATTAACAATTTGATATACTATTGAAAGTGTTTTAAAAACATGTCTTAATTTTTTTCGCAAATCATTCTAATCGTAAACCGGATATACCTACCGAAAAAAAAACACATTGATTATTATGCATAGACAATATATAAATAGAAATTGTTTTTTGGCATTTTTTAAGACAGATTGAATATGCAGTTTTATAATAAATTACAATGTTCTTCTGTTATTTGCCCTACCAGAAAAGGAGACATTGGTTTGATCGGCTTGGCCGTCATGGGTCAAAATCTCATCCTTAACATGGCAGATCACGGTTTCACTGTAGTAGCATTCAACAGATCCATAGAAAAAGTCCATCATTTCCTTGCGAATGAAGCTAAAGGCAAAAGCATCCTAGGTGCTGAGTCTATAGCTGATTTATGTTCGAAACTTAAAACTCCAAGGAGAGTAATGTTGCTTGTTAAAGCTGGAGATGCAGTGGACAGTTTTATTAACCAATTGGTGCCACATTTAGAGAAAGGTGACATTATCATCGATGGAGGTAATTCTGAATATCAAGATAGTGAAAGGAGGACCAAAGAATTGTCTGAAAAGGGAATCAGATTTGTTGGTTCAGGTGTATCAGGTACATTATTTGTTTTGTAACGTTTCAATGAGGATATTCCTTGATAATATAATTTCTAGGTGGAGAGGAAGGTGCCCGTTATGGTCCGAGTGTAATGCCTGGTGGTAACAAAGAAGCTTGGCCATACATTAAGGATATCTTTCAAGGTATATCCGCCAAAGCAGATGGTCAACCTTGCTGCGATTGGGTTGGGAATGATGGAGCTGGTCATTTTGTTAAAATGGTACATAATGGCATTGAATATGGTGATATGCAATTGATTGGAGAAGTGTATCATTTAATGACAGCACTTGGTATTGGGCAAGAAGAAATGGCCGATACGTTCGAAAGATGGAACAAAGGTGCTTTGGACAGCTTCCTAATTGAAATCACCAGAGATATTTTACGATACAAAGATTCCAAAGGTAAGTTTGGGACATCTGAATAATTTCTTTAAGATGTTTCTTTCAGCATTATCTTGTTTTCGATTTTCTTAATAGCATCATGATTATTTTATCTGGTTGATAAATCTTCAATTATATGTAATAAAATTAAATAATTTTGTTAGATTAGATATCATTTTAAATAAATTTCTGTAAAATATGACCTTGGATAATATGAAACTTACAAAAGTCACTGTTAAATTATTGCAAGTTTCCTAAATTTTTTTACAGAAATTTTATTGTTTATGTTGGAACATTTTTTCTTTGTAGACATGGCGTTTCTTTTAAATGTTGAGTTTTTTGTAATTTTTGGCTTTTCTACTGAGACCTAATTGGTATTATCTCAGTTTGATATTCTTCTTGTTATTCTTGGTAGAATATGCGATTTTATGTTATTTTGATTAAATTTTATTTATATTTCCAGTATCCACTGATTGTAATCATTTTGAAACCAAATATATATGTTGAGGTCTATTAGCCCCTCACAAAAAGCCTTCTTTGTGATTCAATATATTTGTCATTGAATCTTCTTTGGTTTCTTCCTGGTGGACTTCTGCTGACTTAAAATCTGGTAGATAGTACTCCAACTCCTCCAACGCCTTTCTTGACCTTGAAACGCTTTATTTTTCTATAAGTCTGTCCAACTTACCTGAAATCCTTTGTAATTCCTTTCACTCTTCATACTGATGAGAATTTTCTATAGCTATTTCCACTGTCTTCCAGAATTCTTTTTTTAGAAACTTCTCCATGCATCTATTTATTGTTCAAGACAAAACAGGATTTAAAATATTAAGATTATAGAATGAACTACTCCCAAACATCTTCTTAACACCCCCAGGTGTGGGGAACATGCCAACAACCAGTCAATCACCATAAGAGAAGCTTGGCTTGAGGACTGTCAAATCAGTAGTTTGGATGGCGAACTAAAGGGGCTGACTCGGGCTCTTTTTGCTATTAAAATTGTATTTCCAGGTGAATACCTTCTCCCGAAAATAAGAGACACCGCGGGTCAAAAAGGAACTGGAAAATGGACCGCCATATCAGCGCTTAATTATGGAGTTCCAGTGACGCTAATCGGGGAAGCTGTGTTCAGTCGATGCCTTTCAGCTCTTAAAGACGAGAGACAGTACGCCAGCTCCAAACTACAAGGCCCCACGACCAAATTTTCTGGTGATAAGAAGAAATTCTTGGACGATTTAGAACAAGCTCTCTACGCTGCAAAAATTGTATCCTATGCTCAAGTGAGTAGATTGAGCTATTGGCCTTAAACTTGTTTATAAAAAGAATCTTTTAGGGTTTTATGTTGCTGAGAGAAGCTGCAAAGGTGCACAGTTGGGATCTCGATTACGGTGCAATCGCGTTGATGTGGAGAGGAGGCTGCATCATCAGATCAGTTTTCCTGGGTAAAATTAAAGAGGCCTTCGATAAGGATATCAACTTGAAGTCGTTGTTGTTGGATCCGTTCTTCTTGAACGCCATCACGAATGCTCAAGCCGGTTGGAGGAACGTCGTATCGACTGCTGTAAACTTGGGTATGTATTTGTATTAACATTTTGGGTATTTGTTTATTATTTTTTTATGTTTTAGGTATTCCAACACCAGCTTTGAGTACCGCTCTTGCTTTCTATGATGGTTACAGAGCGGAGCGTTTACCCGCTAATCTTCTACAAGCCCAAAGGGACTATTTCGGAGCTCATACGTACGAATTGTTGGGACAAGAAGGTAAATTCGTGCATACAAATTGGACGGGGCACGGAGGGAACGTTTCGGCTTCAACTTACGATGCGTGAAATGTTTTGTTGAATGAAATTTGTTGTTGAATCATATTTTACACACACTTTATTTATAAATAAAATATAAACGTCGTTTTCTTTAAATAAAAAAAAATTAGACAAGTAAAGTTTTTTAATTTATCTTAACTCATATTATGTGTAAAATAAATAAAATTGCATTTGTATTATAGATATGCAACAACGCGAAAACATGCCTTACACTTGAAAATAATCTGTAAACTTCACAGATATTAAAAGATCTTTTTTCTTTAGACCTAAGAATACGTTGAAAAAGGATAGCATATAATAAATGACATTAACACACAATACGATAAATAATCCATGGAACACTAAAAATGTCATTTTACATCTTTAAGTCGAACGCAGCTATGATCATTTGATCTGTTCATTTAGTTATAATTACCCAACTTATTTATAGTCTACTATTAATTTATTATACATAATCAATTCATTCTTACCAAATCACTGATAAAATACGTTAGTTCAAAAGATAAAATTAAATTGTCCGTTAAACGCGAAAGTATGCCTAGGGATTAAAAAAATGAACGCAGTTTGTCATGTCACTTCACCTGTCATAATTTTAAACTGGTTAACTATTTATTTTTCGCAAATTATGGAAAATACTGATGAAGAAACTGGGATAAGTGAGTAAATAATTGAAACAACTATACACTCTTTACTTTTATCAAATCGTTTTGGTTGTAGTTTCCCTAACTAATGATTTCGTTACTCCAACTAAGATGGTGAAAACTATTGGAGAAATGCAAACTTGGGAACAGTCGGAAGCGTATCAAGTAAGAAATTATATTTACTACTTAAATTATTTTAGAATAAACATATTTTAGGAATGTTTGGGATTTATATGAACTATCAATGATTCCATAAAAGGAAAAAGTAACTCAGTTGGCAGTGAATACGCTTCCGATAATATCGAAAAAGTTTGTAATATTTTAGAAATTTTGGATAAATGGATAGACGATATTCCTCCAATACAACAACCTCAAAGATTCAGTAACCAAGCATATAGACAATGGTATATGAAACTTAAAGAGGTATTTATCTAATTATAAGTAATCTTAGTGGTTTACTTCTAGATATTCTTCCAGAAGTTTTACATAAATCTGTACCAGAAGTATCAGTTTATTTAGTAAAAGGATTTGGAAATTCTACTAGAATTGATTATATAACAGGGCACAAACTATCTTTTCTAATATTTTTGTGTGCATTTTTCAAAATTGGTTATTTTAACCTCAAGATCAAGTTATAATATGGAACCAGCTGGAAGCCATGGTGTTTGGAGTTTGGATAACTATCAATTTGTACCTTTTATTTGGGGTAGTTCACAATTTATAGGTTAGTGGTTATTTTTTTCCCAATCAACTTTTATTAGATCCTAAAAATATCTTGAAGGAAATGGTAAATTTAAACCTACAAGTTTTTTAAAAGAAAATGTTAATAATTATGCATCAGACTATATGTTTTTTGCTTCCATTCAGTATATAAATAAAGTTAAAACTGGACCTTTTGCTGAACATTCAAATCAACTGTGGAGCATCAGTGCAGTGTCCACTTGGACAAAAATTAATTCTGGTCTTATTAAAATGTACAAAGCTGAGTTAGGGCATTTTATTATTGGTTTTACAAGGATATATTTATCCTAGAAGGTTTTAGCAAAAAAGTTTATTTTTATGTGTTTAAATAAAAATTACTTATTTTAATGTGTTTACAAGTAAAAAAAGTCACAGAACAATGATCGAAACCTCAACAAACGACGCGGCAACATGACAATATTTCTGGCAGTGACTAATATTCCGTCATTAATAGGTGGTCTCTTCATGAATATTTTAACACGAAATTTTACAATGAGGAACTTCTATATCCAAAAAATCCAAACTTAAGTAACATACACTTTTCTATAGAAATGTAGCCACACATACAATAGAATTACGACCTTGGTCATAAGTTATTGACTAATTTATCGTATTTTCTTTTCTCTAATTTTAAAATTTCGGTTAAATCTATTCACATCAAAATATTTCGGAGATAAAAAAATCAATGACTGTACTAATAAAAATCTTACCACTGTATCTGGATACAAAAGATTGTCATTACTGCTGAATACGACCCTGGCTAAAAATTCCAAATTAATTTGATGCACGATACCGCTACCAGGTGGAAGTATTAGCAAGTTATCGAAAGTTTTTGCACCCCACTGTAAAAAAAATAAACTTAATATAAATAATTTAAGGACTAATAACAAACAACACCTTTAAAAATTTAAACCTCTCCTGATTGCGTTCGAATTGCAAATCTTCATTTTTTTTCAAAGCATCACTTCTGTAATAAAAATGACGTCGTTGAAGTAGAACCACAGAATACACAAAAATGCTCTGTTTTTATTGACTTACGTTCGCGAAAAATCCACTTGTATGGAATGGTCGATGACCATATACGCCGGACAAATCGGATTGATCTTTTGCGGATCCGCCCCCAATCGCTTGACGGCATCTCGCATGGCTGCGAAATCAACAACGGCGGGTACACCGGTGTAATCCTACAAAAAAAGAAGAAGACAGTCGGTGGAAAAGTTCAACAGGTAGTTGTACTGTCAATTATTTTAAAAATTAAACGGTGAAAATTGTTTATTTAAAAATTCTCACATGTAAGATAACTCTGGCCGGTTTAAAGGGAATCTCGATAGCGCCTTTGTTATTTTGATTAGTTTCCCAGTTTAAAATCTTTTCGACGTCTTGTTCTTTGATTACAAAATTATCGCAATTTCTCACCGCCGATTCTAAGAGGATTCGTATGGAATACGGCAAACGATCTAAACCGGAAAGAAAGTTATGTTAAAAACATTTAATTTGTGCAGTGTATATTATATGGATAAGACGAAAGTTGAAAAAGTGCAATGGATAACTTTATATTTGGATGAATCGATGTAAAACTGTAAAAGTAAGTTTTTAGGTTATGTCACATATTACCCATTTTCATCTTTTTTAAACAAAGAAATGTTTAAATTGTGATTTTTTTCGAATTTATAAATTTTTAATGATACTTTTAATGATATATTTAGGAATTTAATAAATTTAAAGCAATCTTTTTTTTCTGATATTTTATTAAATATATTATTAAAAATGGAACTTACCATAATTGGGACTAAGCTGAGAAATGTCATAATATTTGTAAGTTTTTCCATCGACTTCCAATGTTTTTAAATACTTATTAAAAGGATTTGATCCTAAAAATATATACTACAATAAATTTAAGTAGATGGAATTTATTTAAACACACTATATCTTCTATATTTTAAAAGCAATCTAGTGGTACTTAAGGCAATTAAATTTTGCTTAATTAAGAATATTGTTCTACTACACAAGTTTTTATTTTAATATTTTTTATTTAATCCTGAGTAATGTGAATGTACAATTTGGTGATGTACAAACTTTTTGAAAAATTCCTGCCTTGGGAAATGAAAATTCTGATGGAAACTTTTATAAAATTTTGTTGTTTACATAACTTTGAAATAATGGATATCATTTTATGTTCATTGCATCTATAACTTATTAAAAAGTATAAAAAAACTTGAACAATACAAAAAAAAGTATAACAACTTAAATTTGTGACAAAACATGTCATAAAGTGTCATAAGTATTAAGTTGTTAGAAGCAAGAAGTAAGTTCAACTCTTAAAGTTAAATAATCTTTTATTTGTAGAAGCATGTTAATGTAATCACTCTGTATATTTATTAAATAATTTTGTTTTTGTTTGACACATAAAACCTCTGAAACAATTGTTTACAAAAAGTGTAGGTAAATAAAACATTAAAATTTAATTAGGATACTTATGTTACAATTTATTATTACTAAAAGTAAATTAAATAAAACTGAACTTCACATAAATTCAAATTAGTCTTATCTAATAAATCTTAAACCTAGTCAAGACTAACTTTACTGTACAGAGTGTTATAGACTAAAACACTAATTATGGTTTGATCTATTTTAAATTTGTATAACTTTAGAATTAGAAATCTTACCGTTCTCCATGGTGTTGCTTGCCGCAGTCACGTAACACTAACACTGAAATTTTATACTTTATATACTTATTAACCCCGTAAAAATAATAATTATCTAATAAAAATATTGATTAGATATTTTTTAAATGCATTAAATATCTCATGTATTAAAATGAAGTTGTTTATATGTACAAAATCGAGAAAATGTTTCTCTATCGGCGATTTCCTTTTTAATTGAAACGCATTTTTCCCTTTTGTCCAGGTTATTATGCTAATTATCCAATTTTTAGACTGAAGTTAATTAAATATCGGAAAGTATTTATAAATAATTTGAATAATGCATTCTTTAATTCTATCAACAATAGTGGGAAAGTATTAAAAATTAGATAATTAAAACATGTGAGCTGATTAAAAAGAGAACAAACAAATATTAACGTCAGTTCATTTGATTGGCGTTTGTTTTATCAACACTTGACGTTCCATCATTGTTCTATTTATATAAAAAAATGTGTAACTGACATTTTATATGCGGGCTTACACCATTGAATCAAAGTCATTCCTAAAATAGAATTAGTAATCAGGAATTATAACTTGATTTTCTATAACAATATTTTACAGGTGATAAGGGTAGTAAGTTGTTAGGCAACACAACATACGTGGTAATGATGTGTTTTGAGTTTGCCTACAAACCTAAATCTATAGTATAGATTTTATATTAGTCCAGGAAATAATTAAAATTTGGCCAGGAAAAAAATTTGTTATTTTTTAAAGCAGCTCAGGTTGAATATCATGTTGTGAACAAGAACAATATTTAAAATTATTAAAAATAGAGAGAACATATGGAAAATTAAAATAAAAAATAGCAGAGTAGCTAGATCAGAAGCTAATTTAAAACAAAAGCAAATCATTCATATATTAATCTAGAAGTAAGTTTCGGAAAAGTTTGCGTAGAAGAAATGCACATCGTTAAAAAGTATCTAAAGGTCTATTCATGAACTTTTAACAGAACCTAAGAATTTGAGATGAAGTACTACAAGAACACAATAGAATAAAGGATCATAAATAGTAAAAAATAACTACGATAATAGTTCTGGGGAATAACCGGAACTTGGGAATGGAAAGTACTCCACTGTGGAAAGGCTGGTACTAAACATAAACCATTTCTGTTGGCTATTTATCTATCATTGGAGCAATTGAGCTTGGAGTTAAACCTCTCTTAAAAGGAATAGAAGTGGGAGGCAAAAGCAAGCTCATAATTGCTTATTCCACAGTGTTCCAGGCAGAGATAGTGCTATATTCTCAGATAGCCAAGCGACCATAAAGGCGTTAAAAGCGGCGGAGATCAATTCAAGGCTGGTTTGGGATTGCCTAGAAGCCTTGGCAGAAGTTGGCAGCAAATAGAGGTTCCTATTTGCGTGGTCACACAGCTTAAATTCCTAGAAATAGTTGCTCTGACTCTTTATGAAATTATGAATTTGCCCTCTAGAAAGTTGCTTGACTAGAGTAAATTAAGGTAGGCACAAAAGATTTTCAAAGGTCGAAATGCAAAAAGTCTAATTGGCTTATACGACTCATACGAGAATGTAAAAAATACTCTTTAGAACTTTTGAATGATAACTTTTCATTGAAAAATTCCGTTATCGTCTTGTATATAATTTTCATTGTCTTACAAACAAAAATCAGCTGTTCCAAAAGGATTGATATGACATTGTTGGTAATTGTTTCCTGGACTATTAAAAAATATATTTCTTAATTATAATAAGGTATTTGAAAACTGCTGCAATTAAACAGAATAAGAATTCTAATATATTTAATGTAATAATAGTGGTTTGAATACCTGAAAATTGATACTAACAATATTTAAAACCCTATCTATAGCTTTGATTGCATTCAATCTTCCTTGACCTTCAAATACTCAATGTTACAAATATACAGCTATTACACATTTGTGAAAGTGGGGAACAAATAGCATGATAAACTTAAAGCTGTGACTTTCAAATTTTGTTTAATAAAATCACTACATTTCCAATCGACGTGACTGTATATTTATCTGGACTAACATAGGTACACCTAACCTTCAAAAATTATTAGATCAACAGGTCGTTTAATCATGGCTGGGTAAGTTTATTTTATAGGTATTTCGATCAATTAAATTAACTATAATTAATTAACAATTTGATATACTATTGAAAGTGTTTTAAAAACATGTCTTAATTTTTTTCGCAAATCATTCTAATCGTAGACCGGATATACCTACCGAAAAAAAACACGTTGATCATT
Source organism: Ophraella communa (assembly GCA_035357415.1). Classification (NCBI taxonomy): domain Eukaryota; kingdom Metazoa; phylum Arthropoda; class Insecta; order Coleoptera; family Chrysomelidae; genus Ophraella; species Ophraella communa. The sequence goes on along the minus strand of CM068992.1, from coordinate 29,835,911 downwards.
ATGCATAGACAATAAATAGATAGAATTTGTTATTTGGCATTTTTAAGACAGACTGAATATGCAGTTTTATAATAAATTACAATGTTCTTCTGTTATTTGCCCTCCCAGAAAAGGAGACATTGGTTTGATCGGCTTGGCCGTCATGGGTCAAAATCTCATCCTTAACATGGCAGATCACGGTTTCACTGTAGTAGCATTCAACAGATCCATAGAAAAAGTCCATCATTTCCTTGCGAATGAAGCTAAAGGCAAAAGCATCCTAGGTGCTGAGTCTATAGCTGATTTATGTTCGAAACTTAAAACTCCAAGGAGAGTAATGTTGCTTGTTAAAGCTGGAGATGCAGTAGACAGTTTTATTAACCAATTGGTGCCACATTTAGAGAAAGGTGACATTATCATCGATGGAGGTAATTCTGAATATCAAGATAGTGAAAGGAGGACCAAAGAATTGTCTGTAAAGGGAATCAGATTTGTTGGTTCAGGTGTATCAGGTACATTATTTGTTTTGTAACGTTTCCATGAGGACATTCCTCGATAATATAATTTCTAGGTGGAGAGGAAGGTGCACGTTATGGTCCGAGTTTAATGCCTGGTGGTAACAAAGAAGCTTGGCCATACATTAAGGACATCTTCCAAGGTATATCCGCCAAAGCCGATGGTCAACCTTGCTGCGATTGGGTAGGAAATGATGGAGCTGGTCATTTTGTTAAAATGGTACATAATGGCATTGAATATGGTGATATGCAATTGATTGGAGAAGTTTATCATTTAATGACAGCACTTGGTATTGGGCAAGAAGAAATGGCCGATACGTTCGAAAGATGGAACAAGGGTGCTTTGGACAGCTTCCTAATTGAAATCACCAGAGATATTTTACGATACAAAGATTCCAAAGGTAAGTTTGGGACATCTGAATAATTTCTTTAAGATGTTTCTTTCAGCATTATCTTGTTTACGATTTTCTTAATAGCATTATAATTATTTTATCTGGCAGATAAATCTTCAATTATATGTAATAAAATTAAATAATTTTTTTAGATTAGATATCATTTTAAATAAATTTCTGTAAAATATGACCTTGGATAATATGAAACTTACAAAAGTCACTGTTAAAATATTGCAAAGTTCCCTGCATTTTGTAACAGAAATTTTATTGTTTATATTAGAACATTTTTTCTTTGTAAACATGGCGTTTCTTTTAAAGGTTAGGTTTTTTGTAATTCTTGGCTTTTCCACTGAGATCTAATTGGTCTGTTTAATTGAAATTATCTCAGTTTGATATTCTTGTTGTACTATCCCTGTTTTAGAATTTTTTCAATACTATAATCTTTGCAGAATATGCGATTTTATGTTATTTTAATTAAATTTTGTTTATATCTACAGTATCCACTTATTGTAATAATTTTGTAACCAAATATATAATATGTTAAGATCTATTAGCACCTCCCAAGAAGCCTTCTTTATGATTAAGTATATTTGTAGTTGAATCTTCTTTAGCTTCTTCCTGGTGGACTTCTGCTGACTTAAAATCCAAATCCAACGCCTTTTTTGACCTTGAAACGCTTTATTTTTCTAAGTCTGTCCAACTTACCTGAAATCCTTTGTAATTCCTTTCACTCTTCATAATGATGAGAATCTTCTATAGCTATTTCCACTGTCTTCCAGAATTCTTTTTTTAGAAACTTCTCCATGCATCTATTTATTGTTCAAGACGAAACAGGATTTAAAATATTAAGATTATAGAATGAACTACTCCCAAATGTCTTTTTAACACCCCCAGGTGTGGGGAACATGCCAACAACCAGTCAATCACCATAAGAGAAGCTTGGCTTGAGGACTGTGTCAAATCAGTAGGTTGGATGGCGAACTAAAGAGGCTGACTCGGGCTCTTTTTGGTACTAAAATTGTATTTCCAGGTGAATACCTTCTCCCGAAGATAAGAGACACCGCGGGTCAAAAAGGAACTGGAAAATGGACCGCCATATCAGCGCTTAATTATGGAGTGCCAGTGACGCTAATCGGGGAAGCTGTGTTTAGTCGATGCCTTTCAGCTCTTAAAGACGAGAGACAGTACGCCAGCTCCAAACTACAAGGCCCCACTACCAAATTTTCTGGTGATAAGAAGAAATTCTTGGACGATTTAGAACAAGCTCTCTACGCTGCAAAAATTGTATCCTATGCTCAAGTGAGTGGATTGAGCTATTGGCCTTAAACTTGTTTATAAAAAGAATCTTTTAGGGTTTTATGTTGCTGAGAGAAGCTGCAAAGGTGCACAGTTGGGATCTCGATTACGGTGCAACCGCGTTGATGTGGAGAGGAGGCTGCATCATCAGATCAGTTTTCCTGGGTAAAATTAAAGAGGCCTTCGATAAGGATATCAACTTGAAGTCGTTGTTGTTGGATCCGTTCTTCTTGAACGCCATCACGAATGCCCAAGCTGGTTGGAGGAACGTCGTATCGACTGCTGTAAACTTGGGTATGTATTTGTATTAACATTTTGGGTATTTTTTCTTTATTATTTTATGTTTTAGGTATTCCAACACCAGCTTTGAGTACCGCTCTTGCTTTCTATGATGGTTACAGAGCGGAGCGTTTACCCGCTAATCTTCTACAAGCCCAAAGGGACTATTTCGGAGCTCATACGTACGAATTGTTGGGACAAGAAGGTAAATTCGTGCATACAAATTGGACGGGGCACGGAGGGAACGTTTCGGCTTCAACTTACGATGCGTGAAATGTTTTGTTGAATGAAATTTGTTGTTGAATCATATTTTACACACACTTTATTTATATATAAAATATAAACGTCGTTTTCTTTAAATAAAAAATTAAAACAAAAGTAAAGTTTTTTAATTTATCTTAACTCATATTATGTGTAAAATACATTAATTCATTTGTATTATAGGTATGCAACAACGCGAAAACATGCCTTACACTTAAAAATCATCTGTAAACTTCACAGATAATAATAAAGGATCTTCTTTCTTTAGACCTAAGAATATGTTGAAAAAGGATAGCATATAATAAATGACATTAACACACAATACAATAAAGAATCCATGGAACACCAAATATGTCAGTGAACACATTTTATATCTTTCTTAAGTCGAACGCAGCTATGATCATTTGACCTGTTCATTTAGTTATAATTACCCAACTTATTTATAGTTTATTATTAACTTTTATAAATAATCAATAAATTCTTAAAAATAACTGATAAAATACATCCGTCCAAAAGAAAAAATTAAATCGTCAGTTAAACGCGAAAGTATGCCTAGCGATTAAAAAAATGAACGCAGTTTGTCATGTCAATGTCACTTCACCTGTCATAATTTAAAACTGGTTAACTATTTATTTTTCACAAATTATGGAAAATACTGATGAAGAAACTGGGATAAGTGAGTAAATAATTGAAACAACTATACACTCTTTACTTTTATCAAATCGTTTTGGTTGTAGTTTCCCTAACTAATGATTTCGTTACTCCAACTAAGATGGTGAAAACTATTGGAGATATGCAAACTTGGGAACAGTCGGAAGCGTATCAAGTAAGAAATTATATTTACTACTTAAATTGTTTTAGAATAAACTTATTTTAGGAATTTTTGGGATTTATATGCACTATAAATGATTCCATAAAAGGAAAAAGTAACTCAGTTGGCAGTGAGTACGCTTCCGATAATATCGAAAAAGTTTGTAATATTTTAGAAATTTTGGATAAATGGATAGACGATATTCCTCCAATACAACAACCTCAAAGATTTGGTAACCAAGCATATAGACAATGGTATACAAAACTTAAAGAGGTATTTATCTAATTATAAGCAATCTTGGTAGTTTACTGTAAAATTTCTTTAGGAAGCTAATACTTTACTACTAGATATACTTCCAGAAGTTTTACATAAATCTGTACCAGAAGTATCAGTTTATTTAGTAGAAGGATTTGGAAATTCTACTAGAATTGATTACGGAACAGGGCACGAACTATCTTTTCTAATGTTTTTATGTGCACTTTTCAAAATTGGTTATTTTAAACCTGAAGATCAAGTTGCAACTGCTTGTAAGGTATTCGTAAGGTTTGTTACACAAAAAGTATAAATGTTTTTCTTATTTTTAATAACTTTAGATATTTGGATTTGGTGAGGAAGCTGCAAGTTACTTATAATATGGAACCAGCTGGAAGCCATGGTGTTTGGAGCTTGGATGACTATCAATTTGTACCTTTTATTTGGGGAAGTTCGCAATTTATAGGTTAGTGGTTATTTTTTTCCAAATCAACATTTATTACATTTTAAAAATATCTTTAAGGAAATGGTAAATTTGAACCTACAAGTTTTTTAAAAGAAAATGTTGTTAATAATTATGCATCAGACTATATGTTTCTGGCTTGCATTCAGTATATAAATAAAGTTAAAACTGGACCTTTTGCTGAACATTCAAATCAACTGTGGAGCATCAGTGCAGTGTCCACTTGGACTAAAATTAATTCTGGTCTTATTAAAATGTATAAAGCTGAGGTAAGTGGATTCTATTATCCTCTGGGATACATTTATCTTGAAACAGCAGTGATTTTTTTGTTATTTTTATAGGTTCTAGCGAAATTTCCGCTGGTACAACACATTTACTTCGGTTCGATATTTACTCTAAAAAAATTCGTAGCTCCGGTAATTACTCGACCTAAATCGAGTTTTCACGCACTTAATAAACTGCCTTCGAAAATGAATTACTGTAATCTAGACGCTAAGAATATTTCCTCGGAAATTAGCTCAACGGTTAGCGCCAATTCATCTGGGAACAAAAGTGAGGCTAAAGTAAATCCGACTAAACACAGTAAAGATTCCGGAAGTTTTGCTTTCAAAGAACCATCATCAGTCGTGAATACAGCCAGTAGTACAGATTTAAAATTATCCAACGAACCTTCGGATCAGAAAGTTGCTGAATGAATTTTACTCGGAAAAAGTTTATTTTTTATGTGTCTAAATAAAAATTATTTATTGTAATGTGTTTCTTTTACCCCAAAATGTGTTTTTCGTAAAACGGGGAAGTCTCCTATGTTTTATTTTAAATAATTCCTAATAAGAATAATAAAAAACTGTTCTTTTGAACGCAACTTCCAAGTTTATTTGAAAAATTAAGTTTTAAATTACAATGACGGCCGTTTCGCTAAAATTAGCATCGTCAGATTTAAAACAATTTTTCAAATAAACTTGGAAGTTGCGTTCAAACGAAGAGTTTTTTGGACAAAGAAAAATCAGTCACAAATTTTTTTTTATTTAAATTATTGACAGCTACTAGTTTCGGCCTATCTATAGGCCATCATCAGGCTAAAAATAAATACAGGATAAGAAGAAACACAGATTTACGTTTTTTATTATTCTTAATAAGATGGACTTCCAAAAAGTAAAGGTTGGTACAATAAATTTAATTCCTAATAGTTTATAAGGTTGAATTCATTAAACTGCTAAATTATTTACAAATTTTGTTTGACAACTGTTTTTTTTTTGTCAAAAATAAATAAATATTTAAAATTTTGGGGTATATTGAATGAAGTTTCGTTAAAATATGTATCGAGTGGTTTTTTGGGTCACTGATTACGATTTTAATGTCAGAAATTTCTGAAACACTCTGTAAACAGTAAAAACTATACCCTTTTTAGTTGTTTTTTTGAAAATATTTTGGAATTAAGGCTAAGATGAAAAAAATCAACTGCATCGTTGCCAGTTAGGAATAAGAACCATTATAACTATAGTACGTTTGAAAAATAAGGCGGAGTAAATTCTCAGAAAATAACTAATTTGTTATGGATATTTTAGTACGTGTGCTTTTCGTACAACGTCAATATTTTAGATTATTCTACATTGGGTTCTACTATTTATATAGAAAATTTGCCAAATCATATGGACTATCGTAAAATTTAGTTATCTGCTATTGTTTATAACAATAGGCTAGGAATTATTCAGCTGGTCATAGACGTACTTTAAGGGAATTACATTATTTGTTTCGGTTTATTAGATATTTATAAATAAAGCATGCATTTTATATTTATATAAATCTGTTTATGAGTAGTAACCTTATTTATGGTTATTTTTGTCGTTATAATAATGACCCATTAAATAAAAAGAAACTGTCAAACTGAATAGGTATTTATTAGTTACTGGTGTTTTGATAGTTTAGTAAGGAAAAGTCGATTAGCGAAAGATATGGATGGACAATGCAAGTTACCACTCTAGATTAGTTGAACGTTTACCAACTACTCAATGGAGGAAAGATGAAATTGCAATGTGGTTAACTTCTAAGAATTTAATCTTTGACGATACAATGACAAAAGCAGAATTATTAGCGTTTGCTAACATTAATAAACAAAATTATAAAAAATATGTCATTGAGGAGATAGCCAAAAAACGAGGAATTGAAATACTTCGCCTACCACCGTATCATTGCGAGCTAAATCCGATAGAATTAGTATGGGCCGAAGTCAAAGGTAACGTTGCTCGAAATAATACAACTTTTAAATTGTCAGATGTTAAAAATCTTTTTCATAAATCAATATCCGAAGTAACAAATGAACATTGGCAAAAATGTATTAATCACGTTGTGGATATTGAGAAAAATATGTGGAGGCTTGATCGTATAGAAGATAGCAGTATAGACTATCAAAATTTCTCTCGGATCGGATGACAATTCGTCTGAAACAGAATATGAGGAAGCATAACTTTAAACTGTAGCTCAGAAGTTTATTTTACATTTTAACTACTTAACGTCAACTTCATTGTTTATTATTTTTTACATATCCTATGAACCACTATTTATATATTACATTTATTACTAGTATTTTAAAATTATATGATCCATTATTGTTTTACCTATAGTTATTTTTGAGTATTCCCCTATAATACTATTATTTTTTTATTGCTAATATAATTATCATTCTTATTACCAAGTGTAAAAATTCAACGTTTTTTTTTACGTTTTAGTATAATTTATTTTATACTGTATGTTTCGCAATTAATAGAATTTTTATTCTTTTTATATGTTTTTTTTTATTTTATACCAGTATTGGATTGGATTAATGTCTTTGTTCTAAATATCCAAATAAATTTAACGTAAACTTTTCTTTTAAGATTACGTTTTAGTTAGAAGTTGTGCACGCCTATGTATTTCGAGGTTTCGGAGATTAGTATTCTGAAAATTTACTCCAGCTTATTCTTCAAACGTACTATAGAGTTCTGTCAAAAAACTGTCACTAATTGTGCGTAATAAAGTCTGAAATAGAATTAATTATGTTGAAACCGGATAAAGTTATGGATTTTGCAGGTAATTGCAATACACATTAATAATAGATACTTAAAAAAATTCAATAATTTTCTAGAACTTGAAAGCCATGTCTACCTAATACCTAGTAAATTGATTAAAAACAACGACGACATGCGAAATTGGGAAAGGTCTGAAACGTACTACGTAAGTTTGCTTAGTTTGATTCTACAGGGTGTTATTCAAGCTCAGTGGATCCGGTATAATAATAGTAGAATTAGGCATTTAAAATTAGTCAAACTTCTTTGACGTTTTAACAACACATCTATGTATAAAAAAAATCTGCAGAAGGGTAAAAATTAATTTTAGTTAGGGAGTTGTTTTCATTGATTTATTTTTATAAAAAATTAGATACTGATCTTATTTATATCATAACTCATTCTATTTTTATGTTATGAAATTTTTTTAAGGGTTGATTTTGTTCTTTAAAGAAGATTCTATGAGATTTCCTCAAAAAATGCTTGTGTTTTCCCGGTGTTTGACTTTGAATCTATCAAATTTTGCATTTGGAGAAAAAGCTAAAATTTTGCTCTCTGCATTTTTTTTGATAATATGCATTATTTGCGAAAAACTACCTTACAGTCAACTACCTTCTGTTACAATTTCAAGTCAATCCATGCAATACCAAAAAAATGCTTCATATTTCCTGTACTATAATAATAAATAGCAATAAAAGTGACTTAATGACAAAAAAAATGTTAAGCACATTACAAAATTAATTGGAATGTTCAGGATGTTCGATAAAACAGAAACAGAACAAAATTTAGTTTACATTCAAAATTTTCACTTTCCCCGATCAAACAATAGAAAGTTTCATTATTTTATACAGAGTATTTATCTTTAGTATCTCGCTTGCTATTTAAACTTCGATATAAAACATCAATTTTTTTAGTTTTTTACCTGCCACAATTTTGCTTATTATGAAATTACAGTTAAAACGTTTATTTTTGAAGCATTTGGAAAATCCTTTGAAAAACATGGAAATCTTTTGAGGTTTTACTAATGACGTAATGTCCAACACATCTATTATAGCAGTTATTGATGGTCATTCAAATATTAAAATTGACGTGGTTTTTTTAAAAGTCGTCTGTTTATGAAATAATGAATTTATTCCATACATTTCCATCATACTGTATAAAAGCCAATAGTTCTTTCATTTTTAGTGGCCGTTAATGACAGCTTTTACTGTACTTTCAAATGAAATATAGTCCAGGAAATATGGAACAAAAACTATTTCGAATACTTTTCTTTAAAAATTTAATTCCAAGTAATATTTCCTGAACAATTTCACTATCCGTACCATTTTAGGATTACTTAGGCTTCATTTACACATTAAACGATGCCGTCAGAGGTAAAACGAACGAAGAAGGAAGCGCCGATCCGTCGCCCGAAGTACAAAAACTCGTTAAACTATTGGAAACAATAGAATCTTGGATATACGATATCCCTTACGACGTGGAAGACGAGGATTGGAATAAAACGGCATTCAGAGAATGGTACGCTATGCTGCGAGACGTAAATACCAACTTTTATCGTAAAAAAACTTCATTTCTCAGTTGTATTTTGTTCCGTAGGGGGCTATCAAGTTATTACAAGACGTCGTACCCGAGATATATTATCGAGCGGTGCCGGAGATAATGGTGTATTTAATAGAGGGGTTCGGTAATTCGTCTAGATGCGATTATGGCACCGGTCACGAACTGTCTTTCTTGATGTTGTTGTGTTCGTTGTTCAAGATCGGGTTTCTGGGACCCGGCGATGAGCCAGCCACTGTTTGTTGCATATTTTTAAAGTAATTCAACGCCAATTACGTTCCAAACGTGATACAACAAATTTACAAGGTTTGATACTTACTCAGGGCCGTTTTATCGAATACAGATTTTTTTTGCTCAATAGACCCATCTCGTTAATGGCACAAAATGTTCGTGCCCCTTATAAAATTGTGTTGGCAAAAGTAATCAGTAGTCCAAAGTAAATCCAAAGAGAAGTCTAGGTACACACACAAGTAGTTAATATTTAATACACAAAGACAAGAAAACACAACAACAACTATAAAGCGGCGTACACGAAGGTAATAAAAATTAGATCTTCTTCTTTGTGGTTTATGCGGCCTGAGCTGCCGGGGCTATACGGCCAATGGACCGGGAAAGTAGTGACGTAAGTGTCAGACCAAATGATTCCAAACAACTTTTGTTGATGGTGTGTTTTATATGTGTTAAAAAGAGCAAGAAGAAGAGCCAACAGAACAGGATTACAACAAGACAAACAGACTACATGAGGAAGTGAAGGAACAACTCAAAGCACACAGATCCAAGGACTGGGACAGAAGAATAGAAGAACTGGACCCAAATACACCAGGATTATGGAACCTCGCCAAGATATTACGACAAGACAAAAAGGACATTCCCCCAATCCACGGAGACAACGGAATCGTATTCACGGATGAAGAAAAAGCCTTCAGGAGAACTATGGAGCGCCAATTCACCCTGAATGAGCACCCAGAAGAAGACATGGACTTCACAGATCAAGTAAAAGATGAAATCGAAGAAGACTTCGACGAAGAAATAGTAGACGGAAACTTGGGATTCACAACACCAGAAGAAGTAGCCGACATAATAAAAGGAAGGAAAGCCAGAAAAACTCCAGGATACGACGGCATCAACAACAATGCACTGAAGCATTTACCAAGAAAAGGGATAGTATTTCTGACAGCAATCATAAACGGAATATTAAGAACAAAACACTTCCTGGACCAATGGAAGGAAGCAGAAATAGTGATGCTAAGGAAATCAGGACGAGATCCCAAGTTTCCACAAAACTATAGACCCATCAGTCAACTACCAGCGATGAGCAAAATAGCCGAGACATTTGCATCATACTGTATAAGATTTTAGTAATTATTCCTCTATACTGAAAAGAATGTTATATAAAAAGAAATTGTTCTTCGAAAACCGCACCTCTCTATATGGTTTTTAAGTTACGATATATTTACAGTTAAAATGGGTCAGAAATTTCTGGGACACCCGGTATTTACTGAAATAAAACACTTTGCTCTCGACTTAAAATCAAATTTTCGAATGCACCTCGTATATGACGCGTGTTTCGCCACATTTTGTTGGCGCATTTTTAGTTTTAGGTTATGCACAATCTTTTATCGAAAAACTCGTAATAATTAAGTTTCCCATGTTGGTGCTTACTTTGGTCATGACCCTGTATGTGTCAGATCACACCTTGTAAATTAGATGTTGTATCATCGGTTCCAAATATCCGGGATTTATTTATTATTTGATTTAAGATACCTAGATATCGTTCGCCTTCTACAACAAACCTACAAAATGGATTCTATAGGTAGTTTTGGAGTTTGGAGCGTCGACGACTATCAATTCGTACCTTTCGCCTTCGGTAGTTCGCAACTTATCGGTGGGTTTTTGTTATTTTAATCAACTAAAAAGTCCCTAGCCCAGTTTTCGTATATTTGTAGGCAACTCCGCGCTGGATCCTTCTAGTTATCTTAAAAAATCCATCGTAAAGGAAAATGCATCTCGATATATGTTCTTCGGGTGCATCGATTACATCAATAAGATAAAGAAAGGCGACTTTGCCGAACATTCCAATCAATTGTGGAGCATCAGCGGAGTCTCGTCATGGTTGAAACTCAATTCGGGACTCATCAGAATGTATCAAGCCGACGTAAGTGTTTTAACAAATGAAATTATAGTTTTTCCCCTTGAATCGCGTTAACACACAATACATTCGCCTGTAAGTTCGACAACATCCAATACGTTTAAGTAGTAAGGTCGACATAACTTTAAACTAGACTGCTAATACAAAGATTAAAGTAGGGATAGGTAGACGGCAATGTTAAAATTTGAGATTTTGAAATGTCTAATTTTCGCCATCTAACCAGCTGTTCTCGAACTAAAGTTGACATTATAGGATAGAGGGAAATTTAAATATATTACTATTGACGCCACCTGTCCGGTGATTTCTGCAACTTTGATAGAAATGGCGGAAAATTTAAGAAATTTAAAAGTTTATTCTTTTTATTTTAATATACACACTACCAATAACACATTTTCAATCAAATTTTGTTAAACCGATGCTTAAGACAATTTCCCTATAAGGAAGGAGGACCAACTTTTAAAGGAATAATGTTGAAAAACTTTCCAGCGGTAAGGAGCAAATAGTAGATGGCGCGAGAGTAGCAGAAGGTGAAAAATATAAAGTGAAGTCACTCCATAGGTTATAAACAGAGTAAAGTGAGCTGTGTTAAAAAATTTGATATTTTTCTTGACTTGTGCAGTTAAAAATTATGCAGTAGTTAAAATTTCAACTATTTACGTAGTCAAATGTAATTTTGTTTCGTATTTTACGTTAATTAATTTTGATATAGCCGATCACGGGATATATTCTTCTTTTCCACTATTTTAACGTCCTGTGACACTTACTCTTGCTACTGTGGCGCCACCGATTTGTTCCCTATGCAACAAGAAGCATGCGTTAAAGTATTTTTGTTTCTTCAATATGTTCCTTCCAAAATTAAATATCAGCATTGGTTTCGTTGAGATCATTATTGCAAATGTATTTAAAATCATGGCTTATTCATCTTCAACAATGTAGTGGCTACAATAAAAGGGGACACAGTATACTAAATAAGCTCTTCGGTAATGTAGGCAATACATTCTACGTGGATGTATCTTTAGTGTACGTTTTTTTTTATTTGTCTGTTTTAGATAATGCTGCAGTTTTCTTTGGTGAAGAGCGTATACTTTGGTTCGATCTTCACTCTAAACGCCGTCGAATCAGGTTCTAGCATTCGTCGACCTCGTTTGAGCATAGCAAACTTGATGAAACAACCGACTACGGTGGAATTTAGCAGCGATCTGCCTAGCAGTCGAAAAATCGCCATTTCGGCGGCGAGTTCTGCGAGAGCAAGTAAAACCGACCAAGCTAGTAGATATTTCGAGAAAATTCGAATAACGCAAGATGAAGAAGGACCTAGTAATGTCGGACACAAAGAAGAGAGCGGGATTATTTTCGAATCTAAAGCCTCTGCTGGTTTTGATTTGGAAAATAAAGAAAGTTTCAATAATGTGGATTCCATTACGTCGATAGAACGGATGAGCGCTTTCTCCGAAAAACGTCGAACGAAGGTTTCGGTGGAATTTGCCAAGAACGTGAGAGATAGTGTCACTAGGGATAGTGCCACTAGGGATAGTGCCACTAGGGATAGTGCCACTAGGGATAGTGCCACCAGGGATAGCGTCACTAGGGATAGTGTGTCCATGTCACGCAAATCGGGTGTGTCGAGTCATAGAAGTGTGACTGAGCATTAAAAAAATTTAGTGCGACTTGTCTGGTTTTTTATTTATTAATGCTGTATTGATTTCAATACAATAGACCCATCTTGTTAATGGCACAAATTGAATCCGCATGAGCGCACCAACTACCACTCTTGTAGTTTCCTAAATGTTCGTGCCCATTATGTGATGGAAGTTACGGTAAAGTGACAAAGACAGAAATATCGTTGCGTACAGATGAAAGATAATTGTTTTTTCTACCTTTGTGTAAAATTTCATTCTTGGACATGTTCATTTACCCACCAGCTCCAAAGGATATATCCGAATTTGCGTTAAAAATTCACTGATACTTCATTTTTAACACACTAGGAACATTTATTAAGTATATGTTGATTTTTAAAAAATATTTTATTACATTTTATATTTTTGTTTTCCTTTAAATTAACTTTAAAATGTTTTTTATCAACCACTATTTATCATGGTTCCCCCGTATTTAAATGTGGTATTATCATGTGCGAGCGTTCAATTTTACAGAAAACTGGGTAGTCGAGTTTGAATGCACAGTGGAGTTTATGCATTGTTGCCAAATGGGTTGGTTTTCGTAGTTCTACGGTAGGAGCTAGGAGCTTCCCGATATTTTGTACCCTGAATTTAAAAAAAAAACATGACACTTTGCTCCGGTACCTGTTCGTCTGGAGGCACTATGGGTAACTGGTATTTCAAAAAAAAGTAAATATAAGTAAATATTTATATTTTCTATTCGTTGAGCGCCACTCCAATTTTTTAGAATGATGTAACAGGTCGGCTGAAAAGTCCCCGGTCTGACCTATAGATGACGACACTAGAATTAAATCCATTTCATTTTTAGATAGTATCAACCTTCAAAAGATTCGTGTAAAAATTTGACAGCTGTCGAACTATTAGTTTGTGAGATATTGCATTTTTAGTGAAGCAACTTTTGTTATTTTCAAAAAGATGGAAAAAAAGAATTTCGTGTGCTTATTAAATATTGTTATTTGAAAGGAAAAAATACAGTTGAAGCAAAAGCTTGGCTTGATAATGAGTTTCCGGACTCTGCGCCAGGAAAATCAACAATCATTGACTGGTACGCAAAATTCAAGCGTGGTGAAATGAGCACCGAAGACGGTGAACGCAGTGGACGCACAAAAGAGGTGGTTACCGACGAAAATATCAAAAAAATCCACAAAATGATTTTGAGTGACCGTAAAGTGAATATGATCGAGATAGCTGACACTCTAAAGATATCTAAGGAACGTGTGGGACATATCGTTCACGAATATTTGGGTATGCGGAAGCTCTGTGCGAAATGAGTGCCGCGCGTGCTCACAATCGACCAAAAACAGCAACGAATTGATGATTCTGAGCAGTGTTTGCAGCTGTTAAGTCGTAATAAACCCGATTTTTTGCGTCGATATGTGACTATGGATGAAACTTGGCCTCATCACTACACGCCTGAGTCCAATCGACAGTCAGCTGAGTGGACTGCGGCCGGTGAACCGCCACCAAAGCGTGGAAACACTCAACAGTCAGCTTGCAAAGTTATGGCCTCAGTTTTTTGGGATACACACGGTATATTGTTCATCGACTATTTGAAAAAGGGAAAAACAATCAACAGCGACTATTACTTTGCATTATTGGAGCGATTGAAGACTGAAATCGCGAAAAAACGGCCCCATATGAAGAAGAAAAAAGTGTTGTTTCATCAAGACAATGCACCGTGTTACAAATCATCGAAAACTATGGCAAAATTGCATGAATTGGGCTTCGAATTGCTTCCTCACCCACCGTATTCTCCAGATCTAGCCCCCAGCGACTTTTTCCTTTTCTCTGACCTGAAGAGAATGCTCACGGGAAAAAAATTTGGCTCTGACACTGAGGTAATCGCCGAAACTGAAGCCTATTTTGAGGACAAACCGAAGGAGTACTACAAAAATGGTATCGAGAAGTTGGAAGGTCGCTATAATCGCTGTATCGCCCTTGAAGGCAACTATGTTGAATAAAGAAAATGAATTTTGTCAAAATATTGTGTTTTACTATGGTAGACCGGGGACTTTTCAGCCGACCTGTTAGATCTAAAGAAACTGAAGTAACCTTATTAGGTATTCACAAATTTAACATTCCAAAATCTCATAAATGAAACTCAGAACTTCTATAAACCTGTTTATTACAAGATCTAAACTGTACATTAATCTGTACAAAATTGGGAGGTGATAAAGAAAACCATTTTTAAGTTTACATGTCTCAAATACCTTTTGTAAATAAAAAATGTGTGAAATTCGTATAATAGTAATTTCTAAACTGTCATTAGAAGTCTGGAATGTGGAAGACAAAAGAAATACAGTGTGTAAAAGCCAAATGGAATAAATTCATTATTTCGGTTACTGTACATATTTATAAAAAATCCCGAAACACGTCAAATTTAAATTATAACTTGTCATTCTTTAACGTGAAAATTCAACCCCCTTAGAATGACAGGTACAACCCCCAATTTTTTAAATGGGAAGTATAAAAAAATTAATATCATGTTGTTACCGAAATTCGCTAAAATATACTCGAAACTTATTACAATATACTTAAAACTTATTTCCCGTTTAGTTCTTGATAATGAGAAAGTGAACAAAAACCATAGCAATGTGGTTTTTAGATGGTAAACATTAAAAAACTTTAAAGAATTTCCGTGGCAACGCTATTTTAACAAGCAGTAGTAAATTGTTTTATTTAAGTTGTCATTGTTGTAATTTAAGTATAAAGTTTGTTCAATTCAATTCTGAAAAATTGTTAGATTAACGGAAATACATAAAATAACAGTTTTACAAATGATTGGTTACGGAGATAACATCCGAACACAACAGGAAGTAACTCCCTATTTCATGAGAAGTTTCCTAATTTACCGCCTATATCCCAAGGAACAATAAGTAAAATAGAAAAGCAGTTTCGCGAGTTTGGTCATGTAAGGCAGATAAAAAAAGCAGCTGCCAATGCACTGAGTGATGAACTCAAATTAGATGTGTTGCTTGAGTTTCAGGAAAACCCACATACATCGAGTAGACAGGCATCCACTACATTCAATGCTAGCCATACATCGATAGCAAACATATTAAAAGAAAATAAATTGCATCCATATAAGATGATACCTACTCAGGAGCTCATGGAAGACGATTTTGATAGGAGAACTTTTTTTGTGAGCAAATGATGGACATGTTGGATAACAATATTATCCAATTAGAAGACGTTATGTTTTCTGATGAGTGTACTTTTTTACTTAACGGTCATGCTAATCGGCAAAATTGCCGCTACTGGTCCACGGAAAATCCTCACTGGATGAGAGAAGAACACACTCAATACCCTCAAAAGGTTAATATTTGGACAGGGATTGTAGGGAACAATATCATTGGTCCCTTTTTTATTGAGGGCAACTTGAATGGCAACAATTATTTGGCACTACTTCAAAATGATGTCATTCCAACGTTGGCAAATTTATATCCTGATCCAGGTAACCCTCAAGTTCCAGCGAATACGATATAGTTTCAGCAGGATGGAGTACCACCACATTACCAACTTAATGTCCGGCAGTACCTCGATACAATATTTCCCAATCGGTGGATAGGGAGGCGAGGATCAATTGAATGGCCAGCGCGATCACCTGATCTTACATTATTAGATTTCTTTTTATGGGGATATGTGAAGAGCCATGTGTACAAAACTAAACCTTCTGATTTAAATGACTTAAAAGAACGAATAACGCTTGCGATTAGGTCGATCACGCCTGATATGTTAAATAATGTTAGAAGACAGTTTTATTTGAGATTAGGATGTTGCCAAGACGTTCGCGGAGAACATTTTGAACATCTACTTCATTAACATTCATAGTTCTTTTTCGTGTTCTACATTTTATTACGTTTTGCATTACATTTTAGTTTTTGATTGTATTGTAGCCAATTTCGGTAACAACATGATATTAATTTTTTTTATGTTAATTTTTGCATTAAATTTAAAAACAATAACACTTTTGAATAGAGAATGAAAAGACCTTTTAAATGATATATGACAAGCCTATACTTCCCATTTAAAAAATTGGGGGTTGTACCTGTCATTCTAAGGGGGTTGAAGGTAGGGGTTGCATTTTCACGTTAAAGAATGTCAAGTTATAATATAAATTTGACGTGTTTCGGGATTTTTTATAAATATGTACAGTAACCGAAATAATGAATTTATTCCATTTGGCTTTTACACACTGTATAATGCCTATTCTATTTTATTAGTTAACTAACTAAAAAAATTATACTGTGAGAATCAATACCACCTACTTCCCAGATCCAACTCCAACTACTTGACGTAACTAACTAAATCTTCTGAACATGTAGACTACAAATTTCCCCTCATCCCCAAACTTAAACTAATATTCTGGACAAATGAACATATGAATGTGTATGACAGCTGATATGTAATTTGCTCGGTTTACTGTTCCGTCTAGAGGATGCTTAAACTTAGGAAGGTGCTAGGTGGGGCCCTGCCTTGTCCTGGGACCCTATCATGAAAAAAAAACGTAGGTTTCAGTCATGATTCCATTTGGCTTTTCCACACACTGTATACTAAATGATATCAACACAATAGAATCGAAAATCAGGACAATAATTTCACTGTTACAGTTTTAAAAATGCTCCTCAAGGGGTATCTATGAATAGCTAGCAGTAATACAGGATGTCTTGCTTTATCACGAAAACAAAAACTTTAATTCGTTTTTAATAACAATTTACGAGAAAAAAATTGCTTTGCTGGAAATACTCATATTATAACAATAGATAGAATATAATAATTATTCATAATAATGTAATTATTTTGTTAACAAAATAATACCGACATTTTTTTTTCAATTTAATCTCGATGATAGTTAATAACACGGGGAATTACTATTGTATCATCGGTTCGTATCAATTTGGAAAACAACGAAAACAATTTTCTGATTTTATCGCTAGACTGGCACCCAAAATTCGTTGATTCGTCTGGATTTATTATTTCTTTTCAACATAGGCTACATCTGACAATACAAAATATAAATGATAAATTTAGTTTTATAAAACTGTGGTTTTTATATTTCAAAAATTACATAACATATACAGTGTGGGCCACAGAAAACAGTCCACCTCGATATTTGGCAGTATTTATTAGATTTTAAGAAAATGAGAAAACAGGTCGATTTTTGTTTTGAGGGGTTATTAGGCTGCATTTATGTATTATTCGTCGTCTTAGTTCTTCCAATGAAGAGGGTTGGGTTTTATAAATTTTGATCTTTAAATAACCCCACAGAAAGAAATCCGGGGTTATTAAATCGGGAGATCTTGCAGGCAATTCAATAGGGTATCTCCTTCCAATCCATTTACTTCTGATATGACAGAAAAAATGACAAACCATAGGCGTTACGTTACATTTTTAAGAGGTGTTGTACTTTAAATGAAAGAAGACTTTTTTGCAAAGACGGTGCAAATATCAAAAAAAAATCGTTATGTCTGGATACTCCATCTAAATACCTTTCTAATGATATGCAGCAACATGGTACATGTGCACTGTTTTCGGTGACCCACACTGTATACACATACAGGGTGTCCCACGACGTTTTGACAGTCCAATTTCTCGAGAACTGTTCATATGACATGTATGAAATTTGGCAGATATAAACAGTCGAAACTGATGCTTATATTCATTATAAAATGACTTCCGTTTTTCCTGTCATTTCGGCTCACGTGACCTCAACATAACTTTTTTAAATGGGACAACCGGTATAATATTACAATTTTGGATACATCATTTAAAAACAAATTCAACGATACCACACTGTTATTCAGTTAAACTTTTTCTTAATTTCAATTGAAAATAAAATATGATATTATTATGACTTTAATTTAATATCAAATGTAAAATGTTTGATGTCAAATCCAATCACAGATTATTAATTATCTTAATGATGTATCTATGTAAAAAAATAATAGCCTATAGTATTTTTTCTTTAATGTATTTGGAAACTATCAACTTTAGTTGAAGATATTCCATACCAAAATTTATAATTATTGATGTTTTTTTCCATTTTTCATTCGTTGCCTGGAATAATTGCGTTACACGGAGTTATGCGGCTGATTTGTAAAATGCGATTATCTCGAAAACTGTTCAGTTTTGAAGTTATTAACAAGTACACCTTTTTTTGTTGAAATATCGTATCTTTCATATTTTATCAGAAAAATATTGTTAAGTCGAAGAGCAAAAAAGTTAAGCGCAAATTTATGTCAAATATGTGGCATATGTGGCGTCCTCTATGAGATACATCAAAATTATGCATCAAATTATAGTTCCTCATACTCAAAACCTCTACTTATAAATTTTTGTAAATAAATCTCCATAAACATGAAAGTTATGGCGAAAAATTAAATTTTAAATTTCAACTTTACCACCCTGTATCTTTCTTAACATCCACATTTTATTAAAGTAAGTTGGGTTAAATCGTAATATTTTAGAGTGTAGAATCTACTGTTTCTTTTTGTACAATTACTTAAGGACCACCCTGTATATATCCAATATGTTTTTGTGTTTGCTGGAAAATGACATTTTTTTTACTTAAATATTTTCTTAATAAAACAACACATTAAAACGTAATAATTTAATAAATAAATAAATAAATAAAAAAATAATACACAATGTTAACAACGTACTTCTTTGGCAAGAACAGATTGTCAAAAAAAAACTAATACTGACGAAGTAAAGATGTCTTGTATCATAGTAGCGCAATGATTATTTTTTGACGTTACCTCGTAAAATGGGTAAAACCATTTCAAAATTATGCGGAATGTGCGACGTAGAACTCACGCGAATCTTCTTAGCGTTGCTGATATTCAAAGGCTTCTTTTTGGCATCGCAGCACTCTACTACACTAGGTTCGTAATAGTAACTTTTCTTCAAATCTTCTCGAACGGTGATATTTTCACTTAGATAAGTTACGTTCCCTTGATTTCCGATATAGTTGACATTCTTGGAAGACATACCGGTTCCTAGATAAATTTTCCCACGGTTTCCTATGTATTCGATACTGCCGTTACCTTTCAGCACCACTATTTCACAATTGTTGCCAACTACGTGTACACTTGCTCTGTTTTCTTCTAAAATTACTTTGCAATTGTTGCCCGTGAGGGAAATGCCGTTGACGTTTTCGTCGATGTTTAGATTTAAGTTGTTGCCGATGAAATTTTTGGATTGAGAGGGTAGTGCGCGAGCAACCGGTACCACCATTTTCTTTTTTCGTAGATTAGTTGTTTGACTGACTGAGGATCTTAAGCGAATGATTGTTTGGAAGCGAGGAGAAAAGTATTTAAAGGTCAGGACGGTTATTTACCGTATGTATGATATAAGCGAGCAGCCACAGGCGACGTCGACGGTCACAGGCACGAGGATTTGGTATCTATTGGGAACTACCATGTATTATCGGTTGATACGATACCGGGTGTCCCAGATTTTGAACCATTGTAACTGCAAATATATCGGAAGTTAAAAACCATGGAGAGGTGCAGTTTTCGAGGAACAATCTCTTTTTATATAAAGTTTTTTTCAGTACACATGCTTAATTAGTAAAATCTTAAAAAAAAGGTGTATTTTAAATGTAACTATCGTCGATTTTTTTAATGGTATACCCTATACAGGATGATTGATTAGTGTGAGGAAGCTCAGTAGATCTGTTATAGTAAAATTTACAAAAAAAGTAATTAATAAAAATTGTAGGCAGGTTTAAACTCCACATTTTAAAATTAGTTAAAATCTTACAGGGTGTTCCATTAGATGTTGGCGCACCAAACTTGTGTTTTTTTAAATGGAATTTTATTTTAAATATGAAATCTGTTTAACTTTTACATCACAACAATGTAAACTTTTATTATGTTAAACCGGGTATTTAAGAAGTTATAACCAATATTACCTGAAAATCGTCTCAAGTTTAACCCCCTGTATAATTAAAAAGGAGAATAGGAACATTAATCTATTGCAACCATAGTTTTTTAATAATTGTTAAAAATTATAAAACATATTCGTTTTCATAATATTCGTTAAATCAAATACAGGGTAAGTCAAAATGCAAGTACATTATTTTCTTGGTAATTTTAAATAGAACACCCTGTATTTTATATCACTATCGAAAAGAACTAATGTCATTCTTCAAATTTTATTAAGTACTTCGTATACCTAGAATTATCAGCCTTGCTACATACCCCGTAAAACCGAAAAAATATCGATTTCAATTTTTTTGTCACTTATAGCTCATTATACAGAGTGGAAAGTTTAACTGGAACAAATTCTGTAATTTATTAAATAAAGGTTTGTCGCAAAATTCCTGAAACACGTCAACTTTTATTTTCTATGGGGCATAAAATAAAGAGGTTTGTTTATTTTCTTAATTATATTAAGGGTTGTAGCGACCCCCAACTTTTTTTTTTAATGAAAGGGTGGGTTGATCTTTTTTTTATTTTAAAGCTTTTTCAATTGCAAATACAAGTAGGTATTTTTTTTGTTTTTTTTACAAGCAATGTGTTAGAAAAAAATAAAATACCGAAATGTTTTTTAATACTACTTTAATGCAATAAATGCCCTCCATTTTGTTGCTGACAATATCCCAATCGATCATAAAAACTATTCCTAACATTTTGTAATACTTCCGGCGTTATTTGAATAATTTCGTCTCTGATTCTTTGCTGAAGCTCGGCTATGTCGTTAGGTTTAGTAGTGTAAATCTTACTTTTTAAATATCCCCATAAAAAAATCTAATAGGGTGAGATCGGCTGATCTTGCTGGCCACTCAATTGGGCCCCTTCTTCCAATCCACCTATTCGGAAACACTTCGTTGAGATAGGTCCGTACAATTTGAGCAAAATGTGGTGGTGACCCGTCTTGTTGAAACCACATATGTTGGTCAAATAAATTGGGATCCAAATTATCGGGGAATAAAATCCTTAAAGTAGGAACCAATTCATTTTGAAGCATAGTTAGGTATGTTTCTCCAGTTACATTTTCATCGAAGAAAAAAGAACCCACTATGCGATTCCCAATAATTCAAGCCCAGACGTTTGTTTTTTGAGGCCTTTGGGTATGGGATTCACGCATCCAATGGGAATTTTCGTCAGCCCAATAA
The DNA here is from genome assembly GCA_035357415.1 of Ophraella communa. NCBI lineage: Eukaryota > Metazoa > Arthropoda > Insecta > Coleoptera > Chrysomelidae > Ophraella > Ophraella communa. The sequence goes on along the minus strand of CM068992.1, from coordinate 29,814,119 downwards.
CGGCAGTTGTGCTGATTTACGTGTCCATCTAATGTGAACGTAGCTTCATCAGAAAACAGCATCCATTCCAAAGGAATTTGACCACCATCGATAAATGCCATAAATCGTTCGCAAAAATCAAGTCTACGATCAGGATCGTCTTCGTTAAGCTCGTGAAGGTTTTGCATCTTATATGGATACTTTTTGGCATCTTTGAAAACTTTTAAAACGCTTGTGTGACTGACACCATGACCGCGAGCTACTTCCCTAGCTGGAGTAACAGGATTTTCTTCAGCTTCCAACTACATGAGAGTTAGTTATAAAAACAAATTCATGGGATATATCAGCTTCCAAAACATATTCGTATAAAATTTCATTGCAATGGTGCCAGTAGTTTCGGCAAAATCGTAAGAAATGTGTAATTTTTTATTTTTTTCAACGCCCTTTATCTTGAAAACGGATGGCGTTAGAAAAAAATTTTACTAAGCAAACCCCAATTATTTTTCAGTTTTTTACCTATCCCAGAGACGGTGTTACCTTTTTTTGAAACACCCTGTATACTAACATTGTTTGCCCCAAAAATACCGTTTGTTATACAACTAAAACCTGTATATTTAAGTTGTCAGTGACTCCTTGACCGCTTTAGATAATATTTACATATAGGAAGTGACGTAATATTACATGAATTTAAAGTAGTGTGAAATACATTAACACTAGTGTCATCAATTACACGGAAATGTGATATATTTTTATAGGAAGAATTACGAATTGTCTGTTTATTATTTTTGGTAATTTTCGTTTAATTTGGTCACCTCTACATTTTTTTAACACACGAAAAAATAATGCCGCACATCATCGATAATTTTATCGCAAAAAACCCATTAAAATGATAATGTTTATCTCTGTATTGTATTGTAATAAACGGATTTTTCATTGCCCTTCATTTTATTGGAAAATGTTTATTACAATCAGGTGAAAGATAAAAGGTTGTAGGTATTTTTTTTTAAATTATACACTTGTGAGTTTGTAGTAGTGAATAAACATTAAAACGAAATACGAACCAGTTTTTCAATGACCTGAATAATCGACCTTTTGAATTGGTGATAAAAGAAAAATAAATAGTCCAATGTCGTAAAACAGTAATGACAATTACTTAATTGTTTATAAAATAGTTTATAGAGACGTTATTTTTTTACTGGATTAAAAATGGCTGCGTAAAAAAACAAAATGAGCAGCAAACTGTATTTTAAATAATTTTATAGAAATTTAAATTTGGAATAATAAAAAAGGGAAGAAAATTTTATTTTAAATAATTATAACTGTTTTATTTAAAATTTGGATGTTTCAAAATCAAGTAATTTGGATTAAAAATATTGTTAAATATGGCTTGTCCAATATAAATATAAGTGCACGTCATCAAAGTGAACAAATCGCTCTGTTCGTTTGACTTCCTTCGTTCGTTTGCTACTGTCAATCAGTATCTTTCTTCACTACAAATTTGCTAAATATTTAAATTCTTAGACTGCAAGTTATTACAAATAATAGATAAATGCTTTAAGAACGGTTACGTATAATTAATTTTATATCAAATACAACTCCTCGATCTATTAAGAGCCAGTCTATCGCGGTTTCTCTAAAATGTAACTGGCGAATCACCACGCACTAAGCCATTAGAAAAAAGAAGAAGTAGGTCATAAAATAAAACAAGAATAAGGCCATCAATCTAAAGAAAAAGAAGAAGTAATACATACTGAAAATTAAAAGTGAATATTTATTTACCTAGAGGAAAGTACAAACCAAGTGTAAATTATACCGAGTCTAGAAAAGTGGTACACTTTCAATGCAAACGAAAGGACCTATAGAGAAAAGTATAAAAAAAAGCTAAAGTGTTGACAAATTGATTTACTTATAGTTGAGGATTTAATATTTTGAGGGATATATTTTCCTTATAATGGATGTGAAACAAGAACTACAAGATGTTTTCAAGCAGAAGCCTAAAGTCGAGCACTTTTTACCGAACGAAATAATTAAAGAAGAAATTTCTCATGATGAAGTGGATATTCCTGCTGATGAAATTAAAAATGATTTGTATGCAGTTAAACAGGAAGAAAATTATCCTATATGTACAGATAGTTTTCAACAAACCTGTTTTAAAACTGAAAGTGCCTGGATAAGTGATGATGATGATGGGAAATGCAACTCTCTTAAATTAAAGTTTAAAAACCCATCAAGAAAAGGTAAGTAATATATAAGTAATTCAATGTAGGGATCTAATAAACAATGAATGACCACTTCACAAAATTTTGATAGATTTTAGTTGTATTTAATAATTTTATACTCACTTTGAAATATTATATATGCTGGTTCTTGTATAAGTTGTCATTTTGGGTGGTTTAAAGAAAACTTAGGTACCTAATCTAAAAGTTCTATCTGTTGGCTAAGTATTGTCATGATACAATAACTACAAAGGTAATGTTTGTAGTTTGGTTTTTACTTCTATAGAGAGTGTTCTTTGATGTTTTTTATGGTTTATAAGACTAAGATGGATGTTTTCAATGATGATTTAGATGTATTAGAAATAATTGAACATATGGTGGTATTTGAAAGGCCTAATTAGTTTAAAAAGGACAATTTGTCATATTTTACAACTAATCAGTATTGAATTTTGTTTCTATTATTTTCTAAATATTCTATTTTTCTTGTATGGAAACTGAATCTGTCTTTTTTTTTATTTTTTATCACATGTTAGGGTTGAAATATTATGTTTATAAGAAATTGTCTATTTCTTTTAGTGTAATTTCGACCTCTAGAACCTCTAGTTGTTTTTAATGACTTGTCTTGCCTTTTACACTACTATAAACTTTCCACATTCAAACCAAACAACAAAATGTGACAACAATTTGTCAACAATTAAATAATTACTAATGTCATGCAATGGAATCGAAAAATTGTACCAATCCCTTAAATTTTAATTGAAAATACAATAGAATTTGCATTGTTGCCAAATTGATTTAGTTGGCATAGTGCAAATGGTTTTTTTTGTAATGGAGCCTTAAATTTTAAACTACATTTGGTAAATTACACCTAAAGAGTGAGTCTGTTCAAATAAATGGCCATAAGGAAAAGTGTTAAAATTACATTTTAACAAATATAAGATTTTATAAAACGTTTAAACTGTCCAATACTTAACATAAATATACAATAATAGTATATTGTGAAAAGTGCATTTCATACGTGTTACACACTATACTTTTTCTACGACTGCAACTAAAAATTAAAATAATGTGGTAATTCTTTATTCTAAATTATAGGTAAATAGTGAATGTAAAAAAATCCTAAAAACTTCCGCTGATAAAATTTTAGATTTTTTTGGTACCTATATACTGTTCCGATTTTCTTTTTAACAAAGATCGCAATTTCGCACATTTCATCTATATCCAAAATAACAAATTTTGTGAGATTTATAAATTTATATATAAATTTATACTAAGTGACATAAAAAAACGAACACGCAGTTTAAATGATTTTATTTTAATAAAATTTGGTGAATTTATTTACTTTACTGAAATAAACAATTCATAAAATTTTGAGCTTTATTAGTTGAAGATTCCGTTTTTTATACTGCTTTTTTTGAATTCCACTAACAATCCAAAAATGAATATTGTAGCCGTAGTAAAGATCCAAATTTTGCGGGTTTTGGTTCTTGACATTCTTTACGATTGGTTACGATGTCTAGGGTACGGAAACCTGTACGATTTCGTCAACTTAGTGAGTTTGATGGAGGTCGTACAGTGGGACTTTGGGAAGCTGGATTTTGTTTTATTGCGTTTAAATACTATCTTAAGGAATTTTTAATTATAAGTTGTGACAATTATTGATGGTTCTCTTCAGAATGTCTGTCCTTACAAAATATGGCGATCAGATGTAAAAGTTCAAATTTCTCCTAAACCCTTAATTTTATCGAGTTCAAACAAAAGTACATTTTCATTAGTAAATGGATTGGAAAATTTATTTTTAAAATTTAAATATTATTCAGATGGTCCCTATTAAAATTACGGATTATTAACCAATGGGCAAAAGCCGTCTCTGGTTATCTGTACGTAATGTAGATTCATTTATACCGTCAAACACAGGACATGGATGTATGCAATCCGTCACTGGAATTTTATAGTATTCCAATGTATAGTTTAGAAATTATAACAAATCAAAGGTTTTTATTTCGAAACTTTAGAGGTCTATATTAACTCGGAAACGAAGGTTCGTATGACAAAAATTTATTTGAATTTCTAACATTATTTTGACCTCTTCTATTTGCTCCCGAATTTTTGGCATTAAGTTCCTGGACACTCTGTATACTATTAAACTGGGTGTTCGGATTTTTATGTCACTTAGTATATTTTCTGCAGCTTAATCAAAAGCAAATTACAATTTATAAAAACTTTGACGTTTGACTGCAAGCCACCTATGTTATTACTAGAAAAATGTAAATTCTCCATTTAAATGTACCGGATGTCCGAATAAGAACGGCTCTCGGCCATATATCAGTAACCATTGATAGTACAGCTTCGGGAAAAAAAATTATGATAAAAATGGCCTCGAGTAACACCTGGAAATTATTTACAGACTCGTAGGTCTACCGCTAGAGGGCGTAATTTAATACTAAGAATTAAGAAATCAAAATTTTACAAAAATTGTCTTATTAAAGGGCATTTTTAATGCGATAATCAAATTCTACGAACAAGTCTGCGTATTTTTGGTTTCAAAAGTTTTAGTCTATCTTTTCAAATATAAGGTGGGAGAGAGTGGGAACATTATTTTAGAAAAAGGTCTGTAAGTCCGGTCCTGTTTAACTGATCTTTGCAAACTTGGTCTTGTTGATAACAGCTTTCTTCCACCAATATTATAGTTATCATTTCCAAACAACCTAATAAGTGACGTGCCCGCTAGAGGGCGAAAATTTTTTTCTTTTTTTAATCTAGTTCTCTTTGAAAAATATTAAATAGAAGTATGCAATTTTAACCATGAATTATAAAATTATACCAAATTAGCAACAAAATGGTGAGAACGGCATGTCAATATCTTTTTCCTATCCCGAGATATCAGAAACGTGTAAATTTTAAGTATTTTCCTTTGAATATTAGAATACTCTGGTTATACTGAACGGCATTCAATAATTTTACTTTACTTTGTTTAATAATTTGACCCACTACTATTTTTATATTTTTTCCATTTCAACTACCTTACAGGCGTTTACCGGTGACAGTAACAGTGATATTGAAATATTTAAAAACATCATAAAGAGGACAAGAACATTCAATTTTAGGAAGTCCAAAATTATTAAATGCCGTTCAGTATAACCAGAGTACTCTAATATTCAAAGGAAAATACTTAAAATTTACACGTTTCTTAAGATATCTCGGGATAGGAAAAAGATATTGACATGCGGTTTTCACCATTTTGTTGCTAATTTGGTCTAATTTTATAATTCATGGTTAAAATTGCATACTCTTTTTTAATATTTTTCAAAGAGAACTAGATTAAAAAAAAGTTTCGCCCTCTAGCGGGCACGTCACTTATTAGGTTGTTTGGAAATGATAACTTTAATATTGGTGGAAGAAAGCTGTTATCAACAAAACCAAGTTTGCAAAGATCGGTTAAACAGGACCGGACTTACAGACCTTTTTCTAAAATAATGTTCCCACTCTCCCCCACCTTATATTTGAAAAGATAGACTAAAACTTTTGAAACCAAAAATACGCAGACTTGTTCGTAGAATTTGATTATCGCATTAAAAATGCCCTTTAATAAGGCACTTTTTGTAAAGTTTTGATTTCTTAATTCTTAGTATTAAATTACACCCTCTAGCGGTAGACCTACGAGTCTGTAAATAATTTCCAGGTGTTACTCGAGGCCATTTTTATTATAAATTTTTTTTCCCGAAGCTGTACTATCAATGGTTACTGATATATGGCCGAGAGCCGTTCTTATTCGGACACCCGGTACATATTGTGGTATAAATGATTAAAGTCGTGGAATAGATTCATTTATCCCACAGCTTTGGAAAAGTCTAACATTGTAGCATCGAAAAATGTGAGAATAAAGATACATTTGTATAGCAGTCGTAGAAAAAATATTTTTACATTTAGAATATTTTGTTTTAAATTGCAGGAAGTTCGACGAGAAGGAAATTAACAAAGTATTGGATTTCAAAAAGAGGCATTTTAATTTGTGGGTTATGTGGAAATATGTACTGCAGGAAATTTGAAATTGTATCTCACATCGAACAACAGCATGTTGTAAAAAAAATATTTCGATCTAGTAATCAGGAAGCATTGAAACAAAATGTCAAATATAGATTAGAAAGTGAATTTGGCCAAGTAGCACTTCAACATAAACGTATTCACCAATCTGATAAACCATTCAAATGTGAGATTTGTTTAAAAGGTTCTAGCAGTCAAAGCAATCTGAAGAAACATATGCTCATTCATAGAGGCGAAAAAGTATTCAAATGTGGAATTTGTTTAAAACGTTTAAGCTGTCAAAGCGCTTTGAAAGAACATTTGCGTCTTCACACAGGCGATAAACCATTCAAATGCGATATTTGTTCCAAATCTTTTACCAGTAAAAGTAGTTTGAAATACCACCTGAGTACCCACACGGGTGTAAAGCAATTCGAGTGTGACATGTGTGAGAAATCGTTTCTGACTAAAGGAGTTTTACTTCAACATAAACGTACTCACCAATCTGATAATACATTTAATTGTGAAATTTGTTTAAAATCTTTTAAAAGAAGAAACCGGTTAGAAGAGCACATGTATAATCACACAGGCGAAAAACCCTCAGAGTAATAAGTAAACATAGAGATGCCACAACAACATAATAACATACAGTTTGTAGTCAATTGCAATGAACCTATAATTGAGAGAGATGGAAAATTTAGTGGTGTAGGTAAACACAGCCGTACAGTGGCGTGTAATTGGTTAGAGTTCACCGTAATACCTATATAAATGTTAGTTAAATAATTTAATACGCATATTTTGGTAAGGAATTTATATCTACACTTATGGCATGGCACTATACTTCTAACATATTTTTATCGGAAAGAAATCTAAAAGGATATTATATGTATTTCATTATTAATTTGATTTTCTTAATTTTAATTGAAATTGCTAATTGTACGCCAATGTAGTGAATAACTTACCGGTGATAGGTTAGATTATCATTTTGCGAAGTACCACATATTATACACGCTTTTCGGGGTTTCACCATATTCAATATTGAAAATAAATAAAAACACTTTATAAAGTTCACCTAAATACACAGAAATTCAAGAAAAATCGAACAAATTGCTAATCACCTCTAAACAATTACAAACAAAGGCACTGATGCCAAATTTTCGGTGTTGGTATTTGATACAATTGGTCTAGAGCTTTTTTATCAGTATTATAGAAAGGTAAGAAAGTGAATATTAAAATGTATTAAAGAATATTTTCTCTGAATAAAAATCTTCTCTTAAAAGTAAAATAAAATTGTTGTAAATTATATTCTTACGTTTTTGTTTCCTACTTTGTACTTACAAAACACAACGTCTGGCAATGCTCTGCTTGTAAACAAATCTGTCTCGACGACAAGTAGTAGGGAATATGCCTACTCTATGTTTACTTATTACTCTGAGGAAAAACCATTTAAATGTGAGATTTGTTTAAAATCTTTCAGCCAGCGAAGCAATTTGAAAAATCATATGTTAGTTCACACAGACGAAACAGCATTCAAATGTGAAATTTGCTTAAAAAGTTTATGCAATGAAAAAAATTTGAAAAGACATATGTTTGTTCACTCAGAAGATAAACCATTTAAATGCGATATTTGTTCAAAATCTTTTACCCGTAAATATGGTTTGGATTATCATCTGAGTACCCACACGGGTGTAAAGCAGTTCAAGTGTGACATTTGTTTGAAATTGTTTCCGACTAAAGGAGTATTACTTCAACATAAACGTACTCACCATTCTGATAATCCATTCAAATGTCAAATTTGTTCCAAATCGTTTGACGTAAAAAATAGTTTTGTTTATCACATGAAAACGCACACAGGCGAAAAACCTTTTAAATGTGAGATTTGTTCACAATCTTTTATCCGGTCAAGCAATTTGAAAAATCATATGCTCATTCACACTGGCGAAAAACCATTCAAATGCGATATTTGTTTCAAATCTTTTCCCCGTAAAACTAGTTTTAATTACCACCTGCGTATCCATACAGGTGTAAAGCAATTCGAGTGTGACATGTGTGAGAAATCGTTTTGGAATAAAGGTCCATTGGTTCGACATAAACGAATTCACCTACCTGATAATCCATTCAAATGTCAAATTTGTTCCAAACCGTTTGACGTAAAAAAACGTCTTGTTTATCACATGAATTTACACACAGGCCTTGAAAATAGCTGCGCGGTAATGCAAGGCAACAACGCACTAAATTCCTAAAGTGAAAACTAAAAACATCGCTTTGGTTTTACGACAGAACTCATATATTTTAAGTCCAGTCAAATAATTTTAAAAATATTATACTTTTATTGCAAAATATAATGAAAAATTTGTACCAATAATATTTAGTTTAGTGTATTGTATAATATTTTATTTCTTCCTCTTATAAATTAATTCTAAAATCCTTAAAGTCCTCAGTGATCAATTAGGAAACTGTAATTTTGAAACTTGTCGAATGAAGTAAGTGTTTTAAAAAATGTATCTGTGAATTTCTATTCAGAAACTGACGAAAGTAAAGTAAATAATTAATTTTATTCCTGGATAAGTTATTTGACAGTCTCAATTCAAGCCAAAGTACAGCTCCTGCAAGTAAGCCATTGAAGGCGGCACTCACTAATAATTCCGGACATAAGAAATAATTTCAGCAAAAAACATCAAACTTTTATGAGTGTACGGTAATATATTCCCTACTGACATAACAGTAGCCACTGCCAACTCAAGAATGAAGTTTGCAACTGCAGGAGTGCGTTCTAATTCTCAGAGCGAGAGTAGAGTGATAATTACGTCACGTGACGTTACCTTACGCTGGATTTTAGAACGCCTTTGGGGGATGAAGAGTGGCAAATTTGAATTAAATCAGATATATAGTTGGGCTGTAAAAATGTAAAATTATATTTACTAAAAATAATTATTAGTGGGAAATCTTTATGTATAATATATTTTAATAATTTGTAATTTTTTTTCAATCACTTGCTATTTCCATAACAACCAATTTACCATCATCAGTTAATAAATAATATTCATCTTGTTCGTTTTTTATTAATTGATGAGTTTCAGGACTCATAGCAAAGTTTACGAAATGTTCCATAATATATATATTGATAAAAATAAACAACCTGAACTTCAAACAACAAACAATGAAAACTACTTTGAGGTTATAATTACAATCGTTTAAAATATATATGCATATATCACATACTTAAAAACAAGTGTGTGGCATATATCTTTATTGCGCATGGCGAGTAATGTTTAACCTGCTTCTCGAGTAGGGCAACTTGGATACACTCCGGGTAACGTCCAATAACGTTCAAAAATCAAGGGAGATGTAAGTGAGAGAGACTTGCTCTGGATTTACGAACGTTTTGGCAGTACCCTGGCGTTACTCTTATCCGTTACTCTGGCTTTTAGAACGCACTCCAGATGTTAACAATTGTGACAGGTAATGGTAACCGCAACCACTTGGTTTGGTACAGATAAAATACATAAAAATTACTGTACACAACTCAATTAAAGTTTTATTTCATATAAACGGAAGATTTAAAACCTCGATCGATCAAGAATCACTCTCTATCGCGGTTTCTCTCAAATGTAACTGGCGAATCACCACGCACTAAGCCATTAGAAAAAAGAAGAAGTAAGTCAAAATAAAACAAGAATAATGCATACAATTTCTACATACTGAAAATTAAACTGATATATTTATGTGTGAAAAGTATTTATTTTTGTATTAACCTAGAGAAAAGTATAAATCGAGTGTAAATTATACCGAGTGTAGAAAAATGGTACACTTTCAATGCAAACGAAAGGACCTATAGAGAAAAGTATGAAAAAAGCTAAAGTATTGACAAACTGATTTACTTATAGTTGAGGATTTAATATTTTGTGTGATATTTTTTCCTTACAATGGAGGTGAAACAAGAACTTCAAGATGTTTCCCTGGATGAGCTTAAAATTGAAGAACACTTTCTCCCAAATGAAATAATCAAAAGAGGATTTTGTTTTAATAAAATGGATATTCCTGCTGATGTAATAAAAAACAATTTGTATTCACTAAAACATAAAGAAAATGATCTTATATGTACAGATAGTTTTCAACAAACTTGTTTCAAAACTGAGAGTGCCTGGATAAGTGGTGATGAAGTTGGGAAATGCAACTCTGTTCAACTAAAGCTAAGAGGCCGATCAAAAAAAGGTAAGTAATATATGAGTAATTTACTGTTGGGATCTAATAAACAATGAATAATAGCTTTACAAAATTTTGATATATTTTTGTTTTACTTAATAATTTTATACTCACTTTGAAAAATTTATAGTACTTGACACATTTTCCAAGTCATTTCTTATTTACCTAACCCCACATTCCAAATTATTCTTACATATGCTGATTCTATTGTATTTTCAGGGTAAATAAAGACTGTACAATTGAAAATGTATTTAATATCTTTTAACATAAATACAAATACAAAAAATATATGTCACTCTCTCTGACTTTTCTATAAAACTGTTGTTGCTATGATTACATAAAACAAAACATATATAGTAGGTCTAACTACAATAGATTCTTGTATAAGTTTTATCTCATTATTTTATATGTCAACTATATAAACTTGCCAACCTTTTAATAAAATTCAAATATATGAGTTGATAATGATGAATTGAAAGTCACATGGTCAATGATTTTAAATCTATGTTTTTTTTTTTGAATCTTAAGTCATTTGTACCAGAAGTTGATAAAAACTGCTTACTAAGTTATCATCTTCAGAGACAGTAGGTAAACTTGTTTAGCAACAACAAATTACGTTAAATCTCTTCTTTTTTACGAGGGTTGTCTGAAAAGTGAGTCGATGTAAGTGTTTTTATGAAAATGGAAAAAATCGAGTATTGAGCTGTCATTAAATATTTGTTTTTGAAAGGCAATACGCCTACGCAAATTAAAGACGAGTTAGACGCTGTGTACGGGGACTCTGCACCATCATTTACCACCGTGAAATTTTGGGCTGCTGAATTTAAACGTGGTCGTACCAGCTTGGGTGACGATGAACGTTCGGGACGTCCAAAAACCTGCAACCACTGACGATAATATCGCTCAAGTTCACCAAATGGTGCTAGACAACCGTCGAATTAAAATTAGAGAGATAGCAGAGGCTATAAACATATCCAAAGAACGTGTTTGTCACATATTGAATCTAGATTTAGACATGAGAAAGCTGTCCGCGCGTTGGGTGCCGCGTTTGCTCACTTTGGACCAAAAATGTGTTCAGATGAACATTTCCAACTCTCTGTTGGCGCAGTTTAGAAGCAATAAATCAGAGTTTTGACGCCGATTAATTACTGTAGATGAAACTTGGATACACCATTATACTCCAGAAACAAAAACACAGTCAAAACAATGGACTCCTATACTATATTTCATTGGAAAGTTACTAGAGAATTTGCCACTTAGCTTGTCTCTAGTGACCGTTTCCGTCAGTTGCTGTTTCTGTTGTTGACTGCAATACAGCTTTTTGTCGTACAAATCCATCGATATTAAAAATGAGAAATTACGTATTCGACAAATTTCGGTCGAGATTCAAGAATAGAGGATAAATGTCAATTTTTTCTACTGTATCAGACTAGGGCGGTATTATCAACTAACTAGGGTTTTTTTAAGACGCTGAATCTACTGATAAAATCCGTTTCTCGATAGTATGTCTAGAACACGTTCTAAGGGAGGCTGAAAAAAATAGTTGTGGTCAAACGTAGTAAGCTTTTTGTGAAAGTTTGGCCATTTTTGCAATTATTACTTCATTTTCGTATTCTACGAGGTCGATTTAGTGGGTCTGCACTATTTTTGTACCAAGTTGTACCAATCTCTTAAAATTTAATTGAAAATACAATAGAATTTACATTGTTGCCAAACTGATAGAGCTACTTTACTGAATCGACATTTAGTTGGCATGGGCAAATGGTTTTCCTGTACTGGAGTCTTAAATTTTAAACTCCACTTGTCAAAGTGCACTTAAAGAGTGAGTCGGTGCAAATAAATGGCCTTAAGGGAAAGCGTTAAAATTACATTTTAACAAATATGAGCTTATAAAACGTTTAGTCTGTCCAATACTTAACATCAATATACAACAAAATATTTTTACGTTTAAGGATGGGGTATCGCTGTACATCAGAATGGCACCTACAGACCAAAAGTTTATTTTAACTTTCTCCGTTATTACAACTCAAATCGTTTTATTTTTTTCACTAAATTGCATATAAAGGTCTAACTTAGGTAAGGATTGCATTGATTTTTTGTTAATTTATTGTTTAATATTGAAAAAGAGATGTTGAATGCGAACTATTTTAGACCTTTACATTTGTATAAATAAACAACAATCTAAATAAATTTTCTTAAAATGAAACTAAACCTTTCCTAAGTTGAACTTTTTTCTATCAAATAGCCCAATCAGAATTTTCTAAAGAGATCAGACCTAAGAAATAGTTAGAAACTAAAATCATGCTGCATTTTATTTTTATTTTTTCACTTTGGATCAAAAATGGACGTAGTTAATGACGAAATAATTGTACTTTAGTTTATAACTTTTATCATAGATGGAACTAGGCACTACGTATTTTTTTCTTTTTTTTATTAACGAAGTCAAATAAATTTTTTGTATTATAAATAAATGTAACGTTTTTTAAATATTTTGCGATATTTACAAAACAATTATTCCATAAAACAAATTAGTAAAATGAAAAAAAGAATACTGATTTGCGGATATTGATTGTCAGCAGACCAGTTATATCATTATATATTGAAGAAATTTTAATTATAATATGCCCAGCGTACGGCTGGCCATCTATAGTTATATATGAGGGTAAATAAAATTATTGTTAGTGCCGAGCGATCGCTTACAGAATAAGTGTTTATTATTCCATTTTCCCAGCACAATTAGAAAAACATTAGACACAGAATAAACATCGTTGTAAATAAATATAAAAACTATAAAATTGTTAATAACAAAAAACTGTAAATTCAAAATTCTTGAAAAAAATACTAATTATTGGTGGCCATATAGACACTTCTTGGTCAAATTTTGGAAGAAATCTGGTCACAGATTTCTGAGAGAAAAAAATGTTAGCGTAAATTTTGTATACGTGGTATTCTGAATTAAGTAAAAAGAAAAACTGGCATCAAAATATTTTATTTAAAAATATACTTTTATTATTTTTACATTTAAATGTTTTCTGGTGGATCTTTACATTTTAATATTTTGCCTCTCCTGTTTAAAATAACTTCCGGCCCAACGCAATCCTCATAGAATCGTCTCAACTTTTCTACAATATTGTTAAAAAAAGTTTCGTTGAAATTTATGTTTTCGGTAAAAAGTGGATTATCATCTCCTGTATAAATAATAAAATGGCATATTTTTCTTCTTGTGATGACGAGTTGTCCTTGTATCTAAAAACAATAATTTGTAAAATTCTAAAAAAATTAGAAAAATGAAAAGCCAGTAACAAATCTTACCTGATAATAATAATTGTGATTTTCCTTCAAGTGAATTTCACTATTTTCAATTTTTAAGCAAGGAACCATACTCTTTTCTACGGCCTCTCTCAATGACATTTTTGATGTGGCTACTTTTAAAAAACATTTTACTTCAACAAGTTCATCTGAATCAATTAAACCTAAAACATAATAAGTTATTAAACTCTGATATGTATATAATAGTTACAATAATTCGTTTACCATCAGGCGATGCACCTAATAAACCGTATTTCAAGTCAACAAATAATCCTGAAGGGTTAAAATTCGGGTAGTAATAGTGGGTAGTTTACAGCACTTCATCAAATTTTAAAACATTAGTTTAAATCCAGCAACGTTCTAGAAAACATCATTATTCTTCATAAGTATCTAGTCTCCGAATTTTCGGAGTATTAGGTATTACAAAATTAAAATATGTTGACCACTTTAATGTGTCATTTGTAAATGCATCGCCTCTAAGTTAATAATATTTTAATAATTTTTTGACACTTACCTAGAGCTGATCTAAAAAGAATCACACACAACTATAAACTTATAAAAATAATAAACTTATCCTACCGGTGATTAGGTATATATAGAATTAAAAATACAAATAAAAAATGGTAAATGGTAAAAAATAAAGATAAAAGTAATAATTACTAGAGCACCTATTGATATTAGATACTAAATGTTGATCTACCCTCGTTCTTTCCCGAGATAAAATACAAAATATATTTTGTTGGCTGGCAAGGTCTAGAAATGAGAATTATATATAAATGGTTTTTAGCCCTAAAACATGTGTTTTTAGCAGGTAAAATTTTTTCCGATGAATAGAGCAATTTAGTGAAAGGATTCTATTATTATTTCTGTTAGTTTATCCTATTACTAAGAGATGTCTGCACTTCATGGCTAAAAAAATCATTGACACATATTCGTTTCAGATTGCATGGGATACGGGCTCCTTAAAATATTTTGTTTTAAATTGCAGGAAGTTCGACAAGAAGGAACTTAAAGTATTGGATTTCACAGGGAGGCATCTTAATTTGTGGGTTATGTGGAAATATGTACACCAGAAAATTTGAAATTGTATCGCACATTGCACAGCAGCATCTTGTAAAAAAAATATTTAGGTCAAGTAATCAGAAAGCAGTAAAACAAAATGTTAGTGATAAATTTGGCAAAGAAATCAAAAATACGTTTTCTGTAGCACTTCAAACTTATAATTTATCCAATGTGGAAAAGCAAGCGAAATGTTCTATTTGTTTAAAATCTTTTAGTCAGCAAAGAAGTTTGAAAAATCATATGTTTATTCACACAGGCGATAAACCATTCAAATGCAATATTTGTTCCAAATCCTTTACCCACAAAAATGGTTTAAAATATCACCTCAGTGTCCATACAGGCCTAAAGCAATTCAAATGTGAAATTTGTTCAAAATCATTCAGCCAGCGAAGCAAGCTGAAAAATCATATGCTAGTTCACACAAACGAAACAGCATTAACATGTGAAATTTGCTTAAAATGTTTTAGCCGTCGAAGCACTTTGAAAGAACATATGCATATTCACACAGGCGATGAACCATTCAAATGCTATATTTGTTCCAAATCTTTTACTCGTAAAAATGGTTTAAAATATCACATGAGTATCCATACGGGTGTAAAGCAATTCGAGTGTGAAATTTGTTTAAAATCATTTCGAACTAAAGGAATATTATTACAACACAAACGTGTTCACCAATCTGATAATTCATTGAATTGTGAAATTTGTTCAAAATCATTTAACCAGCGAAGAAGGCTGCAAAATCATATGCTAGTTCACACAGACGAAACACCATTCAAATGTGAAATTTGTTTAAAATGTTTTAGCCGTCGAAGCACTTTGAAAGAACATATGCATATTCACACAGGCGATAAACCATTCAAATGCCATATTTGTTCCAAATCTTTTACCAGTAAAAGTGGTTTGAATTACCACCTGAGTATCCACACGGGTGTAAAGCAATTCAAATGTGACATGTGTGAGAAATTGTTTCTGACTAAAGGAGTATTACTTCAACATAAACGTACTCACCAATCTGATAATCCTTTCAAATGTCAAATTTGTGTAAAATCCTTTAAAATGAGAAAACAGTTGGAAGAACATATGTACACCCACACAGGCGAAACACCATTCAAATGTGAAATTTGTTCAAAATCATTCAGCCAGCGAAGCAAGCTGAAAAATCATATGCTAGTTCACACAGACGAAACACCATTCAAATGTGAAATTTGTTTAAAATATTTTAGCCGTCGAAGCACTTTGAAAGAACATATGCATATTCACACAGGCGATAAACCATTCAAATGTGAAATTTGTTCCAAATCTTTTACCCGTAAAAATGCTTTGATCTGCCACTTGAGTATCCATACAGGTGTTAAGCAATTCGAGTGTGAAATTTGTTTAACATCGTTTCGAACTAAAGGAAATTTACTTCAACATAAACGTATTCATCAATCTAATACTTCATTGAATTGTGAAATTTGTTCAAAATCATTTAGCCAGCGAAGAATGCTGAAAAATCACATGCTAGTTCACACTTCAATAGTTCGTAACTAGAGATAATAATAGGTTTGTTTTCACATCAAATCACAAACCATAATGTAATATCAAGTTGACAACTAATGACAAGTATACCAACTATAATAAATGCAACTTGCGTGCTTAATTTCACAACTTAAATTACTTCAATACAAAATACTTAAAGTACAATTATAATTACAGGAAATAAAAAGTAATTGGAATTATTAATTATTTTTTACATAGGACAGCTATATAATTAAAAAGTATAGAAAACATTTTTCTATTTCCATTTTTAATCTTAACTAGTTCTTGTTAATTTCTACTGGTGCCGAAAAAGAATTAATTTGCTAAGCTGTTTCCTAATTAAATCAGTTTGTCCTAAAGCTGTAAACTGCTTTGCCAAATTATTTAATCTAATTTTACAACAACACCTTAAAATCTGCTTTATTAAAATAAATGAATGTTCTTCGTGTTTAGAAAATATATTTCTTCCTAAGTTAGGCTTTATTCTTCCTGCCACATTAATAATAAGGTTTTGGGAGCAAATCAACAGATTGTAGTTTATTATCAGTGAGAACAATAGATGTGGTCCTAAAATAACTTTTAGTACTCTTACACTGTTTCACTAAACAACTCATTATCGTACCTAATATCTGTCACTGAAATTAAAACACAACACAAACCGAATTTTCGCAATAAATTCAAAATCACTATAAGCTGCTATAATCATATAAGCACGATGGTCAATGATCACAATTGGATAAGCCGGTCCTGAACCTAGATAAATTGTCAAAATTACTACTTTGTTTGAGGTTAAAGCAAGCAAACCTCAGAACAAGTTTGCTCAATTATCATTGGCTGACACAAGCAAGAGTGTTACACAGATTACTCTGATCTACACTAAAAAACAAACTAGTCGCGTTGTCTATCTGCTTTTATTCCATGTGCAGTAAAATGCGCAGTAGTACTTTACTCGGTATATTGTTTTTAAGTATGTGAGTAAAATTAATAAAAATTCAAAGTTCAATAAAAAGAAACGTATTCAATGAGAGTTCTGCTTAGACAAGTTCCTTTATTATATTTTAGCAATACTCACCGGTATACAGTTCACAAATCGCCCTCCTATATTCGGTTGCCGGGTGATGGTGCACAATGTCTTCTTGATGTGATTATTTGCCTTTCAAATAATTATCATAATATGATGTATTCCGAGTCAGTTGCACTTGCAACGGTACTTATTAGTAAAAGTAACAGGTTTTACTACTATTAAATATTACGTAATACATGTTCCTTAGAGCTCCATCGCTCTACCAGTGTTGCCAGACCGCATCATTGAAATTCCCCCAAACCGAGCTTTAAAAACCCCCAAAATTGACCATTTTTCAAAAAAACCCCCCAAAGAGCCCGAATCTTTTCATAATTTTCATTTTCAATTTTTAAAACTTCTTCAAAATCAACAATTTGATACAAATATCCCTAATTTTAATCATAAAAGCCGTGATATTTACTGTGTACTGAATTATGACTTTGCAAATCAAGAGTAGGTAATAAAAATATAAATCTTAAAATCAACATAAAACAATATAAAAGAAGATATATTGATAATGAAATAAGTTGATTACAAAATTTAACGGAACATAAGTTTATTAATATTTCACAAAAATACGGAAATAAATTTCATATGTTTGAAAGTATAGTGGAATGTTTCTCCGCTTCGAGAAAAATCCCCCAAAAAATACCCTTGATAATCGAATCCCCAAAATTTCCCCTAGAGTAAAAAAAATACCCCAAATTTAGGGAAAAATCCCCCAATATGGCAACACTGCGCTCTACTGCCGGCCGCCGACTACTCTTGCATCCCCTCTGCCTGCACCCCGTGAGGCTGGAGTAACTATCCAGTGACGTGCTACAGTAGTAAACTGCCTAGCAGTGTTCGTAATGTCTAGAGAGTGCTAAGTACATCCCGTTAACCAAACTAGAAGAAAAGTAGGACAGTATCACACCCTTTTTCAAGAACTAAAAAAACACCATGACATGTTATGTTGCCACTTCTCTCCATAGCTTATCTAGACTATACCTATTCCTGTGATCAGGGTGTGACTGATTGCACAGTGCTTTTCTGTACACTGACAGTGAAAAGAATTGCGGGAATAAATTGTATTTTAAGAATTTCCCATTTCTTCAAAGATGAAAGGTTGCTGGTTAAATGAAACTCAACTTCTTGTATAGATGATTATTAAAACTTGTATATAAGTGAATATACTGCTGTAGTTACCACACTATTGATGCCAAGCATAGAATTTTACGATATAATATTAATGTCTATATGTAACAAACTAACCCTCGTCTTAATAATTACTGACTTCTAACTCCTAAAATTTATTTACTAAAATGGACTGCGCCCTTCCCTTTGGGCTGACGCAATCACACACTCTCGAACTGATTTCGTGCCCATATATGGTCATAATTTGGGAACTTTACCTTATATGGACATGTGCATGTGAAATCGACGAGATTAAAAGTGTTAAAATTACATTCTAACAAATATAAGAGTTTATAAAACATTTAGACTGTCCAATACTTAACATAAATATACAACAAAATATTTTGTTTTAAATTGCAGGAAGTTTGACGAGAAGGAACTTAAAAAAGTATTGGATTTCACTGGGAGGCATCTTAATTTGTGGGTTATGTGGAAACATGTACACCAGAAGATTTGAAATTGTTTCGCACATTGCACAGCAGCATCTTGTAAAAAAAATACGTCAGTCAATGAAACAAAATGTTAATTATAGATCAGAAAGTGAATTTGGCCAAGTAATAAAAAGTCCTACATTTTCTGTAGATCTTCAAACATATAATTTATCCAAGATGGAAAAGCAAGCGAAATGTTCTATTTGTTTAAAATCTTTTAGCCAGCAAAGAAGTTTGAAATATCATATGCTTATTCACACAGGCGATAAACCATTTAAATGCGATATTTGTTCCAAACCTTTTACCTACAAAAATGGTTTAAAATATCACCTGCGTAACCATACAGGTGTAAAGCAATTCGAGTGCGACATTTGTGCCAAATCGTTTTGTAATAAAAGTGCATTGGTTCGACATAAACGAATCCACCAATCTGATAAAACATTTAATTGTGAAATTTGTTTAAAATCCTTTAAAGTAAGAAAACAGTTAGAAGAACACATGTACACCCACACAGGCGAAACACCATTCAAATGTGAAATTTGCTTAAAATGTTTTAGCCGTCGAAACACTTTGAAACAACATATGCAAATTCACACAGGTGATAAACCATTCAAATGTGATATTTGTTCCAAATCTTTTACCCGTAAAAATGGTTTGATTAGCCACTCGAGTATCCATACAGGTGTAAAGCAATTCGAGTGTGAAATTTGTTTAACATCGTTTCGAACTAATGGAATATTATTACAACATAAACGTATTCACCAATCTGATAAACCATTCAAATGTGAATTTTGTTTAAAATCATTTAGCCAGCGAAGAAAGCTGAAAATTCATATGCTAGTTCACACAGACGAAACACCATTCAAATGTGAAATTTGTTTAAAACGTTTAAGCTGTCAAAGCACTTTGAAAGAACATATGCGTATTCACATTGGTGATAAACCATTCAAATGCGATATTTGTTCCAAATCTTTTACCAGTAAAAGTGGTTTGAACTACCACCTGAGTATCCACACGGGTGTAAAGCAATTCCAGTGTGACATGTGTGAGAAATCGTTTCGGAATAAAAGTGTATTGATTCGACATAAACGTACTCACAAATCTGATAATCCATTCAAATGTGACATTTGTTCCAAATCTTTTACCCGTAAAACTGGTTTGGATTGCCACTTGAGTATCCATACAGGTGTAAAGCAATTCGAGTGTGACATTTGTTTGAAATCGTTTCGAACTAAAGGAGTATTATTTCAACATAAACGTACTCACCAATCTGATAATCCATTCAAATGTTAAATTAACACACACAGGCCTTGAAAATAGCTGCGCGGTAATACAAGGCAACAGCGCCTTAAATTCATAAAGTGAAAACTAAAAACATCGGTTTGGTTTTACGAAAGGGCTCATAATATCATCGATTTCAAGCGAGAGGTTTGGTAATTACCACTGGTTTGAACGGAAGCCCTTGGCCTTGGTTATAGTGTGGTCATGGCCCTTTTCAAATGTCAAGCTTCAACAGGGCTGCCAACTGTGTTGGAAGCGCTAAATGGGGGAGTCCCTTCATGGTTGCCAACCTGGATAAACCACTGCCTTTTTTTTGGGAATTATTCAACTTTGAATGTATAGTTTTTGCCACATTCAGTATACTGTAAAAGTTTTTCGTGTCACGAAGGTCTCATTTATTAGATATTGGAAAAAATCGATTTTTGTAGGATATTTTCGTATAGTTATAGTTATAACCAAAGTCGCTTGAATATCTGTGGTTTTTACCAGTATTGAAAACTAATTACCAAATTCTCGCTTGAAATCGGTTTATATTTCAAGTCCAGTCAAATTATGTTAAAAATATAATTTTGTTGGAAAATATAATAAAAAAATTTGTACCAATAATATTTAGTTATTGGTACAATTAAGTGTATTGTTTATTTTATTTCTTCCTCTTATAAATTAATTTTAAAATCCTTAAAGTCCTCAGTCATCAATTAGGAAACTTTAATGGTGAAACTTGTCGAATGAAGTAAGTGTTTTATTTATTCCTGAATAAGTTATTTGACAGACTTGACAGACACTAATAATTCCAGACATAAGAAATAATTTCAGCAAAAAACATCAAACTTTTGTGTCTGTACGGTAATATCTTCCCTACTGACATAACAGTAGCCACTGCCAACTCAAGAATGAAGTTTGCAACTGCAGCTGTTAATAGGTCGGTCCAATTAATTGTCAATGTCAAGCGCTGTCATTGTTCTGGTGGTCAAACAAAGCGTTTTTCCATAAGAATACGTGTTAGCATTTTTGTGTTTTTCTTAGTTTTATTGCGTTTTTTGTACATTTTTATAGTTATTAAGTGTTTTTTATTAGTTTTTTTATAAGTTCTTATATATAGTTTAGTTATGTCACAAACATTTAGTGAATATTTTAAGAATTTGCAAAGCCATAACACCGAAGCTGCTGAGCGGTATAAACATAAAATTAAAATTATAAATGGTGTCGATCCCTTCACATTGGATTGTAAAAATTTAAAATTTAAAACTGCAGGAACCCTAAAAAATTTTAGCTTGTCCCTGTTACTCTTACTACCACAATTTACCACTAAGCAATTCCAAGGCATATTGAACAAAATAAACTAAATAACAATAAATATTGTTACTAGCCATGCAATTCCACTAAAATAAAAGATATTATAAAATATTGAAATGATTAAAATAATAAAATCAACTACATAACTACCGCTAACAGCTTCAGGGTTTTGGGTCTCTAAATTAATAAATACTATACTTATAACTATATCTTGGCTAAGAAAAGAACTAATACAAAATATAAAACTTTAAAAAGGCACGAAAACCACAATAAAAATACTTAAAACAATAAAAAACACAAAAAAGCTAACATGTACACTTATGGGAAATCGTTTTGTTTGACCACCAGAACAATGACAGCGCTTGACATTGACAATTAATTGGACTCAACTATAGTTGTAACAGGTAACGGTAACCGCAACCACTTGGTTTTGGTACAGGTAAAATACATAAAAATTACTGTACACAACTCAACTAAAGTTTTATTTCATATAAACCGAAGAATTGAAAACTCGATCGATCAAGAATCAGTCTCTATCGCGGTTTCTCTCAAATGTAACTGGCGAATCACCACGCACTAAGCCATTAGAAAAAAAGAAGAAGTAGATTATAAAATAAAACAAGAATAATGCATAAAATTTCTACTTTTGTTTGTTTTGTTACCTATGATCATATTTTCTATGTGAATAATGTATATGTATTAACCTAGAGAAAAGTATAAATCCAGTGTAAATTATAACAAGTGTAGAAAAATGGTCAACTTTCAATGCAAACGAAAGGACCTATAGAGAAAAGTATGAAAAAAACTATAAAGAGTTGACAAACTGATTTACTTATAATTGAGAATTTAATATTTTGAGTCATATTTTTTCCTTACAATGGATGTGAAACAAGAACTACAAGATGTTTTCAAGCAGGAGCCTAAAGTCGAGCACTTTTTACCGAACGAAATAATCAAAGAAGAAATTTGTTTTAATGAAATGGATGTTCCTGCTGATGAAATTAAAAATGATTTGTATGCAGTTAAACAGGAAGAAAATGATCCTATATGTACAGATAGTTTTCAACAAACCTGTTTCAAAATTGAGAGTGCCTGGATAAGTGGTGTTGAAGTTGACAAATGCAACTCTGTTAAACTAAAGCTAAGAAGCCCATCAAGAAAAGGTAAGTAATACATGAGTAATTTACTGTAGGATCTAATGAACAATGATTAATAACTTTAAAACATTTTGACAGATTTTTATTTTACTTAATAATTTTATACTCACTTGAAATATTTACAATACTTGACACATTTTTCAAGTAATTTCTTATTTAAATCAGCACCCACATTCCATATTATACTTACATAAATATGCTGATTCTTGTATAAGTTTTATCTTAATTTTAATATTATATATATCTACTATATAAACTTGCCAACCTTTTGATAAAATTAATATATGTATATGTATTTATATGTGAAAGTCACATGGTCAATGATTTTAAATCAATATTTCATTTAATCTTATGTCATTTGTTGTTGTTAAAAGATTTCAGCGCATCCGCCACCATTTAATACGACCGCAAAGAGTTAAATTCAACTAGCGGCTTTATATTGAAAAGTATAAAAACTTCTTGTGTGGTACAAATTTGCCTTTAATTAGTTTTATAATATTGTGTGTTCATTTTTTGAATAGACGAAAGTGGGGGTGCTAAAATTATAGAACAGCGATATTTACAGTATTCGAAATCCGTATCTCGATAGCATGTCTAGAACACGTTTTAAGGAAGGCTGAAAAAATAGTTGCCGTCAATTGTAGTAAGCTTTGCATGAAAGTATGGGTATTTTTGCAATTATTACTTTATTTTCGTATTCTACGAGATCGATTTAGCTGGTCTACACTATTTTTGTACCAAATTGTAACAATATCTTAAATTTTAATTGAAAATACAATAGAATTTGCATTGTTGCCAAACTGAAGAGCTACTTTACTAAATCGACATTTAGTTGACATGGTGCAAATGGTTTTCCTGTAATGGAGCCTTAAATTTTAAACTCCACTTGGAAAAGTACACTTAAAGAGTAAGTGGCCATATGTAAAAGTGTTAAAATTACATTTTAACAAATATGAGTTTATAAAACGTTTAGGCCCGGGTGTTAGAAGCATAAGTATCAACAGAGTACCTAACAGATATATCTCTGTTACGTGTTACAACCGCAGTTATCGGTAAATCCTCTGTTACGGAGGAAACTTGGGCAATAAACCCGAAATAATAAGATTTTATTTATAATATATGTTACAAAGTTACAGTGTGTTTTAAAATGTATTGTAAAATAGGTGTTTGTGATTAGAAAGAAATGGCGTCTACTTCGTCACCTGAATCATCAGATGAGGAAATTCTGGAATTTGTACAAGTGTTTCGACCGAGAATTTTTATAGATTCAATCCCATGGACTTATGGGATTGAATGGGACTAATAAAACCTCCTCCAGGTTTTTAAGAACAACATGAAGTTATGGTTAAAATATTAATTTGGCTAAATATTTTCTAGGGACTCTAATCTATGTTTTTCAAAATTTCTCTATATTAATGACCCCACTCTACCCCTTAGACGATTTCATAAAATTCATTTAGGAGGTTTTTAAGAACAAGATGAAGTTATGGTGAAAATATTAATTTGGCTAAATTACTCCTAAGGTCCCTAATAACAGGTCGGCTGAAAAGTCCCCGGTCTACCATAGTAAAACACAATATTTTGACAAAATTCATTTTTTTTATTCAACATAGTTGCCTTCAAGGGCGATACAGCGATTATAGCGACCTTCCAACTTTTCGATACCATTTTTGTAGTACTCCTTCGGTTTGTTCTCAAAATAGGCTTCAGTTTCGGCGATTACCTCAGTATCAGAACCAAATTTTTTCCCGCGAGCATTCTCTTCAGGTCAGAGAAAAGGAAAAAGTCGCTGGGGGCTAGATCTGGAGAATACGGTGGGTGAGGAAGCAATTCGAAGCCCAATTCATGCAATTTTGCCATCTTTTTCGATGATTTGTGACACGGTGCATTGTCTTGATGAAACAACACTTTTTTCTTCTTCATATGGGGCCGTTTTTTCGCGATTTCGGTCTTCAATCGCTCCAATAATGCACAGTAATAGTCGCTGTTGATTGTTTTTCCCCTTTCCAAATAGTCGATGAACAATATACCGTGTGTATCCCAAAAAACTGAGGCCATAATTTTGCCAGCTGACTGTTGAGTCTTTCCACGCTTTGGTGGCGGTTTACCGGCCGCAGTCCACTCAGCTGACTGTCGATTGGACTCAGGCGTGTAGTGATGGAGCCAAGTTTCATCCATAGTCACATATCGACGCAAAAAATCGGGTTTATTACGACTTAACAGCTGCAAACACTGCTCAGAATCCTCAATTCGTTGCTGTTTTTGGTCGATTGTGAGCACGCGCGGCACCCATTTCGCACAGAGCTTCCGCATACCCAAATATTCGTGAACGATATGTCCAACACGTTGTAACAGTACCTGTTAACATTTTAAGCACCTGGTATCCTAAATATTAAATTCAATTAGTACCGCTAGCTGCTCCATCTATCCTAAAACATTTTTAATAATAAAATAATGAATACAGTCTCTATAATTATAATTGGAAGTTCAAAGTAGCTACGCTACGAGGTGTACTAATGAGTTGGCATTATCGAGTTCCAGAGGTTTTAATAATTATTCGAGTCTCATTTCTTCTATTGATTTACTGTCATATACAGAAAGTTGGAATATAATACAGTAAACTAGAGGCAACTCTTTAGTAAACTAGAGGCAACTCTTTAATTTGAAGATTCTGTAAACCAGAAGCATCTCTTGAATTTGGAGATTCCGTAGACTTGAACAGCTTGTAAACTTCGTATGTACATTCTCTCTCGTATGTACCTTCTTAACTGGATTATCTCTACAACTGGGGCAGATCATCCCTCCACTAGTGATCTTCCATAATCATTTGGAACCACCTAGACAGTGCCGTAGCGACCCCAAGGTGCGGCGAAGAATCGTCCACTTTTGTAACAGATAAGTTTATTGTGATCTATCAAGTTTACTGTTCCCATATTTTTTCTCTTTTATTTCCGTGTATATCTATCTATATCGTCAACTGTATTAGAATAAGTATTTTTAAAGAACTGTTTGCGGATTATTTTGTTGTAACGTATTCTCTACCTCATTAATTTCAGCACCAAGGAAATCTTATTATCTTTTATATGTTTGTACATTTTCAAATAATTTTTTTATCTTCATAGACAGTTTTTTCTGACATCTTTCTGTCATCTTATGATACTTATTTAAATAACTCAGCTTAAAACAACTTTCTTCAGTAGTATCATAAAAAATAAAAAGATTTCAGTGGCGCCCTTATAATTTCTTAAAGAAACAAATATTGTACAATAGTCAGAGCTAATGAACTTACTCACCCCTAGCCGAGGTATTTAACTATCATAATTTTTGTGTGATAAACATTTATAAATTCTGTTAATTATTGAAGTATCTTTTACAACTAATTAAAGACGAAATTAAGCTTGATGTTTGTTTTATTGTAAATTACATTTTTTCTTTTGGTATATTGTTATTTTTTCAAAAAAGTTAACTAAATATTTTTATAAATTCACTATCAACAGGTAACTCATATTACAAATTGTCGCCCAACGCACAAATAATATTACAACGTTCCTTAGATATCTTTAGAGTGTCAGCTATCTCGATCATATTCACTTTACGGTCACTCAAAATCATTTTGTGGATTTTTTTGATATTTTCGTCGGTAACCACCTCTTTTGGGCGTCCACTGCGTTCACCGTCTTCGGTGCTCATTTCACCACGCTTGAATTTTGCGTACCAGTCAATGATTGTAGATATTCCTGGCGCAGAGTCCGGAAACTCATTATCAAGCCAAGCTTTTGCTTCAACTGTATTTTTTCCTTTCAAATAACAATATTTAATAAGCACACGAAATTCTTTTTTTTCCATCTTTTTGAAAATAACAAAAGTTGCTTCACTAAAAATGCAATATCTTACAAACTAATAGTCCGACAGCTGTCAAATTTTTACACGAATCTTTTGAAGGTTGATACTATCTAAAAATGAAATGGATTGAATTCTAGTGTCGTCATCTATAGGTCAGACCGGGGACTTTTCAGCCGACCTAATATACATTTTTGTACTTTTTTATCATTTAACTTTTTTCCGCTTTTCTCACTTCGTCAAAATAATTAACACAGATGGCTTTTTATGATATTTTAGTTCATAAACCTTTCTTCATTAAAAGTTTTTACACAAAATTATACGAAGTCTTCATTTAATCAATTTTTCTTTATTTTTATATATTAAATATATACATCCGACGCCACTGGTCATTTGGCGGCTGGACTGAAAACGGCTGCTAGAAATTGGCCGCTAACTTCACACCAGTAAATAACTATCAGTTTACCGATAGCAGTCAGGTACGTAACAGACTGGTATCTGTTGGTTTCTAGCACCCGGGCCTTAGACTGTCCAATACTTAACATTAATATACCTACAACAAAATATTTTGTTTTTTAAATTGCAGGAAGTTTGACGAGAAAGAACTCTACAAAGTATTGGAGTTCACAGAGAGGTATCTTAAGTTGTGGATTGTGTGGAATTATGTATACCAGGAGATTTGAAATTGTATTGCACATCGAACAGCATCATGTATTAAACAAAATATTTCGATCAAGTGACCAGAAAGCTTTGAAACAAAATGTTAATTCTAGATTAGAAAGTAAATGTCCTACGTTTTCTGTAGAACTTCAAACATATGATTTATCCAAGATAGAAAATCAAGCGAAATGTTCTATTTGTTTAAAATCTTTTAGCCACAAAAGAAGTTTGAAAAGACATATGGTTATTCACACAGGTGATAAACCATTCAAATGCGATATTTGTTCCAAATGCTTTAACCAAAAAACTAATTTGTATAACCACTTGAGTATCCATACAGGTGTAAAGCAATTCAAATGTGAAATTTGTTCAAAATCATTCAGCCAGCGAAGCAAGCTGAAAATTCATATGCTAGTTCACACAGACGAAACACCATTCAAATGTGAAATTTGTTTAAAACGTTTAAGCTATCAAAGCACTTTGAAAGAACATATGCGTATTCACACTGGCGATAAACAACCATTCAAATGCGATATTTGTTCCAAATCTTTTACCAGTAAAAGTGGTTTGAAGTACCACCTGAGTACCCACACGGGTGTAAAGCAATTCGAGTGTGACATGTGTGAGAAATCGTTTCTGACTAAAAGTGTATTGATTCGACATAAACGTACTCACAAATCCGATAATCCATTCAAATGTGAAATTTGTTCCAAATCTTTTACCCGTAAAACTGGTTTGGATTGCCACTTGAGTATCCATACAGGTGTAAAGCAATTCGAGTGTGAATTTTGTTTAAAATCGTTTCGAAGTAAAGGAATACTACTTCAACATAAACGTACTCACCAATCTGTTAAACCATTCAAATGTGAAATTTGTTTAAAATCCTTTAATGTGAGAAAACAGTTAGAAGAACACATGTACACCCACACAGGCGAAACACCATTCAAATGTGGAATTTGTTTGAAACGTTTTAGTCGTCAAAGCACTTTGAAAGAACATATGCATATTCACACAGGCGATAAACCATTCAAATGCGATATTTGTTCCAAATCATTTACCCACAAAAATGGCTTAAATTACCACCTGAGTATCCACACGGGTGTAAAGCAGTTCAAGTGTGACATGTGTGAGAAATCGTTCCGAACTAAAGGAATATTACTTCAACATAAACGTATTCACCAATCCGATAATCCATTCAAATGTCAAATTTGTTCCAAATCGTTTGACGTAAAAAATAGTTTTGTTTATCACTTGAATACACACACAGGCGAAAAACCATTTAAATGTCAGATTTGTTCACAATCTTTTACACAGCCAAGCAATTTGAAAAATCATATGTTAGTTCACACAGACCAAAAATCATTCAAATGCGAAATTTGTTGCATATCATATAAAGATAAACATTCTTTAATTCGTCATGCACGTACACATTAGGTGAAGAATCACCTAAATGTTAAGCAGTAGATTGTTCATACAGAGAAAAAACTCACAAAGGATAATTACTACAAAGATTTTATTGTGGGTTGCGGGCAATTTGTTACAAAGTTCTAAAAGAAAACTATCATAAAGTATACTATGGCTATGGCCTTGAAAATAGCTGCGCGGTAATGCAAGACAATAATAAATATTCCAGACATAAAAAATATTTTCAGAAAAAAATATCAACTACTGACATAACAGTAGCCACTGCCAACTCAAGAATGAAGTTTGCAACGGCAGCTGTCAATAGTTTTGACTGTTTTAACTAACGGTAACTGCAAGCACTTGGTTTGATACAGGTAATATACATACAAATTACTGTACACAACCAATCTAATAATATAAATGTAAGAAAGAAACCTCGATTGATCAAGAACAAGTCTCAATCGCGGCTTTTCCCAAATGTAACTGGCGAATCACTACTCACCACGCTGTAAAGTCATTAGAAGAAAGAAGAAGAAGGCACAATCATGTTTTTTTATTTTTTATATACAGAGAATTAAAACGATATATTGTATGTGTAAAAAGTGTATTAAGTATTAACTTAAAGAAAAGAATAAAACAAGCTAAAGTGTTGATTAACTGATTTACTTATAGTTGAGGATTTAATATTTTAAGTCATATTTTTCCTTACAATGGAGGTGAAACAAGAACTACAAGATGTTTCCATTGGGGAGCCTAAAGTCGAAGAGGAGTTTCTCCCAAACGAAATGATCAAAAAAGAAATTTGTCTTAATGAAATAGGTATTACAGGTGATGTAATAAAAAACGATTTGTATTTAGTAAAACAGGAAGAAAATGATCCTATATGTAGAGATAGTTTTCTTCAACAAACCTGTTACAAAACTGAGAGTGCCTGGATAAGTGTTGATGACGTTGGGAAATGCAACTCCCTTAAATTAAAGTTTAGAAACCCATCAAGAAAAGGTAAGTAATTTATGAGTGATTGACTCTAGGCATCTAGTGAATAATAAATGATTACTTCAGAAAATTTTGCTGACTTAATGTTGTACTTTATAATTTTATACTCACTTTAAAAAAATTAAGATTTTCGACACTTTTTCCAAGTAATTTCTTATTTAATTCACCACATATTTCTAATTACACTGATTCTTTTATAAATTTGAATCTTATTTTTAATATTTCATACATCAACTATATAAACTGTGTATATGAGTTGATCTTGCTAAATTGAAAGTGATTTTAAATCAATGTTTGAGAATTAATGTTTTATTTAATAATTTGTACCAGAAGTTGATAAAAACTGCTTTGCTTTTCTTTGTGTGGAAAAGTTGCTACTAGATATGCCCTGAACTAAACTTCTTTTTCTAAAAACATAAATTTATTGTTTTATATTAGGGACTAACACTTTTTTTAATATTTATGGTTTTTTTTTGTAATGTAGAATTAGAAACATCTGCAGTGTTAACAATTTCAATAGCAGAAGCTGAAAAGTGTTAAAAGATTTTTGTGGTGACAGTTCTGATACAGTTACAGTATTGAATTCATTGGATTGAGGTTGTTGACCATAAACTTCAGTTTTTTCCTGAAAGTATGAGCAAAAAATACAAAAATAATGTACCTAATATAAGAAATAAATATTTATATATTTATAATTTACCTGTTAACTGAAGGACTTGAATGATGAACAATCAATTTGAAATTTTTTTGTGAAGCTTTGTATCATAGGTGATGATTTTATTGTAACTGATCTTGACATTAAAATAAATATAATATATTTATTGCAATTCAAACATAGATAATAATGTTAATTATTGTACTTAATACTTTTTTATTAATTTTTCAACTCACCATTTTGTTGAATATGAAAAATTTTGCAAACAAGGTAATCAACAGTTAAATAAACAAATAATATATTTTTATCTTGACACTATCTGTAAATTCTTAAGAATCTTTTGTCACTTGGTTTTATTTCAAAATCCTGTAATTTAAAGTGGAAGAATTTCTACTAGAAGTAGAAAAGGATCAGTTATATAAAGTTTGTTCAAAGCAATCATTTTTCTCTGCTTACCTTAATATCTGTAATGTGTAACCATACCATATAATTCAAATCATCCTCTATCACATAAATTAGCAGCTTATAATTCCATGATACATAGAGCATTTTCAATTCCAATGAACAAAAGTAATTTTAATAAAGAAATTGAGATCATAAAACAAATAGCTACATCTAATGGCTATCCAATACATTTGATAAATAAATTAATTAATAAGAAAGAACAAAAAATGTCACTAGAACTAATATTTCCAAAACAAACTAAAGAAATTAAAAGCTATAAAAGTATTACATATTGTGGAAATATTTCCAATGCAATTTCAAAAGTAATATCTTCGGCAACATCAGCATTAATATCATTTAAAACACAAAATAGTTTTGGAACAAAATTGTTAAATGTAAAAACAAAGCTACCAAGATTAAAAAAATCTGGTGTTTACAAAATTAATTGTCCAAAATGTAATGCAGTATATATAGGTCAAACACAAAGAAATTTTGAAATAAGATTCAATGAACACTTAAGAGCATATAGATTACAACAACCAGATAAGTCAAACTATGCAAAACACGTTCTTGAACATCCAAACTCACTTATACACACCAATGACATTCATATACTACACATTTGTGATAAAAAACAAAATTTAGATTTTCTAGAAGAACTTGAAATTAAAAGACATCTAGCAGATCAACAGTTTAAAGTAGTTAATGAACAAATAAATCTTGGAAGTTCTCCACTATTAAACTGTTTACTTTGATTGAGTCTTCATTTTATACATAGATAAGACATTATTGTAACATAAATATATTAAGTTATTGTAAAGATCAGCATGATATAGTTTTTTCCTGGTTTTTCTATATCATTGCACAGTTATACTGATCTTAGAGGGAAATACATCCAGGATAATCCCTTAGGGCTAATAACATCTAGGCTTTAATATTGTTATGTCTTATTACTTCCTTACTTGGTCTAGCCTTAACTACCTATCAACATCAAGTACCTAGTTACAAACAAACATGTAATTTCAATATGTCAATCTGACGATGCTAGTTATAGCGAAACAGCTGTAATTGATTTTAAAGCGATTTTTTCAAATAAATAGTGGAAGTTTAGTTTAACTGTGCAGTTATTTATTGTTTTTATATAAAAGACACTTTTTACTTGTTTTGTACTATAATTTCACTTTAGTTACTATAGGAAACCGTTTTAAATATTGAGAATGCAGTAAAAATCTTAATATTGCGCAAGAAGCCGAGCAGTAACACTAAATTAATCACTCAAATATTACGAAAATGAGTTTTACTACAATAAGAAGTAAATTGAACCGACATATTTAAAATCTTTTACACATTGAGCGTCTGCGCATGCGTCTGACGTCTGACCGCATGCGCACACGTTATTATTTATCAAAAAACGATTATCAATAAACATCCCAGTTTTTATTGTTCTTATAACTTGTTTGTATGCGTGAAGTTTTATACAATTACTAAAAAATGTCAAGTGATAGTGAAATGAATTTAACTCCACCCAATACAGGGTGTTCCTTAAGTAATCAAAAATATTATATGGGGCGCTTCGTTACTCAATTTTAAGACGAAAAGTTCATATAAACATGTGTGATAGGTGTTGTCGTTTATGAGATACAGGGTGTTGTACGTGAAATTAATTTTTCTTGGTGACGCTACTGATTTATATTTTTTTATTATTTTATTACAAGCAACATGTGTTAAACATAAAGAAAAAATAATACATTTCAGAGCAAATGTTCAAAATGTCCACCTCCAGCTAAAATGCAAGAATCCGCTCGATGTCTAATGGATTGTCGAATACGTTCGAAGATACCAGGATTGTTACGAATAACATTACAGCCGTCTATGATACGATTTTGAAGATCTTGTACGTTTAATATCAGTGTTGTGTAAACAAGCGATTTCAAATATCCCCACACACAAAAATCCAGAGGATTGTGTCCAGGTGATCTAGGGGGCCACGGGTGTGGAGATCCTCGTCCGATCCAATGGCCTGGAAAAACATTATTTAAAAACTCGCGTACAATCACTGAAAAATGTGGAGGAGCTCCGTCATGCATGAACCACATGCGCCTTCTAATAATAATAGGTACATCTTCCAAAAGAAGTGGAAGTTCATTTTCTAGAAAATGTTGGTATGTCTCACCGGTTAACCGTACATGAAGGAAAAATGGTCCAATTAAATAATAATCGATGATGCCAAGCCAAACATTGACCGAAAATGTTTGTTGAAATCGTTTTACACTTATGGTATGTGGATTTACATCTGCCCATATGTGGTCATTATGAAAATTCATAATCCCATGTCTAGAAAAGTTGGCTTCATCCGTAAATAGAATATTGGCGACAAAATTCGGATTGTTCGCGATTTAACGTAAAATCCATTGACAATACTGTATGCGTAATGGATAGTCAGTAGGTAACAAATGTTGAACACGTTGAACGTGATATGGATACAATACATTATCTTTTAGAATATTCCAAACAGTTTTGTTACTAACATTTACTTCATCTGCAACTTTTCTTGTACTCGTTTCTGGATGTTGGTCAATAATTTGAAGAATCTGGTTTTCCAATTGGGGATTTCTCACAGTTCTGGGTCGTCCAATAATATTCTTCGATTTAGCAAAAGTTCCAGTTTCTTGTAAACGAATATATAACTTAGTAAACGTATCTGAACATGGTAAACGATTATTTGGATAACGCTGGGCATACGTACGTCTAGCTTCTAAGGCATTACCATTCGCTAATCCGTACAAAAAATGCATATTAGCCATTTCAACATTAGTAAACACTGGCATAGTTATTAACTAAACACAGAGTCAATCAAATAAAAATGTACGATTTTTGCGTTGGTTTTCAAATTTGACACTTGTCAACATTATTTCAAAGGCCACTTAGAATAAGCATGTTTTGCGTATTACTTCTAAAAACCAGTAGCGTCACCGGGAAAAATTAATTTCACGTACAATCAGAACTGACTTATTACAATAAATTCAACACCCTGTATCTCATAAACGACAACACTTATCACACATGTTTATATGAACTTTTCGTCTTAAAATTGAGTAACGAAGCGCCCCATATAATATTTTAGATTACTTAAGAAACACCCTGTATAACTAATGTTAAGTATTTAATTATTGTACAATAAAATGATTAAAAACATCTATTGTTGCTATTGTTCAATTATTATTAACAAAAAGATTATTAATGCAGGTACAAGTAGGTCGTAGGTAAAGTATAGTACGTAACTTTTGCTGTAAAATGCTATTTACCACACACGTTACGTAATATACTATTAATGTCCAATACTTAGCATCAATGTACAAAAAAAGATTCTGTTTTAAATTGCAGGAAGTTCGACGAGGAGGAACTCGACAAAGTATTGGATTTCACAGAGAGGTATCTTGATTTGTGGGTTATGTGGAAATATGTACACCAGAAGATTTGAAATTGTATCGCACATCGTACAGCAGCATCTTGTAAAAAAAATATTTAGGTCAAGTGGCCAAAATGTTAAATATGAATTAGGCCAAGATAATCCATTAAAATGCCACATGAATTCGCAAGCAGTCGAGCAACAGTTTAAGTGTGACATTTGTTTAAAATACTTTAGCCATGAAAATAATTTGAAGAGACATATGCTTATTCACATAAGGCATAAAACATTTAAATGTGAGATTTGTTTAAAATCTTTTAGCCAGCAAAGATATTTGAAAAAGCATATTTTAATTCACACAGGCGAAAAACCATTCAAATGTAAAATTTGTTTAAAATCTTTTATCCAGCGAAGCGATTTGAAAAACCATATGTTGGTTCACACAGGCGATAAACCATTCAAATGCCATATTTGTTCCAAGTCGTTTGGCCGTAAGAAAAGTCTAAATTACCACCTGAGTACCCATACAGGTGAAAAGCAGTTCAAGTGTGACATTTGCGTGAAATCTTTTTGGGATAAAAGCAATATGAAAAGACATATGTTAGTTCATACAGGCGAAAAACCATTTAAATGTGAGGTTTGTTTAAAATTTTTTAGACATGGAAGCACTTTGAAAAAGCACATGCTTATTCATACTGGCGAAAAACCTTTCAAATGTGGAATTTGTTTGAAATCTTTTAGCCAGCAAGGCCAGTTGAAATATCACATGCTTATTCACACCGGCGATAAACCATTCAAATGCGATATTTGCTCCAAATTGTTTACCTGTAAAAATAGCTTAGATCACCACTTAAGTATGCATACAGGAGTAAAACAATTCAATTGTGACATTTGCGTAAAATCGTTTTGGAATCAAAGTAAATTGGTTCAACATAAACGTATCCACCAATCAGATAACACATTCAAATGTGAAATTTGTTTAAAATGTTTTAACTACCACTGCTCGTTGAAAAGACACATGTTAGTTCACACAGGCGACAAGCCATTCAAATGCGAAATTTGTTCCAAATCCTTTACCGAAAAAACTAATTTAAATAACCACCTGCTTATTCATAAAGGCGTAAAGCAATTCGAGTGTGACATTTGTTTAAAATTGTTTCGTACCAAAAGAAATTTACTTCAACATAAACGTACTCACAAATCTGATAATTCATTCAAGTGTTATATTTGTTTAAAATCTTTTTGCGAGCGAAGCGTTTTGAAAACCCATATGTTGGTTCACACAGACGATAAACCGTTCAAATGCGATATTTGTTCCAAATCCTTTACCTGTAAAAAAAGTTTAAATTATCACAGGAATATTCATACGGGTGTAGCGCAGTTCAAGTGTGACGTTTGTGATAAATCACTTTGGAATAAAAGCGTATTGGTCAGACATAAACTTGTTCACCTGTCTGATAAACCTTTTAAATGTGAAATCTGTTCGAAATGTTTCAGCCAGCTAAGCTATCTGAAAAAACATGTTAGTACGCACACACGGAAAGGCATTCAAATGTGAAATTTATTGCAAATCATTTACACTGTTACTAATAAAAATCTCTTATTCTGACGTTATTCCTTATTTAAACTTAGAATAATTATTCTAAGTATAAGGTTGGTATAAATTGTTTACAAATAAACTCGGAATAAATTTGGTATAACTATTCCCAAAATATTGATTTGGCAACTTCGCAGACGTTGACACAAGTACATGGAACAGTGTTAAATTAAATGAAGTATGACAGTACGACTTTTAAAAGAAATAAAAAAAGTTGTCGGCGTCGGTAACCGAACCCGCATCAGCTGCGTGAGAGGCCAGTGCGTTAACCAATACACCACGAGGGATTATACGTTATTATAGATTTTTTTTGGTTTATAATTTGTAAAATTTTGTTTGAGAAAAGTTCTAAGTGGAATTGGTCGAGATTTTCCTTACCTTGCAGATTTTATTATAAAAATGTCTTTAACTGATCACTTTTTACTTATTTCTGGCAAAACATTAATTAAAAATCTCTTTTAATACCTGGATTTGTTTGGAAAAGTTGTGACATCAGAGCTTAGGTAGTCCATATTAAGTAAAGAATGCAGACAAATCAATCTTTACTTACTTGGTTCCGACCCCAATATCTTAAAGTTGCCAGTATCTATAAAGTGGAGGATAAACCGCCTCCTCGTCTGTACGTTTAAAGAATTCCCTATTAGTTCATTTAAAAGCCTGACTCCTTGTTTTGAAAATCTGTATTTTACTATTTGTCAGAATATATTGTAAATGGGTCTATTCTTTCTTTAAAAGCTTTTCTTTTTCTTGTATTTTCCATATCTATGTCCATATTTATTAAATTATTAACCTCCTCAACAGATTCTACACCTCTTATCGCAAACATATTTATAGATTATTCTGCACTTAAACAAGGCTTAGGGTAGGTATAACTTTATACCGAGTTTTTATTCCGAGTATAAGTTATTCCATATTTATTGGTAGACATTTTGCCTATTCTGAATTTATTCTCGGTATAAAATATTTATTCTCGGTATAAATATTTATACTCCGTTTATTAGTAAGGCTGTATATATTTATTTTAAGTATAAGCTTGGTATAAATTGTTCACTAATAAACTCGGAATAAATTCAGTATGACTATTCCCTCTTTATTCCAAAATAATGATTTGGCAACGTAGCAAAAGTCGACAGAAGTACATGGAACAGTGTAAAATTAAATGAAGTATGACAGTATGACTATTAAAAAAAAATAAAAAAGTTTGTTATCGTCGGGAATCGAACCCGCAGCAGCTGCGTGAGAGGCGAGTGCGTAAAACATTACATCACGAATGATTATACAGGGTTTCCCACGACGTTTTGACAGTCCAATTTCTCGAGAACTGTTCATATGACATGTATGAAATTTGGCAGATATAAACAGTCGAAACTGATGCTTATATTCATTATAAAATGACTTCCGTTTTTCCTGTCATTTCGGCTCACGTGACCTCAACATAACTTTTTTAAATGGGACAACCGGTATAATATTACAATTTTGGATACATCATTTAAAAACAAATTCAACGATACCACACTTGTCATCATTGTATTGTGCAGTAATGATAATAGGGGCTCAGACAGATGACAATGTGATAAATATTTTGGATTATCTGCAGGTGAATCCACACACCTCAATACGATTTCTTGAACAAGAATTACAAATAAGTAGAAGTTCAATACAAAGAGTATTGAAAAATCACAATTTGGATTAACTTTTGGAAATAACGAACAGTTGAATTCCGATTTTTATGTCATATTTGTCATTTTTCGCCGAGCCTATAAAAAGGCCTGCACAATACAATGATGACAAGTGTGGTATCGTTGAATTTGTTTTTAAATGATGTATCCAAAATTGTAATATTATACCGGTTGTCCCATTTAAAAAAGTTATGTTGAGGTCACGTGAGCCGAAATGACAGGAAAAACGGAAGTCATTTTATAATGAATATAAGCATCAGTTTCGACTGTTTATATCTGCCAAATTTCATACATGTCATATGAACAGTTCTCGAGAAATTGGACTGTCAAAACGTCGTGGGACACCCTGTATATTATTTTAGATTTTTTTGTTTATAAAATTTTGTTTAAGAAAATCTCTTTGTGGAATTGGTCGAAGTTTACCTTACCTTGCAGGTTTTATTATAAAAATTTCTTTAACTGATCACTTTTTACTTATTTCTAGTAAAACATAAATTAAAAATCTCTTTATTAGAGTATATTGTAAATGGGTATATTATTTCTTTAAAAACTTTTCTTTTTCTTGTATTTTCCATATTTATATCTATATTTATTAAATTAATAACCTCCTCAACAGCTTCTACACCTTATCGCAAACATATTTTTTAGGTTATACTACACTTAAACAAGGCTTAGGGCAGGTATAACTTTATACCGAGTTTTTATTCCGAGTATAAGTTATTCCATATTTATTAGTAGACATTTTGCCTATTCCGAATTTATTCTCGGTATAAATATTTATACTCAGTTTATTAGTAAGGCTGTTAAAGTAAAAAATTCCAAACAATATTTTTATTGCAATAATCCGGTGTTTAAATAAATCTTAAAAACGCCTTAATAAAAAATAAATATTAACTAATTATTATTAAAATATCGCTGCACCATTTTTTTTGTTTTTAAAACATGTCTTTTTAATTTTACGTTGAGTTAATTTTTTTTACTTAAATTAATTTAAAAAGTCCGCCATTTAAGATATTTCGTCACAAGGGTAAATGTGAAGTTAGCATCAAATAATGACAGCTGAGCTTCGTGCATCTCACACCACGTCACTTGCACTGAGTTTGTTTATACTAAGGGTGTGTTCGAGGAGCACGCTATTTGCGCCATTTGGCGCTATCTAGTACTATTCCTCGTTTACGTTATATGGCTCTTGGCGCTACATAGCTCGAAAGCGTGCTCACCGAACACACCCTTGGTATTTGTTCATTCTTGATTTGTTTATGAATTTATTTTGTGATATTCCGTATACTGTTTTTTATTATAAATAGAAAAATGGCATCGTTTGTGAAGGCAAATTCAAATAATTTACCTCATGTGGATATATTTATGGTTCACGAATTTTTGAAAAAAGACCAATCTTCCATGTACGGGTACGAATTTTGTTGGACTCTGTCATAAAAGTACTGCAGCTACTTTTAATGTACCCTTGTGACGGATTTGTACGTAGTGTTGCATACATTCTGTAATTTTTTTATCGTTTTTTTCTGTTAAATTAGAAGAAAATAAAAAAGTAAAATATATTTTCAATGTTATATTATCTCTAGTTTCAGAGAAAAAAAATAAAAATGCGGTCTTAAAATTTTACTTAAACACCTCATTGGAATATAAACACACTAAAGCAACTTAGTGATTTTGTTATGAAAAAGTATTCTTACACAATAATGTGAACACCTGTCTGCGAGTAGTATAACTTCCCTTTAATTTGCATAATAAAGGAGATGGTCTTCTGCTAAGTGTCCACTTGAGACAAAATCTCGAGATATGTCATGTCTTAGGATGATGTCCATTTGAGATCAATAGACCCATCTCGCTAATGGCCCAAATTTAATACTCATGCGCGAACCAACTCCCCCTCCCATAGTGTATTATTTGGTCACTTCCAAACAACAACAAAATCTTTATTTTAATGCTTTTACAAAATTCTACATTTTACATACAAAATCACATAACTGTGATTGTTTTCTAAGATCTGTTAAATATTGATCAAACCCCAAAATAAAACTATAAAATATTGACCCTTGACCGGTTAGGCATATAACCCAGGAAGTAGTTGT
Source organism: Ophraella communa (assembly GCA_035357415.1). NCBI lineage: Eukaryota > Metazoa > Arthropoda > Insecta > Coleoptera > Chrysomelidae > Ophraella > Ophraella communa. Next base: position 29,774,622 of record CM068992.1, on the reverse strand, counting down.
TTTTTCGTTAGAAAATGGTCAAGCTTGGTTTGGAAACTACTAAGAGCTTCTTTACCTCGGAGGGAGAGAGTAAAAGTAAATTTCAATTTTTAAAGATGGTTTTGTTTTTAGTATTAGCGTATCATTCGTTTTTAAAAACACAAAATGATTTACAATACTAATTGTATTCTCAGTTATTGATCGGCGATATTTAAATTTAAATGTAACTAAAATAATTACTAAAGTAGGTTTAATAAAAATATTAGATTTATTGATTTCTTTATAAATTAACAGTACAGAATTTATAACTTTTTTAGTACCTGCTGATATATTTTGTAAATTTCCAAAAGCCTTGACAAAAAGCAATATTTATGGATTAATATGCTTTGAATGAAATAAGTGTTAGAAATGTATATACAAAATGAATATTATTTAAAGGACAATAAATGAAAGTTTTCTTAAATCTGCAATTTTATTTTTTCCACAACCTCTATTAATAAAAAAATTGTCTCTATGTGTATATAATATAAATGAGGTTTTATTAGATAAATATTTTTTAAAATATAAGATTTTGGTTAAAGTGTGTTCAAAATAAAAATAGACATCGATTGGTCGACAGCCAGTTTCCCCCAATCCCAAAACGAGCTGGCGAATCACCACGCAGTAGGTCATTAAAAAAAAGAAGAAGAAGAAGAAGGTCATAAAGCAAGAAGTAGGAATAATAATGTAGCATAATTTTATACTTAAGAGAAAATAAACCTATAAGGCTTTCCAAATCACGTGACATAAAGATGGCGTCTGTAGGCAAACCTTAGAACATAACATTGTCTAAGTCACAGACCACATAAACACACATAAATCAAAGTTTCATAAACCATTCTATACGTGTTTGTTGTCAGTCATCCCTGTTTGATCTACTTGCACAACCAATCACAAGGCATGTAACAGGCATTTTTTCAACTTATAACGTTAACAAGTCCAAATAATAGAGAGTTTGCGGTCAGTCGTTTTACGTTACGTTAGACTCTTATTTTACGTTATACTGTAGTGTATCGTAAAATTTGTAAACATAGCTTGCGGTTATCGTACCTTAAAAATCAAGGTTACAGATGACATTGTCACTAGTGCAAATTTATAAAAGACCCCTAAAAATAATAAACAAAAGTAATAAAAATAATTCCTTCTATTTACTGCTTCACAGAAAGCAGTCGAAGAAAGAAATAAAAACTTTATTCTACAATTAAATTTAATTTACAATCAGTTTAGAGCAATAGTATTATAGCTTCTTATTTCGCTTTGAAGAACAAGGCATTATTGAACTCTATAAGTTTTGCAAATACCTAACAGGATTGAAACTAATGATAAACATGCATGATACAACAATTTACAATGTAAATTTCTTGTACCGTGGAAGTAAAGTATAACCATTAATATCTGATTGGTTAACGTTATTTTCAAAAATAGCGTATAAATAAGTTTTATACGGTATAATTTTTACTACATTTTTACGTTATAGTTTATAACGGAAATTTTTATAACGTAAAACACCTTACCGCAAACTCTCTAATATATAAAATCTATTTTATAAAGTCACAATAGAGAGTTTGCGGTCAGTAGTTTTACGTTACGTTAGACTCTTATTTTACGTTATACTGTAGTGTATCGTAAAATTTGTAAACATAGCTTGCGGTTATCGTACCTTAAAAATCAAGGTTACAGATGACATATGATATGTCACTAGTGCAAGTTTAAAAAAGACAGCTAAAAATAATTAACAAAATTAATAAAAATAATTCCTTCTATTTACTGCTTTACAGAAAGCAGTCGAAGAAAGAAATAAAAGACTTTATTCTACCTGAAATATATTGTACAAACCCTTACTACGTGAAAGTCACAGACATATAAGTAGTTTCTTATTTCGTTTTAAAAAACAAGACGTAAAAATGTAGTAAAAATTATACCGTATAAAGCTTATTTGTACGATATTTTAAAAAATAACGTTAACCAATCATATATTAATGCTTATAATTTACTTCCATGGTACAACAAATTTACATTGTAAATTGTTGTATCATGCATGTTTATCATTAGTTTCAATCCTGTTCGGTATTTGCAAAACTTTATCGAGTTCAATAATAGTTGCGTTCTTTTTGACTGAGATCTCAGTTAATCTCAGCTCACATCGGTTATGAGCGATTCAATCACTTCGAAGTGAGCTGAGATTTTTCCTCCCCCTTTACCGATGCTGAATGTGCTATGCGGGGGTATCAATTAGAATTGAGTCGGAAATAAAGTGGTGGGGAGCAAGAAATCGTAGGTCGCGCGTTTGTCGTTCTTTTTGGTGCTTACTCACATCACTTTATATCAGATCACTTCAATTGAAGTGAGCTGAGATCTCAGTCAAAAAGAACGCAACTATTATTGAACTCGATAAAGTTTTGCAAATACCGAACAGGATTGAAACTAATGATAAACATGCATGATACAACAATTTACAATGTAAATTTGTTGTACCATGGAAGTAAATTATAAGCATTAATATATGATTGGTTAACGTTATTTTTTAAAATATCGTACAAATAAGCTTTATACGGTATAATTTTTACTACATTTTTACGTTATACATTATAACGGAAATTTTTATAACGTAAAATACCTTACCGCAAACTCTCTAAAAACTATATTCCCATAACAATAAAACTTCTACATCAACTTAAATAAAAAAATCACTATGACAACAATACAAAACAATACTATTGTTTGCCTACAGCCGCCATTTTTGACAGGTCGTTGGAAAGCCCTATATATTTCGGTGAGAAAAGTATATTAATTATTAACCTACAGAAAAGTGTGAATGTTGACAAACTGAATTTACCTAAAGTTAAGGATTTAATATTTTTAGTTGCATTTTTGTTACAATGGAGGTGAAACAAGAACTACAAGATGTTTTCAAAGAGGAACCTAAAGTGGAGGAGCCCTTTCTCCCAAATGAAATAATCAAAGAAGAAATTTGTTTTAATGAAATGGATATTCCTGCTGATGGAATAAAAAACGATTTGTATTCAGTAAAACAGGAAGAAGATGAACTAAAGTTATGTTCAGATAATTTTCAACAAACTTATTTCAAAACTGAGAGTATCTGGATAAGTGATGATGCAGTTGGGAAATGCAACTCCATTCAACTAAAGATTAGAAACTCATCAAGAAAAGGTAAGTAATATATATGAGTAATTGACTAGGGATCTAACAAACAATAAATAGTCGATTTGGAAAATTTTTGTGGGTTTTGGTTGTAAAATCTACTATAACAACTTGTCTGTTTTCAATAAATTTTAAATATATGATTTGAATTGATTAAGCCATAAACCACATGGACAATGATTTTAAATAAATGTTTAAATTAATGCTTCATAAAATCTTATGTCATCTGTACAAGAATTTGACAATATCCAATGAAAAAGAATTTTATGAAACTTTTATTTTACTAAAATATCCATTGTACATTATGAGATATTTAATATTTTTATCTTTCAGTTCCATTCTAATGTATATCAATCTTGCAAGGCTTGGTAGCTAAATGCCTATAGATAATATAACAAATTTTGTTGCTAAAGTTAGGAATACCAAAATCTAAAATTCATATTTCAAAACAAACCAAAAGTCATATTGAATTGTAAGGATTTTATGTTAGTTAAATCTGACAGATTCTTAATCAGAAAAATATGAAAAAGTTACATACTGAATTGTAACATTTTTATTGCAATTTCAAATAAAAAGTTAATAGTAATAATAATAGTAGTTTTATCCAAATTCAGCAGTAAATTAAGACACATGGGTCACTTAAAATTATGTTGCTTACTGTTGTGATCCACATATATCAACAATTGTTGAAGAATAAAAACTCAGGGGTTAATCAATTCTTCATTTATTTACTTGAATTTGCAAAACTGTTACACTGATTGTTAAACTCTTGCAATTATTCTTAAGATCTCTTTCTTCTTATGTTTTTAGCAATAGTTGTCACTCAGGAAGAAAATAAGTTTTGATATTCTAAAAGTAGCTAAATTTTTAAAATCAGGCAGTTTCTGAGTGAAAAAGTAAAACTAAAACTTATCTCCTCTTGAGACTAACAATTATTTTAGTGAGCCTGCCATAACAAAAAGACACCATATGTTCAAAACTCCTTTATGGACATTTTCTATGAGTGGAAGGTGTTCTGACATAGTTAAACAGATAGTGCATCTTTCAATTGGGTAAGGGTAAATTCATAATCAATTCACTGGCCAAATGGCACTTTGGCATGCAAGCTAGGCAAATCTATTTCAGTGTGATCGTTCACAACGTAATTTGACGCAAGAGTGGAAGTTGAAGTGGTCGAAATTTCTCTAGAAATTTCTTGTATAACTCCTGTATACGAGGTTTGGCTATTAAATAACGAGACTGCTTATGAAAAAGAGTTTTATATTAAAAATTATTCTACAATCGAATACTCCCCTTCCCTCGCCACACACCGTTCCTTTCGTTTTTTCCATTGGTCTTCTTCTGGAAGTCTTCTTTTGTAAGAGCATTTAGGAGCTCTGCCGATTTTCGCTTCACCTCTTCCATCGACTCGAACCGGGTTCCTTTTAAGGTAGATTTGATCTTAGGAAACAGGAAAAAGTCACAAGGTGCTAAATCAGGCTAGTACGGCGCGTGTTAGAGCCTCTAGCGGGTAAATAACGCTTCACAGCGAATGGGCAGATGCGTTGTCCTGGTGTAAGATCCACGATTTGTTTTTCCACAACTCTGTCCGTTTCTTACGAACTCGCTCTCGCAGCGTTGCCAAAACTTTTAAATAGTAAGTTTATAGTTTGACCCTCTGGAACCCATTCAGTCATCACGATGCCGTTGATGTCGAAAAAAACGATTAGCTTTAAATTTTGATTTTGACATCCTTGCTTTTTTCATTCTCGGTGATGCAGCAGTTTTCCAGTGCATGGATTGCCGCTTAGTTTCAACATCGTATCGGAATATCCATTTGACAGAAATGATTGTGGCGAGAACGTGACTTTGATGTGGTCATCAAATTGGTTTATGCTTGGTACAGTACACAAAATTCTGCGCGAACGTTCATGAGCTTTTATGCTAGTCGAAATCAGATCTGTAGAGTCATCAGAATTAGCGTTTTAAATTTTTTTAATCAATATAGACGTCCATAATTTCCTTTATTTTAATCCTACAAACTGCAATAAGGTGTGATAAATTAAATGCATGTACATGAAATATTTTTGAGAGTCATATAACGTGTAGCAAGCGCGGACCTGGACACAAATTTAGGGGGGGGGTAATTTTTGAAAAAAGTATTGATTTTTCTAAACCAGTGTTTTTATTACTTTCTTTAAGTATACAGTCAATAGGTGCCTAAAATTAAAACTTAAACTTAAAAGGAACTCGATAACTGAAATTGAAACATTAAAACTATAGAAACATTAATTTATAAAATAAAGTCTAATATTCTATTTTTTTGCGCTGCAAATCTATTTATCACATTATCGATAACTCAACGTGTTTCACAGTCGCGGAGTCGACTGGCGCGTCGTTGTCATCCGGTTGCCATGCTCCCTCGGCGCTAGGGGAGGGGTAGTAATTACCCCCTCTACCCCCCCCTAAAGTCCGCGCTTGACGTGTAGAAGGGTAGGAAAAAGATACGCGTAAAAAATTATGAATTTTTCAGTTTTTTCGATTTTAAACGATTTTTTTTTGCTAGGAGTAGTATTTTTTTATTATTGTATATGAAAATTAAAGTCATTACGAAAAAAATGAGACCTTCAAGAGGCGTCTAAAATAAAAATTCGGACCTTGGGAGCCGTTACAAAATGAGGTCTTTTTTTCGAAACTCCTTAATATGTCGAAAAAAAATTGAGTTATCGTAAATAAAAAAAATTCTAATTTTTTGGGATACAAAAAGCTATCACTGTACTGAATTTCATAACAAAATATTGATTTTTCGCTGAGTAAAAAATAAAAAACGAAAATTATGGTTTTTCGCTTTTTTAGCCTTTATTTTTAGGTAATGTAAAAAAATGTTTCAGACAAAAGTTGTCGATTTTTTTATTATCTACAACTTTTCCATTTAACTTTTTTCAATAAAATGCGTATTTACGCTGCAAATTGCAAACGCTTTAAAATAAATATCAACAAGAGTTTTTAAAAAACCATAGGCGTAGATATATTATTTCTAAATATTCCAAATTTATGGACATATGTGTATTGTCGGCACTGTAATGTAAGCATGTCTCTTATTTAAGGCATCATGTGAGCGAAAGTACTGAGAAATAGAATAAGTGAAACATTTTGACATTTTTAATGAATGATTAATTCGTCAATATACAACGAAATATTTTGTTTTAAATTGCAGGAAGTTCAACGAGAAAGAACTCTACAAAGTATTGGAGTTCACAGAGGGGTATCTTAAGTTGTGGGTTGTGTGGAAATATGTACAGCAGAAGATTTGAAATTGTATCGCACATTGCACAGCAGCATCTTGTAAAAAAAAGATTTCAGTCAAGTAAAAAGGAAAAAATGAAACAAAATGTTAATTATAAACCATTGAAATGTCGAATTTGTGCTAAATCGTTCAAACTAAAAAGTAGGTTAGAGATTCACATGAATTCCCACTCGGTCGAAAAACAATTTAAATGCGAGATTTGTTCCAAATCCTTTACTCACAAAAATAGTACGATTATTACTCATCAATCTGATAAAACATTCAAGTGTGAATTTTGTTTAAAATGTTTTAGCCAGCAAAGATATTTAAAAAATCACATGCTTATTCACACAGACAAAAAACCATTCGAATGTGAAATTTGTTTTAAATGCTTTCACTACCGGATGCATTTGACAAATCACATGCTTATTCACACAGGCGATAAACCATTCAAATGCGATATTTGTTCCAAATCCTTTACTCATAAAAATAGTACGATTATTACTCACCAATCTGATAAAACATTCAAGTGTGAATTTTGTTTAAAATGTTTTAGATATCGAAGCAAATTACAAAAACATATTTTAGTTCATACAGACGAAAAACCATTCAAATGCCAAATTTGTTCGAAATGCTTTAGACAAGAAAGCCATTTGAAAACTCATACGTTATTGCACACAGGCGATAAACCATTCAAATGTGAGATTTGTACAAAATGTTTTAGCGTGCGAAGCACTTTGAAACGTCATATGGTTACTCACACAGGCGATAAACCATTCAAATGCGAGATTTGTTCGAGATGTTTTAGCCTGCGAAACCATTTGAAACGTCATATGGTTACTCACACAGGCGAAAAACCATTCAAATGCGATATTTGTTCCAAATACTTTACCCAAAAATGTTCTTTAAATTCCCACCTAAGTGTCCATACACGTGTAAAGTAGTTCGAGTGTGACATTTGTGCCAAATCGTATCGGACTAAACGAAGTTTACTTTCACATAAATGTATTCACTAATCTGATAATTTATTCAAGTGTCAAACTTGTTTGAAATCTTTTAGCTTTTTGAAAAGACACATGCTTAACCACACAGACCAAAAGGCATTTAATTGTGAAATTTGTTCGAAATGTTTTAGGCTGAAAAGCCATTTAAAAAATCATATGCTTACTCATATTGACGATAAACCATTCAAATGCACTATTTTTTCCGAATCCTTTAACAACAAATGTAGTTTAAATAACCACTTGAGTATCCATACAGATGTACAGGAATTCTAATGTGACATTTGCGTGAAATAACAGGTCGGCTGAAAAGTCCCCGGTCTGACCCATAGATGACGACACTAGAATTAAATCCATTTCATTTTAGATAGTATTAACCTTCAAAAGATTCGTGTAAAAATTTTACAGCTGTCGGACTATTAGTTTGTGTGATATTGCATTTTTAGTGAAGCAACTTTTGTTATTTTCAAAAAGATGGAAAAAAAAGAATTTCGTGTGCTTATTAAATATTGTTATTTGAAAGGAAAAAATACAGTTGAAGCAAAAGCTTGGCTTGATAATGAGTTTCCGGACTCTGTGCCAGGAAAATCAACAATCATTGACTGGTACGCAAAATTCAAGCGTGGTGAAATGAGCACCGAAGACGGTGAACGCAGTGGACGCCCAAAAGAGGTGGTTACCGACGAAAATATCAAAAAAATCCACAAAATGATTTTGAGTGACCGTAAAGTGAATATGATCGAGAAAGCTGACACTAAAGATATCTAAGGAACGTGTTGGACATATCGTTCACGAATATTTGGGTATGCGGAAGCTCTGTGCGAAATGGGTGCCGCGCGTGCTCACAATCGACCAAAAACAGCAACGAATTGATGATTCTGAGCAGTGTTTGCAGCTGTTAAGTCGTAATAAACCCGATTTTTTGCGTCGATATGTGACTATGGATGAAACTTGGCTCCATCACTACACGCCAGAGTCCAATCGACAGTCAGCTGAGTGGACTGGGGCCGGTGAACCGCCACCAAAGCGTGGAAAAACTCAACAGTCAGCTGGCAAAGTTATGGCCTCAGTTTTTTGGGATACACACGGTATATTGTTCATCGACTATTTGGAAAAGGGAAAAACAATCAACAGCGACTATTACTGTGCATTATTGGAGCGATTGAAGACCGAAATCGCGAAAAAACGGCCCCATATGAAGAAGAAAAAAGTGTTGTTTCATCAAGACAATGCACCGTGTCACAAATCAATGAAAACGATAGCAAAATTGCATGAATTGGGCTTCGAATTGCTTCCTCACCCACCGTATTCTCCAGATCTAGCCCCCAGCGACATTTTCCTTTTCTCTGACCTGAAGAGAATGCTCACGGGAAAAAAATTTGGCTCTGATACTAAGGTAATCGCCGAAACTGAAGCCTATTTTGAGGACAAACCTAAGGAGTACTACAAAAATGGTATCGAAAAGTTGGAAGGTCGCTATGATCGCTGTATCGCACTTGAAGGCAACTATGTTGAATAAAGAAAAAGAATTTTGTCAAAATATTGTGTTTTACTATGGTAGACCGGGGACTTTTCAGCCGACCTGTTATACATAAACGTATTTACCAATCTGACAATCCAAACAATTGTGAAATTTGTTCCAAATCCTTTAACTTTGGAACTTCCTCTTTTGAGGCACCCTTCCATTGTTGCCTCTTTGCCTTAGCCATCAGGTCCAATGGGTATGACCTTGACAGCAACCACTGTCATGAACCACTCTCAACAGAATCCCTCTCTGTACCTGGAGTAGTGGCTTCATCCTCGCATGGATCCCTGCTCTTTCACCCTGTTAAGATGCCCTGAAATTATTTAAGACGTGACAACCCTGTAAATTGTCCCAACGGTTCAAGGGAGCCGCCTTACCACCCTGTTTCTTAAGTAATCTAAAATATTATATGGGGCGCTTCGTTACTCAATTTTAAGACGAAAAGTTCATATAAACATGTGTGATAGGTGTTGTCGTTTATGAGATACAGGGTGTTGTACGTGAAATTAATTTTTCTTGGTGACGCTACTGGTTTTTAGAAGTAATACGCAAAAACATGCTTATTCTAAGTGGCCTTTGAAATAATGTTGACAAGTGTCAAATTTGAAAACCAACGCAAAAATCGTACATTTTTATTTGATTGACTCTGTGTTTAGTTAATAACTATGCCAGTGTTTACTAATGTTGAAATGGCTAATATGCATTTTTTGTACGGATTAGCGAATGGTAATGCCTTAGAAGCTAGACGTACGTATGCCCAGCGTTATCCAAATAATCGTTTACCATGTACAGATACGTTTACTAAGTTACATATTCGTTTACAAGAAACTGGAACTTTTGCTAAATCGAAGAATATTATTGGACGACCCAGAACTGTGAGAAATCCCCAATTGGAAAACCATATTCTTCAAATTATTGACCAACATCCAGAAACGAGTACAAGAAAAGTTGCAGATGAAGTAAATGTTAGTAACAAAACTGTTTGGAATATTCTAAAATATAATTTATTGTATCCATATCACGTTCAACGTGTTCAACATTTGTTACCTACTGACTATCCATTACGCATAGAGTATTGTCAATGGATTTTACGTGAAATCGCGAACAATCCGAATTTTGTGGCCAATATTCTGTTTACGGATGAAGCCAACTTTTCTAGACATGGGATTATGAAATTTCATAATGACCACATAAATGGGCAGATGTAAATCCACATACCATAAGTGTAAAACGATTTCAACAAACATTTTCGGTCAATGTTTGGCTTGGCATCATCGATGATTATTTAATTGGACCATTTTTCCTTCCTGTACGGTTAACCGGTGAGACATACCAACATTTTCTAGAAAATGAACTTCCACTTCTTTTGGAAGATGTACCTATTATTATTAGAAGGCGCATGTGGTTCATGCATGACGGAGCTCCTCCACATTTTTCAGTGATTGTACGCGAGTTTTTAAATAATGTTTTTCCAGGCCATTGGATCGGACGAGGATCTCCACACCCGTGGCCCCCTAGATCACCTGGACACAATCCTCTGGATTTTTGTTTGTGGGGATATTTGAAATCGCTTGTTTACACAACACTGATAATATTAAACGTACAAGATCTTCAAAATCGTATCATAGACGGCTGTAATGTTATTCGTAACAATCCTGGTATCTTCGAACTTATTCGACAATCCATTAGACATCGAGCGGATTCTTGCATTTTAGCTGGAGGTGGACATTTTGAACATTTGCTCTGAAATGTATTATTTTTTCTTTATGTTTAACACATGTTGCTTGTAATAAAATAATAAAAAAATATAAATCAGTAGCGTCACCAAGAAAAATTAATTTCACGTACAACACCCGACCCTGTATCTCATAAACGACAACACCTATTACACATGTTTATATGAACTTTTCGTCTTAAAATTGAGTAACGAAGCGCCCCATATAATATTTTAGATTACTTAAGAAACACCCTGTATGTATGAGAGACGTTGATATGTAATGATGTTTGAAGGTGGTGTGAACGATGCACGCCACACTTGCAAAGTTAAAGTAATAAATTTAATTTAAAGTAGAAACATACAGTCTATTAATTATTACCAGCCCAGACACACTTCCACCCCGTACATCATACCCTGTAGATCGTCCTACCAATATAACTCTCCTTTTTCAATCTCCCGGCCCTTTCACATTACACATCAGTCTCACCATATGGTGCTTTAAGGGTGGTTGGCTATCCAACCATACACCTAGGTATTTGTAGGTCTTGTGCAATACCGTGCTGTGTTATATAAATAACGATCCGAATCTAAGGTTAAAATTATTCATGTTTTGATTATTTAACTGCAACCTGCAGTAATATTTATATAAATTTATTAGCTATAGAATATACCAGTGATTAGTTATATTAAATAATGTTAAATTCAACCTAAGTGTAATTCTTATCCAAAAACCATGAGCGATCGAGAAATCGAGACAGCCAAGGAAGTAGTTGTTTCTTCTTTAGAAGACTGTCGAGCATTGACATTGAAATATTAAATCTTTTTTAGTATCTAGTATCTTTTTTAGTATCTACTGATATATTTTGTAAATTTCCAAAAGCCTTGACAAAAAGCAATATTTATGGATTAATATGCTTTGAATGAAATAAGTGTTAGAAATGTATATACAAAATGAATATTATTTAAAGGACAATAAATGAAAGTTTTCTTAAATCTGCAAATTTATTTTTTCCACAACCTCTATTAATAAAAAAATTGTCTCTATGTGTATATAATATAAATGAGGTTTTATTAGATAAATATTTTTTAAAATATAAGATTTTGGTTAAAGTGTGTTCAAAATAAAAATAGACATCGATTGGTCGACAGCCAGTTTCCCCCAATCCCAAAACGAGCTGGCGAATCACCACGCAGTAGGTCATTAAAAAAAAAGAAGAAGAAGTTCATAAAACAAAGCAAGAAGTAGGAATAATAATGTAGCATAATTTTATACTTAAGAGAAAATAAACCTATATATTTCGGTGAGAAAAGTATATTAATTATTAACCTAGAGAAAAGTGTGAATGAATGTTGACAAACTGAATTTACCTAAAGTTAAGGATTTAATATTTTTAGTTGAATTTTTGTTACAATGGAGGTGAAACAAGAACTACAAGATGTTTTCAAAGAGGAGCCTAAAGTGGAGGAGCCCTTTCTCCCAAATGAAATAATCAAAGAGGAAATTTGTTTTAATGAAATGGATATTCCTGCTGATGGAATAAAAAACGATTTGTATTCAGTAAAACAGGAAGAAGATGAACTAAAGTTATGTCCAGATAATTTTCAACAAACTTATTTCAAAACTGAGAGTATCTGGATAAGTGATGATGCAGTTGGGAAATGCAACTCCATTCAACTAAAGATTAGAAACCCATCAAGAAAAGGTAAGTAATATATGAGTAATTGACTAGGGATCTAACAAACAATAAATAGTCGATTTGGAAAATTTTTGTGGGTTTTGGTTGTAAAATCTACTATAACAACTTGTCTGTTTTTCAATAAATTTTAAATATATGATTTGAATTGAGTGCTGAGATGATTGAGCCATAAACCACATGGACAATGATTTTAAATAAATGTTTAAATTATTGTTTCATAAAATCTTATGTCATCTGTACAAGAATTTGACAAAATCCATTGAAAACGAATTTTAGGAAACTTTTTTTACTAAAATAACCATTGTACATTATGAGATATTTAATATTTTTATCTTTCAGTTCCATTCTAATGTATATCAATCTTGCAAGGCTAAAAGCCTATAGATAATATAACAAATTTTGTTGCTAAAGTTAAGAATACCAAAATCTAAAATTCATATTTCAAAACAAACCAAAAGTCATATTGAATTGTAAGGATTTTAAGTTAGTTAAATCTGACAGATTCTTAATCAGGAAAATATGAAAAAGTTACTGAATTGTAACATTTTTATTGCAATTTCAAATAAAAAGTTAATAGTAATAATAATAGTAGTTTTATCCAAATTCAGAAGTAAATTAAGACACATGGGTCACTTAAAATTATGTTGCTTACTGTTGTGATCCACATATATCAACAATTGTTGAAGAATAAAAACTCAGGGGTTAATCAATACTTCATTTATTTACTTGAATTTGCAAAACTATTACACTGATTGTAAAACTCTTGAAATTATTCTTAAGATCTCTTTCTTCATATGTTTTTAACAATAGTTGTTACTCAGGAAGAAAATAAGTTTTGATATTCTAAAAATAGCTAAATTTTCAAAAACAGGCAGTTTCTTGAGTGAAAAAGTAAAACTAAAACTTATTTACTTTTGGGACAACAATTATTTTAGTGAGCTTGCCATAACAAAAAGACACCATATGTTCAATACTCCTTTATGGACATTTTCTGTGAGTGGAAGGTGTTCATTCAGGTTAAATTCATAATCAATTCACTGGCCAAGTGTCACTTTGGCATGCAAGCTAGGCAAATCCAGTGGCAGCTCGTGGTATTTGAAAGTAGTGAGGCACAGTTAAATTTTTTTTTAGCAAAGTTAGAAATTAAAATTAGTCTAGTGGTCACTCTACTTTGTCAGTTGTGTAATACCATTTGTAAAAAAAATTATTACATTAAATTTAAAAAAATTAAAATTGTTTATAAACCTTGGGCTATGTTATCGAACAATTTCATCAACTTGCCAAGAAAAAAACAAGGAATTTAAAATTTCGTCTTCAATTTTCTTATTTACAACAAAAGCAATTGAATCAATGAATTCGTTTTGAATAGTTTTGGATGTCCCAGAAAAACCGATCTATTATCATTATCATGTTCTAAAAATGTTTTTAAATTTGTGTCATATTTGCTAAGAAGAATAACTAGCTCTTTAAAATTCCCGCGATTTAATGATTCATAATACGCTAGACAAAGAAACGCGACGTTCGCAGAGAGGCCAGCCTATATCCATATACCACCTAAAGCAAAAATGAGATGGATGATATTTATAGTGAAACGCGGCTGTGCCGAGGGTGAAAGCAAGACCGTATTTTACTAATTTAATAATAATTCTAAACGATATAATAATGAGTGTAAATAGTAAATTAACATAAATTTGTGATTTATTTAATTTGCAAATTATTGGTGAGGCACTGCCTCATAGGAGAAGCCGCCACTGGGCAAATCTATTTCAGTGTGATAGTTCACAACGTAATTTGACGCCAGAGTGGAAGTTGAAGTGATCGAAATTTCTTACAAGCTGCAATTCATATTTCAAGTTGTCCATCTTTAATAAACTCCGGTTTATACTGCTATAAAGAATAAATCCAAATTATGCTTCATCCATAAGGGTTATCTCTGACCATTTGTTTGAAGGAGACAATAATTTCGTACCGACTTGCGTACCAAAGTGTCACTCGGCCAGCGAGTTATTACGAATGTGAATGTAGCCTAAATGTGTTTTAGAGATTTCTGAAGCATGCGCAGTAGGGATAAAAGTTTTGGAACACTATAGAGAAATAAATATTATTGGCACTGTAATGTAAACATGTCTCTTATTTGAGGCTTCATGTCGGCGAAAGTACTGAGAAATAGTATTTATTTATTATTCTAAAATTAGTTGCACGAATTGAGTATAGTATATTTTCAATACAGTATTCAAAAAGAAGTACAGCTTAAAATCAGAGAATATAAAATACTTCTTATGTTCTGTGAGTACGACAAGTATATTTTTTAAAACATGGCGCTTTGAGACCTGCGCAAACAAAAAAGTAATTGTCAGAATCTGGAAGTTTCGCTACTTGTTTGTTGGTATATTCTTTGATAATATCCTCTACTGTTGTTGTACATTTTTTTGTAAGTGAAACATTTTGACATTTTTAATGAATGATTAGTTCGTCAATATACAACGAAATATTTTGTTTTAAATTGCAGGAAGTTCAACGAGAAAGAACTCTACAAAGTATTGGAGTTCACAGAGGGGTATCTTAAGTTGTGGGTCGTGTGGAAATATGTACAACAGAAGATTTGAAATTGTATCGCACATTGCACAGCAGCATCTTGTAAAAAAAAGATTTCAGTCAAGTAAAAAGGAAAAAATGAAACAAAATGTTCATTATAAATCATTGAAATGTCGAATTTGTGCTAAATCGTTTGAACTAGAAACTAGGTTAGAGATTCACATGAATTCCCACTCGGTCGAAAAACAATTTAAATGCGAGATTTGTTCCAAATCCTTTACGCACAAAAATAGTTTAAAATACCACATGAATATCCACACAGGTGTAAAACAATTTAAGTGTGACATTTGTGAGAAATCGTTTTGGATTAAAAGTGGATTGTCGAACCATAAACGTACTCACCAATCTGATAAACCATTCAAGTGTGAAATTTGTTTAAAATGTTTTAACCATCGAAGCGATTTACAAAAACATATTTTAGTTCATACAGACGAAAAACCATTCAAATGCGAAATTTGTTCGAAGTGCTTTAGGCAAGGAAGCCATTTGAAAACTCATACGTTATTGCACACAGGCGATAAACCATTCAAATGTGAGATTTGTTCGAAATGTTTTAGCCTGCGAAGCTATTTGAAAAATCATATGCATATTCACGCAGTCGATAGACCATTCAAATGCGATATTTGTTCCAAATTATTTACCTGTAAAAATGGCTTAAATCACCACCTGAGAATCCATACAGATGTAAAGCAGTTCAAGTGTGATATTTGTGAGAAATCTTTTAGGGAAAAAAGTAAATTGGTTCAACATAAACGTATTCACCAACCTGATAAACCGTTCAAATGTGAGATTTGTACAAAATGTTTTGGCCTGCGAAGCACTTTGAAAAGACATATGCTTATTCACACAGGCGATAAACCGTTCAAATGCGAGATTTGTTCGAAATCCTTTACCCACAAAAATAGTTTAAACTATCACCTAAGTAAACATACAGGTGTAAAACAGTTCGAGTGTAACATTTGTGCCAAATCGTTTTGGACTGAAGGAATATTACTTCAACATAAACGTATCCACGAATCTGATAATTCATTCAAGTGTCAAATTTGTTTGAAATCTTTTAGACAGTCTAGCCATCTGAAATATCATATGTTAGTGCACACAGGCGATAAACCATTCAAATGCGAGATTTGTTCGAAATGTTTCAGCCTGCGAAGCCATTTGAAAAGTCATATGGTTACTCACACAGGCGATAAACCATTCAAATGCGATATTTGTTCCAAATACTTTACCCAAAAAAGTGCTTTAAATTTCCACCTAAGTGTCCATACAGGTGTAAAGCAGTTCGAGTGTGACATTTGTGCCAAATCGTTTCGGATTAAAGGAAGTTTACTTTCACATAAATGTATTCACCAATCTGATAATTCATTCAAGTGTCAAACTTGTTTGAAATCTTTTAGCTCTCGAAGCTTTTTGAAAAGACACAGTCTCATTCACACAGACGAAAAACCATTTATTTGTGAAATTTGTTCGAAATGTTTTAGGCTGAAAAGCCATTTAAAAATTCATATGCTAACGCATACTGACGATAAACCATTCAAATGCGACATTTGTTCCAAATCCTTTACCAAAAAATGTGCTTTAAATTACCACCAGAATACCCATACAGGTGTCAGGCAGTTCAAGTGTGACATTTGTGCGAAATCCTTTTGGGATAAAAGTAATTTGATTCTACATCAACGTATTCACCAATCTGATAATTCACTCAAGTGTCAAACTTGTTTGAAATCTTTTAGCTGTCGAAGCATTTTGAAAACACACATGCGTATTCACACAGACGAAAAACCATTTATGTGTGAAATTTGTTCGAAACGTTTTAGGCTGCGAAGCCATTTGAAAAGTCATATGCTTACTCATACAGGCGATAAACCATTTAAATGCACTATTTGTTCCAAATCCTTTAACCACAAATGTAGTTTAAATAACCACTTGAGTATCCATACAGATGTACAGTAAGTCTAGTTTAACATTTGCGTGAAATATACATAAACCTATTTACCAATCTGACAATCCAAACAATTGTGAAATTTGTTCCAACTCCTGAACCTCCTCTTTTGAGGCACCCTTCCACCGTTGCCTATTTGCCTTAGCCATCAGCTCCAATGGGTATGACCTTGACAGCAACCACTGTCATGAACCACTGTCAACAGAATCCCTCTCTGTACCTGGAGTAGTGGCTTCATCCTCTCATAGATGCCCGCTCTTTCACCCCACAATCGTTCTACCAATGATTCTCCATCAATCTCCCCAACCATGCTGTTCGTACTCTCGCTTTAGCTGCTGCGTTCAACATATGGTGCTTGAAGGATAGTTGGCTATTTAACCAAACACCTAAATACTACACTGACTCCTCCATGCGAATTTTCTTCCCCTTTACCATCACTCTAACTTCCCTCGGCTTGCTTCGTCCCTTTACGAGCAATCCCACCGTCTTATCATCCACCATCTCCAATCCATATCGTTCAATCTTCCTACACATCTTCTCCGCATTTCTTTCTATCTCCGTTTCTCCCTTTGCCGTACACACCAGGCACATATCATCCGCATACAATCCCACAAACCTCTTCTAACACACATTTCCAGAGCGTCGGTCCCAGTAACGGTCCCTGGGGAGCTCCTACCTCCGTTCTATATCTCCTTCCTCTTGAATCTATTATAACCTGAGCCGATAGGCGCTAAGTTAACCAACCCCTCATCCACTCCGAGCCTCAACAACGCGCTCAACACCACCCCCTTGCAGTAGTGCCAACTTCTTGCTTCTCCAGCTGCCCTCCCTAGCCTTTTTCGCCAAATCCACCACTCTACCTAGCGCAGAGATACACGATTTGTCCTTCGTGATCCCATGCTGGTTTTCTCTAAAACCCCCATTGGTCCTTACGTCTTCCTCAATCCTTACCTTTATTATTCCTTCCATAATCTTACCCATACCACACAGCAGACTGATGGGCCTGTAGTCTCATTTCCGTTTTCCTTCCCTACCCGCCTTCTTCACAAGTATCACTTTGACCACCCCTTTGGCCACCTTCCATACCTCCGGGAATTCTTCCTCCCTCAGTACATTGTTGAAAAGCTCAAAGAAATACTCCCCATTCTCCTCCAGTCCAAAGAGTAAGATATCGACAGCACAGCTGCTGCTATTTCTCCCACTGGCCTGTACCCTTGTAACACCTTCAACAGAATCCATCTCTAGCCCCTGCAGTAGTGGCTTTATCCTCGCGTGTAGGTTAAAATTATTCATGTTTTGATTATTTAACTGCAACATGCAGTAATATTTATATAAATTTATTAGCTATAGAATGTACCAGTGATTAATTATATTAAATAATGTTAAACTCAACCTAAGTGTAATTCTTATCCAAAAACCATGAGCGATCGAGAAATCGAGACAGCCAAGGAAGTAGTTGTTTCTTCTTTAGAAGACTGTCGAGTATTGACATTGAAATATTAAATCTACAAAAAATGAAAACGGTTTTTAGAAATTATTGAGTTTTCAAACCTCAAAATAAAACTAAAAATACTTTAACGTATACACTTGCTGAATTTGCTTCTTAAGTGTAACCAGTGTAACATAATTACACAATTGCGAAATATAAACCCTAATGATGGTTATTAATACACGAGCATTAACTGGGATACGAAACAAGCCGAAGGCGAGTTTGGTATGGTTAATGGGAGTGTATTAATAACCATTACGCGAGAGTTGCATACGCTATTTTTTCTACGACCTATATAAATAATCAAGAACTAAAAATATTACATTCATATTTGTAATGTGAAATATGTGATTATGACAAAATTTTTAAAAATGTCGTGTTAGGTGAATACTTACTTTTACAAATAAAAACCGTTCATCGGGTGCTTCGTCGATAAACGTTTTTATTTGTTCAGGTGAAAATATTTTTGATTTTTTATTCCAACATATATCCTTCGGATTTTCGTTTTAATAAAGCTTGTAGTTTTTTATATTTAGAAATGTCTATATTATGGTTAATATTTACCAACGATTTTATTATTGAATAATGTGTCCATGTACTAGATGATTTCATAGTTTCCATCAATTCTTGAAAATAAGCAATCAAAACATTTTCCGAAAATGTCGAAACGTTATTCGTACTTCTCCAGTCCATAAACCGTTGATATAATTTTTCGTACACTTTCTTAGATTTTTGTGGCAAAATATTTTGTACTGTATTTTCTGCTTTCTCCGATATATGTGAAGGATTCGATGGTAATTCTTCTATATCGTTAATATCAGACATTTTTATTGGCTGCTTAAGTGCTGATGTTCCAAGATTTATGGTTTTTCTCCTGATGATGGTCCTGTGGACCGAAACTAGTTGCAAGTAACTTTCATTATTAAATAAAAATTGTGGGATCGACTTTGTGTTTTTCTTTGACCCTTTTGGATTCTACCCGCATTAGAGAATGGATGACCTACATGATTTAATATAATTATATTAATTTTTAAAGTTTATCTGTTTGGGATAATTTAATGAATTTGGAATATAGGTTAGAACTGTCAAACACTTTTTGAAAGACCTACTTGATACCTACTTAAATGTAAAATATAGGTGGTATACGGTCAATTGTTCAGTATCTTAATGAAAACCATTATAACACTAGTGTTATAATGAATATCATTATTAAACGGATTATGGGCATATAAGTGTATTGTTATAGTACGGGCGTAGAAAAAAAATTCGCTTCATAGCGAAACAGCTGTCATTGAGCCTTTAAAAAAGCAATTTTTTAATAAATATTGGAAGTTTTGTTAAAACGAATAGTTTTTTATTATCCTTAATAAGATGGACTTCCAAAAAGTAAGGGTTAGTACAATCAATTTTCTTTATAGTTAATATTATTTTGTTTGAAAAAGTGAAAGTTTCCATTTATTTTAACATTTTGTAAACATACTGCAAACCTTGTAAAGGTTTATCTTTGTAGTAAGAATAGGTGTGTTGGAACAGAGTAATAAAAGTCAGGTAGAATTTTAAGCTTAAATCGTTGATTGCTAAAATACTCGAATCTAGAGTACTTGAGTTTGAAAATAAAGAAAACCTAAAAATTCTAAAAGCCATCTTCATAATTGTATGAAATTAACGTTACTAGGGCCAACTAATGTCATGGCTCAATTAGATTTGGCTTTTTGATTAAATATACAAAAACATAATATTGAAAAGGTGTCGAAGAATCGATATATTTTTTCCAAAAAATAAATTAATTCTGTTAAATTTTGTGGAGCTTCGGGGACATAATGAGAGTTTGACTTCCGAGAATCTGGGAATATTTCGTCGGCTTATTAATTTTTCGGCTCCAGAAATCCAATATTTCAACACGAAAGGCGAAGAAACGACGATAAAATTGATGGGAGAGAACCCCCCTTCAGAGTTGGGTCGGATACTGAAAAAAAGTGTCCGGATATCGGATACTCAAAATGTATCCGGATACTTTTTAAAAAAGTACTTTCATTTAAAAATGTATTCGGTTACAAGTATCCGGATATTTTTTTCGGATACTTTAAAGGATACTTTTTTAACAAGGCCATAAATTATTATTATTATAACTGTGTAATATGCATGTATTTTTAATGTAATATATAATAATAAAAATACATTAATTGGAGAAAGAAATCAGAAAGTACTCAAAAAATTGTTTATTGCTTAGGAATAATAAAACTAGAACCTAAACTTATAAGGAAACATTAAATTAAAATAAAAACGTACTAATACAGAAAGTATTCCAATTGCTGACGAAGTCAGAAGTGAAGTGCATTTGCCTTGTAAGTACCAATACCTCAAAGTGTTAATCGCTTAAAGCTTTTCTTTTAGGCGTATCAATCATAGTTGTAAAAGAGAAAAGGAAGGGCAGTGTTATGCATTATCGGCGGGCGATAAATATTTAAAAGTATCCGAATATCAAAAAAAGTATCCGGTTACCGGATACTTTAAAATTTGGCTACGGATACGGATACCAGATATAAAATTTAAAAAGTATCCGGATACAGCTTTCGGATACATAAAAAGTATCCGGATATTGTATCCGGATACTACCCAGCTCTGCCCCCCTTACAAGGTAAACTTTTTTAAAAAATCGCAGAACACCTTACAATTCTTACCACGAGACGCCACTGATCAGATCATTAGTTAATTTCTTCGATTTTATTAAATTTTCAACCTTCCTAAAACCCCCTAAATGTACACCAATGAGGGTTTTATATTTCGGAAAATAAATGTTGACAATTGTAAATATTTCTGAAAAATTTTATTTGAATCAGATATCTTTCTTTATGATTTTTTCCAATATTTATCCCCTCTAAAAAACCCCTTCCTACGTTCATATTTTTCCCAAATATAATCAGCTCTATATTTTCACTTATCCGATTTTTGGTGAAAATTTTGTGAAAATCCATTCTGCGGTTTGTTCTTGCTGGCGAAAAATTAAGCATATCAAATATTATTAATCTATAAAAATTCCACCTATGTATTAGATTGTGGTAAAAAAATTGAGTTTTGGGAATTTAATTTATATAGGTTATGTATTTATTAATTTTATGGAAATAGCAGCTATATAAAAACAATAAATCACTAAAACCACTAAGCACAAACAAGAAAGCGAAAAACGAATAACGACTATAAAATTTGGTGTAGATGTGGCAATTTCGCATAAAGAGAACAACATATTGCCGCACAATTTTCGTTTAGCATCTAGTGACTACTTGCGAATGTTTTTTTCCAAGGTATTAAATTTTGTAGAGACGTTTACAGATTACTGTATTCATAGAAAAGGAACAGAACTAGCGGAGTGCTCGCACCGCCATCTCGCGTTTGAGAATCAAAAAATAGTCGACTCCACTTAAACCTTAAATTCATGAAAAGAGCAAGGCTAGATAACGTGCTTTAAAATACAAAAGGCAGCACTAATGGATGCAAGCCCTCCTCATAATGTAGAAGAGTCAATAGAACGTAAAGTCAAACCACAGACATTTATTGTAGTCAAATTAAATAACTAAATTCGATCTGAATCAGACCATCATCAGGCTGAAAAGAACAAAATAATGATTAATATTCAAGACAGAAGTCGTTTATAACAGTAATACATTAGAGTTAGCTACAATAAAACATAAATATTTCTAAATATCAAATAGTTATAATGATCATAAATCATAGAAAAGACAAAAAGTATAATCAAAATTGATATGAATGTGTCAAACATAAAATACCTAAATATTTACCAATGAAACAAAGTTTAAAAATAAATAATAAGTATATTAAAAGGTAAACATCAATGATAATAAATTCAATGTATAAAACTATCAGATTATGGTATCACAAGGGCGGAAAGTGGGCAGCTAATATCAGTTAAGGGATGCTAATGCATTTATACACGTGTTATACAAAACTGTTTTCTGCCTACCTTTATGACTTTTGGAAAAAAAAATGTTATAGTTGAGATTCTACCCGATTCCTCTGCATGAGCGGCAAGCACGTATACCGGTGCGCCACGATAAGATGAGACTCATATTGTAGGATACAGACTATCCTATATAATATACAGGGTGTTTCTTAAGTAATCTAAAATATTATATGGGGCGATTCGTTACTCAATTTTAAGACGAAAAGTTCATATAAACATGTGTGATAGGTGTTGTCGTTTATGAGATACAGGGTGTTGTACGTGAAATTAATTTTTCTTGGTGACGCTACTGATTTATATTTTTTTATTATTTTATTACAAGCAACATGTGTTAAACATAAAGAAAAAATAATACATTTCAGAGCAAATGTTCAAAATGTCCACCTCCAGCTAAAATGCAAGAATCCGCTCGATGTCTAATGGATTGTCGAATACGTTCGAAGATACCAGGATTGTTACGAATAACATTACAGCCGTCTATGATACGATTTTGAAGATCTTGTACGTTTAATATCAGTGTTGTGTAAACAAGCGATTTCAAATATCCCCACACACAAAAATCCAGAGGATTGTGTCCAGGTGATCTAGGGGGCCACGGGTGTGGAAATCCTCGTCCGATCCAATGGCCTGGAAAAACATTATTTAAAAACTCGCGTACAATCATTGAAAAATGTAAGGGAGCTCCGTTATGCATGAACCACATGCGCCTTCTAATAATAATAGGTACATCTTCCAAAAGAAGTGGAAGTTCATTTTCTAGAAAATGTTGGTATGTCTCACCGGTTAACCGTACAGGAAGGAAAAATGGTCCAATTAAATAATCATCGATGATGCCAAGCCAAACATTGACCGAAAATGTTTGTTGAAATCGTTTTACACTTATGGTATATGGATTTACATCTGCCCATATGTGGTCATTATGAAAATTCATAATCCCATGTCTAAAAAAGTTGGCTTCATCCGTAAATAGAATATTGGCCACAAAATTCGGATTGTTCGCGATTTCACGTAAAATCCATTGACAATACTGTATGCGTAATGGATAGTCAGTAGGTAACAAATGTTGAACACGTTGAACGTGATATGGATACAATAAATTATCTTTTAGAATATTCCAAACAGTTTTGTTACTAACATTTACTTCATCTGCAACTTTTCTTGTACTCGTTTCTGGATGTTGGTCAATAATTTGAAGAATCTGGTTTTCCAATTGGGGATTTCTCACAGTTCTGGGTCGTCCAATAATATTCTTCGATTTAGCAAAAGTTCCAGTTTCTTGTAAACGAATATGTAACTTAGTAAACGTATCTGAACATGGTAAACGATTATTTGGATAACGCTGGACATACGTACGTCTAGCTTCTAAGGCATTACCATTCGCTAATCCGTACAAAAAATGCATATTAGCCATTTCAACATTAGTAAACACTGGCATAGTTATTAACTAAACACAGAGTCAATCAAATAAAAATGTACGATTTTTGCGTTGGTTTTCAAATTTGACACTTGTCAACATTATTTCAAAGGCCACTTAGAATAAGCATGTTTTTGCGTATTACTTCTAAAAACCAGTGGCGTCACCGGGAAAAATTAATTTCACGTACAATCAGAACTGACTTATTACAATAAATTCAACACCCTGTATCTCATAAACGACAACACCTATCACACATGTTTATATGAACTTTTCGTCTTAAAATTGAGTAACGAAGCGCCCCATATAATATTTTAGATTACTTAAGAAACACCCTGTATATGTATTTGCTCGCCTTCATCATGAGGTATTCAGAATAGGAAGCTTCTTTTAAAAATCGAATGCCCTATTCTTGTGATACTGTTTTAGAGTTTTTTGCTTTATAATTTATAGAATTCTGTTTAGGTTAGGAGCATTTCTTATCATGGCGTTATGAATTAACCGCCCTTGGGTTGATAAACAATTACTTTTTTGTGTTCATTTAATTGATTTTCCGGTAAAGTAGGCGCAAAAAAGAATTTCAAAGTAAACAGATTGAAAACTATAATAACAATTAACAACATTTTTTGTAATAAAACTAGAAAACTCAAAAACAAATACTTACCAAATTTACTGGGAGTTTTAAACATGAAAATTTTAACACAAAGTAAAACTGAGTTCTTGATTAAATTTAAAACTAAAATTAGTAATTAGGTAAATTTTAAAAATAAAGATATATTGTTTAAAAATTTTAAATGTAGATACCTACTCTAAAATAAAGAGAAGGCTGTAGAAAAACAGTAGAAAAGGATAGGTTTGAAACATGTTCAAATATAAAAAAAATAAAATTATTAAACTTTTGTAGGTACGCTTTTTTAAGTTTAAAACCCCAAGAATTGAGGGTATTAAATAAGTGCGAAGTATTTGTAATGATATTTTAATTGAAACTAATGTGAGTGATTTTTCTTCCAATAATTTCACTACTAAAGAAACTATAGAGCGGGTCACAGTTATTATGCAGCATTGCGTTTATGGACGACGGCGTTGCCATATATCGGCATGTTCTTCGGATTTGGTTCCAACTGGCGCGGGAATATAACTTGCCATTGTGTTACTATTATGATTTAATTGTTGACTAAATTATTCGTATGAAAATCGTTTAGTGAGTAATTGAGAATATTTATAATTATGCTTTTAGATAAATTTTACGCGTTTAAAGGAAACCAAGGTAACCAAAGTGGCAACAGTGTTGAATATTCGCAATACATTATCTGCCTTCTAGTTTATATCGGACAGTCTGCTATATGTTTTTTCTTAAATATAAAAGGACTTTATCGAAAAATAATGTTTTTATTAAACTTAATTATTAAGCTTTTGGTATTTTTTCTCTTGATAAAGTTGTTAATATGTTGCGTTCATTAAACTTTTTTTGTTCCAGTATTTTATTTTTATATCTTTAGTTTCCAGAATCGGTGGGTTTATTACATAAAATTTCAAAGGTTTGCGAAAATAATTTAGTCTTTTAGTTTATCTTTGTATTTGGAAATATAATATAATTTTATAATTCGAAATACTGATCAAGTCACCATTGTTAGTTACGATAATATTGAATTATTGCATACATTTACGTCCTCACTATGGATTATACGATTGGATGTACCAAAATAATGGGTACCTAATATTTAATCGGTTGGAAAGTTAATTTCTATCATACTATTTCCAGAATGGTTCAAGTATCTCGTCCAATATAATATACATCAATATTTATACCTAATATACATTTTACACTTTGTGTTGTACTAGTTTTCAACATTAATATTGAATTTAATTATTAAATAAATTATAAAATCGGAAAAATTAGTATGTAAATTAACTACTTACTTGGTAAACTTATTTTCGAAATGCTTTCTGGTCGA
This sequence comes from Ophraella communa, assembly GCA_035357415.1. Classification (NCBI taxonomy): domain Eukaryota; kingdom Metazoa; phylum Arthropoda; class Insecta; order Coleoptera; family Chrysomelidae; genus Ophraella; species Ophraella communa. The sequence goes on along the minus strand of CM068992.1, from coordinate 29,748,863 downwards.
CTTACCTGAAAAAAAAACATTAAATAATGTTAATGATGACAAAAAACATCAGTTTAACAGTAGAGTACTTTACAGCAAAACTCTAAACAATAGAGAGAAAAAACACGCCACAAAATGAGTTCCAACCAGAGACAAGCGCTCATTTGTGCCTCTTACAAGAATTACCCAAATTGAATTGAGGCAAATAATATAAACCTTGATTAAATAGTAAAATTTTTAAGAGTAACACATTCTTATTGAATCATTTTCGTCGGTGTATGTTTAAAATTCTGTATTTTTTGAATTGCAGAAGGTTCTTCGAGAAGGAACTCTACAAAGTGTTGGATTTCACAGAGAGGTATCTTAATTTGTGGTTTATGTGGAAATATGTACACGAGAAGATTTGAAATTGTATCGCACATCGCACAGCAGCATCTTGTAAAAAAAAGATTTCAGTCAAGTAAAAAGGAAGCAATGAAACAAAATGAATTTGGCCAAGTAATAAAAAGTCCTACGTTTTCTGTAGCACTTCAAACACAACAAGCGAAATGTGAGATTTGTTTAAAATATTTTAGCACCTCAAGTAGTTTGAAAAAACATTTCAAATGTGAGATTTGTCCAGAATGCCTCAGCCTGCCAAGCTATTTGAATAGTCATAATATTCACACAGGTGATAAACCATTCAAATGCGATTTTTGTTCTAAATCCTTCACCTACCAAAGTAGGTTAAATTACCACCTAAGTGTCCATACAGGTGTAAAGCAGTTCGAGTGTAACATTTGTTTAAAATCGTTTCGGACCAAAGGAAATTTACTTTCACATAAATGTATTCACCAATCTGATAATTCATTCAAGTGTCAAACTTGTTTGAAATCTTTTAGCTGTCGAAGCCTTCTGAAAAGACACATGCTTATCCACACAGACGAAAAGGCATTTAATTGTGAAATTTGTTCGAAATGTTTTAGGCTGCAAAGCCATTTGAAAAATCACATGCTTACTCATACCGACGATAAACCATTCAAATGCGATATTTGTTCCAAATCCTTTACCCAAAAAAGTGCTTTAAATTACCACCAGAGTACCCATACAGGTGTCAAGCAGTTCAAGTGTGACATTTGTGTGAAATCCTTTTGGGATAAAAGTAAATTGATTCAACATAGACGTATTCACGAATCTGACAATTCACTCAAGTGTCAAACTTGTTTGAAATCTTTTAGCTGTCAAAGCATTTTGAAAAGACACATGCTTATTCACACAGACGAAAAGGCATTTATTTGTGAAATTTGTTCGAAATGTTTTAGGCTGCAAAGCCATTTGAAAAGTCATATGCTTACTCATACAGGCGATAAACCGTTTAAATGCACTATTTGTTCCAAATCCTTTAACCACAAAAGTAGTTTAAATAACCACCTGAGTATCCATACAGGTGTACAGTAATTCTAGTATGACTTTTGCGTGAAATACATATGTTACGGGTAATGACGTTAATCTGGCCAATAACGTGAATACCCGGTCCATAACGTGAATGATCATTCTTATTAGACATTCACGTCAATGACCGGCCAATAACGTGAATGGCCATTTAATTTTGACAATGTTGATAATTTAAAATTCAAGCGAACAGTTAACATCATTGTCCGGGCGATAACGTCATTGCCCATTACACAGCGGCCAACGACGTGAAAGCGTTAAAAGTAACATAACCAAACTTTTAATTTGTAAATAACGACCAACGCGAATTATTTGTTTTCAGTATTGTGTTATATTTATTTAAATTTTGTGTTTCTGAAATAAATCAACATTACTGAGACAGAAAGAAAGAAAGAAAGAAAAAAAAAGGTTAGGTTAGGTTAGGTTGAGTTAGGTTAGGTTAGGTTAGGTTAGGTTAGGTTAGGTTAGGTTACTGATAAGTAGTGTTTCTACCGTTTGTTATTATATTTTTTTTAACGAATAAAATCAAAAGTATCATATTGCCTAGTTTCAATAATCATCACTTTGATTGATGACAACATTGGCCAGCGGTGTTCGGTCATTCTCGTTATTGACCGGCCAAAGATGTTGGTATGAGAAATATTAACAACATTGGCCGTTAACAACGGGCTGTTACGAGAATGCCCGGTCTTTAACGTTATTGGCCTGCAGAAATGGGCATTCACTTCAATGGCTGGCCATTCACGTGAATGCCCAATTATCGTCATTAACCGTAACATATATAAAAAGTTAATTTCTTTTCTTCTATTTTAGTATAGAAATAAACGCATGTGTTTCTTCTGAAAAAAAGAATAGTATATTATGTTACTAGAAGTAGAAGGCCAACATTATTGTTGAGCCCAGGTTCTTGCACTGCCGAGGCGCTAGCCGAGGCTGTGCAAACTGGGCGAAACATATAATGTTGGCCTTCTACTTCTAGTAACATAATATACTATTTTTTCTTCAAGCGTAATAATAATATACATTTTATAAAAAATATAGAAGGCTTTGTTTATATCTCAACTATTTAATTAATACAAACGAAAAATCACATAAAGTGTTACCTATTTATTAACAGTAATATTATAAATGTGCAGTTTTATATACTGCAGTTGTTTAAATTTAAGCCACTGCCACCGCTTTCAGCTTCGACATTTACAATTTTGTCATTGGTATACATCATATCATTAGTAAGACAATATTTTGTTTGTTACGAATGATAGTATATTTTGTCTACTGAAATGTTGCAAGGTCAAAGAGAAAACAAAAGGCCTAGGCCCCTAGGCTAGTTAGAGTTGTCATGTCTACACTTTGTCACGTCTACACTTTGTCACTTATGAAAGGTGGCTATAGGGCTCTGATGGAAGGGTATTTGGGCCTTGTAATATCAACAAATCGATTTATCTCATGAAAAACCTTATAATATAAACAAATCGGCATACAACAATAGTAAAAACCATGAAATCCCCGCTCGGATTATTAACTTCATTAATAGACTTGAGTGTTTATAATAATATTGCAAATGAACTAAAAATCCGACTAAATAATGAAATACATTTGTAATTTTTCCCGTAGAATGTAATGCAAGAGTCGGCTTTTGCATATTTTAATTTATAACAAAAAATTAACAATTATTGCAAATTTAGCTGTTGCAAAATATATTTTTTGCTTTTTATTCATTTTTGAGCACATTTTTAAATGAGAGGTGTATTTTTTTTATTTCATGTGAAAGTAGGCGTAAAAACGAAAAAAAAATGAGCCCCAGGAAAATCTTTCCCAATAATATTTTCCGAGCAAACTTTACAGTTGAAAAAAAGAGATTTTTCCAGAAAAATCAAATTTCTCGGAAAATTATTATGTTACAAGGTTGAGAAAATTCGAGGTTATTTTCGACATAAAAAGGTAAGTTTTCACCAAGATTGACGAATCCGTTGGAAAATTAAAAACGATTTTTTCCATTTTCCTCGAAAAATTGAGGTTATGTGAGAAAATTGCCAAAAGAAAAGTTTTAGATTTTTACATGATCTACAACTTTTCTATTGGGCACTTTTCATTTTGACGTCAATTTTAGCCGCAAACAGCAATATTTCAGTTTTTTATCCCTTTTTCACCCCTAAAAAGTTTATGATCATAATTGAAATAGTTAATATATTTTTTTTTCATGTGTTATAAGCCCCTTTAGCACCTCCAACTGTTACATTTCAGGTATCAGAATTTCCGTCTAAAAGTACAGCACGCCTGGACTATAATTCCGGAGGCGTACATTGTAAGTCTTGAGACATTTTTGCAGTTTGAATTAGGTAGGAACACACTTTCAGAGTCTGACACTTTTCAAAACTAACAAAACATCAAAATTAAATAAGGAAATTGACAGTTCCTGCCTTCTTGATTATAACACCTATAAGACGTTGCTACCGTTTCTTATTATTTTGTTACTAGTATAATAATGAGAGTTCATTATTGTACTAGTAAAAGAATAGGCTATTTCTACTGTTTTACTATAAAATTATTAAAAAAACGTCTCGTATTGACAATTCTGACATTTCTCAAATTGTAACTATTAAACAAATTATAGACTAAATAAACCTTAATAAACAACTGCGTGAAGCACATCAAATTTACAATAAAAGAAATTTATTTCTCTACATATATATAATAGCTATTTATGTAACAAGGCAGTAAAGTGGCACTTTATCGAACGAGTTTGGAGATTGCAACCACAAACAAAATGAATATTATTTAAAGGACAATAAATGAAAGTTTTCTTAAATTTGTAATTTTATTTTTTCCACATGTTTTTTAAAATATATGATTTTGGTTGAATTTTGTTCAAAATAAAAATAGACATCAATTGGTCGACAGCCAGTCTCTCCCAATCACAAAACGAGTTGCCGAATTACCACGCAGTAGGTCATTAAAAAAAGAAGAAGAAGAGAAGATCGTAAAACAAAACAAGAAGTAGGTATAATAATCACAGTAGCATAATTTATATATTTTGGTGTGAATGTGAAAAGTTTTTTAATTATTATCCTAGAGAAAATTGTGAAGCAGGCTAAGGGGTTGACAAACTAAATTTACCTATAGTTGAGGATTTAATATTTTTAGTTGAATTTTTCGTTACAATGGAGGTGAAACAAGAACTAGAAGATGTTTTTCTGCAGGAGCATAAAGTGGAAGGGCACTTTCTACCAAATGAAATAATCAAAGAAGAAATTTGTTTTATTAAAATGGATACTCCAGCTGATGTAATAAAAAATGATTTGTATTCAGTAAAAAAGGAAGAAGATGATCCAAAGTTATGTTTAGATAGTTTTCAACAAACTTATTTCAAAACTGAGAGTGCCTGGATAAGTGATGATGAAGTTGGGAAATGCTACCCCTCTCAACTAAAGTTTAGAAACCCATCAAGAAAAGGTAAATAATATTTGAGTAATTCACTGTAGGAACTAAAAAACAATAAATGACCACTTTGGAAAATCTTGCTATGCTATTATTGTACTTTATGAATGTATACTCATTTGAAACAAGGTAACTAATATTTGACTACTTAATAAATAAACTTTGGTAAATATTGTTAAATTTTTGTTGTAATTTATAAATGTATACACCTTTGAAACATTTACAAGTCTTGACACTTTTCCAAGTAAAATCTTATTTGATTAAGCACCCATTTTATAATTACATTGATCCTTATACCTAATATTAATATTTTATACATCAACTATATAAACTATATATAATTTTAAATTGTTGTGGATGTCCGTATTTGACATGTCCTATTTGTTAGTATGTTTTTGATGATCTCTCTTGGGAAATATTTAACTTGACATTTAGCTCTGAAGATGGCCTATTTTATACTTAGCTAAGGAATTTTTTTCTCCACTCTAAACATTTTTTGGTGCCATCCTCTTTTTTTGGGCCTTTCAACAGTATTTTATATTGATATTTCCAGAAACTTGGTATAAGTACATGGTACATACCTATTGTAATGGACCACTAAGCCGTCCTCATTTTTAATCTATATTTATTTCTACCAAATATTGTTTTCTGCTTATTCTAATTACTCACACACTCACCAGTAATTAGTTAGTCAAGTGAAAACCGCGTGTACTTTATCGTTTTTGATTAAAAGTGTGCAAATGGAATTGGATTATCAACAAATATCTCGGTGAGTTTTTCTCACTTAATTTCTTCTTTTGTTTTATTCTTGGATTCATTTATTTAATAATTCAGGCAACCACGTGTTTTCTTGATAGAATAATATTTAAACTATCATTAATACAGTATCCGCCAAAATGAACAGTATCGAAAATAAAAATAAAAACTAATTTTTAATTTTTGTAATGTAAATGTTCACCATTTCGACGCAAACAAGCTTCATATCGATTTTGTAAGTCAATAAACATATTTATAAAAAGTGGTTGATGGAACTGCCAAAAATAATTTTGTATTCTTTCCCGTAGTTCGGCAATATTCGCCGGCGGATTTTCCTTCATTATGCCCCAAATGTATGCGTCAGGTGGCGTCAGATCAGGTGAATGAGAAGTCTGTTCCCCGAGAAATTATTCTATTATCGAAATGCTGACGCGCACAGGTGCGCACAGCTGTATGGCTCGTTGCACCATCTTGTTGGAACCATTGTGTGCGAAACTGTAGATTTCGTGCACGGCAAAAGTTATTTAGATCTCTCACAAAAGGTATAATAATTTTTTCTCTATAACCATCTTGGTTGACAGTAAGTGGATTCTGATTATCATCTTCAACGAAATAACAAAAATCATTCCATTACCAGATCCCGGCACCAAACGGTAACACGAAGATTGTGGAGTGGTTTCTCTACAATGACATCAGGACGTTCAAATCCAAAGAATCTGGTTGTTTGTCGGTTAATATAGCCGCTAAGATGAACGTGACTCTCGTCTGAAAACCATATGTTTTTCAAAAATTCGGGATCTTCGTAAATTAAACTCAACATGCGACCACAGTAAATTTCTCTTGCACGTTTGTCCGCAGCATTTAGTCGTTGTCCAACTTGAATACGGTATGGATAACCACCAATCGATTTGAATATGCGACGTAAAGACGTTTCACTAATGTTGAGTTTACATGCAGTTCTTACAAGACTTCTTTGAGGTGATTGCACAACTTGGTTAAAAACACGTCCTTCATTTTCGTTAGTGCATACTGTTTTTCGACGACCTGAAGAACCTTTACGTTGATACAATACACTACCAGTGCGACGAAATTTTTCAACAACAGCTATCACACTTTTACTATGAGCTGCTTTATTAAATTATTGTTGATATTTTATTGATACCTGTTCTAAGCTTGGACCATCCATTACGACCTTTTCCGTATGAACGAAAATAATGCTCTACCAAAAACACTTTTTCTTCCGTTGTTAGAACCATTTTAGAATCAAATTTAACTGCAGCGTACTATTAATATATCAACTAATGGCAATTAAGTCAAATATGACAAATCCATATTACATAAACAACTCCACAGCACTCTCTGTTTCGGTACTGTTTATTTTGGCGGATACCGTATTTTGATTTCCAATTTCGATGTTTCCATTTATTTTACATTGTGATTATTAAATATATCTGTTCTTGTTAAAACAAAAATTTTGGCAATATAGAGGTGAGAACTAATTAAAATAAATTTTGTACCTTTACGTTGTTCCTCGAAAACCGCACCTGTCTATATTCTGATTTAAATTGCAGGAAGAAATAGAAGAAACTATACGAAGTATTGGATTTCACAGAGAGGTATATTAATTTGTGGGATGTGTGGAAATATGTACACCAGAAAATTTGAAATTGTATCGCACATCGCACAGCAACATCTTGTAAGAAAAATATTTCGGTCAAGTAATCAGGAAGCAACGAAACAAAATGTTAATTATGGATTAAAAAGTGAATTTGGCCAAGAAATAAAAACAAATAACTTATCCAATATGGAAAAACAATTCAAATGTGAAATTTGTTCAAAATCTTTTAGCCAACGAAGCAATTTGAAAAGACATATTATGCGTATGCACACCGACGATAAACCAATTAAATGCGAACTATGTTCGAAATCGTTTAAAGAAAAAAAAGATTTAAAATATCATATGAATATTCATACGGGTACGAAACCGTTCAAGTGTGATATTTGTTCAAGATCTTTTAGGGAAAAAGGTAAATTAGTTCAACATAACCGTATTCACGAGGCTGATAACCCATTCAAATGTCAAATTTGTTCTAAATCGTTTGAAGTAAAAAGTAGGTTAGTGATGCACATGAATACACATTCGGTCGAAAAACAATTTAAATGTTTAATTTGTTTAAAATATTTTGGCGTGCGAAGCAGTTTGAAAAGACATATGGTTATTCACACAGGCGATAAACAATTCAAATGTGAAATTTGTTCCAAATCGTTTACCGCAAAAACTAGTTTAAACTACCACCTTAGTATTCACACGGGTGTAAAGCAATTCGAGTGTGACATTTGTGAGAAATCGTTTCGTACTGAAAGAAAATTACTTGAACATAAATATGTTCACCAATCTGATAATCAATTCAAATGTGAACTTTGTTCTAAAACGTTTGAACTAAGGAGTTGGTTAGAGATTCACATGAAATCCCACTCGGTCGAAAAACCATTCAAATGCGAAATTTGTTCAAAGTCTTTTACCAGAAAAACTGGTTTAAATGACCACCTGAGTATCCACACGGGAGTAAAGCAATTCGAGTGTGACGTTTGTTTGAAATCTTTTCGCACTAAAGGAATTTTACTACAACATAAAAGTATCCATCTATCAGACAACCCATTCAAATGCGAAATTTGTTCCAAATCGTTTGTATTAAGAAAATACTTAAAATTGCACAAATACACTCACCTAAGCGAAAAACCTTTTAAATGCGAAATTTGTTCAAAATGTTTTAGCCGTCGAAAAACTTTGAAGGAACATTCGCTCATTCACACAGGCGATAAACCATTCAAATGCGAAATTTGTTCCAAATCATTTACCCAGAAACATTGTTTAACCTACCACTCGAATATACATACAGGTGTCAAGCAGTTCACGTGTGACATTTGCGTGAAATCCTTTTGGGATAAAAGTAAATTGATTCAACACCAACGTATCCACCAATCTGATAAACCATTCAAATGTGAGATTTGCTTAAAATGTTTTAACTTCTCCAGCAATTTGAAAATACATACGCGTATACACACCCACGAAAAGCCATTCAAATGTGAAATTTGTTCAAGATATTTTAGCCACCGAAGATACTTGAAAAGACATATGTTAGTTCATACAGGCGATAAGCCATTCAAATGTGAAATTTGTTCAAAATCTTTTACTCGAAAAAATGATTTAAATTGCCACCTGAGTGTCCATACGGGTGTAAAGCAATTCGAGTGTGACATTTGTCCGAAATCGTATGGCACTAAAGGAAATTTACTTCAACATAAACGTATCCACCGGTCTGATAATCTATTTAAATGTGAGATTTGTTTAAAACATTTTAGCCTCGAGAGCAATTTGGAAATGCACATGCGTATGCACGCAGACGAAAAAGCATTCAAATGTGAAATTTGTTCAAAATCTTTTAACCAGCGGAGATATTTGAAAAATCATATGTTAGTTCACACAGAAGAAAAGGCATTCAAATGTGAAATTTGTTCAAAATCTTTTAGCCAACGAAGATATTTGAATAAACATAGTACGTTAGTTCACACAGACGTAAAATCGTTCAAATGTGAAATTTGTTCCAAAACGTTTAAGGAAAAATATTCTTTAATTCGTCACGCACGTCAACACACTAGTGAACACTCGCTAGATGTCGATACCTGTCTGCGAGTAGTATAAATTCCCTTTCATTTGCATAACAATAGAGATGGTCTTAAGTATCGACTTGAGTATAGTCGGTGCAAAACAAAATTTGATACACGTCATCATAATTTTACGTCGACACGTATAGACAGTGTTGCCGGACTTTTATAAGTTTACAAGATTTAAAGATCGATTCGAATAAAACTATCCAAGACAACTTATTTGTATCTACTACAACAAGAATAAGACCATAATGCTCTCACTGTTCGTGGATGATGGATTGATAGCTGGAAAAGATGAAGATGAAATATACAAGTTATATACAACCAAAAGAATCACTGTAAAATGTACACACCTGTATCAATAAGTATAATTAAACAGTATCATGTTATATTTTTTTAGTCTAAATAAATAAATTTTTGTTTTAATTATAGTATTTTTTTAAAGCTACTCTGCATAACTGAACAATAACGTATTGTATCAAATATTTGTTACAACAAAGTAATAAAGTTTTTCTAAAAATATGTATGTAATGTAACCAAAATTTTAAAAAATAAAACTACAACAAAATTATTTAGTAGTCGTGGATAAAGTATAGTATTCTACTCGCGTGTAGTAGCTATTATTCGCTCGGTGATTTAGACTACGAAACGCAGGCTTCAGCTGAATAATAGCCATCATTATACGCTCACTGAATAATATACTATTATTATAATTATTATTATTATGTATAAATATTAATTGTTTCTTGTTTTTTTCCACAAGTTCCTTATTTTCTAATAATTTCGAAGAACATTTTAAAAATGGCATCCCGCCATAAAATATTAAATCTAGAAAATATTTTTGTATTAAAATTAATTAAAAAATAACTATATATTTCTTAAGATGCCCTGAAATCATTTAAGCGGTGACAACCCTGTATTACCGACCTCAACACTGGTGGTCGCTCAATAGAGTCGAATTAGTGGAAGAATCGGAAAAAATTAGTGCAAATCAAGAGTAGTTTATAGGTAAAGAGAAGAGAAAATTGGAAGAAAAGAATGATGAAGAGTCAAACAAGTAAGACTGTTCATATAATTTTGTAATAGATTTTTACATTAAAAGGTCCGAAACACCTATCACCGATAATGACAACTAATTATAAATATGGTTATTTCAGATATGCACAAACAAAAATTAAATTAAGAAAAGTTGGAAGTTTCTTGTTAGTTGATTATTTGATTAGTTATTTGTATCATGGTTGTTGAGGGTTTTGTACCATTGTTATAGAAAAAATACATAGAAATTGCTGTAGGTACATCTTAGATTAGTCTAAGAGCTTCGAGCATATATACATATATACCTTAGACTAGGAAAGAGAGAGGACAGCGCATGGCAATGAAAACCTTATGCGTGAGAGTGAAGCCAATTTTCAAACGTTTGGTGGCAAACAAATTTGGAACATCGAATTGTATTTTTTTAGTTTTTTATTAATTTTCACCTTTTTTAATAAACTGAATAGACATTTTAAAATGGTTAATTGTGTAGCTTATAAGTGCAATAGTCAGAGTGCTAAAAAAGAGCAAGGAATTTCATTTCATAGGTAAGAAGTATTTTACAACTATTTCCTTGAAATTTATTTTTATTAATATTACAGCTTTCAGGTAATAGATGTTTAACTAAATTACATATGTTATGTACGATAACTTAAATTAATTGTACATACATTTTGAACATTGTTTTCATTCAGTTTTAAAGATAATTTTTCAATTAATTGTTATTATTTTCTCATAGATGTAATAGTTTTGCAGTGGCGTGGAACAAAAACATATATTTAAAATAGATAAAATAGATTAAAATTGTAATATTTATTAAATAAATATGTTTTAAAATGATTGTTCTTTTTTTTTGATTTAAAGACTTTTTTTAAATTAGATTTCTAATACGAAATAATGAAAAGGATTATTTAATAATCGTCTAAGAAAAATCGTATGATACGCCTATGTCAATATTGACCGCCATTAGTTTGGTGGTAAATGGGTTACACAAATTGATTCGAATGCGCAGTCCTCTCTCTTTCCTTGTCTAAGATATATACTAACGTAGAGACAGCGTCCAAATGAGCTTTGTTTTGTATCAGGGGGGGAAAATAAATGTCATATAGTGTCCAGCAATCTCATTGGTCCGTTTTGAATTTGCGTGTCAAGTCGAATTGTCACATATGTCATTATTGTCAATTTGTTTTGCATTTAGAAGTTATTTTTACAATTTAATAGTGTTTGGATATTACTTTTAAAGCCATTTTTTAAATTAATTTGAGTATATATTATATGGTGAGAGTTTGTGTGATTTGTAAATATAAATATGAAAATGAATCATCAAGGTCGTTTTACAAGTAAATATGCATTAGCGTCTCTTATACTTGTTTAAAAATAGGAAAATGCATAAAGCAAATATACCGCCATAATATTAAGAATACTGAAAATCTAGAAATTTATGCCATAAATTCAACTTTCTATTTTATAAAATATCTTATGATTCCATGTAAATAATTAATTACTATTACTACTTAAATTCAAGTCTAAAAAATATTTTGTTACGTTTCAAAATGTATTATAAAGGTATTAATTTCAAACCCCCTAAAAATGATACGACACTGGCTGTAGTGTCTGACAGTTTCCCCTCTGATACAAAACAATCACTATTGCATGCGGTCTCCGGTCTCTACGTTAGTATATATGCTCGAAGTCTAAGAGGTACATAGCCAATCGAAACTAACTTCATATTATATAAAATTCGTCTCGACTGTCATTAGCCACTCTTTATCGCGGTCTCTCCAAAACCGAACTCTCGAATCACCACGCGCCACGTGGTGGTAATTAAAAAAAGAAGAAGGAGAAGGTTATAAGGCAAGAAGGCAAAATTTTAATTTTCTATATACAAACTTTATTACCTATGTAAGTACAGACAATTAAACCGATATATTTCTGTGTGAAAAGTGTATTATTCTTATAGAGAAAAGTATGTAAAAAGTAACGATTGGACATACTGAATTTTGTCAAGGATTTAATTTTTTAGAGAAATTTTTCATTATACCTAATGGAGGTTAAACAAGAAGTTTTCTTGGAGGAGGCTAAAGTGGAAGAGCACTTTCTCCCAAATGAAATTATCAAAGAAGAAATTTGTTTTAATGAAATGGATATTACAGATGATGTAATAAAAAACGATTTGTATTCAGTAAAACAGGAAGTAAATTATCCAAAGTTATGTACAGATCGGTTTCAACAAACTTATTTCAAAACCGAGAGTACTTGGATAAGTGATGATGAAGTTGGGAACTGCAACTCCGTTCAACTGAAGTTTAAAAACCCATCAAGAAAAGGTAAGTAATATATATGAGTAATTGACTGTAGGGATCTTATGAACAATAAACACACTTGAAATATTTACATTACACCAAGTAAAATCTTATTTAATTCAGCACTCATTTTCTAATTACTTTGATTCTTGTATAAGTTTTAATCTCAGCTTTAATATTTTATACATCAACTATATAAACTTGTCTATCTATCAATTTCAAATATTTGATGAATTGATCATGACAAATTAATTGAATAAAAAAAGCCACATTGCCAAATTTTGACACAATCCAATAAAAAAGAATTATTAGAAATTTTTATTACTTTTATCAAGATAACCATTGTCCATGATGAAGACATAATTAACCTGATTTAATCTTTTTATTTTTCACTACCATTCTAATTTACATTCATTTAACTTTGATTATTTAATTTTATTAATAGATTTTTGATTTTATAATGGTTTATTGCATGTACTGCAGAGTTTTATACAAATAACATAACTAATAACAAAACATAGCTAAATTGAATTAACAAACATAAGTTATACATTGCAAACATACTTGAAATATTTTTAGTAAAAAAATTGGTTTTGAAACAATGGAGTTAAACCTATTTAGAGGTTTGGTAAGAATGTCTGCAAGTTGCTTATTTGTTGAGCAGTAAAGTTGTATAATATACAAAAGTTACAAAGATATTATCTTCATTTTTAATTTTCTTACATATACATTTGCATCTGACATCAATGTGTTTAGATGTTCTGTTAAGAACTCCATTTTTGATAAGGCATATAGCATTATAACATTTTTATTGCAAATAGGCAAAAAACAATGAAATATTTTTTAGTGGGTATGTTTAACTAGGCCAATTGCAATAATTCTATGAGGTAAGAATGTTACTGTTTTTGCCACACTTTGGATACTATGCATCCCCTTAATTTGTGAAATATTTTAAAGCTTTCACTTCAAATGCTCATATATATGCATTGGGTACATTAGCAGATCAATAATTCTTGCACTAGGGCACTGAACAAACATTTTTTGACCTACTACTCATATCAAAGCTTTGCTTTTGGTATTAAATCAAAAAAATCGAATCAAATGTACAACAAAGAAATAATCAACACTTTATCAACATAGGACCTTATGACAAAATGTTTGTTTTTAATTTACATACAAATTTCCAAATTCGTCCACTTTGTGGTGATAGCGAATATTTTTAAAAAGATGGCGTTTTGAAAACCTGCGCAAACAATTTGTAACATGCCTATCGTCATGTCACCTTGCACTATTACCGACCGTAAACGATACCGCTATTATTACCGTTAAAACCGACCCCGATTCACTGTTAATGCTACTGTACACCAGACACATCTTATAGACGCTAATTATTTATCTGTTTGAACGAGGCCAAATAAAAAACGCTCCTCTCGCTTGCAATTGAATGATTCGCCCAACAATTCAACTAATACGCTCGTCTAAAGAGTCAGAAAAAACGTTAAAGTTACCCATCTTTTGAAATTTCCCTTTTGGTTGTTGAAAGATACAACCCGCTAAGTTGGAGTCAAGTTATTGCTAAGTTACCGCTAAGTTGGAGTCAAGTATCGCTAATTTAGAGCCCAGTTACCGCTTTTGGAAGGTCCCCATGTGAAGACAGTCCTTCTGAGCTGTTAAGAAAACTATTACATCCCAAGCAGCCAGAACCATTAAAGAAACTTTCATCTCTCCACGAAGAAGCTGAAGCCGCCCTCCTAGACAGCACAGAAACCTAATGTTAAGTCCACTTTTTACAACTCCAGTTCATTACAGTTTCAATAAATAATCAATTTAAAAAAAAACAGTTTCATTTATATACCTTAGACAATAAGTCTTAAGGGTGTAGCGTGGTCGGTCTTTATTTCAAGTAGCTTCTTTATTTGTTGTTTAATTAAAGTAATTACAAGGTGTTTCTATCTTTCTCACCTTAGTTTTTGTGTAGTTTGTTTGCTTAATCGATAGCATTCAAAAGATAGTGGCGCCCTTATTACTTATATATCCCAATCCTTCCTATAGTGAGCATTAACTTGGAGTCGAACCACCCCCTGGAGAGGGTCTCTTAGCCGGGATCTCTTTTGGAGAGTTTTTTAGTTACAAATTGGCTCCGTGCCTTTTTGGGACTAAAAAGGGTTACAAATTGGCGCCCCTGAGTAAGGCTACAAATTTATTGACAGAATCTGGGATATTGTCCCAACTAAAAAGAATTATGGTGGGTAGAGGTAAGGAGGATCAACTTGTATATGTATAATATCGAAAAACTATCCAGCGGTAAGGGGAGAAAAGTAGATGGCGCGAGAATAGCAGAAGGGTAAAAAGACAACGTGAAGTCAGTAACGTTTCATAGGTTATAAACAGAGTGAAGTGAGCTGGGTTGAAAAATTTAAAATTTTTCATAACTTGTGTGGTAAAAAATGTTGCAGTATTAAAAATCTCAACTATTTAGAGATAAATTGAGAGAATTCATACAAATGACAATACAAAGCACTACAGGAAAAGTAATATTCCAAGGTTTATTGTCGAAACAATCTAACGTCAATAAAGGAGTGAAACAAAGAGACCCAATATCCCCAACAATTTTTAATTTGGCACTTGAAGGCATCATACAAAAAGCAAAGCTGAATGATAAAAATATCATGATAAAACTGGATAAAACTTTTCAAGCCATTGCTGAGCTTGCACTGTATTTTTTCCCATTAAATATCAATATTTTATTAACACACGATATTCGTTTTTTTTCAATTTTTTGAACAAATGCAAAAGGAGCGTCGTCACTCTCACCACAGTAGCTTTGTTGTTAATGCTTCGATTGACATGAAATTTTGACACATGTCACTTGAAGGTTGGTACTTTTAAAAAATAAGGTTGATTTGACATGAATCACGCCATCTCTGGGTTAGTCCCGGGACTTATTGAACGATACAATATAAAAGCAAGCAGGCTAGAATGGATAGGACATATTATGAGAAGAGCACCAGCAGAAACTACCTTTATAACTTTAAAGACTAGAACGAGAGGAAGACCGAGAAGTAGATGGTGGGATCAAGTTTAAGAAGATGTAAAATTGTTGAGGATCGAGGAATGGAAAACACTATGCAGAGACAGAAAAAAATGGAAAATCATATTAGAAAAGGCCAGGACAGATAAAAGATTGGAGACGAACTGTTACAAGAGGAGTATCCACCTTGTCGAATGGATTGAACAAAGTGTGGTATTTAAGTTACTGTGAGATATATTGGCAGGATCGCCATGTGGTATCTGTATCTGTAGAGTAGGAAGGGTGAGTATAGACCCACAGCACTTAGGCCACAATATGGCCCATTGTACATCCTCCCAAGGAGCCGCCCTCCTAGGACATTGTCCATCCTGCCTTATTCAGGAAGGAAGACAGGTCACCAGGGGACATCTCCTTAATGTCGGCAAGTGTAGGCCAAGACTCACCGAACACACACTCTCTTATCGACGATAGCTCCGGACATTCACATAAGACATGCCTGACAGTTTCATCTTCCTGTTCACACCTCCTGCATAGAGGTATGTCCACTAGCCCCATAATATGGAGGTGTTTCCTTAGTTGACAGTGTCCAGTCAGAAATCCCACTGTTAAACGTAGGTTCTTCCTGGTCATCGCCAAATATTTATTCGTATCCAGCTTCTCAGGGTCGCCCAGGGTAATCCTGGCAAAACTGCATCCTTTGGTTTCATCCCATCTCTTAAGGGATTGAGTACGGGTGTAACGTTTGGCTAGTTCCGCAATTGTCGAAGTCGTCAAACCATGGGTGTCGCCTGGTCCCAAAATTTTTAGTCCAGCCGCCATCCTGGCCAGAGAGTCAACAATACGGTTCCCTTTGTTCCTTTCGTGCCCTTTCACCCACCTTAGTCCATGTGGTATTTCAGTTGCCATGAAATATATTTTAACAGGGTGGTAGTTGATATTGGTGGTTGATAGATACACTGTTACACTAAAATCATTATAATTATATTTCTAAGTATCAAAACTAATTACAACACTTAAATATGCTTAGTCAGCAACATAGCGAACATAATATTGAACTTGAACGCGAATAACGTCTATCTATTTATATCCGTCGACCATTGAATATGTTTACTTGTTTTATTTGCCGGGCCATAGTTAAAGACACGCTATGACATTGAACGTGATGTTATCATAACACAACTATAATCTTCTAGGTGGTAGATTTTTACCTATGGTAATTTAATTAAATATACAAAATATACAGGGTGTTCACACCACAAAAGCGTTTCTTATTGTAACAATTCATGGCGATGTTTTTAAAATTCTTACTCTTGCCACTGTGGCTCCACCAATCGATGGACACTTTTTAATACATTGAGTTGGTTCTCCTTCCTTATACCCTCCATAGCATTTTGACATTTTTAATGAATGGTTACAAGCAAATATTTTTGTATTTAAAATTTTCGCAAGAATAGGAGTTGTGAAGATAATATATTTGTCTTAACGGCAATAATAAATAATTACCTTCGACTTCCATCCAGAAAACTATATGCGTTATTTGTAGATTTTAGGAAAGCTTTTGACACACTGGATTATAACGTATTATGGGGAAAATTCTTCGTTACCTGGAACATGTAAAAAAGATACAAAACCAATTTTGGAGACATCTATTGTTTTTGCAAAGATCTACAAGTGCACATATAATAAGAACAGAAACCAACTGCTGCAAAATGCAAAATAAAGCAAGCCCTTGAACTTCTCCTTAGAATAAAAAATAAAGACCCCAATAGATATGTTTACCGTGCTTTACATCATTTAATCAAATTACAAGAATCTGCAAACAATAGCTTAAAATACACATGGGCCGACCAATTATACCGCTGTTTACTCACATATTGTGATGCAGATGTAAATATTAATAATATAAACTTGAACACGAAATAGGATTTATTAACTAAATACTTAGGCAAACAATATCAAGATGATCAAATGAGAATTTTACTGAGTACCCGACATCCTTCATATAAACATCTTTTGCAGAATGAATTTGACACAAAAAACTACCTATACTATGCAACGCCACTTCATGTTAAAAGGATTGTAGCTCAGCTTCGAACAACCAACATAGAAAAACTGCATATATAAATAATAATTCCTATAATATTGCAACAAATATGATTTACTCAATTTGCAATAATTTAGTACCCGAAACTGTCGAACATATAATACTTTCCTGCCCAATGTATAAAAATATAAGATCCAGAATGATTAATCCTCAAGGACATTCAGACGACTTAGATTCAATACTACAGTACTTAATGGATTGTCATTGTATCACTTTATAAGTGGAGCTATGAGAATTAGGTCATTCATTATCAATGAATAATACAAGCAAGTACCTATACATATATGATCATACACCCCGTAGATTAGATCTTATCTGTAAGTGTTGGTACAGGTTTTTCTTTATTTTTTTTAATATATATGTAGATACAAATGTAGATAAAACTTACATGTCATTGTATGTAGCCACTCATTACCATTTCACTCTCCATGTTCATGTAAATGCAATACAAAAGAACAATAAAATTATTATTATTATTATATTTAAAATATTCTGATTTAAATTGCAGGAAGTTCGACGAGAAGGAACTCTACAAAGTATTGGATTTCACAGAGAGGTATCTTGATTTGTGGGTTATGTGGAAATATGTACATCAGAAGATTTGAAATTGTATCGCATATAGCACAGCAGCATCTTTTAAAAAATATATTTGGGTTAAGTAAAAAGGAAGCAATGAAACAAAATGCCAATGATGGATTAAAAAGGGAATTTGGTCAAGAAATAAAAGATACGTTTTCTGTACCACCAGAAAGAAATAATTTATCCAATGTGGAAAGACAATTTAAATGTGAGATTTGTTCAAAATCTTTTGAACTAAGAAGTAGGTTGGAGAATCACGTGCATTCACACGCGGTGGAAAAACAATTTAAATGTCACAATTGTTCAAAATATTTTCGCTATCTGAGCCATTTGAAAATACACATGCTAATTCACACAGGCGAAAAAGCATTCAAATGTGAAATTTGTTCAAAATCTTTTAGGCAGCGAAGCAATTTGAAAAAACATATGTTAATTCATACAGGCGATAAACCGTTCAAATGCGATATTTGTTCCAAATCCTTTTCCTGTAAAAGGAACTTAAATCTCCACCTGAGTATCCATACAGGTGTAAAGCAGTTCAAGTGTAACATTTGTGAGAAATCTTTTAGGGCAAAAATCACTCTGAATCAACATATGTCAGTTCACACAGGTGAAAAACCATTTAAATGCGAGATTTGTTCCAAATTCTTTACCAGTAAAAGTGGCTTAAATCGCCACCTTAGTATACATACAGGTGTAAAGCAGTTCAAGTGTAACATTTGTGAGAAATCTTTTAGGGAAAAAAGTAAATTGGTTCGACATAAACGTATTCACCAATCTGATAAACCATTTAAATGTGAGATTTGCTTGAAATGTTTTAGCTTCTCGAGCAATTTGAAAATACATATGCGTATACATAACGCTCTGAATCAACATATGCCAGTTCACACAGGCGAAAAACCGTTCAAATGCGATATTTGTTCGAAATGCTTTAGACAAGAAAGCCATTTGAAAACTCATACGTTATTGCACACAGGCGATAAACCATTCAAATGTGAGATTTGTACAAAATGTTTTAGCGTGCGAAGCGCTTTGAAACGTCATATGGTTACTCACACAGGCGATAAACCATTCAAATGCGAGATTTGTTCGAGATGTTTTAGCCTGCGAAACCATTTGAAACGTCATATGGTTACTCACACAGGCGATAAACCATTCAAATGCGAAATTTGTTCCAAATCTTTCACCCGTAAAAATGGTTTGATCTGCCACTTGAGTATCCATACAGGTGTAAAGCAGTTCAAGTGTGACATTTGCGTGAAATCCTTTTGGGATCAAAGTAAATTGATTCAACATAAACGAATCCACCAATCTGATACTTCACTCAAGTGTCAAACTTGTTTGAAATCTTTTAGCTGTCAAAGCATTTTGAAAAGACACATGCTTATTCACACAGACGAAAAATCATTCAAATGTGAAATTTGTTCAAAATCTTTTAGGCAGCGAAGCACTTTGAAAAAACATATGTTAATTCATACAGGCGAAAAACCGTTCAAATGCGATATTTGTTCCAAATCCTTTACCTGTAAAAGGAACTTAAATCTCCACCTGAGTATCCATACAGGTGTAAAGCAGTTCAAGTGTGACATTTGTGTGAAATCTTTTAGGGAAAAAAGTAAATTGGTTCGACATAAACGTATTCACCAATCTGATAAACATTCAGATAAACCATTCAAATGTGAAATTTGTTCGAAATGTTTTAGCCTGCGAAGCAATTTGAAAAGTCATATGATTATTCACACAGGCGAAAAAGAATTCAATTGTGAAATTTGTTCGAAATGTTTTAGGCTGCAAAGCCATTTAAAAAATCATATGCTTACTCATACTGACGATAAACCATTCAAATGCGATATTTGTTCCAAATACTTTACCCAAAAAAGTGCTTTAAATTACCACCTGAGTATCCATACAGGTGTAAAGCAGTTCGAGTGTGACATTTGTGCCAAATCGTTTCGGACTAAAGGACATTTACTTTCACATAAATGTATTCACGAATCTGATAATTCATTCAAGTGTCAAACTTGTTTGAAATCTTTTAGCTGTCGAAGCCTTTTGAAAAGACATATGCTTATTCACACAGGCGAAAAAGCATTTAATTGTGAAATTTGTTCAAAATGTTTTAGGCTGAAAAGCTATTTAAAATATCATATGCTTACTCATGCTGACGATAAACCATTTAAATGCACTATTTGTTCCAAATCCTTTAACAACAAATGTAGTTTAAATAACCACCTGAGTATCCATACAGATGTACAGTAAGTCTAGTGTGACATTTGCGTGAAATATACATAAACGTATTTACCAATCTGACAATCCAAACAATTGTGAAATTTGTTCCAAATCCTTTAACTTCTGAACCTCCTCTTTTGAGGCACCCTTCCACCGTTGCCTCTTTGCCTTAGCCATCAGGTCCAATGGGTATGACCTTGACAGCAACCACTGTCATGAACCACTCTCAACAGAATCCCTCTCTGTAACTGGAGTAGTGGCTTCATCCTCGCATGGATCCCCGCTCTTTCACCCTGTTAAGATGCCCAGAAATTATTTAAGACCTGACAACCCTGTAAAAGTAGAAACATACAGTCCATTAATTATTACCAGCCCAGACACACTCCACACTTCCACCCCGTACAGCATACTCTGCTCAATCGTCCTACCAATATAACTCTCCTTTTCCGATCTCCCGGCCCTTTCACATTACACATCAGTCTCACCATATGGTGCTTTAAGGGTGGTTGGCTATCCAACCATACACCTAGGTATTTGTAGGTCTTTTACAATACCGTGCTGTGTTATATAAATAACGATCCGAATCTAAGGTTAAAATTATTCATGTTTTGATTATTTAACTGCAACCTGCAGTAATATTTATATAAATTTATTGGCTATAAAATGTACCAGTGATTAGTTATATTAAATAATGTTAATCTCAACCTAAGTGTAATTCTTATCCAAAAACCATGAGCGATCGAGAAATCGAGACAGCCAAGGAAGTAGTTGTTTCTTCTTTAGAAGACTGTCGAGCATTGACATTGAAATATTAAATCCCAGGAAGTAGTTGTTTTTTCGTTAGAAAATGGTCAAGCTTGGTTTGGAAACTACTAAGAGCTTCTTTACCTCGGAGGGAGAGAGTAAAAATAAATTTCAATTTTTAAAGATTGTTTTGTTTTTAGTATTGGCGTATCATTCGTTTTTAAAAACACAAAATGATTTACAATACTAATTGTATTCTCAGTTATTGATCGGCAATATTTAAATTTAAATGTAACAAAAATAATTACTAAAGTAAGTGTAATAAAAATATTAGATTTATTGATTTCTTTATAAATTAATAGTACAGAATTTATAACTTTTTTAGTATATCTACTGATATATTTTGTAAATTTCCAAAAGCAATATTTATGGATTAATATGCTTTGAATGAAATAAGTGTTAGAAATGTATATACAAATTAAATATTATTTAAAGGACAATAAATGAAAGTTTTCTTAAATCTGCAATTTTATTTTTTCCACAACCTCTATTAATAAAAAAAATTGTCTCTATGTTTATATAATATAAATAAGGTTTTAATAGATATATATTAAAAAAAAAGATTTTGGTTAAAGTGTGATCAAAATAAAAATAGACATCGATTGGTCGCCAGCCAGTTTCCCCCAATCCCAAAACGAGCTGGCGAATCACCACGCAGTAGGTCATTAAAAAAAGAAGAAGAAGAAGGTCATAAAACAAAGCAAGAAGTAGGAATAATAATGTAGCATAATTTTATACTTAAAAGAAAATAAACCTATATATTTCGGTGAGAAAAGTATATTAATTATTAACCTAGAGAAAAGTGTGAATGTTGACAAACTGAATTAACCTAAAGTTAAGGATTTCATATTTTTAGTTGATTTTTCCTTACAATGGAGGTAAAACAAGAACTACAAGATGTTTTCAAAGAGGAGCCTAAAGTGGAGGAGCCCTTTCTCCCAAATGAAATAATCAAAGAGGAAATTTGTTTTAATGAAATGGATATTCCTGCTGATGGAATAAAAAACGATTTGTATTCAGTAAAACAGGAAGAAGATGAACTAAAGTTATGTACAGATCAGTTTCAACAAACTTATTTCAAAACTGAGAGTACTTGGATAAGTGATGATGAAGTTGGGAAATGCAACTCCATTCAACTAAAGATTAGAAACCCATCAAGAAAAGGTAAGTAGTATATGAATGATTGACTAGGGATTTAACAAACAATAGTCAATTTGGAAAATTTTTGTGGGTTTTGGTTGTAAAATCTACTATAACAACTTGTCTGGTTTTCAATAAATTTTAAATATATGATTTGAATTGAGTGCTGAATTGATTAAGCCATAAACCACATGGACAATGATTTTAAATAAATGTTTAAATTATTGTTTCATAAAATCTTATGTCATTTGTACAAGAATTTGACATAATCCAATGAAAAAGAATTTTAGGAAACTTTTATTTTACTAAAATAACCATTGTACATTATGAGATATTTAATATTTTTATCTTTCAGTTCCATTCTAATGTATATCAATCTTGCAAGGCTTGGTAGCTAAATGCCTATAGATAATATAACAAATTTTGTTGCTAAAGTTAAGAATACCAAAATCTCAAATTCATATTTTGTAATAGTATGAGAAATAAACCCTTTACATAAAGCTAGGCTATATTCAATTAGAAATTATACATGACACAACTTGACAGTTTTCACAATACATAGCAACAATATAAAGTACAATAAGTAAGTATAAAGTATGTGTGTATAAAGACTCTGTATCAGCAGAACCGATATCATATCATATTTCAAAACAAACCAAAAGTCATATTGAATTGTAAGGATTTTAAGTTAGTTAAATCTGACAGATTCTTAATCAGAAAAATATGAAAAAGTTACTGAATTGTAACATTTTTATTGCAATTTTGAATAAAAAGTTAATAGTAATAATAATAGTAGTTTTATCCAAATTCAGCAGTAAATTAAGACACATGGGTCACTTAAAATTATGTTGCTTACTGTTGTGATCCACATATATCAATAATTGTTGAAGAATAAAAACTCAGGGGTTAATCAATTCTTCATTTACCTATTCCCTTGGCTAATTTGCAAAACTGTTACACTGATTGTAAAACTCTTGCAATTATTCTTAAAATCTCTTTCTACATATATGTTTTTAACAATAGTTGTCTCTCAGGAAAAAAATAAGTTTTGATATTCTAAAAATAGCTAAATTTTCAAAAACAGGCAGTTTCTGAGTGAAAAAGTAAAACTAAAACTTATTTCCTTTTGAGACTAACAATTATTCTAGTGAGCTTGCCATAACAAAAAGACACCATATGTTCAATACTCCTTTATGGACATTTTCTGTGAGTGGAAGGTGTTCATTCAGGGTACATTCATAATCAATTCACTGGCCAAGTGTCACTTTGGCATGCAAGCTAGGCAAATCCAGTGGCAGCTCGTGGTATTTGAAAGTAGTGAGGCACAGTTAAATTTTTTTTTTACAAAGTTAGAATTTAAAGTTAGTCTAGTGGTCACTCTACTTTGTCAGTTGTGTAATACCATTTGTAAAAAAAATTATAACATTAAATTTAAAAAAATTAAAATTGTTTATAAACCTTGGGCTATGTTATCGAACAATTTCATCAACTTGCCAAGAAAAAAACAAGGAATTTAAAATATTGTCTTCAATTTTCTTATTTACAACAAAAGCAATTGAATCAATGAATTCGTTTTGAATAGTTTTGGATGTTCCAGAAAAACCGATCTATTATCATTATCATATTCTAAAAATGTTTTTAAATTTGTGTCATATTTGCTAAGAAGAATAACTAGCTCTTTAAAATTCCCGCGATTTAATGATTCATTAGATTCATCATGCTCCCTAAAAGGTAACTTGCCTACAGAGATATAATGTAATATCTATCAGACTTTTCAAAATTTGTCGATTCTCTTGTCAGTTTTCGTTAATTTTCGTGTCACCTTTTAAATTTACGGAGAGGCCTACCTCAAACACAGTTTTTACGCGCTATGTAAAGTTAGATTCGACTGTGTCGTACAGAATAATTGTAATACGCTAGACAAAGAAACGCGACGTCCGCAGAGAGGCCAGCCTATATCCATATACCACCTAAAGCAAAAATGAGATGGATGATATTTATAGTGAAACGCGGCTGTACCGAGGGTGAGGGCAAGACCGTATTTTACTAATTTAATAATAATTCTAAATGATATAATAATGAATGTAAATAGTAAATTAATATAAATTTGTGATTTATTTAATTTGCAAATTATTGGTGAGGCACTGCCTCATAGGAGAAGCCGCCACTGGGCAAATCTATTTCAGTGTGATAGTTCACAACGTAATTTGACGCCAGAGTGGAAGTTGAAGTGATCGAAATTTCTTACAAGCCGCAATTCATATTTCAAGTTGTCCATCTTTAATAAACTCCGGTATATACTGCTATAAAGAATAAATCCAAATTATGCTTCATCCATAAGGGTTATCTCTGACCATTTGTTTGAAGGAGACAATAATTTCGTACCGACTTGCGTACCAAAGTGTCACTTGGCCAGCGAATTATTACGAATGTGAATGTAGCCTAAATGTATTTTAGAGATTTCTGAAGCATGCGCAGTAGGGATAAAAGTTTTGGAACACTATAGAGAAATAAATATTATTGGCACTGTAATGTAAACATGTCTCTTATTTGAGGCTTCACGTCAGCGAAAGTACTGAGAAATAGTATTTATTTATTATTCTAAAATTAGTTGCACGTCAGTGGTTTACTTGTTTTTGAAGTTTTTATTACTTCGCGTTGATTGGGAATTAAGTATAGTATATTTTCAATACAGTATTCAAAAAGAAGTACAGCTTAAAATCAGAGAATATAAAATACTTCTTATGTTCTGTGAGTACGACAAGTATATTTTTTAAAACATGGCGCTTTGAGACCTGCGCAAACAAAAAAGTAATTGTCAGAATCTGGAAGTTTCGCTACTTGTTTGTTGGTATATTCTTTGATAATATCCTCTACTGTTGTTGTACATTTTTTTTGTAAGTGAAACATTTTGACATTTTTAATGAATGATTAATTCGTCAATATACAACGAAATATTTTGTTTTAAATTGCAGGAAGTTCGACGAGAAAGAACTCTACAAAGTATTGGAGTTCACAGAGGGGTATCTTAAGTTGTGGGTTGTGTGGAAATATGTACAGCAGAAGATTTGAAATTGTATCGCACATTGCACAGCAGCATCTTCTAAAAAATAGATTTCAGTCAAGTGACCAGAAAGCAATGAAACAAAATGTTAATTATAAACCGTTGAAATGTCGAATTTGTGCTAAATCGTTTGAACTAGAAAGTAGGTTAGAGATTCACATGAATTCCCACTCGGTCGAAAAACAATTTAAATGTGAAATTTGTTCAAAATCTTTTAGCCAGCGAAGCAATTTGAAAAGACATATTATGCGTATTCACACCGACGATAAACCAATTAAATGCGAACTATGTTCGAAATCGTTTAAGGAAAAAAAAGATTTAAAATATCATATGAATATTCATACGGGTACGAAACCGTTCAAGTGTGATATTTGTTCAAGATCTTTTAGGGAAAAAGGTAAATTAGTTCAACATAAACGTATTCACGAGGCTGATAATCCATTCATATGTCAAATATGTTCTAAATCGTTTGAAGTAAGAAGTAGGTTAGTGATTCACATGAATTCACACTCGGTCGAAAAACAATTTAAATGTTTAATTTGTTTAAAATCTTTTGGTGTGCGAAGCAGTTTGAAAAGACATATGGTTATTCACACAGGCGATAAACAATTTAAATGTGAAATTTGTTCCAAATCCTTTACCGCAAAAACTAGTTTAAACTACCACCTTAGTATCCACACGGGTGTAAAGCAGTTCAAGTGTGACATTTGTGAGAAATCGTTTCGGACTGAAAGAAAATTACTTGAACATAAATATGTTCACCAATCTGATTATCAATTCAAATGTGAACTTTGTTCTAAAACGTTTGAACTAAGGAGTTGGTTAGAGATTCACATGAAATCCCACTCGGTCGAAAAACAATTCAAATGCGAAATTTGTTTCAAGTCTTTTACCAGAAAAACTGGTTTAAATGACCACCTGAGTATCCACACGGGAGTAAAGCAATTCGAGTGTGACGTTTGTTTGAAATCTTTTCGCACTAAAGGAATTTTACTACAACATAAAAGTATCCACCAATCTAACAATCCATTCAAATGCGAAATTTGTTCCAAATCCTTTACCCAGAAACATTGTTTAACCTACCACTTGAATATACATACAGGTGTCAAGCAGTTCACGTGTGACATTTGCGTGAAATCCTTTTGGGATAAAAGTAAATTGATTCAACACCAACGTATCCACCAATCTGATAAACCATTCAAATGTGAGATTTGCTTAAAATGTTTTAACTTCTCCAGCAATTTGAAAATACATATGCGTATACACGCAGACGAAAAGCCATTCAAATGTGAAATTTGTTCAAGATATTTTAGCCACCGAAGATACTTGAAAAGACATATGTTAGTTCACACAGGCGATAAGCCATTCAAATGCGACATTTGTTGCAAATCTTTTACTCGAAAAAATGATTTAAATTGCCACCTGAGTGTCCATACGGGTGTAAAGCAATTCGAGTGTGACATTTGTCCGAAATCGTATGGCACTAAAGGAAATTTACTTCAACATAAACGTATCCACCGATCTGATAATCTATTTAAATGTGAGATTTGTTTAAAATATTTTAGCCTCGAGAGCAATTTGGAAATGCACATGCGTATGCACGCAGACGAAAAAGCATTCAAATGTGAAATTTGTTCAAAATCTTTTAACCAGCGGAGATATTTGAAAAATCATATGTTAGTTCACACAGACGAGAAGGCATTCAAATGTGAAATTTGTTCAAAATCTTTTAGCCAACGAAGATATTTGAATAAACATAGTACGTTAGTTCACACAGACGTAAAATCGTTCAAATGTGAAATTTGTTCCAAAACGTTTAAGGAAAAATATTCTTTAATTCGTCACGCACGTCTGCACACTAGTGAACACTCGCTAGATGTCGATACCTGTCTGCGAGTAGTATAAATTCCCTTTTATTTGCATAACAATAGAGATGGTCTTAAGTATCGACTTGAGTATAGTCGGTGCATTGTTGCCAACCCAGTTCGCTGAAAATTCCCAATTATGTGGAAAAATCCCTAGAATTCCCTAGATAAAAATTAATTACAAAAATAATGTACGAAAATACTTTATTATCACAAAAGTTTAAAAAATACATATAAATGGAAATACATAAAAAGGAATTAACAAAAATAAAAGTTTCTAAACTAAACAAAAAAAAAACAAAAATAAAATCTCATGGCATAAATGAACATAGAAATAAAAGGCTTTCAGCTGATGCTGTAAAAATTAGAAAAAGACAAATACCTGTATAAACATTTAACATATTTGAAATTCATGACTGAAATTTTAAAAATTGAACTGAAAACATCCAACATTGAAAATTCCCTAGATTTTAGATAAAATTCCCTTTTTTCCTATTGTAGGAAAAAATCCCTAGAACTAGGGAATAATTCCCTAGGTTGGCATCACTGAGTCGGTGCAAAACAAAATTTGATACACGTCATCATAATTTTACGTCGACACGTATGGACAGTGTTGCCGGACTCTTATAAGTTTACAAGATTTAAAGATCGATTCGAATAAAACTATCCAAGACAACTTATTTGTATCTACTACAACAAGAATAAGACCATAATGCTCTCACTGTTCGTGGATGATGGATTGATAGCTGGAAAAGATGAAGATGAAATATACCAGTTATATACAACCAAAAGAATCACTGTAAAATGTACACACCTGTATCAATAAGTATAATTAAACAGTATCATGTTATATTTTTTTAGTCTAAATAAATAAATTTTTGTTTTAATTATAGTATTTTTTTAAAGCTACTCTGCATAACTGAACAATAACGTATTGTATCAAATATTTGTTACAACAAAGTAATAAAGTGTTTCTAAAAATTTGCATTTAATGTAACCAAAATTTAAAAAAATAAAACTTCAACAAAATTATTTAGTAGTCGTGGATAAAGTATAGTATTCTACTCGCGTGTAGTAGCTATTATTCGCTCGGTGATTTAGGCTACGAAACGCAGGCTTCAGCTGAATGATAGCCATCATTATAAGCTCACTGAATAATATACTATTATTATAATTATTAAATCTTTGTTTATTATTATGTATAAATATTACTTGTTTCTTGTTTTTTTTTTTCTACAAGTTCCTTATTTTCCAATAATTTCGAAGAACATTTTGAAAATGGCATCCCGCCATAAAATATTAAATCTAGAAAATATTTTTGTATTAAAATTAATTAAAAAATAACTATATATTTCTTAAGATGCCCTGAAATTATTTAAGAGGTGACAACATTGTATTACCGACCTCAACACTTGTGGTCGCTCAATAGAGTCGAATTAGTGGAAGAATCGGAAAAAATTAGTGCAAATCGAGAGTAATTTAGTGGTGAAGAGAAGAGAAAATTGGAAGAAAAGAATGCTTAAGAGTCAAACAAGTAAGATTGTTCATATAATTTTGTAATGGATTTTTTACATTACAAGGTCCGAAACACCTAGCTCCTGAAAATGACAACTATCTAATTTTAAATATGGCGATTCCAGATATGCACAAACCAAGAACGATAAACATTTACCAGGATTGCCTAATCGGGCTGATTTGTCCGCCAGCTGTGTGACGTCACTGCAGTCCTTCATTATAACGTTTACCATATAAATGCATGGAAATAATAGGAATTAGACAGTATTTTTATGATTTCTGTAATACTAACGTACCACTATTTGGATTTTTAAGATTAAACACTTATAATTTATAATAAATATTCTCATAAAATCGTTTTAATACGGCCGAGGACTGCAGTGACGTCACGTGCGATCGATTTTTTGGCGAACGTACGTCTTATGGGATTAAGCAATCCTGGTAAAATGTTTATCATTCTTGTGCACAAACAAAAATTAAATTAAGAAAAGTTGGAAGTTTCTTGTTAGTTGATTATTTGATTAGTTATTTGTATCATGGTTGTCGAGGGTTTTATACCACTGTTATAGAAAATACATACACATTACTGTAGGTACACAATCAATGGAAACTAACTTCATATTATGGAAATTGGTCTCGACTGTCATTAGCCACTCTTTATCGCGGTCTCTCCAAAACCAAACACTCGATTTGAATCACCACGCAGTGGTGATTAAAAAAAGAAGAAGGAGAAGGTTATAAGGCAAGAAGGCAAAATTTTCATTTTCTATATACAAACTTTATTACCTATGTACATACCTTGAGATGATTTGTGGTACATACAGACAATTAAACCGATATATTTCTGTGTGAAAAGTGTATTATTCTTATAGAGAAAAGTATGTAAAAAGCAACGATTGGACATACTGAATTTTGTCAAGAATTTAATTTTTTAGAGAAATTTTTCATTATAATGGAGGTGAAACAAGAAGTTTTCTTGGAGGAGGCTAAAGTGGAAGAGCACTTTCTCCCAAATGAAATTATCAAAGAAGAAATTTGTTTTAATGGAATGAATATTCCAACTGACGTAATAAACAACGATTTGTATTCAGTAAAACAGGAAGTAAATTATCCAAAGTTATGTACAGATCGGTTTCAACAAACTTATTTCAAAACTGAGATAAATGATGATGAATTAGTTGGGAAATGCAACTCCGTTCAACTGAAGTTTAAAAACCCATCAAGAAAAGGTAAGTAATATATGAGTAATTGACTGTAGGGATCTAATGAACAGTA
Source organism: Ophraella communa (assembly GCA_035357415.1). Lineage (NCBI taxonomy): Eukaryota > Metazoa > Arthropoda > Insecta > Coleoptera > Chrysomelidae > Ophraella > Ophraella communa. The sequence continues at coordinate 29,718,649 of CM068992.1, read as the reverse complement.
ATACACTTCAAAATATTTACATTACACCAAGTAAAATCTTTTTTAATTCAGCACTCATTTTCTAATTACTTTGATTCTTGTAGGTATAAGTTTTAATCTCAGCTTTAATATTTTATACATCAACTATATAAACTTGTCTATGTATCAATTTCAAATATTTGATGAATTGATCATGACAAATTCATTGAATCAAAAAAGCCACATTGCCAAATTTTGACACAATCCAATAAAAAAGAATTATTAGAAATTTTTATTACTTTTATCAAGATAACAGTTGTCCATGGTGAAGACATGATTAACCTGATTTAATCTTTTTATTTTTCACTAGCATTCTAATTTACATTCATCTAACTTTGATTATTTGATTTTATTAAAAGATTTTTGATTTTGTAATGGTTTATTGCATTTGCTGCAGAGTTTTATACAAATAACATAACTAATAACAAAACATAGCTAAATTGAATTAACAATTGGTTTTGGAACAATGGAGTTAAACCTAATTCGAGGTTTGGTAAGAATGTCTGCAAGTTGCTTATTTGTTGAGCAGTAAAGTTGTATAATATACAAAGTTACAAAGATATTATCTTCATTTTTAATTTTCTTACATATACATTTGCATCTGACATCAATGTGTTTAGATGTTCTGTTAAGAAAACTCCATTTTTGATAAGGCATATAGCATTATAACATTTTTATTGCAAATAGGCAAAAAACAATGAAATATTTTTTAGGGGGTATGTTTAACTAGGCCAATTGCAATAATTGTATGAGGTAAGAATGTTACTGTTTTTGCCACATTTTGGATACTATGCATCCCCTTGATTTGTGAAATCTTTTAAAGCTTTCACTTCAAATGCTCATATATATGCATTGGGTACATTAGCAGATCAATAATTCTTGCACTAGGGCACTGAACAAACATTTTTTGACCTACTACTCATATCAAAGCTTTGCTTTTGGTATTAAATCAAAAAAATCGAATCAAATGTATAACAACAAAGAAATAATCAACACTTTATCAACCAAAGACCTTATGACAAAATGTTAGTTTTAATTTACATACAAATTCCCAAATTCGTCCACTCTGTGGTGATCGCGAATATTTTTAAAAAGATGGCATTTTAAAAACTGCGCAAACAATTTATTGACAGAATCTGGGATATTAGTTGGGATATTGTCCCAACTAAAATGAATTATGGTGGGTAGAGGTAAAGAGGATCACCTTGTATAGGAATAATGTCGAAAATCCAGCGGTAAAGGGGGAAATGTAGATGGCGCGAGAGTAGCAGAAGGGTAAAAAGACAACGTGAAGTCAGTAACATTACATAGGTTATAAACAGAGTGAAGTGAGCTGGGTTGAAAAATTTAAAATTTTTCATAACTTGTGTGGTTAAAAATGTTGCAGTATTAAAAATCTCAACTATTTACGTTGTCAATTGAAATTTAGTAAATATAGCCTATCTATAAAACTCCTGAAATAACGTCGATAGTGATTGGATTTTTATAAAAATTTCATTAAACATTAAGGGAATTAATACAAATGACACTACAAAGCACTACAGGAAAAGTAATATTCCAAGGTTTATTATCCAAACAATTTAACGTCAATAAAGGAGTAAAACAAGGAGATGCAATATCCCCAACAAATTTTAATTTGGCACTTGAAGGCATCATACAAAAAGCAAAGCTGAATGATAAAAATATCATGATGAATAAGATCCAAGTAATGGCATAATATATGCTAACTACCTCACAATTGTAGCCAAAACAAAAAAAGAGTTAATAAACGCGTTAGAGAAACTGGACAAAAATTCGGATTGCAAATAAATGAAGACGAGATCAAATCAAAATGAGGATAGACATTTAGGTAAAAGTAAAAAATTATAGGTACGAAAGTGTATCGACCTTCAGCTATTTAGGAACATTGATAGAACAAACTAAAAAAGAAAGGTTAAAAGAAATATTTTTAATAGGAAACCAAGCCTTTGTTGTAAATAAGAAGTTACTAATACTTAAAAAACAATTTACAAAAAAGTTTACGAAAATGTATTGAAGTAAACGGTGGTCACTTTCAACATTTAATGAAATAAATGAAATTATTGTTTTTTTCTTTTCTTTTTCCAATTAAATTGTATTCTTTGAACAACCTATGTTTTATTTAGGTAATCATTTTTAAATACCGGCGTGGCAAGCAGTATTAAAATAGCAATATCTTGAAAACGACTTAAAATATGGGAATTGAACAAGTATACCTTTTTTGTTTCAAAATGATGCAGTTTTTATTATTTTGTAATAAAATGCACATTATACAGGGGGTAAAAAAAATACCGCTGATCTATCAAATTTTAACTGTGTAACTAGCGCCCTCTAGAAGTATTATTAAAAATTAAGGCAATATCGTACTTATTACTATTAAAAATCATAGTGTACCAATTTTGAGACCAATACATTCAGTTGTTTTCTAAATATTACGAATTTCCAAAAATATTTTGTCAACTTTAACGCCCCATATCTCGCTTACTATTAACATTTTACTGGTGCATGTTTGTATCAAACGACTTATATTTATCACCCCTTTCTACAGTTCTCATATTGTCCATTAGTTATGGGATTTCTGATTTAAATTGCAGGAAGAACGAGAAGAAACTCTACAAAGTATTGGATTTCACAGAGAGGTATCTTGATTTGTGGGTTATGTGGAAATACGTATACCAGAAAATTTGAAATTGTATCGCATATAGCACAGCAGCATCTTGTAGAAAAAATATATCGGTTAACTAAAAAGGGAGCAATGAAACAAAATGCTAATGATGGATTAAAAAGGGAATTTGGTCAAGAATTAAAAGATACGTTTTCTGTACCACCGCAAAAAAATAATTTATCCAATTTGGAAAAACAATTTAAATGTAAGATTTGTTTAAAATCTTTTGATTTAAGAAGTAGGTTGGAGACTCACATGCATTCACACGCGGTCGAAAAACAATTTAAATGTCACAATTGTTCAAAATATTTTCGCTATCTGAGCCATTTGAAAATACACATGCGTATACACACAGACGAAAAAGCATTAAAATGTGAAATTTGTTCAAGATCTTTTAAACACCGAGGCAATTTGAATAAACATATGTTAATTCATACAGGCGAAAAACCGTTCAAATGTGAAATTTGTTTAAAATGTTTCAGCCAACGACATACTTTAAAAAATCATATTTTACTTCACACAGGCGATAAACCATTCAAATGCGATATTTGTTCCATATCTTTTACCCGTAAAAGTGGCTTAAATTACCACCTGAGTATTCATACACTTGTAAAGCAGTTCAAGTGTAACATTTGTGAGAAATATTTTAGGGAAAAAAACACCCTGAATCAACATATGTCAGTTCACACAGACGAAAAACCATTTAAATGCGATATTTGTTTAAAATCTTTTAGGTATCGAAGTAATCTGAAGTCACATAAATTAGTTCACACAGGCGAAAAACCATTTAAATGCGATGTTTGTTTAAAATCTTTTAGACAGCAAAGCAGTCTGAAAATACATAAATTACTTCACCAGTGGAAAGCCTGGAGATAAAATTTGGGTAGACATATGTCGTGTTCCAGGGTGTTACTAGATAAAATTATTTCATTAATACAGTTCTTTATTTCTATCCATCTTGTAACCATAATTGGTCCCAAAAAGGCAGGAAGCCGATTTGTGACCATATTCCTCCAAAAAGGCAGGGTGCCAATTTGTAGTAATATATATCCCAAAAAGGCAGGAAGCCAATTTGTAACACTAATTACTCTCTCGAGAGCTGTCCCGGCTTATGAGACCTTTTAACTCAGGAGTGGGTACGCTCCAGCTTAGCGACACTCTGGGTTGCGTTCATAAAGTTTACTCTTTAACTCAGAGTTAACTCTATAGCGTTCAGAAATCTGAGTATGATCGGAAGTACATTCAGAGTACGGCGTTCATAAATTTAACATAGTTAACTCTAGAGTTAACTCTGTTAACTCATATCAAAGAGGTGAGTAGAAATTAACTCGACATGCGCGTGATGAGTACCTACTTATTTTAACGAAAACAGGAGATAATTTGTGTTCTGTGAGGTATGAGATAACCTATAGATAGAAAGATTCATTATGATATTAAGCACAGATATTAAAGCATTATATAAAACTTACCTTAATATTCAGCAATAAGCTTTTGGCAAAAGAAAAAATAAAAAATAAATTAATTTCTTCACGTTTTCTGCCATTTTTCTAAAATTACGTTTTTATAGTTTCAACTTTTTAGATTATAATTTTAAATAATAGTGGCCAATTCAACTGTATAGCACTGTTTACTCCGATCGTTCATAAAGACACCCAAAGTAGTATACTCATAGAGTTAACTCTTACTTAACCCGACTCTCCTTAACTCTACTCGGAGTAAAACTTTATGGGTGAGGGCGCCACTGCTTTAAATTCGACAAAATTTAATAACTAGGTGTAAAGCAGAACACCTTATTTAATTTAAAGTTTGACTAGAAAGAAAAAATGAATATTAAAAATATTTTGACTACTTTAACACAACAATAAAAAAACTAAAATACTGATACCGATAGGCAACCACACACCGCAAATCTGTGGGTTTAAAACAAACACTCAAGCAAAGAATTCAAATTTATTTTGCCACAAAAGGTTAGGTACTTAGCTTAGGGTTTCGGATTTCTCCCACAGCGGTATGTGTACGGATTCGGTTGGTTACAGATATTGGCGACTTCTATAGGAAGGCAGACCTGGGGGACTTCTCCGGAGAGTTAGAACTTCAGGTGTAGTCAGCTGGATCGGTGCTTTATCGGTAACTTGCTAATAATTTGCGATAGTTTCAACGGTAACTTGGAGCTAATAGTTTGCGATAGTTTCAACGGTAACTTGGAATTATTTTTGAGGTAATCTGGAGTTACATTTGACGGTAACTTGGGGCCGTATAAATCTGTGAGAGAATAGTGTATCAGGAAAAGGAGTATCAAAAAATTATGGAATATGAAAATTGTTGGAGAACGGACGGCAATTGAATTTGATTCCTTACTATCATTTTATTTGCCGGGCACTCAACAATGTTCATATTTTTATTATTTAACAAATGGTATGAAATTAAATAAAATATGTGTGATAATGGTTAAACTAAAAAATTTAGGAATGATTAATAGTGAGTCGTTACTAATCAAAACTTGGTTCAATTTATTATAATCTATGTTCTGAAACTTGTGTTCTTAGTTTCTAATTAAAAAGTCTTATTTTTAATAAAAATATTATAAATTGTATATGTCAAAAGTTGCGTTATTGATTGTTAATTTGTTTGAAAGTATTAGATACTATCGATCACTGAATATATTGAAAATACATGCATTTCGGCATGCCAGCACGTGGCTGAATAGCAAAAAGGTTAAATTAATGAAAAGTATTATAAAATATATATATTAAACGTTAAGTTATTAATTATTAGTTCATTTAAAAATATTAAATAATGTCGATTACTAATTATATTAAAAATACATGCATATTAACATGAATTGCCACGTGGCTAAATAAAAAAGGTTCAATTATGGCTTTAGTTATCTATGGAAATATCTAGAAATTATTATTTTGAAATGCTATTAATATCTGTGTTCAACTGAGTAATAAAGATAAATTGATAAATGAATTAAAATGTCTAATAATAAAAATTTTGTACTTACAACGGCTAAGATAAGAATTCGTTAATACGCAAAATGATGTTCTTTCTTTGAAGGCAGAATGCTAAAGGGAATAGTTCTCTCTGCGTTAAAATTATATTAACGGTTCATTTTCGTTAGGGGAGGAATTCGAGCGTTCTGATTGGTTAGTTTTTAACGGGTTCTCAACGTTCAAAAACGGTTGTGTCTATTGGTCGTCCGAAAGGTATTTTTTTAATGGTTTGAAGTCGTGGAATAGTGAAAAATGTTTATCATTTATGATTAAGTGTAGGATTTAATTATACGTGTGATTATATTAATTTTACGCTCGGAACATGTCAATGAACATGTTACAATCTAACCTTAATCTGCTAGTTTTAGAGGGAAAAGTGAAGTCTGTGTCCATTCTTTTTCCCTTTTACCTCCGAACTATGATGAAGTGGCTTATCGGCCACTAACAATATACCACAGACCTAGACCTAACAGACCCATCTCGTTAATGGCACAAATTGAATACTCGTGCGCGAACCAACTCCCACTCTCGTAGTTCCCCCTAAATATTCGTGCCCCTTATAAAATTGTGTTGGTATGACATGCAAAAGTAATCAGTAATCCAAAGAGAAGTCTAGGTACACACACAAGTCGTTAATATTAAAGACACAAAGACAAGAACGAAATAAAAATCAAAACTTCTCCTTTTTGTGGTTTATGGCCTGGGCTGCCGCGGCTATACGGCAAATAGAAGCTAGCTTTTGACAGCTAAAAGGTTTATTTCATTTAAATTGTGGTATTCCTGGGTAGCAATACGTTGTGTTCTATGGTAAGAAGTAGTCATATTTTAGCAGTGGAAGGGGAAAATTCAAAAATATTTGCGCATGAGTATTCAATAAAGAGATAGGTGTATTATCATCAAGATTTCATAAAAGTCTACCCTTATTATAAAAAGAGAAATAAAAACACTATTTAATATCAAATACCCAATAATATAATAAACCAAACAAATCCTGCCTGCCTACCTACCTGTTCGATGCATAACAAAATAATTTGATGCCTAAATTGCCTAGTCAAATCAGTATTTTTTGACTTTAGTTCGATCCCGAAATCTGCATCGGACCATCGCGAATATCTCAAAGGAAAAACGAGTCGCATACACAGCATTATACACTAGCGTGCATAGAAATCGGCCCAATGTACGAGGGTTGTCTGAAAAGTTTGCGACTAAACAAACATACTAGACATTTTTTCTTCAAATTAATTTTTATTTTTCTACATAGTCTCCTTGTAAGTCTATACACTTCTCCCAGCGATGCTCCCATCTCTTCAACCCGTCCAAATAGTACTCGGCGTCTTTTTCTGCAAAATAGTTGTTTACGAAGGTGATGGCCTCCTCATTCGACGAAAATCTCTGTCCTCCGAGCGCAACTTTTAGCTTAGGGAACAAAAAAAGTCGCTTGGGGCTAGATCTGGTGAGTAAGGAGGGTGGTCAAGCAGTTCAAACCGTAATTCGTAGATTTTCGCCATGGCAACCGCTGAGGTGAGAGACGACGCATTGTCTTGGTGAAAAAAATTTTTTTTTCTGCAAATGTGGCCGTTTTTCCGCAATTTCTGCCTTCAGCTTGTCAAGTAATGATGCGTAGTATGCTCCTGTAATGGTTTTTCCTTTTTGAAGATAATCGATTAAGATAACTCCATGACTATTCCAGAAAACAGTTGCCATCACTTTCCCAGTCGAAGGAACAACCTTTGCTTTTTTTGGAGCAGATTCCCCCTTCGCAGTCCATTGTTTTGACTGTGTTTTTGTTTCTGGAGTATAATGGTGTATCCATGTTTCATCTACAGTAATTAATCGGCTCCGAAACTCTGATTTTTGCGCCTAAACTGCGCCAACAGAGAATTGGAAATGTTCATTGGAACACGTTTTTGGTCCAAAGTGAGCAAACGCGCGGACAGCTTTCTTATGCCTAAATCTTGATTCAATATATGACAAACACGTTCTTTGGATATGTTTATAGCCTCTGCTATCTCTCTAATTTTAACGACGGTTGTCTAGCACCATTTTGGTGAACTTGAGCGCCATTATCGTCAGTGGTTGCAGTTTTTGGACGTCCCGAACGTTCATCGTCACCCAAGCTGGTACGGCCACGTTTAAATTCAGCAGCCCAAAATTTCACGGTGGTAAATGATGGTGCAGAGTCCCCGTACACAGCGTGCAACTCGTCTTTGATTTGCGTAGGCGTATTGCCTTTCAAAAACAAATATTTAATGACAGCTCGATACTCGATTTTTCCATTTTCATAAAAACACTCACATCGACTCACTCAAATACTTTCATAAAGTCTCGTCTCGCAGCCCACAGTCTCGTCTCGCGCGATAGTTTCGCCAAAGTGTCGTCGTATGTACAAGGTGTTCATTTATAATTTGCATCCTTTTTATGTTATTTGCGCATTTGATGACTCTCGCACGGTACGCGAGACGAGACCGAAAAAAGTTGACTCTCGCAGACGAGAGGGCTGTAACTAGGTTTTTTTATTATTACCTTTGCTTTATATTAACCACTAAAATGTCGACTATTTTTGAACTTTTGACCAATCGGAGTCAATTTTTTTATTCTGGCTTAGATGGAAAAAGCTGTTCATAACCGAACAGTGTTGGACTCATCACCGCTAGGATGATGTCTACCGACCAAAACCACCTCAAAACTCACTGTTGGCCCCGTCTCGGAATCACTACCCTAGCATAGAGACGATTCCAAAAATATCGCGACAGCTCCAGTAAAATTCGGCAATGTGGGGGTATTCGCCGACGATCTCCGATCGATGCGCGCCGCAGCGCAGTCGAAGTTCTCCAGCACCTCTTCATTCTTCCAGTATCTAAACGCGTGTCCCACATCATCTTCCATTTCACACCTTTCACTTACTCCAGTCCCTCTTTTTCCAATCTTGTAAAGATATCCTGCTCCTGACCCATGCCCAGTTAGAATCTGTGTCAAGAAGTAGTTCACTTCGCCGAATTTCCTATTCATCCATTCTCTCCTATTGCCAATTGATATTTTTAGCCATCTTCATACTTTTTCCACCTTATTTTCATTTCCTCAATCTTCTCTTCGTCCACTTCCAATCCGTATTGCTCTACACAATCTTTCTTATCAGCTACTATTTCACTTGACCTGATATTAGCGACTATCTCCCAAGAGAATTAGTGTTGTTTGCTTTTATTTCTTATTATTAGTTTAGTTGTATTTCTGATGTTCGTGTTCGTTTATAAAGTTTTGTTGTAATTTACCTATAAATTTTAAATAAAGTCAAAATTGTGTCTTCATCAAATTGATATTAAAATATTCTCGAAATTTAGACAAAGCAGAAATAACGGCTGCTAATGCTCACTTTCCGTCCTTGTGCAAACAATGTGGACACAACCCACGACACAACCAATCTAACTAACCTAACTTCATGATGTAGGTAAAAGATAGAGACCTCGATTGGTCAAGAGCCAGTCTATTTCTCTGCCTCTCCCAACCCAAATCGAGCTGGCGATTCACCATGCAGTGATATAAAAAAAAGAAGAAGAAGGTTATAAATTTTGGGGTCCGTCGTAGAATAGGGAGACACGAATTTTGCAAAAAAAAATATTAACACTAAAAAGGGACTGGTTTCTATAGTAAACTTTCGTAAAAAAATTTGCGGGTTATCCAGTATTTTCCGAGAAAAATGGAATCAAAAACTCAAATTTTGTAGGTTAAATACACAAAACATTCACTGTTCAAGGTACGTTATGTCATGTAGATACCAGCGTTGCCACATCTCTAAATAAAACCTAAATATTAGGAAAATATTTTTTTACATTATAAATATATAAAAAAAAATTGATAATAAAATATGAAATATAGAGAATATTACTAACCAAAACTAATCGGTCTTTTTGCTTATTTTGAAGAAAAACAAAGATAAGCAAGCACGCAAAATTAAGTGACGGGTGGCGATGCTATCCTAATCCAACCTAAAATAACGTAACTCAACCTAATCTAACCAAACCTAACCTAACCAAACTAAACTTTACCTTACATAACCTATACTAATCAAACCTTACCTTACCTAACTTAACCTAACCTAACCTAACCTAACCTAACCAAACTAAACTATACCTTACATAACCTAACCTAATCAAACCTTATCTAACTTAACCTAACCTAACCTAACCTTGCCAACTTAGACAAGGAAAGAGAGAGGACTGAGCATTCGAATCAATTTGTGTAACCCATTTGCCACCAAACTAATGGCGGTCAATATTGACATAGGCGTATCATACGATTTTTCTTATACGATTATTAAATAAGCAATTTCATTATTTCGTATTACAAATCTAATTTAAAAAAGTCTTTAAATATGTATACTGCTCCAAAAAAAAAGAACAATCATTTTAAAACATATTTATTTAATAAATATTACAATTTTAATCTATTTTATCTATTTTAAATATATGTTTTTGTTCCACGCCACTGCAAAACTATTACATCTATGAGAAAATAATAACAATTAAATGAAAAATAATCTTTAAAACTGAATGAAAACAATGTTCAAAATGTATGTACAATTAATTTAAGTTATCGTACATAACATATGTAATTTAGTTAAACATCTATTACCTGAAAGCTGTAATATTAATAAAAATAAATTTCAAGGAAATAGTTGTAAAATACTTCTTACCTATGAAATGAAATTCCTTGCTCTTTTTTAGCACTCTGACTATTGCACTTATAAGCTACACAATTAACCATTTTAAAATGTCTATTCAGTTTATTAAAAAAGGTGAAAATTAATAAAAAACTAAAAAAATACAATTCGATGTTCCAAATTTGTTTGCCACCAAACGTTTGAAAATTGGCTTCACTCTCACGCATAAGGTTTTCATTGCCATGCGCTGTCCTCTCTCTTTCCTAGTCTAAGCTTGCCAATAAATAGTGGAAGTTTAGTTCAACCGTTTAGTTGTTTACTGTTCTTAGTAGGATAGACTTCCACAAAGTATAGGTTACTACAATCAATTTTATTAAATTTTTCTTCTTTAACCAAGTCACCATTCCGGCGTCATTTTTGTTATGTATATTCACTATATCTAAAATATTTTTAATTTCCATTTTAACTTCAAAAATAAATAAAAACAAGTAATTAATAGTCTAACCAACAATTGTGAAAAAAATATGGCAATGTTGGAATGTTAACGTTAGACAACTTAAATTAAATGTCAACGTCGAAACAGTATATTGTCATAAAAATCGTGGTAAATTTTTAGTTCCATGTGAAGAAATAATTCTAAAAGTGAGGTTAATCAATGGTTTATTAAAATTTATTGCAATATAAATTAAATTAGCTTATAAAACTCAATTTTTTGCATATAATTTGAGTTAAAATATTATAAAAAGTAAGTTACTTTAATTTTCAAGTTATTAAATTTCGAAATTCGTGTCTCCCTATTGTTCACCGAAACCAAATTTTGGTTTGAAAAGTGTATCTGGCGGATGGTTATGTAGCCACCATTCCGCACACCCTGGTTGCCGCGATACTAAAAGGTGCAGGCCAGGCACCAGCCGATGACAGATGTGCCGTGCGTTCCAGGGATGACAGTCGACAGATGGAAAAAGGCGGTTCGTAACCTATGGTAACAAGGTTTTATTTCCCTCTTCGATATTTTTATTAAGTTTGTGTAATTTAAAGGCAATAAATAAGTAAAAACTATTAAGTGTCCTTAATTTTTGGTCAAATGGAGGTGAAACAAGAAGTACAAGATGTTTTCATGGAGGAGTCTAAAGTGAAACAGCACTTTCTCCCAAATGAAATTATCAAAGGAGAAATTTGTTTAAATGAAATGGATATTACAGATGATGTAATAAAAAACGATTTGTATTCAGTAAAACAGGAAGAAAATGATCTAAAGTTATGTACAGATAATTTTCAACAAACTTATTTCAAAACTGAGAGTACTTGGATAAGTGAAGATGAAGTTGGGGAATGCAACTCCATTCAACTAAAGTTTAGAAGTAAATCAAGAAAAGGTAAGTAATAAATGTGAGTAATAAAATAATTGTAAACTCATTTGAAACATTTATGGTTCTTGACACTTTTTCCAAGTAAAATCTTAATTAATTCAGCACCCATTTTCTAAGTACATTGATGGTTGCAATTTATTCTTTTACTCTTTAACCAATCAATAATTTTAGGCTTATTGAAAGATGGTATTTCAATGAGCTGGGAGTGACATAATCTATTATAATGACTAATGGATTAAAGTTTATAACTATTAGATACCTACTTTTTGTTAGTTGGAATATTCTTTGATAATATTGTTTACTGTTCTTGTATCACAAAATATTTTATATTTAAAATATTTTGTAGTTTTTAAATTGCAGGATGTTCTACAAGAAGGAATTCTACAAAGTGTTGGATTTCACAGAGAGGTATCTTAATTTGTGGGTTATGTGGAAATATGTACACCAGAAGATTTGAAATTGTATTGCATATAGCACAGCAGCATCTTTTAAAAAAAATACTTCGGTTAAGTAAAAAGGGAGCAATGAAACAAAATGTTAATTGTGTATTAGAAAGTGAGTTTGGCCAAGAAATCAAAAATACATTTTCTGTACCTCTTCAAACAAATAACTTATCCAATATGGAAAAACAATTCAAATGTGAAATTTGTTTGAAATGTTTTGGCCATGGAAAAAATTTGAAAAAGCATATGCTTATTCACACAGGCGAAAAACCATTTAAATGCGATATTTGTTTAAAATCTTTTAGACAGCAGTGCCATTTGAAAAGTCATCTGCTTAATCATACAGGCGATAAACCCTTCAAATGTGATATTTGTTCCAAATTATACACCTGTAAAAGGGGCTTAAATTACCACCTGAGTATCCATACAGGTGTAAAGCAGTTCAAGTGTAACATTTGTGAGAAATCTTTTAGGGCAAAAAACACTCTGAATCAACATATGTCAGTTCACACAGGCGAAAAACCATTTAAATGCGATATTTGTTTAAAATCTTTTAGGTATCAAAGTAATCTGAAGTTACATAAATTAGTTCACACAGGCAAAAAACCATTTAAATGCGATATTTGTTTAAAATCTTTTAGACAGCAGTGCCATTTGAAAAGTCATCTGCTTAATCATACAGGCGATAAACCCTTCAAATGTGATATTTGTTCCAAATTATACACCTGTAAAAGGGGCTTAAATCACCACCTGAGTATCCATGCAGGTGTCAAGCAGTTCATGGGTAACATTTGTAAGAAATCTTTTAGGGAAAAAAAAACTCTGAATCAACATATGTCAGTTCACACAGGTGAAAAACCATTTAAATGCGATATTTGTTTAAAACCTTTTCGCACTCGAGGTAATCTGAAGTCACATGAATTAGTTCACACAGACAAAGAACCATTTAAATGCGATCTTTGTTTAAAATCTTTTAGACATCAAAGCAGTCTGAAAAAACACATGTTAGTTCACACAGGCGAAAAACCGTTTAAATGTGAAATTTGTTTAAAATCCTATACACAAAAAACTGCTTTAAATTACCACCTTAGTATACATGCAGGTGTAAAGCAGTTCAAGTGTAACATTTGTGAGAAATCTTTTAGGGCAAAAAACACTCTGAATCACCATATGTTAGTTCACACAGGCGAAAAACCATTTAAATGCGATATTTGTTCCAAATCTTTTACCAGTAAAAGTGGTTTGAATTACCACCTTAGTATACATGCAGGTGTAAAGCAGTTCAAGTGTAACATTTGTGAGAAATCTTTTAGGGCAAAAATCACTCTAAATCAACATATGTCAGTTCACACAGGCGAAAAACCATTTAAATGCGATATTTGTTTAAAATCTTTTAGCAATCGAGGTAATCTGAAGTCACATAAATTAGTTCACACAGTCAAATAACTATTTAAATGCGATACTTGTTCCAAATCCTTTACCCAAAAAAACTAATTTATATAATCACCTGAGTATCCATACAGGTGTAAAGCAGTTCAAGTGTGATATGTGTGTAAAATCATTTTGGACTAAAGGAAAATTACTTCAACATAAACGTATCCACCGATTTGACAAACCATTCAAATGTCAAATTTGTTCCAAGTTGTTTGACAAAAAAAATTGTTTTGCCTATCACATGAATATGCACACACGCGAAACACAATTTAAATGTGAAATTTGTTCACAATCTTTTATCCAGCAATCCGATTTAAAAACACATAAATTAGTTCACACCGACAAAAAACCGTTAAAATATGAAAAATCTGGAATTTGTTCCGAAACATTTAAGACAATTATAATTTTAAAATTTTAATTAATTCTTCACCAAAGTAAACACACTTTAATCGTACATGTGAAACAAAGCCTCGTTGCTGTAGAGGTAGAAACCTGTCTGCGAGTAGTAAAACTTCCCTTTTATTTGCATAACAATGGAGATGGTCTCCATCGTCTTGGAGGGGCATATATAGCCCAAGGAGTAGTTTCTATCAGTAGAAATAATTTAAGTATAGACTCCTCCTCGTATTATGAATTTTATTTTCATTTATTTTCGTCTTTCAAGGAAATTTGGGTAATCTTCCAGTTTAACTATCCGCCTAATGCGCATGCGGCCATTTGAATTTTCAAGAATAATTTTATTGGTCGATAAGAGCGGCAAACTTTAAATCTCAAGCTACGTTGCCACATTTGTATGAAAAAATAAACTGAGTGAATAGACATTGGAAATACGAAACATAATAAGCGTTAAATTAATCAGAAGAATTAATATAATATTTTATTTATATATTATTTAATTTTAATATAATATTGGTATGCTATCACCCAGAACCAGGCCACCGCTGGCTGGTATTTCCTGTAAACGAGACTGTGCAATACACTTTTATGCTTCACTTCTATCTTCCTTAAAAGGGCAAATATATTTAGTTTTGGGTAAAGTTACCACATTTATTATTTTACCCCAAAGAACCCGCAATAATATGCATTATTTAAAGTGGTATTTTTATAGTTTCTACTGCATTTTTTATAGTAGTTAATATTTTTCATTAATATAAAACAATAATAAATTAAATAATTGCTGTTTTTAGCCTCTAATTTATTGCTTATGAATTTGAGCAGAAAAGCTCTCTATTAACGTGCGTCTTTTTTATAATCAAATTTACCAAATCAAAACTAAATTATTCGGTTTCATGAAAAAATATTTGAACTGACAACACTGCGCGGCTGTCAAGTGGCCGTGCATGCGCAATAGGCGGATGGTTAGACTGGAAGATTACCATATGTTTATATATTTAAATAAATTGTAATTATTATAGCTAAATAAATATTACATATTGTAATGAAATACATTATTACCCCACGTTGGTAAGGGAATTTATAATGTTTTTATTTTAGGGTGATATATTTTATTATCAATGTTTTAAATTGTATATTTTTTTATAATAAAACTTTGACTTACCTTTTCTTTGCTATTTTTCAATTAAATCGTCAGGATCTGGCGATGCTAATTTTAGATACGTTTAATAGGTTTAATAAAACAAAAAAAGAATTCACATATTTATTATAAAATAATAACTATAGTATATTATTCAACGAGTATATAATAGATATTATATTCGAGTAAAATATTATTTTTGTCCACGACTTTCGTTTTGATTTAGTCCTCTTTGTACTAATCTCTTATTGAAATCAATAGCTAGATTTTGTTTGGAGAAACTTAAAAATTGCTTAACTACGCCACTGATATAATGGCTGTTTTAAAGCAAGATCTAGAATGAAAATTATTAAACCGCGTTATCCAAATACTAGACTGAGTAATTACATACTTCAATATAATTACTCAGAGATAACTCTTAATTATTTAAAATAAGTAAAACTACAAAGACCATTGTATAAAATCACTGGTTTACCTTTGAAATGAAGTTCCCAACCTCCTGTGACTTCGGCATCCGTAAGCACCACAATTCATCATTTTCAGTTCAAAAATAAATCACAATCCCAGGAACTCTGCAAAGTATTGGATTTTACAGAGAGGTATCGTGATTTGTGGGTTATGTGGAAATATGTATACCAGAAAATCTGAAATTTATTGCATATAGCACAACAGCATCTTTTAAAAAAAATATATCGGTCAAATAACCAGGAAGCAATGAAACAAAATGCTAATGATGGATTAAAAAGTGAGTTTGGCCAAGAAATAAAAAATACATTTTCTGTACCACTTTATATAGATTGGTCTCGAGCCAGTCTATATCGCGGTCTCTGCTAAATCGAGCTCTTAAACCACCATAAGGTAAAGTCATTAAAAGAAAAAAGAAGAAGAAAAAGTTCAAATAAAACAAGAAAATTTGTTACCTACGAAGAAAATAGAATAATTTTTTACATAAATGTAGAGAGTAAATTAAACCAATATGTTTCGGCAAGAACAGTATATTATGGGTATATATTAATTATCAACTTAGAGAAAAGTGTGAAAAGAGTTAACGTGTTAACAAACTGAATTTACCTGTGGTGGAGCATTTAATATTTTCAGTGAACTTTTTCTTGCAATGGAGGTAAAACAAGAACTACAAGATGTTTTCATGCAGGAGCATAAAGTGGAAGAGTATTTTCTCCCAAACGAAATAATCAAAGAAGAAATTTGTTTAAATGAAATGGATATTCCAGATGATGTAATAAAAAACGATTTGTATTTAGTAAAACAGGAAGAAAATGATCTAAAGTTATGTACAGATCATTTTCAACAAACTTATTTCAAAACTGAGAGTGTCTGGATAAGTGAAGATGAAGTTGGGAAATGCAACTCCATTCAACTAAAGTTTAGAAGTCAATCAAGAAAAGGTAAGTAATAAATATGAGTAATAAAATAATTGTTAACTCATTTGAAACATTTATGGTTCTTGAAACTTTTTCCAAGTAAAATATTTAATTCAGCAACAATTTTCTAATTACATTGATAGTTGCAATTTATCCTTTTACTCTTTAACCAATCAACAATTTTAGGCTTATTGAAAAATGATATTTCAATGAGCTGGGAGTGACATTGTCTATTATAATGACTAATGGATTAAAGTTTATAACTATTAGATACATACCTACTTTTTGTTAGTTGGAATATTCTTTGATAATATTGTTTAATGTTCTTGTATCACAAAATATTTTATATTTAAAATATTTTGTAAGTAGTTTTTAAATTGCAGGATGTTCTACAAGAAGGAATTCTACAAAGTGTTGGATTTCACAGAGAGGTATCTTAATTTGTGGGTTGTGTGGAAATATGTACAGCAGAAGATTTGAAATTGTATTGCATATAGCACAGCAGCATCTTTTTAAAAAAATATTTCAGTTAAGTAAAAAGGGAGCAATGAAACAAAATGTTAATTGTGGATTAAAAAGTGAATTTGGCCAAGAAATAAAAAATACATTTTCTGTACCTCTTCAAACAAATAACTTATCCAATATGGAAAAACAATTCAAATGTGAAATTTGTTTGAAATGTTTTGGCCATGGAAAAAATTTGAAAAAGCATATGCTTATTCACACAGGTGAAAAACCATTTAAATGCGATATTTGTTTAAAATCTTTTAGACAGCAATGCCAATTGAAAAGTCATCTGGTTAATCATACAGGCGATAAACCCTTCAAATGCGATATTTGTTCCAAATTATACACCTGTAAAAAGGGCTTAAATTACCACCTGAGTATCCATACAGGTGTAAAGCAGTTCAAGTGTAACATTTGTGAGAAATCTTTTAGGGCAAAAAGTACTCTGAATCAACATATGTCAGTTCACACAGGCGAAAAACCATTTAAATGCGATATTTGTTTAAAATCTTTTAGGTATCGAAGTAATCTGAAGTCACATAAATTAGTTCACACAGACAAAGATCCATTTAAATGCGATGTTTGTTTAAAATCTTTTAGACAGCAAAGCAGTCTGAAAAAACACATGTTAGTTCACACAGACAAAAAACCGTTTAAATGTGAAATTTGTTTAAAATGTTTTCGCCGTGGAAATAATTTGAAAAAACACATGTTAGTTCACACAGGTGAAAAACCATTTAAATGCGATATTTGTTTAAAATTCTTTACCTGTAAAAGGAACTTAAATCTCCACCTGAGTATCCATGCAGGTGTAAAGCAGTTCATGTGTAACATTTGTAAGAAATCTTTTAGGGAAAAAAAAACTCTGAATCAACATATGTCAGTTCACACAGGTGAAAAACCATTTAAATGCGATATTTGTTTAAAACCTTTTCGCAATCGAGGTAATCTGAAGTCACATGAATTAGTTCACACAGACAAAGAACCATTTAAATGCGATGTTTGTTTGAAATCTTATAGACATCAAAGCAGTCTGAAAAAACACATGTTAGTTCACACAGGCGAAAAACCGTTTAAATGTGAAATTTGTTTTAAATCCTATACACAAAAAACTGCTTTAAATTACCACCTTAGTATACATGCAGGTGTAAAGCAGTTCAAGTGTAACATTTGTGAGAAATCTTTTAGGGCAAAAAACACTCTGAATCAACATATGTCAGTTCACACA
This sequence comes from Ophraella communa, assembly GCA_035357415.1. Classification (NCBI taxonomy): domain Eukaryota; kingdom Metazoa; phylum Arthropoda; class Insecta; order Coleoptera; family Chrysomelidae; genus Ophraella; species Ophraella communa. Next base: position 29,700,397 of record CM068992.1, on the reverse strand, counting down.
GGCGAAAAACCATTTAAATGCGATATTTGTTCCAAATCCTATACCCAAAGAACTGCTTTAAATTACCACCTTAGTATACATGCAGGTGTAAAGCAGTTCAAGTGTGACATTTGTGAGAAATCTTTTAGGGCAAAAATCACTCTAAATCAACATATTATGTCAGTTCACACAGGCGAAAAACCATTTAAATGCGATATTTGTTTAAAATCTTTTAGCAATCGAGGTAATCTGAAGTCACATAAATTAGTTCACACAGTCAAATAACTATTTAAATGCGATACTTGTTCCAAATCCTTTACCCAAAAAACTAATTTATATAATCACCTGAGTATCCATACAGGTGTAAAGCAGTTCAAGTGTGATATGTGTGTAAAATCATTTACACAATTTAAATGTGAAATTTGTTCACAATCTTTTATCCAGCAATCCGATTTAAAAACACATAAATTAGTTCACACCGACAAAAAACCGTTAAAATGTGAAAAATCTGGAATTTGTTCCGAAACATTTAAGACAAAATTAATTTTAATTTTAAAATTTTAATTAATTCGTCACCAACGTAAACACTCTTAAATCGTACATGTGAAACAAAGCCTTATTACTGCAAAGGTAGAAACCTGTCTGTGAGTAGTAAAACTTCCCTTTCATTTGCATAACAATGGAGATGGTCTCCATCGTCTTGGAGGGGCATATATAGCACAAGGAGTAGTTTCTATCAGTAGAAATAATTTAAGTATAGACTCCTCCTCGTATTATGAATTTTATTTTCGTCTTTCAAGGAAATTTGGGTAATCTTCCAGTTTAACTATCCGCCTAATGCGCATGCGGCCATTTGAATTTTCAAGAATAATTTTATTGGTCGATAAGAGCGGCAAACTTTAAATCTCAAGCTACGTTGCCACATTTGTATGAAAAAATAAACTGAGTGAATAGACATTGGAAATACGAAACATAATAAGCGTTAAATTAATCAGAAGACTTAATATAATATTTTATTTATATATTATTTAATTTTAATATAATATTGTAATGCTATCACCCAGAACCAGGCCACCGCCAGCCACTGCTGGCTGGTATTTCCTGTAAACGAGACTGTGCAATACACTTTTATGCTTCACTTCTATCTTCCTTAAAAGGGCAAATATATTTAGTTTTGGGTAAAGTTACCACATTTATTATTTTACCCCAAAGAACCCGCAATAATATGCATTATTTAAAGTGGTATTTTTATAGTTTCTACTGCATTTTTTATAGTAGTTAATATTTTTCATTAATATAAAACAATAATAAATTAAATAATTGCTGTTTTTAGCCTCTAATTTATTGCTTATGAATTTAAGCAGAAAAGCTCCTTATTAACGTGCGTCTTTTTTATAATCAAATTTACTAAATTATTCGGTTTCATGAAAAAATATTTGAACTGACAACACTGCGCGGCTGTCAAGTGGCCGTGCATGCGCAATAGGCGGATGGTTAGACTGGAAGATTACCATATGTTTATATATTTAAATAAATTGTAATTATTATAGCTAAATAAATATTACATATTGTAATGAAATACATTATTACCCCACGTTGGTAAGGGAATTTATAATGTTTTTATTTTAGGGTGATATATTTTATTATCAATGTTTTAAATTGTATATTTTTTTATAATAAAACTTTGACTTACCTTTTCTTTGCTATTTTTCAATTAAATCGTCAGGATCTGGCGATGCTAATTTTAGATACGTTTAATAGGTTTAATAAAACAAAAAAAGAATTCACATATTTATTATAAAATATTATTTTTGTCCACGACTTTCGTTTTGATTTAGTCCTCTTTGTACTAATCTCTTATTGAAATCAATAGCTAGATTTTGTTTGGAGAAACTTAAAAATTGCTTAACTACGCCACTGATATAATGGCTGTTTTAAAGCAAGATCTAGAATGAAAATTATTAAACCGCGTTATCCAAATACTAGACTGAGTAATTACATACTTCAATATAATTACTCAGAGATAACTCTTAATTATTTAAAATAAGTAAAACTACAAAGACCATTGTATAAAATCACTGGTTTACCTTTGAAATGAAGTTCCCAACCTCCTGTGACTTCGGCATCCGTAAGCACCACAATTCATCATTTTCAGTTCAAAAATAAATCACAATCCCAGGAACTCTGCAAAGTATTGGATTTTACAGAGAGGTATCTTGATTTGTGGGTTATGTGGAAATATGTACACCAGAAAATCTGAAATTTATTGCATATAGCACAACAGCATCTTTAAAAAAAATATATATCGGTCAAATAACCAGAAAGCAATGAAACAAAATGCAAATGATGGATTAAAAAGTGAGTTTGGCCAAGAAATAAAAAATACATTTTCTGTACCACTTTATATAGATTGGTCTCGAGCCAGTCTATGTCTATATCGCGGTCTCTGCTAAATCGAGCTCTTAAACCACCATAAGGTAAAGTCATTAAAAGAAAAAAGAAGAAGAAAAAGTTCAAATAAAACAAGAAAATTTGTTACCTACGAAGAAAATAGAATAATTTTTTACATAAATGTAGAGAGTAAATTAGACCAATATGTTTCGGCAAGAACAGTATATTATGGGTATATATTAATTATTAACTTAGAGAAAAGTATGAAAAGAGTTAACGTGTTAACAAACTGAATTTACCTGTGGTGGAGCATTTAATATTTTCAGTGAACTTTTTCTTGCAATGGAGGTAAAACAAGAACTACAAGATGTTTTCATGCAGGAGCATAAAGTGGAAGAGTATTTTCTCCCAAACGAAATAATCAAAGAAGAAATTTGTTTAAATGAAATGGATATTCCAGATGATGTAATAAAAAACAATTTGTATTTAGTAAAACAGGAAGAAAATGATCTAAAGTTATGTACAGATCATTTTCAACAAACTTATTTCAAAACTGAGAGTGTCTGGATAAGTGAAGATGAAGTTGGGAAATGCAACTCCATTCAACTAAAGTTTAGAAGTCAATCAAGAAAAGGTAAGTAATAAATATGAGTAATAAAATAATTGTTAACTCATTTGAAACATTTATGGTTCTTGACACTTTTTCTAAGTAAAATCTTATTTAATTCAGCACCCATTTTCTAAGTACATTGATGGTTGCAATTTATTCTTTTACTCTTTAACCAATCAATAATTTTAGGCTTATTGAAAGATGGTATTTCAATGAGCTGGGAGTGACTAATGGATTAAAGTTACATACATAAAGATACATACCTACTTCTTGTTAGTTGGAATATTCTTTGATAATATTGTTTAATGTTCTTGTATCACAAAATATTTTATATTTAAAATATTTTGTAGTTTTTAAATTGCAGGATGTTCTACAAGAAGGAACTCTACAAAGTGTTGGATTTCACAGAGAAATATCTTAATTTGTGGGTTATGTGGAAATATGTATACCAGAAGATTTGAAATTGTATTGCATATAGCACAGCAGCATCTTTTAAAAAAAATATTTGGGTTAAGTAAAAAGGAAGCAATGAAACAAAATGTTAATTGTGGATTAAAAAGTGAATTTGGCCAAGAAATAAAAAATACATTTTCTGTACCACTTCAAACAAATAACTTATCCAATATGGAAAAACAATTCAAATGTGAAATTTGTTTGAAATGTTTTGGCCATGGAAAAAATTTGAAAAAGCATATGCTTATTCACACAGGCAAAAAACCGTTTAAATGTGAAATTTGTTTAAAATGTTTTCGCCATGGAAAAAATTTGAAAAGACACTTGCTTATTCACACAGGTGAAAAACCATTTAAATGTGATATTTGTTTAAAATCTTTTAGAGATGGAAGCAATCTGAAGTCACATAAATTAGTTCACACAAATGAAAAACCATTTACATGTGAGATTTGTTTTAAATCTTTTAATCATCAAAGAGGTTTGAAAAAGCATATGCTTATTCACACAGGCGAAAAACCGTTTAAATGTGAAATTTGTTTAAAATATTTTAGACATCAAAGCAGTGTGAGAAATCACATGTTAGTTCACACAGGCAAAAAACCGTTTAAATGTGAAATTTGTTTAAAATCTTTTAGACATCAAAGCAGTGTGAAAAAACACATGTTAGTTCACACAAGAGATAAACCATTCAAATGCGATATTTGTTCCAAATCCTTTATCAAACAAACTAATTTATATAACCACTTGAGTATCCATACAGATGTAAAGCTATTCGAATGTGACATTTGTTTGGATTCGTTTCGGACGAAAAGAATATTACTTCAACATAAACGTACTCACCAATTTGACAAACCATTCAAATGTGAAATTTGTTCAAAATCTTTTAACCAGCGGAGATATTTGAAAAATCATATGTTAGTTCACACAGACGTAAAAGCATTCAAATGTGAAATTTGTTCCAAATCGTTTAAAGAAAAAAAATCTTTAAGTCGTCACTTATCTCGTATACACATCAGTGAAAAATCACTTAAATGTTAAACGTGAAACAGTTGATTGTTTACACAGAAATAAAACGCGCAAATAATAATTATTACAAATATTTTCCGAGGATTATGGGCTATTTGTTACAAATGTCCAAACAGAAAACCGTCATGAAGTACTGATGATGACCACATAATAATCTCGAAACCTGTCTGCGAGTACTACAACTTCCCTTTTTATTTGCATAACAATGGAGATGGTCTCATGTATCTCTATCATATAACCCATGAAGTAGTTGTTTTTTCTTTAGAAGACGTTCAAGCCTGGTTTGGAAACTATTCTAAACCTTAGAGGGAGTAGAAATATCATATCTAATGAATTTTAATTTTGATCTGGATTTCCATTTTCTGATTCAAAAGGTCTCCAAAACGCTGCCATAATATATGTAACTAATTTAAGGTTATCAATTAATATGGGCAAAAATTACAATACCTAAACCAATTATTAAAAATGAATTACCGAAACAAAGATATATCTAAAGTTAATACTTAACTGCCCCAAATAAAATCTGGACCATCCGCCACCGCACTAGACACTGACTTTACGAGTTATAAAAAAACTGGCGCAAAAAAACAACCCGAGACCACTGCACGCAACAGAATACAGTCAACAACTACCGGTCTAGGAAGAACTGGGTTCCGACTATACAGAGTGGATGTTTAACGGGACAAATATGTTGTTTTCATGCCATTCTTTCTACTTTGAAGCCTAGTAAACTAACTCACTCTGTATAACACTTTTACGTTGTGTTTATTGTAGAGATTCATCTTAAAATATACACAGAAATACAAAGATTTTTATATTAAGATGAATTAAAAAATAATTATATACTTGTTAAGATGTCCTGAAATTATTTATGACAACCTTGTATATTGTTTCAACCCTTCGAGGGAGTCGCTTTGCCACCCTTTAAATACGAGACGAGACAGAGATGATGCTCGAGGGGGGTGTGAACAATGCACGCCATATTTTTGTAAACTGTAAAGTAATAAAGTTAATTCAAAGTAAAACATACAGTCCGTTAATTATTACCAGGGTCAACAAATCTAGAGTAGTTTAGTGGTGAAGACGAGAAAATCGAAAGAAAAGATTGCTTACAACCAGTAAGACCGTTCATATTATTATATTTTAATGGTTATTTACATTACAAGGTCCGAAAGCGAGGTGTGTTTGACTTCAAAAACACCTAGCTCCTGAAATTGACAACTATCTAATTATAAATATGGCGATTTCAGATATGCACATACAAAAATTAAATTAACAGAAGTTGGAAGTTTCTTGTTAGTTGATTCTTTGATTAGTTATTTGTATCATGGTTGCTGTTGCTATAAATAGCAACCACTGTTATATAAAAAATTACATACAAGTTGCTGTACACAACCAATCGAAACTAACTTCATATTATAGAAGATATAGACCTCGAGCCAGTCTTTATCGCGGAGAGCCAAATCGAGCTCTTAAACCACCACGAAGTAAAGTCATTAAAAGAAAAAAGAAGAAGAAAAAGTTCAAATAAAACAAGAAAATACACAAATTTTGTACATATATGCAGAGAGTAAATTAAACCAATATGTTTCGGCAAGAATAGTATATTATAAGTATATATTAATTATTAACCTAGAGAAAAGGTGTGAAAAGAGTTAACGTGTTAACAAACTGAATTTACCTGTGGTGGAGCATTTAATATTTTCAGTGAAATTTTCCTTACAATGGAGGTAAAACAAGAACTACAAGATGTTTTCATGCAGGAGCATAAAGTGGAAGAGTACTTTCTCCCAAACGATATAATCAAAGAAGAAATTTGTTTTAATGAAATAGATATTCCTGCTGATGTAAAACAGGAAGTAAATGATCCAGGGTCATGTTCAGACCAATTTCAACAAACCTATTTCAAAACTGAAAGTGTCTGGATAAGTGATGAAGAGGTTGATAAATGCAACTCCTTGCAAATAAAGTTTAGAAGCCCATCAAGGAAAGGTAAGTAATTAAATCAATGTATACCTACCAACTTAAAACATTTATATGTCTTGACACTTTTCTAAGTAAAATTTTATTTAATTCAGCACCCATTTTCTTATTAGGTACATTGATTCTTTTTTAAGATTTAATCTCAGTTTTAATATCATATGCGTGAACTATATAAACTTGTCTATCTTTCAATAAATTTTAAATATTTGATTTGATCATGATGAAACCACTTGGTTATATATAAACATTAATGTTTCATTTAATCTTACACCCTAGTAGTTGAAAAAATCCAATTAAAATAACAAAATAGTGTCTTTTACTTGCTTGTTTTTTAGTTGAAGTATGGTTAAGAAAAGAATTATTGGAAACAGTTAACATTTTTCTATTTATTTACTAAAATAAACATTGTTGATGGCAAGGAGATATTTAATCTTTTTATCTTTCAATAAAAATCTAATGTATATGTATATCAACGTAGCAATAGCAAGGTTTGGTTTAAATATGACATGGTTTCTTTAATATATAGCTAAAGGTCTATAGTTAATATAACAAATTGTGTTGCTTATTACTAGGAGTATTAAAATCTAAATTTTTTATTTCAAATTAAACCAAATGTCATATTGGATTTTAATAAAACAATTTAAAAATTTTCCTGGGTATTGGTCAAAATATATCTTTATTTATAGTAAAACTGGCATCACAACGTTTTAGCCATGGACCATCATCAGGTATAAAAAGAAATACTAAAAAGTTCTTAAAGCACAATTGTTTTATTTAATGTGAGGTCAGGAAAATTCCAATTATATTGGATTTTAAGTATGTCATTTTATTTAACTCTGACAGCTGTCAGAATTATAATCAGAAAAATATAAAAAAAGTTACCACATTGTGTCATATTTATTGCAATTTGGAATAAAAAAAATAAAAGTTATAATAATTTTATCCAAAATTGGCAGATGGGTCATTTAAAATTGTGTTGCTGGTTGCTTACATACTCTACCAATATGGGGGAGTGTGGGACACTTGTACTCCTTACCTGTGTGGGGTAAGGGTGATACAAGGAATATCCCCAACATATCATCTGCCTTTTTTAAAAGGCAACTAAAAGAGGAGACTGTCTGGGTGGTTACAGGAACAAGAGAACATCCCAGGTGAGATGTTTTTGAAGGTCAATGACATTTAGTCACTCTTCAGAAAAAACTGCAACAAAGAATAAAATGGACAAATGAAATAAATGGGTATACCTACCACAGCTTTCTTGTTTTAACTAAAATACAAATGAAAAATTCCTTATACAGCAAAGAACTACATGCACAAGTAGACCATTCCCAGAATTAAGACAAAAACTATTGCAAAATTTACAAATGAATAACAACAAATCAGAATCAAGAATGATTTGAAGAAACCTACTTCCATTGCAATGGAACCTTACCATATCATAGACCCAAACTTCCAAACTCAAATCCAAAATCATCTCTCAAATAAATATCATACAAAAAATGCAAACCAATTGATAAATTCATGTTTCAAACTAAAATATTAGTTTTATTTAACTTTAAAACGTCTACACACATTTTGGAAAAGAAATAATGACTAATAAAATGAGAATTATAAAATGATTAATGAAAGATATTTTATGAGATAAATCAATGACCACTAGATGGCGCTGTCAATTTTCAATATGGCCGCTACGAGGGTGAACAACAAAATTTTAGTTCATGCTTTGCATCTATCGTTGTTGCTGTGTACGTGTGAATTTCCTATTTTTTCATTATACATGAGTTTTTCAATAAAAAAAAAATACATTACACTACAAGGTTAATGACACACTGATGTGTTGTTCACCCTCATTTGACCTTCCCAATAGATGTCGCCCACTTTGAAATTTTCGCGAATAGGTCAAATGTTGAATCTGGAACCATTGGCGAAACTGATACTGAATTGAATTGTCATTTACCTTTTAAGTTGTGGTGGTTTTTTCTCTATATTTTCCTTTTTTTTTGAGTTTTTTTCTCTTTCAATTCTGACTCTGTAACTTATTTCTTCTTCGCCAAGAATGGACTGGGTACTAATTAATAGATAAGTTTCAAGTAAAAAAAAACATCAACGGTTTTCGTACAATTTTTTTTGTTAAGAAATGCCATTCTACATGTTGACTAGTTAATTAAATAAAAGCACCTTTTTGGTACAATAATTCTGCTAGCAAAGGCAGTTGAATTTTATGATTTAGACTGCCAACATGAGTGATATTTTCCGTTCCAGAATAATAGGTTTAATTCAAGAAAGCCAAAGGTTCTTGGCAAAAGGAATTGGTATCTCGTACAGGCAGCATTGCCTGAAGAATTTTGGAATTCTATGGTTATTTCTGACGAGACAAGAATTTGTTGTGTTGCCCTGGGATTATGTCTAATGGTCGCACAGAATTACTGGCTCATGTTCGGTGAACAATGACTGGTGATAGATACCTCAGGGAGATTTCACCATAGCTGTAAATGAGTATCTAGAAACCGAAGGGATCGATCGTTTGGACTGGTCCAGTTTATCGCCAGACATGGATCCAGAACATGCTTTCCAGGGCAGTGGCAGTACGCAGCTGGTTAATGTCGCTCAGGAGGAATGGCGCAAACAAAAAGTAATTGACAGAATCTGGGAGTTTTCTTTGTTGGGATGTTCTTTGATAATATCCTCTACTGTTGTTGTACATTCTTATTGTGTAAAATGTATCATAAAACGTTTTAAGATGATCAAAATATAACAAAATATTTTTAAATTTAAAATATTTTGTTTTAAATTGCAGGAAGTTCGAAGAGATGGAACTCTACAAAGTATTGGAGTTCACAGAGAGGTATCTTAAGTTGTGGATTATGTGGAAATATGTTCACCAGAAGATTTGAAATTGTATTACACATCGCACAGCGGCATTTTGTAACAAAAATATTTCAGTCAAGTAACCAGGAAGTAAAAACAAACAATCTGAAAACACAAAAATTAGTTCACACAGACGAAAAAGCATTTAAATGTGAAATTTGCTCGAAATATTTCAGCCCAAGCTATTTGAAAAGGCATATGTTTATTCACACAGGCGATAAACCATTTAAATGTCAGATTTGTTCCAAATCTTTTAGTAATCTAAACAACTTGAAATCTCACAATTTGGTTCACACAGACGAAAAAGCATTTAAATGTGAGATTTGTTCCAGATCTTTTAACCATCGATGCAATCTGAAATCACACAAATTAGTTCACACAGGCGATAAACCGTTTAAATGTGAGATTTGTTCCAAATCTTTTAGCCATCGAAGCAATCTGAGAACACACAAATTAGTTCATACAGACGAGAAATCATTTAAATGTGAGATTTGTTCAAAATCTTTTAGCCTGTTATGCCACTTGAAAAATCATATACATATTCACACGGGCGATAAACCATTCAAATGCGAAATTTGTTCCAAATCCTTCACCCAAAAAAGTTCTTTAAATTACCACCTGAGTACCCATACAGGTATAAAACAGTTCAAGTGTGACATTTGTTTGAAATCGTTTTGGACCAAAGGAATGTTAGTTCAACATAAACGAATTCACGAGGCTGATAATCCATTCAAATGTCAAATTTGTTTAAAATGTTTCACCCATCGAGGCTATTTGGAAAGTCATATGTTAATTCACACAGGCGAAAAACCATTTAAATGTGAGATTTGTTTAAAATGTTTTAGCCATCGAAGCTATTTGAAAAGTCATATGGTTACTCACACAGGCGATAAACCATTTAAATGTGAGATTTGTTTGAAATCTTTTAGCCAGCGAAGCAATCTGCAAACACATAAATTTGTTCACGCAGGCGAAAAAGAGTTGAAAAGTCAAATTGATTCCAAATCCTTTAAAGACAAAATCAATTTTAAAATTAAAACGTTAATGAATTCGTCACGCACCTAAGCACACAAGTGACAATCTCAAAAACCTCTTAAATATCTCTCCAGGGCTGAGTTTGAAAAGTACACTATAAGGTATGTGGGCCTAATAAGGCTCACTTAATTTTAACCCTCAGAAAAAAAAACACAATAAATTATATGTTTTGATTTTTTTGCAACAAATCCCTACTTAGATATTTAGGCTTTAGTCAGGATACAAGAAAATCTAATTATTAGTCAAATTAAGTAATAAACATACCTTTTTAAAAAAAAATTGAATAGGGCCTCACTAGGAATTACTGGCCTTAAAAAGGCCCAAGGGTTGGCCCCAAAAAAGCCCTAGGAAGTTTCGAGTATAATCCTTATGGAAAAATAAATATTCGGAAAAGTTTGCTCAAAATAAGTTGGACTTACATCATAATATTTTTATTGGAGTGAAATATACTTATATAATAAAAAACAAACAAAAAAATCAGAAAATCCAAATAATAGTTTTCTTAAAATAAAAATCTACCTAACAGAACAAAACGATAATTCTTGAAAAAAAGAGTATGACTCTTTGCAACCATATTAGTCCCAAAAAGGCAGGAAGCCAATTTGAAACAATATCCTTCCAAAGAGGCAGGGCGCCAATTTGCAGCACTACTAGCTCCCAAAAAAAGATCCCGGCTAAGAGACTCTCCCAAGGAGTGGTTCGACTCCAAGTTAATGCTCACTATAGAAAGGATTGGTGGTATATAAGGGTTAAGGGCGCCACTATCTTTTAAACGTTACGAATAAACAACAGAAAATACATAAAAACTAAGGTGAAAAAGATAGAAACACCTTATAATTAAGCTGAACTTGATGGCAAGAAAATAAACTACATTTAATATCAACCGAACACGCTGCACCCTTAAGACTTATAGTCCATGGGTATATAAATCAAACTTTGAATAAAGAATATTGGTTTATTGATAATAAATTGTAAATTGCCACAGGAATTATAAGTGGAAGTGTATAAACGGACTTGACTTATCTTTAGTGTTTGTGTGATCCAGTGGGCTCCGTTAATCCATCGAGGTTGTAGTTGAAGTATTGGTTGTTGGGGGTTGGTTCTTCATCAAAGGGACTGCTAACGTGGGCTATATTTCTTCAGAAGAAGGACTGCAACTATTGGCTGGATTTCTCCATAGAAAGGACTGCAACTATTGGCTAGATTTCTCCATAGAAAGGACTGCAACTATTGGCTAGATTTCTCCATAGAAAGGACTGCAACTATTAGCTATATTTCATGCTGGAGGTAACGTAGCGGTAACGGTAACCTAGCGGTAACCTAGCGGCTGTATCCTCTGTGATACAGCCAGATAAATGTATTTTCTGAATCTCGTGAACGACTGGTCTCTAGGAGTGGTTTAGTCGGAAAGAGAACGAAGCGTGGCGTTTTGCTAATTTATAAGGGTGCTGACAGGGGCTTCCGGTTACGTTCGTTCGTTTGCAAGGGTTTTGTACGTTCTGTTGTGGGGGGTAAGTTTGACAGTGGTACGGTTGTGTCTAATAATACATTGGGCCGGAATTGATTTTAGAGTTCGGGGGGACGGTGACTTAAGGAAAGGTAGCATGGCGATAGACATGTTACATCTTTATCACCTCCTTTATGCAAAGGAATGATTATGGCTGTCTTAAGGCAAGTAGGAAATATACCAATGTGGAACGACTCATTTATCAAATTTGTTAGAAGATGTAATACACAGTCCGGCAGATTTGCGAACATTTTGAAGCTGGTGTAACTGCAATTCCCTCGAGATACAGCAATCTTTACCGTTTCCTTATCAAAATCGCAGTATTTTCTGCTGCCTGATTTTCTTTTATATGTTCTGACTAAATTTATCCTTAATATCAAGTCACCCCTAAAAAGGAGGAAAAAAATAAAATGATACGCCACTGGGAAATGTTTCTGACTAATTTAGTAGCCATAAAAAAAATACGGGGATATCTTTGCATTCACTATTGTCTATACCCAATAGAAAGTATAACAGTTAATAAATACCTGGTTTTCTACCCGTTTTTTTTTTGGGCAAATACTGCGGGAACAACAAATCTTCCACTGTACTCTACTAACCTTATTTTGAAAGAGTGCCTACTAACGCATCGAATCAGTACATATTTGCTGGTCGCATCTAACAGGTCGGCTGAAAAGTCCCCGGTCTGACCTATAGATCCATTTCATTTTTAGATAGTATCAACCTTCAAAAGATTCGTGTAAAAATTTGACAGCTGTCGGACTATTAGTTTGTGAGATATTGCATTTTTAGTGAAGCAACTTTTGTTATTTTCAAAAATATGGAAAAAAAGAATTTCGTGTGCTTATTAAATATTGTGGAACAAGTTAAGCGTACTTACAGCATTGTGATTTTTACAAAATTTTCAGAAAATGTCCAATATAAGGCGTACTGTTCAGAAAACATAAATTTTTTTGTCGGAAACGCACGAATTTAAAAAAAAAATAACAAATCTTACGATTTTCATGACAATATGCATCAATTGCCATGTTTCTCAAACCATTGTGGATGTGCGTTGACATGCGCAAATGAAAAAGCGTCATCATCGATATGTCGCGGTGTTGTCAAATTGTAAAAATATACAAAAAAATGAAAATTTTGTTAAAAAAATTAGGTTTTCTGAAAAATACACCTAAAATAGAAAAAAACTCAATTGTTAGATTATAAAAGGATACGGTAGAGAAAAAAAGGTTAGAAAATAAACTATTTGTATATTATTCTTCATTCAATTCGTTTTGAAAAAGACTATTAAACGTAACAAAACCTTACTAATGAGCCGTCACGGATATCCACAGCAAATCCTCTTCCCGACCCCTAGCACAGATCAATGTGTAGTGATTATATAAATCGCTCAGCTTAATATCTGAACAATAAAACATATTGAAACATTCATATTTTTTTCACTAAATAAAATCCAACTTGAAAAACAATATTGAAATAAAAAAACAAACATTGTAATTAAGGAAATGTCTCCTCAGCCGTCATAATGTGTTATTGAATCGCCAGGGTACAAGTGTAATATTTATAATTGTGTAAATAAAGTTAAATCTCCACGGCGCGGGTAATTTTTATAATTGTAAAGGGATTTTTCGTATTTTTTCAAAAACTTGTATAAAACATCAACTGACGGCTAAAATAGAATGTGGCAACGTCGGATTGTCATCTCGCTTCTATCATAAGCCTTGTATCCAATAATCATTTTTGCAATAGTCAGCGATATTATGACTCGACTGTCTCAAGGTCATAAATTGAAATAACACAATCTGATTGGTTGTGAATAATTCATGAAAGTGTATTGAAACACACGTATATACTGTCAGAGGAAAATAACAAAAATGTCAGTCAAAACAAGAGTGTAATTTTAAAATTTGTGAGTTAATTTTTAGATAGAAATAAGTGTTTCCGAAAAAAATGTTGTACAGAAAACTGATCAGTGGATGTTAAAGAGTATATAAGCAAAATTTGAAACAAATCGCATTACTGTAAGTACGCTTAACTTATACCAATATTGTTATTTGAAAGGAAAAAATACAGTTGAAGCAAAAAGCTTGGCTTGATAATGAGTTTCCGGACTCTGCGCCAGGAAAATCAACAATCATTGACTGGTACGCAAAATTCAAGCATGGTGAAATGAGCACCGAAGACGGTGAACGCAGTGGACGCCCAAAAGAGGTGGTTACCGACGAAAGTATCAAAAAAATCCACAAAATGATTTTGAGTGACCGTAAAGTGATTATGATCGAGATAGCTGACACTCTAAAGATATCTAAGGAACGTGTTGGACATATCGTTCACGAATATTTGGGTACGCGGAAGCTCTGTGCGAAATGGGTGCCGCGCGTGCTCACAATCGACCAAAAACAGCAACGAATTGATGATTCTGAGCAGTGTTTGCAGCTGTTAAGTCGTAATAAACCCGATTTTTTGCCTCGATATGTGACTATGAATGAAACTTGGCTCCATCACTACACGCCTGAGTCCAATCGACAGTCAGCTGAGTGGACTGCGGCCGGTGAACCGCCACCAAAGCGTGGAAAGACTCAACAGTCAGCTGGCAAAGTTATGGCCTTAGTTTTTTGTGATACACACGGTATATTGTTCATCGACTATTTGGAAAAGGGAAAAACAATCAACAGCGACTATTACTGTGCATTATTGGAGCGATTGAAGACCGAAATCGCGAAAAAACGGCCCCATATGAAGAAGAAAAAAGTTTTGTTTCATCAAGACAATGCGCCGTGTCACAAATCATCGAAAACGATGGAAAAATTGCATGAATTGGGCTTCGAATTGCTTCCTCACCCACCGTATTCTCCAGATCTAGCCCCCAGCGACATTTTCCTTTTCTCTGACCTGAAGAGAATGCTCGCGGGAAAAAAATGTGGCTCTGATACTGAGGTAATCGCCGAAACTGAAGCCTATTTTGAGGACAAACCGAAGGAGTACCACAAAAATGGTATCGAAAAGTTGGAAGGTCGCTATAATCGCTGTATCGCCCTTGAAGGTAACTATGTTGAATAAAAAGAATGAATTTTTTCAAAATATTGTGTTTTACTATGGTAGACCGGGGACTTTTCAGCCGACCTGTTATGTGTAGCACAGTGGTGTGCGCATTTTAAGCAAGAGGGGTAGAATGTATCAAGTCGCCCCGTTTTACGTCAAACGTATTGAACTCAAAAGTATCTTCACGCTGTTACGATCCCCCTCAACAAATAAAATAGTAATTGACAGATTCTGGGAGTTTTGCTTTTTGTTTGTTGGTATATTCTTTGATAATATCCTCTACTGTTGTATATTCTTTTTTTAAGCGAAATGTATCACACAACATTTTGCAATTTTTAATTAATGATTAGTTCGTCAATATACAACGAAATATTTTGTTTTAAATTGCAGGAAGTTCGACGAGAAGGAACTTAACAAAGTATTGGAGTTCACAGAGAGGTATCTTAAGTTGTGGATTATGTGGAAATATGTATACCAGGAGATTTGAAATTGTATCACACATCGCACAGCAGCATCTTGTAAAAAAAATATTTCATTCAAGTAACCAGGAAGCAATTAAACAAAATGTTAATTATGGATTAAAAAGTGAACTCGGTCAAGAAGTAAAAAATACGTTTGAGATTTGTTCAAAATCTTTTAGCCAGCAAAGCAATCTGAAGCAACACAAATTAGTTCACGCTGACGAAGAAACATTTAAATGTGAGATTTGTTCCAAATCTTTTAGACATCGACCCAATCTGAAGCAACACAAATTAGTTCACGCTGACGAAAAAGCATTTAAATGCGAGATTTGTTCCAAATCTTTTAGACATCAACGCAATCTGAAACAACATAAATTAGTTCACACAGGCGATAAACCATTTAAATGTGAAATTTGTTCCAGATCTTTTAGCCTGCTAAGCTATTTGAAAAGTCATATGGTTATTCACACAGGCGATAAACCATTTAAATGTGAGATTTGTTCCAAATCTTTTAGCCTGCTAAGCTATTTGAAAAGTCATATGGTTATTCACACAGGCGATAAACCATTTAAATGTGAGATTTGTTTAAAATCTTTTAACCAGCGAAGAAATCTGAATACACATAAATTAGTTCACGCAGTTGAAAAAGCATTTAAATGTGAGATTTGCTCAAAATCTTTTAGGCTGCTAAGCTATTTGAAAAGGCATATGTTTATTCACGCAGGCGATAAACCATTTAAATGTGAAATATGTCCCAAATCTTTTAACCATCGAAGCAATCTGAGAACACACAAATTAGTTCACACAGACGAGAAATCATTTAAATGTGAGATTTGTTCAAAATCTTTTAGCCTGTTATGCCACTTGAAAAATCATATACATATTCACGCGGGCGATAAACCATTCAAATGCGAAATTTGTTCCAAATCATTTACCCAAAAAAATGGTTTAAAATACCACCTGAGTACCCATACAGGTGTAAAGCAATTCGAGTGTGACGTTTGTTTGAAATCGTTTTGGACCAAAGGAATATTACTTCAACATAAACGTATTCACCAATCTGATAATCCATTCAAATGTGAAATTTGTTTAAAATGTTTTACCCATCGAAACTGTTTGGAAAAACATATTTTAGTTCACACTGGCGATAAACCATTTAAATGCGATGTTTGTTTGGAATCTTTTAGCCAGCGAAGCAATCTGCAAGCACATAAATTTGTTCACGTAGGCAAAAAACCATTTACATGTGAAGAAGAGTTCAAAAGTGAAATTGATTCCAAATCTTTTAAAGACAAAATTAATTTTAAAATTAAAACTTTAATGAATTCGTCACGTACGTAACCACACAAGTGAAAATGTTAAAAACTTCTTAAATATCTCTCCAGGGGTGCTATTCTCGAGTTTACTCGAAAAGTTTCTCATACGAAAGTATTCTCTTAAAAATATGCGCATGCGAATTTAAACCCGTATTCTTGAACAGCACTAGAACAATTTGATAACGTACACGAATATCCTTCGTGTGACTAATCTGACAACACTGTGTTAAAGCAGTGCATCCATCCTAAAATCAAATTTTACTTTAAAGGTTGGTATTGATGTTGGTAATATCTTCGTTTTCTGTTAAATTTGACAGCTTTTATTTGTAAGACGCCCAAACAGTGACGATTGTTCTGTCTCGGTAAACATACCTTTAGTGGTAACCTTACTGTTGAGACCATAGGTTCAACAATTATTTTCTACCTAATTGTATTTTCATTTCTTTTATTCATTTTAAAATTTCTTATCGGCACGCCCATGAATCCTAGAAACACCTGCTGCAAAACTAGACTATTTACCGAGAGAGTGACTATGGGCGTGGCAAGGTTTCTAACGAACAAATTTTACACGCCGAAATCCATTCCAAATTATTGACTCTCGAAGTCAAGTGTTCACGGGAGTAAGAAAAATTTCCGATCCTGATATTTCAACAACAGTTAAGTTGTAACTTTTCCTACCCAATGGGTAAATTTCCATATAATCAAAATTAGTTAATTTTTTTCCTGCAATTTTTGTTTCGTACCAGATAATAACGAATGTACAGTGAGTTTTTTATAGTGATTCAGTGCTTTGAAAACTGCAATAAAAAAAGTAAGATTGTTCCTAACAATTGATAACATTTTACAAACTGAAAGGCTTGTCTACATTCATTGTTTTTTATATGTACTTTCGACGTTTGTTACTTGTATGAGTTTAATACAAATTGTTTACGACAACGTATATTATTTTAATGCTGAACCGGCCTTTTGAAATCCAGTCCACTAATTCGAAGGAAGAAAATTACAAACCCGTGTTGTGGCCAACAGCCCCAACACTTACCTTGTCGTCTCGACAAACAAATGTCAAACTTTATAAATCACAATTATAAATCTTATAAACTGATTTTTGATTATAAAACCTATAGTTTAAGTTATTTGGTTGAGTTTCTAATTATGTTGACAACTGCAAAAAAAGTTAGAACGGTTAATATATCCCAAAAAAGAAACTCTTGTAGAGTATATGGAAAGGAACGTGAAACTTCTTCTGCTTCTTCTTCGATATTCTCCAACATATTTATGGCCGCTATTTGACTCAATTCGTATAATCCAGCCACATTTTTTTGGTTGCTTATTCTCTCTCAGTATTCGATTTTTGAGTTTCTTATGGAGCAGACCCAGTAGAAAATATTCGCATGAAAATATTCTCCTAAGCGACTAAAAAAATCACATTCTATCGATCAAGAATACGCATTTGAAGTTCTCATACGAAATACCAATAAATTCGCATACGCAAATCCTTCTCATGAACTCGAGAATAGCACCCCAGCTCTTCTTTCAGTAAATGATAGAGTTTCTGAACATAGAGTTGCTGCATATAGCTGTACTTCATTTTCTTTTTCTTCTGTTACATGTACTTGATTCTCTTCCCTTTCATTTTGTCTGTAGTTGCGACCACCACCTCTATATGATCTTTCTCCCCTGGTTCTTCTATTGTAACTACACCCTTATCTTTAACCTTGGAACATGACGACTGCCAATATTCAATGTTGCAAAGTACATTAAGTATAAAAAACAATGTGGATATTTCGAAATATGTGAAATTAAAAGCATTTCTGAAAAGTCAAAATGACAATTACACGCCTAAAAATTTTTGTCTTTTAAGGAAATTTGCTTGACGAATGTGTTTTGTATTATATGTTATGTTAGACATATATTAGATATAGTTGATAGTTGTTAGATTTTTAGAAATGTCATTTTTTTGAAAGGTTGTCGCGAATTTGGCAGATAACTGATATATATTTTTTGAATGTTCTTTTTAATAACTTTAGAATAAAGTTATAACAGTTTGCGAGTTTGTTATTCGTAACTTAACATGGTGGCAGCGGTTTAACGAAAGCCCAGGTGTCGGAAGAACCATCCCTGATATAAAAGCATCAAAATGAGTGATTCAGATGATATTCCAACCATTAATGTTAGTAATCATAACATCCCCATTCAGGTGCCTTCACCTGACAAATTTAATTTTAACTCGCCCCAATCATGGCCCCAGTGGCGTAAGCGCTTTGAGAGGTTCATATCAGTCTCAGGACAAGATAAGAAGTCAGATAAAGAAAAAATAAATATTTTAATCTATGTAATGGGAGAACAAGCAGAAGAAATAATGGTCCAATTCCGTAATGCTCCAAATACATATAAGGAAATCCTTGACAGCTTTGAAGCACACTTCATTCCTCGTAGAAATATTATATTCGAAAGATTCAAATTCAACTCACGAACACAACAGCCTGGGGAGTCCATCGAATCCTTCATTACTAGCCTGCACAGCCTAGCTGAGCATTGTAATTATGGTCAATTAAAAGATGAACTCATAAGAGACAGAATTGTAGTTGGGATGTCAGATAAAAAAACCAGCGAAAGACTTCAACTTCAAGCTCAGTTAACGTTGGCAGACTGTGTCCTCGCAGTTAAACAAGCAGAAATGCAAGCTTCACAAAATAGAGAAATTTATGGTAACCTTACACCCATTCAATCGGTTTCAGTAGCATCCAGAAGCTTTAATATTCCTAATATTCATGGCCATAGCTTGAAAGCAGTTTCTAAATCTCAACACTATCAAAGGGAGGGAAAGAGAACTGAAGAAAGAAAGTGTCTATTTTGCTTTTTAGAAAGTCACCCCAGAGAGAGATGTCCAGCAAATAAGTCAATATGTAAGGCATGTAACAAGCTAGGTCATTGGGCTGTAGCTTGTCGCTCATCTAAAATAAGACAAGTAAACATCGAGGAAGAAGAAACAGGTGAAGTAGAAAAATCTGAATTGTTTCTAGGATCTATACAAGTAAATCAAGTGGGTACCGTTAAAGCATGGACTGTGTCTATACATATCAGAAGTCTAGGTAAAAAGTTTGATTTTCTTATAGACTCTGGTGCAGATGTTACTTGTTTTCCTGCTCATCTTCTAAATACATCAAATTTGACTACTTGTAATAAAAACGTTACTGGCCCATCAGGTGAAACTTTAAAAGTTAAAGGTACCTTTAAATCTGATTTAATATGTAGCAATAGGAATCTTTATTCTGAAATATTTGTTATTGAAGGGTTAAATAAACCTATATTAGGTAGGGGAGCAATCCTAGGGCTGAAACTCCTTGAGCTTGGAAGCGAGGTATGTATCAATAATATACGTATTATTGATGAGTCATATATTTTGAGTAAATTCCCAAACTCATTCAATACCGTGGGATCCTTCAAAAATGAATTAGAAATTAAAGTAAGAGACGATATTCAACCTTATGTACAGACTGTTCCCAGAACTGTACCAATTCCTCTACTTAAACCTTTAAAAGAAGAGCTTGATCGTTTGCTCACTTTAAATATCATTGAGCGTGTGAACTACCCTACTGCTTGGGTCAGCCCAATAGTAGTGGTTAGGAAGGGAGATAAAATAAGGTTGTGTGTCGACTATACTAAATTGAATAAGGCTGTATTAAGGTCACATTTTCCTATAAGTAAGGTAGAGACAACTTTGTCTAAAATAAAAAATTCTAAATATTTTACCAAGCTAGACGCGATATCAGGGTTTTATCAAATACGTTTGAAAAAGGAAAGCTATAATTATACTTGCTTTATAACCCCTTTCGGCAGATTTATTTTCAAAAGATTACCTTTTGGTATAAACTGTGCGCCAGAATACTTTCAATGCGAACTATATAATATATTAGGGGATATTGAAGGGGTAGAAATTCATATTGATGATGTACTGGTACATGCTGAAAGTATCGAAAACCATAATAAAATCTTGATACTAGTGCTTGAACGACTTCAAGCTCAAGGTATTACCCTAAACAAAGACAAGTGTGTTTTTGGTGTGACTACACTAACTTATTTAGGACACATTCTTTCAGATAAGGGTGTTTCTATTGATTCTGATCGGATTATTGCTATAGAAAAATTTCCTGAGCCATCTAATAAAACTGAGCTCTTACGCTTTTTGGGTATGGTCAACTTCTCTTCTCGGTTTGTTCCTAATCGCTCTCAAATCCTAGAACCTCTCACGTCACTTCTAAAGAAAAATATCCCATTCGTTTGGGATGTTTCCCAGACGAAATCTTTCGAAGAAATAAAGAATATTCTTAAAACAAGTCCTTGTTTAGCCTACTTTGACCCCAATAAAAAAATAGCTATTTCAGCTGACGCTAGCTCCTTTGGGCTAGGAGCTTGTCTTTTCCAATACAACTCACTTGGCACCAAGGAAGTCGTCAGTTACGCGTCCCGACTGCTCTCAACTACAGAGCAACGTTATGCTCAAATAGAACGAGAGGCTCTGGCTCTCGCTTGGGCATGTGATAAATTCAACGAATATATTACAGGTGTAGAGGTATTTCTGGAGAGCGATCACAAGCCACTTATTCAGGTTTTACAAACCAAACCTATCGACGAATTGACTCCTAGATTACAGAGATTTCGACTCCGCCTTATGAGGTATGACTATCAAATTTACTATTCTCCTGGTAAAGAATTACTGGTCGCTGACGCTTTATCCAGACATTTTCCTAAAAATGAGTCTCCTCCTCAAGAGCAGGAGCTTTCTAATGAGGCTGAGGCGCATGTCAATCTCATAACCAATCACTTTGAAGCAAAACCGAATTTTCTTGAAATAATCAAACAAGAGCAAAATAAAGATCCCGTTTGTCAACTGCTCAAAGAATATTATTTTACAGGTTGGCCAAATAAGAACAAAATATCCAACCTTGTCATTCCTTATTATCAATACCGTCTTGATATTTCTTTTTGTGATGGATATCTTCTTCGAGGTTCGAGAATTATTATACCTTCTTCCCTGCAAGAAAAATGCTTAAATTTTGTCCATCAAGGTCATTTGGGAATTGTGAAATGTAGAGCGCGTGCAAAAAGTAGTATATGGTGGCTAGGACTCTCCACCCAAATTGAAAACCTCATCCGAAATTGTCCTAAATGCGTAGAACACAAAATCAATTCTAAAGAGCCGATTATTATAGACAAACTTCCAGACCGCCCTTGGCAAAAGATCGCAGTAGACCTCTTTAAGTATGACCATTGGTATTTAATAGTGACCGATTATTATTCACGTTTTTTTGAAATATTTAAATTAACTAGCCTCACTGAAAACGCCGTTATATCCAGACTCAAGGAGTTATTCTCTAGGTATAGTATTCCTGAAATAGTGAGATCAGACAATGGACCTCAATTCCAGTCTTTTTTCAATAAATTTGCGATGGACTATGATTTCAAACATATAACTAGCAGTCCTTATTTTCCTCAGTCTAATGGATGTGTCGAAGCTGCAGTCAAAACTGCCAAGAGCTTGCTTAAAAAGAATGAAGATATATATGAAGCACTTTTAGCATATCGCACTACACCATTAGATTGCGGATTTAGTCCATCTGAGCTGCTTATGAATCGTAAGCTGCGTTCTAATTTACCTGTTCTTCCCAGCTTGTTGAATAATTCAGTGAACACTGAAACGTATTTTAAAAGAGAAGTTAAATCCAAAGAGAAATCCGCAATTAGTTACAACAAAAGACATGGCGTGAAAAAGTTGTCAGATCTAGAGATAGGTGATAGTGTTTGGATAATTGATCTCAGGCTATATGGAAAAGTAATTGAAATACTTCCCCAGCCTCGTTCATTTTTAATTGAAACCGAAAACGGGATTTTCCGTAGAAATAGGTGGCATCTTGTCCCCGCTCCGTATCATTGTTTGCCTAAATTTCAACCGGTATTAACTCCACTACCTGAGAGCAATTTCCAAACTCCCGCCCATAGTGGAGAAGTGGTAACCCCCATTGGAGCCACAGTGCCTCTTGAGAGCTCTCTTAATTCTCACACAAGTGCAAATAAACAAGAAGTGCGCGAAGATGTCGCTTGCAATGAAGCTGCGAGCGAGCGAATCTGTGATTCGCCAGCATCCACCTTCAATGCGATAGCTAAGGATAGACCTACTAGAAATGTGAAACGTCCGTCCTATTTGAAGGATTATATTTCTTAACTTATAATTTTTTTTATATTCCAGATTACCTTCAAAAAGGGGGAGATGTTATGTTAGACATATATTAGATATAGTTGATAGTTGTTAGATTTTTAGAAATGTCATTTTTTTGAAAGGTTGTCGCGAATTTGGCAGATAACTGATATATATTTTTTGAATGTTCTTTTTAATAACTTTAGAATAAAGTTATAACAGTTTGCGAGTTTGTTATTCGTAACTTAACATTATAGATTTTTATAAAATGTTTAAAAAGTTACAAAATATGATTATATATTTAAATAAATTGAACTTTGGTTATTTATTTTATTATTTTTCTCTCCACAAGTTCCTCCTTTTCTATATTCTACTTTTCCATAAGTGCGGCCAAATGCGGTAAGGTAAATTATTGTACTTGTTATTTACTATTAATATTTATTTACTTTTTATGATGCAGTAATTAACGAAATATTCATTTATTACATTATTTTGTTCTAGCACGGTTAAGCTGCTTTTTATTTAATTTCTAAAACTTTTATCCATTGTATTGCACGGGAAAATTTTAAAAATTTGACATTAGCAAAATACGAGCTCTGGTGGGAGATTGCGGAACGATAATTTTAATACATTGCGTTCTTCTTCTTTACATGTAGCCTCTGTGAGTACGACCTTACAACAAAGTGTTTTATATTGTATTATGAGAATACAAACTTTTTTCTTCTGTATAATTTGTGGTCAGGGCTATCCAGCTGAATTTCTTAGGAATGGTCTTCTGATTATCGTATTAAATAAAGAATACCCCAACCTCAGCTTACATGGGAAGCTGTAGTTCAGCAATAAAGAAGAAACCTTTTTAAAAAAAGAAGAAGAAGTAGGTCATAACACAAAACAAGAAGAAACCATAATTTTCTACACACAAACAGATAATTAAATCGATATATTTTTATTTTCGGTGTGAAGCATTCCCAGTATATTAATTATTAACCTAGAGAAAAGAGCTAACGTGTTGACAAACTGAATTTAGCTGTAGCTGAAGATTTAATATTTTTAGTGAAAATTTTCGTTACAATGGAGGTGAAACAAGAGCTACATGATTTCATGGAGGAGCCTAAAGTCGAAGAGCATTTTCTCCCAAATGAAATAATCAAAAAAGAAATTTGCTTTAATGAAATGAATGTTCCTGCTGATGTAATAAAAAACGAGTTCTATTCAGTAAAACAGGAAGAAATTGATCCCTTATGTACAGATAGCTTTCAACAAACTTGTTTCAAAACTGAAAGTGCCTGGATAAGTGATGATGAAGTTCGGAAATTCAACTCCTTTAGAAACCCATCAAGAAAAGGTAAGTAATAAATATGAGTAATTAACTGTAGGGATTTAATGAATAATAAATGACCTCTTCACAAAATTTTGCTAGACATGTTTATTCTCACTTGGAACATTTAGATTACACTTTCTCCAAGTAAAATCTACCAAAATAACAATTGTTCTTATTTTTCACTACCATTCTAATGTATATCATTCTAGCAAGATTTGGTTGATTTAAAAATGGTAGGTTATATTTGATATATACCTAAATGTCTATAGAAATCTTGTTGCTACAATCAGGCTATAATTTAGTAATATCAAATTCTTAAATTTTTATTTCAATCTTCATAGTTCAAATAAGATAAGATAGACTTAAAATAATGCCTTGCTGGTTGCTTACCAAATATTTAGCACTTTTACTCACTTACATAATATTAAAAATGATATCAAAGAACTTAGGTAGTACATAGTATAAATGGACATTAATGTATTTAAAACTATTTTAGTGAGTGGTATATAGAACAGTTATTCATTAACACTATTATTATATACAATCAACGTGAAGTCATAAAATCTAATTTAGTATTCATATCTCAGCAGCACAAGTTGCCCCAAAAAAACCTAGTATATCTTCAAAGATTTTTTAAAGTTTTGCCATAATAAAGTATGATAATATATTAACATATCAATAGGTTAACCCTTCTATAATCCAAGGTTGGATTACCTGAGAACAATTCTTAGTTTTGGTTTCCCCAAAATATTTGGGAGTTTTTGATTCAGGTGACAATCCTTCCATAAGTCCTGTGACTGCCATATGTACCATTTTTCATAAAATATTTTAATATTTGCCTGAATTTAAGTACAAGGTGTCATTTGATCAGGAATATTATGTAGTTCATTTAAGTAAAGGTGTCAAAAGAGGCTGAAAAAAGTGTAAAATTTTAATGTATGCCCACTATGCAAATAGTGTTGGATATGACCAACCATTTATCTTACATACTTTTGAATTTGTCAAAAAACCCTTTAACTAAATAATATTTGAGCAAAAAAATATATTTTATCTATTATTAGCTATATAAATTGAAAATAATATGTACTTAGACCACTATCTGTAATAAAAGACAAGGATTTACTAGTTTTATAGTTCACACCTACTTTTCTAATTTTTCTCTATAATGAGCTGTTTGAAACCATTAATTAGGCATAGTTCTTACTTAAGTCATCCTTAATCTCACCTTAAATACAAATTTCATTTCTTAGTCAACAAAGGAAGCCTTCAACAGTCCTTAAGTGTAAGGAACCCTAAAAGGAGGATTCCTCAGCATAATTTTAGTAGTGTTATTCGCAAAAACTTCATAGTGGGCGACATCTATTGGGAAGGTCAAATGAGGGTGAACAACGCATCAGTGTGTCATTAACCTTACAGTGTAGTGTATTTTTTTTGTTGAAAAACTCATGTATAATGAATTAAGATAAGACAAATACAAAAAATAGGAAGTTCACATGTACACAGCAAAAACGATAGATGCAAAGCATGAACTAAAATTGATGACGTGTATCAAATTTTGTTTTGCACGGACTATATGTTATTTGAAGTTAAATCGTAAATGTATTTTTAATTTGGTGGTAGAAAAAATATAGTGTGCCACTGTTTCCACGCCATCGTGTAGAATAGATTACTTTTTGCAATAGACCCATCTGGTTAATGGTTCAAATTTAATACTCATGCGCGAACCAACTCCCACTCTCGTAGTTTCCCCTAAATGTTCGTGCCCCTTATAAAATTGTGTTGGCAAGCCTATCAATCCGTATATTTTTATACATAAGACCATACGAGGTTTGTTCATTGTTTATTTTATTTGAGTGGATCTGTATTTTGTTTTTTTGGACCATCGCAGTATTTTTATTGTTATACGCACTGATAAAAATAATTGAAATAAAAATTGGAACTTCATATTTGTGATATATGGCCTGAATTGCCCGGTCTAGAAGCTAGCTTTTGACAACTAAAAGAGTTTTTTTCATTTAAGTAGTTGTAGTGGAAGGGGAAAATTCAAAAATATTTGCTCATGAGTATTCAATAAAGAGATAGGTCTATTGTGACACAATAACAGGTCGGCTGAAAAGTGCCCGGTCTGACCTATAGATGACGACACTAAAATTAAATCCATTTCATTTTTAGATAGTATCAACCTTCAAAAGATTCGTGTAAAAATTTGACAGCTGTCCGACTATTAGTTTGTGAGATATTGCATTTTTAGTGAAGCAACTTTTGTTATTTTCAAAAAGATGGAAAAAAAAGAATTTCGTGTGCTTATTAAATATTGTTATTTGAAAGGAAAAAATACAGTTGAAGCAAAAGCTTGGCTTGATAATGAGTTTCCGGACTCTGCGTCAGGAAAATCAACAATCATTGACTGGTACGTAAAATTCAAGCGTGGTGAAATGAGTACCGATGACGGTGGACGCCCAAAAGAGGTGGTTACCGACGAAAATATCAAAAAAATCCACAAAATGATTTTGAGTGACCGTAAAGTGAATATGATCGAGATAGCTGACACTCTAAAGATATCTAAGGAACGTGTTGGACATATCGTTCACGAATATATGGGTATGCGGAAGCTCTGTGCGAAATGGGTGCCGCGCGTGCTCACAATCTACCAAAAACAGCAACGAATTGATGATTCTGAGCAGTGTTTGCAGCTGTTAAGTCGTAATAAACCCGATTTTTTGCGTCGATATGTGACTATGGATGAAACTTGGCTCCATCACTACACGCCTGAGTCCAATCGACAGTCAGCTGAGTGGACTGCGGCCGGTGAACCGCCACCAAAGCGTGGAAAGACTCAACAGTCAGCTGGCAAAGTTATGGCCTCAGTTTTTTGGGATACACACGGTATATTGTTCATCGACTATTTGGAAAAGGGAAAAACAATCAACAGCGACTATTACTGTGCATTATTGGAGCAATTGAAGACCGAAATCGCGAAAAAACGGCCTCATATGAAGAAGAAAAAAGTGTTGTTTCATCAAGACAATGCACCGTGTCACAAATCATCGAAAACGATGGCAAAATTGCATGAATTGGGCTTCGAATTGCTTCCTCACCCACCGTATTCTCCAGATCTAGCCCCCAGCGACTTTTTCCTTTTCTCTGACCTGAAGAGAATGCTCGCGGGAAAAAAATGTGGCTCTGATACTGAGGTAATCGCCGAAACTGAAGCCTATTTTGAGTACAAACTGAAGGAGTACTACAAAAATGGTATCGAAAAGTTGGAAGGTCGCTATAATCGCTGTATCGCCCTTGAAGGCAACTATGTTGAATAAAAAAAATGAATTTTGTCAAAATATTGTGTTTTACTATGGTAGACCGGGGACTTTTCAGCCGACCTGTTATACTATGGTAGACCGGGGACTTTTCAGCCGACCTGTTATACTATTTACGGTTCTGTGAGCTCTACGGTATTGGAAAAAACGCAAACAGAAAAGACATTGACAGAATAATATCCATTACTGTTCTTGTAAATTTTTGTTGGATGATCAAAATACAACAAAATATTTTTATATTTAAAAGATTCTGTTTTAAATTGCAGGAAGTTCTACAAGAAGAAACTCTAGAAAGTATTGGATTTCACAGAGAGGTATCTTAATTTGTGGGTTGTGTGGAAATATGTACAGCAGAAGATTTGAAATTGTATCGCACATCGCACAGCAGCATCTTGTAAAAAAAATACGTCAGTCAATGAAACAAAATGTTAATAATGAATTAGAAGGCGAACAAATAAAAAATACGTTTTCTGTAGCACTTCAAACGCAAAATTTATCCAATACGGAAAAACGAGCGAAATGTTACATTTGTTCGAAATCGTTTAAACATAAAAAAGATTTAGACGATCATATGAATATTCACACAGGTAAAAAACCGTTCAAGTGTGATATTTGTTTAAAATGTTTCGCCCACCCAAGCTATTTGAAAAAACACATGTTTGTTCACACAGACAAAAAACCATTCAAATGTGAGATTTGTTTAAAGAGTCTTAGCCGCCGAAGCACTTTGAAAAGACATATGCTCATTCACAAGAGCGATAAACCATTCAAATGTTATATTTGTTCCAAAGCCTATACCGAAAAAGCGAGTTTAAATTACCACCTGAGTATCCACACAGGCGAAAAACCATTTAAATGCGAGATTTGTGCAAAATCTTTTAGCCAACGCAGCTCTTTAAGAAACCACATGGTTATTCATAAAGGCAATAAACCATTCAAATGTGAGATTTGTTTAAGATATTTTAGTCTTTCGACTTATTTAAAAAGACACATGCTTATTCACTCAGATTATAAACAATTCAAATGCGATATTTGTTCCAAACTATTTACCCACCAAAGTGGTTTGAATAACCACCTCAGTACCCATTCAGGTGTGAAGCAGTTCGAGTGCGAAATTTGTTTGAAATCGTTTTGGACTAAAAGAATTTTACTTCAACATCAACGCTTCCACCAATCAGATAAACCATTCAAATGCCAAATTTGTTCCAAATCTTTCGTACTCAGACAACATTTAGAAGAACATGTGTACACCCACACAGGCGAAAAACCATTTAAATGCGACATTTGTTCAAAATATTTCAGCCAACGGCGCTCTCTGAAAAGTCACATGGTCATTCACACGGGCGATAAATCATTCAAATGCGAGATTTGTTCAAAAGATTTTTGCCTCTCGAGTTATTTGAAACGGCATATGCTCATCCACACAGCTGATAAACCGTTCAAATGCGATATTTGTTCCAAATCCTTTACCCAAAAAACTGCTTTAAATTACCACCTGAGCATCCATGCAGGTGTAAAGCAGTTCAAGTGTGACATTTGTGAGAAATTGTTTTGGACCAAAGAAAAATTACTTCAACATCAACGGATCCACCAAGCTGATAATCAGTTCAAATGTCCAATTTGTTCCAAATCGTTTGACATAAAACATTGTTTCGTCAGTCACATGAACACACACACCAGCGAAAAACCGTTTAAATGTGAGATTTGTTTGAAATGTTTCAGTCGTCGAAGCAGTCTGAAAAAACATACGTTTGTTCACACAGACGATAAACCATTCAAATGCGAATTTTGTTCTAAATCGTTTACCTCAAAAGCTAGTCTAAACTATCACTTGAGCATCCACACGGGTGTAAAGCAATTCGAGTGTGACGTTTGTTTCAAAACGTTTCGATCTAAAGGAATGTTGGTACAACATAAATATCTTCACCAATCTGATAAACAATTCAAATGTGAAGTTTGTTCTAAATGTTTTAGCCAGTTAAATGGTTTGAAAAAACATTTGTTTAGTCACAAAGATTATAAACCATTCAAATGCGATATTTGTCCGGAATCATTTGCCCAAAAAAGTGCCTTGAGTTATCACCTGAGTATCCACACAGGCGAAGAACCATTTAAATGTGAAATTTGTTCACAATGTTTTATCCAGCCATCCGATTTAAAAACACATGAATTAGTTCACGCAGACGAAAAACCGTTCAAACGTGAAAATTCTGAAATTTGTTCCAAATCATTTAAAGACAATATTAATATTGAAATTTTAATTGATTCGTCACCAACGTAAACAAGCTAGTGAACAATCACCACAGAAAAAAATCCTCCTTTATGGTAGGGCTTTACTTTAACGCACGCGATAGATATGGTCATGGGACATGCCAATCGATAGTACTTTAGCTGAGTCGATCGCTTAGAACATAAAATATTAAGGAAGTATTGCTCGTTCAAGGACAGGTGACCGGGATGGTTATCCAAAATGGCTACCGGAAGTTACTTTTTAACAGTGGCGTCCTATATTTTTATTAATAGAAAAATAATTTCCTTATTGAAACATACCTATTATTATTCAGTATGGACACTAATCATTATAATATATTAAAATAACCATTTTAATAAGGAAAGTAGAGGAAAAAAATAGTATAACATTGCCTAAAATGGGGGTACTAGATTTAAGGAAATAAAACCAGTTATATACTACACAATTTTTATTAAAATTTTTCATTCTACCACTATTATTGGCCCTTAAATTGAATTTTGTGTAAACATGTCTAATTTTTTCTACATTATTTATTTTACTTTTATATACAGTGCGGTCCATATGTATGGAATAAATTCATTTGTAGCGTTATTATGTACTATATGAAAAAAACCTGAAACAGGTCGATTTTTATTCTTAAATTGACAATTTACAGTATGAAAATATTATCCCCCTCCAGCACCCCTTCGGAATTATAAGC
This sequence comes from Ophraella communa, assembly GCA_035357415.1. Lineage (NCBI taxonomy): Eukaryota > Metazoa > Arthropoda > Insecta > Coleoptera > Chrysomelidae > Ophraella > Ophraella communa. Next base: position 29,669,941 of record CM068992.1, on the reverse strand, counting down.
ACCCCCTCGAAAATTTTAAATTACAAAGGGGGTCGTGTGGCACCTCGTTGGAAAGGGATTTTAGTCCTCTGTTCAGCAATATAAAGTTTTTTAAGTTTGGTGCAATCATAACAAACTGAGAAAATTGATTTTTAAGATGTAAAATTTTGATAATGTCTCTAACACAAAACTTTACGTAGAATGAAGATAATAATGTCACATAATGATTAGAATGTGTTTTTCAATGTATTTGACACTTAAATGTTCAAAATGACCACCATTCACTTCTTGACAATAACCGAGGCGATATTGTTTGGTCTATTAAAATAACTTTAGAAATAATCAGGTATTTTCGTACCTGTTCTGCTAAATATTAGGAAAAAACTTTGAAGATATTAAAATAATGGTCAAAAAACTAAATAAACAATTGATATAAATCTAGTAGGCTGCTGTTATATTGGTATTCATTTTGCAATTAATTTTTCTCATTTCGTAAAATTTAGCAATAAATAATTAGTAAGTTTTAAACGTAGCGCCAACTAATAACCAATAATGAAGTGTGTTTAAAAGTCAACGTTGTCACATTTTAGCTACGTTCGTTTCAAATATTCTCAAAGAACTGGCGGCACAAAACACCGTGTTCTGTGACTAACTGATTGTACCAGTTGACAAGATATATGACAGGAGAGAAAATCGTGTTTATCTGTAATAAACAAACAAGACCCCTATTCTTGACGGTGATAGAATAGAACAGCCAATAGAAAGTGGGCGTGGTTGTATTGAAAATACCAAAACGATATTCTTGAAATTCGTTCTCTCAATGTACCGATAGAAGGGTTGCTCCCCGAGAGAACAATTACTTCTATTGGTTATTTTTGAAGGAACCGCTATAACCCCAAGAGAAGGTATTAGGGATTTTTATTTTCGAACCAAAAATAGTATAGAAGTAATTTCTTTCATAAACCAAACACAACCAAACAACAAATTAAACTAACGAAAATGACAGAATATTTTGTTTAGTGTTTTACTCCTTATCTAATAGTGTCAATCAGAGAACAAAAATATCGATATGTTTATCTTTTTTTAATGACAACAAATAAGAGAGAGAGATAAGTTTCTCGGTTAATATTAAAGCATATCGACAACATCGCAAATTTTCTACCAATCTTATTGAAACACGTCACTTACCACTTATGACGTATGTAACCATTAAATTTAAATTTCAAAAGCCGATTATGGCTAGAGGATTAATTTTATAAAAATTTTATTTGTACAGTTGAACCACTAAAAACCTATTTTATAAGATGCAAATATAAAAAAAAATCACTAAACTAGTCCATTACAAAAAAAATTTAAGATGAATTCATGAAAGTAAAAAAATTAAAACTATCGTTTTGCGTATTAAGAAAATAAGGAATCCTTAAATGTTTGCAGTATTTTTATTATGATACCCTTATTAAATATTTTCCAATGCGCATGCGTACCTGTCATTCTCGTAATGACTATAATAAGGCGTTTACAATAATTCCCTATTATATGTGTATAAATAAATTTAAGAGTGTATTTTACTAAATAAATAGACAATAGTTGGCCATAGTGTGTATAATTTACCCCAACCACAAAAACTAGTATACTGTCTTCAACAATATAGTGCCTGCAGTAAAAGGTGACTGATGGTAATAAACAACTTTTATTGCCATCGTCTGTCACGGTTTATTGCTTATGGTCAAAATGTAGTGAGAGTTAGACTGTGCTGTTTAATAATTTTTGTGAAAAATATTTCGTCCTTGGAAAACTGCATCAGCGGCGCCCTGTGTTACTGTTCCTGTTCGACGACGAGTTTGATCCCTAGATGCTAAATAAATCATCAGACATGTGGAAGCTGGTCCAAAGTGGTTGGGTTTTTACTCCCGCTGTAAGAGAAACCAGAGATTTGACAGGGATACCGGAATCGTCAGTGAGAGTTCACATTTAGAGCCCAATTCATCCGAGGAAAAAACGGCAACGATAGTAGTGTTTCCAAAACCACTGATGACGGTGATAAAGATTTGATAAGAAGAACTATCTACTCTATGTACGAAGAAAACTTGGTGCCTGCTATCAGATCATTGCAAACAAGACTAAGGAGCTGCACTGAGATAAGAATATCAATTGGAAACCTATGGATGGCAAGTTATTATGGAATCCCAACGGATTAGGCAATGGCGTTTTGAATATTTGACTGCCATAAGTGATTACAGGTCTTTACAAAGACCAATAATCTATTTGGATGAGACCTATGACACTCACGATACGCCGGCAAAAGGATGGACCGATGGAACAGTGCGATGCCAATCAAAACCTCCATCGAACAAAGGAAAACGGATCACGATTATTCATGCTGGATCAGAAGATGGTTGGATTTCAGTTTGGGACTTTCGGCGAAGAACATTCAAGATTCGTCGTTGGATTACCACCAAGATACTACAGCCGAATTGTTCGAAGATTGGTTCGAAAACACTTTACTGCCAAATATTCCCCCGCATAGTGTCATAGTTATGGACCATGCCAGTTACCATAGTCACCAATTTAAGAAGGTTCCAGGCTCTTCTAATACAAAAGCGGAAATCTAGGAATTTATGCTCCAAAACAACATGTACTTTGAAGAAGGATATAAAACACCCAGCTTTTAGAGGTTCTAAGGACATTTAACATACAGTTCTTCGTCTTCCTCCTTACTACTGCGTATTCAACCCGATTGAGCATATGTGGAGAAAACTAAAGAACAAAGTGCGGAGCCAAAATACTATACCTACATTATGTCCTCCTGTAATTGCATTAATCCGGCAAAATATAGATGACCCAGGCGCTGATTGTTGGAAAAGAACTATGTTATAAAAGTGGAGGATTCATACAGGGTATTTCATACTAACGTAGAACCTCTTATAATTAATGTAGACGACGATAGTGATAGTGAAACTGAATTGATTCTCGAAAATTCGAGAATCTCGAATCGAGATCGAGAAATTGTCTTCGAGAAAAACATCGAGATGAGAATTTGTTAGGTTAGATAAATTGTCTTCGAGATGAGATTTCTCGTCTAGATGAAACCCTAGTATAAAGAAAAAAATACTTTTTTCACGACAGTATTGGCAGTATTTTGCTTCTTGTTAGTTGTTATATTAATAATAATAATAATAAGCTTTATTGTAGAAAAATTTTTTTAAATTTGTGGACAAAGCTGTTTAAAAAAAAGCAAATCACATAGAACAAAACATATTAAAACAGTAATACAAGAGTATCTACAAGTAAATAAAACATAAAACATACAAACATATAAAACTTCACAATATAAAACATTGCGAAAGGTCAGTTAAAAAAAAATAATAAAAAATAAAATAAAATAATGTATACTTTATGTCATTATACAATGAAAATGATAAATAATAAGTAATATAAAAAAATTAAAATTTAAAATTTTAATTTAGTCAGAGTAACAACAAAAAAAAACAACAAACAACAAAATAGATAAATATCACAAATTAACTTTCCAGTGCGTGAGATGGTCCCAAATAATTTATGTAAAAAAGTCGTCAACTGCATAAAAAGCTCTCTCTACCAAGTATAATTTTAAAGCGTTACAAAATGCGGTTATTGATGAAATGGACTTTATTTTCAAGGGTAGATTGTTGTGCATTTTCTTAGCGTTATAAAAAAAATAGAGCTTTTGATTAGTTCCGTGCGAGGTTTTGGTAAATAAAGGTCATACTCTGCACTTCTAAGAGGGTAGTTATGAGATGGTCTGTCTGAGACTTCAGGTAAATGTTTCCGAATTAAGGAAATGGATTCAAAGATAAATAGGGATGGAAGTGTTAATATTTTATGTTTTTTAAAGAATTCCCTACAGTGAGTTTTACTGCTTAGTTTCAGCGTATACCGAACAGCTCTCTTTTGTAATTTAAAAATACGTTCAAATTGAGTCACACAACATGTACCCCAAAAAGGAAGTGCATATCGGAGATGTGACTCGAAGAGTGCAAAATAGACTATTTTGGAAGCTGACAGGTGAAGCTCCCTAGATATTGTTCTCAGCGCGTAACAAGAAGAGCTTAGTTTTTTTGACAAAGCGTCAATGTGTACATCACATTCACATTTTAGAGAGCTGTCAACGACTAGTCCCAAAAATCTCACAGAGTCAACGACCTCTATAGTAGAATTATTCAACATAATAGAGACATAAAGCAATTCTAAAAATGTATCACGTATCCGTATACGTAACGTAAAGGAGATACGTAACTAAGCAAAAAGAAGCATAAAGCAAATGCATTTGTAACGTAACGTAACCATTCATGTGTTTAAATTTTTTTACTTTAAAAATTTAGCCCCGATATCTAACTTAACAAAATAATGTCGTCATTGCCACTGTAAAATAATCTTTTTCTTTTTAAATCAATTATCGCATATCACAGAAATGTTTTTTATGATTGATGAACAGAAAATAAGGTTATGATTTTTGAGCATACAACATCACTTTTATCGCTAAGTTATTGAAAAACGCGATCACGGAACACAATAATGTGATACGTTACGTTAGATACGTGTGACGGATTGATACGTTTCACGTAACGTAACGAAACCCACGTATCGCTTCTGCACATGCGCATTGCGATACGGATACGTAGTGATTTTTAGAACTGCTTTAAGTCCCTATTATTCTTTGATAGTATCCTTTATTGTGTTTTTGCCATTTTTTATGAATGATTAGTTTATCAATAAACAACAAAATATTTTGTTTTAAATTGCAGGAAGTTCGACGAGAAGAAACTCTACAAAGTGTTGGATTTCACAGAGAGGTATCTTGATTTGTGGGTTATGTGGAAACATGTACACCAGAAGATTTGAAATTGTTTCGCACATCGCACAGCAGCATCTTGTAAAAAAAATCTTTCGGTCAAGTAATCAGGAAGCAACGAAACAAAATGCTAATGATGGATTAAAAAGGGAATTTGACCAAGAAATAAAAGATACGTTTTCTGTACCACTTCAAAAAAATTATTTATCCAATGTGGAAAAACAATTTAAATGTGAGATTTGTTTGAAATGTTTTACCCGCCGAAGCCATTTAAAAACTCATATGTTTATTCACACAGGCGAAAAACCATTTAAATGTGAGACTTGTTTGAAATGTTTTAACCGCCGAAGCAATCTGAAAAAACATATGTTTGTTCACACAGACGATAAACCATTCAAATGCCGTATTTGTTCCAAATCCTATGTCGATAAAGCTAATTTAGTTTACCACTTGAGTATCCATGCAGGTGTAAAGCAATACGAATGTGACGTTTGTTTGAAATCGTTTCGGTCTAAAGGAGTGTTAGTACAACATAAACGTACTCACCAATCTGATAAAGCATTCAAATGTGAAGTTTGTTCTAAATCTTACACCCAGCAAAATGGTTTGAAAAATCATTTGCTTATTCACACAGACATTAAACCATTCAAATGCGATATTTGTTCCAAATCTTTTACCCGTAAAAATGGTTTGGATTGCCACTTGAGTATCCATAAAGGTGTAAAGCAATTTGAGTGTGACATTTGTTTGAAATCGTTTCGTTTTAAAGGAGCATTATTTCGACATAAACTTATCCACCAATCTGATAGACCATTCAAATGTCAAATTTGTTTTAAATCTTTTATAATAAGACAACGTTTAGAAGAACATATATACACCCACACAGGCGAAAAACCATTTAAATGTAAAACTTGTTTCAAATCTTTTAGCGCTAGAAACAATCTGAGAAAACATAAGTTACTTCACTCAGACGAAAAAGCATTCAAATGTGAGATTTGTTTGAAATATTTTAGCCTCTCCAGTTATTTGAAACGACATATGCTTGTTCACAAAGAAGATAAACCATTCAAATGCGAAATTTGCTCCAAATCCTTCACCCAAAAAAAAGGTTTGAATTACCACTTGAGCATCCATACAATTGTAAAGCAGTTCAAGTGTGATGTGTGCGAAAAATCGTTTTGGACTAAAGGAGATTTACTTCAACATAAACGTATCCACCGATTTGACAAACCATTCAAATGTCAAATTTGTTCCAAGTCGTTTGACAATAAAAATTGTTTTGCCTATCACATGAATACACACACAAGCGAAACACAGTTTGAATGTGAAATTTGTTCACAATCTTTTATCCAGCAATCCGATTTAATAACACATAAATTAGTTCACACCGACGAAAAACCGTTAAAATGTGAAAAATCTGGAATTTGTTCCAAATCATTTAAAGACAAAATTAATTTTAATTTTAAAATTTTAATTAATTCGTCACCAACGTAAACACACTTTTTCCTACGACCACATATGAAAGTGCTAGTTTGCACACTTATTTGTACTTAAGAAAGAAGCTAATATCAATACACGTATTGAAAAGTAAATATCAATACACGTGTTGAAAAGTAAAAAAAATATAGGTCTATGATCTGTGACATTTACGTCAAATTTATCAATAGTAAAAACATATGAATGTCAAAGCAATTAATTTTGTTTTAAATATTCCTTGTGTCCAATATTGTATTGTAATTGCCAATAAAAGTTCTATTGTTTTGTTTTCTGTTATAATAAATATTTTATAATTATTCTTTTAGTTCATGTCATTCTGTTAAAAATAAAAATAAATTATTTTGAGGGATTTTTTACTTTTCAATACATGTGTTGATATACTTTTCAGTACGTGTGTTGATAATCTTTTCAGTGTGTGTGATATTGTTTAATTGATTTTATGCTTTAAAAAATACTTTTGTTGAAGGATTTTTTACGTGATCGTAGGAAAAATAGAGTACATAACTCGTTGGAAAGTATATTTCTTGCACTCGTTTAGTTTCTGCACTCGCCGCTACGCGGCTCGTGCTAAACTTTAACTCGTACAAAATGTTACACTTTCCACACTTGTTATGTAATATACTATTTCCTACGACCAAATATGAAAGTGCTAGTTTGCACACTTATTTGTACTTAAGAAAGTAGCTAATATCAATACACGTATTGAAAAGTAAATATCAATACACGTATTGAAAAGTAAAAAAATATAGTTCTATGATCTGTGACATTTACGTCAAATTTATCAATAGTAAAAACACATGAATGTCAAAGCAAGGACCATTTAATTATTTTTTTTAAATCTTCCTTGTGTCAAATATTGTATTGTAATTACCAATACAAATTTTTCTGTATAAAGTAAGAATACAGAATAAAGTTTCTTATAGGTTTTTAAATTTTTAAAAAATAAACATATTTTCATTCAGTATTATTATTTTTATAAAAACACTTTTAGAAAGAAGAACAGTTTATTCTTTTTTTTTATATTGTGTTTACGTTCCATGCATGTGTCGAATGTGGATTTTTGAAGTTATGTTTGTGTTTCTGTTTACAATTATCTTTGCGTCTATTATTATTACATTACTTTTCAATTAATTTCACCTACTGACCATTTTAATTTTAATTTTTATAGAACCCACAAAAAAAATTAAAATGTCATTTAGCTAATAAAGAATTTTGATGTGAATTCCTGAGAAAATTGGTTATTTGATTTTAATTAATTATATTTCCATACAATATATATAAACTCGTTTAAATTCTAATTTTTAACATGACTAACAATTAAAATAAATTTTATAAATAAATTTAAAATAATTATTATAATAAGAAATATTGAGGTCGTAGGAAAAATCGTGTACACAACGCGTTGGAAAGTGTATTTCTTGCACTCGTTACGTTTCCGCACTCGCCACTACGCGGCTCGTGCTAAACTTCACTTGTGCGTAATACTTCACTTTCCACACTCGTTATGTAATATACTATAATCGTACATGTAAAACAAAGTAGTAAAACTTCCCTTTCATTTGCATAACAATGGAGATGGTCTCAAGTATCGTCTTGGAGGGGCATATATAGCCCTAGAAGTAGTTTCTATCAGTAGAAAGATTTTAAGTATAGACTACCCCTCGTATTATGAATTTTATTTTCATTAATTTTCGTCGTTCAAGGAAATTTGGGTAATCTTCCAGTTTAACCATCCGCCTAATGCGCATGCGGCAATTTGAATTTTCAAGAATAATTTTATTGGTCGATAAGAGCGGCAAACTTTAAATCTCAAGCTACGTTGCCACATTTGCATAAAAAAAAAATAAGGGAATAGACATTGGAAATACGAAACATAAGAGAAACATAATAAAATATTTTATTTATACAGTGTGTCAATAAATTAACGGATAAATTCATTATTGGCTAAATGAACAATAAAATTAGAAATTCCCAAAACAGGTCGATTTTTGATTTCAATTTACTGTTGTTGCAAATCATAATTTAATATACAGGGTGAACCAGTTTTTTTCAAATGGAACTCCCCCCTTTTTCAATTTCCAAATTACCTTTGCTGAGCTGATTCCAAAAATGTATAATATCTTGCTTCAAATTGATACAGGGTGGGCAAAAATGCAAAATGGAATTTCCTACTAGATCACCTGATCTGAGCCCATTAGACTTCTTTTTTATGGGGTTATTTAAACAGATCAGGTGATCTAGTAGGAAATTCCATTTTGCATTTTTGCCCGCCCTGTACCAATTTGAAGCAACATATTATACATTTTTGGAATCAGCTCAGCAAACGCAATTTGGAAATTGAAAAGTGGTTCACCCTGTATATTAGATTATGATATGAAACAATGGTAAATTGATATCAAAAATCGGGAATTTCTAATTTTATTGTTCATTTACCCAATAATGAATGTATGCATTACTTTACGGACGCACTGTATATTATTTACTTTTAATATAGTATGCATTATTTAAAATGGTTTTCCCTTATACTTTTTATTGCATTTATTGTAGTACCTAGATAATATTTTTCATTAATTTAAAACCATAATAAATTATTAAAGTCACAGAAATAACGAAAGGAAAGTACCTACGTTTGTATTTATATTTTTAATCGCTGTTTCTAGCCTCTAATTTATTACGTAAGAATTTTAGCAAAAAAGCTCCTTATTAATGTGCGTCTTTTTTTATAATTAAATTTACTAAATTATTCGGATTCATGAAAAAATATTTGAACTGACAACACTGCGCGGCTGTCAAGTTTAAATATTTAAAAAAATTGTAAATAAAATTGATTGTTTTAACCTTTACTTTGTGGAAGTTCATCTTACTAAGAACAATAAATACCTGAACGGTTAAACTAAACTTCGAATAAATAGTGGAAGTTTAGTTTAACCGTTCAGTTATTTATTGTTCTTAGTAAATTGTAAATAGTTTTTTCCTACGACTACATATGAAAGTGCTAGTTTGCACACTTATTTGTACTTAAGAAAGTAGCTAATATCAATACACGTATTGAAAAGTAAATATCAATACACGTATTGAAAAGTAAAAAAATATAGTTCTATGATCTGTGACATTTACGTCAAATTTATCAATAGTAAAAACACATAAATGTCAAAGCAAGGACCATTTAATTTTTTTTTAAATCTTCCTTGTGTCAAATATTGTATTGTAATTGCCAATACAAATTTTTCTGTATAAACTAAGAATGAAGAAAAAAGTTTCTTATAGGTTTTTAAATTTTTAAAAAATAAACATATTTTTATTCAGTATTATTATTTTTATAAAAACACTTTTAGAAAGAAGAACAGTTTATTCTTCTTTTTTTATATTGTGTTTATGTTCCATGCATGTGTCGAATGTGGATTTTTGAAGTTATGTTTGTGTTTCTGTTCACAATTATCTTTGTGTCTATTATTATTACATTACTTTTCAATTAATTTCACCGACTGACCATTTTACTTTTAATTTTTATAGAGCCCACAAAAAAAATTAAAATGTCATTTATCTAATAAAGAATTTTGATGTGAATTCCTGAGAAAGGTGGTTATTTAATTTTAATTAATTATATTTCCATGCAATATATAAACTCGTTTAAATCCTAATTTTTAACATGACTAACAATTAAAATAAATTTTATAAATAAATTTAAAATATTTATTATAATAAGAAATATTGGGGTCGTAAGAAAAATCGTGTACACAACGCGTTGGAAAGTGTATTTCTTGCACTCGTTACGTTTCCGCACTCGCCACTACGCGGCTCGTGCTAAACTTCTCTCGTGCGTAATACTTCACTTTCCACACTCGTTATGTAATATACTAATTACCCCACGTTGGTAAGGCAATTTATAATGTTTTTATTTTAGGATGATATATTTTATTATTAACGTTTTAAATTGTATATTTTTTTATAATAAAATTATGACTTACCTTTTCTTTATTATTTGAATTAAATCGTCAGCGTCTGACGATCTAATTTTAGCGAAAAATTTCATTTTCACACGTTTAGTTGTTTATTGTTCTTAGTATTTTTACTTAATTTTTCATCTTACAAATCAATTCTATACAGTTATTATTTATTCATCAGGTTAGAAACCTCTTCTTTTTCTTCTGTATAATTTGTGGCCTGAGCTACCAGTGCTATACGGCCAATTTTTTTACCTGAGCCCTATATTTTAGTGATTAATTCATAAAAAACAAAACATTACGTTAAATAATAGTGTAGAAAGAAAATATTAATATTATAATAATAAAAATAGAACCATGGGTTGATTTTATAGTTTTAATTCACAAAGAAAATAAATAAATACTATTTTATAAAAATGTATAATGTTATATAAAACATACATAATGATATTCATATATTTCTGTGAAGTGAATTTGGATGTGAATAATGTCCTGAGTGTATTGATCTGGGTACAGTCCTTTGAGAAAATTGAGAAAAAGTATCTTCTTGGCCAGGATGCGTCATGAGTACTGGATGAATACTCAATGATTTTCTAGAACCAGCTACACTAGCAGAGTCGCCCATAAAGGCACCATTCATTTCACCTGCAAAAAATTGTAATCCATAATTTACAATTTAATTGTTCGTTCAGTAAATATTCCATTTTGGGTCATTTTGTAAGTACTGAAAAAAATCTGATTGTAAGGTTAATGATATACAGTGTGGGCCACAGAAAACACTCCACCTCGATATTTGGCAGTATTTATTACATTTTAAGAAAATGAGAAAGCAGGTCGATTTTTGTTCCAAGGGGGACACATTTTTACGATGCACATATCTGTCATTTGTCAACTTCCTCAATATCAATTTTAGTGAAAATTGTAAGTTGTGATAGAAGGTTTTGCTTGTTCTGAAATCCCACAAAGTTTAATAAAATGTAAAATACTTACAAAGAATTTAGAAAGATAATTGAGAGATGTTTTTGATTTACTTCGGGGTCGGTTGCATAAACGCTTGTCAAAGCTCTGTTAGCTAACAAGCTGTTAACTTTCGACAAGTGCATGTGCACTTTAAATAGTTGACATTGTTTTCAAATATTTATTAAAGAATGATACCTTGAAAATTATTTACAAAAATTGACATTTACTTGTGCAAAAATTTATAAGGTTTTCATAAAACTGGCTGTAAAATGAGACGGGATTTGAAAAACTTGAATTTTATAGCATTTTTGGGGTTTCAACAACAAGCAAAACTTTTTATCAAAACTAAAACTAATATTGAAACATTTTCCACCTATAGGATACCCCATCTGTGGACACGCTGTATAATATATATATATATATATATATATATATATATTGTAATGAATATTATGATTCTAAAGATAATTTATTGATTTATTTATTTATGAATTTGACTGATTAATATTAGATATTATTATTAGCAACAAGATCTTTTTCTCAGGGGTGTTTGGTTACGCCAGTTTTCAGTTGGATTATTAGGTAGTGAATGAAAAATTTGATTCAATTATAATTATAAATTTATTACAAAATAGTTAAATTAAAACAGTAATATTGAGGTTTAATAAGGAAAAAGAAAGGCCTTTTAGTAATTATAAAAGAACTTACTTGATGTGAATTAAGTTAAATTAACCAATGTTGTTTATGTAATAGCAAATAAGATTATCAAATACACTAATTATTAAATATCAAGTAAATTCCTTTGTTTTTTTTTAAATTATAAAATTCAACTAACTACTACAAAAAATTTTTAAAGTTTACAATTTTATCTGACCTTGAAATAAAATCCTGCTTCCTGATTGGTGGAAAAATCTGTAGTTGATCTATGAAAAACGGAGACGAACGAAGCGATACTTGGAACCTCCGACCTTGGCAAAATGTCGCCTTATTAGACGTTTGGACTCTCGTGTAATATTATTGTGTTTTGTTTGTTCCTCAAAATTTGATACAGTTTAGTGTTTGTTGGATTACTGTTCGTTTTATTGTATTAATAATGGTAAGTACACTTATATTCTTCTTTTTTATCGACCAAAAAACGTTTTAATTTCACTTTTGGATTCAATCTTAGTAATGTCACTTTTTGTCACTTTATTTTACTTTATTCTTAACGTCACTATTTAACACTTTATTATGATAACTACTTTAAAAAACTGTTTGTTCAAATTAACTGTTCACACTCAGATCTTCACTGTTTGACTTCCAATAATAAACTCCTCCCTCTTAACGACCTCTGTTCAGTCTTTTATAGGTTTTCAAAATTTCTAGACTCTTCGTTTTTGTTCTATGGTTTAGACATTTCTGGAAAGAATATGTGTATCTCTTTCTTTCATATTTATGACTAGACATACTCGCTTTGTCTATCATCGATAATTCCAGAATAAAATATAGTATAAATATATCTGTCTCTTTTTTACACATTATCTGTCCTTTTTTTACACATTATATAATCAATTTTCGCGAAATTTCTACTAAGTACTAGATATAACATCGATACGTTATATAATAAAATAATTTCCAACTTAAAATTTTCTTACAAATACACAAAATATACAATAAAATAATACAATATGATTAAAATTATTGGATTTAGTTAAATTAAACAACTTCTGTTGATATTTTAATCATTATACTATTGTCAAATATTTAAACATTACAATATATATATATATATATATATATATATATATATATATATATATATATAATTAAGTTTTTTTTTAACCCAGTAGTGACTTTGGCTAACATAAATTGTATTTACTAGCCTAATAATGTTAATAATTTTTTATTTATTGGCTCTTATCTCTGAATCCATAGTAAAAATTTAACAATAATTAAAACAAATATTTAAAAATTATAACAAAATAAAACAACATAAAAATGTTTAATGGCTCAAACTGTAATCTTTTTTTAAACATGTAATAACCTATATAAAGGCAAAAGTACCGAATGCATTGTTTTCTAAATAAATATATTTTTGTTTTAATTATAGTATTTTTTTAAAGCTACTCTGCATAAATGAACAATAACGTATTGTATCAAATATTTGTTACAATAAAGTAACAGTGTTTTTAAAAATATGAATGCGTAATCTAACCAAAATTTTTAAAATAAAACTTCAACAAAAACATTTACTAGTCGTCGATAAACTATAGCATTCTACTCGCGTATAACGGCTATTATTCGCTCAGCGATTTAGGCCACTAACCTGCGGTTCGTAGCCGTAAAATTCACCTCGTGAATAATATCATTATTTTATATACAGTGTGTAAAAGCCAAATGGAATAAATTCATTATTTCGGTTACTGTACATATTTATAAAAAATCCCGAAACACTTCAAATTTAAATTATAAAAAGAAATCTAATAATGTAAGATCAGGTGATCGCGCTGGCCATTCAATCGATCCTCGCCTCCCTATCCACCGATTGGGCAATATTGTATCGAGGTACTGCCGGACATTAAGTTGGTAATGTGGTGGTGCTCCACCCTGCTGAAACCATATCGTATTCGCTGGAACTTGAGGGTTACCTGGATCAGGATATAAATTTGCCAACGTTGGAATGACATCATTTTGAAGTAGTGCCAAATAATTGTTGCCATTCAAGTTGCCCTCAATAAAAAAGGGACCAATGATATTGTTCCCTACAATCCCTGCCCAAACATTAACCTTTAGAGGGTATTGAGTGTGTTCTTCTCTCATCCAGTGAGGATTTTCCGTGGACCAGTAGCGGCAATTTTGCCGATTAGCATGACCGTTAAGTAAAAAAGTAGACTCATCAGAAAACATAACGTCTTCTAATTGGATAATATTGTTATCCAACATGTCCATCATTTGCTCACAAAAAAAGTTCTCCTATCAAAATCGTCTTCCATGAGCTCCTGAGTAGGTATCATCTTATACGGATGCAATTTATTTTCTTTTAATATGTTTGCTATCGATGTATGGCTAGCATTGAATGTAGTGGATGCCTGTCTACTCGATGTATGTGGGTTTTCCTGAAACTCAAGCAACACATCTAATTTGAGTTCATCACTCAGTGCATTGGCAGCTGCTTTTTTTATCTGCCTTACTGATTAAACTCGCGAAACTGCTTTTCTATTTTACTTATTGTTCCTTGGGATATAGGCGGTAAATTAGGAAATTTCTCATGAAATAGGCGAGTTACTTCCTGTTGTGTTCGGATGTTATCTCCGTAACCAATCATTTGTAAAACTGTTATTTTATGCATTTCCGTTAATCTAACCATTTTTCAGAATTGAATTGAACAAACTTTATACTTAAATTACAACAATGACAACTTAAATAAAACAATTTACTACTGCTTGTTAAAATAGCGTTGCCACGGAAATTCTTTAAAGTTTTTTAATGGTTACCATCTAAAAACCACATTGCTATGGTTTTTATTCACTTTCTCATTATCAAGACCTAAACGGGAAATAAGTTTTAAGTATATTGTAATAAGTTTCGAGTATATTTTAGCGAATTTCGGTAACAACATGATTTTAATTTTTTTATGTTAATTTTTGCATTAAATTTAAAAACAATAACATTTTTGAATAGAGAATGAAGAGACCTTTCAAATGATATATCACAAGCCTATACTTCCCATTTAAAAAATTGGGGGTTGTACCTGTCATTCTAAGGGGTTGCATTTTCACGTTAAAGAATGTCAAGTTATAATTTAAATTTGACGTGTTTCGGGATTTTTTATAAATATGTACAGTAACCGAAATAATGAATTTATTCCATTTGGCTTTTACACACTGTATAAATATACAGTCTGTGTAAAAATTCCGGAGGAACATTGTTAAAAGTGTCCCTAATCCTTTCTTGACAATCAAGTTTTGTTGCTAGGGGATGAAAATAAACCTTATTTTTGACATAACCCCAAAGGAAAAATCCATTAGAGTCATGTAAGGGGATTGAGGAGGCCATTTAAAAGGACCACGACATCTCAAGTATTAATTAGAATCAATAAATGTTTGGAAGTGAAGTGAAGTGGCCCTTACATTTAATCGTCTAAACAAACAAAAAGAAAAAAAATGTAGTATTCCATTTAAAATTTAAAATAGTGAACTTGGTGTCAATTTCCGGTATAATCGGAAGCGCTATAAATTTGAAAATATTTTAATTGAATTCAGAAGTATCGAAAACCCCTGTATACCAAATTTCATTCATCTAGTATTCTCCGTTCCCCATAAAGTTTTAGGTAAATGTCGATATGGGACAACCTGTATTATATTTAAATTTTTATTTTTGAATAAATGTTGATTTATATCATGTGTTTACAGTGTTGCATGGTTGCACAAAAAAATTATTAGGCCATCTACATTTTTCTGAAACCAAACTTTTTGGCTTACGCAAGTGAAAGATTTACATCACTGCGTGCCGAGCGAAGCGAGGTTCGCAGCACAATTTTAAATGTCAACTGTCATTTTTTTTTAATGTCAAATGTCATTTTTAACTGTCAAATGTCATTTTTAACTGTCAACTGTCATTTCTAACCGTTAAATGTCAATTTTAAGCTGTCAAATGTCATTTCTAACTGTTAAATGTCAATTTTCAACTGTCAAATGTCATTTTAACTGTCAAATGTCAATTTTAAGCTGTTAACTGTCATTTTTAACTGTCAAATGTCAATTTTAAGCTGTTAACTGTCATTTTTAGCTGTCAAATGTCATTTTTAGCTGTCAAATATCATTTTTTTATTTATTTCATTCTTTTATTAATAAAAAAATTATCAATCAAGGTTATATACTAAAAAGTTGAATCAATTATCGGAACTTCTGATTGTTTATAATGTCATTTAATTCCATAACCACACCCCAAAAGAGGCGTTTCCTATTTAATACGCCATAATTTTAACGCGATTGGTCAGAACCTTTTTTAAAGCTTCAATAGGCGGCGCGCAAGTTGGAGGCGTGGACAAATTGCACAAATAAAATAAAATTTAATCTTTTTTATTTCTTTTTATTTTTTTTATTTGTTTCATTTAAAAAAAAAACAAAAAGAAAACAGTATCATAGAGGTATAGGCAGGTGCTTAGCACTGCCACGCTTTGCTAGTTTAAAAAGAAAAACAAGATAAAAATTTTAATTGTTTTCATCACATATCTTACCTTTGAACAGACTAGGTGATGTAGAATAATGAGGATCTGGCTGCAATTTGATATGCCTTATGGCTAGAAGAAAAGCGAGCGTTGACAGTATAACTGCGTCCAGACAACCAATAGCAGCTAATATATAAGTCCATCTAATTTGGCATTCGCCTAAAGCGTATTTATCAGTGGCAGGACCGCAAACTTCTCGAACACTGTCTGAATTCCATCCTGCTGGGAACACCGTGCATGCAACAATCATACATACGGCTGAAAAACAGTAACACACATTAACTAAATCCTTCATTTTTATTGTTCAACAATATAGTGCCTACAATAAATAGGACTGATGGTAATAAACCACTTTTTCCTACGACCACCATCCAAAACACTATTTTGCACATTGGTTACAGTACGCAAAATCAGCAATTTCTCATAGCAAGCATAGCCAAAGTAACATAAAGCATAGCCAAAGTGATATTAGGCATACCCGTTGTGACCTATAGATGACGACACTAAAATTAAATCCATTTCATTTTTAAATAGTATCAACCTTCAAAAGATTCGTGTAAAAATTTGACAGCTGTCCGACTATTAGTTTGTGAGATATTGCATTTTTAGTGAAGCAACTTTTGTTATTTTCAAAAAGATGGAAAAAAAAGAATTTCGTGTGCTTATTAAATATTGTTATTTGAAAGGAAAAAATACAGTTGAAGCAAAAGCTTGGCTTGATAATGAGTTTCCGGACTCTGCGCCAGGAAAATCAACAATCATTGACTGGTACGTAAAATTCAAGCGTGGTGAAATGAGCACCAATGACGGTGAACGCAGTGGACGCCCAAAAGAGGTGGTTACCGACGAAAATATCAAAAAAATCCACAAAATGATTTTGAGTTACCGTAAAGTGAATATGATCGAGATAGTTGACACTCTAAAGATATCTAAGGAACGTGTTGGACATATCGTTCACGAATATTTGGGTATGCGGAAGCTCTGTGCGAAATGGGTGCCGCGCGTGCTCACAATCGACCAAAAACAGCAACGAATTGATGATTCTGAGCAGTGTTTGCAGCTGTTAAGTCGTAATAAACCCGATTTTTTGCGTCGATATGTGACTATGGATGAAACTTGGCTCCATCACTACATGCCTGAGTCCAATCGACAGTCAGCTGAGTGGACTGCGGCCGGTGAACCGCCACCAAAGCGTGGAAAGACTCAACAGTCAGCTGGCAAAGTAATGGCCTCAGTTTTTTAGGATACACACGGTATATTTTTCATCGACTATTTGGAAAAGGGAAAAACAATCAACAGCGACTATTACTGTGCATTATTGGAGCGATTGAAGACCGAAATCACGAAAAAACGGCCCCATATGAAGAAGAAAAAAGTGTTGTTTCATCAAGACAATGCACCGTATCACAAATCATCGAAAACGATGACTAGTTTAGTAATTTTTTTTTATATTTGCATCTTATAAAATAGGTTTTTAGTGGTTCAACTGTACAAATAAAAATTTTATAAAATTAATCCTCTAGCCATAATCGGCTTTTGAAATTTAAATTTAATGGTTACATACGTCATAAGTGGTAAGTGACGTGTTTCAATAAGATTGGTAGAAAATTTGCGATGTTGTCGATATGCTTTAATATTAACCGAGAAACTTATCTCTGTCTCTTATTTGTTGTCATTAAAAAGAGATAAATATATCGATATTTTTGTTCTCTGATTGACACTTTATCAAATAAGGAGTAAAACACTAAACAAAATATTCTGTCATTTTCGTTAGTTTAATTTGTTGTTTGGTTTATGAAAGAAATTACTTCTATACTATTTTTGGTTCGAAAATAAAAATCCCTAACACCTTCTCTTGGTGTTATAGCGGTTCCTTCAAAAATAACCAATAGAAGTAATTGTTCTCTCGGGGAGCAACCCTTCTATCGGTACAGTGGTGAGAGAACGAATTTCAAGAATACGGTTTTGGCATTTTCAATAGAACCACGCCCACTTTCTATTGGCTGTTCCATTCTATCACCGTCAAGAATAGGGGTCTTGTTTGTTTATTACAGATAAACACGATTTTCTCTCCTGTCATATATCTTGTCAACTGGTACAATCAGTTAGTCACAGAACACGGTGTTTTGTGCCGCCAGTTTTTTGAAAATACTTGAAACGAACGTAGCTAAAATGTGACAACGTTGACTTTTAAACACACTTCATTATTGGTTTAGTTGGCGCTACGTTTAAAACTTACTAATTATTTATTGCTAAATTTTACGAAATGAGAAAAATTAATTGCAAAATCAATACCAATATAAGTAAGCAGGTATCTTATCCTAAATATATATTGCTATCATTTTGATTAATATGATCCTACTAAACTAGTCCATTGCATGAATTGGGCTTCGAATTGCTTCCTCACCCACCGTATTCTCCGGATCTAGCCCCCAGCGACTTTTTACTTTTCTCTGACCTGAAGAGAATGCTCGCGGGAAAAAAATTTGGCTCTGATACTGAGGTAATCGCCGAAACTGAAGCCTATTTTGGGGACAAACCGAAGGAGTACTACAAAAATGGTATCGAAAAGTTGGAAGGTCTCTATAATCGCTGTATCGCCCTTGAAGGCAACTATGTTGAATAAAAAAAAATGAATTTTGTCAAAATATTGTGTTTTACTATGGTAGACCGGGGACTTTTCAGCCGACCTGTTAAATACCTGCAGCAAGTTGTCAATCTCGTTATCTAGTAGAGTCGATGAATCATTACAGAAATTTGATTCTGTTCCTGTTCCCTCAACATCAGCTACGAATGACTTGTTAACAATAACCGAAAACTTGTCGGAAACACCAACACCAGGGATAAAGATCCAGAACTGTTACCATTTTACAGTTCATTATAATTTTAAGTGAAAAATCCCATGCAAGGAAAGTTAAATTTAAAATACGTTTCTTAAAACGCAAATTTGTTACCTACTGTAATATTTAATAAATTTTTAGTAATTTATTTAAATGAAATGCAGAAATTTTCACCGCCAAAAGCTATGCCATGTTAGAAAAAGTGCTCATAAAAAAGTATCGTGTGCAACACGATCGTTTGTTTGTTTTCTGGATGGTGGTCGTAGGAAAAGTACAGTGTGCAACACGTGCGCAAATGCTAATTTCTCACTCGTGTGAATTGCCCGCAACTTTTCACACTCGTGAGAAATTAGCACTTTTGCGCACTTGTTACACAATATACTATTGCAAATTTAATCCTGACCTGCATTCTTTACCCAAACTTGTACTTGTAAAAGTACCTAAGAAGTTTATTATAGGCACTATATTGTTGAACACACTTTAGAGGTGATGGATTTTAAGACGAGATGTGGCCTTGAAAATAGCTGCGCTGGAATGCAAGACAACAGCGCACTAAATTCTTCTACACATCAAGATTAACAATGGACTAGTTTAGTAGGATCATATTAATCAAAATGATAGCAACATATATTTAGGATAAGATACCTACTTACTTATATTGGTATTCATTTTGCAATTAATTTTTCTCATTTCGTAAAATTTAGCAATAAATAATTAGTAAGTTTTAAACGTAGCGCCAACGAATAACCAATAATGAAATGTGTTTAAAAGTCAACGTTGTCACATTTTAGCTACGTTCGTTTCAAGTATTCTCAAAGAACTGGCGGCACAAAACACCGTGTTCTGTGACTAACTGATTGTACTAGTTGACAAAATATATGACAGGAGAGAAAATCGTCTTTATCTGTAATAAACAAACAAGACCCCTATTCTTGACGGTGATAGAATAGAACAGCCAATAGAAAGTGGGCGTGGTTCTATTGAAAATGCCAAAACCGTATTCTTGAAATTCGTTCTCTCACTGTACCGATAGAAGGGTTGCTCCCCGAGAGAACAATTACTTCTATTGGTTATTTTTGAAGGAACCGCTATAACACCAAGAGAAGGGGTTAGGGATTTTTATTTTCGAACCAAAAATAGTATAGAAGTAATTTCTTTCATAAACCAAACGCAACCAAACAACAAATTAAACTAACGAAAATGACAGAATATTTTGTTTAGTGTTTTACTCCTTATTTGATAAAGTGTCAATCAGAGAACAAAAATATCGATATGTTTATCTCTTTTTAATGACAATAAATAAGAGAGAGAGATAAGTTTCTCGGTTAATATTAAAGCATATCGACAACATCGCAAATTTTCTACCAATCTTATTGAAACACGTCACTTACCACTTTTGACGTATGTAACCATTAAATTTAAATTTCAAAAGCCGATTATGGCTAGAGGATTAATTTTATAAAAATTTTATTTGCACAGTTGAACCACTAAAAACCTATTTTATAAGATGCAAATATAAAAAAAATCACTAAACTAGTCCATTAAAAAATAGGGTATTTTGGTTTTTGGCAAATTACTAAAAAACTGTTAATATTTAAGAAATTATAAATAAATATTCTTAAAGAGGAGAAAATTTCCAAAAAAATGCCGTACTCCCTAAACTCTACCTCTATTATTTATAATATTAATTTAGTGCTCAACATGAATAAAAAAATTCGCAAAAATTATAGTGTCATAAAAACAAATAAAGTCCCGTTGAAAAAAATTGTTATTATAGTTTACGTTTTTGTAAAAAGACCTCGGTTTTAAAAATATCGAATTTATTGCACACTTTACGGACACACTGTATAATTTATTATTTTACCGTAAAATTTATTATTTTTGCAATGTCGTTGTTTTGCTTAGCTGTAATTTAAATTGATTTTTAGAAGAAAAACAAAGACATTAAGTAATAAACTAGTTTTTAGAACGCGGTGGTTTTAATATAAAAATTGATTTTATTAAATAATTCTTACTAAAAAGTATCAAACCAAATCTAATGTTGTAAATCAATCATGATCGTCGGACTATACAGGGTGTCCATCTATAAACTGACACATTTTAACTGCTTATAAGTCGAGAACGAAAAATGACAACAATGTGCGGTTTTCACAGAACTTCATCAATATCTTTAAAGTTTTTTTTGACAGTATTGCCAAGTTTCAAAATTTACCTGAAATAGGAGAGAAAAAATTGATGTTTTTCAAAGGCCGATTTCTCAAAAATTTTAAATGTAACACCCTGTACGTTTTAATTGCACATGAAAGCCTGTTAAATCCCCTTTCCGAAAATGTATAAATTGTCTTAGTAAATGACACCTTTTTGAAAATTTTTGAGAAATCGGCCTTTGAAAATCATCAATTTTTTCTCTCCTATTTCAGGTAAATTTTGAAACTTGGCAACACTGTCAAAAAAAACTTTAAAGATATTGATGAAGTTCTGTGAAAACCGCACATTGTTGTCATTTTTCGTTCTCGACTTATAAGCAGTTAAAATGTGTCAGTTTATAGATGGACACATTGTATTATAATAAACAAAATTTTTATATATAAAACGGATGTCACGTCATGGCATCAAATAATGTAATCGAATACTGTTATAAACAATATTCTCTGTAGTTTAATATTGTTGTGCGAGTACGCCCCTGGCGCTATGACCCAGACGCGAAGCAGACGGAAGACGCGAGAATATTCCAGAATACGTTTCTTTCAACGGCGCCCGATGAGCGAAGCCGTCGAACGATCGAGAAAACTACCAGAAAAGACCGGAGTATGCTGGAACAATACTTACCTATATATTAATGACCGATTTGAATATTTTAGTTAGTTAGTAACTAGTTGTTGTTAGATAAATGCGAATGTAAATATTGTCTTACATAAATTAAAGTATTGTAAATAAATTGTGTTATATAAATTAAACAGTGTTAGTGATTCAAATAATATAAAAATAAATTAAAAGACTAGTAAAAATAAATAAACGTTACATTGGTGTCAGAAGTGGGATATTGTAAATAAATAAGGTAAAAAATAAATAAATAAATATGTCGAAAAAACTTTGTGACTTGAAAGTGACAGAATTGCGTCAAGAGCTGGAGGATCGTGAATTGGAAACAACAGGAAGGAAGACCGAGCTGTTGGAGCGACTTAAGCAAGCATTGGAAAATGATGGTTTAGATCCAGAAAATCATATTTTTGTAGACGACTCTTCTGCTACAATTATTTCTTCATTAAATAAAGTTTCTTCCGATATGTCTTCCTTGAAGAGTGATATCTCTTCCGATATGTCTTCTTTGAAGAGTGATATTTCTTCTTTGGAAAATAAAGTTTCTTCCGATATGTCTTCTTTGAAGAGTGATATCTCTTCTGACATTTCTTCTTTGGAAAAAAGAGTTTCTACTGATATGTCTTCTTTAAAAAATGATATGTCTTCTTTAAAAAATGATATTTCTTCTTTGGAAAACAAAGTTTCTTTGGACATTTCTTCTATGGAAAATAAAATGTCTTCATTTGAAAAAAAATTGAAGAGAAAATAAGAGAAATGGAAAAGCAAATGGAAGAGATGGAAAAAGGAGGTAAAGAAGATATGGAAGATTTAGGAGAGGAAAACGAGGACGAAATGAGAAGCTTCAAAGTGGAGCGGAAACCGAAATTGGAAGGCAGCGAAAGTTCTGTTCGTGTTAAGGCCCCAACCTTTGACGGAAAGATGTCTTGGGAAAATTATCTCAAACAGTTCGAAACAGCTGCAAGAGCGAACGGATGGTCCCAAAAAGAGAAGGCAATAAACCTCACCATCGCTCTGAGAGGAGACGCTTTGGATGTTCTTCAGACCATACCAGTGGAGGACACAGATGATTTTGAGCAACTGAAGAAAAGCTTGAACATGCGATATGGTCACGAACACCTGGAGAACTTGCACCGATCGCAGTTGAAGACTCGAAAACAGAAGCGAGAGGAGACACTTCAAGAGTACGAAGTAGATATCGCCAGATTGGTCAGATTTGCTTACCCTTCAGCTCCAGAACAAATGATGGAATGTTTAGCTGTTGAAGCATTTCTTGATGGACTTCGTGACCACGAAATGGCAAAGACACTCCGTTTAGCCCACCACAAAACATTAGTGGACATTTTGTCTGCCGCGCTTGAGTATGAAGCGGCTTCGAAAGCTTGTGGAGGATACAGTAAAGTAAGGTCCGTAACGGAAGAGGAAGATGAAAATAAGTTAGACCAATTAGTAAACATGATGAAGAACTTTACTGATAAGAAAAAGAAGAAGACCATCAGGTGCTGGAATTGTGGTGAAATAGGACATGTTCGCAATTCATGTAAACGCCCTGGGGTCACTACGAATCAAGAAACTACTCCACAGGAAAACTAAAACGGGTCGGCCTAGAGGGGGCAGCTTCGACCCGGAACGTTTCCAAAGACCCTCTCATACTAATAGCCTCTTTGAAATGCCGCGACGACAGTGTATATGTAGATGGTGAAGTCAACGGTAAAAAGTATACACTATTGGTGGATACTGGAGCGACCAGAACGATTATACGGCCAACAACTATAAATAGCCGTAAGAAGCTTTTACCAACAAGGCTACGACTGCGAACTGCCACAGGTGATAGAGCTAACATCCTTGGAGAAGTCCAGGTTCAAATAGGAATTGGCTCAGAAAAGTTCACGCATACTGTTATTGTCGCTGATATTGAGGAAGATGTCATATTAGGAATGGATGTGATGAACTTACATGGTTTCCAACTGGATTTCAAGAACAGAGTTATCAAAGTCGGTTCTGAAGAAATATTCCTTCATCCATATGAGGACAAAACCGTGCCAGCCGTTGTCCAGGAGGATACTGTGGTACCTGGTAGAAGCGAAACGATCATAGTGGCCAGACTGCAAGGAACTATTGACGAAGGAATACCTGTGATGATGGAACCATGGAACCATGATGAGGAGGTCGGTCGAGGAATTTTGATAGGAAAAGGATTGGTCACTTCTGCTAAAGAAATTCCAGTACGAGTTATAAACGTCAATGATTACCCAATTACGATCAAGAAAGAGACCAAAGTTGGAACCTCCGTACCAGTAACATCTATAATGCGACAAACAACTATTCCCAATAATTCCAACGATAAGTTTGAACAAATGGTGGCGGTTGCTGGTACATCTTTAAACCGAGAAGAGAAAAGAAAAATGAAAGATTTTCTTCATCGGTATCGCAACATTTTTGTACCAAAGGGAGGTAAGACAGGACGTACCTCTGCTGTAAAACATAAAATCGACACGGGTGATGCCAAGCCAATTCGTCAATCAGCTAGAAGATTACCACAGGCAAAGAGGCAAGAAGCTGAAAGGATTGTTCGAGAAATGGAAGAAGATGGAGTGATAGAACCTTCTACCAGTCCATGGGTCTCTCCGGTAGTCTTGGTCAAGAAAAAGGATGGAACTACGAGGTTCTGTGTAGACTACCGTCAGTTGAACAATGTTACCAAGAAGGACAGTTATCCTCTGCCTCGAATCGACGATACCTTGGACACTCTAGCTGGAAGTAAATTATTTTCTACCTTAGATTTGAAGTCTGGTTATTGGCAGGTAGAAATGGACCCAAGAGACAAAGAAAAAAACAGCCTTTACCACTGGTTCTGGATTATTTCAGTTCAATGTCATGCCATTCGGACTATGTAATGCTCCTGCGACATTTGAAAGACTGATGGAGAACGTACTGAGAGGGTTGTCTTGGAAAACGTGCCTGGTCTACTTAGACGACATCATAGTCTTGGGGGAGACATTCGAAGAACATCTGAAGAACTTAGAAGATGTTTTTAAAAGACTTCAAGCTGCCCAACTGATGCTGAATCCAAAGAAATGTCAGTTATTCCAAGACAAAGTTAATTATCTGGGTCATATTGTCAGCAAAGAGGGCGTGTCTGTAGATAAGGACAAGGTCGCTTCTATCAAACAATGGCCACAACCAACTGATAAACATCAAATAAGAAGTTTTCTTGGTCTATGTACATACTATCGCAGATTTATCAGAAAGTTTTCAGACATTGCTAAGCCATTAACACGCCTTACAGAGGAAACGAGAGAGTTCTGCTGGGATGAAAACTGTCAAACGGCTTTTGAAACTCTGAAGAAGCATTTAACCGCAGCACCGATATTAGGCTACCCACAACCGGAAGGAGAATTTATTTTGGATACAGATGCCAGTAATGTCGGAATTGGAGGAGTCCTTTCACAGATTCAAGATGGACAAGAGAGAGTCCTGGGTTATTTTAGTAAAGTGCTCTCCAAACCTGAGCGGAATTACTGCGTTACGAGGAGAGAACTCCTGGCAGTTGTGAAGTCTGTAGAACACTTCTACCAATATCTTTATGGAAGAAAATTCTTAATCCGGACGGACCATGCAGCCCTAAAATGGCTAATGCAGTTTAAGAACCCTGAAGGTCAAATTGCCAGGTGGATCGAACGACTCCAAGAGTACGACTTTAGGATCGAACATCGAGCTGGGATAAGTCACAGAAATGCAGACTCTCTTTCCAGAAGACCGTGCCCAGAAGAGTGTTCTCACTGCAGTAAGACAGAATTAAAAGAAACTGCAATACTACGAACAACTGTAGTTAACGACGACTGGGCACCTACTAAAATTAAAGAAGAACAAGATAATGATCCTGTCTTAAAGAAAATGAGAGAATGGAAGATAGAAGATCGTCGACCTACTTGGCAAGAAGTGTCAAAATTCTCTACAGTCCTTAAATCATATTGGGCTCAGTGGGAGTCTTTCATTTTGGAAGGCGATTTATTAAAGAGAATAATTGAAAACGATGACGGTTCCGTTAACAGAAAGCAATTGGTTATACCAAAGAGTAGAGTAGCCGAAGTACTACGACAGTTACACGACAGTCCATCAGGAGGTCATCTTGGTGTCAAGAAAACCCTGCAGAGAGTTCGGGAAAGGTTTTATTGGATGAATAGTTCCGATGATGTTAAGGACTGGTGTAAGAAGTGTACCATCTGTGCTGCTAGTAATGGACCTCAGAAAAGAGGAAAGGCTCCCATGAAACAATATAACGTTGGTAGCCCATTTGAGAGAATTGCTTTAGATATTGCTGGACCGTTCCCCACTACTGAAAATAAGAATAAATACATGTTGGTGGTGATGGATTATTTTACGAAGTGGGTTGAAGTCTACGCCATTCCAAATCAAGAGGCAGCAACTGTCGCAGACGTGCTAGTGAAGGAGTTTATTTGCCGATATGGAGTGCCCTTGGAGATTCACAGTGACCAAGGAAGGAACTTCGAAAGTCAACTCTTTCAAGAAATTTGCGACAATTTAGGAATGAAGAAAACAAGAACTACAGCATTGCACCCACAATCAGATGGAATGGTAGAACGCATGAATAAAACCATTGGCAAATATCTATCAAAAGTAGTATCCAATCACCAAAGAGACTGGGACCAGTATATTTCTGCTCTTTGCAATGGCTTATCGATCCGCCGTCAATGAATCAACAGGTCAAACACCAGCAAAAGTCTTGTTTGGACGCGAGATGAGGTTACCATGCGACCTCGAGTTTGGATGCCGACCTGGAGAGGATATAGCTGGAGAAGACTATGTAATTCAGTTACGAAGAAAAATGGACGACATGCATGATTTGGTTCGCTCCCATCTTCAAGTTGCCAGTGACAGGATGAAGAAACGGTATGATACCCAAGCTATAGAGGGATGTTTCCAAGAAGGTGACAAAGTGTGGCTCCATAACCCGAAAAGACAGAAGGGGTACTCACCAAAGCTACAACAATCTTGGGAAGGACCATACATCATTAAGAAAAGAATCAATGACGTCATATACCGTATAATAAAGACCCCGAATGGAAAACCTAAGGTAGTACACCGAAATCGACTGGCGAAATTTGAAGGAGATCATGACCAGGAAGAAGAAGTCGTAAATCAAGTCCAAGATACACCCGACCTTGCTTTCGAAGAATTTATGGGTGCATATGGAGGTACTGGGAAAGCTAGATACGGCGTGACTATTGAGAAACAGCAAGACCTGTTCACACTTCCTGATGACTACTCATTGGCCCATAGCGTTTCCGCCACTATCAGCGACGGCCGAGGATTAGCGTCTGTCTTTCGAAGGAAGATTGGTCGACTGTCAGAACTTCGAAATCAGTTACCAGCCACTGGGAAGGCTTTGATACTTCGAGATGACTCCCGTTGCCTCTTCTATCTGATTACCAAGAATACCTACCAAGACCAGCCCACTTATCGAAATATATGGGAATCATTACTTAACTTAAGAGAGCACGTATTGGAGTCCAACATACAGAAGCTAGCCATGCCGAAAATAGAGTGCAACTCATTGGATTGGAGGGTCATCCGAAATATGGTGGAAGTAATCTTTCAAGATACCGAAGTCCAAGTGTTGGTATGCAGCCATTCGCCCCGTGTCCAGCTGACATCAAAGACCATTCCATGTTATTTCCATGCAACTGGAAATTGTAGACGAGGATTTAGTTGCAAGTATCTCCATCCAGTCTCAATTGCTTAAAAGTTCCAGGAGGAACTATCTCTTAAGGAGGGGGCAATGTTGTGCGAGTACGCCCCTGGCGCTATGACCCAGACGCGAAGCAGACGGAAGACGCGAGAATATTCCAGAATACGTTTCTTTCAACGGCGCCCGATGAGCGAAGCCGTCGAACGATCGAGAAAACTACCAGAAAAGACCGGAGTATGCTGGAACAATACTTACCTATATATTAATGACCGATTTGAATATTTTAGTTAGTTAGTAACTAGTTGTTGTTAGATAAATGCGAATGTAAATATTGTCTTACATAAATTAAAGTATTGTAAATAAATTGTGTTATATAAATTAAACAGTGTTAGTGATTCAAATAATATAAAAATAAATTAAAAGACTAGTAAAAATAAATAAACGTTACAATATTAATAAACAAAACATATACAGGGTGATTGATTAGTGTGAGGAAGCTCAGCAGATCTTTTATAAAAAAAATTCCAAAAAAAGTTATTTACAAAAATTGTAAGCAGCTTTAAACTCCACATTTTAAAGTTAGTTACAATCTTACAGGGTTTTCCATAAGATGGCGGCACACCAAACTTTTATTTTAAATTTGAAATCTGCTTCACGTTCACATCACAACAATGTAAAGTTTTTATTATGTTATACCGGGTATTTAAAAAGTTATAACCAATATTAGGTACCTGAAAATCGTATCAAGTTTAACTCCCTGTATAATTAAAAAGGATTATAGAAGCATTGATCTATTGCAACCATAGTTTTTTAATAATTGTTAAAAATTATAAAACATATTCGTTATCATAATATTCGCTAAATTAAATACAGGGTAAGTCAAAATGCAAGTACATTATTTTCTTGGTAATTTTAAATAGGTCACCTTGTATTTTATATCACTATCGAAAAGTACTAATGTCATACTTCAAATTTTAAAATTTGTACTTTTCGATAGTAATATAAAATACAAATATAAAATTACAAAGAAAATAATATACTTGCATTTTGACTGTAACTGTCACTTAAAGGTAGGGATCAAATATTCACTTTAAAGAATGTCAATTTAAAACAATAAAAAAAATACAGGGTGTCCCATTTAAAATATTGAAGATGCATTTTATTGGGCACTCCCTTTTATACAAAATTCGCTCTACTGATACATTTTTGGTCGGTACAGATAAAACGATACATCTTTTAGTTAAAACCTTTTTTGTATTCCCGAAATTAAGAAAATTAATAGGAAGTCAAAATATAATGAGAAACCCTGTACATTTTCAAAACCAAACACTAAAAACATTAAATAACATATTCCCTTTCTAATACACGGTGACAAAGTTTGGTTTGTGGGTTGTTTTAGAAGATATCAAAAAAAGTTATTTAACAAAAATAGTAGATGTTTTTAGGGTCCA
Source organism: Ophraella communa (assembly GCA_035357415.1). Taxonomy (NCBI): domain Eukaryota; kingdom Metazoa; phylum Arthropoda; class Insecta; order Coleoptera; family Chrysomelidae; genus Ophraella; species Ophraella communa. The sequence continues at coordinate 29,640,697 of CM068992.1, read as the reverse complement.
TATTTTGAAATTACCCTGAACTATACAGAGTGTTGTATAACTCCGTTACATTGAATTCGGACTGCTCACAGTTTTTTGAAGCTTTTGATATAGGGTTTTGATACGTTATACAGAGTCCTTCAGAAGTTATGGACATGTTTGTGTGAAAATCGTAGGTTAGGTTAGGTTATGGACATGTTTTTTGGAAAATCGTAGGTAAATAAACTCTGTATCTTATTGTACGTTAAAAAAAAAGTATTTTGCCTAACAGAGTTTCGTAATATGAAACAATATCACCGTATTCTTATTAAATATTAATTATTTTTCTTTCTTCTTTCAAATGGAACACCCTGTATTTTATATCATAAATAGAATACCCGATTATGTAACTTTAATTTTTGTTAAGAATTCCCTATACCCAAAGTTTATGAAAACAGAGTTATTTCGTAATATTTATTGTAAACCATTATTAACCTATTATGTGAAAGAAATAAAAGTTGAATGTAACAAAAAATCCTTAAAAATAATAAATTGTAATAAACAACTTATTCTAATTTTAAAACAACCCATATACCGAACTTTGTCATAAGGTTGGTACACCCTGTATAACAACATTATCTATATTTAAATCACTATTTCTTGACTTGAAAATTATTTTTAAAGAAATACAGAACAATGCTCAATTAATTGTGTTAATAATTAGATGATATTAACTGTAGAAAAACTTTCCTATTGTATAAAATATTCCTGAGAACTTACCTGAAATTAATTGTAGCCAAGCTGATACATGGTAAATGGTGGTGGCTCGGCAAAAACAAAAGAAAAGCATTACAAAAATTGTCAAAAGAGACGTGACGACAGACAATCCCAAAAAAACCGTAGCAGCCTTAAACGGATGTGCAATATCCATAAAGTTATCCCAGAAATTTTCCGTGCACGGCACTGCATTCTCACCTAAATGACACACTGTATACAGTCCAATTTTACCAGGTTTTTCACCGTTTGTTGTACCGATCCATTCAGCAGTAATGAAAACGACAACAGCTATTATAGCGTAGCATATCGTAAATATTGCCCATAAAACTCCAACGGCTTTGGAATTTCTTACATAGCTGGTGGCATAGATTTGCGAAGAATCGACATATTCTATTTTTGAACCCATTGTTTTGGGTTGCGTTTGTGAAAACAAATTTGTGTATTTTACATGCTACTTTACGTTGGTTTAAAATGTTAACAAAAAGTAGACTGAAGACTGAATAAAATAACACACTTCGCTGTGGCTGTGACTACTTTCTATCCCTTCCTCTTTCAAGATCGACTTAAGTATTTCAGGTACCTCCTCTAGGTACCTGTATAGACCAGGCAATAAAATTTTAAAATCCATCGCGTAATTAACAATGCAATCAATATATTAAATTTCAAGGACAAACATTCATAATTTTAATAATAAAACAGTCTAATGTCAGTTTCCTAAATATTAATACCTATTATAATAGCTTTTTCAATATACCGGGTGTCCCAAAGTCGATAACCGCACCTCTCTATGGTTTTTAAGTTCCGATATATTTGCAGTTAAAATGGGTCAGAATCTTCTGGGACAACCGGTATTATAAAGCATTATTTATTATTTCTATAGTGTTTTTCAAGAAAAATTGTTGACTGCAGTTAAAATACCTGAGGCAATCTCATTATGTATGCCAAATTCGGGCAAAAACATCCCCGATTATCTGACAGAGTTAAGGGGAACGGATTATAACAATTTGAAATAGGCATAGCTGGTAAAATGTTAAGTTTTTAATTAAATTCTCGCGTAAAAACCATTCTGTATATATTTATGGTCTTAGTGGAATGTACCGTACACATAACATATTGTTGAGTAATATATTTGGAATTTATCGATTAATGAACCGATTTTCAAATAAATTAACGTCGATATCTTAATGTAAGTCTAATAATAGAATAATGAAACTTAAATGGAAAGTCTGCTCGTAACATTAATAAACAATTTACTTAACAAACAATATTATAAAATTTCTTCACTAGACTTAATTAATTTGGTATAAATTGCCTGGTCTATATAAGATACCAATTACTTAACAGGTGTTAAAAGGTATCTAAAATTACTTTAGAAACAACAATCACAATTGAATAATTTATTTTACCTACTTAACTATAAAAAATAGTGTAGCAAATTAGTCGCTATAATCGTTGCTATATAATGCACATTAACTTTGAACATAGTTTAGTATTTAAATGAGGTAAACGCATACCTACACTGGTATTTAAACTATTTTAGGTGCGGTTAAACTCTTACAAACCTTTTAGAGTTTTCAGACTATTTTTTGCTATTATTTTTAGCTTAGATATTGAACTCTTCATTTATAGGTTATTGGCTTCTTCATTCTTTTGCACGGTTTTGGGTCCTGGCACTCTCATATAAATATATTCTCATTATTCTTTTAAAAATAATGACTTCGCTATACAGGCCCGTACCATCTTGGACTAAGTATTCTTATAATTAATTTTTTTTACTTGTTATTTCTATATTTCTCACTTAAATTTTTATATATTTAATTCTTGAAAATTTGAATTGTGGCGGTTCTTCAATCCTATCTGACACAGAACACAAATATACGGGTGTAAAGGTTATCTTCATTGTTCTGTGGTTGTCACGTTAGATCAGTACTCTGCGGTGCAGGTGTACCTGTACATCTCACTTTTAGCTCTATGGTTTAAAGTGATGCTAACAAAAACGTCAATAGAAAATACATAACCTTTATTAAAAAAAGTATCATTACAAAGCGTTTTTCATATTTGTTGATCAGTTTATTTTCATAATATTGTGTGAAAATGGAGTGTCTACTTGGTATTAAATTTAACGATTTTGTCCTGATCGCTGCCGATATGACTGCAGCACAGAGTATCATTGTAATGAAAACAGGTAAATATCTACAATAAATCCGACTCCAAAACATCTAATCTAATAAAATTTTAGATGAATGTAAGCTTCATAAACTATCCAATAAACTTGTTATGGCAGTATCGGGAGAATCTGGGGATACTACACAATTTGCAGAATATATTGCAAAGAATATTCAACTCTATAAAATGAGAAATACCTACGAGTTAAGTCCCCAAGAAGCAGCAGCTTTCACGCGTAGAAATTTAGCTGATGCATTACGGAGCAGGGTAATGTTTTTTTCTGTATAATTGTAACTTTAGCTTTACTTATTTGACTAGGCACTTCTAAAACAGTTTATTGAGTGACTAAAATCAAAACAAGACTGAATTCTCCAACATTTTCATTATTTTTCCTAGAGTCCTTATCATGTAAATCTCCTTCTGGCTGGACATGATGACAAAGAAGGTCCCCAGCTATACTATATGGACTACTTAGCATCTATAGCAAATGTGGATTATGCTGCTCACGGTTATGGTGGATACTTTTCTCTTTCAATTATGGATCGCAATTATCTAAAATCATTGAACAAAGAACAAGGCTATGAGCTTCTAAAAAAATGTGTTAAAGAAGTGCAGAAGAGGCTGATAATCAATTTGCCCAATTTTAAGGTGCAGTGTGTTGATAAAGATGGAATTCAAGATATGCCCAACATCACTGCACAAGATTTAATATAATTATAATTTTCGTTTAGGTTACTAACCAATTTTTATAATTAAAAATTAAATAAGCGTAAATAATGTGTTTTACTATAAGTTGCCTACACAGTGGTGGTCGGTTTTACTGATATTAGAGGGAAACATATCTAGTAAAATATCCTAGGGTTAATATATATTTTTCTTATGATTTGTTGCTTTAAAAACTGATCTAGTATAAATATAATCTATGCAAAATGAAATAGTAATCTTATACAATAAAATGGGACTTCAATCATATGGTAAGTAGTTGGTACAGTTGTTAGTGGAAGAAATACCTGCAACTCCAAGAAGCAAAAAAAACCTGTGAGTAGAAAATATGAGACAAGCTGATAGTACCAAATCCTCCTTCTGGGCTGTAGCCAAGTCTGTCGACCAACTATGGAGGGTAGAAGAGAGGACCAACTTGTATAGGAATTGGGAATAATGTAGGAAGCTACCTATCTAACAAAGAGGACAGCAAGAAGATACAGGATGACCAATACATCCTGAACACCAGGATCAAGTTGGAACCAGCGAGGAAAAGCGCAGGACCCACCCAGTGCTACAACTGCCCAGGGATTCAACCATGGCCAGTCGACCTGTCACATGAGGACAAAATGTGTCAGATGCGGAGAAGATCATCGCTCTGAGGACTGCAAGAGACCAAAAGAAAGACCAGCCAACTGCAATGGAGAGCACCCGGCCAACTATAGGGGATGTCCAAAGATCCCCAAGAAAACTTCAGGACCAGCAGTTCCCCCAAAAGCAGCAACAACAAGGAGGACCAAGCCAGGAGTCGGCTACGCCAATGCCACCAGACAAGCACCAGCAGCAAAGCCAACCCAACAAAAGCCGGACATCTTTGAAGTGATGAAAGTCTTTGCCAGCCAAATGGAACAGATGAGGGAGTTCTTCACGATCTTCGCCAACAGCAACAATTAAGGTAAGTAATGGATAATTTATCTTATAGGCCAGGAAAACTGAAGATTGGAACATGGAACACCGGAGGACTTCGCTCAAACATCGACATTATGGGCGAAATCCTGGAGGAACGAGACCTAGACATCTTCGCACTCCAAGAAACAAAGCTACCAGGAGAAGATTATATACTGAGGTGGCTAAACTACAAAATATACAGAGATGACATCAACGGACAAAGCGGTGGGACAGCCATACTAATAAAAAATGGAATAGAACACTACAGAAAGACAACTCCAGACCTCCTAACGATGGAAGCGACCATCATCGTTGTGAGAACAGAATTTGGTGAATTGGAAATCATATCAGCCTACAAAAAACCACGAGATCAACTACACGAAGAAGATATAGACGTTCTTATACTAGATCGAAACCAAGCAGTGATAGTGAAAGATCTGAATGCCAAGTCCAGGACCTGGAATAGCATCTGCACAAATACAGCAGGAAGGAAGCTAGAGAACATTGCAGATAGAAGACCGGGACTATTCATCATTGGACCACCAGGATCAACGCATACACCAGACATAGGACGAGCAGATGTATTGGACACAGCACTACTAAAGGATATAACAGTAGACTGGGAAATAGAAAACAGCGAAGGAGGAACAGACCACGAACCAGTTATTCTCACAATAGGAGAAGGAAAAAGGAACATACAAAAAACAATAAAGAAAACCAACTGGGAAAAATTCAGTGCAAGAACAGGTCAGCTGATAGGACCAATTCTCCATATAACAAACAGCGAAGAACTAGAAATGCAACTCAACCAATTCATGGAAACACTAAAACAAGCGATAGAAGAAAGCACAACAACCAAAAACGCAGAAGGATGCAATAGATTTTCAAACATCAGTGACAACCTAAGAGAGCTCATCAGGGTGAAAAACAGAGCAAGAAGATTAGCCAACAGAACAGGACTACGAGAAGCAAACAGACTACATGTGGAAGTGAAGGAACAACTCAAAGCACACAGATCCAAGGACTGGGACAGAAGAATAGAAGAACTGGACCCCAATACACCAGGATTATGGAACCTCGCCAAGATACTACGACAAGACAAAAAGGACATTCCCCCAATCCACGGAGACAACGGAGTCGTATTCACGGATGAAGAAACATGATCGGAATGATGATTGCGATCATATCCAGGAGCTTTTCTGGCTTTCCATCCTTTTATTATGTAGGCTACTTCTGCTGGTGTTGTGAATCCCAAGTTTCCGTCTACTATTTCTTCGTCGAAATCTCCTTCGATTTCATCTTCTACTTGATCTGTGAAGTCCATGTCTTCGTCGGGGTGCTCATTCAGGGTGAATTGGCGCTCCATAGTTCTCCTGAAGGCTTCGGCTTTTTCTTCATCCGTGAATACGACTCCGTTGTCTACGTGGATTGGGATCAAGGGATAATATTCTAGAATTTTGTCCGGCCTTCTTTCATCAACAATCAAAAAATCTTCAGAAAGTAAAAACACAAACTTTTGCATCAACAAAAACAGTCAACAATAACCTAACAAAATGTTGACATATCAATTAATGTGACATGACCTTGTTCTTGTAACAACCAATCAGATTGCTTACATTCATTCATCAGCATTGCCAACTTTCATTATCTATCAGTTAACTAACTAGAAGATAAAAACGAGTTGATAAACCGCTTCCGAACAAACTGGAATTTTATCTGACGGATACCTAACTGATGGATAATATTGGCAATTGATAAACTGGCTCTTATTATTTTAATAAAGAAATATAAATGTTCGCAATGATAAAAAACATCCAAAAATCTTGTATTTTCAAAGGTAGAGCTTAACTGTCATTATTATCCACCACTTTTTGTTGGCCACACTGACCTTAGGACAAATTCTTCTTTTCCACTATTTGTAACGTCCTGTGACACTTACTCTTGCTACTGTGGCGCCGCCAATTGAGTTGGTTCTCCTTCCTTCTACCCTCCATAAGACCAACTCATTATTCCCACCAATAACCAAAGAAGACAGTAGTGGTGGCTGTTTCTTCTGAAGAAAAGGCTGAAAGATCAGAGATCTACAGAGTTGCCAACTTAAATAACTCCTAGTTTCTAGAGTATAGCATGGAAGGGGAACAGTGCTGGCAACTTCGAGAATGATACACAAGGTCAAGGGGACTCATAAATCAGTTAAATTGGTAGCACTGCGTAAGCGAGTTACCGCGTGGAATAAAAGGGGCTTTAGATGATACAAAGTGCATTAAGAGTTAATGTAGATTGTGAACAGTGACAATAAAATAAACATTTAAATAGAAAATTCGAATTTAAAATTTAAATTTGGTATTTATAATTATTATTGTGCACCATTTCAGTGACAAACTTGACCTAAGTCATCAGCAAATCATCTCTTGAAATAAAACAGTTCAATTTCACGTTTTCTAAATCTTTTAATAGAAAATATAATAAAACAAGTCAAAAAACAATACAAATTGCACAAAAAATATGAATGGGAAACAAATTGTGAGTTCATCAAAATTTTAATTGTGCAGGAAAACAACCTTTTATTTTCGAAATACAGATTTTGACCCACAAAACATCAATGATAATATTAAATAAGGTTTTTTTTATTTTTATTTGGCTTTCTTGGCCTCCTGTTTGGGCTGCACCTCTTTCTTCTTTTCATCGGACTTTTCCTCTTCTGGAGAATCTTCATATCTGAAAACATTTAAATCAACGACATTTTACCACCAGTAGATTTTGTTACTCACTTAAACATAGCAGTCAAATCTCCTTTAACCAAGGCCAAACTGAGAGGAGTGCCTATGCAAGCTGGAACCAGATACAGTAGAGCCGGTTGGGCGTGTTTAAAAACGTGCATTACGAAAATGGTGGCCATCAGTCCTAAGAAATAAGCGATTACCGACGCGTGGAAGTAGGTTTTAGTCTTGCGTTTCAAACTATTGTCAAATCTCAACAATAGAGCGATGAATATTCCTGGAATAACAATGTCGCCCAAACCTAACATGGCAAAATTATTGGCGGCGAGTCCATTTTGCAAAATATCTTGAGGAAATACAACTGAAAAACGGAATTGATCACTCAAAACTTGTAAACGTTAACTTGTTTTTTAATCTTTAATAGGGCGTTAAAATAATTTTCAGATTCTGTTTAAAAACTTATACATACGAGGGTTGTCTGAAAAGTTTCCGACCTAACAAAGATACTAGACATTTTTTCTTCAAATTAAGCTCCCAGCGATGCTCCCATCTCTTCAACCCATCCAAATAGTACTCGGCGTCTTTCTCTGCAAAATAGTTGTTTACGAAGGTGATGGCCTCCTCATTCGACGAAAATATCTGTCCTCTGAGCGCAACTTTTAGGTTGGGGAACAAAAAAAAGTCGCTTGGGGCTAGATCTGGTAAGTAAGGAGGGTGGTCAAGCAGTTCAAACCGTAATTCGTGGATTTTCGCCATGGCGACCGCTGAGGTGCAAGATGGCACATTGTCTTAATAAAACAAAATTCTTTTTTTCTGCAAACGTGGATATTTTTCGGCAATTTCTGCCTTCAGTTTGTCAAATAATGATCCGTAGTATGCTCCTGTAGTGGTTTTTCCTTTTTGAAGATAATCGATTAAGATAACTCCATGACTATCCCATAAAACAGTTGCCATCACTTTCCCAGCCGAAGGAACAACCTTTGCTTTTTTTGGAGCCGATTCCCCCTTCGCAGTCCATTGTTTTGACTGTGTTTTTGTTACTGCAGTATAATCGTGTATCCAAGTTTCATCTACAGTAATTAATCGGCGCCCAAACTGATTTATTGCGCCTAAACTGCGCCAACAGAGAGTTGGAAATGTTCATTCGAACACGTTTTTGGCCCAAAGTGAGCAAACGTGGCACCCAACGTGCGGACAGCCAAAATATTTATTCAATATGTGACAAACACGTTCTTTGGACATGTTTATAGCCTCTGCTATCTCTCTAATTTTAATTCGACGGTTGTCTAGCACCATTTGGTGAACTTGAGCGATATTATCGTCAGTGGTTGCAGTTTTTGGACGTCCCGAACGTTCATCGTCACCCAAGCTGGTACGGCCACGTTTAAATTCAACAGCCCAAAATTTCACGGTGGTAAATGATGGTGCAGAGTCCCCGTACACAGCGTCCAACTCGTCTTTGATTTGCTTAGGCGTATTGCCTTTCAAAAACAAATATTTAATGACAGCTCGATACTCGATTTTTTCCATTTTCATAAAAACACTCACATCGACTCACTCAAATAATTGTCAAACAACAACTGCGCGTCCAAAATGGCTGACAATTTAGTGGGTACCTTTCAAAGCATGCGCAACACATTCCCCAACATTTGCTCACGAGTGCTGCCATCTTCATGTTGAGGTCGGAAAGTTTTCAGACAACCCAAGGTTCAGTCTCAGGTCAGTGTGGCCAACAAAAAATAGTTTTTCTGACAAGAATGACAGTTAAACTCTACCCACTCAAAACATAAGATTTAAAATGACGTTTTAGCTGAATAGTCGACCTATGGATGGCCAATAATTCCAGGAACTTTTGGAACCATTTCATTTCTGCCATCTGTCATTCTGTCGATATTTGTGAGATTAACTTGGGATTTATCATGTTTCATAATCAGAGAACCCATAATTATACCATAGAACAGGAATAATGGGGTCCTGAACACTTTTTTTAGTGTAAATATAGAAAGTACAGGTGTAAAGAAAGAATGATAAGTTTTTGCGTCTTAAATATGATCCAAATTTGAATTATTTAATTTTAAAAATTTTACAGCGCCATCTAATAGGCAAAAGTAAAACTGATGACGACTAATACCGTGTAAAGATCAGTAAAGATTAGGTAAATTTGTATTTTAGCGTTGGCAACGCTTAACCTTTTAGTATTGGTATTGACAGATGGTTGACATGTATTCAAATTTAATTATTGTCAATATTGACCTTAGAACAAAAAGAAACAGGAAGGAGTCTGTCATATATTAACTTTAAGAAAAATTTGCGACGGAAGTCGGCCATCTTGAAGCTCCTTGTATGACTCATTGTTTATGTTTACAGTATGCCGTCAAAGCAATATTTGCATATAAATGTCAAAAATTAGCGCATAGGCGTATCATTCGGTTTTTATAAACACAAAATGATTTACAACACTAAATATTTTCACTTACTTGATTGGTTGAAATTTATTAAAAATAAAAACCCTGATATAATTTTTATTTTTTTTCGGTACGTCAATGGAAACGGAAATTAAAATTGACAATTGGCCGCCATATGCAAGCTCCTTTCTGGACTCAAGGTCATTTTGCATATACTCCTTCCTGTTTCTTTTTATTCTAAGGTATTGACAGATTAATTATTGTCAATATTGACAGTCATGTCATACCAACATCATGTCACCAAAAATTTAGTTATCTTTCAAAATGCAAATACCCAAAAAATATTAAAATAAAAAAATAATTTCACTTAAGGAAAGAATAAAATAATTATTATTTCTCATATTGCAATCTTTATTTTATTTTGAATTAAAATTCAATTTTATTTCGGTGTCCACCATATGAGTCATCTCTTGGTACCATATTTTTTGTTTGAATTGAACTTACATTTTAAAATATAATATTTTTATTATTATCGACTCCAAAATTATAATTATATTTGATTATAGTCTAAAATTCACACAACTATTAACAAATTATGTTTAAATTGCTTTTGGGCTCCTCTATTCATTTTGACAGAGCCGATCACAGGACACATTCTTCTTTTCTACTATTTGTAACGTCCTGTGACACTTACTCTTGCTACTGTGGCGCCACCAATTTGTTCCTTTTACCCACCATGTTTCGTAACAAAACTATTTTATCGGAAGCAAATTATGATTCGATATATAATTATGATTGTACCTTAAATATTTATCATCTTTAACAGCCCCGTTATATAAATTATAAATAACCGTCTATTAATATGGACAATTGGAAAACGAGATTAATTTCATTTACTTACGTTTGATAGGAGCTTCAAAACTTTTGGCCACTGTTACCATCACATCAGTTCCAAATACCCAAAATATATCATAGAAAAACAATCCACATAAGAGTATACATCCGGTGACAACGTTATTTAGATGCAGCAGTTCCACAGCATTTACTGCAAAGGCAAGACCAAACAAGTTATTGGCCACCCAATGTTTTTGCACCAAATACCATGCTCCGACCAAAGAACAAGCTATTAGAGACACGACATCATAGGTCGAAAATCTGTAGTCTATCAAGAATTGAGTATTATCTCCTTCGCCTTGTTTAAATATAATATGGAATGGGATATTTGGAATGGCTGCCGGAACTAACTTACTCACTACGGGGCTGTAAAATAAACGAACAAATAAAATAAAATCAAATAATGAAACAATCAATCGTATATGGACCTATTTGTGTAAGAATAATGTCTAAACCGGGTAGTATGGGTTCCCTTTCACCTGCACAACGACATATAGCCCGGGAAGTAGTTGTTTTTTCTTTAGAAAACGGTGAAGTCTCGTTTGGAAATTGCCAGAGTTAGTTACTCTTTGCAAGTTTCTAAAAAATGTATTACAAAAAATAGCGCGGCGGGTCTAATACGTCTGTTTTATCGGCATTGAACTCGATTATTCTGGAACACGACTTCGTCGGGAATCATCTAGAAAAAGAACTTTCTCCGGAGTTCCAGAGGCGTCATAACTGCTAAATATAATAAGCGACTCGCAGCGCGAAGGAGTCAGTTTTATTCTAACGGTCTTCGAGAGCGCGGAAAGCGAAAAATAACGCCAAAATGTCAAACGAATTACAAGACAAGTCTCAAATCTATCCATAGTAATTTAATCATGACAATAGATTCTTTGTGTAGCAGAAAAATTAGGGAGGTATCTTTGAATTAAGCAATAGAATTTGAGAGGAAGGCCATACAGTAAAAGTTTGACAAGATTAGTTGCTATTAAAATCTTTGGATAAATCAATAATAGCACAAAGTTATCAAGCCAAATCTGTGCCCCCTATAGTCTGATAGTTCTCTAGATTTTTGAGTATTGTGAAATTGTTTTTATACTGTTTATGTTTTAAATTCCCTGAAATTTTAATAATACCTTTGATGTAGAAATGTTAAACATTAAAAAATTGCAATGTGGTAGTAATGAAATTATATTTAAATAATCTATAATGCAATTTTGATAATTAAAATAATACTGAGTCATCAATATTGGTAATAATTCATTAGATGGTTTTGATTTTGAATATTGATAAGTGCACAATCAAAACAAATTAACATTGTAAATAAAATTGAACAGTATTTGAAAAAATTTATTATATTATTCAAATCTAAAAACTCATTTTGTTTTATTACCTTTAAGTTTTAAATTTTGACTATCATAACCAATTAAAAAAAGATTTTAAAATAATCAAATTAATAAACAATTGATATCTTACCTTAATAAGTGTGTTAAAGCTAAAACACCCAAGAAAAAGAAGTATCCCGTCAATAGTAGATTAATATATTCTTTTGAGAATAACTTGAAAACTATATACAGTGCAAAAAGAGCACATGAAGCCATAATGGGAAATATAGCTGCATCTTTCTTAGTCATTTTTTCTGGTTTCTAAGAGCCAAACATAATTCTAATTATATTATAAATATTAACAAATGATTTTGTTCTAGGTTTAAAAAAAATAACTATATACATTATATAACCATTTAAACAGGAAGATTTTATAATTATTTCTCTTAATTATAAATCAAATTTAATACTGAAACAATAAACTCAAATATAGGCATTATATAAAATATACTTTTATAAGTTACTATATTTTCTATCAGATATCTAAAATTTAATTTATATAATACATATAAATGCAAATTACAGAATACTCTTCAATGATTTTTAAGTGCTAAAACTGATGCATTACTTTTATATTTAATAAAATCTGGTATGAATATATTGTGCTTACATTTTCCTTATGGTAAGACACTGATCTATAGGACCCAAAAAATATTGGAAGCATTGCCATTACTACGAGACTTCCGTAAGCAACGGCCATTCCCTCGGGTGTACTAGGAGTTCTTTCTGTGGCATTTTTAACACTTTCTGTTAAATTTTCAGTAGCTTGAGCAAAGATAAACTTCACGCCACTTGCCATGTTTTTAAAATAAGTGGCAACTGCTGACAACTAAACACTAATTAATTTATTTGTAAAAGTCACTGTCAAAAATCCATGCCACGTACCTAGGCATTGCTTAAAGTTGTTATTATTTAGTAAAACGAAAAATTACGTCATGTAATTGTCAATAACAAGAGGGTGCTGGTAAATATAAAGGAAAATAAAAGCACAGATTTTCAAATTATATCATTAAAAATGTATCCTTTTCATAATTTATAAATCATTTGGTAAACATTTTGTCATAAACAACTAACGGGCAAATTAATCCATCACATTAACTTATTTAATAAATTAAACCTTGATTGTTTATTATTTTAGATTAGACATTAGAAGCATACATATTTTGAAAATAGAAACATTCTAAACACAGAATACAAAGTTTTTATTTTGGTTCTGTGGTTTACAGGTACAAAAAAAGTAGATTCCAGACGTTTGACGTCTGAGACGTCAAATGTCAATTGTGTTTTCGAAAATAAGAGATAAGGATGATATAAAAATTGCTTGCTTGCTTAAATATAAAGGTTAATAGTAATCAGTAAAAAATTAAAGTAAACATTAACACTATTTAAATTAAAGTTGTCTCTTAAATTGGTTCGGAGTCATGGTAGATTTTCAGCCTTACATATCATAGTATTTTTTTTTCTATTGTAGACGATAATGGCAGGTTATCGTTTGTTTGTATAGAGTACACATCCTAAAGCGAACTGAAACTTTTTTAAATAAAAGCAAATCAAACAGTCAATCAAAATAGATTTTTAGATAGAATTCCACATGGAGATTGACAATGACAATCAATCTAAAATGGGCAGTAGCAGATTTGCACGATTTCACCCTCACCATGGTGAAAATATAGTTTTATCAGAAGATGGAACAGTTGCGTTTAGAAAAAAAAGCTTCGCAAACGCCGTTACTTTTAGTGAAAAACCTCTAGCTCCCGGTGAGATTTTTTTATTGGAAATAGAACAAAATGAAACTGGATGGAGTGGTCATATGAGGTTGGGATTAACACAATTGGATCCTGCAACAATCTGCAAAACAGGTACAACCAAAAAGATATTTTCTTTGTTACCTTGCAGTTAATCTATATAATTATATATAATTGAAAATCATTTTTACCAACTACAATTTTGTTTGAAATGAGATAATAAAACAATTTAATTGGTCATTTGATAAATCTTAGAAATATATTAGAAACAAATATGCATAAAACAATAAAATTAAAAAACCCAGATTGTTCCAAAATGGTCAATCAGTTCATCAACCTTCAAGATGCATTTTTACTATAAAATTAGTGACCATTTCATGTATTATAACCTATGTTGAAAATTGGCATGAAATGTGCAAAGTACCAATTTGGTTTTAGGTACCATTCCAATGTATGCCCTTCCTGATCTCTTAGATTTAGGAAAATCTTGGATATACGGTATCAGCAAAGCTCAAAATAGCATTTTTGAGTATGAAGAAGGCAATGGTTGGCGATGTGTGCCTGCTGGCATAAAAAAAGAATTGACAGAAATGACCAACAGTAATTTCATCAAAACCTGTAGAGGTTCAGTCCCATTTCATTTGCTTAAAGCTAATAAATCTGGAACAATTCTTCCAACCGATAGGAATAGCAGAATTGGTGTAATGTACATTCCCACTGATGAATTAGTAGCCGATATGCATTATATTATCAATGGGGAAGATCAAGGTGCATGTGTAAAGAGAATCCCTTATACTGAGGCACCTTTACACGTTGTGGTAGATGTTTATGGGGTAACAAAAAAAGTTAGGATTATTCAGTTATATGGAGGTGAGTTTTACAAATAAAATTAACTTTAATGTGGGTAAATCTTTTACTGGGTTCCAAAATGGTAGGCACTAAATTCTCAGACATGATTGTGATGCATTTCTCTCTTCTAATGGCTTACAAAAGGTAAAGTGAAAAATTAGGACTAGGCTACTGTTTTAAATTTAAAATATCATTCCAATTTTTAATATTTTTTAATAAGCATCAATTTTGCTGAATATATTGTATTCTTCTAGAAAATTTTGACTTTGATAGCTAGCCAAGATTAATTTTAACATGCCCAGGCAGCATTTACCTTTTTATTGTGATCTACCAAGAACAAATTTGTTATTTAAATCGCCAATAAATATTATGTGTAGTAATTTTAATGATTTGTGTAGATCCTGTGATTTGTATATGTCTTTTTTTTTAAATTCTACATCCTTTTTTTATATTGATTCTTGTATTATGTACTGTTTTCTTTAATGAATAAAACATTTTATCCTATGACTATTAGCTGCACACAGAAGGATCTAAAATAAATAGAATCACAACCTGACAAAAATGTTTTTATTTTATTGCTTACTATTTTAGAACCCTAGTGTAATTAGTGTTCAAGTATTGGATTTCACATTAATTTTCAGTTCCGACTCTCCAGTCTGCATGCAGAGATATCATTCTTCATCATATATCCAAAAATGCCGTTGTATCACTACCTCTACCTAAATTCTTAAAAGAATATTTGTTGTTTCAAACATGAAGATTATTAATTTGTAAAATGTTAACGAAAATGTTTGTAAGTATACCTAATATTTCTTTTGCTAATAATTTTAAGGATTCTTCTAATTTTAATATCAATTTTATATCATTATTATCTAAAATTTGCGAGTTTTTTATCCAAATTATGTTTTTTATTTGTTTAAATATTGACAAAAATACCGAAAATATTTCTAAAGGTAGCTCAATACTTTTGACTGCGACTGTACTACTTTTGCTCCCAATTCTTTCCACCAAAAATAAAACGCTTGAAAACGCTTGAAAATGAGTAAAACGGGGTTTTTTAAGACGCTGAATCCACTGGTGCAATCAATTTTTCAATATCTTGTCTAGAAGTCATTTTATTTTTGGTGGAATGAATTGGGAGCAAAAGTAGTACAGTCGCAGTCAAAAGTATTGAGCTATCTTTAGAAATATTGATATTATTGCAATTTTGACTCGATTTTCGTATTCTATGGGGTCGATTTAGTGGTTCTAGACCATTTTTATCGAAAATTAATTTTGACCAATTTTTGGTAAAAAATCAAAGGTTATAGCCTTGCTTCATTTTTTGACAAAAAAGCTTTTGGTCTTGAAAACGCTTGAAAATGAGTAGAACGAGGTTTTTTAATACGCCAAATTCACTGGTGCAATCAGTTCTTCAATATCTTGTCTAGAACTCATTTTATTTTTGGTGGTATGAATTGGGAGCAAAAGTAGTACAGTCGCAGTCAAAAGTATTGAGCTATCTTTAGAAATATTGATATTATTGCAATTTTGACTCGATTTTCGTATTCTATGGGGTCGATTTAGTGTTTCTAGACCATTTTTATCGAAAATTAATTTTGACCAATTTTTGGTAAAAAATCAAAGGTTATAGCCTTGCTTCATTTTTTGACAAAAAAGCTTTTGGTCTTGAAAACGCTTGAAAATGAGTAGAACGAGGTTTTTTAAGACGCTGAATCCACTGGTGCAATCAGTTCTTCAATATCTTGTCTAGAACTCATTTTATTTTTGGTGGAATGAATTGGGAGCAAAAGTAGTACAGTCGCAGTCAAAAGTATTGAGCTATCTTTAGAAATATTGATATTATTGCAATTTTGACTCGATTTTCGTGTTCTACAGGGTCGATTTAGTGGTTCTAGACCATTTTTATCGAAAATTAATTTTGACCAATTTTTGGTAAAAAATCAAAGGTTATAGCCTTGCTTCATTTTTTGACAAAAAAGCTTTTGGTCTTGAAAACGCTTGAAAATGAGTAAAACGGGGTTTTTTAAGACGCCAAATTCACTGGTGCAATCAGTTCTTCAATATCTTGTCTAGAACTCATTTTATTTTTGGTGGTATGAATTGGGAGCAAAAGTAGTACAGTCGCAGTCAAAAGTATTGAGCTATCTTTAGAAATATTGATATTATTGCAATTTTGACTCGATTTTCGTGTTCTACAGGGTCGATTTAGTGGTTCTAGACCATTTTTATCGAAAATTAATTTTGACCAATTTTTGGTAAAAAATCAAAGGTTATAGCCTTGCTTCATTTTTTGACAAAAAAGCTTTTGGTCTTGAAAACGCTTGAAAATGAGTAAAACGGGGTTTTTTAAGACGCCAAATTCACTGGTGCAATCAGTTCTTCAATATCTTGTCTAGAACTCATTTTATTTTTGGTGGTATGAATTGGGAGCAAAAGTAGTACAGTCGCAGTCAAAAGTATTGAGCTATCTTTAGAAATATTGATATTATTGCAATTTTGACTCGATTTTCGTATTCTATGGGGTCGATTTAGTGTTTCTAGACCATTTTTATCGAAAATTAATTTTGACCAATTTTTGGTAAAAAATCAAAGGTTATAGCCTTGCTTCATTTTTTGACAAAAAAGCTTTTGGTCTTGAAAACGCTTGAAAATTAGTAAAACGGGGTTTTTTAAGACGCCAAATTCACTGGTGCAATCAGTTCTTCAATATCTTGTCTAGAACTCATTTTATTTTTGGTGGAATGAATTGGGAGCAAAAGTAGTACAGTCGCAGTCAAAAGTATTGAGCTATCTTTAGAAATATTGATATTATTGCAATTTTGACTCGATTTTCGTGTTCTACAGGGTCGATTTAGTGGTTCTAGACCATTTTTATCGAAAATTAATTTTGACCAATTTTTGGTAAAAAATCAAAGGTTATAGCCTTGCTTCATTTTTTGACAAAAAAGCTTTTGGTCTTGAAAACGCTTGAAAATGAGTAGAACGAGGTTTTTTAAGACGCTGAATCCACTGGTGCAATCAGTTCTTCAATATCTTGTCTAGAACTCATTTTATTTTTGGTGGAATGAATTGGGAGCAAAAGTAGTACAGTCGCAGTCAAAAGTATTGAGCTATCTTTAGAAATATTGATATTATTGCAACTTTGACTCGATTTTCGTATTCTACGGGGTCGATTTAGTGGTTCTAGACCATTTTTATCGAAAATTAATTTTGACCAATTTTTGGTAAAAAATCAAAGGTTATAGCCTTGCTTTATTTTTTGACAAAAAAGCTTTTGGTCTTGAAAACGCTTGAAAATGAGTAGAACGAGGTTTTTTAAGACGCTGAATCCACTGGTGCAATCAGTTCTTCAATATCTTGTCTAGAACTCATTTTATTTTTGGTGGAATGAATTGGGAGCAAAAGTAGTACAGTCGCAGTCAAAAGTATTGAGCTATCTTTAGAAATATTGATATTATTGCAACTTTGACTCGATTTTCGTATTCTACGGGGTCGATTTAGTGGTTCTAGACCATTTTTATCGAAAATTAATTTTGACCAATTTTTGGTAAAAAATTAAAGGTTATAGCCTTGCTTTATTTTTTGACAAAAAAGCTTTTGGTCTTGAAAACGCTTGAAAATGAGTAGAACGAGGTTTTTTAAGACGCTGAATCCACTGGTGCAATCAGTTCTTCAATATCTTGTCTAGAACTCATTTTATTTTTGGTGGAATGAATTGGGAGCAAAAGTAGTACAGTCGCAGTCAAAAGTATTGAGCTATCTTTAGAAATATTGATATTATTGCAATTTTGACTCGATTTTCGTATTCTATGGGGTCGATTTAGTGTTTCTAGACCATTTTTATCGAAAATTAATTTTGACCAATTTTTGGTAAAAAATCAAAGGTTATAGCCTTGCTTCATTTTTTGACAAAAAAGCTTTTGGTCTTGAAAACGCTTGAAAATGAGTAGAACGAGGTTTTTTAAGACGCTGAATCCACTGGTGCAATCAGTTCTTCAATATCTTGTCTAGAACTCATTTTATTTTTGGTGGAATGAATTGGGAGCAAAAGTAGTACAGTCGCAGTCAAAAGTATTGAGCTATCTTTAGAAATATTGATATTATTGCAACTTTGACTCGATTTTCGTATTCTACGGGGTCGATTTAGTGGTTCTAGACCATTTTTATCGAAAATTAATTTTGACCAATTTTTGGTAAAAAATCAAAGGTTATAGCCTTGCTTTATTTTTTGACAAAAAAGCTTTTGGTCTTGAAAACGCTTGAAAATGAGTAAAACGGGGTTTTTTAAGACGCTTAATTCACTGGTGCAATCAGTTCTTCAATATCTTGTCTAGAACTCATTTTATTTTTGGTGGAATGAATTGGGAGCAAAAGCAGTACAGTCGCAGTCAAAAGTATTGAGCTATCTTTAGAAATATTGATATTATTGCAATTTTGACTCGATTTTCGTATTCTACGGGGTCGATTTAGTGGTTCTAGACCATTTTTATCGAAAATTAATTTTGACCAATTTTTGGTAAAAAATTAAAGGTTATAGCCTTGCTTTATTTTTTGACAAAAAAGCTTTTGGTCTTGAAAACGCTTGAAAATGAGTAGAACGAGGTTTTTTAAGACGCTGAATCCACTGGTGCAATCAGTTCTTCAATATCTTGTCTAGAACTCATTTTATTTTTGGTGGAATGAATTGGGAGCAAAAGTAGTACAGTCGCAGTCAAAAGTAGTGAGCTACCTTTAGAAATATTGATATTACTGCAATTTTGACTCGATTTTCGTGTTCTACGGGGTCGATTTAGTGGTTCTAGACCATTTTTATCGAAAATTAATTTTGACCAATTTTTGGTAAAAAATCAAAGGTTATAGCCTTGCTTCATTTTTTGACAAAAAAGCTTTTGGTCTTGAAAACGCTTGAAAATGAGTAAAACGGGGTTTTTTAAGACGCTGAATCCACTGGTGCAAATATTTTTTGGACAGTCAGTGTACTTACTAGTTTGCATCTAAAGGATTTCTTCTCCAGTATGTTACTTTTGGTTATTTCTATGAAGATTCAGATTCTATGAAGAATCTGAAGGATAGGCTTAACTGTAGCAATGTTCAGCTGCAATCGACAATCAAAACATGTTTATAAATTAGTTATAACTAATTTGGACCAGGTTTTTGTCAATTTTTAAGAGATTAATCAGATATTTTTACTGGTCTACAAAAACCATTAAAAAATGAGTCAATATCTGACCAGTAAAAATATTGACGCGGTATATTGTCCACCCTGTAAGAATTAAAGTGTTATTTGTTAACTACGGTAATTTTAATATTTGATTTTAATGTTTGTTTCAGATTTGGTTAATTTACGTTGAAAATACTACCTTATTTTTATAAATCTTTTTTTATTTTTGAATAATAATATTCATGAGAAAATTTAGATAGAAAAAGATGATCTGAATGACAGGCCGCAAGACTGATCTTATATGATGTAAATTTATAGTTTTATTTGGAACTTGTGATCTTTTATTTTGTAATATATTGTGATTAAAAAAAAATTGCCAATACAATTAAATGTGTAATAAGATTTTTTACTTAATTAACAATAAATATCATGAAATATTATTTAGAACTCGAGTTCTTTATGCCAGGTTGGTGGGTCGTGCGGCAAAAAAGGTGGCGGATGACCAGGGGACGTTATTTAACAAAAATATAATACGAGGGTACATCGAAAAGTTGGCAACGAGAGAATGAAAAGTTTAAGGATGGTTTTTTAGTTTTAGGAAGGTTTAAGTGGAATTTTAAGGTTCTCGGGATGGTAAAAGTGGACAATAAAGATACATGGTGGGTTAGAAAGAATATAAAGTATACAGGGGGAGAATAAACAAGTTTAGGAATGGTCTTTTAGTTTTAGGAAGGTTTAAGTGGAATTTTAAGGTTCTCAGGATGGTAAAAGTGGAAAATAAAGATACATAGTGGGTTAGAAAGTATTTACAGTATACAGGGAGAGAACAAAAGATTTAGGAATTGTTTTTTGTAGTTTTAGGAAGATTTGATTGAATTTTGGAAGTTCTCGAGACAGAAAAGGTGGAAAATAAAGATACAGGGTGGGTTAAAAAAATAAAGTATACAGGAAGAGAATAACAAAGTTCAGGAATGGTTTTTTTTAGTTTCAAGAAGCTTTAATTAGAATTTTAAGGTTTATTGGGGTAGTTTGAGTGCAAAATAAATATACATGGTGGGGTAAAAAGGATATACAGAGGGAGAACAAAAAGTTAAGGAATGGTTTTCTTGAAAGTTTTTGGAAGTTCTCGAGACAGAAAAAGTGGAGAATAAAGATTTAGGGTGGGTAAAAAAATAAAGTATACAGGAGAACTAAAAATAAGGAACATAATAAAGGAGATAAAATAAACGGCATGCTGTGAAAATTTTCTAAAAATACTAATTTTTCCGCTAAACCAACAATTTCAAGGTGGCGGCCATTTTTTAAATTTGAACCTTCGTTTTTATTGGTTTATTAATAAGAGGTTTCGTTTTGAGACAACCAAAAAGTTTTTATTTAAAAGTTGTCGTTCTGTGAGTTGACAGTTGTCTGTCTTAATAATGGACTGGGAAAGTGTGACGTCAAAATTTGTGTTCTATGCTGTTGAACGGCAATATTATAAATCTCCAGAAATAACTTTTGTTTGAGTTATTTTCTTATTATTACACTTTGAAATATAACGGAAGTATCATAATTAAATCCATATAAGCAAAATCTTTCCAAATTCGATTTTTAAGTATCATTTTTGCAAGTATTCTTAAAATGTATGACACTGCACAACTTTACAGGTTATGTTGTAATATTTTTACGGAAATTGTTCGTCTATCTACTTTAGTGATATGTAAATCATATGAATGAACACTTACCAATGAAAAACAGTAATTAACTCCCAAAAATCAAGAAAACACAATAAAATTGTCAATAACACCTATAAAACATACCATAAAAAAAGTTGTTTGGAATCATTTGGTTTGACACTTACGTCACTACTTTCTCAGTCCATTGCTTAGAACATAAAATAGTACTATTTTATGTTCTAAGGTCAATTGACAGTATATGTAAAACGTTTGTTCGATTTATTTTACAATAAAGTATATTAAAACTGTTTCTGTTCGACAAAAACCCAACTTCTTCAGTTTTTAACAAAATTTCATTATTGTTTCGGACGCACCAATTTAAACTATTGCTTACTGAGCAGACTCAATATGTTATTTGTAATTTTCTCGTAACTTTGCTGAGTTAGATAACTGTAAATTGGTTGGATTTTGTGGAAACCTGTAATGTAAAACTTAGAACTATTTACAAGAGATGGCGCTAAATGAGTCAACAAGATGATGAGTAGGAAGTCACGCAAACATCAAAGAATAAAAATGATTTAAAATAAAAAAGGACCAGCGGTAAATTTTAGTTAATAATAATAATTTAAAAAATCGTTTATGAGATTATACACTACCTAAGACGGACTTCCACAGAGTGTAAATTGTCAGATTTAATAAAAAAATTAGCTTATAAGTAATTTAAATTTTCTAAAACAGGAAACATTCAGTTATTTTCTGTCTGTTAGCAAAACCCACAATCAGTGGCGTTTCGTGACTTGGCGGGGCCCCGTATAAACATTTATTTGGGGGCCTTATTAGAAAGGGTAAAGATTTCTCATAGAAGAAACAAAAAGTTAACGTATAAGTTAAAGAAATATTTATTCATCATTATTCTGTCATTTTTTACAAACAAACAATCAACGAATTTTTAAAAACACTAAAACAAAACTGCTAGTATAATAGGACCCAAAAAAACAATACCTAGGTATGTACAATTATTACGGCAAGATTGATAAATGTTAACAATAAAAAAGGCACAAGAAGTAAAAATAAACATTTTTTTGTAATAAATACAATTTAAACGTTGTCATTTTCGAGGACAATTTAATCCTATTAAGAATAATTAATCATCAATATTTATATCCTTCGACCAGTGGCGTAGCATAATAAGTATTAAAACCCATTCAAACTATATTAGATATAACTTTGCGTTGAAATGTAAATTGTATATAAAATATTTTACGTATTTTTATATTATCTGATTTGCATTATTATTATTATATATTATTCTAATTTGGATGGGTAATAATTTTATAAAAAAAAATTTGGAGACGCCTATGGCTGTGTGACGTTACGTCATTATATGACTGTTCCATTTCGACCAATCGAGAATCGACAGACAAGCCACAAAAATAAATATGGGTGATTGTTGATAGGAATTAATTGATAATGTAGTAAAATAACGTCAGTGTTTTTAAATCGAAAAAGCAAGAAATACGATATAAGTTATAATTTAAAGTGCTTTGTTTAAATCTTATAGTGTTAGTTTTTATAACGAATATGGAGTCATTTGTTACTCTTATAGTTAAAGCCCCAAATCAACAAATTGAAGATCAGACAATTAAATGTGAACCTTCGTGGACGATTCAAAAATTAAAACAACATTTATCAGAGGTGTATCCAAGTAAGCCCGTAAGTAGAACTCTTATGTAATTCTTGTGAAATTCATACAACAATCTAATCATTTTTTTATGGTTAAGTATTCCCTTTTTGCAAAATTTTATATAACTCGTTTAGAAACTGTTTTATCTTATTTTAAAGTTCATTAAAAGGAAGTTAATGAATCTGAAAAGTACTATCTCATTTATGAACATTTAACCAAACCTAATAAAACATATAGACTAAAAAAAAAGTATACATAAGTCTTGAACTAGAATATATATCGCACTTATCAACTTACAGATATATATTAAATACTCTAATTTGTGTGTTAATTTGTAAACAGTAATTTGTTGCGAAATTTTTCTGTTTAATCTCGACGTTTTTGCAATTAATTTCAAATTAAATCTTTGCTACCTATTTAAATATTTATATTTACTTCATAAAACAAAATGTAACTTCAATTTGATGATAAATGTTTGTTAAAAACAGCTGTCATTGACCCAAAAGTTATTTTTTTACTATAAATAATATAAAAGTTATATTAAACAATTTTCTCAATCTACAAATCTAGTTGTTATCACAATATGTCTACCATAATATGAACTATTTATACTTTTGTACTATCCATGTCATTATTTTTATTCTTGTTTATGTATTTCTTTTTTTGTTAATTTGAATATCATTTGCATTTTATTTTTTTATTCATATACTTATCCTTTTGTGGACCAAACAATTAGGAATATCATATCTATATATTTAAATAGACATTTAGATAATTAAAAATATTCCAAAACAATAAGTATGTGCTTATCACAATTAAAATACCTATCCTACAAAATTGAAAACAATGATAAATAGATTTTTTTATCAATTCAAATCACCCTGATATTTTTTCTAGAATTTGATTATAATTTAGATTACTTGATAACAATTTCTTAACAATATTTTTATAAACAGGCCAAACTATTGGAAAAAAATTTTAAATTATTAATATTATTATAAAATATTCAATAACCAGCATTACATAATCAAAAGTTGTAAAATGAAACAGTAATTTTACTTTTATTTAGTTGGCATATAAAACTTTAAATTCATGTTCTTTTGCAACACCATTTTATGTTAAATTGGAACTTTCGAATACAAACTTTTATTTATAACACATTATTTAACTTCATTTCTTTTGCCAATCAACATTTTGATTACAGCCAAGACAAGAACAGCGATTAATATACTCTGGACAGTTATTAAACGATTCTGTAACTTTAGAAGAAGTATTAAGGCAATATGAAGGACAAGAGACACATACAGTACATTTGGTGTGCTCTTCAAAGTATATGAATAGTATTCCAGAAACCAAACCAGTATCACAAGCTAGTACACCAAATAACATTCAGAATTCACCATCGACTTCAACTCAATCTACAAATGCACCAAGAGAATCAAATCAATCAAATGTTCCTCCTAATATGCCATATTTAAATGTAAATAGTGCTCCAGCAGATCCTAACCAATATGCGATGCAATTAGCTTGGATGCAGCAAGCTTATTTCCAGTACATGGCTCAGTATATGCAATTGTGAGTATAAAAATTTTAATATTTAAAAGAAATAGAATAATAGGGGTTTAATATTACATTTGATACAAAACAATTACAAATAATTAAGTTAATGAGCAATTTTTTCATGTGGTTTGGGTTCATTGTTTATAGGAAAAACATTTTTATTGAAACTCATTATTTATGCATTTTAACTGAAAATAAAGGTTTGTTTACTAATAGTCTAGAATAATTGTTAAGTTGATAAAAATATTTAATTTCCTTATTATTTTATTTTGATAATATTGACGTAAATATTCGTAATGTGAAACAAAAGTTGTTTGCTTTTTAAAAATAAAGGTACCTAATTAGTGTCATCTACCCTTTTCAATTTGTAGAAAATGTTCTGATTTGTTTTATACAGTGTGATAAACACTTTATCTTGTAAACAATAGCCATCACTATAGGCTCATTGAATAATTTACTGTTATGTTTATTTTTGCAATCAATTTCAAACGATATATCACAAGCCCATTTAAAAAATTGGGGTCACTTTGAAGAATGTCTATTTATAATTTAAATTTGACATGTTTCGGGATTTTCTATAAACATGTACAGTAATCGAAATAATGAATTTATTTCATTTGGCTTTTCCACACTGTATATTTGCTTCCAAAGATTGTTGCAAATTAATTTGACCATATATAGATCAGTTTACAAAAATGTAACAATTTACATATTCATGCAAATTGCATATGAATCTCTGTGATGAATTATATAAGACAGTTCTGTAATTCTTGCAATAATAGAGAAAGTGTAACCTTAAGGAATTGGACTAAATTCCAATTTTAAAGTGAAAGTCCGAATTAGTTACTCCTATTAAAGTAATAAATAGTTTAATTGTTTTTTAACAGACAATGTTTACGCAGATTATCCCGAATTAATCGATAATAGGTATTATTGATTCTTCCAAAAAAATTTTTATAGAAAATATGCACAGGGACGTCTTTAAAAATATTTAATAATCTTTTTGTAGTCTTAAAAATGAAAAATATTAATGTAAGATACTCATTTGGATTTGGAGACAATTCAATAGTAAAAAGTTGTGGTCTAACTTTAGTGATAATAAATATTGGAAATGTAAAAATTCTTATAGTTCATTTGTTTGAAATTGGCAGCTAAGAAAAGTCATTATATTGTGAAATGTTGTAAATAAGACCCTAAATCAGTAGCGCACGTACTTATTTGTATCGGTATTAAGAACTTTCTTTTAATCATTATGTTTTAATCTTCTTAGGTAAGGGATAAGTAGTCGATTTTGACGAGAATAATTGTGACCGTTAGGGGTGTTAAGGGATTAAGGTAACCCTTTGGGTATAATTGTAAAAACAGGTACGTTATTATAGTCTATAAATTGAGGATTTGTTTATATCCTAATACATAAGAATATTGGTACTCGTTAGTGTTGGTGGTTTATATTGTGATCTATATTTTTATTATTTTACTTCAAGAACATTTTCGGTAGTGAAAATGGCGTCAAGTTCGAGTTTTGTTCCAGTACAAGTGGCTCATTTAAAACAAACTGCTTTTTTTCACAAAGAGAAAAAAATAATGTTCTAACTGTTCATGATGCACTAATATATCAAGATGCATCAGCAACTGTTCCTGATGTCATAATTTTGTCAAGTGTTGGAATTTCCTTTCTTAAGTAAAATCCATGGACTTTGTTAGTCTTTGTTTTAATGATTCATCAATCTCAATTGGTTTTCGGCCTGAAGGAGATTTAGGGGGTTGAAGAGTTCCATTCTTGCTTTCTTTTAGTAATCTATAAATTGTTGATTTAGCAACACAAAACATAGCAGCCGTTAATTCCACAATATCATCAACACTTGCACTTGGATCCTTGGTTTTTAATGATATATAACAATTCAATATCAGAGTTTTTTCATTTAAAGATAATGGACCTGTTTTTGGTCGTTTAGATGGTCCTTGGCTTATCGACATTGTTTGGTACTTGCACAATTAATATTTAACAAATGTTTTAAATATATTTCAACTGTTTACAATATTATGAAAACCACACAACTTCATACAACTTTACTCAAAGAACTAATACTAAGTACTGATTTAATGTACCTACTTTCTTTTAAAATAATATTCCCGATAATGTTTCTAAGAAAATTGGGTTGTTTGGAAAATCCCTCTCAATAATCGAATAATCTGTAAAAAGGTGTAATCGTATTAAGCCGATTACAGTAGGCCACTTGCAATTTAAAATTCCTGAGAAAAATTTCCCAAACACTACATATAGGAGTAATACAAATAAAAAATATCCATTTTGCTTCTTTGAATTTAATAAAAATTGTAACGATATCTTGCTATCTTGACTTTAATTAATTTTTTAAAAATATATTTCATTGTAATTTATTTGTGACAATATTCAAAGTTTGATTTAATCTTCTTAAAAAAAGAACAAAAATCTATAAAATAATTATTGTTACAGATTGGTTTGTTTTCTATGATGAATAAACTGTGTTGCCTTTCTTTATCAAACTTACTAAAATTTATGTACCTCTATCACTTTTTTTTATTAAAATTAGTACATCGTATATTCTTTAGCATAGCTGCAACTCATTCGTTCAATACAAAATGTACCTTACGGTATACCCTCTTAAAATATATTTTGGTACGTCTATGAAATCTACTTAAATGAATGATTTATTACTCGTTGTCCTTTCTATATAGACTTTAGCATGTTTAAGATTTACCTACGTCGATGGACGGCACTCGAATGCATCCAAAATTTATGACATTGTAAACCTTTTTGAAGCGATCAATTGATTGAGTTATCTGAGAAAAATTCCCCAAACACTACATATAGGAGTAATACAAATAAAAAATATTCATTTTGCTTCTTTGAATTTAATAAAAATTGTAACGATATCTTGCTATCTTGACTTTAATTAATTTTTTAAAAATCTATTTCATTGTAATTTATTTGTGACAATATTCAAAATTTGAATTAATCGTCTTACAAAAGGAACAAAAATATATAAAATAATTATTGTTACAGATTGGTTTGTTTTCTATTATGAATAAACTGTGTTACCTTTCTTTATCAAACTTACTAAAATTTATGTACCTCTACCACTTTTTTTTATTAAAATCAGTACATCCTCAGTACCTCTGACCTAAATCGTATACAGTGCGGTCCATATGTATGGAATAAATTCATTTGTAGCGTTATTATGTACTATATGAAAAAAACCTGAAGCAGGTCGATTTTTATTCTTAAATTGACAATTTACAGTATGAAAATATTATCCCCCTCCAACACCCCTTCGGAATTATAAGCATCCCCTCGAAAATTTTAAATTACAAAGGGGGTCGTGTGGCACCTCGTTGGAAAGGGATTTTAGTCCTCTGTTCAGCAATATAAAGTTTTTTAAGTTTGGTGCAATCATAACTGAGAAAATTGATTTTTAAGATGTAAAATTTTGATAATGTCTCTAACACAAAACTTTACGTAGAATGAAGATAATAATGTCACATAATGATTAGAATGTGTTTTTCAATGTATTTGACACTTAAATTAAATGTTCAAAATGACCATTTTGTATGACCTCGGGGGTTATTTTGTTAATTTCTTCCGTTATCCTAACTTTTAAATCAGCAATATTGTTTGGTCTATTAAAATATACTTTAGATTTTAAATAACCCTATAAGAAGTAATCGAGAGGAGTCAAATCGGGGGATCTAGCCGGCCATTCGATCGCCCCACGTCTTCCAATTCACCTATTGAGAAAAACCTCGTTTAAATAATTTCTAACAGTACGTGCAAAATGCGGTGGAGCTCCGTCTTGTTGGTAGTAAATAGATCGATCCATCTCATTTGGATGATTAACATCAGGAAAAACTCTTTGTAATGAAGGCACTAAAAAGTTAATCAAAAAATCTAGATAAACCTCACCAGTAACTGTACCCTCAAAAAAATAAGGGCCAATAATTTTATTGTTAATGATACCAGCCCAAACGTTAACTTTTTTAGGATATTGAGTGTGAGCCTCACACATCCAGTGAGGATTTTCTCTGCTCCAATATCTACAGTTCTGTTTGTTAACCGTTCCGTTTAAATGAAACGTCACTTCATCAGAAAAAACTATTTTGTTTATGAACTGCAAATCTGCGTTCATTCTATCCATCATCAATTCACAGAATTCTTGCCTTCTATCAGGATCATCTTCATTTAACTTCTGAACCAACTGAACTTTGTAAGGGTGGTATTTTTCTTTATGCAGAACTCTCAAAATAGATGATTTACTTACATCATTGTCGGCGGCAAGTTCTCGAGTTGTCTTATGCGGATTTTCCTTAATCTCTAGAAGTACATCTAACTTTTTTTCATCAGTAAATTGAACATTTCTACCTGGTTTTTCAATATTTTTTACATGTCCAGTTTCACGAAACTTTTTTCAATTTTGCTAACTGTAGACTGCGAAACGTGTTGACCAGGGTATTTATTATTAAAAATTTCACAAACCTCCTTTTGAGTTCTGGTTTTATTACCACAAACAATCATAATTAAAATGTCTATTCTTTGGAGTATCGGACAAATGAGCCATAATTAAATTTAATACGCGCACAAATATTATACTGACGTCTTTTAGTAACTTTAAATACCTAAATGACAGCAGCCTACTAGATTTATATCAATTGTTTATTTAGTTTTTTGATTATTATTTTAATATCTTCAAAGTTTTTTCCTAATATTTAGCAGAACAGATACGAAAATACCTGATTATTTCTAAAGTTATTTTAATAGACCAAACAATATCGCCTCGGTTATTGTCAAGAAGTGAATGGTGGTCATTTTGAACATTTAATTTAAGTGTCAAATACATTGAAAAACACATTCTAATCATTATGTGACATTATTATCTTCATTCTACGTAAAGTTTTGTGTTAGAGACATTATCAAAATTTTACATCTTAAAAATCAATTTTCTCAGGTATGATTGCACCAAACTTAAAAAACTT
Organism: Ophraella communa; assembly: GCA_035357415.1. Classification (NCBI taxonomy): domain Eukaryota; kingdom Metazoa; phylum Arthropoda; class Insecta; order Coleoptera; family Chrysomelidae; genus Ophraella; species Ophraella communa. The sequence continues at coordinate 29,611,090 of CM068992.1, read as the reverse complement.
TATATTGCTGAACAGAGGACTAAAATCCCTTTCCAACGAGGTGCCACACGACCCCCTTTGTAATTTAAAATTTTCGAGGGGGTGCTTATAATTCCGAAGGGGCGCTGGAGGGGGATAATATTTTCATACTGTAAATTGTCAATTTAAGAATAAAAATCGACCTGTTTCAGTTTTTTTTCATATAGTACATAATAACGCTACAAATGAATTTATTCCATACATATGGACCGCACTGTATTCTTTAGCTGCAACTCATTCGTTCAATACAAAATGTACCTTACGGTATACCCACTTAAAATATATTTTGGTACGTCTATGAAATCTACTTAAATGAATGATTTATTACTCCTTGTCCTTTCTATATAGACTTTAGCATGTTTAAGATTTACATACGTCGATGGACGGCACTCCATCCTTTTTGAAGTAATCAATTGATTGAGTTATTCTCGTTTTAGGGCAGCCAATTCGTACGGAGCAGCACCTCAACTACCTAACAGCGGAGATCCGGTTCAAAATCCCGCTGAACAACAACCAGCCGCCGCCGAAATACCGGCGGCGGCAAGAGATGCCGACAATCCCGAACGAGATTGGTTAGAAGTATTTTACATGTTAACCAGAGCCACTGTGCTCTTCATCGTCATATACTTCTATTCCAGCCCGATCAGATTTCTATTTGTGTTCCTCTTGGGCGTCGGTTTGTATCTGTATCAAATAGGATTCTTCAGAAATATGAATAACAACAACAACATCATTAACGGCCCGCCAGAACAAGCTCAAGAAGAAGAGGCCGCTCCGTCGAGGTTCATGATCGTCTGGACGTTCTTTGCGACGTTTTTCGCATCTCTAATACCAGAAATTCCAAATCCTATCTAGTGATGTAATATTTACGAATTATAGTGTGTAATCGAGGATATTCGTTCGGGTTTTGAATAAACGCCACTTTGATATTTTTCCTCGAGAAATTTGCAAGTTCGAACGAGTTTATATTATTTTAAAGGTAGTTAACTCCGAAGTAAATTTCTGGAAGGTTTTACGCAACCGATATTGAAAATAGAGCGCGGTAAGAAAAATTTAAGGTTAGTTTTAATCTCAAAGTAATGGATTTAATTCAAAATTACCCTTTCTGTTGGTATGAGAAGTTTATTTCTGATCTAAAATTATCTTTTTATACAGTAAATATTTAAATATATAAATATTTAATCGTACTAATAATAAAAAACGATAAATCAGTCTAAAGTAATTGAAAAATCATTAGTTGTAATTGAATTGGTGCTGCGATCCTCGCTTCGCTCGGCACGCAGTGATTCATCTACAACTAGTAGGGAAAAAAGTTTTTACTATTTTTGTAATTCAAGGGGTTGTAAAATTTTTTAGGGGTAGAAATTGGAAAAAAGGGGCCCGTCCTACACTCGTTTAATATTTCAGGTATTTGTATCTAAAAGGGCGTTTCGATAGGTTTCACAGGGTGTCCAGACTGCTCTGCCCCAATTTGCAAAACAGGCCAAAAATCACCCCAATTTTTAGAAAACCCAAAATAGCAAAAAAAACTAACCCTCCAACCCCCGAATTTTTTTCCACGTTCAAATAGAGTTTATAGAGGGTTAATTACCCAGAAAAAATAAATTTCAAATTTTTTGACTTTTGAAAGTAAAAAATGTAAAAAACTGAAATTTAGAAAACCATGAAATTTGTTATTTTCGATTTTTTTAAAAAAAGCCAAAAAGGCGTGTTGAAAAAATAAACATACTGTATAAAAGAAGATAAAAGGGCGCATCTAATGATGTATGATTGTATGATGTATGATGTATGTATGAGGGTTTTATCAAACCAAGTGTCCATTATCGAGGTTTAAAGTGAAAAAATTTTTTTTAAAAAATTGCGATTTTTGATGAAATTTCAACTTTAACCCTTAGGAAAAAAAACTACCACATGGATTTTTTTTTAATATAGTATATCGTAGGCCCAAGTATCCTCTTTCGATCGAGGTGTCATTCAAAAATATATCTTTAAAAACACCAAAGTTGTGGAAGAAAGTTTGAAGCTAAAATTCGATTTTCAAAAAAACACGTTTTCCATTTTTCCGGAAAATTGGAAAATTTTCATGAAATGCCATTATCGGATTCTTAAATTTCGTCCCACCCTGTATAAGTCCGGAATGAAAACTTTTTCGATTTCCCAACAGATTCCTTATTTTCCGGACCCAAAGTTTTAACGAAAAAAAAGTTGAAATTTTGACTTTGATCTCACGCCACAAAGTCCTTGATGAAAAAAAACGAAAATTTTAAAATATTGACGAAAAGGCACGTCATTTCTCTATATATTCCCAAAAAAACCCGAAAAAAAAACGCCACCCAAATCATCACTTCTTAATTAATTGAGTTATAATAAAGGAATCACTGCGTGCCGAGCGAAGCGAGGTTCGCAGCACCGAATCAATCTAATTAAAAAATCATTAGTTAAAAATAATTTATCAGTGATTCGAACTAAAAAACTTCTAATTATTTGGAAATAACCTTTTATCGGGAAAAGGGAATTTCAGTCGCCTATTTTTTTCAGTATTCGGACAGTAAGTTCAAAAAGTAAAAGAATGAAATCGAATAAAATTTATAATTTGTAGACCTTCTACAGAAGCTTTGTTCCGGCAATTACCGTTCTCGAACCGTCCGAAGCCTGCGCACTGAAAATGTAACTGTTTGGTTGTCTATGGTTGACGTTTTTTGACAGTCTGACAGCTGACATAAGGAGGTTTCTAGTGAACGTCATATTAAACAGTAACCACGTTCGGATTTCCTTGTGCGCAGGCTACTACCGGCTAGAGAACGGTAACTAATGGAACTCGAAAACTCGTGGTAATAATTTTTTATGTAAATAACTTTTTAAAATGATCCGGTGTCTTATTTTATTATGAAACCAGCCAGAAATTAAAATTTTAATGAAAAATCTATTAAAAGGTTTGGACAATTATACTCTTACTTAAAAAAATGTTTGGTCAAGATTTATATAGTAGTGTTGGTTACTCAAAGATCTGTATCTTATTGTTACACATGGGGCATTATGGGTTTCTTTTTATGTCGATTCCGTGTATATTCCCAGTTTTGCGATATTAAGTATCTTAAATTTGTTTATTTTGTCTAATACTCTACGGAAATTAATAACTTTGTTCGCATGCGCACAGATTTTCTTAGTGCGCAGGCTTCTGACGACTTGAGAACGGTAACTGGTTATCGACTTTTAAACATAGGTAATTGGTAACATGCAATTATCTAGATCGTCATAATAAAAGAAGGAAAAATGTAATTTTAAATTACTTTACAGCCAAAATGGCAAATTATGCAACTTTATTAGTTTTTCTTTAATATTTTCAGTTTCTTGTTAGTTATTTTTTGAGTTAGTAATATTTTAAAACGAAAATCCACATTTAAAAAAATGGATCATTAATTATTAACATTTTTTTAATAAATCGTTTAATAGTTTGATAATTTTAAATTATTAAATTTATTTAACTTGTTTTTTTATTATACTTATCAAATATTTATTACAAGTTTTTTACTGTTGCAACTTTATATTTAATGATACAAATTCCACTTTTTTTAATGGTAAATTGTCAAATAAATTAAATTTTTGTTCGTATTTATATTCAACTGAAAGTTCCAAGACTATTAAATTTAAACATTGTGGAAAAATGTTTACTATTTTTTTTAAAACCTGCTGAGAATTAAGGAAAAACAAAATTTATACGTACTGTGTGCTTTTTCTTGTACATATTTTATTATTAGCTTTAGTGAAGATGTGATTTAATTAATAAAAGTATATATTAATTTTACAAGCGTATTTATTATAAAAAAAATTGGGTCTCCAGTTGATGTAGACCAAATTTTTTTATCCCTTCTCTCTCAAGCACTCAGCAGTTTTTGAACACCTGGACATACTGTCATTGAAGGGAATGAGAAAGCCAGGAAAAATGCTGATGGAATGTAGGTATTGAGCCAATCCTAGGCATAGACCATAGATCCATAACCATTTTTGGTATTCCATCTAGCAACAGTGGTCAGATATTCTGAGATTCGATTTTTTACTCCAATTCGTCCCTTTCTGGTATGAGAAGAGTATTACCATGGCCAGCAAATTCTCCAGACATGAGTCCCATTGAGCATATGTGGGATTTCGTTGGACAAGCAATATCAAACAGAATTAATCTGCTAATACCCTCCAGGAGGGCTAACTTGCATTGAATGCATAAACAAATTAAATGTATTGTATAATACACTTCTTAATTTATAATAATAGTGTTACTTTGACAAAAATAAGGGAGTCCAGGAATTTTGGCAATGTGAGTATTTACTAGGTTATAATTCTTTAGAAAATCCATTAACTACACTTTGCTTTTTCTTGTAAATACTTTATTATCAAGTTTAGGAAAGATTTAAATAAAATCTCAAAATAATTTTACAAATGTATTTATTAAAAATAATACAACCTAAGATTAACAATCAACATAAAGGAGGTTTTAAAAATTTTGGATAAGTAAACTTGTTTGTTTTACATCCTGCAATTTCGCACAGAAACCATTATACTTATGAATCAAGCCAGTTATCTTAATAACAATAAAAATATAATAATTATAGTTAAATTTTTAAAAGATAATGCACCAGGAATGAATCTAACAAACTGTATCTTAAAACTACATCTTCTGGAACATTTACAGATTTTTTATGTTCGGTCAAAGCCATTGTAAAAATAAATGTTTTCATAAATCAAGTTTAAAATCTGAAGTATTATATAATTTTTAGTTTTACCATTAGATATTTGCAAAAGATCAGACAAAAACAGGTAAATAGAAATACTAATTGCAATAACAGAACCAATAAACAATCAATGCTACTTCTATAAATAAATAATCTATAATATGTATAGGGTAATTCTGCTATGAAAAATAATTATTGCAAATCTCAGTAATAAATACTTTTTTACTCACCTGTCTTTGCTTTATAACATATTATAAAAAAATTTTACTACTAATTCTCTGCATAATGTCCATCAGCAATAAATTCTCGACAACCATTATAAACAAAAAAAAATCCTCAAAAAAAACTAACAATCTTTAAGTAATTTAATCAGATTCATCGGTATCTATTACAAGTCTTCTATCTTCTTTCAATTTTCCACTTTGACTTCCCGAACTATCAGAACTAATTGATTCTTGATCACTATCTTGATCATTTTCCTTAGTTGAACTGTTAATGCCTTTACTACTTCCAATATTATTTAACAGAGACTTCTGTGATAATTTTTTTTCATCTTTATTTGAAGTAGAAGCTTTGTTATTAGTCCCAGAAAACTCTTGTGATTGGTTATCACCTAAATCATCACCACTGTGAGACATTTTCCTTTTTTTTGTTTTCAAATTATTATTTTTTAATGATTTTCTTCTTTTCTTCAATTGGGAACTATGTAATGTTGCACTTTTATTACTACTAGCAGTGGACATTTGAGAATTATCTGATTGATCACTGTCTTGATTTTCTTCATGTTCATAAGAGTTTTCTTTTTGTATCACATTACTTTCTTCCTTTTCACTGCCACTAACAACATTCTTTCTTATAGCATTAGAAATCTTTTTATCAAATAAATGTTCCTTATCAACATGAGAAAAACCCTCAGAATTACTTGAATCAGAGTCTTCATTTACCATTTCTAAAATATTGTCTATACCTAATTCCTCATCAACTTGCATTTCATCATGTGCTTCATTTTCATCATTTATCTTAACAGTTTCATTTGTAGATTCTTGACTAGTTCCACCATTTACTCTTGATATTCTTTCCCTTCTTATTGCCTCAGCCCTTAATCGATTTTGATTTATTTGTTCCAGTTGTTCTTCTGTTAATTCTTGATTGGAGTTAGTTGATAATAATTGATCAAACTGATCATCGAATGGTTCAACAAATCCTTCTTCTTCAGCTTTGTCTTCTACTATTTTTTCTTCAAAAATCTCTTCCATTCCCAATCTTATTTTTTTTAAATAAACCTACAACAGAATTATTATTAGAATTTTGAATTTATTGTTTTTAAGTAGGTGATAAATTGTTTTTGTTACCTGAGTAGACCTTCTATTACCCAAAGTCTCTAATCTTTGAATACAGTCATCAAATGTATACTTAGGAAAAAAACGATGGCACCAGTACTCATAAGTTTTTAAAAGGCGATTTAAATCTTGTTCTTCATGTCCAGGGCCTTTGAACTTTACATCTTTAAAATGATTTATTACAGCTGGTAAACCTTTTTCAGTCCTGAGAGTCATTTCATTAAATTTTGGAAGTGGATTTCTGTTTATTCTCTTCGGTTTGACTACTTTATCTTTAGATTCATCTTTTTCTTCACTTACATCTTTTTGATTATTTTCAACTTGTTGAACATTATTTTCTTCAGTCTCATCTTCCAAATGAACAGTATCTGGTTGAACTTCGTCATTTTCACTAAAATATTCGTTATCAGAAGACATTTTCCTTATTAAAAATATCTGGCTTGTTCCTCTTTAAAAGCGATCTGAAAAACTTCCCGCCCTTTATGAATTTAGGTTATATTATTTTGACAGCTTTTAATGAAAATTGTTCTCTTCGTTTACAGTATTTTCATCGTTTGTTTCTTCATTTTGAACGTTGAAATTATTATTTGGTTGATTGATTCTGGTAAGAAATGATTGCAAAAGGCGTTTATTCAACTTATCAGTTTGGGTAAGTTGTCGAACTTCTAAAGGCTTATCGTCTCGTACATTTAGTTCTTCTGATTGCGAATCATGTTTTTTGTCTCTTACAGGCATCTTAAGTAGTAGGTACTTTTACCAAATTGATAAAATATGTATTAAATGAAAAACTGTTTATGTTTAATGATTCATACAGTAAATTTTGACAAATACAAATATACAAAATTTGACATTTGACGATATTGCTCCATAGAATCACAGAACAGAAAGTAGCTTAGAACCATAAAATACAAACACAATCTTTAGATGTTTTTTGGCGACGGATACGCAAGATACTTGAGTATCATGCACTAATGACGTCACAAGTATCAGTTTGACATTGGATAGATACTCAAATTCGGTAAGAGACAGTTGCTCTAACCTCGAAATCTTTTCAAGAATAACGTATTATTATTTAAGAGTAATAAAGGTTTTTTCAAGCACGTAGTTTAGGAAAATTTGACCAATCAGGTTACATCAGAGAGAGAGATAGAAAGTTGAGTTTACCACTCTCATTCATGGGTAAACGTTTTGACAGATTAATGTATCATGCGTATCAGATATGACGTCATAGCTAAGTCGCTCGAATGCAACATTTTAGATACTCGTGAGTCGTGATACTCAAGTATCTTGTGTATCAGCATGTATCAGAAATTATCAGACAATGGTAAAATTATAAATGGAATTATAGCGAAAATGAATCTGTTTTGTAGAAGTAAAACTTCAATGCAGTTTTTTTTTAAATTTAGTATCTGCCAAAAAGTGACTCAAATAAAAAGACAGTTTGACAGTTTTGACGTTTCTTTTTTTTATTGTTTATATTTTCTTCTTTCTTTGTACACAGATTCGAAAAAAGATTGTTTTAATCTGGCAATGGCAATTTGAATTTATGGCGGAAATAAATCCTAAGGCATTGTGTGAACTTTGTTGTGCTATATTTGCAAGGCGTTCTAGTTTAGTCAGGCACATAAAAAATGTCCATTTTCCCGAACGTGCCTTTATATGTGAACATTGTAGTAAAAGTTACATTACTAAAAGTAATTTATTGCGGCACATAACTAGTGCTCATTCCAACTTAAAAACTAAGCCAAACCCCTTAATGTGGCAATGTCCATTATGTATTTTCGAAAGCGATAAAGAAACAATGGTAGACCATTATAAAACTGTTCACAATGTTGTCACAGCTTTCAAGGAAATGTCTTTCAAATCATTTGATGATTTCCAAAGATGGAAACAAAATTTTGAAAGTGAAACTAGTTCAAAATATATTCGTTATAGGATAAAAAAATGTCATGATAAAATAAAATATTATTATCGGTGTCATAGGGATGGTCTGTATAAAGGAAGAGGAAACAGCATAAGACGTCTAAAGAAAACTGGTTCTAATAAAATAAATGGTCACTGTCCAGCTAAAATTGATGTTACAGTAACTAAAATTACAGAAATGGTGTCCATAAAGTACATAAATAGTCATGTAGGTCATAAAATGGAATTATCTAATCTGTGTTCATCAAAATCTAATAAACAAATAAGACATGGGACACAAAAAAGTATTAAAACATATAAAGCCAACCCCAAATCAAATGTTTTGCCTAATAAAGAATTTCCTTTAAAGATGTAAGCATTTTTAATTAATATAAAAGCTAATTGAAAATAATCAAACGTTTTTCAGGGAAACAGAAATTAAAAAAAGTGATATAACAATTGGAGATATAAAAAATACGTTTATTGAACAATTTCATCAAATTATAAATAAAATTAAATGTCCAGAACAATTTGATATAGTTAAAAAACATTTAACAGTACTTGAAAGTGTATTAGATAATTGTAATAAATTATAGTTTACATCCATTTTGAAATTAATTTATGTAAGCATTAATAATCTAGATAGTATCTTAGATTTGCAGGTATTATAAACATAAAAATACCAAAAGGTTTATTTTCTTAACTTAATGGAGATCTTCACTTTGAGGCACATATTTACACCCCAAACAAAATGTATTCTAGATGTACTATTGAACAACTGATGCCACCAGTTAATTTAGCTTCTCAAAAAATACAGTTTTATAAATTTTCAATCATTTTAAAAATATTTTTACTTCAAAAAAGTAGCAAAATCAAATTTCCAAAATTTTATTTTGGATAAAAATAGTTTAGAAATACCAAATCCACATTGTATTAAAATAAAAATCGTAGAAATGGATATTTTTCATAAAAAAATCACTAATCTTGAATGTCACAATATATTTTAGACAATTTATTAAAAAAACTGATGCCACTAGTCGAATCAGCGCCTTTAGGTAAAAACCCCATTTTTCAAAATTTCAGGCATTTTTAAAGTTTGAATGGATTTTAAAAATGTTAAGTTTATATTCAATAAAAATAGTCTAGAACCACTAAATCGACCCCATAGAACCAGAAAATATCAATATTTCTAAGGTAGCTCAATACTTTTGATTGCGACTGTACTACTTTTACTCCCAATTCTTTCCACCAAAAATAAAATGAGTTCTAGACAAGATATTGAAGAACTGATTGCACCAGTCGATTCAGCCTCTTAAAAAACCCCGTTTTACTCATTTTCAAGCGTTTTCAAGACCAAAAGCAATTTTCTCAAAAAATGAAGCAAGGCTAACCTTTGATTTTTACCAAAAATTTGTCAAAATTATTTTTTGATAAAAATGGTCTAGAACCACCAAATGGACCCCGTAGAACACGAAAATCCCGTCAAAATTGCAATAATATCAATATTTCTAAAGATAGCTCACTACTTTTGACTGCGACTGTACTACTTTTGCTCCCAATTCTTTCCATCAAAAATAAAATGAGTTCTAGACAAGATATTGAAGAACTGATTGCACCAGTAATTTTTTTTTTGTTCTAAGATTTATTTGATTTTTAGTTTTCATTTATGTATTAGAATTTATTAAGATGTTTGTAATTTCACCTTTATACCAGCTTAATAAGCTGTCTGGTGATATACCTATATGTTTTGTAATTAAATAAATAATATCGTAAAAAGCAAGTACCAGATACCTACCTAATGTAAGTATAGAAAATGTTATTTTAATTACAATTTTTATATTTTATTGTATTGTAAACGATATGTAAACTTTTATATTAATATTTGAAAAAAATCCAAATCAACGAAACTTTAGGAATAAAAATTATAGCTTACCACAATCAATTTCATAAAATTATAGTTTTTATTTATTTTTTTATTTAATTTTATAAAGTATAACCTAATACCTACCCAAGAAATTAAAAAACATAAATTATTATTAAATATTTATAATTATTATTATATCAACGTAAATATACCTACTTTGATATAATTATAACTAGGTATAATTTCCACATTTGCGATAAAAAATTTTATTTGGACGAGGGCGAAAGAAATAATAATTCCTAGACGAAGCAAAAAAGAATTCCTAGAAAAAAGCTTTTTTTGTTGCCAGACGGAACTTTGACGCTCCCAGTAACAACCAATCAAAATGTAATTGTCAAAAAGATCCACCAAGCAAGCTATGAAATTCCTGTAGTCGCATACAAAGCCTATTTATTTAGTTTTAGTAAAAATTAGATCGAGAAAGGTTAATGTGCTTAAAATAATTTGCCAGTGATAAATTTATTGTGTAAATTTTAATTTTGTGTTGTTTTAAATAAATAATTTATGAATACATATTAGCCTTGAGTATAGAGACTTGTGTATATAATCAAGGATATTAGGTAAGTTTTTAATTTTAATAAAATAATTATTTTGAATGAAAATTAAAAAGGAATTTACGAGTTTTAATTTTTCTTCTGTAATATTTGCTCAATTGTAGGTTTTAATATAATTTCATTTTTACAATATAGTTTAAAAATATAATTGGTTTACCATTATATGCTTTAAATGAATTATTTAATTATTATTATTGGTTTTTTGGAGATAAAAAATTAAAATTACTACTTACGTACTAGAAATTTTGGGATTATACCTAGGTAACTAAAAATTGTTCAATTTATATAGGTAGGTAGGTTATACAATATAAGTTATACATTTATAACAATTAAAAACTGATTTTTTTTCTAAAACTGTATTTCTATAGGCCGTTATAACTATGAAATGATTTTTTTTTATTGAAAAATTTACTTCTCTAAAGCTACGCATTTTAAGAATCCGTTTGCTTCCCAGTGGCGGATCACCGCACAGGCGCATGAGGCGCTCGCCTCGGGCCTCGCTTCAGGGGGGCCTCAGAATTGATAAAACTAATAGGTTTTGATGATAATATAATTTAAAAAAAGGTAAATTAAACATAAAAACTAAAAAAAAGGCGTTGATTTTTTATTATTATACCTTTTTTTACTGTTATATCTTGTATTATATGTTTTAATGCCAACAATAAAAAAATACAATTTTCCATCCCTTCCATCCCTTTCTTGGCACGGCCAATGGGGGGGCCTCCAAATGAAGTTGCGCCTGGGGCCTCGGAAAGCCATGATCCGCCACTGTTGCTTCCGTATATAAAACGGATCCGTTTAGAATGAAAGCCTATAATTGAATCAATGTGCATTATGCATTATTGATTCAATTATAGGCTTTCATTCTAAACGGATCCGTTTTATATACGGAAGCAAACGGATTCTTAAAATGCGTAGCTTTAGCCATTATATCATTAAACAATGTAGATATTCTTAAATTATTATTTAATAATTATAATTGTTAATAATACTATATATATATATATAATCAAATCCCCTTGTACCGTTAGGTGTCGGGGTTTTCTTTATTATTCATTTACAAATTTTCTCCATGCTGCTCTGTCTCCTGTTATTGTTATCGCTTCTTTCCATGATTTTCCTCTAGTCTGGAGTATTTTGCTAATTGTTTGGTTCCAAGTGGTCCTAGGTCTTCCTCTTTTTCTTTTTATCTGTATTCTTGCTTCATATATTTGTTTAACTTGTCTTTCTTTCGGCATTCGTTGTAAGTGTCCCCACCAGCTCAACTGTCGTTGTTCAATAAATTTGGTTATGGGTTGTACTCCAAGTTCTTCTCTGATTTGTATATTTCTAATTCTATCTAGTCTAGTTATATTTTTTATTCTTCTTAGGTATTTCATTTCTGTGGATTGTATTTTGCTTTTCTGGCTATTTGTTAGGTTCCATGATTCGCATCCGTATGTTAGTATTGGTCTGAATATTGTATTGAAAACTTTTAATTTTGTCTGCACCGAGATTTTTCTGTTGTTAATAAATTTGTTATTCATCGGATCCGTTTTATATACGGAAGCAAACGGATTCTTAAAATGCGTAGCTTTAGCCATTATATCATTAAACAATGTAGATATTCTTAAATTATTATTTAATAATTATAATTGTTAATAATACTATATCCATCAAAATAATTTGATATAATTATAACTAGGTATAATTTCCACATTTGTGATAAAAACATTTATTTAGACGAAACAAATAAAAATTCCTAGACAAAAGTTTTTTTTGTTGCCAAACGGAACTTAGACCCTCCCAGTAACAACCAATCAAAATGTAATTGTCAAAAAGATCCACCAAGCAAGCTATGAAATTCCTGTAGTCGCATAATATGCGTATTAATTTAGTTTTAGTAAAAATTAGATCGAGAAAGGTTAATGTAGTTAAAATAATTTGCCGGTGTTAAATTTATTGTGTAAATTTTAATATAGTGGCCTTTGTGTTGTTTTAAATATATTATTTATAAATACAAACAATAGGTAAGTTTTTAATTTTAATAAAAGAATAATTTTGTACGAAAATTAAAAAGGAATTTACCAATTTTAATTTTTCTTCTGTAATATTTGCCCAATTGTAGGTTTGAATATAAATTATTTTTTACAATCTAGTTTAAATATATGATTTTTTTAATATTTCATGCTTTAAATGAATGATTTAATTATTATTATTGGTTTTGGCGATAAAAAATTAAATTTACTACTTAAGTATTAGTAATTTTGGGATTATAACTAAGAAATTGTACAATTTATAGGTAGGTAGGTTATGTAACATATAAGTTATACATTGATAACAATTAAAAATTGATTTTTTTTCTAAAGCCGTATTTCTATAGGCCGTTTTAACTATAAACTGATTTTTTTATTGAAAAATGTACTTCTCTAAACCATTATATCTTTAAAAAATCTAGATATTCCTTTAAACTGATCTTTAAAGAAAAATATATCCAAGACAATCCAGGAAAAAACAATATCAAGCTGATCTTAACAATCACAATGTAGGTATTTGTGTCACATTCATAGACAGCGATAGTGCTTATTTATATTAATAATCTTTTTATTATTTACTTTTAAACAAAATTAAACATTTAATTAATAAAAAAGAGGCTTTGATCGGTAGGTACCCGAGCCTGGAAAAATAACTAATAATATTTTTGCAAGTTAAATCATCCAAACATTTTAAATAATATAAAAACTATTGATGTCGGACAACAAAAGGTGATGATTGACAGCTGCTCACAAAACATTTCTTACATTATATAAAAACTAAAGACAATGAAAGTAAACAGTTCAAATAGTGGAAAACTTTAAATATTGATATGTTCGTTTACAACTTAAAATTTTTGATTATGTCTTCTTATTTGAAGTTTAAGAATATCTAAATTCTGTTCTTATTACTTCAATACTTGGTCTAGTCTAAAACTACTGAATTAACATAAGACTTTGCAAAAATCAAATGTAACTCGTTAACTCCAATATGTCAATCGAAACAGCTGTTATTGAATTAAAAATAAACATTTTGTTAAATAAACATAGCAATTTTGTTCATAGTTTGTTCTTATTCTTTTGATTATGTAAGAATCTATTTTTTTTTCAAGTAAGAACAAAGAAAGATCTTCTTAATAAAGCTTCTACGGTTTGTTTAAAAAATATATTTGTGTCACATCTATGTCTTATATCTATTGTTAGACATCAGATACTGGTAGTAGCTTTTTTATATTAATATTTATTATAATATAATGTTTTTACATTTTAAAAATTATTCCATTGAATCATCCAAACATTTTAAGTAATATAAAAAACTATCAATATCGGACAACAAAAGGTAAAGGCAGCAGCTCGACAAAATATTTTAAACATTATATACCGATATAAAAAATGAAGACAATCAAAGTAAACAGTTTAATAGTGGAAAACTTCCAAGATTTATATGTTCATTTACAACTTTAAATTGTCAATCTGCTATATGTCTTTTTATTTCAAGTTCAAAAAAATCTAAAAAGTTTCGTTGTTAATGTTCTTGTTCTTTTGATTATGTAACAATTTATTCTTTATTCAAGTAAGAACAAAGAAAAAATTTTCTGACAAAGCTTCTACGGTTTGTCTAAAAAATATTAACTTTTTAGTTTGACAGCTGTTTTGTTTTGGACTTTCACAGAGGTTGGTACAATAAATTTCACCCTTCAAGTAAATTAAAAAAAAATGTTTTCAAAGTTTAAAATTTTGATGTTTGGTATTACTGCAGCTGCGCGAAAATATGACGTCAGTGGATGGTTTTAATATGGCATAATAATAAATATAAGTAAAATTAAATTTGTCATTATTCATATAGGTTTATAATTGTGATAATTAAGTATAGTCTATTCTATCTACATAAAAACTTCATCTAGATACAGACTATGATAGGTCTAATGATTGATTTCATATTTTATATGATATTAACAAGAATTTTTGTCAGTCTGGGTAGGTACATGGGCTTGTTGTTTAATCGTTCAGATTGAGTTTATGTAGACTATAGGTAAATACATTTGAGACAGCTATTTTTATATATTTTTTTAATTTTACCTAGTTGAATTTTTAAAGAAAACATTGTTTTCGGTGAAAATATGGATAATAAATAATATAATAATAAAGATTTCTTTAAAAATTCATACCTAGAAGGTAAAATGAATTTCTATTCCGATTTCTGCTTTTTTCTTTATAAATTTTAAAGGTATAATACGCAAATAATACATTTGTTAGTGATTATTATAATAAGTTATATATGTTAAGAGCTTTTAGGTAATTATTTAGATTTTTGATGTTCGCTTCTTCGCCGATAACAGAGTTGAAATCGTTCTTAATATTATTGTTCAGTGTTTGTCTTCACTGTATGTCCTTTGGATGCTGCAATTGTGTCTTCTGTATGTTAAATGTCCTTAGAACCTCTAAAAGCTGCGTTTTTTATATCCTTCTTCAAAGTACATGTTGTTTTGGAGCATAAACCTGGAACCTTCTTCAATTGGCGACTATGGTAACTGGCATTGTCAATAACTATGACACTATGCGGGGGAATATTTGGCAGTAAAGTGTTTTCGAACCAATTTTCGAACAATTCGGCTGTAGTATCTTGGTGGTAATCCAACGAAGAATCTTGAATGTTCTTCGCCGAAAGTTCCAAACTGTTTGAAATCCAACCATCTTCTGATCCAGCATGAATAATCGTGATCCGTTTTCCTTTGTTCGATGAAGCTTTTGATTGGCATCGCACTGTTCCATCGGTCCATCCTTTTACTGGTGTATCGTGGGTATCATACCAGGTCTCATCCAAATAGATTATTGGTCTTTGTAAAGACCTGTAATCACTTATGGCAGTCAAATATTCAAAACGCCATTGCCTAATCCGCTGGGATTCCATAATAACTTGCTTTTTGTCAATTTTGCAGTATTTGAAACCTAGTTGGATAAAAGTGTCCATAGGTTTCCAATTGATATTCTTACCTTCTCTTAGTGGAGCACATTAGTCTTGTTTGCAATGATCTGATAGTAGGCACCAAGTTTTCTTCTTACATAGAGTAGATAGTTCTTCTTATCAAATCTTTATCACTGTCATCAGTGGTTCTGGAAACACCACTATCGTTTCGTTTTCGTCTCGGATGAATTGGCCTCGAAATGTGAACTCTCACTGATGATTCCGGTATCCCTGTCAAATCGCTGGTTTCTCTTACAGCAGGAGTAAAAGCCCAAACCCTTTGGACCAGCTACTTACGTTTCTTTGGAATCAAGGGATAAAACTCGTCGTCGAACAGGAACAGTAACACATGGCTCCCAAGGACGAAACATTTTTGACACAAATTATTAAACAGCACAGACTAACTCTCACTACGAGAACACAAATATAAATTATTATACTCAACCCAAATTATACAAATACAAGAACCAATCCTGTGTGAAAATTTTGACCATAAGCAATAAACCGTGACAGACGATCGCAATAAAAGTAGTTTATTACCATCAGTTCCCTTTTATTCTAGGCACTATATTGTTGAACACACTTTACTTAGAAATAATGTGACTAGATTTATTTATTCTATATAGATATGATAATGTTGTAGAACCATTTTAAATAAAATCTCGCATTAAATATCTTGCCAGGTAGCAGTAATTTATAATTTCATAAATTCAGCAATTCGTCCAAATTAGTTGCTTTTTTGTTTGTTAAGGTTGATAATTGATTATTGTTATTGGTGGGCTTTTATCATCTAGAAATCTTCATACAATTCTTAAATACTCCATCTACTTGCAAGTTTCTGGTTTACAAAGATTTTTCCATTCCTATTTTTCAAATATTACTTTTGGTTCTTACTTTCTTAGGAGTGGTTAGTATGTTTTAGACTGTCAATATTATTTTTTTAATAAGCAATATTTAATTTCTTTAAGGTAACATTTTGAAAAAATTATTTCCTTAAGAATTCAGATGTATTTCTTTTTGGTTTAGGATCAGATAATAAATATACTAATCCAGTACTTTGGTTTGTTTTCAGCAAGAACCAGCAAGGCAAAATTGGTATGGAAAACCAACACGCCGAAGACCACCAGGACGACCACATACCAGATGGAGAAACAACATCGAAAAAGACCTTAATATTATGGGCGTAGAGGTAAACGAAGATCTTATAATGGACGGGAAAAGATGGAGGCAAATAGTACAATCAGCCAAAACCCACGAAGATTTGTATAGCTACGGGAAGTAATTAATAAGAACAAGCATACTTTCTCAATCTTCAATCAATGTACGACGGTACCTAAACTCCAGATTGCTGAGTAGGTATGTGGGGATGGATGGATAGAAGAAGAGGAATCAACGCTGGCTGGAACCAGATCAACCACTCCGTAGAAGATAAATCAGATACCAGAAGGATTTTGTTAAGTGCTAGGATGTGACCAAGACGTTTGGGGTGAGCATTTAGTAAATTTTCTAATTTAACATTATTTTTGTTTTTTATATTTCTTTGACTGTTACGCAATATAAGTGGAATCTAAACTTGTTTCCTTTTGTGTTACAGATAAGGGTAGACGAAACTTATCAGTTGAGTTATCAGTGGACCATTTATATCTACAATATATATTTATTTATACTTACAAACTGTATAAATTGCAATTTTTATATTTGAATCTTGTAGTCTATTCTTTTTCACAGGAAATTCACTTTTCGACTATACTGTTGTGAAAGTTTTACTTAATGTACATCATTTATTTCCACAATTACTTTCAGGTTTATTTTTACACTATACAAATTATTATTATTAAATAATGCTTTATATAAATTTAATTTTGTTTGGGTTAGGTCGAGGTTCGAAGTTAGTATCCTATAATCCAGTAGACCATGGGAAGACTCTTTTTAATTGAAATTCGTTCTTGTTTTTCGTTTTCTACATTTCTTGAAGAGGTTAATAGTGTTCTAAAGGTTAAATTGGATGGTTGTTCAAATTTCAGTTGATCAATTGTTTATTATTTGATATTGACGTTTTTGGTTTTTGTTTTTTTTACGTTGCAATCCTTCTTTGGGTCGATTCATCATCCCCTTTCAATTAAAGAAGGTGGTAGGTATATTTCTACAGTGTTTCCTAGCTTCCTGCTGCGTACTTTAGGACTTCTGCGTTAGTATCTCAGTTTTCTAAAGGACGTAGCAAGTTGCTTTATGACACCTTGCTGTTTATCTCAGAACTTCTGCGTTCTTAACTCAGAATTCTGAGGGAAGTAGTAAGACTCTTTTTAATTGAAATTATTCTTGTTTTTCATTTTCTCTAAATTTCTTGAAGAAAGATATTCTTATACCTTGGGGTTCGAAGTTAGTATCCTAGAATCCCTTGGACCATAGGAAGACTCTTTTTGATTGAAATGTATTCCTGTTTTTCATTTTCTCTAAATTCCTTAAAGAAAATAATAGTGTTGTAGGGGAATAGGAGGTTCCTGTCTATTTTTTTACATTGTTATCCTTCCTTGGATCCTTTCATCATCCACTTTCAATTAAACTGGGTGGTAGATGTACTTTGTAAGTGAGAACCCCTTTCCAGGCACTTTGTACATAGCTTACATGCAATGCCATATGTTTCGGCAGAAACCTACGGATTGGGCTATCATTGAAAAGATTATCTGCAGTGTTTCCTAGCTTCCTGCTGCGTACTTTAGGACTTCTGCGTTAGTATCTCAGTTTTCTGAAGGACGTAGCAAGTTGCTTTATGACACCTTGCTGCTATACTCAGGACTACTGGGTTCTTAACTCAGAATTCTGAGAGAAGTAGTAAGACTCTTTTTAATTGAAATTTATTCTCGTTTTTTGTTTTCTCCATTTCTTGAAGAGGTTAATAGTGTTGTTTATTCTTTGATATTGGACATTTTTGGTTTTTGTTTTGTTTACGTTGCAATCCTTCTTTGGGTCGATTTATAATCCGCTTTCGATTAATCAGGGTGGTAGGTATATTTCGTAGGTGATAAACCCTTTCCAGGCGCTTGGTACATAGAGACATTCGACGCCATATGTTTCGGCAGATTCCTACGGAATGGGTATCACTGAAGAGATTATCTACAGTGTGTAATAGCTCCCTGCTGTGTACTTTAGGACTTCTGCGTTAGTATCTCAGTTTCCTAAGGGACGTTGCAAGTTGCTATATGACACCTTGCTGCTATACTCAGGACTACTGGGTTCTTAACTCAGAATTCTGAGAGAAGTAGTAAGACTCTTTTTAATTGAAATTTATTCTCGTTTTTTGTTTTCTCCATTTCTTGAAGAGGTTAATAGTGTTGTTTATTCTTTGATATTGGACATTTTTGGTTTTTGTTTTGTTTACGTTGCAATCCTTCTTTGGGTCGATTTATCATCCCCTTTCGATTAATCAGGGTGGTAGGTATATTTCGTAGGTGATAAACCCTTTCCAGGCGCTTGGTACATAGAGACATTCGACGCCATATGTTTCGGCAGATTCCTACGGAATGGGTATCACTGAAGAGATTATCTACAGTGTGTAATAGCTCCCTGCTGTGTACTTTAGGACTTCTGCGTTAGTATCTCAGTTTCCTAAGGGACGTTGCAAGTTGCTATATGACACCTTGCTGCTATACTCAGGACTACTGGGTTCTTAACTCAGAATTCTGAGAGAAGTAGTAAGACTCTTTTTAATTGAAATTTATTCTTGTTTTTCGTTTTCTCCATTTCTTGAAGAAGTTAATAGTGTTGTAGGGGTTAAATTGGATGGTTGTTCAAATTTCAGTTGATCAATTGTTTATTCCTTGATATTGGACATTTTTGGTTTTTTTTTACGTTGCAATCCTTCTTTGGGTCGATTTATCATCCCCTTTCGATTAATCAGGGTGGTAGGTATATTTCGTAGGTGATAAACCCTTTCCAGGCGCTTGGTACATAGAGACATTCGACGCCATATGTTTCGGCAGATTCCTACGGAATGGGTATCACTGAAGAGATTATCTACAGTGTGTAATAGCTCCCTGCTGTGTACTTTAGGACTTCTGCGTTAGTATCTCAGTTTCCTAAGGGACGTTGCAAGTTGCTATATGACACCTTGCTGCTATACTCAGGACTACTGGGTTCTTAACTCAGAATTCTGAGAGAAGTAGTAAGACTCTTTTTAATTGAAATTTATTCTTGTTTTTCGTTTTCTCCATTTCTTGAAGAAGTTAATAGTGTTGTAGGGGTTAAATTGGATGGTTGTTCAAATTTCAGTTGATCAATTGTTTATTCCTTGATATTGGACATTTTTGGTTTTTTTTTACGTTGCAATCCTTCTTTGGGTCGATTTATCATCCCCTTTCGATTAATCAGGGTGGTAGGTATATTTCGTAGGTGAAAAGCCCTTTCCAGGCGCTTGGTACATAGAGACATTCGACGCCATATGTTTCGGCAGATTCCTACGGAATGGGTATCACTGAGGAGATTATCTACAGTGTGTAATAGCTCCCTGCTGTGTACTTTAGGACTTCTGCGTTAGTATCTCAGTTTCCTAAGGGACGTTGCAAGTTGCTATATGACACCTTGCTGCTATACTCAGGACTACTGGGTTCTTAACTCAGAATTCTGAGAGAAGTAGTAAGACTCTTTTTAATTGAAATTTATTCTTGTTTTTCGTTTTCTACATTTCTTGAAAAAGTTAATAGTGTTGTAGGGGTTAAATTGGATGGTTGTTCAAATTTCAGTTGTTCAATTGTTTATTCTTTGATATTGGACATTTTTAGTTTTTGTTTTTTTACGTTGCAATCCTTCTTTGGGTCGATTTATCATCCCCTTTCGATTAATCAGGGTGGTAGGTATATTTCGTAGGTGATAAACCCTTTCCAGGCGCTTGGTACATAGAGACATTCGACGCCATATGTTTCGGCAGATTCCTACGGAATGGGTATCACTGAAGAGATTATCTACAGTGTGTAATAGCTCCCTGCTGTGTACTTTAGGACTTCTGCGTTAGTATCTCAGTTTCCTAAGGGACGTTGCAAGTTGCTATATGACACCTTGCTGCTATACTCAGGACTACTGGGTTCTTAACTCAGAATTCTGAGAGAAGTAGTAAGACTCTTTTTAATTGAAATTTATTCTTGTTTTTCGTTTTCTACATTTCTTGAAAAAGTTAATAGTGTTGTAGGGGTTAAATTGGATGGTTGTTCAAATTTCAGTTGATCAATTGTTTATTCTTTGATATTGGATATTTTTAGTTTTTGTTTTTTTACGTTGCAATCCTTCTTTGGGTCGATTTATCATCCCCTTTCGATTAATCAGGGTGGTAGGTATATTTCGTAGGTGAAAAGCCCTTTCCAGGCGCTTGGTACATAGAGACATTCGACGCCATATGTTTCGGCAGATTCCTACGGAAAGGGTATCACTGAAGAGATTATCTACAGTGTGTAATAGCTCCCTGCTGTGTACTTTAGGACTTCTGCGTTAGTATCTCAGTTTCCTAAGGGACGTTGCAAGTTGCTATATGACACCTTGCTGCTATACTCAGGACTACTGGGTTCTTAACTCAGAATTCTGAGAGAAGTAGTAAGACTCTTTTTAATTGAAATTTATTCTTGTTTTTCGTTTTCTACATTTCTTGAAAAAGTTAATAGTGTTGTAGGGGTTAAATTGGATGGTTGTTCAAATTTCAGTTGATCAGTTGTTTATTCTTTGATATTGGATATTTTTAGTTTTTGTTTTTTTACGTTGCAATCCTTCTTTGGGTCGATTTATCATCCCCTTTCGATTAATCAGGGTGGTAGGTATATTTCGTAGGTGATAAACCCTTTCCAGGCGCTTGGTACATAGAGACATTCGACGCCATATGTTTCGGCAGATTCCTACGGAATGGGTATCACTGAAGAGATTATCTACAGTGTGTAATAGCTCCCTGCTGTGTACTTTAGGACTTCTGCGTTAGTATCTCAGTTTCCTAAGGGACGTTGCAAGTTGCTATATGACACCTTGCTGCTATACTCAGGACTACTGGGTTCTTAACTCAGAATTCTGAGAGAAGTAGTAAGACTCTTTTTAATTGAAATTTATTCTTGTTTTTCGTTTTCTACATTTCTTGAAAAAGTTAATAGTGTTGTAGGGGTTAAATTGGATGGTTGTTCAAATTTCAGTTGATCAATTGTTTATTCTTTGATATTGGATATTTTTAGTTTTTGTTTTTTTACGTTGCAATCCTTCTTTGGGTCGATTTATCATCCCCTTTCGATTAATCAGGGTGGTAGGTATATTTCGTAGGTGATAAACCCTTTCCAGGCGCTTGGTACATAGAGACATTCGACGCCATATGTTTCGGCAGATTCCTACGGAATGGGTATCACTGAAGAGATTATCTACAGTGTGTAATAGCTCCCTGCTGTGTACTTTAGGACTTCTGCGTTAGTATCTCAGTTTCCTAAGGGACGTTGCAAGTTGCTATATGACACCTTGCTGCTATACTCAGGACTACTGGGTTCTTAACTCAGAATTCTGAGAGAAGTAGTAAGACTCTTTTTAATTGAAATTTATTCTTGTTTTTCGTTTTCTACATTTCTTGAAAAAGTTAATAGTGTTGTAGGGGTTAAATTGGATGGTTGTTCAAATTTCAGTTGATCAATTGTTTATTCTTTGATATTGGATATTTTTAGTTTTTGTTTTTTTACGTTGCAATCCTTCTTTGGGTCGATTTATCATCCCCTTTCGATTAATCAGGGTGGTAGGTATATTTCGTAGGTGATAAACCCTTTCCAGGCGCTTGGTACATAGGGACATTCTACGCCATATGTTTCGGCAGATTCCTACGGAAAGGGTATCACTGAAGAGATTATCTACAGTGTGTAATAGCTCCCTGCTGTGTACTTTAGGACTTCTGCGTTAGTATCTCAGTTTCCTAAGGGACGTTGCAAGTTGCTATATGACACCTTGCTGCTATACTCAGGACTACTGGGTTCTTAACTCAGAATTCTGAGAGAAGTAGTAAGACTCTTTATAATTGAAATTTATTCTCGTTTTTCGTTTACTCCATTTCTTGAAGAGGTTAATAGTGTTGTTTATTCTTTGATATTGGACATTTTTGGTTTTTGTTTTGTTTACGTTGCAATCCTTCTTTGGGTCGATTTATCATCCCCTTTCGATTAATCAGGGTAGTAGGTATATTATTTAGGTGAAAACCCTTTTCTAGGCGCTTGGTACATAGAAATTTATTCTTGTTTTTCGTTTTCTCTCAACTTCTTGAAGAAAAGAATTTTGCTATAGGGATATTATTTTTATTAATTTTAATTTTTTTTAATGTAGGTATTGTCCTCTCACTGTATCAAAAATATTATTATTTAATTGCTATTTTGTATTTGTTTTGTATTTTGTGTTATGACTGGCCAGTCAATGTTTCTCTTTAAGCAAGCAACTTTAGAATAAGATTCATTTTCCCCAATAATTAATTATCCAGATAAAAATAAAATACTTTAAAATCTAAATTTGCTTGCTTACATGAAATGTTACATTATAATCAATTTATGTTAAGTTGTAGTTAGTTATAAATAGGATGAGTAACTATCTAGTGTTTTTCTCTCACTATTTATTTGTATTTATTATTTATTTATAAAGTTTCATTATAATTTGTAAATTATGTGAAAATTTCTGACTTTTGTAAGAGCTTTTTTATTTTAATTGTATTACATTTTTAAGGTATGTTAATAAAACTTTGTAGAGAGGATATAGCTTTGCTTCATTTTTTGACAAAAAAGCTTTTGGTCCTGAAAACGCTTGAAAATGAGTAGAACGGGGTTTTTTAAGATGCTGAATCGACTGGTACAATCAGTTCTTCAATAGCATGTCTAGAACACATTTTATTTTTGGTGGAATAAATTGGGAGCAAAATTAGTACAGTCGCAGTCAAAAGTAGTGCACTACCTTTAGAAATATTGATATTATTGCAATTTTGACTCGATTTTCGTGTTCTACGGGGTCGATTTAGTGGTTCTAGACTATTTTTATCGAAAATTAATTTTGACCAATTTTTGGTAAAAAATCAAAGGTTATAGCCTTGCTTAATTTTTTGACAAAAAAGCTTTTGGTCCTGAAAACGCTTGAAAATGAGTAGAACGGGGTTTTTTAAGATGCTGAATCGACTGGTACAATCAGTTCTTCAATAGCATGTCTAGAACACATTTTATTTTTGGTGGAATAAATTGGGAGCAAAATTAGTACAGTCGCAGTCAAAAGTAGTGCACTACCTTTAGAAATATTGATATTATTGCAATTTTGACTCGATTTTCGTGTTCTACGGGGTCGATTTAGTGGTTCTAGACTATTTTTATCGAAAATTAATTTTGACCAATTTTTGGTAAAAAATCAAAGGTTATAGCCTTGCTTAATTTTTTGACAAAAAAGATTTTGGTCTTGAAAACGCTTGAAAATGAGTAAAACGGGGTTTTTTAAGATGCTGAATCGACTGGTACAATCAGTTCTTCAATAGCATGTCTAGAACACATTTTATTTTTGGTGGAATAAATTGGGAGCAAAATTAGTACAGTCGCAGTCAAAAGTAGTGCACTACCTTTAGAAATATTGATATTATTGCAATTTTGACTCGATTTTCGTGTTCTACGGGGTCGATTTAGTGGTTCTAGACTATTTTTATCGAAAATTAATTTTGACCAATTTTTGGTAAAAAATCAAAGGTTATAGCCTTGCTTAATTTTTTGACAAAAAAGATTTTGGTCTTGAAAACGCTTGAAAATGAGTAAAACGGGGTTTTTTAAGACGCTGAATCGACTGGTACAATCAGTTCTTCAGTAGCATGCCTAGAACACATTTTATTTTTGGTGGAATGAATTGGGAGCAAAAGTAGTACAGTCGCAGTCAAAAGTAGTGCACTACCTTTAGAAATATTGATATTATTGCAATTTTGACTCGATTTTCGTGTTCTACGGGGTCGATTTAGTGGTTCTACACTATTTTTATCGAAAATTAATTTTGACCAATTTTTGGTAAAAAATCAAAGGTTATAGCCTTGCTTCATTTTTTGACAAAAAAGCTTTTGGTCTTGAAAACGCTTGAAAATGAGTAAAACGGGGTTTTTTAAGACGCTGAATCGACTGGTACAATCAGTTCTTCAATAGCATGTCTAGAACACATTTTATTTTTGGTGGAATAAATTGGGAGCAAAAGTAGTACAGTCGCAGTCAAAAGTAGTGCGCTACCTTTAGAAATATTGATATTATTGCAATTTTGACTCGATTTTCGTGTTCTACGGGGTCGATTTAGTGGTTCTAGACCATTTTTATCGAAAATTAATTTTGACCAATTTTTGGTAAAAAATCAAAGGTTATAGCCTTGCTTCATTTTTTGACAAAAAAGATTTTGGTCTTGAAAACGCTTGAAAATGAGTAAAACGGGGTTTTTTAAGACGCTGAATCGACTGGTACAATCAGTTCTTCAATAGCATGTCTAGAACACATTTTATTTTTGGTGGAATAAATTGGGAGCAAAAGTAGTACAGTCGCAGTCAAAAGTAGTGCGCTACCTTTAGAAATATTGATATTATTGCAATTTTGACTCGATTTTCGTGTTCTACGGGGTCGATTTAGTGGTTCTAGACCATTTTTATCGAAAATTAATTTTGACCAATTTTTGGTAAAAAATCAAAGGTTATAGCCTTGCTTCATTTTTTGACAAAAAAGATTTTGGTCTTGAAAACGCTTAAAAATGAGTAAAACTAGGTTTTTTAAGACGCTGAATCGACTGGTACAATCAGTTCTTCAATAGCATGTCTAGAACACATTTTATTTTTGGTGGAAAGAATTGGGAGCAAAATTAGAACAGTCGCAGTCAAAAGTAGTGCGCTACCTTTAGAAATATTGATATTATTGCAATTTTGACTCGATTTTCGTGTTCTACGGGGTCGATTTAGTGGTTCTAGACCATTTTTATCGAAAATTAATTTTGACCAATTTTTGGTAAAAAATCAAAGGTTTATAGCCTTGCTTCATTTTTTGACAAAAAAGATTTTGGTCTTGAAAACGCTTGAAAATTAGTAAAACGGGGTTTTTTAAGACGCTGAATCGACTGGTACAATCAGTTTTTCAATAGCATGTCTAGAACACATTTTATTTTTGGTGGAATAAATTGGGAGCAAAAGTAGTACAGTCGCAGTCAAAAGTAGTGCGCTACCTTTAGAAATATTGATATTATTGCAATTTTGACTCGATTTTCGTGTTCTACGGGGTCGATTTAGTGGTTCTAGACCATTTTTATCGAAAATTAATTTTGACCAATTTTTGGTAAAAAATCAAAGGTTATAGCCTTGCTTCATTTTTTGACAAAAAAGATTTTGGTCTTGAAAACGCTTGAAAATGAGTAAAACGGGGTTTTTTAAGACGCTGAATCGACTGGTACAATCAGTTCTTCAGTAGCATGCCTAGAACACATTTTATTTTTGGTGGAATGAATTGGGAGCAAAAGTAGTACAGTCGCAGTCAAAAGTAGTGCACTACCTTTAGAAATATTGATATTATTGCAATTTTGACTCGATTTTCGTGTTCTACGGGGTCGATTTAGTGGTTCTAGACTATTTTTATCGAAAATTAATTTTGACCAATTTTTGGTAAAAAATCAAAGGTTATAGCCTTGCTTAATTTTTTGACAAAAAAGATTTTGGTCTTGAAAACGCTTGAAAATGAGTAAAACGGGGTTTTTTAAGACGCTGAATCGACTGGTACAATCAGTTCTTCAGTAGCATGCCTAGAACACATTTTATTTTTGGTGGAATGAATTGGGAGCAAAAGTAGTACAGTCGCAGTCAAAAGTAGTGCACTACCTTTAGAAATATTGATATTATTGCAATTTTGACTCGATTTTCGTGTTCTACGGGGTCGATTTAGTGGTTCTACACTATTTTTATCGAAAATTAATTTTGACCAATTTTTGGTAAAAAATCAAAGGTTATAGCCTTGCTTCATTTTTTGACAAAAAAGCTTTTGGTCTTGAAATCGCTTGAAAATGAGTAAAACGGGGTTTTTTAAGACGCTGAATCGACTGGTACAATCAGTTCTTCAATAGCATGTCTAGAACACATTTTATTTTTGGTGGAATAAATTGGGAGCAAAAGTAGTACAGTCGCAGTCAAAAGTAGTGCGCTACCTTTAGAAATATTGATATTATTGCAATTTTGACTCGATTTTCGTGTTCTACGGGGTCGATTTAGTGGTTCTAGACCATTTTTATCGAAAATTAATTTTGACCAATTTTTGGTAAAAAATCAAAGGTTATAGCCTTGCTTCATTTTTTGACAAAAAAGATTTTGGTCTTGAAAACGCTTGAAAATGAGTAAAACGGGGTTTTTTAAGACGCTGAATCGACTGGTACAATCAGTTCTTCAATAGCATGTCTAGAACACATTTTATTTTTGGTGGAATAAATTGGGAGCAAAAGTAGTACAGTCGCAGTCAAAAGTAGTGCGCTACCTTTAGAAATATTGATATTATTGCAATTTTGACTCGATTTTCGTGTTCTACGGGGTCGATTTAGTGGTTCTAGACCATTTTTATCGAAAATTAATTTTGACCAATTTTTGGTAAAAAATCAAAGGTTATAGCCTTGCTTAATTTTTTGACAAAAAAGATTTTGGTCTTGAAAACGCTTGAAAATGAGTAAAACGGGGTTTTTTAATACGCTGAATCGACTGGTACAATCAGTTCTTCAATAGCATGTCTAGAACACATTTTATTTTTGGTGGAAAGAATTGGGAGCAAAATTAGAACAGTCGCAGTCAAAAGTAGTGCGCTACCTTTAGAAATATTGATATTATTGCAATTTTGACTCGATTTTCGTGTTCTACGGGGTCGATTTAGTGGTTCTAGACCATTTTTATCGAAAATTAATTTTGACCAATTTTTGGTAAAAAAACAAAGGTTTATAGCCTTGCTTCATTTTTTGACAAAAAAGATTTTGGTCTTGAAAACGCTTGAAAATAAGTAAAACGGGGTTTTTTAAGACGCTGAATCGACTGGTACAATCAGTTCTTCAATAGCATGTCTAGAACACATTTTATTTTTGGTGGAATAAATTGGGAGCAAAAGTAGTACAGTCGCAGTCAAAAGTAGTGCGCTACCTTTAGAAATATTGATATTATTGCAATTTTGACTCGATTTTCGTGTTCTACGGGGTCGATTTAGTGGTTCTAGACCATTTTTATCGAAAATTAATTTTGACCAATTTTTGGTAAAAAATCAAAGGTTATAGCCTTGCTTCATTTTTTGACAAAAAAGCTTTTGGTCTTGAAAACGCTTGAAAATGAGTAAAACGGGGTTTTTTAAGACGCTGAATCGACTGGTACAATCAGTTCTTCAATAGCATGTCTAGAACACATTTTATTTTTGGTGGAAAGAATTGGGAGCAAAATTAGAACAGTCGCAGTCAAAAGTAGTGCGCTACCTTTAGAAATATTGATATTATTGCAATTTTGACTCGATTTTCGTGTTCTACGGGGTCGATTTAGTGGTTCTAGACCATTTTTATCGAAAATTAATTTTGACCAATTTTTGGTAAAAAATCAAAGGTTTATAGCCTTGCTTCATTTTTTGACAAAAAAGATTTTGGTCTTGAAAACGCTTGAAAATAAGTAAAAAGGAGTTTTTAAAGATGCTGAATCGACTGGTACAATCAGTTCTTCAATAGCATGTCTAGAACACATTTTATTTTTGGTGGAATAAATTGGGAGCAAAAGTAGTACAGTCGCAGTCAAAAGTAGTGCGCTACCTTTAGAAATATTGATATTATTGCAATTTTGACTCGATTTTCGTGTTCTACGGGGTCGATTTAGTGGTTCTAGACCATTTTTATCGAAAATTAATTTTGACCAATTTTTGGTAAAAAATCAAAGGTTATAGCCTTGCTTCATTTTTTGACAAAAAAGCTTTTGGTCTTGAAAACGCTTGAAAATGAGTAAAACGGGGTTTTTTAAGACGCTGAATCGACTGGTACAATCAGTTCTTCAATAGCATGTCTAGAACACATTTTATTTTTGGTGGAAAGAATTGGGAGCAAAATTAGAACAGTCGCAGTCAAAAGTAGTGCGCTACCTTTAGAAATATTGATATTATTGCAATTTTGACTCGATTTTCGTGTTCTACGGGGTCCATTTAGTGGTTCTAGACCATTTTTATCGAAAATTAATTTTGACCAATTTTTGGTAAAAAATCAAAGGTTTATAGCCTTGCTTCATTTTTTGACAAAAAAGATTTTGGTCTTGAAAACGCTTGAAAATTAGTAAAACGGGGTTTTTTAAGACGCTGAATCGACTGGTACAATCAGTTTTTCAATAGCATGTCTAGAACACATTTTATTTTTGGTGGAATAAATTGGGAGCAAAAAGTAGTACAGTCGCAGTCAAAAGTAGTGCGCTACCTTTAGAAATATTGATATTATTGCAATTTTGACTCGATTTTCGTGTTCTACGGGGTCGATTTAGTGGTTCTAGACCATTTTTATCGAAAATTAATTTTGACCAATTTTTGGTAAAAAATCAAAGGTTATAGCCTTGCTTCATTTTTTGACAAAAAAGCTTTTGGTCTTGAAAACGCTTGAAAATGAGTAAAACGGGGTTTTTTAAGACGCTGAATCGACTGGTACAATCAGTTCTTCAATAGCATGTCTAGAACACATTTTATTTTTGGTGGAATAAATTGGGAGCAAAATTAGAACAGTCGCAGTCAAAAGTAGTGCGCTACCTTTAGAAATATTGATATTATTGCAATTTTGACTCGATTTTCGTGTTCTACGGGGTCGATTTAGTGGTTCTAGACCATTTTTATCGAAAATTAATTTTGACACATTTTTGGTAAAAAATCAAAGGTTATAGCCTTGCTTCATTTTTTGACAAAAAAGCTTTTGGTCTTGAAAACGCTTGAAAATGAGTAAAACGGGGTTTTTTAAGACGCTGAATCGACTGGTACAATCAGTTCTTCAATAGCATGTCTAGAACACATTTTATTTTTGGTGGAATAAATTGGGAGCAAAAGTAGTACAGTCGCGGTCAAAAGTAGTGCGCTACCTTTAGAAATATTGATATTATTGCAATTTTGACTCGATTTTCGTGTTCTACGGGGTCGATTTAGTGGTTCTAGACCATTTTTATCGAAAATTAATTTTGACCAATTTTTGGTAAAAAATCAAAGGTTATAGCCTTGCTTCATTTTTTGACAAAAAAGCTTTTGGTCTTGAAAACGCTTGAAAATGAGTAAAACGGGGTTTTTTAAGACGCTGAATCGACTGGTACAATCAGTTCTTCAATAGCATGTCTAGAACACATTTTATTTTTGGTGGAATAAATTGGGAGCAAAAGTAGTATAGTCGCAGTCAAAAGTAGTGCGCTACCTTTAGAAATATTGATATTATTGCAATTTTGACTCGATTTTCGTGTTCTACGGGGTCGATTTAGTGGTTCTAGACCATTTTTATCGAAAATTAATTTTGACCAATTTTTGGTAAAAAATCAAAGGTTTATAGCCTTGCTTCATTTTTTGACAAAAAAGCTTTTGGTCTTGAAAACGCTTGAAAATGAGTAAAACGGGGTTTTTTAAGACGCTGAATCGACTGGTACAATCAGTTCTTCAATAGCATGTCTAGAACACATTTTATTTTTGGTGGAATAAATTGGGAGCAAAATTAGAACAGTCGCAGTCAAAAGTAGTGCGCTACCTTTAGAAATATTGATATTATTGCAATTTTGACTCGATTTTCGTGTTCTACGGGGTCGATTTAGTGGTTCTAGACCATTTTTATCGAAAATTAATTTTGACACATTTTTGGTAAAAAATCAAAGGTTATAGCCTTGCTTCATTTTTTGACAAAAAAGCTTTTGGTCTTGAAAACGCTTGAAAATGAGTAAAACGGGGTTTTTTAAGACGCTGAATCGACTGGTACAATCAGTTCTTCAATAGCATGTCTAGAACACATTTTATTTTTGGTGGAATAAATTGGGAGCAAAAGTAGTACAGTCGCGGTCAAAAGTAGTGCGCTACCTTTAGAAATATTGATATTATTGCAATTTTGACTCGATTTTCGTGTTCTACGGGGTCGATTTAGTGGTTCTAGACCATTTTTATCGAAAATTAATTTTGACCAATTTTTGGTAAAAAATCAAAGGTTATAGCCTTGCTTCATTTTTTGACAAAAAAGATTTTGGTCTTGAAAACGCTTGAAAATGAGTAAAACGGGGTTTTTTAAGACGCTGAATCGACTGGTACAATCAGTTCTTCAATAGCATGTCTAGAACACATTTTATTTTTGGTGGAAAGAATTGGGAGCAAAATTAGAACAGTCGCAGTCAAAAGTAGTGCGCTACCTTTAGAAATATTGATATTATTGCAATTTTGACTCGATTTTCGTGTTCTACGGGGTCCATTTAGTGGTTCTAGACCATTTTTATCGAAAATTAATTTTGACCAATTTTTGGTAAAAAATCAAAGGTTTATAGCCTTGCTTCATTTTTTGACAAAAAAGATTTTGGTCTTGAAAACGCTTGAAAATTAGTAAAACGGGGTTTTTTAAGACGCTGAATCGACTGGTACAATCAGTTTTTCAATAGCATGTCTAGAACACATTTTATTTTTGGTGGAATAAATTGGGAGCAAAAGTAGTACAGTCGCAGTCAAAAGTAGTGCGCTACCTTTAGAAATATTGATATTATTGCAATTTTGACTCGATTTTCGTGTTCTACGGGGTCGATTTAGTGGTTCTAGACCATTTTTATCGAAAATTAATTTTGACCAATTTTTGGTAAAAAATCAAAGGTTATAGCCTTGCTTCATTTTTTGACAAAAAAGCTTTTGGTCTTGAAAACGCTTGAAAATGAGTAAAACGGGGTTTTTTAAGACGCTGAATCGACTGGTACAATCAGTTCTTCAATAGCATGTCTAGAACACATTTTATTTTTGGTGGAATAAATTGGGAGCAAAATTAGAACAGTCGCAGTCAAAAGTAGTGCGCTACCTTTAGAAATATTGATATTATTGCAATTTTGACTCGATTTTCGTGTTCTACGGGGTCGATTTAGTGGTTCTAGACCATTTTTATCGAAAATTAATTTTGACACATTTTTGGTAAAAAATCAAAGGTTATAGCCTTGCTTCATTTTTTGACAAAAAAGCTTTTGGTCTTGAAAACGCTTGAAAATGAGTAAAACGGGGTTTTTTAAGACGCTGAATCGACTGGTACAATCAGTTCTTCAATAGCATGTCTAGAACACATTTTATTTTTGGTGGAAAGAATTGGGAGCAAAATTAGAACAGTCGCAGTCAAAAGTAGTGCGCTACCTTTAGAAATATTGATATTATTGCAATTTTGACTCGATTTTCGTGTTCTACGGGGTCCATTTAGTGGTTCTAGACCATTTTTATCGAAAATTAATTTTGACCAATTTTTGGTAAAAAATCAAAGGTTTATAGCCTTGCTTCATTTTTTGACAAAAAAGATTTTGGTCTTGAAAACGCTTGAAAATGAGTAAAACGGGGTTTTTTAAGACGCTGAATCGACTGGTACAATCAGTTCTTCAATAGCATGTCTAGAACACATTTTATTTTTGGTGGAATAAATTGGGAGCAAAAGTAGTACAGTCGCAGTCAAAAGTAGTGCGCTACCTTTAGAAATATTGATATTATTGCAATTTTGACTCGATTTTCGTGTTCTACGGGGTCGATTTAGTGGTTCTAGACCATTTTTATCGAAAATTAATTTTGACCAATTTTTGGTAAAAAATCAAAGGTTATAGCCTTGCTTCATTTTTTGACAAAAAAGCTTTTGGTCTTGAAAACGCTTGAAAATGAGTAAAACGGGGTTTTTAAGACGCTGAATCGACTGGTACAATCAGTTCTTCAATAGCATGTCTAGAACACATTTTATTTTTGGTGGAATAAATTGGGAGCAAAATTAGAACAGTCGCAGTCAAAAGTAGTGCGCTACCTTTAGAAATATTGATATTATTGCAATTTTGACTCGATTTTCGTGTTCTACGGGGTCGATTTAGTGGTTCTAGACCATTTTTATCGAAAATTAATTTTGACACATTTTTGGTAAAAAATCAAAGGTTATAGCCTTGCTTCATTTTTTGACAAAAAAGCTTTTGGTCTTGAAAACGCTTGAAAATGAGTAAAACGGGGTTTTTTAAGACGCTGAATCGACTGGTACAATCAGTTCTTCAATAGCATGTCTAGAACACATTTTATTTTTGGTGGAATAAATTGGGAGCAAAAGTAGTACAGTCGCGGTCAAAAGTAGTGCGCTACCTTTAGAAATATTGATATTATTGCAATTTTGACTCGATTTTCGTGTTCTACGGGGTCGATTTAGTGGTTCTAGACCATTTTTATCGAAAATTAATTTTGACACATTTTTGGTAAAAAATTAAAGGTTATAGCCTTGCTTCATTTTTTGACAAAAAAGATTTTGGTCTTGAAAACGCTTGAAAATTAGTAAAACGGGGTTTTTTAAGACGCTGAATCGACTGGTACAATCAGTTCTTCAATAGCATGTCTAGAACACATTTTATTTTTGATGGAATAAATTGGGAGCAAAAGTAGTACAGTCGCAGTCAAAAGTAGTGCGCTACCTTTAGAAATATTGATATTATTGCAATTTTGACTCGATTTTCGTGTTCTACGGGGTCGATTTAGTGGTTCTAGACCATTTTTATCGAAAATTAATTTTGACCAATTTTTGGTAAAAAATCAAAGGTTTATAGCCTTGCTTCATTTTTTGACAAAAAAGATTTTGGTCTTGAAAACGCTTGAAAATTAGTAAAACGGGGTTTTTTAAGACGCTGAATCGACTGGTACAATCAGTTCTTCAATAGCATGTCTAGAACACATTTTATTTTTGGTGGAATAAATTGGGAGCAAAAGTAGTACAGTCGCAGTCAAAAGTAGTGCGCTACCTTTAGAAATATTGATATTATTGCAATTTTGACTCGATTTTCGTGTTCTACGGGGTCGATTTAGTGGTTCTAGACCATTTTTATCGAAAATTAATTTTGACCAAAATTTGGTAAAAAAGCAAAGGTTTCTAGCCTTGCTTCATTTTTTGACAAAAAGATTTTGGTCTTGAAAACGCTTGAAAATGAGTAAAACGGGGTTTTTTAAGACGCTGAATCGACTGGTACAATCAGTTCTTCAATAGCATGTCTAGAACACATTTTATTTTTGGTGGAATAAATTGGGAGCAAAAGTAGTATAGTCGCAGTCAAAAGTAGTGCGCTACCTTTAGAAATGTTGATAGTATTGCAATTTTGACTCGATTTTCGTGTTCTACGGGGTCGATTTAGTGGTTCTAGACCATTTTTATCGAAAATTAATTTTGACACATTTTTGGTAAAAAATTAAAGGTTATAGCCTTGCTTCATTTTTTGACAAAAAAGATTTTGGTCTTGAAAACGCTTGAAAATGAGTAAAACGGGGTTTTTTAAGACGCTGAATCGACTGGTACAATCAGTTCTTCAATAGCATGTCTAGAACACATTTTATTTTTGGTGGAATAAATTGGGAGCAAAATTAGAACAGTCGCAGTCAAAAGTAGTGCGCTACCTTTAGAAATATTGATATTATTGCAATTTTGACTCGATTTTCGTGTTCTACGGGGTCGATTTAGTGGTTCTAGACCATTTTTATCGAAAATTAATTTTGACACATTTTTGGTAAAAAATCAAAGGTTATAGCCTTGCTTCATTTTTTGACAAAAAAGCTTTTGGTCTTGAAAACGCTTGAAAATGAGTAAAACGGGGTTTTTTAAGACGCTGAATCGACTGGTACAATCAGTTCTTCAATAGCATGTCTAGAACACATTTTATTTTTGGTGGAATAAATTGGGAGCAAAAGTAGTACAGTCGCAGTCAAAAGTAGTGCGCTACCTTTAGAAATGTTGATATTATTGCAATTTTGACTCGATTTTCGTGTTCTACGGGGTCGATTTAGTGGTTCTAGACCATTTTTATCGAAAATTAATTTTGACCAATTTTTGGTAAAAAATCAAAGGTTATAGCCTTGCTTCATTTTTTGACAAAAAGCTTTTGGTCTTGAAAACGCTTGAAAATGAGTAAAACGGGGTTTTTAAGACGCTGAATCGACTGGTACAATCAGTTCTTCAATAGCATGTCTAGAACACATTTTATTTTTGGTGGAATAAATTGGGAGCAAAATTAGAACAGTCGCAGTCAAAAGTAGTGCGCTACCTTTAGAAATATTGATATTATTGCAATTTTGACTCGATTTTCGTGTTCTACGGGGTCGATTTAGTGGTTCTAGACCATTTTTATCGAAAATTAATTTTGACACATTTTTGGTAAAAAATCAAAGGTTATAGCCTTGCTTAATTTTTTGACAAAAAAGCTTTTGGTCTTGAAAACGCTTGAAAATGAGTAAAACGGGGTTTTTTAAGACGCTGAATCGACTGGTACAATCAGTTCTTCAATAGCATGTCTAGAACACATTTTATTTTTGGTGGAATAAATTGGGAGCAAAAGTAGTACAGTCGCAGTCAAAAGTAGTGCGCTACCTTTAGAAATGTTGATATTATTGCAATTTTGACTCGATTTTCGTGTTCTACGGGGTCGATTTAGTGGTTCTAGACCATTTTTATCGAAAATTAATTTTGACCAATTTTTGGTAAAAAATCAAAGGTTATAGCCTTGCTTCATTTTTTGACAAAAAAGCTTTTGGTCTTGAAAACGCTTGAAAATGAGTAAAACGGGGTTTTTTAAGACGCTGAATCGACTGGTACAATCAGTTCTTCAATAGCATGTCTAGAACACATTTTATTTTTGGTGGAATAAATTGGGAGCAAAAGTAGTATAGTCGCAGTCAAAAGTAGTGCGCTACCTTTAGAAATGTTGATAGTATTGCAATTTTGACTCGATTTTCGTGTTCTACGGGGTCGATTTAGTGGTTCTAGACCATTTTTATCGAAAATTAATTTTGACACATTTTTGGTAAAAAATTAAAGGTTATAGCCTTGCTTCATTTTTTGACAAAAAAGATTTTGGTCTTGAAAACGCTTGAAAATGAGTAAAACGGGGTTTTTTAAGACGCTGAATCGACTGGTACAATCAGTTCTTCAATAGCATGTCTAGAACACATTTTATTTTTGATGGAATAAATTGGGAGCAAAAGTAGTACAGTCGCAGTCAAAAGTAGTGCGCTACCTTTAGAAATATTGATATTATTGCAATTTTGACTCGATTTTCGTGTTCTACGGGGTCGATTTAGTGGTTCTAGACCATTTTTATCGAAAATTAATTTTGACACATTTTTGGTAAAAAATTAAAGGTTATAGCCTTGCTTCATTTTTTGACAAAAAAGATTTTGGTCTTGAAAACGCTTGAAAATTAGTAAAACGGGGTTTTTTAAGACGCTGAATCGACTGGTACAATCAGTTCTTCAATAGCATGTCTAGAACACATTTTATTTTTGATGGAATAAATTGGGAGCAAAAGTAGTACAGTCGCAGTCAAAAGTTGTGCGCTACCTTTAGAAATATTGATATTATTGCAATTTTGACTCGATTTTCGTGTTCTACGGGGTCGATTTAGTGGTTCTAGACCATTTTTATCGAAAATTAATTTTGACCAATTTTTGGTAAAAAATCAAAGGTTATAGCCTTGCTTAATTTTTTGACAAAAAAGCTTTTGGTCTTGAAAACGCTTGAAAATGAGTAAAACGGGGTTTTTTAAGACGCTGAATCGACTGGTACAATCAGTTCTTCAATAGCATGTCTAGAACACATTTTATTTTTGGTGGAATAAATTGGGAGCAAAAGTAGTACAGTCGCGGTCAAAAGTAGTGCGCTACCTTTAGAAATATTGATATTATTGCAATTTTGACTCGATTTTCGTGTTCTACGGGGTCGATTTAGTGGTTCTAGACCATTTTTATCGAAAATTAATTTTGACCAATTTTTGGTAAAAAATCAAAGGTTATAGCCTTGCTTAATTTTTTGACAAAAAAGCTTTTGGTCTTGAAAACGCTTGAAAATGAGTAAATCGGGGTTTTTTAAGACGCTGAATCGACTGGTACAATCAGTTCTTCAATAGCATGTCTAGAACACATTTTATTTTTGGTGGAATAAATTGGGAGCAAAAGTAGTACAGTCGCAGTCAAAAGTAGTGCGCTACCTTTAGAAATATTGATATTATTGCAATTTTGACTCGATTTTCGTGTTCTACGGGGTCGATTTAGTGGTTCTAGACCATTTTTATTAAAAATTAATTTTGACCAATTTTTGGTAAAAAATCAAAGGTTATAGCCTTGCTTAATTTTTTGACAAAAAAGCTTTTGGTCTTGAAAACGCTTGAAAATGAGTAAAACGGGGTTTTTTAAGACGCTGAATCGACTGGTACAATCAGTTCTTCAATAGCATGTCTAGAACACATTTTATTTTTGGTGGAATAAATTGGGAGCAAAAGTAGTACAGTCGCAGTCAAAAGTAGTGCGCTACCTTTAGAAATGTTGATATTATTGCAATTTTGACTCGATTTTCGTGTTCTACGGGGTCGATTTAGTGGTTCTAGACCATTTTTATCGAAAATTAATATAGTCCAATTTTTGGAAAAATATAAAAGGTGATAGCCTTTCTTCATTTTTGACAAAAGCTTTGGTCTTGAAAACGCTTGAAAATGAGTAAAACGGGGTTTTTTAAGACGCTGAATCGACTGGTACAATCAGTTCTTCAATAGCATGTCTAGAACACATTTTATTTTTGGTGGAATAAATTGGGAGCAAAAGTAGTATAGTCGCAGTCAAAAGTAGTGCGCTACCTTTAGAAATGTTGATAGTATTGCAATTTTGACTCGATTTTCGTGTTCTACGGGGTCGATTTAGTGGTTCTAGACCATTTTTATCGAAAATTAATTTTGACCAATTTTTGGTAAAAAATCAAAGGTTATAGCCTTGCTTCATTTTTTGACAAAAAAGCTTTTGGTCTTGAAAACGCTTAAAAATGAGTAAAACGGGGTTTTTTAAGACGCTGAATCGACTGGTACAATCAGTTCTTCAATAGCATGTCTAGAACACATTTTATTTTTGGTGGAATAAATTGGGAGCAAAAGTAGTACAGTCGCAGTCAAAAGTAGTGCGCTACCTTTAGAAATGTTCTAGACATGCTATTGAAAAACTGATTGCACCAGTCGATTCAGCGTTTTAAAAAACCCCATTCTACTCATTTTCAAGCGTTTTCAAGACCAAAAGCTTTTTTGACAAAAAATGAAGCAAGGCTATAACCTTTGATTTTTTACCAAAATTGGGTCAAAATTAATTTTTGATAAAAATGGTCTAGAACCACTAAATCGACCCCGTAGAACACGAAAATCGAGTCAAAATTGCAATAATATCAATATTTCTAAAGATAGTTCACTACTTTTGACTCGACTGTACTACTTTTGCTCCCAATTCATTCCACCAAAAATAAAATGAGTTCTAGACATGCTATTGAAAAACTGATTGCACCAGTCGATTCAGCGTCTTAAAAAACCCCATTCTACTCATTTTCAAGCGTTTTCAAGACCAAAAGCTTTTTTGACAAAAAATGAAGCAAGGCTATAACCTTTGATTTTTTACCAAAATTGGGTCAAAATTAATTTTTGATAAAAATGGTCTAGAACCACTAAATCGACCCCGTAGAACACGAAAATCGAGTCAAAATTGCAATAATATCAATATTTCTAAAGATAGTTCACTACTTTTGACTGCGACTGTACTACTTTTGCTCCCAATTCATTCCACCAAAAATAAAATGAGTTCTAGACATGCTATTGAAAAACTGATTGCACCAGTCGATTCAGCGTCTTAAAAAACCCCATTCTACTCATTTTCAAGCGTTTTCAAGACCAAAAGCTTTTTTGACAAAAAATGAAGCAAGGCTATAACCTTTGATTTTTTACCAAAATTGGGTCAAAATTAATTTTTGATAAAAATGGTCTAGAACCACTAAATCGACCCCGTAGAACACGAAAATCGAGTCAAAATTGCAATAATATCAATATTTCTAAAGATAGTTCACTACTTTTGACTCGACTGTACTACTTTTGCTCCCAATTCATTCCACCAAAAATAAAATGAGTTCTAGACATGCTATTGAAAAACTGATTGCACCAGTCGATTCAGCGTCTTAAAAAACCCCATTCTACTCATTTTCAAGCGTTTTCAAGACCAAAAGCTTTTTTGACAAAAAATGAAGCAAGGCTATAACCTTTGATTTTTTACCAAAAATTGGTCAAAATTAATTTTCGATAAAAATGGTCTAGAACCACTAAATCGACCCCGTAGAACACGAAAATCGAGTCAAAATTGCAATAATAACAATATTTCTAAAGGTAGTTCACTACTTTTGACTGCGACTGTACTACTTTTGCTCCCAATTCATTCCACCAAAAATAAAATGAGTTCTAGACATGCTATTGAAAAACTGATTGCACCAGTCGATTCAGCGTCTTAAAAACCCCATTCTACTCATTTTCAAGCGTTTTCAAGACCAAAAGCTTTTTTGACAAAAAATGAAGCAAGGCTATAACCTTTGATTTTTTACCAAAAATTGGTCAAAATTAATTTTTGATAAAAATGGTCTAGAACCACTAAATCGACCCCGTAGAACACGAAAATCGAGTCAAAATTGCAATAATAACAATATTTCTAAAGGTAGTTCACTACTTTTGACTGCGACTGTACTACTTTTGCTCCCAATTCATTCCACCAAAAATAAAATGAGTTCTAGACATGCTATTGAAAAACTGATTGCACCAGTCGATTCAGCGTCTTAAAAACCCCATTCTACTCATTTTCAAGCGTTTTCAAGACCAAAAGCTTTTTTGACAAAAAATGAAGCAAGGCTATAACCTTTGATTTTTTACCAAAATTGGGTCAAAATTAATTTTTGATAAAAATGGTCTAGAACCACTAAATCGACCCCGTAGAACACGAAAATCGAGTCAAAATTGCAATAATATCAATATTTCTAAAGATAGTTCACTACTTTTGACTGCGACTGTACTACTTTTGCTCCCAATTCATTCCACCAAAAATAAAATGAGTTCTAGACATGCTATTGAAAAACTGATTGCACCAGTCGATTCAGCGTCTTAAAAAACCCCATTCTACTCATTTTCAAGCGTTTTCAAGACCAAAAGCTTTTTTGACAAAAAATGAAGCAAGGCTATAACCTTTGATTTTTTACCAAAAATTGGTCAAAATTAATTTTCGATAAAAAAGGTCTAGAACCACTAAATCGACCCCGTAGGACACGAAAATCGAGTCAAAATTGCAATAATATCAATATTTCTAAAGATAGTTCACTACTTTTGACTGCGACTGTACTACTTTTGCTCCCAATTCATTCCACCAAAAATAAAATGAGTTCTAGACATGCTATTGAAAAACTGATTGCACCAGTCGATTCAGCGTCTTAAAAAACCCCATTCTACTCATTTTCAAGCGTTTTCAAGACCAAAAGCTTTTTTGACAAAAAATGAAGCAAGGCTATAACCTTTGATTTTTTACCAAAATTGGGTCAAAATTAATTTTTGATAAAAATGGTCTAGAACCACTAAATCGACCCCGTAGAACACGAAAATCAAGTCAAAATTGCAATAATATCAATATTTCTAAAGATAGTTCACTACTTTTGACTGCGACTGTACTACTTTTGCCCCCAATTCATTCCACCAAAAATAAAATGAGTTCTAGACATGCTATTGAAAAACTGATTGCACCAGTCGATTCAGCGTATTTAAAAATTCCTGTTTACTCATTTTCAAGCGTTTTCAAGACCAAAAGCTTTTTTGTCAAAAAATGAAGCAAGGCTATATAACCTTTGATTTTTTACCAAAAATTGGTCAAAATTAATTTTCGATAAAAAAGGTCTAGAACCACTAAATCGACCCCGTAGGACACGAAAATCGAGTCAAAATTGCAATAATATCAATATTTCTAAAGATAGTTCACTACTTTTGACTGCGACTGTACTACTTTTGCTCCCAATTCATTCCACCAAAAATAAAATGAGTTCTAGACATGCTATTGAAAAACTGATTGCACCAGTCGATTCAGCGTCTTAAAAAACCCCATTCTACTCATTTTCAAGCGTTTTCAAGACCAAAAGCTTTTTTGACAAAAAATGAAGCAAGGCTATAACCTTTGATTTTTTACCAAAAATTGGTCAAAATTAATTTTCGATAAAAAAGGTCTAGAACCACTAAATCGACCCCGTAGGACACGAAAATCGAGTCAAAATTGCAATAATATCAATATTTCTAAAGATAGTTCACTACTTTTGACTGCGACTGTACTACTTTTGCTCCCAATTCATTCCACCAAAAATAAAATGAGTTCTAGACATGCTATTGAAAAACTGATTGCACCAGTCGATTCAGCGTCTTAAAAAACCCCATTCTACTCATTTTCAAGCGTTTTCAAGACCAAAAGCTTTTTTGACAAAAAATGAAGCAAGGCTATAACCTTTGATTTTTTACCAAAAATTGGTCAAAATTAATTTTCGATAAAAATGGTCTAGAACCACTAAATCGACCCCGTAGAACACGAAAATCGAGTCAAAATATCAATAATATCAATATTTCTAAAGATAGTTCACTACTTTTGACTGCGACTGTACTACTTTTGCTCCCAATTCATTCCACCAAAAATAAAATGAGTTCTAGACATGCTATTGAAAAACTGATTGCACCAGTCGATTCAGCGTCTTAAAAAACCCCGTTTTACTCATTTTCAAGCGTTTTCAAGACCAAAAGCTTTTTTGTCAAAAAATGAAGCAAGGCTATAACCTTTGATTTTTTACCAAAATTGGGTCAAAATTAATTTTTGATAAAAATGGTCTAGAACCACTAAATTGACCCCGTAGAACACGAAAATCGAGTCAAAATTGCAATAATATCAATATTTCTAAAGATAGTTCACTACTTTTGACTGCGACTGTACTACTTTTGCTCCCAATTCATTCCACCAAAAATAAAATGAGTTCTAGACATGCTATTGAAAAACTGATTGCACCAGTCGATTCAGCGTATTTAAAAACCCCGTTTTACTCATTTTCAAGCGTTTTCAAGACCAAAAGCTTTTTTGAGAAAAAATGAAGCAAGGCTATAACCTTTGATTTTTTACCAAAAATTGGTCAAAATTAATTTTCGATAAAAATGGTCTAGAACCACTAAATCGACCCCGTAGAACACGAAAATCGAGTCAAAATATCAATAATATCAATATTTCTAAAGATAGTTCACTACTTTTGACTGCGACTGTACTACTTTTGCTCCCAATTCATTCCACCAAAAATAAAATGAGTTCTAGACATGCTATTGAAAAACTGATTGCACCAGTCGATTCAGCGTCTTAAAAAACCCCGTTTTACTCATTTTCAAGCGTTTTCAAGACCAAAAGCTTTTTTGTCAAAAAATGAAGCAAGGCTATAACCTTTGATTTTTTACCAAAATTGGGTCAAAATTAATTTTTGATAAAAATGGTCTAGAACCACTAAATTGACCCCGTAGAACACGAAAATCGAGTCAAAATTGCAATAATATCAATATTTCTAAAGATAGTTCACTACTTTTGACTGCGACTGTACTACTTTTGCTCCCAATTCATTCCACCAAAAATAAAATGAGTTCTAGACATGCTATTGAAAAACTGATTGCACCAGTCGATTCAGCGTATTTAAAAACCCCGTTTTACTCATTTTCAAGCGTTTTCAAGACCAAAAGCTTTTTTGAGAAAAAATGAAGCAAGGCTATAACCTTTGATTTTTTACCAAAAATTGGTCAAAATTAATTTTCGATAAAAATGGTCTAGAACCACTAAATCGACCCCGTAGAACACGAAAATCGAGTCAAAATTGCAATAATATCAATATTTCTAAAGATAGTTCACTACTTTTGACTGCGACTGTACTACTTTTGCTCCCAATTCATTCCACCAAAAATAAAATGAGTTCTAGACATGCTATTGAAAAACTGATTGCACCAGTCGATTCAGCGTATTTAAAAACCCCGTTTTACTCATTTTCAAGCGTTTTCAAGACCAAAAGCTTTTTTGTCAAAAAATGAAGCAAGGCTATAACCTTTGATTTTTTACCAAAATTGGGTCAAAATTAATTTTTGATAAAAATGGTCTAGAACCACTAAATTGACCCCGTAGAACACGAAAATCGAGTCAAAATTGCAATAATATCAATATTTCTAAAGATAGTTCACTACTTTTGACTGCGACTGTACTACTTTTGCTCCCAATTCATTCCACCAAAAATAAAATGAGTTCTAGACATGCTATTGAAAAACTGATTGCACCAGTCGATTCAGCGTCTTAAAAAACCCCGTTTTACTCATTTTCAAGCGTTTTCAAGACCAAAAGCTTTTTTGATAAAAAATGAAGCAAGGCTATAACCTTTGATTTTTTACCAAAATTGGGTCAAAATTAATTTTTGATAAAAATGGTCTAGAACCACTAAATTGACCCCGTAGAACACGAAAATCGAAATAAAAATTCCAATAATATCAATATTTCTAAAGATAGTTCACTACTTTTGACTGCGACTGTATTACTTTTGCTCCCAATTCATTCCACCAAAAATAAAATGAGTTCTAGACATGCTATTGAAAAACTGATTGCACCAGTCGATTCAGCGTTTTAAAAAAACCCGTTTTACTCATTTTCAAGCGTTTTCAAGACCAAAAGCTTTTTTGTCAAAAAATGAAGCAAGGCTATAACCTTTGATTTTTTACCAAAATTGGGTCAAAATTAATTTTTGATAAAAATGGTCAAGAACCACTAAATTGACCCCGTAGAACACGAAAATCGAGTCAAAATTGCAATAATATAAATATTTCTAAAGATAGTTCATTACTTTTGACTGCGACTGTACTACTTT
Organism: Ophraella communa; assembly: GCA_035357415.1. Classification (NCBI taxonomy): domain Eukaryota; kingdom Metazoa; phylum Arthropoda; class Insecta; order Coleoptera; family Chrysomelidae; genus Ophraella; species Ophraella communa. Next base: position 29,567,709 of record CM068992.1, on the reverse strand, counting down.
TGCTCCCAATTCATTCCACCAAAAATAAAATGAGTTCTAGACATGCTATTGAAAAACTGATTGCACCAGTCGATTCAGCGTCTTAAAAAACCCCGTTTTACTCATTTTCAAGCGTTTTCAAGACCAAAAGCTTTTTTGTCAAAAAATGAAGCAAGGCTATAACCTTTGATTTTTTACCAAAATTGGGTCAAAATTAATTTTTGATAAAAATGGTCTAGAACCACTAAATTGACCCCGTAGAACACGAAAATCGAGTCAAAATTGCAATAATATCAATATTTCTAAAGATAGTTCACTACTTTTGACTGCGACTGTACTACTTTTGCTCCCAATTAATTCCACCAAAAATAAAATGAGTTCTAGACATGCTATTGAAAAACTGATTGCACCAGTCGATTCAGCGTCTTAAAAAACCCCGATTTACTCATTTTCAAGCGTTTTCAAGACCAAAAGCTTTTTTGTCAAAAAATGAAGCAAGGCTATAACCTTTGATTTTTTACCAAAATTGGGTCAAAATTAATTTTTGATAAAAATGGTCTAGAACCACTAAATTGACCCCGTAGAACACGAAAATCGAGTCAAAATTGCAATAATATCAATATTTCTAAAGATAGTTCACTACTTTTGACTGCGACTGTACAACTTTTGCTCCCAATTTATTCCACCAAAAATAAATTGTGTTCCAGAAATGCTATCGAAAAACTGATTGCACCAGTCGATTCAGCGTCTTAAAAAACCCCGTTTTACTCATTTTCAAGCGTTTTTAAGACCAAAAGCTTTTTTGTCAAAAAATGAGGCAAGGCTATAACCTTTGAATTTTTACCAAAAATGTGTCAAAATTAATTTTCAATAAAAATGGTTTAGGACCGCTAAATCGACTCCGTAAAACACGAAAATCGGGTCAAAATTGCAATAATATCAATATTTCTAAAGATAGCTCAATACTTTTGACTGCGACTGTACTACTTTTGCTCCCAATTCATTCCACTAAAAATAAAATGAGTTCTAGACAGGATATTGATGAACTGATTGCACCAGTGGATTCAGCGTCTTAAAAAACCCCGTTTTACTCATTTTCAAGCGTTTTTAAGACCAAAAGCTTTTTTGTCAAAAAATGAAGCAAGGCTATAACCTTTGATTTTTTACCAAAAATTGGTCAAAATTAATTTTCGATAAAAATGGTCTAGAACTACTAAATCGACCCCGTAGAACACGGAAATCGAGTCAAAATTGCAATAATATCAATATTTCTAAAGATAGCTCAATACTTTTGACTGCGACTGTACTACTTTTGCTCCCAATTCATTCCACCAAAAATAAAATGAGTTCTAGACAGGATATTGAAGAACTGATTGCACCAGTGGATTCAGCGTCTTAAAAAACCCCGTTCGTCTCATTTTCAAAGGTTATAACCTTTAATTTTTTACCAAAAATTTGTCAAAATTAATTTTTGATAAAAATGGTCTAGAACCGCTAAATCGACCCCGTAGAACACGAAAATCGAGTCAAAATTGCAATAATATCAATATTTCTAAAGATAGCTCAATACTTTTGACTGCGACTGTACTACTTTTACTCCCAATTCTTTCCACCAAAAATAAAATGAGTTCTAGACATGCTATTGAAAAACTGATTGCACCAGTCGATTCAGCGTCCTAAAAAACCCTGTTCGTCTCATTTTCAAGCGTTTTCAAGACCAAAAGCATTTTTCTCAAAAAATGAGGCAAGGCTATAACCTTTGAATTTTTACCAAAAATGTGTCAAAATTAATTTTCAATAAAAATGGTTTAGGACCGCTAAATCGACTCCGTAAAACACGAAAATCGGGTCAAAATTGCAATAATATCAATATTTCTAAAGATAGCTCAATACTTTTGACTGCGACTGTACTACTTTTGCTCCCAATTCATTCCACTAAAAATAAAATGAGTTCTAGACAGGATATTGATGAACTGATTGCACCAGTGGATTCAGCGTCTTAAAAAACCCCGTTCGTCTCATTTTCAAAGGTTATAACCTTTAATTTTTTACCAAAAATTTGTCAAAATTAATTTTTGATAAAAATGGTCTAGAACCGCTAAATCGACCCCGTAGAACACGAAAATCGAGTCAAAATTGCAATAATATCAATATTTCTAAAGATAGCTCAATACTTTTGACTGCGACTGTACTACTTTTACTCCCAATTCTTTCCACCAAAAATAAAATGAGTTCTAGACATGCTATTGAAAAACTGATTGCACCAGTCGATTCAGCGTCCTAAAAAACCCTGTTCGTCTCATTTTCAAGCGTTTTCAAGACCAAAAGCATTTTTCTCAAAAAATGAGGCAAGGCTATAACCTTTGAATTTTTACCAAAAATGTGTCAAAATTAATTTTCAATAAAAATGGTTTAGGACCGCTAAATCGACTCCGTAAAACACGAAAATCGGGTCAAAATTGCAATAATATCAATATTTCTAAAGATAGCTCAATACTTTTGACTGCGACTGTACTACTTTTGCTCCCAATTCATTCCACTAAAAATAAAATGAGTTCTAGACAGGATATTGATGAACTGATTGCACCAGTGGATTCAGCGTCTTAAAAAACCCCGTTTTACTCATTTTCAAGCGTTTTTAAGACCAAAAGCTTTTTTGTCAAAAAATGAAGCAAGGCTATAACCTTTGATTTTTTACCAAAAATTGGTCAAAATTAATTTTCGATAAAAATGGTCTAGAACTACTAAATCGACCCCGTAGAACACGGAAATCGAGTCAAAATTGCAATAATATCAATATTTCTAAAGATAGCTCAATACTTTTGACTGCGACTGTACTACTTTTGCTCCCAATTCATTCCACTAAAAATAAAATGAGTTCTAGACAGGATATTGATGAACTGATTGCACCAGTGGATTCAGCGTCTTAAAAAACCCCGTTCGTCTCATTTTCAAAGGTTATAACCTTTAATTTTTTACCAAAAATTTGTCAAAATTAATTTTTGATAAAAATGGTCTAGAACCGCTAAATCGACCCCGTAGAACACGAAAATCGAGTCAAAATTGCAATAATATCAATATTTCTAAAGATAGCTCAATACTTTTGACTGCGACTGTACTACTTTTACTCCCAATTCTTTCCACCAAAAATAAAATGAGTTCTAGACATGCTATTGAAAAACTGATTGCACCAGTCGATTCAGCGTCCTAAAAAACCCTGTTCGTCTCATTTTCAAGCGTTTTCAAGACCAAAAGCATTTTTCTCAAAAAATGAGGCAAGGCTATAACCTTTGAATTTTTACCAAAAATGTGTCAAAATTAATTTTCAATAAAAATGGTTTAGGACCGCTAAATCGACCCCGTAGAACACGAAAATCGAGTCAAAATTGCAATAATATCAATATTTCTAAAGATAGCTCAATACTTTTGACTGCGACTGTACTACTTTTGCTCCCAATTCATTCCACCAAAAATAAAATGAGTTCTAGACAGGATATTGAAGAACTGATTGCACCAGTGGATTCAGCGTCTTAAAAAACCCCGTTCGTCTCATTTTCAAAGGTTATAACCTTTAATTTTTTACCAAAAATTTGTCAAAATTAATTTTTGATAAAAATGGTCTAGAACCGCTAAATCGACCCCGTAGAACACGAAAATCGAGTCAAAATTGCAATAATATCAATATTTCTAAAGGTAGCTCACTACTTCTGACTGCGACTGTACTACTTTTGCTCCCAATTCATTCCACCAAAAATAAAATGAGTTCTAGACAGGATATTGAAGAACTGATTGCACCAGTGGATTCAGCGTCTTAAAAAACCCCGTTCGTCTCATTTTCAAAGGTTATAACCTTTAATTTTTTACCAAAAATTTGTCAAAATTAATTTTTGATAAAAATGGTCTAGAACCGCTAAATCGACCCCGTAGAACACGAAAATCGAGTCAAAATTGCAATAATATCAATATTTCTAAAGATAGCTCAATACTTTTGACTGCGACTGTACTACTTTTGCTCCCAATTCATTCCACCAAAAATAAATTGTGTTCTAGAAATGCTATCGAAAAACTGATTGCACCAGTCGATTCAGCGTCTTAAAAAACCCCGTTCGTCTCATTTTCAAGCGTTTTCAAGACCAAAAGCATTTTTCTCAAAAAATGAGGCAAGGCTATAACCTTTGAATTTTTACCAAAAATGTTTCAAAATTAATTTTCAATAAAAATGGTTTAGGACCGCTAAATCGACCCCGTATAACACGAAAATCGAGTCAAAATTGCAATAATATCAATATTTCTAAAGGTAGTTCACTACTTTTGACTGCGACTGTACTACTTTTACTCCCAATTCTTTCCACCAAAAATAAAATGACTTCTAGACAAGATATTGAAAAATTGATTGCACCAGTGGATTCAGCGTCTTAAAAAACCCCGTTCGTCTCATTTTCAAGCGTTTTCAAGACCAAAAGCATTTTTCTCAAAAAATGAGGCAAGGCTATAACCTTTGATTTTTTACCAAAAATTTTGTCAAAAATTTGTCGACGTCCTACGACGAGTGCCACCTAGAAGTTTATGGGGAAGGAAAAACGCGAGATTAATGAAATTTGGTATACAGGGGTTTTTGATATTTCCGAGTTTAACTAAAATATTTTCAATTTGATCGCACTTCCGGTTATACCGGAAACCGTCACCAACCTCACTATTTTAAATGCAACACCCTGTTTATTTTCTTATTTTTGGTTAGTTCGTTAAATTTAAGTATTAGTTTATGTAAGGTACTTCTAGGTGGCACTCGTCGTAGGGTACCCTGTATATATCTCTTATACATCATGCGCTATCCTGCATTTCTCCAGGTTTATCTGTAAAATCTTCCATTCGCCATTGGTCCTTCCTCCCACACACTGCCCTTTCCCTACCTCCCTACGCGTGCGTAGTTGGTGAAGGAATTAAATGATTAAGTTCAACATTTTAAAAATTGTTTAAAAATGACGGAAAAAATAGACAGGGACAAAAGGTAACAGAGGCCAAAACCAAATATAAACAGGACCTCCACATATATTTTCATTTAACATAGATTTAAAATCAAATAAAATGTGAATTAAAACAGGGTAGTTTAAATTATTTGAGGTTAGAATTGATTTATTGTTAAAAATTATAGCTTTAATAAGTTGTTACCAAATAAATTTTTAAAACTTTATTTCAATACTGGTGCTGTTGTCTAAGAAAAAGTGATTTTTCCATTAAATTGAATTTGAAATTTGTTTAAATTTAGTATTTTGGATTAAAAATGGCGTCAAGTACATTTAAATTACAGACAACTTTCTTACGCTGTTACTAAACTTTTCAACTTTATTATAATGGCTCTAGATGTCGCCATAATGTTTTAAATTAATTTTGCAAAAATTACTTTTATTTTAACAACACAAAAATAATTTTAGATAGTTTTATCATTGTATAAAGACTAGTCTTTATACAATGGTTTTATTGATTAAAAACGATTTAATTTAAAATAAATTTGATGTTAAAATAGTCATTTGGATTAAAAATCCTTATTTACATAGAGGTCTTTATTTTCCAACACTCATAGTTGTAACGAAATTAAATTTCAATATTTTTAGTGTCAAAATTTGACACTAGAATATTTTCTCGTGGTAATTTATTTTAATTATTTTTATATCTAGATCAAGCTATTTTTTCCAAACGGCTGTAAGAACATTTAATAGGATACTGCTACCAATCTTTATTAACTTTACCAGAACGACACTAGATGACGCAGCAGTTTTATTCTAGCAGCAACAATATCAGATAACATTTAATTTCTAATAAAATAATTTTAAAAATAATTCAAATTAATTTAAACATAAATGTCTATTTTTAAATAAATATTTGAAGTAAAATAAAATAAACATATAATAAATTAATATTGGAACGTATAAGAAAAACATTTTGTTATTGTTATTAGGAATAGAAAGTTGGTAATTAAAATTTAATTAGATATACCAAAATACATTTTTTAAGTTATTATAGATAAATATGGTTGCACTTACTATATCTTTTAACAATAAAAGTATTTTTTTATCTTGATTTCGAATTTTAATTTAATATATTTATTCCATTAAATTGAATTTGAAATTTGTTTAAATTTAGTATTTTGGATTAAAAATGGCGTCAAGTACATTTAAATTACAGACAACTTTCTTACGCTGTTACTAAACTTTTCAACTTTATTATAATGGCTCTAGATGTCGCCATAATGTTTTAAATTAATTTTGCAAAAATTACTTTTATTTTAACAACACAAAAATAATTTTAGATAGTTTTATCATTGTATAAAGACTAGTCTTTATACAATGGTTTTATTGATTAAAAACGATTTAATTTAAAATAAATTTGATGTTAAAATAGTCATTTGGATTAAAAATCCTTATTTACATAGAGGTCTTTATTTTCCAACACTCATAGTTGTAACGAAATTAAATTTCAATATTTTTAGTGTCAAAATTTGACACTAGAATATTTTCTCGTGGTAATTTATTTTAATTATTTTTATATCTAGATCAAGCTATTTTTCCAAACGGCTGTAAGAACATTTAATAGGATACTGCTACCAATCTTTATTAACTTTACCAGAACGACACTAGATGACGCAGCAGTTTTATTCTAGCAGCAACAATATCAGATAACATTTAATTTCTAATAAAATAATTTTAAAAATAATTCAAATTAATTTAAACATAAATGTCTATTTTTAAATAAATATTTGAAGTAAAATAAAATAAACATATAATAAATTAATATTGGAACGTAGAAGAAAAAACATTTTGTTATTGTTATTAGGAATAGAAAGTTGGTAATTAAAATTTAATTAGATATACCAAAATACATTTTTTAAGTTATTATAGATTAATATGGTTGCACTTACTATATCTTTTAACAATAAAAGTATTTTTTTATCTTGATTTCGAATTTTAATTTAAGGAGCCCGTATCCCATGCAATCTGAAACGAAAATGTGTCAATGATTTTTTTGGCCATGAAGTGCAGACATCTCTTAGTAATAGGATAAACTAACAGAAATAATAATAGAATCCTTTCACTAAATTGCTCTATTCATCGGAAAAAATTTTACCTGCTAAAAACACATGTTTTAGGGATAAAAACCATTTATATAATTCTCATTTCTAGACCTTGCCAGCCAACAAAATATATTTTGTATTTTATCTCGGGAAAGAACGAGGGTAGATCAACATTTAGTAATATAAATAGGTGCTGTATAGTAATTATTACTTTTATCTTTAGTTTTTATTAAAAACATTTTTTATTTGTATTTTTAATTCTATATCTAATCACCGGTAGTAAGTTTATTATTTTTATAAGTTTATAGTTGTGTGTGATTCTTTTTAGATCAGTTCTAGGTAGGTAAGTGTCAAAAAATTAATAAAATATTATTAACTTAGAGGCGATGCATTTACAAATGACACATTAAAGTGGTCAACATATTTTAATTTTGTAATACCTATTTACTTGCGTCGAAAATTCGGAGACTAGATACTTATGAAGAATAATGATGTTTTCTAGAACGTTGCTGGATTTAAACTAATGTTTTGAAATTTGATGAAGTGCTGCAAACTACCCACTATTACTACCCGAATGTTAACCCTTCAGGATTATTTGTTGACTTGAAATACGATTTCTTAGGTGCATCGCCTGATGGTAAACGAATTATTGTAACTATTATATACATATCAGAGTTTAATAACTTATTATGTTTTAGGTTTAATTGATTCAGATGAACTTGTTGAAGTAAAATGTTTTTTAAAAGTAGCCACATCAAAAATATCATTGAGAGAGGCCGTAGAAAAGCGTATGGTTCCTTGCTTAAAAATTGAAAATAATGAAATTCACTTGAAGGAAAATCACAATTATTATTATCAGATAAGATTTGTTACTGGCTTTTCATTTTTCTAATTTTTTTAGAATATTACAAATTATTGTTTTTAGATACAAAGACAACTCGACATCACAAGAAGAAAAACATCCCATTTTATTATTTATACGGGAGATGATAATCCACTTTTTACCGAAAACATAAATTTCAACGAAACTTTTTTTAACAATATGGTAAAAAAGTTGAGACGATTCTATGAGGATTGCGTTGGGCCGGAAGTTATTTTAAACAGGAGAGGCAAAAGATTAAAATATAAAGATCCACCAGAAAATATTTAAATGTAATAATAATAAAATTATATCTTTTAAATAAAATATTTTGATGCCAGTTTTTCTTTTTACTTAATTCAGAATACCACGTATACAAAATTTACGCTAACATTTTTTTCTCTCAGAAACCTGTGGCCAGATTTCTTCCAAAATTTGACCAAGAAGTGTCTATATGGCCACCAATAATTGGTATTTTTTTCAAGAATTTTGAATTTACAGTTTTTTGTTATTAACAATTTTATAATTTTTATATTTATTTACAACGATGTTTATTCTGTGTCTAATGTTTTTTTTTAATTGTGCTGGGAAAATGGAATAATAAAAACTTATTCTGTAAGCGATCGCTCGGCACACAAACAATAATTTTATTTACCCTCATATATAACTATAGATGGCCAGCCGTACGCTGGCTATTATAATTAAAATTTCTTCAAGATATAACAATGATATAACTGGTCTACTGACAATCAATATCCGCAAATCAGTATTCTTTTTTTTCATTTTTCTAATTTGTTTTATTGAATAATTGTTTTGTAAATATCGCAAAATATTTAAAAAACGTTAAATTAATTTATAATATAAAAATTTGTTTTGACTTCGTTAATAAAAAAATATATAGTGCCTAGTTCCATCTATGATAAAAGTTATAAACTAAAGTACAATTATTTCGTCATTAACTACGTCCATTTTTGATCCAAAGTGAAAAAATAAAAATAAAATGCAGCATGATTTTAGTTTCTAACTATTTCTTAGGTCTGATCTCTTTAGAAAATTCTGATTGGGCTATTTGATAGAAAAATGTTCAACTTAGGAAAGGTTTAGTTTCATTTTAAGAAAATTTATTTAGATTGTTGTTTATTTATACAAATGTAAAGGTCTAAAATAGTTCGCATTCAACAGCTCTTTTTCAATATTAAACAATTAATTAACAAAAAATAAATGCAATCCTTACCTAAGTTAGACCTTTATATGCAATTTAGTGAAAAAAATAAAACGATTTGAGTTGTAATAACGGAGAAAGTTAGAATAAACTTTTGGTCTGCAGGTGCCATTCTGATGTACAGCGATACCCCGTCCTTAATATATTTATTCAACAAATCAACACTAGATGTCATATTCGTGTATTTTTTTAAAAACTACAATAAATAAAACTTGTAATGTGAAAGTTTTAAAAGGTATAGCATTTCTTTTTCTTTCGACGATTATTAATTATTGATGTCGCAATGGAAAATTGTGTACCTAAATGGTATTAAAAAGGAATATTTGTAAGAGGTACTTGCATTGACAAATATAAAGTTAATTTTTAATATATTTTAAAATATTTTTTGATTTTTGATTACTACTAGATATTTCCGAAACTCTTTTACTAGAATTATAAAAAAAAGTTGAAATTCTGTATGTTTTGTGTACAAAAATGTTAAGAAGTAGGAAATTTAAAATTTTTGAGTCATTGTTTTATATACCTATATTTGAAGAAGTAATGTTAATCATTTATTTGAGGAACGAAACAATTAAAAGTTTGCGTGTGGGTGAAAATCAATACGGTGTAGGGATTTGCGCACATTTTACCCTTATTTTCACCCACACATCTTCGTGTATATATAGTAAACGTTAAAAGGGAATGATAAATGAGAATCATTGCTAGCTAAAATCGGAAAACAGCTATATATTAATAAGTATAATATTTATAGCTCAAAGTAGGGAACATTTTATACATCTGAAGTAAAATAGACGAAATAATTCCAGTAAAATGAAATTTCGAAATCGTCCTGTACATTTTCATAAAATACTAGAACCCGTGAACGTTATTATCGTATTTCTTCGATTGTATAATGAATTTCTCCGTTTCGTATGTTCTAAATTTCTCTAGAGATCAACCATAAGTACCTAAGTGTAGGTGTTTTCTAATTCGTGTACCGTTGGAAATGAACTGTCTAAACACGGTCATCAGGAGTCACGACTGGTGACTTCTTGAGTAAATAAAATGCATCTTATTGTTTGCGTTACTGTTACATGATATAAAGTATAATAAACTGTAAATGAGAACATGACTAATCCATTCCGTTTAACACACTTTTTGGCGGATATAAATTTTCGTCTAATCAATTTTTTGTCTATTTAAAAAATATAAGCACAACAAACAGTAGAATACCTATAATTTGACTTGAATTAAAAGTTCTTATCTGAAAATTAGGTACCTACGGTTGAAAACAATAGTTTCAAAGAAAAGTGACGAATAATAAAGAGCCTGTTTTATATCTATTTATGATCTAATCAGATTCAACCATTAAATTTTTATTTCTGTACTCATACCTTTTCTACTACTACTTAGCAGGTCATTCAGTTGTCCTTTTGGCGCGAGTGGAATGATTCTGGTTGGTGCTGCCGCCTGTAGTCGGTAAACGCATTTACAGAGTGAAGGTTGAGTGCAGGCGGCGTTGTCAGATCGTAAACGTATCGCTAATTTACCGATAAAGCAGGAACTTGTTTTCATTTTTAACAAGGTTACACACACTTCGGCGCACGCCACTTTATTCCTCGATTGTATGATCCGATATTAAATCTAAAAGACGAAAGATTGGGTGTATTAAAATCTACAAAATTGATTCGATATATATTTACTAATTAGAATTTTATTATCGGAAGGAAAACTATACTTAAAATTAGATAAATAATATGTATTTTCCATGGACTATTAAAATTTTATTAAAAAAAAATAGTCAAGCAATAAGCGCTTATAAATTATGGAAATAGTCAGGTGATTAAATACCATTTATTAAACTGATTAGGTACTGTTTTTAGTTATTAAAAAATTATTATAAAGTAACATATTTATTGTTGTATTATTTAAATAAAATTGATAAATCTAATCTGTGTTTTCTGCGTCATGGTGCGCCAATTTTAAACTCTTTTACCTCGCAACTCTTTGCTCCTGCATGGATTGGCTTGAAATTTTAGATGATAGACCAAGGATCATCTATATCGAAACGAAGGGCGCCACCCCATCTCGGGGGTGGATAATGTTTATTACATTTTAACTACAGGAATCGATTGAAAAAGTTATTCTAAGCAAGCAATGTCCTAAATATTTTTTTTTTGTAAAAATTATATTTTTCAAGTTAAATTTATTGTACTAACCCTTACTTTGTGGAAGTTCATCTTGCTAAGAATAATAAACAACTATTCGTTTGAACTCAACTAATTAAAAAATTAGTTTTTATATCACAATTACAACTGTTTCTCTACAACGAGCTTCGTTAGATTGACATATTTTAGTTACATTTTGTTTTTTCAAGGTAACTACCTGATGTTGATTAAGTAGTGTTAAGAGTAGACGAAGTATGGAAGTAATCAGACATACCAATATTAAAGCCTAGATGTTATGTTGATCTTTGCAATAACTTAATATATTTGTGTCTTATCTATGTATAAAATGAAGACTCAATCAAAGTAAACAGTTGAATAGTTGAAAAGGAGATAATTTTGGACGGTTCAAATCTGGTTGAATGAAGGCAAATAGTCTGCAAAATGGTAAAATTGTTGTAAAACAGAAAAATAACTATAATATATGTTCATAATTATTTTTAACCATTAGTTATATAATAAAATATATAAATATACAGGGTGATTCTTAAGTAATCTAAAATATTATATGGGGCGCTTCGTTACTCAATTTTAAGACGAAAAGTTCATATAAACATGTGTGATAGGTGTTGTCGTTTATGAGATACAGGGTGTTGTACGTGAAATTTTTTTCTTGGTGACGCTGCTGATTTATATTTTTTTATTATTTTATTACAAGCAGCATGTGTTAAACATAAAGAAAAATTAATACATTTCAGAGCAAATGTTCAAAATGTCCACCTCCAGCTAAAATGCAAGAATCCGCTCGATGTCTAATGGATTGTCGAATACGTTCGAAGATACCAGGATTGTTACGAATAACATTACAGCCGTCTATGATACGATTTTGAAGATCTTGTACGTTTAATATCAGTGTTGTGTAAACAAGCGATTTCAAATATCCCCACAAACAAAAATCCAGAGGATTGTGTCCAGGTGATCTAGGGGGCCACGGGTGTGGAGATCCTCGTCCGATCCAATGGTCTGGAAAAACATTATTCAAAAACTCGCGTACAATCACTGAAAAATGTGGAGGAGCTCCGTCATGCATGAACCACATGCGCCTTCTAATAATAATAGGTACATCTTCCAAAAGAAGTGGAAGTTCATTTTCTAGAAAATGTTGGTATGTCTCACCGGTTAACCGTACAGGAAGGAAAAATGGTCCAATTAAATAATCATCGATGATGCCAAGCCAAACATTGACCGAAAATGTTTGTTGAAATCGTTTTACACTTATGGTATGTGGATTTACATCTGCCCATATGTGGTCATTATGAAAATTCATAATCCCATGTCTAGAAAAGTTGGCTTCATCCGTAAATAGAATATTGGCCACAAAATTCGGATTGTTCGCGATTTCACGTAAAATCCATTGACAATAATGTATGCGTAATGGATAGTCAGTAGGTAACCAATGTTGAACACGTTGAACGTGATATGGATACAATAAATTATCTTTTAGAATATTCCAAACAGTTTTGTTACTAACATTTACTTCATCTGCAACTTTTCTTGTACTCGTTTCTGGATGTTGGTCAATAATTTGAAGAATCTGGTTTTCCAATTGGGGATTTCTCACAGTTCTGGGTCGTCCAATAATATTCTTCGATTTAGCAAAAGTTCCAGTTTCTTGTAAACGAATATGTAACTTAGTAAACGTATCTGAACATGGTAAACGATTATTTGGATAACGCTGGGCATACGTACGTCTAGCTTCTAAGGCATTACCATTCGCTAATCCGTACAAAAAATGCATATTAGCCATTTCAACATTAGTAAACACTGGCATAGTTATTAACTAAACACAGAGTCAATCAAATAAAAATGTACGATTTTTGCGTTGGTTTTCAAATTTGACACTTGTCAACATTATTTCAAAGGCCACTTAGAATAAGCATGTTTTTGCGTATTACTTCTAAAAACCAGTAGCGTCACCGGGAAAAATTAATTTCACGTACAATCAGAACTGACTTATTACAATAAATTCAACACCCTGTATCTCATAAACGACAACACCTATCACACATGTTTATATGAAGTTTTCGTCTTAAAATTGAGTAACGAAGCGCCCCATATAATATTTTAGATTACTTAAGAAACACCCTGTATAATTATTAAGTGAATAGTGCTGTGTACTTCATATGTGTATTTTTTAAATAAATATTTCCAACATAAAATATACTTTAATTTCAATCAGATTTATGATTTATAATAAATAAATTCAAACTACCTAATTTAAATAATTATTTTATTTATTTAATCCTAATAATTAAATAAATTCCTTTTTTAGTGACAATAGCTGAAGCTACGCTAATGAACTCAAGTACAGTCGGCTTTAGAATAGCATATACATGTTAAATGAGAATTTCGTTTACCTACCGAAGTTATAAAAACGCCCTTCTTAAACAACATAGGAATGGCAATTTTTAAAACGCCTACATTAAATGGTTTTTGGGGATTAAGTTTATTTACAAGGGACAGAGGGACCGGCAATTTGTCAATAAAATACCTTATGCTGCAAACATTAAAGATGTGGGCGTGGACAACTGTTTAACTGATTTCAAATTTATTATTATTTAAACCGTGATTGGTTATACAAAATAAATAGGCCGTCCTTAAAATTAATTCATTGTAAGCGATTTGAGTGTGAAAATGTATATGCTATTGTGAAGCCGATAGTACATAGATATACATTATGGTGAAGGATTTCCATTGCATGCCCTTGTAAAGATTTTGCACATTTATTTAGGGGTTATTGTATATTTTTTTTCAAAGGAACTAAAAATTTTAATTTACTCTGCATAAAAATGTAAACTTACTTAATTCAATTTTAAGTTCTTTGTTTAATGTCCTTAATATTTAGTACAGGGTAAGGGTTAGTACAATAAATTTCATGAAATTTAAATAACTATTATTATATTTATTTATTTAGCAATCATATCTTTAAAATTTATTGAATCCCTTGTTTAGTGACATTAAGGATTTTCATTGTAAGTATTTCGTTGTATATCAATTGCATCTTTAATTGGGGTTTATCAATCTCTCTTTTTTTCAAATGGATATAATTTTATAATTAAAATACAGTAGAAAGAACCCTGCGAAATTAGTTTATGAGAAGTGTAAATAATTGTTTCTACTACCAGTACCAGTAGAAAGGTATAATAAAGTTTGTGTTTACTACTGTTCGCTGTTAGTGACGTCAGGCTTGTCAATTTTTTCTACTGTAATTATTAAAGTTATCTGTATATAAAAATGAATCCCTATTTTCCTTTATTTTTATTTAATATATATATTAATATCTATTAACATAAATATATTGAATAATATAATTTATGTTTGTGTCGACCTAAATTAAAGTCTTATGAACGCGGCTTGACAACTGTCTAGGTACTTACAGCTGAAATTTGTGTTTGTGTTTATGTTTACATTTTGTAAGGTTAATTTATTTCTTGTTTAATTTATTAACTGTTTAAGTCTTAAAAACTGTTATTTGGAGGTTAGAAGGAAAACCAACTCAATGTATTAAAAAGTGTCCATCGAAAGGGAACAAATTGTAAAAACAAACAGTAAAAAGAGTAAGTGTCACATGACGTTACAAATAGTAGAAAAGAAGAATTTGCCCTGTGATCGGTTATGTCAAAATGAATTTTTAGAGTAAGAAAAGAAATTAAATTAGATTTGACCACGTAAATAGTTGAGATAATAAATACTGCATAATTTTTAACTACGCAAGTCACGAAAAATATTAAATTTCTCAACCTAGCTCACTTCACTCTGTTTCTACGAATAAAAAATAGAAAGGAAGGACTGTTGTCATATTTTAATCTAGCAAATAATTGCGACGGAAGTCGGCCATATTGAAGAACCAAATATGACTCATTCGAATCGTGACATTTGACATAAATAGTTTTTTCATGTTGTTTTATATATTATTTTCTGATTTAAGTAGTTAACCCAACTCTTGAATGGGAATTACTTTTCATCTGCAGGGTTCTATTTATCTGAATTATTAAAAATTAACAAAATATTTTAATGACAACCACATTGTTATCATAGACGTTCCTTTTTTTATATAGACCAACTAAGTCAACTATTTATAATTACCTGCTTAGAAGCTTTTAATCTAAATTTATATTCCTACAACTTTATGACAATGTATATTACTGTACAGATAATTACAAGCGGAAAACAGTTATTTTTTTTTAATAATTAATACGAGACATAAGTTTATAATACCCTGTGTGTGACACCACTGGTAACCGGAAACTTCAAGTCAGCCATATGCAAGAACCATTGCGGACCTCGTCAAATCGTATTATACTCCTTCCTTTTTATTATTTATTCGTAGAGTAAAAAGAGTAAGTGTCACATGACGTTACAAATAGTAGAAAAGAAGAATTTGCCCTGTGATCGGTTATGTCAAAATGAATTTTTAGAGTAAGAAAAGAAATTAAATTAGATTTGACCACGTAAATAGTTGAGATAATAAATACTGCATAATTTTTAACTACGCAAGTCACGAAAAATATTAAATTTCTCAACCTAGCTCACTTCACTCTGTTTATAACCTATGAATTGTTACTGACTTCACGTTGTCTTTTTACCCTTCTGCTACTCTTGCTTCATCTACTATTTGCTGCTTACCGCTGGAAAGTTTTTCGACATTATTCCTTATTCCATCCTACCCTCCATAAGCAATTACGCCTAATACTTAAAGTTCAATTTAATATGAAGTTTCGTTAAGTTTGGATAGACATGCATTTTTTTATTAATTAGATATACAGGGTGTTTCTTAAGTAATCTAAAATATTATATGGGGCGCTTCGTTACTCAATTTTAAGACGAAAAGTTCATATAAACATGTGTGATAGGTGTTGTCGTTTATGAGATACAGGGTGTTGTACGTGAAATTAATTTTTCTTGGTGACGCTACTGATTTATATTTTTTTATTATTTTATTACAAGCAACATGTGTTAAACATAAAGAAAAAATAATACATTTCAGAGCAAATGTTCAAAATGTCCACCTACAGGTAAAATGCAAGAATCCGCTCGATGTCTAATGGATTGTCGAATACGTTCGAAGATACCAGGATTGTTACGAATAACATTACAGCCGTCTATGATACGATTTTGAAGATCTTGTACGTTTAATATCAGTGTTGTGTAAACAAGCGATTTCAAATATCCCCACACACAAAAATCCAGAGGATTGTGTCCAGGTGATCTAGGGGACCACGGGTGTGGAGATCCTCGTCCGATCCAATGGCCTGGAAAAACATTATTTAAAAACTCGCGTACAATCACTGAAAAATGTGGAGGAGCTCCGTCATGCATGAACCACATGCGCCTTCTAATAATAATAGGTACATCTTCCAAAAGAAGTGGAAGTTCATTTTCTAGAAAATGTTGGTATGTCTCACCGGTTAACCGTACAGGAAGGAAAAATGGTCCAATTAAATAATCATCGATGATGCCAAGCCAAACATTGACCGAAAATGTTTATTGAAATCGTTTTACACTTATGGTATGAGGATTTACATCTGCCCGTATGTGGTCATTATGAAAATTCATAATCCCATGTCTAGAAAAGTTGGCTTCATCCGTAAATACATAGAATATTGGCCACAAAATTCGGATTGTTCGCAATTTCACGTAAAATCCATTGACAATACTGTATGCGTAATGGATAGTCAGTAGGTAACAAATGTTGAACACGTTGAACATGATATGGATACAATAAATTATCTTTTAGAATATTCTAAACAGTTTTGTTACTAACATTTACTTCATCTGCAACTTTTCTTGTACTCGTTTCTGGATGTTGGTCAATAATTTGAAGAATCTGGTTTTCCAATTGGGGATTTCTCACAGTTCTGGGTCGTCCAATAATATTCTTCGATTTAGCAAAAGTTCCAGTTTCTTGTAAACGAATATGTAACTTAGTAAACGTATCTGAACATGGTAAACGATTATTTGGATAACGCATACGTACGTCTAGCTTCTAAGGCATTACCATTCGCTAATCCGTACAAAAAATGCATATTAGCCATTTCAACATTAGTAAACACTGGCATAGTTATTAACTAAGCACAGAGTCAATCAAATAAAAATGTACGATTTTTGCGTTGGTTTTCAAATTTGACACTTGTCAACATTATTTCAAAGGCCACTTAGAATAAGCATGTTTTTGCGTATTACTTCTAAAAACCAGTAGCGTCACCGGGAAAAATTAATTTCACGTACAATCAGAACTGACTTATTACAATAAATTCAACACCCTGTATCTCATAAACGACAACACCTGTCACACATGTTTATATGAACTTTTCGTCTTAAAATTGAGTAACGAAGCACCCCATATAATATTTTAGATTACTTAAGAAACACCCTGTATAAATTCGAATTCAATATTCACTGGACCGGGTCAGCTAGTTATAGATAAAATAGATTTTTTAAATTTATTTTTTCAGCCCCAAATTCAAAAAAATTAGGAATCGGTCGTAATTAAAATTCTTTTTTAATTTTTTTAATTTTTATAATACAAAGGGGGTAAAATTTTAAACAATATACTATATACCTATTCCATTAACACTATTTTTTTTTAAATTGGCACCACTGGTAGTACACAAACAGTTGAATTTAGGGGGGCATTACTGTCGTAAGCAGATATGTTAAACTTTAATCAGAGTGAATACCTACATTTTTCCACCTTACTTACTACAACCACCATTGTTTGTAAACAAGTAAGTCATTAAATATATTCATTCCAAAGTTTTGTAATATTTTTTATATGTAAAAATAACTATGAATCACGTAAACCTATTATGCAAAAATTTATGATAACAAGCAAATATTTCATTATCTAATTTAAATCGAATTCATATTAATATTTATAAGAACTATTTTCTGTATCACTGCTAAGTACAATTACTGTTTTTATACGATTAGTATTTCACTTGCGTTAGAGTTGTGTTAAGTTATTCAACAATTCAACGGCAGTTATTTTTCGATACAATTTTTATGATGATGTTTGTAATAGATAAAACGTAGTAAAGTTAATCGGCAACGCTGCCAAAGTAAGCGTCATAAACTAAAATTAGTTTATAAACTCTGCGTACTCGAGGTATTTCCAACAACTTTAGAAGTGAACGTGTCATATTTTTAATACGGAAAAAATTACGTCATTCCATTTAGGGTTAAAGTTGAATTAACGGGTGATGATCGAGTCATGGACCACGTGAATAAATATAATAAAGAAAATAAATTAAATGTAGTCTTTTCATATTTTGTCAAAATTGTCATTGGTGGTTGGTTTAACCAGCTATAAAAGTAATTTATAATAAAAGACGTTTCTTATGTAGGTAAATATTAATTAGTATAAAACTATTAATCGGTATAAATTGTGCCTATGAACACGTCTACGAAAATATTACCAACAATATTTTTAATCTAATCAAATGTTTGCCGGATTTATCAGTAGATAATAATTTATCGTTAGTAGGTACCTACATGGAATTAATCCAGTTAAAATAATATGAATAATAATTAAGGGTATTCTAATGTACGCTTTTATACCTAGTATAAATAAGATATTTGTGTGGTGAACCACCAAAAATAGACATTATCTCAGTCATTATTGGAATAAGATGTTATTTGTTATGGTTGAGTGACTGAGTGACTGTGAAATACCCATAGGACGTTAGCACGTAGTGGGTATAAGCATAAGCTTTGGAAAATCCGTTATGCTATTTATTATTCTTTATTAAACGGAAACAAGCATATTATGGTTGTAAGTCTGGCTTGGATTTGAGACTTTTGTTTGTGGCTACAAAATTATTTGAAAAACTTATTGTTGGAATTAACTCATTAATAGTAGGTACTATTTTTGATAATTAAGAAAAACTGAAACAGGTTATTTTTTATTATAAATTCAAGTTATAAGCATACAAGTTTGAAACAAGCCTTGTTTGATATAAGAGAAGGAGGTGTGGGTGTTCGAGAGGCCTGTCGAAGACATGGAGTACCAAGAGCTACAGTTCAAGACTTCATGGCAGAGCTCCCGAGAAAATCAGGAAAAAGGACGTGATCCTATTCTAGGAGTTGAAGGAGAAGTAAAAATCTGCGAGTGGATTACACAACTAGCTAAATGTGGATTTCCTATCACAAAAAATGAACTTTTGGAAACTGTGGCTAATATAGTCAAAGACAGTAGGAAAGATACTCCGTTTACAGATGGAAAACCTGGAGAAAAATGGTATAGTCTTTCTAATGTTAATGTGATGACCCATATTTTCAATCCCTTTGAAGAAAAAAGCCGCCCAATGGCGTGCCTAATTTTTTTTTATAAATTCGAATATTGTGAAATAATGTTTTTTAAATGTAATTCAAATTAATATAGTGGATTAAAATTAACCTGCATCAAATTTGTGATACAATTTTTTCTAAATAATGCTCATTTAGCCAGACAATCTGAGAAGATTGTCTGCCCAGCAAGAACCACGGGGAGGTATGAGCTGTCCTTACCAGGAAAAAAGGATTGGGTTGGGTATGTTAGTAGGAACATGGAGTTAGTTTTTTTTGTTTCAATTTTTATTTTTTTCATTTTTTTTTCAGTTTTTTTTTGCTTTTTTATTGGATTTGGAATATATAAACTACTATTATGAATAACTGGAATTGTCAGAATCTTCTGAAGTTGAATCGTTTTCAAGATGAATAACTATTGGTGCTATGTTCGCAATAGGCGGTAAATCCGTATATTATTCTTTTTCGGTTTTTATTACATGGGTCACGCAATTTTCCCATATACCGCTATAATTTTCATTAAATATTTGCCGAATATTGTCAAGGACGACTGCGCTCAAAGTTGGCGACTGATTAAATTTCCGTAAACGGCTTTTTACTGTACCCCAAACGATTTCTATTGGATTGAAGATACAATAGTATGGAGGTAATCGCAAAAGGGTATGACCGGACCTACTGCAAATATTATCAATGACATATTCTTTTTGGAAATTCCTACTTTTTATCATTTCAATCAATTCTTTTTTTACCGGAATCTTATCAGGAATATCAATGTTTTTAGTTCTCATGAATTTTAAAATTTCATCTTTTTTCGTGGTGATATTGGTAATTTTATTTAATATTCGCGAATGATACGACGCGTTGTCCATTACAATTACCGAGCTCGGCGGAATATTAGGCAAAAGCTGTTCGCAGTGTTTTTAAACATTGATAGTTATAATCAGGAATATCCCGCAATTTATCGCGAATCAGTTCTAGAGTTGGTACCATATTGTCCTTATAAAACCCGTAAACAATCCGTTTAATATCATGTTTCGTAGCATTGTCAACCTTACTGAGTTTTTGATTTGAACGTTTTCGCTTTAAAGAATGATCCGTAACAGTGCCTAGTTTAATTACTTTGTAAATCGTTGTAAACCCGATTTTCGTCAATTCGTGAATTCTCGCGATAATCACATTATCAGAAATTACAGAATTTTCTTTTTTCAAACACGCGTACATATTTAAAACAACTCACCCCAACGTCTATGAACAAATATTATATTGATAACAATTCACTCAACTACACGAACAAATAATAAATATTATATTGATATCAATTCACTCAAGTCCACGAACAAATAAATATTATATTTATATCAATTCACTTAACTCACTCGACCAAGAAATTAGATATTACTATTATTTTAATTATTTCTTTAAAACAAAATTCACACACGCCCCTGAATCGAGACTGAATACTATAATATCTCTGTATAAGCCACGCCCTAAATTTTTTATGTTACAGTGGTCCGCCTTAGTAAGTGACCCGTTACTCCATTATATTATAGACAATAATTTAATTTGATGATTGTATTAGCTTGGACACCTGTGCTGTGATGTGCTGCGTTGCCAGATATACAAAATTTTCTTAAATATAGTAGGCATATAAAAAGTTGTTTTAATTAATTTCTATTTTTACAGCAATTTCGAGCGACTTTTTTTAATGCTTACTAATAAATTTATATTATGTATTGTTTTTAAATATTTCCAAATTAGCTTTCTGAGAACATCACGAGCCAACAGTTTACTGAAGTAATGGGAGACATTTGTATAGTGAGCCCAACAATTTTAGAAAATATATCTGACAACATTGCTTTATTTCATGGTCATTACATTGAGAATAGAAAGACTATACCTATCGCTGCTTTATGAAAAGACACCCCGAAATAACAATTCGAGAGACTGAAACTATCAATAATTTATAATATTTATTATTTTATAATTTTGTTTCTTTGTTCCTATTAATTTTAGTTTCAATGTTTTTTTTACCTTTACTTTTTTTGTTCATTTTAGTGAGATTTTTTGTTTATTGTTTAACGGTGGTCGAATACTGGGAAATGTTTGCCGAGAACAGGTAAAATTGTATTTATTGTATATTTTAATTTTTTATAAAAAATGCATAAGTTGTTACGTTATATTAACTATTAAAATGTATTGTCAATTAGTTTTGCTATGTGTTACCACTTTTTGGAATCCCCATAATATAAAATTTAATTAATAACAGTTGTAAACTGTTTATTATTTGCTTAACTGGCCGAATACCGGCACACTTACCCTAATTGATCATAAACCTATTTTACCGGTTATTTTAACTTCTATTAAATTTTTTATATTTTGCACTTATAAAAATCTTCATTTTAAAACGCATTTGCGTATCGTAATGTAACTTTTACACACGAAAATTTTTGTTTGAAATGGTTAGCTACATGAGTGAAGTAGAAACTCGACTAAATTCATATCTAGATAAATTCAATATTATTTCAAAAAATCAAGACGCTGAAGACGCTATACTTACTCTAACTGAAAAAAAAACGAATCAATGAATGAAGGTCAACCTTGCCTAAATGTCTTCCTAGATTTGTCAAAGGCTTTCGACACAGTAAGTCACTTAAAACTTTTAAACGCTCTAGAAGACATTGGGAAAAGGGGAAATGTAAATCAACTTTTTAAAAGCTATTTGAGTCAAAGGCAACAGTATGTTAAACTGGGAAACATATGCAGCACATGCTCATCAATAAGCTGTGGCATCCCCCAAGCCAACTTTTCTAGACATGGGATTATGAATTTTAATAATGACCACATATGGGCAGATGTAAATCCACATACCATAAGTGTAAAACGATTTCAACAAACATTTTCGGTCAATGTTTGGCTTGGCATCATCGATGATTATTTAATTGGACCATTTTTCCTTCCTGTACGGTTAACCGGTGAGACATACCAACATTTTCTAGAAAATGAACTTCCACTTCTTTTGGAAGATGTACCTATTATTATTAGAAGGCGCATGTGGTTCATGCATGACGGAGCTCCTCCATTTTTTTCAGTGATTGTACGCGAGTTTTTAAATAATGTTTTTCCAGGCCATTGGATGACGATTTTGGATCAAAACACACCCTATAGCATTTTTACTACTATCAGATCCTCATCCTGGACACAATCCTCTGGATTTTAATTCATTAAATGTTTTCCCATGAACAGATATTCCCAAATGAAATCAACATTGTTTAACAGTTGCAAAACACTGATATTAAATTAGGTATAAGATCTTCAAAATCGTATCATAGACGGCTGTAATGTTATTCGTAACAATCCTGGTATCTTCGAACGTATTCGACAATCCATTAGACATCGAGCGGATTCTTGCATTTTAGCTGGAGGTGGACATTTTGAACATTTGTTTTGAAATGTATTATTTTTTCTTTATGTTTAACACTTGTTGCTTGTAATAAAATAATAAAAAAATATAAATCAGTAGGTTTTCAACCAATGACCAAGTTAATTTCACGTATTCAACACATTCTTCTGCTTTACATCTCATAAACGACAACATCTATCACACATGTTTATATGAACTTTTCGTCTTAAAATTGAGTAACGAAGCGCCCCATATAATATTTTAGATTACTTAAGAAACACCCTGTATAGAGCCATATAGCTTTTACTGATATAATATATTATTATTATTTATTTATGTGTTATTTAATTTAAAATATTTTAAAACATTAACATTTGATAATTTAAATTTAAAAACTTTCAAATGTTATAAATTACACAGTGCTACAAAACATACTTTTTAAATCAAAATTTCCGTAATTTGCATACAAATAATAAATTAATTTAACAAAATTATAAAATGACAAGATATGAAAAAATGTATAAACAACTTATTTCATATAACTCTTGTGACACTCGTTCTTTAAAAACTCATCGCTTCGCGAAAGCCATATGAAATGCGTTGTTTAATATACTATAAGAAAAGTGTTTGCTGCAAATTTTGAAAATAAGTTATTAGTCTTTGCCGTAGTTCTCCAATAGTTTCTGATAAATACAACTTTCTTGCGCAATTTCACACATTTAGTAACAAAAATCAACTTGCTATAATAAAAAAACCTAATGTATTTTCTGTCTTATAATTATATTTTTTCTTGTTTGTTAGCATACCGAACACCTGACGCAAAACAAAAATGAAAAATACGAGCACCATCTTTCCGTGAATGAGTCGATGAACATTATTTTTAGCAGTCGATTGACGTCATCGACGTCTCGACCATCGTCGTCGTCCTATGCCCTTCGACAAATATAGACGCTACACACGCTGTAGGTTGTGGAAAATTTACCTCCTTCCTCCTCCTCTTCCTCCTATATTATACATCTCGCCGGCGTTTTGAACGTATGTGTCATGGAATTACTGAATCGTGTGTCATCTGTGAGATATTAGTATGCACCGCTTTGTTTATAAACCAAACCGAGTTTTAGTAAGGTGGACGATTTCAAGACCTTCTAACTCCTAAATCGGCATCGGAAAACATGTTTGAATCACAAAAGGCATTTTTGAGCCTATTAATTTTTTATAATAGACTCACATCAATCTTTGAATGCTTTTGGGTTTTTTAAGAGACATCAATGTTAACAAAAATAGTAGATGTCTTTAAGATCCACATTTTGATATTATTTCAAACCATACAGAGTGTTGTATAACTTGGTTACAAACCAAATATAGTAAATAAAATATTTACGTAACAATAACCGTTATAAATTAAAAAAACTGAATTTTCCAGTCTTGTTATAACATTTATTAGATATACTAAAACAATCCTAATTTACCTATTTACATATTTTTAATAACCATTTGATCAAATAATCCATAGCAACCAACTAGTTGTTTATGCAGCTATCAATTGCAATTTTACTGGAAATGTTAATAAAAAATGGTGTATTACTTCTACTACTATTTTAATCACAAATTATAAATTATGTTGATTTTTCCTCTCGCTTGTAGAAAAAATATTGTTCCTAACCCCTAACTTTTCCGCTCTTGGCTGCCTATCGACCTCCACTGCCTTCGTTCTTGTAACGGTAGCCGCCTGTGTAAAAGTTTAGTTATATTTGTAAGAGGCATAAATTAGTTTGGGGGCCATGAGCGATTTGCAAAGGTATATTTGTTTATTTTGGTTATCAATTAAAGCTTTTTTTTTATACTCGTATATAACTGATTTATTGAATTTGATCAGAACAAATTAAAACAAAGGTTGAAAGAAATACAAATATTATCAAACGAAACAAATGACTGTATATTTAAAAAGATCCTGAATGCCTGGATTTAATTGACACGTCAAGATGGGCGTGATGGGCTGAAACACCGAGATGACGTAGGTACCTGAAATTAGATATAGAAACAGTCTGAGTATTCAATTTGCTATATATAGTAAATCTTTTATTCAAACAAAGATTAGTATATTAAAATCCCCAAAAAAATACAAGTGTTAATAATTTACTAGGTGTCTAAAGCGGTTGAATCGTTATATAACATTTTAATACTTTAACTTTAATTAAACAGAATTAAATGCCTAATTATATAGGTATATTAGCAAGGGGCACAAACTCTCCCCGTGCATGTAAGGAAT
The DNA here is from genome assembly GCA_035357415.1 of Ophraella communa. Lineage (NCBI taxonomy): Eukaryota > Metazoa > Arthropoda > Insecta > Coleoptera > Chrysomelidae > Ophraella > Ophraella communa. The sequence continues at coordinate 29,542,421 of CM068992.1, read as the reverse complement.
GTGTGGCACAAACTCTCCACAAATAACATAACTTCTGCAAGTGGCTCAAACTCTCCACAGTACAGTAAAATAATAATAGTCTGCAAGTGGCTCAAACTCTCCACAGTACAGTAAAATAATACTAGTCTGCAAGTGGCTCAAACTCTCCACAATACAGAGGGGTTTGTAAGGAAACAAGGATGTTAATAATCACCCTGTAGCAGGAACGGACGAACCGCAAGTGGCGCAAACTCTCCACAATACAGTATAGGTTTATGAATAAGGTTACCCTGCAAGTGGCTCAAGCTCTCCACAATACAGAGGGGGTTGTAAGGAAACATGGGTGATATTAATAATCACCCTGTAGCAGGAACGGACGAACCGCAAGTGGCGCAAACTCTCCACAATACAGTATAGGTTTATGAGTAAAACTGCAAGTAAAAGGCATAATTGAAATACTCTGTGATATAGACTCACTATTAAACTATATGTTTGAAAAATAATAACTTTCAAAATCAAATAACAAGTCAAATGCATAATTGAAATACTCTGTGAGATAGACTCACTATTAAACTATATGTTTGTAAAATAATAACTTTCAAAATCAAATAACAAGTCAAATGCATAATTGAAATACTCTGTGAGATAGACTCACCTATTCAACTCCTAATGACTTATACAAGACACTACAATTCACAAAAACTTTCAATGTATATATATCTATTTATTATATTTGGTATAAACTGATGTCTTAGGTAGTCACTAAAGAACTGAACTCTGAACTGAATAGTTTTAGAAATATTCTTTTACCCTCTCATTACTTCAGTCTTACCTACCTCTCAAAGATATGAAATATGATACTTTATCGATTTCACGCAATTGGCTGTTCTCTTTATCAAAACATGCATTTTTGAAATGTTAGGTCATATTCATAATAGAATTTATAACATTTGAAATAACAAGAGACCCTTTTTTTTAAATAACAGGGTGAGATAAACATTAAAAAATAAATGTCTTACATATTCTCCTTCTTTTTCAATAAATTTTACTCTACTATATTTTGTCTTTTATTTATTTTTTACCTTTTTTAATGGTCTATCATATAAAGATAGATTTTTGTATCAAACACATTATACATTTTTTAAAATATGTTGACCTAAATATTATTTTTGTATGAAATAATCTTGAAAGTATTGCGACATTTTATAAATGCTTTAATATCGAAAAGATTTTGAAGAGGTGACTGAATTAAATGAAATTTACCCGTTTACCTTGGGTGAGCTCACTATCGAGTAATGCAGACAGCCCAGCTCACATCGTTTTGAAATACAATTTAATTCCTTTATAGTCGCACAGAAAAATACCTACGCTCATTATTCTACAAAGCCACTTCACTGGTTTTAAAATTGTTTGAATGTTTAAATGAAATCGGTTTGATTTGGATGTCAATTCCAGAATTTTCTGCGAACAAATGGTATTTTACCGCTCAGAATTGACCTCAGATTTTTAAAATACCCAACATGATCATAGTTGGTTTCCTTAAACCATTTTGCTTTTTGTCTGATCATTGTCTAAAGATGTTCCACTATTTGATAGTCTGTTAAAATTGAACTCAGTAGAGTTTTAATGGTCTCTTCCATTTTAACACGAACACAAAGATACTTATAAGTATTTTAATATAGGCACTGTTTTTGTTTGAAACTAAAAAAATTGATATAAACATATTACAATGGTTTAATTTTTCTTTAATTTTTATGTTTGATTTATTATAGTTTATTTGTTAATATCCCACGTTGGTGTTGTCAATTTATTATGATTTAAATTTAGTGATTATTATTATTTATCATTTTGTTTTGTTTATTGGTTTGTCAAATGTTTTGATTGATTTTAATGATCAAATACAATTTAATTTTATATAAAGTTTACTTGTTCTTCTGTAATTCTATGGTTGGGCGCCTTATCAAAATTCTAACTAGCTCAGACTATTTGTTTTGAAATTTAAATTTAAAATCTGACTCTTATCAGGGTAGGATTCAAATTAAAATATGATTTAATAATTAACACACAATAAATTTAATGTCAAATATTTCAAAGAAATTTTACAAAAACTGTTAATTGGTTTTCATATGTTTAGTACAAATAAATAAATGAATAGCCTTATATGAAAAGAATGGAGATGATACATACAAATAAAATTAATTTACAGTCACAAAATAACAAATACACAAATGCTAAACCTTAACTATGACACGTACCTTTTATTATAAAGTTCGTTCTCTAAAAATTGCTACTGTCTAAATGGAATGTCACGAAAAATTCGGATCGGCTTCTCCTCGTCTGCCTTCGGAACAGTAATACCACAATATGGCGGCTAAGGACCAGTTGCAGAAAGAATGCTCAAACTCAATCTTTCAAATTTTGTTGGAATCAGTTTCTGATTTGTCAAAGTTATTACTTTGGTAAGTAATTTAATAATGGTTGATTACTTTACTGCATGTATTTTTAATGTTACATGTATTAATTTAACATAAAAAGCTTTTAATTAATGCAAAAAATTTTCTTCTAGTTAGTAATCAATTAATACATACGATGTTAATTGCTCTGCTACCAAAACTAAAAGAGAGTGAATCATTGATTTTCCGGCCTTTTTATAGGCTTCCAGGGAAAATGACAAGTATGACATCAAAAAACGAAATTCCATTGTTTAAATGCAAAATTCTAACCAAAATTCTTGAATATGAAGGTAATGAAATTACAAAACTAATAGTATCTTTGTTAACTCATAGTGAGATCTCATCCTTATATTTACCAAAAGTTTATTTCTTTAATTTTAAATAGAGTTTTTCCTTGTAAATTTATTATTAAAAAATAGGCAGTTTGCTGGAGCTGTCATATTTTCTAGACTTTAAAATTTGAAATAAAACTATCAATTGTACTTAAAACTACTATAAATCAATTAAACTAATCCTATCTTAACTAAAAATTACTATTTTTAAACCCTAACAACTAAAATTTAAACTAAAAGATTTTGTTATTTGTATCTCTTACACATTATATAAGATAAGAGTCTCTGTGTTAACAAAGATTAACATTTTAAAATTTATATAAACACCTTACTCACTTATCCTACATACATTTTGTTACATAAAAAGTCCTTTGTTAATGTTTATAAACTAAATTTTTCAATAGTTTTTTTTCACTGTGCACTCTTTAAGTGTTCTATTAAAAAAATTATTTGATTAAGACCAACACTATTGATATGAGAATTAGTTTACTATATTTCACCACACCTGCTACATGTTTTTAATTGTTCTTGTATCTTTTTTAGGTACTCATGATCTATTGGTATATTTGTTTGTACAATATCGAAGACTATAATTTGTCTTTTTATATTTTTGTAAGTACTTCCTTTTTAAAATATTAATTTAAATACTTTACTAACTAAAATTACATGTTGATTTCTTAAACATGTGAAAACCATTAATACTTTTGATTTTGATTTTCTTTTTATTGTTTCAGATTAAACTTAGAATTTTAAAAAAGAACTAGGACAAAAAAAATTGTTATGTAAAAGTATACTTATTATGGATTGGAAATATTTAATTGTTATAAAATAGCAAAATATGGATCCTATTCAATATAAAATGCCCATTACATTCTTTGTTTATTATAAATGTATGGCTTGTGAAAATTATGAACTTGGAAACTTTAGATGTACAAAAGAAAAAGTAAATGCTGATTCTATAAAACTTATTAATATATCCTTTTATTGTAAATTATAAGGTAAGTTCTACTTATTAAATTTTTAACTATTAGATATCTATCTCAATATATAACCCCAAATCCACCCCGCAAGGAAACACGTGCTGTACTGAACTGAACTGAAGCAGCATTTGAGAATGTTTCCGCTGCGAAATGGCTTACCGTCTAAAAATCCTATTCTAGTTGGTCACCTACGGTGAGACGTATTGAAGTAGCTTTCCTATATACGCATCCAGGACGTTGGATTGGAAAGGGGCCAGATGCACCAACTGAATGTCCACCGCGCAGTCCATGTTTGAATCCATTAGATTTTTATTTCTGGGGATATATGAAAGAAAATGTTTATTCTATGGAAATAACCAGTGAGGATCAACTGAGGCACCGAATTTTACAAATAGCTAACGAGTTTCGACAAAAACATTTAATTTTTCAAAATATTCGGTATTCCTTGTTGAAACGATGTAAAAATTTTATACAGGAAGGAGGAGGTCATATTGAACACTTGTTGAGTTAAGGCAAACATCTTGTTTGTTTATAAATTGTAATTTAATAATAAAGATGTTTTTAATATTTGTGAAAATGTAGTTTAAATATTCAATATTAAAATTGGCCGACCCTGTCCTCTTTATGGCCCCTTGAAAAGGTCGGATCTTACACAATGGGGATTAAAGCTCTGATTGATTTATGGTAGCAAAAGCCAACGGTATATCTTAAGCACACTTTATATACTAGTGTCTTGGCATACTGAATTAGTATCTCTGCGATTAACTATAGTATAAGTAATATCCTTATTCACACTTATCGTTCAGGTAAAACCTGATCTGTTACCGTTTATGGTATCTCAAAACAAAGAAGACAATCACTTGAGGATATTTCAACTGAAAATAAATTCTTGGATGACGAAAATAATTTTAATTGTGAATAAGTTTATTAGGTATAGCGAGATACTTTACCTGCTTGATTAGAATTAAATCTTAATCCATTTGACAGACTAATGCAAAGACAAAATGAAAAAAAATATTTCACCTTTCTTATTTAATAGTCAAATCCACGTACCTATTCAAAAATCAACCTGGAAATGCAAAATTATATGAAAAAGTTTGACTTTGAGCTTAAGTTCACTGTTCCTAAAGTTTATCTAAAGATTTGTACCATATAAACCTAAAGTATCGGTTAGCACACAAGTACTTATTCTAGTATTAACTATTAAAAACAATTAAATAGTTTCAATGATAGATGTTAAACACAAATCAATTTTAATATCAAACTAACTTCTACTGTAATAAGAATGTTAAAGGATATTTTCTATGCATTATGGCATTGATGATTTAGTTGAAGGTAAATTTAAAATTGATTTCACTTAGTATACATGTAGTTTTAGTTTAGTTTAGTAAAAGTTATAACAGTTTTATACGTGTGCAAAGAAACATAAAAGTGTACTTATCGTTTTAAATTAAGTTGAAAAACAATAAAAAATTTACACAAAATCACTAAACTGTAAGTAAAAAAAATATATTGGAAGAACACTGGATTTTGACACATAACCCAACTTGTAAGGAAATTCGAGATAAGCCATATTTTGTGACTGCATGTATCGATGAGGAAGCTGAAACCATATTAGAAGTGTCATGCATTAGTTGTGTTGCTTCTCAGGGACGTTGCAAACATGCAATCGCATTTTTAATGTGGCTGCATCGTCGATCTGAGGAGCCTGCTCCAACGGAAGTGGTTTGTTATTGGAAAAAAGCAGCTTTGTCGCAAGTAGGTTCAGAAGAGAAGTTAATCGAAGCTGAAAATATTGGGAAAAAAAAGAAGCAATATCCCTTAACCATGCCGGATGCTTCAGGATTTTTTGAAGAAGTACTTGAAGCAACAAGTAAAGCAAATTATGCATGCCCTATAAATTCACATTATGGAACACTGACTTCAGTTCGGAGGCTATCTATCCACCACTTGAGTTCCTTTACTGCGGTAACTAATAGGACGAGCTTGACAACAAAAATCATGTTTAGAAGGCTCTGAAACTTCTCTAGTTGCAGTCATTTTTGCAGTTTCAGGCTGATGGGAAGTACTTGGTTGCATATTGTCTATAATATCTTTTGCCATTATTGTCTCAGGTACTGGCACTACTGGGTCATTTAAAATCTCTGCAATTTTCCTTTTATAAGCCCTTTTCTCACTAGTACTTCTAGGTACACTTTCTTTTTTGTCAGGTTGGCACAAAAAAATATGGGGAACTATTTCAGATTTCATCCGAGCTGAAACCTTACTTAATCTGTACTCCATATAATTTTCCATATCTTGCTCAAGCTAAAAGAAAGAAAAAATATATTAAAACTTGTAAAAACTATTTAGATTAAATTAAACTTACATTAAAGTGGTCTTCACAGCAATAGAACGAAGTTTTTATTGAAACATCCTTTAAATCTCTCCTAGCTGCAGCAAACCACTTCTTTTTACGTTTTAAATTTTTCGGAACGCTGATAAAAATCATATTAGGACTATTTTTTGAAGTATTTGTACATCCAGGAATAAAACACCTTTTATTTGTCAGTTCTGATTGTACGTGAAATTAATTTTTCCCGGTGACGCTACTGGTTTTTAGAAGTAATACGCAAAAACATGCTTATTCTAAGTGGCCTTTGAAATAATGTTGACAAGTGTCAAATTTGAAAACCAACGCAAAAATCGTACATTTTTATTTGATTGACTCTGTGTTTAGTTAATAACTATGCCAGTGTTTACTAATGTTGAAATGGCTAATATGCATTTTTTGTACGGATGATTAGCGAATGGTAATGCCTTAGAAGCTAGACGTACGTATGCCCAGCGTTATCCAAATAATCGTTTACCATGTTCAGATACGTTTACTAAGTTACATATTCGTTTACAAGAAACTGGAACTTTTGCTAAATCGAAGAATATTATTGGACGACCCAGAACTGTGAGAAATCCCCAATTGGAAAACCAGATTCTTCAAATTATTGACCAACATCCAGAAACGAGTACAAGAAAAGTTGCAGATGAAGTAAATGTTAGTAACAAAACTGTTTGGAATATTCTAAAAGATAATTTGTTGTATCCATATCACGTTCAACGTGTTCAACATTTGTTACCTACTGACTATCCATTACGCATACAGTATTGTCAATGGATTTTACGTGAAATCGCGAACAATCCGAATTTTGTGGCCAATATTCTATTTACGGATGAAGCCAACTTTTCTAGACATGGGATTATAAATTTTCATAATGACCACATATGGGCAGATGTAAATCCACATACCATAAGTGTAAAACGATTTCAACAAACATTTTCGGTCAATGTTCGGCTTGGCATCATCGATGATTATTTAATTGGACCATTTTTCCTTCCTGTACGGTTAACCGGTGAGACATACCAACATTTTCTAGAAAATGAACTTCCACTTCTTTAGGAAGATGTACCTATTATTATTAGAAGGCGCATGTGGTTCATGCATGACGGAGCTCCTCCACATTTTTCAGTGATTGTACGCGAGTTTTTAAATAATGTTTTTCCAGGCCATTGGATCGGACGAGGATCTCCACACCCGTAGCCCCCTAGATCACCTGGACACAATCCTCTGGATTTTTGTGTGTGGGGATATTTGAAATCGCTTGTTTACACAACACTGATATTAAACGTACAAGATCTTCAAAATCGTATTATAGACGGCTGTAATGTTATTCGTAACAATCCTGGTATCTTAGAACGTATTCGACAATCCATTAGACATCGAGCGGATTCTTGCATTTTAGCTGGAGGTGGACATTTTGAACATTTGCTCTGAAATGTATTATTTTTTCTTTATGTTTAACACATGTTGCTTGTAATAAAATAATAAAAAAATATAAATCACCCAGATAGCACAGGAATATTATTAGAATACTCCTAGAAGCATCTGCTGGAACGTTTGAATATTCTTATAATATTACCACAACATACTTTATATATTACTGGAACGTTCTATGAACATTCAAAGTGGACTAACTTCCACATTCTATTAACTTTCCTGGAATATTCTGAGAGAACATTCTAGTAATAAGATATATTGAATGTTCTGGGAATAAATATTAAATATTATGAGAATGTGTATCAAATGCTCCCATTGTTTTTAATTTTCTCAGAATCTGTGCATAAATATGCTAGGAATATTCTTACAAGATTACCACATCATACTTTATATATTATTGGAACGTTCTATGTACATTTTAAGTGGATTAAGCTCCATATCCTATTCACGTTTTAAAAATATTCTGTGAATACATGTTGAATGTTATGAGAATATTTCATGAATAATCTTAGAATAGAACACTCTAAGAATGTATTTTGAATATTCTCAGATTCAGATCACAATATGTTATGAATACTCTAATAAGATTATAAGGATGGTCCAAAAATATTTTTGGGATATTTTAAGAAATTTCAAGGAATATTCTATTGTGTTAAATTTCCAAATATTTCGTACTTACCTTTAGTGTTGATTGTTCAATACATTCAATATTTCTATAACCCAATAAAACATTCTATCAAACTTCTCAAAAATGTATTCAAATCATCAACATGGAAAAAAGAACTGGTCAAATCATTTTACTAAAAATTTATTTTTCTAAAGATGTCATTAATTTTTAAATTTACAAATAAAACACATAAAAATAAATAAACAAATCACAACTCTTAAAATATTTGGTATATTACTGGAACATCCTATAAATATTCTTTAGAATATTCAACTTTCGCACCTTATTGTAACATTCTGAGAACGTTTGTGCTATCTGGGCAGTAGCGTCACCAAGAAAAATTAATTTCACGTACAACACCCTGTATCTCATAAACGACAACACCTATCACACATGTTTATATGAACTTTTCGTCTTAAAATTGAGTAACGAAGCGCCCCATATAATATTTTAGATTACTTAAGAAACACCCTGTATAGCCTATAATGAGTTCAAAACTTAGAAAACAAGAAAGTACCCAATATAAAAATCTTCTTGTGCAAATGTTTTATTATCTGGACCAATCAAAATCTGTGTTAGTAGTTTAGGTAAGATATATATATATAAAAATAGTAGACTTGATAAAAAGATTCTTCTGATAGCAAACCAATATAAAATATGCAACATGTAACTAGATACAAAGTTGCGTAATCCGTTCCAATCTTCGAGCCACAAGCTAACTAACTGCAGTAATTCCATATAAATGTACGTCCATTAATAAAAATCTACAAGCCTCTGAATACTCATGAAGTTCGCCAGCGTTAATTTTATAGAAGACTCGATGAATGTATGAATGTATGAATGAGTTAGGGGTGATGATTACACTGCGACCCATAGGATCTATTGTGTCCCCCCTTACTTGCCATGTTCTGATGTTTTCTCAGATTTATAGCAGCTCTTCGAGTCCTATTTTCCTGAGGAAGTTTAGGACATCGTCGGGCTTCAAATCAGGTAGATCCCCTTCCTCTATTTCATGTGCTCCTAGGTATCTAACCCTAGAATTTTGCAAAGGCAGGACATTCTGAGAGTATATGTATTGAGGTTTCATCCTCTTCCTCACAGAATCTGCACTTTGCTTCATCTGCTAACCCTAGTTTCTTCATGTGGCTTCTTAACCGGCAATGCCCGGTTACTATTCCCGTTAGAATACGGAGCCTTTTTTTACTGAGGTTGAGGCAGCTAAGAGATCTCTTCTGGTCATAGTTCCCCAGTAGTATCTTAGATTGCCTCAGTCCTTTCAGCTGATTCCAGTACTTGGATTTTTCTTTCTCCATTTCCTCCCTTAGTTTTCCTAAGATTACTCTACTGCTGATCCCACAAGATGGTTCTAGAAGACTCGATACTCTTTGTAACTATTTCTACAGCCAAGTTTTCCTTCGTGTTCTTTTCTGTCCCTCAGAAAAAGTCATTTTATAAAATTGTAGCCAATAAACACAAAGCTAATTGAGTTAGATAAAATAGATACCAATAGGTAACACAAAAGTTTTAAATACCAATCAATTTCAGATGCAATTTCTTGTACTAAGAATTGTAAAATAAATGAGATGGTACAAAAGGGGCTTTTGACATTTTCTTACATTTCTTTTGATTTTATTAACCTAAAAAAGAAGAGAAAAAAGTTTCCTGTAGATTTTCAATGAAATCACAATGTAATTGAAAATGTTATTTATAGTTTTTACGAAGAATTGATATAAATAGAACATTATTTAGATTCCATACGTTGTATTCTTATTAAAGCTAAAAATATCTCCCTTGTTATTATTATTGGTAGTAGTATTACGCACCGAACGGCTTAAAGACCGCATTTAAAATTTAAATAAATGGAATTACATGGAAATACTAAATAGATATTTGGATTTAGATATACCACTGATGGAAAAATGAACAATTATACGAATTAATTTATGAGAAATATTTATTTTCATTGCACTCTGTATGTCGTACGATAAAACGTGTTGTCCGCAAAGTTGATTGTACTTAGTAAAATTTCTAGCTAGACCCATTTTACTTGCAAGCCTTCTATTATTAACAATGATCGGTTACTTTCACCTGCATTTTAGAAAACCATACATCGGACTACAAAAATTGTTCTACTTCGCTGAAGGAGTCATCTCGAATGGTCTTCGGTTAATTAGATTGTGTTTTCTTTAAAATTATTGATCGTTCTGCAAGTGGGAATGACTTCGTTTTTTTTAATTCTGTCAATTTATTTGTGAAAGGTTGATTTTTAGTAGCTTATTCGGCGACTGCGGATTTTTCGGTATGTCCTAAACGACAACTTTACTTACGTGCTGCCAAATGCAAATTCTTCTATTTTTTGTTTTCTGTATACTTTACCTTCAGCTTGCCGGCATCAGCCTAGTAAAGGAACGCTCCCTTGACAAATTCAGGGGAAGATGGGACGAAGAAAAAGGTTGCATACTATCCAAGGAACTTTTGAAATATCTGAATAGCGGAGCAGCCAAGAAATACGTGGCCATGACCAGAAAGGACCTGCGGTTGGTCACAGGTATACTTACTGGCCATTGTCACCTACGAAAACATCTGAACAGGTTGGGTTTATCTGACAGCCCACTATGTAGAGGATGAGACAGTTGAGCACGTCCTTTGTGACTGTCCGGCACTCTCTCTAATAAGACTTTCCCACCCTTCCAGAATTACAGATACAGATACTTTACCACAAGTACCTGGGATTCTGTAAACTCCTACTGATTTCACTTTATTTATTTGGTCCTTCGCTGATTTTAAAAATTCTAATATTTTTCTTGGTGGGTTAAAATTAGTTTTGACCATAGACCTAATAACCGCATATACAAAGAGGTAATGTTGTCGATGACTTAGAGAGATGGAGCTAGTAAGGGCAATTGTCAATTATGTCATTCGGACAGCGTGGCAAGCGTTTTTCACCGAATACGGAACTGCGAATAGAAATGAAAGCAAATATACTCCCGCCAAAACTTATTAATATTTTTAACACAACCATAGGATGGCGCTGATCATTGCGTCTACTCATTTTAATTGTTCCATTTTTCGGAAGAGGTCTCTCTACTAATACTATTAACGACAATACTTTTTAATTTAACAGATCTGTATCAATCTGTATTTGGTGAGAAACAGTTTTAAGAAAATTAAGAAAAGAGACAGTAGTTCTGAGAATCAGGAAAAGAGCAGAAGTTTTGTCTTCAGTTTTTTTAGTTTTGTTGGTGTATATCATCTTTGGTTTTGTGCTTCCAAATAATTCTGTCCCTAAAATGGATTCGAACTATCAACCCCCCTTATCTAAAAGGAAATGTTGTGTACCTACATGTACAAATCGTGAAGGCAAAATGCATCGTTTTCCAAAAAATGAACCAAGTGTGTTTAGTGAGTGGATTTTAAAGATACAGCCTTTAAATTATAAAGACTTGTCAGTTGAAGACATTTATAAAAAATATGTATTTTGTGAGGAACATTTTTCTAGTAATTGTAAAGTTTTAAAAGAGGTCTTATAAGAACAGCAGTTCCAACTTTAAATTTACCTGGTAAGTGAATAAATCAAATTGTAATTTATAAAGAAAGAAAACCTGTGCTAGCAGATTATGCAAACGTTTTTATGCTGAAAGGACTGTATAAACAGTGGAAGCAACCATTATCTTTTACATTTAGTGAAGGACCTCATAAATCCATGGCATTAAAAAATTTGCTGAAGGTTCTAATCTGCAAATGTCAAAGTATAGGTTTGAAGGTAGTATCGACAGTTTGTGACCAAAGTGAAAATAATGTCGGAGCTATTAGACTGCTAACGAGTGAAACGAAGGAGAAATACTTAAAAAGAAAAGAAGAGAATAGAAATTTTGGTTTTGTGATCAATGACCAAGAAATTATTCCCATATTTGATGTCCCTCATATTTTCAAGTATTTGAGAAATAATCTTTTGAAACATGACTTGTATTTTAAGCAAAATAAATAAATAAATGATCATTTTTTGATTTTGCTTTGGTTTGGATTGCTGAATTGTGTTTCTTGTTAAATTTATATTTATAGTGGAAGAATTGCATTATTTTAATTATATTTTATTATTGTTATTATTAATATTACTTATTATTGTTGTTTTATTCTGATAATTGAAGGAATTAACTATGCATGTCAATCTGACGATGCTTCATAGCGAAACAGCTGTCATATTGAGTTATTTAAAAAAGCAATTTTTAAATAAATATTGGAAGTTTTGTTAAAACGAAGAGTTTTTTATTATCCTTAATAAGATGGACTTCCAAAAAGTAAGGGTTAGTACAATCAATTTTAGTATATTTGTTTATTTTGGTAATCAATTAAAGTTTTTTTTATACTCGTATATAACTGATTTATTGAATTTGATCAGAACAAATTAAAACAAAGGTTGAAAGAAATACAAATGTTATCAAACGAAACAAATGACTGTATATTTAAAAAGATCCTGAATGCCTGGATTTAATTGACACGTCAAGATGGGCGTGATGGGCTGAAACACCGAGTCTGAGTATTCAATTTGCTATATATAGTAAATCTTTTATTCAAACAAAGATTAGTAGGTATATTAAAATCCCCAAAAAAAAGTGTTAATAATTTACTAGGTGTCTAAAGCGGTTGAATCGTTATATAACATTTTAATACTTTAACTTTAATTAAACAGAATTAAATACCTAATTATATAGGTATATTAGCAAGGGGCACAAACTCTCCCCGTGCATGTAAGGAATGTGTGGCACAAACTCTCCACAAATAACATAACTTCTGTAAGTGGCGCAATCTCTCCACAGTACAGCAAAATAATACTAGTCTGCAAGTGGCTCAAACTCTCCACAGTACAGTAAAATAATAATAGTCTGCAAGTGGCTCAAACTCTCCACAGTACAGCAAAATAAGGTTACTCTGCAAGTGGCTCAAGCTCTCCACAATACAGGGGGGGTTGTAAGGAAACAAGGATGTTAATAATCACCCTGTAGCAGGAACGGACGAACCGCAAGTGGCGTAAACTCTCCACAATCCACAATACAGTATAGGTTTATGAGTAAGGTTACTCTGCAAGTGGCTCAAGCTCTCCACAATACAGAGGGGGGTTGTAAGGGAACAAGGGTGATATTAATAATCACCCTGTAGCAGGAACGGACGAACCGCAAGTGGCGCAAACTCTCCACAATACAGTATAGGTTTATGAGTAAAACTGCAAGTAAAAGGCATAATTGAAATACTCTGTGAGATAGACTCACTATTAAACTATATGTTTGTAAAATAATAACTTTCAAAATCAAATAACAAGTCAAATGCATAATTGAAATACTCTGTGAGATAGACTCACCTATTCAACTCCTAATGACTTATACAAGACACTACAATTCACAAAAACTTTCAATGTATAGGTATATATCTATTTATTATATTTGGTATAAACTGATCAACTGATGTCTTAGGTAGTCACTAAAGAACTGAACTCTGAACTGAATAGTTTTAGAAATATTCTTTTACCCTCTCATTACTTCAGTCTTACCTACCTCTCAAAGATATGAAATATGATACTTTATCGATTTCACGCAATTGGCTGTTCTCTTTATCAAAACATGCATTTTTGAAATGTTAGGTCATATTCATAATAGAATTTAGTACATTTGAAATAACAAGAGACCCTTTTTTTAAATAACAGGGTGAGATAAACATTAAAAAATAAATGTCTTACATTTGCTGGTGCAATATGTGACAGAATGATATTGTTTTAATAATAATTATAATTTGTTTATTGTTTCTACTACTAACTAAATATCGTTTATCGATAATGATATTATTCCGCTACTATAAAACCAGTTGTAAACATGATTATTTTTAAGTTGTCCTTGAAAAATTAATTCGTCGTACATGTCGCCAGCAAGGTAAAAAGCATCGAATCAAACAGAAGAGAAAATAATACGGTACCCTGAACAATCAACTCATTCGCCAACGCCAGCACCGGCAAAAGGTCACAGTCCAGATCTCGATTCTCGACTTCGAACAGATCCGGCCTCTATTTTTTGCCACCAAATCGCTATACACAAAACTTTTTTATAAATCGTTGGATAAACACAATCAAAATTTTTACCCACACATATAACATATAGTATACACAAAAAAAGCTAAAATATCTAAGCTAAATTTTAAAGTGGTGGTAATCAACACTGAATTTTTTTAAATGTTGATATTCGTATATAGTTGAAGGACACCATGAAGTTACTAAATTTGTGCTTGTTTCTTTTCATGCAAAAACAAGGTTATAACACTTGGACAACAAAATATTGTGAGTACATTAATGCTAAATATACAAACATTATTATAGTGGTTAGCTATTGATATTAGTGTTGCCAAGTTTTTTTTTTATTTTTATTTGGTTTTTGTTTCAGTGTGGCCCTAAATTATGTGATATGTTTTGGTGGCATATACAGGGTGTCCTGAAAAGAATGGTCATAAATTATATCACAGATTTTGGGGTCAAAAATATGTTGATTGAACCCCACTTACCTATAAATAATAGTGCACACAAAAAAAGTTACATGGTGCTAAATTTAAAAATTTAAATAATTTTTTTTAACATTACTCTGTATTTCTTTGTAAATATTTTATTATGGCAGATACAGCACCCTTTAAAATGCCAAGTTTAATATTGAATATTTAAACTACATTTTCACAAATATTAAAAACATCTTTATTATTAAATTCCAATTTATAAACAAACAAGATATTTGCCTTAACTCAACAAGTGTTCAATATGACCTACTCCTTCCTGTATACAATTTCTACATTGTTTCAACAAGGAATACCGAATATTTTGAAAAATGTTTTTGTCGAAACTCGTTAGCTATTTGTAAAATTCGGTGCCTCAGTTGATCCTCACTGGTTATTTCCACGGAATAAACATTTTCTTTCATATATCCCCAGAAACAAAAATCTAATGGATTCAAACAATGACCGCGCGGTGGCCATTCAATTGGTGCATCTGGCCCCGTTCCATTCCAACTTCCTGGATATTCTCGAAATAAAAAGCTCTAACGGCGATACTAACATGTGGTGGCGCACTTTTTTAACTTTGGGATTTACATCAGCCCTGATATGAGTGTTATGGTGATTAGTAACTCCATTTCTTGTGAAAGTCGATTCGTCAGTGAATAAAATCACAAAATCCCATTTGTTTAGCATAGTCTTCGGAAAGTAATTCTTGAACTTTTGCGACATAGAAGGGGTGAAGTAACTGGTCCTTAACTGTTCTCCACCCTGGAAGATTGTAACTAATTTTAAAATGTGGAGTTTAAAGTTGTCTACAATTTTTGTCAATAAGTTTTTTTTTGTATTTTTTTACTATAACAGATCTACTTAGTTTCCTCACACTAATCAATCACCCTGTATATATATACAGGGTGTTTCTTAAGTAATCTAAAATATTATATGGGGCGCTTCGTTACTCAATTTTAAGACGAAAAGTTCATATAAACATGTGTGATAGGTGTTGTCGTTTATGAGATACAGGGTGTTGAATTTATTGTAATAAGTCAGTTCTGATTGTACGTGAAATTAATTTTTCCCGGTGACGCTACTGGTTTTTAGAAGTAATACGCAAAAACATGCTTATTCTAAGTGGCCTTTGAAATAATGTTGACAAGTGTCAAATTTGAAAACCAACGCAAAAATCGTACATTTTTATTTGATTGACACTGTGTTTAGTTAATAACTATGCCAGTGTTTACTAATGTTGAGATGGCTAATATGCATTTTTTGTACGGATTAGCGAATGGTAATGCCTTAGAAGCTAGACGTACGTATGCCCAGCGTTATCCAAATAATCGTTTACCATGTTCAGATACGTTTACTAAGTTACATATTCGTTTACAAGAAACTGGAACTTTTGCTAAATCGAAGAATATTATTGGACGACCCAGAACTGTGAGAAATCCCCAATTGGAAAACCAGATTCTTCAAATTATTGACCAACATCCAGAAACGAGTACAAGAAAAGTTGCAGATGAAGTAAATGTTAGTAACAAAACTGTTTGGAATATTCTAAAAGATAATTTATTGTATCCATATCACGTTCAACGATTTCAACATTTGTTACCTACTGACTATCCATTACGCATACAGTATTGTCAATGGATTTTACGTGAAATCGCGAACAATCCGAATTTTGTGGCCAATATTCTATTTACGGATGAAGCCAACTTTTCTAGACATGGGATTATGAATTTTCATAATGACCACATATGGGCAGATGTAAATCCACATACCATAAGTGTAAAACGATTTCAACAAACATTTTCGGTCAATGTTTGGCTTGGCATCATCGATGATTATTTAATTGGACCATTTTTCCTTCCTGTACGGTTAACCGGTGAGACATACCAACATTTTCTAGAAAATGAACTTCCACTTCTTTTGGAAGATGTACCTATTATTATTAGAAGGCGCATGTGGTTCATGCATGACGGAGCTCCTCCACATTTTTCAGTGATTGTACGCGAGTTTTTAAATAATATTTTTCCAGGCCATTGGATCGGACGAGGATCTCCACACCCGTGGCCCCCTAGATCACCTGGACACAATCCTCTGGATTTTTGTGTGTGGGGATATTTGAAATCCCTTGTTTACACAACACTGATATTAAACGTACAAGATCTTCAAAATCGTATCATAGACGGCTGTAATGTTATTCGTAACAATCCTGGTATCTTCGAACCTATTCGACAATCCATTAGACATCGAGCGGATTCTTGCATTTTAGCTGGAGGTGGACATTTTGAACATTTGCTCTGAAATGTATTATTTTTTCTTTATGTTTAACACGACATGTTGCTTGTAATAAAATAATAAAAAAATATAAATCAGTAGCGTCACCAAGAAAAATTAATTTCACGTACAACACCCTGTATCTCATAAACGACAACACCTATCACACATGTTTATATGAACTTTTCGTCTTAAAATATATAGTATAATACTGAATTTTTTGTTCCATTTGGCTTTTACACACTGTGTGTGAGAACGTGAGACCGGCCCTGTCCTTTGTGCCGGATAATGAGAGTTCCACTCGCGCAATCGCGTGAGGTGTAAATATTTGTCGTAGTAGGTATATCTACTAGAACTCACATATTATGGTTACCGTATAAGAAAGAAAAGGACAAGATTCGATCGAAACGATTGGCGGCATCAACGAATAAGGAAAAGAGTAAATCGGACTCGATAAAATTTTGTACATCGCACCGTTGTATTATTAACGAAATAGAATGAATGAATCCTTTTTAAATATGTTTTGACCATCGTTTCTATTCCAGCAAATATTTTTATTCCATATTCTATCAATAAAATTATTGCCTAATTTTGGAGATGAGGTATTTTACTCTACATGAGAAAAAATCAAAAATTATATTATTTAGATAGCTCGGGCAAAAAGTAGTCGGTGTGTTATTTTTAGTGCACAAAATAATAAAATTATTTTTACAGTTCAATTCAAAGTTTTCAGTATTTTTTATTTGTTCTTTATCCCATTGAAATAAAAATGTTATTACGTCATTCGGCTGTGTAAACTAAAGTCTTCACAAAAGTACAAACGGGTTTTATTGGGTAATAATTCAGGATCTCTTTTTGAACCAAGTTTGAACCAAGTTTTTCTCAAATTTAAATCACTTGGCACTTGAATCCACAATGGACTAGTTTAGTGATTTTTTTTATATTTGCATCTTATAAAATAGGTTTTTAGTGGTTCAACTGTACAAATAAAATTTTTATAAAATTAATCCTCTAGCCATAATCGGCTTTTGAAATTTAAATTTAATGGTTACATACGTCATAAGTGGTAAGTGACGTGTTTCAATAAGATTGGTAGAAAATTTGCGATGTTGTCGATATGCTTTAATATTAACCGAGAAACTTATATCTCTCTCTTATTTGTTGTCATTAAAAAGAGATAAACATATCGATATTTTTGTTCTCTGATTGACACTTTATCAAATAAGGAGTAAAACACTAAACAAAATATTCTGTCATTTTCGTTAGTTTAATTTGTTGTTTGGTTGTGTTTGGTTTATGAAAGAAATTACTTCTATACTATTTTTGGTTCGAAAATAAAAATCCCTAACACCTTCTCTTGGTGCTATAGTGGTTCCTTCAAAAATAACCAATAGAAGTAATTGTTCTCTCGGGGAGTAACCCTTCTATCGGTACAGTGAGAGAACGAATTTCAAGAATACGGTTTTGGCATTTTCAATAGAACCACGCCCACTTTCTATTGGCTGTTCTATTCTATCACCGTCAAGAATAGGGGTCTTGTTTGTTTATTACAGATAAACACGATTTTCTCTCCTGTCATATATCTTGTCAACTGGTACAATCAGTTAGTCACAGAACACGGTGTTTTGTGCCGCCAGTTCTTTGAGAATACTTGAAACGAACGTAGCTAAACTGTGACAACGTTGACTTTTAAACACACTTCATTATTGGTTATTAGTTGGCGCTACGTTTAAAACTTACTAATTATTTATTGCTAAATTTTACGAAATGAGAAAAATGAATTGCAAAATGAATACCAATATAAGTAAGTAGGTATCTTATCCTAAATATATATTGCTATCATTTTGATTAATATGATCCTACTAAACTAGTCCATTTGTCCGGTGTTTTTAGACTAGTGTTCTTACATTTCAGAATAGCATACCAACGATAAGTGAAATAATAGCTCATTTTTTATATTTATGATTAAGATACAGAAAATCATCGCATTTGTTTACGCAGCGAACTGACGTCACGACCACAGAGTACATAATGTTCGTCAAATTACGCGCGAAATTTGAAAATTTATATTTTAAATGCATTTTTAGGGTACTAGGCGACTGAATAAAAGTTTTGGGACTTTTTTAGTAGTTTGTTACCCTATTGATCATCTAAATTTTCTATTCCAGCAAATGAATATCAATAAAAATATTGTTTAATTTTGAAAACACCAATTTGTTTTATAATATTTTAATGTAAGTGTAAGTTTTTCGTTCCCAAATCATTCCAAACCTGAAACGGTTTTTGTTGAAAAAAAAAATAAAAGAAATAAAAAACTAATTGTCTTTTTTTTATTTAAGTTTGTTGGATTTTTCCTTTTCGATGCATATTAAAATATTTTAAGTAAAAAATGAGTAAATTCACTGTAAAGTTGAATAAGAAAAGTAGTACTATCGCACAGGAATAGGATTTTATGTTATGGACCTACATCAAAACACTTCTTGGGTTCATAGACTACCATTTTCCTAGAAGAAATATATGCTATTGGAAAATGTATGCAATAGCTATTTGTGAATTAAGAGCGGAAAATTATACTTCTCACTTGAGATAAACATTTGCCGCGTGACCCCCTGGATTTTTTCTACGATCACACGATATAGGCTGGTGTCAAAACCAATTATTAACGATAAAAAAGAAAAAAAATAGCAGACAAAGACCAGGTGGAAAATGTTTTAAGGTTCCAACTTTTAGGGAAAAAAATATTTAAACATACGAGGGGAGGAGAGCACGTAATATGATATTTCCATTATTTTTCACAAATGTTCAAAAACCCAATGGTACAACCCTCTTTATATTACTTATACATTAAAAACCTTTGTGGCACGTTCTGCAATCATATTATCTTTTCTTTTCTCAGTGTATACATTTATTATTATTTACTATTTTCATTAACATTGATTAATATAAGTAGACCCAATTTTTGTTTAATGTTTACAATTATTCAATTTTATTTATATCACAGCTACCAGGATTGCATCATGTTATTTTTAATATAAACTAGGTGGAATTTACTACAGACGGACCCATCTACACCGTCGGACTAACACGTGCATGAATATATGGCAGATGGACCCCAACGCAATGACGTCATTTAAAAGGGGAGGGTTTTTAACGCGATAACGTAGGATTGAAATCCGAAATATGAATACAAAAGGCAAATATTTTAAATGAAAAACGTTAAGTAATAATGGCAATGGTAATGAGTTCGAAAATTAACTCTTTAATAAAGACAATGTTTATCGTTTTTTAAACGCATAAAGTAAAAGTGTTTTATCACAATTCAAAATATATTTTCTTTGATTTAGCTCTTAAATTTAATAATATGTTTGTAGTATATAGTAAGATATCCAGACACCGGATTCATATTGATTGAATTTAAAGTCCAAGGTCGTCTGCTATTATAATTATAAATACCTAATTATTGTTTAAAAAAATGTACAACATTTACATTTTTATTAACAACAGTTAATGAAAATTACATGAAATATTTAAAAATAAAATAACTACATTTTCCTATTGTTAAGTTTTAATGATTTCTAACGGTTTAAATAAATGTAACAATGATTCTTTGGTAGGTACACCTATTGCGTCTGACTTGCCTTGGGCGAAGATATAAATATAATTGACAGTCGCTACCATACATGGTAACCAAGAACAGCTTTCACCGTTCATATTTTCAACGTTTTTATTTATTTATTTTTAAATTCTGATATTTCATTAGAATATATTTAAAATGAATTCGTCAAGTCCAAAAAGTCATTTGTTGATATTGGGAAGGTTTTTGCATTAGCAGAGTTACCAGTAGTAGTTTTAAAACTGTTCTTTTATCTTAAAAGTATGTAATGATGGTTGCATCTGTTTCTCGAAAAAATACTTTCTTTTAGGGGAATACCTACCAAATAAGACATTTGCTTTGATTCAACCTAGAAACTGGCAGCTACAGAAATTATTACAGTAGTTTAAAAGCAAAAAATAATTGGGAGAGAGAGAGAGAAATATCAACCAAAATTTAATAAATTATAAATAAATATAAAATACACACAAACAACAATCAAAAAGAATGTATGTAGTATGACCTTATAACATAAAATCACTACTCAATCTTTGCGAAAACATTTCTTTCATAAACAAAACTACTTAGAGTCTTTTATTTATAAAAAATGTCTATTTTTTTAGAAGCATTTTCTTCAGATAGATGGTGGATAGGTACCTACCTAAATTCTGTAATAGTACTTTCATATTTTCGAATTCTTGTTCTTTTTGTAACATTGAGTTTTTGCCGATTATTGAATAATTACACTTCTTGATTTCGTTAATGATGGTTTCAGGAAGCGTTTATTGAATTTTTGACATACCTACGTAACGGTATTTTTATTAAAATTATTCATCGGGATCACACTCGGTTACGCTTTCCAATTTATATCAATCTGTTATTATTGTTATTATTATCAATTGTTGTAGTAGTCGCCTTTCACTGAGTGTATGCTCGTGTAGAGATGGATCAGGGATCCTTAAAAAATAACTGGTGATATACTGAGTGATTCAAAATTAACTTTGAGGTACCTAAGCTCATTTTAATTTTTACCAAAAGGTGTAAGACATTTATTTTTTTATGTTTATCTCACCCTGTTATTTAAAAAAAAGGGGTCTCTTGTTATTTCAAATGTACTAAATTCTATTATGAATATGACCTAACATTTCAAAAATGCATGTTTTGATAAAGAGAACAGCCCTTAGACCATATACAAATAGACTGGCTGTGACGTCATTTTTCTGAACAACATACTGAAGCCAATATTATCTCTCTTTGTCGCATGAAGTTCGTGGAGCTACGGGATGAGGTGTGTGGGCGGTACTGTATACAAACAACAAATACCAGCGGCGCAAATGTCTTTTAATAGGAACCTAACAAGGTTTTAACTCTAATCAAAATTCTTAAATCATAACTTTAACCCAAAATTAATACAATGAAAACAATACCACAATTAGTTTTTGAACAGGGTAAGATTAATGTTTACATATGATTCGCAATGTTCCATGCTATAAGAGACAGTGCAGTCGAAGATATACGAAAACAACCGAAGAAGTTTTATTCAAACGTGGATTTGTTTGTAAACATATAGTTATAGAACACAACATAAAGTTACTTTGGCTTCACAACAAGGACAGAAAATTGACGTCTATTTGTATATGGTCTAAGGAACAGCCAATTGCGTGAAATCGATAAAGTATCATATTTCATATCTTTGAGAGGTAGGTAAGACTGAAGTAATGAGAGGGTAAAAGAATATTTCTAAAACTATTCAGAGTTCAGTTCTTTAGTGACTACCTAAGACATCAGTTTATACCAAATATAATAAATAGATATATTATATACATTGAAAGTTTTTGTGAATTGTAGTGTCTTGTATAAGTCATTAGGAGTTGAATAGGTGAGTCTATCTCACAGAGTATTTCAATTATGCCTTTGATTTGTTATTTGATTTTGAGTTATTATTTTACAAACATATAGTTTAATAGTGAGTCTATCTCACAGAGTATTTCAATTATGCCTTTGATTTGTTATTTGATTTTGAGTTATTATTTTACAAACATATAGTTTAATAGTGAGTCTATCTCACAGAGTATTTCAATTATGTATTTGACTTGTTATTTGATTTTGAAAGTTATTATTTTACAAACATTTAGTTTAATAGTGAGTCTATCTCACAGAGTATTTCAATTATGCCTTTGACTTGTTGTTTGATTTTGAAAGTTATTATTTTACAAACATATAGTTGAATAGTGAGTCTATTTCACAGAGTATTTCAATTATGCATTTGACTTGTTATTTGATTTTGAAAGTTATTATTTTACAAACATATAGTTTAATAGTGTAGAGTATTTCAATTATGCCTTTTACTTGCAGTTTTACTCATAAACCTATACTGTATTGTTCCGTTCCTGCTACAGGGTGATTATTAACATCCTTGTTTCCTTACAACCCCCTCTGTATTGTGGAGAGCTTGAGCCACTTGCAGAGTAACTTTACTCATAAACCTATACTGTATTGTGGAGAGTTTGCGCCACTTGCGGTTCGTCCGTTCCTGCTACAGGGTGATTATTAACATCCATGTTTCCTTACAACCCCCTCTGTATTGTGGAGAGCTTGAGCCACTTGCAGAGTAACCTTATTCATAAACCTATACTGTATTGTGGAGAGTTTGCGCCACTTGCGGTTCGTCCGTTCCTGCTACAGGGTGATTATTAATATCACCCTTGTTTCCTTACAACCCCCTCTGTATTGTGGAGAGCTTGAGCCACTCGCAGAGTAATCTTATTCATAAACCTATACTGTATTGTGGAAAGTTTGCGCCACTTGCGGTTCGTCCGTTCCTGCTACAGGGTGATTATTAACATCCATGTTTCCTTACAACCCCCTCTGTATTGTGGAGAGCTTGAGCCACTTGCAGAGTAACCTTATTCATAAACCTATACTGTATTGTGGAGAGTTTGCGCCACTTGCGGTTCGTCCGTTCCTGCTACAGGGTGATTATTAACATCCTTGTTTCCTTACAACCCCCTCTGTATTGTGGAGAGCTTGAGCCACTTGCAGAGTAACCTTATTTTGCTGTACTGTGGAGAGTTTGAGCCACTTGCAGACTAGTATTATTTTACTGTACTGTGGAGAGTTTGAGCCACTTGCAGACTATTATTATTTTACTGTACTGTGGAGAGTTTGAGCCACTTGCAGACTATTATTATTTTACTGTACTGTGGAGAGTTTGAGCCACTTGCAGACTATTATTATTTTACTGTACTGTGGAGAGTTTGAGCCACTTGCAGACTAGTATTATTTTGCTGTACTGTGGAGAGATTGCGCCACTTACAGAAGTTATGTTATTTGTGGAGAGTTTGTGCCACACATTCCTTACATGCACGGGGAGAGTTTGTGCCCCTTGCTAATATACCTATATAATTAGGCATTTAATTCTGTTTAATTAAAGTTAAAGTATTAAAATGTTATATAACGATTCAACCGCTTTAGACACCTAGTAAATTATTAACACTTGTATTTTTTTTGGGATTTTAATATACTAATCTTTGTTTGAATAAAAGATTTACTATATATAGCAAATTAAATACTCAGACTGTTTTTATATCTAATTTCAGGTACCTACGTCATCTCGGTGTTTCAGCCCATCACGCCCATCTTGAAGTGTCAATTAAATCCAGGCATTCAGGATCTTTTTAAATATACAGTCATTTGTTTCGTTTGATAATATTTGTATTTCTTTCAACCTTTGTTTTAATTAGTTCTGATTAAATTCAATAAATCAGTTATATACGAGTATAAAAAAAAACTTTAATTGATTACCAAAATAAACAAATATACCTTTGCAAATCGCTCATGGCCCCCAAACTAATTTATTCTTCTTACACACATGACAATAAAACTAACTTTTATGGAAAGAATCCTTCAAAAAACAAACATTACGCAACATTTGCAGCAAAAAATATTTCTAGTGCAAGGTTTATTCGTTGAAGATAAATATGGCTCTAGCTCTCATGAAATCATCATTAAAAAATAACCATTAGACTAGCAAAGAATGCTTGTGTGGAAGCTTCAATAGAAGATTAGAAAAATTCAGTTTTCGGTGTTTTGATGCTCAAATAAACTGGTTTTGTTTAAAATTAGATTTACTCTCAGACTAACAATAGATTTACTTGATACTTTAGACAAAAATATCTAATTAAATAAGTAAAAATACAGATCTTTGAAATTATCTGATTTAAAGTAGTACCACCTGTAGATAGTCTAATCTTATCACCAGCGATACTTCAAAATATTGTTACGTCGACAATAGAAAGTTAAAATGAAAAGTAACTGTTATTTTGTCGTTTTTACCATCTCTAACTGATGTTCGAATTCAGACCAAGTTAATTTCCATTTATCGGAGTTCATTTCAACCTTATTCCGTTCCCATTGTAATATTCTTTACAGGTTTGTACCTGTACCTAGAGAGAAGTCTACTGAATAACCAGTTTGTATCTTTCATAAAAAATCTTTGGAATAGTTTAGCCAATATGTTATGAAATATTGTGTAACTATCGAAAAAAATAGTGATTTATTAAGTGATTAAATTAAAATTTTTTTATTGAACATTTGAAATTCGGTATGTTTTAGTTTAAGTCGATTAGTATTTTATTGTTATAGGTAAACGTGGGGTGGCAAACGTGAATTGAAGTCTTACGTAATATTTATTCAACCTTCGCGTTAAACAATCATCTAGTCGAGCGTTGTTGCTCAACAGTTCAGCCTTTAGAATTCACTTTCACTTATATTTATTTTTTTAATGTATTCTTGTTATAGTTTGCCAATATCTCTGCGAGTTTCTGAAGCATTGTTTGGATGACATGCTCTCGGGGTTATCGGCGAAAAAAATTATATATATTAGTGATGCAATTTAAAATGAAATTTATGTAAATAATCTGTGTATGTGTTTTTTTAATACAAGATCACTAGGAATTTTGTGTTCGGCTAACTGTATTTTAAGATTTCACTAGACTGCTTTAAAAAAGTGAAATACGAATTCTACTAGGTTGTAAAGTAACTTTTATTTCATACTGTACCGTAAAACGTAAAACATGCTTTACGTATTGATTTTAATCCAGAAACTAGAATTTTACCGTATACCTAGTAGCGCTTAATATACAGGCTGGCCCATATCGACCTTCACCTAGAAGTTTATGGGGAACGGATTAATGAGATTAATGAAATTTAGTATACAGGGGTTGTCGATACTTCTGAATTCAACTAAAATATTTTCCAATTTATAGCACTTTACCAACTTCACTATTTTAAATGGAATACTACATTTTTATTCTTTTTTTGGTTAAACGATTAAATTAGGTACCAGGTACCTAAAATTTACAGTCATAGAGGAATTTAAGTTTTTTTAAATGCCCAAAATACGCTTATTAAAATGTTAATTATTTCAAATAATTAATTAATAAAATTTAAAATTGATTACATCGTTTTACACCTAAGGACCTAAGTTATAATTTAGTGTTTAAATAACAAATTAATTATACAGGGTGGTCAAAACGTTGAGTTAAATTTTATCTTGAGAAAAAGACGATTTCTTCTTTTGTTTTAATTGCAACCCCCATTTTTTATATTTTTATTTGATTCCGCATAGAAAAATAAGGTAAGTTTATGTTTACTTTTCTATTTCAATTTTAATGCGTTTGTAAGATATGGCAGAAATTAGGTTTTTTTGGTTACCCAAATGGTAATTTGGATTTCCTTTCTTTATTATTGTTGATTTTAGTATACTTTTTTATTAGTTTATTACTCAATATAAAGTGAAATATTTCTTTGTAATTTTAATAAATTTGTTACAATAAATACTAATAAATTTTATTATTTTTCAATATCGAATACAGTGCTTTGGACCTTTATCGTTATGATATGTGTATTTAGTTGTTTTTAGTATTTATTAAAATTACAAAGAAAGTAGTTGATTTTATGTTGTGTATTTCCGCCATATCTTACAAACGCATAACAATTGATATAGGAAAGTAAATATAAACTTATTTTTCTATAAAAATAAAAATAAAATAAGAATATTAAAAATATTATATAGAGGTATAGGAAGGGCCTCTCATCTCAAAAAATACCAAATAGGTACTTCATCCGAAAGCTAGTTAAAAAACACATTAAAATAATAACTGTCAATGTCAATGTTTTTAAATCACTGCTCACTGATTTCATAGTTTATTTTTGTAGTTTTATATATAAAAGATAAACATAGATATTTAATTTTTATTTCAGTAATATAAAGCAAAAGTAAATTGGTTATTGGAACAGTGAGTGAAATAAATTGGAACTTGAGAAACGTTATGTGTTAATGTAACTATTTTCAACATTTTCATTTAACTCCTGTTGTATGCGCCAATCACCCCTATGTACAACTCGCTTAACGTGCTAAACACACAAACAATTCAATTCAGTGTGCAACAGACTCTCGTAGTAATATTAGTATGTAATCAAAAAAATTTTAAAAAATTCATTACCCAATTCTTCATCTGCAGTTCTGTATTTTTTATTGTTTCTTAGCGAAACTAAGCTATATATATATAATTTATTTTAATTATTATTGCATTCCATAAACAATATTCCGAAGAAATAAATACTTGCTAAACACACGAAGTGATTGTTTGTAAGAACACAAAAGAATTATCTAAAACTACATTTAATAATAACATAAATCGATTGTGTTAACCTCTACTTTTTGGAAGTTCATCTTACTAAGAACAATAAATAACTCTGCACAGTTAAACTAAACTTCCACTATTTATTATTTATTATTATTTATCTATACCATAGATGTGTTAGCAGGTTTTGTAGGTAGCGAACGGCAGTTAGATATATTTTTTAATTATATTAATACCTTGCATCCTAAAATTAATTTTACTTTAGAAGTTGAAGAAAATAATTCAATTAATTTTCTAGACTTAGGAATTGAAAAAGTTAATAATTCATTAAATTATTCAATATACAGAAAACCTACACAAACAGATGTAACCATACCATATAATTCAAATCATCCACTATCACATAAATTAGCAGCTTATAATTCCATGATCCATAGAGCATTTTCAATTCCAATGAACAAAAATAATTTTAATAAAAAAATTGAGATCATAAAACAAATAGCTACATCTAATGGCTATCCAATACATTTGATAAGCAAATTAATTAATAAGAAAGAACAAAAAGTGTCACTAGAACTAATATTTCCAAAACAAACTAAAGAAATTAAAAGCTATAAAAGTATTACATATTGTGGAAATATTTCCAATGCAATTTCAAAAATATTAACTTCGGCAACATCAGCATTAATATTATTTAAAACACAAAATAGTATTGGAACAAAATTGTTAAATGTGAAAACAAAATTACCAAAATTAAAAAAATCTGGTGTTTACAAAATTAATTGTCCAAAATGTAATGCAGTATATATAGGTCAAACACAAAGAAATTTTGAAGTAAGATTTAATGAACACTTAAGAGCATATAGATTACAACAACCAGATAAGTCGAACTATGCAAAACACCTACTGGAACATCCAAACTCACTTATACACACCAATGACATTCATATACTACACATTTGTGATAAAAAACTAAATTTAGATTTTCTAGAAGAACTTGAAATTAAAAGACATCCAGCAGATCAACAGTTTAAAGTAGTTAATGAACAAATAAATCTTGGAAGTTCTCCACTATTAAACTGTTTACTTTGATTGAGTCTTCATTTTATACATAGATAAGACATTATAGTAACATAAATATATTAAGTTATTGTAAAGATCAGCATGATATAGTTTTTTCCTGGTTTTTCTATATCATTGCACAGTTATACTGATCTTAGAGGGAAATACATCCAGGATAATCCCATAGGGCTAATAACATCTAGGTTTTAATATTGTTATGTCTTATTACTTCCTTACTTGGTCTAGCCTTAACTCCTTATCAACATCAAGTACCTAGTTACAAACAAACAACATGTAATTTCAATATGTCAATCTGACGATGCTAGTTATAGCGAAACAGCTGTAATTGAATTTTAAAGCGAATTTTTCGAATAAATAGTGGAAGTTTAGTTTAACTGTGCAGTTATTTATTGTTCTTAATAACATAAATCAATTTATAATATAATAAAATTTAAAAATATTTTCAATTGATAATCCATAATTCGTTTTTGATAGCAATAGTTTAATCAGAAAATAATCTTTAGCAAGAACAACTAAAACACATTAAAAGATAAATTGTGTTTGTATTAAAAAAGTGTCGCATAATACTAAACTATAATTTAAAACCGTAAGTGGCGAAAACAATTTGACTACGACCTTTCCAGAAATCCAGTTCGCTAAGGAACTTCTACTGCCTTCTGTGTTCCAGGTTCTCGCAGTGGCGTAGTTTTACTTTCCATTTTGCACCGTCTGCATTGTAAAGCCCTAATTTATGCAGGTGTCCTCTAATGGGGAGGTGCCCCAAAAGTAATCCTGTAATGATACCTAATTTATTCCTGTTTATTATGAGCAGTTCATTGAGAGGTTTTCCACTCCTCAAATTCTCCTTTGCGGTGTGTTCCCTGTCCCTCAGGGAATTTCCCGATGGGCTCAAAAAGGGGAGTCTCTTCTTCGTCTCTTTCCTTGGTTTGACGCTAAAACATTTAAAGACGAATCATTTTGTGTTATCAATATTAATTCGGGTTCAGTTATATTATCGTCAAAAAGTTCATGTATATAGATACTGTAACAAATCTTCCTCCACTCAGGTTAATCAAACAATAAATAAATAAATTTAGCAATTTAACAAGATTACATGTATCTATGTATTATATAAAGTTATGTAATAAATAGTTATATTCAGGTTGTACGGTTTCACTATATATTTAAAAGTATACGGTACTGTTATAGTCAGTTATATAATCATCAACTGTAGGTACATAGTACATACTTTCAAAGATGCGATGGTAAAACGAGTGTACCGCGCTTAAACTTATTGCAACGGTACTTGCATAATTTCTTATCCGTTGAAAAACGTACCTTAGAAGTAGACAAACGAAAAAATTAACGCCAAAATGTCTTTCGGGAGAAATAATATTCAATGAGACCTCTAGCGGAAAAAATTGTAATTGCCACTACATGCATTATTATGAAAGTCGAAAGTCAGCGTATATAATAACTATAAATTCCTACTTTATTTAATTTTGCATCAGAGACAAACTTAAAACTGTATTTTTCTATTAAACTCAACTGGAATAGGTTATTTTATTTACCTTCCCTGTAACATATATGGTTTGTTCAACCATCATTTGCTGTTACTTCATAATCAGTGACGTATTCTACTGTTTTACGTTTGTCTTATATTAGTTGAATGCATATATAGTAAAAGCCAAATAAAGTTGCGTGCACGTCACCAAGGTCGTAATTCTATTATATATGTGGCTACATTTCTAAATTCGGGTTATTCTAAAAATAACCCGATCAATAAAAAAACTATTGTAACAAAATAATGTATATACAATATAGCTTTTTTGGATTTAGACGTCCCTCATTGAAAAATTTTGTGTATTATTGAAGAGACCACCAATTAATGACGGAATATTAATCATTTCCAGAAATATTGACATGCTGCCAAGCGTCGTTTGTTGAATTTTAAATTAGTGTTCAACCTTTGTACTCGTAATGTCATTGATTGTTGTGGTTATCTTGTGAAAAACGTTTATAGAAACTGTTTTTTTAAACAACAAATCAATTTATTTTTTGATATAGGATTTTTACGATAAGTTGACCATGACGTCATTCCTAGTTAATTATATTGCCAACAAAGTAGCTTAAAAATAACTGACAGTAGATGAGATTTATTTGTAAGAGCTAGGAAAATTAAACGTGTACAGATTGGTAACAATTCGCGCTGTTGCCACGAGCCAATTGCCACGCGTCATTATTGTATTGTACACGTTTGACATTTAGAATTAGCACAGCACTACCAGTTAACCTAGATGAAGGAAAAACAACTCTGCGTGACAACACCGCAAAATTTTATGCTCTGACGTCAGTGTCAACTTATCGTAAAAATCCTATAGTCGAAATATCCAAACAGCTAAATAGTCGATGCAAAGAACTTGTGACTTCATTAGTTAACTTGGATATTTCAAAATGGCATCATTGGCCATTCTTGGCAAAATGATATATATTATTCTACATGCTGGAAATGAAAACGGATTTATAGAAGCAATATTTTGTTCAAAAACTCAACTTAGTGGGGGAAATTAACCAGGCGAATTTCTTGAAATGGTTTGAATATCAGTTGCTGCAAAACTTAGAGAATCCTTCTCTAATTGTACTTGTTAATGTCTCTGATCACAGTATGCTATTGCATAAAACTCCAAATACAGCATGGCTAAAAAGTGCTATTGACGAGTGGTTGACAGACAAAAACATTCCCTATTCCCATATGATGTTCAAAACAGAACTGTTGCACATCGTTTCTCAGTATACAGATATAATCTTACACAATGTCATTTTATTTATTTTAAACATTTTTTTTAGAAATAAACCACCAACTAAGTATATAGTGGAATGGCAAAACGGTATGGATACAAAGTTTTACGTCTTCCTCCTTACCATAACTTTAACTTTATTGAATTAATTTGGGACATAAAAAATTATTACAATAGGTAGAGATGATAACAGCGCGAACGACTGCCTACATATGTGGCATGAGGCACTCCTGATAATGTGGAAAAACTCCATATATCATACTGAAAGAGAAATATTTAAATGGTAAAAGAATATTTGATCGTCAAGAAATTGGTCCAATAGTAATCAATTTTAATAGGGAAGAGAGTGACACTAATGTGGATTTTTTAATGTCATGTTTTTCGTTGAAAATACGTTCATTATTTAAATAGTATATTAAACAACGCATTTCATATGGAATTCTGTTATGACACGAGTTCAAGTTTAAAAAACGAATCGCGAAGCGATGAGTTTTTTAAAGAACGAGTGTCACAACAGCCATATGAAATAAGTTGTTTATAATATTTTTTATATTTTGCCCTTTTTACCATTTTTTAAATTAATTTTTTATTTTTATGTAATTATGAAAATTTTTATTTTAAAAAGTATGTCGGCAGCACTGTGTAATTTATAAAATTTGACAGTTGTGACATTTAAATTATCAAATGTTAATGTTTTAAAATATTTTAAAATGAATAATATACCAATAATAATATATTATATAGGTAAAATATTATATTCATATTCACAGTTACTTTCTTAAAGAACAATATAAAATTAATAAATTACTATTAGCCACAAATGTCATAGTCAATAGTCTTGCCTTTAGATACTTCACTCATGTCGCCAACCATTTAAAACAAAAATTTGCTTGCGTAAAAGTTACATTACGATACGCAAATGCGTTTTATAATGAAGATTTTTATATTTTATTATTGGTGCATTAGTCATTTTAAAATATTTGAAAAAATTGTCATTTCATTATTTAAATGTCAAAACTGTCAAATGTTATAAATTACACAGTGCTGCCGACATACTTTTTAAAATCAAAATATTCGTAATTACGTAAAAATAAAAAATTAATGTAATAAATGATAAAATGGCAAAATATAAAAAATATTATAAACAACTTATTTCATATGGCTGTTGTGACACTCGTTGAACTCGTGTTATAACAGAATTCCATATGAAATGCGTTGTTTAATATACTATTATTTTATTGCTTGTGGTTTTATTTTGATTATATGTATTGTTTGGTAACTCAGTAATAAACTCATCACTTTTATTGTGGAATTCTTTACTTTGTGAAATCAGTTCATGAATGTAATTAACAAAAAACAAATGAAGTTCCATTAATGTGAAATTTTTTACCTACACGTTTTTTTACTTCAGTTATTTTCTGTAAATTTTCATACTTAATGAACAATCTGACAAAGCTGAAAATGTTCACAATGATGACGTGAACGCAACATTATTTGGCATTTACTATATTTCATACTCCTATAGGGACAGTTTCTACAGTAGAAAAAATTGGCATTTACCCTGACGCCATAACTACAAACCTCGTGAAATGAATAAATTAAAAAATTTGATGTGTTTCTCCTAGTAGTACAAAAGGATGTGGTTTATAAGGTTTATGTTTATTACGTCTCGCTTTTAGTGACGTCAGGGTCAATTTTTTCGACTGTGGAAGGCTCTTAGACCATATACAAATAGACTGGCTGTGACGTCATTTTTCTGAACAACATACTGAAGCCAATATTATCTCTCTTTGTCGCATGAAGTTCGTGGAGCTACGGGATGAGGTGTGTGGGCAGTACTGTTTACAAACAACAAATACCAGCGGCGCAAAGGTCTTTTAATAGGTACCTAACAAGGTTTTAACTCTAATCAAAATTCTTAAATCATAACTTTAACCCAAAATTAATACAACGAAAACAATAACACAAATAGTTTATGAACAGGGTAAGATTAATGTTTACATATGATTCGCAAATTTCCATGCTATAAGAGACAGTGCAGTCGAAGATATACGAAAACAACCGAAGAAGTTTTATTCAAACGTGGATTTGTTTGTAAACATATAGTTATAGAACACAACATAAAGTTATTTTGGCTTCACAACAAGGACAGAAAATTGACGTCTATTTGTATATGGTCTAAGCCTACTACTTGTCGTCGAGACAGATTTGTTTACCAGCAGAGCATTGCCAGACGTTGTGTTTTGTAAGTACAAAGTAGGAAACAAAAACGTAAGAATATAATTTACAACAATTTTATTTTACTTTTAAGAGAAGATTTTTATTCAGAGAAAATATTCTTTAATACATTTTAATATTCTCTTTCTTACCTTTCTATAATACTGATAAAAAAGCTCTAGACCAATTGTATCAAATACTCACACCGAAAATTTGGCATCAGTGCTAAAAATTTTACGAGAAATTGCTAATAGGTATATCTTCTCTACCGCTCGATTGTCGCACATTAGAGTTAATTCCAAAATTATCGCGACAGCTACGGTTTTCCCACCTATCTTTACCGTCGACTCGAACGCTAGCGATTACCCAGTTCGAGAAATAGATTCCAGTGGCCCAGCTGCCGCTGGGACTAAGAAACACCGCACACGGAATCCGCTTAGCAATTGTTCTACTAGAATTCTCCGACTGCGCTGCGGCGCGAGCCGATCGGAGATCGTCGGCGAATACCCCCACATTGCCGAATTTTACTTGAGCTGTCGCTATAATTTTGGAATCAACTCTACTTGAAACACCCAAACAAGTAGATATTATAAAAATGGAAAATGGTTATTTTTGGTCTTACTAGAAATTTTTTGAATGTATTTTCTGATATAAAAGAAAATATTAATATTTCTTTAATATTTAATGTAGATGGTCTTCCTACATTTAATAGTTCATCTGTGGAATTTTGGCCCATTTTGTGTAAAATTGAAAATATGAATTATTTGCAATCGTTGGTTATTGCATTGTACTGTGGCCTTTATCGGATTTTTTACCACACTTCTTCTTTTTTAAAATATATCTTATGGTTTTAAGTAAAAAAGTCAACTTCACCACCCAATTTTTACTAACAGGTAGAACTATATTCTTTAAAGTTAAAATTTGGAGTTTTAAATACTAAACAATTACTAAATAGTCATAAATTTAAAGTAAATAATATTAGTTATAAGTTGAACAGAGTTTATAGTAATTTAATGTAGTGATTTTTACTAATATAATAAAAAAAAAATAACTATGAATGGAAATTCATAACTTTTAGGGATTTTTTTACAAGCCACCATATTTATTTTGTTACAGATAGAACAAAAAAAATTAATAAGTAGAAATATGAGAAAAAAATAAAATATAGAAAATATTACTGAAAAATTATATTGCCTTATATAATTTATGCTTCTAAGAATATTTCATGAATATTTGATTAATTTTTTAAACAAAAATGAAAATAAAATTATGAACAATTTTCCGTAATTTGGCGAATTCAGGAGGCGCATCATTTTTAAATAAGTATTGTAACTACTTTTATCAGAAAAACATGTTGCGCAAGTGTTTCTGTTAGTTATAAAGGCAATCTTAATATATTAAATACCAAATTTTTGAAATCACTTATAAGTAGAACCTTTATACCTATAAGTTTAAGTTGCACTCCGACATTTTGGTGATAAAGTTAAAAGAATAAATATATATGTTTAACGGGAAAGACGAAGGATGTAATACTAACGTAATATTAACTTATTTATAACGTTTTAATACCGTAAGAATAACATAATAATGTAGTATCTTTCTAAAGTTATTTCTGTAGTTATTTTTAGGTTAAAGCAACTAGTAAATATTACTTAATAGTCAACTGTTAAGTTAAAGTTTAGTTATTTTACCTATAAATGTTGCTTGGGTAGTATATACCGCTTCCGGTCTGTTTTGCGCTACCGTTCGTTCTGTATGGATGGATCGATTCCAATACACTGCAACCAAACTCCCTTTCCTTACTTTCACCGCGAGACCGAAGGGTATTTACCACTCCGACGGGAAGTTAATTGGAGGTGGTAGGAATAGAAATCCCTGTCGTTATAAACAAACATTCAAATTTTATATAATAGGTATATATTAAGATTAATCAGCAAACAATATTACTTTGGATCATTGTCCTATGAAAGCATTGCGGATTCCTTATTTAGCTTAAGCTGAATCATTCCAAAAATAATTACTGTTAGTCATGAATCATTTTAGATAATAATTACCTCTATTTTTATATTTACCATATCCATCTTTAAAATTAGTTATGATATAGAGTACACTTTGGAGCACTTTTACTGTATTTTTTTACTATAAATAATCAAAACCAATTGTATTTTTCCCGATAAAATAGATTCACTTAAAATTCCTTTACACACTTTTAGAAGTGCGTAATTTTTACTCAAAATAATTCTCTAAACATTAACGATAAACCAGATGGAACATTACACATTCCATTTATGAATTACGTCAATGGATTACACAAAAAAATCTACAACTTTAATGATAATAATGAATAACAAATACAACAATGAAATCCTTGTAAAGATTACTCAAATACAATCCGATCATGTCGATGACGATGATCTTAATAATGGAATAACGTCAGAAGGTCGGTGAATCACACACGCCGGTTGAGATCCGTTCGCACAGGGGGACGCCCGGAAAAATAGATTTAGACCAGGAATTGAAACATTTTGAGATCCAAAAATAATGACATTTGAAAAATATATTTTAATCTTCTGACTTCTTACATCATTGCATTTTTTAATTTAAAATTAAGATAGATTTATTTATTAATATATTTTATCAAGTTTTAAGTTTTTTATTCACTTATTCAGCTTCAAAGCTATTGGGATAAAGGCAAATTTTTGGACTAAAATATGGAGATCGGGCCAAATATACCTCGAGTAAGATTTCGTCTATAACGTACTAATTATTGAACTAAATCTGTTCCAATGTACTTCTCCATTACTTACTAAGGTAGATTTTACCATTAACTTTTCTTGCTGCTAAATAAACGAATTGGAGGTTTATAACAGGTCGGCTGAAAAGTCCCCGGTCTGACCTATAGATGACGACACTAGAATTAAATCCATTTCATTTTTAGATAGTATCAACCTTCAAA
This sequence comes from Ophraella communa, assembly GCA_035357415.1. NCBI lineage: Eukaryota > Metazoa > Arthropoda > Insecta > Coleoptera > Chrysomelidae > Ophraella > Ophraella communa. Next base: position 29,506,128 of record CM068992.1, on the reverse strand, counting down.
AGATTCGTGTAAAAATTTGACAGCTGTCGGACTATTAGTTTGTGAGATATTGCATTTTTAGTGAAGCAACTTTTGTTATTTTCAAATAGATGGAAAAAAAAGAATTTCGTGTGCTTATTAAATATTGTTATTTGAAAGGAAAAAATACAGTTGAAGCAAAAGCTTGGCCTGATAATTAGTTTCCGGACTCTGCGCCAGGAAAATCAACAATCATTGACTGGTACGCAAAATTCAAGCGTGGTGAAATGAGCACCGAAGACGGTGAACGCAGTGGACGCCCAAAAGAGGTGGTTACCGACGAAAATATCAAAAAAATCCACAAAATGATTTTGAGTGACCGTAAAGTGAATATGATCGAGATAGCTGACACTCTAAAGATATCTAAGGAACGTGTTGGACATATCGTTCACGAATATTTGGGTATGCGGAAGCTCTGTGCGAAATGGGTGCCGCGCGTGCTCATAATCGACCAAAAACAGCAACGAATTGATGATGCTGAGCAGTGTTTCCAGCTATTAAGTCGTAATAAACCCGATTTTTTGCGTCGATATGTGACTATGAATGAAACTTGGCTCCATCACTACACGCCTGAGTCCAATCGACAGTCAGCTGAGTGGACTGCGGCCGGTGAACCGCCACCAAAGCGTGGAAAGACTCAACAGTCAGCTGGCAAAGTTATGGCCTCAGTTTTTTGGGATACACACGGTATATTGTTCATCGACTATTAGGAAAAGGGAAAAACAATCAACAGCGACTATTACTGTGCATTATTGGAGCGATTGAAGACCGAAATCGCGAAAAAACGGCCTCATATGAAGAAGAAAAAAGTGTTGTTTCATCAAGACAATGCACCGTGTCACAAATCATTGAAAACGATGGCAAAATTGCATGAATTGGGCTTCGAATTGCTTCCTCACCCACCGTATTCTCCAGATCTAGCCCCCAGCGACTTTTTCCTTTTCTCTGACCTGAAGAGAAAGCTCGCGGGAAAAAAGTTTGGCTCTGATACTGAGGTAATCGCCGAAACTGAAGCCTATTTTGAGGACAAACCGAAGGAGTACTACAAAAATGGTATCGAAAAGTTGGAAGGTCGCTATAATCGTTGTATCGCCCTTGAAGGCAACTATGTTGAATAAAAAAAATGAATTTTGTCAAAATATTGTGTTTTACTATGGTAGACCGGGGACTTTTCAGCCGACCTGTTAGATTCACTTTACCACTGCGTATTAAGTTAAATTTCGTCTTACCAATGCACTCCAACATTACGGATTCATATGGATTTGACCAGTAATTCATTCTACTACGGGCTATACTAGGTATAAAGCACTTTTTATTCACTCTGTGATGGCCAATTGAGCTTTTGGAGCTCTATCTTCACGACCAGGTATTAAGGTAATTTTATCTTAAACTTATACTACTATTCTGATGTTGGACTCTGCCTACTTCTAAAAATTGATCTTGGAGCTATATTGGTTTTGCAATACTTTTTATTTATTATATAGTTGCATTATTAAAGCTTTATTAAACCACAGCACAACCATGTAGGTTTCGTCTATGACTATCTTCTACTAAATATTGACTTTGGAGCTATACCCAATGTATTACACCCGTACTAATTAAGAGAGATTGCGGTTTTACCCAAATCTGCTACTAAATCTAGAGCTTACATATCTATTAACAAACCATGTATATCTGACTGAAAGTGCTTATTATTCAATCTATTATTGTTTATTGAGCTTCCAGCTTTATCAATTTAATCCATCACCACATGTCACTACGCTTATAGAGCTTTATAAAATGTATATCGCATTTGGAAGTAGCTTTTATTCATTTTATAATTGCTAATTGAGCTTACAGCTCTATCAATGCACTGTACCACCCTCAGAGTAATAAGTAAACATAGAGTAGGCATATCCCCTACTACTTGTCGTCGAGACAGATTTGTTTACCAGAAGAGCATTGCCAAACGTTGTGTTTTGTAAGTACAAAGTAGGAAACAAAAACGTTATAATATAAAAAAAAGAGAAAAAAAAATCTATTATTTGAATTTAAGTTATCTCTTCAACCAAATAAATAATTAAAAATAATTTCATGCATTGTATTATTTCGTGTTGTTTATTTGACGAACGTCTCTGACTTGGTCGTCAACCACACACACCGAATGATGGTGGTGGTGAAGCGCGTTAAACAGACCGTTTTGTTGCATTTTCACCTGTTGTTGTGTTGTCCCGATGTGCATATATATACTCACACACATTCACATATTATAATCCACTATCCACTAGTGCAGGTGCCGTCGTCCATATTCTCCACCTGCGCTTTTTAGTCTCGTCTCCTTTACAGACGTTCACTCGTTACATTTTTTTACGAATTTATAAAAAAAATAAATAAAACAAAGTGATTTCTTAACGTCTCATATACGGGGCGAACAATTGTTAAATTCCAACTGTTTTTAGAGTGGGAGTGGGTACAAAATGGGGATATTTAGGGATATTTAGCTTCTTAAGATTTACCAAGAACAATAAATAACTGCACAGTTAAACTAAACTTCCACTATTTATTTGAAAAATTCGCTTTAAAATCAATTACAGCTGTTTCGCTATAACTAGCATCGTCAGATTGACATATTGAAATTACATGTTGTTTGTTTGTAACTAGGTGCTTGATGTTGTTAAGGAGTTAAGGCTAGACCAAGTAAGGAAGTAATAAGACATAACAATATTAAAGCCTAGATGTTATTAGCCCTAAGGGATTATCCTGGATGTATTTCCCTCTAAGATCAGTATAACTGTGCAATGATATAGAAAAACCAGGAAAAAACTATATCATGCTGATCTTTACAATAACTTAATATATTTATGTTACTATAATGTCTTATCTATGTATAAAATGAAGACTCAATCAAAGTAAACAGTTTAATAGTGGAGAACTTCCAAGATTTATTTGTTCATTAACTACTTTAAACTGTTGATCTGCTAGATGTCTTTTAATTTCAAGTTCTTCTAGAAAATCTAAATTTTGTTTTTTATCACAAATGTGTAGTATATGAATGTCATTGGTGTGTATAAGTGAGTTTGGATGTTCCAGTAGGTGTTTTGCATAGTTCGACTTATCTGGTTGTTGTAATCTATATGCTCTTAAGTATTCATTAAATCTTACTTCAAAATTTCTTTGTGTTTGACCTATATATATTGCATTACATTTTGGACAATTAATTTTGTAAACACCAGATTTTTTTAATTTTGGTAGTTTTGTTTTTACATTTAACAATTTTGTTCCAATACTATTTTGTGTTTTAAATGATGTTCATGCTTATGTTGCCGAAGATAATATTTTTGAAATTGCATTGGAAATATTTCCACAATATGTAATACTTTTATAGCTTTTAATTTCTTTAGTTTGTTTTGAAAGTATTAGTTCTAGTGACATTTTTTGTTCTTTCTTATTAATTAATTTATTTATCAAATGTATTGGATAGCCATTAGATGTAGCTATTTGTTTTATGATCTCAATTTCTTTATTAAAATTACTTTTGTTCATTGGAATTGAAAATGCTCTATGTATCATGGAATTATAAGCTGCTAATACATTTGATAAATAAATTAATTAATAAGAAAGAACAAAAAATGTCACTAGAACTAATATTTCCAAAACAAACTAAAGAAATTAAAAGCTATAAAAGTATTACATATTGTGGAAATATTTCCAATGCAATTTCAAAAATATTTTCTTCGGCAACATAAGCATGAACATCATTTAAAACACAAAACAGTATTGGAACAAAATTTTTAAATGTAAAAACAAAACTACCAAAATTAAAAAAATCTGGTGTTTACAAAATTAATTGTCCAAAATGTAATGCAGTATATATAGGTCAAACACAAAGAAATTTTGAAGTAAGATTTAATGAACACTCAAGAGCATATAGATTACAACAATCAGATAAGTCGAACTATGCAAAACACCTACTGGAACATCCAATTTCACTTATACACACCAATGACATTCATATACTACACATTTGTGATAAAAAACTAAATTTAGATTTTCTAGAAGAACTTGAAATTAAAAGACATCTAGCAGATCAACAGTTTAAAGTAGTTAATGAACAAATAAATCTTGGAAGTTCTCCACTATTAAACTGTTTACTTTGATTGAGTCTTCATTTTATACATAGATAAGACATTATAGTAACATAAATATATTAAGTTATTGTAAAGATCAGCATGATATAGTTTTTTCCTGGTTTTTCTATATCATTGCACAGTTATACTGATCTTAGAGGGAAATACATCCAGGATAATCCCTTAGGGATAATAACATCTAGGCTTTAATATTGTTATGTCTTATTACTTCCTTACTTGGTCTAGCCTTAACTCCTTATCAACATCAAGCACCTAGTTACAAACAAACAACATGTAATTTCAATATGTCAATCTGACGATGCTAGTTATAGCGAAACAGCTGTAATTGATTTTAAAGCGAATTTTTAAATAAATAGTGGAAGTTTAGTTTAACTGTGCAGTTATTTATTGTTCTTGGTAAGATGAACTTCCAAAAAGTAGAGGTTAACACAATCAATATCTTAAGATTTGTTACAGAACTATTCTAAAGGATTATTTATAGAGTAATGGGGGTGCAAAATTACCGATCAATGAAGGGCAAATAAAGAAGCTCTACAAATTTTCATAATAACAATCGATATGATTTATTGTTTTAGATGCAATAATAATATTAATAGTTGACTATTTTCACTTATTGATCTTTCATTGAATTAGCTCATATAATATGAGAGATGACAAGTTAAATGAACCGGAGTACAACGTCGTTCCCTAATCTATTATTTAGGGCGCCAGTTTTTTATAGGCCGGTAACTGGAGCAGCAATCTTCTGCTCGTCAGCAATCAGAATAATTTAAAAATAAAATAGAAAAATTTAACAGGTCGAATTTTTCACTTTTAAAATCTTTTGGAAGACCCTAACTGTTTCCAGGCGGAAGTAGGTATGCTGTACCAGGCCATAGCCGTCGACAACGGATGTACCCATGGGCATGGGGGTCTGTAGGTTATAGGTAGTTATAAAAATTCTTTTATGAGACAGGTTGGAAATATAAAAAAAATATTGGTAGAAAGTAACAAGTTCATCTTGGTGTATATTTCAAGTCCCAACTGCTTTGAAAGCCATAATGTTAAAGGGTTTTGCAACAGATCGCTCATAATCGATTTACAGGGTGTGCCAAAAAAGGTAACTGCGTTCTGGGATATGTAAAGGATTGGTAAGGACAGATTATAAACTAACGAAAAACAATGCGTTGAATTTTAAATGGTTTGGTACATTTTACAAATTGACGGTTTGCTAAGGGCATATTATAAACTAACATAAAAAAATGGGTTCGGTTTATTGTAAATGGTTTGGTACAGTTCAAAATGTTTTGACAGTTCAATCTCGCGAGATGTATTGTAAATTAACGGCGTTTAGAATCTTAGGGTTGTATATAAACGATATTCGTATTTATGCTTTTGATTTTTACTTGTGCCTTGTGCCAGCTTTTTGTTAGGGCATGCGCTGGAATATTTCATCGTTGGTGATCCTTTATATCCATGATATTCGCAGCATCCGTCTCTACAGATACATTTCAAACGCTTCTATTTTCTTTACAGTAGGTATGTGAATTTAGTGTTCAGCTTTCCATATAGTAGGACAGAGAAAACGTATCATTTGATCATTCAAGTTCTCAGTTCCCAACTCAGAACGATTTCATACTCAAGAAGATTTTTGTTCAACCTGTATTTTCCTTTTCGAGTTGCGCTTTCTATTAATATCCAAGATACTTTATTGAGGTTACTCGTTCGACTGTTTATCCCTTGACACGCAGGTGTACGATTATTGGTAGAAAATACCTATAGTTTGGTCTTGGAGACATTGAGATACAATCCAAGTGAACTACGGAATCTATGATGCTTTGTAATTCTTATATATCGTTGGCTCTTATAACCGTACCTGATAATGTTTGTTGGGAATCCATTGATCTTGATTTCACCCTGGACAGGAGTGGAGATAAGACAATTCTGTCGAACACTACTACCGACGTTTGACTCCTATAAAATTCTAATATGAAACATACATCTTGTTCGTCAATCTTCTGATGATTAACACAGTCAAACGACTTTCGATAGTCTATGCTAATGTCTGTACAAACTGAGTGTTGCCCATGATATTAGCATTTTAGCCTATTATCATTTTTCAATTTTGAATTATTATGCTGATTTCAAAACCCCGAATAATATCTTTCCTTCGATATTGATTAGCATCATTATTTATTAATTGAAAGGGGTTTGGAAATATTCTATCAGTGGTCTTCTCCATTATTGGAGACATTTTCTGCATCATTCAAATCAGCATTCTAAAAGTTAAGGTTTGTCTGCTGGACGAAAAAAAATGGTTTTTAAAAGTATTTAATGAAATGCGTACGCTACTGTAGGTCGCACATACCGATTGGCAGTTGCGAGTAGATACCACCACTACCACTAACAAAACAACCTGCAGCGGCATCAAGGTCGACTATATATTTATCTTAAAGATTTGTCCCATGTTTTTCAAAAACGGACCTACTCAAAAACTCGATAGAATCATTTTGTGTGTGATAAGATTTTAATCTTACATACTTTTGTAGATAATATTTACAAGATTTAAGGTAAATTTGTGCATGTAAGCATTAAAATTTGATGTGAGATTATTGTATTGACGAATACAGAGTTTTTAAAAACGTTTTCAGTTAATTTTTTTTGGATTTATTTAATGTCGCCCGAACCACGTTATAAAAGCGACACCGCTACTAAACATGTTAAATGTGGTTAAATTACAAGAACGATAAACATTTACCAGGATTGCCTAATCGGCCTGATTTGTCCGCCAGCTGTGTGACGTCACTGCAGTCATTACAACGTTTACCATATAAATGCATGGAAATAATAGGAATTAGACAGTATTTTTATGATTTCTGAATTACTAACGTACCACTATTTGGATTTTTAAGATTAAACACTTATAATTTATAATAAATATTCCCATAAAATCGTTTTAATACTTACATTTAATTAGTTTATTGAATATTATTTGGGAAATAGGTAGAGTAAAGAAAACACTATTTCAAACAAATTTAGTTCTATTTTTATTTTAAAAAATACATTCAAATAAAGTTATTATTTCACAAAATCATACCTAAAACTAGTGTTTTTTGACAAACAAAGAAACATAATAAACAATTTGCAGCATATTACTAGTACAATCCGTGAATATTTTATGGAGCGACATAATATGTATTCTATAAAGAATTTTTAATTACAAATTTAAAATTAACAAAAAATACTACATATTAAAAAAATAGTAAGTAAGTAAACTATCTCACTAAAAACGTAAAATAATAATTGAATATTAACGTTGACATTCAACGATACTTACCAAGCAATGTCCAGCCAAGCAGTGTAACACATGAAATTTAAAAGTCCGAACTGGAATTTAAAAGAACAGTTTTTTAAATATTTTTCACAAAAATGCAACGTACACTAATGTATCCACAATAAATACCAGTCAAAATTTTGAATATTTTTACAATAAATCTAAAAACGACGATTGAAAACGACCTAAAATGCATTGTCAAGATAGGAATAATACGGCCGAGGACTGCAGTGACGTCACAGGCCACCACGTGCGATCGATTTTTTGGCGAACGTACGTCTTATGGGATTAAGCAATCCTGGTAAATGTTTATCATTCTTGGTTACATTATAAATTTATAAATTATCTACATTTTGAACTTTATATATTGCTTATTTCAATGTCTGCTAAAAAAATTGATTGTACTAACCCTTACTTTTAAAGTGTTTGCTTTGATTGAGTCTTCATTTTATACATAGATAAGACGTAATTGTAACACAAATATATTAAGTTATTGTAAAGATCAGCATGATATAGTTTTTTCCTGGTTTTTCTATATCATTGCACAGTTATACTGATCTTAGAGGGAAATACATCCAGGATAATCCCTTAGGGCTAATAACATCTAGGCTTTAATATTGTTATGTCTTATTACTTCCATACTTGGTCTAGCCTTATAACTACCTAATAAACATCAGGTACCTAGCTACAAAAATAAATAGTAACTTCAATATGTCAATCTGACGATGCTAGTTGTCTAGCGAAACGGCTGTCATTGAGTCTTTTAAAAAAGCAGTTTTTAAATAAATATTGGAAGTTTTGTTAAAACGAAGAGTTGTCTGCTAAAAACTTTAGGTTGTCGAAGTTGCATTTGTGTCCAAGAAGGTCGAATATGTTTTGGGATAAGTTGAATTTAGTTAAATTTATTGTACTAACCCTTACTTTTTGGAAGTCCATCTTACTAAGAATAATAAAAAAACACTTAGTTTTAACTCAACTTCCAAGTTTAATTGAAAAATTAGGTTTAAAATCACAATTACTACTGTCAATCTGCTAGTTTTTAGCTGTAATTGTGATTTTAAACCTAATTTTTCAATTAAACTTGGAAGTTGAGTTAAAAAAAAGAGGTTTTTTTATTATTCTTAGTTGAATTTAGTTCTTACCGAATTGTATTTTTCTATCCTATTAGGATATGTTTCACTGTTATATTGGTTTGACATTGATTACAAATTGGGGAGTTTTCTTTAGTAATTAAGTGGAGATTTGTGTGACGAGTGTGTCCGATTTGTTATGAATTAATCAGTAGTAACACTTTTGGAAACAATTAAAGAAACTATCCATATAACATTCCTTTTGACATCTACAAATAACAATTTAATACATATAAATTGGCTAATTCAATGAGGCTCACTAGCGACTTAACGACAGTGTAAAGAGCCATGCAACAAAACCAAAATATTGATTCTTACATACACATATACAAAGACCCGTCATTCAAGGTTAAGGGAGAAAAAGGGGACCTGCTCTACGAACCTATTGTGTGATTTGAATCATACCCCGATAAAATGAATGAGTGAATGAGTCACCGAGGAATAGTGTCGCAAGAGCGGATGGATTATTTTATCATTGAAGAATGTTTCACAACATTGTGAATTATTTAGACGCGTAATTGACAAACTGATAAAGTTATTACGTCAACTTTGATATCTGTTAGATATGAAACAGGTGTTGCGTCAACACGATTGTGTCAAAATTAGAGTCAAATCAAAAGTACCTAACTTCTTCCAGGCAAACTTAAAAAAACCTACATAAATAAAAAAAACTTGTTCTTCAAGCAGCCGAAAAATGCATCTTTATGTACAGGGTTTTTCATTATAATATGACCTGCACTGGAAATACAAAAAAAATCGAAATAAAACCATTATTTCATCTGTACCGACAAAAAATGTAGCAACAGTCTAAATTTGTATAAAGTGTCCAATAAAATGCATCTTCAATATTTTACATGGGCACCCTCAATTTTTACATCGTTTTGAGTAGTCCTGAATTTACTGAATACAAATATCTGACATAGTATGGAATTAGTTTGGTTCTACAGGGTGCGGCAGATGAACGGTCAATTAGAGATATCTCGAGAACTAAAGGTATCTGAAATATGAAAATTGGCATGAAGGGGTTTTGAATAATGAGCTATTCAATGAAAATATTGCCGTCACCATTCTACTTCCGGTTATACCGGAAGTCGCACATAACTTTGTTATTTTTAATGGAAGACCCTGTATATTTTTAAATTTTAGGAATATTTACGTTATTCTGAACATTTTTTGTTGATACTTCCCTATACCTATCTTGAACCGTTTGAGTTGTAATGTTTTTTATATGAAAATGACACTTTTTTACCATGTACATAAAATTCAATATCCTCTAATGTAATTTGAATAAAAGTTTAAATTTCTCAGGAACTATTTAGCACATACCGCTTTATCGTTTACACTGTCAAGTTACCTTTTTTATTATGCAGGGTGCTGTCAAAATTGGAATAAAAACGGAATCCACAATCTTCGCGTACCTTTTTTTTTCAAATGGGACACCCTGTATGTGATTATTTATTTTAGAAGAATACGCTGTCCACTATCGATATGTATTACTATTCCCTATACCTATCTCCTGCAGTTTTCAAATAAATCAGCTTTATACATTTTTGTCACAAAAAATTAATTTTCTTATAGGCTATGTGGTAATAATTTATTGAGTTAAACATTGAACAATTATACAAATACTATCAAAGATAATAAGGCACTAGCTCGTTAATGCAACAAATGTTCAAAGTGTTGCCCATCAACTTCCAAACATTTATGGACTCTTTTAAGCAGATTCTCATTAGTAGCTCTTGATAGTGATTCTCCATCTATTTCGTTAAAAACGTAAAGGACTTTGCTTATCATATTTTCCTTAGTAGTGACAGGTTCAGAGAATACCTTATTTTTACCATATCCCCAAATATAGTAATCTAATGGTGACAATTGTGGGGATCTTGGTGGCCAGAGAAACGGACCTTTGTTAGCTATCCATCTATCATTGAATATTCCATCAAGCAATGTACCTACTCCTCGAAGATTGTGAGCCGGTGCACCATCTTGTTGAAACCAAGCTTCGTTAGCCTCATTATTAGGTAAAGCGTGCATTGCTGGTACAATTACTTGCCGTAAGATGTTGCAGTAACACTCTCCGTTTAAATTTTCGTCATAAATCATGAGAGCGAATATCTTATTATTTTTTACAGCACAAAAAACATTAAACGAAAAGGATACTTGAAATTTACTATCCCATGTGACTTGAGGATTTTCGTCACTCCAGAAGTGACTGTTATGGCGGTTAAACAAACCATTTTTAGTAAACTTCGATTCATCACACCAAATAATTTTTTTTGTAAAATCTTCATCTTCTTGGCATTTCATTAAAATCCATTCACAAAATTCTACACGTCTTACATAATCTCCAGGATGTAAATGCTGAGCTAGTGTATACGAATAAGGGGTCCAATGATGTTTTTTAAAATTCTGTGAATTGTTCTAGTCGACACCTCTAACAGTTTCTCACATTCCCTTAAGGATGAATTTGGATGAGCTGCAAAATATCCCAGGATGTCTATTTGTAAATCCTCATTATCGACATGGGTCTTGGGCTTATTTGTTTTACTTTTAAACTGACCAAACTGGGAACAGTTGTGTAGCAAACGTTTAACAGTTTTATGATTTGGTCGAGGCTTTTCAGGATATCTCTCAGCAAACACACGGCAAGTTCTGGATACTATTCTGTTATACTCACCGTGAATCATAATTAAATTTAAAAAATCATCATTTTGTATATCCTAAATGTGCCATTATTATTAGGTTAAGGAAATTAAAGGCAAACTATTATTACACCTTTCACACAACGGCATACAACAAGGTGACTATTAAACAATAACAATAATTGACATGTGTCAGAATATTCCATAGGCGACTTGATAAATTAATTTTTTGTGACAAAAATGTATAAAGCTGATTTATTTGAAAACTGCAGGAGATAGGTATAGGGAATAGTAATACATATCGATAGTGGACAGCGTATTCTTCTAAAATAAATAATCACATACAGGGTGTCCCATTTGAAAAAAAGGAATTACGCGAAGATTGTGGATTCCGTTTTTATTCCAATTTTGACAGCACCCTGTATAATAAAAAAGGTAACTTGACAGTGTAAACGATAAAGCGGTATGTGGTAAATAGTTCCTGAGAAATTTAAACTTTTATTCAAATTACATTAGAGGATATTGAATTTTATGTACATGGTAAAAAAGTGTCATTTTCATATAAAAAACATTACAACTCAAAAACGGTTCAAGATAGGTATAGGGAAATATCAACAAAAAATGTTCAGAATAACGTAAATATTCCTAAAATTTAAAAATATACAGGGTCTTCCATTAAAAATAACAAAGTTATGTGCGACTTCCGGTATAACCGGAAGTAGAATGGTGACGGCAATATTTTCATTGAATAGCTCATTATTCAAAACCCCTTTATGCCAATTTTCATATTTCAGATACCTTTAGTTCTCGAGATATCTCTAATTGACCGTTCATCTGCCGCACCCTGCGTAGAAAATTTTCGTTTCAAAGTCATACAGTTTTCGTTGGACCACTTTGTACGTTTAGCTTGAATTACTTCTGACGCTGAAATATTTAAAGGCGACTCATTCTGTTTTCTTAACTTGGGTTCATTTATATTATCGTCAAATAATTCGTGTATATATTGTAAGTTACAATTTGTAACAACTCTTCTGAACCGCAATTACTTGGTTGGTCTACCCACTTGGGATAATCAAATAATAAATAAATAAATTGTGTGTGGTACACAGATGGGTCCAAGATGGATGATAGGGTTGGAATGGGAGTAGGGGGGCCGAATTCCTTGGAAACTATCTTTCATGTTAGTGTCCAGGAGTGTCTCCGTAGAGGCACCCAAACAGTAAACATCTATATCCTTACAGAGAGTCAGAGTGTTTTCATATCTGAATTGCTCCAAGTTACACTAGTATCATCTGCAAATGGAGTAATTTTGCCATTAATCTTTATGTCAGTAATATCATTAATAAATAAGGCGAAAAGAATTGGACCCAAAACCGAGCCTTGAGGTACACCACTATCAATCAGCAGGCTTTCAGAATGTTTACCATTTGTGCGCACCAGTTGTCTCCTATTTGTTAGGTAGGAACTAAACCACTCCAAAGAAAGACCACGGATGCCATAAAATTTGAGCTTGTTTTTCAAAATCTTATGGTTAACACAGTCAAACGCTTTAGCAAAATCACAAAAAATTGAAGTAGTGAACAGTTTATTGTTTAGTGAAGTATATACATCTTCAAGAACAGAAAACATTGCATCACTAGTACAGATGCCCGGAAGGAACCCAAATTGATGTTTCGTCAGAATATTATTTTTATGAATAAAAGTCATTAAACGGTTTTTTATTAGCCTTTCAATTATTTTCGATAAGGTTGATAACAAAGAAATTGGTCTGTAATTAGAAGTTTTTATCGCCGCCTTTATGAAGTGGAACAATTACAGCCGTTTTCAGACAATCAGGGAAAATACCCTCTTCAAAGGAATCATTGATAATTAAGGTTGTTAACATGTTTATTGCAACCTCAGCAATATTTAAGAAAATTCTTGAGGACAAGCCGTCAAAACCACAAGTACCTTTTTTTCGATGCTGTTTATAGTATGCATTAACTCAAATTTATCTGTTGGCCTGAGAAAGAAAATATTAGTGATATTTTTAGAATAATTAAGGAAAGAAAGAGTATCTGAATTCCGAATCAATAAACAATAATGTCACTTTCTGACAAACCAATCATGCATGGCCAACTCATAATAATTATTTGTAAACGTTAAAATATCTACCAAATTAATACTTTGATGAAAAAATAAAAATATCTAGAAAACTGATAACTTTAGGTACCTATAGGGAGTACTTCATACAATTTGAAGTATAATATTAGTACTTTTCGATATTGATATAAAATTACCAAGAAAATAATGTACTTGCATTTTGACTTACCCTGTATTTAATTTAACGAAAATTACGAAAACGAATATGTTTTATAATTTTTAACTTAATAAAAATCTATGGTTGCACAAAATCAATGCTCTTATACTCCTTTTTAATTATACAGGGAGTTAAACTTAATACGATTTTCAGGTACTATTGGTTAAATACCCGGTACCTATAACAAAATAAAACTTTACATTGTTGTGATGTAAGTTTGGTGTGCCACCATCTTATGGTACACCCTGTAAGATTGTAACTAATTTTAAAATGTAGAGTTTAAAGCTGCTTACAATTTTTGTCAATAACTTTTTGTGGAATTTTTACTATAACAGATCTATTGAGCTTCCTCACACTAATCAATCTGTATAGTATGAAATTCAACTTTAAATATGTAAATAAATTTTGTATAAAATTCCGACGTCTTTTGACAGATACTAAGTGGTTGCTAGGGGAGCCGTGCGTTTTCTTTACCGTGCGTTATAAGACATCTTACATTGATTGAGGACTGTGTGTTCATCATCACATGTCATTAAATTCATAGTTTCAATATGTTTATCTTAGTGTAGTTTTGAGTTAAATAAAGCCATATTTTTGTTGGTTTTCTTCGTAGACTATTACCATAGTTTTCTTCGTTTAATATTTGGAAGAGGAAGAGTATATCCGATATTTTATTTCGATATTTATTGTTTGGGATTTCTTATAACACAGTACTTCTCTAAAATAACTAAATTTTAAATGAGCGATATTTTTATTTTTTAAATATTGTGTTGTTATTACTGACGAATGAGGACATTAAAATGTATGACGTGCAACGCTTTTTGTTTTAATTTTAGTGTACAATTTAAAGTATGTCATTTTGTAAATCGGATTACGAGAAAAATGAACAAAAAGTAGAATTTGAAATGTCAATGTCATCTTAGCAACAAATAAAACCAATGAGTAGTTTTATTTGCTATTTTATTTATTTTTATTTACCTGTGGTTTTAAAGCATAAAATCATTTTACCATGTGACAATAATGGTTGCTGTATGGCTTTACTTTTCCATATCAATGTTTGACGCTTCGGTTCCACAATCTTAATGAGACAATAATATGTCATTAAATTCCCGGTTCAATTCAAACGCTTCAATCACTGTCCGGATAAACACAAATAAACACAAGCGAAAATGGTGGGGTTTGATGTGGGTTACAAGCAATAAGCCGATGTTCCGTATCTATTTTATTTTTTCATTGGAGCCTTCCCTTAGACCATATACAAATAGACGTCAATTTTCTGTCCTTGTTGTGAAGCCAAAATAACTTTTTGTTGTGTTCTATAACTATATGTTTACAAACAAATCCATGCCCTGGGCACTCTCCTCAAATGACAGGTCCACGTTTAGTAGTTAATGCTCAGGTCACGGAAGTCGCCACTATCGAAAATAAAATCACAATCAACAGGAAATCCGTTAATGACATAACAATTCTGAATTTAAATGTTGTCAACAATATTGTTTGACAGTTTGTATTGTATTTTCTCGTTAGTAGATATATTTTCCAGCTGGAGTTTTTGTACTTGTGTGATAGATAGTATTGTATTTTCTTAGTAATTATTGTATTTTCTCGTTAATAATTATATTTTCTACTTAGTATTTATATTTTCCAGTTAGAGTTTTTGCAGTTATTTATTAAAATATGGTTTTATGTGTTCTGTTACGGGTTGCCTTTATAAAAATAACTATAAAAAAGTGCATTGTTTACGAAAGGATCCACAGGTAAGAATTTGGTTTTTTAAATCTTGAGCGTATACCTATTTATTAGTATATTATGATGTATATTATATTATTTCTATGTTACATTAAATTTGTAGATCCGAATAAAATGGTGTGATGTTTTAAATAGACCAGATTTGGTTAATGTAGCTGGAAATGACCGTTATATATTTAAAATCTGCATTGACCACTTTACAAAAGACTACTTTTTCTCACAGAATAGAAATGTTACCAATTTATAATTAGATGATGTGCCTACTCTAAAACTTCCAGGTAAGAGAATAATTTTAAAATTTTGATTGTGAATTAAAGCAAAAACTTTTTTAAATAACAGGAACCTACAAATAGGGAAGTTGAAATACCTTACTATTATAGGTTAATGTACAATTTTATTCTCAATTTCTAATTATGAGTTTTATATTGACAACTCAGTTTTATAATATTTAATATTTCTTTTTCAGAAACCAGCATCTCTCATTGTTCTGATGATCCTCTAACAACAGAAGGTACTCCCAGGACACCAGAAAACAAGAAAAATAAATTTGACTCCTAATTGTAATAAAATTATTTTGCAAAAATAAAGAATTATTACTTATTTTATTTTTATTTCTATATGTCATACCAAATTGCTAACAATATTAAAATACTTTAAAAATATTTTGAAAAATATATTTATTATATTTATCAGAATATTTTTAAAATATTTTAATAAAAATATTTTAAATTAACCAATAAAATAAAAATACAATTATATAGTTTGTGCTCAGGTCACGAGCGGCGCTGTAAACACGTTTTTAAAAAACCGTTAGAGTCGGCTATCTATAAAGTTCTTTCTAATCTATGAACAAATCCACGTTTGAATAAAACTTCTTCGGTTGTTTTCGTATATCTTCGACTGCACTGTCTCTTATAGCATGGAAATTTGCGAATCATATGTAAACATTAATCTTACCCTGTTCATAAACTATTTGTGTTACTGTTTTCGTTGTATTAATTTTGGGTTAAAGTTATGATTTAAGAATTTTGATTAGAGTTAAAACCTTGTTAGGTACCTATTAAAAGACCTTTGCGCTGCTGGTATTTGTTGTTTGTAAACAGTACTGCCCACACACCTCATCCCGTAGCTCCACGAACTTCATGCGACAATGAGAGATAATATTGGCTTCAGTATGTTGTTCAGAAAAATGACGTCACAGCCAGTCTATTTGTATATGGTCTAAGGTAGTAGGGAATATGCCTACTCTATGTTTACTTATTACTCTGAGATTATTCTCAAGCAATAATGTATCACTTTTCTTAATACATAAATGTGATTATTTCAAACAACGAAAGTTGTCCTTATTTTCCGAATACACCTCGTAAACCGTTGAAATTCTACTCGTAATTTAATTATTTCTTCTCGATTGTCGAGCAGTATATTTGGAAGTTATCCGATAAATCTGAATACTAGTAGTAAAAAGTGAAGAGAGGGGCATTTGTTGTGTGCGAAGGAGGCGGTTAGGTTAAATATCGAGTTGTTCTTCTTCTTTTCTTCATCCGAACGACGACATGATCGGTCGTTGACCACTTGGTTGACCTGATCGGTGAACCGAACACACAAATATATACTCATCGCGTTTACCTACGAGAAGAATCGAGAGACACTGGCGCTACTCTTGTATTATACCATTTTAATATTTTGTGGCAACATAAGAATCACTCACGTCCCTTTTTTTTAGATATTTCTGTTTTCGGAAGATTGTCTAGACTGAAGACAAATCAAAATTCAGTTTGTTTTTTATACAAATTTATACAATATTTAATGAAGATAGGTATGCTCAAGTAATTTTAATTTTATCAATTTTTATTTGTTGGGGAATTTGGTGTGAATTCGTTCGCTTTAAAGCGAAGACCTTGAACCTATTTACTCGGAAAGACCGTGACGTCACCACGCTAGGCTTTGTCGCATCTACGGAGTGATGTCATTATAGCACACACACACAAAAAAAATATAGAGTATTTTTCGTTTTTGAGACTTGTTTTGACGTGACGACTGACGACGTTCAGTCAAGGTGACTTTATTGATGCAATTTGTTTTTTCAATGTGATAAATTTTAGTGGCGTGTAGAAAATAGGTATTTATTCAAGAAAATAATAAGAAAAAAAGATAAATAAATCGACCTCTAACTTTAGATTTTAATTCTCTAAACGTGAACAAAACGGGAACAGAACATTGTAAAGAAAAAGCATGTTTTAATAATGAGCTCAATAAGGCAATACAAAAAAATTAACAAAATTCATATTCGGATATCCAGTCGGGTCCTGGACGTCCAATCTGGATAGGCATGTGATTTATTTTTGAATATATACAGTGTTAGTATAAAATATGGAACACGCAAACACTTTATATTAAATATTAAAATAATAATAATAAATAATGATATTAAAAATTGCTAAAAATGTAGGTTCAAAGTAAACATAATAGTGCAGTGGAATTACCTTTTTTTCATGACTTAAGTCCGAATTGAGGTAGCTAAGTGGAAAGGGGTAGGTTTGATAAATACAAATCGAAAGGCGACCATCCAAGATCTTAGATGCGTGCAAGGGGTGCGTGGTAGGGGTGGAAAGGGGGTGAAAACGGTTTTTTGCAATTTGCAGTGTAAATACGCATTTTATTGAAAAAAGTTAAATGTAAAAGTTGTAGATAATAAAAAAATCGACAACTTTTGTCTGAAACATTTTTTCACATAACCTAAAAATAAAGGCTAAAAAAGCGAAAAACCATAATTTTCGTTTTTTATTTTTTACTCAACGAAAAATCAATATTTTGTTATGAAATGCAATACAGTGATAGCTTTTTGTATCCCAAAAAAGTTGCTTTTTTTTATTTACGATAACTCAATTTTTTTTCGACATATTAACGATTTTCGAAAAAAAGACCTCATTTTGTAACGGCTCCCTAGGTCCGAATTTTTATTTTAGACGCCTCTTGAAGGTCTCATTTTTTTCGTAATGACTTTAATTTTCATAAACAATAATAAAAAGTACTACTCCTAGCAAAAAAAATCGTTTAAAATCGAAAAAACTGAAAAATTCCCAATTTTTCACGCGTATCTTTTTCCTACCCTTCTACACGTTATATTACTCTCAAAAATATTTCATGTACATGCATTTAATTTATGACACCTTATTGCAGTTTGTAGGATTAAAATAAAGGAAATATGGACGTCTATATTGATTAAAAAAATAAAAAAAATTATTTTATACGTGCATACGATGAATTATACAAAGAAAGTACAATTTTACTGTTTCTTATTTTTAATTATATCTCGCCCTTTTGACTTGCGAATTACATTCTTCTTCCTATTGTACTTCTACTTCATCGTCATCTTCATCATTTTCGTCTTCATTTTCATCATCTCCGTCTTCATCTTTATCATGTTCGTCTTCATCTTCATTATCATTTTCTGATTCTTCTTCGTCAGATTCAACATTTTCTTCCTCTTCTAGCATGCGATTCTCATCGGCAATTTCTGTGATTGATTGCTCGATATTGGTACAATCATTAACGCCGTAGCAATTCGAGCATAAGCACTTTAAACCGTGTTTTCGACAACTGCATCTTGAAGAACTGCAACCTTTTTTGCAACTGCAGGAAATTTTTTTTAGCAGACTGTCTGGAATTAGCTGAAATATTTTTGAGAGTAATATAACGTGTAGAAGGGTAGGAAAAAGATACGCGTGAAAAATTATGAATTTTTCAGTTTTTTCGATTTTAAACGATTTTTTTTGCTAGGAGTAGTATTTTTTATTATTGTATACGAAAATTAAAGTCATTACGAAAAAAATGAGACCTTCAAGAGGCGTCTGAAATAAAAATTCGGACCTTGGGATCCGTTACAAAATGAGATCTTTTTTTCGAAAATCGTTAATATGTCGAAAAAAAATTGAGTTATAGTAAAAAAAAATTCTACTTTTTTGGGATATAAAAAGCTATCACTGTACTGAATTTCATAACAAAATATTGATTTTTCGCTGGGTAAAAAATAAAAAACGAAAATTATGGTTTTTCGCTTTTTTAGCCTTTATTTTTAGGTTATGTGAAAAAATGTTTCAGACAAAAGTTGTCGATTTTTTTATTATCTACAACTTTTCCATTTAACTTTTTTCAATAAAATGCGTATTTACGCTGCAAATTGCAAAAAACCGTTTTCACCCCCTTTCCACCCCTACCACGCACCCCTCGCACGCATCTTAGATCTTGGATGGTCGCCTTTCGATTTGTAATTATCAAACCTACCCCTTTCCACTTAGCTACCTCAATTCGGACTTAAGTCATAAATTGGTCACTTTTTCACGTAATTCCACTGCACTATAACCTATCACTTACCTGTTGTAAATGCGGCAATTATACTAAACTTGAGAATATTTTCGAGTTAAATAAACATTCTTAAGATAATTTAAAACACAAAAAATTTAAATTTACGATTTGGAAACTTGTTTACTAATTAATTTTATTTGACAGAATATTTAACTTTATTGTTTATTTAGTCGATTTTCATTTTTCCAAATTATAAGCTTTGTTTTTTGTAGATTTGAATAGCTAGTTTTTCGGATTGTTTTTTTTTTGTAAAAGGCACATATATTATATGTGGAAATTTAGCAAGATATAGGTTTTATAAATATTGCCAAGAATATTCTTCGAACCGTATAGAAGCGTTTTTAAAACTAGCAGGTAAACTGTACTATCCAAATAAGCTTCAATCTCCGGAATTATTATTTTGAATTTTTTTTATTTCTGTCAAATATGTTGTAATATAAAGTTTTTTTTTATATTCATTTTCCTACTTTATTCTATCTATTGTTGTTGTTAGGATAAAACTAAGTATTGAGAATTTTTCACTATTTTATTTCAGATAATAAGGTGAGCGATAACTTACCTTCAATGAAGAAAGGTCCAGTAATATTATCGTCTATTATTTCTGTCCACACATTTATTTTTTAGGGATACTGCATATGTACTTACCTCCTCCAACAGGGATTATTTCTAGGCCACATACGATATTTATGTCTATTCACTTTACCAATTAAGCAAAATGTTGCTTCATCTGAGAACACAATTTTTTTGATAAAGTAGGTACATCTGTTCTGAATGTTTTCCTAAAATTCTGTTCTGCGATCTGGATTATCTTCAGTTAATTCGTGACAAAAGTGAAATTTATATGGTTTCTGGAATTCTGGCTTATTTCAAAGTCAAGAGCTAACTGGGTACCTAGTTGAAGTTTGTGGATTTTTTTCAAGTGTTAGTACCTAATACATCTAACTTTACAATGTAATTGGTGGCGTATTTTGGGTTCATTTACTTATCATCATCAACAAATAGAATACTAAAAACACTTAGGACGCAGGTAGATTTTTAATGTGATGATTAGGTTAAGGATTAAGAATTAGGGATTATTATTTTTGCAAAACTAGTTTTATAATTAAATTACCTACCTACCCGCCTACCTAATAACATATCTATACAAAAATGTATCAATTTAAAAAAAAATAATACTTTAAAACTTGAGTAATGTTTCAAAACGAGGAAGATGCTAAATAAAAGAAGCATGTAAATAAAAAAACATGTTTTATTTTTTTTAAACATAGATTTACCATTTGTAATATTAATATTTACAAGAATAAAGTACTCTTAAAACAGAGCAATAAAATGTCAATATATATACATAAAACGGCTAAGATAAGTAACACTATGAAAATTTGTTCTGTAACGTTTTTTATTTAATAAAAATTCAAAAAATAAAATGAAACCAACCCTTATCGCCCTAGCAAACAAAGACCCCAGGTAGAAAAGAATCAACCTCTGTATATCCGGTAGGAATGGAATGTATTCAAAACGGCAGATGGCTTGAATTGTTTGAAAAATTTTCATAGTATAGTTTCTTATCGTCGTATTTATGTCACGTAGACATATTTTCATTACAAAAATACAGAAATATAATATACATCTCGCTATCACAATGGTCTGGTACTTTTCAAATACCTACATCAATAATTCTCTTTACAATTTTTTGTTTAAATCAATAAAATAATTTTGATAATATTAAATCACAACCGAAAACAATTTATTTTTCCATTTGTACTGTATTTATTTATATATAAATTTAGTATAAATAAACGTTGCAAAGAAAATCGGGTTTTCGTTGTTTGTTTGTTTTTTTTTTCATTAAGGAGATCGACTTTAACAAAATTTGCGAGTTTTCAAAACAAAAAAAAATTACCTAAACTCATCTCGTTTTTAAGATAGTTACACTGTCATGGCTATAAATTGTCTTTGTTGCAATGTATCGGGATTATCTTTGGCCTGCGCCGAACACAGATCCGGCGTCGACATGGACCTGTTGAGTTTACCATCACCCATACTAAAACTGAATATGGACACTAACGAAGTAATGCGATCAATTTCCATCGAAGACCCACCGCTTGGGTTTTCTTGTATCTGTCTATCGGCGTCTATTTCTTTGCTAACGGCGTCCGATAAAATAGTGGCGTCGTCCAAAAACACCGAATCGTCACTATCGTCGTCTTGTTTGCTTTTCTTCGGAAGGATGGATTGGACGGCTTCCTCGGTCTCCCATTCCGCTACGGCACGCCGTCTTTTTAACGACGGCGAATTACTACGTTCCCTTAACACGTTGGAACTTTTATCAAGATCTAGATAAGTAAGTTCCGAATTATAAGGCGGATGGTTTTCTTTGTCTTGGTTTTCGGCGCACTTAACACACGTTGGTTGTTGTAGAAATTCACTTGCCGAGGATTCTTGGACGGTATCGGAAGACGAATTGGCTTCCAGACAAGCTTCTTCGGCCGTTAGTCCAACCAATTCCTCGTGCTGTTGTTGTTGTTGTTGTGGCTGTAGGTTCGGGCGCGATTGGATTGGCGCCTGTGACCGATAATGGACCATATTGTAAGCCTCTTCCATGAAAATGTAACGTGCTTTTTGTAAAACCGTAGCAACAAGTAAATTCTTGTGCAAACTCACGCCGCCACGATGTGATCTACTCTGCGCGATCTTAGTCAGAGAGATACCGATTAATCTTTCAGCCTCGCTTGCCATTATTGTAAACACTTCGTCGAAACTATTAATTAAAAACGTTGTTCACAAACAATAAACACATACATACACACTCTTCGTCGTCGGATTTTCGTCTATCGCGATCCGTGCGACTTTCAAGTACTCACTAAAATGCGGAGGAGCCAGCGTTTACATGTACTTATAGCTTCACGACGTGACGTCACAACCTACTTTCAACGTGTCGTTCACCAATGAGACGCGTCCTTGCCGATTCGCGCCGGGGTGCTCCGATCGTGCGATGAGAATGCCAGCTACCTTGTATCGGTCAGAAAATCAAAAGTCACGTTGCCACGTCCGTCCGGATGTATTTAAAAACCAATAAATATCATAAAATAATAGGCATGATGACTGATTTTTAAAAACTGATCCACGATGTTTTCACGTATATACTTTATCTAAGATAAATGTTATTTTTGCAAAAAAAGAGTTTTTAAATGAGAAATTTACTTTTTAAAAATGCATTTTAAATTTGACGCCAAAACGCTAAAATAGTAATGGCGTCTATCTATGACATCATCGATTCGTAAATACCATTTATACTACACTGCGACCCGTGTGATCTGTGGATTCTGTGGTAAAAACGTCAAACTTCAAACATTTTGCAGGTTAAAAGAGGGTGGTTGAAAAAGTTTATTTTGTTTTTACTTATTTTGTGCGATTATAATAGTTATCATAGTCATGAATCCTAATGTGTATCGATGGTGTGCGATTCCACAATGTAAGAATATATCAATAAAAACTCTGAACAAGATATTTGTTTACGTTCCAATGTCAATGTCAACAATATTTACGAAAGTACGACGTCACTCTCTTCTGATTGGTGTTTCAGCTAATATGGCGGATTGTTAAAATTAGTGCTTATATTTTTACTAAAATAAATGTAATCACACATGTAATATAAAAATGAGTAAATTCTTTAGAATCTCCGTATTTTATATAATTATAACAAATCAATATTTTAGTGATTTTTACTGACTGTCATCATGCCTATTACAGTTCGTTCGCTGGATCTTTTCCCATGGCTGAAATTATTAACATATTACTTTTTGTAGTACGTCTCTTTTTCACTCACAGAAACTAAAACCCCAAAATTGAACCGTTTGTTCCAATACAGCATAATATAACAAACAGAGATAGCCATATGACGAATGTCGATGATAGGTCCCAACAAACAATCATGTGCTGGGAAACTGATGGGCCAGTGTCGGAAAGGTCGGCTAAGTGGCTGTTACCTGTAAATTAACAAAAGGCCAGTGTTGGCCCATTTGATTGTGGGCCAACAATGACGAAATGCTGTTGGCCCATGGTTGGTTAATAGTTACTTACCCGATTGTCTGGTAAATTAACGGAAGGCCAGTGTTGGCCCGTTTGATTGTGGGCCAGCAATGAAGAAATTGTGCTGGCCCATTAATGGTTAGTAGTTACTTATCCGATTGTTATGTTCAGTGTGGTATTATTGTATTAGTAAATGTTATGATAACATTTATTAATAACAACAATAGACAACTATTTTTAACAGAAATTATTTTTTGTCTTAAAAAACTGGCACCAGATTTCTCTTAATTTTTTAACCAAAATTTGCTATCGATAATATCGATTTAATGATTTTTATATATTTATTTCGTTCTTTTCAATAAAAAATATGCATTTAAATATGTATTTAAACATTATAAGATTTTATATAAAAAGTACTATTACTTTTCAATGCTTTCTTAATATATTTTTCAAATTTAAATTTGGCGCTTCTGTCATAGCAGTAGTCACTGTGTCAGAAGAGAGAGACGCAAGAGGGCAACAAGTGAACAGGCAACATAACCCCATGATACAAATATACAAGATAAGATATCGCGCATGTTTGGGGCGTGGTTAGTGACGTCACTGGAGATCAGACGCCATTGTTTACAGGTTATAATTTTAAATTTCTCCCGGAAAATACAAAATAAATTAATTAAAATGCGTTGTGCTCTTAGAACAAAAAGAAACAGGAAGGAGTCTGTCATATATTAACTTTAAGAAAAATTTGCGACGGAAGTCGGCCATCTTGAAGCTCCTTGTATGACTCATTGTTTATGTTTACAGTATGCTGTCAAAGCAATATTTGCATATAAATGTCAAAAATGAGAGTGCAAAATGGAAATATTTATGTACCTAAGCTGGTTAACAATTTCAACGTAAAAAATGCCCGTATTTGCTCAAAACATTTCACTTACGAACGAAACTTTAAACTTGAGTTGCTTGGATACACCCCAAAAAACTACCAACCCCTAAAAAAGGGAGCTATTCCGTCAAAAAACTTACCTTTACAAAGCATACCTCAAAATCTTAATAAAGAAAAAAGTGCATCTCGTAGGGAAGAACACATTAATAATAGGGAAAAAAAGTTAATGGAAACTGTTTTTAAAGAGTAAGTTAACACAGTAGAGTTAATTCCAAAATTATCGCGACAGCTACGGTTTTCCCACCTATCTTTACCGTCGACTCGAACGCTAGCGATTACCCAGTTCGAGAAATAGATTCCAGTGGCCCAGCTGCCGCTGGGACTAAGAAATACCGCACACGGAATACGCTTAGCAATTGTTCTACTAGAATTCTCCGACTGCGCTGCGGCGCGAGCCGATCGGAGATCGTCGGCGAATACCCCCACATTGCCGAATTTTACTTGAGCTGTCGCTATAATTTTGGAATCAACTCTACCTATAATATTATTTAAATCATATTTTAAGTTGTATGATAGAATGATTGTATTATGGATAAATAAAATAGGTATTTTGCTTTTGTAGAGTAGATGTTTCTGATGGTGTTGATTACGTTGATAAGACCTACAATTTATTTGAAATTTACTATCAATCTAAAAAACAATAGACCTATATTTTTATATATAATTATACCTTGCCTAATTACTTAATTATTTTACCTAGTCTACGTCTACCATCGTTCCCTTTAATTAAATATAACTTAACAATTCTCAATTTTAAGCCATACATGTATGATTTAAATTTTGTTTTGATAAATAATGTTGAATAACCAACAAATAAAAGTTTTAAACAATAAATTGACCAAATAAATATCAAATTCCTATATATTAACATTGAAACGCGCTATAGAATACCACCAATGACGTCACATGCGCAGATCGGACGAGTTTTGAACCGCTAGATATCATACCTTGTATATTTGTATCATGACAGTAACGTGTTTAAGACCAAATCCCTTCCTTTCTCCATGTATCTCAACCTAGCTTTTCCTGCGACCCCCCCTATTGGAATGAGTTTTTTTCGCAATATTTTATTTTTTCTACCACACATTAATAGAAAAAAACAGTTTATTTTAAATTAATAATAATAAAGTAATAATAATAAATATATCATTTAGCTATTAGTTAATGTACTTTCTTCAAATAAATTAATTTATTAAAAATTCAGATTTAGCGTAGCCTTCAAACTCACCCCTCCCTCTTCTGACCAGACCCGTGGTTTATGGTCGCCTCCTAACAAACTAATAATTAAAATTAATTTTTGAAAATAAATTAAAATTACTTTACAGCTGTACGTGACTTAATTTACATTCAAAAAACTAAAACGTAATTGTATAGATAATTATCAATATAATTAACTGGTAAAAAATGTAAAAATTAAGACACCTATCTCTTTATTGAATACTCATGCGCAAATATTTTTGAATTTTCCCCTTCCACTGCTAAAATATGACTACTTCTTACCATAGAACACAACGTATTGCTACCCAGGAACACCACAATTTAAATGAAAAAAACCCTTTTAGCTGTCAAAAGCTAGCTTCTATTTGCCGTATAGCCGCGGCAGCCCAGGCCATAAACCACAAAAAGGAGAAGTTTTAATTTTTATTTCGTTGGTGTACGCCGCTTGCTAGTTGTTATTGTGTTTTTCTTGTCTTTGTGTATTTAATATTAACGACTTGTGTGTGTACCTAAACTTCTCTTTGGATTTATTTTACTTTGGATTACTGATTACTTTTGTATGTCATACCAACACAATTTTATAAGGGGCACGAATATTTAGGGGGAACTACGAGAGTGGGAGTTGGTTCGCGCACGAGTATTCAATTTGTGCCATTAACGAGATGGGTCTAGTGGCATACTTTTTGAATTACAAGCAAAATAGTTTTGCATTGTAAAGCATAGGCAGAAAAAAAGTATCGAGCACCCTTAAGACGTGGCAACGACGCGATTCCGATTTGTGACCGTTGGAATTTAGGCCGCAATCCGATCGGTCGGTGAGCGATACTGGTTATACTCTTTGAGCTCATTATCTTTACACACTTGCTTTATTATGACCTTTATTAACGGTTACGATAGCGTTGAATAGTAGCGGAAGTTCATGTCAAATATATATATAAAAATTGAAATACATCTTGTGTGTGTATACGTACTACGTACGCAAGCAAGCGACCACATTTCTTTGTCTGATAAATGATAAATCTACCTACTTACTTGATCGTATTAACTTAGTGTATATAGGTATACATAAATATTTTTTTTTAATTTCATTACCAACTTGTGCGTTAGCGATGAATCATTTAAGCGTCAATATCCTTTTTTAGATCGCGTAACAAAATTGCAATTAAACTGGAAAATTCCCGCTTATAAATCTCTTTATACATACACATATAAATAAATATATGGGATGATTTCAAACTATTGCCTTAGATTATCAAAGCCAGACGTTAACACACCGATGAATCATCGTTTTGTCACGTCCTGTAAAACCAGATTAAAAAAATAATATTATTATTTCAGGCTTTAAGGTTGATTTAATTCATATTGAAAGGGTAGGTACCATAATAATAAAATAACACACTATATCCAATCACGTGATTATTTATTTATAAAAAACAAGGTATATGTTTTGTGCATTAAAAAAACTTTTGTTACATAAACAAAATTAATAAATAACAATTCGTCGAGTTAACGATAAATAAAAAATTAGCACGCTTTCTACTACTGTGATGATCGTATGTCTAATGTGTGCGGTATGCAACACGATATACGAAGCTTAGGTAGGCGTGTTGTATACTCTAAAGTTTAACGTTTTATTTTTTGTTTCAACTGTATCTGCAGTGAAAATATATTTCAGTCTTAAATAGTTGCCTAAATTAAGATAATCGACAAAATACACAAAAAGATTCAATAAAATGTTCCAAGTCAATCCACAATTTTTTTTATTTAAAGGTGTAAACAAAGTTAGTATACACCTATCTCTTTATTGAATACTCATGCGCAAATATTTTTGAATTTTCCCCTTCCACTGCTAAAATATGACTACTTCTTACCATAGAACACAACGTATTGCTACCCAAGAATACCACAATTTAAATGAAAAAAAAAACCTTTTAGCTGTCAAAAGCTAGCTTCTTTTTGCCGTATAGCCGCGGCAGCCCAGGCCATAAACCACAAAAAGGAGAAGTTTTAATTTTTATTTCGTTCGTGTACGCCGCTTGCTAGTTGTTATTGTGTTTTTCTTGTCTTTGTGTATTTAATATTAACGACTTGTGTGTGTACCTAGACTTCTCTTTGGATTTACTTTACTTTGGATTACTGATTACTTTTGCATGTCATACCAACACAATTTTATAAGGGGCACGAATATTTAGGGGGAACTACGAGAGTGGGAGTTGGTTCGCGCACGAGTATTCAATTTGTGCCATTAACGAGATGGGTCTATTGAGACTGTAACATGTTCATTGACATGTTCCGAGCGTAAAATTAATTTAATCACACGTATAATTAAATCCTGCACTTAATCATAAATGATAAACATTTTTCACTATTCCACGACTTCAAACCATTAAAAAAATACCTTTCGGACGACCAATAGACACAACCGTTTTTGAACGTTGAGAACCCGTTAAAAACTAACCAATCAGAAAGCTCGAATTCCTCCCCTAACGAAAACAAACCTAATATAATTGTAACGCAGAGAGAACTCCTTCCTTTAGCCTTCTGCCTTCAAAGAAAGAACATCATTTTGCGTATTAACGAATTCTTACCTTAGCCGTTGTAAGTACAAAATTTTTATTATTAGACATTTTAATTCATTTATCAATTTATCTTTATTACTCAGTTGAACATAGATATTAATAGCATTTCAAAATAATAATTTCTAGATATTTCCATAGATAACTAAAGCCATAATTGAACCTTTTTTATTTAGCCACGTGGCAATTCATGTTAATATGCATGTATTTTTAATATAATTAGTAATCGACATTATTTAATATTTTTAAATGAACTAATAATTAATAACTTAACGTTTAATATATATATTTTATAATACTTTTCATTAATTTAACCTTTTTGCTATTCAGCCACGTGCTGGCATGCCGAAATGCATGTATTTTCAATATATTCAGTGATCGATAGTATTTAATACTTTCAAACAAATTAACAATCAATAACGCAACTTTTGACATATACAATTTATAATATTTTTATTAAAAATAAGACTTTTTAATTAGAAACTAAGAACACACGTTCCAGAACATAGATTATAATAAATTGAACCAAGTTTTGATTAGTAACGACTCACTATTAATCATTCCTAAATTTTTTAGTTTAACCATTATCACACATATTTTATTTTATTTTATTTCATACCATTTGTTAAGTAATAAAAATATGAACATTGTTGAGTGCCCGGCAAATAAAATGATAGTAAGGAATCAAATTCAATTGCCGTCCGTTCTCCAACAATTTTCATATTCCATAATTTCTTGATACTCCTTTTCCTGATACACTATTCTCTCACAGATTTATACGGCCCCAAGTTACCGTCAAATGTAACTCCAGATTACCTCAAAAATAATTCCAAGTTACCGTTGAAACTATCGCAAACTATTAGCTCCAAGTTACCGTTGAAACTATCGCAAATTATTAGCAAGTTACCGATCTAGCTGACTACACTTGAAGTTCGAACTCTCCGGAGAAGTCCCCCAGGTCTGCCTTCCTATAGAAGTCGTCAAAATCTGTAACCAACCGAAGCCGTACACATACCGCTGTGGGAGAAATCCGAAACCCTAAGCTAAGTACCTAACCTTTTGTGGCAAAATAAATCTGAATTTCTTACTTGAGTGTTTGTTTTAAACCCACAGATTTGCTGTGTGTGGTTGCCTATCGGTATCAGTATTTTAGTTTTTTATTGTTGTGTTAAAGTAGTCAAAATATTTTTAATATTCGTTTTTTCTTTCTAGTTAAACTTTAAATTAAATAAGGTGTTCTGCTTTACACCTAGTTATTAAATTTTGTCGAATTTAAAGCAGTGGCGCCCTCACCCATCAATCATATCCTATATACAGAGTGTTGCTAAGCTGGAGCGTACCCACTCCTGAGTTAAAAGGTCTCATAAGCCGGGACAGCTCTCGAGGGAGTAATTAGTGTTACAAATTGGCTTCCTGCCTTTTTGGGACATATATTGCTACAAATTGGCGCCCTGCCTTTTTGGAGGAATATGGTCACAAATCGGCTTCCTGCCTTTTTGGGACCAATTATGGTTACAAGACAATCACCTGGATGTAAAGAATAAACAAAACAGAGTTGTAGTAAGTGTAAATATAGAAAAAATAATTGGATTGCAGGACAATATGCTGCATGTGGAGGGATATCCTTTTTAATATTTAACTGGATTAAAACAATGCTGGAGAACAGGCGAAGGTTGCCTACAGAGGGAAAAGCTTTCCCCTCTCCTGTGATCGCTATTGGTGGCCGACCTGATCTCGGACCTCGACAACCAGGGAGTAGAGATACATGCCCATATAGATGATCTGGTGATATTGGTAAGAGAAAAGCATGAAGATGTTATCTCTAAAGTGACTCAACAAGCACTTAAAATTGTTACTAGGTGGGGTAACTTACTGGAAACGCTAATTTGGAGAACATTTCCAACAAAGTAAAGCTCTCCCTTTGGATTTGTCATAGAATATGCCTTCAGGATCTAATACATCTAAGGGAGAATAACTATGTAACTTTAGTCTGGACATACTAGGAATGAAGGGAAGCATAGCTAGAGGAACATTACCGAACTGGGTAGCTCGGATGAGACGTTTTTACTGGTTCAAGCTAGAGGGTCTAAAGGTATTTCTAAGAGATCTCTCTAAAAAGAGATCAATAAATTTGGTCTCTATTAACTCGAGCCCATGGGCTTCATGTCGCCAACAACCCTGATAAGCTTCATCAGAGGCCTAGGGCTGAAAGAACAAGTATAACTTAGGTGTGAGCCACAATAGATCTTTTAGGTAGCAGTGCAAGGGAGGTTGATCGACCACTCACATAGAACCTGACCTAAACTAATACAATATAAGTGTTAATATTACATCTAAATTAATTCAACATTTTTTTTTTAACATACACTTTCTTATATCAGCTTGAAAATGGTCTAAGGATCGAAACAAGTCGCTGTTTTATATATAATTTCAAAATACAATATTTTTGTGTGGTTAGATTTGGTGTTTTGTTGATTATCTTTCTCTCTATGTCTAATTTTTTAATTTAAAATATGTATACTGAAGTATAAAGCATTTATTGAGGTAGATCACAAGCAAAAAAGAACACAATAGGAAAATAATACACCAATATTGAATGGACGCTTAGAAAATCTTAGGGCACATGTAAGAAGGCTATTAAAAAGCTTAAGCTAGCTGAAATCAGGTCAAATGAGAGCTATAACCCAGACAAAAGTAAGCAGTTTCTAGAACTTAATATATAAAAACTGCATGCAGCAGAATATATGAAATGACTATCACTATCAACTCTAATAAGCTTACAATACAAGGTACATTAAAGATGCAAAAAGGAGCACAATTGGTCCGATAAGGCCACAACAATTGATCTGAAGGTCACAGCTTATAATAACTGCACTTTTCTTTAACTTTATACTTCAAAATGTTAAGGTCACTTTATGATTAAATAATTTAAATATTTTCTACTTAAATAACTAAAATAATATCAAAAAAGTCAAGTTCATTTCCAAATAGGCTAAAAAATTGAACACAACTCATAGTTATACTGACCTCATCATAACTCTTCATGTGTGTTTTTAACATTATGATTGCTCCGGCTGCTTTTATGAGTGGGAAAAGCCCAAAATGAAGAAGGAAACCCCTTAACGTCCCTCTCCCTCTTAACAAAAGCACTGTAGGTAGATATACAATTACCTATAAAGTGATTAGATTTGCCTAAAATGGCCAAGTCAACATGAGGGTTTGATTCATGATATTTAAAAACCTTCACTTTCATCCTTTGTAAGGCAGTTGTAAGGTCATCTAACATGTGATTACTGTCAGATGCTACAAATACTGACTTTATTGTACGATCATTGTTGTTATTAACCGAGTTGTTGATGTTTTTGATGACACGTTTCAGTTGTCTGATTATGGTTTCTTGGGTAGGTAGGCACATGTCTGATGTTGCTGGTCCCTTTTCATTTTGGTACCCTAGACATTGAGGAGCTGCAAATAAACTAGGGCTTTGAGGGATGTGTTGGCAAGCTCTAACCCAATCCATGCCATTTCTTAGATGGATACCAATAAAAGCTCCTTTTGGAAGGATGTTTTTGATGAAATTGTTTGCTTTTGTTTCAATTTCATCTGACCATTCCAAGTGTTTTTGAAGTATTGTGTTTTCCTGTTGAACTGGAAAACTTGCTGGTGCTCCTGCAAAATATTTTTACAATACTTTAGTCATACAATTTAAATTAACTATAATAATTTACCTGTAAAAGCTAAAACAGGCCATTTACTGGGTGGATATTTTTCTTTCCAAAGTCTAGTCATATCATGGTTATAAGTGTCATAATGTAGAGGTCCATAAAATTCTGATCCTACAAAATCCACGTTATAGGTGTCCCAAAAAGGTCCAAATGGATTTCCTTCTTTAGCATTACAAGTGTCTCCAGTCCCTAAAATAATTTAGATATATTTTTGCATTCTACTTACTTTTTAATGATTACCTCTGGCCATGTAACAAAAAGAAATTCTTTGGTTTACAGGCCACTCGTATGGAGCTACATTCTCCATAAAATCTTCCATAGTTATCACTTTATGAAATTTTCTTAAAGGTTTTACTTGAAAGTACGTATCAAATGGTACTTGAATGGATTTTGACTCTCCGTATCTATATTCTACCCAAGGGGGAAGAACCAACGTTCTATTTAACTCGTGTGCGAAACTAAGAGCGCCTAAAAATTGGTCTGCTTGGTTTCCAAATCGACCCATGCAAGGACAGTACACTATATAGCCTAATGGATCAAAATCCGCGCTTTCGAATGTTTCATACAAAGACAGAAGTATAATTGCTCTTATAAAAATGTTTTTGGCTTTGGTTCTCATGTTAAAATTGTTAAATTAAGAGATTCCTTAGACAATTTTTGAATGTTTACATCTGTAACAAAACACCGGTAAGTGACAAGTAAAGTAAGTCATCTGCATCTGCCACTTTTGAACTCTTCTTTTTTTTTGGTCGTGACCAAGTGGTGGATAAGTAAATATCTACTTTTATAATTTTGTTATTGGTAATGAAATCGTTAAATTCTTTAAATATTTTTTTAGATGCTACTTATTTACTCTTTCACAGTATCACCTAAAAGTTTTTGTTATGTTTTTGTGGCTTTAAATAAGGGATTAAATTGTCGGCTTACTTTTATGAGACCGTTATTAAATTTAGTAATTAAGAAGATGAAATCTAACATTTTGATTTTGATTGTTATGTCATAAGTTTCTCATTAAAATGTCTCAAATAAAATTATTAGCCCAACTATCAGAAATGGTTCTGAATAAACAGAACCTTTTACGTCCTACTGCTAGATGTATGTCAAACTGGGTACCCAAAGAAAAAGAAACCCATACAGGACAGGTTAAACAATTTATATTTTTATTGTAATTGTTTTTTACAGATACGATTTTCAGAAATGGGACGCAGATGATTATAGATTATCAAGATTTATAGATAGACCTAAACACGTTAATCCAAATTTTTCAATCAATCTTATTGCTGAAGTTCCTCCAAAACCGTGTAAAGAACGCGTAGTTTGGTGTGATGGTGGTAGTGGACCTACCGGACACCCCAAAGTTTACATAAATTTGGTAAGTTTTATAATATTCATTGAAAATACAATATAAACTTTATTAATTATGGTTGGTCGTGTTGAGTTGTTAATTCTTGTTTTTTTCAGGATAAACCTGGTAATCACAGTTGTGGTTATTGTGGATTAAGATTTTATAAAGAAGATGAACACCACTAAATTATTGTCAATATAAATAAGTTGCTAATAGAAAATCAGTGTAAAGTATTGTTGCATAATGATATATGTATTTTGTTTTATTTCATTTTAGTAGAAAGTTTTTAGAAAATTGTGTTTTCCACATTGTTTGTATTGTTTATTGTCTTCATAATACGAATTGTATTTAAAAACTATTTACAATTCTCTTTCACAAATTGCCACCAAAAAAATAAATATAAATCCAAGAGGCCATATATACAGTGTGGAAACCACTTATGGAATAAAATTTTTGTGGGGTTAGTTTAGAAGATTCTAAAAAACGTTAGGACTAGTCAACTTTGAAATTCAAATGTGAGCTTTTTAAACATAAATTTAAATGTACAGGGTGATACACGCAAGTCCATGTAGGGTCTATTATGAATTGTACCTACAGGATGAAATTTTGAATTTATTTATAATTTTGTTCAAGATGGTGAATACATAAAATACTTGACGTAATTAATTTTTTTATATTTAAGCAAATGCTCAGAATGTTCTCCAGCTTGTTGTTGGCAATAACACATTCTCCTATAAAATTCGTCCCGAACTTTGTTTAAAGTATGAGGTGAAATAGCCCGTATTCCTGTAGTTATAATTTCATTGAGGTTTGCAATGCTAATTGGCTGTGTTGCATTGTTCTTGAAATAACCCCACAGAAAAACTAAGGTCGTAAG
Organism: Ophraella communa; assembly: GCA_035357415.1. Taxonomy (NCBI): domain Eukaryota; kingdom Metazoa; phylum Arthropoda; class Insecta; order Coleoptera; family Chrysomelidae; genus Ophraella; species Ophraella communa. The sequence goes on along the minus strand of CM068992.1, from coordinate 29,471,772 downwards.
GTCCAGCAATCTAGCTGGCCACTCGATAGTACCTCTTTGTCCAATCCATTTATTGGGAAAAATTTCATTCAAGTAATTTCTTGCAATTAAAGCATTATAGGGTGTTGCTCCGTCCTGCTGGAACCAGATATTTTCATCCAGTAGGTTCGGATCTATTGCGTTGGGATATAAGTTGGCCAACTCAGGAACAACTTCGTCTCTAATCATGCTTAAATATTTTTTGGCTGTCAAATTTCCATCTACAAAAATAGGACCAATAATATGATCACCTATGATACCTGCCCAAACGTTCAACTTTTGATGATACTGATGTATGTGTCTCACGCATCCAATGAGGATTCTCCTCTGACCAATATCTACAGTTTTGACTGTTTACTTCCCCGTTCAATGTGAATGTTGATTCATCGGAAAAATGAATTGTACCAACAGCTATTTCATTTCTGTTCAATTTATTCATTAACGAGAAATTTGAAGTTGAATTCTCCATGACACTTAATTTGAGGTCTGCATTCAGCTAATTAAAAATAAAACTATTATTTAAAGTGTTGTCATATACCTATTATATTATTTACTTAGATACTTTATTTATTATACTTGATTGACAAAATTTTATATCTAATCTATGGTCAGTTTTTCAGTACCTGATAGTAATGGACTAGTTTAGTGATTTTTTTTTATATTTGCATCTTATAAAATAGGTTTTTAGTGGTTCAACTGTACAAATAAAATTTTTATAAAATTAATCCTCTAGCCATAATCGGCTTTTGAAATTTAAATTTAATGGTTACATACGTCACAAGTGGTAAGTGACGTGTTTCAATAAGATTGGTAGAAAATTTGCGATGTTGTCGATATGCTTTAATATTAACCGAGATACTTATCTCTTTCTCTTATTTGTTGTCATTAAAAAGAGATAAACATAACGATATTTTTGTTCTCTGATTGACACTTTATCAAATAAGGAGTAAAACACTAAACAAAATATTCTGTCATTTTCGTTAGTTTAATTTGTTGTTTCGTTGTGTTTGGTTTATGAAAGAAATTACTTCTATACTATTTTTGGTTCGAAAATTAAAATCCCTAACACCTTCTCTTGGTGTTATAGCGGTTCCTTCAAAAATAACCAATAGAAGTAATTGTTCTCTCGGGGAGCAACCCTTCTATCGGTACAGTGAGAGAACGAATTTCAAGAATACCGTTTTGGCATTTTCAATAGAACCACGCCCATTTTCTATTGGCTGTTCTATTCTATCACCGTCAAGAATAGTGGTCTTGTTTGTTTATTACAGATAAACATGATTTTCTCTCCTGTCATATATCTTGTCAACTGGTACAATCAGTTAGTCAGAGAACACGGTGTTTTGTGCCGCCAGTTCTTTGAGAATACTTGAAACGGACGTAGCTAAACTGTGACAACATTGACTTTTAAACACACTTCATTATTGGTTATTAGTTGGCGCTACGTTTAAAACTTACTAATTATTTATTGCTAAATTTTACGAAATGAGAAAAATTACTTGCAAAATGAATACCAATATAAGTAAGTAGGTATCTTCTCCTAAATATATATTGCTATCATTTTGATTAATATGATCCTACTAAACTAGTCCATTGTGGAGAAATAATGTCTAATACTTAGTCTTAGGATCTAGATTTGTAATTAAGGGCTATGATGAAATTACAGTGTCTTCTCCATAAATATTACTGGGATTGCTTTTCAGGTTTTGTGCTTTACAATGGTATTCTGTAATTAGCATACATGTAGAGGTAAAAGGACAGTTCCTTGGTGTGCTCTTGCATCTAAAAATCTAATATCCTGTTGATCTTGACTATGTAGAGCCTTCTATCAAGGGAGTAGGCACAGAAGATCCTCATAGGTCGAAGTGCAGAGACGCCTAGCTGTTTTGTTTGTCAGTGGACTTTGTATAACTTCTTTGCTAGTGTTTATATCCGGTAGAATAAAAAATTGTGTCAAAAAAATTTATTTTAAAAGTTTTCACCATAAAAAATATGTAATTTTATTAAAACTATCTGGTACACTTAATAATTAAGAAAGAAATTCACAATTGATTTACTGTAGCTGTTAAACACAAAAAATTTATTTAAATATTTTTAAAATTTGTTATTGTTATTGTATTTTTAGCCTGATGATGGTCCTGTGGACCGAAACTAGTAGCAAGTAACTTACACTATTAAATTAAAATTGTGGGATCGACTTTGTGTTTTTCTTTGAACCTTTTGGATTCTACCCACATTAGAGAATGGATGACTTACATGATTTAAAATTTAACTAGTTTTAGATTAAAACTACTAAACAAAATCTAATTTTTATTAACAATTAATAAAATGACTTTTTAGTTTAAACATTAGTAAAATATATTTGATTTAAAACAAAAATACTGACCATTCAAAATAGTTACAAATTTTTAGCTTAAAATTGGCGCAAAGATAAAACATTCATTCAAAACTAGCAAAATTTAACGACATTGATTGCAAAACCAAAATTATAATAAAATTTATTGATTATTTAATTCAAAATTAATGCCACAAGAAAACTAAACGACTTTTTAACTTAATAAAATAAACTTTTTGTTTTTAAGTTAATGAAACAATAAAATTTAATAATTTTTAATACAAAGTTATTATATTTTACATTTTGATTGAAAAATAGAGTAATAATAATAATTTACTTTTGAAATAGAAATAATCAAGCAGTAAAATTTAATGACTTTTCTAAATGATTTTGATTTTTTTCTTTCAAAAATGACGAAATTATGACTCTTAGCACATTAAAACTTAACAGCATTTTGCTTGGACTTGAACCCAAACCATTTGTTTTGGTATTATACAGAGATTCATCATTTCGGTTTATCTTGGTGTTCAGTAGATTAAAACAACAGTTTAAGTTGGTATCAATAAAATTTATTTTACAAATTTCCACCATGACATAAAATATGTAATTTTGTCCAAACTATCTGGTACACTTAACGACTAATAAAGAAAATCACAAATGATTTAAGAAAAAATAGTTACACTACGTAAAAAATTAAAAATAAAGTAGTAAAATCTATCCTTAAACTAAAATTTCCAATTATCGGCCTTCAACTGAAAACGAAAAGAACCACATTAATAAAATAATAATTCCAGTGTAATCTTAAAAACTTACTGTACGAACTAAGATCAATTTCGTCAGGTAATTCAGTAATATTAACGTCGAATCTATCTTGTACTTCGTTCAATATTTTCGCGTCTCCTTCCTCAGAAACGAAAGTTATGGCAAGTCCTTTGGTACCGAAACGTCCTGCTCTAGCCACTCTGTGTAAATAAGTATCTGAATCTTCAGGCATATCATAGTTGAAGACAATGTTTACTCTTTCTATGTCCATACCACGACCGAAAAGGTTAGTTGCTACCAAAATTCTCTAAAAAAAATCAAAATTCCAGTTAGATATTTAATAAAAATAATAAGAAAAAAGTTTTACTTACTTTTTGAAAATCTTTAAATTGTTCGTATCGAGATAATCTTTCCTTTTGGTCCATTCCTCTGTGGATACCAATAGCTGGGAAATTTTGTTCTGTCAATAATTGCGCCAAAGCTACGCATCTTTGAACCGATTTTACAAAAATTACCACCTAAAATAGAAGCAGTCGACTAGAAATCCAAACAATACTAGTAGTTTTATTTATTTGAATTTTACAGTTTATTCAGTGAGAGAGTTCGATTATTTCATTAAAATCAAATATAATTTATCATCATATGCAAACTGTACCTTCCGATTCAACTAAACCTGATTAAAACAACAAAATTTTACCTGATTGAATTCTAAAACATCGAGCAATTCAAATAATTTTTTATTCTTTTCGTTTTCTTTTAGTTTGACGTAATGTTGTTGAAGACCATGTAGAGTTAATTTTGCTTCGTCGTCAACGTAAACTTCCATCGGCTGAACAAAAAAATCTAAATTATTAAACTATATCTGAAACAGTGAAATTGTAAAAAATGGCATAAAGGAGGCATGTCCTTCCAAAAAGTCACCCAAATTTTAAAAGATTTTTCAAGTTTGAATATTTAGATTCGATGAAAAAACTAAAAGAGATGGAAAGCAAATTAAGAATAAAAGAATCAGTATTAATTATTTTTTAGAATGTTTTTTATTTAAAAAATCTTTGGGAGAATATGCCAAGAAGATTTAGCTATGTTAATTTATTTATTTGCAAAGGAAATTATAGATTTTAATGATTGGTTAAAAACAGCCAAATTTTATCACTTTTTAGTTTACTAAATGTTACAATTTTAGAAACACTAAACAAACAACTTTTGCAACAAAACAGCTATTGTAAGTCATAACAATATTTTTAATGACATTTTAACTATTAATTAGTATAACTACAAAATGTATTGGCTTGTTTTATTGCAACAATATTTTATAACATTTAACGAGTTTTAGATTTAAATCAGTGAAAAAGCAAAATTTAATGACTTTAATTAGCTCCAAAGTTAATGAATAACCAAATTTGTATTACTTTCATTCGAAATTAGTGAACAGCAAAAATTAATAACATTTTAATTAAAAATTAATAAAATAGTAAATTCAATGAATAATTTTTTGATTTGAAAATAATAGAACAAAATTTTATACCATTTTAAATAAAAATTGAAGGAGCAATAAAATGAAAAAATTTGTTAATTTAAAGTTACAAAAATTTAATGATATTTTGATTAATAATAATAAATTGTAAAATTTTATGATTTAGATTCAAATCAGTGAAAAAGCTAAATACTACTAATAACTACCACTTTTACTAATAGTAAAATTCAATGACTTTTTAGAGTAAAATAAATGGAATAACAAAATTTAATGATAATTTCTTTCTAATTTAGTACAATAACAAAATTTTCTAATACAAAATTAGCTAAACAGCAAAATATGATTAACATAGCTAAATTGTCAACAGAAATAAAATATTCTGACGAAAAAAAGATGAATCTAACATCTAGCAACCAAATAATTTGGACAAAGGTAAATTATTGGCATGAATTTTTTTTTTGAAAAGTATTATTTGACATACCAGGAAAACCTATTGAAACTTTAAAAAATTATGGGCCACTGGACATATACAGAATAAAAATTGTTTAATTTTCAGAATATTATATGGATAACTATCCAAGGGAATTAATCCAGAAATAGTAAATCATCCAAAATTTTTGAAGGAGGAAAAATATTGACGTTAACAATACAAAAAAAGGTATGATCTTTTAAGTGGAAAATAAAAACAGTAATTGAGGTAAATGTATAGAAGTCAATACCTCAATTACTCTTTATCAAACTATACAAACAGACAATTGAAATAAAATCTGCAGTTACGAAGGTCAGGAGTCTTGGCTGAATCCATCGTACACATACAGTGAGTCGATATCTCGCATCCCATCATCGCCGCTTCCATTGTACCAATAATCATCCAAAATTACAATGAGTTTAGGTTCCAAAATCAAAGGAGAAACGACGATCTCCGAATGGCATCTTATAACTGGATCTGTGGCTTTTTGGTGTGTGTACTGTGAATAAATTTATCTGCATTGTAGCTCGGCCGAAACAAAATCAAACTTAACGCGAATCCCTTTTAACGCCAATTTTATCAAGTCTTCGATTTCTTGTTATCCGTCCTCTTCTTGGCCCTGCCCTCCCACAACCTACTCGTTGGGCTACAATGCGCTAACCGGACGCGAAACACCTTTTTAAATTATTATTTTTTGTTTTAACTTTGACCCCATTTTAAATGACAATTTTCTTTTTCAAACAGTGCGAGTGGGTGCGTCGATATTCGATATTGGGTAGAAAAAGAAATTTTCAATTACATCTTGCATAAATTTCTTGCAAACCGGCCGAATTTCTTTGCTGAGCGTCGCACTGAACATCATGACTTGTTTGCCATGAGGCGTGTTTCTGTATATTTCCTGGACGTCGCGTCTCATATCTGAAAAATAAAATCACATTATATATAAAAGACCCTTCATACCATTAAATAGGTAAGTTAAAAGTCAACAGCAAAAGAAGCCAGATGTGTCTTAAAAAAGTTACTACTGGGGCAAACAAGAATATTCTGAGGTAACCTTACAATTTCCAGACACAATACCAAGGTGAGGTAGCAGCAATTAATATCTTAGTTTATCAGTTTAAGTTACATTTATTAAAAATAGAAGAATTAATTTCTTCTGAAAAAAACTTTTATACAAAGAACCCCTTAATTTTTAAGTTATTTGGTAGATGTTTGATGATATTTTTGTTGGAAAGAAATAAAGTTTAATACTTCAGTTAAAAAAGTTTAATGTTACATACTTAACAAAAAAAAAGCCTCTAAATTAGTTAACTTTTATGGAACAACATTTGCTGTCATTAAATTTGTTTTCATAAGAAACTATTTGCCAATTTTAATAATTTCGAAGGATTAATATCTACAAATTTGTCCTTAAAATAAATTTTTTAACCAAAAATAACTCTAAGAAATGTGACAATGTAGCCTAAGAATTAATTTTTACATCTTTCATTGACTAATCAAATTATTCTGAGGCTTCAGGGGATGTAATCTTTATTAATTTAACATAGACTTAACACATTGTTAAATAACAGCTTTGAGAAGCATTTATACAACCAATCCTTAAACTCGCTACTTTTATAAATCAGAAATGTTGATACATTTTTAACAAAAGAAAACATTGTGATACAAAATCAAAGCAATATGAACAGCAACATTGAATATGAAACACAGAAAATAATACAATTTTTAAATAAAGTAAATTAAACAAAAATTTGTTGGGAGTCAATGTAAACTAATATATTGTATAAGCTAATTGGCTGTCTTTATTCAATCAAAATGACCATTACAATACCAACTAGATGGAGTTAGTCATTTAAAAAAGAGAAATTCTGATTTAATGCATAAAAAACCAATAGGACTAACCATGAGTTAAATATGTTTAATTTAAAATCAACCAAACTTTGAATACTGATGGGATATTAAAGTTATAAAGACAACTGTTTCTCAATTAGTTGATTCTTAAATTCTATATTGACAATTTCTTACCTAAGAGCTCCAACATTTTATCGCATTCATCGAGAATGAAATGTTTCAAGTGTTTTAAATTCAATTTCTTGGATCTGACCAGAGCTAGAATACGTCCAGGTGTACCAACAACTATGTGGGGACAGTTGTTCTTGAGTACCTCTTCATCTTTTTGAATGGGTAAGCCACCAAAAAATACAGCTACTTTAATATTTGGCATGTATTTGCTAAAACGTTCATATTCTTTGCTTATTTGAAAAGCCAGTTCCCTAGTATGACACATTACGAGAACGTAAACGGCATTTTCAGTTGGATCAAGTTGTTGAAGTGTGGCTAATACAAAGACAGCAGTTTTCCCCATACCGGATTTAGCTTGACACAGAATATCCATGCCAATAACAGCTTGAGGTATGCATTCATGTTGAACTAAAAAAAAATTCATATCATAATTGAGAAACATTAAAAAAATTAAACTTTCATACCTTCAGAGGGATGTTCAAAACCGCAATCAACAATAGCCCTTAGAATTTCTGGTTTTAGCAAAAAATCTCTAAAACCTGAACTGTGAATAGACACATAGGTACCCTTCACGCCTTTTTTCTGAACTTCGGTGTTGTTTGTATCGTTAGTTGTTTGCTCAGTATTTTCTTCATCTTCATAATCTAATAAGTCATCAGCATCGGCCATTATGTTTTAATCTGTAAGATTAAAAACAGTTTCAATACAATCAAGTTGTTAACGGCAACGTATACGTTTAATGGCTACCAAACAAAATTTTTAAAGATGTATTTTAGTAACTGGTTCACTTAATATCTAAAAAATATGTTTGTGACATTAATCTACAAGATTCATAATTTATATTAAAAACTTCTATAATAGAAATATTCTTAAGATTATCAGAATTAAACTTGGCTTACTTAGAAATTCCAAACACAACGCTTTTTACCTTAGCAACAGCAAGTGACAGAGAAAACAAACTGACATCAACTAACCCTCAACCCTCAACCACAGAGTTGCACTTGCACAGAGTGATAACTTTGTGCCTCAACTGAACTATCCGACAGCTCTCTGTCTACTCTGATAACATAGAACAGCAGTCCGGAGAAAATGTACTAAAAAGAAATATGTACCAAAACGAACTAAGAAGCACCAACACCGAACGCAAAAAGTACTAAATAAATGGTGGGAATTTTAAATTAATGATTTATTTATAGTAACAAATGTTCTTAGTTTTAATTTCTGCTTACATGAATCCACCTTTTTTGCCGTGGTTACAGTTGTTTACAATTCAAATATGGCAATTGACAGTTACAATTGACGATTTTAACAAGAGTTTCTCATTTGTACTAAAAATTGTACTAACTATAAGTTATTTGCTAAAATGTACTCCTGCCAAGACCCAGGAGAATCATCTCTTCTAATAGTTTTTGTCTCGTTATCTATTTTTAAATTATAGAATGCTTATTTATAAATGGTGTTTTAAAAATTAAAAAATAAACCCTACTTCTACCATAATTATAATTTTGTATATACCACATTTAAAATAAAACATGGATTTACTTGAACCAAATGAAATATTACTTATGTTGGAACTAATAAGGGACTTGGAAGATGCTGAACAGCAAGCTATTTCTGCAGTTCGACGAAATGTTTTAAGAGAGAACCCTTTAATTTATCCGATCGTCAATTCCTTATTTGCCCCCAAAATGGAATTTAGTTTATTGGAAATTCTACCCAATGTTGTAAAATGAACCTCTTTTGACTCCAAGGTAGGTACGTACTTATTTTAAAGATTTTACCTATTTATGAAAAATATTTTTACAAAACATTTTAATTATTTATTTGTATTGTCCCGACTGGGTGGTTACAGAAGGGCCATAAAATGGACAGTGGGAGGGTTCAAATGCTACAAAGTCTTAGAGCCGGATAAGATACTTCCAGCCCTGCTTCTGCAATGCCTGAGCATTGGAACAGAAAATAACCGAAGTTGCCTTCATTCCCAACGGCTGGGAAAAAAGACTACAAATCCTTTCCAAACTGTGGAGAGGAGGAAATTTCTTACCAAATCATTGGCACCTGTGAGGTTTACGCACAACTCAGCCAAGACTTCTTGGGTGCGCGAAGAATCGAGGAAAAAAACTAACCCAACCTTCCTCCAAAAGACATCAGATCGTGGCGTTTTGGGGGTGTAATATTATTTGTGCGTTGGGCGACAATTTGTAATATGAGTTACCTGTTGATAGTGAATTTATAAAAATATTTAGTTAACTTTATTGAAAAAATAACAATATACCAAAAGAAAAAATGTAATTTACAATAAAACAAACATTAAGCTTAATTTCGTCTTTAATTAGTTGTAAAAGATACTTCAATAATTAACAGAATTTATAAGTGTTTATCACACAAAAATTATGATAGTTAAATACCTCGGCTAGGGGTGAGTAAGTTCATTAGCTCTGACTATTGTACAATATTTGTTTCTTTAAGAAATTATAAGGGCGCCACTGAAATCTTTTTATTTTTTATGATACTACTGAAGAAAGTTGTTTTAAGCTGAGTTATTTAAATAAGTATCATAAGATGACAGAAAGATGTCAGAAAAAACTGTCTATGAAGATAAAAAAATGATTTGAAAATGTACAAACATATAAAAGATAATAAGACCTCCCTGGTGTTGAAACTAATGAGGTAGAGAATACGTCACAACAAAATAATCCGCAAACAGTTCTTTAAAAATACTTATTCTAATACAGTTGACGATATAGATAGATATACACGGAAATAAAAGAGAAAAAATATGGGAACAGCAAACTTGATAGATCACAACAAACCTATCTGTTACAAAAGTGGACGATCCTTCGCCGCACCTTGGGGTCGCTACGGCACCGTCCAGGTGGTTCCAAATGATTATGGAAGATCACTAGTGGAGGGATGATCTGCCCCAGTTGTAGAGATAATCCAGTTAAGAATGTACATACGAGAGCTTAAAGTTTACAAGCTGTTCAAGTTTACGGAATCTCCAAATTCAAGAGTTGCTTCTGGTTTACAGAATCTTCAATTAAAGAGTTGCCTCTAGTTTACTGTATTATATTCCAACTGTATATGACAGTAAATCAATAGAAGAAATGAGACTGGGAATAATTATTAAAACCTATTGAACTCGATAACACCGAAATAATTCACAATTAATGTGGAAAACTTTAAAGCAATTAATTAATCCAGGTAACCAAAATTATCCACATTGTGTTGAATTTAGTTTTAATCAAGAATCTAAACTAGTTCATAATATGATTGATATTGTTAATAACTTTAATGAATATTTTATAACTAGCACTCAACATATAGCAGACAGTATTGAAGAGAATAATAGTTTATCGTTTTGTAATTATAATGTTTATAGGAATTTTTCCAGTTTTAAGACAGTATCGATGAGTAAATTGCGAGAAATTATAGGGGTATTAGATAATAAAAATAATTTATATGAAATTCTTAACTCTAAAATGTTAAAGCAAATATTTGAAACATGTGGTCATGTCATTTTAAATCTTGTTAATACATCATTAGAAAGTGCAAAAATTCCTAGTGATTTAAAAATAAGTACTATAGTACCAATACCGAAAGTTACTGGAACAATGAAAGCAAATGAATTTCGTCCTATAAATATTTTACCTCCCATTGAGAAGGTGCTTGAAACTATTGTTTATGAACAAATTCTTGAACATGTTGAAACTAATAATATATTAATGGAGAATCAATCAGGTTTTCGTAAAAAGCACTCCTGCGAGTCAGCCCTACAACTTACACTATGTAAATTCAAAAAAGCCATTGATCAAAACAAATATGTTGTTGCTGTTTTCTTGGATTTAAAAAGAGCTTTCGAAACGATCGACAGGAAGAGACTTTTAAATAAACTAAGGGGTTATGGGATAAATGGTAAAGTCTTTGGGTGGTTGTCAGATTACTTGTCAGAGAGAAGACAAAAAGTCAAGGTTCATGAAACTGTTTCAAGTGAGATGATAAATGATATGGGTGTACCTCAGGGAAGTGTTTTAGGACCCTTACTCTTTATTTTGTATTTAAATGATATTAATTTATTTGTGAACTGTGATTTTATTAATATTTTTGCTGATGACACGCTCATAGCCTGCTTTGATTCTGATTTGGACTTAGCAATTGAGAAAATAAACTCCATACTTGATATTATTAGTAAATACTTAAACCTAAATAAATTAAAGTTAAATATTTCAAAAACAAAAGCAATGATATTAACAACAAAGTACAAATACAAGAACTTAAGTTTGGACTCATTAATTATTAAAATAAATAACGAAAAAATTGAAATTATAACATCAATCAAATATTTGGGTTTTCAGATAGACAACTTACTTTTGTTTGATGAGCATTGTGATTATATTGTTAAGAAAGTATCAAAAAAGTTATACTTCTTTTCTAGAGTATCTAAGAACTTATCAATGCAAACCAAGATTTTAGTATATCAATCAATTATACAACCACATTTTGACTATTGCTCATCAATGGTTTATTTGTTTAATCTAAATCAAAAAGCTCAACTGCAAAAGTTGCAAAACAGAGGTATGAGAGTCATATTAAAATGCAACAGACTTACACCTATATCATTTATGCTAAATTCTTTGCAATGGCTTTCTATTGATCAAAGAGTGTACTATTTAACGATGATTTTTCTGTATAAAATAATTAACAATGCTGCTCCCTCCTATTTTAAAGAATTCATCACCTACAACTTGGACATCCACAGCTATCCTACAAGAAACAACACAAATATTTATATTCCCAAAACTAATAGAAAATCTACCATGAGTTCTCTTTTCTTTAAGGGCTTTGATCAATATAATAAACTACCTACTTATATTAAAAATTATCAGTCAATAAATAGTTTTAAACATAAGCTGTTAGAAACTATTAAAACATAGTGAGTGCTAGTGTGGTGACATGATTGTTGCGTTCTACTTACGTGTTATATTTGGAATTTTTTAGTCTCTTTTACTATTTATAATATTGTATATTTTTTGTGTGTCTTTATTGTATTTCTTAGACCTGTATTGTTTTACTATTAATTTATGGACAACTACTTCTTTTTTTACTGTATTTTATTAATTGATCTTTTTTTATGCTTATATTAGGGTTTCCTATTTTTTGAATAAAGAATTAATTAATTAAAAATTAATGCCAACTCATTAGTACACCTCGTAGTGTAGCTACTTTGAACTTCCAATTATAATTATAGAGACCGTATTCATTATTTTATTATTAAAAATGTTTGATGATAGATGGAGCTAGCGGCACTAATTGAATTTAATATTTAGGATACCAGGTGCTTAAAATGTTAACAGGTACTGTTACAGGGGGCACCGAACCAACGAGTAATAAGACAGAGGGAGGAGAACCAGTAGTATGACAAAAAGGACCTACTTGCAATGCATCAACCACCCCGCCCATTATATATTACTTCATTCATTCAACGCCTCGAATGTTCTTTTCTAGTCGACATTGCGTATTCGCGATTTGGAATCGCCGCATTCTCCCTTATTTAAAGTTTGGACAGGGCCGGCTTCTGAACTTAAGGACTTTAACAATATACTCCAAATTGTACAGCTCTTGTATTTTATTTTATAACGAAACTGAGTTGCTTGAAAGTTTTCTACAATCAACTCAAATAGAAGACAGAATTAAAAAATAAATTCAACTTTATCTGCTATTTGCTTCCCTAACTTCCAGGGAGCCAAAAATCAACAATCAACTCAAATAGAAGACAGAATTAAAAAGAAATTCAACTTTATCTGCTATTTCCTTCCCTAACTTCCAGGGAGCCAAAAAAGAGTAACTGTATTATTCTTACCCAATTCGTACCTTTCTAGACACTCCTGGGCCAAATTTGGATTTTATTTTATTTGTTAGTTAAAATGCGCCGTTCAAAATAATACTAAAAATTCAAACTTAAATTTTTTATTAATAATTATATAGGGGTTTTAATACAATTTAGAGTCGTATTTTAGTAATAGTTTTTCCTTTACAAAAAGTACAACTATTATTTTATATCCGTACCTATATATAATACAGAATAGTTCGATTTTACAAAATGTGACAACAAAATTTATATTTTAGCAAAAATATTACTATAAATTATAGTACTAAAAATGGATAATAATAAAACATAAAAAAAGAACACTCTGAATCCAACCAAATAGACAAGTCTAACAAATCTATGTACCTAGTCAAACTTTTAATTTTAAACATATACCTTCTAAATAAACAGCAAGTCAGTGGAAACCCACTTTTATTCTTAGATATGAAAATGATGACCAAGAGAAAGTTCATTCTAAAAATATTAAAATTTGGTTTCAGATAACATATGTATAGTCTTTCTATTCTCAATGTAATGACCATGAAATAAAGCAATGTTGTCAGATATATTTTCTAAAATTGTTGGGCTCACTATACAAATAAACTGTTAGCTCGTGATGTTCTCAGAAAGCTAATTTGGAAATATTTAAAAACAATACATAATATAAATTTATTAGTAAGCATTAAAAAAAGTCGCTCGAAATTGCTGTAAAAATAGAAATTAATTAAAACAACTTTTTATATGCCTACTATATTTAAGAAAATTTTGTATATCTGGCAACGCAGCACATCACAGCACAGGTGTCCGAGCTAATACAATCGTCAAGTTAAATATTGTCTATAATATAATGGAGTAACGGGTCACTTACTAAGGCAGACCACTGTAACATTAAAAATTTAGGGCGTGGCTTATACAGAGATATTAGTATTCAGTCTCGATTCAGGGGCGTGTGTGAATTTTGTTTTAAAGAAATATTTAAAATAATAGTAATATTTATTTTCTTGGTCGAGTGAGTTAAGTGAATTATTGATATCAATATAATATTTATTTGTTCGTGGACTTGAGTGAATTGATATCAATATAATATTTATTATTTGTTCGTGTAGTTGAGTGAATTGTTATCAATATAACATTTGTTCATAGACGTTGGGGTGAGTTGTTTTAAATATGTACGCGTGTTTGAAAAAAGAAAATTCTGTAATTTCTGATAATGCGGTTATCGCGAGAATTCACGAATTGACGAAAATCGGGTTTACAACGATTTACAAAGTAATTAAACTAGGCACTGTTACGGATCATTCTTTAAAGCGAAAACGTTCAAATCAAAGACTCAGTAAGGTTGACAATGCTACGAAACATGATATTAAACGGATTGTTTACGGGTTTTATAAGGACAATATGGTACCAACTCTAGAACTGATTCGCGATAAATTGCGCGATATTCCTGATTATAACTATCAATGTTTAGAAACACTGCGAACAGCTTTTGCCTAATATTCTGCCGAGCTCGGTAATTGTAATGGACAACGCGTCGTATCATTCGCGAATATTAAATAAAATTCCTAATATCACCACGAAAAAAGATGAAATTTTAAAATTCATGAGAACTAAAAACATTGATATTCCTGATAAGATTCCGGTAAAAAAAGAATTGATTGAAATGATAAAAAGTAGGAATTTCCAAAAAGAATATGTCATTGATAATATTTGCAGTAGGTCCGGTCATACCCTTTTAAGATTACCTCTATACTATTGTATCTTCAATCCAATAGAAATCGTTTGGGGTACAGTAAAAAGCCGTTTACGGAAATTTAATCAGTCGCCAACTTTGAGCGCAGTCGTCCTTGACAATATTCGGCAAGTATTTAATGAAAATTATAGCGGTATATGGGAAAATTGCGTGGCCCATGTAATAAAAACCGAAAAAGAATATACGGATTTACCGCCTATTGCGAACATAGCACCAATAGTTATTCATCTTGAAAACGATTCAACTTCAGAAGACTCTGACAATTCCGGTTATTCATAATAGTAGTATATATATTTTCCAAATCCAATAAAAAAGCAAAAAAACTGAAAAAAAAATAAAAATTGAAACAAAAAAAAACTAACTCCATGTTCCTACTAACATACCCGACCCAATCCTTTTTTCCTGGTAAGAATAGCTCATACCTCCCCGTGGTTCTTGCTGGGCAGACAATCTTCTCAGATTGTCTGGCTAAATGAGCATTATTTAGAAAAAATTGTATCACAAATTTGATGCAGGTTAATTTTAATCCACTAAATTAATTTGAATTACATTTAAAAAACATTATTTCACAATATTCGAATTTATAAAAAAAAATTAGGCACGCCATTGGGCGGCTTTTTTCTTCAAAGGGATTGAAAATATGGGTCATCACATTAACATTAGAAAGACTATAAAATATCAGTTAAAATGGCATAGAGAAAGTACCACGAAACAAAACATCGCTCAAAAACAAGACTAATTGAAATACAAACAACTACAACTTCATTTTAGAAGAGAGGGTAAACCAAGAGAGCCGTCTTCATTAAAAGTTAAATCTATTTTCTGACCATATGGTTCTGACTGTAAAACGTAACAGAAATATTAATATTGAGTATAGACAGATAATCAAAAAACGTTAACCAATCTGATAACATAAGTCGCGATAAAAGTAATACCATTTATAAAAACTAGTATCATATTATAATCAACATATTAGGTAATTGTAAGATGTTAGAATAAATAATCCATAATAAATAAAGACACAGAAGGAATAGGTACATCAAAATATTTAAATATTATACAGAAAAGTAAAAAAAAATGAATAAAGTAACCAAAATATAGTTCGCCGAACTGTATTTTAAGTACCATTTTTATTACCTAGTATGTTGACGATAATATTGTATCAGTCTTTATGTAATGTGAGTTAATTTCATTTCGCCTACTGTGTTATTAAAACGCCAGTTTACATTGTTTGGTTATCCATTTCTGCGTCCATATATTAACACTTCTTGTAAAACTTTACAACTAGAACCGCGTTCAAAAAATTGATCCACAACTGTTGACTGTTCTTCAATTAGACTTAATTTTGATTGAAGTTGTATTTCTTTGTTCTTTCTCTATGTCACTTTTCTTTATTGATTTTAGGTTCTACTGCAAAACCAAATGATAATATTTTTAGAATTATTTTTCCTTCATTTAAACAAAAATATATTTGTTTTTACTTACAACAAATTGTAAGACTTAACAAGTTAGTTTTATTTGGAACATAATTTTAATTTTTTATAGCAACAGAATTAAAATTGATGCAAATACAAGAATATTTTAAAAATATCAATAAACACATGTTAAGGTTAAAATATTTTTGGTTTTTAAGACACTTAATCTAGATAGAGGAAAAAAAAATTTTGTAAATAAGGAACTGTTTTCTAAGTAAGATATCAAATCTTTGGCTTCATTGGTACTAGATTAAAACACTATTTTACGACACTACAGAATTGTACTTTATATAAATTAATATGGATCAAAATTTTATTAATAGAAATAGATTTAACTGAAACTCAGATGTAAATTTAATACAGGAACTTCCTACTGCTTCTTTTTACTTTCAAAATAGAATTTTGAAGCTGTTAAAGAAAATAAAAAAAAGTATAAAAAGTACTCTTTATTAGTTGTTAAAAAAAATTAGTCAATATTTTATTGGCAAAAAAGAGCACTTTGATATTTATGTAACAAGGCAAGTTTTACCAAGTATTTAAATTTTGAATCTTCTGGTATTCTATTACTTGTACAGTTTACCTCAATAAATTGGAATCAATTCAAAAACCATTCTTATTAATAAATTTTAGAAGAAAGTTTTCCTCCATAATAAGAAATGACTTTGTTCTCAAAATTTAAAGGTTTTTAGACTGTTGAAATATAAATAAATATCAAAAATTAGCATTATTACATATAAGTGGAAGGCTTAGTCTGTTAGTTTTTTAGCAGACTCATTTTAAATGTTTGTGAGGTTAAATTGTAACTGTAAAAATTATATATAAAGAAACCAGTCTATAGCACTGAAACAAACTTAAGAGTAACAAATCCAAAAAAATAATAAAACCTTGAAAAATTTATGTATAATCCATGAAATGCTAAAAGATCAACACAATATATTTTACTTCACTTGATATGTTTTTTCTCCTAATGGATATTTTAATCATTAATAACTATTTTTTAAGCTTTTACTATAAGTATATTAATTTATTTTTGTTTCAATTAGATATAACTATTCACTAAACTCATATTTGTTTAAATAAAATTTGCAATGAATAATTTCCTTGGTATCAATAACAAAAATATGATAAATCCTGTTTACTGGGTAAAAAATATTTACAAACCAAAACCAAGAAGCAATTACTTTTTAAAATGGAAATCAATTACTTAATTTGTTTTTTCATTTTTAACTTTACTATTTTTATCACATTTACTCCTATTCTCTTTTTTAATGATTTCAAGTTTTTCTTTTTTATCACTTTGATCTTTTTCTTTGGATTTTTTATTATGATATGATTTGGGACTATCTGAAGTGTCAGGTTTAAAATGTAGTTTTAAGTGACACCTTAATGAACCTTTTGTTGCCAATATTTTTTTACAAAAATTACATTCAAAACTTTTTTCTCCCGTGTGTACATCAAGATGATCTCTTAGAGAAGATGAGGAAATAAAGCTCTTGTTACATATTTTGCATTCATAATGCTTATTTTTCTTAATCTTTTGCGTTTTGCCGCTCTGATAATTATGTGCAAGACTGTGCTTTGTATACATTTCTTTTGAACATAAACATTTTCCACATGTTGGGCAGAGAATTGAACCATTTTTCTCAAAGTGTGATTCTAAATGTTTCTTTTTTTCTGTAGCATTATTGAAATCTAGAAAACAAAACATGTATTAAAAACCGCTTATCTATATTAATTTTTTGTTATCTGAAGTAAAAAACAATCAAAGACTAGACAAAATTTGTCACTATAACCAAAAAATGAAGAATTGTTTTTCCTCATAAGAATTGCATAGGTACCTTTTCCACATAGCTCGCAAAGAATGAGAGCAACGTCTTCTTGAATGTTAGGACTGGATGGTTCTTCTTGGGAATGAGATACTAGATGTAATTGAAACTCTCCAACTGTAGGAAAAGTCTGTTGGCATTCAACACATCTAAAAATTTTTTTTGTTCTACAATCATAACTTTCATTCATATGTAAAAGTAAATCTTTTCTTCTTCTAAAAACTTCATCACAAACTTGACATGCATGTATTGAAGTACATTTTGCAAGAAATTCCTCAGTGGCATCAAAATCTTCAGTTTCAAAGGTATTTGTCACTATCAAACCCAAGTCTTCTAACTCATTGTTTTCGTCCAAAGTGGTATTATTGCTTTGTTTTTCCATAATTTTATATATTGATACTAGTTTTATGATTCAAAATATTAGTTTTTTTCAGCAAAATTAGAAATATGTCGAAATTTGACATCAGTGTCGATCTTATTATTTTTGATATTTTAAGCAAGATTGCCATATCCTAATATTTTCTAGTTTTTCTTGATCTGACATCTGACGTCAAATCGTATATCTTTGTCTGTCATATTTAATTGTGTATGAATACATTTTTTCTCCTTTTCCTTTACTAATTATTAAAAGTAACTAAATGTTGGCAATAATGCACATCAAAGTGAAAACCTAACCTAGAAAATAAAATTTGTTGATTGTAAATTGTAATTTTAAAATTGAAAATGGAAATCGACGATTTTAAACTAGTAGAATTAGTTAAGAAATACAACGTCATATATGATAAAAATAATGGGCAACATAAAAATAAACAAGCTAGATTTCAAGCTTTTAAACAAATAAGTTTAATACTGCAAGTCCCAGGTAATTAAATAATATGTAAGGTGTAAAGGCATTATAAATAATGTTATTTCAGCTGATATCTGTGAAAATAGGTGGTTTTTGTTAAGAAATAGATTTTGTCTTGAGTTAAGACATTTGAGAAATCCTTTTACATCCTCACAACCAAGACGTCCATGGCCCCTTTTTGATTCAATGAAGTTTTTGTCAAAGTTTATATATCCTCGAAAGTAAGTACATATGTGATATATACAGTGTAATCAGTTTATAAATGTTTTACATTTTCAAAGTTAAGTTTATGTGAATGTTTACAATTAAATATGTTTTATTAAGTAATTGATTTAAGTTTTGAAGTATATGTTTAAAAAAAAAATTAAGTTAACAAATTTTCTATTCCTTGAACTACATTTATGCAAAAATTATAGTTCTAAATATAGACTAAAACATTAAAATCAAAATTACAATATACCTAAAATTATTATATCAGAAATAATTTTTCCAGAACAAGAAGTATGCTGTTAGGGTACAAACAAAATTACAGTTATTCAGATAAATCTGAAAATGACAGTTTTGAACTTGATTTAAAAGAACCCCCAGAAGAAATAGAAACAACTCCAAGTCTGTCAATTGATGATCATAATGATGATTCAAGAGACCATGATAATGAAGAAATTACAAATTTTCCTCTTGCAACTATGATGGAGGAAGATGATGAAGATATTCTTTTTGGAAAAATGATCTCTAAATATTTAAAGAGAATAAAGGATGTAGATAAAAGGATCCAAATAAAAATTGATATAATGAATTTGTTTAAAACTGGTCAGTTAGATAACATTTAAGATTCTAAATATTACAAGATGCTCAATATTTCATTTGCAGGTTAGATATTTTTTAAAGGTATCTATTTATATTGATTAGTATATAAAAATGTTCAAACATATATACAATACAAATAGAATTTCCGTTTTTACTATTAATTGCAAAGGTTTGCTGATACCTCCAATATGGTTGAAACCCATTGAGGTATTAAAAGACCAACATGAATATTACACAAAGTGTTGTTTGAAAGTTTTAAAACAATGATCAATTATTTGAAATAAAAAGCAAATAAAAATAATTTAGTAAATTTTTATGTATATCTTCTGTATTTATATTTTATTTCTGCTTAAAATGCCCAATTGTTATAAATGTTTGATATATTTTTCTGTTCCCTTTTGCAATAAAAAACAGTCAATTGCACATGTTAAAAAAATCTTTAATAGCTAGAAAAATGTTTATCTTGAAATATTCAATGACTCTCACAGATCATTTATTATTAATTACTAACTAATTCAACAATGAATTAAATGACCTTTATAATATACTAAATTAGTATATTATAAAGTAAATGTTTGTTTAACTTGTGTAATTAATAATTGGATGGCAATTTACCTGTTAAAAATTTAATGAAATTGATTGTGTTAACCTTTACTTTTTGGAAGTCCATCTTATTAAGAATAATAAAAAACTCTTCGTTTCAACGTAACTTCCAAGTTTACCTATTTGAAAAATTTTAAATCACAATGACGGCCGTTTCGCTAAGAAGCATCGTCAGATTGACATTTAAGTTACATTTTGTTTGTTTGTAGCTAGGTACCTGATGTTTAGGTAGTATTAAGGCTAGACCAAGTATGGAAGTAATAAGACATAACAATATTAAAGCCTAGATGTTATTAGCCCTAAGGGATTATCCTGGATGTATTTCTATTACTTCCTTACTTGGTCTAGCCTTAACTCCTTATCAACATCAAGTACCTAGTTACAAATAAACAACATGTAATTTCAATATGTCAATCTGACGATGCTAGTTATTAGCGAAACAGCTGTAATTGAATTTTAAAGCGAATTTTTCGAATAAATAGTGGAAGTTTAGTTTAACTATTCAGTTATTTATTGTTTTTGTTAAAAATTTGTTTTTGAACGTTCTTAAATTATTTATTTATGCAGGGCTAAAAGTTGAATTTTGAAGTTTTAATAATCATTTGTTTCTTAAAGAGTTTCAAAGACTGCTCCAAAAATTTTTCATCCAGAATAATATCCTAAAAAAAACCTTTGAATTATGTTTTAATAACTATGCAAGATACATAGGTCATACCTTTATGATATAATATGTGTTTTAGAAATCAATATCAGTAGTGTAAATAAAAATACCATGTGTCTATTAAACATTCAAAGTGCTACAAATTTCTACTGTTATTTATTATATATCTTGTTAGCTTCTCTTAAAATCATAGTATAGACTAAACATCAACAACTAGCTGGTTTTTTGATTTTTTTTTATTAAATTAAGTGATAGGTATTTCAATAAATATTTTTTCATTACTTCATAAATTATATGTAGAAGTTTTAAAGCCAAAAATAGCAACAATTTTGACAACAAGATAAAATTATACTAAAAAAAATATGAGGACAAACACTACTAGTTTTCATTGATTAATATATTTCAAAAATACAAAATGAAGAAACATTTGAATACCTGATTCAAAATAAGGAT
This sequence comes from Ophraella communa, assembly GCA_035357415.1. Classification (NCBI taxonomy): domain Eukaryota; kingdom Metazoa; phylum Arthropoda; class Insecta; order Coleoptera; family Chrysomelidae; genus Ophraella; species Ophraella communa. The sequence goes on along the minus strand of CM068992.1, from coordinate 29,450,404 downwards.
ATCACAGAAAAAGACATTAATATAAAAGTTCATCAATAAACATGTAAAAATTTAAAGATACATGTTTATATTGTGAGACAATATAATTTGGAAAAAATTTTACTATTCTAGGTAAAATTGTTAAATAAAAGTTAACATTAAATGTGATATTTTGTTTTATATGTGCATGTTTATTTGACATCCATAATTAGATGCATTTTTATAGTGATTTATGAGATTTATTTTTATGATATAAAAATGTGTGTATTTAGTTGTGAAAGGATTATTTATACTATATATTATTTGTTTAACATCAGTGTTAATGATAGGGGCTAGGTTACTTACAAAGTTGATTATTTCTCTCACAACTCTAAATTTTTATTTTATAATGCAAGAAAAAATATATAAGACCATTTTTAAGCACCAATTAAATTACATACATGGTAATTTGTAACTTTTTACAAATAATTCTTTTTCTCTTGATCTTGCCCTCTCAAGCATGGCAGTTACATATTATATAAATCTTGTACGGAATTGACTGCTCTGCAAAAAAGGTCTCATACATTTTTTTGATAAATCTACTCCTTCAAAAGTTCTTCACAGTTAAAGGTAACTACTTAATTAAGATCTCTTCTGATCATAGTTTCTCAGATCGAAGTATTTTAGCTTGTTTCAGTCCTTCCAGCTGATTCTAGTACTTGAATTTTCCCATCTCCTTTTCTTAGTTTTTCTAAGATGCTACTGCTGATCCCACAAGATGGTTCTGGTCCCAGATGTTGGGTTTTGGTCCTTTTTTGCCAGCTTGTCTGCTGTTTTGTTCCCTTCTATTCCTATGTGTCCTGGGACCCACAGGAGGGTGACAATGTTGTTCTGACCTAGTTCATTTAACTAGGCATTCCCAAACCATCTCCCAACTGATTGTATGTGAGCTCAGTGCTTTGATGGCTGCTTGATTATCCAACATGATTACAAATTCTTGTCTGCAGTAATTTCTTTCAATGTTGAATTCCACACATCTTTCGATGGCGCGGATTTCTGCTTTAAAGATGCTTGGATATGTGCCCAACCTTTCTGAGTATTTGGTTCTCACACTTTATGGCATTTTTATTTAAACTCTTTATGGTGTCTTCGTCCTATTCAGATTTATTACTCAACTTTGTGATGAATTTTTTCAAAGTTGAATTTCCTTGGCATATCATCTTGGGGCATTTCCCAAGTTTGATCAAATTGAAGTGATTGAGGTTTTTCCCTGATGCTTCCTTCTTTGATCATTCTGCAAAAAGTTTATTGAGGATATTATTATTGAGATTAATATATAATTCTCATAAGATAATTTTGACATACTGATTGTTGCGAACATAGTCTATAAACCATATTTATTGAACACAAAAGACAATTCCAAAATAAAAAAAAATACAGAACATAAAAAAAATTAGTAAACATAAAAATATAATATCTAGTATCTATCTACCTAATGTCCATTAATCCAAAATCTATCTCAAACGTAAGCCATCTGTCGGCTAGTGTGCCCACAAGGAATTGGGGGTGGCATGATGAGCTTCATATCTTTTAAAGCAACAATAGCTTCATCTGGAATGTTGGGAAATACAAATTTGCTGGTGCCCTTCGTTTGTTTTCTAAGATACGAAATTTCATACTCTTCAGACTCATTTATTTTCAGGACTTTTCCAACATAATACACCTTCTTCTTCTCCAATTTTCCAGGAAATTCCATGAGCACAAAATCATTTTCTATAGGCTTTCTATGAAGCTCCTCAAATCCATCTGGATTGATTGTATAGGACAGTAGCAGTCATCCCCTGAGGATGAACCAAGTTCAAGTTCCTCCTCTGAGCTTTCAGAACTATCTTCAAATATTTGTTTCTTGACCTTTTCTACTTTTTTCACTCCGATTTTATCAATTTTTCTTTTCTTCGTAATACTTCGTTCTTCTATATGGCATCTTTTTCGGGTGTGTCAGTAGCTATAATACTTTTGCTCTTTCTTCGTGTATTTTTAGTTTTGCGTTCTCCTGCTTTTGGAAAGCCCTTAAATTCATCTGGGCTTTTAAAAACATCTGTGACAGACTTGCCATTTTTATCATTCTGTTGATTGCTATGTTGCATCATCCAGGTATCTACAGATGCATTATAACATGTTGAGAACGCTTTGAATACCCCCACATCTAGTGGTTGCATCTTATTTGTGGAATGAGGAGGAAATGTTAGAATTGTTACTCCGTTGTCTTTGGCCAAATTAAGAACACGAATACTAAGATGACTTTCATGATTGTCATAGATTAAAAGCGATGGATTTTCTTTAGAGCTGTTAGAATATTTTATAAAATGCTTCATTACTTCTAAAAAAAGATCGGCATTCATCCACCCACTTGGAGCAGCAAGCCCCAACGTTCCTGATGGGGAGCCTCGTAGCATATATGCTCCTTTAGATGCACCCTAGGAAAAACCATTGCTGGTGGTAGGTATTGGCCCGTGGCACTAATGATGCAACAAGTGGTAACCAATGTACCTCTCTCTCCACTTGTTACCTTGCAAACTTGCTTCACTCCTTTCTCAGCAACAACCTTTGCTGATTTTTGAACCGTCGTAGTCGCAGTCTCATCCAAATTGTAGATTCTTCTTCCGTCAGCAAACGCATCAGTTCTTGAATATACAGGGTGTTGTACGTGAAATTAATTTTTCTTGGTGACGCTACTGATTTATATTTTTTTATTATTTTATTACAAGCAACATGTCGTGTTAAACATAAAGAAAAAATAATACATTTCAGAGCAAATGTTTAAAATGTCCACCTCCAGCTAAAATGCAAGAATCCGCTCGATGTCTAATGGATTGTCGAATACGTTCGAAGATACCAGGATTGTTACGAATAACATTACAGCCGTCTATGATACGATTTTGAAGATCTTGTACGTTTAATATCAGTGTTGTGTAAACAAGCGATTTCAAATATCCCCACACACAAAAATCCAGAGGATTGTGTCCAGGTGATCTAGGGGGCCACGGGTGTGGAGATCCTCGTCCGATCCAATGGCCTGGAAAAACATTATTTAAAAACTCGCCTACAATCACTGAAAAATGTGGAGGAGCTCCGTCATGCATGAACCACATGCGCCTTCTAATAATAATAGGTACATCTTCCAAAAGAAGTGGAAGTTCATTTTCTAGAAAATGTTGGTATGTCTCACCGGTTAACCGTACAGGAAGGAAAAATGGTCCAATTAAATAATCATCGATGATGCCAAGCCAAACATTGACCGAAAATGTTTGTTGAAATCGTTTTACACTTATGGTATGTGGATTTACATCTGCCCATATGTGGTCATTATGAAAATTCATAATCCCATGTCTAGAAAAGTTGGCTTCATCCGTAAATAGAATATTGGCCAGAAAATTCGGATTGTTCGCGATTTCACGTAAAATCCATTGACAATACTGTATGCGTAATGGATAGTCAGTAGGTAACCAATGTTGAACACGTTGAACGTGATATGGATACAATAAATTATCTTTTAGAATATTCCAAACAGTTTTGTTACTAACATTTACTTCATCTGCAACTTTTCTTGTACTCGTTTCTGGATGTTGGTCAATAATTTGAAGAATCTGGTTTTTCAATTGGGGATTTCTCACAGTTCTGGGTCGTCCAATAATATTCTTCGATTTAGCAAAAGTTCCAGTTTCTTGTAAACGAATAAGTAACTTAGTAAACGTATCTGAACATGGTAAACGATTATTTGGATAACGCTGGGCATATGTACGTCTAGCTTCTAAGGCATTACCATTCGCTAATCCGTACAAAAAATGCATATTAGCCATTTCAACAGTAGTAAACACTGGCATAGTTATTAACTAAACACAGAGTCAATCAAATAAAAATGTACGATTTTTGCGTTGGTTTTCAAATTTGACACTTGTCAACATTATTTCAAAGGCCACTTACAATAAGCATGTTTTTGCGTATTACTTCTAAAAACCAGTAGCGTCACCGGGAAAAATTAATTTCACGTACAATCAGAACTGACTTATTACAATAAATTCAACACCCTGTATCTCATAAACGACAACACCTATCACACATGTTTATATGAACTTTTCGTCTTAAAATTGAGTAACGAAGCGCCCCATATAATATTTTAGATTACTTAAGAAACACCCTGTATATATTAAAGACTTAAAAAGGTCTAGTATATTTTTTGGACAAGAAATCTAAAAATTTAGAGGGCGCCCTAAGTGCAATAATCAACTTTGTTAGTAACAAACACCCTATTGTGTAAATTATTTGTGATTTACTATCGAATTTGATAGTTGGAAAAAACAGAGAGTGTATTATATACCTAATGTTAATGTTATGCTAAAGGCCTAGTCACCAGCAACAAATAAACTATTAAGACATTTTTTTTATAAACATTGTTGTAAATTTGCCAGTTAGCCTGATCCATAATGATATATATGGCCTTAAATTGTAAAAAAATGTTCATTGTTTACTCATTATACCAGTTAATATTTTTGATATAGGTAGTATTAATTTGGTAGTTTTTTATTTGTAGAAATTAATTCAAATAATTATATGTTAATTATAGAATGTAAGTATTATTAATATGATAGAAATCCAGTATTATGTGTTTTATATGTTTTTTTACAATCATTGGTAGGTATGTAATATGTAATTTTATGTAGGCTATTGACATTTCATCTATTAATTAGACATAGGAAATAATTTGATCATTTTTTACAATGAATTATAAGAATTTAATCAATATTTATTTTTATTATCAATGAAAACAGTTTTGACATTACGTTTATTAAATTGTTTACCTTTACATCCATGTAATAAAATTTGTTAAAACAGAAAATTATAATTAGGAAAATTAGAGTTAAGATTTGCATATTTAAAATATGACTTTTTTTATAAATTATTCCAAAATTTTCATCTAATCTTGTTTTATGAACCTTACATAACATGAAGGACTGTATAATTCTGATAAATATTTTAGTTTATGTTTATAGTACAGTAAAAATAAGTGAAAAACTCCATAAACCTAAAAAAATTAATACAAGCAAGGAATACTAAAACTTTGAAGCTCTGCTACGGCCGCCATCCTGGAGTATGGCGGTATATTCTTTTTTATTTTTGTCTAGTTGCTTTATTATTAGAGATACACAAAAAAGCTTCAAATAAAAGTGTAGTCCATTTAAAAATACACATATTTGGTTATTGTCATGATTATCCCTTTGAATTGTGTTTGATGTAAATATAATTTTGATTAATAAAAAAAATTAATTATTCTTCATCGGAAATATGTCAAAAACCTTTGGGTTTGGAAAGAAAACAAAAAATGTGTATTCTTAAATACATTTTTTATTTGAATCCGTTTTGTATACAGTGCATTTTTTTTAAGTGTGGCCATAGGGATTCACATGGTAAAACTTACACCCCATGTTAACGTATGTTATCTTCGAGAATAAAAACCGAAACTATGGTGTTATAAGTAATTCGAGGTCGTAGAATTCAATTCTGGCCTCAGAAATGCCCTTAAGTGGCCAGAGACGGCTTCAGCCGGATGGTGTAGGGGCCATTTGCAGAGGTTCGGGAAATCGGCCGTCACTTCGCTCCCAAATCCACTGGCAGACTTTTTGAATCTAAAATATAATACTAAAGAAACATTGTAGCCTAATCTGCACCAACTTATAAAAAATATTTTGTTCCCCACGTATCCTAAATGTTGAACTTCGAGAAAAACATAGTCAACTTTGACCGCTTGTACTGACCACCCTGTAGAAAATGTGTTTATGAAAAACTGTGGCTACGTTCTTTGATAGTACCATTCATATCCAATCATCCTTTGAAAGATATTGTAGTCGGTTATGGAATGTTCGAAGTGACACTCTACATTTGAGCCCCTGGACCATCAGGCTAAAACCGTCTATGATTGTTCTAGAGTAATTCTAAAATCAAAATAAATACTACATGTCAAAATACTTAGTGAATGTGCAAGTCGTCGTACTTCTACATGAAATTTTGGTTTTTGCACCAAATTTCTGCATAGTTGATAAATAAATAAAATAAAAAGAATACATATCTAAATAATTTATAATAAAAAATTATGAAACGAAATGCTACTATTGAATCATTAAATAAGACGACAAAATGCACAATGTTTGAACAACTACAATTATTTTTATTTCATTAGTTTTAGCCTTAAAACGTAAAATTATTAAAAGTAATTAAATTTAGCAAAAATCGGAGTAGGCAATGCGAAATTAAAATTGACGTTATATTTCTTGGCATTTCATTTATAAGTTCTGTCAAAGCGTTTGTATTTGTTGATATTTGTTTAAAATGTCTGTGCACACAAGTGAAGAACGTGTTGAGTTCGTAACATCATACATTAAAGGTATGTCCAGCAGAGAAATTGTCCAGAATTTTGCTGCTGCATATCCCGATCGTCCGATTCCAAGCAAAACTACAGTGCTCAGATTTTACAACGAATTTCGTGCTACCGGTTGCTTAAATCATGAGCATAAAAAACGAAATAGAATCTCGTACGTCGTATCAGAAGATTTACGGTTTAATGTCTGTTTGGCGGTTGAGGATGAAGGCACCACCAGTCTTAAAAAGCTGGCAGAAGAATTTCACGTTTCGAGAAGTAGCTGCTTTAAAGCTTTGAAGAGTGAAAAATACAAGTCGTTTAAAGTTAAAAATGTTCAGAAACTGTTGCCCAGTGATTACTTCTCACGAATGGAATTTTGTGAACTTTGGATGGAGAAAATTAATCGAGATAGGAATATTTTAAATAACATTCTGTTTTCTGATGAGAGTTCTTTCACATTAAATGGGACAGTCAACAAACAAAACAGCCGCATTTGGGCAAAGGAAAACCCTTACAGAGTACAAGAAACTCATAGTCAGTGGCCTCAAAAAGTAAACGTTTGGCTCGGGATATTAGGTAATAACTTAGTAGGGCCATTTTTTATAAACGGGAATTTGAATCAAGATAAGTACTTAGATCTACTCCAACTGGAGGTGGGACCACGGCTAGATGCTTTAGGAGCCAACAGAGAAATAATATTTCAACATGATGGAGCACCCTCACAGTGCTGCCTCTGTAACAGAATTTTTAAACGAATCATTTCCTGATAGTTGGATTGGTCAGCATGGACCGTTTAAATGGCCGGCTCGAAGTCCTGATCTAACACCGATGGATTTTTCGATATGGGGATATTTAGCGTCACAGGTTTACGACCTTGTGAGAGGTCAACCAGAAAGTGTAGAGGAGCTAAAGGCACGAATAACGGAAGCTTGTAATTCCATTACAATACGAACATTGCAAAACATTCGAAGGAATTTTCAAGATCGCTTAGGGTATTGTTTAGCAGTCCAGGGAAAGCATTTTGAGCAATTGCTTTGATAATTTATGAAAATTTTTGTCAATTTATTGTGTTAAGTTGTTTTTTCAAATAAATGTTATAATTTTATTTATTAGATAAAAATTATTAGTTCGTTTCACAATCTTTTTTATTATTGCTCTTTTAGATATTTTCTCGTATTTTATTTAGGTTGAAGTATTATTTTGCAGAAAATTGGGCGAAAAACAAACATTCACACTACAAGCTGTCAAAGTTGACTATGTTTTTCTCGAAGTTCCACATTGAGGATACGTGGTGCACAAAATAACTTTTCAGAAGTTGTTGCAGATAAAGCCATGGTGTTCCTTTAGTATTATATTTTAGATTCAAAAAGTCTGCCAGTGGATTTGAGAGCGAAGTGACGGCCGATTTCCCGAACCTCTGCGCAAATGGCCCCTACACCATCCGGCTGAAGCCGTCTCTGGCCACTTAAGGGCATTTCTGAGGCCAGAATTGAATTCTACGACCTCGAATTACTTATAATACCATAGTTTCGGTTTTTATTCTCGAAGATAACATACGTTAACATGGGGTGTAAATTTTACCATGTGAATCCCTATGGCCACACTTAAAAAAATGCATTGTATATCTAATAATAAAAGCAACTATATAGGCAAAAATACAGAAATATGCCGCTATTTTCCAAGATAGCGGACATAGCAGTGGACATTTACTTTGTTCAAAAGAAAGAAATTCCTAGCTTGTACCTACTAATAACTTTTTTTTTTGTATATATATTTACCTAATTATCCTATTTTGTAACTACAATTTACTGAACAATTACTTTTTCTGCAAACGGATATATTTCACTATCATTGTAAACATTTCTGACATATTGTTTATTGTCGTTTCTATGAAGCAACAATTGTTTCACTTGACTACTATAAGTAGAATAAAATTAAGGTTTTGTAAATATTTTTTTTTAGAAAATATTTAGATATGTAAATTTATAATAATAAAATATATATTTTTATACGAAATTTGAATAATTTAATTCAATCTAGAAAAAAATAAAATAATTTTTGGATATGTCTGAATATTTTTCCACCGATTTAATTTGTCACATTCCATCGTCTAGTTAGACAGAATTAAACAGAGATGGATCAAGGCATTGGCGGCAACCCAAAAAAGTATAATAAAAAAAGGGGCTAATAAATGATGGTTTCAGACTATAAATAAAAAACAGTTTTATATTCAAAGGTTTCAGGCTACTGTAATTTTATAACAGAAAAAAATTTTATGACAGATTTCGAAAGCTTGCCAATAAGCAACAATCTTGAGGAGGTTATAAAATTTTTGAGTATATATACCAATGTTCGACTAGAAATTTTTTGCTGATTATAATCTTTTTTGGTATATTTGCTTCTATAATTTCATTAATGTTCCCGTCAGTATTCCCAAATCGTGACATTTCGAATTATAGAAATATGTATTAAATATTTGAAAGGTCAAAATCAATGTATCCATGTCAACGTACTTAATGGAGGGAAAACAGTCCATTATGCAGCCCCTCGGCTGTTATTGGTTATAATTGCATAAAATTTAACGTTCATTTTGCAAGAAAGCGTGAGATCTAAAAATTGCAAGAGTTTATTTTCATCGAAGATGAAAATAACAGAATTTATATATAAATAACACATTTATAAAAACAATTTTAAATCCTGTGAAAAGGATGCTTAGACAGAATGCTGCTGCATTTTTTAAAATTCAATGTAGGTTATCTATAAATGTCTTTTAAAAACAAAACTATAAATATTTTATTATGTAATATACAGTAGTCTTGACTGATATATATGAAATTAAAAGTTTTTTTGAGCAAATATAAAAGGGCAATTAAGAATTAAGAATTATTAGCGATGTCTTGGTAAAACCCCAATTTTATAGATAAAGGTGGGTAGTTTTGACTGATATATATGAAATTAACAGTTTTTTTAGGTAAGCAGTCAAATATAAAAGGGCAATTAATGTAAACTCTTATTTATATTTGTGAAGCTTTCGAAAATGTTTATTTTCTTCTTCAGCACAAACTAAAATTATAATAAACTTTTAACATAATATTATGATAGTTAAATTAAAAACTTACTATCGTGAGGTTAAATAATTTTTGGCCTCATAAATGCGCACATTATAAAAATTTTTTTATCAAAATACAAAAAATAAATTAAATTAAAAGAAATGTTAAGTTAGAATAAATGTTCAAAATCAAAATTTGACGATTATGTCATGATGACATAAACTATCAGAATTTAAAATCATTAATCCAAAAGAAAAAGTAATGAAAAAAAATTAAATTTTTAATTTATATGTTACACATCCTTTGATAGTATATAACTGTAGATATTATTTAAATTATCAATATCTGGTCTATTATTAATACAGTTATTTTTATTTATATATACCTACCATCTCAAGAAATTCTCTTTTTAGTAAATTTTTTTCTCGAATTAAAATTTTTGCCTGATTAAAATTAAAAGAATGATTGTCACTAAGAACATCTTCGGTCAATGCATAAATATGAGTTAACACCTCTTTTTATGTCACTTCTATGAGAAGTCAGTCTTCCAGACATATGTTATATTTTTATTTTGTTATTATAAATTGTAATTGAAAGGATAAAAATATAATATTGTCTATTTATATTTCATGGCCGCCAACATCAATTCTGCATGTTTTGGGAGTTAAAATTCCCCACTTACCGCATGTAGGTGCCGACACTGTCGAATTCAACAACAACTTAAAAAATTGTTGAACACTTTAAAGTTGCATTGTAAATAGATGTGTAATTTGTAATACAATATATTGAAAAAAATATTATTAATACATGATTATATTAAAATTATATATTTTTGTGAAAATAAAATATAATAAAAGTTGTTTTGAATTTGCCGCTCTATTATGCTGAGAACGCAGATAGAAAAAGGAAACGGGAAATGTCAATTTTGCCAGTGCTGTCGACTGAGTTGGCTTGGGTTTTGTCTAAAATATAATGAAGTGGTTTTGATAACAAATTATCAAATTTTCCTGTTAACATAATTAAAATGGAAAACGTAAATCTCAATCTTATTTGCAGAACTTGTAAATGTGTTAGTCCGCATATGCGGTCGCTCTTCGAGGGATATGAAAATCCTCATCAGAGTCCCCGTATTGACGAGATGCTAATGGCCTGTGCTTCAGTTCAGGTATATGATAAATAACGCCTACAATAAAAATATTTACCAAATTTAATTTCGATAATTTCCTATTTCTAGGTGATATGTGGGGACGGTTTACCGAATTTAATATGTCAAATATGTGTAGATCAACTGAAAAATGCTTTTCTTTTCAAAAAACAAGCGGAAAAAGTAGATATCGGTTTAAGAGAGTACGCAAAAAATCTGAAAGTAAACGAAATTAAACAAGAACTGCAAAATTCGGAATTTATGGGTATGTAACAAAATAATAGTTGATAGTTAATCGTATTATTTCAAATTTCAAGTAACAACTTTCTTATCTATTTACTAATAATGTTACATTAATTTACCTACTTAATACTAAATTATTTTAATAGTTGATAATAGCTCCTAATATGTATTAACAAAGATTGTTTGTATGCATATGTAAATATGAGGAACATATTATTGTGTAAAAGTTGGTTTTTAATTTTACATCTAATTTAACTTATATACACATTTTAAAATTGTTTAATTAACATAGATCTATGTTTTTTATAATAGATTAATTTTAGAACTTATTCATTCTACAACTTTATACAAGCTCAAATGTATCACATCATTACCTTTCAAGCTATAACAATTATATTAATATCCAGCTATACAGATTTTTTGCCTAAAAACAATTATTTTTAGAATCTCTACAAACTCTTGACAGTATATTGAATGAACCAGCAGCTAAAGATGTATCAGTTACTGGAGAAACAGCTCCACCTCAAAAATTTGAAACAGATTATATACAATTTATGGACAACAATCAGATGCTTCTTACATGTAGGGAATGTGCCAAAATGTTCACTACTTTGGAAGTAAGTCAATTTATTTTAAGTAGTAAAAAATATTCATCCACAAATATATAAATGGTATTTCTCTCTATTACAAGTTTGATAGTTATACAAGTTTATTCACCAGTTACATTTTTCTGAAATAATTCATAAACAATTTAATAGAAGCAACTCCATTTTACCATCTTATTTTTCTTCAAAGTTCCTTATAAGTTTTTTTTTATAAAAAAAAACTAACTATATATCCACAAGTTGCAACCATAATTTATTGGTTAATATTTACCTGAAGATAAAATTATCATTAATTCTATTATAGTTTTTATAAACAAATTGTTGGTAAACATGTTATTTATTATTCTATTGAATTATTAAAAAATCAATAATTATTTAATTGTTAGTGTCCTATATAATAAATTTAAATTCATTCAGGGTCTACGATGTCACAAACGTATTCACACAGGAGGAATGTACAAATGTAAACAGTGTGATAAAGAATATACTAGACTTAATCACCTACAACGCCATGAACAATCACATAACAGAAGGAAGGTCCATGTTTGTAGAATTTGCAGCAAAACTTTAACAAGAATGGAACATTTAAAACGTCATTTGGTTACACATTTAAGAGAGAAACCATTTTCATGTAAAACTTGTAATAGAGGTTTTAATAGGATTGAACATTTACACAATCATGCACCTAGATGTAAAGGTTGGTACAAATAATATTACAATTTAATTGGAAACACTTTAAAAATCAATATTTAAACATAATTTATATGCTATTTTTTCTTATATTTTTGAACAGTTTAGGAGGTTGTTTTATTTTTAATACTGAAAATAATTTAAATATTAAAAACAATAATACTAATCAGTGGCAGTCCATAGTCTTGAGAGTGCACAATTAAAAAAATGGGTCCACATTCAAATTTTTTCTTTCACTGCAACAAGAAGTTTTTTGAGGAGATAAATAAAAAAACTGTTGATATATTGATATTGGAAGTAAAGTCATCTATCCCTCTTTTTGGTGAATTTTTCAATAACCTGTTCATTAAAATTTGGAATTTTAATTTTTTTCTTCTAAATGCTAATGTTGTTGCAATCATGTTCAGAGTTCCCTAACTAAATATAAATAAGGACCATACACATTCTATGAACAGATTGGAAAATACTGGATCACAAATTACATGTACTTGTATTAGAGCATAACAATGCAACTGAGTTATTTGGCTTATTTGAATGAATGAATGTTAATACATAAAAAAAATGTGTACTTATTAAAGAACTATCACAGATCCAACTGTGCCTTTTTATTTGTACATTGTTTTTTTGTATTTTTAGGGGACACTGTTTATCCATGTGATATTTGTAATAAAGCATTTAATCGTGAAGATAGCCTTGAGGTTCATAGAAAAATGCACGATTCTACCACTCCAAAGTTGCCTACCATTGAAAATCTTGACAATATTGAAGATCATTATTATCAGATAGATCAAGACCCTTCTGCCGATTTTTCTGATCATTCTGATGTGGATGATTGTTTTGAACCACAAGTGGAGGTTACTGAAACAACAGAAGATAGTAAAGAAAAAGTAATATTTCTTAATGTTTAGTTCTACTTTACAAAGTTCTATTATTTTAAGGTTGCTGCTGAAATTTCTAATCATGAAGAAACAATTGAAGACGAAAATGTTCATAGTGATGGATCGGTTGGTGGTGGAGATATTGGAAATGATATAGATAATGATAGTGATGAGGATGAGGAATTTGATGAAGGGAAGGACGTTGAGAGTGGCGAAGAAAGAGATAGTAAAGAGCTAACTGGAATCGATGACGAATCAGGAGAACACAAGAATGTCAAAATTGAAGAAGAGAAACCATCAATTGATGATGAAGAGTACATTAAAAATGTCATTGCTGCTGCTGAAAGTAAGTAACATTTACACCTTATTTATTGTGTAGTTCCAAAATTGTATAGAGTAACTCATCTTTTCAATGTAGTCCTAATTACTTAAAAAGTAATTAGGATTTTGGAACGAATCGTGATAAAAATTTATTTTCTTATTTTATGAAAGATAAAAAATAATTATTAAATTAAATATCTTTATTTGGGAAAACCATATATCCATAAACATAAACAAAATTTTGACTGATTGAAGGATTATATTTAATTCTTATTGTTAAAGGGTCATCTAGCAGAGCTGACCAAAGCACTAAAATGTGCTTTGAGCACCTAGCTCTTTAAAAAAGTAATTGCTAGTATCCACTAAGCACTTTGGAGAGGAAAGTAATTGCAAAGTTAATATTTATATATTACTAATAAAGGTCGGAAGTCATAAATATCTTAAACAATAATAATAAAAACATTGAAAATCCTTGAATTAATAGTAAACAAAAAATATTATTGATTCTTTCATTGGAGTAAATGAAAGTGTCCATAAATGAAATTTTGCACAAAAGTAGAAAAAACAATTATTCTCTTTCATCTGGTATATTCAAAAGTTACTTACAAACGTTCCTAGTGGGCAGAAAATGGATTTTAAGTGAATTTTTAACGCAAATTCGGATATATCCTTTGGAGCTGGTGGGTAAATGAAGATGTCCATTAATGAAATTTTGCACAGAGGTAGAAAAAACAATTCTCTTTTATTTGCGTTAAAATTAAAATTCACTTAAAATCCATTTTTTACCCACTCGGAACGTTTGTGAGTAACTTTTGAATATACCAGATAAAAGAGAATTGTTTTTTCTACCTCTGCAAAATTTCATTCATGGACATCTTCATTTATCCACCAGCTCCAAAGGATATATCCGAATTTGCGTTAAAAATTCATTTAAAATTCATTTTTTGCCCACTTGTAACGTTTGTAAGTAACTTTTGAATATACCATTTTTCTATTTTTTTAATTCTTTTCTCTTTAAGAGTATAAACATAAAATTCAAGTAAATAACACAACCTAACTACACATTGCCTGTTACCATGTAAGTACACATTGAAATTTTGACAAAGGAAAGATAGAAAATAGATATGCAACATATAAAAGCCATTTCGTTTTTGTTTTACACATGTAACTGTAGATTATTGCTAGTTTGTTGTTTATTTTTAACTTGTTGCTATGGGTTTTTTCCTTCTAGCGTGCTTGGGAGCACTTTCAAAAGTGTTTGCAAGCACCTTAAAATGTTTTAAGTGTGAAATTCAATTACAAATTACCGAGGCACTTTTTCAAGCACTTTTGAGGCAAGCATTAACCAGCTCTGTCGTCTAGTAACTTGTAACACAGATGAACTGAATTACTTGAACAATTCTTGGTAGGAAAGAGTATTAGTTATAGGTGGTTCAACTTAACTTAATATTAATTAACACAGAAGATAAAAAATATGTACAAATAAAAACTAACATTATATTTAATTTAATCTGAGTCATCTATTTCATCTTCAGATTCATCAGTAGTATTTTCGTCTAGATCCACAACTTTGGGTACGATAGTTTCATCTTTTTCAATAATGGTATTATCCCTCTTTCTTTTTAAATACCTAAAATGCAGATACATACACATAGATAGCGCCAGGAATTTGTAGTTTAATAATTTTATCTTTAAATACTAACTGAAACCTACGAGGGTACATAAACAAGTTTGCAGATGGCCAACAAAAATATAATACGAGGGTACATAAAAAGTTGCCAGATGCTATCGTATACTGTAACTAAAGTTCTTACCGTGTGTACAGTCGACAGAAGCAAACATGTTCCGCGGAAAATATGCCAACTAATTTCAAGGTTATCACAAACAGCCAATCACGAGCCAATGTTAACGATAATATCAATTTTAGTGGCTGCATAAGTGAGATGAAAATACAACTACAGCGACAAGGACACGCCCACCCAGGGTTCATGTTTGCTTCTGTCAACTGTACCGTGACACGATCTACCTGTTATTTATCTGTTACTACTATAAGCCATATTAATTCACACTATTTACAAAAAGTAAACGTAAAAGCAACGTCCATTAATATTACGAACAATTCCAATCTCAGCTTTGTGAGACCCCTATAAGTGCGCTTATGAATCTGACTTGGAGACAACCAAAAACGTTTAAAGTACAGTTACAAGCTCTTTGCAGATAACATACAATAAAAGTAGGTACCTACTACCTAAGTCAGTTACATCTGCTCAATCGCGACGAGATTGTTGATCTTATTATCTACCGTTAGAGAAAGATACAAACTACAATATTACAGATAATTTCAAGTTAAATTATACACGCTGACAACGTTGCATCTACCCAAGAACGCAAAACATTTGAATATTTTATTAGTCCAGGCGTGCTGTACCAAAAAAATAAAAAATACGGAATATCTGAGACCTGGAATGTAACAGTTGGAGGTGGTAAAGGGGCTTATAACACATGAAAAAAAATACATTAACTATTTCAAATATGATCATAAACTTTTTAGGGTGAAAAAGGGGTAAAAAACTGAAATAGGTATTGCTGTTTGCGGCTAAAATTGACGTCAAAATGAAAAGTGCCCAATAGAAAAGTTGTAGATCATGTAAAAATCTAAAACTTTTCTTTCGGTAATTTTCTCACATAACCTCAATTTTTTGAGGAAAATGTAAAAAAAACGATTTTTCGTTTTTAATTTTTAATTTTCCAACGGATTCGTCAATCTTGGTGAAACTTGGTGAAAACTTACCTTTTTATGTCCAAAATAACCTCGAATTTTCTCAACCTTGTAACATAATAATTTTCCGAGAAATTTGATTTTTCTGGAAAAATCTCTTTTTTTTTCAACTGTAAAGTTTGCTCGGAAAATATTATTGGAAAAGATTTTCCTGGGGCTCATTTTTTTCGTTTTTACGTCTACTTTCACATGAAACAAAAAAAAATACACCTCTCGTTTAAAAATTTGCTCAAAAATGAATAAAAAGCAAAAAATGAATTTTGCAACAGCTAAATTTGCAATAATTGTTAAATTTTTGTTATAAAATATTAAAAAATGCAAAAGCCAACTCTTGCATTACATTCTACGAGAAAAATTACATTTAGTCGGATTTTTAGCTCATTTGCAATATTATTAGAAACACTTAAGTCTATTAATGAAGTTAATAATCCGAGCGGAGGTTTCATGGTTTTTACTATTGTTGTATGCTGCTTTGTTTATATTAAAAGGTTTTTCATGAGATAAATCGATTTGTTGATAATTACAAGGTCCAAATACCCTTCCACCAGAGCCCTATAGCCCAATTTTCATCAAAATTTCAATTGTCTTTGACTTTTTGGAATAATTTGTTTATTTTTAATATAATAATCGTTCGGTTTTAAGTAATTCGTAATTGTAATTAAAAAATATATTGAAAAGACAATATTTTGTTTGTTACGAATGATAGTATATTTTGTATACTGAAATGTTGCAAGGTCAAAGAGGAAACAAAAGGCCTAGGCCCCTAGGCTAGTTAGAGTTGTCATGTCTACACTTTGTCATTTATGAAAGGTGGCTATAGGGCTCTGATGGAAGGATATTTGGGCCTTGTAATTATCATCAAATCGATTTATCTCCTGAAAAACCTTATAATATAAACAAAGCAGCATACAACAATAGTAAAAATCATGAAATCCCCGCTCGGATTATTAACTTTATTAATAGACTTGAGTGTTTATAATAATATTGCAAATGAAATAAAAATCCGACTAAATAATGAAATACATTTTCTTTTGTAATTTTTCCCTTAGAATGTAATGCAAGACTCGGCTTTTGCATATTTTAATATTTCAAAACAAAAATTTAACAATTATATCAAATTTAGCTGTTGCAAAATTCATTTTTTGCTTTTTTTTTCATTTTTGAGCACATTTTTAAATGAGAGGTGTATTTTTTTTATTTTATGTGAAAGTAGACGTAAAAACGAAAAAAATGAGCCCCAGAAAAATCTTTTCCAATAATATTTTCCGAGCAAACTTTACAGTTAAAAAAAAGAGATTTTTTCAGAAAAATCAAATTTCTCGGAAAATTATTATGTTATAAGGTTGAGAAAATTCGAGGTTATTTTGGACATAAAAAGGTAAGTTTTCACCAAGTTTCATCAAGATTGACGAATCCGTTGGAAAATTAAAAATTAAAAACGAAAAATCGTTTTTTTTTTTCATTTTCCTCGAAAAATTGAGGTTATGTGAGAAAATTACCGAAAGAAAAGTTTTAGATTTCTACATGATCTACAACTTTTCTATTGGACACTTTTCATTTTGACGTCAATTTTAGCCGCAAACAGTAATACTTCAGTTTTTTATCCCTTTTTCACCCTTTTTCACCCCTAAAAAGTTTATGATCATAATTGAAATAGTTAATGTATTTTTTTTTCATGTGTTATAAGCCCCTTTACCACCTCCAACTGTTACATTTCAGGTATCAGAATTTCCGTCTAAAAGTACAGCACGCCTGGACTATATAGATAGATCAGTCAATGATCTTCTCAAGATTAATCAGATTTTGCACTAATCTCCTAATTTTTTTATAAAATAATAATTAAATTTTCTCCACTTGTTGATATTCTAACAACAAAATTTTTTTTTCTAAAGAGTAAACATCTCTTTTTACTGACCTACAAAAACCATTAAAACATGAGCCACTCTCTACAATTTCGAAACTATACTATATGTATAAAATAATACTGATAATTATTTTTAGGATCAGATGATGATGACGATTCTGACAAAGAAAGTAACGATTCTGATTATGTGCCTCAAAAGAAAGCATCTCCACCTGTGAAACGTGGTCGAGGCAGACCACGTAAAAGTCTCGATTCGCCGCCAAAATCTATTAAGAAAACAGAAGGAGGCGCCAGAAGAGGTCGTAAACCAGGTTCAAAGAATAAAAAAACGTTAATGCGGGAAAGAGATATGATAATAAAAGAGGAAGAAGATGATTATGGAGATTATCCGTGTCCTGTTTGTAATGAAATGTTTAATACTATGAGTAAATTGGACCGGCATGCCAAAATTAGACATGAAGGAGCTAAGGTAACTAATCTAAGATTAATAGTACTCGGATTGTTGGTGAATCTCACATAAAATTTATTAATTTCTACTAGAATTTCTATTTTTATTTCATTTTTTCTTTGACAAATTAAAACCTAAAAAAACTTTGATTTTAAAATTAAAGTATTAAAAAGTGGTTAAATGTAAACATGCAAATTTTTATTTGTGTTATTTTATAAACCAAAATATAAAATTAATTTTAAATGTGTTGCGTCTCTGCTTTATTTTCGAAGTCTGCATTCATCAGTTTTATTAATATAAAAACAGACTAGACCTCAGTTGAGAACTGATACCCAGAGTCAAAAGTGTAAAGTATCTGGGCATGAAACCAGACGAGAAACCTTACATGTGTTAAAGAAAAAATATGAGCTAAATCTGAAGTACAGGCAGCTCTATTTGCTGTTGGGTCCCTACTCCGTCCTCACCCTTGAAAACTGCAAGAAAATTAAACATGCAAGTTATGCAAACGTTTCAAGGGGCTTAGCCAAAGCTCTTAGATACGTTCGCAACGATTTCATGTAAAGGGATCTAAAAGTCCAGACGGTGAGAGAGGCCAACAAACACAAGCAGCTTACAAAAGGAGAACTAAGAAGTTCATCATACAACAACTAAAAAGAAATTAAACCCCAAGATGATTAACAGACCTATAGGGAGCTGGTCACTGGAGCAGCTCCCATGTACTGTGATTTAATATCACCTAAGGACAGACTTTCCAGATAAATTTTACTTAGTTGTAACATTTATATATTTAAATAAAAAAATCCTATGAATAACTTGCCAAAATAAAATAGTGTGTACAAGTTATGTCTTTTATAGTCGATTAAAAAACACACGAATTAATTTATGAGCTTTTTATCTTTAGATACACAAATGTAACGTATGCAGTAAAGCATTCTCTAGAATCAATCATCTAAAGAGACACATCACGTCCCACTCAACTATCAAACCGTTCCGTTGTACTGCATGTCCCAAGAGCTTTAACAGACGCGATCATCTTAAACAACATCAAAAGTTGCACGAAAGGACCAACGATTACGAATGCGAGGTATGTCAGAAACAGTTCAATCGAGCTGATCACCTTGCTAAACATAAGGCATCTAAACACGGCATAGGAGAAAGAATATGTGTAAGTACATAGACGCGAGACTTCGCCATTTAATCCATTAGATTTTCAAAAAAAAAAAAAATATTAAGCGATTTTCTACAAATTCTTGGTCGTCAGTCGTTGCTACCGATTCGTATTAATATCGATAAAGTAATTTGCTTCATATTAACCAAGTATTGTTCAATTATTTCTTCAAAATAACAACTTTGTTAAATTATAAAGTTTTGTTAAAAACTAATAGTAATTATTTTTAGCTTTTTTTGTTGTAAACCAACATCCGAGATTATAAATTTGCTTATTGAAAAATTATTTTATAAGATTTATGACATTAACGTTGTTTGTCTCCCTTATGTAATTAAATACAATTTTGAAATATGGTCGGAATTTTTTATTTTTACGTGTCGCGAATATATTGGTAGCAACGACCAGAAAATGACGACTGATGGCTTATGAATTTGTAGAAAACGTACCTTTTATTTAAAGTATCACCCATTATTATTTACTTACCGAAAAAATGTGCTCAAGAGATTTAGGAAACTAAGTAAATAGTGTGACCAAATGATTTAATACAAAAAAATCTTGTTTATTATTTATAATGCACATTCTTTCGTCAAAATACATCCTTAGCTGGTTTTGCTACTTTAGTACAAAACCAGTATTTAATATTGTAGGTTTACTTGAATCGAAAAATCCAATAAAGAAGGCTGCACTGTCTTCTTGTAGCTCTTTTGTAATTATTACTGTTCTTGCTACTAACCCCTTCCTGGATTTTAGTTCCACTGTTGAAATTGACAATATTTTCAATTTAAGGTATTGTTAGGTTAGGTTCCATTGGTACCTGAAGTATCTATTGTGCCAGTCCGATCCTGCATGCCCATATTTAGCAGCTCTTGATATCTCCTTTTGGAAAGAACTCTTATGAATGACTTAAACTCTCTAGCTCGAACCACTAAGAGCTTCTCATCCGATTAACCCAGTTTGATAATGTGTGATAAATGTATTTGCTGTACCTAATTATGGCTCGGGACTTAATATTCCTTCAACACTTTTTCTGACTGAAAGGTTCGCTTTCCCGTTCTATTCAATGACAGTATGTCCAGGTGCTCAGAGTAATACTACTTTGTTATTTTCCACTAGGCGTATTAAATCCTGAAGGAATTTTCAAACTAACTTGGAGTCGATAAGATTTGATTCCAGTGACTTCCATGCTTAAGCAACTCCTACAGACACATCTTCATTGCAAAAACCTCTACTTGGAAAATTGGGGATAGGTTGGCTCAGGCTCAGATTGACCCTTGGTTTTCCTCCGTGGACCCTAGCTTCAACACTTTTCTTTATTTTAGAACCTTCCTTGTACCAAACTGGTCAGCCATTATGAGATTCGATTTATTCGTCTCCCTGAGAATAGGACGGTTAATGGCTTTTGGTAGTTTTATTAAGGTTGTATTTCATTTGCAGTACCGGAGATTTTTTATTATACCTTCGGTCTGGTTCTGGCACTACTTTATCCTACATAACAGGTCGGCTGAAAAGTCCCCGGTCTGACCTATAGATGACGACACTAGAATTAAATCCATTTCATTTTTAGATAGTATCAACCTTCAAAAGATTCGTGTAAAAATTTGACAGCTGTCGGACTATTAGTTTGTGAGATATTCCATTTTTAGTGAAGCAACTTTTGTTATTTTCAAAAAGATGGAAAAAAAAGAATTTCGTTTGCTTATTAAATATTGTTATTTGAAAGGAAAAAATACAGTTGAAGCAAAAGCTTGACTTGATAATAAGTTTCCGGACTCTGCGCCAGAAAAATCAACAATCATTGACTGGTACGAAAAATTCAAGCGTGGTGAAATGAGCACCGAAGACGGTGAACGCAGTGGACGCCCAAAAGAGGTGGTTACCGACGAAAATATCAAAAAAATCCACAAAATGATTTTGAGTGACCGTAAAGTGAATATGATCGAGATATCTGACACTCTAAAGATATCTAAAGAACGTGTTGGACATATCGTTCACGAATATTTGGGTATGCGGAAGCTCTGTGCGAAATGGGTGCCGCGCGTGCTCACAATCGACCAAAAACAGCAACGAATTGATGATTCTGAGCAGTGTTTGCAGCTGTTAAGTCGTAATAAACCCGATTTTTTGCGTCGATCTGTGACTATGGATGAAACTTGGCTCCATCACTACACGCCTGAGTCCAATCGACAGTCAGCTGAGTGGACTGCAGCCGGTGAACCGCCACCAAAGCGTGGAAAGACTCAACAGTTAGCTGGCAAAGTTATGGCCTCAGTTTTTTGGGATGCACACGGTATATTGTTCATCCACTATTTGGAAAAGGGAAAAACAATCAACAGCGACTATTACTGTGCGTTATTGGAGCGATTGAAGACCAAAATCGTGAAAAAACGGCCCCATATGAAGAAGAAAAAAGTGTTGTTGCATCAAGACAATGCACCGTGTCACAAATCATCGAAAACGATGGCAAAATTGCATGAATTGGGCTTCGAATTGCTTCCTCACCCACCGTATTCTCCAGATCTAGCCCCCAGCGACTTTTTACTTTTCTCTGACTTGAAGAGAATACTCGCGGGAAAAAAATCTGGCTCTGATACTGAGGTAATCGCCGAAACTGAAGTCTATTTTGAGGACAAACCGAAGGAGTACTACAAAAATGGTATCGAAAAGTTGGAAGGTAGCTGTAATCGCTGTATCGCCCTTGAAGGCAACTATGTTGAATAAAAAAAATGAATTTTGTCAAAATATTGTGTTTTACTATGGTAGACCGGGGACTTTTCAGCCGACCTGTTATTGGCATTTCACCAGTCTTCTATAAGAATCCGCCGTCTTCCTTTTTAACCAGATATGAGGTGAAGGAATATTTATTAAAACCTAATAGGCAGCAGTGGGAGTGATAGATAGAGTGATAGCTCATGTTATTATTAAGCATGCTTGTCTTCTGCTGACCTTTAGCCCACCAGACGCAGCACCATATGCAATCATAGGCCTTATTACTGTCAGATATAGCTAATAAATTTGTTTATGATTAATCCTTCATGACATATCCTACGTGTCCAAACTGAGACCTTTGGTATTGTTGTTTTATCTTTGTGTTTAAAAAGAATTCTAAAGAAGTCTAAATAGAAACCTCATCACATGATAAATCAATAGGTTTGTTGTTCAGTTTCTTGACTTGAAATAATTGCGAACAGCATTTAGATATTTTTGTTTTCTGTTGGCCAGCGTTAGGTAGGAGTGTTGAGCAATTTCTTAGGATACCCTCGACTGTTTATACTTTAAGTTCAAATCTACTTAATGTGTTGAATCTGGAACCTTTGGTAATAGTGATATCGAACGCACAATTTTATCCGCCTAACGAGGCTTTTGATAACTAAGTTATCTTCTTCAGAGACGGAAAGTATCAGCAACGTCAACGGTTCCAGATTCAGAACATTAAAAGGTCAACATGTATATTAGTTTTTAAAATCATGCAAATAATTCAGTGAAACACTAATCTAATCTATTGCTGTGTAGATCCTAGAAACAAGGAAATAATCCTCAGGTTTTTTATTATCGCTCCAAAGCTTAACATTTAATAAGAATGAGCAATTTTATTTGTAATACTGGTTTTACTTCAATATAATTGGCGATTCGTTTTAAAGAAAGGAGGGTATCGGCTTTTGGG
The DNA here is from genome assembly GCA_035357415.1 of Ophraella communa. Taxonomy (NCBI): domain Eukaryota; kingdom Metazoa; phylum Arthropoda; class Insecta; order Coleoptera; family Chrysomelidae; genus Ophraella; species Ophraella communa. Next base: position 29,427,180 of record CM068992.1, on the reverse strand, counting down.
TTAAAGATCGAGTTCAATACAATTTTGACCACTTATAGATTATAAATAAAATCAACATGTTAGACTTTAAAACGGACCGGAACATATTTTTTTTTAAATTTTTTTAATGGACTAGTTTAGTGATTTTTTTTATATTTGCATCTTATAAAATAGGTTTTTAGTAGTTCAACTGTACAAATAAAATTTTTATAAAATTAATCCTCTAGCCATAATCTGCTTTTGAAATTTAAATTTAATGGTTACATACGTCATAAGTGGTAAGTGACGTGTTTCAATAAGATTGGTAGAAAATTTGCGATGTTGTCGATATGCTTTAATATTAACCGAGAAACTTATCTCTCTCTCTTATTTGTTGTCATTAGAAAGAGATAAACATATCGATATTTTTGTTCTCTGATTGACACTTTATCAAATAAGGAGTAAAACACTAAACAAAATATTCTGTCATTTTCGTTAGTTTAATTTGTTGTTTGGTTGTGTTTGGTTTATGAAAGAAATTACTTCTATACTATTTTTGGTTCGAAAATAAAAATCCCTAACTCCTTCTCTTGGTGCTATAGTGGTTCCTTCAAAAATAACCAATAGAAGTAATTGTTCTCTCGGGGAGTAACCCTTCTATCGGTACAGTGAGAGAACGAATTTCAAGAATACGGTTTTGGCATTTTCAATAGAACCACGCCCACTTTCTATTGGCTGTTCAATTCTATCACCGTCAAGAATAGGGGTCTTGTTTGTTTATTACAGATAAACACGATTTTCTCTCCTGTCATATATCTTGTCAACTGGTATCTACAATCAGTTAGTCACAGAACACGGTGTTTTGTGCCGCCAGTTCTTTGAGAATACTTGAAACGAACGTAGCTAAAATTTGACAACGTTGACTTTTAAACACACTTCATTATTGGTTATTAATTGGCGCTACGTTTAAAACTTACTAATTATTTATTGCTAAATTTTACGAAATGAGAAAAATTACTTGCAAAATGAATACCAATATAAGTAAGTAGGTATCTTATCCTAAATATATATTGCTATCATTTTGATTAATATGATCCTACTAAACTAGTCCATTGCTCGATATTACAAAATCACTTTGAACATATGGCAACATTGCAAAACCCAAACGTCAGAGTTTTATTTCTGTATTGCAAAATTTATCTAAAACTATCTACTTGCTTAGGCCAATATGCACCAACGATCGTACCAACCATTGGTTGAATAATCAACGGTGGCATTTAACTGATTATTTCAGCCAACAATAAACTTCGTATGCATCAACATTATAACAATTTTTTGACATTTAATAGCAATTCGGTTCGTGAATTAACAGTGTAGCCAGTACACTATTGGTGTATTTGTGGGTAGGTATAGCACCATACTACAATTATAAGATTTTTATGCTTAAAACACTTTTAGCAAAACTATAAATTCGATATTATCATCATCTGAAGATGTAATTTGAATTAATTTTAATACATCTACTATGTAAAACGTAAGAAGAGCTGCAAGATATTACTTTATTTTCTATGACCAATAATACCTATTTATCTAGGAACAATCCACTAATTTGAAAAACACACAGAACATATATTTACAATATCAAGTAAATTGAGGTTATTAAATATATAAATAAGTAAATTGAAGTTAGTAACCAGCCGAATATGGGCGATCGGAACCAACGGTTGGATTTAATCACTGAGTAGCTTGGTGCATATAAATTTTGCACGGTTGAACCGTGTGTTGAATGTTGGTGCATACGGACCCTAACCATAGAATTTGATGTATCTGTGTTCCAGCTTTGTGTGACGTCGTATCCAAACATGTGCAGTTGCTACGTCAAAAATTTATATCACCAATTTAAATTTTAGTAATTGTCAAACATAGTAGTATTAGAATTATATTATCAGTAATCTATTTTATGTAAGTATTTTGCCAGTCGAAAAATTCTTTCTGGCATTAAATAGTTTCTTTTTAATCATTCTCGTATACATTAATTATCACATAAAATAGGTTTTTAAATAATAGAAATGGATGTGAAGTCCATAACTTAAATTTAAAAGCAAATCTCTGTTCTTCCTCTCAGATTTTAATTTTTTTATAAATAAAAAACCTTTCTCTGGATTAACCCAAAACATCCATTTAAAACGATACCCTCCTTCATTATATTTTTTTAACATATGGATTAATTATGAGATAAACATAATTTATTTTATCCACTACCACATATATCACTTATTACCGCACTAGTACTGTAATTTTTAGAAAACTCACGAAAATTGTAAGAAATTTTGTTAAATAGAATTTTATTATTAATGTTACATCTGCTGCCAATTTTCAATAGGGAATTTTTTCATCTGAAAAACTCATGATTACCTTTTTTTATCAAATAATCTTTTTTCTAAACAATTTATACTTAATATTAAAAATAAAAAAAAATCTCATCACTAAATTTTTAAATAAAAATATGATATTATAATTTGAATATAATTTGATTATTATGCACGTGGGATATGTCTGTCCATTATAGCAATCGTCTGTTTATGTAAATTTCAGACTCATGTAATAATGAGGTGCATCTTCTATATATATAGCATATTTTAATATTAAAATACAATTTTAGTTAATATTCACGTTTCTGTTTTCATTATCAACTGATGATTTACTGGGGAAATTGATTTATCTTTAAATTATCATTGAATTTGAAATCTTTATTTTATTTGACGATTTGGTTTTTAGGTAATGGGTGAGAAAAAATACGAATGTCCTTTGTGTCACAAATTCTTTACTACGGAAAAATACAAAGATGTACACGTTGCCGGTCACAATGGTACTAAAGAATATTCCTGCAAAGTATGTGAAAAAACGTTCTTGTCGAAATCTCATTTGACGGAACACATGAAATTCCACAATGAACATTCCAAGAAGTTCCTCTGTTCGGAATGCGGACAAAGATTTATTAGAAACGATTATTTAGTTATACATATGAGACGACATAGAGGAGAAAAACCATTCAAATGCAAGTATTGTGGAAAAGGTAAGTTTATGCATATCTTTAAAATAAACTAATTTAGAAAACATAATATTTAATTCTAGTTATAAAAACAATATTGTATTTTGGTATAGATATGTTGATGATGTGTTAGCAGGATTTGTAGGTAGCGAACGACAGTTAGATATATTTTTTAATTATATTAATACCTTGCATCCTAAAATTAATTTTACTTTAGAAGTTGAAGAAAATAATTCAATTAATTTTCTAGATTTAAAAATTGAAAAAGTTAATAATTTACTAAATTATTCAATATACAGAAAACCAACACAAACAGATGTAACCATACCGTATAATTCAAATCATCCTATAACACATAAATTAGCAGCTTATAATTCTATGATACATAGGGCATTTTCAATTCCAATGAACAAAATTAACTTTGATAAAGAAATTGATATCATAAAACAAATAGCTACATCTAATGGCTACCCAATTCATTTAATAAATACATTAATTAATAAGAAAGAACAGAAAGTCTCACTTAACCTAATATTTCCTAAACAAACTAAAGAAATTAAAAGTTATAAAAATATTACATATTGTGGAACTATTTCCAATAAAATTTCAAAATTAATATCTTCGGCAACATCAGCATTAATATCATTTAAAACACAAAATAATATTGGTACAAAATTGTTAAATGTAAAAACAAAATTACCTAAATTAAAAAAATCTGGTGTTTACAAAATTAATTGTCCAAAGTGTAATTCTGTATATATAGGTCAAACACAAAGAAATTTTGAAGTAAGATTTAACGAACATTTAAGAGCATATAGATTAAAACAACCAGATAAGTCAAATTATGCAAAACACCTACTTGAACACCCAACCTCACTCTTACACATCAATGACATCCAAATACTACACACTTGTAGTAAAAAACAAAATTTAGATTTCATTGAAGAACTTGAAATAAAAAGACATCTAGCAGATCCACAATTTAAAGTTGTTAATGAACAAATAAATCTGGGAAGTTCTCCACTTTTAAAGTGTTTGCTTTGATTGAGTCTTCATTTTATACATAGATAAGACGTAATTGTAACACAAATATATTAAGTTATTGTAAAGATCAGCATGATATAGTTTTTTCCTGGTTTTTCTATATCATTGCACAGTTATACTGATCTTAGAGGGAAGTACATCCAGGATAATCCCTTAGGGCTTATAACATCTAGGCTTTAATATTGTTATGTCTTATTACTTCCATACTTGGTCTAGCCTTATAACTACCTAATAAACATCAGGTACCTAGCTACAAACAAACAAAATGTAACTTCAATATGTCAATCTGACGATGCTAAGTCTAGCGAAACGGCTGTCATTAAAGTTAATAAAGCAATTTTTTAAATAAATATTGGAAGTTTTGGTAAAACGAAGAGTTTTTCATTATTCTTAATAAACTATGATAATTACAAACGCTGTGTTAACTATTTGTTTTTTTTTGTAGGCTTCCCCAGAACCACCGATTTGACTGTTCACGAAAGATATCATACTGGTGAAAAAACTCATTTATGCACAATCTGTGGAAGAGGATTCGGAAGGTAATTTTAATTTAGGTTTTATATCTTTTTATGATTATCCAGCGATATTTTTTAGAGCGTACAATCTTACCGTTCATATGAGGACACATACTGGTGAAAAACCTTACCAATGTACGTATTGCGATGCTGCGTTTGCTCAAGGTAATGATTTGAAGGCTCACGTAAGACGACATACAGGAGAGAGATTTCAATGTGAATTATGTACTGAAAGTTTCCTTATGGGTTATTTATTGACACAACACAAGAGAACTGTGCATGGTGAGTTATTTAAATGTTTAATTATTTATTTAAAGTTTATCTACTATTAGGGTTCTTATATTATGAGCTACAGTACCGCGACCTTTGTACATCTATAGGATAAAAGCACCGACGGCAATTGATAAATTTATTGTACTAATCCTTACTCTGTGGAAGTCCACTGTACTAAGAACAGTAATCTGTCATTAAATTAACAATATTTTTTTATGAAGTTCAAAAACTACATGTAACACACTAAAAATAATTTAAATTTGTCCAAGCACAAAATATTGCACTTTTCTGAATTATACAACTATAATCAATTAATTAGTTATTCTACAATTTTTGAAAATTCAGTATAGATAAGGAAAATTTTCATTCTTCTTTTGAATAAAGTTTCTCTAAAGATAACAGATTGGATGCTTTGGGCAATTAATTTCATTACTTTCAAATTATCTAAAACAGTGCCTAGTTATTTTTAAGGCTGGGCATTGGGAGTGAGAAAACGTCCCTAAAAAGAGAGCGAATAAGTGTACCCGAGAGGTGCTGCCTCTTGCAATGACCTTACGCGATAAACGAAATAATATTATATTCATTCTTGGAGTATATCAGTTTCCTTTAAAAATTTCAGGGCTGGATTAATTTTAAAACAAACATGTTTGATTTTGTTAAATATGAATTGGCTATTTGTATTTACATTAAACGATATTAATTTATAGATTTTACACAATATTTTTATTTATATATGTTTTTTTTTCTCAAATCAAAATTATAAATAGAATATTTATTGGGGTATTATTTTTAAAAAGGCAATCATTCAAGTTTTTTCAAGTGTAAAATGTTATCATTTGTTTATCTTAACTAAGCAATAACGAGTAGGTAAGGACCGAACAGCGAAGGAAAATATTTATACTACATACCGGATGGTCATTAAAAACTCACGATATACATATTCATATATGGCAATATTTTGAAAAGCTCTTTAAAAGGGAAAAAGAAGAAAACAAAAATTAAAATTTACCAAAAAGCAGTTGAGCGGATTATTTTAAAAATCTTAAGTGTTTAAATATATTCGGTTACCATTACCTATACATATTCATAAAAAAACTGAAATAGGTTCCAAAAGTTCAAAGTAACGAACTGGAAAAACTAAAATGGTCAAAAATTCGATTAACAAGTTTTTTAGTAAAGAAATTTAATAAAATGATGCATAAACTTAAAATAAATGTGTAGCAGCAGTAACTACCAGTTCATTTTAAAAAATTAAAAGGAAATACGTTTTACCTTTTAAATGGATTAAAGAAATTACACGATTAATAGATCCACTAAGATCTAATATTCGACCTTTTTATGTTTTTTTACTTGTTAATCCAAAAATCTAGTAAAGGACTCCAGTAAAACTCCACTAGTAAAAACATCGTCCAAAGATATTCTAAGATATATTCTATGGACGCGATAGTGGCGATATTTTGCTTAATATAACATGGAAAGTCATTGAAAAATATTGAAAGTTTTCAGGAAAAAACTTACGAAAATATTTCTCCTATTATAAAAATTGATCAACGGATTATAGGAACTTGATATCAGAGAAAGAAAATGCACTGGTTTATGTTGGTGGATATTTTTTACGTAGATGTCTCTGTAACATTCATGTCAAACTTGTTTACAATATTGTTCATCATCCGAAATAGACAACTCTACTTCATTTTGTGAACTCAAAGCTTACAGTCACAGTAAAAATATTTTTGATGGCTTAACAGTACCTCCCAATAATTTTTCAGAGTATTTAATAAGATCAGAGAATATGTTTGTTTTGAATTTTAATAATTATTGTATACAGGATGGTATAGGAAACATATTTTTTAAAGATTTTTCCAATGCAGAATTCTCCCTCCCATATGGCAATAAAGATTATTTACTTTCATTGTTTACAAGAGTTAGAATCTACTATACAATCAAATTTGTAAACCGACAAATAAAAGATCAACCTTTAAATAAAGATCATCCAAAATAAACAATTTTGCAAAATATGTAATAATTGAAAATAATGATAATAGTAAGAGTTTGAGATTATGGATGTCGATATCATTTGTTTTTATCAAATAATTGAAGATTTTATTGCACGAAAATTGTTACTTTATTTTAGAATAGAGTAAGCAAGTCTACCTGAGTTTTATTACTGTGTTCGAGTACCCTTATTCTTACTACAAAGATAAACCCTTACAAGGTTTGCAACATGTTTACCAAATGTTAAAATTAATGGAAACTTTCACTTTTTCAATCAAAATAATCTTAACTATAAATAATATAATATTTTAACAGAGATAAACTATTGTACATGAAATCAACATATTTCAACATAAGCAAAGAAAGAGCCTTAAACATTGTGTCTTTTCTCTGAATTCCCTTTTTAAGTATTTTACCCTTTTACCTGTCCCAATTTAAGCAATCAGGTAATTATTGTTAGTTATTACAATGAAAAGTTTCTTCATTGTTATTAGAATATTATATGTAATAATCGCAATAAAAGATAATACAAAAATATAAATAATGAATGTGATCAAAACACCCCACGCTTAACCCTCGTAGACACACTTTCGAATAAACATACCCCATTGACCCTCGTATAACGTATTTTTGCTATTGTACCGATGATTTATGGCCGCTCACAAAAAAACCGACAAATTTTACTACTTCAAAGGAGTTACCAGACTTGTTAGAATATCTTTGGACCATGGTAAAAATACTTATAAAGGATTAATATTTGACTAGAAAAAATCGCAGGTACTTTACTTTGTTAGAATGAAATGGATCTCTGGCACAAGTGTCTTTCTTTTCGTTATTATAAAATCTATCTTCTACGGTGTTTCAGAACAAGCAAAACTTTTTATCAAGAATGACATTTTTCACTAAAACTAATAGGTATTTATTAAACATTTTTCACCTATAGGATACCCCATCCGTGGACACGCTGTATATTAGCATTAATATTATAGTATATTAAATTATATAAAGATTTGCTAAATTCCTAATGCGGACCTGATAAATAAGATTTAATAGATGTTCTATCACAACGCCCTCAATTAGACAATGCCCACACTAATTTGAGAATAATTTTTTAAGATTCCTTTTATATGTGATAAAAGAGTTGCCTAAATTTGTAAAAAAATGGTACCATTTCTGATTTCTTAAAAATTACTTTCAAAGAGCTTTTAAGGAAAAAAAACGAATTTATTGTAATTTTTAAAAACACTGACTTATGAGTAGATATATCATCTATTCAAAGAAGAAATATTTTTAAAATCATATCACGTTTAAGTGAGATATTAATCATTTTATGAAATGTAAAAATAGACATATTTCGGGAATTTTTTCTGGATGATTCCTTGTACTCTCAAGCTTCAAAATTCTTTATTGAATAACTTTATATATCTAGTATACTACTGATTTTTTTCAATTTTCATTGCCTTATAGTTTTTGCTAAAAGCTCTTTGAAAGGACGTCGCGTTTGCCTATATTAAATACACTGCCAATGCCCGGCCTTACGTTTTTTTCTAACTTATTTAGACTGTTCTTATAAGTTATGCATTCTTATTCTATTCTGATGGGAAATATAGTTTTAGCCTGTTTTTTAATTTATATCTATATATTATAGACCTAATCAACCTCTTATTTATCCATGATTTTATTTTAAAATTCTGTTTCTTATTTAGTATGTTTGTTTTTGAGTCCAGCAGTTTAAGGATCATGTATATTTAAAATCTCACTCCAGGCAAGTATTGTTTCTTGCAGTTTGTTGGCAGTTTATGGTTGTATAATTCCGTAAGAATGTTTTCACTAGAATTTAAGGTGACTTTGTATTTAGTTTTCAATTTATTTGTTTAATTTAATTAGTTATTTTAGAATTTTGAAAAATTTAGTATATATAAGGAACATTTTCTTTTAATATTTAATTTTATTGTGCGGTGATTATAATTTGCCTGAGGCTACTTGGTACAATGGAAAATTTGGGGCTGAATGTTCTCTGCCCTAAAGCAATACTTTTACTCAATACCTATAGTTATCTTAATTTATATCAAATTAATACTGTCCTGACTCATCATTATCGTCAAATTAAGAACTTACATTTTTAAGTATTGTGAATTGTACCTACCTATTGTGTTGATTAAAATTTCTATAATCTATATTTTAATTCCTTTTTTTTATCTGTTCCCACACATATTGTATTTTATTTGTAAAATGGTATATCCGTTAAATAAATAAATTATACTGAATAGTAGGGTGTCCGTTATTTACCGATTTGATTTTTAAGTTTGCGGCGCGGCGCCCCTAACATTTTTAGTGTATGACCCAAAAAAAATATCGAACCTATATAAGCGCTTAATATTGATAATAAACCGTGCCAGAAAGGCGATTGATTTCCCATTTAAATAACATGGGGTTTTTGTAATTTTTGCAATCAATTTTGTTGTTCCTCAGCCAATTTTGTTGTTTCTGCATAGCGAGCTGTCAAACTAACTGAAGAATATATTAATACTTTAGAAGTGAATACAAAAAAATCCAAATGCCACCAAAGAATGTTTGATACAATAAATTTTATTCATGTATAAATTGAAAATTTAATTAAATTTGTCACATTTTTATCAATAAATTGTAATATTTTAAGCTTAACTTATATCGTTTGGTAATTAATTGGTTATTTATTGGGTATTAGGATATATAACACTAATTTTAGTTATTATTCAGTCAAAACGAAAACGAGATATTTTTTGCAATAAAAAATAAATTCTAAAACAAATAATGATAGTTTTTCGGTCAAAATACAAAGAAAATTAATGTTATTTTTAGTTCAACTTTGAGTCTGAATAACTTTTATGCAAGTGAATTTATCGAAAGAATTACTAAGACTTTTTTGTAGAGCATTAAATTTACTACAAAAATAATTGATTGTCTCAGCATTGTATGAGCTGGCTGGGAACAACAAAATTGATTGCAAAAATTACGAAAACTCCATGTTATTTAAATGGGAAATCAATCGCCTTTGTGGCACGGTTTATTATCAATATTAAGGGCTTATATAGGTTCGATATTTTTTTTGGGTCATCCACTAAAATCAAATCGGTAAATAACGGACACCCTACTGGATAGTAGTCTGTGATGTGAGTTGAGGATATATGAGTAAAAGTTAATTTTAATTTGTTATTACATGGCTCATTTAAGACCGATCTTCCAAGCATCTTCCAAGATGCAAAACCGTGTTTAGCAAGTACACAATATTTGTTAATATAAAAATAATTTTCATTTTTAAATTAATATTGATATTAATAATTAATTGTTTGGTTTAAATATGTAACAAGTTCATTGATGAAAGAAGCGAAGTTATTTGGGTTCTAAACTTCATTTGTCACTAACTGTTATATTAGAAGAAAATTTTTAGTAAGCGAATTTTCTGTCCAGCAGACATCTCCTTTGTAGTTTTTAGTTGAAATAGTACTTGTTGTCTGTGACTATTTAGTGTTGTGCACTCTAGCATCCTTGTCTACTTTGGACACATCAACAGAAGTCACATAGGGAAAAACTAGTTGTACAGGGAATATGAGAAGGAAATGTGGAAGTGATGTAACTAAAGACCTCATGGATGCTAACTTTTCAGATCCTCATTAACCTAACACATCTGACAAGATTTCATGTCTAAGAAGAAGAGTACCTGTTTCCTGTTCGTGAAGATGATAATTTATAATTTAACATTTCTGATACAATATAAATACCAACCCACGTGACTAATAAGAAATTAAATGAAAATTGCATTTTTGTATATATATATATATATATACAACCTATTTTGAAAAAAAGACTCTTTTTAGAAATGTCTTTTATTTCTCAAGAAGAAAAAATCATTAATAAAAAGATTGACCATAAAAATCTCAGTGATATTTATTTTTATTTACTATCTAAGGATAAAAACATAAAAGAACAACTTACATAATAAATCATCTTACTAAATTACTGTGTAATAATAATTTTTTGAAATTTTATTTTGATTATTTTCTGATATTGACATTTATTTTGACAGATTTTTAGAAAAAGATGTATGCGTAATATTGTAAACTTCAAATTCAACCTAAAAAATTCTTCTTTTAATTTTTAATTTCTTCTTTCAATTTAAATTAATCAAAAGAATTAAGCACCCTTTGGCATTTTTAAAAATAAATAACAATTGTTTCGTAAACAATTTTACTAATGTTATTCTGACATCTTTTTCATAAAAATTTTTTTTAAAAATAATAGTTTTAAGTATATTTATATTTACCATTGTAAATACCAAATTTTATATTCTCAAATACATTCCTTGAAAATGGAAATAAATATTCCGAAAGCTTGGAAAAAAGTATAAAGAGTTTACTTTTATTAATTGCTGCATACCCCAATATTACTGGTTTCATACCTTATTAGTCAGCAAATAAACTACCTTTACATATATATATTTTTTATTTATTTATGTTCAATGTTTATAATACATTAACTTTGCTTTCTATAATCATTTTAATACTTCATTGTATTAGCTATTTTATTACAAGTTTAACTTTTTTTTCAGGACTGAATGTTGTAAGCAACATAAGACGACTGCAACCCGTTCATAAACAAGAAAATCCAGATGAGCCACCACCAATAACAATTCCTTTACCAAAACCCGTAATTCCGGACAATGTTATGTTCAATGCCTTACACGCGAATGCCCTACATGCTAACGCTCTTCATGCCAATGCTCTACATGCTAACGCTCTCCATGCGCAACTGGCAGTTGCGCAACTACATCATTTAGCTCGGGAATAAGTATTAAAGGATGTATAGTCATTCGTAAGTATCTTCTGATAAACACATTCACTAGAGTGTTCTTTATTTACCAACTTTTAACAGCGTTTTGTTACAGTCTCATTCCTCTTTTGACAATATTTACGTTGCTTTGTGGTAATAGTTGTACCTTCTCACCTAAAACCCACAATTAGATTACGAACTATTATTAGTTAGAATGAATTATTAATATTAAAATAATAACTTAACAGTGTTGATAGTACAACATATTATTACCTATCGTTCAATGGACTAGTTTAGTGATTTTTTTTATATTTGCATCTTATATATGATCCTACTAAACTAGTCCATTGGAGTAAGACAAATCAATATTAGTTATGCATCTCGTTAACCCTAAAAACAGATCTTATCAAATCTCTGAAGATAGTATTCAGTAGTACCTGTAGTTGGTTTATTTGACATAACCTTTTAACCTCTGACATTTAGTGTAGAACTCTTTTGTCTGTCAAAGAGATCATTCATAAAACTAAAAATATAGGTAATCTCTGTGGCTTTTTGATTCTAGTAGGTGGTAGGCAGATACTTGTCACTACAGTATTGAAACGTGTACCAAGGGTACAACAAATTGCAGATTCTCTGGATTTAAATACCATAATACTTTTATAATTGTATTAGGATAATGTTCTATTACTTAGAAGGCTCTGTTGCGGATTTAATTCGTGACATTTTAAAGGAAAAACACTTAAACCTTCTATCCACGATTAACCTTTCGTTAACCTACAAGTCCACAATTTTATTTATTACTGAGCCACTAGCCACTACTAAAGCCATTGTATTTGTTTACAGACCTCTTTTCTTACTACTACTTTTACATCTTCTACTTTCTACTTCATCTTTTCATTCCTGAGTAAAACCACGGGGGCACACTGTATTTGCCAGAGACCTAGAGACCACAGGCAAGTCTACTCAACATCCATTGACACACATCTAGACACACACATACATCCATAGTCAACTTACAAATGTGCAAATAGGATCTGGATCATTAAACTGGTTCCCAAGATGAAGCTCATCTTGAATAATTTGATTAGATGAGGAGTTAATGTATCAACGCCCTGTTGTAGCAGGGCTGGGAAGACACCATCCTCTCCCGGAGATTTGTAGGGCTTAAAGCTATTTATTGCCCATTGAATTCTGTTTTTTGTGAAGATTTTTCCCGCTAGGCTTTTTGCAGCTCTTGATGTTCTGTAATTAGATTCATCAAGATTAACCCTTGGGTCATCTTCAATGAGTGTTGACCCGGGAAAGTGAGATTGTAGTAAGCAACTCATGCTTTCCTCTATGGTTGCAGTAAACTCTCCGTTTGGCTTTTTTAGAAGTCCAATACCGTTTGAGTGGTCCTTTGAGATTACTTTTTGGAGGCGTACTGCTGGGGCTAATTCAGTTATCCCCTCGCAGAATTGCCTCCATGTTCTTCTCTTAGACCTTCTAAGTTCATTGTTGTATTCTGTTAGAGCCTTTTTGTAGGCATCCCAGTTACCTATACTTTTGGCTCTATTAAAAGCTTTACGGGCTTGAGCTTTTAACTTACTGAGTTCCCTAGTCCACCATGGCACATCTTTTTTGACGGCTTTGGTCTTGATGGGACAGGCCCCCTCATAGCAGCTAATTATCGTACGATTTAGCCATTGTGAGGCACCTTCCAGTTCCTCTATGGTTTCAATCGATTAAGTTACGCCTTCAACATCTGACCTTAGGGTATCCTTATAAGCACACCAGTCAGTCTGTTTCGGTATTCGACAGGACTGTATCTGCTCCCGCTCAGCCTCGACTTCGAACCTTATGGTTCTATGATCCGACATCGAAACCTCATCGGAGACATGCCAGTTCTGTATTAAATTTGTAGCAGAGCAACTAGTTAAGGTGATATCAAGCACCTCTTTCCTATTTGCAGTGATAAAAGTTGGTTTGTTACCTCTATTGATAATGTCTATATTGGAGTTAGCCAAATATTCTAAAAGGTACTCACCACGTTTGTTCGTGTCTGTGCTGCCCCATACTATGTTGTGGGAGTTCGCATCACATCCAAGGATAAGTTGTCTGTTCTTTTTGTTGCACCAGCTGATGAGGCCTTTCACTTCCTCTGACGGAGGTTGGTCTTCATCACCCGGGAAGTAGGCAGAGGCAATTATAATTTGCCTTTTGCCCCTCTCCGTGGGGAGCTCCACTTCAGCTGTTGCTAAGTCTCTTGTGATAAACTCTGGAACAGAAACGAATTTTAGTTGTTTAGAGATGAGCAACGCTGCTCTTCGCAAGTCATGCATTTGTGAATAGATCAACTTACATGTATTATTTGGAAGTCCTTTGATAAGTCCTTTGTCAGCCCAGGGCTCTTGAATGAGCCCGATGTCAGTTAGGTTTCTGCTAAAACTCCTGTTAAGCACACTAGTTGCGGCTTTTGCGTGATGGAGATTTAACTGCAAAAACCTAATATTTTTGTTGGAAGCCATTTTACTGGCATTTGGGACCTTTATCCGATCCCTTTTTAAACTTCGCAGGACCCTTTTCCTGGGCCCCTTTTTTTGTGGCCATTTTTGCTGCTTCACTAGTTGAAGCAGCTTCTGGCGCACTAGGTTTTGGATGGCCTTTTTTTGGTAATATTCTTACCTGGCCAAATTTATAGTTGGCTTTATAGCCATTTTGTTTCACCCTTTCAGCGGATTTAGGGTCCATTGAAAGAGTGAGCTCTACAGTAGGGCCTTTGTCAACCCTTCTTACAACTCTCCAATTCTGTGAGTTGAGGTCTTCATTTTGGACCTCTAAGAATCGGAGACACTTGTAAGGCTAAGACTTTATATATAGTAATAGAGTTATATTATATACAGATTTCACAACATCAAGTAATTATAGACTTAATTTTTCTTGTCTCACTGACATTAATCAATTGAGTTTATATCTCCACCACAACTTCCTGGGGATTGATATACCATTATTATTTAAAAAAAAAAACATTTTATTAACCCTCCACGTTTGCAATAAGGAATAATTTAATCCAGTTTTATGTCAACGTCAATCAACAGGAGACTCAAAACACACAAAACCCACAAAACTTAGACGATGAGCCGCGTGGCTATAGGCCCCAGTTTATTGTAAGCGTTTAGGAGACTAATGAAATAATGTTATTGTATTGTAGGGACCAATCTGCAGTCGGGCAGAAAAACAGGTGGGCTCATGCAAATATCCTTGCACACAGTGAATTTGTTGCTAAAAAAATCAAGTTGGTAAATAACGGAAACACAAATGCACGTACATTTTATAATTAATTAATACTTGATAAGATATACCGTGCGTTAACGTTTGATTAGACGATAAATGTTGATCCACTCTTTCGTTTAAGTAAATAAAATTCATGAAACTGTTTGTCAAAATTTTAATTTCAAAGCCGACTTTATAAATTCATAATTGTTACAAAACCCCCTATTTTGTAACACCTACTTTTTATAACAGTTTTTGGAAAGTTCGATTTTCAGTCATACAAAACAGTGAGTTTTTATTATTGAAGATAATTAGATTAGGTTATGCAAGGACTGTGCAGCTGTACGCCTTTTCTCACCTCGACCTTCTCCAGATCTATTGTGGTAGTACTTTTTACTCTAGGAATGGTAATTTTTATTAGACTCTGTCTCGTATTTACCATTTTTGGTTTTAGACTTTGCTGCGCCCCTACAATTTTTAGATCGTGACCTAAAAAATAATTAGACCTATATAAGCCTTTAATATTACACTAAACCGTGTCACAATGACGATTTATTTCCTATTTAAATAACATGAGGTTTTTGTACTTTTTGCAATTATTTTTTTTTTCTTTAATCATTCCACCCAAAGTCATTATTTTTGTAGTAAATTGAACGCTCTACAAACAATTTTTGTTAAGTTTTTTTTTTAAATAATTCAAGGTCAAAGTTCAATTCAAAATAACTTTATAAATTTCTTTGTATTTTGACCGAAAATTTCTATTGATTTCAATGGACACTTCCATTAAAATCATTCTAAAAACTAAATAAGTTGGATAGGGTCCATGGCCGATATGGTAATGGATAATTTCCAGGTGTTGAAATAGTCCGAGATACCATCCAGAAACTCAAAGAGTCTTCTTTCTGACTTTTTCTATGTACACGATATCCTAACGTTTCTTCTACCTTTTCATGATTTCTTTGTGTTATTCGTATTAAGAATTCATTTTTTGCTTTATTTAATTCAGGTTTTCACATTACATAGTCTATAAGCCCATGATACAAATATACAAGATAAGATATCGCGCATTTTTGGGGCGTGGTTAGTGACGTCACGTGACCTGACGCCATAGTTTACAGGTTATAATTTTAAATTTCTCCGGGAAAATCAAAAATAAATTAATTAAAATGCGGTGTGCTGTATACGGGTGCCTAATTACTTAATTATTATACCTTGTCTACGTCTACCATCGTTCCCTTTAATTAAATCTCGAATAAAAATAGAATTTAACAATTCTCAATTTTAAGCCATAAATGTATGATTTGAATTTTGTTTTGTTAAATAATGTTGAATTACCAACAAATAAAAGTTTTAAACAATAAATTGACTAAATAAATATCAAATTCCTATATATTAACGTTGAAACGTGCCATAGAATATCAGAAGTGACGTGACATGCGCAGATCGGACGAGTTTTGACCCGCTACATATCATACCTTGTATATACAGGGTGAGTCATAACTATTGGGACATAGACTAAGGACAGGGTGTTGAAGTTAATTTTTGTTTTTCGTTTTTTGCTAATAGTTTCCCTGTATATTTATAAATTAATATCAAAATTGGCACAGAGGCATAATCTTAGACAAGAAATAGTATTTTATTTACAATTTTACGTTTTGTCATAGAGGGCGCCACGTGGATCATTCCTAATGATCAAATTGAGTCTAAACTTTTTCTGATGAAATTTTTTAGTAATTTTTATTAGAAAATATGACGTAAACATCATTTTTACGTAAAATTGGTACTCTTGTTTAAACATGATAATTTCAACCGTTTTTGATAAAAATGCAGTCGAACTGCTTAGAGTCTTAAAAAAGGATTTCAAATATTAATTCATTTATGAAAAGTATGCTTTGGACTGTCAGATAATTGTTGTTGGTAAATGTCATTTGTTCAGAGTAAATTATTTTTGATGTGACAGTGTAATGTAATGTTGCATTTTTTAAAAGTAGTCATTACTTTTTTTGATTAAATTGACTCGTCACAATCATTTTACTAATGAAGAAATGCGAAATATGATTTGCGTATACGCACAAGAAAATTTTTGCGGTCGCTCGGCAGCCAGAAGGTATGGAATGTTATACGCAAACAGAAGGCAACCAAATCACAAAACTTTTGCAAGATTATATCGTAGTTTAGGTGAAACTGGGTCATTTCACTTTAAAAATCGGGGTGGTCGACCGAAACAAATCACACCTAATCAAGAAGATGGACTTTTGGTTCGAGTAGATGAAAATCCTGAAATAAGTTCACGACATCTATCAGCAGCAACAGGAGTAAGTCAGTCGTCTATAATTAGAATTCTAAAAAAAGAGAACCTCCATCCCTATCACTTCACTCCTGTTCAAAATTTACTTCCAACAGATCTTCCACGACGGTTACAGTTTTGCCAACGTATTCTGAATAAACATCGCAATGACAGACACTTTATTAAGAATATTATGTTCACCGACGAAGCAACTTTTACCACACGAGGGGTTTTTAATTGGCGAAATAGTCATTATTGGGAAGAAGCAAACCCGCATGCTATTAAAGCTAGACATTTTCAGCATGAGTTTAAATTGAATATTTGGTGTGGCATTATAGGCGACCAACTACTAGGGCCTTATGTTCTTCTTCCGAATTTAAATGGAGATTCTTATTTATTCTTTTTGGAAAATACTCTTAGTGATATTTTAGATGATCTGTCACTGGATGTAAGAAGAAAAATGTGGTTTATGCAGGATGGAGCGCCACCTCATTTTTCATTAGCTGTTAGAAATCATCTTAATGACGTATTTCCTCAACGATGGATTGGCAGAGGCAGTGATTTTCAATGGCCACCAAGAATTCCTGAGTACAACTCGCTAGATTTTTATTTTTGGGGACATATGAAGTCCTTAGTTTATGCCAATGAAATTAATACATGAGACAAACTTTGGAGATACATTCAAAATGCAGCTAATCTTATAAGGGGACAGAATAACATTTTTTTTAACGTCCGAAAATCCTTTATAAAAAGAATTAGAAAAGGCATAGAAATCGGAGGAGACCATCTGGAACATTTAGTTTGAGTTTTTGTGAGTTCTTTTAAGTTAAAGTGTGTTTAGTTTTGATTTATCGTCAAAACGGAAACCTTACGTTAGTTGCAACTTTGTTTATTAGTTTGGTATTTGATAGTGGAATTGTAAATAAAATGCTATTTCTTGTCTAAGATTATCCCTCTGTGCCAATTTTGATATCAATTTATAAATATATAGGGAAACTATTAGCAAAAAACGAAAAACAAAAATTAACTTTAACACCCTGTATCTTTTTTCTCAGCAACATTATATTAAGGCATATTTGGCCCAATAGCCATATTTTGGTCCAAATAACCTGTCCTTATTCTATGTCCCAATAGTTATGACTCACCCTGTATTTGTATCATGCTATAAGCCCATACACTATTTTCAAGTCCAGTTATCGCTGCTAGTATCGTCTGATGGTCATTTTATACTGGGTGACCCACGATAGGCCTCGGCTGGCAGGAGATGAGGGAAGGGTTAATACGCCACACATGTCAAATCGTCTAGTGCCGCCTAATCATTAAGTAAACGTACGGAATATAGTTTAAATTAAGTAACATGTAATTTTACATAAAAATATTGTAAAAAAATTTTTCGACAATTTGATATTTATGGTATTCTTTATACATTTGACGTTTATTTTTTTTTTTTTGTTTCAGATACACTTGCCTTTGTAAATACCATATTGTCATCTAATTAGATTCACAAGAAAGTTGTTATAATATTTAGGGATATTTATAGTAATCTCGTCATACATAACAACTATGTAAAATATTAGTAAATAGAAGTTAATCGGTACTATCGTAGAGATCAGTATCAATGTTATTTTATTAATTATATTGGCATGCTAAATTGTCTTCTTTGTTCTACTATTTATATTTCAAACTTAGTTTTTTTCTTTAATTGTAGCACTTCACACAAAAAATATAGTACTTAGTTTCTGATATAATTTTGTGAACACACTTCATTTCAAAAAACATTTTTGTTCCAGGAGGTTGTGCAATTTTCTTTATACATTTTTTCATTATCGCATGACTAATATGAACATTGTTTTCTTTGTGTAATAATATTAACGTTACTTTTTATGTTTAAATTAAAAGAACATATTTTTTTATTTGCATTTTTTATTTTCTAGTTTAAAACCGAAAATAACGTTTGCGTTTTTCTTTAAGAAATATGTTTATGTTTTAAAATGAATTAAATAAATTCGAAAGTTCCACCAGCGCCAAATTAGACTACATAAGTAGCAGAATAACGTCAGTTTATGATGATTAGCTTAATATTATTTCTGCTGATTTTATCATTAGGCTGAACATTTTTAATCTTTATGTATTCAAACTTTCAGGAAGAATAATGCAAACATTTATAGTTCCAACTCTAATTTCCTTTCTGTATTTTTTCTGCGCCTTTCTCTTTTCCCGAGCTACCATTACCCAGAGATATTTAAATCGTTTACTAACTCAAATTTGAACTATCTGTTGTCAAATATGCGTTTAAATCTTCAACTTTTTGAAATTTATTATGCTAAAACTCTTACTCATCTTACTAAGAACAATAAACAACTAAACGTGGAAGTTTCGTTCAAATGTTTAGTTGTCTATTGTTCTTACGTTTTTCCTCTTCATATACTTGGTTTCGTTTTAATTTATTCCTTGTCGAGTCCATTTATTTCTTGCATGTTTATCCAGTCGATCTATTGCTTTAGTTAGTTAGTTAGCTATATTTTATCAGTTCCCAACTATCTGGTTTTTCTTCATTTGAAGGGCATTCTATTTCAGTTAGGCTGTATGTTTTCCGTTGTTTTTTTCCTTTCTTTTTACTGAAGGTTCTTCAATGTAGTTCTGTAGGCGTTTACAGTTACGTTCTGTAATTTCATCAACACTTTTTATACCTCTCTTTTGGGACCTTAGTTGTTATTTTCCCTTACCTTTTTGATAAAATTGTTCCTTTTGTTAATGTACTAGTATGTAGTTGAAAAACAAATCGATAAAGTGTAATTCTTTAGGAGTCGCTTCTTCGATTGTGTAATAAAACTAAATTCGGAAGTTTAACGTTAATTTAAGAATTATTATTAGCTATTTTTCAAACTGCTTGGTGGACATTTTAAAAGTATTTTGGAATTAAGATTAATTTATTTATAATTTCGACGAATCTTCAATAATTATAGTTTGGGTTTTGGCAGTTACGTCCTCGCACTTGCGCACTAAAAAATCCTGTGTCTGAATATTCTTGTGCGCAGGCTTCTCACGGTTCGAGAAAGGTAGCTGGTAAAACCCGAACAACACTATTGTTATTAGGATTTTTGTTTAGTGTAGAATAACTGTGTAGATTACTTCACAATGGCCGAATGTCACAAAACACTAATTAGGGAGTATATATATGCTTTGTAGACCTAAATGATGTAACGACTATTGTGAATTTGCTAAATTTTAATACAGTGCAATTAAGTAATTTCATTAAATTAACGACGTGTCCATCTAAAGTCTAAATATATAATGCCTGTTCAAGCTGCAGTATCTAAACGTGCGCAGGGAGTAAATAGTATTAAATATGAATTCCCTGCGCACGTTTCAACCTGTTTGGTACCAATAGCGACTGCTGATTAAGCAGACCTATAGAAATTTCGTTGAAAAAAAATGTGGTATCCTCCCTTTGTGAACCGTGCCATAGATATAATAATTGTAGTTGAACTATTTACAGCTTCCTGGAATAATATTTTAGATAAAAACATAATAACTAGTAGGGGATTTACAAAACAATGTACAAATCAAATTAAGATGCTTGATAGTTTAAACATGTGCAATATTCCTGAAAGTCGCAGATTTAATTAGACTTACCAAACGTTTTTTCTGGCAGAAATTCGTTGGTTTTTACTTTGTGATTGCCAATTTGTGTATAACAACGAACATGCCCACTTTTAATAATCAACTAAACGATTTTAATTCGCCAGTGACAAGTCCCTGTATTATTTAATTTTTTAATATAAGAAACTTCTTAGTAAAATGTGTTTGGAAAATATTTAAAATAATGGTGCAACAGACAATGGAAATTCTTATGGTCGAACTATACTCAACACTACATATTTCATATTATTATTAATATTGGTAGAAGCTTAAATTTCTTAAATAATATGTCTAAACTACCCTCATTTTGCATTTTTATAATACAGCGACAATAAATTGTTAAACGCAAAATATTTTGGTCCTATTTCTATTTATTTAGTATTAAACTGATATTGGGAACCAAATAACTAGTTCTTTATATTTATTACAAGATATCTTTATTTTTATTTAATCAATAACTTTATTAGTGTATAATGCTCGGGCATGTTGAATTTTATACAAACTGATTTGTCTATGAACAATAAATAAATATTTAAAATTTGTAAATAACCTTTAAAAACCGGTCAGTACCAATTAAAATTTTAGTTCCTTTATTTATAATGTAACTGCTGCAAGAATCGATTATTTTTTATAAACCCAATTTGGTATCTTCACAAAAAAAAAACAGCTTTTATACCTTGAGCGAAAACGTATTTAACAATAATTTTATTGTGGTATGCTACTAATTTTAGTTACTTGTATATATTATTTTGTTAGGTGGCTATCTCATAAAAAATTACATTAAGGTTTTTTTATTGTATAACATTGTCAATAAAGATATCTTTATTGGGTACTAAAAAAGTATTTTATTAAAATAAATCCATAACCCACAAAGAAATACAGAAGATAATAGCATATATTTGTTTATATGTTGTAATATTTACTGGTTCAAATAATAAACTATTGTAACTTGTGTGGACTGTATAATTTAATTGTATTTATTTTAACTATTGTACTTGTTATCGTTACAGCATGAATATAAGGAGTAGAATGAATATTGTAGCCTCGGTCGGCCGTTGAAAGTCTAGTATTTAGGGAACATGCAAAAAACTAACAATTGTGTTATGCGGCGTTGCCACGTTTTGCGTTTACATATTAATTATAAAAAGAAAATAAATCATAAATCTTAACATAATAGCCCCCTCTCTGAAGGGATGCCTTCAAACATCTTAATATAAAATTAATGTGAGAAAGTTAAAAAAAATCAAACAAAATCACTACTGGATTAAGTTTGCACCAGGGATGTTGCAGATGCCGATATTTTCACATCCGCAGATGCGGATGCGGAGATATTATATAAATTATTATTATGTAAATAAAGTCTATTAATGAAGAATTAAAACAATGACAACGTAATTATTAACATTTTTATTGCAATCAAACATAATTAAGTACTTATTTTTATGTTAAAATTAAGTAATGTATAATGTAACAAATTTTTTAAACTTCACCTACTGTTTTTTATATCAGTAATTGAATTTAAAAATAGGAGCATTATACTTGATGAAGAGTAGTATTGCCGCCTTTTCTGAAGAATGTTCTTAAAATATTGAAAAAAAATATAGTGTTGAAAAAATATTACTTGTTTTTAGATAAAACAATTAGGTAATTACAAAAAAATTGGAATCAACTGGTAAATCATAAATCAAAATAATGCATAATCTTTTATTTAGACAGATATGTTTTAAAAGATTTCACAAATCCATTTTTCTGGCTTTTAACGAAACTAACAGTACAGTTTATTAATAGATCTTAGCAGGTAGATATACAATATTTTATAACCATATTAAAAAAGCTTAAGTTTAAGTGAGAATAAAGATCCGCTCAATTCATAAGGTTTTTTTAGCGTAAATACAACATTTGCCAAATTTAATTTTAGATCTACTACCAAAATATTAATTATGCAAAATAAACAGATATTGGCTAATTTCAATTTCCGAATTCAATAAATGGTTTGAGATTTCATTTAGATTACTTAATCTCATCAGTGAGCGAGTTAGTGATTGCTCTGTAATATACGCAGCGGGGCCTGGAGCTATACTTATATATACCTCACCTGGTGAGAATATGCAGATGTTCACTTGCTTTGCAAAATATTCCAAAGGATTGAAAAGAAGCAATAGAGTGGTCTTACGTCTTTCCTACTGAAAATAATGAAGAAATTATGCGAAAGGTACATCAAAGACATAGACCTAAGAGGAGACGGAACAATTTACTTTTTTTACTTGTTAAAAAATGACCTATTTCTGGTCGACTGTGTCGTCTTGATATGGCCGGCTGGAATTTGTTGTGCTGTGATGTGTGTGTGCAAAAATGTTGTAACCATAATGCTATATCTTATTAATATTTTATGGATTATAACCACCTAAATTATACAACTCATGTTATGGAATGTATAGCCAGTGAACTATTTCATTCGGTTAGATCATAAAAATGAGTTGCTCAATAAGCGACAACTATTAGGTTCAACTATATTCACAGTAAGCTCAATATTTCAAACAACTTCTCATGATCAGTGCGCAAACATTCCTGTCTTTCCTGAACTCAACACTAATAAAAAATATTAAATTTTATTTATTTAAATTCCATCATTTCTTTGACGGTTTTATAAGATAAGAAACATTAAAAGATTTATGCGTAGAACTCGAATTAAACAAATCTCTCCTAAAAACTCCAACCGCAAAGTTACCATTAAGTCATTACGAAGCTAAAAGAAAATTATTATTTTTTGCAAGAATTGAACCTCATTCGATAATATCCGCTAAAATTCCAGTGTCTGTAAATTCAAACAGTATAATTATTCCACAAATAAATTTATTAAATTGAAAAATTAAAGAAGGTATTTCCGAAGCAACAAACTCTTATGCACCCGCAGATATTATAAATGATACAGATAACATTTAGGAAATTTATCTTATAACTAAATAAAAGTTCATCCTTTAACAAATGATTTCGAAATTTTTAATATGTCAGTTAAAACTAATTCCAACCTAGATCCCCTTAGTAATATAGAAAGTGTTGGAATGGATCATTTGAATTCAGAAGAAAAGTCACATTTACAAAAACTTTTTACAGAATTTTCCGATATTTTTCATACTAGTAATTCTAAATGAACTTTCACTAACCAAGTAAAATATAAAATAAAAACTACCGATGAAATTCCAGTTTATTCAAAAACCTATAGATATCCATACATTCAGAAACCCGAACTAGAACGCCAAATTAATGAAATGTTAGATCAAGGTATTATCAGACCGAGTGAGTCCCCTTGGAGTACTCCGATATGGATAGTAAGTAAAAAAAACAGAGGCATTTGGAAAACAGAAGTGGCGAATTGTTGTTGACTACAGAAAATTGAATGAAAAGACTATTGATGACAAACATCCTATTCCTCAAATAAATAAAATTTTAGATAGACTCGGATGCTGTCAGTACTTTTCTACTCTAGACCTTGCTAGTGGTTTCCATCAAAAAGAAATGCACCCTGATGATATTCAAAAAACTGCTTTCGATGTAGAAGGTGGTCATTTTGAATACGTAAGAATGCCATTTGGTTTAAAAAACGGTCCGGTTACATTTCAACGTGTTATGGACAATATTTTAACATCCCCGAACACACCCATAGACATTCTGTTCTCGCAGAATTTGTTCCCACAGATGAAAATGACGACATTGCAACAATACATACAAGTTTAGAAATCCTATTTTAGAAATTAATATTACTGAAACACCTCTTAATAACTTCCTTAATCAAATTATAGTAATTAAAGTTGATACAAATCCTAGACAAGAAATCAAAAAACTTTTCGAAATTCATGTTAGAACTAGATGGAAATTATATGTAACTATAGAATCATTTCAATCTCAAGTAATAAAATTTTTAAAAGAATATGGCGTACCAAAGAAACAGTATACTTTCTATTTTCAAAATGACGAAAATGATAGTTTATATAAAAAAATGTGTAACTTTATTCCTTAAACATTTAAACATTCAGCATTTAAAATTTTAAAAACAAATAAATTATTAGTAGATGTAACGAGAGAAGAAAGACATCAAGAATTGTTTAAAGAACAACACGAAAGTATAACTAATCATCGTGGTATCACAGAAACTATAAATCAACTTAAAAGTAAATTTTATTGGCCCAAATTACACGAAAATGTTAAAAATTTTATAAACAACTGTTCATTTTGCCAACAGGTAAAATATGAAAGACATCCTCCGCTTGTTAAACTTCAATTAACACCAACATTTGAAACCATACATGTAGACACATTTCAATTTGAAAATTCTATAGCTTTAACAATTTGTGACAATTTTTCAAAATTTGGTCAAACTTACAAGTATAACACCTTTACACGTATATCAAGGCTTAGTACAATTCATAATATCATCCTATAAAATTCCAGAAAACATAATTAGAGATAACGGTTCAGAATTCTCCCAAAATCTTTTAAAAGACTTGGCAAAACTTTATAAAATTAATTGGCATTACACTTTACCTCTCAATCCAAACAGTAACGCTATAGTTGAAGATTTCACTCTACCCTACTAGAACATACTTTCGTTAACTTTCGTTAACTCTTCCAAAATCAAATCAAAAACGAAACCATCGTATAAAACAGAACATATTATCAAAACCCAAGACATTACAGCTAGTACACCTTACTTATCATAAACAAATATTTACACCTCCCAGAAAACTAACTACCGATTTTTCACAAGTTAACAATTTTTACTATAACATGGAGTCAGAAAATAGAGATCCAGAATTTGAACAACAATCCGGGAGTTCTTCCTTTTAATATAAGCACAGCAAAAGTTAAAACAGCCTCCCACACCTTCTTACACTATACATTCCTATAAAACCAATTAAAATGCAAGTAGCCTCCACAACAAATAAATTTTATGAAAACATTTAGAAACGAATCACTGTATCAAATATTAAAAGCATTTTTTTAAACATAGATATATACATTTAGAATATGAGGTTATTTACGTTAACAATAAATTAAATGGTATATTTCCACAAACTAAAACCAAAAGAGCAATACACCCTTGAGTTCATTCTGGTAAGGGAGGAGTTACAAAATGTAAAAATGATTATTAATTAATAAAATTAAAACAATAACAATATTTATTTCGTAGTCAGCAATGGTAAATGTTTTTATACTTTTTATTCAGAATGATTATAGACTTTTAACTGTAATAACCTAATAATATTTTGTAATTGTAATTTAAATAAAAGTTGTTTTTTAAAAAATCTTTTTGAAAACCAAATTCAAAAAGGCGTGAGCATAACTACTGAATACAGTGTTGCCAGCACGAGGACGAAACAAAGATAATCGATTGGTATTCTTTGTCATACTTATAGACACTCTTTTGTAATAATTGCGACAAAGCACACAGAGTTTTATGAATGGAACGTTGCGTCTCCTTTGATATTATTCTACTCCTTCAATCTCTGAAATATATTTCTTGGTAATTGAAACAAACGATAAAAAATTGACATTAAGGGAAATCATTGTCCATCGAAATTGGAATTTTAGTTCTTTACTCCAAGTTGGACCGTTATTATAGAATCCCTATACATGAAAAAGTCGGTAAATACTACTCTACCTACTTTCACATAGATGGCGCCAGGATATTGTTGTCTAATAATTTTATTTTTAAATACTTATTGAAACCTACGAGGGTACATCAAAAAGTTGGTAGATGGCAAACGGATACTATTTAACAAAAATATAATGCGAGAGTACATCTAGAAGTTGGTATATGGCGAAAGGACATTATTTAAATATAAGAGGGTAAATCAAAAAGTTAGCAGATGGCCAGCGGATACCATTTAACACGTTAGCACATTTTGGTGCCATCATGAATACCCAGGTTAACCTGAACAATCGGTACAAAGAGATATAACTCGACAAACATAGAGCGGTGAGATGAGCGCGTGGGGTGGTACACTGCACGGCTTGCAGCGTGATGGACTATTTCAATTGTTAAATAAGTACTTAAATAATTTTGCAAAATTAAAAATTTAAACTTTTTTTGCTGGATTATGTAGATCTTCGTTTGCTCATGGTCCAATTTCTTTTAGTTCAAAGTTTTATGAACAAATGAGTGACATGATTAAAATAGCAAAATTTTTGATTATTTGGTAAATGTTATTATTTACGCTAGATAAAGTTGTGCATGGATAAATAAATATGGGTGATGCAGGTGGCAGAAGCCAGGTATAAAAAAATATTTTACATTGAACCTATAAGAGGAGGACATTTGTATAATTGAACACCTACAAATAGAAGAGAATCTTAAACGGGTTGGCTGTGTTCTATAATTCTAGTAACTATGTCGACCACTGGGGCTAGTTGCGTTGCACGAGGTGTTGTAAGAACCTGACGCCAGTCTCAAGTTCAATGGTTTTTTTTAACCTTAGAATATAAAGTAGTAAGAAAGTATTGCTCGTCCAAGGACAGTTGACCGTAATGGTTATTCAAGACGGCATGAAAAATAATTTCGTTGTTGGAGTATGTAGGTACTCGTCCTACGGACTGGTGGTGTTTTTTCGAAACAATTCAGTTTCGTTCGGAAAAAGAAGACAGACTTCTGAGATAAATTCAATCACGAGTTGAATTTTATTAGACTATTTCACGAATAAAGTATCTTCATTAATATAAATACGAACAATGTATGACAGTCATAATCAAATTATTAAAATCAAATAACAATTGAGTGAGTAATAAGAGACAGAATTATGAGTTTCAATAACATTTTCCTTGTAATCATTTCCGTCAATTTTCCTCATGTTAAATGCCCAGTCTTTCAGAATGAATGCCAGTCGTTCGGTGGTATTTTGTGCATCTAATTTGTAGTTGCGATCGACACAGAATGTCATAAATTGTTTCCATATATAACATTTTGATTTTTTTGTAGACATAGGTACGTTTTCATCTATGTTTTGGTTGATAATTTCATTTGTATTTGTACCGAAGCGACTCATTTTGACACAATCAGGTACAATTAATATTGACACAAATGCCAAACTTTGTGTTGCCATAGTTACGTCGTTGAACACACCAAAGCTGACTCTCCAATCAGAATTGAAAGACAGCTGGTGTTATCGCGATAACACAAGTTGTCTTCGGTTTGCGATTGGTCAGATTATGTGAGAATTTTAAGATGAGTGAAATAGTCAAACGTATATACACTCCATTTTACAAAAAATTATGTAAAATAAAATTATAATTAAGTTTAAATATGTTTCGTCGATATTGTTCTTCTTCTATTTTTTTCCTTTAACAATATTTTCCACCTGGTGCTTGCCTGCTATTTTTTTTTCAAAAAAGTATAGGCATCAGCCCAAATGGTTATTCAAAATGACCGACTTGTATCACCAGATGTTTACATGGGAAATACAGCATACATTCCTTCCTTACTACTTTAGATTTGTTTTCACATCAAATCACAAACTTATTTCTCACAATTTTCAAACTATTCGTGTGCGCAAGTCCCTGATTAATGTGAAAACTGTTAGACAAAATGTGTAAGAGTAAATAATCCTTAAGCTTTTACCTAAAAAGAAGATTTAAAAGAAAGATTCATCAGAATACAATGACATGTCTTTTTAGATTAAGTAGATTTATAATGATATTAAAAAAACAGGAGAAATATAGAAACTATTTGTCATAAGGTTTAATACGTGCATGTGCCAACAATCTGCTGGAAATTAATACTCAAACTGCTTGGACTGTCACCAAACTGTCAGGAAACGATGTGAAAACTAATGCGCGAACACAAAATATCGAATGGGCACACTCCAAACGTTAGTTTCAAACCAATGTGAAAAAAAACCTCATAATGTTCTAAGCTTGGAACATCATATGGTCATGGTTGTTTTGACTATTTTTTTGTTAATTGTGCTTATTACTTTACACAAATCAAACGTGAGAATACATCATGTTCCTACAGATTTGACTAAACGGCACCGGTAACAAGGAACTTCACAACAAAACTAATATTGTCGTCGACATTTTGATGGGGAATTTCTAATTCCAGGAAAACGAAGATTGTTTTCACAATATTCCTAACAGGTAGGAGTGTATTTATTTTAGTATTAACACTAAGAAAACTCAACTTAAAAACTCAACTTTTTAGTTAGTGACAATAGTTTGCTTTATTTCAATCAAATTAAAAATATGTAATTTTGTAAAACGATAATTTCAAAGCAGCTGTAATAATATAAACCTTTATCTATTTATTATAAAAGTGAAGTTTTTTAGGTAAACTCTTGTATAAGAATTCTAAATTAAAGGTAATGAAATGAAGGAACTAAACAAAGAATAAATTATTGAAAATTGTGAATTATTATACCTACAACCTTTTATTGGAATATCTCTTGAATTAATTTGAATTCAATTTTTTTCATTGTACATTCTTTGTAATTTATAATATGACTTTTAAAACGTTTAAAAAATTGTGTGTCTATTATAATTTTCCTTAGATAAATAAATTTTTGGATATTGGATAGATATATTTAAAATTTTGCCGCCAATTGTGATGGTAGAGCCAATGATTGTCATCAGAACTTGTGTGAGGCGGGTTGTCTAAATTTATCTATCGCGGTGAATGTATTCTGTTCTATTTGTAGGTGTTTTGTGATTGGTATAATTGAACACAATATTATAATACAAAGTTTTCGGGGTCATGTTTTTTAATACTTCATTTATTTTTGAGCAATAAATTAACAAATGCCAATTTATATTTTAGTACTTAAAGTATTCTAAAACGCATTTCATTTCAAGATTTTATAATAACTTTGTTATTAAAGATATAAAGTTTTATACTATTCTTAGTACGGTTTAAAGTTTAAGACTACTGGTCTTGTTAAGAAGCATACCCTCCTAATGTAGTATCCTACATACTAGTACCTAAAAACCTAATAGTTATGGCTAGGAGGGTAAAGCATCGACCAGTGCATACAAACTTATTATAGATCGAAACTAGATACTAAAATTCGAATCTTTGATCCGTCATAAAACAACTATGGGTGAATGATTAACTTTAAGTACTAACTATACTCAAAGTGCAACCATTTTAAATGGAACTTATGAGATCATGATTTAATCATAATTTTTATCAGAATAATTTTAATAGATTATCACTTCGATGTGACAAACAACAGATAAGATATTATGGATGTGTATGTAGACAGACTTCCTATCTATGTTTTAGAAGTTTCATTAAAAATCTTATTTAAAATAATAATTATTTTAATTTTTCTGATTCGAATTTTGATAAATGTTTTATGCGTACGGTGTTTGTTGAATATTTATTCATAACAATTAGTTGTAATCATTTTATTAATAGCAGAAGACAACTATTAGTTTGCAAGGTCTCTCATAATATTACCAATGAAAACTAGTAGAAACGAAAGCAAACATTTATGCCTTTAAATATTTGACATTGGCAGATACAAATATAAAGTTCTGACGTTAACGTTTTTTAATGTTACTTGGAAAAAATATTACATGGTACAAGTGGATATTAAGTTGTTTAAAATGATTTTATTATAACATTTTTTTTAGATTTTCCAGTTTACTTTACGTGCTTTAATTTTTATTAATTACGAACTCGCTTTGGAGGCTGTGCGCGCAACCTAATATGACGCAAGGGGGGCTATTATATCAGCGTTAAATTAAAACAATAAATACTGGAGATAAAATTTCGGGCGTACGTTTCCCCTCCTTTAAGAATCCTTTTTCAAAAAACCAAATACTGCTCTTCCAAGGTATTTAATTGTTTATGTCTTTTGAAATTTTGTATTCATCATGGTCTATTTTTATGAAAGAGAAAATGATAAAACCTAATTTCTAATGCAAAACGTATTGCAGTTATTTTAACCATTATTACAAAACAATTAATTTCTCAAAATTTACTTAGGCTAATCCAATTGTAGGTCTTTTATGAGAACAAGACCAAACTGCCCACTGAGTTATTTACATAGCCTTATCATAGGACTATTGCCAATAAGTGCTTAATTACAAAATAAAGTTTTACATACGACCACCCCTGTAAAAAGTTAATAACACACAGTCCTTAATCTATGTAAGATCGCTTATAACGCACGGTAAAAATAAAGCACAGCTGTAAAGTAAATCACACGGCTACACTAACAACCACTTAGCAACTGTCAATAGACGTCGCCATTTTATTAAAAATTTCCAATTTACATATTGTAGAATTTAGTATATGGCAGATAACATTTTTTAGATATAAGATTTAGAGTTTGAATTATATATTTGTTCCGTTACCATCAACCCACTTTTTTTATCTGTCTAACTAATTGGATCAAAAAATCATAATAGTAAATGTTTTTCGAAAATGTAAACAATATAAAATCTGAAAACTGGGAAAATGTAGTAATGCATACAATTAAATAAGACTTACATGGTTGTCATTTTCCAGGACTGTTGTACTCACAGAACACAAAATGTTTTTTTTATATTTTGCACTTATAAAAATCTTCATTATAAAACGCATTTGCTTATCGTAATGTAACTTTTTTTGTGTTTTAAATGGTTGGCTACATTAGTGAAGTATCTAATGACAAGACTATTATTGACAATGACATTTGTGTCCAATAGCAATTTATTAATTTTATATTGTTCTAAGAAAGTATTTTATTATTTTTTATTATTATTTTAATTTCATATTTTACTTATACAATATATTATTATTGGTGTATTATTCATTTTAACCCTTTCAGTCACGAATTATTCTTATTGACACAAAAAATTATTTTTATACATATTTGGTGTACAATTGGACTCCAAAACATGAAGAGGCGAGCTTTTTTGGAAAAAAGTTACTTATAACAAAAAAATGCATGTCCTCATTTAAAGACAAAACTACTTGGTATAAAAAAATTATATATAAACCATAAAAAATTAAAAGTTATTTAATATAAATATTCAAACATACAAAAACATAAAATTACAATTCTCAATAGTACAAAATTATGCAATGATAATAATGATAAATATTTTCTGTGAAATTGCAAAAAAAATTTTTCGGCTTTTCTGTAAACATAGGTGAATTTTACATTTTTCACAAATCCATCTACTTTTTCGTTGGCATCCAGAAATTTTACATTGTCCTCTACGTACTTAGGTAAATGGTCAATGTTGTCATAGTGTATTTTAGATAAAGGTCCAATTTCAACTTTCTTTTGCTTCTTTCATTGAATATCAACGGATGAAGGTCTTCCTACCGTATTCTTACCTTGGACTTTTCCTAATTTCACTAGTAAGTCGCGTATTTCCATTCTAAAATGAAGTAGATCTAATGTTTCCTTTTTTGGCTTTCCTATAAAAACAGTACAATCATTCTTCGTACTCGTATGTTTTGAATTTAGGTTCCTTTAAGTACCGATGTCCTCAATTGTGGACATCAAACTTTAGAGATACCTACAAACTAAAAATTTGGTAAATTTATAGAAACTACTATACTCATCCATTGCATCTGTGTTTACAGTAGCCCTTTTCATAAAAAATATTCAGAGATTAAATTTATAGAAAAAAATAAATAGCGATTAAGATATACATACCTGTTGATAAATTGACAACTTCACAAACAACTGAGATAAATGTCAACGTTATTTAAAATCTGCTGTGCCACTTAGTGCTGTCTATGAACTAATAGTAAAACTATATCTTTGGGATTAGAGAAATCAACATAGAGAAATGGGAGGTATATTTCTTCAGATTTGATAACACAACAAAAAATGTGTCCTCAATGGAGGACACCGTGACTGAAAGGGTTAAAATATTTTAAAACATTTGACAATTTAACTTTCAAAACTGTCAAATGTTATAAATTACACCTTGCTACCGACATACTTTTTAAAATCAAAATTTACGTACAAATAATAAATTAATTTAAAAAATGATAAAATGGCAAAATATAAAAAATATTATAAACAACTTATTTCATATGGCTGTTGTGACACTTGTCCTTTAAAAACTCATCGCTTCGCGTCTTAACAGAAAGCGATATGAAATGCGTTGTTTAATATACTATTATGAAAATAAGGTAAAGTGTTGATGCATAACTGCTCTTTAAAATACTAAAATCGTTTTATAGACCTAATATCCACTTACTCTATGTACTATTTTTCTGCATATAACCAAAATTTCATTCTCCTCACAGTGTATTTACTAAATTATCTGCCAATTTGAGTTATTCAAGGTAATACATTTTTGCCATACGAACATCAAAGGATTTTCGCCGTCCTTCGCTTCTTGAGATTTGGGGTATCTTCACTGCCACTATTTCCAACTTCTGCACAGCAAGTGATTTATTTCAGTCAGTGAAGCGGTGTTAGATCAGAGCGCTCGCCTTGTAAGTGAGTGCACGTGAGATCGGGTCCCCCGCAAGAACATTTTATTTTCAAATACCATAATCACCGCTTCTGTATTTCGGAGGACACGTTAAGCCGTAGCTCTACCTTTGTAGATACGCCTAGTTACTAACTACTTCAAACAGAAAAATTTGCAAATACTAAGACGATGATCAAATGTCAATAAACGTCAAAATAAACTGGGGAATTTTACCAGTTGATTTGACAAAGCCTTGAAGTTTTGCCAGCCCGTAGACTGTAAATGGGGGAGTCCCTTCATGGTAGCCAACCTAGAGAAACCACTGCCTTTTTTTTGGGAATCATTCAACTTTGAATGTATAGTTTTTGCCACATTCAGTATACTGTAAAAGTTTTTCGTGTCACGAAGGTCTCATTTATTAGATATTGGAAAAAAACGATTTTTGTAGGATATTTTCGTATGTTATGTTTTCAGTAATGAATTGTGACAATTGAAAATTTTCATTCATGCCATCATTGTCAATTTTGCTATTTTGATTTTTACTTAAAACCTTAGACAAGGAAAGAGAGAGGACTGCGCATTCGAATCAATTTGTGTAACCCATTTGCCACCAAACTAATGGCGGTCAATATTGACATAGGCGTATCATACGATTTTTCGTAGACGATTATTAAATAATCATTTTCATTATTTCGTATTACAAATCTAATTTAAAAAAGTCTTTGAATTTATACTGCTCCAAAAAAAAAGAACAATCATTTTAAAACATATTTATTTAATAAATATTACAATTTTAATCTATTTTATCTATTTTAAATATATGTTTTTGTTCCACGCCACTGCAAAACTATTACATCTATGAGAAAATAATAACAATTAATTGAAAAATAATCTTTAAAACTGAATGAAAACAATGTTCAAAATGTATGTACAATTAATTTAAGTTATCGTACATAACATATGTGATTTAGTTAAACATCTATTACCTGAAAACTGTAATATTAATAAAAATAAATTTCAAGGAAATAGTTTTAAAATACTTTTTACCTATGAAATGAAATTCCTTGCTCTTTTTTAGCACTCTGACTATTGCACTTATAAGCTACACAATTAACCATTTTAAAATGTCTATTCAGTTTATTAAAAAAGGTGAATATTAATAAAAAACTAAAAAAATACAATTCGATGTTCCAAATTTGTTTGCCACCAAACGTTTCAAAATTGGCTTCACTCTCACGCATAAGGTTTTCATTGCCATGCGCTGTCCTCTCTCTTTCCTAGTCTAAGAATTATTCTCATAATAACATCCGAAAATCCCTACGAAAAACATTTTATCCAATATCTAATAAATGAGGCCTTCGTGACAAGAAAAACTTTTACAGTATACTGAATGTACTGAAAACAATACATTCAAAGTTGAATCATTCCCAAAAAAAAGGCAGTGGTTTTTCATCTATTTTTTCAGGTTGGCTACCATGAAGGGACTCCCCTATTGCACTATCCATTAAATTGTATTTACTGCTGATAAATTTATATTTATTTTGATAAGCAGTAGCAGTAAAGTAACCAAAAATTACATCATTTTTCTTTAAAACACCAAAGAAAAACTGCCACAATCCACTTTTTGACAATTTAAACAAATAAAGAAAGGTCAGAGATTGCTTTCACTTGTAGAAGTCGTGGTGCTGCGATCGTAACTAGAAAAGCCAATAGTCCGAGATCTTTTTAATTAATCCCAATCAGTTGACAATCCCTTTTTTTAATACGAGCTGTGGAGGGTAGAGATAAAGACCACTTTTAAACTTAATTTCATAGAAAAAAGTTCAATTCAGACTATACCCTCTGCCATAAAAGATTGTGCTCCTTCTCTCTACCTTCCATTCTACGAAAAACCAACTAATAATTAGCAACTGTTAGTGATTCTTCTACGAACCCCAAATATTCAATGCGCTAGTGAATTTTAATAATAAAATGATTCAACTGATTATCTTCATAGTAAAAGTAAAAATAAATTCGTTTTAGAAATATTATGAAAACGAATGTTTTTCGAATCAATCCTTAATACTTTATAAAGTTACGAAATGTTCAAGAAGCCATAAAGATATTTTTTGTAGATTTTCAATTATGATATTGTTATAAATTTAAATACCTAAGCCATTTTGGAATTTCAGACGGGCGTTCCGAAATCAGGATCTCCAATACCTTCGGCACTTAAAGAATTTGCATTGTAAACATATCTGGCCAAAAGTTTTTCTTTTCTTTGTTCGCTATCGTTATCTGTAAGTTCGTCATTAGGGCATAGTCGTAGCGCTTTACCTACCCTCAAATTCTGACCGTGTAGAGAAAAATATTTTTTTGTACCGACAGTTCTATTTAAGTTTACGCTTGTATTCTGCTCTGAAGTAACTACTGGAAAATGTTTTACAAAAATATCGGATAACAAACTATGAATATTCTCCTCAAACTGAGGACTAATGTCTGCATATTTGTTGTGATTTGTTTCGACGATTTCAGTTTCTTTTATTATATGCTGAGGTGGGTCGTCTCCTAACTCTGAAGCAGTGGTGGAAATATCAGAATATCCGTCATGTTTATTGAATATGCTTTGCAACGTTTTAACTCCAAAATATTTCTTTTTGTGTTTCTTCTGTTTTTTATATTCTCTTGTAAGTTTAAGTACAGGGGAACTACCGCAACTGTCTTCAGAATTTAGCAAACTTTGATCACTTTTGGGATTAGATAGTGATTCATTTGAAGTATAAAGTTTCAGTTTACTTTCGGGGTTGATGTTCAAGGTGTTTTCGTAGCTAAATTGTGCTTTAAAGGACTCTTGCACATTTTTTGGAGATTGAGAATCGTTAGATGCCAAATCAGTAGAAATTATTTCAGAATCTAAATAAATATCAGTACTTGTTTGCATGGGTGATGATAAATTCTCAGAATTAAGAGAATTAGTAGACGTGTTACAGTTATTTTCTATCGTTGATATAACGTCTACTTTTTTGAAATTTTCTAATTTGATAATGTTATTTGTTACATTATCCAACAAAACTAAATCATTTGTATCAACGTTATAAACATTGTCGGTAGTCATATTTTTAAAAATTGTATCAGGGAAATCATTATTATTCGATTTTCTTTTAGATATTTCACCGTTAATTAGTTGTCCATTATCGTACCCTTGCACATTTCCGTTATCACCTGTTACATTGTCGAACATATTTTGAAAATGTTTTATTTGCCTTTTTTCAATGCCTATATTCGAAATTCTTTCATCTGTACTGCTAATATTTTGTCGAGGAGACCTAAAATATCAATTTTTTAGTTTATTAAAATTATTATAAAAACAGTGCTTTACAGGCATGCAGTTTGGTGTTCAAAAATCATGCGACGTCTGTAGGCTAAAACAAACTTTAAATAATACAAAAATAAATAAAAAAAAAGTATCAAAACAGATTATTCATTATTTTTTAAAGTCTTGTATTTCTCATCGGTTCCAGATTATTGTTTGTAAGTATTCTTTAACTCCATGACAATTTGATTCACCATTTTATTTATGAATACATGTCTGGGGCCCGATCCTGGAAAATGTCACTAGTGACAATGACAAAAAATGTCGCTAGTCGTCAAATGTCAAATAAAAAAGTCGACCGTAGACACAAAATTGCTATTCTTGAAAAGGTGAGAATATTTAGTAACTTTTTCTATTTAAGGTTGGTACTCCCGTTGAAACCGTTCTACCCGTTCTAACCTCACATAATTATCAACAGTTTAATACTTATTTTTTTATAATCGAAAATAAAATGAGTGATAAGAAATACGTCAACAAAAAACAAAAAGAATTTCTGGTGGAGTTTATGGGCCAGAATGAGAAACTGCATAGGGGAAAGTTTTCCCAAACGTTCACAAAAGAAAGAGCGAAAAATATGTGGGATCAATTAGCCGCTCATTTAAATAGCTTAGGGCCTTCAAAGAGGGTGGATCAATGGCGATTATTAAGTGTTCCAACCACTTCATCGATTCATCTGGAAACGGAACTTTGGCTGATGTCGATGAAGATGTTTCTTCCAGTGATGGTTTGGTAACTACCATGACCAAAGAAATTCAATGCGACCAAGATCTTAAAAAATGCCCATACTACATTGGAATGCACATACGAACATAATGTACATATATCATACCTTCGTTTCAATAGTCAGGGCTGACTGACGAGGAGGTTGGACCATGAACGGGCTTAACAATGGCACTAATAAATTTCTAACCGAATTTTTGTCAAGTCGAAATAGTTTTATAAATGAAACATCACTCAAACTGAATGGGTCCACTGGGGTCCTCCTTCTTCTTACAACCTCTTCTTCATCCTCATTTTCTTCTAAATCATTTAACATGTTCAGAAAGATGTTTAAGTCCATTTTTAATAACAATAAAGCTTGTAAAAACTTTCACCACCACGTAGTTAATCGTAACTTTTTGAAGGTTAAAAAAATAAGGTTATCCTTTATGAAAACACCTTTGACAGTAATCTAATGCGCCGAATCGGAAAAAAGTCTCTCGCGACTTTAAAAGTCTCCACTATTTTACGAGAGACATTTAATGTCACTTCAACGTTGCCAGTTTGCAAGCGACATTTTTTGTCATTGTCACTAGTGACATTTTCCAGGATCGGGCCCCTGGTATGTTCAGTTGTTTTGTCAAATCTTACATATTAGTGTCAGATTCCAATTCATTTTCAATTTCTTTGTCAAAACATTTTAAATTCTTATCATCTTAATATTTTATTGTTGCTCTAGTTATGTGTTCGAAGTCAATGGATGAGAGCAGGAGAATACCAGATAGTTGGGGAACTGATAAAATATTACGGAAAATAACGCAAGAAAACAAACAGATTAAAGCTCTCTGGAATTGATGGGACATCCACATTTTCCAAAATTTTAGAATACTGACAAATAATATATCTACGCCTATAGTACATACTAAAACTGTTGATATTTATTTTAAAGCGTTTTTAAATCAAAATAATACAAAATTTGGTATGTTTTTGTATTCATTTGGTCATAAACAATTGATTTGATTGCTTTCACATTATTCCAGTTCTTGTTTAAAAATGGTCTAATAATATTCTCTGATAAATCAAAAATTGGCTAGGTTTCTGATTAGCAAAGAACACTAGGACGACGAGAGTGTTATGATTTGGGGTGGTGTTGGTATGATGAGGGCTCCAAGGATGCCTCTTTTGCCATGTCAAATTTTTTTTGAGAAGGAATATCCACATTTATATGGCCATCGAATTCCCCTGACATAAACGTCATTGAACATGCTTGGGACATTCTTAAAACAGTCATTAAGAACTATATACTTCAAGAACTAAAATATGCTGCTCGTGAAGAATTGGAGAGGATTCCGCAAACCCAGCTCGGTCACTTAATTGGTAGCATGCCAAATCACCTACATTCATGTGACAAACAATAACTCTTTTTTTGTATATTAGTTATATGAGTCAGATTTATTTTGTATTGGTTAGAGTTGGTTGGCAAAATGATCTTTACAAAATTTAAAAAAAAATTATGTATAAAAAATCAACAAAAAGATAGAATATTCCAATATTGCAACTCTTGGAGATATATCTATAATGATAAGATAGAAATCGGACTTGATTCCAAAAGTAGGGGAAGGCCGAAAAAGAAAATGGTGGGATGAAATAAAAGAAAGAAGACTGGAACGTTCAATATAAATAACGGAAAAGTTAACGAGGAATTTTGATATTTTTTGTATCTTGTATTTTCTGAACCCTTTGTAGCTTTCCTCAATTTCCTTTACGTCCTTACCTTTTTAAAGAAATAAAATAACACAAACTGAATTCAAATCATAAATCAAAATATATTAAATATTAAAAACACATCAAATATAACAGCATATCCACAAAATAAAAAAAAGCTATCTTTAAAATAAATTCTACAGATATATTTATAGTACACATAACTTAAACGAACAGTTACACTGCTATGGAAATACTAGATACTAGATAGATAACAATATATATTGCAAAATAATTCCGTGCAACATAACTAGGCAACAGTCATGTTTACTTAACATCAAACTGATATAAGCATTAATCTATGTAATTAATGTGACATTTACAATACTAAACAAATAAACTAATACTCTACTAAACAATAAATAAAATTATAATTTTGCCATTACACTTTAAGATAATGTTTTGTGTAAATGTCACATTATATCAATACCACTTATAGATAAATAAAATAACTGATATAAATTAAAAAGTATCATTGCGGAACTAAAATCATTGTGGAAAATATGAAAAAATTTATTGTGATACAATATAGGAATATAAATCTGATAATAACCTGCCAAATGTTTGTTAAAAGACACCCCTACACTTTAATTAATGAATTAGGAAGGAACTATATTTCTAGTTATCACAGATTATGCTAATATAAAGCTTAGGGTATACTGGTATAATGAATAATATTATGTTAAATAATATGATTTAAAACTTAAAAATTAAATAAGATAAAGCTAATGTTATAAAGGACTGGAAGAGCACCATAACAGTTTGTAGTGCATGAACGCAGCTTTGGTCTTACTAAAAAAACTTTGATTGGTTATTTTACTTTTATGGGAATCTTTCGATTCCCATATGATAGAATGAAATTGTTTCTAAAAAAATAAGATTTCATAATTTATTAAATATTGTCAAAATAGTTTTAATAACATGTGGATTAATGAGTTATTTAATTTGCCAAATTCTTTCTTTGCAAAAAAACATTCTTTTTTTTACAAAAATATAACAGATTCAAATAAATACGATATTTCCCATATACAATAATATACATATAGAAATCTTTATTTAAAAAATAATAAGTATATAATTACTGAAGCGTCGTACCTAATTAATTATTATATTAAAATTATTGATAAATATTGTGTAGGCTTCAAAAACATAATTTACGTGAAAACTGCCATATATTTGGTTACCCCTGAAAAGTATTTCTAACGGGTTTTGAAAAAACAGCCTCATATGATAATAAATAGAGAAAATAGTTCAGATAAATATTTTCATACTTAAAATAGTTTAAATAAAAAGTTGTAAAATGGAATGTTTA
Organism: Ophraella communa; assembly: GCA_035357415.1. NCBI lineage: Eukaryota > Metazoa > Arthropoda > Insecta > Coleoptera > Chrysomelidae > Ophraella > Ophraella communa. The sequence continues at coordinate 29,386,809 of CM068992.1, read as the reverse complement.
ATTGTTCCCTTTAGAAATAAAATAAATAATAAAAATTATGGCATAAATTATTCGTCAATATGACGTATACTATTAGTAACGAATTCATCATTACTATAAACATTTTCTAAAGAGATCCAATAGTTAAGAATACTAAAAACTCCATAGCAGATACAGACACTATGCTTCAGAGAGTTTTTCAATACTTTTTAATTTTTCATTCAGTTAGACATTAAGCAAAACCTATTGCTGGATTTATAGATTTTACTAAACTATCAATTAGGAATTAACAAGTAATAATTAGGAAGGTGTTTATACATGCAACTAATAATTCGAATTTTAGATTTGAAATGTTCCGTGATTGACGCTTAAAATGGCGTTAAAAAGTGTTAAAAACGCAAAACCGACGACCTTCTGAACCTGAACCTCACCAAACCTCACTTTTCATTTGAACAATAATTAGAACCCCGTTAAAATTTGCAATGACAATTGATGGTTAGATTATTCTAACACGTTCTGCGCGTTCTGTCCCTGAAATTTCTTAATTCTTAGTTTTTAAGTTGAAAGTAGACCAACTTTGGAATTCTAATTTATTTATCAGATGTAAATGTATAAACCCACATAGACATTCCCTTATATTCAATATTTTAAATTATTCCTTGTTAGTTTAATTCTTAGTTTAGTTGAATCTAAAAACCCAGCATATGTGGCATTAAACGTTAATAAATACAAAATTTCTTCGGTAACTCTCACTCACCTACTTCCGGAACTAGATTCTGGGGTTCGAGGAGCCGTAGGGGTATTTGCTATATCTTCAGTCGATTTATAATTAGTTGCACTGTTAGTATCACAAACGCTTTCATCGAAAAATCTAAAACAAAAGTAAATTAAATCACATATTAGATTAAATTGATAAATAAATAGCTTCTATTTTCTAAAACACCATTAACAATATTACATCTTACTACCTAAAATTGAATCCATCTTCTTCTAAAGAATTATCACTATCATCCGCTGCTACATACTGAACCTGCAACGCACAATCTCCTTGTTGTTGTTGGAGAATGCTAACCGCTTCTCTGTGACATGTGTTCCTTAAATCTATATCATTTACAAACAAAATTGCATCACCGATATACAATTGTTCGGATAGGGCAGCAGGTCCATTTGGTTCCAATTCCGAGATTAAAATGGGAACTCCATGTTCTCTACCACCCTGCAAATACATTACATATAAATATTTTATTTTAAGAAAACTCACTTAAGGCGGATTTAGCGGATGTATAAGCATAACATTTTCATTAATGCATAATCATAACTATAACAACTTCTCTAACGCATAGTGCTTAACAGATGGGTAATTTATCCGTTCCTCAATGCATAAGCATAATCATAAGTGTTAGTGACAAGTGACAGTTGTATCTATCACGGAACATATAAAATTAGTGTGTTCTGTAACCTTTGTCATTCAACAACAATTACAAATTTTCAAATTTATAACCTCATTTGCTCATTCATTGATATTTATTTCTTTATTTTCATCAAAATAGAATATTGATATATTTTTTTATATCTTGAAAACTTGATTCTGAATTAACTTTTGAGGTTAACAAGTATGACAGCTCCATGAAATCCACGCAGGCGCACTTTCTATTTCGACCTTAGAACAAAAAGAAACAGGAAGGAGTCTGTCATATATTAACTTTAAGAAAAATTTGCGACGGAAGTCGGCCATCTTGAAGCTCCTTCTATGACTCATTGTTTATGTTTACAGTATGCTGTCAAAGCAATATTTGCATATAAATGTCAAAAATTAGCGCATAGGCGTATCATTCGGTTTTTATAAACACAAAATGATTTACAACACTAAATGTATTCATATACTTGATTGGTTGGAATTTAATCAAAATAAAAACCCTAATATAAATTTTATTTTTTTACCGTACGTCATTGGAAAAGGAAATTAAAATTAACAATTGGTCGCCATATTCAAGCTCCTTTCTGGACTCAAGGTCATTTTGCATATACTCCTTCCTGTTTCTTTTTGTTCTAAGATTTCAACACATCATTATCCGTAAAAGTTAAAAGTTGGGAACTTCAAGGTTATGCGTTATGAATTGTGCACTATGACTTATGCTTATGAGTTGGATAAATCAATCCATTTGCAACTACATAGTTTAACTTTTATGAATTGTACAGTAAAGTTATTACTTACTGTAATGCTAATACCTAACCCTTGATCAGGCTTTCTTTTAACTACTACTGTTCGAATATCACCAAAGTGTTCTGTTGTTTCTGCATTTGAATCCGTTTCAGGTTTTAATTTCGACGTACCATTTAATGTACTATTTCTTCTACACGCTCGTACTACAGTTTTGTGTCTTTGTAAGAGAATTTCTGATTCTAACTGCCTCCATAATTTGTCCCTAATATCACCTCTCATTTCTCTACCTATAAATTACATTTAGATGAATACGATTTACAAATGTTAAACAACCCCAATAAATAAATTAAGTTTAAAATGTTGTCTTGGATATGTAAAAAATAAAGATCTCAGTCACAGATTTTCCAAAGATATTAAAAAATAGGCAGATGCAGAATTGGCAAGAATGATATACGGGGGTAATAACACAGTAAAATTTCAAGAATATTAGTTTTTCTCCAGACAAAATCAAGACTCCATAAAGGAACTAACAGAAGCTGAAGTCGTTACCCACCAGTTTAGACACGTTATTGTATACACTGAATATAAATATTTATAATGGACTAGTTTAGTAGGATCATATTAATCAAAATGATAGCAATATATATTTAGGATAAGATACCTACTTACTTATATTGGTACTCATTTTGCAAGTAATTTTTCTCATTTCGTAAAATTTAGCAATAAATAATTAGTAAGTTTTAAACGTAGCGCCAACTAATAACCAATAATGAAATGTGTTTAAAAGTCAACGTTGTCACATTTTAGCTACGTTCGTTTCAAGTATTCTCAAAGAACTGGCGGCACAAAACACCGTGTTCTGTGACTAATTGATTGTACCAGTTGACAAGATATATGACAGGAGAGAAAATCGTGTTTATCTGTAATAAACAAACAAGACCCCTATTCTTGACGGTGTTAGAATAGAACAGCCAATAGAAAGTGGGCGTGGTTCTATTGAAAATGCCAAAACCGTATTCTTGAAATTCGTTCTCTGACTGTACCGATAGAAGGGTTGCTCCCCGAGAGAACAATTACTTCTATTGGTTATTTTTGAAGGAACCGCTATAACACCAAGAGAAGGAGTTAGGGATTTTTATTTTCGAACCAAAAATAGTATAGAAGTAATTTATTTCATAAACCAAACACAACCAAACAACAAATTAAACTAACGAAAATGACAGAATATTTTGTTTAGTGTTTTACTCCTTATTTGATAAAGTGTCAATCAGAGAACAAAAATATCGATATGTTTATCTCTTTTTAATGACAACAAATAAGAGAAAGAGATAAGTTTCTCGGTTAATATTAAAGGATATCGACAATATCGCAAATTTTCTACCAATCTTATTGAAACACGTCACTTACCACTTATGACGTATGTAACCATTAAATTTAAATTTCAAAAGCCGTTTATGGGTAGAGGATTAATTTTATAAAAATTTTATTTGTACAGTTGAACCACTAAAAACCTATTTTATAAGATGCAAATATAAAAAAAAATCACTAAACTAGTCCATTGTATTGTAATGTTTTTCTTATTTATTTATACTGTTCTTGGGATAAATTATACTATACATGGCCAACTACTGTATATATGTTTAATAAAATACACACTTAAAGAAATTAATTGGGTAGCTTCGTGATGTTAATATTATATTCAACATAATGGTATTAAAATATAGATCAAAACTAATCAATCAGAGTAAAAAAAAATTGAAATCAGGACTTCTTTCGTGTTCAAGTACAATAGTTTGTTTCATTTTAAATTATAATAATCTATTATAACGGAAGAAGGCTTCGTCAAAGGGCAAAGTAAAAATTTGCCGTCTTAAATTTTCGGTGTCATTTTCAACCTGTAAATACAGTAGTAACCCTTAGTTAGTTGCGCTACTATTCATAAAATAACTAGTTGAGCAGTGTATTCTGTACACTGTGGCGGGTTAATGATAAATTGATGATGGGAAACAAAGAAATGGCATTTTTTTTATTTATTATCAAAATAGCACGCAATAGTTAACAAAAAAATGATATTATATCATAAAAAATAATAGTTATTTAATAAACAATACTAAACATAAGTAATTTATGAACATAACCTTAGTAGCATCTAAAGGAACACCGAGGTTAACGAAATATATTTTATAAATATGTAAATGGTATTGGTTTATTAGAGAGTTTGCGGTAAGGTGTTTTAGGTTATAAAAATTTCCGTTATAATGTATAACGTAAAAATGCAGTAAAATTATACCGTATAAAGCTTATTTATACGCTATTTTTGAAAATAACGTTAACCAATCAGATTTTAATGGTTATAATTTACTTTCATGGTACAACAAAAGTACATTGTAAATTGTTATATCATGACTGTTTATCATTAGTTTCAATCCTGTTAGGTATTTGCAAAAATTTGTAGTTCAATAATGTCATGTTTTTCAAAACGAAACAAGGAACTACAATTATTGCTCTGCACTGATTATAAATTAAATTTAATTTGTAGAATCAAGTATTTTTCTATCTTCGACTGCTTTTTGTTAAGCAGTAAATAGAAAGAAATCTTCATTAACCAATATTACTAGATAATATATACAATCAGGTTTACCAAGGCTTTGTTCATGATTCTTAAGGTTATTATTTTTCTTAGTCTTGTTAATTATTTTTAGCGATCTTTTTTAAACTTGTACTAGTGACATATCATATGCCATCTGTAACCTTGATTTTTTAGGTACGATAACCGCAAGCTATGTTTACAAATTATACGATACACTACAGTATAACGTAAAATAGGAGTCTAACGTAACGTAAATCGACTGACCGCAAACTCTCTATTAACTGCAATAAACTACCCGATTTAATCTCATTGTGTAGAAAATCATCAGGTAAAAGATGCAAATGTGCTACAGGGTCGAACTTAAGAAATTTGAATTTTGCATAATATAGGAGATATACAAGTAATTTATTTAAATGTTACAATTCTATTCTATATTTAGTTCAGTGTCGCTATCGCTATCCTCATCTAAATTAATTATAATTGGCGCAATTGATTTTACAGAAAGGTACGAGTTTTCAACATTTATAACATGACTAACAGAACTTTTCCAACTCGAGGTAGGAATGTCATTCATACAGTTTCTAATTAATTCTACCACACTACCACTTAAATTCGGAGAAGTATTTTTTCCGCGCACACTCGATTTAAGTTTGTGGCACAAAAACTCTATGGGATTGAACGCGCAGTAGTAGGGAGGTAGTCGCAACACTGTATGTCCCAATCTGCAATTGTATCACAAACATACGTTTTTTTAAAGAAAATGACTGCAGCACTTGAGAAAGTTCTTTTTTTGTATAATTTTCCTCAAAATATATCTCATTTGCAGTCATGAAGTTTTGAATCTCCAATTTCGTATTTTTTGAGCCAGGAATTTTTGCAATTGTCGACTATGATAGCTTGCGTTGTCCATTACTATAACGCTGTTTGGCAGAATTTTGGGTAACAGACAATTTTTAAACCAATCTTCAAAAAGCTCGGCTGTCGTATCTTCGTGATAATCAACACAAGAGTCCTTAATATTTTTGGCAGAAAGCCACATAACGTTTGAGATCCAACCATTTTCTGATCCTTTCTGATCTCTTTCCTTTACTTGATGTGCTTTTGTTTTACATTTATCAGACGAATCAGACCATCCTTTGGAAGGGGTGTCATGCGTCAAACCACGTCTGGTCGAGGTAGAGTATTGGCCGATTTTCAGACCGGTATTTTCTTATTGACGTTATATATTCAGAACGCCAGTTTATTAAACGTGTGGATTCCATTATCACTTGTCTCTTGTCAATTTTGCGATATTTAAAGCCCATTGTAGACAGAGCTAGCCAAAGAGTAGTGAGGCCACAGTTGATGTGAGTTTCGTCATTGATGAGCCGCTGTTTCAGACTTTTGATTGTAGGGACACGCTGCTCATCGTACATAGTGTAGATTTTTCGCCTTATCAAATCTTTTTCCCAGTCGTCTAGACTTTTTGTGACATCGGAATCTTTACGCTTTTTTCTTGATTCCAAGGAATTTTCAACAATTCGTCAACTGAAGTAAGAGGCACCTTCGTCAAATTACTGGTTACTCTTGCTGTAGCACCCGCGTAATACCCTTGCTGAAGTAAGAAACTATACACATTTTTTATAATGATTTTCGCGTCACAAGATAAGTGATTCTTTTTTAACAAACCACTAGAAGAAGCACACACAATTGTTGTTTGCTTATTACAAAACTTTGTAAAGCCATTCGTTTTTAAGATAAAGATCTAAAGTAATGACAAGATGTTCCAGATCAAACCAGAACCAGTGCCTTCCGTTTAGACGTTATGCAAGTAAATGATAAGTGTATAAATAAATTAGTATAAGTGTAAATAAATTAAATATTAGACTGTAAAAATAAATAAACGTTACATTGGTGCTAGAAGTGGGATATACTAGGTATACATAAATAATGTAATAAAAAATATCGAAAAAACTTTGTGATTTTTTTAAATTAATATATTTTATTCTGGCGAATACCCTTTATTGAACAAATGAATAAATTAATTTTTTGCTATAATAAAATCCATTGTGAGACTTACGATTTTTATTTTAATTTTAAATTTTTTATGGTTGCTTTGGCATTCTGGTGACGTAGCCTGTGACGTATTGACCGCCATGTTACCAGCAAGTGAGGCAACCGTACTATATTCTACAGACCGTGTACAGGTATTACATTTTTTAAATATTAGTTTCTAAAACTTATAAAAATTTTTGACGGGTCACCAGTCACTCCCGTTTAACGTGTCATGACGATGACAAGGCAATAATTTTTGTTTTGATTTAATAATAATAAGTATTGTGTTGCAAAAATCGCATTTAAGTTGCACGGATAAGTCAATTGATTTTTGATTAGGTACGTGAATATGACTATTAAATAAGTAATGAAAAATATTTTTTCATTTTGTCTTTGCATCAGTTAACCTCACATTCTGTCAAATGGGTTGAGATTTAGTTCTAATCAAGCAGTCCTTGTATTTTTCTACCTTGATTAATGAAAAATTTTACTACCTCAACAAAAGTCAATTAAGTTAGGTTCAGAGAGGCTAGCACTAAAAAAATATATCTATACAGGGTGTTTCATTAAGAATTATCCATAGAGTAACTGGAGAAACCTTAGCACTAAATATGAAGATTTAAGCCAAAACACTTCAGTAAAATATTTCTCCTAACCGAGATATAGGGTGTTTTATTTTAACTATTCTAAATGATTATATCCCATATTTTTGACACCTTCAAATATTTTCTGTACATACTTGACAAAGAGTTTATACATATTAGGTTACTTTAAACAGTGGCAAAAGATATTTTTTCTCGATTACCAGAGGCGTGCGGTAGGGATGGATAGTTTCTTTTATCCCCCTACAATTTACGCCACTGTCGTAATAATTGTTTCTGCATGTTTTTTTGATTCTCCGTCACTTTCTACGTAAATATCATCCTCTTGGTTCAATACGATAGAGGGAGTAGTTTTAGAGTTATTTGCATTTAAAGGTAATGTTTAAAATATCCATTTTATTCCAATAATTCCTTAATAATTTAATCAACCCAACATTTTTCTAAAGGTTAGGAGAAATTTTTCCAAAAGGATTAATAAATGTATTGAGGTCAATGGAGGCCACTTCGAAAATTGACTATAATGTTAACTAACTAGAATTTTTTTACAGTAGTCTAAATAAATAATTGTTTCAGTACGTTTATTTTATGTATCATCATGTTATTTCGTAATGAAAATCATAGTTCTATTTTGTTATAAATTTAAAACTGAAATTTTGATAAATATTAATATGAAAAAATCATTTGAAACTAATAAATTTTATTTATTCAGTGAAATAGTTATTGACTCATGTGAATTTACGATTAGAATTAACAAATTTTGTTGTCAAGGTGGTTAGATTATTAAGGAAACTCATGTTAAATAAGCAATAAAACAAAAATGGATATTTTATACATTACCTTTAAATGCAAATAACTCGAAAACTACTCACTCTATCGTATTGAGACAAGAAGATGATATTTACGTAGAAAGTGACATGCAGAAACAATTATTACGACAGTGGTGTAAATTGTAGGGGAATAAAAGAAAGTATCCAACCCTACCGCACGCCTCTGGTAATCGAGAAACAAATATCATTTACCACTGTTTTAAAGTAACCTAATATGTGTAAACTTTTTGCCAAGTATGAACAAAAAATATTGGAAGGTGTCAAAAATATGGAATACAATCATTTAGAATAGTTAAAATAAAACACCCTATATCTCGGTTAGGAGGAATATTTTATTTAAGTGTTTTGGCCTGAATCTTCATATTTAGTGCTGAGGTTTCTCCAGTTACTATATGGATAATTCTTAATGAAACACCCTGTATATAAATCTATATTTCAGTATAGGGGTTTCCTTAAATTTAGTATTGGTTAATGGAATGTGGTTAAATTTTTGTTATTCATATAAACGATTGAATTAAATTGACTTACTAGGTATGTGTTACTCAAAATATTTACCTAATAGTTGTAGCTGTTGAATTCTGCCGGCTAATTCTTTATCTAAATACTTTGCGGCTAACTTAGCACCATAAACTTCACTAGTAAGCGATAGAAGTTCGTTCCTCAATGATTCATTCTCTGATTGTAATTGAATAATGGTAGCTTTGTACTGTGCAGGTTCTAGTAGAGCTGGGTTAATTTTTAATTCTTCCTGACCGTTAGTTTTAACTAAAATAAAAAATATATATAAATATATATAAAAATGGAGATATTGGGTTAAGCCCGCTAATGCAGCCGTAGACACGTGTTTCTGTCTCCTTAGACTTCATCAGTACGGCATAGCTAAGGAGAATCATACCAAAAAAACACTGAATGATGGAAAACAAATATAAATCAACACAAACGGAGTCAACACAAGGGCCAACCGCACATTTGTGGCTTCAACTGGAATTACCGATTGATTGTCGTAGTTTGTAGTTTCTGCCTATATGTAAGCCTCCATCAGGCTAAAAATGAGGGACAACGATAACATTACCAATTTAAAATAATTAACAAAACATACCTAAGAACCTGATTAAATTCAAAACATAGAATATGAATGAATGTTTATTATGATCCGATACAATTCTAAATACAATAATTTAACAATAATACTTATATAAACACATAATAAACAAAATAAGTCACAGAAACCATACAAATGGTTTGTGCGTGACTATAAATTATAAAAACATATAGACTAATAAATAAGAAAACACCCAAAATTTAAAATATATAAATATATAAAATTAGTAAATTTTCCCTAACTTAAATTATTTTAATTAAATTTTAAAATTACGTTACTTAAATCATACCTTTGAATGTTTTGAAACATTGTAAGTGATCAAGTATTTGCTTATTATTATGTTCTATTCAGTTAATTCTTGTATTACTTTTCTAGATATGTTTTTGGCATGCTCTTTAAGTATTTTTTTAAAAGTGTTTGTTTAATCTTCTTTGTATCTGGATATTTTCTGGTAAGCTTGTAACAGTACCTGTTAACATTTTAAGCACCTGGTATCCTAAATATTAAATTCAATTAGTGCCGCTAGCTCCATCTATCATAAAACATTTTTAATAATAAAATAATGAATACGGTCTCTATAATTATAATTGGAAGTTCAAAGTAGCTACACTACGAGGTGTACTAATGAGTTGGCATTATCGAGTTCAATAGGTTTTAATAATTATTCCCAGTCTCATTTTCTTCTATTGATTTACTGTCATATACAGAAAGTTGGAATATAATACAGTAAACTAGAGGCAACTCTTTAATTGAAGATTCTGTAAACCAGAAGCATCTCTTGAATTTGGAGATTCCGTAAACTTGAACAGCTTGTAAACTTTAAGCTCTCGTATGTACATTCTTAACTGGATTATCTCTACAACTGGGGCAGATCATCCCTCCACTAGTGATCTTCCATAATCATTTGGAACCACCTAGACAGTGCCGTAGCGACCCCAAGGTGAGGCGAAGGATCGTCCACTATTGTAACAGATAAGTTTATTGTGATCTATCAAGTTTACTGTTCCTATATTTTTTCTCTTTTATTTCCGTGTATATCTATCTATATCGTCAACTGTATTAGAATAAGTATTTTTAAAGAACTGTTTGCGGATTATTTTGTTGTAACGTATTCTCTACCTCATTAATTTCAGCACCAAGGAAATCTTATTATCTTTTATATGTTTATACATTTTCAAATCATTTTTTTTATCTTCATAGACAGTTTTTTCTGACATCTTTCTGTCATCTTATGATACTTATTTAAATAACTCAGCTTAAAACAACTTTCTTCAGTAGTATCATAAAAAATAAAAAGATTTCAGTGGCGCCCTTATAATTTCTTAAAGAAACAAATATTGTACAATAGTCAGAGCTAATGAACTTACTCACCCCTAGCCGAGGTATTTAACTATCATAATTTTTGTGTGATAAACATTTATAAATTCTGTTAATTATTGAAGTATCTTTTACAACTAATTAAAGACGAAATTAAGCTTAATGTTTGTTTTATTTTAAATACCTTTTTTTCTTTTGGTATATTGTTATTTTTTCAAAAAAGTTAACTAAATATTTTTATAAATTCACTATCAACAGGTAACTCATATTACAAATTGTCGCCCAACGCACAAATAATATTACAAGCTATTGAATAATTTAGTGCCTAAGTAAAGATAACTCCGTTGTCCCTTATCCTTTTTCATCAAGGGTACGACATATTTATGTCTGTTCCTCGTCTCATAACTGTGCTCGTATGTATGTATATGTGTATCCCATCTAAAGCAGCAATCTAACATGATGCCCAAATATTTTATCTCCTTTACAGCTCGTTTTTTAAAGTCGTGTTGTATGGTCAAATCAAAGGTTGGCAGTGAATATGATATCATATTTTAATATGATATTTTTTATTTCAGTTTCATTTGTTGGTTCAAAAAATATAGATTGGCAACTAACAGTCCTACTCTCCTTATAGTTTTTTGGTCTTTTAATATTACTTGCCAAGTTTTTGCCAATGTCAATGAAGTAGTTATTAAGAATGTTTGATATTTTTTCTCCGTCATTAGTAATAATTTCATTTTATTTAAGGGTGATTGTTTTATTTTTAGAAATAACTTCATTTACTATCTTCCAAAGTCTCTTTAATGAATTTTTTTCCTTTTCTACCCTTTTTTTTATAATAAGCTACTTTTACCTCTTTTATTAATTTTTCTGTGATATTTTTATACAGGGTGTTTCATTGGGAAAGGGCCTAACTTTAACTGTTGATGGGGATCACTTTGGTGGTTCCAAAAACCTATATTTAATGTGTCTGCTGTACTTTATAACCGAGATACAGGGTGTTTTATAAATTTATCCTATTTCTTTCGAACCTCATAACTTCTGAGTTACCCTGTATATTATTTTGAGATTTGGTACACGTAATAACCATTACCTAGAGACTCCATCAAAAGCATCTCCAAAAAGATAATGCAGGTCCGGCTTAACAAAAAATTTCAAAACTCGTCTTTCCTAAAAACAACACCCTGTATATAGATTTTCTGAAAATTGCTCTTTATAATAGAAAAGGGTATGAAAAATCGAATCTACTTATTTCTTTTTTATTTTTCCGCAGACAATTTTACTACCAAAAATTCACTGTCAAACTTATAATTTATGCACGTTTTGGGGGTTAACAATGGTATCGGAGAGGTTTTTTTATTTTTTAGCTTGAAATGGAATCCATTCAATGCATCTAGAGAAGCATCCTAGAAATTCAATTGAGTGTGTATGTTTACGAGTACAGACCACTAAAAATGTGATTACAGGGCCGTACTTAGAACATACTCATTCAGTATGTTTCGAATATCTCGAACACCCTGTATAAGGATAAGTATCAACAAAAGTAAAATACGAGAAATAAATTTATTTATTATAAATAACGAAGAGATTTTCATAAATTTAAATAATTAACATGAACAGAAAACAAGAAATTCTAACAACATTGTTCAAACAGAAAAAGTCCAACCTACAAAAATTGCTCAAAATGACCTCCATTCTGCTCTATGCACTTTCTTGCCCTTTTTTTAATATTGCGAATGGACCTTCTAATCACATCTGGATTATTTCTGATTTCTCCGCAGGCATTCTCTATTCTTCGAAGAAGTTCTTCTCTGCTATTGATGTCGGTAGCATATACTTTTGATTTTAGATATCCCCAAATATGGTAATCCACAGGATTGAATTCAGGTGACCTTGAAGGCCAGTTATTGGGACCACCTCTGCCTATCCATGAATTAGGAAAATTTTCATTTAAAAAATTCCTCACTATTACTCTGTAATGCACCGAAGCACCGTCATGCTGATAATACATTCCTGCTACATTTACGTATGCATCATCTAATAGCACTGGTAAAATATTCTGCAGAAAATCCAAATAGACTTCGCCAGTCAGTCTATGTGGAAAGATGTGCTATTAATTTATTATCAATGACACCGCACCAAACAGAAAATTTGTGTTGCGAATGGGCCTCTCTTGTAGCAAATGGATTTTCTTCTGCCCAAATGTGCGAGTTCCGTAAATTATAAACGCCGTTTCTTGTAAATTGAGCTTCATCCGTGAATAGCACTCTACTTAAAATTCTTGCATTTCGAATGATCCAATTGCTAAAATTCATTCGTGGAATTTCGTCCCCTGCTTGAAGTCGCTGTACTTCTTGTATATGAAATGGATAAAGGTTATGTTTTTTTAGTCGCCGCCAAACAGTAACATGAGGTACATTTGTAGCATGTCCAATTCTTCTTGTACTAATCTCCGGATTATTATCAACAATATTCAAAATATTTTGTTCCATATTCATATGCCTTCTTTCCTGATGTTCATTTAATGTAACCGTTGGAAATCTGCCGTGTTCTCCTAAATAATTAAAAACACGAATAAATGTTTTACGGTTTGGTAACCTTCGGTTAGGGAACCTTCTTCCGTATTCAGTTTGTGCAGCTGTACCATTACCATTACAAAATCCATAAATAAATAAAATATCTGCGTATTCTCGGTTAGAAAATTGATGAGGCATAATGATTTAATACTCACTAGGCAAAAAGAAAATACTGTAGGGAGTTCAAAACATCAAACACTGTTTGACAGAAACTAGAAGCAAATGACACACACTTCAATGATGTGTCTATTCCATAGCCTACTTGAAGTATTATCTAGTTTATACGAGTACTTTTAACGTTTTTTGAAGTATAAATTTATTCCTCGTATTTTACTCTTGTTATTTTAAATGTAGAAGTGCATAGTTTCCAGATACATATCCTTATACAGGGTGTTCGAGATATTCGAAACATACTGAATGAGTATGTTCTAAGTACGGCCCTGTAATCACATTTTTAGTGGTCTGTACTCGTAAACATACACACTCAATTGAATTTCTAGGATGCTTCTCTAGATGCATTGAATGGATTCCATTTCAAGCTAAAAAATAAAAAAAACCTCTCCGATACCATTGTTAACCCCCAAAACGTGCATAAATTATAAGTTTGACGGTGAATTTTTGGTAGTAAAATTGTCTTCGGAAAAATAAAAAAGAAATAAGTAGATTCGATTTTTTATACCCTTTTCTATTATAAAGAGCAATTTTCAGAAAATCTATATACAGGGTATTGTTTTTAGGAAAGACGAGTTTTGAAATTTTTTGTTAAGCCGGACCTGCATTATCTTTTTGGAGATGCTTTTGATGGAGTCTCTAGGTAATGGTTATTACGTGTACCAAATCTCAAAATAATATCCAGGGTAACTCGGAAGTTATGAGGTTCGAAAGAAATAGGATAAATTTATAAAACACCCTGTATCTTGGTTATAAAGTACAGCAGACACATTAAATATAGGTTTTTGGAACCACCAAAGTGATCCCCATCAACAGTTAAAATTAGGCCCTTTCCCAATGAAACACCCTGTATCTAAAGTATTCTAATTTTTTTTATTTACACATTTTATTAGTTATGGAGTAATCCAAAACTTCTTTGATCATGTTTTAAGGCTGGGCATTGGGAGTGAGAAAACGTCCCTAAAAAGAGAGCGAATAAGTGTACCCGAGAGGTGCTGCCTCTTGCAATGACCTTCCGCGATAAACGAAATAATATTATATTCATTCTTGGAGTATATCAGTTTCCTTTAAAAATTTCAGGGCTGGATTAATTTTAAAACAAACATGTTTGATTTTGTTAAATATGAATTGGCTATTTGTATTTACATTAAACGATATTAATTTATAGATTTTACACAATATTTTTATTTATATATGTTTTTTTCTCAAATCAAAATTATAAATAGAATATTTATTGGGGTATTATTTTTAAAAAGGCAATCATTCAAGTTTTTTCAAGTGTAAAATGTTATCATTTGTTTATCTTAACTAAGCAATAACGAGTAGGTAAGGACCGAACAGCGAAGGAAAATATTTATACTACATACCGGATAGTCATTAAAAACTCACGATATACATATTCATATATGACAATATTTTGAAAAGCTCTTTAAAAGGGAAAAAAGAAGAAAACAAAAATTAAAATTTACCAAAAAGCAGTTGAGCGCATTATTTTAAAAATCTTAAGTGTTTAAATATATTCGGTTACCATTACCTATACATATTCATAAAAAAACTGAAATAGGTTCCAAAAGTTCAAAGTAACGAACTGGAAAAACTAAAATGGTCAAAAATTCGATTAACAAGTTTTTTAATAAAGAAATTTAAGAAAATGATGCATAAACTTAAAATGAATGTGTAGCAGCAGTAACTACCAGTTCATTTTAAAAAATTAAAAGGAATAAAGTTTTACCTTTTAAATGGATTAAAAAAATTACACGATTAATAGATCCACTAAGAACTAATATTCGACCTTTTTATGTTTTTTTTTACTTATTAATCCAAAAATTTAGTAAAGGACTCCAGTAAAACTCCACTAGTAAAAACATCGTCCAAAGATATTCTAAGATATATTCTATGGACGATAGTGGCGATATTTTGCTTAATATAACATGGAAAGTCATTGAAAAATATTGAAAGTTTTCAGGAAAAAACTTACGATAATATTTCTCCTATTATAAAAATTGATCAACGGATTATAGGAACTAGATATCAGAGAATGGAAATGCACTGGTTTATGTTGGTGGATATTTTTTACGTAGATGTCTCTGTAACATTCATGTCAAACTTGTTTACAATATTGTTCATCATCCGAAATAGACAATTCTACTTCATTTTGTGAACTCAAAGCTTACAGTCACAGTAAAAATATTTTTGATGGCTTAACAGTACCTCCCAATAATTTTTCAGAGTATTTAATAAGATCAGAGAATATGTTTGTTTTTAATTTTAATAATTATGGTATAAAGGATGGTATAGGAAGCATATTTTTTAAAGATTTTTCCAATGCAGAATTCTCCCTCCCATATGGCAATAAAGATTATTTACTTTCATTGTTTACAAGAGTTCGAATCTACTATACAATCAAATTTGTAAACCGACAAATAAAAGATCAACCTTTAAATAAAGAACATCCGAAATATAAAATTTGGCAAAATATGTAATAATTGAAAACAATGATAATAGTAAGAGTTTGAGATTATGGATGTCGATATAATTTGTTTTTATGAAATAATTGAAGATTTTATTGCACGAAAATTGTTACTTTATTTTAGAATAGAGTAAGCAAGTCTACCTGAGTTTTATTACTGTGTTCGAGTACCCTTATTCTTACTACAAAGATAAACCCTTACAAGGTTTGCAACATGTTTACCAAATGTTAAAATAAATGGAAACTTTCACTTTTTCAATCAAAATAATCTTAACTATAAATAATATAATATTTTAACAGAGATAAACTATTGTACATGAAATCAACATATTTCAACATAAGCAAATAAAGAGCCTTAAACATTGTGTCTTTTCTCTGAATTCCCTTTTTAAGTATTTTACTCTTTTACCTGTCCCAATTTAAGCAATCAGGTATTAATGTTAGTTATTACAACGAAAAGTTTCTTCATTGTTGTTATTAGAATATTATATGTAATAATCGCAATAAAAGATAATACAAAAATATAAATAATGAATGTGATCAAAACACCCCACGCTTAACCCTCGTAGACACACTTTCGAATAAACATACCCCATTGACCCTCGTATAACGTATTTTTGCTATTGTACCGATGATTTACGGCCGCTCACAAAAAAAGCGACAAATTTTACTACATCAAAGGAGTTACCAGACTTGTTAGAATATCTTTGGACCATGGTAAAAATACTTATAGAGGATTAAAATTTGACTAGAAAAAATCGCAGGTACTTTACTTTGTTAGAATGAAATGGATCTCTGGCACAAGTGTATTTCTGTTCGTTATTATAAAATCTATCTTCTACGGTGTTTCAGAACAAGCAAAACTTTTTATCAAGAATGACATTTTTCACTAAAACTAATAGGTATTTAAACATTTTTCACCTATAGGATACCCCATCCGTGGACACGCTGTATATTAGTATTAATATTATAGTATATTAAATTAAATAAAGATTTGCTAAATTCCTAATGCGGACCTGATAAATAAGATTTAATAGATGTTTTATCACAACGCCCTCAATTAGGCAATGCTTACACTAATTTGGAAATAATTTTTAAGATTCCTTTTTATATGTGACAAGAGTTGCCTAAATTTGTAAAAAAATGGTACCATTTCTGATTTCTTAAAAATTACTTTCAAAGAGCTTTTAAGGAAAAAAACGAATTTATTGTTTTTTAAAAACACTGACTTATGAGTAGATATATCATCTATTCAAAGAAGAAATATTTTAAAAATCATATCACGTTTAAGTGAGATATTAATGATTTTATGAAATGTAAAAATAGACATATTTCGGGAATTTTTTCTGGATGATTCCTTGTACTCTCAAGCTTCAAAATTCTTTATTGAATAACTTTATATATCTAGTGTACTACTGATTTTTTTCAATTTTCATTGCCTTATAGTTTTTGCTAAAAGATCTTTGAAAGGACGTCGCGTTTGCCTATATTAAATACACTGCCAATGCCCGGCCTTAATTTGATATTAATTGTCAACTCAATTATTGTATTTTGAATGGTCTGAATTATTTTTTTTTGGTCATAGGACCTTTTTTATTGGCATTTCAATAAAGAGTATAAAAAAATTTGTCCGGTTGAAAAATAACAATTCCTTGTAATTGTTTAAACAATATGGCACCAGGTTGCGCCATGGCAACATGCATTTATATCATTAGGAGGGCAATTTGAAAAGGATCACATAAAAAAATTCAGGTGGAATAGTTTTCGGTACTCATGCGCCGATTCCTCCTGGACTAATAAGATAAAAGGATAGTACTAGTACAGCTACTTGAATTTAAATAGTTTATGAATGTATTTTTGGTTGCCTACACCACGAGTCATTGCCAAACAGAAAAGTATTGTAATTTTATAAGAGAAATGTTTGTTGTGTTGCATATAATAAAGTCGTTCATTCATAGAAAATCATCCATTAATAGCGGTCATTAATCAACGATTTCGAGTGCATTAAAATTCATCATAAATGAACAGTCTATAAATAAATTGTTTTTTCTAATATGAATTTAATACCTCCTCGGATGGGACTTTGTCGAATTTCCGCTTCCATTTTTTGTTTTATCATATTGACGTCCGGTTTGATGTATTGGTCTTGTTTTTTGTTTCCTAAACTATCTGGAAGTCTGGAAAGTTGCGAGGAATGTAACTGGAGTAATAAGTGATGTAATTCATTTTCCAGAACTTCTCGTTTTGACTTTGATTCCGTTAACTCGGCTCGCATGTGTATTAACTCAGCCTAAAACAATATATTAGTTATTTGTAAAATGAAATAAAGATTCAGAATTTATTTGCGACTTAATATAAGGTGTTTAATTATATATGCTAAAATAGTGTACTCTCTTAATTAACAATTTTTTGTATATAAATATTCAAAATCTTTTGCACAAATTTTTAGTACAAAAAGACCTGAACCAAAAATAATTTGAAAAAATTTGAATGGATATTTTAAGTTATTAACAATCGTAAAACATGGTCTTTTTTCACTTCATTTTGCAACAACTATTTTGTTTATTAACATTTTTTAATTTCCCTGGTCTCAAATTAAACCGTAATATTTTTCTTTTGACCACTTTTCTTTAGGACAGTATCATCAATAGCAAAAAATGACAGATTTAAATTTTAATTTTTCTGAATACCAACTGCCCTTCAAAATTAACAGTAAAAATTCATCTTATTAGAAAAAAATACATGGGCATACAAGAAAAATTCCAACTTTTACAAGAAGCACCTTGTGAATTAACTCTTATTGTAACACACAATCAGGCAATTCAGATTATTTGCGGTTTCGGAAAGTTAGTAATGATGTAAGAGAACAGTTATTACGTATTACGTCTCTACAAGAATGGATATACAGCAGGAACAGCATTAGAAATGATTAAGTGCAATATCCAGCTAACTTGTGATGACTACAACACAGCTTTAGCAGATAGGAATAGATGCCCAAGTTATAAATATTTGATAAAAACTGGATTTCATTATGGATTAAAACTACAATAATTTGCCCAAATCTATGAAATATTTCAACTCTCGGAGGTTGAAGGATGGAAATAAAAAATAAGTAATAAAAAATCCTCAGTATTTTTACCCTTAATTTAGTTACTGATAACCAAAACATGTATATTAATTAAATTAAACTTATTTTAAAAAAACCTGAAATTATCCCCTGGCATAATAAAAAAATACACCTTTATAATACATTTTTACACTGCAATTATATATTTTTTTACTTTCTAGCCTAGAAAGCACAAATTGAAAAAGTGCGCCAAATATCCAAGCCACACCTACTAATATTTCTATTGGCCTATTTTAGCCTCATAACGGAATCCGGCGCTGGATGTATTCTCGCAATCTTGTTTGCCTTATAGTTCTCGATAATTAAACGAATCAATGACGATTTAAAAAAATAATTCAAATGCATTCAGGACCTTGAAAATGAACCAGATCTCTTATTTTTAAGTGGTTTTTAAATCAATTAACTGTTCAACATCATGTTTTATTAAACTGCTGTTTTTTTAATGTGCAAAATTTCAAGAGTACCGCATCATTACATGTGAGAACTTTTCTTATATAAGCTGGTTATGTCAAATCAGGGTTAAACTTAAAAAAAACATTACACGAAACAAATGTTGGTCGGGACTTGTGACTAATTCGCGACGAATGGGATTCAGTGATAAAAATTAAAATGTTTACATCATAATCTAAGCTAAGTAGTAACATAAACTAAAAAAATGTCATTGAAAATTGTCATTAATTAAGAAAAACCAAAAACATTTCCCAGACAATTTGTAAACTGTAGAGGTCACCTACTAACCACATTTTTGACAATGCCAAGTTCACAAAAGTAGGAACGATAAGTTAAATTTAAGATAAAATTAACTACAGGGTTAGTCATTATAAATTACCCACAATCCTATCGCTATTATTGATTTCGAACAAAAAAAAGGTTTTATACAGGGTGAGTCATAACTATTGGGACATAGAATAAGGACAGGTTATTTGGACCAAAATATGGCTATTGGGCCAAATATGCCTTAATATAATGTTGCTGAGAAAAAAGATAAAGGGTGTTAAAGTTAATTTTTGTTTTTCGTTTTTTGCTAATAGTTTCCCTGTATATTTATAAATTGATATCAAAATTGGCACAGAGGCATAATCTTAGACAAGAAATAGTATTTTATGGTATAGAAGGTATGGAATGTTATACGCAAACAGAAGGCAACGAAATCACAAAACTTTTGCAAGATTATATCGTAGTTTAGGTGAATCTGGGTCATTTCACACTAAAAATCGGGGTGGTCGACCGAAACAAATCACACCTAATCAAGAAGATGAACTTTTGGTTCGAGTAGATGAAAATCCTGAAATAAGTTCACGGCATCTATCAGCAGTAAGTCAGTCGTCTATAATTGGAATTCTAAAAAAGAGAACCTCCATCCTTATCACTTCACTCCTGTTCAAAATTTACTTCCAACAGATCTTCCACGACGGTTACAGTTTTGCCAACGTATTCTGAATAAACATCGAAATGACAGACACTTTATTAAGAATATTATGTTCACCGACGAAGCAACTTTTACCAGACGAGGGGTTTTTAATTGGCGAAATAGTCATTATTGGGAAGAAGAAAACCCGCATGCTATTAAAACTAGACATTTTCAGCATGAGTTTAAATTGAATATTTGGTGTGGCATTATAGGCGACCAACTACTAGGGCCTTATGTTCTTCCTCCGAATTTAAATGGAGATTCTTATTTATTCTTTTTGAAAAATACTCTTAGTGATATTTTAGATGATCTGTCAATGGATGTAAGAAGAAAAATGTGGTTTATTCAGGATGGAGCGCCACCTCATTTTTCATTAGCTGTTAGAAATCATCTTAATGACATATTTCCTCAACGATGGATTGGCAGAGGCAGTGATGTTCGATGGCCACCAACTAGTTACAGTAACTAGTTACAAACAAACAAAATGTAACTTCAATATGTCAATCTGACGATGCTATTCCGATAGCGAAACGGCTGTCATTGCATTTAAAGTATTTATAGAATAAATAGTGGAAGTTAATTCAACCTTTTAGTTGTTTATTGTTCTGAATAAGATGAACTTTCACACAGTAAGGGTTAGTACCATAAATTTCATTGATTTTTATTCGGGTTGTATAATTTTTTTGATTATTATAATAATCAAAATTGATTATTTGGAAGACGAAGGTGACGGTGTAACCAATAAATGTCTTTTCAACAAAAGGAAATTATGTTGGATTTTATACAAGAGCATTCTGATTTTGCAAACAATATTCTTAAGGCTGGGCATTGGGAGTGAGAAAACGTCCCTAAAAAGAGAGCGAATAAGTGTACCCGAGAGGTGCTGCCTCTTGCAATGACCTTACGCGATAAACGAAATAATATTATATTCATTCTTGGAGTATATCAGTTTCCTTTAAAAATTTCAGGGCTGGATTAATTTTAAAACAAACATGTTTGATTTTGTTAAATATGAATTGGCTATTTGTATATACATTAAACAATATTAATTTATAGATTTTACACAATATTTTTATTTATATATGTTTTTTTTCTCAAATCAAAATTATAAATAGAATATTTATTGGATAAATAGAATATTTATTGGGGTATTATTTTTAAAAAGGCAATTATTCAAGTTTTTTCAAGTGTAAAATGTTACCATTTGTTTATCTTAACTAAGCAATAACGAGTAGGTAAGGACCGAACAGCGAAGGAAATATTTATACTACATACCGGATGGTCATTAAAAACTCACGATATACATATTCATATATGGCAATATTTTGAAATGCTGTTTAAAAGGGAAAAAAGAAAAAAACAAAAATTAAAATTTACCAAAAAGCAGTTGAGCGGATTATTTTAAAAATCTTAAGTGTTTAAATATATTCGGTTACCATTACCTATACATATTCATAAAAAAACTGAAATAGGTTCCAAAAGTTCAAAGTAACGAACTGGAAAAACTAAAATGGTCAAAAATTCGATTAACAAGTTTTTTAGTAAAGAAATTTAAGAAAATGATGCATAAACTTAAAATAAATGTGTAGCAGCAGTAACTACCAGTTCATTTTAAAAAATTAAAAGGAACTAAGTTTTACCTTTTAAATGGATTAAAAAAATTACACGATTAATAGATCCACTAAGAACTAATATTAGACCTTTTTATGTTTTTTTTACTTATTAATCCAAAAATCTAGTAAAGGACTCCAGTAAAACTCCACTAGTAAAAACATCGTTCAAAGATATTCTAAGATATATTCTATGGACGATAGTGGCGATATTTTGCTTAATATAACATGGAAAGTCATTGAAAAATATTGAAAGTTTTCAGGAAAAAACTTACGAAAATATTTCTCCTATTATAAAAATTGATCAACGGATTATAGGAACTAGATATCAGAGAGTGGAAATGCACTGGTTTATGTTGGTGGATATTTTTTACGTAGATGTCTCTGTAACATTCATGTCAAACTTGTTTACAATATTGTTCATCATCCGAAATAGACAATTCTACTTCATTTTGTGAACTCAAAGCTTACAGTCACAGTAAAAATATTTTTGATGGCTTAACAGTACCTCCCAATAATTTTTCAGAGTATTTAATAAGATCAGAGAATATGTTTGTTTTGAATTTTAATAATTATTGTATACAGGATGGTATAGGAAACATATTTTTTAAAGATTTTTCCAATGCAGAATTCTCCCTCCCATATGGCAATAAAGATTATTTACTTTCATTGTTTAAAAGAGTTCGAATCTACTATACAATCAAATTTGTAAACCGACAAATAAAAGATCAACCTTTAAATAAAGAACATCCGAAATATAAAATTTTGCAAAATATGTAATAATTGAAAACAATGATAATAGTAAGAGTTTGAGATTATGGATGTCGATATAATTTGTTTTTATGAAATAATTGAAGATTTTATTGCACGAAAATTGTTACTTTATTTTAGAATAGAGTAAGCAAGTCTACCTGAGTTTTATTACTGTGTTCGAGTACCCTTATTCTTACTACAAAGATAAACCCTTACAAGGTTTGCAACATGTTTACCAAATGTTACAATAAATGGAAACTTTCACTTTTTCAATCAACTATAAATAATATAATATTTTAACAGAGATAAACTATTGTACATGAAATCAACATATTTCAACATAAGCAAATAAAGAGCCTTAAACATTGTGTCTTTTCTCTGAATTCCCTTTTTAAGTATTTTACCCTTTTACCTGTCCCAATTTAAGCAATCAGGTATTAATGTTAGTTATTACAACGAAAAGTTTCTTCATTGTTGTTATTAGAATATTATATGTAATAATCGCAATAAAAGATAATACAAAAATATAAATAATGAATGTGATCAAAACACCCCACGCTTAACCCTCGTAGACACACTTTCGAATAAACATACCCCATTGACCCTCGTATAACGTATTTTTGCTATTGTACCGATGATTTACGGCCGCTCACAAAAAAAGCGACAAATTTTACTACATCAAAGGAGTTACCAGACTTGTTAGAATATCTTTGGACCATGGTAAAAATACTTATAGAGGATTAAAATTTGACTAGAAAAAATCGCAGGTACTTTACTTTGTTAGAATGAAATGGATCTCTGGCACAAGTGGCTTTCTGTTCGTTATTATAAAATCTATCTTCTACGGTGTTTCAGAACAAGCAAAACTTTTTATCAAGAATGACATTTTTCACTAAAACTAATAGGTATTTAAACATTTTTCACCTATAGGATACCCCATCCGTGGACACGCTGTATATTAGTCTAAATATTATAGTATATTAAATTAAATAAAGATTTGCTAAATTCCTAATGCGGACCTGATAAACAAGATTTAATAGATGTTCTATCACAACGCCCTCAATTAGACAATGCCCACACTAATTTGAGAATAATTTTTTAAGATTCCTTTTATATGTGATAAAAGAGTTGCCTAAATTTGTAAAAAAATGGCACCATTTCTGATTTCTTAAAAATTACTTTCAAAGAGCTTTTAAGGAAAAAAACGAATTTATTGTAATTTTTAAAAACACTGACTTATGAGTAGATATATCATCTATTCAAAGAAGAAATATTTTTAAAATCATATCACGTTTAAGTGAGATATTAATCATTTTATGAAATGTAAAAATAGACATATTTCGGGAATTTTTTCTGGATGATTCCTTGTACTCTCAAGCTTCAAAATTCTTTATTGAATAACTTTATATATCTAGTATACTACTGATTTTTTTCAATTTTCATTGCCTTATAGTTTTTGCTAAAAGCTCTTTGAAAGGACGTCGCGTTTGCCTATATTAAATACATTGCCAATGCCCGGCCTTAAGGTGTAATACAACATGTTACAACAGCCGAAGGTTCTATCTTAAAAATAATAAAACCGGCGATGCGTAACAGCCAGACGACCCGAAGACACGGACACCACCAATACGGTGTCGCATGTGTCATATTTTATAAAACGACACCGTATCTGACATCTGAACCTACCACAAACAACAATCTACAATCAAATCGCGTTGCGTTCTTCTCGCGTGCGGTACACCAGCTTAACTTGTTCGAAAATTGGACCTTCGAGAAAATATTCTTGCCTCTGGCCGGTCCACCGGAGCAGCACGCACTTCTTCCAATAATAAATTTAATAACATTTTACGACTTGCTACACGGGTAGTCTATTTTTGGTTTAGATCATTTTTATTATGAAGCGTAAGAAAATTTCTAATTGGATCTTGCGGTTTTTGTGCTTTAATGAAATAACGATATTTTGTTGTTGGTGTTGGGCAGCCGATTCTTCGGATACCTCGGCGAACATCAACAAATTTCAGAGTGCGCTACAGCAACAGGTGAGTGAAATGATGACAATCTAAAATTTAATACGATACTTTAAGAAAACCCGTCTTTTGGAGATCGCAAAATGATCATTGAGATGTCGGAATGCATGTCAATTTTTTAAATTTTTTATTTCTGTAAACGAACTGGCAAAAAATCGGCGGTAGACTTATACGGGGTGATTAATTAAAAAAAGGACGCCGATTTTACACGTCGATTTTAAATAAAGGGCGCTAATTACTAGTAGTCGAACGATAGGTAAAACTTTAAAAAACATGAAAAATTAGTTGTATAAAACATTCTTGTCTAGCTCAGAAACGACTAGAAATTTTTATGGTATGGTATTCTACGTTTAATTTCGATGAAAACTGTGGTTTAATTTTTCCGATGCGATCTTCCCTTAGGAAAATAGTCCAATTCTCCACCCCCGAAATTTTGAAATATCACAAAACCATAAAAAAATAAGGGAACAGTAAAAGATATAAAAATAAAACAAAGACTATTATAGCCTTCGGCACTTCGAGATCTGTTAGAAGCGGTGTTTATTTATTTCAAAAACTTCAAGACCTTCAAGGGTACATTATTTTACTTAATCCGTCCTGAACAAAAAAGTTATAATAAAAAGTTATCTCAAAGGAAATTTTCGTAATTAAATAAGCTTTCAGTAGTCTAGGCGTGCTGTACTTTTAGACGGAAATTCTGATACCTGGAATGTAACAGTTGGAGATGGTAAAGGGGCTTATAACACATGAAAAAAAAATACATTAACTATTTCAATTATGATCATAAACTTTTTAGGGGTGAAAAAGGGGTAAAAAACTGAAATATTGCTGTTTGCGGCTAAAATTGACGTCAAAATGAAAAGTTGTAAATCATGTAAAAATCTAAAACTTTTTTCTTGGTAATTTTCTCACATAACCTCAATTTTTCGAGGAAAATGGAAAAATAACGATTTTTCGTTTTTAATTTTCCAACGGATTCGTCAATCTTGGTGAAACTTGGTGAAATCTTACCTTTTTGTGTCCAAAATAACCTTGAATTTTCTCAACCTTGTAACATAATAATTTTCCGAGAAATTTGATTTTTCTGGAAAAATCTCTTTTTTTTCAACTGTAAAGTTTGCTCGGAAAATATTATTGGAAAAGATTTTCCTGGGGCTCATTTTTTTTGTTTTTACGTCTACTTTCACATGAAACAAAAAAAATACACCTCTCATTTAAAAATGTGCTCAAAAATGAAAAAAAGCAAAAAATGAATTTTGCAAGAGCTAAATTTGCAATAATTGTTAAATTTTTGTTATAAAATATTAAAAAACGCAAAAGCCGACTCTTGCATTGGATTCTACGGGAAAAATTACAAAAGAAAATGTATTTCATTATTTAGTCGGATTTTTAGTTCATTTACAATATTATTATAAACACTCAAGTCTATTAATGAAGTTAATAATCCGAGCGAAGATTTCATGGTTTTTACTATTTTTGTATGCTGATTTATTTATATTATAAGGTTTTTCATGAGATAAATCGATTTGTTGATAATTACAGGGCCCAAATACCCTTCCATCAGAGCCCTATAGGCACCTTTCATAAGTGACAAAGTGTAGACATGACAACTCTAACTAGCCTAGGGGCCTAGGCCTTTTGTTTTCTCTTTGACCTTGCAACTTTTCAGTATACAGAATATACTATCATTCGTAACAAACAAAATATTGTCTTTTCAATATATTTTTTAATTACAATTACGAATTACTTAAAACCGAACGATTATTATATTAAAAATAAACAAATTATTCCAAAAAGTCAAAGAAAATTGAAATTTTGATGAAAATTGGGCTATAGGGTTCTGATGGAAGGGTATTTGGGCCTTGTAATTATCAACAAATCGATTTACCTCATGAAAAACCTTATAATATAAACAAATCAGCATACAACAATAGTAAAAACCATGAAATCCCCGCTCGGATTATTAACTTCATTAATAGACTTGAGTGTTTATAATAATATTGCAAATGAACTAAAAATCCGACTAAATAATGAAATACATTTTCTTTTGTAATTTTTCCCGTAGAATGCAATGCAAGAGTCGGCTTTTGCGTTTTTTAATATTTTATAACAAAAATTTAACAATTATTGCAAATTTAGCTCTTGCAAAATTCATTTTTTGCTTTTTTTTCATTTTTGAGCACATTTTTAAATGAGAGGTGTATTTTTTTTTGTTTCATGTGAAAGTAGACGTAAAAACGAAAAAAATGAGCCCCAGGAAAATCTTTTCCAATAATATTTTCCGAGCAAACTTTACAGTTGAAAAAAAAGAGATTTTTCCAGAAAAATCAAATTTCTCGGAAAATTATTATGTTACAAGGTTGAGAAAATTCGAGGTTATTTTGGACATAAAAAGGTAAGTTTTCACCAAGTTTCATCAAGATTGACGAATCCGTTGGAAAATTAAAAATTAAAAACGAAAAATCGTTTTTTTTCCATTTTCCTCGAAAAATTGAGGTTATGTGAGAAAATTACCAAGAAAAAAGTTTTAGATTTTTACATGATCTACAACTTTTCTATTGGACACTTTTTATTTTGACGTCAATTTTAGCCGCAAACAGCAATATTTCAGTTTTTTACCCCTTTTTCACCCCTAAAAAGTTTATGATCATAATTGAAATAGTTAATGTATTTTTTTTTCATGTGTTATAAGCCCCTTTACCACCTCCAACTGTTACATTCCAGGTCTCAGATATTCCGTATTTTTTATTTTTTTGGTACAGCACGCCTGGACTACAGATGGTGTGATGGATTTTAAAAAAAGTTCATTTTGTTTATGTTGAAAATTTAAAAATTTCGACTTTGATTTTAACAAAAATTTTCGACTTTAAGGTATATGATAGTGGCTAAACTATCGACCTCATCGAAACCGGACCAGCACCAATCGATTCCTCATTAAATTCTGTATAAAATATAAATATAACAGAAAATTTACTAAAAAGAAATGAAGATACATACAAAAGTCTCTCTAGCTAAATTTTAAATTTTTAAATTTTGAATTTTTTTTTCTATTAAAATTCAAGTCAAAATTCTCATCACCTGGCAATGAACCTTATTTATTAATTTTTGTTTCTTTTAATATTATCCAAGCTTTTTAATAATCTTAACAGATTTCTTCTATTTATAATTTGAACAAACTTTGTTCTTCGCCTTTTTACTTTGATAAATTATTTTTAAATTCTGTTGCCTTTTCTTAAATTCATCAACTGTCAAAATTCTCTTGCAACGAATCTTCCTCATCACTATCTCCTACACTTCTTATCTATACTTAAAAGTAATACAATTGTTGTTCACATTACAGCAATTTTAATATAATAATTTTAAAATGACATTAAATTTTTATAATCGAAACAAACCATATCAGAATATTATTATTAATAAAATTTTAAATAAATTGTTTACCTAATTGTTGTAGAATAGAAGTGGTAGAATACTTAAATATTATTTCAGTTTTGCGAACCATTAAAATAAATATTATAATTACTTTGATTTTATAAATTGTTGCAGTTGTAGGAAAAGTATAGTGTGCAATACGTGGGGAAAGTACTTTTTGCGTCACTCGACCTTCAGGTTAAGGTAAAATTAGTTTTCATTCCCGCGTTGATAAAAATTGCAATTTCCATTGCAAATCTTTTACACCTGCTTAAAATAAATAAATATGGATATGGATACTAACAGTAGAGAAGTAAGTTTTATTGAAGTGTTTTTCTCATGGATAATAATGAGTTGGTTTACAAAACCTGTTACTAGGATCCAACTGATTTTGTTTTAGGTGTGGATCGTTAACAAGTCTATTAATAATCTATTGTATTACCCACACTAGCTTCCCACCCATAATTATATCTACACCGATTATAGTTGTACTTTATTCAGTTTTCTAATGCAACCTTTTCTACAAACTTATTTTAGAACATATTTTTCGCTTCATTTTCACATTTACATCATATATATGATAAAAAAATTATAGTTATACTCTATATAATAAAATTAAAATCGTTGCACGTCATAATAATTATGACGACAATTATGGTGACGAGTGGTATTTGAAAAGATTATTATTTTGAACCATTCTGTACAAAAACCACTTTATTAAATAATTCGTCGGTATCTTTTCACTAAATCTGTTTTCGCTATTAGACTACATTTTTAATTATAAAAAGTAAAGATGACAGAAGATTTAAATTCAAATTGCGTATATTTTATGTTACCTACCTATCTATTGATCTAATTTATTAAAACATTAATAATCAAGAGACAGAAATGAAGTGGGTTTTCACATAATATTTAATAAATACGTTTTTTAAGAGAAAATACTCATAATCTTTTGATATTTCAATAACTTTAACAAATAATATCTTCTACACTACAAGATAAGTAAATTGGAGGGGTAACGACATTTGATGGAAGAGGTCAACTAAGGTAAGGGAAACGAAAAAGTCAAAAGAAGTGGGCATTATAACTCGCAAATGTTTTGAATGGTTTTCCTTTTATGACAGTTTTATAAATCTACCTCATTCTTTAACAGGCGCTAGTTTATTGACGTAATCAATTACCCCTCCTAGTGATTTAACCTGTACACCAGATAGTATTGACAGTGGTCAGTTGTCGTGAGCACCGTAAAAACACAGTAGTTATAATTTGAATATTTATTTTTATACCTATTCACACAAGAAAAATTAAGAGAAAATTGCCAACATAAAAATTATTAGGCATATCTATTTGAAGTTTACCTACAAGACCACAATAATCTGTAGGTACCTATCTGTTTGTTTGAGTAGTTTTGCCTAAAATAAAAAAGTTTGATTCTAGAAAATAAAAATTTATCTAGTAAAATTTTACGAATGGTATTTGAGAAGATTATTTTTTGAAACATTCTGTACAAAAACCACTTTATTTAATAATTTATCGTTATTTTTTCACTCATTTTCACTATTTTACTTTTAACTATTTTCGCTGTTTAATTGTTCAATATTGTTATTGAATTTTTGACAGTTGCATGATTTTATCAATATTAATAAAACGACTAGTGGTTTTATCAACAGTAAATACACAAGAGCTTTTTTTTACCGGAAAATTTTTCGATTCATCGAAAGATTTTGCCAATCAGTAATATTACGAAAAAAACTGAAATGATAAAATCGCGAGACCGAAGGTCGAGCGATTTTATCTAATTTATCCATTAAAAAAAAGATCGCGTGTATTTTGCTAAGATAAATTAACGACTAATTGTATAAAGAGACAATAAAATTTATTCATTCTAAAACAATTAAACTAGTTAAAAGAACAGTTGTTAAAAATACAATTATTAAATATTGGTTGGGGAGTACTGATTTTAATGTTTTCTTCTCGTGTTTCTACGTATGTTGAATATTCTGTTTCCGAGGGTCTCAAATTATTTATAAGTTGTTCATGGTGTTCGGGGTCAATTTGGAGGTATGGTTTAATCGATTGTGATGACGAGTGTCCTGTTATCTTAATAAGCTGTTGATCGCTAACTCCTGCTTTGGCTAATTGGGAAACTGCGCTGGCACGATTTGAATGGTTAGTAACTTTATTATTGATTATGTCCAATCCAATTTTTGCAGCAGAATTTTTTGTTCAAACAGATATGGTATTAATACCTAAAGGAACATTTTTGTACCAACCTTTAGAATTTTTATTTTTCCAAAAAGGATTTGGAGTTAAAAATAATCGGTCAGAAGTAATATGTTCATTTCTTTTTTCTACTAGCAAATGGAATAGTTTTACAGGGCAAATACTTTCGTCACTTTCATTTCTAGTCAACCATTTGCTGTCTGTTAACTTTTTCGAGCCGCCTTGTGCCGTTTTCGAAAATATGGTGTTATATTCAATCCTACCCGTAGGAAGACCATTTTGGTTCTTTTCTACTTTAAAATAATAAATTTTGCAATTAACAGCTTCTCCTCCTCTCCAAGCCAATTCGTAAGAAGCTATATGAAAGAATCTTTTTGCAGCCCTTCAGGTTCATTTATATTCCATAGTGTTGCCATTTTTATTATATTTTCTTTGTCTATTGCTGAAGAACACGTCTTTCTTTTTGTTGGAATCAATTGAAGTTGTTTTCTTTTGGCATTTCTAGCATCCCGAGCTTCTTTAAAGGTTATGTCTGTAAAAGGATCAAATTTCAAACCATATTCGTTAAAATATTTCTGTTGTAACATTTTAGCAGTCGTGTTCCATATTGTTTTGACCGCAAATTCTTTGTAATCTTCTCCATTCTTTTTTCATATTGAAAGCCCAATCTTTTAATATTTTTGCTAGATCTTGTATTGTAGTATTCTCTTCCAACTTATAATTTCGGCTTTGACAAAACTCCATGAATTGTTTCCATATTGATGACTTCGTATTTTTTGTTGACTTCGGTATTGACTCTTCAATATTTTTTGTAATTTGTTCATGTGAAACCTCTCCAAATCGGTTCATACTTTATGTTTTTTGCAAAGAAAAGGTAGTATTGTTTTATATTGTTAAATTTGACAATTAAATACCTGTCAACAATAATGCAAAATTGATACACACCTACTAGATTGAGGAACATGCGATAAAAAAAAGCGATAAAAAAGGATGCACCTTTTTTATCGATGTCAAAATGACAAAATAGTTTGTAGGTATATGACATTTTAACATTGGAGTTAATTTATCAGTATAAAACGGAATGATTGTATAGCATTTAGCACAAAACATTGAAGATTAAGCGTTTTCATTGGATGAAATCACAAAACTGTGATATTTTGACAGGCAAAAAAAATAATCAATAAAAAACGGAATGATTGGTTAGCATTAAGCATAAAACATTGAAGTTAAACGTTTTCATTGGACGAAATCACAAAACTGTGAGATTTTAAAAGGCGAAAAAATAATCTTTCAATATTCCACTCCTGTGTATAAAATGTTATTTGAATTAATTTTTTTTGTTACTCAATCTTATATTGCTTTTTGGTAATTTGACTTTGATTTCGTAAAAAAATAAAAATTTATCCTATATCTAAATCCTTGTAATTTTACATTTGATAAAAAAGAAATTGAAAACTGGTGCAGTTGCAATAAAAAAATAAAATAAAAGTGTGCACATTTTTTAAACGAATATTCATCACCATCCTTAATAGTTAATTGGCAAACCTTTTAAAAGAAAAAAAATATTTATCTGTAAAAATACCCGAATATAAACAAATAATTATCCTTAATTACTTTCAAACAAAAATCAAAAAAAAAATATTGTTTCCTATCACAATGTAAAAATTTCCAAAATCTTGAGAAATACAAATCACTCAATTAAATGACAACAATTCAAATATTTCTAAGAAAACATATAGAAGCTAATTTTGTATTATATAAGATAACACTGCAACTTAATTACACAGATATCTTCCAAGTATATTTGCTGAAGCTTCTTATCGGGAGTAGAAATTATGACAGTGCAAACAGCAAATATCAAGAATACGCTAGCGAAAAATAGTAGGTAAATAGATTTCTTTAATCGCTACCTAAATAAATTGTTTTCTTCAAATGGACTCGAACTACTCTTCTTAAAATACACTAGATACATTCTATCATAGAGATTTAATTACAGTTTACAGTTTGATCAAATTTCGTTAATATTTTGTTTGGAAGTGCGCAGACTCTTTTCTGGGTAATTTCTCCATCTGTTACAACAGCATATTCCAATGTCTAATCCTAGTAAATAATAATGTTATAGCTAAAGTAAAAAGTACAGTGCAGCTAACCGTCAATCGTTCCAAATAAAATTTATTTGTTTTTATTAAATTTATTGTACTAACCCTTACTTTTTGGAAGTCCATCTTACTAAGAATAATAAACAATAGGGCTAATAACATTTAGGCTTTAATATTGTTATGTCTTATTACTTCTATACTTAGTCTAGCTTCAATACTACCTAAACAACATCAGGTACAGTCGGCTTTAGAATAGCATATACATGTTAAATGTGAATTTCGTTTACCTACCGAAGTTATAAAAGCGCCCTTCTTCAACAACATAGGAGTGGCAATTTTTAAAACGCCTACATTAAATGGTTTTTGGGGTTTAAGTTTATTTACAAGGGTCGGTCATGGGGTGCACTTCCGAAAAGGGACTTCTATGAATGTTAAAAATTCTAACTGGATTTAAACAAGTTAACCCTTCTCTATTTATATTGGGGGTTCCTAACCCTTTATAAACACCCGTTAATCTTATGTCACGTGGAATAAACAACCATTTATTATCGAGGGTTCCAAACTACTAAGTGAAGTAAAAAAGGAATCAGTAGAGAGGTTGCAATAAAAAACAAATAAAACCGTACTGTATAATACACGAGGATATTGGGGAACCTGCGCCAACTTTCCGTCGAAGTAGGGTTCCGTCAACTTTTTCGACTATTATGATGATGTTGACTCCAAAAGAAGATTCCGTTTTCGGAAGGAAGTTGTCGTAGAACTCTTGCGACTCATTAATATAGAAGAGCCCTCATTGGAATTATGCAGTTGTTAATAACACTACGGCTCTATGCCACTGGAACTTTCCATAGTGGTTGGAGACATAAGAAATATTGACCAGGCTACTGTTAATCGAGTCATCAGAAAAGTGACTCCTCTGCTCGTCTTTGCAATCAATTCATTAGGATGCCAACTAATGAAGATATTCCGTCTGTTTGCCTCAGTTTCTATTATAACATTCGATGCATTCCTTGCTGCGTAGGAGTTATAGATTGCACTCACGTCAAGCTGCAATCTCTAGGTGTGTAATCGAGCGGAACTTTTTCGGAACGGAAAAGGATATTTTTCAATTAATGTGATACTCATCTCCAATTAAAAAATTGCATTGTGCGGTGGCCAGGATCTGTTCATGACAGCACAATATTAAAGGATTGCCAATTACCTTTGGAATTGGAGGCGAACAAATATGGAGTCAACACCTTTCTCCTGGGTGACTCGGGTTATGGGAAGATATCTTCTAACGCCAGTTACGAATCCTTCGTCCAGAGCAGAAGAGCTCATTCGGAGATCAGAAACACCATAGAAAGTTGTTTTGGTGTGATCAAAAGACGCTTCCCTTGTTGGCTTACGACTAAAAAAAGTGGAAGACTAACTGGCACTAATAACTGCTTGTGGAGTTCTGGAGAATATTATACAAGGACATTGTGAATGAATTGAAAGATGAGCAGCAGTTTGATGAAGTGACTGTACGAGGGCATCAAGGCAATGAAAATACGGGTGTTAGAACTGTTCTCATTGAGAGATCTATTAATTAACTCAAGTGTTAACTGTTATTTGCTTACTCTACCACCATTTTAAGAAATACATTTTGTTATTATATTAAAAAAATGTGCTTCAATACATTTATTTAATAATAAGTCACTTATGCCAGTTTCCATCAATATAAGTTTAAGCTAGCAATAGCTATAAATCCCTTAGAAATAAATAAATAAACTTGGTTTCCACCATTCCAAAATTCATATTCTGGCATTTGGCATGAATGATAATGCCATATGTTCATCTGTTCTTTAAATTTTGAGTTGAGTGTGGAGTAGGTCAAAGTTATACATGCACTTGGTTTGCATTTTTTTATTTATTTTGTTTGATTGCTGAGGATGGAACACCAAAAATCTATATCGGCAAAGTATACAGAACGGGAAATAGTAAATTGTGTCACAAGGACGGAAAGTGGGAATTGGCAGCCCAGGGCTGTATTTGCTGCCAGAGTGTAACGAGGGCAGCAAGTACCATCTGAGGGTTGCTAATACATTTGTGCACGTGTGACACACAAATGTTTTCCGCCTATCTTTAGGCCTGTTAAAAAACTCCACTGCGCCACGATCAGGCTCGGGAGATATTCAAAATCGGACGCTTCCTTTCAAAATAGAATGCACTCTTCTTGTGATAGTGTTTTAGATTTTTTTTGTTTTATAATTTATAGAATTTTGTTTGAGAAAGGCGATCACTTTGTAAAATTGGATCAACACAAGTACCAGCGATTTCCTCCTTTGTCCATATGGATGAACGCAATGGCGGGTTTCATAAGGCTTAGAGAACCTAGATAGCAGGTTACTCTGGAATAAACACGAAGACGAAGTAATACACAAAGCAACCAAGGCCCTCATGGTGTGCAGGAACATTGCAGGAAAGAACTGGGGATGCAACCCACGTATTCTGCAATGGATGTACACAGCAATAGGGAGACCAATAATCACATATGGGGCAGTGGCTTGGGGAGCAAGGGCTAATCTGAGTACGACGAGGAAAAATCTCTCGAAGATTCAGAGACTAGCCTGTTCATGTATCACTGGAGCAATGGGAACTTGCCCCACTGCTGCAATGGAGCTGATTTTAAACTTAACCCCACTGCACATTCTGTTAGAAAATGTAAGGAAGAAAACGATATATAGAATGATCAAAGAAGGAATTATCAGGGAAAAAACCCGATCACTTCATTTTGATCAAACTTGGGAAATGCCCCAAAATGATATGCCAAAGAAATTCAACTTTGTGAGAAAAATTATCACAAAGTTGAGTAATAAATCTGAATGCGATGAAGACACCATACAGAATTTAAATCAGAATACCATAAAGTGGTATACGGACGGTTCCAAGCTAGACCAGGGAACCGGGATAGGGGTTTTTGGACCGAGAGCCAAATACTCAGAAAGCTTGTGCACATACCCGAGCATTTTTCAAGCAGAAGTCCGCGCCATCGAAAGATGTGTGGAATTCAATATTGGAAGGAACTACCGCAGATAAAAGATTGTGATCATGTCGGATAGTCAAGCAGCCATCAAAGCGCTGAGCTCAAATATAATCAGTTCCAAGATGGTTTGGGAATGCCTAGGCAAACTAAATGAACTAGGCCAGAAGAACACTGTCACCCTCCTATGGGTCCCGGGACACATAGGAATAGAGGGGAATGAAACAGCAGATAAGCTGGCAAAAAAAGGAGCTGAAACCCCACATTTGGGACCAGAACCATCTTGTGGGATCAGCAGTAGAGTAATCTTAGGAAAACTAAGGGAAGAAATGGAGAAGGAAAAATCCAAGTACTGGAATCAGCTGGAAGGACTGAGGCAATCTAAGATACTACTGGGGAACTATGACCAGAAGAGATCTCTTAGCTGCCTCAACCTCAGTAAAAAAAGGCTCCGAATTCTAACGGGAATATTAACCGGGCATTGCCGGTTAAAAAGCCACATGAAGAAACTAGGGTTAACAGATGAAGCAAAGTGCAGATTCTGTGAGGAAGAGGATGAAACCTCAATACACATACTCGCAGAATGCCCTGCCTTGCAAAATGTTAGGGCTAGATACCTAGGAGCACATGGAATAGAGGAAGGGGATCTACCTGACTTGAAGCCCGACGATGTCCTAAACTTCCTCAGAAAAATAGGACTCGAAGAGCTGCTATAGGTCTGAGAGAATATCAGAACATGGCAAGTAAGGGGGGACACAATAGATCCTATGGGTCGCAGTGTTATTATCACCCCTGACACATACATACATACATACATACATACATAAGGCTTAGAGACAATGGGCACTGGAAAGAGCGTGGCGAAGGCAGTGGAGCGACGAACAAGTAGAATTTCCCCCAGGGAGCATAGTGTATTATACAGATGGCTCTCGCATGGAAGAGACGTCAGGAGCAGGTGTTCTGATAGAGTACGTAGGGGTTCGAAAGAGATATGCTCTTGGTAAAATCTCCACGGTCTTCCAGTCAGAAATATTTGCTATCCTTAAAGCAGCAGAACTAATAGAAGAACGGGACAACTCAGGAAGCCCCGTTAGCATTTGCTCAGATAGTCAGGCCGCTCTAAAGGCGATATATAGCTCCAGGACCAGCACGGCACTTGTCCAGAAATGCGCAAATACCCTAGACAGACTGGTCTCAAGACGGGATGTAACTCTATTATGGGTATAGTAGGCAACGAGCGGGCAGATGAACCTGTCAGGCAGAGAGCCAACAAATCTTACTACGGATCCGAGCCAATAATAGGGTTAAGCAGAGCACAAACCTCAACTCTACTCAAGGAATGTATCAACATCAGTGGCTTGTCGGAGTCCTTACTGGCCACTGTGGACTTAAAAGACATCTACACCTGGCTTTCATAAAAAAGGTCGAGGCGTTTCGGGAAGGCGTCAAACGAGTGAAATACAGCCGCTTAGCGGCGAGTGCGTAATTCCGTGAGTGTGTAAAATGCTTTACAGCAATAGTTACGTACTATACTTTACCTACGACCTACTTGTACCTGCATTAATAATCTTTTTGTTAATAATAATTAAACAAGAGCATTTAATCATTTTATTGTATAATAATTAAATACTTAACATTAGTTATATTGGGTGGAGTTAAATTCATTTCACTATCACCTGACATTTTTTAATAATTGTATAAAACTTCACGCATACAGACAAGTTATAAGAACAATAAAAAATGGGATATTTTTTGATAATCGTTTTTTGATCAATAATAACGTGTGCGCATGCGGTCATACGTCAGAAGCATGCGCAGACGCTCAATGTGTAAAAGATTTTAAATATGTCGGTTCAATGTACTCCTTATTGTAGTAAAACTCATTTTCGTCATTTTTGAGTGAATAATTTAGTGTTACTGATCGGTTTCTCGCGTAATATTAACATTTAGTGCATTCTTAATATTTAAAACGATTTCGTATGAAATGAAATTATAGCACAAAACGAGTAAAAAGTGTCTTTTATATGTTACGATTGTATCCACAAGTTGAAACAGCTTTGTAAGTATTTTTAAAAAGTATCTCGGTAAAAATAATTTTATAAATCTTAAAATAATTAACTTAATTACATAAAAATAACGTAAATTAATCTGGGAAATGTAATTAAGTACATTTATATTATGATCCATTTATACAGACAGAAAGAAGGGTTAATGGAAACGAATCAAATATATACAGGGTGTTTCATTAAGAATTATCCATATAGTAACTGGAGAAACCTCAGCACTAAATATGAAGATTTAAGCCAAAACACTTAAGTAAAATATTTCTCCTAACCGAGATATAGGGTGTTTTATTTTAACTATTCTAAATGATTATATCCCATATTTTTGACACCTTCAAATATTTTCTGTTCATACTTGACAAAGAGTTTATACATATTAGGTTACTTTAAACAGTGGCAAAAGATATTTTTTCTCGATTACCAGAGGCGTGCGGTAGGGATGGATACTTTCTTTTATCCCCCTACAATTTACGCCACTTTTTGTTTTGTTTAGAATAAATTGTTTATTAAAATTTATTATTTTTAAGGATTGTTTGTTACATTCATCGTTTATTCCTTTCACATAATAGGTTTATTATTATGCTTTGCAATAAATATTACAAAATAACTCTGTTTTCATAAACTTTACAATTTTATCTGACCTTGATGTAGAGTCCTGTTTCCTGATTGGTGGAAAAAGTCTGTAGTCGCTCTATGAAAAATGGAGACGAACGAAGTGGAATTTCCGACTTCGGTAAAATGTGTTGTTAGACGATTGGTTTCTTGTGTGATTATTTTTCTTTGTTTGTTCCTCAAATTGTAGTGTTTAGTGTTGATGGATTATAGTTCCTTTAGTTGTATTAATAATAGTAAGTACTCTTCTTTTTTACATCGACCGAAAATGTTTTAATTTCACT
The DNA here is from genome assembly GCA_035357415.1 of Ophraella communa. Classification (NCBI taxonomy): domain Eukaryota; kingdom Metazoa; phylum Arthropoda; class Insecta; order Coleoptera; family Chrysomelidae; genus Ophraella; species Ophraella communa. The sequence continues at coordinate 29,348,353 of CM068992.1, read as the reverse complement.
TTTTTTTTATTCTATCTTAATGTCACTTTTTTGGCACTTTATTTTACTTTTTGATTGTTTTACTTTATTCTTAACGTCACTATTTAACACTTTGTTATAATAACTACTTTAAAAACTGTTTGTTCAAATTGACTGTTCACACTCAGATCTTCAATGTTTGACTACCAATTATAAACTACCCTTTTAACGACCTCTGTTCAATCTTTTATAGGTTTCAAACTTTCTAGAAACTTCCTTATTGTTCTATGGTTTAGTCATTTCTGGAAAAAATATGTGTATCTCTTTCTTTCATATATATGACTAGACATTCTTACTTCGTCTATCATCGATCATTCCAGAATAAAATATAGTAAAATATATCTGTCTCCTTTTTACACATTACCTGTCTTTTTTTTTCACATTATACAATCAATTTTCGCGAAATTTCTAGTAAGTTTTAAAAAACTTTATATACTAAATATAATATTGATACATTACATAATAAAATAATTTCTAACTTAAAATTCTCTTACAAAATACACAAAATATATAATAAAATAATACAATATAATAAAAATTATTTGATTTAGTTATATTAAACAACTTCTGTTGATATTATGCTCATTATACTATTATAGAATATTTAATTATTACAATATATGTAGTATATAAATAACAAGAATACTTCGTACGCGTCCCTTTTCAAACGAAATGTTATTGGAGATTAGAGGTTGTGGTGCTTAATTACACCCTGTATTCAATTCGGTTTTGATTACTTTACTAAATACACGCATAATATTTAATGTAGTCGTAGTAAATTTATACCAAGTGATTAATTATAAATATAACATAATGTTAATTTTATCATAAGTGAGTTTTTATTCAAATTCCACGATCCAACAAGAAAACAACCCAAGTTACCCACAAGCTTAGAGTTATAAAATTTAAAATGTGGACACGGCGCATCCTCATAATCTCCACCAACTTTAAGAAAAGTTTAAGCCGAAATTTTTCTAGGCTTTGTTAAGTCTTTCATAACGTAACGAAACTAGAGTGGTGGAACGGGAAATTTATCTTAAGCCTTACTTAATGTTAAGTATCCTTAACTTTTGGTTGGTGGAAACGGCCATTACTCAGTTGCTTCGTTTATCAACAAAAAATATTGTAACGGGTGACAGATGTGTGACGGATGAATGTGATGGATGATTGTGACAGAAGCGCGAGAGGAATGCATGTATTTTTATGTAGCTGCTTGCCATAAAGGGTAGAGTCCGTGAATGAGGAAGAAGGTTTTGACAGGAACTCGACATGATTTATAATTATTTTGTGACAGTTAGTAACTTGTAACCAGCTGAATTCTTGTATTCTTACAATTTGTAAATAAATTGTGTTTAAAGTCCTCACAAGTGTTTCAAATTGGTGTCAGGTGTGGGGTGAAGAAGCAAGAATGCCTGGAAAGAAGTTACGTGAACTGTTGGTGGCTGAGCTCAGAAGAGAGTTGGAAGAATTGGATTTGGATACCACCGGAGGAAAAACTGTTTTAATAAATAGATTACGTGAGTACTATTTAAGTATAAATATTGACCCTGACTCGGTGGAATTCGAAGATCCTATGCACAAAGCAATGTCCGAGCTGTCCAGTCAGATAAAGGGTCAACAAGAAGATTTGAAAGATCAAATAAAAAGCCAGCAAGAAGACCAAGCACAGCAACTAGCCGAACTTACAAATAGAATTACGAGCCAGCAAGAAGAACTTACCAACCGGATGACAAACCAGCAAAAAGACCAAGCACAACAATTAGCCGAGCTTGCCACTAGAATTTCCAGCCAACAAGAAGAGCTGAAAGATCAAATGAAGAGCCAGCAAGAGGAGCAGATGAAGAAACAAGAAGAACTCGTCCATCAAATGCGTGAAGAGTTGTCAAGCTATGTTTCCGAGCAAGTAGCCGAACTACGCAATGAAGATACCAAAATGAATGCCATGATTCAACAACTTCAGAAAGAAATAGAGGTCCTTCGGCAAGATCGCTACGTCCACCGCGGCGAGGGAGATGCAGAAAGAATGGAAACCTTCAGCGTGGATGTCGAACGACGGGGAAGCGGAGACACTACACAGATGCGGTCAACAATGAAACCTCCTATCTTCGATGGAACAACTTCGTGGTCCAACTACGTCAAGCAATTCGACGCGGCGGCCAGGGCGAACGGATGGTCATCCAGGGAGAAGGCAATATCGCTAACCATAGCGTTACGAGGCGATGCTTTGAATGTCTTGCATTCGCTTAAGCCCGACGAAGCTGACAACTTCGAGCTGCTAGTACATCGCCTGGAGATGAGGTATGGTCAGACCCACCTACAACCCGTGTACCGAACACAGCTGAAGAACCGTAAACAGAAGAGTGGAGAATCTATCCAGGAGTTCGAGACAGAGGTAGCTAGAATGGTTCGATTTGCTTATCCGACAGCAGCAGAAGAGTTTCTGGAGTGTCTAGCAGTCCAAACCTTTACCGATGGCCTTAGGGACCCGGAGTTACAAAGAGCTGTGCGATTGGCCCGACCAAAAGACCTTGTCGACGCATTAACCATTGCACTTGAATTCGAAGCGGTAACGGAAGCATCACGGGAAGTTGCAGGAATAAGGGAGATTACTGCTGATGACAACAACGTGAGCGACGTCGATGGATTAGTGGAAAGGCTAATGAAATTATTACCCACAAGGAGACGGCGACCTATACGATGTTGGAATTGTGGAGAACTAGGGCACGTGAAAAACTCATGTCCACGCAAGGAGACGTCTTCTGCGATAACGACCCCACACCTGACACCAATTTGAAACACTTGTGAGGACTTTAAACACAATTTATTTACAAATTGTAAGAATACAAGAATTCAGCTGGTTACAAGTTACTAACTGTCACTTTTGACTTTTAAACTTCACAAAAGCTGAACGAACACTAACTCACTACCGCGAATGACCCGCTTTATATATCAAAATACTTGATATCTCGATTTTTCTAGAAATAACTATTTACTAAAATCCAAATATTACTAGAATGTTCGCGAATAACTACCAACCAAAAATAATTATAAATTATGTCGAGTTCCTGTCAAAACCTTCTTCCTCATTCACGGACTCTACCCTTTATGGCAAGCAGCTACATAAAAATACATGCATTCCTCTCGCGCTTCTGTCACAATCATCCATCACATTCATCCGTCACACATCTGTCACCCGTTACAATATTAAAGTTGATATGTTTTTAGAATATTTCTGGCTTAATTTATACTCGTAATTACCCAATTTAGCTGCATATCTATGGTTTACTGGTTTCAGAAGGTTTTATTACTTCGCGTTGATTGTGAATGGAATATGATTTTAATATAGTTTGATAAATATACAACTTTTTTCACTTAATCGTTTATTTTAACTAATCACATTTCTTTTCAGAACATTTTTACAATTTTGGGATCAATTGAAGAAAGATTAAGAAATCTAGATAACATATACTCGATGCAATTATCTCAAAATTTGGAAAACAAACTAGATCAATACAACAGAAAATTGGAAACGTTAGATAGTAAAATCGTAAGGCTTGAAACATTGGTGATGCTTAATTTGGGAAAAATATCTGAAAACATTAGCACCAAAAATTTTAAAGACGATCTGACCAAGACCGACATCTTGAGAAAGTTGGACTCGACATACGAAGGAATCAACCACAGATTAAATTATATCGAAAGGAAGATTGACACGAGCTCTGCTAAAATACAGGTATCTTTTTTTAAGTATTAAACTATATTCGTCAAACACATGAAACCATACCAAATTTACTTCAAATCAGTCTATATCACTCACAATAGTATCTTACAATTCAATGACAGATGTGTATTTTCGATTCCTATGTACAAAATAACTAATATGGAGAGATTAATACCACCGAACAAATATGTACAAAGCAGGTTATCGGTTTTTGGTCTAATGACCCATGTCAATAACATTTTTACCACATAGATTATAAATAAAAAATACACTTCTCAAAATTTTAGACTTTAAAACATACTTTTTTTAATTGTTTTAATTGCTCGATATCACAAAATCACATTGCGTACCTGTCAACATTGCAAAACCCAATCGTTAGTTGGAGTGTTATTTCTGTATTGCAAAATGTGTTGCCTAACTATCTACTTACTTGCTGAGGGCCGTATGCACCAAAGATCGTAGGAACAACTTCTTGAGTAATAGGGTAATTGACAGTAAGGCAAATTAAGAGATTTTTGTTACCGAAAACCGTTTACACTACCACTACACCAACACACACTTTTATATGCCTGACGCGCGTTTCGATAACCAAGTTATCTTCTTCAGGGACCTAAGGTAAACTAAAGCTATGCCTACAAACTAACCTTATATATAGAACATTTTTAGCGCCAAATGTTTTCGCGGTAAATCTTTTGGCGGCAAAGCCAATTTTTAGCGCGAAAACATTTTTACAATAAGTTTTCTTATAATAAACTATAAAGTGGACTATCTGGGATAGGTCCTTTGTCCTTATTTAATCTATTTTTACATTTAATAATTTCTATACTTTCAAATGCATCCAACAATCTATTGTTCGATACATTTTTTAACAATTTTAAACTATCTACATTTACAGAATGGTTTTTGGTAAAAGCATGTTCGGCAATACTAGATTTTTCTATACGTCCATATTTTAGATGAGCTAAATGTTCTTTAAATCTAGTTTTAACCGATCTTTTTGTTTGCCCAACATACTTTTTATCGCAATCATTACAACTTATTTCATATATACCGCTTTTTCCAGATCTTCTCTCTTATCCTTCGGATTTCCTAACAATTGTCTCAGGGTGCCACTAGTTTTATGAACTAAACCTAATCCCACCGTGCCGAAAATTGTATTCAATCCTTTGGTATACTGAGGGATAAATGGTAATGAAATGAATTTCCTATCGTTGTGTTCTCGCTGGAAAAAGGTGGTTTCACAAAGAGATTTCTTAAAACTATGGCGATTGATCAGCTTATGAATTAGTTTTTTATCATATCCATTAAGTACAGCTATATCCTCAATTAAATTCTTTTCTCTGTTATATCTTGTTTTGTTTAAAGGAAAATGAATTAATCGATGAACCAAAAAATGAAAACTTGCCATTTTGTGTTGATTACAGTGAAAAGAATCTATCGGAATATACCTATACGTAGCGGTGTCTTTCCTAAAAATATCAAATTCTAACTTATTATTTCTTATTATGTACTAATGTGTCCAAAAATGGTAACTGTTCATTATTTTCTAGTTCAAACGTGAATTTTATGCTTGTGAATTTTGAATTTAATTTTGAAATGAAATCTTCTACTGATGATTTTTTTGTATTGAAAACTGCGAAAATGTCGTCCACATATCTATAAATGGTGATAAACAATTACCCATTGCTGTTCCTTCATATTGTTGATAAACCTGATTGTTGTATTGAAAATAATTTTGGTCCATGCATAGTTTAGCTAATCGTAGGTATTCAGTTCTAACTTCAACACCCAGATCATTCAAGATGAGTAGTTCTTCCAGATACTGTAAAGTTTATGGAATCGGTACGCTAGGAAATAAAGAACTAACATCGAACGAGATTAAAATTTCCCCATCTTCTAGAACAACATCTTTAACTTTCTTGATAAATTCTAATGAATTTTTAACTGAAAAACTGTTACATTTTTTGGGTAGATTTTCAAACTCGTTCGATAACCATTTTGAAATATTATAACTAGGTGTACATATAGCTGAAACAATAGGTCTCATTGCCTTCCCAGGTTTATGTATCTTCGGAAGGCAATAGAGCTTTGACAATGTAGGGTTACTTACAGTTAATTTATACTTTAACGAATCGGTGACAAGGTTCTTACAACTTTTGAGAGTGCTCTTCACCATGGAAATCATTTTATTTAGTGGATTTTTTTGAATCTTACCGTAAGGACCATTCTCGATCAAGTGATCCACTCTTTCGAAATAGTCTTGTTTGTCCATTAAAACAACCTTGTTTCCTTTATCAGCTTTTAAGTAAAAACATTCCTTCTGCCTCAAACCTTTGACAATATTCCTAGTTTTCTTAATTCCCTGTAAATTTTTGTTCTTATTTGAAATATTTTTGGAAATTTGATTCTTACAAGCTTCCCGAACATAAACCTTGGCATCATGAGAGAGATATTGAACAGAACTTTCAATATGTCCAATCAATTCACCCAAGTTCCCACGAGAAGGCACGGCAAAATTCAAACCCTTGTTTAACAACTCTGTTTCACTGCTGTCAAAAGTTTGGGTAGAAATATTTTCAACAATATTAATAGGTTCCAAAGAAATTGTTTTAGGTTTTGGTTTTAATTTCTTTAGTTTTTTACTCAAGATCGACATTTTCTTCTTAAATTTTGAATGAATAACCCTAAACATCTTTCTTTGAATTCCAAAGAAGGCATATAAAAATGTGTGTTGGTGTAGTGGTAGTGTAAACGGTTTTCGGTATCATTTTCGCCAACGGTTCCAGATTCAACATTTTAGAAGAGATTTTTGTGTTATGTGATAGTTCTTGCGTTGAAAATCTTCGCTCATTCTGCAAACCTTCACATGCGTGCCTTAAAAATGTACTTTTACCCAAAGATGTCGCTGCTGTACTAAATGACCACTTTTAAACTTCATTCAATAGAAAACAGTTCAATTTAGACTCTATCCTCTGCGACATTAGCAACATTCTGGACTCTTTATTTATATTATGGAGGCCCAAAAATTTTACCCAGTCAAGGCTGAAGAAACAACTAACCATGTCGTTTTATGAACTTTTTATTATTTTTGTAAAGTACCTAATTTATGTTACAGGTAAATAACAAAAATATATTTTAGGAAACCGTCGAAACTACTGGTATACGATTAGAAAAAATGGAAAGGGATTCTTTGAAACGCGAATCTGAGTTTGGTAGAGAATTATCAAACACTTTTTCAGGCATAAATAATCTAACCATTAGTCACAAAAGTTTCGAGAAGAAAATAACTAATATTACAGAAGACAATTTAAATGTAAGTTTCTCTTGGTTAATGTCCCAAAAATACTTATATGTATATATTATTATATCTACCAAATAGAAATACTGGGTTAAGCCCCCATATGCAGCCGCAGAGACGTGTTTCTGTCTCCTTAGACTCATCAGGTTGACAAGATTATACATTTTTTCTCTCTGCTCAGTCTTTGCTATTCGCCTGATCCCTGATGTCACTTCTCTAATGCATTCTCTCGTGTTTTGCATTGCTGCAAATTCTTTTACTATCTGCCTTTCATCTTTTGTAATTAGCCAGTAATATCAATCAAAGCCTTCCGCTGGTCTTCCTGGAATGCCCTTACCACTTGCCATTTCGCCTGCTATCTTTCATACTCGTAATAATTTGAAATGCAATTTCAATTCCAATAATTCCAGAACATTCAAGAAGGCTACTGAAGTTTTGCGTATCACGGTCATAGAACAAATAATATACATTTCACGTTAAACTTTATATCCTAATTAATAATATATGTTACCATTTGTCTTTTGTAGATGTCGAAGCACATGTATACTTTATTAACAAAATATAATATCGAAAATAAAAAGTCTATAAACAAATTGCATGATAACATCATTGGAAATCTTCAATATGTTGACAATAAAACAAGTCAACATGTAAAAATATCCGAAGATACTAACACGTTACTCAAGCAAATGAGGGTCGATCTAAAGGATGATTTTAACAACTATGCCAATAAAGTAAGTTTTAACTAATATAAAATATTTTTTCTACTCCCTATATTTTAATAGTATATTAAACAACGCATTTCATATGGAATTCTGTTATGACACGAGTTCAAGTTTAAAAAACGAATCGCGAAGCGATGAGTTTTTTAAAGAACGAATGTCACAACAGCCATATGAAATAAGTTGTTTATAATATTTTTTATATTTTGCCCTTTTTACCATTTTTTAAATTAATTTTTTATTTTTATGTAATTACGAAAATTTTTATTTTAAAAAGTATGTCGGCAGCACTGTGTAATTTATAAAATTTGACAGTTGTGACATTTAAATTATCAAATGTTAATGTTTTAAAATATTTTAAAATGAATAATATACCATTAATAATATATTATATAACTAAAAGATGATATTGATATTCACAAATACTTATTTAAAGAACAATATAAAATTAATAAATTGCTATTAGCCTCAAACGTCATTGTCAATAGTCTTGCCTTTAGATACTTCACTCATGTCGCCAACCATTTAAAACAAAAATTTGCGTGCGTAAAAGTTACATTACGATACGCAAATGCGTTTTATAATGAAGATTTTTATAGGTGCAAAATATAAAAAATAAAATATGTGCGATAATGGTTAAACTAAAAAATTTAGGAATGATTAATAGTGAGTCGTTACTAATCAAAACTTGGTTCAATTTATTATAATCTAAATTATAATTAATTAATTATAATCAATTATAATTAATTAATTATAATCTAAATTAATGAAAAGTATTATAAAATATATATATTAAACGTTAAGTTATTAATTATTAGTTCATTTAGAAATATTAAATAATGTCGATTACTAATTATATTAAAAATGCATGCATATTAACATGAATTGCCACGTGGCTAAGTAAAAAAGGTTCAATTATGGCTTTGGTTATCTATAAAAATATCTAGAAATTATTATTTTGAAATGCTATTAATATCTGTGTCCAACTGTGTAATAAAGATAAATTGATAAATGAATTAAAATGTCTAATAATAAAAATTTTGTACTTACAACGGCTAAGGTAAGAATTCGTTAATACGCAAAATGATGTTCATTCTTTGAAGGCAGAATGCTAAAGGGAAGAGTTCTCTCTGCGTTACAATTATATTAACGGTTCATTTTCGTTAGGGGAGGAATTCGAGCGTTCTGATTGGTTAGTTTTTAACGGGTTCTCAACGTTCAAAAACGGTTGTGTCTATTGGTCGTCCGAAAGGTATTTTTTTAATGGTTTGAAGTCGTGAGATAGTGAAAAATGTTTATCATTTATGATTAAGTGCAGGATTTAATTATACGTGTGATTAAATTAATTTTACGCTCGGAACATGTCAATGAACATGTTACAACATAAGTATGAAAAAGCTAAAACTGCGTCGATCTAATAAAAAATACGTTCGGGATTTGGTTCGGGTTCCCCTGACGATTTTTGTATTTTACTTATTTGTATGTAGTATTTTAAAGTTAATAAACGAAATGAACGCAAAAATAAGTCGTAATTGTAAAAAAGAAGGTGGTATAAATACCTGAATTTTTCTTATAAAACGTATTTTTAAAACGTTTTTTCACTAAAATGAATTAAAAATAAAACCATAAAAAACCCAATAAAACCCACTTATAAAACCCAAAAGAGCCCTGTGGAGTGGGTTTTATATACAAAACCTGGGTTTTTTCCAACCCTGATTACAGGAAACATTTGGAGCCATTTTTCACCCTCTCTCATCATTTAAAAATTTGAATTTCATGTTTGTATTAAATTTTTACGAATAAAGAATAACTGTTTCAATTTTCTTTACATTTAATTATATAATATTAATTTCATTTAATAAACCATCTTTTAATGCATGTTTATTGTACAAAATAGTTTCGATGTTCCACATCTGCCAGGCATCCCACGGCGACGGCTCAGTTTTTTTTTAATTGGGAAGTCCCATACATTACTACATTACATGAAAAAACAACATTTAAATCGCACTACCACATTTTCAATGTAACAATATTGTTCAAATTGTATCTCATCAATATAATGGCAAAACCCCGCACTTGGAACGTGTTGCAAGTTTAAGTAAAATTACTCTAAACAAATTTAAAAAAAATTACCTTTTTAATGTCAAGAAGCTAATTTTTTTAATATTATACCCCTTAATGGAAAAATAAGTGACAAATTGAAAGATTAATCGATTTTTCTATAATATTCTAAAATATTTGTGGTATACAGGGTGTTTCATTAAGAATTATCCATATAGTAACTGGAGAAACCTTAGCACTAAATATGAATATTTAAGCCAAAACACTTAAATAAAATATTCCTCCTAACCGAGATATAGGGTGTTTTATTTTAACTATTTTAAATGATTGTATCCCATATTTTTGACACCTTCCAATATTTTTTGTTCATACTTGGCAAAAAGTTTACATATATTAGGTAACTTTAAACAGTGGCAAAAGATAGTTTTTCTCGATTACCAGAGGCGTGCAGTAGGGATGGATACTTTCTTTTATCCCCCTACAATTTACGCCACTGTCGTAATAATTGTTTCTGCATGTTTTTTTGATTCTCCGTTACTTTCTACGTGAATATTATCCTCTTGTCTTAATACGATAGAGTGAGTAGTTTTCGAGTTATTTACATTTAAAGGTAATGTTAAAAATATCCATTTTTGTTTTATTGATTATTTAACATGAATTTCCTTAATTATTTAACCACCTTGATAACAAAATTTGTTAATTCTAATCGTAAATTCACATGCCTCAATAACTATTTCACTAAATAAATAAAGTTTATTAGTTTCAGTAAATTTCATTTCAAAATATTTTTTCATATCAATGTTTTTTAATTTTAAATTTATGAAAATTCAGAAATTTGATTTTCATTATCAGATACTAATGAATAAGATAAAATTCGCAGCAAATTCGCAGGTCCTTTTGAATTACCTGCAAATTTAAATGGCCGTTCATATCTGGAATTACTTCAAAATCCAGCTGGAAAACTTACTATTAAACCAAAGAAGAAGTTTGTGGTTTATGCAAGACGGCGCCCCACCACATTATCCTTTAGCGGTTCGAAATTATCTAAACAATACATTTCCTCATAGAAGGATAGGGCAAGGGAGTGAATTTCCATGGCCTGCTCGGAGTCCCGATTTTAATCTCCTAGACTTTTATTTTTGGGGACATATGAAGACACTTGTGTAAGCTCAAGAAATTAATACCCGACAGGAATTATGGCAACCAATAGAAAATTTTGCAAATTTTATTAGGAATCAACCCAACATATTTCTAAAGGTTAGGAGAAATTTTTCCAAAAGGATTAATAAATGTATTGAAGTCAATGGAAGCCACTTCGAAAATTTACTATAATGTTAACTAACTAGAATTTTTTGTTACAGTAGTCCAAATAAATAATTGTTTCAGTACGTTTATATTATGTATTCATCATGTTATTTCATAATTAAAATCATAGTTCTATTTTTTTATAAATTTAAAACTGAAATTTTGATAAATATTAATATGAAAAAATCATTTGAAACTAATAAATTTTATTTATTTAGTGAAATAGTTATTGACTCATGTGGATTTACGATTAGAATTAACAAATTTTGTTATCAAGGTGGTTAAATTATTAAGGAAACTCATGTTAAATAAGCAATAAAACAAACGGATATTTTAAACATTACTTTTAAATGCAAATAATTCGAAAACTACTCACTCTATCGCATTGAGACAAGAGGATGATATTTACGTAGAAAGTGGCGGAGAATCAAAAAAACATACAGAAACAATTATTACGACAGTGGCGTAAATTGTAGGGGGATACAAGAAAGTATCCATCCCTACCGCACGCCTCTGGTAATCGAGAAAAACTATCTTTTGCCACTGTTTAAAGTAACCTACTATGTGTAAACTTTTTGCCAAGTATGAAGAAAAAATATTGGAAGGTGTCAAAAATATGGGATACAATCATTTAAAATAGTTAAAATAAAACACCCTATATCTCGGTTAGGAGGAATATTTTATTTAAGTGTTTTGGCTTAAATATTCATATTTAGTGCTAAGCTTTCTCCAGTTACTATATGGATAATTCTTAATGAAACACCCTGTATAACAAAAGTGTTAGAAACTTGAGAAGGTAATGGACTGGGAAAGTGTGACGTCAAAATTTGTGTTATATGCTGTTGAACTGGGAAATGTCAACGAAATGATTCCAAACGGCAATATTATAACTCCCCAGAAATAACTTTTGTTTGAGTTATTTTGTTATTATTATACTTTAAAATATAACGCAAGTATCATAATTAAGTACATATAAGCAAAATCTTTCTAAATTCGATTATTAAAGTAGGTACCATTTTAGTAAGCATTCTTAAAATTGATAAAAATGCACAACTTTGAAAGTTATGTTTTAATATTTTTACGGAAATTGTTCATATATCTACTTTAGTGATATGTAAAACATATGAATGAACCCTTACTAATAAAAAAACAGTAATTAACTCCCAAAAATCAAGAAAATACAATAAAATAGTCAATAACACCCATAAAACATACCATAAAAAAAGTAGCCACCAAAAAATATGGCTGGATTATATGAATTGAGTAAAATAGCGGCCATAAATATATTGGAGAATATCGAAGAAGAAGCAGAAGTTTCACGTTCCTTTCCATAAACTCTACAAGTTTCTTTCTGTTCTTGGGATATATTACCCGTTCTAACTTTTTTTGCAGTTGTCAAAATAATTAAAAACTCAACCAAATAACTTAAACTAAACTATTTTTGTTGTTGTTAAATTTCTCGAATATTTGATTAGACATAATTTTGGAATTAAAAAATCAATTGATTAGAGCCCGAGAGCTTTAGCTCGAGATTTATGTCTCATCAAATTGATATTAAAATATTCTCGCAATTTAGACGCAACAAAAATAGCCCACTAGTTTTGTTAGAGTAAAGAAATTATGTGGCAATGTTAATCCTCAGTAATTAAAAATTAATCAGATATAATTATATTTATCACTACTAATTTGTTCCTTTCTGTTAAAATTAGCCTTTAATAGATAATTTAATATTGACTAATTAAATATTACATCTCTAGGTGGCTGATATGACCTATGATACAGAAGATGGTTTAAAAAGTATATCGTCAGTAGTCAACAGTACAAAGACAGAATTACAAAATGGATTACGAAATTTAATGGTACAAGTTGCAAAAATATTACCAAAAGCTGGTGAACTCAGTGCAGGTATTGAAAAATAATTTTTTATAGTTCGCGTTTACATTAGACTTCATTGTAACACTCAACGGAGTGTGGAAATGAAACTTCTTTCCACGCTAGTCTAGTTATTTTTTGTGTCACAGTTGGTAATTGTGTGCATTTTATTAGACAATTTTGAAATTAACTAAATGACAATCAAGCTAGCACCCCCACACTGACTAAATTAAAAAAAAAGTAGCCCATAATTAAGTGCTAATTAAAGGCTAATTTGTACCACAAAAATTAAAATTTGTACCACCGCGATAATCGAGAAAAATCGCCTTGAAAATGGGGGGTGCTAGGTTGAGATCAAGGCAGCACCCCCACTTTGACCGAATTCCAATTTAATTACATCAAAATAAAGGGCATATTAAAGGCTAATTTGTACCACAAAAAGTTAATCCATATTATTATTTATAATGTCAAAAAATAAAATCGAACGCTGTAAATATCGCTGCTCTATAATTTTAGCACCCCCACTTTCGTCTATTCAAAAAGTGAACACACAATATTATAAAACTAATTGAAGGCAAATTTGTGCCACACAAGAAATTTTTATACTTTTCAATATAAAGCCGCCAATTGAATTTAACTCTTTGCGGTCGTATTGAATGGTGGCGGATGCGGTGAAATCTTTTATTTTTGTCAATATTCTAAAACAAATTAAACCTATGGTTTCTAATATATGGTACTATTTGATGATTCTATTATGGTGCACATTGCTTTCCTGTCAATAGGCCATCTCTGTACTACTGTAATGATTTACAATCCCTAAATCGATAGAGATTCTCAATAAAAAGTAAACACTTGGCCAATTCGGGAAAAGTACTTATTCGGTGTCGAATGAACGGGATCTTATTTACCCGTTAACCTATGACAACAGTTTACAAATGTCCAGTTAAACAAGTGCTAGGTAGATGCTTTAATTGCAATCCTGTCTTTGAGAATAGTGTGTAATAAAATGAGTTGGGTTGGAAGGAAACGTTTTTTAAATTATGAACATATTGCTGCAGTCGTTTTACAAAATAAGGAATTACTAATTAATAATGGTAAATGGCAAATAAAGTGTGGGTGGAATTAGGTAACATGAAAAACACTGCCCTGTATGCATACATTTCTAATAATAAAAACAATATTAAAAGTGAAATTCTTGGCCTCGAAACGCATAAACCTATGGACAAATTTGAAGATGACGACGAGATGATAAACAATGATTTAGTTCAAGTGTAAACACCGCTTATGAATCAATTACCGAAATTCAATTATCAATTACAGAAATTTGATGGTTTATTGAAAATACACACAGACATAAAAGGTTTATTCAATAGATTTTGTGAAATAAAATAACTATTTTTTTATGAGAACTAATTTGAGCTAAAAATTGTATTGCACCCGAGAACGCTCGCTGGAGCAGCTGAGTTGTTTAAGTGAGCGATAATGAATGTGATTGAGATTTACTCGAGAAACATTCTTAATAATAGTCATTATTTAGATACATATTGGGGAGATTAAAACAAACAAGAAAATTCATACAACATATAAATTTGGCAATTTTTGGCAACTTGAAAAACTTTTAATTTATTTATATTCTTTAACTTAACTACTTGCTTCTTAATTATCATAAAATTCTGTTGAATGATGCACCTACATACCCACCTAATGTTTTTAAAGTTTTTAAGACAAAGACCCGTTTACTCCTGCGAAAAAAGTCATTTGAACTTTTGCTTTGTGTTGACCTCTATTCTTTTGTTTATATCCTGTACATTCCTTTAAGCGGTGTTGACATTTATTAACCTGCATAGTACTAGAGGTATTTCATCATGATTTTTGAAATATTTAGATCAGAGTCAATCAGAAAACACCTAACGAATAGAAAGTATTAAAAATTCGAAGAAAACAAATGGCAATCTCTAATAACAGAAAAATTAGACGAGAATGGTATAAAATGTGGGTTTTAGTTTAAAACTCGCAAAATATATCCTACAGCAGATACTGCTACATTTCAAGGAAAATGTAAATGTGGTAATGCTTTGAGAGAAATTTTGTCTATGAAAGGAGAAGTGTCATGTTTATATCCAAAATTGGCAATACTGAAATATCGAGTGAAATATGCGGCAAAAGGTATTTAAGAGGCGACAAACGATTGGAAGCTACCAACAAATCAAAGTGCCACATGTTTTAGAATTATGACAAAAATAAAAGATTTCAGCGCATCCGCCACCATTTATTACGACCGCAAAGAGTTAAATTCAATTGGCGGCTTTATATTGAAAAGTATAAAAATTTCTTGTGTGGTACAAATTTGCCTTCAATTAGTTTTATAATATTGTGTGTTCACTTTTTGAATAGTCGCTAAAATTATAGAGCAGCGATATTTACAGCGTTCGATTTTATTTTTTGACATTATAAATAATAATATGGATTAACTTTTTGTGGTACAAATTAGCCTTTAATATGCCCTTTATTTTGATGTAATTAAATTGGAATTCGGTCAAAGTGGGGGTGCTGCCTTGATCTCAACCTAGCACCCCCCATTTTCAAGGCGATTTTTCTCGATTATCGCGGTGGTACAAATTTTAATTTTTGTGGTACAAATTAGCCTTTAATTAGCACTTAATTATGGGCTACTTTTTTTTTAATTTAGTCAGTGTGGGGGTGCTAGCTTGATTGTCATATTAACTAAGATTCTTCCATTTTCCTTTAAATTGGTTATATTTATATCTTATGTTATATTTTCTTAAATTATTTATCACTCCAATTTAATATTCAAATTAAACTTGATATTTCTAACATATGTCAATTTAGTAAGTACCAACATAATTTAATGAACACAAAAAGTACTATTTGCTAAAGAATTTTATTTAAAAACATAACTACGTGTTTACACTGAGAGAAATACAATAAATGTTTACGTATTTAATGGTTACAAGGAGAAAAATAATATACTATTAATTCTAAGTATAAGTGTTTTAAGGTCTTAACTAGAGCAACACCCCATTATGCGTTAATTGTAAGAAATTACTTGAATGAAATTTTCCCCAATAAATGGGTCGGACAAAGAGGTTCTATCGAGTGGCTAGCTAGATCGCTGGACCTTACGCCCTTGGATATTTTCTGTGGGGTTATGTCAGGAACAAAGTATTAATAAAATTGCAGACCTCAAAGAAAGGATAACTAAAGAAATACGGGGTTTTTCACCTCAAACATTAAACGACTTTTATAGGAGACCGTGTTATTGCCAACAAGGTGGAGAACATTTTGAGCATTTGTTTTAATGTAAAAATTACGTCAAGTATTTTATGTATTTACTATCTTGAACAAAATTATAAATAATTTCAAAATTTCACCCTGTACAATTCATGGTTTAGTTCGTTGAGATCGTATTGTTAAGGAGCTTTTAAAATCATAAAAATATACAGGGTGTTTCATTAAAAATATAGATCATGGACGATGCCAGACTTGCGTGTATCACCCTGTACATTTAAATTTATGTTTAAAAAGCTCACATTTGAATTTCAAAGTTGACGGGTCCCAGCGGTTTTATAATCTTCTAAACCAGTGGTTCCCAACCTTTTTCGGCCTATCGCCCATTTTTCCAAA
Source organism: Ophraella communa (assembly GCA_035357415.1). Classification (NCBI taxonomy): domain Eukaryota; kingdom Metazoa; phylum Arthropoda; class Insecta; order Coleoptera; family Chrysomelidae; genus Ophraella; species Ophraella communa. The sequence goes on along the minus strand of CM068992.1, from coordinate 29,331,711 downwards.
AACAAAATACTTAACGTCCCCCTTAAAAAACTCTTCCATTCTTAAAATTAGTAACGCACTTTCATTTACAATTGTTTAACCTTTTTTGGGTCAAAGGCTACCTTAAATATGATTCGACGGCCCCTTAACTAATCCAAGCAATAACAAATTTAAAAAAAAAATGTTTTATTCAAAAATACAGTATTCATGTATTGATCAAACTTTAACTTAAATACATATCAGAAAAAACAATATAATAATAATATAACATTTTTAATTTATAACATTTTGTACATTTCGTTTATATTTTCGGATTCACCTTCTCTATTTCTGTGTGAGAAGCGAAAAGCAAAGTTGTTAGAAGCAAAGAAGCAATGAGTTACTTTAGGGGGGCGGCAGCTGTTCCTCAACGCCCCCAAAATTTTCCCTGGACCCAAAAAGCCCCCTTATCTCTCTTCAACGCCCACCGGTGGGCGGAACCGCCCTCGTTGGGAACCAATGTTCTAAACTAACCCCACAAATAATTTTATACCATAAGTGGTTTCCACACTGTATATATAATTTTAAACATAAGTAACTAATTATCAGGGTCACTCTCTTCTCGCCTAGGGGCATTTTTTTAAAGACATACAACACTAGGCCACAAAATGAAAGGATAAGGGATACAATTGGTTTAAAATCAAAGGTTACAAAAATTGCTGACTTTAAAAGATTTACATACTTAGATATTTTGCTATCTCTTAAAAACTGAATTAAACAATCATATACTATCTTCAAGTTTAAGGATAATAATTGATGAAGATTCCAAGGAGCTGTAAGTTTATGTTTATTTAAATCCTTCATTAATTTGTTCGAGGTTATCTTATTTCTGGGACAATTAAAAAATATATGGTCTAGGTTTCCTTCTTCTGTACAATATTCACACCTGTTGTTGTCTAAAACCTTAAGTTTGAATAAATGCTTTGGTTAGCAGGCATGACCAAATTTAAGAGAGTGTCACTCTCTTCTCGCCTAGGGGCATTTTTTTAAAGACATACAACACTAGGCCACAAAATGAAAGGATAAGGGATACAATTGGTTTAAAATCAAAGGTTACAAAAATTGCTGACTTTAAAAGATTTACATACTTAGATATTTTGCTATCTCTTAAAAACTGAATTAAACAATCATATACTATCTTCAAGTTTAAGGATAATAATTGATGAAGATTCCAAGGAGCTGTAATTTTATGTTTATGTAAATCCTTCATTAATTTGTTCGAGGTTATCTTATTTCTGGGACAATTAAAAAATATATGGTCTAGGTTTCCTTCTTCTGTACAATATTCACACCTGTTGTTGTCTAAAACCTTAAGTTTGAATAAATGTTTTGGTTAGCAGGCATGACCAAATTTAAGAGAGTGTCACTCTCTTCTCGCCTAGGGGCATTTTTTCAAAGACATACAACACTAGGCCACAAAATGAAAGGATAAGGGATACAATTGGTTTAAAATCAAAGGTTACAAAAATTGTTGACTTTAAAAGATTTACATACTTAGATATTTTGCTATCTCTTAAAAACTGAATTAAACAATCATATACTATCTTCAAGTTTAAGGATAATAATTGATGAAGATTCCAAGGAGCTGTAAGTTTATGTTTATTTAAATCCTTCATTAATTTGTTCGAGGTTATCTTATTTCTGGGACAATTAAAAAATATATGGTCTAGGTTTCCTTCTTCTGTACAATATTCACACCTGTTGTTGTCTAAAACCTTAAGTTTGAATAAATGTTTTGGTTAGCAGGCATGACCAAATTTAAGAGAGTGTCACTCTCTTCTCGCCTAGGGGCATTTTTTTAAAGACATACAACACTAGGCCACAAAATGAAAGGATAAGGGATACAATTGGTTTAAAATCAAAGGTTACAAAAATTGCTGACTTTAAAAGATTTACATACTTAGATATTTTGCTATCTCTTAAAAACTGAATTAAACAATCATATACTATCTTCAAGTTTAAGGATAATAATTGATGAAGATTCCAAGGAGCTGTAAGTTTATGTTTATGTAAATCCTTCATTAATTTGTTCGAGGTTATCTTATTTCTGGGACAATTAAAAAATATATGGTCTAGGTTTCCTTCTTCTGTACAATATTCACACCTGTTGTTGTCTAAAACCTTAAGTTTGAATAAATGTTTTGGGTAGCAGGCATGACCAAATTTAATTCTAATAATGGAGGTAGGAACATTAAATGGTTTATACAAAAGTATTTTAGGTATATTTGGTTAAAAAGAAGCATACCTATTTAATCTCAAATCAGAGTAGGTATTCCTAAACGTCCAAAGTTATTATTAAAAATGTATTTATTAAAAACACTAAACAAATTACCTTTTTTAACAATACTTTCAAAGTTAATATAAAAAATTAGCTTTTTTAACTCAAGGAAGTTTTGTTGCAACAGTTATTTGTTCAGTGTTCTTAATATAATAGACTTCCACAAATATTGGTAGGTACAATAAATTTTATTATAGGTTTCAAATTTTATAATCTATGACTGTTTTGCATACCAAATAAAAATAATTGTTATCTGTTGAATTAAGATAATGTATTTTTGGTATTATAAGAATGACTAATAAATATGGTATGTTTGAAAACAATACCTTAGATATTGACATTTTTAACAAACATTGAAGTTCAACATAGATAAGAATGAAAATCATTGATAAAAATTTAGAACATTTGTCTTATTACTTTGGGTCTCCAGAATAAGTATACTAAGTGACATAAAAATCCGAACACCCCTTAGACGGCTTGCGATTCCATAAAATTCATGGAGGAGGTTTTTAAGAACAAAATGAAGCTGTGATGAAAATATAAAGTTGGTTAAATATTTTCAAGGGACTCTAATCTATGTTTTTCAAAATTTTTCTATATTAATGACCCCACTCTACCCCTTAGACGGCTTGCGATTCCATAAAATTCATGGAGGAGGTTTTTAAGAACAAGATGAAGTTATGGTAAAAATATAAAGTTGGCTAAATATTTTCTAGGGACTCTAATCTATGTTTTTCAAAATTTTTCTATATTAATGACCCCACTCTACCCCTTAGACGGCTTGCGATTCCATAAAATTCATGGAGGAGGTTTTTAACAACAAGATGAAGGTATGGTGAAAATATAAAGTTGGCCAAATATTTTCTAGGGACTCTAATCTATGTTTTTCAAAATTTTTCTATATTAATGACCCCACTCTACCCCTTAGACGGCTTGCGATTCCATAAAATTCATGGAGGAGGTTTTTAAGAACAAGATGAAGCTGTGATGAAAATATAAAGTTGGCTAAATATTTTCTAGGGACTCTAATCTATGTTTTTCAAAATTTTTCTATATTAATGACCCCACTCTACCCCTTAGACGGCTTGCGATTCCATAAAATTCATGGAGGAGGTTTTTAACAACAAGATGAAGGTATGGTGAAAATATAAAGTTGGCCAAATATTTTCTAGGGACTCTAATCTATGTTTTTCAAAATTTTTCTATATTAATGACCCCACTCTACCCCTTAGACGGCTTGCGATTCCATAAAATTCATGGAGGAGGTTTTTAAGAACAAGATGAAGCTGTGATGAAAATATAAAGTTGGCTAAATATTTTCTAGGGACTCTAATCTATGTTTTTCAAAATTTTTCTATATTAATGACCCCACTCTACCCCTTAGACGGCTTGCGATTCCATAAAATTCATGGAGGAGGTTTTGAACAACAAGATGAAGTTATGGTAAAAATATAAAGTTGGCTAAATATTTTCTAGGGACTCTAATCTATGTTTTTCAAAATTTTTCTATATTAATGACCCCACTCTACCCCTTAGACGGCTTGCGATTCCATAAAATTTATGGAGGAGGTTTTTAACAACAAGATGAAGTTAAGGTAATAATATAAAGTTGGCTAAATATTTTCTAGGGACTCTAATCTATGTTTTTCAAAATTTTTCTATATTAATGACCCCACTCTACCCCTTAGACGGCTTGCGATTCCATAAAATTTATGGAGGAGGTTTTTAACAACAAGATGAAGTTAAGGTAATAATATAAAGTTGGCTAAATATTTTCTAGGGACTCTAATCTATGTTTTTCAAAATTTTTGTATATTAATGACCCCACTCTACCCCTTAGACGGCTTGCGATTCCATAAAATTCATGGAGGAGGTTTTTAAGAACAAGATGCAGCTGTGATGAAAATATAAAGTTGGCTAAATATTTTCTAGGGACTCTAATCTATGTTTTTCAAAATTTTTCTATATTAATGACCCCACTCTACCCCTTAGACGGCTTGCGATTCCATAAAATTCATGGAGGAGATTCTTAAGAATAAGATGAAGTTATGGTAAAAATATTAATTTGGCTAAATTATTCCTAAGGTCCCTAATATACATTTTTGTACTTTTTTGTCATTTAACTTTTTTCCGCTTTTCTCACTTCGTCTTACATATTAACACAGATGGCTTTTTATGATGTTTTAGTTCATAAACCTTTCTTTATTAAAAGTTTTTACACAAAATTATACGAAGATTTCATTTAATCAATTTTTCTTTATTTTTATATATTAAATATATACATCCGACGCCAGTGGTCATTTGGCGGCTGAACTGAAAATGGCTGCTAGAAATTGGCCGCTAACTTCACACCAGTGCAATCTTCACGGTCTGTTCTGTTCCCGAAGTCCCACTTTCAAAAAAAGCAGTATAAAAACCGGAATCTTCAACTGATAAGGTTGAAAATTTTATCGATTGTTTTTTCAGTAAAATAAATAAATTCACCAAATTTTATTAAAATAAAATCATTTAAACTGGGTGTTCTGATTTTTATGTCACTTATTTAATTACATTTTTCCAACTAAAACCAAATAATAGAGAAAAAGAGGTAAAACTCAAAGCAACAATCACAGGCAAATACTTTAATTTTGCTTAAAAAAGGTGCCCAGTATCCGAATAAACAACTTTCTATACTGGCGAAAAGGGTTGGGGGCGGGGGTAAGAAGTTGGTACCCCCCGGGGTAGGGGGATCATAAAAACATGAAATACCATTTTTCATAAAAATTTTTTAATTTTACTGAATATAGTGTAGTATTACAAAAAAAATATATATTACTAATATGAAGTATTTTAGGTGACAAATAAAGCGATTGTTTTATTTTTATTTCTTTTTATTTATTTTTTTATTAATGGCAAAAATGGTTGTTTAACGAAAAATTAAGAAACCGCATCGTTCTGGAGTATATATCGGGAAAAATATTACTTTCACAAAAAAAATTATTGATATTATTTTGCAAGATGACAAATTTGAGACAGAACCGTCTAAAATAAGCAGAAAAAAGTTATGTGCAAAATAATAATTTTTCCAATTTTTTTCTTGCCAATTTTTAGCGCCATCTGGACCGAGGTGCTTGAAAAAAAATGCTTTATCAAAAAGTCAGAACACTTGTTCCTAAATATTGTTTATAGTCCAATAAAGTTAGGTAAAATCTTATATTTTGTAGAGCATTTTTAGTTTTTCGCCAAATTTTTTAGCATTTATTCCTAGTTATTTGTACTTTAATTTTTCATCTATAAAAAGATTTGGCAGTTTAAAATTACCTATTTTATGTTTATAACAGTCAATACTCTTTTTTATTGAGTGAAATTTTAAAAAAATGGTGGGTCCAATTAAAATTTTGATTATCACAGGAAATTTTGTGGATAACCTTAGCTTTGACATTGTTCATGTACCGGGTGTCCGAATAAGAACGGCTCTCGGCCATATACCAGTAACCATTGATAGTACAGCTTCGGGAAAAAAAAATTTATGATAAAAATGGCCTCGAGAAACACCTGGAAATTATTTACAGACTCGTAGGTCTACCGCTAGAGGGCCTAATTTAATACTAAGAATTAAGAAATCAAAATTTTACAAAAATTGCCTTATTAAAGGGCATTTTTAATGCGATAATCAAATTCTACGAACAATTCTGCGTATTTTTGGTTTCAAAAGTTTTAGTCTATCTTTTCAAATATAAGGTGGGGGAGAGTGGGAACATTATTTTAGAAAAAGGTCTGTAAGTCCGGTCCTGTTTAACCGATCTTTGCAAACTTGGTCTTGTTGATAACAGCTTTCTTCCACCAATATTATAGTTATCATTTCCAAACAACCTAATAAGTGACGTGCCCGCTAGAGGGCGAAACTTTTTTCTTTTTTTAATCTAGTTCTCTTTGAAAAATATTAAATAGAAGCATGCAATTTTAACCATGAATTATAAAATTAGACCAAATTAGCAACAAAATGGTGAAAACCGCATGTCAATATCTTGTTCCTATCCCGAGATATCAGAAACGTGTAAATTTTAAGTATTTTCCTTTGAATATTAGAATACTCTGGTTATACTGAACGGCATTTAATAATTTTACTTTACTTTACTTTGTTTAATAATTTGACACATGTCTACATGCTTTGTTTTCCATGGCCCACTACTATTTTTATATTTTTTCCATTTCAACTACCTTACAGGCGTTTACCGGTGACAGTAACAGTGATATTGAAATATTTAAAAACATCATAAAGAGGACAAGAACATTCAATTTTAGGAAGTCCAAAATTATTAAATGCCGTTCAGTATAACCAGAGTACTCTAATATTCAAAGGAAAATACTTAAAATTTACACGTTTCTTAAGATATCTCGGGATAGGAAAAAGATATTGACATGCGGTTTTCACCATTTTGTTGCTAATTTATTGTCAACAAGACCAAGTTTGCAAAGATCGGTTAAACAGGACCGGACTTACAGACCTTTTTCTAAAATAATGTTCCCACTCTCTCCCACCTTATATTTGAAAAGATAGACTAAAACTTTTGAAACCAAAAATACGCAGAATTGTTCGTAGAATTTGATTATCGCCCTTTAATAAGGCAATTTTTGTAAAATTTTGATTTCTTAATTCTTAGTATTACCGCCCTCTAGCGGTAGACCTACGAGTCTGTAAATAATTTCCAGGTGTTTCTCGAGGCCATTTTTATCATAAAATTTTTTTTCCCGAAGCTGTACTATCAATGGTTACTGATATATGGCCGAGAGCCGTTCTTATTCGGACACCCGGTACATCTCATTATTATTAGCCAAAGTTATGATTGATAAACTTAGATTCAATTCCAAAATATTAAAAAAAAACCTAAAAAAGAGTAGTTCGAGGGGTAGTTTTTACTGTCTGCAAGTTGTTTCAGAAATTTCTGACATTAAAATCGTAATCATTGACCCAAAAAACCCATCGGTAGCTATTTTCACGAAAATGTATTAAATATTGGCTGAGATATTAAATATTTATTTATTTTTGCTCAAAAAAATACATTTTGGACAATTTTTACAGCATTTTAGACCAAGTTCCATCAAGCAAATTTGTTTACTTGACACCTTTCTTCTGATTTGTCTGTAATTACTTACTGCTTAATTTTACAACTAAATGTACCTCTTTTCCTATATTAAAAATAGCATCCTATGTTTAGATGAATTAAAACTAATGAAATACGAGGTTGAGTCGAATTTTGAAATGCAAAATAGTTTTTAAGGAAGTAGGTACTTACAGTTTTAAGATCACATCAACATAACCTCAACCAAAAAAATTTAAATTGAAATATTGTCAATGTCAATAACTAGGTACATAAATATAAAATTATAAACTTTTAAACAAAAATCTGATATTTGATAAAAAGTTTACATAATAGATTAACTAAACTTGAGCTCCTTGTTATGGCATAACTTAAGAACAATTACTGATTGTGTTGAAATTTTAATAACAACTGTAGAAAATAAAATTTACAATTCAATTGTTTAAACATATATTATGATGGCATCAATAATTTAAATTTAACATTTTGCAGGTATTGATTACCAAGAATTGGAGAAAAAATTAACTGCAAACTTTGAAAAGATTCTAACAAACCAAGATGTATTTTTAGAAAGCTGTCACAGATTACAAATGGATGAATCTCAAATAGAATCAGAAATCAGTGTCTTGTTAAATAAACTCATTGATATGTTAGAAAAGAAGTATGATATAGTTTAATATAATTAAATAATTAAAAATGTTAGAACACATAATCTTTTGATACCTAAAAAATATTAAGCATGCAAGGAATATGTTAGGTACTTACCTACAATTTTTATTGATGTGAAAGATCTATTTAACAAATTTGTTTTGGTTGGGTATCTGATATCAAATATAAAGGGATTGTAATTTTTAATACATATTTCTAATTTTTAAGGTTAGCTACTGAATCGAAGGAAATCAAAAATTTTGAAAAAAATCTGAAAAATCATGATAACAGAATAAACAGAGGCTTATTGCAAGCAAACCAAAATATAATATCACTCTATGAGAAATCAACAACTAACAATCAAATTCTATTAAAAGAAGTTAAAAAAATTGGAAATGATTTGAACACATTATCTACCCAAATTCAAGGTGCTGTGAATGATAGATCAACCTCTGGAGATATAGTTAGGGTAAATTTAATTATTACTTGATATATAAAACAATAAATTACTTTAGCAATTCATTATTATTTATCTATAACTTATTATTTTTTTTTTTTCTTATTGTAAAGGACCAAAGACTAGTAGCTACTAAAAAGTGGGAATCTTTTCTCTTTTGTTTTCATTCATTTTTTATTAGATAATAAATATTATTTAAACTTATTTAATTTTTCAGGAAATATTGGCTAAATTGGTTTTACTTGAAGAGTCAACAAAAGGTCTGCAGAATAGTGTTTCTAATCAGCAACCAGAAAATATATCCAATAGTCAAGTATATAAAGAAATTCAAAAATCATTTAAATTAGTAGTTACTAATATTCAAAAAATTCAAAATTATACATCAGATTCCTGTTTAAACCAAAGAAATGTACAAGATATTTTTGAACATATTTTGCACAAAAATATTAAAAATTTAAATGTGTCTGTAACAGCTCAACCAATTAACTATGAAAAGAATGAAACAGTAAAGGAATTACTTGAAAAAGTATTTGGGGAAAATCCAAACAAAATTAATCAAAAACCAAAAAAGAAATGCAGGCAAAATATTAGAAACTTAATAGACATTAGAGCTGATATGGATTGTTTAGAAAACTCACACAATTCTAAAAAGAAAAGAAAAATGAAATATGACATTGATATAAGAGGTGATATTAATGACAGCAGTGATTCTGAAGATACAACTACAACTGAAGAATATACCATGCCCACAACTGAAAAAAGTAATACTACAACTGAAGAAATATCTCAACTAAATAATAATAAATAAATAATAAATAAATAAGTATTGTCAATAAAACATAAGTATAATCATCAGTTATAACTTATCTCAAAGTTTTAGAAACTGTGAATGTATATATAAATACCATATTGTTTTTTTGTTATACTAACAATGATTTTTAATAAACAATATTTTAAAAAATAGAATATATTTGATTACTCTTAGTACATGGATTACTATTAGAAGGATAATGTATACTTATTATGAAACAGGGTTTCTGTTTACAATACATGATTCTTAGTAATTTATGTTGAATTTTTCAAAAAAATTCTAGATTCACAATATTCCAATTTATTTTTACCATAAGCATAAAATGTACAATTTATATAATTACATATATAATGTTATATATATAATTACCATTTTATTAAATACAAATTTATTACCTGTAAGAATCAATTCAATTAACTAATAATTCTTATATATCCAATAATTTGATATTTAACTAAACACAGATGGTTTTGTTGATATAAAGCCGAACATTTTTTGAATTGACGAAATTTCTTAAATTAATATTTAATGTTATCAATTTAACTTACCTCTATCTTGGCGCTGTTCTGAAAAATTGTTTGTGCTTTGTGAGTAAGTTGTGCAAAACAAGAACTTAGAGTGCATAGCTTTTGACGTACGTTGAAAACCAAACTAGGTTCTTCAGATTCCAATTCGCCTTAAAATAAATAATAATTAATTAATAACAGACGTTATTGTCATTATTAGTTAACAAAACAATATAGCGACATTAGTAATAATTTCATCCGGTAAGTATATTAAAATAAACAAGTTACACGCATTTTATTTAACGCTAAAACTTACTAATGCTCAAATCTAAGTCTACGAAGGCCTTGTCAAATTCTTTTTCCAAAATATCTAACCACCTAAATCCAACACTTGCCATTTTACACAAATTACACTATCCGAAAAATTTTCCACCATTTATAAATTATTTCAATGTAAACGTCAAATCAATTGTTGACGTTGACAATACGAGTTCTTCTTTCAAATGTTAGTGGAGCCTCAAATCAAATAGAATAGTTCATTAATATAAATATTATTTAAAATATATTACAACAAAAAGTTTTAATTTTTTTCTTAATATTTAATCAATTAATATAATACAAATAAAATATTTTGTTGATTATTGTGAATAATAATAAATATCAGTGCCTAGGTACTCTTCTTTATGTTACCTATGCTAGGTACCATATATCTCTTATCTATGGTACCTAGTACTACTCACACTCACAGATAAAATATATGTACTACTACTACTTTAATTCTTTATGTTATCTCTGAATTCTTTTCTGTCTCTGGCTGAGGTACAATCATAAAAAAGACTACGAATTAATCTAACCTAACCTAAAATCTGTCATAATGTCACGTCATATGACAGACCATTTGGTCAACAAAGTGATTAATTAGTAGCGGTAGGATTTAAGAATAGTGTAATTTAAATACTACAATGGCAACAATTATAAAAGATGTAAATCTGCAAGAAAATATTCCTACTAATATACTTTTTGAAAAACACATAGACTTTATTAAAGAATATGGTCAAAAGGAAAGTAGGTATGACTATGATATGACTGACTATTTACGAATTTCGGGTATGTATTGGGGCCTAACAGCTTTGGACTTTATGCATTCAACACCTCCTACTAGTATAGAAGAGGTACGGAATATAATTAACTTATCATGCTAATTGAATAATTTTTTTATACATTATATTTGTAGATTTCAGAATATATAAAAAGTTGCCAAGATCCAGAAAGTGGTGGAATAAGTGCTTGTGTAAGTCATGACCCCCACATTCTACATACACTTAGTGCAGTTCAAATACTTTGTATTTATAATAATCTTTCAGCAATTAATATAGATGGTGTGGTAAAATATGTAGCTAGTCTTCAGTTACCAGATGGTAGTTTTACAGGAGATAAATGGGGTGAAGTTGATACTCGTTTCTCATTTTGTGCTGTTGCTACTTTATCACTATTAAATAGAATGGATGCAATTGATGTCAACAAAGCAGTAGATTTTGTTATATCTTGTAAAAACTTTGATGGTGGATTTGGATCTAGGCCATTCTCAGAAAGTCATGCAGGGCTAATTTACTGCTGTGTTGGCTTTTTATCTATTACAAATAGGTAATATTTATTATTAACTTGAAATTAAATGAAATTATCTTTTGTTTTTACTGCAACCTATATTATTAGTTTCCTAAAGAAAAACTATAATATTTTTACTCATATACTATTATATAAGGAATGCATAAAATTGAATCTATACTCAACTCATACTGTGCTTTTCTTAGATAATATCTTTTTTCAACACCAATAATATTTATAAATGTTATCTCTATTAAAGTGAAAGAACAAACCATTTGTTAGTAAATATTTTCTAGATGACAAAAAAGTTCAGTTTAAGATTAAATTAAAAGCAAAGTATATTCCAAGTTTGAACCTTACTTATTTTATGTAAATTACAACTTGGTGTATTTTTTAATTAATTGAAAGTCTTTCATATGATTTTTCAAATATTTTTTTATGTTTAGATTAGATGCCGTAGATAGAGACACACTTGCATGGTGGCTATGTGAAAGGCAGTTGCCTTCTGGGGGTTTAAATGGTAGACCTGAAAAATTACCAGATGTTTGTTACTCTTGGTGGGTGTTATCATCACTAACAATTTTGGGAAGACTTCATTGGATAGATGCAAATTCATTAAAGAATTTTATATTGGCTTGTCAAGATACTGAAACTGGAGGCTTTGCAGATAGGCCTGGAGATGTTCCAGATCCCTTTCATACAATATTTGGATTAGCTGCTTTATCACTTTTAGGACATGATTCTGTGAAAAAAGTGAACCCTACATATTGTATGCCACAAGAAGTTATTGATAGACTACAATTAAAACCCCAAAGATTATAAAATTGTCCAAATAATGTATTTTTTATCAAAAAGTCGATTTAAGGAGTACTTTTATTTAATATCCTAAGGTTAAAAAACTTTATTATTATCATTATTTTTTAAGTTGTTAAAATTTATTTTATAATTATATGATACCATTAAAAGAATTTTAATAAAACTGTAGATGCTTATTTAAAAGGTGTTAAAAAATATGCCAATATATTTAAGAAATTAAACAATCTGTTTATTGAACTTATATAATGTAAAGGTTTGTCATATTAGGCAATGTAAATTAATTATGAAAGTAGACTTATTGTATTCAATCAAATAAATATGTGTGTAAGATCTACAAAATACCAACAGATAGCTTTTTGTATTGGAGATTTTATTAATATCTACCTGATAAACTAAATAAATAAAAGCAAACAGAAACGGACTGATACTTTTTAGTTATAATATATTCAGCATTTAAAATAAAAATTAATAAACTAATGAGTATATTAATCAGGACAAAATATATTAGTATATCACATAATGTGTGTGGTAAGGAATGGAAAATGCTTTACAGCACGAGTTACGTACCATCTGTTTCTCGCGTAATATTAAAATATAGTGCATTCTAAATATTAAAAAGGGTTTCGTAAATTGACTGAATTAAAGTTACAGAACAAGTAAAAAGTATCTTTTTATATGTTACCATTGTATCTACAACACCTTCGCAAGTATTTTTAAAAAGTATCTCGGTAATAAAAATATTCTAAATGTTTAAATAAATTAACTTTCGTAAGGATTGTAAGAAAAGACCTGCGAACCCGATGTTTACAAAGATGACGACATCAGCAGACAACAGTTTTTGGGATTAATGTTTAGGTAGACCATAGGCAGTTTGAAATATACCCTCGTTGAATAAACTTGGTGTTGAGTTTTATTTTGCGTAAAAGATATTCTTTTTATGTTACTTACAGTTCAGGGCCCCTATTTTCGAACGTGTGATGTAAAGTGAGTCGTGAAGTGATCGATCCGTTACAGAACCTTATATGAGTCGTATTTTCTACATCGCAACATTGCCTCGTTATATTTATAAAAAATGAAAGAATTTTGATATGTAACATACATACTAGAAAGTTGGCAACGTTTGATAAATTGGGTTTCAAGCAGTTCAAACTGATAACTATATTCTTTTATTTATGATAAATACAACTATATTCTTTTATTTATGAAAGATGCAAGTTTCAAAACAAAACTACGGTAACAACTCCGCATTTGTTGAAGCACTTATAGTACAGCTCAACAATAAGTGTGCGTTATCGTTGGACAACCTTTTATTAATCACCCAGAGGTGACGATGGTAAATACGTGGGGGCCAAGTACGCTTATTTAACGTAGATAGAGAACCGCTTCAAGATATTGACAGTTTACCACCACGAAAAATCACAATTTGGGCTAAAGAAGCGACGGTTATACCTCCAAATCATATAGGTCACATACCTGTTTATGCTTCTGAAGAGTGTGATGACGTATTCGTCGATATTCAATATAGAACATGGCCAAATAAATATCATATGATACCTCGTTGCATAACAAATATAAAAAAGGGGGACTTCTACCAGTTCTTAATATTTCACACGGTGAGATAATTTATGAAAAAGGTCGCGTCGCCGCTAGGGGTATGACTTGTATAGCAGATAATCAAAACAATTTAGAGTGTCTCGCCATAAAACAAAAATCTTTGTCTACTTTTACCATAAATGATGTTAATAGCTGCACTGATAGTGATATCGATCAAGAAACTAAACTTGGACAGACGTATACATGAAGTTCTGTCTAGACCACCAGTCGATTCCAATGAGAAACAAATACACAAGGAATATATTTTGAAGAAAAATCGAATATACAAAAAGACACATTCCGGACAACGTTGAGTAATACCTAAGTCAGCTCGAAGAAGAATACTTATGTATTATCATGATGACGCAGGTCATTATGCAGTAGACAAAACACTGGAAGGATTGTCTAAACGGTATTGGTTTCCATCTATGCGAAATTATGTAAAAGATTACATAAGGTCATGTTTAGGTTGCTTATATAATAAAAAACCTGCTGGTAAAATACCAGGGAGTTTACAGTGTATCGAAAAGAAGGAAATACCGATGGATACAATTAATCTTGATCACTAAGGACCGTTCGTAAAAAGTAAATAAAAAAATAGTTATTTGATTGTAGCGGTGGATGCATTCATTAAATTTGTTTTCCTTAAGGCAGTACAAAATACAAAAACAGAACCAGTAATAAAGTTTTTAAATGGAATAATCGAAACATTCGGTGTTCCACAAAGATTGATTTGCGATCGAGGTACTGCTTTTACGAGTCAGGAATTTATTAATTTCTGTACTGGATTGGGTATCAAGAGAGTGTTGTGTGCTACGGCTACACCTGGAGCCAACGGGCAGGTTGAAAGGTTTAATAGAACTATACTTTCGTCACTACCCAGTAAACACAGGATATCCTATGGATATCCATATAATGTCCACGATTGGTCCATATGGACATGGACACAGAATGGACATCCAATGGATGTCCATTTACCACTAGTTCAATGGATATCCGTTTGGGGACATTCACTGGACCTTCAGTTCTCGCGGAGCTTTACGCGGAGTGCTAGAATTTACGAAAAACTAAAGTCTATGAACTATCTGGTTCATTTCCGAAACATATTCTAAACATCCAGTTTACGTCCATAACCTTTCCAGTTCATGTCCAAAACGTATCCAGTTCATATCCTAAACATCTTATTCACGTCCATAACAAATACATGAGATGTCCATAATATTCAGCTCTTGTACAGAATATATCCAGTTCATGTCCTAAATGTATCCAGTTCACGTCCATAACAAGTACATGGGTTGTCCATAACCTATCCTGTTTATGTCCAAAACGTATCCAATTCATGTCCTAAACATGGTTTATTTATCGTGTCCAGTGAATGTCCTAATTTGTCCAAGATATATCCATTCTTTGTACGAAACGGACATCCATGGGATGTCCAATTTTGTGGCAAATGGATATCCGATGCATGTCCATAGGATATCCTTCTGGACATGAACGGATATCCCATGGATATCCCTTATGTCCAATGTGGATATCCATTGGGCAGCCATTGTATGTTCTTGTGTTATCTGGGTAAAGGCTAGTGTAGAAGATGAAGTGAATTGGGATAAGTCCCTAGCTACTGTAAGATGGGGTTATTTCTTGGTTACCAGCCACGTGGTATTAATGACTCCTATCTTACTGCTGAGGTTTGTGACGAAGAACCTATTGATCTTCCGATTGTGAGAGCCGATATATCAAATCGAATCGCTGAATGTCAGCAAAAACAAGCTGTGTTGTACAACAAACGGCATGCCGACGTTAAGAAGTTTACGATAGGACAGCAAGTCCTAGTCCAACGAACAAAGTGTTCAAACGATGGACAGAGTAAGAAGCTCTAACCATCATATCAAGGACCCTTCACTGTAACGGCAGTGTTAAACAAAAATAGATATGTGGTCGAGGATATGACGGGTGCAGAACGCTGCAAAACCGCATATAAGGGGCGATATGTCCCTCTGATAAATTGAAGTTATTCACAACGGTTGTCAGTTCTAGTGAGTCTGATGGGGACTGCGAGAACGAATAACCGTAATGTATATATAATTCACTAATAATTTTGTTTGTTTTGTTTAGGGGGGTCAGGTATGGCCGACTGTAAGGATTGTAAGAAAAGTACCTGCGAACCCGATGTTTACAAAGATGACGACATCAGCAGACAACAGTTTTTGGGATTAATGTTTAGGTAGACCATAGGCAGTTTGAAATATACCCTAGTTGGTGTTGAGTTTTATTTTGCGTAAAAGATATTCTTTTTATGTTACACTTTATTACATAAAAATAACGTAAATTAATCTGGAAAACGCAATTAAATACATTATTATATTATGATCTATTTAGACAGATTAAAGAAGTGGGTTGATAAAACGGAACAAATAGGTAACTCAAAATATTTAATGCAATATTATATCTAATAAATGTTGTTTGCCATTTATATATAGTATAAAATTCAACTTTAAATATGTAAATAATAGATTTTGTTTAAAATGACAGTGGTTGCTCGGGAAGCCGTGCGATTTACTTTACAACTGTGCGTTTTCTTTACCGTGCGTTACATTGATTGATAACTGTGTGTGTTATTGACCGCTTACAGGGGTGGCCATAGGTAAAGGACATTATTTCATAGGCACATTACTTAAAGTTTTTGTGAAACTATGACCCTAATCCTTTAAGAAATAAGTGTGCCAAATTCTAATATTAAATATAGTGAATATGTAATAGGGAATATACGAGTATGTTTTAATATTTCATAATAAAGTCAAATTGGTGGAAAATTATAAATATAAAATCATTGTTAGCCTTGACAGTTTGAAGAATAAGTAATTTTTCTCCGCCGCTTCAGTCAAAAATACTGCACAGATATATATATATAGAGTGATTCATAAGGAAAGTTTAGGATGTTTATGATTAGGTGTACCTCCACACTATTCCTTACAACAATTTACTGATGGCTGCTTTTCTGAATATGTTTGCTACTCTGAAAACGGATTAAGGTGCTAGTAATGGAGTATTTGCACCTCCCCAGAGCCAACTTATCAGCCTTCTCTTTGCCTCCAGTACCCAGGCAAGTGACTTATTGCAGCTTCCCACCTAATAGAGCATACATATCTCTTTATAGCCGTTATATCAAAATAGATTACAATTAGTTAAGTGCATTTGGGTTTATCTGACACCCCACTATGCAGAGGATGAACAAGAGGATGAGATAGTTGAGCACGTCCTTTGTGATTGTCCGGCACTCTCTCTAATAAGACTTTCTGTATTCGGTGAGAACTGGCTAACACATGCCAACTTGACGGAACTACCTACTGGCGAAGTTATCACCTACTTTAAACAGGTAGGATGGTTGACGGGCTAATAGGTAGGCTCAATATCAGGGCAGTGGGGCGACCCACCCAGTATTACTTCTGGTTGTCGAAAGATACAACCCCCTAAGTAGGAGCCTGACATCCCTAAGCTGGAGCCTGACATCTCCAAGTTGGAGCCAAGCTACAGTTAAATTACCTCTAAGTTGGAGCCGAGTTACAGTCAAGATACCCCTAAATTTAGAGCCCAGTTACCGCTTATGTGTAGACAGTCCTTCAAACCACTTCTGAACTAAGAATACTATTACAGCTTGAGCAGCCAGAACCACTACAGAAACTTTCATCTCTCCACAAAGAAGCTGAAGCCGCCCTTCTAGACAGCACAGAAACTCAAAGTTAAGTCCTCTTTTTACAACTCCAGTACATTATCAGCAAGTACTTACAGTTTCAATAAATAAACAATAATTTTTAAAAACCGTTTCATTTATATACCTTAGACTATAAAGTCTTAAGGGTGTAGCGTGGTCGGTATTTTATTTCAAGTAGCTTCTTTATTTGTTTAATTAAAGTAATTACAAGTTGTTTCTATCTTTTTCACCTTAGTTTTTGTGTGTAGTTTGTTTACTTAATCGTTAGCGTTCAAAAGATAGTGGCGCCCTTTTTACTTATACATCACAATCCTTCCTATAGTGAGCATTAACTTGGAGTCGAACCACCCCCTGGAGAGGGTCTCTTAGCCGGGATCTCTTTTGGAGAGTAATTTAGTTACAAATTAGCGCCTTTGAGGAGCTAATAGTGTTTCCTGATCAGCTTATTAGAACCTGACCATGTATTAGCCTATGTACTGTTGACCTAGCCTTTCCTTGAATATAAAAATATGCAAAGGTAATAGTTTTAATAAAACCTCCAACGCGATGGAGTACCTGGAGTATTCTAAAGCTGTTTTTGACAGTGGGGTTTTCCTAAAGTAAGTTTGATGTCACTGGCTTGCAGGTTATGGATATGATCTGAGATTGGAGGAGTTGGTGTAAGCATTGGTTTCCATCGCAGTTGTGATGGAAAGCTAATGTGGACTGATACATGATATCGTTATATAGAAGGGTCAGTGCGGATAATGTATATATCCATGTCCAAAAATTTAGTCATTTTACCAAGAGTACAAATCTCCTTTTTTAATGACTTCTATTTGCCTACAATTACAATCTCTATAGATTGAATCTGCTACTTATTAAGTTAAATATATAATTAATCATTATTCACTTTCGTTAATATGAAATTTTGTTTTTACCTTTCAAAAAGGGTACAATTTGGTTTTTTTACAGTCCGGATCTGAAAATTTATTATTGCATTCTCTGTACGTACCTCTACTCTACGTGTATTAGCTGGTCATATATAAACTACAAATAGGTACACATTCATATTTTTATATTACACAATAAAGATTGTGTGGACAGGTATGGTGTGAACTGATTAAACAAATGTTCATTACTATTTTGTTTATTGAACAATTAGAATGGATATATTATTACCGAGTTATTTTTTTAGTTGCTTTAGTTGTGTGTGTGGATAAAGTCGTCGATATCAATAATTATTGTCTATGTGGTATTTTTGCATTGTTTACATTTATTAGTAAGAGTGTAATTTTTCTTGTTGATATATTTATGCGGAATTAAAAAAGAAAACATGAGTCCCGGTGATAATAAAAACAATAGAAGTCTTGGTCGGTCTGTTAGTAGATTGTTTAGTAAAACAAAATCGTTTAAAAATACCCTAAAACCAGGTAGGTTGTTTTGTGTTATTACAAATTTTACGTTTTAAAAGGGTTAATTATTTAAAACATTTAGTTGTTAATGTATCTATAGATTATTTATACATTTACTTTCTACAATAACAATTACAGAAACTGCTAAAACGTAATTCACCAAAATTGAATTTTTATACTTACTCTTTCAAGACAAGCTTACATTAGGTGCGTTCTTTTTGACTGAGATCTCAGTTAATCTCAGCTCACATCGGTAATGTGCGCGTTCTTTTCGATTCACTCACTTCGAAGTGAGCTGAGATTTTTCCTCCCCCTTTACCGATGCTGAATGTGCTATGCGGGGGTATCAGTTAGAACTGAGTCGGAAATAAAGTGGTGGGGAGCAAGAAATCGTAGGTCGCGCGTTTGTCGTTCTTTTTGGTGCTTACTCACATCACTTTAAATCAGATCACTTCAACTGAAGAGACATCGGGAAAGACGAGACTCTTCAGGAAGAGATAAAGAGTATGAAAAAGGAGCGGGACCTACAGCTGTTTCGCGTAGAGAAGCTGAGAGTCAAGACGGCTAGAGACATTCAACTGCTGCTCGCCAAGAAAGAGCAGTTAAACGAAGAAATTAAAAGTGAAGTTGCCAATCTCCAGGACGTAGATTCTGCGCTGAAGACTCTGAATGAGGAAGACCCCATTGCTAGAACAAACGTTCAGCAATGTCCAAGAGGTTCAGCAGAAGAAGGAGAAGAAACCGGAAGCTAAACCTAAAAAGAACGACTTACCGAAAGAAGGCTCCCTACCCGAAGAATCCGAAGATGGAAGCTCGTCGGGAGACACTTCTGAATCCTGTTTCCTGTTTCAGTGTCTACAGCCAGAAGACGCCCACAACCTCAAAGCGAGATTGGACAACTTGCCTCCATCATGGAAAAACTAGTCGGAGGAAATCGCCGCCCATCCAAGGATGAAAAGGAACTACCGAAATTTTCCGGAAATCCCGAAGACTGGATTATTTTCAGCAGTGAATTCGAGAGAGTGCAACAATTGGTGAATGAGTTGGAACTCAACACCATCCTACGGAAGAGCCTGACAGGACAAGCTGAGAAGCATGTCCACTACCTCCTCTACCATTCCAAAAATGTGGATAAGGTAATGGAAGAACTGAAGCTAAGCTTTGGACAACCCAAGAATATCTTGGATGAGCTTGCGAAACAAGTGAAAACTGCTCCAGACCCAAGTCGAGAGAAACCTGAAGCCACCGTGGAATTTGGAGTCGCACTCAAGTCGTTCATCGCAAATGTAGCAGCCTACTAGAGGCCGGAGTATCTCCCAGCCGTGGACTTACTGGACAGCCTCGTCAACAAGCTACCACGGGACATGTCCCACGATTGGTATCGTTGGGTTCGGGACAAGGACGAGAGAAAGGAGAATCTGACTTTCTTTGCTAAATGGTTTGAGTTAGAGCTCGAAATCGCCTACAAGCAAGCCCCGCCCATATCGAAGCAGAATTCTGGTGAGAAGTCTCGTCGTCGCCATAACGGTGCTACTCCTGCGTAGGATCACTATGAGAGACGTAGACCCAAGAGCTTCTGTGAGAATTGCGAACGCAAGGGTCACAACATTTGGGAATGCCGTAAATTTGCAGCCACTCCCTTTGAAGAGCGAGTCAAAGTGGTGAAAGTGAAGAACCTTTGTTTCCAGTGCCTCGGGAAAGGACATGGAGCGGATTCCTGCCGATTTAGGAAGACATGCGGAAAGAATGGGTACGAATGGCTTCATCACCGTCTACTCCATCGTCCAATACTAGAGGGACCTCCACGTCAGGAAAGGAACGCCACAGGAGAAGAAAGAGCGCCAGAACACGCACCAAGGGCCAACGCTCACCTAAACGGGGGAATTCAAGACACTTTGCTGTGGTACATCCCCGTTAAGATTCGACGCAACCAAAATGGCGATATTATCCAGGGAACTGCCATGATTGACCCCGGCTGTCAAGGAACCATCGTTAATGAAGCAGAAGCCTCATCCGCTGGAATTAGTAGAAGTAGTTCAACCATGCAAGGAAGTTAACTTCCAGATAGCCGGCGACTACCCAGGAGCAAAATTCTACGAAATTAGTGAAGCCAGAACCTCAAAGGGATCGGATCTTCCACCACAGTCGTTTGACTTCGGAAAACTAAAGAAGGAATAGACCCATCTCGTTAATGGCACAAATTGAATACTCGTGCGCGAACCAACTCCCACTCTCGTAGTTCCCCCTAAATATTCGTGCCCCTTATAAAATTGTGTTGGTATGACATGCAAAAGTAATCAGTAATCCAAAGTAAAGTAAATCCAAAGAGAAGACTAGGTACACACACAAGTCGTTAATATTAAATACACAAAGACAAGAAAAACACAATAACAACTAGCAAGCGGCGTAAACGAACGAAATAAAAATTAAAACTTCTTCTTTTTGTGGTTTATGGCCTGGGCTGCTGTGGCTATACGGCAAATAGAAGCTAGCTTTTGACAGCTAAAAGGTTTTTTTTCATTTAAATTGTGGTATTCCTGGGTAGCAATACGTTGTGTTCTATGGTAAGAAGTAGTCATATTTTAGCAGTGGAAGGGGAAAATTCAAAAATATTTGCGCATGAGTATTCAATAAAGAGATAGGTGTATTCCCTCATCTTCGTGGCGCTCCCATTCACTCGCAATTTAATGCAAAACCCTTCATCATGCTTGGAGCGGACAACTGGCCACCTTTCCTCCACAAGAAGGTCCAAAGGAGGGGAGGAGATAAACCTGCTGCTGTCAAGTGTGATCTGGGATGGTATCTTATCGGCGGAGGAGACCAAACAGTTACGTCATGGAGGGGAGTATGTATCATGATACAAATATTTTTTTTGAAATTGTATTTTAAAAAAAAAATCTTCGGCAACATCAGCATTGATATCATTTAAAACACAAAATAATGTTGGTACAAAATTGTTAAATGTAAAAACAAAATTACCCAAATTAAAAAAATCTGGTGTTTACAAAATTAATTGTCCAAAATGTAATGCTGTATATATAGGTCAAACACAAAGAAATTTTGAAGTATGAACACTTAAGAGCATATAGATTAAAACAACCAGATAAGTCAAATTATGCAAAACACCTACTTGAACATCCAACCTCACTCTTACACACCAATGACATCCAAATACTACACACTTGTGATAAAAAACAAAATTTAGATTTCCTTGAAGAACTTGAAATAAAAAGACATCTAGCAGATCCACAATTTAAAGTTGTTAATGAACAAATAAATCTTGGAAGTTCTCCACTATTAAACTGTTTACTTTGATTGAGTTTACATTTTATACATAGATAAGACAATTGTAAAACACAAGTATATTAAGTTATTGTAAAGATCAGCATTATATACTTTTTTCCTGGTTTTTAAACTTAAATGTCAACCTGACGATGCTTCTTAACGAAACGGCCGTCATTGTAATTTAAAACGTATTTTTTTAAAGAGTTTTTGAAGAGTTTTTTATTATTCTTAATAAGATGGACTTCCAAAAAGTAAGAATTACTACATGAAATTTATGGTACTAACCCTTACTGTGTGAAAGTTCATCTTATTCAGAACAATAAACAACTAAAAGGTTGAATTAACTTCCACTATTTATTCTATAAATACTTTAAATGCAATTACAGCCGTTTCGCTGTAATTGCATTTAAAGTATTTATAGAATAAATAGTGGAAGTTAATTCAACCTTTTAGTTGTTTATTGTTCTGAATAAGAATTACTACAATAAATTTAATCACAAGTGACGTCACATGCGCATATCGGACGAGATTTGAACCGCTAGATATTATACACTTGAATCGCTGAAAGATTACCCGTGCGTCACGATTCAACGATCATATCACCGACACCTTTTCTATGTGCTGTCCTTTTCTATAAATATCAAAAGATAATATTAAATTATAAACTGTTGTCTTCTCTATCCTATTCGTATGCTTACATACAATGACGCACGGGTAATCTTTCAGCGTTTCAAGTGT
Organism: Ophraella communa; assembly: GCA_035357415.1. Lineage (NCBI taxonomy): Eukaryota > Metazoa > Arthropoda > Insecta > Coleoptera > Chrysomelidae > Ophraella > Ophraella communa. The sequence goes on along the minus strand of CM068992.1, from coordinate 29,308,769 downwards.
ACCTTCTTCTCTTGTATATTTGTATCATAGGGTGTGTTCGGGGAGCACGCTTTCGAGCTATGTAGCGCCAAGTGCCTTATAACGCAAACTAGGAATAGTACTACATAGCGTGCTCCCCGAACACACCCATAGGGTTTGCGTTATATGGCTCTTGGCGCTACATAGCTCGAAAGCGTGCTCCCCGAACACACCCATAGTATCATTGGCGTTATGTATCTCCTCTTTTACCTAATCTACAGATACCATCTTAGACAAGGAAAGAGAGATGCTTTCCTAATCTAAGGATACCATCCTATTTTCCTGGCCTAGATACCATAAAACAGATAAAAAAATAAGCAGAGAACACAGAACAAAAACTACTTTCTGTTCTGTGGGTAAATCAATTTGAAACTAACTTATGGACACTAATTAGGACATTTATTTTTAAAGCTTATTAAGAAGTAATCTCGTTAAGTGTTGGTTAAACAATAACCAGAATTGGTGACACCAATTGTGTGATTAAATGAGATGATAATTTAATAAAAATCAGCTGTTAACGTTAACTACGTCAAATATGTCATTTGTAATAATGGCGGATTTCTTGTGAAAAAATAATAACAATGCAATTTAAAAAACATTTTCAAATGTATTATACTAAACTTGATAATATTTAGTAATCGTTAAGATTTTATAATATACATGTGTGTGGCTACTAGAGATATAATGGATTGTATGTTTGAAGCTTGTTTGGAAGCCACTCTGGAGCCAGATGATATTCCCAAAACAACTGATCCAGTCTGGATTCTAGGAAAGAGGTACATCGCTCTCCAAGGTATTTTTATTTTTTATTGTACAGCAAATAAATAAATTCGTAAAGCTCTAATTTGTATATTAAAGAAATTATTAATCTTGGAACTGAAAAAAAGACTAATTTTACCAGTAATTTATTATTGCAGTTTATTAATCATACCTATATGTTTGTATGTTTATATATCATTATTTATCTTTCAATGTTTAAAAGATAAACAAATATTACATACTATTTATTCTTGATTTTAGATATTAATAAAATAAGACAAGATGTAGTTTCCAAGATCTGGATAACATACAGGAAAAATTTTATACCAATAGGTGGTAATGATGGTGTTACATCAGATAAGGGATGGGGTTGTATGTTAAGATGTGGTCAAATGGTTCTAGCACAAGCTCTAGTATCTTTACATTTAGGAAGAGACTGGTTGTGGGATCCACAATGCAAAGATAAAACCTATCTAAAAATTTTAAAAAAATTCCAAGAACGCAGACAAGCCCCATATTCCATTCACCAAATAGCCTTAATGGGAGCATCATTAGGAAAGCAAGTTGGGCAGTGGTTTGGACCTAATACTGTGGCACAAGTCCTAAGGTAAATAGCATAATCATTAAATTGAAAATGAATTAAAAATATATGTTTTTCATGGATTTTGACCAATATGAAAATATTTTATGAGTAATCTAATTGCTCAAATGTGATTATGTAATATGATATGAATTATTAATAATACAAACATAAAGAATGAATTTCAAAAACAAAAGAATCTCTATATAAGAATAAGGTGGTTAAACAATGTATGGTTAAAATGCTGTTTGTTCCAATAATCTATAATATAATCACAACTAGCAATATTTTTGTTTTCTTGTTCAGTGAATTCCTTGAGCTCATCATTAAAAATACTAGCTGTTGTTTCTTGAACCTTTTTCACAACCTGCATACCATGGTGACTTTTCACCTTTACCTAGGAGTAACAAACTATACTTTATAAATGACCTCCATTACACATATTAAAAACTAAAAAGATGATAATGTATATTTTTATTTTAAACAAGTTACAAAAACATTAAGTATATACCAATTTTAAGATTTAATAAATTATCTTGAATTAGAGTTGATAGTAAAATGGAAACAGTTTTTGAAAATTATTGTCCAAATATCTCATTATCTCTTACATGTTTGTGTTTTGATTTCACAGATAATGCCATTTCAATATCAACAGATAATTAATATATATTAACACATCACTATTATATGTCTGCTATGTTACTATGGTTTTAACCAGGAGTAATTTGTTACCAAGTCAAGACAATAATGACACTCATATATGTTGTAGGAAATTGGTAAAATATGATGATTGGAGTAGGCTGGCAATCCATGTAGCACTAGACAATACTGTAGTGATCTCAGATATAAGTAAGTCATTAAAAATTTGCTTAACTAATTAAAATTCAACTGCATTATGTTGTAAAAGTTTATGTCCAATTTTTTTTATACTTTATTTGGGTTCTCGTTTGGGTTCTACTTTTTTCCTTTTTAATTATTTCTAATAATACCAGTCACATGCATTATTGTTGGTTGTGGAAACCATTTTAACAAAAATAAAGTGGGATTTTATTCAGTACTTAGTGTTACAACTCATCAATTATTAAAGAATAAAAGTGAATTAACAGAAAAGTGCAGAACTTTATTAGGTACTTATTGTAATAACCAATAATTATATATAAATAATAATTGTAATTAGAAGAGATTATCTCACTGAGTCAAAGTAGTTAGCAGTTACTAAAAGAACATCCTGAATTAGTAAAAGGTAATGATGAAAACTTGCAAAATATTTTGTTTACTTATTAATGTTATTAAGATGAATGTGAGACAAAATGGTTTCATTTCGAGTGTATCAATTTAGGCACTCTTCCTAATGAACATTGGTATTGCAATAATTGCTCCAAAGCAATGACTAGGTAATTATAAATAAAGACTTTTGTTAATAATACAATTTTGTTTTATTTTTGTTTTTAATTAAAAAGTATTGAACAAATTATCTTGAACGGCTTCCACAATCATCCACATTACAAGTTGTAGGCATTTTCTACTAAACAAAACACTCAAATAAAGTCAAAAAGTTAATAAAAACTAACCTTTTATCCTTTATCAAACACAAACACCTTCAATAATATCACGAAAACAGACCTTTGCCATAAAATCAAACAATTTATCTATTACATAAAGCCTCGGTCATATACACGTAAACGTTGTTTACTTTCAATATTTGCCCTGGGACGCCATATTGGAATTTATTTGAGAGGTTGTTGGATTGCCTAATTGACCATTCCAGAACGACGTCATTGACGGTCGGCCATGTTTGCTGGGTGGCATACAAACTCATTAATTCCATTTGTTTATACAGAGTTTTGCACTTTTTGCAATTTCTTGAATAAACCCAGCTTCATATTGTTTATAAGCTTGGGTGCTTTTGTAAGCCTTAAACTGCTGTCCAGTATAAAAGCTGTGAGACAATATTAAATAAAAAGGTTCAAAGGAAACTCAAAGTCTATCCCATAACTATTTATTAAACGTTGCAACTAGTTTCGGTCCTATAGGACCATCATCAGGCTGAAAGAATTACAAGAAAATAGAAAGAGGATCTTGAAAAGTACAATATCAAGTTACAATACAATACAATTCCTTACAAATTGATAAAAATGACAAGTTGATAATACAGAGAATAGAAAAATTTTTTAACAATCAAATGTCAAACAATATTAAAAGAATAAACATTGATAATAATACTATGAAACTGCAAATATATTGTTTAAATAATAATAAATCAAAAAATATAATAAGCTTAACAATGTTAAAGTTGAACTTACATTAATTCATATTATAAGAAATAGAAATTCATAAGTTTTAAAAAAATACCTATGGAAATTAGAGCTAATACTGACAGAATGAAAGAGAGTCAAAAACTTTTCACAAAACAATCTAATACTAAAATGCTATTCAAGACAAAATAGTGAGAAAAATTCATTATCGAAAGTAATATAATAAGTAAACAAAACTTACCGTAAAATGTCATGAGATAAAAGAAAACACAGAAGATTAAAACATTAAAACATTATTAGTAGTATTGTTTAAATTACCCGGTGTTTTACAGTTTTTCTATACATATAATTTTTTTAATTTCAGGGGAATTGTGTTTATCAAAGACAAATTTAACAAACTCCGAATGGAAACCTTTATTACTTATAGTGCCTTTGCGGTTAGGGCTTACCGAAATTAATCCTGTATATGTCAGTGGTTTACAGGTTAGCTATTTTATTTGTAAAATCATTTTAAACTATTTTTTGTTTCTACTTTAATTGTTACTAAATGCTTTTGTTATTGAGATTAGTCATAAGTACCTTTTATTTATTTGATCTGATTTTATTTTTAAATTTTACTGTTAATTTCTGTTTTAGAAATGTTTTCAGTTTAAACAAAGTCTGGGTGTTATTGGCGGCAAGCCGAATGTTGCTCTTTATTTTATTGGTTGTGTTGGCAAAGAAGTAATATATTTAGATCCTCATCATACTCAAAAAACTTGCTTTGTTGAAAATAAAGAAACAGATGAACAAATCGAAGCAGATTTAACGTATCATTGTAAATATGCTTCTAGAATAAATATACTTAAAATGGATCCATCGGTAGCTACAGTAAGTTATTTGTCAAAATTATTTCCATTAGCTTATTTTCTTTATCTATTTATATGCTATTTTTCATTAATGCTAAAATACGATAGGTATTTTAATTCATTATTACTAACTAGTCTTTTAAAATATAACAATATTTAAATTTAGGATGATGGTGCTTAGAATGAAATTATTTTTAGTGTTTTTTTTGTAAAACGGAGTCGGACTTTAATGATTTTTGCCAAAGGGTGAAAACGGATTTAATAGATCCAGAAAAAGAGCCAATGTTTGAAATATGTTTCAATAAGCCAAAAGAATGGTCTCCGATATTAGAAAATGCCGTGGAAGCGGGAGCTACGTCATTTGCAGGTGATATATTTAGTTTTAAATAAAGCCAAACTTTTTTTTCTAAAACATGTGAGTCTAGTGTATGTATATCCAAAAAATTAACTGAATTCTTACACACAAAAAACAAATCAGCAAAATACTAATAACATTTTTAAAATGCCGTAAACTAGATCTGTATTTGTAATTCTTGAACCGTCGCCCCACTGCACTTGTGTCTGTTTAAAGTAGGTGCTAACGTCGCCAGTAGGTAGCTCTCCCAGAAAATCGTGTTAGAGAGAGTACCGGACATTCACAGATGACGTGTTCGACTGTCTCATCTTGTTTACATCACCTACATAGTGAGGTGTCAGATAAACCCAAACTTTTCAGATGTTTCCCTAAGTTACAGATGCTTCATAAGTTCCTTGGGTAGTCTGCAACCATTTTCTTGGTCCCATCTACCCTTGAATTTGTCAAGGGAGTGTTCATTTACTAGGTCAACCACTGCTGATGCTGGCAAGCTGATAAGACTTCTAGGTATCAAAAACATTTGGGACCTGGCAGTTGGGCAGCTTTCCTAGCTAACGAGTAAGCTTGCGGTTGCCTTTAGAAATTCCATCACCTTTGATTCAGCCTAGAGCAACCACGTTGTTGTCCCTAAAAATACGGATGTTTTTACCAGTGAGCTCTGTCTGAGCTACACTGGGATACTAGAGATCTGGAATAAATTCCACATCTCAGTGTAATAAGTAAACATAGAGATGCCACAACAACACAATAACATACAGTTTGTAGTCAATAGCAATGAACCTATAATTGAGAGAGATGGAAAATAAAATTTAAATCTAGAGGTGTAGGTAAACACAACCTACAGTGGCGTGTAATTGGTTAGAGTATCACTGTAATATATAAATGTTAGTTAAATAATGTACACACATTAAAAATAATTATTTTAATTAAATGAAAAAAAAAAACAAAAAGAAGGAAATCAAAAGGGATATGTATTTCAGTATTCAGCCAGTCCACGGTTAACGGGTGTTACACTGGGACAACTAAAAATTTATAATTTTTTTAATATACCTAATGATAATACATTGCAAACTCTTTGAAAATATAGTAATTTATTACTAATACAAGTATTAAATAAAGTGGAAATAAGATGGTAACGGATGTTACAGTAAATAAGCCTGCCATTTGAGATAATAGTGGTTCATCTCAAAACTCTGTGAATTGAAAAAAGAGAAAAATCTGAAAAAAATTGAGCTGAAAGTGTAGATTATAGGCTTTAAATTGGTATAAGAAAGTAATTAATTGAGAGAAAAATATTTGGTTTATGAGCATAAATCTATGGTAACGGGTGTTACAGAGAATAGTAATGGGTGTTACATGTCTTAAAAAACATTAGATTCTGTCTAAGTTATTGAGGATAAATAATAAAACAAACAAACAATGATATGGTAACACTTCTGTATTCCACAAAAATACATATAACGGGTGGTGAATGGTCGGACGCACCATAGGAAATCCAATGGAAAATCATAAACTCTTAAATTCCTGCTTCCCAAATCATTTTAGGTGAAAACTCAATAGGAACTTTTCTTTAAAGAATTAAATACTGCATCAGATGAGACTATTAAAAATATTTTTCAGCTTTTGGTAGTTGACAAAATTGACCAATTTATTTACCATTCTTATACAGCATCAAGACAGCAATAAAATGTCAAAATGACTAAAATATTTAGATGTCAAATCATTCAAATAGTCAAAAAAATAGAAAACAAAGTTATTTATTGTTAAATAAATACAAACGCTAAATAAATTACAATAAATGCTCAAATAAACCACCGTTTTGGGCTAAACAATATCCTAATCTATCATAAAACTCTCGTCGAACATTTGCTAGAATGCGAGGCGTTATTTTTGCACATTCTTCTCGGATGCCTGTCTTTAATGCCTCTAAATCTGGAAACCTTACCGTGCCGTAAATTTTGGATTTTACATCTCCCCAGAGATAAAAGTCATTTGGGGCAAGATCTCCAGATCTTGGGGGCCATTTAATAAGACAATTTGGTCCTATCACACAGTTATTAAAACAATTATTGACCAATTCTTTCACTTCACGGCTGTTGTGAGCAGGACAACCGTCCATTTGAAACCAAATTTCTTCTTCTTCGGGAGCTACTTCTGCGAGTGCTGGTAAAATTTCTTCTTGAAGCAAATCCAAAAACCTTCCTGAGTCTAGATTTTCCTCGTAGAAAAAAGGTCCAATAAGATGATGCCCCAGTATTCCTGCCCAAACATTGATTTTTTGGTGATATTGAGTACGAGTTTCCACAACAATTTCAGGCCTTTTAGTTGACCAAATTCTACAGTTTTGCACGTTGGGTTCATTGTTTAACGTAAACGTACACTCGTCTGTAAAACAAACATTTTTTAAAAATTTTCGGTCTGCATTCGCCCTCTCCAGCATCTCATAACAAAACTCTGCTCTTCTCTCATAATCTCCCTCAAGCAACTCTTGATGACATTGAACTTTATAAGAATGGAAGTTATTCTTTTTTAATATTTTTAATGCAGTTGAATTATATGCATGTCGAACTGCTGTGCGATTTCTCGAGAACTTATTCTGGGATTTTCAATAACTGCAGATAATACATTTGTGGTATTTTCATTTTCAAACACATTTATTTGAATGTTTTGGTCATTTTTGTTACACTTGCATAAAGGAAGCAATGTGCCAGTGTTTTCAAATTTTGTGATTATTCTTCCAATTGTAGTATGGCTTGGAATCGGGCGGTTTGGATATTTCGCGCTAAATAAAGCACTTACCGTGCGCGTACTATTGCCGGAATAAAACATTTTTACAATTTCTACTCGTTCTGAAACGGTGTACGACATTTTTTACGTTTATTGTTGTCACTAATTGAATAATAGAATGACAATCTTGATAATAGCTTTTAAAGGTAACGTCATCCTGACATATCATTGCTGTCTTGATGCTGTACAAGAATGGTAAATAAATTGGTCAATTTTTTCAACTACCAAAAGCTGAAAAATATTTTTAATAGTCTCATCTGATGCAGTATTTAATTCTTTAAAGAAAAGTTCCTATTGAGTTTTCACCTAAAATGATTTGGGAAGCAGGAATTTAAGAGTTTATGATTTTCCATTGGATTTCCTATGGTGCGTCCGACCATTCACCACCCGGTATAAAGATTTTAAAGAGATTTAGTGCCTTTTACTGACAATACCGGTAAATAAATATATGATACTCACACAGACAAAAGCATTTTTTTTAATAAACTTATACCTACCATATAACTTACAGGTTATTGGATTAAAAACTTATAACCCTCCACTCACCACCTGCACTAAAGGATAAGTTTAAGGCTATAAAAACCATATAAATAACTAAAATATCAAAACAATTCTTTCAGAGTATAAAATTGTGGACCTTTTACTTTACTTATGTGTAATTAAAATAATTAAAATATATATTTAAAAAAATTTAATTTAAAAACTCTTTTTTTGCAAAAATAACATTTATCTTAGATAAAGTATATACGTGAAAACATCGTGGATCAGTTTTTAAAAATCAGTCATCATGCCTATTCTTATGTAATAGATCTTTCCAACCGAAATACAATATAGGTAATCATCGGCAAATAGATGTGTTTTAAGTGACTGAAAAAATAATCCACCAAATTATGTAATGATATCGGTGTACCACAGGGTAGTGTTCTGGGACCTTCGTTATTCTTAATTTATTTAAATGACATTGTCGATATTCTTAGCATTTCTGTATAGTAAAGACCTGAAAAGAACCCATAAGTATTGCTGTTTAAATTTGATAAAAATTAACTATCAAAAAATTAATCTATGATATTTGGTATAAAAAATATCAAAAATAATGCAAATAAAAACATAATGTTTTATAAAAAATATTTAGAAATTATAGAAAAAATTGCTTATTTGGGAGTAACTACTGACACTTATTTAAAATTCAAAGAACATATAAAAACTGTAGCCTACAAAATTAATTATATAATGAGATGTCCACCACATCTTAGCCAATGGTAAAACATAACAATATTTAATAGTGTAATATTTTACTTATTCTACGATTCTGTATTTACTTAATAAAAATGAAATAAATCGTCTTCAAAAACATATTAAAATGTTCGAAAAAATGTTAAAAAAGCACATCTTTAAATACTTTAAATTATGTAAATAAAATGAGAAATAGTAAATAATAGAAAATAAACATGCTGTGAATGGGAAACATTCTAGCAACAAATATTCGAAATTTAACCTAAAATGAATTCTAATAGTTTTACAAAATAAATTATTCTTTATTTAATAGATAATTTAATAAATACTTTTCACTTTTAGATTTTCAAGGACCCAGCGGCAAATATTTCGATTCCGACCACGAGTTTGAGATTCTTTAATGATTGCAGTCGTCATAATTCAAGCTCGGTGTATTGTAAATGATTTTATTGTATTTATTGACAATGTAATACAAGAGTGCTTTTTGAATGAAGTTGGTCTGCATTTACTTTTATTGTACATACACTCAATATCGATTGTTAATAATTTTTGTATGTATATGTTCTTTGGTTTTTTATTTGTATAAAAATTAATATTATTTGTTACATTTTGTGACCGAATAATAAAACTATAAAATTATAATATCGTTTATTTCACTGCTAAATATGGAGAAATAATCGTTAAAAATCACAATAATTATTGGCACCACACACAATCTTCGTACATTTATAAACAACAGAAATTAACAAAAACAGTAATGTAATAAGACTTGACGTGTTTATATACGGGAGTGTATTTTAGTTTTCTTAAAAATAACGTTTACCAAATATTTCAATGGATATATGAGATTAACGTGCTGAATCTGGAACCATTGACCATACTAATGCCAAACACAGCTTACACTACCACTACACTAACATGCATTTTTAACCGTTCTACGGTTTTCTGAACAAATTTTAAATATTTTGTTTAATAGTTATTTGTTGTATAGGCTTTCACAAAAGGGTTGGTACAATAAATTTTATCTTAAGGGATGTATTTTTGATAACTTTTAGTCAAAAGGCAAGAACAAGTCAACATGAACTATGAGTTATTGTTACTGCTATGTAAGTGTTGGGCACCTTTTAATGTATAACTTTTCTATCGTTTGTGGACAAAAAACGATCTACAACCTTGGCCAAAAATATTACTCACCCCCATAAAACACCTGTACTCCAAGAGTTATTGTAAATATTACTTATCCCGAGGATTGGACGTCAGCTATTATCCATCCATTGCATAAGAAAGGAGATAGAAGTAATCTCAATAATTATAGAGGTATATCTCTCTTGTCAGTGACTTACAAAATATTTTCCAGAGCATTATTGAATAGAGCACAAGTACAACTAGATCATCAACTAGGCGAGTATCAAGCAGGTTTCCGGAAATCGAGATCATGCCTGGAACAAATTCACAACCTGAAAACTGTTATTATGTACGTCAAAAATAGATCAAAGAAATTTGTCATAACATTTGTTGACTTCAAAAAAGCGTACGACAGTATTGACCGGAATACCTTGATTAAAACTCTCCACGAATTTGGCTTGGACCATAAAACAACTGCCTTGATTAACGCAACCCTAAACAACACAAGTTCCAAAGTAAAATTCAGAGGGGAAATGTCGGACTCTTTCAATATAAAAACTGGTGTAAGGCAAGGAGACCTTATTTCTCCCTTACTATTCAATTGTGTTCTGGAAAAGATAGTCAGGGAATGGTCTGCTTCATTACCCTCCACATGTGGGATTCAGATTGGTTATAAAAAGGAGAACCTTGACATAAAGTGTTTAGCCTTTGCAGACGATATTGCCCTCTTATCAAATAACATTGAAGAAGCAACATTACAACTTTCTACACTTCAGACCATTGCAGCTAAAACGGGCCTTCAAATTGCCTACAACAAAACTGAATTCATCACCAATATGAAAAATGCCCCAAACCATATTAAAATTGGCTCGGAAAAGGTTAAAAGAACCAGTAAATTTAAATACCTTGGTGAATGGATTACTCCCAACAACTCTGAAAAGCTAGCAATTGAAAGTCGCTGTGCCAAACTTGAGGGTGCCTATCACATTTGTAAAGACCTATATAAAAGTAGAAGCCTATCTCGTAACCTAAAACTGTGCCATTACAATACTGTTGTTAAACCAGCTGCCTTATATGCTTCAGAGTGCTTACATCTAACAATGAAGGGGCCGTTACGAAAACTAGAAATCAAAGAGAGAAAAATTTTGAGAAGAATCCTAGGTCCAGTAAAGGAAAATGAAGAATATAGAAGACGACATAACAACGAACTATATTTAATCAATGAAGATATCATCACGTGTATGAGGAAGAGAAGAATGACATTCTTCGCTCATTTGGAACGAATGGATCATCAACGACTGTCCCACAGAATCCATTCCTCCATCGCTCACAAGTCTTCCTACTCCAAATGGGCAAACATAGTAAAGAAAGACCTACAGGAAGCACATATCGACTATGATTCCATCTACGATAGGACAAACTTTAGAGATCTAGTAAAATCTGCCACAACATTACATCCCTTAACTGCCACAGCTCGACCCGCTGCGAAATGGACTGAGGAACGGAAAGCAGCCCATTCAGAGAAAATGAAGGCATACTGGATCCAAAAAAAAAAATCTATGAGAGTTGAAACATCGTGGCCCTAGCTGGCCGAAACGAAAAAAAAAAAAAATCTGTTTAACAATACAAGTCAGTCTTATTATAATTACCATGGTTACAAGAAGCTATTGTTGTTTATTTGTCAAGTAAAGACATACACAAAATGTCGAGAGGTTAGTATAGAAATCAAAATTAAGATGCTAAAACAACACAGAAAGTCTCAAGTAGAAATTGCAAGATTGGTAAAAGTTTTGCGATGTGTTTTGCAATTAACCAAGGTTCGGCGGAGATGGTTCTCGCGTAAATAAAATGAGAATGGACAGAAGTCGCGTCTTCAATGATCACCAGGTCATATAACTTGTTCGTGACTCGTTGAAAGGCTGCCAAAAAATCTAAGCTCGCTATAGCTTTTTTTGAAGATATAGTATTGTGAGAAGACACAAAACCTAGCCTAAAATTTTGCCATGTCAGAAATAGGTTATGGAATTTTGAATGAAGTGAAAAGTACATAAATGTACTGGAAACTGTTCTAATGCCTTCGATAACTCGAATTTTTAGTAACACTAATCTGGAAAAAGTGAAATTCCAACAGAAAAATGCCACAAATTTGCTTCGAAAATGGAATGGTTCAAGAATAACATGGTGCTCATGACTAACCAGACCTGAACCCAATAACAGCTTTGGGTTATGCTGAAGCGCAAAATCCGGGAGCTTAGCATAACAACAAAGTGGATCTACTAAATATTTATTAAATTTTCTTTTTTATTTCATATAAGATTGTTAACAACAATAACAGTTTTATTTCTTAACCCAAACAGTTACAACTCATAAAATTATAGGATGCCTAAAACTTTTGGCTAAGGTTGTATTTATTATTTTCAGATCTAAGTTTGAATAAAATCAATATAAATGCATCAAAATACACTCCCTAAATATAAAATGCTTATTTTATAACATAGTTTTTTATTTATGTTTTTTTTTATTATCAAAACCACGTAAACAATATCACAAAAATGCACTTACACCTAAATAAATAAAAGGCTCATTGACATCACAATTAAAAATGAACATCTGCCATTAATAATTTTGATAAACAACTTAGTCAAATGTTTATGAGTATTACAAATGCCCAAGTGAGCAAAATTTCAGAAAAACTTCTTGTCACAAATTACAATTTGGAAATGTAAGAACCTTTTTGTACTATAAGTAATTTGATTATGTTATTTAGTTAATTCAACTATACATCTATTAAATACAAAATAGCATTTTTCTAAGACATGTTTATGTATTAAAACAAGTATACAGTTATGAATTTTAGTTTAGATTACCAACTCTTAATACATAATAATGTCTTCTATTTCAAACAACTTTAATGCAATTGAGAAGACAATAGATGCAGTTGGTGCTTACAATTTAAAAACTGTACACAAAAGAAACAAACCAGAAATAATGTTTCAACAATATATTGACAAAGAAATATTTTCTCTTTAAAGAACTGCAAACATCTTTAATTATCATTATTATAATCATTAGTTGTATACTTGCTAAAGGTGTTATCTTTAAAATTAATTATTATAACAGTAATGTTGTCTAATGATCCTCTATAGTATGATTGTAAAGTTAAACTTTTAGCACCATAATCAGGTTCATTTAATCTTTCTTTTATAAAATTAATTGCTTCTTCATTTGAAAAAGTATCCCATAAACCATCTGATGCTAAAACCACAAATGATGGTTTGTGATCTCTCAAATCAAAAGTTAAAATATCTGGATCTGCTATTACCAATTTTTTATCTTTCAGAGGATAATCTCCTAAAGCTCGACTAGTAGCTAATATTCCAGCAACACGCCAAACTCCATTAAAGGTGACAAAACCCCCAGCAGCTTTAATTCTTTTATGCTCTCTCATCTGTTGAGGTTTGTGATCAAATGATAATGGAATAGCATTACCTTTTGCATCACACATTACTCCTCTTGAGTCCCCAACATTTGCTACTATTAACCTGGTCCCTTCAATGATAGCTATCAAAGCTGTAGTGCCTGCAACATCAAAACTCTTTTTTGCAATTTCCACTAAAGTTTCATCTGCAGCTAAAACTTCATCAGTTAATAACTTTTCGTAATTGACAGTACCAAATTTATCAAAATAATTTGTAACAGGTACTTTTTTAAAACTGGAAGTTGTTTTAAGTGGTCTTGAGCTTTTAGTAATAGGTTTAATACTGTCTAACTTTGATAATAGTTGAATGTCAGTTATTTCTTTGACTCCATTATACTCATCTGTAGTTGAGCTGATTCTTTTAAAACTTTTTCTTCGTTCTGTGAGGGTAGGTGTGACAGGCTTGTCTGTTTTTATTTTTTCTTCCTCCATTTCTTTTGCTCCTTTTTTTGTTGAATGTCCAGATATTATGTTTTTAATTTCAATAACTTTATTAAGCAAATTTTGAGTAAGTTTTTCTTTTGCATAATTAGCAGCAAACTCACCTCCATGACCATCAAATACAGCAAATAATGCAACCCCTGTATTATTTATATTATCATTTATAACAAATCTATCTTCCATTTTTGGCCTTCTTCCTTGTACAGCATAAGCAGCAACTGCACCTATTTTCATCTGCCAGCTGGATTTCTCTACATCTGTGTTGCTGAATAAACTAAGCCTATCAATTCTTGATCTGGTCACTGTTCTTCCAATGTTATACTGGAATCTACCTAATAAATTACGACTCCATTCATCTACTGCTTGAATATAAAATAATACAAATAAGATTAAAGCTCCAAAAATTACAAATTCTGGTTTGAGTACATATATTTTCAGCAGTCTCCAAACGTAGGATGCAAATGTTATGTGGGATAATTTTACAGGAACATTCCATGGTATTCGAGACATAATTTTCATGTGGGAAATATAGGTTTGGTAAAATATTTTATCATCTAGTTCGTCTTCCATCTTACAAATCTTTGGGAGATTTAATAACATAGGTCGTTATTTAGGACGGCATTTCGTATTCGTCAGTTACTCTAAAATAGGCCACAATAAACTATAATTAGGATCGTTTTACTTTCCTTATACAAGTAAAACAAAACCGTAAATTATAATATTGTAAAAATGAAAATCATTAACAATAAATTTTGAAAAAAATGATATGAATTTAACCTTGACTATTAACCTAGAAACCTACTCTAAATTGTAATATTAATTGTGAAACAATAGCAAAATGCATTCTTGTTTATATTTAAAAATTAAAAGTTTATAATTAGATCATACCTTAAATAATAAATACTACAAATTAGTACAAATGTACAAATTAATGATAAATTTGTTTGAAAACCAATTTTTTTTTCTTCTAGGAATATTTAATTTTATAAATTTTTAGTTATACTTCACAAAACATAAAATATTTTATTCAGTGCAATTCAGGGAACACAGAATAATAAACAATTAATAATTAAATTCTGTCATAACTGATTTTTATGCTTTTCTATTTATTACATATTATAGATGTTAACAATTTTGATAATAGATAAATTAACAAATTAATGATAATTTCAGCTAGCGTTCTTCAATCAACTTCCTATTTTCTGATTTTCTCTGAAGAAACTAGAAATGAAAGAAATGTAATGTCAAAGTTTGACAGTTGACGTTATATAAACGGTTCGTTTAAAGTTTTAGGAAGGATATACCGACAATTTATTTAAATGAACCTTGAAATAAATTTAATGTATATTTTGTTTGCACTATAACATCATCATATCTTACAACGCAAAACATTTTCATTAAAAATTAAGTTGAAGTGAACATCCTAAGTCAGTAATTAATTTCTATCGCTTGTATTTTGGTACTGCAATGATTTTTACATATTCGGTCGATTGAATCAAAATTATTTAGAAATGGGTGTAAATAATGTCAAATATAACTTATTTGTTTATAACATAATTTGTTAGTGTCAAAAATGAGTGAAAGGAAGTTTACCCGTGGTTTAACAAAACCCGGAACTGCAGCTCAACTAAGGGAAACTGTTTCACAAGTTGTTAGAGAAAGCACTGTGCAAGTAAGTAGTTTTAAATAAGTTTACATACTTTTTAAATTGACGAATGCCATCGTTGATCAACTTAAGTTTAAGTATTAAATACTCTATTTTTAAACGAATATTTTTAGTTCTAAATGTTACACCCACTTTCAGCAGTCACTAGTTTTTAAATATATTATGTTCTATATGATCTGTTTATAAGAATAAAAATATTTTCAATTTGGATAACATAATGTAGTATATGTAGATACATATATCTTCATTAAAAAATTGGCACCAACTTATTGTAACTTCTTTAACCAATGTATAATATAAATGAATATGTAATGCATCTGAAAAATTTATTTTTTAAATAACTACTATCTATGTGTATAAATTTATTTTTAATTATAACTAAAAAATAGGTATAATAAGTAAAAATGGATTTCTATTAAAAGTAGCATTCAAATGTATAGGTACAACAATATACTAAATTCTTAAAAAAAATGAATACAAAATTTATTTTTTGTGTTTTGAAAGATTTCATTAATACATTGTTTACAATTGGTAATTTTTGAAATTAGCATTTTAAGTGTAGATGATGTAATGGTATAATAAACAAATAACTAATTTACTAAATGTAATAACATGGAAAGAAATGTATTTATTGCACTTAAAAAAATATTTATTAAAGTTTAAATTTTTTATTTAATATCATTTATTCTTCATCTAAATCAAGGTGTTTAATGATTTCTATGTGGTAATCTAGGATTTGTAAAATAAATATAAGTAGCTTCATATATACAAATAAAAAATTTATATTATTGAAAACCAACAAAAAAATTAAAATAAGTATCTGGAAGATTATTATCAACAATAATTGCATTTTAATTCATGTTGTTATCATAATTGGTAATAGTTCTTAGCTATGTAGTCACTAAAAATGAACCTAGAATTTAAGTTATAACCTTAATTGATTTTATATTATATAATAAACTTAAAATTTAAATTTTCCACAGCAACCATTATTGTTGGGTATTTTTTATCAACTTCTACAATTCATTATTTCTATCTCACTGTAGGAATAACATCAATTTAGATTTTTCAGTTACCTGAAAATGAAAATTTAAAATATGTTTTATATGCTGAAAATAGCTTTCATTCTTATATTTTTTCTGTAAATTTAATTTTATAGATTTATTCCTTTAGTCATCAATTGGTTAAATTATTCATATGTTTTAACTGATAACTTATATTTATCTTTAGATACACATTTCCTGTGTAAAATGGTTTAAATTTGTTTATTGGTTTTAAATGCCGTTGATAAATAATTATTAAAAAATTGTGTGTATTTTTTATATATGTTTATAGGTATTTTGGCAGCATATTAAAACCTTTAAATTTCTTTTACTAGTTTGGATAATACTAAAAAAAATATTGATTTTTTTATTGTAAAAAATATCACATGAAAATTAGTCTGGAGTCTGGACATAATAGTTTAGGTTAAGCTGTCCCATTTCCATATATATTTTTTTACTTTCTAATGGGTACAAGGAGAAGCACTTAACTACACCAACACATGTATCCAAATTCTAAATAAATAATTAATCATTTAAATGAATTGATTATATATGATTGGGGATAAGATGCACTTAACTATACCAAAACCAGTGCCCCAATCCTAAATAAATAATTATTCAAAAATGAAGAAAGGCCATCATCAGGCTTAAAAGTTACTTATGTGTAAAAGTAAGCTCAAATAATTAACTCAATAATTAATCAATGAAATGAATTGATTATACACAAAAGATATGTATGGGAATACAATTTTCATGCCAATTCTACATATTGGTTCTTTTAAACAAGTTTGATAAGTTTTTATAAAGGGTTTATACAAGAGGAATTTTCAAATTTGATTTTTATTTTAATTATAGCATGTATTTTCAATATAACATATTTTTTATAATTTTATTTTTAAGCAATGTTCTAAGAGACTGTTTTTTTATTTTTTTATCATTATATTTAATTTGTTTTTATTATTCATTTTAAAAAATCTTTTGTATTACTCATAGTAGAAAAGTAGTACTTTGATGCTATTCCTTCTGACAAGGAGCACATTCCATGTGCAAAGTAAATTTCCATGCTGCAAAAATGATTTCCATGGGCAAATTATACCAAGCAGTTTATTGTGTTAACCCTTATTCTGTGGAAATCTATCATATTATGCTTACAAAATAAACAATATTACTACCTATATTAATAAAACATTTTACTTTTTATATAAAAAATAAATAAGTACCTATTTAGTCTAAAGAAGTTGAATCATAAAATGTAAAGGTAAAATTTGGGTACTGAAGCACATCAGTAAAACAATTCATGGCCAAATCTCTGTACTAAAATAATCATGTATGATGTTTATGTATACATAAACTGGTTTTTGGTCTGTTTTTTTTTCTATTGGAACAGAATTGTATAGGGTTTATTGTACTTTTTGTTAGAATGCATGTACCAGACAATGCAATTTTTAAGTCTGTTGGAACAAACCTTTTGTGTACATATCCCATAAAAACAGCTAAGAAAATCTCAGTGTTGTCAATCCAGCATTAATTAATATAAAATTATTGTATTTATTCCCATTTACACTATATTTAATTATTAATAAAAATGTTGCTTTCAGAATAAACCACTAAGGGTAGAACCACTAGATTTTGAAAAATTTGTTCTAAAAAATAAAACAGTTCTGCAAAATGATCCTGAAAGAGAATTGTTATTATATCCACCAGATGACATTACTGTAAGTAATTCAATTCTAAATGTTTGTTAGAACGTAATTATTTACATTTGATAATTATATTTTGTAACAATATTTAAAATTATATAAACGTTTATTTTTTTAAATTCCAGCAAGTTGTGCTACCTAGAAGATATCGCACTTTGTCACCAACCTTCCCCTCATCGGAAGAAATTGACAATTGTAATTTACTTACCAAGCAATGTATAAAAAATTATTCTTGCAATTGGAATTTAATCCATTATAAATACAGTGCCTATTCTGGTAGTTATGCCGATCTTCCAATAAAACCTCAGGAGAAGAAAATGCAAGAAGAAATTTACGAGATTGACATTGACACAGATACTGTAGATGATTTGAAACCTAGACTAGATAACATTACAAAAGAGGGATTTTTATTAAAGGGACCAGAAATTGGATCGGAACGGTCTTTTGTTAACATTGGCTCAAAAAGTTTTAAAAGGAGGTACTGCTATCTTCGCCAAGAAGTAGATGGTACATACATTTTAGAAATGTATAAAGATGAGAAGAAAGGGGAAGCTAAAGTTACAATAGTAATGGATTTTTGTACCGACGTGGTTAAGGTAATTCATAATAGTCTTTTAAATATTAAATTGATTTTGCTGGATCAAATTACCCTTACTTTTTTACCACTATAGACAAAACTGCCGCCAATAGAAAGAAGGCCATAAAGTTATTCTTTGGTGATTTTTAGTTATTTGGCTGGGTAGGTTGGTTTCCTTGTTTTCTACCTTCCTACTAAGTATAAACCCAGTAAAATAATTTTAAATATATTTAAAAGTGAAATTAAATAGGCCATGGAGTTAAGACGTCATCATTTCGGGAAGCAAGAACGCCGCATCTCTATTAAATCCGAAGCTAAAACACCGTAAAGTTGAGAATAAGTCAACCTTGTACGTATGTGTCAGGGGTGATAATCACACTGCGACCCATAGGATCTATTGTGTCCCCCTTACTTGCCATGTTCTGATATTCTCTCAGACCTATAGCAGCTCTTCGAGTCCTATTTTCCTGAGGAAGTTTAGGACATCGTCGGGCTTCAAATCAGGTAGATCCCCTTCCTCTATTTCATGTGCTCCTAGGTATCTAGCCCTAGAATTTTGCAAGGCAGGACATTCTGAGAGTATATGTATTGAGGTTTCATCCTCTTCTTCACAGAATCTGCACTTTGCTTCATCTGCTAACCCTAGTTTCTTCATGTGGCTTCTTAACCGGCAATGCCCGGTTAATATTCCCGTTAGAATACGGAGCCTTTTTTTACTGAGGTTGAGGCAGCTAAGAGATCTCTTCTGGTCATAGTTCCCCAGTAGTATCTTAGATTGCCTCAATCCTTCCAGCTGATTCCAGTACTCGGATTTTTCTTTCTCCATTTCTTCCCTTAGTTTTCCTAAGATTACTCTACTGCTGATCCCACAAGATGGTTCTGGTCCCAAATGTGGGGTTTCAGCTCCTTTTTTTGCCAGCTTATCTGCTGTTTCATTCCCCTCTATTCCTATGTGTCCCGGGACCCATAGGAGGGTGACAGTGTTCTTCTGGCCTAGTTCATTTAGTTTGCCTAGGCATCCCCAAACCGTCCATTTAGAAAAAGTAAAGAAGGCTAGAGCTGCCTATCAAAATGACAAACTTCAGGAGAATAAAAATGAGATATGTTATTCCGTAGATCTTCAAAAAGTAATCATGCTTCCATGCATGGAGCAATACAAAATTGTTCTGTTCACTCCTAGAATTGTAATTTTCAATGAAAGTTTTGTGCCTGTGGGAGAACAAAAACATCTGAAAGCTGTGGTAGTTATCTGGCATATGAAAGCATTGCAGGAAGAAATAAGGAAGACATAATAAGTAGCTTTCATGCTTTTTTTCTGAAGAATATAGACGCCCAAACTATTAAATTTTGGTTAAATAACTGTTTGGTGCAGAATCTTCAAAATCTGCAAAATCTTCTAAAATAGCTGCGAATAAAATTCACTTGCAATACTTCCAAGCTGACCACACTTTCATGAGCGCTGATAGTTTCCACCATCAGGTGGAGCTTAGTATGAAGAAAAGTGATAGTATATATGATTTTCATGAAGCCGTACAACGGGCAAACTCAGGAAAAGTGGATGTTATAAGCATGTCTCCATCTCATTTTTCAGACTGGAGCGATTTCAGTTCACAGTACAAATTGAAAAAAACAGAACCACGGGCCTATCTTAACAATATGCTAATGGCATCTTTCACTCGAGGCGAGCATACTTTCGTTTACTATAATGATTTTGATGGTGTTGATCATAAACTAAGTTTTTTCCAAGCCCAAATAGAAAAGCGTAGTATAACAAAACCGCCCTTTCGAAATCGTCCTAGGGGAATTCTGCAATCCAAAAAAAAAAATATTATTTTGGAAAAACTTTGTCCATTAATGCCAATTAATAGAATAAAATTCTGAAAAGAACTGGAAGGGAATACCAACATTACAGATTTGAATGCTTCTTTGGAGTAAAATGTATATACAGTTGACAGAAGCAAACATGAACCCTGGGTGAGCGTGTCCTTGTTGCTGTAGTTGTATTTTCATCTCACTTATGCAGCCACTAAAATTGATATTATCGTTAACATTGGCTCGTGATTGGCTGATTGTGATAACCTTGAAATTAGTTGGCATATTTTCCGCGGACCATGTTTGCTTCTGTCGACTGTATTTCCAATTAATAAAGTTCTGAAATGTTTACTTATATATTATTTTTATATTCTTGGACAGCACTGCCTTGAATAAATGTGGAGAAATACTAATTCTCGAACAAATCACTTGCAAATATTGTTATATTATTATTTGAAGAAATATATCATTATAGTTTGACTTTCTTTTCCATAAATATTTATGTATTTTCACAATTACGGCCTTTACACTTCATATTCCGTCAAGTTGAGAGACCACACGATTCTAAAAAGCCGTAAGAGCCATTTAATTATTGAAAAATTAAAAAAAAAAACAGGTAACTGATTATAGTAAATATCAAATTGATTATAAGCTTTGTTAATGACATGACTTTTTACTATTTTTTTTCCATGTAGCAGGCAGCACTAACCGTTTCTGTCATTATCTCAAAACTATAACTTTTGACTTTATGGCCTTATTTCTACTTTTTATTTCTTATGGAAACTGATAAATCCTACTTGTTGCACTATTCAATAACATAATGAAGTATTAATAAAATTTAAATTTCTTTTAAGAATTCTAAACGTGGACGATTCTGTTTTGAATTAAGGATGACTTCTGGTCATAAATCATATTTACTGGCATCTGAAAATGAAACTGATTTTAAGGATTGGTTGACCAAATTGAGTTCTGTGTTACACCAAAATAAAATTCAAGAAGAAAAACGTGCGGCAAGTCTGGAACGGGGTAAGCATAACAAAAATCCTAAAAATATATTATTTATTAATTTATTATTATTATTATTAATCAATGCACCAAACGTCGCATTCCTACACATAATGCTACCCATGTTCTATAGACTATCGTGAAAACGCTTAAACGCCAAGGTCAGGAATACCTTCAGTGGTATTCCACACATGAAAACCTTCTAGAGGAATACCAAATCTTCCTCGACTCTCGCAAATATAGTTCAGGTTATCCCGTTGATATTAACAATTCATTGGTCATTTTATTTGTCTCTTAACCTTAACGTAGAGCACAAGGTGGAAATGATAATTTACATTTAAAATTTATTGTAGCAACCCTTACTTTGCGAAAGTTCTACATATTAAGAAAGCTAAATAAATAACTTGGCATCAAAAACGTGGAAGTTGTAAGCAAAGTTATTTGTTTAGTGTTACTAAAATTACAATTTTTGTTGATTTAATTTTTAAATTGCGTAAATTATTTATTTTAGAACGAAGCACACCTCCACCCTCACCTCAAATTCAACCTTTTGGAACTCTTAAAGGACTCGAACAAAGTATGAATCCTCAATTAATGAAATACGCTAGGGAGACTGACCATAGTATAGCAAATTTACGGAAAGAAAATCGTCATAAAATATTCGAACTTCATCCAAATTTGGCGATGAATATAAAATCTCAAAATTCTAGTCAAGAACAGATAGAACCATACAGAGAAATATTCGGTCTTAGGGTGTTTATAAAATTTGAAAACATTAGGTTAGTATTGCTTTTGTTTTATCTAATATATGAAATTCTCGTGTCACAGTGTGCTCGATTGAACTCCGAAACGGCTCGACCGATTTTCGTGAATCGTAGCGCGCATATCGGCTAGGGTGGAGAATCGGACAACATCTATTTTTCATTCCCCTAAATGTTAAGGTTCCTCCACTCCTAAATTATTTTATGTTACAGCATACAAAAATACATCCAACCCTAAATTTTTATTTATTAATTAAAAAACTATTTTTATTATTTTATCATGACTGGGAATCAAAAATTTCATATTACTCTCATACACCCCGATTTTTATTTTTTTTATTCTGTCCAAAGATCCGCAATAAGGTGATAAGATGGCAATCAAATATTATAATTGTAGTAATTCTTATTCAGAGTTGATAAATTCAAGTTCCTTTAAATATGATTTTTTTTTTAAATTCAATTAGATCTCTCGCCCTCGCTGGTCGATTAATGATCAACCGATTTCACTATTTTTTTTTGTTGTGTTTTTTATTGTCAGGAGAAGGTTATTATGAAAGAAAAAATTTAGAAAATTGCGCAGGAAATTCGAAAATGTAAGAATACTTCTACCTAACCTTGGCAATCTGACATTTGACAAAGGTTGGCAGATGACAACAGTACATTATTTAACAAAAATGTAATACAAGGGTGTATACTATTTAACAAAAAGTCTAATACGAGGCTACATTAAAAAGTTGGTAGATTGCAAAAGGACATTATTTAACAACAATGTAATACGAGGGTATATCAAAAAGATATATGGGCAAAGAGAAAAAAGGGTAGATATCAAAATGAGAATAAAAGGCCAATAGAGGAGAATAGCAACATTTTTATGTTATGAAGGAAAACAATAAAATAATTTCAACTGAGGATCAAATGAGCTAAAAACAGTGATGAACTGTTGAAACATATGACATAAATGGAGTGATATTTAGAGAATTTTTTGAAAAAGTGAAAATTAAACTATGTGTCAATACAAATTGTAGAAAGTATATTTTAGAGAAAGAAACAATGAACATTCTCTTTGCCTGTATGTAGTTCTGGTATGTAGCAGTTATGAAGTTTCAGCCGAAGATATTTTCAAGAAAATGCATATATTTACATGATAGGTTATTCAACGTCTTATAAATAAGTTGCTTAAAATATAAAGAAAAGAGTCAACTCTGACGTCTCTTTAATAAAAGTTGATTAAAAGCGAAATATCGAGAATTTTGATCAACATGTGAGGCACATAGAATAACAGTGGTCCAACTCCATTTTTTTAAAATATCTGTTCTTTATTGTAAATACTTTATCTAATGTGTATCTTTCAGTATAAAGGTGGGCTATCTCCATATTTTGACTTTCTGCAAAAAGATGATACACATTAGATAAAGTATTTACAATAAAGAACAGATAATTTAAAAAAATGGAGTTGGACCACTGTTATTCTAAGTGCCTCATGTATTAGTCGGAGTTGACTACACCTAGAGAAAGTATACTATTAATTACTACCTTGAGTTAGTAAAAGTTGACTTTTGCAAGGAAATGGTCTACTTAACAATGAAAAACAAAAAAAACCTTTGTAAAACGGATAAATAAAGAGAAATATTTATTATTTATTACAGCAGGGTAAAGACTTGTCCCACTTTGAGTTGCAAAGCCTACCTTTCTTCATTGACGCATGCACTTCTTGGATATGCATTTCTTGTTGAAAGAACATTTGAAACATCTTTGTCCACTTCCATTTGATTATGAAGTTGCAGCAATCCCAATATTTTTTATAATCGTGAATTTTTTATCTAATAAGTACCTTTCTCAAGAATTAACATTAGGATTATTTACTAGCTAAATGACATTTTAAATTAGGTAGGTCATCCATCTCTAAAGTGGTTTTGAAGTTAAATTTTTCTTATAATCAATTTTTTTAATTGTTTCTGCTTTAATCTTGATAATATTTCATTATTAGGTTAAAATTACAAGTTGTCGACGATAAAGAAAATCTTTGCCAAGTGGAACCATACCATACAACATTGTGCCTATTTGATGCCAAAAATGGTAGAAAATTGACTGAAAATTTTCATTTTGACGTTAACAGTAGCAACATTAGAAGTACTTTTAGTAATGGCATTGCTCATGACCCGATTAGTGTAAAATTAGGGCTTCCTACTAACTTGCATTCCGAATGGCTGTTTTACCCTCGACAGGCATTACTCAGCATTGCAAATCCCCATCCAGATATTTTTCTAGTTGTTCGGATAGAAAAAGTTCTGCAAGGAGGAATTGGGCAAACATCAGAGCCTTACGTCAAAGCTAATAAAGATCCCAGAGTTAGTCAAAAGGTTTATAAAAATATTGCACTGTGTTGTCAAAGACTTGGAAAGTATAGAATGCCATTTGCTTGGGCTGCCAAGCCCGTTTTTAGGTAAGTAAACTTAATACAATAAAATAAAAATTATTTTTTTCGTTAAACCTTTATTGTTATAGCAGAGAATGTCCCAACTAATAAGAAAGTCGGAACAAATTGTTTTTATGAATATTTTACTGTATTTTTTTTTGTTGATACAATTTACAGTTCTTATTTAAAGAGAAGCACGACAAAAGAGCATAATAGTAGTTATGCGGCAAAGTGGAAAAGTGAGTTATTGTCGAGGTCTACCACGTAGCGAAGCTTCCATAGAAAAATGAGTTATTATTGATCCGAGACTTCTACCGTGGCTCACATTGCATTTTTCACTACTGGCATTCTATTTTTTTAAATATTAGTTTTTAAAACTAATTAAAATTTTGGAAGGGGCCCCAGTCACTCCAGTTTTACATTACATGACAGTGACAAGGAAACCAATAACATATCCAATTATTTTTGTTTTGTATTGTAAAAATCGGTATGAAAATACATGGATAAGTCAATTGATTTTCATTTTTGAATAAGTAGGTGGAAATAAATGAAATAGTTATTTATGATATAAGTGTTAAAAGTACATTTTTAAGGCACGCATGTGAAGGTTTGCAGAATGAGCGAAGCGCACTCAGTGCCTTAAAGTGACATTTTTAAGGCTTCTATGGAGTGCTAAAAATGGCATTTTTAACACGTTTGTAGAAAAATATTTTTTCATTTTGTCTTCCATCAGTTAACCTCACATTCTGTCAAATGGATTGAGTTTTAGATTTAATCAAGTAGTCTCTATATTTTTCCACCTTGGTTAATAATGAAGAACTTTACTACCTCAACAAAAGTCAATAAAGTTAGGTTCAGAGGCTAGTAGCGAAAAAAATACTTTTGTGTTCCTTGAGCACGACAGTTCTGGCGGAGTCGAAATGCGACTGTGCGCACCTAGCGAAGGTACTACAAAGTGAGCATATTATGACGTCATGAAATCGCGACAAGTCGATATTAATTTTGACTAGACCATTCCGGTCGAAATGAGAATTTCGACTCGAAATTATGACATTTAGCAATTTATTCTTCATGGTATGGGATTTGTATAGATTATTTGTTTTTGAGGTTACCCGTCAGTTTAGTTAGAATCAGTATGTATACACATTTTTTAGTGGTGTTAGAATACTAATATTGATCTTCCAGAGTATCATTTTGGTAGTTAAATAGGGCCATAAATTTATGTCAGATGACAAAGGGGTCCTAATTGGCTGACTGCTGGTGCTTTGCTTATCAATAATTTTTGTTGTTTATTGTTAATATAATTTTTAAAGGAAATCACCCTCCTGTTTGGCTTATGCCTTGTTTTATGGAACTAGCTTTTCTTTTAACTTTATTTTTCTAATCAATCCATACCTAAAATGTCAACTTTATTATACTACCTTTAAGCACATAATGACAATATATTAAATCTTACATTGAAAAAGATTGTTTTATACATGTAAACTAATTGTACTTACTCTCTGCTATGGTTTATTTTTCTTGCCACACTCACCCCCGTTTAACTAGGTGCTTAAGATTTCCCATATAACTTTCCTGTAACAATTATTAATCTAGGTTTTCTCTTCTGTTTTCCATCCTTTTCCAGAAGTTTGCAAAATCCGGAAGTTCTTCCATAAAAACCAACCTCACGTCCTTTTGTTGAAAAGACATTTTGATTACACCGTAGCCTTTGTCTTCCAAATAATTCATTTTGTTTATTATTATAATAAAAAAATCGAACAACTCAAAAAACGTAACAAACTAATGAACTTAACCTTAACACAACATACGTACTCTACAAACAGCTGATCAAAATATAAAAATGTGTGCCAATCATATATTTATGTAATGCTAATGACATAAATTAATTATTATCGCCAAAGGTCGAAATCACCCAGAATCGCTAAAGATTTCGACTGTCACGGCGGACAATTTCGAGTCGAAATTTTCACCTAGAATCAGAGCCCAGGCTTGCGCAAACAACAAAAAAAAATCGACAAAAGCTCACTGGTGTAGTGTGGTTTTTTATTGATTTTGATGTAAAATATAATTTTTTTGTAAGTGCCAGACACTATGCAAAAATTCTGCACCCAGGGTGCCCGAGGTTGGGGTGACCACCATTTTTTTCAACCCCGGTGCCAGTAAATTTTGACGGCATTAATAAAACACGAAATAACATCAAAAAGTATAATAAATTATGCTATTGCCGTCAATAATGATTTGATACTAAAATGGATACTCAACTTTCAAATTTTCAAAATTTTTCCTGACTTCCGGTGCCATTTTTTTTTGACGGCAATAAGTTTAAATTTAATTTTTAACTACTGCTGTTAATATAAACAGTATGCCGTCAGTAATAATTTTATACAAAATGACGTTTCCAGATGCAATGTTTATTTAATTATGGCGGAAAATCGGGCCACCAGAAATTGACGGCAGTGGTCCAAAAGTCTTAGTTACGTCCTTCCCCATACTTTTTCCACGGTCTCTAGAGTAATAAAATGGCACCTAGTTTTTGGGCCGTCTCGTTGGGAACTATTATTTGTATGTAAATTACGAAAATTTTGATTTTAAAAAGTATGTTGGTAGCTCTGTGTAATTTATAACATTTGACAGTTTTGACATTTAAATAATCAAATGTTAATGTTTTAAAATATTTTAAAATGAATAATGCACCAATAATAATATATTATATAAGTAAAAGATGATATTCATTATCACAAATACTTTCTTAACGAACAATATAAAATTAATAAATTGCTATTAGCCACAAATGTCATTGTTATTAGAAACTTCACTCATGTTGCCAACAATTTAAAACGAAAATTTGCGCGCGTAAAAGTTACATTACGATACGCAAATGCGTTTTATAATGAAGATTTTTATAAGTGCAATATATAAAAACATAATTTATTAATACATTTCTTGTTTTAGGTTATATAGTAATGAATTAGATAGTTCTGCAGATTTTCATGCCATCTACAGACAAGAGCCAAATAAAATGACTGATGAAGAATTGTTAAAGATATTATCAGATTATAGAAAACCGGACAAATTTAATAAATTTACTGTGATTCCCGGATCTATGGAAATTAAAATGTCTGCCATAAACGATCTTCCCCCAAGTAAGTTTATGTATTATTAAATTTGAAAAGGAGATTTTGTAACGTAACTGATTAGACTTCAATTCATTTACATTCTTTTTTATATTTCAGATACATTATCCACTTCTTTAGCGCCTTTAAAACCATTTCCACTACCTCCTACCAATGAGCCAACCATAGAAGTAGCAGAATTGGAGGGACTATCTGATAAGGATATCAATCCTTATACAACAGTTATTAATCACCTTTATGTATATCCCTTAAGTCTCAATTTTGATATGCAAAAAACATTTACCAGAGCTCGAAATATTGCCTGTGTTATAGAACTTAGAGATTCCGATAATGAAGAAGCTAAAGGTTTACAGGTAATTTTTAACTAGATCAGTTATCGTCTTTAATATTCTGGTTACTAAAAATTTACGAAATAGAATGCGAGAAGTTTATATGAAGTTATGAAGGTAGATGATGGAGATATTCGATGGAAATGCTGAAAATAGATATACTCCACATAAATTAGATAATGAGGAAGGATTTGGTATCGAATTTTATACGCTGGTTAGGTTCTATGTGAGTGGTCGCTCTACGCAATGCGACCTGAGAGATCTATTGTGGCTCACCCATAGGTTATAGTCGTTCTATCAGCCCTATGCCTCTGATGAAGCTCATCAATTACTTTAGCGCTGGCTCAGATCCATCTTTGGTTTCCCTCTGTGTATCCCAGCTTCAACACCTCTCTCTGTCTTAGAGCCGTCCGTGTACCAACACTGGTCAGCCATTATAAGATTTCATCTATTCATCTCCCATTCGTCCCTTCCTGGGAAAATGGCTTGTGGTAATTGTATTTAGGTTGCATTGCATCTGGTACCATCTCCAGTATCGGATGATTTATTATTATCTCTCCGGCCCTGGTTCTGACACCGCTCTATCCTGCATCCTGGCATTTCACTAACTTTCTATATGCACCAGCCATCGCCTCCCTTTCCAACCAGATGTGAAGTGGAGGAAGATCTGTTAAAATTTCGATGGCAACGGTGGGAGGGGTGGTCATAGCTCCCGTTATGATTGAGCATGCCTGCCTTTGAAGCTTATTCAGCTTCTCTGCTGACATTTAGCCCACCAGACCTAACCGCCATACTTAATCATAGGCCTTATTACTGTCAGATCTAGCCAATACATTTGTTTGGGATTTTTAAATCTTCATGGAGGACTACATTGGAGGCATACCAAGGTGTGTATGAGTATCTTGACTTCTTGGATTGATTGATTCATTTCTTTGGATTATAGATATGTTTGAATTGCTCGCTCATCCCTAGAACTCGATACCGTAAGTCTAGATAGATAAGTTTATTTTCCTGTGCCAATTTGGGTCTTCGATCGATTAACCAGTGTAGCTCATTTGTTCGTATAAATATGTCCATTTATATGTGGATTTTATAAATAAACCTGAAATAGTAGCCGAGACTTGAGATTGTACCATCCGGAACATTAGCTTGGAGACTAATGTCAAGACTTTCATGAAAATAGACAGAATCTTCAAAGTTGAAGTTTTTAACATAATAAATAATGAAACTCTGTAGTTTATGTTCTTAATGAAAAGAAAACCGAGAAACAGCAATAATTGATAGTCACAAAATCTCTTCATAAAAATTAAAATACAAAGAAGCAGAACACCGAGTCGGCGAAGAACCTCGTGGATCATAAGATCTGTGTTCTGTACGATCGCATCTAAACTTCAGATCATAATGATGATCGCCAATATTTGTTAGGAGGTACACAACGAGAAACAGGAGTTTTTTCTTTGAATGTAGCAAACGTAGTCAATAATTATAGCTGATTAATTTTAATTCTTTATTTCTTTTGTTTTTAGTGTATTTATGGTCGACCTGGACAATCCTTGTTGGTGTCACAAACGTCATGCGCTGTCCTCCATCACAATACTTATCCGACATGGTATGAAGAAGTAAAAATCCGACTTCCAACTAATATACTTTTTACTCACCATTTATTATTTACCTTTTACCATATCTCCTGTGATATTACCAAGAAAAGAGAAAACGGTATAGAGAGTTGTGTTGGTTATGCTTGGTTACCATTATTACAAAAAGGAAGACTTTGTGTCGAAACGCAGATAATACCTGTAGCAGCCAATCTGTTACCGGGGTATTTATCAATACATCCTTTTGGGTTAGGCAAAGGGGTAAGTAACGGTATATCACTAAAAACTCCGATTAAATATAGTTGAAATTAAATATAAGGTATAAGGTAAAGCTTGCATTTAGAGTAATGTTAACACCTCTGGTGATTGTGATCAGTCTTACACTTTGTGAAGATCTTCATCTACTGTTACAGACGTCAATAACCAAATAGTCATGCTCAATATAATTCCAACAAGAGTTAACTTTCTATTGTCTATCTGTGTATCCCTGTAATACTTGAATTACACTACGCTAAGACTAGCATTTTATAAAAGAGAAAGAAAAGTAGAAGAAGAGCAAGAAATCTGAGAGAGTCTGGCCAGTTGGTTTACACCAGTGCCATAAAAAAACCCTATAACCCTGTACTATAGGGCCATCCACTCCACGGCTAAAACCCACCTCGGCGACCAGCATTCCGCAGACAGGACACAAATCGTCCGAGGTTTTTCTTATTTTATAAGTATATACCCTCTTCGCTTCTAGCTGTCTCGTCTGCCCCATTTCTTCTTGCGTACATCCTCGTCCTTTTTCTATCTGTATATCCACAGGCACTACGCCGGCAATTTACTGCAGCGTTATATCAGCGTTGCAGACTTATTAGAGGTTTCTTCTAGGAAACTCCCTATATATTTCTTCTGTATGACACCATGCCATACCGGCGCCCCGCATAGGAGCACCGAACGGATGGCTACAACCAAGATCTTGCAATCCAGGACCTCCCAAAGTTGGCGTAATTGCCCTTTCTTAACCATCGCCTCCCGACATTATTCTTTTTCTTTTATTAGTAACATTAACTTTTCTATCCGATAGATAATATTTAATAATATTTAGTAGATATTCCGGTATCCCAACTTTCTGCAAATTTTCTAGTATCAAACTACAAGTTGTCTTATTGAGGACTACATATTGGATTGGATTTTTTTTGTCGAAAAGCACACGGAGGAAAAAAGTGTTCAGGACCTTTTTTGTAAAATTAGTCCTACTACAAGCTAGCATTTTCGCTCTACTCCCCTCCATTTTCAAAAAATAAAAATCTACCAAAAAAAATCAGCTTAAATCAGCTTATGTGCTAATTCCGCGCGCAAAACCTGTGCCAACGGGCCTATAAAGTTAAACATATTTTTATTTGTAAATTGATCCATACCTTTTCATGGAAATTAAATGTCTTTATTTTCAGAATGCCGGACCAGAAATAAATTGGATCGATGGACAGAAACCAATTTTTACCGTCGCGTTTAATTTGGTTTCAACCATAAACACAAAAGATCAACATCTATTTAACCTTTTCAACCACGCCGAACGACTATTGGATCTTAAACCAGCATCTCTACCTTCAGAAGGCGAAACTTGCAAAATTTTAAAAGCATTACATGCCATTCACTTAACAACGCTCATAACTTTTTTACCGACAATTTTTAATCAACTTTTTACACTCTTAGTGGTTACGAATAGCGAAGAAATAGGTTTAAATATTATTAGAGTTCTAATAAACTTGGTAACAATGATATACGATGTTAAACGTAAAGAAATATTACAAGCTTACGTAAAATACGTATTTGTTTCTCCCGAAAGCAAGAAACACACAACAGTTCATGAAGAAATGTGCCGGCATTTACCAGTTATTTTACATCCTAACAATACCGATTTTTTGGTGGTTAATAAATTCATGCATCATTCGGATTTCTTTTTTGAAATTATTAACAAAAGTTTGGCTCAACATTTGCTAACATCCGGAAGAATAAAGGTAATCATATTATTCCTAGATTATTATTTAAGTATTATTGTATCATTTTTTGGTTAGCTATTCTACAGTTTTAATGTGTACTAAACTAAGAAACCTACAAAAGCGTCTTATTGGGTCAATACTAATATAGAAACCTTGAATGCGGTACGGTATTTTATTTTAGGATCAATTTATAAAAGCAGTGAAATCCACCAGGGTTGATTAAAAACTCGTGTTAATCTGTATCGAATCCCTACATAACCTTGGAGCAAATAACAGAGTAAAGCTACTCTGGGTTCCAGGGCATGCCGGGGTGGAGGGCAATGAGAGAACCACTCTGGTAGGTATGAGCCGCACGGGATCGGTATTCCTGCAGACTGGGTTATGTAAAGGTCATTAAGCCTACTAAAGGCCAAAGGAAACTAGAGGGTAAATACCCCTCTAGGACAGGTAATGGGGCTCGTTTTAAAGGTGCATTACCTTGGTTGAGCGTATAACCTACGAGAGTTCCGGAAGGTCCAGCGTAACCCGACAAAGCTTTATTAAACGTTGGCCACTGCAGATATAGTGAATTCTGCCACTATTTTGTTAAAACGTTTGCCTGGATGGACGAAGTATAAACGTGCTGCTCTCTCTCAACAGGTAGAACTGCTTAGCGGATCCATTCTTGATAACTTGTTTACCCAAACAATAACATGGTCGGTACGAGTTATCAGTTAATATTTTTATTATCAGGTTTAGATAAGGGTTTACGGGTTCGGTACTTTGCAGGAGTACCGATCGAGTACCTAAAGCAGAAGATAAATACATTTTAAATCCACATATTTGCAAAATAATTTGTCTTATACTGTCGAGTGCTTTTACATTTCCACATTGAATGTGTTATACTGTTACAATGAATGTAGGTATACTTCATTAAAGGAAATGTAAATTTATACTGAATTTTCAATTCCAGGTATTTTAAATAGCCTTTTTTAAAAATTTACAGGAGCTGTTGACTAGTCATGGCTTGTTCTTTTGTACATTTAATCTTTATTTCACCAGTGCTAAAAAAATTACTAAAACAATTTCCTATTATTTTAGATACAAATTTTTAAAAAGTTGTTCATCAATTTAGCCTGTTTAAGTTATTGTTGAGTTGTTCTTGCCTGGCAATGGATTTTCAATATTTAATAGAGCAAGAATAGTGGCTTTGCATGAAGAGGGTCTGAATCATCAAATCGCGAATAGACTAGGGATTCCTCGCGCATCAGTTATTCGAATAGTACTTTTGTATCAGGATACTAACAGCGTTTAAACTGGACACGTAGAACTGGGCGTCCTAGGTTAATGAATGCAAGATCGGCATCTAGCAGGTTATGTACCTCGGAGTTCAACCGTAACCGTCTCGGCCTGGCAAACTCATTTAATAAGAACGTATGGTCGTTTAATTTCCAGTACCACAATACAACGAAGATTTAACAAATCCAATTTGCGATCGAGAGCACCATTAAGAGTATCCTGGTTACTTACCAGATACATAGCTGCTGGTCTACAGTAGGCAAAGGAACAGAGACTGGATTTTAGCTCAATGGCTAAATGTCCTTTTTTCAAACGAAACCAGATTCGGTTTAGTATGGCGTGCCGTTTTGGTATTTAATAACATTTAAAAAGCAAGAATAAAAAATAATCTTTAGTTTCAAAATTTTAATTTCGTAATTTTACAGAATTAAAATGAGTATTTCATAATTTTATTAAACGTATTTCCATGCTTTCCATGGTGTAGGTGCTTTCATAAATAATCGTTATCAATGCCAGGCGGTAGATCTCCAACTATACTGTAACGATAACCTGGAATATCAGTTTTTTAAGTTAAAAATGCATTAAAATCCAGTTTAAGTACTGCCATAAATCATTTCGATAATATATTGGCTTCAGTTTGTCCAGAATATGATTTTATATTTTTTGGTGGTGATGCCAACATTGATTTTTTGAATATGACTAACCCTCTTAATGACTGTTTTGAGTCTTATGGATTTAAACAAATCTTGACAGAACCAACCAGAGTTACGGCAACCTCCTCAAAATTAATTGATCCGATTTTTATATCCAATAAAGATTATGTCATTAAACATGGAGTAATTGTTGTTGACAATATTTCTGATCATAGGTTAGGTTATGTAGATCTCAAAATCAATGGTTTTAAAATGAGTCCTAAGTATGTGTCATATCGTTGTTTTAAACATTTCACTTATGACATTTTTTTAACTGATTTAAGTTCTATGCCTTGGATGAATATTGTATTTGAAGATGATATAGATAAAAAGATTATTTTGTTAAATGAATATATAATTTCAGTTTTTGATAAACATGCTCCTCTTAGACAGGTAAGAGTTACTAAACCACCAGCACCGTGGCTTACACCAAATTTGAAACGTATTATGAGGGAAAGGGATAATGCCTTACAGAAGTTTAAGAGAACACAACTTAGAAACTTCACTGTGTCAGCAGTAAGACAAGAAAAAAAAAGGATATTTGAATTCTTTCTGTGTTGATGGTGATTCAAGGAAAACTTGGAACGCCCTGAGAAATTTAAATGTTCATAGTAAACAAAAAAATTATGTTCTTCCACAAAATTTGTCTAATCCCGATGAAATAAAACAATTATTTTGCCAGGTATTTTCGCAATGTTAGTAATAATTGTGATAAAAAAATTGAATATTATCATAATAACTGTTTTAAAGATAGTTTACAATTTTCATTCTCCTTGGTTACAGACGTAGATATTAATAATTTAATAAATCAACTCAAAAGTAATGCCTCTGGAGCTGATAATATTACTGCCAGCATGTTAAAATATTGTAGTCCTTTTGTTGATAAATATTTGTCGATTCAGGACTACTAAAGTCAACGTGAGGGATGTTACCCATGCATTTACATGGCAGATGGCAGCACCGATACCGAAATAAATGAGTGGGATCGTTTTACCCGAAGGAATAATTTTAGGCCACTCTCCCCTAATTCTGTAAAAAAATAATTACGAAATTAAAATTTTTAAACTAAAGATTATATTTTATTCTTGCTGTTGATATTAAATACCAAAACGGCACGCCATAGTTTAGTCAGTGATGGTGACAAAGAGTTTGGAGAGGGTCAGGACGAGGAGGATCAGTAATGTTTTGAGGAAGCATAATGCATGGTCGTCGTATGCAGCTTATTCCTATTCCAGGCACTGTGACGGGATAGACATCTTCTAAACATTATAGAGCCCATTAAATATCCCATCCGAAATGAAATTGGAGACAATTTTATTTCTATGGATGACAATGCTAGGCCCCACCGCACGAGAAGAGTACAAAATACACTGGAGATTGGGAATATTCAGAGATTACCATGGCCAGCAAATTCTCCAGAAATGAATCCCATTGACCACATGTGGTATCAAACAGAGTTAATCCTCCTAGCACCCTCCAGAAACTCACATTTGCGGCCCAAGAAGAATGAAACAACATTTCAGTGGATACCATTAACGCTCTTATTGTTTCCATGCATAGGTAGGTGTATATATGTATGTATGAATTGGGGGGTGATAATTACACTGCGACCTATAGGATCTATTGTGTCCCCCCTTACTTGCCATGTTCTGATATTTTCTCAGATCTATAGCAGCTCTTCGAGTCCTATTTTCCTGAGGAAGTTTAGGACATCGTCGGGCTTCAAATCAGGTAGATCCCCTTCCTCTATTTCATGTGCTCCTATGTATCTAGCCCTAGAATTTTGCAAGGCAGGGCATTCTGAGAGTATGCATAAGTGAGTTAACACCTTACTGCAGAACAAGAGATGACACACTCGATATTTATGCTCTAAAATGGTTTTTAATTTTGACAAACATAAGGGGGTACAAGAATTTTGGCGATGTGGGTGTTTATTTATACCTAATTAATATTATATACCCAGTTATTTATCAAAATGTATATATAACGTCGCCAACTAATTTATTTTCACCATAATAAATCAGACCGGTCTGGCCAGGGCGCCTGGTCGGCAATCGCAGAGGGCCAAAAGCCAAAAAAATACAAGTAGATTAGATTGTCTTAGGTCGTATAAGCCAAATAGACTTCTTTGCACTTCGACCTACGAAGATCTTTTGTGCTACTATTCTAGACGTTTTCCAAAACACACAGCTACTCCTTCTAAGAATTTAAGCCGTTTGCAGAGCAAACTATGACGTCATTTTACAAAACATGCATTGTCAAACAATGCATTGAATAATAAAAAACTCTTCGTTTTAACAAAACTTCCACTATTTATTTAAAATACAACTAATATTTCCTAAAGAAATTAATAGTTATAAAAAAAATATATTGTGGAAATATTTCCAATACAATTTCAAAAATAATATCTTCGGCAACATCGGCATTAATATCATTTAAAACACAAAATAATGTTGGTACAAAATTGTTAAATGTAAAAACAAAATTACCCAAATTAAAAAAATCTGGTGTTTACAAAATTGATTGTCCAAAATGTAATGCTGTATATTATATAGGTCAAACACAAAGAAATTTTGAAGTAAGATTCAATGAACACTTAAGAGCATATAGATTAAAACAACCAGATAAATCAAATTATGCAAAACACCTACTTGAACATCCAACCTCACTTTTACACACCAATGACATCCAAATACTACACACTCGTGATAAAAAACAAAATTTAGATTTCCTTGAAGAACTTGAAATAAAAAGACATCTAGCAGATCCACAATTTAAAGTTGTTAATGAACAAATAATATCTTCGGCAACATCGGCATTAATATCATTTAAAACACAAAATAATGTTGGTACAAAATTGTTAAATATAAAAACAAAATTACCCAAATTAAAAAAAATCTGGTGTTTACAAAATTAATTGTCCAAAATGTAATGCTGTATATTATTTAGGTCAAACACAAAGAAATTTTGAAGTAAGATTCAATGAACACTTAAGAGCATATAGATTAAAACAACCAGATAAGTCAAATTTCAAATTATGCAAAACACCTGCTTGAATATCCAACCTCACTCTTACACACCAATGACATACAAATACTACACACTCGTGAAAAAAAGACAAAATTTAGATTTCCTTGAAGAACTTGAAATAAAAAGACATCTAGCAGATCCACAATTTAAAGTTGTTAATGAACAAATAATATCTTCGGCAACATCGGCATTAATATCATTTAAAACACAAAATAATGTTGGTACAAAATTGTTAAATGTAAAAACAAAATTACCCAAATTAAAAAAATCTGGTGTTTACAAAATTAATTGTCCAAAATGTAATGCTGTATATTATATAGGTCAAACACAAAGAAATTTTGAAGTAAGATTCAATGAACACTTAAGAGCATATAAATTAAAACAACCAGATAAATCAAATTATGCAAAACACCTACTTGAACATCCAACCTCACTTTTACACACCAATGACATCCAAATACTACACACTCGTGATAAAAAACAAAATTTAGATTTCCTTGAAGAACTTGAAATAAAAAGACATCTAGCAGATCCACAATTTAAAGTTGTTAATGAACAAATAAATCTTGGAAGTTCTCCACTATTAAACTGTTTACTTTGATTGAGTTTACATTTTATACATAGATAAGACGTAATTGTAAAACAAAAATATATTAAGTTATTGTAAAGATCAGCATGATATAGTTTTTTCCTGGTTTTTCTATATCATTGCACAGTTATACTGATCTTAGAGGGAAGTACACCCAGGATAATCCCTTAGGGCTATTAACATCTAGGCTTTAATATTGTTATGTCTTATTACTTCTATACTTGGTCTAGCCTTATAACTACCTAATAAACATCAGGTACCTAGCTACAAACAAACAAAATGTAACTTAAATGTCAAGCTGACGATGCTAATCAGCGAAACGGCCGTCATTGAGGTTAAAAAAGCAATTTTTAATTTTTTAAATAAATAGTTGAAGTTTTGTTAAAACGAAGAGTTTTTTATTATTCTTAATAAGATGGACTTCCAAAAAGTAAGGGTTAGTACAATCAATTTAATTTGACAGTAAAAATCATAAACAAAAAACAATGTTGTAAGATAAAAAAAATTGAAAATGGTATAAAAATAAATTATAAAAAATTGAAAGCTATTTAAAACGACGTTAGCCGTAAGCAGCAAACATAGCCTATTCTACCATAGCCTATACCGTTCTGTTACTTACTTCTACTACTGTCATTGTGATATATCTGTATAATGTCTAACTGTTGATGTTCCTAGAACAGTAGACAAACATTGTAAAGAGTGGTTATTATTGACTAGAAATGTTTTGATAATTTAATTAAAAAAGTTATTTCGATTTATAGATGCATCGCCATGAAAGATTTTCAGCAGATTTTTTGGAAAAGATAGAACATTTAATGCAAGTTTTGATACCTTATGTCCATAACAAATATAAGGAGATGCCATTAGAAACTAAAGAATTAAACAAAAATATGGCATTTTTTCTAAAGGTAATTTAAATTTTAATACAATTTATCTGTTGGAATTCATTTTCAGTAGAATTAATTTATAACAAATTTCATTACAGAAATGTCTTTCTCTAGTAGACAGAGGGTTTATCTTCAAATTAATTAAATCCTACATCGATAAATTCAATCCAGGAGATTCTAGGATATTGCAAGAATACAAATTTAATTTCTTGGAAATCATATGCAATCACGAACATTATATATCCTTTAATTTACCAATACAGTATAGCAAATTAAGTCCAAGAAATAGATCTCCAGATAACGTTCAAGATTTTACATTATCAGAAGAATTTTGCAAGCATCACTTTTTAGTAGGTTTACTGTTACAAGAAGTGAAAGCTTCTTTAAACGAAGTAACGCACATAAGAAAAATTGCTCTAACTACGCTTAAAAATCTCATAGCCAAACACGAATTAGATGAAAGATATAAAAATAGAAGACAAATGAGTAGGATAGCATTAATTTACCTGCCGTGGTTAGCTGCAGTTTTGGAAAATTTAAATAGATTGGACGTAAAAGGGGAACCAGATGAAGAAGGAAATAATAGCATAGTGAACAGGATGTCATCGAGTAGCTCATTTTTGTTTGGAAAAAGTGGTAGTGAATGTACACCGAGAAGTCACAGATTTACTTTACATATTGATAAAGATAGTCCTTTGCATATAAGGAATTCCGCGTTTTTCGATGCTATCGCTGGACAATGTAAGTTAACAATTTTATTAATTAAGAAGATACATTTCTTAAGTGACGAAGAATTTTTCCAAAAATGTCTAATTTTCCATTTCTTTGAATTTTCTCGGTTTTGTAATTATCCGATCGACTCTCATGCTCTGTTACTTTTCGTATTATACGAAAAAAAGGGAAAACGTACTTTTTTTATACAAATTTTTTTAATAAAATAATAAATAATATTTGCGAATTCAAAAAATATAAAAATTTTACTAGAATAAACGCAAACAAATAGGGTTGCACGTCATAATTGTGATGTTGGCATATTTTAACACATGAGATAAGTTGGGATTTATCAAATTTGATTCGAGATTGTGTTTTATAAAACAACGTATTTAAATGTTTATGCATTTTATACATTTCTTCTTAGTGGTTTTTATCTTCTTACTTTTCTTACCATTAAAATCTATTTTAGGAGAAACTCTGATGATGCCTTTGTAAGCCGAAAGCGCTTAGTTTCAATGCAGGGTGTTTCTTAAGTAATCTAAAATATTATATGGGGCGCTTCGTTACTCAATTTTAAGACGAAAAGTTCATATAAACATGTGTGATAGGTGTTGTCGTTTATGAGATACAGGGTGTTGAATTTATTGTAATAAGTCAGTTCTGATTGTACGTGAAATTAATTTTTCCCGGTGACGCTACTGGTTTTTAGAAGTAATACGCAAAAACATGCTTATTCTAAGTGGCCTTTGAAATAATGTTGACAAGTGTCAAATTTGAAAACCAACGCAAAAATCGTACATTTTTATTTGATTGACTCTGTGTTTAGTTAATAACTATGCCAGTGTTTACTAATGTTGAAATGGCTAATATGCATTTTTTGTACGGATTAGCGAATGGTAATGCCTTAGAAGCTAGACGTACGTATGCCCAGCGTTATCCAAATAATCGTTTACTATGTTCAGATACGTTTACTAAGTTACATATTCGTTTACAAGAAACTGGAACTTTTGCTAAATCGAAGAATATTATTGGACGACCCAGAACTGTGAGAAATCCCCAATTGGAAAACCAGATTCTTCAAATTATTGACCAACATCCAGAAACGAGTACAAGAAAAGTTGCAGATGAAGTAAATGTTAGTAACAAAACTGTTTGGAATATTCTAAAAGATAATTTATTGTATCCATATCACGTTCAACGTGTTCAACATTTGTTACCTACTGACTATCCATTACGCATACAGTATTGTCAATGGATTTTACGTGAAATCGCGAACAATCCGAATTTTGTGGCCAATATTCTATTTACGGATGAAGCCAACTTTTCTAGACATGGGATTATGAATTTTCATAATGACCACATATGGGCAGATGTAAATCCACATACCATAAGTGTAAAACGATTTCAACAAACATTTTCGGTCAATGTTTGGCTTGGCATCATCGATGATTATTTAATTGGACCATTTTTCCTTCCTGTACGGTTAACCGGTGAGACATACCAACATTTTCTAGAAAATGAACTTCCACTTCTTTTGGAAGATGTACCTATTATTATTAGAAGGCGCATGCGGTTCATGCATGACGGAGCTCCTCCACATTTTTCAGTGATTGTACGCGAGTTTTTAAATAATGTTTTTCCAGGCCATTGGATCGGACGAGGATCTCCACACCCGTGGCCCCCTAGATCACCTCGACACAATCCTCTGGATTTTTGTGTGTGGGGATATTTGAAATCGCTTGTTTACACAACACTGATATTAAACGTACAAGATCTTCAAAATCGTATCATAGACGGCTGTAATGTTATTCGTAACAATCCTGGTATCTTCGAACGTATTCGACAATCCATTAGACATCGAGCGGATTCTTGCATTTTAGCTGGAGGTGGACATTTTGAACATTTGCTCTGAAATGTATTATTTTTTCTTTATGTTTAACACGACATGTTGCTTGTAATAAAATAATAAAAAAATATAAATCAGTAGCGTCACCAAGAAAAATTAATTTCACGTACAACACCCTGTATCTCATAAACGACAACACCTATCACACATGTTTATATGAACTTTTCGTCTTAAAATTGAGTAACGAAGCGCCCCATATAATATTTTAGATTACTTAAGAAACACCCTGTATTTACAGTTTACTTAATGCACACTTTTTAAAAAACTTTAAAGTTTTTTTACTCAAAATACATTTTCCCATTTACCTACATGTCATGTATAAAGTCACTAATAGTTCACAACTAATTTATTTTCACTTAAATACTATTTCTGTGGTCTCTACCGTTAATACTCTACTACTACTACTCGCGTAACCACCAATCTAAATAAAATATAGTAATCCCAACTAGATTTTTCGGGACGGTCCATTTGTTTATTGATATTTGAATCACAGAACAGTTGTTTGTTTAGTATTCTCAGTATGGGTAATTGTTAGAAAAAGTTAAAAAATATGAATTATATTTTTAGCCTTGGTCAACGGCAACTCTTTAAGTGTTGATTCAGACATATCCGCAATCTCAGCCGACGCACAGTCTACTATTTCCCAAGAAACCACCATTGTTAAAGACGAAAGTGTCAGAAACGGAGAAATAAAAAGTCACACACGCACTACATCCCATATTTTAAGATACGATAAATTACAACAACAGGAAGTAAAAGATATATTGTTGATATTTCTGTTCATCGTTAAATACCTTAACGAAGATCAACTTACATTTTGGTGGGAAAACTATTCCGACCATGATGTAGTCAATTTTTTTACCGTTATGGAACTATGTTTATATTGCTTTAGATATTTGGGAAAGCGAAACATTAATGTTATCAAAGTTAACGAATCTGAAGTTGTAAAACCTAAAGCAAAAAAAGCGCACACTTTGCCTGCCAGAATGAATCCATCAGAAATAAATCACGAGAATACAGGGACTTTGGTTATTCACACACCCAGGGAAAATTTAGTGGATTCAGGTAATTGTTAATTTATTTTATATGTCCTCCATACTATGATATCTAAAATTATTTTATAAAAAAAACACACAATTTTTGCCAAGTAATACAAATTACTAAAACTGATTCATAAAATGCAATCAAGAGAAAATAAAAGGGCAATTAATTTAAGCGAAATTAAATTCTGTATGTCATCTTGTATAAATAATTAATAGGTTGATGTTATCTACCATTAAATGGAAAATTCAATAATATTTTAACTGAGCTATCACACGACCCCTATTCTCCAAGATAAGTTGCGTAAGAATACCATCCTACCATTTGCAAACAAACAGATCAAAGGTAACTGCTAATCGTAGTTAAGTAAATAATGAAAATAAAATAAAAATTCTAAGGACAGTCAATCATTAAAAAAAATTAAAAATATTCTACTTGGACCCTCTGAAATTTAGAAATATTTGCAAATTTATAGAGTTTTCATCTTGATCAATAGCCAGTAAGTTTCTGTTGAAATACAATTCAATGTCTGGTGGAGGAAGTTGTTTTGTTTTTTCTTGTCTTGAAAATTATTGAATATTGCTAAACTTCAGAGGGTACAAGTAGAAAGATTCTTTTATTTATGAACTACCCTTAGTTTTTCGAAAATGTTTATCAATTAGTTGACAAATATCGATAAATTTCAGGATTTGATTTGAGTTGTCCATTCGGGAAAAATTGACTTAATTCCATAATTTAGACCCTCCCCGTATATTTTGCGACGATATACGTTTTTCTACTCGCACATGTATATTTTCCATTTTCTGCACAATTGACAGAATTACATTTCGGTTAACTGAACGGATATGATTTCATATACATCTTAGAATATAAATATAATATGATATCCACCAATCAGAATTTGCATTTAGTACCGTTCAACTCATCTATTTTTCAATTTCAAACAAACGTAAAAATATTTCTATAGGTTCTAAGAAAAATATTAGTAACAATGACGGAGCAAGAATATTTATTTATCAAAGTAAGTTTAAATTAAATAATCCATACAACTGCAGAGCAAATACTAATGACAGAATAAAATGAATATTCAGTTTTTATACAATCAGAGAGATTTTAAACCACCTACAATTTTAAAAAGCGTTACACGCTAAACGTTAAACTGAGGGTGTGTTTGGGGAGCACGCTTCGAGCTATGTAGCGCCAAGAGCCATATAACGCAAACGAGGAATAGTACTAGATAGCGCCAAATGGCGCAAACAGCGTGCTTCCCGAACACACCCTGGGCAAGCAGTGTTTCTAAAATACAGCAGTCGAAATTGGCGTTGTATGTATGTATGTATGTATGTGTCAGGGGTGATAATCACACTGCGACCCATAGGATCTATTGTGTCCCCCTTACTTGCCATGTTTTGATATTCTCTCAGACCTATAGCAGCTCTTCGAGTCCTATTTTCCTGAGGAAGTTTAGGACATCGTCGGGCTTCAATTCAGGTAGATCCCCCTCTTCTATTTCATGTGCTCCTAGGTATCTAGCCCTAGAATTTTGCAAGGCAGGGCATTCTGCGAGTATGTGTATTGAGGTTTCATCCTCTTCCTCACA
Source organism: Ophraella communa (assembly GCA_035357415.1). Classification (NCBI taxonomy): domain Eukaryota; kingdom Metazoa; phylum Arthropoda; class Insecta; order Coleoptera; family Chrysomelidae; genus Ophraella; species Ophraella communa. Next base: position 29,265,127 of record CM068992.1, on the reverse strand, counting down.
GAATCTGCACTTTGCTTCATCTGCTAACCCTAGTTTCTTCATGTGGCTTCTTAACCGGCAATGCCCGGTTAATATTCCCGTTAGAATTCGGAGCCTTTTTTTACTGAGGTTGAGGCAGCTAAGAGATCTCTTCTGGTCGTAGTTCCCCAGTAGTATCTTAGATTGCCTCAGTCCTTCCAGCTGATTCCAGTACTTGGATTTTTCCTTCTCCATTTCTTCCCTTAGTTTTCCTAAGATTACTCTACTGCTGATCCCACAAGATGGTTCTGGTCCCAAATGTGGGGTTTCAGCTCCTTTTTTTGCCAGCTTATCTGCTGTTTCATTCCCCTCTATTCCTATGTGTCCCGGGACCCATAGGAGGGTGACAGTGTTCTTCTGGCCTAGTTCATTTAGTTTGCCTAGGCATTCCCACACCATCTTGGAACTGATTATATTTGAGCTCAGTGCTTTGATGGCTGCTTGACTATCCGACATGATCACAATCTCTTGTCTGCGGTAGTTCCTTCCAATATTGAATTCCACACATCTTTCGATGGCGCGGACTTCTGCTTGAAAAATGCTCGGGTATGTGCCCAAGCTTTCTGAGTATTTGGCTCTCGGTCCAAAAACTCCTATCCCGGTTCCCTCGTCTAGCTTGGAACCGTCCGTATACCACTTTATGGTATTCTGATTTAAATTCTGTATGGTGTCTTCATCCCATTCAGATTTATTACTCAACCTTGTGATGAATTTTCTCACAAAGTTGAATTTCTTTGGCATATCATCTTGGCGCATTTCCCAAGTTTGATCAAAATGAAGTGATCGGGGTTTTTCCCTGATAATTCCTTCTTTGATCATTCTATATATCGTTTTCTTCCTTACACTTTCTAACAGAATGTGCAGTGGGGTTACGTTTAAAATCACCTCCATTGCAGCAGTGGGGCAAGTTCCCATTGCTCCAGTGATACATGAACAGGCTAGTCTCTGAATCTTCGAGAGGTTTTTCCTCGTCGTATTCAGATTAGCCCTTACGCCCCAAGCCACTGCCCCATATGTGATTACTGGTCTCACTATTGCTGTGTACATCCATTGCAGGATACGTGGGTTACATCCCCAGTTCTTCCCTGCAATGTTCCTACACACCATGAGGGCCTTGGTTGCTTTGTGTATTACTTCGTCTTCGTGTTTGTTCCAGAGTAACCTACTATCTAGGATTAGCCCTAGATATTTGACCTCTGTTTTCCACTCGACGATGTTCTCCCCTATTCTTATGATCTTTAGATTAGATTTCTTTTTCCTTGTAAAGGCTACTAGTGTGGTTTTGGTGGGGTTAATGCTGAGTCCCACCGAGTCACACCATTGTTTCGCAATGTTCAGTCCTCTTTGAACAATGTCACAGAGGACATTTTCATACTTCCCTTTTGCCAGGATAACCATGTCGTCGGAATACCCTTGACATGGTATGCCTTCCCTGGTCAATTGATTAAGTAGACTGTCCACAGTGAGACTCCACATAAGCGGGGATGCAACTCCCCCCTGTGGACAGCCTCTGGTCACATTAATGGAGATAGTGTCTTGTCCTGCCTCCATTTCTGCGATTCTTGTAGATAGCAGTTGCGACATCCAGATGGAAGTCGTTCTATCTACTCCTTTCTCAATCAGTGCTCTTTTGACTGCCTCATGTGGCGTATTGTCAAAGGCCCCTTCTATGTCTAGAAAGGCAAATACCACGGTCTCTTTTTTATTCAGAGCGTCTTGGAAATTGGCGTTGGAAATCGGCGTTGAAAAGTTAAAACATTTAAAGATGTTTAAAGTACATTTTAATAGCCAAAATATTATTAAGTAATCTATCTAAAAGTATTTGTAGTTTCAATGCAATTTAAATAGCTTTCCATATTATTTTTTTATTCAACGAAATGAATATAATAAACTTGGCAATGATGTTAAAACCTTACCCTAATAACGTTTCGTTTATATCAACGTAACTGAGTACGTTATCGCTTATTAAGGTGATCGTTTATTTTAATGCGCATGAGCAAAATAAGTGATAACGTATAACGTCAAATAAGTGGCTTAAAATCATTTATAATACATTTGACGTTATAGATAATTGGTAGTATATTCCTTGGTAGTCCAGTGGTTAGTATCCTAGCCTCTCTCGAACTGGGCCAAAATTCGACTCCCCGCGTGGGCATTATTCTAAAATGTTAATTTTATTTTATTACAAAAATTCAGTGAAAATTTACAATTGAATTGGTAAAACTGTTAATAAAATTGTTGAACAATTTGAATTTAAAATTATATTATAGTTTAATAATATGTTTGTGCTCACTGTGGCGAAACAGCTGTCATTGTAATTTAAAAGCTAATTTTCTAATAAAAAGTGGAAGTTAAGTTTAAACGAATAGTTGTTTGTTATTCTTAATACTTTATTCTATTAATACAAGCAAATACATCAATAGGTATATATTTTTTCAGAAAACGAAGTTCATAGACAGCAACAAGCTATTCTTGAACAACATCTGGCTAGTGAAATTGGACTAATAACTTTGGATTGCATGGGATTGTATTGCATGCATTTTCGGAAAAAATTGTTGAAATCTGATGTTGATAACGAAGTACTGAAGAAAATTTTCGATATATATTTAAGTTTCATTCAAATCGGCCAGAGCGAAAATTTATTGAAACATGTTTTCGCTGCATTGCGAGCATTCATAAATAATTATTCATTAATTTTGTTTCAAGGTAAGTATTTTATATTAGCAAATGTTTTACTAAAAACAAAATAAAAATCCAAAAATCTGTTTATTATCAAATCAATAATTCAATTTAAACTTAAGGAAATTTAAGTTTATATTACTTGATGTTTTATTATTTTTTTAGGAAATGCTGTTCTTTGTGGAAGACTTTGTTACGAACTTTTAAAATGTTGTAATAGTCGTTTAGCTTCTATCAGACAAGAATCTTGTGCCATATTATATTTATTGATGAGAAGCAATTTTGAATTCACTGGTCGAAAAGGTTTAACGAGAGTCCACTTACAAGTTATTATATCAGTCTCGCAAATGTTGGGTAATATTGTTGGTTTAAACAACGCTCGTTTTCAAGAAAGTTTATCTTTGATAAACAGTTATGCTTCAAGTGATAAAGCAATGAAAGGAACAGGTACGTTTTTGATGAAATACGCACTTATAAAAAATACCATTAAATTACATCGTTTAAAAGGAAATCCGTTTGATTAATCTACATATTTTTCATTAAATTCTAATTTTTTTACTTTAATCGCAACCATAATTCTACAGTTTCGTTCGTACCTTTATAGTGTGTAGGTGATAATTAACCGGTCTATCAATTTCCAATTTGTAAATATTTTTTGCGATTTTTATTAAAACATTTTATATTATAGTTGGTTACGTTTTTAATAAGGCCCCCCAATGAGGGGGAATAAAACAGGGACTCCTAAGGGTGATAACAGTGAAAAACCAGCCAGTGATGATGCTTTTATCGTACTGAACGAGGATATGGATGCAAATCCAGAAGTAGTTAGATCTACCAAAGCTTTTCAACTTAAACCGCTTAGATAAGTAGGTACAATTTTCAGAATTGCTGTATTTATATTGAAAAGACCAATGAGCAGAATTTTGCTTGATTCCACCTTATGTCAGTGAAATTAAAACTATTCGTAGAAATCGTGTAAAAGTAAACAGTGCAAAAATAATCAGGTTCTGTGTTCTGTTAAAACTGAATAATACAACTGTTCTGATCAAAATGCTCTATGCATACATTGTAAGAAAATATTTCTATTTCAAAAGAGTGTCCAGTGTACTCTGGACATGCGAAAGCTCTGTGCAAAGTGGGTGCCGCGTGAGCTCACAGTCGATCAAAAACAACAACGAGATGATGACTCGGAGTAGTCTTTGGACCTGTTTAACTGCAAGAAAGTCGAATTTTTGCGTCGATATATGATAATGGATGAAACATTGCTTCATAACTACAGTCCAGTCTATCACTAGAGTCCAACTGAAAGTCCGCGCAATAGACTGAACGCGGCGAACCGAATCCAAAGCGGGTAAAATGCAACAATCGGCCTCTGTTTTCTGGGATACATACGGTATATTGTGGATTGACTATTATTGGACCGATTGAAGAATGAAATCGCTCTAAAACTACCCCATATAAAGAAAAAAACAATCTTCTTCCATTCAGACAATGCACCGTGTCACAAATCAATTAAACCGATGGCAAATTGCAAGAATTCGGTTTCGAATTGCTTCCCCATCCACCGTATACTCCAGATCTGGCCCCCAGCTACTATTTTCTGTTCTTAGACCTCAAGATTACGCTCTCTGGAATGAAATGAAGGACCAATAAAGTTATCGCCGAAGGCCTATTTTGAATCCAAATACAAATCGTACTACATCAATGGAATCGAAAAGTTGGAGGATCACTGTATCGCCCTGGAAGGCAACTGCCTTGAACTGTGTTCGGTCTCAGTATCGCCGAAGGTTCCAGATTCAGCACAATAGTCAACTTGTTCTGAGTGGATAGCTACTGTTTGAACATTACTACCTACGAAGTTAATGCTAGGTCGTCAGTGTACCAAAACTTGCTAGCGTGGGTTCCAACTGTTTGAGCTATATAGACTAAGAAACATTAATGCCAGGACTGATCCTTGAGTTAAACATTGTTAAAGTATATTGTTTTATTAGTCGCAGTGTTGTACAGCTCATATAGAAGCACTTCTTTTCCCTGTTTTATTAATAATAAACCAATTGCATACTAGGTAAACACTTTTGTATTTTTAAAAACTGAAATGAATATTCATTGTAAAAAATATTCAATAATTTTTTAGCAAAACTTTTGTTTTGAATTCTTTCTGGAACAGTTTTGTTTTTTAAGGCTTTCCTGTTGAAGTAAAAGACTTAACTAAGCGAGTAAGAACTGTATTGATGGCAACCGTTCAAATGAGAGAACATCATCACGATCCCGAAATGCTAGTAGATTTGCAGCACAGTCTAGCTAGTTCTTATGCGTCGACACCAGAATTAAGACATACATGGCTGGAAACTATGACTAGGCATCACGTTAGAGATGGAAATTATTCAGAGGTAAGTTATAAAAGTTACTCTTAGTATAATTAATAGATTTTGTATCCTTATATATAAATTGATTTTTATTTGAAAATATCGAGTCCAACATCGGAAAATTTATCTTGAATTCCTAAATACAAGTCTTAAGATTATATTTTAATAAAAATTAGATTGCTTATTTCCAATGTATTTAATATTTACATGAACACGTTTGTATATTGCTCAAGATCCATTTATAATAAATAAACAGTAAAAGCTTATGTCCTTTAAGGAGCCCGTATCCCATGCAATATGAAACGAAAATGTGTCAATGATTTTTTGTCCATGAAGTGCAGACATCTCTTAGTAATAGGATAAACTAACAGAAATAATATTAGAATCCTTTCACTAAATTGCTCTATTCATCGGAAAAAATTTTACCTGCTAAAAACACATGTTTTAGGGCTAAAAACCAGTTATATAATTCTCATTTCTAGACCTTGCCAGCCAACAAAATATATTTTGTATTTTATCTCGGGAAAGAACGAGGGTAGATCAACATTTAGTAATATCAATAGGTGCTCTATAGTAATTATTACTTTTATTTGTATTTTTAATTCTATATATATACCTAATCACCGGTAGGGTAAGTTTATTATTTTTATAAGTTTATAGTTGTGTGTGATTCTTTTTAGATCAGTTCTAGGTAAGTGTCAAAAAATTAATAAAATATTATTAACTTAGAGGCGATGCATTTACAAATGACACATTAAAGTGGTCAACATATATTTTAATTTTGTAATACCTATTTACTTGCGTCGAAAATTCGGAGACTAGATACTTATGAAGAATAATGATGTTTTCTAGAACGTTGCTGGATTTAAACTAATGTTTTGAAATTTGATGAAGTGCTGGAAACTACCCACTATTATTACCCGAATGTTAACCCTTCAGGATTATTTGTTGACTTGAAATACGGTTTCTTAAGTGCATCATCTGATGGTAAACGAATTATTGTAACTATTATATACATATCAGAGTTTAATAACTTATTATGTTTTAGGTTTAATTGATTCAGATGAACTTGTTGAGGTAAAATGTTTTTTAAAAGTAGTCACATCAAAAATATCATTGAGAGAGGCCGTAGAAAAGCGAATGGTTCCTTGCTTAAAAATTGAAAATAGTGATATTCACTTGAAGGAAAACCACAATTATTATTATCAGGTAAGATTTGTTACTGGCTTTTCATTTTACTAATTTTTTTAGAATATCACAAATTATTGTTTTTAGATACAAGGACAACTCGACATAACAAGAAGAAAAACATGCCATTTTATTATTTATACAGGAGATATGAATCCACTTTTTACCGAAAACATAAATTTCAACGAAACTTTTTTTAACAATATGGTAGAAAAGTTGAGACGATTCTATGAGGATTGCGTTGGGCCGGAAGTTATTTTAAACAGGAGAGGCAAAAGATTAGAATATAAAGATCCACCAGAAAATATTTAAATGTAATAATAATAAAAGTATATTTTTTAAATAAAATATTTTGATGCCAGTTTTTCTTTTTACTTAATTCAGAATACCACGTATACAAAATTTACGCTAACATTTTTTTCTCTCAGAAACCTGTTACCAGATTTCTTCCAAAATTTGACCAAGAAGTGTCTATATGGCCACCAATAATTGGTATTTTTTTCAAGAATTTTGAATTTACAGTTTATTGTTATTAACAATTTTATAATTTTTATATTTATTTACAACGATGTTTATTCTGTGTCTAATGGTTTTTTAATTGTGCTGGGAAAATGGAATAATAAACACTTATTCTGTAAGCGATCGCTCGGCACACAAACAATAATTTTATTTACCCTCATATATAACTATAGATGGCCAGCCGTACGCTGGGCATATTATAATTAAAATTTCTTCAAGATATAACAATGATATAACTGGTCTGCTGACAATCAATATCCGCAAATCAGTATTCTTTTTTTCATTTTACTAATTTGTTTTATTGAATAATTGTTTTGTAAATATCGCAAAATATTTAAAAAACGTTACATTAATTTATAATACAAAAATTTTTTTTGACTTCGTTATTAAAAAAGAGAAAAAAATACATAGTGCCTAGTTCCATCTATGATAAAAGTTATAAACTAAAGTACAATTATTTCGTCATTAACTACGTCCATTTTTGATCCAAAGTGAAAAAATAAAAATAAAATGCAGCAAGATTTTAGTTTCTAACTATTTCTTGGGTCTGATCTCTTTAGAAAATTCTGATTGGGCTATTTGATAGAAAAATGTTCAACTTAGGAAAGGTTTAGTTTCATTTTAAGAAAATTTATTTAGATTGTTGTTTATTTATACAAATGTAAAGGTCTAAAATAGTTCGCATTCAACATCTCTTTTTCAATATTAAACAATAAATTAACAAAAAATCAATGCAATCCTTACCTAAGTTAGACCTTTATATGCAATTTAGTGAAAAAAATAAAACGATTTGAGTTGTAATAACGGAGAAAGTTAGAATAAACTTTTGGTCTGCAGGTGCCATTCTGATGTACAGCGATACCCCGTCCTTAAGAAATATAATTAACCTAAGAAATATAAATTAACGTAGAAATATGCATGAAGTTTATAATACCCTTACATTTTAAGTTTGATTAGAATCTCTTTTTGTAATTTTTTTAAAATAGGTTTTTAACTATCTAAGGCTTGTCGATCTTCTTATGCTAGCGATTGCCTTGATATTTTTTTATTATGTTTATTAAACAAAAAGATACACCAAGCATCCGCAGATATTAGATAACACTCAATCGCCAAAATGAGTGTACATTTTTTATTTTAAAGTACACCTTATTTGTTTGTTTAGAATTTAGTATGTAGATATGAATTATTTTCATTTTTAGGCTGCTTGTTGTCAACTACACATCGCAGCTTTGATGGCCGAATATTTGAAACTGAAAAACATTCAAAGTTGGGGCGCCGAAAAATTCGAACTTATATCATCGAATATCTCAAAAGATGAAAAAGGTTTAAAATTAGATTCTGGTGTTCAAGATATTCAGTATACAGAATTTATCTTGCAAGAGCAACTTGAACGTTGCGCTGAATATATAGATAAAGCAGAACGTTACGAAGTATTAGGCGAATTATATAAATTGATAATACCCATTCACGAGAAAAAGAGAGACTATAACATGCTGAGAAAATGTTACAGTGCGCTGGCGGATAACTACGAAAAAATTATTGAAACCAATAGAAGTGGTAGAAGACTTTTGGGTAGATATTATAGAGTTGGGTTCTATGGACAAGCGTATTTCGAAGAAGACAGTGGAACAGAATACATATATAAAGAACCTAAAGTTACCTCGTTAAGTGAGATTTCTGAAAGGTTGTATAAGCAATATTGTGATAAATTCGGTTCTGACGTTGTTAAAATGATTCAGGATTCAACACCGGTAAGTCAAAATTATAAAAATGAATATGTGTTAATGGCTTCATGCTTCTCTACGTAATTTACTTTCTCTTATGTTTCTTAAAATTTACTGCACCATAAGTTCCTTTCAAATTTCTGGTGCACATATATATTTTGGGTAATTATTGTAGGATTTGCCTGCTCCTTACCTCTTTTTTTTATATACCATCACTTTTTCTTTATGTTTTATTTTGCAGTTCGACCAAACTTGTATTTTTTATTCTTTACCTTAATTTGCATAGGTTCAAAGAAAAAGTCATCAATCTTTTGTTTAAAAAAATTTTGTTCATATGTATCTATTTATAAACAAACTAAGATTTCTTCCGTTCCTTTTGACCGATTTTAGCAAACTGCATTGCATGATTAAGGTCTCAACACAGATGCACTAGGTTAATACTCTTACTATAAATTGCTGTAACTCATTGATAAGGTAATCATACAATACAAAACTCTAAATTCCAGGAGGTTTCAGGTTAAACTTCCCTCCAAACCTATAAAACTCTGTCACCATTTTACAGGGCAAGAGGAAAACAATCCAACAATCATATGGGAAAATGGTGTTTATCACAACGTACAGTGTATGAGTAACTTCACCTAGGGTCGCACTAGGTTAACCCTCTCACTGTCAATTGCTACAACCCTCTGTGAAGTAACCACAACCTGTAGTACCTCTAAAAAATATAAAAAACAAAAGCTTATTTGATTAGATTTTTTTTCTACTATAAGAAGTTGGCTCCTCTTTTCATTGTGATTTAGAAATTTAAGATAAAAAATAAAAAAGGACAGTTTTCTATTTACCAAAAATTTGTAAGATGTTCAAAATGACCTCTCAAATGATAGTAATAAATTTTTATTGCATTCCCCTAAAATCCAGGTCATATCTACAATTTCATCAGTAGTAAAATTCATTTTTGCTTATTTAAATTGAATTAATAACTGAATTACTAAATAATAATTGTTGCTAATTTACAGTGTACCACAATGAATAATAAACAATAATGTTAAACTATCAGTTTCTGACAAACCAATCATGGCCAACTCACAATAATTATTGGTAAACGTTAAAATATCTACCAAATTAATACTTTGATGAAAAAATAAAAATATCTAGAAAACTGATAACTTTAGGTATAGGGAGTACTTCATAAAATTTAAAGTAGGAATCAGTACTTTTCGACAGTGATATAAAATACAGGGTGTTCTATTTAAAATGCTATGCTACTGTGCTCTCGAATCGAAGTACTATTAGCTAATTAGCTAATTTTCCGTTAAAATAACAAACACAAAAATTGAAAAGTGACTGAATATACTAGAAAGGCAACAGAAACAACTGTTTTACTGCTGTAATTTTTGAGCGAGGGCGCCGATCCTCTGCCAGGACGAGGGCGCACCGGGATCCGTCCCGATGGGCCAGGCCGGGCCTGACCTTTACGATTTGGTCATGTCCTCTTCAACCTATTATAATCAAGATGCCTACAAATATAGGTAACCTTGTTGAAAACCTTAATGTTTTTATTCTTGTCCTTTTTGGTTAGTTACAGTTTCTATAGTCCTTGGTGTAAATGATTTCACCTACATAAAAACAAATATTCCTGTTGTCATAATTTGATTTTCCCTAGCCCTTATTGGTACTGACCTTGCTAGAAAATCAACCGTCTTGAAAACATGAGATTTATAGGTTGTTTCCGCTTTAACACCGTTGGGTATGAGAATAAGTATTTGCTGAATAAATTAGTTGAACTATGTCTGTAGAAGTCTTTTGTGTAATCCCATTGTTTATGCAAAATTATTGAAATTCTAAGGATTAATTAAATTAAATTAAAACAGCCTCAGTATTTTTCAAGAGTACAGAAGTGAATCCTGTCAAATTCATGCGTACAAATTTCGTGTTCACCAATAATTTTGTGGAATTATAACTCTGTTAACTCCATGTCAATACAACATTTTAGTTTTTGCTGCCACATCCCTGTTTTCGGAGCTCTTAATATGCTGGAATTTATAGTTAAACCCTTAAAAAAATCAACGGTTCACCTGCTATCTGATTTGAATATGACCTTGTTTCACAATAAATAGCGCAGAGTTTTTGTTCAGTATATCATAAAATGGGAAGAAATCCTTATTCAATTCTATTAAAATTGTATTTCCTTTTATGATTGGTTATTTTTTTACACTTCCTAATAAGAAAAAAACTGTTTTTATTTATATCTTATTTCTGTTAAAGGTTAATAAAGCGGAATTGGATCCAAAGTTGGCATATATACAAGTTACCCATGTAACACCGTATTTTGAAAAGCACGAACTTGAAGATAGACTGACAGAATTTGAGCATAACCATGACATTAACTGTTTCATGTTTGAAACTCCATTTACCAAAGAAGGTAAGGCTCGAGGAAACCCCGAAGATCAGTGGAAAAGAAGAACAATATTAACAAGTAAGTATATCAGTTTTGTTTCTATTTGGGTTACTTCTAATTTATTTGTGTTTTTTATTTATCGTGTTTCATATAATTGCGTTTGTAACATTTTAATGTCATCAAGGTCATGCAAGAATGGTATTTGCTATTTTCTTTCTATTTAAAATAAAAATATCAAAACATTATATTATCGTTAAAGGAGAATACATTTCATCTGAATTAATCTATATTTTTTAAATATATCGTAACAATAACAATTAGTTAAACAGCAATAGCAATGTATTAAATAAGATAAATAATTTCAGTAGAAATTATTTAATATAAATAGTAATTTATATCTTAAAGAACCACAAAAATTATATCTATTAATAAAATTAATACTTATTCACACTTTTTTTTAATACTAATTTCTTAGAACAGAAATATGGGTTGTTGATGTTTGAATGGTATTAGAAAATTTTGTAATAAATATTAACATTATATTTTATACAACTAATTAAACAGGCTAAATAATACACTATAAATACATTGCTATATGATTAGTATAACCTGTCATTTAGGAAAATAATATTTAGATAAATTTATTATCCAGATCTATTAAGAATAGACTTAATTTTAAAGGAAATATATTAATTCAACATGTCGTGGGTTTACTGGAAAAAGTGACCAAGTCACGTTTTCTTAAATTCGACTTATTGTTACCAAGTGACTTCAAAAGATCATATCTCCAGTTGTTTTGTACCTGTACGTTGCAAATCTGTTCTAGAAAAGACGATAGTGTATATATTATTATGTGAGTAAAACAAAGGCAGAAGTACTTTTAAAAGAACCTTCGCGAACATAAGAAATCCAAAAGATCGGTTATGAAATGAAGAAAGACGCTTGGTCGGGAGTTATTCAGTGAAGTAGACTGAGTCTTGGGCAGTTAGTAAGTTCGGTGATGCAGCTAAAAGATCTCTTCAGATCGTAGTTTCCCAGAAGTATCTTCGCTTGTCCTTCCAGCTGATTCTAGTACTTGGATTTGTCCCTCTCCATTTCTTTTCTTAGTTTTTCTAAGATCACGCTACTGCTGATCCCACAAGATGGTTCTGGTTCCAGATGTGGGGTTTCAGCTCCTTTTTTGCCAGCTTTACTGCTGTTTCGTTCTCTTCTATTCCTATGTGTCCTGGTACCCATAGGAGGGTGACAGTGATCTTCTGGCCTAGTTCATTTAGCTTGCCTTGGCACCTCCAAACCATTTTCGAACTGTGAGCTAACAATCTCTTTTCTGCGATAGTTTCTTCCAATATTGAATCCTACACACCTTTCAATATTGCGGATTTCTGCTTGAAAGATGCTTGGGTATTTTGGGTTAAATTCTGTATGGTGGGTGTCTTCATTCCATTCTGATTTACTACTCAACTTTGTTATGAATTTTCTCACAAAGTATCATCTTGCGGCTTTTCCCAAGTTTGATCAAATTGAAGTGATCAATTGATAATAATTATTTCTTTGATCATTCTGTATATTGTTTTTTCCTTACACTTTCTAGCTGGATGTGCAATGCAGTTCCCATTGCTCAGTGAAGTGCGAACAATTCAATAAGGATTCGTTTAATTTTGGCATTAAGTGAGAACCTATCACAATTGTTTAAAGTGTTAATTTTAAAACTGACTTTCCTGAAAAACTTAGTCTAAAGAAATGTTAAATAGAGATTAAAGCCCGCTTATCATAAATATAATAAACCATAACTGTAATCCAACAGTGTCTTCTATAATACTTAAAACAGAGATGGACAGGAATTTATAATTTTGTTCTTTGTCAAGCCTGTAACAGGTGAGATGCAGCCAATTTTTCTCGCTGTCAACCTGTAATTGGACTTTCATGAAATTATAATTTTATTTATGTAACTAATTCTAGTAAACAATTTCAAGAGACTGAAAGAATGTATTTGGTGTCAAAATTAATTAATTCCATTTTTTAATGTTTGTGGATAGTATAGTATATTAATAATTGTAAATAAACTTTTAATCCACCAAGTAGATTCTAATTTATTATAAATAACGGATTAATAGTATTAATAATGTACAAAAATAATCAAGTTCATAAAAAAAATTATTTGGACCATTCACAATAAATTTTAATTTTATTATATTTTTTTTATATTATTAACATTTTGTTATCAATTGATTTTTTTTACCAACTCTTCAACAGAACAACGAAGTAACCACTGGAGACTATAGGAGCTTGTGCTGTGTAATAATTAACTATTCATTTAAATTTATTTCTGCAAGCCCAATTCAATTACCATCTACTTATTTGAATAATCAAATTTTCTTAGTCTAAATCGAGATCACATTCTTTGAACATGTTTTTAATTCACTCCTAAACCCACTTTCATAATATGTTTTATTTTTAGCTTTGTACTCATTTCCATATGTTAAAAAGAGAATAGTAGTGAAAGAAGTTAAGCAAACGGAATTAACTCCTATCGAAGTGGCCATAGATGAAATGAAAAGTCGAGTTGCGGAATTGGAAGACGTAGTTTTTACACAACCGACAGATGCCAAAAAATTACAACTACGACTTCAGGGCAGTGTGTGTGTTCAAGTAAACGCCGGTCCTTTGGCATATGCGAGTGTATTTTTGGATCCTGCTCTTAGTAACATGTATCAAGATGAAAGAGTTGAAGAATTAAAAGATATATTTAGGTAACTTATCCATTTTAGGCTTATATTAAGGAAAAAAAAGTTAATTTTCTGAATCCAGTACCACTACCCCAAAACAAACTTTTAGTGACTAAAGAAGATAGCTTGATTAACGAAACTCGCCTTGGACATTTAATAGTGTGCGTTGGTGTAGTGGTAGTATAACTTGCATTCGGTTTAAGATATAAAATACACTCCACCAAAAAAGTATCGCATCACTTATAAAATTACAAATATTTATTACCGCATTTGGTTAATTTAAATTATTTCTTTATGGCCCTTAAGAATATTAAGGCTAGAATAAATATTAAAATAAAATTTGTAAATACAGCTTACTGTTTAAGAAAAAAAAGTGATAATTGCTATTTTGTCTGGTTTTTATATTATCAGTCTTTATTTTACTTTGGTAAAGAGTATACAGTTTGCGTTTAAATTAAAATTTTGTATTAAATATCGAGTATGGAAGGTCGTGACAATATAAATTTAAATTTAACGAGGGATCAAGTGGTTAGAATAATTTCCCTCATTGAAGATGGAAGGAGTCAGAGATTTGTGGCAAATTTAGTGGGTGTAAATCAGTCGACAGTATCACGAGTGGTAGTAAGGTACCGAGAGACTGGTCTTTATGAAAGACGAGCTGTAACAGGTCGGCCAAGAGCAACTACGCATGCAGACAATAGATTTTTAGTCCTTCAGGCTTTGCGTCGAAGACATGTGACTGCAAGTCAACTTCAACATGACTTAGCCGAGACTCGAAATGTACGTGTGTCTTCAGAAACTGTTAGGCACATCTTAAGACAGTCTGGAATTAGGGCCAGAGTAGCTGCCACTGCCCCGAGACTTACAAGGGAACACCGTATAGCACGACTAACATTTGCAAGAGAGCACGTAAACTGGAATATCGACGATTGGGGTAACATACTCTTTACGGATGAGTCAAGATTTTGTTTATACACTTCGGATCGAAGAATACCAGTTTATAGACGAGATGGCGGGCGTTATTTTCAATGCAACCTAAGACCGGCGACAAACTTTGGAGGAGGATCTATTATGCTCTGGGGCGGAATATCTTTAAGGGGTCGAACCGAATTGGTACAGCTAGATGGAGGATCCTTAACTGCTGATAGGTACATAAGAGAAATTTTGGAGATGCATGTTGTTCCTTACGCCCTATTTATTGGTGATGACTTCGTTTTAATGCATGACAATGCACGCCCACACGTCGCAAGAATCGTTACAGAGTACCTTCAAGAGGTAAATTTACAAGTTTTAGATTGGCCAGCGCGCAGCCCGGACTTAAATCCAATAGAACATGTTTGGGACTATCTTTACAGAAGGGTGAGATCCGGTAATGTGACGCCAGCTAATCTTCAGGACCTGCAACGGTTGTTAACCATAGAATGGGATAATATTGATCAAAATTATCTGAGAAGATTAATTGGATGTATGCCACAACGTTGTCTAGATGTTATAAGAGCTAGAGGAGGCAATACGTCTTACTAAATTACCATTACTTTTGATTTTTATTTATTTTAAATCAATGCTGTTTATGCGCTTACTTCTAATTTATGAAAAAAATTAAATAAACCCTCTGTTTTTCGTATATTCTGCATTTTTCTTTAGATACTTATTGCTTACTTAAAAAACCAAAAGAAACAACAATAAAAAATCATATTTTAAATTATTTTTAATACAATATTTGTAGTTTTATAGGTGATGCGATACTTTTTTGGCGGAGTGTAGTTGAAATTGTTATTTATATTACGTTTAACCAAAAGTTAATGTTGTATTTAAAGTTATAATTTTTTATTTTGGTACTATTGTCAACGAAAATAGCCTGACAAGAATGGAATGAACCTAAAAAACTGTGGGTAGGATCACATGCGTTATGGATAACCAATGGGGGTTAATAAGTTTGCCGAACCACCTATGATTTCTATCTACACTGTAAAAAATAGTTTAAATTTTTCCAAGATTTTAGCAAAATCAGATTACATTGTGTTAAAATAATTTTTACCAACATTTTAATGCTGTTTTAAATTATCGTTTGTGTTCTAATCATTCTGTTACCATTATTACGACTGTGTGCAGTGAATAGTAATATTCATTCTTTTTGACGATTTTGAATTTTATTTTTCTACAACTTTTGGCTATTTTGAACGGATTTTGATTTTGCTTTCCATTGTGAATCTTTACTGATTATTTTACGACGATTTTTTTCTCTCGCTCACTAGTCACTACAGAAACACCTTCCAGTTTTATCTGTTACAGAACTTTTAACTTTCAACTTTTAACACACTAATTTGCAGGGGTTACAATACCCCAATCAAACAATTTATTTAAAATTATTGTTAGTTAAAACTAAGTTTTTTCATTAAGGGTTCTAATGCTTAAAGATAAACGAACGAGTTTACATTTTAGGATTACTGGTCACAAATTTTGACCGTACATATTTACATAGGAGATTAAAGACTAATCGCTTTAAGCGGCTGAATTTACAATCTCCCCAGGCAAATACTTAGTTAAAGCCTTAGATTTAATACCTTTTAATTGTTACTTAAAATTAGATAACTAACTTAAAAATAGATAAATAAATTACAAAATAATAAACGTATTTTACAGTGTAGAAAATAGGCGTGTATTGATAATCGTGATTGCGTTATCAATATCTGATGTTGGCGGTAACATAGAGTTTATAGTTTCAACGAAAACTGGTCCTAGCCATGTCAAGCAATTTTCGTTGACAATATCTGATGTGGGCGGTAACATAGAGTTTATAGTTTCAACGAAAACTGGTCCTAGCCATGTCAAGCAATTTTCGTTGACAATATACCATTTGTATGTTGTTCTTATTGTCGATTGCTGATATCAACATGAATATTTCATTTGCAGAGAGTTCCTGAAAATATGCTATTCGGCACTTCAAATTAACAGTAAACTAATTAACTCTGAACAGATTGAGTATCAAGAAGTCCTACGACAAAATTATAAAAAGTTATGTTCCTCTTTATCAACTTTATTTGGAGAGACGCTGTGGCCTCACGATGACATGGGGAGTTTCAAAAGAAACAGCATGGCACTTTTTAGTGCCGTAACTGGTGCATCACAAAATTCTAGTACAGCCTGAAAGTATTAAAATATGTAAGTTAAGTGATTTATATTTACCTTCAGTAAGTTATGTTGGTTAATAAAGGTCAATATTACTATCAAAATTGATGAATAAACTAAGAAAAACAGGATGTACTTTGAAATCTATATTCATTAACTTAATATACAAATTAATTCTGCTTATAGAAAAATTTACAGTAAAAATATATTTTTAATTATAACTATTACTAAAAATTTGGTTAACTTATATATTTGTAAACCCAAATTTTATTATTTCAAAAAATAGAGCAGTGAGATGGTTCTTTTTTCACACAATTCTCAAGACGACCTTGCAGATTACCTAGACCTATAAGACGATTGAATCTAGATGTTTGACACTTCTATCTTCTATAATGGTTAGACAGCACAACTGATGTAAGGTTAAGATAAAACCGCATGTCATCCCAACTAGCACTTGCTTTTGGGTTGGTATCAAATGATTACAAAATGTGTTAAAACACGAAAACTAATATCGTCGCGGTACATGCAATAGGTCGAATGTGAATTAGGTACCACTTTACAGGAAAGACTAACAACTGATTATTTTATGTTGTGTGAGAGAAATTAGATTTGTGATGATGCATTTTGTATTAAAATTGGGTACGAAATCATAACTTATAATAGTGGTTATTGACTTTACAGTTTTTGTGAAAAGTTCAGTCAGTCTCAGCTTGATGTTCTTCGTTTTCTTGGCTTGTACTGGGTTGATTTAATAAAATCCACGTATGCACAGTCTTCTCGCCAATATTTAAAGTGTTGATAAACATATTTCGGCATACACGTTTCTTCACATCATCTTCATTTTCTTTTACAGTCAAGTAGAATGTAAATCCAGTGTTTTTTCTTGAAGTGTTAACATTCGTAGTATATCTTCTATACTTTGGACTTGCCTGCAATACACATCTAGTGATGTAAACCTTTTTAGCCTCCCAAGATGTCAGATTCCAAAAGCGTGAATGTATTGAATTTTATACAACAAAAGAAGTCTCGCATCACGGGAGTACATTGACATACGACAATTTGCAGGAACCAAAACATGGGCGTCTGTCATTGGTCATATTGGAAATAGTTCAAATGCTTGCTTCTGATTTGGTCGGTAGACATAGGAGTCTTTGCAAACTTTGTGGAAGCATGCCAAAAAGGAAAATTGAATTTTTTTTCACATTCGACCTATTGCATGTACCGCGACGATATGTTAAATCTGGAACCGTTGGCGATACTGATGCCGAACACAGTTTACAGTACGACTACACCAACACACTTTTAAACGTCTAACGCGCGTTTCGATTATCAGGTTATCGATCTCTGAAGAAGGTGTAGATAAGATAATAAAGACTTTAAATTGTACTTCATATTGCGTCTGACCAAAAAAATAATTTTTATTAATTGTTTAGTCGTTTTTGTCTAAGATGGGTAATTCCTAAAATGCAAGATTAATTTACTAAACGGTTAAAACTAATTGATCAAAATTTTTAAATTCAAAATTTAATAAATGCAATTTATTGCTTAAATTGCTTTATGCGTAAGAAAGAGAAGTTTAAGGGTTACCATAATATGATTAAAATAAATGGCAACATCGAAGATATCGTCTGATACCGGAATTGCTTAAATATGGTTCGGAAAAGCTCATTAGGATGATTAAAAATACGTTTCAAAAAGCAATCAATGGAGATGTTGTTAAAGAGATTAGTAAAACGTGCATACACATCCACAATGTATAAAAAGAGTGATAAGAAAAAAATAATTCTAGGGAAATGAACGTCATTTCAACCATGAAAAGAAACTGACATTACAGATAAGACAGAAGAAGATCAGTCTGTTTTCACAGCGAAATCATGCGTTGACCACATATACATGATAAGATAATTTATGTGTTCGGTAAACGATCCTTGTTCTCGTTATAACACATTTTTGGTACTCCGCATGGACATTACCATACCAAAGACTTTTCTTTAATCTGTTGGAATGAACCTACTAACTTCTTATAATTACATACAATCAGTTTAAATATATGTAACCAAATATTTAATAATTGCTACATTTATCATAACTAAAATATTCTAGTTGGCAACTTTTTCTTTTAATATGAATATTGTATTTTAAGTTTAATAACTTTTACATAAGAACGGTTATAATTTTTTGGTTTCTTTATGTTTTTTTTTTGTTTTTATTTTTTAATACAAAGAACTAAAATAAATGTATTAGTGACCTTTATTAACGAAAAAAATTAGTCAATATGTCGAACTTTAACTAGCTAATTTAACCTATTTTTGTTTTGATATTTTAGAAATTTGTTATTAACTGAATATTATATTTAAAATTATTTATTACTTTTAATATTTTCAGAATTAACGTTTTAACTTTTCGTTGTAAAGTGTTTAATTTGTGGTCGTTTAGTTAATACTCTGATTTAAAAATGTAAATTCTAAATCTATAAATTAATTGAAGCCTTAATAATATGGTATGTGACACTTTTATACTTTTATAAAAAGATATTTTAGAACTGGCAGAGCTAGATTTGGAATTTTAGCAGTAGAATTGCATCTAGCGATAAAAATACGTATTTTTTCGAAGTTAGATAAAATATGACAAAAAATGTAATAAAGTCCAAATCTAATAATAAATAAGATATCAAAATTAAATTATACATTTAAATATGCTCAATATATTTTCATTTGGTACATCACATAGCAAATCTAATAAAGAATATTGCATTCATTTTCCAAAACATCCTTTTTATTTATTGAAATATTTAAAATGAGAAAACACTTATGATTTGCTTAATGAGGGTCATATTTTTACTAATTTTGAATGATACATTACAGTTTATTTAATAGTTTAGGCTTTCTAGATGTCCAAGATATTTTTAGAAAATGTAAACAAGTACGTCCAATTTCATAATTGCCAAATAAACTCACTTTTAGGGCGGCTCCACAAATTTGTCCAAAAAATGTCTTAGATATTAATTAATGCATCAGCTTAAATGATCAAAAATGTTATTTTTATTTTACAATTTATAAAATCTTTTTAAAATCATGTAGGGGAGATTTTGCAACAGGGGATTGACCATTCCAGAACACCTGACTTTGACAGGTCGGCCATTTTGCTTGGGTGGCATACATATCTATTATGTAACGTTAGTTTATATAAATTAAAATCCTGAATAAAATTTGCATAACTGTATTATATAATTACAAAAATGCAATTTTCATTTAACTTCTTATTAGTCTCGTGGATCGCTATTTATATTGTATGCTATTGTATGTTATTATGCTACGTTTGCGTTTTTAAAATTAATTTCTATTGTCTTATTTTGTTATTTTTCCTACGACCACATATGAAAGTGCTAGCTTGCACACTTATTTGTACTTAAGAAAGTAGCTAATATCAATACACGTATTGAAATGTAAAAAAAATAGTTCTATGATCTGTGACATTTACGTCAAATTTATCAATAGTAAAAACACATGAATGTCAAAGCAAGGACCATTTATTTTTTTTAAATCTTCCTTGTGTCAAATATTGTATTGTAATTGCCAATACAAATTTTTCTGTATAAAGTAAGAATAAAGTTTCTTCTAGGTTTTTAAATTTTTAAAAAATAAACATATTTTTATTCAGTATTATTTTTTTTATAAAAACACTTTTAGAAAGAAGAACAGTTTATTCTTCTTTTTTATATTGTGTTATGTTCCGTGCATGTGTCGAATGTGGATTTTTGAAGTTATGTTTGTGTTCTGTTTACAATTATCTTTGTGTCAATTAATATTACATTACTTTGAAAATATTTGAACTTTGTTGTGATTTGTGTTCAAATACATACTACGTATACAAGAAAACTCAATTGACATTATAAAGTGTTAAAAAGGTTACTGGGTTATGCATTTGAAAGAAAATTTGTTCTCCAGATAGTGAAGTTCCAAGGCTGATTGGATTTTACCACAGAATAAGGTGTATTCTGTGATTTTACTTTAAAAAATACTTTTGCTGAAGGATTTTTTACGTGGTCGTAGGAAAAATAGTGTACATAACTCGTTGAAAGTGTATTTCTTGCACTCATTTAGTTTCTGCACTCGCCGCTACGCGGCTCGTGCTAAACTTTAACTCGTGCAAAATTTTACACTTTCCACACTTGTTATGTAATATACTATTGTGGCATAAAAGTTGCAAAGTGCATCATGTGTGATAGTGGTTATATTAATTATCGATTTGACCAAAAACTTAAAATTCTAGACTATGTGCCTCCTCCCTTGATAAAGATATTAAGAATGTGTCCAATGTAACTATGATAGACTTTGTTAATTATTTTGATTTTAACTTATAGCTCTCAGTAGTTTAAAGCTTACATAGATTAATGAAATTATATGAAATGTCTTGAACAAATACGTCCGTTCTTTAGCTGTCATTGACTTGCATTTTTTCTTTTCAATATCTTTATGCAAAATAATTTACCCAATATTTCACCTTTGTTTTTCAAAGTAGCAGGAATACAATATTTAAGCCAGAAAAATAGTACGTTTAAATGGGATTGAGTGCCACCCAGACAATATGACCCACCCGACCTGTTACTGAGGTCATTCTGGAATGGCCAATTGCACACTCTGTGCCAGAGGTTAGCACCTACTTTTTCCAAATGAGAAATTCGCGAGACTATTTCGGACCTTCCCATAGTTTAAATGCTTGAAATCTGATATATAAACAATTATAACATCCTGTTATAACAATTAAGATTAGTGGAGTTTGGTATATTTTTTTAAACTAACTTCTTGGATAAATAGACAAAAAACTTAATGAATTTAATTTATTGTAATTTGAGCTGATGTTTGAAACAAAGTGATTAATATTAAACTACTGTTTATATAATTTAATTATATTAAACTAATAATTGTTTTCAATTTTTCAATATAAATAAAAAAGGAAATCTAGAAAGCCGTCCAAAAGCGAAGATACAAAAATACATAAATTCGAAACATTGTAACTAAATTAGATTAAGGTAATGTCTGTTAGTCTTTGATGTAAGTTTTTATTTCACGTTAGTGACCTTGATTGGTTCACACAAAAATTAAGGATTCACAAAAGAATATTTTTTATCTAGTATGTATTGTTTACAGATTATTTGAATACACTGACTCGTTTATCGACCTTTTGTTTAAACTGAATAATATACTGGGAATGCTTAATAGTAATCGTATTATTAGATATGACTTAGTCTTTTAAATCATACACAAATACAAATTAATCTTTGTATAGGATTATTGCATTTATTGTTTTGTATTATTTTATTTAATACAAATTTAAATGCGATAAAAAATATAATATTTTACTCATCATATAAAGTTGTAATTTTAAGTACAACCGAGCAACATTCTTAATTGTAATGGAATAGTTTAATGCTTTTTATTTGATATTATTGATGCATTCTGTATCAAATCCCGTATAGAAGTTATTGATAGTATAAAACAGAAATTGTCAGTATTACAATAATAATATACCTAGTATATTATGGAGAAAAAGAGGTAAACTTGTATTTTTAAGTGTGTATATATTTTAATAATTTAAAATTTCATAGCTAAGCGCTTTCAACCATAAAATAGGCCATCTTCAGAGCTATATCTAAATTGGAAAATATGTGTATAAATTATATGAATTTGGTTTATATATAAATAAAGTAACTTACGTCAAGTTAAATATTTCCCAAGAGAGTTCATCAAAACACACTAGGTCACATCAAATAAGGACATCCACAACAATTTAAAAGTTAATTTAAAATTATAAATAAAAATAAAATCTAAGTTAAAACTGTCTCAGTAATAAAATTAAAACGATATACAAACTTCGAATCGATTGTCATTAAAAATTCAATGAAACGTTTTTATAAAGAAATGTTAATAATTATATTTAAATTAAAAAATGTATATGTTGGTTGGTCCAAAATAATGACCGTAAATATTAAATTGTTTTCAAAGAATTTCCAACAAGCAATCGATAGCAAATCCTTAAACCAAACATATTTATAAGTATTTTTTGGACAATTACACTTAAACTATATAAATGAGATAAAATTGAAAACAAATATAATAAAAAAATATAATAAAAATAAAAACAAAAATCTTTATATCACATTAAGCAATCAAACCTGTCTGATAAATCAATCAACATAAGAAGAGTATTCATCATGAGAGCTCCAAAGAAACTTAAAAATGGGTGTAAATTTACAATTAAGGTGTACTTGAGTGTTAACACAATTAGTAGGATTCTTATTCATTTCTCTGCAAATCTCCAAATCCTCCAAAAGGTCTATTTTATTATAATTGTTGTTGGGTAATCTATGAAGAAGAATGCTATTTTTATTAGGAGAGAAATTGTGGCCACTGAAAGAAATGTGGTGGCCAAAACTAGATGTATTATTTGATGTGACCTAGTGTGTTTTGATGAACTCTCTTGGAAAATATTTAACTTGACGTAAGTTACTTTATTTATATATAAACCAAATTCATATAATTTATACACATATTTTCCAATTTAGATATAGCTCTGAAGATGGCCTATTTTATGGTTGAAAGCGCTTAGCTATGAAATTTTAAATTATTAAAATATATACACACTTAAAAATACAAGTTTACCTCTTTTTCTCCACTTATCCAAAGTGTGTACTAAGTACTACAGTCCTTTACTAGTATATTATAGTTTCAAATAAATCACATTTGTTTGTCAACTTGATAAGATTTTTTTAAAGAATATTGGAATGAAGTTTTTAGTATAATTTGTATATTTTAAATACGCTTAAATATGCACAAAACATTATTTTGTAAATAATTATTTTATACTTACGTGATACCTTTTTTATTTAAAGCTTGTTTATAAACACAGCTACTTAATTTGTTTTTTATATTTTTATTATTCCTCAACTCGAAATATATTTCTAAAGTAAATATAGGTAGTTACTACATTATAAAAATGTGAATGTCTTTAATATTGTGTGGGCTGTGAGCTATCATTAAAAGAAGTCATAATGGTCAGCCTATAGTGTTTAAGTTGTTAGTCAGTTACAGAATATAAACATTTAAATTAATATGTTTTGTCAAAATGATATAATCTCTATCGTTTTGGTGAAGTTTTATCATATTTTTGCTCTTTTATTTTTACTAATTCTGGCAATTAACAAGCTTTGTGCAAAAACATTGAGAATACAATCTGGTAATTTCTATATTTGTGTAGGTATTCTTATTTTATAAATATTTAAATTGGTTCCTTTCCTCGAAAGTTCAGAGTGTGAACTCTGTAACAGAATAAAAAAGAAATTTCTTTCTATTTTAGGAAATTTCTTGTAACGTTACTCTGTATGTCTATTCGGAGGTTTTCGAGTAGTTTCGTATGCACATTCGGAAGATAGAAATAGAAACAGCTAAAAGGGGCTTTCTATGTCTGATTTGTGGTTTCTATGGCGCAAAACATTAAAACAAATATTGTAATCATAAGGTTTATGCCCTAGGTACATCATAAAGCATTGTTAGATTCTTTGTTTTTTATTAGAAGCTTTATTTTTAATTAAAAATGAGAAGTATTTTATTAATTTTTCTTGTAAACAAGAATTTTTTTCTATATAAACAATACTTAATTGATACTATACTTTAACACGGTATCTGTGTTCCGTCTTTAACTCTCAGCAATTGGCATTGTTTTTTAGTTTATCATGTTGTTGTCAATAAAAGCCTATCTTTGGCAGAACAATAAACAACTAATAGGTTGAATTAATTCCACTATTTATTCTTTAAATACTTTAATTATAATGACAGCCGTTTCGCTATCGAAATAGCATCGTCAGATTGATATATTGAAGTTACATTTTGTTTGTTTGTAACTAGGTACTCGATGTTGATAAGTAGTTAAGGCTAGACCAAGTAAGGAAGTAATAAGACATAACAATATTAAAGCCTAGATGTTATTAGCCCTAAGGGATTATCCTGGATGTATTTCCCTCTAAGATCAGTATAACTGTGCAATGATATAGAAAAACCAGGAAAAAAACTATATCCTGCTGATCTTTACAATAACTTAATATATTTGTGTTATAATTACGTCTTATCTATGTATAAAATAAAGACTCAATCAAAGTAAACAGTTTAATAGTGGTGAACTTCCAAGATTTATTTGTTCATTAACTACTTTATATTGTTGATCTGCTAGATGTCTTTTGATTTCAAGTTCTTCAAGGAAATCTAAATTTTGTTTTTTATCACAGGTGTGTAATATTTGAATGTCATTGGTGTGTATGAGTGAATGTGGATGTTCAAGAACATGTTTTGCATAATTTTACTTATCTGGTTGTTTTAATCTATATGCTCGTAAATATTCGTTAAATCTTACTTCAAAATTTCTTTGTGTTTGACCTATATATACAGCATTACACTTTGAACAATTAATTATGTAAACACCAGATTTTTTTAATTTAGGTAATTTTGTTTTTACATTTAACAATTTTGTACCAACATTATTGTGTGATTTGAATGAAATTATTGCAGATGTTGCCAAAGATATTATTTTTGAAATTGTATTAGAAATATTTCCACAATATGTAATAATATGTCACTACAACTAATATTCCCTCAACACCCTAAAGAAATTAAAAGTTATAAAAGTATTACATATTGTGGAAATATTTGTAATGCAATTTCAAAAATATTATCTTCGGCAACATCTGCAATAATTTCATTCAAATCACACAATAATGTTGGTACAAAATTGTTAAATGTAAAAACAAAATTACCTAAATTAAAAAAATCTGGTGTTTACATAATTAATTGTTCAAAGTGTAATGCTGTATATATAGGTCAAACACAAAGAAATTTTGAAGTAAGATTTAACGAATATTTACGAGCATATAGATTACAACAACCAGATAAGTCAAATTATGCAAAACATGTTCTTGAACATCCACATTCACTCATACACACCAATGACATTCAAATATTACACACCTGTGATAAAAAACAAAATTTAGATTTCCTTGAAGAACTTGAAATCAAAAGACATCTAGCAGATCAACAATATAAAGTAGTTAATGAACAAATAAATCTTGGAAGTTCACCACTATTAAACTGTTTACTTTGATTGAGTCTTTATTTTATACATAGATAAGACGTAATTATAACACAAATATATTAAGTTATTGTAAAGATCAGCAGGATATAGTTTTTTCCTGGTTTTTCTATATCATTGCACAGTTATACTGATCTTAGAGGGAAATACATCCAGGATAATCCCTTAGGGCTAATAACATCTAGGCTTTAATATTGTTATGTCTTATTACTTCCTTACTTGGTCTAGCCTTAACTACTTATCAACATCGAGTACCTAGTTACAAACAAACAAAATGTAACTTCAATATGTCAATCTGGCGATGCTATTTCGATAGCGAAACGGCTGTCATTATAATTAAAGTATTTAAAGAATAAATAGTGGAATTAATTTAACCTATTAGTTGTTTATTGTTCTGAATAAGATAAACTTTCACACAGTAAGGGTTAGTACCATAAATTGCCTATCTTTGGGTTTATTAATGTTTATTTTGATTTTACCACAACTACCTAGCTAATATTGTCTGAACTGTCAAGTCTAAGACATTTGTTGTGGATGTCTCCTTTCGATCATCTGCATTTCTCTTAAATCTTCTTCTTCTGCCTCTTCTATAAAATTCGCAATTACCAAAATCCATTTCACTCAATTAATAGAAAAGCACAAAAAACAACGCAAGAAAAAAAAACTGAAAAAGTGGAAAATTGTTTCCACCTGCACCCAGGCTAAAGAAACTTTACAGTTTCTATACCAAGCTTGACCATTTTCTATGAAAAAACAACTACTTCCTGGGCTATATACCCCAACGGACATTGAATTACATTCCAATAGAAAAACCCTGGGTGCAGGTGGAAACAATTTTCCACTTTTTCAGTTTTTTTTATTGACTGCACCTTATAGAAATTATTTCTTGTATTGTTAAACAACGCAAGAACAAAATAAGTAATAACAGTTTAAAATGACAATATTGGCATTTATGATGTCAAAATGACTGGTAGATAGGTTAAAAATCGAATTGTTTTCAGGTTCATTAGTACACAATTCTCTATATCCGAACTTGCCCGATGGTTTTAGGAAAAAGTCATAGAGAGTGGCGTTTGTTGATAGAAAGATATTTTCTTTCTTTGCTATTTCTATCTATCGAGTTACAGAGTACGCGTTCTGGTTCATATACTTTTGAATCCACCTAAACACTAACTTTTTTTAAGTGCAGTACATTATTGGAAAGTTTGGCTTAGAGCTGATTTTGATAGTTTTTAGATCAGAGCATAACTCCTAAAGTCTACTACTCCTTTGTGCTCATTTTTAGAGATTTCATCTTTTTTAATTTATTACTATAAGCGGTAGCTACTAGCTTTAGGAATTATATTGGACCAGGAGCTGTAAGTAGTTGAATATACAAAATCACTTTAAAGTCAAAAAGGCTTGCAGATTATAATTCTGGATGTTGCCAGATTTGTTGGTCTATTTAGTTTTTATACTACTTTCCTTAGATATCGAGTAAATATAATGAAGAAACGCTTTGAATTATTCTAGTAGCAATATTACGACTATTCTTAAAATAGATAGTTATGCAATTGAAAATAAAACAAACAAAAAATAAGAATAAACGATATTTTTTCATTATTTATTAGCAAAAATCAAATTTAACATATATCTTCAGAAGTAAATTACAAAAAATTAATCGTATTTATTTTGACAATAAATATTGATGCAAGTGTAAAGCGAAATACAATTTAATTGTAACTTTTTACAAGTTTTTGTTTGACAAGTTGAATTAATATAGAGGACATTTTTACTGTCTACCTTTTTCAGTGGACATACTTACAGCCAAAAGCAGCATTAAACGGATTTTTAACTATATTAAACACGTTTAATCATCAATTTTAGTTTGCCCAAAAAAGCTTCTTTGACAAACATTTCCCCATCTGCCATTCAGTCGACCGCATACCTAGGGTTAAGAAACCAATAAAAAAATTATTGGCAGGCGATTACATATGGTGTTCTGGGTAAGGCATGCATTTTTTGAATTAGTGGATACATTATATAATTAAAATTGATTTTTTACCGTCTGCCACCAACAGTAGCATGAAATATACGAAATTTCACAAGGCAGACGGTTTGCGGGTGTATTAGTAGTTTACCTGTATTAGTTAATTAAATTTTTTTAAACTGCCTCGGAACTATTTTTTACTTTATGCATCTAAACTAATAATGCACCAGCAAGCCGTCTGCCTTGTAAAATTTTATCCATTTCGTGCTACTGTTGTTAGTCTACAAGGTAGTTGGCAGATGGTAAAAAATCGATTTTAATGATAAAGTTTATTTGTTGATTAAACAATTCATGCTTTACCGAGAACACCATTTAATCGTCTGCCAATAATTTTTTTTGTTGGTTATTAACCTAGGCTTCCGGTCGACTGAATGGCAGATGGGAAAATGTTTGTCGAAGAAGCTTTTTTCTTTTGCAAACTTAGGTTAATGTTGGTTTAAGCGTGTGTAACATAGGTAAAAAATGGTTTAATGCATAATAGTGTTGCTTTTGACTGTAAATATATCCCCTGAAAAAGGCAGACGGTCTATAATAATTTAGAAGTTTGTGAGGAGTTTTTTTTTTTGGAAAATAGTTGTTATTTCACTTAACTGTTCGACAATAAGATATGTGTGAATCCGAAATCTCGTGAACCCCATTATAATGTGATTAGTTATGGTTTTTGCAGCATGAAATATTTGACAAAACATCCTTAAATAAGCTTCGAAATGGTTTGAATTTTCAATTGTGGTTTTCAAAAAATAAAGAGCCTATCAATTTAAATTATTTTGTGCTTCATTGAATCCTCCACAAAAATATACTTCGGAATCTTAATTTATTTGTACGTATCTTAGAGCAGCAGTACTAGCTTTATGACGCATAGCCGCTTAGAGACAACAGAAATGGATCAACAAAACTGCTGGCAATATGGTTTTTTTAAATTGGTTAGTGTTTTAGGTATTGTAATTTGAACATAGTTACCGGTTCTCACACTTTACATAAGCAACTGTCTTTAGCGCCTGCACTATATATCTATATATATAATATACTATATTAGTAATAACGTACGTTAAAAATGGCTCAGTCCTACATAAATCTACTAGTCATATAAATATTAAAACATCATTGACAATGTTGATATATTTATTTATTTTACAAATTGCACAAAATTGGTTTCTGGTTATTTATTAGAACTCCATGACATAGAATCGAGAAAACAGTTTTTTCTGTAACTGACTATTTGTAGTCTAATTTGATTTTGCCAAAAAAATGTAATTTTTTTGTTAATTATTGTTCGCCTCATAATAAATGAATATTGTTTTAAATGTGACATTATTTTTTGTAAATTAAGTTTGTAGTTGATGTATATTTTTGTAATTTAACTGTTTTTTTTTTGTTACATAACACTTTGATATACTTCACATTCACGATATTTTATTTGCGCTAAGTATAATGCCATTAAAAGTTTGACATTTTTAGAAAGGGTTACTGGAAAGGGGACAGAAATAGAAATATTTATAATTTACAAAAGTTTCAGGATTATTTTCATGATTCGTTGATACATTTTTAAATAAATGAAGATAGGAAAAACACAATGTCACATTTAAGAACTGTAGAATTTCTAAATAACTCACAATAATAAAAAGTAGAACCTTAACGTTAAGGTAAGTTTTTGAACTCTCCCATTGGTAAAGTTAGACACATTTGAGAAATGGATTTGCTTCAACATTTTTAAATAAATCTTTTCTAAATAGCCAAAAGGGTTCATTTGGTCGTCAATTTCATTCAAAAGAAATATCAGTGATTTACCATTACGCAAATCTACTAGTTATAACGCCAATTAAATTTAACTTTACCAATGGAAGAGTTCAAAAACTTACCTTAATGTTAAGGTTCTACTTTGTATTATTGTGAGTTATTTAGAAATTCTTAAATGTGATATACCTTTACAGTCTAATTCAAATTATATAAAAACCGTTTTTTTCATTAAAGCGCATTTAGACATTATTTTTAAAGTGTGTCCTTAGCCCTTGTATGTTTATATTTTTTTTGGCGAAATAATTGGTTAAAGTACAATTTGAAGAATTAAAAATGTATTATGGTTTGTATCTGCCGCCTACTCTGTTTCTGTTCATATACTGTGAATTTTGTCAATTTGTTATTAGTTTTATTTCGTTATTTAAGAAATAAATACTGTTTAGGAATAATAAGTGTATTATTTAAAAAATAATATAATTAATAATAATATAATATAATTAAAATTGTTATTATATGCAATGTATTTTTTAGAATTTTGGAAGAACTGTAAATCATAAGCATTTTAATCGCATGATGTCCCATTTATTTTTGATTCATGTGAATAATAAATCACTATTTTTTTATATTCATTATCTTATACCATGTGTAAATTTTGTGAATTCAATATTATTGAAATTGGCATTTTAAAGCGTGGCTGTAATTTCCAAACTAAAATATTCACAAAGAAATACAAAGAGAAGTTTAAGAATAGATGATCAATTCTGTAAATATAATTATACAAAAATAGTTTAATGTGACTTTTTCCAATTTATTGGATATTCTCTACTATTATTTCGTATACTTTTTCATAAATTAACATTAAACCGTTTTAGAGTAACGTTAACTGTAACTTTTTTTAAGTGCCCTATTGTATATGGCGTCTCCGATTTTTCTGAAAATTGGGCACCTTTTTGTACCCTTCGAAAAAGCTTTTTATGCATTATTTCAATTTTTTTCATGTAGCCAATCGGGAGATATCGATTTTTAAAAATTATGAGGATTTTTTTTCAAATAGCTATAACTTGGTGAAAAATGGTCCGATTTTAGTATTTTTTTAATTTCATTGATTGTACTAACCCTTACTTTTTGGAAGTCCATCTTATTAAGGATAATAAAAAACTCTTCGTTTTAACAAAACTTCCAATATTTATTTAAAAATTGCTTTTTTAAAACAGCGAAACAGCTGTCATTGAGTCTTTTAAAAAAGCAATTTTTAAATAAATATTGGAAGTTTTGTTAAAACGAAGAGTTTTTTATTATCCTTTTTTAATTTCGTTTTTTTAGAACTTTTTGAAAAATGTATGCAAATAATTATCCACCATAAATTTGATTGTTTTATTTTTATTTCAAAATTAAAACAAGGATTTTAAAATTGTATTCTTAATTTTTTTTAATTCTTCAAAACACAAATTTTAGGCCTAGTCTCGTAATGGGATAATGATGAGTTTTAATTTTCTTCTTAATTTTTAAATGAATTAAAAATAAATTTTGTAAGAAAAATTTATTTAAGTAGCATGGAAGGTAAAACGCTATAAAAGTAGCAATATTTCGGCTAGCTAGTATTTCTATGTGCGAATAATTTTGTTACATAACTGCGAGGTTTTGAGGTGGGTTCGGTTGGTAGGCATCCAACCCTGTTGGAATGACCCATCGAAAAAAAAAATATCAGGAAAGAAAAGTAGATGCGGTGTGTGGATCTGAGGTGAATAATTGATTATGGATAATACAGGAGAGGTGGGAGTTGCCTTCTTCTCACAAACTAGTTGTCTAATATATGCCTGTAGATCAAAGATCCATAAACAAAGTAAGTGTTTAAATTTTATTTGTCGTGCTTTTTACGAATCAGTTGGTAAAAATCTTAAACTTGGGTCCTTTCAGCCTTGTTTTTAATCGTCAAACGTTTAAGCATTTAAATATTGATGTGTAAAGAATTTTCTTAAAAATAACCTAAAATCTCGAGACCAGTCTCGGTCTCGCCAACCACTGGTTAAAAATACATAGTTCATAATAAGAGGGGTATATAAAGTTGGGTATAAGTGTAGGCATTATTGTCCAAATTTAAGTAAAATATATTTAATTTAAAGAATGAGTGTTTATGAAACAGTTTTATTTATAAAATAATATGTAACAAATTATTTTCTTACATGAACAAATAAAAAAATTACTGTAAGAAACGCCGCTAATCCAAATGGCATCCTGTGTTGTAATAGTAATTAATTTGAAACTGTACACATAGGTATAACATAAAATAATAAAGAGATGATTCTAATATTGCTGCCAAGGATGTACAGATATAGATAGATGTTTAGTATTAAACCCTGCAAAATATGTTTTAATGAATCTGTATATAGATTTCAAATAAAGTTGACAGTTTTTACTTTCGCGAAAAGTACAAATGTTTTTTTAGGTATATAATCTGTCAAAAATAATATAAAACACTATTTACGATCCATGCTAAAGGCTGAGTATGCAGCATATTTGAATATTGAATACTAGCTAAGACTAGAAATTGTATCATCCATCTCTTCTTGAGCACATCTGCGACTTAAGTATGGCTATAAAAAATATGGACATTAGTTCAGATTACTTCAATGAATAAAAGAACAAAAAAGTAAGTATAAATAGCTGTAAAATCGGATGTTACACACCTATATCTATATTGAGAAGATAGGTTTAAAAATGTATCACTATTTTTTTAAAACATTCTCCCTGAAAGTAGTGTTCAAAATTACCTAACTGCTAATGAAGGTTTTGGATTAGGGCGCCTTATATAAAGAGTAATGTCAAATATTTACATTTAGTTAAAAAGGTATTGTACAGTAGAAAAAATTGACATTTACCCTGACGTCACTAACAGCGAACAATAGTAAACACAAACTTTATATAACTCATCCTTTTCTAATGATAGTAGAAACATAAACAATTATGTACACTTGTCTATCAAGTAATGAAATACGTTATTCTCATCTCTAATTTATTATTCGAATGTTGGAAAGAGCCTAGCGCTAAAAACTTTTAAATGGTTGTATTCAAAAGAATTTTATGACAACTGTCATTATTTTGATTCATTGAGTTTTGTTCAAAGCGTTTTATCATTCGCATTTAAATAAATTCTTTAAAATTGGATTTTTTCAAAACCTCTTATTTGTTATTTTTATTTTACGGTAAGTAATAAAATTAATTTCAAACAACAGCTATATTTAGTTATGTATAACACACAAAAATACTGATAAGATTAAACAATAAAAATATTTACGCACACTACAAAGTAATAGTAGCCATTTTTGACTCAAATTAATTTCGTAATGTTTGTAGGTATAACGTCAGAGTAAAGGTCAATTTTTTCTACTTTATGTATAATTTTTTATTCTCTTTTCCAAAATGACCTATGTCTATGTCAAAGCTTAATATTTTATAGTATTATCAAATATTTGTTTTATTTTGTAAATATGTATGAGAATACATATTATTTAAAAAATTTAAAGTTTAATTATATCAATTTAACTTTCAGATGATTGTTCAATATCTTTGTCTTTCTTTTTCTTCTTCTTTTTCTTTTTTTCTGTTTCTTCAGGAACTTCTGGTACTGGTTCGGGGGCAGTTTCTACAGTTTCTTCTTCATTTTCCACCTTCCTTTTTTTCTTTTTCTTTTTTTCTGATTTTCCTTCAACATCTTCTGTTGATGTATTGGCAGCTGAAACACTAAGTTTACGTTTTTTCTCTTCTGAATCTTCAGCTTCTTGTGTATCATTATCTTGTTTAGGTACTGAATAATCTACATAACTATTTAACCACTCTTTTGGAGTATTTTCATTAGGTTTGCCATGTTTATCCAATTGGCCTTTTGCAATAAGAATTTTCTTTTGGCTGGCTCTTGGTCCTAAGCCCCATTTTCTGGGATACAAATCTCTTTCCATAATAACTCTCTTAATTTTGGCAGCTACACCATGATTACAGCAGGCTATGGTAGATGTAGTCATCAAGGCTATAGCCAAAGCTACAGCTTCACCTTTAGTTGTTACTATAACTATTTCTTCATTTAATTCAATTCCATCTTCAAATCTAAGAATACCAGGAATTAAAATTTTAGCTCCATAACACACTGCATTTACTGAACTATCTTTCATGATTATTCTCTTATGTTGGACTAATAGACCTTCTAATGGTTTGATAACTCTTCTAAGATAAGATTCATCTTTGTGATTATCAAATATCCATTGAGCATCTAAAACATCATGTAAGGTGGCTGTGTCATCCATTTCTCCCTAAAATAATAGTTAGGTATAGACAATTTTAATCTCAAACCAAAAAATATAATAGCAATTCATAAATATTTATTATAAGCATGGTATCCATTATTCTTTTAATTTGTCACAAACAATATTTGAAAACAATAGAATAACACCATCAGCTAGCTGTATCAACAATATTTTTTTAAATGTGAATATCAAAACAGCTCAGTATTAAACACATAAAGGAGATATATTTTTCTGTTAATGATTTCTTGTCAGTAAGTTAAATTTAAAAGACAGTAGAATAAAGTTAAACATAAATATGATAATATATTAAGAGCAGTAAGGTCTAAAAAATATGTCACTAAAAAAGTTTAAAAACTGTATTAAAAAATGCTAATTGACTTGGAACCATACCCCTTAAGTGATTACTTTGATAAAATTGTTAATAATTTCACAATGTTATAGTTGTTCGATTGTTTGTTATATTTTTATTATTTTTACATAATTTCATTTGTGTATTTATACAAAAAATGTATCATTACTCATTCCAAAAATTATTATTACCTGAATTCCTGATCTTACTCTTCGTAACTCCAGCATTTGTCCACCTACTCCAGATAATAATCCCAAATGAACACACATAGTACGAATATATGAACCTGCTTCACATTTTACCCAAAAAACACCCATGTTTCTAGTTTCATCATAATCCAGTAATTTACTATCATAAACTGTTCTAACTCTTAATTGTCTTTTTACAGCAGAAATTAAAGGTGGTCTTTGAAACAAGGCACCTTTAAGTTTTTCTAGTGATTGAACTACTTTTTTGAAGTCTACAGCTGAATGAAGTTTAAAAACTGTTACATATTCTTTGCCTGCAGCTTGTTGAGATTTAACCAAACGAGTTGCTCTCTCAATACAAACAATAAGACAACCTAGTGAAAAAAAACAACATTAGTTTGATGCTTATTACAAGCATTAAGTAATTTACCTGTCGTTTTCGGATCAAGAGTTCCTGAATGTCCGGTTTTTTCTACTCTTAAAATTCTCTTGATCCAAGCAACAACTTCATGACTGCTAGGATTACTTGGCTTATCCAGATTTATAAATCCCGATTTAACATATTCTGAAATATCTCTCTTCAAAGGGGATGATCCCGTTGGTATTGGAACATAATGATTAGTTCTTATATTCAAACGATCAAAATATTTCAATAAAAGAGGCCAATTTGAAGCATCAAGCTTAGCTGCTTTTTCGGACGATTCAAGCGAAAAATTATTTTCAGTTTGTATTTTACTTACATCAAGTTGTTTGGATTTTTTCTTTTTAGTTTTTACAGTATCTTCCATGTTTTATTAAATTTACTACCGGAACACGTGTTGTTATTTAAGGTTACCCAAAAGCACACTATAACATTAATCTTTACTATACATTAATAAATGGGAATTGTTTACTGGAGCTAGAAAATATCAAATACTGCTCATTTAACTTGATTTTTATTATAAAAACTATCTTTGTTCTTAAATAAATCAAAAACAAACAACCCTATAAAAACAACAAATAAAATCTCACTCACTAATCAACCACAAACAAGTGATCAAGTGATTGAGAACAAGCTTTAATTCTGTGATCAGATCAGAGTGCCAAATATCACAAAACAAAACAATGTTCGAAACTTTTTTTCTATGGTTCGAAACTTTGGAATGACCAACAAAACGATAGGTGCTTTCTTAGAACCTAATATAGGAATAAATTTTTGGTGTTTACTGTTTAAGATCAAATTTTATAAGAACAATCCATTAAATAAAAACAAACTAATCTCATATTTTATGTGAAGCGAAGAGTGACCAATGTGATCACTGTCAAACGCACAGAACAAAAAAAACGTAGTTTTTAGTTTTTATAAATATGGTGTCTGTTCGATTTATTTCATAATTTATGTAAACAACTACACAAGTAACGTTTATAGAATCTAATAAATTTTGTGCTGTTGTCAAGAACTTCAGTTATACAAAAATATTTTGGACATACATTTTCTTTATGAGGTAACAATACAACAGGGATACTTTTTTCTTAAAGCAAAATGACTACAGCAGCACGTCCAACTTTTGAACCTGCTAGAGGTGGACAAGGAAGAAATGAAAAAGATCTTAGTGCTATTTCCAGACAATACTCAAGTAGAGATTTACCAGGACATACCAAATTAAAGTATAGGCAAGTATCTTTCATTCCACTGATTATATTACATATAAGTTAATAGTAATTCCTAAATTCTATATAATAAATACATAAAATTACTAATATTTATGAATTTTTAGTTAAATATAATAAATACATAAAATTACTAATATTTATGAATTTTTAGTTAAATATCTAAATTCTAACAATTCAATTTTAGGGAACATGGACAAGGAACAGTAGATGAAACAAGAGCTAGAGATTTTAGAAAAGAGCTTGAAGAACGTGAGAGAGAAAAGCGATCAGGAGTAAGAGGAACTGAACATAGTAAAAGGTTAAAATTAGATCAAGTTCCAGCTGCTAGTTTGGATGCAGATGATCCCTTAGATGAAGGAGATTCAGATTCAAGTGAAGATGATGATGATGATACTGAAGCATTACTTGCAGAATTAAATAAAATTAAAAAAGAGAGAGCTATGGATCTTGCAAAGAAAGAAATAGAAAAAAGACAAGAAGAAGAAAGAATACGAATGGAAAATATTTTAAGTGGAAATCCTTTGTTGACACATTATTCAGCAGGTTCAAATAAAACAGATCATAAAGTGAAAAGGAGATGGGATGATGATGTAGTATTTAAAAACTGTGCTAAGTCAGAACCTGAAAAGAAATCAAATGTATTTATAAATGATTCTTTAAGATCAGAATTTCATAAAAAATTTATGGAAAAATATGTTAAATAATTTAGTTATTTGTATTTAATTTTCTGTTTAATAATGCATATCCTATTTTAATTGTCTAAATAAAAATGTATGTGACCAAAAGATAAGTTAATATAACTGGTTTAATTCCATTATATAGTTTATTAAAATGTTCTTCTGTCTTCATGATAATTTTAAAATATTTAGTTTAGATTTTTTTACTTAATAATTTAATGTTTAAGGGAAAAGTAGAGGCACTACCTGTAGTTGTACTTAAAATAATGTCTATAGTTGAAATAAAAAATTCACCTTGAAAATATACTTAGAAAAAAATAATATATTATTTTTTTTAACATTTGAGTTTAGGACAAAAGTTATACAACATGAGAAAGGATAACAATTTACTGGAAAAATAGTGTTGCAGTATAAATATAATTGCACGTCACAGCTGTCAGAACGGGACTATGTTTATGTTGCCAAGCATTTAAAATGCTCTAATAAATGTCATATTTAATTCAAATCATTTACTTATTGCTTCAATGAAGCAGATTGTAAATTTATTTTTATTATTATTCTAAGTTAAAGATTTGATTTTCTGCATTTCTGACTTTCCAATCTTGAAAAAATCTTTAGTATTAACTTCCCGTTGCTGATCAGCTGTATGTCTCTTCAAGAAAATTTAATAATTGTTTTTTCCTATTAAGGACGGGGTATCGCTGTACATCAGAATGGCACCTGCAGACCAAAAGTTTATTCTAACTTTCTCCGTTATTACAACTCAAATCGTTTTATTTTTTTCACTAAATTGCATATAAAGGTCTAACTTAGGTAAGGATTGCATTGATTTTTTGTTAATTTATTGTTTAATATTGAAAAAGAGATGTTGAATGCGAACTATTTTAGACCTTTACATTTGTATAAATAAACAAAAATCTAAATAAATTTTTTTAAAATGAAACTAAACCTTTCCTAAGTTGAACATTTTTCTATCAAATAGCCCAATCAGAATTTTCTAAAGAGATCAGACCTAAGAAATAGTTAGAAACTAAAATCATGCTGCATTTTATTTTTATTTTTTCACTTTGGATCAAAAATGGACGTAGTTAATGACGAAATAATTGTACTTTAGTTTATAACTTTTATCATAGATGGAACTAGGCACTATGTATTTTTTTCTTTTTTTTATTAACGAAGTCAAAAAAATTTTTTGTATTATAAATTAATGTAACGTTTTTTAAATATTTTGCAATATTTACAAAACAATTAATCAATAAAACAAATTAGTAAAATAAAAAAAAGAATACTGATTTGCGGATATTGATTGTCAGCAGACCAGTTATATCATTGTTATATTTTTAAGGAAATTTTAATTATAATATGCTCAGCGTACGGCTGGCCATCTATAGTTATATATGAGGGTAAAAAAAATTATTGTTTGTGTGCCGAGCGATCGCTTACAGAACAAGTGTTTATTATTCCATTTTCCCAGTACAATTAAAGAACCATTAGACACAGAATAAACATCGTTGTAAATAAATATAAAAATTATAAAATTGTTAATAACAAAAAACTGTAAATTCAAAATTCTTGAAAAAAATACCAATTAATGGTGGCCATATACCTAGACACTTCTTGGTCAAATTTTGGAAGAAATCTGGTCACAGGTTTCTGAGAGAAAAAAATGTTAGCGTAAATTTTGTAAACGTGGTATTCTGAATTAAGTAAAAAGAAAAACTGGCATCAAAATATTTTATTTAAAAAATATACTTTTATTATTATTACATTTAAATATTTTCTGGTGGATCTTTATATTTTAATCTTTTGCCTCTCCTGTTTAAAATAACTTCCGGCCCAATGCAATCCTCATAGAATCGTCTCAACTTTTCTACCATATTGTTAAAAAAAGTTTCGTTGAAATTTATATTTTCGGTAAAAAGTGGATTCATATCTCCTGTATAAATAATAAAATGGCATATGTTTTTCTTCTTGTGATGCCGAGTTGTCCTTGTATCTAAAAACAATAATTTGTAATATTCTAAAAAAATTAGTAAAATGAAAAGCCAGTAACAAATCTTACCTGATAATAATAATTGTGGTTTTCCTTCAAGTGAATTTCACTATTTTCAATTTTTAAGCAAGGAACCATACGCTTTTATACGGTCTCTCTCAATGATATTTTTGATGTGACTACTTTTAAAAAATATTTTACTTCAATAAGTTCATCTGAATAAATTAAACCTAAAACATAATAAGTTATTAAACTCTGATATGTATATATAGTTACAATAATTCGTTTACCGTCAGGCGATGCACCTAAAAAACCGTATTTCAAGTCAACAAATAATCCTGAAGGGTTATCATTCGGGTAGTAATAGTGGGTAGTTTGCAGCACTTCATCAAATTTTAAAACATTAGTTTAAATCCAGCAACGTTCTAGAAAACATCATTATTCTTCATAAGTATCTAGTCTCCGAATTTTCGACGCAAGTAAATAGGTATTACAAAATTAATATATATGTAATATATTTTATTAATTTTTTGACACTTACCTAGAACTGATCTAAAAAGAATCACACACAACTATAAACTTATAAAAATAATAAACTTACCCTACCGGTGATTAGGTATATACCTATATATAGAATTAAAAATAAAAATAAAAAATGTTTTTAATAAAAACTAAAGATAAAAGTAATAATTACTATAGAGCACCTATTGATATTACTAAATGTTGATCTACCCTCGTTCTTTCCCGAGATAAAATACAAAATATATTTTGTTGGCTGGCAAGGTCTAAAAATGAGAATTATATTACTGGTTTTTAGCCCTAAAACATGTGTTTTTAGCAGGTAAAATTTTTTCCGATGAATAGAGCAATTTAGTGAAAGGATTCTATTATTATTTCTGTTAGTTTATCCTATTACTAAGAGATGTCTGCACTTCATGGACAAAAAAATCATTGACACATTTTCGTTTCAGATTGCATGGGATACGGGCTCCTTAAAGAGCAGATACAAATAGTTGACAAAATAAACTGTTGTTTATTCTGTTTTTACAATGCCTGACATAACTTGCCTTTGCATGGCAAAGTGTAAAATCATTCTACAACAATTAATATTTTTTTACTTGTCAAACATTTTTTAGAAACTGCTGTAAAAATAATTAATAAAAAAGCATCTATTTTTATTCTTAGCAGAAACTAATCCGTCCCTGTAGAACCAACGTCGTTTTCAACAACCTGTTTAATATCTACCTGCCCACACTACTTCACTTAAGCATGCTTTACTTAGTAGAATCTAGCGAGACTTAATTTACAGACGCTCATTCTTTCGTCTCAGCAAACGCGTAGGAAGGCGTGTTAAGTGGGTAAAAAATAACATGCAGTCTGTGTTGGCTTTTTGTTTATTATTTGTTGCATTATGGAATTTATCTTCGTGTTCACGTTCGGGAATTTATATTGATAATGGACTCGATCAAACGGCGATGGAACGAGTGATGACTCGGGATGAAAAGAAAGAAATGGAGTTGGAAATCTTAAATCTCTTGGGATTACCTAAGAGACCTAGAAAGATCAGTAAAAGTCCTTTAAAAAGGTCAGCACCGAGGTTTCTTCTAGATATTTATAAAACATTGATGGATCAGGATAATGATGAAAATAATAGGGCAAAAAGAAGTTCGGATGTTTATTTAAGTGGTGAGGAACAACATCAGATTGACGAAAGTGATGTTATTATGACTTTTGAAAGTACAAGTAAGTTGAATGTCAGTAAATATATAATTTTAAGTTAACTATAAAGTGTATGCACATTAAAAAAAAACAAATAAAACGGATCATTCCTGAAAAGTAGATTAAGAAAAATTAAGTTAGATAAATTGAATGAAGTGAATTGCCTGAAAATAAGATAACTAATTTATTAATTAATTAATTTAGTAGTGTTTAGAATAGATCATGCATTGAAGTAGTGAGACATAACAATTTTAAAGCCTAAGGGGTAAATACAAATACATTTTTAGATAAGGGTTTAAAATTGCTTACCTCCCAAAATTACTAATAATATTATAGAAATTTTAGCCCCACATTCTGAAACAGCTTTGAAAACTAAATCAAATTATTTTCTTTATAAAAATATGCAAATAGCAAATCTTAATAAATATATGATACCAAATAGATTAAAAAATCAGGCAGGGGTAACTCAAAAGTGATTTAAAAAAAGTACATGATTTCATAATTTTGCACATCTAAATACATTTACAAAATAAATTAGAATCATTTGATAATTAACATGTTATCTAAAATACCTCCTAAATAATGTATAGTTCTAGTTAAAACGCTTTTAGAACAAACAAATATTCATCCAGGTATAATATCAGATATACTGATCTATTAAATGCGAGATTAAATGTATGCATTAGTTAAAATTTTTTGATTATATTATTTATTTTATATTTAAAATGAGGGTCCTACATCTCCAATATTAGTAAATATTGGTGTGGATAATTTAGTAAACAAAATCTTTAATTCTAGTAATACAAAATATTTTATTTTGATATACAGGGTGAGTCATAACTATTGGGACATAGACTAAGGGCAGGTTATTTGGACCAAAATATGGCTATTGGGCCAAATATGCCTTAATATAATGTTGCTGAGAAAAAAGATACAGGGTGTTAAAGTTAATTTTTGTTTTTCGTTTTTTGCTAATAGTTTCCCTGTATATTCATAAATTGATATCAAAATTGGCACAGAGGCATAATCTAATCAAATACCAAACTAATAAACAAAGTTGCAACTAACGTAAGGTTTCCGTTTTGACGATAAATCAAAACTAAACACACTTTTACTTAAAAGAACTCACAAAAACTCAAACTAAATGTTCTACATGGTCTCCTCCGATTTATATGAGTTTTCTAATTCTTTTTATAAAGGATTTTCGGACGTTAAAAAAAATGTTATTCTGTCCCCTTATAAGATTAGCTGCATTTTGAATGTATCTCCAAAGTTCGTCTCGTGTATTAATTTCATTGGCATAAACTAAGGACTTCATATGTCCCTAAAAATAAAAATCTAGCGGGTTGTAATCAGGACTTCTTGGTGGCCATTGAAAATCACTGCCTCTGCCAATCCATCGTTGAGGAAATACGTCATTGAGATGATATCTAACAGCTAATGAAAAATGAGGTGGCGCTCCATCCTGCATAAACCACATTTTTCTTCTTACATCTAGTGACAGATCATCTAAAATATCACTAAGAGTATTTTCCAAAAAGAATAAATAAGAATCTCCATTTAAATTCGGAGGAAGAACATAAGGCTCTAGTAGTTGGTCGCCTATAATGCCACACCAAATATTCAATTTAAACTTATGCTAAAAATGTCTAGCTTTAATAGCAAGCGGGTTTTCTTCTTCTCAATAATGACTATTTCGCCAATTAAAAACCCCTCGTCTGGTAAAAGTTGCTTCGTCGGTGAACATAATATTCTTAATAAAGTGTCTGTCATTGCGATGTTTATTCAGAATACGTTGGCAAAACTGTAACCGTCGTGGAAGATCTGTTGGAAGTAAATTTTGAACAGGAGTGAAGTGATAAGGATGGAGGTTCTCTTTTTTAGAATTCTAATTATAGACGACTGACATACTCCTGTTGCTGCTGATAGATGTCGTAAACTTATTTCAGGATTTTCATCTACTCGAACCAAAAGTTCATCTTCTTGATTAGGTGTGATTTGTTTCGGTCGACCACTCCGATTTTTAGTGTGAAATGACCCAGTTTCACCTAAACTACGATATAATCTTGCAAAAGTTTTGTGATTTGGTTGCCTTCTGTTTGCGTATAACATTCCATACCTTCTGGCTGCCGAGCGACCGCAAAAATTTTCTTGTGCGTATACGCAAATCATATTTCGCATTTCTTCATTAGTAAAATGATTGTGACGAGGCATTTAAATCAAAAAAAGTAATGAATACTTTTAAAAAATGCAACATTACACTACACTGTCAATTTACTCTGAACAAATGACATTTACCAACAACAATTATCTGACAGTCCAAAGCATACTTTTCATAAATGAATAAATATTTGAAATCCTTTTTTAAGACTCTAAGCAGTTCGACTGCGTTTTTATCGAAAACGGTTGAAATTATCATGTTTAAACAAGAGTACCAATTTTACGTAAAAATGATGTTTACGTCATATTTTCTAAAAAAAATTACTAAAAAATTTCATCAGAAAAAGTTTAGACTTAATTTGATCATTAGGAATGATCCACGTGGCGCCCTCTATGACAAAACGTAAAATTGTAAATAAAATACTATTTCTTGTCTAAGATTATGCCAATTTTACCAATTTTGATATCAATTTATAAATATACAGGGAAACTATTAGCAAAAAACGAAAAACAAAAATTAACTTTAACACCCTGTATCTTTTTTCTCATTATATTAACAACATTATATTAAGGCATATTTGGCCCAATAGCCATATTTTGGTCCAAATAACCTGTCCTTAGTCTATGTCCCAATAGTTATGACACCCTATATATGTTATATTTATATAATATGTCGATTGTGGATGATGTGTTAGCTGGTTTTGTAGGTAGAGGGCAACATATACCTCGTTCAGTATAAATGTGGTTGCAAGTCACAGCTGTCAGAACGGGACTGTATTGCCAAGCATTTAAAATAGTATTAGAATCTAGGGTAAATAAGAGGTTTTGACAAAATTGACGGTTTGTTAGATTCTGTGGAATAAAATGAATAAGAAAAGAAATTTCCAAATCGTAATTATATATTTTAAATTATCTTAAGAATGTTTATTTAACTAAAAAATGTTCTCAAGTTTAATATAATTTCCGCACTTACAACAGGTAAGTGATAGGTTATGTTTCCTTTGAACCTACATTTTTAGCAATTTTTTCTATTTCTAAGTGTTTCCACAGAAAAAAACTTTATTTTCGTATTCATTACCATTACCTAGTAAATGTCAAACGAAGTTTTTTAATATCCTTCAATTTATTTGAAGAACATAATTCAATTAATTTTCTACATTTAAAAATTGAAAAAGTTAATGATTCACTACATTAGTCAATATACAAAAAACCAACAAAAACAGATGTAACCATACCATATAATTCAAATCATCCTACAACACATAAATTAGCAGCTTATAATTCTATGATA
The DNA here is from genome assembly GCA_035357415.1 of Ophraella communa. Lineage (NCBI taxonomy): Eukaryota > Metazoa > Arthropoda > Insecta > Coleoptera > Chrysomelidae > Ophraella > Ophraella communa. The sequence goes on along the minus strand of CM068992.1, from coordinate 29,221,148 downwards.
CGTAGAGCATTTTCAATTCCAATGGACAAAACTAACTTTGATAAAGAAATTGATATCATAAAACAAATAGCTGCTACTATTCCTTACATTTGAGAAATAATTAAATACATTAATAAGAAAGCAGAAAAAATGTCTCTACAGCTAATATTTCCTAAACAAACTAAAGAAATTAAAAGTTATAAAAATAGGTATTACATATAGTGGAAATAATTTATTTAGCAACATCAGCATTAATATAATTTAAGACAAAAAATAATTTTGGTACAAAATTTTTAAATGCAAAAATAAAATTACCTAAAATACAAAAATCTGGTGTTTAAAAAATTAAATGTTCAAAATATAGTGCTGTACCTAATTTATCCAGGCTATATCTCTTAAAAGAATAAAGATTCTCCGAGAGATTCTCCAATGGGACGAAAACTGATCTATTCCATTTCCAATACAGTTTAATATGGCGAAGAAAAATGATCCCCTAAATATTTATCCCTTATTTACAACCCCTAGCCTTAAATTTCTTAATAGCATCCTGTACATTTTTTTATAATTTTGAATTTGGTCTTCCATCGTCTATTCAACAAATTTCTCAAAAATAAAATGGGTTCGTAGGTAATCAAGAAAATTTCAGTTTATTTTTTAATTTTGTTCAATTAATCAAGAAAACCTTATAGCTTAAAGGAACAATAAAAATAAATGTAATAAAATTACTATTAACCAATTAATATTTACATTAGATGTTCGAATGGACTAGTTTAATAGGATCATATTAATCAAAATGATAGCAATATATATTTAGGATAAGATACCTACTTACTTATATTGGTATTCATTTTGCAAGTAATTTTTCTCATTTCGTAAAATTAAGCAATAAATAATTAGTAAGTTTTAAACGTAGCGCCAACTAATAACCAATAATGAAGTGTGTTTAAAAGTCAACGTTGTCACAGTTTAGGTACGTTCGTTTCAAGTATTCTCAAAGAACTGGCGGCACAAAACACCGTGTTCTGTGACTAACTGATTGTACCAGTTGACAAGATATATGACTGGAGAGAAAATCGGGTTTATTTGTAATAAACAAACAAGACCCCTATTCTTGACGGTGATAGAATAGAACAGCCAATAGAAAGTGGGCGTGGTTCTATTGAAAATGCCAAAACCGTATTCTTGAAATTCGTTCTCTCACTGTACCGATAGAAGGGTTGCTCCTCGAGAGAACAATTACTTCTATTGGTTATTTTTGAAGGAACCGCTATAACACCAAGAGAAGGTGTTTGGGATTTTTATTTTCGAACCAAAAATAGTATAGAAGTAATTTCTTTCATAAACCAAACACAACCAAACAACAAATTAAACTAACGAAAATGACGGAATATTTTGTTTAGTGTTTTACTCCTTATTTGATAGTGTCAATCAGAGAACAAAAATATCAATATGTTTATCTCTTTTTAATGACAACAAATAAGAGAGAGAGATAAGTTTCTCGATTAATATTAAAGCATATCGACAACATCGCAAATTTTCTACCAATCTTACTGAAACACGTCACTTACCACTTATGACGTATGTAACCATTAAATTTAAATTTCAAAAGCCGGTTATGGCTAGAGGATTAATTTTATAAAAAATTTATTTGTACAGTTGAACCACTAAAAACCTATTTTGTAAAATGCAAATATAAAAAAAAATCAATAAACTAGTCCATTGTAGTCCACCTGCTGCAACACACATTTCGAATCTTGCCAGAAGATTTCTTGTATGTACATGTGGCTTGAATCATTGCAGGGGTAATTTGGCAACATGCTTGTTTTAGATTTTCTTTTAATTCTTCCACATTTTGCGGTTTTGATTGATTAACAATATCTTTTATCGCTCCCCAAAAGAAATAGTCAAGAGACGAAAAGTCAGGTGGGCGTGCCCCATCATTCTTGCAATAAAATAAAGACGTCTTTGGTCATCACCATGTTGTAATCCTTGAACTAAGTGCACTTAAAAATGAGGGTAATTAAAATATTTTAAAATTCTATCAACCGAACTTCTTGAAATACCATTTTCATTGGCGAGGGTTCTAATAGACACCTTGGATTAAAATTTACATATGCTATTAAATTCATTAATTAATTTTGGTCACATCTTATTGTGCGTTAAATTGTACCCCGTTTATTATGTGGAAAATGTTCAAATATTGTGACTTCATTAAAAGATATTTTCTGTGAATTTTTGCAAACGCATTTGGAAAATAATAATGTCTGCCTACGAAGCCCAAATTTAGAAAAACAAAAGTTAGGTATTATTAACAAAAATTAAAAACCAAAAGTTCTGCAATTCGAACATCAAATGAAAATAACATTAATTAGTTAATTGTTATTTTTATTATATTTATTTTTATGGTTCCTTTAAGCTTTACGGCTTTCTTGATTAATTTAACAGAAATAAAAAATAAACTGATATTTTGTTGATTACCTACGAAACCATTTTATTTTTGAAAAATTTGTTGAATACACAATGGAAGACCAAATCCAAAATTATAAAAAATTGTACATGGTGCCATATAGAAATTTAAAGTTAAGGGTTGTAACTAAGGAATGAATATTTAGGGGTTAATTTTTTCTACGCCATATTAAACTGTATAAAATGGAAAAGATCAGTTTTTGTCCCATTCGAAAATCTTATATATATAGCCTGGATAAATTAGTCTGGGACACCCGGTATAAAAGTCAAACAATAAAATAATTGAAGTAAGATACAATGAACGCTTAAGAGCAAATAGATTACAACTATACAAAACTATGCAAAACACCTATTTGAACAGACGACTCTCTCACAAAATGACATTGAAATACTACACATTTATGATAAACAAAATTTAATTTTTCTTGAACTGAAAATAAAAAGACATCTACCAGATCAGCAAATTAAAGTTGTTAATGAACAGATAAATCTTGGAAGTTCTGCATTGTTTACTTTGAGCATTCAGTTTACATATGTATTGTTATGGTATGCTCTTTAGATAACTTTTAAATTTCGAATTTATTTGAATTAATTCTCAGGATGTTAGGGTTCTGGATTTAAACTCAAATTTATTTTAATTTTTGTACTGGAAAATTATTTAAACAAATTTCTATCTAGACAAATACCTAACTACTTATCTAACCCTATTATCTTAACTACCTTAATTAACTTAACTAACCTTATCTACACTTATTGTCCTTCACTCTTGTTTTCTTTATATTTGTTCTTTCTCTTGTAATGCAGTTATTGTCCTTTTTCCTTTGTCGTCCAGTTGTTGTCCTCGTCTTTTATCCTCGAGTTGTTTATTCTAAATGGTTTTTATTTTATGTTATTACGTCCGTTGCACAACTAATCAGTAAAATGTATTAATTTTTCTTTATAAATTTTTGTTGATGTTTGTATTTAATAATTTAACTGATTTCTTCTAATTTATAATTTCAATAAACTTTGTTTTTTGCCTTTTTATATGTATAAATTAACTTTTTATCTTTGACTTTTCTTTCAATTCACTTTCTGTCAAAAAAAAAACCCTCCTCAACTCGCAACGAATCTTCCTCATCACTATCTCCGTCACTTCTTGTCTATACTTAAAACTAATACAATTTTCAAAACATTACATAAATTTTATTAAAACTAGCATCCTATGTTTGACATAACTTTCAAATTTTGACGTTTCCGAAAAACTAACATTCTATGGTTGACATAAACTTCAAATTTTGACGTTTCCGAAAAACTAACATCCTATGTTTGACATAAACTTCAAATTCTGATGTTTCGGATAAACTTCACTCAAAATAAATTTTGACACATAAAATTATTATTATTTTTTTTTCTTTTTTTTTTAGTAAAATAGAATTCACCAAATTAATAATTTCATAAATTTCATATTTAATTATTTTTTACTCGAAACAAACCATATCAGTATATACCCATGTAAGGCATAAATGTAATGTTAAGTATTTAATTAATAACCCCTTAGGGCTAACAACATCTAGGGTTTAATATTGTTATGTCATTACTTTATTACTTGGTCTAGTCTACTCAATCACCTTTACATAGGTATCTCATAAAACAAAATGTATCTTCAATATCCAAATCTGACAATTATGATTTATTAAAATTATTATCATTGATTAAAAAATATCAGTTTTTTTACCATGTGTTTTATTAAAATACTTTAAATTGAAAACCAAAAAAGAGCAGCTTGCAATTATTTTCTTTAAATTTGCAAAACCAAATATTTACCAGTTTTTTCTTTAAATAGAATTGGAAATTTAAGATCACAGTGGGTACTATTTTAAGCAGTGTTTGTTTATCTACCATAAAAAAATCGCTTATATTGTATATTTCCCTTACTTTAAATGTTTCTAACGATCTTATTAAACAATCTTTTGATGTAATTTTTATATATTGTACAAAATGTTTCTTACTACAATTAATATGTTCGTTGCTATACAGAATCAATACATAATTGTTTATAACAGAAACAATAGTACAGGTCTACCAAAAATATTTCAATTGACTTGACCAATTTTTATAAAAAGGTAAACATTGCCTTTATTGATCATTTTGACAACGTTATAAATATATTTCTCAAATAATGATAAAAACAAAAACAATGTAGATTATCTAAATTAAATGAATGATGGCGTCCTTATAGACCGAAACTAGTGTTGCTGCTAACAACATTTGTTGAAGTATTAAATAAAAAATCTGTGACATTAACTTTTTTCTTCTACTATTGTCGAGTTATATTGGAGAAATCGTTGATTTACTTCGTTTATTCCTAATCAGTTTACAATCACTATCACTAATCCAAAAATATCACTCTTATATAAAATAAATTACAAAAAAAAAATGTAATTTAATTTGAAATAATATAAATAATATTATATAACTTATACATTTACCATTTAAATACATTTTTTTACAACATAATATAATCCAAATCCTTAAATACAAATAACAAATTCATTCACTGTCAGTTTCGGAGTCTGATTTTTCTTGTGCCTCTCCTACTTTTACTGGCAATTCGGGCTCTTTAAAAAATTGTATTACCTCCGGAGGATAAGATCTAAATTCCTTTATTCCATTTTTTCTAAAACTTGTTATGTAAGGATCAGATGAAATCAATAGGTTGTGGAAAATATCTTCCATGTTTTGGGTCCGTGAAAACTTTCTGGAAAAGGATTCTCTATATTTCTTAATGTCTTTATTTCTACTTTCTTGGGCTTCTACTCCAAGCTGACCTATAGGTAAAATTGCCGTTGAAATAATATCAGAACTATGGAGTAAAATCTTGTGCACAATATTTTTAATTTGTTCTCTACCATTGTTGTAACTTTACTTTTTCTTAATCTTGAATAAAAAACTCAAAACATTTATTATAAAGACAAAATATGAAAATTGCCCCTCTTGCTTAAATATTGACTTTAGTAATTTTTGAGTATTGGTAGATAATAAAAAAATTAATATTTCAAAAAGGGGCAAACTATTTAAACTGGATAAGAATATACACACCCTTAGCCAAAATTTCCCGAAAAGATTCTTAGGTGCGAAGACATTCCACCCTACTTTTCTCTTTAGTGAAATAAATATAAACATTTATTTTGTAATTTTTTGCCTTATGTCTATATATTTACGTGTATCTAATTTCGCTATTAATCTTCGACCCTGTATATGGTACTAAAATTATCTACTTACCACTAGTAGTTGCCTCCATAATTCACGAAACGAACTTAACACTGCAACTATCTTCAAATTTGGCTCAAATATAAGGAAATTTTACTGCACACTTGAATTAAATATCCCTGCTTTCAACTAACATCAACTTTAGACAGATCCACACCGTTCATTGTTACCACTACCTGGAAAAGAGTTGGTATTCGGACATCCCCACCTTTTATGCGTTATGTTGTGACAGAATTGCCTGGGAAACCCTAATTTAATATTTTGGAATTTTGGCCACGAATTTCTCAAAAGTCGCCTGTGTGCGGCGGTCCGTCACATACTCTCCTTTTACTCTACCAGTTAGAAAAATTCTTTTCTCCTAACCATACTCTCCACTACCATATTTTACCAATACATCGCCTCCCCGAGTTTTTCCTCCAAGTTCTTCAGCACTTCTTCATTCTTCTAGCATCTAAACGCTTGTCCTACATCATCCTCCACTTTACACCTTTCACACACTCCAGTCTCTCTTTTCCCAATCTTGCGAAGATGTCCTGCTCATGACCCATGCCCAGTTAACACCTGTGTCAAGAAGTATTTCACTTCTCCGAATTTCCTATTCATCCATTCTCTCCTACTTCCAATTGCTCTTTTTAGCGCACCTTCATACTTCTTCCACCTTATTTCTATTTCCTCCTCCATCTAATCCATAAGTTCCTTTCTCATCGCGCCCTTCCTCTGTAGACTCCTTGTTCAAGCCATCACATCCAATGGGTAGGATCTTTGGCAGCACCGTTGCTGCTAAACCTTCCACTGTACGGTACCCTTACACTACCCTCAGCAAAATTCCTCTCTGAACCCTCTGTAGTGGTTTAATCCTTGCATGTACTCCCACTCTTTCACCTCAAACTTCCGCCCCGTACAGCATACTCTACTTAATGTAAATATACTTATCACCTTTATATAAAGAGAAAAATCTCAATGCGAAATACATGGTTAAGGTGTCTTTCTAACGGCATATCTTCGAAACAAAGTTCAATTTGTCTTTTGGACAACCGAAAAATGATACATACACTGTTTGCGATGCTGGAGATAATTCTGAGGAGCATTACGAAAACTGGAAATTTGCATTTAATTCCAAAGACCATGCTGAAGTTGTCCACATCTAAGGCTTTTTATTTGAGGCAAAGAACCCCACACAAATCTTATGGGAATTGGCTCCCGGTCAAATTGGCTGAAATTTGGATATGTTGTTCGTTTCGGCATCCTGAGCAAAAGTCTCAATGTGCACAAAGCTCAAAACGGCGATCTCCCGGCAGTTTAGTATTTGCTACGTTGAGCAAAAAGTACCCTCTTATATTTTTGGAGGGACTAAATTCGAATTCAATGTCAATATGACAATATTGGCAGTTGGCAGGTGTCAATTAGTTGTCAACTAGCTGTCAAATAGCAAGAAATAATCAAAATCGATAAAATCCACATGTAAATGTAGGTTTTTGAGGTTGCTGAGTCCAAAACTGATGTCCAAAAGACGATGTAGACAGTTGACAACTGTCAACTATCTGTCAAACCACCACATTATTTCTACCATCGGCGTTAGCGTTACCCGATGTACACCACTTGGAGGTCTCGCGATCGGGTTTTGCCCTGAAAAGGGCAAGGGCCGATTATTTTAACGGAAAATATGATCTAATATATACGAGTTCAGTTATCGTGGACGGTTTCTTGCATCTCGAACAGTATCGACTACAGTAGTTGATGGATAACGAATTTTAGCTTCGTGCCTTGCATATCATAAGAACCATAGGACACTCGCAACATCGGAGCAACTACTAACAGTACGAGCACCAGATGGACAAGTACACTAATAACCGTGTCATTTCATGGGCGGGGTTTTGGGGGTTCGTCCTAATTTTTTTTTGACTTACTTTTTTGTTTGAATTGCTATCAAAAAGCTTTTAAATATTTTTTTGTAAAGAATTTTTTAAGACAGAATACTTCAAAACTTGTTTTGCGATATAAACTAGGGCCAAAATTTCGAAAAAAATATTTTTAAATGTATGTGGATATCTTGATAACAATACCAACATACTTTTTAAAATCAAAATTTTCGTAATTTACATACAAATAATAAATTAAAATGATAAAATGAAATGGCAAAATATAAAAAATAGTATAAACGACTTATTTCATATGGCTGTTGTGAAACTCGTCCTTTAAAAAACTCATCGCTTCGCGATTCGTTTCTTAAACTTGAACTCGTGTCACAACAGAAAGCCATATTATTAGTAAAGAATAGTTTAGAGGAGACCTTATCATACAATCTGTGTTGTGAACATAAAATTGAGTTTAACACCCTGTATGCCTACAAGCCTATTTTTAGTTACTTTCCTCCACTTACTAAAATTGTTTTTACACGGTCAATACTTTAATTCGGTGTATAGTTTTACTCTTTTATAAACTATAATTATGTAGTAGACTAAACATTTGTTATTTATATATTCATTGTAGTACAAAATGATTTTATAACTTGTTAATTTCTATTTTTAAACTCATATATTTCATTTTCCATCACATTTTTGAAGATTTTTTTTAATAAAACAATATTTTTTATTGTAAACAGAAATAAACTAGCAAAACATAGTATTGAATACACGATTTTGAAACGTGATTGTAATTAAATTGTTATGCATAAAATTTCAATTTCTTAAAACAACGTAATATATTATTTGTTTCTGCAAATATATGATGTTGATAATTTGAAGTGTATGAGAAAAATGTCATTTTTCTTATTATAAACTTATAAATTCGCTTGTCTTGTAATTGTATTAGTAAGATTCCCATTATAAGCTCTTGAAGGGTGTATATCCAATTGCAAATAATATTAGAGAAATATACAATGTCAAAATAGTATATTAAACAACGCATTTCATATGGAATTCTGTTATGATAAGTTTTTTAAAGAACGAGTGTCACGGATAAGCAGTTAAATTTACAAATTAATTACATTTGTTTAAATCTTTTGCAAGTTATAATAACTCACAACAGCCATATGAAATAAGTTGTTTATAATATTTTTTAGATTTTGCCATTTTACCATTTTTTAAATTAATTTATTATTTTTATGTAATTACGAAAATTTTTATTTTAAAAAGTATGTCGGTAGCACTGTGTAATTTATAACATTTGACAGTTTTGAAATTTAAATTATCAAATGTTAATGTTTTAATAGTTATTTTTAAGGCACGCATATGAAGGTTTGCGGAATAAGTGAAGCGAATTCTGCAATTCACATGATTACCTTAAAAGGTACTTTTAACACGTATACCATACAATATTTTTTCTACAAACGTTCAAATAAAGTTATTGCACAAATTGTACTAATAATGTTAATAAATAAAATCTAAATATTTTGACGTTTGCTTTCAAAATCTGACAATACACTTTTGACAGCAGTGCCATAAACATTTTAAGGCCCTCAGTGCCATAAAGTGATTTTAAGGCTCATCCTTCAAACGGTTGCGAACTTAAAATATCAGGGGGATGCAAGCGGTTAAAAATTTCAAAGTTAACGAAGGCGTGTCAGTTGAGTATTTATCCCTTTTCCACTTATTTTGCCGTTAGAGTGAGAAACTCTCGGATTCTGGGGTTACAGAGCACAGGTCAGGATTTATTTAGATTTGTTTCGTTAATAGTACTCTGTGGAATTTTTTATATTGTTTATAGATATTTTTCGTGATTGTGTATTGTGTTGTGTTTTTTAAAGACGTTTTGCAGACATTTAGAAATGGATAAGGTGCAAAAGAAAAAAGTAACTTTTTATCGCAGAGGAAATAAGGTCCATCTAAGATTAAGTACAAAGATACTAAAGCGTAAACATTTTCCTTTAAAAAAAGAGGTAAAAAATATGACGCCTGAAGAAGGTATTAAAACCAAAAAAAATTCCTTTTGGAAAAAGGATGGCATTAATAAAATGCATAACTGGTATTATCAGGTACAAGGACAATTGCAAATTCCCAGAAGGTCTTGTTGTGTACTTGCGGTTTGAACACCTCACGGTTTAAAAACCGAAACTATATTTCATAAGCCTGAATTCTGGGCAAGAAGCATGAAACCAGTTCTTTGCAAATTTTACTTTGATTGTATTTTACCTGAAATTATTGATTAAAGAAAATTTAGAAATATGCCTATTAGAGAACCGCAATATATTCTAAAGGCAAAAAAAACAAAATAAGAGGAAACGGAAAGAAAAACCTCAGATGTAGATAATCAAAATAATAAAAATACCTAATTTTTAACAATTTTTCCCTTAATAATAGCAACGTTAAAAAAAATCATTATTTTGTTTCTATAAATCCCTAGCAACACCTTTTCTCTTGTAGCCTCAACAAGCAGTTTTAAATAATTTTAAAAAATAAAGGTACAATTAGCCACGAGCAAAACCTCTGTTTTTGCTTAAATATTCAGCCGTAGGAAGGCCCTTAAGGCACTCAGTGCCTTAAAGTGACATTTTTAGGGCTTCTATGGAGTGCTAAAAATGGAATTTTTAATACGTTTGTAGAAAAAATATTTTAAAATGAATAATATATCAATAATAATATATATTATATAGGTAAAAGATGATATTCATATTCACTAATACTTTTTTAAAGAACAATATACATTACGATACGGAAATGCGTTTTATAATGAAGATTTTTATAAGTTCATAATATAAAAAAGTATTTTAATGTTCACGTTCTTAAAAATAATAATCATATGGTTAATATTTTCAAGCCTTATTATCCCTAATAAAAAAATATTAAAAATATATGGTTATGCAATTAAAAGTAATTTAATTATAGAGTAAGAAATCACATCTTTTATTAAAAAACTATGTATTTACAATTTTAAAAAAGTATTCAGTCAATCTTCTTCTGGGTCAGTTGGAGGGCTATTCTGGCAGTTATCTCCACTACATGTTCTATATGTTGCATTACAAAAGAGCCCGACTCTTCGGCAACCGCAAGACGCTCCGCAAACTTTTTTGCGATTGCAAAAAAACACTTTCAGTAAACCTTGGGGCACTTATGAAACACATCGATTTAAAAAAAAATTGATATCCCTTGCTTTTAATTGTAACTCAATCACTTTACTTGCGAAAGACTTTCAACACTGCGATCATTATTTCAAGCACTATAAAAAAGGTTCTCAGAAAACTGCTTTTATCTTCAATATCTCGCTTGCTATTATACTTAGAGTATTCAATAAAACATAATTTTGTTTATTTTTTTCATTAATTGCTACAATTTTGTTTATTATGATATTATTGTTATAATGCATGAATGTATGAATGAGTTAGGGGTGATGATTACACTGCGACCCATAGGATTTATTGTGTCCCCCCTTACTTGCCATGTTCTGATGTTTTTTCAGATTTATAGCAGCTCTTCGAGTCCTATTTTCCTGAGGAAGTTTAGGACATCGTCGGGCTTCAAATCAGGTAGATCCCCTTCCTCTATTTCATGTGCTCCTAGGTATCTAGCCCTAGAATTTTGCAAGGCAGGACATTCTGAGAGTATATGTATTGAGGTTTCATCCTCTTCATCACAGAATCTGCACTTTGCTTCATCTGCTAACCCTAGTTTCTTCATGTGGCTTCTTAACCGGCAATGCCCGGTTAATATTCCCGTTAGAATACGGAGCCTTTTTTACTGAGGTTGAGGCAGCTAAGAGATCTCTTCTGGTCATAGTTCCCCAGTAGTATCTTAGATTGCCTCAATCCTTCCAGCTGATTCCAGTACTCGGATTTTTCTTTCTCCATTTCCTCCCTTAGTTTTCCTAAGATTACTCTACTGCTGATCCCACAAGATGGTTCTGGTCCCAAATGTGGGGTTTCAGCTCCTTTTTTTGCCAGCTTATCTGCTGTTTCATTCCCCTCTATTCCTATGTGTCCCGGGACCCATAGGAGGGTGACAGTGTTCTTCTGGCCTAGTTCATTTAGTTTGCCTAGGCATTCCCAAACCATCTTCGAACTGATTATATTTGAACTCAGCGCTTTGATGGCTGCTTGACTATCCGACATGATCACAATCTCTTGTCTGCGATAGTTTCTTCCAATATTGAATTCCACACATCTTTCGATGGCGCGGACTTCTGCTTGAAAGATGCTCGGGTATGTGCCCAAGCTTTCTGAGTATTTGGCTCTCGGTCCAAAAACTCCTATCCCAGTTCCCTCGTCTAGCTTGGAACCGTCCGTATACCACTTTATGGTATTCTGGTTTAAATTCTGTATGGTGTCTTCATCCCATTCAGATTTATTACTCAACTTTGTGATGAATTTTTTCACAAAGTTGAATTTGTTTGGCATATCATCTTGGGGCATTTCCCAAGTTTGATCAAAGTGAAGTGATCGAGGTTTTTCCCTGATAATTCCTTCTTTGATCATTCTATATATTGTTTTCTTCCTTACACTTTCTAGCAGAATGTGCAGTGGGGTCAAGTTTAAAATCACCTCCATTGCAGCAGTGGGGCAAGTTCCCATTGCTCCAGTGATACATGAACAGGCTAGTCTCTGAATTTTCGAGAGGTTTTTCCTCGTCGTATTCAGATTAGCCCTTACGGCCCAAGCCACTGCCCCATATGTGATTAATGGTCTCACTATTGCTGTGTACATCCATTGCAGGATACGTGGGTTACATCCCCAGTTCTTCCCTGCAATGTTCAAAATGCATACTTTTTGGGATATTTGCAAAAAATCGAGTTTTCGTTCGCCAATAACTTGAACATTTTTAATTTTTCGAACAAACTTAATAGAACAACTTTTGCTTAGAATTGAGTCTTTTATCGATCTCCAAGGTTATTTTGATCAAAAAAATGTCCACTAACGAGAAGTGGTGGCAACCACCCCCAGGGTTAGAGCCGAGGTCGGATTAATATCACTTTTGAAGTTAAGGGTAAGATAAGCTCAATTCTAAAATTTTATTTAAATCGGTTAACAGTAAAAGTTTTCGGACTTATAGTATGTACAAAAAGTACGAGGAGTAATAAACCCTAATTAAGTATGCAAAACCTTTACAGAGAGCACCATGAAATTTTTGATAAATCTCTTACTTTAAATTACATTTCTTCCGTAAATCTAAAAACCAGGTAGATCGACCCCGTATTTGTTTCAGTTGTAGCAAAGTTTAGGGTTTCTTCATTGTTAAAGGATTAGCACATAAGCAATAACGCAATGCAGTGGTGTGTATTTTGGGAAAAAATACGTTTTAAATTATAATATAATAAAAAATGAAAAGAAATAATTATTGGAATACATTTATTACTTACATTTTATTCTATATCCGACTCGGAAGAGGAAGAATCGTTGTTGACATTAATAATAATAGGGTCGATTAAATCATCACAAATATTGTCAATTTTCCACATACTTGCCTCTACTTTGACAACATGCTCGATACAGTTTGTCCAATTTTCCTTACTAACATGACTTACAGCACTCTCAAATAATTTCACAACATCGTTTATTTTAAAAGTAGTATTTTTTTTCCAACTTCCCCCTTTACCTGAGCCCATATTAATTCTATGGGATTAAGGGGGAAGTCGAAGAACTGATATACCACGAGAAGAAGCCATTTCTTCTACAATGTAGGTTTTGTATTTATTCTTGTTCATTTTTGCAATTCTGTAAAGTTCTTTCCTTAGTGGATCTTTTGGAAACTTAATATTTTTCGAAATAAGCCACTCCAAAAGCTCTGCTTTACGCTAACGACTTGTGGGCAATGCTTCTCGTAACCATGAATGGTAATTTGCGTTGTCCATAACAATAACAGCCCCTTTTGGAATCAGATCCAACATTTGAACAAACCATTCCTCGAAGACATCCTCATTCATATCTTCGTGATAGTCCCCCGTGCGTTTTGAAATAAAAGTTAATGATCCACCATCAACAAAACCTTCAGAACTTCCAACATGGACAATGATAAGTCTTTTTCCTTTTCCAGATGGTGGCTGCAAACCTAACGACAAACCTTCCACGAATGCCTGCCTTCTGCTTTTAATGTTTTCATCTTGCCAAGATTTGGAAACTGTATATCCAGCATTTATCCATGTTTCGTCTAAGTAGAAGATTTTCAAATTTTGTTCTCTGGCATGTCGAATGCTTCTTAAATAGTCTCTTCTCCAAAAAACTATTTCCGGTTTATCTATCAAGAGAGATTTTCTATTATGTTTTGTATATCTGAAACCCACATCTATCAAAAGTTTGCATAATGTCATTCTGGAGAATTTTGTATAGTCGGTATCTTCTTGCACTGATGTCATAATTTTGTCAAGTGTTGGAATTTCCTTTTGTAAGTAAAATCCATGGACTTTACGCCTTAGTCTTTGTTTTAATGACTCATCGATCTCAATTGATTTTCGGCCTGAAGGAGCCGAAACACTTGGATCCTTGTTTTTCAATGATATATAACAATTCTATATCAGAGTTTCTTCATTCAAAGATAATGGACCTGTTTTTGGTCGTTTAGATGGTCCTTGCACAATTAACATTCAACAAATGTTTTAAATATATTCCAACTGTTTATTATGAAAACCATACAACTTTACTCAGAGAACTAATACTAAGTACTGATTTAATGTATACCTACTTTCTTTTAAAATAATATTCCCGATAATGTTTCTAAGAAAACTGGGTTGTTTGGAAAATCCCTCTCAATAATCGAATAATCTGTAAATAGGTGTAATCGTATTAAGCCTTTTACAGTAGGCCACTTCTCAGTTAAAATTTCTGAGAAAAATTTCCCAAACACTACATATAGGAGTAATACAAATAAAAAATATTCATTTTGCTGCTTTGAATTTAATAAAAATTGTAACGATATCTTGCTATCTTGACTTTAATTAATTTTTTAAAAATATATTTCATTGTAATTTATTTGTGACAATATTCAAAGTTTGAATTAATCTTCTTACAAAAAGAACAAAAATATATAAAATAATTATTGTTACAGATTGGTTCATTTTCTATTATGAATAAACTGTGTTGCCTTTCTTTATCAAACTTACTAAAATTTATGTACCTCTAGCACTTTTTTTTATTAAAATTACTACATCCCGTTACCTCTGACCTAAATCGTATATTCTTTAGCATAACTGCAACTCATTCGTTCAATACAAAATGTATCTTACGGTATACCCTCTTAAAATATATTTTGGTACGTCTATGAAATCTACTTAAATGATTGATTTATTACTCCTTGTCCTTTCTATATAGACTATATAAAGCTTCAATGACTGTACTATATAAATTTTTTGACTGGTAGAGAAAATAACAACTTTTATAGATTTAATACAACAGGTGTTTGCGTCGACTGTCGACTTATTATCTTACACTAGTGCCGTGGCGATAACTCTTTTTGTACCATGTATTATTAAGGTTTTGTCTTATTAAAATAAGGAAAAGTATAACCTTAAGCAAGTGTGTGCGATAACTGCCTAATTTGTCTTGTAAAAAATTCTTTATTATGTCTGCATGTCCTTATCGCTAATCTACCATAAAACTTCAAAGCTGCATACAGTTCTATAATTTTTGCGTTTTGTTTTATTTCAGATAATCACGTTGCAAGTGTGAGGCACGAAAGAGGAAAAAGACTGTGGTTTAACGTAAGCGACGTGCCTGTAGCAGAAGATGTAGTTGGAGCTGAATTACGAATTTATAAAAGTACTGGAAAAGGTTCTAAAAACCCCCATATGACATACACCATAACAGCTTATCAACTTATAAGAACCGATGAGGGGTAAGTTTGACATTGCATAATCCTAATCCGTTGCATTAACCTACTTTAGATATCTATATTGTAATGTGTATAAAGTTGGCACTCCATTTTTTGAAATTCGCTATTCTGAACATTGTACCAGTTTGTACTCAAATTGTACTACAAATCCTAAAATATTATGCACAAATCCAAAAATAAAATGAAAACAGTAATTAACTCCCAAAAATCAAGAAAATAAAATAAATAAAACACACCATCAACAAAAGTTTTTTGGGATAATTTGGTTTGACATGGCGTCACTTACGTCACTACTTTCCCAGTCCATTCTAGATTTTTCTATTCTTTTGTAGCTAAATCCGCTACATTCAAATTGGAGGGTATCCAGTGCCATTGCGATGGATTTGCATTTTTCAGTATTTTTTTCTATCCTGCAAGCAACAAAAATTGAAAAACGACTAGTTTCCGACCTAATTTGTTTTAAAACAATTTGGAATCAATCCAGAAAAAAATAGTTTAGCCAACCTTGTAGCTAATATTGCCCCCTGCAACTTCATTTTTGGGACTGTTTGTTGAGTTAAAGGACCTACTTTAAATTTGTCAATAGCATTAACAGAAACAACGGTGTTTCAAAGTCAAATTTAACTGGCATGGTGTCTAATGGTTGGTTTAAGGAAGCCAGTGAAATGTTTTCTAAGATCCTTAGATGACCAACCAAATCAGCAGGTCTTAAGTTTTTTGTCTGTTGCAGTCGTAAGGCTCCAGCTGCAGCCTTCCTCATATTGCAATATTGCAGCGGAGGTAGACCAAGCAACACTTCTAAGACTGCTGTGGGGCACGTTGTCGTTGCCCCTGTGATTCCCAGAAAAGCCAGCCGTTGCACTTTCTGCAACTTAGCACAGGCCGTTGATTGCTCAATTTTTGGCCACCACACTAATGAAGCATAGGTGATCATGATTGGTACGACCAGAAGATCATTTTCGCTTTCAAGATCCAAATTTTCCCAAATGTCCTGCAGCAAGTCCACTAAAACTTTTTATAAGATTTTTTCCTTATAAGTAAAGGACTGTAGTATTGTAGTATTTTATTAATTAGACAGTTTAACTTTGATTTTATTTATAATTTTAAATCAAATTTTAAATTGTTGTGGATGTCCGTATTTGATGTGTTCTAGTGTGTTTTGATGATCTCTCTTGGGAAATATTTAACTTGACATTTAGCTCTGAAGATGGCCTATTTTATGGTTGAAAGCGCTTAGCTATGAAATTTTAAATTATTAATATACACACTTAAAAATAGAAGTTTACCTCTTTTTCTCCACTTTTTCCTTATAATTGTTCCAAGTTAGTTTTGGATCCAAGATCACTCCTAGATATTTTTCCTCCTTGGAAAATTCTAGTTTCATATTGTTCATGGTTGGAGCGGTTAGAGAATATCTGCATTTCCTGGTGAACGGCATAAAAATTGTTTTGCCTGGATTGACTTTAAGACCTTCCTTCTGGTACCAATTCTCTATCATGCTTGCCCCTAATAGTTACGACCAGGTCATCTGCATACCCTTGAATCGTAAAATCAGAGTTAAGCAGCTTTGACACAAAGTCCTCGACGACCAAGGACCACAGCAGACGCGATAATACTCCTCCTTGAGGACATCCTTTTGCAACAGCCACGGTCACCGACTCTCCTCCTATATTAGCTGTAATAATTCTGGATCTTAATATTTATTCTATCCATTTTACTAGTGAGGACTCCATGTTTCTCATTTCGAGTGCTCTTTTGATGGATATAAACGAGGGGTTATCAAAAGCACCCTTTATGTAAATAAAAACGTAAAGGGCCATCTCTTTAGCCACTAGTGTCTTTTCTATGCTTTCAGTTAAGCATTGTAGAACACTTATAGTGGATTTGCCTGTTTAATAGGCAAACTATCTTTTGTAAAGCGATAATCTCGCAAGATAATGATCTATTAGTTTCTCCATAGTCTCCTGTCTTGGGTATAAAAGCCATATTTCCCTCCCTCCAGGCCTTGGGTATGTATCCGAGAATCAGCCGTTGTAAATAGGACTGTAGCTTATCCAACCCATTTTGGAGTAAGGCTGGAAAAATTCCGTCCTTACCCGGCCATTTAAAAAGTTTGAAGCTTTTAATTGCCCATTTAATTTTGTTAATCGTAATTATTTTATCCACCAGATATCTATTCAACCTGTTGAGTCTACTACAAGACTCTTTTGGTTGAGAGCTTGGTGGATTGACTGAGATCCAGGAAAGTAAGTCTGTAATAGCACTCTAAAACTTTCTGTTTAGTCTTCAGTATATTCTCCGTTTGACTTTTTAAGTAAGCCGAACCCGTTAGTGTGGTCTTTTGAGAGTACTCTTTGTAGACGCTGTGCTGGGGCTAATTCCCTTATCCCTTCTCACAATTTCCTCCAAGATGACGTCTTTGACCTTTCTTTATTGTACTCAGTCAGAGCTGTCGTCCTCCCAGGTTCCTATACTTTTAGCTCTGTTGAGGCGCTGCCTAGCTATTCTGAGTTTGGCTAGCTCTTTGTTCCACCAAGGCACATCTCTTCTGGTTGCCTTTGTTTTAAGGGACAGCTTATTTCCTATGCTTTAATTAAAATATTTTGAAATTGCATCGAGGCTCTCTTAAGATCCTCTTCGTTGTCGAGTAGTAATTCTATTCCTTCAATCTCCTTTTCGATATGTTCCTTATAAACATTCCAATCAGTTGATTTAAGAACCCTATAATCCTCTATGACTGATTCCAATGAGCCTAAGTCGAATCTTTTGTGTCGGTGATACGACATCGACGCTTCATCAGAGACATTCCAGTTGAATATACTATTTGTTATGGACTAATTAGCCAGTATCATGTCTAGTACCTGTTTCCTAATTGCGTTTGTAAAGGTGGGTTTGTTTCCTTCATTAATGCTGTATTGAATGAAAGGTTTAGTTGTTGGGTCATTGCGTACCAGGTTGTGGGGGCTTCTTCCTCTTTTGTCCTGCTCTAGCAGGATTTATGTCTACTTCCTTGGTCAAGGTATCAGGTTTTGATAGACAAGACAGACGTCTTGTCTCCTTTTGTAGCCCTTTCAACCCTTTTGAGGTAGAGGCAGTCTCAACTTTTGACGAGCTGCAGGTTGTGGCTATTGGTAGTTTGCCAATGTTAGTTCTTAGGACCGGATTTTTTTTGTGGTTGCCTTCCACTTGGCCTTCTGATTAAGGCAAGATCCCCACATCCAAGCTAGTCATAAAGAGTTGCTAGGCAGGAACATACTTCGCGCCGCGCACCGACGATCTGGACTAATATCCACTCTCATTGGCCGACGGTGAGGAGTAAGTGCCCTCCTCCACGCTGTGCTTCCTGGTAGGCAGAGCTGTTTCTTGGCTTCACTCCCACATCTAGAGTGGGAAGTTACCGAGCCACTCCACCAACGTCAAGGTCTTACAGCTCCTAGCAGTTTAGTTCAGGACGAAACACAAAAAGAACGTTCTACTTCTTGTAATATAAACTATTTTTTCTTCAAGCGTGTAAAATAAATAAAAATTAAACAAATATATTTATCTACCTTAAACAACAAACTTTAGTTCTCACTGAAATAGTTGTCGCCATCTTACTTTTTTTTGACAGTTGTCAAAGTAGTTGGTATCCCGTATTGTAAAATAATATTCAATAACAATAACGTAACTGTTGTTTAATACATATTTTTTTTTAAATAATTGGATAATTGACAAATATTAATTAAATATTTTGTATAAATATTGATCAATAAATCGGTATTATTATTTCAGAAATTTTAAATGAACTTTATGACGTCATAGGCTCCGCCCATAATTTACTTTATCTCCCATGGCCTTTTAAAAACTTTATCTTCCAGTAATCAATAAAGACGTACTTTTATTACGTATATACATGCACATAAAGATGCATTTATTGACCGCTTGAAGAAACATGTATTTTTTGTAGAAACTTTTCCATAATTTTCCCATATTTTTGTGTTTATCCATTGTTAATAATTCTCAGTTTGTTTTACATCATTAAAACTATCGTTAAAACAAAAAAATATCTACAAATGCATACAAAATGAATTTCACTTAATTAACATTTCATTTACTTGTTTACTTCTTCAATATACGTTACTCATAAAATAAGTAATCTACCTTTTAGCGAGAAGGAATTGGAATACATTTCCGCAGCCAATATAACAGCAGGTTTCATCGGTTGGATGAGTTTGAACCTGACACAATGTTTAGCTACATGGGTGGCATTTCCGAATTCCAACAAAGGAATTTACCTGTCAGTACATCCTCTAGATAAACCAGGTAACAAAATAGTTTAGTAAAGATCCACTTCCTTTGCGACATTTTTAATTTAGACAGGACTGGCTTGAGCCCTTGGAGGCATAGAAATATTAAAAAATGTTGATAATAAAGTTATAAATTGTTTTTATAAATTTAAACCTTTACTAGGTACTAAAGTGTTGAATCTGGAACCGTTGGCGAAAATGATACTTTACTGTGAAGAATCATTCATTATTTTATCGAGAAATTTTAACATTCACAAAACATTTTTTTAATTTTTTATAAATTTACCGGAATATTAATATAACAGGTCGGCTGAAAAGTCCCCGGTCTGACCTATAGATGACGACACTAGAATTAAATCCATTTCATTTTTAGATAGTATCAACCTTCAAAAGATTCGTGTAAAAATTTGACAGCTGTCGAACTATTAGTTTGTGAGATATTGCATTTTTAGTGATGCAACTTTTGTTATTTTCAAAAAGATGGAAAAAAAAGAATTTCGTGTGCTTATTAAATATTGTTATTTGAAAGGAAAAAATACAGTTGAAGCAAAAGCTTGGCTTGATAATGAGTTTCCGGACTCTGCGCCAGGAAAATCAACAATCATTGACTGGTACGCAAAATTCAAGCGTGGTGAAATGAGCACCGAAGACGGTGAACGCAGTGGACGCCCAAAAGAGGTGATTACCGACGAAAATATCAAAAAAATCCACAAAATGATTTTGAGTGACCGTAAAGTGAATATGATCGAGATAGCTGACACTCTAAAGATATCTAAGGAACGTGTTGGACATATCGTTCACGAATATTTGGGTATGCGGAAGCTCTGTGCGAAATGGGTGCCGCGCGTGCTCACAATCGACCAAAAACAGCAACGAATTGATGATTCTGAGCAGTGTTTGCAGCTGTTAAGTCGTAATAAACCCGATTTTTTGCGTCGATATGTGACTATGGATGAAACTTGGCTCCATCACTACACGCCTGAGTCCAATCGACAGTCAGCTGAGTGGACTGCGGCCGGTGAACCGCCACCAAAGCGTGGAAAGACTCAACAGTCAGCTGGCAAAGTTATGGCCTCAGTTTTTTTGGATACACACGATATATTGTTCATCGACTATTTGGAAAAGGGAAAAACAATCAACAGCGACTATTACTGTGCATTATTGGAGCGATTGAAGACCGAAATCCTAAAAAACGGCCCCATATGAAGAAGAAAAAAGAGCTGTTTCATCTAGACAATGCACCGTGTGTCACAAATCATCGAAAACGATGGCAAAATTGCATGAATTGGGCTTCGAATTGCTTCCTCACCCACCGTATTCTCCAGATCTAGCCCCCAGCGACTTTTTCCTTTTCTCTGACCTGAAGAGAATGCTCGCGGGAAAAAAATTTGGCTCTGATACTGAGGTAATCACCGAAACTGAAGCCTATTTTGAGGACAAACCGAAGGAGTACTACAAAAATGGTTTCGAAAAGTTGGAAGGTCGCTATAATCGCTGTATCGCCCTTGAAGGCAACTATGTTGAATAAAAAAAATGCATTTTATCAAAATATTGTGTTTTACTATGGTAGACCGGGGACTTTTCAGCCGACCTGTTACAGCTTGTTGTGCAGTGGCTTTTAGTTGTATTTTGATATTGTAAAGGAGTTGGAAGCAATCATAATCGAGTACCTCGTCATTAATATTTCGCAGTTATGAAATTTTTAGTATTCCACTTGTAGGCCACGAAATTAGACCTGAAGATATTGGACTTATAACCGTGAAGGCCGAGGATGAGCAGCAACCATTCATGGTAGCTTTCCTTAAAGCTGTCAATAGTGTCAAACCAAGAGTAACCAGAGAAGTTAGAACTAAAAAGGATACATTTAATGGCGTCATGACCGGATATTCCAAAAGTAAGTATTATATTAATACGATTAAAACATATTTTTAAATTTTTCTGCTCTTTATGAGCACACATCGAAAATATTGGTATGCTCCCGGATTTTATCCACTAATTAGTTCAAATAGACGTGTTACTTTTACATTTGGAACTATTTTCGGCTGTGTTCCAGTTGATCGTAGTTCTTTTTGTAGGCTTTTCCAGGCTTTTCCTGGATTTTCTAGGTTTTTCTCTGCTTTATTTTTCTAGATTCCTGTAAGTTGAATATTTGCTCTGGGATGTATTAGTTTGTATTTGGCCCTCCATCCTATTTGCCCTATTCTCCTTTTTAGTGGGTTTCTGTTCACTGTTTTCTTATAGAAGTGCTTTTCTCTTATTTCTGCATTCGTTGTGTACCTTTCTGCTCCTTCTATTATTCTGTATATTTTTTTCTTTTCGTCCCAGTGATTTTATGTTTGCGTCTGATGTTGAGTTCCATACAGGTGCTCCATATACAACATTACCGACATTTTTCAATACATTGAGTTGGTTCTTCTTCCTTCTACTCTCCATACTATCAAATTGATAAAAAAATGTACACTCGCCCTTGCAAAATCAACACTGCACCAGTGCGGTTTTTAACTGCACACAAACTGTGTCAGATTTGCCCCCAGTGTCAACATATTATTTATAAACAGGGTGTCCCGAAAAGAATGGTCATAAATTATACCACAGATTCTGGGGTCAAAAATATGTTGATTGAACCCCACTTATCTATATACAATAGTGCACACAAAAAAGTTACAGGGTGCTAAAGTTAAAAATTTAAATACTTTTTTTAACATTAGGTGCTCTAAAACGGTTTAAAGTTAATGTATGAAAATTTATAGGAAATACTAGTAGAGAATACCCAATAAATTGGAAACAGTTGCAGGTCAACACCCCTTTCACCCCCAACTTTTTTTAGGGCTATAATTTAACAAGATATGGACCGCCACTGGAATCAAAAGTCTATTCTTAAACTTTTGTATCTCTCTGTATTTCTTTCTAAATATTTTATTATTGAAGATATAGACCCTTTAAAATGCCAATTTCAATATTGAATATTTAAACTACATTTTTACAAATATACAAACCATCTTTATTATTAAATTTCAATTTATAAACAAATATAACTCAAAAAGTGTTCAATATGACCTCCTCTTACTGTACACAAGTTCTACATCGTTTCTATTATATCATCTGCATTCACAAGGTCTTTTAGACGACCACTATTACCGAAAACTTGTTTTTTTAAGTGCCTTTTTCTCTTAAATTTCGGTCAATAGTCAGGAAAATTCGCCTATCTGGTACATTACAAAACATACATACAACATACAACCGCTATTTTCATAATTAAATCTTTACCTAACACTAAGTGCATATCAGCCATTTCTGAGAAACTGTAATTATTCATTTTGAGTTATTAACTAGAAAAACTTTTCTACTTATGTCAAAAATTTAACAACAAATACCCTAACAGTAATCAATCAGAGACTACTCAATTATTACATGTAATAATTAATAAGTAGTGTATTCTACATAGGTGGCAGATTTGAAATAACTTATAAATAACATTAATTAAAATTATGTCCTATTACATTAGATTTTTATTATTTTACTCCTATTTATTATTTTATAAATTGTAATTTATTAATAAAGATGTTTTTAATATTTGTGAAAATGTAGTTAAAATAATATTCAATATTGAAATTGGCATTTTAAAGTGTGGCTGAAGAAATACAGAGAGATACAAAAGTTTAAGAATAGCCTTTGATTCCAGTGGCGGTCCATATCTTGTTAAATTATAGCCCTAAAAAAAGTTGGGGGTGAAAGGGGTGTTGATTCCCTCTGAAAATCCATAATAAATCAAGATAATTGAATGCAACTGATTCCAATACTAGTATTTGCTATAAATTTTAATCCCTTATAACGTTAAACTTTTAACTTTAGCACCCTGTAAGTAACATTTTTTGTGTGCACTATTGTATATAGGTAAGTGGGGTTCAATCAACATATTTTTGACCCCAGAATCGGTGGTATAATTTATGACCATTATTTTCGGGACACCCTGTTAAACATATTATTTTGTACATAATAAGTAAATATTAGTAAGCAATTTGCCAATTGATTTAAAATGTTAATAATCGAGGTAAAACGCCTATCAGTTTATTTAAAAATTATCTTTTAAATAAATCTGAACATATAAAATTGGTGTAATATTTTTAAGATTATTAAAAAATAATGTAGGTACACATAATTTATTTGGTTTTATTAACAAATGGGTTTGATTTTTAGTTGATATGGATTACAGACAGGATTTAAGAAGAAGTTGTCGGATTGAAACATTATATATAAATTTCAAGGACTTATCATGGACGGTAAGTAACATTTTGTTTATATTACATACTCGTATTAACACAGATGAAACACTTAAATTAAATTCGAAGAAAAATATTTATAGTGTGGTGATTTCAATTGGAATACCTACCTAAATTTAATAACACTCTAGTCAGCCTGTTGTGTCCAGTTAAAAAAGTTTTTAGCTTCATATATTTATTTACATGTAGGCATATTATAGGCATTATCCTTTTAGTGAGCCTGTACGTGAGCGTATATATGTCTGCCATATGTAGATGGCTATTCCAAGCATACCTTTGGTCAAAAAATTCTCCTTATTGAGTACCTTGTGTTTTGAGCCTTTGTCCCGATCACCCCTATAAAGGAGGGCATGATTTTCTGGGCCATCTGCTCCTGGTCATAAGATTTTGCACATATATAGATCTAAAAACAAGAAACGTTTTCCCAAAAATCTTAAATTAAAATCTCTTAAATTAAATTATTGAAGGGAATAATTAAGTTTAGTGTACTAACCCTTACTTTTTGGAAGTCCATCTTATTAAGAATAATAAAAAACCCTTACTTAACTATTTTAACCAATTAAACTAACCTTAACTACCGCTTATTGTCCTTTAATTCCCAATATTCTTTTTCTCACTTCTTCTACGAACACCAGGTTACCATCATCTTCCCCAAAGGTCCACTTTCCAATGCTTTTATCTTCCTATTCCTTTTTTATTTTCTTACTTTAGTTTTAATCAGTTTATATTTTATTATTTATTTTCTGAATAAATTTACTATTCAAGTAAATATTAATATTAACTTTACTTTTCTCTTCTTTAATCTCCTACTGAAACGTCAAAATAATTCTCTCTTCATAAACTGGAACTGCTTTACTATTTAAATAAACTTCGGTTATCTTCCAGTTTAACCATATTCGAAAAATTCGCTTTAACATTCAATTCCAATGAACAAAAATAATTTTAATAAAGAAATTGAGATCATAAAACAAATAGCTACATCTAATGGCTATCCAATACATTTGATAAATAAATTAATTATTAAAAAAGAACAAAAAGTGTCACTAGAACCAATATTTACAAAACAAACTAAAAAAATTAAAAGCTATAAAAGTATTACATATTGTGGAAATATTTCTAATACAATTTCAAAAATAATATCTTCGGCAACATCTACATTAATTTCATTCAAATCACACAATAATGTTGGTACAAAATTGTTAAATGTAAAAACAAAATTACCTAAATTAAAAAATTCTGGTGTTTACAAAATGAATTATCCAAAATGTAATGCTGTATATGTAGGTCAAACACAAAGAAATTTTGAAATCAGATTCAATGAACACTTAAGAGCATAGATCTCAACAACCAGATGAGTCAAACAATGCAAAACACGTTCTTGAACATCCACACTCACTCATACACACCAATGACATTCAAATACTACATATTTATGATAAAACATAAAATTTAGATAAAGACATCTAGCAGATCAACAATTTAAAGTAGTGAATTAACAAATAAATCTCGTAAGTTCTCCACTATTAGACTGTTTACTTTGATTGAATCTTCATTTTATGCATAGATAAGACATTATTATAACATAAATATATTAAGTTATTGTAAAGATCAGCATGATATAGTTTTTTCCTGGTTTTTCTATACCATTGCACAGTTATACGGATCTTATAGGGAAATACATCCAGAATAATCCCTTAGGGCTAATAACATCTAGGCTTTAATATTGTTATGTCTTATTATTTACATACTTGGTATAGCCTTACCTACTTAATAAACATCAGGTACCTAGCTACAAAGAAAGAAAATGTAAGTAACTTCAATATGTCAATCTGACAATGCTAGTTTTTTAGCGAAACAGCTGTAATTGTGATTTTAAATCTAATTTTATCAATTTAACTTGAAAGTTGAGTTAGAACAAAGAGTTTTTTATTATTCCTTTAATCAATGGTAAAAAACAATATAAAAGCGTTGTTAGAAAACAAGATGGCGGAGACTAGTTTACATTAGGATCACCAGAGTGCGTATCGCTTCTCTTGAACTGCCAAATTCTTTATTAGACCCAACTCATTTTTATGAATGGAAGCCTTCTCAATCCTTATTAAAAAGGGAAAACAGATGCTCTTTCAAATTTCTAGTCAACAGTTTTTATTTTTATATTACACTTATAACAATTTTCAGATAGTTTAATTTTAAGTTAATTACTGACTTATTTACTTTGTCAAGGTTTATATATTACACTGCTCAACAATTGAAGAGGATATTTTTTAAATTTCAGAAAATTGCGTACAAAAATAATTAAATATACGTTTATAGCAAATTATTTTTGTCGTTTTTTTTTTCTTTTTATACGCTACCTCTTTAACCAGAATTGTAGGAATTCGATTTCAAAATACTAACATTTTAAACGCGTAGAAATGCTTGCAGTTACTTTAACATTGTTACTGTAGTCCATAAATCTGTTTACCTGATAAAAAATGGCGCTACGGCGATTAGAAACGGTGCAACTCGATCAATTAGTACGTTGGATACACGAAGGCTTGAGTCAAGAAGAAATTACTACACGGCTAAATGTGTCAAGTGTTGTCAGTCGTACATAGAATCGATATTGGGAAACTGGGTCTGTTTATTTTATTTTTTTGGGTATATTGTAACGTGAAAAAATAAAAATTTACGTATTGTATCGAATTTTGATTTATATTTAACCAATGACAAAAGAAAATTACAGATTTTTGTAATATCCACTTCTATTGTTGAGCAGTGTATAATCCTTTGAACATATTCGTTTTATTATCATTTTTTTTTGTTTTATTTTGTGTTGAACAGTTTTTAATTTACTGTTGTATTTACCTATACTAAATTTTAGCTGAATTAAATGTCTTCTGTTTCACTAATATCTACTGTTAAAAAAACAATCTGGCAACATTGACAGCGCTATACACACACATACATCTTGTTTCTGTACCATCAAAGAAAATCTGGCAACATTGGTCTCAGTTCTGCCGAAGAAATATTTTGGTAGACAATTTTTTAAAAAGTTTATTTAAACAAAAGTCACCATACTGAATATATTTGAAACAGGTTTATAAAATTAAAATTTGACATTTTTTATTTATCGACCATTTGAAATATGTTTTATTAACTTCTTACTGTATATGTGTATTTAATTTGTTGTAGGATTGGATAATAGCCCCAGAAGGCTACCCAGCGTTCTATTGTGCAGGAGAATGCAACTTTCCTTTAAATGCACATATGAATGCCACAAACCATGCAATTGTGCAAACTTTAGTGCACTTAATGAATCCACAAAGGTTTCCAAAACCGTGCTGTGCACCAACAAAACTTAATCCTATTTCAGTTTTATATTATCTTGATGATCAGAATGTTATATTGAAAAAATATAAAAAAATGGTTGTGAAAAGTTGCGGATGTCATTAGAATAGGTATTATTTGTAACAGATTTGTACATATGTAAATGTTTTTTTTTATTTAGTTTTTACAAATATATAATGTACCTCGTTCAAATTAATACTTACTAAAATCGTATAGACATTTTTACAATTATAATTTTCCTGCGAAGAACCAATGTGAAATTATTATTCAAAAATTTTAAAATTAGAAGTTTTTTTATCTAAATAATAATTAAAAAAATCAAGTAAAATTAATATTAGAATAAGATTTTTAAAAGAGAACTAGAGACGCAAATAGGTGAAGTTGCAAATGAGTACCTACAGTAAAATTGCATTACCTATAGTTTTAACTTTATTTCAATTTTGTTGATAAACTGTGTGCGAAAATTTCAAGTTTTAATTTCCAATCCAAGAAAACAGAACCGAAATATTTTATTTCAATAATTTCAAGGTTAACCCAATATTGACAATTATCACTACACTAATAAAATTTGAAGGTAGTTAATAGTTAAATTATTTTAACGATTATAGATTTATTTGTTGCTTTAATTGATTCCGGTCTACGTTGATAAAAATTTAATAACAATATTATTGAGTCAGCTTTTATCTTATTTCAATAATAGTCTCGTTTATTAATCTGTGAATGTGTCTTATTATAATAAAGAAAATGTATATGAATGAAGAATATTTTCTTTAATACAAATAACAATGTCTTAATTAAACCTATAAATTATACAAATATAAATGGTAATAAATAGATATTGTAAACCAGTTTATTGTTTTATGTTCTATAAAAATAGTATACTT
The DNA here is from genome assembly GCA_035357415.1 of Ophraella communa. Classification (NCBI taxonomy): domain Eukaryota; kingdom Metazoa; phylum Arthropoda; class Insecta; order Coleoptera; family Chrysomelidae; genus Ophraella; species Ophraella communa. Next base: position 29,192,919 of record CM068992.1, on the reverse strand, counting down.
GTTCATAAGTTTAGAACCATAAATTTTAAGGAATAAAACTATTAAACTGAGATTAATATAGAAATTAATAATAGCGGCCTCATTAGATCTAATAATTTGTGTATATATGTGCATGTGTACAGTATTTTAATGTTTTTATGGTTTTTTAATAAACAAATATATTCAAATTTGGTATTTTACTCTACCTTTACATACAATTACGAAACTATAAATTGTTTTGCAGTTTTTATATACTGTTATAAATTAGGTATAACAAGAATTTTCCGTTATAAACACCTGGCCATTCCATTCACCTCAAGACCAATAAAACAAACAGGTTAATAGAATCTAGCTGTCAGTTGACAGGTTATAATACTAGACTAAAACTCATGCCGAAGATGGCCGTGGATTGGGTTTAAGCTATAAGTTGTAACTCTTAAAAAAAGAAATAAACAAAGTGATAAATGGGCGCCAAGTAGATTTACCTACGTGAACTTTACCTCCCCCAATCTACTAAAGGAGAGCGCATATGACGTACAAAATTCCATTAAATAAAATCTGTTATGGTCTAGTTCCTATGATAGTAAGAAAATATATATATGTATATTGAGACGAAGTTTTATTATCATAAAAAATTTATTCATTAAAGAAAAGCTTAATTTTAATAAGAATATGTATTATGATGATTAAATCAAAAACAAAATCGTTATTAAGTCGATTAAAAGCAAAATAAATAATAAAAAAGTAATCACATTACATAAAAATAATCAAAATCACCATTAAAAAAAATAAATAATAATGAAAATATAATTCTAAATGTAAAATAAAACAAACGAACAAATTATAAATTTTTGTAAAATATTTTTCTGTTAAATATATAAAAGGATTTTCAAAGATCTACAAAAGTGTATAAAAAGTTCTTCTACGAATAACACCTGTATGTGTGACGTTAAATTATCAGAACTACGACTGCTCGTACACAACAACAACATCGCGTGTTTGAAATGTTTAGTTTCCATGAACTGAAAAACCTTAGAAGTGCACCTGTGCCTGTGACGTCAAATTAACACGAATTAGAATGCTCGTAAACATCGCGTGTTTGAAATGTTTAGTTTCCTCGAACTCCAAGAGCTTAGAATAGCAGCTGCACGTTGTGACGTAAGAGTTATTTGGAAATGTATCGGTCGAATTTATGACTTCAAGCCTTAGTGTAAATATAATTTGAGAGCTTTTCCGACCATAATAAATTATATAAAAATTATTGAACATTAAAAATGATTATTGTATATATTATATAAAAAAATTGTTTATAAAATATAAGTAGTTAGTTAGAAATAAGCAAATTAAGAAATAGTTCCTTCTGATTGGTTCTCGTGGAGTTTTTAAATGAAGCATTTTTATTGGTCAGAGAATAATGAGAGAGGGATCTCAGCCTTTACGTAAAAGAACCAGTCAGAAAGAATAAAAGGAGATTCAAGCCTAATTTTAAGAGAGTCAAGACCCTTTATACAAACATTAAAGCTTCGTTTAAAAAAAAAATTTTCAACAAACATTTAAGATTTAATTTTAAAAAAACTTTCACGACTCAATACTCAAGTTTAATTTTAAAAAAGATTCAAGACTCATTTTCAAAACATTCAACAACAGTTATTATAATATTCAACTCGTAATCTACATTTTTAAAAAAGACTTTGATTAGTCATAAATTTTATTAACTTTATAAGTTAACAGTATTCGACTTTGAATCGAAAATAGGTTTGTTGAATCGAGCAGAGTAATCTTATAATATAACAGTTTCAACTGTAATTTTAATGATACGAAAGTTAGTATTAAATTAATATAAGAAGCTTGACTTACCTTATATCAGAAATAATCCTAGTATAAAACTTTGTAACACACCACTTGTAAAAAGGGAGTCTTATCAACCAGTAAATTGTATAAACAAATCCACAAGTAAACAATAATAAATTCTACATCGTAAGAGTTTCTGTCTTTAATTAAACCATTGGAAGTTCTACATCCCATGTGTTCACCAGAAGAGAAGATAGACCACCAGTTCCAGCGACACCTACATGTGAATGGCGAACACTCGAGAGACAAAGTTAAAAAAGGTACCGTTATTTAATTTGTATTAAGTGTGCGTATAAACTGTTTTAAAGCGATAATAGTTATTAGCCGTTAGAGAACATTTATACTACTTTATTGTAAAGATTTTTGAATTTCATTTTGATAGAAAATTTATAATTTGTTTGAGCGTAAATCTGTGGTGAAACCTGTACGACCTGAGATATAATTTTTCGATTAACGATAGTGTCTATTTTCAAGAAACATTTAATTTTATTTGAGCTAGTCATCATTATACAACATATTATTTAAGGGGCTAAAAAACATTATTATTGTAGTAAAAAACTTCAACAACTACGTCAAATCAAATAAAAACAAACCACTAATAATATCTTGTCACAATTAACGTGGGTTTACTAAAATAACATTCAATCATCAGAAAAAATTAAAATAATAAAACAAAAAAGAAAACATAAGAACCCAACAACAAAAAAATTAATAAAATCATAATAATATATATTCCAAAAACGAAGGCCGCACAACAACCAAAAAAAAACAGTATACTAATTATTTCAAATTAATTGATATTAAAATAATATGTTTGTGCTTCACGTCAAAACAGACGTTCTAATTGATTGAACACTGTAGGAAATGTATTAATTAAACAAACACAATATTAATTAAGCGAAATATTTGTCAAGAAGAAAAAAGAAAGTCTACTTAAACGCCTCATCCACATCTAAGGTGAGGGTTGGCTGCCCTATTTTCGCAGTATCCCTTCCAATTGCTGCATCCAAATAATCGGCAGTCAATAATTTATGCTGAAAATACAAGTAAGTAACACAAATCTCCTCAGCGATCACCAATACTCGTACCACCCAGGCGTCAACGGCCTTTGTGCTGGATGATCTCAATAGATTACTTTCAAAGTCCTTAAAGGACAAGGAAATAGCAATAGCTTCTTCCTTAGAGGTTGAGGTGACGTTTAATAACGTGTCTCTCGAGTCCCTACCTTTATCAGCGAATGGATAAAGGGATAAAGCAAGGGTAGAAAGAGGATTCATACAGGAGGAAGTACTATCTCCGCTGCTGTGGGCAACCTTGGAGGCTATCCCGAAAAGGTTTTACTGCCTCACATGATATGCCAGTCTTAAAAGGACGATTTGCTAGTATCTGAAGGAAATAGAATACTGGCGTAGGTATAATATTTGACCAGAGGCTGATATAGAAACCACATTTTAAAACAATTACACTTGTTGGTTACATACAGTGGTCTGCAACTGTCCCTTGAGTCCGAAGATATATCTTAAATAACTCTTGTAACATGTTCATTGACATGTTCCGAGCGTAAAATTAATTTAATCACACGTATAATTAAATCCTGCACTTAATCATTAAAAAATACCTTTCGGACAACCAATAGACACAACCGTTTTTGAACGTTGAGAACCCGTTAAAAACTAACCAATCAGAAAGCTCGAATTCCTCCCCTAACGAAAATGAACCGTTAATATAATTGTAACGCAGAGAGAACTCTTTCCCTTTTTGCCTTCTGCCTTCAAAGAATGAACATCATTTTGCGTATTAACGAATTCCCTTAGCCGTTGTAAGTACAAAATTTTTATTATTAGACATTTTAATTCATTTACCAATTTATCTTTATTACTCAGTTGAACACAGATATTAATAGCATTTCAAAATAATAATTTCTAGATATTTTTATAGATAACTAAAGCCATAATTGAACCTTTTTGCTTTAGCCACGTGGCAATTCATGTTAATATGCATGTATTTTTAATACAATCAATAATCGACATTATTTAATATCTTTAAATGAACTAATAATTAATAACTTAACGTTTAATAATATATATATTTTATAATACTTTTCATTAATTTAACCTTTTTGCTATTCAGCCACGTGCTGGCATGCCGAAATGCATGTATTTTCAATATATTCAGTGATCGATAGTATTTAATACTTTCAAACAAATTAACAATCAATAACGCAACTTTTGACATATACAATTTATAATATTTTTATTAAAAACAAGACTTTTTAATTAGAAACTAAGAACACACGTTTCAGAACATAGATTATAATAAATTGAACCAAGTTTGATTAGTAACGACTCACTATTAATCATTCCTAATTTTTTTAGTTTAACCATTATCACACATATTTTATTTTATTCCATATCATTTGTTAAATAATAAAAATATGAACATTGTTGAGTGCCCGGCAAATAAAATGATAGTAAGGAATCAAATTCAATTGCCGTCCGTTCTCCAACAATTTTCATATTCCATAATTTCTTGATACTCCTTTTCCTGATACACTATTCTCTCACAGATTTATACGGCCCCAAGTTACCGTTGAAAATATTGCAAATTATTGGCCCCAAGTTACCGTCAAATGTAACCCCAAGTTACCGTCCAATGTAACTCCAGGTTACCTTAAAAATACCTCCAAGTTACCGTTGAAAATACCGCAAATTATTAACTCCAAGTTACCGTTGAAAATATCGCAAATTAGCAAGTTACCGATAAAGCACCGATCCAGCTGACTACACCTGAAGTTCTAACTCTCCGGAGAAGTCCCCCAGGTCTGCCTTCCTATAGAAGTCGTCAACATCTTTAACCAACCGAAGCCATACCCATACCGCTGTGGGAGAAATCCGAAACCCTAAGCTAAGTACCTAACCTTTTGTGGCAAAATAAATTTGAATTTCTTACTTGAGTGTTTGTTTTAAACCCACAGATTTGCTGTGTGTGGTTGCCTATCGGTATCAGTATTTTAGTTTTTTATTGTTGTGTTAAAGTAGTCAAAATATTTTCAATATTCATTTTTCCTTTCTAGTTAAACTTTAAAGTAAATAAGGTGTTCTGCTTTACACCTAGTTATTAAATTTTGTCGAATTTAAAGCAGTGGCGCCCTCACCCATCAAACATATCCTATATACAGAGTGTCGCTAAGCTGGAGCGTACCCACTCCTGAGTTAAAAGGTCTCATAAGCCGGGACAGCTCTCGAGGGAGTAATTAGTGTTACAAATTGGCTTCCTGCCTTTTTGGGACATATATTGCTGCACTCTTCTGCATTATCTGCACTCTCCCTGCATTGACTGAGTTCCCCAAAAAAATAATACCGTATCTAATTTTGGAGAGTACCTGTGCATGGTACAGAATCAGTGGTACTTCACTTATCTGGGTACCAGAGCACAAAGGAATCAGGTACAACGAAAAGGTTGATACGTAGGCCTGGGGAAACGCAAAGACCCCATCGATAAGACTTGAACTCGTCCCTGGATTCACAAATACACTTAAGGAGCTATCAGCGAAGGTATTTAGACAGATACCAAACAGTTCATCAGTTCATAAGGGACATCCGCAAATGTCAGGGCAGACCTATACTTACACGGAGGAAAATCAGGCTCAATATAAGACAAATGAGTCTTTTAGGCCAGACGGAGGTAGATCTAGCAGGTACTGTCAGGAAGAGGAGGAAACCGAAATGCATGTCCTATGCCACTATGAAGGCTTGACAAGACTACGGGGAAAATCCGGAAGCAGCAGGTCGCTATCGAGGATGATGAACTTCATCAGAAAGGCAGGGCTAGTTTAAGTGCTTCAAAATATATAAGGCAGCACAAAGGTCGCAGTGTATCAGGCTGTTAATATAAGATGACCCAATTTGCAATCTGTAAGTAGGTAATATTTCACTATGTAGAGGATAAAGCAAGAGGAATAAGAAACTCTGAACTAAATTCTACCTTTACCAGTATTTAATATATAAGAGAGAAGTTCAAGATCATCAACCAACTGGTGATTTAATTCTGTTTTAGACTTGTGGCATTGTGGAAGCAGAGAAGGCAAAACCTTAAGATGTTTAAGGAATTAGTTTAAGAAAAGATAGTATTGTGTTAATAGACATAATTACATGCCTAACACATCAACACTTCTGAAGTAAATCAGATGAACAAACTTTTATATCCTATGTACCTCTAAGCTAACCATAGATAATATTTGAGTTGAAGGCCTACAAAACGTACCAGAAAAGAAGGTACAACATTAAACTTACCATGGAAATGCAAATACAGCCATTAACGATCATAGGATGCTTAATATTTTTAAATTGGTTAGAATGTTTAACAAAATCTGTATACATTTCTTATTCCATACTAATATAACTGATATAACCACCAAGGATGAATTAAACAACAAATAAAATACCTACAGATAGACGCAGACATGAAAACCGAAATGTACCTAAGTAAAATTGAATAAAAATTTTTCATGTAAAAATGAAAAACACAGAAGTTAAACTTTACGTACAATAATAAGAAGCTTAAAAATGATGTAACAAATAAACTTATATTATTAACAAATTCGTTTCATTACTTTGTTTCTATACCTACGTGTAACTGTTACACACAACTGTTGCTGATGCCATTTTTATACTCCTTGAGCAACACTCTACATAAATAATTAATTAATCAATAATAATCAATATATCTCTATCTTACTATTTTTTTGTACATAAAACTTATTCTATTGATATAAAATATTGTCGTTTTGTAAGTTTTAAATTAATACGAGTGCAATAATATGTTTGCTTATTTTTTTTTGGGGACTTTTTCTTCCAGGCAAATAATTTTTCGTTTTTGATTCTATTATATCCAGGCAACGTATTTTAGTATTTTTTACGAACTCAAGGCATTTTGCTTTCATTAAAAGTTTATGATTACTTAAGTTTTATACAACTCTATATTAAAAAATATTTATTAATTAATACTTTTGTTATTGCTCACTATATTTTAGATGGCTCCATTACAAAATTAAATAATAATTACTATATAGCTACATACACTATGCTTTTTTCTTACTCCTCATTTATAAATATATATCTTATTATTTTTTGTATTCCAAGTTCTTTGTACACTTGTAATTAGACAAGACAGTTTCAATTTGTATTTAGTGTTGCCTAAGCTACGTATGATTCTGATTCGTGTGAATTTATAAATGTTAGGTATTTTAGTTGTAAAATCGATCAAATTTTGTAATTATCTAAGTTACCTTATAAGTTCTATAAATTACTATAATGACTTCCGTATTAATGGCAAAAATTATCCTACAATCATTAACAGTAGTACCCGTTATCTTTAATTATTTTTGATTTTGGAGTTACGCTTATCGGTCATGTTCTTAATCGTATTTGACAGATAAAGTAATATAAATATCCCACTTTATTTCAATTACAAATTCTAACTTCTAAATAGAACGAATTAACAATAAACATTTTGCAATTTATATTGTATTACTCATGTTTTATTTTTAGATGAGTCTCAACATTATTTAAATTAACCGCTCTTGTAAAATCGACTTCGATTTGTCAAAAGTTCCGAGATTATCCACGATGGCGCTAGTCTCGATTTTCTAGTTTTCATTCATTATGACGAGACACACTTAATATTTATCAAAATTAACGAATTTGTAAAAAAAATAAACTTCTAAAATGCGGCACAAGTGATAATAGTTGTTAATAAGTTAGAAGTGTACAAATAACAAAATAATTGTAAGTGTTTAACTATAAAAACTCACATAGAACAAGTAATTGTGTAGGTTGGACGATGAGATTGTCCGAGGGTAAAATATTATTTTTATGTAAAGGACGTAAATGTGGAGTGTTATATCAAAGTTTTTGACAAGAAACTCTAGTCTTAATAACGTACAAAGTGGCGAGAACTTACCAGATGAAATGGACCGCGGAGAAAGAAGAAAAACCGACATGGATGATACATTCATCACCAGGATGGTAAGTCTATATATACTTTTTTACACAAGATTATTTATTGCTAATTAGTTTAAAGGATTAATAATCGATATCGAAAATACATATTTTCGTATTTTGTTTAATTCAAAATATTATAATGCTTTTCTATGAATCAGCTGTATGAAAAATGTGTGATGATTTTTCCCTCATAAGTAGTATTTTGTTTTTTTGCGAATGTACTAACAAGTGGTCGCGAAAAGAAACTACAATTGAACAATATATTGATCAAAGATGTAACATTATTGTGTGCTCATCACATTTAGGTCAATATAATCCATTAAATGTGCAGATGGTACTTATTTGAGTAGTTATGTTGTTGCAATCCTAACATCATTGCATTTAATAGTCTTTCTTGAACAGTTTAACACAATTATTGTTATAATAACATAATAGTATTAAAACCTTTTTATAGGAAGGTTCTTTTAAATGCAATATTAGAGTATTTACTAATATTTTTTTACATATAGTTTTTTTGTCCTCAGAAACATTGTCCTTTGACCTAATTTCTAATTTAAAACTTTTTCATTTATCCTGTAGGATAAATGTCTACATAATATACTCTTTGGGAATAAAATTATTTTGTGTTGCACCTATTTGCCTACCTTGTGATTTTTGGTTTGGGTAAAATCTATAATATTAAATCATTAATTAAGAGCCAAACTTTTAATTAATTTTAAAGTTATTATTTGGTATTACTTAGGTATGTGTATTCATTTGTTATCAAAATCTAGTTTGTTGATATTAAAACATATTAAGTATACTTCCATTATTATTATCAATATTATTATTGTTAATAATTTAGTTTTCCTATTTTATATGGTTTATGTTTATTCAGTTTTCCTAAATTAGTTGAAACAATATCAAAAATTAAATAATTCATGGTTAAATGTTATTAACTCCCACCTTGAAATAGCAAAATCATCTCCAATTTATTATGATTAAGTATATGGTCATTTTTTTATTGTAACAGTTTTCATTAATTTACTAACAGAAATACAATCACATTTAACACATTTTAAAAGCAATGCACAGGCTTGGTTTCTTACTACTTTAATTTGACAGAATCATCTTGTACTTTTAAATATGTAAAGACAACAGCACAACTCGAGGCACAACTGATTTTGTACTATATAATTTATAGAGGTTTACTAATTCCATGAATGTATACTTTAAAGTTGTGCACAACTTTAAATTAGTTTTGTTTCAATACAGATAATAATCATTTGCATACAAATAAATCACAGCAATGAATCTAATGCATATAAATACATGGGTTTCCATAATTTCTTATCTTGCTGCTTGAAAACAGTTGTTCAGAAGAGGAATTTATCATGCATTAAAAGCTTTGTTAATATCCTTCTTTTTAGTGAAAATTCAGAGTACTGATCTGTATCAAACTTCAATAAATAAGATTTGCAGAATTCTGAGTGCATTGCTAAGAAAAATTGTATGAAGGAATTCTGTATTTTTTTTTTCAAGCAAATATCACTAATCCACTAGGCTCCCAAGTAGTATCTGACTATATCAAACATAGGTCTGGGCAACGTTGCCACATTTGTAACTTAAAAGTAGCAGATTTCATAAGTCAATGTACACAGTGTGAGTCAAAATAATTGCAACAAGTATTTAAGTATTTTATTATTAAACATATAGGTTTTTAATCTTCCCCAAGAATTGTCATCCACTTACAGTTGAGGAACATAAATTATTTTTATTTTTTTTTAATCACTTTCTAAGTATCTTATGGGTTGAAACTTAAACTCTTAACAGTCGCCCATATTTGAGAAAAAAAATATTTGCCTCAACTTTAAGTGGATGACACTTCTTGAGGAAGCATGCAAACCCAGATGTTTATTAAGAAAATACTTATTAATTTTTAACAAGGAATAACATCCTTAAATTTTTTGCAAGTATTTTGACTCACCCTGTGGAAGTAATTAACTTTTAATGCAAATTAAATATTCTTTACTTTGTCATCCTTGGTGAACACAGATTCGTGGGGTTTAAGCAATTAATTAAAATCTTTTTTCATGTTCTACTTGATGTTAATTTAAGATCTTTATTTTTAAACTTGGAAAATAATAATTAATGTATTTGATTATAAAAATATGTTTTATTTTTAAAGCAGATTTACATGTAAAACAAAATCGTCAATCAAGTCGCCAATACACCCCCCACAACTTTTTTACTTTCATTATTATCAATAAGCTTAAGCATATTTTTTGTGTATGAAACACAGCAAGAAGGAAGGTGTTCTTGCTCAAGAGGTGGTTACACTATGGTGATTTAGATTTGTTGAAATGGAAAGGGGTGTGTGAGAGCTTGAGGAAAGCCATTTGCATGAGTTTAGATCACAATTTTGACATTTGGAAAAAAAAGAGTGGATGGAATAATATGTATGGAACTTTTAGGACTTTCCAATAGAGGAATTACAATTATTATTTTAAACTGCAAGTTAAACAACCAATTGTGTACAATTTGTGCAAGGAGGAAACTAGAAATTTATCTCCAATTAGGTACTCTTATAGTGATGCCAGTGTTTATGTTCTGATTGAACATATACTGTTTTAAAAACGAGATGAATTATAGGTAATTTTTCTACGTTTTTTATATAATATTTAGACCGAGTTATTATAAATACGTTTGGCAACGCAGCAGATTGCTTAAGTGAGGTTCCCCTCCCATTGATAGTTCAACAGACAGCAGATTTTATCTAGTTATGTCCGTGAAGCTTAAGAAGCTTAGATATCGTAATTTTTTAAACTCGTTTTATTTGAATACATTTTATGTTTTTAAATAAAACTTATTAATGTAATACCTATAACAGTAATTATTTGTTTGCGCGTTTTTATTGGGTGTGAAATGTAAGTGGTTTTCAAATTGAATTTTTAGTTTTGTGAGGTTAATTTTTAAAAAGTGCTTGTGCCATGGTTTTGACAGTTGCTTCCGTTAGTGCTTTGAACGTATACGGAGGATATCCTAAAAGTGATCAGAATGTCATTGGAGTTTCACTGGTTACATACACAGTAAGACAGTTTATTTAATTATGCGCTAATTTTGAAACAAGTGCCATAAAAATATAATTTTTAGTATTTCGTTTGTACATATTTTAGTAACATGTTGTAGAGATATTGGATATTGAAAAAGATTTTGTGATTTCCTTATATTCTATAATTTAAATGGTACCTACAATAAATAATTTATTTTGTGCAGTATGGCTGTGTTTTTAAAAAAAGAAATTAGGTTTTCTGTAGGAGTATCCATATTTCTTTTTATATTTAAAATTGATGAAAAATAAGCATACAAGGTCAAATAATATGTTTAGATATGCAAATTTGATGATAAATATCACTTTGTTTTGACCTGCGATTTTAAAAAAGTAAAAAGAGCTTGTGTTTTAGTGGCACTTGCAATTTATGCACATTAGTATTTCATGGATTCTGTATGTTTAGTTATTGCTTTATTAAAGTGGAGTGAATTCAAGTTTAATTTGGAAGAAATATTCAAATATTTGACAATACGGGGTGAATAAAAATCATCAAAATTACAGTTTATTATGACTAATTTGTCCATATTTAACCCTTGAATTAACTATAAATATAGATTTTGGTAATCAGATATTATGTCACGTCACATATCCTATAGTATTATTTGACCAAGCAAATAATATTTTGAAATCGAAAAAGTACAGGGTGCTATTTGAAATACAAAAGGTGGTCTTGTGGGATTAAAATTGTGCGCAAAAGATGGCCGGGATGGGTTGAGTAGTTTTTTGCAAAGTTTTAATTGTTCATCCCGTTTTTATAAATAAAGACCATTTTCAAATGTCTACAGTTAGCTTATAAATGACTACATTGTCTATTCATGACTTACTCTCTTCACTAAGCCTCTAGATATGATATTATCCAGGGGTCTGTCACTGACATAAAAAGTGTGCCTACACCTACTTCCATTTTTCCCTTTATTTTGTATATTATTTCGATATTTCTCAAATCATTTCCTAAATTTCTTATATATTTTCTTATATTTCCTAATCATTTCTCATATTTCCTAATGATTGGAACCTCCATAGGTACCTTCTTTTTCTACCTCGTTCTCTACTTTAGTAGTTAGATCTTTGCTTTCTTCTTCTTCATCTATTTTTTGTTCTTCTTCAATATCTAAATCACATCCTGATGCATCAGATTATTGGAAAATTCACTACAAGACTCGTCTGATAATTCATCAGTCATTTCTTCTAGATCATTGTTTATGGTTTTTTTTTTAATTTTTTAAACTAATTTTTGTTGATGATATATGTGGTTTTTGATTTTTTTTGCTACTTGTAATAGTACCTCTAACTCTCATAATTCTAACAGGATATTCTCCCTTTCTTCTTAGAAAATAGCCAGACACAGTTAATTTTGCCATTTTTTGGATTGCAGATAAGAATGCTGATTTGTATTTGTATCTGTATAATCTTTGATGTCTACATTTAAATATTTCACTTCTCTTATTTCTTCTTTCATTTCTGAGTCAATATTTTCTTCATTAATCTCATTAATACCTTCTTCTTCATTAGAATCTTCGCATATGTTAAAGTTGGGTTGCAATATTCCCGCTTTTCTCCGTTTTTTTTTAAGTTTTTTAAATATAATTAAAGTACAATCTTTTAGCCAAAAAATTGTTATAATTACTCGAGTAATAAATAGTAAATTTATAGAGGAATGGAAACTCCAATAGGTTACAGCCACAAGGGCTAAATTGAGCTCTAAATAATATTAAAATATCAAATAATTAATCTTATGAAATAAAAAAATAAAATATAAAGCTTTTGAACGACTTTTGAATCAACTAATTCTCTGCAAAATTTCCACAAAAAATTAATGACTAGTTATATACTGTCACAACCTTTTTGCAGAAAGCTCATAGACAAACTATACCTAAATGGCAGCAGGCCTTGAGCAAACATGTGAGTGCCACAACGCGTCATCAATTCTCAAAAATTTCCTTTCATTTCTCAAATATTTCCTATATATTTCTCATTATTTCTCAAATATTTCACATATTTCTTTTATTTCTTAAACATTTTCTATATTTCCTAAATATTTCTCAACTTCTGTACACCTATTACCTATAGTGAGAGACCACTCGGATATTATTGTTACAAGTTTAAAAATATTTAGATTATTCATACCTGTTAATTGATGGTCAGTAAAGCAATGTTCTTAAATTAGTGAAATAATTCCAGGTGATTAAAATTTTTTTATTTTGTTTACTACTTCAAACACTTTTATAGTTATAAATAAAAATTAAATACACATATCTATGGTGGGTTTAAGGTGATCTGTTGAGGGATCCATATCCATTTCTGTACTTTTCGTACCTAAAAATTATATATATTAGCCTACAAGTTTGTTTATGTTTGATTTGTCAAATGCCAACTTCAATGGGAAGGTGAAGGCTATTATTCGACCTTCTAAAACTAGTAGAACCAGTACTAAATTAGGTGGTTAATTTAATTTTAATTAGTTATATTCTTTATTCATGAAAGTTTGCCTTAATATTCCACTAAAAAGATAAGGTATTATATCTGAAGATGGAAGAACTTCCTTTTCCTTCATGATATTTTTCCGATTTGCTCTTGAATGTTAAGTAACTGCTTATAAAACACATTGTTGGATCTCATAGAAATTGGAAATTAAACCTGAAAGTTAATAGTCAAGTATTCCGTCTATTGGATTCCAATATAAAATAAATGTCTACCAATAAATATGGAATAACTTGGTATAAAGTTAAACCTACCCCAAACCTTGTTTAAGTGCAGTATAACTTAAAAAATTGTTTGCTTTGAGAGGTATAGAAGCTGTTGAGGAAGTTATTAATTTAATACATTTGGAAAATACAAGAAAAAGATAAGTTTTTAAAGAAAAAATAGACCAATTTACAAAATACTCTGACTCTGTCGTCGTAGTACAAAGACAATATATAAGAGGCTATATACAGGGTGATTAATTAGTGTGAGGAAGCTCAGTAGATCTGTTATAGTAAAAAATACAAAAAAAAGTTAACAAAAATTGTAGGCAACTTTAAACTCCACATTTTAAAATTAGTTACAATCTTACAGGGTGTTCCATAAGATGGTGGCACATCAAACTTATGTTTTTTTAAATGGAACACCCTGTATTTTATTTTAAGTTCGAAATCTGCATCACTTCCACATCACAACAATGTAAAGTTTTATTATGTTATACCGGGTATTACTAAATAATAAATTATTGGTAAACGTTAAAATATCTACCAAATAAATACTTTGATAGAAAAATAAAATTATCTAGATAACTGATAACTTTAGGTATAGGGAGTACTTCATAAAATTTGAAGAATGATATTAGTACTTTTCTATAGTGATATAAAATACAGGGTGTTCTATTTAAAATAACCAAGAAAATAATGTACTTGCATTTTGACTTACCCTGTTTTTAATTTAACGAATATTATAAAAACGAATATGTTTTATAATTTTTAACAATTATTAAAAAACTATGGTTGCAATAGATCAATGCTCCTATAGTCCTTTTGAATTATACAGGGAATTAAACTTGATACGATTTTCGGGTAATATTGGTTATAACTTTTTAAATACCCGGTATAACATAATAAAACTTGACATTGTTGTGATGTGGAAGTTAAGAAGTTTGATGTGCCACCATCTTATGGAACACCCTGTAAGATTGTAACTAATTTTAAAATGTGGAGTTTAAAGTTGCCTACAATTTTTGTTAACTTTTTTTTGTATTTTTTACTATAACAGATCTACTGAGCTTCCTCACACTAATCAATCACCCTATACTAGAAAAAAGATGTGATTTTATAAAAATGCCTTTTCTTCATGAGTAACTGATTTCAATGCAAAAATTAAAAAGGTAATTGTGTTTTCTTCAAGCTATCCAATTTAGTTACATAAAATATTGAAATATAAGATAAATTCAGTCATGACTGGATTTTTTTTTTCAAATGCAGTATTAACATAACATACTTAAATATTTTTCAATTTCTTCGAATTTTTCGGTACGTTTGCATTACATTTTTCATTGATTAATGAAATAGACCAAAATAGTATGGATATAGATAAAAATTTCATTGTAATTTGTTTTCTTATCTAAAGGCACGTGTATGTTAAGATATGTCAATACGTGCATGTTATTGTTAAATGTCACCTGCAAGGAATGTCGATATAGCCATTTTTGACGCTTACAGCGTAGAAAAAAATAATGTATAAAAATACTTGACAATGTATTAGGTGTTATTTTTTCGGATTTATTATAATAACGTAATTTTAGGTATTTAGAGACCCGGTGTATTAAAAAACCAATTATTCCAATTTTTATACTACCTATTTAAAAAATTTAATATTAGAATTCACCGGTTGTGCAATAAAATCTTATCTTATCAATTCATTTATAATGGAATAGTGTCGAATATGTAAGTAAATAAAATAAAGCAAAAGAGAAAAATTCTTTATAGATTATTTAACCATTTCCGTCAATTATTTTTACTTTTTTTTTATCCATTATCGTAAAACTGGTTTTAATATGCTGGAGACATACCAAATAATGTTGTTTGTGGAACTAACGAACCTTGAAAATATTGATAATATTACAGGACATTACAACAGCATGACATAACCACACATAATTCTTTTTTAGATGTAGGCAGGCAGGCTAGCCCAGCTGACTCGCTAATTTCGTTAATTTTAACATTACGTTAATTTTATATATATTATGTAGAAAAATAAAAATAAATATCAACTATACTATATTCACAATCAACACGAAGCAAATAAAACCTAATTTAGTATTCGAGTGGCAGCACAAGTGACCCAAAAAAAATATAAAATTATTCAGAACTTTCGTCACTACTTGATTCCATGTTGACAGAAAATTGAATGGATTCACATGGGTATAAAGTTAGCACCCCATTTTCTTCTGTGCTTCTGTGCGCGCTGTCTCGTTATTTAATAGCCAGACCTCGTATTTTAAAATATACCTAATAATATCCTCGATGTTTTTGACATACCTATCATAAATCAAAAAAACTAGTTAGTGTTTTTTATTAACCTCCATAAAAATTACAAACTTCTCCTTCGATTTTTAAATTAGTACAATTTTGAATGTAGTTTCTTTAACTTACCAATTATAGATTGGTGTAAGTATATAAAAAAGAAATGTTTCAAAGAACTTAATTAATTCTTTACGATCTGATATCTATGTCTTATTTTTAAGTTAGTTAATTGTATATAATTTTTAAATGTAAAATTTTCTCTTCTTCGAGAGTCTACCATCATTAACCTACCAAAAAATAAAATGTTAAAATTTAGATTTAGATTTAAAATTAGATCGACAAAAATCGGAGACTAGTTTCGGCTTAATATTTAGGTCATTATCAGGTAATAAAAAACAGTTATGTTTAAGCGTATAAATCAGAAAATAAGGAACATAGTCTAGTTGAGAAGTAAGTTTGAGGAATGAGGAATTTGCCTGCCTTTAAAAATTTCAATTATTATTAACAAAAAACGAAAATTTAAAAAGATGATCTCCGTTTTTTGGCAATAACTATGAGACTATTAAAGACAGCACCAATTTTAAAAAAGATCCTAAAAGAGGAGAAAATCTCACAAAAAAAGTCTTGATTACCTGAGTTGTAACACCATTATTTTATAGCCATTTGCACCGACTATTTAAGCCGAGCTAACGGTTAAGGGTCGCTTAAAGTAAATATTTTTGTTGCACCAGATAGTCTGGTCGAGAAGTCATTTAAATCGGATTCAAGAGTACTAGGGCATTTCCGGTTCTATACTGATTACCAACTTTTTATTCCGAGTTGTGCTCGTCAAAAAAATCACAGTTTTCCATTTAGATGGCTGGTACACAGAGAGAAATACATGCTCAAATTAAGTAAAAAATTAAATGGATTGTACTAACCCTTACTTTTTGGAAGTCCATCTTATTAAGAATAATAAAAAACTCTTCGTTTTAACAAAACTTCCACTATTTATTTAAAAAATTGCTTTTTTAACCTCAATGACAGCCGTTTCGCTAGAATTAGCATCGTCAGAAAAAAGCAATTTTTTAAATAAATAGTGGAAGTTTTGTTAAAACGAAGAGTTTTTTATTATTCTTAAGCAAAAAATTAGCATTTTTGGGATGGTTTTTGAGCCAAGCACACCGCAGTCTATATTTAAGAAATTTTTAAGCGCGCAAGCTAAAAAATCTCGAAGTGGATAATTAAATTAAGCACAAAAAATGTTAAATTAAGTGAGTAAATTCTTATTTAATGCTTAAAATAAAGATATTGCAAGTTTGATTTAAGTATTCAAATTATTATTTCAAGATTTTGCACGGTTTTAATACAAGATTGTAATGCTTGATTTAAGTTTGAATATTCTTGTTTATTCTTGTTTCAAGTATTCGTAATATTTATGTAATAACTTGCTACGAAATTAATCGAACTTTTTAATTTCAAACATTCTTTTAACCCCAGACAACACGCTAATTTGGTTATTTTAATGTTTATTTTTATAGAATGGGATTGCAGCTTGCGAATATTTATTATCGTAATAATAATTTTTATATTATTACAATATAAAATTGACAAATTGCTTTTAATAATTCTGGAGGGTAAAATAATACATATTATGTAATTCATCTCTGTAAAAAACATTAAACTATGTAAATTATTGTGTCTGGAATTAAAATAATATGTTCGAAGAGAAGGCATAAATAAATTCAGCAAGAAGTTGTGGGACTAATAAAAAAGGTGTAATCGATAAATAAATCGATCTTTCATTAAAGATAAAAATAAACAATACTATAAATGTTAAAATTTAATGTAACTTTTATGTAAAAACATTAAGTACGTAGCAACGCAGCGAACTGCAAAAAACAATTAGTTTATTTTTAGTAGCACGCCACCCCTTACAGTAGTAACAGTATCTATTCAGTACTCAGAGACAATGTACCCTATGTTATTATAATATTTACGCAACGTGTATATGTACGTTATATAATAGTAATACAGTCCATATTTCAAGTTTTTAACAGTGTTTTAATTTTCTCATATCAATATAATGAATCACCCTTTTCAACCCCTAATAAATGAATGACAAAAATTCAGGCGACTAATTTTTTTTACCATTTCAGACTGAAATATTCCGTTTTTCAACTTTCAAAGGATCGCTCGGACTAATTCTTAAACTCCCACTATGTATTAAATAACTAAATACAACTACATATATATTTTTATCATCAATAAATATTTAAAGCTGACATAATGTTTATACAGTGAACATTAAATAATTATCAGAGTTACCAAAAAAAAGAAAATTATTCACACGATTATTTAAAAGTAATTATTAGAAAATATTTAGTAAATTGTGTCTTATTATTTATTTTAAACGGACCGCATCGGTTACCTAAATCTACTGTGCCGCTCGAATGAACGAAATCATTGAATCTATCTAGTCTTGTTTTCTTTGTTTGACAACTCTCATTTCTTGTAATTCATCGACGTAATTATTGCTCGTCATTTCGAATACTTATTTGGAGATGACAACTATAAACGGAAGTAAAATTATTTACCGACAAATCGGAGCCGCTTTAACCGAATTTTTCTGGATGAATAATTGTTGAAATTTATTATACTATCTAGGGAATTTTATTTGAAACGACTTTTTTTATCTGTTGTCACTGTAAAATAGTCTCTCAAAATTTGAGTCCTAAATACTCCGTTTTTAATTATATACATAATATATTTTGAATAGAAGATACTAGTTTTGAAAGTAGTCAAACATAGAGTGTTTAATGTTTTTTAAAAGACCTTCAAACAACTTCAACCTTTTCCAGATATTTTGGAAAATATCAAAAGATTGACTAGTTTTAAGAAAAAATTCTAAAGACAAAAGTTATAGGAAATTTAATTTTCTATAAAAAAGTTTTTTTTACCGGTAAAGTGCATTTTTTTTCTAGATATAAGCAATTTAACGTTCCACATTGATGAAAAAATTGTAATTAAACAAAAACAACCCTTAATTTGTGGAAGTCCATCATATTAAAAGCATCGGAAAAGTCTATGGGGATACTCTAATGTTGCATCGCAATTGCCTCTTGAAAGAGATGGAGTCTTTGCATGTAGAGATTAGCTTGATGGAATTTATTTGAACATGCGACGTAAAGACGTTTCACTAATGTTGAGTTTACATGCAGGTCTTACAAGACTTCTTTATAGTGAGACCAATAATCACATATGGGGCAGTGGCTTGGGGAGCAAGGGCTAATCTGAGTACGACGAGGAAAAATCTCTCGAAGATTCAGAGACTAGCCTGTTCATGTATCACTGGAGCAATGGGAACTTGTCCCACTGCTGCAATGGAGGTGATTTTAAACTTAACCCCACTGCACATTCTGTTAGAAAGTGTAAGGAAGAAAACGATATATAGAATGATCAAAGAAGGAATTATCAGAGAAAAACCCCGATCACTTCATTTTGATCAAACTTGGGAAATGCCCCAAGATGATATGCCAAAGAAATTCAACTTTGTGAGAAAATTCATCAAAAGGTTGAGTAATAAATCTGAATGGGACGAAGACACCATACAGAGTTTAAATCAGAATACCATAAAGTGGTATACGGACGGTTCCAAGCTAGACGAGGGAACTGGGATAGGAGTTTTTGGACCGAGAGCCAAATACTCAGAAAGCTTGGGCACATACCCGAGCATCTTTCAAGCAGAAGTTCGCGCCATCGAAAGATGTGTGGAATTCAATATTGGAAGAAACTACCGCAGACAAGAGATTGTGATCATGTCGGATAGTCAAGCAGCCATCAAAGCGCTGAGTTCAAATATAATCAGTTCGAAGATGGTTTGGGAATGCCTAGGCAAACTAAATGAACTGGGCCAGAAGAACACTGTCACCCTTCTATGGGTCCCGGGACACATAGGAATAGAGGGGAACGAAACAGCAGATAAGCTGGCAAAAAAGGTGCTGAAACCCCACATTTGGGACCAGAACCATCTTGTGGGATCAGCAGTAGAGTAATCTTAGGAAAACTAAGGGAAGAAATGGAGAAAGAAAAATCCAAGTACTGGAATCAGCTGGAAGGACTGAGGCAATCTAAGATACTACTGGGGAACTATGACCAGAAGAGATCTCTTAGCTGCCTCAACCTCAGTAAAAAAAGGCTCCGAATTTTAACGGGAATATTAACCGGGCATTGCCGGTTAAGAAGCCACATGAAGAAACTAGGGTTAGCAGATGAAGCAAGGTGCAGATTCTGTGAGGAAGAGGATGAAACCTCAATACACATACTCGCAGAATGCCCTGCCTTGCAAAATTCTAGGTCTAGATACCTAGGAGCACATGGAATAGAGGAAGGGGATCTACCTGACTTGAAGCCCGACGATGTCCTAGACTTCCTCAGGAAAATAGGACTCGAAGAGCTGCTATAATTCTGAGAAAAAATCAGAACATGGCAAGTAAGGGGGGACACAATAGATCCTATGGGTCGCAGTGTAATCATCACCCCTAACTCATTCATACATTCATTCATACATACGATAATTATGTTAGTTATCGATAATAAGTTCCAGGTCTTTGAGTGGACGAGAAGCTTGAAATTAAGATCTAAAATTATTGATTTGTATTATTGTTGGAACTAAAATTCTTTCTATAATTTTGATTAAAATTGGGAATGAAATTTGATCTGAAAGTATTATTATGGGATTGGGAATTAAAGAAAGGTGTAGAATTAAATTTGGCACATTATTTAAATTATTTTTGTTTATTATAAGATTATATATTATAGATTATATATTATAAGATTGATGTCGATTATTAATCCAATCTGACATCTGTTACAAAGCTTAATAATTACTAGTTTAAACGTCTGTACCATAGAGATATATAATATATTTTTATTTGTGCTGGTCTGTACCATGGAGGTTAGAGAAAAGGAGAACGATCGCTACGTGCTGAAGCATTAGCCCGCCTGTCCCTGAAAATTTGTAGAATTTATAATTCAAATTTCAGCCATCAGCCGCGCTGCCGTCGGTAAGTAGTATCTACGAAGTTAGCTGTTTATGAGTACAAGTAGATGAAGTTAGTTGAATAATGTACAAGTGGTTTAGCGTCTGATCGAAAAAATAGACTAAAAAACAATTTGCGTCAACCATCGTTATTTAAAGTACCAAAGGTAATTTATTGAGACAACTTAGCGATCGCAGCGCCTCACTTATTTTGTCCATATTTCTGGGACACTATTTTCTACAGCGATCGTTCTCCTTTTCTCTAACCTCCATGGTCTGTACGTTGATGTTTCAGCGATCTCTATGGAAACTTTTTTAGGTGCCATGGTAACTAGGCAAAATTTAACCGGTGTGAAGTTAGCGGCCAAATTTCCAGCGGCCGAATTTCCGAAAGTACCCGAATGCCAGTGGCGGCCGTTTCATATATCATCAAATGCCGTAAATCTAGACTACCGTTGTCAATCCGCGATTTATACGCAAAAATGTCCTTGTATACTTGATATACTTAAGCACTAGCTACTGTTGAGACGTTATTACCTTGCAGACAGTTAACCAACAAAAAGAACCTCTAACAAGGTGAGTCCACCCGTATTCTAGTTTCGAAAAATAACCAAAAATGCTACTTACAAATCGAAAGCCAAAATGAAATTCAGTATATAGGAAGCTATTAACATATCCTTGCTACTGTTAAAACGTCAGTTCCTTGCAGGCCGTCTAACAGGGTGAAACCACCCTTAGATAGGAATAAATATAAAAAAATTCAAAAATGCTACTTACAAATCGAAAGCCAAAATGAAATTCGGTATATAGGAAGCTATTAACATATCCTTGCTACTGTTAAAACGTCAGTTCCTTGCAGGCCGTCTAACAGGGTGAAACCACCCTTAAATAGGAATAAATATAAAAAAATTCAAAAATGCTACTTACAAATCGAAAGCCAAAATGAAATTCGGTATATAGGAAGCTATTAACATATCCTTGCTACTGTTAAAACGTCAGTTCCTTGCAGGCCGTCTAACAGGGTGAAACCACCCTTAGATAGGAATAAATATAAAAAAATTCAAAAATGCTACTTACAAATCGAAAGCCAAAATGAAATTCGGTATATAGTAAGCTATTAACATATCCTTGCTACTGTTAAAACGTCAGTTCCTTGCAGGCCGTCTAACAGGGTAAAACCACCCTTAATCAGAAATAAATATAAAAAAATTCAAAAATGCTACTTACTTAATTCCTAATTAGGGGTGGTTTCACCCTGTTAGACGGCCTGCAAGGAACTGATGTTTTAACAGTAGCAAGGATATGTTAATTGCTTCCTATATACTGAATTTTATTTTAGCTTTCGATTTGTAAGTAGCATTTTTGGTTATTTTTCGAAACTAGAATACGGGTGGACTCACCTTGTTAGAGGTTTTTTTGTTGGTAAACTGTCTGCAAGGTAATAACGTCTCAACAGTAGCTAGTGCTTAAGTATATCAAGTATACAAGGACATTTTTGCATATAAATCGCGGATTGACAACGGTAGTCTAGATTTACGGCAGCCGATTTTAAAGGCACGGCATTTGATGATATATGAAACGGCCGCCACTGGCATTCGGGTACTTTCGGAAATTCGGCCGCTGGAAATTTGGCCGCTAACTTCACACCGGTCAAAATTTAGGCATTTTATTGGTTAAAAAATAGAGGTGTGAAATTTTCGTATGTAGGTATATAATATCATAAACTGAAAAAATTATTGGACCTTATATCAATTATCAGCTGTGATTGAGCAAAAGAGATCGATTTTAATTACTTATTTAATGTATTTGATCAAAATTATTATTAAAAGAGAAAATTTTGCCGGCAAAATTTTCGACTGGTATAAAAGTTTGTTGCTTGGCAATTTCATGAGGGAAAATTGCCAAAAAGCAATAAACTTGGATTATAAAACCACAAGAAAATTTGGCCGAAAAAAAAATGTTCTCTCGAATGGTATTCGACAAGACGAGAAAAACAAGACTGTTGTGAAACTGACAACTATAGAAATACCAGACACCTTAGTAACGGATCTGTCATAATTTTGTCGCTGAGATATAACGTATTGTCAATATGAAATGTGCTGTTGCTGTGCAGTTTTGTCACTTATAATTACACGATTAATTAATAATTTTTTTGTCGAAGTAAACTTGACATGTATCAATAAGAATTTTGTTGCCTGGCAATTTAACGAAAAAAACTGCCTCTGGAAAAATTACGAGTCCGTAAGACGAGTAATGTTTTCTGGCAGTTTTTTGAGTTGAATTACCTAATGGCAACAAAATTCGAATTATAAATAATGTCAAGTTTACTTCGACAAAAAAAAAGAGCTAGAGCGTAATTCGGTAAGACAATTTAATGAATATCTAAATCAATAAATTAAAAAATGAGATGTAAATTAGTTTATTTAATTTAACGGAAAAGTACAATTGTTAAAAGCACAATTATTAAAAATTGTTTGATTTTCAGAAGCTTCGTGTCTTTTGTTAATATTTTGCTGCATGCTAATATTTTGAGCGGTGGTTGTTTACAATGCTGGTTGTCATACTTTCAAAAGTTAGGTTCGTTGTTGTTGCTGGAAAAGTTAGGGCAAAATTTTTTCGCTGTCATAATGACAAAATCACGCGGCTTATGGGATTTTTTATAAGTGAATTAAATTGTCAGTTAAAAATAGTCTAGTGAAATAGACGATAAAAAAAATATTTTTAATTTGATCGTGGAAAACATATAGTGGGCTAGTAGTCATGCCACAACTTTCGCATATCTTGTAGAATAGATTAGTTTGTGCACCTGTGGCACAATATAATATTTAAGAGCAGTTTTCAAATGTTTATATATTTATCTCGAATCTATAATGTATTATTTAGGGATATCATCTCAATTAAGTTAAGAAAGCCAATAATTTCGTCACATTAACTTGTCGTTCAGTAGAACGAATCGATAACTAATACTTACGACCATATGTTCTAACGCACCCACTCACCATCATTTTAATCGAACAAAAAATCCAAAAGAAGCATTGCATGTTGTGTTGTCACACAAGACACCTTTAAATATTCCATAGTAATATCGCCTCCGTAATATCTAACAATTATCATTAGCCTTTCTCTCGAGGCGTTTTCTTCTTTGAATAAAACTTATTGACAATTCAATTCTTGGAATACATTCATAGTGTTTATATAGACAAAGATAATCTCTTATATAGTTTGGGAACGAGTTAAGATCTGATATCAAATTTTGATCAAAATAATAGATTATTTTCCAAATAGTTAAAACTAATAGCCAATGAAGGATAAATATATCTACCGGATTATTCATTATAAATTACTAATCCCCTATCATCTTTATTATCTCATATAAAAGTTGTTCAGTTACAGGGGTGAATTTTATTAATATGCTATAAAAAGTTCAGTACTTGCAAATTTAATGCACCAAAACAAAGGATACTGAAATCAGGAAGCCTGTGAAATATAATCGCGTAATATGAAATAGATTGTAGATTGTAGATTGCAGAAGGGGTCGATTGGCCCAGTTGACCTTACTACACTGCGACCTATAAGATCTTTTGTGTATACCCTACATCTATATTTTAGTCCAAAAGGTCTAGGCTTCTAAGAAAGTCCATTATCCGTTTTGGAGCTAGGTTTGTAATCTGATCAGGATCAAGGAATACCTGTTCCAGATATTTATGGCGTTGCCGAACAATTACTCTGCAATTGCAGATAATATGTTCTGACGTCTCATCTGCCTCATCGCAGAATCTGCATGTCCCACTGTCCAATATGCCCATTTTGCAGAGATGGTATCTGAGTGAGCAGTGTCCAGTGAGAATTCCTGTGATTACTCTGAGATCAGATTTCTGAAGCTCTAAGAGTAATTTCGCGTAGCGGGCAGAGGGTCGTAATAACCTTTTTGCCTGTCTTTGGCCTGGAACATTTTTCCAGTAGGCTGCACTGAGTTCCTTTTCATATTTTCGAACTTCTTCCATTATGCGGCTTTTTGATCTATCGGCAATCTCATTTCCGACAATTCCTTTATGCCCTGGCACCCATAGCAACTTTAATTTGTTGCGACTAGCCAGTTGTTTAAGGGATTGTTTACAATTCCAGGCTATTTTTGACTCATAGGTTGTGGACTTCAGAGCCTTCAAAGCAGCCTGACTATCAGATGCAATAAATATTCTTGCTGTGTTGAGGCCTTTTCTTAGGCACTCTTGGGCACAGAATTCTATTGCTAATAGTTCTGCTTGAAATATTGTTGGAGCATTTCCAAGGGCTGCGGATATCCTAATATTAGGACCTGTGATCCCTATTCCTACTCCTTCGTTTGTTTTTGACCCATCAGTATAATAAGTGAGGGCACCTTTTGTGATTTGAGCGATTTCGTTTTCTGTCAACTCGCGGTCGTTAATAATAACATCTAACGCGAGTTCAAAATCTTGTTTTGCAGGCATTACGTCTGTAGGCATCTTCATGATTTGGGTTGTTACAGCCCTTAATACCTCAAGATGTCCTGTTAAGTCACCGGGTTTCAGAGATTTGGTCTGTGTCAGCCTATAGGCATTTTCCAGAGCGATCCTCTGTACATGTAAATGTAGTGGAGGAAGGTCTAGCATTGCCTCTAAGGCTGCGGTAGGACACGATCTCATAGCACCCGTGATCCCAATACAGGCAAGTCGTTGCACTTTCTGCAACTCGTTTATTGCCTTTTGCTGCTTTGTTTTGGTCCACCAAACCATCGCAGCATAAGTGATAATGGGTCTGACAACCGTTAAATATGACCAGTAGATCATTTTTGGCTTCAGACCCCAGGTTTTCCCAAAAAGCCTACGGCACATCCAGAAAGCCCTTATTGCTTTTGTGGTAATATGAGTGAGGTGTGCATTCCACGTAAGTTTCCTATCAAGGATGACTCCTAGGTACTTAACCTCTTCTGAGAAAGAAAGGGTTACTCCATTCATGATCGGAGGCTGTAATGTTAGTTTCCTCCTGTTAGTGAACGGAATAAGTGTCGTTTTGTTGGGATTGACTGATAGCCCTTCCCTCGAACACCAAGTAGTTATAATGTTTAAGGCCTGCTGCATGCGTTCGGCAATAATACCGTCATGTTTGCCTCTAGCCACTATAACTAGGTCGTCAGCATAGCCCAGAGCACGAAATCCTGCTCTTTTGAGCTTTGTTAGGAGGTCGTCAACCACTAGCGACCACAGTAGAGGTGATAAAACTCCTCATTGATGACAACCTTTTACTGCTTTTATAGTAGTTGATTTGCCTCCTAGGTAGGTAATAATTTTCCTAGTATTTAGCGTAATATGAAATAAGTGACAATAGTTGTCAAACTGTCAAAAAGATTCGACATGGTGCTTACTAGCAAGAACTGGTCGTCCAGTTACCGTGACAAAAAATCCGAATCAAGGCTATTTCAACAGGTGCTAGAATCACCAAAAATATAAATATAAAATACAACAATATACAATATCTACAAGGAATTTTATTTTAAAATATCCCGAAAAGGTTAATGTTTGGGTAGGAATAATTGAAGATCGTATCTATATGTTTATTTTTCATTGAAATGGCTTTAAATGGCGAGAATTATTTAGCGGTCATCTGATGTAGCAAACCCACAAATCCCATTGAATATGATATGGTTCCAGCAAGATGGAGCACCACCCCATTTCCAAATTATTGTACATCAGTATCCCAATTAAATATTTTTAAATCGATGGATAGGTAGGTGCCGATCGATGGAATGGCTAGAAGAATCCCCTGATCTTATGCCATTAGACTTCTTTTACGGAGATAGGTCAAAAATATTGTTTAGAAAACTTAACTCGTCAACTTAGATGACCTAAAAAATGACGAATAATGCTTACGATTAAATCAGTCACGTCTTTGTTAAAGAAAATTATTTTTATAATTTGGGTATGGTCAAATTAAAATTAATGTTTTTTTATGTATAATAACAAATGTGGCAAATAAAAAAGGTTTTTTATTTAACTATTACTTTGTGCAATACATTTTGAAAACCCTAATGAAACATTATTAAGGATAATAAAAAACTCTTCGTTTTAACAAAACTTCCAATATTCTGGATAATTAAATAGTATACAGGTTGTTGTATTTGAAGAAAAAGTTGGTATTGTCCACGGTCACATGACACAACCTGTAAAAAAAATTATTTATAAAATAGGAGAACAACCAATACCAATCGGAAATACAAATAAACTGGTTCAAATGTATGTTTTCAAATTTATTACATTTGGCTGTCCCACACTGTATGTATTTATTTTTTTGTTTACTTTGTTAAAATTTAGTCACGTTGTTTGTTCGACACTAATTAAGATGTTTGTAAATCTGATCTCGTTGCAAAAAACAATAATACACGTGCTTTAATTAACAACGGATTCCATGAATATATAATTATTAGAACATATTATCATTTCACCCATTATCTGCTGCTGTACCTCATTAACGCCGAACAATCTTGATCGAGAAAGCTTTCCTTTTTTTACTTTACCTTCCACCTTGGGCTTCGTTCGAGTAAGTTAAATCATCTTAACTTATTAAATTATTTTTGTAAGAGTTGTTGGCCGACCTAGAAGATTAATGTGAGTGAAGATCGATAATGTAGAAAGTCGGACGCATAAATATAGTTCTTTCTGCTCCAGGTTCGAATTAAGATAGCAACAATTAGGCATAGAATAAAAAATTTCGTTTTTTTATTAATTTCATATTCAATTTGCAACATAGTTATTTAAAGATTATTGCTTTTTGTTCTTAAAAAATAACACCTAATAATAATAAAAATATATGAAAAAAATATAGAATATAAAAAAATCAAATTATTTAAAATAAATATCATAAAAGGATTAACTAGAGTAAATGTAAATATTACATTATTATTCCATTTTTTGCTAATAAGGTATAACCAAAAAATGGAATTATATAACGCACAAAAAAATTAAAATGTCATTTAGCTAATAAAGAATTTTGATGTGAATTCTTAAGAAAGGTGGTTATTTGATTTTAATTAATTATGTTTCCATGCAATATCTAAACTCGTTTAAATCTTTATTTTTATCATGACTAACAATAAAATAAGTAATATAAATAAAGTTAAAAAAATTATTATTGTAAGAAATATTGGGGTCATAGGAAAAATCGTGTACACAACACGTTGGAAAGTGTATTTCTTGCACTTACGTTTCCGCACTCACCGCTACGCGGCTCGTGGTAAACTTTACTCGTGCTTAATATTTCACTTTCCACACTCGTTATGTAATGTACTATTCTTTTAAAACGTAAAATCTAATTAAAACAAAAAATAATTCAATATAACCAATTTTAAGGTCTTTGTAAAATATTTCGATACCGATTTCTGAAAAAACCTCGATATATCGATACTAAGTATCGATACTTTAAAGAAGTATCCAATGTCATTTCGTGCTTTGCCAGAGAACACAAGAGTTCAGAACAAAGGTGTTTTGTCGTTTTATGGTCCAGTCCACCGTGACCGTGGCGAGACGCTTGTAGACAAATGACAGTAGTTAGATTAGATGTTTACAATTTCGATCCGGAAATTCCAGAGTCTTTTGAATTTAAATGGAGAGGGTGAATTCAGCAGTGTTTTCCAAATTATAGACTTTGACCCTTTCATTTTTATTATCAATCGGTAAACGATTTTTAGATTACGAACAAGGAACGGAACAGCGGCATAGATGAGGCGAATTGTGAAATTCAACGGTAACTTCCATCAGTTCTATCACTAATTCCTCTCTCTCTCAGAACTAGAACTCGCCTTTAGAATATAGATAGGTATAGGATAATATTAAGCTAAGGGTAAAATATAGGCTTGTTTTTGATTTGACAAGTGACAACTGACAATCAGACATTTCAGTTTTTATCGGTATATCGGATCTATCGTATCTGTAATTGATGAAAAAACACGTGAAATTGAAAAAAGCATGATATCGCTACTTGATACACAAGGTATCGATATGTCGATACTTGATCATTTTTACAAACGTATCGATACCTCGATACTCGGCATCGATACTTTGCAACCTCTATTTCCAACCAGTGTGCACCCATTTGCGCCTGCAAATGGGTGCACACTGGAACGAAGAATGCTATCTAAATATAAAAAATAAATATAAATGACCTTTTAGAACGAATCGAGATCGGTCCTGCCTCCTATAATTATTATATATTGAGATAAATATCTAATAGTTAAAAACTTAATAAGTAGAACTTACCTCATAATTTACAATAAAAGGATATATTAATAAGTTTCATAGAATCAACATTTACTTTTTCTTTAGTACATCTAAAGTTTTCAAGTTTATAATTTTCACAAGACATACATTCAATATAAACAAAGAATGTAATGGACATATTATCTTGTATAGGATCCATATTTTGCTATTTTATCACTATTAAATATTTCCAATCCATAATAAGTACATTTTCACATAACAATTCATCTTTGTCCTAGTTCTCTTTTAAAATTCTAAGTTTAGTCTGAAACAATAAAAAGAAAATAAAAATCAAAAGTATTAATGGTTTTCACATGTTTAAGAAATCAACATGTAATTTTAATTAGTAAAGTATTTAAATTAATATTATAAAAAGGAAGTACTTACAAAAATATAAAAAGACAAATTGTAGTCTTCGATATTGTATAAATAAGTATTCCAATAGCTCATGAGTACCTAAAAAAAAAGACACAAGAACAATTAAAAACATGTAGCAGGTGTGGTGAAATATAGTAAACTAATTCCCATATCAATAGTGTTGGACTTAATCACCTAAACTTTTGATAGAACACTTAAATAGTGCATAGTGAAATAACTATTGAAAAACTTAGTGTACAAACACTAACAAGGACATTTTATGTAACAAAATGTATGTAGGATAGTTAAGTAAATGTTTTATATAAATTTTAAGTTGTGAGTCTTTTATAACACAGAGAATCTTATCTTATATAATGTATAAGTGATACCTACAAATAACAGAATCTTTTAAAAGTTTAAATTTTAGTTGTTAGAGTTTAAAATAGTAGTTATCAGTTAAATTAGGATTAGTTTAAAGGATTTATAGTAATTTTAAATACAAATGATAGT
The DNA here is from genome assembly GCA_035357415.1 of Ophraella communa. Classification (NCBI taxonomy): domain Eukaryota; kingdom Metazoa; phylum Arthropoda; class Insecta; order Coleoptera; family Chrysomelidae; genus Ophraella; species Ophraella communa. Next base: position 29,162,845 of record CM068992.1, on the reverse strand, counting down.
TTTAATCCAAATTTTGAAAGTCTTAAAAAAATGACAGCTTGAGAAACTTGTCTCTTTCAAATCCAAAATTTCATAGGAAAAAGTCCATTAAAAATTATATTAAGAGAATTTTAGTAGATATAAAGATGAGAGTTCACTGTAAGTTATAAAGGATACTATTAGATTTGTAATTTAATTACCTTGATTTTCCAGAATTTTGCAAAATTTTGTATGTTAAAACATTTGAAATTCGTTTTTTTATGTCATTTTTGTCATTTTCCTGGAAGCCTATAAAAAGGCCGGAAAATCTATGATTCACTCTCTTATGATCCTGGTAGCAGAGCAATTAACATCGTATGTATTAATTAATTACTAAAAGAAGAAACATTTATGTAGTAATCAAAATCAGTTTATGTTAAAGTAATACATGTAATATTAAAAATACATGCAGTAAAATAATCAACCATTATTAAATTACTTACCAAAGTAATAAATTTGACAAATCAGAGACTGACTCCAACAAAATATGAAAGATTAAATTTGAGCATCTTTTCTGCAACTGTACCTTGGCCGCCATATTGTGGTTTTACATTTCCGACGGGAGACGAGGAGAATCCGATCGTAGTGTTCGTGCCGTTCCAATTAGACAATAGCAATTTTTAGAGAACGAACTTTATAATAAAGGTACGTGTCATAGTTAAGGATTTGTATTTTTGTATTTATTGTTTTGTTACGGTAAACTAATTTATTTATGTGTATCATCTCCATTTCATTTTTTTTTATAAGGTCATTCATTGATTTATTTGTACTAAACATATGAAAACCAATTAACAGTTTTATGTAAAATTTCTTTTGAAATACTTGATATTAAATTTATTGTGTGTTAATTATTAAATAATATTTTAATTTGAATCCTACCCTGATAAGAGTCATAATCTACATTTTATTTTCATAACAAGTAGATTGAACTAGTTAAAAATTTTAAAAAAGGCGCCCAACTATAGAATTTACAAAGAAAAAGTAAAAATTGATACCAGCTAACTAACCAAACAAAATATAACCAATAAAACAAAACAAATTTCTAAATTATAATAATCAAACAAATAAAACATATCAAATTAATAGAACTAAGTCGGGATATCGATGATTTAAACTAAACAAATTAAATTTAAAAATCTATTAAAATTTAAATCATTATAAATTGACAATACCAACGTGGGATATTGATTAATTAACTATAGCAATCAAATTATATTAAAATTCAGAAACAAATTAAATAATAACAATATATATATATATATAGGTTATACATTCCCGAGGGAATTGTAACCGCTCCAATGGAGCTCACTGATCCGTAGATTGCGGCGAATCACTCCGCTTTTCTTTTCCTTCGTTTTATATTCTGCTGTCCGTTTTTGCTTTCTCCGCTACTAATTTCCATTTCTTCCTCTCTTTGATGATTTCAGTCCAGTCCCGTACTTCCATCCTTCTTAAATCCGTTATAATTTGGTCTTCCCATCTTATTTTTGGTCTGCCCCTTAGTCTGCTTTCTACTGGTCTCCAGTTGCTCACCCTTTTAATTGCTGCATCCGGTTCTCTTCTGCATACATGTCCGTACCATCGTATTCTTTGCGATTTAATATAATTTACTATATCCTCCTTAAAAATATCTTTTATTTCCAAGTTCATCAGCGGTCTATACTCGTTTACTTGGATTCTTTTAGGGCCCAGTATCTTTCTTAAAATTTTCCTTTCAAAAACCCGCAGTCTTTCTTCGTCTTTTTTTGTCAGGCACATTGTTTCGCTTCCGTATGTAACTATAGATCTAATGGAGGCTTTGTATATTTTCATCTTGGTTATTTTTACTTAGGCTTTTGCTAGTTAGCAGCTTCTTGTAGTGGTAGAAAGCTCTATTGCCTGCCTGTAGACGTTCTGAGATTTCTTCACTTCTTTCATTTGTTTCGTTGACTGTCACTCCAAGGTATTTAAAATGTTTAATTCTTTCGAAACTGTATTTTCCTATAGTGATATACTTTGTACTGTCTGAGGTTTTTTTATTGCAGTTCATGTACTTCGTTTTGCTTTCATTAATTTTCAGCCCCCTTTTTTAAAATAACTTACTGGTAAAAAATTCTCTTGGGTACTCGTAGTTCAGAACTGTTAATACTTTATTGCTACCGCTAATGAAGTTACTATTTTATTTATTTTATTATTTTATTTATCCATATGCACTTGTTTTATGTTTCCTGTCTCATTTCGATCGAAAAGTAATTTAAGAGAAATTTCAATTTATTGCTGCACTATTATTACCTTACTACCTTAAGTACTGTTTGTTCAAGTAACAGCTCATTTTATCGTTTTCAATATAGTTTAATTTCTAAAAATAATTTTATTTAAGACCCACTTCCCATCTCCATTTTTAATGTCACACAATTTAATTTAATTGAATTCAGTAGATGGATGTTGGAATAAAACAAGGTAAAGTAATTAAAAGTTGTTAATAGACATACAAGAACCGGAGATGTCTTTATGTTAGGAATAAAAACGTTGATAGCTTTTTTAAAAGAGGAAAAAAGTTTTATGCGATATTTCTAGAAAGTAAGCTTATTTTTACTGGTACATTAAAACGTATTGTATTGTTAAATGTCTCGTAAAAAAATAATAATTCATAATTCCAAATTATTTTAAAGATTAATATCAAAATATTTATTAATTAATTTCCACACAATGCTTTAGCAATGAAAGCTTAAATGAACTATTGCTAGGAAACATCAATCTAGAGAAATATCGGGGTACAAACTATAATAAATTTAATGTCACTATCAAAAATTTATTCTAAAAGTAATTTTAAAAGATGTTAATGAAACACAAAATAACAGGTCGGCTGAAAAGTCCCCGGTCTGACCTATAGATGACGACACTAGAATTAAATCCATTTCATTTTTAGATAGTATCAACCTTCAAAAGATTCGTGTAAAAATTTGACAGCTGTCGGACTATTAGTTTGTGAGATATTGGATTTTTAGTGAAGCAACTTTTGTTATTTTCAAAAAGATGGAAAAAAAAAGGAATTTCGTGTGCTTATTAAATATTGTTATTTGAAAGGAAAAAATACAGTTGAAGCAAAAGTTTGGCTTGATAATGAGTTTCCGGACTCTGCGCCAGGAAAATCAACAATCATTGACTGGTACGCAAAATTCAAGCGTGGTGAAATGAGCACCGAAGACGGTGAACGCAGTGGACGCTCAAAAGAGGTGGTTACCGACGAAAATATCAAAAAAATCCACAAAATGATTTTGAGTGACCGTAAAGTGAATATGATCGAGATAGCTGACACTCTAAAGATATCTAAGGAACGTGTTGGACATATCGTTCACGAATATTTGGGTATGCGGAAGCTCTGTGCGAAATGGGTGCCGCGCGTGCTCACAATCGACCAAAAACAGCAACGAATTGATGATTCTGAACAGTGTTTGCAGCTGTTAAGCCATAATAAACCCCATTTTTTTCGTCGATATATGACTATGGATGAAACTTGGCTCCATCACTACACGCCTGAGTCCAATCCACAGTCAGCTGAGTGTACTGCGGCCGGTGAACCGCCACCAAAGCGTGGAAAGACTCAACAGTCAGCTGGCAAAGTTATGGCCTCAGTTTTTTGGGATACACATGGTATATTGTTCATCGACTATTTGGAAAAGGGAAAAACAATCAACAGCGACTATTACTGTGCATTATTGGAGTGATTGAAGACCGAAATCGCGAAAAAACGGTCCCATATGAAGAAGAAAAAAGTGTTGTTTCATCAAGACAATGCACCGTGTCACAAATAATCGAAAACGATGGCAAAATTGCATGAATTGGGCTTCGAATTGCTTCCTCACCCACCGTATTCTCCAGATCTAGCCCCCAGCGACTTTTTCCTTTTCTCTGACCTGAAGAGAATACTCGCGGGAAAAAAATTTGGCTCTGATACTGAGGTAATCGTCGAAACTGAAGCCTATTTTGAGGACAAACCGAAGGAGTACTACAAAAATGGTATCGAAAAGTTGGAAGGTCGCTATAATCACTGTATCGCCCTTGAAGGCAACTATGTTGAATAAAAAAAATGAATTTTGTCAAAATATTGTGTTTTACTATGGTAGACCGGGAACTTTTCAGCCGACCTGTTAATGTACAAAATTAAAAGTAAGATTAGTTTGTAAAGAAATAAGCAACATTCAGGCCAATTCTCTATGCATATTGCTACCAGTAGCATTGAACCATTCTTTAAACAGTGCTGCCCTTGTATCTTCATGGTTATCCACGCAGGAATCTTTTATATTCTTTGCAGAGAGCCACAAGGCATTTGGGACCCAGCCATCTTTTGACTCCGCATGAAAAATGGTGATTAATTTACCCTTATTTGAAGGAGCTTTCGTTTGACACTTGTTGGAGGAATCGGATGGTGTTGAATGCGTGTCAAACTACGTCTTGTCGAGGTAAATTATTGGACGATTTTCGGCATGATATTTTCTTATTGAATTTATATATTCATAACGCCACTTTTGTAATCGATAATATTCTATAAGGACTTGCTTTATGTCAATTGTAACGATATCTGAATCCCATTTTAGACAGAATTCTCCATAAATACTTTTCTGAGTTTCGTCATCAATAAGAGTTGCTCCAGAGCATGTAATGTTCTTCGTACATGGGTTGCTCTTTGTCCTTGTCGGCTTCGTCAAGACATTTGCTGAAGCCGGCATATTTTCGCTTTTTTTTTTGCTTTAATGGGGGTGGCCGCGATTTTAGCATCTAAAGATACATGCTTTTTCTTCACCGGAGTATTATTGTTTCTCCACGGACGCCACATAATAATACGTTATAGATATATTATATTCGTATTTGTTACAATGAGAGAGCTTAGCGACATCTGCATTTTCAAATATTTTGTCATTACTAGATTTTACCTTATTGCGTTAATTCTGTGTTTTGGTGTGAGTATAAATTTAGGTAGATGTATAAATAGACCGTGGCGTCTGGGAAAACGACACGCTGCATGTACCCAAAATATTTTCTGCACTCAAATCGTGTCATTTCCTTGTTTGTTTTTTGCTTAATGCAGACGGCAATAATAATGAGGTATGTGTTTGGTCATTCGTCAATGAGTGATCGAATAGTTTTAAATTTTTTTTTAAGTACTTACTACAGTAGTGTAATATTGCAATATTTTTTTCTACACCCATGTCTGTAACCGTCAAAAATCGCACTGTCGACATTCTTTGTAAGTGACATTTAACAATAACATGCACGTAACGAGATATCGTAACATACATGTGCATTTAGACAAAAAACTTAAATTTCTCTGTTTAATCGAATTGCAATAAAATTATTATCTACTTACTACTTTATTTGGTCTATTTGCGTAATTTTAGACATTAGAAAAACATACAAAAACTTTAAGTTTTAAAGAAATACCTTTTAAATTAAAAGAGTAATGTCTCTAAATGTATGCAAAAAATTATTGGAATCTCATAACATACACGTGCGTTTAGATCAGAAAATTTGAATATCTTTGTTTCGTCAAGCTTTTAGTATAAGTATTAGAGAAACACCTTTTAAATTAAAAGAGTAATGCTTCTAAATGTCGGCAAAACAATATTAATTAGTAATTTAAATAATTGCAATTTACTTTATTTTATAGAAAAAAATAGATGTGCGTAGAAAAAGTATAGTACGTTACACAAGTTGCAATCCTTTTCACTTCGTGCGTAATGGATTACTACAACTCTTTTTACGTAATATACTATAAAAAACGCACAGACTATAATAATTTCAGCAGGATTGATAATTAAAAAACTATTAATTTTTGTGAATAAATCACTTTGGTTTGTTCAAAATATTAGGGTCGTAGGAAAAATCTTGTACGCAACTCTGGAAATGTATGTATTTCACTAGTTATATTACTCTTGCAAAATATTTCACTTTCCACACATGTAATATACTATTTTCCAATTTAATCTTTTACAGTTGTCTTTGAAACAATTTTTGTCGACATTTCGCAAAATTGTTTTCCCCTACCTTACCGGGAAACACCAAAAATAGAGCGGAAAGGGCGAAAAATTCATAACGCAACGATTTTTTTATTCTAGCATTGAACAAGTGTGCCTTAGATTTGACATTTTAAAATCAGACATAATATAAATTTCGAGAAAATTCCACAAAGTGAGGGAATTTCTTAAACAAAATTATATAAATTATAAAGTACAAAAATCTAAAGCAATATTGCAAGAAAAGTGCATTCGATTTTTTAAACAAGCGTCCGATTCTGCATACCTCATGATGAAGGTGACATAATAGTATAAATTCTAAAATACGAGTATTCTCTATTAAAACGCTTGCTAGGGCAGTGGTATTAGTCCAGGAGGCGCATGAGTACCGAAAACTATTCCACCTAAATTTTTTTATGTGATCCTCTTCAAATTGTCCTCCTATTGATATAAATGCATGTTGCCATGGCGCAACCCGGTGTCATATTGTTTAAACCGAAATTGTTTAAACAATTACAAGGAATTGTTATTTTTTAAACGGACAAATTTTTTTTAAATTCTTTATTGAAATACCAATAAAAACGGTCCTATGACTTTTCACGATAAAGTTAATATTTTTAAAGATATGAATTTTTTAAAATTCGAAAAATCTCAAATTTGGGTACTTTCGACCCATGAAAAATATATTAAAAAAATAATAATGTGAAAGTAATATTTTTTTTTTAATTCTCTATACAATAGTTAATAATATTGTTAATAGAGATTTAAAAAAAATTTCATTGTTTATATCTTTTTTTTAATTGTTATTTTGAATGCATCGCTTACCTTTAAGTATCGCTGTCTCTTTCTGACTCATGCGTTGCGTCGGCTCTCTGTGTCTTGAACCATTACTTATCATTTATCTTAAAAACTATCAACTTTATCAAAATATTTAAAGAAAGCAATGTTATTAGATAATAATTAAATTGCCTACAATTTGTTTTTAATAAATTTTTTTCTGAAATCAATTTTTCAAAAGTTAAGCATATGTCATTAAATTTACTTTTATCAGTTTATATTAATTTTTTGTTATCATAGTAATTTTTGCATTTATATCAACAATAATAAGATATAATGGTATTTGAACATTTTTTTAAATCACAATTATTTATAAATAATAACAATATATTGGGTATTTAGAAAAAACATTCAAATAAATTGAATAAAAATAATTTTATGTATATGTATCATAGTGTGTGTATGAGTGTGTCTGAGTAAGAAAAAAATTCTTTCTTTTATTTCTTATTCTTTCAAGGTTACTCTTTGTATAAATAATAACGTTTAATAGCAAAAAGTAATATAATCTGATACAAAAGTAATTTTAATGACATGTTCCGATTTATGCTTAAAGAACTTTTGAAAAATTGATTTCAGAAAAAAATTTATTAAAAACAAATTGTAGGCAATATAGTTATTATCTAATAACATTGCTTTCTTTAACAATTTTGATAAAGTTGATAGTTTTTAAGATAAATGATAATGATTCAAGACATAGAGAGGCCGACGCAACGCATGAGTCAGAGAGAGACAACGATACTTAACAGTAAGCGATGCATACTTGTGAGCGCGCCAAATTAACAATTAAAAAAAAGATATAAACAATGAAAATTTTTAAAATCTCTATTAACAATATTATTAACTATTGTATAGAGAATTAAAAACATTTATTACTTTCACATTATCTGTTTTTTTAATATATTTTTCATAGGTCGAGGTCGAAAGTACCCAAATTTGAGATTTTGCGAACCTTAAAAAATTCATATCTTTAAAAATATTAACTTTATCGTGAAAAGTCAAAGGAACTTTTTTATTGGCATTTCAATAAAGAATATAAAAAAAAATTTGTCCGGTTGAAAAATAACAATTCCTTGTAATTGTTTAAACAATTTCGGTTTAAACAATATGGCACCGGGTTGCGCCATGGCAACATGCATTTATATCATTAGGAGGGCAATTTGAAAAGGATCACATAAAAAAATTGAGGTGGAATAGTTTTCGGTACTCATGCGCCGATTCCTCCTGGACTATATACGTTCTTGCCTCGCAGACGGCAGAAAAACAGTCGTGGGCTGTTAATACCAACTTTCCACCCTTGTGACACAATATACTTTTTAATTCAGCAATAGGAGGATCGGTACTGCATAGTGAAATTTTGAAAAAATGGTACCACAAGAATATCCGTACAAGTAATCAGTAAATACAGTAATCAGTAAACAGTACCGAAACAGAGAGTGCTGTGGAGTTGTTTATGTAATATGGATTTGTCATATTTGACTTAATTGTCATTAGTTGATATATTAATATTAATATATGCAGTTAAATTTGATTTAAGAATGGTTCTAACAACGGAAGAAAAAGTGTTTTTGGTAGAGCATTATTTTCGTTCATACGGAAAAGGTCGTAATGATGGTCCAAGTTTAGAACAGGTGTTAACAAAATGTCAACAAAAATGTAATAAAGCAGCTCCTAGTAAAAGTGTGATGTTAGCTGTTGTTGAAACATTTCGTCGCACTGGTAGTGTATTGTGTTAACGTAAAGGTTCTTCAGGTCGTCGAAAAACAGTATGCACTAACGAAAATGAAGGACGTGTTTTTAACCAAGTTGTGCAATCACCTCAAAGAAGTTTTGTAAGAACTTCATGTAAACTCAACATTAGTGAAACCTCTTTACGTCGCATGTTCAAATCAATTGGTGGTTATTTACTGAGGTCGCATGTTGAGTTTAATTTACGAAGATCCCGAATTTTTGAAAAACATATGGTTTTCAGACGAGAGTCACGTTCATCTTAGCGGCTATATTAATCGACAAACAACCAGATTCCTTGGATTTGAACGTCTTGATGTCATTGTAGAGAAACCACTCCACAGTCTTGTTACCGTTTGGTGCGCGGTATCTGGTAATGGAATGATTGGTTCTTATTTCGTTGAAGATGATAATCAGAATCCACTTATTGTCAACCAAGAACGTTATTAATTATTATACCTTTTTTTAGAGATATAAATAACTTTTGCCGTGCACGAAATCTACAGTTTCGCACACAATGGTTCCAACAAGATGGTGCAACGAGCCATACAGCTGTGCGCACCTTAGACTTACTCCGTCAGTATTTCGATAATAGAATAATTTCTCGGGTAAAAGACTTCGAATATCCTTCTCATTCACCTGATCTGACACCACCTGACGCATATATTTGTGGCACAATCAAGGAAAAAATATTTCATTCGGGAAATCCGCCGGCGAATATTGTCGAACTACGGGAAAGAATACACGAGCTGTGGACTAGTACCGGAAACCCCTTGATACAATGCAATGCAATGATTATTTCTTTTTTTTATTTGTTACAAGTAAATAGTTAAATCATTATTCGATTTTACAAGATAAAAACTAAATTGCTTTAATGACACAAACAGATGCTTAAAACAACAAGATTATAGATGCATTATAAGGCGATAGTACCTCGTCCTACTTTCCGAGTGCAATGAATCCTAATTGGTATTCTGATTATTGTATAATATTTACTCACGCCATCGTGGTTGGTATTTTCGTGTTTAACGAAGCTGCATCCACATAGACGATTTTGTTTTATTTATTTTATAGTCTTAAGTACTGCACCCACCCTACCGTAAAAAATATAGTTGGAATAGTTTAAGAACTATTTACAGTACATTGTAATAGTTAAAAATAACGAGAAGGCCAAGGAACTAACTATCAGCGTAACTTATTTCATAAATACCGCTTTTCTCCAGATCCATTATTTTATCCTTTAGATTTTCTAATAATTGTCTCAGGGTGGTATTAGGTATAACCTATACAGTATGTAAAAGCCAAATGGAATAAATTCATTATTTCGGTTACTGTACATATTTATAAAAAATCCCGAAACACGTCAAATTTAAATTATAACTTGACATTCTTTAACGTGAAAATGCAACCCCTACCTTCAACCCCCTTAGAATGACAGGTACAACCCTCATTTTTTTAAATGGGAAGTATAGGCTTGTGATATATCATGTGAAAGGTCTCTTCATTCTCTATTCAAAAATGTTATTGTTTTTAAATTTAATTCAAAAATTAACATAAAAAAATTAATATCATGTTGTTACCGAAATTCGCTAAAATATACTCGAAACTTATAACAATATACTTAAAACTTATTTCCTGTTTAGGTCTTAATGAGAAAGTGAACAAAAACCATAGCAATGTGGTTTTTAGACGGTAACCATTAAAAAACTTTAAAGAATTTCCGTGGCAACGCTATTTTAACAAGCAGTAGTAAATTGTTTTATTTAAGTTGTCATTGTTGTAATTTAAGTACATATAAAGTTTGTTCAATTCAATTCTGAAAAATGGTTAGATTAACGAAAATGCATAAAATAACAGTTTTACAAATGATTGGTTACGGAGATAACATCCGAACACAACAGGAAGTAACTCGCCTATTTCATGAGAAATTTCCTAATTTACCGCCTATATCCCAAGGAACAATAAGTAAAATAGAAAAGCAGTTTCGCGAGTTTGGTCGTGTAAGGCAGATAAAAAAAGCAGCTGCCAATACACTGAGTGATGAACTCAAATTACATGTGTTGCTTGAGCTTCAGGAAAACCCACATACATCGAGTAGACAGGCATCCACTACATTCAATGCTAGCCATACATCGATAGCAAACATATTAAAAGAAAATAAATTGCATCCGTATAAGATGATACCTACTCAGGAGCTCATGGAAGACGATTTTGATAGGAGAACTTTTTTTTGTGAGCAAATGATGGACATGTTGGATAACAATTTTATCCAATTAGAAGACGTTATGTTTTCTGATGAGTGTACTTTTTTACTTAACGGTCATGCTAATCGACAAAATTGCCGCTACTGGTCTACGGAAAATCCTCACTGGATGAGAGAAGAACACACTCAATACCCTCAAAAGGTTAATGTTTGGGCAGGGATTGTAGGGAACAATATCATTGGTCCCTTTTTTATTGAGGGCAACTTGAATGGCAACAATTATTTGGCACTACTTCAAAATGATGTCATTCCAACGTTGGCAAATTTATATCCTGATCCTGGTAACCCTCAAGTTCCAGCGAATATGATATGGTTTCAGCAGGATGGAGCACCACCACATTACCAACTTTATGTCCGGTAGTACCTCGATACAATATTTCTCAATCGGTGGATAGGGAGGCGAGGATCGATTGAATGGCCAGCGCGATCACCTGATCTTACATTATTAGATTTCTTTTTATGGGGATATGTGAAGAGCCATGTGTACATAACTAAACCTTCTGATTTAAATTACTTAAAAGAACGAATAACGCTTGCGATTAGGTCGATCACGCCTGATATGTTAAATAATGTTAGAAGACAGTTTTATTTGAGATTAGGATGTTGCCAAGACGTTCGCGGAGAACATTTTGAACATCTACTTCATTAACATTCATAGTTCTTTTTCATGTTCTACATTTTATTACATTTTGCATTACATTTTAGTTTTTGATTGTATTGTAGCGAATTTCGGTAAGAACATGATATTAATTTTTTGTATGTTAATTTTTGCATTAAATTTAAAAACAATAACATTTTTGAATAGAGAATGAAGAGACCTTTCAAATGATAAATATATCACAAGCCTATACTTCCCATTTAAAAAAATGAGGGTTGTACCTTGTTACAAGTTCAAAACGTTAAGTTGGATTTCTTAGTTTTAAGGATTAAATTTGAAACGGTTTATCTTTTTTAAATAATGTTTTATTCAAATAAATAAATTTTATTATAATTAAATATTTGTTGGGTTGAAAAAGTAATATAAACGAGACCTTAACCCAGAAGATTAAATACCTAGTTAGTTATTAAGCTACAATTTTGTTAATTACTTGAATGACCTTGAACTTGAACGTTGATATTTTTATTAAATTAATTTACTTGGTAAAAGGCCAATTTTGTGAAGACGACAGATTGTCGAGAATATCTTGTTTTTTTGGGTTAACTAAAAAAAGGGTTGAATGGTTGATTTGTTTGAGTTGTCTACTCACGAAATCTTCGGATATTAAAGTCATCCTAATTCCATTTTTAATAAACAAAAGCTTCTGCTAAAGTCTGGACAGACTACTCTTTGTTTAGAGGATTATTGGAGCTTTAAACCTAAAAGAAAAACAAATTAATAAAACTATTTGGCCACATACCATCAAAGGTTAGTACCAAAAGTATGTGATCACACAATATGTAACCCTTCACTTTATTTTTTTAGGCCATTTATTTTCTATTCATTCTTCTTCTTAGAAGTTCTTGTTGTCTTTTTTTGGCATATCTACTACAAATAAGAATCTAGAACTAATATTGGCTTCACCGTTAACTTGAAGCATCATCTGGCGCTATATTGATCGGTCCAGGACCATTTCCATCATAAAGTGCAGCTTCCTCATATTAACTTACCTTGGATATTGCTGACCCACTATTCAAACTTGACATTGAGGGATTTTGGTCAACCTCCACCTCAACCAGATGGGCTACTAGCTAGAGAATCTGCTTATGTTAGTCATTGTGAGCAATCAATGTAGAGTTGATATACACAAGTAAGATCTTTCTGATTTACATACTAATTTCCACATTTTTATGATTGTGACCCACTTCCTGAGTCTAAAAACAGAAAACATCTTAATGCTATGAACTTTTATTATTGATATCTCTTTAAATAATATACTATCAATCAATATATTGTAAGTGACCAATAATTAATATTAAAAACTTACCTTAGAATATAAAACTATTGTACAGCGAATAGTACGTACTACTCGTAAATAATCCAAGTCAATATTTGTATTTCCTTAAAACAAAGAAACTTTAAATTAATATAAATATATTTACTAATATCAAGCTAGTTATTAATAATATACACTTACCTGTTGCAAAACCCATTAATTTGGATAGAATCTATTATCAACTAAGCAGTTGGTTTGTTACGAATGGTACAACAAATATATTTAGAAAGTACACCCTCAAAATCGTAACAACCTGTCATTCTAAGGGGGTTGAAGGTAGGGGTTGCATTTTCACGTTAAAGAATGTCAAGTTATAATTTAAATTTGACGTGTTTCGGGATTTTTTATAAATATGTACAGTAACCGAAATAATGAATTTATTCCATTTGGCTTTTACACACTGTATATATGGTATATATGGTATATAACCTAATACCACCGCACCGAAAATTGTATTCAATCCTTTGATATAGTGAGGGTTAATTGGTATCGAAGTGAATTTCCTATCGTTGTATTCTCGTTGAACAAAAGTGGTTCCACAAAGAGATCACACTGTCGACTTTAATTCCCTCGGTCCTCTGCTGCAAATTGGTCAGACATCAGAATCAGTTCAGATTAATGAGAAAAATCGTGCAGATTACGGGAATAACTGTAACGCCTTGAAGGTACGCCTCAGTATCTTAATTAATTATATTATTATTATGATATTAATTATGGTACTATATATCAGATATTTAAATACGAGTTTATGAGGGTCCCATCGAGACGAGTTTAGAAATTTCCGTTATTTTCAGTTGTAATTTAACTAGTGTCATGAAAATTATCCAAAAATTTTGGGAAAGATGCTCGAATGCAAGTTGTGAATGCATATTTGTCAAAAATTTTTAAAAATTGTACGAGGCTATCAAAATCGTATTGTCGGTTGCTGTCACATAAAAATGTCGATAACTAAGTGTAACAGGCATAGTCGCAGGAGCGTTCAGCACAACACCCACACCAGCGCTTGATGTCCTCATTGGATTGCTGCCTTTTCCCATATGGATCATTATGACAGCAATGGAGGTTTTCATAAAGCTTACAGACAATGGACACTGGAAAGAGCGTGACGAAGGCGTCACAAGAATAACACAAAGGACAGAAACAGAGCTTCCGCTCCTGGCTCACAAAGCTGTCCAGAAAGTAAATGAAGTAAGAAAAGAAAACAAGTAGAAGGTCGTCATTCCGCTAAGGGGGCAGTGGATCGACGAACAAGTAGAATGTTCTCCATGGAGCATGGTGTGTTACACGGATGGCTCCAGCATGGAAGAGACGTCATGAGGACGTAGGGATTCGAAAGAGCTACGCTCTTGGTAAATACCCCACGGTCTTCCAATCACAAATACCTGCCATCCTCAAAGCAGCAGAACTATTAGAAAAGCGGGACAACTCAGGAAGCCCCGTCAGATAGCCAGGTCGCTCTAAAGGCGATTTGTAGCTCCAGAACTAGCACGACTCTAGTCCAGGAATGCGCAAATACCCTAGATATGGGTACCAGGGCATAGCAACGAGCGGGCATATGAACCCGGACCCGAACTAATAATAGGGCTAAGCAGAGCACAAATTTCAACTCTGCGCCTGTTTGTCGGAGTCCTTACTAGTCACTCTGAACTAAGAAGAAACCTACACTCTTAGGTGTAGTCGAAGACCCAGACTGTCCAAACTGTGTGGAGGAGGGTATCTGTGAGGTTTACGTACAATTCAGACAAGACATCTTGGGTGTGCGAAGAATCGAGGAAGAGGACTTATACCCCCTTCCTCCAGTCCCGTCATTGCTTTCATACTAAGGTCAAGGCGTTTCGGGAAGGCGCCAAACGAGTGAAGATACAGAGGAGGAAGAACCTGGTATGTCAAAAAGGATCCGAAGGGCCTACTTGCCAAGGCATCAGCCACCCCGCCCTTTATATTCATTCATTCAAGTTTAAGTTTGAATTTTACTTTAATATCTAATCAACTTTTATAATTACTTCTGCATTATTTTAAAGGAACTAATCATTTTGTACTATTTCAAATTATCGATAATATGCACTAGTGCAAAATTATCGCTTAATTGTATGCAGTGGTTAAAACAACATTTAAAAAATAGCCGGAAAATTGTTGAAAATTCAAATTTGACAGATGAAAAAAATTGTCAGTATATTTAACTACCAGTTTTATTGTGAATCTGAATTATATTATATCTAGTGTTAAATGTGTGAGATAACAAGTTTTAATTTTTCTATTTATTTCGACCTTTGTGTAGGTGTTTATTTAATTTGTTTTAACTGATCATTTTAATGCTATATGTAAAGAGTTTTAAATAGGTTGGGCTATTATACAGTAGAAAAAATTGATCATTACCCTGACGTCACTAACAACTTTATATACCTCATCCTTTTCTACTATTTGTAGAAATACATCAAACAATTATGTACACTTGTCTATCAAGCAATGACATACGTTCTTTTCAACTCTAATTATGACCCTAGAATGTTGGAAAATGCATGAAAAACGTTTAAACGGTTGTATTTATATGAATTAATATTAAGCTCTTATCACAGCTGTCATTATTTTGTTTTGTTTAAAGCGTTTTATCATTTGCATTCAAATAAATTCTATAAATCGGTTTTTTCCAAAACCTCTTATTTATTATTATTATAACGATGTTGTATGTAAGTATGAATTAGGGGTGATAAGTACACTTCGACCTATAGGATCTATGGTGTCCCCCCTTACTTGCCAAGTTCTGATGTTTCCTCAGATTTATAGCAGCTCTTCGAGTCTTATTTTCCTGAGGAAGTTTAGGACATCGTCGGGCTCCAAATCGGGTAGATCCACCTCTTCCATTTCATGTGCTCCTAGATATCTAGCCCTAGAATTCTGCAAGGCAGGGCATTCTGAGAGTATGTGTATTAAGGTTTCATCCCCTTCCTTACAGAATCTGCACTTAGCTTCATCTGCTAACTGAGGTAGCTAAGAGATCTCTTCTGGTCATAGTTCCCCAGTAGTATCTTAGATTACCTGAGTCCTTCCAGCTGATTCCAGTACTTAGATTTTTTCTTCTCCATTTCTTTCCTTAGTTTTCCTAAGATTACTCTACTGCTGATCCCACAGGATGGTTTTGGTCCCAAGTGTGGGGTTTCATCTCCTTTTTTTGCGAGCTTGTCTGCTGTTTCGTTCCCCTCTATTCCTATGTGTCCTGGGACTCATAGGAGGGTGACAGTGTTCTTTATAACGATGTTATAAGATAAAACAATGAAAATGTTATAAAATAAAGTTTTAAAAAAATTAAAACTCTAAAACCACGTTAGCCGCATGCAGCAAACATAGGCTAACTATTTTGCCGTGAGAGGGCACCTCAAATCACCGTCTAGCCGCGGGCCACCAATGGAGCCATCAGACCGACCCTGGGAGCGGGAAAGAAGAGCAAATGCAAAATAATGAAATCCGACACCCCAAAATGGTGAAAGGATTTCGGAGAGGAAGAAGAAGGAAAAGAAGATAAAGAAACTGTGGCAATGGTTTATTCTTCTAAGCATGTCAATAAAAGTTTGTACGGTATACGTGTTTCAACTCTTTCTGCTTTATTAACTACTTTGCTATACACTGTTTTTCTTTTACATTCTTTTAAATCCCTTTTTTTACTCCCCAAGTGTTTGAATATTAATTAAATTTAAACACCTAATAAAGTACACGTGTTGACAGTAAAAGGTTCTCGGACGGAAGTTAAAATAAATGTCTTTGCTACACCAACCTTGAGATTTTATTGTTTGATGATGCATCTGTTCAAAAAAAAAGCTGATTATATCCCTTTGTGCAAATTGATTCGCGTTTTAGAAGTATTTTTCTACACATGATCGGTTGAGCTTGACGAGGTGATTAAAATATCGTCCTTGCTGAACTATGCCGTTGTATTTTTCTTGGTCGGTTAATTGGGACGTTTATTGTCATTTTCGTTAACGGTGTGTGTGTATTGAATTGAAAACACTAAACGGAGGCTGGTTTAATTGTCAGCTTAATAAAACTTGATGTTTTTAAGTTACAAAGTTGTCTAGATGTTTTCGAGGCCGATGGAGGTGTTTTGAAACACTTTTTCCAGACCTATTTTGATCTCCGAAATAAAGAGATTGCTATTAAACAACCCACCTCTACTAAGAGCAACACATAAACAACCAACCAAGCAAGCACGTGAAGTCGAAACTCACATAAATGTGTTTATCAATTTACGAATCACTTATAAGTAACATACTATTCAAAATTATACCGTGTAATCAATGACAAAATAAAACAAGAAGCAATACTTGCTAACAATATATTTTTATCTGACGTTTAGTGTTTTTTATTTATCAATTGTGGCCTGGAAACGTAGGGGAGAGGTAGGAATACTGAGACGCAAAACTTTTAATATTAATAACTTTTTTATTAAACACTATTTTAAGCTCATATTTTATCTCTACATTTGGCATATAAATAGGAATTGAAAAACGATATTGTTTTTTGATGAAAACTAAAGGTAACATCTCAAAAAAATTAAAACTAAAACTGTACCTATCCATGTTGGAACACTGAGACGCAACACTTATTATTATTTTAGGTTAAGACTGTCAAAGTTTATCTCAAATTTCAAAAGCGACTTTTGGCGTTTCCACATTTAATGCTTTTTCTTAAAAACGATATTTCAAAATCATTTTCTTATATTTGAAATAGTACTTTGCCATCATAGTATGTTTTTTGCTTACAGTTAAATTCTGTTTAGAGTTAAATTCAACAGGCACATATTCCTCGATATTAGGACAACCATCAAGATATTCGAAACAAATTGGAGGCTCGGGATTTTCACCAATATAATCTTCTCCTCTGCTAGAATCCTGTAATTCCATTTCATTTTCATCTTGTTCATCAGAATCATATTTAATACGCGCTTTTTTACTTTTTTTCTTTTGGTGTTTTTTTTTCTCTAGATTTAATAAGTTCCATTTTCTCCTGGGTATCGGTAGCAATCATCTTCTTTCCTTTACGTTTTTTGTTGCTTTCACTTGATTTTCTTGGCGGAGCTTTAGGATAACCTTTGAAAACACTTGGGCTAACAAAAGTTTTCGTGGCGGTTACACTGTTAGTTGGACCTGCATTTTAAACAACTGGAGGTTCATCTGTATTTTCAGGAGTAGCTTCATCTGCAATAAGCAGCCTATCCGTCTCAGAACTCGACAAAAAATCTTCTTCCGTAAAAATATGCAGATCGAATGGAAATATTCCGGTTTCCCGAAAAGCACATATGATGTTAATGGGCGTCATTGCTCGTGGATATTCTATGCCCACACACGCAGCTACGTTATAAATTGTAAATGTCTTACCGGGATGGTTCATCATCCATGCATCTACTGCCGCATTATAGAAAGTTTGAAATGGTTTTAGTAAACCTACCTCCAATGGCTCTAACTTATTAGTACAGTGCGGCGGTATAGTTAGGATAGTGATACCATTATTTTTACACAAATCGGTTGCTTCAATCGATAAATGACTTTTCACTTTCCTATTTGCCCATTATTTTGCGGTGATACCTCAAAGGGCAGTGTCCAGTGAGAATACCTACGGTCAATTTTATATCTTTTTTGTTTATTTCGAGAAGGTATTTTGTTCTTTCAGGTGATATGTCTACAAACCTTTTAGCTAGCTTCAATCCTGGCGATTCCTCCAGCGACATCGTAGTCGATCCTCTTCCCAGGAACGGATTTCCTTTTTAACGTGGCTTTTTGTAAGACCACAGAAGGGCTCCTGTCCAAGGAAATGGGTATTAGCCCCTTCTTTTGAGAGTCTATCAGCTTCCTTATTTCCTACTATCCCTCTGTGACCTGGCACATACATCAAGGTGGCATTGTTGTTTCTTGCCTTGTTTTTGCAGCCTTCCTCATGCAATATTGCAGCGGAAGTAGACCCAGCAACGTTTGTGCGGCCATCTTTGAACGCCCTAACCCATTTCCTCACCATTCCTTCAATCATAATGTTTTTAGTAGTAATACCACAAGTGATTGAATTTTCGCGATAAGTCTGTCTTTCAAGACAGACTTATGAGATAAATTCAATCACGAGTGGAATTTTATTAGACTATTTCACAAACAGAGTGAAAGATAAAAAATCTGAGCTACTTTTAAAACATGCCTCGTACTATTAATATTTCCCTAGTTACAATAATAGCTATATTTGTACAGGTAAAACATTAAATCATATCGTTGACAATATTCACAACTTTTTGTGTATATTTGATTTATAGATCATTTGACAAATTAACTCAACCAGATTTATCTTCCAGAAGAAAATAATAAAGCCATTTTCGATTAACAACATGTGTGTTTATTCTGTCTTCCCCAAATATAATTAGCTCCGTCAAGAACATTTCCTGCGTACAATTCTACTAAACAAATTAATACTGCCTGTTACACTTACTCGATTGTTTGTTTTTTTCTGTCTCCGCTAGTTTGTGTAATATTCCAGAGCATTGTATGGATAAAGGGTTTCTACTTTGTTTGAAATTATAAATATTTATCTGTAACTAACTACCACCTTAGAGTTATTAACATTTTAATATGAGGATTATTGATGCGGTTTTTAATATTGAGTGTGGATATTGTACATACGTGCCGATATTCATACCGTAAAACACATTTCACTTAATTAACTATTTATACGTCAGGTAGTGGTACAACACGGTCCTTTTTATCATTAACCGTGAAGATTGTTCATCAAAGCGTATCTTATTTGACGATTCAATTCTTATAATATTTTAATGAAAACATATTTTTGAATAAAAATAACAAGATATTACTAAGAACAATAAAAACATAAACTTTGAAACCGAACTTCCACGTTTATTTTAAAAAATTAGGTTTTTTTAATTGCTTCGCTGAAACTAGTGAAACAGCTGTCATTTTTGCAATGGACTAGTTTAGTAGGATCATATTAATCAAAATGATAGCAATATATGTTTAGGATAAGATACCTACTTACTTATATTGGTATTCATTTTACAATTAATTTTTCTCATTTCGTAAAATTTAGCAATAAATAATTAGTAAGTTTTAAACGTAGCGCCAACTAATAACCAATAATGAAGTGTGTTTAAAAGTCAACGTTGTCACATTTTAGCTACGTTTGTTTCAAGTATTCTCAAAAAACTGGCGGCACAAAACACCGTGTTCTGTGACTAACTGATTGTACCAGTTGACAAGATATATGACAGGAGAGAAAATCGTGTTTATCTGTAATAATCAAACAAGACCCATATTCTTGACGGTGATAGAATAGAACAGCCAATAGAAAGTGGGCGTGGTTCTATTGAAAATGCCAAAACCGTAAAATCGTGAAATTCGTTCTCTCACTGTACCGATAGAAGGGTTGCTCCCCAAGAGAACAATTACTTCTATTGGTTATTTTTGAAGGAACCGCTATAACACCAAGAGAAGGTGTTAGGGATTTTTATTTTCGAACCAAAAATAGTATAGAAGTAATTTCTTTCATAAACCAAACACAACCAAACAACAAATCAAACTAACGAAAATGACAGAATATTTTGTTTAGTGTTTTATTCCTTATTTGATAAAGTGTCAAACAGAGAACAAAAATATCGATATGTTTATCTCTTTTTAATGACAACAAATAAGAGAGAGAGATAAGTTTCTCGGTTAATATTAAAGCATATCGACAACATCGCAAATTTTCTACCAATCTTATTGAAATACGTCACTTACCACTTATGACGTATGTAACCATTAAATTTAAATTTCAAAAGCCGTTTATGGCTCGAGGATAAATTTTATAAAATTTTTATTTGTACAGTTGAACTACTAAAAACCTATTTTATAAAATGCAAATATAAAAAAAATTCACTAAACTAGTCCATTATCAAGAACTTTTAAAATATTAAAAAACTTTTCCAAAATATTCCTTAAACAAGATCTTACAAAAAATGGTACAAAAAATAGGGACAAAGATGGGTCGATAAAGTATATTTTGTAAAATTCTAAATTGTTTATTCCAATTTTATAAATAAAGTCCATTTTCAAATATCTGTACAGCTTGCTAATTATTAATGACTACATTATCCATTCTGGGTTCATTTTGGGCGGCAAGTTGTCAAAACACACTCATATAACGATAAAAACACACAAGGTCATTCTCACCGTCTGTAGTTTTTTCCAACGTTATCTTATATAATTTTCCATTTAGATAATAATCTTATAAAAAATTTTTGATTCTTATTCAATAGTAACATTAATCACATACTCACTTTTATTGGTTCGATCAATTATAATTTTTGAGCTTATTTGTACACATAACTAAATTTTAAGATACGTGTGTTAAAATTTGATATTATTCTGCAATGTTGATCTGATCCCTTAGACAAGGAAAGAGAGAGGACTGCGCATTGGAATGAATTTGTGTAACCCAATTACCACCAAACTAATGGCGGACAATATTGACATAGGCGTATCATACGATTTTTCTTATACGATTATTAAATATCATTTTCATTATTTCGTATTACAAATCTAATTTAAAAAAGTTTTTAAATATGTACTGCTCCAAAAAAACAACAACAATCATTTTAAAACATATTTATTTAATAAATATTACAATTTTAATCTATTTTATCTGTTTTAAATATATGTTTTTGTTCCACGCCACTGGAAAACTATTCAATCTATGAGCAAATAATAACAATTAAATGAAAAATAATCTTTAAAACTGAATGAAAACAATTTTCAAAATGTATGTACAATTAATTTAAGTTATCATAAATAACATATGTGATTTAGTTAAACATCTATTACCTGAAAGCTGTAATATTAATAAAAATAAATTTCAAGGAAATAGTTGTAAAATACTTTTTACCTATGAAATGAAATTCCTTGCTCTTTTTTAGCACTCTGACTGTTGCACTTATAAGCTACACAATTAACCATTTTAAAATGTCTATTCAGGTTATTGAAAAAGGTGAAAATTAATAAAAAAACTAAAAAAATACAATTCGATGTTCCAAATTTGTTTGCCACCAAACATTTGAAAATTGGCTTCACTCACACGCATAAGGTTTTCATTGCCATGCGCTGTCCTCTCTCTTTCCTAGTCTAAGTCTGATCCTCATGTTTGTACCCTTATGTTTGTACCTCCTTATATGCCGAATCTAGTCGCTGTTCCAACCTGACATTTTTTAAAATTTAAATAAAAATGTGTGACATTGATTTTGTGTTTTTCTTCATTTATGATGGTGGCACCACCATAAATTTACATTATGGATGATTTACTTCTTTTTAATTAGCTTATTATGTTGTTTCCACAATTTTATTTAAAAAATTAAGTTAATGTTCTAATGACAGTTGTTTCAAATAAAGATTTATCGTTTTTTTATATGCGAATAATAGGGATGTGGACTATTTTTGGCGAAACCTCAGAGTAATAAGTAAACATAGAGTTGCCACAATAACATACAGTTTGTAGTCAATAGCAATGAACCTATAATTGAGAGAGATGGAAAGTAAAATTGACATCTAGAGGTGTAGGTAAACACAGCCGTACAGCACATTTAACCATTTATTTTGTACCAACTTTATTTTGTGTATTAAATTATATTAAATAGCTACAAAAAACAAAATTTAACAATATGTCAATTTTACTATGCTCGTTGTAGAGAAACTGCTATTTTTTAAATAGGGGTTAGTACAATAAATTTTATATTTTTACCATATATTCCATATATGGAATATACTTTAAAATTATTTACTGAAAAAGTGCTATGAATACTCATTACACTTGTAAGCTCTTTTTTTCATATAAATTTCTTATCTATTTATTGCTTTTAACTGGTTACTCTGTATACATTTTTCGAACAAATCATCGTTTTGTAGTTGCAATCAATAAAATCCTATTCATTACAGATAATAAACAATCTACGTTATTTATTATTAAACAAATTAATGTCTCGGAAGCTGTTTTCCACGATTAGTATACAAGACGTTAAACCTTCAGTGCATCTACTTAAAAATCTCGTTGGAATAACTACACGTGTTTCCTTTTTATTTTTAATTTATTTCGGTTTAGGGTAAACAACTTTATGCACTGCTGTTAATTATGTACCAATGGCACTTCCGTACTGTTATAAGCAATATCCAAAATATAAACATTTCTTCGATGACAGATAGTGGAATGGAAATTTATTCAGCAGAAACTATTAGTTGTAGTAGATTGTGCATCCAAATTTATAATCAAGATGTGTGTAAAAATTTTACTTATGATTTCATTTATAATTTTATTCAAATACTGGTCTTTAAATTTTAATTACCACTTCTTTAATTAATTTCACTGTTTTAATTTTTATTGAAGAATGATCTGCTTCTCGTAATGCTAACTTTCTCGTAAAGCTGAACTTCCTTGGGTTAAGAATGGTCCAAAATTACTGAATAATAGAGAATGGGCAAAGAAAAATTTGAAGTAAATTTCCAGAATATAGTGAACTTTTTGAAGGCTGGAAAACCAGGAAGGTATCATTGAAGTGGTTTAAAATAACGATGAATTTGTTTATAGTCATTATCTTCTGCATCGCCTGTATGCAAAAAATTAAGTAATACCTTAATACTTATTTGGAGAAGGGACCAAATTTAATAGAGTTTATACCTAATATTATAGTGAAGTTCACAGTAGAATCAAATGTAGATCTTCAAATCAAAATAGCACCAAAAAACAGGGATTTTTTGAAATTTTTTTGGTGAAAAGATCCATCTTATGTTGAAATTATCGAGTATCGTCATGCTGGAGTAGAATTGGGGGTCTCATCAAGCCCTTTCCTGTTAGCTGTAACTATAGATAAGCTCAAAGAATCATTTGACTTTGATAATTGCGTGACCAGTGTTGATAGCAGAGGCGAATTGGAAAACTTCATTACTGAATCCAAATGTATTCTGTATATATGGCAAAATTTGATTTGAGAGGTTGGGTATATAATCACAGTAAAATATTATGATGATGATAGAAACACGAAACGAGGTCTACTCTCACTATCACAAGAAGAGCATTCGATTTTTAAAAGAAGCGCCCGATTCTGAATACCTCATGATGAAGGCAAGCAAATTGTACAATATGAGCGTTTCCTACAACGCCTGATCGTGGCGCAGTGGAATACGCGCTTGCTTCTCGCGCAGAGGGCTCGAGTTCGATTCTTATCCATGACATTTTATTAAATTTATTTTAATAGTCACAAAGGTAGTCATAAAGGTAGGCGGAAATCAGTTTTGTGTCACACGTGCAAAAATGCATTAGCTGGTATTTGCTGCTTGAAAATGTAACGCCTTTGTTGTTTTTGAGGATCAATTATTATAAGATTTCTTTTTGAAACTTCGAATATATCTTCAATTCTTGTTTTTTTTTTACTTCTTTTATATAAATCATACCTTATCTATCTAAAGTTATATGACAGTAGAGGGAATATCTTATGTTTGTATGAAAAGATTTTTATTGTTATTTTTATTATTATTTCCATTTTCATACTCCAAAAACATTCTACCATGGGAAATGGTACATGTTGTAATAATACACACCTACAAATGTCAACAACCTTAACACGAAAACTCTCTTCCATAACAGGGAAACTACGTGACATGTATGATTCTGCTTCAGGTATGGTAACAGACAAATAGTTTTCTTTATATACTACCTACATTGTTTATTTTTCAATTTATGTTAATTTGACGCATCTGCAAACGCCGATTATACATATTAATATTCTAACCTATAACAATTCGATATATTAGACTGATTATTTCCTTCGATTCAAATTAACAAATAGAATGTCATAATTTTTTGAAATCGGACCAATTAGAATCAAAGATCAGCGACTATTGCACTAGACCAATATCAGCGGCTATTGCACTAGAGAAATAGTCACGTCAAATATAAAAAAATGTCAAATATTTGTCAGTTTAACAACGGCATTATTAATTATTGTTATAATTTTTATAAAATTGGAAGATTTGGTGCATTAGATTATAATACCATCGAAAAAGCTGTACCCGAGAATACAGTGAGAAGTGAAAATGGCATATGGAATCAATTCATGCAATTTTGTAAAGTACGCAACTATACATTAGATGTTTTTAAATAAAAAAAAACTCAGAAAATAATCTTCCTAAATATAACACGACCTTGATTAATAGTCTGCTATTTTTGTTGTTGCTAAATTTCTCGAATATTTTACAATTTGTTTCGACATAATTTGATATCAAT
Source organism: Ophraella communa (assembly GCA_035357415.1). Taxonomy (NCBI): domain Eukaryota; kingdom Metazoa; phylum Arthropoda; class Insecta; order Coleoptera; family Chrysomelidae; genus Ophraella; species Ophraella communa. The sequence continues at coordinate 29,137,748 of CM068992.1, read as the reverse complement.
AATTAAAGATTAAATTTAATCAGATTATTAATGTCAAATTATGTCTCAACAAATTGATACTAAAATCTAGTTACCACAAAAATAGCCGACTATAATCAAGGTCTTGTTATATTACCCTTGATTAATAAAAATTAACTATTTTTTTTTCTTTTTAAGTATATCGAAAGTATTGTTGGAAATTTTGACTTACATCAACTCGCTCTCTACTTAGTTTTTTGTTTTAATAGATAGTTTCTATTTTTTATCGTTTTTTTTTAATAAATAAATAAAGGAGAGAGCAAGCTAAAATGTAACAAAGTGAATCAATTTTCTATTATAAATATTGGAGATAGAGTTCCTAGACTTTTTAGCAAATTAAATGATCTTTTCAAATCTTTCAACAATTACAAAAGACTTGAATATTTTTTCAGATATTCATAAAATCTAAACTCCTACTCTGTTTACTTTTTGTTTTTAACTTTTGCTATTTTTCTGGCCTTTTATGAAACCTTTCTTTCAATTATCTACATAATACTCCGGATCAAATGACACCTTGGTCGTAATTTTCGGTGAATATTCAAAATATTTATGAAAAATCGTACATGTAAACCAGACTAACAGTTCAAAAGGGATATTGTAGGTTGTAATTTGCTATAATTGTTAACCAGACTATGTAAGAGAATTCACTATTACTTTGTACAATGTTGCCACAAGGTAAAAGACGATGTAGAATATCGAAATTCATGAACAGAGATAATTAAATTGCATAATTCGAAATATGCCGAACTTATACATTATTTTCAAAAAGTGTAGGTAGAAAAATGATTTAGTTTGTTGTATTTCAAGTCGCTCTCTCCTTATTTTTTTATTTATTAAAAAAATATCAAAAAAGTCGAAACTATTTTTTAAAACAAAAAAATAAGTTTAGAGCGACTTGATATGTCATAATAGACACTCTAAAAAAATCGATCTAAATTAATATCTCAGGCTGTAGTTCGACTTTTCTCTAGTCTTTATGTTATACTTTTATAATTCTCCAACTTAGAGGTAAATTACAAAAGTATAATTAAATACTAGAGATAACACACCGCACTGCAATATTACAATTATTTGCTCTGGCATCTTCTACGAATAAAGAATAAAAAGGAAGAAGTATAATACGATTTGAACAAAGTCCGCAATGGTTCTTGCATATGGCGGATTTCAAATTTCCGGTTACCAGTGGTGTCACATAGGGTATTATATTGTTATGCCCCGTATTATTAATAAAAATAATCTTGTATTGAAATTGTTTGTACTAACCCTTACTCTGTGGAAGTTCATCTTACTATAAGAACATTAAAAAATAAAACTTTTCAACAAAACTTCCACTTTTTATTTAAAAATTAGCTTTTCAAACTCAATGAAGATACTAGTTTTAGCGAAAAAGCTTTCTTTGAGTTTAAAAGTTTTATTTTTCAATGTTCTTAGTAATATTTTATTGATCTGTAATATTGTGATGAGGTTGTAACAATAAAACAACTTAATAGTTATATTATTTATTGTCCTTTAAATTGTATTAATTTGGTATACAAACATCTTATTTTTTCTACATTTGTTTGAACACTTTTACATATAAAATGTAATCTTGTATCTAAATACATATTGGATACACTTTTTAATAATAGGATAGCATGTGACTCGTGGGATACATCATGATAAGGCATATTTACAAAAAAAGGTTTATATTGGAAATATTTTAAGACATTTAAAATTATTTTTTTTTATATATATATATATGTATACCTTTACTATTTTCTACCCGTAATAACTTTTCGGAACAAACACAAATTTGATGATTATGTATAACTTTCTGCATTTTGACTAAGTAGGTACTTACATGTTTTAATCTGTCAACAAGCACAATAGGAACTGCATTTGGCTGTAATTGCATTTTTAAACTGGGGGTCCTGTCAAAGGATGCTTCATCAAAATGTTCAGAACAAAGAAAGCTGTTTGTAGTTGGTTTCCAATTAATTCGATTCACAACTTCCATCCATGCTTTTTTCCTAGTTTCATCTTTAGGAAAACTAAAAATGAAAGTTTTTTATAGTCAACTACGTTACTTAATGCAATTAAATAAAAGAGTAAAAAATTTCTAAATAACTATAAAATTGTCTACGTAACTACTATATTTATATTAAAAAAAAGGGACGCCTATGGTAACAATTATAAAGTTATGTGGTTGTCATTGGGAAAAAAATTTAATGTAAAACATTATTTTTCTTTATTAAGTTTTAATAATACAAATAAATATACACTGACCGATGAAAAGTAATTCCCAAACGAGAATTTTTTGGGGTTTTAGAGCATCCACATGAGGCACAACTAACCATTTTACTTTAAAATCTTTATCACTTAAAAAATACAAAAATTAAAGAGTCACTACACTAGAAACACATTACACATCTACAAATTATTATACTAAATTACTAAAAATACATATAACCACTAAAAACTGAAATTAAAATAAGAAATAACATGAAAGAACCAAATTTATCAAATGTCAAAATTGAAATGAGTCATATTTGGTTCTTCAATATGGCCGACTTCCGTCGCAATTATTTGCTACTTTAAATATGACAATCCTCCTTCCTTATTATTCTCTATTCACAGGGCATCTTTAATTTTTGATGTAGTCGGTAGATTGAAGGAAACATTTCGTGGCGGCAATTTTGAATATAGCTACATTAGCGTCACCACTGGTGCATGCACTTACTAAAATCTCAGAACTCTCGAAGTAGGGGGAGTGAACGGGTCTTGATGTTTACACAACTTACTAATCGATTCACATTTGATTATAATTATGTATATTGTTCTATCCATTAAAGAAAATTTCCGTAGGGCGAAATATTTTAAATTAATAGCTTTCCTGAAACGCGATTAAGAAGCAGAGGTGTATTAAATAAATAATTAGCGTAACTATTATTTATTATGTACACTGGCTTACTAGTGTCCCTGAAGATTTTGACAAATGTGTAGTATTTTGTAAATTTAAATTTAGGATTAATTGGTATACATTATGCTTATTAAGTTGTTTATATATACAGTGCGGTCCATATGTATGGAATAAATTCATTTGTAGCGTTATTATGTACTATATGAAAAAAACCTGAAACAGGTCGATTTTTATTCTTAAATTGACAATTTACAGTGTGAAAATATTATCCCCCTCCAGCACCCCTTCGGAATTATAAGCACCACCTCGAAAATTTTAAATTACAAAGGGGGTCGTGTGGCACCTCGTTGGAAAGGGATTTTAGTCCTCTGTTCAGCAATATAAAGTTTTTTAAGTTTGGTGCAATCATAACTGAGAAAATTGATTTTTAAGATGTAAAATTTTGATAATGTCTCTAACACAAAACTTTACGTAGAATGAAGATAATAATGTCACATAATGATTAGAATGTGTTTTTCAATGTATTTGACACTTAAATTAAATGTTCAAATTGACCACCATTCACTTCTTGACAATAACCGAGGCTATATTGGAATTCTCGTACAACATTTTATATGACCTCGGGGGTTATTTTGTTAATTTCTTCCGTTATCCTAACTTTTAAATCAGCAATATTGGTTGGTCTATTAAAATATACTTTAGATTTTAAATAACCCTATAAGAAGTAATCGAGAGGAGTCAAATCGGGGGATCTAGCCGGCCATTCGATCGCCCCACGTCTTCCAATCCACCTATTGGGAAAAACCTCGTTTAAATAATTTCTAACAGTACGTGCAAAATGCGGTGGAGCTCCGTCTTGTTGGTAGTAAATAGATCGATCTATCTCATTTGGATGACTAACATCAGGAAAAACTCTTTGTAATGAAGACACTAAAAAGTTAATCAAAAAATCTAGATAAAACTCACCAGTAACTGTGCCCTCAAAAAAAAGGGCCAATAATTTTATTGTTAATGATACCAGCCCAAACGTTAACATTTTTAGGATATTGAGTGTGAGCCTCACACATCCAGTGAGGATTTTCTCTGCTCCAATATCTACAGTTCTGTTTGTTAACCGTTTCGTTTAAATGAAACATCGCTTCATCAGAAAAAACTATTTTGTTTATGAACTGCAAATCTGCGTTCATTCTATCCATCATCAATTCACAGAATTCTTGCCTTCTATCAGGATCATCTTCATTTAACTTCTGAACCAACTGAACTTTGTAAGGGTGGTATTTTTCTTTATGCAGAACTCTCAAAATAGATGATTTACTTACATCATTGTCGGCGGCAAGTTCTCGAGTTGTCTTATGCGGATTTTCCTCAATCTTTAGAAGTACATCTTAAAAAACTTTATATTGCTGAACAGAGGACTAAAATCCCTTTCCAACGAGGTGCCACACGACCCCCTTGGTAATTTAAAATTTTCGAGGGGGTGCTTATAATTCCGAAGGAGTGCTGGAGGGGGATAATATTTTCATACTGTAAATTGTCAATTTAAGAATAAAAATCGACCTGTTTCAGGTTTTTTTCATATAGTACATAATGACGCTACAAATGAATTTATTCCATACATATGGACCGCACTGTATATATATTTTTTCTAGAATAATTTTTTTTCACTTTCTTTTCTTCTATTTTTCGAGCCATTTCCCTTTTCTTTCTGTCAGTTTATGTTTCCCTCTTTTTGGCTTTCTCACACATTTTACATAGTACAGGGAAAAAATATCACATAAGAATAATAACAAAATGTATATTTGACAGTTACACAAAGAATGCTGTTTACTCTCAATGATTACTATTCTATTTTATTTTTAAAGTATAGTATGATCATGCTCCATATTTACCAGAATAAAAGATGTTTTAGAAAGAAAAGAATCGATTTGAAAATAAATAATCACAAAACTCATCATTTACAATATATTTGAAAGTATTTTTTGTTCCAGGAGGATTTGAGTAGGTAAAGTGTGCACTTTTTTCGATTTTCCGTCCTATTTTGTTTGTCAGTGGACCGGTTGCATAAACGTTTACAAACCTCTGTTAGCTAACAAGTTGTTACGTTTTGACAAGTGTATGTGTATTTATCCCTGAAACCGAATAGTTAGATTTTAGTTTATTTAATTTGATCATAAATAAACGAACCTTATTATTTATCACTTAAATAATGTTATGAAAAGTTAAATAATGTCAACGGCTAAAGTATTCCATGACTGCACGCCGTATCATCCTACATCATTTTCTCGTCTAAATTCATATAAAGATGTAGAAACGTTCTTGATTTGTCGCTAGAAGACGCACGTGTGCCTATGAAGTATTTCAGATTTTTTATTTATTTTGCAAAACTGCTTTCATGGCCTCGAGGTAATGGAATGTCGATAAATCTAAAATACAGGTCCGTGTTGCAAGGTACAACGTTTGACATAAGCACGAGGAAATTGGGGGCATTAACTCTGAATTGATTTTCCTTTATATATAACATTGTACACTTTTTCAAATCGTTTCATGTTTTTCCGAAGAAAATAAGGCGATTTCGTGACATAATCGGCAATTCTATGATAAAAAGAATTTATCGATATTAAAATATCTTTAGTAAAAAGGTCTTTAAATCTTTCTAACTATTTTTAAGTTATAATTCAGATATCGTCGTCGTCACGGCAAAACTCACTAAGTTCACTTTTGTCAAAATTGAGTTAAGTGTACTGGGCGATTATCAATAACAATCTTCATAATCTGCCACAAATACCTAAGTTCTAGAAAGTACCTATTGTTAGTTTTGTATAGCACTGAATATAACTAAGTCCGAAATTACCATTTTGTTGTCAGGCAAAAGTCACTAACTGAACGTAATGATGTTTGCCTGATGCGACAGTTACCAGTGTCAGTGTGTCAATTATCTGCCTTTGATTTATGTATTTTTGAAGGGGCTCCTCCAAATAATGCCCACTGTTTTACTTGGACTGAAGTTCATGGTGCCAGAGGAACTACGCTAAGTAGTAGTTACATCACTGTTTCATTAACAATTAAATACATCAATAAAATGCAGCGAGGGAAACGTATAGTTTTACTTGCTTTGATTAAACTTCAAAGGGAAAAGATTTCCAAGTTAAAAGTTACCAGTCTTCTAGACATCTTACACCGTAGCAGTGATGAATGCGCAGACATTTTATTCTTGGGAAGACCTCCCATCACAGTGTAAACTGAATAAAAGAATACCGAGACCTTATATCAAGTCCATCAAGTTCCTTTTAGCAGAGGATAAAGAATTATTCAGTACCGAGAGTCTTTTGAGGAATATTCATTACATTGAATTTTTCAAACGATAACTAGTGAACCATAAGTATTTAAAACTGGAATTAAAATGCTAGAGGTTCTCTTGAAAGAATATAATTATATAATTTTAAAACTAAGATCTATTTTTCCTTCCAATAGACTAAAGTTTTGGGAATCTCCACCAACAGGAAGCAAAAAGAGGAAGAACCATATTCGCATTGTTTATGTTAGCCGAAAAGGGCATATCTATTAAAATTCTTATTTGAAATCAAATGTTAGAATTTAGAGAAGTATTAGTACATTTTCTGTACAATTTAATTTCTTATTTTTGTAAAACATCATGACCATAAATGAAAATATAAATACAGGGTGTTTCTTAAGTAATCTAAAATATTATATGGGGCGCTTCGTTACTCAATTTTAAGACGAAAAGTTCATATAAACATGTGTGATAGGTGTTGTCGTTTATGAGATACAGGGTGTTGAATTTATTGTAATAAGTCAGTTCTGATTGTACGTGAAATTAATTTTTCCCGGTGACGCTACTGGTTTTTAGAAGTAATACGCAAAAACATGCTTATTCTAAGTGGCCTTTGAAATAATGTTGACAAGTGTCAAATTTGAAAACCAACGCAAAAATCGTACATTTTTATTTGATTGACTCTGTGTTTAGTTAATAACTATGCCAGTGTTTACTAATGTTGAAATGGCTAATATGCATTATTTGTACGGATTAGCGAATGGTTTATGCCTTAGAAGCTAGACGCACGTATGCCCAGCGTTATCCAAATAATCGTTTATCATGTTCAGATACGTTTACTAAGTTACATATTCGTTTACAAGAAACTGGAACTTTTGCTAAATCGAAGAATATTATTGGACGACCCAGAACTGTGAGAAATCCCCAATTGGAAAACCAGATTCTTCAAATTATTGACCAACATCCAGAAACGAGTACAAGAAAAGTTGCAGATGAAGTAAATGTTAGTAACAAAACTGTTTGGAATATTCTAAAAGATAATTTATTGTATCCATATCACGTTCAACGTGTTCAACATTTGTTACCTACTGACTATCCATTACGCATACAGTATTGTCAATGGATTTTACGTGAAATCGCGAACAATCCGAATTTTGTGGCCAATATTCTATTTACGGATGAAGCCAACTTTTCTAGACATGGGATTATGAATTTTCATAATGACCACATATGGGCAGATGTAAATCCACATACCATAAGTGTAAAACATTTTCGGTCAATGTTTGGCTTGGCATCATCGATGATTATTTAATTGGACCATTTTTCCTTCCTGTACGGTTAACCGGTGAGACATACCAACATTTTCTAGAAAATGAACTTCCACTTCTTTTGGAAGATGTACCTATTATTATTAGAAGGCGCATGTGGTTCATGCATGACGGAGCTCCTTCACATTTTTCAGTGATTGTACGCGAGTTTTTAAATAATGTTTTTCCAGGCCATTGGATCGGACGAGGATCTCCACACCCGTGGCCCCCTAGATCACCTGGACACAATCCTCTGGATTTTTGTGTGTGGGGATATTTGAAATCGCTTGTTTACACAACACTGATATTAAACGTACAAGATCTTCAAAATCGTATCATAGACGGCTGTAATGTTATTCGTAACAATCCTGGTATCTTCGAACGTATTCGACAATCCATTAGACATCGAGCGGATTCTTGCATTTTAGCTGGAGGTGGACATTTTGAACATTTGCTCTGAAATGTATTATTTTTCTCTATGTTTAACACATGTTGCTTGTAATAAAATAATAAAAAAATATAAATCAGTAGCGTCACCAAGAAAAATTAATTTCACGTACAACACCCTGTATCTCATAAACGACAACAACTATCACACATGTTTATATGAACTTTTCGTCTTAAAATTGAGTAACGAAGCGCCCCATATAATATTTTAGATTACTTAAGAAACACCCTGTATTTAATGTTATTTCTTTTAGACAGATACGCCCCTTTGAAAACTGATGTTTCAGATGTTTACCTATTTCCATATTAGCTAGGTATATTATACAGTGTGGTGCAAATGAAAGGATTTTTCCTTATAGTAGCCGGTTTACGAAATAACGAATTTAATCCTTTCATTCGCACCACACTATATAATTTCCAATCAAGTAACAACACACATATATGCTTTGGCATTTAAATTTTATGGATTTAAAATCAAGTCTATCACACATTAATGAAAATTATGATTAAACAACGAATTCATTGATCGTACACATATTAGTATGTAATACAAAAAAAACTCAATACTTTGTGCCTCTATCGCAACATTCAATTAATGAAGATCATTATAATTTTCGACGGATATTTCGATTCCTGTTACGGCCAGAATACGTTATATGAAGTTCCTCGAGCAATGTTAGTCGAGTTCAATATGTACATACCAATTACGTTGAAGTTCGTTGCCGCCGCTTCTCCTTCGACGAATTTTGCATAAAGCGGTAATTTGCTGTTTAGAATACATTTTTAATTATTATGAAATTCAATTATGAACAAGAATAACCTAAAGGAAATAAGTTTTATTCAATACTGGAACGGATTTACATGCAATTACTACTTAAATGTCTTAAGTTGGTAAAAATCATCTAGGATATCGTATCTGAGAAAACTAGCGACATCGCCTTATACCAGAACTATTCGGTAGAAGAGATTAAATTCGAAGCCAGGTAAAGGGACATATTTGACCAACCACCGCAATGTTTTCGCGTTTTTTTACAGATATTGGGACAGGTACATATTATTTTGTATGTATTTTTAATATTTGAAATAAAACGGATATGTATTTATTTATTACATAATCATGGCTAACAAGTAAGAACTAGTGAGATTTTTGTAATATTTTGCCACACAAAATTATTTCCAGCTTCTTCCACGGCTTTCTTGCAATTATGAAAATGGTCAAGCTTTTTATCATCAATATGCTTGATAAACAGTTTCAGTTTCATCTCAAATGACTTTACATCTGAATACACATCGCAAATCAATTTATTTTTTCCCTGTAAGCATTTGTTAATCTGATTCAGTTCCTTAGTCAAATCAGTCAAAAAACCATGATCAATAATCCAATGTTTGTTGTTAGTATGCTATTCCTCTGGCTTTCCTTTCATCTCCATGAAGTTGCCAATTTCTTTCCTCAAATCAAAAAACCGTTCTAAAACGGCACCTCGATTGAGCCACCTTACTTCAAAGTAGTAAACCACGTCACCATGATCAGCTTCCAGATCTTCCAAACATATTTGGAACTAACGGTGTGTGAGCCTATTTCTTCTTATAAAATTAAGAGTGGATGTTACAGTAGCCATTATTTCTTTCCCGGATATAACCTTGGAGTACAATGCCTCCTGATGGACAATACAGTGAAAAATCAATGACACAATAGATCCAGAATCTTTCACTTTGCTGATGATTCTCTATACAACAACTTTGTTTTGGCCGGTCATGTTCTTGCCTCCATCGGTAGTGACACTTGTTAACTTTTCCCAGCTTAATTACAATGAATCCAGAGGTGAAATAAATCTTCTCCCTTTCAAACTGCACATTTTCACAAGCTCTTCGTAAACAGTAAAGTGTTTTCTTAAAGCCATGTTTATATAATTAAACTGTAGGTGACAATAATGAAGAAGTTTAAAGAATAATTAAAGACGAAACAATTATTTCTTGTAGCGTATCGCGTATCTAGCTTAAGGAACATTTTGCTTAAAATGGGTTTTAAGTATAAGACAATAAACATCAGGCAATAATGGAATCTCAACGTTTACTGAAATGGCGTTATCGATCCTTAATTGCTATGACAATATAGGGATGAAAATCGACAAAAAATAATTTACCTTAACGAAACATGGTTCGACACTCACGGTACTGCACAAAAAGGTTGGAGAGATTCCTCAAGAAATTGTAACACCAAAGCACCCTCAAATAAAGGCAAGAGAATAACAATAATACATACAGGCTCAGAAAATGGTTTTGTTCCGTTCTGTCAGCTAAAAATTTAGCAGATTCTTCTCTGGTTTACCACCAAGACACTGACGCACAACAGTTTGAAAATTGGTTTGAGTACCGGCTTCTTAAAAATAGTGTTATTGTTATGTCACCACAGTCGTCAAGTAGTCAAGTTGCCTAGATCCAATAGTACTAAATTAAATTTATTCTACTAACCCTTACTTTTTGGAAGTCCATCTTACTAAGAATAATAAAAAACTCTTCGTTGTAACTCAATTTACAAGATTAGTTGAACAAATTAGCCGTTTCGCTAATTCTATCGAAACGGCTGTCATTGTGATTTTAAACCTAATTTTTTCAATTAAACTTGGAAGTTGAGTTAACACGAAGAGTTTTTTTATTATTCTTAATGTTATGTTAGATAATAATATATACTTTGAAGAGACTTACACAAAGCGAGACCTCTTAGAAGTATTAAAAGGTTTTAAAATAAATAAAGAATATGTGTGTGATAAACTCGCAATGGAAAATGGACATACATATTGTGTTTTAACCCGATTGAACATATATGGCATCAATTAAAATCGAATGTTCGAAGGAATAATACTCCCCCAGCATTACATACATCTGTAGTGGAATTAAATTAAAAGTGTAGTAAATGATATTACTGCTGATAGTTGGAAAAACTCCATACAGCATGTTATAAAAGTGGAAAATTCGTGTCTATGAATACCAATGTTCAGCCATTAATAATAAGTGATAATGAAACCGAACTTAATTTAGAGTATTTAGAATAAATAAATAAATTTTATTTAACTCGTTTTTTTGTATTTTTTTTTGTAGGTACCCTTTGTCAATAAAATATTATTCTTTATTCAATTAGTTTCAATTAAAATTCTATTTAATCTCATTCTCAAGCCGACCCTGTCCCGTTTATGTAAGGTCGGACCTTACACAATGGGGATTTAAAGCTCTTATTGATTTATGGTAGCAAAAACCATTGGTATATATTTAACCACATTTTACTATTAATTTTTTGCTGTACTCTTCTTATAACAAATTTCTAAATGAATACGTCCATTAACTGATTTTAAAGATCAACAAAATTGATGACCGATCTTCTATGTTGTATTAAACATCTAATTAATTATAGGTTTAACAAATGGTCGTGTTTACAGTCATTAATTTTACTAGTAAACTAAAGTTCATAAGTTTTTAGGGTTTGTTTAATATTTGAAGTGGATTCCAATTCTCAGTTAAATTAAAAATGTATACTCATTCAATTAAATGTTCATAAACCTACGTTTTCATTTTGTTTCTCTTTAGAAAACATATTAAGAGTTGAATAATATGATTAATGGATACAGTAGTATCTGCATTAAAGGCTTGGTTCAAATAAAGATAAAATGAAGTAGCTAACTGTAAAATCGATAGTCGGGGATTGCAACTAAACCCACTATAATTTATTTACTGAACATTGTTAAACATTTCTAACATAACGAACATTTAAAATGTAGTACTATATTTACTTCTTTTTAATTACGTAATAAATAATTTTGGTTAAGTTCAATTCAAACTATTTCGACTTTAATTCTGATTACAACATAATGTTATATAAATAATCCCTCAGCAGGTGGTCAATAATCTGAAATAATTACCACTAGTCCAGGAGATACTGACACAAAATATTGGGTCTTATTGGCAATGACTAAAAGAAAAATGATGGTCATAGCGCTGGGACCAGTGGCCCAATCGCGTGGGCGTTAGTAGCTGGTTTTCTGCGGTATGGCGGCCATTTTGGAACCGTCCGAAAAATATGGCATGGTGATGTTTGTAAATGATTAACTGTGCAAAAATTAGCGGGGCCTGTTTCATAAAAGTGACAAGTTGACTAGTTACAAGTGTTGTTTGACTAGTATTCAAAAATTTTGTTTCATAAAATAAATGTTGACACTTGTCAAATCACGTTTTGGACAATTGTATTTCTACAAGTGTAGGAGTAGTAAACGTCAAAAATTATAACCTCAAGAAACTGAAATATTACAATGTCTCGCGAGTTAGGTAAAATCGAGTTTTTGCGTGCAATAAGAGAACGGAAGGAAGAGTTATTTGGAAAATTTAGTCCCACCTTGACAAAGTCTTTAAAATGTGCACAGTGGAGTGAAGTTAGGAAAGTTGCACTCGCAATGGGACTTATAAATGAAACAAAGACTTACTCTTATTGTCGGGACGTTTTATGGCAAAATATCAGGAAAAGATCAGTGGAAAAATTGGACAATGCCAGAAAAACGGGCACTGGAGGAGGTGTTGTGGCGAAAAAAAAGGACATAGACCTTATCGTCTATGAAATTTTGGGCAAGGATTCGCCGGTTTTAAATCTTTAATAAAAACTTTTGACTTTTTAACCCTGTACCCGTCATCTTGCCTTTTAATAAATGCTACCAAATTTGTATATTTTATTTCAATATTCTTTTTCAGATTTAGTTCAGACCTTAACATTCAGTGTCCATAATGTATAAATATTTAGATCTTTCTTACCCTCAAAATATGCAAGTAAAACTTTCTCATTAACATGTTTAATTTTCTTTCCATCACACCACGTAAAACATTTTTCGTATGCCAAATCATAAACTGCCTTTGACTTTTTCGAAATTACTGATAATAGAGCATTACTTGCTGCCTCTTCAATATCGCTTATTAGCTCTTCAGAACTTGAATCACTCATTTTTTTTTAAATAAAACTAAAAATATATCAATCTCACTAAAACCTTCCGTCTAGACTTTTTTACAAAATGTCAAACTGATAACTAACATGAAGTAACAGCAACAAACTAAATTTATGTTTTCCAAATTTTTATCAATTACGAGTATATTGAATTTTATTTTTTTTATTACTTTCTTCAAAATTAGAAAAAATCTTGTATGCAATAGGTTACTCACTTCGTTCGTTCCGCAAAAATCTCACGCGTTACACAAAATTAGGCATTTCGTAACTGATGGCATAAATAGCTATTTTTACATTCGGTACTGTTTATTTTTATGGATACAGTATAATAGAATAGTACCGTATATGAATGTGACGTCAGGATTATTTACAACAATTAAAAAATACAAAGTGAAAATCCATCCATTATCTATAAAGAAGAGACATAGTATGACACCCGTCTAACCCCATTCAACTTAAAGAAAAATCAGGAAAAAATCCCTTGGGTTTTTCGGATCACTTGTAAAGAACCTCCAGGTTGATGGTTCTGACAAGTCCTTTTTAAAGTCCTGATAACCCTGTTTGGTCCACGAAAACATTCAACTGAAATGCAGAAAAATATTGCCTTTTAGAAATAGTTTCTTACTTTTAACGAGTGATCTAAACAATGTTTAACCGTGTATGTAATAGATTTTTATTTAATTTGTTGTTATTTTGTTACAGGCTAAACAAAAGGCGTCGATGAAATGGCTTCTTTCCAAAGCGTTCAACAACAAAATTCCGGAAAATTTAAAGGATCCATTTTATCGGGATCATGAGGTGAGGAAAGAAATTTATAGTGTTCCTAAGTATTTCGTTTAATGAATTCACAGAAATTTTAACTAAATACATTGCGAGTTTTCCAAACTGATACAAATCACGCGAAAGTAAGTTAAAAATAAAAGCAATTAGGTATAATGGCAGTGTTTTCTATTTTTGTTTACAAAAAGCGTAAATTTGTAATCAAATCATGATTGCTTACGCCTATAAGGTATTAACTTTTATATCCATTGTTTGGTATTTAATTGGACTAGCTAAACATATACAGGGTGTTTCAAAAAAAGGTAACACCGTCTCTAGGATAGGTAAAAAACTGAAAAATAATTGGGGTTTGCTTAGTAAAATTTTTTTCTAACGCCATCCGTTTTCAAGATAAAAGGCGTTGAAGAAAATAAAAAATTACACATTTCTTACGATTTTGCCGAAACTACTGGCACCATTGCAATGAAATTTTATACGAATATGTTTTGGAAGCTGATATTATATCCCATGAATTTGTTTTTATAACTAACTCTCATAGAGGGCGCTAGTTACACGATTCATACAACGTATTATTCAACATAACTTTTTTTAGGGTAGAATTATTAGTCAAAACTCCAAGTGAACATAAACATCGTTTAATTCTACACCAAAAAGGTACACAGGTGTACCTTTCAGATCACACTTTTACTAGGAGCTGCAGCTTTATTAGATTTTTGTTGATATTTTATTGACACCTGTTCTAAGCTTGTACCATCATTACGACCTTTTCCGTATAAACGAAAATAATGCTCTACCAAAAACACTTTTTCTTCCGTTGTTAGAACCATTTTTAAATCAAATTTAACTGCAGCGTACTATTAATATATCAACTAATGACAAGTAAGTCAAATATGACAAATCCATATTACATAAACAACTCCACAGCACCCTCTGTTTCGGTACTGTTTATTTTGTCGGATACCGTACATTGGCTTTAGACCTTTTCTGCAAGTCGTTTTAGTGGATTGAAAATTAAAACTGTATTTGTCAATCATACAAGGCCATTCGAAACTGTTACAAATTAGTTAGCCATTGATTTAAGATTGATTTTCTTTTTCAGAATCAAGAACATCTAAAACCACAGATAGCCGGGGGTCTAGCAAATGCGGATATTTATTGCTTGGCCCTCGGCAATATCTACTCTGATCCGAATTATCATAATCTTAATCATCTGGCCATTTTACAAACCTTAAATAGGAAAGGAGTTTATGGCAACGAGGATGGACAGTTGACGGAGACAACTTTAATTCAAACTAACCCTCTTCGAATGGTAAGGGCATTTTAAGTTATGTTTAATGTTTAAATTGGTTAAATTCTTAAAGGAAATGTTTTTAATATATCTTTACCGGTTTAATTTTTGCGTCAAATCAATTAATATTTTTACTATTTTCCATAATTTATTAAATATGGTTAACGATTCACATGCATGCTTCTGTAAACGTCAAAAATCGCACTGTCAACATTGCTTGTAAGAATAACATGCGCGTAATTAGATCCCATAACATACACGACGAATACATACCCTGTCCGTAAAATCGGTGTCGGAAGCACCCACAAAGTTCGAACAGAGATAAGCCGAGATATTTTAAATGCTGACGTAGATTACAAATCATAAGTCGACGTATATTAAATCTTCCATGGGCTAGAATTTTGGGTGGGTAGGAAATTAGAGATGGGCTTGGGTACGGGCGGCATACACATATTAAATTCGTAATATTATTACATCGGTAGTTTCAACTGATCAGATAAGGATTTTACAACGAATACAACAACCACCCAGCCGATAATTTTATTACCAGGCATCGGTCCTATTTTTTTATTCTGAATATCTCCAAAACTATTAATATAATTTAATTATAAATAAATAAACTTTAAAAAAGTTAAATTAGGCTAGATTATTGAGGGTATTAAGGAGGGAAATTAAAAAAAAAATAAGATATGTATAAAATTTTTAAAGAATCGTTAAATTTATAGACACCTTTTTAGTTGAAACATTTTAAGATAACTTTTCTTATTTATTTAAAACTTTTAACTAAAAAAAAGTAGGTATCATTCTATTTCTGGGAAAGAAATTATTATTACTAATTAAAAATCGATAAATAGACCTAGGAAAATAAAAAAACTGTGAC
This sequence comes from Ophraella communa, assembly GCA_035357415.1. Taxonomy (NCBI): domain Eukaryota; kingdom Metazoa; phylum Arthropoda; class Insecta; order Coleoptera; family Chrysomelidae; genus Ophraella; species Ophraella communa. Next base: position 29,121,856 of record CM068992.1, on the reverse strand, counting down.
AATATGGCAATGTTTTTTATGTATGATAATCCAGGAATTTTGTTTTACGTGTCTTCAATTATTCATCCCGTATTCCGTTTGAATATAATAGAGGGGAAGAATTATTGTGATAAGAAAAAAATTGGTTTGATTGATTTTTACGTTGTGGAGATACCTAACCGAAAAATATTTGTTTGCGGAACCATTTTTGAATGTCAGTGTGAAGTAAATTTGTTAACACCATCTAGAAAAAACGGCTAAAGGGATTATAAAGAAATTTTTACCATGACTGTGACAAGTGACAAGGGATATTTAATGGGATTTTACCATTTAGAAAATTCATAAGACTAAGAAAACTAATTGAAATAAAATTTAATATATACGTGAACAAAAAAAACCTTTTTAATCACATTTAATATTACATACCCCCTTTTATTTGAAATAAAAATCAAACGCCGTTATTTTCCGATCGATTGTTTTGAAAATTTGAGTTGTTTCTTTCTAGATTTTTATATTTAATAAAATTACAGTATGTTTTAATTTCCTTTTACATTTTTATAAATAATTTAACGAAATTAAATGAACATTTAGGACTTAATATTTATTACCTATATCTTTTTAAATATATTTTATAAGTAGATTTGTCATCGTACAAAAATTCTGAATATTAAATATGCTATTAGCCTAAATTCATGGAATATTTAATCAAAACCAAATTAGTTGCTATCAATCCGCAATTTCCTTATTTACTTTTAGAATATACTTTATAGAAATTTAATCTTAGTAGGTACATAATAATCTTTATTGCTTGATAAATAATAAAAGGGAATTAAAATTTTTTGGAATAACTATAAATCCATTAAACCTTTTTATCTGTAGGTAGCTACCTAATAATTATTATTCCATAAATAACCGAAAATTGGTGAATTTATTTTATTCTTGTGTCAGTTGGCTGCTATTTCCTATAACTTGAAAGATACCTACCTTCAACAAATAAATGCATTTCAAGAAACTACCGGAGATTACACAAAAAAAATTTTAGCAAGAAGAAAACTCAAGCGACAAAGAACTCAAAATTTTAAATGTAAACGGGGATATAAACCAAAATTAATTATTTCAGTAGCCGATGAAGATTATGGGGCAGTGCAAGATGAAGTAAGTGAAGAAGAACTAAATGCTAGAAAAGAAAAGCTCCAGAATATATTAAAAAAAAACAATTACAGATAAAATTAGTAGCTGCTCAATAGAACAAGGAGTAGCTGAAAAGAAAATTAAATTTCTTGCGTATGATGAGGATGGTTTTTTGTATTTAAAACACACTCATCCGTATTATTATCAAATACAAGGGCAGCTACATCTTTCAGGCAAGGAATATTGCTATTTCATTGTCTGGTCTCCTTTAGGGCCGATACATGCTGAACAAATAAGCAGGGATGATGTGTTTTGGAAAAATAAAATGATTCCTAAATTAAAGTGTTTTTATTATAATGCTCATTTAAAAGAAATAATAAAAGATGTTATATAACCTTTATGTTGTTTTTAAAATTCCTTATCTTAAAAAATATCTAGCAAACTCAACCGGTTAAAATATCTCATAAAAACAAGTGTTCGGTGTTTTTGGCATTTTGTTTAGCGAAGCACTTAATATGAAGCAAAAGTAACCATTAACGCTTTTTACAATGAAGCTCCGGCTCTTAGTTACTTAATAAATCAAAAAAATCTACTTCGTAACTACAGAATAATATCCCTATTTTATTATCTAATTTCTCTCTACTATAAGTTATATTGTTAAACGATAATTCAGTAAACCGCTACTTAGATGAACTGATAAGGTTTAAAATAATTATGGTTGCGACATTAAAAATTGCTTTCAACAAAGTTGATATAAAATGTCTTTCAACCCTATAAGAATATCAACATTAAGGTTTTTACGTAAATGCTAAAAGAAACAACACCTAAATCCATAAAGAACTTTTAATAAAATATAAATGCCAATTATATCATATACTCTTCATACTTTTTATATTTTTACCTTTTAAAACCTTCTATATTAATTAAATAATGATTACTTTTAAAATACTAATGCAAAAGAAATACCTACTTTAAACAACGCGTGTTGAAAACAGCGTATTTTATTTTAATTTTTATTACCTATTGAAGCTATTTTACCAAATCTTTATTCAGTCGTACTAACCGTTACTTACAGTAACTAACACAAGTAACAGAGTTTACTGTTACCACCTCTATACATGTTAATAGTTCCGTTTTCACAGAATTTAAAAGAGGGCGCCATCAATCAGTTAAGAAACTTAAATGTTTGTTGTGCGCCCAAACGACTTAAGATAAATTCACGAAATTTTGGGAATGGTTACATCTAACTAATGTCTAAAAAGTTATGGGAGCGAATTTTTGAAAAATTAAAAATCGGAGTGTAAATAATTTTTTTCTCAGAAATTAGACTTTTTTAAAAAAATCTGTTTCCATACTTTTTTTTAGAAGTATACATTAAATTAATTTCCAAATTTTCAAAACAATCGGTTGGTAAATAACGACGTTTGACTTTTATTTCAAATAAACGAGGGTATGTATTCCTCTTAACTTAAACCTGTCGTTATTTTTCGTATGCTTAGATTTATCAATGTTTAGTGGTCAGTGTTTTATTTTTGGTTTAATTATAATATTTTTTTAAAGTTACTCTGCATAAATGAATAATAACGTATTTTAATATTTGTTATAATAAAGTAATAGTATTTCTAAAAATATGTATGCAATATACCCAAAATTTTTAAAATAAAACTTCAATAAAAATATTTAGTATAATGGCGATTATTCACTCGGTAAACTTCACCTCTTGAATAATCACCATTTGTAGTGTAAAAATCAACTTTAACGTCCTTTATCGTTTTCCACAGTAATATTTTATTGAGGTATACATTTGGTCCTGCCTGCATATGTTGGTCCAAACAATCTGCCCTTAGCCTATGTCCCAATAGTTATGAACAACCCTGTATAATATTGAGTACAAGTGTATAACTATTAATACTGAAAACATTAAAATAATTTTTCTTTACATGTCAAGGATATTATGTAATAATACAAACCTTTTAGTCTGCTCACATGGCTGTAATAGAAATGATAATGAACCTGTACACGAAGGAAGTAGTAACAGTCGATAGGATAATTTCTGCAGTTCATCGGTTTAACCACGGTAAGATTTCTGCGCCCACAATCTCAGACAATGCTGTAGACCAATTACTACTTTGGGTATCTCACGCTTGTGATGCCTTACGAATGAGGGTCGAGCAAGAAGTGAGTTGTCGAGTACCGAATGGTGGAGAAGTAAGTATATTTGTTTGTATTGCATATCCTATTGACTGCGCCATTTTCTTTTTTTTTTATATGTAGAGTGAAAAGTTAAAGGTACCCGAATTCCCACCATTGAGAGAGCTAAAAGACTTGTGCGACGGGGTGGGTTTAGCGGCCCTTATTGCATATTACTGTCCGGACGAATTGGCTTGGACCGATATTAGGATATCTCACGTTCCTTCAGTACAGGACAGTATCTACAATCTTCAGCTGGTACAAGACTTTTGCTGCAGGTGTTTATCAGCCTCTATTTTCCATCTAATGCCTGAAGATGTTACCTATATGCGAGAGTAAGTCATATATTTTTTGTATCTTTTTGTATGAAATTTGTGAGGAACTGATTGTTTATTATAAACTCCATTTTATGTAAACAAACTGATTTTGAAGAGAGAAAAAGTACCTACTAAAAAAATTAATCAAGATTGCCTTCTAATAATAATAATAATAATACTTCTTAAGGTGCGTTCGTTTTGCACACTCCTTTTACTCCATCTACTCCAATCGCTCCGAAATTGTTCGCCATTGCTTTTTAGAGTGAAAAGAGCTACTCCTTTCGCGTTCGTTTTCAACATTTCGGAGCGCTCTCGGCGCGAATGGAGCTACTCTAAAAGTTCCAGCGTAGCGAGGTAGAGTAAGGAGAGTAACAGGAGTGGTCATGCGCAGTCATGCTTATCTCGCATTGTCTGTCATTTGAACTTTGTTTACGTGAAGGCACGGTTATAGGTTAAACGTGGTGTTGAAATAAAAAAATAAATTTATAATGTTCGGAGGTAAGTGAAGGTATTTTATATTTGGAATCTTTGGTTCAAAGAAACATATCCGCAATTGTAGGCGATATGAAATCTGCTGATAGTATGGAACCTGAGCAACATAGCAGTGAAACAAAAATATGGACACGAGAAAACACGCTTTTTTTGATAAACCAAGTACAGCAATTGCAAACTGTGAGGTTAGAATTTAATCACTCCGCTCCTTTCGCTCCGAATCGTTCGAGATTACGAGACCACTCCGTTAGCTCTGAAGTCACGTGATGTATACGCCACTCTTACTCCACTCCAACTCCGTGTTCACTCCGAGTGTGCAAAACGAACGCACCTTAAGAAGTATTATTATTATTATTATTAGAAGTTGTTATGAGTTTTGGTTTTAGCAAAAAAATATAACCTATATGTATAAATTGAAATATAATAATCAACGCTAATATACTAAGACGTTGATAGATATGGCTTGTCCAGTTTAAATACAGGGTGTTTCTTAAGTAATCTAAAATATTATATGGGGCGCTTCGTTACTCAATTTTAAGACGAAAAGTTCATATAAACATGTGTGATAGGTGTTGTCGTTTATGAGATACAGGGTGTTGAATTTATTGTAATAAGTCAGTTCTGATTGTACGTGAAATTAATTTTTCCCGGTGACGCTACTGGTTTTTAGAAGTAATACGCAAAAACATGCTTATTCTAAGTGGCCTTTGAAATAATGTTGACAAGTGTCAAATTTGAAAACCAACGCAAAAATCGTACATTTTTATTTGATTGACTCTGTGTTTAGTTAATAACTATGCCAGTGTTTACTAATGTTGAAATGGCTAATATGCATTTTTTGTACGGATTAGCGAATGGTAATGCCTTAGAAGCTAGACGTACGTATGCCCAGCGTTATCCAAATAATCGTTTACCATGTTCAGATACGTTTACTAAGTTATATATTCGTTTACAATAAACTGGAACTTTTGCTAAATCGAAGAATATTATTGGACGACCCAGAACTGTAAGAAATCCCCAATTGGAAAACCAGATTCTTCAAATTATTGACCAACATCCAGAAACGAGTACAAGAAAAGTTGCAGATGAAGTAAATGTCAGTAACAAAACTGTTTGGAATATTCTAAAAGATAATTTATTGTATCCATATCACGTTCAACGTGTTCAACATTTGTTACCTACTGACTATCCATTACGCATACAGTATTGTCAATGGATTTTACGTGAAATCGCGAACAATCCGAATTTTGTGGCCAATATTCTATTTACGGATGAAGCCAACTTTTCTAGACATGGGATTATGAATTTTCATAATGACCACATATGGGCAGATGTAAATCCACATACCATAAGTGTAAAACGATTTCAACAAACATTTTCGGTCAATGTTTGGCTTGGCATCATCGATGATTATTTAATTGGACCATTTTTCCTTCCTGTACGGTTAACCGGTGAGACATACCAACATTTTCTAGAAAATGAACTTCCACTTCTTTTGGAAGATGTACCTATTATTATTAGAAGACGCATGTGGTTTATGCATGACGGAGCTCCTCCACATTTTTCAGTGATTGTACGCGAGTTTTTAAATAATGTATTTCCAGGCCATTGGATCGGACGAGGATCTCCACACCTGTGGCCCCCTAGATCACCTGGACACAATCCTCTGGATTTTTGTGTGTGGGGATATTTGAAATCGCTTGTTTACACAACACTGATATTAAACGTACAAGATCTTCAAAATCGTATCATAGACGGCTGTAATGTTATTCGTAACAATCCTGGTATCTTCGAACGTATTCGACAATCCATTAGACATCGAGCGGATTCTTGCATTTTAACTGGAGGTGGACATTTTGAACATTTGCTCTGAAATGTATTATTTTTTCTTTATGTTTAACACATGTTGCTTGTAATAAAATAATAAAAAAATATAAATCAGTAGCGTCACCAAAAATAATTAATTTCACGTACAACACCCTGTATCTCATAAATGACAACACCTATCACACATGTTTATATGAACTTTTCGTCTTAAAATTGAGTAACGAAGCGCCCCATATAATATTTTAGATTACTTAAGAAACACCCTGTATAAGTGCACATCATCAAAGTGAACAAATTAATCTTCCTTCGTTCGTTTGCTACTGTCAATCAGTATCTTTTTCACTGTAAATTTGTTTATTTAAATTTGTAGGCCGCAAGTTATTACAAATAATAAATAAATGTTTTAAGAAATGTTTCGTACTTAATTTTATATCAAATACAACTCCTGGACTAATAAAATATAAACTTCAAAAGAACATAACTCGGGCTAAAATAGTTTATATGCTGGCAATATGGTACCCTGATGCCGCACTTAAATATGGTTATAAAATTCTAATTTAATGCTGAGCTATTAACATCAAAATAAAACTCTTTTATTAAATAAAATCACATTAAAATAAGTTGTGCTAGGGATATCATCACAAATAAACTTTTTATCAGTATAACTAACCTAGCTTAATATTGTACTCAAATAAAAAGAAGAATGTTATAGAAACTTCGTTTGACATTTACTAGATTCTGACACCTGTGAAGTGCAATTATATTTATACTGGACAAGCCATAGTCGGCTATTTTTGTTGCTTCTAAATTTCGAGAATATTTGGTAAGACATAATGTTGGCATTAATCAATTGATTATTCATTCCAAAATTATGTCAAATTGTAAAATCCTCGATCACTTCACTTTGATCAAACTTGGGAAATGCCCCAAGATGATATGCCAAAGAAATTCAACTTTGTGAGAAAATTCATCACAAAGTTGAGTAATAAATCTGAATGGGATGAAGACACCATACAGAATTTAAACCAGAATACCATAAAGTGGTATGCGGACGGTTCCAAGCTAGACGAAGGAACTGGGATAGGAGTTTTTGGACCGAGAGCCAAATACTCAGAAAGCTTGGGCACATACCCGAGCATCTTTCAAGCAGAAGTCCGCGCCATCGAAAGATGTGTGGAATTCAATATTGGAAGAAACTATCGCAGACAAGAGATTGTGATCATGTCGGATAGTCAAGCAGCCATCAAAGCGCTGAGTTCAAATATAATCAGTTCGAAGATGGTTTGGGAATGCCTAGGCAAACTAAATGAACTAGGCCAGAAGAACACTGTCACCCTCCTATGGGTCCCGGGACACATAGGAATAGAGGGGAATGAAACAGCAGATAAGCTGGCAAAAAAAGGAGCTGAAACCCCACATTTGGGACCAGAACCATCTTGTGGGATCAGCAGTAGAGTAATCTTAGGTAAACTTAGGGAGGAAATGGAGAAAGAAAAATCCAAGTACTGGAATCAGCTGGAAGGACTGAGGCAATCTAAGATACTACTGGGGAACTATGACCAGAAGAGATCTCTTAGCTGTCTTAACCTCAGTAAAAAAGGCTCCGTATTCTAACGGGAATATTAACCGGGCATTGCCGGTTAAGAAGCCACATGAAGAAACTAGGGTTAGCAGATGAAGCAAAGTGCAGATTCTGTGAGGAAGAGGATGAAACCTCAATACATATACTCTCAAAATGTCCTGCCTTGCAAAATTCTAGGGCTAGATACCTAGGAGCACATGAAATAGAGGAAGGGGATCTACCTGATTTGAAGCCCGACGATGTCCTAAACTTCCTCAGGAAAATAGGACTCGAAGAGCTGCTATAAATCTGAGAAAACATCAGAACATGGCAAGTAAGGGGGGACACAATAGATCCTATGGGTCGCAGTGTAATCATCACCCCTAACTCATTCATTCATTCATTCATTCATTCAAAATCCTCTAGAAAGGAAGGTATCGGTTTTTGGACTAATGACCGATGTCATTAAAATTTTTACTTTTCAAAATTTTAGACTTTAAAACAGCCCGGAACATACTTTTTTTTAATTTTTTTAAATGCTCGTTATTACAAAATCACAATGAGTAAATTGGCAAAATAGTTAGTGTGCTATTTCTGTATTGCAAAATGTGTTGCCTAATTATCTACTTACTTGCTGAGGTTGGCCTCTATCCGATGCTTTAAGCCAACGATAATAAACTTCGTATGCACCAACATTATTGCAACTTTTTGGCATTTTATAGCAATAGTTCATGAACCAACAGTTTAGCCACTACGCTATTGGTGTTCTGTTAGTATAGCCACTATGCCACATTTAAAAAATGTTGTTTTATTTCTTAAAAATGGCTAGCGAACGTGTGTTCTTCATTATATACCTACAAAACGTAATGTATTTTCTATGACCAATTATACCTAATAGATCAATGTTCCTATACTCCTTTCTATTTATACAGGGACTTAAACTTGATACGATTTTCAGGTAATATTGGTTATAACTTTTTAAATGCCTGGTATAACATAATAAAACATTACATTATTGTGATGTGAAAGTGATGCAGATTAAAAATATAAAATAAAATAGAGGGTGTTCCATTTAAAAAACATAAGTTTGGTGTGCCACCATTTTATGGAACACCCTGTAAGATTGTAACTAATTTTTTCTACAAACGTGTTAAAAATGCCATTTTTAGCATGCCATAGAAGCCTTAAAAATGTCACTTTAAGGCACTGAGTGCCTAAAATTACTTTATGGCACTGAGTGGAGTGCCTTAAAATGTTTATGGCTTCGCTCATTTTGCAAACCTTAAATATGCACTTTTAACACTTATATCATAAATAACTATTAAAATGTGTTTAAGCTGCCTACAATTTTTGTCAATAAGTTTTTTTGTAATTTTTACTATAACAGATCTACTGAGCTTCCTCACACTAATCAATCACACCCTGTATATATTTTTGCAGTAATTCTTATCAAACTTGAACTTTTTTATGATTTCACCCCTCTGAAAGCATAACCTGGCAACATTGAATAAAGGCGAAGAGCCGTTAAAAAACTACAATATTTGTACATAACCTTATGTAGTTTTGCCGCTGTGATTTTGTTTGTTAAATAAAGTAATGAAAAAGGGTAAATATTATGCAGTTCTTTTTCGTTTATATCATGTTGACTTGTTTACAAGTAAGTTAAATATTTGAATAATTCAGTAGATGTATATTGTATATGCTTACTTCAGTGGTTATAAATATATAACCTAAAAGATAACGTCTTTTTTACCTATATGCAGCAAATATGCGAAATTCAGATTGTTGATTGATTTAAAATTCGTTAGAAAGGAAATCAATTTACCCACAATTGGGTGGGTAAATGTTAAATTTGTATACATATAAACAAAAGAAATTATAGTTAAAATAATAGGTATGTCAATCTGACGATCGAAACAGCTGTCATTGAGATAAAAAGTTAATTTTTTAAATAAAATGTGGTAGTTTAGTTAAAAAGTTCCTTGTTTAATGTTCTTAATATAAATATTCTAATTTTTTATTTTATATTATTTTACTAGAAGCAGAACAATACATTTATTACACTTTAATTTCAAGTTCGGAACTTATCTTTACCATTGGTTTTACTTTAAATTTTATAGTGTATATTTAAATCTGTTAAGAATTAAAATAAAAAATGTTTGATGTTAAAATAAAATTTCCATTACTGATTTTGCAAGTTTTCTAAAGAGGTCTTCCCTGTTATTGTACTTATGGAATTTTGTAAATTTTGTGTTCCTTTGTTTGAAAATATTTGTTTAACAACTACGTTCGTATTTCCGTCGAGGGAACGCAGATATTTTTCTTTTGTTTAATATGTGTGAAGTAGATAATGTATTTTTCTATACAGTGCATTTTTTTTAAATGTGGCCATAGGGATTCACATGGTAAAACTTACACCCCATGTTAACGTATGTTATCTTCGAGAATAAAAACCGAAACTATGGTGTTATAAGTAATTCGAGGTCGTAGAATTCAATTCTGGCCTCAGAAATGCCCTTAAGTGGCCAGAGACGACTTCAGCCGGATGGTGTAGGGGCCATTTGCAGAGGTTCGGGAAATCGGCCGTCACTTCGCTCCCAAATCCACTGGCAGATTTTTTGAATCTGAAATATAATACTTAAGAAACATTGTAGCCTAATCTGCACCAACTTATAAAAAATATTTTGTTCCCCACGTATCCTAAATGTTGAACTTCGAGAAAAACATAGTCAACTTTGACCGCTTGTACTGACCACCCTGTAGAAAATGTGTTTATGAAAAACTGTGGCTACGTTCTTTGATAGTACCATTCATATCCAATCATCCTTTGAAAGATATTGTAGTCGGTTATGGAATGTTCGAAGTGACACTCTACATTTGAGCCCCTGGACCATCAGGCTAAAACCGTCTATGATTGTTCTAGAGTAATTCTAAAATCAAAATAAATACTACATGTCAAAATACTTAGTCAATGTGCAAGTCGTCGTACTTCTACATGAAATTTTGGTTTTTGCACCAAATTTCTGCATAGTTGATAAATAAATAAAATAAAAAAGAATACATATCTAAATAATTTATAATAAAAAATTATGAAACGAAATGCTACTATTGAATCATTAAATAAGACGACAAAATGCACAATGTTTGAACAACTACAATTATTTTTATTTCATTAGTTTTAGCCTTAAAACGTAAAATTATTAAAAGTAATTAAATTTAGCAAAAATCGGAGTAGGCAATGCGAAATTAAAATTGACGTTATATTTCTTGACATTTCATTTATAAGTTCTGTCAAAGCGTTTGTATTTGTTGATATTTGTTTAAAATGTCTGTGTACACAAGTGAAGAACGTGTTGAGTTCGTAACATCATACATTAAAGGTATGTCCAGCAGAGAAATTGTCCAGAATTTTGCTGCTGCATATCCCGATCGTCCGATTCCAAGCAAAACTACAGTGCTCAGATTTTACAACGAATTTCGTGCTACCGGTTGCTTAAATCATAAGCATAAAAAACGAAATAGAATCTCGTACGTCGTATCAGAAGATTTACGGTTTAATGTCTGTTTGGCGGTTGAGGATGAAGGCACCACCAGTCTTAAAAAGCTGGCAGAAGAATTTCACGTTTCGAGAAGTAGCTGCTTTAAAGCTTTGAAGAGTGAAAAATACAAGTCGTTTAAAGTTAAAAATGTTCAGAAACTGTTGCCCCGTGATTACTTCTCACGAATGGAATTTTGTGAACTTTGGATGGAGAAAATTAATCGAGATAGGAATATTTTAAATAACATTCTGTTTTCTGATGAGAGTTCTTTCACATTAAATGGGACAGTCAACAAACAAAACAGCCGCATTTGGGCAAAGGAAAACCCTTACAGAGTACAAGAAACTCATAGTCAGTGGCCTCAAAAAGTAAACGTTTGGCTCGGGATATTAGGTAATAACTTAGTAGGGCCATTTTTTATAAACGGGAATTTGAATCAAGATAAGTACTTAGATCTACTCCAACTGGAGGTGGGACCACGGCTAGATGCTTTAGGAGCCAACAGAGAAATAATATTTCAACATGATGGAGCACCCCCTCACAGTGCTGCCTCTGTAACAGAATTTTTAAACGAATCATTTCCTGATAGTTGGATTGGTCAGCATGGACCGTTCAAATGGCCGGCTCGAAGTCCTGATCTAACACCGATGGATTTTTCGATATGGGGATATTTAGCGTCACAGGTTTACGACCTTGTGAGAGGTCAACCAGAAAGTGTAGAGGAGCTAAAGGCACGAATAACGGAAGCTTGTAATTCCATTACAATACGAACATTGCAAAACATTCGAAGGAATTTTCAAGATCGCTTAGGGTATTGTTTAGCAGTCCAAGGAAAGCATTTTGAGCAATTGCTTTGATAATTTATGGAAATTTTTGTCAATTTATTGTGTTGAAGTTGTTTTTTCAAATAAATGTTATAATTTTATTTATTAGATAAAAATTATTAGTTCGTTTCACAATCTTTTTTATTATTGCTCTTTTAGATATTTCCTCGTATTTTATTTAGGTTGAAGTATTATTTTGCAGAAAATTGGGCGAAAAACAAACATTCACACTACAAGCTGTCAAAGTTGACTATGTTTTTCTCGAAGTTCCACATTGAGGATACGTGGTGCACAAAATAACTTTTCAGAAGTTGTTGCAGATAAAGCCATGGTGTTCCTTTAGTATTATATTTTAGATTCAAAAAGTCTGCCAGTGGATTTAGGAGCGAAGTGACGGCCGATTTCCCGAACCTCTGCGCAAATGGCCCCTACACCATCCGGCTGAAGCCGTCTCTGGCCACTTAAGGGCATTTCTGAGGCCAGAATTGAATTCTACGACCTCGAATTACTTATAATACCATAGTTTCGGTTTTTATTCTCGAAGATAACATACGTTAACATGGGGTGTAAATTTTACCATGTGAATCCCTATGGCCACACTTAAAAAAAATGCACTGTATATACAAGAATACGTCTATAGAAAGAAAAACTACATGATTTTTCCGAATTGCAGAATGATGCACGGCTACACGATTTCTCGTTTGCTGTAGATATCGTAGAATATTTGAATAAAGTAGATATAAATATATAAAATATACAAAAATATAAAAGAAAAATGAATATAAAATAATAAATCGTTATATAGATTAATAACAAAATAAAATCTTTCAGTTAAAAAATTTAGATGAATCTAAGGTGTTGAAATTGAATAATAAATAAGTAATGAGACATAAAGTTTGGGTAATTTTTTGGAAATAGAAAATTGTCTAAATTTGATTTATACCGCTATACTAGCTTACTTACAAACGTTCCGAGTAGGCAAAAAATGGATTATAAGTAAATTTTTGACTCAAATTCGGATATATCCTTTGGAGCTGGTGAGTAAATGAAGATGTCCATGAATGAAATTTTGTACATTTTTAACACACTATGAACATTTATTAAGTATATGTTAGTTTTTAAACAATATTTTATTACATTTTTTATAATTTTTGTTTTCATTTAAATTAACTTTAAAATGTTTTTTATCAACCACTAATTGTCATGGTTCCCCCGTAATTGAATGTATTATCATGTGCGAGCGTTCAATTTTACATACAACTTGGTGGTCAAGTTTAAATGCACAGTGGATTTTTATGCGCTGTTGCCAAATGGGTTGGTTGTCGTAGTTCTACGGTAGGAGCTAGCTTCACCCCGATTAAAGGTCGTCAGTTTTACCTACGCCTATGAGCGACATCCGAATTCAGCGAAATATTATGCCACTTCTCATTTTATTACTCTATACCTTTTTAAGTATACTCCGCCTGGACTACTTTGTTTTTGAATTAAACCAGTGTTGGGTTGCTTGCAACATCGATTATTTTTGGTATAATTTTTAACACTCAGTTTTAGATTATATAGTGCGGTCCATATGTATGGAATAAATTCATTTGTAGCGTTATTATGTACCATATGAAAAAAACCTGAAACAGGTCGATTTTTATTCTTAAATTGACAATTTATAGCATGAAAATATTATCCCCCTCCAGCACCCCTTCGGAATTATAAGCACCCCCTCGAAAATTTTAAACTACAAAGGGGGTCGTGTGGCACCTCGTTGGAAAGGGATTTTAGTCCTCTGTTCAGCAATATAAAGTTTTTTAAGTTTGGTGCAATCATAACTGAGAAAATTGATTTTTAAGATGTAAAATTTTGATAATGTCTCTAACACAAAACTTTACGTAAAATGAAGATAATAATGTCACATAATGATTAGAATGTGTTTTCCAATGTATTTGACACTTAAATTAAATGTTCAAAATGACCACCATTCACTTCTTGACAATAACCGAGGCGATATTGGAATTCTCGTACAACATTTTGTATGACCTCGGGGGTTATTTTGTTAATTTCTTCCGTTATCCTAACTTTTAAATCAGCAATATTGTTTGGTCTATTAAAATATACTTTAGATTTTAAATAACCCCATAAGAAGTAATCGAGAGGAGTCAAATCGGGGGATCTAGCCGGCCATTCGATCGCCCCACGTCTTCCAATCCACCTATTGGAAAAAACCTCGTTTAAATAATTTCTAACAGTACGTGCAAAATACGGTGGAGCTCCGTCTTGTTGGTAGTAAATAGATCGATCTATCTCATTTGGATGATTAACATCAGGAAAAACTCTTTGTAATGTAGGCACTAAAAAGTTAATCAAAAAATCTAGATAAACCTCACCAGTAACTGTGCCCTCAAAAAAATAAGGGCCAATAATTTTATTGTTAATGATACCAGACCAAACGTTAACTTTTTTAGGATATTGAGTGTGAGCCTCACACATCCAGTGAGGATTTTTTCTGCTCCAATATCTACAGTTCTGTTTGTTAACCGTTCCGTTTAAATGAAACGTCGTTTCATCAGAAAAAACTATTTTGTTTATGAACTGCAAATCTGCGTTCATTCTATCCATCATCAATTCACAGAATTCTTGCCTTCTATCAGGATCATCTTTATTTAACTCCTGAACCAACTGAACTTTGTAAGGGTGGTATTTTTCTTTATGCAGAATTCTCAAAATAGATGATTTACTTAGATCATTGTCGGCGGCAAGTTCTCGAGTTGTCTTATGCGGATTTTCCTCAATCTCTAGAAGTACATCTACCTTTTTTTCATCAGTAAATTGAACATTTCTACCTGGTTTTTCAATATTTTTTACATGTCCAGTTTCACGAAACTTTTTTTCAATTTTGCTAACTGTAGACTGCGAAACGTGTTGACCAGGGTATTTATTATTAAAAATTTCACAAACCTCCTTTTGAGTTCTGGTTTTATTACCACAACCAATCATAATTAAAATGTCTATTCTTTTAGTCTCGGACAAATGAGCCATAATTAAATTTAATACGCGCACAAATATTATACTGACGTCTTTTAGTAACTTTAAATACCTAAATGACAGCAGCCTACTAGATTTACATCAATTGTTTATTTAGTTTTTTGACTACTATTTTAATATCTTCAAAGTTTTTTCCTAATATTTAGCAGAACAGATACGAAAATACCTGATTATTTCTAAAGTTATTTTATTGGACCAAACAATATCGCCTCGGTTATTGTCAAGAAGTGAATGGTGGTCATTTTGAACATTTAATTTAAGTGTCAAATACATTGAAAAACACATTCTAATCATTATGTGACATTATTATCTTCATTCTACGTAAAGTTTTGTGTTAGAGACATTATCAAAATTTTACATGTTAAAAATCAATTTTCTCAGTTATGATTGCACCAAACTTAAAAAACTTTATATTGCTGAACAGAGGACTAAAATCCCTTTCCAACGAGGTGCCACACGACCCCCTTTGTAATTTAAAAATTTCGAGGGGGTGCGTATAATTCCGAAGGGGTGCTGGAGGGGGATATTATTTTCATACTGTAAATTGTCAATTTAAGAATAAAAATCGACCTGTTTCAGGTTTTTTTCATATGGTACATAATAACGCTACAAATGAATTTATTCCATACATATGGACCGCACTGTATATGATTTTTATGTGTTTCAGGTCTATGAAACAAAATCTTCTAGTCTTTATAGCGGATCTTTTCAACGTAATGGAAATCAATCCCGCCAAATGTGTCCGATATCCCGGAATGGACAAATATAGCACCGGTAAGTATTTCTTATTGAACGATCAGTACATCGTGCTTTTTATGTATTTTTTTTTTGTTGCTTTGATTATTATGTTTTGCGAGTTGCTTCAGATTTCTATTACTCGTTGGAATTTTTTATTTGGTCGTTCGTCGAGAGTGTTGTTTGCTTTTAATATATTTGTAATTTCTCATCGGTTTTAATGTGACAAAAGTAATGATGGAGGCGAATCCTTAAATGGTCGTATTTGTAGAGAAAGTACAAACACATAAACCGGTCTTTAGGCATTTAAACGTCGAGATAGACTGAGATTATGTGAAAGTTTTTATTATTTTTTCTATTAGAAAAATAGCTATAGAAAACATAAATGACTATTTTAATTGAATTTCACAGCCTCGAGTAGCGATCGGCTGAATTATGTAAAATGCGTCTGCGCTTTGGTCGAATTAAAAAAAGGAGGCTTATGTCACCGTATAAAAACAATTATTGTTGCGTGTCCGTATAACTTTAATACTTTAATATGAATCATATCGTCGAAGTGCTTTTAATTTTTGTTAAATAATATAAACACGCAACTGTTATGGAATTTTGTTTAATACTTAAAAAATAATGCCATTATCAAAGTAATTCATAATATATCCTGGAATTATAATATTTAATGATAAGTAAGAAACAAAGCTCTTTTTTTATTTCCACTTCTAAAATCAGTAGATTAATGACAGAAAAGTTACTAATCTTTGTGAAAGAATGCCAAAGGTCGTACACATATTTTGTCCCCATATTTTTAATCGCAATGAGGGTCTAGTAAAATATCCCATTGAAGCTCTTTCATAGTCAAATTATAACGAATAATCACGTTCTTTATTGTAGAATTATCATACTATTACTTAATTCTAACTTAATTCTACGTAAAATGTTGAATCTGGAACCGTTGGCGAAAATGATACCGAAAACCGTTTACACTACCACTACACCAACACACACTTTTATATGCCTGACACGCGTTTCGATAACCAAGTTATCTTCTTCAGAGACCGAAGGTAAACTAAAGCTATGCCTACAAACTAACCTTATATATAGAACATTTTTAGCGCCAAATGTTTTCGCGGTAAATCTTTTGGCGGCAAAGCCAATTTTTAGCGCGAAAACATTTTTACAATAAGTTTTCTTATAATAAACTATAAAGTGGACTATCTGGGATAGGTCCTTTGTCCTTATTTAATCTATTTTTACATTTAATAATTTCTATACTTTCAAATGCATCCAACAATCTATTGTTCGATACATTTTTTAACAATTTTAAACTATCTACATTTACAGAATGGTTTTTGGTAAAAACATGTTCGGCAATACTAGATTTTTCTATACGTCCATATTTTAGATGAGCTAAATGTTCTTTAAATCTAGTTTTAACCGATCTTTTTGTTTGCCCAACATACTTTTTATCACAATCATTACAACTTATTTCATATATACCGCTTTTTTCCAGATCTTCTCTCTTATCCTTCGGATTTCCTAACAATTGTCTCAGGGTGCCACTAGTTTTATGAACTAAACCTAATCCCACCGTGCCGAAAATTGTATTCAATCCTTTGGTATACTGAGGGATAAATGGCAATGAAATGAATTTCCTATCGTTGTGTTCTCGCTGGAAAAAGGTGGTTTCACAAAGAGATTTCTTAAAACTATGGCGATTGATCAGCTTATGAATTAGTTTTTTATCATATCCATTAAGTACAGCTATATCCTCAATTAAATTCTTTTCTCTGTTATATCTTGTTTTGTTTAAAGGAAAATGAATTAATCGATGAACCAAAAAATGAAAACTTGCCATTTTGTGTTGATTACAGTGAAAAGAATCTATCGGAATATACCTATACGTAGCGGTGTCTTTCCTAAAAATATCAAATTCTAACTTATTATTTCTTATTACTAATGTGTCCAAAAATGGTAACTGTTCATTATTTTCTAGTTCAAACGTGAATTTTATGCTTGTGAATTTTGAATTTAATTTTGAAATGAAATCTTCTACTGATGATTTCTTCGTATTGAAAACTGCGAAAATGTCGTCCACATATCTACACCATATCCTTGGGAAATACTCGAACTCTTGACTGATCTGTGTTTCAAAATTGCTCATAAAAAGGTTGGCTATAAATGGTGATAAACAATTACCCATTGCTGTTCCTTCATATTGTTGATAAACCTGATTGTTGTATTGAAAATAATTTTGGTCCATGCATAGTTTAGCTAATCGTAGGTATT
Organism: Ophraella communa; assembly: GCA_035357415.1. Classification (NCBI taxonomy): domain Eukaryota; kingdom Metazoa; phylum Arthropoda; class Insecta; order Coleoptera; family Chrysomelidae; genus Ophraella; species Ophraella communa. The sequence continues at coordinate 29,103,945 of CM068992.1, read as the reverse complement.
CAATTCTAACTTCAACACCCAGATCATTCAAGATGAGTAGTTCTTCCAGATACTGTAAAGTTTGTGGAATCGGTACGCTAGGAAATAAAGAACTAACATCGAACGAGATTAAAATTTCCCCATCTTCTAGAACAACATCTTTAACTTTCTTGATAAATTCTAATGAATTTTTAACTGAAAAACTGTTACATTTTTTGGGTAGATTTTCAAACTCGTTCGATAACCATTTTGAAATATTATAACTAGGTGTACATATAGCTGAAACAATAGGTCTCATTGCCTTCCCAGGTTTATGTATCTTCGGAAGGCAATAGAGCTTTGACAATGTAGGGTTACTTACAGTTAATTTATACTTTAACGAATCGGTGACAAGGTTCTTACAACTTTTGAGAGTGCTCTTCACCATGGAAATCATTTTAGCGTGTCAGGCATATAAAAGTGTGTGTTGGTGTAGTGGTAGTGTAAACGGTTTTCGGTATTAATTCTACGTGGAAACAGAAATTATATAATCTAAACCATTGGCGCACTTAATTAAATATTAAGCACACTTTAAGGGCCGGTTGCATAAACGTCTGTTAAACCTATGTTAGCTAGCATGTACTCCCGCTCTTTCACCCCATACTTCCGCTCCGTAAAGCATACTCTGCTCAATCGTTCTGCCAATAACTCTTCTCTTCCATTCTCCAGGTCCTTTCACGTTACACATCAATCTCCCCAGCCATACCGCCCGAATTTTCGCCTTCTCTGCCGCCTTCGACATGTGGTTTTTAAACGATAGCTGGCTATCCAACCACACACCTGGGTATTTCACCGATTCCTCCATCCTAATTTTCTTTCCCTTCACCATCACCTCCAACTCCCTCGCCTTGCTGCGTCCCTTCACCAGTAATCCCACCGTCTTCTCTTCGGCCACCTCCAATCCGCATTCCTCTATCTTTTCCACAATCTTTCTACACATTTTCTCCGCCTTTCTTTCTATTTCTGTCTCTCCCTTTGCCGTACATACCAAGTGGAGGATGATGTAAGACACGTATTTAGATGCTGGAGAAATGAAGAAGTGCTGAAGAACTTAGAAGATAGACTCGGAGTGGCTGTATACTGGGAAAATATGGTGGAGATAATGTTGAGAGGTGAGGAGGAATGGATGGAGGTGAATAAGGCAGTGGAGAGTATGGTTAGAAGAAGAGAAAGTTTATGAGTGGCAGAATAAATGGAGAGTGTGTGAGGGACCGCCGCCCGTCTTGAAGTATGCTAGAGTAGTAATTCCGAGACGGGAGCAACGGCGAGTTTTGAGGTGGGTTTGGTTGGTAGGCGTCATCCTAACGGTGATGAGTCCAACACTGTTCGAACATGAGTTTTTCCACCTCAGCCCAAAAAAAAAAAAAACCTACGTTAGCTAACATTATGTTAACTCGATGTTAAATTCATTTTCAAAACTATTTCATGCATTAAGAATAATAAAAAACTTTTCGTTTTAACAAAACTTCCACTGTTTTTTTTTAATAAACAGTGGAAGTTTTGTTAAAACGAAGAGATTTTTATTATTCTTAATAAGATGGACTTCCAAAAAGTAAGGGTTAGTACAATCAATTTTATTTCGTACATTGTTAAATAACATTATGTCAAACCTTTGGCATGTGTATGTGCATCGTTAGAAAATTTAACTGTAAAGGTGTGTTTTAAGTCACCATCCTGAAGGGCGTGCGCGGCCATTTCAAATTTATTGATTTTTAGAAGAAGATTGATTAATTTGATTTTAAAAAACGCACCTTAATGTTTATAAACTAATCGATTTTTTCTGCCAAAATCTATAAATAATTAATGATTAATTTGTTTCATGGTAATCTGTGATTTTAATTTTTCAATATGGTTTAAAATAAATAAAAAAATATAAACTAGTAGAATAAATAAACAAGATTTAAAAAAAAACAGTGTTAAAAATAGAAATGAAAGAGGTTTTTTTTCTATTTAAATTATCTATTTAGTAAATGTAATTTTGATGAATTAACTTTCATTTACTCATAATATCAAAACCAATAAACTGTTAAAAAGATATTAGATGAAAGAAATATCCATCCAGGAATAATATCAGATATAATTGACTTATTTAATGTATGCATTAGTCAAAATTATTTTACTTTTGATAACAAAGTATATATTCAAAATGAGGGTCTTCCAATGGGAAGTCCCATTTCTCCAATTTTAGCAAATATTTTTATGGATAATTTAGAAAACAAAATCTTTAATTCTAGTTATAAAAACAATATTGTATTTTGGTATAGATATGTTGATGATGTGTTAGCAGGATTTGTAGGTAGCGAACGACAATTAGATATATTTTTTAATTATATCATTACCTTGCATCCCTAAAATTAATTTTACTTTAGAAGTTGAAGAAAATAATTCAATTAATTTTCTAGATTTAAAAAATTGAAAAAGTTAATAATTTACTAAATTATTCAATATACAGAAAACCAACACAAACAGATGTAACCATACCATATAATTCAAATCATCCTATAACACATAAATTAGCAGCTTATAATTCTATGATACATAGGGCATTTTCAATTCCAATGGACAAAATTAACTTTGATAAAGAAATTTATATCATAAAACAAATAGCTACATCTAATGGCTACCCAATTCATTTGATAAATACATTAATTAATAAAAAAGAACAGAAAGTGGCACTACAACTAATATTTCCTAAACAAACTAAAGAAATTAAAAGTTATAAAAATATTACATATTGTGGAAGTATTTCCAATAAAATATCAAAAATAATATTTTCGGCAACATCAGCAATAATATCATTTAAAACACAAAATAATGTTGGTACAAAATTGTTAAATTTAAAAACAAAATTACCTAAATTAAAAAAATCTGGTGTTTACAAAATTAATTGTCCAAAGTGTAATGCTGTATATATAGGTCAAACACAAAGAAATTTTGAAGTAAGATTTAACGAACATTTAAGAGCATATAGATTAAAACAACCAGATAAGTCAAATTATGCAAAACACCTACTTGAACATCCAACCTCACTCTTTCACACCAATGACATCCAAATACTACACATTTGTAATAAAAAACAAAATTTAGATTTCCTTGAAGAGCTTGAAATAAAAAGACATCTAGCAGATCCACAATTTAAAGTTGTTAATGAACAAATAAATCTGGGAAGTTCTCCACTTTTAAAGTGTTTGCTTTGATTGAGTGTTCATTTTATACATAGATAAGACGTAATTGTAACACAAATATATTAAGTTATTGTAAAGATCAGCATGATATAGTTTTTTCCTGGTTTTTCTAAATCATTGCACAGTTATACTGATCTTAGAGGGAAATACATCCAGGATAATCCCTTAGGGCTAATAACATCTAGGCTTTAATATTGTTATGTCTTATTACTTCCATACTTGGTCTAGCCTTAATACTACCTAAACATCAGGTACCTAGCTACAAACAAACAAAATGTAACTTAAATGTCAATCTGACGATGCTTCATAGCGAAACAGCTGTCATTGAGTCCTTTAAAAAAGCAATTTTTAAATAAATATTGGAAGTTTTGTTAAAACGAAGAGTTTTTAATATCCTTATTAAAATATCTCTTTAAATTTCAATATATCGAGGAATTAATTCAGTAACAAAACAAAAGTCTGGTCTACTTTTTCACCCTAAGCAAAGTGAGAACTAATCAAATTATTCTTAAATACAATACACCTTGTTAAGTAACATAGGTTTAACAAGCCTTTACGCAACCAACCCTAAATGTAATATATTTTTAAGTATTAGACTGAAAACCAAAGGTTTTAAACCGATATCTTGTTTGACCTCAATTGCAATTTGGTTATATTGGAGTAATTTGGTAAAATAATCCAAAATACCGGAAAAAATTGCCCCGAATTACTTGATTTTTTAAAACGCAGTTACTTTCGTCCATTTTTTGAATGAACAAGCCAAAACTGCAAAATAAAGATAGTTCTAAACTATTTTTAAATTCAAAAAATTCAAATTACAAAGGTATCTTCTAAAATATCTAATAAAGAAATAAATAAATATCAATAAACGTAGTATGCAAGTTTTGAATATCTATTATTAAATGATTAAAAATATTATTGTTGATTTTGTATTGAAATATGTGTATTTTATCAAGAAACTCAAAAAAAAACGAGGTGTCTTATAAAATCATTGAGTGATAATATTATATTATATACCAAGGGGCTAAAGTGCATCTTTCAATCCCAAAGGTAAAGTTTGTTGCACGAGCGAAGCGAGGGGAACAATCGCCTGAGGGATTAAAAGACACTTTAGTCCTGTGATGTATACGCTATTTTTACAACGTAGGGCTTAAGACCTCTACAATTCAATTAAATGTTGACCACAAAAATATAAAAATTAAATTAATTGCCAAATAATATAATCTATAAAAATACAAATTCAAATAAAAAATGTCAAAAGTGTCATCCTTTACTCAGGTCCTGTTTAACAATAGGTACGTAGTTCTATTCAAGACAGAATTAAAGGTATTCCGTGAAACATAGGTCCTGGTATATTTTAACTCTTAGTCAGCTGACGATAACATTTGACTACGCATTGATAAACCGGCCCTAAGATACCGTTTCAATACGATTGAAGTTACGGTTATACTGAAGAGGGAAACATATCCAGGATAATTCTTTAGAGCTAATAATATAAACCTTGTTTTGTTAACAAGTTCTTCGTTTGTTGTTCTTAATATTATGGGCTTCCACAGAGTAATGGTTACTACAATAAAATATGCATAAAAATTGTTTTTCGATGGGTTCAAACACTGTTGATACAAAGCAAATTAAATCATAAAATATTGATTTGCTGAATTTAGTCATGATGAAAATCGTTCAGGAAGGCTTATTGAGATGTCATAAAAATCTATGAACGTTTGATTTTTTGCATAGATTTGTGGTAGTGGACGACACATGGATACATACAAACTATCTTTGGCACACTAAAACAATAAATACAAAATATTAATCTGAATTATTAAATCGATTAGATGTCTATATCAACCCAAGGGCGGAAAATTCATAATGCCACGATTTTTTTATTCTAACAATGAAAAAGTGAGCCTTGGATTTGACAAATTATATGTCTCGTCTAATCTATAATTTTGTTAAAGAAATTGGAATAATAAATGTTTCAAGATTAATCATATGAATGATTACTTCGATAAAAGCTCAGATGGGGATTTTGAATTTAAAATTACATAATAGTATAAATTCTTTAATACGAGCAATGTTTTCTAAAACGCCTGTTGGTGCAGTGGTATAGCTGCTTTGGTCTCACGCGGACGGCTGGGGTTTAATCTCGACAAAAAAATAATTTCTCTCAATATTCATAAATGTAGGCAGAAAGCAGTTGTGTGTCACAAGTGCATAAATGCATTAGCACCCCTTAGCTGGTATTTGCTGCCTGAGCGTAGCGGGCTGCTAATGCCCACTTTCCGCAATATACTATTTCATGAAGGCACAACCAGTTCCTTATAGTACCGAGAAATTGAAGGAATTATGCTATGAATCGGTCCCGAACTACCTTATTCACTAGATTTAGTCCCCAGCGACTATTTTATATTTCCCACAATCAAAAAGTGGCTCGTTGATAAGTTATTTTACTCAAATGAGGAAGTTAAAACAGACATTACGATGACCTCGACGTTTCATAGTCTAGATTGAAATTATGTATCAAAAAGTACTTTTTCAATAAACAAACCTTTCTTTCATTAACAGGCCAAAGACATCTTATACCTCGTAGTGTTTTGTTTTTAGAAAGAAAACAGGTTGTTGAAAAAATATATCGATTAAAAAAATTTAAAAGTTATTTTGCCAAGAGATTCTACTGTATGTGTGACCTTTTAGTCCAGGCGTGCTGTACTTTTAGACGGAAATTCTGATACCTGGAATCTAACAGTTGGAGGTGGTAAAGGGGCTTATAACACATGAAAAAAAAATACATTAACTATTTCAATTATGATCATAAACTTTTTAGGGGTGAAAAAGGGGTAAAAAACTGAAATATTGCTGTTTGCGGCTAAAATTGACGTCAAAATAAAAAGTGCCCAATAGAAAAGTTGTAGATCATGTAAAAATCTAAAACTTTTCTTTTGGTAATTTTCTCACATAGCCTCAATTTTTCGAGGAAAATAAAAAAAAACCGATTTTTCGTTTTTAATTTTTAATTTTCCAACGGATTCGTCAATCTTGGAGAAACTTGGTGAAAACTTACCTTTTTATGTCCAAAATAACCTCGAATTTTCTCAACCTTATAACATAATAATTTTCCGAGATATTTGATTTTTCTGGAAAAATCTCTTTTTTTCCAACTGTAAAGTTTGCTCGGAAAATATTATTGGAAAAGATTTTCCTGGGGCTCATTTTTTTCGTTTTTACGTCTACTTTCACATGGAATATAAAAAAATACACCTCTCATTTAAAAATGTGCTCAAAAATGAACAAAAAGCAAAAAATAAATTTTGCAACAGCTAAATTTGCAATAATTGTTAAATTTTTGTTATAAAATATTAAAATATGCAAAAGCCGACTGTTGCATTACATTCTAAGGGAAAAATTACAAAAGAAAATGTATTTCATTATTTAGTCGGATTTTTATTTCATTTGCAATATTATTATAAACACTCAAGTCTATTAATGAAGTTAATAATCCGAGCGGGGATTTCATGGTTTTTACTATTGTTGTATGCTGATTTGTTTATATTATAAGGTTTTTCATGAGATAAATCGATTTGCTGATATTAGAAGGCCCAAATACCCTTCCATCAGAGCCCTATAGCCACCTTTCATAAGTGACAAAGTGTAGACATGACAACTCTAACTAGCCTAGGGGCCTAGGCCTTTTGTTTTCTCTTTGACCTTGCAACATTTCAGTATACAAAATATACTATCATTCGTAACAAACAAAATATTGTCTTTTCAATATATTTTTTAATTACAATTACGAATTACTTAAAACCGAACGATTATTATATTAAAAATAAACAAATTGTTCCAAAAAGTCAAAGAAAATTGAAATTTTCATGAAAATTGGGCTATAGGGCTCTGATGGAAGGGTATTTGGGCCTTGTAATTATCAACAAATCGATTTATCTCATGAAAAACCTTATAATATAAACAAATCAGCATACAACAATAGTAAAAACCATGAAATCCCCGCTCGGATTATTAACTTCATTAATAGACCTGAGTGTTTATAATAATATTGCAAATGAACTAAAAATCCGACTAAATAATGAAATACATTTTCTTTTGTAATTTTTCCCGTAGAATGTAATGCAAGAGTCGGCTTTTGCATTTTTTAATATTTTATAACAAAAATTTAACAATTATTGCAAATTTAGCTGTTGCAAAATTCATTTTTTGCTTTTTTTCATTTTTGAGCACATTTTTAAATGAGAGGTGTATTTTTTTTATATCATGTGAAAGTAGACGTAAAAACGAAAAAAATGAGCCCCAGGAAAATCTTTTCCAATAATATTTTCCGAGCAAACTTTACAGTTTTCCAGAAAAATCAAATTTCTCGGAAAATTATTATGTTACAAGGTTGAGAAAATTCCAGGTTATTTTCGACATAAAAAGGTAAGTTTTCACCAAGTTTCATCAAGATTGACGAATCCGTTGGAAAATTAAAAATTAAAAACGAAAAATCGTTTTTTTTTTCATTTTCCTCGAAAAATTGAGGTTATGTGAGAAAATTACCTAAAGAAAAGTTTTAGATTTTTACATTATCTACAACTTTTCTATGGGGCACTTTTCATTTTGACGTCAATTTTAGCCGCAAACAGCAATATTTCAGTTTTTTATCCCTTTTTCACCCTTTTTCACCCCTAAAAAGTTTATGATCATAATTGAAATAGTTAATGTATTTTTTTTCATGTGTTATAAGCCCCTTTACCACCTCCAACTGTTACATTCCAGGTATCAGATATTCCGTATTTTTTATTTTTTTGGTACAGCACGCCTGGACTATTTATACATAATATATTTACTTAATTATTATTGTTGTATCGTTGCTAATTAGAACATTTAAGATAATTTTATGAATATGTGGTTATTATAATGATTGTTTCCAGGCACGAGCATTGCTCTTTAGAATATAAAAAAATACATGATAGGTTGAAAGTATTTTGAATTAAATTTTAATTATATTTACATCAGTTATGACGATCGTGCATTAATTTATCTTTGACTGTTTTAATGAAATATGCTAGTTGAATTATTTGCACTCAAAACGAAAAAGGAGCCACTCCGAAAAATAATTTCTTGTATAATAGTTTTTTGAAAAAACGAAGGACGTGATTCTTCTTTTTAAATTTTACTATTTTTAAAAATTTTGTATTTTTAGGTATTTACCACCTTTCAAAAAACATTTAGTTATTTTTTATATTTTTTACCAGCCTCCTAGTACGTAACTGAGTCTGTATATAGGTCAAACAAAGAAATTTTGAAATAAGATTCAATGAACACTTAAGAGCATATAGATTACAACAACCAGACAAGTCAAACTATGCAAAACACGTTCTTGAACATCCACACTTACTCATACACCCCAATGACATTCAAATATTACATATTTGTCATAAAAAACAAATTTTAGATTTCCTCGAAAGACATCTAGCAGATCCACCATTTAAAGTTGTTAATGAACAAATAAATCTGGGAAGTTTTCCACTTTTAAAGTGTTTGCTTTGATTGAGTCCTCATTTTATACATATATAAGACGTAATTGTATCACAAATATATTAAGTTATTGTAAAGATCAGCATGATACAGTTTTTTCCGGGTTTTTCTATATCATTGCATTGATCTTATAGGGAATTACATCCAGGATAATCCCTTAGGGCTAATAACATCTAGGCTTTAATATTGTTATGTCTTATTACTTCCATACTTGGTCTAGCCTTATAACTACCTAGTAAACATCAGGTACCTAGCTACAAACAAACAAAATGTAACTTCAATATGTCAATCTGACGATGCTAGTTGTATAGCGAAACGGCTGTCATTGAGTTTAAAAGTGCAATTTTTTAAATAAATAGTGGAAGTTTTGTTAAAAAGAAAAGTTTTTCATTATTCTTGATTTTGAAGAGCTCTTGCAGTATTGGTTCGTCCCCTAATCGCCTACAGACATAATGAACGGTCTTCTCGAGCTGATGTGGTGGCCCCTTGATATTGAGGATAGAATTTTCTTCTGATAATGCCATAAATTAAATACCGCTCCATGCTCTGTTTATACTGGCCCGACTTAGATTCAGAATTTCTGCAACACTTCTTCTGGAATAATCTTCCTGAATTAACATTACGGCCCTAGCACATCATTATTCGTGTTTTCACTGTAAAATTGATAAAAGTAGGCCCAAAATTTAATATGCCTAAGGAATTCTTCACATTTTTTTATGAGGATACCAACACAAAAACAAATGTTGTTTAAAGCTGTATTAGTAAGGCTGAAGTCTATATATTGTTATCGTAAAATAACATTTTTTTTTTCAATTACAAACTACGTGCAATATAAGTTTTTTATAACTCGTATAGTTTGCGAGATATTTGTGCCTTTTGCAATTTTTTTGAAAATAACTCCGGGTGATTCACGACCCTGAATTTTTAATATGTTGTCATGGAATTATAAAGAAAAATATAGGGGCCAATAAGCTCAAAACGGAGAAGTTGTACGTTTCTTTACTGGACTATAATAATGAGAGAAATAGTAAAATTCATAATCGGGTTTTTATGCAAATTAAACAAAAATTGAAAAAGTTTTGAATTCTTTAGATAATATTTATTGTATAATTTAAAAAATCTCACGTATTTTAATGAGAATAATGTCAATGTCTTTTCTCATTAACTCGTTGTTATTGTTTAAAGTTTAATATTAACTTATACCACGACAATGTCTTATTTGTTTTAAATAATTGCTATACTCGTCACAATAAGCCACTTATCTATACTGAAACAAATGATGATTGAAAGTTCACGTGACATCAATTGTGTTGGATTCATAACCGTGCCCATTTTCATCGGTCACAACAGATAAATTTTGAATTTCAACGATCTAACAAGTATTCCTTAATTTAAATTTAATAGATTCCATATAACTTAGTTTCACATATTTAGTAAAAATTTTTCCAGTAAAAATTAAAAACAAAACTTTACAAATAATAGCAAATTGCTAATAAACTATATCATCTTTAATAGTCACGCTTTTTACATGAAGATTCTTCTTCGTAAATATCCAACACAACAGAAATTTTTTCACAAATCGGTTTATTTCATAATGTACCCTAAAAAATACCTTTATTCACAATCACATATGTAATGTAACCATTATCGACATTTCAAAAGTTAGAAAGTAAAACTTTTTTATACAGTAGCACTTCCTGACCTAGGTCGGGAAATGGCCACTTCCCGACCTGTCATTCTTCTTCTTTTTTATTATTATTTACTAAGCTTCTTAATTTTAACTCGGACAACTCTCTAATTATTCCATTAAACTAATCATATAATTGTTCATTGCTGCAGGTAGTAGACTATGACAATGACGTTTCTCGATTTCTCATTATATTGACAGTAACTTCAGATTAAAAAGAAAACTCATTTAGTAAAATGTCTGACAGTGATATAGGACATACGAGAATACTAGGTATTTTAGAAATATACATAGTTTATAAATTGTTATTTTTAAATTATTTTCTGAAACAATTGATTGTGAATAAAATAGTATACAAACCTCAGTAGAAAGTTTCCTCAGTCAGTTATCTCATCTCTCGACAGTAATGAAACACTTTTCACCTCGGTGTGTAATATACTATTACGTACTTGATTTCAATCCGGAAAATAGAATTTTTGGCGGATACTAGCCAGTAATGAAATTTGACCTTGACAAGCTTCTAATATTAAAAACTAATTAAAACTCACTTAGGTTTCAAACGTATGAATATACACTTATTGAAATGCAACAACAAAACAATAAACAGAACTTTCGTGAAAATCGGATAATGACAATATAATATTACATATTTAAAAACAATAAAATTATAACTGAAGTAAGTCACCCATGTCTCAAATGTGACTAAGCAAAAGAAAAGTAAAACGCCAAGTCAATGTCACACAGTTTTATTCAGTAGGTAACAATTTATAAAGTACTTAAGGACGGGGTATCGCTGTACATCAGAATGGCACCTAGAGACCAAAAGTTTATTCTAACTTTCTCCGTTATTACAACTCAAATCTTTTTATTTTTTTCACTAAATTGCATATAAAGGTCTAACTTAGGTAAGGATTGAATTTATTTTTTGTTAATTAATTGTTTAATATTGAAAAAAAAACTGTTGAATGCGAACTATTTTAGACCTTTACATTTGTATAAATAAACAACAATCTAAACAAATTTTCTTAAAATGAAAGTAAACCTTTCCTAAGTTGAACATTTTTCTATCAAATAGCCCAATCAGAATTTTCTAAAGAGATCAGACCTAAGAAATAGTTAGAAACTAAAATCATGCTGCATTTTATTTTTATTTTTTCACTTTGGATAAAAAATGGACGTAGTTAATGACGAAATAATTGTACTTTAGTTTATAACTTTTATCATAGATGGAACTAGGCACTATATATTTTTTTCTTTTTTTTATTAACGAAGTCAAAACAAATTTTTGTATTATAAATTAATGTAACGGTTTTTAAATATTTTGCGATATTTACAAAACAATTATTCCATAAAACAAATTAGTAAAATGAAAAAAAGAATACTGATTTGCGGATATTGATTTTCAGTACACCAGTTATATCATTGTTATATCTTGAAGAAATTTTAATTATAATATGCCCAGCGTACGGCTGGCCATCTATAGTTATATATGAGGGTAAATAAAATTATTGTTTGTGCCGAGCGATCGCTTACAGAATAAGTGTTTATTATTCCATTTTCCCAGCACAATTAGAGAAACATTAGACACAGAATAAACATCGTTGTAAATAAATATAAAAACTATAAAATTGTTAATAACAAAAAACTGTAAATTCAAAAGTCTTTAAAAAAATACCAATTATTGGTGGCCATATAGACACTTCTTGGTCAAATTTTGGAAGAAATGTGGTCACAGGTTTCTGAGAGAAAAAAATGTTAGCGTAAATTTTGTATACGTGGTATTCTGAATTAAGTAAAAAGAAAAACTGGCATCAAAATATTTTATTTAAAATTAAGTAAAAAGAAAAACTGGCATCAAAATATTTTATTTAAAATTAAGTAAAAAGAAAAACTGGCATCAAAATATTTTATTTAAAAAATATACTTTTATTATTTTTACATTTAAATATTTTCTGGTGGATCTTTACATTTTAATCTTTTGCCTCTTCTGTTTAAAATAACTTCCGACCCAACGCAATCCTCATAGAATCGTCTCAACTTTTCTACCATATTGTTAAAAAAAGTTTCGTTGAAATTTATGTTTTCGGTAAAAAGTGGATTATCATCTGTATAAATAATAAAATGGCATGTTTTTCATCTTGTGATGACGAGTTGTCCTTGTATCTAAAAACAATAATTTGTAATATTCTAAAAAAATTAGAAAAACGAAAAGCCAGTAACAAATCTTACCTGATAATAATAATTGTGATTTTCCTTCAAGTGAATTTCACTATTTTTAATTTTTAAGCAAGGAACCATACGCTTTTCTACGGCCTCTCTCAATGATATTTCTGATGTGACTACTTTTAAAAAACATTTTACTTCAACAAGTTCATCTGAATCAATTAAACCTAAAACATAATAAATTATTAAACTCTGATATGTATATAATAGTTACAATAATTCGTTTACCATCAGGCGATGCACCTAATAAACCGTATTTCAAGTCAACAAATAATCCTGAAGGGTTAACATTCGGGTAGTAATAGTGGGTAGTTTGCAGCACTTCATCAAATTTTAAAACATTAGTTTAAATCCAGCAACGTTCTAGAAAACATCATTATTCTTCATAAGTATCTAGTCTCCGAATTTTCGACGCAAATAAATAGGTATTACAAAATTAAAATATGTTGACCACTTTAATGTGTCATTTGTAAATGCATCACCTCTAAGTTAATAATATTTTAATAATTTTTTGACACTTACCTAGAGCTGATCTAAAAAGAATCACACACAACTATAAACTTATAAAAATAATAAACTTACCCTACCGATGATTAGGTATATATAGAATTAAAAATACAAATAAAAAATGGTAAATGGTAAAAAATAAAGATAAAAGAAATAATTACTAGAGCACCTATTTATATTACTAAATGTTGATCTACCCTCGTTCTTTCCCGAGATAAAATACAAAATATATTTTGTTGGCTGGCAAGGTCTAGAAATGAGAATTATATAACTGGTTTTTACCCTAAAACATGTGTTTTTAGCAGGTAAAATTTTTTCCGATGAATAGAGCAATTTAGTGAAAGGATTCTATTATTATTTCTGTTAGTTTATCCTATTACTAAGAGATGTCTGCACTTCATGGCTAAATAAATTATTGACACATTTTCGTTTCAGATTGCATGGGATACGGGCTCCTTAACAGCGATTAGTTTCGGCCATCATCGGACTGAAGGTATGACAATGATAAAAATTAAACTTAAATATGAGATCAACAGTGAAGTATAATATACCTATAATTTTTACCCCTTTTCAGCCTGATGATGTCTTCAAAAAGAGCCGAAACTAGTTGCTGTTAACTACTTTATAAATTTTTATCTTCTGAATAAAACTGTGCGACAATAATATTATTATGTTTTAATGGTTACCAACTACATGCCAGCTAACTTGTATTGAATGCAAATTTCAAAAATAGTAAACGCCGATAAATACATAAATATTTTATTTTTTCACTGTTCTTTTGTATTTTAGGGTACAGTATGAAATAAAATGTTGCACGACACACGTCCGAAAAACTTTTACAGTACTCGTTTCGAATTCCGGACTCTGACGAGTAACGTAAATATCTATTTCCTATTACCCCCTATGAAAATGACACCTAACACACAGTTTTGACACTTCGAAAGTTAGCAATATCATACGCTTTCGGAAAAATAAGAAAAGAAGAGGCAATAGCATCCTAGTGTGACGTTTTTTTTTTTTTAAACGGGCAGAACGTATTAATAAATAAACTAGTATATGGAAAGTGAAATATTACGCGCGAGTAAAATTTAGCACGAGCCGAGTAGCTGCGAATGCAAGAAATAAAATTTCCAACAAGTTATGGACTCGATTTTTACTACGATCCCAATATTTCTAAAAATTATGAATCGCCGAGCGATCGCTTACAGAACAAGTGTTTATTATTCCATTTTCCCAGCACAATTAAAAAAAAAACATTAGATACAGAATAAACATCGTTGTAAATAAATATAAAAATTATAAAATTGTTAATAACAAAAAACTGTAAATTCAAAATTCTTGAAAAAAATACCAATTATTGGTGGCCATATAGACACTTCTTGGTCAAATTTTGGAAGAAATCTGGCTACAGGTTTCTGAGAGAAAAAAATGTTAGCGTAAATTTTGTATACGTGGTATTTTGAATTAAGTAAAAAGAAAAACTGGCATCAAAATATTTTATTTAAAAAATTAAATTTTATTATATTATTACATTTAAATATTTTCTGGTGGATCTTTATATTTTAATCTTTTGCCTCTCCTGTTTAAAATAACTTCCGGCCCAACGCAATCCTCATAGAATCGTCTCAACTTTTCTACCATATTGTTAAAAAAAGTTTCGTTGAAATGTATGTTTTCGGTAAAAAGTGGATTATCATCTCCCGTATAAATAATAAAATGGCATGTTTTTCTTCTTGTGATGTTGAGTTGTCTTTGTATCTAAAAACAATAATTTGTAATATTCTAAAAAAATTAGAAAAATGAAAAGCCAGTAACAAATCTTATCTGATAATAATAATTGTGATTTTCCTTCAAGTGAATTTCATTATTTTCAATTTTTAGCAAGGAACCATACGCTTTTCTACGGCCTCTCTCAATGATATTTTTGATGTGGCTACTTTTAAAAAACATTTTATTTCA
The DNA here is from genome assembly GCA_035357415.1 of Ophraella communa. Classification (NCBI taxonomy): domain Eukaryota; kingdom Metazoa; phylum Arthropoda; class Insecta; order Coleoptera; family Chrysomelidae; genus Ophraella; species Ophraella communa. Next base: position 29,088,837 of record CM068992.1, on the reverse strand, counting down.
ACAAGTTCATCTGAATCAATTAAACCTAAAACATAATAAGTTATTAAACTCTGATATGTATATAATAGTTACAATAATTCGTTTACCATCAGGCGATGCACCTAAGAAACCGTATTTCAAGTCAACAAATAATCCTGAAGGGTTAACATTCGGGTAGTAATAGTGGGTAGTTTGCAGCACTTCATCAAATTTTAAAACATTAGTTTAAATCCAGCAACGTTCTAGAAAACATCATTATTCTTCATAAGTATCTAGTCTCCGAATTTTCGACGCAAGTAAATAGGTATTACAAAATTAAAATATGTTGACCACTTTAATGTGTCATGTGTAAATGCATCGCCTCTAAGTTAATAATATTTTAATAATTTTTTGACACTTACCTAGAACTGATTTAAAAATAATCACACACAACCATATACTTATATACCTAATCACCCTACCGGTGATTAGGTATATATAGAATTAAAAATACAAATAAAAAATGTTTTTAATAAAATCTAAACATAAAAGTAATAATTACTAGAGCACCTATTGATATTACTAAATGTTGATCTACCCTCGTTCTTTCCCGAGATAAAATACAAAATATATTTTGTTGGCTGGCAAGGTCTAGAAATGAGAATTATATAAATGGTTTTTAGCCCTAAAACATGTGTTTTTAGCAGGTAAAATTTTTTCCGATGAATAGAGCAATTTAGTGAAAGGATTCTATTATTATTTCTGTTAGTTTATCCTATTACTAAGAGATGTCTGCACTTCATGGACAAAAAATCATTGACACATTTTCGTTTCATATTGCATGGGATACGGGCTCCTTAACATCAAAATTCTTTAAAAGCAAAATGACATTTTAATTTTTTTCCTGCGAGCTCCATGAAAATTAAGAGTAAAATAAAATTAATTGGAACTTGGGAAACGTTATGTGTTAGTAATGTGTTTTGAACATTTTTATTTACGTTTAACTCCTGCAATTCTCCATTTTTTGTTATTTCTGTTGCTGTTAAAAAATTTTACCTTGGAACTATAAAAGCAGCATACCTATGTGTATATTTGGTTGCATAGATAATACAACTCATACAATTATTTTTATAAAAGTATTAATTTATTTCACCAAAGTTGCTGCCAATGAGTTCAAGTAGTTCTTAACGTTGGTTTGAAGTTCGCCATTGGTTTGAAAGTGCTTCCCACCAAGCAACGTCTTCAGTTCAGGAAAAAGATGAAAGTCACTGAACTGTATGGCGGATGATCAAAAATGTCCCATAAAAATTGGTCGAGAAGCCGTTGAGTTGCTCCAGCAGTGTGTGAACGGGCATTGTCATAAAACAGGACAATGCCAGCGGTCATCTTTCCTCTTCGTTTGTTCTGAATGACTCTACACTAGACTCATTCTCCGATGGATTTCTGCAGCACCATAACTTTCAGTCATGTCAAACGAATAACACTTTGCACTAGCACCAATAATAGCGGCAATGTTTACATGGCTGTAGAACAACGCCGACTGACGCCTAAATGTCAACAATGGCGGAGTGTGTAGTGCGAGAGCTGCGCAGTCGCCTAAAGCACATGTCCACTTTCTGCTGCCCTCGTATTTCTAGTTTAAAACAGCGCTATATTTTAAAGAACAGATCTTTTGAGTTGCAAAAAGATCTGCCTCCACTTTATATCTGATTGGAAAGACAGGCAATGTCCTGTGCTAATAGAAGGCTGATGTTTTTTATTTCAATATAGTAATTTTGCGGTTTTGGGAAATATCCACAGTACGCCACTGGAAGATCAGCTTGTAAAAAACTTGGTAAATACTAATTATAATGGCGTATTATTTGCCATCCTACCTATCGATCTTAAATTGATTTAGTGAAAGTGGAATTTAAATTTATTCTGCGTAAATTTTGCAAAATGTTAACATATTTTGATATTCAAACTTCTAGACGTATGTAAAAAATACTGTCGTTCAATATGCAAAGAAGCTTCTGGTAACGACTTGCTATTTATTTCAAGGTGAGATTTAACAAATTTCAAAATCGTTATGTATGTTAAAACCTACACGAAATAAAAAATGTATTACTCTTAACTCGATCACCCACAATAATTCGAATTAATTAAAGTAAATACCATACCTACTTATAATCTTCCATTAAATTTAAATCATTGGCTTTGTTTCAAAAAATTAAATAATGCTTCTATCTAACAGACACTTTACAAATTGTACACAATGGCTTTTCTAGTGTTTGTTGATTGGTGTGGAATACAGAGAAATTATTTAATAACATTTACATTCATTTAGGAAGAAAGCAGGAATTGTAGGTTATAAATACAGAATTTTTTAAATAAATAAAAAACAATATAATATATAGTATGGAACAAATAAAAGGAATAAGTTCATTATATTGGAATTAGTAGGTTTTTTGAAAAAACGCTCGGACAGGTCAATTTTGTTGACTAAAAGCACAATTTTTCAAAAAGAATTTGTTTCCTCCAGTGACGTTATTGACCATTTTTTAACTCTTAAAAAGTTTATTGTACTAACTCTTACTTTTTGGAAGTCCACCTTATTAAGAATAATAAAAAACTCTTCGTTTCAACGTAACTTCCAAGTTTATTTGAAAAATTTTAAATCACAATGACGGCCGTTTCGCTAAGAAGCATCGTCAGATTGACATTTAAGTTACATTTTGTTTGTTTGTAGCTAGGTACCTGATGTTTAGGTAGTATTTAGGCTAGACCAAGTATGGAAGTAATAAGACATAACAATATTAAAGCCTAGATGTTAATAGCCCTAAGGGATTATCCTGGATGTAATTCCCTCTAAGATCAGTATAACTGTGCAATGATATAGAAAAACCAGGAAAAAAACTATATCATGCTGATCTTTACAATAACTTAATATATTTTTGTTTTACAATTACGTCTTATCTATGTATAAAATGTAAACTCAATCAAAGTAAGCAGTTTAATAGTGGAGAACTTCCAAGATTTATTTGTTCATTAACTACTTTAAATTGTGGATCTGCTAGATGTCTTTTTATTTCAAGTTCTTCAAGGAAATCTAAATTTTGTTTTTTATCACAAGTGTGTAGTATTTGGATGTCATTGGTGTGTAATAGTGAGGTTGGATGTTCAAGTAGGTGTTTTGCATAATTTGACTTATCTGGTTGTTTTAATCTATATGCTCTTAAGTGTTCATTAAATCTTACTTCAAAATTTCTTTGTGTTTGACCTATATAGATAGCATTACATTCTGGACAATTAATTTTGTAAACACCAGATTTTTTTAATTTGGGTAATTTTGTTTTTACATTTAACAATTTTGTACCAACATTATTGTGTGATTTGAATGAAATTATTGCAGATGTTGCCGAAGATATTATTTTTGAAATTGTATTAGAAAGATTTCCACAATATGTAATACTTTTATAACTTTTAATTTCTTTAGGTTGTTGAGGGAAGATTAGTTGTAGTGACATTTTCTGTTCTTTCTTATTATTTAATTTATTTATTAAATGAATTGGATAGCCATTAGAAGTAGCTATTTGTTTTATGATACTAATTTCTTTATCAAAGTTAATTTTGTCCATTGGGATTGAAAATGCTCTATGTATCATAGAATTATAAGCTGCTAATTTATGCGTTATAGGATGATTTGAATTATATGGTATGGTTACATCTGTTTGTGTAGGTTTTCTGTATATTGAATAATTTAATGAATTATTAACTTTTTCAATTCTTAAATCTAGAAAATTAATTGAATTATTTTCTTCAACTTCTAAAGTAAAATTAATTTTAGGATGCAAGGTATTTATATAATTAAAAAATATATCTAGCTGTCGTTTGCCAGTGCATATGATATTCTGGACAGAAATTGTTTTAATGAAATTGATTGTGTTAACCTTTACTTTGTGAAAGTTCATCTTACTAAGAACAATAAAAAACTGAACGGTTAAACTAAACTTCCACTATTTATTCGAAAAATTCGCTTTAACATTCAATTCCAATGAACAAAAATAATTTTAATAAAGAAATTGAGATTATAAAACAAATAGCTACATCTAATGGCTATCCAATACATTTGATAAATAAATTAATTAATAAAAAAGAACAAAAAGTGTTACTAGAACTAATATTTCCAAAACAAACTAAAGAAATTAAAAGCTATAAAAGTATTACATATTGTGGTAATATTTCCAATGCAATTTCAAAAATAATATCTTCGGCAACATCATCATTAATATCATTTAAAACACAAAATAATATTGGAACAAAATTGTTAAATGTGAAAACAAAATTACCAAAATTAAAAAAATCTGGTGTTTACAAAATTAATTGTCCAAAATGTAATGCAGTATATATAGGTCAAACACAAAGAAATTTTGAAGTAAGATTTAATGAACACTTAAGAGCATATAGATTACAACAACCAGATAAGTCGAACTATGCAAAACACCTACTGGAACATCCAAACTCACTTATACAAACCAATGACATTCATATACTACACATTTGTGATAAAAAACAAATTTAAGATTTCCTCGAAAGACATCTAGCAAATCAACAGTTTAAAGTAGTTAATGAACAAATAAATCTTGGAAGTTCTCCACTATTAAACTGTTTACTTTGATTGAGTATTCATTTTATACATAGATAAGACATTATTATAACACAAATATATTAAGTTATTGTAAAGATCAGCATGATATAGTTTTTTCCTGGTTTTTCTATATCATTGCACAGTTATACTGATCTTAGAGGGAAATACATCCAGGATAATCCCTTAGGGCTAATAACATCTAGGCTTTAATATTGTTATGTCTTATTACTTCCTTACTTGGTCTAGCCTTAACTACTTAGCAACATCAAGTACCTAGTTACAAACAAACAAAAATGTAATTTCAATATGTCAATCTGACGATGCTAGTTATAGCGAAACAGCTGTAATTGAATGTTAAAGCGAATTTTTCGAATAAATAGTGGAAGTTTAGTTTAACCGTTCAGTTTTTTATTGTTCTTAGAAATTGTTTTCTTGAATTTGACTTTCCTAGGGGATATTGAATGCCGCCGTTCCATTGACTGTTGTTTTGATTCTTATATAACGTAGGCTACCCACGTTTCACCGCCTGTAACATATTTTTTTCAATTTTACTTGCTACCTATCCCTAATTCCGCCTTTACTCGAGACCAGTACGCAGTCGAGCTGACTAGCGCCAGCTACTGGCCTCGTGTAAACACAACTGGCGCCACTTTTCTCAGGAATTAACATCAGAATTCTTTACTAGATAAATGACATTTTAATATTTTTCGTGTGCTCCATGAAAATTAAAAGTAAAATGGTTATTGGAACAATTGGTGAAATTAATTGGATCTTGGGAAACGTTATGTTATGTGTTTTGATCTAACCTTAAACCTGGGAACTAAAACAATACCTATTTGGTTGCATAGATAATCTTGCTTAAATTATTACGTTTTTTTACTTCTCAGACCTGATGATATGGGCGGTAATATGGAATTTATAGTTACAACGGAAACTCGCCCTAGCCATGTCACTTTCGTTGACGATAGTACTAACCTTTACTTTGTAGAAGTCCATACTATTAAGAACATTAAGCAATGAAACTTTTGAATAAAACTAAGTTTATTTAAAAAAAAATACTATAATACTTACATTGTGTAAATTAAAGTCCATTCGTTGAAATTCTTATTATATATCTCAATTTAATACATTTAAGTACAAGTAAAACGATTAAATATAGAATATTTTCTAACTTTTATAGAGAAAAGGTTAATGTTAATGTTTAGATGACCCATTGTCGACGCAACAAACAATCTTGTCGATTTTTTCACTTAGGTTTTACTTAGTAAATATTCGCCGATTCGAACAAAGCTTGGAATATTTTAACCGTAATATTATTTTTGGTAAGATAACCTGATTGCGATAAGAATTATTGATCCAGAACAACCTGGACTGACCTTTGCCAGAATATGACTGGCGGTCATTATTGAGTTTCTTATTTGAATAAATTACCCCACAATCGTAAACAGATTGGCGTTGTAAGATTTCAGTTAGTTACACACTTCACCGATGCGTGGCAGTGTAGAACGTTTTCCTGCGCTTTTTTATTGTTGATGTTGTTACTTTTGTTTTTGTTCGGCTTTTTGTTGTTTCGCTTTTTATATTACTTTGCTTGTTTGGTGATTGGACGAAATATATATAACACCATGTGGTGGTGGTATTACATTGGTAAGAAGAGTTTTTAGATGGCATGATGAAAATTTGATTCTTTAATATTTTGTTTAATAAAGAAATATAACGCAGACTTTACCTAAAAGAAATTATGCAAATATAATTTTTATAAGTTTGTTTTCATATATATATATATGTTTCATTACTATGGTGCTATTTATAATTTATGGTAGAAGAGAAAAAGAACTGTAGCAATAAAAACGACGATATTGCTTCGTTAAAAAGTATATTACATAACAAGTGAAAAAAGTGATACAGTTCGCGTGGGTACAGGAAATTCATTTTTTAACTAGTTATGTACACTATTTTTTCTACGACCACAAATGGTTTTCAAAGTTCTAGATTTTTGTACATACATATCACACATGTGTTTATAGTACTACGCAGCATTGATTATTGCTTCTATAGCCTGGAAGGTTTTATATCTTTTAATATTTTATCAAAATATATCAAAGGGAACGATTCCTTAAACCAGAAATTCGTCATAGGCACGCTCGTACCTTTTTAATGATTTTTCATGAAGTAACTTTGGTGATGTTACTTGAGCGGATTTGATAATTTCTGATGGTGTACATCAGATAATAATAATAAATAAGTATTTTAAAAATAGCATTTTTAAATACCAACTATAAAAAATAAAATAGATAAATTGGGTTGTTATAATTTTAGCCAGTTATATTCTAAAATCAAGTAGTGACGGAAGTTTTTGTAAATATTATATTTAAATTTTTTTTCTAATTTATAAAGGTTAAATATAATTTTCATTAAAAAAATATTTAAGTTTATTTTATGTATTTAAGGACGGGGTATCGCTGTACAACAGAATGGCACCTCCAGACCAAAAGTTTATTCTAACTTTCTCCGTTATTACAACTCAAATCGTTTTATTTTTTTCACTAAATTGCATATAAAGGTCTAACTTAGGTAAGGATTGCATTTATTTTTTGTCAATTAATTGTTTAATATTGAAAAAGAGCTTTTGAATGCGAACTATTTTAGACCTTTACATTTGTATAAATAAACAACAATCTAAATAAATTTTCTTAAAATGAAACTAAACCTTTCCTAAGTTGAACATTTTTCTATCAAATAGCCCAATCAGAATTTTCTAAAGAGATCAGACCCAAGAAATAGTTAGAAACTAAAATCATGCTGCATTTTATTTTTTCACTTTGGATCAAAAATGGACGTAGTTAATGACGAAATAATTGTACTTTAGTTTATAACTTTTATCATAGATGGAACTAGGCACTATGTATTTTTTTCTCTTTTTTAATAACGAAGTCGAAAAAAATTTTTGTATTATAAATTAATGTAACGTTTTTTAAATATTTACAAAACAATTATTCAATAAAACAAATTAGTAAAATGGCCACCAATTATTGGTGGCCATATAGACACTTCTTGGTCAAATTTTGGAAGAGATCTGGTCACAGGTTTCTGAGAGAAAAAAATGTTAGCGTACATTTTGTATACGTGGTATTCTGAATTAAGTAAAAAGAAAAACTGGCATCAAAATATTTTATTTAAAAATTATACTTTTATTATTATTACATTTAAATATTTTCTGGTGGATCTTTATATTTTAATCTTTTGCCTCTCCTGTTTAAAATAACTTCCGGCCCAACGCAATCCTCATAGAATCGTCTTAACTTTTCTACCATATTGTTAAAAAAAGTTTCGTTGAAATTTATATTTTCGGTAAAAAGTGGATTCATATCTCCTGTATAAATAATAAAATGGCATGTTTTTCTTCTTGTGATGCCGAGTTGTCCTTGTATCTAAAAACAATAATTTGTAATATTCTAAAAAAATTAGTAAAATGAAAAGCCAGTAACAAATCTTACCTGATAATAATAATTGTGGTTTTCCTTCAAGTGAATTTCACTATTTTCAATTTTTAAGCAAGGAACCATTCGCTTTTCTACGGCCTCTCTCAATGATATTTTTGATGTGACTACTTTTAAAAAACATTTTACTTCAACAAGTTCATCTGAATCAATTAAACCTAAAACATAATAAGTTATTAAACTCTGATATGTATATAATAGTTACAATAATTCGTTTACCATCAGGTGATGCACTTAAGAAACCGTATTTCAAGTCAACAAATAATCCTGAAGGGTTAACATTCGGGTAGTAATAGTGGGTAGTTTCCAGCACTTCATCAAATTTTAAAACATTAGTTTAAATCCAGCAACGTTCTAGAAAACATCATTATTCTTCATAAGTATCTAGTCTCCGAATTTTCGACGCAAGTAAATAGGTATTACAAAATTAAAATATATGTTGACCACTTTAATGTGTCATTTGTAAATGCATCGCCTCTAAGTTAATAATATTTTATTAATTTTTTGACACTTACCTAGAACTGATCTAAAAAGAATCACACACAACTATAAACTTATAAAAATAATAAACTTACCCTACCGGTGATTAGGTATATATATAGAATTAAAAATACAAATAAAAGTAATAATTACTATAGAGCACCTATTCATATTACTAAATGTTGATCTACCCTCTTTCTTTCCCGAGATAAAATACAATATATATTTTGTTGGCTGGCAAGGTCTAGAAATGAGAATTATATAAATGGTTTTTAGCTCTAAAACATGTGTTTTTAGCAGGTAAAATTTTTTCCGATGAATAGAGCAATTTAGTGAAAGGATTCTATTATTATTTCTGTTAGTTTATCCTATTACTAAGAGATGTCTGCACTTCATGGACAAAAAATCATTGACACATTTTCGTTTCATATTGCATGGGATACGGGCTCCTTAACTCAGAAGCACAACTAAGAATTATTTTCAGGTAACCCAACCAATGATTATAGAGAGGGTCGCCTAATTCACCTGATATAATAAATAAACACTGATTACATTTCACTCGAGAGATCTAGAAGAAAAACTTGTTCTTATTGAATATTCTGAAATCCACATAACATAATTGTTAGTCAACTTGTAGACGAAGATTCTTATAGATGTAATAAGATTATGTTTTGAGCGATGTTAAAGAATGTAGGATGAAAACAAAAATACTTTTGCAATTGGCTATTTTATTGTACTATGCTATTATTTTTCATATTTACAAAAAATTTGTATAACCGATAGACATGGTAAATCCATAGTTATATTGTTGTTAAAATAATTTACTCTGAAAGAATTATAAATAGCACCATATGGTATTTATGCCATATTTGACGCATAGTAGATCGATAAATCCTTGAGGAATTATTTATGTATCAAACTAATAAAATGGTTATTTTACTCAAGGAAAGAAATTGTACTGTTTGTAAGGTAGTAAATGAATAATTCCAATTTAAAAAATTAAATTTTCTATAATAACAATTTTAATGTGGAATTTTTATAACTAGTCAAAAGTAAATAGTTTAAAAAATGTATATTTAGTCTTTCTTAAATAAATAAAAATAATCCAGAATGCATCATTCAATGGAAAGTGTACAGTAGGTAACTGAAAACCCTCCAAAAGCAATTATTTTAAATATTGACCAAAAGGATAACCGAAGGAAAAATATCCAAAGTTGAAATAACAGCGACTGGTTTCGTCTTAACATAGAAGCCATCCTCAGATTTAAGTATCTATGAAGCATTATATATTGCTTTATAGTTACTTAACTGTTTAAGCCTGGTGATGACCTTTATATAGGGCCGAAACTAGTAGCATATTAAGTTTTCTACAATTTTCATTCATCAAAGCAGTTTAAGCATCTTGAAGTCCACAAACTTTAACTGTAAATATTTTGAAATAAGTTCCTTTCTTATTATATTCTAGCATCATTTAGATCTAGCAAGACCATTGCTTTATTTTTCTGTTTCTCTCTCCTTTTTTCTCTCTTTTTTTAAGTTTCACTCCTTTCATAGTTCTTTTTCAATATTTGAGTTGAATTTTTGCATTTGTTGACATTTGTTTGCTTTTTACCAGTCTGTTGACAGCATGTTATTACCCGCATTTCTTTTTCCAAATTGAATTTGTTTGGTTTTCGTTTGTTCCCTACACCTAAATATGTTTCTACGAATTCGTACAGTGTAACCCATTTTGTTTGGAAGCATTTCTTTAAAATCCGCATTTTTCAACTGATTTTGATTTAATTTTTTTTATGTTCAGTATCAAAAACAGTATTTTGGCACAAATTTTCATAGCTTAATTTCTATTGGCAGGTCCATATTTTATCAAACCCATTTTTACAAAAACAAAATCACAAGTAGGCTTTGCCAGTAACATTTGTATGAAATAGTAAGTACTAATTGTTCTAAATAATTACTTGTACTTGACAATGGCTGCTCTAACTATTCAAGTTAGTGCACAAAATTAAAGAAGTATGTTAATTTTTATTTGCCAGTAAAGACGAAAGTACATTAGGCATTTTTTTTCTTCTTAAGGACGGGGTATCGCTGTACATCAGAATGGCACCTGCAGACCAAAAGTTTATTCTAACTTTCTCCGTTATTACAACTCAAATCGTTTTATTTTTTTCACTAAATTGCATATAAAGGTCTAACTTAGGTAAGGATTGCATTGATTTTTTGTTAATTTATTGTTTAATATTGAAAAAGAGCTGTTGAATGCGAACTATTTTAGACCTTTACATTTGTATAAATAAACAACAATCTAAATAAATTTTATTAAAATGAAACTAAACCTTTCCTAAGTTGAACATTTTTCTATCAAATAGCCCAATCAGAATTTTCTAAAGAGATCAGACCTAAGAAATAGTTAGAAACTAAAATCATGCTGCATTTTATTTTTATTTTTTAACTTTGGATCAAAAATGGACGTAGTTAATGACGAAATAATTGTACTTTAGTTTATAACTTTTATCATAGATGGAACTAGGCACTATATATTTTTTTCTTTTTTTTATTAACGAAGTCAAAACAAATTTTTGTATTATAAATTAATGTAACGTTTTTTAAATATTTTGCGATATTTACAAAACAATTATTCCATAAAACAAATTAGTAAAATGAAAAAAAGAATACTGATTTGCGAATATTGATTGTCAGCAGACCAGTTATATCATTGTTATATCTTGAAGAAATTTTAATTATAATATGCCCAGCGTACGGCTGGCCATCTATAGCTATATATGAGGGTAAATAAAATTATTGTTTGTGTGCCGAGCGATCGCTTACAGAATAAGTGTTTATTATTCCATTTTCCCAGCATAATTAAAAAAACATTAGACACAGAATAAACATCGTTGTAAATAAATATAAAAGTTATAAAATTGTTAATAACAAAAAACTGTAAATTCAAAATTTTTGAAAAAATACCAATTATTGGTGGCCATATAGACACTTCTTGGTTAAATTTTGGAAGAAATCTGGTCACAGGTTTCTGAGAGAAAAAAATGTTAGCGTAAATTTTGTATACGTGGTATTCTGAATTATTAAGTAAAAAGAAAAACTGACATCAAAATATTTTATTTAAAAAATATACTTTTATTATTATTACATTTAAATATTTTCTGGTGGATCTTTATATTTTAATCTTTTGCCTCTCCTGTTTAAAATAACTTCCGGCCCAACGCAATCCTCATAGAATCGTTTCAACTTTTCTACCATATTGTTAAAAAAAGTTTCATTGAAATTTATGTTTTCGGTAAAAAGTGGATTAATATCTCCTGTATTAATAATAAAATGGCATGTTTTTCTTCTTGTGATGCCGAGTTGTCCTTGTATCTAAAAACAATAATTTGTAATATTCTAAAAAAATTAGTAAAATGAAAAGCCAGTAACAAATCTTACCTGATAATAATAATTGTGGTTTTCCTTCAAGTGAATTTCACTATTTTCAATTTTTAAGCAAGGAACCATACGCTTTTCTACGGCCTCTCTCAATGATATTGTTGATGTGGCTACTTTTAAAAAACATTTTACTTCAACAAGTTCATCTGAATCAATTAAACCTAAAACATAATAAGTTATTAAACTCTGATATGTATATAATAGTTACAATAATTCGTTTACCATCAGGCGATGCACCTAAGAAACCGTATTTCAAGTCAACAAATAATCCTGAAGGGTTAACATTCGGGTAGTAATAGTGGGTAGTTTCCAGCACTTCATCAAATTTTAAAACATTAGTTTAAATCCAGCAACGTTCTAGAAAACATCATTATTCTTCATAAGTATCTAGTCTCCGAATTTTCGACGCAAGTAAATAGGTATTACAAAATTAAAATATGTTGACCACTTTAATGTTGTGTCATTTGTAAATGCATCGCCTCTAAGTTAATAATATTTTAATAATTTTTTGACACTTACCTAGAGCTGATCTAAAAAGAATCACACACAACTATAAACTTATAAAAATAATAAACTTACCCTACCGGTGATTAGGTATATATAGAATTAAAAATACAAATAAAAAATGGTAAATGGTAAAAAATAAAGATAAAAGTAATAATTACTAGAGCACCTATTTATATTACTAAATGTTGATCTACCCTCGTTCTTTCCCGAGATAAAATACAAAATATATTTTGTTGGCTGGCAAGGTCTAGAAATGAGAATTATATAACTGTTTTTTAACCCTAAAACACATGTGTTTTTAGCAGGTAAAATTTTTTCCGATGAATAGAGCAATTTAGTGAATGGTTTCTATTATTATTTCTGTTAGTTTATCCTATTACTAAGAGATGTCTGCACTTCATGACTAAAAAAATCATTGACACATTTTCGTTTCAGATTGCATGGGATACGGGCTCCTTAAATATGACTACATCGCTTCGAATTTGTACTGTGCAATATGTGTGTGCCATAGTTTCTGTTTACACGTTGCCATTTTTGAAATTTGTCTGCATTTTACGTAAAAACTTCATGTTGTAATAACTAGGTCTTTAATAAACATTTTTTGATAAAATTTTGGTAGTTTACATTTGTGACGATTGTGAATCCAGTGGTGGTTATATTTAAGAAAAAAATGCCTAATGTACTTTCGTCTTTTTTGGCAAATAAATATTAATTAAACTGTGAAAATTTGTGCCAAAATACTGTTTTTGAAAAATGCTTCCAAACAAAATGTATATTATCCCAATTATACCAATTCTATTGTAAACACTCTTGTCTTTCCATAAATTATGAAACAATTTCATTTATGTACATTCCTATTTTCCTTGCGGTTTTAACCATTATTTTTGGACTTCTGCTTTTTTCTCTTGTCCTTGAATGAATGAATGAATGAGTTAGGGGTGATGATTACACTGCGACCCATAGGATCTATTGTGTCCCCCCTTACTTGCCATGTTCTGATGTTTTCTCAGATTTATAGCAGCTCTTCGAGTCTTATTTTCCTGAGGAAGTTTAGGACATCGTCGGGCTTCAAATCAGGTAGATCCCCTTCCTCTATTTCATGTGCTCCTAGGTATCTAGCCCTAGAATTTTGCAAGGCAGGACATTCTGAGAGTATATGTATTGAGGTTTCATCCTCTTCCTCACAGAATCTGCACTTTGCTTCATCTGCTAACCCTAGTTTCTTCATGTGGCTTCTTAACCGGCAATGCCCGGTTAATATTCCCGTTAGAATACGGAGCCTTTTTTTACTGAGGTTGAGGCAGCTAAGAGATCTCTTCTGGTCATAGTTCCCCAGTAGTATCTTAGATTGCCTCAATCCTTCCAGCTGATTCCAGTACTCGGATTTTTTCTTTCTCCATTTCCTCCCTTAGTTTTCCTAAGATTACTCTACTGCTGATCCCACAAGATGGTTCTGGTCCCAAATGTGGGGTTTCAGCTCCTTTTTTTGCCAGCTTATCTGCTGTTTCATTCCCCTCTATTCCTATGTGCCCCGGGACCCATAGGAGGGTGACAGTGTTTTTCTGGCCTAGTTCATTTAGTTTGCCTAGGCATTCCCAAACCATCTTCGAACTGATTATATTTGAACTCAGCGCTTTGATGGCTGCTTGACTATCCGACATGATCACAATCTCTTGTCTGCGATAGTTTCTTCCAATATTGAATTCCACACACCTTTCGATGGCGCGGACTTCTGCTTGAAAGATGCTCGGGTATGTGCCCAAGCTTTCTGAGTATTTGGCTCTCGGTCCAAAAACTCCTATCCCAGTTCCCTCGTCTAGCTTGGAACCGTCCGTATACCACTTTATGGTATTCTGGTTTAAATTCTGTATGGTGTCTTCATCCCATTCAGATTTATTACTCAACTTTGTGATGAATTTTCTCACAAAGTTGAATTTCTTTGGCATATCATCTTGGGGCATTTCCCAAGTTTGATCAAAGTGAAGTGATCGAGGTTTTTCCCTGATAATTCCTTCTTTGATCATTCTATATATTGTTTTCTTCCTTACACTTTCTAGCAGAATGTGCAGTGAGGTCAAGTTTAAAATCACCTCCATTGCAGCAGTGGGGCAAGTTCCCATTGCTCCAGTGATACATGAACAGGCTAGTCTCTGAATTTTCGAGAGGTTTTTCCTCGTCGTATTCAGATTAGCCCTTACGCCCCAAGCCACTGCCCCATATGTGATTAATGGTCTCACTATTGCTGTGTATATCCATTGCAGGATACGTGGGTTACATCCCCAGTTCTTCCCTGCAATGTTCCTACACACCATGAGGGCCTTGGTTGCTTTGTGTATTACTTCGTCTTCGTGTTTGTTCCAGAGTAACCTGCTATCTAGGATTAGCCCTAGATATTTTACCTCTGTTTTCCACTCGACGATGTTCTCCCCTATTTTTATGATTTTTAGATTAGGTTTTTTTTTCCTTGTAAAGGCTACTAGTGTGGTTTTGGTGGGGTTGATGCTGAGTCCCACCGAGTCACACCATTGTTCCGCAATGTTCAATCCTCTTTGAACAATATCACAGAGGACGTTTTCATACTTCCCTTTTGCCAGGATAACCATGTCGTCGGAATACCCTTGACATGGTATGCCTTCCCTAGTCAATTGACAGAGCAGACTGTCCACAGTGAGACTTCTCTTGTCCTTAAAACTACGTCATTCGTAAAGGCAAAGCATTGTCGTATCTGTTATGGGCATATTAAGCACAAAATAATTATGATAAAGAATCTCCTCTTCTTGCTACTTTGTACCTACTCTATAATTTTTTCTGGCATTCCGTTGTTAGTTTTAACTTTTTTTCTATTAATAAGTATACAACATTTTGTAATTGTTTTTAACACTTTGAATGTTTATTTTATTGTATTCTCTTTTATCTATTGTGTTGGTACGAAACGAGACCATTTTATTGATTTTAGTTTTCAGTTTGATAATTATTAGGTTAGGTTTTTCTTTCACTTTAAGTTGAATGTTAGTTGAGTTTGATTCTTGTTTCTTTAAAATTGATCTGTCCCCCTACTACCACGCGCGGAATAAACTCCTGTATTAAAATGAATATTTCATGTTTTTGATAATTAAACCCCAAATAAGTGTCCGCCTTTTTGTAATTATTTGTTATTATATGTAATAAAGACAATACAAAAATTTAACATGAATTAAATACTTTATTTTGTATTTAAAAACTATCTTGGGGTTGTTTTTTTATTAAATAATGTTAACCCCCTCATAAGTGTCCGCTCCCATCAATTTTTGTGTTTTATGTGATTGTAAATTTCTGCTTATTGGCCTCTGAAACAAACAATGTAATTTTTTTACACATTTCTCCTATGCCCAATATCTTTTGCCCCAAAGTAGGTCATGCCAACACTTGCTTAACTACTCATCTCCGGTAGATACTATGACACATATTTTTAAGCTGCAGAAAAAGCTTAATGAAACGTGTGTTACTAGCTTTTGGACTATTATCTAATCGAAGACTTTAAAATAAAATTTACTAGTAATTATAATAAATTAGCATTATAGCACTTTTGCATAATATTCACAAAAACATACACCAATACACACATACGTAATATGGGTGGCCTATACAGAATATAAGTTGGTAGGGAAAGCTTGTAATATTATTTGTGCGTTGGGCGACAATTTGTAATATGACTTACCTGTTGATAGTGAATTTATAAAAATATTTGGTTAACTTTTTTGAAAAAATAACAATATACCAAAAGAAAAAATGTAATTTACAATAAAACAACCATTAATCTTAATTTCGTCTTTAATTAGTTGTAAAAGATACTTCAATAATTAACAGAATTTATAAATGTTTATCACACAAAAATTATGATAGTTAAATACCTCGGCTAGGGGTCTTTAATTAATTGTAAAAGATACTTCAATAATTAACAGAATTTATAAATGTTTATCACACAAAAATTATGATAGTTAAATACCTCGGCTAGGGGTGAGTAAGTTCATTAGCTCTGACTATTGTACAATATTTGTTTCTTTAAGAAATTATAAGGGCGCCACTGAAATCTTTTTATTTTTTATGATACTACTGAAAAAAGTTGTTTTAAGCTGAGTTATTTAAATAAGTATCATAAGATGACAGAAAGATGTCAGAAAAACTGTCTATGAAGATAAAAAAATGATTTGAAAATGTACAAACATATAAAAGATAATAAGATTTCCTTGGTGCTGAAATTAAAGAGGTAGAGAATACGTTACAACAAAATAATCCGCAAACAGTTCTTTAAAAATACTTATTCTAATACAGTTGACGATATAGATAGATATACACGGAAATAAAAGAGAAAAAATATGGGAACAGTAAACTTGATAGATCACAATAAACTTATCTGTTACAATAGTGGACGATCCTTCGCCGCACCTTGGGGTCGCTACGGCACTGTCTAGGTGGTTCCAAATGATTATGGAAGATCACTAGTGGAGGGATGATCTGCCCCAGTTGTGGAGATAATCCAGTTAAGAATGTACATACGAGAGCTTAAAGTTTACAAGCTGTTCAAGTTTACGGAATCTCCAAATGCAAGAGATGCTTCTGGTTTACAGAATCTTCAATTAAAGAGTTGCCTCTAGTTTACTGTATTATATTCCAACTTTCTGAAAATTACCAGTGTCAAACACGTGTTACATTTACTTTTCTGGCACAAAAAGTACAAATCAGCATAGTCCGACATCTACAGTTAGATGCTAACGTATTTTAATAGATTACAAAAGATACATTTTTACATTAAATTTACTTTTTAATAATCTTACACACTAATCAAAATTCCAGAAATGTACTTTTACCCGCCTTTTATAAAAAATTATCATTAATACTTTTAATTACCATAAAAAGAGTCTTTGAATAATAATGAAATATGTTGAAATTTTCATCTGATATAATAAAATATAATATAACTTTCGATATTTTATAAATATCTTAACAAAAAGGAATTATAAAATTGGAAAAAAAACATACCTGTATATGACAGTAAATCAATAGAAGAAATGAGACTGGGAATAATTATTAAAACCTCTTGAACTCGATAATGCCAACTCATTAGTACACCTCGTAGTGTAGCTACTTTGAACTTCCAATTATAATTATAGAGACCGTATTCATTATTTTATTATTAAAAATGTTTTAGGATAGATGGAGCTAGCGGTACTAATTGAATTTAATATTTAGGATACCAGGTGCTTAAAATGTTAACAGGTACTGTTACAAGCTGTCACACTCACACACGCAATAATATGGAACCCAGTTTATTTACAATATTTTATATTTAATATCTTTGATTTACATGCCATTCTCGGCAATTTTCTTTGTCATTTTAGTCTTTTTGGTTTGTAATTTTAAAGTGCTAAATAATAAGTATTTAACCAAATAAAATCCAAATTTATAGGACATAGTTGATGATGTCTGGATATACCAACGTATGTTTTTAAGGTTGGATTTTATTTGAATACTTTTTATTTTTTTATTAGATTAAATAAATTTGGCACTATAATAATAAATATAATTTTTTCCTAAAATATGTTATAGTTACATCAAAACTTAAAAATCAAACCATACCCTGTAAAAAAATATAAAAGACTATTCTCATACCAAGTTTAGACATACGTGATGTGACGTCATGCAGTGAATAATGGTTCATTATTCTTCACTGCATTATACCTGAGGAAGCACATGTATAATTAAGGTTTTATAGGTCTATCGTGGACAAAATAAATTATTCGATATTTTTCTAGTAAAATTATATAATGGAATTATTTATTTATTGTTTCTTTTATGTTAAGTCTGCGTTATCCCAAATGTAGTCATCAAAAGTATTAAGAGTAATCGAAATTAATGAAATAAATATTAACAAGCGTTTTAACAACAATTGAATTCCTTTTAAAACCTACCGATGTGGCCGTAGAGGGTTTGCCCCAGAGTAATGCCCACGGTGTGATGCATAAACGTAATCTACTGCAGACCGTTATGGTACCTATACCGGATCTGCGTAGCGGCATTGATGACCCCGCAGATCCAACCGCTTTTCAAGGTAATCTCTTCATATTTCTTCTATCCTCTTATCAACAATCGTATACTTCAGATCATACGTAGTTCTAGTGATCACATCTAATTTAATATTTTGATTTTGCGCATGTACATAATTCACGAAAAAATATCGACAACGCTGGTAGTGTGAGCATTTGAACTGTTGAAGTGTACTTTAATATACGTATAAACAAATTAATTTTAATTGTTTAATAAATGTTGTTTTTATCACTGAGTTAAATATAATAAACGTTTTTATTTGTTTTATATTGGTTACATAGGGATTGTAAAGTTGATATTCATAGAATATAATAAAAATAAAGAGTAATAGGAATATAGTTATGTTTCATAATAATTTATTTAAAATACCTACATTTACGGAAAACTCACAACAATTTGGCATCGAGAGAAAAAGAAGATAATACATAGGTATACAGAGTGGGTTTTATATATGTATAAATTTTAATATTTGACTATTTTGTAATAAGGCCAAGCTTATAGTAGTGTTTATAGTCTTTCTAATGTTAATGTGATGACCCATATTTTCAATCCCTTTGAAGAAAAAAGCCGCCCAATGGCGTGCCTGATTTTTTTTTTTAAACTCCAATATTGTGAAATAATGTTTTTTAAATGTAATTCAAATTAATATAGTGGATTAAAATTAAGCTGCATCAAATTTGTGATACAATTTTTTCTAAATAATGTTCATTTAGCCAGACAATCTGAGAAGATTGTCTACAATTATATATATACTACTATTATGAATAACCGGAATTGTCAGAATCTTCTGAAGTTGAATCGTTTTCAAGATGAATAACTATTGGTGCTATGTTCGCAATAGGCGGTAAATCCGTATATTCTTTGTCGGTTTTTATTACATGGGCCACGCAATTTTCCCATATACCGCTATAATTTTCATTAAATACTTGCCGAATATTGTCAAGGACGACTGCGCTCAAAGTTGGCGACTGATTAAATTTCCGTAAACAGCTTTTTACTGTACCCCAAACGATTTCTATTGGATTGAAGATACAATAGTATGGAGGTAATCGCAAAAGGGTATGACCGGACCTACTGCAAATATTATCAATGACATATTCTTTTTGGAAATTCCTACTTTTTATCATTTCAATCAATTCTTTTTTACCGGAATCTTATCAGGAATATCAATGTTTTTAGTTCTCATGAATTTTAAAATTTCATCTTTTTTCGTGGTGATATTGGGAATTTTATTTAATATTCGCGAATGATACGACGCGTTGTCCATTACAATTACCGAGCTCGGCGGAATATTAGGCAAAAGCTGTTCGCAGTGTTTCTAAACATTGATAGTTATAATCAGGAATATCCCGCAATTTATCGCGAATCAGTTCTAGAGTTGGTACCATATTGTCCTTATAAAACCCGTAAACAATCCGTTTAATATCATGTTTCGTAGCATTGTCAACCTTACTGAGTTTTTGATTTGAACGTTTTCGCTTTAAAAAATGATCCGTAACAGTGCCTAGTTTAATTACTTTGTAAATCGTTGTAAACCCGATTTTCGTCAATTCGTGAATTCTCGCGATAACCACATTATCAGAAATTACAGAATTTTCTTTTTTCAAACACGCGTACATATTTAAAACAACTCACCCCAACGTCTATGAACAAATATTATATTGATAACAATTCACTCAACTACACGAACAAATAATAAATATTATATTGATATCAATTCACTCAAGTCCACGAACAAATAAATATTATATTGATATCAATTCACTTAACTCACTCGACCAAGAAATTAAATATTACTATTATTTTAATTATTTCTTTAAAACAAAATTCACACACGCCCCTGAATCGAGACTGAATACTAATATCTCTGTATAAGCCACGCCCTAAATGTTTTTATGTTACAGTGGTCCGCCTTAGTAAGTGACCCGTTACTCCATTATATTATAGACAATATTTAACTTGACGATTGTATTAGCTCGAACACCTGTGCTGTGATGTGCTGCGTTGTCAGATATACAAAATTTTCTTAAAAATAGTAGGCATATAAAAAGTTGTTTTAATTAATTTCTATTTTTACAGCAATTTCGAGCGACTTTTTTTAATGCTTACTAATAAATTTATATTATGTATTGTTTTTAAATATTTCCAAATTAGCTTTCTGAGAACATCACGAGCTAACAGTTTACTGAAGTAATAGGAGACATTTGTATAGTGAGCCCAACAATTTTAGAAAATATATCTGACAACATTGCTTTATTTCATGGTCATTACATTGAGAATAGAAAGACTATACATTGTTTTTTTTTCCTACAGGAAATAGTAGAGGATCCATATCCTCTAGGTGTAGTCTTCTCCGTTGAATCGGTTCATCTTCGTTGGTTGAACTGCCTCATTTCTTTACTTTTACTCCTCCTTTCGGTGTTCCCGAAAGAACAAAAATTTGGCTCTTCTAATTTAAACGCTTTGTCATGGATTGAGTGTTTAAAGACTATTTCAGACTATTTCTTTCTTTTGTCGCACTTATTTTCACCCTGACGACTTCCTGTATGGGTTTAAAATTAGTGGAAGTAGATGATATGTTTTTATTTAGGGTTTTAATGCTTAAAATTGTTGATATACTGCCCGGTTGATTTTGTAAAGTCTCATTTTAATCTGTATATCACCTTCTTTGGAGAATCTAGTCCTCGCCAATAGTTGGATGGAGTAGTTGTTTTCCTCATAGAAGGCGTTCCTGCTATGTTCTACTATATTACAGTTTGTATTCATAAAAAATCACTCTTTAATCTTTTTAGCTAATGTAGCATATTTTAAATTACATATAAAAAAATTATGTAAATGAATAAAAACAATTTGTACATGTTCGAATTCTCATAACACCAGTGGTACCATTTGTTATGAAATGTTGAAAAATATTTATTAAAAATTCTATTCTACTTGTTAAAAATTCTATTCAAACCTTTTGTTCCGTAAATTACTCCAGTAAAAGCCCGAATTTGAATTACCAATTTTTTCTCGATTTCCTATTAAATGTGCTTTTTAGAAATCACATGATTTTATATTTATTTGTTGTTATTATCAATTTAAGATAAATTTCTTATCAGAAGAAAATCGATTAAAGTGCAATAAAAAAACTGATAACTGTTAATCATTTAATATTGGTGGTATGACTTTAATGAAATGGTAAGCAGATTTTCAGGTATGTTTCGTATATATTTTGATTGGTATTGGCGAACCTGTATAAAATTTTAAATAATTTAAAAAATTAGCCTAGAAATATGGTGCTTGAAATATTGCACAAGTAAAAACTTGATATTAGAACCTAAATCTAGATATTTTTATTCAATTTTCGCAAAGTACAAAGAAATATTAACAAATAGAATGAGACTAGTGATAGATAGTCAACAAATAAAGAGTGTAAATATTCGTAATGATGTGGTACAAACGTTCTTAAATTTTAAATTCCCTGTAAATAATTTTAGCATATTATGTACATGTACTACATAAGCCTCAATATTCATTGAATACAGACCTTTATTATGAATTTAGTAGTTAGTTGTTTTATTATGAAAATTAATATCTGAACACGTAAGTGTTTGGAACGATACATATTGTAATGCGGACCATGTGTATGGAATAAATTCAATTTTAGAGTTATTATGTTCTATGTGATAAAAAACCTGAAATAGGTCGATTTTTATTCTTTATTTGACAATTTACCTTGTTGTTAAGGGATTTTAGCTCTCTGTTCAGCAATTTTAAGGGTTTTAAATTTTGATAATGTCTCTA
The DNA here is from genome assembly GCA_035357415.1 of Ophraella communa. Classification (NCBI taxonomy): domain Eukaryota; kingdom Metazoa; phylum Arthropoda; class Insecta; order Coleoptera; family Chrysomelidae; genus Ophraella; species Ophraella communa. The sequence continues at coordinate 29,066,454 of CM068992.1, read as the reverse complement.
TCACAAAACTTCCCGTGGAATGAAGATGTTATTGTCACATAATATTAGAATGTATTTTACAATCAATTTTGACAATAACATTTTGTATGACCTTGGGGGTTATTTTGTTAATTTCTTCCGTTGTCCTAACTTTTAAATCAGCAATATTGTTTGATCTGTTAAAATATACTTTATATTTTAAATAACCCTATTAGATGTAATCGAGAGGAGTCAAATCTGGGGATCTAGCAGGCCATTCGATCGTTCCACGTCTTCCAACCCACCTATTGGGAAATAATTTCTAACTATGTACGTGCACAATGCGATGGAGCTCCATCTTGTTTCTAGTAAGCAGATGGATCTATTTCATTTAGTTAATTAACATTAGGAAAAAATCTTTGCAATGTAGACACTAAAAAGTTAATAAAAAAATCTCGATAAACCACACCTGTGTCGTCAAAAAAATAAAGAACAATAGTTTTATCCTTAATTAATTATACCAGCCCAAACGTTAACTTTTTTAGTATATTGAGTGTGAGTCTTGTAATATTAGTTGGTCGTTGGGCAACAATTTGTAACCAAATTATTACGTTTAGCGTCAATTTGTGATATGATTTACCTGTTGATAGTGAATTTATAAAAATATTTAGTTAACTTTTTTGAAAAAATAACAATATACCAAAAGAAAAAATGTAGTTTACAATAAAACAAACATTAAGCTTAATTTCGTCTTTAATTAGTTGTAAAAGATACTTCAATAATTAACAGAATTTATAAATGTTTATCACACAAAAATTATGATAGTTAAATACCTCGGCTAGGGGTGAGTAAGTTCATTAGCTCTGACTATTGTAAAATATTTGTTTCTTCAAGAAATTATAAGGGCGCCACTGAAATCTTTTTATTTTTTATGATACTACTGAAGAAAGTTGTTTTAAGCTGAGTTATTTAAATAAGTATCATAAGATGACAGAAAGATGTCAGAAAAAACTGTCTATGAAGATAAAAAAATGATTTGAAAATGTACAAACATATAAAAGATAATAAGATTTCCTTGGTGCTGAAATTAATGAGGTAGAGAATACGTTACAACAAAATAATCCGCAAACAGTTCTTTAAAAATACTTATTCTAATACAGTTGACGATATAGATAGATATACACGGAAATAAAAGAGAAAAAATATGGGAACAGTAAACTTGATAGATCACAATAAACTTATCTGTTACAATAGTGGACGATCCTTCGCCGCACCTTGGGGTCGCTACGGCACAGTCTAGGTGGTTCCAAATGATTATGGAAGATCACTAGTGGAGGGATGATCTGCCCCAGTTGTAGAGATAATCCAGTTAAGAATGTACATACGAGAGCTTAAAGTTTACAAGCTGTTCAAGTTTACGGAATCTCCAAATTCAAGAGATGCTTCTGGTTTACAGAATCTTCAATTAAAGAGTTGCCTCTAGTTTACTGTATTATATTCCAACTTTCTGAAAATTACCAGTGTCAAACACGTGTTACATTTACTTTTCTGGTACAAAAAGTACAAATCAGCATAGTCCGAAATCTACAGTTAGATGCTAACGTATTTTAATAGATTACAAAAGATACATTTTTACATTAAATTTACTTTTTAATAATCTTACACACTAATCAAAATTCCAGAAATGTACTTTTACCAGCCTTTTATAAAAAATTATCATTAATACTTTTAATTACCATAAAAAGATTCTTTGAATAATAATGAAATATGTTGAAATTCTCATCTGATATAATAAAATATAATATAACTTTCGATATTTTATAAATATCTTAACAAAAGGAATTATAAAATTGGAAAAAAAACATACCTGTATATGACAGTAAATCAATAGAAGAAATGAGACTGGAAATAATTATTAAAACCTCTTGAACTCGATAATGCCAACTCATTAGTACACCTCGTAGCGTAGCTACTTTGAACTTCCAATTATAATTATAGAGACCGTATTCATTATTTTATTATTAAAAATGTTTTAGGATAGATGGAGCTAGCGGTACTAATTGAATTTAATATTTAGGATACCAGGTGCTTAAAATGTTAACAGGTACTGTTACAGTCTTACATATCCGGTGAGGATTTTTTCTGTTCCAATATATACAGTTCTGTTTGTTAACCGTTCCATTTAAATGAAAAGTCGCATCATCAGAAAAAACTATTATGTTTATGAACTGCAGATCTATCATCAATTAGGAAGTTATATTCAACACAATGGTAGATCGAAACTAATAAATCAGTGGAAAATTTTTGGAAATCCATAAATAAGTAGCTATATTTGTTTCGAATCTACTTAAGTAGATTCACTATGCGCCAGACGACACTTAAAAACTAAAACTTTATTAAACATGAAAAATTAAATAACAACATTTCAAAATTTGTTCAAAGTGCTCGTCATTGCGTTCCAAGCAGTACTCATAACGCTTAACATTAAAAATAGTCTGCTTCATTCTTCTGAAAAAGGTCAAACTTTTTTCACGGAGTTCATCAATAGTTGCCGGCGGGTTTTCTGTCGTAATGGCTTGTTTCGGCATATCCCATACGTAAGCATCAAGAGTTGTTGGATCAGGTGAATGAGAAGGGTAAGGAAAATTCGTGTTACGAAATTACACGGTTTTCAAAATGTTTTCGAAGCAGATCTAAAGGTGCTGTTGTGGCCTCATCCTGTTGGAACCACTGGGTATTTAACTGTATGTTTGACAGAATTGTCTGAGATCAACAAAAAATGGTGTCAAAATTTGTTCTCTATATAGCACGGTCACTATGAAGAAGTTTCTCTACGATGATTTCTGGTCGTCCAAAACCAAAAAAACGATTTGTCTGTCCAGAAACAATAAACAACTAAAAGGTTGAATTAACTTTCACTATTTATTCTGTAAATTCAATGACAGCCGTTTCGCTATCGAAATAGCATCGTCAGATTGACATATTGACGATGCTATTTCGAGTGTAACAAAATTATTCTTGCAAGCCCAACTTCAAAGATCCATTTTTTTATTTCTAAAGATAATATTACTGATTCTTTCGCGAATTTGTTCCAGTTTGTACAAATTTTTATAATTTGTCCATAAAATAAAATTTGGAAACTTCTTCATTCACAAAATTCTTGCTCTTTATCAGGATCGTCTTCATTTAACTCCTAAACCAACTGAACTTTGTAAGGGTGGTATTTTTCTTTATGCGAAACTCTCAAAATAGATGATTTACTTACATCATTGTCGGCGGCAAGTTCTCGAGTTGTCTTATGTGGATTTTCCTCAATCTCCAGAAGTACATCTAACTTTTTTCATCAGTAAATTGAACATTTCTGCCTGGTTTTTCAATATTCTTTACATGTCCAGTTAATTGAAATTTTCTTTCAATTTTACCAGCGAAACGTGTGGACCAGGGTAGATATTTATTATTAAAAATTTCACAAACCTCCTTTTGAGTTCTTGCTTTATTACCACATCCAATTATAATTAAAATGTCTATTCTTTGAGTCATACATATTAAAATGAGCCATAAGTAAATTTAAAACGCACACAGATATATTAAACTGTCTTTCAGTAACTTTATTCCTTAATGATAGTAGCGTATTAGATTTACATCAATTGTTTACTATTTGGCTTTTTGACTTATATTTTAATTTCTTCAAAAATTTTTCTTAATGTTTAGCAGAAAAAATACGAAAATACCTGATTATTTCTAAATTATATTTTAATAGATCAGGTTGTTGTCAATAAGTAAATACTGGTGGTCATTTTAAACATTGAATTTTCTCAATTATGATTGCACCAAGCTTAAAAAACTTTATATTGCTGAACAGAGAACTACAATTCCTTTACAACAAGGTGCCACACGAGTCTCTTTGTTATTTAAAATTTTCGAGGGGTAGCTGGAGGGGGATAACATTTTCACACTGTAAATTTATAATTTAAGAATAACCTGTTTCAGCTTTTTTTACATAGTACATAATAAAGCTAAAAATGAATTTATTCCATACATATGGACCGCATTGTATTTAGGTTTCGTATGTAAATAATGACTACTGTATTTCTTTGTACTCTATAGGTTCACCAGTGTACTGCTAATAATAATTACATTTTTTATTTGGTATTATGATCATTGTTTCCCTTAACTTAGAAAAGCTAGTAATTTTTTACCTAGAAATTAATTTTTAGCAAAGTAAATGTATAACATTGAAGGGTAACCTCGGTTTTAAGTTGATTTCTAAACTGATGAATGTATCATCATAAAATAAATTGTCTTTTTTTAAACTTGTACATTCAACATTTCATTTCCACGTTTGAATATAAGGTTGCTTGTTAGGTTTAGTTTGCAATTTGCATGTTGTTTAAAAAAAATAACTTTTTTTTAAGTATTGCTAAAATAATTAGCATGATTTATGTATTCATTTTTTTAACGAAGTGTTTGCGTGTCTGCAAAATATCGACGAAAATAAATATAGATGAGAAGGAAAAAATATGGTAATATTTTTTTCTGTTATGTTTTCAAATATATAAAGGAGTTTTAATAGTTGGCAATAACAAATTTATGTAAAATTTAGATCTTTTGTATTTATTATCACATATTTATTTTTTAATAGTTTTTTTGTCAATTAATTTGAGACATATCCAGAAAGTAAGTGCACTGAACTTTGGTAAGTTGTAAAATTTTGTAATAACTCAAGTATAAAAATCGCTTATGCGATAATGTAATTATCACTTTGTCAGTGACAAATGGACTAGTGTTTTTTTTGGCTTTTTCCTTAATCAACTATCGTAACAACCCTATGCCAACAATAGTTCGACATTTTTCAATAATTTATTGTCATTAAAAATGAATCGGTGTCCTTATTCGAAGTGGCCACTGTGTACGAAATTAACAAACAACAAAAAAGTAGCATTCCCACAACTTCTCATGGATTTCAATAGTTTTGAAATTAAACATGCTAGGGGACTTAGTGAGTAATATAATGAACACACAGCGAAACGGAAACAATTGTAAGATTTTGATTTACACTAAAAACAAAACTCACCTTATTTACTCAGAGCACCAGCAAATCACTATCGACCATATAATTGACACGTGTCACTTTCAAAACTAGAAATACACATGGCTCAATCCAAGATGTACTTGGACATCTCTCATCAAGAGGGCAGCACATGTATTGAATATTCATGGAAAATAATTCGAAGTGTCCACTGTGCCCATATGGCCACTGTGACCCGCTCTCCCTTTATTCCTTCGAAAGTCTACAGCCTTGTGTGTGTCGTCCCATCTTTCTTCAAATAACAGATGGAAGTGTGACTTAATTAGGTTAGGTATAGATGATTTGGTTAGGCCTATGGATGGTTTGGGTCCAAAGGTCACGGATCTAGCATCCTCTCTGGGTAGAGTCAGCGGTGTGTCACCTTTAACGCCTTAGTCAGAGCTCGGTGACATTCTATTACTGTTCCCGAAGTTTATTTAAGAGTTCCTAGTCTTTGGAGTAGTAGTGCTTGTATACGGTCTGTATGAATGACAATTGATTTGCCTGTTACATATCTGTTGGTTGTTTCGATTGCTGCTATAGTTATGCCAGTAACCTTTGTCTGAACTACGCTTGCATGTTATTCTATAGCCTATTGAATTTGTATGTCCAGGGATTCTGAGTAAACTTCGTATCTCGTAATATGTAAATTTACTATCAAGAACAATACCAAGGTATTTTACATCTGATAAGAAGTTTAGTTTGGTTTTAAGGAGAGCTCTAAGGCTCTCTACTCTCCTTTTTTTCCGCCTTGTTGGGATTTACCGACAATGAGTGGTACCACATTACTTACTATCACTCTGTGATTTTTAGGACTTCCCATATATTGTTACAGGACTAGCACTCTGTAAATAAATAGCGATAATGATTCTCTTCTCTTCGCTATTTTGTTCTCTGTAACTGAGTTCGCTGGTTTCCGAGCCCAGCCCTTAAAAGGAATGTCAAAAATGTATATAGTTCAAATACTGACCGAATCTTTACGAGACGTATACCTACATTTTAATGAGAGAAAATCTGTGTGGATTAATGTAAATTTCTTAAAAATATATTACTTGAATTGACAATGCATCATTGTTAAAAATTAGGTTGCTGGTAGTGTTCCTAATATCTGAAAAACCCTACCAGTTTAAAAATCTTGCTTTGAGTTGTGTAATTGCGGACTCTTAAACCTTCTGAAGTCAAACTAGACACACAAATGTCTTTTAAATAAAAGTATAAAGTCTATTGTATCAAAATCTCTTTTAGTAATTTCCAATATTTTCGACAAAAAACAGGTTACTGATATGTTCCAATTGGACAGTATTTTTTTACATTTGATTTCATCCCCGCTTATGTGGAGTCTCACTGTGGACAGTCTGCTCTGTCAATTGACTAGGGAAGGCATACCATGTCAAGGGTATTCCTGGCAAAAGGGAAGTATGAAAACGTCCTCTGTGATATTGTTCAAAGAGGATTGAACATTGCGGAACAATGGTGTGACTCGGTGGGACTCAGCATCAACCCCACCAAAACCACACTAGTAGCCTTTACAAGGAAAAAGAAACCTAATCTAAAAATCATAAAAATAGGGGAGAACATCGTCGAGTGGAAAACAGAGGTAAAATATCTAGGGCTAATCCTAGATAGCAGGTTACTCTGTAACAAACACGAAGACGAAGTAATACACAAAGCAACCAAGGCCCTCATGGTGTGTAGGAACATTGCAGGGAAGAACTGGGGATGTAACCCACGTATCCTGCAATGGATATACACAGCAATAGTGAGACCATTAATCACATATGGGGCAGTGGCTTGGGGCGTAAGGGCTAATCTGAATACGACGAGGAAAAACCTCTCGAAAATTCAGAGACTAGCCTGTTCATGTATCACTGGAGCAATGGGAACTTGCCCCACTGCTGCAATGGAGGTGATTTTAAACTTGACCCCACTGCACATTCTGCTAGAAAGTGTAAGGAAGAAAACAATATATAGAATGATCAAAGAAGGAATTATCAGGGAAAAACCTCGATCACTTCACTTTGATCAAACTTGGGAAATGCCCCAAGATGATATGCCAAAGAAATTCAACTTTGTGAGAAAATTCATCACAAAGTTGAGTAATAAATCTGAATGGGATGAAGACACCATACAGAATTTAAACCAGAATGCCATAAAGTGGTATACGGACGGTTCCAAGCTAGACGAAGGAACTGGGATAGGAGTTTTTGGACCGAGAGCCAAATACTCAGAAAGCTTGGGCACATACCCGAGCATCTTTCAAGCAGAAGTCCGCGCCATCGAAAGATGTGTGGAATTCAATATTGGAAGAAACTATCGCAGACAAGAGATTGTGATCATGTCGGATAGTCAAGCAGCCATCAAAGCGCTGAGTTCAAATATAATCAGTTCGAAGATGGTTTGGGAATGCCTAGGCAAACTAAATGAACTAGGCCAGAAGAACACTGTCACCCTCCTATGGGTCCCGGGACACATAGGAATAGAGGGGAATGAAACAGCAGATAAGCTGGCAAAAAAAGGAGCTGAAACCCCACATTTGGGACCAGAACCATCGTGTGGGATCAGCAGTAGAGTAATCTTAGGAAAACTAAGAGAGGAAATGGAGAAAGAAAAATCCGAGTACTGGAATCAGCTGGAAGGACTGAGGCAATCTAAGATACTACTGGGGAACTATGACCAGAAGAGATCTCTTAGCTGCCTCAACCTCAGTAAAAAAAGGCTCCGTATTCTAACGGGAATATTAACCGGGCATTGCCGGTTAAGAAGCCACATGAAGAAACTAGGGTTAGCAGATGAAGCAAAGTGCAGATTCTGTGAGGAAGAGGATGAAACCTCAATACATATACTCTCAGAATGTCCTGCCTTGCAAAATTCTAGGGCTAGATACCTAGGAGCACATGAAATAGAGGAAGGGGATCTACCTGATTTGAAGCCCGATGATGTCCTAAACTTCCTCAGGAAAATAGGACTTGAAGAGCTGCTATAAATCTGAGAAAACAACAAACAACAAGGGGGGACACAATAGATCCTATGGGTCGCAGTGTGATTATTACCCCTGACTCATACATACATACATTTGATTTGCTAATTTTTTAATCAAATCGTTTCCATGAGTTCGATAAATGTATGATGTTTAATTAGCTATCAACAAATGTCAAACTTACTCAATGAAAACATTCCGAATATGCATACAGCAAGAAAATTAATGGATAAGCATTGGTTATTTGGACTCTTACCTGAAGGTGAAATTATTAAATTATATATGAATACATTCAAATACTTTTTTAAAAACCTAAAAGTTATAAAAAAAAAAGTTAAAAAAAACAGAAGATTGAAAGGAATGGAAATTATGTGAAATATCTGTCATATGTGGCAATTTATGAGGTCTCTATGTAAGCGATGAATTTTTGCAAAATTAAAATTTATTGGATGATGAAAATTTTCTTATGAAAACATATAACACTGTCCAAACTTGGCATGAACTAAAAAAATGTAACTTTCTTAACTATGTTTCTAAAAAGCAATCTAGAAATTAATAAAAAACATTTTTTTACTTATTAATATTCTCTAATAATGATAAATTATTCTCAGAACTATTTAAAAAAGTAAAATATTTTTATCTAGTCACCATACACATATACACCATTCATAAATCAGCTTCTTTGTGTTAATAAATAATGTTGAATTTATTTCAAAAATATTTCGAATTTGTTAACTAATAAAATTTGTAAATTCTTAGTATCAAGATCGACGCCCAGTCACCAACCTCTCAGAAAAACGAATTCATTACAACAGAGCGTATCGGACATGACAGAAGATAGTCTGCGACGCGGATCAGAAGAATCTTTTGTAGTACATAGGAGTAAAAATATACCGACACTGAGATCCGTCGTACAAGATGAACCACTAATTCCGGCTCGTCTAAAGGTAATCACAACTTAAATTATACCAATAGTTTGAGAATCAAAACTTCATAAAAATTATTATTAATATTACAAAAGCGCTAAAAAATAATAAAGGGGAATTATTGCCACCCATTATCGATTAATTAACCCATTTAACTTTTGGTTAATTATATAATTTTTCTACTTGAACTACGATCATGAATAGGCTAGGTAAGGTTTCTTGTGTGTGGTCAATAACCAGATTATTTCGACTTCTAAAATATAGTCGTTCTCTCAGGCTTACACTTGATTCCAGTGACAAATATGAAATGCGTTGTTTAATATACTATTATAGTTTGTTTCCTGCAGCTCCTGCAGACATATCTTTATTGCAAATACCCAAGCATTTATTCGGGTCCCATTCGGATCCTTCGAGAGAGCATCAGAAAGAGAGAGAATTAACTAGTGCCGTTTCTGTTGATGTTTCTTCATCATGTTCCCTCATTGATCCTTCCTTAATGTGCCCATTAGCATGGCATAATCTGTACTTTCTGTCAGTCCAAAGAGTCTGCCAGTCTTCAAGGATACTGTCTAGTCATTAACCCTACCAGTAATTAGTAGGTAGTTCTGTTTCTATATTCACCAGCTCTTGAGATATCATTTTAGAAAGCTTTACGAAAGCCATCGAATATCTTAGATCGTCCAGCTCGTATCAGTCTCATCCGATCCATTTATATATTTATAAAGTTTCCGTAAATTGTAAAAAATAAACGTGTACATAAACACTTCCTTAGTTTTTAATATGTCGTAGATAAAGTACAGTACGTTACTCGGCGTAATTGAATTAAGGTCAATTACGCCCTCGCAACGCAATTTTGTCGCTCGTGCGTAATTGACTCCTTAACCATTTAATTTTTTTTAATAGGTTAAAAAAATGTTATGTTTTTATTTATACGTTTTTTAAGGTGAACAAGGAAAAACAGAACAACGATAGTAAAGCAGACGAACGAGGTGAAATAGCAGCAGGGAGACCTAGTAATTGGGAAGAAAATAGAAAGAGTACCTATGCGGGACGAAGAAGTAGAAGAAATTCCACATCAGAAGACTCGCAACTGACAATAGAGAATTTCGGTGGCAGCCAGGATAATTTGAATTTTATAGGAAGGAATCCTGACAAAGAGGTAAGTCACATTTTTTGACAACGGAAATCGATTATATTAAAACCAAATAAAAACATAATGATAAAATCAATGATTGCAATTAATTATTTGTTTTAGGTGGCGGTGCATATAGGTCGAAAAATTTCAGCTCCAGCTTTTCCAACTGCCATAGAAAACGCTCCAGTTCGGTCTACTTATCAAGATGCAAGGGGTTCCTTTCAATTAGGTTATGATAATTGCTGTGACGAAAAACAAGACAACGGCACAGAAAAATACAAATTAAAAAGGCAACTCAGTAGCGATGATATAGCTTTTAGAAATTTAAGTTCAGATATTAATAAAGAGAATATAATCAGAGATTTAGTTGATGGCGAAGTAACGAAACGAATGAGCTTTGCTGATCTTAGCAAACAGAAACAAATAGGAGAACACAAGGGAATTCAGCTGGTTTATATGAATGATAAGGAAGAATATCCACAGAAATCTAGTTTTTTGACAAAAGTAGGAAATGGTGAGAAATTTGATTTTATTTCACTGGTATTATGTAAAAATATTTTTAGTTATTCACATTTAAATATATATCTATTCTGAGTAATACCCTAGATATCTCATTATTTGTCTTCATTCCACTCCAATGTTCAAAAAGCGTAAAAATAGGCGAATTTATTTTAAGTTTGGCCAATTTTTTCTTAAAAATCAACCATAATAATTTTAAAAATAAATTCCTACAATTTAAGAACAAAATTGTTATTTCGCACCTACGTTAGGTTAAATGTGAGTCGGGCGCTTCCCCGCCCAAACTGGGGCTTATTCGCCTAATTGGCCATCCAGTCTGCACTTCTAACTGAAGTCCAAGATCGATTTTGGCGAGACTTGTCTAAAGTTGAAAGGCTCAAGCTGTATGAAACCAAATGAACGGAGCAGTAGCAAAGAATGTGCTCCGCTGCTTCATCTGCCACACTGCATTAGTGACAGTCCGAAGTATCACTAAGACGAAGCTTCTTCAGGTGGTTCCTCAGACGACAGTTTCCAGTCAGCAGCTAGAATACGTTGATGATTTCTACTCCATTCCAGGAAAAGTTGAAAGAAATAAAAACATAAAAAAGGATTGTGGTTTAATGTCCCAAACAAATTAACAAAATAAAAGGAGCTGTGCTGTTTTGTTACTCGAGATATGTACGCTTTCGAGTGGGTGAGCACCGGTATATTTTCCCATTACAGAAGGATTTCCCTTTCTGTCCAACTGGAGATGTCATTGGCAATGCTTTTCGCTATGTCATTCTCTTTTTTGCCGAAGAGTCGTCTCTCTCATTGCCCTCTACTCCCGCATGCCATTAAATCCAGAGCATTACTCTGTTATTTTCTTCAAGGTTATGTTAATGCATTAACCTAACGACTTGCCGATAAGATATGACCAAATTGTTCTCGAAACTTGAAATAATATCCATTGATGGAAGATATGTTAAACTTGAAGAGCCATACAAGGCGTCATCCAAGGAAAACTTAACATCTCGATTTTTCTACTTTCAAATAAAAATATGGAAAATCGCTTGAACCCGTAAATTTCTGATTCGAAGGTGAACTACTTTTCTGCTCTTTGCATCCCCGTAACTTCAACCCCTACTGGGGGTTGATTTTGATCCTGGAATTTAGCTTTAAAATTTTCATCGATTACGAAATTACAGGTAAACTAGTGGAAGGGTTCTTATTTTTGTGATTAGTATTCACAGTAATATAAGTCTTGCTGAAAACGTTGACGTACATTACTCAAGATTTCTGGTGTAATTTGGCGGCATTCATTAATGATTCGAGCTCGAAAATCATCCAGTGACTCATGCTGGGAAGCGTAAATCTTGGATTTTCGGTAACCCCATAGAAAACAGTCCAGTGGAGCCAGATATAGTGATCTGGGTGGCCACTCCAATTTTCATTTTAGTATTGTAGGTAATTTAGGATTTGCTTTTAAAATGATAATAGTTGAATCTTATATGATGCTTTAGGGTCAAAATTGGTCAAACGTAAAAAAAGTGCAAAATTCCGCCGATTTTTACTCTTTTTGAGGGTGATCCGGAAAGTGGTCTAGGTCGAAAATTTGTATTTGCCGCTACCCACTACCCCATTTCATGCAAGGTAAAACGTATTAGGTTAATGGTTAATTTATCAGTTAAAGTAAAAAGTTTTTCTTAATTTGTTAAAATTGTTTTTGTAATGTCATCCATGTTACATAACGATCTTCCATTATCAGTTCACGCACTGCATTGATTTTTAATGGCGCGGAATTCGTCGGCATCCGAATTAGTTTGGTGGCATTTAGAATATCTTTATGCCCACTTACATATTGGTTGGATATATTATGGTTACAAAGATTACTGTTTAAATGAAATGAACCATTTCTCCTCTTATTAATGATTAAATTAGATTAGAAAAACTCTGCAGCTACACATTCTTGATGTTGTAGTTTTCTAGGCGAAAATACTACTTATGAATCTGAAGATCATAAAGATGACTCAGATTAAATTACACATAATGTTAGTTTTTATTTGTACATATTTTTTATCTTCTATGTAAATAAATATTAAGTTGAACCACCTATTACTAATACTCTTTCCTACCAAGAATTATTTAAGTAATTTAGTTTACCTGTGCTAAAAGTTACTAGACGACAATTTGTCTAATGCCATACCATTAAATCTCATTTGACAATAGGAATTAAATCTAATCCTTCAAACAGTCAAATTTTATTTATTTATACGGGTATTAGGTCTTCCAAAATAAAGCTATTTAAAAAGGATTAGTTTTTATCACAATTCGTTCTGAAATCCTGATTATTTTTTAATAACAACCGCACGCCTTTCTTATTGATTATATTAGATGTTATTTATTAAAAACATTCTTAATTGTAGGAGGCGAGAAGAAAACAACATTCGCAACCCTGCCAAACACAACTACGTGGCAAGAACAAAGCACACAAAATCAACAATTAACAGAATCGAACGGAGACGAACATCCGCCTAACGTAATGAATATACAACTAAGTGATATCAGACTAAAATTAGAGGAAAAACGGCGACATATAGAAAGTGAAAAGCGTCGTATGGAAATCGCTATGAACAAACAACGACAAAAAGTTGGGAAGGCTGCATTTCTTCAAGCAGTAGCCAAGGTAACTACAAAAAAAGCTTTTAAAATATATTATGTGTATTATGTAACTGCATTAATCATTTGATTTTAACATGCATCAAAGTATCATCCCCCTTTTTTAAGTTTTGTATTTAGACTTTTTCGTTTAAATGTTATTATTTTAAAAAGAGGAACTAATTATGTGTTTTCCTTTTAATTCAATGAAAAAAACATTATAATTATTTCTTCTAAGTATTTGCAGTATAAAAATAAGTATATAAATATTTTAATGGTTTTTACGTTTTGGTATTAAGGCATCTTTTAGCTGAATAAATGTATATGTAATCACTGTACACTCACAATGTGGGGGACTAAGACGCAAAAGCGTTCTAGTTTTTTTTTGTGTTTACCTTTTTTTCTTACGTTTGTAAACTGCTGCGTTGTGTAGGTCCTCTTCGACCATTTTGAACCTGGTCATCCCCTTTTTTCCTCGTCCTGGAATGGGTCGGATCTCAAAATCAACTCCTGCAATAAAAGTATTCCGCTGTTTACCCTATTGGCATATCTGTTTTTCATCATGGCTGTTAAAGCGGAGTACCTTCTCTCATTATTATTTTTAGATGTTGCAGATGCTGAGTAATTTTGTCAGAGAAAATTAAAATATCGGCGATATAATTTTTTTTGTTTTTTATTATGTTAGAAATCTAATTTAGTTAAAATAAATAATAAGTACATTTGATGAGTGTATGTAGTCAGTCTTCAGACAGCTGGTCCTTTCAGATAGAGGTTTTTTATAAGGTCATTTGGGTGATACAGTCTTTTTATACTTGGTAGATACAGATTTGATGACGTCAGCTACATAAGGCATTTGTAAGTCTTCATGTTCATATTCCGGATAGGGACGAAGCTCGTACCAAGACTAGGAAACAACATGAATCCGTTTGGTACACAGACGGATCCAAAACAAGCACCAGCACTGGGATTGGAATCTACAATGAAAATACAGGGAAGACGTATAGTCTCAACCTAGGTTCAGTAGAGACTATCCTGCAAGCTGAAGTGGTTGCCATCAACACATGCTCGGAAATCATCCTGAACAAGACAGTCCCTAACAGGACTGTCAGGATCAGAAGTGATAGCCAAGCAGCTCTCAAAGCAATAGAGAGCGTACACACTGCGTCACGAACAGTGAAGCACTGCCAAGGAACTGTAGCTGAACTGGCACAACGCCACAAGGTTATCCTTGAATGGGTACCAGGACACACAGGGATTCTTGGAAATGAAAAAGCTGACCTCCTAGCCAAGGAAGCTTCAGAAGGAACCCTGATCGGACCTCTTCCCACATGTGGGGTCTCATACCAACATGTAAGGGAAACAATAGAGGAACGACTAAGGGAACAACATAAGAAACTCTGGATGGAACTGCCTGGACTCAGGCAATCCAGATTATTCATAACAGGTCCATCCAGGGAGAAAACTACAGAACTACTCAGCCTAAGTAGAACCCAATTGAGAAAGGCAGTGGGACTGCTTACAGGACACTGCCATCTCCGAAAACACATGAACATAATGGGACTCGCTGAGGACCCATTATGCAGAAAATGTGGTGAGGAAGACGAAACTCCTCTTCACGTAATATGTCACTGTCCGAGCCTTAAGTGGCTTAGACAGAGACACTTTGGCATTCAGTTTCCTGAGCCAGAGGAAATCGTGAAAGCGAATATCAGGGACGTTCTAGAATACATGAAGGAAACGAACCTGGTATGATTACTTCAGGGGGGTACAATGAGCCTAGAGCTCCAGTACATGCATGAAACGCACCCCAGAAGAATAGAATAGAATAGAATAGAAGTCTTCATGTAATCTTTGATTGCTGTTATACCAGGTAACGTTTATGATTGGTCGAAGAGCCTTAGACTGGAACCGTTGTATAACTTTTAGCATCGTTCTGTAGCCCAAAAGGACTTACGCAGATTTGATAAAGAATGCCATCACCATAAATGCAGTGTGCTGTTGACTCTTCTTGTCCAATGGAATTAGCCAAAAGCTGTGCTGAAGGTCTGATTTAAAAAGACTCTTGCAATAGTGATTCTACCAAATATTCCCTCGATGTTTATGGCGCTTTCATACTGATTCTTAGTTTAACTTTTGATATTTTGGGTATATAAGCATATTCAGATTTTTCTAGACTTTTTTTAAGCCGGGATTACATTATTATACAGTCAAAACTGGATAAGTGAGAGTTCAGGAAAGCACAATCTCATTCTCGCTTATAGAGGTTTCTCGGTAATCCTTCGCTAATGCAGGTGAAGGATCACCGATTGGAGGTACGCCGCAATAACAGGTCACAGCAAGTGACAGCATCGTCATTCAGTTCCACGAAATAGAATAGGTACAATATTGACGAGAAAACAATACAAAAGCAATGGTAGGAAGTTCCACGACAGTTAAGGAGTCATAAAATAGCAGATGTTAAATTTGTTTTGTGATTTGTTCCTCCTAAATAATATAAATAAATAAAGCTCAAGTGTCGCTTATAGAGATATAGATAAGTAGCAGTCTCACTGAGGTCCATAAGAGAAAAGCGAATCTCTCTTACAGAGGTTTTTGTTTCTCGCTAATAGAAGTTTTGGATGCTTAAAGTGACGGGTCCTGACTATTACTATCACATATCAGTTCTCACTTATGTATATTTTTATACATAAAAGTAATTATTTAGGATAAGTTTTGATTTTAAATTTCTTTTGTAATCTCTTTTATGTACGTACTTACTGGATAAACAAACCTCTTCATTAAATCATCGTTGAAGTTGGTTCAACAAACTTCTTCTTCTTTGTGTTATTCTGCCCACGTTTTCATATTTGTCAACTGGCACTATTTTAACGTTTTCTTAATATCTGTGTATATCTATTTTCATTATTTTCTGTATTGATAGATTGTAGGAATCCTTCTCTCAATTTTTGGAAAGTATTCTTTCCATTTTGTAATTTTCTTAATTGTCTTAGCGGCGTATAAAGTTATTGGTTTAATTATTGTGTTATATATGTTTCCTTTATCCAAATTTTGTCTTTAAGTAATATATGGTTGGTCTTGTTTTCTTGCAGTACTTTTTTCTTTTTTTTTTTTAAATACGAGGTCTGCTGTTCGACCTGTCTTTGTTTCAACGTCACAAACTGTGGCCAAAATCAATGAAATTGTGCACAAAGACCTCATTTGGTCTCCCTAACCAACAGATCTGCTCAGATTTGAGAGGTTGAAAGGTTATATGAATTTATGGAAAAGATCATCACTTGAAATCAATCAATTTTAGCTGCTAGTGGCACTCCATTGCTCGAACACGCGCTTTAATCACCTGATTTAATACTCTGTGACTTTTCCTACGTCCAAACATCCGGTCTGCCTTAAAAGTAACCTGGTTCCTAATTGCTCTTCCAGAAGATTTCCAGCATTGCTTTGACCAATGGAAAAAGAAAATATTTAAAATAATTATTTTTTCTCTTTCAATAGCCAGAACTCTTATGTCAGTACTTCTCAAGTTTTATTTGTTGGCAATATTAGGCACTAAAATTATTTCAATTCTTCTAACGCTGTTTCCCTTTTTTAGTTTGTAGGGTTTTGCAGATTCTGCATGTTTTGGTATTTGTATTACTGGCCTAGGGCCTAGATATTTATCTGTCGTGTTCTCAAGTTTCCTGTGTTTATGTTTCTTTGTACTAGGTCAGAGTTTTTAGTAGGTTTCACTTAAATGTCTAATACTTCAGACGGGAAAATAACAATTTTAAAAAGTTTTACCTATGTTTGAGTGACCAATGATTTCATTGCAGTCAAAAATTATTATTAAACTGTTACTTTTAAATGTCTAAAAGAAACCATTTCAATATTTATTTATAAGAACATTGTATAAAATGTGAGAAACCTATTTATTTATTTTATACAATGCTCAAATGAATTAAAATCCCTGGGTAATGTATATGTCTTTTTTAGCTAACTGAATTGGTAAGACTGCGTTTTAATTTTTTTTTTATGAAAATTTCGTTTCTTGTGCCTGTTTTATGAAATACTCCTACCTTTGACAAATAATACCTGAGATATAGATGAAGTAGAAAAGTCCTATTGAAGTAATTAACATTTAAATAGGTATTATTTGTTTGAATGATAAAACAAGTAGTATATTAAAAAATTTGAAAATATCTTTTAAGTTAGTAGATAGTTAACGATTTTTTGCATGACATTCAAATCCCATTCCAAATTATACGGCCATTTTATAAACCTCCAAATTAGTTACAGTTAATGAATTATAAATTTATAATAGAATGTTTTTTCTTCGCATTTGAGAAGAAACTATTTTTAATTAAATTAGATTAGTTTTTATTTTAATTATCTTGAACATGACTTAACAAGTGCAAAGTTCTATAATGTAGTAGTTAAGAAAAAATTAAATTTAACATGCAGAATATTGCTTTTTTCTACAGTAGGAATACTGTAGAGTTGGGTAGCCATAATAAAATTATATCACATGCAAAACATCAGTATTTTGTTTAATATTTATATCAATAGTGATACCGAGCAAATATTTGTATTTGTTCCATTTTCATTTACACAAATTAATTAATAGTCTCATGCATTAACAATAAATAGGAAAGGCAAAAAGCATATGTACAAATGAAAACCCAATTTTCTACAATTTATTCAACATTTTTTATATCCTAACACCAAATTGTATCTAATACTTAATATATTTTGTAAAATAAACTTATTTGTGCACTTATTAAGTTTAATTTTGCACTATCTATTCACATAAAAGAAATATTAAAAAATGCACTGGTGAAGGTAATTTACTTGTAACTAACTTTCAGGGAAGAGGTAATTTACTTAAAACAAGTGACGCCGAGTCTAATAACTCGGCAGAGGGCTCAGAAAATCAAAGCCCCTCATCTGAATCTACTTCTCCTTCTCCAAAGCCTCAGAGGCCGTTTACCCTACAGGTATTTTGTTTTAGTTTTGTTTAATTTTGTTATAGTTTTTGCTTAATGCCATGTTGAGGTTTGATTGTAGCTTTTTGTGCTATAGAAATGTATTGAGCTTGATGATTTTAAATTATTTTCTTGACCTTTTGTTCACTAATAGGAAAAGTTCATTGCATAAATTACTCTTCTATGTACATAATGTTAGTAAAACATAAACCTTTTTAATAAAATAAAGCAAATACCTGTTATGTTTGTAATTATTTTTTGTAGCCATCATGTCATTCTCGCACATGATTTTTTTACTCAGATGCACCAGGATAGTCCAAGAAATATACGGATATTGACATTGGTCGCTCTCGAATGTCTGTTTTTTAGTATTATAAATAATATATGAGACAACATGATGTTTACAAGGTATCAAATGCAATCTGACTACCTGACCTTCAAAATTGTCAGCGCAAATACAATTTAAATTTTTTCGGAAACCTTGAAGGATAAACTGTTCATTGTTTTTTAATTCAATAGTGACTAGTGAGTAATGAGAAGAAACGATTGCCCTATTGTAAAATCATGAAAACTCCAAAAATATGATGTCCAAATATGTTCACTTTAACTTTTTCTATTTTACTATGTATGTATGTATGTATGTATGAGTCAGGGGTAATAATCACACTGCGACCCATAGGATCTATTGTGTCCCCCCTTACTTGCCATGTTCTGATATTTTCTCAGACCTAGCAGCTCTTCGAGTCCTATTTTCCTGAGGAAGTTTAGGACATCGTCGGGCTTCAAATCAGGTAGATCCCCTTCCTCTATTTCATGTGTTCCTAGGTATCTAGTCCTAGAATTTTGCAAGGCAGGGCATTCTGAGAGTATGTGTATTGAGGTTTCATCCTCTTCCTCACAGAATCTGCACTTTGCTTCATCTGCTAACCCTAGTTTCTTCATGTGGCTTCTTAACCGGCAATGCCCGGTTAATATTCCCGTTAGAATTCGGAGCCTTTTTTTACTGAAGTTGAGGCAGCTAAGAGATCTCTTCTGGTCATAGTTCCCCAGTAGTATCTTAGATTGCCTCAGTCCTTCCAGCTGATTCCAGTACTTGGATTTTTCTTTCTCCATTTCCTCCCTTAGTTTTCCTAAGATTACTCTACTGCTGATCCCACAAGATGGTTCTGGTCCCAGATGTGGGGTTTCAGCTCCTTTTTTTGCCAGCTTATCTGCTGTTTCATTCCCCTCTATTCCTATGTGTCCCGGGACCCATAGGATGGTGACAGTGTTCTTCTGGCCTAGTTCATTTAGTTTGCCTAGGCACTCCCATTCATCCCAAACCATCTTGGAACTGATTATATTTGAGCTCAGCGCTTTGATGGCTGCTTGACTATCCGACATGATCACAATCTCTTGTCTGCGGTAGTTCCTTCCAATGTTGAATTCCACACATCTTTCGATGGCGCGGACTTCTGCTTGAAAGATGCTCGGGTATGTGCCCAAGCTTTCTGAGTATTTGGCTCTCGGTCCAAAAACTCCTATCCCAGTTCCCTCGTCTAGCTTGGAACCGTCCGTATACCACTTTATGGTATTCTGATTTAAATTCTGTATGGTGTCTTCGTCCCATTCAGATTTATTACTCAACCTTTTGATGAATTTTCTGACAAAGTTGAATTTCTTTGGCATATCATCTTAGGGCATTTCCCCAGTTTGATCAAAATGAAGTGATCGGGTTTTTCCCTGATAATTCCTTCTTTGATCATTCTATATATCGTTTTCTTCCTTACACTTTCTAACAGAATGTGCAGTGGGGTTAAGTTTAAAATCACCTCCATTGCAGCAGTGGGGCAAGTTCCCATTGCTCCAGTGATACATGAACAGGCTAGTCTCTGAATCTTCGAGAGATTTTTCCTCGTCGTACTCAGATTAGCCCTTGCTCCCCAAGCCACTGCCCCATATGTGATTATTGGTCTCACTATTGCTGTGTACATCCATTGCAGAATACTAAACAAACAGTTACTAAACAAAGAGCATTTTGAATAATCGGTCTCGTTGTTGCAAATTAGAATTTTTATTTTACATAAAATAAAAATTTAAATAAAAAAGATTTTTCTTATATCGCAAGACACTGATCCTCATGGAGACATGATATTGATAGTTGCCCGGTTCAATATTGCTAACATTACATGAATTATGGTTTATTAATTCACATTTTTTGATGAAATAAAGATTTTTTTATCGTATAAAGGATAGTTTTATTGTGATTTCTGCACTTTTAATTGTCATTTAAACCAGAGGATTTTAAATTTCAAAAACAATATGTTGTCTTATTATTTATATCATCTCATACCAAAAATCAGCCTGCTTAAAGGTAACACGGAAATGTTCATTTTAAGTCTATATTTCTTGGCCTAAGTAAGTAATGTCGGATCTATTTGTTTATTTTAATTTTTTATTGCATTTTTTTATTTACTGCTGCTTTATGGATATATTTAGACCCGCGTTATTCCGATTGTAATTAATAAGAAAATCTCTTCTTTACAATCGAGCGTTTCCCAAATACAGTCTTTTAATAAACAATCTAAAATGAATTCGAACCAGGTAAGTTTTTATTATACTCGTATACTAAAAAGGTTTACATAGGTACATAAAATTCTACACCTGAACTTTCTATAAGTGAACAAAAACAAACTAATTGTACATACATATAAATTTAATAAATTTATATCTTTAATGCAAGTTAATAGTTAACATTTTTCGCGTTGTAAATATTCTTAATAAAATAACAACGCCGAACTGGTTTTCAGCCCCAATGCTGGAGCAAACCTATTTTCTGTACAGTTACTTTAAATTCAGCTTATTTATCATACACTGGCATATTTATAAAATTAACCAAATAAGAATTACAGTTAGGTGGACGAAGGCGAACGGTAGCTCAGATAATAAACTAAATCGCTGAATTTCTTGCCAGAGAGGCTGCTTGATTTATGATATTTGGGCCCGAACCCTCCGTAGGCCTAGCAAAGTCAGCGACGATTAACTTGATTAAGTCACACTCACATCTATTATTTAAAGAAAGAGTACTGCCCAATGCTAGCCAATCTAAGAGAGACTCGCCTCAAGGAATTATATTACCAACTAAAGGGGCAGGTTCAGGAGGAAGCATAATGAATCTAATGAGGTGGATCAAACTTTGGGCTTCACCCTTATCTATTTATAGATACAGATAGTTAGCTGAGGTTAAATCGACATGCTGATTGTGTGTTAAACGTCAGTAGCCTATGCTAACAATAGAATCATGCCTGAGGAGATGTTTTACTGAGATGGATGGTAAAGAAGACTATATTTTAGTTACAGTTGATTTGGATAACTGATCCTACTTTTGTTTTGTAAGCGTAATTATTATATTGGCACATTTTTGCGTGAGTGTGAATATATAGGAAATAAGATACGTCATAGGCAATTGTATGTAACGTAAAATGCTTGGAGGATCGCAAAAAGTTCACCTGTATAGTAGTTTCTCTGTAGCAGTTCCTCAATTAGATTTGGAATCTTATAATATAATCATAATGAAGGTAGTACGATGTTTTTTCCATTAAATGCAGAGGAAGTACGGAGTGGTCAAGTAAGGCTGTCTATAGGCATAAGGGGGTATTAAAGGACAGTATTGAGGAAAGAGGATGTAATTTGAGTAAGGAAAGTAAAACAAAACTTTCAATACAGTTAGGTAGACAAAACTCACTTGCAATTTTTTATGTAGAATATTCATACAGCTCACACTTCCAATGTAGAATCATATTACATTTTATTAGTTAGTTTTAAGATCTAAACAGTTGTTGTTTTTGACTTCTTAGCAAAAACTAGTATATTGCTAAGTTGATAATGAAATTTGATATCAAGGTAATTATAATTTTATGTTACTGTTAATCAACGATAACTTTAAATTAAAATAGAATGTTCTGAAACTTTTCTCTCTGTCAAATGAACAACCTTATAGATAAGTAGATGTAATTTTATGTCGATTTAAGCTTTAAAAAATGTTTCCAATAATGTGTAGAAATAGAAAGATATTTCTTCATTTTTGAAGTTCATATATCATATCCACTTTCTGGTGTTTAAGTTTAGGTGATTTTTAGAACACTTAAAAAATATCAGTACAAACAATTTGTACATATGATGATACCCTCGTATACTACGTTGGTTTTTTATGTGCATATTTTTTTCGTTGAAAAGCAAACACTGAAAAATGTGTTTTTACAATTTAATTACATTAAAAACCAGTTTAAAGGTAATAAAAAATTAAGTTATGAATAACATGACATCAGTTAATTATGATTCTTGTTTATATTAGAATATATCTGTATATTGTTGATACAACATATCAAAATTTTAAATTAATATTTGAAAATAATGGATCATTCTGAAACGTAAATTGTGATTTAAGGAAATTAACGATGATGTTGGGAAGATTGATAGAAAGTGGGCCGATGAAACGTCTGCATTTACCGAAACCAGAACTCCGGATTTGGAAAATATGGACTTAGAACAATACCAACAGTCCATTGCTCAGTAAGTAAGAAAAAAAATTCTAGTTAATTAAATTTCCTACTTCAGGATATTTCAATACAACATTATTTGTATAAAAATGTATTATACATCATGTGTATTGTTACAATTTCTTAAATCAATCATCATTTAAAGGAGACTATTATTGACTATGAGTGCACACAAAAATTTTAGAAATAGATTGCACTTTGAGCATCTCATCAATTTGAATATGGGGAGTAATTGTTTAGTAAATATTATTAGGGATGGCCTTAAATTAAAAGGTTAAATATACCATTTATTAGTAAACACAACAATAGTATATTAAACAACGCATTTCATATGGCTTTCTGTTATGTCAGCAGCCATATGAAATAAATATTTTTTTTATATTTTGCCATTTTATCATTTTTTCAATTTATTTATTATTTGTATGTAAATTACGGAAATTTTGATTTTAAAAAGTATGTTGGTAGCACAGTGTAATTAATAACATTTGACAGTTTTGAAATTTAAATTATCAAATGTTAATGTTTTAAAATATTTTAAAATGAATAATACACGAATAATATTAAATTATATCAGTAAAAGATGATGTTCATATTCACAAATGCTTTCTTAAAGAACAATATAAAATTAATAAATTGTTATTAGCCACAAATGTCCTTGTCATTAGTCTTGTCATTAAATACTTCACTCATGTAGCCAACCATTTAAAACAAAAATTTGCGTGCATGAAAGTTACATTACGATACGCAAATGCGTTTTATAATGAAGATTTTTTGAATTGCAAAATA
Organism: Ophraella communa; assembly: GCA_035357415.1. NCBI lineage: Eukaryota > Metazoa > Arthropoda > Insecta > Coleoptera > Chrysomelidae > Ophraella > Ophraella communa. The sequence goes on along the minus strand of CM068992.1, from coordinate 29,042,970 downwards.
TAAAAACTAATTAATAATCTATCGAGGGAAAAGTCAAATTTCCATGGTCTGAGGACGTACTGTGAATTAAGATAAATTGACAATGGCCAGTAAAACCTACAAAATCAGCTACTCATTTACTACTAATAATTTCTTTAAAATCTGTTGATGCTATTTGTTAAAAATAAATTAGCGTAATATTCAATTATATATCATGTAGTATAACTTTGATATGAGTAGAATCCAAAAAGGTTCAGTCGATACCAAAAAGTTTAATTTAAAAATGGTTGTGCAACTAGTTTTGGTCTTGCTAGACTATCATCATCAGGCTGTAAAAATAGACAATTTAAACCAATTTAATAAGTACCAACATTTTCCCATATATGTTAATTTTTTAGCTCAAATATTTCAATTTTAGTCTCATCACTATTTAATGAATATAGTTTGTTTTTGTTAGTTTAATTGGTTTTCTTAAATTTGAAATCTGTTACTCAGGATTAATTATTACTATTTTCTTTGGAAAATATTGTTAAATTTGCTGTATGTAATGTTATTTAATTTTGGTTGCTAAATTTATTTATATTTTAGTTTAATTATTTTGGAAACAGTTTTTTTGGAATATTTTATAGTGATTTTTGTTGTTCACTTAATTTTACTTTCTTAATAAAAATGACTTCCACAGAGTGAGGGGTAGTAAAATAAATTTTATTACTTACTGTTACTGTCATTTACTGTGATTTAAATTGCATTGTACATTTAAACCTGTTGGTGGTCTTGTTAGACTGAAACTAGTTGCAAAACCATTTTTAATTTTATTTCAACCTTTATCAATTTTATAAATATTTTAGAATGAATTCTAGTCTCCACGATATACAGTCTGATATGCAAAGATTAGCTTCCCAACAAAACCAGCTGCAACAACAAAATATAATTGCTCAACAACAGCGACAGATTCAAGCTCTTCAACAACAACAGCAGTACCAGAGTATACAATCTCAACAACACATACCTCAATACAGTTCGCAACAGTCTTACCAACCTCAAATGTATCAGCAACCTCCACCCGGTAAGATGATATATTTACTTTAAGATCTACTTTATCTAAAATATAATATTTATTTTTAGATTTTACTTGGATAATTTTGGTTATAAATATATAATTCAGATGTGTATTTTGTATGATTAAAAGTAAAATGCAGATTTAATGTAATTTAAAAATCATTAAATATTTTTTATTTAGAATTCATAGTTATGTTTAACACATAATTTGTTCTAGTTTACGCATCTCCTTTACAAACGTCTTCGAGCGCACCACATATACCTCAAACATTATTTGGCCAACCCAGAGGACCAGGGCAATTCTTTTTGCACGATCAGTCTACAACAATGTCGCCATCTCCTCAAATTACTCCACAAAGACGAACTTGGGCACAACAAACTCAGCCACCTCAGCTACCTATCGAATCATATCATCAACCAGAGCTAAGAACATGGAGCAAACCTAGTGGTCAAGGAGATAGCAGAGGTTTTCTTCTACACGATACTGATAGGTAAGTTATTTTCTAAATTTAAAATATTTGTTAAGCTCACGGATTATAAAGGTTATAAATATTCTGTCTAAAACTCTACTATTCAGTAGTAAGATGTACACACCCCTTACTTGTAAATTTTCTACCTCGTCTCTCACCGCTGCCTCCCTCAGAATCTCGTGAACCCGAGTAATACTCTCTTAACAATATAAAATAAATAACAGTTGGTTCATTCCATTTAAATAAAATTATATAGTGAGTGCTTTTCTAAATAAACAAAAAAATTTTTAAATAACTTTTTTATTATTTAAAAATACCATCTGTGCACTTTAAAATTTAAAATAATTGTATTAATTCTAATTTCAAATTTCTGTGCGTTATCGTTTTCAATTTAGTTTTGACAGTTTTCTCGCAGTGGTACTTTGGATTGCTATCTAGGGAGTTTATTCCCAGGTATAGTCTTTCTAATGTTAATGTGATGACCCATATTTTCAATCCCTTTGAAGAAAAAAGTCGCCCAATGGCGTGCCTAATTTTTTTTTATAAATTCGAATATTGTGAAATAATGTTTTTTAAATGTAATTCAAATTAATATAGTGGATTAAAATTAAGCTGCATCAAATTTGTGATACAATTTTTTCTAAATAATGCTCATTTAGCCAGACAATCTAAGAAGATTGTCTACAATTATATATATACTACTATTATGAATAACCGGAATTGTCAGAATCTTCTGAAGTTGAATCGTTTTCAAGATGAATAACTATTGGTGCTATGTTCGCAATAGGCGGTAAATCCGTATATTCTTTGTCGGTTTTTATTACATGGGCCACGCAATTTTCCCATACACCGCTATAATTTTCATTAAATACTTGCCGAATATTGTCAAGGACGACTGCGCTCAAAGTTGGCGACTGATTAAATTTCCGTAAACGGCTTTTTACTGTACCCCAAACGATTTCTATTGGATTGAAGATACAATAGTATGGAGGTAATCGCAAAAGGGTATGACCGGACCTACTGCAGATATTATCAATGACATATTCTTTTTGGAAATTCCTACTTTTTATCATTTCAATCAATTCTTTTTTTACCGAAATCTTATCAGGAGTATCAATGTTTTTAGTTCTCATGAATTTTAAAATTTCATCTTTTTTCGTGGTGATATTGGGAATTTTATTTAATATTCGCGAATGATACGACGCGTTGTCCATTACAATTACCGAGCTCGGCGGAATATTAGGCAAAAGCTGTTCGCAGTGTTTCTAAACATTGATAGTTATAATCAGGAATATCCCGCAATTTATCGCGAATCAGTTCTAGAGTTGGTACCATATTGTCCTTATAAAACCCGTAAACAATCCGTTTAATATCATGTTTCGTAGCATTGTCAACCTTACTGAGTTTTTGATTTGAACGTTTTCGCTTTAAAGAATGATCCGTAACAGTGCCTAGTTTAATTACTTTGTAAATCGTTGTAAACCCGATTTTCGTCAATTCGTGAATTCTCGCGATAACCACATTATCAGAAATTACAGAATTTTCTTTTTTCAAACACGCGTACATATTTAAAACAACTCACCCCAACGTCTATGAACAAATATTATATTGATATCAATTCACTCAAGTCCACGAACAAATAAATATTATATTTATATCAATTCACTTAACTCACTCGACCAAGAAATTAGATATTACTATTATTTTAATTATTTCTTTAAAACAAAATTCACACACGCCCCTGAATCGAGACTGAATACTAATATTCCTGTATAAGCCACGCCCTAAATATTTTTATGTTACAGTGGTCCGCCTTAGTAAGTGACCCGTTACTCCATTATATTATAGACAATATTTAACTTGACGATTGTATTAGCTCGGACACCTGTGCTGTGATGTGCCGCGTTGTCAGATATACAAAATTTTCTTAAAAATAGTAGGCATATAAAAAGTTGTTTTAATTAATTTCTATTTTTACAGCAATTTCGAGCGACTTTTTTTAATGCTTACTAATAAATTTATATTATGTATTGTTTTTAAATATTTCCAAATTAGCTTTCTGAGAACATCACGAGCTAACGGTTTACTGAAGTAATGGGAGACATTTGTATAGTGAGCCCAACAATTTTAGAAAATATATCTGACAACATTGCTTTATTTTATGGTCATTACATTGAGAATAGAAAGACTATACTTTTGAACACACTGCTGGTGCGATGTTTGCTTTTTAGGAAAGTTTTAATTTACATATATTGATAATCCCAAAATACTGCTTCGCAAGCTTGAGAGATATTTAATGTAGTCCTTTCATCTCTAACGTAGTCTTCTCCTAAATTATTGGTATGTTGTTCCCCTCCATGTGATATTTACGATAATTTTAAATACTATTTATTTATGTTTCACAAAGTACTTTTGTTATCTCATCAACAGTTTATTTTTTTCCCTTGTTCAGATTGAAATATCGCACTCATATCGGAGAACACTTCCCCCTTTATTGCAGGTAACCATATTCAAAGTAAAGAAATCTTAAAAAAATTGAAATGCGTACTTTTTTTTGAGTTACAGAAACTATTGCTTTACTCTTTGGTGGCTATATCTAACATATTTATAAGTTATGTCACATTCAATTTTATAAACAACAAGAATCATTTTTTGATGAATAAATATGCTACAATATTAATCTCGTGTTTTTCTGTCAATTGTTTAATCAAGTTAATTAATTTTATATTACCTTAGCGGTGTTAAAGTTAAATACTAGGTCCTCAGAACTATAGGAACAAAATTTTGTATGTCTTACATAACAAAAAAATGTTTTGAAACAGGTTTAAAATTTGAGTAGGTACTTACTAAGTACTGGATATCATATAAATTCAAAAAAATCCACACACGTAAGCCCGCTCCTGGCTAGATTTACGCTCGGCATTTGCAGGTACACTTAACAGAAGCAAACATGAGCCCTGGGTGGGCGTGTCCATGTCGCTGTAGTTGTGTTTTCCTAGTAACAAACAATATTTTGAATCGATAACCAAATATCGATACCAAAAGTATCATCTGTCGTAAACAAATTCAAACTTGCCAAAAATGAAACTATCAATATTAATAAAAAATTTATGTTGCACCAAAAATACAACTAATGTCTGTCCTAAAAAATGTCTATAGTTTCAAAATCCAAGACTGTAGTAATGTCATAAAAAAGAACGGTCAAGTTTGTATTGAAAGCAACAAAATATAAACATCTATACCTTGTTCAGTATAAATCTGGTTGTACGTCACAGCTGTCAGAATTGGACTATGTTGCCAAACATTTAAAATAGTATTAGAATCTAGTAATTGTCAAACGTTTCTCTAATATTCTTCTTTTTATTTAACTACATTATTAGGCCATGTTAGAAAGTGACAACAGAGCGCAATTTTGCTAACATAAATATAAAGTATTTAGCAACGAAGTTTATATTTTATAAGCCCACGAGTTGTATTTGATATAAAGTTAGTTACGAAACCTTTCTTAAAGCAATTTTTTTTTATTATACTAACCCTTAATATGTGAAAGTCCATCTTATTAAGAACAGTAAACATCTAGCAGATCAACAATTTAAATTAGTCTTTTGGAGTAGAACCGTCGAATCCAGCCGTTTGTTATAGACCGTTGGCCCATGACACAAACATTGTCGATAATCTATGTTCGTATGCCCTTTTTGGGGATATACTCAGGAGGCTTGGGGAACCGGGAAAAAGTTCCTCCGAGCGTCTGTGACCAGTCCTTGCACCTGCTGACCTCCGCTTCCGGTTGAAAAAAAAGGGTTAAGTATTCGATGAACGAGGAATCTCGACCATGTGGATACATTATCGTATCTTGCAAAAATAACCGGGCGCTAATGAACAAATAAATCTTGGAAGTTCTCCACTATTAAACTGTTTACTTCGTTTTATACATCAACCTTTTAGTTGTCTACTGTTCTTTCTTAAAGAGTGATTTGTTCATTTTGATGACGTGCAACCACATTTATACTGGACAAGGTATAGCTATCTTCTTACACATCAGGATCTTTTGGAGTAGAACCGTCGAATCCAGCCGTTTGTTATAGACCGTTGGCCCATGACACAAACATTGTCGATAATCTATGTTCGTATGCCCTTTTTGGGGATATACTCAGGAGGCTTGGGGAACCGGGAAAAAGTTCCTCCGAGCGTCTGTGACCAGTCCTTGCACCTGCTGACCTCCGCTTCCGGTTAAAAAAAAAGGGTTAAGTATTCGATGAACGAGGAATCTCGACCATGTGGATACATTATCGTATCTTGCAAAAATAACCGGGCGCTAGCCGGTTTGCATACGTCTAGGTCGCTGCCGGAAGGAGGCATACGAACCGGAAGTGGCAATTTCCCACTGGTGATGGACGATGATCGAGGAAAGTATGCCCTTTCGTGCAACGACTCCTTTCGACCCATTAAGCACTATCCGACATTTGCATACGATTCCGGAGAGGGCATCTCGATTTATGCCAGCATCCTTTGCTATTTATACCTAAGTCTGGCGAGTATTATTTCCTACACGTGGGGATATTGAGAAACGACGCCATCACGAAGAGAGAAATCAGTTGGGTTTAATAGTTTGAATGTGCCTTCGTATGCCTCCTTCCGGTAGTGACCTGGGCGTATGCAAACCAGCTTTTGTTACTTAAAATGTCGTAGTCTATCGGCACCGAGATTGGCATACGAACATAAATTATCGACTATTTATAGGTTAGTCCGGTCAGTTGATGCTGGCATAAATCGAGATGCCCTCTCCGGAATCGTATGCAAATGTCGGATAGTGCTTAATGGGTCGAAAGGAGTCGTTGCACGAAAGGGCATACTTTCCTCGATCATCGTCCATCACCAGTGGGAAATTGCCACTTCCGGTTCGTATGACTCCTTCCGGCAGCGACCTAGACGTATGCAAACCGGCTAGCGCCCGGTTATTTTTGCAAGATACGATAATGTATCCACATGGCCGAGCTTCCTCGTTCATCGAATACTTAACCCTTTTTTTTCAACCGGAAGCAGAGGTCAGCAGGTGCAAGGACTCGTCACAGACGCTCAGAGGAACTTTTTCCTGGTTCCCCAAGCCTCCTGAGTATATCCCCAAAAAGGGCATACGAACATAGATTATCGACAATGTTTGTGTCATGGGCCAACGGTCTATTAACTTATTGTTTAATTCAAATCAATATTGGATGGAATACCTCGTTTATAATTTTCAATTATATAAATTATATGTTACAACTGTATTGTTTTCATCTCGTTTTTCACTCACCTTTTCATCTTTATGAAGAATGTGCTATTGGTTTCAGCTGTTTACAGCTTCCCAACAGACATAGAAAGTAATACTTTAACTATGCATAGTTAATATGCAAAACTAAAAAAAAAACACTAAAATCTAGCGACACTAGCGCTTAAATATCCTCTGATGTCCTTAGTATAAACTAACTGTTCAGACCTATTGTTTATATTAGAGTTACCAGTGCGAAGGTCTGAGATTTTTGTTTGTTTTAGGTATCAAGAACAACCTAGGTATCAAGAAAGTACTCGCTATTCAGAAAGTCCACGTTTATTCGACAGCAAATACCAAAACGGAAGCGGTGACGCTGATCACACTCTTCACCACTCCAATAGCTTTACCTTAAGTCAACAACACCATTCGAACTATGGTACATCGCATAGTACACCATCGGCTTCACCTCAACATCGTAATATCCATCGACAAATTTCTCAGCTTTTAGATGAAGGTAAAAGAGCACCTGTTAGTTTGCAACAAATTGATGCAAAGGAACCACCTCAACGAAAGAGTAGTGTAACACATGCACCAATTCCCGCTCCCTCGGCGGACGACATGGAGCCACAGAATATTTCGTTTATTGGAAATTCGACTCCCGATAAACTTAGTGAAGGTATTAAATTACTTTTAATTCATTTTTTTTATACATACATTTCTGTTTTTTTAATTTTAGGTCTTAGTCGACTCAATATAACGTCGGGTAGTAGAACTTATAGAATACCGTCCCCAACTCGGCCTTCGATTACACGAAATTCATTCCAACCCACACCCTCTCCGCCGACGATAGAACCTGTTCCGTTAACGGAAATTAGTAGCTTAGACAACGACCCTACTAATCAAAAGGGTTTCTATATTAGTTTCGATAATGATCAACCAAAACGACCTAAACCTCCGTTAAGAACGAAAAGGATGTCGCCAAAGAAGGAGAGAAGTTTTGTTCAATCTACGGAAGATATTTATGATCGAAAGGTAAATTAAAAAAATTAAATGGAGTTGAAGGTTATTAAAAGATACGTATTTTTGAATAGGAAGACGATAGGTTCGAAAAACAAAGGCAGCTAGAGAAACAATTAGAGGAAGAAAGAATAAAGAGGAGCGAAGAAGAAAGACGACAAATATTGATTGAACAAGAGAGGGAGAGATTGAGGGCGAAACGAGAAGCTAGTCAAGAAAGGCAGAAAGTAAATGCTGCCAGTGCTATAATTATAGGAAACGACCTTAATAACCCCGATCCTGTAAGTTTGGAATACGTTTACATACTTTTTTAACAATTGGCATAAACCTACTAAAACCATATTTTTTAAGAGTGAAGTAATTTAACTGCTTATTCTTTGTGTGAAAGAGGGAAGTACGCGACATTAAGTGATTGTAATGGTAAAAATGTGACAAAATATTTTGAAAAGTTCGAATCACGATCTAAACTAGACAATTGGGATCAAAATGATACCTTAAAACTTTTAAAATTTAAATTAACAGGTCCGGCTTACTTATATTTCAAATCAGATCCAACTTTAGATGAATTAAATTATTTTCAACTTAAAGGAAAACTTATTAAAAAGTTCGCGATTAAAGAACTTCCGGGTACAGCTAGTCTACAGTTATCAAATTATCAACGGCATGACGAAAACGTATCGGACTTCTGCACAAGGATAAAACTACTGGCAGCCAAGGCACTGGAAACGGATTTACTAAAAGCAACACCAGAAGAAATCCCAGGAATAATAAAGAAGAACAAGGACCTACAACTGAACCAATTTAAAATAGGACTGAGGAAGGAGTTAATCAGAGATACTGGAATACTATTGCTTAGAGAAGAAAACCTGGATCTAGAGAAAGCGGAAGAAATAGTGGCCCTACAGGAAATGACAACGATGATGGTCCAAGGAAGAATGAATTCAGCCAAAGTACAAATTTTAGAGATGCAAGGAACAATAAAGACAACAGATACAACAACGGATACAACGACAACGGACGCCTCAAACGAGAAAACGGAAACGAACAAATCAACCAGGAAAAAGAGTGCTACAATTGTGGAAAAAATGGACATTGGTCAAAAGACTGCTGGTCGAAACCTTCTCAACCTTCAAGCAGGAACGATTACAAGCGGAACAGACAAAATCAACAACAGCAAAACAATGACTGCTTCAACTGCGGAAAACATGGACACTGGGCAAAAGACTGCAAGAAAAATAAACAAATGGAAAATAATAAAGGACAGCGGTATGAAACCAACAAGCCAAATAGCAGGAACAACTGGGGCAACAAGGATAACAGAAACCAACGCAAACCATGGGAATACAGCCAAGGAAACAGGAACAATACAGGCACCAGACCCAAAGAGTACCAACGAAATGACGATGCAAAGAACAAGGGCAGCTACAAGAAGAACAACAACAGGAACCATTTAAACTAGTGGCGGCCGCTGGAAAACCCCGTTCAGCAGGCCAAAGTAAACAAGAAACGAGGGGCGACAAACCAACAATAAACCACCTAACAGATAGCATAAACTATGAATCAATACCGTACATCGCAATACTAAGGATTAACGGCGAGCGAAGATCTTGTATGGTGGATACAGGAGGCGCATATTCATTAATAAAAGAATCATTGATTTGTAAAGAAAAAGTGGACACAAAAATCTTAGACTCATTATGCCTCAGAGGAATCACAGAGAAGGAATTAAGTTCTCTCTACAGTTGTAGTTAACTATCTAGTCACATGGTGTTGGAAGTGATCATGTATAGGTAGAGTACATATAATATCAATGAGCTAAACTAAATGTTCTTCTTTTGACAGTAAAAGGTTTTATTATGTTAATCCAGTTTTAAAATAAAAAACACAAAATATATTCACTTAAAAAAGAAATCAGTGTATCTGTTTAAAAAAATAAAGACAAAGTCACAGGGACGTTATATAAATCAAAAAAGATAATTATTTAAGGCAAAAAAGTTTAAATCAAAAAGAATTCAAAAAATTATAATCCACTTCCCAATCTATAGTGCCACAAGAACAATTGTTTACTATAAAAACACCTTTAGGGACGCCAAATATCACTCTTGGTAGAGTGTGAATTCTGTAACAGATTAGAAAGAAAATTTATTTCTGATTTAGGAAAATGCTTGTAACGTTAATCCTTATGTCTATTCGGAGGTATTCGGAAGAGACAAATAGAAACGGCTAAAAGGGTCTTTCTATGGCCGATCTGTGGTTTAAGGTCTATGTGCATAATAAAGCATTGTTAGATTATTGTTTTTATTAGAAATGTTATTTTTAATCAAAAATGAGTATTTCATTTTTCTTAACTTTGTGGGTGCTGTTATTAATAGGCTGACGATAAAAATGTAAACAATACTTAATTTACTACCTAGCTAATTGTAAAAAAATTGTAAAAAAAAATTAGATGGAAGGAATAGAGATTTTAAAATTAGCAGTGGAATGTAATAATAGATTTTTTTGAAGAAAATCACTGCTTAAAAATAAATTTATGAATTTCGATGGAGACGAAAACATTTGTCGTGTCTCCTAGATATCTTCTTTTCAATACTCAGCATTATTCTTCTGTCTCTTATATAAAATTCGCTAATACAAAATCCATTTCACAAAAAAGCACAAAAAACCACAAAAAAAAACAAACAATGCAAGAACAAAATAAGTAGTAATATATTAAAATGACAATATTAACATTTAGAATGTCAAATTTACTGGTAGATAAGTTGAAAATCGAAAAGTTCCAAAATCTCCCATAATGTTTTCAGATTCAATAGTACATATTTCTCTAGATACGAACTTGCCCGAAGGAGTTTAAGGGCGCCACTATATTTTTATTCGTTATAAAAGAAAGCGGTCTTACTGTGGGGACAGTCAGTCGACAAGAAGGGGATAGTTTCTCCAGAACCTGGATATTTATAAGCTTGGATTGTCAATTGTCTCACTAGATTCGTTTAGTTAGGAGGTTTTGATGTACGGTGCGTTGCGTTGAACGTGCACTCCTTGTGGATAAAAGTGTCTCATATACCGTTGGGTCAGGAATTAATTTTAAGGTTGTATTGACGTTAATCTAAATCAAGTGACTGGCGATAGACATGTTACAAGGTGCGTAGGATAGGTAACATCTGTATTGTCATCAACCTGTCGAATTAAATGTCCTATCAGTTTTGTTTTTCTTTTTAGTATGGTTATTTAATTGCAATTTCCAATAGAACTTGTTCATATGATTTTCTTTGCACCCATGGTGCTTTTATCATCTTCCTCAACATCTCCATTCCCTCCAACATGTCCTATTCGTACTCTTCAATAGTCCATGGGCTAAACAAAACAAACTGCTTCCCCGTTTCAAGTTTTAAATGGGAATTGCTAAGAAGGTTATATTTCTCGAGGAGAGCTTGTTTGGAAAGTACAATTTTATTGATGTCTGCAGTTGAATTGTATGAATCATTTATTAAACTTCTCAAGTAGCAGAACTAACATACTTGTAGTGTTTGATTGTTTTTTAATGGTATATTAATATTTACATTTTTGGTTTTACCAAAGAATACCTCAACTAACAAGAAGCGAAACTTCTAGGTTCTGTCTGAAAGTGACATGTTTTTAATAAGGTATTGGTCATTTACCACTACTGTCGTGATCACAGAACGCAAAAGGTATTTAATATTCTCTGAGTACGCTTCACTTTTCTTTAAATACTGTGTTTAAAATGTACTAATAAACTTTAAATCACTAAAATCGTTTTAAAAACATTCATTTCCACTTATCCTATATACTATTTTCCTCTATATAACTTTATATTTTTTTGGTTTAAGTTATTCAAGTTTAAAACTTACGAACAGCAAAGGATTTTCGCCGATTTTCGCTTCTGTTCAGTTGGAGTATTCTTTGGTTTTACTAATAAGCATTGTTATTGTTTTCTGATCGAAGCTTTAATTTTGAGTTTAAATGCATTTAATGTTTAGCGAGAGTGTTCAACTTTTCATTCATATAATTTGCGGATTCAGTTAGAATCGTTATATCGTTCACAAAGAGAGTGCAGTGTTGGTCTAAATACAATAAATACTAGAAGCCACAGAAAGTGATTTAGAATATTTTGATTGTAATATAAATTAAGCGTGTGTGTTTTGGTCTAATGGTCCTGATCTCCGATCAATTGGTAAGCTCATTGTTTGTTAGTTTTTACATTTTTTTTTAAATTTGGTATTACTATTTTATCCTTATTGTGTAAATTTTTAGTATTAATGTTATTAATGTTATTGGTTGCCAATTTGCAACCATATTAAGGAGCGCCAATTTGCAGCAATATATGTCCCAAAAAGGCAGGAAGCCAATTTGTAACACTAATTACTCCCTCGAGAGCTGTCCCGGCTTATGAGACCTTTTAACTCAGGAGTGGGTACGCTCCAGCTTAGCGACACTCTGTATATAGGATATGTTTGATGGGTGAGGGCGCCACTGCTTTAAATTCGACAAAATTTAATAACTAGGTGTAAAGCAGAACACCTTATTTACTTTAAAGTTTAACTAGAAAGGAAAAATGAATATTGAAAATATTTTGACTACTTTAACACAACAATAAAAAACTAAAATACTGATACCGATAGGCAACCACACACAGCAAATCTGTGGGTTTAAAACAAACACTCAAGTAAGAAATTCAAATTTATTTTGCCACAAAAGGTTTGGTACTTAGCTTAGGGTTTCGGATTTCTCCCACAGCGGTATGTGTACGGCTTCGGTTGGTTTCAGATGTTGACTTCTACAGAAAGGCAGACCTGGGGGACTTCTCCGTAGAGTTCGAACTTCAGGTGTAGTCGGCTGGATCGGTGCTTTATCAGTAATTTGCGATGTTTTCAACGGTAGCTTGGAGATAATAATTTGCGATATTTTTTAGCGGTAACTTGGAGGTAATAGTTTGCGATATTTTCGACGGTAACTTGGGGCCAATAATTTGCAATATTTTCAACGGTAACTTGGGGCCGTATAAATAACGGCTAAGATAAGAATTCGTTAGTACGCAAAATGATGTTCATTCTTTGAAGACAGAAGGCGAAAAGGAAGGAGTTCTCTCTGCGTTACAATTATATTAGGTTTGTTTTCGTTAGGGGAGGAATTCGAGCTTTCTGATTGGTTAGTTTTTAACGGGTTCTCAACGTTCAAAAATGGTTGTGTCTATTGGTTGTCCGAAAGGTATTTTTTAATGATTAAGTGCAGGATTTAATTATACATGTGATTAAATTAATTTTACGCTCGGAACATGTCAATGAACATGTTACAGTCTCTTGAGTTTATTTTTATTTTTCAATTATTATTTTTTCTATTATTATCGTATTCTCTTTTATAATTTATTTTTACATCTTTATTTTTTAGTTTTTTTATATATACATTATAAATTATTACATACATATTTATATCCCGTGTGCATAAATGTGTATCAAGGTTGATGGAGAGTAACAAGGAGGATTTAGAGAAGTTGGAGAGGAGACTCGGGGTATCAGTGTATTGGGAGAACATGGTGGAGATAATGTTGAGAGGAGAGAAAGACTGGATAGAGGTTAGCGAAGTTGTGGAGAAAATGGTTAGAAGGCGAATAGTATGAATGGGTGAAGAGTGTGTGAAGGACCGCTAGGGTAGTGATTCCGAGGCGGGAGTAACGGCGAGTTTTGAGGGGGGTTGGTTGGTAGGCATCCTATCGAGGGTGAGTCCAACACTGTTGAGTTCTGGGTAAGGACCCATCGAACATGAGTTTCCCATCTCAGCCCGAAAAAAAAAGGTTGATGGAGAGTGGTGCTCCTGCCCTCTGGATATTGTAAAATTCTGCATTCAGTTGGTTATATCATGTGCTGCAATGTACCCACTTCGCCGCAGGTATGTATGTATGTATGTATGTATGTATGTGTCAGGGGTGATAATCACACTGCGACCCATAGGATCTATTGTGTCCCCCTTACTTGCCATGTTCTGATATTCTCTCAGACCTATAGCAGCTCTTCGAGTCCTATTTTCCTGAGGAAGTTTAGGACATCGTCGGGCTTCAAATCAGGTAGATCCCCTTCCTCTATTTCATGTGCTCCTAGGTATCTAGCCCTAGAATTTTGCAAGGCAGGACATTCTGAGAGTATATGTATTGAGGTTTCATCCTCTTCCTCACAGAATCTGCACTTTGCTTCATCTGCTAACCCTAGTTTCTTCATGTGGCTTCTTAACCGGCAATGCCCGGTTAATATTCCCGTTAGAATACGGAGCCTTTTTTTACTGAGGTTGAGGCAGCTAAGAGATCTCTTCTGGTCATAGTTCCCCAGTAGTATCTTAGATTGCCTCAATCCTTCCAGCTGATTCCAGTACTCGGATTTTTCTTTCTCCATTTCCTCCCTTAGTTTTCCTAAGATTACTCTACTGCTGATCCCACAAGATGGTTCTGGTCCCAAATGTGGGGTTTCAGCTCCTTTTTTTGCCAGCTTATCTGCTGTTTCATTCCCCTCTATTCCTATGTGTCCCGGGACCCATAGGAGGGTGACAGTGTTCTTCTGGCCTAGTTCATTTAGTTTGCCTAGGCATTCCCACACCATCTTGGAACTGATTATATTTGAACTCAGCGCTTTGATGGCTGCTTGACTATCCGACATGATCACAATCTCTTGTCTGCGATAGTTTCTTCCAATATTGAATTCCACACATCTTTCGATGACGCGGACTTCTGTTTGAAAGATGCTCGGGTATGTGCCCAAGCTTTCTGAGTATTTGGATATTGTAAAATTCTGCATTCATTTGGTTATATCATGTGCTGCAATGTACCCACTTCGCCGCAGGTAAAAATTTGGAGAGTCTGCCAGTCTATCTAATCTATTCAAAATTTTTATATGTCGATTTGATATATCGGTGAATCAGGGTTTGCTATAAATTATCGGTTGTATATCGTGAAATTGGGCACCTTTTATACAGGCCGAATATTGTTCTTGAAATTGTTATTTAAAGATTTGTCGCAAATCAGATACTGCCATAAGTGGTTCTTCCATTAGTTCTTCTTGCGTTGTGTAGCTTTGAATAACTTGTCGACCCATTCATTTCCTTCAATGCCGTTATGCCCCTTTACCTCCTGTTTATTTTCACTGTGTATGATGATTTCGATTATCTAATTGCAACCTTTGAACCATGATCTCTTTCATGCAGCTGTGGCACATATATTTGACAGTCAACATCGTATACGAACTGGAGTATAAAAATTATAAGACAATTGATAAGAGATATTTTTTATTCACTTTAAATATTTAAGTGGACAGTGTCATTAAATAATAAAATCATAACTAAATTAAGAAACAACATAGCTCGACCTTTTCCAGATCTATTATTGTGGTAGTCCTTTTACTCTCTAGAATCTGTTCCAGTCTGGTCTTTTCTAAAAGACTCATTAAACTGTTGATTGATTGATTACACTTCATAGCTTTTAGCAGTATGCTTTTTTATATGCCAAAGTTATAGGCTATAGTTATAAATCTCTGTCTTGAAAGACCTTCACAAAGAACGTGTTAAGAGGTTTCCTCTTCTTCCTGGCAGAGTTTGCATAAAGGACTATTTGTGAGTTTTAGCGCGTGCATGTGCTTATTGAGCCTGTTATGCCCTGCTAAAAGACCTACGAGTATTCTCGTATTGTGTCTTTTGTGCTTTAACAGATACTGTGTTACTTTTGATGGACCTGTTATAAATTCCTTCGCCTGTCTCATTACTGGTGACGTTGTTCACCATTCCTGAGACTTCATTGTTGCCCACAGAAGGGTTCTGGTCCGTTAGCTGTCAGAGAATATAGCAATAGTCCTTCTTGTACCTTTTGCCAAAATTTAAATATTTTATTTGTGATATAATAAAAGTGGAAAGTGTAAAAGTGTGTGTGTGTTCCCCACCAATTATAATCTGTATAGGCAACACATATTACGTTTGTATGTATTGGTGTGTATAAGATTATGCTACAGTGCTATCATGGTGATTTATTATAATTACTAGTAAATTTTATATGAAAGTCGTTAACAAAGTGTATTATTCTAATCTCATATAATAGCAATTATTCACTTAGGGTGCTTATTCTTGACTGAGGGAGTAGAACTTTACGAGAGAACATGTTTTATATTTATTTTGCTTGGTTACTTTGTCATTGCAGTGACAAAGACAAAATGTCAAGAATATGGGCCCATATGATTTACAACACTCGTCTACAGCTCCTGTTAAACCTTATGTTCGTCAATAATAGCTACCATTATATGCTCGTTGAATAAACAAATCACTATTCATATTAATCTTTTTTTATCACACAACCCACGTTTCACAGTTAAAAGCAATTAAACTTTTTCAACAGGATCTAGACTACGAGCGGGAGCGAAAGAAAGAGAAAATCATGTTGTTGTCATTACAAAGGCGACAACAACAAGAGGAAGCAAAAGCGAGAAAAGAAGCGGAAGCTCAAGCTAGGAAAGAAATGGAAAAGTTAAAAGAAGAAGAGAAAGCGAGGAAAAAAGAGGAACAAGCAGCTAGAAGGCAGGCGATCTTGGAACAGTACAAGCTTAAAAAAGCTATCGAAGAAGCCGAAAGAGAGGTATGTTCAAATGTTTATTTGCCTTCATTTCGTTTCCATTGTACATTGTCATGTCGTTATTAAGACATCGAATTTATTTCAAAAAATTGCTAAAATCTTAATACAATAATTTTTCATGATATTTTTAACATTATCACTTAAAAACTTTATAAACAAAAGTGGGACTCCTACATTTTTCATCTTATTGGAAACATCCTCATCTTCTCATCTTGTTCATCTATAAAAGTAACGCTAGTTAAAATCTTATTTATTAAATAATAGGTTCGACGTAGTAAATCATGTGTCGCAGTATTTGTTAATGTAAGTAGTGTGAAGTTGAGTTTTTGCTGTTTACCCTCTAAATTACTGCTTGGCGATAGCTTTAAAATACCTTTATATAATAGATGGGGCATGAAATAAGTCACTGAATTTTAGACCATAATTAAAACAATTTTGATATAGTTATATATAGGCGGGACATGGGAAATTCCATGTAGATTTGAAGTAGGTTAATTATTATTGGCTTCCCTAATTTATTTCATACTGTACCCTACAACATACCTTTATGTACTTGACGGCAGTCCGGAAAATAGAATTTTACCAGATAGTAATTATGTTGTCATGGTTACCAACTATGGGCCAGCTATCCTGGCATTGAATGCAAATTTCAAAAATAGCAAACGCAGAGAAATATATGAATATTTTATTTTTCCACTGTTCTTTTGTGTTTTAGGGTACCCACAGTATGGAATAAATTGTACGTCACAGGCTCGGTAAACTTTTACAGTACTCGTACTGTAAAAGTGTGCTTACCGGACCAGTAACGTAAATATCTATTAGGTTATTTGAAGAGAATTTAAATCTTAAAGAATAATTTTCGATATTGACGGTCTAATGAAGTTATCAAACTGACATTTCCTGTGGTAAGGAGCAAATGGTAGATGGCTGAACGTAAAGTTAGTAAACCTCCATAGATTATAAACAGAGTGAAGTGAGCTGGGTTGAAAATTTTAATATTTTTCAACTAATATGTAGTCAAATGTAATTTGACTTCGTTTCTTCTGATAATTCATTTTGAAATGTACAAGACAAATTCTTCTTTTCTACTATTTGTAACAACCTATGACGTACTCTTGACACTTTTTAATACATTCAGTTGGTTCTCCTTCCTTCTACTCTCCATAGCTATGAATTACAGGACTAAAGAGAAAGTATTGATGATTAAATGGTATTATGAAGAAAAAATTTAAAAAATATCAGACATTTTTGCTGCTCAATACCTGATCAGGACGATAGATTTTATAAAGGATAAGGATTTGCAAGTTTTATTATGCTCAGAAGAGTATGAAGGGAAGATAAGTACAAGGCAAATTAAGGAAAGTGTGGGAATAGACACAACACCTTTGAAGCGATGTAAATACTTTTTGTAAATTATGAAAGATGCATTAAGAGATAAAATACGACGGCAGGAATATTTTTGTAAAACATTTTTTTACTGATGAATGTACATTTGGTATCTGATGGATAGCTGCCTGGTGCATAGTACCGTGGCTTACATCGCATAATATATTGGACAGCCAGGTTTTCTAAGTTCTCGCCAAATTAATACTTTCTCTAGGGCCATTTAAGAAGCAAAATATACAATGACAAAGTCAGTATTTATTTTGCATAACGTCATCTACGACTATTTAAAAATATAATATAATTTTGTTGTAACTCTTCTTTTAAATTAAAATTGTTTTAATTTTATCTATAAATTCTATGCCCTCAACGATATGCTTTTAACATTAATATTAAACAATATTTATAATAAAAGAAATTGGATATTTCATAGAGTTTGTAATACATTTTTCAATAAAAAATAGAACTGGTAAGTAGGTAGATATTTGCCTAAATCCCACTAGAGCCATTAATGAGCCTTGGTTCTACTGGCTGTTATTGGGTTCTTGTTCCTGACCATTAGTCAAATATCCAAACCATAGGCACATATTTGGCTCAACTTATTAAATATTGTACCTCGTTGTTCAAAATTCTTCTTACCTGACCCTTTTAAATCTCGTAACTTTATAGGTACTTCTTGCGCATTCAGATGCTACTGCTATCTTCGATTTGTTTACATTGTCAAAATTGTGCTTAAAATTAACGAATAAGATATGAGTGTCCTGCGCTGCATGCACTTATAACTTTCCTCTTACAATACAAAGATTTACGACTGCAACAGACTCAAAACTTAAAACCTTGTGATTAGGTTTATCATTATAGGATTCTGGAAAAAATTCCACTAGCATCCTTTAATTAACAACTATAGTTTATTTAACCATCCTTTGCCGTTACGTCCAACTTTACTCTCATTTATGAAATGGATGAGAAGGAATTCTGACGTCATTAACGTATTTCCTATTTAATATGAAACTTTTTTGCTTTTGACAGTTCATATTTTGCATCATTATGTCATAGATTATAATTTTGAGATTGAGCGTAAAATAACTTTCAACTAATATAAGACAAACGTAAAACAGCAGAATACGTCACCGATTATGACGTAACGGCAAAGAATGGTTGAACAAACTATAGTCAGGTTTGACAGCCAGGTCACCTTGATGTGGGTGCAAGGTCAGAGAGGGATAATAGGTAATGAGGAAGCTGATAGACTCGCAAAAGAAGGGGCGAATACCCCTTTCCTTGGTATGGAGCCCTTTTGTGTTCTCACGAAAAACCACATCAAAAAGGAACCCAGTTTCCAGGGAAAAGGATCGAGACAAGCCAAAAGTTTTGTAAACATATCACATGAAAGAGCAAAGTGCCTTCTCGAAATGAATAAAAAGACGTAAAGTTGAAGGTCTTCTCATTGGACAATGCCCTTTGAGGTACTACCTCAAAATAATAAGAAAATCAGAAAGTCTAATCTAATGTTTTTTCAACGATTTAACAATTTCTAATTTATTAGGTTATTATGAATATCTTGGTTGCTTCTTTATTGGTAGGGCATATCCCAGATATAGGATAACGCATCTTAGAATTAGAACGGAATTATGTCTTCATTACACAACCCGAAATAGTATATTACGTAACGTGTGTGGTAAAATGCTTTACAGCAATAGTTACGTACTATACTTTACCTACGACGTACTTGTACCTGCATTAATAATAATTGAACAAGAGCAACAATAGATGTTTTAAATCATTTTATCGAATAAAAATTAAATACTTAACATTAGTTATATTGGGTGGAGTTAAATTCATTTCACTATCACTTGACATTTTTTAATAATTGTATAAAACTTCACGCATACAAACAAGTTATAAGAACAATAAAAAATGGGATGCTTTTTGATAATCGTTTTTTGATAAATAATAACGTGGTCGCATGCGGTTAGACGTCAGACGCATGCGCAGACGCTCAATGTGTAAAAGATTTTAAATTTGTCGGTTATTGTAGTACTCATTTTTGTCATTTTTGAGTGATAATTTAGTGTTACTGATCGGTTTCTCGCGTAATATTAACATTTAGTGCATTCTTAATATTTAAAACGATTTCGTATGAAATGAAATTATAGCACAAAACGAGTAAAAAGTGTCTTTTGTTTGTTACGATTGTATCCACAAGTTGAAACAGCTTTGTAAGTATTTTTAAAAAGTATCTCGGTAATAATAATTTTATAAATGTTAAAATAATTAACTTAATTACATAAAAATAACGTAAATTAATCTGGGAAACGTAATTAAGTACATTTATATTATGATCCATTTATACAGACAGAAAGTAGGGTTAATGGAAACGAATCAAATATATATTTTCAAATAACTCTAAATATATATATTAAATGCAATCTTATATCTAATAAATGTTATCTGCCATTTATATGTAGTATAAAATTCACCTTCAAATATGTAAATAGGAAATTTTGAATAAAATAGCGACGTCTATTGTTGCTAAGTGGTTGCTAGGGAAGCCGTGCGTTTATTTTACCGTGCGTAAAGAGATACATTACATAGGTTGTAGATTGTGTGTTATTGACGGTTTAGTATTTAATGATTGAATTGAATCGATAAAAGCGGGAATTTGGGTTAAAAACTTAATGAGCCTGTACCTTTGTTTTTTGCAATGATACGAAAAATTCGTACAGGGTGATCGTGTTGGCCGTCAAACGAACTACAAATTTGCCATTTAACTCTTTGTTCTATCAGTAATGGTTTTGTTGTAAGATGGAACAAAAAAACCTAGGGGTGTAATATACTATTACTTTATTTATCTTCATTTCTTGTGGGACTAAATAATGCTAAAAACGCTGGTTTTCGTGTTATTTTAATGTAAAAACTTCCATTTCAATTCCACCCAAGAACCTCTTAAAATAAAAATTCAGAGTTCAGCCTGTGCCAGAATTTTTGTTGGGAGATATTAATGATATAAATTTATAAAATAAAAATGACAAAAAAGCTTATATATAAAGTATTTTTAAATAGATATATTCATAAATTTTGAATAAACAATAATCGTGAAATTCAATTATATGACAGACATTTACTTACTAGCTATTTAGCTTATCTTGTAGAATTAAAAATTAAGCATTTTTATTTCTTGCAAATCAAGAAAACCTATATCAATATATTTATAGTTTTAAATTCATTGTTTCATTGTATTGTTTTTTTTTATGAAAGTAAACCACACTAATTTCCTTCAGATGGAAATACTCATTGTGGCTATTAAAAGACACCTATTCGGACACAGTCAAGGAATGCACACATATGGAGGAATCTATTTTTACTCTTATGATTTATAACCATGTAGACCAGTCAAGAAATGTATTTTTGATAAATATATTGTCAAAAATACATCATTTTTTATTATATACATTATAAAACGTCATAAAAATTACGTATCAAGATTTTTCTAAATTATACTTATTTATGGGTATTTTCTTTTGTTTTATGGGTCAATGACCACTTTCAAGTTTTATTGGTATCCCATAAACTTATTTGAATGTATTTTTAATTGAACATTAATCAATTTTTGAATACCTACGGTTCTCCAACACTTAAAGATAAAACAGCAATTATTAAAGATTTCTAAATTACTGACAGGCCTAATAGTTCTTTTTCTATGGTTTGCTCTTCATTTTATGATTTATTTTGGGCTTGCACTTTAGAAACGTTCACATTTCTAAACACTACTATGTGTTGGTGTCATGCCATACCTACAGTTTATCGCATTGTTTTTATTTTGTAAATTACGTGTTAGTGCACATTTAAATCTTTCTTAAATTTGATGTGAAACTACTGTTACGATGTCTTTTATATATTGGTCTTTGGTAAATATTAATTTTTTAAATTTCAGTATGTAAAAAGTAAATGTACTTTTGGGTTAAGTGGGCAATTTTTTCGTTTGACAGATTATATTTTCAGGTACTGTAGAAGTAATAATTAATTCACAAATTGTAATTCAAGAAAAGAAAAAATTATATTAAATAAAGTAACAGATGTAGCAGTTGATCCAAAAACTGTTTTACATTCCCAATAACAAACCTAACCATAAAGTGTAACTTATTTACAGTGAAATGACAAAATTATTATTTTAGACTATTTTACCACTTTCTGTATTTACTTGTCATTTTTAAACTATTTCTTAACAATCTAATAGTTCCTTTTCTACAGTATGCTCTTTACAATTTATTTTAGGCCTGCTTTAAAAAATGTTGTGTTATAGTCACATCAAAAATGTCCTTTAGTGCAATTGTGTTTTTTTTTAACTAAAACAATATGTAAAGGTCAATAGTTAGTAAGGTTGGGTCAACTTTAATACATTAAATATTACAACATCCAAATATTCAAAAATACTTCTTATTAGTACGTACAACTTATTTTCATAATAAACATTTTTTATTGGAATACCTAATATTTTATCCGTTTTTTGTTTGATTGCTTAAAAAAGGTAGTTTGCACCCCGACCAGAGGTACCACCAATCTCCGATTTCAGATCGCTCAAAATAGTATTTTGTCAACAAGCATGGAATGATACCCATTTTGCACGAGAAGTGATACCAATGTATCATGTATGTATGTAGGATACAAAGTTCGTATCACTGTGAGTGGAAAATGGACATTCCATGCGTGTTGTACACTTTTCCTACGACCATACTGAAATATTTATAAAGAGGTTTTTATTTACTAACAGCTTAGCTATATCTACATCATTATTAATATTAAGAGTTGTTCTTAACATAGAATACTGTGCCCATAATGTTGAAGGTTTAAATTCCTTGGAGATAATACCAAAATACACCAACATAATATTTTCAGAAGGTGAATTTGTTTTATGCTCTTTACGCCATTGAATGAACGAATTATAAGCGAGTTGGTATTTCTCTTTCCGGTATTCATTTGGCACATTTATCATTTGTGGCTTCTGAAATATTAGGCGTTGTTAAATCTAACTCACTATCACTATTTTCTATGTTCCAAGTAAAAATTCACTTATAATATTGACTTTTGTACCACAACTGACAACCAACTGTTAAAATTTTTGTTTATTTGGAGACATAAGATCATAGACTTTTTACATTAGTTATATTCCTGTATTTGTTAGTGCACAATGGACAAATTGTGTACTAGTTTCCATAGTAACTAGTGCGAAATAGAAACCAGTGTACAATATACTACATTTACTAATCAGTGAGAGATTTACAAGTGAAATATTTCAGTAAAGTCGTAGGAAAACTTTTTTGTATTGATTGTTTTTCTTTTTTGTAGGGCAAGACTTTGGACAGGTCTGAACTTAATTCCTTAAAACCTACCCCCAAAATGCGACCCAAAGCTAGTACTAGACCTCGACCAAAAACTATACACATAGATAGTGGTTCTGTACAAATAGCTGAAGGTATGTCTAGTAGAGGAAAGAAAGGATCAACTTCCAATCTGACAGGTACTTAAGTTGTTTGTAATTCTTTTCATTTCAGATATGATCATGTGTTAAAAGATTAAGATTATCTTACCTATGTGCAAGTAATTCATTATTTTTATTTATTTATATAATGTGAGACTAATCCAATTCAATCTAGAATTTTATGAAATGTATATTATAGTAACTTTAAAAAAGTTTAATCAAACCCATTTAGAAAAAAAACTAATATTATTTATATTGTCACATAACTAAAAGTCAACTTGATAGGAAGCACAATGTGCTTTAAATGCACTTGGAGCCTTGGGATTCTGCTCTCTAGCTGCATAATATTTACATATACAGAGGAAGGTGCTTAAAGAATATGTAAGACAAAATTCAATTTTAACCCTAGTTGACACTACTTCTTACACGAAATTAAAATACAAAAGTTTATAAGATTCTCCTGAACATACATTTAAAAATCTCAAACTAATAAAAATTTTTATCTGTATCTGTTACTGAGGAGGTTAAGCTCACCTAACAACACCTACCTTGAAGTAGTTAACCAACAGGTGTCTCTCTCATTTGATCCAATGTGGATCTGTACTCACTGAACAGTCTCTACATAATTTAATGAAGAACCTTAGTTCTGAGCTGACGTGTGATCTATCTAGTTCTGGTAGATATACATCTCCCACTGTCACTTGCAACATTTGTTTGTAGACCAACTGAATATATTGGTGACATAGTTATCACCATTGCCTCCCTGACATAAATATACAGAGATTTGAGATTTAGGAATACTTCCATCGGTCTAGCCGGTGTGGTTTTCGTGGCTCCAGTAATAAAATGGTAGTCTTAAAGTTAATATAATTTTCGAGCAGATATAGCTGTTTTTATCCCAGGTGCCTGCTCCTAATGCCAAAGGGTGTATATACTTATTATTTTCTACTCCTTAATTGGGAGATCCATGTTAGTTTACTATCAAAAATGGTACCTAAGTACTTTACTTATGCAGTAAATTTCATTTTATGTTTTAATTTTATAACTTCTTTTCATTATTATTTTTTTATTTTTAAATTATGTTTGCGATTCTTATATTATAGAATTATGTTGCATGTTTATTATTGTTTGTTTTTAATAATTTAGCTTATGCACCTTCCACTATGAAACGAGATTATTATAGAGGTTCCCAAGACAGCTTAGCTGACAGAAGCATGAACAGTGGCATGCTGTATAAAGGTGTGTTTTCTCTTTTTTTTATTTTTTTAATAGACAATTTTCTTTAAACTTTATTGTTGAATGACTTGAAGCAGCTCGTATTGAGATAAAAAAGTAAATAAAGACTTGTTCACAAATTATTTGTTTAGTGTGTTCTTACTTTATTTAATGTACTTTATTTCAAACAAGTATTCAACTGTACCAGCTTTTTTTCAATTTCTTCAATTAAAGAAAGTAAATATCTATTATATTTAGCTGTTTAGACACTAATTAAATTTGACCGGTATTTACATAATTTATAGTAAAATCCAAGGAAATAAATCATTCATATATCAAATAGGAAAACCAAAAGAAAAGAACTATGTGACTTCACAAATATCATATCATAAAAATTTTCTTTATTTCCATTTCTAGATTACATAAATGTTTTGAGATGTTTGGTATTAATGAAGCTACTAGAGATAATCCAGTTGTATGTTGAAATTAACAATTAGGACCAAAAATTCTTAAACTACCCTTTAAATTGTTTTTCTTTTAGTATTTGATTTTGTTTTTGTCCCTTTCTTTATTTCTTTTCCTCTTCAAGAGATATTTTTATTTTCATATATTTTACCATGCTTGTTATTGTGGCGGTTAAAGTATTTTAAATTTATTAACTTCAGCATAACCTCACAAACTGTATATTTTTTCCTTTGATATTTTAATGTACTATAATTTCGAGTGTAATTATTAACTGGCTGATGCACTTTTTTATCATGCTTGCAAAGACATATTTTTATCCTAATTTTATTTAACGATAATCATTACATTCTCTTAATTTCTTCATTTTAATGATTCAACCATAGGTATACCTTATATCCTCTATGGTTTTTCATTGACAACTTTCAGCCTCACAATTTTCAATAAGTATATAAAGAAAAATTAATATTATAGACCAGATTATCTTGTCTTTTAAGTCGCCATTACATTTTATATCAGTTATTTTGGGATTGATTAGTTAACTTTTTGAATTGAATTTTATACGTCAATACCACTATCAATTTGTTTGAAAATATTTTCTACAATATGTTAATATCAACATAAATTTTCTCACTTTCGCACAGAGGTCATTTTGGTGTTTTTAGGAATTAATAAATAAAAAAGGCAATATTTAAAATTAACTTTTTTTATGTTTTGGTATTAAAGAGAACACCCCATAGAATATTATTGTTATCAGCTTGTTTATTCCTGTCAATTCTTGTCGCTATGGCAACGGTTGAAACCTTCGGAAATATTCACTAACAGTTTGGCATTAATTTTGTCACAACGTTTTTGATGTTTTAAAGATTTTTAGTAGTTAAATAAAATTTGTGTTTTTGGAAATTGGATTTTTTTCTTAAGATCTAAGATAAGGACTTTAATATATTAAACAAAATAATTATAAATATGTTCGCATGTTAAGGTAAATAAATGTTAATAGTAAACGCTTCATATTTTTCTTTTAAAAACATTATTTTAACTTTAAAAGGCTGCAGAATTTGAGATTAGCACAGATTTATTTTTGAATTATTTTTTTATGTTAAAGGGCTTTGATATCTTTGTTTTAAATATATACTTATGTGCCAAGAAGTGCCAACTGCTTAAAACAAATATTTTTTAGGAAATATGTCAATATTAAAAAGGAATATGTTTACCGTCTGGTGCGAGCAGACTTTTCTAGCAGATAAAAATTCCTCGGTTTTTGAATTAGTTCGTAGAAAGCTAAACCTAAATAATGATGGACACGATGATAAATATGAAGAAGTGGTAAAAAAAGTTAAAATTTTAACAGCACTGTTGCTAGAATGTGGCAAAATTGTAAAAGGTCTCGAACCGTTTTTGAGCAAAGGCATAGTGTTTGGTTAAATCAATTTATTGTTTTTTTGGAAAACTTAAATGTACCTGGCCCGAGCAGAGTAGGTAGACCGGACAAATTATTCAAAGACTTAAGCGATCAACGCAAAAGGCAAAAACTAATGCCTCTTTTGGACAACTATTCAACGGAACAGCTTACATTTGCTGCAAAGAAAAGTCTAGAGTCATCAGGTCAGCGCAATGCTTCAAACATAATTAAAGAAATTACAGAAAATTCACCAGAAAGAGCAACAAAAGTTAAAAAAACAATTCATAAAAATGAGTCTGCCTGAAAAATACTCCCCGGATGAAGCACTTGCTCTCTTTCTGGACTGCTCACTAACAAAAAGATCATATATTTTGTTGCAACAGGGGGCAAAAGGACATCATGCCAACATTTATCCTAATTATAACATTCTTTTGGACGCAAAGAAAATGTGTTACCCAAACAAGGATAGTGTTTTTATAACCGATATATCAGCTGAAGTTAACCTCCAGGCTCTTGTGGATCACACTGTGAGCAGAATTGTGGAAGCTCAACAAGAGCTTTACAATAACCTACCTCCTAATATTTCAAAAAATACAATTAATATTACTTATAAATGGGGATGCGATGGCAGTGCAAGTCACTCACATTATAAGCAAAAATTTAGCAGTGAAGTTAGTGATTTAAGCTCAGATCTAAACTTGTTTTCAATATGCCTAGTCCCCCTACAGATGACATCAAGCAATGACACCATTCTCTGGCAGAATCCACGTCCGGCATCTACCAGATTCTGCAGACCAATAAAACTTATTTTTAAAAAAGAAACGCCCGAATTGTGTAGAAATGAAATCCAAAATATTGAAAAACAAATCTCAGAAATAAAATCTTCAGTTGTCAATAATTATTCTCAGTTAACTATTAATCATACATTTAAAATGACGACGATTGATGGAAAAATGTTTGCAGTAATAAGCAATTCTTCCTCACAAACATGTGGTATTTGTAAAGCAAGTCCGAAAATTATGAACGATTTAGAAAAAGTACAGAGATTGCCAGTTAATGAAGACTTGTATGATTATGGGATTTCCACTCTACATGCATGGATAAGATTAAAATTCTTATTATAATATAGAATATTACATAGTTCTATTTACAATACATCTACTGATTAATAAATACTACTATAAATAAACTATCTAGCGTTAACTGCTTCATAAAAAAGAATTTAAATTTAAATAATTTAAATATCCTTTTGTGTTTTATAATAAAAATTTTGATTCCATTTGGATGACTTATAACTCAATTTATAAACATCCTGTATAAAAATAAATAACTGAAAATTAAAAAAGAAGCTAAAGGTAAAACGATTCCTATAGCATGTACCCTTCTAACAAATTAAAAAAATATATTTCTATGACAATATTTATTATCGCCTATTTTTCGATAAATGACCTCTGTGTTTCGTGAGATATTATCGTTCAAACTGACTACTAAGTTAGTGTCTTATTTTCTACTATAACTTTTCTTCCGGATATGTACTTTCTTCAACTAAATTTTTTATGGCAATACTAATAATAATTTTATCTATTTTTAAAATACAATTTAGTTTTTAATTATTATCTTTTTTATTACTTTTACTATTTACTATTACTGTTTGAGGTGTATGAATTCACAATATAATTTATTTTTTGTAATTTTCTTCTATTAATATATTACTGTTTTATATAGCCTTGAAGATGGCCTCCATGTTAGCCGAAACTAGTAGCTTTGCCTTTATCCATTTTTAATGAAGAATAAATTTCTGTGACATTGACTTTGGTTTTTCTCCTTTGGTTTTATAGTTAAATATTTGGTAATTTAAAAAACATGCTCTATGTTGTGTTTGTGACAAAAAAGCTTAGTGTGTCTTTTGTGATCGTTTATTTCAGATTCTACCGATGATAGTAGAGGCGTATCACCATGTCATAGCGCAAATCAAACGCTTGGAAGGAGAAGTTCTTACAAGACTAGTCGAGGTAAGTATACGAAGTCGTTTTGCGTTTGCAAAAAATATTGCGCAGACGCTCGCAGATGTTGTAAATGTGAACTGATAGTAGACTTTTTGGTATAAATAGCACGCTATTCTTAATGTACAATCTATTATTTTCTCCATTTTACTGAATTTTATATTTTTGGTTTTTCTGCATCTGTTAATTTGTTTCGTTGCTGTATCACTTTATTTTGGAAAATTTAGTGTTTTGAAATGCAGGGTAGACGAGCTAAAGCTGTACAACACAGATTTTGATGCAGGTGAGTTTTTAAGTTTTCGTATCTTAGCAAATCACTTTATATTTCTGTTGTAATTTTTGTTATCTTTCTATGTAGATTCATTTATCACTGTTCAAATTCACATAGTTCAACAAGTACTAAAATTTCCCTTTAAATTACCTAAAGTTTTGCATCTTTAATCTGATCAAAGTATTTAAAAAACATGTTTAGTATATTAAATATTTATTTATACAGGGTGCGGCAGATGAACGGTCAATTAGAGATATCTCGAGAACTAAAGGTATCTGAAATATGAAAATTGGCATGAAGGGGTTTTGAATAATGAGCTATTCAATGAAAATATTGCCGTCACCATTCTACTTCCGGTTATACCGGAAGTCGCACATAACTTTGTTATTTTTAATGGAAGACCCTGTATATTTTTAAATTTTAGGAATATTTACGTTATTCTGAACATTTTTTGTTGATATTTCCCTATACCTATCTTGAACCGTTTTTGAGTTGTAATGTTTTTTATATGAAAATGACACTTTTTTACCATGTACATAAAATTCAATATCCTCTAATGTAATTTGAATAAAAGTTTAAATTTCTCAGGAACTATTTACCACATACCGCTTTATCGTTTACACTGTCAAGTTACCTTTTTTATTATACAGGGTGCTGTCAAAATTGGAATAAAAACGGAATCCACAATCTTCGCGTAATTCCTTTTTTTCAAATGGGACACCCTGTATGTGATTATTTATTTTAGAAGAATACGCTGTCCACTATCGATATGTATTACTATTCCCTATACCTATCTCCTGCAGTTTTCAAATAAATCAGCTTTATACATTTTTGTCACAAAAAATTAATTTATCAAGTCGCCTATGGAATATTCTGACACATGTCAGTTATTGTTATTGTTTAATAGTCACCTTGTTGTATGCCGTTGTGTGAAAGGTGTAATAATAGTTTGCCTTTAATTTCCTTAACCTAATAATAATGGCACATTTAGGATATACAAATGATGATTTTTTAAATTTAATTATGATTCACGGTGAGTATAACAGAATAGTATCCAGAACTTGCCGTGTGTTTGCTGAGAGATATCCTGAAAAGCCTCGACCAAATCATAAAACTGTTAAACGTTTGCTACACAACTGTTCCCAGTTTGGTCAGTTTAAAAGTAAAACAAATAAGCCCAAGACCCATGTCGATAATGAGGATTTACAAATAGACATCCTGGGATATTTTGCAGCTCATCCAAATTCATCCTTAAGGGAATGTGAGAAACTGTTAGAGGTGTCGACTAGAACAATTCACAGAATTTTAGAAAACATCATTGGACCCCTTATTCGTATACACTAGCTCAGCATTTACATCCTGGAGATTATGTAAGACGTGTAGAATTTTGTGAATGGATTTTAATGAAATGCCAAGAAGATGAAGATTTTACAAAAAAAATATTTGGTGTGATGAATCGAAGTTTACTAAAAATGGTTTGTTTAACCGCCATAACAGTCACTTCTGGAGTGACGAAAATCCTCAAGTCACATGGGATAGTAAATTTCAAGTATCCTTTTCGTTTAATGTTTTTTGTGCTGTAAAAAATAATAAGATATTCGCTCTCATGATTTATGACGAAAATTTAAACGGAGAGTGTTACTGCAACATCTTACGGCAAGTAATTGTACCAGCAATGCACGCTTTACCTAATAATGAGGCTAACGAAGCTTGGTTTCAACAAGATGGTGCACCGGCTCACAATCTTCGAGGAGTAGGCACATTGCTTGATGGAATATTCAATGATAGATGGATAGCTAACAAAGGTCCGTTTCTCTGGCCACCAAGATCCCCACAATTGTCACCATTAGATTACTATATTTGGGGATATGTTAAAAATAAGGTATTCTCTCAACCTGTCACTACTAAGGAAACTATGATAAGCAAAGTCCTTCACGTTTTTAACGAAATAGATGGAGAATCACTATCAAGAGCTACTAATGAGAATCTGCTTAAAAGAGTCCATAAATGTTTGGAAGTTGATGGGCAACACTTTGAACATTTGTTGCATTAACGAGCTAGTGCCTTATTATCTTTGATAGTATTTGTATAATTGTTCAATGTTTAACTCAATAAATTATTACCACATAGCCTATAAGAAAATTTATTTTTTGTGACAAAAATGTATAAAGCTGATTTATTTGAAAACTGCAGGAGATAGGTATAGGGAATAGTAATACATATCGATAGTGGACAGCGTATTCTTCTAAAATAAATAATCACATACAGGGTGTCCCATTTGAAAAAAAGGAATTACGCGAAGATTGTGGATTCCGTTTTTATTCCAATTTTGACAGCACCCTGTATAATAAAAAAGGTAACTTGACAGTGTAAACGATAAAGCGGTATGTGGTAAATAGTTCCTGAGAAATTTAAACTTTTATTCAAATTACATTAGAGGATATTGAATTTTATGTACATGGTAAAAAAGTGTCATTTTCATATAAAAAACATTACAACTCAAAAACGGTTCAAGATAGGTATAGGGAAATATCAACAAAAAATGTTCAGAATAACGTAAATATTCCTAAAATTTAAAAATATACAGGGTCTTCCATTAAAAATAACAAAGTTATGTGCGACTTCCGGTATAACCGGAAGTAGAATGGTGACGGCAATATTTTCATTATTCAAAACCCCTTCATGCCAATTTTCATATTTCAGATACCTTTAGTTCTCGAGATATCTCTAATTGACCGTTCATCTGCCGCACCCTGTATAGTTAGTTTTACAATTATAGAAATAATTTTTTGCAGAAGATGATGCTATAAGGTAGAAAAGAGTAGAACTGCTCTATTCTGTGCTATTGGAGACTTACTAAATCAAAAGAATTTTGTGCTAAAGTAAGTTAAAAAAAATGTAATATTGTCGAAACTGGGGGGTGAAATTCTCCTTGGAATTAAGACATTCATCGGAATGTATCATGTAGATACTTAAAATACTCAAATTGTATTTGTTTCAAAATCTGTGTTGTCTCAGCGTCTGGGGAATGGTGATGTAGTCAGAAATCGAGTCTCGTTATCAAAATCACAAACTACAAAACGAATTGGCGAGTAGTGTATGTATGTTAACGATATTTTTACAGACCCCTCTCCTGCTCAGGTACGCGGCAGACCTAAGTATTCGGCTTATCAAAACTTTAAAGGGCGCAAGTCTAGCTCTATGATGAATTTGTACGGTAAGACACGATCTTTTCCGCCTGGTTATAGGTATTTTTCTACGTTCATATTGCTAGATGTCTTGAGCTGTGGGGCATGATACTGTTACCTATTTTTTATATTTATTTCACATACTGTTGGTTTCATTTTTTGGTTAATTGATTCCCCGCTGTACTTCCTCTACTGTGCAAAGGTGACGTAACTTGTATAAGTAAAATCATATGAACAAATCTATCGAGTTTAAATATAATTCGATTTGTCAATAAATAGTTAGTTGGACTGAATAATAGAGCATTGACATTGCAGCTTGCAAACCAATTGTTAAAAAAATGTCTATTTGTTCCTAAAAATGACAACAGTCAATTATCATACAAGCTGTTTATGAAAGCAAACATTGTATTACATTTTTTTTAAATAATAGTTTTAAGTGAATTTATATTTACCATAATAATAATAAAAAAAGTTATCTCACATACCCTAATATTGCTGGTTAATACCTTATTGTTCAGCAAATAAGCTACCTTTACATAAGGTAATATAAATAAATAAAAACAAATTTTCCCCAAGAACAGGAAAATTACCCCTGACCATCTCAAAAATTGTCAAAAAAGCTTTCATCCAGTTATCGTTTTATTTCTCGTAGGTAAAGGTTATTTTAATACAATTTGTCATGTTACGTAGCAAAATCCTATGTTACAGGATTATTTCCAAGTTTATAACTTCCTCTTGGAAATTGCTTTCATTTGGCCCTTTTCGTTATATCAATACTGAAGTTTTCCAGACATACATACCTGTCCCAACTATAAACATTCACATCAATTATTATCTTTTCGCCACATTTAATATTTAATACTATTTATTCAAATGCTACTACCTTTCTCTTCGGCATACAATTGCCCAAAGTAGTTAAATAAAACCAAATTAGCATTTAAAGGTATGTTTATTTTTCTTGTTTTCCAATCTGTTTTAAAATGAGGACCCAAAAATCTAAATACACATATAATGTTTTTTAAAAAGTTGAACGGTTTTGAATATGAATAGCAAATTTTTGCACTTAGTACGACCAAATTTGTAATGTTGATTTCGTATATGAGGAGCAATAACTTTTCAGATGTATGATTCTTTTGAATAAATTTAATGATCCTGACCTTCTAATACTTCTTATTTTAGCGCTTCACTTATCTATCACTGAGAAAATGTCCTGTAAAAAAATAATAACAGGAACTATAACCAAAAAAGTGTTT
Source organism: Ophraella communa (assembly GCA_035357415.1). NCBI lineage: Eukaryota > Metazoa > Arthropoda > Insecta > Coleoptera > Chrysomelidae > Ophraella > Ophraella communa. The sequence goes on along the minus strand of CM068992.1, from coordinate 29,009,924 downwards.
ACATACAATGTATGCCTTGTATGAAATTGAATAAGATGACATGGTTATCAGTTACTGTTGTTTACTTGATTTTTCTTCATATAAAATAGATTTGTAGTATAAGTTAATGATCACCTTTGTACATCTCACATATTTTGTTCATTTCTAGCTGGTGATGGTGTTTTTATTTTGGTTGTAAATATACGAGCTAGTTGGTTATAGTTTATTTAAGATCCCGCCTGCTGTTGTACAGTGACTATTTATAACAGTTTTAAAATATTTATGTATTGAAAGGTTATTGTTTTATGAAATTTTTGTTGTTTTAGGTTACTTATATAAGTTCTTCCAAAATCATTACAATGTAATTACAAATAAAAAAATATTAAGTACATGTTTTTACCAAAGACATTTGGTTGAACTTATTTTTTCAATTTATTGTTATTGTTAAATTTTTTTCATAAAAAGAATTAGTCAGTTTAGTATGGTGTCACCACAGACATCATAGAACAATAGATCAAGCTTTTGGATAAAACTGTGACAACTGATGGTTTAGTTGCCCTAGTGGGTAACAATCAAATGAATTAAATCTTCATTTATTTCAAAATCTATAAGTTCCTAGTAATTTACCATCAAATCACAAGTCTAGGCATATTATTAAACACAAACAAAAATAATCTTCAAAGATGAATTTTAAATACAAAAATGCATGACTGACCTATTATGGCCGCGAGTGTCAATAAACAGCGTTAATTCCTAAGCTGATCGTCCTATTGTATGATGTTCATGGTTACGGCATTTATGTGCATTAAATATTTAAAACATTTTTTCTCGATTTTAAGATTTCTCAGTTTATGCTTGCCAATTTTTACGTTTGAAATAGCTTTAATAATTACAGTTATTCTGTCACATTTTAGACATTTTAAATATGTTAATATTCTCATTATTGCCAAACAAACAAGTATGTATTTAGCATTAGGATTATTAAAATAATTTTTCCAGTTATTATAACTTGCAAAAGATTTAAACAAATGTAATTAATTTGTAAATTTAACTGCTTATCCACAATTGTAAATTAACTTTATTAAATACACTAATATACTCTAAAAGCACTGGGAAAAGGTAAATGTATAATAATTATAAATAACTTGATAATTGGTGTAGTATATATTTTTTTATTATCAAAACATTAGTTTTTAATGATTTATTTAAACATAATAATTTCATGCCAGTTAAATCAATAACTCTGGTGTTGTCAAATGACTGTGGTGAAATAACAATGGTTCAGTTAAAAATATCTGAATACACCGATTATTAAAAGTAACAACAGTGCTAATAATAATAATATGTGTAATACTTGGTTACTACTATTATATAAAAGTAAATTCATTTTAATTTTCTTCAGGGTCAAGTACGGATCAAGACAGTTTGGCATACAGGTACGGAGACACTGATTCTGGCTTAGGACGCGCTACACCTCCTAGAAGAGTACCGTCTCCTGGTATGAGTATGAGACATCTTCCTTCGCCTTCTGGACCGGGTAGTTTACCAGGTTTAATGAGTAAAGGTAGGAGAATGTTTGATGATGGTTCCAGTGATATCAGTTCGACGCCTAGTAGTATGATGGATTATAATGGTAAGATTTATCATATAATTACAGAATGTTTACAGGAACGACCAATTCAAGATAAATTAATATACATAGATTCGTTAATATTAATTAATCATTTATTGTACTCCAAAAAGTGATTTTGCTGCCTCGAGTGGATCGGGGCACAAGCATCTTAAAACAACTAATTAAAGAGCGTATCCTGGGAAGTCCAACATATTTCACCAAACCATGTATGTATGTATGTATAAGTTAGGGGTGATAATTACACTGCGACCTATAGGATCTATTGTGTTCCCCCTTACTTGCCATGTTCTGATATTTTCTCAGACTTATAGCAGCTCTTCGAGTCCTATTTTCCTGAGGAAGCTTAGGACATCGTCGGGCTTCAAGTCAGGTAGATCCCCTTCCTCTATTCCATGTGCTCCTAGGTATCTGGCCCTAGAATTTTGCAAGGCAGGGCATTCTGCGAGTATGTGTATTGAGGTTTCATCCTCTTCATCACAGAATCTGCACTTTGCTTCATCTGCTAACCATAGTTTCTTCATATGGCTTCTTTACCGGCAATGCCCGGTTAATATTCCCGGTAAAATTCGGAGCCTTTTTTTACTGAGGTTGAGGTAGCTAAGAGATCTCTTCTGGTCATAGTTTCCCAGTAGTATCTTAGATTGCCTCAGTCCTTCCAGCTGATTCCAGTACTTGGATTTTTCTTTCTCCATTTCTTCCCTTAGTTTTCCTAAGATTACTCTACTGCTGATCCCACAAGATGGTTCTGGTCCCAAATGTGGGGTTTCAGCTCCTTTTTTGCCAGCTTATCTGCTGTTTCGTTCCCCTCTATTCCTATGTGTCCCGGGACCCATAGGAGGGTGACAGTGTTCTTCTGGCCCAGTTCATTTAGTTTGCCTAGGCATTCCCAAACCATCTTCGAACTGATTATATTTGAACTCAGCGCTTTGATGGCTGCTTGACTATCCGACATGATCACAATCTCTTGTCTGCGGTAGTTTCTTCCAATATTGAATTCCACACATCTTTCGATTGCGCGGACTTCTGCTTGAAAGATGCTCGGGTATGTGCCCAAGCTTTCTGAGTATTTGGCTCTCGGTCCAAAAACTCCTATCCCAGTTCCCTCGTCTAGCTTGGAACCGTCCGTATACCACTTTATGGTATTCTGATTTAAATTTTGTATGGTGTCTTCGTCCCATTCAGATTATTCAACCTTGTGATGAATTTTCTCACAAAGTTGAATTTCTTTGGCATATCATCTTGGGGCATTTCCCAAGTTTGATCAAAATGAAGTGATCGGGGTTTTTCCCTGATAATTCCTTCTTTGATCATTCTATATATCGTTTTCTTCCTTACACTTTCTAACAGAATGTGCAGTGGGGTTAAGTTTAAAATCACCTCCATTGCAGCAGTGGGGCAAGTTCCCATTGCTCCAGTGATACATGAACAAGCTAGTCTCTGAATCTTCGAGAGATTTTTCCTCGTCGTACTCAGATTAGCCCTTGCTCCCCAAGCCACTGCCCCATATGTGATTATTGGTCTCACTATTGCTGTGTACATCCATTGCAGACTCACCAAACCATAGCAGACGTGACTTCTAAAACCATAGCTGACGTGCTCAAACCAATCAAGGTCGATCTATCCTGTGTTCCAAGTGCTCCAAGTCACTTAATTCACTTTTCCCCCAAGGCCATTAAAATCCAGGCATCTTCTTGGTATATTTCTGACCTATCAAAATATACACTTAATCACTGACAAAAATAATCAAATAAGAAATAAAAACCCATGAATGAAAACGAAGTCAGTACACATCTTCCCCTGAAAGAAAAAAAATAAGGGGTCAATTTAATATAAATTAAACTTTCTTTGAAACATCAACTGCTTCATGCTCTTTATCATGAACTAACAAAAAAGCAAGTTTAACTTTATCAATTTTTATAATAACCTCTCCTTCATGTTGGTAAAAAGTTTGTCACTTCTTTTGATACTTTGAAGGGGCCCTTATAAGAAGACGGACCTTCATCAAAAACAAATTCCTCTTTCTTAAACTCTGGAGAAACAAAAGTCTTAGCTGAACAATGACGGACAACCTGAGAAACTTTCAAATTCGCAAATGTTTCTCGTAATCTTCAAAGGATAGGATATGAGTCCATATCCTCACAAGAATCTAAAAGGAATTCACCAAGAAGTCTTAAAGGTTTTCCATACATTAATTCCGCTGAAGAACATTTAAGATCCTCTTTTACCGCCGCTCTAATGCCTAATTAGATTAAAGGAAGTTTATCTTTCCAATTTCTATTTCCTAACCTACTACTGAAAACTTAAAAAAATTGAGTTTCAAACTGCCTACCCTGATAATGAGTGACCGAATGTATGAATGAGTTAGGGGTGATGACCCATAGGATCTATTGTGTCCCCCCTTACTTGCCATGTTCTGATGTTTTCTCAGATTTATAGCAGCTCTTCGAGTCCTATTTTTCTGAGGAAGTTTAGGACATCGTCGGGCTTCAAATCAGGTAGATCCCCTTCCTCTATTTCATGTGCTCCTAGGTATCTAGCCCTAGAATTTTGCAAGGCAGGACATTCTGAGAGTATATGTATTGAGGTTTCATCCTCTTCCTCACAGAATCTGCACTTTGCTTCATCTGCTAACCCTAGTTTCTTCATGTGGCTTCTTAACCGGCAATGCCCGGTTAATATTCCCGTTAAAATACGGAGCCTTTTTTTACTGAGGTTGAGGCAGCTAAGAGATCTCTTCTGGTCATAGTTCCCCAGTAGTATCTTAGATTGCCTCAGTCCTTCCAGCTGATTCCAGTACTCGGATTTTTCTTTCTCCATTTCCTCCCTTAGTTTTCCTAAGATTACTCTACTGCTGATCCCACAAGATGGTTCTGGTCCCAAATGTGGGGTTTCAGCTCCTTTTTTTGCCAGCTTATCTGCTGTTTCGTTCCTCTCTATTCCTATGTGTTCCGGGACCCATAGGAGGGTGACAGTGTTCTTCTGGCCTAGTTCATTTAGTTTGCCTAGGCATTCCCAAACCATCTTCGAACTGATTATATTTGAGCTCAGCGCTTTGATGGCTGCTTGACTATCCGACATGATCACAATCTCTTGTCTGCGATAGTTTCTTCCAATATTGAATTCCACACATCTTTCGATGGCGCGGACTTCTGCTTGAAAGATGCTCGGGTATGTGCCCAAGCTCTTTGAGTATTTGGCTCTCGGTCCAAAAACTCCTATCCCAGTTCCTTCGTCTAGCTTGGAACCGTCCGTATACCACTTTATGGTATTCTGGTTTAAATTCTGTATGGTGTCTTCATCCCATTCAGATTTATTACTCAACTTTGTGATGAATTTTCTCACAAAGTTGAATTTCTTTGGCATATCATCTTGGGGCATTTCCCAAGTTTGATCAAAGTGAAGTGATCGAGGTTTTTCCCTGATAATTCCTTCTTTGATCATTCTATATATTGTTTTCTTCCTTACACTTTCTAGCAGAATGTGCAGTGGGGTCAAGTTTAAAATCACCTCCATTGCAGCAGTGGGGCAAGTTCCCATTGCTCCAGTGATACATGAACAGGCTAGTCTCTGAATTTTCGAGAGGTTTTTCCTCGTCGTATTCAGATTAGCCCTTACGCCAAGCCACTGCCCCATATGTGATTAATGGTCTCACTATTGCTGTGTACATCCATTGCAGGATACGTGGGTTACATCCCCAGTTCTTCCCTGCAATGTTCCTACACACCATGAGGGCCTTGGTTGCTTTGTGTATTACTTCGTCTTCGTGTTTGTTCCAGAGTAACCTGCTATCTAGGATTAGCCCTAGATATTTTACCTCTGTTTTCCACTCGACGATGTTCTCCCCTATTTTTATGATTTTTAGATTAGGTTTCTTTTTCCTTGTAAAGGCTACTAGTGTGGTTTTGGTGGGGTTGATGCTGAGTCCCACCGAGTCACACCATTGTTCCGCAATGTTCAATCCTCTTTGAACAATATCACAGAGGACATTTTCATACTTCCCTTTTGCCAGAATAACCATGTCGTCGGAATACCCTTGACATGGTATGCCTTCCCTAGTCAATTGACAGAGCAGACTGTCCACAGTGAGACTCCACATAAGCGGGGATGCAACTCCCCCCTGTGGACAGCCTCTGGTCACATTAATGGAGATAGTGTCTTGTCCTGCCTCCATTTCTGCGATTCTTGTAGATAGCAGTTGCGACATCCAACTGGAAGTCGTTCTATCTACTCCTTTCTCAATCAATGCTCTTTTGACTGCCTCATGTGGCGTATTGTCAAAGGCCCCTTCTATGTCTAGAAAGGCACATACCACGGTTTCTTTTTTGTTCAGTGCGTCTTGGATTTCGTCCGTCAACTGTGTTAAAGCGGTTTCCGTGGACTTTTCCGCTTGGTACGCATGTTGACGAGGGTGCAATGGCACCTGTTCCAAGATTTCTGTTCTAATGTAGTTGTCTACAGCTTTTTCCATCGTTTTTAGAACAAACGATGTGAGGCTGATCGGTCTAAGGGATTTGGGGTGCGTAGTGTCCCGTTTCCCTACTTTTGGGATGAAGGTGATTTTGGCCCTTCTCCACGCTTCTGGTATGTATCCCAGTTCAAGGCACCCCAAATCTAGAAATACATAAATAAAAACCCATGAACGAAAATGAAATCACTACAACTACCATTGGTCTCATAGTGTACATCCAGTTTACCAGAGCTCATATTGCCATATTTGAATAAATAATTACAGCTTTAATAAGCGCCCAAACAAAGTAAATGTTGAATGAAATATTTTCTTTCAACATCAATAAAGCCAATAAAAATCGAAAAAGACAAATTTCGAATTATTTTCTATTAGTGGGGATTAGAAAATATGAAATAGTCTTATTCTTAATTTTTAACAACCAGTTTAATGAATATTTAAAAATTAAATGATCTTGTTTCCAACCTTACTAAATAATCGAGTATTTTATGAAGGTTTCGCTTGAAAAAATCAACTTGCTCTTTTAAATATTTGGATACTCTAGGTTCCAGATGGAACGCAGATTCAAATCGCCACCAATAATAGATTGTTTCGACTTAGGATATGGCAAATACTACTATCATATAATAATACATTTGATGAAATTAAAACTATAGGTTTATATATGGTTATTTTAAATTATTTCTGTTTTCAGGTCCTAGATTATATAAACAACCTGCTACCAAATCGAATCGAAGTATAATGTTAAATGCTGTAGAATACTGCGTGTTTCCAGGCGCAGTTAATAAAGAAGCGAAAAAAAGGGTTCTCGAAGAAATTAATAGGTCCGAAAGTAAACACTTTCTAATTTTGTTCCGAGATGCGGGATGTCAGTTTAGAGCTCTCTATTCTTATTGCCCTGAAAGGGAAGAAATTAACAAATTATATGGAACGGGACCTAAACAGGTTAACGATAAGATGTTCGATAAATTTTTTAAGTAAGTATTTTGTATCTTAAAAATATAAAGGAATTTTTGTCAACTGAGTTTTGTTCAGTGTTGTAGAAATTGGTTTTTTTGAAAACAAAACCTTTTATTTCTACCTGAATCTAATAAATTTATTTTACAAAGAACTACGAGTGCTTAGGTCGCCGTCCATACTTATAGTTGAGTATTAGTCAATTAGGAGCTGAGACTGTATCTAACCTTAAACATTCGGTACAATTTCAAGTCTCAGCTCGTACTTCACATTCTCTTATAAAAGTTAAAAGTGACTCGTATTCAACCTAAAGAGCATATAGTAGTCGCGTCCGCCAAAAAAAATGAAAAGAGATTTTGTGTTTAAATAAATAGTTTCTATTTTTTATCGTTTTTTAATAAATAAAAAAATAAGGAGAGAGAGAGTTAAAATTCAACAAACTGAATCACTTTTCTATACTGCTTTAGATTGACGCGCCTAAAATCAGACTACCCGTTTTTAGCACTATTTTCAGGGCTCTGTAAAATTATAAATATTGGAGATAGAGTTCCGGGAGTTGGGACTTTTTTAGCTAATTAAATTATATTTTCAAATATTTTTAACAATTATAAAATCTTGAATATATTCCCAGTTATTCAAAAAAACTCCTACTTTGTTTACTTTATTGTTTGGGCCACTGTGTCCGAGAGAATGCAGCTGGCACTGAGGATTACCGAAAAATGGTGCAGACAAGAGGGATTGTCAACTAATCCGGCAAAAACCTCCGTGATAGCGTTCACCCTCAGAAGGAACCTTGACTTGAGGGAACTTCGTATGTGGGGCCAAACGCTAAAGTTTAAAGGGGAAGTCAAATACCTAGGGGTAGAGCTCTCTGGGCATGCAGAAGAGCTGTGGGCAATACGTGGGGGCTTAAACCCAGTATGATGCACTGGCTTTATACGAGGGTGGTGGCACCCATCATAACCTATTGTTCTGTTGTGTGGTGGCATAAAGCGAGATCCTCAGTAGCATCTAGACAGCTAGGCAGGGTACAGAGAGTAGCCTGTCTAGCCATAACCGGGGTGATGAGAACAACGCCCACGGCGGCCCTGGAAGCTATGCTGGGACTACCTCCACTACATCTTATTGTGGAAAGGGAAGCACTGGCAGCTGCTTACAGGCTGAAAATAAACAACGAATGGGGCAGGGCGATCCCTAGGTACCATTCCACAATCTCGAAAGAGATTGAACATAATCAATTACTGAGCATGCACTCAGATAGAATACCTATCTGCTACGACCTTTCCAAACCATATACGGTTCATATTCCGGATAGGGACGAAGCTCGTACCAAGACTAGGAAACAACATGAATCCGTTTGGTACACAGACGGATCCAAAACAAGCACCAGCACTGGGATTGGAATCTACAATGAAAATACAGGGAAGACGTATAGTCTCAACCTGGGTTCAGTAGAGACTATCCTGCAAGCTGAAGTGGTTGCCATCAACACATGCTCGGAAATCATCCTGAACGAGACAGTCCCTAACAGGACTGTCAGGATCAGAAGTGATAGCCAAGCAGCTCTCAAAGCAATAGAGAGCGTACACACTGCGTCACGAACAGTCAAGCACTGCCAAGGAACTGTAGCTGAACTGGCACAACACCACAAGGTTATCCTTGAATGGGTACCAGGACACACAGGGATTCTTGGAAATGAAAAAGCTGACCTCCTAGCCAGGGAAGCTTCAGAAGGAACCCTGATCGGACCTCTTCCCACATGTGGGGTCTCATACCAACATGTAAGGGAAACAATAGAGGAACGACTAAGGGAACAACATAAGAAACTCTGGATGGAACTGCCTGGACTCAGGCAATCCAGATTATTCATAACATGTCCATCCAGGGAGAAAACTACAGAACTACTCAGCCTAAGTAGAACCCAATTGAGAAAGGCAGTGGGACTGCTTACAGGACACTGCCATCTCCGAAAACACATGAACATAATAGGACTCGCTGAGGACCCATTATGCAGAAAATGTGGTGAGGAAGACGAAACTCCTCTTCACGTAATATGTCACTATCCGAGCCTTAAGTGGCTTAGACAGACACTTTGGCATTCAGTTTCCTGAGCCAGAGGAAATCGTGAAAGCGAATATCAGGGACATTCTAGAATACATGAAGGAAACGAACCCGGTATGATTACTTCAGGGGGGTACAATGAGCCTAGAGCTCCAGTACATGCATGAAACGCACCCCAGAAGAATAGAATAGAATACTTTATTGTTTTTAACTTTTACTATTTATCCGGTCCCTTTTGGAACCTTTCCTTAAATGATCTACATAATGTTCCGGATCAAATACGACCTTGGTCGTAATTTTCGGTGAATATTCAAATTATTTCAAGTGAATCTGACTCACATTTCAAAAGGGATATTGTAGTTATTTGTTATATTTGTGCAAAATAAAGTGTAAACTGCCAAAAATTTATGTGTGGCCACTGAGAAAATATTATTGGTTATACCCAACCATTTATCTTTTTAATATGTCAAAAAACGCTTTAGCTGACTAATATTTGAGAAAAAATATATATTTTTTGTCCGACATTGATTCATAAAAATAAGTACCCAGACATTTAACTATTATTAGTTATCAATTCAAAATAATAAGTGCACCTAACCTACTATCTGTAATAAAAAAAGAAAACATTGCGGTGGTCGGTCAAATTTAGCCCTTTACCTGGCTTCAAATTAAATCTCTCCCCTCACTACCGAATAGTGCTAGTTTTCGCAGATACGATGTCCTAGATGATTTTTACTAACTTTCAAACGAGAAGTGATGACGCGGTACTGTTTGCTCTTAAGCATCGGCGGGGACTTGAGCATATGGGCATAAACGTGTATCTCAGTCAATCAGAGAAAACTATAACTTGTACAATATTAGTTAATACCATAGAAACTAAAACATAAACAATAATAATTTTCCACTATTTATAATTAGTCCAGGCGTGCTGTACCAAAAAAATAAAAAATACGGAATATCTGATACCTGGAATGTAACAGTTGGAGGTGGTAAAGGGGCTTATAACACATGAAAAAAAAATACATTAACTATTTCAATTATGATCATAAACTTTTTAGGGGTGAAAAAGGGATAAAAAACTGAAGTATTGCTGTTTGCGGCTAAAATTGACGTCAAAATGAAAAGTGCCCCATAGAAAAGTTGTAGATAATGTAAAAATCTAAAACTTTTCTCTGGGTAATTTTCTCACATAACCTCAATTTTTCGAGGAAAATGGAAAAAAACGATTTTTCGTTTTTAATTTTTAATTTTCCAACGGATTCGTCAATTTTGATGAAACTTGGTGAAAACTTACCTTTTTATGTCGAAAATAACCTGGAATTTTCTCAACCTTGTAACATAATAATTTTCCGAGAAATTTGATTTTTCTGGAAAAATCTCTTTTTTTTCAACTGTAAAGTTTGCTCGAAAAATATTATTGGAAAAGATTTTCCTGGGGCTCATTTTTTTCGTTTTTACGTCTACTTTCACATGAAATAAAAAAAATACACCTCTCATTTAAAAATGTGCTCAAAAATGAAAAAAAGCAAAAAATGAATTTTGCAACAGCTAAATTTGCAATAATTGTTAAATTTTTGTTATAAAATATTAAAAAATGCAAAAGCCGACTCTTGCATTACATTCTACGGGAAAAATTACAAAAGAAAATGTATTTCATTATTTAGTCGGATTTTTAGTTTATTTGCAATATTATTATAAACACTTAAGTCTATTAATGAAGTTAATAATCCGAGCGGGGATTTTATGGTTTTACTATTGTTGTATGATGATTTGTTTATATTATAAGGTTTTTCATGCGATAAATCGATTTTTTGATATTACAAGGCCCAAATACCCCTCCATCAGAACCCTATAGCCCAATTTTCATCAAAATTTCAATTTTCTTTGACTTTTTGGAATAATTTGTTTATTTTTAATATAATAATCGTTCGGTTTTAAGTAATTCGTAATTGTAATTAAAAAATATATTGAAAAGACAATATTTTGTTTGTTACGAATGATAGTATATTTTGTATACTGAAATGTTGCAAGGTCAAAAAGAAAACAAAAGGCCTAGGCCCCTAGGCTAGTTAGAGTTGTCATGTCTACACTTTGTCACTTATGAAAGGTGGCTATAGGGCTCTGATGGAAGGGTATTTGGGCCTTCTAATATCAACAAATCGATTTATCTCTTGAAAAACCTTATAATATAAACAAATCAGCATACAACAATAGTAAAAACCATGAAATCCCCGCTCGGATTATTAATTTAATTAATAGACTTGAGTGTTTATAATAATATTGCAAATGAACTAAAAATCCGACTAAATAATGAAATATATTTTCTTTTGTAATTTTTCCCTTAGAATGTAATGCAACAGTCGGCTTTTGCATATTTTAATATTTTATAACAAAAATTTAACAATTATTGCAAATTTAGCTGTTGCAAAATTTATTTTTTGCTTTTTATTCATTTTTGAGCACATTTTTAAATGAGAGGTGTATTTTTTTATATTCCATGTGGAAGTAGACGTAAAAACGAAAAAAATGAGCCCCAGGAAAATCTTTTCCAATAATATTTTCCGAGCAAACTTTACAGTTGAAAAAAAAGAGATTTTTCCAGAAAAATCAATTTTCTCGGAAAATTATTATGTTATAAGGTTGAGAAAATTTGAGGTTATTTTGGACATAAAAAGGTAAGTTTTCACCAAGTTTCATCAAGATTGACGAATCCGTTGGAAAATTAAAAATTAAAAACGAAAAATCGTTTTTTTTCCATTTTCCTCGAAAAATTGAGGTTATGTGAGAAAATTACCAAAAGAAAAGTTTTAGATTTTTACATGATCTACAACTTTTCTATTGGGCACTTTTCATTTTGACGTCAATTTTAGCCGCAAACAGCAATACTTCAGTTTTTTATCCCTTTTTCACCCTTTTTCACCCCTAAAAAGTTTATGATCATAATTGAAATAGTTAATGTATTTTTTTTCATGTGTTATAAGCCCCTTTACCACCTCCAACTGTTACATTCCAGGTATCAGAATTTCCGTCTAAAAGTACAGCACGCCTGGACTAAATATACAATGCTGATGATGCTGAAATTACAATAAACACCTAGGTTAAATAATAAACAACAGACAATAATCAATAGGTCCCTTTATTTCATTGGCTGTAACTTTTAGTAAGCAAGTTCCAAAAACTGTACACCAACACACACACACTTTTAAACATATTAATGTTATCATATAAGTAAAACGGTTGAAATAATTATTATATTTAAACCAAATATTTTCGAATAAATTCTCAGCTCAATTCTTGTTTCATTTTTATTCAAGAATTCGAGTAAAAGATAAAATCTGGCATTCATGGACAGAAAGGAGGTTTTTCCAATTCACAATAACAATCTCACTGAGAAGTCTTATAAGATTAGCTTAAGTCAGTTGTAGGACTGTCTTATAGGTTGCACCATACACTTAATTGTAGATTTACCAAGTTTTACGGAGTTTTAAAGAAAATCTTATCCTAAAAATTAGTTAAAACTTTGTTTAAACAAGAAAATTTGAAATTTGTATGAGAATATCATGGACCTTGATGGAAATGATTATTTTCTTTATATTATAAGATATTATACAAGATAAGATATTCGAGGAAGTTTATATCAGAATAAAAAACTAGTACAAATACATTGCAAATACCACAACAAAAATCAAGCAAATAGGAATAAAAGTTACTGATCACAATAAAAAGATATTGCTTATAAAGTATTTTAAACAGACTTGCTAATGTCAAGTCAATAAACAGATAGGACACAACTTCTACCCTGTCAATATTATTTGCTAAAGCGGATACATAATTTCTTATGCGTAATAGATTGATTTCTATGTGCTGTTGGTGAGCTGTGTTTTCATTTTAAACTGCATAAGAATGACCCAGATTGTTTGTTTCATACAACAAAAGTGGAAGCAATATTTTTCCTCCACATGCTCATTAAATAATGTCATTATATTAATGAAATATTGGTGTGTACCATTTAGTTTATTAAGTATTAAAATTTATTATTTTTTTTTCAGATATAACTCGGGTGGAAAATGTTTCTCACAAGTGCATACTAAACATTTAACCGTAACTATAGATGCTTTTACGATCCACAATTCGTTGTGGCAAGGGAAAAAATTACATCTTCCAAATAAGAAAGATATGGCTTTGGTTATTTAAGTAAAAAAATAATTTAAAAAAGTTGTTAATTAGTCATCTAATATATTATGTATTATTTTTGTTAACGCTTTATTAAAAGTTATTACTTTTTTTGTTGCAGGCATTTGTCGAACAAATTTTAATTAATGAATGATATTGTTAAAATAATCACGATTTTTCTAGCGGGGATAATGTCAGTTTTTACCAAGAAAATCTTTTTGAACGTATTTTACTTTTTTTTTTGTTTTATATTATTGTGCCTTTTGTACGTATATTTAAGTATTCATTGTGGTATTGTTTACATACAATCATTTTTATATGTAGAGTAAAATTTTTTATTTGTGCCAATAAAAAAATCAACTCGAAAGAATCACAAAAAAGAGTATATAAATATATATATATATTTATATATTATATATTATATGTACTTGCTTGCTGTACACTATTCTGTCCATTGAGAAAAACAATAACATTTTCTTATTAGTGTCATTCCAGTTATCTTAAATTATTAGATTAGACAAATGCAGGGCTGTTTTAGGTAAAATTTAGTTTCGAAGTCGATTTTCAGCTTGCCGTTTGTAACAAAAAGTAGATATTTTTAAAGGAAAAAACTAAATTAAGTGCACTGCTGGAAATCAGCATCGACATTTTACCTGTTTTGTAAGTCTCTTAAAAAGTAAAGATGTCGCTTAAAGATGTTTGTAAATTTGTTTATTGATAACGGTGCACTAGCCTTAAGACATACGTTATGTGTAAATTGGAATTGTGTGTCGCAAAAGATGCATTAAAGAAATAAAAATGTTAATATTCAGTCAAGACCTTTTAATGTCGGTCTTAAAATATTACAAAATTTAGTTCAATTGCAAAACTTCTCCAAAATCCACACATTATTCTACCGGAACTTCATTACAGAGAATTTATTGAAAATTAATTATATAAATTTAAAAAGTTTTCAGTTTGGGTTTTTAATTCCAAATATAGGTTTACACAATTAAATTATATTGTTTTAATACATGTACCTAATATGTTAAAATATTTAACTCCTCGTAAACCAAGACATAAAATTAACGATAAAATGTTTAATCTTGCGCAAAAAGCAACTCCTTGAATAAAAGGTTTTGTATTACAAGTAAATAAAATGATTATTTAGTTGATTTAAGTTTCATTCACTTATAAAATGGCCATATAAAATACAGTTCTTAACTCCGGTACACATACACCATTTCTTACTTAAATTTGCTGATTTTACTTCCTTTAAATAATTTTATGTAATGAAGAACAATTTTTACGAAAAAAGTAAAATTAATATTTTTTTATTGTTTTGATATTCTCATATTGTCGTTGTCTTGACTGAAATCAACATTAAATTTCAATTATTAAACTACGAAGTTTGTGATCTTAAAATTTTTCAAGCCTTAATTTTTTTAACCTAATAATACAACATTGTGTAACATTTTTAATTTAATACAGCATTACATTAATCGTTTCATGTCTGTACATATTTATGTTTTTATAATATATGAAATATTTATTAATTATACACTTGTATGAGTCAAAAACACTCAAAACGTCAAATAAAACTTAATAACACAGTTCGTTTTATTTGTTTAATAGAAATATGAGAGAGAGAGAGAGCAAAATTCTTGTATATTATACTTTATTGAAAATAATAATAGAGAACAAATGGAATATTTTATTAAATTAGACATATGTTGATAATTCTTGTTCAATTTTGGGAAGTATAACGATATCTGCGCATGATCTAAAATGCTCTTGAGGTCCACATCCACGGGCTTCTTTACCATCTTCACAAATACCCCAACTGTTACCTAAAATATAAAAAAATACCAGTGAATACAACAGACTTTGTCCTATGAAAAGTTAGAAAATTTCTAACTTTTTCAAATAAACTGTAACAATCTGGACCGTTTTGATGAAAATTTTTATTAAAAAGCTATTACAATATCTATCATCTCATGTACATTTATCACAATTCGGTGAATCGATAGCGGTGAATATGTATGTGTATACTACGATAGTGCAGTAAAATTTTGAGGTTGTACAAAATAAAAAATGGATTTTAATTAAAGGTAAAAAGCTAAAAGTCCAACTATTTTATAACAGGTGTCATTTTTCAATTTACAAAAACTTAATTCCATTGAATGTTCAATTTCTAATGCTAAATGTACCTGTTCGTTTAAAAAAGATGCAAAAAGGAGAACAATCCTGAGATATGGAAATTTAAATTTTAAATAAATTTCTAATTTCACCATTCTAATAAAGATATTGTCTAGTGACTACATATCAATCATTATGTTTTATCATGGAAAGGAGACATTTAACCTTAGACGAAATGAAACGAGCTGTCGGTCTTTTTGAAAGTGGCATGCGGCAAACTCAAGCTGCTGAACGGATGGGTGTTTCTCAAAGCAATATCAGTAGACTATGGAACCGTTTTAGAGAAACTGGTAGTCCAGCCGAGCAACATCCAGGATATAGATATAGATATAGATAGAATATAGATTTTTAATTTCAACAGATAGAAGGCAATCAACAATAACTGTTCCTGAGTTAGTTACGACTTTACAAAAAGCGCATTACTTATCTATTGGTCAAGAAACAGTGCGAAATCGTCTTCATGAAGCCAACTTGTTCACTAGACGGCCCCTGAAATGTCCACCTTTGCCTGGAATGGTGTCAAGAATTTAAGAATTGGGCTACAGTTTTATTTAGTGACGAATCTAGGTTTTACCCAGACTCTCGTCGAACAAGAGTGTGTCGACGATCTGGAAATGTAGAACAACCAAGACATGTTCAGGAATTGAACAGATACAGAGGTGGCACAATCATGGTATGGAGTGGAATAATTATAGGAGGCAGGACCGATCTTGTTTTTCCTGTTTCGTTTATAACAGGCCAATTGTATTGTGCACCCATTTGCAAGCGCAGTTGGTGAAAACTCGTTTTAAAGCGAGGGAATTGAAGTTTCACCATGGCCAGCACAATCTCCGGACCTTAATCCTATTGAGATTGGAATATTCTTCAACGTAGAATCACTCCAAATATGGGTAACATTTATGGACCGGTTCAATTTCGAGAGCTTCTGAGAGCAGAGTGGGCGAGTATACCTCAAAGTGATATTAATAAACTTATTTTGTCTATGAGCAAAAACGCTTCAGCTGTATTTTATTCTATCTTAATGTTTTTAACAGCTGGGTTCGATGCGAAAGTGAAAATGACTCTTCACGGTCAAGCTAACCGACAGCAGGTATTCCGGTACTGCAATGAATGTACTGCAGAGTAATTCAGAGCCTCTAAATTTGCCTGGTTGTCTGTCAGAATATAAATTATTGTTATAAGTCCTTTAAGTGCCTTTAAGGGGGCTCTACTGCTGAACACTACAGTCTATAGAAATTGATAGTGTTAACCTCTACTTTTTGGAAGTTCATCTTACTAAGAACAATAAATAACTGCACAGTTAAACTAAACTTCCACTATTTATTCGAAAAATTCGCTTTAAAATTCAATTACAGCGGTTTCGCTATAACTAGCATTGACATATGAGGCACATAGAATAACAGTGGTCCAACTCCATTTTTGAAAATATCTGTTCTTTATTGTAAATACTTTATCTAATGTGTATCTTTCAGTATAAAGGCGGGCTATCTCCATATCATCTTTTTGCGGAAAGTCAAAATATGGAGATAGCCCACCTTTATACTGAAGGATACACATTAGATAAAGTATTTACAATAAAGAACAGATATTTTAAAAAAATGGAGTTGGACCACTGTTATTCTATGTGCCTCATATTGAAATTACATGTTTGTTTTTAACTAGGTACTTGATGTTGATAAGGAGTTAAGGCTAGACCAAGTAAGGAAGTAATAAGACATAACAATATTAAAGCCTAGATGTTATTAACCCTAAGGGATTATCCTGGATGTATTTCCCTCTAAGATCAGTATAACTGTGCAATGAAATTGGAAAACCAGGAAAAAACTATATCATGCTGATCTTTACAATAACTTAATATATTTATGTCTTATCTATGTATAAAATGAAGACTCAATCAAAGTAAACAGTTTAATAGTGGAGAACTTCCAAGATTTATTTGTTCATTAACTACTTTAAACTGTTGATCTGCTAGATGTCTTTTAATTTCAAGTTCTTCTGGAAAATCTAAATTTTGTTTTTTATCACAAATGTGTAGTATATGAATGTCATTGGTGTGTATAAGTGAGTTTGGATGTTCGAGTAGGTGTTTTGCATAGTTCGACTTATCTGGTTGTTTTGGCCTGAAATATAGTATTTTCAAGTTTGATTAAGTATAAAACTTAATAAAGTAATTTTACCTTCTTAGACATTAATATTAGTTTATAAACGAATTATGAAATTAAGTATATTGAATTATGTGTTATTTACTTAGTATTACACTAAAATTGATTATATAGTATTAATGTAAGTGGGTTACTAGGTACAGTCGGCTTTAGAATAGCATATACATGTTAAATGTGAATTTCGTTTACCTACTGAAGTTATAAAAACGCCCTTCTTAAACAACAAAGGAATGGCAATTTTTAAAACGCCTACATTAATGGTTTTGGGGTATTAAGTTTATTTACAAGGGTAGGTCATGTCCCGAATAAATAAGTTTTTTTCGCATTTTTGCACTGATATAATAAAAAAAAAGGGATTTTAATCCCAAACAAACATTTATTATCGAGGGTTCCAAACTAAGTGAAGATGTGGGTGTGGACAACTGTTTAACTGATTTCAAATTTATTATTATTTAAACCGTGATTGGTTACACAAAATAAAAAGGCTGTCTATTCAATGTAAGCGATTTGAGTTTGAAAATGTATATGCAATTCTGAAACCGATAGTACCTATACTTTCTAGGTCAGGTTAGTGAGGAAACTCTTAGTTTAATCTTAGCGTTCAGATTTTATCAAAGGTGATTAATTTTTAGTTTCCACGAAAACTGTTATTTATTATTATTAATATTTTTTAAGAGAAAACACTCATAATCTTTTGATCTTTCAATAACTTTAACAAAAAAATTATAAAGATTGCTGTTGTCACTAAAATTTAAATATTAGTACCGATTCTTCTCAGGGTTACGGCTACACTAGCAGGATTAGTAAATGGGAGAGGTAACGACATTCGATGGTATTATAGAGAAACGGGCAACTGAGGTAAGGGAAACGAAAAAGTCAAAGGAAGTTCGCATATTAGAACTCGCAAATTTTTTGAATTAATTTCTTTTTTATCTTTATGACAGTTTTATAAATCTATCTCATTATTTAACAGGCGCTACTTTATTGACATAATCAACATCAGGTACGTAGCTACAAACAAACAAAATGTAACTTAAATGTCAATCTGACGATGCTAATCAGCGAAACGGCCGTCATTGTAATTTAAAACATAATTTTTCAAATAAACTTGGAAATTCAAACGGAGAGTTTTTATTATTCTTAATTAATTGTTCAATATTGTTATTGAATTTTTGTATAAACTGGAATGCGTTTTCATTGGACGAAATCACAAAACTGCGATATGTTGACAGGTGAAAAAAATGATCTTTATGAAACACTCACCTGTTCTATAAGTCCACCTTAGAACACATCGAGGACAAACTATATTTGGGAGCACAACTCGATTCTTTATTAATAAATTATCAGTGTCGATAGAAAAATATTGAGAACCATCTTCCAAAAGCAAATCGACGAAGCACTCTTCACCTGGCTCGGGTAAATCAGGATCAGGTAATTCACATAAACTAAAATTAAAATTTTCAAATAAGTAAATCAAAGTTGAAAAGTTATTAATTAAATTGTTGAGATATTCAAAAGGTGAATATATGTTCTGGACACGAATGGTAAATGACGCCCCTTCTCACATATGAAGAATATTTTAAATCAGATGAAACATAGCACACATACTGAAGAATTTGTTGAAAGTCAAATATTTCTGTATTACTCATCATATAATGCTGATAAATATATTTTCATATGATATACTAAACCTTTTACCACCAGCAAGATGCAGGAAACTGTAGTCAAAAAAGTCTCACTCCTACAGGTTTATTATTATGTCTGACAGCCAAGCAGCAATCGATGCGCTCAATTCGAACGTAATAACATCCAAATTGGTATGGGAGTGTTTAGGAAGGTTAAACGAATCGGGCAAGGATACCACAGTTATCTTCTTTGGCTCCCTGGACGGACACTCAGGAATAAAAGGAAATGAAATATCTACAAGCTAGCTAGGAGAGCAGCGAATATTATGCCACTAATTTAACCTGTGGCATAGCCTACAATTTTATCGCAAATGAAAGCAGCATTTAGAATAATGTAAAAATCGAATATTGGTATCTACCAGAGATAGATCTCATTGATCTCATAGTTGCACCAAGGTATGATTTCAACAATGCATACATTGTAGAGAATTAAAAAGAAATTAACGCAGCAGGTACACGCTAAAATATAAGACACATTTTGAAAGGGGATGTGGAGTATATTCCAAACCACTAAGCATAGAAACCATGTAGACAAGCCGGAAGCGACATAAGCGTAACAGGAAAAAGGTTACATAGTAGACAAGCGCTACTTCAACTGAAGAGTATAATAATAATATACCACCCTCAGAGATGTCCAAGTATTTTGTCAAGGGGGTCAAAAAATTCATTTCGATTTCCAAAATAAACTCACCTGAAGAATAATGAAACCAAATAGTTTTTAAAAACGGACCCTAAGACGTTGCCGTCAACCAGAATTCTTAAGCAGGATTGGTAAAACAAAAAGCTTTAGATTTCGGTTATTCAAAGAGCTGCACTTAAGCATGGACAAAATTAAAAGATCCTTGCAAATGCAAAGTAAGCAACATATGATGATGTAGAGGAAGTGACGCAACATCTGTTTGATTAGATTGATAGTTTTACAAGCCAGTAAGACTTCCCAGCACTTGACCTACTAAGATCTTTTATGCACACCTTAATCTATTCGTTCCCATTCCAGCCCTATCTTGGACCCATCTGTGTACCACACGTTTCAACCCTCTTCCAGCCCTGGTTTGATCTCTCCAACCTAATGACGGTTTTCTATAACCAATTCAAACGGCATGTCACTATCAAACCATACTGGCGTCCAATGGTTGATTGAACGACGCTAGTGAAATGTTTTTCAGGATCCTGAGGTGACCAACCAAATCACCAGGTTTTAAGTTGTGTGTCTATAGGGCTGCTGTGGGACACGTCGTAAATGTTTGGTGTTATTTCGAGACAAAATAACAGGCGTTATATATTATATACTTAGCCGTTATTTGTTGAATTTTTGGCCACCACATAAGTGAAGAATAGGTGTCCATCAGCTCCAGCCGTTTACACCCAACGAAGGGGTCTAGTGATGAGAGTTGGGAGCCAGCGAGCATGTACAAGGAACGACACAACGTGTCTCTATAGAACGAATGAAGATCTCGAAAATTCGATATGAAACAACTATATAAATATAGAGAGGACGTTAGGTGAGGACAGTAGTAGTAATAGTAACGTTAGAGAGCGACAGAAGTTTTGAAAATAGTGTTTAAATGAAAATCAATTACGATTAGTTCAGTTGATAAATTAAAAGTGATATGAATTATATACAAATTGCGTTAGTTACTGTGTACGCTACATTCAATAGATGTAAATAAATAGTTTGAAGTGCTCGGTATTATTTTAATCACACTATCAAAAAGAGAAATACCTTACAATAGTTTCATATAATTGTCATCAGGATGTATATTTGAGCATTATTTTTGTGTAATTATCTATTATTTAGCACTACACGGTCGATGTACTGTAATAAATTGAACTTACCTGTATGTAAAATATCCCAAATGATTAGCTGTAAGATTAACTGAAACATCTATAACATCTCCAGGTTCGTAAATTCCTACAATAATACCTTGTCCATAAGTTCCTCCATTTTCGTTATCTTGAGGATGAGGAGAATCGTATCGATCACCACAAACACCACATTTTTCACCATTTAAAACATTTTGAACCTAAAATTCAATGTAACAGCGATTCAATTATTAACTTTTATTGAAATTAGATAAACAATTTAATTATAATGATTACAAATGAAATTAATTATTAAGGTTTTATGTGGGAATAAATAGTCCTTTGTTCAGACGATGAAATGATATTTCGAAACAGCTGTGATTGACTTTATAAAAAGTTTATAAAGTTGTAACGTTTATTTATTTATACAGTCTGTTATTTGATTTATTTATACACTAAAACACCTTATCTGATTTATAACAGAATTTGTTTCACGTTCTTATAGTTGTATGTTTTTTTTTAATAAATTTTAGTCCATTTTAAAGAAAAAAATGGGAAGAGTAGTAGATCTCAGGCTGCCGCAACAGTAACCTATTTGGTGGAACCAAACAATACAATAACGATGCCGAAACTTACGCAATCTTAAAATATGAAAAATAATTATGAAAAATCTGGCTAATGGTTTAGATACAAGGCTTAAAGGAAAGAGTTCAGAAATGAGATTAAAAACTCTAAGGCATTGTTCTGGCGAGAACTTTGTAATGAATTAGAAAATTGTACATGGGCCACTGGGTATAAAATAGTTACTAACCATTATAAACATATCCTCCGGTACATTGGTCCAATCAGGAGCTCTAAAGTTAGCGGACGAGCTTTTTCCTTTTACTAGGGACAAGAGGCAT
Source organism: Ophraella communa (assembly GCA_035357415.1). Taxonomy (NCBI): domain Eukaryota; kingdom Metazoa; phylum Arthropoda; class Insecta; order Coleoptera; family Chrysomelidae; genus Ophraella; species Ophraella communa. The sequence continues at coordinate 28,987,926 of CM068992.1, read as the reverse complement.
ACATAAATCTAAACATAGTTACGGACTATTTCCAAAAAATACAATAAACGTATTTCAGCCTCATGGTCAGTATTGGGACCCTTATTATGGAATGTCCTATATATAAGGGTGTTTTAGAGACAAACCTACCAGTAGCTTACGCCAATGATCTGGCTCTACGGTACTTTATGGTACGCGCAAACGCCACAGAGCAAATAAATAATAAATCCAAGCAAATACGCCAAATATCTCTGGGTATGATTGGAGGACAAAATCTTATACAATTAACATGTCAAAATAACGTGCTCTAAAGATCGAGATAAGTAGCTGCCCTTACTAGATTTCTGCCCAATAAATAATCGTGAAAGAATTCCACATTGTTGACACTCTGGGGATGAAGGATCTTTTGAAATGTTCAGTTTGAGGTGTTTCGAGCTGAACGGTAAAGCATGCATATGAGACGAATTCCTTCGGGTTTTTTTGTAGTTTTAAGAGGGGGGTCAGGGATAAAAGTTCTTTGGAGCAGAAGCCGTGAAAATAGCGGTAGAAGAGACAGAGCTCGCCTGAGGTTCTGCGGTGGGATAGTGGAGGGAGCCTAGAGGTAATATGGCGGCTCGTTATTCGGTATTGTTTATAAACAAAAAGTGAATTAAGAACATACCCTAATGATAAAATGAAAAAAACTATTGAAACATCTAAGAATAATAAACAACTATACAGGGTGTTTCTTAAGTAATCTAAAATATTATATGGGGCGCTTCGTTACTCAATTTTAAGACGAAAAGTTCATATAAACATGTGTGATAGGTCTTGTCGTTTATGAGATACAGGGTGTTGTACGTGAAGTTAATTTTTCTTGGTGACGCTACTGATTTATATTTTTTTATTATTTTATTACAAGCAACATGTGTTAAACATAAAGAAAAAATAATACATTTCAGAGCAAATGTTCAAAATGTCCACCTCCAGCTAAAATGCAAGAATCCGCTCGATGTCTAATGGATTGTCGAATACGTTCGAAGATACCAGGATTGTTACGAATAACATTACAGCCGTCTATGATACGATTTTGAAGATCTTGTACGTTTAATATCAGTGTTGTGTAAACAAGCGATTTCAAATATCCCCACACACAAAAATCCAGAGGATTGTGTCCAGGTGATCTAGGGGGCCACGGGTGTGGAGATCCTCGTCCGATCCAATGGCCTGGAAAAACATTATTTAAAAACTCGCGTACAATCACTGAAAAATGTGGAGGAGCTCCGTCATGCATGAACCACATGCGCCTTCTAATAATAATAGGTACATCTTCCAAAAGAAGTGGAAGTTCATTTTCTAGAAAATGTTGGTATGTCTCACCGGTTAACCGTACAGGAAGGAAAAATGGTCCAATTAAATAATCATCGATGATGCCAAGCCAAACATTGACCGAAAATGTTTGTTGAAATCGTTTTACACTTATGGTATGTGGATTTACATCTGCCCATATGTGGTCATTATGAAAATTCATAATCCCATGTCTAGAAAAGTTGGCTTCATCCGTAAATAGAATATTAGCCACAAAATTCGGATTGTTCGCGATTTCACGTAAAATCCATTGACAATACTGTATGCGTAATGGATAGTCAGTAGGTAACAAATGTTGAACACGTTGAACGTGATATGGATACAATAAATTATCTTTTAGAATATTCCAAACAGTTTTGTTACTAACATTTACTTCATCTGCAACTTTTCTTGTACTCGTTTCTGGATGTTGGTCAATAATTTGAAGAATCTGGTTTTCCAATTGGGGATTTCTCACAGTTCTGGGTCGTCCAATAATATTCTTCGATTTAGCAAAAGTTCCAGTTTGTTGTAAACGAATATGTAACTTAGTAAACGTATCTGAACATGGTAAACGATTATTTGGATAACGCTGGGCATACGTACGTCTAGCTTCTAAGGCATTACCATTCGCTAATCCGTACAAAAAATGCATATTAGCCATTTCAACATTAGTAAACACTGGCATAGTTATTAACTAAACACAGAGTCAATCAAATAAAAATGTACGATTTTTGCGTTGGTTTTCAAATTTGACACTTGTCAACATTATTTCAAAGGCCACTTAGAATAAGCATGTTTTTGCGTATTACTTCTAAAAACCAGTAGTCACCGGGAAAAATTAATTTCACGTACAATCAGAACTGACTTATTACAATAAATTCAACAGTTCTCGGTCTTCCGCTTGTTCTTGTCTTTAAAGGTATCCAGGTCGTTATTTTCTTTAGGGTTTCTATTGGTGCTCTTCTCATAATATGCTGTCCAAATTCACCTCCATATTTTAGCATCTCTGCTGCTATTTTGTCTTCCCCTGTGACTTTGCCGTCCCGAGTTCTTTTTATTTCTCTTTTTATTTCCTCCTTCGAAGGACAATTTAGTTTATAGTTTTTTCCTTTTAAATTTTCCATTTCATTTTATTTTTCCTCTGTGCTCATTATCTCTTCTTCACTATAATAATCTTCCCATATTTTTATCATATTCCCCGGATTCTTGTGCCGTGATACCATTTTTATTTTTTATTCCTCTTGGTAAGAGGTAAGTTATATTTGACTTTTCAGAAATCATTTTATATTCTAAAGTTTTCCAAATATCTTTAGTGTTAGAATGTTTAAATTGATGGAAGAAATAAGCTCTTTTTTCTCTCCTTATAGCCTCATTTGTATAATTTTCTAAATCTTTATAGACCTGCAATTTCGTTAGAGATTTTGTGCATTTATATTATCTAGTTAGTTTGTTTATACTTAAAAAAAACGTATGCCGTCCTGAAATAAAAGACAAAAAACAATTGATTTTTTCTTTAAAATTATACTTAGTAGTTTTTTATTCATTTTAGCAGACCATTTTCTGACGGCATAGATGTATTATTATTATATTTACTCAATAAGGAAAGAAAAAGTTAAATAAATCAACACCGTCAAATATTCAGACGATTTCAAAACCATTTTCTGACTTCCGATGCCACTATTTTTTGACGGCACTGAATTTTAGAGTATTCTTTTTCCATTGCCTCTTTAACTAACAAAAATAGCGCCTCAAGTATAATCATATAGGATCCAGCAGTGGGATCTTTGGTAAAATAGTTAACATTATTGTTTGTACTTACATACGCTCCTCCGCAATAGAGTTGGTTATCATTATAATTAACAAGGGCCTCAGGATGAGTTCTCCACACAGAACTTCGGCCAGGTGGATTTAACATCATACCATGACCCAAGATTTCACTAACAGCGCAACTAACGAAAAAGCAAAATGTATATAACATATTTTTTTATTATATAAATAGAAATTTAATTTAAAAATTGACAACGGAATGACCAATAAAGAAAATATTTCCTTCTTTATATACGTTAATAGGATTTGATAAGATATCTATTGTTATTTCACTTATCATTATCATACCTATTATTTTCTTTTGGAGGGGTTTCTGCTTGATTTATCAAAAAAATCCATAAAAAACTGTTACAAATTTACTACGAATTTTACTATCAGGGGATTTTACGTTTTCTATCTGCATATCTATCAAATTTAAATGGATTTAGGGTAAGCAAATTATTTTCTAATACGTATTATATTAGACATTTCAGGTGAATTGATTTAAAATTTTTTACATTCTCCAGAAATAAATTTATATTTTTCCGTTTTTTAATGGATTAAGTAAAACGTAAATACTGTAGTAACAAAACAAAAAAATTCGATTCACTCTTCTAAATTTTTATTCGGATATTCTACAGGGTCGTTCTCTGTACAAGCGGTTTTGTATGAAACAAGCTCCGTCTAGGTAATTTCCTAAGAAGAGTTAATTCCATGTTAGTAAACACAACTGAGATCAAATTGCTTCTACCATACAGTGTGGAAAAGCCAAATGGAATAAATTCATTATTTCTATTAATGTACATATTTACAGAAAATCCTCAAATTTATAGGTATAAGTATGGGCTTGTGATCTTAGACCATATACAAATAGACTGGCTGTGACGTCATTTTTCTGAACAACATACTGAAGCCAATATTATCTCTCTTTGTCGCATGAAGTTCGTGGAGCTACGGGATGAGGAGTGTGGGCAGTACTGTTTACAAACAACAAATACTAGTCTAATCAAAATTCTTAAATCATAACTTTAACCCAAAATTAATACAACGAAAACAATAACACAAATAGTTTATGAACAGGGTAAGATTAATGTTTACATATGATTCGCAATGTTCCATGCTATAAGAGACAGTGCAGTCGAAGATATACGAAAACAACCGAAGAAGTTTTATTCAAACGTGGATTTGTTTGTAAACATATAGTTATAGAACACAACATAAAGTTATTTTGGCTTCACAACAAGGACAGAAAATTGACGTCTATTTGTATATGGTCTAAGGCTTGTGATATATCGTTTGAAAGGTCTCTTCATTCTCTATACAAAAATGTTGCTGTTTTTAAATTTGTTGCAAAAATTATCAAAAAAAAATAAAATTCAAATAAAAAATATTTATTTCTCTTAAGAACAGCAAACAACTAAACGGTTGAACGAAACTTCCACTATTTATTCGAAAAATAGATTTTAAATTCAATTACAGCTGTTTCGCTAAAAACTAGCATCGTCAGATTGACATATTGAATTTACATTTTGTTTGTTTGTAGCTAGATACCTGATGCTGATTAGGTAGGTAGTATTATATTCTTAGTGGAAACAGTAAAAGCGCATGCAGTACGGTAGCATGGAAATGTGAATTCGTATTTATGTCAAAATTTCTATATTTAGGTTATGTTGATATTGAAGGCCGGTTTTACAAGCACTAAAACTAATTTAAACAAAATCAAAAATAGAATAGTAGTATAACAACTTAAACTTTTTGAATATTGTAGCCTTAGACAAGGAAAGAGAGAGGACTGCGCATTGGAATCAATTTATGTAACCCATTTACCACCAAACTAATGGCGGACAATATTGACATAGGCGTATCATACGATTTTTCTTATACGATTATTAAATAATCATTTTCATTATTTCGTATTACAAATCTAATTTAAAAAAAGTCTTTAAATATGTACTGCTCCAAAAAAAAACAACAATCATTTTAAAACATATTTATTTAATAAATATTACAATTTTAATCTATTTTATCTATTTTAAATATATGTTTTTGTTCCACGCCACTGCAAAACTATTACATCTATGAGAAAATAATAACAATTAATTGAAAAATAATCTTTAAAACTGAATGAAAACAGTTTTCAAAATGTATGTACTATTAATTTAAGTTATCATACATAACATATGTGATTTAGTTAAACATCTATTACCTGAAAGCTGTAATATTAATAAAAATAAATTTCAAGGAAATAATTTTAAAATACTTTTTACCTATGAAATGAAATTCCTTCCTCTTTTTTAGCACTCTGACTGTTGCACTTATAAACTGCACAATTAACCATTTTGAAATGTCTATTCAGGTAATTAAAAAAGGTGAAAATTAATAAAAAAACTAAAAAAATACAATTCGACGTTCCAAATTTGTTTACCACCAAACGTTTGAAACTTGGCTTCACTCACACGCATAAGGTTTTCATTGCCATGCGCTGTCCTCTCTCTCTTTCCTAGTCTAAGATTGTAGCCTTAGAACAAAAAGAAACAGGAAGGAGTCTGTCATATATTAAATTTAAGAAAAATTTGCGACGGAAGTCGGCCATCTTGAAGCTCCTTGTATGACTCTAACTGAACGGTTGAACTAAGCTTCCACTATTTATTCGAAAAACGTATTTTTTGAATAAATAGTGGAAGTTTAGTTCAGCCTTTCAGTTATTTATAGTTCTTAGAGTCAAAAAAGTATATATTGCCTATGAACAGTGTAGAAGAACCATCGGCAGTACCTGGGGATTGTCACCAAGGGTTACGGAGTGGATTTACTTTGCAAGCATAAGATCTATGCTATCCTACGGCACTATTGCCTGGGGAGTCAAACAAACCAACTGAAAGTCGTTCGCAAACTGGGTCATATATAAAGAACAGCATGCCTTAACAAAACAGGAGGCATGAGAACTACACCAACTAGAGCGATGGAGGTGATTCTTGGTCTCCCCCTATTAATATAAAGTAAACGGCCCTGATGACCATGCTACGGCTCCGTTCTACTGGAACACAACCTGACGTAGAATCTGGTGAATCGAGGCGTAGCTTGTGGCGCGAAGCTATGAACGAAGCTTCCACTGCTACAAGCAAACACATAATCGATTTCACCAAGATATGCCTTTCAGAGGCCCTACAAGGTAATTATTAATGACAACTCTCAAAATGCCTTGGCGACAGGTATTATCTGTATCTTGATTGTAAAAATAAAGAAGTTTCAGAATCTGGAACTCTTCCAGACCCCTAAACTTAAATAAGAAATAGGCAATGAGTTGTAATGACAGTGTAGCTCAGAGTTCACTGCTGACGCCATATCCGCAAGAGATATCACTGGTAAAAATATCCGTATTGTTACAGACAGCAAACAAGTACTTTCAGCCCTGAATAGGCGACAGATTATATCAGGTCTAGATATTAGAATGTCACATGGCCCTTACCAAAGTCTGCAACAACAACGTGGTTACTCTATGCTGGATCAAAGGTTATGGAATCTCATAAGTCAACCTCATAGCTGACTCGTTAGCTAGGAAAACTGTCTCCCAAATGATTTTAGCAGTCTCATCAGCTTGCCAGCATCAACGGAAGTTGACCTCGTAAAGAAACGCTCTCTTGGCGATTCCAAGGGTAGAGGGGATGAAGAAAATGAAATACGTAGCCATTACCAGAAGGGACCTGCGCATCCTCACTGGCTATTGCGTTCATTTGACAAATTCAAGGATAAATGGGACAAAACAAAGGTTGCAGACTATCCAAAGAACTTCTGAGTTATTCGAATAGAGCGACCAGAAAGGACCTGCGCCTGGTCACAGGTATCCTCACTGGCCATTATGTTTTACGAAAACATCTAAACAGGTTGAGTTTATCTGATACCTCACTATGTAGAGGGTGTGAACAAGAAGATAAGGCAGTTGAACACGTCCTCTAACAGAGGATTTTCTATATTCGGCGAGAATTGCCAACTTAGGGGAGCTGTCAATTGGCGACGTTATCACCTACTTTAAACAGGTAGGTTGGTTGACGTGCTAATAGGTAAGCTCAATCTCACGATGGACCAAATGTGGCCTAACTGATGATGAGCGACACACTCTTCAACAATTACAGATACAAATACGGGGAAGGGGGTGTATAAAATGTAAGTCACTAAGCTGAAAGCGAAGGTGGGATTTTAAATAAAGGAATACAAGGTTAATGGAAGAAGGAATAAGTAAGGACTCAGGAGAAAGAGAGCTGGTTTTGATAGTATGTCCAACGGTATGGTTTCCAGGGCCAAACGTCCAAGCGGATTATAGGAGACGGGGTAGTTCAGTCTTTTCCTGAGGTGTTAGTGGGAGATAAAATTCCACACTCCTCTAGAATACGAATTGAACTACCAGCAGATGTCTCTAGACACTGGTTACACTTGAGTATGTTGGCTTCGTAAGAAGTTCTTTAATTTGAAAAAAAAATCCTAAAAACTACCAGTCAATATTTCACTTATTTTCTGTCGCTACTTCCCAACTTTACGGATAATTTTTCGTTGGAAAATTTACAAACGAATAACACGATGTTCTCCAGAGAAGAGATATTATATTATGCAATAAAATATTGCTGTGGAATAAGACAAAAGGCGTTAAAGTTGAATTCTTTTTTTCGTTTTATGAAAAGTTTCAGTGTAGATTTATCGATTGATATCCAAACACAATGGAGTTTAAAGCTCCGATTGATTTATGGTAGCAAAAGCAAACGGTATAAATATCTTTAAACACACTATATTTAGTATGTTTAATTTTATGATATATATTATTTTCGTTTAATTCTTTTTTTCATTTTTCCCCTCCAGGACATCTATTGATAGATAAAGAAATCAATTTATGCATTTTAGTTGTGCCTATGTTCAAACACAGATGGCACTCTCCTTAAAGTAGATAATGTAGTAGATTTTTAACCTAGTGTAGTAGATTTCTATTTAGGATGAAATATCTTAAAATTTTTCTGATTATTTCTTATGTGAAAATTTTATATCTTATTGATACAAGGTGATAGTAAAATCGGAAAATATTTAAAATAACTTTATCTCTAAAATCTTCCTATAATATCTTTAGTCATTATTTATTTTGTCATTAAAGTTTTAGTAGGTTAGTAATACAAGTGCTGATTTTGAGTAATTCAATTCTCATTAAAAAGTCGTTTGAGAAAACGGTGTGTTATGAATAATCTAAATTTGAAGAAAAATCTGTATTACTACAGGGTTAAAAAATGTTTAAATATTTTTAATATATAGTATTAAATAAAGCAAAAACAAACTTAAGACCTCTCTATTTGGCTTGCTTTTATTAATCAGGAGGATATAATTCATAATGTGATGAAAACAACCATAACTCAAGGCAGTAATTAATTAAAAAAGTTTTGCGCGTGATTATAATATGACTCATTCTCTCAGGTCCGTTAGGATTAACTCTAAAAGGGTTTTAATTTATTGCCCTAGTATAAATGTCCATATTTCTATTTTGCAATATCAATTAATTTAACGATTTTATTTTACAAATTACAATTAGCATAACGGTCTCATTTCCATCTTGAAAAATGTTAAATTATAGCCCGCGCAAATAAATGCTGCTCATTAAGAATTCTTTATCGAAAAAAATTTTATTAGCTTTACTTCCCATTTTGTTTTAATATCCCTTATTGTGGGCAACAATAAAATAAAATACACTGGTAGTGCGTCTTTGAAATTCTTGACATTGTTTTTACAGTAACATTTCATTTTGTTTGTTAAAATATATAATATATATTATATACTCAGTGTCCTCATGAGTATATCATAGATCTATTAGCACTTCAGAGGTCTATGGTGTACATGTGTAATTTGTACATTTATAACTTGACAAGGTAAAATATAACATAACCTCAACCTCAACCCATAGCCAATAACCTTGTTTTATTTACATGCACGTGTAGTATAAAGTTTTTATTCTACATTATGGTTTCCAAACGTAAAAAGAAGGTAAGGTGTTTAGTGACAGTATAAGAATATTAAATTAATTGAAATCTTTTTAGTATACGACTGGAGAAGGAGCCCAATTCATTACGAGAAAGTCAGCATTAAAAAAATTACAATTGTCCCTCAATGATTTCAGGAAACTATGTATTTTAAAAGGAATATATCCAAGAGAACCTAGAAATCGCAAAAGAGCGCAGAAGGGAAAAGCAGGCATTAAAACACTATACCATGTAAAAGATATTCAGTTTCTATTACATGAACCAATAGTATGGCGTTTAAGGGATTACAAAATATTTAACAAGAAAGTAGGACGTGCGAGAGCAATTAGAGATTTTGAAAAACTTAACAAATATCTCAATAATCATCCAACACTCAAATTAGATCATATTGTGAAGGAAAGATATCCTACTTTTGTGGATGCCCTTAAGGATTTAGATGACTGTTTAACACTTTGTTTTCTCTTTAGTACATTTCCCTCTCTAGCTCATGTACCTAGGGACCAATCAGCTTTATGCAGAAGGTAAAATACTTGATCATATGGATAAGCACTAATGACATTTACTATAAATACGTACTGATGTGTATTTTAAAATATAATTAATTTTTTATTTTTCTCAGGTTAACTTTAGAATTTCTACATGCAGTTATTGAAGCAAAAGCTTTAAGAAAGGTATTTATTTCAATAAAAGGATTTTATTTCCAAGCAGAAATTAAGGGACAAACAATAACATGGATTACACCTCACCATTTTTCATTTACACCTCAATCAAAAGCTGAAGTTGATTTCAAAGTTATGTCAATATTTGTTGAATTTTATACTGTAATGCTTGGTTTTGTAAATTTTAGACTTTATCATAGTTTAAATTTATATTATCCCCCTAAGTTTTCTGCTATTCAACAGAGTAGTAATGAAAAAATGTTAGTAGATGAAGATATATTTGTATCAGAGAGAGTAGCTGCCTTAAATTTCAATTTATCAAAAACATCCAATGAAGTATTGGATGAAGACCTAGAAATTGATAATTTTAATGTAGATGGAGGTGAAACTAGTGAAGAAAAGCTTGAAGATATACGCAAAGAAGCAGAACAGATTAAAAAACTTAAAACATTATTTAAAGGACTAAAAATATTTCTAAATAGGGAAGTCCCTAGAGAACCACTTGTATTTGTCATAAGGTGTTTTGGTGGTGAAGTTTCCTGGGATAAAACACTTTTTGTTGGATCAACCTTTGGTGAAGATGATGAATCAATCACTCATCAAATTGTTGACCGACCATCAATGGAAAAGCAGTTTATTTCTAGGTAAGAATGTATTAAAAAATTATGTACATATTTTTATTCACTTAACAATTTGTGTAGGTTTTCACAATCTTGAATTATAATTTACCAGCATTTGTGACCAAAACTCAATAAAATGAATATTTTTATTCTCTTAATATAAAATGAAAATGTTAATTATTTCTTTTGTTCAATGTTCTTAGGTACTATGTTCAACCACAATGGGTTTTTGATTCTATAAATGCCCGTAACCTTCTTCCTGTACAGAAATATTTTATGGGAGAAGTTCTTCCACCTCATCTTTCTCCATTTGTTGATAAGGAGAGAGACCAGCAGTACATACCACCAGAAGCAAGAGCTTTATATACTGAAAATGAATTGGAAGAACAGCATAAGATAGATGAAACTGAAAAAGAGGAAAATGATATTGATGAAGAGGAAAGTGAAAGCAATGATGATGATGAGGCTGGTGGTGAAGAGATTAATGATGAAGAAGAAGAACAACCTACCAATTCTAAAGTAAGAACATTATTATATTATTTGAAAAATGCTCATTGATTAAAATATTCATAAGGTTGATTATTATCAGTTAATTATTAAAGGCATATATTAATGATGTTGAATTTTACAGAAATCAAAGTTGTCAGTTAGTACTGGCGAGGTGTACAAAGAAGTGCCTTGGGAGAAAGAACGCCAAGAACGTCAAGAATTCCGTTTGAGGGAAAAAATGGTTAAAAACAAACACCGTAAATTATACAAAAGCATGATGGAAGGAAGGAAAGATAGAGCAAAGGAAATATGGTTGTTACGAAAGAAACGTCGATTACATGACGAGAAAGAAAAAGAAACTAAGAAGAGTGGAAGTAAAATACATAAAGATAAAAGTCCTAAGCAAAAAAAATCTTCAAAAAATCAAGTTAAAACAGCTTGAATTTGTTTCTGTGTTATTAAATTTTTTTTAATAAATAGTTTATTTTACTTACACTAAACACAAAAGTGGTATTCTACCATTATTACTTTGTAAAGTACCCTAGATATATAAATAAATAAATAAATATTAATTCTTATGACATACCTTAATGAAAAATATTGTCACTAAATACAAAAATAGTACATTATGATACATTTTAGATCTAACATAAAATATTGGCTATTATATTGTGACTATAGCTTGAAAGATTTTAGCCTTAGGGCTAATAACATCTAGGCTTTAGTATTGTTATGTCTTATTACTTCCTTGATTTGTCTAGCCTTAACTACTTAATCAACATCTGGTACCTAGCTACAAACAAACAAAATGTAACTTCAATATGTCAATCTGACTATGCTAGTGGAAGTTTTGTTAAAAAATTTTATTTTTTATGTTTTTAGTAAGATGAACTTCCACAAAGTAAAGGTTACCACAATCAATTTGAATTCAACTTCTTTTAACAATTAAACAAACCCATTGTGAATAAACACCTATTTTTAATAAATACCCGCTTTAACAAACTTTTTTTATTGACCGCTATTCCAATACATAATAATCTACAAACAACAGTTGTTATCCACATACAAACATACTCCCACCTAATTTTCTAATGAAAGTTACATAAAAAAACAAGGCAAAATATTGTCAATGATCAATTTATAAATTTAATTTTTAAAGATAACTGGAGTCCAGCCAAGAATAGCTTTTTAGACTCACAACATTTTACAGAACAATCATTTGATAGAATTTCTTCAGTTTTACTAGTACCAAACGCTATACCTACAATTAAAATCGTAAGAATGAAATATGTAAGTAATTATTACATCCACAAATTGCTTTAATAACATTGACCAAATCTATAGTTTTTCTCAAATCTATTTACAGATATTTTACTTAAACATTTCACTAATATATACCTTTTCTATGCAGGTAAGTACTAACGACCCTTATGCTGAAGAGATAATAACTACTAGCAGTGAAACTATTTCACCAGTTCCTGTTCCTGAAACTCTACCATCTACTTCTGAAAGTCCTCGTAGAAAACAACTTATAAAAAGCATCTGTGTAGTATATTTAAAAACAAGAATTTATTATATATGTAAAAGTAAAATAAATAATGTAGAAAAAATTAGACATGTTAACACAAAATTCAATTTAAGGGCCAATAGTGGTAGAATGAAAAATTTTAATAAAAATTGTGTAGTATATAACTGGTTTTATTTCCTTAAATCTAGTACCCCCATTTTAGGCAATTTTATACTATTTTTTTCCTCTTCTTTCCTTATTAAAATGGTTATTTTAATAAATAATGATTAGTGTCCATACTGAATAATAATAGGTATGTTTCAATAAGGACATTATTTTTATACAAATATAGGACGCCACTGTTAAAAAGTAACTTCCGGTAGCCATCTTGGATAACCATCCCGGTCACCTGTCCTTGAACGAGCAATACTTCCTTACTATTTTATGTTCTAAGCAAAACGGTAATATGGTTAGATTAGTCACAGAACACAAATGTAGTAAATGATTTACTGAATTTTGAGAAAAAAACGTTCGTCTGGAAAAACGGCCACCAAAACTGTTGAACTAAATTGACAGGTTCGTGCAATGTTTTTGCGTAAAACAAATCTCAAAAAACATACCTTTTTTAACTTCATGTTTCTTAATGGCATTATCTATACCTTCTTTTGGGGATAAGGTTCTGGCGTTAAAATTCGTTACCATAGATTGTCAAACTTTTTAAAAACATACCATCACTTAAACGCATTACCTTTTTTATTACAACATAAATCTCAACCAAAAAAGCTCATCCCCAAGAGAAAGGTCTAAACTATATTCTGTTAAAATTTCAATACGTAATTTATTGGCTTTCTTTAGATTTGTTGTTTACAAAATGATTCAAATTTTGGGTACAACTCAGGATTGCTACTCGTTTTCAGCTGTCAAACTTTGGACTCCCCTCTTCAGTAATCAAATAAATAGGACTATATTACCTTGGAACTGCTAAATTCATACTTATGTGTATATCTGGTTGCTTAAATAATGCAATCACACAATATTTTTTATAAAAGTAATGATTTGACATTTATGTTACCAAAATATATTTCTTAATTGAATTAAACAAATCAAAGTAATTAATTCACAAAAATTAATTATTTTATATTACTAAATATTGCTTAAATTATTACGTTCTGCGTTTTTAGTGTTTTCTTTTTTTATTTGTCTGAACGCGTATATTACGAATATTAAAACTGTGAGCTAGGTGTCGTTTTCATAAGGGGACGTAGAAAAAAATATTTAGATGAAGCATAGAATGAAAAAAACTTGTACTTTTCATGAAGGAAGTGTGTTATGTTGTTAGCTAAGCACTAAAGCCTTACTTTGTGGAAGTTCATCGTATTGAGAACTAAGCAAACATCTAATAACTTCGATATGCATTTACTTGCTAATTTTTACTAATTAATTGTGGAAGTAGTTGATGTTGCAATTAATTTTCAGGGTTCGAAAGTTTCAGTTACAATTTTAAAGCAAATAATTGTTTAAATATGCAAAGATGTGCATCTTTATTCAAGAAGAACGCCTTACTTGGCATCTAAACTTGGTAAATATAGTATAGATATACTTTTTAAAATTGACTTTTTAAATTAGGTGGAAGAGCATAAATATGTTAATTTTTTTCTGTCAGAAATAATGTACCAGCTGAATCTAGATCGATATCCCTGTTGTCCGAGACTATAATGGAAAATACATATATTATTGTTATAGGTTACATCAAAAATAATTTAATGCAAAAAAATAATAAAAATTTTTTGTACTAACCCTTACTCTGGGGAAGTCCATCTTACTAAGAACAATAATCAACAAAACTTCCACGTCATTGAATTGAAAAAGCTAATGGAAGTTTTGTTCAACCCTTTCGTTGTTTATTGTTCTTATATAAATATAATACAGTTAAAACTCGTAGGGTATGATACTGAATGAAGACTAAGTGCCAATAAAACGATACCAAAACAAAAAATTATTTCACAATTCAATTAATTAATATTATTTAAAAAAAGCTAAATTTTCCCCTATAAAAGTTTTGCTTATTTGCATTTATCACTAAACACAATTAATTCGAGTTTTACGTAAAAAAAATAACTCAGGACTATTCAAACGTTTAATTAAAAAAACATTTTGCTAAAAATAAATTACCTAATAGGTACATTCTATTTAAATGTATGTGTATAATATATACCATTTACAGAAATTATAGTAATAATTTAAAGTTGCTTATTAAATTAAAACAATAAACTTGTTTCTAATGAAGAAGCAGATATTTTGAATGTTTCCAGTTTTTATATCCACGCTATATAAATTATATTTGCTTGATAGAACCGTTGAGTGATAAATTATATCATTCAACGAGAGAACGTTGTAAAAGGGAAAAAAAATGTCTAATAAAAATAAATGTCTTTGAAATATGTAATATTAAAAAAAAGGAATAAAAAATAACTCATCTACATTTTGTTAAGCTATTTATGGATATAATAAAAATAGGGCAAATATAAACAGCAATTTAAAAAATAAAGTAAATTCTAGTTAAAGAAATGGTTATAAAATATCACATTTTAATGTACTTAATGATGTTTCAGTCATCCACCAGTTATACTAAATAAATACCTGCCACTTGCTTTATAAATATTGTTCAATAAAGATATAATTATAATTTGTAATACAATATTAATAATATTTATTAGAATAAATACAATTTTCTATAAGCCCATCTGCATCTTCATTACAAGCATAGTTAACAATTGATCCGCCAGCGTGAAACAAAACATTTGAGTTTAATTCTGGTTTAAAATTACAGTGATCCTTTTATATAAGGATGGTTTAGTAACGTATATACCCGAAATTTTGTTGATATGGGGCGATTTTATTCAAAGAGTAGCAAGACACTTTTAACAAATCTAATAAATTACATTATGGTAATCTTATTATATTAATTTTTGGATTTGAACTTTTTTGCTGCTCCTATATCAACAAATTCGAAATAAAAAGGTAAAATATACCAATATTGGTATACAATGACTAAGGTAACAATTAATTTTCATCATCACTATCCTCCTCCAATTCAGGCATAGGGAATCTAAGAATTGCTGCAATTCCAGTTAACTGTTCCAGTTCTAAAAAAATATATCATGTTGGCGATAAATAAAAAAAATAACAATTATAACTCACAGTATTCAAAAATGTAAATATAATCATTTGGTCAGACTTTGATTTTCACAATTAAAATTTAGAAAATAAAGGAAGTATTTATAGTTAAAACTATCATCTATACTGGCCAATGTAAAAAAAACGAAAAATACTTACAGAAGTTTCATTATAAAAAGTTGTGACAATAACCCTATAAATTATATAAAATTATGTATGCAACATGTTCAAAAAACCACCTGTGTAAACTACCACAACAGATTGCAACTTAATTTGCCGGAAGTCTCGATATAAAGAATACTGTTTAAGATGAATCTTGATTAGATTTGAGCAAACATCAATATGCTTAAAAGACATGGAGGGTGGAAATCCCCCATCATCGCCAAGAGCTAGGTAAAACATTTTATTAAAAATAAACAAGAAATTGTGGAAACAATCTTCAAAATAGAGAAAAAGCAGGTTATCTTTAAAATAGCATTTAAGAATTTAAACAAAGTTATAAATATTAGTATGCAACATATCTAACAGTGGCTAAAAAAATATGATTCTCTAATTGCTCCAATATTAATACTTATATTAACCAATAATAACTTGTTTTTATTGTTTATTGTTCAAATAAAGTTCAAACTAACTTTTAATTGTTCACCTTTATATTATTTTAATAAACTATATTTGATATTAAATTAGACAGTTTTGAATTAGAACAGATTATTAAAAGAGGCTGATATTGTTTATTAAGTGTTTGAATGAAAAATGCACACTCTATGGCTTAAAAGCTAATTTTTATTTTGTATTGTATTAAACTTTTCATTCTTCTTATTCTAATGTATTTGTTTTAATGAAGTTATAAGTAAAAAAAGTACATCCAGTATCAATTTAGTAGTTACATTTTTCCTTTTCAATTTAGTACACTTTTCTGTTGCTCAGGAAGCGCTGCAGTCCGCGACTAATAAGAAATTCCGTGGTTAACATTTGTCAAAAAACTTAAGTTTGAAAATTTAAAAATGATTTCAATTGGAGATTCTTCAAATAAACTTTTAATAGTTTATTTGCTGGACAAATCGGAAGAAATAGCTATCAAATAAATATTAGTTTTACTCATTACAGTTCAATAAAACGACATTTTTACTTTTTTGTCATAGGTGCGAAAGTAAGCTTTTATTTAGTACCTAGCAACCGATCATCTGCCATGTCTCACTTTTAGTTTCACTTCTGTCATCAAGACAGTTACATTTTCATACAGGGGACAATAAAAAAGTGATTTATTGCCAGCAGTTTAAAATTTTTATACTTACGTTCTCCAGAAACATGAAGACTTGAAAATATTCTTACATCTCCTCCAGATTCTCTTACAGAATCAACTAAATTCACATATTCCTTGCGTAACTTAACATCTTGGCATCTATAAAAAAATAAATTTTTTTTAAATACAAAATGGAATTTTTGAGTTATTTACCTAAATAAGTTATCTGAAATGAGCAATGTTTCAACAGCTTGTTCGGCATTGGCAGCTTCCACATGTTTTTTACCATAAAAGGCCTTTGAGGGTTCACATTGCATCATCATATAAAAACTTTCTAAAATTTTGACTTCACCTGCAGCTTTTGTATCTGATATTTTATTAACTACTGATGGATCTTGAAGAACTTCTACAAAAATACATTATCTTAAACATGTTTTTTCAAAATAAATTAAACATTATTACCCTGTAAAGAGTGTTTGAAGCCAGATGAAGAATATACCAACATAAATTTTGATTTGTTTTCTAATAGAACCTTATTGTCTGTTTTTACTGCTGTTTGAAACAAGTACTCATAAAATTGATCCTTCACAAATCCAGGTGATGCTACCAGTATACATTTAACAATGTCAAAATTGATGTGTCTAAGGATGGCTTGCATTACATTATCATAAAATTTTGCTAAACCCTAAAATATTTAAATACAATTTTAATATACTCATAATAAAATATTTACCATTTAAATGACTTTTTAGAAGCATTTTTTAATTCTATTTTCAATTTTATAAAATATTTTAATAAAATTTAAAATAAAATTTTAACAAAATATGAATAGTAATAAAACAAACAATAATTTTAATGATGGACGTCATTTGTAATCACAAATAGCAATGATTTAGAATTTTTATACTGTAACAAAACAAATTACCAAGGATGATATTACAAGATTTTAAACAATTTTTTTTAGTGCTGAATGCAATATGAGACATCAACAATGTCATAGAAATAGCAATTCTGAAGGATAAGCCTTCCATAATATTCATCCAAGTATATTTTTAACCATTAAAAATGAACACAACTTTATTATTAATTCTACAAATAGATAAAATAATTGTACCTTCTCATGTTGCTGCACAAAACCTTTTCGCTTTCTAGGAATGTTCACATCTATTTTTGCTCTCACCAGAGTCATACTAGAGGTAATCAGACAAATATGTGCAAGACCTTCCTGCATAATGACAGCAGCCACATCTGCACTTTTTGTTGGATCACATGCCATATCAATACGCTCAAGAGATACAGAATCCCACTCATGTTTTCTAAGTGAAAATTTTCTGTTGAGTTCTAGATCTAGTGTATGATAAGCTCCTAACTAAAAAGGTAAATAAAACATTTATATTAGGTAATAATATATTATAATGTTGTTGTTACTTACTTTTACATACTGATTTTCTTCAATATTTCTTCCTTTCAAACGTAACATACATGCTTGTGTGTCAAAATCTATATTCTCTACTGAAATGGTCAATGTTGTTCTTACTCTGTTGGAAGATGAAGAACCCGTTGAAGATTCAGTTTGTACCTTTCTAATTGTAGTGCTTTTCACCGAATCTCCTTCTGCAATGAGATTGTAAGCATGCCACATATCTTCAGATTCTTCTGGGATGAGTACAACCATACTAAAAGTAATTTTGATAAAAATCCGTAGTGTACTAAACAATCTTTTTCTACTATAAAAATGAGTAAATTAAAAGATTGGAATAATTAATAGCATTTAGATGTGAAAAGTGAATTGAATTGGTTTATGATATGTTAGAGACATTAGACATATTATAATGGCAATCTCTAGAATCATACTTAAAAACATTTTTTTATACCACATTTGAATCTGACAGTTCTTATTATTAACCATATGGAAAACATTTTCAATTTTCAGCAGGTGTTTTACTACATGTGACATAACCTTTAAGATTTTTTATATTGTACTTACCCCTCCCCATTTTTATCAATATCTTGACTAACTAATTTCATATTGAAACTGTTTTAGGCATAATCATAATTGCTTTTACTATAATAAATTTATTTATAGAGAACATAATTTGTTGATAAAACCTTTGAAAGCTGTTCATGACACACACAAATTTGACAATTTGACACAATTACTTGCTGCCAACATAGGCAACTACATTTTTAAATTTTGATGCCAAACTAAAAAAAATATAAAATATGATCAAATAATAAATAAATTTCACAGACAGAGGAAAAATATTTCTTATATAGTGAGTAGGTATTACACAATTAATAGTCTATTTCACAACATACTGTAAAATAAATGTTTCATATAATTTTTTCATTATCATTACTATAATTCACAGGATTACAGCGATGAGCGATAATTACTTCAAGGCTCTAATTATCTTTCTATAGTTACATGTTTTTACAAGGACAAAAAAATTATTATGATAGTTATGACTATGATAGTTTATCAAAATAGCTGTCATTGAAATAAAAAAGGTCATTTTTTAAATAAAGGTGACAGTTTTGTTGAAAAGTATCGTTTTTTAACGTTCTTTGATAGGGAGTCAGAGCAACTCCTAGGAATTTAAGCCGTGTGTAGAACAATGCTAAGCATTGTTATCACTTTCCGATTTGACCATTATTTTGATACTTCAAAGGGCACTGTCCAGTGAGAAGACCTACTACGGTCAATTTTATATATTAACCCATCTGTCTACCACACCAGCATGCATGGAGGTAAGTAACACGCGTTATCGTCGTTCGGGAATCCGTTCGGATTTTTGAATGTAACACGCGGGATGGCCAAAAGGCTGGCGATATCGAATGCTACTTTGGAAGAATTTGTTGACAAATTCAAAAACATACTTTTAAAGAATTTAGAACGCGATCCACAACACTTTCAACCGGCTGTAGAAGCATTAATGAAAAATTTTTACACAAATGCTAAAACACCCCTCCAACTTTTAAGTTTATTGCATACTTCTTGAATGTGAATGAATAAGCGAAAGAAATTTGGTGGAGATTTGATTTGAATACGAGGGTTGAAAGATAAATAGAAGAGCCCAGATTTAGGATTTGATATCCTCTACAGGGCTGGGGTGGCGTATTTGTGTGGAAGTCGTATTGCCCTGGGTGGTTTGAGTGGGGTTGAGGGGTAGATAGATAATGGCTCGGTGTGGTGAGAAGTGGCAGAAGAGTGCCGGTGAGTGTGAGTGTAGCGAGGCGGGGGTTTGGCTTATTGACTCGGAGAACTCGCAGAGAACGGGCTCAAATCGCTGGGGGGGCGGCGGCGATGGGGCATCGTGGGGAGTCGGGTACAGAGCTGTGGCTGTATTGTTCCCTTCTTGTCAGCCATTCGGTAAGTGTTATAGGGAAACCACAGAAAACCTATAACCTGACAGAGCGCCGGGGAGGAGTTTGCGGGGTATTCGAGGAATTAAGAAGATTCCTCGAAGGAGTTACCCGGGATATGTTGAGTGAAAGATAGAGATATTATTGTATCCCCCGGGAGCGGGGGATGGTGTTGTTGGGTGGTCCCCGGAGTGGGTTTTAGCGAATCGCTAGGGGAGATGTGTCGAGGAATGCTTCGTATTCCTCGGGGGGCTGCTTGAAGTAAGCGGAGTGGGAGATAGGGGATTTTTTTCTTTGGTTTTCGAGAGCGGCGATTGATTTGCCATGGAAGTTTTAGGGTGTTTTTTGCTTGGGTGTTGTCGGAGAGTAGGGTGCGCTGGACGTAGCGCGATTGGAGATTTTGGAATCGTTCAAGAACGGGGGTGATGTTCGTGTTTTGGTAGACTACAATGCTGGGTGTGAGACGGTTTTGATATTTGCAATATCGGAGGATGGCTCGTTCACAAGACTGGATGGTGCTTGTGATGCTAGTGGAGGCGGTGCTATATAGAATTGCTTTGTAGTCAAGGAGTGGGCGAATAAAAGTTTTGTAGGTGTGCAGAAGAGTGGAGGGGTGGGTTCTGCCGAATTTTCCTCCTAATGCCTTAATGAGATTGGCTCGTCTCCGGACTGAGTCCAAGGTGGACTTTACGTCAGCCGTCCAACAGAGGGTGTGAGTGTATCTCACCCCCAGGTAGACGGCCTCGTTTCGGAGGACGAGCCTCTCTCCGTAGAGCATTATTCCGAAGTTTCCGGGGAGAAGTTTTTGTTTGAAGGTGTCGGGGTGTTTGAAGAAGATGAGTTGAGACTTTGTTGAATTAAGGGTGACCCTCCATTTGCGACACCAATTAGAAAAGATATTAAGATAGTCTTGAAGGCGGGTTTGGAGGCAATCTCGGTTGGGGGCGGAGGAGAAGATTGCCGTGTCCTCAGCATAGAGCTGGATGTGGGTATGGGGATTCCTTGGGATGGAAACGTCGTGGGTATAGATGAGGTAAAGAAGTGGGGCAAGGATGGAACCTTGTGGAACTCCGGCAAGGGGGGTGAAGGGCTGGGAGAGGGAACTACCAGATCTGACTCTGATAGTGCGATTGGTTAGGTATGAGTAAATGAGTTTGACAAAAGGAGTAGGAAGGCGGATTCTCATGAGCTTTCTAACGAGTCCAGCGTGCCAGACTTGATCGAAAGCCTTCTGGACATCCAGGAATATTGCGGTGTTGCAGAGGCGGTTGTTTTGGGATCTGGATATGATGGTTTGAAAGTTAACCAAGGGAGTGAGGGTAGAATGCTCTGTCCTGAAGCCTGATTGAAATTGGGGGATGATATTGTTTGTATCACAGAAGTTCCAGAGTCGGTCCTTGAGGAGTCTCTCAAGGGCTTTCCCCAGAACGCTGATGAGGGAGATAGGTCTGTATGACTCAGGCAGAGTAGGGTATTTTCCGGGCTTAGGAATCATGACAGTGTTGGCTGTCTTCCAACATTTGGGGAAATAAGAGAATTTGAGGCAATCGTTGAAAAGATTTTGAAGGACCGGGAAGAAAGCTTATGGGAGATTTTTAAGGGATTGTCGAGAAATTGCGTCGGGGCCAGGAGCTGTGTTTTTTCCAGTTCGGCAGGAGTATTTTATGTCATCAATGGAAAATGGAGAATGAAGAGGAATCTCTTCATCGAGGGGGGTGATGACATGTGGGCTGTGGGTTATGTTTCGGGTAAGGAGGTCGGTCTGAGCAGTGGAAAATTTACGAAATAGTGGATTATTTGGAGATATAAAAGTGTTTTGGAGGTTCTCCTTGAAGATTTCTACTTTTTGCTCAGGTGTATGAAATAGTTGACCTCGGACAGATAAATGAGTGTTTGTTTTTTTCTTTTTTCTTACTAGGGAATTGAATTTTTGCCAAAACAAGTGTCCCTTCCTGTAGTCCAGGTCCGCAGTGGTATTTCTCCACTGCGTTTGCTTGAAGTTGTTAATTTCAAGCCTGACAGTGGCGTTCAGTCGGTTCCACTGTGTTTTGACGTTGGGATCTCTTGTCCGAAGAAAGAGGCGATAAAGTTGTCGTTTTTGACGGATTTTTTGGACGATATTGTTTGGGAGGGCGTGAAAGTCGCATCTGACTGTAGTGAGTGGGACGGCGTTGCTTTGAGCATCGATTATCAGAGATTGTAAGTTTTGGGCTTGCATGTCGATGTCTTCAGTGGATTGACATGTCTGATTGTCTGGAAGAGAGGTTAAAATGTGGTGTTGGAACAGTTGCCAATCAGCTTTTTTGAAATTTTGAAAAGTGCGAGTTGTTGGCGGTGGTTTGATTGGATCGAACAGTGAAGTTTTGACCAATAGAGGGAGGTGGTCGGAGGTGATTGTTGTTCCAATGTAGCATTCAATGTCGAAGTGAAATATTAGGTTTGCAGAGCATATTATGTGGTCTACAATTGATGAGCCGAGGTGTCCAAAGTAAGTGGGGAGGGGGTTTCTGATTCTAATCAGGGGGAGGGCGAGTAGTTCCCTGACTAGGAGAGTGCCGGCTGGATTATCACAGGTGTCCCCGAACATGTTATGGCGGGCGTTGAAATCGCCCAAGATGACGGAATTGCGGATTGTAGAGACATATTGAAGGAGTTGAGTAGAGAGAGGCTGAAATGGGTGTTTGTAGTACACAAAGAAGTTGAATGAAGTATTATTCGATGTGACTTGGATGCCGAAGCAGTCCAGGTCGGAGAGGGGGGCTGGTAGTGTTAGAGTAGTGGTAGCAATTCCGTTACGGACAAGGAAACCGATACCTATAGAGGATTGGTCCCTGTTTCTATGAAAAGTTTGATAACCGGAAAAACTGGGCGGGACTTTGCTTAGGGTATCGGTGAGACCGATAATTTGGATATTATCTTGAAAAAGGCTATGCTTGAGAGCATTCCTTTTTCGATTGAGTCCCTGGCAGTTGATAGTGCCTAGGACTAGGTCAATCAAAATCTAGGGAGATGGGTGATAGTCTATTCTCTCCTGGGAACAGGAGAGAATGTGAAGTGGGCTTGGTTGCCCGATTGTAGAAATGTGCAGTTAATGCCGTATGTGACAGGCAATAACCGGTTTAGAGTTTGGGCGACAATGTCGCGAGAGTGGGGGACGGCGTTCAGCAGAGCAGTGGTTAAGACTTCGATGGGTTTGGGGGTGGAACTCAAGGAGTTTCTTGGGGCGAGGTAGGGTAATGGGTGCGGTTTTTTGTGGGAGGATTGGGGGTTCTGTGCGTTTAGGGCATCTGGGATTGAAGGCAGGATGAGGGCCTTTGCAGTTTGGGCGGGAAGGGATTGGGTCTTTTTACAGGACTCAGCCTTGTGGCCTGGATCGCCACAGATGGGGCAGGTGGGGGCTTTGGATCTGCACTCGGCAGACAAATGTCCTAGTTCGGTGCACTTTGTGCAATACTTGCGTATTGCAGGGAGTGCGTTTGAGTTGGAGGCCTCACAGGGATGAATGAGGCCATGGAATTGTATGCCTTGAGTTAAGGCGCGGTGGAAGTGAGATTCATTTGAAGTGATGATTCTCATCATGGAGGTGGGGAGATCGTTGGCTCTGGAGATGATTCTCCAGCAACGGATGTGGTCGACCTGGGATTCAGTCAAGATGGCTGAAAACTCTTGTTCTGTGATATCTTTGTCTACATTTCTGCAGACAAAAGATAGATTTGGCTTTTTGGAATTGGGTTTAGAAGTGGTCCTGGGGCTGGAATTTAGGGGGATGCAGCAGAAGGCGGCATCTCCGGAGAAACGGCGGATTTTAGCTTCGAGCTCCGTCGGCTCGATTTGGGAAGTGGTTTTGAGGAGGGCAGTTTTGTTGAAGCGGTAGTTCAACGATTTAATTTGGCCGTTAAGGATTTCGTACGTGTTCAGAAAATTGAACAAAAGTTTTTGGCTGGCTAGGTTGTTAGGGATTTGTCTAAGGTTAAAGGTTTTGACGGGTTGAGATGGGTTGGGTTGTGTTGTTTGGGTGGTTGGGGTTTTGGGTCTGGAGGTGCTAGGAGTTTGGGTATTAGGTTGGGTGGTTGGTGGTTGTTGGGTTTGGTTTTGGGGTGGGATGGATGCGTGTGTTCTGCGGGAGTGATCGGAGAATCCTGAAGGGCTCCGATCACGGAGGGAGGAGTACCGGTTCCTTACGGAAGCGGCATAGGAATAGGTGGGGGAAGTGGAACGGGAGTTGCGGGTTGCGAGAGCTTGTTTTAGCTCTAAGTTTTCGGCCTGGTTGGCGGACATTTTTTGGTTAACTTCATTGAGTTGTCTGGTGAGATCTAGGATCATGTAGTTTGAGAAGCTGACGTTGGGTTCGTCATGGGAGGATGGGGGTGGGCTTGCTGAGTTTGTGTTGGCGGTGCTGGTGAGAGGAGATGAAGAGGATGGGGGGCAGTCATCGGAGGGGACGGGGATCAGTTTAGATTTGGTTGAGCGGGTTTGGATTGGGGATGTCCTGGAGTTGGAGGACATTTGAAAATCGGGGAAAAAAAGGTTGGTGTTTTGGGAAGGGTTGGGGGTTTCTGCCGAGGAGTTGAGGACTCCCCGGCTGGTGGAGGGTGTTGTTGGGTCCATGTGGGTGTGTTTCTGTGCTTTAGGAATGGTATTTATAGGTTATTTGTGGTTTTTGTGGGATTTGTAAAAAATTGGTGGAGGAGCTTTGGTGGATGCGCCGGGTTAGGCGAGCACGGTAGGAGCGTGAAGGGTTAGATGAATATCGGAGATTTGCTTGGATTTAGTTAATAGAAGTGTTAATTCGACCGAATCAACAATAAAATTGGTAGGTTGTTCGGGTAGGAGATGAGTTATAGGCAAAAATGTGGGTTTCTTACCTGTATTCACTTACAACACACGGTTTTAGATCGCGATTCGCGCACTATTATCTGTTGTGGCTACTATTCGCAGTTCGGCAGCTAAACTAGGTGGTGTGACGGGTAATAAATCCGTCAGGGACCACTATGCGTTCAACAACTTTGCTACGTTAGATACACAGCAGAAACGGGGGCATACTTCTTTTAAATGCACCGAATATAAAGCAAATCGTTCTTAAACAACTAGAAAGGGAAATAAGATATCAGTGCAACTCACAGCAATAGCAAGATGACATTCAAAATATTCAGGTATGGCTAATAAATATACCAAAAGATATAAGCTATATAACTAATTTTTATTATATCTAGGAAAAAGAAGATTTCAAGGAGGTAAAAGTAAATGGGGGAAGAAAAAGCCAGTTGCACCCCATTTGCTTAGTAAATGTGTGGAAAAGAATGCTTGGCCTCGGCTACGCCTCGGCCGCAAATTTCAGATTCGGCCAAAAAAGATCATACGGCTGAGGTGCACACAAAATTTTTTAAGCGAGTGTCTCATCAAATAGGTAACAACTTTTTTTTACAATTTTGTTTCTAAACAGAGACGAAACTGGAAGATTAGATTCAAATTTTTATTAACCAAATGAAAAGTGTATTATTAAGTAACAAAGATGTGTACAGAATTACTTACAGTAAGTATGATAAACAGAAGTTGGGTCATAACGAAGTTAATAAATTAGGGCATTATTTACTATTAATTGTTATGTTAAATGTACATTTACTACATTTTGAAAATGTAATACCACTTTTAGACATGACATTGTTAACAAACATTTCATTTTCTTGATTTTCCGTAACAATGGTTCTTGCTGGAAAGCTGCTTACTGAAGTACCATTTAATTCTGAAGGCTCTGAAGTCCACAACCTATGAGTCAAAAATAGCTTGGAATTGTAAACAATCCCTTAAACAACTGGCTAGTCGCAACAAATTAACGTTGCTATAGGTGCCAGGGCATAAAGGAATTGTCGGAAATGAGATTGCCGATAGTCTCGCAAAGGAAGGAGCTTGTGCTCCTTTTATCGGACCTGAACCATTTTGTGGCATATCAAAAAGCCGCATAATGGAAGAAGTTCGAAAATATGAAAAGGAACTCAGTGCAGCCTACTGGAAAAATGTTCCAGGCCAAAGACAGACAAAAAGGTTATTACGACCCTCTGCCCGCTACGCGAAATTACTCTTAGAGCTTCAGAAATCTGATCTCAGAGTAATCACAGGAATTCTCACTGGACACTGCTCACTCAGATACCATCTCTGCAAAATGGGCATATTGGACAGTGGGACATGCAGATTCTGCGATGAGGCAGATGAGACGTCAGAACATATTATCTGCAATTGCAGAGTAATTGTTCGGCAACGCCATAAATATCTGGAACAGGTATTCCTTGATCCTGATCAGATTAAAAACCTAGCTCCAAAACGGATAATGGACTTTCTTAGAAGCCTAGACCTTTTGGACTAAAATATAGATGTAGGGTATACACAAAAGATCTTATAGGTCGCAGTGTAGTAAGGTCAACTGGGCCAATCGACCCCTTCTGCAATCTACAATCTACCATTTAATTCAATTTCTTTGGAATTATTTTAAACAGAAGAACGCATACCTGAAGTACCTTCTCCTCCTGCAAGAATTCTATTTGAAATTTCCTTCTTTCTTGAAATGGAATCTTCAATGTAGCCTTCTGCTACAGAGTTAGACTTCCAACCTCCGTGGCTTTTTAACATTAAAATATCAGCCCCTGTTTCAACCAAGAGAGAGGCTGAACTTCTTCTAAAAGAATGACCCGTATACTTATTAGCATTTGGTAATTGTAGATACTGTGCAATAAGTGATGGTATTTTTCCAAAGGTATGAACACCAACAACTTGTGTAGAACATTTTCCTTGGCGATAATTTATAAAAAACGTTTGATGACGTACATTGAAAGGTCGTAAATTTAAGTATTTTCGAATCAGCTGTAGGGCACTTATATTTTCAATTATTTCATCAGTTATTGTAAATACTCGTTTTTTACCGGTTTTTGTCTCCGGGACTGTGATTACTAACACGTGTCCTTTGTCTTGAATATCATTTATAGACAACTGCCTTAGTTCATTTCGCCTACAAGCACCAGTCAATCCAATTATCAAGCAAACCTAAAAATATTACAATATAGTTATAAGAACAATGAACTTTAAAAATATTGTGTTTTATTACCTTCCACATTAAGTAGTTCTTATCTGGAGCTTCTGTTAAGAATTTATTGATATCCTCTCTTGTAGAAACTGCCGACTTTTTCGCTTCGTAACCCACATTTTGCTTTTTCAAAAAAACATTCAGTTTTGAAAACTTGCTGATATCAATGTTATTTTTGACCATAATTGTTGATTTTAACATCGAATATACGGACCATAATGTTGATGATTTTGAAACCTTGGTCTTTTCCAGAAAAAATGCGAGAAGTACTTCTTCTTTATGATTACTATTATACACGAGGCAGATGAGCATAAGGATTACATTGATCTTGGAGCTGTTGATGATCCACAACTACAGGACCTTAAAATAAGCAGTAAGTGCTAACTAGATGCGTAAAATCAAATGGTTTACTGTTAATTTAATTAAATGTTTCCTATTTTTTTTAGATTTAGACCAGAACAAAAAAATTGAAATACTGGAAGGTAAATGTGTTCTAGAATGTGAACTCATGAAAAAAGAGTCTGATGCCAAAATTAAAAAACTAGAAGAATCAAAAGTAACTATTGAAGGTATAACTGAGTGTAATAAAATAAGAAAAGAAATTTTATTATTAGAAAAACATATTTTATTACAGAAAGTGAAGGCCATATCAAAAGATAATTAAGTTTTTTTTTATTTACAGTGTGTCATTTTAATCAAACCACCAAGATATATCAAAAACTATCAACCTTGAAAGAAATGTTTCTAGTAAATATTTTAATTTATAGGGTTTCCATGTAAACAAAATCCATCTGGACCCTGAATAGCTTTAATTCCCAAGGATAAGGCCAATGCCGTCTCTGCACTTTACAACTTTGATCTGTAACTTGTTTTCGTGGGTAATTTTCAAGATATTTGGGTGGTTCGATTAATATGCCAGGAAGATAGAAACACTAAAGTTTAGTTTACTATAGTATTAATATTAAGGTGTATTTCTACTGCTCAACACAAACTGTTTTGTACCCAATACTTGGTAAATTTAATAAAAAAGAAAAACTTTATAATGTATATTATTTCTAATTAAAAAATTCAAAAATGTGACTTTAACAAAGAAATGGTAGATACAAGATATCTAACAGCCTCTTAAGAATAAAAACTACAGAACCATTCAGGCTGATTCCAGTAACTTTTAACAACAGTTAATTACAAAATATAAACTTAAACCATACTAAACAGTGTGTAGAATAAATGTTATGTCTGTGCCTCGCTTCCATACAAATTTGGTCCAAAATTACAGGAAGTACCTTGTAAATTATTGTTCAGAGTTCATTAAAGTAATTTATTAACTGATGTCTCACAACATTGTTGATATTTTGTATGTAGTGAAAATTCATGTATGGCTGAACATCTACATTGCCAACTATGTTAACTGCTATTTCTTCTTCGTCATTGTTTGGATGATCTGGCTCAGTTAAGAGTTTAGCAATATTTTCCAAAACTGCTGTGGCAATCACAACAGCCTCAACTTTTTCTACTTTTAATCTTATTCCAAAGGCAAGGATGGGAAATCTTCTTTTCCACTGCCTAAATTTTCTTTCTATACAATTTCTAGTCCTGATCTGAGATTCATTAAAAAGTTGTTCTTGCCCAGTCACAGGGTTAGCAAGGGGTGTTATCAGGTAGTTTTTGATTGGGTACCCACTATCACCTACTAAAACATATTCTTCAAAGTCTCCTCTTTCGAATCTAGCTCTGATAATTGAATTAGCGAATATGTGTGAGTTATGGCTGGAACCAGGCCAGCGGCACAACACATCCTGAAACATGCATTTCGACTCACATATGGCTTGAACATTGAAGGAAAAAATCCTTTCCTGTTCCTAAAAATTTCTGCATTATTTCCTCCTGGTGATAATATTTTGACATGGGTGTAGTCAATAGCTCCAATACACTTGGGAAATCGTGCCACATAATAAACGTTTTGAGAGGTACTTCGTAGTTCAGGATGTGTTTCAGGCATTTTAATACTATACTGATTATAAAGACCCGCAATAGCCCTTGTTACCTTCCAAACAATGCGACTTGCTGTTCCGCGCGTGGTCTAGGACTGGAATGCCTCTAGCGGCTAAACAACGCTCCACAGACACCGCGTTATGGACAGGGCCGTTGTCCTGGTGCAAGATCCACGATTTGTTTTTCCACAACTCCGGCCGTTTCTTACGAACTCGCTCTCGCAGCGTTGCCAAAACTTTTAAATAGTAAGTATTGTAACGACAATGTCGTTATATGTACAAACGAGTTAACTGGAAAAGAAATTATGAGAAGATACGACGAACAGTTGAAATACCGGCAGAAAGATGGCAGTTTTATATGCTACCGACTCGGTATGAATGATTCGATACATAGGTCAACGCAGGCAAAGCAATCGGCAGAGTTACTCCGACATGCAAGTAAGTCGTATCGACTAGCGCTCGCAAACAGGAACTCTCACTGGTGGTGGAACACCAATTTCGACCTACCTTAGACAGGTATTGACTGTCTAGTTTCCTCGACGGGGTCTTAGACGAGTATTGATCGTCGACGACATCGCTCCCTACCTGGTGAAGGGTATTGACCTTCACCGTTACCCGATCGGAAGGAGTACTGATCCTCTCCGATTTATCCGTATACCGGGTCCACGGGAGTATTGATCTCGTGTGACTTATCTAAACCCTGTAAAGGATATTGCCCTTTACAACACGATATTTCTCCGGAGTATTGATCCGGAGGGATAACCCCCATACATAAATACCTTTACGTCGATTGTATATATGCTAACCATTTATTACAGAATCAACGGATGTCCATACGGCCAATGACGGGAGATGGTTTCGGCTGGTAAAAGAAGACTCTCGAAGATATTATATATATGTATGTCACCTACGCCATTGCCCTTAGGTGTACAATTCTTTTTAGCTTAGTAATCATATATTATTTTATTGGTGTTTTATATATTGCTGATGTTTTGTTTATAGTTACGTTTCCTTTATTTTAAAAATTGTAATTTAGATTTAGTTTAGAACTTGTAATCATTTAAGTCAGTTGTTTTAGTCTAATAAAGTTTTTTTTAAAAAGACATTTTCCGAGTAAAATTCTATATTTGGCGCAGTCAGTAGGATAATCAAACGAAGTGTTAATGAAAATAACAGTCGGTTCGTGTTAACGATTTATTGATTATTCGAATCAAGTGAAATTCCTGAACTTTTGGTTGGGTGAATTGAGTAACTCAACTCGAAGATTTTCCTAGTGCTAGAAGCAGAAGGCCAAGCGGAAATTGGTGTTCCTGACGACCGAGCCCATGGAAAGGACATTCAGAAGTATTTTACTGTAAGTGTTTAATGTCATATAGAGAAACTTTACCTATAATTTATTCAGATAGTTCTGATAGTTCTGATTTAAATTCTGATTCAGGTTCTGACGGAACTTTTCTTATAATAAAAAACATAAATTATTTTCTCGAAAAAATCTAAATTTTAATTCAAATAACAAAATGGCTACTCCTCAAGTACCTATCTTGAAAAAAGAATTTTTAGACATGATACCTGAGTTTTATGGTGATAATGCACTGCTTCCAAGATTTTTGGAAATCTCAGAAAAATTAGTTAACAAATTTTACAATAAACACGATGTAGGAGACTTTCAGAATGAATATCTGATGTCTAGTATATTAGCAAAAATTAAAGGCGAAGCCGCACTTAATATTTCTTCATGTAATATTAAAACGTGGGAAGATTTAAAAGAGTCCTTACTAAATACTTATGCAGATAAGCGTGATATGTACACTTTAAATTTAGAATTAGCAGATTTAAAACAGGGAAACGAATCTCCTTATGAATTTTATAATAAAATACAAAAGCTTTTAAATCTACAAATATCATATTTAATGACACATTCAAATACAACTAGTGAACATAATATTTTAAGTAATTATTTTAGAAAATTAGCTTTAAGAGTTTTGTTGAGAGGACTAAAAGAACCATTAGGTACTCTAATGAGAACTAAAAATCCTGAAAATTTAAATGTAGCATTAAGTATCCTTACTAATGATTTTCAAATAAATTTAAGTCAAGATAATTTTTCAAAAAATAGGCATAATAATACACAAAATAAAAATAAAAATTTCTATCAGAATAATTCTAGGGTTTCACAACCAAAAACATTTTATAATCAAGGACCATCTACTAATTTTATTTCACAAAGTCAACCTATTGTAACAAATTCGCAAAATTCAATTAGAAATGTGCCTAATCAAAATAATACAACTAATCTTAGTCGTAATAATACAAATGTTTTTAAACCAGGTCAAAATTATCGTTTACAGAGACCAACACCAATGAGTGTTAGTACCTCGAATACTTTTAGACCTCGACAAAATATTCAAAATCAACGTTACTCACAAAAAAGAAATAATAAAATAAAAAATTTTATTTCTGATGAATGATATAACCTCAATGATAACGACTGCAATAATGAAAACTCAGATAGTTTTTTAGATATAACAGCCTCGGAACCTCAAGAGAGAGAGTAGAATTATTAAATTTAACCGATTCTCTAAGCGAATTACCGTACATAGTTTTTCCTGAATATAATCTAAAAGTTTTAATCGATACTGGTAGCACAAGATCTTTTGTTATACCAGAAATCGCAGAAAAATTCTTTAAAAAATCTTTTACTTGTAAACCATTTGAAGTTACTTCTGCTCTTGGTACATCTAGGCAAAACTATTGTACGATGATTCCAACTTCTCAAATATTTAATTTAAAGAAACAATTTAACTTAGAATATTGCATTTTTAAATTCCACAGTCAGTTTGACTGTTTGTTAGGATTAGATAATTTAAAAAAATTAAAAGCTATTATCGATTTGGATAATAATTGTCTAGTGACACCTAATAGCCGTATTAAGTTAAACTATTTTTAATATAAAAAGCGGGAGCATGAATTGCACAGTAGTGTCACCCCGTTGTGAACAAGTAGTTAATATAAATATAGAAAATGTAGCTAATGGTGATGTTATTATTCCGTACACACAAATAGGAAAATTAGAAATTCCAGAATGTGTGGTAAAAGTAGAAAATCATAAAGCTGTTTGTACGATTCTTAATCCCACAGAATCATATTTTAAAGTAAATTTAAATTGTAATATAAAAGTTGAACCATTCGATGAATACGAATATACTTCAACTCCTAATTTAAATACAATGTTTACCGAAAAATTTAAGTTTGATATTTCTAAAGTGCGGACAGAGCATATGAACTCTGAAGAAAGTGAATCTATTTTAAAATTAGTTAAAGAATATACAGACATATTTCATGTTGAGGGTAATCAATTAACTTTTACGAATAAAATTAAGCATCACATCAAAACAGTTAACGAAATACCGATATATTCAAAATCATATAGGTACCCCGAAGTTTATCGACAAGAGGTACAAAATCAAATAAAAAATATGTTAGATCAAAATATAATTAGACCATCTAATTCTCCATGGTCAAGTAATATATGGATAGTTCCAAAAAAATTAGATTCGTCCCAAAAACCAAAATTTCGAATAGTGATTGATTATCGCAAATTAAATGCAATTACAATTGGAGATCGATATCCACTTCCTGAAATCACAACAATACTAGACAAACTAGGTCGTTGTCAGTATTTTTCAACGTTAGATCTCGCCTCTGGATTTCATCAGATCGAGATGGCTGAAGAAGATATCGCAAAAACAGCCTTCAGTACCGAACATGGAAAATACGAATTTTTACGTATGCCATTCGGTCTGAAAAATAGTCCATCCACGTTTCAACGTGTAATGGACAATATTCTGAGAGGTATTCAAAACGAAAAGTGTTTGGTATACCTCGACGATATTATTGTGTTTAGCACTAGCCTGCAAGAACACATAAACAATTTGAAAGAAGTTTTTAATAGACTTAGAGAGTCGAATTTTAAACTTCAAATTGATAAATGTGAATTTCTTAGAAAGGAAGTCGCTTATCTCGGGCATATTGTCACACCAGAAGGTGTTAAGCCCAACCCTGATAAAATTATAGCCATTCAAAATTTTCCGATACCCAAAACTTCTAAGCAATTAAAAGGGTTTCTAGGATTATTGGGCTATTACAGAAAATTCATTAAAGATTTTTCCAAACTCACAAAACCTTTAACTTTAAGATTAAAAAAGAATGCAGTAATTAATATTAACGACTTAGACTATAAAAATTGTTTTGAAATGTGTAAAAATTTATTGATTAATGACCCGATTCTTCAATACCCGGATTTCTCTCAACCATTTAATCTCACTACAGATGCCAGCAATTATGCTTTAGGAGCAGTTCTTAGCCAAGGTAAAATAGGCTCTGACCTTCCTATTGCTTATGCAAGTAGAACTTTAAACGATTCTGAAATAAACTACTCAGTAATCGAGAAGGAGCTCCTTGCTATTGTCTGGGCAGTAAAATACTTTCGTCCATATCTTTTTGGAAGAAAATTTACGATCGTAACAGATCACAAACCACTTCAATGGTTGTTTTCTCTCAAAGACGCCAACTCCAAACTGGTCAGATGGCGCCTCAGACTGGACGAGTATGATTACGATATAGTGTATAAAAAAGGAGCATTAAAAACTAATAGTGATTGTCTTTCTAGAATACAGCTAAATATTAATGAAACTAATGAGGAAATTCCGGGACCGTCAAAAAACTTCCTTGAGTATATGGAAGATTTTAACAAATCATTCGATAATCATCCAAATGTTGAAACCGATTCACTTTCCGTTCAACCGGATATTAACCCTAATTTAGATGATGACGAAGACATCACAATTCATACTAATATAGAAAACCCTATTGTGGGTATACCAATTTCTGATTCGGCAGTAAACATAGGAAAAAATCAAATAATAATTTCAGAAGTAAATTTTGAGCCAGCAAAACCCACAATTATCAAACTATACGAATCTAAGCAAAAAATACTTGTGCAATTTTCAAAAAATAACTTTGAACAAGATGTAATTAACTTTATAAAAGAATATGTCATACCCAAAGTCAAATATCATATTTACTTTGAGGACCCTGTATACGAAAAATTTAGTGTAGTTATTCAAAAGTATTTTAAAAATTCTCAAATTTCATTTACAAAGTGTACTAAAAAATTAATAGATATCCCTATAAATGAAATAAAAGAAGTAATTCAAAACTATCATGAGGGTAAAACAAATCATAGGGGTTAGACGAAACAGAAAATAGAATTAAAAATCTTTACTATTGGCCTAATCAAAGAACATCAATTCAAACTTATATTAACGATTGTGAAATATGTCAATTAGCAAAATACGACCGAAAACCTATTAAACCAATGTTTAGCATTACCCCAACGGCTACTAAACCGTTTCAAATTTTACATTTAGACACAATTACATTAGAAAAATCCAAATTTTTAACTATAGTAGACTCATTCTCAAAATATTGTCAACTTTATAAAATTAATTCAAGCCAAGGCATAGAAATTGTTAATAGTTTATTAAAATACTTTAGCCACCATTGTATACCGGAACAAATTATTTCCGACAATGGTACCGAGTTAAAAAACTCTGTTTTAAAAGAATTATTAGATATTCATAAAATAAAAATACATTTTATCAGCTCTCAACATCCAGAATCAAATGGTATTGCTGAGAGATGTCATTCTACATTAATTGAACATATTAGACTTCTAAATAATCAAAATGAATTCAAAAACCAGTCAATAGAACAAAAAGTAAACTACGCGTTACTAGCTTATAATAGCAGTATCCATTCAGTAACTAAATTAAAACCTTACGAAATTACAACAGGACATTTAGATAATAGATCACCGTTTGACTTAGAATTAGAGAAACAATTAACAAACAATTATATTCAAAATCACAAAGAAAAAAATGAAATTACTTTATTCAAGTCTCAATGAAAAACTACAAAGTACTAAGGCAAAATTGATTGGTAAAGCAAACGAAAAACGAGAAGAATTACCAGAACAAATTCCAAAAAAGGTATATATTCGTAATAAACAAATTCAAAGCAAGTCAAAAAATAAATATCAAGTAGAAAATATAAAATCAATTAATCCAGAGCGTAAAACCGCAAAAATACATACTAGACATAAAAATACTTCTGAAAATATACACCTTTCTAACATTAAGCGTCCTAAAAAGAAACCGTATGCCTTTATTTCAGGTTCTTCGCAGCCGGATGTGCCGCAATCCAAATAAAGGAAATTACAGAAAATTTAGGAATCCTTCCTATAAATCTAGGTCCTGCGAAATTGCAGAGATCTAGCCACACATTTGTACATTTTTATAACTTAAATCAATTACTTATAGAATTTAATAAACTAAGTTTACAATATAGCCATGTTAGAACTAATATATCAAATAATACATTTTTCTCAACCGAGACAGAAAATATTGTTAGTATAATAAATTTTACTAGGAGTAGTATAATAGATAAGTTTAATAATATAAACGTACATTCTAATTTAGATAGACAAAAAAGAGGATTGATTAATGGTCTTGGATCAATCGTCAAATCCATTACAGGTAATTTAGATGCCGAAGATGGAGAAAGAATAAATTTAATATTAGATCACTTAAGTAAAAATCAAGAAAATTTTCAAAAACAAATAAATATGCAATATTCTGTTAGTCAGACAATCATAGAAAAATTTAATAAAACTATTCAGGACATTCAGTATAATGAAAATTTATTAAAGACAAAAATATTTGAAATAAAAGATATTTTAGATTTTCAAGCTAACGAAAAAAACATTTTATACTTGAAAGATCTGTTTAATGAACTTTTAATCATGTTTAATGTAATTCTAGACACTATGGAGACAGTAGAAGATTCGTTAACCTTTTGTAAACTTAGAACGCTACATCCGAGTATTATAAAATCTAGTGAACTATTTACAGAATTGCAAAAAGTGCATTATCATTACAAAGCAGAATTACCTTTCGAAATTAAATATAAAAATATTTTAGATTTTGAAGCAACCATAGACGTAGCATGTAAAGTAGAAAATAATCAAATTACTTATTTTTTATCAATACCCATCGACTATAGTATTTTATTTAATCTGTTTTATTTGTTGCCTATACCAACAAGAATTGAATCAGACTATCTTATTTTAATACCTGATGTTAAATTTTTGCTTAAATCCGAAAACATTATTAAACCTCTACATGACATTTGCACACGCAGTAATACGTATCAATGTCCCAGCCATTTACAAGACAATAATAATCACAATTGTGAAGAGAATATTATGCTCACAGGAAATTCTACAAATTGTCAATATACAAAAATCAATATTAAAGAAAATCATGTTGAAATTATTCCGGAAATAAATCAGTTTTTGGCAATATTTCCTAACGAAGAAAAAATAATCATAAACTGTCAACGAGAATCCGAAACAAAAATTTTAAAAGGAATCTTTTTAATAGAAAACTCACAATGCAAGATTTTTTTTAAAAATCAAGAGTTAATATTTCAACAAAAAACTTTTGGTCAACCTTTTATAATAAACAAACTAAAATTAAATATTAATAATTTACATATATCGCCAATGAAAATTAACTTAAAAACATTAACATTTAAAAATTTTCCAAGCCATTTGATGATGCCTACAATAACAAAAGCAAATACTTATCATATTCCGAGTCTATGGACTACCTTTCTGTATATCGGAATATTATTAGTCTTTATATGGACCATTTATAAGAAGAAAATTTTAAAAAAGAAAACCAAGAATTCTCCAGAATCTACAGCAGAAGATAACATTCAGCTTCCTGGTGAAGCCTCATTCTGAGGGGGGAGGTGTCACCTACGCCATTGCCCTTAGGTGTACAATTCTTTTTAGCTTAGTAATCATATATTATTTTATTGGTGTTTTATATATTGCTGATGTTTTGTTTATAGTTACGTTTCCTTTATTTTAAAAATTGTAATTTAGATTTAGTTTAGAACTTGTAATCATTTAAGTCAGTTGTTTTAGTCTAATAAAGTTTTTTTTAAAAAGACATTTTCCGAGTAAAATTCTATATTTTGTATATAATTGTATAAATCTGTGTTTGTTTTGTACCGGACAATAAATATCTAGTAACACAACCCATATCTTTGTTCTACCATAGCTACCCTAAGCGGCAAAAGTAACTTAACGCCTTAGCCACTCTCAGAATAAAGGGTGCGCGACGAGGACGTTACATAAACTGGCGCCCGAGTAAAAATACTAGATACGTTAGGCCGCATAGATAAAAGAACAAAGAGTTCTAATAAAGGGTAACTAGACGACGAAGGGTTGTTTAATTCGTATATATTTTTTTTTTACCGATTTAAAATAGCTTGTACAGATACAGAGATGTCAGTTCAGGAAGAAGGGGCTACCGCTGGTTTAGAAATCGCCGACACAAAAGTAGGATGGATTTACAAATTAATAAAAGAGGACCTTATAAAAGAATTAGAAAAATTTAATTTAAACGCAACAGGGAACTTAGACACATTACGGGCAAGGATGTCTAAATTTGTAAGAAAACTACATGACGACAACGGTTTGACCCTCTGGAACCCATTCAGTCATCACGATGCCGTTAATTTCGAATAAAATGATTAGCATGGCTTTAAATTTTGCTTTTTTTTGCATGCTTTTTTCATTCTCGGTGATGCAGGATAGTCCCCAGTACAAGGACCTCTAATTTTTTTGACACATACAAATTTCATACTTTGTGAGTGCTTTCTTCGCGTCGAGTCCGACAAACTTTTCCTCTGCGAAAACTTTCTGCGCTCCTGCGTTTTTGAATGCCCGATACTCGAAATTGTCGATATTACGTCACTATGCCTCCCCGTACAAACATATTTGATTTTTTTAAAATTGTTAATTAAAATTATATTAAAAATTGTGGTCAACTTGTCCGACAAAAATGATGCTGCGTATGGGGTGTCCACCACACTCAAAATGTCGATGTGACGTCACTATGACTCCCCGTACATATAAGTTTGATATTTTTTAAAATTGTTTCATGAAATTACGTTAAAAATGAAAAAAAAAACAAAATCAATGACATAGTTACTTTTCTCGTTTTCTGACTATGAATAAGTTTTACTAGATGACACAGAATTTACAAATCAACAATTCAATAATAAAATAATTTCAATTGAAAAATCTGGAAAATTCAAAATCTGTTTTCATTTATATTTATATTTTATTTTATATAAAAAAGTATAAAAATATGTATTTTATTCTTTATTGAAATATAAAAAAAGTCATTCTTCCTTAGAATTCTAATTAAATCATCATCATCATAATCATTTAAATTGTTTCTGAAGAAATATTTTTTTATAAACTAACCAGGAAGTAGATGGTACTGAAAATGACAAACATGAAGCTGAGTCTACAGAAGAATGAAATGTACTAGAAGTATTTTCGTCAGCTGATGATGGTTCAAAGCTGAAATCGGTAATAAAATTATATTTAAAAATTTATTTTTTAAAATTTTTTATTAATTGTTTTTTTATCATTTTTATTTAATTTAAATGTTTTATTGTATTAATTTAATCTTTATTTAAATTTTTATTTCATAAGTTTCGTTTTATTTCTAATGAAAATAATAGAAATTACATTTCTATAAAGATACACATATTCTCTTATCTAACACTAATGTACAGGAGACAAATATATGTGTTGTTGGATAACTAATTTGGACAAATTCTGAAGTAACTATTGATATACATAATAATTGATGTATATCATTACAAAATTAGAAGTATAGTATGTAAGTATTTATTTTATTCTTTATATGTGTATCATTACAATATACAGTGCATTTTTTTAAGTGTGGCCATAGGGATTCACATGGTAAAATTTACACCCCATGTTAACGTATGTTATCTTCGAGAATAAAAACCGAAACTATGGTATTATAAGTAATTCGAGGTCGTAGAATTCAATTCTGGCCTCAGAAATGCCCTTAAGTGGCCAGAGACGGCTTCAGCCGGATGGTGTAGGGGCCATTTGCGCAGAGGTTCGGGAAATCGGCCGTCACTTCGCTCCCAAATCCACTGGCAGACTTTTTGAATCTAAAATATAATACTAAAGGAACACCATGGCTTTATCTGCAACAACTTCAGAAAAGTTATTTTGTGCACCACGTATCCTCAATGTGGAACTTCGAGAAAAACATAGTCAACTTTGACAGCTTGTAGTGTGAATGTTTGTTTTTCGCCCAATTTTCTGCAAAATAATACTTCAACCTAAATAAAATACGAGAAAATATCTAAAAGAGCTATAATAAAAAATATTGTGAAACGAACTAATAATTTTTATCTAATAAATAAAATTATAACATTTATTTGAAAAAACAACTTAACACAATAAATTGACAAAAATTTTCATAAATTATCAAAGCAATTGCTCAAAATGCTTTCCTTGGACTGCTAAACAATACCCTAAGCGATCTTGAAAATTCCTTCGAATGTTTGGCAATGTTCGTATTGTAATGGAATTACAAGCTTCCGTTATTCGTGCCTTTAGCTCCTCTACACTTTCTGGTTGACCTCTCACAAGGTCGTAAACCTGTGACGCTAAATATCCCCATATCGAAAAATCCATCGGTGTTAGATCAGGACTTCGAGCCGGCCATTTGAACGGTCCATGCTGACCAATCCAACTATCAGGAAATGATTCGTTTAAAAATTCTGTTACAGAGGCAGCACTGTGAGGGGGTGCTCCATCATGTTGAAATATTATTTCTCTGTTGGCTCCTATAGCATCTAGCCGTGGTTCCACCTCCAGTTGGAGTAGATCTAAGTACTTATCTTGATTCAAATTCCCGTTTATAAAAAATGGCCCTACTAAGTTATTACCTAATATCCCGAGCCAAACGTTTACTTTTTGAGGCCACTGACTATGAGTTTCTTGTACTCTGTAAGGGTTTTCCTTTGCCTAAATGCGGCTGTTTTGTTTGTTGTTATTTAAAATATTCCTATCTCGATTAATTTTCTCCTTCCAAAGTTCACAAAATTCCATTCGTGAGAAGTAATCACGGGGCAACAGTTTCTGAACATTTTTAACTTTAAACGACTTGTATTTTTCACTCTTCAAAGCTTTAAAGCAGCTACTTCTCGAAACGTGAAATTCTTCTGCCAGCTTTTTAAGACTGGTGGTGCCTTCATCCTCAACCGCCAAACAGACATTAAACCGTAAATCTTCTGATACGACGTACGAGATTCTATTTCGTTTTTTATGCTCATGATTTAAGCAACCGGTAGCACGAAATTCGTTGTAAAATCTGAGCACTGTAGTTTTGCTTGGAATCGGACGATCGGGATATGCAGCAGCAAAATTCTGGACAATTTTTCTGCTGGACATACCTTTAGTGTATGATGTTACGAACTCAACACGTTCTTCACTTGTGTACACAGACATTTTAAACAAATATCAACAAATACAAACGCTTTGACAGAACTTATAAATGAAATGTCAAGAAATATAACGTCAATTTTAATTTCGCATTGCCTACTCCGATTTTTGCTAAATTTAATTACTTTTAATAATTTTACGTTTTAAGGCTAAAACTAATGAAATAAAAATAATTGTAGTTGTTCAAACATTGTGCATTTTGTCGTCTTATTTAATGATTCAATAGTAGCATTTCGTTTCGTAATTTTTTATTATAAATTATTTAGATATGTATTCTTTTTATTTTATTTATTTATCAACTATGCAGAAATTTGGTGCAAAAACCAAAATTTCATGTAGAAGTACGACGACTTGCACATTGACTAAGTATTTTGACATGTAGTATTTATTTTGATTTTAGAATTACTCTAGAACAATCATAGACGGTTTTAGCCTGATGGTCCAGGGGCTCAAATGTAGAGTGTCACTTCGAACATTCCATAACCGACTACAATATCTTTCAAAGGATGATTGGATATGAATGGTACTATCAAAGAACGTAGCCACAGTTTTTCATAAACACTTTTTCTACAGGGTGGTCAGTACAAGCGGTCAAAGTTGACTATGTTTTTCTCGAAGTTCAACATTTAGGATACGTGGGGAACAAAATATTTTTTATAAGTTGGTGCAGATTAGGCTACAATGTTTCTTTAGTATTATATTTTAGATTCAAAAAGTCTGCCAGTGGATTTGGGAGCGAAGTGACGGCCGATTTCCCGAACCTCTGCAAATGGCCCCTACACCATCCGGCTGAAGCCGTCTCTGGCCACTTAAGGGCATTTCTGAGGCCAGAATTGAATTCTACGACCTCGAATTACTTATAACACCATAGTTTCGGTTTTTATTCTCGAAGATAACATACGTTAACATGGGGTGTAAGTTTTACCATGTGAATCCCTATGGCCACACTTAAAAAAAATGCACTGTATATATTATTCAATAAACGTTAAAACAAATATAATTAATCTGTCTTACCTTTCATCTATCAAATAAATTTTTTTAACAATAAAATCCTTATAGCAGGTGAAGTGATATCCTATAGTAGAATCTTCATAATCATTTGGAAGGACCATGTTTTTTTCTGGCATTCAAAAAGTTTTTGCACTTAGATAGTCTTTTAGGAGTAAATTGTTTTATTATGAAGAAATATTAAATAATTTATCAATTTTTAACGTAATTTTATGAAACAATTTTAAAAAATCAAACTTATATGTACGGGGAGTCATAGTGACGTCACATCGACATTTTTGTCGAACAAGTTGACCACAATTTGAATATAAGTAATTTAAATTAACAATTTTTAAAAAATCAAATATGTTTGTACGGGGGGTCATTATGACGTAATATCGACAATTTCGAGAATCGGGCATTCAAAAACGCAGGAGCGCAGAAAGTTTTCGCAGAGGAAAACTTTGTCGGACTCGACGCAAAGAAAGCACTAACAAAGTATAAAATTTGTATGTGTCAAAAACATTAGAGGTCCTTGTACTGGGGACTAGGAGTTTTCCAGTGCATAATAATAATAATCTTGTAAGTTATCCATATCTCAAATGTGGGTTGAAACACAAAAGGTTCAAAGGAAACTCAAAGTCTATCCCACAACTGTTTAATTTAATGTTGCAACTAGTTTCGGTCCTATAGGACCATCATCAGGCTGAAATAATTACAATATAATAGAAAGAGGATCCCAAAAGTATTATATCAAGTTAAAAATTCAAAACAATTCCTTACAAATTGTTAACAAAATTGAACCAATAATACAAAAAATATGAAGTCACAATCAAATGTCAAAATATATCAAACAATAAACAATAATAATACTATGAAACCACAAGTTATTGTTCACATAATTAAGCAAAATGAAATAATATAGCAAAGTTAACATTGTTAAATTTGAGTTTACAATAAAAATACTTTAAGAGTCAAAAGATGATAAACTTCTAAAAAATATCTATAAATTTATTTATATTACTGACAAGTAGAGATTAAGTCAAAAAACAATTCAAAAATATATAGACTAATACCAAAATGCCATTCAAGGTAAATTGATGAGGAAATGTTAAATGTTTAATCAAATCTAATATAATAATGAAAAAACAACTCACCGTAAAAAGTCATGAGATATTATTATATTATATATAATTAGCGTAATTATTATATTAGATTTGATTAAACATTTAACATTTCCTCATCAATTTACCTTGAATGGCATTTTGGTATTAGTCTATATATTTTTGAATTGTTTTTTGACTTAATCTCTACTTGTCAGTAATATAAATAAATTTATAGATATTTTTTAGAAGTTTATCATCTTTTGACTCTTAAAGTATTTTTATTGTAAACTCAAATTTAACAATGTTAACTTTGCTATATTATTTCATTTTGCTTAATTATGTGAACAATAACTTGTGGTTTCATAGTATTATTATTGTTTATTGTTTGATATATTTTGACATTTGATTGTGACTTCATATTTTTTGTATTATTGGTTCAATTTTGTTAACAATTTGTAAGGAATTGTTTTGAATTTTTAACTTGATATAATACTTTTGGGATCCTCTTTCTATTATATTGTAATTATTTCAGCCTGATGATGGTCCTATAGGACCGAAACTAGTTGCAACATTAAATTAAACAGTTGTGGGATAGACTTTGAGTTTCCTTTGAACCTTTTAATAATAATAATAATAATAATCTTTATTTGTCCTGTAAGATCATACAAATGATATAGGATAAGTCAAAAGTACAATACAATGAAGCAATAAAATACAGTTAAAACAACACATAACGACATAACAAGAAAATTACATAAATAACTTAAAAAAATAAAATACACTTACAATACTAGATATAAAAAACACATTAAAAAAACCATATTGCTAATATCTTTTTTCTAAAAATTCCGATATATTATAAAAACAATTGGTTACTAAAAATTGTTTTAATTCTTTTTTAAATTTATTAAAATTTTTTTCATGCATTAGACAAATGGGCAAGTAATTCATAAATTGAACACCTTTATATATTGGGCTTCTTTCGAAATCGGCTGTTTTATGTTTTAATGGTCTAAGATTGCCTGCCATTCTAGTTGGATAATCGTGGAAATCGGAATTAACAGCTAATGTCCCATAATTGCTCTTTGCATACATTATGCATTTGTAAATATAAATGGAAAAAAATGTAAGCAAATTATATTTTTTAAAATGTTCTCTACAGGTTTCACCACTTTTAAGTGAAAATATTATACGAAGAATGCGCTTTTGACAGATAAACACTCTGAATGCATTAGCAACCCCACCCCAAAGTACAACATTGTACGCGATATGCGAGTATGCCATAGCGTAATAAACATTAATCAGTTGATTTATATCGAGAGTATTTTTTAATTGCAAAATTGCGTAATAGCTACTGTTAAGCTTACCACATATATGATCAATGTTGCTACTCCATGACATACTACTGTCCACATACAATCCTAGAAATGTTGTGGATTTTGAAAAAGCAATATAACTGGACCCTACTGTAATGGCAGAGATTTGAGGTAACTCACTTCTGTATGTAAATTGCATGCAAACAGTTTTCTCTGCATTTACTATTAGGCGATTTTTATAGCACCATGTCATAAATTCTTCAGCAAGTAAATTAATTTTAACCATCAGTTCTTCATCAGAATCGGCGTCAACAGCCAACGTCGTATCATCCGCAT
Organism: Ophraella communa; assembly: GCA_035357415.1. NCBI lineage: Eukaryota > Metazoa > Arthropoda > Insecta > Coleoptera > Chrysomelidae > Ophraella > Ophraella communa. Next base: position 28,943,459 of record CM068992.1, on the reverse strand, counting down.
ATAGTATTACATTATCCGTACTTACGTGTTGAGCCATTTCATTTACATACAATAAAAATATCAATGGTCCTAACACTGATCCCTGGGGCACGCCCATATCCACACCATAAGGCAGGGATGTTTGTTCTTCAATTTTAACCAAAATTTTTCTGTTTTCCATATAAGAAGTAAGCCATGACAAGAAATTACCCCTAAATCCTAGATTTTCCAATTTGCTGATGATAATCCTTAAATTTACCGAATCAAACGCCTTTGAAAGATCAAAAAAGATAGCACCCACCTTCTTCCTTTTGTCAAGGGATTCATGTACAAAATTAAATAGTGCAATTGATGCAGTTTCCGTTGACCTTCCTGGTAAAAAACCGTTTTGGTGTTCTGTTAAAACATTATATTTTAATAAAAAAGAAAGCATTTGTTTATAGATACATTTTTCAATGATTTTACAAATAACAGTTTGAACAGTTATAGGACGGTAATTTTCCAGGAGCAAATGATTTTCTTTTTTAAATATCGGAGTAACAACACCTATTTTTAGTTCTTTTGGAAATACACCAACTGTTACAGAACAATTTATAATATCGGACAATGCATGTGCAATATACGGACCAATACTTTTTACTATCTTGGTGGAAATGTTATCAATACCCTGAGAGTTTACATTTTTTAATTCATTTATAACCAATATTATATCATAGGGTACAACAGGCTGAAAATAGAAAGTATGTGGATTATACATTGTTGTAAAATTTTGTAAATTATTGTTTTTGAATTTTGTATTGATTGCTTCCTTGGCATGGGTTGAAAAGAATTTAGCAAACAAATTAGCAATATCATACTTATTTTCTATAATTTCACCATTCATCAAAACTTTTTGTAGAACATAGAACATCGTATTGGAATATCCAGGTTTCATCGCTGGTGATGATCTTTTCCATAAATTCAGGCTCTTCATCTAACTTCTGAAGAAAATCTGAGCAGATCTGTTGACGGACGAGCTTTTGGTCAGGGGTCAAATGTTTTGGGACCAACTCAGGAATCATTCGAATGCTCATACGACGATCTCCGCGCACAATTTCATTTATTTTGGTCACTGTTTGCAGAGTTGAAACAGAAACAGGTCGACCTGGACGATGGTCATCGTCGGTGCTCTCTCGACCTTCAGAAAACCTTTTATACCATTCGAAAACAAGCGCACGGGATAAAGAATTCTCACCATAGGCCTCTTTCAACAACTTATAGCACTCAGTCGGAATGATAAAACTACAGAAAAAATACTACTACAGCAACAAAAACATGTTTTCGTACTGGAATAGTAGACACTTCCAGCTATCTAACGCTGCACTCTTTTCCCACCCTACCCCTCTAGGACGCCTTCTGCGCGCGTAGTCTCGTTTTTTAATAGTCAGTAACATCCATTGTGATGCACAAAACACGAAACCAATATTGTTTCTACTATCCGAAGGAAAGAGTTGGGATGCGTTTGACAAACTGATTCATCACAGTCCATACATTGCACTCTGTCCGTTTTAAACGGAATCGTTTAAAAAGCGGCTCCTTTTTAAAAACGTTCCCGTTTTGTTAACGGGTTCTTAAAATGCGGAGCTTAGGGGGTCAACCCAAAAAGAGTCACTTTTACTACTAGTAATATAATCTTTTTCACTTAATATAAACAAAAAGAATAGCCCATAGCTAGCTTTCACTTGTCAAAGTGGTGGCGCTGCGTTCTTAATCAGAAAAGCCCGTATTAAAGCCTAGATATTACTAGTAACTTCCATCTGTCAATCTGAATACTAAAGTATTGAAATGTTATTGAAATAAAGAGTTAATTTTTTAATTAACAGTAAAAATTTGGTTACACTATTATTTGTTTAGTGTTCTTAATATGATGGATAATGAATTTCCACGGAGTAAGGGTTAGTACAATCAATTTTATTACTTAAAATACCATTTTTTAAAGGACTTTTTAAGTATCTAGATCCCATAGATCTATAATTTGTCAGCAATACAATGAAAAATAATATAAATGGATGCGTTAACTAACCTGTATATTAAAAAAAATTAAACTTATAAGTAATGGTATACTATCCAATACATTATTGTTTGCATTTGGAAACCTTGAATTTATCTTCAACGTTTAACCACAATTGAAAATTATGTCCCTTTTATTTTATTATCTAAAAAAATAAGGGCTTGCAATTATTGACGCATTACGGAGCTAATTAGCTTAATTTAAGATAAGCATAAGCTTATCTGTAGCCAATAAAAAATAAGGTATATATTTTTAAATACTTATTTTCAAAAATAAATCCTCAAATGTTTTTAAAGTTCCGCAAAGGAACGACAAAATGAAAAGTAATATAGCGTTATTATCATTGTTTTATACACTTCACATAGTTACAGGTAAAATATTCTTTTAAACAATCAATTACAATTTTTTTTTATATCTATTATTATATCTATTATTATCCGACAATTTATAATTTATTGATTAACAAAATCATACCTCCATTGGTAGGTAATCCTTTTAAGTGTTTTAAATAAGCCACAACTTTCCCAAATGGGGCACAAGACCGAGATTTTACTTGGCTCGTCTCGTCTCGTTCTTATCTCGAAAAAGCGGGCGAGACATTTTTGGAGAATTTTGAAACGATTCCAATTTCAGTCTCGTAAGATCTTTTTGATAAAATAGAATGTCTACAGTGATAAAAACCATAAAAAATAACAAAATATAAAATCTGTTTACGTTCTGTATAATATTTTATCACAAATTACAAATTTTTTTGTGAAATTTCTATCAGAACATGAAATATACAGAGTGAAGTGTTTAACCGGAACAAAATCCCCGAAACAAGTAAATTTTTATTTTCCATGGAGCATAAAATAAAGAGGTTTGTTTATTTTTTAAATTATATTAAGGGTTGTAGCGACCCACAACTTGTTTTTTTTAATAAAGGGGTAGGTTGATAATACAAGTAGGTATTTTTTTGTATTTTTTACAAACAATTTGTTAGAAAAAAATAAAATACCGAAATGTTTTTTAAAACTACCTTTATGCAATCATTGTTCAAAATGCTACTACGTCCATGTACAGTATTCGCCAAAATAAACAGTACCGAAAATAAAAATAAAAATTAATTTTTAATTTCTGTAATGTAAGTGTTCGAAATGTTCACCATTTCGATGCAAACAAGCTTCATATCGATTTTGTAAGTCAATAAACATATTTATAAAAAGTGGTTGATGGAACTGCCGAAAAATATTTTTTATATTTTGCACTTATAAAAATCTTCATTATAAAACGCATTTGCGTATCGTAATGTAACTTTTACGCACGCAAATTTTTGTTTTAAATGGTTGGCGACATGAGTGAAGTATTTAAGGGCAAGACTATTGACAATGACATTTGTGGCTAATAGCAATTTATTAATTTTATATTGTTCTTTAAGAAAGTATCTGTGAATATGAATATAATATATTACTTATATAATATATTATTATTGGTATATTATTCATTTTAAAATATTTTAAAACATTAACATTTGATAATTTAAATGTCACAACTGTCAAATTTTATAAATTACACAGTGCTGCCGACATACTTCTTAAAATAAAAATTTTCGTAATTACATAAAAATAAAAAATTAATCTAAAAAATGGTAAAAAGGGCAAAATATAAAAAATATTATAAACAACTTATTTCATATGGCTGTTGTGACACTCGTTCTTTAAAAAACTCATCGCTTCGCGATTCGTTTTTTAAACTTGAACTCGTGTCATAACAGAATTCCATATGAAATGCGTTGTTTAATATACTATTGTATTCTTTCCCGTAGTTCGGCAATATTCGCCAGCGGATTTTCCGAATGAAATATTTTTTCCTTCATTATGCCCCAAATGTATGCGTCAGGTGGCGTCATATCAGGTGAATGAGAAGGATATTCGAAGTCTAAGGTGCGCACAGCTGTATGGCTCGTTGCACCATCTTGTTGAAAACTGTAGATTTCGTGCACGGCAAAAGTTATTTATATCTCTCACAAAAGGTATAATAATTTTCTCTCTATAACGTTCAGTAAATTTCTCTTGCACGTTTGTCCGCAGCATTTAGTCGTTGTCCAACTTGAATACGGTATGGATAACCATCAATTGATTTGAACATGCGACGTAAAGACGTTTTACTAATGTTGAGTTTACATGAAGTTCTTACAAGACTTCTTTGAGGTGATTGCACAACTTGGTTAAAAACACGTCCTTCATTTTCGTTAGTGCATACTGTTTTTCGACGACCTAAAGAACCTTTACGTTGACACAATACACTACCAGTGCGACGAAATTTTTCAACAACAGCTAACATCACACTTTTACTAGAATCTGCTTTATTAAATTTTTGTTGATATTTTATTGACAACTGTTTTAATCTCGGACCATCATTACGACCTTTTCCGTATGAACGAAAATAATGCTCTACCAAAAACACTTTTTCTTCCGTTGTTAGAACCATTTTTAAATCAAATTTAACTGCAGCGTACTATTAATATATCAACTAATGACCATTAAGTCAAATATGACAAATCCATATTACATAAACAACTCCACAGCACTTTCTACTCGGTACTGTTTATTTTGGCTGATACCGTACTTATACTTTGTTTTTACTACTTGGTAAGCCACAATAAGAAATACTTACGTAATCCTCCGTTACTCGGCTTGTGCTAAACTGTATTCGTGCAGGATATTTCACTTTCGATACTTGTTGTATAATATACTATTTTCACTATAAGTGATAGAAAATATATTTACCTACGAACACTCTTGAAAGTGGTCAATAACACAAAGTTCTCAATCAATGTAAGATGCCTAATAACGCACGGTAAAGAAAACGCACAGTTGTGAAGTAAATCGCAAGGCTTCGCTAACAACCACTTAGTAACTGCCAATAGACGTGGGCATTTTATACAAAATCTCTTATTTACATATTTAAAGTTGAATGCTATATATAAATGGCAAATAACATTTATCAGATATAAGACTGCATTTAATATTTTAAGTTATTTGTAATAATATATTTCTTCCGTTGCATTAACCCACCTTTTATCTGTCTAAATAGATCATAATATAATAAAAAATGTATTCAATTACGTTTTACAGATTAATTTACGTTATTTTTATGTAATAAAGACACGTGCCGTGATCAACAAAGGTTTTGTAAGACTCTGATAAATAAAAAATATATTATTCAGGATCAGGACAACAGAGCTGTCAAAGATACTATGGGAAAATATCTAGATAAGTTACCTTTTGAAAAAGTATCTGAAGTTACTTTGGGTATCTAGTTACACAAAACTTATATTAAGTTGCTTTTTTAGATACTGAATAAGATACCGACTTTTATAACCTGCTGAGCATAAAATTAAAGTCACCTAGTAATTTGAAGATATTGTAGACAGTTCGGTTTCTTAAAGCACTAGAAACCAAAAAGCGGTTATATCTAGCTGTTGTAGTTCTGCCTCGTTCCGGACCAGGGCTGCGATTTTCGAGCTTGTGCGATGCGCTGTCGCATGCTCTTTTGCACGTAATTGAAATAACATGTATTTTTGAATCCCCGTAACCGACACCAAAGATAATATACCACCGACACAATCTATCGTGTGCGATATGACATCGGTTGATCGAAGTGGTCGATGTTTTCTGTCGTGTACGACGGTAATTTTGTATGTTATTAGTCATTTCAGTATTGGTTTATTTATTTGTTATTTATGTATTACATTTAATACATGCCATCATGAATTTTAATAATCATATCAATTTAAATGGAGTAGATGTATTAGAAGATAAAATAACAATGTTCTATTAAATTCTATACTCAAAAAATATATATAAATTGTATCATAACTACCTTCCTCCATTGTTTCCAATTTTTTTGCGATCGAGGAATTCCATTTAATATGGTAGTTATTTCTACCCAATGTTTTTCTCCCTCTTTAAATGAAAAATCTTTTGAAAATTTTCCACTTTGTAATTGTGGGTGCCGCTTAACATACTCAATTAATATTTTTTTTGTTTCTCTGTCATTCCTGCCACTTTTCCTGACATTTTTTTAATAATAATGCCCAAGATTGAAGACAATCCACCTCTTAAAACAACCGCTATGTTATTTAATTTCCAAACAAAAAAAATTAGAGGTCATATTTTTGACATCTACTGTGTTGCCACGTTCAAAATTTTAAAATAGGAAAAAACAATCGGTCGGAAGTCGAAAATACAACATTTATAATTCATTCGATCACAAAATATTAACTAACGTTTAATATTTTGTGCATTCGATGCGACCGTCGCATGCGGTTAGTCGATTGAATTCGAAAATCGCAGCCCAGGTCACCGAGTGAGCATACCAGATTCCTCGTACTCGTTGCACGCTCGAGAAATTTAAGATTTAAGTGTATGTGGTTAACTAAATATTAATAGTTAATTAAAGTAGAACTGGCAACCCTGGACGTATAAATGAACAGTAAATCGCGATGACCCTTTCAAACAAATCATATTATTATTGCAGCTCCCGTAACTTTAACAGATTTTTGCTTACAGGCCTAACAAATTTACTCTCACTATACTCTCGTTATAACAATACTAATAAATATTTATTAATTTGAAGCAAATCATCCATTTCTCGAATGTGACTCTTCTTAAACGAAGAAAGGAAACACCAATGTCAATGTCACAAATATTTATTTATTGCTGTATGAAATTTGTTGTAAAAAAGCGACTAGTTTCGGCCTACAATGCGGCCATCATCAGGCTATTAAAGTCAAATACAATATATAATGTTAAAGAAAATTCCAAAAAGATTGCAGGCATTGCAGTTGAAGGTTTGAAAATATGAAACTAAATTTAATTTCAACTTTGTTTTGTTTAAAACACTTATAAGAGTATGTTGACCACCGATGATCAAATACAAATTAAATTGTTGTAGTTGAAGTTGAATGTAATAGGAGTCAAAATTTTTATATGGTTTTGGACATTGAAAAACAAAAAAGAGAAAAGGAGAAAATGGATAATAATAATAAAGGTTAAGAGAGCAAAAGGAGAAGCCTAGAGCTCAATTTAAATATTATATGGTAAATTTGGAAGTTTTAAGAAGGGTTGAAGAAACCTTGGTAAAGATGTATCCAGAAAGGAGAGATCTATATAATTGAAAGTGGTATGAAAAAGATTGTGAAAATTGGTTTTGGTTTTTAACCCGTGTAAAACAGGTCCAAGAAACAAAAAGTCATACCTATTGTGTTCTAGAGAAAGGTTTCTCACGCACAAAAGGAAAGAAAGTTGGGGATAATTACAAAAAATTATGGAAAAGAAAATTAGGATCGTTATTAAAATAAGCACCAAATTATAAATAATAAGATGCATGGTCTTTTCACAATCTTTTTCATACCACTTTCAATTATATAGATCTCTCCTTTCTGGATACATCTTTACCAAGGTTTCTTCAACCCTTCTTAAAACTTCCAAATTTACCATATAATATTTAAATTGAGCTCTAGGCTTCTCCTTTTGCTCTCTTAACCTTTATTATTATTATCCATTTTCTCCTTTTCTCTTTTTTGTTTTTCAATGTCCAAAACCATATAAAAATTTTGACTCCTATTACATTCAACTTCAACTAAAACAATTTAATTTGTATTTGATCATCGGTGGTCAACATACTCTTATAAGTGTTTTAAACAAAACAAAGTTGAAATTAAATTTAGTTTCATATTTTCAAACCTTCAACTGCAATGCCTGCAATCTTTTTGGAATTTTCTTTAACATTATATATTGTATTTGACTTTAATAGCCTGATGATGGCCGCATTGTAGGCCGAAACTAGTCGCTTTTTTACAACAAATTTCATACAGCAATAAATAAATATTTGTGACATTGACATTGGTGTTTCCTTTCTTCATTTATTAATTTAGTGTCTGGACGAGTAAGACGAGATTTAGAAGATAGCTCAGAAGGAGGACTAACTGGATCTACATCTGGATATAATGGGAGCACTGAAGGTTAGATTAGGTTCACACTAATGGAAAAGTTTAACGTTCCCCATGTGTTATACAATATACTATTTCTTACGACTAGTTAGGAAAGTATCATTTTTCTCACAGTCTACTTTTTTTTCTTTTTTTCGGGGCTGGGAAACTCATGCTCGATGGATCCTTAACCAGAACCGAGAGGATGCCTACCAAACAAACTCACCTCAAAAACTCGCCGTTACCCCCACCTCGGAATCACTTCAAGAGGGCGGCGGCCCCTCACACACTTTTCACCTATTTATACTACTCGCTATCAGAACATTCCCTTCTCCTAATGATTTTGTCCACAACTTCGCTAACGTCCACCCATTCTTTCTCCCCTCTCAACAATACCTCCACCATCTTTTCCCAATACTCTGCTATCCCGAGTCTCCTCTCTAACTTCTCTAAATCCTCCTTGTTTTTTCAACATCTAAACACATGACCCTCATTATCCTCCACCTCACATCTCACGCATATTCCAGTCTCCCTCTTCCCAATCTTGTGTAGATACCCCACTCTTGACCCAATCCCAGTGAGCACTTGGGTCAAGAAGTAGTTAACCTCCTCAAAGTCTCGGTCCATCCACTCACTCCTACTCCTAATCGCCCCTTTATATCCCTCCCACCTTCTCACCATTTCCTCCTCCATCCAATCCTGAACTTTCTCTTTTGTGGCACCCTTCCACCGTTACCTCTTTACTTAGCTATCAGGTCCAAGGGGTATGACCTTGAATGCACAGCTGCTGCTATTGCACCCACTGAGCTGTACCCCTGTACCACTCTCAACAAAATCCCCCTCTGCACCTGCAGTAGTGGCTTTATCCTCGCACGGATCCCCGCTCTTTCACCCCATACTTCCGCTCCAAACAGCATACTCTGCTCAATCGTCCTACCAATAACTCTCCTCCCATTCTCCTGGCCCTTTCACATTACACATCAATCTCCCCAACCATGCTGCTCGTACTCTCGCCTTCTCTACTGCACCTCCGGAGAAACAATGTCGTAAGTGCAAATCTATAAAGTGTTGAGGGGAGCCTTTTAAAGTTTTTTAATTATTGAATACATGATAAAACACAATTTCAACCTCTTTGCAAGGGATTTAAATGCTTCCAGGGGTTTTGTAGCTCTTACTTTGTGTTTTGCGATTGCTAGTGGCATTTAGGGGCCTAAATTACCACAAATGTGTCTTTGTTGCTCTAGAACTATCTAAAAAATTTACTTTCAAATAAAAAAATTAATGTTTAATGGCAAGAAAAAATTAAATAAAACAGCTTTATTTCTTATTAATAGTTAATAAAATACTGAAACAAAGATGTTGACCCAATAATGACAATAAAATCTAGCTACCAATATTTAAACATGCATTTCAGTCGTTTCCCCAAAATAAGTTAATGTAATCTCACATCCCACTTCGCATACACCGTAATCTCACATCCCTCTTCGCATACAATCCCAAAAATCTCGTCAAATACCCACATCGATAAACACTAGTAGTGCCAGCTTCTTGTTTCTCCAGCTGTCCTCCCTAGCCTTTTCCGCCAAATCCCCCACTCTACCTTGCTCAGTATGCGCGATTCCTCCTTCGTGAACCCATGCTGGTTTTCTCTAAAACCCCCATATGTCCTTACGTCTTCCTCAATCCTTACCTTTATTATTCCTTCCATCACCTTACCCATACCACACAGCAGACTGATGGGCCTGTAGTCTCCTGTTCGCTTTCCTTCTCTACCCGCCTCCTTCACAAGTATCACTTTGGCCACCTTCCATATCTCCGGTAATTCTGTATCTTGTTAAAAAGCTCCTAGAATTACTCACCATTCTTCTCCAGTAACCTTTTTAATACATCCCCTTTCAAGCCATTATCTCCAGGGGCTATTTTACCTTGATGCCTCGCCCTTCCTCCTCTTATTTTACCTGCCACCCTACAATCCCGCCCTTTCCGACTAACATCCTCCTCTCTTCTTTTTTCAATCGTGAAAAACTTTCCTATAATCTCCTTCTCCCACTTTTCTTCTAGCACCACGTTTCTGCTTCCTCCCACCCTTTTTACCGCTATTTCATATGCCTTACCCCATCGATTGTTTTCCAGATCTCCTTCTTCTTCTCCTTATACCACTCTATTACCTTTACCCCATCTCTTTCCCTAAACATCCTACTCCGTTCTTTCTTACAGTTCTTACCTTATTCCACCAGTACACCTCTACAAAGGATTGCCTGTCTGCAGTCCCTGGTCATGTGCTACTCGCTCTTACACAATAATAATAATAAGCTTTATTGTCGAAAAAATTTTTTAAATTTGTGGACAAAGCTGTTTAAAAAAAAAAAAAAAAGCAAATCACACAGAACAAAACAGTAATACAAGAGTATTTACAAGTAAATAAAACATAAAACATACAAACATATAAAACTTCACAATATAAAACATTGCGAAAGGTCAATTAAAAAAAAATAATAAAAAATAAAATAAAATAAATGTATACTTTATGTATACATTATACAATGAGACTGATAAATAATAAGTAATATAAAAAAATTAAAATTTAAAATTTTAATTTAGTCAGAGTAACAACAAAAAAAACAACAAACAACAAAATAGATAAATATCACAAATTAACCTTCCAGTGCGTGAGATGGTCCAAAATAATTTATGTAAAAAAGTCGTCAACTGCATACAAAGCTCTCTCCACCAAGTATGATTTTAAAGCGATACGAAATGCGGTTATTGATGAAATGGACTTTATTTCCAAGGGTAGATTGTTGTGCATTTTCTTAGCGTTATAAAAAATAGAGCTTTTGATTAGTTCCATGCGAGGTTTTGGTAAATAAAGGTCATACTCTGCACTTCTAAGAGGGTAGTTATGAGATGGTCTGTCTGAGACTTCAGGTAAATGTTTCCGAATTAAAGAAATGGATTCAAAGATAAATAGGGATGGAAGTGTTAATATTTTATGTTTTTTAAAGAATTCCCTACAGTGAGTTTTACTGCTTAGTTTCAGCGTATACCGAACAGCTCTCTTTTGTAATTTAAAAATACGTTCAAATTGAGTCACACAACATGTACCCCAAAAAGGAAGTGCATATCGGAGATGTGACTCGAAGAGGGCAAAATAGACTGTTTTGGAAGCTGACAGGTGAAGCTCCCTAGATATTGTTCTCAGTGCGTAACAAGAAGAGCTTAGTTTTTTTGACAAAGCGTCAATGTGTACATCCCATTTTAGAGAGCTGTCAACGACTAGTCCCAAAAATCTCACAGAGTCAACGACCTCTATAGTAGAATTATTCAACATAATAGGTTGAATTGCAGATGTGTATGGTAAAACTTTCGTTTTAGAAACGTTCAAACACATATGGTTAGAATCACACCATGATTTGATGATGGTTAAGTCATGTGAAACGATTCTATGCAGTTCGGTGATATCCGGGTGACTCCAAGAAAAGCTAGTGTCGTCTGCGAATAAACAAATTTTTCCGCCGATGCTCAAGTCAGCAATATCATTGATAAATAGCAAAAACAATATAGGACCCAATACCGAACCTTGTGGAACCCCATATTCTATCTGCTTGCATGAAGACCTTAATTCATCAACTCGTACAAGCTGCAGTCTATCACTAAGAAAGGACTCGAACCACCTGATCGAGGTGCCTCTAAATCCATAGTACTGCAATTTTTTAAGTAGTATTTTATGATCCACGCAATCGAAAGCTTTTGAGAAATCACAAAATATTGTAGTTGTAGAGTGTTGATTGTTTAAGCTGGAGTAGACATTATTAAAAAGAGAAAACATTGCATCATTTGTGCATTTACCACTTAAAAACTAACATCTAGCCTTCTCCTTGAGTCCCTTCTCTTTACACACCGCAACTTTTTGTCCTTTTGCACCACACCCAAAATATCTCTACCCTCCTCTCTACCCTCCATAAATGTTATGTCTCTCTTTTTCCCAATAAAACTTCCGTCTTTTCCCATTCTGCAGTCACCACCACTATCTTCATCCCAAGATATACTTTGTGGAACTGCTGCAAACGTAATTAGATCCATTTCTCTTCCTACTCCAACAGTACAGAACCTACCTTCAAATGCATTATGTCCAGACAAATTCCACATGCGAAAAATAACGGAAAAATATTTTCCATTATTTGATGGCAATTCCAAAGATTGTCCTCTATTTTTCAAGTTTTTTAACAATCTCCACAAAGTTTTTGAGTACAGCTGAAATTTTCCGCAAAGATGAAGTAAAGACCGAAGTTGCCGGAATGATTTTGACGACAGATAATGAAGACCTTGTGATTGAAATCTTGGAAAAACGGTTTGGTAGGCCTGAACACATCATAGACACCCAAATGAGCAGAATAAGGGTGCGTTCTTAGTAAATCACCTTTACTGCAATACCTCGCGGTCACCTCGCCAAATACAAATATATGTAATTTTATGGGATGCGATGCTTAGGTTGATACCTAGCGGTCGATTATCGATGCTTTTTTGAAAGACAAAGTTTTTGTGTTTTACATCGTGGCTAAAAGGAAGCATCGATGTGGGCGCTTCAGCGATTGGTAAAAATCACCCCTTCCCTTGGTCTTTCCCAGTGAACTATACTTCCCACCCCTTATTTTGCCTATTTTGTTTGTCGTAACCTAAATTTCTGCAATTATGTCGGTTGAAATGAAAGATTTACTAATAGAAAAGGTATTAGAATCAGAGCCAATTTGGAACAAAAGGCAGAAACAACATCATAATAGGTACATACTGTCAAAGGCATGGAAAAAGATTGGAACAGTTGTTGCAAATCTTCGTTTTGGTATAGAAATTAAAATTCACTAACTCGTTGTTGAGGACACGTTACTATCACCATGACTAGACATTTTCTTGCTACGATCTCTGTGCAGCTGAAAAATTATTAATACTAAACTCAAATCAGAGGTAAAAAGCATCGATGGTGAACAGCTATGGTGATTCACTATGAACGCCTTAACATCTAGATAGACTGCGAGGTATCGAGGTATCGCAGTAGGGTGATTTACTATGAATGCGCTCTAAGGAACCTCTCATAAACGCCTACACTTTGCCAAATATTGAGAAGTTTAAACCATTGCAAAATACGACGTATTTAACATCATAGACTTAAAGATTGCATAACTCAGATACCAATACTTGATTCAGAAAAACAGTATACTGCTTTTGAAGCTAATGGAACTCTCCATTAAGTTTGTCGCATTCCTTTTGGTGTCACAAATGGAGTATCATACTTCCAGAAAAGAATTAATAATTTTATTAGAAAAGAACGCTTTGCAAGAGTGTATGCTTACTTTGATGATATTACAATTGGTGGAAGAGGTAAAGTTGAACACGACAGGAATTTAGATATTCGATATTCCTCACTTCCTTTAGTATAACCGCCTCGTTTCTTTTATCCTTTATCCTTTCCTTGTCCGTGTATATTATCACCGTCCTCCCTCTTATTCCCACCCTCGCTAGCATTTCCTTCTCCGTATATTCGAGCTTGTGAATCCTCATGCTGTCGCCGCTTCCTACATACTCAAACATCCGACTCAGCAGCTCGTAAACTTTCTTTTCGTCTCCATTATGCCCTTCCAACTGGCAGATACGTTCCCTTACGTTGTCTGTATTTCCTTAACCCATTCTATTTCCTCCCCGTCTTCAACCTGTACGGGGAGCCTTTCCCGAAACGATCTATGCATCAATTTTGCCATTCCACTTCCCCCTTATTCAGCCACACTATTTTAGTTGTTTCATCCCCTGTGACTGGATTCCATACCTTGACTTCTTTTCTCTCCCCTCTTTCATCTCGCTCCCTATCCTTAACTTCCTTCCATCCTTCTCCAATTCCCTCACCTTCCTATCTGCCGCCATCTTCGCTCCAGCTTTTCTACTCTTCTCCAGCCGCCTTGTTTGGTTCCCAGCTCAAAAAGCCCGAGTCCCTTGATAGACCACGCCCCCTGGAGACACCCTATAAGCCGTTGGGATGCGCCATGTCGGGTGGAAAGCTCCCTCCCTGAAAACTTGTATGACAGATTAGGGATGAACCACTTCCAACCTCTCTCATCGAATTCTCCGAGGCACTGAAAGTATTTTAGATACTAGTTGCGTTTTATCGAAAAGTAAAGGAACTTTGTTTAACAGCTCTGCAGTCAATTACTTTCAAAATGTTATTTTTTTAACACTTAAAATCTGTCTTCCACAATGATAAACGGTCTGCCAATGTTGTATTCCAATTATCTGAGCGCCCGCCGTATTGGGCTTACTGACTACAAGTATCATGTATGGTAGGTGTCACTCTGCACCCAAATTTTGGCAAATATATTCTGATAGCTTTTCATTGGTTATTAAATTATTGCGAATCTGTAAGAAAATCTGTAGCCAACAAGTTGGGTTAGATTTGCAGCTCCCGTAACTTTTACAGATTTTCCTTAAAGACCTAATATATTTATTCAGAGTCTGACTATAATAGCTTTAATTGTAGAACAATCAGCAACGGTTTCCAATAATAAATCGCATGCGGTTTGAAACAGTTGCTGATCGTCCTATGAACAAAGCTAATAATACTAATTAATATTTATTAATTTAGTGTCTGGACAATATTCAGAAGAAAGCTCAGAAGGAATAGTTACTGGATTTACCTCTGAATATACTGGAAACACTGAAGGTTAGATTAGGTCGTGTGTTTGCGGCACTTGTCCTTCAGGCTCGTCCCCAAACTTCCACACTCTTGGAAAAAGTTGAACTTTCCCACTCGTTACACAATGTACTATTTCTTATGACCACATAGGAATGTATCACATATCGCACTCTCTACTCTAGAGTGGCATTTAATCTCAATTACGGCGGAAAGTAACTTTCCGCAAGGCTGTTAATAAGTCGTCAAACGCGGGGAATCCTATAAGATACGGACTAGGGCGGGAAGTAACATTTTGCACTAGTGGGAATAAATGTTACTTTCCATGGAAGAAGAGAGTACGGTGTGTGGTACAAGATAAAAATTGTGCTTTGTTCGATTTTTTTACAAACATTGGTCTAGTGTAGAACTTAACTTTTGGGTAACCGTTACATTTTTTTAAATATCCGAACTTATCAATTGTACAAAAATGTCGATGAGGTGGTGTGGAATATTTAATTTTTACCTTACATCAGGTAGATGATACCAAGATTATCATGCTGGTAATATCACTGAGCATTGAATATTGTTATCAGAGCCTATGATGCGATTATTTAATATAATTATAAAAATTATTGAGTTTCTACCATCATTTGCTACTTTTGGTGAAGAATATTTGACAGAGGACCAGTTGCAACAGATATTTATCAACATTCAGAATTTAACCTGCCAGCTTTATATTACAAAAAAATCTAGTGCTGTTGATGACAGAATATACCAACTTTTCGTTTTACCTTAAACAAAGGTTCTTAAGACCATAATAAATTAAAAATATGAATGGCAGATCTGTTCAATTATTTTAACAAAAATATTTGAGCACTTTTAAAACTGTCTGCCATTGTTAGTTTACAATGATAATTACCGATATATTTTCAAATGAACAAACGGCAGACGTGGTCAAATACGAGTACATATAAAATTTTCCAAAATTGATATCTGTATTACCTGAGCGCCAGCCGCATTGGCCTTGTTGACTAATTATCTCAGATAAGGTAGGTATAGGAGCCTCACTCAAATACATAGTGTTAGCCTTTTACTGGCGATTAAACTATTACGAATCTGTAAGAAAATCTGTAACTAACAATTTAAGTTAAATTTGCAGCGCCTGTAACTTTTACAGATTGTTGCTTACAGCCCTAACATATTTTTTCAGAG
This sequence comes from Ophraella communa, assembly GCA_035357415.1. Lineage (NCBI taxonomy): Eukaryota > Metazoa > Arthropoda > Insecta > Coleoptera > Chrysomelidae > Ophraella > Ophraella communa. The sequence goes on along the minus strand of CM068992.1, from coordinate 28,927,586 downwards.
TCTCACTCTAATAATATTGGTAAATATTTATTAATTTAGTGTCTGGACGAGTTAGACGAGATTTAGAAGGAAGTTCAGAAGAAGGAGTAAATGGATTTAACATTGGATTTGATGGAAGCAATGAAGGTGTTAACAGTAAAGGAACCGGAGGAGGTTCAGGAGGGGGTATTGGAGGAACCGGAGGAGGATCAGGAGGGGGTGCTGGTGGAACCAGTACCAAGTGGAACAGCAGGAAATTACTACAAAATGTGTCAGGTAGCAGAGTAATAGGAGGTAAATATGTACTTTTTAAAATAATTTAAATGATTTTCCTTATTTCCCTTCTTGTTAATCTCCTCATCTACTAAATTAAAAAAATTCTATTACTTATTTTAAAATCTTATCATGTAAATTCTATTATCTAATTTAAGATACTACTCTAAAAATCCCTTAATCTATATCTATTTACTAAGAACAATAAATAACTGAACAGAACTAGGTACTTGATGCGTCGTCAGCATCGTCAGATTGACATATTGAAATTACATTTTGTTTGTTTCTAACCAAATACCAAAAATATATTACTACACTTGACAGAAGTCACTTTCAACAGCATCACAGTACGCATGCTTCTAACAGAAAATTTGATCCCGGTCAGCGAATTATTCTGATAGTGAGCAACTGATCCGAAACTGCAAATTTCTTTCTTCGAACAAAGTATTTTAAAATCACCAACTACCAAATTGCTTCTACGAACGCTTTTTTTTAATGCGCATGCGTCTGACGGTTTCTGATAGTTTCTAATTGTTCTACGAAAAAAACCTAATAAAAGCAGCCAGAGTTTTTGGACTAGGGGTTTGTTGTTAGGATTGACATAGACACCGCTCTTAAATATAAATAAAAAAATAGTCAGTTAGGATTAAAGAAGCAGTAACCTATAAATAGTTATTACTTAAAAAATATATTTAGTAAAATAATATGTGTTTTGTTTAAGGAACAAGTAGTAGTTCATCAATTGGCTTAAGAGTGGAACATTCTATTAATGAACTACTTTCTACTGTTTCCGGAGGTAAGTTTAATTTTGGAATAAATATTATTACGTAGAACCTAAGATTTTAAGGACAGTAATTAATGTTTAATTTTTACAAATTTTAGCTTATGACGAAGCCATTTCTTACCTAATTCATACATAGCAAGTTTCGTAGGAAAAACTATTAAAACGAGAAATAAATTACTTCATTCTTCCTCTTTTTCTTATTGCCCTGTGAGGTTCTCCTGACGTTGGCAACCACTCATTTGTAATCAATTGGTAATCAGCTGATCTCTGTCTTCAGCCACTTAAAACAATTGTTCTAAGCTATGTATGCCTATCTATTCCTAGTTTTCATTTATGCAGGGTCCTTATTATTGACTGAGGGAGTAGAAATTCACGGGAGAACATATTTTGCTTGGTTACTTTGTTATTGCAGTGACAAAGACTAAACATATTCTTCTTTCGGGAATCGTTACTCCTTTAGTGAAGTATCAAGTATCGTCTGTAAATATTATCAAGCTCCACTCATTATCGTTCCATACCAAATGATTTCGTAAGTGTCCAATCGCTGATATAAACAATTCTAACCTCTTGAAGCTGATTATGTAGCAAAACTGCAGGAGCTGTTCTATTCCAGAAACTTGAGACCAAATCCAAATTAAAAGCTGCTCTAAGAACTCTATAAAGCTAGAATTAATGCTACAATAATAGGATTCAGAGGCATTGTGTACAATGAAACGTTGCTCTACTTAATAAACCATACAACGGGTTGCAATATTGTTAACAAGGATTGCAAATTCGTTGTTGGAATGAGGCTAACAATGACAGGGAACATCTATCTAAGAATATCAATTTTATCGCCTACTAGGCCTATGGCTCCCTGATTAGTTTTATTTTTAAGATTATTTGAAATTTTTTAAATTATTACTGTGACCTAAACGTTTTGCTCTGCATTGTATTTATTATAATTCTAATTACTGATTTTTTAGATCCACATTTTTAAAACTCGATTATTTTGTAGGTTCTTTGAGTTTAAAAAATTTTGGATTAACAAGTGGTTCCATCAGTGGCTTACTTTCAAATAACACAATTAACTCCAAGTCATTCATAACAAGTATCTTGGAGTCTCCAATCACGTTGACACGTTCGGCGATTCAGTATACAATCAATTTTGTTTGGAGTTTGATAACCTTTCAATTTAAAGTATTAAAACTTCCTTTTTCGATATTTTCTAGCGTGTTCTCTTTAATGAGATCTATCATAGCTCAAGTTCTTTCTTCAATATTAAATGGATTTATGAAAGTAACACAAATAAATGCTGATGTGGTAGCTAAGGGTGTTGGAGGCGTTAAATGTAAGTATATATATCAAGTAGGGTATGTAATTTTGAGGAAACTTTTTTAATTAATATTTAGAGGTATCTGTTTCTTTTCGTTTTTCTTTTAAATTAAATTCGTTAAAAGCTAGAAGGGAAAAAATACTCCAACAGGTCGAATTAACTAATAGACTGTTAAATTAGGTGCTCAAATTTCAAGCCATTTGCTCTTGTATATTCCATTTATTATAATTGTATACAGGTTGTCCATTGTCTCATTTTTATTTTCACATAGAAGAGCTTAATTTAACCTTTATCTATGTAAGTACCTTTGATTTTCAAAGCTTTAAATATTATGGTGCAGTCCTTCATTATTATGTCATTCCTTAGTTCTTTTATGTAATTTTTTTTTTATTTTAATACGTTGGTATTTAAAAATTTAAATTTAGTAGTTAAAAAACAATGAATTAAATAGTTTGTTTTGTTGTATTTATGAATTTTACTTCGTTTCTTTTGGTATTTTGTAATATTTGGGTTTACAATAACAGTATTTGAACGAAAATTTTACACCTCTACTTTTTAACCAATAAAATGTGTTTTGACTCGTTACCATGGCAATTTAAATTTTTTCGTGGCGCCATGTTATTTAAGGGAATATTTTTTGACAGCCAAAACGACATAGAACGCTGAAACCTCAACTTACAGACCATGTAAAGACCACAGATAAATAAAAATATGTTATATTTCTGTATGGTGCAGACGTTTAAACTAATAATTGTGAGGCTTTGTAACATACGTCAGTTTGGATTAATTATTGTTTTCCAAAATATGGTGGAAAATTTTCTTACCAAATACCACGCAAGCTTAAACTATTCCTGGAAATTTTCTTTTGGGCACCAATATTTTAAGAAAATTATACTCGTCGCTTCGCGATTCGGGATAATTTTCAAAATATTCGTGCCATGAAAAAAATTTTCGGAAATAATTCAAGCTCTTGTGATATAGTAGTATTCTGGGGTGAACTACGATTGCACAAAGCAAATGCAAGACCAAGACCAAGATCGGGTTAGTCTTGGTCTTGGTCTTGGTCTTGCAGTCAAATAAGCAATCTTGGTCTTGGTCTTGTTCTTGCAGGGTCCAGTCTTGGTCTTGCACCAAGACCCTTGCAAGTCTTGCACATTTAGATTTACTGGGGTCCGTTTTTACAAAAAAAGGAAAAATAGTTTTTAAAATCATTACAAGTAAAGAAAGATTAAATGAAAGGGATAGTATTTTTCATTATAGCATTTTTTTTATTACATTGTAGCAATAAATTAATTATGAAATAGTTATTATCCTAACAAGTGCGGAAAAGTTAATTTCCGCAAGAGTTAGGATCAATATTTTTTTTACAAGCAAAATTACCTCGAAAATTATTTAGATACTTGAAAAGATGCGATTGTGACAATAAAATCTTTCATAGTGTCAATAAATACACGACTGTAGCTATAGCAACTAAGCACAGCCGATCAACTTCTGCTTGTTATGGTACCAGTAGTAATTATAACCCAAAAAACCAAGCTTCTTCTTCGTCTTCGTCAAGGACTCCTCTACCTGCGTTCTCACCGGAGTACAGTACGACAATGCTTTTTTCTCCAAATAATTCATAACAAGTTTTTTAATATGTAAACATTAATAAAGCTTATCCATGATCTTACCTTAGAAATAAACATAGTTTTTGTTCAGGAGTTATTGGATTTCTATTGCATGGTTTTGAAATAATGTCATCTTATGTAATTACGGCCGCTTTATTGCCGCACTGCTATCCTAGGAAACCAAAGCTTTAGAGTTTAAAATAATCCATGGTTGCTTTATTTTTCGCGGTTTATATGTTTAAAAGATGCAAGACCGCAAGACTCTTGCAGGCTTGGTCTTGGTTTTGCGTATATCTTGCAATGCTAAGTCTTGGTCTTGCATAAGTCTTGCACTGCTCAGTCTTGGTCTTGATCTTGCAGCCTGAAGTTGCAGCAAGACCAAGACCAGTCTCGCTCATCACTAACAAAGATGCTAGAGGAGCAGCCCAAATATAAGGGGAAAATTGAAATTTTTTGATAAATTTCATAAAAGTCATGTAGACAATGCCCATACACACAAACCTATCAATAATTAGTTGTAAAAGTTTTAATATTAATATTTTCATTTTCAGCTCTGGTTGGATTTGTAGTTCGATCCCTGGCCAACGTGCAAATTTCCGGACTCCAAGCCACTTTTGGTGTTGTTGGTTTCAGTCGAGATCAGGTCGTTGCTGTTGGAAAGGGAATCATTCAGCTTTTTATGGGTGCCATTAAGGTGTTTGGAAAAATATTAACAGACGGCGTACAGTTTGTGCAGTTGGATAAAATTGTTCAATTACCTGTGATTAGAAACATTGTTGGTATTTTTATGGGAGGCTATACTTATGGATTGAAAATCACTTCTCAGCAAATAAACGAACTATCCCAGTTCGTATTTAATATTATAAATCAAAATCAAGATTTCTTTATACCGATTTACCACAGGATTCTCAATTTCGTTTTGGCAATCAGTGATGCTATTAAGAGAATTATGAACGGTGGGAGCATTCAGGTAACTATTGGTGTATTTAAAACTATTAAAAAGAAAATACAGGGTGTTTCTTAAGTAATCTAAAATATTATATGGGGCGCTTCGTTACTCAATTTTAAGACGAAAAGTTCATATAAACATGTGTGATAGGTGTTGTCGTTTATGAGATACAGGGTGTTGAATTTATTGTAATAAGTCAGTTCTGATTGTACGTGAAATTAATTTTTCCCGGTGACGCTACTGGTTTTTAGAAGTATTACGCAAAAACATGCTTATTTTAAGTGGCCTTTGAAATATTGTTGACAAGTGTCAAATTTGAAAACCAACGCAAAAATCGTACATTTTTATTTGATTGACTCTGTGTTTAGTTAATAACTATGCCAGTGTTTACTAATGTTGAAATGGCTAATATGCATTTTTTGTACGGATTAGCGAATGGTAATGCCTTAGAAGCTAGACGTACGTATGCCCAGCGTTATCCAAATAATCGTTTACCATGTTCAGATACGTTTACTAAGTTACATATTCGTTTACAAGAAACTGGAACTTTTGCTAAATCGAAAAATATTATTGGACGACCCAGAACTGTGAGAAATCCCCAATTGGAAAACCAGATTCTTCAAATTATTGACCAACATCCAGAAACGAGTACAAGAAAAGTTGCAGATGAAGTAAATGTTAGTAACAAAACTGTTTGGAATATTCTAAAAGATAATTTATTGTATCCATATCACGTTCAACGTGTTCAACATTTGTTACCTACTAACTATCCATTACGCATACAGTATTGTCAATGGATTTTACGTGAAATCGCGAACAATCCGAATTTTGTAGCCAATATTCTATTTACGGATGAAGCCAACTTTTCTAGACATGGGATTATGAATTTTCATAATGACCACATATGGGCAGATGTAAATCCACATACCATAAGTGTAAAACGATTTCAACAAACATTTTCGGTCAATGTTTGGCTTGGCATCATCGATGATTATTTAATTGGACCATTTTTCCTTCCTGTACGGTTAACCGGCGAGACATACCAACATTTTCTAGAAAATGAACTTCCATTTCTTTTGGAAGATGTACCTATTATTATTAGAAGGCGCATGTGGTTGATTCATGACGAAGCTCCTCCACATTTTTCAGTGATTGTACGCGAGTTTTTAAATAATGTTTTTCCAGACCATTGGATCGGACGAGGATCTCCACACCCGTGGCCCCCTAGATCACCTGGACACAATCCTCTGGATTTTTGTGTGTGGGGATATTTGAAATCGCTTGTTTACACAACACTGATATTAAACGTACAAGATCTTCAAAATCGTTTCATAGACGGCTGTAATGTTATTCGTAACAATCCTGGTATCTTCGAACGTAATCGACAATCCATTAGACATCGAGCGGATTCTTGCATTTTAGCTGGAGGTGGACATTTTGAACATTTGCTCTGAAATGTATTATTTTTTCTTTATGTTTAACACATGTTGCTTGTAACAAAATAATAAAAAAATATAAATCAGTAGCGTCACCAAGAAAAATTAATTTCACGTACAACACCCTGTATCTCATAAACGACAACACCTATCACACATGTTTATATGAACTTTTCGTCTTAAAATTGAGTAACGAAGCGCCCCATATAATATTTTAGATTACTTAAGAAACACCCTGTATTTACAATCGTAAAACCAAAATAATTAATGAAAGAAAATTAAAAACAAATAAACTACAATAACAAATGAGAGGAGAAATCATATTGGAATACAAAGAAGGATTATAATAGATAACTAATGCCGCAAAGAAAGAAAGATCCGAAGTAAAATCGACCTTCAGCCATCTAGTTAATGGATGAAAATAATTTTATATAAGTAACTTAGTATGTTGAATATTATACAAAAATGGTTTGAATCATAGACCTACTATCAGAGGACGCAACGTTCTGTTCAGAAAAGTCTGTTTGCTTTGTCGCAATGATTACAAGAGAGTGTCTATGAGTATGACAAAGAATACCAATCGATTCTTTTTGTTCCGTCCTCTTGCTGGCAACGCTGCATCATTCAGAAGTTATGCTTAAGCTTGTAATAAGTGGCGTGCTATTTGGTAAAAATGGGAATATCTCTGTCGGGTAATATTTAGTTTTTTTTTTATGGTAATATGTTTATGAATAGTTAATATTTAGCTTTTCACTTAAATAATAATCGTTAATATTAATTGTACAAATAAGCTTTAATGTGTTTTAAATTTTAACTCTTTATTAATATGTCTCAAAAAACGATTAAAATATTATACTCAGGGTTTCGTGACTCCTTGATTTTCAATTGATTTAAATTTGACTCGGTGTATAGATGCATTGAGGGATGTGCAGGATCACAAGACGAGTCTTTCGGCTTCAAGATTGTACAAACTCAGAAACAATTAAAAAAACTACAAGTATACAAATTACGTTCAGAAACTTGTTTTTTTTTTTTTAACAAAAAGTTTTACAGTACTAACAAGTTTATTTATTTAACACAGAAATTACAAAAAAAATTAAAATTAAAACTATTACTTTAGAACTAAAATTTGTAACTAAAACTTAAAAGCACCAGCAATATTCTTTCCTGCATATAATAATAAATACGTGTTAATTTACACATTTACCAAAATGTTAATAAAGATTAAAAAATATAAACATTAGGTTACGATTTAAATGGGCAATTATGAAAATACTTACCCGAGATTTCCAACAAACGGAAAAATTACCATACCTGTTTATTTTGATATTAAAATCATCATAGCTACGCCACTGGATTAAATTATTGTAAACAATATTTTAACTTACTAGTGAAAGGTTATAGTGGTTATAATTAATAAAATATTAATAAGAGATTAGCATTACGGTCACAATATTGGAAATGTTATCAACAAATACCATAGATGATTCAATAACAATCACAAATCTCTTACCCTAAATGGAGAGCAGGCAACATCACAGGACAACAAATTCCAGTAGGCCGTATCAAGACGACACAGTCGAACAGAAATAGGTAATATAGGAAAATAGGTAATAGAGCAAATAAAAACATAAATAGTTCTGTCTCCTCTGATATTAGGTCTATGGTATGGTTTGAATGAAACATTTATGGCCAACCTATAATTAATTAAAAAATAACAGTGTGTTTGGTATATAATAAAGGAGGTTTTGACCAAATTTCATCACGAACTTAAATTTTTTACTTATATTTTGAGTTTATACAAAAAAAGTATGAACACAAAAGTTGTAGTTATTTTATTACCTATTACTTTGCACGTTAACTATGTTATGTAGGTATGTAAGTGACATTTAGATAACAATAAACCTCGACAATAATAACTAACTTTTGTGCATTGGCGCATCATTACTATTTTCTACACCCATGTCTGTAAACCTCAAAAATCACACATTCCATGTAGATGGCATTAAACAATAACATGCACGTCATGAGATTTCACAACATACAGTCGACAGAAGCAAACATGGTCCGCGGAAAATATGCCAACTAATTTCAAGGTTATCACAATCAGCCAATCACGAGCCAATGTTAACGATAATATCAATTTTAGTGGCTGCATAAGTGAGATGAAAATACAACTACAGCGACAAGGACACGCCCACCCAGGGTTCATGTTTGCTTCTGTCAACTGTACACTTGCATTTAGGTTAGAAAACTTACTTTGTTTAATCAAATTGCAACGAAATTTTTATCTATGTACTACTTAATTTGGTCTTTGGTCAATATACATACTTTTGGCCAATCGAAAAACAAAATATAATAAAATAGCTTTTACTATCAGATTAAAATAATATTAGATTATAAGAGTGATGCCCCTAAATATCAGGAACACATTATACAATTTCTGTTGTTCCGGGTATAGAAAAACTATAGTACGTTACATGAGTTGAAATCCAACACAGGTGGTAACCAAACACAGGAGATACAAAGAAGAATCGGTTGAAGTTGGGCTGCATACGCAAATTAAAGGATGTTTTTAATAGCGAAATCCCTACGAGTCTTAAGAGAAAGGTATACAGTCAGTGTGTGCTCCCCGTTGTCCAATTTATAAACTTGCAGTTGCCGTTGCCGTTACCGTTCCCGTTGCTGTTTGACGATGCAGTTGCCGTTCGTAGTGTCAATTTATAAGCTAGGCGTTTGATGATAACTGAAGTTCGGCCAATACTTCGAAAAAGAAAAAAAAGAGAGTTGGGCAATTTTTGTTTACCTATTGTTTTTGTTGTGAAATTTGAATTTTCGTGAAGTTTTATTAAGGATTTTTGTTACTATAATGTTAGTAACTTGTTGATATAATGAATGACGATAAATATTTGGGTTATCTGGGAATACTTCTACAATTGCTATAAGTTAAATTAAGCAAAGATGTATAATTATGCACATTCACAGACAGAGTTGAATAAATGAAACATCTTCTTAGTTTTTGATTGGTTAATACGCGAACGGCGAACTGTAAAAGTTAAAACTTTGTTATGTCTGAACGTGAGGTAACGTCATGCTATGCGGTTAATGGTAGCAGTAATGGTGAATATAAAGGTGCAAATAAGAAAGCAGCTTTTTAACTTTCAACGGAAATGGCAACTGCGAGCGGCAACGGCAACTGCAGGTTTATAAATAGACCTTAACGCTTACTAAAACCAACATAAATAAGTTAAGAATATCACAAAGGAAAATGGAATTAACCTTAAAGATGATTCGAACAATAAAAGTAAAATGGAGATTTGCAGGCCATGTAGTGACTCAACAATGATAGATGGACCAAAAGACTGTAAGAAGGGAGACCCTGTGAGTATAGAAGTCGGGACAGACCATCGACATGATGGGCAGATGATATACGAAGAATAAAACAAAACTGGATATAGCTTGTAGATTGTAGATTGCAGAAGGGGTCGATTGGCCCAGTTGACCTTACTACACTGCGACTTATAAGATCTTTTGTGTATACCCTATATCTATATTTTAGTCCAAAAGGTCTAGGCTTCTAAGAAAGTCCATTATCCGTTTTGGAGCTAGGTTTGTAATCTGATCAGGATCAAGGAATACCTGTTCCAGATATTTATGGCGTTGCCGAACAATTACTCTGCAATTGCAGATAATATGTTCTGACGTCTCATCTGCCTCATCGCAGAATCTGCATGTCCCACTGTCCAATATGCCCATTTTGCAGAGATGGTATCTGAGTGAGCAGTGTCCAGTGAGAATTCCTGTGATTACTCTGAGATCAGATTTCTGAAGCTCTAAGAGTAATTTCGCGTAGCGGGCAGAGGGTCGTAATAACCTTTTTGCCTGTCTTTGGCCTGGAACATTTTTCCAGTAGGCTGCACTGAGTTCCTTTTCATATTTTCGAACTTCTTCCATTATGCGGCTTTTTGATATGCCTCAAAATGGTTCAGGTCCGATAAAAGGAGCACAAGCTCCTTCCTTTGCGAGACTATCGGCAATCTCATTTCCGACAATTCCTTTATGCCCTGGCACCCATAGCAACTTTAATTTGTTGCGACTAGCCAGTTGTTTAAGGGATTGTTTACAATTCCAGGCTATTTTTGACTCATAGGTTGTGGACTTCAGAGCCTTCAAAGCAGCCTGACTATCAGATGCAATAAATATTCTTGCTGTGTTGAGGCCTTTTCTTAGGCACTCTTGGGCACAGAATTCTATTGCTAATAGTTCTGCTTGAAATATTGTTGGAGCATTTCCAAGGGCTGCGGATATCCTAATATTAGGACCTGTGATCCCTATTCCTACTCCTTCGTTTGTTTTTTACCCATCAGTATAATAAGTGAGGGCACCTTTTGTGATTTGAGCGATTTCGTTTTCTGTCAACTCGCGGTCGTTAATAATAACATCTAACGTGAGTTCAAAATCTTGTTTTGCAGGCATTACGTCTGTAGGCATCTTCATGATTTGGGTTGTTACAGCCCTTAATACCTCAAGATGTCCTGTTAAGTCACCGGGTTTCAGAGATTTGGTCTGTGTCAGCCTATAGGCATTTTCCAGAGCGATCCTCTGTACATGTAAATGTAGTGGAGGAAGGTCTAGCATTGCCTCTAAGGCTGCGGTAGGACACGATCTCATAGCACCCGTGATCCCAATACAGGCAAGTCGTTGCACTTTCTGCAACTCGTTTATTGCCTTTTGCTGCTTTGTTTTGGTCCACCAAACCATCGCAGCATAAGTGATAATGGGTCTGACAACCGTTAAATATGACCAGTAGATCATTTTTGGCTTCAGACCCCAGGTTTTCCCAAAAAGCCTACGGCACATCCAGAAAGCCCTTATTGCTTTTGTGGTAATATGAGTGTGGATATAGCTTGCGCAACATATAGATATTCTTGGCGACGTCTGTAGGACGCACGTAAGAAGCTGGATGATGATGAACCAATAAAACGGATTATTTTTGGAAAATAATAATGACCCAAGTTTAAAACAAGTGTCAGAAAGATATCAACAACTTTTTAACGAGACGTACCACATTAAAGCTGTATAATACTAGCGATTGTTGAGAAATTTCACTGGTAGTCTAATATGTCAACGTAAAGGCTCTTCAGGTCGAAAAAGAACAAACTGAATATAAGTGAAACATCTGCAAGTTAAAGGTTCAAGTCTATTGGTAGGTTTCCATATTGAACTCATATGTGACAACGCCTAAATATTGCGAATAAACTTGTAAAAGAAAATTACTGTGGGCGCGTGCTGAGCTGAGTGTATGAAGATACCGATTTTTTAAGAAACGTATGGTTTTCTATCGAAAGTCACATTCACCTCAACCGTTACATCAACCGGCAAACAAATCGATTCCTTGGGTTTGAACTTCCTGATGTCATTGCAGGAAAGCCTCTCCACAGTGCTCGAGTAATTATTTGGGTTGCTGTGTCTGATCATAGGATAACTGGTTCTTATTTTGTTAAAGAAAATAAAGAGCAGCCAGGTACTGTCAATCAAGAGAGGTAAAAACATAATAGGTATTGTGACACCTTTTATCAAACATTTAAAGACCTCTTGTCGTGCGCGTTATCTAAGACTCCGTAAGCTCCATACATTTACTTCGTGAACAATATTAGATACAAGCTATAAATAAATTAGTTATGTTAAAAAAGGTGATAATTATCTTTCTTTTTAGGTCAAGTTTAGGGCTCCTTATTAAGCGATTTTCCAACAACGAGCAAATATAACTAACATATTATTATTGGAAATAAAACATATTTGATGGTATTAAATATAAAAGATAATAATCGAATATTCGGTGTACAATTTATCTATTTTAATTAATAAAATTAAATAATATAGATTAGACATTTTATTTTTTTGTGTGTCTTAAAAACCTACCACCTTTAAAATTTGAAATCATTTTATCCCTGTTAACCTTCTTTATTTGGTCTATTAAACACCTCCCAAGTCTTCATTTTCCTCTTCTACCTACTAATTTTCTATCATTTCTTCTCTCCTGTCTATTGTTCCTAATTATTTTCAAAACTTTTTCATTTGTATTTTACTCCCAGCTAAAATCAAACAACTTGAAAATATAATACAAAATTTTGTCATCCAAAGTTATACACTCGCTGAAATTTCTTTCATATTATTATTAGTAAATATAGGAGGTATAGAATATTTTAAACCCTTATCTAAAATTTTAACTTAATGCTATCTTTACCTGAAAATTACATCGATACATTAATGTTTTTAATGCATGTAAGGTCTAGTTAATACACCTATCTCTTTATTGAATACTCATGCGCGAATATTTTTGAATTTTCCCCTTCCACTGCTAAAATATAACTACTTCTTGCCATAGAACACAACGTATTGCCACAATTTAAATGAATAAAACCCTTTTAGCTGTCTAAAGCTAGCTTATATTTGCCGTATAGCCCCGGCAGCTCAGGCCCCAGTAAACACAGGATATCCTATGGATATCCATATAATGTCCACGATTGGTCCATATGGACATGGACACAGAATGGATGTCCATTTACCACTAGTTCAATGGATATCCGTTTGGGGACATTCACTGGACCTTCAGTTCTCGTTCACCACTGGACGTGAAGATTTATTTGAATGATGGACGTCCATTGGACATCCATTGTTCATCCTTTGGCCGAATCGAAATATACCACGACACGGAATATACAATGATCTGTGACCACGATTCATAAATGTACTACGTCCGCTATATTCTCAATTTGCCACTCAAATAATTTTTTGCACTCCTAATGAATATTATATTTTTAATTTTATGTGATAAGGAAACAACTAATTGAAGGCAGCAAAAGTTTAGACCAGTGCGGCTAGTGAAATCTGCATTACATAAAATGTCTATTTGGAAGAGTGAATACGGTTCAATGTGGTTTCATAAAAATAAATAATAATTTGATGTTAGACTGTGTTGTATTCAACATGATCAGTGATATTTTATGAACAGTCTAAAAACTCTGAATATACTGTATTCGCATATTGGCAGCAATGTGCCCAACCTAATTTTCCATAATGTTACCGTCACTGATGTGACTGACGGCTGACGTGTGACGTGGCGCCATTTGTGCTTATAGTTCCTAGCGCGAGAATACATCCAGCGCCGGATTCCGTTATGAGGCTAAAATTGGCCAATAGAAATATTAGTAGGTGTGGCTTGGATATTTGGCGCACTTTTTCAATTTGTGCTTTCTAGGCTAGAAAGTAAAAAAATATATAATTGCAGTGTAAAAATGTATTATAAAGGTGTATTTTTTATTATGCCAGGGGATAATTTCAGGTTTTTTTAAAATAAGTTTAATTTAATTAATATACATGTTTTGGTTATCAGTAACTAAATTAAGGGTAAAAATACTGAGGATTTTTTATGACTTATTTTTTATTTCCATCCTCCAACCTCCGAGAGTTGAAATATTTCATAAATTTGGGCGAATTATTGTAGTTTTAAATCCATAATGAAATCCAGTTTTTATCAAATATTTATAACTTGGGCATCTATTCCTATATGTTAAAGCTGTGTTGTAGTCATCACAAGTTAGCTGGATATTGCACTTAATCATTTCTAATGCTGTTCCTGCTGTATATCCATTCTTGTAGAGACGTAATACGTAATAACTGTTCTCTTACATCATTACTAACTTTCCGAAACCGGGCATACCAGGGTGACGGGCCAAAAAAACAAAATACAGATCCACTCAAATAAAAGAAACAATAAACTAACCCCTTATGGTCTTATGCATAATAATATACGGATTGATAGGCTTGCCAACACAATTTTATTAGGGACACGAACATTTAGGTGGAACTATGAGAGTGGGAGTTGGTTCGCGCATGAGTATTAAATTTGGGCCATTAACGAGACGGGTCTATTGGTTAAATGCTTAAACTAGTACGTATTAATTAATTGTATAGGGCCAGTAGTTATGAACCTAAAAAGTAATTTAGTTAGACATTACTTTCCCTCTTTTTTTATGCAATGTTGGCAAAATTTTCAAAACGTTTTTTACAATATTCATTAAATTAAAATTGGCTCTTGCCAGGATTTGGCGGATATAAAAAGTAACTATTTTTAAAATACATTTTTCTTTACATAGAATGTTAGGGTTAAGATTAAAATAATATTTTTAAATAAAACAGATTTTTTTTATAAACTTTAATGTGTACAACATTAACAAAAAATTTAACAATCAGTATTTTATTAACTGTAAACTGTTCAAAAAAACTAAAACCAACGATTATTTTAATTTATTTTTAGCACAATGCAAACAATTTTCTAGATGTCGCTATAAAAGAAAATAATTTTTTCATTGATGAATTAATTTAAGGGGTATTTTAGGATCTCGGTGTAAAGTTACATCAATAAGTTAGCATGCATTGTAGATTTAACATAATTTAAATCGTAGTGCCTACGAAAAAGAAATGAATAGATGATTTTGGTCAATTCGTTTTCCCCGTTTGATTGTACATCACAAATTTTAACTAGTTGTCTAAATAGATAATACCACATATTTAATAGATAGGGGTAGTTTTTTACATTTTAATATTTTTAACGTTATTGCATATATTTAATATATTAATTATTTACAATTTAGGCTAATATAATCCTATATGTAAAAAATATTTACATTACATTACTTACACATTAACAATATTATTTACAATCAACTTAATTTAATTATTTATATTTATTATACATTTATTTAAAATCAAAATTATATTTTTACTTTCATAATGAATCATTTTGATACCTAAGCACGAGTTTCTGAATGCATAAATTACATTAAACATCATGTAAAATATTTTAAAATAAAACCATATCCAACTAAATTTTAATAGTTTAACATAAAGGAATAGTACTTTACAATGGCAATTCATTTTATTTAAACTATCTACAATGTAAAGTAAAAATATAGCAAAAAATGTAGGTATAGGTCATGAAGGAAAATCGGTGTCTTTTAGTAGTAAGTAAAATGATAGTTTTGACATGTAAATTAATACAAAATGTACCTATATAAAAGAGTATAAAATTAATTGACTTATTTTTGTAGTTACCTACCACATTTTTAATTTTTTTATCACTCATAGTGATTATTGGGAAACCTCTGAAACACTAGCCCGGCTCTTATTGAAAATTTGAAAAAAAAGTATAGTAGGCTCTTCCTAACTGATAAAAAAATTTGGAGAATAACCAAGCCAGTGCTCAGGACTTTGTTTTCTGATAAAATTTAGAAAAGCGATTTTTAAATAAATTATAGCTACGAGAAGAAAATTTTAGGGCGCCACCAAATTTCTTTCTTAAAAGAAGATTTAAAAAAAATCAAATTTTAAAATCAGCTTCTATCTGTAATACTCTGCTAATAAGCTTTAGGTATAATTTAATGATACGAGGCATGTTTTAAAAGTAAGTACCGTTTTTAATTTACGCCGCCGCAGCACAGCAGTTGCGGTTTAGCGCATGCGTGTATTGTAGCTAGATAAATTGGGAAGCCACAGACGTCATTACGACGCCATTTCATCGAGTGTTCGTTTGTTTACATGATTTTAAAATGCAGACAACTATCGAGATTTCCGCTGGCTGTGAAGTGCGTGCTGTGACTCGTTTTCTCTGTGCTAAAGGCTCAAAAGGAATTGGCATTTATCGTCAAATCATTATGTGAAAACATGAGTGAAGGAATGGTGCGGAAATGGGTTGGGGTCTTCAAAGATGACCGCACAATTATTCATGATGAGAAACGAAGTGGGCGACCTTCAGTCGTTACCGATTGTCTCATTCAAAAAGTGGACAGTAAAGTTCTCCTCCATCCTCCATACAGTCCCGATCTAGCACCCAGCGACTACTATTTGTTTCTGCACTTGAAAACTCATTCTGCGGGGAAACGTCATTCCAATGATGAAATAAAAATGTTTGTGCAGCAGTGGTTGTCCAGTCTAGCGGCAAGTTTCTTTGAGGACGACATACAAAAGCTGGTCCCAAGATAAGACAAGTGCCTTAATAATAATGGAAATTATTTGGATGGGTAGAGGAAAGACTGCTCTTTTACTCAAGAAAATGGAACTTTAAACAAACAAATTCATATTTTGATCTCTGTCCAGTTAAACAAATAGTGGACAATCCAATGATTATACCAATAGTACAATTATTTTTAAGTAGCTCAAAGGTTTATTTATTATCTGGTCAAACATCTCTTTTATGAAAAAAAGCAAAGAAAGTAATCTTATCATACCAGTAATCCATGAAAAATCGAGGTAAATAGATAACTAAGATAAGTAAACTTAACTACTGGATTGGAGTACTGCACAGTTTGGAAAAATACTCCGGTAACCTTTCCGTTCGTATATAAAGCAACGTGAAATAGCCTGGTTGTCGCCACTGCTTAAGATAAGTCATAGCAGTATATAATGTAAACTAACTACTTTAGGGCAAAAGTTTGGATAAAATGCTTTGACCTATCTCCAACAATTGAATAATGATTTTTAATTTTAGAAATGTTTACTACTAAGTTAACGTTTCACCTCTTTAACAAATACTTTAAAAGTTTTGAAGTAGTAATGATTTATTTCGTCATTTGAGAAAAAAAATTCAAAGCAGTTTTTCTGCAGAAAAAATCGATTTCCCGTTACGTTTTCTTCAACCTCTTTCCGTATGTCATACTTGATTAAATTGTGTGTACGAACATTTATGAGTTTCACCAAACATTTTCCCGTTTTATCTAAACAAACACTCCTGTTGGCTAACGAAGTTCTTCAATCGTGAAGTAGTGGATAAACGCGATGTTTCAAATTAAATAACTACACGTGCAACTAAACTCGACTGACCACTGTCCTTGTAGACAACATTGGACCATGACATTTATTTTTAAATTTTCTCGAAAACAATTTCTCTTAATTTTTATATATCTTTTGATTAACAAGATCGTAAAATTATAGAATAATGAACAAAATTAAAAGAACGGCACATTTTTAATGGGTAAAATTAAGATATTTTTAGACAGAAAATGTATCAAATGATTTTTTAATCATACAGATTTGCAATATAAAAATTATTTTTTGTTAATTACCTACAGAAAATACAAAGAAGAAGAACAATTATAATATTCTTGAAAAACATAAAATTTACATTTTATACATTATGATTGCCCGATCAGTCCCAGTCCCATCTAAGCCATGGAAATACTAATACTGAAGCTAAGAACAATAAACAACTAAACGGTTGAACTAAACTTCCACTATTTATTCCCAAAGTTTAGTTCAACCGTTTAGTTGTTTATTGTTCTAAATAAGGTCTTCCACAAAGAAAAGGTTACTGCAATAAATTTTAAAACTGAAGCGTCTTACACCGAAAATTACAGCCAACAAGCTTATCCCTGACCATCAGCTCGTTTTTAGAAAATCCCATGGTACAATAAAGCATGTACATAGGCTAGTGGAAAAGATCAATTACATATTTGAAAGCAGATAACTCTGTTTTGCCGCTTTCTTGGATATTTTGCAAGCGTTCGACCATGTTTGTCATGATGGACTTCCGTACAAAATCCTTAAAGGCTTACCCATACATTTCTACATTTTTCATCATATTTTAGACACTTTTATGTTCTTGCCATTTATGAAATCGCAGCTGGAGCATCGGCGAAATTACAACGAAATCTAAACAACTCAAACTGACTGACAGACTGGTGTATAAAGGCCAATTAAGCTAAATCAGTCTAAATAACCTTCTTTATAAGAAGTTGAATCAAATCAAATAAGAAAGGCGCTTGACTTAAAACTAGGAAAGATCTATTGGCGCATGAGGAGAAAATCTTAAGTTACGCTGGAAAATAAACTCCTTTTAGACAAGTGTATACTCAAAACTATTTGGACTTTGCTTTGCAGCAAATAAAAACTTCCAATCAAAAACTATACGTATGATAAGTGGAGCACCATGGTATATTACAAATAATTACCTACATCGTGATCTAAAAGTCCAGAGAATTGTAAACCATCCAAACCAATTGGCAAGAAGTTTAATGAAACAACAACCAAATCACACATTTAAAAGACTAAAGGGACATGCTTCTGAAGACCTCCTCTAATACAAATATAAAGAAGCCATACCAGATGAACATATCATTGGACACTGTACTATGCACGCCATATGTGTACATACATAAAATACAGCTAGATTGCAGAAAGAAAAGGAGATTTAAAAAATTTATTGTACTAACAATTCTTCTGTGGAAGTATATCTTATATTAAAAAATAAAACTTTTGGTAAATATGTTGAATCCAGTGAACTCTCCGATTTTCATAAATATTTTATGCAAATAAGATTCAATTTCCAGAAATTTGTCCTTCTGATGATGAAGGTTTATTTTAAAATTGTTTCTGTAAAATATGTTATATTATGAAAGTTTATTTTTTTTATTTCCGGCTTGTTTTTTGTTCATGTTTATTTATTTTGTTGTTGTTAGAATAAAACTAAGTATTGAGTATTCTCATTTAGTTTTTTACTATTTTATTTCAGACATTAAGGTGAGCGATTGTAACTTATAATACACTTTGATATGTGTAAGTTGGTCGGGAAGAGGATTTAATTATTGTTATTTTTTTAATTTTACACCTACATTAGTGTGTGCGATAGGTTAAGATTTCCTACACATTTCAAGCTTATATTTTATATTCCCTATATAATAAGGTATATTTTTAATATCTATATATTATACAACATAAACGGTTCTATATTTTTTAAGTCTGGCAACATGACAACATTAGTTGATGATATCTTTATTATTTTGAGATACGTTTGAAATGAAGTCAATATTTATAGAAGTATTTATTTAAAACCAGATATATATAAACATTAAAGTTGTGAAAGTTTTATTGAATTTAAAAATGATGTAATTATAAAAAAATATATATTTGGAAACCATTTTATAAATAAGATCTTAGTGGGAAATACATCCAGGATAATTCCTTGGGGCCAATAACATCTAGGCTTTAATATTGTTAAACTTATTACTTCCATACTTGGTCTAGCCTTAACACTACTTAATCAACATCAGGTAGCAACCTGTCATTGAGTTTAAAAAAGCTATTTTTAAATAAAAAGTTTGGTTTTAAAGTTTTTTTTTAATATTCTTAGATTAAAAAAAATACAATATGATTGAATGCCTTTCATATTATTTATTGTCTCGCTGGGCTTGTCCGCTAAACTGAGGACTTATCTGATGTATGCAGTAAGATTGTGGCACCTCCAAAAGACAGGAAATTCTTCGAGGAAATGTACAATAGCTTGTGTGATATATTTAATTCATGAGTTCAATAGAAAATATAAAAACTGCTCTATACGAAAACTATACCCACAAACTCGTATAATGTATACATGAAAAAACAAAAAGGAATTCCGTTCCCGAAAATATAATCAACTACGGTCTCAGTGGACTAATACGCAGAATACGTAGGCAAACTAAAATATTTAAATGGCAAATGGCTTTCTCTAAATAAGTTAACCAAGTGACTTTTCAATAAATACTACCCTCTGAGGTATCACTCCAAAAAATGGGCAAATTTAATAGCGATAACTGTCCCTACTGCTATGCAGTAAGGAAACGGCATACTATGCGAATATAACAAGATCCCAGTTAAAAAGTTAATGCAAAAAATATTAGAACTATCGTCCATAAACAAGATAGCGGTTGCCGTAATAAAACAATTTTACGACCAGCCATATTCCAAAATGAAATTAGGTCAAGGTTTTCAGATGGTTTTCTAGTATCACAAGGTTTTCGACATGGGTGTTGCACTAAAGAAGAATCTAAAATTTATGAATAGGAAATGGTTTGAAGAATATAAAAGCTGGGAACTGATCGTAATTTATAAAAATAAAATTACTGAGACTAGGATGAAACAAGAAAATCTGATTCTGAACACTAGTGAGGCTAGTGAAGAATGTATAAATTATTCTTAACTTGGCAGGGTATCGAACCCGGGACCTCATGGGACATCTTACAGTGGCGATATTTGACGAATTTTGACAAGATGAACTACTTCTTGACACAGGTTCTTACTAGACATGGGTCAATGTCAAATGGAATATCAAAGATACAATTAGTGATAATGTGAATTGTTGAGCTGTTTTATATTGCAATTCCAAGCGAAACAAATTTAGGAGTACATGTGTATAAATTTTAAAATGAAAATGTGAATATAAAATATTTAATAGCAAATATTTTTTTGCAAACGTCGATGAATCAGTGTAGAGAATGAGCATGTGCTAATTAGTTCTAAAAAAGTTGTTTAAAAAGTTTTCTGTTTATCATGATTCGAAAGGAATGTATATTTTATATTTGGTAAGCTTTTTATTCAAGGTGGCTTGAATGAGGCAGGTATATAGGATATTTTGGATAAATTAGTGCTTACTAGTAAAAGACCTAACCTAACTCTAATGAGATGTTCTATTCCAAATAAACAACATTGAATAAATCAATTAAATTGTATCCAGCTTAAGTCGTTTGTAAAAATTATTATAATTTTTACTGCTTATAAAAGTTACGACTTTAAAAAAATGGCTCTTTTTCTTTAAATGTCTATAACTTTTTTTCATTGAGTAAATCAAGCTGGATATTTTTATCTGGCGTGTAAAGTATTAATAGTCAAATATGATTTTATTTTTTCGCTATTAGTTACAAAACTAAAATTTATAAAATGCGTTTCAAAACAATATTCTAATCAATAGTATGTCTAAGAGTTTTTATAGCTGTCGTTACACATTAGGATACCCGCTTTTTCCGTTTTGTGTATTTAAAAATTTATTAAAAAATATATGTTACAACAAAAAAAAATCTCGCTGTTTAGATATTCTGCATTTCAAGAACAACTCTTCTATTTTCGCTACTTGTACTGCTGTTTTCCAAATCTACACACGGTGAGATCGCATTAAGTGATCTCCTACCTTCCGATCAGTCACACTTGAAAGTGACATTCCTGGATCCGCTGGCGACTGCTGGCGCTGCCACTATAGCGGCTAACCTAAAATTGAAAAATATAAATCATTATAAAAATAAACACTTTCAAGAAAACTAAGGTCAAGCCCACTTTTTACATTTCAAGTACTTATACATTTACTGTTAATAATTATATTTTCAAAATTTGTCCTTAATTATCTTATGGTACGGGACTCCGGGTGGGCCTGGCATATTGACTCGCGGAACGTCTTGCATGTCCCGCACAAAATCGCAATAGTATACTAAACAACGCATTTCAAGTGGCGTTCTGTTATGACATAAGTTCAAGTTTAAAAAACGAAACGCGAAGCGGAGAGTTTTTGAAAGAACGAGTGTCACAACAGCCATTTGAAATAAGTTGTTTATAATATTTTTTTATATTTTGCCATTTTATCATTTTTTAAATTAATTTATTATTTGTACGTAAATTACGAAAATGTTGATTTTAAAAAGTATATTCACGAACCCATATAACAAGGACGTGAAACTCCTATGCCAAGCTATAAGCGCCCGTGGCTGAATTTACGGCTCCTATCTTGGCGGAGTCTAGTCCACGGTCGTTGCGTACTTTGTACTGCGCATCAGTTCGAACATCAAATATGATCATAACTCACGAATACATATAACAAGGATGTGAAACTCGAGTGGAGAGGGTAGCAGCAGAAAAGGCGCCTATCTGGGCAGGGTTAAATTCTCGGTCGTGGCGTACTCCGTACTGCGCAACAGGCTGTCTTT
The DNA here is from genome assembly GCA_035357415.1 of Ophraella communa. Lineage (NCBI taxonomy): Eukaryota > Metazoa > Arthropoda > Insecta > Coleoptera > Chrysomelidae > Ophraella > Ophraella communa. Next base: position 28,905,458 of record CM068992.1, on the reverse strand, counting down.
TTGTTTGTGCGAGCGAGATAACCAACCGCATGTGTTTTCGAATAGGCATGTCTCTAGGGAGATGTCTATGTCCGACCATAGGCATGTCCTCTACAACCTAACCTGTGAAACGGGGAAGGAGGAGGTCACATATCGCAACCCTAGAACTTGTGACTGGGACTCCTTTAGGGAGCACCTTGAGCAGGGTCTAAGCGAATGCCTCCCAGCCCCAAAGAATGTGGCTGAAATAGACCTCCTCTCAGAACAACTGACTGGAGGTCTTATGGATTCCTATAACAGAAACTGCCCAGAGAAAAGGAAGAGGGCTAATAGGGACACTGTATGGTGGACCAAAGACCTCTCGAGTCTCAGGACAGAAGTGAGAAGACTCTTCAACCTGGCCAAAAGAACAAATGGCTGGGAAGCCTATAAGGCTAAAAGGAGAGAATATGGCTATGCGATTCGCAAAGCCAAAGAAAACTCTTGGAGAAAATTCTGTGAGGACATTGACAGTCTTCCAGAATGCTCCAAGCTGAGAAAAACTCTCCAGAGGGACACCATAGGTAGGGTAGGATCTCTGAAGAATGAAAAAGGGGAATACACAACGACCGGTGAGGAGACTTTAGATCTTCTTCTAAAATCACACTTCCCGGGATGTGAACCTGTCACGGAGCAGGGGCACATCTGTTCAGGGGCACTCCGTAGGAGGGCATCCAAGGACAGCTGGGCCCTTGCCAACAAAATCGTGAACAGAACCAGACTAGCATGGGCGATAAAATCCTTTCACCCATACAAAGCTGCGGGACCAGACGGTATCTTCCCAGCACTGTTGCAACAGGGCAGGGAAATCATCGAGGGACCAATGTGCCGACTACTCAGGGCTAGCTTGGCACTGAGCTATATCCCTATGAACTGGAGGTCTGGAAGAGTAGTCTTCATACCGAAGCCTGGTAAGGCCACGTATGCTGAGACGGGCTCCTTCAGACCTATCAGCCTGACCTCCTTTTTTCTTAAAACCTTGGAAAAACTGGTGGACAGGTACCTACGGGACGGTGCTTTGAGGGTAAAACCTCTGCATCGAAACCAGTTTGCGTATAAGAGTGGGGTGTCCTGCGAAGTCGCGGTACACAAGCTGCTCCTGAAAGCGGAGCAGGCACTCTTAAATAAAAAGATAGCCCTAGGTACGTTTCTGGATATTGAAGGGGCATTTAATGTTGCCTCCTTCGATTCCATACTTAGGGCCATGCAGAACCGTGGCATAGAACAGGACATTGTAAGATGGACTGGTAATATGTTACGGGAAAGAATAATAATAGGTACGCTCTTTGGGGAGACGAGAATGGTCTCAGCCACTAAGGGGTGTCCGCAAGGAGGGGTGTTATCTCCTCTTCTGTGGAACCTGGTGGTTGACGAGCTCCTTTGTAGACTCAATGACGAGGGTATCTATGCCCAAGCCTTTGCTGATGACGTCAGCATAGTTGTAAACGGTAGATTCGGGGCCACTGTGTCCGAGAGAATGCAGCTGGCACTGAGGATTACCGAAAAATGGTGCAGACAAGAGGGATTGTCAACTAATCCGGCAAAGACCTCCGTGATAGCGTTCACCCTCAGAAGGAACCTTGACTTGAGGGAACTTCGTTTGTGGGGCCAAACGCTAAAGTTTAAAGGGGAAGTCAAATACCTAGGGGTAACCCTAGATAGCAAACTAACCCTTTCCAACCACATTAGAAACACAACAGATAAAGGCCTAAGAGCTCTCTGGGCATGCAGAAGAGCTGTGGGCAATACGTGGGGGCTTAAACCCAGTATGATGCACTGGCTTTATACGAGGGTGGTGGCACCCATCATAACCTATTGTTCTGTTGTGTGGTGGCATAAAGCGAGGTGCTCAGTAGCATCTAGACAGCTAGGCAGGGTACAAAGAGTAGCCTGTCTAGCCATAACCGGGGCGATGCGAACAACGCCCACGGCGGCCCTGGAAGCTATGCTGGGACTACCTCCACTACATCTTATTGTGGAAAGGGAAGCACTGGCAGCTGCTTACAGGCTGAAAATAAACAACGAATGGGGCAGGGCGATCCCTAGGTACCATTCCACAATCTCGAAAGAGATTGAACATAATCAATTACTGAGCATGCCCTCAGATAGAATACCTATCTGCTACGACCTTTCCAAACCATATACGGTTCATATTCCGGATAGGGACGAAGCTCGTACCAAGACTGAGAAAAAAACTTGAATCCGTTTGGTACACAGACGGATCCAAATCAAGCACCAGCACTGGGATTGGAATCTACAATGAAAATACAGGGAAGACGTATAGTCTCAACCTGGGTTCAGTAGAGACTATCCTGCAAGCTGAAGTGGTTGCCATCAACACATGCTCGGAGATCATCCTGAACGAGACAGTCCCTAACAGGACTGTCAGGATCAGAAGTGATAGCCAAGCAGCTCTCAAAGCAATAGAGAGCGTACACACTGCGTCACGAACAGTGAAGCACTGCCAAGGAACTGTAGCTGAACTGGCACAACGCCACAAGGTTATCCTTGAATGGGTACCAGGACACACAGGGATTCTTGGAAATGAAAAAGCTGACCTCCTAGCCAGGGAAGCTTCAGAAGGAACCCTGATCGGACCTCTTCCCACATGTGGGGTCTCATACCAACACGTAAGGGAAACAATAGAGGAACGACTAAGGGAACAACATAAGAAACTCTGGATGGAACTGCCTGGACTCAGGCAATCCAGATTATTCATAACAGGTCCATCCAGGGAGAAAACTACAGAACTACTCAGCCTAAGTAGAACCCAACTGAGAAAGGCAGTGGGACTGCTTACAGGACACTGCCATCTCCGAAAACACATGAACACAATAGGACTCGCTGAGGACCCATTGTGCAGAAAATGTGGTGAGGAAGACGAAACTCCTCTTCACGTAATATGTCACTGTCCGAGCCTTAAGTGGCTTAGACAGAGACACTTTGGCATTCAGTTTCCTGAGCCAGAGGAAATCGTGAAAGCGAATATCAGGGACATTCTAGAATACATGAAGGAAACGAACCTGGTATGATTACTTCAGGGGGGTACAATGAGCCTAGAGCTCCAGTACATGCATGAAACGCACCCCAGAAGAATAGAATAGAATAGAATGATAATAAAACTTCGTCTCAAATATTTCCTTTTGATTTTTGTTAAAATATTGTAATTTTTTCAAGGTTTGCTTTTTATGTATTTAATTTATGTATCTGAATAAAATGAATGGTATTGAAATAGACTATAAAATTGCAAACTTACCTAGCAGCTACAGGCGGATCTGTATCAGAAGGTAGGCGACCACTTGGCCTCCATCATTGAATGTTTCTAATACCAAAATGCCTATTTCTTCTGGCGTAGTTCCTTCCGCACAAAATTTTTTTAAAAGCATGTCTAAATTCCGGACTAAAAATGGTGTATATAATAGGATTAAGCGTGGAATTAAAGTACCCCAACCACAGACAAATTGACACTAAGTATTTATCGAACAGATTAGGATTAATTGGCAATAAAACAGCCATTATAAAAAACGGTAACCAGCACAGAACAAACGCTCCCGTGATAATTGCCAGAGTTTTAGCTGCTTTCCTCTCCCTCTTCGAATCCATCCCATCTCTGGTTTTTCTTTTTATGGGATAGTGATGCGGTTGATACGTGACACTACCCTCTGTGGTGGTCGGCAGATCCGCCTCCAGTCCGTTTGCGAAGGAAGTTTTTTCCGGACTACTGTTATTTGATGATATATTCGTAAAAGCTGTAGTTGTTTCAGATATTGTTGGTAAAGGGCGTCCGATAATTGTTACTACGGCTGCTGCGATGCCACCTGCAATAAAATTATAAATTAAAAACTGGCATTATTAATTTGGAAGCACAAATTTAACAAATCATATTTCTGATCAATGTCTTTAAAAGTTGTTGGATTTAAAAAGATTAAGCTGATTAATTTGGTGGAAGCGCGACAATTAAAACAAAAATTGTTTTTGCTATTCCGTTACCAATAATTTTTAAAATATACATCTGAATTTTTTATACAAAAACTAAGTGCTAAATGTAAACAATTACACTTTACATTCTTCTAAAAGTGTAAGTATAACAGAGAAAAGAGTATTGAAAAAAAATGAACTTATAGCAGCATTTTAAGCACTGTATTTATTTTAAAATTAATTTTAAATTTGCTTTATGCATTTTATAAAGAAAAGACCTTTTTATATATTCTATTAAACAAAAATAAAATTTTGTTTATCAATAAATATTTTATTCAATTATTACCAAAAATACCAGATAAATGGGTTATCTATGTTTCTATTAGGCTTTGGTAAAATTTGTTTTGTAGAAATTGTAGAATTAATTTTCATCGATAAAATAAAAAAAATTAATTGATTAAGAAATAGAGTCGTAGCAATAGATGATTCCAGTAATAATAAATTTAGTTTTACGGCTACAACATTTTCAGGTCTAAAATGTCTGACATTTTGAAAAAATTTTTGATTTTAAAGATTTCTATCTGTTCCCGAATATCCTAACGGGGCTTTTAATGTCATTGAAACAAAAAAAAATGAACTAGGGGTTTCGAAGTTTTTACGTATGCTGTATGGAAAAAACCTGTGAATTCTACGTCACATGTCTTATTTTGGACGTAGAAACGGTAATTTTGTTCACAGAATTATAAATTAATGTATAATTCTTTAGTTTTGTTTTTTCTCAAACGTGCATCAGGTTATCAGTGCTGTGTATTTGAATATAATAATCGTAAAAATAACTTCTCCAATATGGCTCCTGAGACATCTGGTAACAATAGTGCATGGGAACAGACATTTTAATAAGACGACAATTAACCACAAAATAAAATAGATTACAAATGAAAATTACTCACTCAGATTAGATGTACAGACAAAACTAAAACCGAATTTCAGTCAAAAATAAGATATGTGACATAGAATTGATGTTTTTCGTCTATGCAGCAAACGTAAAAAGTTCGAATCGTCTAGGTTATTTATTATTTTGTCATTTTAGACCTTAAAATTTTATAGTGGCAAAACTGAGTGGAAAGTCGAACATAATATTTCGAATTCAACATTTGTCGATAAAAATTGTCGCACAATTTGAAATTTGTGGTATTCTCGATTATTTTCAGCATGAGACATAATTTGCGAAATAGCAGGACCTCTGGCATCACCGATTTAACGATTCTTAAATATGTTCTATATCAATATAGGATGTGAGTTTGGGTTTTTTGTTATATTTATATTTGAGTGGTAAATTGGATTGTTATTTTGTTTGACGCTTGTGTTTAATTGTATTGATTTGATGTTTATTGTATTTAGATTAATAACTATAATACCTATTATGATGCAATCGGAAAAACAAATTTTCCTCATGATTTTCTTGTTTTATTAAGGATTCTAGGATAATGATTATCTTCCTAGGTTATTCTTTAGTTAATGTGGACTTGTTAATGAAATTTCTATCAGATTAAAATTTAATAGCGCTTCTATACATTCCTCGTCTCTCTCGAGGCCGCTGATACATTTTTTGAATTTCTAAATTTTCAATAGCAATTAATAAAACTGCCATTTTCTCTCTACAAAAATGTATGAAAAAGTAAAAAAAAAAACGTTTGAATAATTATTGTTTGAGTGTTTTGACATAACATGTATAACGATAACCTATAAATTTTCCAAGTAATGAAATTCTCACATTCGATATAAATTGTCGACTGCTTTTGACTATTCTACAATTTGTCTAAAAAAATTTGCTATGCTGTCGTCTGAAAATAATTTTTTTCTAAGCCCTATCTTTAAAGTACCTTGTATTTCACTAGTTTGTAGCTCTTAAAACGGCTGTTTATGGTGAGAGTGAAAAAAAGTGAAAAAGCGTTAAAAAAAGTGCCATAACGTTAACTTTATTTCACGCTTGCCATAAGCCGATGCAATTGAATAGCGCAATTGATCCACACCTTTACTGGAAAAAATATCAAGTTTGCTTTGACTTTGACAGTACATGAACTATAACTCATTTGACGTTAGTTTTTATAAATAATCCGATTTGTCTAAGAGAATTCAGTAGTTGTTCCTATTATTACAATGGATAGTGAAGATTCCGACTTTGAAATAATATGTACCCCCGAAGAAATTATAGAAAAGGCAAATGTGGCCACATTAAATTTGCTGCCGGAAAAATCCAAAGAAAATTATATAAAAGAGTATGACACTTTTATGAAATGGAGAAACGAGAACAATATTCATAGCTTTACAGAGCGAGTACTGTTAGCTTTTTTTGAAGAAAGGTCAAAAAAATTTAAGTGTTCTACATTATGGTCCAGCTATTCCAAACTAAAGGCAACCTTAATTATTAATGATAACATAGATATAAGTAAATACTCTAAGCTAATAGCATTTTTGAAACGAAAGTCGGTTGGGTACAAACCTAAAAAATCTAATACATTCTCAAGAGAGGAAATGAACAGATTTTTATTGAGTGCTCCAGACGACAAGTATTTAATGTTTAAGGTAAAAGTTTTAAAAAGTTAATTTGTTTTTTGCTTACATTATTTATAAATTTGTAGGTAACATTAATATTAGGAATAGCCGGAGGTTGTCGACGAGAAGAGTTGTATAAAATGAAAATCGATGACATTGAAAATAAGGGGGAATTTCTACTCGTCACGATTCCAGATTCAAAAACTCATACAAGTCGACGTTTTACAGTTATTGGAGAATCCATTACAAACATTAATTTTATACATTTATTCCAAAAGTATGCTAATCTGAGACCGAAAAATGCAACCAGCAACCATTTCTTTTTATCATATAGAAACGGCAAATGTACAAAACAAGTAGTTGGTATAAATACTTTTTCGAAAATTCCATCGCTAATTGCGAGGTATTTAAATTTACCACATCCAGAAGAATATACAGGTCACACGTTTCGACGAACTTCAGCATCGCTTCTAGTCGATTCGGGTGGAGACATTCTTCAATTAAAGCAACATGGAGGATGGAAATCTACTGCTGTTGCCGAAGGGTATGTGAACAATTCTCTCAATGCAAAAATGAACTGTGCTTCACGAATTTTACAAGGATCTAATGTCAGCAGTTTTTTTAACCTACCTTCAACATCCAATGAGAATCAAGCCGACACGAATTTGACTCTTCCAAATATTCACTATTTAAATGAGAATCAAGCAGAGATGAATTTAAATGTTCCAAATATTCACAATTTAAGTGAAGCTTTATCAATGAATCAAACGGAAACAAATGTGACTGGATCAAAAATTCACATTAATCAACCAAACAATTGCGTTTTCAATATTCACATTGCGAAATAATACTAAAATACAATATGTAGTTGTTAATTTTTCTTAATTATTGTGCACTTTTTCCAATTCATTCTGCATTCATTAGTTGTAATTTACTGAAGGAGTTTAATTAAATTATTTCAAATTTCTATTTTGATTTTAGTATTTGTATAGGGCTGTAGAAAAAATATTGTATGCAACATATGCATAAAGTGTCTTTTTTTCACTCATGGAATTTCCGCACTCGCCTGGCGGCTCGTGCGGACAACTTTTCCATTCGTGAAAAAAAGTACCACTTTATGCACTTGTTGCATAAATTACTATTATATTTTGTAGTTATAAAAATTTTCATTATAAAACGCATTTGCGTATCGTAATGTAACTTTTACGCACGCAAATTTTTGTTTTAAATAGTTGGCGACATGAGAGAAGTATCTAATGACAAGACTATTGACAATGACATTTGTGGCTAATAGCAATTTATTAATTTTATATTGGTCTTTAAGAAAGTATTTGTGAATATGAATATCATCTTTTACATATGTAATATATTATTATTAGTGTATTAATTTTAAAATATTTTAAAACATTAACATATTTCATAATTAATGACGAAACTGTCAAATGTTATAAATTACACAGTGCTACCGACATACTTTTTAAAATCAAAATTTTCATAATTTACATAAAAATAATAAAATGGCAAAATTTTAAAAAAATTGTAAACAACTTTTTCATATGGCTGTTGTGACAGAAAGTAAGAAACTTGAACTCGTGCCATAACAGCAAGCCATATGAAATGCGTTGTTTAATATGGGTACTATTTTTCCTCGTTTCTACTTTTAACCTGTAGGTTTATTTTGCTGGTAGATATACTAGTGGTAAACTTTTTAAAAATGTATGATTTGATTCCAAAATTTTTTTAATTTTTATACTAAGTTTTCTTCAAACAATCACATTTCACAAAAAATCAAGATTTCAGAAAAATATTTAAACTCAAACCCATGACAAGGCTTTTATATTCTTTATAGAACTTATTATTGGACTGGATAAAATTTTCATCAAGACCATTATTACCTATTAACAGTGATACATCTAAAAAAGTGGAAATTAACTAGTAGGTAATAGTATATGTTGTACAAATCTGGGGAATTTTGAACACAAAAATTATTATTAAAATGCAAGGTAAAGCAAGGAAATTTATTTTTCTTAAGTTAAAACAGTAGCTTGTTATGTTTTAATTTCTTTTTAGCCTGATGGTGGCTTCTTAATAGCTCGAAACAAATAGCGTTAGCTTGTATAAAAGTCTGTGACATTGACATTGGACATTATACCCCAAATGTAGGCATCAGGTGATGTTAAATACAGTGAATGAGGTGGATACTAGAAATCTGAAATTTATTTGCGTTTGGCTATATAGCATCCTGTTGAAACCATTGCTTATACAGATTCTTAAATTATTTATTGTAGTACAAAATAAGTTTACTTGTTTACGATTAAAATAATATAATTCATAAATACAAACTATAATTAACTAAAAAATAAACTAAATTTACTGCACTACTAAAATATTGGGAGCCGATCTGCTCTGAACGAGACCAGTAAAAGAATGAAATTTTAGGGTTAATTTTATTAGGATATCTTCATATCTTTTCGAACATAAACTAGTGTTCTACGACTCTTCATTACCCCTACTTTTGTACTGCTGTTTACGACAGGGCCGTTTTCAGCCCAACCGTCTACACGGCAACCGTAACAATAATATAGTCGTCTTGTAATATACCTTTATTGTATAATGTAAATCATTAATATAAAATAGATTATATGATAAGTAATATAAAAGGATTTGAGTTTGGCTTACTTATACAGTGCAGAGTGTGAAGGGACTATTCTTAATACAGTTATAGCATTTTTAAAGTTTTATGCAAATTATTAAAAGAGAACAATAAAGATTAATGAAATTTATGGTACTAACCCTTACTGTGTGAAAATTCATGTTATTCAGAACAATAAACAACTAAAAGGTTGTATTAACTTTCACTATTTATTCTATAAATTGCAATTACAGCTGTTTCGCTATAACTAGCATCGTCAGATTGACATATTGAAATTACATGTTTGTTTGTAACTAGGTACTTGATGTTGATAGGTAGTTAAGGCTAGACCAAGTAAGGAAGTAATAAGACATAACAATATTAAAGCCTAGATGTTATTAGCCCTAAGGGATTATCCTGGATGTATTTCCCTCTAAGATCAGTATAACTGTGCAATGATATAGAAAAACCAGGAAAAAACTATATCCTGCTGATCTTTACAATAACTTAATATATTTGTGTTATAATTACGTCTTATCTATGTATAAAATGAAGACTCAATCAAAGTAAACAGTTTAATAGTGGCGAACTTCCAAGATTTATTTGTTCATTAACTACTTTATATTGTTGATCTGCTAGATGTCTTTTGATTTCAAGTTCTTCGAGGAAATCTAAATTTTGTTTTTTATCACAGGTGTGTAATATTTGAATGTCATTAGTGTGTATGAGTGAGTGTGGATGTTCAAGAACGTGTTTGGCATAGTTTGACTTATCTGGTTGTTGTAATCTATATGCTCTTAAATGTTCATTGAATCTTATTTCAAAATTTCTTTGTGTTTGACCTATATATACAGCATTACATTTTGGACAATTAATTTTGTAAACACCAGATTTTTTTAATTTAGGTAATTTTGTTTTTACATTTAACAATTTTGTACCAACATTATTGTGTGATTTGAATGAAATTATTGCAGATGTTGAATTATTTACATGTTCAAATTATATATTTAATGACTATGATAAAAAATACCTAATTAATAAAAATCCTCAATGTCCAGAATTATATGAAACTATTAAATTACATAAAGAGTCAAAACCGATTAGATCTGTAGTTTCGTATGTTAACACTCCTAATACTAAGGTAGCTAAAAAATTAAATACTATTCTAAATAATTATGGTTACACATCTAAATATTCAGTACAAAATTCATTAGATTTGATAAATAAATTAAATAAATGTAATTTACAAAATAATACTAAATTAGTATCGTTTGATGTAACTAATATGTTCTCTAAAATACCTCCTAAAGAATGTATAGTTCTAGTTAAAAAGCTATTAGATGAAAGAAATATCCATCCAGGTATAATATCAGATATAATTGACCTATTTAATGTATGCATTAGCCAAAATTATTTTACTTTTGATCAGAAAGTATATATTCAAAATGAAGGTCTTCCAATGGGAAGACCAAAATAATCCTGGAAGCCAAAATAATCCTGGAATTTCCAGGCAATAACTCATATAATTCATTAGAGATTTAAATCGGTCACTGGGGTCCCTTCAAATTGATTGTTGATTGTTGAGCTCTCATCAATCGGAAATCTTACCTTATAAAGACTAAGTGAGCTGGCTCAAGAGGAAGCACAATGAACCTAATGAAGTCTAAGAACATTTGGAGGTTTATGATGACACACTACAGACTGATGAACGGCTGGGTTACTTTAATATAACATCTTTAGTTTTTTGTTGGGTTATTAAAAATCCAATATATTGTTTTATATAGTTTGTGATTTATTTATATCCATTTTTGGGTAGGGAGGGTATAAGAATCACAGCATTTTGGCCACAGTTGGCTTATTGTCTATAACGCCATTTTTAAAATGCTTGTTTGCTAAATGTGATTAGTTGTTTAGCTGTGATTAAGATGCCCATTAGATGTTTTTGAATGACGCTGGCCTTTTTTTCATACGTCATTTGATTCTTAGCCTAATTGATCATATTATGATGTTTTTTGGGGGGATATAAGTTACTATTATCTAAGATTAAAAATACTAAAATCGAAAGGGATGCTTCATAAATGCTTCAAATATGGCTGATATCAAATATCAATAAAACACTAAGTCAAACCACAATAAATTTAATGTTAAAACTATAAAAAAGTGCAACTAGTTTCGGTCTTAGACCATTATCAGGCTAAAAATAAAAAGATGCATTAAGGTAAGGATTAAGACCAGAACTATAACAATAATAAATACAGGGTGTTTTATTAAGAATTATCCATATAGTAACTGGAGAAACCTCAGCACTAAATATGAAGATTTAGGCCAAAACACTTAAATAAAATATTCCTTCTAACCGAGATATAGGGTGTTTTATTTTAACTATTCTAAATGATTGTATCCCATATTTTTGACACCTTCCAATATTTTTTGTTCATACTTGGCAAAAAGTTTACACATATTAGCTTACTTTAAACAGTGGTAAATGATATTTTTTCTCGATTACCAGAGGCGTGCGGTAGGAATGGATACTTTCTTTTATCCACCTACAATTTACACCACTGTCGTAATAATTGTTTTTGCATGTCACTTTCTACGTAAATATCATCCTCTTGTCTCAATACGATAGAGTGAGTAGTTTTCGAGTTATTTGCATTTAAAGGTAATGTTTAAAATATCCATTTTTGTTTTATTGCTTATTTAACATGAGTTTCCTTAATAATCTAACCACCTTGACAACAAAATTTGTTAATTTTAATCGTAAATTCACATGAGTCAATAACTATTTCACTGAATAAATAAAATTTATTAGTTTCAAATGATTTTTTAATATTAATATTTATCAAAATTTCAGTTTTAAATTTATAACAAAATAGAACTATGATTTTCATTACGAAATAATGAATACATAAAATAAACGTACTGAAACAATTATTTATTTAGACTACTGTAAAAAAAATTCTAGTTAGTTAACATTATAGTAAATTTTCGAAGTGGCCTCCATTGACTTCAATACATTTATTAATCCTTTTGGAAAAATTTCTCCTAACCTTTAGAAATATCTTGGGTTGATTAAATTATTAAGGAATTATTTGAATAAAATGGATATTTTAAACATTACCTTTAAATGCAAATAACTCTAAAACTACTCACTCTATCGTATTGAGACAAGAGGATGATATTTACGTAGAAAATGACGGAGAATCAAAAAAACATGCAGAAACAATTATTACGACAGTGGCGTAAATTGTAGGGGGATAAAAGAAAGTATCCATCCCTACCGCACGCCTCTGGTAATCGAGAAAAAATATCTTTTGCCACTGTTTAAAGTAACCTAATATGTATAAACTCTTTGTCAAGTATGAATAGAAAATATTTGAAGGTGTCAAAAATATGGGATACAATCATTTAGAATAGTTAAAATAAAACACCCTATATCTCGGTTAGGAGAAATATTTTACTTAAGTGTTTTGGCTTAAATCTTCATATTTAGTGCTAAGGTTTCTCCAGTTACTATATGGATAATTCTTAATGAAACACCCTGTATAAAGTTGAACAACATAGTAAAATGATTGAGGTACAAAAGTAATAAAGAAAATCTTACCTGATCATGTAGAAGTCAATGCATTTGTATAATATTAAAAGTTACATTAGTCAAAATATATGAATATGCAAATAAAATATAAAATATAATAAATTAAGGAGTAAAATAAAATAAAGAAATTATTAAGTTAAAATAAACATTTGGGGAACATAGGGGGACAACACGGGATTTTTTTTATACAACTAAAAGGTCATAAGAAAGGACGTAAAATAAAGAAGGGATTCAAACATTGTTATACCTAAACAATGTAGAAATATCGAACGAGGAAATAATAAAGAAATCAAGGAAATAAATAGTGATGTATAAAGTTACAAATAATTGTTATTTTTAGCCTGATGATGGTCTAAGACCGAAACTAGTTGCAATTTTTTTTGGTTTTAATATTAAATTTATTGTGGTTTGACTTACCGTTTTATTGATATATCAAAAGTACTAAATATTTAAACAGAAATTACTTATAATGCTCAAGAAAAAGTTATTCAAAAATTGTAAGTTGTTATATAATCTATATAAGCTCCGCCTCTTTTATTCTGATTTTTGGACTGACTTCCACTGTGTTTGCTGGAAGAAGATTCCTTCTACTATTGTTCGAGACTTACTCGAGTATTCTGGAGATAATGCAAAACGAGTATTCAAAAACAGTTTTAGAGCGCGAGAATAGTAAATATAAATCTTATTGTAAATAGTCGGTGCTTTGTAGAAATAATTCATTTAAGAATTAATAGAGCCCTTATTTTAATTAAGAAAAACATTGCACTACTTTCAGCATTTACAACAATATGTTTATTATTCTTATTTCATATTTTCATTGTTCTTTGTTATGTTTTTAATATTGCATAATGTTTTAGTTTTATTCTAATAAAATAAAATTATAGTCAATAGTTTTTTTAATAAGAAATTACTTGAACTCTATTTTTCATTCAACAAACCTGCAGCACCTACGCAGTGTACTACTGTTAAATGAATAAATTTAGTTTAACAACCAATTTAAATAAAATACGAACTTTTATTGTTTATTGTAATCGAGAAATCGCTAAATCTTCGCAGACGAAATACTAATAAAAATGATATTAATAATAAAATCTACAATTGCCGCTTTACTTTTATTACCAATTCACACTGAAATATGAAATGTGAAAATAAAAGAAGATTACTATATAAACTTAAATTTAAAGAAATTTAACGATGCAATTTATATAAAACCAAACAATTTCTCAAAAAGATAGTCAATTTCATTTTTTTTTTAAACTACTTATTGACCATAATTCTTCTCATGCAAAAGTAATTTCGTTTCAGTTTAAAGAGACTATTAAAATATTATTGAAGTTCCCTTTATGATCAATTTTCTATAGAAATGTCACGGGTTTATGAATAAAAAGTTTTCCCTAATTTCTAAAGGCATTAATGGTTACTTTATCTGGATATAGGGTAACAAGTATTCTAAATAAGAGATTATTTTTATGGGATGATTTCCTAAGTAGGTAGATTGTAGATTGCAGAAGGGGTCGATTGGCCCAGTTGACCTTACTACACTGCGACCTATAAGATCTTTTGTGTATACCCTACATCTATATTTTAGTCCAAAAGGTCTAGGCTTCTAAGAAAGTCCATTATCCGTTTTGGAGCTAGGTTTGTAATCTGATCAGGATCAAGGAATACCTGTTCCAGATATTTATGGCGTTGCCGAACAATTACTCTGCAATTGCAGATAATATGTTCTGACGTCTCATCTGCCTCATCGCAGAATCTGCATGTCCCACTGTCCAATATGCCCATTTTGCAGAGATGGTATCTGAGTGAGCAGTGTCCAGTGAGAATTCCTGTGATTACTCTGAGATCAGATTTCTGAAGCTCTAAGAGTAATTTCGCGTAGCGGGCAGAGGGTCGTAATAACCTTTTTGCCTGTCTTTGGCCTGCAACATTTTTCCAGCAGGCTGCACTGAGTTCCTTTTCATATTTTCGAACTTCTTCCATTATGCGGCTTTTTGATATGCCACAAAATGGTTCAGGTCCGATAAAAGGAGCACAAGCTCCTTCCTTTGCGAGACTATCGGCAATCTCATTTCCGACAATTCCTTTATGCCCTGGCACCCATAGCAACGTTAATTTGTTGCGACTAGCCAGTTGTTTAAGGGATTGTTTACAATTCCAGGCTATTTTTGACTCATAGGTTGTGGACTTCAGAGCCTTCAAAGCAGCCTGACTATCAGATGCAATAAATATTCTTGCTGTGTTGAGGCCTTTTCTTAGGCACTCTTGGGCACAGAATTCTATTGCTAATAGTTCTGCTTGAAATATTGTTGGAGCATTTCGAAGGGCTGCGGATATCCTAATATTAGGACCTGTGATCCCTATTCCTACTCCTTTGTTTGTTTTTGACCCATCAGTATAATAAGTGAGGGCACCTTTTGTGATTTGAGCGATTTCGTTTTCTGTCAACTCGCGGTCGTTAATAATAACATCTAACGTGAGTTCAAAATCTTGTTTTGCAGGCATTACGTCTGTAGGCATCTTCATGATTTGGGTTGTTACAGCCCTTAATACCTCAAGATGTCCTGTTAAGTCACCGGGTTTCAGAGATTTGGTCTGTGTCAGCCTATAGGCATTTTCCAGAGCGATCCTCTGTACATGTAAATGTAGTGGAGGAAGGTCTAGCATTGCCTCTAAGGCTGCGGTAGGACGCGATCTCATAGCACCCGTGATCCCAATACAGGCAAGTCGTTGCACTTTCTGCAACTCGTTTATTGCCTTTTGCTGCTTTGTTTTGGTCCACCAAACCATCGCAGCATAAGTGATAATGGGTCTGACAACCGTTAAATATGACCAGTAGATCATTTTTGGCTTCAGACCCCAGGTTTTCTCAAAAAGCCTACGGCACATCCAGAAAGCCCTTATTGCTTTTGTGGTAATATGAGTGAGGTGTGCATTCCACGTAAGTTTCCTAAGTAGGTATGTTTAATATCAAAATTATAGATATTGCTTGATTTCTTATTTTAGAATTTTAAAGAAATTATTATCTTAAAGAAAGAAAGAACAAATTTGTATTTTTTTAAGTAAAGCGTGTAATATTAAATGTTTTTTTATATAATATCCATATAAATATAAATATCCATATACATAAGAAGAAATTATCGGTAAGACATAGACGTGCATGAAATAATGCAAAAAATGCTTATTATTGATTTAGACACAGGCCTATGGAACTGATGGTATAAATGTTGAAAGGATCAAATTTATTTATCCTTATATAATACCACATAACTTTTATCTTGCCCAAATTCTGATAATAAAAGGAAAAGGCGCGATGGAGAGTGAAAAAAATCGATTTAATGAGTGTCCCAAATTAAATAATAACATGAAATTTATTGTATTAACCTCTATTTATTGTCAAAGTCGAACTATGCAAAACACCTACTTGAACCTCCAGAGAGACTCACTCATACACACCAATGACATTCATTTAAATAATACACATTTTGATAAAAAACAAAATTTAGATTTCCTCGAAGAACTTGAATTGAACTTGATCTAGCAGATCAAAAATTTTAAGTTGTTAATGAACAAATAAATCTTGGAAGTTCTTCACTATTAAACTTTTTAATTTCATTGAGTCTTTATTTTATACAAAGATAAGAAGTTATTGTAAAGATCAGAATGATATAGTTTTGCTATATCATGTCATAGTTATATTGTTACGACTTATTACTTCTATACTTGGTCTAGTCTTAACACTACAATCAACATCAGGTAGCTACTTATAAAAAACCAAAATGTAACTTCAACATGCCAATCTGATGAAGCTAGTTTTTAGCGAAACAACTGTCAAGATTATGCTTAATTTATTTATTAATAAGAACTTCTTTTTTAATTCTTTATGTTCAAAATCAAACATATAACACCATGAAACTATTGGCATACAAAAAATAGAAGCGATTAATTACAAATGAAACAAATTAATTCTTAAAAATTTAAAATGTTGAAGTCCTGTACATAATTTTCGCCTGCTTTTATTTGAAATTGCTTAAATAAAAAATTCGTCTACAATTTTACAGCTCATTTCATGAAAATTAATATTATTTTTGAAATTAGTTAATTATTAAACAATTATAGCATTAAAAACAAGGGAGTTGCATAAAAATTTGTTGAAATATAGGTACCTAAAAGTTATTATATTGATATAAATAAATAAAATATTTACCTAAAATACATATAATAGATGTTTGTTACAATAATTTTTTTAAAGGTAATACCAGTCCTTAAAGCCCTTAAAATTTATCTATTAAAATTCCGTACAAAAACCACTTTTTTAATAATTCATCAATATCTTTTCACTAATGCTATTTTCGCTGTTAGACTGCGTTATTAATGGCAGAAGATTTAAATTCAAATTGCGTGTATTTTATGTTGCATACCTAATTTATTAAAACATAAATAATCAAGAGACAGAAGGAAAGCGGGTTTACACATAATAATATTTAATAAATACAGTTTTTTTTAAAGAGGAAATACTCATAATATTTTGATTTTGCTATAACGTTAACAAATATTATCTTCTCAAGGTTATGGCTACGGCTTAGCAGAATAAGTAAATGTGATATTTTCTGTAATATTAATTTTAATGAAAATTGGTTCAAGAATTTGACTAACATTGTTCTTCCTTACAACATTTAAAAATTTCTTTTCTTTCTGTTTAAAAACCTTCAATAAGCCTTTTTAAAATATCCAAAATCTTAGCAGATTTGGAAAATATTATTCAACACATTAATGATGAAAATAAGGATGTAGCAAGTTCTCGTTTTACTAATTTTTAACCAATTTTTCACACAAAAGTAACAGTAACAACAGGGATATTTTAAAAAGATATTTCATTGAATGTAGAAACTTTCTCAGAGATCCCCCAGATATATTTATAGTCAGGAGCGACAAAGGAAATCCAGTAAGTACATTTCAACAAAAAGCTAACCAGGTGGTTGTTTTTTTGGGATAATTCAAATTGCCTCCCCAAGAAGATAGTCCCTAAGTTAAAATTTCTAGCTAAAATACATAAGGAAACTTTGTCAATGAGACCTATATCTTCTATAGATTCCCCGAACGGACATATTGCACAAAATATAACTGATATCTTAACTAAGGCTTACATTACATGCAAAAAATTACTACAATATTGTGGACTTCTTTGCTTTCAGTACTTTTATTAAGTTATTAATTTCAAAATTTCTGACAATTACATATTGGTTAAGTTTTGATGTTATCTCTCTGTTCACTAATTTTTTCTATAACCTCTGTAAATATGATATTACAATAAATGTTCAAAATGACCCCCATTTTCTTCAATACACATTCAGTATCGTTTTAATAAGGAACATCGAATGCGCTGAAAAATCATATTTTTTTGACGAAATTGATTTGCAGCCGCAATTATTCTAATCCTCAATCGTTGTTGGTTTCTATTGTTACAGCAGATATTTTCTTTTTCATAAACCCCCAAAATCAAAAGCCCATGGGGTTAAGACCTGGACTTCTGGGTGGCCAAGAAATAGGTGCGTCACGACCCCTTCCAATCCACCGACCAGGATGCTGCCTGCAAAGGTATTCCCTGACTTCATTACTGTAATGTGGTGGAGCGCCATCTTGTAGAAACCACATATTTTGCATTATTGCAATATTCACATCTTCCAAATACCCTTGTAAATCGTTTACCAAAAAATGCAAATAATTATGACCATTTAAATTGTTGGGAAGAAATACCGGGCCTATTAGATTGTTATCCACAATTCCTGCGCAAACATTAACTTTGAAAGTCCTTTGGTGATGAGTCGTTTTTTGGCGTGTGTAACAACCAATCGCAAAATCCAATCCTTTTAGGATAATCTTCAACCAGTAACTCTTGAACCGTTGTTAAGTGATAGGGTTTAAGCAGCTGATCATTCAAACGCCTCCAAACCCTTACGTGAGGAACATTTAGTTGAGCAGCTATTACCCTTGTAATTTTTTCAGGCATTTCATCAATGATATCTAAAATGTCTTCATCATTTGCATCCACTTTTGGACGACCACTATTGCCAGCAACTTGCGGTTTGAATGTACCTGTTTCCCGTAAACGACGATCAATGGTCAGAAATTATCGTCTATCGGGTGTATCGGGTGTATTTAGATTGGGGTATTTCACTGTATAACACCTTGCAGCTGCTGCACAATTTCCTTGACATTCACCTACGACATTCCCAATAGTTTCTTTAAATTATAATTTGATCTGATACAACTTACCCAAAGTTAAATGCATATCTGCCATTTCCTGAAACGTGTAGGCCATTGTAATATCACAATTTTTAATATTAATCTTATTCACAAAATAAATGATAGCTTCCAATTATTGATTATTATTGATGAAACTGTTTGTAATTGTATCCGTAGAAACTAATTGATGGCTAAGTAGGAAAAAACTAGTTTTGCGGAAAATTGATAAGACGCAAAAAAGTGGGGGTCATTTTGAACATTTATTGTAATATCATATTTACAAAGGTTATAGACATTTTTTGTACTTGTTATTTCATTTAAGCCATTATTTTTAGTTGCACCTTATTTTTTAAAGATTAATTAATAAAAGGGCCGTATCTCAATAAAAACTGTTTTTTGACAAAAGTGATAAGACGCAAAAAAGTTTTAAAAATAATTTTAATTTAATTTAATTTTTAACCTAACTAATGATGCCACAAAATAAATTTGATTTGAACGTACTCAAAAGTTTGGGGGGGATTTAGGGCTGCACACCCCCTTAAAATTTTTCTGAGCTCTAAGATTTTGTTATTTCTTTTTTATGAAAAATGTTTTCAGAACAAGAAAGTAACGTGTCAATTTTTATTACAAAATGTCAAGTAGTTTGGGAGATAATGTAAAAAAATAAAATTTAATTTGTAACTTCAAAGGGCTATAACTTTTTTTGTGTACACTTTTGTACTAAGGTAAGTTGGATTCAATCAATTTATTTTTGTCCCCTGAATGCGTGATTTAATTTATGACATACCTTTTTGAAATACCCTGTACATAAGTTAACCTGCTTTAGTGTAGAAATAAATTAAATGTTAGACTGTAAAAGTAAATAAACAAACATTGCAATAATTTATTTTCATTGTAACTCCACTCGAGCACTATATCCATTAATGTTCTATCAGAACCTAAAAAATATGAATCAATGACGCTGAAGGTAATTTCGAATTAGCTTTTTAAATAAACCATAGACGTTGTGTTGCAGAGTTATTTGTTTAGTGTTCTTAATGAAATACTGACTTTCTAGCTAAAGTATTTAAATTGAAAATTTAAACTTAAAAATATTTTGCGTAATTGGAAAAAAAAAATTAAATATAATATCACAAGCATATTTCACAATTTTCTTTTGAAAAAAATAGTTCTTTTTGCCAGCGTTGATCGTGACATAAAATGTTTATCTCAGCAACAAAAATTTTCTTTTTTTTTTCAATCGATTAAGTTTTGTTAAGCCAAGTATATAAAAGATATAAAAGAAAGAAATAACACGTGAACAAATAAAACTCAAATAACAAGGAAAACGATTTTCGAATCCACAAGTGTTGGTCCGATAAAACCAAAACAATTTCCACTTTTATATATCAACAAAACCTACAATGTGTTCTTTCGTTTAACATTTCAAAAACGTATGGCAAATATCGGAAAACTTGGAGGAAAGATTTTTCTTTATATCAAACCAATTATCAGTCAGAACATCAATAAAGTATATTTATTC
Organism: Ophraella communa; assembly: GCA_035357415.1. Classification (NCBI taxonomy): domain Eukaryota; kingdom Metazoa; phylum Arthropoda; class Insecta; order Coleoptera; family Chrysomelidae; genus Ophraella; species Ophraella communa. Next base: position 28,884,971 of record CM068992.1, on the reverse strand, counting down.
AACCACTAAAATAAGCTATAGCTTATATTAGAAAAGGTTAAAAAATATACAAAAGTTTTCACGACAGTTTATAAATTTCAGAAAGAAACTTAGGTTTTTAAATAAATAGAAATAATAGTAATAAATAATAAAATCTAATAAAAATTAGTGATTTTCTTGTAACATTTTTTCAGAAATGGAGAAATGGCTTTATTTTTATATTGGAAATATTAATGTTTATATCACTTTAAAAAATAAACATTTTAAAATTCTATTTTAAAGTAAGAAATACAATTTCCAACAAGTTATGTACCCTGCTTTTTACAAGACTCAAGATTTTTTAGAAATGCCCATTTATCTACTACTACTACCTACTTATAATACAAATTAATAATTAGCTAGAGCACTGCAAAAAGACAAAGATAATAAACTGTAATAAGAAACAATAAAAATCAACGAAAATTTAATATTGGAGTTTTAGCAGGGTCGCGGACTTTTGACGAAAATCATTTGATCGAAATCAAAATGATCGAAAAATTAAATGTACGAAACAACAAATATCGAATTTCATTTGATAAAAATACAGCTGAACGAAAGAGCGATTGATCGAAATTAGGTCGAAAATTAGTTCATTGACTGAGTTGTAGTAACAAATCTATAGCAACACTAATAATTTAAATGTAACAATTTTGTATAACAATGTCAAACGTAAAATCACAAACAGTAGAAAATATGCAATATTTAGGTTATTTATATATTGTGGATAAAACAGTGGGGTTAAAGACATATGAGAAATGTTAGGAATGGCGCATATCTTGTAAGATCACCGAAAATTGAAAGGCAGTCATAAAAATAGGGGCCAGCCAGAAAAAGTTGAGGTTTTGAATGGGTTATTTTAAATCAAACGAAAAGCAAAATATACCTTTGACCAACCTCATACAATAATTAGTGAAACAACTTTGAATTCACCCTATATGACACGTTCTTATTTACCTTTTATACCCACCATGAAAAGAACAATTCGTAAGACAAAAAGAACTCAAATTTCTTAAAACTCCAGAAAAAATTGTGGATATAATTATTCCTAAAGAGTTTAAAAAAAGGGAGAATTTTTTTACAATTTGTTTCTGGTAAGGAAAAAGACAGATTTCTCATTTTTGCCACTGATGAAAACATCCGATATTTGTCAAAATGTGACCATTGGTACGTTTAAAACAACATCAAAAATAATATTTCAGTTGACATTAATCTTTAATTCTCATATTCAGTTAAATTTTTAAAAGCACTAGCATTTGTTCCAGAAACATTTGTCGAGGTCATTCTTGAAAACAATTTATTGGCTGCAAGCTTACAGGATTTTATTAATTAATTTGAGGATTTCTGGATTAGAAAACTACAAAGAAGATCTCGATTAGCACCATTATTTGAACACAATATATGGAACTTCTATATGAATGCAAAAAATAACATAACTGTAACCAACAACTCCGTTGAATTATAGAACCGACGGTTCCTTACTCAAATGAATGCTGAGAAGCCTTCTTTTTGACATTTCCTAGAGGGGATTCAAAAATAACAAGGAATGATGGAACTTAAAATTATAAAATTAACCAAAAATTGAGATTGTAATTTTTAATTGTTCTAATAAAGCATGATTTTGTTGAGAAAACATTGATATATTTAATTTTGTTTTATTTTTATTTTCAAAATATTGGCAATAATTGCATGGTACCATAATTGATAATATAAATGTTGAAATAGTTTATTCTATTCTATTCTTCTGGGGTGCGTTTCATGCATGTACTGGAGCTCTAGGCTCATTGTACCCCCCTGAAGTAATCATACCAGGTTCGTTTCCTTCATGTATTCTAGAATGTCTCTGATATTCGCTTTCACGATTTCCTGTGGCTCAGGAAACTGAATGCCAAAGTGTCTCTGTCTAAGCCACTTAAGGCTCGGACAGTGACATATTACGTGAAGAGGAGTTTCGTCTTCCTCACCACATTTTCTGCATAATGGGTCCTCAGCGAGTCCTATTATGTTCATGTGTTTTTGGAGATGGCAGTGTCCTGTGAGCAGTCCCACTGCCTTTCTCAATTGGGTTCTACTTAGGCTGAGTAGTTCTGTAGTTTTCTCCCTGGATGGACCTGTTATGAATAATCTGGATTGCCTGAGTCCAGGCAGTTCCATCCAGAGTTTCTTATGTTGTTCCCTTAGTCGTTTCTCTATTGTTTCCCTTACATGTTGGTATAAGACCCCACATGTGGGAAGAGGTCCGATCAGGGTTCCCTCTGAAGCTTCCCTGGCTAGGAGGTCAGCTTTTTCATTTCCAAGAATCCCTGTGTGTCCTGGTACCCATTCAAGGATAACCTTGTGGCGTTGTGCCAGTTCAGCTACAGTTCCTTGGCAGTGCTTCACTGTTCGTGACGCAGTGTGTACGCTCTCTATTACTTTGAGAGCTGCTTGGCTATCACTTCTGATCCTGACAGTCCTGTTAGGGACTGTCTCGTTCAGGATGATTTCCGAGCATGTATTGATGGCAACCACTTCAGCTTGCAGGATAGTTTCTACTGAACCCAGGTTGAGACTATACGTCTTCCCTGTATTTTCATTGTAGATTCCAATCCCAGTGCTGGTGCTTGTTTTGGATCCGTCTGTGTACCAAACGGATTCATGTTGTTTCCTAGTCTTGGTACGAGCTTCGTCCCTTGAAATAGTTTAACCACAGATTGTAATTTTTGGAAAATTTTTTTAATACTTAACTTTATTTTATTTTATTTTGGCGTCCCTGATTATATTCTAACGCTAAAGCGCTTGACTTATTTAATAAATATTACATGCTCTAATTTGTTAATGCCTGGTTTTAATTCACTTAACAATCTAATACAAAACGTAGTATTTTCCTTCGTTGTTGTACAATTAATATAATACAACAGTTTCAGCACTAATTTGTAGACCATGTACTAGAACTTAATACATGATATTTAACAGTTATTCCTCTGGAGTTGTTACAGTTTAAAGAATCTCCAATCTTGTGTAATGAAACAATATCAGCTTTGCTGATTATGCTTGTTATGCTTCCTAACAACTTCTCACTCATTAATGGTCATGTAGTTTCGGACTAAACGGCTAATTATACTTATTTTGGGAATGCAGGAAAAAGTGTTATAGATCTTGAGTTTCTCGGTAATAATTCATTTTCAAGCATTAACGATTTTTGTGTATAAATTTCATTTCCCAGTTTTCCTTCATGCCAAAATACTGATACCCAACCGAGTGAAATACTAACTCATATGCCAGAATTCGAGCATATCTTTAAAAATACAATAGAACACTCTCTCAAAATTAGTATCATCGACAATCCATACAGATGCTACTAAAATGTAGTTAAAAGTATTTGGGAAACTGGGCAACTCAATATAATAGTGAAACATAAGTCTTTAGCAACACTAAACCTAAAAACAAACCGTGGTTCGACATCGAATGTAATTCTGCAAAGAGACATTGCAAAACTTGTTTAAAACTCTGTCGAAAGTCTGATTTTAGTGAGCCCCATAATTCCAATTATTTAAAGGCCAAATATGATTATAAAAAAAATATTCGCGGAAAAAAAACTTATATAAAAGTGAAATATTACGCAAACTAAGTTAAACAACAAACCAAAAGGCATTCTGAAACACAATTGCACATTTCCGTCTGAAAAAACAATATTACCAGCTGCCAATTGAACAATGGAAAATCTATGACAATATATTTAGTACATTAGAGAGGCTACTATGTTCTTTGTTGTTGGAAATGTTTTACTTGACTAACCTATAGTAATGGATAAACTAGAATACTGCTTACAAAACTGTAAAAGCGGGAAAACACCAAGTGAAGATGGAGTTTTCTACGAATATCTCCAGATATTACCTCATAACTGGAAGTTATTTATCTGTAGCATATTTAACACTATATTAATTAACGGAAAAGTTCCAATGGCTTGGGGGAAGGCTATATTGCTATATATAATGTTGCATAAAAAAGGTAATGTTCCTACAGAGGAATAGCACTTACAAATACCATTGCTACAGTATTTACAACTATTTTACTGCATCGGCTAAACAATTAGGGCGACCAAAATAATCTTCTTAGTCTCAGTCTGGTTTTTGTACAGGGGTTGCATGAATTTATTTTACAATACGTCATTTAAATACATCTCAGGCTCCGTGGTCGAAAAATAATTTTATTTATTTATTTCAAGCGGGCATTTGATTGTGTAAATCACAATATTTTATGGCATACATTTTATGACCAAGGTATCAGTGGAAAGTTAATAAGAATATTCCAAAACATTCAACATAACACAGGGAATTCTGCAGGGAGAGTCTTTAAGCCCCACATTATTTTCATTGTTTATTCCCGACATGGAACCCTTTTTTTATTCTAAAGGTTTAAGCGGGGTTAGCATTGACAGCAAAAATGATATTTTATTATTACTAAGCGCAGACGACCTAGTAATACTGAGTGATTGAACCGTAAACTTAAATAAAAAGCTTAAAATTCTGGAAGGTTATGTAGTAAAGAATCAACTTAATATAAATATCCCCAAAAGCAAGGTATTGGCAAAGGTGGGTGTCATAATAATGACCAAAATAAATTCTATATCCAGGGGAAACCTCTTGAAGTATTCACCCAGATGGCTCAAACAACAGTCACTAAATGTCAGCAAGCGACTGGCTCTGTTATGGAGCTTTTGTGTCGTTCTATATCCAGGGGAAACCTCTTGAAGTATTCACCCAGATGGCTCAAACAACAGTCACTAAATGTCAGCAAGCGACTGGCTCTGTTATGGAGCTTTTGTGTCGTTCTAATGTAAATTCATGGGGCTCAAGAATCGAACTATTCAACTATATTTTATTGTCTTTTCCTTCCTATGCCATCGGCATATGGGGTTTACGTCAGACTGAAACAATCGAGAAAGTACAATTGTCCTTATTTAAACGTCTATTAGCTTTAGCGGGAAACACCATACTATATATTGTTCGGAACGCTCATGCTTAGCTATATTGTCTTTAAATCGGCCTTGACTTGGATACGCAATATTTCTTATATGAATGAAACCCGAATGCCTAAAATCTGCTTGGCCAGGCTATCACTTACGAACACTGCACCAAAATACAGCTGGGTATTGCAAGTAAAGGAATTCTTTTTACAATCCCATCAATAACAAATGTTTGATGAGTATCTTAATACTAATAGTAAACGTTTAAGACTAGTGTTAAGAAATTTTCGGTAATATCTGCTCGAGAAGGACTTAGACAGCAGGGCAAGAGGTTGAACACTTTGTGGTTGATGCGGTAAATATAAATTAAAAAAATCTACTAAAATTCAATGAAATTGAGCTATATCACAAAATATAATATTAATAGGAAACAAATTTAACTCCAACCTATTAATATTTCCATCCTTTCTTCCGGAATATACCATACACAACCACACTTTTTGTTCAGAGTGTATTTTCCCAGAATATTTAGTTTATTGCCAAAAATCCATCCCTGAAAATAACTGATAAAAAAGTATAAAACTAAAAGGTATAAACGGAAATCAATTTGGTAAAACCCTAGATACGCAAATTTCATATGATGCTAACGCCGACGAGATGAAACACATGTCACTGGTTTTGGTGCAGTTTTATATTTTTATGGCTTATTAAGTTTTCGGTCTAATATCTGGAAGCGACAGAAAATTATTATGTACAGAGTAAATAAAAATGATTGCCAAGTTTGCATAAATTTGTGGTTACATTTAATTGGATTTATATTTCCATACCTTATCGTACAATATTTGAATTTAGTTTTCTTGGTATGTCGGTTACAATAAAATAATGAAAATTTGTATTTATATTTTAATGGAGAAACTTTATGTTAGTTTGTTAAAATTAAAGTATGCCCTTCAAAAACTAACCACAACGAGACGTCGACTATAGTTGTTATTAAAATTACAAGGTCTATATCTACGAAATAGCGGTTGAGTAGCCATATTGGCCATGTATCGTTCAAAACTTTTCGTAATCTGGCTGAAAGATTACATTATAATTCTAAAGAAAGAACAAACCACGTATCTCGTAGTTCTATATAAAAATCCCAACAATGTGTTGCCATTGAACTATAGAATATTTAAATCGTACAAAAACGGAAGCTTCAATTCAATGCCAATCAAAAGATGTACTGTTTTCGTTGTTATAATTATGGTTAATGTGTTTACCTAAAATAAAAATAAACTTTTGTTATTATTGTGTATTATATTGTTATAAATAATAATGGATTGTACACAAGGAAGAAAGAAAATATGTGCTTACTGCCTTTGTTCTTCCATGGCGTCCTTAAAAAATAAAAGTTATTCTATGGTGCTAGAAGGAAGGCGTTAAAGTAAATCCAGGCAAACAACAATTTTGATACCGTTCATCAGGAGACGCAGATACTCTCTAACCGCTCCAACTATGAACAATCATTTAGAAAAAAATTTAACCAAAGTCTTTGTGGCGAGCTGGACATTTGGGCAGACTTCGGGTTTAAAACCAAAAATTAACCTATGGTCATTCCAAACAATTATCAAGCCCATGGTCACCTATGCTTCATTAGGTTAGGTTAGGTTAGGTTAGGTTAGGTTAGGTTAGGTTAGGTTAGGTTAGGTTAGGTATGCTTCATTAGTGTGATGACCAAAAATTCAACCAACAATAAATGGCATGTGCTTAGTTGCAGAAACTGCAATGGCTGGTTTGTCTGAGAGTGACAGGGGTAATGACAACGTGCCCCATAGCAGGCATTGCTAGGTCTACCTCCGCTGCAATATTGCATTATGAGAGACGCTGCTACTCGTGCCTTACGACTGCAATAGACACAAAACATCTTAGGACCCTGGAAAAAATACAATAGCATCCTTAATCCAACCTTTAGATACCATGCCTGTTAAGTTTGACTTTGAGACACCCGAGTGATGGGACCGATTTTCGGTTAACAAAATCCCTTGGTACGCCCAACTACATACATCTATATTTTTACAGACTGTTAAGCAGCTTTAAAGGCTCTGAGTACTTTTATTTACATGCCCTAGTCAGAGAATGAAAACAATTCCTTAAGAAACTGTCAAGAAACAACATGTTCACCTTGATGTGGGTGCCAGGTCACAGAGGGATAATAGTTAATAAGGAAGCTGATATACTCGTAAAAGAAGGGGCTTATGCACCTTTCCTTGGTCGAAGCATTAGACTAGGAAAGAGAGAGGACAGCGCATGTCAATAAAAACCTTATGCGTTTGATTGAAGCCAAGTTTCAAACGTTTGACATATGTTTGGTGGTAAACAAATTTGGAACGTCGAATTGTATTTTTTTAGTTTTTTTATTAATTTTCATCTTTTTTAATTACCTGAATAGACATTTGAAAATGGTTAATTGTGCAGCTTATAAGTGCAACAGTCAGAGTTTTAACATTTGTGGGGCTATAAATATTTATTATTTGTTTTAATTTAATTTTATCTTATTTGATTGAAAATTATTTTATGATCTACCTGGTATAAAATTTTATGCACATGAGAACTCTATTATTCAGTAGTCGGTTCAAATTTATTTTATTCAAAATTAAATCAACTTGTAAATGTGATACCAAAAAAATTTAAAATACGATCCTGTTCATCGGTTGGTTCGAAACTATTCGTTTATTGTAGATCTATGAATTTGACCCTTTAAAAGAAATCGATAATCGATTTTGAATGTAACGTTGTAAAACATTTAATTTATTTCACAAAAAAAATGTTAAACATGTGATTTAAATATTTATGATTGAGAGACAATAATGTTTAATATAATTTAATCTTTTTTAAAAAACATACCGCATAGGTTTCTTCCTATTGATGTTGGTCGAGATCATGGTATCACGGCGTCAGTTGTCTATCACGGTGAATATCGTCTTGTGGCACGTGAAAATTTTATTGGATTATTATTAAGGATACAACAAAATACAGGTAATTAATTATTTATTCCATCTCCATTTTAATAAATAGGTTTGATTTATTCCAATAGTTCCATAAATAATGATATAATATATAATTTTTCCAATTGACAGTTAAGTGGTAGGGATAACAATTTGTTATATCTGCTTACTAATCCGCCATTAAAGTTCAATTATTCTTTTGTTTCAATTTTGGTCATAGGTTTGCCTTTGGATAAAATGTAACTGCTCAAAAAACAGAGAAATCCGCAGTATTTATACCCTTTCTCCCAGAATGACATATTAGACTTAAATTATTGAAATTCAATTGTTTAACTAGGCAATTTTTCGTAATTTTTTGACAATTCTATTTAATTAATATTACTTTATTGATTCTTTTATTGGGTGATCATGAAACTTTAACTTTAATAATTGATAATAAATTAACTTACATTAATTAAATTTTACTTTTTCCTTATTAATTTTTACTTTTAAACGGAGCGAAGTGATGGCTACCGGTTATTAATCAAAATGAAATTTGAAAAAAATTATGAGCTAATACATTTAACATCTAATAAATTTTAACATAATCATATTCCTTAATGTTTGACATATTGATGGATATTGTTTTCTATTGCTAATATTCTATAACTTTTTAATAAATTACTTTTAAAATTACTTCATTTTCGCCATTTTTATATACAAATTTAAATTAAATTACATGATTAACAAAACATTTCTACTCTAAACATACAAAACTTTAGTGTAAAACATATTAATAACCTATACAAATAATAATAATAACAAATTTTATACTGTTCTGGTATTTCGCAACCATAATCTCTAGTGTCCTTTCACCTTGCAATTTCACATTTTATACCTTATATCTAATACATATTGTTTATTTATAGTGTCCTATTACCTCCATTACTTGTTTAACATAATTTTTATGTACGATAGTTTGATTTCTATGGTATAGTATAGTGTCCTATCACGTTATAGGTTCGGGCACTTTGTCACTGTTCTTATTTGTATTTCACCCTATCACTCATAGTTTATAAATCACATGCTTGTTTATTTATATTACATATGTTGTTATTTAATAAATTCAATGTTTTTAGGTATATTCAAATACTGGAATTCTCAATGTTATACCCACTATTATGAATGTTGAAATCATAGCCCATTACTATCTGTAAGTACTTTCACTATTCTATTACAAACTTAATTATGGCTTATTTTGTTTGTATGGATCATTTACTATTAGTTTCTTTTGGTATTATTGTTTATTTAAAATATTAAATCCTATAAATAGCTTATAAACTACTCATACTTTATAATAATAATACTTCTTGTTTTGTTGATTTTAAACTTAACTTGTTATTTTTATTTTATATTTCTAATAAAACTTATTCTAATACTTAAATATTACTTGTTGTAACTAATATGTTTCTTTTCTATTGGTTTTTTTTAGGTAATTTGAACTTGATGTAGGATTCGACATCTAAGATAAAGATGACCCAACCAGACAACTGAAATATAGTGTTTTCAAACTCAAATAATTTAAATTTTAATCATTACAATATGTAGCTATTAAGTTAAAAATCTATTACTATTACTTTAAAGCGTTTAACAGAAAAAATAGTACATATGAAAGTTTAATAAGAATTTATTTGGTAAAGTTATAAATTTGATAAAATATTTGTTATAAAGTTAGAAGATATATGTGTATCTAAAGAAGTTTCCCATTTTTTTTAAACATTATAAAAGATGTTCATTCAATAATTCCTGTTTCACATTCCCACATTTATATGTCTTAAAACTTTTTATTAGATTACGATTGTTTTACACTGTAGAAAAGATCTTCTTTTCATCTTTTTTTAGATATTTTGAAAGATACTCAATTTATTCATCCCTGATCTGAATTTCCCCATATCATGTCTAAAAACTTTTTATTAGATTTCGATGGTTTTACACTGTAAAATAAGCAAATAGTAATTTTAAAAACATAAAAAATAAACAAAAAAATGAACACCAGCTAGGTAGTAAAATTTTTCTTGTTAATGCATCAAACATAAAAGAATATTTCATTATCTATCAAATTATTACTTAACTTATCTACAAAGGTTTTTATATTTATTTATGTTATGTAGGTACAATGTGAAAATGACCCAAAGCTTTTACGTTTATTTAAGATTTTTTTCACTACTAGCCAACTTTATTGATTTTTGTTTAGTAAAGTTGTTCATTTTTAACCAAGGACAGGGATTACTTGATTATTACTAAATCTCACTCCATTTGACAGAATGTAAGGTGAAGTGATGCAAAGACAAAATGAAAAAAATATTTTTCATTATTCATTTAATAGTCCACCTACTTTTTTTAAAATAAAATCAATGAACTTGCCCATGAATTTTCATGGCGATTTTAATAACACAGTATTTATTATTAAATCAGAACAAAAATGATTGGATATGTTATTGATTGTCATGTTGACCCGTCCAAAATTTTTATTGTAAAAACTAATATTTAAAAAAATATAGTCACGGTAGAAAAGTGTGTCATTGTCTCGGATCCTTTAATGACAACGAAGCTTCGCGTCTCGGTCTCATGTTTGAACAGGTCCTCCTCAGGACCCGAACAGTGTTGGACTCATCACCGCTAAGATGACGCCTAACAACCAAAACCACCTCCAAACTCGCAGTTGTGCTCGTCTCGGAATCACTACCCTACGGGCGGCGATCCCTTTCACATTCTCCATTTACTCTGCCACTCAGAAATATTCTCTTCTCCTAACTATACTTTCCACTGCCTTACTCACCTCCATCCTTTCCCCTCTCAACATTATCTCCACCACATTTTCCCAATACACCGCCTCCCCGAGTTCTTCAGCACTTCTTCATTCTTTCAGCATCTAAACGCGTGTCCTACATCATCCTCTACTTCACACCTTTCACACACTCCAGTCTCTCTTTTTCCAATCTTGTGAAGATATCCTGCTCCTGACCCATGCCCAGTTAGCACCTGTGCGCACCTACATACTCCTTCCACTTTATTTCCATTTCCTCCTCCATCCAATCCATAACTTCCTCTCTCATCGCGCCCTTCCACTGTAGTCTCCTTGCTCTAGCCATCACATCTAATGGGTAGGATCTTTCCAGCAGTGTTGCTGCTAACCCTCCCACTTTCATGTACCCTTGGACCACCCTTATCAATATTCCTCTCGAAACCCTCAGCAGTGATTTAATCCCACTCTTTCACCCCACACTTCCGCACTTTTATCCCACAAACCGCATCAAACCCGCATTTCCAGAGCGTCCCTCACTCTAAGCCTAGCCAAGGCGCCCAGCACTGCCATTTTGCTGACCCCATTGAACGCATTGTCGACGTCGAAGAATCCAAGAAGGGCTAGTTTTTTGATTCTGCCCTCCCTAGCATTTTCCATCAAGCTCATCACTCTACTCAGTACAGAAATGCATGACTTCACCTTCACAAACCGATGCTGGTTTTCCCTAAAGCCCCCATTTCTTTCCACTTTCTCCTCAATTCTTGTTTTTATTATCCCCTCCAAAACTTTACTTATCCCGAGGTCTTTAATAGACCTCGACAATAATAACTCACTTTTCTACATTGGCATATAAATACTATTTTTATTCTAAGAAGAACCCTAAAATAAAAATAAAAAACCAATTTTCAAACGAAATAATATGTACCTGTTATACTTGTTTCGGTGTCCTATATTACGTGGAAATTAGTCAAACTCAATATTTTTACCAGTGTAATAAACGGAATTGATGTCACTTGTCGTTGATCAAGACTGTTCATACAATCGTTTTCGAGATTCAAAACATTATTATAACGACCCTCGATCATTGGACATTTCCCGAACGTATCTAGAGTTTGATCTGTAGCTTGGGTTTGACTAACTTCTGAATTTTGACTTTTAGCAATGTTGTTTGAAGCGCAATAGATGATGAATATTCAATGAATGTGTATACATTCCAGAATATAACGAGATGATTTATTACAATGGTTTCTAGGGAAAGTTTTGGAGGATTCGCGCTTATCGTAGTTGACCCATGTCAGTGGTTCTCCCAATATGAAATTTGAATTATGTTTAGGCAGATGAAATACTGGACGGAAATTATAAATGATACAAAAACATTTTGAATAAATACATTATTTATATTTTACAACAAGATTTTTCACTATTAAATGTAGTTGCATTAAGTTATTTCAAAGATATCTTTTATTGTGTGGCCAATAAACACAGGACAAGAAAAACAATTTTTTTATGGAAATGACTTTTTTAACAGCCAAAATAAGTGCAGCAAATTGGGACCGTTCTATGAATTAGGTAAATAAATGAGGGGACATTAGTTTAACGTGATTTTATTAATTAGGATAGGAATTATTTAATAATCGAGACAATATTGTTTCCCTACATTTAGTTTATTTCTCAGAGTAATAAGTAAACATAGAGGTGCCACAACAGCACAATAACATACAGTTTGTAGTCAATAGCAATGAACCTATAATTGAGAGAGATGGAAAATCTAGAGGTGTAGGTAAACACAGCCGTACAGTGGCGTGTAAATGGTTAGAGTTCACCGTAAAACCTATATAAATGTTAGTTAAATAATTTAATAGGCATATTTTGGTAAGGAATTTATATCTACACTTATGGCATGGCACCATACTTTTAACATATTTTTATCGAAAGGAAATCTAAAAGAATATATGTATTTAATTATTAATTTGATTTTCTTAATTGTAATAAATTTTAATTGAAATTGCTAATTGTACGCCAATGTAGTGAATAACTTACCGGTGATAGGTTAGATTATCATTTTGCGAAGTACCACAAATTATACACTCTTTTCGGGGTTTCACCATTTTCAATATTGAAAATAAATAAAAACACTTTATAAAGTTCACTAAAATACACAAAAATTCAAGAAAAATCGAACAAAGCGCTAATCACCTCTAGACAATTACAAAAAAAGGCACTGATGCCAAATTTTCGTTGTGGGTATTTGATACAATTGGTCTAGAGCTTTTTTATCAGTATTAAAGAAAGGTAAGAAAGTGAATATTAAAATGTATTAAAGAATATTTTCTCTGAATAGAAATCTTCTCTTAAAAGTAAAATAAAATTGTTGTAAATTATATTATTACGTTTTTGTTTCCTACTTTGTACTTACAAAACACAACGTCTGGCATGCTCTGCTGGTAAACAAATCTGTCTCGACGACAAGTAGTAGGGAATATGCCTACTCTATGTTTACTTATTACTCTGAGGTTTATTTTGTTGTAATTTTATTATCATTTGTCTATTTGAACAAAATTGTAAAATAGAATTGTCATTGTCATATAGAAAATTTACAGAAAAGTCAATAAAAACTGTTGATAAGTTTTCTTGGGCTATCGTACATCTCATAAACAACATTTATGGCTACCGTGACAGCTCCGACTGCTCTTTAATAAAACAAGCAGAGAACTCAAGCTAGCACTAGCAGACAAGTGAGTAAGCGAAGAAAAAGGGTTAGCTTTGATAAGACAGTTGGAGAACAAGAGTAAGAGACTGTTCTCATTGGATGAACATATCCGGGAAATTTTATTCTCATCCGAACCATGTGAAGACGAATTGGAAAGAGAATTCGATTAAGTAGAGGTGTACGGGGAAGAGCTCATCAAATTAAAATCATTCTGGGGCCAGTTCTAAAATATCCACGAAAGTGAAGAAATTGAATTGGAGGACAAGTTACAATACCTACTTCAAGCGACTAAAGAAGGTACGGTAGCAAGGGATTTAATTGAGAGCTTTCCACCCTCGAGACCCAACTATTTATTTATTTATTTATTAAGTAATCAACAGAACATAGTTCCAATAAAAGATTACAATAATTACCCTATAACAATAACCATTAAATTTTATAGATAGTGTAAAAATAAAGTATATCACAAAAAATATAGTTTTGGTGTTATTTTAAGATTCCGTTAGTGCTAAGTTTTTTTCGACAATTCTTTTAAAAGTTTTAAGGCTGTAGGATGTAAAAAAGTCAATATTGTTCAGTGAATTTGCGAGGGAAGACATATTATAGAAGGGAGAATTTAAACCTAGGTTTGTTCTAGGTCTAGGGCAGACAAATATTTTAGTTTTTCTTATATGGAAATAGGGACTACAATTTAATTTTACATTGGATAAGAGGTCTATATTGTTATGCAAAATTTTATAGTAAAAAACGACAAAGGCGATATTTCTTCTTAATTCTAGAGACTGAAAGTTAAATTCGTTCAATGATGTTTTATAATTGAGATTGCAGATGTATTTTCCGTGTCTTTTGAAGTGTAAATATCTTAGAAATTTTTTTTGAATTTTTTCTATGGAATTTTTGTAAATAAAATAAAACGGAGACCATATAACAGCAGCATATTCCAGCGAACTCCGCACAAACGAATTATATAGTGTTATTATAGTACTTATATTCGTAAATCTAAAAGAATTTCTAATTATAAAGCCTAGTATTTTGTATGATTTATTTATAATCGTATTGATATGCTTTTCAAAGGTAAGTTTGGTTGTTAATTGTATATTCTGAATTGATTTTATTTATTTTTCTAGTTATTGACATACCAAAGCATTTGTTAACATTAAAATCTAAACAATTCTTCAAAGACCATTCGTAGACTCTGTGTATATCGTTTTGAAGTAATTCGACGTCAGTTTCAGTTTTGATTTTGATATAATTTAAAGTCGTCAGCAAACAAAGCACACTCAGAATCTCTAATAACTCCTGGCAAATCATTTATTAAGAGTATAAAGAAAAGTGGCCCAAGATTAGATCCTTGGGGTACACCTGATTTTGTGGGAAACTCGTTTAATTTTAGCCCTTTAAACGCTACATATTGCGTTCTTTAATAAAGATAAGATGCACATAGTTTCAACAGTCTGTCCGATAGTCCACAGGTGTATATTTTACTTAATAAAACATCATGATCAACCTTGTCAAAGGCTTTACTAAAATCCGTAAAAATAACATCAAGTTGATTGTTATTTTCAATTGCTTCATTAGCTTTTTGAGTAAAACACATTAAGTTAGTTACTGTAGATCTCTTAGGCAAAAAACCATGTTGTTTTTCACTAAGGTATGGATGAACATGATTTAAAATTTTTTCGTATAAAATGGTTTCAAAAATTTTGCTAGCAGTGCAATTTAAAGAAATTGGCCGGTAATTTTGAATATCTTGTTTTTTATCACCTTTGGGTATCGGACACACTTTTGATCGCTTCCATATTTGAGGATGGTACTAGTTTTTAAAATTAAATTAAATATTATTTTGAGGGGCTTGACATTTCTCCCCTAATATATGATAGAGTTGGGTATAGAGTTAGAATTTGTTCTCGTTTTGGATATGTATGACCAAAAGTTTTGCGGATTGTCAACTATGTCATCTTCTATTTGTTGTAAATAGATTTTATGATTTAGATATAGATTTCACTTTATGAATTTAGTGCGTTGTTGTCTTGCCTTAGCGCGCAGCTATTTTCAGTATTCGAATAATGCATCATAACAGTATATGAGTGTGAATATTTCAAATTCTATTTCAAATATTTTCACTTATAATATTACAATAGATTAAATTATTTCCGGAAATTTTTTTGAGGGCACGGATATTTTGAAAATAATAATTCATAATTAAAAAATTGTTTCATTCCTTTCTGCAGCTTGCCACCGTGACTGCATTAGATTTTATTTTAGAATATTTACTAGTAAATTCTCTCTTATCCTCAGAATTAAGATTGTATTTATCTAATTATCTGTTGCATCTTATCTATTCTTTTAATGAAACTTTTTTTATATACATTTTTCTTAGTCATCATGTATATTCTACAAATTGACAAAAAAGTAAATCCAGTAACTATAAACATTAAATACGGTTTTTAAATACCTGGCTGCAAATAAAACTTTACTTTGTAAAATAGATAAGAGATTAGTGGCACCTTAAATTTTCATAGTTCTCTTTACAACTCATTAGACTAACATTACAAAAAAAGAAAGCCAGGAAACACAAGAAAGCATATAAAACCTCCTTAAGTATTTATTTTACAATAAATAATATAATATAATATAAATAAAATTCAAAGTACATAGTTCGAAAAACATTAGTTTACAGAGATGCTGATCGATGTAATAGTAAAATTGACAGACATTTTTGACTTTTTCCGTCGAATACCCTTCCATGCGGCGTTTGCTATTTTTGAAATTTTCATTCAATGCCAAGATAGCTGGCATGTATTGGTAACCATAGAAACATAATATTCTTGTTTTTAAATATGTAGTAGTAGTAGAATATATCCGTTAATATTAATAAAGGTAATTAGTAAGTTCTGTTTATTTTTTTCCTGTTGAATTTCAAAAAGTATATATTGATAGGTTTGAAACCTAATTGAGTTGTTATTATTTTTTAATATATAGAAGCCGTCAAGGATAGTACTTGCTAGTGGCGCGGAAAGAAATATATTACGTGCTACTATCCGGTAAAATTCTATTAAAATGAATATATTAACGATTACATAGTAACATTACTTAAATAATACTTTAACATTCTTATTATATTATATTATATGATTTTAATATATGATATTAAAATGCATTTCTGTTTATCATCTATTATTGAAACTATTTAATTAATTTAAGAAACTGCTATTAGAATAAACATTTTTTTTATGCTAGCAGATAGTGACGATTATTGGCATAAATTTTTATGTAAATTATATTATGAGACAATTTCGGTTGAAATAGTTTTATTTAGTTAAATCTCATTATTTTCATGTTTATAAAAAACCCTAGTCTTCAAAATATTTTCCTTGTCTATATTCAGCTCTAAGCAGGTCTTACAGTATCAGAATCTATAATATCAAAGTTTAATAGGCATCATAATTAACGGTATCCTTTCTTATCCTTATTCTCTTCACAACACAACAAAGTTAAATAAAGTTTATCAAACGCTGTATATGATACTTTAAAGATGATTCCTGAGGTTATTGCGATTATCTCATTTGTATAGTGGTTTGCTTTGTTAGAATGTCAAATATTATTTAGTATGCGCATAATATTAATGAACAAAAGATTCGCCTGAACTTTGGTGTCAGTTATAAAACACTGGAATTAAATATTAAATTTCCCTTTATGTGAAAATTATTATCCAGTGGCTTGGTTTGTTTAGAGAATTTAAATAATTCTAATTGTGTTTGAATTATAATATGTTAACCCTTTGTCTCCCAGAAGTCAATTTTATGTCAACCCTAATTATTACCCAAAGGTACTTTAAAGTCTTTCATTTTCGTTCTCTTACTATTTTGTAAAACCAAACCGTAGAGCTTAGCATGCTGAAGGCACTTCAAAGTACCGAATAAACGAACCTATATTTGAGATATATCTAGGCAACACCTTCAATAACGTCATGTAATAGCAAATTTTATGACAGCTTGCTTGGTTGCTTGGTTTAGATGAAACGTTCTACTGAAGTTTTCAACAGAAAAATATGGTAGTTTAGAGTGTGGTTTAGAATTTTTGTTTATATGTGCACAAAGCAAAAAATTTAGAATAGTTTTCAACGTTCTACTAAAGTTTTCATCAGCAAAATATGGTAGATTAGAGTTTTGGTTTTAAATTTTTGTTTATTTCGGCAGATAGCAAAAAAATTAGAATAGTTTTCAACGTTCTACTAAAGTTTTTAACAGCAAAATGCTATTTTGCTGAAGTCACTTTCAGACCTATTTATAGCTTGAACTAAAACAGTAACATATTTCAAACGGTATAATGAAAAATACATGATTTCGACTTCTGGCATTTGAGGGTATGGTCATTTTGAGGTACTTAGAAGTACCTTTAGGAGACAAAGGGTTAAAAGAAAGGTTTTAGTGTGCGAGTGAAAAGTTTGCGAAGCAAGAGTGACAGGTTAAGCAATTTCATGAACAAAATAAAGGTTACTTTTAACACAAATATAATGCAAAGTTTTTTTTATAATTCAAAATCTACTTTGTAAAACTGAAAAGTAGGACACTGCTTTAGGAACTTTTTTTGTCGCTCAATTGGATGTACTGTTACTGTTTAGACAGAAACAAGTTGTGTGGCATTTGATTGACGAGCAAAATTCCCATTTTCAGTTAATCTTTGTAATTATATTAAAATCTATAAAAATGCTATTGCTGAAAGAATAAAACCTTCTGAGTTACAGTATCGTCTACTTCATTTCAAGAATTGCATGTTAATGACTAACTAATTCAAATGTGATACAAGTCTCTCAAACATCGCAAGGCATGACGACTGATTTTTAAAAACTGATCCACGATGTTTTCACGTATATACTTTATCTAAAATAAATGTTATTTTTGCAAAAAAGAGCTTTTCAATGGGAAATTTAATTTTTAAAAATGCATTTTAAATTTTACGCCAAAACGCTAGAATAGTAATGGCGTCTATCTATGACATCATCGATTCGTAAATACCATTTATACTATACTGCGACCCGAGTCATCTGTGGATTCTGTGGTAAAAACGTCAAACTTCAAAAATTTTGGGTGGTTAAAAAAAGTTTATTTTATTTTTACTTATTTTGCGCGATTATAATAGTTATCATAGTCATGAATCCTAATGTGTATCGATGGTGTGCGGTTCCACAATGTAAGAATATATCAATAAAAACTCCGAACAAGATATTTGTTAACGTTCCAATGTCAATGTCAACAATATTTACGAAAGTACGACGTCACGCTCTTCTGATTGGTGTTTCAGCGGATTGTTAAACCTAGTGCTTATATTTTTACTAAAATAAATGTAATCACACATGTAATATAAAAATGAGTAAATTCTTTAGAATCCCCGATCTTATATAATTATAACAAATCAATATTTTAGTGATTCTTACTTACTGCCTATTGTTCTAATCATACTTGTCATATTAATAATTAATAATATTGTAATTAATGTATGTAATACATTTGTAACAAAGTTTAGTTCTATCTATATCTATTGTTAATAATAAACCTTTCATAAAAATTGTATCATTCTGTATTTTTTATTGATTAGACATCATCTACAACTGTTGACAACCATTAAAAATATCACTTTTAATAATAGTTGTACAAAATAGTATATTGTGTCACAAGGGCGGAAAGTGGGCATTAGTAGCCCGCGGCTGTATTATATAATATAATTTATTTACTGTTATTATATAATACCAGTAAATACCTTTATGACTATGTAAAAAAAATGTAGTCATCGAGAATTGAACCCGAGCCGCCTGCGTAAGACGTAACCACTTATACCACTGCGCTAGCAGCCTTTTAGAAAATAATTTTCGTATTGTAAAATTTACACTATTATGTATTTGATCACCTTCATCAAGAGGTATTTAGAATCGGACGCTTCCTTTAAAAAATGCACTCTTCTTCTGATAGTGTTTAGTTCATAATTTATAGAATTTTGTTTTAGATAAACTATCACTTTGTGGAATTGATTGAAATTTATATTATCTTAGATGTAAAACTGTCAAATCCAAAGCACACTTTTTCAATGCTAGAATAAAACAATCGTGGCATTATGAATTTTTCATATGATTGGTTTTCCGGTAGTCGGAAAATAGTTTTTTACTCAATATAAAGATGATATAAAAATAAAAGGTTTAGTTCTATCCATTTATTTTAAAACACTAAATCAAGTTAAAATTTGTCATATTTCTAAAAGTGATGTGCATAAAAGAGCTTGGCAAAAGTATCGAGCATGCTTTGGACCCTAAATGAACGATTTGCTAACGTTGGGATATAACAAAAAAATGATCAAAAAGGTCATTCAAAGTAAACAATAATTAAATTTACACTTTTTATAGATCTCAACATTTAATAAGATAAGAAAGTAAGAAAATGATTTAAAATCATTTTTAAAAACCTTAAAAAAGGCTAAAAAGATTGAAAAATTGCTTTATTTCTAATTTTTTGTCATTATTCAGAGATAACTACTAGTTTAACGAGTTTAAAACTGGACGATGCATCTTGGAAACAACTTATAAGAAGTTTATCAGTCAGTTAAAATGTTCCGTATTCATCATTCATGAGAGCCCCTTAAAATTTAGTTAAATCTAACCCATGAATGTTGAACTCTTAGAATTACTAATAGAACGTTAATATAATAGGTATGTTGTATTCTGTGTTGAGCACGAACTGTCAATTGTTGCATTTTGTGACAACAGGTTATCTTTCTATGGGTTATCTATTTCTGTTGAATAATTTATTATTTCGCGTTTAGTTATTTAGTTATTTGGTGTTTTATTTTATATTTGAGATTAATTAACTTTGTGTTTATTATTGAAAATGGTAAGACTAGAACAAGTAGATTTAAATTTATTAACTTCATCTGATTCGTCGAAGAATGAACCACTTCTTCGTCTAAGGGAAATAAAACAATGTATTGGAAAAATTAGGATAGAATTTTTATTTTTTATGTGATTGTAAGTTAAAACAAAGGTTATCATATTCTATATATTTGGTTTATTTTTAACTCTAGTATTTCTCTTTGTTTTACTATCTCCTTTATTTCATTGTCCATTTTTTTCTTTGATACTTTCAACCTCATTTTCATGCATTTTCTTTAAAACACACATACAAATTATTCAGTGATTTTATCTTACTTTTTCTCCTTTTTTTGGAGGTTCATCATACTCATGTAAATTAAACGAAATTTGTAAATCAGTTTAATTTTCAAGATTTTCATTTTTATTGCCAATTGTGCTAGTATTGTTTTCAGAATCTTTAATATTAGTATTTGGAGTAAGTATTTCTTCATTTTGGAAACAGCAATTGGCACTGTTTTTATATTTATTTTCTTATATTAAAATCAAATTCGTTGTCAATTTGAAAATTGTTTTTTACTAGGCACTTTTTACAAGTACTTTTTCATCATTAATGAAAGTTTAGAAATAAATACACTGCCCCTGCCTTTAGCAATTGTACCTAAAAAATAATTAATATTATAAGAACCATTATGTGGGAAAAAACCAACCTTGTCTTCAGCTTAGTGCTGTTTTGTAATTTTTTTCATTTGATCATAGCATGCTTTTAATTGAGCACTTTTTCGCAAATCTAATGTCTGTACAGCATAGAATTATTTACCAATTTTTTCCCAACAGTCTTTTTGTTTATTAAATATTGATTTTTTTTATTTTCAAATTGTTTGAAGAAGCATAGTATTAATTCTCTCCCTTTTGAAGTGTGATTAGATCTTTTTTTTGAGATTTGTTTCTATCTTTAGAATAATATAATTTTTTTTATTTCAAGTACTTATTTCAATATTAAATTTATTGTACTAACTCTTACTTTTTGGAAGTCCATCTTATTAAGAATAATAAAAAACTCTTCGTTTCAACGTAACTTCCACTTAGCGAAACGTCCGTCATTGTGATTTAAAACATATTTTTTCAAATAAAAGGAAATCCGTTTCTGGGAAGAGGATCGACTACGGTCTCACTGGAGGAATACGCTAGGACAAAGACGACAAGCTAAAAGTTTTGTGGATATATCTACCTAAAAGAGCAAAATGCCTTCTCGAAATGAGCAAAACAGATATAAAATTGACCGCTAATCTTTTCACTGGACACTGTGCTGTGAGGTATTACCTCATCATAAATGGCAAATCGAAAAATGAAAACTGTCGTTTCTGCAAAAGCGCTAAAGAAACGGTGGAACACTTACAATGCGAATGCGTAGCATTGTTCTGCAAACGGCTTAAATTCCTATACGGAGTTGCTTTTAGCTGGATAAGCATTTCGATAGTTTCGCTCTTGTTTTTTGATCTAATTTGAAGGGACTAGTTCTTAGTAAGATGGACTTCCACAAAGTAATGGTTAATACAGCCAATTTCAATAAGTTAGTTATTATTAAAATGATATTAAATAAATAACCATGTAGAGGTACAAAATATATATCCCATATTACTAAATAAAATTATATTTGTTATAAATTTACAATGACAAAATATTAAATTTTGTGGAATTATTTTCAAGTAGTTGAATTATTCACTAAAAATAATTGTATTTTTGTAAAAGTACCTTATTTATTATACTTTACTTTATTTAATTTAAGTAAACTGTGTTGGTCTAAAATTATTATATTCTTCTACTGAAATGGAAATTACATTTGTTAATGATAAACAACTACACTCCGGACTATATATCTTCCGGATCATTGAATTACATTTCAATAGAAAACGTGATCGCCATCCATCAAGTCGATTAAGACCATCTCTCTTGTTTCGCAAACGAAAGGGAAATCAAACCATCGGCTGATCGGTTTCTTGCTTTCATCAGTGCATGTTGTCATTCCGTTTGGAGTTACTAATTCGAGCTAGAGTAACGTCTTTGCGACCTTAGAAACCAAAGGTTCTACTGTTTTGGAATAAATTCCTATATATAAATCTATTAGGTATAAACATTTTTCAAATTGAACTAAATACTAATTTAAAAACATGGACGAATTTCACTAATGAAATTAAAATTAACCCACTTTAATATTTTTAACCAATTTTCTTCAATTGTATAGTTAATTAATAGAGTTAATTACCTCAAGTTACTATCATTTTTGAAAAGTGGATGATATAAGCTTTTTTATGACATATCACTCAAGTGGCATATTTTAAGAGGGCGCTATTGCACTATAGGATCCAAAATGGCGGAATGCAACGAACCTAAATGTTAAAAAGATGCAAATAGATGTTTTCAACGGAAGCTATATTGAAGTTGTTTGGAAAACGAAGAAATTTTTTTTAACTGTTTGCACACTCAGTGCCACATCTATATTTTAAATATTTGATTATTTGTGTTTTGCTTTGTAGTTGCAATTGCAGTAAGTGCAGAGACAAGTTTATCAGGTGTTTATTTGTAGTTTTTGATAAGTGGATGTGTATAATAAGAATTAACTTCTCTGGCAAATCGATGCTTATCATAATTTGTTCCCTAAAATGGGTTTTAACGATAAAAAAATTTTCAAAAGATTTTGATATTTTAGTCATAAAAGTGACACCATATATATCCAAAATATACCATTCTATAGAACCTATTTCACCTGCAAGAAAGGTAAGTATTTTAAGCCTGTTTCTATTTGTTATTTCGATTTTGTTTTTTGACTTTATCTTCAGGATCTATATTGTTTTAAGTATTTAGCATCAGGCATAAACATGACAAATATTTCATACCTAGATTGCGACACAGCAGTTTCCAGTATTATTAAAAAGACATTCAAAGATATAAGAATCACTAAAAGTAGATTTTTTACCAGAAACTACAGGAAACAGTTGAAAAGAAATTATTAAGTACTTTGAACCAAAGTGGATATTGATCGCGAAACACATTAACAGGTCGGCTGAAAAGTCCCCGGTCTACCATAGTAAAACACAATATTTTGACAAAATCCATTTTTTTTATTCAACATAGTTGCCTTCAAGGGCGATACAGCGATTATAGCGACCTTCCAACTTTTCGATACCATTTTTGTAGTACTCCTTCGGTTTGTCCTCAAAATAGGCTTCAGTTTCGGCGATTACCTCAGTATCAGAGGCAAATTTTTTTCCCGCGAGCATTCTCTTCAGGTCAGAGAAAAGGAAAAAGTCGCTGGGGGCTAGATCTGGAGAATAAGGTGGGTGATGAAGCAATTCGAAGCCCAATTCATGCAATTTTGCCATCGTTTTCGATGATTTGTGACACGGTGCATTGTCTTGATGAAACAATACTTTTTTCTTCTTCATATGGGGCCGTTTTTTTGCGATTTCGGTCTTTAATCGCTCCAATAATGCACAGTAATAGTCGCTGTTGATTGTTTTTCCCTTTTTCAAATAGTCGATGAACACTATACCGTGTGTATCCCAAAAAACTGAGGCCATAACTTTGCCAGCTGACTGTTGAGTCTTTCCACGCTTTGGTGGCGGTTCACCGGCCGCAGTCCACTCAGCTGACTGTCGATTGGACTCAGGCGTGTAGTGATGGAGCCAAGTTTCATCCATAGTTACATATCGACGCAAAAAATCGGGTTTATTACGACTTAACAGCTGCAAACACTGCTCAGAATCATCAATTCGTTGCTGTTTTTGGTCGATTGTGAGCACGCGCGGCACCCATTTTGCATAGAGCTTCCGCATACCCAAATATTCGTGAACGATATGTCCAACACGTTCCTTAGATATCTTTAGAGTGTCAGCTATCTCTATCATATTGACTATACGGTCACTCAAAATCATTTTGTGGATTTTTTTGATATTGTCGTCGGAAACCACCTCTTTTGGGCGTCCACTGCGTTCACCGTCTTCGGTGCTCATTTCACCACGCTTGAATTTTGCGTACCAGTCAATGATTGTTGATTTTTCTGGCGCAGAGTCCGGAAACTCATTATCAAGCCAAGCTTTTGCTTCAACTGTATTTTTTCCTTTCAAATAACAATATTTAATAAGCACACGAAATTATTTTTTTTCCATCTTTTTGAAAATAACAAAAGTTGCTTCACTAAAAATGCAATATCTCACAAACTAATAGTCCGACAGCTGTCAAATTTTTACACGAATCTTTTGAAGGTTGATACTATCTAAAAATGAAATGGGTTTAATTCTAGTGTCGTCATCTATAGGTCAGACCGAGGACTTTTCAGCCGACCTGTTATAATATTCTAATATTTTGCTTTCTTCTTCATAATCTATTTTTCACCAAATACAGGGTCGGACTATTTTAACAACAAAGATTTTCTAGTACTATGTTGCTGGCTGTAATGCTAATTATTGTTTCATAATAGTAGATATAGGTGCAAAAGAAAGTCAAAGTGATGGAGGAGTTTTTGAAATAGCAATTTTGGAAACATTTTTCAAATGTAATTAACTTGCCTCCTCCAGGAAAAATAACTAACAAAGATGAAGTCCTTCCATACTGTTTTGTACAGATGCAGCATTTCTTTTTGGAATCAATTTGTTGCATCCACATCCGGGAAACTTCTCCCTCAGAATGAAAGAATATTCAACTAGAGGTATGTCAAAAAATTATATTAAATTTATGTCACTATTGGAGAAAATAGAACGTAAAGAAAAAATCTCAATGTTATATCCAATTATTTAACTGTAATGTAGTGACTTTGTTAAATGATGTAACAATAAAGTTCTTTTACATTACATATCAAGTCATGCTAGAAGAGTACTTAGTGGAGAACACTTTTGGCATCTTAGTTACAAAGTGAAGGAAACAATTTAACAATTTTTAAATAAACAAATAAACAATTGATAATTTACACACATACTTTTTCTTAAAACACTAAAGTACTGTTCATGGCACTTTTACTTTATATCATTTTTTTAATGAAAAGGATGTGAATCTTGCATGTCAATCCCATCGCAAAAAATAGATGTATAGCTAAACTGTCATTATTTGCAGATAATAAAATGAATAATACTGTTGATACAGCCAAACGTCTTGGACTTCAAATAGATAGATACCTTCGCTATTCTTCTCATACCACAATGATTAAGAAAAGGGCATTTGCTAATCTTAAATTAATATATATTAATAGATAACTTTTAAATAGGACAATCAAAACGTGATTATGTGAAGCCTTGGTCTTGTCGCACCTTAATTATAGTGATGTAGTATTTGGATCTGGACCTTATTTGTTACAACGAGGTATTTTGAGGATTCAGCGAATCCAAAATTGTTGTACCAGACTCATCTACTTCCAATTACATAAAACAACTAGCTTGGCTATACATGTTGCAAGGACGTATAGTAAGTACTATCGGCTTCAGAATAGCATATACATTTTCAAACTCAAATCGCTTACAATGAAATAATTTTAAGGATGGCCTTAATTTTAAGGAGGGCCTATTTATTGTGTATAACCAATCACGGTTTTCTTATTCTTGCAGGCAGTTCATCTTGTTGTACGCTTGCATCATTGTACAACTCTACTTCAGGGTCATGGGCATTTTCGTAAAAACTGCAAGTAAGGACATTCTCATGAAATATATACATCAATTTTACTGGGTGTAAATAAGGAAAACTTACGTCCAAAGCTGAATTTAATACATTCCTGGTTAAAAATCTATTTGCTCTCATTTTAACTTTTACACCATTACAATAACCTTTATCGTTCACTGAATTCAAGATTTCTTGAATTCTATGTATATTATTTATATATAAAACAATAACAAGAAACTCATAGGCTGACGAGATTAAATAAACATAGTACATACTAATAAATAAATGGCCACAACAAATATCCGTAAAAAACACAAATACACAACAAAATCATACCAAACTCTATGAAAACCAGTTTGTTTACAAATCCATCTACCTTGTGTGTGTCTGGTTAGTTTATTCTTACGCTAACTTCACATTTATTTATTCATCTATATCCACATGGGTGTCCAAAGAGCATTAGCGATGGTGAAAAAGGAAGATTTATTTTGGACAAAAACGACGAAATAAAATGGCAATTTCTATACTTGAGTTCGTGTTCTTTGTGTAGTCTCCATGGCTATTATTAAAAAAAAGGCAAGATGGCAATGATACTGAAAAATATGACGTCATACAAACTTGAATTATGTTGTAAATATTGCAGAATATAGTGCCAAATAGTATCCCAAAATTTCACCATTAAGTTAATTCCTTTCAAAGATAAAGCCTTGTTGCCAGACTTTTTTGCAACTATGTATTTATTTTGTAGTAAAATTGTATTTGCCATTATATTGTCAATTCTATTTTTGGTATTTGTTAAAGTATCTTTCCAGGAATTCCATTTCATTGCAACATATTGAAGTTTATTATAAATTTAATTTCTTTTCAGAAATAATATTTTTGCAAATTATTCTGTCCATAATAGTATATTATGTTAATATATGACCAAGTTTAAATAAAAATCGCCAAGTATAGTAAACGACCGCTGTTTTTTGTGTTTGTGGTATTTACTAAAATTAAATTTCCTATTTTAGATTTCATTGTACTTCAATTAAAACTCCTCTTTTAGAATCTGTACTAATATTGGAGTTTTTAAAAGTTTTTTGTTAATAACAATTGAAAATTTTACAGGCAGAAATAATCAAAAATTCGAAAAACGAAACTCCATATTTTTAAATTTATTCTAACTCTTTTTCGCAGGAAACACTTCTCGACTAGACTATTAAACTAAATACTAAAATGTAAATGATATTCCATAATGCCCTACTCTTCTCTTCAGTCAAATACCTAAAGAAGTCATTTGTCATTTTGCAATATTAATAGTCTTTTGAATAAATAATGTCTTGTTTTCATATTATAATGCCACAAGAACTAATAAATATTTGATTTACATCAAGTGTCTATGGTAATAACGTTGTACATAAATACTTCTACTTGTAATTTTCTTGTTAAGACACAAAGAAGTTTAAGCCTTATATTTACAATGTATGCAGATGTTCTTCTTCGCTTAATGCTTATTAATTCATTCGAAGCATGTTTGAGATTTACGATAATGCAAGAGAACTGGTTGCGGTAATTAAATATTCTTGTTATTTTGGGTGGCTTCATAAATAATAATGCATAGGA
This sequence comes from Ophraella communa, assembly GCA_035357415.1. NCBI lineage: Eukaryota > Metazoa > Arthropoda > Insecta > Coleoptera > Chrysomelidae > Ophraella > Ophraella communa. Next base: position 28,857,416 of record CM068992.1, on the reverse strand, counting down.
TTTAGATTGTTACTATTTAAAGTTAAAGAAATATTCAGAACAATAAACAACTAAAAGGTTGAATTAACTTCCACTATTTATTCTATAAATACTTTAAATGCAATGACAGCCGTTTCGCTATCGGAATAGCATCGTCAGATTGACATATTGAAGTTACATTTTGTTTGTTTGTAACTAGGTACTTGATGTGTAACCATCTAAATATTCAGTACAAAATTCGTTAGATTTGATAAATAAATTAAATAAATGTAATTTACAAAATAATACTAAATTAGTATCGTTTGATGTAACTAATATGTTCTCTAAAATACCTCCTAAAGAATGTATAGTTCTAGTTAAAAAGATATTAGATGAAAGAAATATCCATCCAGGTATAATATCAGATATAATTGACCTATTTAATGTATGCATTAGCCAAAATTATTTTACTTTTAATAAGAAAGTATATATTCAAAATGAAGGTCTTCCAATGGGAAGTCCCATTTCTCCAATTTTAGCAAATATTTTTATGGATAATTTAGAAAGCAAAATCTTTAATTCTAGTTATAAAAACAATATTGTATTTTGGTATAGATATGTTGATGATGTGTTAGCAGGTTTTGTAGGTAGCGAACGACAATTAGATATATTTTTTAATTATATTAATACCTTACATCCTAAAATTAATTTCACCTTAGAAGTTGAAGAAAATAATTTAATTAATTTTCTAGATTTGAGAATTGAAAAAGTTAATAATTCATTAAACTATTCAATATACAGAAAACCAACACAAACAGATGTAACCATACCATATCATTCAAATCATCCTATATCACATAAATTAGCAGCTTATAATTCTATGATACATAGAGCATTTTCAATTCCAATGAACAAAAATAATTTTAATAAAGAAATTGAGATTATAAAACAAATAGCAATATCTAATGGCTATCCAATACATTTGATAAATAAATTAATTAATAAGAAAGAACAGAAAGTGTCACTACAACTAATATTCCCTCAACACCCTAAAGAAATTAAAAGTTATAAAAGTATTACATATTGTGGAAATATTTCTAATACAATTTCAAAAATATTATCTTCGGCAACATCTTCAATAATTTCATTCAAATCACACAATAATGTTGGTACAAAATTGTTAAATGTAAAAACAAAATTACCTAAATTAAAAAAATCTGGTGTTTACAAAATTAATTGTCCAAAATGTAATGCTGTATATATAGGTCAAACACAAAGAAATTTTGAAATAAGATTCAATGAACATTTAAGAGCATATAGATTACAACAACCAGATAAGTCAAACTATGCAAAACATGTTCTTGAACATCCACATTCACTCATACACACCAATGACATTCAAATATTACACACCTGTGATAAAAAACAAAATTTAGATTTCCTCGAAGAACTTGAAATCAAAAGACATCTAGCAGATCAACAATATAAAGTAGTTAATGAACAAATAAATCTTGGAAGTTCACCACTATTAAACTGTTTACTTTGATTGAGTCTTCATTTTATACATAGATAAGACGTAATTACAACACAAATATGTTAAGTTATTGTAAAGATCAGCAGGATATAGTTTTTTCCTGGTTTTTCTATATCATTGCACAGTTATACTGATCTTAGAGGGAAATACATCCAGGATAATCCCTTAGGGCTAATAACATCTAGGCTTTAATATTGTTATGTCTTATTACTTCCTTACTTGGTCTAGCCTTAACTACTTATCAACATCAAGTACCTAGTTACAAACAAACAAAATGTAACTTCAATATGTCAATCTGACGATGCTATTCCGATAGCGAAACGGCTGTCATTGCATTTAAAGTATTTATAGAATAAATAGTGGAAGTTAATTCAACCTTTTAGTTGTTTATTGTTCTGAATAAGATGAACTTTCACACAGTAAGGGTTAGTACCATAAATTTCATTAAAGAAATATATCTCCAGTCTTTTAAATCCAGTTTTAAATTGATAAACATCAATTTAGTTATTTTTATGTCTAAAAAATACAATTTACTTCTTTTAATCTTGTCTTATTTTTGACTCGTTACTATGAAAATTAAAAAAAAAAAATTTTTTTCGTAGCGCCATGATATTTAGCGAAATTTTTTTAACAGCTAAAATGACGTAGAACGCTGAAACCTCAACGTACAGACCACAGACAAATAAAAATATGTTAGAGTTGATTCCAAAATTATAGCGACAGCTCAAGTAAAATTCGGCAATGTGGGGGTATTCGCCGACGATCTCCGATCGGCTCGCGCCGCAGCGCAGTCGGAGAATTCTAGTAGAACAATTGCTAAGCGGATTCCGTGTGCGGTGTTTCTTAGTCCCAGCGGCAGCTGGGCCACTGGAATCTATTTCTCGAACTGGGTAATCGCTAGCGTTCGAGTCGACGGTAAAGATAGGTGGGAAAACCGTAGCTGTCGCGATAATTTTGGAATTAACTCTATATTTCTCTATGGTGCAGACGTTTAAACTAGTAATTATGAGGCTTTGTGAAAGACGGCAGATTTGATTAATTATTGTTTTCCAAATATGGTATGAAATGTTCTTACCAAATACCTACCACGCTAGCTTAGATTATTCCTGGAAATTTTCTTTCGGGCATGAATATTTTATAAAAACTAATTTTCAAAATATTCGTGCCCTTACAAAAATTTCCGGAAATAATTTAAGCTCTTGTGATCTTATAAGTAAAAGTTATTACTTACTTTCTTATGAATTAAATAAAATTACAATTTCTGTATATTTGTTTATGAGATATTTACGATTATAGTCAGTTGATATTCAGTGTGGAAAAGCCAAATGGAATAAATTCATTATTTCGGTTACTGTACATATTTATAAAAAATCCCAAAACACGTTAAATTTAAATTATAAATGAACCTTCTTTAAAGTGAAAATTTTATCCCTACCTTCCACCCCCTTTCAGTGACAACTACAACTCCCCGATTTTTTAAATGGGAAGTATGAGATTCTGATATATTCATGATTTATCGTTTGAAAGGTCCCTTCATTCTCTATTCCAAATTCAATAGGGTAAGATCAGGTGATCTTGCTGGCCACTTTATTGATCCTCGCCTCCCTATCCAGGAAATGTTAAGTTGAGGTACTGACGGACATTGAGTTGATAATGTGAATATACTCCATATTGCTGCAACCATATGGTATTTGCTGGAATTTGAGGGTTTTCTGAATCAGGAAATAAATTTGCCAAACTTGGCACCACATCATTTTGTAGTAGTGCTAAATAATTATCGGCATTCAAATTCCTCTCAAAGAAAAAGGTACTAAAACTATAGTTTTAAACAATCTTTGCCTAAATATTAACCTAAGGGTATTGTATATGGCCCTCTAAAATCCAGTGAGGATTTTTTGTGTACCATTAACAATTAGCATGACCGTTAACGAAAAAAGTGCAATCATCAGAAACATTACGTTTCCAAATTGCATGGTATTGGTATTCAACATTTCCATTATTTGTTCGCAAAAATTTGTTCTCCTATCCAATTTGCTTCCATAAATTCCTAAATCGGTATCATTTTATTGGGATGTATTTTATTTTCTTTCAATATGTTTAGTATGACTGACATTAAATGTTGCGGATACTTGTCTACTCGATGTATGTAGGTTTTCGTCTAACTCAAGCATCTAATTTGATATCATCACTCAGTGCAGTTGTTTTTTCCCTCTAAATTCGCGACATTCATTCTCTATTTTACTAATTGTACCTAGGGATATAGGCGGCAAATTTGGAAATTTTTCATGAAACAGGCTGTCACTCAAAGAGGGTTGAATGTAGGGATCAAATTTTCACTTTCAAAAATGTCAATTTTATAATTTAAATTTGACTTGTTTTGAAATTTTCTATAAATATGTACAGTAACAGAAATAATGAATTTATTCCATTTGACTTTTCCACACTGTATATCATATTTAAATAATCACGATTTAAAATTTCCGTTCAGAGTTGTTTACTCCACTGCGGTCGGTATAAAACTATTAAATCTTAGAGAAAATGAACGGGTGGCGACATCTCTCCGCCAACTTCGTTTTGCAGCACAAAATCGCTTACGACGTTGCGTCTTTTGTTATATTTGTCACTCAATGGTTAAATACATTTGGTTTTACACGTATCACAATAAACATTCCATATTTATTTATTTACATTTATTACATTTATTAATGTCGATTTTTATGCAAGTCATATTAAACGTATTTATAATGGAGCTATAATACTTGTTTTTAACAGATTCTAGATAAAATTGTAAAATCACAAAGACATCACGATAAAAATATCCTATTGCGAAATGTAATCTCTACCTCTAAATAGAATTGATTCCCTTTTTGGGACTGCTCTAATGGATCAGAGACATGGTAATCACACGATGTCAAGACAGTAATGTACTAAGATTTTCTTTATACGCCCAAGTGGATCTTAAACTGCATTAGCCACATGGGGCCAAGTATTACATTGCCATGATGTGGTCAAACGTGTTTTCTTAGTATAAATAGAAGTGTTTTGCTGCAGGTTCTGCTAACGATGCATTTAGAGAAAATAACGGAATGTTTTAAATTTATTGGGGTAGTAATTAAAAATTTAATGTATACAATAAATCCCTTAATAGGTAAAGAACATGTATTTATTTATTAGCATTTTAAATATTCTATTTTACTAACGCTAATATTTTTAGTTTATTTTGAAACGGCTGTGCTGCAATGTATGTTAAGGTTAGAGTTTGTGATGTTTATTTTTGGGAAATCGGTCTCCATCTGATGTTTAGGTTGTCTCTGGGTATAGTAGAAAAAATTGACCTTTACGCTGACGTCATAACTACAAACCTCGTGAAATGTGTCAAAAATTTCGTGTTTGACAAAGAAATATTTGAAGGTGGTGAGTCTTCTTTGCGTACAATACTACATAAAATTGGCTTTAAATGGCAAAATGACAAGCTACATGGAGGCCTAATGGAACTTGCTTATACTGTATGTCAGCGAATACAGTTTTTAAGAACGTATAAACAGCTAAGAGAGGGAATAAATTACATGGATGATGAAATGAATATTTATCATTTCCTTGAACATTGAATGAGATATATATTTTCCTGTTGAATTGTTTTCAAATGATGCTGTAAATAGAAATTCTAAATGATAAATATATTCAACAAATTCTACATTTGGAGCTCTTTAGCCTTCAAAAGTACTAGTGTCCTTATTGTACGCTTTAATATATGTCAAAATATTATCAATATCTAAATATTTTACTGATTTAGAATATTCAATGCATAGGTACTTTACAAGTATGAATATTTAAAAAAATTTTTATTAAATATCCACAAACAAAACTGCACTCTTTCCACACAAATCTCCATTGACAACTACCTTATAATATATTATATACCTATATTATAATCATGGCGTCTTCAGACATGCGCAAACAAAAAATTTGGCAGATATAAACAGTCGAAACTGATGCTTATATTCATTATAAAATGACTTCCGTTTTTCCTGTCATTTCGGCTCACGTGACCTCAACATAACTTTTTTAAATAGGACAACCGGTATAATATTACAATTTTGGATACATCATTTAAAAACAAATTCAACGATACCACACTTGTCATCATTGTATTGTGCAGTAATGATAATAGGGGCTCAGACAGATGACAATGTGATAATTATTTTGGCTTATCTGCAGGTGAATCCACACACCTCAATACGATTTCTTGAACAAGAATTACAAATAAGTAGAAGTTCAATACAAAGAGTATTGAAAAATCACAAATACCATCCTTTTGGAAATAACGAACAGTTGAATTCCGATTTTTATGTCATATTTGTCATTTTTCGCCGAGCCTATAAAAAGGCCTGCACAATACAATGATGACAAGTGTGGTATCGTTGAATTTGTTTTTAAATGATTTTTTCCAAAATTGTAATATTATACCGGTTGTCCCATTTAAAAAAGTTATGACAGGAAAAACGGAAGTCATTTTATAATGAATATAAGCATCAGTTTCGACTGTTTATATCTGCCAAATTTCATACATGTCATATGAACAGTTCTCGAGAAATTGGACTGTCAAAACGTCGTGGGACACCCTGTATAAAGTATAAAATTTAAGTTTAAATATATAAGTTAAAGATTTTAAATAAAATTTTGACGTCTCTTGACAGTTGCTAAATGGTTGCTAGGGAAGCTGTACGATTTACTTTACAACTGTGCGTTTTCTTTACCGTGCTTTATAAGGCAACTTACATTTATTGAGGACTGTCTATTATTGACCACTTACAGACGTGGTCGTAGGTAAAAAATTTAATGATTTAATGTTAAGATTAAATTTTGTCAGATAAAAATGAATACTGTATTATTGAAATAACAGATTTTTTCCTATTAATTTATGTTGATATTGATGATGATACCAGCTGGGTCAAAAGTATTTGGAAGTTAAGGAAATTAAACAAATTTTTAGCCAAAATTAAAAAATGAAAGAATTGGGGCACATTAGATATTTATTTGTAATGCAGCTTACCTAGGATTTGACAAAAAATAAAATTGCCATATATCAAACTATTTAAAAAATATTTTAAAATAATTAAACATGCAAAATTGTAAACCATCCAATACTCTTATGTAAATTTTAGACATGACGAATTAAAACGTGTAAAATCAGAATACGATTATTTTCCTTAGGAAAGAGTAATTTTCCTCTATTTTTTGAAATAATAATGATAACAGTAAGAAAGTATAACTAATAAAAATTTCCAAGAAATTATTAAAACCTTGAATTACCGGATTGGATAACGGAGCCGAATGGATAATGTATGTTGTAATTTTTTGTAAATTGCTTTACAGCATATGATTTTCCTTTATATACCTACATATTTGAATAATTATTACGAGAATAAATGTGTATACCTAAAACGTGCATGATCTTTGAATTTTCGAATAACTTTTCCTGCACCACCTTCATTTAATTGATTCTGCTACAAAATTTTCTCTAATTTAAAATTCCTCAGAGAACTTTTAGATTGCATGCAAAATGGAACGATCTTTTTATTTCACTTCGTTATTTTTGTTCTCATCTTCCTGATTCCAAGTTATTATGAAATCCATCAGATATTTTCGCATTTAAAAAAAATCTAAATTTAAATTTTATTTCTTAAAGCGCACACAACAGACTATCAAATTGTATTTTAAAAATCATTAGTTTTTTATGAACTAATTTATAATTAAGTTTAAAATCTTCATCCAATACAATATTGGATTATATTAAGAAGAATTAATATTTCTATTTTAAATAAAACTACGTGTCTGTCAGTGAACAAACCTTATTTATTAAATCACTTCAGTACTTTGTTAATTAAATTCAGTGTTAAAGGTTAAACATTTTTATCACAAAAGTGTGACTTATCTGGTTGTTTTAATCTATATGCTCTTAAGTGTTAATTAAATCTTACTTTAAAATTTCCTTTGTGTTTGACCTATTATACAGCATTACATTTTGGACAATTAATTTTGTAAACACCAGATTTTTTTAATTTAGGTAATTTTGTTTTTACATTTAACAATTTTGTGCCAACATGATTTTGTGTTTTAAATGCTAGTTTCTTTAGGAAATATTAGATGTAGTAACACTTTCTGTTCTTTCTTATTAATCAATTTATTGAAATTTATTATACTACCCTTAGTATGTGAAAGACCATATTATTATTATTAGCTACAAACAAACAAAATCGCTTTATTTACATAGAATTATAAGCTGCTTATGTGTTATAGGATGATTTGAATTATATGGTGTGGTTACATCTGTTTGTATTGGTGTTCTGTATATTGAATAATTTAGTGAATTATTAACTTTTTCAATTCTTAAATCTAGAAAATTAATTGAATTATATTCTCCAACTTCTAAAGTAAAATTAATTTTAGTTTGAAAGGTATTAATATACTAATAATCAACATATCAATACCAAAATACAATATTATTTGTATAACTAGAATTAAAAATTTAGTTTTCTTAATTATCCTCAAAAATATTTGAAGGAATGATCCATAACTCAAATGTGGCTGATATAAAATATCAATAAAACACCAAGTCAAACCACAACAAATTTAATGGTGAAAATTATCAAATTTGCGACTAGTTTCGGTCTTAGGCCATCATCAGGCTACAAACAAAAGATACAATAAGGTAAGGACAAGAACTATAACAATAATAAATAAATATTAAATATAAAGTTGGACAACATATACTTAGTAAAATGAGTAAGGTGTAAAAGTAGTAAAGAAAAGAAAAAGAAAAGCTTACCTATCATGCAAAAGTAGATACACTCGTACAAAATTAAAATTAAAAGATACATCAGTAAAATATATAGGTTGTATAAAATATCAAAAATAAACAAATTTATAGTTAAAAAAGACTTATAGGGGAAAAAATAGAGGGACAAGACAGGATTTTATTTTTTAAAAACAACTAAAAGGTCAAAGGAAGGACGTGAAAAAAAAACGAGGGGATTATAACATTGTCATCGAAAGAAGAAAAGGAAACAAACAAGAAATAGAGGAAATAAACCGTGAAGAATAAAGTTAAAAATCATCTTTAAAATAACAGACTAATTATATGAGCACTACAACATGAAGTACCTAGTCGAAGTATACAACCAAACTAATTAGCGAGTAAAGAGCTGAGTAACAACAACATTCATTCTTTTTCTTGTTTGTCTGTCGGCAGTTCCATCAACCACTTTTTATAAATATGTTTATTGACTTACAAAATCGATTTGAAGCTTGTTTGCGTCGAAATGGTGAACATTTTAAACACTTACATTAGAAAAATTAAAAATTAATTTTTATTTTTATTTATATATATAAATAAAGAAGGGTAGTCATGACTGATATATTATGAAATTAAAAGTTTTTTTGAGATGAGCAATCAATTATAAAAGGGGCAATTACTTACTTAACATATTTGAGATTAGAATAGACATTTGCTATATTGTCGCAGAAAATTATAAAATTTTATGGACAAAGCTAAAAAAATATTAACTAGAATTTAAATATTAAAATACAAAAATAGTTCTATTTTAATAAAATTATGTGAATTTACTGTGAAAAATATTGTAAATAATAGAAAATCCAAAACGAAGACTTTTTAACTTCGATTTTTCCGTGATGAATTTCTTATTTAAGATACGTAGTTCAATTAAAATAGATAAATAATTATATCTGATTAAAATTATGTTAATTATTTGTGAAAAAATAATTCTATTGGTTCACCCTCATAAATTATTGATAAACAAGAAAGGTTCAAGAAAAAAGCGACATCGTTCTTACGAATTAAAAAGTAGGTACTGAAATAGATAAAAAATGTTCCCGAGCCGAGTATCCTCACGCACCGTAGCATCGTATCAACGAAATAACACATATTTGGGGCCAGTCCGTGTTGCACACGACGCGCGAGACGAAGTTCAATCCCATTGAGCATTGAAATAAGAGAGAACTATTTGACGTTAAATTGTAGGTATTCGCACTCAGCGAATGTTACGTGCAGAGATATTTTATGGGATGGACGAGGGACCTCTCAACTTCGAACGACGAAAAAGCGGTAGAACAGTCTTAAATGAGTGAGATTTCGATTTAAGGACTTTAAAATAATATCTGAATGACTGAAAATGACAACATCAATGAATTAATTAATTTTTTTTTTCTAAAAAAGAAATTTTCCGTTCATTTCTGGACGCACCTCGTATTGTTATTACTTTGAAAAACGAAAATAACATACTCAACATCCATCTAAGTAAACAATCTTATTTTAACGAAACATTTACATCTCAAGGAATTAAAGTGATATAAATAGACATTTACAACCATTATCAATGCAAATTGGCTTCAGCTTAAAATAGATTTAGAGCTTTTTTTATGTCTTAACCTCAATTAAAGGGCTTCGTATCGCTTTAATTAAAGATAGTTGTAATCATCCTAAGCGTTGCTCGCTAAATTTGAATATGAAAATGAAGATTCATCATGGATGTAAATGCGAAACAAGAATTAATGTATTCCTTTAATTTGACGTATTTCCATAATGTTCTTACGTATCGTAGCATAAAATTGGTTAGTTAAAGGATGTTTAAATATTTTTGCATTATATGCTGTTTCATTTTCAGATTTTTTTTCCGACACATCCTTGTTCATGGTTCGTGAAATATTTTGGTTTTGGTTCTATTAACAGCAGAGGAGTAACAAATCTGTTTTATATACATTTATAATTTTTGTTTCAATCAGATATTTCCCCTTCTTTTTTATGGTTTTTGATTGTTAAATCACATTTTCATAGACTCGATTTTTGGTAAACATTTCGTAAAAATTCGTTTGACCCTGGCAGATTTGATAATTCTCACTAAAGCGATGTTATAGCAGTAACTAGAAGGCTAGATAGCGCGAGATACTTTTAAAAGTTCCAAATAATATTTTTTCGAAATGATTTACCTCAAAACTCAATTAAGATTTCATTTTAGAAAAAAATTGTAAATAAAAAAATAATTGGAAAAAATAAGGAACCACTGTAGGTTTCCAAATTTTAATTTGAAAATTGAAACCACATTTGATAAATAAATTAATTAATAAGAAAGAACAGAAAATGTTGCTAGAACTAATATTCCCGCAACAAATTAAAGAAATTAAAATTTATTAAAGTATTTAATATTGTGCAAATATTTCAAATACAATTTAAAAAATAATATCTTCTGCAACATCTGCAATAACATCATTTAAACACAAAATAATGTTGATACAAAATTGCTAAATTAAAAAAAATCAAAATTAATTATCCAAAATATAATGCTGTTTATATAGGTCAAACACAAAGAAATTTTTAAGTAAGGTTCAATGAAAACTTAAGAGCGTATAGATTGCAACAACGAGATAAGTCAAACTATGCAAAACACGTTCTTGAACATTCAGACTTACTCATACACACCAATAATATTCAAATACTACACATTTTTGATAAAAAACAAAATTAAGATTTCCTTGAAGAACTCAAAAAAAGACATCTAGCAGATCAAAAATTTAAAGTTATTAATGAACAAATAAATCTTGGATATTCTTCACTATTTAACTGTTTACTTTGATTGAGTCTTCATTTTATACATAGATAAGACGTAAAAATTGTAAAACAAACAGCATGGTGTAGTCTTTTCCTGGTTTTTCTATATCGTACAGTTATACTGATCTTAGAGGGAAAAACATCCAGGATAATCCCTAAGGGCTAATAAAATCCATGCTATATTGTTGTCTTATTACATCTATACTTGGTCTACCCTTAATACTATCTAATCAACATCAGGTTAGGCTACAGACAAACAAAACATAACTTCAATATGTCAATCTGAGGTTGCTAATTTTAGCGTAACAACTGTAATTGCATTTAAAAATCTATTTTTCGAATAAAAAGTGAAAGTTTCATCCAAACAAAAAGTGTATCATGAGTAATTGCACAAAAAATTCAGCAGCTTACTTAAATTGAAACAATTACCTTTTTCATTATTTTGAAGGTATCAAGTTTAATATAGTATATTAATTTGTATTTTAATAAAATTGTTAATTTAAATTAAAACGAAAAAAAAATTTCGAAAAGGAAAATTTGAACTAAGTTATAATCATATAACAATAAATTTGAATTATGCCGCTAGAGAGTTTATGACTAATGTGTAAGAATTATTGAATTAGTTGCTTCTCCACATTATTAACAAAAGATTATGGGATTTGCGTTAATTTATCTTTGTATTTTGTTCTCTCGATAAAATTTGGCAAAATCGCAGAAAGTTTCAGCCGCTATATTTTATGGAGATTCTGTAACAGTGGATTAAATGTACCAACAATATGTTAAATGTAGCACAAAAAGATCTAATTAGGTGTTTTCATGCCTATATTTTCGGTTCAATAGGTTGAAAATTGTTTCGATGTTTTCATAACGTGGCGTGCTTCGAAACTTTTCGCTGGTTATATATAAACATATCCTAGGGGTTAAAAACACACACAAACATACGGGGATTAGTGGAGTATCACTTTCACCGTAACTGATATAAAAGTTTATAAACCAATATTACTTTTGTTTATATATGTTATTAAAGACAACCTTGTTACAACAACTCGATTTTTGGTTAATTTTTAAGTTAAGTAAGAAAAAAGAAACCATAAGGTTCATTTATATTTATGTTTTAAGAATTATTTAAAGGTAATACCACGAGTCCTTAAAATTTTATTCATACATTTTTAGTCTAGACGAAAACTTATTTGGCAAAAATGCGAAAACAAACTGAAATGTGATAAAATCACCAGTCCAAAGGACTTTAATAATATCTTCTCATGGTTACGGCTACGGATGCACTAGCAGGATAAGTAAATGGGAAATGTACTTTAGATGGTACTATGAAGAAAAGGGTAACTAAGGTAAGGGAAACGAAAAAAATCAAATGAAGCTGTCATTAGAACTCGTAAATGTTTTGAATGGATTTTTTTTACTTTTTATAACAGTTTTAAATCTAACTTATTCTTTAATAGGCGCTACTTTATTAAAGTAATCACCCTCCTATTGATTTAACCTGTACACAAGATAATATTGACAGTTTTCAGTTGTCGTAAGCACTGTGAAAACACAGTTATAATTTTAATAAATATTTATTTTTATACCTATTCACATACTAAGAGAAAGTTGCAAAATGAAAAATCTATTAGTTTACCTAAAACACCACATTTATCTGTGTTTAAAAGTTTTAAATTAATGCAGAACTAGGTTAGTTTTAAATTTTTATTTCATTAAATTTTAACAAAAATATATTTTAGAATATTTAGAAAATATAAATGAATGTTGATTATAATACTAATAATTTATCGTTATCTTTTCAATAATAATCAGTATAAAATGGAATGATTTGCTAGCATTTAGCCCAGTTATCGTTTTGGAGCCAGTTCCAGAGAATATATGACGACGAGCAGCTACAGAAGGAAGATAAATTTCAGTACCTGTTGCAAGCGACTGAACCTAGATCCCGAGCACGACAGTTACTTGAAAGTTATCCTCCAACAAAGGAAAATTATGATAAAGCTATCGAAAGCCTCAAATCACGTTTTGGTCGTGATGATCTTTTAGTAGAGGTTTATGTTCGCGAGCTCTTGAAATTGGTACTAAACAATGTCACCAAAAAATCCAGGTTAACCACACTATATGATAAACTAGAATCTCAATTACGAGCATTAGAAACCCTAGGAGTGACTTCTGAAAAGTGTGCAGCCATGCTGTATCTATTAGTGGAATAATGTCTACCTGAAGAAACATTACGTGCTTGGCAAAGGGATAGCAAATTTTCGATTCAAGACTTTTTGAAAACTCGTCTCGATGAGTTAATGAATTTCATCAAAAAAGAGGTAGAAAGTGAAGAACGGATCAGTTTTCAACATCAGGATTCAACCTACCGAGAAAGAAGAAATACTTTTCTTCAGATCACATTCCAATTGCAACTGCATCCGGTTTAATTAATTGAAACTTTACTGTGAGAAAGACATCTATCTAATGATTGTCCTCAAGCATCGAAGGTGACTTTGGTACAACGCAAGAAGAAGCTCTCCGAGAAAGGCTGTTGTCATCTTTGTCTGAAGTTTGGTCATATTGCGAGAAAGTGCAAAACAGAAGTGATCAAAATTGAAGTTTTCCTATCTTCCTCCACTCTATTGGCCTTTAAAAATTGATCCAGACGTTCTGAAAATATTTCCCAATCATCACCAATATTAAATGCCTTGATGCTGAAAACATTCCCCGTATTTACTATAGTTACATTTACTGGTTCTGACATTTTTCTTTAGGTGTTCAAATAAATAATATTCCTATTTTTATCCTCGTCGCATTTTTTATATAATAATGGAATTAAGCACATTACTTCACATCACCCAGCAACCAATGGTTTGGTAGAAAACTTTGTAAAATCTTTAAAACATAGTATTTTAAAAGCTTTACAGGATAAAACTAATTCTAATGTATCGTTAATGACAATTTTAAACAGATATTTATTTCATTATCGAAATTCAATTCATATCACTACTCTTGTTACTCCATCTAGTTTAGTTTTTAAAAATAAAATAAGGAACCGATTAGATTTATTATCTATGAATAACAGTAATAATTCAAAACTGGAGGGTATTGTAGGAAGGATGGAAAAGTTCAATGTGGGAGACAAAGTATTATGTAGAGACTATAGAAATCCAAATAGGAAAATATGGGTAAGAGCAATTATAGACGAAGTACTTACTGATAAAATTTATTTATGCAAAATATTATCTGAGGATGTTATTTGGAAGCGGCATATTAATCAAATTTTAAGGGATAATTCTGAAGATAGTCATAGGTATTAGGTCAAATTCAAGTAGCATCCTGGATAAAATTGTCAATCATGATGATTCAATAGGTTGTGAAAACGATAATAAATTAAAAGAAGTAACAACAGTAAATGATAGTTCTAAAACTAGTGATCTGGAGTTTAAGGAATCTGTAAATCCACTTGTCACAGGTGATGAATTAAATTTAAATACCTCAGAAAGACCTAAACAAAATATTCGTCCTCCGGTGCGATTGAACTTGTGACAGGAGGGTATTGTAGTAGCCTAGTGATATTCGCTAGGCAACATACATGACAGTTGTTAAATAAGTCTTGTCAATATATTTTTTGATATATATTATTAAGTTAATAAATAGTTTAATTGCGCATCTTTATTAATTCTCAAGATACAACACGAGTGATTACAGAAAGAGGTATTAGTACAAACAGAAACTCAGAAATGATTTGAAACGAAGATTTCGGAACGAATATCTGGGTCAACTTCTTCTACGAAAAACTAAATATAATCCAAGTCATATAAAAATTGGAGATAAAAATTGGAGATACTGTGCTCCTTGGGAACGATTTCAAAAAAAGAATCGAATGGCCGCTGGCCAGAGTCACAGAAATATTTCCTGGTAAGGACGGACAAATAAGACTCGTGAAATTGAAAACGACAACCGGAAATATCTTACGACCAATTCAAAGATTGTTTCCGTTAGAAGTTGACAGCCAGGAGGAAAATGACAGTTTGACAAAACGGTATTAGTGAAAACGAGCAAAGGTAGAAAGGGGAAAACAAACACATTCTCCATTTTTTTGCAATGAAAATGAAGAGAAGAGGGAAAAAATGCAATTTATAGTGAATCGTCATAAAAAACAAAAATTATTTTTTTCTTAAGCAAACAAGCCTTCCAAACACAAAAATGAAAAAAAATCCCGACGGTCTCATGAAATTTATCCCCCACCCCAAAAAAATATTTTTCTATATTTGCGTAATAAAACCACTAATTAAAAATTATATGTTTCTTCTACAAAAAATATGAATATAATTAATTAACAAAAAACCACCCTATCTATATAAAAAATCACCATCATTTTCTTAGATGGTGCTTTCTTAGAAGAAAGCTCCAATTCTGCAGGATCATATAAATCACGAGCGAGCATAAAAAAATCACCAATGGATCTTGCTTTATCTCTTTACATTTTTTTACAAACATATAGCGAGCTAGATAACCCCCAAGAAACTCTTGTTTTCTGTGGGAATAAGGTCCTGCCGCCTTAGCATATCGCCTGAAACAAAAACAATTTTAGAAAAATCCTCTTCCCGACCAACTGACACAGATCAAAGAATATGCATTCATGCTTCTCAGCTTAATATCGCTTGTTCTACTTATAATTAGAAAATAGCGTACCATGAACTCTCTATGGAATTTGTGCAAACTTCTGTCTCAGGATCCTTAAAATGCAAGGAACGGTTCACTTGCAAATGTTGATATTTCTTATTATCTTTTAGATTAGAATATCCTTTCCAACAATCAGAATATATCATAGTGCCATCCTCAATAAAATTTTCAGTACAGTCCATAAGTGTTTCTTGGGTTCTATCTGCCACTACCACCATAAAAACTCTTTCTGTGTCTCGTTCATATCCTCCGAAAACCCAGGAACCATCTACATGATGTCCTCGATGTCCAAATTAATGAAATCCATTTTCAGAAGAAAACCAACAAAACAATATAAAACCACTTTATACTCTACCAAAAATTGGAAATATTCAAAAAACGTCAAATTGGAAATGTTCAAAGAACATCAACTCACCTATCAGCCAATAGAAAACATCTACACACCTACGTCGGCCAATAACAAACGCCTATGTCATCCCAAGATGGTTTTTCGTTGTTATCATTGTTTTGTATATCATACAAATGAAAATTTTAAAAGTGATTAATTTCATTAAAATAAGTGACCGCCAAGTTTTTTTTTTTATTTTTAAACTTCCTGAGACATATACTTCCATACAAACTAAAAATTTTAGTAATACGCGGATTCACTATAAACTGCACTTTTACCGAGAAGAGTATGCAACCAGGATATACAAGGTGTTGAAGAGAAATCAAATCTCCTGATAGATACTCACTTGGATATTGAGTCATGAATATTATTACCTAACTCAAGGTGGGAGAATATCGAGTATCCGTTTTCGTGATGCATGATTAGTCGAATGTTTATATAGAAAATTATTATTGACAATTAGTGACATTTCTCATTGTAAAAGGAGGAAGTATATAAGAAATCCACGTTTTACGAGTTTTAGTTAAGCTCATATTTTTGTATCTCCATCACCAGACGTATCTCGTTTTGGGTAAGTATTGATACGCAATATACCTTGATACATTTTATATTAGATTGCAATAAAATTGCTGAACTCTGGCTAGTTGAGGATAGTCTTGTGGATTTTGGCTTAAATAAAATTATCCTGCTCACCTTGCAGCCCCTGGATGAAAAATAACCAAAATAACCAAAGAAAGTTAAAGTGTTTGATGTATGGTAAACGATTATCCTGGAATATTTAGGATTTTATTTATTGGTGACTTTTTTAAATTATAAAAACTCCCAGATATTGGCAGTGGCTTTTGAATGCCTGGATTCGTTGACTTCGTTGACTGTGTCCGATCCATCTGTCAATTTGCATAAAGATACTTTGTTAACAGGCATATCTTGGTGATCCGGTTTATCCAATTATAGCTATCTGTAGGTATATTTTGAAAGTATTATTAAAAAGGTCTTTATTCTTAACAATATAATCTGTAATGCCTATTATGAGCTGCTCTTCCTAGATTTCCCGATTGCATTTAAAACAAAAAATATAATTTATTCTATTATCAGAACTTTTTTATGATTAAGGTTCGGTAAACTATATTTATTAAATATGTGCATTCCTTTATTAAATATGTACCTATACTTTTGGTTTCAAACATTGCTTTTTAGTTTATCACTACAAAGTGTTTAAATTTATTTGGGTATGTCTTAGCAACGCTATCGGACGGATATTTTACAATGATTTTATTAGTTTATCCCTTTCAAGGTTTTACAGTGTTGCGGTTAGCTGATTTGGTTTTTGTTATTGTTTCTTAGTATTATTCACCATTTTTTATTTAAATAAAACTGTGTTTTATTAACAACTACAGTAGAAAAGAATTTAAATTACATTAACTCTAGTGAAACAAAAGAACATGTTACATTTTGTTTTTTCACTTAAGTATGTCAATCTGGCGATGCTCGTTTTGGTGAAGCAGCTGTCATTTAATTAAAAAAAATTGATCTTTTAAATAAACGTGAAAGTTTCGTTCAAATGTTTAGTTGTTTATTGCTCTTAAGGACGGGGTATCGCTGTACATCAGAATGGCACCTACAGACCAAAAGTTTATTTTAACTTTCTCCGTTATTACAACTCAAATCGTTTTATTTTTTTCACTAAATTGCATATAAAGGTCTAACTTAGGTAAGGATTGCATTGATTTTTTGTTAATTTATTGTTTAATATTGAAAAAGAGCTGTTGAATGCGAACTATTTTAAACCTTTACATTTGTATAAATAAACAACAATCTAAATAAATTTTCTTAAAATGAAACTAAACCTTTCCTAAGTTGAACATTTTTCTATCAAATAGCCCAATCAGAATTTTCTAAAGAGATCAGACCTAAGAAATAGTTAGAAACTAAAATCATGCTGCATTTTATTTTTATTTTTTCACTTTGGATCAAAAATGGACGTAGTTAATGACGAAATAATTGTACTTTAGTTTATAACTTTTATCATAGATGGAACTAGGCACTATATATTTTTTTCTTTTTTTATTAACGAAGTCAAAACAAATTTTTGTATTATAAATTAATGTAACGTTTTTTAAATATTTTGCGATATTTACAAAACAATTATTC
Source organism: Ophraella communa (assembly GCA_035357415.1). Taxonomy (NCBI): domain Eukaryota; kingdom Metazoa; phylum Arthropoda; class Insecta; order Coleoptera; family Chrysomelidae; genus Ophraella; species Ophraella communa. The sequence continues at coordinate 28,839,089 of CM068992.1, read as the reverse complement.
CATAAAACAAATTAGTAAAATGAAAAAAAAATACTGATTTGCGGATATTGATTTTCAGTAGACCAGTTATATCATTGTTATATCTTGAAGAAATTTTAATTATAATATGCCCAGCGTACGGCTGGCCATCTATAGTTATATATGAGGGTAAATAAAATGATTGTTAGTGCCGAGCGATCGCTTACAGAATAAGTGTTTATTATTCCATTTTCCCAGCACCATTAGAAAAACATTAGACACAGAATAAACATCGTTGTAAATAAATATAAAAACTATAAAATTGTTAATAACAAAAAACTGTAAATTCAAAATTCTTGAAAAAAATACCAATTATTGGTGGCCATATAGACACTTCTTGGTCAAATTTTGGAAGAAATCTGGTCACAGGTTTCTGAGAGAAAAAAATGTTAGCGTAAATTTTGTATACGTGGTATTCTGAATTAAGTAAAAAGAAAAACTGGCATCAAAATATTTTATTTAAAAATATACTTTTATTATTTTTACATTTAAATATTTTCTGGTGGATCTTTACATTTTAATCTTTTGCCTCTCCTGTTTAAAATAACTTCCGGCCCAACGCAATCCTCATAGAATCGTCTCAACTTTTCTACCATATTGTTAAAAAAAGTTTCGTTGAAATTTATGTTTTCGGTAAAAAGTGGATTATCATCTCCTGTATAAATAATAAAATGGCATGTTTTTCTTCTTGTGATGACGAGTTGTCCTTGTATCTAAAAACAATAATTTGTAATATTCTAAAAAAATTAGAAAAATGAAAAGCCAGTAACAAATCTTACCTGATAATAATAATTGTGATTTTCCTTCAAGTGAATTTCACTATTTTAAATTTTTAAGCAAGAAACCATACGCTTTTCTACGGCCTCTCTCAATGACATTTTTGATGTGGCTACTTTTAAAAAACATTTTACTTCAACAAGTTCATCTGAATCAATTAAACCTAAAACATAATAAGTTATTAAACTCTGATATGTATATAATAGTTACAATAATTCGTTTACCATCAGGCGATGCACCTAATAAACCGTATTTCAAGTCAACAAATAATCCTGAAGGGTTAACATTCGGGTAGTAATAGTGGGTAGTTTACAGCACTTCATCAAATTTTAAAACATTAGTTTAAATCCAGCAACGTTCTAGAAAACATCAATATTTTTCATAAGTATCTAGTCTCCGAATTTTCGACGCAAGTAAATAGGTATTACAAAATTAAAATATGTTGACCACTTTAATGTGTCATTTGTAAATGCATTGCCTCTAAGTTAATAATATTTTAATAATTTTTTGACACTTACCTAGAGCTGATCTAAAAAGAATCAAACACAACTATAAACTTATAAAAATAATAAACTTACCCTACCGGTGATTGGGTATATATAGAATTAAAAATACAAATAAAAAATGGTAAATAGTAAAAAATAAAGATAAAAGTAATAATTACTAGAGCACCTATTTATATTACTAAATGTTGATCTACCCTCGTTCTTTCCCGAGATAAAATACAAAATATATTTTGTTGGCTGGCAAGGTCTAGAAATGAGAATTATATAAATGGTTTTTAGCCCTAAAACATGTGTTTTTAGCAGGTAAAATTTTTTCCGATGAATAAGCAATTTAGTGAAAGGATTCTATTATTATTTCTGTTAGTTTATCCTATTACTAAGAGATGTCTGCACTTCATGGCTAAAAAAATCATTGACACATTTTCGTTTCAGATTGCATGGGATACGGGCTCCTTAATAAGATGGACTTCCACTAAATAAGTAAAGATGTTTTAATTTTTTATAAGTAAATATTAATTATTAGAGGGTTAAGAATTTAGTATTTTGCAAAGTGTTAAACAAACGAACACAAAGCAGTTTTTACGTACTAATATCTTCCTCCATGTTCTTCAAATGACCATTTTCTAAAAAAATATAAATTTATTGGTACTTTTTATATTATATTAAACAGAGAGGGTTTAAATGATTTAATATCAACTTTTCTGGAATTTAACGAATTTATAATGTATATAAAGTAAATTGTTCCTTAATTTTGTCAAAACAAAAAAATTTCAATGTTTTTATTTAGTTTTGGCTAATCTATCCTTTACCTCGTCCCTTCAACTCCAGTTTGCCCCAAAGTTCATTTCTTTGTTTTTATTAAGATCTTTCAGTTTTTCTCAACATTCCTATATCATTTTTAAATAAATTATTATGTTTTTAACTCTCTACGGCTGAGCTCGTGCATAATTTGCCATTATAGAGTCCGCCAATTGTTAGTTGTTAGTTTAAATTATATAATTACTTGACCGAGAATCGTGGCAAACATAATTAATGATATTTTGCCAAATAATATCTTATTAGAGTTATTTTTTGTAGATTTTTGATTAAGTTAATTATACTTTAAATTCCATTTTATTATTTTTCCAAAACGTTAGATGACAGCATTGTATTAAATAGATTGTGAACGAATTGTGAATTTTTAGTAGGGTAACAAAATTATCACACAACAGACAAAATAAATTCATAAAACTTTTTTTTTAATTTCCTGTATGTCGACGCTTCATTCTTGACAAGAAATTCGTCACATAAACATAATATAAACATATCTTATAAAACAAATGGAAAAGTTACCTAATCGTTATTAAGTAGCTCTCTTGATATATAAGACGATATACTGAATAAATGAAAAGATAAATGGATAAAATAATATTTTGTAGACGTCTGTTCGTAGATGCTTTATAAAGTGTAGTCAAAATCATCTTTGAGGAGCTGTTTATTTTTAAGAACAACCAACGATGTGTTAAAAAAGAACTATAACTGATTTGGAGTACATGTTCATTTTCCAACAATTTAATTTCATAAATATTTACTAATAACTATTGTAATAAAGGCGCTACTTAATTTATAAAATAAGTAAAGTACCTGTACCGCTAGCTGCCGCTAGACCTCCAGCAATTCCGCCAGCAGCCGGATTCTTAACACCTTCTTCATTAGCTTTGGTGAGTACTTGCCTTCTTCTGATTCGCTTTCGAGCTGTTTGAAATATTCTCCAATAAAGTATAAGGATTACTAGTAGGGGAAGATAAAATGACGATGCTGTTGCAAATATTTGATAATAAATATCTTGACTAACTATACATTTTTTATCTCTGAGTCGCACTTCCCAATTAGGATCTTTCCATCCAAGTAGAGGGGCAATGCACACAAAAAAAGATACCAACCATATGATGAAGATCATAATGCCTATCCGTTTCGAGGTTCTTTGGTGGATATAGTCGATGTTTGTTACGGCCCAGTACCTAAAATATAAATATAAAAAAATTATTAGATGAATTATTTCATTTATAAAAATAAAGTTTTTTATTATAAAGTTACTAACTTGGCTGATTAGCTCAAATTTAACAATGTTAACTTTGCTATATTATTTCAGTTTACTTAATTATGTGAACAATAGCTTGTAATTTCATAGTATTATTCTTGTTTATTGTTTTTGATATATTTTGACATTTGATTGTAACTTTCCATATTATTTGTATTATTGGTTCATTATTGTTAACAATTTGTAAGGAATTGTATTGAATTTTTAACTTGATATGGTACCTTTAAGATCCTCTTTCTATTATCTTGTAATTATTTCAGCCTGATGATGGTCCTATAGGACCGAAACTAGTTGCAACATTATAAAACAGTTGTGGGATAGACTTTGAGTTTCCTTTGAACCTTTTCTATTTTTTTTTATTTTTTAAAATAGTTTCCTTGTACCTCTACACACTTAAAAGTATATTAAGAAGGGACTGTTAAGGAAACATCCTCATTTTCCACCAGCATACGTATCAGGAAGGAATATCAAGAGAAACGAAACTAGATGAAGTAGCCCACAAGGTCAACCACTCTTTGGTTTATAGAGGGATTACGCTATCTGTCTTTCTTGATATAAAAAAAATATAATTATGCCCTATTTAGCGGGCTGTTGCATGTATAGAGTTATCCTCTACAATAAGTAACTAAATAATACTAAAACGAAGAGGACTAGTATTCCCCTTATGATGACTTGTAAGGTAATATGTAACGATCCATTCGAATTATTTGGAATTTATTAAATTCGATTTGCTCGTTCGTACTTTCAGTTGTCGGATTGTTCAGAATTTTGATTTTTATTAAGTAGCCTAACCTTGCGTCTTTATATCAAATCTTCCGTAAACAATTTATTGGAAAAAAGCGACAGCGAAATTATATCAACGAAATAATATATGAAATTGATTGTGTTATAACCTTTACTTTTTGGAAGTTCATCTTACTAAGAACAATAAATAACAATTAGCGAAACAGCTGTAATTGAATTTTAAAGCGAATTTTTCGAATAAATAGTGGAAGTTTAGTTTAACTGTTCAGTTATTTATTGTTCTTAGAAATAATATACATTTGGGGCCAGTCCGTGTTGCACACGAAGTACGAGACGAAGTTCAATCTCATTGAAAGTTGAAATAAAAGGAAACTATTTGACGTTAAATTGAAGGTATTCGCACTAGGCAAGCGTTACTTGCAAAGATATTTTATTGAATAGATGAGACGGAAAAGCGGTAGAACAGCCCTAAGTCATATAATTAGTTATTATATTTTTAAAATAAAATATGTGAAAAATTATTAAAAAAATAATCGTCAGTTAAAATTCTATAAAGTTGTTGATTAATGCTGGTCCTGCCCTTCATCACCTAGCGATTATCATCCGTTTTTGCTTAGTACTATTATCCTATTACAATTTTAGGCAAAATAGGACAAATATGACTTTTTGGCATTTACGTTTTCATTTATCAGCTACCAGCTACATCCTAACCAGTTATTACCTCAGACAGATGCCTTGGAGTTTGGCGGTTATTATCCAGTTATTACGCAGATAGTACTTAGTTATTTTGGGGCATTAGTAATTCCAGTAGCAGTAGCGGTAATTAGCACAAAACTCAGCACCTGAATCGAGTGGCATATGGTATAACGCCACGCACTCTACTCTCCGACAACACACTAGCAAAAAATACTCTAAAACTTTCTTGGCTAATCAACAAAAAATTGAAACACCATATATACCTCTACGCCTATTCCAAGCAACAGCACGAGATACCCCCCTCGAGGAATACGAGATATTCCTCGACACATCTCCCCTAGCGGTTAACTAACACCCAAAACCTGGGTTAACCCCGCAACCAACTACCGCAGACAAGAGATTGTGATCATGTCGGATAGTCAAGCAGCCATCAAAGCGCTGAGTTCAAATATAATCAGTTCGAAGATGGTTTGGGAATGCCTAGGCAAACTAAATGAACTGGGCCAGAAGAACACTATCACCCTCCTATGGGTCCCGGGACACATAGGAATAGAGGGGAACGAAACAGCAGATAAGCTGGCAAAAAAAGGAGCTGAAACCCCACATTTGGGACCAGAACCATCTTGTGGGATCAGCAGTAGAGTAATCTTAGGAAAACTAAGGGAAGAAATGGAGAAAGAAAAATCCAAGTACTGGAATCAGCTGGAAGGACTGAGGCAATCTAAGATACTACTGGGGAACTATGACCAGAAGAGATCTCTTAGCTGCCTCAACCTCAGTAAAAAAGGCTCCGAATTTTAACGGGAATATTAACCGGGCATTGCCGGTTAAGAAGCCACATGAAGAAACTAGGGTTAGCAGATGAAGCAAAGTGCAGATTCTGTGAGGAAGAGGATGAAACCTCAATACATATACTCTCAGAATGTCCTGCTTTGCAAAATTCTAGGGCTAGATACCTAGGAGCACATGGAATAGAGGAAGGGGATCTACCTGACTTGAAGCCCGACGATGTCCTAAACTTCCTCAGGAAAATAGGACTCGAAGAGCTGCTATAAGTCTGAGAAAATATCAGAACATGGCAAGTAAGGGGGAACACAATAGATCCTATAGGTCGCAGTGTAATTATCACCCCTAACTTATACATACATACATACATACATACATACAACCCCGCAACCTCTCTCTTGTCTCTGGGAGGTACAACAAAACATCTATAATTTTACCGAATAGCTGACAGGAAAATCTCCAAAATCTCCTTAAATATTTCACCACGGGCAATACGACCCAAGTCAATTAACAACGCCACCCCAGCTCTGCAGAGGATCTTTAATCCTAAATCTCTCTCATCTTTATCAAAATCCAACCAGCAATAAAAAAAACATTCGATTCCATCTATCTATTTATCTACACATATGCCAGATACCTTTATTAGTCTTGGTATTAGTAGGTATTAAAAAAACTTTTTTTGTTTTGATTATTTACACAAAGGTTAAAAGTTCAAAATATTATTCCTATTGAACAACATAAGGATGTCGCCAGTAGACGATAAATTATAATTAGTTTAAAAGAGAAAAATTCCGTTTGTCTTCAGACTAACAAAAATTGGAGTAAACTATTTCCTCCACTTCCGCCTTTATTTGTAGTCGTTAATGGCAGAACGTCGCTTTCCTGCTGTTAAATAGAATTTTCCTCTATTAAAACGACGACTGGTACAGTTAAATCAATAACGAAACAGCTGCCTTTAAACCGAATCCAAAGGGAGTTAACAGGATATTTATCAAGAAAAAATATCGCCTGATACACGGATCGATCATAATTAATAGAGGTTTGTTGCAGATCAAGTTTCAAAGTATGAATTTTAAATCAGTTTGAGAATAAAAAAATGTCATTACACACCCATTTACTTCTTTAATTTTAATAATATAAAAGATACTTTTTAAAACTGCTAAGTAATAAAAATTTAAACTAATACAATTTTTGTAAATAAAATTTTAAGTAAAAAATAATTTTTTTTTTATAATTTCTAGTTTAATACATTGAGATATAAAGTTTAGAGCGAGGAATTGAGCAATATTAAATTTGGAGTGAGATTGTGCTGCACTGCAAAGGAAAAAGACTCGTTCAAAGGAAGTTCCACCTAAATCAACCTTATGGTACTTTCAGAAGAAAGCAATTTCACACAGACTCCTATAGAATTTTGTCTGAGCAAAAGTCTGCACAGATGTCCAACTGTTTTTCCCAATTGTTTTTATATGCCCATTAAGGCGACTGTGTCCAGTCAGTAGTCCTCTCACAATTCGTAGGTCCTGTCTGCTCATATTTAGCTATTCAGCAGCTCTTGAGACCTCTTTTTAGAGAGATCTACAAATGCCTTAGAGTGTCTTAAACCCTCTAACTCGAACCAGTAAGAGAACGTCTCCTCCGATTTACCCAGCTCGATATTGTTCCTCTGGCTACGCTATTATAAATATTCCTTCAGCACTTTTCCTAGCTAGAAGGTAACCCAAAGTAAGGTACAAAGTACTTTGTTATTTTCGCCTACCCGTATTAGATCCTGAAGGCACTTCCAAACTAACTTGGAGTCGATCCGATTTGATTCCAGTGACTTTAGCGCCGCCTGGCTATCGGAAATGATTTTTATAGTTTTTTTTCCTGCAGTCACGCTTAGCATCTTCTGCAGGCACATCTCCATTACTGTTCTGCTATCAACCATTATTCCGGCTCATACCATAACTGCCAGATGTGTGTTAACATTTTTGGACATTTCTGAGAAGGGTTTGCGTTTGTCAGGTGTCTATCGCGCTGTTGATCGAACAATTGATCCTTTTTTTTTTGGTAACCAACAACGATTTGCCTCTTCACGTTTTGACCACCTCTTTTTATCATATGGTCAAAATGACGCATAAAGCGTTGCTGGCAGATTGTCTTTATTTTATGCTCAAAGGCGATGGACACGTTGGAGCGTTTCGCAGTCCAAGGTATACGTAACATGCTCCTCCAGCACCACATTTCCAAGGCATCAATGCGCTGCCGTTTCTACTTTTAATGGTCCAAGTTTTAGCTTCTCGTATTTTTGTGTTCCTGTAGATGCCGCGGTCTTGCCAAATTTTGTAGAGGTGTGTCGTGGAATATCTAGCCATTCCTATGCATATCTTCGAGCCCAAGTAAATTTATATCCTGGATTGTTTGTGGTTCAGACAAGTGGCTGGCACGATCTATTATTAACATTAACACTGTCTTGCTTGAGTTGATTAAAACAACAAGTTTTTGCTCTTCATTTCCGGTGTACGTACAAGTTCATATACATGTCTGACATTGATTTTGCCAGAAGATCTGGTACCCTAAGATTATTGACTCTCTTCCCAACAATAGGAGTTTGTACGTAAAGTATTATGTTTATTTTGGTAAATACTGAACAAAAGCTGATGGCGTTCAAATTATTATTATTAACTATCCCATAATTGGTATAAGCAAACATTAACTTGGGCCAAACTCACTACCTAGTAAGGGTCTCTGGGCAATATTTTCATTAAGTTGACGATTAAGGTTACAGCCAGATCTGCAGTTATAATGCACACATACCGCAGATGTTCAGCTGGACTACCAATTTCCTTAAAATGCTACCACTCGATTTACAAAATATTGAGCATAGTCCTAATATCAGAGGAGAAGGAACTATTTATATTTTTACTTGCTCAAACATTACCTATTTCTGTTGGACTTTGTCATCTTGATATGGCCGATTAGACTTGTTGTCCTGTGACAATTTAAGGTAAGAGATTTGTGATTGTTATTGAATCATCTATAGTATTTGTTGATTATATTTGCAAAAATATTGTGACCACAATGCTATCTCTTATTAATATTTTATGAACTATAACCACCTAAATTATACAACTTATTTTATGAAATGTGTAACTATTCAACTATTTTATTCAGTTAGATTATAGAAATGAGTGGCTCAATAAGCGACAACGCCGCTCGGCTTGTCTGAATAATACATGCCCAGAAGCAGTTATACTATGAAATTTGACACGTCTCTTCACGTTCAAACATTCAGTTGCTTATTATTCTTAGTAAGATGAACTTCCACAATAAATTTAAATTAATACCATTGGATTTGCTAATTTTTATCCAAATTTTTAAGTCTAACTTTAATCAATTTATGTTTAAAACTACTTCACCTTTTATGAAACACCCTGTATATCCTTCAACTATTCTATATATCCCTCCAAATTAAATCCAATCGACAAATCAAAGAGTCATGAAACTCTGAGGATAATATTTTAATTTGTTCCTTTTGGTTATTTAATACCTATTAATAGTTTAAAAATTAAAATTTAAAATTTTGTTTGTAAAATTTATACTCACGATAATTCTTTAAGTGAAAAACTGAGTATCAACTATTTATAAATATATTCCAATAAAACTAACTAAATATTACCAGCCAGAAATATTCCCATTTTTAACAATTGCCACTGATTATAAGCGTAAGCATATCTCTTGAATAATGGTACAGCATTGCACGAAGACGGAACAAAGAGAATCGATTGGTATTCTCTGTCTTACTTATAGACACTCTCTTGTAATCATTGCGGCAACAAAACAAAGAGAGTTTTATGAATGAAATGTTGCGTATCCTCTGATAATAGATCTATGATTGGGAGGCTTCTATGTGCTCAGCTACATAATTCTGGCGCATGCCAATTAAAGTTTATAGCTATATCATCTAATTCAAAGTTTAAAGTTAAAAGAATATATTTTCAACTGTATAGTATAAAAATAATCGAAATTTATAGATTATTTTTTGTTTATTAATTTAGGAAAATGTACATATAAATTTAAATTACCTGTCCTCAAAATTTTATTTTTATTTATTTTCTTAAAACGTTACGATAAGACATTTTCTGATATAAATAAGATATACTGTCAGGAAAATGTGACAAAGGACGAATTTTTTAAAGAAGAGATTGCACCCACGCTTTTTTGCCGCTGTAATATTATTATCAAGTGACATCCAGTAAAATTTAACGGATTGTAGATGTATGCTATAAGAAAAATATTTTACTCCGGTATTTATAGAAACATTGATAAAACGGCACTGGTTCTTTATGACATTAATCTTTAACAGCATTTTGATGGCGGTGATAAAATGGGTTGATAAAAATCCGATTTGAAGTTTTCCTGTAAAAACTTTTACGAGTTGTATCCAAAGCCATGCCAAACTGTGCAGATGATATCTAATAAATTTTGACGTCCATTCTATTACAAAGTAACCATTGTGAAACGGACGGTCGTGTGTGATGAGGGTAAATCTTCATCAATTTTTTAGTTATCACACAGATACAAATATTAAACAAAAGGAAGAGATTTATTAGTGGGCTTTGACCCACAGTTGGGTTTCTACCGGATTGCTTGGAGCGATATAGGAACCCTTCGAAATCATTAAGCAAATGTGATCTTTTTTTATGAAGAACTATGAAACTTTTTGATTTATTTTGGAATTATTATGTATGAATATTTAAAAATGATTGATTTTATTTACAAATTTAGCACCGAAACAATATATTATGTTTTTTGGTTTTTATTATTTGTGAGTTTATTTAAAATTACTAATTTTAGTTGATATGCTTTTACTGCGAAAGAGGAATACATAGCCTGTCCGTAAAATCGGTGTCGGAAGCACCCACAAAGTTCGAACAGAGATAAGCCGAGATATTTTAAATGCTGACGTAGATTACAAATCATAAGTCGACGTATATTAAATCTTCCATGGGCTAGAATTTTGGGTGGGTAGGAAATTAGAGATGGGCTTGGGTACGGGCGGCATACACATATATTATTAAATTCGTAATATTATTACATCGGTAGTTTCAACTGATCAGATAAGGATTTTACAACGAATACAACAACCACCCAGCCGATAATTTTATTACCAGGCATCGGTCCTATTTTTTTATTCTGAATATCTCCAAAACTATTAATATAATTTAATTATAAATAAATAAACTTAAAAAAAATTAAATTAGGCTAGATTATTGAGGGTATTAAGGAGGGAAATTAAAAAAACATTTTTAAAAAAAATTGAAATGTAAAAAATTTTTAAACAATCGTTAAATTTATAGACACCTTTTTTGTTGAAACATTTTAAGATAACTTTTCTTATTTATTTAAAACTTTTAACTAAAAAAAAGTAGGTATAATTCTATTTCTGGGAAAGAAATTATTATTACTAATTAAAAATCGATAAATAGACCTAGAAAAATAAAAAAACTGTGACAATATGGCAATGTTTTTTATGTATGATAATCCAGGAATTTTGTTTTACGTGTCTTCAATTATCCATCCCGTATTCCGTTTGAATATAATAGAGGGGAAGAATTATTGTGATAAGAAAAAAATTGGTTTGATTGATTTTTACGTTGTGGAGATACCTGACCGAAAAATATTTGTTTGCGGAACCATTTTTGGATGTCAGTGTGAAGTAAATTTGTTAACACCATCTAGAAAAAACGGCTAAGGGGATTTTAAAGAAATTTTTACCATGACTATGACAAGTGACAAGGGATATTTAATGGGATTTTACCATTTAGAAAATTAATAAGACTAAGAAAACTAATTGAAATAAAATTTAATATATACGTGAACAAAAAATAGTATATTAAACAACGCATTTCATATGGAATTCTGTTATGACACGAGTTCAAGTTTAAAAAACGAATCGCGAAGCGATGAGTTTTTTAAAGAACGAGTGTCACAACAGCCATATGAAATAAGTTGTTTATAATATTTTTTATATTTTGCCCTTTTTACCATTTTTTAAATTAATTTTTTATTTTTATGTAATTACGAAAATTTTTATTTTAAAAAGTATGTCGGCAGCACTGTGTAATTTATAAAATTTGACAGTTGTGACATTTAGATTATCAAATGTTAATGTTTTAAAATATTTTAAAATGAATAATATACCAATAATAATATATTATATAAGTAAAATATTATATTCATATTCACAGATACTTTCTTAAAGAACAATATAAAATTAATAAATTGCTATTAGCCACAAATGTCATTGTCAATAATCTTGCCTTTAGAAACTTCACTCATGTCGCCAACCATTTAAAACAAAAATTTGCGTGCGTAAAAGTTACATTACGATACGCAAATGCGTTTTATAATGAAGATTTTTATAAGTGCAAAATATAAAAAATCTTTTTAATCACATTTAATATTACATATCCTATTTTATTTGAAATAAAAATCAAACGCCGTTATTTTCCGATCGATTGTTTTGAAAATTTGAGTTGTTTCTTTCTAGATTTTTATATTTAATAAAATTACAGTATGTTTAAATTTTTTGCGTATGATGAGGATGGTTTTTTGTATTTAAAACACACTCATCCGTATTATTATCAAATACAAGGGCAGCTACATCTTTCAGGCAAGGAATATTGCTATTTCATTGTCTGGTCTCCTTTAGGGCCGATACATGCTGAACAAATAAGCAGGGATGATGTGTTTTGGAAAAATAAATTAAAGTGTTTTTATTATAATGCTTATTTAAAAGAAATAATAAAAGATGTTATATAACCTTTATGTTGTTTTTAAAATTCCTTATCTTAAAAAATATCTAGCAAACTCAACCGGTTAAAATATCTCATAAAAACAAGTGTTCGGTGTTTTTGGCATCAAAAAAATCTACTTCGTAACTACAGAATAATATTCCTATTTTATTATCTAATTTCTCTCTACTATAAGTTATATTGTTAAACGATAATTCAGTAAACCGCTACTTAGATTAACTGATAAGGTTTAAAATAATTATGATTGCGACATTAAAAATTGCTTTCAACAAAGTTGATATAAAATGTCTTTCAACCCTATAAGAATATCAACATTAGGGCTTTTACGTAAATGCTAAAAGAAACAACACCTAAATCCATAAAGAACTTTTAATAAAATATAAATGCCAATTATATCATATACTTTTCATACTTTTTATATTTTTACCTTTTAAAACCATCTATATTAATTAAATAATGATTACTTTTAAAATACTAATGCAAAATAAATACCTACTTTAAACAACGCCTGTTGAAAACAGCGTATTTTATTTTAATTTTTATTACCTATTGAAGCTAATTTACCAAATCTTTATTCAGTCGTACTAACCGTTACTTACAGTAACTAACACAAGTAACAGAGTTTACTGTTACCACCTCTATACATGTTAGTAGTTCCGTTTTCAGAGAATTTAGAAGAGGGCGCCATCAATCAGTTAAGAAACTTAAATGTTTGTTGTGCGCCCAAACGACTTAAGATAAATTCACGAAATTTTGGGAATGGTTACATCTAACTAATGTCTAAAAAGTTACGGGAGCGAATTTTTAAAAAATTAAAAATCGGAGTGTAAATAATTTTTTTCTCAGAAATTAGACTTTTTTTTAAAAATCTGTTTCTATACTTTTTTTTAGAAGTATACATTAAATTAATTTCCAAATTTTCAAAACAATCGGTTGGTAAATAACGGCGTTTGACTTTTATTTCAAATAAACGAGGGTATGTATTCCTCTTAACCAAACAGGTCCAATAAGGTGGATAAAGTAAAAAAACAAAAAAATACACAAAAGTATTTGATTCCCAAACGACATCATGAAACATTATAGAAGTCACAATACGGTATGCGCCAAAGACACTGAAATCAGGAAATATATGAAACAAGTGATAATAGTTGTCATGATATTTTTAAACATTGTTTATTCTAAGAAACTGTCAAAATTTCGACAAACAGAAAGCGTTCTAACTCAATGCAAAGTCTGTACTGTTCGTCCAGTTACCGTGACAACAAATTCGAATCAAGGAAGGCTATTTCATCAAAAAGAAGCCTAAGGAAGTAATTTCAGGAAGTAACTGTCGGACCTAATTAAAGAGTGTGACAAGATAAAATTTTGATGTCATAATGTTTTTTTTAAATTTGTTTTTTTTTTGCTCTCTTTAAGATTATCACGGTCTGTCAGTTATCACAAACTTAAATTCGGTGTGACAAACTTTTTGGTAAATTAAGGGATACATTAATTCTGTTATACTTTATACAGAAATATTAGGAGAGTTCGCTTTCTCCTATCAACTAAGAATAATATTTTGAAATCAGATCTCTAAGTTTCACATAAACGTGTCCGTAACTTTTGAAGGACTCTATATAATGCAACAAAACCTTATATCAAACGTTTCAAAACAATGTGAGCAGTCCGAATTCGGTATGAAATACATGAGTTCTCATATAAAAAATCATATGTTATACGACACTCTGTATAGTTTAAGATACTTTTAAAATATGGGGTCCCTAAAGACATCTACTATTTTTAATGATAACATATTTTGATATCTCTCTTAAAACAAAATATACCGTAAGATTTGTACACTCTGTATAGATGAAAAAGAAAATTTAGAGTTTCTTCAAGAAAGTAAAAGAAAAAGACATCTAGAAAAGAGGGAATTAAAAACAAAAATTAAAAGATATCTTGAAAGTTCTTCACTATACAACTGTTTGCTTTGTTTGAGTCTTCACCTTATAAACTACTCAAAATAAAAAAAGAGACATTATTATAAATTATAATGCTGTTTATGGTGAGAAATATTTCATGGTAAAAACTTTTGGTGCATACCCCCTACCAATTCTATATCATGTTCCGTTTGGTTGTTGTTTACTTTTTTTGCTTCTATCTATTTAAAAGACAAAAAATCATTCGTATGATACTTGGGGTGTACCTCAATGAATTTCATGTGGCTAGAGCAGTGGTATTCATCGAAATGGGATATTCCCGGCATCGTGTAGCCCAAATGCTTAATGTAAGTCATTCTGCGGTTTCCAGAGCTTGGAATCGCTACCAAATTTACGGTGTGGCAAGAAGAGTCCCTTATCCTTATCGACAAAGGGCAACAAGCCAGAGAGAAGATCGTTTTTTACGACTTTGGGCAATCAGGGGTGTACCGCTACTATTAGAAAACTGCAGAATCGCCTTGTACAAGCTACAGGAATGCGAATTTCGGACCAAACGATACATAACATACTTCACGAAGGATAACTACATGCAAGACGACCCGCTAGAGCCCCTAGATTAACTCCAGCTCATCGAAGAAACCGAAGAAACTTTTGTCAAGGTCATCTTGATTAGATTTTACAGCAGTGGGTCAAATTAATGTTTACAGATGAAAAAAAATCATGTTAAGGATGGATGTGTACGGGTAGGCCGCACGTAGCTAGGGTCGTGAAAATTTCTTACAGGAGCACAATATTAATATCATGATATGGCCAGCTAATAGCCTGGATCTAAATCCTATTGAGCATCTTTGGGATGAACTAGAAAGACGTTTGAAGGAACATCAACCCTTCCAAAATTTGGTAAAAAGCATGCTTCGTTGTTGTGCCGAAGTTCTTAGAGCCAGAGGTGGATATAATCATTATTAATGTTCATTATTTAATTTTTTTTCTTAAACAAATTTTATTTCTTTTTAAAACTTTACTTTGCATTTTTTAAATCGTATTACCAAACACTCTTTTGAACAAAATATAAGAAGGGCATCTTATAAACTACACTAAAAACTGAAAGGTTTGACAAAATAAGACAAATATGTACCACAAATACATTAGCACAGAACGAGATAGTTTTTTCCTAGTTTTTCTATATCATTACACAGTTAATTCGATCTTAAGGGAAACATCTAGGCTTCCATATTGCTGTTGTGTATTATTACTTTGTAACATGTCTATCGTCATAGCATAGCATATACCGCTATTATTACCGTTAAAACCGACCCCGATTCAATGTTAATGCTACTGTACACGAGACACCCCTTATAAACGCTAGCTATTTATCTGTTTGAACGAGGCCAATCAAAGAACGCGCATTTCGCTTGCAATTGAATGTGCCGAACGTATCTTTTATGACAAATGACACGAACACGCATTGAGCTAGACTATATAAAGGACAGTAAGACAATTTTATACCCTGTTCTGGACTAATCGGCCGACTTGAAGAGTCAAGTATCTCATCTTGTGAATTTCCTTTTTGGTTGTTGGTATGTAGACTTTTTTCTATTCTTTTCATTGCTAGGTACATAATTATGCTTTAATTATAATAAAAATATTTTTTACATAATTCACACGCAATTTGTACACATACTATTTGAAAATTAATAAAATGTATCAGAAGCGTGCTTTCGAGCACGTGGCTTCAATAATTGTTCAAGGTAAGCTATTACTTTCAGACAAAAAACAATAATTGATCAGTAAACAGCTAGAAATTATATTTTCCGTAAGATAAAAAACATAATTATTGACAATTTTAAGTTCATAAAAATCTTAGAGCGTAGTGTTCAACCACGTTATTAAAACTTGCTTTAGAGTCAAACAATTAATAATAATTATTAAACAAAAACCACTTCTGCACTGCAATATATTCAATGCTATAAAAAAATCCATTTTTCACAAACATTCACTTAGTACAAATATATGATTGTTTCAAAGTTTTACTAAAACCAGTGCTAAAACTGTCCAGCAACTTATTAGAACTAACTACCTACCTTTTTACTTAAAACACATTAGTCTAATTATATTTTTTTTGCATTATAAAGAACAGGACCGGCTTCACCTGTGAATTAATAATTTTCAATATTGTTTATTAGTTTATTATATTTATGGACGCTGTGTTGAAAGACTTGAAGATAAGACAATTTATTTGTTGAAATTTAGTAATTTGCTGTCCTATCTGAAAAGTCTGTCCTACGCTAACGCCCATACCTATGATTCCTTCTCATACACATAAAAACTTCTAGAAAGATACAACCCGCTAAGATACCGCTAAGTTAAAAGCATCTTTTGGTAGGTCCCTATGTGAAGACAGTCCTTTAAACCACTTCTTAGTCGTCAAGAAAACCACTACATATTAAGCTGCCAGAACCAGTAAATCAACAGCCAGAAAGTTTCATCCCCAATTCACTACGAAGAAGCTGAGGCCGCCCTTCTACGCAGCACAGAAACCTAAGGTTGTCCACTTTTTACAACTCCTTCCAGTTCATTATCAGCAAGTACTTACAGTTTCAATAAATAATCAATTTTTAAAAACAGTTTCATTTATACATACCTTAGGTTATAAGTCTTAAGGGGGTTCCACGACATTTAATCACGCGACACTTAATCCGCGACAGATAATCACACGACACTTCATCACACGACAGATAATCACACTGCGACAGATAATCACGCGACAGATAATCATACGACATTTAATCACGTTTTTCACATAATTTTAAATAAAATACTTACCTAAGGATATTTTCTAACTAAAAAAAAAAATTATTCCGGAGGCCAATCCAGAACGAATTTTAATTGATTTTGAAATATCAGCAATGCAGGCGTTTCAACACGCATATCCAAACGCAAGAATTGCTGGTTGCTATTTCCATTTAAGCCAAAGCGTTTTACGAAAAATGACAGAAATCGGCATGAAAAACGAATACGAAAATAACAACGACGTTCGTATTGCAGTTCAGTGTATACCTGCCCTAGCACTGGTTCCAGAAGAAGATGTGGTAGATGCTTTTCTGTTACTTTGTGAAGATATAGATCAACTACATCCAATAATGCCAGAACTCTTGTCATATTTTGAACATACATACATCCGTGGAAGACGAAGAGCAGGACGTGAAGCTCGTTACGGTCCATGTTTATTTTCAATAAATACGTGGAATCACCATCAAAGTGCAGCTGATGGAATTGCACGGACTACAAATGCGGTAGAAGGTTGGCATTATAGCCTTCAATCTATGTTTCAATGCCATCACCCTACGCTCTGGATTTTCATGAATGGAATACATCAGGATATTCAAAAACAAAAACTAGATTTTTTACAAGGAATTGCAGGAGCAGAAATAGTACCGAAAAAGAAATATCGCGTTTTAAAAGAAAGAATATCACGCGCCGTTAACTTATATTTGGCAGCAGACGTGCTTCAATTTTTGCGAGCAATGGCGCATTTATCCCATGAATAAAAGAAATGTAAATTTTTTCACTATTTTTATATGTGTTATATTTTTAAATAAATCTTTTTTATATATACTTTCTGCGTTTTAATAATACATAAGAAACATAAAATGCCTGTACACTAAAATCATCAATTAAAAACAAATACAGATAATTTTTTTATTATGTGCCCAATACAAAATATGAATTTCAAAATTTGAGTTTGTTTTTTTATTTTTTGGCTACTGATCGTAACAGGTTCCATTGGCTCAACTTTGTATTTATTTAAAATTATGTGAAAAATGTGATTAAATGTCGTATGATTATCTGTCGCGTGATTATCTGTCGCAGTGTGATTATCTGTCGTGTGATTATCTGTCGCGTGATTATCTGTCGCGGATTAAGTGTCGCGTGATTATCTGTCGGGTCACGCTTAAGAGTGTAGCGTGGCCGGTCTTTGTTTCAAGTAGCTTCTTTATTTGTTGTTTAATTAAAGTAATTATAAGGTTTTTCTATCTTTCTCACCTTAGTTTTTGTGTAGTTTGTTATTTGCTTAATCGAAAGCGTTCAAAAGATAGTGGCGCCCTTTTTACTTATACATCCCAATCCTTCCTATAGTGAGCACCACCACCCCCTGGAGAGGGTCTCTTAGCCGGGTTCTCTTTAGGAGAGTTTTGTAGTTACAAATTGGCTCCCTGCCTTTTTGGGACTGATAATGTTACAACTTCAATACTTAGTCTAGTCTTAATACTACTCAATCAACATCAGATAGCTTTTAAAAAAAAACAAAATGTAACCTCAATATGTCAATCTGACGGTGAGATTATATCGAAGCAGCTATCAATGAGTTGAAAAGTTATTTTTTTAAATAAACCGTAGAAGTTCTGTGCTTATTTTTTGGTACAGAACTTAATTTATCATCTCAACTCTCCATGATAATAAAAACGGTTTTTACCATCTAAACTTTATATATTATAACAGAAAACTGCTCAGTTAATAGCACCATGAAAAAAACTTTTTTTCAGAAAAATAAAAATTTAAATAAGTATAGCACATTCCCGCAAAAACTTCATACATTTTCCAAACAACTTTTTAGATTAGTATTACAATATTCAGTAAATCTTAAAGAATACGTACCATTAGAAAATAGCCTTATAATGATATTATAAAACACATTTTTCTCAACTTAAACCTTAAAGTGTGCAAAAGTAAGTTCTTTAAAACGAGGAATACATCTACATCTCTATAATTTTCATGAGATTTTCTTGAGATGCTGCTTTCAATATCTTAACGAGTTTTTTCAAGTTTAGTCTTTCTTGTTCGAGTCACTTAGAAATATTGTTACTTTATCATTTTATTCGTAAAACATATTTTTGAAATTGCACTATTCTTTTTAGCTTTATTATGTAGGATGTAAAGTTTTATTGTTTACATTTCAGTAAATAATAAAACTAGAATTGGAAAAAAATACAAGGAAAGAACAAAATCAAGTAACCAATGAATTTATACACACTTCAACAATTGAAGTAGATAATTGTAAATGTAGATGGTACAAATAGTAGCAATAAAACTAGAAGCCAGTTCATAATATATACAATTTTTAATGATAAAATGTTTAATGAAATTGATTGTGTTACCCTCTACTTTTTGGAAGTTCATCTTACTAAGAACAATTAACAACTGCACAGTTAAACTAAACTTCCACTATTTATTTGAAAAATTCGCTTTAAAATCAATTACAGCTGTTTCGCTATAACTAGCATCGTCAGATTGACATATTGAAATTACATGTTGTTTGTTTGTAACTAGGTGCTTGATGTTGATAAGGAGTTAAGGCTAGACCAAGTAAGGAAGTAATAAGACATAACAATATTAAAGCCTAGATGTTATTAGCCCTAAGGGATTATCCTGGATGTATTTCCCTCTAAGATCAGTATAACTGTGCAATGATATAGAATATCCAGGAAAAAACTATATCATGCTGATCTTTACAATAACTTAATATATTTATGTTATAATAATGTCTTATCTATGTATAAAATGAAGACTCAATCAAAGTAAACAGTTTAATAGTGGAGAACTTCCAAGATTTATTTGTTCATTAACTACTTTAAACTGTTGATCTGCTAGATGTCTTTTAATTTCAAGTTCTTCTAGAAAATCTAAATTTTGTTTTTTATCACAAATGTGTAGTATATGAATGTCATTGGTGTGTATAAGTGAGTTTGGATGTTCCAGTAGGTGTTTTGCATAGTTCGACTTATCTGGTTGTTGTAATCTATATGCTCTTAAGTGTTCATTAAATCTTACTTCAAAATTTCTTTGTGTTTGACCTATATATACTGCATTACATTTTGGACAATTAATTTTGTAAACACCAGATTTTTTAATTTTGGTAGTTTTGTTTTTACATTTAACAATTTTGTTCCAATACTATTTTGTGTTTTAAATGATATTAATGTTGATGTTGCCGAAGATATTATTTTTGAAATTGCATTGGAAATATTTCCACAATATGTAATACTTTTATAGCTTTTAATTTCTTTAGTTTGTTTTGGATATATTAGTTCTAGTGACATTTTTTGTTCTTTCTTATTAATTAATTTATTTATCAAATGTATTGGATAGCCATTAGATGTAGCTATTTGTTTTATGATCTCAATTTCTTTATTAAAATTACTTTTGTTCATTGGAATCGAAAATGCTCTATGTATCATGGAATTATAAGCTGCTAATTTATGTGATAGTGGATGATTTGAATTATATGGTATGGTTACATCTGTTTGTGTAGGTTTTCTGTATATTGAATAATTTAATGAATTATTAACTTTTTCAATTCTTAAATCTAGAAAATTAATTGAATTATTTTCTTCAACTTCTAAAGTAAAATTAATTTTAGGATGCAAGGTATTAATATAATTAAAAAATATATCTAACTGCCGTTCGCTACCTACAAAACCTGCTAACACATCATCAACATATCTATACCAAAATACAATATTGTTTTTATAACTAGAATTAAAGATTTTGTTTTCTAAATTATCCATAAATATATTTGCCAAAATTGGAGAAATAGGACTTCCCATGGGAAGACCCTCATTTTGAATATAAACTTTGTTATCAAAAGTAAAATAATTTTGACTAATGCATACATCAAATAGATCAATTATGTCTGATATTATACCTGGATGGATATTTCTTTCATCTAATAGCTTTTTAACTAGAACTATACATTCTTTAGGAGGTATTTTTGAGAACATATTAGTTACGTCAAACGATACTAATTTAGTATTATTTTGTAAATTACATTTATTCAATTTTTTGATCAAATCTAATGAATTTTGTACTGAATATTTAGATGTGTAACCATAATTGTTTAGGATACTATTTAATTTTTTAGCTACTTTAGTATTAGGAGTGTTAACATATGAAACTACCGGTCTAATTGGTTTTGAATCTTTATGTAATTTAATTGTTCCATATAATTCTGGACATTGAGGATTTTTATTTACTAGGTATTTTTTATCGAAGTCATTAAATAGGTAATTTGAATGATTTACATGTTCTCTTATTTGGTTAGAAAATTTCTGTGTAGGATCGTTTTTTAGAATTTTGACATTACTTGACATTATGAAATCATTCACTTTAGATTTATAATCTTCTCTTTTTAAAATTACTATTGAGTTACCCTTATCTGATTTTGTTATAATTAGGTTATTTTCATCTACTTTATTTTTGATTGATTTTAAAGCTAAAATGTCATTTTTAATACTTTGACTTTGACTTTTAAATTGGTTTGGTTTTATATCTTTAATAAGATTTGCTATTTGCATTTTTTCATAAATAAAATTATTTGATTTAGTTTTCAAAGCTATTTCAGAATCTGTGGCTAAAATTTCTTTTATATTATTAGTGAATTTAGGGGGTATGCAATATTTTAAACCTTTACTTAAAAATGTATTTTCATTATTTGAAAAAATAGTGTCTGATAGATTTGCAAACCGAGGAGCAAAATGTACTGGTATGTGAGTATTTAATGTGTTATTGTGTTGTGTATAATGTGTTGTGTTGTGTTGTATATTTATTAATTTTTCTAATTTACTTAATTGTTTTTGATATTTATTATGTTTCAAAATGCTAACCTGTTCTCTAATTTTATCATCTAAGCAGTCAAATTCTACTGAATGCATGGAATAAGTTAACTCTGAATGAACAGTTTTGATGTAAATGTCTAGAGAATCTCTAATTTTAAACCATTTTCTACTTTCCTCTTTAATCCACATTCTTTGTGCCTAGTTACAAACAAACAACATGTAATTTCAATATGTCAATCTGACGATGCTAGTGATAGCGAAACAGCTGTAATTGATTTTAAAGCGAATTTTTCAAATAAATAGTGGAAGTTTAGTTTAACTGTGCAGTTATTAATTGTTCTTGATAAAATGTTTTATCAGCGACATGTTTCGGTCAATGCTATAAGAGGGAAGGAAGTATTAACATGTTACACAAGATAAAAGATAAATTGAAATTAACATGGTAAAAACAATATAACCCATAATTAAAGTCAAACATGAAAAATCTCAAAAAAGATTTACATTTATGCAGTATTTTAAAAGTATTATATGATTAATTATAAGAGAGTAGAAAAAGATTTTCATAACTATATAAATTTTAAGCAGTAGACATTTTTGAGTTAATGCACCACGAGTGATCTAGTACGAGAAAATATTATTCAATATTAGGAGTTAAAAAAGAGAAAGGAAGAGAAAAATAAAAAAAGGAGACATTTATAAGAGAAAATATATAAGAAAGTATAAAATTGGCATTTAAAAAAATATACTGGATGGCAATAAAACAAGATACACTTGTTTTTGAAATGAGAGAGTTCCAAAAATAGTCCTTTACTTGGATAGGACTAAGACTTTAAAGGGTACAATTACAGCTACCCTGAAGATATGGAATCTACCTCATATAGGAAAAAAGTACCAGTAAATATGAAGATAAAGATCAATATAACCATTATCTATTAGTAAAAAAATGAAATCTGTCAATTATCAACGAAAGTACTTCTCTGTACAAAGCACATGTATAAAATTATTCAGAAAAGGATAATTGCGTCCACTAGAGTGGTGCTTCTTTTGGAAACATAGATAATTTTTAAACCTCTATAAGACTTTATTACGCAGCTTTAGTACTAATTCTTTTTGCTGCAAGATGACTCCATAATTACTGAAACTTTATGAGATGGCTCATAGATGATATTATTGAATTACTGTTTTCTTAGTCTACACGAGTAGTATTTGTAAATTAAAAAAATATTATTTAAATGTCTTTTTTTTTATAAAAATGAATAAGTGTTTTCTTACCTGTCCAGAGCGATGGCTACGAGATGTAATATGGATGCTGTACAACACAAGACATCACTGGAAGTCCACATATCGCACAATTCTGGTCCCAATGTCCATTCCTGACTTACTTCGTATACTGCTCCCAACGGCATAACTAGACAGGCCACTAATAGATCAGCTACAGCCAGAGAGAGAATTAAGTAGTTTGCGACGTTCTGGAGATTTCGTTCCAATAGTATAGCTGCTATCACGAAGACGTTTCCTGAAAAACAAAAAATATCCATTATTATTTCTACAAGATTCAGTATAGTTTTAAAATACTTTAGGAAATTAGAAATATGGTTGAGAGGGTAATATGGCCAAGATCTTAAATTTACAGATCAACACCTTTTTAAACAATCTGACACATATGGCCCCTGTATCGGAGGTA
This sequence comes from Ophraella communa, assembly GCA_035357415.1. Lineage (NCBI taxonomy): Eukaryota > Metazoa > Arthropoda > Insecta > Coleoptera > Chrysomelidae > Ophraella > Ophraella communa. The sequence goes on along the minus strand of CM068992.1, from coordinate 28,815,469 downwards.
TTTTATCCGCACCCTGTCTTTATAGGCTTGAACATATTGCAAGACGCTATTAAAAATTTATTACGTGATTAAGTGTAGTATTATTCCAACAAGTACACTTCAGTTATAATATTAAATTATAAGAGAAATATGATTTATAAGGATTGAATAATTGCTGCATTAAAAGTCATTAGCCCTGTAAAGGTTTTTCCTAAGTGTATTTATCTCCCACAGTAATTCAGACATTAATTTACTGTAAGGATATTCTTACTGGCAATTTATAAGAATGTTTTATAAAGGTTCTCTGATTTTGCTCCGAGAAAGTTCTTGGAACCTTAGTTATATAACTATACAGTAAAATTCCACCAAAGTAAGATTTGCAATATATAATACTTATTGGTACAAGTTTTTTTATAGAATATTTATAAATCAAATTACCTTAGTGTAATAAATAAACTCCACTATTAAACTGTTTACTTTAAGTAAATCATTCATTTTTCAAATGTGACTTGTTTCGGTCTAGTTAAAGACCATCATCAGGCTAAAAATAAGAATACCATAGAGAAACATTTGACTTAATATGATAGTAAGTTAATTAATCTTACCTGTGCATAATACATAAAACCAAAAACAGTGTGTTGCGGCAACAAAGTTGTCCAGAAGGGAGGAATTAAAAACATTCAAATCTGACAAATAATTACAAAAGGAAATAAAATACAAGTTTAAAGCAAAAGTTAAATACATGGTTTTGTAATAAGTTAAAATATGGCAAAACAGCAAGATAATTATGTTATACAACCAATCTAAACTCACCTGTATGTGCAGAATGTAGGCATTGCAAATAATTAAAATTTAAAACTTAAACATCCATGAAAAAATGAAGAATAATGGATGAATAAGAGAGTTATTATATAAAAAAAAAAAAAATTCATAAGTTATAAAATAAAGAATGATGGGTGTGTTGATTGAATTAAGGTGGATAGAAAAGTGGGACAATATTCATACTAAGAATGTTGTATCCCAAAAGGAAATGCAAATAACAAGTGTTACATTAATAAGAGAAATAAGAAGGAAACACATATATGAAGAGAAAAAATGGAGTGATTGTAAAAACAATCAAAAAAAGGAGAGATCCATGGTAGAGGTTCAATCTCCTTTTGATTAAGAAGACAGGTCGATCCTAAACTGTGAGTGAAGGTTCTAGTTAGTCCTCTCAATCTCAGCAATAATGCTAAGAGAAACAAGAAGAAAAAAGTTATATGAAAAGAAAAAATGGAGAGATTGTAAAAACAATCAAAAAAAGGAGAGATCCTTGGTAGAGGTTCAATCTCCTTTTGATTAAGAAGACAGATCAATCCTAAACTGTGAGTGAAGGTTCTTGTTAGTCCTCTCAATCTCAGCAATAATGCTATGTAAATTAGGATAAATAACATCAAGTAGGTACATTTCAAAAAAGCCGAACTGGAAAAGTTGTACCAGCACCAACGCACTTGAAGAACTGTATAAGTATGAAGGGCAATTACAGTTAAAGAAAGCATAAAGAGGAAGTAGTTTAGTGCCAACCTACATCCGGAAGGGTTACCAAATGAATAACTAATCAAGAAGGAAACTTGGATGTAGAGGGAAATTGAAAGGGGTAAATATAAGAGATGAGTTCAATATAACAATTTCACAAATAAAATCAAAGCAAAAAGCCACCATCTACACATATCGATGAAAATAGTTACAAACATCAATAAATGGTAAGAAATCCTGAAATAAAACGTGTGTTAAGACTGAAAAAGAAGAAGAATATCTGAAATCAAGTCAAAAGTATAAAACTAACCTAATTACATACATAAACAATTGTTAAAAGTTCAAATTTAGAAATAAATAATTTTCATTAGGTTGAATTTGTTCATTTAAACAATTGAGAGTACTATTATTGGTAGCAGATTTAATTTCCAAAAACTCAAGCAAATTCAATCTAATTCCCTTATTACAAACATGAAGTAATTCAACATTATCGATATCAAAAAAGTGATTGTATTCTAAGATATGGTTAGCGAAAGAGGAAGGTGAGTTCTTAACTTCTAAAACAGAATATTTTTTAACAAAATTCATATGTTCCAGAATCCGGGATTCAAGTCTCCTCCCACATTGACCTACATATACTGCGTTACAATTTGAGCATGAAAGTTTATAAACACCTGGTTTATGTAAAAGTGGAATGGTGTCTTTAGTGTTTATTAATTTAGCTAGGGTATTATTGGTTTTGAAAGCTGTGTTGATATTGAATTTGTTGAAAATATTTTTGATCTTGTAAGACAGTAAACCTGTAAATAGTAAAGAGCCTAAAAACAACTTCTGTGTAGTATTATTATGATTATCATTAGTGGTTATATGGAAGGAAAGTCTAAACCTGCAAAAGTACTTGGAATATACTTTGTGGATCAAGTCCAAAGGGTAATGATTATTTACTGCTAATTGTTTAATAATGTTAATCTCTTTCTCAAAAGAAAAATCAGATAAGGGAAGTGATTATATAATGATTATAATTGAACATATTTTATGGTGACATCGAAGAAAAAAGAAATGAAAAGAAAATAAATTGTATTAGACACAATAAGCTTATTGGGAAAAGGATTCAGTAATAATCAGAAAAGATAAAGAATTAACTCAGTATCATCATAAGATGATGATTTTGAGGAAATATGCAATCTTGAAACATTAGAGATAGAAAATTAATGATTTTCAGAAACTAGTAGCTTTGTAACAGCAGTACAGTTGTTTATATCAATAAATACTTTTGTGACATTCACATTGTTTTTTTTCCTTTCTTCACAAATATATTAAGTTATTGTAAAGATCAGCATGATATAGTTTTTCATCCAGGATAATCCCTTAGAGCTAATGACATCTAGTAAAATAAATTTAACTAAATATATGTTAATACAACAAAAATAGTCATAACTGGGATTAAAGAATTTGGATTTTTTCTTTTATTAAAACTGTGAGTTTACTGCTAAACAATCTACGTTTGACATTATTGTATTGTCGCCTGCCAGCGATGCTTTTTTTCAAAGGAGCGATTGGAAATTAAGGAATTAATATCTTTTTAATTCCTTGATAAAGTTTATGATACAGTTGCCCAGCTTATTTTTATTTTTAATAATTTATTTTCAGTTTCCTTCTTGCGGTTTACATTTTTTAGTTTGCTATTGTAGGAATCCACAGTGTGTTTTTATTTTATTTTTACAAATATAAAATTATTTGCAAAAAGATCAGTGCAGCATGAAATATGGATAAATTAACAAAACTGAATTTAATCTAATAATTAATTTACGTTTACTAATTATATGAATTCCTTTTATACATCTGACAAAATCCTTATGACAGATCGAAAGAACAGCAGGGCATGTACCGTACTGACAGTTTAAAAGAACTAAATAAACATGCTTTTATTGCTAACGAAACTAAAAAATGGAAAATAATTTTTAAATACAATTAAACATAATTAAAATTTTAATAAAATTTAAGTTATTGAAATAATAATTCAATTCAAAGTAAAAAGCGTGAGGAGCTAACATATTAAATGTTAACGTTATTTTTTTGGTAACTATCTATGAGGAATAGATATGAAATATAGTAAAATGTACTCCAGGCTTTTTACCCTGAACTCAACTATTATTTCAAAAACACGCATTGCCATAAAAGGTCCAAAAAAAATGGAATTCATATTTTAATAGAACAGGATATCTTTCTAAAATTATATGCTACCTAAAATGTTGAGTGACAAATTTTGGTAGTCATTCGCACAACAATATTACTAATAAAAACCTTAGACAGTACCTTATTTTCAGAAAAATATTTTTATTTAACCTAACCTAACCTAACCTAACCTAACCTAACCTAACCTAACCTAACTGTTTTAGGGCTATAATTTAACAAAATATGGACCGCCACTGGAATCAAACGTCCATTCTTAAACTTGTGTTTCTCTGTATTTCTTTGTAAATATTTTATTATAGATACAGCCACCCTTTAAAATGCCAATTTTAATATTGGATATTTAAACTACAATTTCACAAATATTATTATTTAAATTTTTAACTTTAGGTAAGTGGGGTTCAATCAACATATTTTTGACCCCAGAATCTGTGATATAATTGGGACACCCTGTATAAGCGTTACTAACATGAAAGAAAGACATCTAGTTACTTTTTTACACACTTGCTCATTTTTATCACCTTTTTTCAAATTATTAATGCTGGTAATAATTAAACGTAAAAAATATATTTATAGATGAAAATCGGAACACAAACATTGATTTCTTATAAGAAACCCTTAATTAATTGCTCACTTAAGTATTTAACTTTAAAAAGATCTTTTTTCTCTTAAGTGAGAGAAGTTGTAAAGTGCGAAACAGATTAAAGAGAATAAAAGGATAACCGTGATATAATTAAACTTTTTCTTTAACCTTAAAGATTTAGGAGAACAGGTTATTTAAAATCCTATTTAAAAATTAAATTAAGCAATCCTTTTGTTTCCAAAATTATTTTCTTGACATGCTTCTCTTTTAATAATATTATTCGTTTTAAAAAGCCAGGATATTTAATTTAAATACATAAAATAATCTCACAGGATAAATTAAGGAATTTTTTGGTGTGCTGTAAAAGACCCTGCTTTTCAACGTTATGAAAACGAAATCGGATGAATTTTACTGGTTTTAAAAATTTTTATATAAAGGACTCAACGATACTGTTTTTTTGCATATACTATATTTCTTGTTAACTGTCTTATTTTAATTGGTGCAAATCTCGTACATAAAAGAATAATCTAAATAGTTTTTAATTAAATTAGAAAGTTGAGGCGCTAAAATTGTTAAACTTGTAAATTTTTACGAGCACCAGTGATAGCACCATACAGTGTGGAAAACTAAATGGAATGAATTCAAAAACAGAAAAAGGGGGGCATGTTTGAAAAAACATGCACCAGTCGATTAGTATGTCACGTGACCATGCTCAATATTAAGGTTTTTTTCTATAGTCCAGGCATGCTGTACCAAAAAAAAATAAAAAAATACGGAATATCTGATACCTGGAATGTAACAGTTGGAGGTGGTAAAGGGGCTTATAACACATGAAAAAAAATACATTAACTATTTCAATTATGATCATAATCTTTTTAGGGGTGAAAAAGGGATAAAAAACTGAAATATTGCTGTTTGCGGCTAAAATTGACGCCAAAATGAAAAGTGCCCCATAGAACAGTTGTAGATAATGTAAAAATCTAAAACTTTTCTCTGGGTAATTTTCTCACATAACCTTAATTTTTCGAGGAAAATGGAAAAAAAAGATTTTTCGTTTTTAATTTTTAGTTTTCCAACGGATTCGTCAATCTTGATGAAACTGTATAGTTTGCTCGGAAAATATTATTGGAAAAGATTTTCTTGGGGCTCATTTTTTTCGTTTTTACGTCTACTTTCACATGAAATAAAAAAAATACACCTCTCATTTAAAAATGTGCTCAAAAATGAAAAAAAAGCAAAAAATGAATTTTGCAACAGCTAAATTTGCAATAATTGTTAAATTTTTGTTATAAAATATTAAAATATGCAAAAGCCGACTCTTGCATTACATTCTACGGAAAAAATTACAAAAGAAAATGTATTTCATTATTTAGTCGGATTTTTAGTTCATTTGCAATATTATTATAAACACTCAAGTCTATTAATGAAGTTAATAATCCCAGCGGGGATTTCATGGTTTTTACTATTGTTGTATGCTGATTTGTTTATATTATAAGGTTTTTCATAAAATAAATCGATTTGTTGATAATTACAAGGCCCAAATACCCTTCCATCAGAACCCTATAGCCCAATTTTCATCAAAATTTCAATTTTCTTTGACTTTTTGGAATAATTTGTTTATTTTTAATATAATAATCGTTCGGTTTTAAGTAATTCGTAATTGTAATTAAAAAATATATTGAAAAGACAATATTTTGTTTGTTACGAATGAATGATATTTTGTATACTGAAATGTTGCAAGGTCAAAGAGAAAACAAAAGGCCTAGGCCCTTAGGCTAGTTAGAGTTGTCATGTCTACACTTTGTCACTTATGAAAGGTGGCTATAGGGCTCTGATGGAAGGGTATTTGGGCCTTGTAATATCAACAAATCGATTTATCTCATGAAAAACCTTATAATATAAACAAATCAGCATACAACAATAGTAAAAACCATGAAATCCCCGCTGGGATTATTAACTTCATTAATAGACTTGAGTGTTTATAATAATATTGCAAATGAACTAAAAATCCGACTAAATAATGAAATACATTTTCTTTTGTAATTTTTTCCGTAGAATGTAATGCAAGAGTCGGCTTTTGCATATTTTAATATTTTATAACAAAAATTTAACAATTATTGCAAATTTAGCTGTTGCAAAATTTATTTTTTGCTTTTTATTCATTTTTGAGCACATTTTTAAATGAGAGGTGTATTTTTTTTATTTCATGTGAAAGTAGACGTAAAAACGAAAAAAATGAGCCCCAAGAAAATCTTTTCCAATAATATTTTCCGAGCAAACTTTACAGTTGAAAAAAAAGAGATTTTTCCAGAAAAATCAAATTTCTCGGAAAATTATTATGTTACAAGGTTGAGAAAATTCGAGGTTATTTTGGACATAAAAAGGTAAGTTTTTACCAAGTTTCACCAAGATTGACGAATCCGTTGGAAAATTAAAAATTAAAAACGAAAAATCGTTTTTTTTCATTTTCCTCGAAAAATTGAGGTTATGTGAGAAAATTACCAAAAGAAAAGTTTTAGATTTTTACATGATCTACAACTTTTCTATTGGGCACTTTTCATTTTGACGTCAATTTTAGCCGCAAACAGCAATACTTCAGTTTTTTATCCCTTTTTCACCCTTTTTCACCCCTAAAAAGTTTATGATCATTATTGAAATAGTTAATGTATTTTTTTTCATGTGTTATAAGCCCCTTTACCACCTCCAACTGTTACATTCCAGGTATCAGAATTTCCGTCTAAAAGTACAGCACGCCTGGACTACTAATGCAATGTATATTATTTAATTTTTAAATGATTTAAAACAACAACTAGACAAATTTCACGTTCAGTGTAATTGATTGTAAAAGGTAGGTAATAATTAATTAAAGAATCTTTTTTTATTTACAAAATTCGTTATTCAATATAAAAGACCTTAATGTAATTTTAGTGAATGTTCAAAATATTCGCTGTGAACGTCTTGGCCATATCCCAATTTTAAACAAAAATTGTTTCGTACCTTCTTTAAAATATCAGTCGTGACTGATCTAATGACAAGAAGTATTCGTCTTTTTTAGACATATAAATAAACGGGCTTAGTTTTGAAACCAATATTTTTGACATATCCTCATAAAAAGTCTAATGGTTTAAGAAAAGCAGATCTTGCTGGTCATCCCTTCGATCCGCCCATCCGTATCTATCGAGTTGGAAACATTTGATTGAGATATTGCCAGACATTTGGTAATGGTAATGAGGTGGGGTTTCATCTTGCTGGAATTTGTGAGTTTGCTGCATCAAGATATGTTTGTTAAAGCTGTGATGTATAATTCTCTTCACTTATAAATAAAAATGGCCTATGATATGAACTCCAATCATTCCCGCCCAAACATTAATCTAGTGCGAATTTTCCCTAGTCTAAGAGCAATTATTATAATGGTTAGTAAGACCATAAAGTGTAAAGGTGCACTGATCAGAACACATGACATATTTCTAACTACAGCACGTCGTTTTGATCACAAAAATAGGTTCTCCTATCAAAATCGTCTGCCACAAGCTGATATTATTTTATTTTCTTGTAACGTTTAAATATCACATGACCAATATTCAATCCTTAAGTCTGCAACACCGGGTAGGTGATTAAAAAAGATTGTATGTTTATTATTCCTTTCTTTTATAGATATAACTTAAAAGCTAGTAGATTGCTGTAAACTGACTCAACAGTGGTTACAGAAGGGTTTATAAAATGGGCAGTGATAGTTCAAACCCTACAAAGGCATAAGATATTTCCAGCCCTGCTTTAGCCCTTGCTTAGGCAGAATATTTCAGGCCAGCATCGCGCTTGGATGGATCACCAGAGAATGGAAAAAAGCTGAGGTTGTCTTCATTCCCAAACCTGGGAAGAAAGACTATACAATAGCCAAATCCTTTAGACCTATTAGTCTCACATCATTTCTGTTTAAAGCAATGGAAACGATAGTAGGTATTTCTCCATTAGATGGAATCTTAAAGCAGCACCTATTCCACTCACATCAGCACGCTTACAGGCAAGGTAGGTCGACAGAGTCAGCTCTCCATGCCATAGTTTATAAGGTGGAAAATGCGCTGGAATTCAAGGAAGTAGTCTTAGCTGTCTTTTTCGACGTAGAAGGCGCCTTCAACAAGGCAACAGCATGTCTCATTGAGACTGAATTGCTATCAAGGGGAAACCCTCGGTCGTAATAACTGGGAAGTTCGTCGCCACGGTATGTGTGCGAAGTTAATGCGAAGAAAACCGAAACAGTTTTGTTCTTTTATTTTAGTGCACCTACTTAAGGGTTCCTTATTCGTTATATTATCAAAGATAATTGGATCCCTTTTGCGAGATATAGACATAACACAACATTTTTTTATATTGTATTGAAGTTTGTTAGCTTCACACCACTGGTAGATACTATTAATGTTAAATTGATTGTACTAACCCTTACTTTTTGGAAGTCCATGTTATTAAGGATAATAAAAAACTCTTCGTTTTAACAAAACTTCCAATATTTATTTAAAAATTGCTTTTTTAAAGACTCAATGACAGCTGTTTCGCTATGAAGCATCGTCAGATTGACATTTAAGTTACATTTTGTTTGTTTGTAGCTAGGTACCTGATGTTTCGGTAGTATTAAGGCTAGACCAAGTATGGAAGTAATAAGACATACCTAACAATATTAAAGCCTAGATGTTATTAGCCCTAAGGGATTATCCTGGATGTATTTCCCTCTAAGATCAGTATAACTGTGCAATGATATAGAAAAACCAGGAAAAAACTATATCATGCTGATCTTTACAATAACTTAATATATTTGTGTTACAATTACGTCTTATCTATGTATAAAATGAAGACTCAATCAAAGCAAACACTTTAAAAGTGGAGAACTTCCCAGATTTATTTGTTCATTAACAACTTTAAATTGTGGATCTGCTAGATGTCTTTTTATTTCAAGTTCTTCAAGAAAATCTAAATAATAATATAATATAATATCAGATATAATTGACTTATTATTTAATGTATGCATTAGTCAAAATTATTTTACTTTTGATAACAAAGTATATATTCAAAATGAGGGTCTTCCAATGGGAAGTCCCATTTCTCCAATTTTAGCAAATATTTTTATGGATAATTTAGAAAACAAAATCTTTAATTCTGGTTATAAAAACAATATTGTATTTTGGTATAGATATGTTGATGTGTTAGCAGGATTTGTAGGTAGCGAACGACAATTAGATATATTTTTTAATTATATTAATACCTTGCATCCTAAAATTAATTTTACTTTAGAAGTTGAAGAAAATAATTCAATTAATTTTCTGGATTTAAAAATTGAAAAAGTTAATAATTTACTAAATTATTCAATATACAGAAAACCAACACAAACAGATGTAACCATACCGTATAATTCAAATCATCCTATAACACATAAATTAGCAGCTTATAATTCTATGATACATAGGGCATTTTCAATTCCAATGGACAAAATTAACTTTAATAAAGAAATTTATATCATAAAACAAATAGCTACATCTAATGGCTACCCAATTCATTTGATAAATACATTAATTAATAAAAAAGAACAGAAAGTGGCACTACAACTAATATTTCCTAAACAAACTAAAGAAATTAAAAGTTATAAAAATATTACATATTGTGGAAGTACTTCCAATAAAATATCAAAAATAATATCTTCGGCAACATCAGTAATAATATCATTTAAAACACAAAATAACGTTGGTACAAAATTTTTAAATGTAAAAACAAAATTACCTAAATTAAAAAAATCTGGTGTTTACAAAATTAATTGTCCAAAGTGTAATGCTGTATATATAGGTCAAACACAAAGAAATTTTGAAGTAAGATTTAAAGAACATTTAAGAGCATATAGATTAAAACAACCAGATAAGTCAAATTATGCAAAACACCTACTTGAACATCCAACCTCACTCTTTCACACCAATGACATCCAAATACTACACATTTGTAATAAAAAACAAAATTTAGATTTTCTTGAAGAACTTGAAATAAAAAGACATCTAGCAGATCCAAAATTTAAAGTTGTTAATGAACAAATAAATCTGGGAAGTTCTCCACTTTTAAAGTGTTTAAAAGGTTCAAAGAAAAACACAAAGTCGATCCCACAATCTTAAAATTTAATAGTGTAAGTTACTTGCTACTAGTTTCGGTCCAAAGGACCATCATCAGGCTAAAAATACAATAACAATGTCAAATCTTTGAAAGAAGAACAATAGTAAGACTTAATGTGATGGAAACAAAATCATGACTACATGTGTTTCCATCACATTAAGTCTTACTATTGTTCTTCTTTCAAAGATTTGACATTGTTATTGTATTTTTAGCCTGATGATGGTCCTTTGGACCGAAACTAGTAGCAAGTAACTTACACTATTAAATTTTAAGATTGTGGGATCGACTTTGTGTTTTTCTTTGAACCTTTTGGATTCTACCCACATTAGAGAATGGATGACTTACATGATTTAAAGTGTTTGCTTTGATTGAGTCTTCATTTTATACATAGATAAGACGTAATTGTAACACAAATATATTAAGTTATTGTAAAGATCAGCATGATATAGTTTTTTCCTGGTTTTTCTATATCATTGCACAGTTATACTGATCTTAGAGGGAAATACATCCAGGATAATCCCTTAGGGCTAATAACATCTAGGCTTTAATATTGTTATGTCTTATTACTTCCATACTTGGTCGAGCCTTAATACTACCTAAACATCAGGTACCTAGCTACAAACAAACAAAATGTAATTAAGGATAATAAAAAACTCTTCGTTTTAACAAAACTTCCAATATTTATTAAAAAATTGCTTTTTTAAAGGCTCAATGACAGCTGTTTCGCTATGAAGCAATTTTTTAATAAATATTGGAAGTTTTGTTAAAACGAAGAGTTTTTTATTATCCTTAATAAGATGGACTTCCAAAAAGTAAGGGTTAGTACAATCAATTTAAACAAAATGTAACTTAAATGTCAATCTGACGATGCTTCATAGCGAAATAGCTGTCATTGAGTCTTTAAAAAAGCAATTTTTAAATAAATATTGGAAGTTTTGTTAAAACGAAGAATTTTTTATTATCCTTAACTATTAATGTTCTTCTGGAGTACTACAAACTCTCTCTGTCTAAACTTTTCTAAACATCTTAAAGAATTTATTGTTTTTAGTACTGGATGGTATAGATCCCTGTGGGATAATATTGCATAATATTTTCCTGGTGCATTTCCGTTATACTTCACAACAAATTTCCTGTTTTGTGAATAGTTTCTAAATAATTTTAACTAGTTAACATCCACCCCAGCAGATATATCTTTTCAAGTAGGAGATTTTGATTAACTCTAACAAACGCTTTTGTTATGGGTGTAAAGCTATTCAATTAGAATATTCGTGGAGTGTGCTTAAATTATATCAATCTAAAAAGAAAATCAATCTTTCAAAATATCATGATAATGTATCGTTAAATCATATTTCGTTAACAAACAAAAATGTGTGTGCTAGCTACCAATTTATCAAAATAACAAAATCTAATGCATGGTATAAGTTCAAATATAAATTTATGTAACAACTCTAAATAAATTGCTGTTTCCTTATATGTCGATGCGAAATAAGAATCATTGAATGGGGAGCACATATTTCCGGAATATATCATGTGTTAGGAGAATTTAAAACGTTTCTTGGAATTTAGTCAATACAATGTATCAACCGACGATGTCTATTTCATCGGGTTAAAGTATTACGATACTTTACAGTTTAAAATGAGATAAATAGTTAGGTTTTTAAATTAATTTTTAACAATACAAGTCAATAGAAATTTATTAGACAACATTAAACCTCTTATTGTTTAAAATAATCCCAAAACAGCATTATCGCCTTCTTCCAAAATATAGTTTTTGTTTACTATTTATTCATAAAAATAGTAAAAAAGTTTCTTTTTACAAAAATGTCCATCATATTTACACCGATGCCTCCAAGTCTACAGAAGTGGGAGCCAGAACATTAACTTCTCTACAAACTCTCTTCAGAAAGAAGCACTTCTTCAGCAGAACTCTTGGCTATTCTTAAATAGTTTTATTCTACAAAGTTAACTTTCACCAACACTTTAGTAGATAAATACATTATATCAGCTATAAAAGCAGAACTCGATAGTGGGTTCCATCCTACATGGGAATAGAAGGCAAAGAGATACCAAACATTTTTGCTAGATTGGCCAGAAATATAGCCAATGGATAAGCATGCAACAATACATTTCGATTTAAAATCTTAGTTAACAAAAATATCTGCAGTTTGGCAATTCCAATGGAATAAAACCAACGAAAAACATCGTGAAATTAAATATTTAGTAACCCTACGGACTTTCTGGATTACCAAAGCGATGACATCAAGTCATTATATCACGACTGACGTTGAGACAAGCCGCTACTACCCACGAACTTCTATTAATAAAAGAAGAGGAATGAAAGTACTATATTTAAGATACTAAAGTTACAATGAAACACATTTTAATTGATTCGGTATAGTTCAGAAAAACTACATTATTTTAACCAAACATACTAAGAGGAATGTTAATAGAGTGTAATGTTAGTAACTGTGTTCTACACTTCTAAAATCTTAGTAACGGAGTGGCTTTTTATCCTAACCCACTGCTATCTTTGCACATCTATTGTGGTCCTCCCGACATTTAAAGTTCGGTATCCAGCTTTATCATTTTTATTAAACCTATTGGCCTGGACTACGCCTCCCTTGCATAGCTCTCTAAAACCGCACCCTTGCTAGGCTTTCGCACAGTTTCGTCTTCTTCCTGGCAGAACCTAAATACACCATCATCTGCTAGGCCGATTATGTTCATATGTTTCCTTAGCCTGCAGTGTCCGGTCACCATTCCCACCATCATCCTCGTCGTTTCTCGACTTTGAGATAGCAGGTCGCGAGACAATTTGACCGACGGGCCTTTAAGGAATAGTTTAGCTTGCCTTAGTTCTGGGGTTTTATGCCACCAGTTTTATCCATTGTTGGATACTATCCTTAACAAGGCAATTTTATATGAAGATTCTTGCGCTATCATGACAGTCACTTCCTGCTTGGCAAATTCATCAGCTTTTTAATTGCCTTTTATTCCTGTATAACCTGACACCCAGACTAGAGTCCCTTTATTATGACTACCTAGTATGTAGAGGGCCTTGCGACACTCCCACACAAGACTTGACGATGTCCGAAATGAGCCTATCGCTTTGAGTGCTGCTTGACTATCGGAGTAGATGACTCCGAAGATGATTCTTTGGCTTTTTACCTTTCATCTCATCAACTCTTTTGCACTACATTGCACCGCCATTACCTTTGCCGGAAAGACAGTAGCATGTTTTCAAAGGCTCAGAGAGATCATGATCCTCTCTTGTACCCCATATATTCCGGTCCCTACTCCAGAGACTGTTTTAGAGCCATCAGTTGAGATTCGCTGTTATAGGAGGCCCTGCTTCCCAGTCCTTTCTCTCTGGACTGACTACTACCTATTCGTTTTTAAAACTATATTGTGGGGCAATTTGATCCATTGGCTATGCCAGTATTGGATCTGCCTTTATTTCTTCATATAGCTTTTTGTAGGCCTTACCGTATCCTTGACTTATCGGTGGAGACCCCTGTAGTAATCTGTGGCTAACAGATCTTGAATCTGTATAAACATATGCGGTGGTGGCAGGCTGAGCTGCAGTAGGCGTCGTTTTCATGGCCCCGGTGATACTTAGGCACACTTGCCTTTGTATACCACTTAGCTGCCTCTGCGCTCCAACCTGCAGCGTCCTGTTCTAACAGACTACTGATTCATAGGTTATAATTAGCCTAACGACCTGTGTATATAACCATTTGGTCATGTTTGGATTTAATGCCCATTCATCCCGCACATTTGCCTGCACCCTTCCAGGGTGATTCTTGCTTTATGTGTGGATTTCTCGATGTGAGAATTTTATGTAAGCTTCTGATCAAAGATTACCTCTAGGTAACCTTTCTAGGCAACTTCTTTCGCAAATAGAGTTTCCATTGTTATTTTGCGGCTTTTAAAGATTTTTCAACTTTCTCTTATTTATAAATGGTACCAGTGTGGTTTTGTGGGAGTTTATTGCCAGTTCTTTCTCCCTACACTAGCCACTTACTACATTAAGTACCCTTTGAGTGCGCTCTATTATTGTGTTTGGGAATCGCCCCCTTATCACGATAGCAATATCGTCCGCATACCCCAGGCACTGGATACCTACATCGGAGAGCCGTATTAGAAGTGAATCGCCCACAAAGGGCGATAAAACGCCTCCTTGCGGACACCCCTTTCCCCCGCCGCTGTAATGGTTGCGTGACCCAGGGTGGATGTGTTTATCCTATTCCCTAGATTGCCTGCAAGCCCCTAACACTAGCAAATAATGGGGTCAACCCCCCTTGTTTCCAAGCACCATTATTAAATGCTCCTTCCATATCCGAAAAAGTAGCTAATGCTATTTCCTTGTCGTCGATCGACTTAGCAGCCTGTTTAAGTCATCCAAGGCCGAGTCTGTTGACTTGCCCTGTTGGAATGCATACTGACTCTCGTTTAGAGGGCGAGTTTTCAGAGCTTTGTCCTTAATGTACCTACCTATCCACTAGCTTTTCCAAGGTCTTGAGAAGAAATGAAGTTAGGCTTATTGGTCTATATGATTGGGGAGTTTGATCTGAGATTCTACTTACCATCGGAAGATAGATAGCCTTCGCCTTCCTCAATATTAATAATTATCAACAAAAGTAATTTGTTGTTATTATTTACTTTGTTCATTAAACAATGGTACTTTCCTAAACTGTTTTGAAATTACTCCCCCGGTTGTTTTGAAAAGTTTTTTAAAAAACAAATTTACTACTTAATTATTTGCACACTACACTTTCATATTTAATTATGTTGATATAATTTGGTATTTAAAAAATGTTTTGGCATTTGATTGTAACTCTTATTTGGTGTTGTTGTACACTTGAAACTTTGTATCATTGATTGTGACTGATATAGAAATTTGTAAGGAATTTTAACAGACTTTCTTTGTTATTCGGTTATTTTTAATTTCTTTCTTTTTAATTGTAATTTTTACAGACTGATGATGGTCCTATAGGACCGAAACTAGTTGCTACAACTTAATAAACAGTTTGTGGGATGAACTTTGTGTTTCCTTTGAACCTAATTAACAAAAAGCTTACCAGATCACGAAAACTTTAATGTATCGATACACTAATATCAAAAATTATATTAGTCAAAATGTTTAAATTATCAAAGTAAAGTAAGGATGAAAAATAACTAAAAAAAAGGAAATTATTAAGTAGTTTTAAGTATGTAGTGTTCTTTTATTCAGAATATTAACTTACACAATTTCTGCAACGCAATTTTTTGAATAAATAATAGAAGTTTTGTTTAAAAAGTTCTCTTTTTAATGTTCTTAGTAAGATGGACTTCCACAAAGTAAAGGTTAATACAATCAATTTTACAATTTCTGTGTTCTAAAATACGATATTCAGGTCTTCCACATTGACCAACATATACTGAATTAAAAGCAGAGCAAGATAATTTGAAAACTCCAGATTTGTGTAGCAAAGGTGTAGGATCTTTTGTATTAACTAGGCTAGAAATAGAGTTGTTAGTTTTAAACGTAAAATTGATATTATGTTTCAATGGAACAATAGTATAAATGCTCTCATTTGTTTCTCACTTATGAATCGGTCTCGGTCCTATTGGATAGTAGTTTTTAACTGTCAACTGTTTTATTATATTAATTTCTCTATTAAAAGAATCTTGAGACAACGTTAGGGAGAAATATGAAAGAAGGATCTAAAAGAAGCTAATTTTTGGGACAAAGTATGGCAAGGGTAGTTATCAATAAGATAATCACTGGTAGAAGGATTTCTATATACATCAGAACAAGCAGAACTATTCACGAAGCCCTTACTTATCAAAGTTTCTAAGAAAGAAATTTGGCTAGTAGTTTCCATTTCAATAGAAAATTTAATTCAGAAGGGTGAAGAGAATTTATATTTGTGAGAAAGTTGTCTATATCAGAAAAAGTGCCTCTAAACATGACAAAACATTTATCAACATATCTTGAATAAAATAAAATGTTATTATTAAAATAGAATGATTTACTTTAGAGTTAATAAAATAAATAGTCTTTTAATTTTTTCTTTAGTTTATAGGTAATTTTTTATTTTAATAACCTTCCCTAGCACATTAGTATTGCAAATCCCATACATATTTTGGCTAAATCAGTGTTTTGAATTATTTCCCCAGACATTTTTTTACATATTTTTTGGTTTCCTGCTTTTTCATTCATTTTCATCGTAATCCCCAATTCATTATAAACCTTTCTCTACGCAAAGGATGTAAATTTTTGACCCCACGGATGCGTAACCAAATACGAATATTTTAAGGCTCATATTTACGGATGCGGATGTAGGTGAGGATGTAGATGTGGAGTTTCTGTTTTAAAAGATATCCAATTAAAGTAGGTACATGAATAAATGACAAATATGGAAGTTTTTATTTTTTATTTTATGATAATTTTTTCACAAAACATTTGCTAGTCGTTATAATTTTAAATTAACTTAAAAATGAAATTAATTGTACTAAACCTTACTCTGTGGAAGTCCATCTTACTAAGAACATTAAGCAATGAAACTTTTTATCAAAACTTTTATTTTATTTTTTACAAGCTGACCTAACAGACGTTGTACTGTCTTTATAATGAATATTGAATTTGAATTGGTATAATTAATAAAAAATAGTGTCTAATGATTTATGATAAACAATATTCTTCATTTTTAAACTAGCATAGTATGGAAAAAATAATTACGGTTACTTTGCTATAAATATAGAAATGTTAACCCATAGAACACCAATATTGTCAACCGATAAATATGAAAATATCATGTGTGGCAAGGGTATTACTAAACATGAAATTCTGTTCCAGCAAAAGTGTAAATAATAGTACGAAAGAACACAAAAACGTAATCGTGTTTATGAGGTGTACAAATTTTTAACACGAAAGAAAGCGCCTATAAACTTTGATGATATTTGCAGTACGCATTTTGTCAATTCTGTTTCAAATGTCATAAAGTTACTTTAAACAAGTTTATATTGTCCAAAGCGCTAAGTTAAATTAGTAGTGGCATGCGTATTCTTATTCTAATTTCCCAGACAATTTTAAAAATTTTTGCGTTTATAAGAACTTTCTCCTGAAAATATTGAAATCGGGAATATGGATTTATTTTTATATATACAGATTTATTGAGTAAAAAAGCTTATTTTTTGAATAAAGTTTTCTTACAAAGTTTTATTGTTTAATGTTCTTAGTAAATTAATTTTTTTATACTTTAATAAATTTAATTTTATATTAAGTGGATTTTTAGAGAAATAATCAATCGAAGGTGTGATATATCTATGTAGTATCGAAAAAAAACAATCTTCAGCATTTTCATTGATCTGTCAAAAGTATTTGACAATGTATACATTATAAATAAATTAACATGTAATCTTGGTGACCAAGAATAATAGCATTAGCTTAAATTTTTTTTTATTTAATAGAAGCCTTAAAATATTCGTATTTGGTCAAAAAGAAAGGTTTTATAATGAATTGGGATTAAAATGAAAATTATTGAAATAGCAGGAAACCAAAAAATATGTAAAAAAATGTCTAGGGAAATAATTCAAAACATTGATTTAACCAAAATATGTATGGGATTTACAATAAAACTAATGTGCTAGGGAATGTTATTAAAATGAAAAATTAGCGGTAAACGAAACAAATGATTAAAGTTGCAATACTATTTTTTGATTAACTTTAAAGTAAGTCATTCTGAGTTCGTTTCTTCCTTTATTAAATTACCCTCTTATCCTATTGTTAAATTTTTTAACTATTTTAAATATTGTCTAAGATGTCAATTTAGGGGTACATTACTTTTTTTCTATAAAAGTATTTTAACGTGATGTTCTATGTTTATTGTTACACCTTTTCTTAATGCCTTTCTAAGATACATGATCCGGATATCCTGACCTGATAAGTTTCATTATTTCTCCAACGTCTAATTTTTATTTCTTTTTTAATTCTCTTTTGAAAAATCTGACTCATTTTTCTAACCCATATTCAATTAAAAGTTCTTTTGAATTTTCTCGTAGACTTTCTACAATTCAATTTTCTACAGATTCGTTTATTTTTTTCTTGGTGTTATTCTAAATTTTAACAATAACATATTATTCTACTCAAGATATGTTGATAATTGCTTTGTCATGTTTAGAAGCACTTTTTCAGATATAGACAACTTTCTCACCTATATAAATTCTCTTCACCCCAGAATTAAATTTTTTATTGAAATAGAAGCTACTAACCAAATTTCTTTCTTGGAAATTTTAATAACTAGGGACTTCATGAATTGTTCTTTTTGTTTTGATGTATATAGAGTACCTTCTGTCTCTGATTGACTTATTGATAACTACCCTTGCCATCCTTTTTCCCAAAAATTAGCTTTTTTCTTTTACAATTAGTTTTGAGTAAAAATTCATTCATTCATTCAATTAATTTGGTGGTCAGTATTAGTAGAATTTGTGTTGCTAGCCAACGATTAAAAACAATTGTACTTATTTTGATTGCTGTTTAAATTATTGCCTACATTATTGATACTCAGATCTCAGTAAGATCTGAGTATCAATGTGTAGATCCCAATGCTTTTGTAGGTAAATTTGACAACAGCGCCATAATTTTGAATTTTTGTGATACAACAAAGATATAAACATTTAAATTTCAATAATATAAATTTTATTCCACACATTTTCAATCACAAAATAAATTGCTTACATCATAAATAAATATTAAATATGTTAAATTGCATTTTAAAAATTAAAGATTACTCTTGAATGATATATCCACATTTCCAAATATGCGACGTACAATTATTATTGATTCCCTGCTTTTTTATTTACGAAACAGCAGGTATAGATATAAATAGAAAAAGTGTTATAAAGCTTCAAGTTGGATATTTACCTTCCGTATTTTCGTTTAAAAAATTCATCAGTTCAATGAAATGGGTTGTATGACGTGAGGTTTCAGTCTTGAATTGAAATATTTATTCAACGTTTTTTACATACAGATGGATTGAACAAGACATTCTTCTGAAGAGGTTGTCAAATTTTATACTTTTTATGTACCTACCTGTTTAACAATACAAGACAACCATCATAATATGGTTTAAAAATATTCACATAATATAAAATAAAGAAATGGAAATACTACATATTTGAAATGAAAAAAACTAGAAGTTTATCCTGTAGTAGACGCGCCTGGACTGAGAGTCCCATGTACCAGTCCTGTGCTGTTAACTTTTATTTAAAATACGTCACTCTGGCTAGATTTTAGCTAACTATTTTAAATGTTATTGTGTATACTATACTAAAACTAAAAATTCTTTGGTACACCGGTATAATCAGAGCATATATCAACTAATTTATATTTTTTAATTGTGGAACTTAATGATGTAAAAATGCCCGGTTGGTTATTCGGTGGTACACACGTAGAATTTCAGCACATATACACAAAGTCATCTTGTGGTACAATTCATACTGTATAATTCACAAACCAATGATACGCTCGTGCGTGTGTGATGGAAGTTACGATAATGTGACAAAGACAGAAATATCGTTGCGTACGACGTTGCCACTAGTTGTAATAAATACCTAACACTATACAGAAAATGATAAATTTTAACTGATCAGTAATCAGAAAATGTATAAGTATTACTCATTATAAGCTCATTACTGAATTTTGTCATAAATAATACCTTTTAATCGTACTGGTATTGTGCATTATCTATAATTTTGCCACAACCTACAACTCTACTGCTTACTATATTTTGATTCTGCTATAAACTGGTAACGTAAAATTTAGATATGACAACGCGCTTTACTCTCAATCATTTTTGGTTTTAGTATAGTCCTGAACTGCTGAACTCAGCGTTCGGGCGTGTAAGAGATATTGCAATTTTCGGAGTAAGCCAGAAATTATTAAATGACGTGATGGACTAAAATTGTGCTCATTATAACGTAACAGAAGATGGCCACTCGTTATATTTTACAGTATGCTAAAAGTCGCTGGGCTAAACAGCCTTATAATTTATTCTGGAAATAAATATACTGTTTAAATAAAAAACGTAAATATTTTTTTCTGGAACTGGCCCAGTCATTAGTATATGGCTACCAGAAAATAAGTGCAACATTACCAAATTTGCAGAAAATTTTAAAACTTTGACATCAGGAACTTTGCGCGCAGTATAGAAGAAACAACTGTTTCTGGTCAACCGACATCTAGCAAAAGGGTTATGTTTGTAACTCAAAGAGAAATATACCTACCAAATATTTTTGGTGTTACTGTAAAAATATTTATGTAAGTATTGTTTGTAATAACCGTTCCTGGACATTAGACAATATAAATATTTTTCTGTATAATTAACTAATGTTTCTATACATTGATGTGACATCTAAGATAAGTTATTAATATTATTGTTGTCAGAAAAACACATTTAATGTGTTACATTGTTACAACTTATTAAAGTAAGAACTACAGCCAACGAATTATTCAGGATTAACAATAATGCTATATCATTGCAGCGAATTTGCAATGGGAATTATGCTAGGATTTGTAATGATGAAGCCCAAGTCATGTCGGTTAAAGGTAAACACAATAGTTTT
Organism: Ophraella communa; assembly: GCA_035357415.1. Lineage (NCBI taxonomy): Eukaryota > Metazoa > Arthropoda > Insecta > Coleoptera > Chrysomelidae > Ophraella > Ophraella communa. Next base: position 28,794,447 of record CM068992.1, on the reverse strand, counting down.
CAAGCGCTTACGAAGAAGGAATCCTTAGGAAAATAAACAAAAAAATTGTAGTTTTGTTAAATATTTGTTTTTGTTTAATGAAATACCGAGGGATTTATATTGAGATCATTTTATTACCAAAATATCCTATTATGTATAGATTAATTATGTTTATGTTAATATTCGGATTTATTTTTCTGTCACTCATAGAGAAAAAGTATTAATTTGACGCACTCTATTTCACTTGACAAGGAGCCGTTTGCCCATTCCGGGTGCAAAGTAAAATTTTCGAGTTGAAATCATTTTTGCACACGAATATTTACTGTGCGTGCACCTTAGTTCACCTTGTCTTAAACCTGTACCTAACGCAACTATTTAAGATAATTCCCTTTTGACTTTGACTCTATTTTCCGTTTTGTTTAAAAGTTATTTTCACTAATCTTATGAGCTTATCATATACATTAAGCTCTTTTAGAGCTTTATATAATTATTTTCTTGTAATTGTAGATACCGTATGCGTTTCTTTCTTATGTTAATAGCTTTTTGCTTGTATCTCGCGTAAAGTGAAGATTTGGTCAATAACTCACCTCCCTTGCCTAAATCCAGCTTGATATTCTTCTATAATATTTTCCATTTTTCGCTAACTCTTTTTTTATATATTTTGCCAATTCTTGCGTTCAATGCGTTCTTAAGTCCATATATCGTTTATTAAACTGTGCATTTCTTACATTATCTGCTCATTTCCATATTTAAGAATCTTTGCAGTTACTTCGTCTTCACCTGTACTTTTGTTGAATTTCATGCTGAGTATTATTTTCTTAATATTAATATAAAATTTTATTTGTTTGTACCTAAATAAATAGCCACATTTGTGATAGTATATGCAACTCATGCGCTAACCTATTTAATATGTTGTCTACAAGCGAAATATAACTCTTTAATTATTTTTTTTAATAGAACACAAATTAGATAAAGTTATAATTATTATATTGTAGAGACATGTTAGTAATCCATTAAGAAGTTAAATTTAAATAGTATGGTTAGTTAATATTTACCCATTTCTTGCGTTTAAAGCCTAAAAATGGTTGTAGATTCATTAAATAAAAGTCCTATTTTCTACCTAATTTTTGCGGATTGCAAAAAAATAAAAAAAAGGAATTTCTCGTAAGGTACATCAAACAATATCCAATATAATAAAATGTTTCTAAGCATTAGAAATTAAAGAAATTTTATTTTTATATGCATTTAAAATGTAATACTACATGTAAATACTACATGTTCTATAGTAACTACAGTATCCGATAAAATAAACAGTAGGTACCAAATATGAAAAAAAATTAAATTTATTGTACTAACTCTTACTTTTTGGAAGTCCATCTTATTAAGAATAATAAAAAACTCTTCGTTTCAACGTAATTTCCAAGTTTATTTGAAAATTTTAAATCACAATGACGGCCGTTTCGCTAAGAAGCATCGTCAGATTGACATTTAAGTTACAAAAAGAGTTTTTTTATTATTCTTAATAAAAAAAAATATTTACGAATTAATTTTTGTTATGCAAAAGTTCAAAATTTGCACCATGGCATTGCAAATAAGTTTCAAATCGTTTCTGAAGAAAAGTGTTTGTTGCTAATATTAAAAATAAGTTATTATTCTTTTTCTTAGTTCGCCAACAGTTTCTGGTAGATTTTCTGAACAAAATATTGAATCCTTTAACATATTTCAAATGTATCCATTCAGGGAGTAGGTAAATTTACGAAACTTTTGGCTGTATGTTTTGTTGTGTCATCCTGTTGAAATCATTGGTTACGGATTCTTAAATTACGCGCAATACAAAAGGTCTTTAAATCTTTTACACAAGGTGTAACTATATCATGTCTTCTCTTGATTGATAGTAACTGGCAGCTCATATAAATAAGGACCTGGTATCTTAAATTGGTATCTTTATACTTAGCAAGCGTCCAAAGTAAATTTTTTTTCCACGTTTATCCACTGTTTAAAAGTTTTTTAGTAAATAGAAATAACCTCTAATAACCGTCTTATAAAAGTAAATAGAGAAAATTGACTACCTGCTCCGACCCTTTTTTCGTAGGTTTGTCATTTCTTATCCTTACATATTATGATGGATTTGGAATTATAAATAATTAAGAAATACTCGCTTCACGATCAACTAACACAGATTAAAGTATATTTTGTGTTAATATCCCTCATCTCAGTAATTTTTATTTGATATTAAGATGAGCGATATTAACATAAAATACACTTTGATCTGTGTCAGATGGTTGGGAAGTGAGTATTTTTTACTGATTTATCAATCCAAACAAATATATAACATTACATATTAGTCGGTTTTGAAAATGATTAATTGTACTCATTGCAGTTTTTTTTAAAGTATTTGTTCAAACAAAGCTGATATTGGACAGTTTCCAATTTTCGGTGTCCTAAAATCTGTGATGTAAGATGTGCAGTATTTGTTAAAACATAGGATTATAAAAAAAACACTATATATGTGCTAAGTGCCAATTTTCTGATAATCTGTTAGTTGGGATCATTAAAAGTAAGTCAACAGTTATTTATTAATCGTGCTTCGCGGTTCGTTTTGCAAACTGCACTCGTGTTACAAAATAAGTGGTTTTGGCAAAAGTTATACACAATATTTTTTATAATTCGCACTTATTTTTGTTTTTTAAATAAAATTATTAAATAATTGATACTTTTTGTGTTCATTAAATTATGTTGGTATTTACTAAAATGATATATGTCAGATGTATCAAGATTTTCCACGGTTTAGCTGAATTGTTTGTAAACCATAATTAAACTATTTAAAAAAAAATTGAAGATTGGCCAAAAGTAGCTTTTCAGTTTAATTCTCAGATATATCTTGCTGATCATAAATTTTATCAAAAAAATTTATCAAATAATTTTAATTTTAAATGAATTCGGACACAGTTGAAGTTTTATTGTTCCATACCATATATGAAATTTAGCAGGTACGAATTGTGGTAATGGAAATTTGTCAAAAATACTCCAATAAAAGTTTTAAACACATTATGAGGTAATACAATTAGGAAAACCTTTTAACATTTCAAACCTAATATTCTAAAAAATGAAAATGGTTATTTTTGTGACCCATGTCTAAAAGAATTATAATTTTACAATTACCGTAAATATTTAGTTTAAAATAATAATAGAATTATCACACCCGCGTTGTTTATTAAATCTATAATGTTATTGAGTATTTTGTAAATAAAGTTAAATAAGTTCAAGGTGTTACTAAAACATCACTGTATTATCTCCGTTTTATATTGTAGGTAGATACATTTTCAGATGTATTCCAAAGAATCCAATCTTGAAATTTCAAGTACCTAGAATGTACTCTTGAGAGTTTTCTATTGTATAAAATTGTTTTCTCCACTCAAAGTGAACTGTAACGTATGTTGATCGACAAACAAAACAGAAGTCGCTAGATACCTACATATAATGGAAAACATCAAGAAGTTTTTGTATCCAACTAGAAATAACAACTGTTAGAAATAAAACAGTAAATGTAATTTTTTTGTATCTTAGAAATGATAGGTATTTTATTTAAAACAAGACAAAAATGTAATTATTGAAGCCATTTAACCATTTAACCATCGAACATAGTAAAATAAAACAATATTTTATTTTCAACGGATATTTCATAATCCGTGAAACAATTTATTAAGAAAAAATGAGTTATTTTTGTTTGAGTATACGTTCGTGTTTAGTAAATTATTTGTTTCCCAAAACATAACGCATTGGATTTGAATCATGAAAAAATTATTAGTTGCTGTAGATAATTAGTCAAAATTGTTGTATTATTTTACTTTTATGTTATCAAAATTTTTTCCTCAAAAACAAACTTATTATTTATGATATAATATTACATAATTTACGAGAAAATATAGAGTTATGGTTGACTAAAATAATAAGCACAATTACTTCTTTTTAGATCTAGTTGTTATCTGAGTATTTTATTTTTTATGTCAAAAGTAGAGTTGGATCTTTCTGAATCTGATGAAGTTGCAGAAAGTCAATTTTTGGTGGTATGAATTGGATTGGGAGAATAAAATTGCATCACACTATAAAAATTAATATTAATTATTCAAATATTGAATATATAATAAGGCTACTAAAAGTAAGTAATGATATAGTTAGAGAAAAAAAAATTATTTCCTTGAAGAACTTGAAATAAATAGAGATCTATCAGATCAACAATTTAAAGTTGTTAATGAACAAATAAATTTTGGAAGTTCTTCACTGTTTACTTTGATTGAGTTTACAATTTTTATACATAGATAAAACATAAATTCAAATATATTAAGTTATTGGTCCTAATGAATAAAAATCTAGCAATTACTTTTTCTTATAAAATCAAAGTAAATGCTTTAAAGCTAATGAATAAAAACTTAAGTAATTGCTTGTGCTTAGAGCAACTGCTGAAAATTTCATAAATCGCTATTAGTAAAAGCATTTTCTTAAAAAGTATAAGGAATTGCTTACATTTGCTGAAAAGGCAAGGAATTGCTTGCAAATTTTTGCTTCTTCTACTGCATACACGTGAGTTTTTATCAAAACCTTTTAAATTATGGCTGAATATATGAATGTGCGCCCTCAACTTGTTTAAAACCAAACATACAAAACTTCTCAACCAGCTGCGCATTCCAACATCTGGAAGCTTTTTTTAAACCATACAAGCTTTTTTTTAACAAACACACTCTATTAGTCCCATCTCCAAAGCCAACAGGCTGCTCCATGAAAATCTCTTCTTCCAGATCTCCATACAAGAAAGCAGTCTTTATGTCAAATTTGACTAACTACAGATTGACCGAAGTAACAGCTAAAACTGCTCTCAGAGTTTCAAAACGAGCTACGGGATTAAGGGTTTCATCAAAATCAACCCCAGGAATTTGACTAACGCCCTTTGCAACAAGTCGAACTTTATACTTTTCTACATCACCAGTTGGACCACGCTTTATTTAAAAGATCCATTTGTTCTTTACAACCCTTCTATCATGAGGTCTTTCCACTAATTCCCAAGTTCTATTCTTGTCCAAACTATCAAGTTCAAAACACTGTTCGGTTCTGAATAAGAACCCATCGACGATGAGTTTCCCATCTCAGCCAGAAAAAAACCTTTACTCTATAGAAATCCATCTTACTATGAAAATAAAACAAAAAACGTTTGAACTAAACTTTACTTTTAATTTGAAAAAATTAGATTTTATAAAATTCAGTGATAGCTGTCAGCTGTTTCGATAAATTATCATGGATGATAGTGGAAGTAAGTTTTTTTGATTAATATTTTTTTACTGTGATTTATAAATTACAAATTAATAAAATAAATGGATTTATAACATTAAGAAACTATATATACAACGGTTTACAAAAACTCTTACAATTTTAAAAATAAATTAAACAGAACTAATCTCCTTAATTAAATATTTAAAATATTACCCACCATAATTTATTCGATGTACGGCTTGTATATGCAGATCCAATTAAATAAGGCACAGTGTATAAAATCCGCTTCAAGTTTTCGTTTTTAGTCTTCTCCTATTAAACCTTAAAAAGTGAAGTGTATAAAGTTATAATAAACTTGATTTTTTATTAAACCTCAATTTAAAAAGAATTATTATCCAAGAAACGGCTCGTAAAACTAATTAGAATAACCAAAGTTATTTACGTCCTATTTATATTTTATTAAAAGCTTTCGTAAGTACTTTTTGATTGCACTTGGAAACTTGGCGAGAGTTCTCACATCGGAAAAACTACAGAGAAATCGAACCTATATTATAAGATTTAAATAATCTTTTTTAAGAAACTATTTTTATTATATAAGTAAATAATTAATAAAAGTGATTAGAGACCAAGAAAGGAAGGTGGAAAATAGTCTCAAAAATCGAAAAAGTACCCGTCGCTTTTTTACTGTTGGAATGTGTAGAAGTATATACAAAACGCCTTTCATCTCATGAGTTAACAAAAATAATTTCGTTATGCTTTATTTAAACATTAAGGATGAAAACCTGTCACTTTTAGTGACATTGTGAAAAAACTTTGATTGAAGATTAAAAAAACCTTGTAAATTAAAATTTGTTAATAAAGAAAAAAGTTATTGTAAAATAGAGTGGAAAAAGACCATTTGATAAAAATTGTTAATAAAAAAATATTCTTTGCAAAATTTGGTTCTAAAATGGGTCTTCTGGTATTAAAAAAGTATGCAGAAGATGGGCTCGATCGGTCCTGTTAATCCAATTTTTATAGATAAAGGCCATTTTCAAATCGCAGTACAGCTGGCTAATTATTGATTACATTCTCCATTATGGGTTATGGCTTACTCGTTCCACAGTAATCTCTTGTCCAATTTGACTCCTTGATTCTCTGTCCAAACTTCTTCGTCTACCATTATTATTACCTCCATTGTTAGGTCTATCATTGTCTCTTTCTAAACTTCTTGTCCTATTGTCTTCATTCCTTCCTCTTCTTGTGTGATTTACCCTTCTCTGGAACCCATTATTGTTCTGTATCCTGTTAATCCAATTTTTATAGATAAAGGCCATTTTCAAATCGCAGTACAGCTGGTTAATTATTGATTACATTCTCCATTATGGGTTATGGCTTACTCGTTCCACAGTAATCTCTTGTCCAATTTGACTCCTTGATTCTCTGTCCAAACTTCTTCGTCTACCATTATTATTACCTCCATTGTTAGGTCTATCATTGTCTCTTTCTAAACTTCTTGTCCTATTGTCTTCATTCCTTCCTCTTCTTGTGTGATTTACCCTTCTCTGGAACACATTATTGTTATGAAATTGATTGTTATGATTATTGTTATTATTCCATGATCTATTTTGATTATGATTTCCATTGTTATTGTAATTATTGTTTCTTTCTTGTGAATTTCTTGTTATATTATTATTGTTATTGAAATTGTTGTTTTTATAATTGTTACTATTGTTATGTCTTCAAATGGGTATTATAGTTATTTTGATTTAGGTTATTGTTACGCCTCCAGTTGTTTTCATTTAAATTGTTTGTTCTAATCATGTTGTTGTTAAAATTTTCATTATTTGTTCTTTGTTGTCTATTTAAGTTATTTTGTTGTCTTGTTGTTGTATCTGTCCTTTCTCCCCTCTTTCTCTCTAATCTCTGTAAATATTGACACAAATTGTCCATTGTTTTAATATTTTGTATGGCTATTGTTTCTGTTATTTGTTCTTTAAAGTGTCTAGCAAAATAACGCACTATTTCTTCTTATGGTAGTCTTGGGCTCAGGTGCATAACTAAAGCATATAACTGTAATGCATATGTGTTTGGAGAATTACCTCTACTTTTCGAAAAACAATTCTTCGAAGAGTAATTCTTCGAAGATAACAATTATTCGAATTCGAAAACAAATTTTAAATTGTGTATTAGTTTATCATTGTTATGTTATATTTCAGTCAAAAATTGTATTTTATTAAAACATGTTTCGAGAGTTCATATATCATTATTAAAGCTCGGATTATAGGCAAAATGCCTTTTTTTGTACCAACCAAACCTAACCCAAACTCACCAATATTTGTCTAAATAATATTGCTAATATTATACCAACCAAACCTAACCCAAACTCACCAATATTTATTTGTATATACTAATATTATACCAACCAAACCTAACCCAAACTCACCAATACTATTTTCGGATATTTTTTTTTTCGAATAATAATTGTTTTCGAAACATTGCATTCGAATAATTGTTTTTGAAGAATTTGCCCGCTATCATTATAAGTACAATCCACAGGCAGTACTTCGGAATGCAGATTTAAGATTCTACTACGATAGGTCCACTATCACCGATAGACAGGTGACGAATAATGGACCCGACATTGTAGTAATGGATAAAAAAGCTAAATCGGTGATGTTAGTTGAAGTTGCAGTTCCAAACAATAACATTTTTTTGGATAAGTATAATGAAAAAAGAAGTAGGACAGATGTGGCATGCAGAAAAAGTGGAGATGGTATCGATCATCGTATCATCAACTGGACTCATTTTCAGAAATCCAGAAGACAGTCTTAAGAAACTTGGTTTTCACAAAAATACTTCCATCAACTCGCAAAAGGCAGTAATTTTAAATACATGTCACACTGTGCGAGAATTTTTAAATATGTAAGTTTTGAGGCTAATCCCATCTGCGTTTACGCTAGGGATGGTAAATATTACCAGCAATTGCTTAATAAGTGCATAGGTCTTTTGATAATAATAATAAATGTTCATGTATATAAAAAATAAGTACATAATATACAAAACACTATAAATTAATATTTTTTATATTGTTAAATTTATTGTATTAACCCTTACTTTTTGGAAGTCCATCTTATTAAGAATAATAAAAAACTATTCCTTTAAACGTAACTTCCAAGTTTATTTGAAAAAATTAGGTTTTAAACTACAATGACGGCTTCTTAGCGAAACGGCCGTCATTGTAATTTAAGGCCGGGCATTGGCAGTGTATTTAATATAGGCAAACACGACGTCCTTTCAAAGAGCTTTTAGCAAAAACTATAAGGCAATGAAAATTGAAAAAAATCAGTAGTATACTAGATATACAAAGTTATTCAATAAAGAATTTTGAAGCTTGAGAGTACAAGGAATCATCCAGAAAAAATTCCCGAAATACGTCTATTTTTACATTTCATAAAATGATTAATATCTCACTTAAACGTGATGTGATTTTTAAAATATTTCTTCTTTGAATAGATGATATATCTACTCATAAGTCAGTGTTTTTAAAAATTACAATAAATTCGTTTTTTTCCTTAAAAGCTCTTTGAAAGTAATTTTTAAGAAATCAGAAATGGTGCCATTTTTTTACGAATTTAGGCAACTCTTTTGTCACATATAAAAAGGAATCTTAAAAATTATTTCCAAATTAGTGTGAGCATTGTCTAATTGAGGGCGTTGTGATAAAACATCTATTAAATCTTATTTATCAGGTCCGCATTAGGAATTTAGCAAATCTTTATTTAATTTAATATATTAATACTAATATACAGCGTGTCCACGGATGGGGTATCCTATAGGTGAAAAATGTTTAAATGCCTATTAGTTTTAGTGAAAAATGTCATTCTTGATAAAAAGTTTTGCTTGTTCTGAAACACCGTAGAAGATAGATTTTATAATAACGAACAGAAAGACACTTGTGCCAGAGATCCATTTCATTCTAACAAAGTAAAGTACCTGCGATTTTTTCTAGTCAAATTTTAATCCTCTATAAGTATTTTTACCATGGTCCAAAGATATTCTAACAAGTCTGGTAACTCTTTTGATGTAGTAAAATTTGTGGCTTTTTTTGTGAGCGGCCGTAAATCATCGGTACAATAGCAAAAATACGTTATACGAGGGTCAATGGGGTATGTTTATTCGAAAGTGTGTCTACGAGGGTTAAGCGTGGGGTGTTTTGATCACATTCATTATTTATATTTTTGTATTATCTTTTATTGCGATTATTACATATAATATTCTAATAACAACAATGAAGAAACTTTTCGTTGTAATAACTAACATTAATTACCTGATTGCTTAAATTGGGACAGGTAAAAGGGTAAAATACTTAAAAAGGGAATTCAGAGAAAAGACTCAATGTTTAAGGCTCTTTATTTGCTTATGTTGAAATATGTTGATTTCATGTACAATAGTTTATCTCTGTTAAAATATTATATTATTTATAGTTAAGATTATTTTGATTGAAAAAGTGAAAGTTTCCATTTATTTTAACATTTGGTAAACATGTTGCAAACCTTGTAAGGGTTTATCTTTGTAGTAAGAATAAGGGTACTCGAACACAGTAATAAAACTCAGGTAGACTTGCTTACTCTATTCTAAAATAAAGTAACAATTTTCGTGCAATAAAATCTTCAATTATTTCATAAAAACCAATTATATCGACATCCATAATCTCAAACTCTTACTATTATCATTGTTTTCAATTATTACATATTTTGCAAAATTTTATATTTCGGATGTTCTTTATTTAAAGGTTGATCTTTTATTTGTCGGTTTACAAATTTGATTGTATAGTAGATTCGAACTCTTGTAAACAATGAAAGTAAATAATCTTTATTGTCGTATGGGAGGGAAAATTCTGCATTGGAAAAATCTTTAAAAAATATGTTTCCTATACCATCCTGTATATAATAATTATTAAAATTCAAAACAAACATATTCTCTGATCTGATTCTCTGAAAAATTATTGGGAGGTACTGTTAAGCCATCAAAAATATTTTTACTGTGACTGTAAGCTTTGAGTTCACAAAATGAAGTAGAATTGTCTATTTCGGATGATGAACAATATTGTAAACAAGTTTGACATGAATGTTACAGAGACATCTACGTAAAAAATATCCACCAACATAAACCAATGCATTTCCTTTCTCTGATATCTAGTTCCTATAATCCGTTGATCAATTTTTATAATAGGAGAAATATTTTCGTTTTTTCCTGAAAACTTTCAATAGTTTTCAATGACTTTCCATGTTATATTAAGCAAAATATCGCCACTATCGTCCATAGAATATATCTTAGAATATCTTTGAACGATGTTTTTACTAGTGGAGTTTTACTGGAGTCCTTTACTAGATTTTTGGATTAATAAGTAAAAAAAACATAAAAAGGTCGAATATTAGTTCTTAGTGGATCTATTAATCGTGTAATTTTTTTAATCCATTTAAAAGGTAAAACTTTGTTCCTTTTAATTTTTTAAAATGAACTGGTAGTTACTGCTGCTACACATTTATTTTAAGTTTATGCATCATTTTCTTACATTTCTTTACTAAAAAACTTGTTAATCGAATTTTTGACCATTTTAGTTTTTTCAGTTCGTTACTTTGAACTTTTGGAACCTATTTCAGTTTTTTTATGAATATGTATAGGTAATGGTAACCGAATATATTTAAACACCTAAGATTTTTAAAATAATCCGCTCAACTGCTTTTTGGTAAATTTTAATTTTTGTTTTCTTCTTCTTTCATTTTTAAAGAGCTTTTCAAAATATTTTTAATGACCATCCGGTATGTAGTATAAATATTTTCCTTCGCTGTTCGGTCCTTACCTACTCGTTATTGCTTAGTTAAGATAAACAAATGATAACATTTTACACTTGAAAAAACTTGAATGATTGCCTTTTTAAAAATAATACCCCAATAAATATTCTATTTATAATTTTGATTTGAGAAAAAAAACATATATAAATAAAAATATTGTGTAAAATCTATAAATTAATATCGTTTAATGTAAATACAAATAGCCAATTCATATTTAACAAAATCAAACATGTTTGTTTTAAAATTAATCCAGCCCTGAAATTTCTAAAGGAAACTGATATACTCCAAGAATGAATGTAATATTATTTCGTTTATCGCGTAGGGTCATTGCAAGAGGCAGCACCTCTCGGGTACACTTATTCGCTCTCTTTTTAGGGACGTTTTCTCACTCCCAATGCCCAGCCTTAAAACCTAATTTTTTTTAAGTAAACTTGGAAGTTACGTTCAAACGAAGAATTTTTTATTATTCTTAATTTTATATTGTTTTTAATGGAGGGAATAGTTATTTAAAATTTCTTATTCACAATTAGTCCAACATGCATATTATTTGTTAAAAATATACTACTAACAAGGGTAATATAGTAAACCATTTTTAAAGAATTTAATTTAAAGCAAATCCTTGTGGGTAAATTAATTAAATTCCATCGATTAAAACCAGGTGTGATGCAGAATCCTGACATATTTTTACTGCGCTTTAAAGGTGAAAGTTCGAATGATGGGAACGTTGCGAGTTCGGTTCACAATGGAAGCTGGTGTTGTCTAGACTTAAAGTTTGCGGTTTATGTTTACAACGGGGTTATGAGAGGATTTAGCTACACAAAAGCTGTGGTCATTTGTTGGAGCTTCGGATATTCATGTTGGTGGAAAGCGTTAATCGTGATGCGCACATTTTACATAATTAAGCTCGGAAATAATTTTCCTGTTTGTTTCTTAGAGATATTAAATATTCTATTATTATTGTTCCAAATAAAATACAAAGAGCACGTAAAAATTTAAAGTTGAAAAAGAGTAATAAACGGCCATATATATAATTATATTAATTTAATAAAAAATTGGTCTTTTAATTACTTAAGAAAAATAATGACCTGAAAAGTTTGCAGACATAATGATGGAAAAATGTTACTACCCAAACGATCCAAATGGTTTGAATAATATTATGTTTGGCGATGAGGCAATTTTTTTCAATTGCCTTTTAATTTAAAAATTTCATTATTTAATACTTTCAGACAATAATACCAATATTTGACTACAACAGGATGGAGCTCCACCTCACTATACGCGTGAGGTAAGGCAATACCTAAATAATGTGTATTCTAGAAGATGGATTGGACGGCGTGGTTTTATCGAATGGCCCCCACCACTCGATATGAATCCTCTAGACTATTTCCTGAGGAGACACTTAAAAAACACTGTTTGTAAGACAAAACCTGCCAATATTCAGGAATTAAAAGACAGGATTACCGTAGAGATAAGACGAATTAAACAGTCACGCATGTTGTTGTAACATGTCTATCGCCATGCTACCTTTCCTTAAGTCACCGTCCCCCCGAACTCTAAAATCAATTCCGACCCAATGTATTATTAGACACAACCGTACCACTGTCAAACTTACCCCCCACAACAGAACGTACAAAACCCTTGCAAACGAACGAACGTAACCGGAAGCCCCTGTCAGCACCCTTATAAATTAACAAAACGCCACGCTTCGTTCTCTTTTCGATCAAACCACCACTAGAGACCAGTCGTTCACGAGATTCAGAAAATACATTTATCTGGCTGTATCACAGTAAGTAATTCATTATTTTTTTATTCGTTCCACTTCACAATCATTTTAAACCTTTTAGAAGTATTTGTACATATAATTTCCTTTTATTTCACTATTTTTTTAAGACCAAAATGAACAATTTTTGTATTAAAACCTTAGGGCGTGGCCCCTGTATAAATGTTTTTAGACACTATTTCCAGGTAGAACCATCTAATGAAACTAGTAAATATCAAATTCATTTTATTGCCTATTAAAATATCTTTTTTCTGTTGTAATTTATCCATTTTCAAGTTTATTCAGAGAAACATGCTTTCTAGGTACAATCATACAATGTAACTGTTAAATACAAACGGTATTTTATTGCTTATAAAAATATCATTCTTTTGTTGCAAATTTATCTATTGTTAAAGCTTATTCAGAGTACCTAACACGTTTTTGTAAACATGAAATATATAACTGAGTCTATGTAAAACATAATAAATTAGTATCTTTTCTTTAGAACTCTTTTAGAATTAAAAAGAACCATTTTTTAAATAACTATAACAATCACTTTTTTATTTTTACTTACAAAAAACTAAGTATAACAGCTTATAACTTTTTCATTTGTATAAACAATAAAACTCATTAGTAATTAATCACACAGAGTCGGCTTCACTGCTCTGAATTTCATTAAAACTATAAATTTATTGTTTTTAATTCAGTTTTGTTATTAAGTATGGGACATTAATGTTGGAAAGCTTTTAAGTATAAAGTAACGTTTTGAGGTAAAGCATTTGCCTTCCTTTTTGACCTAAAAGCGAACCAACATCAATATCCACAACATTTTAAATCCTTCTGATCCACTTTACGACTTTTAGGAGGATACAGCCGCTAGGTTACCGCTAGGTTACCGCTACGTTACCTCCAGCATGAAATATAGCCAATAGTTGCAGTCCTTTCTATGGAGAAATCCAGCTAATAGTTGCAGTACTTTCTATGGAGAAATCCAGCTAATAGTTGCAGTCCTTTCTGTGGAAAAATCTAGTCAATAGTTGCAGTCCTTCTTTTGAAGAAATATAGCCCACGTTAGCAGTCCCTTTGATGAAGAACCAATCCTCAGCAACCACTACTACAACTACAACATCGATGGATTAACCGAGCCCACCGGATCACACAAACACTAAAGATAAGTCGAGTCCGTTTACACACTTCCACTTATAATTCCTGTGGCAATTTACAATTTATTATCAATAAACCAATATTCTTTATTCAAAGTTTGATTTATATACCCATGGACTATAAGTCTTAAGGGTGCAGCGTGTTCGGTTGATATTAAATGTAGTTTATTTTCTTGCCATCAAGTTCAGCTTAATTATAAGGTGTTTCTATCTTTTTCACCTTAGTTTTTGTGTATTTTCTGTTGTTTATTCGTAACGCTTAAAAGATAGTGGCGCCCTTAACCCTTATATACCACCAATCCTTTCTATAGTGAGCATTAACTTGGAGTCGAACCACTCCTTGGGAGAGTCTCTTAGCCGGGATCTTTTTTTGGGAGCTAGTAGTGCTGCATTGTTAAATATTTTAGTTTTAAAAATCGAATGTCTTGTTGAATTGAAAGAAACGTACAAAATTTTTAGCATCTACTGTAACAGCCTTTGTTTCATGTTTTTTATAGTTCCTTAGTTGTTTACCACTTAAGAGCGGATCTTCTTTTAACATGATGCAAATATCTAAAGAGTTGTTGCAATATTTCTGCGCAATGATTTGGATAAACTTTTAACTGCACCAGTTTTGTTTAATTTTTTTACTATTGTACTGAGGGTAGGTTTTGTTATGGGATTTTGATCAGGATATAAAATAAAAAACATTGTTATGGCCGATCTCACCGACCTATTTTAAAACAACAGTTAATAAAGACAAGCTTAAATTAAAGCTCTTTTTAAAATGTAAACACGGCTCACCAAGATAGTTAAGCCGCCACTTAATGTAAGACTAGTAAACATTTTGACAATAGAGCGGCAAAGTCTAATCACATACAACAATCCAGTACGTATAAGAAGTAATGTATGTATGTATGTATGTATGAATGAGTTAGGGGTGATGATTACACTGCGACCCATAGGATCTATTGTGTCCCCCCTTACTTGCCATGTTCTGATGTTTTCTCAGATTTATAGCAGCTCTTCGAGTCCTATTTTCCTGAGGAAGTTTAGGACATCGTCGGGCTTCAAATCAGGTAGATCCCCTTCCTCTATTTCATGTGCTCCTAGGTATCTAGCCCTAGAATTTTGCAAGGCAGGACATTCTGAGAGTATATGTATTGAGGTTTCATCCTCTTCCTCACAGAATCTGCACTTTGCTTCATCTGCTAACCCTAGTTTCTTCATGTGGCTTCTTAACCGGCAATGCCCGGTTAATATTCCCGTTAAAATACGGAGCCTTTTTTTACTGAGGTTGAGGCAGCTAATAGATCTCTTCTGGTCATAGTTCCCCAGTAGTATCTTAGATTGCCTCAGTCCTTCCAGCTGATTCCAGTACTCGGATTTTTCTTTCTCCATTTCCTCCCTTAGTTTTCCTAAAATTACTCTACTGCTGATCCCACAAGATGGTTCTGGTCCCAAATGTGGGGTTTCAGCTCCTTTTTTTGCAAGCTTATCTGCTGTTTCATTCCCATCTATTCCTATGTGTCCCGGGACCCATAGGAGGGTGACAGTGTTCTTCTGGCCTAGTTCATTTAGTTTGCCTAGGCATTCCCAAACCATCTTCGAACTGATTATATTTGAACTCAGCGCTTTGATGGCTGCTTGACTATCCGACATGATCACAATCTCTTGTCTGCGATAGTTTCTTCCAATATTGAATTCCACACATCTTTCGATGGCGCGGACTTCTGCTTGAAAGATGCTCGGGTATGTGCCCAAGCTTTCTGAGTATTTGGCTCTCGGTCCAAAAACTCCTATCCCAGTTCCTTCGTCTAGCTTGGAACCGTCCGTATACCACTTTATGGTATTCTGGTTTAAATTCTGTATGGTGTCTTCATCTCATTCAGATTTATTACTCAACTTTGTGATGAATTTTCTCACAAAGTTGAATTTCTTTGGCATATCATCCTGGGGCATTTCCCAAGTTTGATCAAAGTGAAGTGATCGAGGTTTTTCCCTGATAATTCCTTCATTGATCATTCTATATATTGTTTTCTTCCTTACACTTTCTAGCAGAATGTGCAGTGGGGTCAAGTTTAAAATCACCTCCATTGCAGCAGTGGGGCAAGTTCCCATTGCTCCAGTGATACATGAACAGGCTAGTCTCTGAATTTTCGAGAGGTTTTTCCTCGTCGTATTCAGATTAGCCCTTACGCCCCAAGCCACTGTCCCATATGTGATTAATGGTCTCACTATTGCTGTGTACATCCATTGCAGGATACGTGGGTTACATCCCCAGTTCTTCCCTGCATTGTTCCTGCACACCCTGAGGGCCTTGGTTGCTTTGTGTATTACTTCGTCTTCGTGTTTGTTCCAGAGTAACCTGCTATCTAGGATTAGCCCTAGATATTTTACCTCTGTTTTCCACTCGACGATGTTCTCCCCTATTTTTATGATTTTTAGATTAGGTTTCTTTTTCCTTGTAAAGGCTACTAGTGTGGTTTTGGTGGGGTTGATGCTGAGTCCCACCGAGTCACACCATTGTTCCGCAATGTTCAGTCCTCTTTGAACAATATCACAGAGGACGTTTTCATACATCCCTTTTGCCAGGATAACCATGTCGTCGGAATACCCTTGACATGGTATGCCTTCCCTAGTCAATTGACAGAGCAGACTGTCCACAGTGAGACTCCACATAAGCGGGGATGCAACTCCCCCCTGTGGACAGCCTCTGGTCACATTAATGGAGATAGTGTCTTGTCCTGCCTCCATTTCTGCGATTCTTGTAGATAGCAGTTGCGACATCCAACTGGAAGTCGTTCTATCTACTCCTTTCTCAATCAATGCTCTTTTGACTGCCTCATGTGGCGTATTGTCAAAGGCCCCTTCTATGTCTAGAAAGGCACATACCACGGTCTCTTTTTTGTTCAGTGCGTCTTGGATTTCGTCCGTCAACTGTGTTAAAGCGGTTTCCGTGGACTTTCCCGCTTGGTACGCATGTTGACGAGGGTGCAATGGCACCTGTCCCAAGATTTCTGTTCTAATGTAGTTGTCTACAGCTTTTTCCATCGTTTTTAGAACAAACGATGTGAGGCTGATCGGTCTAAGGGATTTGGGGTGCGTAGGGTCCCGTTTCCCTACTTTTGGGATGAAGGTGATTTTGGCCCTTCTCCACGCTTCTGGTATGTATCCCAGTTCAAGACTGCTCCGACTAATTCGGATCAAGTGTGGAATTATTGCCTCTTGGCCCTGTTGGAGTAGGGCAGGAAATATTCCGTCCGTTCCAGGGGTTTTGAACGGCTGGAAGGTGTTCATAGCCCATCTTAGCCGTTCCTTACTGCATATGTGTTTTGCCATTGCAGTGTCTTCTCTGGTAGGTCTTTTAGTTTTCTCACTTGTTGTTCCCGAATGGACAATTCCTCCGGGAAAGTGAGTTTCTAATAGGAGCAGAGCTCGTTCTTTTTCGCTTTCTGTGAAGCTTCCGTCTGGCTTCCGTAGTGCCATTACAGTGTCTACTTTTCCTTTTGCCAAGACTTTGTGTAGCCTTGCTGCAGAGGGTGTAGCGTCTATTTCTTCGCAGAATTTTCTGAAGCTGTTTCTTTTAGCTTTTCTAATCTCCTTGTTATATGATGTAAGTTTCTCGGTGTAGCTCTGCCAATCTCCATTACGTTTGGCTCTGTTGAAGAGCTGTCGCGTCTCGGATCTTATGTTTGACAGATGACTGTTCCACCATATCGCATCTTTTGCTTTTCTAGTCCTTTGGAGGGGACAACTGGATTCATAGGCATCGAGTATTGCCTCGTTCAGCTCTATGAGATCGTTTTCTAATGCCAGATGATTCCTGGCATTTCTTTTATTCTTGAGATTTGCAAGATTTATGTTCAGGTTAGTGTTGTAATTTTCCCAGTTAGTTTTCCTGGGGTTTCTCCTGAGTGCTGGCTCAGGAGGATTACACTCTAACCTGAACATAATCATTCTATGATCAGAGAGGGATGGTTCGTTCGATACTCTCCAATCTTTCACCCTATCCTGAAGATTCGGTGTACTTAGTGTTATATCTAGTACTTCCTTTCTTGTTCTGGTTACAAACGTAGGTGTATTCCCTATATTGTGTATAACAAGATTCTTATTAAATATAAATTCTAAAATTTTATCCCCTCTTTCGTTGGTGTCTGTGCTTCCCCATATGGTATTGTGACCGTTGGCGTCGCATCCTATGAGAAGCGGCAGCTTCTTCTGTTCACAGTACTCGACTAGACTTTGCAAGAAGTAATGTGTCAGCTTCATTCAAATGTTGTTAAAAGGTTAAGAGCCCAAATCTTATTGGTTTCTTTATTTGACAGTAGGAAGTCCGTTTAAAATATTTTTAATTAAATACTTTTATATTGTCATCAATAAAGTTTATTCTTATTTGCTTGATTTTTATTGTGGTATTTGCAATTCATATTGTTCTCTACATTTTTTTATTCTAATATAAAATTGCTCGGAAAACCATTTTGGACAAAATCCTTCATTGTAATATGAAGAAAATAATAATTTTCATCAAGGTCCATGATATATTCATTCAAATTTTATTTTCTTAATCAAGTTCTAACTAATTTTTGGTTGAGATTTTCTATAAGCCTTCGAAATCGACGGCTTATTAAAAAGTCATTCTTAATTGGTACGGCTACACTTAATTCAGACATGCCTACTGATTTAAGTTAATCTTATATTCTAAGGTTTGTTAGTGCCATTAATATTGAACGAGTTAATTCAATACTAGCCATCTTAATGTACCTATTATTTTAACTTGGGCCGATAAAATAATAAGTTAGCTATAACTCTGAAAGTATGAATTTTAAGTATAGAAAATATCACATGAAAAATATTCAGTATTTTTCATTGTAATATTAAAATAACAAAGTTCATTAGATTTCCAGAAAAACGGAAAAACCGACAACAATGTAAACACTACCACAAGCTCGGCCGTATTACCGAATTGTCAAATATCAACATTTATAAAAATCATGCAAGAAGTTTCCGAGATAACTGAGGTATTCCATGTATAAAACTGCCTCTGTGTATAAGGTTAGTTTGTAGACAAAGCGTGTAAGACATTTATTTTTTTATGTTTATCTCACCCTGTTATTTAAAAAAAAGGGTCTCTTGTTATTTCAAATGTACTAAATTCTATTATGAATATGACCTAACATTTCAAAAATGCATGTTTTGATAAAGAGAACAGCCAATTGCGTGAAATCGATAAAGTATCATATTTCATATCTTTGAGAGGTAGGTAAGACTGAAGTAATGAGAGGGTAAAAGAATATTTCTAAAACTATTCAGAGTTCAGTTCTTTACTGACTACCTAAGACATCAGTTTATACCAAATATAATAAATAGATATATATATACAGTGAAAGTTTTTGTGAATTGTAGTGTCTTGTATAAGTCATTAGGAGTTAAATAGGTGAGTCTATCTCACAGAGTATTTCAATTATGCATTTGACTTGTTATTTGATTTTGAAAGTTATTATTTTACAAACATATAGTTTAATAGTGAGTCTATCTCACAGAGTATTTCAATTATGCATTTGACTTGTTATTTGATTTTGAAAGTTATTATTTTACAAACATATAGTTTAATAGTGAGTCTATCTCACAGAGTATTTCAATTATGCATTTGACTTGTTATTTGATTTTGAAAGTTATTATTTTACAAACATATAGTTGAATAGTGAGTCTATCTCACAGAGTATTTCAATTATGCATTTGACTTGTTATTTGATTTTGAAAGTTATTATTTTACAAACATATAGTTTAATAGTGAGTCTATCTCACAGAGTATTTCAATTATGCATTTGACTTGTTATTTGATTTTGAAAGTTATTATTTTACAAACATATAGTTTAATAGTGAGTCTATCTCACAGAGTATTTCAATTATGCATTTGACTTGTTATTTAATTTTGAAAGTTATTATTTTACAAACATATAGTTTAATAGTGAGTCTATATCACAGAGTATTTCAATTATGCCTTTTACTTGCAGTTTTACTCATAAGCCTATACTGTATTGTGGAGAGTTTGCGCCACTTGCGGTTCGTCCGTTCCTGCTACAGGGTGATTATTAATATCACCCATGTTTCCTTACAACCCCCTCTGTATTGTGGAGAGCTTAAGCCACTTGCAGAGTAACCTTATTCATAAACCTATACTGTATTGTGGAGAGTTTGCGCCACTTGCGGTTCGTCTGTTCCTGCTACAGGGTGATTATTAACATCCTTGTTTCCTTACAACCCCCTCTGTATTGTGGAGAGCTTGAGCCACTTGCAGAGTAACCTTATTCATAAACCTATACTGTATTGTGGAGAGTTTGCGCCACTTGCGGTTCGTCCGTTCCTGCTACAGGGTGATTATTAACATCCTTGTTTCCTTACAACCCCCTCTGTATTGTGGAGAGCTTGAGCCACTTGCAGAGTAACCTTATTTTGCTGTACTGTGGAGAGTTTGAGCCACTTGCAGACTATTATTATTTTACTGTACTGTGGAGAGTTTGAGCCACTTGCAGACTAGTATTATTTTGCTGTACTGTGGAGAGATTGCGCCATTTACAGAAGTTATGTTATTTGTGGAGAGTTTGTGCCACACATTCCTTACATGCACGGGGAGAGTTTGTGCCCCTTGCTAATATACCTATATAATTAGGCATTTAGTTCTGTTTAATTAAAGTTAAAGTATTAAAATGTTATATAACGATTCAACCGCTTTAGACACCTAGTAAATTATTAACACTTGTATTTTTTTGGGGATTTTAATATACTAATCTTTGTTTGAATAAAAGATTTACTATATATAGCAAATTGAATACTCAGACTGTTTTTATATCTAATTTCAGGTACCTACGTCATCTCGGTGTTTCAGCCCATCACGCCCATCTTGACGTGTCAATTAAATCCAGGCATTCAGGATCTTTTTAAATATACAGTCATTTGTTTCGTTTGATAATATTTGTATTTCTTTCAACCTTAGTTTTAATTTGTTCTGATCAAATTCAATAAATCAGTTATATACGAGTATAAAAAAAAACTTTAATTGATTACCAAAATAAACAAATATACCTTTGCAAATCGCTCATGGCCCCCCATACTAATTTATTCCTCTTACAAGCGTTTGTTTATCTTTCGTACCTGAAGAGAATATCGAAACGTGCGTTGTGGTGGTAGTATAAATAGCATCCGTTAGTATATTTAATCGATTTAATTAGAAGAAATTTAAAGAAATATACAAAAATGAAATCAATAAAACAACTATTATCAAGAATTTTAAATAAAAAAATATACCTATAATCAAATCGTCAATGGTGTCGGTAATATGTTTATTATTTAGTTTAACCTCTGTCTAACAAATGGTTACTAACAATAAATATGCTTAAACTATTGACATCGTGTTTAAGTTACATCTATTGTATTCATCGTAAAACCAGTAATATCGTTATACGTTTCATAATATGTTATGAGATACTAAAAATGAAATATGTCTTCTATCTCTAACACGGTATGGTATAAACGTAAAATGTTCAAGACAAATTTAATGCCATATGTTTCAAGTAAACTGAAACGTACGGCACGCTATATTACACAATCATTTATCTAAACCTTCATATTTTACGCACTTTTCAAATAGCTGCTTTCCTTTCACAGTGGAGGGGCGTGTTTGCTTTATTTCGATAAAATAAATTCTCTTTAAATGGAATTTTGTATTTTAACAATTCTTAAATAAATATGATTTGCTTAAAAGACTATCGATGATGAAATATGTACAACTTATTTTATATTCTTTTAACCTATAAACAAATGAAGGGTACAGGGGATAAACTGGCTAAGTCAATTTTTGGCCAAAATGAGTTAACAGCGCCACCTAATAGAAGAAGATGATGTGTTTTTTACCATAAACTAATGTATGTATGTATGTATGTATGTATGAGTTAGGGGTGATAATTACACTGCGACCTATAGGATCTATTGTGTCCCCCCTTACTTGCCATGTTCTGATATTTTCTCAGACCTAAAGCAGCTCCTCGAGTCCTATTTTCCGGAGGAAGTTTAGGACATCGTCGGGCTTCAAATCAGGTAGATACCCTTCCTCTATTTCATGTGCTCCTAGGTATCTAACCCTAGAATTTTGCAAGACAGGGCATTCTGAGAGTATGTGTATTGAGGTTTCATCCTCTTCCTCACAGAATCTGCACTTTGCTTCATCTGCTAACCCTAGTTTCTTCATGTGGCTTCTTAACCGGCAATGCCCGGTTAATATTCCCGTTAGAATTCGGAGCCTTTTTTTACTGAGGTTGAGGCAGCTAAGAGATCTCTTCTGGTCATAGTTCCCCAGTAGTATCTTAGATTGCCTCAGTCCTTCCAGCTGATTCCAGAACTTGGATTTTTCCTTCTCCATTTCTTTCCTTAGTTTTCCTAAGATTACCCTACTGCTGATCCCACAAGATGGTTCTGGTCCCAAAACATTAAACAACAGTTATTAAAAAACATTCAACTCGTAATTTACATTTTTAAAAAAGACTTTGATTAAAAATAAATTTTATTAACTTTATAAGTTAACATTCTTCGACTTGAAATAGAAAATAGGTTTGTTGAATCAAGCAGAATCACTTTATAATCAAAATAATAATTCCAACTGTAATTTTAATGATACAACAGTTAGTATCAAATATAAGAAGTTTGACTTACCTTTATCAAAAATAATCCTAGTGTAAAACAACTTTGTATCACATCACTTGTAAAAAGGGAGTCTAATCAACCAATAAATTGTATAAATTAATCTACGAGTAAATAATAATAAATTCCCACATCGTAAGAGGTTCTGTCTTTAATTTAACCACCGAAGTTCCATCCCACGTGTTACTACAAGAGAAGGTAGGCTACCAGTTCCTTGTTTCGTCAGCGAAGATCTACCCCAGCTACATCTGTACGAGAACGGCAAATACTAATTAAAACAAAGGTACCGTTATTTAATTTGTATTAAGTGTGCGTATTAACTGTTTTAAAGCGATAATAGCTATTTGCCGTTGGAGGACATTTATACGATTTTATTGTAAAGATTTTTGAATTTCATAGAATAATTTTGTTTGAGTATAAATCTGTGGTAAAACCTGTACGACCTAAGATATAATTTTTCGATAAATGATAGTATTTATTTTGAATTAAACAAACGACCGCAGAAGCATTTAATTTTATTTGAGCTAGTCATCATCATACATATTATTTAAGGGGCTAAGAATTATTGTAATAAAAAACTTCAACAATTACATCAAATCAAATAAAAACAAACAATTTATAATATCTTGTCGCAACCAACGTGGGTTTGCGAAAATACCATTTAAATATCAAAAAATTAAAATAAACAAAAAAGAAAACCATAATAACGCAACAACAAAAATGTTTAAATTCATTATAATATATTATATGCTTTATTTATTCTATTTTGTATATGTTCATTCCATCTTAACTGACTATCAAGTAAAATACCAAGGTATTTTACCTCTGAAGAGAAGTTTGTTTGTTTTTAAGGAGTGTGGGAGCTCTAAGGTTCTCTACTCTTCTTTTTTGGTGAAAAGAACCATTTCTGTCTTGTTAGATTAACTGACAGTGAGTTGTTGTTCCACCATGCTTCTGATTTTTAGTGCTTCCTGTATAGAATGACAGAGAGGGCCTACAAATTTGACCTAAAATGACCATGTTATCAGCATAGGCTATTGTGTATAAATTCTGTCTGTTTAAGGATCTGATAAGGCTGTCCAGCACAATGTTCCACAGTAGAGGTGATGTTAGGGACAGCCTGAAACTTATTTAAATTTCTCTATAAGAAAGCAATTTTCCATTTATTAGACCTGAAACATCCTTGTCTGCTACGGAGGATAGGATCTTTGGGAAGGTAGTAACTCCTGAATAATGATACAGCGTTGCCAGCACGAAGACGGAACAAAGAGAGTCGATTGGTATTCTCTGCCATACTTATAGAAACTCTCTTGTGATCATTGTGATTAAACAGGAATGTTGCGTCACCTCTGATAATAGGTCTATGGACAGAATAGTCCTTTTGAGCACCCTAACTTCTCTCCAATTTGGAATATATTGCAGAGCAAGTGTTTAGTATGTGTCGAATTAGTATAAGAGATATTAAAAAGTTAATTGCGGAAATTGAAAAACGATCCTCATGTCTGTTTTTTTCCTTTTGCAAATAGTAAGATAACAATTTGAGTAATTCCATAAAATGATAAGAATTTTTGAGGATGAAATCGGTGTTGACTAAAGTTTGTTTGAAAATAACCTGTCACTCAATATAGGATGAAACTACCATCGAAGTTTAGGTCTCCTTATTTTATTTTTATTTTAATGTAATAAACTAAGACAAAGAACAGCTACACAACTGACTGCCAAAGAATTCATTTTAACAATATTCTAGTAGTCAGTTTTTACTCTGGCTGTACCCAATGTGAAATTTACGTTCGTATATTTCGCACCTAATTAGCATAAAAAACTCGACGTAAATACGCTGGAGGTATATACGTCCGTCTAACCTAAGCCTAACTCCAATAGATGATACTAATTATTTTAAAATAAATGTATCCGGTTTAACTACACCATCCTGTTTTACCCAACCTCCTCCTATCTATGAAAACTGATAGTGTCAAATCGTTTTAATAATGTAGTACTTTATGCTAATCTGCCAGAAAAAAATTATATTTACTTGCACGTATTTTTATTCTAAGTAAAAAGAAATTGATATTTCAGGACTATAAATCATTTAAAATGAACTAAATAATTATTCATATGTCTAAACCATGCCCTAAATGGTTAAAACATTTTCTTTTTAAAATGGTGTTTCATATAACATTTATGAGGAAGTCTTTAAAAAGGAATTTCTGTAGCATTAAAGGTGAAAGGTGAATTTTATCCAACAATGTTTAATGCTTTTTTTATAAATCACCTCACAATGCCGAAAACATAAATTTTAATATATATTACTTTTTATAAATACTACTAGCTTTGCTGTGGAAAAGTGATCGTCAAGAAAAGATTAACCTAAAAAAATAGAATAAAAGAAAAATCAATAACGGAAGAATATGAAAACAACAATAAGAATAATAATAAACTGGTGTTAAATTAGGGTCACCAGAATATAATTTTTACAATATTGTTAGTAGGGTCAAGATACATTAAGTTACTTTTATTTATTATTTGAAAAAGAAAATAATTCAACTTATTGTCTAATTTGGAAAAAAGGCAAAAAAAACAGTCAGTAGAACTTCATATTTACTTAATGACACTATAAATAACTCACTAGAAATAAGTACTTTTGGTAACAAAAAACAAAAAGAATGATTTCTGATTTAATACATAACAAATTTATTCATACCAACTTGGATAAATCTATGAAGATTTATAATCCAATAGCGCCTAGATTTTATGAATTGTCCAAGATTCACAAACCAACCTTTAGTATGAGAACAATTGTTTCATCAGTAGGTGGCTTAAATGGTCCAATTGATTGTATAACAGATACTTTAACTAATTCAATATTAATAATGATTATTATATTAAGAATTCGTTTAGTTCTTTTAGATTAATTAATGATTTTAAACTTCTTAAAAACTAAATAATTGTTAGTTTTGATATTGTTTATTATTAAAAAATTTACCACTACTTAGCATTGAAAAACTTGGGTTGAGATTTCACAGAAATTTTTAAATTATTTTAAAAAACTTATTAAAATCATCTTTGATTCTTACATTTTTATTTTCATTAATGCTTATTTGAGCGGTTTTTCGTTTAAGGGTTCGCGAGACCGAATGTCGGTCTCGAGGTTTAAGTTGTTACTTCTAAGAAAATTCTTCATAGTACCTTAAGCTGAAAATGCCTAAACCTTTGATTATTGAAAACAAGCCTAAAAGGTAACAAGTCTAGGACTTTTATCGCCACACACTTCATTCGACGCTAGTTTTTGTACTGTAATTAGCAGCATAGGTTTACAGGGTAAAATATAAGTATAGTATTTATTCAGTTGCAAATATCATTTATCATCAATCATTTTTGTAACTCTTTTGATAATTAAATTTATTGTACTAACCCTTACTTTTTGGAAGTCCATCTTATTAGGAATAATAAAAACTCTTCGTTTAAACGTAACTTCCAAGTTTAATTGAAAAAATATGTTTTAAATCACAATGACAGCCGTTTCGCTAATAACTAGCATCGTCAGATTGACATATTGAAGTTACTATTTATTTTTGTAGCTAGGTACTTGATGTTGATAAGTAGTTAAGGCTAGACCAAGTAAGGAAGTAATAAGACATAACAATATTAAAGCCTAGATGTTATTGGCCCTAAGGGATTATCCTAGATGTACCTACACTGCTAATTTATTTCTCGCTTCAGTCTTTATAATAAGGTAGGACCTAAGCAAAAACCATATCACTGTTCTTTTTAAATATCAATTTAAAAAAATCATTCAAAAAACTATCATAGCAATGTTAGTTTGTTTTAAACCTCTCAGCAAATTTATTTATTTAGCCTTTTTTTTACTGTTAACGTCCTTCTGAAAAGTGTAGTTCTTTTTAACGGATATGAGGACCGGCATATAAAGAAAGCAATCAAATTTTGGCCGACGTTTCGTCGATTTATTTCTACATCTTCAGGCCTATAAAAGAATGTAGTTGAAACGATACAAAAATACTAATATAAATTTTGCAAAAAGGTAACAAAACAAAATCAAGTTTCAGAAATTACAAAGTCAACAAAGTGACATCATAGTCAAACACACCAAAATTGTTTAAAATATTTTTTTCTTTTTTTTGTTATTAAATAAAAATACATTATAATTAAATTTTGTTAACAGACAATAAAAGAAGAAAGCTCCAAAACTTGTAACGTTAATGAGGTTACATTGTAATCAAACACATACAAATTTTTGTTTAAATATTTTACGAACACGTATTATTATATAGATAAAAATCAGAAAAAAAATAAAATGAGGAAACAATAGTGATAAAGTAAATGGCCCAAAACTCACCAAAAATGTATTTAAGATTTCAGCATAGAAGTAGTAAAATGGTTTACGACCATATCTTAACACTGAGAAGTGGAACGCAACCGTCAATTAATTATAATTAATTATAATGTATTTATATTTAAGAAAAATAAAAAATATTTTAAACAATTTTAGTCTGTTCGACTGTTGAGTTTGTAATTTCTGAAACTTTATTTTGTCCACAGGGGGGAGTTGCATCCCCGCTTATGTGGAGTCTCACTGTGGACAGTCTGCTCTGTCAATTGACTAGGGAAGGCATATCATTTCAAGGGTATTCCGATGACATGGTTATCCTGGTTATGAAAATGTCCTCTGTGATATTGTTCAAAGAGGAATGAACATTGCGAAACAATGGTGTGACTCGGTGGAACTCAGCATCAACCCCACCAAAACCACACTAGTAGCCTTTACAAGGAAAAAGGAATCTGATCTAAAAATCATAAAAATAGGGGAAAACATCATCGAGTGAAAAACAGAGGTAAAATATCTAGGGCTTATCCTAGATAGCAGGTTACTCTGGAATAAACACGAAGACGAAGTAATACACAAAGCAACCAAGGCCCTCATGGTGTGCAGGAACGTTGCAGGGAAGAACTGGGGATGTCACCCACGTATTCTGCAATGGATGTACACAGCAATAGTGAGACCATTAATCACATATGGGGCAGTGGCTTGGGGCGCAAGGGCTAACCTGAGTACGACGAGGAAAAATCTCTCGAAGATTCAGAGACTAGCCTGTTTAAGAAGGAATTATCAGGGAAAACCTCGATCACTTCAATTTGATCAAACTTGGGAAATGCCCCAAGATGATATGCCAAAGAAATTTAACTTTGTGAGAAAATTCATTACAAAGTTGAGTAATAAATCTGAATGGGATGAAGACACCATACAGAATTTAAACCAGAATGCCATAAAGTGGTATACGGACGGTGGAGTAATCTTAGGAAAACTAAGGGAAGAAACGGAGAAGGAAAAATCCAAGTACTGGAATCAGCTGGAAGGACTGAGGCAATCTAAGATACTACTGGGGAACTATGACCAGAAGAGATCTCTTAGCTGCCTCAACCTCAGTAAAAAAAGGCTCCGAATTCTAACGGGAACATTAAACAGACATTGCCGGTTAAGAAGCCACATGAAGAAACTAGGGTTAGCAGATGAAGCAAAGTGCAGATTCTGTGAGGAAGAGAATGAAACCTCAATACACATATTCTCAGAATGCCCTGCCTTGCAGAATTCTAGGGCTAGATACCTAGGAGCACATAAAATAGAAGAAGGGGATCTACCTGATTTGAAGCCCGACGATGTCCTAAACTTCCTCAGGAAAATAGGACTCGAAGAGCTGCTATAAATCTGAGAAAACATCAGAACATGGCAAGTAAGGGGGACACAATAGATCCTATAGGTCGCAGGGTACTTATCACCCCTAATTTATACATACATACATAGAAACAAGACTATTGAATTCCATTTCGTACGATATCTAAATTAGATATTTCAATTATAAATACAGCTCCAAATAAGAAAATTATATGTTGCCATCAATTTATTTTCGCCTCAATGACTGATATAACAATTATACAAAATTACGGATGTTTGAATATAAAGGTGCTGCCAATTATAACAAAGAAATTCCCTGTTTATGGGATTTTCTTTGATTTTCCTCTTTTATAAAATAAAATCTCTTAACGATTATTAAAACAATGTTTTTATTCTTTATTTGAAATTCATATTTTAGTTTTTTATTTTTAATTTGGCTGTGAAGCAAAACTGGAAAAGTTGATTATTATTTTCCATCATTTTCATCAAAAGAGATTAATGACCTTGTAACAACAGGTTATCGATCACCAGCTCTTTCCTTTCAATAGATCCATATTTTGAGATAAAAAAGCAAATATTGATGTTGCGAATATTCGAATATTTTCAATTTTATCTCCAAGCCGATTAAACTCAGGGGAATTGCAAATAGTGGCTAGGTTAATCTTTTTTTACGCATTATTAATAAAAGTTCAGATTTTATTACTTAAATTAAATAACAGTTGCAGATCCCAATGCGTTAAGTATGCAAGATAAAATATACAATAGATGGTGGTTAAGAACAACTAATTTAACATTTGAAATACATGACAGAAGTTCATCATGCTGCATAAGTTAAACCAGGAAAAAACACATAGCCGATAACTTTAAAGAAATATTTGATAATTAAATAAATTAATTAAATTTAAATAAAATAATTGTGATGTTGCCATATTCAAAAAACAATAAGATAAGTCCAGATTTATCAAGTTTAATAATAAATACATTAAACGATTCGATGGATGTCAGTGATGATGACAGAATTATTTGAAAACTGTAATTACAGTTCCTAGAATAATAGACTATTTTTTTATATTACGCAGGTGTAACTTAATACCTTTATTTTTCTTTAATTTTAATTGCGTATTTTGATGTAACATAATATTTTTGTTTTTTAACCTTTATTAAAATATTTGTTATTGTCACGTACTAATTAGTATATAAAGACAGGAATACATTCAGTTAGGATTATGAAGATGATAAAGATTATTAAGATTTTAACTTTAGACTTTTGTACTTACTTCTGTATTGTATAATTTGTAAAGTTTTTTTTTAAGTGTTTAAAGTTTGAATAAACATAATTGGCGCAGTCAGTAGGATCCTGAAAGGAACTTCATCGTGAATAGTCCTTCGGTTCCAATCGTTTGTTCAGTGAACGAATTTCGTCGCTCCACAAGAAGAATCCAGATAAAGAAGAAGGTGCAGAAACCGGAAAGAAATCGAGTACTTTAGACATATTGTAAGTGACAAATTTCTTTTTCCTCTCCTTACCTTTTATTTAGAGATTTGGGAAGATATTGTGTTAAGAATATTATTATTTTGAAAAATTTCGTTTTATTCTATATAAAATAAATAATTATGTTAAATTTTTATGAACGAAGTAGAAAATTTATTAAAACAATTTAGTGAGTTAAACATTGAGGATCTATCAAATTCAATTTTTTCTAAAAATCTAGATTTATTTGACAATTTAAAAATTACTTCAGCTACTAACACTCGTACTATTAATTGGGATCTTTTTAAACTAAAATTAGAAAATATTAAAGCATATGACGGTGATAGTAATACTTTTAATAAATTAATAGGAAAAGCTGAGGCTATGGTTGGTAATAGAATGGAACTTAATACATGGCATAAAAACAAATATGCTTTAAAACAATGTTTTTCAGAAAGAAGAGATTTGGAATGTTTATTACAAAAATTAACGAGAACTAGACCTTTCAACGTAACTTCCAAGTTTATTTTAAAAAAATTAGCTTTTTTATATTATTCTTACTAAGATGGACTTCCAAAAAGTAAGGGTTAATACAGTAAATTTAAACAAACTGTTGTTTATTGTTTAATCTGATGGTTATATCAATTTTTTATTATTTATTTAAAATAAAAATACATATATTTAATATCCCTGCAATCTTATGTTATAAAACCAGTAATTTAGAAACTGTTTATGTTGTTTATGTTGTACAGGCACAATTTTTATTATAACCCTATTAAAATAAATCTCTTGTGGTTAATCTTAGTAACTTAGGTAATCAATTATACAGACCCCTGTAGTTATTTAGTTTCTAAATATTAGGTACTTTGTAGCAGAGCGTGAAAAATGACCTGAAGCTCCCTCAAATTGAAGCTATATATATTTATTCGAATTCTAAGCGGGAGGTTTTCGAGGATATGAAAGTTTTGTTTCAGAAAACTTGAAAAATGTTCGTAAAGTAAATAAGAGTCAACAACTCGCCCATAAACTTTTTGCAAATACCTCATCGGTATCGAGAATATTATAAAATAAAATATTTATTTACATTCCGCCAACAAAATAATATATGTTAAAATGGTTATACTCCTAATATATTATATAATTTACTAAGATATATAATGGATTTGAATTCTTTTATTTAATTTAACGTGTTTTAGCTGCTAAAGCGATTAACATACAAAATAAAACAACAGTAAACAACTAAACGGTTGAATGAAACAAAAATACGTTTTAAATTCAATGACAGCTGTTTCGCTAGAGTTAGCATCGTCAGATTGACATATTGAAGTTTTACTTTGTTTGTAGCTAGATTCCTAATGTTGATTAGGCTAGTCCTTAATTACATTGCAAGGAGTTTTGTACCGCTTTTATTTTAGTGATTTTGCCATGTTCGCAATTTTATTTAATTAATGTTGTCTACATATAGTTGTATGCTTTCTAGCGGCAAATCTGAGGAGCATGCTTGCTTTGTTGCTTCATCTGCGTTCTCATTACCAGTAATTTGCAATGTGTGAGGGTATCCAAACTGTTAATCTACATATCTGTAAGGGAGAGGTTATGGCAGGACTCGTGAATGAGCTGGACTAACAGATTTTTTGATTTTTGCAGACAGAGAATCAGTGCATATTATTACTGTTTTAATAGTTTTTACTGGAGTCTCCTATGCTTTAAATATGTCATATAGTTCTGCTGTGTGTATAAAGCAAGTTGCAGGCAAACGAAATAGTGTTTTTGTATCTTTGTACTTAGGACATCGTCGAGCTTCAAATCAGGTAGATCCCCCTCTTCTATTTCATGTGTTCCTAGGTATCTGGTCCTAGATATGTGAATTGAGGTTTCATCCTCTTCCTCACATAATCTGCACTTTGCTTCTTATGTGGCTTTTTAACCGGCAATGCCCGGTTAGTATTCCCGTTAAAATTCGGAGCCTTTTTTACTGCGTTTGAGCCAGCTAAGAGATCTCTTCTGGTCATAGTTCCCCAGTAGTATCTTAGATTGCCTCAGTCCTTCCAGCTGATTCCAGTACTTGGATTTTTCCATCTCCATTTCTTTCCTTAGTTTTCCTAAGATTAATCTACTGCTGATCCCACAGGATGGTTCTGGTCCCAAGTGTGGGGTTTCAGCTCCTTTTTTTGCCAGCTTGTCTGCTGTTTCGTTCCCCTCTATTTCTATGTGTCCTGGGACCCATAGGAGGGTGACAGTGTTCTTCTGGCCTAGTTCATTTAGTTTGCATAGGCATTCCCAAACCATCTTCGAACTGATTATATTTGGGCTCAGCGCTTTGATGGCTGCTTGACTATCCGACATGATCACAATCGCTTGTCTGCGGTAGTTTCTTCCAATATTGAATTCCACACATCTTTCGATGGCGCAGACTTCTGCTTGAAAGATGCTCGGGTATGTGCCCAAGCTTTCTGAGTATTTGGCTTTCGGTCCAAAAACTCCTATCCCAGTTCCCTCGTCTAGCTTGGAACCGTCCATATACCATTTTATGGTATTCTGGTTTAAATTCTGTATGGTGTCTTCATCCCATTCAGATTAATTACTTAACTTTGTGATCGTGAAGTGAAGTGTTCGAGGTTTTTCCCTGATAATTCCTTCTTTGATCATTCTATATATTGTTTTCTTCCTTACACTTTCTAACAGAATGTGCAGTGGGGTCAAGTTTAAAATCACCTCCATTGCAGCAGTGGGGCAAGTTCCCATTGCTCCAGTGATACATGAACAGGCTAGTCTCTGAATCTTCGAGAGATTTTTCCTCGTCGTACTCAGATTAGCCCTTGCGCCCCAAGCCACTGCCCCATATGTGATTATTGGTCTCACTATTGCTGTGTACATCCATTGCAGAATACGTGGGTTGCATCCCCAGTTCTTTCCTGCAATGTTCCTGCACACCCTGAGGGCCTTGGTTGCTTTGTGTATTACTTCGTCTTCGTGTTTATTCCAGAGTAACCTGCTATCTAGGATTAGCCCTAGATATTTGGCCTCTATTTTCCACTCGACGATGTTCTCCCCTATTTTTATAATTTTTAGATAAGGTTCCTTTTTCCTTGTAAAGGCTGCTGATGCTGAGTCCCACCAAGTCAAACCATTGTTTTGCAATGTTCAGTCCTCTTTGAACAATATCACAGAGGACATTTTCATACTTCCCTTTTGCCAGGATAACCATGTCGTCGGAATACCCTTGACATGGTATGCCTTCCCTGGTCAATTGACTAAGTAGACTGTCCACAGTGAGACTCCACATAAGCGGGGATGCAACTCCCCCCTGTAGACAGCCTCTGATCACATTAATGAAGATAGTGTCTTGTCCTGCCTCCATTTCTGCGATTCTTGTAGATAGCAGTTGCGACATCCAGATGGAAGTCGTTCTATCTACTCCTTTCTCAATCAGTGCCCTTTTGACTGCCTCATGTGGCGTCTTGTTAAAGGCCCCTTCTATGTCTAGAAAGGCACATACCACGGTCTCTTTTTTATTCAAAGCGTCTTGGATTTCGTCAGTCAATTGTGTTAAAGCGGTTTCCGTTGACTTCTCCGCTTGGTACGCATGCTGACGGGGGTGCAATGGCACCTGTTTCAAGATTTCTGTTCTAATGTAGTTGTCTACAGCTTTTTCCATCGTTTTGAGAACAAATGATGTGAGGCTGATCGGTCTAAGTGTCCGGTTCCCTGCTTTTGGGATAAAGGTGATTTTGGCCCTTCTCCACGCTTCTGGTATGTATCCCAGTTCAAGGCTACTCCGACTAATTCGGATGAAGTGTGGAATTATTGCCTCTTGGCCCTGTTGGAGTAGGGCAGGAAATATTCCATCCGTTCCAGGGGTTTTGAACGGTTGGAAGGTGTTCATAGCCCATCTCAGCCGTTCCTCACTGCATATGTGTTTTGCCATTGCAGTGTCTTCCCTGGTAGGTCTTTTAACTTTCTCACTTCTTGACGTCTATTCCCGAACTCGAAGTTTGCTCGAATCGGAACGAGGTCTCTCGTCATGAACTCTGAAACACAAAAGTAATCAATGGTGTTACTTACCAAGATGCATGCTCTGGGTATGTCTACATTACTTACTTTATATATTAGCTTGGCTTCCCTACTTGCGAGTCCTCTCACCTGACCATCACGGACCCATGGTTCCTGGATCAGTACTAATCCCATTTGGTTTCTGATAAACGTCCTTAAATTAACCGTCGATGATTCTTTGGCGTGATGGGCGTTTATTTGAGCGATATTAATTCCCGCCATTTTTTCCCTCCCCCTTACCTTAATATTTGTGAGGTGAGTGCCCTTTCCTCACCTTCCTCACTCCCGACCAGTGTCCTGTTGACTTCTTCTTCCACATCTCCAACCTCCATGGCTGCCTCATTTGATGAGTCTTGCCCATAGAGGTCAGAGATGTGGTAGTCCCCGATACTCTCCGCATTACTGAGCACCTCCGTTCCCATCGACGCCACGGGCACCAGGGTGACTTCTTCGGCTGCAGTGGTCTTTGACCCACTACTGCTCCCTGGAGTTATCCCTTCTCCAATGGCTGTTTTCCTTGTTAAACCGTGGACGGGGATTTTCCCGAACCGGTAGAACAAGGTGTAGCCATTCTTCCTGAGGGTACTGCAGGATAGCTCGTTTATCGCTGCCCTCAGGAGTTGCCCTGCCGCCTCCTCCTTCAGGCTCAGGACCTTTCACCTTTCTGTACTCAAGCCCTCATTTTGGGCTTCTATCAGCTGAAGTAGTTTCTCAGCTGATATTCCTTTGCTCCTGGGAAGGAATGCCGTCACCACATGTGGTTTGGGGATGTCGTCTCCCCCACATGTTGTCAGCCTACCCTCCCATTCCTTCAATCGTGGTACTTTCAACCTAATCCACTCCGCTGATTGTGGTGTTTCACAGTCTACGATTATGTGGCTGGATTATGTGGCTGGAGCTTGTGCTCCCATTCGGCGAACATTTCCTCCACGATTGCCTCCTCCACCAAAGTCTGTTGTTCCGAACTGAGGGTGTTCTCAGGGAACCCTTTGGGAAGGATGGCAACCTTCTCCGACTTCAGAGCCGTTGCATAGCTGCTCTTTTCGGTCGTAGAGGTGGTTTTCTTTCCCACCTCTCCCTTCTTCTTTTTTTTTCTCCTGCGCCGGGCTGAGTAAGTTATTTTTGTCCCCGGAATAGGTAATTTTATTTATGACATACCTTTTTGAAACAACCTGTGGAATGACAATAAAATTATGCTTATCAAAAATAGATATACTAAGTGTCATGGAAAATTTGGATAAAAAATACCCATATACCAAAAAAGCCCTATATTCTATTAAATAGCGTGGAACAGCCAAACGAAATAAATTTAAAAACATATTAATAGGGGAATCTTTAAAAAAATACTAGCACCCGTCGATTAAAATAAAATTAACTGAAGAACCTTATTTATTTGCAGAAATTTGCTACAACACACTTAAAACTTATTTCCCGTTAATCCTTAATTATAAGAAAGTGAAGATAGTAAATAATTATTGCTGCAGCCTTTTTTACTGAAAAAACAAACTATAAATAATTTAGTTTTGCTAACTTTGTTATAAGTTTAAGACTTTGGTTTTACTAACTGATCATCGTTAAAATATTGTAATTAACAGAGCATATTGCATAAAATTACTATTTTATAGAAGATTGGTTTCGAAGATAACTCGCAAATGTAAGTGGAAGTTGCTAATTTATTTCATGACATTTCCAAAATTAACCACATATTTCTCAAGGGAAAACTTAGTAAAGCAGATAAAAAAAGGATCTCCAAATGAAATAAATCTAGTCAAAAAGTAGTTAAAATGTTCGATGTTATTCATTAATTAATGTTTCGAAGAAAATAAAATGCATCCCTATAAAATAATACAATCTTAAGAACTTGTTAAAGTAGATTTTAATAGGAGTTTTTGTGATTAAATTATGGTAATAAATAGCAACGTGGTGCAATTATAACATGTCTTGTTTTATGATCAGTACACATTTACCCTTCACGATCATGCTAACCGTAAAAATTTCCTCTATTGAAAAGGTTCATGTTTGGGCAGGAATAATGGAATATAGGCCCATTTTTCGTTTTTAAACACTTTAAATGGCAGGAATAATCTAGCACTTATGCAAAATTATGTCAACCCAGCTTTAAAAACTTATATCCTGATTTATCAAACCCACAAATCCGATCTAATACGATATGGTTTTAGCAAGATGAAGTACTACTCCAGTATCAAATTAATGCCCGGTTGTATCTCAAATATTTCCAAATCGATGGATATGGAGGCGCGGGTCAATTAGACTTTTTTTATTGGGATATGTCAAAAATATTGTTAATAAAACCAAGCCCGTCAACTCAGATTAAAAAGACGAATAAAGCTTGTGACTAGATCAGTCACGTCTGATGTGTTTAATAAGGTGAAGAAAACATTCTTATACAAGATTTGGATGCCTAGCAAGACGTTCACAGCAAACATTTTAAACTTTTACTACATTAACATTAACATATTTTTTTATATTTAATAACAAATTTTGTGAATGGAAAAGGTTTTTTAGTTAATTAGTTCGTTAGATACTTTTTGCAATAAATTTTAAATCCCTTAATATTTTCGAAACAGTAAAAGTTAGGTACATGGTATATGAAATTGATTGTAGTAACCTTTACTTTGTGGAAGTGCATCTTACTAAGAACATTAAAAATAGAACTTTTTAAACAAAAAACTTCCACTATTTATTAAAAACTTAATGACAGCTGTTTCGCTAAAAACAAGCATCGTCAGATTGACATATTGAATTTACATTTTGTTTGTTTGCAGCTAGGTAGGCACCTAGTGGAAGTTTTGTTTAAAAATTCCTATTTTTAATGTTCTTTAGTACATGATATATGTTTCGAATATTTTAATTAATCTAAAAACTAAATAATATACGGGGTGGTGTATTTGAAGGACCAAAGTTGGTATATGCCATGGACGAACTAAAAGGTATGTAAATATTTCACGTTCTTAAAAATATATGGTAATACAATTTAAAGTTATTTAATTATAGATTAAGAAATCATATCTTTTATTAAAAGACTATGTATTTACAATGCCTAAAAAACTTTTCACTCAATATCGGAGTTTAGTTTTTGGACCATAACGCTTTCAATTTAAAAAAAAAATTGTAAAGGTAATTAAAATAGCTACAACTGTTTTTATTATGATATGTAGTTTAAAACCCTTTATTTCGAAATGCTGGAGGGTTAAAGTGCTTGAGAGATTTTTTGTCAAAAAATACTACTTGTTTATTATAACATTCTTTTACGTATTTTTCGTTATTTTTGAAATATTATGAAGAAAAGGTAATATTTTTTAAAATTTCAAATTTTTTTCTAAAAATTGTGTTTTTTTACATTCCAAAGCAGAAAAATGACTGGAATCCAATAAAGTATTTATAAAAAAGTTAATTCTGGATAAAATACTACTAATTTTAATTTTGGTGGAAATGACACTTATGAAACATCGATTAAAAAATAATTAATGTCCTCTTTTTTTCATTGCAACTCAATCACGTGCGAAAGACTTTTACCCTGCTCATTTTAAAGGTTATTTCAAGCACAATAAAAAATGCATTCGTTGTACGCTAGATCAAATGTCAGACCAAAAAAAACTGCTTTTATCTTTAATGTCTCACTTGCATTCAATAAAACATCATTTTGTTTATTCTTTTACCTGCTGCAATTTTCATTATTATGAAATTATTATTAAACTGCATATTTTTTTATATATTTACAAAAAAAATTGAAAAACAGAATAATTCTTAGTTTTCGATCGCCAATAACTTGAAAATTTTGGGTAGAACAACTTTTGTTTACAATTGAATCTTTTATCGATCTCCAAGGTAATTTTGATCAAAAAAATGTCTACTAACGAGAAGGGGTGGCATCCACCCCCAGGATTAGAGCGGGAAAAGCGGTAGTAGATCATAAGTTAGAGCGTTCGTCTTGTAAACAACGAGACATGAATTCGAATCCCACGTACGACAAAATATATTAGAACTGCAGTGGGTCAGAGATTAGAGCGCCCGCATTGTAAGTGATGGGAAGTGGGCTCGATTTCCACGCAGGATATCTTCACAAGATTAAAAAAAGAGAGACAGGAGTGTGTGAAAGGTGCGAAATGGAGGATGATGTAGGACACGTGTTTAGATGCTGGAGGAATGAAGAAATGCTGAAGAACTTGGTGAAAAGACTCAGGGAGGCGGTGTATTGGGAAAATATGGTGCAGATAATGTTAAGAGAGGAGGGGAAATGGATGAAGGTGAGTAAGGCAGTGGAGAGTATAGTTAGAAGAAGAGAATGTTTATAAAAGGTAGAGTAAATGGAGAGTTTGTTTTGAGGTGGTTTTGGTTGGTAGTGTCATCCTAGCGGTGATGAGTCCAACACTGTTTGGGTCCTGAGTAGGATCCGTTCGAAGATGAGTTTTTCCATCTCGGCTCGAAAAAACAGCGGAGGTCGGGTCAACATCACTTTTGAAGTGAAGGGTAAGATAAGCCTAATTTCAAAATTTTATTTAAATCGGTTAACAGTAAAATTTTTCGGAGGGATAAAGTTTCAATGAATGTACTATAAGTAAATCAAGGAAAATGTTAACACACTATTAAATATATTTTTGTCCCATTTCATAGTGAAAACAAAGGAAACAAAGGCAGATAGATTTATGTTCAATTATTTTAAAAGCAATATCTCAGTCACGAAAAATTTGAATCTACCTACTTTGATGCACATAGTAAACTTATAAATATTATAAAATGCATGAACAAGTACGTTCAAAGTCGAAAATCCTATTTACTAACTAATGCATGAATTTGAAATCTTCATTTAATTTTTAATCATGTATTAGATTAAGCCTTAATATTTGCTCATTATAAATTAGTTAATATTAATACGATTTGAACGCTAAAGCGGTATTTTAAATACGGTTGGTATATTTGTATATTAAGAGTAACATGAAGTTTATTCTTTTATTTAGAGTGGCTGCTTATTTTGAAACGAATTTGTTTAGCATTGTTAAATAATTTCTAATTTATTTCAAACATGCAGGGTAAGTTTGAAAGATCAACATAGATTTGATTTTAGTAATAAGATGTGATAAAAAAACTCAATTCAATAAAAACTTATTATATTTTTCAGCAGACATATGATGTGAAAATGGCAAAATCACAAGTGTTAAAAACTGAAAATAGAACAATATTTATACTTGTACACCGTAAGGTAAATAAACCGTTTGCTAGAGAAAAAACAACTACTTCCTGGGCTATATATCCTACCGGACATTGGATTACATTTCAATAGAAAACGTAAATGCGTCGGCCAAGTCGACACAAGACCATCTTTATCATTTTGCAAATGAAAGGAAAAAACTACCAGTAGACTGTTAGCACATACCCTGAGATCACTTTGAATATTGGAACATTATAGCTAACTTTGAATTGAGATATTACGAACGCTAGTTGAAAAATTGTTTTATCTCTTGAAATATAGGATTAATCTTTACAGTTTCTTGCGTTTTAACGTGTAATCGGCTTATTTAAAATTTCATGTTAGTTCCCTATTATTTCAGAGAGAAATGTGAATATTTAAGGAACATAAACTGTAAAATATACATTCCTCTTCCATCCATTCAAAAATTGTTTTTCCAAATCCTCTTATTATTATGGAAATATGTTTTAGGCAAAGTAATAAATCTAATTCTTAATAATTTGTTCTGGAATTTTAATTACTGTTAATAAGCAGTTTTGTTTTGAAGATAATAACGGTTTATGTTATTAAACCAGGGAAAACATTTATTTGCATGAAGAGAACTTACACGAGAAGGTTTGGAAATTTAAAATAAATCAAAAAATTACTTGATAAAATATTTTTAATTAATACGGTTGGCTCTAGCAAATAATATTCTTGTAATACATTTACAGAAAATATTCTTATAAATATACAATAACCAAAGTTTTTTATTTCTTTTTATTTTGAAGGAAAGCGTGGACAAAAGTTAAAGTTTTTTAAATGAGAATAACACTTGCATCAAAGTTCGACAACTATTAATTATTTTTTTATTGTACTAACCCTTACTACGTGAAAGTCCATCTTATTAAGAACAGTAAAAAACTAAAAGGTTGAATTAAACTATTTATTCGTAATAAATGAAATGCAATGACGGCCGTTTCGCTATAGAATTAGCATCATAGATTGACATATTGAAGTTACATTTTGTTTGTTTGTAGCTAGGTACCTGATGATTAGGTAGTATTAAGGCTAGAACAAGTAGGTATGGAAGTAATAAGATATAACAATATTAAAGCCTAGATGCTATTAGCCCTAAGGGATTATCCTAGATGTATTTCCCTCTAA
Organism: Ophraella communa; assembly: GCA_035357415.1. Classification (NCBI taxonomy): domain Eukaryota; kingdom Metazoa; phylum Arthropoda; class Insecta; order Coleoptera; family Chrysomelidae; genus Ophraella; species Ophraella communa. The sequence goes on along the minus strand of CM068992.1, from coordinate 28,754,200 downwards.
GATCAGTATAACTGTGCAATTGTATAGAAAAACAGGAAAAAACTATATCATGCTGATCTTTACAATAACTTAATATATTTGTGTTACAATTACGTCTTATCTATGTTTAAAATGAAGACTCAATCAAAGTAAACAGTTTAATAGTGGTGAACTTCCAAGATTTATTTGTTCATTAACAACTTTACATTGTGGATCTGCTAGATGTCTTTTTATTTAAAGTTCTTCGAGGAAATCTAAATTTTGTTTTTTATCACAAATATGTAATATTTAAATGTCATTGGTGTGTATAAGTGAGTGTGGATATTCAAGAACGTGTTTTGCATAGTTTAACTCTGGTTGTTGTAATCTATATGCTCTTAAGTGTTCATTGAATCTTATTTCAAAATTTCTTTGTGCTTATACAGCATTACATTTTGGACAATTAATTTTGTAAATACCAGATTTTTTAGGTAATTTTGTTTTTACATTTAACAATTTTGTACGAACATTATTGTGTGATTTGAATGAAATTAATGCAGATGTTGCCGAAGATATTATTTTTGAAATTGTATTAGAAATATTTCCACAATATGTAATAATTTTTTAACTTTTAATTTCTTTAGTTTGTGGAGGGAATATTAGTTGTAGTGACATTTTCTGTTCTTTCTTATTAATTAATTTATTTATCAAATGTATTGGATAGTCATTAGATGTGGCTTTTTGTTTTATAATCTTAATTTCTTTATTAAAATTATTTTTGTTCGTTGGAATTGAAGATGCTCTAGAAAATTTATTGAATTATTTTCTTCAACTTCTAAGGTGAAATTAATTTTAGGATGTAAGTTATTAATATAATTAAAAAATATATCTTATAGTCGTTCGCTACCTACAAAACCTGCTAACACATCATAAACATATCTATACCAAGATACAATATTGTTCTTATAACTAGAATTAAAAATCTTTAATTCAAAAACAATATTGTATTTTGGTATAGATATGTTGATGATGTGGTAGCAGGTTTTGTAGGTAGCGAACGACAATTAGATATATTTTTTAATTATATATATAGGACCATACATAATACTCTGAAAAGGTTAATGTTTAGACAGGGATTCTTGAAAACCAAATTATTGGTCCCTTTTTCGTTGAGGGGAATTTGAATTACCATAATTATTTAGCACTACTACCCTGAGTGGACTCCTCTTGTCTAGCTGCTCGTGGGATCTATACGGATCAGTCAACAAAAAAAATTAAGATAATGAGGGTGCTGATTCTCAGGAGGTAGAGGATAAACTGAGCTCTCCGATGAAAAAACCAGAGGGGAAAAAAGAGTCTTAAGAGCTGCTGAATATGAGCAGACAGGACCTACGAATGAGTGCGGACTGCAAATTCTGTTAGGTTGAGAATGAAACGGTGTAACTGCCAAGAATTCAAGAGAATAAGGATCAGTAAATTTGGTGTACGTCAACTCGAGCCCAAGGACTTCATGGAAGTGTCGCCAACAACCCTGATGAGCTTCATGAGAGGCATAGGGCTGATAGAACGATTATAATCCAGGGGTGTTTACAAAACTAAAGAAATAACGCCTGATATGTTAATCATCGTAAGAAGAAATTTTCATGTAAGAGTAGGATGTTGCCTTAAAGTTCGCGGTGATTATTTTAAAAACCTTTTTTAGTGCCATTCATAGTTCTTACGTTATAAACAATTAAATATTACATGTACATTAAATATACATTTAAACACATTATCATTTTTAATAAAGAATTAAGAGATCTTTCAAACAATATATCTCAAGCTCCCTTAAAAAATTGGGGGTTGTAACAGTCACTCAAAGGGGGTTATAGGTATAGGTTAAAGAATGTAAATTTATAATTAAAATTCGACCTGTTTCGGGATTTTTTATATATATGTACAGTAACCGAAATAATGAATTTATTTCATTTGGTTTTGTCACACTGTATGTACCTATTCCCATATAGAAAGTTACAAAGCAACAAATAAAAAATTCCTTTTTCTTTTCTAAGGGTATATCTGACGGATTCTACAACGTTTAACATTGTTAAACTAAGCAATTAAATTTAATTGTTTTTGCTTAACTAATTTAAATGTTGATTTATTTGAGATCTCATTTACATGAAAATTCTTTTGTATTTTAAATAGACAACTTGAAGTTGCCTATTAAGAATTTGTTTTCTGCTTACAAATGGCATCTTTCCCTTAATCTCATTAACCAGCTTTATCTGTTTTTTTGCTTTGTTCTACCAATTTATGTGTCTCTGTATTTTGTAATTAACCATGGTAATTTTCTACTTTGTTGCCTTTTATTTTTTTTTCGATAAATTAAAAAATAAGGAGAAACGGGTAACGTATTTAAGAAATGTTAAATATTGTCAGTTTTAATATTTAAACATTATATTTTAAAATATTAAAAAACTTGAAAATTAAAAACCTTTGCAACAACGGTTTACTAAGAAAAATAACTTTAATTAAGAAAGCAATTTTTTAAATAAATATTGGAAGTTTTGGTAAAACGAAGAGTTTTTCATTATTCTTATTTGATGTTGATTAAGTAGTAACTAAATTGAAGTAATGACATACAAATATTATGCCTAGATATTATTAGCCCTAAGGGATTATCTTGAATATATTTCCATCTAAGATTGGTATAACTATGCAATTTTATAGAAAAACTAGTAAAAGTTATATTATGCGGATCCTTACAGTAACTTAATGTATTTTTGAATATCCTTGAAATAAAACGTCACCTAGCAATTTAAAGTTGTTAATGAGCAGATAAATCTTGGAAAATCGCCACCATAAGTGCGATGTCACAATATACTTTTTTAACCTAACCTAACCTAACCTAACCTAACCCTAACCTAACCTAACCTAACCTAACCTAACCTAACCTAACCTAACCTAACCTAACCTAACCTAACCTAACCTAACCTAACCTAACCTAACCTAACCTAACCTAACCTAACCATAATATTAAAATTTGTCAAAATCTATAATTATAAACTATTTAAGAGATAGGAAATATGGTAATTAAAATTAAGTAATTTATAAAATCCATTATCGTAACAATTAGTAAGAAAAACTCATCGTTTATTTAGAACTAACAAGTGATTACGTCAACAGTAAACTTATTATCTTACACAAGTGTCATGGCGATAACTCTTTTTGTAACATGTTGAATTCAAGTTTTGCCTAAAGAAAAAGTTTAACCTTAAGTAAGTGTTTGCGATAACTTCATAATTATAAAATTTATTATGACCCTATATATCTAATATAGTGGATTTGATTTACTGAAACATTTTGTGCAGTACATAACTGCAAAACCTATTAAGTAACTTATAATATTAGGTATAAGAAACATCTATTACAAAATCGTAGTAATTATAATAATAATTAAATTAATACAAAGCCACAAAGATTCTCAATAGCTTACGTATCCTTACTAAATTGATGTTAACAGTAGATAAGTATAAATACATTAATAGCTAGCAGTTTATACAAAGAGTAATTATTATGTACTGCTATAAATTTTCTTTCTTTACATATATTTCCGCTGCTGTAGATTTATTGTCCTTTTGTTTTATAATTGTACAAATGCAAAATCTTCCGTTTATTACGATCATTTGGAACTTATATTGTCAGAAGATAAATGCTCTTAGGATGCCTTAAGCGAGAATGATAAATGAACTTTTGGTAAACTTTAAAAAAATTCAAATGTGGTTTTGTGGATATTGAATATTGAAAAATGATTTTATCATTATTCGTTCTATATTGTGACCCTGCGTTCCAATGATAAACAAAACAAAACCAATAAAATGTTCCATATTGAAATAATTCCAACTGAAAGCGTTTTAAAGAAAATCTACGAGCTACGTGTCTTTAATTTAACATAATCTTTTACCCAGAAAGGGAAGAGTAAGGGATAATATTTATTTAAAGAATTCATCCACCTCTGAAATGTGCTTAGTATTCAAATTAAAAAAAAAACTGTTTGTGAAGATCACAATGTTGTATTGTCCAAATCGTAGGACCGAGTAAATTTGTTACCTACTACTAGTTTAGGTAAGATAATCAGGCTATAAAAAATAGAAATCGTTTATTACTTTTAAACGTGGATTTATCGAGTTCATGATCCGTGAGCTTGCCAATTTAATAGTTACTCGAATAATAACTATAACGCCACTTTTAATAGAATAAATAAGACTATAGAACTAAAGACACCATGCTATGTGCATTTTGGGCACATCCATTCAAGAATATACAAATGAAAATAGAGAAAACATTTAAAGAAAAGCTACCAGAATACCTTTCGGATGAAAAAGACTGTCCTATAACGAAAGACTTACAATGGCCAATTTAACCTCTTTTAAATCTAGACTACTCTCTTGTGACTTAATAGTGTCCTTTCTTATTTTAAAATACAAATTTAGCAATCTAAACCATATTATCATACTAAACGCTTAAACTCGTCTTAGAGGTCATCCGTTTAAACTGAAGAAGGAAAATGTACCTAGTAGTCAAATCAAGAGGCCATTTTTTGTCTAACCGAATTTTCCATACATGAAATAACTTACAAGACATTTCGTCAACTTGTTCAAGAATAAACTGTGAAATACTGTTTTATTTAATTGATATTTTTTTGCTCCGGCATTATTTGTTAGTTTTTATTTCTTTTTGTTTTCAGTTGTAGAACATGCTCATTTATTTATTTTTTTTGCGCATAACACGAGCTTGTCTTCTCTGCCCTTATTTAATTGTAATAATAATAATAATAATCCAACAAACAATGGGCACTGTCAAAGTTATCAACTAAAAAAATTTTTTTTAATGCATAATATAGTATACAACTTCAGAGTTTACAGTTCAAGCCAAAAATCATTGTTCCCATAGAAGAAACATATTGCCAAAAGAGGCAGCAATTTAATAGCAAGTTGTTTGTTACGACTTTGCTTAAAGAAAAAAAGTCTAAGCTTGAACATTAAATAATTTGGTCACGTGCTGCAAACTTTAGCATTTAAAGTTTTTTTAGCATTCGGGAGTCGTCCATACGTTGAATATGCCCATTGAATTATCCGTGCTTTGATAAAATGAACAATGTATTGATTTTACAGGATGTCGTTTATTTCTGAGTTGTACAAGATTCTTCATTCGTCCTCTACTTTAACTCCTCCGTATATTTTTCTAACGAGAAGCTTTTAGTAGACTTGTGTCTAGAAAATCCACTTAATATAGGAGGAACACTGATCGAGCTCAAAGAGATACATAAAGTTACATGGATCAAAAAACACAAAATCAAATCGGTCCAAAATAAAATAAGCTTAATGAAGCATGCCATTCACATAAAATAATCTTGAAATATTAACTAAAGATTAAAGAAAATCCTGTGTTAATCTTCAATAGTGTCCACATTCTTCCAATAAGACAATAACTACAAAAAAGGAGTAATTTAGAACCAGACATAACAAATTCACAAGAAAATATTATCAAAGACTTAGTAAAATGAATAATTAAGTATTACATAAGAATTAAATACAATTAATAATAAGTTAAACTTATATTTAGTAGAGAATTTCATAGTATAAGTGTAATTTTAGTTCCAAACATTAGATAGACAGTAGTTTTCCGTTCTAAGTATTTGAAAAGTTCAGAAAAACAATATATATGAGATGAGCTTTGAATTAAAAACTATGTTATCAGTTATATTATATTTAAAATTAAGAAAATCTGAACTTTACGACGTAAAAGACAATAAATTTGTATAATTAATATTTTTTTATAAAAATTTGAATATGTGTCAAAAAGTTTAATTATGTATTTGAAGGTACAAAACTTGATGCACATGTATAATGGATAATACTAAACCATATTATTTAATTAAAATTGTTAAATTAATAATATTTCCTCATAATTTAGTTTAAATTTTTCACCTGTAGAAGCAACAGGTCAAAAATGTTGTCAATTCAAACGACAATTTAGATGAAAGAAAATAAGTCTGGCTCAACAAATTTGATATGTGTTTGTTAAATAACCAAATTTTAGCTAATATGCCTAATTTTGCATAATAGTAAAGAACAATTAAGAAAGACTCATTTTAAGTTATGACAGTTTATCATTAGAGATATAAATTAATTAAACAATTGAATGTATTTTGAAACAAAAAAACTTGTGCAAATGTATCGAAATATATCATGCCAAATAATACTCGAAGGTTGCCTTAGAAAAGAAATCCCCCTAGAAAAAAGGGTAAAACCCCTACTGTTTAACTGGAATACGTACTAAAAAAACCCATCAAACTACATCATGGGAAATCCTGGGACTACCTTCAAAATAAAAAAATCGCCGACTTAAAGTATACAGATGCAATAAACCTGATGAAAGTATACAAGAAATGTGAAATATAGAAGAAGCTGGAAAAATATACCTCCAGCTCAATATACAGAAAAGAAAAATTAGAATTGGTTTGAACACACATAAAAAATTAGATAGAGAAGGGGAGAAAATTGAACAAGTAGAGGAATTCCATTATTTGGGATGCAAAATAGATAAAAAGGGAGGAGCAGAAGCAGATGTAAATTAAAAAATAAATAAAGCAGAACAAACATTTGGTATGTTAAAGAACATTTGGAAATCAACTTAATAAGGCTAAGAACCAAAATTGAAATATTCAAATCCAATGTTAAAAGCGTATAGTTGAAAGTCAACATCTTCAATGAAAAGCTGCCATCATGGCTCACTTGATTGTCAGCTTTATATTCAAAAAATTCAGCTTGCTGTCATATAAGCATCGAATTTCAAAACTTTAAAGCCATCATTGACGGAACCTTATGATATAGTTAAACGAGATACTAGTAAAATGAAATGAAACATGGATGTTGATAAAAAAATAATTTTACGCAGTCTGTAAACTGACTAGAGTATTTCAATATTTAAGTTTTTTTTTTATTTAAATAGGAAATAAAAGTAATTATTAATTTAACAACACTTATTTACTATATTTATAACACCTTATTGCATCATATTGTGTAACCAAAATAACTAAATTGTTCATTGTTTAATTAAAGTTTATAACTGCAGTCTTCATATTAGAGTATTGTCAAAGTAGAAATAGTGTGAATAGTAATGTTATAGCAATTTGAACTTGTCTACTTTAATGTAAAATAGTCTTCGAATTTAAACTTAATATTGCTCTGAAATTTCATTTAATATAAGCCAGTATACATCTGAAAAGGAATGGTGTGGAATACAGTAATGAAGTGAAATGCTGTAAGGATTGAGAAAATGTACATTTCCCCTTTTGTCAACTGACTTTCTTCTAGTAAATTACGCTTCGGATATTTAACTTATATAAATATTGTATGTAGTTAACTAAAAAACCGTCCGAACTCACTTTTAAAATAAATATTTGTAAGAGAAAAGAATAGTTCGATGTTTAAACACCGCGCCGTCCATTCAAAAAGTTCGAAATTTTCAAATTTATCATCTTTGTTTTTGGTAGTGTTTTACAGTAACTAATTCCATTAAATTTGTTAATTATATTCAATTACGTATAACTTTCCATAAATAATTTTCTTAATTTTATTCATTTTATTTATTTAAAACAGTAAATTTAAATGAAAAATTTAACTGTTTGGACAATTTTCAGTATTATTGTTTATTAAGCTGGCAATACAATTCTGCTTATTTAATAAAAATAGGAAAATGATAGTGTTAATTTAACATTATCAATTATGACGTTATATTTCTTTAAGACATTTATGTCAAAACTAACGTTGGTAAAATACTCTCTGTATTTTTTAAATAAATAAACGTAAATTTGTGAAATTTAATAAAATAGCTTTTAAACAGTCAAAAATGTGGCAACGTTCCAATTTGACAAACAGGTTAATATTTTAGTTTTTGCTTAAGTGGATTTTCGTGTGCAATGAATAGTGCTTTTGTGGTTTATTTGGTTTATTCCAAATGAGTTGCTTGAAGTTTTATATCGGTTTAAAGACAGCGGTGACTTCAAGTTTTTTACAAATTAAAAAGCGTTTTACGTTCACCATCTGCTTACTTTAGATCTTTTAGATAAATTTATAAAAGGTACTTACTCTTAATATTTTCATAAAGGTATATGTATGTTGTTTTACCTGAAACAAAAGAAAAAATTAAAATATATTCACAGCAAATAAAAAAAATCGTTAACAAACCTAGTTTATAAATAAATATAATAATGATTTATTTGGTAGAAATTGTAAGTAGGCATGGAATAAATAGTTCTGCATTTCCTATGAAAGTTATTTATATTTAAGAATAATAAAAAACTCTTCATTTAAACGTAACTTCCAAGTTTATTTGAAAAATTTTGTTTTAAATTACAGTGACGACCGTTTCGCTGATTAGTATCGTCAGTTTGATATTTAAGTTACATTTTGTTTATTTGTAGCTAGGTACCTGATGTTGTTTAGGTAGTATTAAGGCTAGACCAAGTATGGAAGTAATAAGACATAACAATATTAAAGCCTAGATGTTAATAGCTCTAAGAGATTATCCTGGATGTACTTCCCTCTAATTACGTCTTATCTATGAATAAAATGTAAACTCAATCAAAGTAAACAGTTTAAGAGTGGAGAACTTCCAAGATTTATTTGTTCATTAACAACTTTAAATTGTGGATCTGCTAGATGTCTTTTTATTTCAAGTTCTTCAAGGAAATCTAAATTTTGTTTTTTATCACAAGTGTGTAGTATTTGGATGTCATTGGTGTGTAAAAGTGAGGTTGGATGTTCAAGTAGTTGTTTTGCATAATTTGACACTTATCTGGTTGTTTTAATCTATATGCTCTTAAGTGTTCTTTGAATTTTACTTCAAAATCTCTTTGTGTTTGACCTATATATACAGCAGATCTACAATTTAAAGTTGTTAATGAACAAATAAATCTTGGAAGTTCTCCACTCTTAAACTGTTTACTTTGATTGTGATTTTACTTTATACATAGATAAGACGTAATTGTAAAACACAAATATATTAAGTTATTGTAAAGATCAGCATGATATAGTTTTTTTCCTGGTTTTTCCATATCATTGCACAGTTATACTGATCTTAGAGGGAAGTACATCCAGGATAATCCCTTAGGGCTATTAACATCTAGGCTTTAATATTGTTATGTCTTATTACTTCCATACTTGGTCTAGCCTTAATGTATTAATCAACATCAGGCACCTAGCTACAAACAAACAAAATGTAAATATACCAATCTGACGATGCTAATCTTAGCGAAACGGCCGTCATTGTAATTTAAAACATAATTTTTCAAAAAAACTTGGTAGTTACATTCAAACGAAGAGTGTTTTATTAATCTTAATAAGATGGACTTCCAAAAAGTAAGGGTTAGTACAATTAATTTAATTATTAATATTTTGTAACAAGAAAAAAAGTAAAATTGAGTTAATTATAAGAAAAAGCTTTAATTATAAATATTCTTTGGTTATTAATTGTAAAACCTAATTATCTGAGCTTTCATAATTCAGTCCTTCTTGTTATTTGTAAAAATCCTCGCTTCGATTTTTTTCCTACAGTTCCAACACCTGAGTCTCAATATACAAATACATAAAAAATTTTATCCAGCCTTTTATGCAGAGCATAACTTTTATTTTAAGAGAGCTTTCGGGTAGCAGATGTACACAGTAAACTGGAAAATGTGGATAATTGAATTACGTTTGAACCTTAAAAACTTTTCTTGGCTACATTTATGTAGGAAATATAATAAACATCCAATGATAGTTTACTGTTTATCATAATACAAAGGTTATTTATCAAATAATTTCCTATTTAACATGTAAAAAGCTTACAAAAAAAATGTAAAAAGCACCATCGCGTTCATTGTGATACCACGACTTGATATTTGGCATCGAATCCAAGTTTCTTTTGTACGTGAGTTAGAGTAAAATTCGTTAAAATGAAGGCAACTAGCATCATCATCGTCATCGAGCCATATTTACATGTTTATAAGTTCCTTCAGATTCGGATTCGTTATCATCAGAAGAGTCATTCTAATGACAATTCGTTTTACTGTCCTGACTTGTTTTCTCGTCTTCATTTCCATTTTAATAACTACAGCTTGAGGAGGAGTTAAAATTTTCTTCACCGAAATATCGAGAACTGAGGATGATAACAAGTTAAGACCAGACTTAGCAACCATTGCGTGTCTAATTCCATTTGGTTTTCATCTTTAGCATTTTAACTGGGCCTATCCGTAACTAAAGCTACTTAAAAGGTTGGATGCCATTTTTTTTGAATTTATTGCATTTGCTGGTACAGCACTCTTCAAATAAGCATTCATTACCTCCTGGGCCATTAAAGGACAGAAATAGTTAGTCCGTCATAGGCCACATTACAAAAATTAAATAAAATGCTTTAGTGTTTTTTGTTCTTTTTGCATAACCTTAATTTTTGCTAGATAATTAACATACAATAGTTCCTTCTAACTGCAAAAACAAAAGCAGATTCTAGTTGAATGTAAAACAAGAAATATATAACTTATGCCTAGCTATACCTAGTCCAGATAGGTGCACCTCAAATTGTACAAATCGCTCTGTTCGTTTGACTTTCTTCGTTCGTTTGCTCCGAAGAAATCTATTAGTATCGAAAATTGTTATTGTCAAGTTATTGTAACGAAGTTACTAAAATTTCGTGCCTTTCCGTATATTCCATCAAATCCGCACGGTATTATTTATTAAGTTTCGACCGTTCATTTGTTTATATTTTTAAAAGTTTTTGTAACACCGATAAGACTTCGCTAATTAGTCACTTGCTGAAACGATGATACCGTATATAATTGTAAAATTTAAAATATTTTTAATGTATCTCCGTTATTAATGGACCGATTTTTACAATTCTTTTTGGTATCGACTCAGAAAATTACGAGGAAAATCATGCTGTTAATCATGTTCGCGCGAAAACCAGATTTTCAGTAAAATTATTTTTTCCGACAAGTTCCAACCGAAACAGCAGCTGTAATTGTCTGAGTCGTATGATCACGCAGCACCTGTCCCCACTTTAAGTAGGTGGAAGGGCATACCGGTAGGATTTTTGTGTCCCCCCCGCAATCCGTCCCTTACCTATCAAAAATTGTATAAATTAGACGATTTTGGCAATTTTAAGGGATTACCAGTTACAGTGATAGTAGTGCCTAAACTAGTGAACCAGTGAGGACCCCGAGACCGACCGGAATCAAGGTAAGCACACCAAACTATCTAACTAATGTTTGCCAGAGCAACTTGTTAAGATTTTTCTTTATATGCGCCGCTTACCTGTTATCCTTTTCCTCGCTCAACACTATCAAGGGTGGTATACTGGTGGTGCACCCTTCCTAAATTTCCCCTCATCATGGGTGATACCCTGATGAGACTATCCTTTTTCCTCACTCAACACCATCATGGGTGGTATACTGGTGGTGCACCTTTCCTAAGTTTCCCCCCGTTACGTGTAGTACACTGACGGGCTCTGCCCTCTACGCGATAGCGGTCGCGAGTTGTGTTATTATTCCGTTACATTTTTTTATATAACTTGGTAAGATTTTTCTCTCTATATGCGCCGCTCACCTGTTATCCCTTTCCTCGCTCAACACCATCATGGGTGGCAAACTGGTGGTGCCCCTTTTCCTAAGTTCCCCTCATCATGGGTGAAACCCTGATGAGACTTTCCTTTTTCCTCACTCAACACCATCATGGGTGGTATACTGGTGGTGCACCTTTCCGAAGTTTCCCCCCGTTATGTGTAGGACACTGACGGGCTCTACCCCTCTACGCAATAGCGGTCGCGCTTTGTTGCGATTTACCGTTACATTTTTGATATTTTAATTGGATCATCTAAAAAATAATTTGGTTGCTCTGGAGATCTCCGTTTTAAATGGTATACTTGTGTGTTGGTGTGCTGAAGCTTGAGTTTTACCGCTTTTACCGCTTTTTACCGCTTTTTACCGCTTTTACTGCTTTTCACCGCTTTTATAACCGTAGCTAGTTCACAGTTTTCCGCTTTCCGTAGTAGACGGCTAAATACCGTCGATTTATATCGCATTTTCATGTAAGGCATGGTAAACATAATAATTTTGATTTTCTTTTAGCATTTGCCGAAACCGTTTAACTGCATGCCTAACCAGCCTGTACTTAGTTGATTTACTGTAAAATATATAGTTTTGTTTGTTTTCATTTATTTTCCTGTACTCCTGAAAATGTGTTGCTGGCAAGTCAGCGTTGTAATAAAAAGTAAGTACAAGATCTAGAAACCGAAAATGTATTAACCGTACCTAACTTATTTTGAAAAATTATTTTTGTAGTTACCGAAATTATGTACATGTATAAGTCATTTGTAATGATACGATTAGAATTAGAAATTATCGATTTCTCTTATTATTTTGTTGCTAGTTAAACTAGTATAATCAGCTTTTGTTTTGTTTCCGAAAATGTTTTTTTTTTGTACCAGTAGGTAATTGCTTTTATATTGTACCAGTCTAAATCTACACAAATCCGAATGAGATATTTATTAAATATAACGATATATTAAAAGTTGTATTGTACATCATGATATATACCGGATGTCTGGAAATTTTAATTTATTTCGCTTATTGATATATTTGTTTAACCGAAATTGGTTCTTTGTGGAAATTGGTACACTGTCCAAAATATGTTTTATTTTTTTATTTATTCAAACTGTATTGGGTTTATTCTGACCGCTTTTTCGATTGTTAACAAATTATATTTTGTGATACACCGCAATGGTTTATTAATATATTGTTTAATTGTTTTATATGAATACCGTATCTCTTTTGTTTAACCGAAATTGTTTCTTTGTGGAAATTGGCACACTGTCCAAAATATGTTTTATTTTTTTATTTATTCAAACTGTATTGGGTTTATTCTGACCGCTTTTTCGACTGTTAACAAATTATATTTTGTGATACACGGCAGTGGTTGGTTAATATATTGTTTTGTTAAGTACCGTCCGTGTTTTATTTATTTCTGGGCTGAACACAATTACCCATTTTGTCTCCACTGTCTAAAGGCTACCTGTCGCATGTGGGCCCTCAACCACTTAAATCCTGAGGGTGGCGCCCGAGATGATATAAACTTTACTAGTTGGAAGACCGTCCCGATCAAAGTTCCGTCCGAACAAGGTAAGTTTGGATCTATCTAGGAAAGCGCCTTTACATTATAAACAACTATTTCAGAATTATTTAGAGTTATTTCTTGTGGTGTTAACAAAATTATAAAACCTATTCTTATCAGATCAAAATAGTGTATATTGAGTAAATTATTATCTTTATTTGGACGCTTTTAAAAGCAGTACATTCTTTGCTTAAGGACAAAGAAATATTTGAAGGTAGTGAATCTTCTTTGCGTACAATACTACATAACATTGGCTTTAAATGGCAAAAAAAACAATCCACGTAGAGGCCTAATGGAATTTCCTTATACTGCATGTAAGCGAATACAGTTGATAAGAACATATAAACCGCTCAGAGGGAAAGGACTTTTATCAATCCATTTTTGTTTAAAATAAATACCAGTACTTTTATGTTCAAAGTAATTCTTAAAATATTTGTTCTTAATATGTTGCTTTGTTAACATTGTTTATAAAACAATTTATTCATTGAACATTGTCGAATTGGTTTTAAAGTATTTTTATTATGTATAATTATGAGTTCTCTGATAAATCCCAATTTTTCTTACTAGTTTTGATATATGACATCACAATTATGACGTGCAACGCTTTTTGTTTTATCTAATCCGCATATTTTTCATTTATATAACAAAAATGATAGAGTTATTTTGGTACATTGAAAAAATATCTTTATGCATTGTTTAAATTCGGGTCAAAGTTTACCTAATTAAATAAAAACATGTAGGAATAAATAAAAATTCAATTTGCAAACCATTTAAACTGCTTTACAATTAAAGTTAAAATAGTAAATTGACTCCTGTTATTTTTTAAAATCACTAATCATTTATAATAAAGCTGGGAAACATAGGCCCAATATCTGAAATTATTAAAAATTACAATCTTAACTGTATAGCTATTAAAACTTAAGTTATTTTTATTTACAACTAAAATAAAAAAATATGGTTTTGCATGGTTTTGCTTTGAAAACCATGTTCTGGTTGAGTAAATATTTAGCAAAATACTTTTTGTTTTTTGGTACCTAACTACCAACTTTTATAGCTGTGGCAGGATGTCATCAATTTCATTTTTACCTTATTCAATCAGTACTAATATATCCATAGAAAGTGGATCACAGATGTCAAAATTGTAATACTGCAAGAGCAAAATTATACCAATTTGAGCTGACTATCGCCGAATGTCTATTTAAGGCATTTAAGGAATCATAAATAAGTATTATGATTTTTTTTTGAATTACTAAATAATTCTCTATTTAAAAAAATTTCAATCCTAGCTTTTTTAGGTTAAATTCTTTATGTGTAAAGTCAATACTTTTTCTACTAAATCATTTATGGTTTATATGTCAAAACCATTTGCAGTATTTTTAATATAATTTTAAATTTAAATGCCTACTTTATTTAAATTGGGAAGATATTTACATTATAGTAACTGTAAATAAAGCCATCTCCTAGAAAATGATAAAAGTTGTTGAGCTTTCCTCTTCCGTTTTCCCCTTTAATAATTGCCAAAGATCAAATCCCTGTTACTGGTAACAGAACAACAATGCAATATCCTACGTGCTCAGTAAAGCAAGTTAGTCTAGTATTTGCACGGTCAGTTAAATTTCGAATTTATACTAACGCTAATGGTTGACATGAAATTCGTGTTAACACTGTTCTAAATTCCGTAGAGCGCTATAAATGACAACACTGTTACGCAGGAAACATATATTGTGAAATTGCATTGTATCTCAAGGAAATAAAGGAATAAGTAGTTGTAGAAACGTTTCTGGCCTATGACCTTTTAAATACATATGAATAAGTAAGTACATGGGTCAGAAGTCGCTGACAAACAACATAAACTTATTATCCCGAACACCCGACGGATTAAAGAGAGGTGCACATAAGTGATTATTGATTACAAAGCGATATCCAAGTGAGAAGGATTGTTAGTTGACTAAAATTCATTTAAAAAAACGTGTAGTCAGATAAGTTCACTCAATATTTATTATACGGGACATCAAGATGTGGTCATGACAAATAATTTTTTGACAGTATTGAATTTTTATTTAAAACTTTGTGAATCATTAAAAAGTTTATATTTATAATGTAGTAAGGCATAGGCATTTAATTGCCGATTCACTATTTCCAGGCAAATCAATTTTTATTTTTGCTTCAAAAATCATTAATTCATAATCTTATACTTATTTTTTACTATCTTAATGTTAAATTGGTAGAAGATCTGGAAATAAGTATTCATAGGGCGCTTAAACTTTCACAATATTTTTATTTTTATCAATAAATACTATAAATCTGTTCAGAAAAGTGAGTGGCGTTTTTTGAAAGAGAAAAATGCACACCGTTTGTCAAAAACTACATCCACTTTAAAATAGACTTACTCATATTAAATGGTGTGGAATCGTTTGTCTTGGGTTGTCTAAAACTGATGTAGATTATTTAATAAAGAAAGCTTGTGGTGTGAACACCCTGTATATTTTGTATATTTAATTAAATTACTATAGTTAAATACCTACGACCTAGAAGAGCATAGTTGTGTTATGATAACATCACGTCCAATGTCATAGCGCGTCTTTAACTAAGGTCTGGTAAATAAAACAAGTAAACATATCAACGGTCTACGGATATAAGTAGATAGACGTTATTCGCGTTCAAGTTCAATATATGTTCGCTATGTTGCTGACTAAGCGTATTTAAAGTAATTTTTATAGTAATGAAGTGTTGTAATAAGTTTACTTGGAAATATTTATCAACCACCAATATCAACCACCCAGTTAAAACATATCTTAAATACCACAAGCTGTCATTAGTTATTTAACAATTAGTAAAAGAACTGTAGTTTTTTCCATATTCTTAATATGAAAGACTTTTAAAAAGTAAATGCCAATTTAATAAGTCTGGATTCACTTAAATGGTGTAGAAATGCGTTCAAGATAGATATAAGGATTGGATAGTGAGTGATGGGAAATATACTCTATATACGTTATTGTTCAAGAGACCCTCCTTGAAACTCGAAGGACAAGCACCTATATTACGATAGAAAACCAATCAGCTTAAGAGCTCTGGGTTCATTATTTACGAGTCTAAGCTATCCCTTAAAAAGCTGACACGAAACATGGTTCTCATGATATGGGTGTTAGGTCACATAGGAAAGAGGAAGCTGATAGACTCGCAAACAAAAAGTCACACCAAAAAGGAACAGGATTGACTAAAATATCACTGGATAAATACTCAAGAATTAAGGCAATGAACATAAAGGAAAAATACAAATAACATTTCTGTGTCACAATAAATACTGAATTAAAATAAAATTAGACATAATAATAACCCCCAGACTAAGTTTGGGACATTTACAAATACATAACATATTTTACTTAATATTTGGCTCAAAAACAATAATTACTTAGCTAATTAACCTTTTACTCTTGGTAACTCTAAGTTTTCCATCATCCATCTTACTAGACATTAATCAATATCTCCTAGATTATCATAAACATTTTTTTTTATTATACTGATTATTTTTTGACGTTTCTCGAAACCAATAGACATTTTCAATTTTAGTAATTCATATACGTTCTAGCAAATTAAAACATAAGTATAGTGGGAGTAATCTACTTACATTATTCCAGCGAGAATAATTCAATGAACATTGTTCTTATTGAATGACAACCAAATGACAACGTATTTTCTTGATCTGACGTGTCTGTCATAAATTTTCAAGAAATACGTAAAATGAATCCCAAACGTTTCAATGAATCATCAATCGATGAAATAAATAATATAATCATTGAAAGTGCATGTAAGAATAAATCATTATTTTACTTTTGATATAATTACAATGTAAAGCGTACCAGAAGAGCTTAAAAATATTACTGTATTTTTTATGACCAATAATACCTATTTATTTAGGTGTAACAGAATAATTTAATAAACACACACATAATATATATTTTTCCACGACCGTGTTATAAAACCTTAATTATACATGTGCTCGCTCAAGTATAATGTTACCCATTATTCACTAATTAATAATGAACCATTATATACTGTATGACGTCAAAACAGCACGTATGTCTAAACTTGGTATGAGAATATTCTTTGTTCATAACACGGTAGCATACACTTCCATACACACACGCGTAATAAGTGTTGCCTATACAGAATGTACTTTGGTAATATGGTATACTTTATACACAGATACACACGAATATTATTCAATACGAGTATTTTATATGAACTTTTATTTACATGCTATTCTGCAATTTCTTTGTCTTTGCAGTCTTTTTGATTTGTAAGTTTGATAAATAGTGCTAAATAATAAGTATTTAACAAAATAAAATCCAAATTTATAGGATACAGTTGATGATGGCGGATTATATGATATTTTTGATGTTAATGTTAGAATTTATTTTAATACATTTTTATTAGATTAAAGAAATTTGGCACTATAATAATAAATATAATTTTGTCCTAAAATATGTGTTAGTTACATAAAAACTTAAAAATCAAACCATACTCTGTAAAAAAAGTATAAAAGCAATATTTACATCAAAATCAAATATTGGCTTTATGATAGTTCTGACTTAAATAACGAGTACTTTAAGTATGAACTCAAATGATAATGCTGCTACGACATTGTACATTGTAAATTTTATTTGAAAGTCGTATAGTATTCTACTCGCATGTAATCGCTATTATTCACTCAGTTCATTTACAACACTCGCCTACGGCTCGTGAATAATAGCTACCATTATATGTTTATTGAATAATATACTATTACAATATCCAGTAAATTGAGGTTATGAAACGTCGATCGAATATAGTAACCAGCCGAATATGGGCGATCGGAAACAAAGGTTGGATTTAACCACTGATTTGGTGGTGCATATCAATTTTACAGTTTATGACGTGGGTTGAATTAGAATCGACACTTTGGTATATACGGACGGTAACTACATAACCATCTTTGTGTCTGTGATGTCACGTATCTAAACATGCGTAGTTGCCATGTCAAAAATTTATTTTACTAATTTAAATTTTAATAAATGCCATATATTTTATTGTATTATTTTATTTTTCGGTTAAATATTACTAAATAAATATTACTAAATAATTGAGCCTTTTAGACACACATAGTAGCATTAAAATTATTAGTTTTCTATTTTATGCAAGTTTTTTGCCATTTGTTTTTTATAATAATTCTCCTTTCGTTAAATATCAAATAATGTAGGTTTTTAAATAATAGAAGTAAATTTTAAGCCCATAACTGAAAGTTAAAAACAAATCTCTGTTCTTTCCTCTAAGTTTTTAAAATTTTTATATAAAAAAACTATTTTTTAAAACGATATCCTTCTTTAGCCTATCTCGAAGAGAAGTGGTAGAAAAGTTGGAAAAACTCTTTTGCAATAAGAAATTACTAAAAAACTCAAAGCTTTTCGGGCTGATAACCAAGAAATTAATTACCTAAAGGACTACTGATTATTTTTCTTGATTTTTTAGAATTTAATTTTGCATTATATTTTATTAAACAAGTTAAATCACACTGCTTTGGTGTTTTTCATGAGGTTGGTAACCAGATGGTAGACTTTTGTATATTAGGTTTGTATAATTATCAAAACTAGCAAAGTTCCAAGAAAAGTGGACAAATAGAAGTGACTAAAAGTTAAACGATTTACTTAATTCGGTAGAGTATAAGTGTGTTTAAAAAAACTTTACCATCTAAATCCTGAATTAGTTCTTTTTGGTCTAAATAATTTGTAAAAATAAAAAAAAAATCGAATTTCATAAACTAGGTTTACATTTTCCTTCGAAACTAGATAGTATTTTTATTAAAATAACCCACAAATTAATTCACCATTTTCTAAAGCAAAAAATAACTTCATTCCTTGTTATATTCGTTATAGAATTAGACTTTATTACCAACTTCACCTTATATTTTGAAAGCCAACTAATCTGACTATCTTTGCCCAAAATTGATTTCCCTGAAGTCCAAAGTAATTAATGAATATATGCAATATCATACTGGAAAGCTTAAAATGTTTTATGCTGATTCAAGCAACTTTTTGCTATGTTCATGTTTAACTTACTAGTAAATGCTATTAAACAGTATGCTGTGAAACAATTGTTGTTTACAAATACCTAAATCAACTTCAAAGTACAGAAAACAACTTTTCAACATACAGTATTTACAAATGAAATAAAGTTTTTTATAAAGTTAGATCTCGAGTGAGCGTAGAGAGACATTACGGAATATTTATCTTGAAAATTGAGTTTATTCCATTTTATGCACGACATGTGCTTGTTTAAAATTATTATTACTAGTATGATTATCTTGTACTTTATATTCTTTGAAATAAAACTCTTCGTTAAGTCAATTTAAATATTTTATTACTTTATTAAATTTTTAAACACAGCTTTGGTTTGTTTAGTTTAAGTAAACATTTTTTTTATAACTGTGAACAGTAAGAAATTAAGTTTTTCCTTTGAAACATTTTAAGCAATAAAAGAAAAAGATTAAATGAGCTAACAATAAATAATATACTAGGTATGTTTTTAAAGTTAGTACCGTTTTTAAATTACGCCGCCGCAGTGTTGCAGTTGCCGTTTAGCGAATGAGCGAGTCTTCGTTTGTTTACGTGATTTTAAAATGTCGACTATCAAGAATCCCGTCGACTGTGCTATGATTCGTTTTCTCTATTGTAAAGACTTTAAATCAATTTATATTCATCGTCAAATCAGTGAAGTTTATCGTAAAAACATTATGCGTAAAAAAATGCTTCAAAGATGAACGCACAAACGTTCATTTTATGCCTAATTCTATCTTTCAAGTCCTGTAAGTTTTGTGGTCTATTGAAATAAACTTTTGATTTTATATAACCCTATAGGAAAAAGTCTAAAGGTGTTAGATCTGGATTCCTTGCTGGCCACTCTATTAAACCTTGTCTTTCAATCCACCTCCCCGAAAAGCAAATATTAAAAAATTAATGTATTTTATGTGAGTAATACGGAGAGGGTTCATCTTGTTAAAAACAGATATTTTTACTAGGTAGTTTTGTATTATTGGCATTTGGATACATGTTAGCAGTGAAACGTGTAATTTGATTTCTCAAAACACTTAAATAACGTAATTCTGTTCTTCACAGAAAAAAGACCATTGATTGATGATACTTGCTCATATAATTAGTTTCTGAGGATATTGTGTATGTAACTTCGTCATCGAATGTGGGTTTTTTGACGATTTAAAAATGTGACTCCATCGAAAAAGAGGATTTGATTAATTAAAAGTGGATTGCAGATACATAAATTCTGCATAATTTCAGCATCCCTGTAGTTTAATTCCTGGTGCAGTTAAATTTTGCAGTGATGGTATTTTTCTTTTTTTAAAATACGTTATACCGATCGTTGGGAAACTTCAAAATATTCACGTGAATATGCATTTGGAATAAACCATTATGAGGATTGCCATGTGCATTTAATAAAATAACAAGTTTCACTTCGTCTTCGAGTTTACGCCCAGCGTTTGGAATACGTTTAAGTTGCCCAGTTTCTCAAAGTTGTCTTATTATTTTACTTACAGTTGATTAGATGATGGGTCTGTCTAAATATTTTGCGTTGAATAAGTTGCATACCTCGTTCTGTGTTCTTTTTATATTTCCGTATCCTCTAAGAATTCATGTTTCTACGTGAAAACTACAATTGACAAATGATTCACAATTAACAAAACCACAACTCTAACGATAATAAATATAATCACTTGCTCGAATTGACATTTGACAAAAAGTTTCAGTGTTTATGAGAGAACTTTTTGTGTCCATTTTTATTTTTACTTATTTTTTCTTTTTTAAGTATTTACTTCAGAAAGTCATGGAATCAGGCATAATTGTAATTTGGTTGAATTTAAGAAAAAAAAATGATGTTTCTGTATTCTTAAAAAATATTTTAGTTGTCACAGTGTCACAGTAGACTAATTTCTATATATACACTGGTAAAGTCATCCCTCAATGTACGACGGTTCTCGAAATAATGATATTATTCTATAATTTAGCCGTTCACTGTATGTAAACGACACCTTCATGGTAAAACTAACGATTTAACTTTATAATAAATATACTTAATTGGTTTTCTTAGCTCCTAAAACTTTTTTGTAACCTTGTTTTAATAATTATTGTTAAGGGACTTTTGCGAATCTCTAAGAATTTTGCTTTTAAGAGCTTTTCACGTAAATGGTTCTCCATCAGTTTATACCGTAACAGCTTACAATGTAATCTACTTACTGGAGTTTAGGCTTGCGCTTTACTATGAGGAATTTATGATTTTTAACTTGTCAATAGAAAGTTATGGCATTCCTTAAAAAATATAAATCCATTCCTCATCGATTTATTCTTATTCCAATTTTAGAAGTGTATTATTTTAGCCAGTGTTTTTTGTTATCTTAAACACAACACAATCATTTTTTGATAAATGAAAACTATAGCTGCTTCATTTTTATGAGAATTAAAATTTATATGTAACGGTATATAGTAATAGATAAAAGTATATCATTTGTTAAATTCCCTTTAGAACATAAAAAGGAATATGGTGACCTTTTTACATTTGTATCCAATTTATTTTTCACATCTTTTATCCTTTAGGTTATTTCCTACAATAAACTTGACAAGTAAGACATGTCTTGGAATTGTATAATGTAAAAAAAGAAAAAACCCTAATGTGTAGGGTTCTATATATTTCTCTCTTATACAGTTTTCCAACGTGCTTTGTATAATCTTAAGTTACTTAATAATTTAAGTAGTTTCCCTCAATTTTTCGTTCTAGAAAAATATATTTAACTATATCAAGATAGATTGGGCAACATCGGTAAACAAAAAATATTAATACAACCAGATTTTCACACAATTATATTAAAATTAAACTTTTGAATTTCAAACATATCTTAAAATTAACCAATTCGCACAAAACAATTCCCCTTTTTAATTTCAATCAACATTCAGCTAATGGAATAAATTCATTATTTCGATTACTGTACATACATATTTATAGAAAATCCCGAAGCACGTCAAATTTAAATTATAAATTGACATTCTTTAAAGTGAAAATTTGATCCCTACCTTCAATCCTCTTTGAGTGACAGTTTTAACCCCCAATGTGATATATCGCGATCTAATCGCAAGCTTTATTTGTTGTCTTAAGTCAACTAAATCATGTGGTTTAGTTTTGTAAACAATATTTTTGACAAAGACCCATAAAAAAGTCCAATGGGGTCTTGCTGTGATCCTTGCCTCCGAAAACTTTGAGAACTCTCCATAAACCTATTTATAGAATATTGATTCCTGGGTTCATCCTAGGACATTTACTTCTATACGCCAAATTTTCACAGTTTAAACTTCTTCATAGTTTTGTCTAATACTTAAACTAGTTTTTAACTTTCTTTTTCAACCCCCCTTTTTTATTAATTTAACTTCCATTATACAATATAATTTTTACTTCTCTCATTTTACATTAAAAAATTTTCCCTATTTTACTCAATACAGCTGTTATAACTTGTTAAACGCTGCAGTCTCCACAATATATTATAATGGTTTAATTTAGTCTGATTTTTTTATTTTATTATTTGCTTTTATTTAATTAGTCTATTATATTATAACCTCTTTTTGATTCTAACAATTGGTAATGATTTAATGTTCTATATAATTTTATATCTATTAAATTGATTTATTTTATTGATTTAATAATATGTTTCACAATTCTTATATGTTTTATATGATGATTTTAGTTAAGTTTTATGATTTAATATTATTTACTGATGTAAAGTTTACTTTTTCTTTTATATAGTTGGACGCCTTATAAAAATTTTAAACTAGCTCAGTCAAATTGATTTAGGATTGAATTTAAAACCGACGCTTATCTTGGGTAGGATTCAAGAGAAAATAAATATTTAAAAATTATAATACACTGAATTTAATTATAAATGTTTCTTGAATAAATCGTACAAAAAATAAAAAAAAACTATCAATTGCTTTCCATATGCTTATTACAGTAAATTTACAAATATCCTGATATGATAAAAATGGAAACGATATACAAAAATTAATTCACAGTAACAAAAACGAAAATATAAATCCTTAACTATCGGACGTACCTTGTATTACACAGTCTTTTCAAATATCGTACTCGTCAGGCGGAACGTACCGAACACTGAGATCGGCTCCAACTTCGTCTTCTCTCGGAAATGGAACAGCATACAAAAAAAAGATGTCTACCAGCCTCTCGATATGGAAATGACGCTTGAATTTAATCTTATAAATTCTATTGGAATCTGGATTTGTTATGTCCAATTTACTACTTTGGTAAGTAATTTAATATTGTTAAAATACTTTTATACATGTATTTTTGATTTTACATGTATTAATTTAACATGAATTGATTTTTAATTAATGCAAATTTTTTTTAGTAATCAATTAATACATACGATGTTAATCAAGCTGCTACCAGAGTGATAAGAGAGTGAATCATCGATTTCATGGCCTTTTTATAGGCTCGCCGAATAATGACAAATTTGACGTAAAATTTGAAATTCAACTGTTCGTTATTTCCAAAAGTTAACCCAAATTTTCGAATATTGAGGTAATAATTTTACAATTCTAATCGTACCTTTGATAACATAAAGAGCTCTTATTCTTATATTTACAAAAAATTCATTTATATGATTTTTATTTGACTTTTTTCTTTAAAATTTTTTATTTGAAATAGGCAGATTCTTTGGAACTGTCAATTCATTTCATACTTTTAAAATTTGAGTTAAAACTATAAATTATACTTAAAATTACTGTAAATCTATTAAACTAGTCCTATTTCAACTGATAAATACTACTTTAAACTCTAATAACTAAAATTTAAACTTTTTAGTAATTCTATTATTTGTACTATGTACACACTATCTTAGATGAGATCATTAATGTTATCAAAGATTCACAGCTTACAATTAATATAAAAAACTTACTTAATTATCCTACATACAGTTTTGTTATATAAATGTCTTTTATTAATGTTTATTAACTATGTTTTGCAATAGTCATTTCACTTTTCACTATCTAAGTGTTTTTATCATTAGTTTACTTAATTCTGTCCAAAACTTTAGATATAAGGATTGGTTCACTAAATTTCACTATGTTTGTTACATGTTTTATATTGTTCTTGTGGTTTTTCAGGTAGGAATGATTTACTGGAATAGTTATTCAATATTGAAGACTACAATTGGTCTCCTTATACCTTTGTAAGTACTTCCTTTTATAACACCAATTTAAACACTTAACTACATAAAATTACATATTTATTTATTAAACATATGAATACGATTAATAGTATTAATTTTATTTCTTTTTATTGTTTCAGATTATAACTTTGATTTCAAAAGAAAACTAGGTCAATTGTGAATTATTACATGAATTGGGACTTGTTGTTTGAATTGGAAATATTTTGATTGTGATTAAATAATATCATGGATCCTATCCAAGATAAGTTTGTCAAGTACATTCTCTATTTATTTGAATGTTTATCATTGAAAATTATAATATTGAAAACTTTAGATGTAATAAAGAAAAAGTGACTGATGATTTGATGAAACTTATTAAGATATCCTTTTAATTATAACTCATTGAGGTAAGTTTTACTTATTAACAATTTTTAATCTTAGTTGTTTATCTCAATATATAATAATTGGTATATGTTTTAACATTGATTCTGTAAATGTTAAAATACATTATTTACTGTTAGATTAACTACCATATTCTATTACATGTTATATTTTGTCTTATATGATTTCACTTTTGTACATGTTATATTTTGTCTTATATATTTTGACTTTTGTAATTCTTCACTCTGACACATTGTGTTCTTCTCTTAGAGCCTGAAGATGGTCTTGTGACCGAAATATGTCGCTGATGTTAGCCCTCGAGCTAAAGCTCTCGGTCTTTAATCAGATTATTAATCCCAAAATTATGTCTCATCAAATTAGTATTAAAATATTCACAAAAATAGCCGACTATTTATCAACATCTTGTTATATAACCGTTGACTATTCCTTCTTGGTTTTTTAATAATTTGGTATGAAACCCAAAAAATTATTATTTAAAAAAAGATCCATAATGGTAATATTTCGGTATGGATTTAGAATCATTAGATTATCGGAAATATAACATAAAATGTATTTCTAAAATTTGTAAACGTTATAGAAAAATGCCTTTTCAGGAGACAAGATAAGGCGTATTTGCTTCCAATTTAAGTAACAATTCATAAATTAAAAATTATATAAATATCAGAAATGACTGAAAGATGTGATTTTTTAGACTATTTTTGATAACAAAAAGAACAAAATAAAATAATCAGTTTTTGTATACTAGGGAAAGTATAAAAGAAAAAATTGGGTTTAAAATTTAAAAATCTGACATTAAAATTTATTTAGAACTTTTTATGAAGCATAGTTACGTGTAACTAAGAAAAACCATTAAAATAGAAGGTTTTTTGAATATCATTCTCATTTCATCAATGTCCATGAAGCAGTATCTATAGATCTTTTATAAACATAAGAATTAAAAAAAAGATTGCCAAAACTAGTTGGAAAAAGTCTAAATTTAAATGTGTTAAGTTGGTGTTTTGATGTAGATGTGAAGGGACTACCTTGGATGTATTTCTCTCTAAGATCAGTATAACTGTGCAATGATATAAAAAACCAGGAAAAAAACTATATCATGCTGATCTGTACAATTACTTAATAAAAGAAAGGACTTTTAAGATTTAGTTGTTCATTAATAACTTTAAATTGTTGATCTGCTAGATGTCTTTTTATTTCAAGTTTTTCAATGAAATCAAAATTTTGTTTTTTTCCAAAAATGTATGATTTGTATTATTTTAATGTTGTTGTGAATAAAAGGGCTTTTTCATACATTGTTTCTTTTTTCAATAAAATTTAAAACCCTTAATGTTTCTAAAAAAGTTATTGATTAAACAACGGCGCTATAAACACTATTTGACGAGTGCGAGCGTTCTTTTAAACATGCCCCTATCTGTCTGTTTTCGAATTTATTCTTTTTGGCTGTTTCACACTCTATATTTCTTTTGTCACTTAAGACGTAAAATTGAATTGGATTTCTTTAAATTGTATTATTTTTAAACAAACTAACCAACTAAGAAAAAAAACATAGACAATTTAGCTGTAGATTTCTTCCGAACTATTTCGTTCCAATAATTTTAACTGTCACAACCAGAATTTTCTATTTTTCACAGTGAAAAAATTCCTCGACATCTTGGTCTATTTACTCAAATTGTGAAATTTTATGCGAAACACGCTCGTATAAAGAAATTGGCTGTTTTCTCTCTGTTTCTATTATTCCAGACTATTAAATTAAGAGTGACACGACAGTCAGCTGGTTAACTTGCTATAAATTAAATCCGTATACTAAAACCAACAATAAACCAGGAGATGTGCCCTCGTTACGGTTTGTGCTACTTACCCTAATTTTATGATTTGGGGTTTGTAAAATTCAACGTCACTAATGTAAGTTATAATATTAAAAAATACAAACATGTATTAATATTTTAAAAAAAAACTAAATTAACCTTATCAGGGGCACGATTTTCTGATCTCACTTTCGTGACAACCAAAAAATGTAGATAGAAATTAGTGAGATACTGAATGTCCATAGAAAATGTCGACAGTTGCTTTATTTGTTTTAGTTTTAAATAAAAGAGGGTGAGAACTTTTAATAATATTTCGATGTATAACTTTTATAATTAAAAACACTAATTTGTTATTGAGAATGAACCGATAACATAGTTACATAAGAGCTTCATATCCATCTAGAGAGATATAT
The DNA here is from genome assembly GCA_035357415.1 of Ophraella communa. NCBI lineage: Eukaryota > Metazoa > Arthropoda > Insecta > Coleoptera > Chrysomelidae > Ophraella > Ophraella communa. Next base: position 28,727,178 of record CM068992.1, on the reverse strand, counting down.
TCCTTACTTATTGTCCTGTTCCATTTTTGGTCTTTTACTCCATATAGCGGGAACCACCCCTAAAATCCACTCCCCTTCTACCTTTTCACCTCTTCTATCTTATTTTTAACTCTGATTTTTTTTATGCCATTTAGTGGAATCTCCTGCTTATTTAAATTTTTTAATTTTGACTTTTTCAAACCTTTTATACCTCACCCTTTAAATTGAAATTTTACATAATTATTAATTCAAATTATAAGATACACCCAGTTCTTCTGTGTGTTAATACCTTCAGTTTTAACCCTTGTAATTCTAGTAAGTACCTGTTTTTTGAATTTTTCCATTTTTTTTTATATTGAAATAGTTATACAAACGTTTATGTTTTAGTGCACTCTGAAATCTTTTTTAATATTACAGGTTGAAAAGATTTGATTAATTGATACTCTTAATTCTTCGTTTAGAAGCCTACTCATATGAGCAATGAGCAAATTAATTGAAAAAATTATCAACCAAAGACTTATGTGGCATTTAGATACAAAAAATCTTCTCATTAAAGAACAAAACGGGTTTAGACCAAATCGCTCAGCTCTCGACAATATAGTTGACCTAGAAAGCGAAATCAATGAAGCCTTTGCTACTAAACAAAGCTGTATTGGGATTTTCTTTGATTTAAAAAATGCCTTTAACACCTGCTGGTCTAACAATATTTTAACAACTCTCCTAAAATGGGATATCAAAGGGAACTGCCTAAGTTTTATAAAAAACTTCCTTGTAAATAGAACTTTTAAAGTTACAGTGGACAACGAGCTATCCAATATACACGTTCTAGAAAACGGAATCCCACAGGGCTCAGTGCTCAGCCCTACTTTATTTCTTATAGCAGTAAATAATATCTTGGAAAAATTGAAGACGCCCTTAAAAGCAAGACGCTTCGCCGACGATCTAGTAGTTTACGCAAAAGGAAAAAAATTAAAAAGTATAGCATGCCTTATTCAGCAATTTATTTTAGGCCTGGAGGCTTGGTCCCAACAAACTGGCTTCCAATTTTCCGTAGCTAAAACTACAGGAGTAGTGTTTACCAGAAATCATAAATACTCAACACCACGCATAACCTTATACAACAAATCCATCCGTTTTAAAACCGAAACAAGATTCTTGGAAATGTATTATGATCAAAAACTAACATGGAAACCTCATATAGAGAAGCTAGTCCAGACTTGTGCTAAGAGAGTGAATTTATTAAAAACAGTGGGAAACATTCACTGGGGTGCTGACCAAACAACCCTATTACTTCTATATAAAACGCTAATCAGATCTAAAATAGATTACGGATGCATAGCTTATGCATCCGCCAGCAAATCAATACTGCATAAACTCGATATTATTTAACACTCAGCGCTAAGAATTGTGTCAGGTGCATTCAAAACTTCCCCCAATATCAAGATACAAAATATACTAGAAGAACCACCATTAAGTTACAGACGCTTCATACTTGGCTTAACATATGCGGCTACAGTATTCGCTGACATCAAAAAACCAGTCTACGAGAACACATTTGCTGAAAGAAACAAAGACTTGTTTAAGCGAAAACCACATACAAGGACTATTTGCATATCTTTTCCGACGCCTCTAAAACACAATCTGGAGTGGGCGCAGGAATAGTTTCACCACATGGACATCAATGTCTTAAGTTTCCCGCTACAACAAGTATTTTTACGGCAGAACTGTACGCTATTTTTCATGCTACAAAATTAGCCACAATATACTCCAATCCCAATATCTTAATTTTATCGGACTCTCTAAGCTCCATAGATTCCCTTAGACACCTTTAACCTAAACACCCAATCGAGAAACTAAAGTCGAAATTCAAAAGATCCAAAGTATGAATAAAACAATAAACTAACTTTATGTGGATACCCTCCCACATCGGCATTAAAGGCAATGAAGAAGCAGACAAACACTTCACGTAAAAACCAAGTTATTTTGACTAGACTTAGAATAGGACACTGTAAATTCACCCACTCGTACTTGTTTAGTAAAAACAAGCCCCCATTATGTGATTTATGTCAAGAACAATTAACAGTTGAACATGTTTTAATAAAATGCAGCAAATTCAATACCTCTCGCATTAAGCACAATATTCCTGTAAACCTAACCAAGTTATTATATGAAAATTGTCAAGTCCAAAATATAATAAGTTTTCTTAAGGACATTAATATGTATCTTAAAATTTAATTTGTTTATAATTAACTAATGTACCACCGCTAATCACCTAGAGTGGAAGCGGTTATTTGTAAATAAAAAAAAAAATTCTATTAGTTATGGTTAAGTGATTTAACTAAAATTGATTTAACTTGTTACTATTTTCTTTACAATATTGTGTTTTTTATCACGGCCAACTCTATTGAGTCACATTCGAGATGAATAAACTATATAATAAAAATAAATATTAAAAATGTTCTCCATTGTTGACAAAAAGGCCTCTTTCTCAACGTTATTAAAATGTGAAATGTTTCTTATGTTGTTATTATTTTTTGAAGATCCGCATTATTAGTTGGCTGTAAGACAAATACTTTACTCTTAACCAAACAAAAAATTCAACGAGCAGTATTACTTCCCGAGATCGTCTATTTTAGGTTTTTTATTCTGAATTAAATTATTCTTTTAATAACCTAAATTTTATTATAACATTATTTTTGGTGTGATTAATTATGATTGATTGTTCAACCTTCTGTATGTATGTAAGTATTAGGGGTGATAAGTACACCTATTGTGTAGACCTATTGTGTCCCCCTTGCTTGCCATAAGCTCAGAGGTTGTCTTAGACTTATAGCAGCTCTTCTAGTCCTACTTTCCTAAGAAAGTTTAGGACATCGTCGGGCTTCAAATTAGGCAGATCCTCCCCCTCCATTTCGTGTGCTCCTAGGTATCTAACCCTAAAATTTTGCAAGATAGGGCATTCCGAGAGTATGTGTATGGACGTTTCGTCCTCTTCCTCACAGAATCTGCACTTTGCTTTATCTTCTAATCCCAGTTTTTGCATGTGACTTCGTAACCGGCAATGCCCGGTTAATATTCCCGTTAAAGTCCGGATAAAGAAATAAAAGACACACGTGTTAAAAGAGGTGCTGAACTCTTCACAGACCACTATCTATTAATGTCAACAATTAAAATACAGATAAAACCAGTAGTTGACGATAATAGACATAGAAATAAGGTAAAGAAATTGACGATAAGAACATACAAACTAAGACAAAAAGAAATTGCTAAAAGGTATACTGAAAAAATCGAAATTGAAATGGAAAAAATCAGTACAAACAATATTAATAACTATTCAATAGAAGAGTTATGGTCGTTATTTAAGGAAGTTATTCTCAATACAACTAAACAAATTTGTGGAGTTTCAGTAATAAATAATTGTAAAAAACAAACTTCTTGGTGGAATGAAGAAATAAAAATGGAAATAAAAATAAAGAAAGCAAGGTGGAAAAATTATTTAAGAAACAGAAATGCCGACAGTTATGCAGAGTATAAAAAGCAACGAATTAAAGTAAAAGAATTAGTTAGAATACAGAAACAACAAAGTTGGGAAGATTTTGGAGAAAAAATGGAACAAGACAGTTTAGGAAATCAAAAATTGTTTTACAAGACATTAAAAGCACTTCGAAAAGGCAAACGAAATATACCGACAAGTTTAAAATCCAAACAAGGAGAAGTATTAGTATCTGAAACAGATATAATGACAAGATGGAATGAACACTTTAAGGATATACTAAATACAGAGCAAGACATGGAAATATCAGATGAAGAAGTAACAACGAAAAACGAGGAATCAACAGTAAATAATCCAGAAAACGAATTCAGTAAAGAAGAAGTAGACAAAGCAATAAACATGCTAAAAAGAGGCAAGGCTGCAGGTCATGATGGCATTACATCAGAAATGCTGCTAAATCTGGGTGAAAATGGAAAGGAGATTTTAACAAGGTTATTAAACAAAGTAAGGAAAGAAAAATGTATACCCAAAGACTGGGAAATAGGCATAATAATCCCACTACACAAAAAAGGTGATAACAAAAATTGCAATAACTACAGGGGTATAACATTACTTAGTATCGTTTCCAAAGTTTATGAAAGATTGTTAGACAATAGATTAAAAGAGATAACAGACAAGCAACTTGAGGAGTCACAAAGTGGATTTAGGAAAGGAAGAGGAATTCAGGATCACATTTTTACGATTAACCAGGTTATTGAGAGAAACAACGGAGAAATCTATTTAGCTTTCCTAGACTTAGAAAAAGCGTTTGATAGTGTATGAAGGAAACTGATATGGAGAAGTCTGAAAAAACGAGGAATCAACAGCAGCCTTATAGATAACATCGCTAGCATATTCAAGCACACACGTAATTATGTTAGAACAAATAATCAGCAGTCGGAAGAGTTTGTCACAAGAGAAGGTCTAAGACAAGGTAGTGTGCTAAGTCCAACTTTATTTAACATAATTATAGATGATATTACGAAGGAAGTAAACAAGAAAGCAAGAAAACTTTTAGTGGGGTATAGAAATATGCAACCGGTGTATTTAACAGAATGTTGCTTCGCGGATGATTTACTGATTTGCGCAAAAAACGGCGAAGACTTACAGCATAACATAGATTTATGGAACACAGCCTTGATGAAAAGAAACTTAAAAATAAATCTAGAAAAAACCAAAACCATGATTATAGGAGGAAAAGACACGGAAACGACAATACAGCTTGGCAATGAAAGTCTAGAAATGATAAATAATATTAAATATTTAGGAATTAATTTACAAAAAAATGGTAAAAACGAAGCAGAAATTAACAACAGAATTGAAAATACTAACAAGTTGTACTACTCCATAAACAATTCCTTTCTAAGAAAAAAAGAAATATCAATAAAAACAAAAATGACCGTATATAAAACCATTTATAGACCAACATTGATCTTTGGTTGTGAGAGCTGGATACTAAACAAACAACAAAAAAGCAAAATACAGGCAATGGAGATGAAATATTTAAGAGCTGTAATGAGTAAATCGAAGATGGATAAAATTAGAAACGAGGTAATAAGAAAAGATCTTGATATAGAACCAATCCTGGAGACTATAGAAAGACAACAGTTAAAATGGTTTGGACACATAATAAGAATGGATAATATCCGACAAACAAAGAGAATTTGGCAAGCAAAAACAACAAAAAAAGAAAAAGGGGACGACCTAACAAAACATGGAACGATGTAATAGGAGAAGCTTTACAGAAACAAAACATATCATGGACTGAAGGTCAGCAGATGGCAAAAAACAAGAAGACATGGGCTAAATTTGTTTACAGTTAAAATAACACAATACCTTGACACCTTCGGGTATAACAAGGTTCTGATTATATATATATATATATATATATAAAGTCCGGAGACTTCTTTTACTGATGTTAAGGCATTAAATTTTTTTTAGTTCAGTTAGCAATTAAAGTTTTTTTTAGTTTCTTTCTATCATTTCTGTTATTTCTTTTTAATTTAAGTTCGATTTATTTATTAGTTTTTTATGTGCTAAACTTTTCATTCTCCCCTATACTTTATATTTTTGGCCCACCTTGTATCTTGATTTTTTATTTATTAACTTGGTTAGAAATAATAGCGTGTTTTTTCGTTGTTTTGAACAATCATTAAATTAAATTAAAAATTTCTTATTGAAAATTCGTAATAAAGATAATGGAAATCTGTTTTAAATTAATCACACTTTTACAAACCGATGAAAAACATACATACATAGTTACAACCCAAGATAATATAACGCGTTTTAATAATATTTAAATACAATTTGAAAAATAATAGAATTAATAAATAATAATAACTATTAATTAAATATTTTCTTAGGACTGGGGCGTTTTTCATTAAGAACTAATTAAAATTAAATAGGTAATTATTACTGTTAACGAGCAATTTCATGTTATTGCTACAAAGTCGCCAAGCTCAAGAGACGTCTCTGACTAATATAAACTTTAAATATTCATGGTCCTATTTCCCCGAAAGTAATATTTCTAGACTGTTTGATCGCGAAAGTTCGACGTATTTCAAGGCATTAGGCATTAAAAGGCGTTAAATGTGATAGGAAGGCAGTTTTCATCTAGCAATCTTAAAGAACAGAGCGCCGAAAGCAAACAGTGAAATAAGTGTACATAAATAGTGTTAAATCATAGCAGTATAAACAAATTAGGACTGATATATATCACAAAAACAAATTTTATTTCGAACTTTTAATTTGAAAATTTTCTTTAATTAATTAGGGTAGGGTTCAAATAAAATTTATTATAATATTTAAAATTGAAAATAATGTTGAGAGGGGAGGGGGAAAGGATGGAAGTGAGGAAAGCAGTGGAAGATATGGTTAGAGAAAGAAAATGTTTCTTACAGAGCAAAAGTGTGTAAGAAATCGCCGCCCTTCCATAAGTATGTTAGGGTAGTGATTCCGAGACGGGGACGACGACGAGTTTTGGTTGGTAGGCATCATCCTAGCGGTTTCGAGTCCAACACTGTTCGGGTCCTGAGGCGGATCCGTTTGAACATGAGTTTTTCCCATCTCAGCCCGATAAAAAAGAAACCTACGGCAATCAAAAACAGATCTATCTCGACCTTCAGAAGTACCAGATATGGTCGTAAAATTAACGTTCTCAGGTGATATGGACTTTAATTTGATTTTGCATTGCAAAAGGAGGGAATATGTTGCGGATATATTATATTTATTTATTTTTAAATACTTTTTACTAGTTACAGTGTGTTTTTTCTTTGCCCATTGTCAGAAATCTGTTGTTAAAGAATTTTAAAGGTTTTTTCTTTTAACTAAAAGAAAATTAAGCCCAAGGGCCACCAAATTGACTTTTCTTGAATTGAACACTTTTAGGGCCACTTGGCTATCTGAAAAAATTGCGATGGTCCCTTTTGCTAATGATTTCAATAACTCCACATGTCGATGGCAGTTTTATATGGCTAAAATAGTGTGACACCTGCTCCAAATTAAAAGAAATCTATCTCTTGGCTTTTACCATTAATAAAACAGCAACAGCCTGATAAGCAGATACGTTCTGCTTAAATTGATAGTTTCCGTGTCAGTAATAATTATTTTAAAAGTTTTATCAAAAGCTACATGGCATTTGTTCTAGCTTCTTTTGTTGCTTTAGATATTAAGTTACAATTGAAATTATTTCTGTCTTAAGCCACCACACTACCACTGTATAGTTTAACATGGGTGTGTATATCCACTGTGTTATTAAAGTACAATGTATCTTTTTTCCATTAAACTAAATATAAATATTTATAAATTAGAGGAAAAAGAGCATTTTGGGCATGTAAATTGAAATATCATTTAAATAACATATTCTTCGTCATTTAGGACTTGGTTTGTTTACTTCATTAAGCAAGATGGATATTTACAAAGGATCAAAGAGAATTCGATATATTCCAGAATGTCCCGAAATAATGATATTCTTTACAATTATTTTTTATGTACTGATGTCAAATTATGTTTGCTTTATCTTAATTATGCTGGTTTTTAATAAAAGTTGGCAAGCGTATTTGTGACTTTTGCTACGAGTGTAAAACAAAATAGTACTAAAAAATAAAAAAAGTACTTTCGGAAATAGGTACATTGGTTTCAGTAAAAAAAAATAATTTTTTATGAATTCTTTATAACAACCCATTATATTATATAAAACAAGAAAAAGTTTTAAGTATTTATATTTAAATATCAAGTTTTCCTTTGTATGGTAAAAAATAGAGCATATATGCTGATTATCTGTTTAGTTAATAGTCGGGTCGACAGTATAAAACATAAAGCCAGACTATGGACAACTAAAAGGGTGAGGTGAGGGACCAGTGATTTTTGAGAAAACTACAGAAATCATAGGTGTGCCACTTAATTTAGATAATACATTGAAATTTAAATATAACGTAATTAATAAAAAAAATCAGATTTTATTTAAATAAAAATAATATACTAATAAAATAACCATTATTTATAATTAATTAAAAAGTACCTAATGAAAGAATTCTTTTCTTTTGTCACAGTTATGAAAACGTAATCAATAATATATTCAATATAATTATGAATAAACAACAGTTTTATCAATTTTCATTGTAGGATTTGGAGCTCATTTATTTTAATTTTTCAAAACCAAGCCAGACTGATTTTAGTTAGCACATGGTTAGTTTTATATTAAACTTCAGAGAAGTTGTCAATATCTATTTCTGTTTATTTCACGTTTAAAAATTATGCTTTTGTTGATTGAGCAAGTAATTTGATTAATAGATTTTATAAATTTTGTTTTTTTTTTTCGTAAATTTTTCTCAAATATAATGCCGAGGGTCATTTTTAATTATTGATTTTTAAAAAATGTTGTTTTTGTTTAAAAGCGTCTAATTCTTTTAACTTTTCCATATATTTTGGAATTTTAGACCTAAGACAATCTACTATAATTTGAATAAATTAAATGACAACATTTTAAAGATAATTTATTACTTACCAACTCACTTAGATATTAAGGTACATATCCATTAAATTATTGTAGTTTGATACTACCCAAATAAAAAATATTAAATTTGCTTAAAAAATTAATTTTATATAATTCTTTATACAAACTAATTTTTTTAATATACTTGGAGGTTTTATTTAAAAGTTTTGTTGTTTAATATTTATTTACTCTTAGATAACATAGATAACAAAGAAATATAAAATATATAATTAATATATTTTGGTAGAGGAACTAGGCTCTTGCAATTTGTATAAAAGAACACCTTTCTAAATCGGATATTTTCATTTTGGATTTCACATTAATTTAAGCAAAGTAGTATTTGTAAAGTTTTACATAATACAGCAACTAACAATTTAATGAAATTGTTGGAGTATTTGGAAATATTTGGAAAATTCCAATGAATCCTATTAACAGTTGCAATAAACAAGTTAACCTTATTATTAGATATAGTTGATTTATCGTCCTATCATTTAAATATTTTATTTTTATCTTCGTTTTTCTTCCCTTTCTCCAATTTTTCCTTATTATGAGCAGTATAAGGAATTTAATATCTGGATTAACCCACCTACCACTTCCAATTGATATATACTTTCATAATGAATTTAAGCTGTGATTTCTGTTTCAGGTTTCATTTCTTTATTAATAACAACAATGTAAAATCTATCTCTTTAGGTTAATTAATTGTAAAAATACTCTGTACTTTGCATCTACTATGTTGAAAAAGTATAGTCCTTAAAAGCAACATTAATAAAAAACAATCGAAATATAAAAACTGAATTTAAAATATCCCCAATAAAACATTATAAACGAGTGCCAGAATAAAGTTTAAGTCTTTTATTTAGCCAACCGATTGTAATTTTTGAATCTAAACTTATTTCCTATAACTTTACTCCCCTGGGTGCCATCATTATCATTATTATGTTCTTCCCTTTCTGCTGGCAAAAGTATTTTCAGTTCCTTAACATCTGGGTCGGGTTAATGCCTAACGACATACCAAAAAAAAACTGTCTCCGGCCCAATAAAATATTGCCACTTTACTCACCAGTGTTTCAACCCTATAAACGTAGCTGGATAGTTTTTTATTCTTTGACGAATTTATGTTTTAGCTTTTTCCAAAGTGGGAATAACAGAATAATGATAATGTTTCCGATCCAATGTTGACGTAATTTGGTGATTATTTCTAGATATGCTTGTATAAGAAATTTATCTAATTTTTTCTATAAAAAGTATATGAAGAGTGTAACTTAGTATATGTTAACTAAATAGCTAATTACACATTCAACAAAAATTGTATCATAAGATAGTTTGCATGATATCTTGGTAATGTATAAAACGAGGATAGATGTATTTTCTATAAAATATTCTAGCAAAAATCAGATATTTCTAGAAAATAAACTAGTAAGCCACCTTTGTAATGCGTTAAACAATGATATACGTATTTTTAATAAGACATTTAATAACATCTATAACCAGATTTCTCTGGAAAATATAAAACTAAACACTAAAACATACCTGTTAGCGGGCTGATCAGTAAGTTTAAGTCATTTATAGATAAATGATTCAGTTTTCAATTAGACGGTGAAAAATACAGTGATATTAGCAAAGTAAAATAAAAGTTGCGACAGAAAACTTTTACTTACCATTTAAAATTAAGTAAAAAAACGAAATATCTGATCTGAAACATAACCATGCTTAACATACAAGCATCAAAATTCAACCTTCGTCGAGATCCGCTATATTTCATACATTATTTAATAATAATTTTTGTTTAAATAAATTTTTTTTCTAACCAAATAAGTTTCATTTTATTTAAAGGCCTTATTAATAAATAATTAATATATAAAAATAATTAAGTTTATTCTTTTTTGATAAAATTTCTGTTTTAAAATTTTTCTTCTGTCATATTTTATTTATTGTTCATGGTAAAACGAAGAGTTTTTCATTATTCTTAATTTAATTTACCCATTCATTCAATAGAAACAATTGATATAGCCGCAATTAATATCGTGTGGGTTCACCCATAGCTTGCCTTAGTGCTGTCACTCTATTTGGCACGCTCCTTATTAAATTATTAATATATTGCTGAGGTATGTTTTCCCATATTATCTGCAAGGCATTGGCGAGCTTTTCTAGGGTTATGGGGGGCTGTTTGAGTCGGTTTAATGGTCTAGACGTTTCGGCTCAAACATGCTCAATGCAATTTATATCGGGTGAACAAGGTGGCCAGTTCATTCTTATAAAACCGATCATTGTGATCATTGACGACTCTGGCACGGTGCGGGCGGGCATTATCGTCGATAAAGACGCCTATTGCACCAAAAATGGTACAATTATTGGCTCTACATGAAACATTTTAAATTGTATTGTTAAATCTTTAAAGTAAAGCTTTTAGTATCACTTTAGCAATAAAAGAAACTCCAAATTTAACAAACACTCAAATTCAAAACGAAATAAACGATGTGTTTTGACGATACTGAAGAAGATATCATTCGAAGAAAGATTTATACAATATATAAGGACAAATGATTCAAAAATCCCACTAATCATTTTCTTTTGTTAATTTTTTTGAGAAATGAACCCACAATCTTTTTTTTATGTTTCTGTTTCGACGTTTCGGTAGTGTTTCAGCTACCGTTATCAATAACTTAAGTATTTAAATGCCATTTCGGAAAAATTTGACAATTAGCTCCTGCTTGTTTGGCAAAAATCCCCACTTTAATTAGATAAACATTATCTGCAATATATCTTTATTATATTTTGATAACATTTTTAAAAACTCAATTCAATATATATTGAGACGAAGTTATATTATATTATGATGATCAAATCAAAAACAAAATCACTATAAAGTCAATTGAAAGTAAATAAATAATAAAAAAGGTAATCACATTCCATAAAAACAGAAGATAAGTTAATCAACACTTAATTTTATTTAAGCTAGTCATCATTATACATATTATTTAAGGGGCTAAGAACATTATTGTAAAAAAAAACTTCAACAATTACATCAAATCAAATAAAAACAAACAACTCATAATATCTTGTCGCAACTAACGTGGGTTTGCGAAAATACCATTTAAAACATCAAAAAAATTAAAATAAAACAACGCAACAACTAAAAATAATAAATTCCTAATAATATATAACAAATCATTTTAAATTCTATTTCATTAAGCGCGTTGATTAATGTATATCCCTTTGTACTGTTGATTAACCTAGCCGAATGGAGGTAATGTAAAAACAAAGCAAATGATTATCAGGCTTGCTACAGACAAATTAACGTATTTCACTTCATATATAAATGGTATTAGCTCTGTAGTATTGTAGTTAAATTGTGTCATCGTTATTATTGAGTTTCACCACTCAACGGTTTCACTTTATAGTTTGTACTTTGTTTTAAAACAAAACTTGTTCAATACAATACTTGTTCTAATCTCTCATTCGACTAAAATCTGAAAAAAAATCCAAATCTTGGTAAAAATAATTGTAGCCCAATCATTTTTATTTTAGTAGCAATAAAACTCTAAGTCAACCCACAGTATGTAATTTAAGAGAAGAACATAAAATGTCAGAATGAAGAATTACAGAATTCAACTTATATAAAACAAAATATAACCTATAATAGAACATGGTAATTACACTAATAGTAAATAATGTAACAGTCACAAAACAAACAGGACAGTTTTAATGCTTTATAAAGTTTTAATTCTACTTCTTAGTGGTTTTTAACTTATTTGACGTAAGTGTTAATTTATTTTTCTGATGATGAACTTACAAGCTGATAAGGCTTAGTTTCACATATTCTGGTAGCATACACATTTTATAAAAACTCAAAAGATTTTTAAAACATTCATCCGTTTTTTTACCCACAATTTTTGAAAGTGTGTACTAAGTCTGCAGTTATTTATTTGATTATTAAAAATATCCGACAATACTGATTGCATCAAATCTGCACCGCAGGACTCCAAATCAACCGAAAGAAAATAAACATAATGGGAATAATATTTTTATCCTTTACTCCTTGGAGGAGCATAGAGCCGTCACAAAATTCTTAAATTATGTTTTTTACTTTTTTGTCTCTGGTACTGTCTCCTGCAGGTTTTCTTAGAGTATGGCCAACCCATTACCATTTTCTTTCTTTTATAGTTTTTATTAATGGGTCCTGACCTGCCAGATTTTCAATATTTTCCTTAGGCATCAGTTTATAAAATTTTGGATATCTCTGCCAAGTTGTTTTGTCATTGCCCAAGTTTCACAACTGTATAATAGGATAGATTTTATTTTGCTGTTGAATATCTTAATTTTGGTTTTTTTATTAAGTTGTGCCGATCTCCATATATTAGTTAATATTCCAAAGGCTTGCCTTGCTTTTGTGATTCTGTGTTTTATATCTATTTTCTTTCCTCCTTCCGTGTTTATTAAACTTCCCAGGGAAGAGAATTCTTCCATTCTCTCAATTCCTTTCCGATGTATTTGTCTTTTTTTAATGTTTAGCCCAAATTATTGTTCTTCCCCTTGTACTTTTTGTATCATTCTCTTCATATCCTTGATGTTACGATATTAAACAATCTGGATATTTAAGATCTAAGAGTTTTTTTTTAGGTAGTCCCACAGCAATCCATTGTTTGTTTTAATATTTTGATTTAGTATGTAGTTAAGGCAGATATTATATATTTACCCTGTAATAATATATACAGCCTTGTTTTACACCTTTTGTAATTTTGATCTTTTCGCTTAGATAACCTTTGTGTATAATTTGAGATGTGGCATATAATAATTCCTTTATTTCGTGATAATAATACATGATATTTAACAACAGAATAGTACTTATCACAAAAAAGACTAAAAACAACTTTAATTTACAATGTAAATCAGCTGATCTAAGTTTCTGCCTTAGAAAAAGTAGTATCTAATATTAAAAATTAACAAGATAAAAAAAAAATAGTTTCCAGTAATAAAAAAAAATACACTATATAGATACTTCAAGTGAAAGAGAAATGCAATTAACTTTATTTTAATTTGAGGTTTGGCGATTCATGAGATAATTTTTAAAGTATATTTTAAAATTTAAATTTTTTTTTATTCTTAAATTGACAATTTACAGTATGAAAATATTATCCCCCTCCAGCACCCCTTCGGAATTATAAGCACCCCCTCGAAAATTTTAAATTACAAAGGGGTCGTGTGGCACCTCGTTGGAAAGGGATTTTAGTCCTCTGTTCAGCAATATAAAGTTTTTAAAGTTTGGTGCAATCATAACTGAGAAAATTGATTTTTAAGATGTAAAATTTTGATACTGTCTCTAACACAAAACTTTACGTAGAATGAAGATAATAATGTCACATAATGATTAGAATGTGTTTTTCAATGTATTTGACACTTAAATTAAATGTTCAAAATGACCACCATTCACTTCTTGACAATAACCGAGGCGATATTGGAATTCTCGTACAACATTTTGTATGACCTCGGGGGTTATTTTGTTAATTTCTTCCGTTATCCTAACTTTTAAATCAGCAATATTGTTTGGTCTATTAAAATATACTTTAGATTTTAAATAACCCCATAAGAAGTAATCGAGAGGAGTCAAATCGGGGGATCTAGCCGGCCATTCGATCGCCCCACGTCTTCCAATCCACCTATTGGGAAAAACCTCGTTTAAATAATTTCTAACAGTACGTGCAAAATGCGGTGGAGTTCCGTGTTGTTGGTAGTAAATAGATCGATCTATCTCATTTGGATGATTAACATCAGGAAAAACTCTTTGTAATGTAGGCACTAAAAAGTTAATAAAAAAATCTAGATAAACCTCACCAGTAACTGTGACCTCAAAAAAATAAGGGCCAATAATTTTATTGTTAATGATACCAGCCCAAACGTTAACTTTTTTAGGATATTGAGTGTGAGTCTCACACATCCAGTGAGGATTTTCTCTGCTCCAATATCTACAGTTCTGTTTGTTAACCGTTCCGTTTAAATGAAACGTCGCTTCATCAGAAAAAACTATTTTGTTTATGAACTGCAAATCTGCGTTCATTCTATCCATCATCAATTCACAGAATTCTTGCCTTCTATCAGGATCATCTTCATTTAACTCCTGAACCAACTGAACTTTGTAAGGGTGGTATTTTTCTTTATGCAGAACTCTCAAAATAGATGATTTACTTACATCATTGTCGGCGGCAAGTTCTCTTATGCGGATTTTCCTCAATCTCTAGAAGTACATCTAACTTTTTTTCATCAGTAAATTGAACATTTCTACCTGGTTTTTCAATATTTTTTACATGTCCAGTTTCACGAAACTTTTTTTCAATTTTGCTAACTGTAGACTGCGAAACGTGTTGACCAGGGTATTTATTATTAAAAATTTCACAAACCTCCTTTTGAGTTCTGGTTTTATTACCACAACCAATCATAATTAAAATGTCTATTCTTTGAGTCTCGGACAAATGAGCCATAATTAAATTTAATACGCGCACAAATATTATACTGACGTCTTTTAGTAACTTTAAATACCTAAATGACATTAGCCTAGTAGATTTATATCAATTGTTTATTTAGTTTTTTGACTATTATTTTAATATCTTCAAAGTTTTTTCCTAATATTTAACAGAACAGATACGAAAATACCTGATTATTTCTAAAGTTATTTTAATAGACCAAACAATATCGCCTCGGTTATTGTCAAGAAGGGAATGGTGGTCATTTTGAACATTTAATTTAAGTGTCAAATACATTGAAAAACACATTCTTATCATTATATGACATTATTATCATCATTCTACGTAAAGTTTTGTGTTAGAGACATTATCAAAATTTTACATCTTAAAAATCAATTTTCTCAGTTATGATTGCACCAAACTTAAAAAACTTTATATTGCTGAACAGAGGACTAAAATCCCTTTCCAACGAGGTGCCACACGACCCCCTTTGTAATTTAAAATTTTCGAGGGGGTGCTTATAATTCCGAAGGGGTGCTGGAGGGGGATAATATTTTCATACTGTAAATTGTCAATTTAAGAATAAAAATCGACCTGTTTCAGGTTTTTTTTCATATAGTACATAATAACGCTACAAATGAATTTATTCCATACATATGGACCGCACTGTATAACTTCTCTGAATATGTATATGTTAATAATTATTGTGTTATGAAACGATAGGGGTAGGAAATATGGAATTTGAAGATGTTGGCAACTTTAAATAAATAGTTATCATGATATCCAATAAGGGTGATTGATTAATAGAAATCAAAAAAGGAATTATAGCTGGAAACAGAGCCTTTTACCAAAATAAATTAAATGTTACAATCTCAAAGAAATATACAAAAAAATTAAGAATAGCAAAAAAGAAAACAATGGTATCTGTTAAAATGGCAGAAAATAAATTGAAAAGTAAACAAAATCAGGAGATATTGGAGGCTCTGAAAGATGTAAATATAGTTAGCAAAATTAAGTAGCAAAGAGCAAAGAGATTGACATATGTCAATCTGACGATGCTAATTATAGTGAAACAGCTGTAATTGAATTTTAAAGCGAATTTTTCGAATAAATAGTGGAAGTTTAGTTTAACTGTGCAGTTATTTATTGTTCCTAGTAAGATGAACTTCCAAAAAGTAGAGGTTAACACAATCAATTTCATAAAAATGACATATAAGGAGCAGTAATAACTGATGATAAATATGTTTGGTGGTAAATACATCCAGTAATATACCATTATCAGTCATGTAAATGTTACTTGTTAATTATCTATGTTATGATTAATATGGTTATCTAGTAATTACACGTATATTCTGATTTTAGGAACATAATTTAATTGATTAATTTATTAGTATATTAATTAAATTTCTGAATGTCCTGTAAAATCCGTAGCCATAACTATAAATATGTCGACATTATATTCACACTATTAAAATTGTCATATAATCATTATCATAATCTCATATTTACCCCAAAAAGGAATAAAACATTTCATAAATAAACTAATAAATATATAAAAACCGATATTTTATAATATTTATACGATTCTCCATACGATTGTCTTGACAAGAAAAGATTTTTCTTTCTAATAGAGACAAATATGTCTATGATTTTTCGTAAGATACATCTGAGCTATGAAAAAGACAAAAAGATAAAATCTTACAGTGAGCATAAAAGAAGTTATTTATATTGTTAGATAGGCGTATATAAATGTTTTTTTTTTGTTAAAAATCGTGGGACCACAATGGAAGGACATTTTTTTGTACCTAATAAAAAAATCTATCATGTTCTATCGACAGCATGACGGATCGACTTATTTTGGAGAACGGTCTATTAATTAAATGTTGACATTTTTGAAGTCATACTATTTTTGGGCATTACCATTATTGTTAAAAAACAAAACAAAAAGTGATGTAGATAAAATTAATCACTCTATGACTATCACATTTTAACTAAAAAATTTCAGTAAAAAAATACAGTAATAATATATAATAATAGAATTTATGTCACATAATACATGGCACATAAGTCTAGCTTGTTTGTGAGTTAGTACTATTCAAAATAATCCATAACTCTAATGTGGCTGATAAAAATATATCAATGAAACACAAAGTCAAACCACAATATTAACTTTATTTAAATTACTGGAGAGGGACTAGTTTCGGTCTTAGACCATCATCGGGCTAAAATAAATACAAGAAAAAGGTCATATACAAAATTAATGAGTTAAAATTGTATGTCTTAAAGTTTAGTAAAGTGAAGGTGACAAAAGTGTAGAACAACAATAAGGTAAAGCTTACCTTATTAAAGGTAATATACAATTTTTGTTGAAAAATATTTGTGAAAGAAGACTTGAATATCGCATCCAATAATAGAAAAATTGTATAAGGGAAGTATAAAGATTCAGAATTTACAAACTCATCTGCTTTTGCGAATCATATTTTATTGGAGGGTCACTCTTGTAATTCTTTTGATGTTAAACTTTTACATATATATGTTATAAGGTTATTAGATTGAACTTGTTAGAAACTTTGGAGATTCGTTCTGCATCTTTAAATAACTAATTTATCTGTCTCAATGAACAATTACAATCTAATGAGAGTTACATTTTTTAGAATTTACCTTTTGATATTATCAAAGTAACTGTATAGTTGTCTTTTAATTCTTCTCCTTTCTGTACATTATCACTGCTAACTCATATTGATTTTGTTTTGTTATTGTTTAATTTTTATTTTAGCATTGATTATAATTTTTTTATTAAATTTACAAGCTGGAACCACAGTAAATGTGTATCTATATATAGACTCCTAGGTATTTAACCTTCGCCTTACTAAAACCGGGTCAAGTTTTTTGTTTGTATTTTGATAGATAATGCATTTAGTTTTTATTCCTATTGTGAATTATCCCAAAGTACTTTATTGAAACATAATATACAATGAAATTTATGGTACTAACCCTTACTGTGTGAAAGTTCATCTTATTCAGAACAATAAACAACTAAAAGGTTAAATTAACTTCCACTATTTATAGAATAAATAGTGGAAGTTAATTTAACCTTTTAGTTGTTTATTGTTCTGAATAATATACAATAACTAGAATGTGTATATCACATGATATTTTGAATAGGATTAAATAGGATATATATGACCCACTGATAAAGGATATCGATGGGTCATGGGTAACCCTGTTTTGCTAAGAAAAGTTTTTTAAATATTTTGGTCGGGTAAAGTAAAAGTACAATTTATTTTTTCTGTGTATATGAGGTGTTTAAATTCTGGTTGTGTGGACTCATAATTGGAAAAGGACATAAAAAATGTTTTATTATAATGAATTGATAATAATCTTTGATTAAACAGTCTTTAATTGATTATAAGTCAGTTTCTACTTCTCTTTTTAGTGAGTTTCACGATTCCCCTGATATGAGTAAAAAATTGCCGTATCATCAGCACAGGTAATGATTTGCCCTAATGTTTTTAAAAGAATAATACTATTTAAATAAATAAAAAACAACATCTGCCCAATAACTATACCCTGAGGTACTCCAAATTCTATATTTTTATAACTGCTATAAGTTGCATCTAATTCCAATATTTTCAAGGCTCTTCGAGCCAGACATGGTTTTCCTCTATGTAATGTTTAATGTAATCTATTAATTAATTCCAAAATAGCGTACTGGGTATTTCTTCCCACTCTAATTCCATATTATCTAACATTTGATTTTTCTTCACTAGTAACATCAGAACCTTGTACTATAAGGTCTGGTTAAAGGTGCTGCCTCTAGTAGTGAATCCAATAGATATAAACTATCACGTCTTCATCAGGCCCTGGAATGAACACAGAATAGATAAATAGGGCTTTTCTTTTCTCTTTTTCTTACCTAAAAAGCTCCAGCATTTTTTTAAATCTGAAAAACTTCTATTTAGCTTAATGGGTCATTCTACATTGCATATAGTTCCATGAAATTAAAACTTTTTTTCAGCTTTCTAACTCTCTTAAATGCCTTCTTAATCCAGTGTCATCCTTAAGCAAACTCCCAAATATTTGCCCTGTGTGACCTTCTCGATAACAACATTTTTTTGCTTCTGTGTTTTCTTTCTGTGGGAACTAAGCCTATCCGCCAACCAGCAGCAATATAATATTCTTAAGTGATTTAGTATCATCATATTATCTTCTTAGGTTCCGAAGCAAAATCCTTTCCTCTTAACCTACGGTAATCATGAAAATGTCCGTTTTGTCACCTCTTGACCTACCCAAATTATGTCATTTCTGACATTCATCTCCATCCGTAAAAGAAAATTAAAAACATTTTACAAATATTTCTTTTTTTTTCACACGTACAATAATAGAAGATTAAAAACGACAAAAATAAAAGCCATAAAAGCATCTAAGGAAAAAGGAGCAATGAAACTATAAATAGTTGACGATTAAAGGAGACTCTTTGAATGCGGTTGTAGAATTTGTAAGCAGGGCAGCGTGCCAGATTTATAAAAATCAAGAGAGACGATGAAAGATTTGCCATATAAATATTTGTTCCATGGATTGGTGTCATAAGTAAGAATCTCGCAAAGGAGAATAGAGTTCACAATGGCGTTCATGATTTCTTAATTTTATTGGTTTTTAAGCTAAAATTTATACTTTTATTTTAAACAGTTTAAGGTTTTTGTATATTTAATACGATTTGCTTTTTGTTGGTTTTTATAGGAAGAAAAATTAGTTAAACTTGTTTATAAAATCAAATTAGATAGCTTAATATTTCTTCAGTATTATTGGTAAATAATAAATACCTAAACAATTATATAATAATTATAAATAAGACAAGAATTTCATATTATCAAATAATGTTAAAAGATTAAAAACCGAAAAACTAAGTAAGTGATGATTTAAATATCTCAAATTATCTGTTAAATGTGCAATAAACAAAAAACTCAAATATTTAAAATTTTAAGAAAATATTTAATTATTTGAAATATCAAAACCTATTTGACCTATTTTTTATTAATTAGCAATTCTAGTAATAATATAGCTAAATTAGTACACCTTTCAATTATTTGATCATACATTTATTGTGTTGAAATTTTAACATTTTAACATTTTTTATTACATAAAAGTGATAGTTAACAAAAAATTTTCCAAACAATTTTATGCAAGACTAATATTTTTCAAGTTATTCATGATTAAAGTAACAATTCTTAGACGAAAAAATTTTTGCAAATAACTCCAAAAATGATGCATTCTATCACAAAAACTGTTGTGAGCTTAATTGTAGCTTTTAAAATGACAACCAAACATTTTGTTTTAATTTGTCCAAGTCCAATGATTAGCTTTTTTCTTCAAATGCAAAATTTTATAGAATCAAAGGCAAATAGCGGAAATTATGATAAAAATGAGGTCAGTATCTAATTTTTTATAAGAAAAATATCGATGAAAACAACCCCCTAACTACCCCTCTAACTAAAATTGATCTTCACCCTTCTGCAGTTCTCTTTACACATATGTTGTTAATACGTCTAAAAAGTTTGATTAATTTAAAAAACCTAACTTAAGAAAGAGCTTAAAGTGAAAAACGATTTTTGACAATTTTATATTTTTCACCTTTTTTTTTCAAAATATCACCGAAAATCCTTAAGATAAGAAACAGTACTTAATTGTAGCTTTTTTAATGACTAAAATTTTTCTTTGCGTAAATTTTTGGTAAAAAGATTATTTGACTATTTATAACATTTATTTACCACCTTTGCCACCTTTTTTGAGCCCTTAAAACTAACCCCATTTAAAAAACAAGGTATCTAAAGAAATTTAATTTACATGTTCTTGTAGGCCTAAAAAACTAATAAAATCAATTTTGAAAAAGGCTCTATTATTTAAAATAAACGAAATACTTAAAAAAACTAAAAACCGATTTTTTGGTTTTAAAGTTGTTACTTTTAATCACTAATTGCTTGAAAAATATTAGTTATGGTTTTTTATTAAAAAACATATAGATCATTTGTTACTTAGAATCACCTTTTTAATCGAAGCCTGAGGTTAAAATGGAATAAAAAAAAGTCGACCACTGGGATGGGGTGGCAACCACCCCTAAGGCCTTGCCGCCCTTTGGTTCGACATAGTTTTTGATCCTTGAGCTATTCTACCTTCTGTTAAAATATCATGTAAATCCATGAAGTACCAAAGAATTGCCAGGTTTTACCTTATTTTTAAGCTGCATTTCCTGTACTATATGAAATACTAATTTATTAATGAATATGTACAATCCAGATACTCCATTAAATAAACAATATATTTGAAATGTAAATTTATTATATGTAAAGCTAATTAAATATTATTTGAAGTTTATTAATTAATCTGTTTTATGAATTAGTCCAAACTATTTTACTTTTATGTTATAAATAAATAGGTTAAGTATGAAAAAAAATAGATTAAATAAAATAAACTTTAGGGGGATATACGGTTTAATAAAATTGGATTTATTATTAAACATATTTATATTTTAAATGTTACTTAAATAATTGCTAGCTCAGTGCTAAGAGTGACATGAGATCTAATCTCCAGGTAGAGTTCCGTATCTTTACCTATGAATCTTTACTTAAACCCATCATTTAGAAAATTCTTAGTGGCGAGATGGACTTTGCCACACCGTTTGAATTTGCATAGGAAACCGCCTTATGGTTGGAAGAATCAAACCACATCTGAAAGAGGAAAAATTCGTGTAGTGTGCAGAAGGATCCAAGATAGACAAACGTGCTGGAAAGGGTATGATGTAACCGAATTTTAGATTATCCAAGTCCCTTGGTAACGTCCTCACTATTTTTTTATGGTACTAACCCTTACTATGTGAAAGTTCATCTTATTCAGAACAATTAACAACTAAAAGGTTGAATTAACTTCCACTATTTATTATTTAAATACGTTAAATTTAATGCTATTTCGATAGCGAAACGGCTGTCATTACATTTAACGTATTTAAATAATAAATAGTGGAAGTTAATTCAACCTTTTAGTTGTTTATTGTTCTGTCCTCACTATTTCTTAGGCGGAGATACACATTATGGACGTTAGTGTCCAGAAGTGTCTCCGTAGAGTTTCTTGAAAGAAAAACATTTTTTAGATTCTTACAAATAGCCAGGTATCTTTAAAAGCTCTGAGCCCTTTTTCTTATGAGTCAAAGCTAATCTGGAAATAAAAACAATCCCTTAAGAAACTGGCAAAAAACAACAATGTTATCTTGATGTGGTTGATAAAGTTATAAAAGAATATTGGGTAAAAAGGGAGCTGATAGACCGATTACATCTTTCCATGATCCAGAGCCCTTTAGTGTTTCTACAAAAAGCCAGAATATAAAGGAACTCCGTTTATGAAAACAAGGTAAAAAAATACGACCCAAGACAATCTTACCTATTGCTTTATTTTATATTTATATAGATTAGACATTTAGTTTAAAACACCCAAGTTATTGTAGTAGTCGCCGTGGTGTGCTGGTCAAGTGCGTTGGCTGGTATGCGAAAGATTCTGGATTCGATCCCCAATATCGGGGAAAAATATATAAAGATATGGTACGGCGGCTACCTTTCGGAAGGCAATGGCAAACCACCGAAAGTATTCAGTTATCTGTGTCGAGAATTCTTAAGATACGCACAGTACAGATAATTGCGAGAGGTCGCCTACGCTCTGTACAGAGCATGACATGCGAAGAAGAAGTTATTGTAAAGTTCAGGACCGAACAGTTTTTTGGAATGAAATGGTTTTAAAGAAAAATATTTCCAGATTTACAATTTAAATTAGTTAATGAACAAACAAATCTTGAAAGTTCTCCACTATTAAACTGATTACTTTGATTGAGTCTTCCTTTTATACACATATAAGTCGTAATTGTAGCACAAATATATTAAGTTATTGTAAAGATCAGCAAGATATAGTGTTTTCCTAGTTTTTTTTATCATTGCACAGAAAATACATCCAGGATAATCCCTTCACATAGTGAGGGTTAGTTCAAAAAATTCATTTTCAGAATAAACAAGTCCTGAGTTATTCGTTGGTCTTATAGCTTTAATTCTAAATTGCAGTTTTAAAAACCATAGTAAAATAAACGAACTTTTTTTCGACCCATTTTTATTATTTTAACAGAATTAATTGATGAAAGTACAATGTAATCAATTTCCACGCTTGTTCGCCTATGCACAGAAACATTCACTCTTTATGACTAACTGTATTTTAACCGTTCACCAAACTTCTATTAAAATCAATAATTTGAATAGAAAATTTTTAAATTTTTAGAGCTCAAAGCATCATTGGTTTTCAATGTTTTATTATTTTTTTCATAATGTACTTTGTTTCGTTTGACCCAGTTTGTATATTCGAGGGAATTGACTAACAAAGAGTATTTTTCGTTGCATTTGAACATGAAATCAAGACAAATAAGATGAGCAGAAGCTGCTTTTTTTATTGTGTTAATATATAGGATAAAATGTACTTCAAGAATTGAAGGATATACATTAAAAATTACCCTTGCTAAAACAAAAGCAATTGCTAGAATACAGTACAACAAAGATGAAAGATGCACGAACTAAGTTCGTTGATAGGGTGAAAGATTGGAGAGTATCGAACGAACCATCCCTCTCTGATCATAGAATGATTATGTTCAGGTTAGAGTGTAATCCTCCTGAGCCAGCACTCAGGAGAAACCCCAGGAAAACTAACTGGGAAAATTACAACACTAACCTGAACATAAATCTTGCAAATCTCAAGAATAAAAGAAATGCCAGGAATCATCTGGCATTAGAAAACGATCTCATAGAGCTGAACGAGGCAATAATCGATGCCTATGAATCCAGTTGTCCCCTCCAAAGGACTAGAAAAGCAAAAGATGCGATATGGTGGAACAGTCATCTGTCAAACCTAAGATCCGAGACGCGACAGCTCTTCAACAGAGCCAAACGTAATGGAGATTGGCAGAGCTACACCGAGAAACTTACATCATATAACAAGGAGATTAGAAAAGCTAAAAGAAACAGCTTCAGAAAATTCTGCGAAGAAATAGACGCTACACCCTCTGCAGCAAGGCTACACAAAGTCTTGGCAAAAGGAAAAGTAGACACTGTAATGGCACTACGGAAGCCAGACGGAAGCTTCACAGAAAGCGAAAAAGAACGAGCTCTGCTCCTATTAGAAACTCACTTTCCCGGAGGAATTGTCCCTTCGGGAACAACAAGTGAGAAAACTAAAAGGCCTACCAGGGAAGACACCGCAATGGCAAAACACATATGCAGTGAGGAACGGCTGAGATGGGCTATGAACACCTTCCAGCCGTTCAAAACCCCTGGAACGGACGGAATATTTCCTGCCCTACTCCAACAGGGCCAAGAGGCAATAATTCCACACTTGATCCGAATTAGTCGGAGCAGTCTTGAACTGGGATACATACCAGAAGCGTGGAGAAGGGCCAAAATCACCTTCATCCCAAAAGTAGGGAAACGGGACACTACGCACCCCAAATCCCTTAGACCGATCAGCCTCACATCGTTTATTCTTAAAACGATCGAAAAAGCTGTAGACAACTACATTAGAACAGAAATCTTGGAACAGGTGCCATTGTACCCTCGTCAACATGCGTACCAAGCGGGAAAGTCCACGGAAACCGCTTTAATACAATTGACTGACGAAATCCAAGACGCACTGAACAAAAAAGAGACCGTGGTATGTGCCTTTCTAGACATAGAAGGGGCCTTTGACAATACGCCACATGAGGCAGTCAAAAGAGCATTGATTGAGAAAGGAGTAGATAGAACGACTTCCAGTTGGATGTCGCAACTGCTATCTACAAGAATCGCAGAAATGGAGGCAGGACAAGACACTATCTCCATTAATGTGACCAGAGGCTGTCCACAGGGGGGAGTTGCATCCCCGCTTATGTGGAGTCTCACTGTGGACAGTCTGCTCTGTCAATTGCCAAGGAAGGCATACCATGTCAAGGGTATTCCGACGACATGGTTATCCTGGCAAAAGGGAAGTATGAAAACGTCCTCTGTGATATTGTTCAAAGAGGATTGAACATTGCGGAACAATGGTGTGACTCGGTGGGACTCAGCATCAACCCCACCAAAACCACACTAGTAGCCTTTACAAGGAAAAAGAAACCTAATCTAAAAATCATAAAAATAGGGGAGAACATCGTCGAGTGGAAAACAGAGGTAAAATATCTAGGGCTAATCCTAGATAGCAGGTTACTCTGGAACAAACACGAAGACGAAGTAATACACAAAGCAACCAAGGCCCTCATGGTGTGTAGGAACATTGCAGGGAAGAACTGGGGATGTAACCCACGTATCCTGCAATGGATGTACACAGCAATAGTGAGACCATTAATCACATATGGGGCAGTGGCTTGGGGCGTAAGGGCTAATCTGAATACGACGAGGAAAAACCTCTCGAAAATTCAGAGACTAGCCTGTTCATGTATCACTGGAGCAATGGGAACTTGCCCCACTGCTGCAATGGAGGTGATTTTAAAATTGACCCCACTGCACATTCTGCTAGAAAGTGTAAGGAAGAAAACAATATATAGAATGATCAAAGAAGGAATTATCAGGGAAAAACCTCGATCACTTCACTTTGATCAAACTTGGGAAATGCCCCAAGATGATATGCCAAAGAAATTCAACTTTGTGAGAAAATTCATCACAAAGTTGAGTAATAAATCTGATTGGGATGAAGACACCATACAGAATTTAAACCAGAATACCATAAAGTGGTATACGGACGGTTCCAAGCTAGACGAGGGAACTGGGATAGGAGTTTTTGGACCGAGAGCCAAATACTCAGAAAGCTTGGGCACATACCCGAGCATCTTTCAAGCAGAAGTCCGCGCCATCGAAAGATGTGTGGAATTCAATATTGGAAGAAACTATCGCAGACAAGAGATTGTGATCATGTCGGATAGTCAAGCAGCCATCAAAGCGCTGAGTTCAAATATAATCAGTTCGAAGATGGTTTGGGAATGCCTAGGCAAACTAAATGAACTAGGCCAGAAGAACACTGTCACCCTCCTATGGGTCCCGGGACACATAGGAATAGAGGGGAATGAAACAGCAGACAAGCTGGCAAAAAAAGGAGCTGAAACCCCACATTTGGGACCAGAACCATCTTGTGGGATCAGCAGTAGAGTAATCTTAGGAAAACTAAGGGAGGAAATGGAGAAAGAAAAATCCGAGTACTGGAATCAGCTGGAAGGATTGAGGCAATCTAAGATACTACTGGGGAACTATGACCAGAAGAGATCTCTTAGCTGCCTCAACCTCAGTAAAAAAAGGCTCCGTATTCTAACGGGAATATTAACCGGGCATTGCCGGTTAAGAAGCCACATGAAGAAACTAGGGTTAGCAGATGAAGCAAAGTGCAGATTCTGCGAGGAAGAGGATGAAACCTCAATACATATACTCTCAGAATGTCCTGCCTTGCAAAATTCTAGGGCTAGGTACCTAGGAGCACATGAAATAGAGGAAGGGGTTCTACCTGATTTGAAGCCCGACGATGTCCTAAACTTCCTTAGGAAAATAGAGCTCGAAGAGCTGCTATAAATCTGAGAAAACATCAGAACATGGCAAGTAAGGGGGGACACAATAGATCCTATGGGTCGCAGTGTAATCATCACCCCTAACTCATTCATTCATTCAAGTTTCATTGCGGAAAGCACGGGTACTGCAAAAATAGTCATTGTGACACGAGTTTTAAATGCTATTTTTTATTATTCGCGTCCAGAAACATTAAAAAAATAAATTGTTGATGTTGATATTACAAATTTTAATTTGACAGATGTTTTTATGAATAGATCTTAAAAGTTACATTTTTTGCTGAAATTATATAATTATTTAAAAATTGGAAAATTGCTTGTCAATCAAATGTCACACAACTTATCTCTGTCTAAACAGTAAAAGTACATCCAATTGGGCAACAAAAAAAAGTTCCTAAACCAGTGTTTTATATACGCGAATTATAAAGAAGTAAATATACATTGAATAGATTTTTAAGTTCAATGACAAATTGCAAAAAGGCCTAGCCACGGATATTGACCAAAGTGAGTTTGTAAACTGATTCCGAGAGATCGATTGGCCTATTTGGGATTTTTTTTTTGTTAGTTGCTATGATACTTATGTGAGTATTCTTTGTGTTTTTTTAGAGCGAGTTTTTCGGCTAGCGCCGCCTCTCGCATCTTCTGTCGAGACAGTTCTTAATTGTGAGTTCCCTAGAGGCCATTGCTTCTTCAACATTTTTCCTCTAGGAACGTCTCTATCTTCCCCTTTTCCTTCTTGTAGGTGGAGTCCTTTCCCGTATTTTTTTGGCCGTTTCTTATTTGTCATTCTCCATATTTTTATTTTATGTTTGTTGGTTTACTGTTTATAATAAGTAAAAGATCTTGGTAAGACTAGTCTATTAGACGTTTATTTTTAGCTACCGCTGTCTGTTGGGACTAATAACTAATCGATCTAGTTGCCTGCAACCTTCTTCTAACAGTTTGACTAGATATCACTCTTCCGGTAGCATGCCTAGAGAAGCTGTTAATTCTCGAAGCAGATTCTCGAAGCGGATTCTTCTTACAGTTACAGCTATAAAGCGGTCTTAAGCAGAAGTTGTCGCCCGTACACCTGTACGCTGCAGACCCAGTTTCCAAATATCAATTCCATGCACGACTGACAACACTTTAGGACACATTTAGCCGTGAACTTATTCTTCACTTAAGCCTTCGTGTATACAATGTACTAATTGATCGAGTTGCAGTGTTTCTAATCGCCGTAGCGCCATTTTTTGTTCAGGTAAACAAATTTATGAACTTCTACGAGACTAAAATGTTAGTATTTTGAAATCGAATTCCTACAATTCAGGTTTACTGATATTTAAAATATCATTTTTTAACGCAATTTATGAGATTTAAAAAATATCCACTTCAATTGTTGAGTAGTGTACATTATGGCATTAATAACAGGATCAGTCAGATAACGGACATTGGGAAGAACAAAAAATTATTAAAGACACTAAGGAACATAATAAATCCTATGATATACAAAGAAGTTGCAGAAACCGACAAGTAGATTGCAGAGAAATAAAAAAATCAGAATTTGGAATTTACAGTTTGGTAAACATAAAAACCTGATTGAATTTATGAAAAGTATACATAAACTAAAAATAATGTCTCAGTGCCAAGGGCATTGCCGAAAATCTTGAAAGTATAAATAATGTTATGGGGAATAAAAGTTAAAAGTTTATTGTTGGATTTTGTGTAGTTATACAAGCTTACGTACTAAATTTCAGCGTCTTAGGATTTCTGGAAAGTACCATAGGAATTTTGGTGATCATATGCGGGTCAGTGACAAAATCGGGTATTTTAAATATCAATAGAATCTAAAATATAAGCTATGACATTGAGATTTTATAGATTAAATAAGTCTACCCCCAGTTTTTGTTATTTAAATTATTTTATACACTTCTGTGAGCGACCTTTTAGATTAAATTCGTCAAGACACTTTTAAAACTATTAACATTTTCATGATTTTTACTTTTCTTAATACGTTTGCGTCCTCGTTTTATTTTTTCCAAATTAATATCAAAAAACTAAATTGTTGGTCGTGTAATCGAATTTTTTTGCTTATTTTTAGTTCAATTCCATAAACTTAAATGACATTGATGACTCAGAAAACTAAATTGTTAAAGACGTATTCGGTTTACGAGCTAAACCGTCGAGGATAATCGAAAAGTTTGGCTTGATTTTCAATTAAAGTGGTTTATTCGAAACTGGAAATAACTCCACCATAACATAAGATTTTTCTCTGCGGAAGACGTCAAGTATATTATCGATTTTAATAGGGTGTAAGTGATATAATCGAGTGTTATGAAGATAATTGTGTTTATTGTTTATTCTAACAAACTGTCAAAAATATTCGAAATGGTGCGTGCAACTAGGCCTAGTTTTGTGTCAGTGATTATTTATATGTTTTTAAATAGTCCAAAATTGGACCTTAAATGGATCAACAATTTGGTTGTCCACAGGATATCTACAGTGTTCATTTTGTTTTAACTTGGGAAATCGATCTGACCCAGATCAAAGTGTATTTTACGTTAATATCGCTCATGTTAATTTCGAACAAAAAATATATTAAATAAATAATAAAAACAATTAATTTTGTAATTACTTGCTTAACGGAAATATTGTCGGGTTTTAAACCATTTTTTTAATCCAATTCAAAGACATATTTTTGCATTTTCAATTAAAATATCATCTAATGTACAGAGCAATTATGCCGTTCTAAACAAACCAAATTCAATTTACCCAGATGTTCTATTCCGTCCAACTAATAACAAAATCTTGATCAGCTGCCAAGATTAAAACCAAAATCCCATGATGGATTTATTTTTTTAATTTAATAGCTTAGTCGTCTGCAAAATAAGCTAACATTTTAAAAACTCATGTTTTGGTTACACTGCATACTGATTGACAAACAAACAATAAATTAACGCTATTAAATTAGTCTTATCTTTTATTATTTAAGTTTTAATTACTTACAATCAAAGAAATCATACAAATGAGATCATATCACTGGTTTTTACACTTTTGAACAAAATAGTAATTGTATAATTAAATAGTTCATTTGGTCACTACAACTACTCCCAATTGCTTTTTGATTATCGGAAAGGTAATAAATTCATTAGAAAAAATAGAGGACGATAGTATAAGAATTTAATAGTTCAATCAGGTGCATGTTAAAGAAATCTCGATGTAAAATATTCTTCTCTTTTGATTAAAAAACCAAATTCAATACTAGCAACTTCATTGTTTATAAATTCTTTTTTTGAGGTTGGAAACCAAAAATAGTCACAGAGAAAATATCTGATTATTATCTATTATTATTCACCAATCAGCAAATCCCATGCACTGGTGCATTGTCGAAAACGCATTGAGGATGTAAAAAATTGGTGATGCAGCCTAGAGTGTAGCAGGAGCCACCAGAAGTCTTCAAAAATATATCTTTCCAGAGAAAGTAATGACAATTTATATGTAAATACAGAAATACCAGCTTTAAATAACTGGGTAAGATTCTTTAGATAAGTTTAAAGTAAAGCTACAATCTATTCTAGTAGTAGTTCCAGGAAAAAAGTAGAAAAAAACTGTTGAACACGCAAGTCTTTAAATCTACTTATGAATGTTATATCATTATTATCTTCAGAACTTGATACTCATTTCGATATCAATATTTTGGAGGTGAATCCATAATATTGAATTTTGCTTCTCATTTCACATTTATGTTTTTAGTTGTATTAGAAATTTACTTTAAAAAAATATGTAATAATGAAGAAAAGCCTTAAATTGATGAGAAGATAAGAGACTTAAAACTTAACACTATAATACGTACAATGTAGGATTAGGAACCAATTATCCACGAGCAAAATTGCGATACTCCGTAAGTGGATATAATTGGCCCTATACTATACTTTTTTACAGCTGACTGAAAGGATTGGTACAATATATTTGTTTGAGAAATAAGTGGAAGCTAAGTTTAAATGAAAAGTTGTTCATTATTCTTGGTAATATGGACTTCCAAAGAGTAAGGGTTGGTACAATAAATTTAGACTTTCCTTTTAATACCTGGATATACCGGGTGGTGAATGGTCGGACGCACCATAGGAAATCCAATGGAAAATCATAAACTCTTAAATTCCTGCTTCCCAAATCATTTTAGGTGAAAACTCAATAGGAACTTTTCTTTAAAGAATTAAATACTGCATCAGATGAGACTATTAAAAATATTTTTCAGCTTTTGGTAGTTGAAAAAATTGACCAATTTATTTACCATTCTTGTACAGCATCAAGACAGCAATGATATGTCAGGATGACGTTACCTTTAAAAGCTATTATCAAGATTGTCATTCTATTATTCAATTAGTGACAACAATAAACGTAAAAAATGTCGTACACCGTTTCAGAACGAGTAGAAATTGTAAAAATGTTTTATTCCGGCAATAGTACGCGCACGGTAAGTGCTTTATTTAGCGCGAAATATCCAAACCGCCCGATTCCAAGCCATACTACAATTGGAAGAATAATCACAAAATTTGAAAACACTGGCACATTGCTTCCTTTATGCAAGTGTAACAAAAATGACCAAAACATTCAAATAAATGTGTTTGAAAATGAAAATACCACAAATGTATTATCTGCAGTTATTGAAAATCCCAGAATAAGTTCTCGAGAAATCGCACAGCAGTTCGACATGCATAATTCAACTGCATTAAAAATATTAAAAAAGAATAACTTCCATTCTTATAAAGTTCAATGTCATCAAGAGTTGCTTGAGGGAGATTATGAGAGAAGAGCAGAGTTTTGTTATGAGATGCTGGATAGGGCGAATGCAGACCGAAAATTTTTAAAAAATGTTTGTTTTACAGACGAGTGTACGTTTACGTTAAACAATGAACCCAACGTGCAAAACTGTAGAATTTGGTCAACTAAAAGGCCTGAAATTGTTGTGGAAACTCGTACTCAATATCACCAAAAAATCAATGTTTGGGCAGGAATACTGGGGCATCATCTTATTGGACCTTTTTTCTACGAGAAAAATCTAGACTCAGGAAGGTTTTTGGATTTGCTTCAAGAAGAAATTTTACAAGCACTCGCAGAAGTAGCTCCCGAAGAAGAAGAAATTTGGTTTCAAATGGACGGTTGTCCTGCTCACAACAGCCGTGAAGTGAAAGAATTGGTCAATAATTGTTTTAATAACTGTGTGATAGGACCAAATTGTCTTATTAAATGGCCCCCAAGATCTGGAGATCTTGCCCCAAATGACTTTTATCTCTGGGGAGATGTAAAATCCAAAATTTACGGCACGGTAAGGTTTCCAGATTTAGAGGCATTAAAGACAGGCATCCGAGAAGAATGTGCAAAAATAACGCCTCGCATTCTAGCAAATGTTCGACGAGAGTTTTATGATAGATTAGGATATTTTTTAGCCCAAAACGGTGGTTTATTTGAGCATTTATTGTAATTTATTTAGCGTTTGTATTTATTTAACAATAAATAACTTTGTTTTCTATTTTTTTGACTATTTGAATGATTTGACATCTAAATATTTTAGTCATTTTGACATTTTATTGCTGTCTTGATGCTGTATAAGAATGGTAAATAAATTGGTCAATTTTGTCAACTACCAAAAGCTGAAAAATATTTTTAATAGTCTCATCTGATGCAGTATTTAATTCTTTAAAGTAAAGTTCCTATTGAGTTTTCACCTAAAATGATTTGGGAAGCAGGAATTTAAGAGTTTATGATTTTCCATTGGATTTCCTATGGTGCGTCCGACCATTCACCACCCGGTATAACTTGAAGGACAATTATAAAGCCGACTATTCCAAAAAGGGGAACATAATCTGTGTTCGTTGGACCGAAACCACTCATTGGCATTGCAAAGAGCATCGCCAACGAGACTATCTTGGAATGGACTGACAGGAAAACTCTTCAGTACTGTCATCTTCTATATTACTTAACGAAGAAAGGTCTGAGTAAAACATCTGACTGTCGTTTCTTCATTGTGGAGGATGAAACCGCACATTCTATGTTGGGTAGTCCAACAATAAAACAAGTAGATAATACAAAAGAATCATTGAATAGCAATTTTTTTAAGTAAATTATTAGCATTCCTATTATTAATGTAAATAATAACAATAAGTAGATTTTTAAGTAAAGGACTGTAAGTAAAGGACTGTAGTACTTAGTACACACTTTGGATAAAGTGGAGAAAAAGAGGTAAATTTGTATTTTTAAGTGTGTATATATTTCAATAATTTAAAATTTCATAGCTAAGCGCTTTCAACCATAAAATAGGCCATCTTCATAGCTATATCTAAATTGGAAAATATGTGTATAAATTATATGAATTTGGTTTATATATAAATAAAGTAACTTACGTCAAATTAAATATTTCCCAAGAGAGTTCATCAAAACACACTAGGTCACATCAAATAAGGACATCCACAACAATTTAAAAGTTAATTTAAAATTATAAATAAAATCTAAGTTAAAACTGTCTAAGTAATAAAATTAAAACGA
This sequence comes from Ophraella communa, assembly GCA_035357415.1. Classification (NCBI taxonomy): domain Eukaryota; kingdom Metazoa; phylum Arthropoda; class Insecta; order Coleoptera; family Chrysomelidae; genus Ophraella; species Ophraella communa. The sequence continues at coordinate 28,694,089 of CM068992.1, read as the reverse complement.
TATACAAACTTCGAATCGATTGTCATTAAAAATTCAATGAAACGTTTTTATAAAGAAATGTTAATGATTATATTTAAATTAAAAAATGTATATGTTGGTTGGTCCAAAATAAAGACTGTAAATATTAAATTGTTTTCAAAGAATTTCCAACAAGCAATCGATAGCAAATCCCTAAACCTAATATATTATAATGATTTAAATTTAGCTAATGATTTAAATATTTGGCTATAGTTTATTTTACTTAACAGCTAACGTAGTTTTATTATTTAGATATGTTTTTATTTGTTTGATTATTATAATTAAAAATTTTTGTTTGTTTTATTAATTTTATCAAATATTTTAATTGATTTTAATGATTGAATATTATTTAATTTTATATAAAGTTTACTTTTTCTTTGTACTTCTATGATTGGGCGCCTTATCAGAATTTCAAACTAGCTCAGTTTACTTAATTTTAAAGTTAAAATTTAAAGTCTGACTCTTATCAGGGAGGATTCAAATTAAAATATTATTTAATAATTAACACAATATAAATTTAATGTCAAGTATTTCAAAGAAACGTTACAAAAAAAAATTATTAATTGGTTTTCACACGTTTAGTACTAATAAATAACGAATATCCGGATATGAAAAAATTGAGATGATATACAAAAATATTAATTTACAATTACAACAAATTAAAAAACAAAAATACAAATCCTTAATTATCGGATGTACCTTGTATCACAGAGTTTTTCAAATATTGTCCTTGTCATGCGCAACGTAACAAACACTGAGATCGGCTTCTACTTCGTTTACTCTCGGAAATGGAACAGCGTACCCAAATTGACAAGATGGCTACTATGGTCCCGTTTTGGAAACGTCGCTCGAATTTAATCTTTAAAATTCTATGGAATCCGTATTTGTTTTGTACAATTTATTACTTTGGTAAGTAATTTAATAATAGTTGATTACTTTTCTGTATGTATTTTTAATATTACATGTATTACTTTACCATAAACAGCTTTTAATTAATTAAAAAAAATTTCTCCTAGTTGATAATCAATTAATACATACGATGTTAATTGCTCTGCTACCAGGATCATAAGAGAGTTGAATCATGGATTTTCCGGCCTTTTATAGCTTCTTGGCAAATGACAAAAAATGACGTCATCGGATTTCAACTGTTCGAATTTCAGAAAAAAAATAACCTACATTTCCTAAAATCCAGGTAATAAATTTACAATTCTGATAGTACCTTTGATAATGTACAGATAGATCTCATCCTTATATTTGCTTAAATTCTGTTTGTATAATTTTGTAAGTACTTTTTCCTAGGAAATTTTAGATTCAAAATACACAACTTCCTTGAGCTGTCAACTTATTTTAGACTTTCAAATTTTCAATTAACACTAGCTATTATATTTAAAATTATTCTAAATCCACTTAACTAGTTCTATTTTAACTGATAACTTACTATTTTAAACTCTAACAACTACAATTTAAACTTTTAAAAGATTTTGTTATTTGTATTACTTATATCTTATATAAGCTGATATTTTCTGTGTTATCAAAGGTTAACATTTTAAAATTTATATAAACAACTTCCTCAATTATCCTACATACTTTTTGTTACATAAATTGTTATTTGTTAATGTTTATAAACTAAGTTTTTCAATATCTATTTCACTATGTACTCTTAAAATGTTCAATCAAAAGTTTATGTGATTATGTCCAACACTATTGATATGGGAATTAATTTAATGTATTTCACCACACCTGCTACATGTTTATAATTAATCTTGTGTCTTTTTTTTTAGGTACTCACAATCTATTGGTATATTTGTTTGTACAATATCGAAGACTATAATTTGTCTTTTAATGATCTTGTAAGTACTTCCTTTTTATAATATTAATTTAAATACTTTACTAACTAAAATTACATGTTGATTTCTTAAACATGTGGAAACCATTAATACTTTTGATTTTTATTTTCTTTTAATTGTTTCAGATTAAACTGAGAATTTTGAAAAAGAACTAGGTGAAAAGTGAATTGTTATGTGAAAATGCATTCATTATGGATTGGAAAATTTTGATTGTGATACAATAATTAAATATGAATCCTATACAAGATAAGATGTCAAATACATTCTTTATTTATTTGAATGTTTGTAATTGAAAAGTATAATATTGAAAATTTAAGATGTACTAAAGAAAAAGTAACTGCAGATTCAATTAAACTTATTAAGATATCCTTTTTTTGTAAATTATTGAGGTAAGTAATTTTAATTCTATTTTGTTAATTTACTAATGTGCATTATTTATTTTTACATGTTGACTTTCCAATATGACTACCTACCCTATATTGGCTTTTATCTCATAATGTTTGGTTATTATCATCAGATATGTAAGTTATACTACTTTGTTTTAGTGTAACTGTAGAGATACTGTTTGTTTATACAAATTCATACTAAGTATATTATTTTTAGGTCAGAAGATTCATCTCATTTTCTAACAAGATGTATCTACTAAGTCCAAATGGAAACCTGTTGTGACCAGAGAATATTGTTTATTTTGTGGCTTTTACTGTGATATTATGACCAAATTTATGATATAATCAAGTTTATACTGTACTCAAGACAATACTTATTTTTGGGTAATTACATGGTTTAAGAAGAAAAGTGTATTTCAATATACATATCCTTTTTTTAATTAATCCATTAGTGTAATGGCTATGATAGATGCTTAAAAAGGTAAGCTTTGTTTTTATTAGTAATAATGATCCATTACAATATTTATAATTATTTTTTTGCCTATTACACTTAAACCATATAAATGGGATAAAATTGAAAACAAATATAATAAAAATAAATAAACAAAAACAAAAACAAAAATCTTTATATCACATTAAGCAATCAAACCTGCCTGATAAATTAATCAACATAAGAAGAGCTCCAAAGAAACTTAAAAATGGGTGTAAATTTACAATTAAGGTTAACACCTGTAGATTTTTAGTTTTAGTCAATTCTAGATCTAGGCTTTTAATTTTTTATTAGGATTTATTAAATTGCAAAGTTGCCCTATTTTAAATGGAGGTAAATTCTACTTGAAGACTAGATAGGTGAGAATATAGCCGTGCCGTTAAACTGAAGTAGTTAATTAAAAAGTATTGACAATAAATGTTTATTTGGTCTTTAACGTATTTACACCAAACACGGGAACGGAATACAAATCTATGTAGATTTTCACCAGTATGTAGGTACCTACATATAAAATTTTTAACTAACTAAAATGTTTCGCGTAGTTTTTCCCAGCTTATTTTTAAGGTTGCATTTCAAACTTTGTTAATTAACTATTTAAAAAGGGTAAACGCTGGGCTGGAGTTAGTATTGTCGTCTTTGAAATTCTGGATAGAACGTCGAGACATTGGAAATCGACTCCTGCGTTTTCTTTTCAATTAGAAAGGGTCCTTCGCAAAGGAACATTATCCTAAATTGGCAAAGAAATTTATGGAGTGCTATAAAAGGAAATGGTAAGACAATAACAATAACTTTAGCTATGGTGAAGCTTATTTATCGTATACATTAAATTTAAAAATTTAATGAAAAAAATATCCCTTTTTACTTTAGTTTACCTAAAATACAGGCTAAGACAGACGAGCACTTTAACTTAAAGTATAAACACAAATCAGAGGTACTGGTGAGCAATGCCACAAAGTGTGGCACGGTATAGGCAGGTAGTTACACTCTCTGAGTGTGTGAGAAGAAATACAAATAAGGAATACAATGAAAGAACTATTTATATAGCCTCCGATAGACGGGCTGCCCTCTTAGCTCTCTAGTCACATAATTTTACTTTTAGGTATGTATATAGGGAGCCTCAATAGAGTATGCTAGTGACAGCCGATTTACAGAATGGTTGGCACAATTACAATGGGTTTTGGCCAACGATGACGGTTACCTTTGAAAGAGGAATATCCTAATCACACATTGACTTGAGGTAGGTGGAAGAGAGCTTAGCAGCCAAGACACTACTAGACTCTAGAACTTTTTCACGTGTCTTACAATTATTAAATTTGCTATTAGGCATAAGGCCACAAAGCGGAGTGTGCTAATGAAGCAGTTCATATGTAGAACCGATTTCGAGTTAAAGTTCGACAGGAGAGGATGGAAAACTGTAGGAATGTGTCAGAAGATTGAGGTAAAAGTACATCCAAGATTGGTGCTGTATTGGCGAACTGATCGTATTGAGGATTTAAGGAAAAATGCCATCCTGCTAAAGAGGAGTAAGCATCCAACAACGGTTGAATCTTACCACAGAATTCATGGATATCAAGAAAGAGATTAAGAACAATAAAAAACTGAACGGTTAAACTAAACTTCCACTATTTATTCGAAAAAATCGCTTTAACATTCAATTACAGCTGTTTCGCTATAACTAGCATCGTCAGTTATAGCGAAACAGCTGTAATTGAATGTTAAAGCGAATTTTTCGAATAAATAGTGGAAGTTTAGTTTAACCGTTCAGTTTTTTTATTGTTCTTAGTAAGAAGAACTTTCACAAAGTAAAGGTTAACACAATCAATTTTTTACTAAAGGAAATTATAGATTTTTGTAATATCCACTTTTATTATTGAGCAGTGTATATTACCTTTAATATCTAAGATTAAATAGTGTTATCTTTAATTATTTCAACGCTCTAGTTTAAATTTTATTTAATTATCATCAAATCGTTACCTATCAAAAACAAAAGTTTGATATGTCCTCTTTCCTTAGAGGAACTCTATTAGCTCAGAGCTCGTGATAGTGTTGCCTCCCTTCCGTCAAGCCATTGACTATCCAAATAATCACTGTCATTAGATTATTAGGTTGTTGTTTACATGTTTAATGTAATGAAGTATCATGATATGTCCATTGTTAATTTAATTGTATATACCTACTAAATCAAACAGATTCAAAGGTATTTTTTATTTCCTTACAAATCTAGATTAAATTTTAGGATTCCTGTAATTTTATTTATCTTGCTAATCATAATTTAACTAACGACTACCAGTCTAATCAGATTAACGTTAATTACTAATTTATTTGCTGAAAATTACATCGATTTGTCCTTTAATCTACAACCCAACTTGATAACGGTTTATAAAAAGGAAAACAATGTTCAGATTAATCTGCTGTCACAAACAAAAGTTGCGCAGGGGTTTAAACGCGATGAGAGATAAAAAATTAAGAGTAGTCGCAAAGTTTGACGGTTTCAATGTAGTTTTACATATAAATTTTATTAGCACAGCTGGATGAGGATAGAAAAGTTTTTTTTTTATTTTTGAATCAGGATGAACAAAATTTTGTTTATTTTTTGGGATATTATCGGATGAGTTTAGTCATTGTAAACTATTTTTATAATTTCCCAATAACTTATTTAAATAATGTATCAAATATCTTATTTTTAATTAAATAAATTACCAATTTCAAAAGTTCCGAAAAATTCAATACACATTATTGATATTTAATGAAATTACAATATCCAAAAAAATAATGTTTTAGAAATAATTGCGGCTCTTAATTATAAAATTATAATTGGATGTATTTATTCTGATACAATTTATTGTACTAACCCTTATTCTGTAGAAGTCCATCTTACTTTCCATTAAATTCCACGTTTATTTTAAAAAATTTTCCTTTTAAATATAATGACTGTAGAAGTTTGGTATAAAAGTTTATTTGTTTCTTATTCTAATACAGTTTTCATATATCTAAATTCAGTTTACATTTAAAAAATAACGAACTGGGCCAGACCACTTAAAATCAAAAACAAATATTAAATACACAATAGAAAGTTTCGACAGAAAGCTAACCAAAAAACAAGAGCACATCCGGGTTCGATCCCCGCCAAAGATAGGAAATATCGAAAATAACGTTAAATGAACTTTACAAGAAATGTAAAATATGGAGCCATAAAAGAAACTGTTACAAATTGATGACAATTTGATAGATATCTGCAGCAAATAGCAACAATACAGGAACAATACAATACGAAATTGACTTTTTTATACGATCAACATAGAACAATTTATATTTCTTACTATTTTTTAAACAAGAAAATTGTACATTCAAACTTGAACATAAATAAAGGGCCCGAGCCTGATGACATTTCATCAGTTATAACTTTAAATTCGTATTTCCAAGACCATCTTACATGTTTACTTATTAGTGAAATATCTCTAACTCAAGAAACCTTAGCATTATTTCAAAATTATTTGAAATAAGTAGATAGTAGGTAGTAAAATTAGGATATCAAAAATCAAGTTGAGAAATTGTAATGAAAAAATATGTAATGAAATGGACCTACCAAAAAAGGAGAAAAAAAGGTCAGAAGATTATAAGAGAGGCAGTAAAAGAGGAAATGCAAAAAGGGCATCAAGCAAAGGTAGTAGTAGTATGGAAAGTCGCGGAAGTGAAAGAAACAGCACCATACTCTAATGGAAGACTATCCAGTATATGGGGAAGTGTAGGGTTGCGCATGATATTTTGGATGAGGTTATTGTTAGGAGGAAGTTGAATGTGGTGTGTGGATCTGAGATGAACGCAAAATATGTTAAAAAGCAAGGATGGATTATGGACGATTCAGAGGAGGCAGGAATAAGAGTGGTGGAAACGAACTAAGAGCAGGTGAAGTGAGAAAGGAAATCTGCTGGGTGGTGAGTATGGGAGGCTTGGCGGTGTACAGCGTGTACATTAGCCCAAATGTAAGTCTGGAGGAGTATGAAAGATGCATAAATGGTTTGGAGGACGATTTGAGGGTGTCTAAAGGAAAAGGGAGACATATATAAGGAGAGTAGTGACGGGGGACTTCAACGCCAAAAATATTGCATGGGGTGAGAGTAAAACAGACAGGAAGGGAGTGATTCTAGAGGAGGTGCTGACATCCAACGGATTAAGGGTTTTAAATGATGGGTTGCTGCCCACCTTTGTTAGGGGGGATGGGGGTTCGTCCTATATAGATGTGACTGCATGTGACGAATGGCTGGAAAAAAGAGTAAGTAGCTGAAGGGTGATGGAAGATGAGGAAAGCTTGAGCTTGCATAGGTACGTGGAGACATATATAAGGAAGATGGATAAAGAGGTTGCTGAAGGTGGAAGGCAATGTTGGACGAAGACCGAGGCGGAGAGACTGAGAAAGAAACTAGGTGGGGAGATAGAAAGAGGACTCAGGCATGATGTGAATGTTTTGTATGAAGTGATAGAAGGCTGTAAAAGGGACGGGAAGTGTGGCAACAGGCGTGTATGGAGGGCTAATTATTGGTGGAATGAGGAAATAGAAAAGTTGTGGAAGGAGTGCCAGAAAGAACGAAGAAGGATGGTAAGGATAAAAGGTAAATGTAAGGATAAGGAGAGATACAAGGCGAAAAAGAAGGAGCTTGAACAGAAGGTCGAAAGGTCGAAAAAAAATAAATGGGAAATGTTACTGGGGGAATTGGACAATAATTCATGGGAATGGAAGAGAAGAGTTATTGGTAGAACGATTGAACAGTGTGTATATTAATAATTTAAAATACAAGTTTTTCTCTTTTTCTCCACTCAAATAATGATCGTTTATGATCAACCACTATTGACTCAAATAGTAAGATCACAACGAGTAAGGTGCCTATTATTATAAATGAAAAAAGAGGCGAAAGTATGACATTAAAATATATGAAAAGATTTATATTAGCAAAGAAAACTGAGGTCATAACTAGAGGTCTGTTTGAGCTGATATATACAAATAAACAACTGAATTTTCCTGCATGTGTAAAAATGAATGTGCAATTTCTGTATTGTTTCTTTTGTTGCTACAAAATATTTTCTTTCTAATCGTGTCCTAGCTAAGTGCAATTTGACATAAAGAGCATATTCTGTAGTATTCTTAATACGTTGTATTGTAATAGAATTGTAAATAAAAATTTATACAGCTTTCTTCCTATATCTTTCTGTGTTTCTTGTTAAATTATTCTATTACAGGGAACCAGATACAATCATTAGGAGGGCGTTAATTTATTTTTGAAATATGTATATGAAAAGTTCTTTCTTTTTGTACAGAAAAATAAAATTTTGTACTGCATGTATACCCAGGCAGGCAGGTGACGTGAAATCACGTCGATTTCGGGTGATTTAAGGTGATTTCAGGTCGACGTCCCTTAATGACCAAAATTCGACGTCGAGTAGGTGTAAAATTTTACCAAAATGTATTCATATCAAAAGTATAATGAGTGTATATATGTATTTGAACATGTAGTGAAATATAATTGTATATTGTAAAGACATTTTTAAAACGATATTAATAAAAACTGGCAGTAAAGTCGGGGGTGAAAATCTGACGTCGATTTACGTGTAAATATTTACCTCACATCGATCATATATTAATGTTTAAAACTTATAAATATCAATTTTACATATAATACAAACTTTCATTTCGAATTTTAAAAACATCTATGAATAAATTCACAAAATAAATTTCATTAGGCTCAACGTCTTGGATTAGGCTGACAGAAGCCCACTGATTAATAACACAAAATTGAATTTGGCGCCTTGTGGCTCATCCCTTTGGTTGGCGCAAGTGCTGTAGAGTGACGGCGTCATTAAAGATGGCGTCATTGAAATAAGGCATGAATAAGGCATTGTGGCGTGGCGTGGTACTTCTTATTGTCCGGCGGTGAAAGTGATAAAGAGGTTAATGAATATTCAATATAGCAATTTTGCTAATAATTTGCAATGTATATTGGGGTAGAGTTTATGGAAGGTGATGGAGGCGGAATATCGTTAGTATACACGAGAAGTGGCTGACCCCCAGAAAAACAAGTGTGTGGTGGCCGCCATTTAAGAACCAGGACAAATTTGAGTAATGTCTGAAAAGAGGGCAGTCTCCTAACGAAAATTGGATGCTGTCCCATCTACAGAACTTATTTTTCTGAAAGTAAGTCTGATTTATGATATATTTTTTATGTTTTTATATACAAGCAATGATTATGTGTACGTTTCATAGATATACCTAGGAATAGTAGTACGTTTAAATAAATACATACAGTGTGTTCAAAGTCGGCACCATACAGAACGGAACTTTTTGTAAAAAATAACTTGTTCATACAAATAAAAATGTTTCTTATATGGTGCTGACTTAATTGAACACAATGTAGGTATTTCTACTTTAAATTTTGCTTTTTATTTTTATAGGTAATTGCGATAAAGCAAAGAAAAAAATAAAGCAAGCTCATCAGTTTCTTTCTAAAGTTATTTTTCAAGTTATAGGCAGACTCAAACTGATATTACCTTAAAGTTTTGTTTGGGATTGTGCATTTTTTTACATAAATAATTTTATACATAAATAAAAGTACATTTTTCATAATCTTTTACTTTTATTTTACTCCTTCCACTTTTAGAAAGAGTAAGAAACGTGAAAGTACGTAACCAATTCACGTGACTTAACGGCAAGAAATCACGTGATTTTACGTGAGAAAATCACGTCATTTCGCTGTGACATATTATCGTCTTTTTCACGTGATTTTCACATCGAAATTTTGGTGACTTCGACGTACTTGCTGACGTGATTTTGACGTGTTTACCACGTCACCTGCCTGCCTGGGTATGTACTTACTGAACGTGTATTTTATTATATTTCAAGTATTACATAGTTACAATTATTGTTTTTAGGTATAGCAAAATAAATAAATAAAAATTCCTCTTTAATTAAGTTCTATTTGTTTGTTTTATGGATATAACAAACACACAATAGCATGATATAAAAATTTTTTTTTCCTTTAAAATTTTAATTTATCTCCCTATTATTTCTAATAGTTTTTCTTTATTTAACCAAGGGTACAACTATGAATTAGGTTAAAAATATTCTTTCCTTTATAAAAGATTTTTTTAAATTATTTGGGAATTCAATTAAATACTTCTGTTCATTTTCAATTACATTAAAAATGAACATTTATTTTATCTGTAGTGTTTGAATTTCTTCTTATTGTTTTTTATAGTTTAGGGCCGGTTCGCTCAAGGCCGGGTAATATGTTCGAATTTCAAAATAAATAATATAATATTTTTGGCAATTGTTGCCCAGAAATTGTGTATATACCTCAAAATTTGGTATTTAGTACACAATAAATGTTATTTATGCTGTTTACCATCTAAATTAATGGAATCCACTAGAAAAGGTGACAAGAAAAACTAAAAATAAAAAATTTGAAAGAATTCGCATGAATGGAAACGATCCTCAATCAAAATGCAACGCTCTACATGTAGTCTTAATTTAAGTGTAAAGAATTATTTAAATGATACTGCTACTAATATACTACTTGCTCATATTGACAATATACTTTCAGGTGAATAATATTGCTGCAAAACTAATTAAGCATACACCCAGTTGCAGTGGTGATTAATATTGGATTACTTCAATTACATGCTATAATTAGTTTTCTTATTTAGTTCAGGACGTAATCCAAAATTATCCAGAGGACATATATAATTGATGCAACCTAAAGCTAAGGAAATGTTGGGTTTTAAGCAAGTATTTCACCAATAAAAAAAATAAACATAAATCTGTTAATTTAAGAGAAGGTTGTATAAATAAAATTAAAATAAAAAAGTACCCTGCAAAAATATTAACGCTATGGAAAAAAAATTAATAGTTTAGCCTATTAAATTAACTTATATTTATGTATTTAAAATCGCTCACAACTTTACCTAATACTAATTGCAATAAACGGAAATATTTTAAGAAAATATTAAATATAAAATACTCATTAAAAACTCCAAATTATATAATTAAAAAATATAGAAGAAATAAATGTGACAGATATAACAACATTCCAATATTTTATATAAATAGTGCAATTACTGGCATTACTACAGCAGAGGGATTATCAACAGAGACCTTCGGTCTCTGAAGAAGATAACTTGGTTATCGAAACGCGCGGCAGGCACTTAAAAGTGTGTGTTTGTGTAGTGGTAGTGTAAACGGTTTCTGTATCAGTTTCGTCCACGGGTCCAGATTAAACATTTTAGGAATATTAAAGGTAAATTATATCTCATTTATGTAGACAGTAGTGACTGTCTCTCCTTAGAAATTTTATAATTACTTAGAAAACATGATACTTTATAACCAAACCCTGATTAAAGAAACTTGATCACAAGTCTCAATGGACACTCCTCTTTTAGATGTCTCAAAATAATAGGCAAATCGTTTTACGGCTCCATCGTTAGTGAAATGAGGCTATTTTGGGCTAATCCGAAAAAGTTTTTTTATTAAAAAAACTTAAAAATATGAGAGGAAAGAAAAATTTGTTTTTAACTATGGGCTTAAAATTAATCTCTATTATTTAAACACCTTCTTTATATGATATTTAACGTACAGAAAAATTATTAAACAAAAAAATTTAATGCAAAAAAGATTTCTTCGACTGACAAAAAACTTACATAAAATAGATTACTAATGATTTTAATACTACTGTGTGTTTAATAGGATGAAATATTTAGTAATATTTAACTGAAAAATGTAGGAATATTAGAAAATGTTTGACATATATTAAAATCTAAATTAGAAAAAGATATTTTTGACGTAGTAACTAAGAATGTTTAGATATATCACAGAACAGACACAAAGATGATTATATGGTTGCGGTTCGTATGCACCAGCACTCGATTCTAATTTAACCCACGTCAAAAACTGTAAAATTGATATCCACCAACCCAAACAGTGGTTAAATCCAACCGTTGTTTCCGATCGCCCATATTCGGCTGGTTACTAAATTCAATCGACATTATATAACCTCAATTTACTGGACATTGTAAATATATGTTATGTGTGTGTTTATTAAATTAATGTGTTTCTCCTAGATAAATAGGTATTATTGGTCTTAGAAAATAAAGTAATATTTTGCAATTCGTCTTGTAGAGTATATATGCATACATGCCTTAACAAGCAAATAGATAGTTAAGCCGCACTCGCGCTTTAGGAGGGTGACAAATACACCTATACCGTTAGAATTTCTATTGTTGCACATAGGCTTGTCGAAAGTTAACATAAAGTTGATTTATGTAGGTTTAACAAGCATTTAGGCAATCGGCCCTTCTATCAAATCATCATCATTAAAATAATAACAGAATGTAAAACGTGTACACATTCTTCTCTCTCCCGACCAAGGGCTGATCAGAACATTTTTTATTTCTGTTTTATTCAAGACTAGAAAACCCCAAATTTAATGTCGCAGAATATAAAATTCCATGACATTGTTTGTTTTTGTCCCCATGTCACATTCGAGATATGAATGGGTTATTTTGATTATACAATAAGAAATATAATATAAAATAAAAGTATCAACTTTAATGGTTCATCTATTTTTCAAATGTTATTAAAATCGAAATAAAAAGGTATTTTTTAAATAAAAAGTTTTCTTAAAACATTATATTTTTTATGTTTTTAGTAACATGGACTTCCACAGAGTAAGGGTAAGTACAATACATTTTGAATAAGAATAAATTAGAAACATTAATTTATTAGTGTCAATGACCGAATTGATTTTAAATCGGTTGGAAATAGGAGACAACTGGTGCGCACAAATGGTAAACATTCTAAAAGCCTGCTGATTGATAGTGGTGTACCTCAAGGCTCGGTATTGGGTCCAATCCTTTTCGCCTTATTTATGAATGATATTACTGACATAAAGATTAATGGCAAAATTACTATATTTGCAGATGATACGAGTGTAACCTGGAGCAATTCAGATAAGAAAACATTACATTCTACAATATCCAGAGATCTTCTTATTATTAAATCCTGGACCGTTTCTAATAAACTCTGTTTTAATACCGAGAAAACTATTACTCTACCTTACAAATTTAACTTACAACCCATTACATAAATAACACCTTAATACCATTAAAAAATTCAACTAAGTTTTTGGAAATTTATATTGATGGCATCCTTAAGTGGTCCACTCATATTAACATGTTAACAAAAAAATTATCTTCTGCGTGTTTTGTCATAAAAACCGTTTCTTTTATTGCGTTAACAACCTACTTTTCTCTGTTTGAGTCCCATCTAAGATATGGATTGGCTTTCTGGGGGTTTTGTTGTGTACATCTTTTTGACTCTGTTTTTAGACTACAGAAAAGGGCAATACGTTATGTTTTTGGCTTACGTCACAGAGCGCATTGTGAACCCTATTTTAAAAAATTCAAAATTATGACTCTTCTGGCACTATTCATCTTAAAATCTGCTTAGTTCGTAAATCTAACCTTATTCTCAAAGCAGGAACCACTCCATAGATACCCCACTCGGAACTCAGATTTAGATGTTTATTTGACTATGCCCACCTCTAGTCTTACAAAACATTCTATTATTTATAATGCTAGAAAAATGTACAACTGTCTACCAACACACATAAAAGCCACCAGTCCTTATATTAAATTCCGCCAATTGACTAAAGCATACCTTCAGGAGAGACCATACTATAAAGTAGCTGAATTCTGTGATATATCTTAGACTTCTGAATGACATGTAATGTGTAGTATGAAGTATTTCATAATTATTTCTAAGCTAGTAAGTAGTAATTAAGAGTGAGTTAAAAATAGTGATATTGTAACCATAATTGGTCCCAAAAAGGCAGGAAGCCGATTTGTGACCATATTCCTCCAAAAAGGCTGGCGCCAATTTGTAGCAATATATGTCCCAAAAAGGCAGGAAGCCAATTTGTAACACTAATTACTCCCTTGAGAGCTGTCCCGGCTTATGAGACCTTTTAACTCAGGAGTGGGTACGCTCCAGCTTAGCGACACTCTGTATATGGGATATGATTGATGGGTGAGGGCGCCACTGCTTTAAATTCGACAAAATTTAATAACTAGGTGTAAAGCAGAACACCTTATTTACTTTAAAGTTTAACTAGAAAGAAAAAATGAATATTAAAAATATTTTGACTACTTTAACACAACAATAAAAAACTAAAATACTGATACCGATAGGCAACCACACACAGCAAATCTGTGGGTTTAAAACAAACGCTCAAGTAAGAAATTCAAATTTATTTTGCCACAAAAGGTTAGGTACTTAGCTTAGGGTTTCGGATTTCTCCCACAGCGGTATGTGTACGGCTTCGGTTGGTTACAGATGTTGACGACTTTTACAGGAAGGCAGACCTGGGGGACTTCTCCGGAGAGTTAGAACTTCAGGTGTAGTCAGCTGGATCGGTGCTTTATCGGTAACTTGCTAATAATTTGCGATAGTTTCAACGGTAACTTGGAGCTAATAGTTTGCGATAGTTTCAACGGTAACTTGGAGCTAATAGTTTGCGATAGTTTCAACGGTAACTTGGAATTATTTTTGAGGTAATCTGGAGTTACATTTGACGGTAACTTGGGACTAATAATTTGCGATAGTTTCAACGGTAACTTGGAATTAATAATTTGCGATATTTTTGAGGTAATCTTGAGTTACATTTGACGGTAACTTGGGACTAATAATTTGCGATAGTTTCAACGGTAACTTGGAGTTACATTGGACGGTAACTTGGGGCCGTATAAATCTGTGAGAGAATAGTGTATCAGGAAAAGGAGTATCAAGAAATTATGGAATATGAAAATTGTTGGAGAACGGACGGCAATTGAATTTGATTCCTTACTATCATTTTATTTGTCGGGCACTCAACAATGTTCATATTTTTTATTATTTAACAAATGATATGAAATAAAATAAAATATGTGTGATAATGGTTAAACTAAAAAAATTAGGAATGATTAATAGTGAGTCGTTACTAATCAAAACTTGGTTCGGTTTATTATAGTCTATGTTCTGAAACGTGTGTTCTTAGTTTCTAATTAAAAAGTCTTATTTTTAATAAAAATATTATAAATTGTATATGTCAAAAGTTGCGTTATTGATTGTTAATTTGTTTGAAAGTATTAGATACTATCGATCACTGAATATATTGAAAATACATGCATTTCGGCATGCCAGCACGTGGCTGAATAGCAAAAAGGTTAAATTAATGAAAAGTATTATAAAATATATATATTAAACGTTAAGTTATTAATTATTAGTTCATTTAAAAATATTAAATAATGTCGATTACTAATTATATTAAAAATATATGCATATTAACATGAATTGCCACGTGGCTAAATAAAAAAGGTTCAATTATGGCTTTAGTTATCTATGGAAATATCTAGAAATTATTATTTTGAAATGCTGTTAATATCTGTGTTCAACTGAGTAATAAAGATAAATTGATAAATGAATTAAAATGTCTAATAATAAAAATTTTGTACTTACAACGGCTAAGGTAAGAATTCGTTAATACGCAAAATGATGTTCTTTCTTTGAAGGCAGAAGGCTAAAGGAAGGAGTTCTTTCTGCGTTACAATTATATTAGATTTGTTTTCGTTAGGGGAGGAATTCGGGCTTTCTGATTGGTTAGTTTTTAACGGGTTCTCAACGTTCAAAAACGGTTGTGTCTATTGGTCGTCCGAAAGGTATTTTTTTAATGGTTTGAAGTCGTGGAATAGTGAAAAATGTTTATCATTTATGATTAAGTGCAGGATTTAATTATACGTGTGATTAAATTAATTTTACGCTCGGAACATGTCAATGAACATGTTACAATATGTTTATGTTTGTATGTTTACGTTTAAATCATGAATATCATTTTTTTTTTCATTTCTGTTTGTGTGTATTTATTTATTCATTTAAATGATTTTTATTGTGACCAATCAATTATTGTTAATTGATATTTAGATATTAAGATATTTTTATTTAACTATATCCATAAAATTTGTTAAATTTTGGTTGACAATAAAGCATATTTCTCTCTCTCTCATGCTTGGCATAATCTTGAAGGACCACATAAGAAGCGAGGAAAAACCGGTGTCAAAGATGTAGCTGAAGCTATCACGAAGTTGAAGTGGAATAATCGATGGGAAAGGAGGCTTCTTGAACGGAGACCTGGAACGGACAAACGAAAAGGTAGACCGCCTGTAGTATTAAGAGGACACACAGTAACTGGATAGGATAGATTGGAATGGAATATGGGAAGGCCCCATGTTTATTAATGGGCACAGAGGGCTGAATGATGATGATTTTTTGGATTCATTTAAGCTGTTTTTGCTAACGTAATCTTCATTCCATTAATTTTTTCCTTTAAACGAATCTATATATCTTATTCAATGAACTCTAGTTTAGTCCTTGTTCGTTTGGTTTATAAGCGATTAGGTTTAATTTTTAATTGAGAAGGAAACTTTTATCCAATCAAAACATTAATCTCAATCGCAAAACTTTTAAACCGATACTTGTTCCACTTCAAGACTTCAAATAATCGACGTCGATCAATTTCCTCATTGTTTAAGTTTTAATGTAGGTCACTCCCGACACTGAAACTTTTTTAAATCGTTTTCTTCAAAAGATAGACTATTCAAGTTAACGTTGAAGAATTAACGATCTGGATTAATAAACTAGGCCAACATTTGAGTAAATCATTTAGAAGACTGTAATATTTGTACAAAATTGATACAATAATAAAAGAAAAGTAAATTTTTGTTTAAAAAACCAAAACTAAATTGTGTATTTTATTTGTTATTAAACTGAGCTCATTCGGCTTACAAGACCATTACCAGTTATCTCTTCAAATAGATAAAATATAATAATGTTTAATTCATTTTATTTATACAAATAAATATTAATAAATATTTTTGCCAAAAATATGCTGATATTTTTTAAGTCAGAATTTTTTTTTAATTAATTATATACTTAAAAAACTATATTAAAATTATAGAATTTATAATTTACAAAATAAATGAATTATGGGTAAGTCTTTATTTTGATAATAACAAGGCACAGTAATAGTTCTAAATATATTTTTAATTTATTTGAATATACATGTGTGAAAAAAGCAAATGGAATAAATTAATTATTTTGATAACGTAAATTTATAGAAAATCCCAAAACACGTCAAATTTAAATTATAAATTGACATTCTTTAAGTGAAAACGTGATCTCTACCTTCAAGCCCCTTTGAATGACAGTTACCACCCCCAATTTTTTAAAAGGGAAATATGGGTTTATGATATATCGAATAAAAGCTCTCTTTATTCTCTATTGAAAAATTTTTTTTTTTTAATTTATTGCAAAAATGAACAATAAAAAATCATCTTATTACCAAAATTGTCTAGAGTGTTTACTACTTATATATTCCCCGTTTTAGTCTTTATTATAAAAAAGTGCCTAAGCAAAACCATATCATTAAGAATAATAAAAAACTTTTCGTTTGAACGTAACTTCCAAGTTTATTTGAAAAAATTATGTTTTAAATTACAATGACGGCCGTTTTACTAAGATTGGCATCGTCAGATTGACATTTAAGTTTAAGTCATTGTAATTTCAAACAATTTTTTCAAATAAACTTGGAAGTTAAGTGTAAACGAAGAGTTTTTTATTATTCTTAATAAGATGGACTTCCAAAAAGTAAGGGTTAGTATAATAAATTTAATAAAAACCATAACAGTGTTTTTATTTAATACCAATCTAAAAAAATCCTTTAAAAAACTATTATAGCAATCTTAATTTGTTTAAAACGCGCTAGCAAATTGGTTTGTAATAATATTAACTGCAGGATATTGTTAATATTATAATTGTCGTTTGAAATTCGTTGCCTGCAATGCATAAAAATGGTTAGATTAACAGAAATGCATAGAGATAATTGGTTATGCCGATATCTCAAGGTACAATTGGTAAAATACAGAAGCGATTTTGCAAATTTGGCCACGTAAAGCAGATGGAAAAAACAGCTGCAAATGCACTGAGTAATGTTATCTAATTAGATGTGATGCTTGTTTTTGAGGAAAACCCACATACATCGAGTAGACAATCATCTGCAATATTTAATGTCAGCCAAACATCGATACTAAACAGACTGAAAAATATGAAATGTATCTCTATAAAATGGTACCGACTCAGGAACTCATAAAAGACGATTTTGATGGTAGAAGCGTCCATTTAGAAAATTAGAAAATATTGTTTTCTGATGAGTGCACTTTTGGTCCTTTTTTCGTTGGGGGGGATTTGAATGGCGATAATTATTTAGCACTACCACAAAATTGTGTGGTACCAGGTTTGACAAATGTATTTTCTGCTCCAGGAAACCCTCAAGTGCCAGCAAATACTATATGGTTCCAACCTCCACATTACCAACTCAACTTACGTTTCCAAATTGTTGGATAGGAAAGCGAGGATCAATAGATTGGCCAGCAAGATCTTACCCATTCGACTTTTTTTATAGGTCTATCAAAAACATTGTTTAAAAAATTTAACCACATGACTAAGATGACTTAAGTAAACGAATAACGCGATTGGATCGGTCACGCCTGCGCCTGATATGTTAATTAACGTAAAAACACATTTTTATTTAAGATTAGTTCGCAGTGAGTATTTTGAACATCTACTTCATTGACATTCATATTTTTACGTTATGAACTATTAAATATTACGTATCAGATATTTAACTTTTTTTGTGTTTTGCAATAAATTTAAAAACATCAACATTTTTGGATAGAGACTGAGGAGACCTTTTAAACGATATATCACAAACCCATACTTCCAATTTCAAAAATTGGGGTTTGTAACTGTGACTCACAGCGGGTTAAAGGTAGGGTTCAAATTTTTACTTTAAAGACTGTCAATTTATAATTTAATGGATTTTCTGGCTGACAGCACTGATTCATCACTACAGATGCTTACCTATATGGAAACTAGTAGTCCTAGGTTTGAAGTTTGTATAAAAGTTTCCATTTCTTTTCCAACCCTCTTCAAACTCGGTCACAAGACCAATAAGTTAAAATAACTTTAAAAATGTTTTAGCATTATGGGAATTTCAACCTACAGGGTAAAGGAGGTGGTTAAAGTTGGGTAGTAGTTTAAAGTTTATATTGAACTTCGTTATTTATTCATTCTGTATCAAAATTTGCATTAAGACTACTATATACAAATTATTCAATATATTCACCCCTCAAGGCGTTAAAACGGGCTTGAAGTTTGTATGAAAGTTTATCATTTGTCATGTAATCCGCTTAAATCTTCAAACTTTGCAAAAAGCCTTATAAGTAGAAATAACTTAACACGTGTTTTAACATATTTAGAATTTTAGCACTTGCATGAATAAAAGGGCGGTTAATGCACTTACTCTACGCACTAATAGTTGGGTCCCTAATAACAAATTTTTTGTAATTGTCAGTATTAATTGCTTGATCATGAATGGTCATCATAAAACCTTCAGTCTTCGAGAACAAGATACCGTCAGCAAGCCACCTATTTGATGCAATTTTATCAATGTGTGGTTGGTTTAGTTCGTGATGATGTCGACCATGTAGAACTTTTTGGACCCATTTTACTTTAAACTTTCCAATCACACTACTAAATACTTATTTTAGCAGTTCTAGAATTTCAACCCTTACATGGGAAAAAAGGATTTTAATTAAGTAAAGTGAGTAATATGGAGTTCTTACTTTCGATTTGCTGAATGTGGCAAACAATGTGATGGAGCAAAACGACACCTGCAATCAGCATTCCACGTCTTTTGTTTTGAATTGCGCGGGGCAGTATTTTTAAAGTTTTACAGTACGCGGCTGCATTGATCGTTTCTCCGCGAGCACAAAATCTACCAACAACACACCCTATCTGTCCTAAAAGACAGTACAGTGCACATGATTTTCTGGGGAAAAATTGTTTGCTTGACTTTGACTATGAAAGATTTATGTAAATTCGATGACAGTGATTTTGTGATAAAGAAGTACTTACTTTAAAACTATACCTTTTATTACTAGGGCCTATTTTCTGCAGATGATATCGAAGACGACAATTCACCGTGCGCAGACCGACTATAATACGAAAATCCAAGATCCTTTTATTCAATTTCGGGATCTGTGATGAGGTGCTGTCTAAGGTTTTGTTAATAAATGCATTTAAGTAAGCTAATCCGAAAATATCTATCCAGTATTAAAAAATAACAGATAGTTTCTTTGGCATAGCTTTATGTAATGCTAAATAATGGTTTTCATCCCTTTTGCAAGTGAAGCACCAGCTTTAAATCTACTTGGCTCGAGCATACTTCTACCTGAATAATAGTAGCAGACGTATGAAGAAAAATTTTGTCCTGATACAAATTAATTAACATTAAATTTCATGTTACATTGTAACGAGCCAATTAAATTAATTAAATTTGATTTACTCGTATTTTTGGTTGTTTATATAGTAGTTGTTATGAATTTTAAACTCCCAACCTGACGTCTTTATATCTTTATGTCATAAGTTATTTATGGTCATTTAACCTTCTACTCCTTCTACTAACTTGTTAAAGTGTGTTAAATACTAAATTATGGGATAGTGATTTTAACGCCAAAACGTGAAGGAATGTTTCTTCAGCACCAAATACAAATTGAAACAACAACGATTTCAGTTTAAAATAAAAAAGTTAATTTTTTAAGTTAATTGTGCTTTCCCAACTAAACAAAAATAAAAATAAGAACAATAAATAACTGAACAATTAAACTAAACTTCCACTATTTATTCGAAAAATTCGCCTTAAAATTCAATTACAGCTGCTAATAACTAGCATCGTCAGATTGACATATTGAAATTACATTTTTTTTGTTTGTAACTAGGTACTTGATGTTGATAAGGAGTTAAGGCTAGACCAAGTAAGGAAGTAATGACATAACAATATTAAAGCCTAGATGTTATTAGCCCTAACGGATTATCCTGGATGTATTTCCCTCTAAGATCAGTATAACTGTGCAATGATATAGAAAAACCAGGAAAAAACCATATCATGCTGATCTTTACAATAACTTAATATATTTATGTTACAATAATGTCTTATCTATGTATAAAAAGACGACTCAATCAAAGTAAACAGTTTAATTGTGAAGAAGATTTATTTGTTCATTATCTACTTTAAACTGTTGATCTGCTAAATGTCTTTTAATTTCAAGTTCGTCTAGAAAATCTAAATTTTGTTTTTTATCACAAATGTGTAGTATATGAATGTCATTGGTTTGTATAAGTGAGTTTGGATGTTCCAGTAGGTGTTTTGCATAGTTCGACTTATCTGGTTGTTGTAATCTATATTATGCTGTTAAGTGTTCATTAAATCTTACTTTAAAATTTCTTTGTATATACTATATACTGCATTACATTTTGGACAATTAATTTTGTAAACACCGGATTTTTTTAATTTTGGTAATTTTGTTTTCACATTTAACAATTTTGTTCCAATATTATTTTTTGTTTTAAATGATATTAATGCTGATGTTGCCGAAGTTATTATTTTTAAAATTGCATTGGAAATATTTCCACAATATGTAATACTTTTATAGCTTTTAATTTATTTAGTTTGTTTTGGAAATATCAGTTCTAGTGACACTTTTTATTCTTTCTTATTAATTAATTTATTTATAAAATGTATTGGATAGCCATTAGATGAAGCTATTTGTTTTATGATCTCAATTTCTTTATTAAAATTATTTTTGTTCATTGGAATTGAAAATGCTCTATGTATCATGGAATTATAAGCTGCTAATTTATGTGATAGAGGATGATTTGAATTATATGGTATGGTTACATCTGTTTGTGTAGGTTTTCTTAGTATTGAATTATTTAATGAATTATTAACTTTTTCAATTCTGAAATCTAGAAAATTATTTGAATTATTTTCTGCAACTTTTAAAGTAAACTGTTCAGTTATTTATTGTTCTTAGTAAGATGAACTTCCAAAAAGTAAAGGTTAACACAATCAATTTCAAAAATAAAAATGAATTTTTAAATAACGTTTTTACTAAAAAATACCATTTTATACATCTCGACACGGTAAAATTTAAAACAATTGTATAATTTTTAATCTCAAATTTCTTTCTGTTATCGTATTCAATGTAGTTGTAACAGTTTTCTTGCAGTCGTATTTTGAAGTAATTAAATGTACTTGAATGAAATGTACTAGTGCTATTTTATGCCTTTAGTGTGCAACCAGTTTACCATCTGGAAAGTAAATTTCCAGGTACTTTTGAAGACACTACTGGTGCTGTTTACTTTTTGGGAAATTTTTTATTTACAAATTATTGATAATTACAAAATACTGCTTTACAAACTACAGAGACTATTAATGCTATCTTTTCAACCATACGGAAGTCTCCTAAATTATTGGCATGCAGATCCCTTCCACGTGATGTTACTTGCTATAATTTTAAATTACATTTATATAAAATATTTCACAAAGTACTTTTGTTATTTGGTAGATTGTTTTTTCCTTTGTTCAAATTGAAATATCGCATATCTGAAAAAGGTCCACCTTCCTTTATCGAGGGTAACAGTAATCAGAATGAAAAAATCTTTTAAATTTTAAATTTTTTTAATGAATACTGATACAGAAACAACTGCTTTATTCTTTGGTGCCTATTTCTAACATATTTATTAAAACGTTGTCATATTTAGTTTTATAAACAACATACACTTTTTAAAATAAAGGGCTATCAATTGGTATGTAATAGAATTATTAAAAAAAATTATGCTACAATATTAATCTCAAATTTGTATAAAATAATCAGTTAACTTATTGTGTTTTTTTATTGGATGCTCTATCAAGTTAATTAAAAAGTACATCGCATCTTATATTACCTTACCGCCGTTGAATAGAAGAAAGTTTTGAACGAAAGAGGTTTAAAATTATTTGAGTAGTAAGTACTGAATACCATAGTTCCTGGCTAGATTTACACTCGGCATTATTCTTTTATTTTGTAGTTAAAAATCAACTCTACAATTTCTATTAGACAAAATTTATCATAGATAAACCCATTTACATGCTATTTTTTGTAATATAAATTATATAAGGGTCTTGTCTTTATAAAATGAATAAAAGAAATTTAAAATTAGTTCCAAAATAAACACACAGTGCTTAAAATGCTGCAAAAATTTCATTTTTTTAAATATTTTTTTTTGTATATTACTCACACTTTTTAAAAAATGTTGTGTGAGTGATTTTGTAAATTTATAACTTGAGTTTTTGTATAAAAACATATAGATGTATATTTTGAAAATTGGTAAGGTAACAGCAAAAACCATTTTTGTTATAATTTGCGCGCTTTCACCAAATTCATCAGCTAAAATGTTAAATCTGGAACCGTTGGCGAAAATGATACCAAAAACCGTTTACACTACCACTACACCAACACACACTTTTATATGCCTGACGCGCGTTTCGATAACCAAGTTATCTTCTTCAGAGACCGAAGGTAAACTAAAGCTATGCCTACAAACTAACCTTATATATAGAACATTTTTAGCTCCAAATGTTTTCGCGGTAAATCTTTTGGCGGCAAAGCCAATTTTTAGCGCGAAAACATTTTTACAATAAGTTTTCTTATAATAAACTATAAAGTGGACTATCTGGGATAGGTCCTTTGTCCTTATTTAATCTATTTTTACATTTAATAATTTCTATACTTTCAAATGCATCCAACAATCTATTGTTCGATACATTTTTTAACAATTTTAAACTATCTATATTTACAGAATGGTTTTTGGTAAAAGCATGTTCGGCAATACTAGATTTTCCTATACGTCCATATTTTAGATGAGCTAAATGTTCTTTAAATCTAGTTTTAACCGATCTTTTTGTTTGCCCAACATACTTTTTATCACAATCATTACAACTTATTTCATATATACCGCTTTTTTCCAGATCTTCCCTCTTATCCTTCGGATTTCCTAACAATTGTCTCAGGGTGCTACTAGTTTTATGAACTAAACCTAATCCCACCGTGCCGAAAATTGTATTTAATCCTTTGGTATACTGAGGCATAAATGGTAATGAAATGAATTTCATATCGTTGTGTTCTCGCTGGAAAAAGGTGGTTTCACAAAGAGATTTCTTAAAACTATGGCGATTGATCAGCTTATGAATTAGTTTTTTATCATATCCATTAAGTACAGCTATATCCTCAATTAAATTCTTTTCTCTGTTATATCTTGTTTTGTTTAAAGGAAAATGAATTAATCGATGAACCAAAAAATGAAAACTTGCCATTTTGTGTTGATTACAGTGAAAAGAATCTATCGGAATATACCTATACGTAGTATAAAATGATTTCCATGGTGAAGAGCACTCTCAAAAGTTGTAAGAACCTTGTCACCGATTTGTTAAAGTATAAATTAACTGTAAGTAACCCTACATTGTCAAAGCTCTATTGCCTTCCGAAGATACATAAACCTGGGAAGGCAATGAGACCTATTGTTTCAGCTATATGTACACCTAGTTATAATATTTCAAAATGGTTATCGAACGAGTTTGAAAATCTACCCAAAAAATGTAACAGTTTTTCAGTTAAAAATTCATTAGAATTTATCAAGAAAGTTAAAGATGTTGTTCTAGAAGATGGGGAAATTTTAATCTCGTTCGATGTTAGTTCTTTATTTCTTAGCGTACCGATTCCACAAACTTTACAGTATCTGGAAGAACTGCTCATCTTGAATGATCTGGGTTAGAACTGAATACCTACGATTAGCTAAACTATGCATGGACCAAAATTATTTTCAATACAACAATCAGGTTTATCAACAATATGAAGGAACAGCAATGGGTAATTGTTTATCACCATTTATAGCCAACCTTTTTATGAGCAATTTTGAAACACAGATCAGTCAAGAGTTCGAGTATTTCCCAAGGATATGGTGTAGATATGTGGACGACATTTTCGCAGTTTTCAATACGAAGAAATCATCAGTAGAAGATTTCATTTCAAAATTAAATTCAAAATTCACAAGCATAAAATTCACGTTTGAACTAGAAAATAATGAACAGTTACCATTTTTGGACACATTAGTAATAAGAAATAATAACAAGTTAGAATTTGATATTTTTAGGAAAGACACCGCTACGTATAGGTATATTCCGATAGATTCTTTTCACTGTAATCAACACAAAATGGCAAGTTTTCATTTTTTGGTTCATCGATTAATTCATTTTCCTTTAAACAAAACAAAATATAACAGAGAAAAGAATTTAATTGAGGATATAGCTGTACTTAATGGATATGATAAAAAACTAATTTATAAGCTGATCAATCGCCATAGTTTTAAGAAATCTCTTTGTGAAACCACCTTTTTCCAGCGAGAACACAACGATAGGAAATTCATTTCATTACCATTTATCCCTCAGTATACCAAAGGATTGAATACAATTTTCGGCACGGTGGGATTAGGTTTAGTTCATAAAACTAGTGGCACCCTGAGACAATTGTTAGGAAATCCGAAGGATAAGAGAGAAGATCTGGAAAAAAGCGGTATATATGAAATAAGTTGTAATGATTGTGATAAAAAGTATGTTGGGCAAACAAAAAGATCGGTTAAAACTAGATTTAAAGAACATTTAGCTCATCTAAAATATGGACGTATAGAAAAATCTAGTATTGCCGAACATGCTTTTACCAAAAACCATTCTGTAAATATAGATAGTTTAAAATTGTTAAAAAATGTATCGAACAAAAGATTGTTGGATGCATTTGAAAGTATAGAAATTATAAAATGTAAAAATAGATTAAATAAGGACAAAGGACCTATCCCAGATAGTCCACTTTATAGTTTATTATAAGAAAACTTATTGTAAAAATGTTTTCGCGCTAAAAATTGGCTTTGCCGCCAAAAAATTTACCGCGAAAACATTTGGAGCTAAAAATGTTCTATATATAAGGTTAGTTTGTAGGCATAGCTTTAGTTTACCTTCGGTCTCTGAAGAAGATAACTTGGTTATCGAAACGCGCGTCAGGCATATAAAAGTGTGTGTTGGTGTAGTGGTAGTGTAAACGGTTTTTGGTATCAAATTCATCAGGTTAATACCTTTCAAGTTACAACAAGAAAAAAAAGATAATGAACTAACCAAAACCATAAGATAGAACATCTTTTATATTAACGATACATTTATATATTTAATTTGAATAAAATGTTTATCTTGAAATGATTTAATAGTCAATCCTTGTTCATAAGGTTCTGGTTCTGGGTGTTTTCAAAGTATCGATCCAAAGAGCATTATTATACTTTATGGAAGCTACCCAACAAAATAACATTAAATCTAAATTACGAATTTGGTTATAAAGACTTTTAGATTTTCGTATTTTTCAACGAATTTAGTTTGAATTGTATATAAATAGAAGAACAATAATGCCGTTACCCCAATCATTTTATACGATATCATACAATATAAAAGAATTCCTTAGCCGTTTGGAATTTCCTTTTGTATGTAATCCCTTTTTACCAGTTCTAATAATCTGTTGGCATCGGCTTTCTTGGAGTTTTCTACAAAGCGAGCATTCGGTATTATTTTCCAACCGTAAGAAACCATCCGCTTTATACAAATTATTAATACTAACTAAAATATGATTTTTTAAGATTTTTTTGCATTGTGGATATTGCTTTATTGATGGTGTTAAACTATCATAAAAAAGTTTTTGTATATAAATTTAAGCTTTTAGTCAATTCCAAAAGACATGTTTTAATCACGCAGTCATAAATTTCTAATAATACAGATTTTAAAAATGATTGAGTTGAAAAATTTATTGATTTATAAATTAGTTTAAATTAATTTGGTGCTTGTAGTGATTAATTTATAATAATACCAAATTGAGCTGGCAAAAATAGTTTTTAAATCTATCACTGCATGGCGAGCGAAGCGAGGTTCGCAACACCAAATTAATTATAACTAATTTATAAACATGTTTTAATCACGCAGTCATAAATTTATAATAATACAGATTTTAAAAATTATTGAGTTAGAAAAAAAAATTTAAATTACTTTGCACCGTCAAATTTGAATCCTGCTGACAAGGCAACTGAATGGTTTAAAGGACCTGCATTTTTATATCACACAGTCAGTTTTTGGCCACAGGAAGTAATATGCCACAGCAGCAGTTGTATCAAGAAAATAGAAGAACAAGAAGATCTTTCGTAATCAGTATTCTACATCAATAGCAACAAGGCAGATATGGTTGAATATTTACCAGACATAACTAGATTTTCATCATGGAGAAAATTGATAAGAAGTACAGCGTTTGTAATAAAATTTATTCGAATTATGAAGAAACAAGAAGACAAAAACTGCGGTTTAATATGCCAAGAACTAGAAGACACAGAAAGGTTATGGATTTTAAAAGTACAAAGAGATACATTCTTCAAAGAATATTTTACTTTGATGAAGAAAAAAGTGGTACAAAAAATAGCAGAATATAATAATCTATCACCTACTATGAAAGATGGACTGATTTGTTTTAATGGAAGATTAGAAAATTCATCTAATCTGGATGATCAATCCAAAAAACCCGTTATTCTTGACAACAATCATCATTATACAAGATTACTTATCAGAAAATTTCACGAAGATACCAAACATGGAGGAGTACAAATAGTTTTGAATGAATTACGTCAAAAATTCTGGATTATACAAGCGCGAAAAGCCATTAAACACGTATTAGATCATTGTGAACAATGTAGAAAACTGAGAGCTAAACCAAGAATGCCAATTATGGGAAATTTGCCCTAAGAACGAGTAACAAAACCACCCATACCATTTTATTATATAGAATAGATTATTTTGGACCCATGCAAATTACAATTGGAAGAAGAATAGAAAAAAGATAAGGAGTTCTATTCACTTGCTTATCAATCACAGCCATACATTTAGAGCTGTCACATACATTAAACACTGACTCAGCATTATTAGCGATTCGAAGATTTGTAGCCATACGTAGGCAGCCTCATACTATTTGGACTTACAACGGTACAAACTTTAAATGTGCAGACAAAGAATTAAAAGAAGCATTTAAAAATATTGACAACCAGATTTTACAAAGAAAACTATTTGCACAAGAAATAAACTGGAAATTTTTAGCACCAGCTAGCCCATATCAAGTAGGTGTGTGTGAGAGAATGGTGAGGAGCGTGAAGGAAAACCTAAAGAAGATTTTGAAAGAACAAACACCTAACTTTGAAGTCTTGCACACATTATTGATAGAAGTTGAAAATATTGTAAATAGTCCACCATTGACTTATGTCTCGTGTGATTCAAAGGATGAAGAAAGTATCACACCTAATAACTTTTAAATTGGAACTTCCAGCACTACAAAACCTATTGGAAATTTTGAAACAAAATTTGATATCAAGAAACAGTGGATCTACGCTCAACAATTGGTAGAAAATTTTTGGAACAGATGGTTGAGAGAATATTTACCAATATTGAATAAAAGAACCAAATGGTTAGAAGACACAGCTAATATCAAAATAGGTGAAATTGTTATACTTATGGACAATTAGCTTCCACGAAATAATTGGCCAATGGGAAAGATTATCAATGTTTATCCTGGTAAATATGGCAAGATAAGAATAGTAGATGTAAAAACAAATTCTGGAAATTACAAACGTACCATTGTAAAAATTTGTCCATTAATTACTTGAATCGGCCACGTTATAAATTTCAGCTGGTACCTATTTATATACCATTGAAGACTCTAACCGTAAGTTTAAAGGTGAATTAAAATGCCATTGACGTTTTCTCTTGATTCTGAAAACCTGACTGACACGAAAAGAGAACTGTTCCTCGCTTGTTTCTTCTACCCTTCTCTTCCTCTTTTTTTTATTTACTTAATGGTTGTACAACCTATGTTGACTAAGACTATTAAGAGAAACAAAAGCAGTGAAAATAGAAGTTCAGCTTGCTGTTGTTGTTATTGACATTTGAAATACAACTACATACATTAGAAGACAGCGGGGTCACCTTTTTCGAAAAAATGTAAAGACTTTCCACCGGCTTTTCAAAAAATTTAAAATACCCTATTAAATTTAATAATGAATATCTTTTATAAAATTATATTTCTTTCACAAATTGCCTCTTTTTCAGAAACTCAAAGCTACATTTTTTATAAATAAAAAAAGATGGGTAGTTGCACGCACTCTCGTAAGTGGATATGTACCAATAAAATATACGTTTCAGCAAGTACCGAATAAACTCTATCTTCAAATACTTTAATTACTTATTTCACACAAATATATATTATAAAACTATTCGTGACAATGTTACCCTGTAACAAACATAAACATAACAGCAGCAACAAGGATGAGATTAACGGGTTTTTCAGATGGTGTGAATGCGATGCGATTTTTCGTTTGCAGCATGAAACAGACATGGAAAGAATACAGGTTTTTGGAAAAAACTTGTGATCTCATAGATGACGCCCAAGAAGCAAAAAGCACCTTACGTTTTCTTTGCCTTCGATGCGCCCTTGAGCTTAAAATCGATTATTGACAATAAATTTTTTATGACAATGGGAAACATTAAACAAGCTTTTACCAAAAAATATTTCAAATTTTTGAGTAAGAATAACCCTATTTATCTATTTATTTATTAATAATTAAATAAAGACATTTCAAAACAAATTAGATCCTATTTCAAATCCAGTAATCTCCCAAATACGTTTTTAAAACACAATGTAGTTAAGTGATTTTAAGTGGTTTTTAATAGTTTTTGGCATATTTTAACTCTACAATTTACAATTTAATGTTTTTTATACTGTTTAACTTCATTTTCACTAATAACCTAATATTTTGTTTTTAATGTCACTATATCTTTAACTGAATGACTGCCTGACTGAAACTGAATAATTCCTTTGTCAAGATTATTTTTTCTAGTATTTCTAAATGTTTTTTAGATGCATTGAGATATTAAACATTTAGATGTTTCCATTGAAAAATATTCTTTCTTTGTTTCACACATCACAAGGACATATCCCCTTTTTATACATTACAAAGATACCTAAATAATTTATTTTCTATGACAATCTATTGAATTTTGCATAACAAATGATTTTAATAACTTATACAATAATATTACAAATACAATAATATAATAATAATAATATTACAAATTAAAATTTCCTATGTAAGTTAATAAATCCAATTACATAATTGTGATTGTCTTATATTATGACAATTTATTCATAATTAATACTAATTATAATGTTTACCTAAGTTTATAAACTTAATCTAATTTGCGTTACAATATTATACTTACAAAATTGGCGCCCAATGTGGGACATACATTACATATTATAAATTATATTTTACTTTGGTTCTTCCACTTGTGTTTAACATATTTTTGTGTTATATAAGATAATCCGCTATCCTCCCTTACCATCATTATCATGTATAAATTAAAATGGTATAAATGATATTGTTTCTAATTGGTTAAAAATTATTTTAAGAAAAATAAGAAATCGTCTCAATTTGAATATCATCTAACCATTTTACCAACTGTACACCGAAAAATGATGAATGGCCATCTTTATTTCCTCTTAAAGCTTTGCATTGTTGACACAGCTGACATGTAGAATCTTTTCATCATATTTAAAACTGAATTTCTGCTTCGAAGTGAGTTGGCGGTGCTAAGAATATCAAATTTAAAATATGAAAGCCATCACTTAAATATGATTAATGACATGAATTTTAATATTGTGATTAAACTTTTTTAGACGGTAAAGTCAAGTCGTATTAGACAGGGGTGCACAAATGGCAATTATCTAATGATTTTTCGGGTTTATGTATGTAATTGTTCTGAAGTTTTATTAACTGTGGACAGTATGATAAATGAAAGCTTTTCCAAAGTGTTTTAGGAGACGTCTTTTCACTACCACAAAATTAATTAAAATAGCTGAAACCCAGTTTCGTGATTTTAATTAGAAAGAGAATGAACAGATCAACCCTGTTCAAGAAAAGTAAAAGACCGTTTTACCTGTGTAGGGGTGGTAAGTCGTTTTTAATTACATATTAAGACTGTTTAAATACTAATCTTTTGAAATAGCGTTATACAACCTTTAATTTAGTTACCTTGATTGACAGGATCTGTTTTATTTTTAGATTTTATTTAATAATAACTTAGAGTATATCAAAATAATATTGCAGATTTTAATGAAATTGGTACTTGTCAAAATTTAAAATTATTGGTCAATATTATCTCATTATCCGAAAGCTTTTAGAGAGTAATAAACCGTCAATTAGAAATATGTCTATATTAAGGTACAGTCGGCTTTAGAATAGCATATACATGTTAAATGTGAATTTCGTTTACCTACCGAAGTTTATTTACAAGGGACAGAGAGACAGGCAATTTGTCAATAAAATACCTTATGCTGCAAACATTAAAGATGTGGGCGTGGACAACTGTTTAACTGATTTCAAATTTATTATTATTTAAACCGTGATTGGTTATACACAATAAATAGGCCGTCCTTAAAATTATTTCATTGTAAGCGATTTGAGTTTGAAAATGTATATGTTATTCTGAAGCCGATAGTACATGCATTATAAAAATAGAATGAAATTAGACTTAAATTAAAAATATTTACTACATTTGTGTTGTTGTGGTAAATGAGAAAAACAATTTATTTTTTAATTCTTGAAATATTTACATTTGCTGATGGGTTATAATAAAAGTATTATTAAAATAACCTTTTTTTTTAATAATTATGTAAAGTTTTATATTTTCAAATGTAGTTTAATTAAATTATGTTTCTTAAGAACTATTAGAAACTTTTTGTCAGTTTTCAGTAGTCCGACAATACTTCGTAGGTACTGCCTGCTCATATTTAGCAGCTCTTGTAACCCCCAAAAATTGGCTTAGGACCAATTTCAATTTTACTTGAAAATAAATCGTGAAAATAATATAAAAACTAAGTACTTGGTTACATTGATTAGTATTTTCAAGATACTCGCGACTAACTGCAGTGAAGAAAGGTCGTGGATCTTCAAAAAATAATATTTAAGAGTATTATTCACTATAAATGGGCGCCAGGTAAATTTTCCCCAAGTATCTGAACTGTGCTATCAGATGAATCTTTTAATTTACCAAAAAGTCATCGAATTAATGAGTTCCAAAGTACCAACAATTAAATTCAAACAAAACAAGATTTATTAACACTTTATTCTATAATCACTGAACCTTTCATAAAAATTAAATATAGTGTAATAACTGAAAGCGAATAAAGCATTTGAAAATAGCAATAAGCATAGAAAAAGCATCTACCTTAACATGCCACTCGACATGCCACAATTAACATATAATATTATATTAAAATCTACCAATGGCTTCTAAGGTGTAATAGATACGGCCAAACGCAAGGAAAAAAAATAAATTAACGAGATTATGTCAATTTGACATAGCAAATTATCATACCGCTTGAGCTCAACCGACATGCACCACAAAAGAAATAATTAGCAAATCTACTGATAAGTAACCGCTAACCTTAGTTACCCTTTTAACATTATAAGTAAAATTAAATAAGAAATTATCTATTTAATTTACTATAAGAGAAAGAAATTTGAACTAATATGTTATAAGTTACTATAGTATGCTCTAAAATAAGGTAAACCATAAACCGAAAAGCAAGTGCATTAATCAATCTTTTTTTTGTATGAGCAGGTATATACTAGGCAGCACTATCATAAAAATAAAAAAACTAAAAATAAATAAGCACTACGATTCATGAAAAAGGTACTAAAATTAATAATTCAAGATGCAAAATAGGTAAAACTTGCGTAAATCCAGCGAAGGCAGATGATCTGTTGTCCATTAATTCATTCAAGAACAGACATGAAGGGTACATAGGGAACCAAATACTAATTCATTTATTTGCCAACCAAAATCCATTCAAAGTTGGCGGAATCTTCAAACCAAAGTGAAAAGGTAATAATGGAAACTAAACCCAAAACTAAAACCCTAAAGAAAAATAAACAAATCACAAACTAGTATTCTTCCCTTTACGTTTTATTAAGTAAGAAAACATTAAACTTAATCTTTAACAAAAAATATTAACTAGAATATGACTTAATAGCAATATTTATTAAATTAGAATTAAAAATACCATAGAAATATAATTAAAAAAGGAAGTGCATTACCGATGCACTGTTATATTTAACAGCCAAAATTCTATACCTTATTAATAGAAAAGAAAAATGCAGTATCGTTTGCAAAAAGGAAATTATACAAAACAATGAATTGAAATAATTATCTGAGAGTATTAATAATAAAAAACATGAAAACGTTTTATTTGAATAAACTAGTTTAGCCCTCGAAACAAAAGGAGAAATAATTTTCTTTTTCTTTAATTAAAATATTGAAAACAAACATTATCTCCTCATTTAACAGCTGAGTTAAGTAAATATAGTATTTTAATCCCAAAAAAAGAATAATAATAAAGTGAAACCAGTAAATCGAAACCAGTGTAGAGATGGGATCGATTAATCAAATATTTAAGGAAAAATAACTGCTTAAAAATATTAAAATAATATAAAAATAAATTAAACAAGTCTTACCCTAGAATAGGGGTTTTGTTTCTCTCTCCAAAATATTAAAGATGGTAACAGCAAACAACAAACAATACTTGTGTGAGTTAGAACAAATCTCCTCGATCTAAAAATGTATATTTATTTCTTATGAATATTGTGCGAACAAAGTATGGGGTTAAAGAGAGATAAAAAAATATATATACAATAAGTCAATTTGGTTATCAGAAAAATTGCCCTAAAATGTACTAAAGGAAGCTTTAGTTATACAAAAAAATTCTACATACCTGTATATCGAAATGGGTGTCACAAATAAGGATAAATGACGATGCCTGGTGTGATAAAATCCTTAATAAAGAAAGTTATTTGGGGGTCTCACAAAATACTATTCCGAATCCAAACAAAACCTCACCAAATTTCAATTTGTTGCTAGAAAATTTTAACCCAGCTATGGATGACTTAAATATCATAAAAATATCTTCTAACAACTACACACCATTTAACAATGTCTTCCTTTCGTGACTCTCCACCAAGATGTGTCCAGCAGGAAGTGAGGCAAGATAAATTTCAAAAGTTCGAAAGTAGATGGCGTTACAAGAATAATTTTTAAAATAAAACAAAAACGTTTTTTTACCTAAAAGTAGGATGTAGGGAAAAGGATTTTTTTTCCTGTTTATCTATTCCATAACGCAAGGTAATGAAGAGGGATAATTTCAGGAGAAAACTAGCCAAATTCCCGTTTGGAGTACCAGGAAAATACCAATGAAGACTTGGCAACCTTGTACTACCTGGGACGTTAGCAGGAAATACATTTTGGTACCAAATTTAAAATAACCATCAAATAGAACGAAAGTAGTTAATACGGAAAAATATAAAATTTAAATACTGTCAAAAATTACTATAATTATCAATAGTAATATACTATTAAAGTTAAACCTAATATAATTTACTATATTCTATAAAATAAATTTTGAAAATTTCAACTAAAAAGATAGGCAACTCGACTTACGCTTTTGAAAAAAACTGGAACCTTTTCAATATATCGAATGTAGAGGTGGGAATATTAAAATTAATTTAGAACGTTACACTCTTGAGATTAAGTGGGTGGGTGTAGGTAAGAAATCTTTAACAAGACGCCTGAAAAGATGTCCCAGGAAATACGGATTCAGCCAATCGTGTTTAAAACCCTACACCTGTATGGGTGAGGGGTCATCCACTTCTCTATGGAGCCACTTTTGACCGCCTACCAACCAAAACCCTCCTCGGGAAACGCTTACTTTCATTCATTCATTTCTAGCTCTCTTTCTAGCTTCTTTCTTTTTTATTATTGTAATTCCTCCTAGGAATACCTTAAATTTTTTTCTTGTGGAGCATTTATTATCTGTTCGAAAGTCATACTAGTTTCCCCAATAATGATTCCTAGGTCCATCTCGATCTTGCTTTTCTCTTCCTGGTATTGGACGTAGCGAAAAACCGCATATTTCGCGTGGTCCACTACATTCAAAACGGGACACAAATCACCCCTGGTTCTTTGGTGTAAGTATGTGCCCTGAACGATTCATGACCCGTAAAAAACTGCGTGAATAAATAGTTAAGATTAATTGATAGAAAGCTCTTTTTCGAATGCCTTTAGTGTTAAACCTTCCAGCTCAAACGATAAGAACTTCCTATAAGATTCATCAGTTCGACAGTTATTCTCTGCAGGACCAATACACCCGTTACCTAAGAATGAATGAGTTATAAAATGTTTAATTATAGATGTATAGCCTGTTTCTCTGACTATCAAAATCCACAGGATTCTGTTAGATTACTACTAGTATATATGGAGATATGCTAAAAATACTGTACTTTCTGAACCTTCACGAATAATGATACGATGAATAGAGTAAATGTTACATTAATGGTTATATTTTTCTATAACAGGTCGGCTGAAAAGTCCCCGGTCTGACCTATAGATGACGACACTAGAACTAAATCCATTTCATTTTTAGATAGTATCAACCTTCAAAAGATTCGTGTAAAAATTTGACAGCTGTCGGACTATTAGTTTGTGAGATATTGCATTTTTAGTGAAGCAACTTTTGTTATTTTCAAAAAGATGGAAAAAAAAGAATTTCGTGTGCTTATTAAATATTGTTATTTGAAAGGAAAAAATACAGTTGAAGCAAAAGCTTGGCTTGATAATGAGTTTCCGGACTCTGCGTCAGGAAAATCAACAATCATTGACTATTACGCAAAATTCAAGCGTGGTGAAATGAGTACCGAAGACGGTGAACGCAGTGGACGCCCAAAAGAGGTGGTTACCGACGAAAATATCAAAAAAATCCACAAAATGATTTTGAGTGACCGTAAAGTGAATATGATCGAGATAGCTGACACTCTAAAGATATCTAAGAAACGTGTTGGATATATCGTTCACGAATATTTGGGTATGCGGAAGCTCTGTGCGAAATGGGTGCCGCGCGTGCTCACAATCGACCAAAAACAGTAACGAATTGATGATTCTGAGCAGTGTTTGCAGCTGTTAAGTCGTAATAAACCCGATTTTTTGCGTCGATATGTGACTATGGATGAAACTTGGCTCCATCACTACACGCCTGAGTCCAATCGACAGTCAGCTGAGTGGACTGCGGCCGGTGAACCGCCACCAAAGCGTGGAAAGACTCAACAGTCAGCTGGCAAAGTTATGGCCTCAGTTTTTTGGGATACACACGGTATATTGTTATATCGACTATTTGGAAAAGGGAAAAACAATCAACAGCGACTATTACTGTGCATTATTGGAGCGATTGAAGACCTAAATCGCGAAAAAACGGCCCCATATGAAGAAGAAAAAAGTGTTTCATCAAGACAATGCACCGTGTCACAAATCATCGAAAACGATGGCAAAATTGCATGAATTGGGCTTCGAATTGCTTCCTCACCCACCGTATTCTCCAGATTTAGCCCCCAGCGACTTTTTCCTTTTCTCTGACCTGAAGAGAATGCTCGCGGGAAAAAAATTTGGCTCTGATACTGAGGTAATCGCCGAAACTGAAGCCTATTTTGAGGACAAACCGAAGGAGTACTACAAAAATGGTATCGAAAAGTTGGAAGGTCGCTATAATCGCTGTATCGCCCTTGAATGCAACTATGTTGAATAAAAAAAAATGAATTTTGTCAAAATATTGTGTTTTACTATGGTAGACCGGGGACTTTTCAGCCGACCTGTTACCTGCCCTAGAAATTTAGGATATATCACAACAGATACGTATGATTTAATAATCCTAAAGTTCGAGTTTGAAAGTCTATATAAAAAGTTAAAGATAATATTATTACTTCCTCTATTATATTTTAATCAGTACGTTTTCGACACCAGGTAGGTAGTGGCTCATTCAGAATACAAGTTTATTCTACATTAATAGCGGCCATTTCCGTAAGAAAGTCAGTGACATTTTCTATTCTTTGTTATTAAATAATTTGTTTATCAAATGTAATTAATATTCAATAGATTATGTAGCTATTTGTTTTATGATCTCAATTTTTTTATCAAAGTTATTTTTGTTCATTGGAATTAATAATCTTCTTCGTACCATAGAATTTTAAGCTACTAATTTATGTGTTATAAGATGATTTCAATTTTAAAATAAATAAAAAAAACCAAACGTAACTTCAATATGTCAATCTGATGATACTAGTTGTAGCAAAACAGCTGTCACTGAGTTTTATAAAGCAAATTTTTTTAAAAAGTCTTATTTTTTATTGTTCTTAGTAATATGGACTTCCACATAGTGAGGGTTGATACAATAAATGTCATTAATTTTTTTAGTAAATGGCAGCTGTTTTAATAAATCTTAAGTTTGACGGTTCGCAATTTTTGAAATAGGTTCAAAATTTTTGATGAGAAAAACATTGGTTACTTAATTAGTGTTGAGAGATACAACTGTGGAAAAATCACTTAACTCACATGTTAGGTAGACTATTTTTTCTACTAGCTTGTAAAAAAACCCAAATAGTTAACACCAAGAAACATTTTTATACTAATATTAAACGTACAATGTGTTTCGTTGTGCAAGTTAATTACAAATACAAATGCTAAAATGCTTTGCACTGTTTTGTCTAAAACTCACCAGATTTACTTTTCCGCACTTAAATCAGTGCGGTAAACTGGACTTTTTCACACTGGACTTTTTAAATAAATTTATTAACATTCTAAACAATATTTACACTTTTTTTTTTTTCATGAAATAAATCGCCTAAATGAAATTGATTGTGTTAACCTCTACTTTTTGGAGGTTCATCTTACTAAGAACAATAAATAACTGCATAGTTAAACTAAACTTCCACTATTTATTTGAAAAATTTGAAAACAGTAAACTGTTTACTTTGATTGAGTCTTCATTTTATACATAGATAAGACATTATTGTAACATAAATATATTAAGTTATTGTAAAGATCAGCATGATATAGTTTTTTCCTGGTTTTTCTATATCATTGCACAGTTATACTGATCTTAGAGGGAAATACATCCAGGATAATCCGTTAGGGCTAATAACATCTAGGCTTTAATATTGTTATGTCATTATTTCCTTACTTGGTCTAGCCTTAACTCCTTATCAACATCAAGCACCTAGTTACAAACAAACAACATGTAATTTCAATATGTCAATCTGACGATGCTAGTTATAGCGAAACAGCTGTAATTGATTTTAAAGCGAATCTTTCAAATAAATAGTGGAAGTTTAGTTTAACTGTGCAGTTATTTATTGTTCTTAGTTAAATCGCCTAAAGTTGCTTTCAGGTCTAGATTATTATACTCTTACATCTATCACGGAATCAAAGCGTTTTAATTACCATTGAGGTGTAAATCGCAGAAACTAAATCATATCAATTATATATAACAATCTATCAAGAAGTACAATAGTTCCTTTATTATATGATTGCAGAATTACCCCGTATCATGGGATTTTGACCCAAAGTGAAGTTGAGCTTCAGAGAGAAACGTGACGTCATGGCATACACTGCAGATTGTAAAGTTAACGATGCTTTATAAAGAGGTCAATGTACTTCTTATAATTTTTAACAAGCTTTAAACGCAGTGTGCATGATACTTTTAAGAAACTAAAAATATTTAAGAGTAAATGAAAAAAAATTATAAATTAAATAAAAATATTTAACAATTATTTTTTATCTAGTTTCCGAAATGATATTATCCAGATCAAGAACTGACCGTTTAGTCAAGATTAGCGAGATCTTCAAACTTGTTAAGGCAAGAATTCTAAACAAAATGGATTCTACAATCGCCACGATCTAATGGCAAGA
This sequence comes from Ophraella communa, assembly GCA_035357415.1. Classification (NCBI taxonomy): domain Eukaryota; kingdom Metazoa; phylum Arthropoda; class Insecta; order Coleoptera; family Chrysomelidae; genus Ophraella; species Ophraella communa. Next base: position 28,655,424 of record CM068992.1, on the reverse strand, counting down.
TATCCACAGCAATAGCCTCTACGTCGTTACAAATAGAAAGTAATCCATAGTTTTAATTTTGTAAATAAAAATAGTGAAGTATAAGGTAATGGATTTTCTGAAGAGATACGGTCTTTTAAATAGTTGCGTAGATCAAACTGGATCTACTAGAAGTTTAAAGTCGAAGTGAGGTAAAGATATCTTAATTTTAATATGAATAAAATTAGATTTAGGCAGCTTATAGAAAAATAGACAAAAAAATAATGTCAAAACAACTAGAGATCAAACTTGATTACGTTAATCAAAATCAAAAACGAATTTGCTGATTTGTTTTAGTTGACAAGTAACGTCAATAAATCAAGAATTATTTTTTCGTTCCTCGAGACTAGCCGTGAAGTTTCTTATCATAATTGTAGTTTCACTAATACGCCCCTTTTTTAGAAGCGTAATTGTTGCCATGGTACGAGATAGTTAAAAGCATTACTTCCAACAAATTTTTGCCTTATAGTGGTAAGTTTGCATTGAAGATTTTTATAATATAAATTTTCTTGTTAGTTATATAGTGATAAATAGACACATTATTATCGTTAAGGAATATTTCGAGTCGTATTTAAATAAGTTTTATATGAAAAAGTTTGCTTTTGAGGTTAAGTAATATTATTTTAATTTTTTCTCACCTTAGGAAATAAAACTTCTTTAAATATAATTCAAACTATTCTTTAACGATATTAATGTGTTTTTATAGCACTATAATTTCAAAAACTCTACAACAAGAAAATGTATAATACAAAAAATGTCAATGTAAACTAACTACCATAAGCCCACAGCTTTTTTGCATATAATGCTATGAGAAATCTAAAGCAATGGCGACAGTGACGTCACAATAATGTGGCATATTGTACGTTTAATTAAATAAACACTCCATTTTGAATAATGCGGTTATATTTTCTCTACAAATAAATCACTTTTAGCAGTAGTCATAAAAATGATTTACTTTTAACTTTAGTGTCATAAAACGGCATTTTAGACACTGACAGCATGCATAAAAAATTATACTTTTACTGACATTTGTAAAAAAAAGGTATTATGTTGTCATAACCAAAATAAAAGAATAAGAATTAGATATACGATGGTGAACTTATCCCATTTAAAGAAAAACAGAGCTTTTGACAGTTTTCAATATTGTTTCAATATTGCCATTGATTTGAACTTATTAATTGTTTTTGATTCTTCCATGTGGTTTTGCTATATGTTTAAACTTCTAACTTCTAAATGTTGATGTTTCCACTAAGTACCTACAGAATTATGGAATGTAATAAAGTTTCGGTTTTTTTTTTAGGGCTAATAATATCTAGGCTTTAATATTGTTTTCCCTTCAATATTTGCTCTAGTCTAAATGCTATTTATTTTATCAGTATATTATAAAATAAAATGTAACTTCTATATATGTCAATCTGATGTCGAATTCAATAACTTGAAACAGTTGTCATTGAGATAAAAAAGTTATTTTTCCTAATAAACTTTGGAAATGTTGTTGTAAAAGTTATTTGTTTAGTGGTCTTAAACTAAGATCATAACCTCGGGGTGTGTTCTATTAAGTCACCTTGTTGTTGTCAAAATAAGAAAGTTTCTGCATAATTAATGTCTATGTGACTTGTAGATATATTAAAGTTTGAATGCCATTAAAAGTTCGTTCCATCTAAGCCGAAAATCGAAAAAGTATTTTCATAATGCCCAAAAGCTGAAAGTAGGAAAAATCCAATATAAAGAAAACGAAAATGAACTAAAATATTATCTTTTCATAAAATTTTTCTTATACCATGCTGCTTTGTTACAGCTTATTTTCTGACAACATTATTTTTATTTAATTATACCTTTTCTGTACGAACTTTTCCCTTTTATTTTATATCAAATATTTCAGAATGCACGTATTTAAGAAACAAAAAAGTTTTTTTTACATTAAAAATTTTAGATGTAGTAAACAACAACCTTAACTCTTATTTAACATTTAAGAAAGGATTTACGGATAGTTAAAAATATTTTTATTCAATCTGCACTGAAATAAAAATAGAACGTTTAAAAATGCTGTGTAGTTGAATAAATGAATATTTATCAAGCTATGCTATATCTGTAAATATTTTCCAGCAGTAGCGATTAACTTTCAACATTAACTTCAACCACCCCTCTTTACACGGATTTTCTCTGAAAATGTGTTAAAATATCAGCAGGTACTCACAAATGTGTACGACGGAAAAGCCGCCTTATATCCATAAAATTATATGAACCCTTTCACACTTTCGAAATTACTTTCGATTAGAGCTTTTTGAACTAGTCACTTAACTGCCAGTTAAAGGAATCATTTTAATGGAAAACGATCAATAGGTCTAATGCATAGTCTTTATTTTTTTATTAACAACTAAGCTAAAGAAATTGTTCATGTGTCTTTATCATATTTTAAGTATTACGTAGAACTGGTAAGAAATATTAAACAAAGAGATTAATCGAGTCTTCATTTTTTATACATAGATAATGTAATATGTAGAGCAGGATTTTTTTTTATTTTGGGTAATTTTGTTTTTCATTTAACAATTTTATACTAACATTATTTTGTGTTTTAAAAGATATTAATGCTGATGTTGCCGAAGAAATTATTTTTGAAATTGTATTGGAAATATTTTCACAATATGTAATATTTTTATAACTTTTAATTTCTTTGGTTTGTTTAGGAAATATTAGTTGTAGTGACACTTTCTGTTCTTTCTTATTAATTCATTTATTTATTAAATGAACTGTATAGCCATTAGACGTAGGTATTTGTTTTATGATACCAATTCCTTTATCAAAGTTAATTTTGTCCATTGGAATTGAAAATGCCCTATGTATCATAGAATTATAAGCTGCTAATTCCTGATAATCATCCTATAACGCATACATTTTTCAATATATGACTCACAATGAGGAGAGCAAACCAAGAAGTAACACGAGTCCCTCTGAGTTAAATGCAATTGTCCTTGAATTTGATAAAAATATTGATGGTTTTGCTTTAGAATAATTTTATTATTTAAATTTGTTATAAATATTTAATTTGTTTACTTTTGATACCCCCTATGACTGTCATGTTTTTAAATTTTCTGGACATTTTACTTCTAAAATAGAGTCATCAAAATCAATTATTCCATCGAAAATATTCATCATTTTCTCCAATGAATATTCAAAATTTTGTAACTTCAAGCCCACTAATATTATTATCTTCAAATTCACTTATATTTTGTTGCTGAATTTTTTGCAATCTTTTTAAAATTTGCAGACCCAGATCCCTTAACGTTCGCCAATGAGTTTATTATCGTCTATAGTGCCCTGATTTGTTTATATATAAAATTTTGTTCTGCTTACTTTATCCGTTTATTTTTTTCAATTTTTTTTGCAGACCCCTTAAAAATCCTTAACGCGAGCCAATGAGTTTATTATTTTGTGAGATTACAGAGTTTCCTTTAGCTTAGTTTATTTGTTCATTTTTTACCATTTTTTACATGTTCCTAATCTATATATACCCCGTTAATGTGAGCCAATGACTTTAGTAATTTAAATAATGAAGAACCTCGTAAATCTTTTAATCAAATTTTGTTTCTTTTTTACTTTGCGATTGTTGTTAAATTCTAAACCCCTTTAAAAAGCCCTTTCATAAATTTTAATTTCTTGGTGAGAATTTTGTAAAAATCCTTTGATCGTTCACTTCACGCACACGACATTGTTTGGAAAACATATCAGACTTCCAAATCGGGAATTCGTTCAATATCTCAATGTGGAAATTTTACAGTATTAAGATACTTTCAATCAATTATATTGCGTAATTTCTTAGGATATGTATAATTGAAAAAAAGTAAAAAGATCCTATTAAGAAAAGTAAACAACTAAACGGTTGAACGAGAACTTTCTCTATTTAATCGAAAATACGTTTTTAAATTCAATGAGAGCTGTTTCGCTAAAAACTAGCATCGTCATTTAACCGCGTGTTTGCTATTAGTCTCAACATATTACCCTAATAACTACCCCGGTGTCTGTCCGCGAGCTTATTGCCCTGATTGTATGATGATGAGTGGTGGTAAAGAGGGCGCCACATTACGGATTTAAATTTACTGATGTTTAAAAAATTCCTATATGAATTGGAATTAAGAGCTAAAATTTAGTAGACGTATTCACTTTTTTATTACCTAGGGCTGTGTGTATGGATTTTATAAACAAGTTTTTTATTTTATTTTTTATTTATTTTCAAGCTTGCATTTCAATTATTTTAAAAGACTAATTGCTATGCATACACACATAAATCAAATAGCACAATTAATTTTTATTCATTAATAACTGTTTTAGATAAGACATAAATGTAACACAAATATATTTAGTTATTGTAAAGATCAGCATGATTTAGTTTTTTATTGGTTTTCCTATATCATTGCACAAATATACTGATCTTAGATGGAAATACATTCAGGATAATCTCTTAGGAATAATAACAATTAAATTTTGAATGTTTACCACACAATAAATACTTAAAATTAATTTTACTTTAGAAGTTGAAGAAAATAATTCAATTAATTTTCTAGATTTAAAAATTGAAAAAGTTAATAATTTAATAAATTATTCAATATACAGAAAACCAACACAAACAGATGTAACCATACCATATAATTCAAATCATCCTATAACACATAAATTAGCAGCTTATAATTCTATGATACATAGGGCATTTTCCAATGGACAAAATTAACTTTGATAAAGAAATTTATATCATAAAACAAATCGCTACATCTAATGGCTACCTAATTCATTTGATAAATACATTAATTAATAAAAAAGAACAGAAAGTACAACTAATATTTCCTAAACAAACTAAAGAAATTAAAAGTTATAAAAATATTACATATTGTGGAAGTATTTGCAATAAAATTTCAAAAATAATATCTTCGGCAACATCAGCAATAATATCATTTAAAACACAAAATAATGTTGGTACAAAATTGTTAAATGTAAAAACAAAATTACCTAAATTAAAAAAATCTGGTGTTTACAAAATTAATTGTCCAAAGTGTAATGCTGTATATATAGGTCAAACACAAAGAAATTTTGAAGTAAGATTTAACGAACATTTAAGAGCATATAGATTAAAACAACCAGATAAGTCAAATTATGCAAAACACCTACTTGAACATCCAACCTCACTCTTTCACACCAATGACATCCAAATACTACACATTTGTAATAAAAAACAAAATTTAGATTTCCTTGAAGAACTTGAAATAAAAAGACATCTAGCAGATCCACAATTTAAAGTTGTTAATGAACAAATAAATCTGGGAAGTTCTCCACTTTCAAAGTGTTTGCTTTGATTGAGTCTTCATTTTATACATAGATAAGGCGTAATTGTAACACAAATATATTAAGTTATTGTAAAGATCAGCATGATATAGTTTTTTCCTGGTTTTTCTATATCATTGCACAGTTATACTGATCTTAGAGGGAAATACATCCAGGATAATCCCTTAGGGCTAATAACATCTAGGCTTTAATATTGTTATGTCTTATTACTTCCATACTTGGTCGAGCCTTATAACTACATAATAAACATCAGGTACCTAGCTACAAAAATAAATAGTAACTTCAATATGTCAATCTGACGATGCTAGTTGTCTAGCGAAACGGCTGTCATTGAGTCTTTTAAAAAAGCAGTTTTTAAATAAATATTGGAAGTTTTGTTAAAACGAAGAGTTTTTTATTATCCTTAATAAGATGGACTTCCAAAAAGTAAGGGTTAGTACAATCAATTTAAATACTTAATCCTTATTATTTAACTGGCCTTATATTTTATGATATCATTTGAAGTTTTATAGTGATTGAACCAAGTAATAGCTGTTTTTTTTGGCACATTGGATAAATTTTTTGGGACTATCAACAGTCAATAGTATTTATAAAAATTTAATTAAACTTTTTTTTGCCCATTCAAGAGTCATCATTTTTTAAGACGGAACGACCATTCTCATATTTACTTCTTAAGGCATCGCCAACTTTTCGTGATAAAATTTATTTCCATTTATTCATAGGAATTTAAAAACAGGACAACGTAAATATTTTTCTTTTATCACGCTAGTGTGTTGCAGATAATAGAATGATAATATCATACTTGCTGAAACGACCGTTAAAACTTTATGACCGCAGTTTAATGTGCTCGAAATAAAAAATACAATTTTAAACGTGTAATGGAAGCTTTCCTCTAAATATATTAAAACGCAGTCTGTCTTGTTACCGTTTTAACTTAATTGCCGTACATTTACATATAAAAAGCATCGATCAGCCTTTTATTTATTAATTTAAAAATTAAAATAGGAAAGGAGTGAGTTTTGTTGAATTTAATACCACCTAAGTAATAAAAAATTTACATATTTTTAATTTTCAGAATTAAATTAAGATCTTTTTTATAAATATTTTGTATGTTTTGTAGCATGATATGTTAACTAAAAACGTAGTATTTTTAAATTAATTATATGGCTAACACTAACACCATCTATTGTATAGAGTTCTTAACATGTTAATTATTATAAACGATTCCTGTCAGTAATTCCAACTTTATACACGATCTTTAATGTGGCTTAGTCCAATACCTTAAACCACGATTCATTCTTTTATGGTCATTGGTGTTATACACAGCATTGGAATATACAATACCAAAAGACGTTACAAATTTCAAGTTAAAAGACGTTACAAATTCCAAGTTAAAAGACGTTACAAATTCCAAGTTAAAAGACGTTACAAATTTTAAGTCAAAAGACGTGACAAATTTCAATTTAAAAGACACTACAAATTCCAAAGACACTACAAATTTCAAAGACATTACACTGATTGGTTCTACATTGGTGGACGGTTCATCAGACCAACCCTTCACTGGACCAGCCCTCTCCTGGATCAACCAACGGATCCTATGTAAAAAAAGATAAGTCGACCAACGTAAATGCATTTATAATATTATACAGCTGTCTCGTTTTTTTTCATTTCTTAAACGTAAAATATAAAAATCATTTTAGTATCGTCAACTGTATTAGAATAAGTTTTTGTAAAGAACTGTTTGCGGATTATTTTTTTTGTAACGTATTCTCAATTATATTCATTTAAGCACCAAGGAAATCTATTTATCTTTTGGTACATTTTCATATCACTTTTTTTTATCTTCATAGACAGTTTTTTCTGACATCTTTCTGTCATCTTATGATACTTATTTAAATAACAGCTTAAAACAACTTTCTTCAGTAGTATCATAAAAAATAAAAAGATTTCAGTGGCGCCCTTATAATTTCTTAAAGAAACAAATATTGTACTATAGTCAGAGCTAATGAACTTACTCACCCCTAGCCGAGGTATTAAACTATCATAATTTTTGCTGTGATAAACATTTATAAATATTGTTAATTATTGAAATATCTTTTACCATTAATTAAAGACGAAATTAAGATTAATGTTTGTTTTATTGTAAATTACATTTTTTCTTTTGGTATATTGTTATTTTTTAAAAGTTAACTAAATATTTTTATAAATTCACTCTCAACATGTAAATTATATCACAAATTGACGCTAAACGTAATCATTTGGTTACAAATTGACGCCCAACGACCAACTAATATTACAGTTTAAGCGTTTATTTTTGTTAAATAAAATGTTTAAGCAATGTAACAAAAAAGTAATAGGGAATTTTAAAGAATTGTATTAGGACTTCATTTAATTAGAAAGAAACAGAGTTTATGAAAACCAGTACAATTTATGTGTTGTGAAAGAAGTAATCTTTACTCAAATATTTTGATGTGTACTGAAAATATTTAAAAAAAATGCTTTACTACAGAATTATAAAATAAACGACACAGTACTAAGATTAAAAATTAGATTAGTAGTAGAATTCTGAGTATTTCCTATAATCTACAGAATCTGTAAGGTATAGAGTTTGCCAGATTCATTTTTACAGATTTTTGCTTACGCACCTTACAGATGTGCTCAGAATTCCATTATAGATTTGAAAAACTTGGAACTGCATGGTAGTCCCCTAGCTCTAGCACCCCTACGACCTTCATAAGGCCTAACTGTGACGGTTCCAGATATGGATATCTCCTTCTGCAACTTTATGATATCCAAAATTTATAGCTACCGCTACCGCTTCGCATTCAGTCAATACCTAGATCTAAAGAGCTATTAACTCAAAAAAGAACTTTTGTCAAGAAGCACCAAGAACTGTTTTCGGTGTCCCTGTGCACTGCAGGAGAAATTTGTTTTTATGGTTTGCTTAATTTATACTTAAGAATAATTTTCTTATACTAATTTAGTTTTTTATGTACGTTTATCAAAATACCGGAATAGTATGATTTAAGTAATGTGATTATGTAACCGGTAACATTTTTATTTTGCTATATTCTATGATAGAATCAAATAATGGTAAATAAGTAATAGTTTAGTCGAGAAGTGAGTTTTCTGTGAATAAATTTAAAATTATGGGGTTTGGTTTACGGATTCAGAATTCAATTCGGAAAATAGGGAATTTTTAAATTTTTAATTGTTTGTTTTTTATATATAATTGTTTAATTTTTTATATTTTGCCATTTTATCATTTTTTAAATTAATTTATTATTTTTATTTAATTACGAAAATTTTGATTTTAAAAAGTATGTCGGTAGCACTGTGTAATTTATAACATTTGACAGTTTTGACATTTTAATTATGAAATGTTAATGTTTTAAAATATTTTAAAATGAATAATACACCAATAATAATAAATTATATAAGTAAAAGATGATATTCATATTCACAAATACCTTCTTAAAGAACAATATAAATTTAATAAATTGCTATTAGCCACAAATGTCATTGTCAATAGTCTTGTCATTAGATACTTCACTCATGTCGCCAACCATTAAAACAAAAATTTGCGTGCGTAAAAGTTACATTACGATACGCAAATGCGTTTTATAATGAAGATTTTTATAAGTGCAAAATATAAAAATAACTATTTATGATATTTAATATAAATTTAAAAATCTGAAAAATGGTCTATAGCCCCGATATAAAATTAATTTATGTTGATTTTTATTAGTTATTCAAATGTTAACTAATTGTTTACTTACTTAAGCTAAAATAAAATCTGTTATAGTTTAAACAATGTTACTTAATTTTTTTCTCTGGTGGCCTATTGTAATTTACACAGTAAACAAGATTCTGCAGTAAGAATTTATAAAAGTTTTCTTGGAAGTCAGCTAAAAATGAAAAACTGGCATATTTGTTAACTTAAAAAAATTGTTACAAACAAATAAGAAAACTTTCGTAATTTTTTTCTGCGGAAAACTGTGTAAATAAGAATAGGCCAACAGAAAAAAAAATATTGGTATTTTTTATTTTAGCTTCAGGACGTAAAGAATTAGTTTAACAATTGAATAACTTGATTTGATATCGAGGTTATATTCTGTCAAGTGTCTAGACTATATTTTTTTCGGATTTCTAAATGTATATTAAATATTATAAAAACAATATTTTGTTGTAAGTGACAATAAGGGTTGTAAAAATTTTATGTGTGTGCGAAGAAATATAAAAGTATACTTATCATTTTAAATTAAATTAAAAACTATAAAAAAAATCATTACACTGAAATTTAAAAAATATTAGAAGAATATTGCATCTGAAACCTAACAAAGCTCATAACCGAACATAAATATATAGCAGCGTTAAAGTTAAACTTCATCGAATTTCATTATATTTCTCATAGAGAAATTACTATTTTTATCAGGACAAAATTTCAACCAACTAGATAAGGAAGAATTATCAACAGTGTTTAAGCAGGTAAGATAAGTTCATATAATAATTGTACTTATTTTATTAGATAGTTTTAGTTTAAACCCTTGTGATGATTAATAAACAACCCGTATATTATTATATATTATTTTATGTTAACAATTAAATAGTGGGTAAACAAAGCGAAGGATGGTTAATGACTCGACCTTTAACTAAGGGGTCAATTGCAGTCAGTTCATGATTCTATATAATATAATATGGATAATTATTATATATTTTTAGTTTTAAGTGATGTAACAGTAATTATTTATAGTTTTGTATAAAATGTTAAAGTCATCGAGTGTTTTCAATCCAAACCCAAGGGACCTCATCAGTTGACGTAAAAACACAACACATAGCGATCCTGCCCTTTTCATAACACACCCGTAACCACAGACAAGGAGTCAAAGTCAAAGTGTGTTGATTTGTGACTAGTTGTTAGTTTATTGCAGATAAAAGAGGTTGGTTCTGGTGAAATTGACATAGAGTCCGATACTTTTTATGCTCCCAGCGATTATGACACCGCGAGTCTGAAATAGAAGCAAATAAAGAATTACAGCTTGAGGAATCAGATACCTCTCCTATAACAAATGATCTTCATACCAAAAATCGCTACAAATGATCTAAAGTATGGAATGTGCAAAGTATGTTTAGACTGTGCTGATTAATTCAAAAACTGTGGGCACAACTCGGGGAGCATCGACTTCTATTCTGCGCTCCTTCACGCTGGGTCTTGTCTTTTCAGCTGCTGAATACTGCGCTTCGTTTGAATAAAAAGCTCACACATACATAAAATAGATGGGCAGCATGAGAATGATTGCTGTCTCGCTAAGCCAACTACCATGCAATGACTTCCAATACTAAGCTAAATCCCTCCGTCTGCGACACATAAATGTTCTTTCGAACGAGTACAAAAAGATCGTGGACAACAGAAACCCATCCATCAGGATATCGAAGATGTTAACCATGACCGACTTCGGTCTAGACGACCACCAACAAGAACATCAAGGGTGGCTGATGAGAATTAGTTCGACCTCACCAAAACATGAACTCAAGAATGGACTGCACAACAAAACAATAACATGACGTGTATCAACCACTAATAGCTACCTGGTTTCGATTTACAACGTTGAATGTGGTCCACGCTAAACGAATCAGAACACATGGCAGATGCATATACAACTTACACAAATGGGACAAGCAACTATCTTCTCTCTGTAAATACGGAGAAATCCAAACCATCAGACAAATCTCTGAGGAACACACCATACAATAATATATTAGTAGACCTAAGGATTTCCGGATGGCGACTCCAGAGTCGATAGATTACATAAAAAATCTAGATGTTCGTCTGTAACCTTTTGAAGTATATTTTTCTATTATTATATGTATTGTATCCTGTGTATCCTGCACCTTAGTAATGTTTTGTGATATTTTAATGTATTAAATTTTGTCATTTTAATATGTCAAATAGACTTTCGGGAAATAAATCACATATAAACTTCTTTCCATTTAACACTAACTCATAATTCAGAAAACGAGCGCTACTCCTTATCTACTTCATTATCTTGCAATAATGATATACCCATAATTTCTTTTATGTATCAGCTAGAACGAAAAATCTCTTTATACCTCTCATCCAACCCTTCAGCGGATAAATACAGTGTGGAAAATCCAAATGGAACAAATTCATTATTTCGGTTACTGTACATATGTATAGAAAATAGAGTAACACATCAAATTTAAAATATAAATTGACATTCTTTAAATTAATCATTTAATTCTACCTTCAACCTTCTTTGAGTGACAGTTTCAACGCCCAATGTGATATATCCTTTGAAAGGTCTCTTCATTCTATATTCAAAATATTTAATTTATTGCAAAAATTAACGTAAATAAAAATAAAATATATAATATATAATATGTAATATTTAATTGTTTATAACGTAAAATATATGAATATCAATGAAGTAGATATTCTAAGTGCTATCCGCAAACATCTTGACGACATCCTAATCTTAGATAAAAATGTCTTCTAAAATTAATTAACATATCAGGTGTGATCGACCTAATCGCAAGCGTTATTTGTTTTTTTAAGTCATCTAAATTATAGCGTTTAGTGTTGGAAACAATGTTTTTAACATACCCCAATAAAAAAAGTCCAATGGGGTAAGATCAAGTGATCTTGCTGTTCAATTATCCTCCATTGTTTTTAACAATCCCTGCATAAACATTAATCTTTTTGGGTATTGTGTATGGTCCTCTCTTATTCAGTGAGGATTTTGACGATTAGCTTTACCGTTAGCGGTAAAATTGCACTAATCAGAAAACATAACACTGATATGATATCTTCAATGTGATCCTTACCTTCCAAATGTCAATTTATAATAATTTTACGTGTTTCGGTATTTTATATAAATATAATCAGTAATCGAAATAATAAATTTATTCTTATTGGATGTTTCACACTGTATATTATAGTAGCTACAACAGAAATCGATAGTGGAATTTCTTTGTGTTCCATCTCACTAGAGAATAGAGTGCAAGCAGATAGCAGTCACTTTACCTAGAACCACAATAATTAAAACTGATGCAATAAACAAGCATGAAACAATATAACTCCATTTAAAATTCTATTTTAAATTTAACTTAAAGTTTGGCAATCCTAAAGGAATAAAATTAACAAAAAAGCAACATAAAATAAAACATTCATTGATTCCATGGACATTCTGGAATAGGCTTACAAAGCAATGGTAACCAGAGATCATATCAAGACTCAGATTAGGAGTTAAAAAAAGGAATTAAATAGCCATGTTTGTGACTCTACATTCACAATGAAACATTTTAATTGACTCTCCTCGGCATAGCACAAAAAGACTATACCTTGTCTTCCGAACACGCTGAGAAAAATGCTTAATGACTTTAATATTAGCAATGGTAAAGTGCTTAATTTTTTAAAATCAATATATATTCTCAAAATTTAATTTTTACTATAGTAAATTATGCTCTTTACTCTAGTGCTAATGACTATGTGGTCGAGACAAAGCCAATCAAATACATATCAATTAAGCTGCGGAAATTTTTTTTGTTGATAAATTAACTCCAATGTTAAAATGTCATATACCTACAAACTATTTTGTCATTTTGACATCGATAAAAAAGGTGCATCCTTTTTTATCGCTTTTTTTTATCGCATGTTCCTCAATCTAGTAGGTGTGTATCAATTTTGCATTATTGTTGACAGGTATTTAATTGTCAAATTTAACAATATAAAACAATACTACCTTTTCTTTGCAAAAAACATAAAGTATGAACCGATTTGGAGAGGTTTCACATGAACAAATTACAAAAAATATTGAAGAGTCAATACCGAAGTCAACAAAAAATACGAAGTCATCAATATGGAAACAATTCATGGAGTTTTGTCAAAGCCGAAATTATAAGTTGGAAGAGAATACTACAATACAAGATCTAGCAAAAATATTAAAAGATTGGGCTTTCAATATGAAAAAAAGAATGGAGAAGATTACAAAGAATTTGCGGTCAAAACAATATGGAACACGACTGCTAAAATGTTACAACAGAAATATTTTAACGAATATGGTTTGAAATTTGATCCTTTTAAAGACATAACCTTTAAAGAAGCTCGGGATGCTAGAAATGCCAAAAGAAAACAACTTCAATTGATTCCAACAAAAAGAAAGACGTGTTCTTCAGCAATAGACAAAGAAAATATAATAAAAATGGCAACACTATGGAATATAAATGAACCTGAAGGGCTGCAAAAAAGATTCTTTCATATAGCTTCTTACGAATTGGCTTGGAGAGGAGGAGAAGCTGTTAATTGCAAAATTTATTATTTTAAAGTAGAAAAGAACCAAAATGGTTTTCCTACGGGTAGGATTGAATATAACACCATATTTTCGAAAACGGCAAAAGCCGGCTCGAAAAAGTTAACAGACAGCAAATGGTTGACTAGAAATGAAAGTGACGAAAGTATTTGCCCTGTAAAACTATTCCATTTGCTAGTAGAAAAAATAAATGAACATATTACTTCTGACCGATTATTTTTAACTCCAAATCCTTTTTGGAAAAATAAAAATTCTAAAGGTTGGTACAAAAATGTTCCTTTAGGTATTAATACCATATCTGTTTGGACAAAAAATTCTGCTGCAAAAATTGGATTGGACATAATCAATAATAAAGTTACTAACCATTCAAATCGTGCCAGCGCAGTTTCCCAATTAGCCAAAGCAGGAGTTAGCGATCAACAGCTTATTAAGATAACAGGACACTCGTCATCACAATGGATTAAACCATACCTCCAAATTGACCCCGAACACCATGAACAACTTATAAATAATTTGAGACCCTCGGAAACAGAATATTCAACATACACGTAGAAACACGAGAAGAAAACATTAAAATCAGTACTCCCCAACCAATATTTAATAATTGTATTTTTAACAACTATTCTTTTAACTAGTTTAATTGTTTTAGAATGAATAAATTTTATTGTTTCTTTATATAATTAGTCGTTAATTTATCTTAGCAAAATACACGCGATCTTTTTTTTAATGGATACATTTTTCTCTTCATCTCAAGATTTTTCCATCAGTAATATTACTCAAAAAACTGAATAAATATTACTGAATAATATTACTGATTGGCAAAATCTTTCGATGAATCGAAAAATTTTCCGGTAAAAAAAAGCTCTTGTGTATTTACTGTTGAAATTATCTGTTACCTAATGTTATTTTACAGAATCATAATATTAAATTTTGAAATAAAGAATTTTTTTAATCATTCCCTTTAAGTCGATTTTTAGTCCATTTGAAATGAACTGTCATTATTGATGATCTTTCAGATCGGAAAGTACTTAATGAGATTTCAAATAAGAAAAGCGGATATTGATGACAGTTTGATATTTTGATACGAGAACCAAATTAAATCTTGACGTTAATTACAATCGTTTTTAAACCATCGGCGTCGATCGTTAGTATTCAACTAAATTCATTATGAATTTATATTAAATGTGCTATATCATCTCCGACAAAGTATTAGAAAGCATTTATATTATTTAATTAGCTTTGTATAAGTATATACTTACTTATTCGTTACAAAGATATTAAAGCTGTAGTGTCTTTGTTAATACTAAAGATTTAATCTTTGTTAAACAAATCAGTTTACAAATTATCTTGCTCTGATTGTATAGTGAAAGAAAGCTTAAATATGGCATTGTAGAATATAGAATTTGTTTAAGCAAATATAGCGATTAAAAATGTAAAAAAATCACCTTATATATTTGCTTATAATACTTTATTACAAGGTCATTCTTACGATTCTTGTTTTATTGAACAGCTTAGCTAATTGTCTAATTTATCAAATACACACAACTGGAAACTATATTTACTTGAATCTACTTTTTGATATTAAAAAGTAGTTTTATTTTGACATTTTTTTATGTTAATGTTATATCAAAACACCATTCATTGCTGTTATAGTATAAACTACTCTTTAATACTGTAAATATTATGTATAATTTAGCATCATTACTTGATCTCTCAAATTCTTCACTTTCATAATGACAATCATATATCACAATTTCTTTATTGTCATTAATAATTAGTTCTTCTTCCTACTAAATTCCGACATGAGTGTCCTACTGTTAGTGTTGGTGATATGGTTGTTTTTTTACTTCAATAATTATCAAGTGGGATCGCTGTACCGCTCTTGAGAGTAACTGACTAATCATTCTCGTTTCAACAAAATGAGGATCAATTATCCTATGACTAGACACAGCAACCCAAATGATTGCTCAAGCACTGTGGATAGCCTTTTCTGCAATGGCATCAGGACGTTCAAACCAAAGAAATCGATTTGTTTGTCGATTGAAGTGAATGTGACTTTCCTCAGAAAACCATACGTTCCCTAAAAAATTGGTATCGTCATACAATAAGCTCTTTATGCGTCTTTTATTTTTAGTTGTTCATGAAACCGGTCCTAATATAATTGTTTTACAAGAATTTGACTCATTCAAATAGTGTTAGAAATTGACCAAATATTACATTCATTGTTTTTAATATACTTGTAGATTGTTTATATTTATGTTCCATAGTGACATTAATATTAGAATGATTAATACCTTTGTCAAATTGATTTTAATAAAAACGCCAACCATATTTTATTAATAAAAAACACCACAGCCTCTAATAGGTTATGGGTCCAATCTTAATAGTCTATAAGAAGTCCATACAGAATAACAAAATATTTGAAAGATAAGAAAATATATAAGAATTTATAATTAAAAGGTTACATATAATCAGAATTACGACACCTAGAAACATAAAATGTAACTCCTGCTGATAAAAAAAAATTATGGGACGTCGCAATAAAAGAATAACCCGAAGAAGCTAGTGTTATTTGGGAAACTAAAAATAACCATAGCCTGTGAGAAAACACCATGATGCAAATCTAGAGAAGTCTCTCAATGCACTCAATAAGTATGGGCTCTATTGAGAACCACATTATCAAGCCTGATAACAATAGACTGCAACCTCTGTACGACTTGCCTCCGCCCAATGATATTGTATCACTTCGCAGAACTTTGGGAATGTTCTCATATTACTCCAAATGGATTCCCAATTTTTCCGCTCTAGCTTACACATCTCAGTTTCCCTTAAACGTAGAAGCTTTGAAAGCTTTTGAAATCTTGAAATCGATAATCGCCAAGTCTTCCGTAAATGCTATTGATAACAACGTGGGTTTCACAGTTGAAACAGATGCCTCTAAACACTCGATCGCGGCTACTCTATCTCAAAACTCTAGGCCAGTCGCTTTCTGTTCTAGGACATTAAATCTCTGCGAACAAAAACACTCAGCCATAGAAAAAGAGGCCTATGCCATTGTTGAGTCTTTAAAAAAATGGCGACATTTCTTAGTCGCGAAACCTTTTAATCTTATTACCTATCAAAGGTCTGTCAGTTTCATGTTCAATGTCAAGATGCCAAGCAAGATAAAGAATGAGAAAATTCAGAGATGTCGACTTGAACTGGCTCCGTTTAAGTATGACATAATTTACAGGCCTGGGCGAGAAAACCACGTCGCTGATGCACTATCCAGGGTCTCTGCTAGTATGAGTTTATAATCGCCACGTCTTAAACTAAAGGAATTGCACGATTATCCCTATCACCCCGGTGTGACAAGAATGCATTATTGGCTCAAAACTAAAAATCTGGCTTATATACTAGAAGAGATAAGGATTATGACAAGTAATTGCCAAACTTGCGCAGAGATAAAGCCAAACTTTTTTAGAAATGAGGACCCGCTTCCTGAGCTTATTAAGGCAACACCAACTTTTGAACGTCTCAGTATTAATTTCAAGGGCCTGGTCCCAATAAATACTAAGAATCGGTTCATACTTACTGTCATCGATGAATATTCACCTTTTCCATTTGAGTTTCCCTGCACTGATGTAAGTGCCAAGACTGTAAATATGCATCTAAATTCGCTTTTCATTTTGTTTGGTACGCCAGCGTACATACACTCCGACCGAGGATCGTCATTTATGTCCTCAGAAGTTAAAGAATTTCTTCACTCTCGAGGTATCGCACTACCGCCTACAACCCCCAAGGAAATGGCCAGGTGGAAAGATTAAATTCAACACTATGTAAAACAGTTGAATTGGCTCTACGAACCCACAATTTGTCGAAGGAAGAGTGGGAGAAAGTTCTTCCATTCGCTCTACATTCCATACGTTCACTATTGTGTACGGTAATTAATTGTTCACCACACGAAAAGATGTTCCGGCACAGCAGAAGCTCTCCTAACGGAACCTCGATGCCTACATGGTTGACTGGAACAGGGCAGGTTCTTCTACGACGCTGTGAGAAAGCCAGCAAATATCAGCGCCTAGTGGAAGAAGTAGATCTGCTAGAGACAAACGCAGATTATTCATATATTCGACTTCCAGATGGCCGTGAAACAACTGTGTCAAATCGTTACTTAGCCCCGTTTGGAGACCAGGGAGAAATAATTGCCCAAGAAACTGAACCTGCTTCTAATACACAAGAATCCCCAATAATTACTCAAAATATCCCTGTGTTGGAGAGAGACAGCTTTATACCTCCTCGAGATGCTGTACAGCCACAGCCTGAAGTGACTTTATGTTGTTTCTATGTATGTAAATGTAGCCCTTTACCTGACACAGAATTAAATCTCTCCCCTCACTACCGAATAGTTCTTTCAAACGAAAAGTAATGACGCTCTTAATCCTTTAACCCTTAAAACGTGAAGTATATTTTGTTATAATTTAATTATATAAAAATCATAGCCTCTAATACCAAGCTTCTCCTTCATTAGTCCTCTTTCTATCATTGGGAACGCTGAATACCGTGTACATTAGCTGTAGCGCTGCGTCCAGTGTTAATAGGTACCTATATGTTCATATATTTATAAAAAATTTTTTAGAAAACACAAACAGTACAAGCTAATGCATTTTCGCATTACGAAGGAACTATGGAAATTCCAATATTTATTACCTTAAATGTAAATGATATTTACAAATTTTTTCTTTTCGATTTTTTCCTTACTTTAATGGATTTTTAGGATGCATCACCTACCTTAGAACTTTACAAACTGTCACAGTACCTGTTGATAAACCTTCCGGTATTGCATATTGAAATACTATGAATATTGAAATAAAGCTGAAATGCCAGAATGTTTAATTAATGTTAATAATTTTGAAGCTGATTGTGTTAACCTCTACTTTTTGGAAGATGAACTTCCAAAAATTAGAGGTTAACACAATCAATTTCAGTAAATCATCTTTGAGAGAAGAATTAACCCGATTATACAAGAAGTTACATGAGAAAAGGTGTAAGGCATCCCAAAACATCTGGTTTAACCAAGAATGTTTTAAGAAGAATTTAATAATGTATATGAATATATGTAATAATAATGTAATACTCAATCAAAAGAAGCACAAAAAGTAGTTAAAAAGGCACAAAGAATGTGGATTAAAGAGGAAAGTAGAAAGTGGTTTAAAATAAGAGATTCTCTAGACATTTACATCAAAACTGTTCATTCAGAGTTAACTTATTCCATGCATTCAGTAGAATTTGACTGCTTAGATGATAAAATTAGAGAACAGGTTAGCATTTTGAAACATAATAAATATCAAAAACAATTAAGTAAATTAGAAAAATTAATAAATATACAACACAACACAACACATTATACACAACACAATAACACATTAAATACACACATACCAGTACATTTTGCTCCTCGGTTCGCAAATCTATCAGACACTATTTTTTCAAATAATGAAAATACATTTTTAAGTAAAGGTTTAAAATATTGCATACCTCCTAAATTCACTAATAATATAAAAGAAATTTTAGCCACAGATTCTGAAATAGCTTTGAAAACTAAATCAAATAATTTTATTTATAAAAAAATGCAAATAGCAAATCTTATTAAAGATATAAAACCACACAAATTTAAAAGTCAAAGTCAAAGTATTAAAAATGACATTTTAATTTTGAAGCTATTACCAATATAACAAATACGTGTAAAAATCTAATGAGAAAACATTAAAAGAACCAATAAATATTGAGGGAGGTTTCAAAAATAATATTTTACGTAATTATTCCTTCGCCTAAAGATATTTATGTCAAAATTCCAGTATTGATTGGATTAAAGAACGACAACCCATTTATATCATTTTCTGAAATCCAAAAAGGAGACTTCTGAAACAGTTTTAGCTTTTCAAAATGCCTTTATACAACACAGAGAATACGCTGTTTAAATTCACCTAGAGGCGTAACAGCTACCATAAATTTATTTTAAAAATATCGTTAGAAACATTCACCTATTTTCCCATTTCTGTATTTAACGTAACCGTATAAATTATCCCTTTGTGGAACATTTACGGTCGTAATAAAAAATCAACAGTTAAACAGTTAATTAATATAACTGAAAAGGAATATTATGTTGTCAGGGTTCTGTAACTCGTTAACATTCGACTAAAAATATTTATTTCCCCAGATAAAACCAAACACAATTAAGGCGTCAGTGTTACTATCCTTGTACAAGTGAAACGTGACGCAGATATCAAGCGGAGGATGAACCCTTTAGGGCATTACTCTGACCTGATATAACCGTGATAAAGGTGGTTGAAATTTAACGTTGAAGTGCATGCTCCAATTATTGTTTATGCTGTATAACTACATATTATAAAATGAAGTCCTCCACCGTGTCTCTATATTTATTGATTTAAAGATTTTTATGCAATTTTACGGATTAATAGGGTGATCCATAAAGATAATTTTGATACATATAGGGCCAATTGTACAAAACGCTTGTCAAAGTCTATGTTAAATTGGTAAAAGTTATATACCCCCCAGGCGCATGTGGCTATTTGAATTTTAAAGAATAATTTGATTATTAGTCGAGGAGAGAGGTAAAACTTGTTTCTTAGGCTAGGGTTGTCACATTTCTTATAGTGAATAAGTAGACTAGACTTTAAAATGACAAAAATTGTATATGTTTTGTAATTTAAACGGACTTATGTATACTGTTACCGAATAAACATAATTGACATAATGATATTTAAAGAGGCATTTTAAATTATTTTAACAGTTTATTTGTTTTAATCTTATGAATATATGACAGTGAGTTCATCAAAATTACAGATAGATTTTAATATTTACTAAATATTTAATTTGAATAGAGAAAACAAACATCTTTTATTTCTTTTTTTAATACTGACAGAATGTTATCTAACACAGGTTTGACAAGCATTTATGCAACCGGCCTACAGAATATAATATAAAATTAAGCCGATCAGCATATCATATTGCTAACATACTTTACCATTTTGACGGACTACTACTTACCTTTTGATCAAAAACCTAATTTCTCTTTTACCTGTATTTATAAGACTGACTACAACCGTTGAGTGAGAAAGAGAAGCAACCTCGTAAGTGATTTTGTGTTGAAAAGTGATGTTGGCGGAGAGATATCGCCACCCGGTCATTTTCCCTAGGAATTATTAGTTTTACACTGACCGTAGTAGGGTAAACAACTCCGAACGGGTTTATGAATGGGAATATGAATAATTTCAAAAGACCAAAACTAATAAAAAACATAGAAAATAACTTTGCAATTATGGCATATACGACAATTATACTTTAGGTCTTTGGTATTAACTATTAATTAATTAACAATTTTAGCTTTTAATAAAAGCCCTAGCTCTATTATTTATTTAATTATTGACTATTGTTAATAAAAAAAAGATCGAAAAATCGTTTTATATAAATAATAAATAAATTATTTGGTTTCCATTTCTTGTAGTTTATCATAACACTCAATTAAAGCCTTATTTGAAGTATTAAGGCACAGAAATATTAAGTTATTAATAAAATAGAAAAAAACTTTTTTTGAAAAATGCTTATAATGGTTTTCATCATAAAATTAATTATTAAAAGAAATATACGAAAAGAAATAAATTATAGCAAATTGTATTTTAAATAAAATTGTGTATATTTTTATTCAATTATCTTTTTGACCATGTTGTAAGTAAACGAGTTAATAAAAGTTAGAAAAACTTCAACCCTTGTTTAAATCAAGGTCCTACACCTGAGTTTAGTACAGTAGATATTACTCTGTTTTCTTTAACACTTGCCCTAAAGCTCCCTATTTATTTAACATGGATTTTGGTTTTTTAAAAACGTGTTTACAGCGCCGCTGGTGACCTGAGTACTAACTATATAATTAAATTTTAATTTTATTGGTTAATTTAAAATATTTTAAAAATATTCTGATAAAGATAAGAAATTTATTTTTCAAAATATTTTTAGAGTATTTTAATATTGTTAACAATTTGGTATTGACTTATATATAAATAAAAATAAATTAAGTAATAATTCTTTATTTTGCTAAATAATTTTATTACAATTAGGAGTCAAATTTACTTTTCTTGTCTCCCAAATCATTTTTAAAATGGATCCATTGCATTCTGGTGTCCTGTAGTAGCTTCTATTGTTAGAGGATCATTAGAACAATGAGAGATGCTGGTTTCTAAAAAAGAAATATTAAATATTATAAAACTGAATTGTCAATATAAGACTCATAATTAGAAATTGAGAAAAAATTGTACACTAACCTATAATAGTGGGTATTTCAACTTCTCTTTTGTTGAAGGGATCAGGTCTGGATAATGCCAATCTGGAAGGTGGATGTCTGAAAAAATTATGTAAGCTCTTGTTATTTAAAAAGTTTTTGCTTTAATTCACAATCAAAGTTTTAAAATCATTCCCTTACCTGGAACTTTTAGAGTAGGCACAGCATAAATCTGTAACTTTTTATTCTGTGAGAAAAAACATTCTTTTGTAAAGTGGTCACTGCAGATTCTAAATTTGTAACGATCCTTTCTTGTCACATTAACCAAATCTGCTCTATTTAAAGCATCACACCATTTTCTATAATTATGTAACATTAAAATAATATAATATGCATCATATACTAATACATAGGTATACGCTGAAGCTTTAAAAAAACAAATTCTTACCTTTCGATCCTTTGGTAAATAATGCACTTTTTTAAAGTTATTTTTATAAAGGCAACACGTAACAGAACACATAAAAACGATATTTTAATAAATAACTGCAAAAACTCTAACTGGAAAATATAACTACTAACCAGAAAATATAGCTATTATCCAGAAAATACAATAATTACTAAGAAAATACAATACCAGCTAAACAATGTTGTTGACAACATTTAAATTCAAAATTGTAATGTCATTGACGGATTTCCTGTTTGTTGTGATTTTTTTCGATAGTGGCAGCTTACGTGACCTGATTAATAACTACTAAGCGTGGACCTGTCATTTGAGAAGAGTGCCCAGGACATGATATCAAATTTAAATTATAAATTGAGATTTTTTAAAGTGAAAATGTGATCCCTACCTTCAACCCCCTTTGAGTGACAGTTACCCTTAATATTTAAAATGGAAAATATAATTCCCATTTAAAAAATTGGGGGTTGTAACGGTTACTCAAAGGGGGTGAAGTTAGGGAATGAAATTTCACTTTAAATAATGTCAATTTATAATTTAAATTTAACGTGATTTTACATTAAACGTATTTTATTTCTTGTTTTTATTAAAATTTCTAATAAATAAACATTTCAATAAATTTCTTTTTAGTAACATGGACTTCCACAGAGTAAGGGTTAGTAAAATAAATTTAATCAATATCCAATTTAATTGGTTAAACTAATTTTACGTATTAAAACAATACTGTTTAATTGAAAACAAATAGGTTTTCTTAAATTCGCTTTAACAAAGTTTTTACAGCAAGAAATATCTTGGCGACCGTGTGTAAAATCGAGGTGAATTAGAAACGCAAGTAGCAGCAAAAATTGGTATAACAATGAATCAAAAAACACCTTCTCATAATTTAACCTTGCTGTGAAATGTGAAAAACAATAAATGATGTAATTTTCTGACGTCAATTTAGAAAATGGAAAACTCTGTTAGCTTGTAAAAGTAACAGAATTTATAATTGCATACTGTTACAGCTGATGGTCAATTAAATTTAATTGGGTTGAGATTAATTAAATAATACTTGATAAAAAAAATGCTTTTTATGCGTAACAGGAAACAATTGTATTTTGGAATCAAGGAAAAATGTAATAGAGTTAATATTAAACTAATTGAAGTGCGAATAGTTTTATTGTAGTGTATTTTTTCAAGCGATGAGAAATGTGGATAAAATATTGAAAATTTTTACCAGCAAACATTTAGAAGAACTTATTGTTAGATAACAATCAGATTAAATTTAAATAACAGTCAATCAATTAATATTGGTCCTCCCAATCAATATATTTAAGAAGAGAGTAAAAAATCTTATGTGTTTGATAATGATGACTAATGATGTTTCATTTTGTTTTTGTTATGTCATTCATAATGATGACGGACGATCTTTTATTTGTTTCTCAAACTGTTCGTGTTCTAGTTTGTTTTCTTAAATTTACAAGTTTGTAAAAGGCCCAAATAACTTATTCTGTGTTTTTGAGAGCACATTTTTCATATTAATAATTTTTGCTCTTTTGAATATTTAGTTCGGAAAATCATAAATTTAAGTATAAAGATTAAGTTTCCTAAATTTTTAGAGTATTCCATAATTTAATCTCTCATTTTACTATACTGAAGACCGAAATGATTTCAAATATCCTGCTTATACAGCATACGTGGTTTTAGCTTTAAATTTAATTCTGGTTATTAAATCCAGAAAACGGTTACATCGTTTTTACGTTTTGGCGTTGACAATTTAAATTATCCTCTACTCGAGAGAATACAGCAATGCTCCATTAACCTGAATTAAATAACAATAGCATGTTATTTTATGCAATAGTTATCATGAAGTGCAAACATAAAATGAAATCTTGGTTAATGTCAATTTCGAGGCTTTCATAATATTTCTGCAGTTTACAAGTTAATCATCTTGGCGATGAAGCTTGCTATTGAATTTTCCAGTTCATATAAATTGTTTTGCAGTACGGTAGAAAATTAATATAAATTTGGTTTTTGTTGTGTCAATTGTTAATAGTCCAGGCGTGCTGTACCAAAAAAATAAAAAATACGGAATTTCTGAGACCTGGAATGTAACAGTTGGAGGTGGTAAAGGGGCTTATAACACATGAAAAAAAAATACATTAACTATTTCAAATATGATCATAAACTTTTTAGGGTGAAAAAGGGGTAAAAAACTGAAATATTGCTGTTTGCGGCTAAAATTGACGTCAAAATAAAAAGTGCCCAATAGAGAAGTTGTACATCATGTAAAAATCTAAAACTTTTTTTTGGTAATTTTCTCACATAACCTCAATTTTTTGAGGAAAATGAAAAAAAAAACGAATTTTTATTTTTAATTTTTAATTTTCCAACAGATTCGTCAATCTTGATGAAACTTGGTAAAAACTTACCTTTTTATTTCCAAAATAACCTCGAATTTTCTCAACCTTGTTTTTTTTTCAACTGTAAAGTTTGCTCGGAAAATATTATTGGAAAAGGTTTATCTGGGGCTCATTTTTTTCGTTTTTACGTCTACTTTCACATGAAATAAAAAAAATAAACCTCTCATTTAAAAATGTGCTCAAAAATGAAAAAAACGCGATAAATGAATTTTGCAACAGCTAAATTTGCAATAATTGTTAAATAGAATATTAAAAAATGCACAAACCGAATCTTGCATTACATTCTACGGGAAAAATTACAGAAGAAAATGTATTTCATTATTTAGTCGGATTTGTATTTCATTTGCAATATTATTATAAACACTCAAGTCTATTAAGGCCCAAATACCCTTCCATCAGGGCCATATAGCCCAATTTTCATCAAAATTTCAATTTTCTTTGACTTTTTGGAATAATGCTTCCAAAAAGTAAGGGTTAGTACAATAAATTTTATTACTATTGACATTTCTGGATTCTTTTAGTTATTTGACAGCAATTTACCATTCAATTTTATTGCTAATTTGCTCATGGAATTTAATTCTGCGATCTGAATAATCTTCTGTCAGCATATTAAACATTTCCATTTTGTACGTATAAAAGTTTTGGTACTTTAAAACTTTTTAACGGTGGCTGAAGACACTTCGCAAGTTTGTACAACATTTGTGAAAAGAGGTACGGAGTTTATAAAAATTTCTTCAACTATTTTAATTAGTTTTTCTTCACTCACTCCAGGTTATACACTTCACTTTTGAAACTTTTGTAAACGTACTTTCTGGATGTTGGTCAACCTGGATGCCTCTCATTTAAAATTATTTTTGCTTTATGCAGACAAGTTTCAGCTTCACCAATTAATAATTTTGCTTCAATTTTTTTCTGAATAGTCCGCACTATTTTAAAAAATGATTTATTTGATAATAATTCATAACAAGAAAATTTTTATAATTTATTAGATCACAATGATCATACAATAATATTAATAAATCATGCATTAATTTTAAATAGGTGAAATTGATTTTTTAAAACAAATTATCATGGATTAAAATCTTACATAAAATTTGCAAAAATATAATTTTCATATCATTGGTTGTTTGGATCGATATAAATATGTTTTTTTAAAAATGTTTTTGTTGTCATGTCATGTCCTGTATTTTATATAATTTGTTTTAATTTTTGTAAATGGATAAAATGGTTTTCACTTTGTTATCATCTATTTTTTGTAAATGGAAAAATGTGCCTCTCTGATCGATGATTTTAAATTACGTCAAAACTGTCACACGTTCCACATGTTAAAGTCAGTTTTTAAAATTACGGATCTGTACCACAATTTCCCCATTTCGTGACATGGCTAATTGCATTATTTTTGTCACGTTAGTCCTGTAAACGCCAGCGGTGTTTTTAACGAAAATCATCATCAGCTTGGTCGCCGAATTTATCAAATAAATCGAATTTCCCGATTCTCGGGATGAAATTGAGTTACCCAAGGCTACTTAAGCAATTGCACAGAGCCAGAATACAACTTGGTTTACCGTTTGAAATCCAGCCAGCGAATAGCTTCTGGAATTATTTTGTTCTAAAGGTTAATCCCCTTAACACTTTAATTAAATATTGAATGTTAGTCGGAAATACTTTGCCGCCAGCAGATGATAGTTCGTTTGCTAAGGCCAGGTAAATTTGATGTTTTATTGTTTTGAATGTAAGGTTATTAAAAAACAGTTACATTAATATTTCATCCATTTTAAAATGAAAGTTGGGCGCCTATTATGTAAAATTATTTATATAAAATGAATCTTTTGATTAGTTCTGTTCAATGACGTAACCAATACCTATCGCAAAGTTTGACATCTGTCAAAATTATTATTAAAGCTGTATTGACCGATTATATCGTTTGTAACATAGTCGAGAGAAAATACCACTCGTGATGAAATTTATATAATTGTTTGATGTGTTTTTTCTAGCAGTGGAAAAGGATAAGGTACATGTTTGCTGTTAGTTACGTAAGGGTAAAGGTCAATTTTTTCTACAGTACAAACCAAAATTAATATTAAGAACAATAAACAACTAAACGGTTGCATTAAACTTTCACTATTTATTCGCAAATAAATAGTGAAAGTTTAATTCAACCGTTTAGTTGTTTATTGTTCTTAATAAGATGGACTTTCACATAGTAAGGGTTAGTACAATAAAAAAATTAATATTAATTTTAATGAACGTCTCATTCATGATGTGTAACTTGTGTTGTCCTCTTGCTTGGATCTTGGAATTTGGATAAAAAATCAAAATTATGTTATTTTTATAATCAATTGCTTGGTATAAATTTACTACTACCACATTAAAAAAGTTTATGTGTATATTTATATTGCTGAATGTTTTGTCAAACCAGACCTAAACGCATACTATTTATCAGGAATATTTTTTGTTCGTGTAATTGTGTAAGGTCGATAATAGCAAATCTTAGTATTATTTTAATTCCAAAATATCGAATCCTATACAGGTTGTAATTAATCACCACATTTATCTGATACTACGTTAAGTTAATTTCTTAGACAGACATAAGTTTGTTGAAACAAAAATAATTGTTACAATTGTAGAAGGTAGTAGAGGGGGCCACGAAAAACATTTTTCATTAAAGGGAACATCTACTTTAACCAGCGTCCATATAGTACAGTGTGAAAAATTTTAAATAATACTGTAATTAAGCCTAAAAACTACGAAAATATAGTGGTGCACCTAAATCTCTAGATTTATAAATGATGAATAATTATTTCTTACTTTTCCATTTACGAGGGTTGTCTAAAAAGTTTCCGTCCTCAACATGAAGATGGCAGCACTCGTAAACAAAAGTTGGGGAATGTGTTTGCGCATGCTTTGAAAGCTACTCAGTCAAATTTCAGCCATTTTGGACGCGCAGTTGTTGTTTAACAATCATTTGAGTTAGTCGATGTGAGTGTTTTTTATAAAAATGGAAAAAATCGAGTATCGAGCTGTCATTAAATATTTGTTTTTGAAAGGCAATACGCCTACGCAAATCAAAGACGAATTGGACGCTGTGTACGGGGACTATGCACCATCATTTACCACCGTGAAATTTTGGGCTGCTGAATTTAAACGTGTCCGTACCAGCTTGGGTGACGATGAACGTTCGGGACGTCCAAAAACTGAAACCACTGACGATAATATGGCTCAAGTTCACCAAATGGTGCTAGACAACCGTCGAATTAAAATTAGAGAGATAGCATAGGCTATAAACATGTCCAAAGAACGTGTTTGTCACATATTGAATCAAGATTTAGGCATGAGAAAGCTGTCCGCGCGTTGGGTGCCGCGTTTGCTCACTTTGGACCAAAAACGTGTTTGAATGAACATTTCCAACTCTCTGTTGGCGCAGTTTAGGCGCAATAAATCATAGTTTTGGCGCCGATTAATTACTGTAGATGAAACTTGGATACACCATTATACTCCAGAAACAAAAACACAGTCAAAACAATGGACTGCGGAACTGGCTCCAAAAAAAGCAAAGGTTGTTCCTTTGGCTGGGAAATTAATGGCAACTGTTTTCTGGGATAGTCATGGAGTTATCTTATTCGATTATCTTCAAAAAGGAAAAACCATTACAGGAGCATACTACGCCCCATTACTTGACAAGCTGAAGGCAGAAATTGCGGAAAAACGGCCACATTTGCAGAAAAAAAGAATTTTGTTTCACCAAGACAATGCACTGTCTCACACCTCAGCGGTTGCCATGGCGAAAATCCACGAATTACGGTTTGAACTGATTGACCACCCTCCTTACTCACCAGATCTAGCCCCAAGCGACTTTTTTTGTTCCCTAAGCTTAAAGTTGTGCTCGGAGGACAGAGATTTTCGTCGAATGAGGAGGCCATCACCTTCGTAAACAACTATATTTTGCAGAGAAAGATTCCGAGTAATATTTGGACAGGTTGAAGAGATGGGAGCATCGCTGGGAGAAGTGTATAGACTTAGAAGAAGACTATGTAAAAAAATAAAAATTAATTTGAAGAAAAAATGTCTAGTATCTTTGTTAGGTCGGAAACTTTTCAGATAACCCTCGTATAACATAGGGTGAAGAGGCATCTGGTAGATTAAATCTTTACAATTAACAAAATTAAATGGGAAAATAATAGGTTGATACCTTTTAAATCGCCGGAAATTTTTCCAGTCCAAGGGACTTGTTGGATCCTAAACGGGTAGAGGTCCCATGGATTATCCAAAGTCATAATGCCCCATAAGCCTAACCTCTTTTCTGCTAAAAACTATGGAGAAACATTACATAAGAAGCGAACATCTTGCGAGACCGCTGCTTTATGAAAAAAAGTTTTAATATCAAACAGGCAAATCCACTATGAAACATCTACAATGCTTAACTACACCGGTGACGTTACATGGATATTTTACAACAAGGGATTTCCCTTAAAACTTGACGGTTCTCGAAATAATATTTCATAATTTTGCAGCTCACTGTATAAAGAATATATACAGTGTTTAACAATCGTAAATTAAAATATATAATTTTATACATTAGCTAGCAATGAGTATGTGGAAAATTTAGTAATAAACAGATTTTCTCATATTTTAAAAACAGTTTCATTTTCTTATACGAAACATTTACCGCTTTGAACTGAAATATTTTATAAACCAGGTTAATGGAAACTCGAAGAAAGCATATAATAATAAGGAAAATTTGAATTTTTCCCGTGAAATAATTTATGTGGGATTACAAAGGAATATTTAAGATATATATGAAAATAAATTCAGTGGGTAAGATATAATCAAAAGCAATATAAAATAACTTTCAATTTACAATATTTAATATCTTTTTTTTATGTTTTTTTTTCAGTATTCCGTTATTCTTAGTTTATACGAAAATCAAATAGAATATTTTTGTGTTTTTCCTTTTTAACACTTTTTTCTATTTCGGACTATTCTGTAAACCAGTTTGTCATCTTCCAGTTCTGGTTCGAATTCTTCAACCATACCTCCGTTCCCTCAAACGGGATGAATAAATTAAAATGTTCTCCCGTCATTTTTCTACGCCTAGTGTCTCTTAGACGAAGTACCTACTTTTTTTAAATGTTTGCTAAACAATTTTAAATGTTAGTTCACATAATGCCAGATGATGCACTTTTATCAGGTTTATGAGTTATATTTATGGTTTAAGATCATATATTATAAGAAAAAAAAAGAACAAAAATCACAAATTAATATATTTAGAATAATACGCCACAGGTTCGAGAGAATACCAAATCGAGAAGAAGCACTCCGGGAATGAAAGAAAGCTTAACTAACATTAATTTTTAAAAAGGAAACAGGAAGGGCTATGGAAACTATCGACGTATCAGTATAATAGCAGCTATGTGAAGACTATAGGACCAAATCAATAGAGGTAAATTCGAAGAACAAGCCTGATTTACGGCAGACAAATCGGGCGTAGAACACCTCTACACTCTACAACTGATTTAGGAAAAAGAGCAAAAGTGAATCTAGGAAAAGCAATACTATACTCCGGAAAAAACTGTATCCGGCACATAATAAACTTAGGCTACCAATCATAGTAACGAACGCCATAAAAATCTATGGGAGAACAACAAAGCGCATATGAATGCGGAGAATAGATTAATTGCCCCACTAAAGACTACAAAAGGCCTACTACAAGAATGTCCAACATCACCAACCCTATTTAAGATATTTTTGGAATCCGCTCACCCCATTGAAAAAAAATATCAACGAATAAGAATCCCAGCTACATAGGTACTCTATTTTTTATGGCTGACCAGGAGGTTATAGCTTAAGATAGGAGACTACAAAAATAACATACAGAAGACGGGCATGAAATTAACTTAAAGAAAACAGAGCAATTACAAAAGATAAAGATAAAAATCTGATACTAACCGATAATATGAAAATAACGGGAATATATTAAGAAATACTCGTAAATAATCTTCACCGTAAAAGAAAGGAAGCTTGAATACTTCGGACATATAATGAGACATAAACATCGTTCAATAAGTCCCAGGACTAACTAGGAAAAACACGTTTTTTATTAAATTCTTTATTATTCATCAATATAATCACCTTTAAGTGCGATACAATCATTTCAACGATTTTCTAACTTTTCGATACCATGATGTAAAAGGATTTCTCCTTGGCTTCAAAATAAGCTTCAGTCTCATTCAAGCCAAATCTTCTTCCCTGGAGTATCCTTTTGAGATCAGCAAAGAGCCAGTAGTCGCTGGGGACCAGATCTGGAGAGTATGGTGGGTGGGGAAGCAAATGGAAGCCCAATTCGTTCATTGTTTTCATTGATTTGTGGCACAGTACATTGTCTTGATGAAAGATGATTTTTCTCTTCTTCATGTGGGGTCGTTTTGTTTACAATTTCCTCCTTCAAACGCACCAATAACCCAATGTAATAGTCGCTATTGATGGTTCTTCCCTTTTCAAGGTAGTCGATAAAAATTATACCGTTCGAGTACCAAAATATTGACGCCCTGACTTTGCCAGCTGCCTGTTGCGTTTTTGGAAACAGAAATGAACTTTTGTAGTAGGTGCTGCGTACCGAATAATAAAATCCGCAGCAGAATGGGAGGTAGGAAAGGATTTTTTTTAAACATATAGAGGGAAACCGACTGGTATGGTATGTTCCTGTTCGAAGAGCCCAGTATGGATAAATTAATAAAGTACATGTATTTTATTAATTGATTAATTGCAATATTAATCAATGGATTTTTTTAAATTCTTTCTTTGGCAAAGTAATCGCAACATAGCCCTCAACCATAGAACTTAACATCATTAACATATTAATTTTGTACAAATAAATGATCTGCTTTCAAAATACCAAGCTGGCTTGTGATACTCGCAATTGTAAAGACAATATCCTTGCCTTTTACCCATTCTTAAAAGCAATTTATAGAATTTTAATAATCTTATAGTCAATGAACAAACTTACCACAATTACTAAATTGGTTCTCCAATGAGATATTTTTAGTCCAGTTTAATTGTGGACCTTGACATTTTTTTAAAGAACACGCAGGGAGAAGTATACTTAGACGAGGAAGATATATTATAAGGATATTATTTTTTGAATACGACGTTCAAATAAAATAGTTTGTAAAGATTTTAGAATCGTTTTGCACCAAATTAAAATTTTAAGTCAATACCGAAAAAACAAAAATAGTCACACAGTCACAGTGCAAAAGGAAGTATTACTCAACTAGCACACCATGCATTTATAGTGGTTGTAAGAATATTCCTACAGCAAAAATAATTAGTGCTAAAGCTGCGTAATCAAGTCTCATAAAGGTTCAAAATTAGCTATAAGCTATAATATTGTATTAGTGTAGCTGAGTGAATAATAAAGCAAACTGATGGCTAGATATACAACCTTTATAAGTCATATTTATAGAGCATTAATAAATCATTACCTAATTGTTGCCGTAACGACGGCAATTTTAACACCCTCAATCTTTTTGGGAACAATTAAAAGGAATTGTTATAAAGGTAAAAGTATGAGTAAATTTTGTCAAATTTGCCAAGATTATTTTAGTTGTTACCAAGATGGATATTTACGAAATAAATCTTATAGTTGTAGTTTGGAACAAGTTTATTCTCTTGATAATGTCTGCATAACATAAAAGCTTATTTCCACTATGACAGCTCTATTATATCAATGAAGGGTCATTGTATTCCATTTATTTTAGTCGGTACTAGTTTTCTGCTGGAATATTTACCTGCGAGGATCACTTTACTGTTAAAGTATATATTATTTTGTGGCAAAATATTAAGACGCCTTCAAATTTATTGAAAATGAAGTATTAAACATTTAGTTTGGAGCACTGTTTTCTGCTTTTTTGGTAAATTTAAAAACAAATCACACGACATTTCATAGAAACACGAAGTTCGATAAAAAATGTTGGTGTCTTTGAATAATGAAAAAGTAGCTAAAATAAACTATAAGAAGTAAATAAAAGTCTCACTAGATCTGTGAGGTACTACAGTAAAATAAATAATGAACTAACCATATTCATGTGGATCATTTATTCTATGAGTATATAACAATTGGATTAAGATATAAGGGTCCACTATTTTGCTGGTCGACTGATCTATTCGTACTCGATAAATGATACAACAAGTTCTCTCTTATTTATAATTTAATATTATAAATAAAGTTTGCTAGTTGGATGGGTCTCCCTTGTACAAATAATTAAGTCATCTTTTCTTTTAATGGTTTATTTCAAAATAATTTAAAATCTTGAAGAAGGAAACCAACAGTTATATAAGAAACAATATTATTATTAATTTAATAAAGCTTTTGTCCCATCTTCCCCAAAACTCTCTATAATATTATAATCCGCTTTTTACCACGGTAATAGTACTTGCGCTATCTCAGCCAAATTACAAAAATACAATCTAACTTTGGGTTATATATCTACAACGGACAACGTCTTGCATAATAAGACCACTTTGACAAGCCGTTTAAAGTAATTATAGGACACCGCAATACGGTAGAATAAGTTGAAACAGAGCTGATATTGGGTTGTGTTATACATCAAAACATTGGAGTAAGAAGGGGCATGTACACCTTTCCTTGATACTGAGCGTATTTATGGTCTCACAAAACGCCATACCAAAAAGGGACTTCCCTCCTAGTTATAAGATCGACCCACGATTTCACTTGAAGAATACGCTAAAATTGAGAATATAATCCAATCTAATAAATATCATGTACAAGACTTATATCCTCACGTAAATTATCTTTTTACAAATGTGTCTTGTTTTAGCTGGTTGTATTGGTTTACCACTTGTTTTTGTTTATTCGATATATTTTTTATATTTTTTATCGTTTCCCTGTTCAAGCATATATTATTATTATATTAATCCATAACAATATTAGTATACTTTCAATTTTCCCCTAACACTTTAATATTTCCTGTCACCCTAAAGAAAGCATTTACTGAAAAAAGTGTATTTACAATTTATAAACTGTGGTTTTTGACATTGAGTTTTATTGCTTCTGATTGCTTTTACCAGTTTTATCCGATGATTCTTGACAGCCACGTTTGATTTAATGTATTTGTGGGTTTAATTTTTAAAATAACCAATATTGATAGTAAATCGTTTATCAATAAACCAGGTATAAAAATAAAATCAATAAACAAAAATAATGAGAGCTTTGATAAAATAAATGGTTTTTTGGAATTTATGTACAAATAAACCTACCTGTAATAATCCAAAGGAATAACCGTGAATTTAATTTAAACCAAATAAATATTCTTTTTGTCATAATTCACAAACATGATGCTAAATTTGCCATCTCGAGTAGATACGGAATCGAGAAAATTGATAGCCGTTACAAAATAAATCATTTCGATATATTCACGTGTTCATGTCCAAGTAATTTTTCAAATATATCGACTTTGTATTTTTCTTTAAAGTCAATTTTTTCCAAAATGCTTTAGTGATATGCTCGTAATTAATCTTCTCAATATTTGCCATCCGATTTAACGTTTTAACAAGGTTTTCAGTAAATGTGGCAAATATTTATGACTGTGTCAATTCTATTAACTGTTATCTGCGATTTGTAAGAATCTTATAAAATAAATACATTTTTTTTTATAAAGATACACATTTTAAAAAATTATATTATTTCTTTTTTTTGGCTTTAGGTCACGCTAATTAAAATTAATAATAAAGTTAAGAAACGTTACAAAATTAACAGTATCAATAATAATACAATGACAATACAATTATTCAACAAGATCCAACGTCAGAATTACTGCATTATTGGTACATTATGAGTGGTAATCATATTTCTGAGAAAGTCAAAAACAATTTAAAATTAAATATTTTGCTTGGTTCGTTTGAAAAATTCCCACGTAATTTCTCTGGTGGCAGAACTACGACTTGCAAGGTATAGGAGAGGCAGATTATTTGCTATCAAACTATTTTTATTAGAAACTCAGTTGCATTCTGATTAATTTTACATGAGAACATGCAATGGTTGATATTATCAAAACTTCCATCACTGTCACAAAAGTCGCTGTCACAGAGCTTCATTTTATGTATGTAACTTTTTGTAGTAGCATGTCCAGCATGTTAATCTTTCTATTCCAATGGCTTCTTTGAGACATAGGCTGGGATATATTTTGCAATATTGATTCCTGCTTTCATTACAAAAGTTAGACCATTCATTGTTCCAATTCTTCATAAGGGATTTCTTCATTTCCACAACAACGTCATTTTTGGGAAGTTCAAATAGGACTAGGCCGGAAGTGATCGCATCTTTTGCTAGAAAATCAGCCTTCTCGTTACCTTTTATTTGGGAATGCGCTTTGACCCAAATAAATATCAGGGATTTCTTGAGTGAAGCCAGTTTTGTAACTTTTTCCAATATTTTGACAATTAGGTCGTTAGAGTAAATGTGCCGACGATGGTTTTGTACTACCAATAAAGCGGATCGGGAGTCAGAAAGAATAGCAAATTTTTGATGATATAGGTTATTTATTATTGCCCATTCCAGTGCTTTATCTATTGCAATTAGTTCGGCGGTAAATATTGAGCAGTAGTATCACGTTGTTAGCGAAATTCGCTACAATAGAATCAAAAACTGAAATGTAATGGCAAAACGTAATAAAATGTAGAACACAAAAAATAACTATGAATGTTAATGAAGTAGATGTTCAAAATGTTCTTCGTGAACGTCTTGGCTACATCCTAATCTCAAATAAAACTGTCTTCTAACATTATTTAACATATCAGGAGTGATCGACCTAATCGCAAGCGTTATTCGTTTTTTAAGTCATTTAAATCAGAAGGTTTAGTTTTGTACACATGGCTCTTCACATATCCCCACAAAAAGAAATCTAATAATGTAAGATCAGGTGATCGCGCTGGCCATTCAATCGATCCTCGCCTCCCTATCCACCGATTGGGAAATATTGTATCGAGGTACTGCCGGACATTAAGTTGGTAATGTGGTGGTGCTCCATCCTGCTGAAACCATATCGTATTCGCTGGAACTTGAGGGTTACCTGGATCAGGATATAAAATTTGCCAACGTTGGAATGACATCGTTTTGAAGTAGTGCCAAATAATTGTTGCCATTCAAGTTGCCCTCAATAAAAAAGGGACCAATGATATTGTTCCCAACATTAACCTTTTGAGGGTATTGAGTGTGTTCTTCTCTCATCCAGTGAGGATTTTCCGTGGACCAGTAGCGGCAATTTTGCCGATTAGCATGACCGTTAAGTAAAAAAGTACACTCATCAGAAAACATAACGTCTTCTAATTGGATAATATTGTTATCCAACCTGTCCATCATTTGCTCACAAAAAAATGTTCTCCTATCAAAATCGTCTTCCATGAGCTCGTGAGTAGGTATCATCCTATACGGATGCAATTTATTTTTTTTTAATATGTTTGCTATCGATGTATGGCTAGCATTGAATGTAGTGGATGCCTGTCTACTCGATGTATGTGGGTTTTCCTGAAACTCAAGCAACACATCTAATTTGAGTTCATCACTCAGTGCATTGGCAGCTGCTTTTTTTATCTGCCTTACATGACCAAACTCGCGAAACTGCTTTTCTATTTTACTTATTGTTCCTTGGGATATAGGCGGTAAATTAGGAAATTTCTCATGAAATAGGCGAGTTACTTCCTGTTCTGTTCGGATGTTATCTCCGTAACCAATCATTTGTAAAACTGTTATTTTATGCATTTCCGTTAATCTAACCATTTTTCAGAATTGAATTGAACAAACTTTATACTTAAATTACAACAATGACAACTTAAATAAAACAATTTACTACTGCTTGTTAAAATAGCGTTGCCACGGAAATTCTTTAAAGTTTTTTAATGGTTACCATCTAAAAACCACATTGCTATGGTTTTTGTTCACTTTCTCATTATCAAGACCTAAACTGGAAATAAGTTTTAAGTATATTGTAATAAGTTTCGAGTATATTTTCGGTAACAGCATGATTTTAATTTTTTTTTATGTTAATTTTTGCATTAAATTTTAAAACAATAACATTTTTGAATAGAGAATGAAGAGAACTTTCAAATGATATATCACAAGCCTATACTTTCCATTTAAAAAATTGGGGGTTGTACCTGTCATTCTAAGGGGGTTGAAGGTAGGGTTTGCATTTTCACGTTAAAGAATGTCAAGTTATAATTTAAATTTGACGTGTTTCGGGATTTTTTATAAATATGTACAGTAACCGAAAAAATGAATTTATTCCATTTGGCTTTTACACACTGTATGTATATTGGTAGGTATAAAAACAAAAATCATCGGCATATTGAAGTGTTTTCCATGCATTACCTATAGTATGTAATTCTAACGTGTAGATATTAAACAGTAAAGGACTAAGGACGGACCCCTGGGGTAAGCCATCATTACAAATAAGTTAAACAAAACATACGCGCATTTTGATGGAATTCCTAAGGAGACTAGTTTTTTAAAAACTTGTTTTGTGCTGCAAGAAAATTGTTATTGGTAAATGTTAGTTGTATTTCGGTAATTAAGTGAGATACACAGTCAATGGTGCCTTTACCTCTACGAAATCCATATTGCGTTGCTGCAAATAGTTTATTGTTTTCAAGCTACCATTCTAATCTGGCCTTCATAATTCGTTCATAGCATTTTAGAATGTAGTATAATTTCTAAAAGGCAAAAAAAAATAACTTACTTAAACAATCAAATGTATAAAGCTTACCTTAGTAAGTAAATAGTTAAAATAGGTATTAAAATAATTTTCTAACCATTTTTCGTTTGTATGTTGATATTATTTGTAAAAGCTAATGAAGCATTAATATTTTTTCGTTTTTTACGTGATTAGTTTAATTTATTTCTTTTTGCAGACTTAGGCGTACGATCAATATTTTTGGTTTATTTTTTTTTTAGAATACTAAAATAAATTTTACTAAGATTATTTACATTTTTTCTGTCGTTGATTGAATTTTGGTTTACAAATTTATTATAATATGTATATCTGGGTATGTGGGGCTAATTTTAATATATTTTATTTTTTAATTATTACCTTTTTTTTAATGTCCAATAATGTTATATCAAAACTTCTTTGATTGATTCGCAAAACTGTGTTAAGTTCAAATTTGTTTTTATTTAGTTTATATTAATATTGATTTATTTTTATTATCAAAATTTAAAATTATTCTCATCTTACCCTGTATATTATTGAAAAGGACATAAGAAACCCTTACTTAATAAACATTTAAATTATATATTGTATTCATTTATATTCACGAAATTTATTGTAGTAACCCTTACTATGTGAATTTTTGAATAGATGTTAACTATCCTATCCAGTAAGTTAGACGAAATTACTAGTACATGTTAAACTTGATTGCAATCGGTTCAGTAATTTTGAAGTTTATTGGCAAAATTCACCCTGACACTAGGTTGATATGTATATAGGATTAATAATTTTAGTGTTAACAACTAACCGGTTTTGTTGTATTAAAGTAATGTAATAATAATAATAATAATAATAATAATAATAATAATAATAATAATAATAATAATAATAATAATAATAATAATAATAATAATAATAATAATAATAATAATAATAATAATAATAATAATAATAATAATAATAATAATAATAGACTTTATAGCCCAACAGATATCAATCCCTTTACAGAGCAATATAATAAATACATTAGAGTTAGAAAAGTAGCATGCTAAAAATACAAGTTTACAATTATTTTAAATAGTTAGAGCTAGCGGTATTTGTTATAACATTAACACTATCAATAAATAAATCACATGATCTACATAAGTTATTGAAATTATTGCACATAGTGTTTATTGGCGATTTTAGTAATAAATTAGTCCTTGATGCTACACAATAAAAAGGTAAATAATGTCTATTGTTATATTTAGGTACACTTAGGTTTATCTTACTTAGAATTTCCGGACAAAAGATTTCATTGTGAAATAATTTATATAAAATAGATAATGATGATAATATTCTACGAAGAGCTAAGCTTTCAAAATTAAAATTGTCTAAGAGAAATTGATAGTCAACGCCTCTTGAAGGATAAGCTCCACTTGTTTTGAAAACCAAATATTTTAAAAACTTTTTCTGAACAGATTCCAGCTTAGCTGTATGATTGTTATAATATGGATACCAAATAATTGAACAATATTCTAATTTGGAGCGAATATAAGAAAAATAAAGAGCTTTTAACGCAGTGATATTCTGAAAACCACGAGAATTCCTTACAATAAAACCATACAATCTACACGCTTCCGATACTTTAGTCTCAATATGTTCTATAAAATTCAATTGCGAATCAAATATCACCCCTAAATCTTTAGTGCTTAAATGACGTGCCAAACAATCTCCATCAATGTTATAGTCAAATCCAACCTTGATTTTTTTCTTGGTGTATGATACTACTTTACATTTGGAAACATTTAATGTTAATTTGTTTTCAGAACACCAATTACGTAGTATATCTAGGTTGGATTGTAGTTTTATACAGTCAGTGACATCATATATGGGAAGAAATATTTTCATGTCATCTGCATAAAGTAGCCTGCCTGAGTCTAAATAATGATCAATATCATTTATGAATAAAATGAACAGTAAAGGCCCAAGATTTGATCCCTGGGGAACACCTGAATTGGCTGTATATTTATATGAGGTGTATCCACTGTGAAAAATAAATTGTTTTCTAGCTTTCAAATAGGACTGACAAAACATGATAAGATTTGAAGAGAATCCGAACTGAATTAATTTTTTGATCAATATACTGTGATCCATTCTATCAAAAGCCTTTGAGAAATCCGTATATATAACATCCATCTGACCACCCGTATCAACAGTTTCAGATAATGTTTGAGTTACTGAAAGTAAATTAGTTACAGTTGATCTCTTACTCATGAAACCATGTTGAAAAGTAGATATATATTTAGAGACTGAAGGATATATACGATTATATATTACCATTTCAAAAACTTTTGA
Source organism: Ophraella communa (assembly GCA_035357415.1). Classification (NCBI taxonomy): domain Eukaryota; kingdom Metazoa; phylum Arthropoda; class Insecta; order Coleoptera; family Chrysomelidae; genus Ophraella; species Ophraella communa. Next base: position 28,615,555 of record CM068992.1, on the reverse strand, counting down.
GAAATTTGATAATATTGATATAGGGCGATAGTTAGAAATTTGTGATCGATTGCCAGATTTAAATACTGGAATAATTTTACCTTCTTTCCAAATGTCTGGAAAATTGCACGATTGTAAAGCAGCATTAAATACAATTTTTAATGGATGAGCTAAAACAGAAATACAATCTCTAACAAAAAAAGATGGTTCAGAACAATAAACAACTAAAAGGTTGAATTAACTTCCACTATTTATTCTATAAATACTTTAAATGCAATGACAGCCGTTTCGCTATCGGAATAGCATCGTCAGATTGACATATTGAAGTTACATTTTGTTTGTTTGTAACTAGGTACTTGATGTTGATAAGTAGTTAAGGCTAGACCAAGTAAGGAAGTAATAAAACATAACAATATTAAAGCCTAGATGTTATTAGCCCCAAGGGATTAATTATCCTGGATGTATTTCCCTCTAAGATCAGTATAACTGTGCAATGATATAGAAAAACCAGGAAAAAACTATATCCTGCTGATCTTTACAATAACTTAATATATTTGTGTTGTAATTACGTCTTATCTATGTATAAAATGAAGACTCAATCAAAGTAAACAGTTTAATAGTGGTGAACTTCCAAGATTTATTTGTTCATTAACTACTTTATATTGTTGATCTGCTAGATGTCTTTTGATTTCAAGTTCTTCGAGGAAATCTAAATTTTGTTTTTTATCACAGATGTGTAATATTTGAATGTCATTGGTGTGTATGAGTGAATATGGATGTTCAAGAACATGTTTTGCATAGTTTGACTTATCTGGTTGTTGTAATCTATATGCTCTTAAATGTTCATTGAATCTTATTTCAAAATTTCTTTGTGTTTGACCTATATATACAGCATTACATTTTGGACAATTAATTTTGTAAACACCAGATTTTTTTAATTTAGGTAATTTTGTTTTTACATTTAACAATTTTGTACCAACATTATTGTGTGATTTGAATGAAATTATTGCAGATGTTGCCGAAGATATTATTTTTGAAATTGTATTAGAAATATTTCCACAATATGTAATACTTTTATAACTTTTAATTTCTTTTGGTTGTTGAGGGAATATTAGTTGTAGTGACACTTTCTGTTCTTTCTTATTAATTAATTTATTTATCAAATGTATTGGATAGCCATTAGATATTGCTATTTGTTTTATAATCTCAATTTCTTTATTAAAATTATTTTTGTTCATTGGAATTGAAAATGCTCTATGTATCATAGAATTATAAACAAATAAATCTTGGAAGTTCACCACTATTAAACTGTTTACTTTGATTGAGTCTTCATTTTATACATAGACGTAATCACAACAAAAATATATTAAGTTATTGTAAAGATCAGCAGGATATAGTTTTTTCCTGGTTTTTCTATATCATTGCACAGTTATACTGATCTTAGAGGGAAATACATCCAGGATAATCCCTTAGGGCTAATAACATCTAGGCTTTAATATTGTTATGTCTTATTACTTCCTTACTTGGTCTAGCCTTAACTACTTATCAACATCAAGTACCTAGTTACAAACAAACAAAATGTAACTTCAATATGTCAATCTGACGATGCTATTCCGATAGCGAAACGGCTGTCATTGCATTTAAAGTATTTATAGAATAAATAGTGAAAGTTAATTCAACCTTTTAGTTGTTTATTGTTCTGAATAAGATGAACTTTCACACAGTAAGGGTTGGTACCATAAATTTCAAAAAAAGATGGAATATTATCGCATCCAGAGGTCATTTTGTTTTTCAATTTACTGCCAGCCGCGATTATTTCTTTTTCAGTAATATTGCTAATATTTATGATTTCATCACAAAAGTTGGACTTAAAAAAAGTTGTAGCAGTATGTGACAGTTTCATTCGATATTACTTAGACTTCGACAAAGGATATTTGAAAACTAAACTAACATGTTCATGTTTTAAAATTCCATTCATTTCATTTAACGGATCGTACAGTTGAAATACGAAGCCAGCTGGGAAAAAACAAAAAATACTTGAAAAACTGGCAATGAAAAGTCGTTTCTGAGCTCATAGTAATTAAGGGTAAATGAGGAACGGCATTCTTGATTCTCAAAACTATGTGAGCAAGAATGTGGATAGATGAAAAAAGCATGTTTTTAGAGTCAATATAAAAACACTCCTTTTGAGTAATTTCTTTAGGTATCTTTTTTCGAGGGATGATGATGTGCATAGAGATCATTCATAAAGTTAATAACATTTCTTTCATACTGGAGTCGGGATAAAAAAAAGAGAAATGATCTCAACGGCTTATTTAATACTTAGTAGAAAGTTGAGGGAAAACATTATGTTTATTAAACTTATAATATTAACATTTTTTTCTGATGTTGATTAATTTTGTTTTTGAAAACAGCTGATAACAACACAATTATACAGTGCTTTTTGATAAACTAAAGCAAAACCTTTGATACTTTTAGTAATAATTACAACTTTCTAAAGAGTGTTTATAAATTTTGTCAAATATTTGACTTAAAAACTAAACAACTGTCCTGGGAAAATAATAGTTATTTTTGTATCCGGTGTGCATAATGATACTTTCTTTAAGCATAGGTAAATAAGCATCAAAGGATTTAGAGTACCACCTGTAACCAACATTTTTGTGTGTGCAACTGGAGTAAAATGTTTACACTTACCAAAAAATCACTGTAACCATAAAACTAAAATGTCAGTTGTTGACTATAATTATTATCATAACATTTTGGAGACTAAACTTTATAACGAAAATCTGCAAAAGCTCTCCGGATCACGTTATCTTATTTATGGAGTATAAAGTATAAAATTTATTAGGTTTTTGATCAGCCAAATTCGTCGTTTGCCTTTCTTTCGATGGCAACGAAAATCTATATTGTAATGAAATTATGTAGTGTGAGAATCGGGTGCCCAGACTAATTTATCCAGGCTATATCTCTTAAACGAATAAAGATTCTCGAAAGGGGCGAACACTGATCTATTCTATTTCCAATACACTTTAATATGACGTAGAAAAAATTATCCCCTAAATATTCATCCCTTAGTTACAACCACTAACTCTAAATTTCTTAATAGCACCCTGTACAGTTTTTAATAATTTTGGATTTGATATAGCTTCTAGTTTTCTTAAAGTTATGCTAGAGTGTTTTTGAAGAAAATGCTCCATCCAATTAGTATTTTAGTATCTTCACTTAACCTGTTTGCAAAATTTATACTATGGAACAGGTCTACAGACCTAGTGGCCCAAGGCTTCGAAATCTTTCACTCTTCTTTTTCATTTCTTTTTATCTCCAGCTTCTTTTTGTCAGTCCTGCATTCCAAACAACCTCAAATCATTTGTAGCTTCTTCCAACCGTTTTTACGAGGTCTTCCTTTCCGTCTTTTTCCACATTCTCCACATTTTAGCACCTGTTTCGAGAATCTTTTTTCACCTACCCTATGAATGTGGCCCAGCCATCTTGCTCTTGCCCGTACTATACTTATAATACTTGGCTCTTTGTATAATTTCTTTATTCCTTGTTTGTTATTCTTCTATACGTATCCCCTATTTAAAGTTCCCCATAATTTTTTCTCAAAATAAGAATAATAAAAAACTCTTCGTTTTAATGCAACTTCCACGTATAATTAAAAATGTTTAGGTCTTTAATTACAATGACGGCTGTTTCGCTACAATTAGCATCGTCAGATTGACATATTGAAGTTACATTTTGTACAATTTTGTACCAACATTATTTTGTATTTTAAATGATATTAATGCTGATGTTGCTGAAAATATTATTTTTAAAATTGTATTGAAAATACTTCCACGATATGTTAAATGTAAAAACAAAATTACCCGAATTAAAAAAATCTGGTGTTTACAAAATTAATTGTCCGAAATGTATTGCTGAAAATAAAGGTCAAACACAAAGAAATTTTGTAAGATTCAATGAACACTCAAGAGCATATAGATTAAAACAACCAAAAAAGTCAAATTTCAAATTATGCAAAACACCTGCTTGAACATCCAACCTCACTCTTACACACCAATGACATCCAAACACTACACACTTGTAATAAAAAACAGAATTTAGATTTCCTTAAAGAACTTGAAATAAAAAGATATCTAGCAGATCCACAATTTAAAGTTGTTAATGAACAAATAAATCTTGTTCTCCACTATTAAACTATTTTCTTTGATTGAGTCTTTATTTTATACATAGGTAGATAAGACGTACTGATAACAAAAAATATATTGTAAAGATCAACATGAAGTACATCCAGAATAATCCCTTAGGGCTAATAACATCTAGGCTTTAATATTATTATGCCTTATTACTTCCATATTTGGTCTAGTCGTAATACTACCTAATCAACATCAGCTACAAACAGACAAAATGTAACTTCAATGTATCAATGTGTCGATGCTAATTCTACCGAAACATCTGTCATTGTACTAAGAACAATAAATAACTGCACAGTTTAACTAAACTTCCACTATTTATTCGAAAAATTCGCTTTAAAATTCAATTACAGCTGTTATCAACATCAAGTACATAGTTACAAACAAACAACATGTAATTTCAATATGTCAATCTGACGATGCTAGTTATAGCGAAACAGCTGTAATTGAATTTTAAAGCGAATTTTTCGAATAAATAGTGGAAGTTTAGTTTAACTGTGCAGTTATTTATTGTTCTTAGTAAGATGAACTTCCAAAAAGTAGAGGTTAACACAATCAATCACATCTGTCATTGTATTTAAAAACCTAAAATTTTTAATTAAACTTGAAATTTGCGTTAAAACGAAGAGTTTTTTTATTATTCTTATTAAGATGAACTTCCAGAAAGTAAGGGTTGGTGCATTAAATTTTCTCCAAATCTTTCTCTTTTATAGTTCCAGTTTGTTTTGCTCTTTTTTTATTCACAATTCAAGTTTGGCACGCATGTGTGGCCGTGGGCCTTATTATCATCTTGTACACTCTGCTCTTTGTTGATCTGCTTAGGATTTTTGATTTTAAGATTATTTATAACATCACCTTTGGCTATTCTTTTATCTATTTTTCTTTCTTCATCTAATTTATTTGTTATTGTGACTCCCAGAGATATTCTATTTTATTTACTTTTTCAATTCTGTACTGCCTGTCGTCTATACAATTTACAATTAGGTCAGATGTATCCTGTTCTTTCATCACCATGTATTTTGTTTTTTGCTGGTTAATCGTTAGCCCGTAATTTTTCTAAAATATGCTGCATCTCTCTTCTCGATTTTGTTATTAGTACCATTCTACTGTCATAATAAATTTATTGTTAATAATATTTATTTATTTACAAAAAGAAACAATTGATTAAGTCCGCCTGAGATAACAGAGCTCATGCAAAGTATACGTATTTATCAAAACAAATTCGAATATTGGCTCCCTATCGCAATTAGCTGTTCTGTGCGTATCTTAAGAATTCTCGACCCAGATAATAGGGACCTAAAATTTGATGCCGGATCCGAAGGGCAAAGTGAGAGGCTTTCCTGGGTAGAATACTTTCGGTAGTTTGCCATTACCTTCCAAAAGTTAGCCGGCGTACTATATTTTTATATATTTTTCACCGGTACTGGAGATCGAACCCAGAACCTTTCGCATACCAGTCAACGCACTTGACTAGCACACCACGGCAACTACTTTATTCATTTACAAATATTTATTATTTCAATTCAGATATTATTAACTAAAAAACTAAACTTCAACTTTTTTAATAATTAAACATTCTTATTAGACTTTGCAATATTGCCTTACCAACGTGAGATATAAATTAAAATTATTTTAAAATCATTTTTAAATATTTGTGTATACTGCCAAATTGATTTACTACCAATATAAATTTAAATAATAAAGAGCAAATTCTGTCTATTTGAACCTTAGATATAAGAAAGATATAAAAAAAAATTTGCTTGGTACCTACTTACCTTTTGTAATAAACAAATGTCTTAATCACATCCTTCTTTTCTATATTAAAAGATTAATTGCACCATTACGCACTACCAATACCAAAACTTTGTACTTGTATGTAAATGATAACTCTTTTCTCGTCAAAACCAAATCAACTGGCATAATCTTTAATCAAAAAACGCCCGAATCCCATGTATAGTGTTTTGCGAAACTCATTAGTAGTAGAAGATATTCAGATAACTTTGACGCTTTATTAACTTCAAACGATGTTATGATAATGGCAAAGCTTCACAGGTTTATGAGCGACAAGTCATATTATGTAGAACCTATTTGACTCACCCAAACCAAAATATACATTTGTAAAGAACTAATTAAAAGATGTCTAGCAGATCTATTTCTTTGCTTTGATTATGTTTTCATTTTGTATAAAAATACTACATAAATGTATTACAAATACATAATTTATGGTCAAAATTAACGCAATATAGTTTTTCCTCGTTTTTTTATATGTAATTAAACGGTTATACTGACATTAGAGAAAAATATAGCCAGAAACTTGGTACTTAAAAAATAAGGACTTTAATATTGTTATCTTATTATTTAAATCTGGTAAATAATTTTAACAATGAAACTATTGAACATTTCCTCGTTTTTTTTTAAATTAAATAGAATCGACTTTCATAGAGTTGGAATTTGTACTTACATTAAATTTCACTTGGTCTAGTCTTAATATTACTCAATAATCATCATGACATAAAACAAAATGTAACTTTAATGCCAATTTGACAGTGATGATTCATCGAAATTGCTATCGTTTATTGATAAGTGCAGTTGTTGTTTTAGGGTTTAGGTAGAAGTGTTAGTGCAATCAATTTCAAGAAAAATATTTATTCAAAATGTCCCCAGAATATAGAAAATGTTGCAATCGAAAATATTGTCATTATAGTGGACGGAAAATTATGTTTTTTCACTGTATGTTAGGGACGATTGGTTATAAAAAGTTGAGGGCGCCACTATTTTTTTATTCGGAAAGACAAAAATAAATGAAATTGATTGTGTTAACCTCTACTTTTTGGAAGTTCATCTTACTAAGAACAATTAATAACTGCACAGTTAAACTAAACTTCCACTATTTATTTGAAAAATTCGCTTTAAAATCAATTACAGCTGTTTCGCTATCACTAGCATCGTCAGATTGACATATTGAAATTACATGTTGTTTGTTTGTAACTAGGTGCTTGATGTTGATAAGGAGTTAAAGCTAGACCAAGTAAGGAAGTAATAAGACATAACAATATTAAAGCCTAGATGTTATTAGCCCTATGGGATTATCCTGGATGTATTTCCCTCTAAGATCAGTATAACTGTGCAATGATATAGAAAAACCAGGAAAAAACTATATCATGCTGATCTTTACATATTGTGGAAATATTTCCAATGCAATTTCAAAAATAATATCTTCGGCAACATCAACATTAATATCATTTAAAACACAAAATAGTATTGGAACAAAATTGTTAAATGTAAAAACAAAACTACCAAAATTAAAAAAATCTGGTGTTTACAAAATTAATTGTCCAAAATGTAATGCAGTATATATAGGTCAAACACAAAGAAATTTTGAAGTAAGATTTAATGAACACTTAAGAGCATATAGATTACAACAACCAGATAAGTCGAACTATGCAAAACACCTACTGGAACATCCAAACTCACTTATACACACCAATGACATTCATATACTACACATTTGTGATAAAAAACAAAATTTAGATTTTCTAGAAGAACTTGAAATTAAAAGACATCTAGCAGATCAACAGTTTAAAGTAGTTAATGAACAAATAAATCTTGGAAGTTCTCCACTATTAAACTGTTTACTTTGATTGAGTCTTCATTTTATACATAGATAAGACATTATTATAACATAAATTTATTAAGTTATTGTAAAGATCAGCATGATATAGTTTTTTCCTGGTTTTTCTATATCATTGCACAGTTATACTGATCTTAGAGGGAAATACATCCAGGATAATCCCTTAGGGCTAATATAACATCTAGGCTTTAATATTGTTATGTCTTATTACTTCCTTACTTGGTCTAGCCTTAACTCCTTATCAACATCAAGCACCTAGTTACAAACAAACAACATGTAATTTCAATATGTCAATCTGACGATGCTAGTGATAGCGAAACAGCTGTAATTGATTTTAAAGCGAATTTTTCAAATAAATAGTGGAAGTTTAGTTTAACTGTGCAGTTATTAATTGTTCTTAGTTTACAAAAATAAATATTAATAAAAAAGAAAATAAGGTTAAAAAGATAGAATTTAAAATTAATTAATATAAATTATTAAATGAATCATTGAATAAACGATGTGAATAAAAAGCTATACTGGACAAAGGAAACCCTACAACTTTTACAGCCGACTGGGTTTTTTAAATAAAACTGAAAAAAAAATAATTCAGTCCCAGTACGAAACCCGTTGTTACTGTCAAAATAAGGGTGGGAGTGGAATTGGCTAATGGAGTGACGAACGTAGAGACAGCGTCCAAATGAGCTTTGGTTTGTATCAGGGGGGAACATAAATGTCATATAGTGTCCAGCAATCTCATTGGTCCGTTTTGAATTTGCGTGTCAAGTCGAATTGTCACATATGCCATTATTGTCAATTTGTTTTGCATCTAGTTATTTTTACAATTTAATATTGTGTGGATATTACTTTTAAAGCCATTTTTTAAATTTATTTTAGCATATATTATATGGTGAAAGTTTATGTGATTTGTAAATATAAATATGAAAATGAATCATTAAGGTCATTTTACAAGTAAATATGCATTAGCGTCTCTTACACTTGTTTAAAAATAGGAAAATGCATAATGCAAATATACCGTCATATTATTAAGAATACTGAAAATCTAGAAATTTATGCAATAAATTCAACTTTCTATTTTATAAAATATATTATGATTCCATGTATATAATTAATTACTATTACTACTTAAATTCAAGTCTAAAAAAATAGTTTGTTACATGTTTCAAAATTTATTATAAAGGTATTAATTTTAAATCCCCTAAAAATGATACGACACTGGCTGTAGCGTCTGACGGTTTCCCCTGTGATACAAAACAATTACTATTGCTTGCTGTTTCTACGTTAGTATATATGCTCGAAGCATGTTACAAAAAGTAAACTTCAAATACAAACAATTAACTTATTTTCCTTCTTTTTTAAAACCAAACTTAATATATATCTTCTTAAATATTAATAATAATAACTCATTTATTTTAATTTAACAGAATATTAATTTGGTTTGATTAAAATATTATCTGTTATTTGATTAACTTGTTTTAGAATTAGACATTATTAGGAATCTAAAAACTTAGTTAATAAAATACTGAACTAATTAATAGTATACAATTTTACTGTCTAAAATTGATGTAAATGGTTTTCATGTAAATAAAGAAATTTGCATATTGAAATAATGAAGGTTACACGCTAATAATAAACAGCATGCAAAAAGATTTAGCTATTCTTGGCTTGTATTCTTTAATTTTACCTACTCGATATTAAAGTCTTTCAAGAAGCAAAGTTTGCCTTATTCTGTATAACAACTATTTGCATTTGCATAATAATTCAACTATAAAAAATAAACTCATTATAGAATATGTCACGAGGCAAACAATTACAAGTTTCCCTGCGTAGGGAACTACAAGGAAGTTGAAAAATTATGTGTAGAAGATGGATTAACTGTTAATACTGCAAAGACGGTTCTCGTGACCTTTTATAGACCATATAACAATCAGAGCTTTTACTTTTATTTATAGGTTAAACAATTTAATATAGAGCTTTCCACATAAGCAATTAGAAAGTAAGATTTGCACATGATTTAGACTGTCACAAAGTGAACTATTTCAATTTATAAATAAGTAAATAATTTTGTTAATTTGAAAATGTAAACTTTGTTGTTTGCATTGCAAATTTGAAAATGTTTATAACTTCATCCAGTAGATCTTCGTTTTTCCATGTTTGTCATTGTTTATATTTTTTAATAAGGAAAATCATTAAAAGTTGTATAAACTAATTGAAACATAACTTTCACTAAAAAACTCCTCTTCTTTTTTATATTGGCAGTCATTGATTCGCAGCTGTTGCTCGGTTTTGCAGTTTATTATTTTTCTACGTTAATGACATCTTCACTATAGATGATTGCTTACTTAAGTTAATGTTAGTTAACCTTTAGAATATTGTTATTTTTTGTCTCCTGGATGATTGCAATATTGTTGTTATTTTATCATTTACATGAAATTTCGATACTTTTCCTTATCGATCATAGACACATTTTCTGTTTTATGATCTAGGGTTTCTGTCATTTTACCTTTTCCACCCATATTCATCCTTGGACTATTTTTTGGTTTTTAAAATTTGTTGGAATCAGTGATACTCTCCAGTAAACGTATTTATACAGACGTAAATATTTCATATTCCGCATCCCAAAAAAAATTTTATAATGCCTAATTTTTTTCGTTAAAATTTTCACGATTGGCTGTTTTTTATGATTTTTATCCCTTAACGAATCTCTTAATTATCATTTCACAAGAAGTTTAGAGAATTTTCATCGTTTGCCCAATTTTTGTTTCAGGATATTAAAGATTTAGTGTCGATGTCAATATTCCTCTAAAGAAATTTCACGAATTTTCATCATTCATTATTCGCTCAATTTTTCGTTAGAATTTCCACAATTAAATTTTAGCTTATGATTTTTCATCAACTTTTTAAGGGTATTCACACGTCGCAATTTTCCACAATTAATCTTTATGGTGTAATTGTTTCAAATAAAACAATTAAAATTTTGTTCGTACGAATGTGAATTTTGGTACCATGCCACTCAATTGGTTCATTCAACTTGAAAAAATTTTAACAATAGTCAAACATCGGCAAACGAAAATATACCTGATGAAGTTATAAAAGTTGGAGATTTCAATTTTGCAGTAGCTTTCATTCGTTTTACAAGTAGAAAACATTTTATATTAAAAATTAAAAAACTGAACTATGGGCAAACGAAATTTTACGTAATTCAGCAAAAAAAGTATACTTACATTATTAATTTTGCTAAATAATTTATTTACCAATTGTAACGTGCCCTTTTTTTTTAACTGTTACCTTGTAATTGTATGTCTGTATTATTTGTTATACCTTAATTTTATCATTGTTGTAAATAGCCAGATACGTCTGCTAAAGTTTATGAAATGTTTGTTGATCTATAAAGATTGAGTAGGATATTTCATTATTAAACTTTTCGGTTATATTCTTGTTTTGTTTATATTTCTGTGTATGCGAGGCTAACTCTCGATGCTAACGAACGCGATTGTTGGTGTTAAATTTAGCCTAACGAATTTAATTGACCAAAGTTAATTTAGTGTCATTGTCACGACTTCCTAACCGACTTTCTTTCTTTTCGAGATTTAGTGTCTTTGAGATATTAAGTGTGAGCTGAAGCTCCATGGTTTTATTTCTGTTTATTGCGATACCTAAGCCTTCTTAATTGGATTTTGAAGCAAAACCGTTTGATTTTTAACTTGACTATTGCATCTTATTTTGGTTGCTGATATTTCAATACTATAAGTCGTGCATATTATAATGCTAGTAACTTCTTTAAATGAATCAGTAAAATCTTAGGGGAATATCGGGTACGTGGGGCACAACAACGTAAGGTATTGCTTTTGTATGTGTGCGGGAGTCGAGGTACCAACAATGTGCTTTGTGCCATTTGCAGCGGTAAGTAACAGGTACGAACGTGTTGTTGCGTTCGGTAAGTAATTTTTTTATCAACGTTTTTCTTTGTCTTTTGTTACTATACATAAGATATGGAAAATAGGGTTTTTAAAGACGCCTAATTGACTGGTGCAGTCAGTTTTTTGATAGGATATGTAGCACATCATGGGTGCAGTATTTTGGTTAAAGTACACTGGTCAACAATTGAAGTGGATATTACAAAAATCTGTAATTTTCTTTTGTCATTGGTTAATAGTAAATCAAAATTCGATAAAATAAGTTAATTTTCATTTTCACGTTACAATATAGCCAAAAAAATAAAATAAACAAATTTTTCATAAAAAAAAACTGTTACAATATAACAGAAAAAATTGAAAAACGACCACCCCTAGCTTGCCTTAGTGCTGTCACTCTATTTTGCATGGTTCTTATTAAATTATAAATAAATTGCTGAGGTATGTGTTTCCATAATCTCTGCAAAGCATTGGCGAGCTGTTCTAGAGTACAGTACCTGCAGTTCAGAAAATTCCAACGACTGTGTTCTGATCCGCAGTCAACCGTGGATATGAACTTCCCCTTTTGGCTCTTGAATTACATGCATGCAACCGTTTTCTAACAGTTTGACTAGATATCACTCTTCCGTTAGCATGCGTAAAGAAGCTGTTAATTCTCGAAGCAGTAAATGTTCGATTTTTTCTTGTAGTTACAGCTATATTCCATGCACGACTGACAACACTTTGGGACACATTTACCCGTGTAGTAACTTCTTCTTGACTTAAGCCTTCGTGTATTCAACGTATTAATTGATCGAGTTGCACTGTTTATATACCGTAGCGCCATTTTTTCAGGTAAACATATTTATGGACTACAGTAACACTGCAAGCACTTCTACTCGACTAAAATCTTAGTATTTTGAAATCGAATTCCTACAATTCTGGTTAAAGAGATAACAACGTATAAAAAGAAAAAAAAACGACAAAAAATATTTGAAAAACCTAAAACGTATATTTAAAATATTATTTTTGTATGCAATTTTCTGAAATTTAAGAAATTTCCACTTCAATTGTTCAGCAGTGTATATTTTAATACCTATTTCTTATTATTTTTTCACAGAGACATGGTACATGGACTTAACAACCAATAAAGACAAGATGTAAATGAAGAATCCATGCAGTCAGCAATACAGGATGTTATGCAAGGAGTATTGTCACACAAAACAGCTGCGGACACCGACAATTTGAAATTATCAGCATTAGAAAGCCGAGTAAAAAATACAAGAACAAAAATGATGCTGAAGGGTCAAGCAACTGTACATTTGACTCTTAATATAGAAGTTTCCAAGACTAAGAGAAAAAAAACTGCTAAAAGATTAAATTATCAAATGTTCTAAGATGCATTATGGACTTAAGTCTCTGATTTTAAAATATTTATCAAAGTGGGAAGAAAATTAGATAGCTGGGAAATAATGGATGTATAGTTATAACAGGAAGGTTAGGTTAGGTTAGGTTAGGTTCAATGTGAGCGGGGCGTTTTCCACCCCTCCACTGCGGCCAAACTAGGGCCTATTGTGGCTCACCCCTAAGGGTCACAATTCGCCATCCAGTCTGCACTTCTTAACAAAGTCCAAGATCGATTTTGGCGAGACTTGTCTAAAGTCGGTAGGCTCTAGCCGTATGAGGCCAAACGAGCGGAGCCTGATCATTTCTAACGCGGGGCAATGGCAAAGAATGTGCTCTGCCGATTCGTCTGCCACACTGCAGTAGCGACAGTCCGACGTATTGCTCAGACTAAGCTTCCTCAGGTGGTTTCTCAGACGACAGTGTCCAGTCAACAGTCCAGTAAGAATGCGTAGGTTACTTCTACTCAATTCCAGGAGCTGTGCTGTTTTTCTGCTCGAAGGTTGAGATATAAACGCTTTCGAGTGGGTAAGCCTCGGTATATTCTCCCAGTGCAGAAGGGTTTCCCTCGCTGCCCAGCTGGAGAAAATGTCCTTGGCAGTGCTTTTTGCTATGCCAAGGAATGGTTCCGGTCCAATAAACGCGGACTCCGTTCCCTTTTTTGCCAGAGTGTCGGCTCTTTCATTGCCCTCCACTCCCGCATGCCCTGGAGCCCAGAGTAGCGTTACTCTGTTATTTGCTCCAAGGTTGTTAAGGGATTCGATACAGCTCCACACCAGCTTTGAATCAACCCGGGTAGAATTCAGTGCTTTTAACGCTGCCTGGCTGTTCGAAATTATGTATATGCATTTGTTTACCAGGAGTTGGGCAATCAACTCCCTTGCGCACCAATCTATAGCAAACGTTTCCGCCTGAAAGATAGTAGCGTACTTACCAAGGTTTATTGAAATGTCAACTCTCGGATTTCTGCTATACACCCCGGCTCCCACACCCAGTGAATTTTTCGAGCCATCCGTGTATACAACGCAGTCGGACCCAGAGAAGGAGATTGCACCTCCTTTCCATTCGTCCCTACTTGGGAATAGGACGTTAAATGCCCTTTCCACGTGTACACGTGTGGCAAGCATGTCTGATACCATTCCAAGGACTTGGTGGGAATTTAACTTCCCCACTAGTCCCGCGTGGTCCCAAAGTGCCTCCCCCGTTATCTGGTTACCTATCGACTTGGCTCTGTAAGAGACCATCCTAGCCTCCTTCTCCAAAAGAATGGAGAGTGGAGTTAAACCTAGGAGTCTCTCCATTGCCGCCGTCGGAGTGGTGGACATAGCGCCCGTAATGGCCACGCATGCAGTTCTCTGCAGACCAGACAACTTCGCTGCAGCAGCTTGTTGTAGTCCTTTCGACCCCCACGCCACTGAGCCGTACGTGACCATTGGTTTTATCACCGTTTGATAAATCCAGTAAATCTGTTTGGGATTCATCCCCCATGATTTTCCACAGACCCTTCTGAGATTCCAGAGGGATACCCTGGCTTTGTTTATTGTTCTTTCCAGATGGGAGTTCCAGGTAAGTTTTCTATAACAGGAAACACGGAACTCCGTTTACGCAAGCCCGAAAACATAAACGCTGCCAGATCTTTTTCGTTTAACAAAACTTCGGTTACCGAGTTTTATACCAACTTAAAGACAGTATTTATGCGACATCAATTAACTGCTGACATAATCTTGAATTTCGATGAATCAGATGTATGTACCTTTCTAGCTACTTCCAAAGACTTGGCTCCAAGATGTTAAAAACAATTCGGACAAATTGTATCAGCTGAAAGAGACGAGTTAAGAACTTTTCGTGACATTATATCTGCCAGTGAAAAAAACATTCCTCCACTTTTCGTGTTTCCACGCGTTCATTAAAAGAATTTCTCGAAGGAGCATCCGAAAGAGGTCTTGGCTAAAGTAATTTCGTTAATTTTGAGAAAAGTCAATCAAGTGTTGTTTTACATAACAAAAGCTACGTAATTTTTATTGACTTATAAAAAAAGTATATTATTTTTGTTTAATAGAAGTTTATTTTTGTGTTTAATTTCATTACTAATAAAAGAATTTTTATTTATATCTGTCGTTTTAATCGCAAGTACAAAACTACCCCACAGCGTACGAAGGTACCCCCAATACTATAGGTGCCCCGTTGTTGGGGAATATTCGTACATATTCCAGATTTAGTTTAAATCATAATTATGGTTGAAATATCAGATGAATACATTTTTCATTTTTTATATAAATCTCAGACAGTTAGAATATGAATTTAAGGTGTTTGACATGAAAAAAATAAAACAAAATAAAATGTGGAAACCGTTACAAGGGTCCTCACCTTCAGTATTTTATTTTATTATCCGTTTTTGAATGTAATTCGCTTTAATCACTGATATATTACTTTTCTAAGATTGGAATATAAGTATGTAATTTACGTAAGTTCTTTATTTTATAAGTAAAACGTTTGGTATTTTATTTTATTGACAATTTTCAATATAATATAACTGTGATTGATATGCAAGTAACTTTAATAGTAACTTCGACCTTTTTGTATTATATTATAACCAAATTTTTATTTTAATTTTGGCTTTTAAGTGTTGATAAAGTTACTTTCATGTAATTTCCTTTCTAATCAAATTTAATTAGCTAAATTGTTTTTCTTACTCCGAAGGGTAAATTTCTATTTAACTGAAGTTTATTTTTATTTAACTATAAGGTTTACCTTTTCCCTCATTCTTACTGCAAGATTCCAGCTTAATCCTTCTTGAACACGAGGGTCGTTCCCAGAATTGGACCTCCAAATAACATAAGATCACAAATAAACTTATCTAACTTTCATTTATGTTATGTTCAGCAATTTCAATTTGGTGAAATGACACAAACTCTTCCAAAAAAAGTTACTAGAGCACTGTGGAGAGGCTTTTCTGCAATAGCAACAGGATGTTCAAACCCAAGGAATCGATTGGTTTGTCAGTTGATGTAACCGTTGTGATGAATATGACTAAGCTCAGCAAGAGTCCACAGTAAATTTCTGTTTTATGTTTATGTGCAACATTTAGTCGTTGTTCTATTTAAATTTGGTATGGAAAGCCAACAATAAATTTGAACATTCGATGCGTAGATGTTTCACTTATATTCAGTTTACGTGCTGTTGGTACTTCTTTGCTGAGATTGCATGATTTGGTTAAACAAGCGCCATTTATTAGTATTGGTACAAACTTTGATGACCTAAAGAGCCTTTACATTGATATAATACACTAATAGTGCGACGAAATTTCTCAAAAACCGCTAGCATTATAGCTTTACTGGGGAGCGCCTTGTTTAAATGTTGTTGTATGTACAGAAATAAAAAATAAAACAACTTTGAGTTTAGTAGAAAGAACCATAATGATAAAGAATTTAACAGTAATGTAAAATCAAGTTGACAAATAATCACAAGTATACCAAATATGATAAATGCAACTTGCGTGAGCAATTTCACAGCCCTAAATTTCGGTATTGTTTATTTGGACAGAAACCGGATAATCACATTTAAAACTGAGAAGAGAAATCTATTCACCTTGAATTAATAATTTAAATAAATTCGTACTGGTATTGGTCATATGCCCGTTCATTTAATTATAGAAACATTTTAACAAAGTGCCTAAAATGGCGTAAGGGATTATAACAAACGTGGACCAGCAAATTGTTTTCTGGTGTCTGCACGATGGGTACCAAAGCAATTATCCGAAATTATGGCAACCTATCATGATTGAAATTGAAATGTCTATCATATCCTTCTAATTCCCCTCAAGCAGCTTTAATACCTTTCATTACCTTAAGAAGGGAGCAGGTAGTTGGAAAGACATTTCAGAGCGATGATGAAATAAATCAGACGATGCATGACTGGTTGTGCACTCTACCAAAATAATTTTCCGAAATGGAAATAAATGAAAACAATATAATCTTTATTGGCAGCCGAGATCTATTTTAACTAAATATTCAGTATTTTTATGTAGGTAAATGTATATTTAGAATTTTAACAAAAACAATATACGCTAAGAAATTATTTTAACTTGTACAATATTACTAATTTTTTTACGAAAATCGCGAAAAGTTTAATAAACGAAGTGGACACATGATTTAACATTAAATTTTAAATACTTACAAAACATCGCAATGTGTAAATTAGCTTACCTGTAACAAAAGATAAAATAAATTAGTATTAAAAAAATACATTTTATTGGTAATATATTTAACCAAAAATTACTAATATGGTGTAACCTATCAACGCTAATAATAATATTATTTTATTAGACCGCCAATCTTAGCAAAATTTTTAACTTTAAATTTAACAACCACATTATATGATACCGTGAATGGGAACAAATCATGTCTTTTTTGGATTTGGTCAAAGCGTTTGCTAGGAATAATAAAAAACTCTTCGTTTTACCAAAACTTCCAGTATTTATTTAAAAAATTGCTTTCCTAACTTTAATGACAGCCGTTTCGCTAGACTTAGCATCGTCAGATTGACATATTGAAGTTACATTTTGTTTGTTTGTAGCTGGGTACCTGATGTTTATTAGGTAGTTATAAGTCTAGACCAAGTATGGAAGTAATAAGACATAACAATATTAAAGCCTAGATGTTATGAGCCCTAAGGGATTATCCTGGATATACGTCCTTCTAAGATCAGTATAACTGTGCAATGATATAGAAAAACCAGGAAAAAACTATATCATGCTGAACTTTACAATAACTTAATATATTTGTGTTACAATTAAGTCTTATCTATGTATAAAATAAAGACTCAATCAAAGCAAACACTTTAAAAGTGGAGAACTTCCCAGATTTATTTGTTCATTAACAACTTTAAACTGTGGATCTGCTAGATGTCTTTTTATTTCAAGTTCTTCAAGGAAATCTAAATTTTGTTTTTTATTACAAGTGTGTAGTATTTGGATGTCATTGATGTGTAAGAGTGAGGTTGGATGTTCAAGTAGGTGTTTTGCATAATTTGACTTATCTGGTTGTTTTAATTTGTTCGTTAAATCTATATAAATTAAAACAACCAGATAGGTCAAATTATGCAAAACACCTACTTGAACATCCAACCTCACTCTTACACTTCAATGACATCCAAATACTACACACTTGTAATAAAAAACAAAATTTAGATTTCCTTGAAGAACTTGAAATAAAAAGACATCTAGCAGATTCACAGTTTAAAATTGTTTATGAACAAATAAATCTGGGAAGTTCTCCACTTTTAAAGTGTTTGCTTTGATTGAGTCTTTATTTTATACATAGATAAGACGTAATTGTAACATAAATATATTAGGTTATTGTAAAGATCAGCATGATATAGTTTTTTCCTGGTTTTTCTATATCATTGCACAGTTATACTGATCTTAGAAGGAAGTACATCCAGGATAATCCCTTAGGGCTCATAACATCTAGGCTTTAATATTGTTATGTCTTATTACTTCCATACTTGGTCTAGCCTTATAACTACCTAATAAACATCAGGTACTACAAACAAACAAAATGTAACTTCAATATGTCAATCTGACGATGCTAAGTCTAGCGAAACGGCTGTCATTAAAGTAAAGAAAGCAATTTTTTAAATAAATATTGGAAGTTTTGGTAAAACGAAGAGTTTTTTATTATTCCTAATAAGAAGGACTTTCAAAAAGTAAGGGTTGGTACAATCAATTTAAAGCGTTTGCTACTATCTTTTACAACTGTTTAATAGCTATCTGCCAAACAGACAACAAATTGCAAGGGTCGCTGGGATATCAAGTATCTTTAGGCTAATAACACATGGAGTACCACAAGGATACATCTTAAGCCTTTTTCTATTTAATCTTTATATAAATGGTTTATTTTTGCTTCAAAGCGCAGGACATATAATTGGTTTTGCAGATGACATAGCGATTGTCTATAAGGAAAATAATAGTTATGACTTAAAATTAAGAGTAAAAAAGACCTAAAGTTAGTAAAAGACTGGTTTGATTATAAGATTTTATCAATAATTTTAAATAAATCTTTTTACTTGCCGTTAGTAAATCCTAACTCCATTAATAATCATTTTATGCCTCTCGAAATTTTAGGGAATGGTCAAACGTTTACTATAAAACCTGTAACACATTACATACCTAAGCATCATCATAGACACAAAAATCAAATGGGACTATCATACTAACGTCGTTGTTAACGATTGAGCAGAGTATGCTGTACGGAGCGAAAGTTTGGGGTGAAAGAGCGGGGATTAAGCCACGACTACAGGTGCAGAGGGGGATTTCGTTTAGTTTGGTACAGGAGTACAGGACAGTAGGTGCAATAGCAGCAGCTGTGCTGTCAAGGTCATACCCTTTGGATCTGATAGCTAAGGCAAAGAGGCAGCGGTGGAAGGGTACCACAAAAGGATTGGATGGAGGAGGAAATGGTGAGAAGGTGGGAGGGATATGAAGGAGCATTAAAAAGGGCGATTGAGAGCAGGAGTTAGTGAATGGACCAAGAGTTTGAAGAGGTAAACTACTTCTTGACCCAAGTACTCACTGGGCATGGGTCAAGAGTGGGGTATCTACACAAGATTGGGAAGAGAGAGAATGGAATATGGGTGAGGTGTAAGGTGGAAGATGATGAGAGTCATGTGTTTAGATGTTGGAAGAACAAGGAGGATTTGGAGAAGTTGGAGAGGAGACTCGGGGTATCAGTGTATTGGGAGAACATGGTTGAGAGGAGAGAAAAAATGGGTGAAGGTTGGCAAAGTTGTGGAGAAAGAGGTTAGGAGTGGGTGAAGAGTGTGTGAGGGACCAGCGCCCGTCTTGAAGTATGCTAGGATAGTGATTACGAGGCGGAGGTAACGGCGACTTTCGAGGTGGGTTTTGTTGGTGGGCATTCTCTCGAGAGTGATCCAACACTGTTGGGTTCTGGATAAGGATAAGGATAAGGATGCTTAAACTTTTAGAAGGTGTCTACATGAGTCTAATTTACATGCTGGAAGACCAAGAGGAGGAAGAGTTTCATCATAATCACGTGGCAATCGCGCTTTAAGATAAGTTTTGGCACAAGAGCACGAAAACTGTACTAGAGAACAATGGTCAAGGGTATTATTTACTGATGAATCCAGGTTTGGTCTTAATCCAGACAGTAGAAGAATAAGAGTTTGGAGACAACCGAGTCCACTGCCACGTTTGCAAACCACTCAGAAAGTACACAGTTATCGAGGCGGTACAATAATTGTATGGGGAGGTACTAGCTTGGGTGGATGCACCGATCTCGTTCCGTTAAAAGTTTTTTTAAGATCAAATAATTACTTAAATCTTATTCTTCGACCTGTTGTGCTTCCATATGCTGCAGCAATTGGACACCAATTTTTGTCCATGCAGGATAATTTTCCTCTTCATGTTGCTAGAATAATTTTGAATTATTTGGAAAATGAGTCAATCGACTTATTAGAGTTTTCCTTTTAATTTGCCGACCTTAATCCATGCTTGGGATATTTTTTTTTAAAAATCGGCAGGAATTAATTACTAGTCTTCAAAGAGAATGGCAGCTATTAAGCAAGGCGAGATAGATGCTGTAATTAATTAATGCCAGAAGGGGTCATACAATGTACTAAATTTAAAATTTAATAATTTTAATGTTATCAATTTGAAATAAATTCTTGACTAAACGTCATATAAAAATGTTAAGAAACCATATTCTAATATTAAAAAATTTAAGTTACTATTTTATTAAAATACCTAAACCATGTTTAAACGTGATATAAAAATTTTGAAACGTATTTAATATTAAAAAATTTAAATTAGGTACTTTTTATGACAAAACCCACGATAGCTCATCTGTTCATTTAGATTTAAATTTTTTTTATTAATGCTTATCCACTATTTATTTACGATAAAAAGGCGACGACGTTGCAAAACAAAATAATGCATTGTTGCCACACTGTCGTTATTTTCTTTACTAAACAAAAACTAGAAAAGTAAATTAGACAGATCTCGTTCAAAATAAATTAACAATTATGGTACTATCTCTTAATAATTACTGTTTAGTTACTTGGGCATTTAAATGCGTTTAATTATACAATGCAGATTTTTCCAAATAATTAGTTAGTTATGTTACCGAAAACCGTTTACACTACCACTACACCAACACACACTTTTATATGCCTGACGCGCGTTTCGATAACCAAGTTATCTTCTTCAGAGACCGAAGGTAAACTTTACCTTCGGTCTCTGAAGAAGATAACTTGGTTATCGAAACGCGCGTCAGGCATATAAAAGTGTGTGTTGGTGTAGTGGTAGTGTAAACGGTTTTCGGTATCATTTTCGCCAACGGTTCCAGATTCAACATTTTAGTAGTTAGTTATGTGTTTTTAACTAAAAGAAACAATGAGTTTAAAATCGCAAATCGAAAGAATCGCAAATACTAAGACGAGGATCAAATGTCAATAAACGTCAAAACAAACTGGGAAATTTTACCAGCTGATTTGACAACGTCTTGAAGTTTTGCCAACCCGTAGACTGCAAATTGAGTTTAAATTGTATTTATCAGGAAACCAGGAAATTAACTAAAAATTACATTATCTTCTTTTTATCGTAAATCATATTTAAATGAAGTATTAAATGTACATCGTAAATAAACTATAAAACTATGTTTGTATATGAGTATGTACCTTATCCAGTGTAAATCTGGTTGCATGTCATCAGAGTGAGAAAACGCCCTGTTCGTTTGACTTACTTACTGCTACTGTCAATTAGTATGTTTTTTCACTGTAAAATTGTTAAATATTAAACTTCGTATTCCGCAATTCTTTAAAAAATATAAATTAATGTTTTAAGAAAGGATTATTAATTAATTTCATATCAAATACAACTAGTGTACAAATAAAATATGAAATTCAAAAGAAACTTGTCTTGCTAAATATTTTATATGTTGGCACAATTGCGCTCTGTTGCCGCGTTCAAACATAGTTATTAGGTGAAATTTTGACATTTGGGCTGCATTTTTAAGATAAGGAATTAACAATATACAAATTTATTTTGATTGACGAAACCTGGATGTGTCGACAGTTCGAGTAACTAAGGGTCATTCAAACTGCCCAAACTGTGGCGAGGAGGAAACTTCTTACTGTGGCAGCGCAAAAATTCATCGTGTGTTGCTTTAAATATTGGAGATTAAGTTAAATGTATGAGTGATGGCTAATTATTGTTTCTAGTTTCCAGGTGGTCGGTTGGAGATTCGAAGTCTATAAAGAATTGTGTTATACAACTACAAGGTAGCACACTTGCCACTTCCTGGGCACCTGTGAGGTTGACGCCCAACTCAGACAATACATCTTTGGGGTGCGAAGAATCGACGAAGAAGACTTGCACACCCTCACTCCAAGGGACGTCATGGTTTTCATACGAAGGTTCGAACGAGTGAAATACAGAGGGGTGAGAACCTGGGGTATGGCAAAATGGAGGTACTTGCCAAGCATCAGCCACCCCGCTGATTACATTTATTCATGCAAGGGTCATTCAATATGGTATGCCCACGGACTTCATGAAAGTGTCGCCAACAACCCCGATGAGCTTTATTAGAAGCATAAAGCTGATAGAACGAATGTAACCGAAGGGTGAGCCACAATAGAACTTTTAGATCACAGTATAAGGAACGCTGAACATAAATTTATAATTTACTAAAATTTTTGCACATGTGATTTTGGGTGATAATCAACCTGAAAACTATCAACCCATTCTAGTAATTTTTTATTCATATTATTTTTTCGATTTAGTAATTAAAAATTAGCCTTTAGTAAACAAATTAAAAGTGAAGAAAAAGTAACCAGCTAAATTTGGTTAATTAAGGTGTGGCGGCATATACAAATAAAACAATAAAAATGATTTTAAAATGCTAATAAACCAAAAAACTTTAATACCTTTTATGAAACACCAGTTTTTTTGTAATATAAAAGGGTAAAACTCTTAATACTTTGAGGGCAAACTTCACAAAAATGAGCTTCTACGAGGACTTTTAATTTTAAGAAAGTGGAAAGAAAACGCAAATAATTGTATTAACACTCGAGTTAATTAAGACGTAAAGTTTATACCATTAATTTAGTATTTTAGAGATTGTTAAAGAGAACTTTTTTAAAGCTTTTGATTTTTATTTTACGACGCTATATTTTTTATGGGAACAGACAGCATGGTAATAACCATTTTTATTTTTATATTAGCAAAAAAATAAAAAAAAATGTATATTAATATTTTTTACCTACGACCACCCCTGTAAGCGGCCAATAACATACAGTCCTTATTCAATGTAAGATGTCTTATAACAGTAAAGAAAACGATTAGTTGCAAAGTAAATCGCACGGCTATTAAATTGAGTTGATAAGTCCTATTATTTATTTGGAATTTACAATAATCAACCAAATATAGGGACCTATATATAATTATTTTAGTCTATCTCTATACCTTTAATTAAATCTCCAGTAAAAATAAATAAAATGTATGCTTATCTTCCAGTTTAACCATCCGCTTAAAAATTCTCTGCGCATGTACGAAATTTGAAGTTTCAAGAATAATTTTATTGGTTGATGAGGAGCGGCAAACTTTATATCTCGAGCTGTGTTGCCACATATGTATGAATAAATAAAGTGAGTGAATAGACATTGAAAGACGAAAATTATAGATATTATTTAATAGATTGCGTAAATTACGTTATGTAATCCAGTTAAATAGATCTATGAAATAATGCATTTAACGTAATATTGTTAGTTATTTGTGATTTTATTAGTTTGAGTATTGTAAATAAATGACAAGTGGCGGTATTATTTTTAGCATATAAAAGGTAAGTTATTGTCAAATCTTTCTTTTATCTATTGCATCTTTAATAAGATAACAACGGATGTTAATATTATATTTTATTTGAATTAACTAAAAAATAACACCTGTTTTACTTTAATATTTTAAACCATTGTTATATGAGGTTTGTTCTTTATAGCTGATCTCGTTGCACCATTGCCTTGAAAATGAGAACCACAGAATACCATGAAAACGTGAGATTTTTATATTCGCATATTACAATATATTTAAATCGAAATAACAAAAGGAAGTACCTACGTTATTATTTATATTTTTAATTGCTGTTCTTAGCATCCAATTTCTTACCTTATTTATATTTTTAATTGCTGTTCTAAGCATCTTAATTATTACTTGTGAATTTTAGCAGTAACGTGCGTCTTTTTTATAATCTTATTTACAAAATAAAAACTAGACTATTCGCTTTCAGGAAAAAATATTTGAACTGACAACACTGTGCGGTTGTCCCGCTGTCAATTTCGAATATTTTTGTACAGGCGTAGAGAATTTTTAAGCGGATGGTTAAACTGGAAGATAACCAAATTTATTGTACTATCTCTTACTATGTAAAAGAACGGTAAACAACTAGAGTATAACTGTGCAATTATATAAAAAAACCAGGAAAAAACTATATCATGCTGATCTTTACAATAACTTCCCAGACAGCACAAGTAACGTTTGATTGCTGGAGATTTCAGAAGAGAAAATAAATAGTTTAAGTTGTCAATTGCAAAGTAAATATATTCAAGGTGAAGGAAGTAAAAAGACAAACAGCAGAAAATAATCAAATAAAAAAAGAATACGATGATAAAAGTATTGGAAAGTGGTCCTTTGGAGAAGATGATGGTAATCTGGTGTAGAAGAGGTGAAAAGAAGAATATTGGCAATTAAAGGACAATAAGCGGTAATTAAAGTTAGTTTAATTAGTTAAAATAGATAAGTTAGTTAGGCAAATAGATTGTATAGATAAAAAATAGTTGGGTATCGGTTTGGGTAGCTAAGAGTTTATTTGGTATTATTTAAATTTAATATAATAAAAAGAAATTAAAATAATTTTGGTTGTTGGAATCCCTACCCCATAAGTAATAAGTAAATTAAAAATCAAAATTAAATTTAATATTGAGATAATGACACGATCACAGTATGTAGATGCTGATACATGTGATAGGAAATAATTGATGTAAAAAATCAAATGATTATGAATTAGAAGAAGTACAAGGAAAAACAATGTCAAACTCTAATTTTATAGCGAAACGGCCGTCATTGCATTTAAAATGGTATTTGCGAATAAATAGTGAAAGCTTAATTCAACCATTTAGTTGTTTATTGTTCTTAATAAGATGGACTTTCACATAGTAAGGGTTAGTACATTAAAAAACATTTATTTTATTAATTTAGTTAAAATTAAATCTATGTATTCTAACTTTTTTTAGGGATATTAAATCAGTGAAAACATCCTTAACTTTTCGATTGTGTTGAAAAATCATCCTCAAAGAAGAATGATATTCTCTATTAAAAGCTAAATCTGCACCAAAAGGTATTCATAATACCGTAATTAAATTTATTTTTAACACCAATTATTGCGTCCATTATGAAAATTTATAGTTATATATAAATTACCCAGGAACTAGTTAAGATATGTGTCTATTATTACTACTATTTTAAACATAATTACAAAGGAAGTATTATGATAAATAAACTATAACAAATATCTTGTTCAATGGCAAGTTTCTTACAATTATCAGAGAAATACTCCTACACCGAGCTCTGTATTAAATTTACAACTAAAACCAATGTGGTGGGTAAAATTACAAAGTCAAATAGCTAGAAGGTCCCAAGTCTACTTTAATTGCAGAAAGCAATATAGAAAATTCCATTTCCTTTAAATTTGATCTCTGCAGGAAAGTTAAAGTTTTAATGTATATACATTTTCTCGTAGTATGTTAATATTGATAAAGTAATCACATATGTTTAGCATCTAACTTTATTATTTCTAATAATGTTAAATTAAAATTAATAATTAATATATTTTAAATAAATAGTTATTATAATTATAGCTTACAAATTTATATAAAAAATTAATTAACTTGTTTTAGAGTTCATTTTTTAAAGTTATATTCTAAATAGTATTTGCAGTATAATTTTATTTCAATCTTAATAAACAAAGCATAACATTGTAGCGATATCTCATAAAAATAAAAAGAACACACCAATACAATATTTTCTTTTTTGGTCTCGCTGCACACATTAAAGTACAATTATTTGAATAAAGTTTGCAATAAATTTCTCTAGCAGCTTCCTCTAATTGGAAAAGCATTTAGTCCAGAAATGTTTAATGCAATGCATATAGTTTGATAGAACGGAAAATTTTTGGCATCGGAATAAAACCCATCAAAACAGTTTATTTTTAGTCACGTGTTTAAAACTAACCAATCATCGCTTCATTAAACTGATATCCCTAGGGAAATTATCCATAGGTAGGATTTACACTAAGTACACTTTTAAGAACTATTTCGCTTAAGTTTTATCTTTTAAAAAGGAAAAATCAAATCGGAGGTTATACAGGGTGTTTCATTAAGAATTATCCATATAGTAACTGGAGAAACCTTAGCACTAAATATGAAGATTTAAGCCAAAACACTTAAGTAAAATATTTCTCCTAACCGAGATATAGGGTGTTTTATTTTTACTATTCTAAATGATTGTATCCCATATTTTTGACACCTTCAAATATTTTCTGTTCATACTTGACAAAGAGTGTATACATATTAGGTTACTTTAAACAGTGGCAAAAAATATTTTTTCTCGATTACCAGAGGCGTGCGGTAGGGATGGATACTTTCTTTTATCCCCCTACAATTTACGCCACTGTCGTAATAATTGTTTCTGCATGTTTTTTCACTTTCTACGTAAATATCATCCTCCTGTCTCAATACGATAGAGTGAGTAGTTTTAGAGTTATTTGCATTTAAAGGTAATGTTTAAAATATCCATTTTATTCCAATAATTCCTTAATAATTTAATCAACCCAACATATTTCTAAAGGTTAGGAGAAAATTTTCCAAAAGGATTAATAAATGTATTAAAGTCAATGGAGGCCACTTCGAAAATTTACTATAATGTTAACTAACTAGAATTTTTTGTTACAGTAGTCTAAATAAATAATTGTTTCAGTACGTTTATTTTATGTATTCATCATGTTATTTCGTAATGAAAATCATAGTTCTATTTTGTTATAAATTTAAAACTGAAATTTTGATAAATATTAATATGAAAAAATCATTTGAAACTAATAAATTTTATTTATTCAGTGAAATAGTTATTGACTCATGTGAATTTACGATTGGAATTAACAAATTTTGTTGTCAAGGTGGTTAGATTATTAAGGAATCTCATGTTAAATAAGCAATAAAACAAAAATGGATATTTTAAACATTACCTTTAAATGCAAATAACTCGAAAACTACTCACTTTATCGTATTGAGACAAAAGGATGATATTTATGTAGAAAGTGACATGCAGAAACAATTATTACGACAGTGGTGTAAATTGTAGGGGGATAAAAGAAAGTATCCATCCCTACCGCACGCCTCTGGTAATCGAGAAAAAACATCATTTACCACAGTTTAAAGTAACCTAATATGTGTAAACATTTTGCCAAGTATGAACAAAAAATATTGGAAGGCGTCAAAAATATGGGATACAATCATTTATAATAGTTAAAATAAAACACCCTATATCTCGGTTAGGAGGAATATTTTATTTAAGTGTTTTGGCCTAAATCTTCATATTTAGTGCTGAGGTTTCTCCAGTTACTATATGGATAATTCTTAATGAAACCTTATAATATTAAACATTAAAAAATCGCAAATGAAACACAAATTCTTTGCTTTTCCACATTTCATAATTGAGGAACAACTAATTCGAACGAAAAAAACCTGGCTTAATGTCATGATGTTACGTCAATTGTCAAACTTTTGACAAATTGAAATTTAAACATGTCGCGATTTGGTGAATTAATAGATTATGTTTATATAGTACAACTCTACATGTGAATTATATAAGGCAATTTCAGTTGAAATAACTTTATTCAGTTAAATCTAACCTTATTGATACTGGCTATCACTATTAAAATACTTTCTTAGCATTTTAAAAAATACATTTTAAAACAACAAATTAACCTTAAAATAATTTACTTTTTAAAACAACCTTAAATTTTCATCTTGCTACGTAGTAAGTTATTATGCAAATAATTTGTTCAGGAAGTTGCTTCAACTGTTCTTGTTAATTACGTTAATAGCATAGACGTGTCTTGTATGCATCCATCAAGTTTGCAATCTTCTAAAACTGACTGGGGCACCTGTAAGCAAACTTACAGAAAACAACTTCTCATTTAAACTCTATTATAACTTTACGGACGATTGAAGACATTAGCACTTAGCGAAGAAGGAAATTGTTGTGGTGAATTTAAGCGGATAAATAATCAAAAAACTAAAGAAGTTACAGTATTCTTTTTTAAAGTTTTTTTTATAATAATTTTTAATTTTAATTACTATTTTTGTGCTTCAGAAAAGAAGTTTTATCCGATTACGTTTTTTGCAATCCAGCACAGAATAAATTAACCTGTAGTTGTTAGAACGCTTGAAAAGTTCCATATGCGAATTAGGTTGCTTAGATTACGTGTAAAAATTCATGTTTTTAATAATGTAACAGTACCTGTTAACATTTTAAGCACCTGGTATCCTAAATATTAAATTCAATTAGTACCGCTAGCTCCATCTATCCTCAAACATTTTTAATAATAAAATAATGAATACGGTCTCTATAATTATAATTGGAAGTTCAAAGTAGCTACGCTACGAGGTGTACTAATGAGTTGGCATTATCGAGTTCAAAAGGTTTTAATAATTATTTCCAGTCTCATTTCTTCTATTGATTTACTGTCATATACAGGTATGTTTTTTTTCCAATTTTATAATTCCTTTTTGTTAAGATATTTATAAAATATCGAAAGTTATATTATATTTTATTATATCAGATGAGAATTTCAACATATTTCATTATTATTCAAAGAATCTTTTTATGGTAATTAAAAGTATTAATGATAATTTTTTATAAAAGGCTGGTAAAAGTACATTTCTGGAATTTTGATTAGTGTGTAAGATTATTAAAAAGTAAATTTAATGTAAAAATGTATCTTTTGTAATCTATTAAAATACGTTAGCATCTAACTGTAGATTTCGGACTATGCTGATTTGTACTTTTTGTGCCAGAAAAGTAAATGTAACACGTGTTTGACACTGGTAATTTTCAGAAAGTTGGAATATAATACAGTAAACTAGAGGCAACTCTTTAATTGAAGATTCTGTAAACCAGAAGCATCTCTTGAATTTGGAGATTCCGTAAACTTGAACAGCTTGTAAACTTTAAGCTCTCGTATGTACATTCTTAACTGGATTATCTCTACAACTGGGGCAGATCATCCCTCCACTAGTGATCTTCCATAATCATTTGGAACCACCTAGACAGTGCCGTAGCGACCCCAAGGTGCGGCGAAGGATCGTCCACTATTGTAACAGATAAGTTTATTGTGATCTATCAAGTTTACTGTTCCCATATTTTTTTCTCTTTTATTTCCGTGTATATCTATCTATATCGTCAACTGTATTAGAATAAGTATTTTTAAAGAACTGTTTGCGGATTATTTTGTTGTAACGTATTCTCTACCTCATTAATTTCAGCACCAAGGAAATCTTAATATCTTTTATATGTTTGTACATTTTCAAATCATTTTTTTTATCTTCATAGACAGTTTTTTCTGACATCTTTCTGTCATCTTATGATACTTATTTAAATAACTCAGCTTAAAACAACTTTCTTCAGCAGTATCATAAAAAATAAAAACATTTCAGTGGCGCCCTTATAATTTCTTAAAGAAACAAATATTGTACAATAGTCAGAGCTAATGAACTTACTCACCCCTAGCCGAGGTATTTAACTATCATAAATTTTGTGTGATAAACATTTATAAATTCTATTAATTATTGAAGTATCTTTTACAACTAATTAAAGACGAAATTAAGCTTAATGTTTGTTTTATTGTAAATTACATTTTTTCTTTTGGTATATTGTTATTTTTTCAAAAAAGTTAACTAAATATTTTTATAAATTCACTATCAACAGGTAACTCATATTACAAATTGTCGCCCAACGAACAATTAATATTACAAATTGACGCCCAACGATCAAATAATATTACAATAAATGTCATTGTCATTTTTAGTTATTCGAAAACTGTCAATCTTTAAATAAAGTTGTGTAATTGTAAGTTTGTGTCTGTTCGTCGGTCTTTCTGTGTATCGTCGTTCTAACAGTAGTAAAGTAAAAGTAAATTATTTGGACAACACAAATTGATCGTATGTTTAAAAAAATGATGTTACAGAGGTAAATTCACGTCAAGAATTAAAAGACAATTCAACGTCACTTCAATAACATCATCGTTGATCCCCAAACGTTTAGAAGATTAAGGGATTCTTTAAAAAAAGATGGACTTGTGTATTTGTCATAACAGAGGAAATTTTAAACACTTACTCTCATTGAATTTTATTTTATGTTCTTAGTTATTATTTTAATTTTTGCTGGTTATTTTTTGTTTAATTGTTAACTTTAATAATACTCGCACTGGTTATAACGTTATAATTTTCATATAAAAATATTTAAAATACGGTTTACAGTATCGAAATTTCCAAAGAGTACTTTTTGGTGTAAAACTGAATGATATGCGGTTTACTCCAAATTTTAGTTAATAATTTTACCCTTAAAGTTCTTTTAATTATTAAAATTTTTTATAACTAATTAAAAAACTTTTTGTTATGATACAAAATCCTTATATTCAAAATACAAAACTTCCACTACATATTTTAAAAAATGCTTTTTTAAACTCAATGACAGCCGTTTCGCTAGAATTAGTATCATCAGATTGACAAATTGAAGTTAAATTTTGTTTGTTAATAGCGTGGTACCTGATGTGGATTAGGTAGTATTAAGCGAGGTATTAAGGCTAGACCAAGTATGGGAGTAATAAGACATAACAATATTAAAGCCTAGATGTTATTAGCCCTAAGGGATTATCCTGGATGTACTTCCTTCTACAATAACATTTTCTCTATGTATAAAATGGAGACTTAATCAAAGCAACCACTTTAATGGTGAATCTGCTAGATGTCTTTTTATTTCAAGTTCTTCAATGATATCTAAGTATATCTAGAGTATATAGATTAAATCAATCAGATAAGTCAAATTATGCAAAACACCTACTTAAACATCCAACCTCACTCTTACTGTTAAATAAATCAATCAACGCTCTTACACACCAATGCCATCCAAATACTACACTCTGGTAATAAAAAACAAAATTTAGATTTCCTTGAAGAACTTGAAATAAAAAGACATCTACATCTACATAAGACAACTTACCATTAAGAAAATAATAATGAAAATATAATTCTAAATGTAAGAAACAAATTATAAATTTTCTAAGAACATTGTTTCCGTTAAACATGTAAAAGGATTTTCAAAAATCTACAAAAGTGTATAAAAAAAATTCTTCTACGAATGGCACCTGCGTGTGTGACGTCAAATTAACAGAATTACAAGTGCTCGAAAACAGCAGCTGCATTGCGTGTTGAAGTGTTTAGTGTTCCGCGAACTTTAAAAACTTAAAATGCCACCTTCGTGATTACGTAAGAGTTACTTGGAAATTATTGTTGTATATATAATGTAAAAAAATTGTAAAATATAAGTAGTTAGTTAGAAATAAGCAAATTAAGGAATAGTTCCTTCTGATTGGTTTTCGTGGAGATTTTAAAATGAAGCATTTTTATTGGTCAGAGAATATTGAGAGAGGGATCTCAGTCTTTACGTAAAAGAACCAGTCAGGAAGAATTAAAGAGATTCAAGCCTAATTTTAAAAACAGTGAAGACCCTTTGATACAAACATTCAAGTTTAATTTTAAAAACATTCAAGCCTCATTTTAAAAACATTCAACAAACATTTAAGATTTAATTTTAAAAACTTTCACAATTCATTTTCTAAACATTCGACAAACAACCAAAACTTAATTTTGAAAAAGATTCAAGACTCATTTTCAAAACATTCAACAACAGGTATTAAAAAACATTCAACTCGTAATCTACATTTTTAAAAAAGACTTTGATTAGTCATAAATTTTATTAACTTTATAAGTTAACATTCTTCGACTTTGAATAGAAAATAGGTTTGTTGAATCAAGCAGAATCACTTTATAATCCAAATAATAGTTCCAACTGTAATTTTAATAATACAACAGTTAGTAGCAAATATAAGAAGTTTGACTTACATTTAACAAAAATAATCCTAGTGTAAAACAACTTTGTAACACATCACTTGTAAAAAGGGAGTCTCATCAACCAATAAATTGTATAAATAAATCCACGAGTGAATAATAATAAATTCCTACATCGTAAGAGGTTATGTTTTAATTAAACCACAGAAGTTCCATCCCACGTGTTTCTACAAGAGAAGGTAGGCTACCAGTTTCACGTTTCGTCAGCGAAGATCTACCCCAGCTACATCTGTACGAGAACGGCGAACACTCCAGTGACAGAGTTAAAAAAAAGGTACCGTTATTTAATTTGTATTAAGTGTGCGTATGAACTGTTTTAAAGCGATAATAGCTATTTGCCACTGGAGGACATTTATACGATTTTATTGTAAAGATTTTTGAATTTTCTTCTGATAGAAAATTTATAATTTGGTTTAAGTATAAATCTGTGGTAAAACTTGTACGACCTGAGTTATAATTTTTCGATAAATGATGGTATTTGTTTTGAATTAAACAAACGAGCGCAGAAGCATTTAATTTTATTTGAGCTAGTCATCATCATACATATTATTTAAGGGGCTAAGAACATTATTGTAATAAAAAACTTCAACAATTACATCAAATCAAATAAAAACAAACAACTCATAATATCTTGTCGCAACCAACGTGGGTTTGCGAAAATACCATTTAAATATCAAAAAATTAAAATAAACAAAAAAGAAAACCATAATAACGCAACAACAAAAATTAATAAATTCATTATATTAAATATCTAGTTGCCGCCTTTAACGGGAACAAGTTTAATTATGAATAACGGATTATTGACATAAACCTAGCGGAAGTGTATTGTATGATATTTTAGTTCTTCCTGTTTTTATAAATTAATTTTAAAATCCTTGAATATATTCTTGAAGGTCAAATAACCTAAAACATGTGACTAAAATACTAATACTTAACTAAAGAGAAGATTATCTAATCAGACAATTTCTCAAAATCAGAATAATAAAGTACACTTTACCTGTAAGGATGTAATCAAGTAATAAGCTAAGAGGTTTGTATGTGTCCTGCTGTGATACGATAATTACAAACAAATAAACACGTATTAAAAACACAAATTAAAAAAATTAGGAAATTTATAATAGCAACATCAAAATGTTAATTAAATACATACCTTACTATCAAGGAAATTTACTCACTAAACATAATATTTCCACAAATTATTGTATTTACTACACTAACCAAACAAATAAAATAATATAATTAATAACTACAAACTATAATTAACCAAAAAAGAAACTAAATTTAGTGCACTACTAAATTATTGGGAGCCGATCTGATCTGAACGAGAGACAGTCAAAGAATGAAATTTTAGGGCTAACTTTATTAAGATAGTAAGTACATCCCTTTTCGAACGTAAACTAGTGTTCTGCAACGCTTTCGTTAAAAGCTTATGTATAAAATACACAATAATAAAAAGAAAAAATATTTTGATTAAATGTTACATCAGTCTTTTTTATAACATGACACATAACGTGTGACATTTTAAATATTAATTATTATATCATTTATCAAGTTAACGCAAAAACCTGTTGATGGAATACAAAAGCTTTTAAACAACTATTAATTTATACACCTACATATAGAGTTTTTTTAATAAAATGTATGATATAATCCGATTAATCTGCAATTATGACTCGGAAAGAAAATATATGTATTTTTGCATTTTGTGCACTTTAAATTAAATTTATGTCGAAACGTGTTACAAAAATTAACACGAAAATTAAATTAATAAAAACAAGTAGCTGCACGAAGCGGATTTCGTTTTGAAAATATAACTGGATATGACAAATCGATTTGCATTTATTTATAGAGCAAACAATAGACATAAAGTTGCTCGTGGTATATACCAGTATTTTTTTTGTTTTTCGTGAAATTAAAAATAAAATTTCGAAAAACAACTGCAAGCGTTATTTGAACAATAAATTAAATACCGATGATTTTTTAAAGATAATATGAAATTTTTAAACTGTACAACAGAAACTAAATACTGACATCTTCAAAATTATAGTTTATTATACTAAAATAATTTATTCAATTATTTCATTAATTTTTAAGAAAGTAAAAATTTAGCTCATTAAGTGATGCATATTTAAATTTGTACTAATATAGTTATCCCTTCTCCAAACAGCTGATATACCTAATTTCCATAAATTCCATCAGAATTTAACCAGCTACAATCTGAATATTAAATTCGCCTAACATTATTCAATAACAGTTGAAATTAGTCCGAAAAGAACAATAAAATTTGAGTTTCAAATTAGGCAACAGATGTATTAAGGCTTATATATTGATCACCATAATGTATAAAATTTATTGCACTTAGTGAAAGTCTATAATTTGGAATACAATATAAACAAAATTTTAATTTTACAGAAAAATTAATTTTTAGATAGATCACATTTTATTTTATACAATAAATATTTGAGTTTCAATGCTTGATATTAAAACTTATTTATAAAGTAAATCTTCCTAAAAAATAATGAAAGAGTCCTGGTTATTCCAAAACTTGAAAAGCTAAACCCTAAGAGTATGTATGTATGTATGTATGAGTTAGGGGTGATAATTACACTGCGACCTATAGGATCTATTGTGTTCCCCCTTACTTGTCATGTTCTGATATTTCCTCAGACCTATAGCAGCTCTTCGAGTCCTATTTTCCTGAGGAAGTTTAGGATATCGTCGGGCTTCAAATCAGGTAGATCCCCTTCCTCTATTTCATGTGCTCCTAGGTATCTAGCCCTAGAATTTTGCAAGGCAGGACATTCTGAGAGTATGTGTATGGAGGTTTCATCCTCTTCCTCACAGAATCTGCACTATGCTTCATCTGCTAACCCTAGTTTCTTCATGTGGCTTTTTAACCGGCAATGCCCGGTTAATATTCCCGTTAAAATTCGGAGCCTTTTTTTACTGAGGTTGAGGCAGCTAAGAGATCTCTTCTGGTCATAGTTCCCCAGTAGTATCTTAGATTGCCTCAGTCCTTCCAGCTGATTCCAGTACTTGGATTTTTCTTTCTCCATTTCCTCCCTTAGTTTTTCTAAGATTACTCTACTGCTGATCCCACAAGATGGTTCTGGTCCCATATGTGGGGTTTCAGCTCCTTTTTTTGCCAACTTATTTGCTGTTTCATTCCCCTCTATTTCTATGTGTCCCGGGACCCATAGGAGGGTGACAGTGTTGTTCTGGCCCAGTTCATTTAATTTGCCTAGGCATTCCCAAACCGTCTTCGAACTGATTGTATTTGAGCTCAGCGCTTTGATGGCTGCTTGACTATCCGACATGATCACAATCTCTTGTCTACGGTAGTAGACAATATTGAATATTCCAATATTGAATTCCACATATCTTTTGATGGCGCGGACTTCTGCTTGAAAGATGCTCGGGTATGTGCCCAAGCTTTCTGAGTATTTGGCTCTCGGTCCAAAAACTCCTATCCCAGTTCCCTCATATAGCTTGGAACCGTCCGTATACCACTTTATGGTATTCTGGTTTAAATTCTGTATGGTGTCTTCATCCCATTCAGATTTATTACTCACCTTTGTGATGAATTTTCTCACAAAGTTGAATTTCTAACCCTAAGAGTAACAATGTATATTTTGTACAATTTATTGGAAAATACAGTTTCTTCAATGTCACTTAAAAAGAAATGATAAATTACTTTTTATTTTTATATTTACTATTAGTAAGACCTTTTCTTAAAACAAGTTGGAACTTATTTGTATACGTATTTCGACAATAGGGTGTTAAAGCGATATCCACCTTCAGGAATTTTATTAAATTATATTATTACTACTTTGCACAAAAATATTTAAAAAATATATTAATCGAATAATTTAGGAGAAAGTTAAAAATTGAGAAAACATATGAGTGTTTTGTATCTTGTATTTTTTGTTTACAGTTTATGGGAGCTTGACGTAAAAAAATAAAAACATTGTGTTGATATTTTTATTTTAGTTTAGTTAGCTTTTCTGCGCATTTTTTTTCATATTGGAATACTCTAAATATCATATAAATCTTGTTTTGTATCATACTGCATGAACACAACAGTTAGAACGCCTCATAAAACATTTGTAACCTTGTCTGCAGTAGAAATTAGAAAAATTTAAAAAAGAAGAAGGCGGAGTTGCTGTCCTATGTCGACCCTAATAAAGCTAACTTTACTTTGGGGTATCTACGTCAGAGCACAAATGGCGAACTATTTAAATTACCCTAAATCAAATCGACATAAAAAATGTGTGAGAATGAAAATAACAACGAAAATAATTAATTC
This sequence comes from Ophraella communa, assembly GCA_035357415.1. Taxonomy (NCBI): domain Eukaryota; kingdom Metazoa; phylum Arthropoda; class Insecta; order Coleoptera; family Chrysomelidae; genus Ophraella; species Ophraella communa. The sequence goes on along the minus strand of CM068992.1, from coordinate 28,578,898 downwards.
CCTACTATTTTATTTACTACTGACTATCTATTAACATTGAGAAAACATTATACCTCATTGTTAAATTATTTTTGAATTTTATTAACTGTTAAAACCAATTAAACTTCTTATTTGTTGATTAAATTAAACTAATACATAATAAAATAAATACAAATTATTATGTAACCTGATTACACTGTGAATAGTTCTTATTTCTTATCTCCTTGGCTGACCAGAATGAACCCGATCTATAAAAATTATAATGGTACGAAGCTTGACGTTGACGTCTGCTGTATATTATTAATGATCGCTTATAAGTTGAGTTATGTGCCACAAGTATTCTTTCAAACACGTTTTAAAGACATAATGTAGTTTATTGATTTTGTGTGTTATTTTATAGTTATAAACTTATTTTTAAACAGTAAGTACACTTTTATATCTTTTACCCACTAGGAAATTCTTTGTTCTTTGACTGGACTAACTTTTAATTTTTGAGTTTCACTATATTATGTTTTACTTTCTTGACTAGCTAAATAAGACTGAATGTAACCACCCTCAATCAAGAGACTTATTAATATTTCCATATGTTCAAGACTTCTCTGATTCTAGAAGTTACTCGAATGTCTTATTAAAAATACTTCAGTCATTGTTTAACACATGGCAAAAGTACCCACATAACTACTTCTAAAATAATAAAATAAAATTTTCCGTTATATATTATTGCTCTCATTGCATTGTTACTTTCAGAAAGAGCTTATATTGTATGTATAAAAATTAAAATTGATTATGTTGATAATTTTGAGCCAAATATTACGTAAACTATGTTAAGTGTTCATAAAAAAACGACATAAACTTTTTTATCTTAGAGTTTTGCTTAAGTCTCATTGCTTATTTAAATATTTGGGTTTAATAATATAAAAATTTACATACTGCTATAAATGTTGGTTATATATTTGTTTTTTTTATTTATAACTTATTTGAATATTCAATTTTAAGGCCTAAGTTTCAAGGAAATTTTATTAACACTGTAAAATATTCGAATTTGGAGCATTTTATTGCCAGATCAGAATTAAAATAAAGAGGTTGGAAATGGATAAAAAACTTACATAATAATTTAAATATTATTATAACAAAATATTGTGGGATTTTTGTGTTTTTAATTTATGCTGCAAACATTATTTCGCACTCTTTTACTTTTTTCCGATTCTGTCCAGAGAATATTTTTATATAAATTAAAATAGTTGAAGATACAGGGCGTTTTACATACTTTAAATGGAAAGTGATCCAAAAAATCGCGTTTTACCTTGAATATTTCGCGATATAAACGGTCTAAAGGTTGGAAAAAATCTACAGATTTTTATTAAATGATTCTGAAACCCAACAAAGAAAAAAATTTTTTAAATATCGTTATAAAAAAACACAAACAAGAGAGCCCACAAAGTGCTAAAAAGTGGAATAAAAGAGTAGCAACGATTGCTTGAATACATCAGCAAGACCACGATCATTTTTATCTCCTATTTTATACAAATACAAATTAAAAAAAAATTACTAGGACTGGAATTCTGTTTTTTAATTTATTTAAAAATTTCCACGTAATTGTTAAATATGCATGATTCATTATTATTTCGCTTAATGCTTACTGATAGCACTGGTATAAAAAAAATTATAATTCAAATAAATAATAACAATTTTTCCAAGTCAATAATACAAAGTATAATGAAAAATGTCAATTTTTCTTTAGTTTATTACAATTAAATTGCATATTTTTTATTTTATTTTTTCAAAATAGAAAAAAAAACGAAAAAAATGAGCTGTCAGAGAATCTTTTTTGATAAAAAAAATGTTTTAAAATGGTGATTGAAAATAATCAAATTCTTTTTTAAGTGAAATTTTATTATAACGGCTGAATATTTTTTAATGAAAAAAATAAAGTAGCACAAAGTATACAGGGTGTTTCATTAAGATTTATCCATATAGTAACTGGAGAAACCTTAGCACTAAATATGAAGATTTAAGCCAAAACACTTAAATAAAATATTCCTCCCAACCGAGATATAGGGTGTTTTTTATTTTAATTATTCTAAATGATAGTATCCCATATTTTTGACACCTTCCAATATTTTTTGTTCATACTTGGCAAAGAGTTTACACATATTAGGTTACTTTAAACAGTGGCAAAAGATATTTTTTCTCGATTACCAGAGGCGTGCGGTAGGGATGGATACTTTCTTTTATCCCCCTAAAATTTACGCCACTGTCGTAATAATTGTTTCTGCATGTTTTTTTGATTCTCCGTCACTTTCTACGTAAATATCATCCTCTTGTCTCAATACGATAGAGTGAGTAGTTTTCGAGTTATTTGCATTTAAAGGTAATGTTTAAAATATCCATTTTTGTTTTATTGCTTATTTAACATGAGTTTCCTTAATAATCTAACCACCATGCTTCAGTTTTCAGAATATTAAAAAAAGAAGATTTAAGACCTTACCTCGACGGATGGAGTTATTTGCACAATTTATTATGGATAGGACAAATATAAACAACAATTTTGTTAGCAATATCCTTTTTAGTGATGAAGCCACTTTCACACGTAGAGACGTTTTTAACTGGAGAAGTTGCCATATTTGGGATAATGAAAATCCACATTCCGTCAAAGAGGCACATTATCAACATGAACTGAGAATAAATGTGCGGAATTTTTAGAGATAATTTAATATGTCCTTTTGAATTACCTACAAATTTAAATGGCCGTTAATATTTGGAATTTCTTCAAAATCCACTTTTTGATGAGCTGGAAAACTTACCATTATACCAAAGAAGAAGTATGTGGTTTATGCAAGACGGCGCCCCACCACATTATCCTTTAGCGGTTCGAAATTATCTAAACAATACATTTCCTCATAGATGGATAGGGCGTGGGAGTGAATTTCCATGGCCTGCTCAGAGTCCCGATTTTAATTCCCTAGACTTTTATTTTTGGGGACATATGAAGACACTTGTGTACGCTCAAGAAATTAATACCCGACAGGAATTATGGCAACAAATAGAAAATGCTGCAAATTTTATTAGGAATCAACCCAACATATTTCTAAAGGTTAGGAGAAATTTTTCCAAAAGGATTAATAAATGTATTGAAGTCAATGGAGGCCACTTCGAAAATTTACTATAATGTTAACTAACTAGAATTTTTTGTTACAGTACTCTAAATAAATAATTGTTTCATTTTATGTATTCATCATGTTATTTCATAATAAAAATCATAGTTCTATTTAAAACTGTAGTTTTGATAAATATTAATATGAAAAAATCATTTGAAACTAATAAATTTTATTTATTTATTAAAATAATTATTGACTTATCTGAATTGAAACTAATAAATTTTATTTATTTATTGAAATAATTATTGACTTATCTGAATTTACGATTAGAATTAACAAATTTTGTTATCAAGGTGGTTAAATAATTAAGGAAATTCATGTTAAATAAGCAATAAAACAAAAATGGATATTTTAAACATTACCTTTAAATGCAAATAACTCGAAAACTACTCACTCTATCGTATTGAGACAAGAGGATGATATTTACGTAGAAAGTGACGGAGAATCAAAAAAACATGCAGAAACAATTATTACGACAGTGGCGTAAATTTTAGGGGGATAAAAGAAAGTATCCATCCCTACCGCACGCCTCTGGTAATCGAGAAAAAATATCTTTTGCCACTGTTTAAAGTAACCTAATATGTGTAAACTCTTTGCCAAGTATGAACAAAAAATATTGGAAGGTGTCAAAAATATGGGATACAATCATTTAGAATAGTTAAAATAAAACACCCTATATCTCGGTTAGGAGGAATATTTTATTTAAGTGTTTTGGCTTAAATCTTCATATTTAGTGCTAAGGTTTCTCCAGTTACTATATGGATAATTCTTAATGAAACACCCTGTATTTTATCAAACTTTTAGCTCAATCGAACCATTTTTGTAAAAGAAAAAAATTTAAAACCCAAAAAACGGTGTTTTGGATTTTTTTGTAAAATTTTGAGGTTAGGTTAAAAATGATTGCTACATAAGTTGTAGATTTTTTATTTTCAACATGATACATTCTTTAGTCACAAATTACAAAAAACCGTTTTTACCCCTAAAAACCACCCCTCCTATATCCCTTAATAGATGATTTTAGTTAGGATTTTTTTTTATTTAGTAATTATGTATTTGACTAAATTGTGTCATTAGTTTGCTGTAAGAAAACATTTATTTATTTGACCATTTTGAACTGCTAGTTCTCCTAGACTATAAAACATCTTAAAAAAATAACCCACTGGATACATAAATATTAAGAATAATAACAAATACCGTAGTAAGCGGAACAATAATATCGAACTGGGTAGATCGGAGGAGACGTTCTTACTGGTTCAAACTAGAGGGTAAGAGATCTCTCTAAAAAGAGGTTTCAAGAGCTGCTGAATATGAGCAGATAGGACCTACGAATAATGATAGGACTACTGACTGAACACTGTCGCCCTAATAGGCATATGAAAACAATTGGACTGGCAGAGAGTGCGGATTGCAGATTTTGTCAGGCTGAGGATGAAACGGTAGATCATATCTTGTGTAACTGCCCATAGGCCGAGAGAATAAGGGTCAATAAATTTTGTCTGCATCAAATCGACCCCAAAGACTTCATGGAAGTGTCGCCAATGACCCTGATGAGCTTTATCAGGGCCTATAACCTAGGTGTGAGCCACAATAGATCTTTCAGGTCGCAGTGGAAGGGACGTTAAACAACCACCCACATAAAACCTAACCTTACCTACATAAATATTAAGAATAATAAGCAACTACACGTTTAAGCTAAACTTCCCCCTTTTATTTAAAAAATAGTTTTTTTAGAAGTTTAATTCAAACGATTAGATGTTTATTATTCTTAGTAAAATGGACTTCCACAGAGTAAGAGTTAGCACAATAAATTTAAACACATATAGCAATATTAACGTATTTATTATAGATTTAGTGTATACTTTATTCCTAGGTAAAATAAATCGTTTTTATTGACGTTACAAAATTGACAGCTCTAATTATTTTATCAGGAAATACTGAAAAACAAAAAATCTTGACTACCGTTGCTATGGAAAACATCTTTTATTCGAATGTAGCACTCACCACATACATAAATTCTTTGTTTTTTGTTTTTTGTTCAGATATTATTTCAGTTTAGTTTATTTTAAAGTGCAATGCAATCATAATAAGAAACAAAATTTTAAAATAGTTTTTGGTATTTAATACGTTTTCAATCATCGTTGCTAAAATAGTTGAATTTTACTGCAGCTTTAGTAATCTAGATCACTTTCGACAATTTATATTAGTCCCAAAAGCATCCTGAACAGCCTTTGGCACTTTAGTTAAAATTGGGAGGAATGTCAAACTTTGCGTCGGGTCGCAAGCAAATTATACCTAATCTCGGGCCTCCTAACAGCGGCGTTACCAACCAAAGATATATGATGTTTTAAATTACAAAAGTATTAGAAAAAATATTTTAATCCCATGAATTAAAAAATCAAACAATAATTTACATGATAGATGCCTTACATGTCGTATTTATATATATTTACTATGGTTTTATTTAAAAATTATATACAGGAACTTTCATTTAAAAAATAATTGTTGATAAAAACAATATGACTTTAGTGATTTTTTATTAATAAAATATATTACACTTTAACATAAATAATATTTTTTTGATACAACAGAAGTTATTATTCTATCAGCGTATTCCATAAATCATCTGACTAAAAAACGGACACAAAATATTCCCGAGTAGTTCCAGATTCGCGTGTAATCACATTGATCTCTGCACGAAGAAAAAAATATGTATTTGTCAATTCCCAACCCCGAATCACGTCGTCTGTTTTTATAAAGCTATTCGAAACGTTATAGGCGCCCTTTTTGTCGAAACCTTTTCCACATAAAATAATAGAAATTATACTACTTTTTTTTCTATTTTTTCGTTACATTTCTCAATTAACATATTAAGCACATTTTTACTGATCTAGGTATAAAAAAAACATAAATGTATTAATCTATATGTAAAAATAAATCTTCAGTGAAATTAAAACAAAAATCGTTGCACATCATAGATTTCAATGTCGTCATTCGTCAGTGATAACAATATAGGTAATATTTAACATTTAGTTACTTTAGAGCGGTGTTGTTTTACAAAAAAGCGCTGCCAAACAAAAAATATCGAAATAAAACATCGGATAGACAAAGAAAACTATTAGTATCGGAAATTGTCATTATCAAGTTATAAAAACCTAACCTAACCTAACCTAACCTAACCTAACCTAACCTAACCTAACCTAACCTAACCTAACCTCACCTAACATAACCATTAAAAATTAAAAAATACTGTAAATGAAATTGATTGTGTTAACCTCTACTTTTTGGAAGTTCATCTTACTAAGAACAATAAATAACTGCACAGTTAAACTAAACTTCCACTATTTTTCGATTAAATAGTGGAAGTTTAGTTTAACTGTGCAGTTATTTATTGTTCTTAATACTGTAAATGTTTATATATTCTAAAGAGTAGAATTATCTACCCTATAAAATAATAAATTGTTGTAGTAAAAACTAATTAATAACTTTTTTATTTTTAGTATTAGTACTTTTAGTTTTAGCTAAAATTTGAAATGGCCTCAGACAGTGACAAAAGAAAATTACTTCTCAATTTTCTTATATTTCCTTTGGGTTAAATTAATTGTATCAACCCTTACATTTTGGAAGTCTATCTTATTAAGAATAATAAAAAACTCTTCGTTTGAATATTATCTTCGACAACATCAACATTAATATCATTTAAAACACAAAATAATGTTGGTACAAAATTGTTAAATGTAAAAACAAAATTACCGAAATTAAAAAATCTGGTGTTTACAAAATTAATTGTCCAAAATTTAATGGTGTATATATAGGTCAAACACAAAGAAATTTTGAAGTAAGATTCAATGAACACTTAACAGCATATACATTAAAACAACCAGATAAGTCAAATTATGCAAAACACCTACTTGAACATCCAACCTCACTCTTACACACCAATGACATCCAAATACTATACACTTGTGATAAAAAACAAAATTTAGATTTCCTTGAAGAACTTGAAATAAAAAGACATCTAGCAGATCCACAATTTAAAGTTGTTAATGAACGAATAAATCTTGGAAGTTCTCCAGACGTAATTGTAAAACATAAATATATTAAGTTATTGTAAAGATCAGCATGATTCAGTTTTTTCCTTGTTTTTCTATATCATTGCACAGTTATACTGATCTTAGACGGAAATACATCCAGGAAAATCCCTTAGGGGTATTAACATCTAGGCTTTAATATTGTTATGTCTTATTACTTCCATACTTGGTCTAGCCTTAATACTACTTAAACAACATCAGGTACATTAGCTACAAGCAAACAAAATGTAACTTAAATATGTCAATCTGACGATGCTTCCTAGCGAAACGGCCGTCATTGTAATTTAAAACTTCATTTTACCAAATAAACTTGGAAGTTACGTTCAAACTAAGAGTTTTTTATTATTTTATTATTTATTATTTTATTATTTATATTTTTATTATTACGATACGCAAATGCGTATAATGAAAGTTTTAAAGATTTTTTAAATACAAAATATAACAATAAAATTTAGAAAGACCATTACAATCTATATAGATGTCACACGAAAGACACCTATTTGCCAATTAAAGGGATACTGAACATAGCGTTACTTGAAAAAAAAATATGATTGTGACACAGATTCTCGAAATAGAGACACTAGAAAAAGGGATGAGATCTAAGGATTGTCGAGTTTAAAAAAAAATTGTGTTATGATTTAACAACTTCTATTCAGAAACAATTTACAATCTAATGTGATAAATAACTTGTTTGGTTCAATTAGTATAGTTCAATCGATAAATATCTTCTGTTAAATAGTTTGGATAACGAAGCTCCAATTTCAGTTCATTAAAGGAGCAGTTTGTTTTGTGCCGGCAAGTTAAAGTTTCAGCGTCTAGTGACCTTTCCGGACACTTTCCAATGTTTAGTGAACGGGAAACTTGAGCATAGTTAACTATTTTACTTATATCCGTCTTGATAATTTATTGTAACTAGGATGAATTTGGTTAAATTAACACTATACATACTGTTCGGAACATTTTTAATGTCATTAAAGTTTAATGGATTATGTATATTTTAAAATAATAATCTAAATATGTTATAATATAAAGTCTCAAAATGTTTTTGTATAAAAAATATGGTCAGGGGAGGAAAGATTATATCATTGTGATTTGTTACCTTAGCAAATATTTTTAATATCATCCCCAACTTTAATATTTAAAGTCAAACCATATTATTAATTTATATTAATAAATCAGTTTTATACCAAAACGTCGCTAACCAAGATCAAAATGCAAATTATTTACTTTGTTCTAATCCGCGGAATCATATGAAGGACTAAGGTCAATTCTCAGGCGCTTTGTATTAAAAATTAAAGATTTTAATTATCTTCGTTACATACTCTTTATTATTATATTTTATTTTGTAAAAGTATTCCATTATTCTTACAATTTTAATGTTTTGCATTAAATAACAAAATGAAAATGTATGCTTAATTAGTTAGTTATTTTAAGAATTTTTTAATCACTACTAACACTTTTTTATAAAATTAAGAGGGTGCATTTTTAATTAAAAAAAATGTAGGGAAAGGAAATAAAATAAAAATGAACCTTCATTTTCTTTGAAGGTAATAATTCATTTATTCATATACCAACGCAGGAATTTATTTATCATTCATAATTTAACCTTTTTCATTATTCACTTTAATATTTTTGCATCGTAATGCCACTTTTAAATGTAGACTTTTTCTACTATAAGCTAATTCTCTCAAGGATTTTGTTGATAAAAATCTTTTCTTACATATATAACAAAAAATTTGTGTTTGCGGTTTTCACATCCTCTTTATTTCCTGGTTACAAAAAGACACAATGGGTTTATTTTATATTCATTGTTACATTCGATGTTACAAGTATGGAAGGTGTTTAAAGAAGAACCAAATCAATGTATTAAAAACTAACCATCAAAAGTGTCACAGGACGTTACGGCTATGTTAAAATTAATTATTAGAGTAAGAAACGAAATTAAATAACAATTGACTACGTAAATAGTGGACATTTTAAATACTGCATAATTTTTAACACAAAAAATATTAAATTTTTTAACCTAGCTTACTTCACTCTGTTTATATGGAGTGTTACTGATTTCACGTTGTCTTTTTACCCTTCTCTCGCGCCATCTACTATTTGCTGTTTACCGCTAGACAGTTTTTCGGCATTATTTATATACAAGTTGGTCCTCCTTTCTTCTACCCTCCATAGTTATAAGACTTTCCCATCCACACTTTGTTCAAAATGGTGTTTTAATCAGTTATTAACTAATGATTGTAATTAATCACAACTTTTCTGTTTCAATATAATTCAAATCAAACCCTTTATTGAGTGGGTCCTTGATTTTGACCATTTCAACGTAATTATCTCAAATTATACAGACGAAGAGTATTTCAAACAATTCAGAATGCAGAGTAGCACAATGAAGGTATGTAATGGCCTTCTTTTCTTTCGGATTACGAAAATCCGGTACCCGTTCTTTATATTTTGTCAACAATAGATTAGCGTCAGTTTATGAATCTGCTTGCGGATACTTCTTTGATACATATTCCTTCAATTTCTCTCGTAAGTCCATATCAATGGGCTCTTCAGCATCAGTTTGTGTCTACGCGCTACTATTTTCAATCATCTGCACTTGCTACATTGGAAATATCTCTATTGTAGGGGTGTTGGTGATATACCCAATTTCTTTTTTTGTTAAAGAAGCGACATCAGTAAACAGTAGCTGACGACAATTATATTTCTAATTACTTCGAAAGTTTTGTAATACCAGATTCTTTCCATTGGTCATTACCGTTCCATCCTCAATCAGGACCACGTTTCAACTACTTGTGGTACTTGTTACAGCCCCTTCCTCGATGGTAATATGGTATTTTATTAAATAGTTGCAGACTACAGACTATTTTTGTACAAATTATTTGTAATTTATTATTATTTGTTTTTCTTTTTTGGCCTTTCGCGCCAATGCACATGCGCGCAAACATTTTTGCTGAAACTGGAAGCCAAAAAACACATCATTATTATTATTATAGATTATTATTATAGATTATATTTGCAAATAGACACAGGAAACGACAAATAAATGGACAAAATAGCCTATGTTTTATGAAAAAGAGGGGGTTAAATTGCTATAACCATTAAATGGATAAAACCACAACAAATTATACAAGTACTACTAGTTAATTTGAATAAATGTTCCGAACCATCTACGCAGGTTCATTGACTGCCTATTTATTGTAAAATGAGTCTCTACAGTTCTTTCAGTAATTTACTAAAGGGCAATTAAACAGTTTTTCGAAATTTATTGAAAGCAATCTGCTATCAAATTAATCTTTTAGTTTACTTCGTTCGCTTGGTTCTTTTTTATATAGTATACAATGGTATCATCTGGGAAACTAATAATTTTTCCCACCGTATTCTGTAAAAATAAATTGTTTAAGTATATTAAAAATAATATTGGTCCCAGTACTGTTCCCTATGGTATACCGCATGTAATTTTCATTTATTTGCTTATATGATCATTTAATTTAACTTTATATGTTCTTTTAGTTAAATATTTAATAGCTTATATATGCTGTTTGTACCTCTCACACCTATATCTTCCAGTGTTTTTAGAAGTAGGGGAGAGTAGGGAGACTTGATCCCATGGGAGACTTGATCCCCCATTAAAATTTAGCGCTCAAATGACTTTTTTGCAAGAATGTTGGCAACATTGTATAGAACAAAACACATGTTAGCTTATAAACAACATTTAGTAAGAGACGCGCCGATTGTACGCACGGTGTAAAAAGTTTGTGATTTTTCGAGTGTGAAACATATTTTACGGTAAGTTTTATGTTTGGTTTAGTTTATCAGGATATTGGTTGAGAGGGGATTGTGGTTTGCGGCTGGTTTTGATGGTTTCTTACAAACATTTTGATATATTTGGAAACCTGGTTTGAGAGGTTATGTTTTGGGTGTCACCAATCTTAAAATTAAATGCATTTCGGGGAGAGTTGATCCCTGTTGTGAGAGTGAGACATGATCCCGGGATCAAGTCTCCCCTATGAATATTTTTTTGATTTGTTAAGAGGCACGTTCTTATTTATTTATTTGTTAGGTATTACAGATGCCAAGAATTTATAAACCAAAGGAAGGAGCAACACCGAGAGTACTGCCTGATGCCGAAATCGTTGCAGCAGCTCCAGTCGGATGTGATAAACTTAGCTTCGACGGCAAAGACACCAGAGGAAGTTCGACCATTCCCAAAGGCACCTCCAAGGTCAGAAAATTCTTTATCAAAAGGACGTAAAAGAGGTTGTTGTAGGGTTATAACTGAAACGCCAGAGAAGCAGGAGTTAGAAGCAGAGAGCGAAGAAAGAGAAAAAAAAAGTGTAAAAAATTTTGCTGGTAGAGCGGAAAAGATTGAAGTAAATAAAAGCAAAAAAAAGAGAAAAGAGAAGAAAATTGAAAGTGATAGTTCAGAATACGCGGAGTTTTGGAAAGATAGCGGCGACAGTTTGGATGATATTGATCTCAGGGCTGAAGAAAATGACTGCTCAAACATAAGTGAGGACGGGTTTTTTGAAATATGCTGCCCAAAAATTAAAGACTTTGTGTTGGTAGAATTTCAAACAAAAAAAGGAAAATCATATTTTGTGGGAGAGGTGACCGAAAATGATATTTTAAGCACTTAAATATTAGTGAACTTTTTAAGAATACGTAAAAAGCACTTCTATTGGCCGACAATTAAAGATGAGGGACTCGTGTCAAGAGAAAGTGTAAGAAAAGTGTTGCCAAAACCTGAAATAAGACGTGGATATTTTAACTTTAAAATTAGATTTCCTAATAATATTACCATTGGTTAAATTAGTTTTTTGACTTTTAGATAGGATGATTCATTTGTTCCTTTTGTAAGTTCTCACTTTATGCATGTCTAAGCTGTGTATTAAACCAATGTTTATTTCTATAACCATTGTTTTTTTTTAAGATAGAACAGTAAAGTTTTTGCAAAGAATTATTATTAATAATCGGTTGCAAAAATTAGCAATATTACCATAAAAGTATTGGTAAAGAGAAATACGATCAAGGTAATCATGTGTCCCCAAACGAGGGATCAAGTCTCCCTTAAGGTAGGAGACTTGATCCCTATTGCAAGGTGAAACTCAAAAGCCAATGACCCGAATAAATATGTTTTTCTTCTAAGTATAATATACTTAGTGTTTGCTTCATAAACAGGACATCATATTGATACTAACAGAAATATGAAAAATATTTTTTTAACGTAATTATACAAAAAAAACAAAAAATGGGATCAAGTCTCCCTACTCTCCCCTATGGAATGATTAACAGTATCAAATGCCTTTTTAAGGTCTAATATAAGGAGTACTCGAATCCAATGATTCATAAACGTGTTTTGTTAGGGACTGAATGGCATCTTGATTAGATTTATTATCTCGAAAGCCATACTGGGATGTTGACAAAAGATTATATTTTGATAAAAATGTATTTAGTCTCGTTTTTACGATTTTCTCAACTGACTGACGGTAAGACTGAAATAGGCCTATTGACCGAGATATCTTCACTGTGTCCGTTTTTAAATATTGGAGTAACAATTGAATTCTTTAAAACTGCTGGAAATTGTCCTGTTTCAATAGATTTGTTAATTGATGTTGCCAAAGGATTAGCAATAAATTTTAAAATCAGTTTTAGAGTTTCAGCTTTGGTCCGCATTCACATATTATATGTTCCGCCGTTTCTTTGGCGCTTCCGCAGAAACGACAGTTTTCACTTTCCAATGTTCATTGAGAAGAACTACGGTCTATTTTATATCTTTTTTGCTTATTTCGAGAAGGCATTTTGCTTTTTCATGTGATATATCTATACTTAAAGAAGTTCCTTTATTATACGTTAACTCTAGTTTTGTGCATAATAATTACTGACGTACTTTTTTTACAATTTAATGAATGAGAGAAAATTCGATAAACTATGACGCACTGAAAGAAGGTTTTGATTGAAACTATACCATTTATTCCAAATCTTACTTCTAAATGGGACCCATTTTCAATGATTGCTGTAATATCAGATTAGCTACAAAAAACATTAAGACGATCAATTCACTTTGTACTAAAACTTAACAACCCTTGAAATAGTCAGAAGCTAAGGATGTGAGATATTATATTGCATGTACTAAATGTGAGATATTTTATATTGGAAACTCGGATAGAAATTTATCAAGACGACTTACCCCAATTAAGATTTATTGTAAAACCTATAGGCCTTCGCGTACATTAGCAGAATACGTTAATAATAAAGATCGCATTATGAATTTTCAAGAACCAAAAAGTTAGAAATGGGATTTACCATGGTTTCAAAATATCTATAATTAGATATAATATATCTAAAATAGACAACCTTATTAAGTTCTTGCTAGCATCACTAATTTTAAATTTCCTTTTATCATAAATTAATAATTTGTATATAACTTTTTCGTTTTTGATACTTAAGTTAAATTTATTGTACTAACCCTTACTTTTGGGAACTCCATTTTACTCTTAGTAGGTACTCTGTTCTTTAAATATTTTTTAATCCATTAAAATTCGCTTTTGTTTCGTGAACTGCATCGAGAGATGTATATAATTAATTAGATTTTAGGTTTTTGCGAATAATTTTTAATTTTTGAACTGATTTTCTTGATACATCATTTTTATAATTAAAAAATAGAAGGAACTTTACCACAGCCTTTTGCTATCGTTCTATATTATAAAGCTAAAGCTGCCTATTTCAGCATTAATCTAAATTTTAGTTAAATATTTTAGTAACTATTGACTAAAAGTAAAACTGGTGTTTTCTAAAAGACTAGTTTAGTATGATCGTATTCATTAATTTGGTAACAGTAAATATTTAGTTTAATAAACTTGTTAGTTATATTGGCATTCATTTTGCAGGTAATATTTCTCACTTCGTAAAATGAAACAATAAATAATTTGTAATAAGACTAAATATGAATGTCAATGAAGTAGATGTTCAAAATGATCATCGCGAACGTCTTGGTAACATCATAATTGTGATAAAAATGAATTCTAACGTTAATTAACATATTAGGTGTACCAATCTAATTGCAAGAGTTATTCGCTTTTAAATTTTGTTTTGTATTTAGTTTTGTAAACAATATTTGTGATGTAGCCCCATAAAAAATAGTCCCACGCGATTTGGAAATGTTAAGTTAAGGTACTGGCCGACATTGAAATGGTGATGTTAAGGTGCACACTCCTTCTGGAACCATATGGTATTTGCTTGAGGATTTCTTTAATCAGGAATTAAATTTGCAAAACTTGACACAGCATCATTTTGTAATAGTGCTAAATAATTACAGCCATTCAAATTTTCCTCAACTAAAATGGACAAATAATATGTTTTTCAACAATCCCTGCCAAAAATTAATTTTTTGAGGGTAATGTGTATGGTCCTTTTTCATCCAGCTGGGATATTCCATTGAATTGTAGGGGTAATTTTGACGATTATCCTGATCGTTAAGGAAAAGGTGCACTCATCTGAAATCAATTGGATGGTATTCAACATTTCCATCATTTGTTCGCAAAACTTTGTTCTTCTATTAAAATCGTCTTTCGTGAGTTCCTAAGTCATTTTTTATGGATTCATTTTATTTTCATTCAATATGTTTAGTATCGATGTATGGCTGACATTAAATGTTGCGGATGCTTGTCTACCCGATGTATGTGGGTTTTCCTCAAACTCATGCAAGTATTACATCTAATTTGATAGTATCATTCAGTGCATTGGCAGCTGTTTTTCCATCTGCTTTATATGTCCAAATTCCCGAAATTGCTTCTCTATTTTACTAATTGAACCTTGGGATATAGGCGGCTAATTTGTAAATTTTTCATAAAATAGGTAAGCAACTTCCATTTGTGCTCGAGTATTATCTCCGTAACCAATTATGCATTTCTGTTAATCTAACCACTTTTTTTAATATCAGTCAATGAAATTTAAGCGACAATTATAATATTGACAATATCCTGCAGTTATGCATAATTATTAAAAAACAATTTGCTGAGGTGTTTTAAACAGACTAACATTACTATGATAGTTTTTTAAAGATTTTTTTTTAAATTAGTATCGAAAAAATTAAAACTAGAAGTGTAGGTACTCTACTCTAGCGAATGTCGGTAATAAGATTATTTTATTTTTTTATGTTAATTCTTGTTGCAATAAATATAAAAAAAATTTTTGGAAAGAGAAAGAAGATACATTTCAAACGATATCTCAAGCCCCTACTTCCCATTTAAAAGATCGGAAGCTGTAATTGTTTCGGGATTTTCTATAAAAATGTACAGTAACCGAAATAATGAATTTATTTTCTTAGGCTTTTCCAAACTTTTTACCTAGATGGGTCCCTAAAAAAGCAGTTAATTTGAATACAAATAAATTTATTACTATTGTTGTTCAAACATAATTATTATTTTAGATCTACTTTCCTTTTAAGTTGATCTCTCACCTATTGGTTCGGTGGTCCAGCGGCTTGAATTTAAGAGAACGTTTTCGAGAAAAGCTTAAAACATTGAAAATTGATTTATAAGCAAGAAAAGTAAAAGTTTACAGAATTATTAGTAGAAAAGGTCAATTTGTAAATTATACCGCTATATCATATATAATAATATTAACTACCTATTAAAGTTATGTTACAATATCTTACTAAAACATGATGGATTATAATTCATAATAAATATATTAAATTCAGCGAAATAAGTACATTGAAAACTTTATTTAATTTTAAATGTTACAATACTGTACCTTTATTTTTTTGTGAGTGAAAATTTAATTATTTAATCTTTATAATCATTTAAATAAAGCTGTTACTTTCAGGCTATAAGGTCGGTTTCAACAGATTTTACTGATGAATGTTTCCCTAAGAGAGGGAATGATAAAAACGATTTAAATTCAGTAATAGAATTAAAATTCGGAAGCATAAAGAAAAAAGAAAAGAAAAATATTGTGTGTCCGTGGTGGACCTTTCGTGTATAGAATCCTTAATCCTTAATGGTGTAGAATACTGTTTACCAAAAAATGAATTCCAAAAAGGAGTTATTATTGTGATATATTTATTTTATCATTGCTGTGGTAAATTGTATGTCTAAATCTATTTCAACGATTTAAGTGTGTCCGTTTGTCAAATTGGGTAGAGGAAAATTCAGTCTCGCTAGACTGCCAGAACGGTTTAAGAAAATGAAATTGATTGTGTTAACCTTTACTTTGTGGAAGTTCATCTTACTAAGAACAATAAATAACTGAACAGTTAAACTAAACTTCCACTATTTATTCGAAAAATACGTTTTAAAATTCAATTACAGCTGTTTCGCTATAACTAGCATCGTCAGATTGACATATTGAAATTACATTTTGTTTGTTTGTAACTAGGTACTTGATGTTAAAAAGTAGTTAAGGCTAGACCAAGTAAGGAAGTAATAAGATTATCCTGGATGTATTTCCCTCTAAGATCAGTATAACTGTGCAATGATATAAAAAAAACAGGAAAAAACTATATCATGCTGATCTTTACAATAACTTAATATATTTATGTTACAATAATGTCTTATCTATGTATAAAATGAAGACTCAATCAAAGTAAACAGTTTAATAGTGGAGAACTTCCAAGATTTATTTGTTCATTAACTACTTTAAACTGTTGATCTGCTAGATGTCTTTTAATTTCAAGTTCTTCTAGAAAATCGAAATTTTGTTTTTTATCATAAATGTCATTGGTGTGTAAAAGTGAGTTTGGATGTTCAAGTAGGTGTTTTGCATAGTTCGACTTATCTGGTTATTGTAATCTATATGCTCTTAAGTGTTCATTAAATCTTAATTCAAAATTTCTTTGTGTTTGACCTATAATATACTGCATTACATTTTGGACAATTAATTTTGTAAACATCAGATTTTTTTAAAACGTATTTTTCGAATTAATAGTAATAGTAATAGTAAGAAAATCTAAAATTTATATGGACAATATGTTTATTTTAAATTAAATATTGCAAATTGCAGATATTATATATAAAGTGACATCTGCAGATGCTTGCTCGGTTTGTCATAGGCACATATATTCTATTATTCTTTAAATGCCCAAATATACTTTGTTATAAAAAACTCAAACTTAATATCACTTTTGGATTCACATGATTTTAGCAAACAAAAAAAGTTGTGACATTTTAAATATATTAATATTAATATGCTTCTGCTTTAGAGTAGGTAGGTTCCGTTGTACTTTGCGACCCACGGAATTTCATGTTAATTTTAAATGTGTTTGATAGCTTACCTTAAATAAAGTAGATTAAAACAAAAATGTCGCTGGATTATTCACTAAACACTTTAAAAATTAAGAATTTAATTCAAGAAATAAGACTCTATTTTTTTAATTCTATTTTACAATGAATATTTTTGTTTTAAACTGTAAAGGTTGTTATCTTAGACCAAGTAAAACTTTTTTTACTCAAAAAATCGGAAGAAAATACTTAAATTTTGCCATTTTTTAGAAATGTTCTTAAGCAGTTTTGTGATCTGTTTATAGGTTAAGCGGCGTTGTCAATGTTAAAAAATTCATATTTAAAAAATAAAAAAGATATGTGGAAGTATAACAACTAATTTACAAAGTACCTTTAAAATTATATGCCAAAACATTTCCAATAAATTTCCAATAAGTAAAGCGTGATAATAAATGAAGTGCAGGATGTCATGTTATGCCATATTCGTTTATTAAGTTGAATGGTTTTTCTTTATTTAATCTGGATTCGGATATTATTAGTGTTTTTTTTTATCGGCGAAATAATAAGTATTGGTAGAATAAGTTTTGTTATTATTTTAAACATAAATTTCCTGTTTATGTTATCATAGACGTCAATTACAAGTTACAAGTCGACTTCTGCCTGTACAAACTGATAATTTCCTATTGTTTGTTAGTTGTATAAGTTTCTCGTACATAATTTCCGGTGTCATAATCAGTATATACAATATTTTAAAATGTTACTGAAAATTCATCTTATACCTAACCCAATCATAAAGTCTCCTAGAAATAAAAATAAATAAAAATGTTAAATTTTTTTTTATAAACAACAATAAATAAATTATATAGTTTTGTAGCGTGGTAAAATGCGGCAGTAAATAAGAAGATATAAAAATTAGAGAGTGTTAGGGATCCCCATAAACTGTCAGACATATAATACCAAATGTCTTTGCGTTTGAGACGATCCTAATATTACCTAGCGTCAAATCAAATTATCCCATAAAGTAATCAAGCCGTTATATTTTTATGGGTTTTCGGTTATTATAAGAGATTAGGAAATGAAAAATATTGTTGACGTTATATATAGTTTGTCATAACTGTATACAATTAAGGCAAACATATATCCGTAAGGTGAAAAAATAGCTAATATATTAAGGAGCCCGTATCCCATGCAATCTGAAACGAAAATGTGTCAATGATTTTTTTGTCCATGAAGTGCAGACATCTCTTAGTAATAGGATAATCTAACAGAAATAATAATAGAATCCTTTCACTAAATTGCTCTATTCATCGGAAAAAATTTTACCTGCTAAAAACACATGTTTTAGGGCTAAAAACCAGTTATATAATTCTCATGTCTAGACCTTGCCAGCCAACAAAATATATTTTGTATTTTATCTCGGGAAAGAACGAGGGTAGATCAACATTTAGTAATATCAATAGGTGCTCTATAGTAATTATTACTTTTATCTTTAGTTTTTATTAAAAACATTTTTTATTTGTATTTTTAATTCTATATATATTGTAATAAATTACAATTATAATGTATGTACTGATTGCATAAATATTGTTATTATTGATGTAATTATTAATTTTGTTGTTTTATAATTTGAAATTTTTATTTTTAAAGTTTTGTGGGGCTATTATTTATATTTAAATTTGTTTCAATTTTAATTTAATCCTATTTTAATCTAAAACACCTTAAAATTTCTTTATTTTATTGATCCTTCTGTTTGTAAAAAAAATTATGTTATCAAATTTAAAATATGTAATTTTGTTTATCATTTATTATTAAATTTTATATATCAAAATCAATTATTTAGCATTATAGACTCATAAACTCAGTAGTCAGTTCAAATGTAAGATTTAACAATATTTTATTTATTAACTTTGTTTTCCCTAAAAGAATAATATACCCTTGATCTCTTTAATGATACGGCTATGGCAGATTTTGTGCGCATCAACCCCGCACATATAAACACGTGATACTTAACAGTAATTTCTGGGGTGAAAGATGTTGGGACGCGTGTCGTGTGTCTATTAATTGTTATAAAATTCTTAGTGATACAGTGTTCTCAGATCAAGATTATAGAAAATTTGTTTAATGATATCGAAATATATTACTCACAATGTTTATAATATTTGTGAAAATGATATTAGTGAATATAGTTAAAAAACATACCCTAAAGCACTTGCTAGTTGACGGTGATAAGTGGAAATTTTCCGTAGCGGCTTCCCAGATTCAGCCTCCTTCCAATAGTAATCTACAACACGTACAAATGTTTCCTTGGATGGATATTAAACAGGATTATGACCATCGGATATTATTTCTCCTTGGTTTCTTCCGGAATTTTTATATTGTAGTTACAGGTTAGTCAAAAATATTTATTTTTTTTTCTTCTTAGGATTTTATTTTATTAGCTGGTACAATTTCTATTTACAATTTTCCAATATTTCATATAATTGATTATGTTAATTGTCAGCCATTTTTAATTTTTAACAGTCATCCGCCATTGTTTTTACAATAATTTTCAAAAATACTGACGTGGATTGGCCTTTTGATAAATTTAGAATGCTCCCGAATTTTCTTTTCCAAGGGCTTATATACCCTCGGTCAAATTTTCATAATGGCTGCCTTTTCGAGCGTGTTTTGTTTTTATATAACCTCTCTTACATCAAAATTTTGAAAAATTGACTTTTTAATTATACATTTTCTGACCTTAAAATTATTACAAATTAAATCTGTACAATTTATTTCATTATAAATTAACATTTTTAGAATTTTAAAATCAATCTTTCTTGATTAAAACAGCTGGCTTTTTGGAGTAAACAATGTCAGCCATTTTGACAATTATTAATATCAAATTTAACAATTGTGAGCTAATATCTCTTTTTGGCCAATATTTTTAACAAAAAATGAAATTTTACATATTATAATATGATCAGATAACTTTTATTTTCAATGAAACCGCTTATATTAGCTTTTATTTGCTTTTAAAAATTTACTATGTCATAGCGATTTACATACAAAATTTATCAAGTAAACGAATTAATAACATCCAAAAAACATCAAAAAACAACTTAAAACTAATTACTTTACAAAAACATATAATTACAACAAATAGAAACATCAATTAAACATCTAATACTAAGTTTAGGTCTTTCTCATACAAGCACCTTTTTAAAGTTTATAGTCAACGTTTTTAATCACCACATCACTATTTATAGTGTTTTTTCATTGTATTTATCATTCATAAAGTCTTTGATCAAGCTTGATTAAATAGTCTTAGCTTGTAAACACAAACATCACTTTCTCACAGCTTTATTCTATCATGTAATATATTTCAATATCTCTCTTTTTAGATTCTGTCTTAAATAGTGTATTTTTATCAAGTCTGAGATGTTCAGGACATAGGGACTACTAGACTTGTATTGACATCCGATACATCATGCTACAAGACTCATCATTTGATACTTAATTGGATTTGAAAATATTGTTTAGGGTAAGTAAAATTTATTTATCAAATTATAATCATTGTCTCTGATTCATTTAATTTGCTCAAATATTTAAATTAGT
Source organism: Ophraella communa (assembly GCA_035357415.1). NCBI lineage: Eukaryota > Metazoa > Arthropoda > Insecta > Coleoptera > Chrysomelidae > Ophraella > Ophraella communa. Next base: position 28,557,853 of record CM068992.1, on the reverse strand, counting down.
TTGTTGAGATTTAAATTTTTATATCTTATATTACCGACTGTATACAGTTAAATATTCTCTACTTCATATAATAATTTTAAATAACCTATACCTTACTTATTCTCATTTTATAGCTACTTATAAAAAAAAATATTATTAAAATCATTATTATTATTAACCTTAATTATTACTTATTTAGCTTTTGATCTAACTAACTTAATATAACTAATATAGTTGGTTTCTTACTAATATTGTATTCCTATGATTTATTATTAACATATTCTAATACTTTTTTTTTTTTTATTTTTAGCTTAAACAAATTAGTGTTTTGGATTTTGATTCTTGAATCGACTACTGGTGTTAGCATTCATTCATTATAAACTTGTTTTATCAAGATGGTTTTTGTGTTCTTGTGTGTATTACGGTTTACTGGATTGGCTCTAATAAAGAAATTTTTGGTGTATTAATCATTTAATGAAAAGATTTGTAAATAACATCCATGTTTAATGGTTTACTTCAATTCAAGTTATTTATTTGGTAAGTTATATTTACTATTATTTTTTTAAAACATTACAATATATACCTAATCACCGGTAGGGTAAGTTTATTATTTTTATAAGTTTATAGTTGTGTGTGATTCTTTTTAGATCAGTTCTAGGCAAGGTTCTAGGTAAGTGTCAAAAAATTAATACAATATTATTAACTTAGAGGCGATGCATTTACAAATGACACATTAAAGTGGTCAACATATTTTAATTTTGTAATACCTATTTACTTGCGTCGAAAATTCGGAGACTAGATACTTATGAAGAATAATGATGTTTTCTAGAACGTTGCTGGATTTAAACTAATGTTTTAAAATTTGATGAAGTGCTGGAAACTACCCACTATTACTACCCGAATGTTAACCCTTCAGGATTATTTGTTGACTTGAAATACGGTTTCTTAGGTGCATCGCCTGATGGTAAACGAATTATTGTAACTATTATATACATATCAGAGTTTAATAACTTATTATGTTTTAGGTTTAATTGATTCAGATGAACTTGTTGAAGTAAAATGTTTTTTAAAAGTAGTCACATCAAAAATATCATTGAGAGAGGCCGTAGAAAAGCGTATGGTTCCTTGCTTAAAAATTGAAAATAGTGAAATTAACTTGAAGGAAAACCACAATTATTATTATCAGGTAAGATTTGTTACTAGCTTTTCATTTTACTAATTTTTTTAGAATATTACAAATTATTGTTTTTAGATACAAGGACAACTCGGCATCACAAGAAGAAAAACATGCCATTTTATTATTTATACAGGAGATATGAATCCACTTTTTACCGAAAATATAAATTTCAACGAAACTTTTTTTAACAATATGGTAGAAAAGTTGATACGATTCTATGAGGATTGCGTTGGGCCGGAAGTTATTTTAAACAGGAGAGAAAATATTTAAATGTAATAATAATAAAAGTATATTTTTTAAATAAAATATTTTGATGCCAGTTTTTCTTTTTACTTAATTCAGAATACCACGTATACAAAATTTACGCTAGCATCTTTTACTCTCAGAAACCTGTGACCAGATCTCTTCCAAAATTTGACCAAGAAGTGTCTATATAGCCACCAATAATTGGTATTTTTTTCAAGAATTTTGAATTTACAGTTTTTTGTTATTAACAATTTTATAATTTTTATATTTATTTACAACGATGTTTATTCTGTGTCTAATGGTTTTTTAATTGTGCTGGGAAAATGGAATAATAAACACTTATTCTGTAAGCGATCGCTCGGCACACAAACAATAATTTTATTTACCCTCATATATAACTATAGATGGCCAGCCCTACGCTGGGCATATTATAATTAAAATTTCTTCAAGATATAACAATGATCTAACTGGTCTGCTGACAATAAATATCCGCAAAACAGTATCCTTTTTTTTTCATTTTACTAATTTGTTTTATTGAATAATTGTTTTGTAAATATCGCAAAATATTTAACAAACGTTACATTAATTTATAATACAAAATTTTTTTTGACTTCGTTAATAAAAAAAAGAAAAAATACATAGTGCCTAGTTCCATCTATGATAAAAGTTATAAACTAAAGTACAATTATTTCGTCATTAACTACGTCCATTTTTGATCCAAAGTGAAAAAATAAAAATAAAATGCAGCATGATTTTAGTTTCTAACTATTTCTTGGGTCTGATCTCTTTAGAAAATTCTGATTGGGCTATTTGATAGAAAAATGTTCAACTTAGGAAAGGTTTAGTTTCATTTTAAGAAAATTTATATAGATTGTTGTTTATTTATACAAATGTAAAGGTCTAAAATAGTTCGCATTCAACATCTCTTTTTCAATATTAAACAATAAATTAACAAAAAATCAATGCAATCCTTACCTAAGTTAGACCTTTATATGCGATTTAGTGAAAAAAATAAAACAATTTGAGTTGTAATAACGAAGAAAGTTAGAATAAACTTTTGGTCTGCAGGTGCCATTCTGATGTACAGCGATACCCCGTCCTTAATTGAATTTATTCGTTTTTCGTTTTCCTCAATTTACTTTCTTAACAAAATAATAATTTTATCCAATCAAACAGTACATATTTTAATTTTATTACTAGATTAGATTATTTTAGGTCGTATAAGCCTAATTTGATAGGGAGTCAGAGCAACTCCTTCTAAGAATTTAAGCCGTTTGCAGAACAAATGATACGCATTCCCCTAGTATGCCTTCCGTCTTTACTTTAGCGCTTTCGCAGAAACAACAGTTTTCACTTTCCGGTTCGCTAATTATTTTGAGATGATATGCAGTGTCCAGTTAGAAGACTTGCGAAACGCTGTACAGTTAAAGCTGTTAATTTAATTTTACCATAACTGATTAGCAGTTAGTTTGTAATCTGTTTTATTTAATGTAAGGTATAACTAGATTTTTATTGTTAACATTTGAATGTAAGTCAACATTATTTTAAATATTGTATTGTACCTCTATGTAAAAGTACAACTGTTCAGACACGTAATAAAATATTTATTCGGTTACCAAAAGATAAAATTTCTCTAAAAATGTGGCTGAAAGCGTGTAGCAGGAGAGATAAAGGTATATCCCAAAAGAGTAAAGCTTTACATTGTTTTTTAAAACACTATACTCCACTTCAGTAACGTCTTTTTTAAGATGTATTTGAATTTGAAATAAGGAATCTGTTTTTTTTACAGTTTGAGAAGGATATGGATAATTTTGTGAAATTTTAACTTATGGGTACCTAGTAAAAAAAATGAACCCCACATATTTAATTGTCCAGCCGGATAGAAAAAGGTTAATCAATCATTCTTCTTCATGTTGCTGTTAATAGAAGTAAAATTGTTGATGATGCTGTAGCTTCCACATTGGCATCTCCAAATAAATGTCTAAAAAATGACCAGTTTAAGTTAAGTAAATATCCAGCTTGTCACCTACACTTGGTAAGAACGAAACAGTCCTGTCAGAAAAGAGATATTTCAGCAAAAAATCATTCCAAATCACTTCGAGGTCACAAATTTGGTGATTATTCATAAGGCAGTCCCCTTTTATGCTAATGTGCTTTCACCTCCTTGATGTTACCCGAGAAGATCGTACGAAGGTCAATTAAAACTAGCTATAACAATTTAACTTTAATATTCTTGTTATTATATAACAATCTTTTCAAAATCTTTCTGACAGTAACATCTCTTAATTTTGTTTTCTAGACGGTTGCCTGAATTAGAACAAAAACAAGTCGCCACAGGAGCAAAATCATGCAATGCCATATCGTTTTCTGGTATTTCAGTATAGATGTGTCCACTTCGCCATATAAAACAATTTTGCTGTCAAGTCCTGTCAGTTATGTATGTGACAGTTTTATCAGCGATAATAGTGTCGAAGTTGACTATAATGAGAGTAATTATTCTGTGTCCACGACAAAGAAGAATATTTTAAAATAAAGTCTTTAAAGTGTACAACAATAAAACTAAAATCTTGAAGAAATAAGAATAGGGCTGCTTTTTTCAATGTTGGCAGATAATTTTGAAACAAGCAAAGGGAATGCTTCAAGAATATTTGCAAAGTATTTGCCCATTATTAGCAAATATTTAAGAAAATGTATACTAACTCCTACATTGGCTAGTGTTAAGACAAATTTATCACTAGCTGTTTGATCTAGATACAGAATCGATTGCTTGAAAATTGAAATTGAAAAGCCATCAGATTCAATAAAACAATCGTGGTCGGATTATAAAAAATGTAATATTTTGAAATATTTAATTTCTTGTACCTCTAATGGCATCAATTTTTGTTTCTACGGCATTTGGAGAAAGAACATCTTCTGATGTAGTGATTGTAGAGAAGAGTGGCTTTTTAGATATTCTGCCTCAAAATGGGACTATGACAGACAGGGGTTTCAAGCATATTGATGATTTGTTTGTTACGAAAAATTGTATATTCATTAGACCGCCAGAAGAAGAAAAACAGATTTCTATTAACGAAGTCAAACTCAATACTTAGTCTGTACTATGCAGACGATATTTCTGTTTTTGCAAATACAGTGGAAGGATTGGAAAAAACCAATGGTTCTGAACATAAAAAAAAATTATCAGAAGCAAAGAAACTATCTCATATATAAATATTTACATCAAGGGCATGGGCATGGGATAATTTACAATATATTAGTGTTTTTAATTTAGTGAGCTCAGTATTCAGGGAGCAATGGACCCTTCAAAGTCAAATACTGTCAATTTAAAGCCTTTAAATTCTGGTTATACCGTTGGAAATACCGTAAACACACTAAGTATCAAATATTTAGGGGTTACGCAGAATTAACAAAAACCCAAAAACCATCAAATGTGGCAAATTGCCATATCTCGATCCCATATTAAAAAACTACAAGAGGAAAGAACTTTTGAACCAAATTCATTCAAATAAAATGCAAAATGGAGGATATCCAGGGAGAAGAAGAATATGGTGACGTGCCAAATCTAAGAACTTGGTTTGATTGATCTATGTGGAGAATTATTAATTTTTATGCTAATAGATATTTGTAAATATAAATATTTCTCTTTTGTTGCACAATTGATATTCCAAGGTAATTCTGTTACGAGAAAAACTATTTACTATGGTGTGACAGTAATGTGCAGTCGACCATAAAATTGATAACAAATTTGCCTTAAACATTAGCTAGTTATTAAATTCAATATTTAAAATGCAAAGTATGTTTCCACGATAGAAAATAGTTTTATTTTAAATAGCTTTATTAGCAATAACGACTTTTAACAATCTGAATATATAATAAAATAATCTAATTGTTACAATCTCTATATTTTAAATAGTAAAATTCTACCTTATCTACTTCCCAAAAATGAAACTTTAAATTACTTACTAATGATTTTTAAATTGTTAAATATACAAAAACTGTTAAATGTTAAAAAGATTAATAAAAAATAGAATTGATATTTCCAGCACCATTGTTATGTGGCGGAGATACTAGACGTCCTTTTGCTGACGATAAGTAGAGTATCAGACTGATACACAGTTTCTATTTAAAATGAACGGTGTTTCAGTTCTAAAACTTTTTATTAAAAAAAAAATTCAGCAAATTTTATTTGAAAAATTTGTTTAAAAACTTTTTTATACAACTGACAAATAAACAAAATAGCACATGTCACAATTCGATATTTTCTTCGACAACCATAACTTGCATAAATAGGACTGATTTGTGAATTTAATGGTTACAAAGAATATATAGAATCCACATTTTTAAAATACTTCTAAAGAAAATGTATTTTATTATAAAAATAAAACTAAGTAAATTTAAATAACTGTCATATTTTTACTATTTACACATAGAAACATTTTTTTATTAATTTTTAAGCTTTGTCAGAAATATTAATATAATAATAAAATTTATAGACTTAATGGAATTTTTATGGCAGTATTTATTTAACAGTTATGTTCACTTCATGCCTTCTTGCACTTTACTCCTTTTAGACACAAAGGTATTATGATATTCACTAACTACTCTTCATTTGGTTATTTTAGTTTACAAGCTTTTCGTTTCTATTTAATAGTTACTGTTATAATAATGATATCTTACTTTTAAAAAGTATTTCATTTTCGCAGAAAAGGAACGTTATATTTAAAGGAATCAATGAAAGATAAGATTTATTTGGATTTTGTAGAAACAGGAGTGGATTGTTCGAGCATTTTTAGTTCTCGTCCTCTCGTTGTAACGAAACATCTAACATTGAGTTTTAAAAAGCAATTTTTTAAATAAATGTGGAAGTTTGGTCAAAAACTATTATTTCTTAATGTTTCTTTTAGTCAAGTTGCGAGTGCAATGGCCTGTTGATCAATGCGTCGTCAAACGCTAACCTAGACCTAAAAGATAGGCAGGGCCTGTGTGTTACGGAATAACTAGCTAACCTAACATTAACTGGGCATTTATAGGAGAATTTTTTTAGAATTTTTATTTTAGTAGCCTAACCTAACGTCGTTACAATTTTGAAACCTATGATAACTTATGGTGCCGGTCTGGTCGGCTTAATGTCACCAAAAGACCACTAGGGAGAAGCTACCTAAATGAGCTTTAACGGCCACTGATATTTTAATAGATCTCCGATCACTTCACATCTGGTTGGAAAGGAAGGCGATGGCTGGTTTATACAGAATGCTAGTGAAATACCAGGATGCAGGGCAGAGCGGTGTCAGAACCAGGGCCGGAGAGATAATAAAAAATCATGCGATACTGGAGGTAGTATTAGATGCAATGCAACGTAAATACATATCACAAGCCATTAACATTCTATTTCCAGGATGGGACCAAATGGGAGACGAATAGATCAAATCTTACAATGGCTAATCAGTGTTGGTAGACGGACGGTTCTAGTGTTGGAGTTGGGGTACATGAAGAATAGTCAAATGTGAATCAAAGCCAGAACTTGGGTAACTTATCCAATTGCAATGGAGTTGACTGCAGGAACAAAACTATAAAAATTATTTCCGATGGCCAGGCAGCGCTAAGGCAACTGGAATCAAATAGGATCAACGTAGTTTGTAAATGCCTTTTGGATCTAAGTATCCTTACTTTGGACAGCTGGGGATACTGGCTTTCTAGCTATAAAAGGTGCTGAAGAAATATTTGTAGGTCCGGAGCCATTCGTAAGCGGAACAATATCGAACTGTGTAGACCGCAGGAGACGTTCTTACAGCTTCGAGCTAGAGGGTTTAGGACACTCAAAGGTAAGGGATCTCTCTAAAAAGAGTTGCAGACAGGACCTGCGAATTATGATAGTACTGACTGGGTACAGTCGCCTTAATGGATATGAAAACAATTAGACAGGTAGAGTGCGGACTGTAGAGCTCTGCCGAGAGACTAAATTTGATCTGCATTAATTCGAGCCCAAGGACTTCATGACAGTGTCGCCAACGACCCTAATGAGCTTCATCATCAAGATTTTTAAATCTTGCTTTCTGGTTAAGAAATTATAGTAAAGTCGAAATAGGTACGAGCATAGAAAATGCCAAAGCAGCTTTCTAACGATTGAAAAAGTTTCAAGTTTCTTACTAATAGTACCTTGACGTTCGATACTCCATACAGGTTCGTAAACACCATAGACAAATCAGGAGATCTGGCAATAGAACGTGACCTGTAACTATATTAGCTTAATTCGCGGGTGGAAAAATGAAAATGATTTACGCACAGCCCCACCAAACTTACAGCTATTTGATATTATTGGGAATCCGACCACCCTGCTATTATTGCAATGCTATCATGTCTGTCATATGCTCTCATGTACAAACAATTAAATTTAAAGGTTCCTTTGAAGAATATATTAAAATATTCATTCAGTATTAAAAACAACCATACTCAGTTATAAAATTTATCAAAAATAATAAAAAACACTTCGTTTTAACGTAACTTTTAAGTTTATTTGAAAAATTAGGTTTTAAATTACAGTGACGGCCGTTTCGCTGATTAGCATCGTCAGATTGACATTTAAATGTAATAAGATGGACTTCCAAAAAGTAAGGGTTAGTACAATAAATTGAAAAAGAACTTACGTGTTAATTATTTTAAATGGCTATTAATATTTTGGTTTATATCGTATAGTTTGACGTTTATGCGTCAATAACCACAGGCAATACGACAGCACGTTACCAAATAGCGTCTATATCGGAGGAATGAATAGCATGAGATGACTGGAAACTTTCGAAATGTGGATGTTCTGAAGAAAAAGAAGAAGAGGACTTAAAAAAATGTGTTAAAAATAGGGGGGCACGACAGAGACCTTTTAAGAGATTGAGGGAAGAAGTTATCTGGAAATGAGAGAATTATTTGGTTGAATGACTAAATGAATTGGATTCAAGAGTTGGATAATTATAGCCAACCTTCAGTGATGGGGAAAGCATCTTAATAAGAAGTTTAAACTAATAGGAATAAATCAAGTACAAAATACCACCAATTTCTTAAACTAGGTTAGTGATTAAGTTCTTGTTAAAGGCTCACGAAATTGCATCATTAGGTATGTGATAAAATACGCTATTACTATATATCACTATAACTATTTTATTTTAATTGAACTGGTTTATAAATTTATATCTAGGTAATTGAAAAAGTAATTTCCATATTTAAATACCAATTTAGCCGAGTATAAAATTATATTGAAGTATATATAAACATAAATATTGGCACAAACCAAATTTAGTATCCTGAATTAAATAAATTACAAATAAATGGTAGTTCGACTGATCTATTTACTATTATTTTCATTAAATGATAACCAATTTTTATTATTATTGTTGATTGGTTTTCATTATTCTTACGACCTTTTAACTAAATTAGTGCTTTTAGTAAACCCATAAAGGGATTATAAAAATACACTATAGAAAAATTAACTTAGTCGTAATGCAGCCTAGTCGCTGAAAAATATCCATAATAAATCCAAGTATATTAATGTGCACTTAATTTCATTACAAAGATAAAATTTAAATTTTATAATTATGCTAGGGCTAATATGGTAATTCTTTAAATTAGAGCGGTTTTAAAAATTTCTTGCAGTATTTACCAGACAATAAGCATAAAATATCACCATAAGGAAGAAGTGCTTACTGTAATATCTTTGCATTTTTTTGTAAGATGGGAAAACAGTACATGGAAAACAAAAGACACAAGCATCTAATGTGCTGAATCGGGAATTTTCCGTTGGCTATACTGATAATAAATAGTATCGTGTACGTGTAGTAAGAAGCATTTTACACCAGAATTGAAAAGTTGCGCAAGAAGTCGCGTAATTCCGTGAGTGCGTCAAATGCTTTACAGCAAGAGTTACGTGCTATCCTTCACCTACGACCTACTTGTACTTTTTTTAATTGCCATTATTAATAATACTTGAACAACAGCAACAATAGATATTTCTGATGATATTATAGTATAACGTTTAATTACTTCATATTATAAAAAACTTCGTTTGTTTGGAGTTGGCTGCTAAGAAAAGTAATTAAATCGTAAAACGTTGTAAACAAGACCCTAAATCAGTACTTATTTATATAGGTATAAAAAAATTTATTTTAATTATTATATTTGAAAATCCTTAGGTAAGGATAATAAAAAACTCTGCGTTTTAACAAAACTTTCAATATTTATTTAAAAAATTGCTTTTTTAAAAGACTCAATGACAACCGTTTCGCTAGACAACTAGCATCGTCAGATTGACATATTGAAGTTACTATTTATTTTTGTAGCTAGGTACCTGATGTTTATTAGGTAGTTATAAGGCTAGACCAAGTATGGAAGTAATAAGACATAACAATATTAAAGCCTAGATGTTATTAGCCCTAAGGGATTATCCTGGATGTATTTCCCTCTAAGATCAGTATAACTGTGCAATGATATAGAAAAACCAGGAAAAAACTATATCATGCTGATCTTTACAATAACTTAATATATTTGTGTTACAATTACGTCTTATCTATGTATAAAATGAAGACTCAATCAAAGCAAACACTTTAAAAGTGGAGAACTTCCCAGATTTATTTGTTCATTAACAACTTTAAATTGTGGATCTGCTAGATGTCTTTTTATTTCAAGTTCTTCAAGGAAATCTAAATTTTGTTTTTTATTACAAATGTGTAGTATTTGGATGACATTGGTGTGAAAGAGTGAGGTTGGATGTTCAAGTAGGTGTTTTGCATAATTTGACTTATCTGGTTGTTTTAATCTATATGCTCTTAAATGTTCGTTAAATCTTACTTCAAAATTTCTTTGTGTTTGACCTATATATACAGCATTACACTTTGGACAATTAATTTTGTAAACACCAGATTTTTTTAATTTAGGTAATTTTGTTTTTACATTTAACAATTTTGTACCAACATTATTTTGTGTTTTAAATGATATTATTGCTGATGTTGCCGAAGATATTATTTTTGAAATTTTATTGGAAATACTTTAACAATATGTAATATTTTTATAACTTTTAATTTCTTTAGTTTGTTTAGGAAATATTAGTTGTAGTGCCACTTTCTGTTCTTTTTTATTAATTAATGTATTTATCAAATGAATTGGGTAGCCATTAGATGTAGCTATTTGTTTTATGATATAAATTTCTTTATCAATTTTAATTTTTTCCATTGGAATTGAAAATGCCCTATGTATCATAGAATTATAAGCTGCTAATTTATGTGTTATAGGATGATTTGAATTATATGGTATGGTTACATCTGTTTGTGTTGGTTTTCTGATTATTGAATAATTTAGTAAATTATTAACTTTTTCAATTTTTAAATCTAGAAAATTAATTGAATTATTTTCTTCAACTTCTAAAGTAAAATTAATTTTAGGATGCAAGGTATTAATATAATTAAAAAATATATCTAATTGTCGTTCGCTACCTACAAATCCTGCTAACACATCATCAACATATCTATACCAAAATACAATATTGTTTTTATAACTAGAATTAAAGATTTTGTTTTCTAAATTATCCATAAAAATATTTGCTAAAATTGGAGAAATGGGACTTCCCATTGGAAGACCCTCATTTTGAATATATACTTTGTTATCAAAAGTAAGGGATAAATAGTCATAATAAGATATTTAACGAGAATTATTGTCGTTATGGGTCTAAAGGGATTAACTTAACCATATGTGGATAATTGCATAAGCAGGTACGTCATTAGTCTATCAATTGAGAATGTTCCAGTGCAAGTGGCTCATTTAAAACATTGCGTTTTCTCCAAAAAAAAAACGATTGTTTTAAATGTTCATGATGCACTAATATATCAAGATGCATCAGCAACTGTTCGTGATGTGGTGACTAGGTGCTCTAATATGACCGGTGTTAGTGAACGAAGTATCTATCGATTTTTAAGTGAGAGAAAACAGGAAAGGTTAGTGAACAAAAAAAACACAAAGGAAAAAAGTCCACTTTAATAGAGATATCAGTAGAAGAAAAGTCCATTCTTTGTACTTAAATAAAGAGACAAAGTAATCACTGTATCAGCAAAAGTAGATACGATTCCCAAATTTGGACAAAATACGTTATGGAAACTCCTAAAAGAAATTAGTTTTAAGTATGAGTGGTATAAAATAACGATAATTTTTGAATGACACAAGACATTATTTGCTGGAGAAAACAATGCTTAAGAAGTATTAAAAAAATTCGGAGCGAGGGAAGAACTATCTTTTCTTTAGATGAAACATGGTTGAATGAAGGATGCACTGTTTCTTAAGTATGGATGGACACCAATATTTCAGGCATTTTTAAAGGGATATTCAACAGGTTTAAATGCTCCTCGAAGAAAAGGTCGGAGACTAATAATCACACACATTGGCAGTGAACATATTTTGTAGAAATTGGGTTATTAGACTTTGATAATAAAGGAAGGAAAATTTTCTACAGTCTTTCATTTATTTATTTATTTATTTATTAGACTTTGTACCAAAGTCAATCAAAGATTACCATGAGGAAATGACCGCAAAAGAAAAAGAAATAACTTGTTACGTAAAAGGTAAGGTAGCAAGAAACAGTACAACTTTTAAATTGAATTACGTTAGACAACTTTTAAAAAATTTTTTGGAAACGTAAGACGAGAAAATTGGACCAATGCCATAAACCATGTGAAGAAGGAAGAAGAACGATTGTGGAGTGTTGGTATAAATATTAAGAACTGTTCGAACCCATTGTAATTCCTATCGGACCAGGCAAATAATCTGACTCATTGTCGGATGAATACGACGAAATGGAAGCCGACAATTAAAGAAGTAAGTGCTTTTTGCATTAATTTATATGTAATTCTTACTTTTTACTACTTTTTATATGTAATTTTTACTTTTTACTAGCATATTTTTATTTTCATTTGAATTATGCTTTAAAATAGTTATTTATAATATAAGTGTTAAAAGTACATGTTTAAGGCACGCATGTGAAGTGCACATGAGTGCCTTAAAATGTACTTTTAACACGTATATCATACAATATTTTTTTTACAAACGTTCAAATAAAGTAATTATACAGTTTAAATTAAATTTTAAAAACCTGTATTAATACATCCAAAGGAGATAATTTTAAATTGCATCGTATATTACGGACCCTAGCAATATATAATTGTTTACGAATCATCATTCTTCCTGAACCATGGAAAATGGTGAAACAGCAGTGCAAGAAATTTGTCAAATTGCACAAATTGTACTGTTAATATTAATGTTAATAAATAAAATCTAAATATTATAACGTTTGCTTTCAAAATCTGACAATTCACTTTTGACAGCGCAGTGCCATAAACATTTTAAGGCACTCAGTGCCATAAAGTGATTTTAAGGCACTCACTGCCTTAAAGTGACATTTTTAAGGCTTTTATGGAGTGCTAAAAATGGCATTTTTAACTCGTTTGTAGAAAAAATATTTTACGGTTCTACGGTCATGGGATCTATTCAGCTACCTGTTGTGAAAATATTATCTAGGGTTTTTATTGTGTATACTATATATACTGTATATTACTTTTTTTCACGAACCATCCTTGCTTGGGCTTTGAAGGATTTGCATTTATAATTAATTCACGTTATTCGGTTATTAATTTCAAAAATTTAATTGTTAACTGGCTGAATAATAACGTATGCACAAATTGTCAGACGCATGTTTTAATCTACAAAAAACATTTCAAATATGCCGTACCATGTGGTACTCTCTAGATCCATTTTTCGGGGTGGATCAATCCCCGATTCTTTGTTTATATTTTATCTGCTATTTCTCTCCATATTTTTCTGTCAGCTGCCTTTTCCTTCCACTTGTTAATTCCGGCTACCTTTAGGTCTTCCTTTACTTCTTGCAACCATTTTGTTCTGGGTCTGCCTCGCCTTTTTTTATTTCCTGGTTCTCATTCTAATATTATATTTATCGGTGCTGTAGTTCCTGCTCTAAAAACGTGACCTAGCCACCTTACTCTCTGTTGCTTTATTTTCTGAACCACATTTTCCTTTATCTCTTGTTGTATTTCCTGATTCGTTCTCCTAAATTCATTTTCATTTATCTTAACTGGTCCCAATATTAATCTAATTGCTTTTCTTTCAACTATTTTTAAATCTTCCTCTTGTTTTTTGGTCCTGGTCATCATGGTCATTAATATTGGCCTTATAAGGCTTTTATATATTTTGATTTTTGTGTTTTTACATATTAATTTGCTTCGTAGTATTTTTTTTATTGGCATATATTGCTCTATTAGCGTTCTTTATTTTTTCTTTTATTTCAGCATCCCTACTTCCATTATTTGTCAGTAAGATTCCTTAATATTTTGAAGTGATCCACTTCCATAAATCTGTAAGCCCCAACTCTAATAGTGCCTCCTTCCAGCTGCTTATCAATTCTCATTATTTTTGTTTTTTCTTCATTTAATTTTAATCCTACTTTAGAACCTTCTTTTATTCATTCAGCATGTTAACCATTATTTTTCTGTTTTTGTTATTAAAGCAATGTCATCAGCATATGCTACTATTTGACCACCTCTTGATCTTAATGTTCCTTTGTTTATTTTTCTGAGTGTATATTCTAGTGCTAAGTTAAATAATGTTGCTGATAGTGCATCTCCCTGTCTGACACCTTTGTTTATTTCAAATTCTTCAGTCTTTAGTAAAAATGTTTAAATAATTAACATTATTCCTAAATGAAAATAATGTAAATTTATATGAAAAACCATAATTAAATACATTTATTATTATATTATGATCTAGTTAGACAGATAAAAACAGTGAGTTAATAAAACGCAACAAACATATAATTCCAAATAGCTCAATATGTTAAATGCAATCTTATATCTAATAAATGTTTTTTTTTCCATTTATATATAGTATGAAATTTTACTTTAAATATGAAAATAAGAGATTGTGTATTTGTGGTTGCTGGGCAAGTCGTGCGATTTACTTTACAATGTGCATTTTCTTTACCGTGCGTTTTAAGGCCGCTTACATTGATTGAGGACTGTGTATTATTGACCGCTTACAGGGGTGGTCGTAGGTAAATAGTTTTTACTATTACTACCTAACTTTTAACAGTCTAATGTGAGGTTCGATAATCAAGTTCATAGACAAATGTAAACTGTCTACCTTCAGTCTCTAAACAAGAAACGCGAGTTAGACCATTTAACCACTGGGCAATTAAGTATGAAGCAAACATTTTCTCCCCATTTAACATTGTTAGGTTGACAGCTCCCCCTTGCGAGGGTTATATTAATTCAGATTATATTTTATGATTCTGGATATAACGAACGTAAAGCGAACTTTCTCAATGCATACATCACTTTTATTTAATGGGAATTGAGTTATGCGTTTTTTACTCATAACTTACTTTATGGATGTCCATTTTTTCAGGAAAATCCAATTTCTTGTAGAGATCACGGTTTAACGGAAGGTTTTGTTTCTTTCGATTTTCCTTATGTGATCTTCCTTACAAGGATTATTTTTCTTCTGGGATCTGCTACTTTCACACACGTAAGTTTCATATGAAGTCCCCTTACAAGCAATTTTTTTCTTGGGCTACGTTAATACACAAACATTCGCTTATCCTCCAGTCCATTGGTGTTTTTGGATGTCTTCTATTACATCCCTTCTTGTTCTTAATCAGAAAAATCTTCATTGGACTTTAAATTTATGTCCACTATTCCTATATCGGTTTTCTCTTTGTCCCATAGGACCGAAATTAGTTGCTACACTTTTAATAAACAGTTTAAGAGATAGACTTTGCGTTTCCTTTTTTTGAATCAATCACATTTGAGATATGGATTAATTACAAGATTAAAATTAAAGTTTTTTCAGGAAATGGGCACATGTTCAAATTTTCTAAATAATCTGAGCTAATATAACCCTCGCAAGGGGGAGCTGCCAACCTCGCAATGTTAAATGGGAAGGGGTACCAAGTAACTATTCATTTTAAAGGTTTTTTTTATCCTTAGAGATGTGTGTTTTTCTTAAAAAGATCAATTTGCTGTCGAGGTAGTTAGACAAATGTATATTTACTGCTTCGTACTACAAAATAAAAATTGCAACTTGCTTCAGTATTTAATGATTTCCATTTATAACCAAGAGATGGACCAATTATCTGATAAGTATACCGGGCCATAAATTAATTTATTCAGTAAATTTTATTTATAACCACCTACGACTGCAAAATAAAAAACCAACCTGTTGAACAGTTCATCAATTTTGAATATGATTTTTGAAAACGCGAGAATAGACTATTTTTGTTTTGTATTTGCTTTTTATTTTACTAGGTTACATTAATTTAAAAATAACATTAATTTCTAAAACTTTATAGAATTTTTTATTTATGAAAATACAGCTGCGATAAACAAATGCTGTTAGTAGTTTTATTACATTGCTGAATGGATGTTTGCACCTAGGCAAATAGCTGATATGAATATGGACAACCCTCCAAATATATTGAAAATCTGGTTTATTCAAAGATAATACCTTAAAATTGTATCGATAAATTTTTAGTTTCGACGAAAACTTTTTTATTTGGTAAAAATACGAAAACAAACTGAAATGTGATTTTATCTTAATCAGTTTGTTTGAGTAGTTTTGCCTGAAACAAGTTTGAGTCTGGAAAATAAAAATTTATCTGGTAAAATTTTACAGGACGAGTGGTATTTGAGTGGTATTTTTTGAACTTCGTACAAGAATCACTTTATTTAATAATTCATCGATCTTTTCACTAAATCTATTTTCACTGTTGGACTCCATTACTAATTATAAAAAGTAAAGATTCAACAATGATTCAAGATTTAAATTCAAATTGCGCCTATTTTATGTTGCCTACCTATGATCTAATTTATTAAAACATTAATAATTAAGAGACAGAAAAAAAGTGGGATAACAATATTTAATAAATACATTGTTTTTTAAAATAAAATTGACGTTTGTCAACATTCACCTAGCAACGATATTGCCTACTATGAGAAAGTGGTAATGTTATTTATTCAAACCGAATTTTTAAAATACTGATTTGTATTGAGATTGGATTGCAATAACGAACTAGTATGACATAAAAGTTTGTATGTACCAATGACATAAACAGATGTGTATACACTCGGGCGACTTACAAACCCTCGGGCCCTTGGGTTCGTAAGATATCGCCCTCATGGCATAAACATCTATTTATACCCTTGATACATAAATAACTATTAGAATATTTGGATAATATAAATGAATGTTGATTTATAGTTATTATAAACAACAAAATTTTTTGCTCAATATTGTTGAATTTTTGACAGTTCTATCATTTTATCAATACTAATAAAACGACTCGTATAAAACGGAAGGATTGGTTAACATTTAGCAGAAAACATTGAAGATTAAGCCTTTTTATTGGACGAAATCACAAAAGTGTGATATTAATAATATGGGAGTGTGTTTACAGAAAGGACTTTTTAAATTAGTTACAGCTACAGTTAGTTTTTTATATATTAGTACTAGAAATAGTACGTAAAGAAACGTACCTAACTAAATTTAACTTCCTTGTGAAGAATTTATTACGGCTCTAATTATAAGATATTATGCATGTATAAATAAGACAAAATAAGTTTTTAGATATTTAGTAAAAGAGAAGCTTTGGCAAACATTTAAAAAATTAAATAAAACAAGCCGTAAGTAAACAAATAAAGTTTTCACAGAATGTTGTAGCTTCATATTATAAATATTTCCATTAATCTGACAAACAAGCGTGAAAGGCAAAAAAGTTACCCTTTAATATATTTATGTTATTCAACATTTCATTGTTCACCTAATGGTTTTGTAATTATTGTTAAATTCACCAATTGATTTTGTGTCCATTTATGGGTTTATAAAATATTCCATTTGAACTTTTTGTTGGTACATTAATTTTTCGGTCCGACATTTATTTATTTCATTGGGTTTGAAGTTTTCCATTAACCCTGTCAAATTATAAACGTAATATAAAACACGCTTCTTAAACTTTTTGAAACGGTTTTTAAATAATTTAATTCTAATACCAGCACAAGTAAAATTATTATTAATAAACAGAAAACTTGAAGGTCGGAGTAAATGTGTAACCTAAGAAGATGTTATAAAAATGGCAAACTAAAAAGTATGACAAACAAGTTTACATAGAAAGTTCGTCCATCTTATATGTAGCCGAATTCACTAAATAGATTCAATAAAACTATAAATTTATTACAATTGATAAATAGATTAATTAACAAGAAAGAAGAGAAAACACAAAACTAATATTTTCTCAGCAACCTAAAGAAATAAGTTATAAAAGTGTTACATATTGTATATTTAATCCCATGGATAATTTAGTAATGACGCTCCTTTTTGAAAAAGATGGATTGTTTTGAACCGACAAATGAGTACTTCTTGTGACCTAACCTAACCCTAACCTAACCTAACCCTAACCTAACCTAACCCTAACCTAACCTAACCTAACCTAACCTAACCTAGCCTAGCCTAACCTAACCTAACCTAACCTAACCTAACCTAACCTAACCTAACCTAACCTAACCTAACCTAACCTAACCTAACCTAACCTAACCTAACCTAACCTAACCTAACCTAACCTAACCTAACCTAACCTAACCTAACCTAACCTAACCTAACCTAACCTAACCTAACCTAACCTAACCTAACCTAACCTAACCTAACCTAACCTAACCTAACCTAACCTAACCTAACCTAACCTAACCTAACCTAACCTAACCTAACCTAACCTAACCTAACCTAACCTAACCTAACCTAACCTAACCTAACCTAACCTAACCTAACCTAACCTAACCTAACCTTACCTAACCTAACCTAAGCTAAGCTATTTTGGCATTTGTTGTCCTATGATTTCGTATTCATTTTGTATTTTTGTATTTTTTCAATAAAACTATACTACCTACAGTCCCTTGGTTTCATTTCCCTTTTTTTTGTCACATTATGTTAACATGAGACAATAACAAAGTATCTAGCAATAGATATGTTTACTTCATGTGCAGTGCACGCTAAAAAGCATCGTCAGATTGACGTTTAAGTTACATTTTGTTTGTAGCTAGGTACCTGATATTTAGGTAGTATTAAGGCTAGACCAAGTTTGGAAGTAATAAGACATAACAATATTAAAGCCTAGATGTTATGAGCCCTAAGGGATTATCCTGGATATACTTCCTTCTAAGATCAGTATAACTGTGCAATGATATAGAAAAACCAGGAAAAAACTATATCATGCTGATCTTTACAATAACTTAATATATTTGTGTTTTACAATTATGTCTTATCTATGTATAAAATGTAAACTCAATTAAAGTAAACAGTTTAATAGTGAAGAACTTCCACGATTTATTTGTTCATTAACAACTATAAATTGTGGATCTGCTAGATGTCTTTTTATTTCAAGTTCTTCAAGGAAATCTAAATTTTGTTTTTTATAAAGAAACCAAACTATAGGACATAAAAAATATATTAAACAAGTAATGAAGGTGCTATAAACTAACAATATGTATTAGATATAAGGTGTACAGAGTGAAATTGCAAGGTGAAAGGAGACTATGGTTGTGAAATACCAGAACTGTATAAAATTTTTTGTTATTATTTGTATAGGTTATTATTATATTTTGTACTAAAATTTTTGATGTATAGGGTAGAAATGTTTTGTTAATTATGTAATTTAATTTAAATTTGTATATAAAAATGGCAGAAATTTTAAAAGTAATTTATTAAAATTATTATAGAATATTGGCTATAGAAAACAATATCCATAAATATTTGAAGCTAGGTACCTGATGTTAATTAGAAATAATATAAATTTTGAACAATTTAGCTAATTATAGCTACTATTTTGCCATCGTTTTTGTCGGCAGAAATACAGTTGACTATCAATCTAGCTACTCCTGTAGCAAAATCTTCTGCTATATATTTTGCTATCCCTTATTCTTCCACTACAGCGATTTTTTTGCCTGTTTCCAATAGTAGTTCAGTAATTTATGCAATTTGTATTATTTTGTTTTACAGGAGAAGTCAATATAGGATCTAAAGAATCGTCTGATCCTAATTATTCTCGCATGGAATATATTAAAAGACAATATGAATTTTTTACGTAAAAATGTTATTAAATTATTAATCGACATCCCCCCCACATCAAAGGTATTTTCTACTTGTAAAAGAAGCTCAAGCGTTGCGAGATCTTGTTGCATTATTAAAACAGGGTGACAGAACGTATATTTTTCTCCAGTATTAACGATAAAGCATTTCATTTTATTAGGGCAAGTCGCGAATTAAAAGAAATATTACTATGTGGAAGTTCACCTTACTAATGTTAATGAACAAATACAGCTTAAAAGTTCTCCACTATTACACTGTTTACTTTGATTGAGTTTTTATTTTTTATTCATAGATAAGATGTTAATGTACCACCATATATTAAGTTATACCAGCATGATATAGTTTTTTCCTAGAACTAAACATTACAAGCAGCGAATTCAGTGACATTTATCTTATTAGAGGAACTACAGTAAAATAACCCTTTATAATAGAGCTATCATCTAAATTTACATAAGCCAATATTCACGAAAATTGCAAAAAATTGAAAGGAAAAAACATAACAATTCCTCACGATCTCACCAGAGGCCAACAGGAGAAAAATAAACTTTTAGTAAAGTATTTAAAGGAAGTAAAAGTATTTAAATTTTGGTATTTTAAATAGAACCTTATATTTTATATTTTCGAATTCTACATGAAATTTTGGAAAAAACTTGTGCACAATATCCTATACCAAAAATGAAGTATTTCCGATATTTTTCGCTTTTATTTCAATATTTTGAAAAAATCCTAGTCCATATTAAATAACGATATCTCCATTAATATCGAAGCTAGTGACGTGAAATTGTAACCAATAAACAACAAGGGTTTGTCCGTTAACTCCATATGTCCAACTCATTGATATTTCATACAGGGTGTTTTAAACTTCGCCACCAACATTCGCGTATATATTTCTTAATCATTATGAAATTTATTGTACTAACCCTTACTACGTGAAAGTCCATCTTATTAAGAACGGTAAACAACTAAAAGGTTGAATTAAACTTTCACTATTTATTCGTAAAATAGGTTTTAAATTCAATGACGGCCGTTTCGCTATAGATTTAGCATCGTCAGATTGACATATTGAAGTTACATTTTGTTTGTTTGTAGCTAGATACCCGATTTCGATTAGGTAATATTAAGGCTAGACCAAGTATGGAAGTAATAAGACATATTAAAGCCTAGATGTTATTAGCCTTAAGGAATTATCCTGGATGTATTTCCCTCTAAGATCAGTTTAACTGTACAATCATATAGAAAAACAAGAAAAAACTTTATCATGTTAACTTAATATATTTGTGTTACAATTACGTCTTATCTATGTATAAAATGAATACTCAATGAAAGTAAAAAGATTTATTTGTTCATTAACTACTTTATATTGTTGATCTGCTAGATGTCTTTTTATTTCAAGTTCTTCGGCCATCATTGCATTTAAAACGTATTTTACGAACAAATAGTGAAAGTTTAATTCAACCTTTCAGTTGTTTACTGTTCTTCTTAATTATTAGTTGTGGGAAAAATAAAAAGTGGTACAAATTACAACGAGCGATCTTGAAGTACAAAATATAGTTGTTTTGGATAATTTTGTATTTTATTCCGGACTAGCCATTACAGAATATTGAAAGTATTGATATCGATTAAATTAATGAAATTTGGGAGTTCCAAGTTCATTTTCTAACTATGTATAACAATTTTGAATTTATGCTACTTATTTTCCTGTGTGATCAACCATTTAAAAAAACAATTTTAATTGTAAAATAAAGTTAATTTGATAATTTTTTGTTCAGGAAAATTATAGATTTATTAATCCATATCGTAGAGCCGCACAGCAAATTGATAGAGCTATATGAAATAATTTTTGGTCCACTTGTCAAAATAAAAATAAGCTGATTGCGTCTCCAATGTTAAAATAGGTCTTCATCTATTATTATATAATACCTACTCGCAAATTATTATTCCATTTAACAATAAATCACATCCCTCCAAGAACCCCAAATGGTGTCCTTCATTCGGAATTATAAATGTTGAATCATCGATTTTAATTTTGCGTGGGTTAAGCTAGATTGAACTTATTATGAGTTTCATATTGAGTTTCAATTCTATACCCATCGGTTACTTACCAATCCATTTTAATAATATCAAGTTTCTTTACAAACAGACGAGACGTTTGAAGACTTTTTGAAACAGCGAAAATTGGTTTAAATTCCAATGACCTATTTATATTTATAAAACTTTAAGTGTTTTGTAAACGTATTTAAGTTAAAAGTTTTATTATTCATAAAATATTTATATAATAAAAATAATATATATATTGAGATAGATATCTAATAGTTAAAAATTTAATAAGTAGAACTTACCTTATAATTTACAATAAAAGGATATATTAATAAGTTTAATAGAATCAGCATTTACTTTTTCTTTTGTACATCTAAAGTTTCCAAGTTCATAATTTTCACAAGACATACATTTAATATAAACAAAGAATGTAATGGGCATTTTATATTGAATAGAATCCATATTTTGCTATTTTATAACAATTAAATATTTCCAATCCATAATGAGTACACTTTTACATAACAATTTTTTTTTGTCCTAGTTCTCTTTTAAAATTCCAAGTTTAATCTGAAACAATAAAAAGAAAATAAAAATCAAAAGTATTAATGGTTTTCACATGTTTAAGAAATCAACATGTAATTTTAGTTAGTAAAGTATTTAAATTAATATTATAAAAAGGAAGTACTTACAAAATTATAAAAAGACAAATTATAGTCTTCGATATTGTACAAACAAATATACCAATAGATCATGAGTACCTAAAAAAGACACAAGAACAATTAAAAACATGTAGCAGGTGTGGTGAAATATAGTAAACTAATTCTCATATCAATAGTGTTGGTCTTAATCACATAATTTTTTTTAATAGAACACTTAAAGAGTGCACAGTAAAAAAAAACTATTGAAAAACTTAGTTTATAAACATTAACAAAGGACATTTTATGTACCAAAATGTATGTAGGATAAGTGAGTAAGGTGTTTATATAAATTTTAAAATGTTAATCTATGTTAACACAGAGACTCTTATCTTATATAATGTGTAAGAGATACAAATAACAAAATCTTTTAAAAGTTTAAATTTTAGTTGTTAGGGTTTAAAAATAGTAATTTTTAGTTAAGATAGGATTAGTTTAATTGATTTATAGTAATTTTAAGTACAATTGATAGTTTTATTTCAAATTTTAAAGTCTAGAAAATATGACAGCTCCAGCAAACTGCCTATTTTTTAATAATAAATTTACAAGGAAAAAGTCTATTTAAAATTAAAGAAATAAATTTTTTTGGTAAATATAAGGATCAGATCTCACTATAAGTTAGCAAAGATACTATTAGTTTTGTAATTTCATTACCTTCATATTCAAGAATTTTGGTTAGAATTTTGCATTTAAACAATGGAATTTCGTTTTTTGATGTCATACTTGTCATTTTTCCTGGAAGCCTATAAAAAGGCCGGAAAATCGATGATTCACTCTCTTTTGATTTTGGTAGCAGAGCAATTAACATCGTATGTATTAATTGATTACTAACTAGAAGAAAATTTTTTGCATTAATTAAAAGCTGTTTATGTTAAAGTAATACATGTAATATTAAAAATACATGCAGTAAAATAATCAACCATTATTAAATTACTTACCAAAGTAATAAATTTGTCAAATCAGAGACTGATTCCAAAAGAATTTGAAAGATTAGATTTGAGCATTCTTTCTGCAACTGGTCCTTAGCCGCCATATTGTGGTTTTACTGTTCCGAAGGCAGACGAGGAGAAGCCGATCCGAATTTTTCGTGCCATTCCATTTAGACAGTAGCAATTTTTAGAGAACGAACTTTATAATAAAAGGTACGTGTCATAGTTAAGATTTAGTATTTGTGTATTTGTTATTTTGTGACTGTAAATTAATTTTATTTGTATGTATCATCTCCATTCTTTTCATATAAGGCTATTCATTTATTTATTTGTACTAAACATATGAAAACCAATTAACAGTTTTTTGTAAAATTTCTTTGAAATACTTGACATTAAATTTATTGTGTGTTAATTATTAAATAATATTTTAATTTGAATCCTACCCTGATAAGAGTCAGATTTTAAATTTAAATTTCAAAACAAATAGTCTGAGCTAGTTAAAATTTTGATAAGACGCCCAACAATAGAATTACAGAAGAACAAGTAAAATTTATATAAAATTAAATAATATTCAATCATTAAAATAAATCAAAACATTTGACAAAACCAATAAAACAAAACAAAATTATAAAATTATAATCATTAAAAATTAAATCATTATAAATTGACAATACCAACGTGGGATATTAACAAACAAAACTATAATAAATCAAACATAAAAATTAAAGTAAAATTTAAATCATTGTAATATATATATAAAGAATCTCTTAGAATAGGAAGCAGAGATAATGCAGTAATGAACAATGATTCGCAGATAATATTAAATGTACATTGTAAATAAAGATATTTTACAATGAAAAATATTTGACCTTCAAAATTACATAAAATTATTGAGGTCTATATAAATAAACTTCAAAACAAATTAATTGATAGCTGCAGATCGCATCTAAGGACACTATTTCTAATACTTCCCCTCGATCAAATCGAGTCCCATGGTTTCAATACAATTGACGTGTTTCGGCAAACCTTTAGTTAGTACATCCGCAATCATTTTATTAGTTGAGATAAAAAAATTTTATTTTGGTAACTAAAACGTTATGGGATTCATTAATACATAGAGATGAAATAATATAAGTATACAAGAAGCTGCGTACAGTCCTGCATACTTTAAGGGACCCATTTAACGAGCACCGGTCTGGAAATATAATTCCGCAAACAGATTTACCCTAATATTTCAATTTCCTAGAGATTCAGAATATACACTCACAAAATTTATTTACTTTTATGAGCACCATTTTATGATTTAAAGTTGTAGTTTATGTACTTTATTTTTTAAACCTTATAACAGCAAATATCTACCATACATCCCAATAAACACAGTATTCCTTCACTAATTATCACTATGATAAAAGTATTAAGAGTTTAGTATAATAGGTAACCAATAAAATTATAGCAACAGATTTAAAAAAAAAAACATTTGTTTTCTAAAACTAATTAAGAAGTAAAATATAGTTAAAATGTTCAATATTGAAATTGGCATTTTAAAGGGTGGCTGTATCTTCCATAATAAAATATTTACAAAGAAATACAGAGAGATACAAAAGTTTAAGAATAGACGTTTGATTCCAGTGGCGGTCCATATTTTGTCAAATTATAGCCCTAAAAAAAGTTGGGGGGTAAAGGGGGTGTTGATCCCCTCTGAAAATCCATAATAAATAAAAATAATTGAATGCAATTGTTTCCAATTTATTGGGTATTCTCTACTAGTATTTCCTATAAATTTTCATACATTAATGTTAAACCGTTTTAGAGTAATTTAAAAAAAAATATTAAAATTTTTAACTTTAGCACCCTGTAAGTTTTTTTGTGTGCACTATTGTATAAAGGTAAGTGCAACATATTTTTGACCCCAGAATTTATTTATAAAATGAATTGGATAGCCATTAGATGTAGCTATTTGTTTTATGATATCAATTTTTTTATCAAAATTAATTTTGTCAATTGGTTCATTAATTGTCCATTGTCCATTAATTGAAAATGCCCTATGTATCATAGAATTATAAGCTGCTAATTTATGTATTATAGGATGATTCGAAATAGATGGTATGGTTACATCCGTTTGTGTTGATTTTCCGTATATTGAATAATTAAGTAAGTTATAAATTCTTTCAAGTTTTAAATATAGAAAATTAATTAAAATATTTTCTTTAACTTAAAGTAAAATTAATTATAGGATGCAAGGTATTTATACAATTAAAACATATATCTAACTGTGGTTTGCTACCTACAAATCCTGTTAACACATCATCAACATATCTATTCCAAAATATAATATTGTTTTTATAACTAGAATTAAAGATTATGTTTTCTAAATTATCCATAAAAATATTTGGTAAAATTGAAGAAAGAGGACTTTCCATTGGAAGACCCTCATTTTGAATTTATACTTTGTTATCAAAAGTAAAATAATTTTGACTAAGGTATACATCAAATGGGTCAATATCTGGATGGATATTTCTTTCATCTAATAACTATTTAACTAGAACTATACATTCTGTGGGAGGTATTTTAAGGAACATATTAGTTACATCAAACGACACCGATTTAGTATGATTTTGTAATTTACATTTATTTTATTTCTTTATCAAATATAATGAATTTTGTACTGAATATTTGGAGGTATGTAATTTAATAGTTGCATATAATGATGGACATTGAGCAATTTTATTTACTAGGTATTTTCTATCAGTCATTTAATAGATAATTTGAATCATTTACATGTTGTCTTATTTGGTTAGAAAATTTTTGAGTGGGATCTTTCTTAAAAATTTTAACATTACTTAACCCTATGAAATCACGGTAAATTTATAATCTTCTTTTTTAAAATTGCAGTTCGGTTACCCACAGCCCAAGCATTACAAGTTGCGTTAAAATGAAGAGTTTTTTATTATTCTTACTATTATTATATTATATTTTTTATTTTTTTATTTCATTTAACAGAAAAAATTATTTTTAAATTATATGTCTTAGAAATTGTAATCATATGAATTTTTGGGGTAATAACCTGTCTATCTACATCAATACATTGTTGGTGATTTTTATTGAAATCAAATAAATTTATTTAAATTTTTATTTAAAACATGCATTGCCAACGAAAATTCATGCATACCAAATATCGGCCTTCGAGCTTAACTAGAAGTGGTTTACTAAATCGATATTAAGAACACACAGACAACCCCATGTAAAATGTAAAAAGAAATTTCAGAAACGACAAACTTTCTTTTTTTGCACTAACATGCCCAAAGTATTATTATGGTTTTAAAAATATGTTAATAACAAAATAAAGTAAGTGCCATTACTAAAATTGTCCTCAAAGTAATAAATAGATGAAAGGTATACTATATTTAATATAGAGTAATATCAATTTATCAATGTGGAGATATTGTAAAAAACGAATTAAAGAAAAAATATTAATCAATTATTGAGGGTTTTTGGGTTATTTTAGTAAACATTTATTGTACCAACTCTTAGTTTGTGTAAGTGAGTCAGGAAACAGAAAGAGTTAACCTAGCTTACAACAAAATTTATTGTTCTGTAACCCCTTCTTTATGAAAGTCCATTTCATTCCACGATTTTATTAGAAATCTATACAAAAAACTCTAATGGATCGGCTACACAGTACGTTTTGCCTGAGAGCCTGCCTGCAGAGACTCTTTTGCGCAGGTAAGAGCGTGCATATAGATGGCAAGATGATATCGTGCGTAGGCTTCAAAGCACGGCCTGTGCTCTGGTCGAGTTGCTGAAGATTTTTCCTGTAGTTATAGATCCTACGGTTTTACTTGCAACGTGTGGCCGGTCATTCAATCCGTTCTTTAGTCCAGCAAAAGTTTTCTAGCCAAATAGACGAAATGAGAGATATAAGAAGCCTTTCAAAACAATTTTTAAGTGAATTTATAGATTTATAGTGTATCAAAATACACTATTAATAGTGACTACAAATTCTAGTTGACAATGTCAAACTTTAATAAACAGTAGAGTTTTTTGTTGTTTGGATTTTTGAAGTAGAATGAATGCTACAGTTAAAAAGATTAAAGAGTTTGAACTGTTGTACAACCCATTTTATTACAGGCAAATAAGGTGAAAGTAAAAAAATAAGTAAAATTTTTGCTATTAAAAGAAAAATTGTTTATCTCATAAACTAACCACTTTAACCTACAAGTATTATACATTTTTGAAATCAGCTCAAAGAGAAGTATCCAAATTTTTCAGTAAGTTTAAATAAACCATAATGTTTGCCCCTTCCAACAAAAATTGACGTGATTATGGATTTTTCCTAAATACCAGTATTACAAAAGTTATTAAAGGTGGATACTTTTATCTGAAAAGCACTGTATATATATAAAATCAAGACTCAATCAAAGCAAACAGTTTAATAGAGGAGAACATTTAACATTTATTTGCTAATCTGCTAGATGTGTTTTTATTTTAAGTCTTCAATTTTCAACAGGTTGAAATATTCAACAACGGAAAAAAAATGGCCCAGTGTTTATTTAACAGTTATTTGTTTATTTTTCTCAATAAGAGGGACTTCCATAAAGTCAAAGTTAATACAATAAATTGAATCTAAGGTTTTGTCAATAATACCTTACGGTTTTTATTTCAGTAACAGAATAAGAAATATTCATACTTCCACTAACTGACTTTCACTCTTAATTATTTTCGATTCATTAAATTCTATTCACATAACTTATTCTATTTCGAATTACCCAAGACCGATTCAAAAGCTTTTCAAGAAAGTGTGTAGGTCAAAAGAATAGGATTTTTTAAACAAAAGCCGTTCGCCATCCTCTCATAATATAATAATCTAGACAACTCAAAGCTTTGATGTTAAAGCCAATAAAAACATTTAAATGGATATACCAGCGAATAGACGCTTTAGAAAGATATCTTCCTTTGTTATTTGAATAGCTTAAATTTAAATTAATACAACAGAAAAAATTAATTCGAGTTATTTATTTAAGTTTAATATGCATAAAAATAAACGTCTGCACAGTACGATAATTTAAGGGTGTACAATGGACGAAAACGTACAGGGAAAAATGAGTGTAAACTAAAAAAAAAAAAAATTAAATAAAAATATATAGAAGTCACTGATAGGCTTAACCTGTAAATAAAAATATATAAAAAATGAAGTAAATCATCCATTGCTAAAATGTGACTAAGATATAGAAATCAAATGTCCAAGTCAATGTCACAAAGTTTTATTAAGTGTACGTAATAAGTAAAGTTGTTAACAGCTACTAGTTTCGGCTTTTTGAGAAGCCATCATCAGGCTAAAATACAAACAAGTTTTACAATATAAGAAAATAAATTATAATAATAAGGTTCATAGCTGAATTGTATATATGATACAATTGTATATCCAGGCAGCTTACAATTTACGGGTTAAGCTTGTGGGTAAGAGAAATGTTATAACAATATGACAATGAAAAGAAAAATTAAAATTAGTCACTAGTTAAGATAATATGTAGTAATGTCTTATGTAAATAAAAGAATTTAAGTCAAATGAACTAACACAGTTCAATGATTGAAAATTAAAGAGTTAGGAGGTAAAAAATTATTT
Source organism: Ophraella communa (assembly GCA_035357415.1). Taxonomy (NCBI): domain Eukaryota; kingdom Metazoa; phylum Arthropoda; class Insecta; order Coleoptera; family Chrysomelidae; genus Ophraella; species Ophraella communa. Next base: position 28,528,996 of record CM068992.1, on the reverse strand, counting down.
GTCAGAGAGACGTCATGATAAAAGGAGTTATAAACTAAATAAATTGAAAACTCATAGACCCAAAGGGCTGAGCCTAGAGAGTAAAAAACCGGGAGAAAAGGAGTTTGAAAATCTTTAAGAGAATACACATCAGTTGAAAAGGCTCCAAGAGTAGGAGGCTGATAATCTTCTGATAAATTAACATCAAAAGAAGAGAAATCACCAAAGTGGTGATGTTTGACTGTGAGTAACAGTACAAACATAATGTACGTAATTGAAATATACATTTTTAGTGAAGAAAAAGTCGATAACAGAAATCACAATCACTAAAACATTTCTCTTACCCACAAGCTTAACCCGTAAAATGTAAGCTGTCTGGATATACAATTGTATCATATATACAATTCAGGTATGAACCTTATTATTATTTCTTTTCTTACATTGTAAAACTTGTATGTATTTTAGCCTGATGATGGCTTCTCAAAAAGCCGAAACTAGTAGCTGTTAACAACTTTACTTATAACTTACACTTAATTAAACTTTGTGACATTAACTTGGACATTTGATTTCTATTTTCAAAAATATATAAGAATAATAGAAACTACCACAACAATTATTTTTTTTAAATCCACTAGAAAAATTAAGCGTATTTCATAAATATTACTAATACATGTAACCATAATTGGTCCCAAAAAGGCAGGAAGCCGATTTGTGACCATATTCCTCCAAAAAGGCAGGGCGCCAATTTGTAGCAATATATGTCCCAAAAAGGCAGGAAGCCAATTTGTAACACTAATTACTCCCTCGAGAGCTGTCCCGGCTTATGAGACCTTTTAACTCAGGAGTGGGTACGCTCCAGCTTAGCGACACTCTGTATATAGGATATGATTGATGGGTGAGGGCGCCACTGCTTTAAATTCGACAAAATTTAATAACTAGGTGTAAAGCAGAACACCTTATTTAATTTAAAGTTTAACTAGAAAGAAAAAATAAATATTAAAAATATTTTGACTACTTTAACACAGCAATAAAAAACTAAAATACTGATACCGATGGGCAACCACACACAGCAAATCTGTGGGTTTAAAACAAACACTCAAGTAAGAAATTCAAATTTATTTTGCCACAAAAGGTTAGGTACTTAGCTTAGGGTTTCGGATTTCTCCCACAGCGGTATGTGTACGAATTCGGTTGGTTACAGATGTTGGCGACTTCTATAGGAAGGCAGACCTGGGGGACTTCTCCGGAGAGTTAGAACTTCAGGTGTAGTCAGCTGGATCGGTACTTTATCGGTAACTTGGAGCTAATAGTTTGCGATAGTTTCAACGGTAACTTGGAACTAATAATTTGCGGTATTTTCAACGGTAACTTGGGATTATTTTTGAGGTAATCTGGAGTTACATTTGACGGTAACTTGGGATTAATAATTTGCGATATTTTTGAGGTAATCTTGAGTTACATTTGACGGTAACTTGGGGCCGTATAAATCTGTGAGAGAATAGTGTATCAGGAAAAGGAGTATCAAGAAATTATGGAATATGAAAATTGTTGGAGAACGGACGGCAATTGAATTTGATTTCTTACTATCATTTTATTTGCCGGGCACTCAACAATGTTCATATTTTTATTATTTAACAAATGGTATGAAATAAAATAAAATATGTGTGATAATGGTTAACTAAAAAATTTAGGAATGATTAATAGTGAGTCGTTACTAATCAAAACTTGGTTCAATTTATTATAATCTATGTTCTGAAACGTGTGTTCTTAGTTTCTAATTAAAAAGTCTTATATGTCAAAAGTTACGTTATTGATTGTTAATTTGTTTGAAAGTATTAAATACTATCGATCACTGAATATATTGAAAATACATGCATTTCGGCATGCCAGCACGTGGCTGAATAGCAAAAAGGTTAAATTAATGAAAAGTATTATAAAATATATATATTAAACGTTAAGTTATTAATTATTAGTTCATTTAAAAATATTAAACAATGTCGATTATTGATTGTATTAAAAATACATGCATATTAACATGAATTGCCACGTGGCTAAATAAAAAAGATTCAATTATGGCTTTGGTTATCTATAAAAATATCTAGAAATTATTATTTTGAAATGCTATTAATATCTGTGTTCAACTGAGTAATAAAGATAAATTGATAAATGAATTAAAATGTCTAATAATAAAAATTTTGTACTTACAACGGCTAAGGTAAGAATTCGTTAATACGCAAAATGATGTTCATTCTTTGAAGGCAGAATGCTAAAGGGAATAGTTCTCTCTGCGTTACAATTATATTAACGGTTCATTTTCGTTAGGGGAGGAATTCGAGCTTTCTGATTGGTTAGTTTTTAACGGGTTCTCAACGTTCAAAAACGGTTGTGTCTATTGGTCGTCCGAAAGGTATTTTTTTAATGGTTTGAAGTCGTGGAATAGTGAAAAATGTTTATCATTTATGATTAAGTGCAGGATTTAATTATACGTGTGATTAAATTAATTTTACGCTCGGAACATGTCAATGAACATGTTACATACAGTTTTTAAAATAATTAATATCAGCTCTAATTTTATTTAAACCCAAAATAGTTTTAGCACAAAATTTTTGAATATAAAAAAACTATTTACATTAAAAAAAATCCGCCATAGACAAACTTAAATGTCTAAAATGAAATGCTGACTACATAGGCCAAATAATGAGAAATTTAGAGATAAGATACAATGTACAAAAAAGTCGATGATGATGCTTATGTTAGACCAGTTCACTCTCTTATATTTCCAAGCAATGAGAGTTGTCTTCTGACCGATCCTCTTCTATTCTTAACTTTGCTCTCGACTATAACTTGTTCCTTTCGCCTATGTAAATGCGTCCAAAAAATTTGTTTGTCTATTGACAATTTCAAGAATTTCTTTGTCTATATTCATTATTTTTAGAATGGTTATATTGGTGAAGTGCACCGTCTACGATATTCTAAGTATTAACCACATTTCAAAGGCTTCCAAGAGTTGCCTATAGAAGATTCCCAGCGTCGAGGCTCTTCTCTCAAATAAAATGACTGAGTAGAAGTAAGCTTTCGCAAATCTGTATCTGATATTTAAAGATTGGACCGAGCTTGTCAGTAAGCTCTTTATTCTGAGGAATACATTACTTGCATTTTCTATGCGATAGGGCATCTCTGTTCAAATCCTATGTTATCCAGCATTTTAAATATTTAAATTGGTCGATCTGTTCACATATTTACATTTAAAAATAACCACCGTTGACGACGTTTTGTTTGTATTTATACTAACACCAAATGCATCTCTTTATTTTGTAATCGCACTGGTAAGTAAAATGTTGAATCTGGAACCGTTAGCGAAACTGATACCTAAACCGGATGGAAAACCAGATGGAAAAAAAATATCAACAAACAAAAGAACCACTTACATTTTAAAATTGGAAAAATAAAGCAGCCAACAAAAAATAATGAAAAATACTAGTAGTACCATTTTCTGTTCTTTCTTACTAATTATAATTTATTCTTTAAATGCAATGGATAGTCATTTATAGCTAAATCTATTTGTTTTATGACCTCAATATCTATACCAAAGTTATTTTGGTCCATTGGAATTAAAAATGCTCTACGTATCATAGAATTATAAGCTGCTAATTTATGTGTTATAGGTTGATTTGAATTAGGGTAAGTCCGGGGGAGATGGCCATAGTTTTTTGATACTGTAAAAAAATGGTGATTATAATGCTTTTTTCAATGTTTTTATTGATAAAACGAAAACTTAACATTACATTTGTCAATAAATTCAACTAAAACTGAAAAATAATGTTGCAAACAAACAGAGCGTAAATTCTCTAAAAACATTACTATGGCCATCTCTCCCGGAGTTGTCCGGGAGAGATAGCCATGGGGTTAAGTAAAATGGTTACATGAAATTACTGCTTTTTTTTGCCTTTAATCTTTCCGCATTTTTGGCAAAAGTCGCCATAAGAGGTACAAGTTTCATGCAACCACTTCAAACAATTTACACATTTAATCCAGTCTACTTTCAGTTTTGTTAGGTTGTAGTCTTCGCCACATCCAATGCACAAGTTTTCTGTAAAATCTTCATCACCACTTGCTTCACTTTCTAAAACAATACTTTCATCATCTTCACTGCTTGCTGAAAATTTTCGTTTTTTAGCTTTCTTTTGGGTAGTGTTTCCTCTTATCATTTTAAGTTGCTTTTTGACCTCATTTCCTTTCAACTTTTTTTTCTTTTTCCCTTCGAACTGCTAAGTGCTCCGGTGATGTTAGAATTGATGCCACTTGCTTGGCTCGTTTCCTAACTACAACGGCTTTCTCCAAAACAACAGGGGACAAATCGACCAATATCTTGGAAGGGGTGATAGTTTCGGTATTGTCTTTGGAACACGATGGCAATGGTTGTACTTCAGAGTCATCAGTACCATTTGCTCTAGTTGGTCGTTGCTTTTGCTCAATTTGAGTTGGAGAAATATTTTCGAACATGGTTTCTTCGTTAGAGAAGGCGTAATCTGGAATTATTTCGCGATTAAAAGGCATGATCCCCGTTGCTTTAAATCCTGACGAGCCATTTTGAGTTGTAGCGGCCTTGCCCCAGGCTGGAGTGAGAAGTTCACCAAATTGATATCGAGTAATTCGTCGTCCGACATGATTCTTAAGCCACAAGCGACACGTTTCGTAAAAATGGCTTTTTAAGGATTTGAAAAAGCTGCGGTCTAATGGCTGCAAATAGTGTGTGGTATGGATCGGCAAGCATAAAAGAATTACTTGATGTGTTTCGGCAAATTCAAGCATCTCTACAGAATTCACATGTGAAGCGTGACCGTCCAGAATTAATAAAACCACACCTAACGGTTTTCTTGGTATAAAATGATCACGCAACCATTGAAAAAAGTGCAGCATTAATATAGGCAGACTTTTCTGACATGTATAAGACTGATCCGGGGGTAAATTGTCCTCCCATTCCTTTTTTTTATTTTTCCCTTTCATTATTACTGCAGGAGGTGTAAAGTTACCTTCCGCATTGCAGCAAACAACCAAGCTAATCGTTTCTCCTTTTTCTGTGGAAGTTACAGTTGAGACCACTTTTGAACCTTTTTGTGCGAGTACTTCTCCTGGCCTGTTGTTCAATTGAAGGCCTGTTTCATCGATATTAAAAATGTTGGCAGGCTTATCAAATAGAGAATGTTCGGTCATAATTTGTTCTAGTAGGTCAAAATACTCTCCGACTTCTTTTTTGTTCATTGCGGATGTTCTAGCTAGCGAAACACCTTCTGATTTGCGAACGGTAATGCGAGGGTTTCGGCTTAAAAACAAACAAAGCCAATCATAACCAGCTTTTTGGGTTTCTTTGTTGAACCTGTGTTTAATATTTAATTGTTCAGCAAATTGAAAAGCAATAGTTCTTAAATCATCTCGAGTCAACGGAAAACCTTTGCTTTGCATGTTCAAAATATGTCGAGAAAGGCGATCTTCGTTTTCTCTCCCAAAGACACTGCTGGGTCCCATAGATCCCTTTTCCGTGTTTCCGGATTTTATTCTACGTTCTAAAGTTTTACGTGGTATGTTAAACATTACAGACGCTCGTCGAACAGACATATTATCATTCTTCACACTATTTACAGCATTTATCAAATTTTCTTGCGACCAATTGCCACGCATATTTACAGCTTTTCTTTGGTATTTGTTCGGCATCTGCAAAAAAATACCTTTCATAACACAATTGCAAGAAATAACAATCTGTAGCAGCATAATAAACTCATAATGCATATGGCCATCACTCCCTGAAAAAAGTTGGCCATCTCTCCCAAAAGTCCGGTAGAGATGGCCCACCCAACAATTCAATCCACATGTTGCATTAGAACCGTATTTTGAGGTTATAACGTCACGTTTTACATCGCAATATAAAAATTAGCTGTTTAAACGACGGAAAAATGACCAAAATCGCTAAAAATACACATTATATGTACTTACGGTTAAATATTTTGAGCAGCAATAACAAAGAAACGCATTTATTTTCTTTAAAATTCACTTGAGACACCGGCAATTCGCACAAACGAATGGCATTGACCTAACGCAGGCGTCGACTGCTCTGCGAGCTCTGCGTATCGGTTTAACATGAAATGAGGCGATATGGCCATCTCTACCCTATGGCCATCTCCCCCGGACTTACCCTATATGATATGTTTACATCTGTTTGTGTTGGTTTTCTCTGTTGAAATTTTGTTAAAAAGTATTATTTTTTAATATACTGAGACAGTTAATAAAATTAAAAAGGTTCTAATAAATAGAATATCAACTGAAGTTGTAACATACTATCTCAATCCAATAACTGTTACTATATATTTTGAGTATACGGTCACTATATTGTACCGGTTAACATAAAATGACTATTCTAGTACCTAGCAATTTGTAAAAACAGTGAAATAATTACAATTGGAGATAGTGAACATAAATAAATTTTAATACAAAAGCAATTCATTTTTACCATAATATTAAAGATGATATATGATTTTAGTGATATATAAGTATATCACTGGTAATACTTTTCCATTGTAATGTAAATGATGTCTAGGTCAATAAACATGTAGTACCTAGCCATATATTTTATGTTTTAATTTAAAATTTAAATAGTTCATACACGTAATAAAATAAGCTTGATTTATGCATTTGTAAGTAAACTATAACCTAGAAATAATTTTTATTGGGTATACATATAAAACCATATCAAATACAGTTACAGTACTTGGATTGACTTCCACATGGTAAGGGCTTATACAATAAATTTAGATTAGTTTATATTTGGAATAATTAATATATATTTAGCAATTTTGATTAGATACCACGTGGCCCACTTTTAGTAATGACGTTACTTCTTAATGAATAAAAACAATGGTCTACCACATAAATGCTTCACATTTATTCATACATTTTTACAAAGAAAACAATACAAAAGCACAAATAAGACAAAGAAGATAAAAATCCTTTATTTATATGGTCTAGAACACTTTATCTCGGTTTTGTTTTTTTTTAACCAACCAACTAAAATTTTTTCTTTTACAAAAATGGCTTCAATCGCTCCTCTAAATTTAATATTATTGTAAGCTTTGGAGAAAATAAAACTCAATAATTTAATAAAATTCTTTACGAAGGCTTGTATGTTGAGTTTTGTCAGAAATCTCAACAAATTTCTTTTAAAATAAATTGATCTGAAAGCTAACATTTTAAGTGTGTCTTTATTTTGGAACTTTTTTCTAAAATTTTAAAAGTCTTTAATGGTAAATATACACTTTTCACTTCTTATTCGTGTATACCCAAATTTTATACTTCGTCAAACTTCTCAATTTAGATTTGGGTTATTGACGTAAAATCATTTTTCTTTGCTCTCTTTTAAGATTATGATTATAATTTAGTATATTTTTAGTTAACTATTCTTGATTTTAAACTTATCGTTCTATTTTATTCAACAAAGTTTTCTTTTACATAAACCTCTGACAAAGTTCGATATATCCATTATCTTAAGAGATAGGTACACAAAAATTTATTATAGCTTCGCATCATAAAATTATTTGAAGGTAAACAGGGTGTGCCATTACGTGGTGGTAGCGCAAAGTTATATTGAGTTTTACTAGCTCATATTAAGTATTTTTGGAAACAGAGCCACTTTTAGGTGAAAAACATGTTGTACTCAATATTTTTTATCATTTTAAGTGAAATAAAAAGAAATATTCTTTTACTTGTAAAACATTTTTAGTATGTTGTTTTTCAATTCTTACTGAAAAATTAGGTAAAATTTGGATACTCCTGAAATTTTAATAGCTTCTGCTAGTTCTTGATACATTATGTCTGGGGAAACCGCTTGGCACCAGTTGCTGGTTCCATGCAACTGGTAGTGTCGGGCGCTCGACTAAACGCCTAACCTTCTTATTGTTACACGCCATGGAACTGCCGGGAAGCATAACATCATGGCTGTTTTTTTTTTCCACTGTCCCTCCTCTGCTGGTAGTTGTTCTAGTCGTACGAGTTATAACTTCAATTTCATTATTTTTCACCTGATCTTTAAGTATTTCATCTACCTCGTATATATATTTTTCAATTACTATTCTAGCAATACCCCTATCCCCTCTTTGCACGTCAAGTAATTTTTCAAGATCCCCTAAATTATTTTCCTGTTTCAACATCATTCTGATGCATTCATCATCCTTAAGGTTCTCGGTGTCCATGTAACATAGGATTCCTATTTCGAAAATTGGAGAGATAGGACTTCCCAATGGAAGACCTTCATCTAGGCTTTAATATTGTTATGTCTTATTAGTTCCATACTTGGTCTAGCCTTAATACTACCCAATCAACATCAGGTACCTAGCTACAAACAAACAAAATGTAACTTCAATATGTCAATCTGACGATGCTAATTCTATAGTGAAACGGCCGTCCTTGCATTTAACGTATTTGCGAATAAATAGTGAAAGTTTAATTTAACCATTTAGTTGTTTATTGTTCTTCTTAAGGGATTGTTTACATTTTCTGAATAGCTTATAAGTAAAAGAACTTGGGCTTTTTAAGCTGCCCGGCGCATGTAAGAATATAGATGTTTGTCCTTCGAGTGCTTCTACGGAGACATTCCTGGTCGCTAACATCTATAGCGTATATTTCCACCTAAAAGATGGTAGCCTGCCTAAAAATTGTATTTTTTATCTCAAATTTTGTAATCAATATATTATATGTAGTCTCAGAGTAATCATATTTTTAATATGATACCTTCGGTTTTCTATATAAATTGTGGTTGTCAAATATTTTCAGTGTTTTTCTACTGACTTAATTTTTAAAATTTTTCGAACGGAATCTAAATGTACAAATTAAATTTCTAAGCAGTATTTACAATCATTTGTAATCATGGCACGTATTGTATCGGTTTCCGTTAGTGGTTTATAACTTCCAACAGTTCTATTTTCAATGTCGTTAGCATTACGTTATTCTGGATAAACTTAAATCCTTAAAGTACAGAAAAGTTTCCATTTCCATTTATATCTTCAAATTTATGCTAGTTTATGTTTTCATTTTCACAGTATTTTTTTTACTTTTTCATATTCAAGGAGTAGAAACATACCTCCTGGTTTTATATTATCTACTCTTTTACTACCAACCTTCATTTAGAAAACAATACGTGGATACATATTTTTTAAGCTACGGTCAATTTAACTTAATAATGTTTTTTAAAAGTTCCAACAGCGACGGAATGATAAATTATTTTTTCGCATACCTATTATTCTCATTCCGACTGAAACACTCAACGAGTAAACATATATTCCGTTGTTATATTGTTGTTAGGTGTAATTAAAGTAACATTAGTTAATGTGTTTTATTTTTAAAGTTTCTATTCGGTACAGCTTTCGCAAAAAAAATTCAGACATCAACATTATTTTCCAGCAGACCCCAGGCTTGTCATCAAGGTAATCGGTGAAATCGTTATCCCAATAGGAATCTCATTTGCCTCTGATATCTCCAACCATCCGATATAAATCTACCTTTCTTCTGTATCTATTTTTAATAATCTAATTAAAAACCATTCCTCCATAATAATCAAATACCAAATTCGTAGACCTATTTCACTTGCAAAAAGGGTACCTATCTTCACTGTATGCCTTTCCATACACTTATTGAACAGGTACAGAAAAACTTGATCTGCAGCTTATCTCTCTTGAATGTTTTCTTTGTAAACAAAAAAAAACAACTGATATCTTACCTAATTCTAAAGACTCATCTTGCAACCTTCCTTTTTTGTCTCCTCTTACCACAAACCGTACCTACCACCACCTTTGTTCAAAAAAGTACCGTTCACATCCCTCTTTTTCATTAGAGGAATCTCATAATATGGAAACATATATAAGTACCGAACAGCCTTAAATTGTAACCAACTTTCCATCCAGTTCTGGCATTAAAAAAACTCAATCCACCGAAGAATAAGCCCCATTTCTCATTGTCATTAATACAACTTTTTGCATTAATAGAAAACTTTTTCGGTTACAATGATCCCAGTGTCCAGTAACTCAACTAACTCATTTTCTGATTCTATCGACTCGTATTCACTTTCCTTCTTTAATCTCCCTTTTTCAATATTATTCTATATTTTCTTTTTAATTTAATTGCAGGATATAGTTTTTTCCTGGATTTTCTATATCATTGCACAGGGAAATACATCCAGTATAATCCCTTTGGGGGTAATAACATCTAGGCTTTAATATTGTTATGTCTTATTACTTCCTTACTTGGTCTAGCCTTAACTACTTATCAACATCAAGTACCTAGTTACAAACAAACAAAATGTAACTTCAATATGTCAATCTGACGATGCTATTTCGATAGCGAAACGGCCTGTCATTACATTTAAAGTATTTAAAAAATAAATAGTAGAAGTTAATTTAACCTTTTAGTTGTTTATTGTTCCGCCTATTTATTTTTTAAAGAAGATATTTTTTTCTCGGTCAATTTTTTAATAATAATTTCAAATAATGGCTATTCTCCTTTAGTAAAACCAGTAAGCTGCAGTTCTGGCTTCCCTTAAATAAATGAAATTATTTTTTAAATGCTATTAAAATGATTTCAGCTTAAAAAATACACCAATAATTTTCTACTCGATAGTTTTAAATCTAATTTTAGACATTTCAACGAATCCTGTCTACAAGTTGTTTCACCTTTCATGAAAGTTGTAATGAGAAATTTGCAACTTGAACTATGCAAAACTTAGACGACGAGAGCGCCGCAACGTAGATCGGATACATCAAAAGTTATTAAACTTTAGAATGATTAAGCTTTAAATTCATTGGTGTCGAAAGTAGAATTTATTGGGTCTTTAGTAGGAAGAGATGTTTACTGTAACATCCCATTGGTTTAAATTTAAAATATTTTGTTATTCAAAATAGATAAACATGATATCGTACTCAATATATTGTAAAATCCAAACTATAAATACTAATTTGTCATAAGAAAATATGCTATAAGAAATAACACAAGTAATTAAAGAAAGAATATCAAAGAATATCTTCTGTATTTAACTTGAACTCAACAACCTTAGTGAAATATACATTAGTTCAAATGAGATACAATCAATTATTTAAAAGTTATTGTTTTATTAAACAAAAATTAAAATAAAAAAGTATGTCTTCATGTCCTTCTAAAGTTAGTAATGAAATTTAATTCAATGCCCGGTGGGGACAAAGAAAGAAAACTTTCTTGGGTGATTTGGTCTACGAGTTGTTTTAAGATGTTGAATCTGGTTAGTTGGAAGACATAGCTTTAGTATACCTTCGGTCTCTGAAGAAGATAACTTGGTTATTGAAACTCGCGTTAGACAGTTAAAAAGTGGGTTGGTGTAGAGGTAGTGTAAACGGTTTCGGTGCGAATTGTTCACTAATGATAAGAATGTAGCACAGGTCCAAGTGTCTTAAAGCGGTGTCTTGTATGAATTAGGTACATTAAGGCCCAGTGCCTTAATTTTAAGAACGCATCAATAATTAAGCTAGAAAAAAAAATGTATATAATTCAGATCACAGGAAAAAATATCGAAATTCACTTAAAGAATGTTTGTTAAAATAAATTGGGCATACTTCATAAACTTTACATGTAAAAATTTCTTAATTATTCACATTAGGATCAGAAAGATTTTTGCAGTATTTTTTACAAAAATAATCATAAATTTGTCAGAACAGTTTAAAAATTTAAAAGTTAACGGGGAGGACAACTTTAACCGTGGAAAACTATTGAAGGTAAAGTGGATTCAGTAGATATAACGAAAAATTATGGAAGCCCCTTTTTCTAGGGCGTTCAATTATGTACGGGAGTATATAATTGGTCTGTGAAAAAACAAGATCAAAAGAGAAAAATTATTCAAAAAAGTAAAAAATTCCCAGGAGTTGGACAATTTTTTTATAGAGGGTTCCATGATAAAAATAACGGAAACCCTACTCTACAGAGACTCACGTAGGCTTCTTCTGCTTTAGCAGAATACATTATCGAATGTATACTTACCGTATTTGTTTCATATTTAAATATTTAAAATATTTCTTTTATAGTTAAGGAGTCTCTTTCACTGTTTATATAGTTGATTTTCTGTAACCCTGGAATTCTCGCGATATGATAATTTCTCTCGCGGCTTTCATTAATCTGCAAACTCTATGAACGCTTAGTCAAGTGTCTTGATGCCTCCCCATCTAGCCGAATATATTAAGTTCCTCTTCGATATGATTAATAATACGCAATGTTTAATACTGAACTGTATTAACTACAGTCTACTTCTACATAGTAACAACCTAAGCATTTCTCTAATGGCGCATATGATAGTGTTGTGAATATTTGTTTACGTTTAAATAAAAATATTTATCGTTCTCTGGTTAATATTATTACATTGGTCAATAAGTCTTCGATCTGACAATGAAAACACTTTTTAATAAAAATTTATTCCTCAATGAATCTTTGTTCTTAGCTTATACAATCGGTTCAACACCTCTCTAACTCTTCGACACCATTTTTGAAAAATAATTTTTTCCCATAAACCTCCTCATAGTAGCTAAATCTTTTTTTGATTCACACTGTCAAATTCCGAGTTACAGAGAAAGCAAAACTTGACTGTAAAATATTAATAAATGCTAATCACGTCAAAGAAGTACACAAAAATCGAATGTTTTCATACATCAGACACTATGTGCAGGCTTTCTCACACATATGAGTGTATGTCAAAAGACGACGCCCATGATTTCACCACTTAAATTCAAAAATTATATAATGGGTGGCTTGTAAAGATCATTCTTAGTCCTTCCAGACACTAATTTTGTAAATCGCAATAAACTTTCCTTAATAGTTACTACTACCAGCTCTAAGACTGTTGACAAGATCCATTATAGAGAATTTCTATTTGTTTAAACGCATTATGATACAGTAAAAGTTTTTGATTAAAACTTTTTGTTGAATAAACCAATAAAGAAAAAGTTAATAACATTTTTTTTGTAATATCAAAGAGCAATAAAAATTATTATTTAAAAATAATCATTAGTTTACATATTTAGTAAGAAAAATTATATATACCACAAAAATTTTTTTAATAAAAAATTTTGTTCTAAAAAAACATAATATTTATCAAAATTGATTGTACTAACCTTTACTTTTTGGAAGTCTATCTTATTAGGAATAATAAAAAACTCTGCGTTTTAACAAAACTTTCAATATTTATTTAAAAAATTGCTTTTTTAACCTTAATGACAGCCGTTTCGCTAGACTTAGCATAGTCAGATTAACATATTGAAGTTACATTTTGTTTGTTTGTAGCTAGGTATCTGATGTTTATTAGGTAGTTATAAGGCTAGACCAAGTATGGAAGTAATAAGACATAACAATATTAAAGCCTAGATGTTATGAGCCCTAAGGGATTATCCTGGATGTACTTCCCTCTAAGATCAGTATAACTGTGCAATGATATAGAAAAACCAGGAAAAAACTATATCATGCTGATCTTTACAATAACTTAATATATTTGTGTTACAATTACGTCTTATCTATGTATAAAATGAAGACTCAATCAAAGCAAACACTTTAAAAACTGGAGAACTTCCCAGATTTATTTGTTCATTAACAACTTTAAATTGTGGATCTGCTAAATGTCTTTTTATTTCAAGTTCTTCAAGGAAATCTAAATTTTGTTTTTTATTACAAGTGTGTAGTATTTGGATGTCATTGGTGAGGTTGGATGTTCAAGTAGGTGTTTTGCATAATTTGACTTATCTGGTTGTTTTAATCTATATACTCGTAAATGTTCATTAAATCTTACTTCAAAATTTCTTTGTGTTTGACCTATATATACAGCATTACACTTTGAACAATTAATTTTGTAAACACTAGATTTTTTTAATTTAGGTAATTTTGTTTTTACATTTAACAATTTTGTACCAATATTATTTTGTGTTTTAAATGATATTAATGCTGATGTTGCCGAAGTAATTGTTTTTGAAATTTTATAAAAATATTACATATTGTGGAAGTATTTCCAATACTTCCACAATATGTAATACTTCAATATGTCCATCTGACGATGCTAAGTTTAGCGAAACGGCTGTCATTAAGGTTAAAAAAGCAATTTTTTAAATAAATATTGGAAGTTTTGTTAAAACGAAGAGTTTTTTATTATTCCTAATAATATTTATCACCAATAATAACCCTTAAAACATATTATATATCTTATAATCAATCTATTTGCTTATAAAAAATTTTAAAACAAAAATAGTTAAAAAGAATTATTATGTCTACTTTAAATAATAAGTATACGAATTAACTTGAATTTTACAAAAATGTATCATTGCTCTTATTGAATTTTTAACAATTAATAGCAAGGTAAAAATTAATTTTATAAGGTTATCAACGGGGACCTTTTCTAAAGTATATAAAAAAAAAGGTTCAAGAATTGAGAAAAACTATAAAGTTTAGTTTTAAAACCAACAGGATTTTTATTTAAATTTTATTACTAAAATAATTACAGGAAAAATTATTTGTTCATAGATGTTTGTTAATTTAAGTGTTTAGAAGGTATGTGAAATTAGTTTTTCTTAATAATTACCATTAATGGGTTAATAGTATATTAAGCAACGCATTTAATATGGCTTTCTGTTATGACACAAGTTCAAGTTTAAAAAACGAATCGCGAAGAGATGAAGTTTTTAAAGAACGAGTGCCTCAACAGCCATATGAAATAAGTTGTTTATTATATTTTTTATATTTTGCCATTTTACAATTTTTTAAATTAATTTATTATTTGTATGCAAATTACAACAATTTTAATTTTAAAAAGTATGTCGGTAGCATTGTGTAATTTATAACATTCGACAGTTTTGAAATTTAAATGATAAAATATTAATGTTTTAAAATAGTTTAAAATGAATAATACATCAATAATAATATATTATATAAGTAAAAGATGATATTCATATTCACAACTACTTTCTTAAAGAACAATATAAAATTAATAAATTGCTATTAGCCACAAATGTCGTTGTCAATATTCTTGTCATTAGATACTTCACTCATATTGCCAACCATTTAAAACAAAAATTTGCGTGCGTAAAAGTTACATTACGATTGTAACGAAGTTACTAAAATTTCGTGCCTTTCCGTATATTCCATCAAATCCGCACGGTATTATTTATTAAGTTTCGACCGTTCATTTGTTTATATTTTTAAAAGTTTTTGTAACACCGATAAGACTTCGCTAATTAGTCACTTGCTGAAATGATGATACCGTATATAATTGTAAAATTTAAAATATTTTTAATGTATCTCCGTTATTAATGGACCGATTTTTATAATTCTTTTTGGTATCGACTCAGAAAATTACGAGGAAAATCATGCTGTTAATCATTTTCGCGCGAAAACCAGATTTTCAGTAAAATTATTTTTTCCGACAAGTTCCAACCGAAACAGCAGCTGTAATTGTCTGAGTCGTATGATCACGCAGCACCTGTCCCCACTTTAAGTAGGTGGAAGGGCATACCGGTAGGATTTTTGTGTTCCCCCCGCAATCCGTCCCTTACCTATCAAAAATTGTATAAATTAGACGATTTTGGCAATTTTAAGGGAGTACCAGTTACAGTGATAGTAGTGCCTAAACTAGTGAACCAGTGAGGACCCCGAGACCGACCGGAATCAAGGTAAGCACACCAAACTATCTAACTAATGTTTGCCAGAGCAACTTGTTAAGATTTTTCTCTATATGCGCCGCTTACCTGTTATCCTTTTCTTCGCTCAACACCATCATGGGTGGTATACTGGTGGTGCACCCTTCCTGAATTTCCCCTCATCATGGGAGGTACCCTGATGAGACTATCCTTTTTCCTCACTCAACACCATCATGGGTGGTATACTGGTGGTGCACCTTTCCTAAGTTTCCCCCCGTTACGTGTAGTACACTGACGGGCTCTGCCCTCTACGCGATAGCGGTCGCGAGTTGTGTTATTATTCCGTTACATTTTTTTATATAACTTGTTAAGATTTTTCTCTATATGCGCCGCTTACCTGTTATCCTCTTCCTCGCTCAACACCATCATGGGTGGCAAACTGGTGGTGCCCCTTTTCCTAAGTTCCCCTCATCATGGGTGAAACCCTGATGAGACTTTCCTTTTTCCTCACTCAACACCATCATGGGTGGTATACTGGTGGTGCACCTTTCCGAAGTTTCCCCCCGTTATGTGTAGGACACTGACGGGCTCTACCCCTCTACGCAATAGCGGTCGCGCTTTGTTGCGATTTACCGTTACATTTTTGATATTTTAATTGGATCATTTAAAAATAATTTGGTTGCTCTGGAGATCTCCGTTTTAAATGGTATACTTGTGTGTTGGCGTGCTGAAGCTTGAGTTTTACCGCTTTTACCGCTTTTTACCGTGTTTTACCGCTTTTACTGCTTTTCACCGCTTTTATAACCGTAGCTAGTTCACAGTTTTCCGCTTTCCGTAGTAGACGGCTAAATACCGTCGATTTATATCGCATTTTCATGTAAGGCATGGTAAACGTAATAATTTTGATTTTCTTTTAGCATTTGCCGAAACCGTTTAACTGCATGCCTAAACAGCCTGTACTTAGTTGATTTACTGTAAAATATATAGTTTTGTTTGTTTTCATTTATTTTCCGGTACTCCTGAAAATGTGTTGCTGGCAAGTCAGCGTTGTAATAAAAAGTAAGTACAAGATCTAGAAACCGAAAATGTATTAACCGTAACTTATTTTGAAAAATTATTTTTGTAGGTACCGAAATTATGTACATGTATAAGTCATTTCTAATGATACGATTAGAATTAGAAATTATTGATTTCTCTTATTATTTTGTTGATAGTCAAACTAGTATAATCAGCTTTTGTTTTGTTTCTGAAAATGTTTTTTTGTACCAGTAGTTAATTGCTTTTATATTGTACCAGTCTAAATCTACACAAATCCGAATGAGATATTTATTAAATATAACGATATATTAAAAGTTGTATTGTACATCGTGATATATACCGGATGTCTGGAAATTTTAATTTATTTCGCTTATTGATATATTTGATTGTTTTATATGATTACCGTATCTCTTTTGTTTAACCGAAATTGTTTCTTTGTGGAACTTGGTACACTGTCCAAAATATGTTTTGTTTTTTTTATTAATTCAAACTATATCTATTGGGTTTATTCTGACCGCTTTTTCTATTGTTAACAAATTAAATTTTGTGATACACCGCAATGGTTTGATAATATATTGTTTGATTGTTTTATATGATTCTTTGTTTAACCGAAATTGTTTCTTTGTGGAAATTGGCACTGTCCAAAATATGTTTTATTTTTTTTTATTTATTCAAACTGTATTCTGACCGCTTTTTCGATTGTTAACAAATTATATTTTGTGATAAACCGCAGTGGATGGTTAATATATTGTTTTGTTAAGTACTGTCCGAGTTTTATTTATTTCTGGGCTGAACACAATTACCCATTTTGTCTCCACTGTCTAAAGGCTACCTGTCGCATGTGGGCCCTCAACCACTTAAATCCTGAGGGTGGCGCCCGAGATGATATAAACTTTACTATATAGTTGGAGGACCGTCCCGATCAAAGTTCCGTCCGAACAAGGTAAGTTTGGATCTATCTAGGAAAGCGCCATTACACGATATACAAATGTGTTTTATAATGAATATTTTTACAAGTGAAAAATATAAAAAATTATTTTCATTGTTCAAAGATCCTCATAATATCCACGACGGTCATAGCCCGCTTTTAGCGGGCTATAACATTAGTGAAAAAATTTTTTTAAGGATCTTTATCTTAAATTTCAGATATATTTAATAATTTCAGTGATATTTGCAATAAACCAAAACCCCTTTTTAATTTTTTTATAATAATTGTTTATAACTTTTGCAAATTTTTCGATCCCTTCTTGAAAGTTTTAAAAAGTTGCGACTCGAGTCCTTAAACAGAAGTTCACTAAAATGGATTTTGTGAACCCGACTATGAAATACATACATATATTTCATGCAGCGGATAAACTAATCTTTGCCTTTTTTTCTTCTCGGACTTTATTTTCTACGTAAAGTAATAATTCTTCTTTGCGGTCTTTTCATTCACATTCGTACCTTTAGGCATCGACAGTTCGCAGTATTTTAAACTATATAAACTTTATAACGCAGTAGTGCATTCGTTAAGATATCAAAGAAAACTCATTTCGACAGCATAAAACCGTTGAATCTCACCCATAACAAGTTATCCTTTTCATAAAGGACTTTTCTTGTTGAAGTGGGGATACTATTTTTCATTTTCCATTTTACTTTTATTAAAGCTTTCTTACAGGTCAGGCTTTCGTTAGACAATGCGAGTATTCACACAAACCAGACGCGATGGTGGAAATTTTATTAGTATTAATTAGTCAGCAACACGAAAGCATATTATAGTTGAAATTTGTTAAAATTAAACTGGCAGGTTACTTTTGTTAGGTAGGTAGATAGACAGAGAAGCAGTCCAGGCAAAGATAATTGTTCCAATCCTTTGTTCCGAATAAAATTAAATAATTCAGTATTTTTAATGTTTTTATATTTTCATAATGGTGATTACTTTTTTATTAAATTGTTTTTTTTATTCCATACAAAAAATTAATAGTTATTTATGTACCAAGGACGAAAAAGTGTCGATTACAAGCCGAATGAAGCCGATGAGGCGTAATCCACGCTTTTTTCCGAGGTACATATTAAATTTTTGCGTCGACCTCACTAGTTAAAGCCATTTGAAAAATTCATAAGTATATATACCTCTATACCTATCTTTTTTAATGTTTATTTTTAATAAACCGAACAAAATTTAAGTAACTCTTCTTTAATATTAATATTAAACGTACAATTAGTACAATTATTAATATTTATTTCTGCTGTTGAAGTCGATGCAAGTGACAAATGTTTATTTTTTGTATTTAACGAAGAAATATAATTAAAAGAATTATTAAATTGATTGTACTAACCCTTACTTTTTGGAAGTCCATCTTATTAAGGATAATAAAAAACTCTTCGTTTTAACAAAACTTCCAATATTTATTTAAAAACTGCTAACGATGCTAGTTGTCTAGCGAAACGGCTGTCATTGAGTCTTTTAAAAAAGCAGTTTTTAAATAAATATTGGAAGTTTTGTTAAAACGAAGAGTTTTTTATTATCCTTAATAAAAGAATTATCTTTTTCATTACTCTCCTGTAAAATTTCACCTGTTAAAATGCTTTTTGAGACATTAGTTTGATTTGGAATAGAATCTTCAACATATCTTTCGGCTACTGTTGAAGATTTCCAGCCGCCATGTTTTTTCAATGAGAGCATTTATCAACAGTGTAGCAGACGTACGTCTTGAACAATGGCCAGTATACGTTGATTAATTGAGTAAATGTAAAAAATTTAAGACTAAGCTGGGTATTTTTGCAAATGTGTGAATACCAACGACTTGTATAGTACACTTTCCTAATCTGTAGTTAATAAAAAAGGAGTTATGCTCACAATGCTCCGGTCTTACAGCTGCATAAGATCGGAATATTTTTAAAGGACTGACGCCATCACAAAGTTCATCTGTGACTGTAAAAGTATGCCTTTTACCATTTTTGAGTCAGGAATGGTGACTGTTAACATATTACCTTGATCGACTATATTTTAAAGTGTCATTTTACGAAGCAATTCCCTACGACAAGCCCCAACAAATCCAATAATGAAACAAAGCTGTACTTTATAATAATTATATAGTACCAAAACAGTAAAATTGGTCAAAATATTTTACCATGTACATAAGATATGTCTCATCTGGAGCATCACACAGGAATCTGTTTATTTCATCCCGAGTAAATATTTGTGACTTTTTGGCTCGATATCCAACATGTTTTTTTTTAAATACTTGAAGTTTAAAAAATTTGCTAATATCCAGATTTTCTTTAATCAAAAAAGTAAATTTCAACATTGAATAAGAAGAACACAACGTCGATAATTTACAATTTTTGGCTTTAAATAAGAAGTACGCCAAAAATATATTTTCTGTAAAGCTTTTCACCTTGTGTTCTTGACACCACTTTAAAAACATTTCATGTTGTTTTTCATAAAGTACCCCTGACTTTTGAGGTAATAAACCTAAAGAAACTTCATTTGCAATTTCTAGCAATTGCGGAGGTGTATTACTAAAACTTACATCGCTATCGCTTCAAGAATGAACGTCCATTTTCTTAATTTTAAATTGCAACTAATTTGTTTCATGAGTTTCAACTGCAAAATGTCAAAATCAGATACGTAACAAAAATGGGTAACTAGGTGTCAATTTTTATTTAATCGCCTGTTATTGACGAATTGCTGCGTACAAACAGTTAAATTCTGTGACGTATTCAGTGCGGACGAAAAAGGTTTGCGTACGAAAAATGTAGATGTTCAATAATATGCCATTTTTCGTTTTAAAATTAATACGAAAAATGTTATTTTTTGTAGAGGTTGACGGAAAATGAATTTAAGTAGTCCATAATTTGTTAATGTTTAAAGCGTGATCTAAAAATGGAGACTTAATTATTTAGTATGTTTGTTTGCCTTTGCATTTCGAGCATTCCATCTTTGCAACGAATCATTTTTAATGTGTGAGCTCGTTTTTATTATTGCACCCCATTAGTTGACACTTAAGTTGGCTATCACTGTCTATTCTCGTATGTTCTATAGCCAGATTTGTTTTCTTTTTATGCCTCTGCGGCCTTCTATTTTTCTCTTTATTATAAGCTTTAAGATCCGGTAACGATTTCCTAAAGAATATAGCCAATGTATACCAGTTTTCGGAAGTTAACTGATGTCAAAAGTTTAAGAACTGTATTTGGCCTGTACTAAAATAAATTTTTCCTCTGCAAAGCTACCTTAAAACAAAAAGAAACAGAAATAAGTCGGTCATATATTAACTTCAAGGAAAATTTGTGACGAACGTTGACCATCTTGAAACTTCTTGTATGACGCATTGTTTATGTTTATAGTATATATTGTCAAAGCAATATTTGCATATAAATGTCAAAAATTAGCGCATGGGCGTATCATTCGGTTTTTATAAACACAAAATGATTTACAACAATTTTTGTATTCACACACTTAATTGGTTGAATTTTATATAATAAAATGGCCGCCATATGCAAGCTCCTTTCTAGACTCAAGGTCATTTTGAATATACTCTTTTCTGTTTCTTTTTGTTCTAAGAATGCTACCCATTTAGCATTCGTCTATGGCAGAGCACGCTTCGGGGAGCACGCTTTCGAGCTATGTAGTGCCAAGCGCCATATAACGCAAACGAGGAATAGTACCAGATAGCGCCAACTGGCGCAAATAGCGTGCTCCCCGAACACACCCTATGTACCCATAGCTTATTGACAGCTTTCAGTGTCCCAACTTACTGAGGCGCCGTACGTCCTTCTTACTAAGAACAGTAAACAACAACGGTTGAACGAAACTTCCACTATTTATTCGCAAAATACGTTTTTAAATGCAATGACCTCAGAGTAATAAGTAAACATAGAGGTGCCACAACAACACATTAACATACAGTTTGTAGTCAATAGCAATGAACCTATAATTGAGAGAGATGGAAAATCTAGAGGTGTAGGTAAACACAGCCGTATATTAGCGTGTAAATGGTTAGAGTTCTCCGTAATACCCATATTTTGGTACACTTATGGCATGGCACCATACTTCTAACATATTTTTATCGGAAGGAAATCTAAAAGGATAAATGTATTTCATTATTAATTTGATTTTCTTAATTGTAATAAATTTTAATTGAAATTGCTAATTGTACGCCAATGTAGTGAATAACTTACCGGTGATAGGTTTTCAATATTGAAAATAAATAAAAACACTTTATAAAGTTCACTTAAATACACAAAAAATCAGGAAAAATCGAACAAAGCGCTAATCACCTCTAGACAATTACAAACAAAGGCAGTGATGCCAAATTTTCGGTGCTTTTTTATCAGTATTAAAGAAAGGTAAGAAGGCGCTGTGTAAGCAAGTACGGATAGTCTAAGTAATTGTTTAAAATTTTGAATAATAAAAATATGCCTTAAAAGGTGTGTCTTTCTTTAATTAAATGAAGGTTTAAATGAAACCGGCACTCCTTATAACCAAGAAATTGATCCATCTTAAAAGCATGTTTAAGAAAGCGATTCTGTACACCTTCGATTTTGAGAATGTGCGTAATACAATGAGGAGACCAAATTGAACTACAATAATCTAGGTGGGTTCTAACAAAAGAACAGTAGAGAATTTTTAATGTTCTTGCATCAGAAAACCCGAGTGATGCATTTAACGTAACCTAATAATTTCAAATATTTGTGATACTGTATGTTACTTGTTCGTTAAAATTTAATGAAAAACCCAGAACCATTCTTAAATCTTTATTCCTTTTAACTGAGTGGAGCTTAATGTCATAGATGGTATAATTAAATAAAATAGGATCCTTCAGTCGACAAAATTTTATGATATAACTTTTATTTAATAATAACATCCACGTGATTGGTACACCTACAATAAAAGTTAATTAAATCATTTTGTAGCAGTTCAGTCTTTACTATTCTTGACTATTTGGTACAATTTTAGGTCATCCGCAAATAGAAGAAAGTTACCAAATTTAAAAGAAGCAGTAATGTCGTTAATGAACACATTGAAAAGTAAAAGACCTAGGTGACAACCTTGCGGAACACCCGAAATTACAACTTCTTGAGAACAAAAATTGTTTACTTTAACGATCTGCTTCCTATTGGCAAGAAAGCCATATTGTTGGCTGTTAAAAGAATTATTTAATTTAGCGAAATAAAACTTTAATATGTCATTTCATTGTTTATTGTTCTTAGGCTGAATGAAAAATTGAAAAAAATGTTGCCATACGCCCATAAAAATATAACATTACACTGTGCTACTTCTTGTATTCTTCAAATTTGATGATCAGCACAACTTTAGAGATTTTTTAAGGATTTAGAAGAAAACCAACTTGATGGATAAAAACTGTTTTCTATAAGAGATAAAATATTATATCCCACATCAATTAAAAATTATTTAACTGAAAAAGTGGAAAAATCGTTTCCACCTGCACCCAGGGTAAAGAAACTAAATAGTTCCTATACCAAAGCTTGACCGTTTTCCATGAAAAAACAACTACTTCCTGGGCTATATGCCCCAACGGACATTGAATTACATTTCAAAGAAAACGTGATGGCGACCGACTTAGTCGATACTTACAACCATCTCTATCGATTTGCAAATTAACAGGAAGAACACTACTCGTATACCGGTTTCGACATTATTGTGTCTCATCAGTACGAGGTAAGTAGTTCTTCTCATCCCGCAGAGCAGGATGCAGAATGATTCTTTTACGCCAATACATAAACCGTGAATCCACGATTCAATGATAAAGTCGCAAAAGTGCCATCCTACCGTTAATTTGCAAACCAACAGATCAAAGGTAACTGTAATCGATAGATAACAATCAAGAAATAATTTCTATAAGGTGCAGTCAATATAAAACTGAAAAAGTGGAAAAATCGTTTCCACCTGCACCCAGGGTAAAGAAACTAAATAGTTCCTATACCAAAGCTTGACCGTTTTCCATGAAAAAACAACTACTTCCTGGGCTATATGCCCCAACGGACATTGAATTACATTTCAAAGAAAACGTGATGGCGACCGACTTAGTCGATACTTACAACCATCTCTATC
This sequence comes from Ophraella communa, assembly GCA_035357415.1. NCBI lineage: Eukaryota > Metazoa > Arthropoda > Insecta > Coleoptera > Chrysomelidae > Ophraella > Ophraella communa. The sequence goes on along the minus strand of CM068992.1, from coordinate 28,505,248 downwards.
GATTTGCAAATTAACAGGAAGAACACTACTCGTATACCGGTTTCGACATTATTGTGTCTCATCAGTACGAGGTAGTAGTAGTGTTCTTCCTGTTAATTTGCAAATCGATAGAGATGGTTGTAAGTATCGACTAAGTCGGTCGCCATCACGTTTTCTTTGAAATGTAATTCAATGTCCGTTGGGGCATATAGCCCAGGAAGTAGTTGTTTTTTCATGGAAAACGGTCAAGCTTTGGTATAGGAACTATTTAGTTTCTTTACCCTGGGTGCAGGTGGAAACGATTTTTCCACTTTTTCAGTTTTGTATTGACTGCACCTTATAGAAATTATTTCTTAAAAATTATTTGTTGTTAATTGACAATATATTTTATCGCCCTTTCCTATGAACTGGCACATTAATTACATAAATTGTGAGAAGTATATCAATTTTCAAGCTAATGCCAAGCCTGTTATCGTAACATTGCAGACACACGCGCTGGATGTTGCAAACGAAACGCAGAATGAATAAGTTTCCAGATGAAATAACTTTTTATACCTGCTTATAAAAGGGTGGACGTTTACAAATGCTTTCAATTTTTCTTCAGAAAAATCCCGAGTTGACTGGGCTGGTCAAAAAATGAGAAACGAAAAATAATCTGTTGTTTTTTCGGTACCTAAGTAACTATTAAAATTTTTCATATATATATGAAATTGTACTTACTTCAATATTACTAACAACTACTTCCCGGAATGTATACCCTATCAATTATGAAGTATGTTATTTTTTCCGGATAAACTCTAAACAGATAACTGGAATAAAGTCATCAATTTTTTTCTGTTAATAAAAAGGTCAAATTGTTTACCCTACATGGACAAAATATAACACGATAGGTTTAGTACAGACAAGAGTTTTTAGCGAAACAGGTGTAATTAAATTTAGTCATGAGTCTCATAGGCCAGGCATAAATAGACCTATACAGATTCTGTCAAGAAGAGGAGGAAAGCACAAATCACGTCGTATGTCACTGTGAAGGCCTTACAAGATGCGGTATTTAGATCCTGGAGAGGAAAAACCGGAAGCAACAGGCTATTTAAAATGGCCACTATCAAGGCTGATTAAATTCATGAAAAGAGCAAGGCTAGATAACGTGCTTTAAAATACAAAAGGCAGCACTAATGGATGCAAGCCCTCCTCATAATGTAGAAGATTCAATAGAACGTAAAGTCAAACCACAGACATTTATTGTAGTCAAATTAAATAACTAAATTCGATCTGAATCAGACCATCATCAGGCTGAAAAGAACAAAATAAAGATTAATATTCAAGAAAGAAGTCGATTATAATAGTGATACATTAGAGTTAGCTGCAATAAAACATAAATTCCAAATATCAAATAGTTATAATGATCATAAATCATAGAAAAGACAAAAAGTATAATCAAAATTGATATGAATATGTCAAAAATAAAATACCTAAATATTTACCAATGGAACAAAGTGTTGAAATAAATAATAAGTATATTAAAAGGTAAACATCAATGATAATAAGTTCAATGTATAAAACTATAAGATTATGGTATATTGTGTCACAAGGGCAGAAAGTGCTGCTGTATTTGCTGCCCGAATGTAACAAGGGCAGCTAATACCAGTTAAGGGGTGCTAATGCATTTATGCACGTGTTATACACAACTGTTTTCTGCCTAACTTTATAAATTTTGGAAAAAAAATGTTATAGTTGAGATTCGACCCAAGTCCTCTGCATGAGCGGCAAGCACGTATACCGGTGCGCCACGATAAGATGAGACTCATATTGTAGGATACAGACTATCCTATATAATATATATGTATTTGCTCGCCTTCATCATGAGGTATTCAGAATAGGAAGCTTCTTTTAAAAATCGAATGCCCTATTCTTGTGATACTGTTTTAGAGTTTTTTGCTTTATAATTTATAGAATTCTGTTTAGGTTAGGAGCATTTCTTATCGTGGCGTTATGAATTTACCGCCCTTGAGTTGATAAACAATTACTTTCTGTTCTATTTTTTGTGTTAATTTAATTGGTTTTCCGGTAAAGTGGGCGCAAAAAAGAATTTCAAAGTAAACAGATTGAAAACTATAATAACAATTAACAACATTTTTTGTAATAAAACTAGAAAACTCAAAAACAAATACTTACCAAATTTACTGGGATATATTGTTTAAAAATTTTAAATGTAGATACCTACTCTAAAATAAAGGGAAGGCTGTAGAAAAACAGTAGAAAAGGATAGGTTTGAAACATGTTCAAATATAAAAAGATAAAATTATTAAACTTTTGTAGGTACGCTTTTTTAAGTTTAATTGAAACTAATGTGAGTAATTTTTCTCCCAATAATTTCACTACTAAAGAAACTATAGAGCGGGTCACAGTTATTATGCAGCATTGCGTTTATGGACAACGGCGTTGCCATATATCGGCATGTTCTTCGAATTTGGTTCCAACTGGCGCGGGAATATAACTTGCCATTGTGTTACTATTATGATTTAAATGTTGACTAAATTATTCATATGAAAATCGTTTAGTGAGTAATTAAGAATATTTATAATTATGCTTTTAGATAAATTTTACGCGTTTAAAGGAAACCAAGGTAACCAAAGCGGCAACAGTGTTGTCTCAATAAATTATATGCCTTCTAGTTTATATCGGACAGTCTGCTATATGGTTTTTCTTAAATATAAAAGGACTTTATTGAAAAATAATGTTTTTATTAAACTTAATTATTAAGCTTTTGGTATTTTTTTCTCTTGATAAAGTTGTTAATATGTTGCGTTCAGTAAACTTTTTTTGTTCCAGTATTTTATTTTTATATCGAGCACGATAATATAACATCGATGTCACATTCTAAAGAGACATTTGTGTGAAAGGATCCGTAAAAATCCTCACAATTGCAATACGTTCTGGATGACATATGCAAAATTTAACAATTTCTTTAGTTTCCAGAATCGGTGGGTTTATTACATAAAATTTCAAAGGTTTGCGAAAATAATTTTGTCTTTTAGTTTATCTTTGTATTTGGAAATATAATATAATTTTATAATTCGAAATACTGATCAAGTCACCATTGTTAGTTACGATAATATTGAATTATTGCATACATTTACGTCCTCACTATGGATTATACGATTGGATGTACGAAAATAATGGGTACCTAATATTTAATCGGATGGAAAGTTAATTTCTATCATACTATTTCCAGAATGGTTCAAGTATCTCGTCCAATATAATATACATCAATATTTATACCTAATATACAATTTACACTTTGTGTTGTACTAGTTTTCAACATTAATATTGAATTTAATTATTAAATAAATTATAAAATCGGAAAATTAACTACTTACTTGGTAAACTTATTTTCGAAATGCTTTCTGGTCGACTTACCTGAAAAAAAAACATTAAATAATGTTAATGATGACAAAAAAACATCAGTTTAACAGTAGAGTACTTTACAGCAAAACTCTAAACAATAGAGAGAAAAAACACGCCACAAAATGAGTTCCAACCAGAGACAAGCGCTCATTTGTGCCTTTTACAAGAATTACCCAAATTGAGGATAATAAAAAAAAACTCTTCGTTTTAACAAAACTTCCAATATTTATTTAAAAATTGCTTTTTTAAAAGACTCAATGACAGCTGTTTCGCTATGAAGCATCGTCAGATTGACATTTAAGTTACATTTTGTTTGTTTGTAGCTAGGTACCTGATGTTTAGGTAGTATTAAGGCAAATAATATAAACCTTGATTAAATAGTAAAATTAATAAATAGTTTTAGACGTGACGTAACGTACGAGTATGCAAGCGGGAGTACGGAACAAGCGACAGAAAGACACTATCGGCCCAAGCGTCGCCTTGTACACATTTATCTCTTTTTCCGCTGCACGTTAGAGCTAGCAATTCAAATAGATCTATAACTTGAAAATCCCCACGCGAGAAGTGATACTTCTTTATCCTAAAATGCAGTGACTTCCACTTTGAGTCAATGCTAGCCATTATTTGTACGAGGTATGACTGAGAGTGAGTCGTTGTTAATATCGGATGACTTTTATTGCAGCAGATTATAAAATCAGACTTGAATTTAAGAAAATATTCAATTGAATTAATTGTTTTTCTTGTAAATCATTCAGTAAACCTTACTATAAACTATTAAAGTCGTGCTTAAATAAACGTAAGCAATTTGTTTTGCATAATGGGTTCTTGTCAAATTCATACATTGCAACAATTGAAGTATTTTAAGGATCCAATTTGGAACCTTTGTTATCTTTAATTTTTATGAATGTTTTATGTACTAACATGGCTAAGTGTAAAATGTAAACGACTGTATAGTGCTACCTACAGGATCAAATTGATGATAAAAAATTGGTGTTAAAATAATAAACTTCATTTATATAAATACAAATCTATAATATGAAATCCCACGTATGTGCAATATTAATCTGTAATTGATAGAATATAGAAAAAATTATGAAAGCTTTATTTTTAAAACCATAAAAATTTGTGCTTTGGGAGGATGCAGTTATGAAGAACTGTTACACAAACATTTGATATTATTTCATTGGATAAACCCATAAAACTAGCGTCAGTGCTATTTTTATACAAAATGTAGAGTAAAAATGATTCAACGGTTACACAATGTCGATCTTACAAATGTTAAAATCAAAAATCTTATAAGACCATCATCAGGCTGTAAAGATACAAAGTGGGAGTTAGTAAGTAAAATCAAGCGAACAACAAAATTGACTGTTTTTAAAAAATTTCTTATTTTAATAAACGAATGTTAAAAAAATTATCTAAGGAAATCAAAGAGTTACCAAATATTTAATAAGTGAATAACACAATTAGCAATACTTTGAGTATATACGAGAATCATTTGATTTAGTTGTTAAATTTTAAAAGTAATGAGAAGAAGAAAATGTTTTTATTAAACATTTATTAAACAAAGTAATAACTTTTAATTATTAATTAAAGAAAAAGTAGCGAGCAAGCAAGCTGACGCTATATGCAATTTGTAATATACAGTTGATCCGGTGAATCTTTTCCCTTACGTCTTTATTCATATACAAACGCATATACAAATTGATATATTATGTCAATCTGACGATGCTAATTTTAGTGAAACAGCTGTCATTATAATTTGTAACAGTACCTGTTAACATTTAAAGCATCTGGTATCCTAAATATGTAGATATTTAAATTAGTACAGCGAACTCCATCTTTCCGAAAGAATTCTTAATGATAAAATAATGAATACGGTCTCTACAGTTGGAAGTTTAAAGTAGCTACGCTAGGAGGTGTGCTAATGACTTGCCATTATCGGGTTCAAGGGTTTTAATTATTATCTTCAGTCTCATTTCTTCTATTAGTTTACTGTCATATACAGGTATGTTTTTTTCCAATTTTATAATTCCTTTTTGTTAAAATATTTATAAAACATCAAAAGTTATATTTTATTATATCAGATGAGAATTTCAACATATTTCTTTATTATTCGAAGAATCTTTTTTTGATAATTTTAAAGTATTAATGGTATTTTTTTATAAAATGGCTAGTGAAAGTACATTTCTGGAATTTTGATTAATATGTAAGGTTGTTATAAAGTAAATTTAACGTAAGAATGTATTAAATTTATTGTACTAACTCTTACTTTTTGGAAGTCCATCTTATTAAGAATAATAAAAAACTCTTCGTCTTAACGTAACTTTTAAATTTATTTGAAAAAATACGTTTTAAATTACGATGACGGCCGTTTCACTAAGAAGCATCGTCAGATTGACATTTAAGTTACATTTTGTTTGTTTGTAGCTTCTTAGCGAAACGGCCGTCATTGTAATTTAAAACATATTTTTTCAAATAAACTTGGAAGTTACGTTGAAACGAAGAGTTTTTTATTATTCTTAGTAAGAATGTATCTTTTGTACTCTATTGTAATACGTTATCATCTAACTGTAGATTTCGGATTATGCTGATTTGTACTTTTTGTGCCAGAAAGTAAATGTAACACGTGTTTGACACTGGTAATTTTCAGAAAGTTGAAAAATAATACAGTAAACTCGAACATTTCTAAACTTGAGGTATATTGTAAACTAGAACAGCTCATAAACTTGAAGATCTCATAAGCACAAACATTTTTATCTGAATCATCTCTACAACTTGGGCAGTAATTAAACCTGAACAACTTGATCATCTCTAAGAATTGATCATCGCTCAACTCGTGATCAGCCTTAGACATTTTGAACCACCGAAACAGTGCTGTAGCGACTCCAAGGTACGGCGAAGGATCTCCCGTCAATTGGTATTTTTCTTTTTTATCTCAATTTATATCTATCTATATCGTCAACTGTATTAGAATAAGTCGTTTTAAAGAACTGTTTGAGTATTATTTTTTTTGTAATTTTTTATCAACATTATACTTTATATTAGCACCAAGGAAATCTATTTATCTTTTATTGGTTGTTACATTTTTATTTAATTTTTTTCATAGACAGTTTTTTCTGACATCTTTCTTTTATCTTATGATACTTTCCTTGGCAGTATCCTAAAAAATAAAAAGATTTCAGTGAGGCCCTTATTATTTCTTAGAGAAACAATTATTATACTATAGTCAGAGCTAATGAACTTACTCACCCCTAGCAGAGGTATTTAACTATCATAATTATTGGTGATAAACATTTATAATTTTGGTAATTATTGAAATATCTTTTGCAACAAATTAAAGACGAAATTAAGATTAATAGTTGTTTTATTTTAAATTACATTTTTTTGGTATATTGTTATTTATTAAAAGTTAACTAAATATTATTATAAATTCACTCTCAACATAATCATATCACAAATTGACGCTCAACGCCTAATATTATTACAAATTTAAAAGCAATTTTTTAATAAAACGTGGAAGTTAAGTTTAAACAAGTAGTTGTTTATTATTCTTACTATCACCAGTATTTATATGTATTGTAATTGGTTGAATGCTAATATCAACTTTACCACTTTAACACTTTTATATAATTTATGGATATGCCTAACGTTAATGCATTAAGTACACAATTAGGTACAAAATTAAGTACAAAATTTAATTAGCAATTGTTCTCGCAATTAAAATACCGCAGTTTTTTGTTGCTCCTGTAAAATCAGGTGTTAAGTACTTACGAGGTTTTCAAAGTAGGGTATCGAAATGTACTCCAAATTTGTTGATATTTTCCCAGTACCTCTTTCCACATATTTATAACAGAGCTATCTTTATTTATATATTTGTTATTTGCTTTGCAAGTTAATTCAATGACTTTGAATTCACAATAATATTAATAGTTCTGGTTAGAAAGTTAAGTAAATATTTTCTTCATCGGTGAAAGCAAAATATGTTTTAAATAATATAGTTTGATGTTCTATCCAAAATCATAATGACATGTCAGTTTAAGGTTAGTTTTAATTGCGAAGTAAGTAATTAAGAAGTAGATAACACTCAGGAATAAGTTAGTCGTTATAAAAACTTTTTTTAATATAAACTTAAATAAGAACATTAAAAATTAAACTTTTTAAACAAAACTTTCACTCCAAAATATTGCTTTTTTAAATTCAATGACAGCTATATCGCTAAAAACTAGCATCGACAGATTGACAATATGTCAATCTGACAGTCACTCACGGTTCACATGACATGACAGTGGCAAGGCAATCAATAACATATCCAATAATTTTATTAATAATTGTATTGTTAAAATCATTAGAGAAATACATGGATAAGTCAGTTGATTTTAATTTTTCAATATGTATTTTTTTTCTTTCCATTAGTTAACGTCACATTCTGTCAAATGGATTGAAATTTAGTTCTAATCAAGTAGTCCCTGATGTATTTTTGTACCTTGGTTAAAATGAACAACTTTACTAGGTACCTCAACAAAAGTCAATAGAGTTAGGTATATAGGCTGGTTGTAAAAAAAATGTTATACTTTACATTTTAAATCATATAAGTATGTTAATAAATTCTATTATTATATTTTTTTTAATATTTCAAGTATTAATCTAGTGAGTTAAATATCATATTATTTTAAGTACATCAACATCTCCTTATTTTATTTTTATTTTAAATAAAGATTTTTAAATTGTACTAATTACTTAATATGTTTTTCTAACAAAATTAAAACGAAATAAATTTACTCCTAGAATAGATTGTCTGTAGTTATTGTTTGCTTGCCGCCTTCTTACTCCTGTAGGGTGAAAGCTTTTGTTTGAAATGAAAATTTGTCTATTATATAAACTGAAATTGTAAAAAAAAATAACAAAAGAAGTTGATGTTGCACATTACAATAACTTTAGAAAATAAAATACAGCATCAGAATTAACAATTTTGTTTAAGGTGTATAAATATAAATGATCATATTGCCAAAAGAAATAGAATAACCATTTAATGGCACTTAAATTTATTGTACTACCCCTTACTTTAATTACACAAAAACAATTAATAAAATAGAAAATACGTAAATATTTACACCACCAGACAAATTTATTTGGCAAACAATTTGAGATTTTAAGTTAATAGTTTAATATTTATTCAAATATTTAGAAAATAAGCTAATCCATACCAGCAATAAATAACATTGACCAAGAAAAAGCCCTCACAAAGTGTCAGGAAAATAAATGGTCTTTAACTGTGGTTTAATTTCCAAAAGATTAAATGCCCTAAAATGTAAACAGCCAACACAGCTTTAACATTATTTAATTAAATTTTTTCTTTCCACATTTTCGTGCATCTCAGAGTAACATAAGAAACATTTCTGTATAAAATAAATGGTTTTAGCTACAATAAAACTATCTGTTGCTCATTGGAATTCCTCCCTCAAACCACAATATAAATTATCGAGCAATTATCACTACCACAAAGCGGCTATTATAAAGCTGACTCATTCAAATTAGACACGCCAATAAAAAGTTTATTTTTATTTATTAGCTACTTTATTCTTTATTTTTTCTTTTAGTATTGTAGTACTTTGATTTAAAATATTTTTCTTATTTACTTATACTGTTTTCGTAAATGGGATAAATTATACACCCTAAAATTGTTGCAGTCTGCTGGGCATGATTGTCTAGACAGGAAGTCGACATTTTGATGACTCACACCAGTCTCATGGAAGACCCGTTCTAATTTTCCTGGTACATGTCCTAGCTCTCCACAATTCCAGCATCTAATCTTATTTGGCTTCTTGTCTACCACGCTCTTTATTAAGTTGACGATCTGGTCCAATCTATCTTCTTCACCATCTTTGTGGTGTGAACACCCTGTATATTTTGTTTATTTAATTAAATTACTATAAGTAAATATCTACGACCTAGAAGAGCATAGTTGTGTTATGATAACATCACGTTCAATGTCATAGCGTGTCTTTAACTAAGGTCTGGTAAATAAAACAAGTAAACATATCAATGGTCTACGGATATAAATAGAAAGACGTTATTCGCGTTCAAGTTCAATATATGTTCACTATGTTGCTTTAAAGTTATTTTTATAGTAATGAAGTGTTGTAATTAGTATTGATACTTGGAAATATAATTATAATGATTTTAGTGTAACAGTGTATTTATCAACCACCAATATCAACTACCACCCAGTTGAAATATATCTCATGGCAACTTAAATACCACATCTTGTTGAATGACCTTGATCTTGTCATATTCTGAAGCCTTCGTGACTGCTTCATATTCGAGAGTAGCGGCTAATGCATCGCCCAGTGTTTTGGGCTTTATTGATTCGATCTTCTTTACTTCCGTTGCCGTTGCCTGTGTTCTTATTTCTGCAATCTTTGTCTCTAGCTCCTGGACCTTAGTGTCCATTTTCTTGATTTATGATTTTAGAGGTGAAATTTTCGACTTCAACGGTAATGCCAATTTTTATTGATAGTTCTCTATTCACTAAGACTTCTAGCTAAAGCTTGTATCACCCATTTATACCGTCCTACCGGATTGGATGACGCCAAGATTTTTCCGTTCTAGAATTTTTTATTGACATTATGTTCTGGAATAAAACCAGCGCATTCGCCATAATGCAGACAGAAACTGCTTCTGACGAATTTGCAACAGTATTTATTTGAACTTTTAGAGGATTTGTATTCATAAATTAATTATAACTAAAAACAAAGAGCAAATTTGGCAAACCATTTACATTGTGGAAGGTTTTTTGAGCAGTTGTTTGTTTAGGTTTTTTTTTATGTTGCACTTCAATAAAATAAGAGTAAGTTATCTAAGCAAGTGCAAGTTTCTTTTAACTTTACTGAAGTAAGCGAAATAACGTTGCCCTCAAAAAGTAATAAGAAACTTGTCCGTATTTATTACAAATTTTTTTAATTTTTATTTTTTAGCACAACAGTTTTATTAACTTTGATACTTTGTCATATTTTTCAATCATTCTATACGGGGTGTTTCAAAAAAAGGTAACACCGTCTCTAGGATAGGTAAAAAACTGAAAAATAATTGGGGTTTGCTTAGTAAAATTTTTTTCTAACGCCATCCGTTTTCAAGATAAAGGGCGTTGAAGAAAATAAAATATTACACATTTCTTACGATTTTGCCGAAACTACTGGCACCATTGCAATGAAATTTTATACGAATATGTTTTGGAAGCTGAAATAACCCATGAATTTGTTTTTATAACTTACTCTCATAGAGGGCGCTAGTTACACGATTCATACAACGTATTATTCAACATAACTTTTTTTAGGGTAGAATTATTAGTCAAAACTCCAAGTGAACATAAACATCGTTTAATTCTACACCAAAAAGGTACTCTTGGTAAAACTCGATATTATGTACCGTTTTCGGAATATTTTGATTTGAAAATTATGAAGTAATAACCGCTCCTCGTATAAGTTAATGATAAATTTATTAATTAAAAAAACTTACAATAACAAAATTAAAATAAAGACAAAAATAAAGACAAATAACAAGGTTTCAAAACTCTATTTATTGTTGACTTATTGTCATAACAATCAATAAATGTCAATTTTACATGGCAAACTTAGAGAAAAGCGAACTTTATCATTAGTTTATACCAGAGCGATTATTACTTCATAATTTTCAAATCAAAATATTCCGAAAACGGTACATAATATCGAGTTTTACCAAGAGTACCTTTTTGGTGTAGAATTAAACGATGTTTATATTCACTTGGAGTTTTGACTAATAATTCTACCCTAAAAAAAGTTATGTTGAATAATACGTTGTATGAATCGTGTAACTAGCGCCCTCTATGAGAGTTAGTTATAAAAACAAATTCATGGGATATATCAGCTTCCAAAACATATTCGTATAAAATTTCATTGCAATGGTGCCAGTAGTTTCGGCAAAATCGTAAGAAATGTGTAATTTTTTATTTTCTTCAACGCCCTTTATCTTGAAAACGGATGGCGTTAGAAAAAAATTTTACTAAGCAAACCCCAATTATTTTTCAGTTTTTTACCTATCCTAGAGACGGTGTTACTTTTTTTTGAAACACCCTGTATATGGGGCTTTCCATGCAATCTCATCCTATCAAAGGGTAGTACCTTTCGAAAATGGTTTTTATGAATTTACTAATTCATTCAATCGAGAGATATTTATAAATTTTTTTAAGTTTGGGGGATTTTTTTTCAAATCGCCATAACTAAGTAAAAAATATATGCTAAATAGTATTCATCATAAATTTGAGGATATTTTTACTACACAGTTAAAATAAGAAATTTAAAATTGTTTGTATCTTTCAATTTTTTGTTTAAATTCTCAAAAATTCTACTCTTTAAACAAAAATGTCCTGCCTAATCTCGTAATGGGATAATAATAAATTATATATATTTTTTTAATTTTTAAATTAGAAGCCTCTCCGGATAGAGTTAGCGATGTGATTTCAATCTGAGGGCACCTTTGTCCAGCTAACTGTGAATTTATTATCCACAGTTGCATTAGTAAGGACTCTATTCTAGCAGTGTAGTCTATTCAACCTAATTAACAAATATCAAATGAAAAAAAAAATGATAAAAAAACAAAAAAAGTTAAAATACGACACAAACATATTGTATTTATATACAGAAATTCTTTGTCTATATTTGTAAGGACATTTTAATAAATAAGAAAATTGTATTTTTATTATTGTTCATGTTCTCTTACGAAATTTATTGAAAGACGAAAGGAATTTTAACAGATGAAATATGATTAATTAGATCAGAGTTGATTTTTTTGAAATTAAATAATCTGTTTCTGTTTTTTCATTCTTTGTATTGGACATGTTTCCAGTGTGATATATATTGTTTTATGAATGATGAATGCGGATGTATGAAACCCTTGACATGAATAGTAGGGTGTTAATTATTACACATGAAATAAGTGTTTATAAATACGGAATTTTACTATTCGCGAAATTAAAACAATATTCATGTCTATATATACATGAAAATTAAAATTTATATTTTTATTTAATTAAAAATTAATATCGGAAGCCAGGTGACAATTGAAAAGTGAGATTTGATAATTCAAATAGGTGCTACGAGCACAAATAAACAAAAAAAATAAAGATACAAATAATCTTAATTTAAATGGTGATGGTATATCTTTATTAAAAGTGCTTTTTATAAGATATTTGGGATTGATTGTAGATGAAAATTTAAACTAGGAACAAAACAGCCAGAATCTTGGAAAAAATTATTTCCATGATTTCATGATGTATTGCATAAGAGTATAAACTAGTAAGTTTAAAGTTCATAATGCTTTTTTTCTTACACAATTTCAATATTGATGCTGGTTTGGGGTATTTGTTGTCCGACAAATTTCAGTAAAGCACAAATATTGCAAAATAAAATTATTACAATTTTCTTTAAATATGACTGGCTCAATAATACCAATAGACTTTATTTATAATTTAATTTACATAAAGAACAGTAAACAACTAAAAGGTTGAATTAACTTTCACTATTTATTCGTAAAATCCTTTAAATGTAATGACGGCTATAAAAATTTACAACAATTTACCTAGATTTTTAAAAGATATAAGCAATTATAATATTTTTGTTACAAAATTAAAAGACTGGAAAACAATTAATTAACGTACCTTATATTCATTAAGTAACTTTTTTTTGTTAATTCAATGCATTTTATTTTATTTATTGTTACTCGAGGCCAGTGTTTAAAACACTGCTTAGAGATTCTGCTATGTTTTTTTGAATCAACTGAAAATTTTTGTTAAAATAAAGATTTTTTAAAAAACAAGTGTAATTGACAGGTTCGTGCAATGTTCAAATTTTGTGTGCAACAAATCTCAATAAATATACTTTTTTAACTTCATTTTTTGTTAATAGCATTATTTATGCTTTCTTTCGGCCATATTACAATATAAAACTCAACAAAAAAGCCCCGAGAGTACGGTCTAAACTATATTCTGTTCTTTAGATTTGTTGTTTACAAAATGATTAAAATTTTGGGTACTATTTAAGATTGCCATTCGTTTTTATCTGTCAAACTTTGGACGCCCCTCTTAGTATGCGAATATGCCTCGTCCAGTATAAATCTAGGTGCACGTCACAGCTATCAGAACGGGACTATGTTGCCAAGCATTTAAAATAGTATTAGAATCTAGTAAATATCAAATGAAGTTTCTCTAATATTCTTTTTTTATTTAACTACGATACTACACGATTTTTGACATTTTTGAACACGGCAACAGAGCGCAATTTTGTCAACATATAAAATATTTTAGCACGAGTTATGTTCGTTTGAAGTTTATATTTTATTAGTCCAGGAGTTGTATTTGATATAAAATTAATTGTGAAACCTTTCTTAAAGCATTTATTCATTTTTTGTAATAACTTGCGACCTACGAATTTCAATATTTACCAAATTTACAGTGGAAAAACATACTGATTGACAGTAGCATACGAACGAAGAAAGTCAAACGAACGAAGCGATGACGTGCACCTATATTTATACTGGACAACGTATAGTTAATAATATTCGGGTAGATTATTTATAAAACTGGCTTTATTAGATGAACTTGGTTTGTGTATACTATTTTTTAGAAAGCTTTTATTGAAAACTTTGACAATTATTACAATTATATTCACGTCACTTCAAATAAATAATTAAAATAATTTACTTATTTATGTGCAGTTTTTCTCAGACAATTTAAGATTTTAAATTATAACTTTAATGAAAAAGATATCCCAGAAGGTAGACTTTTCAAGAAATATTCATTAAAACATAAAAAATTACAAAAAAATACTCAGATTTTTAAAACATAATTATATCTATAAGATGTAGGATAAGAGCAATAAGTAAGAAAGTTTTTTTAGAATATAAGCCAGGTAGATATTAGACCTTGACATTTTAAAAAGTATTTATATAATTATGAAGTCTGAAAAATGTTAAATATTTTTTAATAAAAGTGTTATTCAAGATAAAACTATTTGTAAAGTGTTGAGACAAGGATGATTTTTTATTTCTTGTATCTTCCATCTTTTACATTTAGTTCTAGTGAAAAGCTTTTTTTGTGAAATTGGAGTTTACGGAGGAGAGACATCATCTTATATAAAATCTTGAACAAAGTAATAAAATGTGAAGAACGTTTACTATAAGCAGAAAATTGGATGGATACGAACCATTTTTTAAAATTTTTATCCTTAAATATATCGAAATGAAAAATTACTTAATTGAAACGCTTTTAAACATTTTATATAAACAATTACCACATACATAACCATATTAATATTAATTATAGTAACAAATTTATAACAGCCATTACTTATTCTAAAGGATCTTTTCTCTTCATGTTGGCCTCTCCATAGAGACGTGTTACTTACTTTCATCCTATATTATAGGTGTTTTTGGACCTAACCTAACCTAACCTGAGTGATCCTGAGTGACCCTGTCACTAGTCTGGGTATTCTGTTTTCTGACCAAATCCAGAAATCTTTAAGCTGTTTACTCGTTTGGGTTGCTAAGTAACTCATTTGAAAGTCTATAACATTATGTTCTTTCAGCTTACTGTAAATTATAGATGTGAGTGTGACAATTATCGTTGACCTTTTTAGGCCTATTGAGGTCAGAGAGTCAGCGATGTGGTTACCTTTTCAGCAAGCGTGTGCCTTCGTACAGCTTACCTTGTGACTTTATTGTCCCTAGCTGTCTTAGTCAGGGCTAGGTAACATTTACCATGTTATTTCGTTAACTGTTATAGTTATGTTAGTCAGCAACATTTACTGTATGTTTCCCTATAGCCCAGTGGATTTGTATATCTAGAGATTCTGAGTAAACTTCACATCCCGTTTCATATTTTGTTTTAAGTCCCTCCGTGTATATAACTATTGTACCTGCCACATTCGTTTCTTCTACGTTCTTTAGTGGTATAGTGTAGGGTTTGTTGGTCAAACTTGGGCCATAGTTCATCTTTACCTCCAAAAATGGGATTTAATCCACTGCCTCCTTCCAAACGTACACTTATAAATTTTATTTCCTTAAGATCTATGTTTGTTAATTTTTTTATATATTCATACAGATATAATTTCAGATATATTTAATGAAATTGTTTGTATAAACCTTTACTTTAAGGAAATCCATCTTATTAAGAACATTAAAAATTAAACTCTTTAAAACAAAACTTTCACTTCTTACTCAAAATATTGGTTTTTTAAATAAATGACAGCTGTTTCGCCAAAAACTAACATTAACATATTGAATTTGAGCTTTGCTTTGCTTTTTTTTAATAATTTCTACGCTTTAATATTGTTATATTTTTCATACTTGGTCTAGTCTTAACACTACTTCATCAACAGCAGGTTACCTTAAAAAACAAAACAAAATGTAACTTCAATATGTCAATCTGACGATGCCAGTTTTTAGCGGGACAGCTGCAAATAAGCAAAAAAATCAACATTTTGAATATAAAGTGAAAGTTTTGTTTTTAAAAAGTTTTATTTTTATTGTTCTTTATAAGATATATTTATTTCCATCAAAATGGGTACTGAGCCTGCATATTTTAAGCATTTTTATGTAAAAATACAACACAACACAATATTACTGCTGAATATAGCAGCAGAATCAACTTAAAAACGATATAATTATCTTTATACGTTTCGCTAGAATTAGCATCGTCAATCTGACGATGCTGTCGTTGACGGCTTTAAAAAGCAATTTTATAAATAAATAGTAGAAGTTTTATAAATACGAAGAGTTTTTTATTATTCTTAGTAAGATGGACTTCCAAAAAGTAAGGGTTAGTACAACAAATTTAGGTAGTATTAAGGCTATGTCAAGTGTGGAAGTAATAAATCATAACAATATTAAAGCCTAGATGTTATTAGCCCTAGGCGATTATCCTGAATTACGTCCATACTTAGCTAGCCTTAATACTACCTAATCAACATCAGATACCTAGCTACAAACAAACAAAATGTAACTTCAATATGTCAATCTGACGATGCTAATTCTAGCGAAACGGAGCTATTGTGATAAAAAACCTATTTTTTTAATTAAACGTGGAAGTTGAAAACGAAGAGTTTTTTGTAATTTTTATTTAGTTTTTAATATAAAATTGCATATATTAATATGAGTTTTTTCAAAATCTCAACGAAGATGTTAAAAGTACCTTCATATTTTAGTTTAGTTAAAAAGTCTTTACTATAAAAGTTTATATTTTATCAAAAACATCCAAACAGAACTTTACTTGAATTTTAAATTTAATGAATCGCTCTTGTTGCGACAGTTTTACAGACTTTAGTCCAGTAGCTAAAAACTTCTTAAACCAGATAAAAAAAGTTCATTACTTTTAATCAAGTTTTAGTATCATTTTAACAAGTTTCTATATTCGAAAGTAAATTTGGTTGATAATGAAATTTAAGATTCCAGAATAATTGTATTTACTTGTTATTCAACTTGTTTTTTAGTAAAAATATAAAAAAGTTTAATAGAAAGTTTAGTGAAACAAAACCAACAGTATACATAATGTTTAATTTTAGAAATATCAATAACTTTTTGCTTTATTGGCATGCGCCAAACAAATTTTTTAATTCAAATTTTGTCGTATTGTTTCTTGTAAAAATGGAGGTTTGTTTGTTTATATTTAAGGCAGCAATGATCTAATTATTGAATCTGATCGATATTTACAAATATTTTGTTGATTTTATAACCAAAAAACTAATTATGATAATTAACTAGGATTCAGATATTTCATAATAAATTCAGCTTGCCGCTAATGAAGTCCATAGAAAACGACTATCGTATTATTAAAATTATCTAAAAAATTACATGATTCTGGGGTTGTTCACTGTAAATAATTTTTCCCGTTGTAGTAACTAATACTATTTTGGCATTAAGTGACACAATTGTGTGTGTGTGTGTGTGTGTGTGCGTGTGTGTGTGCGTGTGCGTGTGCGTGTGCGTGTGCGTGTGCGTGTGCGTGTGCGTGTGCGTGTGCGTGTGCGTGTGCGTGTGTGTGTGTGTGTGTGTGTGTGTGTGTGTGTGTGTGTGTGTGTGTGTGTGTGTGTGTGTGTAAAACCTTAAGCAAATCATTATCCAATCAGATTTTCTTTTGGTCTTTTGTATAATTTGTGGCCTGAGCGACCAAGGCTATTTGGCCAAGTTTCTTGACTCCGTAGAAGAACATCTAATATTATTATGGCAAAATATAATAAATTTAAAATAATATTAAATATTTTTTACGGGTACGAAAACAATTTTTGTTATTTAAATTCAACCAAATTACATTCAACGCTTGAACCTATGATTTTCTGAAGTAAATACTTAAAAAAGCAAATATAAGTCAAAATAATACTACACTTTATTGCACTTTGATCTTAGCCAGAGGCCGAGAAGCCAAGTCTTAATAATAGTGTACACAAGAAGTTCTCTGATAAACAATGAAACTTTTTGTCAAATTTTAATTTAAGAAAGTGAAAGTGGCATAGTTACTTTAATATTTATTATCATAAATGTTTTGAGTCTCAGTGGTCAATTGTAATTTTTACATTTAAATAGTAAATTATGACTCACCTTAATGAAACACAACTCATGAAAATAATCATTCTAAGCGGATTTTATGTGGAGATGAAAAAGAACCCAGAAAGTGGTATGCAATTTATTAAACGCAAAAGATTCAAACAGACCCATCAGCCAATCAACTGTGAGTAAAATAGTCTGAAAATTTTGAAAAACTGCGCAAAAAAAACATCAATATATTGGTATATGGCCTTTTTTTTCTTTGAAGTAAAACAGTAAAACGTTATTTAACTTTTTTGAGAAATCCACTCATATCGCACCTTCAGAACTATAGAGTATTAACTGCAAATATCTTTCTGAGATAATGGGAATTTAAAAATATTTCAACATTAAAAAATTAAAGTTATTAAATGTGAAACCAAAATTTTTGGAAATAAAAATAATCAATGTTAAGGGGCTTTATTTCCAAATAATACGTATTAAAAAATGTTTTTTAAGCTCACCTTTCTCCTCCAGTAACCTCTTTATTACATCTCCGTTCAGGCCATCCACCCCAGGAGCTTTCCTTACCTTCGCCACTCTTTTACAGTCCGGCTATTATCTTCTCCAACTATTCCTCTAGCTACACGTTCTTGCTTCCATTTATCCTTTTCACTTTCTCTTCCGCTTTTTTTTACAACCATTTACCTATTACCTTCCCTACTTTGTTCCACAAACTCTCCGCCTTAGTCTTTGTCCAAATTATTCTCTTCTCTTCCTGTCCCTCATTATTTAGTTTTCTTATTTCCGTCTAATTAGAACCTAGTTGTATTTTATTTAACAGTAATATAACAGACATTTAACATTTAATGAAGAATGTGGGATTACAATTTACTTATTGATTTTTGGAATATTCTTAACGAAAATGCTTCCCTGCAGTAATATAGGTTTCCCCCAAAACACTTAAGACTATATTAAGGTATATATCTACACATCGTTGCATGATGGTAAAATGTCTCTTAAAATGAAAGCTTTGTAATCGTATATGCTTTTACTTCTTGTTACTTACTTATTTTCATTCTCTGTTTTTTTGGTAGCTACCGTTATGCAAATAGAAAATTACTTTAAAACATGGTTCCAAAATATAAAATAATATGTATATCTGTTCAAAAATTACCTATAAATATTAATGAAATTTACTGTACTAGCACTTTGTGACAAAACTTCCAAAATTTACTAAAGAAATAAAATGCACATATTTTTAAAAATCAGCGTTAGTTTTTCCAGAGTTAATTTAGTAAAAAAATAATACTTCTTTAATAATAATTAATGTTTACTCTTACACATACAAAAATGTTTTCTTGAAATCCAATTTAAAAAAAATAATTTAACATAACCAAATTTAAAATCTTTCCAAAAAGTGAAAAATTAAAATTAATACCTGTGTGACCTCCACGTTGGTTTTATATTGCTCGACATGTTTGGTTTATAGACAAAATAAGAATATTAATATCACTTTAAGGTATACTGTTCCACTCTGGTCTCAGAAGCTCTCGAAATTTAACCAGTCCATTAATGTTATCCATATTTGGAGTGATTATACGTTGAAGCATATCCCATACATGCTCAATAGGTCGTACGTGCAGTATATGGAAGGATATTATCATGCATTCAGCGGAAGTTTTCACCAACTGTGCCAGCAAATTCGTGCACAATAGGACGAAGAATAATATCTAAATACAATTAACCTGTTAGGAACAAATCAGAAAAAAGGAGATTGGTCCTGCCTCCTATAAATATTCCACCCCATACCATGATTGTGCCACCTCTATATCTGCTCACTTCCTCCACATGTCTTAGTCGTTCCACATTTTCAGATCTTCGCCACACTCTTGTTCAACGAGAGTCTGGGTGACATCAAAACCTAGATTTGATACTGAATAAAACTGTAGCCCAATCTTAAGTAGCCAGTATTGAAGCTCGATTACCTCTAGAGAGAGGTGAACATCTCAGGGACCGTTTACTGAACAATTAGGATTCATGTACTGTATTTCGACCAAAAGATAATTTATGCGCTCTTTGTAAAGTCGTACCAAATATGAAGCAGTTATTGTTGGTTGCCTCATATCTGTTAAAATTAAAAATCGTTACTGAATAAAACTGGAGCCCAATTTTAAGTAGCCAGTATTGAAGCTCGATTACCTCTAAAGAGAGGTGGACATCTCAGGGACCGTTTACTGAACAATTAGGATTCATGTACTGTATTTCGACCAAAAGATAATTTATGCGCTCTTTGTAAAGTCGTACCAAATCAGAAGCAGTTATTGTCGGTTGCCTCATATCTGTTAAAATTAAAAATCGATCTTGAGTTGCTATTGTAGAGCTCAACTGGACCACCAGTTTCATAATCTACTAATAACGCTTTGAGAAACACGTAGCTGCTCAGCAACTTGAGTTTGGCGTATGCCACCTTTAAGAAGACCTACATCTCGATTAATTTCGTCTAACGTTAAATGTCTCCTTTCCATGATAAAGCACAACAATGGATATTATGTAGTCACTAAACAATATCTTAGTTAGAATGATCAAATCAGAAATTAATTAAGAATTTATACAGTGTAGCATTTCTACTTTTTCCATATTTCAAGATTGTTTTACTTTTTTTATCATTAGAAACTGAACTAATACGTACATTTCATGTGCAATTTAATAGATACAGAAATTAATTATATCTAATGAATTATTTTTTAAGTAATCCCTAGACTCTGCGATGGGTGTATTTTAATCTGACTATGATGATTTCTCTAAACAGATTAAAATGTGAAGATTTTAAATAAAATAACAAATAACTTTGAACTTATAAATGTCCACCATTATATTCAACACCTTTTCTTTTTAATCAATGACAGCTGTTTTGAAAGATCATCATGGTCAGATTGACATACTACTTTAATGAATTTAATGTATCCCTAAAAATTTCAAGTGACATAAAAATTCTAGTATTCACATTTATTTTGATAAAAAATCGGATAAAATGTATACTGGATGATATTCACCCATATTATAACTTTGGATTTTTCGAAGTGTGTTAATAGATGTGTTGTATTGTTTTATAAACAATTTTTTATTACATTGTAATTTTATTATTTATTTTAATTTCCTTATTAAGGATAATAAAAAACTCTTCGTTTTAACAAAACTTCCAATATTTATTTAAAAATTGCTTTTTTAAAGGCTCAATGACAGCTGTTTCGCTATGAAGCATCGTCAGATTGACATTTAAGTTACATTTTGTTTGTTTGTAGCTAGGTACCTGATGTTTAGGTAGTATTAAGGCTAGACCAAGTATGGAAGTAATAAGACATAACAATATTAAAGCCTAGATGTTATTAGCCCTAAGGGATTATCCTGGATGTATTTCCCTCTAAGATCAGTATAACTGTGCAATGATATAGAAAAACCAGGAAAAAACTATATCATGCTGATCTTTACAATAACTTAATATATTTGTGTTACAATTACGTCTTATCTATGTATAAAATGAAGACTCAATCAAAGCAAACACTTTAAAAGTGGAGAACTTCCCAGATTTATTTGTTCATTAACAACTTTAAATTGTGGATCTGCTAGATGTCTTTTTATTTCAAGTTCTTCAAGGAAATCTAAATTTTGTTTTTTATTACAAATGTGTAGTATTTGGATGTCATTGGTGTGAAAGAGTGAGGTTGGATGTTCAAGTAGGTGTTTTGATTGAGTCTTCATTTTATACATAGATAAGACGTAATTGTAACACAAATATATTAAGTTATTGTAAAGATCAGCATGATATAGTTTTTTCCTGGTTTTTCTATATCATTGCACAGTTATACTGATCTTAGAGGGAAATACATCCAGGATAATCCCTTAGGGCTAATAACATCTAGGCTTTAATATTGTTATGTCTTATTACTTCCATACTTGGTCTAGCCTTAATACTACCTAAACATCAGGTACCTAGCTACAAACAAACAAAATGTAACTTAAATGTCAATCTGACGATGCTTCATAGCGAAACAGCTGTCATTGAGCCTTTAAAAAAGCAATTTTTAAATAAATATTGGAAGTTTTGTTAAAACGAAGAGTTTTTTATTATCCTTAATAACATGGACTTCCAAAAAGTAAGGGTTAGTACAATCAATTTAATTAATTTCCTTAATTTATTTTTTATCTTTTTATGCCTAAAGTATTAATTTTGCTGTTTATTAATAGAGAAAGTCATCATAGCTATACAAGTGCTTAAGATGAAATACGTTAGAATATTTCAATAAATAGACAACATTAGTTTTTGTAATAATAGTCAAACCTCATTAAATTTAAGTAATATACCAATTGTATTTTTAAATGAGGTACTTGAAGCTTAGGCTAATTAACCACAAATAAATATTAACATAATTTCTTTATTCATTCAGATAATGGATAATCAAAATTGAATAATACCATAAACAGCAATAAGTAAAGCAGCTAATTATCTATATTTTAATTAAAATCTACAGACAGGGACAATAGACATTAATACAACACAACTTTTTGACAAAGCTTAAAGAAGAACATTCTTAAATAATTAGTTTTTTAATTTTGTATAGAATGTATAGACAATATCCACTTTTAAATTATTGTACCAATTAAAGGTTAATGCATCTTTTTATTCTCAATTTTTTTTCAGTAAAACATTTTACACTGTTTCGCATTATATTTGTGTTGGTTTACTCCTATAATGTGCAGAACAAAGTTTGGTTTATTTAAAATTATTAAAATATCATAAAATTTAATCTAATTCTTTGTAAAAATAAAACACGTACTGAAAACGCTCCTATTTCGTAACGATCTAAATTATCATTTACTGTTATTTCAACAGTACGTGTACCTTTTTTCAATATATTATATAAACTACAGTTTTGCCAAGTTAACTGACATGAATGTTCTCTTTAAATTGTAAGTTATTACAATATACACAATATGCGTCAGAGGTAAATAAAAAATAATGTATCGCTTAAACAATTTAAACAGTTTTCAGTTAAAATAAAATTTATGTTTTCATGATTTAAAATATACTTACAAATTGCAAGTTAACCCAAGCATGAAACTGAGAACTCTTTTAGATTTCAAAATGATATCCAGGTAACCAACAAACGAATTTAAGTCATTTTAATCACATAAATTAAGATCATAAATGTTACACTATTATTATTGATATATTATTTGTTTTAGTGAAGACTCTAACAGATGTCACTCTTTGGTTAATTAAGTGGAGATGAAATTACTGAAATTTCTTTATGGTTTTTAATAAACAACAGCCACATTGTGCTTTCAAAAAAAAGTATTTTTTAAAACTTCTACTTTTAGGGTGAGTTTTAACAGTATTAGAGAAGGTATTAACCATGCCGTATCAACGGCATTCTTGCAAATGTAGGTGTAAAATAAAAATTAACCATTTTCACCATTTAATAAATTTTCCGATATGACAAGTAGGTACTGTTGCAATTTTAAAAAGTTTAGCTTAATTGCTTATAGAGAGTTGTCAATACTTCAATATTTTAAATTTATAGTACTACGAGACAAATCTGTGTTTTAGTCTCCACAGAGAGATTGAAGGAGTAATATACAATTTTTATAAAAATAATAATTATGTTTGTTTACAATAATGGTTTACAATAATGGCACCACCTTCACAGTATGGATGTCGTTACGGCAGAGGTACTGTGGAGGCAGTTTCTCAATTGGTAACTGATATACAAAGCTCTTTTTCAAATAATTTATATTTAAGTTGCTTATTCGTTGATATTAAAGGAGCATATAAATCTGTAGACTTAAACATACTAACTGAAAATTTAATTTCACCTCAAGTTGCTTGCAACATTGTTAATTTGTACAGAGATATTAAAATTTTCAGCAGAGATCAATTTAATGTTTTACATGGTCCTAGAATTTCTAATAATGGTTTAGCTCAAGGTGCGGTTCTCAGCCCCCTCCTCTTCAATGCATACCTACACTTATAAAATACACGAAATTTTTGATTCAAAGGTAAAATGTATTCAATATGTTGATGATTTTTGTTTTTATACCATAAATTTTATAAAATTTATGGTACTAACCCTTACTGTGTGAAAATTCATGTAATGGCTATCCAATACATTTGATAAATAAATTAATTAATAAGAAAGAACAGAAAGTGTCACTACAACTAATATTCCCTCAACAACCAAAAGAAATTAAAAGTTATAAAAGTATTACATATTGTGGAAATATTTCTAATACAATTTCAAAAATAATAACTTCTGCAACATCTGCATTAATATCATTCAAATCACACAATAATGTTGGTACAACATTGTTAAATGTAAAAACAAAATTACCCAAATTAAAAAATCTGGTGTTTACAAAATTAATTGTCCAAAATGTAATGCTGTATATGTAGGTCAAATACAAAGAAATTTTGAAATAAGATTCAATGAACATTTAAGAGCATATAGATTACAACAACCAGATAGGTCAAACTATGCCAAACACGTTCTTGAACATCCACACTCACTCATACACACTAATGACATTCAAATATTACACACCTGTGATAAAAAACAAAATTTAGATTTCCTCGAAGAACTTGAAATCAAAAGACATCTAGCAGATCAACAATATAAAGTAGTTAATGAACAAATAAATCTTGGAAGTTCACCACTATTAAACTGTTTACTTTGATTGAGTCTTCATTTTATACATAGATAAGACGTAATTATAACACAAATATATTAAGTTATTGTAAAGATCAGCAGGATATAGTTTTTTCCTGGTTTTTCTATATCATTGCACAGTTATACTGATCTTAGAGGGAAATACATCCAGGATAATCCCTTAGGGCTAATAACATCTAGGCTTTAATATTGTTATGTCTTATTACTTCCTTACTTGGTCCAGCCTTAACTACTTAGCAACATCAAGTACCTAGTTACAAACAAACATGTAATTTCAATATGTCAATCTGACGATGCTAGTTATAGCGAAACAGCTGTAATTGCAATTTATAGAATAAATAGTGAAAGTTAATACAACCTTTTAGTTGTTTATTGTTCTGAATAAATTTTATAATTTATTGCTTTAAAATTTGGTTCAGTGATCACAATTTGACAATATCCACAAAAAAATCAGCTATAGTATTTGTTACTAGACACAGGCTGAGCGTTCAAGAAACTAACATAACCATATGTGATCTGAAAATTCCAATATTAAAAGAATACAAATATTTGGGTATTTTATTGGATTAAAAATTACTTTGGCGCAGCCATATTAATCACTTAAAAATGAAAGCTAAAAAAGGTAGCAATATGTTAAAAAGTGTCACTAGAACTAAATGGAGCCCAGATCCTAAAATATCTCTTTTGTTCCATCGATCTTACATTCGATCGATTATTGACTATGGAAGCATTTTGCATGGTTCAGCGACTAATGTACATTTGATAACTATTGATCTAATACAATATAGTGCGATAAGAATATGTCTTGGAGCTTTCAAAATCGTCCCCTATTCCCGCTCCTCTTGCTGAAGCAAGCTCCTTTGGGTATTAGAAGAAATTATCTTTTAAAAAACTTTGTTACTTAAAAAGCTTTAATAGCGACAATAAAATAAACCAATTAATTCCACAACTTGCTGTAGAAAATTTTACGAACAAATACTGGAATAAAAAAATAGTCCACCTTTGGTAGACGCCTATACAACATATAAAAATTATCTTGATTTGATAATACCGCAAAATAAAGTTCCAAAATAGAACCTCGAATTTTCAGAAGTAATTTCAAGTCCTAAAGTAATATTTCCAAATTATTGTGATATTCCGGCCACTAATCAGGCTCACCTCAATACAATCAACAATAGTATATTAAACAACGCATTTCATATGGAATTCTGTTATGACACGAGTTCAAGTTTAAAAAACGAATCGCGAAGCGATGAGTTTTTTAAAGAACGAGTGTCACAACAGCCATATGAAATAAGTTGTTTATAATATTTTTTATATTTTGCCCTTTTTACCATTTTTTAAATTAATTTTTTATTTTTATGTAATTACGAAAATTTTTATTTTAAAAAGTATGTCGGCAGCACTGTGTAATTTATAAAATTTGACAGTTGTGACATTTAGATTATCAAATGTTAATGTTTTAAAATATTTTAAAATGAATAATATACCAATAATAATATATTATATAAGTAAAATATTATATTCATATTCACAGATACTTTCTTAAAGAACAATATAAAATTAATAAATTGCTATTAGCGACAAATGTCATTGTCAATAGTCTTGCCTTTAGAAACTTCACTCATGTCGCCAACCATTTAAAACAAAAATTTGCGTGCGTAAAAGTTACATTACGATACGCAAATGCGTTTTATAATGAAGATTTTTATAAGTGCAAAATATAAAAAAGTTATTATAATTTCCTTCAAATTTTTACAGATGGTTCTAAAACTTCTAATGGCACCGCATTTGCAGTCTTTATACCTATATTACAATTTTAAAAAAAATCACAAATATTGCTCTAGCGGAAATCCTGGTATAGAGTTAAGGCAAATATGTTGTTTGTTTATAAGTTGTAATTTAATAATAAAGATGTTTTTAATATTTGTGAAAATGTAGTTTAAATATTCAATATTGAAATTGGCATTTTAAAGGGTGGCTGTATCTTCAATAATAAAATATTTACAAAGAAATAGAAAGAGATACAAAAGTTTAAGAATAGACGTTTGATTCCAGTGGCGGTCCATATTTTGTTAAACTTTAGCCCTAAAAAAAGTTGGGGTGTAAAAGGAGTGTTGATCCCCTCTGAAAATCCATATTAATTCAAAATAATTGAATGCAACTGTTTCCAATTTATTAAGTATTCTCTACTAGTATTTCCTATAAACTTTCACACATTAACGTTAAACCGTTTTAGAGTAATGTTAAAAAAAATATTCAAATTTTTAACTTTAGCACCCTGTAACTTTTTTGTGTGCACTATTGTATATAGGTAAGTGGGGTTCAATCAACATATTTTTGATCCCGGAATCTGTGTTATAATTTATGACCATTCTTTTCGGGGCACCTTGTATATGGTCTTGGACGAATTTCGCTAAGTGTTTCTAGATGTTATTTCTTGTTAAATATTTATGGGCGAGTTAAAAAATTTTTCGGTTTCTTTGGTCTTTTCTTTCGGAAGACAAAAACTTCTGTTTCAGAAGTAAAAAAGTTTTGCAGTATAAAAGTGGTCACTTGCCTGTTAAATATTTATATTTGCGTTCCAAATTTTGTCAGTTTCATAACTGTAGTATAAGTTTCGATCTCTTTGGTGTGTGTTTTTTAATCAAATAAAAATTTCTGTTTGATAATGTAAAAGTACTTTTGTAGTGCCGAAATAAATAATTGTCAACTGAACCTAACTTAACCTACTAAGATTATTAAAACTGAACACCAAAGAGATGAAAACATTTTTATTGATATGGCAGAATTTGCGTTATACGGTGAATAATAATGGAGTCGATAGGCTTAGAAAGGAACAATGGAGGATATGTCAACCATTTGTCAAAAGTATAAAGCGTAAAATACAGTGGTGAATCTACTAAAATAAGCTGTTTTGGTAGCACAGACTTATCTGGAAATCGATTCTTGGAATCGATATATAAAATAGGTTTTTAAATAGTCATCTAATCGTATACAGAAACATTTAAGACAAAATAAAAAAAAAATTGCAAGTAGAGATTTAAATCTTCATTTTTTGATGTTGGTATTACAAATTTGAACTTGACAGCTGACAGTTTTAAAAATACAATTTTTAAAATTAGCGCTTACAAAATCTAACAGAACATGCCATTCAGTGACAAAAAAAGATTCCTAAACCACTCAAAAAGTAGCACTTTGGTTGGAGTAAGGTTGGATG
Source organism: Ophraella communa (assembly GCA_035357415.1). Classification (NCBI taxonomy): domain Eukaryota; kingdom Metazoa; phylum Arthropoda; class Insecta; order Coleoptera; family Chrysomelidae; genus Ophraella; species Ophraella communa. The sequence continues at coordinate 28,477,363 of CM068992.1, read as the reverse complement.
ATCACCCTCACTCTTACACACCAATGACATCCAAAAACTACACACTTGTGATAAAAAACATAATTTAGATTTCCTTGAAGAACGTGAAATAAAAAGACATCTAGCAGATCCACAATTTAAAATTGTTAATGAACAAATAAATCTTGGTTGGGTTAGGTTCTCCACTATTAAACTGTTTATTTTGATTGAGTTTACATTTTATACATAGATTAGACGTAATTGTGAAATACAAATATATTAAGTTATTGTAAAGATCAGCATGATATAGTTTTTTCCTGGTTTTTCCATATCATTGCACAGTTATACTGATCTTAGAGGGAAGTACATCCAGGATAATCCCTCAGGGCTATTAACATCTAGGCTTTAATATTGTTATGTCTTATTACTTCCATACTTGGTCTAGCCTTAAAGTATTAATCAACATCAGGCACCTAGCTACAAACAAACAAAATGTAACTTAAATATGCCAATCAGACGATGCTAATCTTAGCGAAACGGCTGTCATTGTGATTAAAAACCTAATTTTTTCAAATAAACTTGAAAGCTACGTTAAAACGAAGAGTTTTTAATTATTCTTAATTTAATAGACCATTAATAAATTACATCGTATAAAATAATATAGACATTTCGATAACTTATTAGTATTAATCATTATTTTCTATGGATCTTCCGTTTGTCAGCATATTCGAGAAAATCAGCTATTAAGGTTGACACTGACAATATATTTATTTAAAAAAATAGTGAAACTTTTGTTTAGAAAGTTCTATTTTTAATGTTAGTAATATATTTTGGGTTAGTTTTTTGTGTTGAGATTATTGCTCAAAAGAAAATCAGTCACTGAATTACAACATACAGTTTTATTTTATTTTTGACAACTGTGGCATTTTATAAAAAAATACTTTTCAATAACAACGAAAACAAAACAAATTAATAATACAAAAGGTTACTTCTTACAATACCCTCCCTTTAATAATTTAAAACAAAAACTTCAGAACATTAAGTAAAGCCCACTCTTGTCAGCAGATCTCGCAAGCGACTAGCAACCAAAAATTTGGTTAGAAAATCAGCTAGTTGATCCTTTGTAGAAACATAAGAAGTTGTCAAACTACCTTCCAAGACTAACTCTCGCACTTTCGTCATGCGAATGTCAACATGACGATTTCTTGAGTGGTATTCTGGATTATGCGTCAGCTTTAGTGCACTCGATCTATCCATTAGGAGACGAGGCTGCAGTGACTCTCTCAGCAAATCCCTTACCAGAAGTTCCATCCAGATAAGAGTCTTGGCACACTCGTTTGCAGCACTCGTTTGCTTACGTTGTCTACAAGGAAAAACATGGCTACAATTTGCAGTCAAGCATCCACAAAACAAAATTAAAGATCCTGAAGTAGAACGTCGAGTAACTTCATCACCTGCGAAGTTAGCATCAGCGTAACCAATCAAATCAACAGAACCAGAACATGAAAAGAACAGGCCACAGCCACTTGTACCCTTCAGATACTTCAAGACATTTAAGCCTAACTTCCAGTGCCCTACTGTTGGTCTATCTAACACTCTTGACAACACACTTACAGCATACGTTACATCAGGTCTAGTACACACACTCAAATACATTAAGCTCCCTACCAACTCACGATACGGCATTTCAGAGCTTAACTGAACAGAATCAGCTAAATCAGTTTTACAAACAGGAACAGAACACGATTTTGCATCAGCCATCTTCAATTTTTCCAACAATTTCAAGATATATCCTTCCTGGAACAAAAATAGTCCATCACAACGTTGCTCAATTTGCATTCCTAAGTACGAGTCACACAATCCAATTGTACCTTCAAACACGAAAAACAAGTGAAATTTATGGTACTAACCCTTACTATGTGAAAGTTCATCTTATTCAGAACAATAAACAACTAAAAGGTTGAATTAACTTCCACTATTTATTCTTTAAATACTTTAAATGTAATGACAGTCGTCAATCTGACGATGCTATTTCGATAGCGAAACGGCTGTCATTACATTTAAAGTATTTAAAGAATAAATAGTGGAAGTTAATTCAACCTTTTAGTTGTTTATTGTTCTGAACGAAAAACAAGTAGTCCAGAAAACGCTTAGATAAATCATCTGATGATGAAACTAATAGTCAATCACCAACATATATCACTAAAAACATTCTCTCTGAACCTTTGTTAAAGCAGAACAAGCAAGGGTCGCTCTCAGCTTGTTTAAAACCAAACTTGTTTAAAACCATCAATAAAAAAATTTATAGCTTCTTATTATTTTTCGGATTTAGAAAAAATAGCGAATGCAACTGTCATGTAATGGTTACTAATATATGATCATTGTGTAATATACTATTATTAAATTAAACGTATATTTAATGATCTAAATCTTGTCTGGGAAGTCAAAACAAACCAGTTGACAGTCGTTCTTAAACTGGACCAAACACAGATCAGAACATGCCTTAATATAATAGGAGAAATGAAAACTATACCAATTAGAGCTATGTAAGTGATATCATTCCACTAGATATATAAAAAGAAGGTGGTTCTCTCTACTGGAAAATGTCGAAGAATCTGGTGAATCGAGGTGTAGTTTGTTTCGCAAAGCGATGAACTGCATTGACGACAGGTACTATTTGTATCTACACCGATGGTTTCAAACCAAAAATGTTGCTGCCAGTGTAGCTCAAACAGCTCACTGCTATCTACATAGCTACAAAAGAAAGTTCCAAAAGGAAAATCACTGATAATAACAATCGTTTTCTTACGGACAACAGAAGTACTTCTAGCACTAAACAGACCACGTGTTACATTAGGTCTAGTATTAGAATGACAAGCCAAGAAATACGTGGCATTCTTACTGGCCATTACCACCTACGAAAACATCACAACAGATTGGGATAATCTGTCACCCCACTATATAGAGGATGTAAAGAAAAATATGGGCCAACTTGAGGCATCTTCCTATTGGCGACGTTATAACCTACTTTTACAGGTAGATAGCACAACTTGGGTCCACCCACTCTTCAAGATTTTAATATAAAGCTTTTTATTATTCTGAATTGTAGTCTACTATTTTTTTAATCTGCAATCCAATTTTAAACAATTTAAATTAAAAGCAAGCCAGCCTAGATTTTATAGTTCAGATTAAAACCTTTCAATCCTTGTAGTTTTGTAAAAACAATCCAACTTTCTAACCTAAATGAAAACTAAAATTTAATAGACATTTTTTGACGTTGGAGAAGTCCGTCGTTCTAATTTAATGAAAAAACTTTAAATTGAGATAGAGCGATGAAATAAACAAAATAATAGAAAATGCTTTTACGTTACGAACATTTTAGTTGTTTCACGATTAAATTAAAAAAGAGTTACTTTTCTCATTTCGAAGTAAAAGCCGTAAATATTTTAAATCACAATATACTGCCATTGTAACAATAAAACCATACAATTAAACTTATACATTTATTGTCTATCTTTGCAACTCCACATTTTTAAACTGAAACGATTAAAAATTTGTTGATTTAAATAAATAAAATAGTTCAACAGAATTTATCCATAATATAGTTTACATGAAGATTTGTGCCAAGTAAACTTAAAGTATATGGTCATTAAATGGTATCGATTAGCAGAAAAGTACTTCTTCTAGTATTAGTTTTTAAATAATTTAAATAAAAGATTATAATTTTATTTTAACACAATAATAATTATGTGGACTTAATTTATAAAGAAAATCTTAGTTTATAAGTTAATTTATTTATATTACTATTGTATAATTTGTTATAAACAATACGTATAAGCAATTAAAAATGGAACCAGATTTTTTTGTGTATATTTTTAAGATGATTAAAATGAGAAGTATTTCTATTGAAAAATTCCAGAAATCAGAAAATCTAGAATTAATTATGTGTAATGTGTAAGACAGAGATGGAAAAGTGATCTCGATGATTCTGAATATCTAGAAGCTCTGTAAAGATATATAAGAGAGTCCCTTGATAGAGAGCAAGCATTAAGTTATAGTTGAAGCAAATTATACTTACAGTTAATGACAAAAAATATAAAATAACATTTAAAAAGTAAAATAATTAGTCTTTACAGTGGAAGTAACAGTTTTCTGAGTGTGTAAAAAAACATTAAAGGTGCTTACCAGTTAAAATTAATAGAAAAACTAAAAAGAAACAGTTAAAATTATTAAACTGTTCTGTGGAATTTAAAAACATATTTGGCAGAGCAAGTTACACTGGAAATGAAATGTCAATAATTATTTAATAGAACGAGTACATTTTTTACGAAGCTAAAAGCGAATCCACAGAATGAGTGCGGAAATTAAACCACGGTTAAAAATCTGTTCAGAGCATTAAATTAGGTTAGTTAAGTTTAAATGATAGTTACAATTACTTTATTAGATTGTTTTAGTTATAATTCTATCAACAAATAAGGCATTTTGTTGCTTAAGCAATTGTCAAAATCCAAAAATAATTTAACAGTTTGTTGTAAATGTACGTTTGACATCAATTTGATTTTATACAGGGTGGCGCACCGAAAACGAAACAGATGCATTTATTGACAAATGATTCCTTTAAAAAAAAAAGGGATGATGCCACCTACGCTTAAGGGGCTGGAAATGTTAAAGTGATTTTATGCCAATTTTGTGTCCCCCTCGAAAACAAAATCGACGGGTCCGAGCGTTTTTTCAAAAAAGGAATCATCTATCAGTAAATGCCTCTGTTTCGTTTTCGGTGCGCCACACTGTATAGATCTCTTCTGACCAAGTAAGTTCTAATTTGTTTCAAACAAATGCCTTATTATTAATTTAGTTTTAAACAAAAAGAGAATTAAGTTTATTCTTTCATAAAAATGATGAGTCTTTCCTAATTTTTTTTTATTGATCCAACAGGAACGATCTAATAAGTCCGTCTGAGACTTAAGAGCTAGGGTAGATAGGTGGAACCTACCTATCGATGAAATGTGGAATGACTGTTGACACCCATTTTTCGTTGTCTCGCACATTTTTCTTATTCTGATCATATCGATCTACCTGTTTATTTTAATCTTATTTAACCCATGAACATATCTCTGAAGTTAAGTAGATTGAAATAAGTTGCGATAAAAGGATTTGAAACTCTTCTATCACAAAACCTAATGATGTCAGCACCAGTTTTGAGTGTTAAAATTCAAATAAATTCCTCTTTAATATTGCCATTTTTTTTAATTTAACAATGTTTTAACTTTTATTATTGTTAAATAAATAAATGGTTATGTTAGGTGTTGATAACATATGTAATATAGCGTTAATTTTAATTAATTTATACTATTTAGTTTATAAAATAATAACCATGATAATATATTCACTTACCTAAATATTCCAATTAGTATTTACACAATATAATTTATTTGCTGTTATTGCGAAATTTGGACGAATTTATGTATGCATAAGAACATGTTGATTACTGTTTATAATAATCATCTATCGATAATGCTAGGGATATGGGATATGATAAATGTAGCACTTTTTCGGAGCTGCAATTACATTCACGTTAAAAACTTCCCCAGAAAGCACCAGTTTTATATAGGCAATACACATTTAAGTATTAACGTGACTTACATAATGTCGAGAATCTCTCAAAAAATGTTCTGACCTATTTTTTAGTAAAGCTACCAGTTATAATTATGTCATCAAAGTTATTGTTAATATTCTCTGTATTAAAATATACTTTAGCCATTAAAGAAAACGTTAGCATATCCAAGTTTTCGAAATTTATTGCATTTTTGAAAAAACAAATAGTTACGTACAAAGCTCAAAAATATGCAATATTTAGTCGAGATGAAATAAACAGATGTAAGCAATGCCCCAATGAAACTTATCTTTTGCAAAGAGAAAAAAGTTTTTTTTTTTATTTTGCTGTTGTACTTATTATATTATTACAGCTCTGATTGATTATTAGAATAGCTAGGGCTGGTCGAAGGGACGAACTAAGAAAAATAACTGTCAAGGATTGCTTTGATGTTTTAAATAATACTGAACCCCTGAAAATGTTTTTATTAGTGATGATAATAATAATAACTTTATTGGCACATTAAAAAGAATGGGAATAAGAGGCTAAAACTTGGGAATAAGTAGGTGGTGGTAAAATAATGTCAGTACTTATAATTCCCCTTATTGAGTTACAGAGCTTTAAAGTAAAAATTAAAAATACATTTCAAAAATACATCCATAACTTCAAAACTACAATTTCAATCTTTATGAAAATTTGGTGGGTTGTCAAGTATATCAATTAATTTATATTGTCCATACCATAAGTATACTAAGATTGCAGAAAGTCAGGATAGGACTTGGCTTACCGGATAAAAGGTCAGAACTTTTAAAGTGACAAGACATTAACTTTAAAATACTGTAAGGTAATTCTTCAACTATTTTTCTGAGTCGATATTATGAAATTTTGTAAGATACCGCAGAGCACATTTAGATCATTATTTAATAAGTGGGTTATAACCAAGTAGGCTGCCGCCAATTATTTGCCATAAAACTATTTTATCAAGTAGAAAGCGGTCCCTAAAAAGATTATTGCTCACGAAAAACCTCATCAAATATTAATTGTAATTCATAAAAGATTTACTTATAAAGGCTAAAGTCGTCCATAAGGTATCGGACATTAATGGAGGTATCTTGTATAAAAAAGAGAAAAACCGAAAATTAAAATTTTTGATGCCAAGATAGCAAAACGTAGAGATCCTTATGAATTTCTATTTTCTATTTGGAAAAAGAAAGAAATTTAAAGAAGGGTTAGTTGAAGTAGTAACTCCTTTAGATCAGAAAAGGTTAAAATGGTCAAAATTAAAGGGAAATATGGAAAAATTACAGTAGCTATACACGTAAACCAGGTAATGGCGATGGGAAAGTAACAGGAAGAATCACAAAACGTTATAAAAATTATAGTCAAGTGTCAAAAATATAACATAGATCAAAGATATAGAAATTATTTCTATGATCAAATAGATTTAAGTACCATAGATGAAAAAGAAAGACCAGTATACAAAAAAATTGCAATAACCCAGAAAAAACAAATAATAAACAAATAAAATGTTAAAAATGCTTAATTAAGGTAACAATCGGTAATTATAACTATATTAAAGCTAGCTGACCCGACAGACGCTGATCTGTCTTAATGATGAATGTTGAATTCGAATTGGTATAATTAATAAAAAAGTGTGTTTATTATTCTAATGCTTTATGATATACAATATTCTTATATATTTTTTTTCTTGCGCCTATATAAATATTTCCGTTGGTATATAACTGTCCATGTGAAAAAAATGGATTTTCGTGATTGATGTAGCTTCGTACTATATTTTTGTTAAATAATGTCCTTTCTTCATCTGCCAACTTTTTTATGTACCCTCGTCTTGTTACAAATATTTAGGACGAAAGAAACCGCCTATAAATGATATTTGCAGTACACATTCTGGCAATTCTATGCCAAATATCATAATGTTATATTAAATAGTTTACTTTGTCCAAATCGCTTTTTTTGCAGTTTAGGCTTATTTACTGGCACTTTATTACTTTCCTTAATTTCTTTGGTTTTCAAATTATATCCTCGCATCAAAAGTTGTAATTCAACTAACCCATGAACATTTTTATCCACTGGTTCTCTTGCAGTGAATTATTCTTTTTTATGAAAGCACTGATATTTTTAACTTTAGATTCTTAAGCTCAATCATATTATTCTTATTAAGAAAAATAAAAACTTTTCGTTTTAACGTAACTTAAGTAAACGTAAATTAAGTTTTTAATCTCTTAAAATTAATTTATTAATCTCTTAAGAACAGTAAGCAACTAAATGCTTGAACGAAACATTTTTATTTGAAAAATTGGTTTTTAAATACAATTACAGCTATTTCGCTAAGATTAGCATCGTCAGATTGAAATATTTAAGTTACATTTTGTTTGTTTGTTTGTAGCTAGGTACCTGATGTTGTTTAGGTAGTATTAAGGCTAGACCAAAACGGCCATGATTGTGATTAAAAACTTAATTTTTTCAAATAAACTTGAAAGTTACGTTAAAACGTAGATTTTTTTATTGTTCTTAATAAGATGGATTTCCAAAAAGTAAGGGTTAGTACAATTAATCATATTATTCTTATTTTATTGCACATTTTTTGTTGTCGTGTCTAAGTGTTATCCAAAAAAATTTTAATTCAGTTTTTTCTGCTTTTTAATCCATTTAAGTAATAAATAATACTTTTAACTGTCGCTGTAATGTATGGGAATAATAAAGAAAGTCTAGATTCACTTTTTACAACCTTTAATATTTTCACAATGTATCTACTGTAATGCAATTCTAAGAAAAATGTTTCCTATTAGCTACATCAAAATAGCAAGTTCTAGCAAATCAGTAATGTTTTTTTATCCTTTTCGGTAAGTAATTTTTAAACACAGAACACAGATTATAAACCATTGACATAAATCTAAATAAAATTAACCTAAACTTACTTTTTGAAAAATTTAATTTTAAATATAAATTACATTAGCTGGAAACATCAATTAATTAATTATATTATAAATAGTTTAAATTGGTTATTTAGTCCTTTTATTATTATTTTATTTTCTACTTTTAATTTAAATTTATTTTTTACATTTACATTTGGAATAATGAACAATTGAATTTTACACTGCTATGGTTTTAAATACGATTGTCATTTACAGTAGAGTTTTGATAATTTTAAATAGTGATGAGCAAATGCAAGACCAAGACCAAGACCGGGTTAGTCTTGGTCTTGGTCTTGCATACAAGGTCTTGGTCTTGGTCTTGCAGTCAAATAAGCAATCTTGGTCTTGGTCTTGTTCCTGCAGCATCCAGTCTTGGTCTTGGTCTTGCAAGTCTTGCACTTTTTTTTAAATTTACTGGGGTCCATTTTTACAAAAAAAAGGAAAAATAGTTTTTAAACTCATTACAAGTAAAGCAGGATTAAATGAAAGGGATAGTATTTTTCATTATAAAAATTTTGTTTTGTTATATTACATTGTAGCTATAAATCAAGTATGAAATAGTTATTATCCTAACAAGTGCGGAAAACTTAATTTCCGCAAGAGTTAGAATCAATATTTTTTTAAAAACAACATCACCTCGAAAATTTTTTAGATACTTGAAAAGATGCGATTGTGACAATTAAATCTTTCATAGTGTCAATAAATACACGACTGTAGCTATAGCAACTAAGTACAGCCGATCAACTTCTGCTTGTTATGGTACCATCAGTAATTATAACACTCAAAACCAAGTTTCTTCTTCGTCTTCGTCAAGGACTCCTCTACTTGCGTTCTCAGCGGAGTACAGTACGACAATGCCTCTTTCTCCAAATGATTCATAACATTATCCAAGTTTTTTAATATGTAAATATGTAAACATTTATAAAACTTATCCATGAACTTACCTTAGAAATAAACATAGTTTTTGTTCAGGAGTTATTGGATTTTTATTTCCATTGCATGGTTTTGAAACAATGTCATATTTTATGTGATTTAAAACATAATCAAACAATACTGGTGTCAAACGAAAATATTGTCTAAATTTTTCATCATTTGTTTAAAGGTGACGACATATTAAGATTTCATAGATGCCTTCAGTTTTCCGTTTCTTAAAAATCTTACTTTCTTCCGACCTTTTCGTTTTTTCTTTCGATGAAGACTTGTCTTCCAAAAATATCATCATTGCCAAGTCCAAATCATCCATTTTTTTCTTTTAATGCAGAAACACTCTAATTGTTTTCAAATAATGAAACTAAACACAAAATATAAAACAAACTATAAGCACACAAAACGAAAGCAAATACAAAAATGGATTTAGGCGGTCAATAACGTTAAACTCTTACTTTAAATCTGTACTAACCGATAGCGGCCGTCTTGAACAGTCGTCCAATTACGGCCGCTTTATTACAGCACCGCTATCCTAAGAAACCAAAGCTTTAGAGTTTGAAATAATCCATGGCTGCTTTATTTTTCGGTTTATATGTTTAAAAGACGCAAGACCGCAAAACTCTTGCAGGCTTGGTCTTGGTCTTGCGTATGTCTTGCAATGCTAAGTCTTGGTCTTGCATAAGTCTTGCACTGCTCGGTCTTGGTCTTGATCTTGCAGCCTGAAGTTGGTCTTGGTATTGGTCTTGGTCTTGTATTTTCTGCAAGACCAAGACCAAGACCGCAAGACCAAGACCAGTCTCGCTCATCACTAATTTTAAATAAAACATATAAAGAGTTAATTGGTTCCATTGTGTTGGTAATTATGGTCAATAGATATGTATTGTAGAAAATGTTTTTGAATTTGAGTGATAAAAGTATATTGTATACGAGGAGACTAAAGTACGTCACCGGAGGGATTAAAAGATACTTTAGTCCTTTGGTATATATGTTATTTTCTACATTCTGTGCCTTAACACCACTTAAAATTTAAATAACATTTACCATAAAAATATTAAAAATAAATGTATGTGCTAATAACGGCCCCAATACCGAAGCGGTACTGGGGCTGAGGTATACGGCACAAAGCCAAGGACAGAAATTCAACTATGCATCATCAATCCCGTAGTTGTCCACTGCTGGCCTCCTCCAGTTTCCTTCATATTGTGATACATTTTCCCATTTGCCGGCAATTCGTTTTATATTGTCAGTCCATCTTGTTGGCGGTCTTCCTCTTTTTCTTATATCCTCTCTTGGTCTCCATTGGCAACGAGACCTGCCCATTTTCACTTCAAGTTAGTAACTTTTTTGATAATATCCACATATATTCGTTTGTCTTTCTGTCGCGTCTTTTTAAACTTAGCTTGGCTCTCTTTATTGCTGTTTGAATAACTCTCAATTTATTGGCAGATCTTTTTGTAAGAGTCAGTGTCTCTGCTCCATTCTTTTCAGAGACATAGACCGATCACCCCCAAGAATAGACCTGTTTTCTAAAAGCCACCCAACCCAGTCTGATTTCGCAAGTCTGGTTATCTTCTTCATGACCTAGATATTTATAATTATAGACCTGCTCAGCTACAGTGCAGTCAACCAGATGGTTTTCACTCACAATAAGGTGTGTCGTAAATTTAGTCTTTTCCATCTCCATTTAAATTTCAATATTTTCTGTAGTTTGTTTACAAATATCTTTTATAATTCACAATTCGTCATATGCTATGCACCTGTTTACTGTCACTTTATCCTTTGTTCCAAGAAGGTTTACAATGTGTTTTAAGAAATTAAAAATATCCATTGATGGTAATTGTAATTTATAAAATTAAGTTTAATTTAATTTTGTTCAAAAAGTGATCCTATGCTTTAAAGTTTACAAGTGGTGTATACAAAAAATTAAATATTCGGCGTATTCTACCATTTAATTACCACAAATCGTCGACATTTGTATATTAAAAATTGTGCATTTTCTGCATTTTTTTACGAAGTAATATCAAATAACGGTTTTGTGGCAATGTGTCAACAATATTCTAATAACGCTTGCCTAGTTTTAATTAAACGTTCAGCCATTTTACCTATATACCTTTTTAAACAGTAGAATACTTCGACAAATGACATTTTGTCTATTTAATGAAATTAATTATTTACATGGAACTTACATCCAACAAAAAATTATTTTTGTTCAGTTGATTGATTTTAAATTTTAAAACTTGTTTGTAATAGAAATGTTTAAATCTATATCTGCTTTATGTGACTAAGCTTTTTTGTGAATACTCCATACAGTGGCAATAAAAACTTCATCAAATTTTTCTATTTATTTTTTGCTAGAGGATGGTGCGGTCTGAAGACTATTTACACCATATTGATCCAATATTTTCTTCCTGTACTCACCACTGCTCACCAGTAGTGATTTAAGCTTACATTAGCTTGCTTCTTTTGTTTAAGATAGCCAAGAATCTTAACAGAATATGCTTGACTTCCTTTTCTTGTTAACATCAATATTATTGTTTCTTCTTCAGTGATGGGGTATACATGTCTAAATGTTCTACTATCAATATTCGCCTATACGACTCAGGTTTTTTCTTTTTTATTTGTAACAATTTACATACTAAATATAATCGATTTAATTGTTTACAGGTGTAGAATTTAAGATAGTCCTAATTAGTGTAGGTTTAAAAATTCTTAAAATATTGAGGCATACCATAATGCCATCTGTTGGGAAAAACACTCAGGTCTGCCCCAGAGTACGACGACACATATTTTATGTTTTTTATAAAAAAGTCAACTGCATACAAAGCTGTCTCTACCAAGTATAATTTTAAAGCGTTACGTTGTTGTGCATTTTCTTAGCGTTATAAAAAATAGAGCTTTTGATTAGTTCCGTGCGTGGTTTTGGTAAATAAAGGTAGTTATGAGATGGTCTCTCTGAGACTTCAGGTAAATGTTTCGGAATTAAGGAAATCGATTCAAAGATAAATAGGGATGGATGTGTTAATATTTTATGTTTTTTAAAGAATTCCCTACAGTGAGTTTTACTGCTTAGTTTTAGCGTATACCGAACAGCTCTCTTTTGTAATTTAAAAATACGTTCAAATTGAGTCACACAAGAGGTACCCCAAAAAGGAAGTGTATATCGGAGATATGACTCGAAGAGGGCAAAATAGACTATTTTGGAAGCTGACAGGTGAAGCTCCCTAGGTATTGTTCTCAGCGCGTAACAAGAAGAGTTTAGTTTTTTTGACAAAGCGTCAATGTGTACATCCCATTTTAAAGAGCTGTCAACGACAAGTCCCAAAAATCTCACAAAGTCAACGACCTCTATAATGGAATTATTAAACATAATAGGTTGAATTGCAGATGTGTATGGTAAAACTTTAGTCTTAGAAACGTTCAAACAAATATGGTTAGAATCACACCATGATTTGATGATGGTTAAGTCATGTGACTTCAAGAAAAGCTGGTTTTGTCTGCGAATAGACAAATTTTACCGCCGATGCTTAAGTTAGCAATATCATTGATAAATAGCAACAACAATATAGGACCCAATACCGAACCTTGTGGAACCCCATATTCTATTTGCTTGCATGAAGACCTTTATTCATCAACTCGTACAAGCTGCAGTCTCTCACTAAGAAAAGACTCGAACCACCTGATCAGGTGCCTCTGAATCCATATTACTACAATTTTTTAAGTAGTATTTTATGAAGAACAATAAAAAACTGAACGGTGAAACTAAACTTCCACTATTTATTCGAAAAATTCGCTTTAAAATTCAATTACAAATTTATTTGAAGATCTAATACACAGCCCGGTAGATTTGCGAACATTTTAAGGGTAAGCCCATCTACTCCAGATGCGGATTTGTTTTTAATGTCTCGAATCGTACTACGAAGCTCTTCTGTTACTACAGGTAAAAAAAAGAAACTGTTTAAGTTCTCATGAACATTCGGTAAATAGGAAAGTGGATCAAGAGTGTAAGTTACAGGATTAGTTAAGTTTTTGGCAACATTTATAAAGTAATTATTTAGGCTCTCAGGTGAATTAGGAATAGTGCTGGGCGAGGAAACTTTATTTCTTAAATCATTAACTATGGACCATGTTTTCTTAGTGGATCCACTCAGTCTCCTATTATAGTAGATGTCCTTTGCAGCTTTTATAGTCTTATGATAAACTTTTTTATACATTTTCACGTATTCATGAAGAAATATACTAGTAAATTTTTTTATGTAAGAGAGACAACGCAAGCCCTTGGTAGTCCAGGGCTTATGCAGTTTGTTTTTGATAGGCCTAAGAGGAAATGATTTGACAGCTAAATTAGACAATGTTTTAATAAAAGATGCAAAGGCGGTATCGACATCAAGAGAAAGACAATCCCAGACAGTTGTTTTACAGAGATTTCTGAAGTTAAGAGAATTTTTATCCGTAAAAATTCGACAGAATTTGCGTGGAGCATTTTTTGTTTTAGGATTTAATAAAAAGTAGTGAATACTACCTCATGGTCTGAGAAACCCCAACTAAAAACGGAACAGTCTACAAAACATATTGGATAAAACCTTAAGATAAATTATGATTTAGAACGATAAACAGCTAATCGTCAATCTGACGATGCTAGTTTTTAGCGAAACAGCTGTCATTGCATTTAAACACGTATTTTACGAATAAATAGTGGAATTTTAGTTTAACCGTTTAGTTGTTTATTGTTCTCAGTAAGATGGACTTCCACAATGTAAAGGTTAGTACAATCAATTTCGTAAATCATGATTCTCTTCTGTTTTTCATCCGAAACCAATTACTGTTACAAATGCTTTTTTATACAATTCAAAGCTTTAAATATATTTCCCAAATTCGAATACTTTTTCTTACAGATCAAATCAATTTCAGAATGTGTTTATTTCTAAAAATTACGACAAAGCAAAAAAATAATAGCATAAATAATTAAAAAACATTAAAAAATACTTTGTAAAAAGCGTAGATGGTTTTTCTAAGATATCTATTATTTAAAATGTAATATATTTTTTCCTTACCCACACCATTTTTAAATTAAATTTATTACAAATTTCATGTATAGATTAATGTAAATAGGTGTGTTCGGGGCAAAAATGGCTTTATACAGAAAATAATATTTAATATGAAAATAGCCCAATTACAATAATATTTGTTTTATACTATTATTTTAACAAACAATAATTGCCAAGGTTAGGTTAGGTTCTATGTGAGGTCGTTCAATGTCCATTCCACTGCAACCTGAAAGATCTATTGTGGCTCACCCCTAGGTTATAGTCGTTCTATTAGCCCTATGCCTCTAATAAAGCTCATCATTGTCGTTGGCGACACTTCCATGTGCTCGAGTGGATGCAGACTAAATTTATTGATCCTTCGAGCTCTCGGCAGTTACACAATATATGCCCCTGACAGAATCTGCAGTCCGCCCTCTCAGTAAGTGGCACAAGAGCACAAGACGACGCACAGAAAAAAGCTATCTGGAAACAATATATTGCTAATCTTTTTGCAGATAAAAGACACCACTTAAAGGATAATTTACCTGGACCATCAATCAAAGTACAGGAGATTGCTAAAGCAATAAATAGCTTGAAAGATAGTAAACCCAGAACACCTTCCAGCCGTTCAAAACCCCTGGAACGGATGGAATATTTCCTGCCCTACTTCAACAGGGCCAAGAGGCAATAATTCCACACTTGATCCGAATTAGTCGGAGCAGCCTTGAACTGGGATACATACCAGAAGCGTGGAGAAGGGCCAAAATCACCTTCATCCCAAAAGCAGGGAAACGGGACACTACGCACCCCAAATCCCTTAGACCGATCAGCCTCACATCGTTTGTTCTCAAAACGATGGAAAAAGCTGTAGACAATTACATTAGAACAGGTGCCACTGCACCCCCGTCAGCATGCGTACCAAGCGGGAAAGTCCACGGAAACCGCTTTAATACAATTGACTGATGAAATCCAAGACGCTCTGAATAAAAAAGAGACCGTGGTATGTGCCTTTCTAGACATAGAAGGGGCCTTTGACAATACGCCACATGAGGCAGTCAAAAGAGCACTACAAGAATGGCAGAAATGGAGGCAGGACAAGACACTATCTTCATTAATGTGACCAGAGGCTGTCCACAGGGGGGAGTTGCATCCCCGCTTATGTGGAGTCTCACTGTGGACAGTCTACTTAGTCAATTGACCAGGGAAGGCATACCATGTCAAGGGTATTCCGACGACATGGTTATCCTGGCAAAAGGGAAGTATGAAAATGTCCTCTGTGATATTGTTCAAAGAGGACTGAACATTGCGAAACAATGGTGTGACTCGGTGGGACTCAGCATCAACCCCACCAAAACCACACTAGTAGCCTTTACAAGGAAAAAGAAACCTAATCTAAAAATCATAAGAATAGGGAGAACATCGTCGAGTGGAAAACAGAGGTCAAATATCTAGGGCTAATCCTAGATAGTAGGTTACTCTGGAATAAACACGAAGACGAAGTAATACACAAAGCGACCAAGGCCCTCATGGTGTGCAGGAACATTGCAGGAAAGAACTGGGGATGCAACCCACGTATTCTGCAATGGATGTACACAGCAATAGTTGGGGCAGTGGCTTGGGGCGCAAAGGCTAATCTGAGTACGACGAGGAAAAATATCTCGAAGATTCAGAGACTAGCCTGTTCATGTATCACTGGAGCAATGGGAACTTGCCCCACTGCTGCAATGGAGGTGATTTTAAACTTAACCCCACTGCACATTCTGTTAGAAAGTGTAAGGAAGAAAACGATATATAGAATGATCAAAGAAGGAATTATCAGGGAAAAACCCCGATCACTTCATTTTGATCAAACTTGGGAAATGCCCCAAGATGATATGCCAAAGAAATTCAACTTTGTGAGAAAATTCATCACAAGGTTGAGTAATAAATCTGAATGGGACGAAGACACCATACAGAGTTTTAATCAGAATACCATAAAGTGGTATACGGACGGTTCCAAGCTAGACGAGGGAACTGGGATAGGAGTTTTTGGACCGAGAGCCAAATACTCAGAAAGCTTGGGCATATACCCGAGCATCTATCAAGCAGAAGTCCGCGCCATCTAAAGATGTGTGGAATTCAATATTGGAAGAAACTACCGCAGACAAGAGATTGTGATCATGTCGGATAGTCAACCAGAACCATCTTGTGGGATCAGCAGTAGAGTAATCTTAGGAAAACTAAGGGAAGAAATGGAGAAAGAAAAATCCAAGTACTGGAATCAGCTGGAAGGACTGAGGCAATCTAAGATACTACTAGGGAACTATGACCAGAAGAGATCTCTTAGCTGCCTCAACCTCAGTAAAAAAAGGCTCCGAATTTTAACGGGAATATTAACCGGGCATTGCCGGTTAAGAAGCCACATGAAGAAACTAGGGTTAGCAGATGAAGCAAAGTGCAGATTCTGTGAGGAAGAGGATGAAACCTCAATACACATACTCGCAGAATGCCCTGCCTTGCAAAATTCTAGGTCTAGATACCTAGGAGCACATGGAATAGAGGAAGGGGATCTACCTGACTTGAAGCCCGACGATGTCCTAAACTTCCTCAGGAAAATAGGACTCGAAGAGCTGCTATAATTCTGAGAAAATATCAGAACATGGCAAGTAAGGGGGGACACAATAGATCCTATAGGTCGCAGTGTAATTATCACCCCTAACTTATACATACATACATACAAACCCAGATCTGGTACCTACCTCTTGAACTGCTCAAATTATTAGACAACGAAGATATTTAGATACTTTAAGGGCTTTTTAATCAAATTTATAACACGGGAAAATTTCCAACCAAATTGCTTACATCTATTTTCAAATAACCTACTACCAAAAAAGAACAACGCAATAAAATGTGAAGACCACAGCCCTATACCTCTAATAAAGCTCATCAAAGTCGTTGGCGACACTTCCATGAAGTCCTTGTACTCGAGTGAATAAAGACTAAATTTACGGATCCTTAGTACCTCGAGCTCTCGCCGTTTCATCTTCAGCCTGACAGAATTTGCAGTCCGCCCTCTTTGCCAGTCCAATGGTTTCCATATGCCCATGACTGTGTCCAGTCAGCAGTCCTATCATAACTCTTAGGTCCTGTCTGCTCATATTCACCAGCTCTTTAGACCTTTTTTTAGAATCTCTTGCAAATGCCTTTGAGTGTCTTAAACCCACTAGCTCGAACCAATAAGAACTCTCTTCCGATCTACCCACTTCGATAATGTTCCTCTTGCTACGCTAATCGCTATTTCTATGACTGGCTCTGGTCTTCTAAATATTACTTCAGTACCTTTTCTATCTAGAATGTCTGCTTTTTCATTTCCTTCACTGCCGATATGCCTAGGTGCCCAATAAAGTAAGGATACGTTATTCTTTTTCCCTAGGCGTATTAAATCATTAAGGCATTTTCAAACTAACTTGGAGTCGATGTGATTTGATTTCAGTGACTAGCGCCGCTAGTTTTGTTCCTCTAGTTACGCTTAAGTATCTCCTGCAGACAGATCTCCATTGCAAAAACCTCTGCTTGGAAAATTGTGGATAGGTGACCCAATTTCTAGCTGTACCCCAGCTCCAACACCTTTCTTGTTCTTGGAGCCGTCCGTGTAAAAACACTGGCCATTATAAGATTCGATCTATTAGTTCCTTCCTGGAAATAGGAATAGTAGTTGTATATAGGTTACACCGCTATGCTTTGGATCTTCGTTGCCTAGGTTTTTTGACATGTTTATTTTTTTAAAACCGCAATCCTTGGTTCTTAAACATAACCATTTACAAAACAATTTTAAATTTTTTTTATAATCCAATCTACTTAATTTAAGAATAATTATTGAAAGCGATGTTTTCCCAACGGAATTTACAATTAAATTATAAATTGCTATTATACAGGCTGCTGTAAAACTTTTTTGGTAAATATTTTGAAACCATCCAATGTATAAAGGATATAAATTTTTTTGTTATTCACGACGCTTTTCACATAGTTTTATTTGGGTCAAAATAATGACACACCTTTTTAAAAGTTTTCTCGGCGCCCAGGCACTCGGCTTGCTTAGAAAGATTGGCTCGTGAAGTGCACGTACAAATTTCCCGCATTTCCCACAAGAGTTATTTCTGAATGTACGCCTTGAAAATACTCGATCCTGATAAAATTTAACGACGAGACTTCGAAATGTGTGAAAGTAATCCAAAACGAATTTATTTAACGCGAAAATAATGTTAAAAGCAGATACGTAAAAAATAAAATATATTGGTTAACGCACCTAGTTTTCTAAATCCACAAGTATTAAGATTTAAAAAAATACTTTTCTTTTAGTAATTGTAATAAATAGGTTCACTATTTTCTGGTTTTCAATTTAAAGTTAAGAAATTAAATTGTTGTTGCTGCTGTTTTAAGTTTAATAGATTACTATAAGCTTTCCTGAATATTTAAGAAAGTTGAATGTATTTTTAAATATTGTTGAAAATCATATAATATGTGATGTATTATAGTGTTCAAAAGTACAAATATACAAACAATTTTTGACATATTAAAGTAATAACAATAAAAGTTTATTGTTCTTAGTTAAATGGATTTGCACAAAGTAAGGGTTAGCATAATAAATTTAAATTTTTAAATATTTTGGCCGGTTTAATAGATACACAGCTTAATTTGACTAAATGTTATCTTCTTTGTTACCAACTTCACATTTCCATTAAACTTATTAAAAAAATTGGTACCCTCATTAATCAAGTTGTTGGCAAATGGGAACGAATGAAAATTGTGTCACTTGTGCAATATAAAATGAACCCTTATCAAGGGAGCAGCTGAGCAACGGTCCATAAGCAGACAAAAACAAAACTTTAGTTAATTTTTCAAGAACAGGATAATATATTGTGTGATGCGGAAAATGTAAAATCTAAAAGGAGTAAGAAAATTACAGTTAATCAATGGGCAACGGACGTTAGAGAAAACAAACCGCGTAAAAATGCTGGAAAATATTTCTCTCCAGAGAGAAAATGAAAATTTACTTCCTGCTACGTTCGTAGATTCATTAAAAATAAAAACAAAAGTAGGTGCGCTTAATCTAGCAGTGCCTTTAAAATTGAATTAGCCCTTAAAACTTTGCTCTATTAATAACAGCTATATTTACAGTGTGTCCACCGATATAGTACCCAGAAAGAGATATTTTTTTATTTTTAATCATAGGAAAACCTAAATTATTTAGTTCTATTTTTAACTTTAAAACTATAACTAAAAAAAGCGACAAAACCATGCACTGATGATAATATAAACCTGATACACCTGATGCGATATGCATACGGGTAAGGGCTGCTCTGTAGAGCTGAACGTATTACCATCAAAACAAGAGCAGGTGGAGGTTGCCTACAAGGATAACCTTGTTCTCATTTATTGTCTAGGTTATGCGGACTACATACTGATTGTCGTCAGAGGCATATTTGTCGGGGTGGTATCTGATAGAATTCAAACACTAAGGCCCGGGTGCTAGAAACCAACAGGTATCAGTCTGTTACGTACCTGATTGGTATCGGTAAACTAATAGTTACTTTATTTCGGCGTGCTAGAAACAAAACCATCTGACAGCTACGTAACAACCTGATACCACCTGGTCGAGATATACACCTCTGTTGAAATGTTTATTTTGCTACGTTTGCCCTCGACTTTCACTCACATACTATTTGTGGTATTTAATATTTCCATCCATGTGGTGGCACTCAATTTTTTCTTACCTACTCAATGTTTTCACATATATTTAAATAAAATATCAAATTTCTTAATTTGTTCTCCAATGAATCAGATCTTAATGAATCTTATTCATACCTCTATATAATGTAATTTTTTCTCATCTAATTTCTCTTAGTTTTAATTTTAATCTTAATGTCACTTTTTCTTTATGTAACTGGTTTTACCATATACTCTATTTAATATTTAACATATAAGTTGGTTGGTTCGATCGATCATATGATCTAGTGAACATTACATGTAACTAATTTTTTAAGGTAGTTCTATTGTTAACCACATTATAATCTGCATGTTTTTTACCTCTCACCTATGTTTTTTCTAGCCTGATGATGGCCTGCTTATAGGCCGAAACTAGTCGCTGTTCCGGTAAACCTGTAAATTTAGTAATAAAAACCTGTAACAATGATTTTGGTATTTTCCTTTATATCTGTTCTTGTTAAAACAAGAACGTTAAATATTACTAAGTAGAAAATATTAAGTTTTTTTATTAACGTTGCTGTTCTCGTAATGAAATTCCAATAGTTATTTGAATTGTGAATGTATACATTCTAAATTATATTTATAACTATAAAATTCTTTCATGCTAAACACTTTACAAAAATGTGTATCTATGTTTTTAGTTGTATGAGTCAGGGTTTCTACTGATATCATATACCAGTTACAGTTCCTGGAATAAAGAAGTTATTATTTATAATTACATATTTATAATTAAGCAGTAGACCTTTTGTCTAGACGCTACGCATTGTTTAATTGAATACTTTTATTGTCTAATTTATAATTGCGCATTATTATTGTAATTTGATATAGAAGTAAATATCACCTACTAGTTAATATATAAACAAGAAATATTGTTTGTAGAAATTAGTAAGTTAGTATATAGTATCTAGTAGTAATAGTTACTCATAGAGTTAGTACTCAGTAGTAGTAGTTACTCAAATAATTGAAGTTAAATCTTTGTAATTTCTTTTAAAATAAATTTGGTCGTTCTAATTAAAATTTTTGTTTTTAAAAAACAAGTTTCAAATCAACGGAACATACATTCATACTTATTCCGATCTCACTTATTAAGGCCAATAAACGACCCTTTTGTAGGCCGGCGCTTTAGCCAGGTGTTACCTGCTATAAAATTTGAACGGAACATGCTGGAATTTACTTTTTTATAGGAAAAAATAGAAACACATTGATAATCACATATTTTATTACATACCTAGGGATACTATAAATTATTTTTTTAAACATTGTCGTTTAATACTTGTCGTTGATCATTGCGTCAAAAAGTCACGTGATGGCAATGTTTAAAAAAATAAATTATACCTACTTAGTCATTTCAAAAATTTTTAAATAAAAGCTTTTAAAAATACAATATACAATATAAAATGAAAAGTATCTAAAAATATTACAACTTATAATTATTATTAAGACCTATTCAATTACATCAGTGTCACTATCACTATCATCCCCTAACTGTGTGAAATTGTGGTATATGATTGTTTAACTTTAATTACGTGATCTACACTGTTGCTCCAAATAGTTACTGGTATTTTATCTATTTCCCTGGTGATAATGCCTAATACAAAACTATTTAAAGTCGGTGAACTGTTGTTACGTCTAACTTGCAATTTCAATTGATGCCAAATATGTTCTATAGAGTTAAAAATGGAGTGATATGGTGGAAGCCTTAAAACTGAATGTCCCATGCTATTTGCAAAACTCATCACAAACATATTTTTTCTCTATAGTAAAACATTTTAATAAATAATAAAAAAAGCAATTTTTTAAATAAATATTGGAAGTTTTGTTAAAACTAAGAGTTTTTTATTATTCTTAATTTATTTCTATTGAAAGCTACTCTAATAGAGTGACGTCGCACTGACTATCGAAATAAAAATTAATTTTATTATTTAATTATAAATAAAATACATCTTTTAATTTTAAGATGTTTGGTATGATGGTTAAAAGGCATGTTGACTAAAGCGATAACATTATAATTCTTAAGAGTGTAGAAGCAAAACTTTAAGCCAATTCTTAAATGCAATGGATTTTTTCGAATCCTGATAAGACCACTTATTTTTTTAAAATTTAAACGCAGAAATAAAGGTCTCTATAGTCCCGAGGACAGAATGTCAGGATAAATTCATAAAATGTTTATTTAAATTAGTTATAGGGGTGTAAAGGTAGAGAAAACTTAATGTAATTTTTAATGCAAAGTTGAAAATCCTTGGCAGTGGTAATACATTTTTTTGATTTTCCTCAAATAATATGTTTTTCTTGCATCCCCTTGTATATATTGAGTGTTGGATTTTAAATTTTGCCCTGCGATTTGCAAATGAAAAGATATGAATAAACAAGAATAATTTCAATGACCATTTCTGACGACCCTACCGTATTTATTACATCGTAGTCAATATTTGCTTAGAGACGAATTTTGTCTAAAATCGATTTCAGAAAAGAACCAATATGGCAGTGGTATTATGTGACACCGTGAAATTGAAGTATTTTCGGATTACAATGCAAAAGATATGGAATAAACCTTCGGCCGTCATCAAAATTTAATGCGACAGAATTAGCATAATTTACTAATATTTCTAGAGAGAACGATTTCAATTAAAAAAATAATTTCAAAATACATTAAAAGGCCTCCATGTGGATATAACGAGTATGACATTGTTTTAACTAAATCTTTTGTTACTTTGTTACAAAAAAAGAAGAGTATTTTTTGTTTGTTGTTGATTCGGTTTTACTGTAGTATGTAATTTTTAAGAGCTACTGTTCACTCTATTCTCTTTTCGAGATTTGAGTTAGCCGTCGGAATGTTAATTAATTTGATGTTCTTTTATGTAAATCCGACACTTTTACTAGTGTGTTTTTTGTAATTGGACCGACAATAGTTTTAAAAGGAAAACTCCATGTTACTTCATTTGTAGTTCTGTATAACCAACGTAACGTAATACGATGAATTTGGTGGAAGGGCGCAAATTACAATAAAAATTGGTTTTGCTATTTCATTACCAATTTTCAAAATATGCATTTATATTTTTGTATACAAAGCCTTAAGTACTAAATGTAGAATATCACGCTTTGCATTTTTGAGTTGTGAGTTATAAAAAGAAAAACAATATTGAAAAAATGAACTTATAAGTAGCAGCTTTCTATAGTTTCTATTAAACAGAAGGTACTGTGTTTTCAATAAATATTTTATTCGAATATTACAAAAAATAACAGATAAATGGGTTTATCTATGTTTCTATTAGGAATTGGATATCGATATAAATGCAATATTTTAATTTGAACAAAGGAAACAATAATAAACTGTCCACCAAATAACAAAAGGACTTTATTTAATTATAATGGAAGGGCAAAGTCATAATTTGTCTAATATTGATGTATACACAGTAATGAACTTTTTTTTCTTCAAAACCGTCTTATGTTAATGCTGAAATAAAAGGAGTAAAATTTTTAAGTAAGTCAACGGTACTTTTTTTGTTAATATATTTTCGCAAATTTTAGGGCCAAGTTAAATCACGCTTTATCACCTTGCACCACTTTTTCCTTGTTGTTAAATTTTTTGGAACACGAAAAAAATGTATTGTTGTGTTTTAGCACATAGGAACAATACAGTATTTTTGTATGTTTTTTTTGTTACTTCAGGCAACGGTTAATAAATAAGATACGAATTAAACGCTGTAAGGAACTACTCAATAATAAATGTATACGTACTCGGCGAATACGTGCTGCTTCGTCTGGGTCTAATGACATCACGCGATGAAGCGCATTGTGTAAAAAATTATTCTCACAGTTCTATAACTTTTTTATTTCTAGTGATATTTTAGTGGTTTTCTCTCGAATTTTACTCAAATTGTTATAATTGCTCCATAAAAAAAATTGGAAACTTCGTCATTGTGTAGTATACTATAGTAACTTTGTTCTCTCGTTTATATTTCTTTCTCTGCGTATTGTTTTGTGGAGTGCGAAGTAACTGTTGTTCGCTTTCTTTACTTTGCTTGCTATTTCTAAATCAAATTTGTAGTCACTTGTGAATATGCTGCCTAGATAATGTATATCAATTCTTTTGCTTGAAACTTTTTAAATGGAAAATAATAATAAAAGTAAGTAGCTACCAAAAAATAAAAATAAAACTCATACGTAAAACATAAATTTAACAATCTTATTTTATGCTCACAGATATCTTATCCCATGCTCGAATCAATACGAAATATGATAACACGGATAATTTTCTGATACAACAAAAACCATTATGTCATCGTAAAAAAAGTCACAAAAAACACTTAATTTATTTTTCGAGCTTTGTGTTTTGCAGTTTAACCGAGCGAATACAAAATGCTTATGTCTGTCTCCACATTTTCATACATACAAAATTCGATGAGACTGCATATTCCTTCCTAAACTCAATATAGCGAATCCATTAGGGTTACTACTCAAAAATGTGAAAGATAGGAAAAGCTGTTCGAACACACGAAAAGTCAATTTCTACCCCTTCTAAGGGTTTGATAAGAAAATATGCTTTACGAAACAACGTTTCAGATCTAATAAGCAGTTTTAATATTATTAAGTGCATAAAGTTGATTATTTTTTTATGTATCTGGTGGGCTAGCTCTGAAACAGTTGGCTATATTTAATATTATCTAGCAGGTGGATATAAGTGTAACCTTTTTATATAATTTTTAGCCGTGTACAAATTTCTACCAGTCTTTTCTGTTTTGTTACAAAAGTTTTGCTTTAACCCAAGGTACTTCTCCACTATTAAATATTTTGCATATTTCTAAATGTAGTTCTTGGTCTTCTTGGTTTTTGGCTTTCTTTTTATAGTTGTTATTGCTCTCCATACTCTTCCGGTTTGTCTGGTTTTACATCCTCATCAAGTGTCCCCACTTTCTCAACTGTCTCATCCTGATAAAATCTACTTCTAGGTCTTCTCTAATTTGGCCAATACGGAGTCCGTTTATTATATTTGTCTTAAATATTTCATTTTGGTGGCTTGAATCTTACTTTTCTGTCTTTGTGACACGTTTTACACCTAGTAGATTGGTTTACCTGTTCGATTAATATAATAATAATAATAATAATAATAATAATAATAATAATAATAATAATAATAATAATAATAATAATAATAATAATAATAATGTTAATTTAAAAAAATCATTAAGATATAATTTGTCTTACGTACTATGTTGATTTGTATAATTAAGGTAATAAAAAGAGAGTATAAATATATAAATGAACATGAATAATCACAGAAGCAAATGAATGCTCGTGCGTGATACAAATACAAATTTATACCTACTTTAAAATACTTACAAATTTTCAAATGCATTAATAATAAAAAGACAATTTTAATACTCCAATAAGATATTGCTATTTCTATGTACAATCAAAAACAACGTTTCATATATTTTCAACGTGAATACTTTAAATTTATTAGATTATTGAAAACATCTCTTCCACATGCAAAAATCCATTGTTTTATTTTTGTTTTATATTTTTTATGTGAAGTAATCTGTTTTATTTCTACAGGTAGTAGATTCAGTAATCGAGGGGCAAAGTAATAGACACATCGCTGCCAATAGTTTTTGAGATCTACTGATGTACATTATTTGATCTACTTGCGCCCTTGTTTCATATCCATGATTTAGAGGGGCAACTTTTATTTTATTAATATTAACATACAACAGTAATCTTTGACAAAAAAGCTGTCGTATATCTAATATATTAAGTTCTTTAAATAAGTTCTCACTTAAATATATTCTAGGTTTCTTGTATATAATTCTCATTATCCATTTTTGTAATGTATTTAAATTTTTTAAATGGCATTCTGCTACACCTCCCCATCCTAATACTCCGTACGATAATTGTGATTCGTATAGTATTTTTAATTCTCTTAATTTTTAGAAATTTCCAAGATAGCGAAATTTAGGTAAGAGTCCTCTTATTTTATTTATTTGATGTTTAACATGTTGATCCCATTTTAGGTGGCTATCTATTATTACTCCAAGATATTTTATGTACGATTTTTCTTTGATTTCAATATTCTGTTCAAAGGTTAGTGGGCCAAGGTCGGGCAAACTGTTTTCATATGAAGTAAATGGGACATAGCATGTTTTTTTCTGTATTTACCGTTAATTTGTTTGCTTGCAACCATTTATAAATATTTGAAAAATCTCTTTCGACTTCATGTTTCAAGTCTGTCCAATTTGACATTGTGTAGAATAATGCCAAGTCGTCTGCAAAGCTAATTATTTTGGCATTTGATTGGATTTCCATTAAGTTGTTAATGTATAAGGTAAAAAGAAGAGGACCCAGTACAGTACCCTGTGGAACACCATATTTAATTACCATTTTATCACTTGCGTGCCCTTCTATTTCAACAGACTGAACTCTGTCGGTTAAATAACTTTTTATAAGTTCGTATACTTTTCCCCGTAATCCGTAACCCTTTATTTTTTCCAATAATATTTTATGAGATACCGTATCGAAGGCCTTTGACAAATCTACGAAAACACATAGCGCAGGTAATTTTTGATCTAAAGCTGTATATATCTCTGTTGTGAGTGCCAAAATTGCATCTTCTGTAGAGCAACCTTCTTTAAACCCGTACTGGTTCTTAGATATAACATTTAATTTTGTCAGAAAGTTATTAATTCTTGATTTTAGTGATTTTTCAAAAATTTTTGATATATTAGATAAAAGAGAAATTGGTCGGTAGTTTTCTATTTTGTTTGTGTTTCCACTTTTGTATATTGGTTTTATTGTGCCTATTTTTAAACAACTAGGAAATACTCCTGTTTCAAACGATTTATTTATAATAGATTTCAAAGGCTTAGCAATTTCATATCTAATCTCATTTAATGTTTCCGAGCGGATACCATCCCATCCTGGAGATTTTTTTTGTTTTAAGTTTTGTATTATAGTAATTATTTCATTTTCACTACATGGATTCAAGTACATTGATGGACTGATATTTTTAATTGATTCTTTAAATTTTGTGGGATAAGTTATTTTGTTTGCGTATTTCTCGCCTAATTCTGAATAATATTTATTAAAGTGATTTGCTATTTCCAGTTTATCAGTTATAATATAATTATCTATTTCAATTGATTCAATATATTTTTTATTTATAGGGTTTGGACATATTTTATTGACAGTATTCCACAAGGCATTTGACGTCTTGGGGCTTTCTTTTATTAAATTTTGTTTATAATTTTTTTTGGAGTTGGCTATTTGTTTTCTTATACTATTTTTTATAAAATTTATATTTTTTTTGTTAAACATTCATTGCCGGGATTTGTTTGTAATTGTGTGTATAGATTATTTTTTCGTTGATTGTCTTGACAATATCAGGCGTTATCCATTTTTTTCCGTATTTTGTTTTTATTATTTCTTTTCTCTTTAATTTTTATTGTATTATTGCTAATATAGGTAAAGATTTAATTTGTTTATGAAATTTTCAGTCAATATATCTACATTGTCGCTTGGAGTTAAATATATTTCATCCCAATTTTCTTTTGTTAAATCAGATTTTAAAGTATTATAATTTATATAGTTTTTAATATTATAGGAATTTTGTTTCTTTATACATAAATCATTATTAAATTGTAATATCACCGGTGCGTGGTCCGTAATGAAATAATTCAAAATATAAGAATTTAGGCAAATTGTTTCTTTTTGTTTATTCACAAATATATGATCTAAACAAGTTTTACTAACTGGCCTCGTTATTCTGTTTATATAGGATTCAAAGTTATAGGTGTTTAATATGTTTTTGTATTCTTCTACGTCTTCGGTATCGGCTAATAGATCAAGATTTATGTCTCCGATTAAAATATGTAAACTGATATTTTTTTTCTTTGATCAAGATAATTTAATAATTTGGTATTAAATAATTTTGGATTAGTAGATGGTGATCTGTAAATTGCTGTTAGTATATATTTTTTTGTTTGTGTTTTTTCGCTTATCGCCAGTTCTAATGCTTTACATTCGCCAATTTGCACAGTAGTGTAATTATAAACTATGTTTGATTTTATGTAAACTATTACTCCATCATTTTTATTTAGGTTTCCTTTATTGTACAATGTATCGTAACCTTCAATGGAAAAGATGTTTTCATTAAATATTTTATAAGTTTCAGTTAATACAATAATATCAAAAGAATTTTTAAATTGGCTAAGAAAAATATATAGTTGATCAAAATTTTTATTTACACTTCTCATATTAAAATGTATAACACTTACAGTTTTATTATCGTTTTTCAGAACTTTTTTCTTTGAGGGCCGCAACGTCTATTAAATCTCCTAATATGGTTTTGTGGTTGTACTCCTTTATAATCTATCCATTTATTTCTGGTTGACAGAACCAAGTCTTGTCTGCCTCGGTGTGATAAATGGTTTGTTTTTTGATTTTTCAAATTTATTTTGATCACTTTTTTGCTTTTTGGTGTTTATTTGATTAGATATAGGTTTTTCTTCTTTTTTGTTTTCTGCTTCCGAAATTGCAGTCTCTTCAAGATTATTTAATTGAAATATTTTACCTGATTGTATAGGAGTATTTGGAGCACTTGCTGTACGGCTTTGGTTCAAAGATCGATTTAATTCTTGTATATCTTCTACTGTGATAACTTGATTATTTCTATATATTTTTTCACCTTTAATATAGCACCTATCGTTAGTCGAATTTCTTATGTCCTTTAAATGATCTCTTAAAATTTTATTTCTTTCTTGTTGTAATTTTGTTAAATCGGGAGAAATCCTAATATTGGTGCCTTTAAGCTTTTTACAGTTCTTTAAAATATTATTTTTGTAAATTTGGAACTGAGTTTAATTTTTAAAGGTTCTTTACCCGTTTTTCCTCCTATTAGATGTAAATCAGTAATTTCACTTAGTTTTTATATTTAATTCCAAAATATCGTTAAGTTTATCGCATATTTTTTCTGGATAAACTTCTTCTGGTACTGAAATCAAGCCAAAAGCAACTAAATTATTTTCTTTAGATACCCTCTCCAACTTTTCCACCTGTCTTTTCAGTCCAATATTTTCAGATTCCAATTTTCGAATTTTTTCATTAAATTTTTCGACTATTAAAACTATTCTTGCTTCGCTTGCCAAAATTGCATTTTTAAGTTCGTTTACAATAGCTTCCCTTATTTGTTCTTCCATAATTTAAAACTAGAGTCGGCAACGGTGTTGTTTTTTTTTACTTTCAAATGTAGGTCATTAACAGCACGTATTAATAAGGTAACAACATATGAGAATCAAAAATCCAAATCAAAACAAAAACAATAACATAGGTTGAGCAATAGTCTTACTGCAAACAAAACACAACCGAACGGATAATACAAATCAAAACACAACTGCTCGGTAGGACAGCTAAACTACTACTCCCTTCTATGATTATATATATTTTTTTATCCTATTCCGATAGTATCATAACCTTCGTTTTTATTTTATTAAGCTGTAATCCATACCTTCCTAGCTCTCTAGTTATTAGACTATTTTCTAGTTCCTTATTTTTAGCTATCATCGTAATGTTAATTGCATTCGAAGATACTTGTTGCAAGTTTCTATGTTCTAATTGTAGCTTCTTTGTTGTTTCACTAAAGTTTATGACTATTTCATTCATATATATTGGAAAGAGTTAGACTTAATCATCCCTCCTATCTCAGCCCATTATACATTCAAAAGAATTTGGATTCAGATTTTTTTCTGATATAGTTTAAGGTGTTCTTGTAGAGTTAACCAATTCATTGACTCCAATAAGCTTCAGGCTATCCCATAATCCTATTTTTGCCACAGAAGCGAAAGATTAACTAGATCTAAGAAGGCTTTTTCTCCGCAAAATAGTCACCTGGTTGTATATTATTTTTTGTGCTTTTACTTTTTGTGACTCTTAAATTGATGTAAATTGTAACTACAAATGTATTTTTTTAATAACCTGTATATTTACTCTATTATAAACCTTTTTTTAATAACTATTATATTTATTTATTTGAATTTAAAAAAATTATTTATAACAGTCCAATCACCAAGAAAATCTCTTTATCGGTTGTTTATTTTTTGTGCCTTAATCAGACAGTTTTTCTGTCATCTCCTGACTAAAATTTATATTTATCCCAACATAATCTTAATGGCTAAAGAAAACAATAGAATTTACATCGCAGTATTATTAGAAATAAGATTTCAGTGACGCCCATTTACTAATTTCGTAAGGAAACTAATGGTATACAATTCATCCGAGCTAATGAACCTACTTACTTCTAGCCGAGGCATTTTTATTTTATAATATTTATGTTGAATAAGCCGAAGTTACTTTATAATAAATTGCAGAGCATTATTAAATGGTGGTAAATTTTCCGACATAGTCGGTTTTGCCGACATAGTCAAAGAGCCTCTGCTGCTCTGGAGAAAGATAGATTATTGAGCATTCTCTTCGCCTGTCTGCTGCTTTCTATCATGTCCAGTGCTCTTGGTGGCTGTGTGCTACCCACTAAGAAACAGAGTACAACAGTGTTCTTGAGGTAAGCCTTGCTTATTTTCCCATACATAGTATCATCCTAAATAGGTATTTGTTCTTAAAACCCCGGTTAATCCTGTCTCTAAGATTTGCTTGCCATTTCCTGTAATATTTTGACTGTTTAGGTTCTGTGTTTTCTCACCTCTCTACTATATTATAAATTAAAAAAAAATGTTATTTTTATTTACAGATAAACTAATAGCTAAAATTAGAAATATGAAAAAATCTCTCCAGATATATTCCAAGAATTGAAATATAGGAATAATGCAGTAAGATATTTTATTGTTTCGTAGACAGATTTAAAAACTACAGGTAAATGTAGCATAATATAAACATAATAAAAGCACACAGATATCTTGAAGAGTGAATATAACGTAATACATTGCAGAAAACTTGGTTTGTATGTTAAGAAGCCCACTTCAAATGCAAATAAAAGTTAAAGGAAAACTTTTTATTATTCGATGTAGAATCTCAGAACTGAGCACTCGAGTTTAAATTCCATGGTATAAAATTTGTCTCATATAAAATATCCGACGAATAATGATAATTTTCAACTTCTGAAAGTAAAAAAAGCTTCTATATAACTGATGATAATGCTTCTTGGAAAGTTATTTTCGAAACTTTTTTGTTTCGTAAATTGAAATGTATAGCTCAGTTGATTGTTATATAACTTTTAGTTCATCTACATTATTTTATATCTTTCAAGCATTAAACAGTAAAGTTTTTTTAAGTATTTCTGTCACAAGTACAAATTGTTTTATTTTATAGATACACTCGTCACAAAAAGTATCGCATAATTTTAAAAATTGAATTATGGTGTAAAATAAAATATCACATTTTTCACAATATTTTAATATGAATTTATGGTATGGTATCCAAAATATTCACAGTTTAAATATTGTTGAAAAACCAAAAATTAATAAATATTGATAAATTATATTTGTATTATTTACATTTTAAAATTTCTTGTGTGCAGTACGTTTGTTTAATTTTTCATTCGGAAGTGTCTAAAAATATTTTGAGTAAAAATGAGTAATTTAACCCCAGAAATCATGGCTTTACTTGAAGATGGACGATCTCAGAAATATGTTGCTGAAGTCATGGGAATCAATCAATCCAGCGTTTCTAGAGTCTTAAGGAGCCCGTATCCCATGCAATATGAAACGAAAATGTGTCAATGATTTTTTTAGCCATGAAGTGCAGACATCTCTTAGTAATAGGATAAACTAACAGAAATAATAATAGAATCCTTTCACTAAATTGCTCTATTCATCGTAAAAAATTTTACCTGCTAAAAACACATGTTTTAGGGCTAAAAACCATTTATATAATTCTCATTTCTAGACCTTGCCAGCCAACAAAATATATTTTGTATTTTATCTCGGGAAAGAACGAGGGTAGATCAACATTTAGTAATATAGGAAATAGGTGCTCTAGTAATTATTACTTTTATCTTTATTTTTTACCATTTACCATTTTTTATTTGTATTTTTAATTCTATATATACCTAATCACCGGTAGGATAAGTTTATTATTTTTATAAGTTTATAGTTGTGTGTGATTCTTTTTAGATCAGCTCTAGGTAAGTGTCAAAAAATTATTAAAATATTATTAACTTAGAGGCGATGCATTTACAAATGACACATTAAAGTGGTCAACATATTTTAATTTTGTAATACCTATTTACTTGCGTCGAAAATTCGGAGACTAGATACTTATGAAGAATAATGATGTTTTCTAGAACGTTGCTGGATTTAAACTAATGTTTTAAAATTTGATGAAGTGCTGTAAACTACCCACTATTACTACCCGAATGTTAACCCTTCAGGATTATTTGTTGACTTGAAATACGGTTTATTAGGTGCATCGCCTGATGGTAAACGAATTATTGTAACTATTATATATATATCAGAGTTTAATAACTTATTATGTTTTAGGTTTAATTGATTCAGATGAACTTGTTAAAGTAAAATGTTTTTTAAAAGTAGCCACATCAAAAATGTCATTGAGAGAGGCCGTAGAAAAGCGTATGGTTCCTTGCTTAAAAATTGAAAATAGTGAAATTCACTTGAAGGAAAATCACAATTATTATTATCA
Source organism: Ophraella communa (assembly GCA_035357415.1). Taxonomy (NCBI): domain Eukaryota; kingdom Metazoa; phylum Arthropoda; class Insecta; order Coleoptera; family Chrysomelidae; genus Ophraella; species Ophraella communa. The sequence goes on along the minus strand of CM068992.1, from coordinate 28,444,538 downwards.
GGTAAGATTTGTTACTGGCTTTTCATTTTTCTAATTTTTTTAGAATATTACAAATTATTGTTTTTAGATACAAGGACAACTCGTCATCACAAGAAGAAAAACATGCCATTTTATTATTTATACAGGAGATGATAATCCACTTTTTACCGAAAACATAAATTTCAACGAAACTTTTTTTAACAATATGGTAGAAAAGTTGAGACGATTCTATGAGGATTGCGTTGGGCCGGAAGTTATTTTAAACAGGAGAAGCAAAAGATTAAAATATTAAGATCCACCAGAAAATATTTAAATGTAAAAATAATAAAAGTATATTTTTAAATAAAATATTTTGATGCCAGTTTTTCTTTTTACTTAATTCAGAATACCACGTATACAAAATTTACGCTAGCATCTTTTACTCTCAGAAACCTGTGACCAGATCTCTTCCAAAATTTGACCAAGAAGTGTCTATATGGCCACCAATAATTGGTATTTTTTTCAAGAATTTTGAATTTACAGTTTTTTGTTATTAACAATTTTATAGTTTTTATATTTATTTACAACGATGTTTATTCTGTGTCTAATGTTTTTCTAATTGTGCTGGGAAAATGGAATAATAAACACTTATTCTGTAAGCGATCGCTCGGCATTAACAATAATTTTATTTACCCTCATATATAACTATAGATGGCCAGCCGTACGCTGGGCATATTATAATTAAAATTTCTTCAAGATATAACAATGATATAACTGGTCTACTGAAAATCAATATCCGCAAATCAGTATTCTTTTTTTCATTTTACTAATTTGTTTTATGGAATAATTGTTTTGTAAATATCGCAAAATATTTAAAAAACGTTACATTAATTTATAATACAAAAATTTGTTTTGACTTCGTTAATAAAAAAAAGAAAAAAATATATATTGCCTAGTTCCATCTATGATAAAAGTTATAAACTAAAGTACAATTATTTCGTCATTAACTACGTCCATTTTTGATCCAAAGTGAAAAATAAAAATAAAATGCAGCATGATTTTAGTTTCTAACTATTTCTTAGGTCTGATCTCTTTAGAAAATTCTGATTGGGCTATTTGATAGAAAAATGTTCAACTTAGGAAAGGTTTAGTTTCATTTTAAGAAAATTTATTTAGATTGTTGTTTATTTATACAAATGTAAAGGTCTAAAATAGTTCGCATTCAACAGCTCTTTTTTAATATTAAACAATAAATTAACAAAAAATAAATGCAATCCTTACCTAAGTTAGACCTTTATATGCAATTTAGTGAAAAAAATAAAACGATTTGAGTTGTAATAACGGAGAAAGTTAGAATAAACTTTTGGTCTGTAGGTGCCATTCTGATGTACAGCGATACCCCGTCCTTAAGAAGGTTTAGAGAAACTGGAAATTATAATAGAAGACCAGTTCCAGGACATCCCAGGTAGACTTATCCTGCACATGACCGTTATTTAAGAATTCAGACTTTGCAAACTGTCATGTTACAGCCAGGCAACTGCAAAATGTTTTCTATGGAGTCTGTAATGTTAGAATATCTGTCAATACGGTTAGAAACAGATTAAGGAATTATGGAATTATACCCTGAATGCCTGGTACTGCTCTATTGTTAGCAAGAGCACACCGTTTAAGGTTCGCAAGAGAACATGTTAATTGGGATGCGGCTAATATTCTTTTTACGTAAGAGCTGCCAGAAATTATGAAGGTGATTCGATTGTGGTATGGGAAGGCATCGGTTTTGAAGAGCACACGGAGTTAATTGTGGATCACTGACAGCTGACAGCCGAACGTTGCCAGAATAACAATGGAATACCTTCAAGAGGTTGGTATCCAAGTTTTAGATTGGCCAGCAGTTAGTCCAGACCTAAACCCAATTGAACATGTTTGGGACTACCTGGACAGGCGCATAAGAACTCGTAATATCGCTCCAGACAACCTTGATGAGCTGGAAAATGTATTAATAGAAGAATGGGAAAATTTGGGTTTGAATTACATAAGTAACCTGATAAGAAGCCTTCCACGGAGAATGATAGATATTAGAACCAGAGGTACCAATACCAGATATGGTTTAAATTTTTTATTTTGTTACTTTGTATTATTTGATTTTTCTAGAATAATTATTTTTTATTCCCATTATTTTTTTATTTTTAATTTTAATTAAATAAACCACTTTGAAACATAGTTCCAAATTTATTTCCTATCATTTCCCAAAAAATGAAAAGAGAGTATTAAAAACTTTATTCATAAATCACTTATGCGATACTTTTTGTGTGTATAAAAAGGAATGTGGTTTAATTCCCACAAAACTAACAATAAAAATTATTACCTCTTGGAAACTCTTAATTTTCGTTTGACTGCTTAGCTCAGTAAGTGATAACATACAACTTTGGGTTAATTACTTATTTTGTTTTCTCATAATTATGTCGAAGTCTGAATTGCTAAGATTATTGTTTCTGTAAACTACGTGGTGTTCATTTGTCACATCAATTCTGATTCGCAAACATTTGTCTTTCAAGATAATTACATATTATATGCAAAGAGAAAACCCACAAAGTGAACAATATTCTAGGGTGAGACTGACTCGTTTGAAACCTGTACCTACATGTATATAACAATAATATTGCCCGAAAAAACTGTATTTTCATTTAATACCTCAAAAAATTGTGTTAACTACAACAATATTTATTAATCGAGAAGGTCTAAACCGATTTGTATGTTTTTGTTTTTGTTTTTGGATTTGTCCTTATTATGAAGAGAATAATAAGTATATAGTAAAATTAAAACAAAAAGCGTTGTAAGTCATAGATTTCAATATCATCATTAATCAGTGATAACAACACAATATTTAAAAAATAATAATATCTCTCATTTAAAATTTAGTTGTTTTAGAGCGGTATTATTTTACAAGAAAGCGCTGTTGCCTAACAAAAATATCGAAATAAAACTATTAGTAGGTATCGAAAATTGTCATTATCAAGTTATAAATAGTTATTTACGTTTAAAGTCCGGGAAGTAACTTATTACGGTACGAGATAGATATTTATGGGCGAGGCGACGAAGGAGCCCAGTACCGTAATAATCACTTCATGGACGTGTATCGTACTATATTTTTTTTATTCCCTTTAGTTTTAAACGCAATAAAATATGAATCTGAAATGACATATTTGATCATTTTTTTAGGAAATTATGTAGACTGCTGTGAAAAAATTATGTTACTTGATTTATTCTTAACATGGTTGATTTGTTTATAAATAAAAAATCAACAGCGGTTACCAAGTAACAATGTAAATAAAGGCAGACATATTGAATTTTTCTGCACACACGAAATATCTGCGGGGAAAATGAATCTTAAGTTAGATGAAATTGCTGAGAAAACTGCGGAAGCGATAAAGCAAATCATTCCAGTTAAATCTGCAAAAAGATATAAAAAATAATATGTGCTGTTTTGCAACTGGCGTGTACAACACAATTTGAAAAGTAGTGCTGAAGAAAATGTGATGTTGGCTTACTTTTTGGATGTGGTAGGAACAGTTATTTTAAAGAATATTTTTTTCAACAGTTTAAACTTTCAGTCAAAGACATTCAACCCTTCTTCATTATGGTCCATTATGGTAAAATCAATGATTATGGTTAATGAGAATGTCAACATAATATCAAGTTTCCCAAAGTTGATAGTTTTTTTGAAAAAACAAAATGTAGACCATCAGCCAAACCAGTCAAAGGTGCTGACAAAGGAACAAATAGAAAGCTTCATGAGGGAAGAATCGATTGAAGGCAAAAACAAGATTGCAAGAATGACCCAAAGGGACCAAACTTTTGTTAAAATGCTACATCACAGCTACACGTTTTCCACGATTACAGAAAACACTGTAAATCCATCAACAAATATTGCTGGCAACAGCAGTTATATAATCAATGTCAATCTTCAAAAACTAAAATAAAAGCTTAGTTTATGTTGATTCACTTATTATTTCAAACAAGATTGGGAAATACCGAAAACCGTTTACACTTCCACTACACCAACACACACTTTTATATGCCTGACGCGCGTTTCGATAACCAAGTTATCTTCTTCAGAGACCGAAGGGAGATTGGGAGAATTGAAGAGTACCGTAAAGTGCCAACGAGTCCGGGAAATGGCACTTTACCGTACAGTATGAAAAAAAAAACTATGTAAGGTTATTTTTTCTGATTTTATGATATTGTGGTGTTAATAAAATATTCTTAATTAATCAAAATTATATTATATATTTTAACTGGTTCTGCTGCAGTCAATTTTTATGTTTAAACTAAATTTGCATTTCCAGCCTTTAAGGCTGGGAAAATTTTTGTTGCATGTATGTTTCATTAAACAAATACTTTGGCATTTCCAGATTATACTTCTATTTTCGAAGCAATCTTAAGAATATTGCCTCTTAAAATTTTGTTTTATTAAAATATTGATAACATTTGCCAGATAGTACTTATTCATTGGCGTTTTAAGTATTTTTATTTTCAACTGAATTAAAAATAAACAAAATATTTTTTAAAATGTCACAAGTAAACTGATTGAACAGATACAAATATGTGATCATTACTGACACCGCATCAATAAAATCTTGGAATTGTAAGTATGTAATTATCTCTGTTTTATGGTATAATTATGAGTTCTCTGATTATTAAACCTGATAAATCCCGACTTTTCTTACTAGTTTTAATATAGGTATGGTAACATCACAATTATGAGGTGCAATACTTTTTTTATCTTATTCAGTTTGTTTTAGTAGTTTTGCCTAAAATAAAAAAGTTGGAGTCTGGAAAATAAAAATGTATCTAGTAAAATTTTACAGGACGAGTGGTATTTGAGAAGATTCTTTTTTGAACCATTCTGTACAAGAACCACTTTATTTAAGAATCCATTAACATATTTCCACTAATTCTATTTTCGCTGTTAGACTGCATTTTTAATTATAAAAAATAAAGATGACAGAAGCCAAATGCCAAAATAAGAATTATTAGGCATATCTATTTAAAATTTACCTACAAGACTACATTTATTTGTAGGTAACTATCTTAAAATTTTAAATGCTGCGTGAAGAACCAGGACTAATAAAAAACTCTTCGTTTTAACGTAACTTCCAAGTTTAATTGAAAAAATATGTTTTATCTACTCCTAATAAATTATACATGAATTATTCAACTGCTTTTGAGGAATTAATAGTATCCATAAACAAAAAGCGTGAGTTATAATAACTCTCTAGTGAGTTATCACACCATACTGTCACAGTAACTATATACTGTCACGGAATCAATGGCGGTTCGATCCCCTATGCCTACCAAACCTTTTTTTAATTTTGTTCATTGTGTTCATTGTGTTCATTTTTACATAAATGTCTACTCAATCTATAGATTTAATTAAATTTTAATTCTATGACTTAATGACAATTTAAGAACCGAATACCAAAGGTGGCTGTAGAATCTACATTATAAAAAGCCGATTCGATGAAACGGAATAGTCCAATATTGTAATTGAGGGGAGTAATGTCAGTTGATATTTTTAAAAAGATATTTTGACGTTTTCAAATCTGTTAAAAACTTTAAAGGTGTTAAGAAAGATGAATTCAGAGAGTGAAGATTAATTATTATGTACACCTCCAGAATTGAGGCAAGTAGCTAATGCTACAGTATAAAATTTATTATCAGTAAGAATGTAAACTCTTTTACAGAAAATGTTGTTTAGATATATTTTAAAGAACTGAGCAGTAGGTGTAAAGCATCTCTGTGGACTTTCTACTCTATGCTGAGAAGCACACTCAAGTTAAATAATGAAATAAATATAGAAAATTATTGGAAATTACTTGCGTTTCTTAAACGTCAATCAGAGAAGCATGTAGCTAAAAAGGCAAAAACATTTACACCAGAACTTAATAATTTCATGAAAAATATCTGGCGACAAAGGTACCTATCTAATAGATTTCACAATAATTCTAACGTTTTAATTATCTATGTATTATTAAAGTCGTAGATAAAGTATAGTATTCAACTTGAGGTAATGGTCATAACTCGCTTGATGAATTACAGCACGAGCCTTTTTAGCTACATGCTTCTCTGATTGACGTTTAAGAAACGCAAGTAATTCCTAGCTCTTGCAAGAGTAGCTGGGATATGAATCAAGGTTTAAAACTTGTTCCATGAAACAGTTCCAAAAAAATATAAACTTCAAAAAAATCACATTTACAAGATGTATATATGCTTAATATTATTACTTATATTACTTTTGACCATAAAAGTTATGTCAAAAACGAAATATTTTTTAAATACCATTTAAAATAAATGCAAAAAAAACTGTGTACTAACCTCCTGCACAAATATTCCAAGAATTTCTCCTTGTTCAACGAGACGTTTACAGCTGGTTTGACAAATAAAATCCTTAAGTTAAAATGATTCTAATATAAGTTATATAATATTTAAATTTTAATGAATATGTACCTGCCTAAATCTTGAAACTTGAAGAAATTCACTTCAAATAATATTATTTACCAAATCTTAAAAACCAATACTTTACAAAATGTGTAACTCGAATCGGTGTAGAGACCCGACCGATAATTTGTTTATCGCAAGAGACAAAAAACTAGACATTCGACTAACTCGATATAATTTTTGTTTAAACAAATTTAATCACGCCTTTTCGAAATTATATTTTAAATCACAAATTGTCCTCTGTTTTGTCGGACCACATTTACATTTAGTGCTAAATGAAGGATTGCTGCCCACCTTCGTGGGCAGCAGAGACGGGGGTTCGTCGTTTTTGACGTAACAGCATGTGACGAATGGCTGGAAAAAAGAGTGAGTAGTTGAAGAGTGATAGAGGAAGAGGATAGTTTAAGTTTTCATAGGTACGTGGAGACGGATATAAAGAAAATGAAGATTGAGGTGCCAGAAGAGAAAAGAAGAAGTTGGACAAAGGCTGAAGTGGAAAGTATGAGGAAGAAAGTAAGAAAGGAGATAGAAAAGGGTCTCGGACATGACGTGAATGAGTTGTATGATGTAATAAGGAAAACGCGCGTGCATGGAAGGCGCGTGCATGGAAGGCTAATTACTGGTGGAATAGAGGAGTTGTGGAAGAACGGAGAATAATGTTGAGGGGAAGAGATGGGGTAACGTGTAGAGAGGGGTATAAGAAGAAGAAGAAGGATCTGGAGCGAAGGGTGGAAAGGGAGAAGAGAAAAAAGTGGGAGGAGTTACTGGGGGAACTGGAAAATAATCTGTGGGGTAAGGCATATGAAATAGCGGTGAAAAGGATGGGAGGGAACCGAAACGTGGTGCTAGAAGAAGAGTGGGAGAAGGAGATTATAGGTAAACTATTCACGATTGAAGAAGGAAGAGGGGAGGTTATGAGTCGAGAAGGGCGGGATTGTTGGGTGGCCGGTAAAATAAGGGGAATAAGGTCGGTAGAGATGTGGGAGGTAGAGGAGGAGGGGAGAGGCACCAAGGAAAGAAAAGCTCCTGGAGTGAATGGCTTGAAAGGGGATGTAATAAAGAGGTTACTGTAAGAGAATGGGGAGTATTTCTGAGAGCTCTTTAACAAGGCACTGAGGGAGGAAGAATTCCTGGAGGTATGGAAGGTGGCCAAAGTTATACTTGTGAGGAAGGCGGGTAGGGAGGGAAAGCGGATAGGAGACTACAGGCCCATCAGTTTGCTATGTGGTATGGGTAAGGTGATGGAAGGAATAATAAAGGTGAGGATTGAGGAAGACGTAAGGAGAAATGGGGGTTTTAGAGAAAACCAGCATGGGTTCACTAAAGAAAAATCGTGTATCTCAGCGCTGGGTAGGGCGGAAAAGGCTAGGGAGGGCAGCTGGAGAAACAAGAAGCTGGCACTACTAGTGCTTTTCGATGTGGGGAACGCGTTTAATAGTGTCAGCAAGGGAGCGGTGTTGAGCGCGTTTTTGAGGCTCGGAGTGGGTGAAGGGTTGGTTAATTTTGTTGAGGATTACCTATCTGCTCGGGTTATAATAGATTCAAGGGGAGGATATAAAAAACGAAGGTAGGAGTGCCCTTGGGATCGGTACTGGGACCGACGCTCTAGAAGTGTGTGTTTGACGAGGTTTGTGGGATTATATGCGAAGAAGGATGTGAGATTACGGTGTGTGTCTGGTGTGTACGGCAAAGGAAGAGACAGAGGTAGAAAGAAAGGCGGAGAAGATGTGTAGGAAGATTATGGGGAAGATAGAACGATGCGGATTGGAAGTGGCGGAAGATAAGTCGGTGAGATTGCACGTAAAGGGACGAAGCAAGACGAGGGAAGTTAGGGTGATGGAGGAGGAGTCGATAAAGTATCTAGGTGTTTGGTTGGGTAGCCAACTATCCTTCAAGCACCATATGTTGAAGGCAGCAGAGAGTACGAGCATCATGGTTGGGGAGATTGATGTGTAATGTGAAAGGTCAGGGAGAATGGAAGAGGAGAGTTATTGGTAGGACGATTGAGCAGAGTATGCTGTACGGAGCGGAAGTGTGGGGTAAAAGAGCGGGGATCCATGCGAGGATAAAGCCACTACTACAGGTACAGAGGGGGATTTTGTTGAGAGTGGTACAGGGCTACAGGACAGTGGGTGCATTAGCAGCAGCTGTGTTGTCAAGGTCATATCCTTTGGACCTGATGGCTAGGGCAAAGAGGCAGCGGTGGAAGGGTGCCACAAAATAGGAAGCTCAGGATTGGATGAAGGAAATGGTGATAAGTTGGGAAGGATATGAAGGTGCATTAAAACGGGCGATTGGGAGTAGGAGTTATTGGATGGACCGAGAGTTTGGGGAGGTAAACACCCAAGTGTTCACTGGGCATGGGTCAAGAGTGGGGTATCTACCAAAGATTGGGAGAGACAGAAGAGAGAGGCTGGAATATGTGTGAGGTGGAGGATGATGAGGGTCATGTGTTTAGATGTTGAAAAAAAAGGAGGATCTAGAGAAGTTGGAGAGGAGACTCGGGGTAGCAGTGTATTGGGAGAACATGGAGGAGATAATGTTGAGAGGAGAGAAAGAATGGGTAGAGGTTAGCGAGGTTGTGGAGAAAATGGTTAGGAGAAGGAAATGTTCTGATGGCGAATAGTATGAATGGGTGAAGAGTGTGTGAGGGACCGCCGCCCGTCTTGAAGTATGCTAGGGTAGTTATTCCGTGGCGGGGTAACGGCGAGTTTTGAGGTGGGTTTGGTTGGTAGGCATCCTCTCGAGGGTGAGTCCAACACTGTTGGTTCGTTTGTAAATGTTTGTAATTTTATATACCACTAAAATAACCTTTATTATAACCTAATGATGGCCTCAATGTTAGGCCGAGTATTGTTTTTCCATCAACAATAAAATTCTATGACATAGACTTAAGGTTTTTCATTTGGTTTACAAAATTATTTGTTGCTTAAAAATGCGTTTGGAAATTAGCATTCTATTTTTGCAAATAAATACATTGAGAAACAATTTTATCTCTAAAACCCATAAAGTCTGTTGTTCTTTTGGATTAATAAAGAAAATTAATTCATTTTTTATTTGTTTATTTAATTTGTTTCTTTTTTTTATATAAATTTTAATAGTTTTCTGTCTTTATTTTTTTAGGTTTTAATAAAAGCCCTAGCTCTCTCTTAAAAATCAGACTATCTGATTTTAGCACTATTTTCAGGACTCTGTAAAAACTATAAATACTGGAGATTTCTTTGAGTTGGGACTTTTTTAGTAAATTTAATGATCCTTTTAAATCTTATTTCGAAAATCTTGAACATTTTTCGAGATATTAAAAAAAAAACTAAACCCTGACTTTACTTTATTGCTTTTAACGTTTGCTATTTTTTTCGGTTCCTTTTGGAACCTTTCTTTAAATGATCTGCATAATATTCCGGATCAAATGATACCTTGGTCGTAATTTTCGGTGAATATTCCAAAAATTTATGAAAAATCGTACATGTGAACCAGACTATCAGCCCAAAAGCGATATTGTAGTTATTTGATATGTAATTCAAGAAAATTGAGGATTCGCTCTTATTTTGTATGATGTTGGCATAAGGTAATAGACGGAGCAAGATATCGGAATTTATGAGCAAAAATAATAAAATTCTATAACTCGAAATAAATGAATTATACATTATTTTTAAAAACTTTAAATAGAACAATGATTTAATTTATTGCATTTCAACTCGCTCTCTCCTTTTTTTCATAAAATAGAAACTATTTATTAAAACAAAAAACTAAGTAGAGAGCGCGTTGATATAAGTCAAAATAGACACTTAAAAAAGATCGATCTAAATAAACGCGGCCAATACTGTATGCTCTTAAGGCTTCCGACCATAAAATGGGTGACAACCGTTATTTACATTACGCATAAAACTTTAGGCAACCAACATCATTTTAGGTTAAGAGCTATAATAAGACTAATGAATATAAAGCACCGTTCTAAAGGGACCACTAATGTGTTAAAATAGAACAGCAGGACACTTTGATTAAACAAACTTTTATTTATTAGAATAGTTTAACTTTGTATATAATTTATAATTTACAGTAAAAATATTATGATTCATTTCATAAGTAACTCCAAAATTGATATTGATTGTACTAATCCTTACATTTCAAAAGTCCATCTGAACAAAGAATAAATAGTGAAAGTTATATTACAAAGTTCTTATATGCATTCTCTATGGTGAAATAATCCTTTGCATTAGGATATGAACATGTCTTGTAAAAAAGATAGAAAAATTGATGATTTTTGTATCTAGTGCGCGAAATGCTACTTTGGTGATCGAGAACTGATTTTTTTATTGAGGCGCAGCCGAGTTAAGATAAATAGTCGAGATCGCCAAAGTATTTCGCGCATGAGATGCAAATAAAACTTTTTCTACAGACGCTTAGCTTAATATGAAAAAAAGTATTAAAATCCTTTTAATACTTCTCAACACAAAGTAAAGAACTGTAAAAGTAAACTTAAAATTTATAATTATTTTAAAAAAACTAGATTTTAACAAATAATATGTACAGTCTGTTCGGTGTATTCCATGATCGTAACAACTTACGAACTACTTTTTACATTTTATCTCTTACTAATTCACAGAAACCAAAACCCGTAGACCGTATTTTCTTAGACCACAGCACACCCTCTAGCAGGCTAACTCTTCTACTAATTATCAGATCTAATATATTAGTACTGGGCCCACCCGCATCATGTTGCGAGCGCTAGTGTACGTGCAGCCCAGAACACAGAACTATACATAACAATACAAATTTTATTAATATTTTTGGAAAGTTGGGTTTTAGAGAAAACTTCGACGTTGTTCATCAAGTTTATATTAAATAAATACACATAAAAATATATAAATAAATAAGAAATAGAAAAAATTAAATTAACTTTTTTCTCTTGATTCTATTTATATAGGATTTGTGTGCCTGTACTTTTATTGGATCAATGTAGGAGGCATTCTTGACCCTATTTAAATATTTCTCATATTTGGAGTCTTTGCCTGCAGCTGTTTTATTCACTTGTTTGCACCAAAAAAAGATAGTGCATTAAATTATCAACCTGCAGGCTTTTTCTCCACATGTAGATGGAGCTTCCAAAGGCACCGTTGTGGATGATGGTAGAATAACTGAAGTACCTGAAATCAAATAATTTTATTCACTTACAATATAACTTGAAGTTGTATCTACTTACCAGATAAAAGTAGAGTTGGATATGCACCTGGTTTCAACTCTTTCTGAAATCCTGCGTTTGAAACTGCTGGTCAAAATGTTGATGGCACACTCTATAATTGTTATAAAGTTGTTTTGGAGTTTTTTCCTTTAACACAGGATTGTTTATATTCTCCATCCAAATATTAATTATGTTGGGATCCTTGGTGAAACGATGCCTCTTACTTGTTTGATCGGTACAACTTACAACTAGGAACACAACAAGTTCTTTTACGAGATGCCATGCTTATACTAAAAAAAGTAAAAAATATTATAGTATGATATTGTATGCTACACTATACAATTATGAAATAATTGTTAACATTTAAATATTAACACACAATACTTACACTGCTCTAATTCTCTTATAATACAGAAAACAATTAAAAAGTTCATAAACTAAAATATAAAATTCAATAAACTGCAAGAAACTTTCACAAATAATAATCAATTTAACGATAATCAACGGAAAAAGCACAGGCGAAACACAATCCAAAATTCAAACGTTAACGGTTAACAATAAAAAATTAAATGACAAATCATGATTAGTTTATAAATATGTGATGACAGTTCACGTTTCCTCTGATTGGGCGACACTGTAACGTCACGCTACAGATACGCCCTCAAGTGGGTGGGCGCAATAATATAACTTGGTTACAAATTGTGAATAAGAGTTAAACTGCTAGGAGGGTGTGCTGTGCCTTAGACAAGAGAATACTTTGAAACATGACAGAAAATAAAGATTGACATAATATGAATTTCAAAAATTGTAACCATGGAACATAATAACAATAAGAAATTTTTCTTTGTTTTTGGTTTTGTGTCAGTTTTGTAAATATTATTTTTACAAACGACATTCGTATTTATGCTTTTGACTCTAATTTGTGCCGTAATTGTATATTGTAATGAATATTATGATTTGAATGATTATTTATAGTTTAATTAATTTATCTCTAGATATTTGATATCGATATAATTTTAAATGTTCTAACATAGCATGATCTTCTATTTGTTAGGGGGATTATGTTTCCAGTTGGATTATTAGGTATATAAATGAAACATTGATTAGTTATAATTACAAATTTATTATAAGTGGCTAATTTAAAACAGTAATATATTCAATGACTAATAAAGAAAGTAATAAGTAGGAAAAATAAGAAAAAGGCATTTTGTAAACCAGAAAAGAACTTATTTGATGTGGAAATTGTGTCAAATAAATTATTGTTATTTATACAATGATAGTTATTATTGAAATTCATTAATTATTAAATATCAAATAAATTCTTTTGGTTTAAATTATATAACTTAACTACTACAATAATTTAAAATGTTTTACAAAGTTATCTGACCTTAACTTGTGCACTGGATGTTTCTCATTGGTTGAAAGATCTGTACTTGATCTATAACAAATTTTAGACGTTTGATTGTTAATTTTATTCTAGGATATAACTGTTTTTTCTAATTAATTCGTAGATGCAGTATAGTGATTTTATATGTTGTAACAGTTCCTTTTTTAATTCCTTTTGAATGGTGAGTTTACGTTACGTTTAAATACGATCGAAAAATACTATGTGACCATACTCTTAATCAGCACTAGAACTGTTTTAACAACTGTTTCTCTTTCACTCATTTTAGATAGAATGATTACTAATGATATACTGACCACTTAAAATGATAGACTGATCTTCTATGGTTGACCTCCAATGATACACTTCTAAGCTTCCAGATGTTTCCTGGTGGTTCTAGGAAGCTAATTATGTGCTAGAACACTATCTGCATCTTTGTCTTTCCTATATACAACTATACATACTAACTTTGTCTACTTTTCGTCTACAGACTTTTTAAAAAAAAATTTATTCAAAATCAAAGTTTTTACTATTTCTACTTATGCAATAAAAAAAGGTAGAAAAAGGATAAAAGTAAAAATAATTTTATTAAGGATATGACATTTGTATTTTCATTGTCTCTTTGTTGGATAAATATTGTAGAGTTTTTTGAGTTCACTGCCTTTATGAAAATTGTCTCCAACTTCCAGTGTTATCCGCTCTTAAGAAATGGTCGCCAGATATTTTTAAATGAACACACAGTAAAAGTAAAATGTAAATATTACATACAATCCAAAAATAATTCGACAGCATTCAAAAACCTTTAAACAAGTTTTTTTCTGGAAACTTTCCATTTTTATTTTTCATTTAACGGCGAAGTTCGCAATGTTTCAAGTAAATACTATTTTTACGAAAATCGAAATGTGGAACAAATAAAGTGCCCAAAAAAGGATTTTTAAATTAAGGCAAAAGTTGGCAGAACTTCTGTTATTGTTATTATATAAAAAGTTTTTTCGTAACAATGTGCTCCACTTTATTTTTTCGTAGATATAAAAAATAATCTTCAAACGTAGGAATTCGAAACTGCGTTGAAATTAAAAATATTTTTTAATTAACTCAAACTGTTTAATTTTTGGAACGCCCTTGATTTAAATTTCGAGTACAAATAAATTTTAGTTCAATTAAAAGGCAATAGCATAATTTTCGATATGCAGATATGAGTTTTTATCAACACCAGATTTTTAGAACGATTTAAAATGTAACCTGCAGTATTAACCATGTCTGTCCATATGTTTTGTGCTAGGAAATACTTGTCTATATTTAATTTTATTAGTATTTAAAATACTGCTTACATTATTGCAGATAAATTCACCACCATTATTTTATTTCAGATACTTTTGATATTTCTTTTAGAAAATAATTGTATCAAAAATTTACATCTTTAAAGAGAACAAAGTATCGTTTACCTTCTGGAGAAACATCGCTATGTATACGCTCACCTGGTGCTCTTGATTTTTCTCTAGTTCCAAACTTAAGTACATGCAATTTGCCATATAAACAACCTTAGCAAAATGCACACTTTAAAGTTGAAGTTAAATTAATGTCAAGATCTTTGGATAAAACCATTTTCACACATCTCTTATTTAGATTTCATAGACGTTCATGATACAATTGAATTAAATTTTGATGGTAAATAGCATTAATTGGAATTTCTGATTTTGGATATACATTTTCCATCTCTGATTTGTACATATCTTTATTTTTACTTCTTTCTCAACTAAAATAGGTTTTCCATCAATAGTCAAATAATTTTTTCCGTACATTAAAATAAAATTACTAATGGGATTACGATTGTATGCGAATAAAACAGAAAACAAATTTTTACTTATTTTTAGAACCAATCAAACATCCACAAGCTCAAGTTTAGTTTTTTGGCTATTTTAAACTGCTTTAATCGTAACAGATCTTTAACCAAGAGCATTAACTGTAGGTATCACCACTTGTAGTTGTCACTCACTGTATGTAGCTCAGTAAATGGTTCAGATGTTTCAAATAAATCGCTATAATTACATATATTATTTGTTGCACCATTATCTATATATATACCAACATTTTCATTACTAGAAGCAGTGCTAGAAAAAATTGTTAAAACAATATTTGCATTTTTATTTGTTTCATCTGGTTTGGGCTTTAGAGGTCGTTCACTAGCATTTCACTTCACACACTGCTTATTTTTTACCATAGAAATATATCCATATGTTCCATTGTGTTCATTGTGTTCCTGTTGCTGTTTCACTGTAATTGACTTAATTGTAGATCTGGATTTTCATTATTTTTATTTGATAATGCTTTTCCATAAGCACAAAGTTGGTTAGTCAAATTATCCAACTGTCTTACGGATTTTTACATCAGCATCCAACTTGACTTACAGGAAAAGTAATTATGACAATGACAATGTTTCCAATATTTTACTTATCAACAAAAACTCTGGTAAACCACATTGCACGTATTACCAAACAAGGTTTTGTCTTTTGAAATTTCTATCTGCAACTGATTCCATAAATTAATTTTGATGTATGTGTGGCTATATCGGCATTTACTTCTCTTTGTAACTGGAAGAATTGTAAACACAAGTCGTATGATCGTCAATATATCCGTCTTACAAATGATTCTAACCATATTTCTCTCGCTGTTGAAAATCATTTCTTTTTTAAATTTTCTTGCGTCATATTTATAATTAATAAGAGTAAGAAATTAGTATCACCCAAAAAGTGTGCGTATGATTTAAATTCATTATAATATTTATCACTTTCTTCATCAGTTGCCGATGAGGATAATGGTAAAGGGGAAACTAATTTACCTTCAATAATTTCAACTGCTCCAGAAACACTTTTGAACAATATGCCAATCCTATATATCCATGTCAACCAGTTTTTTCTTCTAATAAACTCATGTTTATTTTAGTTGCAACCAGAATGATTTATTTTTTATACTGTACGGTAAAGTGCCACTCGTTTAAGTCCGGGAAATGACATTTACGGTACGGTTGTAATTTACAGTACTCTTCAATTTTCCCAATGTTATTTGAAATAATATCAATATAAACTAAGCTTTTATTCTAGTTTTTGAAGATTAATAATAATAATAATAATAATAAACGACTTTATTGTTTCCATAATAATTAAATCTATAAATAAATATAAATAATTTCACCAGAAACAAAAGGCGGAGTTCAGGGTATAAAGCAATCATAAATCACTTTATACTCTGTTCTTCCACTCAACCATTAATTTAATTAATTGTAAAACTGCTGTTGCCAGAAATATGTATTAATGGAGTTGTTGATGGACTTACAATGTTTTCTTTAATCGCGGAAGACGTGTGGCTGTCATGTAACAATTCAACAAAAGTTTTGCCCCTTTGGATCATTCTTGCAATCTTGTTTTTGCCTTCAATCGATTCTTCTATATACTTTTCTGCAACTAAAGAACTCTTCCATCCACCGTGCTGTTTTAGAACTTTAAGGTCAGCTCCAGCATTGGCCAACAACGTTGAGGATATCCTCCTGAAGCAATGACCTGCATACTTTTCTGGTTGGTCTAGTTTTAAGAACTATTTTCTTAGGTGCTTTGCCAACAGTATGTATACCAGCTCTTTGAGACAGACATTTTCCTTGTATATAACCCACCAAAAGAGACGTGTTGCCTTAAATTCATGTATTTTCTAAACACATCCAAAGAGTGAACCTCATCACTGTTAATCACAGTGAAAGCTCGTAGAATATGCGTTTTTGGCTGGTAATCAGCTACTAGCTGAGTACCCGTTTCCTCCACATCACTAACTTCTAAATTATAGATCTCTTCCCTTCGGCAACCTCCATCAATCACTTTGAGTAATAGATATTCTTTATCTGGAGCGTCTCTCATGAAGCTTTCAATTTGTTTCTTTGTCAGCACCTTTGACTGGTTTGGCTGTTGGTCTACATTTTGTTTTTTCAAAAAAACTATCAACTTTGGGAAACTTGATATGTTTGATTTGACCATCGAGTATTTGGACATTATAAAAAAAGGGTTGAATGTTTTTGAATGAAAATTTAAACTGTTGAAAATAATATTTTTTAAAAAACTATTCTTACCACATCCAAAAAGTAAGGCAACATCACATTTTCATCAGCACTACTTTTCAAATTGTGTTGTTCACGCCAGTTGCAAAACAGCGCATATTCTTTTTTATATCTAGTCGCAGACTTAGATTGTGATCATGTCGGATAGTCAAGCAGCCATCAAAGCGCTGAGTTCAAATATAATCAGTTCGAAGATGGTTTGGGAATGCCTAGGCAAACTAAATGAACTAGGCCAGAAGAACACTGTCACCCTCCTATGGGTCCCGGGACACATAGGAATAGAGGGGAATGAAACAGCAGATAAGCTGGCAAAAAGGAGCTGAAACCCCACATTTGGGACCAGAACCATCTTGTGGGATCAGCAGTAGAGTAATCTTAGGAAAATTAAGGCGGGAAATGAAGAAAGAAAAATCCGAGTACTGCAATCAGCTGGAAGGACTGAGGCAATCTAAGATACTACTGGGAAACTATGACCAGAAGAGATCTCTTAGCTGCCTCAACCTCAGTAAAAAAAGGCTCCGTATTTTAACGGGAATATTAACCGGGCATTGCCGGTTAAGAAGCCACATGAAGAAACTAGGGTTAGCAGATGAAGCAAAGTGCAGATTCTGTGAGGAAGAGGATGAAACCTCAATACATATACTCTCAGAATGTCCTGCCTTGCAAAATTCTAGGGCTAGATACCTAGGAGCACATGAAATAGAGGAAGGGGATCTACCTGATTTGAAGCCCGACGATGTCCTAAACTTCCTCAGGAAAATAGGACTCGAAGAGCTGCTATAAATCTGAGAAAACATCAGAACATGGCAAGTACGGGGGCACACAATAGCCCCTTTGGGTCGCAGTGTAAACAACACCCCAAACTCATTCATACATTCATACATACCTGGAATGATTTGCCCTATCGCTTTCGCAGTTTTCTCAGCAATTTCATCTAATTTCAGATCCATTTTCTCCGTGTGTGCAGAAAAATTCAATATGTCTGTCTTTATTTACATTGTTACTTGGTAACCGCTGTTCATTTTTATTTATAAAAGAAATCAACCATGTTGAGAATAAATCAAGTAACATAATTTTTTGGTTTGAAAAATTATGTTTTACATTATAATTAAACGGTCGTCATTATAATTTAAAACATAATTTTTCAAATAAACCTGGATGTTGCGTTTAAACGTTTTTAGAGTTTTTATTATTCTTGATAAGATTGACTTCCAAAAAGTAAAGGTTAGTACAATAAATTTAATTAAAACATCTTCGAGAGAAGAATTAACCCAATTATAAAAAAAGTTACATGAGAAAAGGTGTAAGGCATCCCAAAACATCTGGTTTGACCAAGAATGTCGGAAGAAGAATTTATTACCCAATTGTGTAAACATAAAATGTAACACTTAATCAAAAGATGCGCAAAAGTAGTTAAAAAAGCCCAAAAAATGTGGATTCAAGAGAAAAGTAGAAAGTGGTTTAAAATAAGAGTTGTTCTAGATAATTTTTTTGTTTTTTTTACTATTTGTGTATTACTGGCGATTTTATTAGTTGAGATTCGAAAAAAATCATACATCAATATAATAAATAATTGAAGTCAAAATTTCAATTTCTTAGGTCAATGGCGTTTGAATATTTTTATTTGAGCAAGAAATCATTTTCATTTCTGCAATACTTGAATATTTTACGTCTATTTTTGGCAAGTTATTAGATTGCGCAATCCATTCATACAACTCTCGGGGGTTTGAAATTTGTTTATTGAATGGTAACTGAAGACTAGCTCTTGCTGCACATTTTTTTAGTGTTCCTCCTATACCGTCACAAGGTCCTTTGGCATGGTAGCTGGCAAAGAAATAGAAGAAAAAAAATTAAAACAGAATTATAACCCATTATTATCCCATTACGAGACTAGGCTTAAAATTTGTGTTTTGAAGAGTAGAATTTTTGATATTAAAAAAAATTGAAGTATACAAACAATCTTAAAATTCTTGTTTTAACTTTGGAATGAAAAAAAAACAATCAAATTTATGATGAATAATTTTTTGCACAAATTTTTCAAAGTTCATCAAAAAACATGAAATTAAAAAAAAAGAAGTCCCAAATCGGATAATTTTTCACCAAGTCGATTGGCTGAATTAAAAAATTTAAAATTCATAGAAACATTTATCGACGTGTACAAAAGATGCCCAAATTTCAGCGAAATCGGAGGTGCAAATCCAATCGGTAGGATGAGTTGGCATGGAATGCCCCACATATACTTGATTTACTATTTAGAACTGTTTTTATTAATTGATATAGTTAAGGTATAACATATGTTTGACAAATTTATTGTACTAACCCTTACTCTTTGGAAGTCCATATGTTTGACAAATTTATTGTACTAACCCTTCTATTCTATTCTATTCTATTCTTCTGGGGTGCGTTTCATGCATGTACTGGAGCTCTAGGCTCATTGTACCCCCTGAAGTAATCATACCAGGTTCGTTTCCTTCATGTATTCTAGAACGTCCCTGATATTCGCTTTCACGATTTCCTCTGGCTCAGGAAACTGGATGCCAAAGTGTCTCTGTCTAAGCCACTTAAGGCTCGGGCAGTGACATATTACGTGAAGAGGAGTTTCCTCTTCCTCACCACATTTTCTGCATAATGGGTCCTCAGCGAGTCCTATTATGTTCATGTGTTTTCGGAGATGGCAGTGTCCTGTAAGCAGTCCCACTGCCTTTCTCAATTGGGTTCTACTTAGGCTGAGTAGTTCTGTAGTTTTCTCCCTGGATGGACCTGTTATGAATAATCTGGATTGCCTGAGTCCAGGCAGTTCCATCCAGAGTTTCTTATGTTGTTCCCTTAGTCTTTCCTCTATTGTTTCCCTTACATGTTGGTATGAGACCCCACATGTGGGAAGAGGTCCGATCAGGGTTCCTTCTGAAGCTTCCCTGGCTAGGAGGTCAGCTTTTTCATTTCCAAGAATCCCTGTGTGTCCTGGTACCCATTCAAGGATAACCTTGTGGTGTTGTGCCAGTTCAGCTACAGTTCCTTGGCAGTGCTTCACTGTTCGTGACGCAGTGTGTACGCTCTCTATTGCTTTGAGAGCTGCTTGGCTATCACTTCTGATCCTGACAGTCCTGTTAGGGACCGTCTCGTTCAGGATGATTTCCGAGCATGTGTTGATGGCAACCACTTCAGCTTGCAGGATAGTCTCTACTGAACCCAGGTTGAGACTATACGTCTTCCCTGTATTTTCATTGTAGATTCCAATCCCAGTGCTGGTGCTTGTTTTGGATCCGTCTGTGTACCAAACGGATTCATGTTGTTTCCTAGTCTTGGTACGAGCTTCGTCCCTATCCGGAATATGAACCGTATATGGTTTGGAAAGGTCGTAGCAGATAGGTATTCTATCTGAGGGCATGCTCAGTAATTGATTATGTTCAATCTCTTTCGAGATTGTGGAATGGTACCTAGGGATCGCCCTGCCCCATTCGTTGTTTATTTTCAGCCTGTAAGCAGCTGCCAGTGCTTCCCTTTCCACAATAAGATGTAGTGGAGGTAGTCCCAGCATAGCTTTCAGGGCCGCCGTGGGCGTTGTTCTCATCGCCCCGGTTATGGCTAGACAGGCTACTCTCTGTACCCTGCCTAGCTGTCTAGATGCTAATGAGCATCTCGCTTTATGCCACCACACAACAAAACAATAGGTTATGATGGGTGCCACCACCCTCGTATAGAGCCAGTGCATTATACTGGGTTTAAGCCCCCACGTATTGCCCACAGCTCTTCTGCATGCCCAGAGAGCTCTTAGGCCTTTATCTGTTGTGTTTCTAATGTGGTTGGAAAGGGTTAGTTTGCTATCTAGGGTTACCCCTAGGTATTTGACTTCCCCTTTAAACTTTAGCGTTTGGCCCCACATACGAAGTTCCCTCAAGTCGAGGTTCCTTCTGAGGGTGAACGCTATCACGGAGGTTTTTGCCGGATTAGTTGACAATCCCTCTTGTCTGCACCATTTTTCGGTAATCCTCAGTGCCAGCTGCATTCTCTCGGACACAGTGGCCCCGAATCTACCGTTTACAACTATGCTGACGTCATCAGCAAAGGCTTGGGCATAGATACCCTCGTCATTGAGTCTACAAAGGAGCTCGTCAACCACCAGGTTCCACAGAAGAGGAGATAGTACTAACCCTTACTCTTTGGAAGTCCATCTTGTTAAGAATAATAAACAACTACTGTACAACAGCTGTAACTGTAATTTTAAATCTAATTTTTTAATTAAACGTGGAAGATGAGTTCCAACTAATAGTTGTTTATTATTCTTAGTATGTTTGACAGTTAGTAAGCAGACACTATTATCGGCTAGAATCTCACTAATAATACTTATTTCTTATGTGGGTTCCTCATGTATTAGTGATATTTGCTCCCTATTCATCTCAAAGCACAACTACATTTTATAGAAATAAATTAAAAGACCAAATAAAATAATAATTTAATTATGCTTTTAATAAAATGAAAAATTTAAGCTTTATATATAACTACAACATGATGTATGTATTATCAATAACTAGTCAATTTCGATCAAAGGTGCTCACGCATGATACACTTCAAAGAAACTTATCACCTGTTTCTTCAACATGATTGCACATGTGTCAACTGTAATGTAATAACGATATCGAATAGTTAATTCCCAATGGAACTTATTTGTTTGATAAAATCTTCAACAAACTGACTATAATAATTACTAATAAACAGTATGTTTTCTTGAGTATTCTATTTGTTTATCACAAAAGATTTAAGAGAGAAAAAAGTGAAGTAAGAATAATTCCTAGACATTGATTATTCAAATTTTACAGACAATAATTGTAACGTATATTTTAACCTGTAGATTTTTTAATAAAATGAATATCATGCATGAAAATGTAAAACAATGCGCATAAAAAGGTTAAACTGTTGAGTGAGAAATGTAACAAGAGACGCAATTTTGTGCTGCAAAATGATATTGGCGGATAGATGTCGCCACCCGTTAATTTATCTAAGAATTATTAGTTTTATAGGGTAAACACCACCGAATGGAGTTTTTAGATTGTAACTCTCTTTATTAGACATATTTTTAGGTATTATATTAATTAATAAATATTGAGATAATTTTACTCAATACCAAGTTTTATTTTATGTGTTTGAATTTGTTATTTTTCTTTATTTAATAAGGGTAGGGTTGAAACAAAATTTATTTTAATCTTTATATTGAAATTTAAAGACTACCAAACAAACTCTTACCTACCTAAACTGATACCTAATTATTTCCTATTTGTTTAACTAATTCCTATCTATTTGCTTATCTAAATCCTATCTAATCTTAACTACCTTAACTAACGTTAATTACCGCAGGGTCTTTTTCTACTTTCACTATTTTTAAACTCCTTCTATATGTTCCTTTCCTCTTCTGACTCTTTCTTTTACTTCCTGGTACTTTGATCTCCAACCTCCTACTCTTATAATACACCTTTTTTTAATTTTCCTAGTCTTATATAAATTTGCTATTTAATTTTACTCTATTATCACTCTTTCCAAATCACCTTCTCCAATGTTATAATCCAGCAAATATTTTTCTCTTTTCTTCTGTTTAATTTTGTCTACAGTCGACAGAAGCAAACATGGTCCGCGGAAAATATGCCAACTAATTTCAAGGTTATCACAATCAGCCAATCACGAGCCAATGTTAACGATAATATCAATTTTAGTGGCTGCATAAGTGAGATGAAAATACAACTACAGCGACAAGGACACGCCCACCCAGGGTTCATGTTTGCTTCTGTCAACTGTATATAATTTGTGTTTATTTATTTTATTGAATACTTATACTATTCAATTTATATTAATATTCAATCTCTTCCTAAATCTCAAACAATTATGTACAAAAAGAAACTCTCCATAAACCAACAAACTGCTATATCGCTATTCCATTTTAATTCTATTCTATAACTGACGATGCTAGTTATAGCGAAACAGCTGTAATTGCAATTTATAGAATAAATAGTGAAAGTTAATACAACCTTTTAGTTGTTTATTGTTCTGAATAACATGAATTTTCACACAGTAAGGGTTAGTACCATAAATGACATTCAAATACTACATATTTGTGATAAAAAATAAAATTTCGAGCTATAAATTAAAAGATATCTAGCAGATCAACAATTTAAAGTTGTTAATGAACAAATAAATCTTGGAAACTCTCCACTATTAAACTGTTTATTTTGATTAAGTCTTCATTTTTACATAGATAAGACGTGATTGTATCACAAATAAATTAGTTATTGTAAAAATCAGCTTGACATAGTTTTTTCCTGGTTTTTCTATATCATTGCATAGTTATACTGATCTTAGAGGAAATTACATCCAGGAAATCCATTTGGGCTAATAACATCTAGACTCTAATATTGTTATGTCTTACTTCCATATTTGGTCTAGTCCTAATACTATTTAACTTAAGGTAGCTACAAACAAACAAAATGTTATTTCAATATGTGAATCTGGCGATGCTAATTTTAGAGAAACAGCTGTAATTGCATTTTAAAAACCTATTTGTCGTTCAATCGTTTAGTTTTTTATTGTTCTTAATAAGATGGACTTTCACAGAGTACTACGGGTTAGTATAATAAAAAACCTTGGTTTTGTTGTAAAAGCTGTTAGAATTAATTAATTATTTCCCGAACTAAAATCATTTGCTATATAAAATAATTATACTTCTAGCTATTCTAATTATTGATTTCGATTATATAGTATATTAAACACCGCATTTCATATGGCACGAGTTAAAAACGAATCACACGAGTGTCACAACAGCCATATAAAATAAGTTGTTTATAATATTTTTTTTATATTTTGCCCTTTTATCATTTTTTTAAATTAATTTATTATTTGTATGTACATTACGAAAATTTTAATTTTAAAAAGTATGTTGGTAGCACTATGTACCTAATTTATAATATTTTACAGTTTTGAAATTTAAATGATCAAATGTTAATGTTTTAAAATACTTTCTTAAAGAACAATATAAAATTAATAAATTGCTATTAGCCACAAATGTCATTGTCAATAGCTTGTTATTAGATACTTCACACATGTTGCCAAACATTTAAAACAAAAATTTGCGTATATAAAAGTTACATTACGATACGCAAATGTGCAAAATATAAAAATTTATCTTATATGATGCTCTAAGACTGAACCAGTTCAGTCAGCTTGGAGACCCTTTTATATATAAAGAAATAATAAGCACAATGTGCTACTTGAAAAGACAAATTCTGAACTTGTAAATGATACTTCGTTCATTAGTCACCTAAAATTAACAGAATGTCATTTGCATGAGCGTTGTTTTGTAAAAGACATGAGAACGTTGATGTTTCCCTTGTTTTATTCTATAGCACTATTTTGGAAATATGATAAAAAAATCGAATAATAAATCAATGTACCTACTTGAGTGATGATTTATGGAACAATTAAGTAAATGAACGCCAAAGAAATAGAGATATAAGCTCGAGATATATTTCGGTTTTATTAAATATACCGTCTGCTTGTCATAAACATCAACCCTGTCTCAAACAAAGAGATTTATTGCACAAAATAAATATTCTAAAATGCTGGTAGTGTTCTTTAAAGCGTTTATATAAAATTTATATAGCTATTTGTATACATTAATCTGAATCGTATTTCAAAATTAATTAAATACTGAAAAAATATAATAAAGCGTAGGGTCACCGTTATGAACAAAGATAATTATTTCTTATGCAATGCCCTTTAAGTTTTTAGTTTATTGTCCACAAAAATAAATTAGACCATTGTAGTAGGATTTGTCCTTGGCTTCAAAATAGACATCTTTTTCGGTGATTACTTCTTCATTGGTCCTAAATTTCTTTCCACAGCATCTTCTTGAGGTCTGCGAACAGAAAATAGTCGCTGGTACCAGATCTGGAGAATAGAGTGGATGGGAAAGCGATTCAAAACCCAATTCATCCAATTTTGCCACGGTGCATTGTCTTGGTGATAATTATTTTTTTTCTTCTTCATATGGGGCTGTTTCAGTGCGATTTCATTTTTTAATAGGTCCAATAATGCACAATAATAGTCGCTGTTAGGTTGGTTTTCCTTTTTCCAAATCGTATTAAGATACCTTGTGTATACCAGAATACAGAGCCCATTACTATGCCAGCCAATTGCTGCGTTTTTTCCAACTTTGGAGAAACATATTTACGATGTACACGTTCCTCTGATATCTTCAGAGTTCTGAGCTATATCGTTTAATTTCACTTTACGGTTATTCAACCGTTTTCTGGCTTAACCAACGCCCAGAGTTCGGGTTATATTTATTAAACCATTTGCACAGTGTTTTCTTTTAACAGAAAGCAGTAATGGATTCCGTTGTACTTTGCCACCTACGGAATTACATGTTAATTTTAAATTTACTTGATAGCTTAACTTAAACAAAGTAGATTAAAATAAAAAATTTCGCTGGATGATTAACAATTTATTTTAATAACCACGAATTAAGTCCAAAAAATAGCACTATTTTAATATTTTTTTATTCTACTTCACGACGAAACTAAATGCAATTCTGTTTCACTTAGAAAACCGGAAGAAAAATACTCAAATTTTTAACATTTTTTAGAAATATTCTTTAACATAATTATTTTTAATTGACACTTTGAGGTTATAAGTACATACTATATCTAGAAGCTATTTCTAGAAGCTTTAAGAAGAGAAGGTCATAATTTATTTCAGTTGTGTGATCTGTTTATAGGTTGTCAATGGTGTTTATTTTCTTTCCGTAAATTTGCATTATAAGATTGTCCACATGCATTTGTAATCATGAAAATGACGCCAAACATTTTTAGAATCTTATGTTTATCTCAGAATTGTTTAACACCTTAAATTAAATAAAAGAAATATTAAAATTACTGATTTTCGACCGTTTTTGTTTTATCACGCATTTTAGTTTAAATTAATATACTTTGCTTAATTTTTCAAACCTAACAAATAAGGCTCTTCTCCCTTTATATTTAAGAGGTTTATTAATTTTAAATAAAATATATAAAATAAAAACTATTCACTCGTTTTCATTCTAACAATTATCACTTCCAATCATAACGGAATTAACAATAAACGACAAATTATAAATATTATATAACGATTAGTAATATACAATACATTATCCATTTGTTTTGAAAGGTTTATAAAGTTCCTCGATCATCAAATCACGTTAACATTCCATGAAATTTTTTAATATTCAATAAATTATTCCTTTATTTTTAACGAGAATACACGGAACGACCCGAACACAGAATTTCTTAATACTTCTGAGAGTTTAAATAGTTTGAAAGTGGCAAATGGCGAAAGCCGAACAAAGTTAAAGAGATTAACATTAGTTAAAATGGAAATCGAAAACGTTTTTCAACTAAATTCTTTAATTAATTTAAGTTATGAGGAGTTTTTAAATAGACTTTAAACTTACTGCCACGTAGGTTCTAAGATGTTCTAATGCTCAATGTCGAAGACAATGTTCAGTACAAAAACGCATAATGGGTGTTTTGGTACTTGTTTCTTATTGTTCTAGATGTAAAATTAGAATTAGTTTAGTTGAGGGAACTTTTTTTGAAAACTTGTCATTACCAATTCGGATAACTTTATATTTATTATGGCAGTGAGTACCTATGTGAGATTCGATTAGAACATTTAGCATTGATTTTTAAGTAAGAATTACAAAAAGGTACATAATTTTTTATATTCTCCCTTACCGTATAAAATAAACGTATCTACTAGGTTAATACCTGTGGAAAATACATAATACGTCTAAAAAAGTACGTTTTTATATTTTGCACCCATAAAAATCTGACGATGCTAGTTGTCTAGCGAAACGGCTGTCATTGAGTCTTTTAAAAAGCAGTTTTTAAATAAATATTGGAAGTTTTGTTAAAACGAAGAGTTTTTTATTATCCTTAATAAGATGGACTTCCAAAAAGTAAGGGTTAGTACAATCAATTTCATAAAAATCTTCATTATAAAACGCATTTGCGTATCGTAATAAAAAATTTTAGACACGCAAATTTTTGTTTTAAATGAATGAATGAAGTATCTAATGACAAGACTATTGACAATAGCTTTGTTCGGGTTTACTTGATTACTGTTTTCAAACTGTCAGGATTCTGCGCACTAAAAAATCCTGTGTTCGGGTTTTTCTTGTACGGTTTTCGAACCGTTCTATAATTTTAGTTTGGTGTTCGGGTTTTATTTCTGACTGTTTTCGGACGATTTGAAAACTGTCAAATCAGTCCAAGGTTAAAAGTAAGAATTTTTCGTGGACTAATTGACGCATGCGCTTGGTCATTTGTCAGTTATTGTTTGTAGTGTGCATTTTAAATTCAAATTATTCTTGGTACCTATTTTAATTTATTGAGTATATTATTATGGATTTATTGGCAGAATTCTCGTCATCCTCATCTTTTGATGAGTGATGATGGATTGGAGATGGTAGCAAATCTTTTTTTACCCGAATTATTACAGAAAAAAATAAAAAATTAGAATTATGCCGAAGAAACAGTACCCCTATATAGTGATGAACAGTTTATCCAACATTTTAGATTTGTGGACAAAATAATTTACTTTTTGTATCAGATATTAAAAAATAAGGCGTTCGGGTTTTTTCATTTGTTAATAGTTTTCAAACCGTACATAAATAGTCCTTGGATTTAGTCTACTGCACATCCAGTTGTGCGCAGTCAGCAAATCGTTCTCAAACCGTCCGAAAAACGAAACCCGAATAAAGCTTATGACATTTGTGGCTAATAGTAATTTATTAATTTTATATTGTTCTTTAAGAAAGTATTTGTGAATATGAATATCATCTTTTACTTATATAATATATTATTATTAATGTTTTAGTCATTTTAAAATATTTGAAAACATTAAAATTTCATAATTTAAATGTCAAAAATGACAAATATTATAAATTACACAGTGTTACCGACATACTTTTTAAAATCAAAATTTTCGTAATTACATAAAAATAATAAATTAATTTAAAAAATAATAAAATGGCAAAATATAAAAAATATTATAAACAACTTATTTCATATGGCTGTTGTGACACTCGTTCTTTAAAAAACTCATCGCTTCGCGATCCGTTTTTTAAAATTAAACTCGTGTAATACCAGAATTCCATATGAAATGCGTTGTTTATACTATTTCAATGCCTAAACTTTACATTTAAATGATGAGGATAGCATAAATGTTATTTATTTACTTAGAAAGGCGGATTTTTCCTTTCAAATGTGCATCATCCAATGATTTTTTCTCTTAAAATACTCTACAGCAGTAGGGCTTTCTAATAAAAAAAATCGTTTTAATTGAATTAATTTATTTTTGTATGTAAATTACGTAAATATAAAAAAAAAATATAAATTATAAAATGTTATTCTTTTTAAAATATTTTAACATGATAATACACCAATATTAATATATTATATAAGTAAAAGATGATATTCATATTCACAAATACACATATTATGTCCAAAAAGTTTGGAATATTTAGAAATAATATATCTACGCCTATGGTTTTTTAAAAACTTCTACTGATATTTATTTTAAAGCGTTTTTAAATCAAAATAATACTAAATTTGATTCGTTTTCGTATTAATTTGGTCATATTTAATTGATTTGGGTGCTTTCACAATATTCCAATTCTTGTTTAAATTTCATTTGAGCTCTTTAAAATGCCCAGAGACATGATGTCATATTTTAATAGGTCTAGAATAATTGCTTTGTTACAACAGGGCTTTAATTAAAGTGATATTGCGAATATTGTTGGTGTTAGTCAGGGTGCTGTATCAAAAATTAAAAAAAAATCCAAAACACAAATGATGTGAAGGATCGTCCAAGAAGTAGCAGAAGTCGATGTACAATAGCAGCACAAGACCGTCAGATAACATTGATAGCTCGAAGAAATCTACAGGATATCCAGAGAAATTGCTAGACTTGAAGGACTGAATATCTCAAAGCAAGCAATTAAACGAAGATTAAATGCGGTAAATTTGTATCGCAGAAGACCTCTACGTGTTCCCAAACTAACCTATCAAGTTGATAGGTTAGTGGCGGCTTTTCTTTATGTGCTGCTGAGCTGCAGAACTACCAAACAACCATAGCAAATCTTAATTATTAAAGAATAATTAATATAGTTTTATTTCAAATCTGCCATATTATCATATTAAACATCAACTGTTAATAATAATTCACCAACAACGATGATTAATATTATTTTTTTACGTATTTACTCCTCTAGTGAAACCTTATAATTTTTACGTATTTGGTGCTCCAGTGAAGCAATCTTTTTACGTATTTGCTGCTCCAGTGAAGCCGCGTCGATAACAACCGAAACACTGGCAGCGGTAAAATGCATTTATTAGGCAAACGGCGATCTTAGCCGATGTGCTTCGGCAATCGGCTGGGCCACTGATTAACGGCCTCGGAAATGAGCTGCAATTCACGACAGTTATTCGTGACCGTTGCATCTGTGCCGTGTTTAGAAATTCTTAGGTTACAATTTTGTTTAATTTGTTTTGTTCGAGCGTGTTTAAAACAATGGAGTTTCAATTTAAATTAGGTGTAAATAAATTTGTCGTTATTAGTTACTATTAATTAGTATTAAAGCTAATTTTATTGTTTTTGTTTTCGTATGTTATTCTATTTCTATTATTTTATATTGGCCGTGGTTCATGCAGCACACCCTATAGCAGATGTCACGAGCCGCCACTGTTAGATAGTATCAACAAAAAATTGTAAGGTTGCAATGGGCGCAAGAAATGTTACACCATGGTCCTAACTGGAATTACGTGATGTTCTCTGATGAATCAAGAATTGGCTTGGTTTCTGATTCGCGAAGAACGCTAGTTTGGAGGACCCCAGGACGACAAGCCCGATTAGAAACAGCCCAACCACGTGTTCCATTTGAAGGTGGTAGTATTATGGTTTGGAGTGGTATTATGAGAGGTACACGGTCGCTTCTCCTGGTTTTGAAGAGAAGAATCACTGGTGCTGTGTATATCCAGGAAGTTTTAAATCCTGTTGTGCGTCTATTCCGGGGGACGGTAGGTGATAGATTTGTGTTTATGCATGACAATGCACCTCCACATCTAACATCTGCAGTACAAAATTTTTTGGAAGAAGAAGGAATATCCACATTAAGATGGCTATCAAACTCCCCTGACATGAACGTCATTGAACATGCCTGGGACATTCTTAAAACACGCATTAAGAAGCGAAACCATGCTGCTCGTGAAGAATGGGAAAGAATTCCGCAAGCCCAGCTCGACCATTCAATCGATAGCATGCCACATCGCCTACAGTTATGCATACAGGCCCATGGAGGAAATACTGATTATTAATTTTATTTAAAAACATTTTTTTGCTTATTAATTAAGTTTAAAAAATTTGTAATACATTGTACATTTTTCCACAAATTTAGCCACAAATGTCATTGTCAATAGGTATCATTAGATTCTTCACTCATGTTGCTAACCATCTAAAACAAAAATTTGCGTGCGTAAAAGTTACATTACCATACGCAAATGCGTTTTATAATGAAGATTTTTATAAGTGCAAAATATAAAAAATATTTTATTTTTTCTACTCCCATGTTTAACTTCAAAAATCGCACTGTCCACATTCGTGGTAAGTGACGTTTAACAATAGCATGCACGTAACAAGATTTCATAACATACACGTGTGTTTAGATAAGAAAACTGAAATTTGTTTTTTTAATCAAATTGGAATAACATTTTTATCTACTTACTTCTTTATCTGGTCTATTTACATACCTTTAGTGAATTAAAAAACATAAAATAATTAGTTTTACTGAAATACCCTTTAGGTTAAAAGAGTAATGCCCCTAAATGAGGGAAACACATACAATTTACTGCTGAAAGTGAAGAAATATGAGTACTCCACCAGGCGTAGAAAAAGTGTAGTACGTTACACGAGTTGTAATCCCATTACGCACTCGCCGTAATGGGTTATATACAACTCTTATAACGTAATATCCTATTGTATGTATTGTATCTTTACCAAAAAAGAAAGTATTAAAAAGGTTTCTAAATGGTAGCTACATTTTTACGTCTAAAGGAGACAATGCGGACGTAACTCTTATCAAACTGTAGCGAAAACGTCCGTTAACACTACCGATACTTTCTCAACATGGTGTGGATTGGTCGACAATTTTGGTAGCCCAAACTACTTACGCTACATGTGGATAGCGGACCGGAAGTTGTCAAAATAAAAACGTTTTTCAATTTGAATTTTTAAAAATAAATCCTAGGTAAGACAAAACCAAACATAATTTGTCTAAAAATCTGAATTCTTCAAGGATGTCTATCTTATGTAGGCTAGTGTTGGCCAGTGTAGAATTTCCGTTTAGTTGAAAGAGCCGAGCGCTCACGCAGAAGGTGCTCGAGTGTTTCCTTTTTCATCATACCCTCTGCATAATGTGTTACCTAGTTTCATCTTGTATCGGTGGTTTTGGAGATGCCAATGACCGTTTAGTATCCCCATCACTAGTATAAGTTGTTTTCTGGTCATTCCCAGGAATATATTTTCGCTGTGTACTCGTTTGGGTAGCAAAGCAACTTCTTTGAAAGTCTACAGCTTTCTGTGTCGTCCCACACAGATGAATAAATAACATATGCAAGTGTGACTTACACTAGACAAATTGACCTTTACCATGACTTCATACTATGTACATCAATGTACATAATTGTGTGATCTGTTTCTACTACCAGTAGAAAAGGATGGGGTAGTTAGGGTTTACTGCTGTTAGTGAAACCCAATTTTTTCTACTGTAATTAGGTTAGTTAGGCTTATGGAGGTCCAAGGATCATGGATGAAGTAGTCTTCCACACCAGGGAGTCAGCGAAGTGGTTACCTTCTGAGCTAGCGTGCGCATTCGTCCAGCTAACTGTAACTGGACTCACTGCTCACTGGACATGGGTCTAGGTAGGGGTGTTTACATAACATTGGGAGGAATGATACTGGAAAGTGTCAGGAGGAGGATGATGAGAGACACGTGGTTAGATGTGGGAAGAACAAGGAAATGTTAAACACTTGGAGAGGAAACTTTCACGTTGTTTTAGAATGCAACCCAATCGTATACCTGCTAGTCACAATATTTATTTATGGTAAAAGGGTGTGACAAAGTAACAGTCTGTCATATCCTATTTGATTCTTACTTTATTTGGATTATTTTATAGGTTTGGCATTAAATTTGATTTAAATTTAAACAAAACACAGTATATATTTATTGGATCAATGTAATCATTTTTAACAGTTTCTAAAGTTAAAAGGAATATACAAATTTAAAAGCCAAATGGAATAAATTCATTATTTCGGTTACTGTACATATTTATAAAAAATCCCGAAACACTTCAAATTTAAATTATAACTTGACATTCTTTAACGTGAAAATGCAACCCCTACCTTTAACCCCCTTAGAATGACAGGTACAACCCCCAATTTTTTA
Source organism: Ophraella communa (assembly GCA_035357415.1). NCBI lineage: Eukaryota > Metazoa > Arthropoda > Insecta > Coleoptera > Chrysomelidae > Ophraella > Ophraella communa. Next base: position 28,411,891 of record CM068992.1, on the reverse strand, counting down.
AATGGGAAGTATAGGCTTGTGATATATTTATCATTAGAAAGGTCTCTTCATTCTCTATTCAAAAATGTTATTGTTTTTAAATTTAATGCAAAAATTAACATAAAAAAAATTAATATCATGTTGTTACCGAAATTCGCTACAATACAATCAAAAAATAAAATTTAATGCAAAACGTAATAAAATGTAGAACACGAAAAGAACTATGAATGTTAATGAAGTAGATGTTCAAAATGTTCTCCGCGAACGTCTTGGCAACATCCTAATCTCAAATAAAACTGTCTTCTAACATTATTTAACATATCAGGCGTGATCGACCTAATCGCAAGCGTTATTCGTTCTTTTAAGTCATTTAAATCAGAAGGTTTAGTTTTGTACACATGGCTCTTCACATATCCCCATAAAAAGAAATCTAATAATGTAAGATCAGGTGATCGCGCTGGCCATTCAATCGATTCTCTCCTCCCTATCCACCGATTGGGAAATATTGTATCGAGGTACTGCCGGACATTAAGTTGGTAATGTGGTGGTGCTCCATCCTGCTGAAATCATATCATATTCGCTGGAACTTGAGGGTTACCTAAATCAGGATATAAATTTTCCAACGTTGGAATGACATCATTTTGAAGTAGTGCCATATAATTGTTGCCATTCAAGTTGCCCTCAATAAAAAAAGGACCAATAATATTGTTCCCTACAATCCCTGCCCAAACATTAACCTTTTGAGGGTATTGAGTGTGTTCTACTCTCATCCAGTGAGGATTTTCCGTGGACCAGTAGCGGCAATTTTGCCGATTAGCATGACCGTTAAGTAAAAAAGTACACTCATCAGAAAACATAACGTCTTCTAATTGGATAATGTTGTTATCCAACATGTCCATCATTTGCTCACAAAAAAAGTTCTCCTATCAAAATCGTCTTCCATGAGCTCCTGAGTAGGTATCATCTTATACGGATGCAATTTATTTTCTTTTAATATGTTTGCTATCGATGTATGGCTAGCATTGAATGTAGTGGATGCCTGTCTACTCGATGTATGTGGGTTTTCCTGAAACTCAAGCAACACATCTAATTTGAGTTCATCACTCAGTGCATTGGCAGCTGCTTTTTTTATCTGCCTTACATAACCAAACTCGCGAAACTGCTTTTCTATTTTACTTATTGTTCCTTGGGATATAGGCGGTAAATTAGGAAATTTCTCATGAAATAGGCGAGTTACTTCCTGTTGTGTTCGGATGTTATCTCCGTAACCAATCATTTGTAAAACTGTTATTTTATGAATTTCCGTTAATCTAACCATTTTTCCGAATTGAATTGAACAAACTTTATACTTAAATTACAACAATGACAACTTAAATAAAACAATTTACTACTGCTTGTTAAAATAGCGTTGCCACGGAAATTCTTTAAAGTTTTTTAATGGTTACCATCTAAAAACCACATTGCTATGGTTTTTGTTCACTTTCTCATTATCAAGACCTAAACTGGAAATAAGTTTTAAGTATATTGTAATAAGTTTCGAGTATATTTTAGCGAATTTCGGTAACAACATGATTTTAATTTTTTTATGTTAATTTTTGCATCAAATTTAAAAACAATAACATTTTTGAATAGAGAATGAAGAGACCTTTCAAATGATATATCACAAGCCTATACTTCCCATTTAAAAAATTGGGGGTTGTACCTGTCATTCTAAGGGGGTTGAAGGTAGGGGTTGCATTTTCACGTTAAAGAATGTCAAGTTATAATTTAAATTTGACGTGTTTCGGGATTTTTTATAAATATGTACAGTAACCGAAATAATGAATTTATTCCATTTGGCTTTTACACACTGTATTATTTTCGTATAAAAAAACAATTTTTTTATGGTTGAAATGATGTTATTGTAGTTTGATTTTCTTTTTCTAACCCCATTCGCAACTCTAAAGAATGTTTCCTGGTCATGTTCTGAATTCGTAACAGGATTTAAGCTGTATCAGTAAATAAGCTAATGATGCAGTGCTCTTTACAGTTACTGGTTTCTCTCTTAAGTACGGAAACCATTTCCAATTTTAGAAGGTTTTACGGTCATTTCCTGCTTTCATATATATATTTTTTTTTCTAACAACCCCAAAAGACTATAAATCCGTCAGATTTGTCGGATGAAAAATCACGATGATTGATCTAAAACAAATATGAAATATACTAAACAATTGCTAGTTATTGAATATTCTGTGCAGTGCATCTACATTGCGATCGATACAAAATTCAAAAACAGCAAGTTGGCCACCAAGAATTGCAGAATTATGTCAATCAGTTTATGATATTAAATGAGTAGTTTCATTTATTTCATGGGATTGGAAAAAAATAGTATATATTACACGGAGTGGAACGCTCTTTTTATGTTGTCTTCAGTTTGCATCCTTTTTTGTACCTCTTAATATGTTTTTTCTTAGTCATTTTTTTAATACATGTTTATCATTTTTCCGGATTTCCACTTCTGTACTAAGTTTCCGCGTATGTTATAATTGTTTATAAATATCGGTAAGGAGAGTATCGGTTTTCGGGCTAATGACCGATGTTAATAATTTATAAGTTATAAATAAAAAATACATATTCCAACATTTTAGACTTTAATACGGCCCGGAACATACTTTTTTATTGCTAGATATTACAAAGTCATTATAAGTTCCTGGCAACATTGCAAAAGCCTAATATCAGTTAGGGTGTGTTCGGGGAGCACGCTATTTGCGCCAGTTGGCGCTAGCTAGTACTATTCCTGGTTTGCGTTATATGGCGCTTGGCGCTACATAGTTTGAAAGCGTGCTCCCCGAACACACCCTTAGATTGTTATTTCTGTATGGCAAAATGTGTTGCCTAACTATCTATTTACTTGCTGTGAACCGTATGCACCAACGATCGTACCAACGAAAATAATATTAATAATATACTGATAATAACATTATAGAAATATTTTAATGAAATTGATTGTGTTAACCTTTACTTTGTGGAAGTTCATCTTACTAAGAACAATAAATAACTGAACAGTTAAAGTAAACGTCCACTATTTATTCGAAAAATAGGTTTTAAAATTCAATTACAGCTGTTTCGCTAATAACTAGCATCGTCAATCTGACCTATTTATCTAGGAGTAACACAATTTAAAAAACACACACAAAACATATACTAAAAATATTCAATAAATTGAGGTTATGAATCGTCGTTTGAATTTAATAACCAGCCGAATAAAGGAAATCGAAACCAACTGTTGGATTTAACCACTGATTGGGATGGTACATATCAATTATACAGTTTCTGAAGTGTGTTGAATTAGAACCGACTCTTGGTGCATACGGACCGTAACCATTGTGTCTGTGATATCACCTATTCTGCACAGTTGCGACGTCAAAAATGTATTTTACTAATTTAGATTTAAATAATTGTCAAACATTTTCTCATATTCTTACATTTTTAGTTAAATCTTACTAAGTATTCGATCTATATTTTTAATAAAACACCCGGTATGTTTTTATGATTTTAAAAGCTCCCTAACAACATGATCTCAATGAACTTTACCATGTAGGGTCTATTATGAATTGTACAAGTTGAAATTTTGAAATTATTAATAATTTTGTTCAAGATAGTAAATACATAAAATTGTAAAAATAATAATGTTCAAAACTTTAAATAATGGTTTTATTTTTTAATTAGCTGAATTAAAAACTAATACCATGCGAAGTAATATTGAAATATTGAATTAAGACTCACCGGATTGAAATTTTAATGATGATTCGTTAAGGCGATAATTGTAGAAGTTGAGTCAAAGTGGCATCAATTCAGAGAACTTGAACATGTCGAACCATTAAGGAGAAAACCGCACTTCGTTGAAGATGATGTGAAAAAGGATATTATGTTAATTGTCATGGATAATCTAACGTCAAGTTCACGTCAAATTTCTCGCCAAAATAATGTGAGTCAAACAACTGTCCTAAGATGTTTCTATAAAGAAAAACGTCATCCATATAAATCGACTTTTGTGCAAGAACTAATAGAAGACGATCCAGATTGTAGAATGGATTTCTGCGAAAGAATTATGAATAAATTGAACATAAATAACTGCTTTCTTTTTCCGATGAATGAACGTTCACATTAAACGGGGAAGTAAACAGACAAAACTGTAGATATTGTTTAGAGGAGAATCCTCTAAACGCGTGAGACACATACTCAGTATCCTCAAAAGTTGAACTTTTTGGCAGTTATCATAGGTGATCATCTAATTGGTCCTATTTTTGTAGATGGAAATTTGATAGTCGAAAAAAGCATGATTAGAAACAAAGTTGTTCTTGAGCTAGCTAACTTATATTCCAACGCAATAGATCCGAACCTACCGAATGAAAATATCTAGTTCCAGCAGTTCGGAGCAACACCCCATTTAGCTTTAATTGTTAGAAATTACTTGAATTAAATTTCCCCCAATAAATATATTGGACGAACAGGTACTACTATCGAGGGGCCAGCTAGATCGCTGGACCTTACTCCTTGGATTTTTTCTGTAGGGTTATCTCAAGAACAAAGTATATGCAACACAGCTAACTAACATTGCAGACCTCAAATAAAGGATCACTACAGAAATACGGGATATTCCACCTCAAACAAAGTTCGAGACGACTCCAAGGTAGAGAACATTTTAAGCATTTGTTTTAATGTAAAAAATCAATTGCGTCAAGTATTTTATGTATTTCAAAATTTCACCGTCTATAATTCATAATAGACCCTACATGGTATAATTCGTTGAGATCGTATTTTTAAGGAGCTTTTAAAATCATAAAAATATACAGGGTGTTTCATTATCAATTTAGATCATGGACGATGCCAGACTTGCGTCTATCACCCAGTACATTTACATTTATGTTTAAAACGCTCACACTTAAATTTCAAAGTAAACCGGCCCTAGCGTTTTTTTATATATAATCCTCTAAACTAACTACACACATCTGACAATCTGACATTAAATTCCACGAAATCCTTCGAAATGCTATTCGGTCCTAAGAAAAGCAGGAATTCCATATTAACTCGACTTGAGATTACCTTAGGTGACTGTATTCTTCCATTTGCTGTCACATTTCAACCATATCTCAAAATGCATTTAATATAATATGCAGGTATATGAAGTATTCAGATTGGTTAACCCTAAAAAAATTTTGTTTACTTTATCTGCTAATTTTGGATCATAGAGTTTTAATGAATAAAATTCCCACATATCTGTTCAACAGGCTTGCTACTTTTTCTGACGTTAACGATCTTTCAACAGAAAAATACTAGTTGTTCCCTATCATAACATCAAAATGTTGAAAAGAACATTCTCGTTTGTAGCCTACATGATAGTGAATTTTAAAAAACGTCTCAAATTATTTTTATCAGCTCAGTAACTCCCTAATTTGACGATTTAATCTAGATAATCTGTAATTGAATTTGGTTTTTATTGTAATCATTTTATAGTTGTTGATAGTGTAAGAAATGTGCTTTTGTATTCATTTATTGGTTATACTATGTATATGTTACACAAGTAGCAAGGTTAAGTTGTAAAGCAGCGCAAGCTGAACTTCGCCTTTTCATCATTAGTTTCTTTGTAATTTATATTTATTATTATTTTGTATTTTGATGAATTAACTCGATTTATTATTATTATAAATTATAAAGTAGGTTTTTAAATAATAGAAATGAATTTTAAGCCCATAGCCTTAGAGTTAAAAACCAATATTTGTTTCTCTCAGAATTTAAGTTTTTTAAATAAAAAAAATAGTATATTAAACAACGCATTTCATATGGAATTCTGTTATGACACGAGTTCAAGTTTAAAGTTTAAAGAACGAGTGTCACATCAGCCTTATGAAATAAGTTGTTTATAATATATTTTATTTTTTGCCATTTTATCATTTTTTAAATTAAATTATTATTTTTATGTAATTACCAAAATTTTGATTTTAAAAAGTATGTCGGTAGCACTGTGTAATTTATAACATTTGACAGTTTTGACATTTAAATTATGAAATGTTAATGTTTTCAAATACAGTATCCGCCAACATAAACAGTACCGAAAATAAAAATAATAGTATATTATGTTACTAGGAGTAGAAGGCCAACATTATTGTTGAGCCCAGGTTCTTGCACTGCCGAGGCGCTAGCCGAGGCTGTGCAAACTGGGCGAAACATATAATGTGCCTTCTGCTCTGAGTAACATACTCGTATACTATTTTTTTCTTCAAGCGTAATAATAATATGCATTTTATAAAAAATATGGAAGGCTTTGTTTATATTTCAACTATTTAATTAATACAAACGAAAAATTACATAAAGTGTTACCCATTTATTAACAGTACCTAATATTAAATATGCAGTTTTGTATACTGCAGTTGTTTAAATGTAAGCCATTGCCTCCGCTTTCAGCTTCGACATTTACAATTTTGTCATTGGTATACATCATATTATTAGTAAGTTGATTGTCGATTATTATGTCAGCGATTCCAAAACTATTATTTGGTTGTTTTTGCCAATTAAGTATTTTTTGTGCAGTTTGTGTTTTACTGGAAATGGAATCATCTAAGTACCCTTCAGCAACACTGGTGGATTTTCATCCACCATGCCGCTTTAAAGCGGTAATATCACCTCCGTTGTCAACTAAAATAGTTGCGGAAGGCCTCGAAGGCAATGTCCTGTATATTCAAAAACGTAGCAACGTCTTTTGGTACGTTTGATATTTTGTGGATACCCATTACACATGGTGATATTTACCATTCCGGTATTTAATAAAAAATCGCTGCAGGCCAATATCATCCGAATGAAGAGCCGTATACTGTCTTACCAAATTCAAATAAAAATCGCCAATTATAGTAAACGACCGTTGTTTTTGGTTTTTTGTGTTTATGATTTTAACCAAAATTAAATTTCCCAAATCTTGGATTTCGCTAGACTTTAAATTAACAAGTTCATCGCATCTAAGGGCTCCTGGTGACTTCAAATATTAATATAACCTAAAACAAACATTGAAATAAATAAAAAAAGCTGGTAGCACTGGGATTAGAACCGCTGACCTTCGCGACCGAAAACAAAAGCTCTGCCACTGAGCTACCGTCATTAAATATTATAAGTAGGAAATGAGGTAATATTTGCTGTCAAGTTAAATATTGATCTGCGAGTAGATATCACTGTCAACGGTTTAATAAACGTAATAATGATTAAAAAGAAATAAGAAAGTACCTACCTTTGTTGCTAAATAAACATTATTCGGTGCATCCTTGAGAAATTTATCAAATTGATCTTTTGTTAATACTTTTGATTTTTTCAGTGTATAATTTTCCCCTTGGCGCTTTATAAATGCAATTAATTTGCTATATTTTTCTATTTTAACATTATGTTTAATGTTTAATTGACTTTTAATCATTGAATACTGTGCCCATAGAGTAGAACTTTTAAACTTTCTGGACAAATTCGTGAAGTATGCAAGCATAACGTTTTCCGTGTATTGCTGTACATTATATTCATTGCACCATTTTAGAAATTTTTCGTATGCAAAATCATACAGCTATTTCAACTAATTCCGGAGGCGTACATTGTAAGTCTTGAGACATTTTTGCAGTTTGGATTAGGTAGGAACACTTTCAGAGTCTGACACTTTTCAAAACTAACAAAACAACAAAATTAAATAAGGAAATTGACAGTTCCTGTCTTCTTGATTATAACACCCATAAGACGTTGCTACCGTTTCTTATTATTTTGTTACTAGTATAATAATGAGAGTTCATTATTGTACTAGTAAAAGAATAGGCTATTTCTACAGTTTTTATTATACGCTTGAAGAAAAAAATTAATTTTTAATTTCTGTAATTTAAGTATTCAAAATATTCACCATTTCGACGCAAACAAGCTTCATATCGATTTTGTAAGTCAATAAACATATTTATAAAAAGTGGTTGATGGAACTGCCGAAAAATATTTTGTATTCTTTCCCGTAGTTCGGCAATATTCGCCGGCGGATTTTCCGAATGAAATATTTTTTCCTTCATTTTCGTTGTCCAACTTGAATATGGTGTGGATAACCACCAATTGATTTTAACATGCGACGTAAAGACGTTTCACTAATGTTAAGTTTACATGCAGTTCTTACAAGATTTCTTTGAGGTGATTGCCCAACTTGGTTAAAAACACGTCCTTCATTTTCATTAGTGCATACTGTTTTTCGACGACCTGAAGAACCTTTACGTTGACACAATACACTACCAGTGCGACGAAATTTTTCAACAACAGCTAACATTACACTTTTACTAGGAGCTGCTTTATTAAATTTTTGTTGATATTTTATTGACACCTGTTCTAAGCTTGGACCATCATTACGACCATTTCCGTATGAACGAAAATAATGCTTTTCTTCCGTTGTTAGAACCATTTTTAAATCAAATTTAACTGCAGCGTACTATTAATATATCAACTTATGACAATTAAGCCAGATATAATAAATCCATATTACATAAACAACTCCATAGCACTCTCTTTTTCGGTACTGTTTATTTTGGCGGATACCGTATTTTAAAATGATTAATACACCAATAATAATATATTATATAAGTAAAATATGATATTCATATTCACAAATACTTTCTTAAAGAACAATATAAAATTAATGAATTGCTATTAGCCACAAGTCATTGTCAATGGTCTTATCATTAGATACTTCACTCTTATTGTCCACCATTTAAAACAAAAATTTGCGTTCGTAAAAGTTACATTACGATACGCAAATGCGTTTTATAATGAAGATTTTTATAAGTGCAAAATATAAAAACTATTTTTCCGAATTAGCCCAATATAACAATTTACAACACCATCCTTTATATGAACTGAGCATATGTTCACTGCTAAGTATTTTTCTTGTACATATGCTTGGTTTGTGCACCAGGCGGGTCTTTTTTATAATCTTGCTTTTTTGTGTTTTTTTTTAAATTATTATTTATTGCATGCAATACGTCTTGCTTATTTCTTGCCAACTGAGCAGAATGGATCTTACCTATTTATTTATTAGGAAGAATTATGAAAAAGGTTGTGTTCAACATAAACTGAAATACGCCGAAAAATGTGTTTTTTCTACTACAAAATCTCAAAAGAACTTTTTCTGTTTGTCTGTATCCATTTCACATTACATCTCTAAGAAAAAACTTGTTAATAGAATAATTATTTTTTGAAATAATATACTACACTCAGTCTCTTTTAGTAGTTTTATATCAAATGAAACTTTTCCAATTCCAAAGGGATGATACTATACAAAATCTGTGTAACCACTGAGTAATAAAGACCTGATTTCGACAAAAAGAATATCGTTTCCCGTCATTAAAATTTTCTATTTTTATTTGTATTCCTTTTAAAACTTTTACTCAGTTGATGTCGTTACTTTATACCTTGTCCTTTCACTCTGATGAGATTTTAAATTGAATTTGCTGCTGTTGTAAATTAAAACCGTTGAAATCAATTCAAAGCAAACGCAGACTAGAAAAAGGTCGATTTACATTATCGCTAACTCCTCCAACACATTAAAGAACGTATATATAATAAACATAGGTTACAAAAAATTGCCAAGTTTCAAAGTATTAATATTTCCTTCTTTCTAAATACAAATAAATCATTAAACAATTATAACAATGTAATAATATATGACAACTAGATCAAACTACTGTGAGCTCCATTTGCCGTTTGTAAGTAAAAATAGCATTTTGGATATATTTCGCTCTAAGATCAGTATAACTGTGCAATGATATAGAAAATCCAGGAAAAAATTATACCATGTGGTTCTTTACAATAACTAAATATATTTGTATTACATTTACGTCTTATCTATGTATAAAAAAGGAAGAGTCAATTAAAGTAAACAGTTTAATAATGGAGAAATTCCAAGATTTATTTGTTTATTATCATCTTTAAATTGTTATTCTGCTAGATCTCTTTTTATTTATAGTTCTTATAGGAAATCTAAATTTTCTTTTTTATCACAAATATGTAGTATTTGAATGTCATTGGGTGTAAGTGACTGGATGTTCAGGTTCAAACCAAAGAACCCCAGGCTCAGGAAAACTAGAACGGGTAGGCTACGAGGGGGCAGCACCGATCCAGGATCGTTCCAAAGACCCTCTCTCCTCTCATGCTGATAGCCTCTTTGAAATGCTGCAACGACCGTGTATATGTGAATAGCGAAGTGAATGGCAACAAAAACACTCTGTTGGTAGATACCGGAGCAACTTAAACTATTATATAGCCAGATATAAAATCTAAGAAAAAGCTTCTGCTAACGGCACTGCGACTCCGTACCGAATCAGGTAAAAGTACCAACGTTCACGGGGAGATACAAATAAAAAGTTTACTCACACAGTAATCGGAGCTGATAAAGTGGACGTAATTCTGGGAATGGATTTAATAAATTGTGTCATGGTTCCCAACTATACTTTAGAAACAGATTAGAATGGGTTCCGAGGAGGTATTCCTTTATCGATATGAAGACAGCACGGTGTTGGCCTCTTTGCAAGTAAGTGCCAGTAAGTGTCATAAAAGAATTGTATCTTGTGTACCTTTGACGTCTATAGTTCGTCAAACAACGATGACCAACAATTCAAATGACAGATTTGAACAGATTGAACAATTGCCAATCCTTCAATCAAGCTGAGTAAAAAAAATAAGAGAATTAATTTTCGTATGTATAGGAACATCAGCCGTCAAACACAAAGCAATATATACTAGTGATGCCAAGCCAATAATTAAACAATCAGCTCATAGACTACCACGAGAAAAGAAAGAGGAGGCTGAAAGAATAATTCGAGAGATGGACGAAAAAGTAATAAAACTATCTAGTAGTTCAGGGATGTCTCCACTAGGGCTCGTCAAGAAAAAGGATAGATCTCTCTGATTCTGATTGGATTATCGCCAGCTAAACAACGTGACGCTTCGACGATAAGCTAGAGACTTTGGCCGGCAGCAAACTCTTTTCCACGTGAAGTCTGATTATTGTCAAGTTGAAAGGGAACCAGAAGACAAAGAGAAAACCGCTTTTACCACTGCATCTGGATTGTGACAGTTCAACGTTACGCTATTCGGGATTTGCATTGCACTAGCGACATTTGAAGGATTCATGGAAATTGGCTTGAGAGGAAAACATGCCTGGTCTATTTGGACGACATCGTAGTACTGGGGAAGACATTTGATGAACATCTGAAGAATTTGTAAAACATATTTTAATTACTAGCTAGCCTAAGCCGAGTCAACTCTCTGGGTCATATTATTAACAATGATCGCAAGCAATCGAAATACACCAAGATAGGAGCTTCCTTGGACGATGTACACAAATTGTTTGTTTAATTTTTGTATTTTCTTATTGTTATTAACTATTTATTTGGATTTATAAACATAAGTAAACAATTTTTTCCTCAAGATGGTTCGGTGTAGTGTGAAAGACTGAACCCGCGACAGTATGGATTAAAAAGAAATTTCTTTTTTTGTTCTTTCTTTACTTATTTATAATACCAATATAAATTTTCACCTGTGAATTTGTAAAAGTATACCAGTTTAAATTATTGTTGCAAGAACTTTTTTATGTTTGTAGATTTCCTCGAAAAATAGAGCCCCTTTACATATTTATTGTATTGGTACCTTAAATTCGTAAAAAAATCTGATTGGTTCATGGATAAGAAGTAATTTTATTTAATAAAAATGAACATAATTCATTAAGAACAGTAAACAACTAAAAGGTTGAACGAAACTTCTACTGTTTATTCGAATAATAAGAATAATATGGACTCTCACATAGTAAGGGTTAGTACAATAAAACATAATTCATAAAAATTTGGCGATATATTTTTCTTTTGCTAAGCTAAATCCGTCCCTGTAACATTGTTAACATTTGAGCACATTATGGCGGACTATTTTTGCCCATCGTGTCGCCTGTTTTGCTTACGAAATCCCCGTTTGGGCTCCCCAACTATTATTGGTATTAACTCAAAATAAAAACAGAAAAAAAAGTTAAGAGCTATGTTTTTAATTTTATTGACGGATAAAAGTGAAACTATGCATAAAACAGTAGGTAAAGTACGTTTCACAATAATTCGTTGACTCCGGTACCTGACCTTAGGGGATTAGTAAACATTAACAGATCCGTAATCCGATTTTCAAAATAGATTTAAATAAAAATTAGTAAAATTTACTAAAACTTAAATTTATTTTGTAAAAAAAATCTATGAAATTTTTTAAAATCAAACAAACAAATTTTAAGTTTATTTATTAATTGAAATTAAACAAAACTGTTGAAACTTACGTATACGTATACGTATATATCTTCCTGGACAAAAATAAATAATACCTTTCTGTAAATGTTCGAAGAAATATTAACCACCTTTTATTAGTAATCCCTTAAGAGCAGTTAAGAGCAGGTACCAAGTCAACGATTTATTGTGAAACGTACTTTATATAAAAAATAATCCTTATGTTGATAAAATATTTAAAAATTTTTTTAATAAATAATTCTTTTACGCATCGCAAACTAAAAGTAATTGTCTATTATTAGATTTCGTTTTTAAGTAAATTAATTAACCATACTGCTGTAACATATAATTTATATTATTTTCATTATCCCAACTTAAGAGTTTAAGGAAGCGAGATTTTAACTAAGTAGCAATAAGAAGGTAATAATTGGAAATACGTCTTAAGGATGCTATTAAAGATATATAGATCAAGAGAACAAGTAAAAGCAATGTAACACGAAGTAATCTTTACTTATCTTTCTCTAGGTCCTTCATTTTATGAGCATTGGTTTGATTATATCTTATAACACTTTTGAGTTTCGATCCATCTTATTAATTTCACCAGACTCAGCCTGCAAATTTTAAAAATAGCGAAACTAAGATATAAGAAATTAAAATTAAATGTACAGTATGACTTTATTTACTTGCCTGTAAAGAATTAGATTGCTCTTATTATTACTATTATTACTATGTATGAATAATTTTTGACAGTTTGATGTGACATTAATATATTGGTTTTTTCCTGTATTTTAATTTAATTTGGTTTTATTCCATAATTGGATACTTGAAAATATATTTTGAACGGTTAGTTCACTTGTATTTTACACCACTACTGGCAATTACTTTCTATTGTATACTTGCTTTGATAACTTTGTGATATTTTGTTCATAGCATAATAACTTTGTAAAGGTTATGTATAACATTATATGCACCATTATTTAATTTCTTTATTTAGTAATTGTTCATTTTATTAACTCAGTCTTAGAACCCTACTTCCCATTGTCAATTGTCTTTAATGACAATCAGTTCCTTTTTAATTTCCTATTTAATTTTTCAGTTGTCGTTCTGTCCCCGACCTGAGCGTCTCGTTGTTGTTGTGGGTCGCTTGGTTGAATTTTATTTCAACCAACCCCCAAGCTTCCACTAATGTTAGGGTTTCTATTCCCCCTTTCATTAGTATCGTTCAACCTTTCATAATATCTTCGTCTTGGACTCTCCCAATTGTGGAGTAATATTTCTATCTACTCGATTGCCATTAGAGCATACCGAGTTTTTATTGGAATAATTTTTCTTTTCCTTTCAATAATTCTACATTGTTTAGAACGATGTTTGAATTCCTTCTCCTTCATTTTATGTCCTTTCTTAGGACCTTACACTACTAGTGCTTCTTAATCACCTCTTTTTCTTCTATACTACAAATTTTACTATTTTAACTTAATATTTTCTTTTGCTTTACTACTTTTTCATCCACAATTTAACATGATTTTTTAAACATTTTGACTAATGTAATTTTTGACATTACTTTATCGATGCATTGAAGTTTGCATGATTAGGTAAGCTTTTTCTGAATTACTTTTGTACTTATATTTGTTTAGCGTACCTCACTCATTCTACTTAGCTGTTCAACTTTATATTTACTAACAACAATTTTTTTATTTATATAGGAGTTCCGATCTATATTCAATTGGCTAGGTTAAAGAATACACTTTTTTTTAATCCGAGCTTTCGAAAATTTATTGTTTTTTTTTCAAGGCTGCAATATGTTACGAATGTTAAAAATTACATGTAAAGAAACTACTTTCTCATATTTACAATTATTGTGAGATTAGGTAAATATAAAATTAAACCAGATACACATAGTAAACTTTCTTACATCTAGGGAAAATGTAATACTGACCCAATATAATTTGTATTAAAATAGGTTAAAAATATTTTAAAAATGAATCGAATGTTATTTTACTTTCGAAGTAATTTGCTAGTGCGATAAGAATTAAGAACAAAAAATGTATACGGACTCGAAAACCAATCATTTAACTATACTTCAACACTTTTAAATATTCCGAACGAAAAATTTAACTGAGAAAACAAATTCAAATACATTAAAACATAGATAGCAACAGATAAATCACAATATTGTCATTAAATTTATTGTATTAACTCTTACTTTTTGAAAGTCCATCTTATTAAGACTAATAAAAAACTCTTCGTTTAACGTAACTTCCAAGTTTAATTGAAAAAATATGTTTTAAATCACAATGACAGCCGTTTCGCTAAGAAGCATCGTCAGATTGACATTTAAGTTACATTTTGTTTGTTTGTAGCTAGGTACCTGATGTTTAGGTAGTATTAAAGCTAGACCAAGTATGGAAGTAATAAGACATAACAATATTAATGTTAATAACCCTAAGGAATCATCCTGGATGTACTTTCCTCTATCAGTAAAACTGCAATAATATAGAAAAACCAGAAAAAAACTATATCTTGCTGATCTTTACAATAACTTAATATATTTGTGTTTTACAATTACGTCTTATCTATGTAAAAAATGTAAACTCAATCAAAGTACCTAAACAGTTTAATAGTGGAGAACTTCCAAGATTTATTTGTTGTTACGTAGAAAATAAGGCAACGCGAAAAATTGAAAGAATCTATTTTAATCTAGCATTGGACGGCTCATTTTTAACCAAATGTGGTAATTTTATATCTTTTGTAATGCATACAACATTCACCTAACAGAATCTGAAAAGGTAGTTTTGGTTTGTTGTATCATTATGTGCTAAAAGAATCTGGTCAAAAATGTCTGTCGTTTGTTTCCCAAATAGTTTACCAAAAAGAACAAAAAAAACTCTTCGTTTCAACGTAACTTCCCAGTTTATTTAAAAAAATATGTTTCGCTGATAAGCATTGTCAGATTGACATTTAAGTTACATTTTGTTTGTTTGTAGCTAGGTACCTGATGTTATTTAGGTAGTATTAAGGCTAAACCAAGTATGGAAGTAATAATACATAACAATATTAAAGCCTAGATGTTAATAGCCCTAAGGGATTATCCTGGATGTAATTCCCTCTAAGATCAGTATAACTGTGCAATGATATAGAAAAACCAGGAAAAAACTATATCATGCTGATCTTTACAATAACTTAATATATTTGTGTTTTACAATTACGTCTTATCTATGTATAAAATGTAAACTGTTGAGTAGTGGAGAACTTCCAAGATTTATTTGTTCATTAACAACTTTAAATTGTGGATCTGCTAGATGTCTTTTTATTTCAAGTTCTTCAAGGAAATCTAAATTTTGTTTTTTATCACAAGTGTGTACCTAGTATTTGGATGTCATTGGTCTGTAAGAGTGAGGTTGGATGTTCAAGTAGGTGTTTGCATAATTTGACTTATCTGGTTGTTTTAATCTATATGCTCTTAAGTGTTCATTGAATCTTACAAAATTGTTGTAAATGTAAAAACAAAATTACCCAAATTAAAAAATCTGGTGTTTACAAAATTAATTGTCCAAAATGTAAGTATTAAGTAAGATTATTGTTAATTACATTTGATTTTCATTATCACTTACTAAAAGTTAAATAAATCATATCATTGTGATAGATAACAAATTTGCAGTGAAAAAGTTAAGAATATCTAACCGTCTTGAAAATGATATCAATCGATAAAAAATTAAAAAGCACATTTAGCTAACTGAGGTAAACAAGCTCGAAAATTAAAAAGAAATAACAGAGAATAACATGATTTTTAGGCACTAATCAGGCACTGCGCGACTACGTTGCCTTGTTATTTAAAAGATTTTTTTAATATTGACTAGACCGCTATTCTCAATTCTATTTTCAATTAAAACTTGCAAACTTGAGAAATACTTCTCAAAGAGCAAAATGATTCTAATTAACCTTTTTGATGAATCCAAATAATGATAGGTACTTTTTTATATGTAGGAGATTTAATATCTTTTTATTTGGCTACACAGAAAACGTAATAAAAGTGGTCTATAAATAAACAACCATAATATTAAATAACAGACTTTTTATTTCTTTTGATGACTTTGAAATAAAAGCATATTGTATATACCTTTATCGTTAACCACGGCACGGTAAAAATGCCTTGTATATAAAAGTGCTTTGAGGTATTTCTGTAAACAAACCCGATATCAAACAAACCACATTTTTTCCTGCAATGAACTTTAGTTACTGTTTTTTATTTGGCCGATTGTTTTCATAATAGTAAAAATATGTTTATTAAAAAGACGTGTTTGAGAATTTGCCAAATAAATAGGAAAGTAAAAAGAGCTGCCATATTTTAATTAGCTTACTGTGTTATGGTATTAATTTTTGTTTATTGAATATTGATTTTATTTCTCTAGATTAGATTCTCTTGTTAGTAAATATTACTTTCTTGTGCAAAATTGGAATTTATTCAAGGGAGCTTTAACATCCAGCTGGTTTTAAAATTTATCATAAAATGTTGTATCAATTTTAAAAATAAAAATACTATTGTAAGGATATTTTAAAAATTAATAAATTTTGTAAACCATATTTCTATAAACACATTTATTAAATATATATAAATAACTGTGCATGTAGCCTCTGAGTTAATTAACTAACCACTCTCAATCACCTACATAAACACTAAAACAGTACTGTCTCAAATGTCAAAAAATCCTCAATAACAATAACGATGAATCACAAGGTATTTGTATTTGACTTTATGTCCATCGTAAAATACTAACCTGGGATAGGTGTTAGCGTCCTTCCTCAGTTTTTATTGTGATACAAAAAGAAACAGGAAGGAGTATATGCGAAATGACCTTGAGTCCAGAATTATTATCAATTTTAATTTCCTTTTCCACCCAGGCAGGCAGGTGACGTGGTAAACACGTCAAAATCACGTCAGCAAGTACGTGGAAGTCACCAAAATTTCGACGTGAAAATCACGTGAAAAAGACGATAATATGTCACAGCGAAATGACGTGATTTTCTCACGTAAAATCACGTGATTTTTTAGCCGTTAAGTCACGTGAATTGGTTACCTACTTTCACGTTTCTTACTCTTTCTAAAAGTGGAAGGGGTAAAATAAAAGTAATAGATTATGAAAAGTGTACTTTTATTTATGTATAAAATTATTTATGTAAAAAAAATTGCACAATCCCAAACAAAACTTTAAGGTAATATCAGTTTGAGTCTGCCTAATAACGCGAAAAATAACATTAAAAAGAAGCTGAAGAGAAAAAGTAAAACTTACAAATTGTTTGGGCAGCTATTAGTGACATTCAAACAAAATTGAACAATATCCTAAAATAAATAACTATTGATTTTGGTAAATCATTAGAGTCGTCTTATACTTCTGAAGGTATTTCGGAGGTAATTTCAGCTTGCTTTATTCTTTGCTTTATCGCAATTACCTATAAAAATAAAAAGCAAAATTTAAAGTAGAAATACCTACGTGTTCAATTAAGTCGGCACCATATAAGAAACATTTTTATTTTTATGAAGAAGTTATTTTTTACAAAAAGTTCCGTTCTGTATGGTGCCGACTTTGAACTATGTATTTATTTAAACGTACTACTATTCCTATATCTATGAAACGTACACATCATCATTGCTTAAATATAAAAACATAAAAAATATATCATAAATCAGACTTACTTTCAGAAAAATAAGTTCTGGAGATGGGATACAGCATCAAATTTTCGTTGGGAGACTGTCCTCTTTTTCAGACATTTCTCAAATTTGTCCTGGTTCTTAAATGGCGGCCACTACACACTTGTTTTTCTGGGGTCAGCCACTTCTCGTGTACTAACGATATTCCGCCTCCATCACCTTCCATAAACTCTACCCCAATATTCATTGCAAATTATTAGCAAAATTACTATATTTAATGTTCATTAACCACTTTATCACTTTCGCCGCCGGACAATAAGAAGTACCACGCCACGCCACAATGCCTTATTTCAATGACGCCATCTTTGATGACGCCGTCACTCTACAGCACTTGCGCCAACCAAAGGGATGAGCCACAAGGCGCCAAATTCAATTTTGTGTTATTAATCAGTGAGCTTCTGTCAGCCTAATCCAAGACCTTGAGTATAATGAAAATTATTTTGTAAATTTAATCATAGATGTTTTTAAAATTATGAATGAAAGTTTGTATTATATTTAAAATTGATATTTATAAGTTTATTTATAAGATCGATATGAGGTAAATATTTACACGTACATCGACGTCAGATTTTCACCCCCCCGACTTTACGGCCAGTTTTTATTAATATCGTTTTAAAAATGTCTTAAAATATACAATTTTATTTCACTACATGCTCAAATATATATATACACTCATTATACTTTTGACATGAATACATTTTGGTGAAATTTTACACCTACTCGACGTCGAATTTTGGTCATTAAGGGACGTCGACCTGAAATCACCTTAAACACCCGAAATCGACGTGATTTCACGTCACCCGCCTGCCTGGGCATTAACGTGCGTAAAAAAATTATTTTATATTAGGGTTTTTATTTTGAATAAAATTCAACCAATCAAGTGTGTGAATACAATTAGTGTTGTAAATCATTTTGTGTTTATAAAAAACAAAAGATACGCCTATGCGCTCATCTTTGACATTTATATGCAAATGTTGCTTTAGCATCATACTGTAAACATAAACAATGCGTCATACAGGGAGCTTCAAGATGGCCGACTTCCATCGCAAATTTTTCTTAAAGTTAATTTATGACATATTATGACAGCTGTTTAAATCAGCTGGAAATACAGTATTGCATAGTCTAATTTTAAAACCTGGGGTTAATTATTTAATTCTCGCAATGCAACGCGGGATGCAAAATTGTTTAAAATAAAGGCGTTAAGTATGACATTTTGAGAACCGCTGATTTAAACTTGGGAAGACTTTGGAAACATTATATTGTCTTGTTTATCTATATCTCATAATCGATAATTTTGTGCATGCAAAATAATTTCGAATATAAAATAAACGACAACTTCTAAAAAAAAAGTTGAAATTCATTAAATTTGTAGAAATACTGACTAAAATAATGAATCATGTGAAAAACTCCTTTTTTTTCTTACTAATAAATATAATTTTAAGCTTACGTCAATTTACAGTAAAACATAATTAAAAATTATCGTCTTTTGCACTACAATCAAAAACTTCTTATTCACAAAACTGCCGGTATTTACTTAGTCATTAAGAATACATTTGCAAATGCTTTAAACTTGTTAATCTTCTAAATACTTTAGAATAAATTGTACCCACTGAATATCACATTGCCAAACCATCGAGTTCCGCTGAGCGGATCCAATCTATAGAGATACATTGAATTCAAAGCTTACATAAGAAGTCTAAACTAAGAACATTATCCGCTTCTACTACATTTACATTAGGCCTTTAACGATATATTTTAGAACACGCTTATACCACTGATAACTTTTAGTGCTATTAAAACAAAATATTCTAACTATTTTATAAGAATAACGGGATCTAATTGTTAACCTGTTTAGAATAACCGACGAAGTAAAAAAATCCTTAGGTTTTAGTTCAATAATTTTTCTGTTAATATTTACTGCAGAAAGAGTAGTTAATTAACAAAAGCATAACTAATGAAAAAAAATTTTAACCACGGATTATTGTTTATTCATGTATCCGAATATAGTACATGTATTTTATAATTCTTTAGGATTCATGTTTAATATGCTTAAATAGTTTTTTTAGTTACTGCTTTAAAGTGACGCAGCGCGCCTAAAAATCACACTACCTGTTTTTAGCACTATTTTCATATTCAATATTTTTAAATCTTTTTTAATAATTAGAAAATCTTGAATATTTTTTCAGGTATTCAAAAAATCTAAACTCCTATTTTGTTTACTTTATTGTTTTTAACTTTTGCTACTTTTCCGGGTCAAATGACCCGGAATCCGTAATCTAACTAGCAGTTCAAAAGGGATATTGTAGTTAGTGTAGTAAGTGAAAACTGCAAATTTTTATGTGTGGTCACTGAGAAAATAGTATTGTATATGTCCAACCATTTATCTTACACATGTCAAAAAACACGTTAACTGACTAATATTTTAGAAAAAATAGTGACTCTTTTTGTGTTGAGTCCTTAGTTTGCAGCCGAAGCGAAGCTAAGCAATCAGGACTCCGTGTAATATATACTATTTTTTCTTCAAGCATGTAAAATAAATAAAAATTAAACAAATATATTTACCTACCTTAAATAACAAACTTTAGTTCTCACTGAAATAGTTGTCGCCATCTTACTTTATTTTGACAGTTGTCAAAGTAGCTGGATACTGCTGTATTTGCTTCTTTTATAGAATTTGATATTTGCTTTACAGCAACTACTAATTTAGCTTCTTAACCAATCGCTAGCTACTTCTCTTACTCTCAGAGAGTAGTTTTTCTATTAGACGTATCAAAGTGTGCCGCAAAATGCATCTATTGCAGTTGGTTTATTTTGTTGCAACTTGTTAAAAATTAAGTGCTTCTTCTTCTTGTCCATGGCAAGTCTGCAGGTTACGTCTAACATCTTTGCTTTGGTCGGCCAACACTACGTCTACTTCTAGGTCTGAATTTCCTTATTTTTACAGGTAGTCGACCTGCATCTATTTTTTCCAGTTGGTTTCTCCATTTCGTCCGATTTTTTTCGATTTTTTCGTTAATATCCAGCCTTGTGCCCTTAACACTTCGGTAGCCTGTACTTGACCTTTTTTGTTTTCTGCATAATATCCATGATTCTCTCATATAGTGTGGGGACGGGAACTGTTTTAAAAAATTTCATAATTTTCTTGTTTTGTGTTTTAGATTTTTAGTAATTGAACCACAAATATGTCCAACTCTATTCATTTTTGTTTGTACGTCTTTGTCATAATCATATGAAATATTGCATCTTAAATAATTAAAGTGGTTGACATGTTCTAAAACAACAATATTGACTACCATTGTGTTTCTTATTACATCTTTGCCAACAAATGCAATAGTTTTTGATTTTCGAGGAGAGATTGTCATGTCAAACTCTGGGCATATTTTATTTAGTAAATGGATTCCATTTTCTAGATCATCCTCCTTTGAAAATATTAGTATGGTATCATCTGCATGTAGAATTACGTTTAGCATTGTATCCCTGCCTATTTTTTTAGTTTTATAGATTTTAGTTTTGATATTCAATAACCTTTGCATATTGTTACTGCAAACGTATGTTCCGTTAATTGCTCTCCATTCTAGAACTCGTGTTTTAAAAAATAGGTATTGACTTTGATGTTTTAAGTTACTTATATGTAATATCGTTTAAAGCGTTTATCTAACAAATACGGAAAAGTCACTTTACTCACGTGTAAGGTACACTATTTTTTCTACTAGCGTGTGGAAAGTGACTCATTAAACACAAAAATGACTGCGTATGCTGGTAGAAAAATATTATGTTATTAATTTTAAAAAGTATCCAACTTAAAGGACCATAACTGTTGGTAATTACATATGAATATTTATCTCAAGTAGTACTTGAATAAGCAATAAAACAGTTAAAGAATCAAATTGATTGTACTAACGCTTACTCTTCGTTTTAACAAAACTTCCACTAATTTTAAAATTTTAAAAAATTGCTTTTTTAACCTCAATGAAACGGCAAAAAATTGCTTTTTTAAATAAATAGTGGAAGTTTTATTAAAACGAAGAGTTTTTATTATTCTTAATTAGATAAAGAATCGTTTACAGGAGTAAAAAGCTTAATCGGATAAATAAGGATAATGAACTACTAAACTTTGAATTAAACTTTCACCTGATATTTAAAAAATACATTTTCAATGATGTGACAACTGTTTCGCTAGAATTAGCATCGCCAGATTGACACATTTTGTTTTGTTTGTAGCTACTTGATATTGATAAAATAGTATTAAGGCTAGAACAAGTATGGAAGTAATAAGACATAACAATATTAAAGCCTAGATATTAAAGCCCTAAGGGATTATCCTGAATGTACTTCCCGCTAAGATCAGTATAACTTTGCAATGACATAGAAAACCCAGGAAAAAACCATATCATGCTGATCAATATACTCGTATTTGTGTTACAATTACGTC
This sequence comes from Ophraella communa, assembly GCA_035357415.1. Classification (NCBI taxonomy): domain Eukaryota; kingdom Metazoa; phylum Arthropoda; class Insecta; order Coleoptera; family Chrysomelidae; genus Ophraella; species Ophraella communa. Next base: position 28,389,483 of record CM068992.1, on the reverse strand, counting down.
TTATCTATGTATAAAATGAAGGATCAATCAATCAATCAATTTGTTCATTAACAACTTAGATGTCTTTTTATCTCGAGTTCTTCAAGGAAATCTAAGTTTTGTTTTTGATCACAAGTATAGTAAACGGTGTAATGGATTACCAGGATAATCCCTTAGGGCTAATAACATCTAGGCTTTAATATTGTTATGCCTTATAACCTCCATACCCGGTCTAGCCTTAATACTATTTAATCAACATCAGATACCTAGCTACAAACAAACAAAATGTAACTTCAATATGTCAATCTGACGATGCTAAATCTAGCGAAAGAGCTGTCATTTCATTTAAAAATCTATTTTTTAAATAAAAACTCCAAGTTTAGTGGTTTATTGTTCTTAGTAAGGTGGACTTCCAAAGAGTAAGGGATAGTACAATAAATTCAGGTAAATAAGGGTCAAGTAACTTTTTTAATGTAAACACCGCGTGACTTCCTTGCTTGCCACCGTCGGGGAATCCCTGATCAAGCATATTGTTATTTCACGGAATTATTTTAAGTTACATGAATCGTCTACAATGTCTACATAATAAAATATCAAACATGGAATATTTCATGCATATTTTCAACTTACCTATTATTGTTGACAAAATAATAAATCCCAGACAAAAGGCCGTAACCACCATCGTAACCAATTTTACTGTAGCGTCGTTCATTTCTATTGTCCTGTTATGTTTGCTCGAACCGTTAAAACTACTGTTCACAGATTGAAATGACAGAAGAGTTTCAATATTCTCAAAATATCGACTGGAATTTTCGTTAAAAACTATCGGATGCCATAAGTCATCGGAATCTATTGTCGTTATAGGTTTTAGGATCGTAGTGAGTGCCATCTCTATAGGTCCTGAAAAGGTAGATGTTCTGTTCACCGGAAAGGAAATAGGAACCGTAGAGACAGCCATATATGGAATTGATTGATCTTTAATTTGCATGTTTATTTATTTTAACCTAAATCCATTAATCTAATTGACTTTTACCGAAAATACAATTTAGAGCATCCCCTTTTAAATAGTTCTCCAACGATTGGAAAGGTTCGTAACTATTTTATTTTACGACTAAAAAAGTATTTAATAGTTTTGGCCATTTTTTTACATGTGTCCGGTTCCATTAAATCTGAAACAAAAAAAAATTAAAACTATTTATAATAAGTTAGCGATTTCCAGTAGTTGGTAAAGTAATTAAATCTAGTTCTATAAATAAGTATTAGTAGATTAATACTATTAATATAACTGGAATGGGTTTAAAACAAATTTAAAGTTGGTTTAGGATCATTATTAATTTCATGGATGACATCCTTTGTACACCACGAATAAGCAAAATTTAGTAAAAGGTTCAAATAACAACTTAATCTCATTTTTTGGAGAAATTTATCATCAAGCTACAAAAATTACACAAAACAGTGAATTAACTAAGATCATTGATGTGGTTGCTAGACGTATATGTATATAACACTACTTGGGAACTCAGACCATTAATATTAAATTAACTGTACAGAATCGTAGTAATTCCTAAGAACACCTATACATCTTTGAATTGGTGGCCAAAAATATAATAAGTCTCATGAGCAAGATACAAATTCTTGCCTGTATTAGAACAGAGATACTATAGAAGACATATCAACATCTGCAGCGACAGCTAAGCTGCAGAGAGCTTCAAGGTGTCATCCAAGTTGATATGGGATTGCGGCGAAGAACTTAAAAGACTGGCGATCCGGAACAGAGTAATACTGGAGTGGTTGCTAGCCGGCAATAATAAAGATGACTAACTAAATGCTCTATCAGGTCATACTCAAAAGGGTGGGTTAGAAATAAACATAAAATTTAAATAAAACAATTGTGTACTTTAATTGTTTAAATGGTAGTAGTATACTTTGAATGAAGTATACTACGCACCTGCGGGACATAAAAAGTGGTGGTAATCATTATGCCTACTCTTAATGGTCCTCAAATTGTATCCAGTAATTTATAATAATCAGAACTGTCTCATTGACAGTTTGGACCAAATTTTTCTTTCTTCATTCTTGAAATACAACGCTTTTGACGTTTTTGGTAGTAACTTCGTATCAGATTTTAACGCTCTTTCAACATTTTGTCGCGAAATATCCTCTTTCATCGCGAACACAACACACAATCATAGCATGGATTTACCTTTTGTGCAGTTGACCTAGAAATATAGTATTCTTATTTAAAATTTGCGATTCTTTCTAACGTCTTTATAAAAATGGTAATTAAACCCCGAATTTATATTATCTTACGTTATATTAATTGGTAATAAAAGCCCTTTTGGTGCTTAAAACATTTTATAAACGCTAAAAATTCCTTTTATCTAGTATTTCTAACAACCAAAATGGTGAGATATGCTTTTACGGAAATTTGCATGATCTTATTAACAATGTAATAGGGCACTAATTAATTTAACTGAGCTTGTACCTATTTACTAACAGGATGTACGATACTAATTTGGATATTATTAGTTTACACGCTTAGCAAAAGCATAAAATATCTTTTTACACAATTATTATGATAAAAAGAGATTAAAATTACTTGAAAACAGATAATATATAATACCTTATTAGTAATAGTTTGCAAAAAAGGAAATATTTTAATATGTGAAAAATATTTACAAAAATAGTAATTTATGCAACAAGTGCATAAAGTGGTACTTTTTTTCACGAATGGAAAAGTTGTCCGGAAATTCCATGAGTGAAAAAAAGACACTTTATGCATATGTTGCATACAATATTTTTTCTACAGCCCTATACAAATAATAAAATCAAAATAGAAATTTGAAATAATTTAATTAAACTCCTTCAGTAAATTACAACTAATGAATGCAGAATGAATTGGAAAAAGTGCACAATAATTAAGAAAAATTAACAACTACATATTGTATTTTAGTATTATTTCGCAATGTGAATATTGAAAACGCAATTGTTTGGTTGATTAATGTGAATTTTTGATCCAGTCACATTTGTTTCCGTTTGATTCATTGATAAAGCTTCACTTAAATTGTGAATATTTGGAACATTTAAATTCATCTCTGCTTGATTCTCATTTAAATAGTGAATATTTGGAAGAGTCAAATTCGTGTCGGCTTGATTCTCATTGGATGTTGAAGGTAGGTTAAAAAAACTGCTGACATTAGATCCTTGTAAAATTCGTGAAGCACAGTTCATTTTTGCATTGAGAGAATTGTTCACATACCCTTCGGCAACAGCAGTAGATTTCCATCCTCCATGTTGCTTTAATTGAAGAATGTCTCCACCCGAATCGACTAGAAGCGATGCTGAAGTTCGTCGAAACGTGTGACCTGTATATTCTTCTGGATGTGGTAAATTTAAATACCTCGCAATTAGCGATGGAATTTTCGAAAAAGTATTTATACCAACTACTTGTTTTGTACATTTGCCGTTTCTATATGATAAAAAGAAATGGTTGCTGGTTGCATTTTTCGGTCTCAGATTAGCATACTTTTGGAATAAATGTATAAAATTAATGTTTGTAATGGATTCTCCAATAACTGTAAAACGTCGACTTGTATGAGTTTTTGAATCTGGAATCGTGACGAGTAGAAATTCCCCCTTATTTTCAATGTCATCGATTTTCATTTTATACAACTCTTCTCGTCGACAACCTCCGGCTATTCCTAATATTAATGTTACCTACAAATTTATAAATAATGTAAGCAAAAAACAAATTAACTTTTTAAAACTTTTACCTTAAACATTAAATACTTGTCGTCTGGAGCACTCAATAAAAATCTGTTCATTTCCTCTCTTGAGAATGTATTAGATTTTTTAGGTTTGTACCCAACCGACTTTCGTTTCAAAAATGCTATTAGCTTAGAGTATTTACTTATATCTATGTTATCATTAATAATTAAGGTTGCCTTTAGTTTGGAATAGCTGGACCATAATGTAGAACACTTAAATTTTTTTTGGACCTTTCTTCAAAAAAAGCTAACAGTACTCGCTCTGTAAAGCTATGAATATTGTTCTCGTTTCTCCATTTCATAAAAGTGTCATACTCTTTTATATAATTTTATTTGGATTTTTCCGGCAGCAAATTTAATGTGGCCACATTTGCCTTTTCTATAATTTCTTCGGGGGTACATATTATTTCAAAGTCGGAATCTTCACTATCCATTGTAATAATAGGAACAACTACTGAATTCTCTTAGACAAATCGGATTATTTATAAAAACTAACGTCAAATGAGTTATAGTTCATGTACTGTCAAAGTCAAAACAAACTTGATATTTTTTCCAGTAAAGGTGTGGATGAATTGCACTATTCAATTGCATCGGCTTATGGCAAGCGTGAAATAAAGTTAACGTTATGGCACTTTTTTTAACGCTTTTTCACTTTTTTTCACTCTCACCATAAACAGCCGTTTTAAGAGCTACAAACTAGTGAAATACAAGGTACTTTAAAGATAGGGCTTAGAAAAAAATTATTTTATATATTTACACAACAGTCATTTTTGACAGTTTAATCGTATTTAAATTAAGCCTTAAGAAGAAAATAAAAAACTCAATCACAATTTATACAAAATCCTGTGTAGGTACTGTATCTAGAATCTAGATATCTGTTACTCAGAAAATATATGTATAATGATCTAAATTGGGTAAATTTTATAAGAAAGCTATGAATAAAATCATATAATCACATAAACATAGAAAAATTAATCTTTCACATCTCAAACTAACCACTTAGCATCAAATAAAACCAATAAACCAGAATTCTCTTCGTTTTAATGTAATTCTACTGGTAGCCCCAAAACTTTAACAAAACAAATAAGAATTAATTTCATTCATAGTTTAGATTAAGTTAGTACTTATATTATTTATAATAAAGATAGAGATGAGGTAATAGTATATTGTGTAACAAGTACGCAAAAACAGAACAAGTAGAATTAACAATTCCTTCATAAGTATATAAAAATTTGTTATTAAATTCTATAATTTAGCATATGTTAAAACAATAATGTATAAAAATGAACCACAATAGTAATTTTTCAGGTATGAATTTGGAGTATAAAATATAAATTAACAGATGGACAATAAATGTATCCGAATAAGAGTTTCAGAAAACTAGGAACATATATGTTACCAGCAAAATTTTAATCTCGACAAATCATTTGTCATACTCAAAATTTAAACTCTAATGTTACAAAATTTGGGTGTCTAGAAAATATGTTAACGTTATCAATAGATGTTTATATTTATGGGATTTAAGGAGTATTTGCGACACTTAATTTCGCCACTAAAAGGGACTTAGAACAGATATAAGATGTCGTTTTTTGTGGAAAAGAGGAAAAATTATTCGAGAACAACAAATTTAAAGAGAAATTTGAATTGTAAATTTTAAAATTTGACGTTTAAATTCAGATTTAGTTTATAAAAATTTAGACTCTTTCTCAGTCAAACACAGCTCTTCGACCAGTCAATATCTTTAGTTAATGTTAATATTTAATTTTGTTTTAAAAGTCGTTTGAAAAAGTCTAAATATTCATTATGAAGCCAGAGAGTGTATAGTGAGGGCTGCGAAAGCAAATAAGTACCTTTTGTATCTTCAAAAGGGTAATTGAATCCAGTATCCAGAATTCATTGTGATATATCGTGGAACATGAGTGAATTTCCAATAAAATCTCATAGTGCACTAACATTTTTTATTGTTTTAAATTTATATGTATTTATTGAACAATTTTCAGAAGAAACTGTCAAAGTAAATTATGTTTTGAGATTTCTTTGAATTTTATTGATAAAGGAACATTTAAGGTATTTTATAAGGTAAATGATTATAATTTTTTTTATTTAAATTTTTTTTTCTTATATAAGTATTCAATTGAAGTCTTAGGTATAAAGATACGAAACTCTACCCTGGAGATAGGTTTCATGTTTAACATTTAAATTACAATTAAAAACATAAATCCATTCATATTACACAATATATATACTTTTAGTTTAATGAATCTGATACCATCTGAAACAAACTTTGGAATATCGTATTTCATTCATAATATTTATCAGAAAATATTGGGAAAGTATACAATTCTGATAACATTGTCTATGTATTACATTTTTATATATAAAAAACCAGTTATTGAAAAAACAGTGAACTAGGTTTTGGTAATATATTTTAGTCACAATCGGTTAGTAATTTATGGATTTCTAACCTTTGAAGTAATCAGGAAGCGACTTATTACTTACTTTACTTTCCCAGCTAGCATCTGTCACTTTTCTTACCTGCAAATGTCAATGTCACTTAGATTATAAGATGGTTTAGAAAGAATAGAATCCACTAAACATTTATTTAATTAAGAAACAACAATAATAATAACAAAAAAAACTATTTGGAATTATAAATATTAATATATAGTTACACATTGGAATTATGATTACTATTAACGGTTAAATTAAGACCGTTTTGCTCAAAAAAAAAATCAAAAAAAAAATTAGCAACGATCTCACAGGTTACTTAAAAGAATTCATCCTATCACATAATAAAAATGGATACATATACGGTATCCGCCAACATAAACAGTACCGAAACAGAGAGTGTTGTGGAGTTGTTTATGTAATATGGATTTGTCATATTTGACTGCAGTTAAATTTGATTTAAAAATGGTTCTAACAACGGAAGAAAAAGTGTTTTTGGTAGAGCATTATTTTCGTTCATACGGAAAAGGTCGTAATGATGGTCCCAGCTTAGAACAGGTGTCAATAAAATATCAACAAAAATTTAATACTTAAAACAGCTCCTAGTAAAAGTGTGATGTTAGTTGTTGTTGAAAAATTTCGTCGCACTGGTAGTGTATTGTGTCAACGTAAAGGTTCTTCAGGTCGTGGAAAAACAATATGCACTAACGAAAATGAAGGACGTGTTTTAACCAAGTTGTGCAATCACCACAAAGAAGTCTTGTAAGAACTGCATGTAAACTCAACATTAGTGAAACGTCTTTACATCGCATGTTCAAATCAATTGATGGTTATCCATACCGTATTCAAATTGGACAACGACTAAATGCTGCGGACAAACGTGCAAGAGAAATTTACTGTGGTCGCATGTTGAGTTTAATTTACGAAGATCCCAAATTTTTGAAAAACATATGGTTTTCAAACGAGAATCATGTTCATCTTAGCGGTTATATTAATCGAAAAACAACCAGGGCCGGTATTCTCATGTCCTCGCTTGGAGCGATATCGTTGTCGTTGAATGCGAGGGGAGTGAAATTCACTGCCAAATCGATTCTCATGCCCTCTCCTCGCATGGATCGCTCCTGTCAAAGAGGAGTGCTTTATTTCACTCGCTTTCATGTGTACCAGTTGCTCGTGTCATAAATTTGCGAGTGGAGGGATACATGAGAATCTAGAAAAGCCATATTGCTGCCAATCAAATCACTCCCTTTTGTGATCGCTCGCTGTGAGAGGAGTGAGTTGAGAATACCGGCCCAGATTCCTTGGATTTGAACGTCCTGATGTCATTGCAGAGAAACCACTCCACAGTCTTCGAGTTACCGTTTGTTGCGCGGTATCTGGTAATGGAATGATTGGTCCTTATTTCGTTGAAGATGATAATCAGAATCCACTTACTGTCAACCAAGAACGTTGTAGAGAGAGAATTATTATACCTTTTGTGAGAGATTTAAATAACTTTTGCCGTGCACGAAATCTACAGTTTCGCACACAATAGTTCCAACAAGATGGTGCAACGAGCCATACAGCTGTGCTCACCTTAGAATTACCCCCTCAGCATTTCAATAATAGAATAATTTCTCGGGGAACTGACTTCGAATATCCTTCTCATTCACCTGAAGGAAAAAATATTTCATTCGGAAAATCCGCCGGCGAATATTGCCGAACTACGGGAAAGAATACAAAATATTTTTTCGGCAGTTCCATCAACTACTTTTTATAAATATGTTTATTGACTTACAAAATCGATATGAAGCTTGAATGCTTCGAAATGGTAAACATTTTGAACACTTACATTACAGAAATTAAAAATTAATTTTTATTTTTATTTTCGGTACTGTTTATTTTTGCGGATACTGTATTTGAAATGAAATTATTATTGGTAGATTGTGAGTATTAGAAATCTATAGACTACTAACCGATTGCGTGTAACATAGTATACAAACCTCGTGGGAACTCATTCTTACCTTGCCGCTCGGCTGAAATAGAGTACTTTCCCTCTAAGTATGTAATATACTATTAAAATTTAAAAAAAATGTATTAATCTCAAGTATCTGTAGGTCTTATAGGTAAGTTAATAGATTTTAAGGTCTTTATTGTACTAACCGATGCTTTGTTGTCTTTTATATTATTATTATTATTTCAGATAAAGAACACTAAACAAATAACAGCAACAAGTCTTCTACTGTTTTATTTGAAAATTTGACTTTTCCGCTACGATTTAAATCTTTAACAAACTTCTAATAAGTCATGTGGGTCGGTATATGAATCGTATTAACAATACATAAAATGAAACTCCAATATGTCAATCGTACCATGATGATTTATCGAAATGGCTGTCATTGACTAATAAAATGAGGGTTTTCAATAAAATAGTAAAATGTTTGTTAAAAAGATCTTTTTTTAGTGTTCGTAACATATTTAACTTATCATATACAAACTAGTGTTGGTAATTAACCATGCTGTAAGCCACTAATTAAATACTTCTTCTGTATCTCCAATTATCCATACCGCATATCTATAATCTGTTATGATTTACTCAATAAAAACTGGTGTGAAATTGAAAAAAAAGTGGAGCTGTGACTGACAATGTGTGGGCTTGTGGTGTGTAATAATCCAATATCACTTTAAATGCACAATAGATCTACTGCTTTTTGGTTTACAATAACTGTTAAAGTTTTTTAGCCTGAAGTCATTCTCATTTCAGTGTACTTTCCAGTAACCGTCAATTTTATCTTTGGATAACTTTGTTATGATGAATATAACTTCATATTTTTAACAAAAATATTCTAGTACAGCACAGTTAGCGGATCTTAGAGAAAAGTATACCAAGGATAATTCCTTAGACCTAATAACATCTGGGGTTTAATAGGTTTGTTCTCAGTGCCAAAATAATACGGCTGATAAAATTACTGTAAATAATGAAATAACTTTCATGTCAATAGGAAGTCTTGCAGGGAAAATCTCTAAATCCTACCTTATTTGCTAGTTTAATCGCAGATATTAAATCTTTTTTAAAAAAACTGTAGTAACTGGTATACTTACATATAAAAAAACAAATCTGATAAAAAACAAAATTTAGATTTCCTCGAAGAACTTGAAATCAAAAGACATCTAGCAGATCAATAATATAAAGTAGTTAATGAACAAATAAATCTTGGAAGTTCACCACTATTAAACTGTTTACTTTGATTGAGTCTTTATTTTATACATAGATAAGACGTAATTATAACACAAATATATTAAGTTATTGTAAAGATCAGCAGGATATAGTTTTTTCCTGCAAATCGATTCTCATGCCCTCTCCTCGCATGGATCGCTCCTGTCAAAGAGGAGTGCTTTATTTCACTCGCTTTCATGTGTACCAGGGCCGGTATTCTCAACTCACTCCTCTCACAGCGAGCGATCACAAAAGGGAGTGATTTGATTGGCAGCGATATGGCTTTTCTAGATTCTCATGTATCCCTCCGCTCGCAAATTTATGACACGAGCAACTGGTACACATGAAAGCGAGTGAAATAAAGCACTCCTCTTTGACAGGAGCGATCCATGCGAGGAGAGGGCATGAGAATCGATTTGCTGGTTTTTCTATATCATTGCACAGTTATACTGATCTTAGAGGGAAATACATCCAGGATAATCCCTTAGGACTAATAACATCTAGGCTTTAATATTGTTATGTCTTATTACTTCCTTACTTGGTCTAGCCTTAACTACTTATCAACATCAAGTACCTAGTTACAAACAAACAAAATGTAAATTCAATATGCCAATCTGACGATGCTATTTCGATAGCGAAACGGCTGTCATTAAATTTAAAGTATTTAAAGAATAAATAGTGATAGTTAATTCAACCTTTTAATTGTTTATTGTTCTGAATAAGATGAACTTCACATAGTAAGGGTTAGTACCATAAATTTGATTATTTAAAAGCTAAATGTAGTAGTTGCACTCTAAACAAAAATTCTAATGCTTTTCAAGAAATGAATATCAGTTTATAAAACTAAAAAACACGTTTTTATAAGAAATCGAACTCTTTGCGTCCATTGATATCTTAAAAAGCACCCCACGCTTTTTTTAACAATGCAATAGTTTTTCCTTGATTTTAATTCATTCAAATATCTTGCACTATTCTTAATTTAAATTTTTTGCAGAATCTTATGAAATTTTAAAAGCATTTTCGCTCTCGTGACAATTGAAATAAAGAACTTTTAAATTTAGGAAACTAAGTAAAACGCCACCAACCTTCGTGACTGACAACCGATCCTTATTAATCTATCACAAAGTAGAATTTCAGATAAAAATGTTAAAGAGATTCCAATAAGTTCAATGAAATTATAGAACTTTCCAATTTTGTTCAGGATATCACAGACATTTTTTTATTATTATTAAAGGATTTTAGTAACTCTAGATTACATTTTAACACATACAAAGTGAGTTTTATGTATGGAACGCCTTAACTATCTCGGTAGCGGGTATAAATTTTAATATTTGACGATTTGCTGTTGGATTTTCTGTTTTTCTGGAAATCTAATGAACTTTATTATTTTAAAATGAATCACCCTGTATATTGTTTTTGTTTTTAAATTTCTTGAAAAATACTGAATATTTTTCGTGCAATATTCTCTATACCTAAATGTCATAATTTCGGAGTTAAAGCTAACTTTTCAATTATTCGCTCAAGTTAAAATAATACATTAAGATTGCCATGACTGCAACATTGATAACTTCGACGTTTCAATAAGCTACTTTTGTAGGTGTTTATTGAAAGTCACAATGGATCGTTTATCTGAATGAGAACGAATTAAGATTTTAATGGTATTGGGATATGGTGATATTCGTAGAAGTGAACAAGAAACGTGTAATATCTTTAATAATGTATATCCTAACCGAAATCCCATACTAAGATCTACTGTTAGTAAGTAATAAAAAAAGTTTAAGCAAACTAGTACAGTAAAAGATTTATCCAAATTAGGACGCAGAAAAACTTCAAATTTTCAGATGTTTGTGTCTTGTAGATCCTTATTTAAGCACTAGACAAATATTAAGGGAAATGGATGATTCGCAAAAAACCGTAATGACAATTTTACGTAATAATAAATTCCATCCATACAAAGTAAGGTTAGTTAAAGAGTTGTTAGAAGACGATTTTGATAGACGTGAAGAGTTGGCAGACATAACAATGGATCAATCTAAATTTTTTAAATAATATTATGTTTAGCGATGTTAAGAACTAAAACGTAAATCGCAATAATTGTAGATACTGATCACGTAACAATCTTGGTTGAATGCGTGAACACCACACCCAGTATCCAGGGGCTGGAATTGTGGGCAAAAAAATAACTGGTAAAAACTAGATGAAAAAAAAATCTACCCCTACACCTGTTTTGGTAGATTATGATTGTAATTGTTAATTGTTTAGATGAAGCTGGATTTTCTTGAGGAAACATGGATATTTAAATTTTTTTTATCGTAATTTTAAAATACATGGGAATAGTGAACGTATTGGCGATATTTGTATGGTATCTTATTTGACGTTGTAAGTGTTGGAGTAGTTTTTTGAAGTTTAACCATTTGGGGTTTTTTGGAAAATTGTTTTAACACTTATACTTTATTGTATTGTATTTTAGTGTCCTGATGATGGCCTAAGGCTGAAAGCGCTCGACTTGATTTAATAAATTTTACATGCTTTAATACGGTGTCTTTTTTTGTTGATTGAATCTAAAGAATGTACACTTCACAAGAATTTTTGTTAAATTCACTTGTGATTTAAAATTTTTTTGGATTTGTTAAGAAATCCAAAGGATATAATAGTTCTTGAACAATTAAAATTTTTAAAAATGTATCCAACAATGTATTGTTGAATGCATTGGAAAATCTAGAAATTTTATTTTTATATTTTGCACTTATAAAAATCTTCATTATAAAACGCATTTGCGTATCGTAATGTAACTTTTACGCACGCAAATTTTTGTTTTAAATGGTTGGCGACATGAGTGAAGTATCTAAAGGCAAGACTATTGACAATGACATTTGTGGCTAATAGAAATTTATTAATTTTATATTGTTCTTTAAGAAAGTATCTGTGAATATGAATATAATATTTTACTTATATAATATATTATTATTATTGGTATATTATTCATTTTAAAATATTTTAAAACATTAACATTTGATAATTTAAATGTCACAACTGTCAAATTTTATAAATTACACAGTGCTGCCGACATACTTTTTAAAATCAAAATATTCGTAATTACGTAAAAATAAAAAATTAATTTAAAAAATGGTAAAAAGGGCAAAATATAAAAAATATTATAAACAACTTATTTCATATGGCTGTTGTGACACTCGTTCTTTAAAAAACTCATCGCTTCGCGATTCTTTTTTAAACTTGAACTCGTGTCATAACAGAAAGCATATGAAATGCGTTGTTTAATATACTATTATAGTATTGACAAACCTTAAAAGTGAATTGCTATTTTAATTATTGTATAATTTAACCCAAAATATCTTTATATTTATTTTACATTGAAAATAACTATGTAGTGAATTTTTAAGTTTCATTTGGTTAGGTTTTTGTGGTTACTGTGTAATAAATTTGACCTACCGTTCAAATTTCCTTTCTTTATTTAGTAGAGGTTATAAAGCTTGTTTGTTTCTTTAAATACTACATCCATAAATAAAGTACAATAAAATTTAATTAGTCTATTCAGAAAACGTATATTTTAAATTGGTTGCCGCTTTTGATATCTGTTTCGCCTAAGTATATCTATCTTTATATATACGCGTATTTTCGGCAACGTTCTGCATTGTATATGCAAAATTTTCCCGAGAGTGGACTTATGATATCCGGAATATAATTTTAACGCAAACGAATAGCCACTTTAATTTTTCAAAAGGTCACTTTGAAAAATTTATTAGATATTCCATTCAGGATGACCAACCCTACAAATTATATGTACCAACAAATTTTAAATTCAGTTGAATATTTCGCTACAGAATCCAATTTTAAATAACCATATTAACTGTTATTTAAAACTATATCTGAATAACAAATATACCTAGGATATAATTAAAATTAAATGTTGAATATAAATTACATAAATTGAAAAGCAGTTTGAAAAACATTCTATACATTACAATTCATAAATAATGTTTGCGATGTACAAACATACAATTTGATAAATATTTGCAATTAAATTTTCACAAGAACTATAAACAAATTATAAATAAATTTTATTGGTATGTATGTTTACGAAATGGCTAATATTTATTTAAAATTACAAAACAGTTTACTATACGAACAATTGTTTAACAAGCGTACAGTAGAATATCGAATATAAATAGATAAACTCATAAATTTAATCCAAATATATTAAATGTTTTGCAATGACGTTCATTGCCTCTTCATCGGCAGTTTTAATTAAAATTAAAACAGTATTTTGTTTTTATAATATGATCTAAAACATTTTGGTATTTACACTACTGTATTAATAATTAAAGTTTTAATAGACAAAAGTTTTAAACAAAATCAACTTGTCAACTTACATGGATAAATATTATAAAAACTAATATAAAAATGTAGAATGTCTGAATTAATTTATTATTTAAGAGGAATACATACCCTGTCCGTAAAATCGGTGTCGGAAGCACCCACAAAGTTCGAACAGAGATAAGCCGAGATATTTTAAATGCTGACGTAGATTACAAATCATAAGTCGACGTATATTAAATCTTCCATGGGCTAGAATTTTCGGTGGGTAGGAAATTAGAGATGGGCTTGGGTACGGGCGGCATACACATATATTATTAAATTCGTAATATTATTACATCGGTAGTTTCAACTGATCAGATAAGGATTTTACAACGAATACAACAACCACCCAGCCGATAGATAATTTTATTACCAGGCATCGATCCTATTTTTTTATTCTGAATATCTCCAAAACTATTAATATAATTTAATTATAAATAAATAAACTTTAAAAAAATTAAATTAGGCTAGATTATTGAAGGTATTAAGGAGGGAAATTAAAAAAACATTTTAAAAAAAAATTGAAATGTAAAAAATTTTTAAACAATCGTTAAATTTATAGACACCTTTTTAGTTGAAACATTTTAAGATAACTTTTCTTATTTATTTAAAACTTTTAACTAAAAAAAAGTAGGTATAATTCTATTTCTGGGAAAGAAATTATTATTACTAATTAAAAATCGATAAATAGACCTAGAAAAATAAAAAAAACTGTGACAATATGGCAATGTTTTTTATGTATGATAATCCAGGAATTTTGTTTTACGTGTCTTCAATTATCCATCCCGTATTCCGTTTGAATATAATAGAGGGGAAGAATTATTGTGATAAGAAAAAAATTGGTTTGATTGATTTTTACGTTGTGGAGATACCTGACCGAAAAATATTTGTTTGCGGAACCATTTTTGGATGTCAGTGTGAAGTAAATTTGTTAACACCATCTAGAAAAAACGGCTAAGGGGATTTTAAAGAAATTTTTACCATGACTGTGACAAGTGACAAGGGATATTTAATGGGATTTTACCATTTAGAAAATTCATAAGACTAAGAAAACTAATTGAAATAAAATTTAATATATACGTGAACAAAAAAAATCTTTTTAATCACATTTAATATTACATATCCTATTTTATTTAAAATAAAAATCAAACGCCGTTATTTTCCGATCGATTGTTTTGAAAATTTGAGTTGTTTCTTTCTAGATTTTTATATTTAATAAAATTACAGTATGTTTAAATTTTTTGCGTATGATGAGGATGGTTTTTTGTATTTAAAACACACTCATCCGTATTATTATCAAATACAAGGGCAGCTACATCTTTCAGGCAAGGAATATTGCTATTTCATTGTCTGGTCTCCTTTAGGGCCGATACATGCTGAACAAATAAGCAGGGATGATGTGTTTTGGAAAAATAAATTAAAGTGTTTTTATTATAATGCTTATTTAAAAGAAATAATAAAAGATGTTATATAACCTTTATGTTGTTTTTAAAATTCCTTATCTTAAAAAATATCTAGCAAACTCAACCGGTTAAAATATCTCATAAAAACAAGTGTTCGGTGTTTTTGGCATTTTGTTTAGCGAAGCACTTAATATGAAGCAAAAGTAACCATTAACGCTTTTTACAATGAAGCTCCGGCTCTTAGTTACTTAATAAATCAAAAAAATCTACTTCGTAACTACAGAATAATATCCCTTTTTTATTATCTAATTTCTCTCTACTATAAGTTATATTGTTAAACGATAATTCAGTAAACCGCTACTTAGATTAACTGATAAGGTTTAAAATAATTATGATTGCGACATTAAAAATTGCTTTCAACAAATTTGATATAAAATGTCTTTCAACCCTATAAGAATATCAACATTAAGGCTTTTACGTAAATGCTAAAAGAAACAACACCTAAATCCATAAAGAACTTTTAATAAAATATAAATGCCAATTATATCATATACTCTTCATACTTTTTATATTTTTACCTTTTAAAACCTTCTATATTAATTAAATAATGATTACTTTTAAAATACTAATGCAAAAGAAATACCTACTTTAAACAACGCCTGTTGAAAACAACGTATTTTATTTTAATTTTATTACCTATTGAAGCTATTTTACCAAATCTTTATTCAGTCGTACTAACCGTTACTTACAGTAACTAACACAAGTAACAGAGTTTACTGTTACCACCTCTATACATGTTAGTAGTTCCGTTTTCAGAGAATTTAGAAGAGGGCGCCATCAATCAGTTAAGAAACTTAAATGTTTGTTGTGCGCCCAAACGACTTAAGATAAATTCACGAAATTTTGGGAATGGTTACATCTAACTAATGTCTAAAAAGTTACGGGAGCGAATTTTTAAAAAATTAAAAATCGGAGTGTAAATAATTTTTTTCTCAGAAATTAGACTTTTTTTTAAAAATCTGTTTCTATACTTTTTTTTAGAAGTATACATTAAATTAATTTCCAAATTTTCAAAACAATCGGTTGGTAAATAACGGCGTTTGACTTTTATTTCAAATAAACGAGGGTATGTATTCCTCTTAAATAGCAATATAGTTTGTTATTATTACAAACCAATATATACGAAAGTAATACCGATGTATTATTTTTTTAATGTCTTTATTACACTTTTAACATTTCTAAATATTACATTCGTATTTTTCAGTTTAGTATTGTCATTCATACAATGTAAATGTCAATTTTAAGAACACTAAACCAAAGAATTCTCCAACTAACAAGAAGCGAAAACCGGCGAAAGTCCTGTTTGTAGGGCCAAAATGTATGACCTTGCAAAACTGAAATTGGCAGATATCTACCTTTTTACACTTAGAAAAATACAATAAATGTTTACTTATTTAATGGTTACAAGAAGAAAAATAATATACTATTAATTCTATTACGGCCATTTGGACCGCATTGTTTAAACTTGGTTTAAAAATAAGTCTAGCTTAAAACTGAAATTTTTATTGCACCGTATTTCTTAACTGAGATTGTGGATGTAAAGCGTGCTTTAATTTAATTCACCAAAATTCATGAATTAAAGACTAATTACCTCTATATGTAATTTATTTTGCAAACCCTTACTACGTGAAAGTTAATCTTATTAAGAACAGTAAACAACTAAAAGGTTAAATTAACTTTCACTATTTATTCGTAAAATACTTTGAATGTAATGACGATGCTAGTTGTACAGCGAAACGGCCGTCATTACATTTAAAGTATTTTACGAATAAATAGGGAAAGTTAATTCAACCTTTTAGTTGTTTATTGTTCTTAACCTCTATATGTACTTGTATTTTTGATTTTAGGTTAAGATTTTATTTTCATGAAACAGAGGCTCCTCTCCATCCCAGTAAAAAACGAATATAAATAAACGTGGTAAAAAACGAATAAAAATATAAAAAACCTGATTCTATATTCTATACTACATTTTTGAAATCCTGTTAAAACTAAAAATGTTGGGTGAGATTAGTTTATTTGATAATAATTTTCTTGAAAATGACATTGATGTGTTAGTTATCGTTGAATATGGTTTTCCTAGAAGAAGATACAACCAAAGCAATTACTATGAAGAACTAGACGAGCTTACATTTTTTCAAAGATTTAGATTAACGAAACCAACCGTTCTTATCCTGCTAATAAGTATTAAGGATCAATTGGAATATCCTCTGGATGTGTAAGTTATAATTAGGGCCACGACTTTTCTTTTATTCTTCTAACGACATATTTCCAACAAATATCCGTTGCCGTTATAAAAAATGTTCTATGTTCTAAGTAAACAACCAAACTACATTTGACGTCAATTTTAAATTTTGTCAACAGTCTACCTTCAAACTGGCACCTAAATTTCAGATTGAACAACATTTCAAAAAGAAAAAAAATTACATTTTCACTAAAATATTTGCCATGTTGCCACTTTATTCCACGCTTACTTAATTTTCCTTATTCGGACGGCGCGCGGTCCAACGAAAATAAACTAATAGGTACTCTGCTTAAATTTTAAGTCTTGGTTAATTAATCTTGGCTTAAAGTTTAAACGATGCAAATGGCAGTTAAAAGTATAAGTGTTTTAAGGTCTTAAGTAGGGTATATATAAACCAATAAAAAAAATAATGATAAATTATTTTATTTTCACAGTTTTGACAAATGAGATAAAATAGTTAATTTTCGATTTTTTTATGTTCCCTTTTCTTTTTGCTGATCATATCATTATTAGAATATTTTAGAAAATAATAAATTTTTAATCTTTTAAATAACTTACTTACATATTTAGAGGGAATAAATTACATTGTTTAAAATGAATGTTTATCATTTCCTTGAACATTGAATGAGATATACATTTTCCTGTTGAAATGGTTTCAAAGGATTCTGTAAGTAGCAATTCTTATTTATAAATATATTCAACAAATTCTACACTTGGAGCTCTTAAGCCTCCAAAAGTACTAGTGTCCTTATTGTACGCTTTAAGATATGTCAAAAGATCATCAATTTCTAAATATTTTACTGATTTAGAATATTCAATGCATACTTTACAAGTATGAATATTTAAAAATGTTTTTTATTAAATATCCACACAAACAATATTAAATGTAACTCAACTGCACTCTTTCCACACAAATCTCCACGGTTGCAAGCCTCTAACCAGAGCTGAGCTCTAAAAATAAATTAATTCCTAGTTGTCGTTATTTATTTTAAGGCATAATAAGTTTATTGTGTAAAACAGTAATTAAAAAGGTACATAAATACTATTAAATATAATATAAAATATTAAACCAGTAATACAAGTAGATACATTTTGGTGCAATGCCGAAACTGTGAATAAAAATTATTGAACACTACCTAACCGGATGTTTAGGAAATCCGAATATACTTATTCCTTCTCCTGTTCCTGAGTGGCATCCAAGAATAGCACAACTTCCCACAAATAATTTTAATAAAGAAATTGAGATCATAAAACAAATAGTTACATCTAATGGCTATCCAATACATTTGATAAATAAATTAATTAATAAGAAAGAACAAAAAGTGTCACTAGAACTAATATTTCCAAAACAAACTAAAGAAATTAAAAGCTATAAAAATTAAGGATAATAAAAAAACTCTTCGTTTTAACAAAACTTCCAATATTTATTTAAAAACTGCTTTTTTAAAAGACTCAATGACAGCCGTTTTTTGTGAAACTTTTAAGGTTTTTTATTTATTTTTTGACAAAACCAATTAATCAAAACTTAAAACTTTCACAAAAAACGTATTTATTTGTAGTTAATACTACAATTTGGTGACCCCGAGGTTTAAATTGAGTAAGATGTACCTGCAACAACTTAGCAAAAGACAAGTTATGCAAATTTTAAAATGTTTTGGATTAAGTAATGAAGGAACTTTGGAAGATCTTAAGCTTATATTAGAAGAAACGATTAGAAAGAATTATTCTAATGTTACCAATATAAATGATTTTGATTTTTCCAATTTACTTACCCAAAATGAAGAGTTAAATGATATTAATTGCCAAGATGAACAACAAAATACAAGTTTTCAAGAACTTAATAAGCGTGTAAATCAACTAGAACAACTGTCCCTTAACATACTTCAAAAAATTGAAAAAAATAACAAACAACTACAGAAATTTAATACACATCAAGAATCCAAAAATCTTTCCAACAATTTATCGATTCGAAATATTGAAGGTTCAAACTTAATACCTGGTGAAAATATATCCTCTTTGTCTGAAAATATTCAGCTTCAGTCTACTTCAAATGCAAAATTCTCGTCTATTCCATTACCTTCAAACTCAACATATAGTTTTGAAGATCAACAATGGAAATCCAATGTAG
This sequence comes from Ophraella communa, assembly GCA_035357415.1. Classification (NCBI taxonomy): domain Eukaryota; kingdom Metazoa; phylum Arthropoda; class Insecta; order Coleoptera; family Chrysomelidae; genus Ophraella; species Ophraella communa. The sequence goes on along the minus strand of CM068992.1, from coordinate 28,369,883 downwards.
TTAACCTACCCCAATTTTGGAAAAGTGAACCAGAGCTTTGGTTTAACTTAGTTGAAACCATTTTTGAAGTCAACAATATAACCTTTCGCAAAATAAAATTTAGCAAAATAATAACTTTGTTAGATTTTAAAATTTTAAAAGAGAATGCAAACCTGCTTTCTCTGAAACCAACTGATGACAATTATATGCAGCTGAAAATGCAACTGATTAAGACATATCAGATTTCAGACCAAGAAAAATTGTGGAGGCTTTTCTCTGAACGTGAGTTGGGAGACCGAAAACCTAGTCAATTATACCATGAAATGAAAAACTTATCATCAGGTCAGATTTCAAATAAATACTTAACACTAGTATGGCTTCAAAAACTTCCTACTATGATAGAGCCCATTATTCAAGCTTTCGTGAATAAACTTTCAGAGTCAGAACTATTGGATATGGCAGATAACATGGTCAGATCAAATCGAAACGGCTGTCATTGAGTCTTTTAAAAAAGCAGTTTTTAAATAAATATTGGAAGTTTTGTTAAAACGAAGAGTTTTTTATTATCCTTAATAAGATGGACTTCCAAAAAGTAAGGGTTAGTACAATCAATTCAGCTATAAAAATATTACATATTGTGGAAATATTTCCAATGCAATTTCAAAAATAATATCTTCGGCAACATCAGCATTAATATCATTTAAAACACAAAATAGTATTGGAACAAAATTGTTAAATGTGAAAACAAAATTACCAAAATTAAAAAAATCTAGTGTTTACAAAATTAATTGTCCAAAATGTAATGTAATATATAGGTCAAACACAAAGAAATTTTGAAGTAAGATTTAATGAACACTTAAGAGCATATAGATTACAACAACCAGATAAGTCGAACTACTACAAAACACCTACTGGAACATCCAAACTCACTTATACACACCAATGACATTCATATACTACACATTTGTGATAAAAAACAAAATTTAGATTTTCTAGAAGAACTTGAAATTAAAAGACATCTAGCAGATCAACAGTTTAAAGTAGTTAATGAACAAATAAATCTTGGAAGTTCTCCACTATTAAACTGTTTACTTTGATTGAGTCTTTATTTTATACATAGATAAGACATTATTGTAACATAAATATATCATTGCAGGGAAAAACATCCAGGATAATCCCTTAGGGCTAATAACATCTAGGCTTTAATATTGTTATGTCTTATTACTTCCTAGCCTTAACTCCTTATCAACATCAAGTACCTAGTTACAAACAAACAACATAATGTAATTTCAATATGTTAATCTGACGATGCTAGTTATAGCGAAACAGCTGTAATTGAATTTTAAAGCGAATTTTTCGAATAAATAGTGGAAGTTTAGTTTAACTGTGCAGTTATTTATTGATTATTAGGTAGTTATCTAATGTTGATTAAATAATGTATTGAAGAAATAAGACATAACCATATTAGAGTCTAGTAGTTATTTTAAACATCAGCACGATATAGTTCTTTCCTGGTTTTTAACATTATTGCATAGTTATACTGATCTTCAAGAGAAGTGTATTCAGATCTAGTATGGCTTAGATCTTACCACTATCACCAGACGATCTGGTGATATTGGTAAAAGGAAAATATGAAGGGGTCATTTCTAAAGTGACTCAACGAGCACTTAACATTGTTTCTAGGTGGTGCGACAAGGAACAACTTTCGGTCAACCGGAGTAAAGCAACAGTTATTAGTTTCACCAGGAGGTGGAAACTGGATAAACTCCAAATTCCTGCTCTCTATGGACAATCTATTAAGGGAGCGAATGAAATCAAATATCTAGGGGGGTAGAGGACTTTCATGGAACGCTCATGTAGAGATCATTTGCAGTAAATGGACATGCCTTAGATTATGCGACTAGTCCTGGGGAATGAAACCCAAACAAAAGTATTGGCTATATCTGACAGTAATAAGGCCTATGATTACGTATGATGCTCCGGTCTGGTGGGCTAAATGTCAGCAAAAGACCACCAGGAAGCTGAATAAGCTTTAACGGCAAGCATGCTTAATCATAACGGGAGCTACCACTCCCATCGCTGCCATCGAAATTTTAATAGATCTTACTCCACTTCACATCTGAATGGAAAGAGAGGCGATGGCAGGTGCATACAGAAGACTAGTGAAATGTCAGGATATAGGGCTGAGCAGTGTTAGAGCCAGCGCAGGAGGGATAATAAAAAATCATCCGATACTGGTGATGGTACCAGATGCAAGGCAACCTAAGTAAAACTACCACAAGCCATTTACCGTCCTATTCTTAGGAAGAATGGGAGACGAATAGATCGAATCTTATAATGGCTGACCAGTGTTGGTACACAGACGGCTCTAAGACCGAGAGAGGTGTTGGAGCGGGGGCACATGGAGGGAACCAAAGGTGGACCTGAGCCAGAACTTGGGTAACCTATCCACAATTTTCCAAGCGAAAGTTTTCACAATGGAGATGTGCCTGCACAAAACGCTTAAGCGTGACAGCAGGAACAAAACTATAAAAATTATTTCCGATAGCCAGACGGCACTAAAGTCACTGGAATCAAATCGGACCGACTTCAAGTTAGTTTGGAAATGCCTTCAGGATCCAATACGTCCAGGGGAAAATAACACAGTAACCTTACTTTGGGCACCTGGACATACCGGCATTGAAGGTAACGAAAAAGCGGACTTTCTAGCCAGGAAAGGTGCTGAAGGAATATTTATAGGACCGGAACCAGAGGAACAATATCGAACTGAGCTGTTCAAGTAAGTACTATATTTTATTGCGTAAACATGCTAAGAAAACAAGACCCATTTTTTGAGAAACTTTATAATGTGCCGACATTTAAGGGCATTACTCTTTTAATCTAAAAGGTATTTCACTAAAACTAAAACCTTATTGACCAAAAGTATGTAAGTAGACCAAATAGAGTAGTACGTAGATAAACATTTTATTGCAGTTTGATTAAACTTAGAAATTTAAGTTTTCTTATCTAAATGCACGTGAATGTTATGATATTTCATTACGTGCATGGTATTATTAAAGGTCACTTACAAGGAATGTCAGTGCGATCGTTGACGTTTAATGGGCGTAGAAAAAAATAATTATTTTTAAAACCAAATATTTTATAATTGAAATTTGTTTTAAATCGCTTTCCCTCGGTGACCTTGCCCAGACGATGTAGGAGAATATCGGTTAGATTCATGTACCTAGGTATATCTTTATTTGTTGAAGTTGTTTTTATTTTGGTTTTGATAACTTCGTTAAAACATAACCACTCAATTTATCTTGATTTATTATAATGTACTGGTTTTTGAAATAATAAAAATTAGGCATAATGAGGCAATATAAACAGTCGTTCACCACATCAATGTAATTGAAACACGTCGGGAAATTCCTAAAGTTCCATTTAATGTTGAATGCAAATCTAGGAATTTGAATAATTACAATTCAGTTCGTGAGTAAATACTATATTTGCGGATTATCAATATTACAATTATTATGAATTCTGTGGTTGTGTCCACAACAATGGCGTGATGTGGTGGGTACACTACATAACAGAAATTATTTTAATTTCCTATTAGATATGTTGATTCAATAATGGTTAATTATATTTTATTGGATCAAGTTACGTCATTCATTTTCTGAAATAGTAATTTATGCAACAAGTGCATAAAGTGGTACTTTTTTTCACGATTGGGAAATTTGCGCGCACGAACCGAAGGTGAGTGCCGCAATCCCGAGTGAAAAAAAGGCACTTTATGCATGTGTTGCATACAATATTTTTTCGACGATCGTAAGAAATTTTGTCCCATACTTACTTTATTTTCCGTTTTGTTGCAGAATTAGTAACAGAATGTAGCCTATTAATTTGTAGATAAATAAACAGAGAGAACAAATATAACAAATTTATTTATTGAACTGTTTTAAATATTTTTTTATTATAACAAATTATAATTAGGTATCGTGTGTAACAATTATTATTTACTTCATTATATTTATATTGAAAGTACAATTATTTGAGTTCATGATATTAATTTTTGGCTCCGATAAAGAATTTTTTTCGGAATTTATTTGACTTATTGATATCGATTCGTGACCTCTATTGTTGGCCATATCTAGGAGGTGTAATTCATTTTGTACATTAGTTGAAGTGGTCGAAGTACTCGAAGTTGTTGGCGCTGATGCTGGTTTATTAACGCCACTCAAAATCTTGGAAGCACAGTCTATTTTATTCATAAATGAACCATCAACATAGCCCTCGGCCACTGCACTGGACTTCCATCCTCCGTGTTTTTTAGCTGAAGCAAGTCACCTCCAGAATCAACGAGCAGTGACGCCGAGGTTCTTCTAAACGAATGGCCCGTGTAGGCATTTGGTTCGGCCAAATTTAAATATTTTGCTACCTTAAAGGGTATTTTTAGAAAATTGGTTTATACCAATTCTTTGATTAATACATTTTCCGTTTCTGTAAGTTAAAAATAAATGTGTACTCTTCGCGTTTGTTGGTCTTAGTGAAACATATTTTTTGTAAATATTTAACAGGTTCAAATTGGTAACTCCGGAATCTTCGATGACGGTAAACGTTCTTTCTATATGGGTTTTAGTATCAGGGATTTTTATCACTAATACGGATCCTCTGTCTTCAATGTTATTAATTGACATCTTGTACAACTCTTCTCTGCGGCACGCTCCAGCTATTCCAAAAATAACAGCTACCTAAAAAATAAATACATCCCTATAATACCTAAAGCAAATATCAAAACTACGGAAGTTATTGTTGCCCCATTTTTTTTGCAATAATCTAGGCGAAATTATGAATAGTACAAACAGAAACTACATTCTCAAATTTTCTCTCCCTTACCTATTTTCTGAAATGTAACTACCTAGTAGGTATTTTATAATAATTAAAGTTTTACCTTGGTCATTAGATATATGTCATCAGGTGCCTCCAGCAAAAATTTATTCAGTTCTTTCCTTGAGAATGTTTTGGACTTTTTGCTTTATAACCAACAGATTGCCGCTTCAGAAATGATATAAGCTTTGGATATTTGCTGATATCAATTTGATTATTTGCAATTAGTGTTGACTTTAGCTTTGAGTAACTTGACCATAAGGTAGAAGATTTAAATGTTTTGGCTTTTCTTGGAAATATGCCAATAATACACGTTCGCTAAAGCTGTTAACTTCCTTTTGCCTTTTCCACTCCATAAACATAGCATATTCTTTTTTATAAATTTCTTTGGATTTTTCCGGTAATAAATTTTGCGTAGCTTCGTTAGCCGCCTCTATTATTTCTTCGGGAGTACTACAAATATATGTTTCTTCCTCGAAATTCGAATTATTTTCTTCCATTTTACTCAGTACACGAAATACTAACTGTCAAATCACAAACAAATTACTTAGCGTTTCTAAAATGTCAACTCTTATTTGGTTTTCCATAGGTGACGTGATTGGCCGATTCTATGTGTTTTATAATGAAATTTTCTATAATTTGGTTAACAGGAATAATTTTAAATACTTCCCAGTTTTGATAACCTATCCCTGGATAGGTATAAGTATTTAATAAATAAAAAAATAGTTCCGACGCGGGATTCGAACCGACGACCTCTTGCTTAGTAGGACCTTGTGCTTGCTCATACGCTATCGTGACAGACCACTAAATTGATGACAAAACTTCTTATAACTAGACTGTAAGCTGTCATTTTACTTTTTTAACATGTTAAAAAAAGTAACTTTTTTTAACACGTGAAAAAAGTGGTACTTTATGAACTAATAACTGTGAAAAAAGTGGACTTTTTTTTAACGATCGTCGAAAAAAATGATTTACAGTATTAAAACCTTTTTGTGAGCTTTACAGTGGCAGTTAGTGATTGAAAAAGTCAGGAAGAATTAAGTTGGTTTTTTAAAAGCAGTCAAATTGGTTGAAAAAGTTTGAATTAATAAGAAATAAAGAAGAACCCAGTTATAGAAAAGCTGTTGGACTATGATGGTTTATGAAGAGAGATTTTTTGACGTTTTTGGTTTAGAGTGAAATAGAGTATACGCCAAAATAAACAGTACCGAAAATAAAAATAAAAATTAATTTTTAATTTCTGTAATGTAAGTGTTCAAAATGTTCACCATTTCGACGCAAACAAGCTTCATATCGATTTTGTAAGTCAATAAACATATTTATAAAAAGTGGTTAATGGAACTGTCGAAAATTGTATTGTTTCCCGTAGTTCCGCAATATTCGCCGGCGGATTTTCCGAATGAAATATTTTTTTCTTCATTATGCCCCAAATGTATGCGTCAGGTGGCGTCAGATCAGGTGAATGAGAAGGATATTCGAAGTCTGTTCCCCGAGAAATTATTCTATTATCGAAATGCTGATGGAGTAAGTCTAAGTTGCGCACAGCTGTATGGTTCGTTGCACCATCTTGTTGGAACCATTGTGAGCGAAACTGTAGATTTCGTGCACCGCAAAAGTTATTTAGATCTCTCACAAAAGGTATAATAATTTTCTCTGTATAACGTTCTTGGTTGACAGTAAGTGGATTCTGATTATTATCTTCAACGAAATAAGGACCAATCATTCCATTACCAGATACCGCGCACCAAACGGAACTCGAAGACTGTAGAGTAGTTTCTCTACAATGACATCAGGACGTTCAAATCCAGGGAATCTGGTTGTTTGTCGATTAATATACCCGCTAAGATGAACGTGACTTTCGTCTGAAAACCATATGTTTTTCAAAAATTCGGGATCTTCGTAAATTAAACTCAACAAGCGACCACAGTAAATTTCTCTTGCACGTTTGTCCACGGCATTTAGTCGTTGTCCAACTTGAATAACTTGAATACGGTATGGATAACCACCAATTGATTTGAACATGCGACGTAAAGACGTTTCACTAATGTTGAGTTTACATGCAGTTCTTACAAGACTTCTTTGAGGTGATTGCACAACTTGGTTAAAAACACGTCCTTCATTTTCGTTAGTGCATACTGTTTTTCGACGACCTGCAGAACCTTTACGTTGGCACAATACACTACCAGTGCGACGAAATTTTTCAACAACAGCTAACATCACACTTTTACTAGGAGCTGCTTTATTAAATTTTTGTTGATATTTTATTGACACCTGTTCTAAGCTTGAACCATCATTACGACCTTTTTCGTATGAACGAAAATAATGCTTTACCAAAAACACTTTTTCTTCCGTTGTTAGAGCCATTTTTAAATCAAATTTAACTGCAGCGTACTATTAATATATCAACTAATGACAATTAAGTCAAATATGACAAATCCATATTACATAAGGTCTGTTCCAACCAAGCAGAGAACCGTTCTAAAATAGTAATTTTTGTGCGCAGTGGTGTAGTGAGTTGCGCAGTGCACTAATTTGGTCTCGTGAGTGGTAATATTACCGTTCTAGAACGGTTCTTTGGTTGGTTGGAACAAACCTATAAACAACTCCACAGCACTCTCTGTTTCGGTACTGTTTATTTTGGCGGATACCGTATTTAGAAAATTTTGAAAAATATATAAATAGAATTATTATATTAATTAAAGAATAATTTGCGCGCATTCACCTCTTAAGTATTGACAATACCTTTAATATTAAAAATGTGCAGATAAAAGTCATTTAGCAGATAAAAAGTAACTAAGATAATTAACATTTACAATTAGACCAAATTTCTTGTAATAAGAAATGTCTAATATTTATTTACATCGTACCTCTGTACAGTCGTTATTATTTGAAAAAAATTAGCTGTTTTGGAAGAATACTGCATGTATAGAAGGTGTTTACATTTAATTAACAAATCTTATCTAATGCATAAGCAAATCATAAAGCAAACTTTTCTGCATTGAACGTGTAGCCAGTATCCAGATAGATACACTGTGATGTTTTGAAAAAGTTTAATTCGGGATTTGAAGAATTAATACCTGGTAGGATTAGAAAAGACATCAGTCAGCACCTAATTCCGATGGGATTCTGGAGGTTTTCTCTGAAAGAAAAGTGAAAGTAAGGATAAAAATGGATTAAGCCGCAGAAAAATCAAGCGATGGTAAGTGGGACTAATATCTTTCATCATAACAAACAAAGGATACAGAAAAACAAACCGTTCTAATTTGCGAATTTCCAATATACATTCTAAAATAAAAGTTTATGAATATACATAGAGTCAATCCCACAGTAAGTGCAATAAGACCATTATTATTCTACAAAATTTATGATATTCTATACTACAAGGATATTTAGTTATTCTTCTTATGAAAATTCACCTCAAGATACTCGATCAACTTCATTCTTACAAGAAGGTATTGCAAACACTAAATAAACAACTGTTGAATAAAACTTTCACAAATTATTTAAAAAGTTAACTTTTTTATCTATGACCGTCGTTTCAAATAAACACTCCACATTAAATTAACATATCTATGTAAAAAATTTCCTATGCATAATCTGAACTTTACGGAGAATTTTTTAAGAGTACAGATACTGAATGAAGCTGCACCATCTTTCTAATTTCCTTAATCGCCCTTTTGATTTACTGTCCAGATGAAAATAACTTTGTTTCTAGCAGCTGTTAACAGCTAGACACTACTGAAAGTACTTCCGGATGTTTCTTTCACGCCTATCCATTAACTGAACACATCTCCGGCATAAATCCACTTATTCCATATATCATCACCCAAAGGGCATATTGTCTCTACATTCTTACTCCAGCGGTTTAGCTATTAGCATTAAATTTAGAATAAAGTTAAATATTTCTCTTTTTTAAAATGGGGTGTAGGGAATAGTAATTATGCTCCAATATGTGTGGGAAATTAAACCACAATCCTTTTTTTTATGTTTTTTTCTTTCAATGTTTCGGTAGCGTTTGAGCAACCGTTATCAAGGACTTTAGTTTTTGAAGGTTTGGTCCCTATTTGAAACTTCGGAAAAATTTTACAACTATAGAGCGGGTCACAGTTATTATGCAGCGTGGCCGGCATAGGCCAATGTAAATCTTATGGGCGAATATTCAACACTGTTGCCACTTTGGTTACGGCTTGAACCACAATTAACTCAGCCAATTTTTTTTCGTAGAAACGTTTTATTATGAATTTTGCAAAACAGATGTATTCTATATAATAAATATTATTAAAAAATGGAATCTATTTATGTAGATTGTAATCAGTATATACCTGATCACTTGATGGATTATTTAGGTCTCTACTAAATCTTTCAGACAAATCCCAATCCTATTGCCAGTAAAAATATTATTTAATTACAAAGATGCTAATTATTTTTACCTGTATGATCCCTTGATCCTCGTAAACCGTTATGTATTATTCCTGGAATGTAGAGGTAAGTAAATGTACAGGTAAGTAATAACATAGGCAGGTACCTATCTGTTTCTGCTGATAAACGAAAGGGCATTATTGAAACAATAGCCATGCAGTTAGCAGCACCGTTTGAAAAATTTAAACAAGGTGAAAATCTTCATCGTCAAACCAAGAGGCTTTTATTGAATATTTTAACGTATACGTTGAATACAAAAGATGACAAAAGTGTGACAGCGAAAATAGAACTGATTTCTGAAATGACTGGCCTTAGTGTGAGAACAGTGTATAATCTGAAAAGCGAAGCCGCTACTGGACCTTTGACATCGCCAAAAAAACGAAGACGGAACAGCAGCCAGTCGAATTCAAGACTGATCACCTACGATGAAGGTATCCAATCGCAAATACGAAAAGCTGTGCATGAATTCTACTCCGAAAATATTTCACCAACACTGGCAAAAGTTCTTGCTAAAATAAATTCAGACGAAATTGTACCAAATTTTTCTAATAAGACGCTTGCTTAACGATATGGGGTTTGTTTATGGAAAGAGAGGAAGAAACTCGATTCTAATAGAAAGAGCTGATATAATCGTCTGGAGGCACAAATATTTAAGATCAGTGAAGAAGTTCCGTGAAGAAGGATATAACGTAATATATCTGGACGAGTCATGGATTAATGTGGACCACAGTGTAAATTTTGAATGGAAAGACACTACCATAAAAAATGCCCGAGAAGCATTTGTCAAAGGACTGACAACAGGACTGAAGGCTCCAAATCAACGAGGACCGAGATTTGTTCTTCTTCATGCGGGCTGGAAAGACGGTTTTCTTGAGGGTGCAGAAAAAACTTTTCTGGCAAAGAAAGGTGCAGACGATTACCACGACGAAATGGACGCAGAAGGCTTTGAGGCCTGGTTTAAAGATCAATCGATCCCTAATTTGCCGAAAAACGTATCAAAGAATGTTGTAGTGTTGGACAATGCGTCATACCATTCGGCTAAGTTACCTTTTCCAAAGACAACTTGGAATAAGGAACAAATAAAGTACTGGCTACTGGAAAAAGAGATTTACTTCGAGGATGATTATTTAAAAACAGAATTATTGGCTACTGCAAACGCGTTTAGAGAGCAGTACGACCTAAGAAAAATAGACGACATTGCCACGGAACATAATATAACAGTCCTACGATTACCACCTTATCATTGCGAATTAAATCCTATTGAAATGGTGTGGAGCTAAGTGAAAGGATATGTGGCTCGTAATAATAGTACTTTTAAAAAAGAGGATGTGGAAAAACTTATAAAAACAGCGTATCCGCAAGTAACCCCAATGCAGTGGTCTAATTATGAAAAAAAGGTAGAGAAGACAGAGGAAAAGATGTGGCAAACAGATCATTTAATGGAAGACATTGAGCCAATAATAATAAATCTAAATGAATACGATGAAGATGAAGACTTGGATGACGATGAAGATCAGTAATATATTTCTTAACCCTCAAATGTTGTGACACTCGCTCTTTAAAAAACTCATCGCTTCGAGATTCGTTTTCTAAACTTGAACTCGTGTCCTAAAAGAAAGCCATATGAAGTGCGTTGTTTAATATACTATTATTAAATTAGACATTCTAAATTCGTTGCGTTAATCTTATTTGTTCCCTTTTAATTTCTGCATCTAAATAATTATAAAAACAGTTAACTGTTTTTAAAATATCTAAATTATTTACGCAACTATTTCATCGCCAAGTTATTTTTATACTTTTTTTTAAGAAAATTATGTTTTCCATTATACTTCGTCTTTGATTTACTAAAATTGTTGTTGAGCTTTAACAGCTTGACTGTGAAATGTTGATAGGATAATAAAACTGGTGAGAAAAACACTTGTCAGTTTTCTTAAAATCATCGTCGATATAAATAAAATATTTCGGTTTATTTGAATATTTATACTGTTAACAGACTATAAAGAAAGTTAGAAGAATATACACTAAGCATCAATTTAAAATATTATTAAACTTATGATCTTTTCAAAAAGTAATTGTATATTTGTTTTCCAAATTTAATATACATTGTAGTTGTAGAGTTTGATTATTATTTTTTTCTGCTTAATATCCACATCCGAATTTTTTAAGAAATACAAAGTAACTTCTCTTCATTTATATGTTTCGAAAACTTTTTGAACTGTTAAAAATTAATAGCAAATAACTTTTATAACTATAACCGTTATAGAGACATTCGGATATACAAATAAAAATGCAATATTGTTTATTTTATAATCTTCATTATAGACAATCTGTTTTTCATGTACTACCAATAATCCACACTTAGAAACACCAACAATAAAGATAAAGTACCTACATTACTAAAGTAAGGTATGTATATAGTTTCTTTCTCACATTTTAACTCAGTTTATATTGAACAGTGTGGTCGTAGAATTAGAGTTCAAGAACATAAAAATTACAAAATTATCCCTCTTTTCGTCTAACCATATTCTTGCTGAGGGTCATTCTCGAAATCTATTTGATATTAAATTTTTCCATAGTTGTGGCAAGGGTTTGAAAATGAATTTTGCTAGAATCTATTTAAATAGAGAGATTTTAAGCCACATAAAATATTTACATACGTTACACGCTAAACGTTGAACTGAGCAAGCGCAGTCTTTCTAAAATAGCTGAAAACCTGTGAAAGACGTTACACGTAAAATTTTTATTTTGTTATTTTGATACAGCAGTCGAAATACTCCCAATACATTGCCCTTTTTCTTGACGATAAGTCGATGAAGACATTCGCACTTATCTCTACTGCAATTTATAGTATCCCTTTGGCTGTACACAAAAGATACAGCCCAGACGGAGGGACACGAGACTTATTTGATGTAACCTATTAAATTCAACTACTGTACCAGTATACTTTGATGCAACTCATAAGATGCAATTACCATAACAGTTTCCTTTGATGTGACCTATTAGATGTAACCACCGCAAGCACTCCTTCCTGATGCAAATGCCACTGATGCAAGCAGCCCTAGAGAACTAACCGAGCCCACCGGGCTAACAAAAAACTAAAGATAAGTTCAGTTCAGTTCACAAAGTACAAGTTTCCTTTTAAACTTACTTTGGCAGATTAATTTAATAAATTATTACAATAAACAATTATTCTTTTACCTATCAGTTTCATTTATAAACCCACTGGCTATAAGAGTTGAAGGGTGTATCGCGTTCGGTATTACCAGTTCATTTTTTGATTAATTAATAACTTTTTCAACGGTTTTTCAACTGTATTAAAAATAATTACAAAAATGGCATTGACAACCAAAAAAAGAAATGATAATTTCAAAGAAGGGAAAGAACAGAGAAGAACTGTTAGGTTAAGTGTACGTTTTTATGACTCGGAACATTATAAAATTGTTATCCACAATCACAGAACACTTTATCTGGAATGTCTCAGCCTTAGTTTTGTTTTGTACAGTCGAAAAAAGAAAAATAATATGTTGTTAACATTTAAAATCGCAAGTTCAGGCAATTTTAGCTTATTTTTTGCTTGAAAAACGCTTTGATTTTAATCGATAGTTACCTATTAAACCTTGTTTACAAAACCTATGGATTAAACGGGCTCTTAAACATCATAATTAACTTATTTGCATGAAGAAGTTAATGTTGTTAATATGAAAACTTATCAGATACAGTATCAGTATTGGCAACTAATCAGGCTATAAGCCAAAAACCAAATAATTTTCTGTATGTACAATTATCCATACCTAATATCTATAATCTGTTGGGGTTTACTCAATAAAAAACTAGTGTGCTAAATTGAAAAAATCACACGGTGTAGCTGTGAATGACAATATGTTTAGTAATCCCAAATCACTTTAAATCCACAATATATGATAGATATATGGAGATATGCTTTTTGGTTTACAAATATTGCTACGTATGATACAATGATGCTTTATTGTCAACCAAACATTTTACAAATTGTATAAAGCTAAACTCCTAATAACTAAAAATCAATTACACAATAATTGATCGTTAAAAATTAGAATAATTGAAGTAAATCAATAAGTACACACAAACAAAAACTAAAATTAATGATATGCATAATTTTAATGTAAGCATACAAAACATAAACGTGTCAAACTTTTTAATTTAATATTGTTACTTAGCAGCTAAAATTAATTATGAAATCATGCTTAGTACATAATACATGTTATTTGGAAATCTAAGAGATACATTACAGAATTAATTTGCGGAATTTGTTAAAAGGACTGGTAGTTTTTAGGTATACTGCTTGACAGTTGTAAATCTTTTTGCATTAATAATAATAATGAATGTTTTGTATGACAAAAGGTGAGCATAGTCCAATAAACATCTAAATCAGAGTTTCTCGTGCGGTATCTAGGAAGTGGTCCCTGATTTGAGTAATGGATGGATTTACGAACTGCAAACAGATTTCAATATTAATAGTGCTAGAGGCAGGATTTGTAATTCGATCTGTTATGTAGGCCAAAAACATGAATGTATTGCCCTTTCCTGTAGTTTAAATACAGAGTCAAAAAGATATACAAACCCCTAAAAATGTAATCCATATTTTAGATTAAGCCAAATAGGGAAAATAGGTAGTTAATATAATCGAAGAACTAAGCATTTAAGAAACGGTTTTTATGGTTCTTTTGTATTTAACAATTATAGATGTATTAATTTTTTTTTATTATCATTACTAGTTATATACTAGGGTTTGCTGGGATATCATATTCCTAGTAGCTGTTCTACTTAAGGAATTACTTAAAAGTAAAACCAATTAATCAAGATTTCATAGTGCTGGTGCTTATTGACCCTATTAACAGTTCTAATTATTTGAATCATATTTTCATGATATGGTCCGAACTTGAGTCCCAAGACCAGTGACGTCAAAACTCCTGAGTGGACACAAAGGGCTGAAGAAACCTGCCATCTTCAGGGATTAAACAGTATAACCAGTGCCTTATTACCGTCAAGAGCTGGTGAATAATCATTCGGAACAGTCAATGTGATTAAAATAAGGGTTTCTAATAAACGTAGAGTCAAAAGTAACTTGTAAGTAATTCAATTTAACTTTTGAGTAATTTATATTAGCTTTATTTACATCATCATTATATATATGCATTTAACTTCACATAATTTCATTTCAATAACTAGTTGTTATCAATTCATTATTTCAATATCAATATACAACCTATGTCATAATATCAATTCAAGATTGTTCATTATTTTTTGTAATTATTAAATTATATCAAAAGTATTTCTGTCTTTTAGTGTCACTGTACAATACCTTATCGAACATTATATCTTAAGATTTGGTAGGATTGCACCTATTGTCGTTCCATTGTTTTTCTTATTTTGTTAGGAGTAAAAATCAAAACATAGGTGGTGCTCAAATATTAAGATAAAGTGTGGTGTAACCTTCCCTAACATACTCTTAGTAACACCAGCAGCGATCCCATCCCTGAGATTAGCCTGGAAGTGCTGGTTAAAACTAATTTTTATTGCATCGGTTTCATTTAGCTAGTGTCAATAGTTCGCCACTTCACCTTTTTTGTGCTTGCATAAAAGGGGTTAAGTGTTGTTACACTTTTGGCAAACTTATCATTACATTTGTTAATATGTCAATATACGTAGACGATCTAAGGGTCAATTTAAATTCCCAAAAATTGAATCAAATATTTTTTATTGGTACTAGTGTGTCATTAAAAGTAATTGGTTGTAAATTGATTTGTAAGAGAGAGCAACAGTTTTCCTGGTATTAAAACAGAGTTTATTAAAATTGTCCCAGGATTTAATGGTCCTAAGTAGCTCCCTGTGTTAAGAATTAAATCGAGTTAGCTGATTTTATATAATTTTTGACGTTGATATTTATATACGTTTTTCTGAAATTGATTTTTTTATTAAAATTTTTCGTAGCTCGTTTAGAGACTTTTTTTGCTTCAGTACAATCAAAGCTGCTATGGTTTACCTTACGAAATAAACATTTTATTGTTCGCTTGTCGTTAACCAACCATCCAGAGCGGTGGAAATGTCTTTTGGTACATAGTTTCTTTCAAATTTGTCCCCAAAACCTGATAAGTACTGCCAATACCACAAGTTCTTTACCTTCAACTTCTTTTCGTAAAAAGTTCTTGAGTTGTTCAAGTCGTACTTTGGAACCATCTTCTTCTGTAAAACTAGATGAACGTTCCCAAATTCGAAGCATTTCTTCTGGAAGGTACTATTCGACTAAAGGAAATAACGTTTTCAGTGAACGTAGTTGTGCTTCTATTTGATCGTATAAAAACTCATCCAAGTTGAATTATTGATGTTGTTCAAGATTAAGAAACTCTCGTACATAGACCCCAATGTGTAAAACCGTCTTCCAAAACGCCATGTTGAACAGTCAATTACTTTTGGATAGTTTTCGCCACAAGGAGGATAACTATCAACGATTTGGTGGGTTCTTTATTTTGCCACAGTCGCTTGGAATAAATAATATCATTTTTTCTCGTTGGATATCTTCTGGTCTTCATGGATGCGGTTAAATTGGCTCCAAAAGGACAAACATTCGCGGATTTAACCACCAAAACTTTCTTAATTCTAAATGCGGGTACTGAAAACCGCTCAAAATGAAAAGAATAGCGGTATTCAGTTAAGCAGAGTTGGTAGAAGTGATCGAATTGTTTGAAAAAGTAGATGAAAAAAACTCTTGACTTTACTCAAACCCACAAAACCATTACAGACTCAAAACTTCAATGACAAAATCAATTTCATAATATTTTTAATAAATGTCAATGTCAAAAATTATATAAAATCAATTAACTCGATTGAATTCTTAGCACCCTGTACATAGTAGAATGTAACGTTTTCATATCTGAATTACTCCAGATGAGATTCGTATCATCTCCACATAGAGTAACTTTGCGGTCAATCTATCAGTGATATCATTAATAAATAACGCGAAAAGAATTGGACCCAAAATCGAGCCTTGAGGTACACCACTATCACAATTTTTACTATTCGTGCACACCAGATGTCTCCTATTTGTGAGTTAAGAACCAAATCACTTCAAAGAAGTATGTTAAGTTTTTCAGCTCAAAATAATTTCCATTCTAGTAGACGGTTCCATTGTACTTTGCGACCCACGGAATTTCATGTTAATTTTAAATTTGTTTGATAGCTCGATCATTCACAAATTACTTTGATAACCACGAATTTGGTCAAAAAAATAGCACTATTTAAATATTTTTTAATTCTATTTTACTATGAATATTTTCACTTTAAACTGTAAAGGTTATTACCTTAAACTAAATGCAAGTCTGTTTCACTCAAAAAAATGGAAGAAAATACTCAAATTTTGCCATTTTTCAGAAATATTCTTAAGCATAATTATTTTCAATTGAAATTTTGAGATAAGTACATACATACTATATCTGACAGCTAGTCTAGACGCTCTAGGGAGAGAAGGTCATAAATTATTACAGTTCTGTGATTTTTTTATAGGTTAAGCGGCGTTGTCAATGGTGTTTATTTTCTTTCAGTAACATTAAATTTGCATTGTGAAATAATTTATGACAGTCTTGCCTTGGCTAATTTTTCAATACTAACAAATAATGCAATTCAATGCAAAATAAAGAACTGATATATTTAGTTTCATAAAAGCTTTACAGACCCTAATTTGCTATTTCTTTGTTGAAAACCTTTTGAGTTTTGACTATTCACTCGTTTTTATTCTAACAATCATGACTTCCGTTTATAATAGAATTAACAATAAACGACAAATTAAAAATATTATATAACGTTTAGTAATACCACGACGTTTTGACAGTCCAATATGACATGTATGAAATTTGGCAGATATAAACAGTCGAAACTGATGCTTATATTCATTATAAAATGACTTCCGTTTTTCCTGTCATTTCGGCTCACGTGACCTCAACATAACTTTTTTAAATGGGACAACCGGTATAATATTACAATTTTGGATACATCATTTAAAAACAAATTCAACGATACCACACTTGTCATCATTGTATTGTGCAGTAATGATAATAGGGGCTCAGACAGATGACAATGTGATAAATATTTTGGCTTATCTGCAGGTGAATCCACACACCTCAATACGATTTCTTGAACAAGAATTACAAATAAGTAGAAGTTCAATACAAAGAGTATTGAAAAATCACAAATACCATCCTTTTGGAAATAACGAACAGTTCAATTCCGATTTTTATGTCATATTTGTCATTTTTCGCCGAGCCTATAAAAAGGCCTGCACAATACAATGATGACAAGTGTGGTATCGTTGAATTTGTTTTTAAATGATGTATCCAAAATTGTAATATTATACCGGTTGTCCCATTTAAAAAAGTTATAAAAACGGAAGTCATTTTATAATGAATATAAGCATCAGTTTCGACTGTTTATAGAGAGTTTGCGGTAAGGTATTTTACGTTATAAAAATTTCCGTTATAATGTATAACGTAAAAATGTAGTAAAAATTATACCGTATAAAGCTTATTTGTACGATATTTTAAAAAATAACGTTAACCAATCAGATATTAATGCTTATAATTTACTTCCATGGAACAACAAATTTACATTGTAAATTGTTGTATCATGCATGTTTATCATTAGTTTCAATCCTGTTAGGTATTTGCAAAACTTTATCGAATTCAATAATGTCTTGTTTTCTAAAACGAAACAAGAAACTAAAATACTATGACTTTCACGTAGTAAGGGTTTGTACAATATATTTCATGTAAAATAAAGTCTTTTATTTCTTCGACTACTTTCTGTAAAGCAGTAAATAGAAGGAATTATTTTTATTAATTTTGTTAATTATTTTTAGCGGTCTTTTTTAAACTTGCACTAGTGACATATCATATGTCATCTGTAACTTTGATTTTTAAGGTACGATAACCGCAAGCTATGTTTACAAATTTTACGATACACTACAGTATAACGTAAAATAAGAGTCTAACGTAACGTAAAACGACTGACCGCAAACTCTCTTATATCTTCCAAATTTCATACATGTCATATGAACAGTTCTCGAGAAATTGGACTGTCAAAACGTCGTTGGACACCCTGTATAATATACAAATACATTATCGATTTGTTTTGAAGGGTTTATAGAGTTCCTCGATCATTACATAACGTCAACATGCCACGCAATTTATTAATATTTAATAAATCGTTTTTTCTTTTTTTTTAACGACAATACACGGAACGACCCGAAAAAATTTCTTAATGCGCAGACTTCTGACAGTTGAAATAGTTTGAAAGTGACAAATGGAGAAATCCGAACAAATTTAAAGAGTTTGTAGTTGTAATTTAAAAACAAATTAAATTATTTTGACATTATTAAAATGGAAATCGAAAAGGTTTTTTAACTACATTCTTTAATTAATTTAAGTGAAGTGGAGTTGTTAAATAGACTACAAAATTTAAACTGCCGCGTAAGTTTAAGATGTTCTAATGCTCAATGTCGAAGACAATGTTCATTACAAAAATGGGAACTTTTTTTGAAAACTGTTCATTACCAATTCGGACAATTTTATATTTGTTATTGTAGTGGGTACGTGAGGTTCGGTCGGGACATTTAGCAATAATTTTAACGTAAAAATTAAAAATAAAAAAGATACATAATTTTGTATATTTTCCTTATCCGTATAAAATATACGTACCGACTAAGTTAATACCTGTGGAACATACTTAAAACGTTTAAAAAAGTACGTTTTCAATGCCTACATTTTAGATTTAAATGATAAAGATAGTATAAATGTTGTGTAAAGTATTTCAAAGCTATCACGAGTTACAAAAATTCGAACTGGCAACATGGTCCATCCACCGTTCTTTATGTTCTTTATGTAACATGTAATATTATCTAAATATAATTGACAGTAGCAAAATTTTCAAAAAAATTGCGGATTTTTAGTACCTACTTTTAATTGCAATTTTCTCTTTTAAATGTGCATCATTAAAGGAATTTTTTCTGTTAAAATACAGCAATAGGGCTTTCTAACAAAAAAATCGTTGCAAAATTCCGTGGGTCTCAAAGTACAACGGACCCCAGTAGACTTTTTAGTAATCGTCAATTTTATCTCTTGGACAACTTAATTTGGTTATCATAAATGAAATTCTGATTTTTACAACATTAATCCAATATACTTCAACAAAAATCAGTTAAAACGCACATTTCTGTATCATAGAGTTAAAAATATATTCTAGAGATGATGGGAAAAACACGAATGCATTTATAGTCGTCGAACCGAAGCAATTCTATGTATTATCATTTATTTGTTTTATTTGAAAATACGTGCACGATAACTTCAAAAGCCCTCGGATAAAAAGCCTATTTGATTAAATTTTTTTCACACGCGTATTTGCTTTTTTTATCTATTAGGAACTAGTAATTAGCTATTAACGACTGGGAAACACGCGAAACAATGTTCGATTGTGATGTCAACAAGTAAACACATTACCCAGAATAAATATTGTTGCCTTTGTGAGCAAACACCGTGCGCGTACAAATAAAAAACATTAGAAGCATTTGACTACTCAAAAAGAGAATAATAGAAAATATTGTATTTGATTTACATCACCGTTTACAGATAATCTTGATAAGACCGAAGTCGGATAATTATTTTATAAATATTATTATATAATGAGTAAATATTTGAGTATCTAAAAGATTTATACATATATTAAAGTAACAAAAAAATAGGAAAAATTAAATTAAATTTTTAAGTATGCTCAACAAAGAAAACGACTTAATGCAATAATAGAAAAATAAAACATACTACTGTATTTTTTACTATTTTCTTCATTTTTCTGTTCTCTAAATATTCACAAAAACATGAACTGGCAAAAAAGCTGGAAAACTATATAGTCTAGTAACTGAAGACCTGAAAGTATCCAAACCTGTAAAGTTTTTATTTGTGGCGCAAGTCTTAAGCCTTCGTTGATGGTTTCAAGAAAGGAATAGTGTATTACGTAACGTGTGTGGTAAGAAGCATTTTACGCACGAATGGAAAAGCTGCGCACGAAGCAGCTTAGCGGAGGGTGCGTAGTTCCATAAGTGCGTAAAATGCTTTAAGCACGAGTAACGTACTATACTTTACCTTCGACCTACTTATTATTAATAATACTTAAACAACAACAATAGCATTTTTAATAATTTTATTATTTTTATTTACATAATATTTATCTTTAATTTTTTAATTTAATTACTTTATATTAGTTATTTTAATAATTGATAAAAGTAACAGTACAGCTATTAATAGTAATTCGGTTATTTTGCTTGTTGAAACATTTATTTCAAATATAATCGGTAGGTAATTTTGTGAATAATAACCAGGATTGGCAGATACAGGTTATTTTGAAGCTATGTTTTTATGTTTTTGTGAAAATAAATAAATAAATAACTTCATTTCATAAAAATAACGTAAATTAATCTGGAACAATTAATAAACTACATTTACTATCGCATTATGATCCATTTAGTTGAACAGATAACAGAAGTGGGTTGATGGAAACCGAACAAATATATAATTCAAAATAACTCTAAACATTTAACTCAATCTTATATCTAATAAATGTTATCTACCATTTACATATAGTAAATTCTACCTCAAATATGTAAATTAGAAATTTTCAATTAAATGCCGATGTCTATTGACAGTTGCTAAGTTGTTGTTAGAGACACCGCTTTACAGCTGTGCTTTTTTTACCGTGTGTTACTGTGTGTTATTAACGGATTACAGGGGGGTAAAAGTGCATTTCTAATTTGACATGGAAATACGCTGAAAATGGGCCCTTAAAGTCCCAAAAATGAGTTTCCCAGGAAGTTCTGCCAAAATATGTGGGTTAAAGGATTTTTTGTGTTTTTGGAAAAAAATTGTAATTACCATTTTCATATATTGCAAATTAATATTTCTTTCTGTCTGAACAAAAATTCTCCAATTAATATAGTTTGGCAGATATTTACGGAAAACCCATTTTAGACCTTTGAGGGACCATTTTCAGCACTTTTCCACGTAGTTTATAATTTTTTGTCTGATTTAAAGCAACCCCGTAGACCTTAGATTAACTCCATAAGGGAAAGAATTATTTGTCCCATGATATACTGGAAAATAATTTGAAGTAAAAACCAGAAAAGTGTTCAGCAATTGATGTTTGCCATCATGCCATAGAGCTTCATAAAACAGAATTTTTCGCATCGCTATATGAGCCACAGTAGAAAAGTGTTTTATTGGCTCGGATCCCTTCCGCCGCTTCTCATAGGATGCGACGCTAACGGTCACAATACCGTATGGGGAAGCACAGACACCAACGAAAGAGGTGAGAAAATTTTAGACTTTATATTTAATAAGAATCTTGTCATACACAATATAGGTAATACCCCTACTTTTGTAATCAGAACAAGAAAGGAAGTACTAGATATAACACTAAGTACACCGAATCTTAAGTATAGGGTGAAAGATTGGAGAGTATCGAACGAACCATCCCTCTCTGATCATAGTATGATTACGTTCAGATTAGAGTGAAATCCTACTGTGCCAGCACTCAGGAGAAACCCCAGGAAAACTAACTGGGAAAATTACTACACTAACCTGCAAGTCTCGAGACTAGAAGAAATGCCAGGAATCACCTGGCATTAGAAAATGATCTCATAGAACTGAACGAGGCAATACTTGATGCCTATGAATCCAGTTGTCCTCTCCAAAGGACTAGAAAAGCAAAAGATGCGATATGGTGGAACAATCATCTGTCAAACCTAAGATCCGAGACGCGACAAACGTAATGGAGATTGGTAGAGCTACACCGAGAAACTTACAACATATAATATGGAGATCAGAAAAGCTAAAAGAAATAGGTTCAGAAAATTCTGCGAAGAAATAGACGCTACACCCTCTGCAGCAAGGCTACACAAAGTCTTGGCAAGAGGAAAAGTACACACTGTAATGGCATTACGGAAGCCAGATGGAAGCTTCACAGAAAACAAAACAGAACGAGCTCTGCTCCTGTTAGAAACTCACTTTCCTGGAGGAATAGTCCCTTCGGGAAAAACAAGCCCATCTCAGCCGTTGAGATGGGTGAGATGGGCTATGAACACCTTCCAGCTGTTCAAAACCCCTGGAACGGATTGAATATTTCCTGCCCTAACGGGAATATTAACCGGGCATTGCAGGTTAAGAAGCCACATGAAGAAACTAGGGTTAGCAGATGAAGCAAAGTGCAGATTCTGTGAGGAAGAGGATGGAATCTCAATACACATACTCTCAGAATGCCCTGCCTTGCAGAATTCTAAGGCCATATACCTAGGAGCACATGAAATAGAAGAGGGGTATCTACCTGATTTGAAGCCCTCAGGAAAATAGGATTTTAAGATCTGCTATAAATCAGAAAACATCAGAACTTGGCAAGTAAGGGGGGGGCACAATAGATCCTATAGGTCGCAGTGTACTTATCACCCCTAATTTATACATACATACATACATACAAACACAAACTGCTTACAGGTGATCTTTAAGTTTAGTGAACAAATAACTAACGGATACTTTACTGGACAGATGAATAAACCGGCTCTAAAAATAGTAGTTTATTTACTACTAGAAATTTTTTAAAATTACTACATCAAAATTTACATAATCAAATAACTTTACACACATCATTCAAGCCAAAATTACACATTATTTTTGTAAAAGATTCGACTTCGTCGTTTACTTTGAAAACAAACTCTAACTTTATTATTCATCCTTGGATTGTACGAATAATCTATCACATCGTCCGTTGCTCTATTTTCAATTCATGTACCAATAATATTTATGAGCTTCTTTCACGATCCACATAATTTCACTATTCTTCGCATGAGCTATTCTATCGAATAGGTTTTGAAAATAAAACAGTTTGTCAGGCCATAAATAAATAATTTAATTTGTATTTATATTCTAAATCATGTCCTTTTCATTCTTTTAATTATATGAAAATTTTCTCCTTCTTCTATAGTGCCTATTCGTATCGAATATTGGCGACCATCCAGGCAATGTTGACATTGTTGTCATTCTTCAAAGTGATTTAAACTCGATTTTCAAATGGTGCACAGATTGGTTGCTACCAATTTTTATACAGATAAATGTATTGTATTGCATCTGGAAAAACATAATCCGCATTTTTCCTACTGTATCGACGGTCAACTTCTTGGCAAAATTAATTCTTATAACGATCTCGGTATTACAATTACGGAAAATCTCAGATGGTCGGAACATATTTCAAACATAATAAAAAAGCTAACAGTAAGATTTACCTCCTTCGTAAAGTATTAGCGAAAATGTTGTTCCGAACTTCTATTTGTTTATATAAAACGTACATTCGGCCGCTCATAGAATATTGTGGTCCTGAGTGGTGCCCAGACTTAGTTCGCGACAGAGATGCGTTGGAAAATATTCAGCGTAAAGCTACAAGGCTATCCTACCAGCTAGCAAAGGAGACCGCATTATTCTCAGAGATTGGCTATGGCTGGATTATCCACCTTTGAAGATCGTCGACTCCGTCGACTTTCAGAATTTTAAGATACAACTTCGACAACTTAAAACATTTGTTTGAGCTGAAAAGTGGTGAAAGACTTCGGTGGCATGCCTTCACGTTAAAAAAGTCTGTTTCAACGTTTTCTGTGCAACCGCGTTTTCGATATATGAACCATATATACCCACTGAGATTATAATGTCTCAGTCCTTAAATATATTTAAAAACAGACTCGACAGATATTTGTTTTCTCACTGACATCTATTTTATGTCTTTTGTTTGTAGATACTGCATCTCGATTGTACTATTGCAGAATTTACTTAATTTTGTCATAATGGGCTTATGGGTTTTCCATCCCCAGCCCTTATTTATTTGTAATAATAATAATATAGAGGTAAAAAAGGGTAAAACCTTTAGTAAAATATTGTAAAGCAAATATTTATTTCGAGTTAAGGATAATAAAAAACTCTTCGTTTTAACAAAACTTCCAATATTTATTTAAAAACTGCTTTTTTAAAAGACTCAATGACAGCCGTTTCGCTAGACAACTAGCATCGTCAGATTGACAAGTTACTATTTATTTTTGTAGCTAGGTACCTGATGTTTATTAGGTAGTTATAAGACTAGACCAAGTATGGAAGTAATAAGACATAACAATATTAAAGCCTAGATGTTATTAGCCCTAAGGGATTATCCTGGATGTATTTCCCTCTAAGATCAGTATAACTGTGCAATGATATAGAAAAACCAGGAAAAAACTATATCATGCTGATCTTTACAATAACTTAATATATTTGTGTTACAATTACGTCTTATCTATGTATAAAATGAAGACTCAATCAAAGCAAACACTTTAAAAGTGGAGAATTTCCCAGATTTATTTGTTCATTAACAACTTTAAATTGTGGATCTGCTAGATGTCTTTTTATTTCAAGTTCTTCAAGGAAATCTAAATTTTGTTTTTTATTACAAATGTGTAGTATTTGGATGTCATTGGTGTGAAAGAGTGAGGTTGGATGTTCAAGTAGGTGTTTTGCATAATTTGACTTATCTGGTTGTTTTAATCTATATGCTCTTAAATGTTCGTTAAATCTTACTTCAAAATTTCTTTGTGTTTGACCTATATATACAGCATTACACTTTGGACAATTAATTTTGTAAACACCAGATTTTTTTAATTTAGGTAATTTTGTTTTTTACATTTAACAATTTTGTACCAACATTATTTTGTGTTTTAAATGATATTATTGCTGATGTTGCCGAAGGTATTATTTTTGAAATTTTATTGGAAATACTTCCACAATATGTAATATTTTTATAACTTTTAATTTCTTTAGTTTGTTTAGGAAATATTAGTTGTAGTGCCACTTTCTGTTCTTTTTTATTTATTAATGTATTTATCAAATGAATTGGGTAGCCATTAGATGTAGCTATTTGTTTTATGATATAAATTTCTTTATCAAGGTTAATTTTGTCCATTGGAATTGAAAATGCCCTATGTATCATAGAATTATAAGCTGCTAATTTATGTGTTATAGGATGATTTGAATTATATGGTATGGTTACATCTGTTTGTGTTGGTTTTCTGTATATTGAATAATTTAGTAAATTATTAACTTTTTCAATTTTTAAATCTAGAAAATTAATTGAATTATTTTCTTCAACTTCTAAAGTAAAATTAATTTTAGGATGCAAGGTATTAATATAATTAATTGAGTCTTTTAAAAAAGCAGTTTTTAAATAAATATTGGAAGTTTTGTTAAAACGAAGAGTTTTTTATTATCCTTAATAAGATGGACTTCCAAAAAGTAAGAGTTAGTACAATCAATTTAATTTATTTCGAGGTTGGTTGGAGTAGAAAGAATCAAATTAATTTTTATTTTATTTTATTACTCTATTAATTTAGCCTTAAATAGCTTTAAATATTCTTAATAAATAATTATAGCCATACCAGTCTCGCGTACTCCCGTATATAACCATATTATTTTTGAAATGAACATTTTGCGTTTGAAAAAAGTTTAAAAACCATAGCCAACATTAACATTAATATAAACTAAGCGCAATTTTGGGATAAAGTAAGCACCACAATACGCTGTATTTGATTTTTAACACGTAGCGTTTTCTTCTTATTGGGTTTTCGTTAGAGGCTATTCCATTGTGGTAGTTAATTTCTTAGCTCTCCAAATCCTATGTGCAGCTTTTAGCAGTACAATAAAACGCAATCAACAGTATTCGTCTTCCCCTAGGAAACAAACAAGCAAACAAACGCCACCACACTTCATAAGATTGTTGAACGTCTTATTCAGCTAAACAAACTTATTATGTTTTAATAAACACACATACGTATCAACAACGGTTTGGTTATATTATATTATTAAATAAGAAATAAATTAATAAAGAGACAATATCTCTTAATAAATATCTCTAACTAAAGTTGCAATTACCATGGGTCTGTTCAAGCAACAGTATCAATCCGTTTGAAGCATGCTCAAAAAGGAAATAGTATCGAATAATAGCTTTGTTCGTAGAATGATCAGCAGCGGTTTTCAAATGCAAATCGCACGCGCATTAAATATTTTCGATTGCCAAATGATCAATGCGCATGAAGTTTGCAGTTGAAAACGGTTTAGAACTGTTGCTGATCGTTCTACGAACAAAGCTAGTTTCAGTTTATTTGCTGCTTGAACAGACCTTGTATGGAAACTTTTATCTGTTTATGTTATTTTAACAAATTCATTTCGACAAAAAATCTTAGGAGTAGATATCTGTGTAGCAATTTAATCTGTAAAAAATCTTAAGTATAGTATTGATTATTGATTTATTTGAAAAATGTAGCATAATAAGATTTTATAAGCTACAAATACAATCTGACTTTATTTGATGCTGTATTGACAGGTAGTTTTTTATTGCAAAAATTAAAATATGGACCAAATCATAAAACACACATCTGTTTTTATCCAGAAAATAATAATTAACTAATAATTTTAGTACTAATATTAGTACTGAAATTAGCATAATGGCAAGCGGACCTAAGGTGACTAAACTAACAGTAAGGTCTGAACGATTAGTATAGACTAAAACATTAGGAACCGTATTCTCGAATAACTCGTAGGAGAGAATCATTTCTCACTCCTACGAAAACATATCTATATATCGCTGCTTAAGAAGAAGACCGTCACAACTAAAAAAAGTATAAATGTGAGAAAACGCTATTTAAATATTTTACAGATTTTAAGTTGACAATATATAGCGGTTTGGCTCACGCAGTATTATTTCTTTGACCATACTAACATTCCTTCTATTATTACATTGCTAGAGTTTAATTAATTGTTGCAAAAATTTTATTTTTCACATTTTTTTTTTTCAAAAAAATAGTTTTGTGACTGTTT
The DNA here is from genome assembly GCA_035357415.1 of Ophraella communa. Taxonomy (NCBI): domain Eukaryota; kingdom Metazoa; phylum Arthropoda; class Insecta; order Coleoptera; family Chrysomelidae; genus Ophraella; species Ophraella communa. Next base: position 28,342,662 of record CM068992.1, on the reverse strand, counting down.
TGACCAAAAAAAATCTGTTTGTAATTATGTTAAATATTAGCAATAACCGAAGGAGGAAATTAAAGAAAATAATTTTTTATAAGAAATTCGGTTGACAAATAAAATAAAACAAGAATTCTTGTGTACAAACCTTTTACTAAAAATATCAAGAGGTTAAAAAATAAAAAAAATCGCTAAACCTATTTCTGCTATTAAAATACATACATAAAAAATACAAAATTTTAACAGCCTTCTTAATAGTTGTAGGTAAGATGGTATACATTACAATGCCAAAGCAAACAAATGCTGTTCTTGTGTATCATGTGGGGTAGAAGACAGACAAAGATAGTTTCTTCGAGCAGAGACATTGTAGTGCACACATTTATACATAAAGTAGTTATTACATTATACTTATACCTATACAACTAAATAGTTGTAGGTACTAAAAGTAGTTATTACACTCCACATGGTGGTCGCATTACTATTGCACGACGCTCAACTATTCTCTTCTCTGACTTATTATTGGCAAGCTTGGTTACTTTAATAGACTTATAACTGGCTCCACTATTTCTCAATCGTTTAGACACGTTTTTGAGTCAGTTGTGGTTATTATATTTTCTTTTTCTGCCTCTTTTTTGTATTGGTGAGCTACCTGGGCCGGTATTCTCAACTCACTCCTCTCACAGCGAGCGATCACAAAAGGGAGTGATTTGATTGGCAGCGATATGGCTTTTCTAGATTCTCATGTATCCCTCCGCTCGCAAATTTATGACACGAGCAACTGGTACACATGAAAGCGAGTGAAATAAAGCACTCCTCTTTGACAGGAGCGATCCATGCGAGGAGAGGGCATGAGAATCGATTTGGTCGTGAATTTCACTCCCCTCGCATTCAACGACATCGATATCGCTCCAAGCGAGGACCTGAGAATACGGGCCCTGGTGATTTATTTGCCACATTTAATTCGCCGTCACTACTACCTGTACTTGAACTATTTTCATTAGTTGGGTCAAAGTCTGAGATATCTGATCCAAAAGTATATAACTGTTTCTTAACTGTCCTATTCTAGTCTACAATTTGAAACTGGTCATTTTTCTCTAACAATTTTAATATTAAGTCAGTACGCTTAGATAGTTTCCCAGTCATGTTTTTTGAGTACAACAAAAATATTAATTTTATTAAATATCCAATTAAAATGTACACATATTATTTATCAATAATTTTGGTAAAAAGTGACACATTTCTAAATTTTTCACTTCTTTCCAAAATATAAACAAAATTTTTATTCAACATTTTCAGAAAAACAGGCATAGCTCTAGAAATAACATAAGGACCACATAAATATTTGGAAAAAGACTGTGTTGTGACATTCTTTATCGAAAAGAATTAACAAAATCTAAGCTTACCTTAATAAATCAAAGTTCTAACTTGGTTTGTGACACTATTTCGTAAAATCTATGTACTGGATCCGACTTGTGACAATCGATTCCTCCGTCATCTAGGGGAGAGTAGCCAAGTTGAATTTGTAACACTTTTACACAATATTAGTATATGGTATTTAGGTTACTTTTACATATAAAACAGGTAATTTTTGAGATGTGACGGTCTTCTTCTTAAGCAGCGATATGTAAGATTGAGAAACTACTCTCTCGTAGGAATGAGAATATGGGTCTCTGCATAAATAAAGTATTCTGCCCTCCTAAGCCAAAAAGGCGTATTTAAAATTTCGTTGTTTTAAGATTGAGATAAATATAAGGAATTTTAATGAATTTCAAAACCGCACCTATATAGTCAAATTTTTTTATGGGTTTTTTGGGTAAATACAATAAAGATTCAGACGACAATGACATGGTAATTAACTTGTCTTACATTATCTTCTATTTTAGTTTTAAACTGAGATACGACTAATTGGCTAATGAACTATGAACAAAAAATTGAGATGCATCTCTTAGCGCTAATGATTAATTAATAGGTAACGTTCGATTCTTTTTCTACCATATGGACTTGAATAGGAGTTTGAATGATAAATACAAAATTATCTAGAAAGGATTTATTAATAATGTGATAATCATGTGTAATAAACCCAGAAGTAAACTAGAATAGAAAAACATAAATTTTTTTCAATTCTAATCTGAAATTGGAAGAGTTTACCGGAATTATAACCGATTTTTAATAATTCCAGACAAATTTTTTTTATATTGGCTTTCTTCTGCGAATAAATTCCAAGAACTTTTGTTTTTTTTGTTTGGGTGGCGGCAGTTTTCCATTTTTTGTTATTTTGGTGGTTAAAACATTAATATCAAATGATGGACCATTAAAGTCATTTTTATATGTGATATTATACAATCCTCTGTGGACGGTTACCTGAACTATATCATGTAAATATGGACTCGGCTCTGAACGAGTTAATTTGTATTGCGAGGAAAAATCTTCCCAAATGTAAAAATGCTGTAGCTCCATTGGCAGGACCTCAGTTTTATGAGCACAACCTTTTACGGCTTGTACAAATCTGAGAAATCATAAAGCTTGTTACCCTTTTTTTTCATGGAAACCTCCACTCTGTGATGAAAAGAGTCGGCCACCATAAACGTATGGCCCGGCACTAAGTATTTTATATTTATTTAAAAAAGAAGTAAATCATCCATATCACAAATGTGACTGATCATTAGACAAAGAAAAATCAAAGTCAATGTCACAAAACTTTTTATTTAAATTATTGACAGCTACTAGTTTCGGCCTATCTATAGGCCATCATCAGGCTAAAAATAAATACAGGATAAGAAGAAATACAGTGATGCATTAGTGATACATACATTGGCACATATTTCATGGGAATTTACAATATATTGAGACGAAGTTATATTAATATAAAAAATTATCCATTAAAGAAAAGATAAATTTCAATAAGAATTTGTATTATGATGATTAAATCAAAAACAAAATCGTTATTTAGTCAATTGAATGCAAATAAATAATAAAAAAGTAATCACATTACATAAAAATAATCAAAATCACCATTAAAAAAAATAATAATGAAAATATAATTCTAAATGAAAAAAAAAAACGAACAAATTATAAATTTTCTAAAAATATTTTTCCGTTAAACATATAAAAGGATTTTCAAAAATCTACAAAAGTGTCTATTAAAAGTTCTTCTACGAATGACACCTGCTCAGGCAAGAACTTAGAAACAGGAATTTCGACTATAAAGGAACCAAACAAATTTTAATAAACAGATTAAAAAGCCAAGAACAAATATACATAGACTGCAATGCTGAAGAACCAGAAGAAAGGGGGGACCAAGAAGAACCTCAACAAAACAATACTTCTTTCCAGCTGGGGGAAATAAAGAAACAAATAGAAATTAGCATGAAGGAAATGGAGGAAAAATTTGAGGTAAATACAACGAAGAAATTAAAAGAAATTACGGAAAAATTAGACAAGAAGATAGACATTCAAGAAAAGAAAGTTAAATTAATGGAAGAAAAACAAGAGTTCTTGAACAAACAAGTACAAAATGTGGAAAAAAGGACAAACGAAAATAATATAAAATTAAACTCCAGAATATCTGAAATAGAAGAAAATGTTAAAAAAGGAATACAATTAAATTTAGACATAGCTGAGAAAGGAAATCGTAAAACAGAGAGACAATTAAGGAAAGAAATAAAAGAAAAACTAAATGCTAACAAAAATATAGAAAATGATGAGAAAATTAAGAAGCTAAAGGAAGAATTTGAAGATAAAATGAAGCAAGTGACAAAAAAATTAACTTCCTCTTTATCAGACATTATGTTTCGACTTTTTATATTTATAATAAAATGTTAGAAAGATTTATTTTATATGTTAATTACAGTTACAAGAATCTATTAGTATTTTTATTTTTAAATAAATTTTAATGTAATGTTTATTGATTTTTTTGTTGTTATTTAAACTATTAAAATCTGTGATTTTAATCGAGCCCGATACGTTGGTCGCCAAGTTGTTATGATTTTATTAATTTTTGCTGTTGGGTTCTTTTTGCCGCTAGAGGACATTTATACGACTTTATTGTAAAGATTTTTCATTTTGATAGAAAATTTATAATTTTGTTTGAGCATAAATCTGTGGTAAACAAACGAGCGCAGAAACATTTAATTTCATTTGAGCTAGTCATCATTATACATATTATTTAATGGTCTAAAAACATTATTGTAATAAAAAACTTTAACAATTACATCAAATCAAATAGAAACAAACAACTCATAATATCTTGTCACAACTAACGTGGGTTTGCAAAAATACCAATTAAAACATCAAAAAAAATTAAAATAAAACAAAAAGGAAAACCATAAGAACCCAACAGCAAAAATTAATAAATTCATAACAATATATTAAAAATGAAAATAATGGCCAATTCTTGTTTTGCGCTGTGCAATTATTTAAAAAATTATATAAAAAAAACTGAAATGATAAAATCGCGAGACCGAAGGTCGAGCGATTTTATCTAATTTCAGTTTTTTGAGTAATATTACTGATGGAAAAATCTTGAGATGAAGAGAAAAATTTATCCATTAAAAAAAAGATCGCGTGTATTTTGCTAAGATAAATTAACGACTAATTATATAAAGAAACAATAAAATTTATTCATTCTAAAACAATTAAACTAGTTAAAAGAACAGTTGTTAAAAATACAATTATTAAATATTGGTTGGGGAGTACTGATTTTAATGTTTTCTTCTCGTGTTTCTACGTATGTTGAATATTCTGTTTCCGAGGGTCTCAAATTATTTATAAGTTGTTCATGGTGTTCGGGGTCAATTTGGAGGTATGGTTTAATCGATTGTGATGACGAGTGTCCTGTTATCTTAATAAGCTGTTGATCGCTAACTCCTGCTTTGGCTAATTGGGAAACTGCGCTGGCACGATTTGAATGGTTAGTAACTTTATTATTGATTATGTCCAATCCAATTTTTGCAGCAAAATTTTTTGTCCAAACAGATATGGTATTAATACCTAAAGGAACATTTTTGTACCAACCTTTAGAATTTTTATTTTTCCAAAAAAGATTTGGAGTTAAAAATAATCGGTCAGAAGTAATATGTTCATTTCTTTTTTCTACTAGCAAATGGAATAGTTTTACAGGGCAAATACTTTCGTCACTTTCATTTCTAGTCAACCATTTGCTGTCTGTTAACTTTTTGAGCCGCCTTGTGCCGTTTTCGAAAATATGGTGTTATATTCAATCCTACCCGTAGGAAGACCATTTTGGTTCTTTTCTACTTTAAAATAATAAATTTTACAATTAACAGCTTCTCCTCCTCTCCAAGCCAATTCGTAAGAAGCTATATGAAAGAATCTTTTTTGCAGCCCTTCAGGTTCATTTATATTCCATAGTGTTGCCATTTTTATTATATTTTCTTTGTCTATTGCTGAAGAACACGTCTTTCTTTTTGTTGGAATCAATTGAAGTTGTTTTCTTTTGGCATTTCTAGCATCCCGAGCTTCTTTAAAGGTTATGTCTGTAAAAGGATCAAATTTCAAACCATATTCGTTAAAATATTTCTGTTGTAACATTTTAGCAGTCGTGTTCCATATTGTTTTGACCGCAAATTCTTTGTAATCTTCTCCATTCTTTTTTTTCATATTGAAAGCCCAATCTTTTAATATTTTTGCTAGATCTTGTATTGTAGTATTCTCTTCCAACTTATAATTTCGGCTTTGACAAAACTCCATGAATTGTTTCCATATTGATGACTTCGTATTTTTTGTTGACTTCGGTATTGACTCTTCAATATTTTTTGTAATTTGTTCATGTGAAACCTCTCCAAATCGGTTCATACTTTATGTTTTTTGCAAAGAAAAGGTAGTATTGTTTTATATTGTTAAATTTGACAATTAAATACCTGTCAACAATAATGCAAAATTGATACACACCTACTAGATTGAGGAACATGCGATAAAAAAAAGCGATAAAAAAGGATGCACCTTTTTTATCGATGTCAAAATGACAAAATAGTTTGTAGGTATATGACATTTTAACATTGGAGTTAATTTATTATATTTAAAACTATAGTTTACCATGGTATTTATTTGTTGCGTACCTAGTACCAGCTGCAAAAACAAAAGGTGTCTAAATGCGCATCCTGAAAGAGTAAAAACAATACAGTTTGCATCGTTTAACTATGTATATAAATAATTAGAAACCATTCTTAATTTTAATAAAAGTAGAATTGCTTAAATATTTCGGTTATCATGATGCTTTTTGAGAATAAAAGTGGACAGAACTGTAACCGTCATGGAAGATCTCTTGGAATCAAATTTTGAACAGGAGTGAAGTCATAAGGGTGGACTTTTTTTAAAAATTTTAATCATAGACGACTGACTAAATCCAGTGAAATTTGACAAAATACGAAAGACCAGTCAAATAATATTCACGAATCTCCTGCTAAAAAAACACTATGTATAAATAGCCATTGAACCATTAAGATTATTGAGGCATTCTTTCTCAGTAGATGAAAAAATTTTATCGGATTTCTGAAGACCTGATCATGTAACATAAAAGGGTCACTGATTTCACTGCGCTTAGGAGGCGCCTTAGCTCACAAATATTATTCTCAATTGTTTCTATATCAGAATAATGTCATGAAAGTTGTAATATCCTGGTACATTCACGAATTTTTATTGATTATATTACAATTTCATTTAAGAGTTAAAATAAAATCGTTTATTGATAAGCACCCTGCAAAGCAATGCACCATGTAGCTTGACAATAGACTAGACGCTAGTGCGTGAATACAATAAATACCCTTGAAGTTGATACGAAACTGTCAACACTCTTAACTAATCTATACCTGTTTAAATATTTATTTAATATTTTATGTACGATATACTTTCAGTGGTAGGTGAATCTAATAACCATTTAAAGATTTAATATTCAAAATAAATAAGACAAAATAAGAATAATGTTCTACAATATGTAAAATTTATTTGTTCTAGTTAAAAGTTATTTCCATGCTGACAGTTTTATTCGTTTATTTAAGTATTTTATTGGTATATAAATCTGTGAATAGGTGAACGTGCGCCAAGTTGGTATCTCGGATTTGATTTACTTAATCTAATGTTGTTATGATGTAAAAATACGTGAGAAACAGTATTTATAACAGAAACGTAGGTCAAAAATAAATTGGTTATCGAAAAATAAGGCTTTATATAAATATCAAAAAATGTATGGCATAAAAAAAGGGAAAAAAGTTTTCTTATTGGTGTATAAACAGCGTTGAGCATTTATTATTCCAAAACTTTTGAAGAGCACAAAAAAAACGTAAAATAAGAACAATAAACAACAAAACATTTGAATAAAACTTCCACTTTTATTTAAAAAATTAGCTTTTTAATTCAATGGCAGCTGAAGTTACATTGGGTATATCCAGGAGATCCCAGTGGCTAGATTTAGCTACTCAGTATGTTGTGACCAGAACTACAATAAAAAATAAAAAAAAAACTTTAAAGAAAAATGTAATCTTGCAACCAATATTAATATCAGTAAACCAGAAGTGTGCTTGTGAATAGAATTCATCTTGATAATTATTAACCTCAGTTTACAAATATCACAATATTAATCACATCCCAACAATTAACACAAACATACGTAACCCAATGTCGAAATGTCATTAATGTCAAAATCGCGATACGCTTTTCCCAAAGCGAAGAATTTCTACGCTGAGCAAAACATTTAGCCACTGTTGAATAGATTTCAAGCAGCGCTATATTAAGATAGACTTATTTCTAAGCGATCTCAGCCGCTGAATGTACCCATTGTAACTTCCACAGAGCAATTCAGCCAAATTCGAAAAGGCTATGAAACTAATAATATATTTTTTCTAAGCCCTATCTTTAAAGTACCTTGTATTTCACTAGTTTGTAGCTCTTAAAACGGCTGTTTATGGTGAGAGTGAAAAAAAGTGAAAAAGCGTTAAAAAAAGTGCCATAACGTTAACTTTATTTCACGCTTGCCATAAGCCGATGCAATTGAATAGTGCAATTCATCCACACCTTTGACTTTGACAGTACATGAACTATAACTCATTTGACGTTAGTTTTTATAAATAATCCGATTTGTCTAAGAGAATTCAGTAGTTGTTCCTATTATTACAATGGATAGTGAAGATTCCGACTTTGAAATAATATGTACCCCCGAAGAAATTATAGAAAAGGCAAATGTGGCCACATTAAATTTGCTGCCGGAAAAATCCAAAGAAAATTATATAAAAGAGTATGACACTTTTATGAAATGGAGAAACGAGAACAATATTCATAGCTTTACAGAGCGAGTACTGTTAGCTTTTTTTGAAGAAAGGTCTAAAAAATTTAAGTATTCTACATTATGGTCCAGCTATTCCAAACTAAAGGCAACCTTAATTATTAATGATAACATAGATATAAGTAAATACTCTAAGCTAATAGCATTTTTTGAAACGAAAGTCGGTTGGGTACAAACCTAAAAATCTAATACATTCTCAAGAGAGGAAATGAACAGATTTTTATTGAGTGCTCCAGACGACAAGTATTTAATGTTTAAGGTAAAAGTTTTAAAAAGTTAATTTGTTTTTGCTTACATTATTTATAAATTTGTAGGTAACATTAATATTAGGAATAGCCGGAGGTTGTCGACGAGAAGAGTTGTATAAAATGAAAATCGATGACATTGAAAATAAGGGGGAATTTCTACTCGTCACGATTCCAGATTCAAAAACTCATACAAGTCGACGTTTTACAGTTATTGGAGAATCCATTACAAACATTAATTTTATACATTTATTCCAAAAGTATGCTAATCTGAGACCGAAAAATGCAACCAGCAACCATTTCTTTTTATCATATAGAAACGGCAAATGTACAAAACAAGTAGTTGGTATAAATACTTTTTCGAAAATTCCATCGCTAATTGCGAGGTATTTAAATTTACCACATCCAGAAGAATATACAGGTCACACGTTTCGACGAACTTCAGCATCGCTTCTAGTCGATTCGGGTGGAGACATTCTTCAATTAAAGCAACATGGAGGATGGAAATCTACTGCTGTTGCCGAAGGGTATGTGAACAATTCTCTCAATGCAAAAATAAACTGTGCTTCACGAATTTTACAAGGATCTAATGTCAGCAGTTTTTTTAACCTACCTTCAACATCCAATGAGAATCAAGCCGACACGAATTTGACTCTTCCAAATATTCACTATCTAAAAGAGAATCAAGCAGAGATGAATTTAAATGTTCCAAATATTCACAATTTAAGTGAAGCTTTATCAATGAATCAAACGGAAACAAATGTGACTGGATCAAAAATTCACATTAATCAACCAAACAATTGCGTTTTCAATATTCACATTGCGAAATAATACTAAAATACAATATGTAGTTGTTAATTTTTCTTAATTATTGTGCACTTTTTCCAATTCATTCTGCATTCATTAGTTGTAATTTACTGAAGGAGTTTAATTAAATTATTTCAAATTTCTATTTTGATTTTATTATTTGTATAGGGCTGTAGAAAAAATATTGTATGCAACATATGCATAAAGTGTCTTCGGCTCGTGCGGACAACTTTTCCATTCGTGAAAAAAAGTACCACTTTATGCACTTGTTGCATAAATTACTATTCTTGCTGCACTGTAGTTAAAGGTATCAATTATTTACCTACCAGCTTCTTTTCCTAACTCAAAATACTGGAGAATACTGGCATATTTTTGTTATAATTAAATAAATAAAATTCTAACAATAAAACAAAGTATAGACCTGACGAGAACTGTCAGTGTGACATTAGAAAAAGACGTAAGGTTTATTGCCGCTAGGAAAGGAACTTCTACATCGCATTTTGAAAGATGGAATTTCGCGCGCTTGCGCGTAATCTAAACGTTTATACGATTCATTATTGTGATATTTTGATTAGAATTAGACCTAATGTGTTAAAAGGGCACTAATAATGAATTACGAAGACGAAGAAGGCTATTATATGAACGATATCAAAAGATATTAACAATCACACCACTACATCAGATTTTGTTAGACTATCTAAAAACTAGGAGGAGTAATTTGAATTTAAGTTGGCAATTCTTTATATCCAGCCAGTTTCAAACAGCACTGTTTATTTTGACATCTTATAATAATTGACAGTTCTGAAATTATCATATGTAATATATTTTTTCTAGCTGTTTGTTAACCTTTCATCTAAACGCGACATCAAAAAATCAAGTCAATTAAGGCATATTTCATAGATTTCAGCACAAGTCGTCTGGCACCACTTTTATTAGAGCGAGATTCTCGTTTTCTTCGAGTCGACTGCAAATTGTGCAATTAGGTGGGCATGACCTTCTAGAAAGTCCATCGGCGTTACGGTGCTTAGTTCCAGGTCTGTGTTCGATTTCAAAATCGTATTCCTGGAGTTTTTTCCGCTGTTGGGAGATGGTAGCAGAATACGTCTCCTTGCGTGGACATGAGTTTTTCACGTGCCCCCGTTCTCCACAATTCCAACATCGTAAAGGTCGCCGTCTCCTTGTGGGTAATAATTCCATTAGCCTTTCCACTAATCCATCGACGTCGCTAGCGGATGCTATCACGTTGTTGTCATCAGCAGTAATCACCCTTATTTTTGTAACTCCCCGTGATGCTTCCGTTGCCGCTTCGAATTCAAGTGCAATGGTTAACGCGTCGGCAAGGTCTTTTGGTCGGGCCAACCGCACAGCTCTTTGTAACTCCGGGTCCATAAGGCCATCGGTAAATGTTTGGACTGCTAGACACTCCAGGAACTCTTCTGCTGCTGTCGGATAAGCAAAACGAACCATTCTAGCTACCTCTGCCTCGAACTCCTGGATAGATTCTCCACTCTTCTGTTTACGGTTCTTCATCTGTGTTCGGTACACGGGTTGTAGGTGGGTCTGACCATACCTCATCTCCAGGCGATGTACTAGTAGCTCGAAGTTGTCAGCTTCGTCGGGCTTAAGGGAATGCAAGACATTCAAAGCATCGCCTCGCAACGCTATGGTTAGCGATATTGCCTTATCCCTGGATGACTCTCCGTTCGCCCTGGCCGCCGCGTCGAATTGCTTGATGTAGTTGGACCACGAAGTTGTGAAGATAGGAGGTTTCATTGTTAATCGCATCTGTGTAGTGTCTCCGCTTCCCCGTCGTTCGAAATCCACGCTGAAGGTTTCCATTCTTTCCGCATATCCCTCGCGGCGGTGGACGTAGCGATCTTGCCGAAGGACCTCTATTTCATTCTGAAGTTGTTGACTTATCGCATTCATTTTGGTAGCTTCATTGAGTAGTTCGGCTACTTGCTGGGATTGCTCACAACGTAGAGTAGAAATTTGCTGGGATTTTTCATTTCTTAAGATCGATATTGGTTGTAAAACATAACTTGACAACTCTTCACGCATTTGATGGACAAGTTCTTCTTGTTGACTGGAAATTCTAGTGGCAAGCTCGGCTAATTGTTGTGCTTGGTCTTCTTGCTGGTTTGTCATTCGGTTGGTAAGTTCTTCTTGCTGGCTCGTAATTCTATTTCTAAGTTCGACTAGTTACTGAGCTTGGTTCTCTTGTTGGCTGGAAATTTTAGGGGCAAGCTCTTCTTGTTGACTGGAAATTCTAGTGGCAAGCTTTTCTTGTTGACTGGAAATTCTAGTAGCAAGCTCTACTTGCTGGCTTTTTATTTGACCGGATAGCTCGGACATGGCTTTGTGCATAGGATCTTCGAATTCCACCGAGTCAGGGTCAATATTTATACTTAAATAGTACTCACGTAATCTGTTGATTAAAACAGTTTTTCCTCCGGTGGTATCCAAATCCAATTCTTCCAACTCTCTTCTGAGCTCAGCCACCAACAGTTCACTTCTTTCCAAGCATTCTTGCTTCTTCACCCTACACCTGACACCAATTTGAAACACTTCTGAGGACTTTAAACACAATTTATTTACAAATTGTTTGAATACAAGAATTCAGCTAGTAACAAGTTACTAACTGTCACTTGTTACTTTTAGACGTCACAAAAGTTAAACGAACACTACTACTCCCAACGCGAATGACCCGCTTTATATAACAAAATACTTGACATCTCGATTTTTCTCGAAACAACTATTTAGTAAAATTCAAATATTACCAGAATGTTCTCGAATAACTACCAACCTTAAATAATTATAAATCATGTCAAGTTCCTGTCAAAACCTTCTTCCTCATTCACGGACTCTACCCTTTATGGCAAACAGCTACATCAAAATACATGCATTCCTCTCGCATCTGTCACAATCATCCGCCACCTTAGAACAAAAAGAAACAGGAAGGAGTCTGTCATATATTACCTTTAAGGAAAATTTGCGACGGAAGTCGGCCATCTTGAAGCTCCTTGTATGACTCATTGGGTACATTCAGGAGGTCCCAGCGGCTGAGATCACTTAGTAAGGAGTCTCTCTGAATGTAGCGCTGCTTGAAAGCTATTCAACAGCGGCTGACTGTTTTGCTCAGCGTAGAAATTTGTCGCTTTCTAAAAAGCGCATCGCGATTTTGACATTAATGTCCTCCTCCTTTGGAGTCGGCCTCTTTCGCCAAAATATGAAAAAAATCTTGTGCAATTTTTAGATAACACGTTTTCTTGCAAAATTATCGGTAATTTTTATGCACTTGTGCAATTATAACCGAAAATTCCATCACTCGCGGTATTACTCCTGATAATTTTGTTACCACAAAAAATACAAAATGGCGAGTTTGAAGTACATTTCTTGAGGTTGTAGTAATCATTATAAAATAAATATTAAATTAAGTTTGTTGTACCAATATACTGAAAACATGTGCTTATGCAAGTAAACTTTTTAGATGGAAAAAGCCACAGTGAAGCAATTTCGAACGAGACCATTTCTCACTAAACAATTTATAAAGAAGGGAACAAGTTGCAGTTATATACACCTGGTATGGGATATTGGCACCATTTACCTAGGATCAGTTCCTTTCAACATTCCGGACACTATCTCGTCTTTAAGATATGAATGGAGTTACCTCGGACCACCTCTACGACGATACCGTACCTTTTTATTATTTTTTTGGATTGTAATTTAAACAATATACCTCTTTTTGTGATTTCCAACTCAATAGGCGATTTCGTCCACCCTTAGTACCCTACTTTGGTATGTCATACCAATCAATTTTGTTTCGAAAAACGATTACGTCAAGGTAACTTAGGTATCCTTTTTGGTTTGTCAAATCACATTCCGTGGTCTGCATCACAGTTATTGGTAGCTGTCTGTCCTTGTCTAAAGTAGTGTTTGTGTTTCTTTTTATTAGTAACTCAGAATAATAACTTACAGGTTTTGTTCTGTGTTGTAGTAGTGTATAATTAATTTTTATTTTCTTAACACCCCATCTCTCAGTACCAAATTTAAATGCCACTAATTAGTTTTAAAACCGTTATTTATTGTAAAAGTCCGCATACAGAACCAAATTTAGTTTAATTATACTTAGTAACGAGATGGGTAGAGCTGAGTCGTAAATAAATAAAGGATGATGATGAAGTGATTATCAGGGGTTGGAATGTCGGTCGATGGATATGATAATACGCATAAAACTTTTTTAATAAACCAAAATCAGTGCGTAGTTCCTGTATTTTAGGTAAGTTGAATATTTTTATTAAGAATAATGAAAAACTCTTCGTTTTACCAAAACTTCCAATATTTACAAAACAAAATGTAACTTCAATATGAATATGTCAATCTGACGATGCGAAACGGCTGTCATTAAAGTTAATAAAGCAATTTTTTAAATAGTTTTGGTAAAACGAAGAGTTTTTCATTATTCTTAATAAGATGGACTTCCAAAAAGTAAGGGTTAGTACAATCAATTTAATTGAATTGTTCCTTCAATAGCTTAAATTAACTTAAAAAGTATTTTTTTACTCACCGGTTTTTGATGATCCAAAATTAATATTGTTTCACTTTCACAATGGTAGGGTTGGGAAGGATAAGAAAAGCAATAAGGAATTAGGAATACCAATAGAAACAAAAAAAAACTATAATCGAAGGACCGTACTCTAAATTGGTTTCCGACTAACTCAACTATTAAAAATTGTCTCTCTCACAAATTTAAAACTAATAATAATCAAACTAACAAAAAACTTCAGCAAGCTAGAAAAGCACTGTTGTCAAACTGATTTTAATATTCTAACAATTTGGGTAAATTAACTAAGCCAGAACATGAATATTTTTATTATTATTGTCTAATATTTGAACATTCAATGTCTGTTGTCTGATTTTTTTGTAACGTATCTACTTAAATTAACTTGTTAATTAACAATATTTATGTTCGCCATTTTTTTTATGAATTATTCGAGTTATAGTAATCATTAACTCTTCTGATTTTACTTTTCCCATAAGAATTCTTACTAATTTTGATTATTATGCTATCATAATAAGTTATTAGTAAAATTTATATGTTTTATGTCCTATAAGTTCCAAAGTCCCTACCAACCAAAGCGGGAGGAAATCACCTAATGTGATAGAAAGAATTCGACAAATTATGATGCACTGAAAGAAGGTTTTGATTTGAGCCATAACTACTTTTTTTTAATTTTATATTTAATAATAATAAATTATTCAAAACTAAGCGCATCAAAAGTACATCTAGTAGGTATCTGTCAAAAACACATACCATATTTTATTTTGTTACTTAATGGTGTAGTATCTAAATAATTTGTATCCAAAATTGGCAGTAAAATACTAGCAAAATACTCTAAAATAAGAAGTCTCTAAAATACAATGTTAGTAACCAATCGGTATTACGCCATTAATACGTTTTTTTATCACTCATATGATATCACATTCGTGATAAAAAAACTATTTTAAGGCGTTGATACACAAATAGCTATTGCTTTACTGAAAAATAATGCAATTCCATTATTTTGTTAGACTATCAGTTTTGTTTATATTTCAGCTATTGTGGAATATGTGAAATATTACACCGAACATAAAGAATTTTTTAGCTGTGAGTTTTTAATTTAACCCTTTAGTCGGTAATATTTACAGTCTACTTCATTTAAACAGAATCTTAGAAACGTGAAGTTGTCTCATGCCAGATCAATATTTCCTAACCACTGTCGTCGGAATAATATGCTGTACGTTCAACTTGTAGAAAATGGATTCCAACCAACGAGGCCTCGTCTTGAATTGTCATATTGGTAGTAAAACCTAGGGTTGAACTTGAAATTCCCCACAATGAATGTAACTTCAAAGTTTTAGCGCGAGAATATCATGACTTAATAAGATGTTGGAGAAGCGTGATACCGAAACTTTTCTCTGAAAATGTTTCAATTGAATGTAGATGAACTAGTCCGCAATTGTGAATATTAAGTTATGTAACATTGGAACACTACTAAATCGGTACTGGTTATATTAACGAATGGCGTACTTCACATGTCTTTCGAAAGTCAAAGGTACTTCACATATTATGTGTATTGTAGGCCGTTGTACATTCTCTTGGCACCAAATAAATAATTTATTGTCTTTCTAAGTCGCTAACATTAATAAAAATAAAGTTTTGACAAACTATACACAAGAGAATTTAAATTAAAAGTCTTTAAAAAATTGGACAGTTTTGAAACATCAAAATCTCATTCAGCGAAAATACTTTTATCTTTTAACAATGAGACAATTTTATTTACATCTTTCATACTATTTAAAATAAATTAAATATGGCATTTTAATGTGAGCGAAAAATCTTTTATAAGGATGTAATTTTATTATTAATTATATGGGATATTTAGGTGCCACCTACATGAAAATGAAACGAATAAATCTCCCGAAAAAACTCAAATAATGTACCTGTGAAGCATCCTTAATTTAAAAGTTTGTTAAAAAATAAAAGTAATATTACAATTTTGTCGCTTCTTAATAATAGGCAAGGCATTTCAAATATTCTCAAATTTTATAATAATAACGGATGTTATTTTAAGGAATTTCATAATAGTATATTAAACAACGCATTTCATATGGAATTCTGTTATGACACGAGTTCAAGTTTAAAAAACGAATCGCGAAGCGATGAGTTTTTTAAAGAACGGGTGTCACAACAGCCATATGAAATAAGTTGTTTATAATATTTGTTATATTTTGCCATTTTATCATTTTTTAAATTAATTTATTATTTTTATGTAATTACGAAAATTTTTATTTTAAAAAGTATGTGTATGTAATAACATGTTTTCTCACAGAACAGATAACTCTAAATAGAAGCATAATATATAATACGAGGATTTACACTAAAAGAGGAGTACCTAATATACGTAAAAGACTTTCATCACAAAGTTCTCATACATTCCTATTTTAACATTATTAAGTCTAAAGTTGTACTAAACATCAATTTAGTAATGTCTGATGAAGCCATATTTCATTTGACTGAAGCAGTTAATAAACATAATTGCAGAATTTTATCTGAAGTTAATACGTACTAGTTTGAAAAGTATGTCAGATTCACCTAAGACAGATGTGTGGTATGGACTCTTTCCTTACAAGAAACGATTCAGTTTCATTATAAATGCAGAGCCAACTTCTAATTGTTTTTGAACTGGATGTTTGTTTATCAAAATCTCTAAAAAAGCGTATTTGGGTTAAAGTCACCGATTTTGTTTCAACAAAGGTGAACCCAACAGACGAAAAAAATCACTGTCGATTCACAAGTTGATAAATTTTGACCTTTAAAATATTCAAAGTTTACTTAAGTTCAAAGTTACAATAAATTTTGCGCTAAAGAACAGGCAATGGTCAGTTATTTTAATCTAAAAAAAACTTACTGCGTATTCCCCTAAGCCAACAAAAAAATTATGAAACATCCGCCTTTTTTGTTAAGTAGGCAAAGCAAATAAAAAAACTTTTTATATTTTGTACTAACAAAAATCTTCATTATAACACGCATTTGCGTATCGTAATGTAACTTTTACGCACGCAAATTTTTGTTTTAAATGGTCGACAACATGAGTAAAATATATAATGATAACACTATTATAGCAATTTATTAATTTTATATTGTTCTTTAAGAAAGTATTTGTGAATATGAACATCATATTTTACATATATAATATATTAATATTGCTGTATTATTCATTTTAAAATATTTTAAAAGATTGACATTTCATAATTTATATTTTGAAACTGTCAAATGTTATGAAATACACATCAACATACTTTTTAAAATAAAAATTTTCGTAATTTACATAAAAAAATTAAATTAATTTAAAAAATGATAAAATGGCAAAATATAAAAAATATTATAAACAACTTATTTCATATAGCTGTTATGGCACTCGTTCTTAAAAAATATAATATACTGTTTTGGAATAAAACTTGTGCTAAAATTAAACATTAGAAGATATGGGCAGTTAAAATCAGGGAAAATAAAGATGGACACCCGGTATTTATAATCTATATTAGTATAAATACGTAATAACTCTCATGCTAAATTATTTTATAGTTTAGTTATACAGTCATATAGATAAAGACAGTAATATCGGCAAAGTTATATATTTTATCTACATGACTGAATAATGAATAAGCTGTTAATAAATAAAAAATATTTTAAAATGTTCTTTACAATTGTGATTTTTTTTTAATTAAAAAAGAGCCAAAAGACCATAGCAAAGTAAAATTCTCGTAGTCCAAAATTCTAAACATGTCTTGTCCTTCAATATCTAATGCTTCCATGAAAAGATTTCTTTAACAATTATAAATTTGAACTTAAGAAGTAAGCTATATTTTTTGACTTTTTTGACTAAATCGATGGTATTTTAATCAAGTTTATTTTCCTATTCTATTTCTTATGGGTAAACTAAATCCATTTTAAAACTATTTTTAAACCTTTCAATTTTTATTTAATCTCCTTTGAATTATAAAATTTGAAAGTTCAATCTTCATATTTCGATCTTTCTCTTATAGTCCTGTGAATATACACTTTAGACCCAATTTTACGGGACTATAATACTTATAGAATATTTTAAACATTTATATTATTCTATATTATATAAAAACGGTTAAATTAATTAATCTAATAAAAAAAATCATTTAAAGCCCGACAAAAAGAAACAAAATATTGATTTAAGGGACTAATTAAAGTAGATTTAAAATTAAAGGGACTTCCAGAGCAATTATAAAAAAAAGTTTATCCAGTCTTAATTTAACGACGTAAAAAAAGACGGCTCTTTTTATCTTTTTGATGTTAAACGCCATTTAATGTGGTGCATTAAACGCGGTTTATTTGGCAGCGTTTTACTGTCATTACACTGATGTTAGATAAATTGTACAAAAACATCTGATCTGATAAGAAAAATGTTCATTTCTAGAGATGTAAGACAATCATTGATGTTCCAGGGTTGACAATTTCAGTTTACTTAATATAGACGACTTCATTGAACCTTGATTTCTTCAATTTTTAATGTCTACAATGTAATGGTGTATACACAGGTCAAACTATGAGAAATTTTGAACTAAGATGTAATAAAAACTGACAAGCCATAGAGTTACATGTAGTATCAGATATATCAGGTTGATGGGCGACGCCAAGATAAAAGTCAGAGCTACAAATAGTATATTATTCAATTAGCGTATAATAATGGCTATTATTCACGAGGTGAAATTTACGGTCACGAGCAACAGGCGATTGGCCTAAATCACGTAGCGAATATTAACCATTATACTCTGGTAAAATACTATACTTTATCCACGACTACTAAATATTTTTGTTGAAGTCTTATTATAAAGAATTTTGGTTACATTACATAGATATTTTTAGAGTCACTATGACGTTATTTTAACAAATATGTGATACAATACGTTATTGTTCATTAATGCAGAGTAGCTTTAAAAAATACTATAATTTAAACGAAAATATATTTATTTTGACTAAAAAATATCACAAGATGAGAGTATTTAATTGTACTTATTGATAATTTTAATATTAGAACAATTGGCGAAGTTTTTTCTTTACATCAAAACTAATGTTTGAATTATGTGTACATTTAAACTGATTCGTTTGGTTTACATTTGTTTTTTAACACAATTTAGCAAATAATAATAAAACACATAAATCTACGCAAAGAATAATAGCGTTGACAGATTTCAGTTAAATTTGATTGTTTCATAAGCTACTTCTGTTTCTAAAATATAAGCATATAATTGTGCTGATGATCGTAGTGAAGTGTATATGATCGTAGCTGACAACCGCGGATCCTCGGGTTCGAGCATGGGGGACTAGGTTTATAAATTTTTTTTAAATGTTACGAACTGCAATGAAAATATTTAGAGGTTTACATGATAAAATTTTAAAACCGATGGTTTGTAGCAAAACAATGTAAAATTAAAGCTAAATCAAGAAAGCTGTGATTAATGAGTCATTAATCACTGTCGAGCAAACAGACGTATTATGAGTTTAGTTATTTTTCAGAAAACAATCAAATAAAAGCATAAAACCTAAAATAAATATCACAAAACTAAAATTATATCTGGTGTTTACAAAATTAATTGTCCAAAGTGTAATGCTGTATATATAGGTCAAACACAAAGAAATTTTGAAGTAAGATTTAACGAACATTTAAGAGCATATAGATTAAAACAACCAGATAAGTCAAATTATGCAAAACACCTACTTAAACATCCAACCTCACTCTTTCATACCAATGACATCCAAATACTACACATTTGTAATAAAAAACAAAATTTAGATTTCCTTGAAGAACTTGAAATAAAAAGACATCTAGCAGATCCACAATTTAAAGTTGTTAATGAACAAATAAATCTGGGAAGTTCTCCACTTTTAAAGTGTTTGCTTTAATTGAGTCTTCATTTTATACATAGATAAGACATAATTGTAACACAAATATACCTATTAAGTTATTGTAAAGATCAGCATGATATAGTTTTTTCCTGGTTTTTCTATATCATTGCACAGTTACACTGATCTTAGAGGGAAATACATCCAGGATAATCCCTTAGGGCTAATAACATCTAGGCTTTAATATTGTTATGTCTTATTACTTCCATACTTGGTCTAGCCTTATAACTACCTAATAAACATCAGGTACCTAGCTACAAAAATAAATAGTAACTTCAATATGTCAATCTGACGATGCTAGTTGTCTAGCGAAACGGCTGTCATTGAGTCTTTTAAAAAAGCAGTTTTTAAATAAATATTGGAAGTTTTGTTAAAACGAAGAGTTTTTTATTATCCTTAATTAAAAAAGGGTTTTAGACCAAGTTTTTTATTACATTATTAAAAATATTACAGGATTAAACATTTTGACTTCGTTTAAAATTAATTATATTATATATTTCAAATTTAACATTTTTTTAAATTTTATAACAGATAAAAAATTAATGTAGTTGTAGTTACTTACCAAGTAGTACATTTGGAACTGTCACTCATTTTACCAATCACTAAAAAAACGCAAACAAAAAAAAATAACATAACCACAAACAATCTTTAACGTATTCGGTAGATTCGACACCCGCTGGAATTCAGTGATATCGAAATCGTTGCCGGCTTATCAAACGCCCGGTGAGTATCTACAAGTCTGTTGGTGGTGTACCAGAAGCGTCACGGCGTTGAATCGACGCAAGCGTCTCTCTTGCATTCGTACGTACGCAACTTGTGCTGGTCCACAGGGATGTCATGTTTGATGAAGGTGCGAAAAAATATCGGCTAGGGTTCCTGTTGCTGGTTTGTATTATTTTTATTTAATTGCTTTTAGATAGAGAGTCATAAAATATGTAGTCGACGTTTAAGTTGATTCTACGAATGTTTTATTTTTAATGTTTAAGGCTATAAAATACCGACTATAAATGTTATCTTAAACAACGTACATCGAACTGTTATCCCAAACAAATGGTAAATGGGATAAAAGGTCAAAGTAAGAACAATTATGGATTTATGCCTAGGCTTATAATGTCCGGGCTTAAGTTTTTGAAATGCCCAAATTTTAAAGGCGAAAAAAAGAAAAGATAACAATTTTTAATATTGTTTCAGATTAGTTTTTATAAAAATATTTTATACAATACAGTCAAACCTGAATAAGTGAGAACTGGCTAAATCAGAAAACTCTATAAGTGTAAGTAATAGCCAGAGCCCGTCATTTTAAGCTTCCAAAACCTCTATTAGCGAAAAACAGATACCCCTGCAAGAGA
Source organism: Ophraella communa (assembly GCA_035357415.1). Taxonomy (NCBI): domain Eukaryota; kingdom Metazoa; phylum Arthropoda; class Insecta; order Coleoptera; family Chrysomelidae; genus Ophraella; species Ophraella communa. Next base: position 28,321,503 of record CM068992.1, on the reverse strand, counting down.
AAGTCTTTTACTGCTACTTATCTCTACCAGCGACAGTCGAGCTTTATTTATTTATATTATTTAAGAGGACAAACAACAAAACAAATTACAAATTAAATATCTGTTATTTTATGCCTCATTCTTTTATGAAATCCATTATTAAATCATTATTTTGAAAGTCGCTTCAGTGCTAGTTGTTATTTTTAAAACTGTAGCTTTTCTTTTATTTAAAATATGTGTATATCCATAAAAAAAGTTAAAATAATTTCATTAAGTTATTATATCAATTCATTGGAACAACTATATTACCTGCTTCTAGATATGTTTTCATTGAAATATTGTAGGAAGGTAACTTGACTTGGACATGCTTCCTCTTCTAACATTTTACCTTTAACAAAATGATCACTACAGATAGTATTTATTGGTTGTGGAGTCCACTTAACCCAAGAAATTAAAAATAAAATATAGGAAGCCCAATTTGAAACAAGTTTGACCTACAAAACTAATAAAATTAGAAAATAAATCTGGAGGGTACAGGAAAATAATATTAAACTAATTTCTTTTATAATAGATGTGTCATTGTAATCTATATTAAATATTTAAAAAAAATAAAGACAAGACTAATTACACATACCCTTTCAACTTTTAATCAAAAAATTTCATTTGAATATAGATTCAAAGCATTTCTAAATATGTTCTTATTAATACTTAGTTTGTTGTTATGTACCTACCTATCTTGTTAATTGTAAATTTTACAGTTGTGAGTTTCAATGTCAATGTCAAGAACATAGAATGAGATTACGGATACGTTTTTTATACATATAATTTAAAGCAGATTTAACAAACATTAAAATATATACTTGCTTGTTTAAACAAATAAGTAGTCATACCTGCTACAGAATTAGTTTGTACACAATTTACTTTCTTCTCCTAGCTGCATTCATCCATTTTGCTCGTTTTTCTAATTGCTTAATATTTATACCAGTATTTTTATAATTTACAACTCTAATGACCCATGTTTATATTTAACTTTACGTTGTTATTTATAACAACACACAGGAAGCAATATGACATGACTCCTTTTATGAAAAATTTGTCCACTGCTAGCGCTGTAGTCGATTCAGTTAGCCATACCATATACTTTACATCTTGCACCTTGCATCTTGCATCTTGAGATCCCTGCACAAAAATATGCTTTCACTGCTTCTTTGATACGTCTATAGGAATTCGTAAATTGCTCTGTATATTTTGCACTATTCCTGCTACAGATTGTTCAGGAGAAATGTCTTTTTGCACGAAAAAAAAAATAAAAAAAATTAAAACTTAGTTAGTTCAAAAAATTAATTAATTAAGCCAGGAAAAAATATCCAAATTATATTTAAAAAAGATTTTCATCATGTATCTAATGAAATAAACTATTATTATTATTATTATTATTATTATTATTATTTTCTTTCCTGTATCTCAAGTTTCCTTGGTTGACAAATGGGGTACGAGTATTATCCAAGCACTCCCATCTTACTATTCTTGACTTAAAAATCTTCTGACAATCCTTGTGGTGTTCATGATGACTGCTTTCTGTAGGAGAAGATAAATGTCTTTGTGCAGTCCCAGCATCTCCAGGCTTCTGTGTAGCTCCCTCGGGATGATTCCTGTGGTTGATATGACGATTGGCACGATAATTACTTTGTCTAGGTTCCACAACATTTTAATTTCGTCTGATAACTCTGTGTATTTCCTCTTTTTTTCAGTAATGGTTGTGACAATATTGTGAGTGTTGGGTATAGCCACGTCTACAATAATAGCTTCTTTTTTTTCTTTATCTCTTACAATTATGTCCGGTCTGTTGAAAGGCACGCAGCGGTCGGTAATAATAGACCTGTCGTAGTAGATCGTGAGCTTGTTGGTGTCAATGACTGATTTGGGCACGTATTTGTAGTAGGGTACCTTCTGCTGTTCAGATATGAGTTTTTTCCCGTAGCATATGTTCTGATGGATCACTGCAGCGACCTGATTGTGACGATGTAGATAGTCACTTTGTGCAAGTAAACTGCAGGCTGCTGTGATATGCTGGATTGTCTCTGATTTTTCTTTGCATTTTCTACACCTGTCATCTCTTACCGTTGGATCTTTGACGATATACTTTAAGTAGTTCTTCGTGTTTACTACTTGGTCTTGAATAGCTATGGCAAAGCCTTCTGTTTCAGGAAACAGCTCTCCCCTTTTCAACCACGCGTTCGAGGCAGATTTATCGACAAAAGGTTGATCAAGGTCATAAGGATGTCTCCCGTGCAGTGCTTTACCTCGCCACTCCCTGTGCTTTTCCTCCTTGTTGCGTATTATTTCATTTCTCTGTCTATCCTCACTTGCCAGGTTGAGCGGTGTACAGCCCTTGTCTGCCATGCATATACAACGGTGAAGAAGTGACGTTTCACCGCGCTGGTGGAAGTAGGTTCTCATCAACATTACCTGGTTGTTATGAAGATTCTTGATATCTATGAGTCCTCTACCTCCCTCATCCCGGGGAAGAGTCATTCTGAGCGTACTTGATTTATTATTATTATTATTATTATTACTATTATTATTATTATTATTATTATTATTATTATTATTATTATTATTATTATTATTATTTTTATTTTTATCACGACCACATTTAACTTAAGGTCGGAATTGTATCCTTTAAAGCCGGGATTTTGCCTAAATCCTAAAGCTTTAATGTATATTGAGGTTTTTTATTATTATTATTATTATTATTATTATTATTATTATTATTATATAGTTTTTAATTATATTAATACCTTGCACCCTAACATTAATTTTATATTAGAAACATAAGACAGTAGTTCAATTAATTTTCTAAATTTGAAAATAAAAAGCTTTATAATTTCCTAAATTATTGTAACATCTAGGCTGTTTTTTATAAACCCTTTGGTAAGCATCAAATAATGTTGTACCATTACGGGTTCATGAACAAACCACATGCTAGGATGCAAACAACGGTCTGATTTACCCTTTTGTGTCGATGATACCGAAGTGAACAATCTCTCATTACAATGTATTTAATAATCTGAATATTTGTGCTGTGTAGAAATGTGAGAATATTAGGCACGATAATTCTAGTAAATAATTTAGAGTGCAATAGGCTCGATTAAGTATTTAAATTTGTAAGTCTAAGTTCTTGTTTAAACAAAGTGAATAGTATTTACATTTTGTTTAAAACTAAGAAAAACAGTTCAATACTATCTGGTATATCTATACTTATTTACTAGTAACTACTAGTTTTAAAGTACTATAAATATTACAAAATGAAGCTTTTAAGAGCTATTGTATTATATACACTACTAACATTCTTGTGTTTTACACGACCAACAAATCAGCGCAGTATATATAGTATTACTTTAGCTTTTTTTTTCGGGCTGAGATAAGAAACTCATGTTCGATGGGTCCTTATCCAGAACCCAACAGTGTTGGACTCACCCTCGAGAGGATGCCTACTGACCAAACCCACCTCAAAACTCGCCGTTACCCCGCCTCAGAATCACTATACTAGCATACTTTAAGATGGGCGGCGGTCCCTCACACACTCTTCAACCATTCATACTATTCGCCATCATTCACCATTTTCTCCACAACTTCGCTAACCTCCACCCATTCTTTCCCTCCTCCCAATACATTGCTACCCCGAGTCTTCTCTCCAACTTCTCTAATTCCTTCTTGTTCTTTCAACATCTAAACACATGACTCTCATCATCTTCCACCTTACACCTCACCCATATTCCATTCTCTCTCTTCCCAATCTTGTGTAGATACCCCACTCTTGACCCATGCCCAGTGAGCATTAGGGTCAAGAAGTAGTTAACCTCCCCAAACTCTCGGTTAATCCTCTCACTCCTACTCCCAATCGCCCTTTTTAATGCACCTTTGGGGATACAGAATGTATCTCAGGTTACCCTATAGGAGATACAACAAATAATGCTACCAAGGAAATAAAAGATTTGAAGGCGATTACCAAAATATCGCTTACTTTAGAAGATAATGCATTGACTTTAGTTAAAAGGTGCAATACAGGAAAGGAAGCTTGGGATGTTTTGGCTAAGCATTATGAAGATAAAAGATTAGGTCGACGCCTAAGTCTGCAGAGGAAACTGTATCTCTTAAGACTAAGTTATTTTGATTCCACGGAAGATTATTTAGCAGAAATAATGGAAACATCTCAACAGTTAGCAGATATTGGTAAATATATTGATGATGAATCTCTTGGAGCTATAATGCTAGGTGGTTTAACATCACGTTTTGATCCTTTGATAATGGCTTTAGAAAACTCCAACATAAGTATCACTTCTAAAATGGTAAAATCAAAACTTTTGAATGAGATGACGTCGACGGTAACTGAATTAGAGTCAGAATCAGCTATGGCTGCGACCAAAGGAACAAGTAAGAAAGGAAAAAAGAAGGTAATATGTTATGGGTGTAAGAAACCAGGTCAATATAAATCAAAATGTCCAAATTCCAATGAGAAGAAAACTAGAAACGATGTTAATAAAGAGTTAAAAGAGTATCTTAAGAATCAAGGAATTAAACATCAAACAAAATGGCGTTGCTGAACGTACAAATCGTTCTGTTGTAGAAAAAGCACGTTGTATGATTTTAGAAGATTTTAGAAGAATAAATTTTATAAGGGATCGGGAGAAAGGAACCATAAAAATTGATCAAAAAAGGTACATTTGGGATTTACTAGAGCATTTTAACATGGCAGATTGTAAGCCAATGTCAACTCCTGGGAAAGTTAACATCAAGAAGCTTCTTCAAGGTGAGCATAAGAATGTAGATATTCCATATCAATCTTTGATAGGAAGTCTGATGTATTTGGCAGTTAACACGAGGCCAGATATTGCATACATTTGTAGTTTTCTTAGTCAGTTCAATACATAGATAACTACGTTATCTATGTGAAGTTGGAATCAATTATGAAAAGACAAAAGAAGATCTGATGGGATATGCAGATGCAGATTTTGCAAATGATGAAGAAGAAAGAAAATCGTATACAGGGTATGCATTTATATTTTCTGGAGGTATTATTTCCTGGGAAAGTAGAAAACAACGTTGTGTTGCCCTCTCTACGACAGAAGCTGAATATATTGCTATGTGTGAAGCTTCTAGGGAAGTTATTCATTTACAAAATTTTTTCGGTGAATTTACCGAATGTAAAAATTCTGCAGTTATCTTCAACGATAATCAAAGTGCTCAGAAACTGTTAAGTAACTCAACATTTCATAACAGAACTGTTAAGTATCATTATATTAGGGAGCAAGTTGAAAGAGGTAGAGTAATAGTAAACTCTTTATGTACACAAGATATATTAGCTGATATATTGACCAAAAATTTAAATAAAGTAAAAATGGTCTTGGTATTGGATAATATTTTTTTTATTTTGTAATAGTCTGACTAGATTAAGGGTATGTGTTGTAGCTATTTATTTATTAGTATGTACTATGTACTACTGTTTATTTAATCTCTTTGTTTAATCTCGAGTTTGTTGTTATTGTTATATAATATATAAATAATATACGTAGTGCTGTCATGTGTCATGTAATATTTTTTTAATATACAATAAAGTTTGTCACGTACTCATCAATTTCATTTCAAAAGAGCTTCCACTTCGTTCATAATCTCAACACGATGCCGAGGAATTTTTTTTCTGGCTCCTTCATTTTTTGGATAGCTTGCACGTAGCTCACCCCTAGTTTTGTTTTTGTTGGTCCTCTGGTTGTTGTTGTTGCTGGTCCTCCAGTTGTTGGTTTTTATTGTTGTTGCTTCCTCGCTGTGGGGTTCTTCAGTAATTTGTAAGATAATTCTTCAGAGACCGAAGGTAAACTGTTTAGTTTTACCTTTGGTCTCTGAAGAAGATAACTTGGTTATCGAAACGTACGTCAGGCATATAAAAGTGTGTGTTGGTGTAGTGGTAGTGTAAACGGTTTTCGGTAGAATAATTCATTGTTATGATGACAACAACATTTAAGTTACATATGACTCACCCAAGTAGTTAATTTATATATCTTAGCTAGAGTAATAGGCCCTTAATGCGTCATTGATTGTAATCTATTATCTGTAAATCATTTACAGCTTCTCCATTAAGAATTAAAATCGTATGCCATTCAGCAGGTCAGCTGTCGATTTCAATTGAAATATTTCGTTAGCTCACTTGTGTTCACTCGCAATAAGTAATTAAGATTCAAGAGAAATCCATTAATAACTGTCTAAAACTAACCACAGTACTGTGTCGGCTCTAATTTCCTTCTACAGGGTGATTAATCTCTTTGTTATAGTAATTAGTAAGTTTGGAGTGTAACTTCAAAACAACCGATTCAAAATAAACTTTTACGATCAAATGGTTTTGTTTTGAAAAACTTTATTGATATAAAAATGTGAATTCTTTCTATTTCAAAATAAAGAAAGTCAATTTTAAAATTTTGTGATGGATTAAATACAAATTCTTTTGGAAATAAAGTTACGTTACTTTTCTGTTAGGTAAGTATTTATTACCTTTAAATTTATCATGACAGTTTTCGGAGGAGCTAATTATCCAAGTATTTTGTTTCATCCCTTTCAAGCCAAAATAACCGTGCCAAACATTATCTTTTCACATAAACATAAATTTTAATACAATGAAGAAAAATAAAAAAAATAAAAGTAATCTTTAATAAAATTTCATTTCTTGTTAAAAAGGTGTACAACTTTTCTTAACTATGCACTACAGTATTTATGTAAATTATCATAACTAGAGGCCCCAAAAAATTTGCAGTTGTTACTCATCTTTCTACACATTTTCTCCGCCTTTCTTTTTATCTGTCTCTTCCTTTGCCGTACATACCAGGCACACGTCATCCGTATATAGCGTAATTTCTCATCCATCTTCACATTTTATACTATATCCTATACCTCCGCCCTCTCGAGTCATCCAAAACCCACCCGTTGAGATAGGTAATCCTCTACAAAGTTAATTAGCCCCTCCCCTACTCCAAGCTCAAACAACGCACCCAACACCGCATTTTGCTGACCAATTTTTTATTTATCCAACTGCCGTCAGTAGTTTCGCCCAAGATTATTACTCTGCCCAGAACAGAGATATAGGACTTCCCCGTAACAAATCCATCATGGTTTTCCCTAAAGCCCCCATATCTTTCCACTTCCTCCTAAATTCTAGTCTTTAATATCCCATTCCAACACTTTACTTCCCGCACATCAGGCTGATGGGCCTGTAGTCCCCTGCCCGCTTCCCCTCTCTACCCGCCATCATCAACAGTACCAGTCTGGCCACTTTCCACGCTTCCGGAAACTAATCCTCTCTCAGCACCTTGTTGAAAAGTTCCAAGAGATCCTCCAAATTATCGTCCAACAGTTTCTTAAAAAAATCTTTTGTTGCTTAAAAATTAATAAACCATTTTTTCTCTAAAAACCGTAAATTCTATTGTTCTTTAAGATTATAAAAAAATATCATTCATTTTTGATTTATTTATTTAATTTGTCTCTTTTTCTCTTCATTTCTTTTTTTATTATTGAAATAAATTTTGAAATATGGCAGATACGTCTTTTTTATTAACTTTTAATTAATTGACAATTTTAAGTTTTAATAAAAGCCCTAGCTCTCTTATAAAAATCAGGCTACCTGTTTTTATTACTATTTTTAGGACTGTAAAAATTATAAATATTGGAGAGTTCTCAAATCTTTTTAACATTTCGAAAATCTTGAATTATTTTTCGAGAAATTAAAAAAAAAACTAAACTCTGCCTTTGTTTACTTTATTGCTTTCAACTTTTGCTATTTTTGCGGCTCTTTTGAAATCTTTCTTTAAATGATGTACATAATAATTTTCGATGAATATTCAAAATATTTATGAAAAATCGTACGTGTGAACTAGACTAACAGTTCAAAAGGGATATTATGGTTATTTGATATATTTGTGCAAAATAAAGTGCAATCTGCAAATTTTTATGTGGGGCCGCTGAGAAAATAGTATTGGATAATCCAAGCGTTTATCTTACAGACTTGATAATAATCCGGAGCGAATGACACCTCGTTCCTAATTTTCGGTGAATATTAAAATATTTTATGAAAAATTGTTGATATAAACCAGACTAATGGTTCAAAAGCGATATTGAAGTTATTTGTTATATAATTATTTGTAAACCAGGACTATGCATGAGAATTGAGGATTCGCTCTTATTTTGTACGATATTGCCACAAGGTAAAAGACGATGCAGGATATTGGAAGTTGTGAACAGAAATAATTCAATTCTATAATTCGAAATACGCCGAAATTATACATTATTTTAAAAAACTGTAAATAGAAATATAATTCAGTTTGTTGCATTATAACTCGGTCTCTCCTTTTTTTTATTTATTAAAAAAAACAATGAACCAAAATAGAAACTATTTAATAAAACAAAAAACTAACCAGAGAGCGATCTGATGTAAATCAAAATAGACACTTAAAAAAATCGATCAAAATAAAGGCTGTAGTTCGACTTTTCATTTTTTGGCGGACGCAGCCACTACTGTATGCAGTATGTAAAAAAATAATAGCCTATAGTATTTTTTCTTTAATGTTTTGGAAACTATCAACTTTAGTTGAAGATATTCCATACCAATATTTATAATTATTGATGTTTTTTTCTATTTTTCATTCGTTGCCTGGAATAATTGCGTTACACGGAGTTATGCAGCTGATTTGTAAAATGCGATTATCTCGAAAACTGTTCAGTTTTGAAGTTATTAACAAGTACACCTTTTTTTTGTTGAAATATCGTATCTTTCATATTTTATCGGAAAAATATTGTTAAGTCGAAGAGCAAAAAAGTTAAGCGCAAATTTATGTCAAACATGTGGCATATGTGGCGTCCTCTATGAGATACATTAAAATTATGCATCAAATTATAATTATTCATACTCAAAACCTCTACTTATAAATTTTTGTAAATAAATCTCCATAAACATGAAAGTTATGGCGAAAAATTAAATTTTAAATTTCAACTTTACCACCCTGTATCACCTTAATATCAACATTTTATTAAAGTAAGTTGGGTTAAATCGTAATATTTTAGAGTGTAGAATCTACTGTTTCTTTTTGTACAATTACTTAAGGACCACCCTGTATATAAAGGGACGGGGAATTCCTACCGGGCAGTTCGATTCACTTAGTTTCTTATAGCAGTTCAATACATACAGTAGTTCTATAAACAGTTATTCAACAAAATAAAGACCAATTATTCAAATGCTGGATCAGGACGTGTAAACCGAAGATATTAATTTGTTTGTGGGTTACAGTAAAATTTTATTGTAATAATTTTATCAACATTAAAAATAGAACTTTTTAAACAAAACTTCCAAGAACAGTAATCAACTAAAGAAGGGGCCTTTGACAATACGCCACATGAGGCAGTCAAAAGAGCATTGATTGAGAAAGGAGTAGATAGAACGACTTCCAGTTGGATGTCGCAACTGCTATCTACAAGAATCGCAGAAATGGAGGCAGGACAAGACACTATCTCCATTAATGTGACCAGAGGCTGTCCACAGGGGGGAGTTGCATCCCCGCTTATGTGGAGTCTCACTGTGGACAGTCTGCTCTGTCAATTGACTAGGGAAGGCATACCATGTCAAGGTTATTCCGACGACATGGTTATCCTGGCAAAAGGGAAGTATGAAAACGTCCTCTGTGATATTGTTCAAAGAGGATTGAACATTGCGGAACAATGGTGTGACTCGGTGGGACTCAGCATCAACCCCACCAAAACCACACTAGTAGCCTTTACAAGGAAAAAGAAACCTAATCTAAAAATCATAAAAATAGGGGAGAACATCGTCGAGTGGAAAACAGAGGTAAAATATCTAGGGCTAATCCTAGATAGCAGGTTACTCTGGAACAAACACGAAGACGAAGTAATACACAAAGCAACCAAGGCCCTCATGGTGTGTAGGAACATTGCAGGGAAGAACTGGGGATGTAACCCACGTATCCTGCAATGGATGTACACAGCAGTAGTGAGACCATTAATCACATATGGGGCAGTGGCTTGGGGCGTAAGGGCTAATCTGAATACGACGAGGAAAAACCTCTCGAAAATTCAGAGACTAGCCTGTTCATGTATCACTGGAGCAATGGAAACTTGCCCCACTGCTGCAATGGAGGTGATTTTAAACTTGACCCCACTGCACATTCTGCTAGAAAGTGTAAGGAAGAAAACAATATATAGAATGATCAAAGAAGGAATTATCAGGGAAAAACCTCGATCACTTCACTTTGATCAAACTTGGGAAATGCCCCAAGATGATATGCCAAAGAAATTCAACTTTGTGAGAAAATTCATCACAAAGTTGAGTAATAAATCTGAATGGGATGAAGACACCATACAGAATTTAAACCAGAATACCATAAAGTGGTATACGGACGGTTCCAAGCTAGACGAGGGAACTGGGATAGGAGTTTTTGGACCGAGAGCCAAATACTCAGAAAGCTTGGGCACATACCCGAGCATCTTTCAAGCAGAAGTCCGCGCCATCGAAAGATGTGTGGAATTCAATATTGGAAGAAACTATCGCAGACAAGAGATTGTGATCATGTCGCATAGTCAAGCAGCCATCAAAGCGCTGAGTTCAAATATAATCAGTTCGAAGATGGTTTGGGAATGCCTAGGCAATCTAAATGAACTAGGCCAGAAGAACACTGTCACCCTCCTATGGGTCCCGGGACACATAGGAATAGAGGGGAATGAAACAGCAGATAAGCTGGCAAAAAAAGGAGCTAAAACCCCACATTTGGGACCAGAACCATCTTGTGGGATCAGCAGTAGAGTAATCTTAGGAAAACTAAGGGAGGAAATGGAGAAAGAAAAATCCGAGTACTGGAATCAGCTGGAAGGATTGAGGCAATCTAAGATACTACTGGGGAACTATGACTAGAAGAGTCATAGCTGCCTCAACCTCAGTAAAAAAAGGCTCCGTATTCTAACGGGAATATTAACCGGGCATTGCCGGTTAAGAAGCCACATGAAGAAACTAGGGTTAGCAGATGAAGCAAAGTGCAGATTCTGTGAGGAAGAGGATGAAACCTCAATACATATACTCTCAGAATGTCCTGCCTTGCAAAATTCTAGGGCTAGATACCTAGGAGCACATGAAATAGAGGAAGGGGATCTACCTGATTTGAAGCCCGACGATGTCCTAAACTTCCTCAGGAAAATAGGACTCGAAGAGCTGCTATAAATGTGAGAAAACATCAGAACATGGCAAGTAAGGGGGGACACAATAGATCCTATGGGTCGCAGTGTAATCATCACCCCTAACTCATTCATTCATTCATTCATTCATTCATTCAACTAAACGGTAGAACGAAACTTCCAATTTATTCAAAAATACGTTTTAAATTCAATGACAGCTGTTTTGCTAAAAACTAGTATTGAATTTAAAACGTATTTTTGAATCTGACAATTATGTTACCCGCAATATGAAATATGAACTTTTTTCAGGTAATTGAAAGGACAAGAAGTCCTTCAGATTAAAAACAAATTTAAATGAAATAAGTTATTATACATTAAAAATTACATTACACTATAACTAATTTAAATAAACATTCGAAAAAAAAAGATTGCATTTAAAATGCATCGGCTTATAATTTTGCGCCTACACTCTTAATATTGTTACGTCTTATTACTTCCATACTTGGTCTAATAAACATCAGGTACCTAGCTACAAACAAACAAAATATAACTTTAATATGTCAATCTGACGATGCTAGTTTTTAGCGAAACAGCTGTCATTGAGTTTAAAAAACCAATTTTTTAAATAAATAGTGGAAGCTTTGTTTTATTTTTAATGTTCTTAGTAAGATGGATTTCCACAAAGTAAAGGTTACTACAATCAATTTCAATAATTTTATTGATTATTTTTAAAAGTTTATTAAAAACAATACAAAAGTAATTTTATTAAATACATTATAATTTAATAATAAAGCACTTTAATACATGCAATAATACCTATAGTCATTGATGATGCCATATGATTTGGTCGTAGAGAAATTAATAAAAATTATCATCAGAAATATACCACCTTACATAGTTTTCATTAACTACCAATTAAATAAACTGTTCAAACTATTATTTCTAACTTTGTAGGTGGCAACATTATAAAAGTGAAAAAACTGGGATGCTAAAAATCGACTAGAATAATAGATAAAACTTTTTTCTACACCTTTCCAGTAGTAAGTTTTTTCTTTAAAAATTTTCTAATATTTAAATTTCTAATTTGTTAATATTTTTCGCTCCTTTGAGAATTGATTGAATTTCCTCCAGAGTTTTTCCTTTAGTTTCGGGAACAAAAAATATAGTAAATAAAGTAATAAATAATGAGAATGCTCCGAAAATATAAAAAGGAATATAAATACCAAAGTTGTTTGCTATGCCTTGGTATAAATTAATAGCAATTAGTCCTCCTATAATAAACATTGAGTCGGATAAAGTCATACCCATGGCTTTAAGATTTGTCGGAAAAATTTCCGCCGTAATTACTATTGGTACTATACCTACACCAACCTTAAATACTAAAGCATAAACCATTATCGAAGCGATTGGTATCCAGCTAACGTCTACTACGTCGTAGCCATTTGCTTTTAAGTCAAAATAGACTGCTATACTTAATAAACAAAAACCGGTTAATACGCTAGAAAAAATTAACAGGGCTCTTCTACCATAATTATCTATTTGAAGTGAAGCAAAAATAACGGCTACCAACATCAAAGCAGCAAAAAGTATAGCCGCGTGATTGTGATCCATGTATATGCTACCAGCTGCTTCTAAAATTAAATGTAAATTCATAAGAATAACTGAATAAGCGCATAGATGTTGTCCAGCGTTTAAGACTGTCATGATAACAATGCCCTTTCTATTACTAGTTACTCTAAATAAATCTAAAAAGTGTCCTTTTTCTTCCTTTTGCTTTTCTAAAACTGCCTGAAGATCATTGAGTTCACTTGTAGCATCACAGTAAGATTTGAAGTATTTTATAGATTTCAAAGCTTCCTCAGGCTTATTCTTAGATAATAAATACATAGGACTTTCGGGCATTCTGGAGAAAATTAATAATTCAGTTGCACACACCACGATTCCAATTATTGAAGGTACGTAAAAAGGTAAATAAGGCCCTACGCAATAAACTATTAAACAACCCACTAACATCATCGCATATATGATGCTAGAAAGAAATCCTCTTATTCTAGAATCTGCTATTTCGGCTATGTAACAAGGTGCCGCGACAAAAGCCATATTCCCGCACATTCCACAAAAGAATCTTGCTACAAATATATAAATCATGTTAGTTCCTAGCGCTATAGCTATCCACGCCAATAAAACAAGAAAGGATGCTAGTAACAAGGATTTCTTTCTTCCTATTTTATCTACTAGGTATACGGTAAGCGGTAAACCACAAAACGAACCCAACAGGAAAAATGTTTCCAGCAGTTCGGCCTCATGTATGGACGTTTTTATGTGACTAACTTCGCTGATAAGGTATGGAATGTAGGGGGCGCTCCAACCATATGTCATGCCGTCTGATACTGCAAACAAAGTGCCTAAAACATTTAAAAAATATGTAATCAACACACAACAAAAAACACAAAATCTTTAAATTGCTTCAGTACTTGGTCCTAAAAAAGTTCAGAAAAATATTTACTTTAAAGAGTTTCGGGTTATTTTATCATAATTTTTAATAAATATATTGAATCAATTGCATTTTAATTTGTATGTATTACGTAATACGAAAATTTAATCTATTCTGTAATTTACTCCAAACGTAAAACCTTATGCCTCTACTGCTATATACAAGGCTGTCCCATATTGACCTTCACAGAAATTTATGGGCAACGGATAATACTAGATGAATTAAATTTAGTATATAGGGGTTTTCGATATTTTTAATTCAACTAAAATATTTTCAAATGTATAACACTTCCGGTTATACCGTAACTTGACACCAACTTTACTATTCCAAATGGATCACTACATTTTTTTTGGATAGACGATTAAATTTAAGGACCACTTTATGTAAGATACCTAAAAATTGCAGTTTTGGAAAAATGTATTTTTTTAAATGCCAAAAAAACGCTTATTAAAATGTTATTTCAATTAATTAATTAAAATTTCAAAATTATTACATAGTTTTGCACCTGAGGGCCTAAATTATAAGTTATAGTGTTTAAATGATAATTAAATAATTAATTACACAAGGTAGTCACAAGGTTGAGTTAAATTTGAACTTGAAAAAACGATGAGTTATTCTTTTTTTTAATTGCAATTTTTATTTTATTTCTCAGAAAAATAAGGTAGGTTTGTGTTTACTTTCCTATATCAATTTTTATGTGATTGTAAGATAAGGCGAAAATTAAGTTTTTTGGATTACCTTCCTCTATTATTAATTTTAGTTTTATCTTTTTAATTAATTTATTACACATTTCTTTGTAATATTTAAAAATTTGTTAAAATAAATACTAAACACAATTAAATACAAATAAATTTTATTATTTTTATAAAGAATAGAGTACTTTGAACCTTTCTCGTAATTATATTTGTATTTAGTAATGTTTAAAAAAATATTTATTTAATTTTACTTTACAATTTCGATTTAAACAATCTGGCATAGGAATAATCTATTACTATTTTTTGTTATCATAACTACTTTTTGTTTATTTTAAAATAATTAATCAATTATAATCATCCAATTTGATTAATTTAAATTAATGAAAGTCAAGACCAGTCAACAAAAATATCTTTAAGGTCACGGTTGGTACAGAATTCACCAGTGTTACAAAATTATTGTTAAACGTGGCTCATCAACATGTTAATCAAAATCTGACTATAATTGTGTTATTTATAAATATCTCATTCGTCATTAATAGAGTTGATTTTGAAAGTTAAGAATGTATTTAAATTTATTTGGTAAAATCTACTACAAATTTTTATTTGGTAAATCTAGAATCTAAAATAAAAAGCAAGTTTATTTGCGCAGTGTAAATAATACTTATTTCACAAATTTAAGAACACATACAGAAAAAATACAATAGGTAATTAAAGTATGCTTTCGAAACATGCATGTGTTCTTGCTAAGGCTATATTTTTAGTATTTAATTTTGTTAAGTATTAGGTATTCCGTTTCATTCTAGGTATTATTTATATCCTTTATGAGACCAAACTCTTAGTTTTGAAAATATATTTTATATTAAAACGAAGATTTCATGCCTTAATTTTGACTCGTTGCCACGGCAACTAAAAAAAATTCTGGAAATTTTTTCGTGGCGCCACAATAGTTAAGTACCAATTTTTCGACAGCTAAAACCATAGAGAATGCTGAAACATCATCGTCCAGACTATAGACATATATAATAGTTATTTATTGTACAAGACGATAAAATTATACTTTATCTTCGAGAGCGTCAGTCGAATAGATATTTCTAATCATGTTAATAGTAAAATTTCAGTTGTTTTTAATCCTTAATGTGTTTGAATTTGTAAATTTTATTGAATAAAAAAAGTTAAAACATTTTATCTACTCTTGCTGTTAAAGTGATACTTTATCTACTCAAAACAGTTGTTATAGCAACACTTTAACATTAGCTATGGAAAAAAATATATTTCTCTATAGTACAGGCGTTTAAGCTAGTAATTATGACGCTTTGTGACAAATGTCAAATTGGATTAATAATTATTTTTTAAATTATGGTGTAAAATTTTCTTACCAAATACCACGCAAGCTTAAATTATTCCTGGAAAGTTTTTTTCGGGTATGAATATTTTAAGAAAATTTTCAAAATATTCGTACCCTCAAAAAAATTTCGTTAAATAATTTAGGCTCTTTTAATATTATAAGTGGTAATCACACTTTATTTTTATATGTTTTATGTTGTTTAAGAGCTTAGTATAGTATATTAAACAACGCATTTCATATATGGAATTCTGTTATGACACGAGTTCAAGTTTAAAAAAAAAAAAAAAATCGCGAAGCGATGAGTTTTTTAAAGAACGAGTGTCACAACAGCCATATGAAATAAGTTGTTTATAATATTTTTTATATTTTGCCCTTTTTACCATTTTTTAAATTAATTTATTATTTTTATGTAATTACGAAAATTTTGATTTTAAAAAGTATGTCGGTAGCACTGTGTAATTTATAACATTTGACAGTTGTGACATTTAAATTATTAATTGTTAATGTTTTAAAGTATTTTAAAATTAATAATACACCAATAATATATAAGTAAAAGATTATATTCATATACACAAATACTTTTTTAAAGAACAATATAAAATTAATAAATTGCTATTAGTCACAAATGTCATTGTCAATAGTCTTGTCATTAGATACTTCACTCATGCCGCCAACCATTTAAAACGAAATTTTGCGTGCGTAAAAGTTACATTACGATACACAAATGCGTTTTATAATGAAGATTTTTATAAGTGCAAAATATAAAAAATATTTTATAGTCGCGTTTTATACTTTCTGCAGACCGAATTTTGGTAATAGGGTACAAGACAACATGATGTTTCCCAAGACTCAAATTTAATCTTCTGATGCTTTAATGGCAATTAAATGTGCAGAAATCACGACATTTTGCGTTTTTCGTTGATATTAGTTTTCTAAGAGGTTTGTTTTCACATCAAATCAAATCTTGTTCCTTACAATTTTCAAACCATTTTTGTGCTCAATTCATGTTTCAAATAAATACCAAACTAATTTCAAATTAATATAAAAACTGTGGACAGAATGTGTATGAGTAACTTATCCTTAAAATATAACCTAAAAAGAAGGATAGAAAGAATAAAATCATTGTTTATATTCCTTTTATATTTTGTTTATTTTATTCTGTGCTTTAATAAAATATTGCTGTGGAAAAAATAAAGAGCTTTAAAGTTAATTTTCTTTATTTATTTTTATATTTCACTGTATTTATTAATTGTTAACAAAATAGGCGCTCATGCATAATTTTATGCGGGCAATATTATTTTATGTATTAATTAAAATTTTGTTCCAGGATGTCTGATGATGAAATCGAGTGGTTTTATATTATAACGAAACTTTTTAGTGATTTTTATCAGAAAGCATAACATAAACATCATTTCTACGTAATATTGGTACTCAGGTACCAAATGTGTAGTATATGAATGTCATTGGTGTGTATAAGTGAGTTTGGATGTTCCAGTAGGTGTTTTGCATAGTTCGACTTATCTGGTTGTTGTAATCTATATGCTCTTAAGTGTTCATTAAATCTTACTTCAAAATTTCTTTGTGTTTGACCTATATATACTGCATTACATTTTGGACAATTAATTTTGTAAACACCAGATTTTTTTTAATTTTGGTAGTTTTGTTTTTACATTTAACAATTTTGTTCCAATACTATTTTGTGTTTTAAATGATATTAATGCTGATGTTGCCGAAGATGTTATTTTATACACACCAATGACATTCATATACTACACATTTGTGATAAAAAACAAAATTTAGATTTTCTAGAAGAACTTGAAATTAAAAGACATCTAGCAGATCAACAGTTTAAAGTAGTTAATGAACAAATAAATCTTGGCAGTTCTCCACTATTAAACTGTTTACTTTGATTGAGTCTTCATTTTATACATAGATAAGACATTATTGTAACATAAATATATTAAGTTATTGTAAAGATCAGCATGATATAGTTTTTTCCTGGTTTTTCTATATCATTGCACAGTTATACTGATCTTAGAGGGAAATACATCCAGGATAATTCCTTAGGGCTAATAACATCTAGGCTTTAATATTGTTATGTCTTATTACTTCCTTACTTGGTCTAGCCTTAACTCCTTATCAACATCAAGCACCTAGTTACAAACAAACAACATGTAATTTCAATATGTCAATCTGACGATGCTAGTTATAGCGAAACAGCTGTAATTGATTTTAAAGCGAATTTTTCAAATAAATAGTGGAAGTTTAGTTTAACTGTGCAGTTATTTATTGTTCTTAGTAAGATGAACTTCCAAAAAGTAGAGGTTAAGACAATCAATTTTTTTTTAAGCAATATGATTTGTTATTTATTAATAGATCTTATTAAAAAGCTGGCTATCTCAGCAAGGTACTTTTTATACTTGTTATGACCATAACAAGTTTTTTTCATGTCTACTTTGTAAATGATTATGAATATACCTATAGCAAATAGCACCAGTTAAGATATTTAGATTTTTTTTCGAAAATTATTTTATTTTTAGAAACATTTTAAGATTAGAGTTTAGACATATAAGAGACCCCAGTAATCCTTTTAAACTTCCTGAATTTAGATTAACAAAGCTTTTCCAATTAATTGACTTAATACATGACAAGAGTTATCTCAGAACGGGCAACAAGGATATAATTTTTTTTAATTACAGATTTTTTATAGATGGGTATAAAAATTTATATTTTTTAAAATAAAATTCAACATAATTCATAAGTATTTTATCACAACTATTAAAACCAGCTTTTATTTGAACTATGGGTGTATAATTCTGCGGAATATTCTATTGAAGTTGTCTTTTTCTGTTTTTGAATTTTGCATTTTGGCACTATGTGCACTAATTAGTAACAAAATGATTAACCCCTGTAAGGTTTTGTGGGTACATTTTGTCTGTAGTTAAAACCATTTTTTTCTAAATAGTTTGCTTATTACTCAAATTGTTTTTTTAGAAGTTTTGTTACTTTTTATTTGAATGTTACTACTCATTTTGTAGGTTATCGCGCACTAACCCCAAATTCTTCTTTTTGATCACAAAATGACACAAAACAATAATAATCACAGTATTGTCAGCTTAAAAACAAAAAATTTTAGCATTGTAATAATAATATAGTTATGAATCAAAATAATAACAAATATTGCTATTATAGTCCAAACGGAATACGAATTGGTTGTTATTGTTTAACAGATTTAACAATATGGTTACGATAACAAGGCTTAAAAAGAATCGACCTGATTAAAGCCAACTGATTACTAGACTAAGGGCCGGTTGCATAACGCTTGTCAAACGTCTGTTACAACGTGTTAATTTAATTAATTTTAAAAATAATTTGATTATTCGATGAGAGAGATTAAATTTGATTGTTAAGGCTACCTTTTTACATTTCTTAGGGTGACTAAGTAGACTAGGTACACTTTGGAAAGAAGAAAATTGTATTTGTTTTAAAATTTAAACGAACTTCGTAATGTACTTATGTTCTGCTACTAGATTAACATAATTGACAAAATGATATTTAAAGAGATATTTTAAGTTATTTTAACGATATATTGCTTTTGATCTTATGAGTAAATGAACATTAGTGCATCAAAATAACAGACTACTATTAAAACAAGAGTTTTTAATATTCACTAAATATATAATTTGAATAGAGCGAACAAATCTCTTTTATTTTCATTTTTAATACTGTTTTTTTAATTCCCTATGTATTTATTCTAGTAGTTTATAGTTTTTATTTACTTGAAACCATATTAAACAGTAGAATCAATTATTATTTATCATTTATTTATAGTTTTTTTATCATCAAAATAAAATACACCAACATCCAACTATTGCGATTCAGGAAAAAATTATTTAAGCCAACAACACAACACTATAAACTTCATCTAAAAATCAATAAATTTGAAATGCCTGCGCACGCGTTATAGTTGCACATGCAATTGTCAAAAGATAACAGAATGTTAGCTAACAGAGGTTTAACAAGCATGTATGCAACCGACCCAAAATATATTAAAAACTCTTTTTTTCGTCATCAATGGAGAGCTGAATAGAAAACTCAACTGAGAATCTACAGATCTCTCAAGGAATCTAAATTGGATTTGGTATTCCAGAGAATTCAGTAGGATTCTTTATGGTTTTGGGTACTTACTTTAAATGGTTCCAGAATCCCTTTCTTAATAATTCATTCTTCACCATATTACACATAGTTCCCCCCAGTTTTTTTCTATGAAATACTTAAGAGTAACTTCCTGAGCTCAAGGGTTTTCCTTTTGTTCTAGCTTTCATCTATCTTTAATTTTTTTTTGCTTTTTCATTGTCCGCATTTTATAAGTATTACCTTCATCACTACTCTCCCTGAACAACAATGTTCTTTAACTTGGTGTTTTCACCATTGGTTTAACTATGTTGTATTAATTTATATTAATTTTTATTTCTTCATAAAATTCAACTACATTTTTGTAATTATTTTGGAACTTATTTAACCCTTTGCTAATTGTAACTCCCTTAGGTAAGGATTTGTATTTGTATACCTTTGTGTTATTAGCTTGTTATGTATTATATCTATTTCAGCCCGAAGATGGCCTTTATTTTGGGCCAAAACTAGTAGCTTTATACTTACACCTTTATAATAAAAGTTTGTGACATTTACTGTGTTTTTCCTTTCTTCGCTTAAGAAGAGTCACATTTGAGAAATGGATGATTTGTTTCAACAGTAAATACACAAGAGCTTTTTTTTACCGGAAAATTTTTCGATTCATCTCAAGATTTTGCCAATCAGTAATATTACGAAAAAAACTGAAATGATAAAATCGCGAGACCGAAGGTCGAAAAATCTTGAGATGAAGAGAAAAATTTATCCATTAAAAAAAAGATCGCGTGTATTTTGCTAAGATAAATTAACGACTAATTATATAAAGAAACAATAAAATTATTCATTCTAAAACAATTAAACTAGTTAAAAGAACAGTTGTTAAAAATACAATTATTAAATATTGGTTGGGGAGTACTGATTTTAATGTTTTCTTCTCGTGTTTCTACGTATGTTGAATATTCTGTTTCCGAGGGTCTCAAATTATTTATAAGTTGTTCATGGTGTTCGGGGTCAATTTGGAGGTATGGTTTAATCGATTGTGATGACGAGTATCCTGTTATCTTAATAAGCTGTTGATCGCTAACTCCTGCTTTGGCTAATTGGGAAACTGCGCTGGCACGATTTGAATGGTTAGTAACTTTATTATTGATTATGTCCAATCCAATTTTTGCAGCAGAATTTTTTGTCCAAACAGATATGGTATTAATACCTAAAGGAACATTTTTGTACCAACCTTTAGAATTTTTATTTTTCCAAAAAGGATTTGGAGTTAAAAATAATCGGTCAGAAGTAATATGTTCATTTCTTTTTTCTACTAGCAAATGGAATAGTTTTACAGGGCAAATACTTTCGTCACTTTCATTTCTAGTCAACCATTTGCTGTCTGTTAACTTTTTCGAGCCGCCTTGTGCCGTTTTCGAAAATATGGTGTTACATTTAATCCTACCCGTAGGAAGACCATTTTGGTTCTTTTCTACTTTAAAATAATAAATTTTGCAATTAACAGCTTCTCCTCCTCTCCAAGCCAATTCGTAAGAAGCTATATGAAAGAATCTTTTTTGCAGCCCTTCAGGTTCATTTATATTCCATAGTGTTGCCATTTTTATTATATTTTCTTTGTCTATTGCTGAAGAACACGTCTTTCTTTTTGTTGGAATCAATTGAAGTTGTTTTCTTTTGGCATTTCTAGCATCCCGAGCTTCTTTAAAGGTTATGTCTGTAAAAGGATCAAATTTCAAACCATATTCGTTAAAATATTTCTGTTGTAACATTTTAGCAGTCGTGTTCCATATTGTTTTGACCGCAAATTCTTTGTAATCTTCTCCATTCTTTTTTTTCATATTGAAAGCCCGATCTTTTAATATTTTTGCTAGATCTTGTATTGTAGTATTCTTTTCCAACTTATAATTTCGGCTTTGACAAAACTCCATGAATTGTTTCCATATTGATGACTTCGTATTTTTTGTTGACTTCGGTATTGACTCTTCAATATTTTTTGTAATTTGTTCATGTGAAACCTCTCCAAATCGGTTCATACTTTATGTTTTTTGCAAAGAAAAGGTAGTATTGTTTTATATTGTTAAATTTGACAATTAAATACCTGTCAACAATAATGCAAAATTGATACACACCTACTAGATTGAGGAACATGCGATAAAAAAAGCGATAAAAAAGGATGCACCTTTTTTATCGATGTCAAAATGACAAAATAGTTTGTAGGTATATGACATTTTAACATTGAAGTTAATTTATCAATTAAAAAAAATATTTTATTTATGAAAAGTGTGCAATAATTGAAAAATTTAGTAAGTATGGAAAAATATTAGTTTTAATTAGTTATTTTAAAAAATTATCCTCTCTTCCTCTACACTATACATCATATTGGTTGCTTATGCTCACGTCCATTTAATTATTTTAAAATATTAAATTATTTAATTATTTACAAATAATATTGATACAAAATTTACCTGTAATAGCTGCAATCATCTGTGGATAAGTACATTTTATTAATTGCCAAACACTTTCCTCTTTTTCCATAATTGGTCTGTTTATTAATTTACATAAATAACCATTAACAATTATCTACCGTCTAACTAGGTACACTTTTGCTTAGTACTAATGTAACAATGTTATTAAGAAGTGTACACCATCAACTGTTTCAGTGCAACAATTTGCAACAGTTTTCATTTTTAAAAAAATAAAATGGTTATAGACCAGGAGCAAACAAAATAGATGCGCAATATTCAAAGTAAGTTCCAATACTTAAATAAATCCACAGAAATTCATGGAGACATTTCAAGATATAAATATTAGACGAAATGTTAGAAATATGGGTATTTTTCTAAAAAATTTTAGGAAAAATGAGAAGTTTTAAAAAATCAGATTTTTCTTGAATTAAAAACAGATAATTTAAATTTCATTTAAAACTATTTGTCAACTTATGCAAATGTTATTTAGGATTTCAATTTAAATTTTCTGTCTGACCTAAAAGGCTCATGTGTCTATTGAGGCTACAGCCTATTACTGACATTCGTCCCCTCATGAACTGGTTGGCTTATTTCTGTCTAGGAGTATCTTCTTGCCATTTAAGAGACAGGTTCGGGTTCTATCAATGGGGTGTTTGCACCTCCCCGGGCAACTTATCTGCATCCTTATTATTGTCCCTGATACCCTTGTGCCTCGGTACTCAGACAAGTGTTAGCTTGACTAACACGAACTAAGTGCCTCTAGAGCAGCTTGACTTTCAAAATGGACGATGAACTGGTTCTCCACCTTTCAGGTAGTTAATTCCGTAGCGCAACATTGTATAGTAGCAATTTAATTTTGAAATTCAGTCGGACTTGCAAGGCAGTAACAGTACCGAGTATTGACAGGCTCTCTAATTAGAGTAATGATTCAGTTGCATCTTCAGATAATACCATGAATACTTCTAGCCGCGTTTGTAGAGGCAATCGTGGTCTATTCGTAACTAATGTACATCGTATTACCAATGCCTTAACTTTGCAAGTTCAATTATCTACATGTGAAGTCCATGTCAAGGACATTCATGGTAAATTTCAAGGGATTCGTCTTTTACTTGACATATATTCAATAAGGATAATAAAAAACTCTTCGTTTTAACAAAACTTCCAATATTTATTTAAAAACTGCTTTTTTAAAAGACTCAATGACAGCCGTTTCGCTAGACAACTAGCATCGTCAGATTGATGTCAATCTGACAGATTGACATCAATCTGACGATTATTTCAAAATAATAATTTCTAGATATTTTTATAGACAACCAAAGCCATAATTGAACCTTTTTTATTTAGCCACGTGGCAATTCATGTTAATATGCATGCATTTTTAATATAATTAGTAATCGACATTATTTAATATTTTTAAATGAACTAATAATTAATAACTTAACGTTTAATATATATATTTTATAATACTTTTCATTAATTTAACCTTTTTGCTATTCAGCCACGTGCTGGCATGCCGAAATGCATGTATTTTCAATATATTCAGTGATCGATAGTATTTAATACTTTCAAACAAATTAACAATCAATAACGTAACTTTTGACATGTATAATTTATAATATTTTTATTAAAAATAAGACTTTTTAATTAGAAACTAAGAACACACGTTTCAGAACATAGATTATAATAAATTGAACCAAGTTTTGATTAGTAACGACTCACTATTAATCATTCCTAATTTTTTAGTTTAACCATTATCACACATATTTTATTTTATTTCATACCATTTGTTAAATAATAAAAATATGAACATTGTTGAGTGCCCGGCAAATAAAATGATAGTAAGGAATCAAATTCAATTGCCGTCCGTTCTCCAACAATTTTCATATTCCATAATTTCTTGATACTCCTTTTCCTGATACACTATTCTCTCACAGATTTATACGGCCCCAAGTTACCGTCCAATGTAACTCCAGGTTACCTTAAAAATACCCCAAGTTACCGTTAAAAATATCGCAAATTATTAGCTCCAAGTTACCGGCAGGTTTCCGTTGAAGTTACCGTCCAATGTACCTCCAGGTTACCTCAAAAGTACCTCCAAATTACCGTTGAAAACATCACAAATTATTAGCAAGTTACTGATAAAGCACCGATCCAGCCGACTACACCTGAAGCTCGAACTCTCCGGAGAAGTCCCCCAGGTCTGCCTTCCTGTAAAAGTCGTCAACATCTGTAACCAACCGAAGCCGTACACATACCGCTGTGGGAGAAATCCGAAACCCTAAGCTAAGTACCTAACCTTTTGTGGCAAAATAAATTTGAATTTCTTACTTGAGCGTTTGTTTTAAACCCACAGATTTGCTGTGTGTGGTTGCCTATCGGTATCAGTATTTTAGTTTTTTATTGTTGTGTTAAAGTAGTCAAAATATTTTTAATATTCATTTTTTCTTTCTAGTTAAACTTTAAAGTAAATAAGGTGTTCTGCTTTACACCTAGTTATTAAATTTTGTCGAATTTAAAGCAGTGGCGCCCTCACCCATCAATCATATCCTATATACAGAGTGTCGCTAAGCTGGAGCGTACCCACTCCTGAGTTAAAAGGTCTCATAAGCCGGGACAGCTCTCGAGGGAGTAATTAGTGTTACAAATTGGCTTCCTGCCTTTTTGGGACATATATTGCTACAAATTGGCGCCCTGCCTCTTTGGAAGATTATTGCTGCCTCTTTGGAAGAATATGGTTACAATTTGTAGGTACAAAGTTAAAATTTATTTTTTTTATCAAAAACTCTTTAAATGATTTGTTTATAGGTTACTTTAATTTTAAAAGTAGTTCAATAAAGACATCGAGTTACGTCCCAGACTATAATACGTTATATCGTATTTTAATTACATCACTTTGTTATCATTATTTTCAATTCTTAATATCATAATTTTCTTAACATATGAATTTTTTAGGGAAACAATATTTACTCAAAACTTTATTAACACTATTGTCAATGTTATTTGATTACATAAATCGAGTTAAACACACTTGGGGGGTAATTGGAATAAAAATGGATTATGGTAGAATGTTATCAAAACTCCATTGTCTTCGTATTTAGAATAGAAGTGTTCGAAAATATTTCAGTGAATTTTTACTGGTTATAGTTACCAGGGCAACGTCATAATCTTTGTTAAATATATTAGTCATAAAAAGATACACGGGTAAATTGTACCATTTGCTTAATTTGACCTTGTTAATCTGAAAAGCATAACGTCAAACATTTGAAAATTGTTGATTACAATAAAAATTGTTTATTTGAGCACGTGCTGATGCGCAAATAATTCTAAACCCTTGATTTATCTATTACTGTTATATTTTTGAATTTATGAGTTTTCCTATTAAATATACAGCATTATTAAAGTTCACTAATGATAAAGGTTCAGAGAGATTTGACATCATAAACGTAGGATTTGTCCAATACAATGAAGAGGAAAAATAGAATGTGAAATATTTATAGAGAAAGTGAGAGGTATTGCTACCGGAATGTGTAAAATGTCTCTTAAGGCAGCAAGTGAATCTTTTTAGGGTTATTTTTAATGACCTGTTAAGGAGGAAGAGTGGAAAGGCCACTTATTATAGACCATTAGACCCAACGAATACGGTAGCCAGCCTATTTGAATATGTGGTAAAGGGAAAGGGGCGTAATTTTAGAAGACAGAGTGGAGAAGTTTAGGAAGACTTAGGAACAGGCTCAGCTGCAGGAAAACCTGATCCCAAATGTGGTTGGACCGGGAAGTATCAAATAGGGGGTGGCAAAATCAATCCTTTTGTATGGGGCACCGCTGTAAGTGAGAAAAGGAAAGGTATATGGATATGGATATGCTGGCGCGGGAGGACTAGCTTATTTGAGAGAGAAGTTGAATTCATGATTCAATTCAATGCTTCAAAGAAAACAATTTGAAGCATTAAAATTCAGTTTGTTCTTGTTGACAATTGGTTTTTATTTCATAGGACAGAATTAAAATTTCAAGAAAATATTAAATCATTGTTATTTAGATTAATGAAATTTATTTAAAAAAATAATTTTATAATAATAAAAGCCTTGAACCCAACTCTGGGACAATATTTTCTCATGCATTACTATTGAGCTAGCTAACAAATTATAATTTTAAGATTATACAAGTACAATGTATTCCTGCAACATTGGACTCTATAAATTACAGAATCTAGGCAAAAATCACATTACAATTTATAAGGTTAGTTTGTGGTAATAGCTTTAGTTTATCTTCGGTCTCTGAAGAAGATAACTTAGTTATCGAAACGCGCGTCAAGTGATTAAAAGTGTGTGTTGGTGTAGTGGTAGTCTAAACGGTTTCGGTATCAGTTTCGACAATGGCTCCAGATTCAACATTTTAGAGGAAAAAGTCGCCAAAACTTTGACTTTGACCTCGAATGACTTTTTAACCAGTGTATACTAGATGCATAAGCACTTGACCCAAACTATAAGCACTATAAGCAATATCAAACTAAAATGTTTTAAGTAGGTATCCAGAAATGATGTTAGATCAACAAAAAATCTCATCCAAAGCCTAAGTGGTGAGCTAGACTTGCCGCAGGACATTTGTGAAGACTTTCTAGTGCTAGGCTTACCTTAGCCCTAGAGGCGCTGCTAGGTTTACCTCCACTGCAATTTTGGCTTATGAACAGTAATTAATGGTTATAATTGCACAAATGCATAAAAGTTACCGATTTTTAAATATTGCGACAGTTTGAAACTTTTATAAAATATGAAAATAAATGAATTGGTATAAGATATTTTTTGAATGAAAAATGATCTAGTCATTTTTATGCACGAATGTAATTTATTGGAATATTTCACGAATAAAGAAAATACATAAACTGTAGCCAAAACCTGAAATTTTTTTCCATTTGTGAAGTCAAGCTGACATTTGTTTGTGTTGTTTACTGGCGTCTAGCGATACGGGCTCAAATGTATTGTTATTGCGACTTGATACTTTCGCATTGCAATTGCAGCTGTAATTTAAGCTCTAAACCTGTTACAACAACATAGATTAGAAAAATATAAAAACTTTGGCAGCTTTAGTATAAAAAAACATATTTTTACTTGCCAGAACTAAAGTATTCTGTTTTTTTTTCTTAGACATTGGCTATTAATACTAGTGAGTGTTTGTTTTTTCGGACTGAAATGGAAAACTCATGTTCGACCGGGTCAAGAACCCGAACAGTGTTGGACTCATCATCGCTAGGATGACGCCTACCAACCAAAACCATATCAAAACTCGCCGTTGTTCCCATCTCGGAAGCATACTTCAAGACGAGCGGCGGTCCTTCACACACCCTTCATTTATTCTGCAACTCATAAACGTTCTCTTCTCCTAACCATAATCTCCACTGCTTTATTCACCTCCATCCATTCCTCCTCACCTCTCAAAATTATCTCCACCATATTTTTCCAATACACAGCCACTCCCAGTCTTTCCTCGAGCATCTAAACACGTGTCCTAGATCATCCTCCACTTCGCACCTTTCACACACTCCAGTCTCTCTTTTCCCAATCTTGTGAAGATATCCTGCTCTTGACCCATGCCCAGTCAGCACCTGTGTCAAGAAGTAGTTCACTTCGCCGAATTTCCTAGTCATCCATTCTCTCCTACTTGCAGTTACTCTTTTCAGCGCACCTTCATACTCCTTCCACCTTACTTCCATTTCCTCCTCCTATCACTTCATACAAAACATTCACATCATGCCTGAGTCCTTTTTCTATCTCCCCAGCTGATTCCCTTTCTCATTTCATCTGCTCTTAATCCGTTTCCCACCACTCTTATTCCCGCCTCCTCTGAATCGTCCATAATCCATCCTTGTTACATTCCTGAGCGAATAAATCTTGAATGGGATTTTATTGTTCATATTTTAGTTACTACATTTACCCATGGAAGGATATATTTTCGGTTTGGTAGAACCCATTTGTATAAACATGTGCTGAACATGAAGTAACCATTTTTAAAAGTCTTTAATAATTCTTTATACACTAATTAATTAGGTGAACCTATATGTTTAAACCGTATTAAACACTAACAACTACAAAAATATCGAAAATCGGGATAAAATACATGCATGTGCAATACTATTTTGCCCTATATCTGCTGTTGTGACTCGTTGAATCTGACTCTTATGTTGGCTTCAATTCCTCTCTCTCTCTAAGCGACTATTATATCATTGCTCGAACTACAACTTTCACACATCGTGTGTAATAGATTACTTTCTGAACTTCTGACACAATATACTATTTCGGTTCTGTCCGAATTTTTTTACACCACAGTTGTAGACACTGATTGAAGTAGACAATTTGCTCAATGCTTACAGATCATCATCTTTGAACATCTCTGCAAATCCCATCACCTCTTAGAATATATGTATGCTTGGCATAAAATCAATAAATATGAATAATGTGGATTTTACACAAGCGAGTATTATACCGAATTATATATTAAAATTTTTATATTCATAAATTCATAGACAATCAATTTTCCGGCGGTAAGATGTATCGTAATTTTTTGTAAAATATCTCCATGAATAAATTTTGAGCTGACTGTTAGATAAGATTTTCTTATTATTTTTGTTTTAAATCGAAACATGATAGGTAAACTTCCTAAATTAAACCTAATAAAAAGGAAACCAATTAAAACTAGAATGGAAAATCCTACGTTCCGTTTTTTTATTTCCCTGGTATTCCCGAAATTAAATTATTACGGAAAATAAGCACAGCATTAATATGTGTAAATCCAGCATTAGGGTTATTTATTTATATCCTGAAGATGCAATCAATATTCTCACTGCTATGAAATTAAATAAGCCCGAAGTTTTAAAAGTAAGTTACGATATACTCTAAACTACATGTACAAAGTTTATATTTTTTAGACACCTTCTAAACGTATTTCATGTTTAATTTACGCTGTTTTTTATGATATTTAATACTTTCAACCGACTATGTATGGGTTTTCCGCACAAATTTCTTTGAAGTTTGTGTAATGATCCATCTCTTTCTTTTTAGGTGTAAAGCGATACAAAAAGACGTGGGATGCAAAAGGTAAAAACTTAATCGCACTTTTTTCTTGAAAATGGCAATCAAATTTTTTTAATCCTAATCAATTGAGTTTTATGATACGAGGTGTAGTAAATGTTAAAATAAAAATTTCTGCGTAAAAAATGTATTTCAAATTATTGAAATAGAAAAAGTAGATAAGTAGATGTACTGAAGAAAGAAGGCATTAAAAGGTGGTTGCTTGACCTTTGAAGAAGTGTATACATATCCGGATGTATTTAGCGCCGTTATAATCCATAATCGGATAGAATAACTGTATGGGATAGTAGGTGCGCTACCAATATTTATCATTTGGAAAGATGTTGCATAACAAAACCACTTAAACTAGACATTTCACGCAGGTAAAACCATGCCATCTAAATTTAAATGGCATTTATAGAACTCATACATAGCTCTTGAGGGCGATAAACTATTTATTTAGCTTTACTAACTAAACTGTCATTATATTGTTATAGATTTTTTAGTGTTTTCAGAGTTTTTGTGTAATATTTCCCGTTCAAAATATTAAATTAGTTTGCAATTGAAGATACTGACCATTCGTCTTTCTCTTTCTCTTTCTCTTTCTCTTTCTCTTTCTCTTTCTCTTTCTCTTTCTCTTTCTCTTTCTCTTTCTCTTTCTCTTTCTCTTTCTCTTTCTCTTTCTCTTTCTCTTTCTCTTTCTCTTTCTCTTTCTCTTTCTCTTTCTCTTTCTCTTTCTCTTTCTCTTTCTCTTTCTCTTTCTCTTTCTCTTTCTCTTTCTCTTTCTCTTTCTCTTTCTCTTTCTCTTTCTCTTTCTCTTTCTCTTTCTCTTTCTCTTTCTCTTTCTCTTTCTCTTTCTCTTTCTCTTTCTCATTCTCTCCACTCTGCTACTCAAAAACATTCCCGTCTCATAACCATATTTTCCAGCATCTATATAAACGCCTGACCTACATCATCCTCCACTTCACATCTTTTACACACTTCCGTCAGTGGCGGCTTCTCCTATGAGGCAGGTGAGGCAGTGCCTCACCAATAATTTACAAATTAAATAAATCACAAATTTATATTATTTTACTCTTTGCTTGTTTCATTATAGTTTTTAAAGAGCTAGGTATTCTTCTTAGCAAATATGACACAAATTTAAAAACATTTTTAAAACATGATAATGATAATAGCATAGATCGGTTTTTTCTGGGACATACAAAACTATTCAAAATGAATTAATTGATTCAATTGCTTTTGTTATAAATAAGAAAATTGAAGACCAAATTTAAATTCCTTGTTTTTTCTTGGCAAGTTGATAAACAACCGACATTAGCTGTAATTCACAATTATCCGTAATTTTTCGTTACGTTGTAAATGATCAACCTGTTTGACGGTTCATGGGATGTTATGATGTAAGTTCTGCCCAAGATTTATTTGAATTTTTATCAACCAAATTCGAGAAATTTGACTTGCGTTCGAAATTAGTGGCTCAAACATACTGACGGTGCTTTTGTAATGTCGGGAGAAGTAAATGGTTTACAGGCAAAAATGAAATCTATAGCACCTCAGGCATTGCTATGCACATGTATTTAATTTAATTTTAAGTAATGCTTGCAGTTCAATTCATCAGGTTAAAGTATTTTTCTCAACACTGTCAGGTTTTTCATCATATTTTTCTAAATCGACAAAGCGTACTCGTGTTGGAACAAATTGGAGGAAATCGTATACCTATACTAATGTAGCAACTCGTTGTAATATTACTTCACGAGCAGTTTAGACAGTTAACAATAAAGATAAATTAATTGAAACTTTTAATTTTATTATTATTAGTCGTGATTTTAATCAAATATCAATTAGAGAAGCCGTAGGTTTAAAAGCTTTTTTAGAGGATCCGCAAAACATATTTTTTAGGAACATTTACAATAATTTTCCACCAAACTGATATCGTGTTTTCTATTTTACAAAACAGATGTTGTTAAAGCAAGAAATTTACTGCAAACTACTCTAAACTAAAATTCGTGAATTTAGAACTAACAGTACTTATTTTGATTCAATTTATGAAAAACTGGACATCGGCGCTTTACAATCAAAACGTCGTAAGGGAGTTGAAATGGCAGATAAAAAACAACAATTAAGGCAAATTTTTTTTGAAATTCTTGACATTATAGCCAATCAAATAGAGGTTAGATTTTGTGACATTGAAAAATAATTTTTTTTTTTATTTACTGGATGTTTTGAAATTTTCCATTTTTGCGAAAAAATTTCCCAATGGGCTTTTAAAAAGCTTGACGGCGCAATATAATATTTTTGAACACAAAAATCGCAGAATTCCTTTAATTTACAAAAAAACTTTAATTTTTTGGACGCACGTTTTTCTGTTAGGGTTAATATTTTTTCACATTTTTTCACAACTCGTTATTTTACGCATGCTTGATTTTTTAATGTATTCATAATTTGTTTCAAGTTTATTTAAGAATCTATATGTATTATTTAATATCTCTTTATCTTTTTACCAATCCCCTTTCCTCTATTTCTCTCAATCCCATCCTTTCCGCCCTTCCCTTCCATGGCAAGAATGCTCTACACCTCCACGTTGGTTCTTGCTGGACAGTTGCATAATAAATATTTCTATAAGAACAAATTGTTCGATAACATAGCCCTAGCTTTATAAACAATTTTAATTTTTTTAAATTTAATGTTATAATTTTTTTTACAAATGGTATTACACAACGTAGAGTGACCACTAGACTAACTTTAAATTCTAACTTTGTTAAAAAAAAAATAAACTGTGCCTCACCACTTTCAAATACCACGAGCCGCCACTGACTTCCGTCTCTCTTTTCCCAATCTTGTAAAAAGATCCTTCTCTTGACCCATGTTCAGTTAGCACCTGTGTCAAGAAGTAGCTGGCTATCCACCCACACACCTAGGTATTTCAGCGATTGCTCCATTAGAATTTTCTTCTCGTGCCTAACACCGCCATTTTGATGACCTCATTGGACGCATTCCCGACGTCGAAGAATACAAGTAAGGCCAATGTTTAATGGTATTAATTTTATGAACTAAACCTAATCCCATCGCATCGAAAATTTTGTTCAAAGCTTCGGTGTATTGAGAGCTAAATAATACCGAAATGAACTTTTTATCAATGTGTTCTCCTTGGGAAAAAAAGCGGTTGAACAGATTTCTTTTCATCATTAACCACTGTTCATCCAGGTTAGGTTATCGCGCATATAATCGTGCGCCGTAAGTTACTGTTTAGGTACCTACGACATTGCCCAAAAAAATAACTTACTGACTTATTTAAAAAAATTATGCAAATTAAATAAAAATATGCTAAATTGGTGTTATTTTAATTTAATTATATTTTTATTGGTTTTAATTAATGGTCATTGAGGATTGTATAATCATAAGAATGGTTATCTAATTCTGGAAATAGTTTTGGTTTAAATAATTCTCTACAAATTTGATTTACAAAAGTGACAACGTCTTTTTCTTGTGGTAAACAATATTTTTTGATTTGAAAAATATGCCTTAGGTAGGTCTTTTTCTTTCACATAAAGTGCAAATTTTTATTAAATCCATAGAGGGTTTTAACAAACCCCTAAGCAACATGAAATTGTCATCAATAGCATATGAATTGATTGTCTGAAGAGACATGATGCATTCTGGACAATTTTTTTTAAAGCAAAACCTGCTGTCGCTACATTTTGGGACAATATGCCTAAAGATGGCAACTTTTCAATATAAAATTTTATATTACGTTCTTCTATTATAATATCAGAAATAACAATATTGTAAACAATTAAGTGGAGATGGTAGAGAGGTTTTTTTTTATTGAGCCACCATTTAAAAAGATCAAACCATAACTTCGACCCCAAAAAGATACGAGAATTTTACATTTTTGTGATCAGGGCGTTGCAATGGACTGGTGGGAAATATTTGAAATTAAAAAGTATGTTGCTGAAAATGCTTGAATAACATTACCGGGTTTGAAGCTCCTCCGGTTATGCGGTCACTTTTATGCCTAATTCAGAGCAAATTAGGGAGTCGGGTGGAGCAGCCCCCTGTTCAATGTCACCCCCACTAGAACAGTGAGTGAGTCTATCGGCTACTATCAAAGTAGTATTGTTTGTCTAAGTGATAACTTGTCATTAGCAAATTATCACCTCATTTAGATGTTTTGTTTTTAGTTTATTTATTATTCAGGACAAGGTGAGTTTTACCATTTAACAGTAAATTAGCCGTGGCTAAGAACCTTATTGTTTTTTGTTATCAAGATTTTAAATTTTTCCAACTTGATTTTTACTTAAATTGATTATTATTATTATAATTCTATGATACATAGGGCATTTTCAATTCCAATGGACAAAATTAACTTTGATAAAGAAATTAATATCATAAAACAAATAGCTACATCTAATGGCTACCCAATTCATTTGATAAATACATTAATTAATAAAAAAGAACAGAAAGTGGCACTACAACTAATATTTCCTAAACAAACTAAAGAAATTAAAAGTTATAAAAATATTACATATTGTGGAAGTATTTCCAATAAAATTTCAAAAATAATATCTTCGGCAACATCAGCAATAATATCATTTAAAACATAAAATAATGTTGGTACAAAATTGTTAAATGTAAAAACAAAATTACCTAAATTAAAAAAATCTGGTGTTTACAAAATTAATTGTCCAAAGTGTAATGCTGTATATATAGGTCAAACACAAAGAAATTTTGAAGTAAGATTTAACGAACATTTAAGAGCATATAGATTAAAACAACCAGATAAGTCAAATTATGCAAAACACCTACTTGAACATCCAACCTCACTCTTTCACACCAATGACATCCAAATACTACACATTTGTAATAAAAAACAAAATTTAGATTTCCTTGAAGAACTTGAAATAAAAAGACATCTAGCAGATCCACAATTTAAAGTTGTTAATGAACAAATAAATCTGGGAAGTTCTCCACTTTTAAAGTGTTTGCTTTGATTGAGTCTTCATTTTATACATAGA
The DNA here is from genome assembly GCA_035357415.1 of Ophraella communa. Lineage (NCBI taxonomy): Eukaryota > Metazoa > Arthropoda > Insecta > Coleoptera > Chrysomelidae > Ophraella > Ophraella communa. Next base: position 28,287,098 of record CM068992.1, on the reverse strand, counting down.
TAAGACGTAATTGTAACACAAATATATTAAGTTATTGTAAAGATCAGCATGATATAGTTTTTTCCTGGTTTTTCTATATCATTGCACAGTTATACTGATCTTAGAGGGAAATACATCCAGGATAATCCCTTAGGGCTAATAACATCTGGGCTTTAATATTGTTATCTCTTATTACTTTCATACTTGGTCTAGCCTTATAACTACCTAATAAACATCAGGTACCTAGCTACAAAAATAAATAGTAACTTCAATATGTCAATCTGACGATGCTAGTTGTCTAGCGAAACGGCTGTCATTGAGTCTTTTAAAAAAGCAGTTTTTAAATAAATATTGGAAGTTTTGTTAAAACGAAGAGTTTTTAATTATCCTTAATTGATTTTTACTGGTTTTTGTTTGATTTTTATTGTTAACTTTGTGATTTAATTTAATGACTGATTTTAATTGTGTTTATTGTATAGTATTTTCTAGAAATAAGTTGGTATTTTAATATTGTTGAGGAATTTGTCAATAATTTATGTTTGTATCTGTCTACAGTGTTGTAATAATGCGGTTTTTTTCATTACAGAACTTGATAATGATTCCATAGAGAATCGAAACCGGTCGTTCAATAAAAAAATATATATATATTATTGTGGATTGAACTATCTCTTTTTTCACCTACTTGTATCAATATTGTATTTCTTTATCAAAGAAATATCAATTGCAATTTTTTTGTGAATACTGTGTTCTCCAGAAGAGATTGTTAGAATGTTTGTTCCATCATCTTCTAAGCAATTTCCTTTGATTCCCTTAATATCTAGTTTAGTTGCTAGCAGTCGGATTGTTATTCCAACCATTTTAACTCCTGGAAAATAATACAATGTAATCTTCGTCAGTAAAGTGATTACTGCAAACTACATTATAATGACAAAGTTTTTCAATGTCTGGATTTCTACCTAAAGCAATATATCTATTTTTTGTTAATCTAAATATGTTTTGATATAAAATACAATTTTAACCAATATTTAGTTTATTTATTATGTAGATACAGGAAATGTAATGACTCAATTTCTTTCCTAAAAAGTTGAAGATTTTTATTTTTACAAAACAAAACCATACACTTTTTCCCCATTTTGGCAATTTAGGTCTATTAAAATAATCACAAAGTGTTAAGTAATAATTAATTTGAGTCCTGTGATATCTGATTTGTTCTGTGCTTCTTTCATTTGTTTAAATTGGTACCATTGACTGTCATGTCACATCACGCTGCGAGAACGCGGGAAGCTCTCTGTCTGAATTTGGCATGCTGGTTGAATGGTACGATTCTTTATGGTTATTAAGAAATAAACTTAAACAAAAGGTATGTTGCTTACATATATATTAATAAATACTAATGTTTGTATATTTTATTGTAGGCGCTTTTGGCCAAAATGCAGTTTACAGGGCGGACCTTGAATTTTATTTTAAAATTCAAAAAAGGATATTTTTAGTGTTTCTAATTAATTCCCTTAAGGATTAAAGGCGCGGAACCTAACCAAATCTAACCTAACCTAACCAAAACTAACCTAACCAAATCTAACCTAACCAAAACTAACCTAACCAAATCTAACCTAACCAAAACTAACCTAACCAAATCTAACCTAACCTAACCAAAACTAACCTAACCAAAACTAACCTAACCAAATCTAACCTAACCAAAACTAACCTAACCAAATCTAACCTAACCAAAACTAACCTAACCAAATCTAACCTAACCAAAACTAACCTAACCAAATCTAACCTAACCAAAACTAACCTAACCAAAACTAACCTAACCAAATCTAACCTAACCAAAACTAACCTAACCATATCTAACCTAACCAAAACTAACCTAACCAAATCTAACCTAACCAAAACTAACCTAACCAAATCTAACCTAACCAAATCTAACCTGCTGTTTGAGTGAATTTTAAGTTTAAGTTTGGTTAGGTTCCGCGCCTTTAATCCTTAAGGGAATTAATTAGAAACACTAAAAATATCCTTTTTTGAAGTTTAAAATAAAATTCAAGGTCCGCCCTGCAAAGTGCATTTTAACCGGCGCTTTTTGTAATCACTTCAATGTACTGATCTTAAAATAAAGATATTAAACAAGAAGGAGTTTTTTACTGTCACAAAACCACTGCCATGAGGTGTTAAATTCATCACAAAGTCAATACAAGTACACAAAAATAACAATAACACAACAATAAATTCTAAAACATCCACAACGATCCACTACAAAAAGTAAACAAAGATTAAGTTGAAATCCTGATCTGTAAATGTTTGTAATACAAAACACAACAGAAAACCAGAAAGTTACGTTCTGTGCTGCAATTTATCTAAGAGCGCCGGCGCTTTCTTCATTAAATAAACTATTCCACCCAAAAAAGAATTTTTCAATTCCAACCAGTATTTTCAGAGATTAGGGTGCCTATAAAAGCAAGCTCTTCAATATTAAAATAATAGTGTTGAGTGAGTTACTTGATCGAAAAGGTAATTTATTGCTTGTGGTGGGGCCATAAATGAATGCAGCAAACCAATAAACACCTTAATTCTTTATTAAAGAAAATTGAATAAAAAAGTACATAAAGCTATAAAAATATTAAAATAAAGGAACAGACAGCAGATCGTATCAAGCAGTGATGATAGAGCTGAAACAAAAATTATAATTACTAGATATTCAGCACAGAAGTCAAATAAAAAAATATATGGTCCATAAAATCGTAAGCATAATAAAATAAGAGCTTAAAGTAGATAAGATACGCGAAGTGAATAATAAAACTTCGTACCCTAAGATGCACATGTGTCATTTCAAAGTTTAATACGAACAAATGTGCGCTTCCTATCTTATTTTATACTCTTTTTATAAATTTTTTAGTGGTCTTTAAACACATTTTAAAACTTGGTAAGAGCAGTTGCGAGTATTTTTAATACTTTATTACTGTATTTCTTATATAATATTTTCTTACAGAAAATATTAAGATATTTTTAGCAAACCCTTTAGATTACTGAGAGTTATATGAAATAAAGTATAAGGATAATTATTGAAAGTTTAAAAATATTATTTCTAATTTATAATACTTATAGAAATATGCAGGTAAGGATCAATTATATATCTTGTTTCCGATTCAAAAAACTTATAGGGAACAGAAAAATTCAAATTATCATCAGATGGTGAATGATATGAGAAATTATATAACTCCATTTTTAAATGTATTTTACAAAAAATTATTTTTAGAATGACCTGGTACAGATTTTATCTTCAGTTTATATTCAGTTTGTTACCACAAATACCACAGGACGAGTGGTATTTGAGGATATTATTTTTTGAACCATTCTGTACCAAAACCGCTTTATTTTATAATTCATCGATATTTTTTCAGTAATTCTATTTTAAGTGTTACACTGCATTTTTGATTATAAGAAGTAAATATGACAGAATTAAATTCAAATTGCGTGTATTTTATGTTGCCTATCTATGATCTAATTTATTAAAACGTTAATAATCAAGATACAGAAAGGGAGTAGCAAAATTTTAATTTTTCTTGAAAAATTTTGCAGCAAATTATAAGTTGAGGCCAATTTTTCCCAAAAGTTGCATAATGCTTTTAAAGAAAGGTTTGTGTCTTTGAATTGGAACGGGGATGTGGTATTACAGAGAAGCTTGACACGGATAAGGAGCTGAAGATTAAGTTTTAAAAAATAAATAGGATTGTTTGTTCAGATGGGCATAAGACAAATGGGATAGAGCTAAAATCAAGGTCTAATTTGTCAGGTGAAAAAATATAAAGGCCTCGAAGACGATTAATAAAAATTGTAAATCGAGAAGATTTAATTAAAGATTTTTTTTATTTATAGATGATAATATTTAGAAACAACTTTCTCAAATGCTTCTTTGTTTAAAGTACACACAAAGTCTACCTTTGGTGTGCAAGAACTTTTTAAGCTAACTGGAGATCTAATGAGTTAAGTATTTTGCATATTTTTTGAACTTAATTATACTAAATATTTGAGCCTAACAATTTTTCTTATTTTTTCAAAATACATATTATATACAGTTACTTACTTTCATTAAAAATTTAAGCATAAATAAAAGTTTTTATTTTTCAAAATAAGTAAGAAAAAGTTACCTTATTTTATTTTTTCCGAGAATCATAATAAGCTTGATTGTTGGGATTCAGTTGTTTTGAACGATAATCCTTATCTTCTTTGGACATACCTGAAGAAGACTTTGAGTAATCTGTAAAATACATTAAAATATTTTACTTTCATATAAGTAAATATGCAGCAACAATTCTGTATTAATACAATATTGCATTTTAATATTTAAAATTTAAAGCAAAGGACACTGAAATCAGGAAGCCTGTGAAATATAATCGCGTCATATGAAACAAGTGCCAATAGTTGTCATGGCATTAAACATTGTTTATTCTAAGAAACTGTCAAAAAGATTCGAAATGTGATTACAACGCAAGAAAAAATTCTTATTATTGAGTATTATTTCCGCTCATACCGGAATGAACCATCAAAGGGACCTAGTTTGTTAATGGTTGCCAATAAATTTCGGGAAGAGTTTCAGTAGCCTGCATCGACTAATAAGGACTTGTTAAAAGTTGTTGCAAAATTACGACGAACAGGAAGCGTTCTAACTCAATGCAAAAGTTGTACTCGTCGTCCAGTTACCCTGACAACAAATGCGAATCAAGGAAGGTTATTCAAACAGGTATTAGAAACAATGCTGAAACAAGCCATTTTACAGAAAATCCACTGGCAACTATTGATGAACTCCGTGAAAAAATGTTGACCTTTTTCAGGAGAATGCAGCAGCCTATTTTTAACAACATACTAAGCAATCTTGTAAAGCGTTATGAGTACTGCTTGGAACGCCTTGTCGACCACCTTAAAAACATTTTGTATAGAAGCAAAACTTAAAATTCACACTATTTGAAATGTTGTTATTTAATTTTTCATGTTTAATAAAGCTTTAGTCACACACAACGTAATAATTTAAATAAGATTAATGAATAAAAAATATAAATATCTCGACTAACTTTACGAAAAGAAGTGTGCAGTCTTCTTTAAAAGCAAGTTTAACATTTTTTGTGTTGTATTATTATGACCTGGTTTGCGTGCATTTTCAACCGTACCAGTTTCTTGAAATTTCTTTTCAATATTTTAAATATTATCCACTAACTGTTGAACGCGTTATAGGTCTTTCTGGATATTTATCAATGAACAAATTGCACACTTCTATCCGTATTCATGATCTATCTTCATACCCAGCTATCGTAAGTATCATAAATGTAAGCAATAATTAAAACATTCACGAATACCAAGAATATTGTAGTACTGAACTGTTACTGTTATTACTGTTACTTCAAATTATTAAACAGATAATGACATTTCACAAAAAATCTTTTGATTTGTGTTAGAGTCACCATGGTTTTGGGACAGGGACTTTTTTGACAGGAGTTGTCACTTTAAAAATAGAACATTTTGTCAGTTACTTATATAAATACATTTTTTACTAGTTATTGACCACTATTTCATTATACGGAGATTGATAACAGTTGGCGACGAGGATAATGGATTCTGGGGCGTTAGCGAAGTTACTAGAACAGCAGAACAAAATTCTAGAAATGCTCGTACTGAAGGTGAATGATAAGGTACCAGAATCAAAATCTGAAAACACTGAGTTCATCATCGAATCACTAGCGAGAAACATCGTAGAGTTTGTACCAGATCCGGAAAACCATATCACATTCGACTCTTGGTATAAAAGATATGAAGATCTGTTTCTTCTCGATGGAAAAAAGTTGGATGACGCAGCCAGAGTTCGACTTTTATTACGAAATCTCAATACTTCAGCACATGAAAGGTACACTAACTTCATTTTGCCAAAACATCCCAGAGATATTCAGTTTGAAGAAACAATAAAGATTCTCAAGAAAATTTTTGGAAAACAGTCATCTATATTCAGTACTCGTTACAAGTGTTTACAGTTGAACAAGGTCGAATCCGACGACTTTTTAACATATGCTGGTATTGTTAATAAACATTGTGAAGCTTTTCAATTAAAGAAACTGAACGAAAATCAATTCAAATGTCTCATGTTCATAATTGGATTGAAATCTTCCAAATATTCGGATATTACAACACAAAGATGAAAAAGACGACATCTCCTTGGAAGATTTAGTGGATTAATGTCATAGAATTTCGAGTCTGAAGGAAGACACTGCACTCATTGAACATAGAACTAGTCCCACGGTTCATGCAGTTTTCAGCAAAGAAAAGAATCCACATAACAGTTTCGATAAAACCAAACCACATAACAGTTCCGATAAACCCAGAACACCTTGTTGGCAATGCGGCGAAATGCATTTCAAGAAGGATTGCAGTTTTTCACAACACAAGTGTGGAATCTGTTACAAAATTGGACATAAAGAAGGTTATTGCTCTTGTTTCGCAGATAAATCAGCAGAAAAATCACAAAACAGAAACAAAAATGGTTTTAGAAAGAATAAAGGTCAGAATAAAACTACTACAAAAAGTATATTCATACACCGAATAAATTCTTCACGAAAATACATTAACTTGACCATTAATGGTGTACAAACATCACTTCAGTTTGACACTGCGTCAGATATCACAATCATAGATGAAAATACATGGACATCTATTGGTCGACCAGAAATCATTAAAATTAATGAAGTTGCGTTCAATGCCTCCAGACAAGAGGTGGATTTACTTGGAAAAATAAGCTGTCAGGTGATACTGGGTGATCATTTACAACCGGTAGTGAAGACATGCTTTGTGACATCAATCAAAGAGTTGAATATATTGGGAATCGATTGGATCGAGGAATTTGGACTATGGAACATTCCTATTAATTCAATCTGCAAGAAAGTTGATTTGTTTTCCCAAATACCGTCAGAATTTGGTTTAGCAGATTTACAAGGCATTTTTCCAGAAGTTTTCAAAGATGGTTTGGGACACTGCACCAAATCAAAAGTGACACTTCATATAAAAGCAGGAGCGAAACCTATCTTTCGACCAAAACGACCGGTGGCTTACAATGTTAGGAAAACAGTGGAAGAGGAATTGGACCGATTAGAAAAACAAGGGGCAATTACACCTATCGATTTTTCTAATTGGGCAGCACCGATTGTAGTTGTTCGCAAACCGAATGGAAAAATTCGCATTTGTGCCGATTACTCAACAGGCCTCAATGATGCCTTAGAATCACATTGTTATCCATTGCCAGTTCCAGAGGAAATTTTTTCAAAAATTTCGAATGGAGTTATATTCAGTAACCTTGACTTATCTGATGCTTATCTACAAGTCGAAGTTGACGATGAATCCAAAAAACTACTAACGATTTCAACACACAGAGGGCTCTACTTATACAATCGTCTTCCTTTTGGAGTTAAGGTGGCACCAGGAGCTTTTCAGCAGTTGATGGATACCATGTTAGCAGGTTTGGATATGGTAGCTCCTTATCTGGATGACATAATTGTTTCTGGTAGAACGGAAATGGAACATAATCAAAATCTCTTCAAGGTTCTACAACGTATTCAGATTTATGGTTTTCGCTTGAAAATAGAAAAATGCAAGTTTTCCATGTCACAAATAAAATATTTGGGACATATTTTAGACAAAAATGGAATCAGGCCTGATCCATCAAGAATTGAAGCAATTTCACGAATGCCACCACCGAATGATCTCACAACTCTTCGATCATTTTTAGGTGCTATCAATTATTATGGAAAATTCGTTAACAACATGAAGCAGATTCGTGGGCCATTAGACGATCTTCTGAAGAAAAACGTAGAATGGAATTGGTCAGTCAAATGCCAAAAAACATTTGAAAAGTTGAAGGCTGTTTTATCTTCTGATTTATTGCTCACTCATTATAAACCAGAACTACCTATCATTGTAGCAGCTGATGCATCAAGCTATGGTCTTGGATCGTGTATCCTTCATAAATTTCCTGATGGAAGTGTAAAAGCAATATGTCACGCATCTCGTTCTTTGACTTCAGCAGAACAGAAATATAGTCAAATAGAGAAAGAAGGTCTTGCACTCATTTTTGCGGTAACAAAATTTCATAAAATGATTTTTGGAAGAAAATTCACACTTCAGACAGATCACAAACCACTTCTGTCAATTTTTGGATCAAAAAAGGTATCCCTGTGTACACTACGAATCGTATACAAAGATGGGCTCTAACTTTGCTTTCATATGATTTTGATATCGTGTACACATCATCTTCGGTATTCGGACATGCAGATGTTTTATCGAGACTGATAGATCGCGAATCGAAACCTGATGAAGAATTTGTCATTGCAGCACTATATATGGAAAATTCTGTCAAGCAAATCATAGAGACAGCTGCAAATTCTTTACCAGTAACAGCTGAAATGATAGCAAAGGAGACGCCAAAAGATACAGTTCTCAAAAAGTATCACACTATATTTCCCATGGTTGGCCTAAAGAAATAGATGAACCAGATATTCGACAGTTGTACAATAGAAGGGAGTCTCTATCTATAGCCGAAAATTGTATCCTTTTTGGATATCGAGTGGTAATTCCCACCATATTTCGAAAAAGGATCTTGCAACAATTACATAAAGGACATCCTGGAAGAGATAGAATGAAGACTTTAGCGAGGAGCTATGTTTATTGGCCTTTATTAGATAAAGAAATCGAAAATTTCGTTCATCAATGTGATTCCTGCCTACAAGCTTCCAAATCACCTCCAAAAACCGAACTTTCATCTTGGCCAATACCAAAAGGACCCTGGACTAGGGTACATATGGATTTTGCTGGCCCTGTAGAAGGATCCAGTTTTCTCGTCATAGTGGACGCTTACACCAAATGGCCGGAGGTTTTCAAAATGAAAACAACTACTGCTACAGAAACCATAAAGAAACTAAAAGGAGTATTCTCCATTTTTGGACTACCAAGAACCATAGTTTCAGATAACGGCACCCAATTCACTAGTTCATTTTTCAAAGATTTCTGTCAAGCCAATGGAATTGATCATATCCGAACACCAGTTTACCATCCTCAATCAAATGGTTTGGCAGAACGGTTTGTGGATACTTTCAAGCGTGCACTCAAAAAAATGAAAGGAGAAGAATCTACAAATGATGAGGTGATAACTACATTTCTACAGACTTATCGTTCGACTCCGAACAAAAATGCTCCAGAGGGAAAATCACCATCAGAATTGATGTTTGGAAGAAAAACAAGATCACTCATGGATCTAGTTGTACCTTATCCAAAAGGGGAGAACATTGATAATTCAAGAATGGGACATCAATCAAATGGAAAACATGGAGAGAACATTGATAATTCAAGAATGGGACATCAATCAAATGGAAAACATGGAGCGAAGAGAAGAAATTTTGATGTTGGTCAACTGGTTTTTGCAAAAATCCATTCACACGACAATGTTAAGTGGGTTTCAGGTAAAATCATCGAACGCATCGGACATGTTATGTATAATGTGTTTCTAGAAGAAGATCGTAAATTAATCCGATCCCATGCAAACCAACTAAAATCAAGATTTGTCAGTACTGAAGAAGATTATCGCCAAGATCAAAATGAGCTTCCAATTGATATATTATTGGATACATTCGATGTTACTTCTAAGAGAAAATCGTCTGAAACTAATTTGAATGAGTCATCACAAGGAAATAGTTCTAGTCAAGAAGAGAACAGTAGAAGTCAGGATCATTCTAAACAGTCAGATCAGCCTGAAGAGTTAGATGAATCAGTCAATAATATTGGGAATTTCCTGATTCAGAGACCAAGACGAGAAACTCGTTTACCAAAAAAATTGGAAAATTTTGATGTAGAACATTTCAAAAGGGGGAGATGTTAGAGTCACCATGGTTTTGGGACAGGGACTTTTTTGACAGGAGTTGTCACTTTAAAAATAGAACATTTTGTCAGTTACTTATATAAATACATTTTTTACTAGTTATTGACCACTATTTCATTATACGGAGATTGATAACAATTTGACTTAGCGTTTTATTGATATTTGATATCAGTCACATTAGAGTTATGGATCATTCCATCGATTTTTGATAATATTGTTATTTTAACTAATAAATAATGTTACGCGTTTCTTTATGAGCAAACACGGTACGGTAAATTAAAATTAAAAACTGACGTGTTTCAGAATTATTTCTTAAAATGGTTTGTTTAGCTAAAAATGAAGTTACTTTACGGACACAATATATTTGCCATTAACGTAGAGTACCAGATCATCAGCATATAATCGAGTTGTTTATACCCACTATAATCTTAATGGTTGTCAAAGTTGATTATAATTGATTATATTATAATAAACATAAATCGTATAATTAATGCTTTTTCTAACTTATTATGGCGCAGTCAAGTTTTTAAAACAATAAGAAATCGTTACGGTCAAAATGAGAAGAAAAGAAATTGAAAATCTAAATAAGTCGATAGAGATGACCTCACTGATGATATACTAAATTATCTGGAAGTAGATATGAAATCTCTAAAATAAATTTTACAGGTATTAGTTTCTAATTAAACAGAAGTGAGTTAGAGCCAAGTTATCCAAGTACTACAACGAAACGACTGAGATTAACAACACTGCTATCGAAGATATTATCGAGTTATACGAGGCAGAAAAAAACAGCTACTCTGGAAGAAGAAAATAGAAGAATAAAATACCTTAAACAATAACGTTTCTAAAACTAACTATAGAGGTATCAATAATAAAATATGCCCCACGTAGATAATTTATAGTATGTACGTGTAGTAAAATCTCTTTACTATACTTTATTGTCTATGTTGTACATAATATTTTGTTTTGAGAATTGTCATATCTATCAAATTTTTATAATGATTAGGATGCTTCTAAGTTAATTAAAGCCTAGTTTTCTAAGGTTTGTCAAAGTATTCACATTTATATCAATTTAATTAACTTAATTAATGGCAAAAGAAAAACCCATTGTTGATCATTTCGCTAAATATCTATGACCAGACAAATTCGAAGTCGACCCCAGTAGTGTCGAGGCCAAGTGGACTCACTGCCTCTTCACATTTGAAAACTCCATTGAAGCGGAAGCTCCAACTGCTACATCGGTAGAAGATAAGGTGAAGCTTAGATTATTAGCGAACCATTTCTCTGCAAGTATTTATACGCACGTAAGAGATTGTAAAGAATACTTATTCCAAACCGAAAAACGAGATATTAGCTCGATACTTGCTCACCTCAAGAAATCAAAAACCAAATGAGACCATCGCAGATTATGTTCGTGAACTTCGTCTTAGCCCAAGACTGTAACTATACGAACGTAGATGCCACTGAACACGAAAGTCAAGCTATACGAGGCGCGTTTATAGCAGGTTTGATTTCAACTAAAATAAAGGAACGTCTTTTGGAAAACTCAACTTTGACATTATAGACTCTGCTATTATTGAAGTACAAACCATTGATATAACAGAAAAGGGCAGTCTAAAGATGGGTAACTACAGCGATCAAACCCTAAATGTTCTGTCGGTACCAGTAAATGAACCACAGCCGAGTATATCCGTAACACAAGTAGCAGCTGCTGCTCCTTCGTCTTCTCCGAAATGTTTTTTTGTGGGGGGGAAATACACAAACGTATCAGATGCCCTCTCAGAGTAATAAGTAAACATAGAGGTGCCACAACAACACAATAACATACAGTTTGTAGTCAATAGCAATGAACCTATAATTGAGAGAGATGGAAAATCTAGAGGTGTAGGTAAACACAGCCGTACAGTTTAGTAATCACCTCTAGACAATAACAAACAAAGGCACTGATGCCAAATTTTCGGTGCGGGTATTTGATACAATTGGTCTAGAGCTTTTTTATCAGTATTATAGAAAGGTAAGAAAGTGAATATTAAAATGTATTAAAGAACATTTTCTCTGAATAAAAATCTCCTCTTAAAAGTAAAATAAAATTGTTGTAAATTATATTATTACGTTTTTGTTTTCTACTTTGTACTTACAAAACACAACGTCTGGCAATGCTCTGCTGGTAAACAAATCTGTCTCGACGACAAGTAGTAGGGAATATGCCTACTCTATGTTTACTTATTACTCTGAGGTTGTCCTGCTTTTAGATCAGAGTGCAAGAACTGCGGCAAAGTAGGACACTTTTCCAAGGACTGTCGGTCGGCTAGTAAATCTACCACAACAGGTATAAACAACGCAGTATTTTCTAGTAACTCTATCTTCTCCACTGCATCACCATCCAGTCTCTAGTATCTGTACTGACGCTCTGATTGATAAACTTAGTTCTGTAAGCTTTATTGACAAATTGCCCAGATGATGAAACTCAAATTGAGACCTTACAATCAGACTCACTGACTCATACTTCGTTTGTGGATGGCATTTGTTTTGCTACCTTACTATCGACAAGCACGTTTATAATCAACGACCACTACTCGTAGTTAACAATTTATGCTCATATGTAAAAGTCAGTCATGATTTACTTAAAGATCACTCGAACTACAATTTGGCGGATCAAAAGAACTTTTACAAATCTGTGACATGGAAGCTGCAGTTCCACCGGCATCTATATTTGCTCACTTATTTGCTGATATTACACCTATTGCTATCAAATCTAGAAGAAGCACTGAAGATGAAGAGGCATTCAGAAATTAATAAATTACTTGAAGATGGTATAATTGAGCAAAGTACCTCGCCTTGAAGAGCCCAGGTACTAGTAGTTGCCAGTGGTAACCATCGAAAACGGCTAGTAATCGATTATTCAAGAACGAATAATAAATTTACGTAACTTAATGCATACCCACTACCTAATGTTGAATATATCGTATCTGAAGTAGCAAAATTCAAAATATTTATTCAAATAGTTCATAATCCGCCTATCATCAAATAACAATACTAGAAAAAGAAAGAGTTTACACTGCATTTGAGGCTAATGGGAGGCTGTATCAATTTACCAAAATCCCATTTGGGGTAACGAATGGAGTAACCGCTTTTCAAAGAACATTACAATACATTATTGATCAATAAAAACAAGATGGAACCTTTGCCTACTTGGACGACGTCACAGTGTGTGGAAAAACTCAAAAAGAGCATGATGACAATCTTAACAATTTTATGAATGCAATGAATAAATACAAGCTGACACCCAACAAAGGTAAATGCAATTTCAACAAAACATCTGTCAGTTTACTGGGCTATAGCATTACTAACAATGTCATTGAAGCGGACAAAGATCGCCTTGAACCACTTCTGAAGTTGCCGTTACCAAACAACTCCGCTATACTGGAAAGTATAGCGGAGTCTTCGCTTACTATGCGAACTGGATCCAAAATTTCTCAAGTAAGATAAAACCCCTGGTAAACTATGGTAACTGTCCTCTGTACGATCAAGCACAATCTTGCTTTCAACATTTAAAATCTGACATACCAAAAGCTGCTTTGGTTGCTATTGACTACAAAGAGATTCTAACTGTCGAAACAGATGCTTCGGATTTCGCGATTGCTGCAACGTTATTCCAGAACATTGTCCGATTGTGAAAGAAAACATGCAGTGGAAAAAGAAGCGTGCGCTATTTATTTTTTGAAAGCTTGGGGAAATGGAGACATTTTTTGATTTCACGACACTTTATACTTATTATCATGTTATAAGTACGATATAATCTACAGACCTGGTACAGAAAATATCGTCGCCGATACCCTATCAAGAGTATGTGCATATATCAATACGGGTAAATTTGCAGAGTTGCATGATGCGTTATCACATCCAGGAATAACACGTATGTATCACTACATAAAAGTTAAAAACTTACCTTATTCATTAGACGATGTAAAATTAATGACTGGTTCGTCTAAAGTATGTGTTGAAGTAAAACCTCGTTATGTCAAAGCTAAAGGGACCCTGATGAAAGCAATTGCTCCATTTGAAAGACTTAATATAGACTTTATAGGTGCACTGGCATCCACAACTCAAAACAAATATATATTATCAGTAATTGACGAGTTCTCGCGCTATCCATTTGCATTTGCTTGTAAGGACATGACGGCTAAAACAGTTATCGAATGTCTGAAGGACATATTTTATACTTGCGCCAGTCCGTGTACATAAACAGCGATAGAGGATCATCCTTTATGTCAGAGGAACTACAAGTATTCTTAAGAAATCAAGGTATTGCATCGTCACGTACAACGCCATATAACCCACAAGGAAATGGTCAGGTGGAAAGACTATATGGCACACTATGGCGAACAATACAACTTACTCTTAAATCAAAAAATCTTTCAATCGATAATTAAGAATTAGCATTTAAACCAGCACTACACTGTATTCGCTCGCTTTTATGTACCGCAACAAATACGACTCCTTACGAGAGAATTTTTAATTTTCCATGACGTACTCCGGTCGGGGAATCCATCCCTTCCTGGCTTGTACCAGGCCCGGTCCTCATGAGGAAAAATGTTCGTTCCAAGAATGATCTGTTTGTCGAAGAGGTTCAACTTCTCTACAGTACTCCAACCTACTCCTACATTAGACGTAGTGATGGCAGGGAATCTACGGTGTCAAATAGACAATTAGCACCCTTACCAGGTGACAATGACCCATCGACAATAAATAATAATATCGAGGATATTTCGGAAGATGCAGAAGAAAATATCATGGAAGAACCTGAGTCTCTGATACACACTTCATCAAACAATTAAAAAGAAAATTACGAAAGAGATACGAACAATGTGAATTCAGAGACCGCTGTAGATGGTAGCCCTTCTCAAGAATATGGGCAACTCAATGATGGTTCGCCACATAAAGGAAGGCCATCAAGAAATCGTAGAGTTCCAAACTCCTTACTTGACTTTGTCTGAGACTCTATACTTTATTTTCTATGTTATACATAATATTAAGTTTTGAGAATTGTCATATCTGTCAAATCTTTATAATGGTATGGTGCTTCTAACGTTTTTCAGAGTATTCACATTTATATCAGTACGTAACCAGTGTTAGGTAATATTCTAATTATTATACTATTTTATAAACAAATATTTATATCGTATTTACCTTTTTTTATTATTTCAATGGTGCATAATATAATTTTATTTCTTTTAAAATGAATAAAGGTAAATGCAAGAATTATAAATTTATGTACACAGTAACCCATTAATCATTATTTTCTGTATGATTTTCCTATATTATTAATTATAGTAATATTAATGCAGTAATTATGTTAGGAATATTTTCACAACTAATCCACAAATCATATTCAGAACAATAAACAAAGAAACGTTTGAATAAAACTTCCACGTTTATTAAAAAAATAGTTCTCAATCTAACGATGATAGTTTTATCGAAACAGCTGTCATCGGATTGAAAACGCTAATTTCATAAATAAACATGAAAGTTTAATTCAACCGTTTCATTGTATATTCGACTTGACCAATCTTTTAGTTAAAAATTAAATGCATTAATTTATAACTTTGGTGGAGAGTTATCAAAATTGTTGGATTTTTAATGTGTAAAACGATCAAATTAGGAAAAATGAAAAAAAAATGTATATGAAATTGATTGTGTTAACCTCTACTTTTTGGAAGTTCATCTTACTAAGAACAATAAATAACTGCACAGTTAAACTAAACTTCCACTATTTATTTGAAAAATTCGCTTTAAAATCAATTACAGCTGTTTCGCTATAACTAGCATCGTCAGATTGACATATTGAAATTACATGTTGTTTGTTTGTAACTAGGTGCTTGATGTTGATAAGGAGTTAAGGCTAGACCAAGTAAGGAAGTAATAAGACATAACAATATTAAAGCCTAGATGTTATTAGCCCTAAGGGATTATCCTGGATGTATTTCCCTCTAAGATCAGTATAACTGTGCAATGATATAGAAAAACCAGGAAAAAACTATATCATGCTAATCTTTACAATAACTTAATATACTTATGATACAATAATGTCTTATCTATGTATAAAATGAAGACTCAATCAAAGTAAACAGTTTAATAGTGGAGAACTTCCAAGATTTATTTGTTCATTAACTACTTTAAACTGTTGATCTGCTAGATGTCTTTTAATTTCAAGTTCTTCTAGAAAATCTAAATTTTGTTTTTTATCACAAATGTGTAGTATATGAATGTCATTGGTGTGTATAAGTGAGTTTGGATGTTCCAGTAGGTGTTTTGCATAGTTCGACTTATCTGGTTGTTGTAATCTATATGCTCTTAAGTGTTCATTAAATCTTACTTCAAAATTTCTTTGTGTTTGACCTATATATACTGCATTACATTTTGGACAATTAATTTTGTAAACACCAGATTTTTTTAATTTTGGTAGTTTTGTTTTTACATTTAACAATTTTGTTCCAATACTATTTTGTGTTTTAAATGATATTAATGCTGATGTTGCCGAAGATATTATTTTTGAAATTGCATTGGAAATATTTCCACAATATGTAATACTTTTATAGCTTTTAATTTCTTCAGTTTGTTTTGGAAATATTAGTTCTAGTGACATTTTTTGTTCTTTCTTATTAATTAATTTATTTATCAATTGTATTGGATAGCCATTAGATGTAGCTATTTGTTTTATGATCTCAATTTCTTTATTAAAATTACTTTTTTTCATTGGAATTGAAAATGCTCTATGCATCATGGAATTATAAGCTGCTAATTTATGTGATAGTGGATGATTTGAATTATATGGTATGGTTACATCTGTTTGTGTAGGTTTTCTGTATATTGAATAATTTAATGAATTATTAACTTTTTCAATTCTTAAATCTAGAAAATTAATTGAATTATTTTCTTCAACTTCTAAAGTAAAATTAATTTTAGGATGCAAGGTATTAATATAATTAAAAAATATATCTAACTGCCGTTCGCTACCTACAAAACCTGCTAACACATCATCAACATAT
Source organism: Ophraella communa (assembly GCA_035357415.1). NCBI lineage: Eukaryota > Metazoa > Arthropoda > Insecta > Coleoptera > Chrysomelidae > Ophraella > Ophraella communa. The sequence goes on along the minus strand of CM068992.1, from coordinate 28,270,163 downwards.
CTATACCAAAATACAATATTGTTTTTATAACTAGAATTAAAGATTTTGTTTTCTAAATTATCCATAAATATATTTGCCAAAATTGGAGAAATAGGACTTCCCATGGGAAGACCCTCCAAAATTAAAAAAATCTGGTGTTTACAAAATTAATTGTCCAAAATGTAATGCAGTATATATAGGTCAAACACAAAGAAATTTTGAAGTAAGATTTAATGAACACTTAAGAGCATATAGATTACAACAACCAGATAAGTCGAACAATGCAAAACACCTACTGGAACATCCAAACTCACTTATACACACCAATGACATTCATATACTACACATTTGTGATAAAAAACAAAATTTAGATTTTCTAGAAGAACTTGAAATTAAAAGACATCTAGCAGATCAACAGTTTAAAGTAGTTAATGAACAAATAAATCTTGGAAGTTCTCCACTATTAAACTGTTTACTTTGATTGAGTCTTCATTTTATACATAGATAAGACATTATTGTATCATAAGTATATTAAGTTATTGTAAAGATCAGCATGATATAGTTTTTTCCTGGTTTTTCTATATCATTGCACAGTTATACTGATCTTAGAGGGAAATACATCCAGGATAATCCCTTAGGGCTAATAACATCTAGGCTTTAATATTGTTATGTCTTATTACTTCCTTACTTGGTATAGCCTTAACTCCTTATCAACATCAAGCACCTAGTTACAAACAAACAACATGTAATTTCAATATGTCAATCTGACGATGCTAGTTATAGCGAAACAGCTGTAAGTGATTTTAAAGCGAATTTTTCAAATAAATATAGTGGAAGTTTAGTTTAACTGTGCAGTTATTTATTGTTCTTAAAAAATGTATAGGTACAGCAATTAAAATAATAAAATTAATATTAATAACCTTGTATATTGATTTATTACAGAAGAATCTAATATAAGTATGCCTACTTAGGATATTAGTTAGATATTTCAGCAGTGTTGAGAATCACTTGCTAGCTTTTTATTACCATTTTGGGCAAAATATTTTGCTACCTACTACACGTTTTTAAAATCGGTAGTCCAAATCTCTAAAGTTTTTTCAAATAGTATAAATGTATCGTTTGAATTTTAATGAAAATATTTAAAAATGTGTATATTACTCATTATCTAATATAGTCGGTTATTTTTTTTTTATTTTAAAGCAGTATCTATCCTAAAAATTCTACAATTCGATTGCTTAATCGAACCATAATCTGTAATATTAAATTTATCATAATTATATTTTGTTTAACATTAAATAAGGTAAATTAAACGTAATGTTATTGGCTCTTAGTATGACATTTTGATATATTAATCAAAAACTTCCGTCGCGTCTAAGAAAATATGTTTATTACATGTTCCAGCAACACTTACAACTTACTAACAAATTAATATATAATAGCTGTACAGGAACTTAAACCTTAATAAACAAAAAACTAGAAAGTGGGGGGTAACCCTACCACTATTGTTATGTAATGATCAAAGTTGCCATAGTAAAGTAAATTTTGATAATGTCATCTGACAGATAAGAGATTTATGCAATATAGTAAGTAACTCCTCCCACCTATTTTGTAAATTCCTGTTTTTCTTAAACATTTGTAAACAAAAAGAAGATCCTCAAAATTGAAATGCATTACATCACGAAAAATGTTACATATCCCTTCCAACAATTTCGTTTTTTTCGATTATTTAAACGATTTACAAAAAAATAACATTGTTATGTTTATAATAGGTAAATGAAAACTGAAAACACAGCTACAGTATCATTAGTTGGTGAAGGTACCTACCAAAGCAAATCAGTAAATATTGTGTGGGGCAAACGTTTGTGAAAAAATTCCTGGATAATTATCTTATACATGCTAATACTAATACAAACGTTTTAAAATATAATTATTTAGTACCCACCAATATGTAACTTGAACATTCTCCGTCGCATATGTGCAGATTTGTGTACGGCTTCAAATTTAAATAAACATTTAGGTATACACAATTAATGTGAATCAACAGCTTATTTATATACAAATAAAACAAAAAATAATACTTAAACAAAAAACTAGAAACCACTGCCTATTAAACAATAGCTTTAAAAAGTAATACTTTTACTCCAATACCATGTTTTTATAATAAAAACAATTCTTATATTACATACTAAACTAAATTAAAAATATTTTACTGGTCAACAGTTAGTAACTAAGTTTAACTGTAATACTGTTAGTTAAGTCTCTAACCAATCTATAATAATTTTAAATAAATAAATTTAGACAAAAAATTGATTCAATATTTAAACTGCACATCATTAAATTAAATTTAGTTTGTAGATGTATGAAATGTCCAAGTTTTCCGTCGCATCTAAACAAATTTTGTTTCTAATTAAAATTACTAGCTTCACAATTATACAAACTGTTAAAATATAGTCTTGTATTGATATTAGAAACCTCTTAATGATTGTAAATTAACCAAAAAGTTAACATCATAAAATAATAAGCAAGAAACTGGATTTCATAATGGATACAATAAACTTAAGCTTTAGAGCCCAGCCCGTACGTATAACTGCAACTGCAGTTGTTATAGCAAAAGAAAATTAATAAATAGTTAAGTACTACGTTTCTCAACGCAAACGTAAAGAGATGGCTTATATTTTTATATTAATTCTATAATATGCTATTAGACTATTTTTTACTTTATTTTTATTTCTTTTTTTTGCCTTTTATTCTTTGTTTATTTTAACTTATTGTTTTTTTTTGTTTAACACAAGACGTTAAAAAAAGCAACAATAAATAATGATAAATGAAAAAATAAAAATTATATTTTCATGGTTTAAAGTTTATAACTGAAAAACATCTTATTAAAAATGTCTAATTCTAATGGGTATCTATTAATTTGGTTCTTTCGTTATTTTTAATGATTTTTTTTGAAAAATCCAATCCGAAATCTAATAATTTGTTTTTTTTTATATCAAAATTTTAATCAAATGCCAGCTAAAAACAGCAATAGATTTTGTAATTAATAGTAAACACAATATAGACTAACATTTAAAAAAAAATTAATTATTATATGAATATTTATGAACCAATAAAACTTACTGTTCCAATTATCAGGTTTTCCTGACTGTCCACGACTTTTCCAAAAAGTTTCGTTGTTATAGTTTTTCTGGTTAGCTCTATTATCTTCCGATTTTCTGTCCATCTTTGCTATGCTTGTTATAAAACTAGTGAAATTATTGGAAACCAATTCACCGAATACAGGTCGTAGCTTTGCTCCAATATTTATATTCACTATTGGACTTCAGTTAAGGGATTCACCGAAAGCACAAGTGATTCACCGAAAGCACAAGTGATTTTCGCAACATCGATTTTTTTGTTTTAACAATACTACGGGAATCCCATAATAAACTTTATATGTTGCCAATACATTAACAAGTAACAAGCAAGGTAAACGCATTCAACTGTAATCTTGACTCCTTCTGATAAGATATTTATTTATAGTGTCTCCATAGTCAAATTCCAAGAAAATTTCAAAAAGTTATCGAAAAATGTAAACGTTACCTAGTAAATATCGTAACTTTTCGGGGTTACTGTAACGATAAAAAGTAATGTAAAAAAATGAAATAAATATTTTATGTTTTGTTCCACTCCTTAAGTGTGTAAACATTTATTCTAAGATTGAATTTTCGACCTATCTTGGAAAAACAAAAATATTTTTAGAAATTAAAAATTGTAATAAAATAAAGAAAAAAAAGTATAACTAAAATTGGTAAAAACAAACATAGGTAGAGCACTTTAAATATGTAACTGAAACTGATGAAACTGAGAAGAAAAAATTAGGAACGAATCCTAATATTGTAAGCAATTTTTTTTATTATGTGACATATATTGTTATTAATATTTCATTTATTACGATTACCATTATTATGTGTAACGTGAAATTCACGTTTCAACTAAAATTCATGGATAACTAATTGAAAACCTTAAATATGTTCGGGCAAACGTCTCAGTAGACACAACCTAATTATAAAAAAAAACTAGCTGGACATAGAATCGATATTTTTCGTAAAAACGCACGTTTCAATTTCGGATTTTTATCGGTAATTTTAGTAAAATAGACTTTCTTTCTGGTGCTAGCTACCTTGTAAAGAGGTACTCTGTTTTGAGAATAAATTAAGTGTATTTGCGGAAAAAGGTTATGCCAAATTAGATTCCGGTAAGAATATATTCTTGTTTTAATTCTTTAATTATTTTCATCATTTTAATTATTTAATTATTTTAAAATCATTGGTATTGTCAGAAAATTGCAGATTGCACGTGTTAAATTCCACAAAAAAAAACCTATTTCTTTTTTTTTTTTTTAAAAAGTTGAGAAGAAACCGTAATATATTTGTTCATTTTGTACCTTTATAAATATTAAATTAAATAATTTTGCCTTCTTATATGCTACATCATATTAGTAAATGTGTTCAGCATTTTTTTATTTCAACTTTTTATACAGAGAGATAACGAAAAAAATATACGATTTAAAGTTCTACTCGATTTCAAGCGGATTTGCATTTCTTTTTATTTGTTTAATACATCAATATTCTAATCATTTTTCTTATGAACTAGTCATCTTTCTTCTTTCTTGCTTTTTTTTGCAGCTGGTCCGAAAATAGTTATTGTAATGAGTTGGTAAAACTTTAACACATTTTACTCATACGTTCTTTCTAGAGTCTAGGATTTAAATAATTGTAATGAAATTGTTAATCTACTTTTCTGTTTTGTAATTTTTTTGTAGTTCTTATTAACACATTTTTGGTTTAAACATTTAAGCGTGATGTGCTACTAAATTTAAATTATTCTTTGTAAATGCTTTAAAATGTGCACTTTATGAAATTTTATGAAAGTAATGGAAGTTTATAATAACTAGTTTCACTGGACTCGTTGACTTTGGTTCTCATCAATTATTATAATCGGTGGTGTATTTCTAGCAAAAAAAAAGGGACCAGTTCAGCTTAGCCAAGTTAGCAAAGAGCCGGGCAGGCATTTGAGTGGAAAACGAGACTGCGCCAGTATCCAGACCTCCCAGGCCAACTGGACATTTAATTGGACATTTAACCACATTCAACTACTCCCTTTAGTGTCATCGAGGGATTTCAACAGACCTTTAATCAAAGGAAGTATCTCTCCATAGACAATTTCTGAGCTTAGGATGTGTTGTTTCTTTGAAACTTAGCGTTGCTAAAGTCTATCTGACAATTATATATATTTTTTTTACGTTTTATTTGAAGCTAAGCATTGCTAAAATCTATCTGACAACAATATATTTTTTAAATTTTTTTATTTGAAACTTAGTATTGCTCTGAAATCTATCTGACAAATATTTATATTTTGTTATGTTTTCTTTGAAACATAGTGTTGCTAAAATCTATCTGGCAATTATATATATATTTTTTTTACGTTTTATTTGAAAATCGATCTGACAACAATATATTTGTTTTTTAATTTTTTTATTTTGAAACTTAGTATTGCGGAAAACTATCTGACAAATATTTATATTTTTTTATATGTTTTATTTGAAACTTAGTGTTGCTAAAATCTATCTAGCAATATTAGAATTTTCTTACGGTTTGAAAATTGTAAATATTGTAAATATTAAATATTATATTGTACATAGGCTTGGTATACACAGTGTTTTCTTTCTGCTCCATTCCCTTTAAAACTGACAAGCAAAATTGTACAACTTACATAGGTTTTTGGTATTTTTGATAAAATACCTGGCGCCCTAAATATCTCTCGTGTTTATACTGATCTCGATATCCGCGAACCGATGTCGTTATCCCCTATGTAAGCAGTACAATCCTGCAAAGAATCGAACCAATTGAAAATATCGTAGCATATGGTAATCGTATAACTCCCGTTGCAAATAGTATTACTGGAACCACTTGAATTCTATTTTGATGCCACATTCGTTTTATTTCTTCGGCTAATGGTAGGTAGGTATTTTTCTATTATTTCCGCATGTTTCTTTTTAAGGATACTCGTGTTTGGAATAACTACATCTTCTTTAACTGTTTGATAATAAATACTAAGTCTGGTCTATTGTGAGGTCTTGTTTTATCTGTAACAAAATTTCTATTGTAATATATTTTGGCTTTTTTGTTTTCTTCTATAGACCGTGGTTGTGTTGTATACCATGGGTTGCCTTCTGTTGCCTAATTCTATCTATGATGCTGCTGAATCTAGGCGGTTGTGATGGACTAAATCACAACATGGCTAGACCAGTGAAGCACCTTCGAAAATATATTCCAAGAAATTTGTGACAAACTGGGAATGAAGAAGACCAGAACAACGACGTTGCATCCACAGTCAGACGGAATGGTCGAAAGAATGAACAGGACCGTTGGAAAATATCTGTCCAAAGTAGTTTCCAGCCAGCAGAGAGTTTGGGACCAATATCTTTCCCTATTTCCGATGACTTATCAATCAGTCCCTAGGAGTAACACCTGCAAAAATCTTATTCGGACGCGAATTTGGTTGTCGACCTGGAGAAGATCTGACGGGAGAAAATAATAATATTTACCGATAAATATAATACATTAATAACATACCTACACAAATAAATAAAAACAATAATTATAACAAATTAATAACAATAATAATACAAATAGTACACTAAGTTAAAACGTTAATAATATAATTATATAATATATATATTTTTTTAATTTTTTTTTTTTTATTAATTTTTTTTTTTTTTATTTGTTCAACCTTCAATAATTTTGTGTATATCGCTTTTGTTACACTCTTTTATAAATATTTTTATTTGTTTTTTAAACCTTTTAAAAGAAGTTTCGTTTTTTATTTCTTCTGGAAGATAATTGAATAGTTTTGGACCGAGGTACCCATAACTTCTTTGTCCAATGGATTTAGAAGTCAGTGGTGTACAGTGTAGATGTTTTGCTCTTGTAGCGTATGGATGATTTAAGGTGGTAAGGTTAATTCTACTTTTATATTGTTGGCATCCTAATTGAATAATAAATAATTGTCTGATATCTAATATTTGTGTTTCAGAAAATAGTAGATGACTTGGGTATCTTACAGATTTGTTAAGCATTATTTTAAGAAATCTTTTTTGTGAAACTTCAAGAGCATTAAGATAGGTTCCACATACGCCTCCCCAGGCAATAATTCCATAATTAAGGTGAGTTTCAACTAAACTTTGATACAAAATTTGTTTTTGTTGATAATTGAGAAAGTTTCCAATTTGTTTAAATCTAAATAATATGCTGCGTAATTTTTTTGTTAAATATTCCATATGACTTACTTAAATTTTTTTGCAGGTTTTATGAAGAAGTTTTGTTGGACATTGAGGTTGTAGTCTGGTAATGAAATTCCATAGCTGCTAAATGGTACGTATACAGTTTTATTAAAATTTATTGATAGTAATCTGCTATCAAACCAGTCTTTGATTTTTATTAGATCTCTTTCAATACTTAATTTAAGATTGTACCAATTCTCATTTTTGTAATATATTACTGTGTCATCCGCGAAACAATGGATTTTACCAATTGTTTTTTGTAAGAATAAATTATTTAAATAGATAATAAATAGTACCGGTCCCAAAACTGTTCCTTGGGGTACACCGCATGTAATTTCTGACTCTGCGCTCATCTGGTCTTTAATTTTAACTCTTTGTTTTCTGTTTGTCAAATAGCTTTTAAAAAGTTTATGCGCTGTACCTCTCACGCCCATATCTTCTAACGTATCTAGAAGAATGGAGTGATCTACAGTGTCGAATGCCTTTTTTAAATCTAGAAACACAGCTATTGAAGGAGTACTTGAGTCTAATGATTCATATATGTCAGTAGTGAAGGAGTGAATAGCATCTTGGGTAGATTTATTGTTTCTAAACCCATACTGACTGGTTGACAGAATATTGTGTTTTGATAAAAAATCGTTTAACCTGGTTTTTAATATGTTTTCAAAAATTTTGCTAACTGATGGTAAAACAGATATGGGCCTATAATTTGAGATGTTTTCGGTACTTCCACTTTTGAATATTGGAGTAACAATCGCTTTTTTAAAACTAACGGAAAATAACCTATTTCAAATGATTTATTAATGATTTCCATAAGAGGTTTACTTATAAATTTAGAAATTATCTTTAAAGTTTCAGCTTTAATTCCATCATGACCTGGTGATTTATTATTTTTTAGTTTATTTATGGTATTTTCGACTTCAGTTATATTGGTTGGCGCTAGAAAAATTGAATGATTATTAATATGTTTTTCACTTTTATAGTTAGGATTCGTTTTTATATTTTTTGCAAGGTTTTTCCCTACATTGACAAAAAAATTATTAAAGGTATCTGCAATAACTGTTGGGTCTGTAATGCTTTTAAGTGATACAATTGAAAAAAGGGTAACGATGTACACGAATTGGTCCGGACGAATCTTCAAGTTACCAGCGACAGAATACAGAAGCGGACGAGGAGAAAAGGGTTCTCTGCAAAATCTCAAAAATCTTGGGATGGTCCGAAAGTGGTCCATCAAAAACGACTAGCGACATACGAAGGAGACCATGACAAAGAAGGATCGAGTGAACCATATCCGAGAAGATCCAGACCCTGCCTTCGAAGAACTTATAGGAGTCACTAGAGAGCAACGACAAGATTTGTCCACGCTCCCGGAAGAATATTCACACAGAACATCCCAGCCAACATTAAAAACGCACGAGGTTTAGCCACTGTCTTCCGAAAGAAGTTTGGGCAGTTAGTTCAACATCGATCCACCTACAGAAATATGTGACAAGCGCTACAAAGTCTTCGAGACTACAGTGACCGTACTACTAACAGTGGCGACAATCGATGTATCGATTTTGATCAACCAGTTGGAGTAATCAGGAATATGGTGGAAGTGATCTTCGAAGGTACCGGTGTCCACATATTAATCTGCAGCTATATCCTCCATTATCAATATCCAATGAAGACAGCGCCCTGTTATTTCTATAATACCGAAGTGTAGAAATGGGTGGTTTCAGCGGCGTCAGAATGGAGTATGAAAAGCACGATACTCGCTCGAAGGCAGTCAGTTTTTAGTGAACGATCTTAACAGGAGCAAAGTGCGGAAAATAGTCGAAAAGTAAAAGTGTACATATAATTGTGTTTTAATAGAGTGGTATAAATAAATTAGAGCTGATATATATTAAGTGTATGTATAAATTAATTAAGTGTGCATTTTAGTAAATAAATAGATAGTAGTTAGCCAGTATCTATAAATAAATGAGAAAAACATTACAATATCTTTTTATTTCATTTCAAACAAGTTTTAGTCTGCAGATGAGTAAAGGAATAGATTCATTTTTGGGGAATGGCTAGAATTCTAAAATAGTTTTCATATTTAAAACCTCGTGTTACATGGTTTGAAAATAAGAAGTTAAGCGTGTGTAAAATATCACTAGAATTGTTGCATTCGCAAATTTTGATTTGGTATTTGATTACTGGTATTTGTTTTATTTTAATTATTGTTATTTGCTCGGTAGTTATTTCAAGGTAAATACATTTAATTGTTGTTTGTTTATTTATCTGGAGATAAGTATTTTGTGTACTTCAAAAATTGATCTGCATTATTTGAATTAGATAAATTTAAATTTATTATTTCTAAAACAAACTACCCAATATATTTACACAGAAATTATATTACCAAGAAATAATTCATAGGTGTACAATAAACTGATTGATTCCGATCTACAGGAAGAATCACTCCAAAAAATTAATTAATGGAAATGAAAGTTAAATAAGATATCGTTTTAAAGCCGTTGTGTTTTAAAGATTTTACGTTTTTTAATATTCCCATAAAAATATATCTAGCAGAGGCTGGTTTGATAACCAAAGAGGCCAGAGGCCTCCCAATATAATGCCGTAGAATATATGTTCCTAAATACTGGCCAAAAAGTACTTCAAGGAAGCGGAGGTTGTAATGCCAATGGAGCTCAAACAGAGATTACGACTATCTCCATAACCACAAAAGAAATTACCAAAAGGGAAATCACTTGTAATAGTCTCTGTGTTTTTACGGTCAGCAGACCATGGCCTGACCGAAGCCTACAAAAAAAAATGGTAATTCTAGGTTAGATCAAAGGGACGTTTACTCTTATCAGCTTACCAGCATCAGTGGTGGTTGGTTCTTTAAATCTATTGTAAAAAATAATTCTAATCATTTAACCTGTAGCACCCTGTATATTCCTTATTAGCAAAATTTTATTAAAGCAAGTTGGTCCAAATCTCAATATTTTAAAGTGAGGAATCTACCATACTTTTATTTACAATTACTTAATGAGTCAGATGCCAATGATGCGATGCCGCTAACAGCAGCAGCAATATTTTAAATTATTTTTAAATATTTAAACAAGTCTACATCTTAACGTTAATGGTGGGATTATTTTGATTTGATAATTCACTCATAGCTTGGATGGGTACTTTACCCACTAACAGTGGCGACTATTTTGAAATTAAAAGAAAAGCAAAATAAACGATATAGTCTACGTCAATCACCAATATATAAATTTACTTTGCAGTTAATCAGAAGAACCAAATATGTATATAAGAAGAAATGAATCCAATGCCTGGCTGTAGAATCACCTCTAGAATACTTGAGCTGGTTATGTGTAAAATATTTTATCTAGTATAATTTATCCCACCCACAAAACAGTATAAATAAGAAAAAATTACAATAGTCATTTTCCCCTTTACCAATTTTTATCTAAGGAACTTTGTCCATTCTCTTTGGAATCCACGTTTCAAATTCAATTTAATCTTCAGGTAAAGCATTAGTGGATTTTCTATTCTACATTGACATTCGACACTAAAAAAATTTAACGAACGAATTCAAGAAAGATGGAAGTAGAAGCATAAATCAGCGTAAAGAGCAAATAGTCTGATTGCGTCCAGGATGAATCTCAAATAATCTCCTACTCCTGCATTTTTATAGTTTTACCATTTAATTTATTGTGGTTTGACTTAGTGTTTTATTGATATTTGAGTAATGGATCATTCCTTCGAATCTCCTGCTTATTTGAACCTTACCCTTATATCAAACAGGAACTCGCTATTACAATGGCCAGAGTTAGTAGAATGTTGAAAATGAATAAATTAAATAAATTAAAGAGTAGGTGTGAAAATAAAAACGCAAATAAATTTGTAATCATTTTATTTACTTGGGATATAAATAGTTATATTACACAACATAAATTATAAAATGAAACCAAATAAAACATAAAATTATAAAAATAAAAAAGTGGATATCACATTAAAAAATCATCATTTACAAAATATATTAAAATTCAAGCGACGCAAGAACTGTTAAAAATATCTAAAACAATGTGTGTACAGTTTGAAGCTGTACAATAAATATACCATCGTTATTCGGCAGATATACTCATATATATACAATTTGACTAGTTAATAACATTTTTATAATAATTATGGTCAAACAGTTAAGGTTGGTTTGGTATATATTAAACTATTAGGCCCAGTTATACAGTCACAGTTCAAGACAGAGTTTCACTAAGCCGAGTTCAATAATGAACATGATTCAAAAATATCTTTCGGCTGTACAGCTCACATTCAAGAAAAATCTTTTATCTTGGCAGCGTTTGCACTTGCGTAATTGCTTTTTTCTGTAAATGAACATGTATTCATTGACCAATATACAGCAAGTAGCACGCCATAATAAACATATGTATGTAATATATAGGACGATATTAACTGAAGGAACGAAACTATAGAAACTATATGTAAATAATTAAACTAAATTACGACAGAATTGACAAAAGTTATTGATTTCATCCAGTGGTCGCTTAGACTGTGAAGTGTTGTTGGCGTTCTTATTTATGTAAATATATATATACTATGTACATAACCTTTATTTTTGGATATTTTTCCTTTTTAGAGTTTTACGTTTAAATCAACTAAAAAAAGTAAGGTTTGTTTAAAAATAAAAGTAACAAATAAACTTGATTTTAAAACTAATACTAAGAAATTTTTTACATTGACATTGGAACTGATTTAGCCTTAAGCTCTACTTAAACCGCGACTGTACAACTGGGATTTTTGACGCACAAAATCAATAATTTTCCTAAATAGTCAAAACCCAACAAATATTACTTACTCTCAACTTCTTCAGTTATTTAAATTTCTTACTTGTCTAAATAAATGTATGTAATATTTTGTAATAACCTTACTTGTTTAGTATTAATTTTGAAATATTTAAAATCCGTTAACACTGTTGGTGCAATGTACATTTTTAAAAAATGTATTTTATCTATTGAAATACTTAGTTTTCTAACTCCGCATGGAGTAAATTTTGATTATTTATAATTTATGGCATAGACGAAATCAATTACTAAAACTTTGAAAATAAATTTCGTGATGTAGTAAATATAATAAGTTGGATTTAGACAATGAAGTATTCAGGAAAAATGCAGATTTCATTTTAAAATTTAACGTTACTTAGCAAGTTTGATGTACATTTCAGCTATTCAGTCTTTTTACAAAATCAATATCTCATCAACTGGCTATCGAAATGTTATGGTGTTTTACTTTTATTAAAAAACAATTTCACCTTTACTTTCGGATTAACTGTTGTGAATTTCAAATAGGCGGACATTCGAAAGTAAAAATGAATAAAAATGCGTTTTTATACAATGTTATCTTAGCAAATATTGATACTAATACTATTAAAATATTTGGTATATTTAACACATTTAATGTAAACAATTTTCGCAGACCAACACATTCGTTATTATCCAATATTGCATAAAAATGAATGTACTGCAGTTGGTAGAATTATTTAAAGCTCTAAAATAAAATGGTAAATTAACTAAAATAACGTATATTTGATATCAAATTTGAATCTTAGTGTCTAATTTAGCTCTGATACGATGTAAAACATTCCCCTGCTTATACTTTATTTATACTTGGTTTAAATTTCCTTCATTGAGGTTCATAAGAAATCACCTCAGGTCAAACAGGAGCGGATAAAAAATTTGGACTTACGATTAATAAAAAAACTAAATTATGTGATTTGATCAGAAAATGAACATCCAAAATATCGATCTGCATATTGAAATCCAACATACTGAATAGGTATACCGACTAAAATATCTGACGTACACGGTAAATGACAGGTGGTCCCATCATAGTGATAGTGATAGAAATAGATTTATAAAATGCTACAAAATGTTTCATATTCTTTAAGCTATTTTAGTAGAAAGGTGGATAATACAAGTAGCAACTATAAGGCATTAGAAATGTGTCTGTATAGACGCATACTAAGTATACCTTAAACATATATTGTTAACAATTGCAGTAAGAAGGAAAATGTCATAACTTGTCTATGTATTCTGTAATTATAAGTAAAGTTCCTTTCAGAGTCTACAAACTTTACTGTGTTCCTATTTCTCTAAATAAAGTTCACATTTTTCAATTTTATTGTATTGTTGTGTGGTGTATCTCGATGGAAAATGATTTTAATTAAGTGGTAAATTTATTATATAAAAAATAGATCCTAGTTGTAAATATTTTTGAAACAAACCCAATTGAAATATCGAAATTGTAAGTTAAATCTTCTATTAAATATTCCATTTGTAATCTTAAATTTAATTTGTATTTACTATTATCTCCATAACTTTCATGCTTTGACTCTCTTGACTCTCGCTAATCTAGGTATTCACAAGCTGGGCTCAAAAATGTATACACTGCAATTTTCTCAAAAAGCAGTGAAAATATGCATTTTTTTTATCACATCATATAGAATTAAATTTTTCCATGGTTGAAATTGTGTGATACTTAACCTCAATAGTTTTATTTATTTTTTTTATTTTATACTTAAAATTGATTATCTATTTTTTAACATTTTGGAATTTTTGATAGCCTAAAGAATAAGAGCCCTTTGGACCATCCCCTCACAGGATAAAAATTATAATTTTACTCATGTAAGAAGGTCTTTGGTTTTTTTTTGTGAAAATATTTCACCGATCATTCAGACTTTGAATGCACACATCAACTATATCACAATACAACAGTTTCAATAAATCTTCAGCTTTACCTGCAAAATATTGATTTACACAAACCAAGTTTTAGAGAAATTTTTATTTTTAATGGAAAGATCGGGTGATCAATATTAATATCATATTATTCTTTTTCTTCATTCACAGAACCTCACAACTATTTTGAAGAATAGAATAGAAAATTAAAGCTTCTATTTTCTTCATTTTATCTGACAAACTGATTAATTTTTTAAATGGTAGAGTTAAGCACCTCAATATGGTAAAAAATATTAAGACGACTACGGCTCTGAGTAACGAACTTCGGCTGTTTTGTCACTGACACTGTTGCCAGCATGATAATAAAAATCTTTTGTAACCCGAGACCACTGAAACCGAGACATAATTTGTTCTAAGAGAAACATTTTTGCTATAAGACCATGGTAACAGTTTCGCAAACCATCTTTATGCCCCATTGTCCCTGATTATAATTGATCATAAATCCTTTATACCGATTATTTTGACTTATGAATTAATTCGATTGTAATTAAAATGTTTGATTGGGTAGCGGGCACTTTAGCATAATTGTTTACAAAAAACAAAAAAAACATAAAATTTCTTTGATGAAAAGGGTATATAAAAAATAGATTTTAACGTGATTATTAAATCGGTCACCGTTGGCTTTGATAAGGAGATAGGAGGGTTCAGATAAGTTTTATTCTGTATATAAGGGATATTATAAAAAGTATAATAACAGGGGCTCGATTCTTGAATCTCGAATTCGAAATATCAGCGTCGACTTTCGACATATGTCATAGTTTGTATAAAGGCGATTCTTGAAAGTCGAATTCGAGATAAATTCGACAATTGCTATTCGAGACTGCATCGAATGGGTAAAACCGTTCGACATAATATATTGTCGAATTTTATTCTCATTCTGTAATGTCTCTGTCATAAACACAGATGTAATATATAAAAGTTTTAAAGTTTTCTTGATCTTTTATTTAGTTACAATTTATTTGCATTACGTTTTATTAGTATTTAGTTGTTTTGTTATTGGTATTATTATTTTTTTCGTTAGTTTACTGTTTATTTCAAAATTAATTCAAACATAGCATTATGAGTGGCAATAGAAAACTTGGAAGCTAATGCTCCCAGAGGAATTATAAACTATGTAGAGGCGTTTCACATGAGTGATTATAATTTTAAAAAGAATTTCAGATTAACAAAAGCTGTTACCCACGAGTTAATCGAAATGGTTACACCTTATATGAAAGAGCGAAGAGCACCATCCATTGAAAGAAGCATAAACATTATTTTTTTTAATTCAATTGATGAGGTTTTCACTTGATGAAGATCCACACTGTCTTTTGTCTTTTAATTTCATTATATTATTTCTATTCTTCGTAAACCAAACAATAATTTTTTCTTCTAATAAAATAAATGTGACACTTGACGTAAACAGAATCTTTTTTATGGTATTCCGTGTCAGAATAATACGGTGTTGCCACTTAATCTTTCGACATCAAATGTCGATTGAATTTCGAATGTCGATTTGTACTGAAGAATAAGTTTCGTACAAATCGATCGACATTAAAAATGAGAAATTATGAATTCGGCAAATTTCGGTCGAGATTCAAGAATCGAGCCCCAGGTATAGAAAATTGACGTAAATAGGGGATACTTTTAAATTTTGAGTCGATTATAAGACTTATTTAATATGTACACCGAGCCATAAAATAAATCTACCAACGTACCTGGTAAACCCTAATGATTAATATCAATAACTGGATTTACCAACTTGATCTGCGAAAGTAACCCTCTTCTAGCTGGGTTGAGGCGGAACCATCGGAGCGTTGTGGTGTAAACCACTGATCGGCCGACTTTTGGGTTGCTGTTCAGCCCTTCTTAGATCCATCGCATATCCATGCAATTCTTCTGTATATTCTTTGATGAGTGTAGCAATCTGGAAAGCCTGTGCAGTGGTAAGAATAACTTTGCTCTGTTTGCGGTCACTGCCAGTAATAATCATCAAACAATTTAGGGCGGGCGAATAACTTAATATACTGTTGTAATCGTAAGTACAAAGAGCGTTGCGTGAACGATGTTCCAGAAGATGAAGACCTTTTTGGTCAACAGCCAACCAAAGAACTCGAGGCCAATTTGAGGTAAACGATTGCTAAAACAAGAATTAAAATATAAGCATCTATATGTAAATTACGAATAAAATTACTTCATAAAACAATTGTTACAAAAATTAACCGTAAATTTGGAGTAATTTCTAATTTGTCTTACCATGACGTCGAAAATTGTTGCTTTATGAAGAGGCCAACTTTGTATAAGATTCAAAAACGCTTGTTTTGCTTCTGACGGTGTCATTCCTCTTAACGATTGGTGATGCATTTGGACACCTTCGCAGGGTAAAATAGGCACCATACGAGCAGGTAAACAATGAGCAGCTATCGGTCTATAATCGTGGATTACTTCTTCGAGATCTCCTAGTTCGAGTTGTGCTTGAAGTGCTGTCAACATCATCTGTAAACAAAAATTATGAAAAATATGTAATATATTGCTAATATATCAATAATGATAGAGATTTTTTCTACAACCACTATTCAACACAGAGTCTGCAATATGTAATTTGAAACATTCATTTTGAAGGATAATGTTAGATTCGCAAATTTTTAGTTTTTTATTGAATATTTTGTTTTTTTTAGGATTATTTTGGCGAGAAATTAATAAATTTGAAGTTAAACTAAAAAAGGAATAAATATTTACCACTTAAGAAAAATAATTATAAATATTTACAACGGAGCAACTATATTTGGCCATTAATGGCTTTTTAATTATAAATCTGGGCTTTCAGACGACTAGACGAAACGACATACATTTTTCTGGAATTAGTATTGTTTAATAACAAAAATAGATATTGTAATAAAAAGTTGTTATAAAAAAAATTGTAAGCATAAAATGTGGTTGTAGAAAAAATGAAGTGTGTAACACGTGCAGAAATTTTTTCTTTAAAAAAGAACGATGCATAAATATTAAATAAAAAGAGGTGCAATAAAACTCAAAGTCAAAATCACAATGTTTTATTGACCAAAACGTAGGACCGACTAAATTTGTTAACCATGCTACTAGAAAAACAGCCAATGCAATAAAATACAAAGTAAAAGTTTTTCTTCAGAAAATTATTTCATGTGAATTCATTGATTGGTGATGCGCTATAGGATTTTTACGATAAGTTGACCATGACGTCATTCCTAGTTAATTATATTGTCAACAAAGTAACTTAAAAATAACTGACAGTAGATGAGATTTACTTGTAAGAGCTAGGAAAATTAAACGTGTACAGATTGGTAACAATTCGCGCCGTTGCCACGAGCCAATTGCCACGCGTCATTGTATTGTACACGTTTGACATTCGATTGTGGATAATTGTTTTATTGATTTTGCGTTCAGTTCTCACATTCCGATTTTTTTCAACAATTAATCAGAGGCCCGATTCTATTTCACGAATTCGATTATGGAATCGTTCGATGTTTTTTCCGAAATCTGATAAATTAGTGATTCATTATAGAGAGTTCAAATACTTTTTTGGTTCGTTGAATTATAATATGTTGTAGAATTACTTATCATTTGAGTTATTCTTTTATTCATAAATTTTTTTATAAATATGAGATATGTTTTTTGCATTCATTCATAAATGAATTTTATTATCATTATTATTGGAAACCACAATATTCCCATTTGATAACTTAAATATTAGCACAGCACTACCAGTTAACCTAGATGAAGGAAAAACAACTCTGCGTGACAACACCGCAAAATTTTATGCTCTGACGTCATTGTCAACTTATCGTAAAAATCCTGTAAAACATTTTTTTAGACTGTTAACTGTAAGCTGTCATTGAAATAAAAAAGTAATTTTTTTAAATAAATAGTGGAAGTATATTATTCAACAGTTATTTTTTCTTTGTTCTCAAGGATGGACTTTCACAAAGTAAGAGTTGGAACTATAGATTTCATCACATTACATTTTGTAGAAAAAAATATTGAAACTTACTGCTTCTTTATCCGTGATGGGGAATCTGTCAGTTCTTAAATCATGCAAGACTTGGTGGTACAGTAGTTCTTTTTCAACAGGATCATTTAAATTGATAAAATTGTCCATAAAGAGGTGTTTCTTGAATAGGAAAAAGTGATGTTGTCTTGCTCTTTTCGCCGTACCCGTATTATTTACAGCATTAGCTGTTGTTGCTGCTCTATATCTCTCCCATTTAGCCATAACATCTGCCACTTTTTCCTCTGCGGCTAAACTCCGTTCCGAATTGCCCAACACTTCGTATATGGCATAACCTAAAAGAAACATTTTTATTAAAACTGGAAACTTATTGTCATATTTGAATGTACCTTTAGCCTCATTACTGAGTCCAATTTTATCTCTGACAACTTCGAGAACATCTTTTGCAGTGGCAGATGGATGAAACTCCACTGAATGATATTGACCATCCATGAAATGGAATCGAGCATATACCGGTCGCCTGTTGATGGTACAAAGAATTTCCTCTCTAGATGGCGGCCATTGTCGCCTTCTCGTTCCCTGAGTTTTTGATAAACACTTTTCCGCAAACCTTAAAAAGAAATATCATGTATGAAAAATGCTTTTTCTCCACAAATTTACATAAATATCATAAAATAGATATATAACGCACCTTGCATATTTCCCTTCTTCTGTGACAAAATCAGAACTACATCGTTTCAAATGAGCAATCAAATATCTACGTATGGCTTTATTGGGTGGTAATACTACGGAACATGCCAACGATAACAAAGCCCAATGTCTTAAATTTACTCTTGAATTGGGATCTGGATGATCAGTAGTTTGTTTAATAAGTTGCAAATACAGTTCACAGAGTAAAGCTTCTTTTCTCATACAACGTTCCATGATAGTTTGTAAGAGAGTTACATGCTCGTCTTCCACTCTTCTGATTACCTCACCTGTAAAATATTTTATTGATAGATTTTTTATCGTTATAACCATGATGATGTAGCGCTTGTCAGATGAAAATTCCAGATAAAAAATAGGGCAAAAGTTATAGATATTTGTATAACGAAGTGCTACCTACTTTTCCTCCAGAGAAAATAGTATAATATTACATAACAAGTGTGGAAAGTGCAATATTACGCACGAGTAAAGGAAACCTAACGAGAACAAGAAATAGACTTTCCAACGCGTTATGTACACGTTTCTTCCTACGACCCCAATATTTCTTATAAACAGGAGCTTTTTAACTTTATTTATAAAATTTGTTTTAATTGTTAAAGAACAATTAATAACTGCACAGTTAAACTAAACTTCCACTATTTATTTGAAAAATTCGCTTTAAAGCGAATTTTTCAAATAAATAGTGGAAGTTTAGTTTAACTGTGCAGTTATTAATTGTTCTTAGTAAGATGAACTTCCAAAAAGTAGAGGTTAACACAATCAATTTCATTAATTGTTAAAAATTAGGATCTAAAAGAGTTTAGATATATAATTAATTAAAATCAAATAACCATATTTCTTTCTTTCTTTATTAGTTAAATGACATTTTAATTTTTTTCGTGGGCTTCATAAAAATTTTAAGTAAAATGGTTGTTGGAACAGTTAATTAAATTAATTGGAACTTGGGAAACATTATGTGTTATCAATGAAAATGTTCAATTTTCATTTACCCCTATGTACAACTCCTAGCGCAAAACACCCAAAAACAGAATGCAGCAAATGCATACAAAAATTCAGAATAAATTTACCACATAAGCAACAAATAGATACATAGGGTTTTATTACCTAATTCTTCATCTGTAATTCTTAATTTTTTGTTGTTTCTGGTATATACCTATACCATAGTATACCCAAAATTCCACTTATTGAAATTTTATAGAAACTCCGACAATTTTGTTTATAAAAGTATTAATTCGACATTTATTTTACCAAAATATAATATTTCTTGATCAAATTCAACAAACCAAAGTTGCAAACCAAAATTTAATAGTTTTTAATTCATTAATCTTTTTAAATTATTACGTTCTGTGCGTTTTTAAAAAATATCACACGTGTGGGATATTTCTTCTTCTATTCTTATTTTTCCGAACGCGTATGATATTAATAATTTTTTATGTGTCAAAACTGTGTGTTAGGTGTCGTTTTCATAGGGTGTCGTAAAAAATATTTCTCGTTATTTTGTAAAAATCAGTCATCACAATAGCTAGTAAAAGTTTTAGCTCACACTAATTAGGTATAAGTGGTTGAAAATGGAACTCCCTTAAAAAGCGACAGAACCATAGAGTATAAAATACATAGAAACAATCAGTCATGCATAAATTCTCAGTTCCATTGTAACTAACATCCCCGATGGACAAGAGCAGGGTCGAAGAGTGGGGGATCGAACTTGAGTCGAAACTACGTCAGTTTGAAACCTGTGAAATGAGCGAATAATTGAATTATTCAAACACGTTTGAACGATTATCACTGCACTTATTAATGTCTAAACACTATTTGGAGGTTAAGTAACGAGAAAAAACACAACCACTTAATATTCAACAACAATCAACGACAATATGGCTATTTATCCTAGTTAAATAAGCCTCCGTGGATCATGGCAATTTCGGAATGCAAAACAAAGTAAAATATTATCCCAGGTAACCAGCTGACTAAACATCACGTCGTGGCGACGTCCTTATTTGGTGATATTTGGTCACAGACGTCATAGGTCAGTGTATAGACGTTGGTACGACGTCGATGTAACGACGTCTTATGAATGACGTCGGTATAACGTCTGTTTCGTGACTTTAATAAAAAGTTATCTTTCCAAAAAATGTTAGCCAAAGATTTGATTCGGCCTTCCAACACCGTGTGTTCACAGTATACCAGCGATAGAAATGCATATCGTAACACATACGTTCTCTTACGAATGCAGATTTCAACACACAATTTTTCCCCTACCCCGGTATATAATTGATTTAAACATGTTCCTACTACACTCTGATTGATTTGTATCTTACATAATTTATTTTATTAGATAGTATCCACATTCGTGATTAATCCTCTATACGTATATTTTACTTTGGAATTCGGAGTGACAGATTTGTTTAAATCTCCCGCTTCATTGTATACATTCCTCGTCATTGGAGTGTTTTCCGTTTCCGTTATTTTTGACAAGTGAAACAACAGCACACGTGAAACAACGACTTGATGGAAGTAGTTGTTATATGTTGTGAAGTTAACGTGAATTGTGCAAGTTGTGTTGTGGCTAGGAGAGTTATCCCAGGAAGTAGAAAGAAAAGTAAGTTTTCTAAGATTTATATTAAGAAATACAATATCAAACATTCTACTATGCTCATCCTCAATAAAAAAGACAGAAATGAAAAATTATAATCACCTTTAAAAGATGGCTACCTTTTTGTTTAGATGTACAAGTTGAGGCATGTGCTTTTATTCATCGATGAACTAAGCGTGTTGTTATCGGAAAATAATTAATGTGTATTTTTTTTTGTAATATCTACATTTTATTAAATATTTTTATATTTGATACTGTAATATATGTATGTTATGTGTTATGTATATTTATTTGATTTATAATGTATGATTGTTTTATTTTTATGAGTTGAGAATAAAAATTTTTTATTTACTAATTTATTAATATTAATAACTTCTCCTATACATTTTTAAAATCCTATAAATAATTTAGAACTGTGTATATAATGTCTTAATATGACGTCGAGGAGACGTCACCAAATGTCGTCATTACGTCTAAATTATGACGTCGTGGGGACGTCACCAAATGACGTCAAAATCATGTGACTTTTTCACGTCGTGAGTACGTCATAGGGACGTCAAAAAATGACGTCATTACGTCTAAATTATGACGTCGTATGGACGTCTTTTGGTTGCTTGGGATGTTTTGTCAAAAGGGTAAGAAGAAGCCTGAAACGCAAAACTATATAGAGTATAAAAATATTCTATCTGAAAGTCTATAACATCGGCATCCCACTGTTTTCCTCACACAACAACCGTATGTTTGTTTAATTTTATTTTCGCTTCAGTCCAAAGTGAAACAATCGTCTTTATATGTTTTTATACTTTAAGGGAAGAATTGATTGTGAGACCAGTAACCGAACCCCGTTTTCGTTCAGTACCATTTCTTTAATTAATATAAGGATTTAAATATTTGCAGAAAAATCTAAAATTTTGAGAATCCGTTTACAATTAGTTTTAGGTTACATTAGGTTATTTAGGTCGTATAAGAAAGTTAGAGTCTCTGCAATTAGTTTTAATGTTGATAATTAAATCAATATTTTTTTCTAAAACCAGCCCATTTAAAAAAATAAAATAATCTACCGAAACAATCACCAAACAATCATTTACAAGGCTATCATACACACCAACGACTGCACTAACCAGTTGGTCCAACGCGTCTTAGAGACATCAATTGTGGAATTATGAAAATATAAAATATTGCTATAGCTATGAAATGTAATTGTTAAATTAAAATTAAAATTTAGTAACTTTGCTCTCTACAATGAGGCCAAGAAAAGTATACTTTGGATAGAGGTAGGTGGAAAAATATTTTAAACATTAATTATGACAAAAATAGATATGATTTAATCCTGTGAACAATTGAAATATTTGGTAGTGGTACTTACCGTTTTGTCCTAAACCAGCATAAGTCAGAATAATCTGAAATACTTGAAGCATTATCTGTTCGTCTGGTTCGGGAATTCTACTAATACTCTGTTGCAAAGGTTGCCTACTAAACGCCCAAAATGCATAATGGAATCCTTTATAAGTTTCACCAGTATCTCCGCCATGTTCTTGTCGCAGTTTATCCAATTTGTGCTTGCTTAATCTTCTTAGAGTATTTCTTAAAAAGTTACCAGAGGTATCAATCGGTTTTCTAAGTATATCGTTATCCACCAAAGCTCGTCTGCAATTAACTAAGTTATGGTAGAGTCGTACACGATCTTCGTTGGTTATGGTTTTGACTTTCTTCGTGGGAGCTTCACTCTCCGTTAACCAACCAGCTAAAATTGGGCAATAACTTGCGATCAAAGAACCTATTTCGTTTTTCTGCGTCGTTTCAAAAACGTAACATTTGTGATTGTTATCATTTAGATGTCTCTGTAATGTTATTGTGATAAAACTATCGCTGGGATCGAGAAGAATACTTTCAACATCTTGATAATGAAATTCGTTGAGAACGAATTTATCGTCATTTTTTATAAGCATTATACCTTCGCTGTTTACGCCTAAAGTCAAGGCGTTTCCATACGACCAATAACCACGATAAGTTACTGGAAACATTGTAGTGCCATAAAGAGGGTATTGCATGACGCACGACAGATAGAGAGCTTTGGCAGTCAGTTCGGTACGATTTGCACCATATTGTCGATGAGCTTGAGCAATTATAGGCACCTAAAACCCAAAAACGTAATTATGACATTGGAAAAATTTTGAATATATTTACAGGTAATTGCATTTATTATTTACTACAAAAGTTTAACTTACCCACACATCATCCCCACGAGTCCTGCTTATTCTGTAAGGTAAATATGTGTCGATATCATTATAATATTCAGGTTTATTATTATCTTTGGGATTTCCTAAAGCTACTTGTGCTTGTAAACCAGCAAGCTGTAATGCAACTTTTTCTGTCACAGGAAAATCATCACACTAGAAAAATAATAAATTACAGAACAAAACGAACATATGCATATTTAATTAAAAATTCTTTACCTTTACAACACTATGTACAGCTTGAGCATACATTAAGTTAACTTCTACAGGATCTTGACTAAGTTCACGACTAGATTTGAAAAGTCTTCTCTTAAAAATAAATCTGTTCTCCCCTCCGCTAACGGTTTGACCGCTTCTCCTTCCTAATGTTGACAAACCACTAGGTGGAACCAACTTATTTTGGTTTCTAAAAAAATCAACGTCCAAGAAATTAAAACATCCTAATATTGAAATAATAAAATACTTACAATTCCCATTGGGCAATAACATCGTATAAATAATGATGAGCTCTGACGTGTTCTTCACCATCGGGTCGACTTTGGTAAATTGCCCACCCTTCCAGATTACGTAATCCCAATCGCTCTGCCAATTTTTTGGCTGCATCTCCTGCGGTGTCTGTTGGATGTACGTCTATCGCTTTGGTACGACCATCCAAAAAGAAAAATCTACAAACGATCGTACCCAATCTCTTCATTGCCTACAAAAGAATCACATAATCACCACATTTGAAATGAAAATTTAACAAATGTAAAATTAATTCACCTGACTTCTGAAGGTTTTAAGACCTTATAACATTAAATATTTTCAAAATTATAGCACTTCCGGTTATACCAGAAATTGACACCATCTTCACTATGGAATATTATGGAATACTACATTTTTTTTCTTTTTTTGGTTGGACGATTAAATTTAAGGGCCACATTGTATTAAGTAGGTACCAGGTACCTAAAATTTACAATTATAGAGAAATTTAAGTTTAAAAATATGCCAAAAAGACTCTTATGAAAATATTAATTATTCTAATTAATAGATTGATCAAATTTAAAAAAAAATAACATCGTTTTGCACCTAAGAGCCTAAAGTATAAGTTATAATGTTTAAAATTTTAACTTGGGAAAAGGACGATTTCTTCTCTTTTTTAAATTGCAACCCCATTTTTTTAAATGTTTATTGCACTCCTCACAGAAAAATAAGGTAAAGTTTGTAATTACTATCCTACATCATTTTTTGTGCGTTTGTAAGATACGGCGGAAATTAGTTTTCTACTCTATTCGATATACAAAAATTAATAATAAAATTTATTTTTAAATTTATTAAAAATTACCAATGTTATGTAATAAGCATAATTTATTTAATACTAAAATCAACAATAGTAAAGGAAGGAAATCCAAATCGTCTAATCAAAAAAGAAGAAAAAAATGTAGTATTCCATTTAAAGTGAAGTTGGTGTCAATTTCCGGTATAAACGGAAGGGCTGAAAATATTTCAGTTGAATTCAGAAGTATCGAATTACTTTAGAATGGGGAAGACACTAATTTTTGAAAACCACATAATCGTAAAAACTGTCATAATGCAATTTTATAGTTTAACTATCATAGTATGAATTAATTAATGACAAAGTATTAACTTCAAACATACACTTTTTTGCGCCATTTGTTAGGGTTGCTTTCATTGGTGCGATGCAATCTGACACCCATCGACTTTGAGCTGACCATTCGTAAATACTTGTTTCATCATGGTTAATATGTGCATATTGTGCAATGTTTTTGAATTTTGTTTTGTTTCTTTCTTCTGGTATTGTACGCTTATTAGCAAGTTGACGTTGTAGTTACATGCTAATATAGAATGTCTTTTCTTCGGCTCTTCTAAATATCGTGGCGGCATGAGTGACGTTACACCAGTTCCGGATAATGCGGAGCCAAGAATGCTGTTTTCGTCCTGGTCCTCCTTTTCCCTCGATTTTTCCCATTAGCATAGCTTTTAGTGAATTGTTCCTGCCTGTTCACATTACAGTTTGCAGACGACCAAGTGATCATTGCTAACGACAAGACTGGCCTGGAATACATTACCCGAAAATTGCAAGAAGAGTATAAAGAGTGGGGTTTAGAAATTAATACCAAAAAAGAAAATATTTACCAAATCGGAGGTTAATTGTCGAAATTCCAACTCGATACACAAGAAATCGCAGCCTGCACTAGCTAGACATATTTGGGTGTGGAGTTTAGGGCCTCATCTCATGTGTGAACGTAGTGTTCTGGAGCAACGAAATAGGAAGAGGACGAAAATATAACATCGATGAAACGAAGATAAAAAGGTTCTTATTGTATGTGGAAAATTACAGAGAACAATAGGAAAAAATTGGAGGCTACCGAAATGGATGTATTCAGAAGGTCATTAGGAATATAAATAAGAGACCGAATACGGAATGAAGATGTTCGAACAACAATCGGAATAGAAGGATCTCATGACGGACATTGAACGAAGACAAATTATTAGAGATTTTACCTTTTAGGTTTCTACTCCGTATAACAGTGTAGGAGCAGTGTCTGTACGTATTTTTATCTCTTCATCGTTGTCCCATTTGTATTTTAGCGTTGTATTCAAGTAGTTGAACTTATTCACTCTCTCGAACTGTTTATTGTGGATATAGAGTTCTGTGTTGTCGTGTAGTTGTCTGCTCAATATCATCACTTGGTTTGGTTTATATAGGTATATATAGGTCTTCAAGATTATCTGCTAAGATCGACGTGTCGATGGGAATACCATTTACTTTTATTGGATTATTCTGCAATGCTAATTGAAATATCTTTTCCGTATATTTATTAAATAGAAGCGGCGACAATACGCATTCCTGTTGAACTCCCTTAGCCATGGTTATGTTATCCATGTGATGTGAATCATGAGTTCGTAGTTTTGCTGTTTGGCTATTGTGTATTATTTGAGTATATTTTTCATAGGCATAAAAAGATCGTTTTTTTACGATGTCGAAGGCTTTTTGGTAATCGATGAAACTTAAAAACGTTTTTTCGTTGGTCACAGCATTTCTGTTCAAGCAATTGCCCCACAAGATTCTATAATTGGAAAATTTTAAATTATTATGCTGATTTTAAAACGCCGAATGATATTCTCGATTGGATTTTGCCGCATGCTATTTTTTGTACACTGAACCAGCATCATTATTTATTAATTAGCAGGGGTTTGGAAATATTCCATAACTCAGTGGCTTCCCCATTCTAGAATTTGCAAAAGTCATTGAGAATCTTATTTCGAATCGTTTTCTGGAACTAAAATCAGATCTTTACTTGGAATTATTTTGCAAGAACCACAGTATGGTTTTAAAGTTGCTTTCAATACATTCCAAGAACTAAATTTATAGCAGAACGAGGGTGAAATGTATACACTTTCATAATACATGATACATACTAACTGTTTATTAAAAGAAAGGTGGTTAAAATTTTTGGTTTATAAATTTATAAGTACATACCGCTACTTCTACCGAAGATGGAGGATGCTCTCTAACAGAAACTTTATTATTGTTGCAATTATCCAAGCACCATTGAACATATTGACTGATTCTTCCAGGCTGAGAAAGATTTTTTTTCAAAAAAGAAACAAAATATCTATAGAGTAGTTTTGATGGCTGAAACGAAACCACACAAAGACATAACAATAACCATACACGTTCCGTTCCTTCTGTACTTGGATTATTGGTAGCTTGTCGAATACATTGTACCAATACTTCATCCCTTAATTCTTCTCGTTCTAGAGCGTATCCGATAATGGATTGAATTACTTGAAGTTCTCGCTCACCGTTCAGTTCTCCTCGTATGAATTTATTTAGATCCTTAAATGAAAAGAAATTATTTGAAATCAAAGTTATTTTTTACAAATTCGAATACTTGTTTATAGGTACACTATAAATAAGTTTGTAATTCAGGAGTTGGCTGAATTAAAATTAATTACTTACTCTAAATATACTACAGGCAATATTAATATTATCTGGATCATAGAGATGGATATGTGAATTTGGTATCGAATTTCCTTTATAGTAAACGATCATATCTTCCTTCGGTATCATCTCCGAGCTTTGTCTCTTTCTTGTCAGCGTGGCCATTATAGTTCCTTCAGGACTTCTTTCGTGAGCATTGAAATAGCTATTGGCAAATTCCACCATATCCAAATGAATATCGTCTACGATTAACTTTTCATTTTCGTTATTTTCATGAAGTTCTTGTAATTTCTTCTCTACCCTGAATTTGCGTCTTTGTTCTCTTTCGACATTGTTTTGAATTTCCTGTTGCTGCTGTTGCTGAATTTGTTGTTGATGGTCATGGGAATATCTCCATGTAGGATGCTGTAATAATTATTTAGTTATTATACATAAATATGGCTACAAGTGGAAAAATCAAATCAAAGAAACCAAATCTGCTCAATTAACTTTAACATGGAGGTCAGTGTTTTAGGTAAGCGTTTAGGAATATAAATAGGCAAAGGTAAAACTTAAAGAAACGTATATAAAAAAACCAAAACAAATAGACTTGAAAACAAATTATATATATATATTGATTTGAAAAAAATAATCGTTAGATCTAGTAAACAAACAGGTATTTTCAAAATCTATTTGGACGTATGCTATTGAATTTTGTGGATGAGAATTGTGAAAATACCTTTTATAAAGGAAATCATTTAAGAACAATGTACAAAACAAATAACTAAGAAGACTGACTTTGTACACACTTAATAAAACGAAGGAAAATTTGTACTTTAATTAACCGCCATCATCAGTTACTTCCTAAAATATGTTCATAAATCTATGAACTAAAAACAAAGGTTTTCGGTTTTACCAATAATTAAATTAAATATCGCTATCTCCGAAATTTAGCTTTTAATCCCTATCCGCAGAACCATGATGATAGTTTCAACTTTAAATCTCTTCCTTATTTCGGACAAATATCTTCCAATGTAGCTTCTATTCTGGAGAGTAATATTCCCAAACCCAAGATTTCCTTAAAATGCCAAATAACCATTAAATCCATTTTATCCAAAACCAAAGATCACATTAATAAACGGTAGTAAATCTATAAACTCTGTTGCAATGACTGTCCGACTGAAGATTTGGAAATTTCGTGGGAACTTAAGGTTAATCCTACCAACAAAGTTAATACGCAAGTCAATTTAAATACTAAGTTCACACCTTTGTTTCAATTTTTCTGGGACTATTAATTTTTTTATTTTAAATTTACAATCTGCTTCAATAATGCTATAAGTACTAATGATTTGAATGAAATAAAAAAATGAGGGAGAAGCTCATCCTTTTATAAATTTTACAAGTAATTTAAATAGTTAATTTATTAGATTTGTTGGCTATAATCTTCTTGGGAATATAGGAGGAGCGTTTAGTAATCTTGCCTTGTTGTTAGGATGGTCTGCCATAGTTACCATGGCAACTAGAAAAATTTCCGAAATTTTTTTCCAGGCGCCACGATGTTTAAGTGGAACATTTTTGACTGTTGAAAACTCAACGTACAGACTATGGAAGGTAGAAGGAAGAAGAACCAACTCAATTCAGTTATCGTTTTCAAACTATCTTCAAACCATCAGAAGCCTACGCACAAGGAAATCCGAACTCAACATTTTGTAGTGCGCAGGCTTCTGACGGTTTGAAAACTGTTACTGGTGAAACCCGAACAAAGCTAATGTAAGTAATCTTGTATTTTTTTATAATTTATTTATTTTCTGAGGCAATATTAATGTTGCTCCAGTGAATTACAAGTAAATATTTTACAAATTATTCTATTGCCAAAAAAATCGGTTGATAATAATAATTCATTTAAGATTACTATTTTGTATGAAATATTTTTCACTTACCGCGCCACTGTTTGACCTTGATAAGGGAGGAGTAGG
The DNA here is from genome assembly GCA_035357415.1 of Ophraella communa. Classification (NCBI taxonomy): domain Eukaryota; kingdom Metazoa; phylum Arthropoda; class Insecta; order Coleoptera; family Chrysomelidae; genus Ophraella; species Ophraella communa. The sequence continues at coordinate 28,240,672 of CM068992.1, read as the reverse complement.
TTTGGGTGATTCTGATGCCAGTCGACTAGGTGGTGCTGGAAGAGGCGGAGGAGATACACAAACTGGCACAGTTTCTTCTCTTGGAAGTACTGCTTCATAAATTGGTTCATCTGAAGTTCCTTTGGTTTCTTTCTCTACTAATACCGTAGGAGATTCTGGATCCACCTGAAAATCTACAGGAGGAGGAGGTGGAGGTGGTTCGGTAGGTTCTGGAAGGGTTGGGAGCCCCATTTTTGGTGGTGTAGGCTGCTGTTGCTCTTGAGCCAACCCTTCCAATTCTTGCTGTATCACAGTTTCCAATTCAACATCGAGATCCTCTACCAGTTCATCCATTTTTTCTCCAATTTCTTCGATAATCTGGTTGCGATTGTTGGGTTGAACGTCAGATAGAAAAGCGAAGAGATTATCTAAATCCACTGATTCAGTAGGTACATCTGTTCTGTTATGTTTCAGTTGTTCAGCCATCTGTGATAGGGCTGCAATTTCTTGTTCGGCAGCTCTAAAATATATTGTATTATATAACCATTATGGAATAAAAATATTTAATCAAATGTAAACTTACCTTTCGCTCTTTTCTAAGTCTTCAGTTTCATGATTAAACGAAGGAGGCGGTGGCATATTCATTTGATTCTCCTCCATAAGTCTCCTAGCCTCCTCTTCTTCTTTCCTTTTTCGTTCCTCCTCCCGTTGTCTTTTTTCTTCTTCCAACTTTTCTCTTTTTCTCATTTCTTCATCGACACGTCTCATTTCTCTTAAAGCGGTTGCTACTTCTCTAGCAAACGCACCTCTTAAATGACTCTGTATAACGATTGCAGCTCTCCGTTTTCTCAAAAATTCTATTCTCAATTTCCAACCTTTGTATGCGTGCTGTATTTTTAAAACAGCAGTTCTGATTTTTAAATATTCTTTTCTTTTAATATATTTCCTGTACGTTTTTTGGATTAATACAGCGCGAGATTTTAACAATTTGTTTCTGGCTTCTTCTAATGGTTCGTGAACGTGAGATCTCATAAAAACTTTACTTTTACCTATTTGCCATTCGGTCTTTGGCACATTATGACTTTCTATTAGGTTTAAACAGGCTTTGGTCATATCCGGAGGTAAACGATTTTTGGAAAGACAGTGATAGCGGATTACAAAATCTTCGAAGCTCATGTGAATCGGGAAGCCCTCCTTTCTTATTCGTATTATGTCTAACATTCCTAAATATTTGAGCTGATCTAATACTAACTGATCGTCATAGTCATCTGGAAGTTTGTGTTTATTGGGTTTGATACATCGGACGTACCATGGTGTAGTGGACTGTCAAAAACAAACACGATATAAATATTTTAAAACAAACCTAATCTTACCGATACTATAATAATAAAAACAGGAAAGAACCCAACAGTCCAACAATCTAGAACATTATACAGAAGAGAAAGACAAAGCAACAAGGAAGGAAAAATGAATCAAGGAGGAAGGAAGTAAGGAAGTAAGGAAGGAAGGAAGGAAGGAAGGAAGGAAGGAAGAAAGGAATTAAGGAAAAAAAGCAAGGAGGAAATAATGTAGGAAGATAGAAGAGGGATTTAAAAAGAAAGGAAAGAAAGGGAAAGAAGGTATAATGGAGAAAAGGAAGGAGGAGGAATGATGGAGGAAGGCCAGAGGAAGAATATTTGAAGGAAAAAAGAGGAACGAAAAGTGAAGGAAGGTGAAAACGATCAATGCGAATACTGCCAAAAAACTGACACAGAACACGTTAGCTTAAGATGTATAAGAGAACGCCAAAAGTGAAACATAAAAAATATATAGGGGTCGTTTATAGAGGAAAACGATAATGGCAGAGAGCACTGAGAGAGAAGGCAGAACAAGAGACAAGTCTGTGCTTGGGAAGAACGTTGAAGGTTCAAGAATAAAATAGAAATGAGGAGTTGTTTCTGACAATACAGGTATATCTAACAGGATGGTTTCAAGGGCCAAACGTCTGAATTGTAGAAAGGAGACGGGGTAGTTTTCTTTCTTTAAAGAATAATAAAAAAAGATGTGGAAGAGAAAATCCAGAAAAAGGCGAATTGAACAAAATTAGAGCTTAGAAATATAATTCTTACAATTATTAGTAGGTTTTACTACTAAACAGTAATAAAAAGGAAACAAAAATTAATAATAAGGTCTAAGTAGGTAAATTGATGCTTAGAATTAATTCAAAGTTTATAGATAATCTCTAGTGTTACACAAGTTACACTTCTAACATTAAAATTACAATATTGACCGAAAAAAAGTTAAGAATTGGTTGTTTCAAAGGATCCAATCAGATAGAAACTTGCTGTCAACAAAATAATAAACACATTTATAAGACTTTACCACCTTGAAATATACATTTTAAAGTGATATAAAAATCTACAAATGATATGTCGGTTAAATAGAATCAAAAATAAAACTTGAATGAATGAGACATATGCCGAGAAGGGAAAGGATTAGATAAATGGGCTTAAACAAAAAAACATCCGGTATAAAATTACCACAAAGAGAGCTTTGCTTTACAATGCTAATAATATCGAAAAACAGAATAATACACTTACATTTGTAAACAACCATTGTTTAATAAAGGTATTTTTGTCAAAAAAATTAATTTCAGACGAAAACCTAAACCAACCCGTTAGATGAATTACACAATGAAGTATTATTGAACATTCTTACCTGCAACACATCAACAAGTGCCTGAAGTTGATGCCTAAAACTATCAGAAACAGTCGGTTTGCCCTTGCTGGTTCCTCTCGATACCGTCGATGTAACTCCATTTAGTATGGAGGTTCTTTGCGCCAAAGTATTGGAAAGATCCTGAAAGGTATACAACTCTTGAACGAATTCATTACTACTTCTAGAAAGTATATCAAAAAATACATCTTGTTGAACATCACGATTCTTGTCTACGAATCCTTTAACATTATAAGTAACACAGCCTGCATAGTGTTTGATTCCAAATTCGGTTTCCCACTTTCTTCGATCTTCACCTGAAAATCATATTTTAGATAAATAACTCTACTCCAAAAATGTACGGATTTTCATCAAAGTTTCAGATAAAAAATGACATGTTCAAACTGAAGATTTTTATTATTTATTATTATTATTGTATACGAAAGCCGTAAAAATTAAAGTAAGCCCGAAAATGGCTTTTTCATCAGAGGTATGTACAAATTTGCTACGTGCATTTTCATAAAAAATAGTTATTTTTAATAAACGATATTAGATTAGTTTTGAAATGAATTAGTTTTTTAAATTTATTTGGTAAATGCAATTAACTATTTACCTACAGTAAACACCTACCTATTATTCTTTTTAATTAATGAGATGGTGGTAGATATTATTGAAAAACTAGAAATATTTTGCTTGATAAACGTATGTTGACCATATTTTATTAAAAAAAGAAGTCAGTAATAAATAGTTATACTTTGGGGCAGTTTTACCTTTTACATATCTTTCATGATTTTCAAATTCTGAATGAAGATTAGAAATGTAGGAAGCATCACAACCTCTTGGTAAATGGCATTGTTCGGACAACAATCTTAAAACACAACGGGGCGGTTTCTCTAGTAATTCTAAACACAAGGTATTATCTGTAAAAGCTATGTGATTGAATTGGATCTCTTCTTGAATATACTAAAAAATAAAAATAATAAAAGTAATTTAATTTGTACAATAGTGATGATGATGATGCACAATAAAAATTTGCTTGTATAATAATTTACACAAAATCGATGATTTCCAGGTATATTCAAATCATGTATCTCAAATCTATCTAATTAAATATAATTGATTCAACTAAGAACAATAAATAACTGAACAGTTAAACTAAACTTCCACTATTTATTCGAAGAATTCGCTTTAAAATTCAATTACAGCTGTTTCGTTATAACTAGCATCGTCAGATTGACATATTGAAATTACAATATTGAAATTACAATATGTCAATCTGACGATGCTAGTTATAGCGAAACAGCTGTAATTGAATTCTTCGAATAAATAGTGGAAGTTTAGTTTAACTGTTCAGTTATTTATTGTTCTTAGTAAGATGAACTTCCAAAAAGTAGAGGTTAAAACAATCAATTTCATAATTGATTCAATTATTTAGCCTGCAAACAATCATTAACAAAAGGAGAAATACAGGGTGTCCACGGATGGGGTATCCTATAGGTGAAAAATGTTTAAATATTAGTTTTACTGGAAAAACCAACCTCCACTGCTCTTTTTCGTAGGCTCAACTTGGGATTTTCCCTTAACGAATGCATAGCTAGTGCAGTATAGTTGCATCATCCTCCTCAACGAACGCTTTTTTCAATTTCTATTTGTCTTGAACAGATCCTGTCGCATCAAACTTCTTTATTAATTTTTTTAATCCACACCGCGTAATGGATACATCTGGATATTTTTTGTGGAATTTTTTAATATTGTAGCAGATGCATAAAACATAACATAACTGTCAAGTGTCACTAGTGGACAATATACGCATGCGCTAATACAGAATTTATAATGTAACGAAGTCTTGCATGAACGACAACATTTTTTTAGTGAAAGTGTAATTATAATGTAATGTTAATGTAATTATGTTCGTTGCATGAACCGGCCTTACTCTTTGTCGAATAGTTAACATTATTGTCAAATACTTATTAAAGAATAATAATAAAAGTTGACAGTTACTTGGGACACGTAAACGTCACTCACTAGATTAATACATTATTTTCGAACTTGGTGCAAAAATTCATAAGGTTTTCATAAATAAAACTGGCTATAAAATCAGACGGATTTTGATAAACTTGAATTTTGTTTTATTTTATGGGGTTTCAGAACAAGCCAAACTTATTATCAAGAATGACATTTTTCACTAAAACTAATATTTAAACATTATTCACCTATAGGATACCTCATCCGTGGACACGCTGTATAATATACCATAAAAATAAAAAAAGAAACGGAAGGAAAATATAAAATACAAATACAAAAGAATTGTATACTTATGAAAGACAAAAGATAGACAACGAACATTACATTTGTTTTCGACAAGAAGTTGGTTACGCCAACCTCATTATTTGATGTTGTTACAGGTAAGTTTTCTACTGTGCAGGGTAAAAGGGCTAAGCATGTGATGCATAGTAATCTGCTCCTCTCCCTTTCACATTCAGTCGACTTTTAGGAAAATCTTATTCTCACTGGCCACTGTTGATAGGAGTCTGTTTACAGATATTCCTGTTGGAATTGTCTCTATCTGTTACCAGTTGGGAGATATTTCGAAAGAGGCTTTTCAACAGATGATCATTTCGTGTCTGTCATAGTATATTGGGTCGCTTTTGCAGATTGTTACTTTTTGTCTGATGTCAGTGCGGACACACAAAGTATCAAATGTCGAGGTGTTTGCAGAATTAATCAAAACCCAGACTAACCAATACCATGAGATATCGCAAGTTGCAATACATTGATCACAAAGTTGCAACACAGTTGATCACATCATGAGAAACCACAATAGGTACAAACTATTACAACTAATCCTGTAAGGCAAAATAGAAGGCAAGAGATCTCCAGAGGAAGAAGAATTTCGTAGCTTGTAAAACTAAGAACTTAATTTAATAAAATTTCTGCCCAACTCGTCCGAATAACTGCTGGCAAAGTAAAATGATCGTCCACGTTCGAACCTGACAGGCATACTATGCAGAAACCGCATTAAGCGCCCCAACGACCTGCTTTCTTCGGTGCTATAGCTTAGGTATTCAATTTCAACCCTGGGTTTTACCTATTACCTTTCGAAGTATCTTATTTCTGTCAGAAACTTTAAGCTTGGTAATAAAGAATTGCTCCTAATAGATAAACACCCTACCTAGGGTCATTTGCAGATACTTTAGTGTAGGTTGTTTATGTAGAAGTGCTCTTTCTCACTTAATTTGCAAAGTTGGTTTTCCTTTGGAGTTTAAATTTTCAAATTAATTTTTATTGGTTTCAGAGAGAATTTTTTAAAGTTTATTATAATTGTAATCGGTTTTTTAATTCAAAAAATTTAGTTGTATGAATATTTGGTTGTCTATACCTAAAATTTTATTTATAATTTGAATTATTATTATCAATCAACGGAAAACGTTATAACAATAATATTGTTATCTAGACATTTAAAATATAATATATCCGTTTAAATACTTACTATTTCTTGTTCCAAAGCAAAAACATAATGGTTAAAAAATTTGTGAAGTTTCTCATTGGTGTAATTAATGCATAGCTGTTCAAACGAATTCACGGCAAAGTTTTCAAAACCAAAAATATCTAATACGCCTATAAATCTTGTTGAATCCTGACCTGGATTCGTACAATTGTTGATGTGATTTATTAACCACGCGAACGAACGAGAGTATAAAGCTTTCGCCATGGCATGGCGGTTTTCTCTAGCCTGAAAACAAATAAAAAACAAAATAAAGCGTTTCAATCAAGGGATACTAATGAAGTCTCTTCAATTTTTTAACTTAATCACCGCCTGGGAGAAGTTTTAATGAAAGAAATGTGGAAAAATATCAATTGCTCTAAATTATGTCTACAAAATAAGTATATTAATTTACAACTAAACATATTTATACAGTATAAAATTAACAAGAATTAAATTGAATTACAACACTGCAACAAAGAACAGTTTCTCACCTCTTGTAGTTTTAACGGTATTTCAGTAATATTGCCTCTAACGTTAATTTGTCTCAATAAAACAACCTGTTTAATATTAACTGCTTCTAATCCTAATAACTTTGATAAAATATCTACAATTTGTTCGTCTTCTTTGGTCAGTTGACATCTCTCTCCGTCAATATCTTCAAAAGTTAAATTACCTAACCACAAAATGGCTGACAACGCCTGAAAAATTCCGTTGCACTTGTTCGGAGGTACTTGCAAAACGTTAAAAGCTAACATTAAACTATCCAGTCTTCTCGAATCTCCCTCAATTTTAATGCAGTCGGACTGGTTAAGGTAATTGTAAAATTTGGCGTCTCTAAGGTAGAGTTGTTTGGCTAATTCTTGATTGAACTGCAAATAAAAAAAATATCGTCAACAACAGAAAATTTCATTTGGTAGGGAAAATGTGTCTATGATGGATCCCAATGATGGACCACTACATGTATTTTCAAATATACCGCGCATAATACACTACCAACACATGGGCGCATTCAGCCACTCTAGCATAAAGTTAGCGCTGGCAGCGGCGGTCTGTGAAAGCGCTTGAAGGTGGCTGAACGTCTACATATGCTTGATGCGCTGTGATCTGTGACAAACAGATAAAATAATACATCATTTAACCTTTAAATTAATTTCCATGTATTATATTTCCCTCAACATTAAATTTATATTTATACACTAATAAAACCCAAATACAGAAATTTTAAATTAGCTTAGGGCCGGTTTTTCAATCGCTTGTTAAAAGCTTCTGTTACTTGACCAAAAGTTAACCGTGACCAACAGCTAAAGTTTCTGTTAAAGGTTATGGCGTTTTTCAATGCACTATCTAACTTTTAGCTACGAAACTGCCAGCTATCATTAAATTTGCTGGGTTGGTAAAATTGATTTTTTGGTTTGGTTTGTTAATTTCTTAGAACGGTAAATAAAGATATTGTTTTGTGTTCAATATAGTTGAGTTAACCTAAGTTTTTATGGTTTTAAATAGAAAAAGAAGATCTTTGTTTTTATTAGTTTTATTTATTTTGTTGAGTATTATTTTAAAAAATTTATATTTTCAAATGGAAACACCAAAGAAAAACAGGAGATATAATTTTTCACTATCTGATAAATCCTTGTTATTAAAATTAACAAATCATTTTAAAACAACTATTGAATGCAAAACGACGGATGCCGTTACTTGGAGAGAAAAATAGGATATTCTAAATCATTGGATAATCTAAATCATCAAACTCTTCAAAAGGGTTCGACCTTTCTTTAACAATATATGGTCTCCTTTCATATTCAAGGTATTCCAATATTTCTTCATCATCATCACTCATACAAAAATCAAATATCTCCATTTTTTCGTTAAACAACTTGCTAACTACTAGTTACAAATCCAAACAGAGACTTTGAAGTGTTTGCTAATATAACAGAAACGTTAGCTTGTAGTCAACCTTAACAGTTAGTTGAAGAAACACTTTGACTCCTTGTTAAGGGTTAACTGATAGCTAAATTTGCTTAGCTGGAGATTGAAAAACCGGCCCTTAGAGTTTACAATTGTTGGTTGTTTTTGTTGACATATTGATCCGCTGACCAACTTAGCGAAAAATAAATTCGCTGGAAAAAAGGGCGACCGCCAGAGCTAGTCACTCAGCGGTCAAATTCGTCCTCCGCTTACTCAGCGCTTGCCTAAAAATGTAAAAAAGTAGCTAGGCATAATGTTAGATATTTTTTGTTTTACGTTCAACTAGAATCTGCTTTTGTTACTACAGTTTGAAGGAACTATTGTATGTTAATTATCGAGCAAAAATGAAGGTTGTGGGAAAGAACAAAAAAAATGTATTAAATTTTTGTAATGTGGCCTATGATGGACCAGGGGGCAATGAAATATTTTACCCGGGAAAGGCAGTAAGCCAATTCGAAATTGCAGGCCTTCCAAAAAAAATTATTTGAAGAGTGCTGTGCCAGAAAATGAGATAAATTCCTTTTAAAAAGACTGGCATCCAACCTTTTAATCCTCATATATTTGGGGACTGGTAGTTTGCACCAGCTTTAGCTACTTATCTTGTCTAGGGGCCCATGCCACGACAAGAAAGGAGAAGGTATATAATTTTTCTAAAAACAAATGCTATGAGAACAGCTGTCTTTTAATTATTTGTATCGATATAGTATCAAATCTCAAAAACTGATTTAAACAATCATATACTCTCCTCGAATTTAGAGATAAGTGCTGAAGATTCCAAGGTGCATGTAAATCCTTAAGCACACGTTCAAAATGGTATGGAGTAAAATTGCAAAATATCACGAAATTTCGATGGATTTGGGTGTCTTTTTTTGGGGTAGATAAATCTTCTGATCAATAAACTAGATAATTAAAGTAAATTAAAATTATAGACGTAGGCAAAAGGCAATTTTTTTTTCTTAAAAAAGGATTAACAATAAGTGGTTTTGATTTACAATTTGGATTCATTGTTTAAGTATAATGTCTTAAAAGATGATTAAAACTTAAGGAACAAACAAATTATACAATATCTATTAAAAACAGGTACACCATAGGTTTTCTGTACAAGAAAGTGCTGAGCGATGTGCTCAAATGACTAGAATTGGACAGTCCCGATTTTAAAATTATTGCAGGAAAGAAAAATATAAGGCCAAGTAAATCCGTCCATGAAAAGTTCAGGACCAACAAAAATCTTTGAATGTGACATTCAAAGAAAAGTACTCGTTTTATTTTAAAAAGGAGAAAAATATTGCTTGGAGAAAGCTAGAAATAGAAATTATTAACTGGCTTTCAAATAAAGGTAATGAGTTTGAGACTAATTAAATAAAGAAGGAACTTCTAGCCATAGTAAATGAAGATATTGAAGATATAGCGAAAAGTACAAAGTAACTGTGCCATGCGACTATCTATCATTGCAAACTAAATCCAATATAACTTATATGAGCACAAGTGAAAGGAAAAAGTCATTTAGGTGTGATAAAGTCATTTAGGAAATGACACCAGCCTCCTCTCCTTCCATTTCTGTCGATTCGTCTTCTTACTCGTCGATTAGTATCAGTGTTATTTTTCATGTTTACATTAATTTTTCAATACATTCCTTTTTTCTGTTTCAACAATTTAGTTGTTTCTTTCCTTATTTCTTTATACTTTTCTTGATCTGGCACATTATTTATCCTTATCCATACTAATCTAGCTTTATTCTTTTTGTGTATTATATGTTTGCATTCCTGTTGCGCTAATTATACCTTCTTTTAATTGTTTTAATAATGCGTTTAACTCATTTAAATGTTTTAAAAGATCGTTGAGAAAAGCCACAGCTCCCATATTGCGCTCGTTGATATAAGGTCCAGGCTCCCAGTAAATAAACGTTTGTAACATATGTCTATCGTCATGTCACCTTGCACTATTACCGACCGTAAACGATACCGCTATTATTACCGTTAAAACCGACCCCGATTCACTGTTAATGCTACTGTACACGAGACACCCCTTATAGACGCTAACTTTTTATCTGTTTGAATGAGGCCAATCAAAGAACGCGTCCCTCGCTTGTAATTGAATAACGAACGCATTTCTTCTGACAAATGACACAAACACGTTTTGAGCAAGACTATTTAAAGACCCTTAAGGCAACCATATCGACCAACAGGCCGACTGAAGAAAAACGTTAAAGTACCTAATCTTGTGAATTTCCTTTTTGGTTGTTGAAAGATACAACCCGCTAAGTTGGAGTCAAGTTATCGCTAATTTAGAGCCCAGGTACCGCTTTTGGAAGGTCCCTATGTGAAGACAGTCCTTCAAACCACTTCTGAGCTGTTAAGAAAACCATTACATCCCAAGCAGCCAGAAGCCAGAACCATTAAAGAAACTTTCATTTCCCCACGAAGAAGCTGAAGCCGCCCTCCTAGACAGCACAGAAACCTAAAGTTAAGTCCACTTTTTACAACTTCACTTCATTATCAGCAAGTACTTACAGTCTCAATAAATAATCAACTTAAAAAAAAACAGTTTCATTTATATACCTTAGGCTATAAGTCTTAAGGGTTAGCGTGGTCGGTCTTTATTTCAAGTAGCTTATTTGTTGTTTAATTAAAGTAATTACAAGGTGTTTCTATCTTTCTCACTTTAGTTTTTGTTAGTTTGTTAGCTTAATCGATAGCATTCAAAAGATAGTGGCGCCCTTATTACTTATACATCCCAATCCTTCCTATAGTGAGCATTAACTTGGAGTCGAACCACCCCCTGGAGAGGGTCTCCTAGCCGGGATCTCTTTTGGAGAGTTTTTTAGTTACAAATTGGCTCCCTGCCTTTTTGGGACTAAAAAGGGTTACAAATTGGCGCCTTTCAGGAACTAATATTGTTACACGTTTTGCAAAAAGGAGGTTACTTATTATTTTATTAGCCAGAAACGTTCAATAACTTGACCTTTGTTTAGCCAACAAAGAATTTTGTTTAGAAGAATATGCTGACTCACATTCAGAAAGAAACTCCTTAAACAAAATGGCTTCGCATGTTATGTGATTAAAAATAAATATTAATAAAGTGGCTATTGTTATACATTATTTAAAATGTTGATCCTCACCTTGGCTTCTTCTATAAGTTGATAGAATACGTGATAGTTTCGTTCTCCTGGACCTTGGAACGTTATCCGAGATTGTTCCAATAAATAATCTTGAACTATACATCCCGCTATCATCCATCTTGTATCAAAACACACTTGCATAAACTTACCAAATCTACTTGAATTATCATTTCGAACAGTTTTGGCGTTACCTAAAAATAAACATTCATTATACATTTATCAATTCACTTAAGAGCCAATACGCCTAAAAGTGGCGCGAACTGATGACAAGGAAACTTAAGTTCTAAGAGAGATAGTGCGATACCCCACTACCGTTTAAAATTAGCCCGAGGATGGACTAAGAGTGTGTTCGGGGAGCACGCTTTCGAGCTATGTAGCGCCAAGAGCCATATAACGCAAACGAGGAATAGTACTAGATAGCGCCAAATGGCGCAAATAGCGTGCTCCCCGAACACACCCTAAGTACAATCGGAGATCCAAATCGGAATTAATTATACATATTCGCAATACGTGTATTTTGAAATTACTTTCTTAAGAAAATGTAAAAATCATTGTGCATACATTTCAGTTCAAATTAATATTTCATACCTATTGTATAGAAAATTAAAATAAGTAAAATTTTAACCTCTAAATGTTATCGATAAACTATTGAATTACTTATACAAAATTAAAAACTACGGATTTCACAATTTATACAGGAGAAAATTAAAGTTTTCAATAAAATATTTTTTGAAGAAATGACAAAGTAATCGTAATACTTTTTTTTAGAAACATTTTTACGTTTTATTTATTTTTTTCTTCTTTTCACAGAAAAACATATTATTAAAAAAAGTATCTGTGTGTGTTTACCTAAGCTGATATGTGTGGTAAAAATTTTCGGTTTAGGAAGAACGGCTGACCAGATTTTTACGAAATTTTCATAAAAAATCGACTATGTAAAAATATGGATCTGATTAGTTTTTGGGGAAATCAGAACGTAGGAATGAAGTTTTTAAGGTGATTTGAAAATTAAAAACTTTATTACGAAAAGAAATATCCAATTAAGAGGTCCGAAATAAAAAAAACAAAACAATCTAACCTAGTAACATGCAATTAAGTCTTAAAAATTTATTATAGGTAAACTAAACTGACTTCTTTTTTCGCACTCAACTACGGAGGCCCCTTAACAAATAAAATTTTTAAAACTACAACAAAACGAAATGGTTAGTAAGTTTACAACATAAAATTTATTTCACTGTTTAATTACCTACTTGTTTTTCCTAAAATTATATAAACCCATTAGTGTACGTTAAAAGAGGGTTTCAATAATAGAAAAAAAAATAATCTATTTAGATCTAATGCAAATAATATACTTATCTAAAAGTTTTAATTATCATCAGTTACCAGTACAACTAGTATTAAAAGGAAATAATATTGTAATTTTATCATTTGGATCCCCTTAGGGACGATTGTTGAACAATAATCTAGACAAGAGACGACTTTTGGTTAGGTGCTAAAATTAAAAGGAAGATTTTTAAATAAATAATTAAGAATAATTTATTAATCTCTGGTTTATTCATTTATTAAATAATAAACAGACGATTGGTGAGTTTCGTGACTTTTGAAATAACCACCCAAAATTGGTCACTGGCTCTGCCTATATATATATCAGCACGGAATACACCAGCTACATGTATTCTGTGATGCCAGTGAATAATAAGAAAAACGCGGGGACAAGTCGAGTGTCTCCTCAATTCTCAATTTTGAGTAAGGAAAGAACCATATGTGACACATTTTAAAAAAGTAATTTTATGGGGAATTCATCAGCTCAACCAATGTTGTGTATGTAAAGCACCGATTTCAGCGTCCGCTTTAAAAAAAAATATTAATCGTTACATATTTCAAAGTGGGACACCTCATTTGAGATTTATTTTATTAGCATTTCAACGCAATAAATAATATAATCCTGAAATCATGTTTAATATGTGAAATCAAATTATAATTAAAAATCTTTTAAGTCTGTTTCACTTTTCCATTCAAATAAGATGTTGACCTTTAAACAAGTAGGAGACAAAAATGTTCCCGTCTGAACTAAAAAAATCCAAGTGTCCGATTGTTTTTTCATATTATTTACTAAAGGAAAGATTACCTAACGAAGTTTCCAAGTTTTTAAAAAAATAATTAATGAAATTTAAACCAAAGCACATTTTTTTAAAGAACAAATTGTACAAAAAATATTTATAAAATGGTATAAACTAATAATTATTGATCGTGATAATATTCACCTCCTTTTTTCAACCACGATTTCTTCAAGAAAAGTTTATTAAAGTCTAATGAATAAATATACAAACTAAAAGTATCTACGCCTAACCCACGCACATCCGAAAACAAGAATAAAATATCATAAACTCAACAAATAATTCAATAGGAATATTTTACCTGAACAAAATGAAATAAAATAATAACGACCACATGTTCATCCAAATTTTTACTCGAAGTGTACTACAGAATCTATATGGATTCGCCGCTGAGGGCGCGTTTATCAGCCTTTTAAAATATTTCAAATAATTCAAATTTTAGGTACACTTTTCTCTAAAAATGAGTAAAATTTTAACTCCAAAATTTCAGTACTTATTGATATTATCATGCTCCATAAGCTATGCATAGTTTTACATTAAATTTTTTTAATTAACCCAAAATAAATGTTGTATTTCAAAGAAAAAAAAAATTCATATAAAAAAAACATGCATGGTCTCTGGGGTATGATCAACTATTCTCACTCCAAAAATTTGGTTTAAATCGAACAATGAACACCGACGAAAAATGTACCTAGCTAAAAAATTTAAGGTTTTTTCAAGAAATCTGTATTAGTTCTTATTTATATTTTTCCAAATTTGAATAGATTAATAACAAAGGCTTCTTCAAAATGATGTCCCGAAAACAGACCCAAAAATATGGTTATTTCAAAAGTTATTACACTAAATCATTTTTTGGTGGACACACCGCGGTTATTGGTTCTTAATGGTTCCTCTGCGTGACATGAGAAATGCTGCAGTAAATGAATTTTTACATTTATGAAATTTAAAAGTTTCAAAAATGTGTTTGCAAGAAAATACACAAGAATATTGATTCTTTGCGTGTGGAATAAATTATTTTGATATTACGTCGTCATGGAAACACTCGAAAAGAAATAATTAAATGTAAAGCGGTATACATCACTTCTTGATAAATTTAAGCGTAACAAAAAAAAGTAACGTTATAAAAAAGTATATAGGTACTCACCAAAAGCTTCTAATATAGTATTAGCTTCCAGAATCTGCTGTTCTACCCAAGTGGAAACTCCACTGGTAACAGAGCAAAGATATTGCAAAATAAATCTAGTTGATTCGGTTTTTCCAGCTCCACTTTCACCACTTATCACTAAACTTTGGTTCATGTTTCCTCTTCCGGGATTATCAGCTTGAAGGGAACTGTAGGAAGCCTCCGCCAGCGCGAAAACATGAGGTTCCACTTCTCGCATTTTCTTCCCATAGTATTTATTAACATAATACTAAAACAAAAGATAAAAAATTACTATAACTAATTTAATTAAACAATTAGCTTTTAGAATACAATGACAGCTGTTTCGTTACAACGTAATTTTGGCACAATTAATTATGAGAACACTACTGTAGTAACTTATACTTTTATATAAGTATCTACTCTAAGAAAGGACCTGCACGCAGTTTCTAAACTTCTCTTTGAAGTACAATAAAGCGGGATAACCTACTCTGTTTTAGAGAAGAAGAGGTCTTTGACCGGATCCTATGATATAAGAATACTGGGTAACCCCATTAGAACTATTTAAAGTATTTACCAATATAACTGTATATAGACAAAGTTAGATAACCAGCTATAGAAAACTAAAATCCGCTGAAAGGGGTATACGACAAGGAGATTTCTTCTTTCCCAAAATGTTGGCTTCCAAACTACAGAACATCTTCAAATAAGTTCTTCTTCGGCAAAATAAAATAGATGTAATACATAGGTATGACAGTATGAGACCGATTATTTATAAAAGAAAAGCATTACTACATTATTCATTTATTATAGGCATTGCCATTTTTCCAGAAAAGGCCCTCTATTTAACAATTTAGACCCTAAGTGTCATAAGTCGTTGAAATCAGTTTATAAAAGAGCTTTAAAAAATATAATATGATACAGGGTATTCCATTTAAAAAAAGGACACAAGCTATGCTGGACTCAGGCAAATAATCTTGTATATTTATGTTTTATTTGAAATAGCGTAGAATTGAATATAAAAATGGATTTGTATCAAGGTTTTTTTTATAATTCTGCAAACTAATTTTATTCCAAAAGTGATTTCTACACTATTTATGAGAGCAATATTGACAAGATTAACTAGTACCACTTTTGGTTATAACAAGTTGTCAAAAGTTCTTCAAAATGGGTTCGATGTTTTTGGTGTATTAAAAAAATATATAATTTTCTTCAACGGAGACATGTTCATTGTAAGATTTCTTTACAAAGGAGGGTATCGATGGTAATAAAATTTTTACCTTATAGATTATAAATAAAAAATACACGTCCTAAAATTTTAGACTTTAAAACAACCAGGAACAAACTTTTTTTAAATTTTTTTAGTACCTGGCAACATTGCAAAACCCAATTTTCCGTTAGATTGTTATTTCTGTAATGCAAAATGAGTTTATTTTATTATATTATATTATATATTATTATTATATATATTATATTATATTATTATATTATATTATATATATTATATTTATTTATTTTATTTACTTGCTGAGGCCTGTATGCACCAACGATCGTAACTTTAAATGGACTAGTTTAGTGATTTTTTTTATATTTGCATCTTATAAAATAGGTTTTTAGTGGTTCAACTGTACAAATAAAATTTTTATAAAATTAATCCTCTAGCCATAATCGGCTTTTGAAATTTAAATTTAATGGTTACATACGTCATAAGTGGTAAGTGACGTGTTTCAATAAGATTGGTAGAAAATTTGCGATGTTGTCGATATGCTTTAATATTAACCGAGAAACTTATCTCTCTCTCTTATTTGTTGTCATTAAAAAGAGATAAACATATTGATATTTTTGTTCTCTGATTGACACTTTATCAAATAAGGAGTAAAACACTAAACAAAATATTCTGTCATTTTCGTTAGTTTAATTTGTTGTTTGGTTGTGTTTGGTTTATGAAAGAAATTACTTCTATACTATTTTTAGTTCGAAAATAAAAATCCCTAACACCTTCTCTTGGTGTTATAGCGGTTCCTTCAAAAATAACCAATAGAAGTAATTATTCTCTCGGGGAGCAACCTTTCTATCGGTACAGTGAGAGAACGAATTTCAAGAATACCGTTTTGGCATTTTCAATAGAACCACGCCCACTTTCTATTGGCTGTTTATTCTATCACCGTCAAGAATAGGGGTCTTGTTTGTTTATTACAGATAAACACGATTTTCTTTCCTGTCATATATCTTGTCAACTGGTACAATCAGTTAGTCACAGAACACGGTGTTTTGTGCCGCCAGTTCTTTGAGAATACTTGAAACGAACGTAGCTAAACTGTGACAACGTTGACTTTTAAACACACTTCATTATTGGTTATTAGTTGGCGCTACGTTTAAAACTTACTAATTATTTATTGCTAAATTTTACGAAATGAGAAAAATTACTAGCAAAATGAATACCAATATAAGTAAGTAGGTATCTTATCCTAAATATATATTGCTATCATTTTGATTAATATGATCCTACTAAACTAGTCCATTGTGGATTAAGAGCATATAGATTAAATCAACCAGAACATCCAACTTCACTCTTACACATCAATGACATCCAAATACTACACACTTGTGAACAAAATTTAGATTTCCTTGAAGAACTTGAAATAAAAAGACATCTAGCAGATCCACAATTTAAAGTTGTTATGAACAAATAAATCTTGGAAGTTCTCCACTATTAAACTGTTTACTTTGATTGAGTCTTCATCTTATACATAGATCAGATGTTATTGTAACACAAATATATTAAGTTATTGTAAAGATCAGCACGATATAGTTTTTTCCTGGTTTTTCTATATCATTGCATAGTTATACTGATCTTAGAGGGAAGTACCTCCAGGATAATCTCTCAGGGCTATTAATATCTAGGCTTTAATATTGTTATGTCTTATTACTTCCATACTTGGTCTAGCCTTAATACTACCTAAACAACATAAGGTACCTAGCTACAAACAAACAAAATGTTACTGAAATATGTCAATCTGACGATGCTAATTCTAACGAATCGACTGTTATTGTTATTAAAAACCTAATTTTTTCAATTAAACTTAGAAGTTGCGTTAAAACGAAGAGTTTTTTTTTATTATTCTTATTTTATTTTTATTTCAGTAACTAGATCAATATTCATAAAGATAATCCCACTACAGTGACCTATTAACAGGAAGTGACATCATTTTTCATGTAATTCATATAATTAATTCAAACTAAAGGGTGTGTCTAGAAGACTTTTTTTTCACCTAATTAAAGTATATATCGGAATAACAATGATTAAAAGGTTGTGTAACGCCTTATCCGGAAATTACTACGTCATACAAGTACTGTATGTTTATTGTTAACTAAATTTTGTCCTCCTCCAGTGGTCGCCGATATAAAAATAATAAAACTCTAAACGAGCAAGATACAAGAGGAACGCAATACCATTGGAGGGTTTTCACATTTACGTCGTATTTAATTTGATGAGCGCGCCTGGCGAAGTAAATAATATTCAAAGATAAACATTTGAAGAAATTAAATATTATTTTACAATGTAATTTTAATGAAACGTGTTCTTAAAGACGTATACAGCAAACATTCTAATGTTTCCAGAGAACTCGACACGGATTAGTATATATTGCTGGTAGATATTTTTTAAACACGTAATAAAAATACTACTTATTACATGACAACCTGATTTTTCTTAAGTAAAACGTCGATTTTGAAAAGAGTTTTAAAGAAAACTATTTAATTATATTTCTAGATTTGCCTTGCTGAGCTGATTCCAAAAATTTATAACACGTTGCTCCAAATTGGTACAGAATGGGCAAAAATGGAAATATTTCAAGGTACTTACAAAGTAATGAAAAATAAACGTAATAAACATGAAATTACGTACTGTTATACAACCACATAAAACACTTTGCATTATTTGCAACATTGTACCTAATAGCTTTTATTATTCTCTGTTTCAAAAGAGTAATAAAATCTCATTAGGTATTCAAAAGGACTACAGGGTAAATCGTCAATAAATTCTGGTATAGAGTTTTTCAAGAAAAATGGTTGACTTCAGTTAAGCTACCTAAGGCAATCTCATTATGTATGCCAAATTCGGTCATAAACATCCCAGATTAGCCGACATTAGTTGAGGGGACCGGGTTTTAATTATTTTGTAAATAGGCATAGCAGGTAAAATTTTAAATTTAAAATTACACTTTTAAGTTTTGAGACCTACCGTTTTGTACTAGAGCAACTGCTCGTGCTGCATCAGTAGCTGTTAAAACCATGATATGGTGATAGTTCAAAGAGCAATTATTGCCAAAAAATGAATATTTGTTATGTAGACAATTAAACTGCAATTGACAAGTAATAAATATTGACAGTTATCAAATTGTGAGTTGGCCGCAGCACTCTACTAGAATTTTGTAGTTTATTATCTACAGTCATTTAAATAACGATTGTATCTGAATTGTTCCATTTTCTTAAAACCGTCACATTTCACAAACAAATCTGGATAAATAAAAAAAAATAAGTGTTGGAAACAAATCAGACTTCTTGATAAAGTTCAATAAGTGCACATCTACTAGCAGAATTAACCTACAGGGTGAGTCAAAAGTAGAGGAAAACTTTGTTTTCTTTTCTCCCCTGTATATGAGGGGAGTATAAAATTATTTTGAGACGTCAGGATAATAAAGTACAGTTTTTTGTCTACAAGTTGCAAAAGATTTAAAGATATCAGCCTCCGCGTTCGGAAGTTAGAGCATTTTTAAATAATTCAATATTTTCAATGGATCGAATTTTAAGTCGGTGAGTGTAGTTTCTTAGACCCCTCATAAGTTTTTTATGAAAATCGGAGAGTTCACCAAATTCTACATTTTTCCCATATTAGATTTCTTTTTATAGTGTTATTTAAAATCTAAAATTTACTTTAAATTTTATTGTTTGTTTTGATAGTGAATTATAGTAATTGCTTATATGTATTTCCATTTACGTTGTATACATTCAGTATCTTTCCATAAATAATTTCATTATTTTTGCTCACCCTGTACCAATTGTTATACATTTTCGAAATTAGCTCAGCAAGTAAAAATTATAAATTAAAAAAAATGGGATTGCGCTTAAAAAATACTAATGACTAATAATGAATATATGCGTTATTTTATGGACGCAGTGTATAATAAATTATGCTGCTAGAAATTTCCAGATATGAAGTACAGCTTCAACCCTGCTGTGTTTACAAACTATGTTTACAATCTCTTTAAATTAACAGTTCAGGTTTAGATTATGGCTCACTATAAAATCCTGTATGTTGCATTTCTAATACCATAAAGATACTTTACACCTGCTTTAACAATACATAATTTTTATCATTCCCTTTTCTTACACTACAAACAAAAAAAAAACAGTTTATAACGTCAATAAGATGAAAACATCTGTTTAAACATCTAGATGTATTTGTTTTATAGAATTAACTGCCTATTCCGATATTGTTTTAACATATGTGCCAAACTGCTTTTCCGGTAGCCATGTACAATTGGAGTTATAAAAAATAAATAATGTAATAAGAAATAACCAAAGTTCAGTTATATATTTATAACTTATCTTTTCATACATGACATATATTGTGGGGTTATATTTTGTTATTTTTATAAAATTATATTTTGTCAAGTTATTTTGTATTTTCAAATTGACTATGGCTTATGTGAAACGTGTTTCCTATAGCAGTACGCCTAAGACAACAATATGACCTCCCACAATATTTTCTTAAAAACAAATATGACGCCAATGAAGTTAAATTAAACCAAGGCTGCTCAAAGCAATGAGACTCTTAAAAATTTTTTATGATGAAAAACAAATAACGAAAGAGATACTTAAGTATTTCCTCCGGTCACTGTATGACGTTACCTGCTCAGGTTACGTGTGTAGGTTCGAGTTCTATGATTATTCCCTCCGGTCAAATGCTGTGTTTTGTGAGATTAAAGTTCTGAAAGTCACAGCTGATTAAAGCAAATTTAGAAGTGGTTGTTTTCGTTAAATAAATTTTCCAGATTAATTTATGTTTGAAATAAACAGAAATTCAAAAGAGACATTTATTATTCAATGTCGCTGAAAAAGATGCATTAGAAAGATTCCAAAATGAATTGATGTTACAAGTGAGTACAATTTTTTTTATAATTTTTTATTCCTATGGCATGTACCTTAAATTAAGATATAGCGCGTTCTTAGTTATAAAACAGTATTCTTAAATTGAACTGTATGAATGTGAAAATTCCTGAATATCCTGTTCTCTCTTCCAAGAACAAACTACATCAAAGTTGTAGCACGTGCTAATTTAATTAAAACCTTTATGATACGAATAAATTTGACAATAATTATGGATCTCGTACAAATGAATTAGTGACAAAAAGATATCAGTGTGAAATTCTAGAGTTCATCGAAAATGTTAAACATTACAATAGAGCGATAATAATTGTTGAAATTCTAGAGTTTATCGAAAATGTCAAATATTAAAATAGAACGATAATAATTGATATCACCTTAAAAATGTTCAGAATTTGGTCCATGCATGTATGTTGTAGAGTCCTGGTACTTAATTCTTGCTAAATAAGCATTGGAGCAAAATGGCCCCAAATACCTCAGATGTCTAATCCTTACAACTGTTGTCACCTTCTAATGGACAGGAATATGTTCCTTAAGGCTTAAATAACTTGCCTGTCCTCCTGGAACTGCTAGTATTGCTAGTATTGCTAGTATTTAAGTTACTTTATAATGTACAATGTATATAATAGAAATCAAAAATTGCACCAAGCGATTTGGCGAGGGTGCCAATAATACTAAGTTACAGGGACGGTGCTACCCCACTAAGCAAATTAAACATTGCATTATGGGCGCAACTACTTAGGCGCACCAAAAAGACGGATTGGTTACTAAAATGAAAATTGTGACATAACTCATAGAATGTATATAGTTAGTAAAATGCTTCAAAACAGATATTTTGTCCGCTTTAATGGTGCTAGCTTAAAGTCCCCTCATATCTTTTGGACAGTAATAGTTATAATAGCGAAATTTAAGAGGATGAAATAAACAGACTTCTCAACTATGCGACTTATTAGTCGTAGAGAACGTCACTGTTAACCGATAATTTTGAATGGTACGTTTTGGCAAGTGATATCTCATTTGAAAGGTATTGAAAATTCCTAAACCAGTAGAGTCAAATCTGACAACTAGTTGCACAACGTAATGCAGCTGTTGTTTGCCCAAAGTCCTTATTCCCAAAATATAATTTTATCATTTGTACCCTTTCTTTTACGGTATCCACCATTTTTATTCTACTACGCATTTACTACACATCGCTTTGGCTTAAAAATTCACGATGGACTAAGGAAATCAAAAATATGGTCCGTATTATTTTTTTGGACAAAAATATTTAACTAATTACCTTTGAAATATGTTGGATAATTCCACATTGCCTTTTTTACTAGCTGAGCTCTTCAAAATGATGTATCGCAATACCCTTCATCACTATTCAAAATAAAGAGGTAGTGCTCACCCCTGGCGAGGGGTTAAAGTTACGGGGATGAAAAAAAGCGAAAAAGTAGTTCCCCTCGAATTAGAAATTGATGGGTCCGAGCGATTTTCCGTATTTTCATTTTTAAGTCGGAAAATCGAGGTGTTAAGTTGTGGACCACCTTGTATGAGATTAATGACATCAAAAAAGGTCGTAACATGTCTATCGCCATGTTACCTTACTTTATATTACCGTCATTACGAACCTTAAAATTAACCCCTACTCACCGCTATATTAGAGACCCTTTCTCAGAAATGTTTTACCAAGCCACAGCAAGTTTACCGAATAGTACACACTAAGGTTCCAGAAATTCCAAAGACTACCCAGATGTAACAATACCGATAAGCTGTTCCATAGATTTCGTAGATACATGTAAGAAACACCAGAACCCCGAACAAGAATATCAATTAGCATTCAACAGCTCTAAGCAAGCAACAAACCTTTCGAGGTACAGTCGGCTTTAGAATAGCATATACATGTTAAATGTGAATTTCGTTTACCCACCGAAATTATAAAAACGCCCTTCTTATACAACAAAGGAATGGCAATTTTTAAAACGCCTTCATTAAATGGTTTTGGGAGATTAAGTGTATTTACAATGGTCGGTCATGTCCCGAATAAATAAGTTTTTTTTTGTATTTTTGTACTGATATAATAAAAAAAAGGGATTTTAATCCCAAAAAAACATTTATTATTGAGGGTTCCAAACTAAGTGAAGATGTGGGCGTGGACAACTGTTTAACTGATTTCAAATTTATTATTATTTAAACCGTGATTGGTTACACAAAATAAAAAGGCTGTCTATTCAATGTAAACGATTTTAGTTTGAAAATGTATATGCAATTCTGAAGCCGATAGTACAAGGGACGTCCAGCTAAGTAAAGTACGTTTCACAATAATTCATTGACTTGGTACCTGCTCTTAACTGCTCTTAAGGGATTACTAATAAAAGGTGGTTAATATTTCTTCGAACATTTACAGAAAGGTATTATTTATTTTTGTCCAGGAAGATATATTTTGGATTTTTTATTTTTCAGGTAAAATTTTAAATTATTATTACTGACCATCAATAGTAAATCATTAGTAAATGATTTTTGATTTTCTTAATCATCTTGGAAGAGAAAGTGGGAGTTTCGGGGTAATTTGTTTTTAAAATTCTCTCCTAGAATTTTAGTTTGTACTAAACATTATACTCTGAAAGTAATCTTGTGTTTATAACTAAGTATGTGGCGTCCTTGGGCAAAAAAAGTGCATTTATCGCCGGATGCGAAACAAATTGTGAAAAATGTGTTTGAAACATTGAATAATCGAGGTTATAGTGTAACCGATGCAGCAGAAGAAACATGTAAGTTAACTAAAACCCCAATATCCACAGTAAAAAATATTATCAATAAGCCAATAAGTAAACGAAAAAAACGAAGTGACGTTAATAATACCAAATGTGTTGATGAAATACAAAAAGATATAATCCGACGAACGATATATGTCCTATACCAAGAACAAATGATACCAACCCTAGATTGTATAAAAAAAACGGTTACTTAAAGACGACACGGGAATTATTTGTAGCCATACAAGTTTGTGGAGAATTATTTCTCAAATGGGTTTTAAATATTGTACCATTAATAAAAGACAAGTGATAATGAAGTCATATCGTTTACGAATGTGGCGTTGTCATTACTTACAAGCTATTCAAAAATATAGAAGTGAAAACCTTTCAATTATCTACCTCGACGAGACATGGTATGACACCCATGATACTCCAACGAAGGGTTTTGTTGATTCATCGGGAAATTGCAAAACAAAGGCTCCATCAAATAGAGGACAAAGAATTACAATAATACATGCCGGATCAGAAACTCAGAAACAGGTTGGGTTCCAAACGCTTTATTGTTATCAGCAAAGAATATTAAAGATTCAAGTTTAGATTATCACGAAGATACGACAGCAGAACTTTTTGAAGATTGGTTTGAGAATTATTTATTGCCGAATATACCGGAAAAAAGTATAATTGTAATGGACAATGCAACTTATCATAGCCGTCAATAAAATAAAGTACCAAATAGCAACAACAATAAATGGGAAATTCAAGAGTATTTGTTAAAAAATGACCTTTATTTTGAAGAATCGTACACAAAACGTGATCTCTTACAAGTTGTAGCAGCGTTCGGTATTGAAAAAGAATACGTTTGTGATACTATTGCTAAAAATATGGGCCACACAGTGTTACGGCTTCCCCCATATTATTGCATGTTCAATCCTATAGAACACATGTGGCATCAGCTAAAATCCAAAGTTAGATAGGAAAAAGTATCACCCACATTAAACTCAAGTGTTATAGAGTTAATCAGAAATGTGACAAGTAATATTCCCATTGATAGCTGGAAAAATTCGATTCAGCATGTTATTAAGGTTGAAGGTACATATCGAAATGTTAATGTAACTGTAGCACCCTTAGTTATTAATTTAAATGAAGACGATAGTGATACTGAACTACATTTAGATTAAATAGTTGTAAATAATGTAGAATTCGTTCATTTGTTTAATCGCAATTAATAAATAAAGTTGAAATTTGTTTTTAAAAAATTTCGTAATTTTTTTTTACAAAATAAATTTAAGTTTTAGTAAATGTTACTGTAAGTTTTATTTAAATCTATTTTGAAAACCGGATAACGGATCTGTTAATGTTTACTGTACAGTGAGAAATTTATAACCTTTCATTACTAATTCCCTAAGGTCAGGTACCGAGTCAACGAATTATTGTGAAACGTACTTTACCTCCTATTTTTTTACTTCCTCTGGCAGACTAGTAAATTAGTAAATAAATAATTATTCTTTTTTATCAGTTTCATTTAAAAAAAACTACTGGCTGTAAGATCTGTAGTGTGTATCGTGTTCGGTTTAGCTGCTCATGTAGTTAACTTTAATATTTACTGATAAATTCAAGAATTTATATTTATTTTCCAATTCTATGTGTTCCTATCTATTTCACCTTAGTTTTTATTTGTTTATATTTATTTTTGTTTTTCCGTAAACGAATAAAAAGATAGTGATGCCCTTAAACTCTAACCACAAACCTGACCTATAGTGAAACATTAACTTGGAGTCAAATCACTCCTTGAGAGAGTCTCTAGCCGGGATCTGCTCAGAGTGAGTATTAACGTTACTAATTTGGCGCCCTGCGCTAATAGCGTTTTAGCGTCACGAATTTGGCGTCCTTAAGAGTGTTTCAGAGAAAAAGTGAAGCATTAAAAATTTATTACTATAATTATTTAGTATATCAGGTTTAAGATAAAATTAATTTGAAACAGACTATCATTATCAACTTCCCTTTGAATGACCACTAAGACAAATTATAAAAAATTTAAATTCATATCATCGGTTTTTATGTTATGCATTTTAGATAAAACTAATATAAGTATGTACACTAATTACTCCAAGTTTACCAAACTCATAAACAATAATTTGAAAACTAAAGATAAGTAAATACCCTAATTGATATTACGATTCTTATCACTCTTGATTCAATTCAATCTGGAATGCCTTATTGACGGACATACATATAAAATCTCAACTAAATAAAATGTAGTTATTAATAAACTCGTTAACATTCCTAGGACATTAATAACAATTGTGGATATTGTTAAATATCAATCAGTGGCAAGCTATATCGGTTATTTCATATTTATATTACTAATGAACCATCCGTAAACCGATTTATTAGAAAATATATCTCGCTAAATGGATTTCAATATCAAAGCATGGTGATAAACCCGAGTAAATCAATAAGTAAATAAATGGTATTGTAAACGAGGAAAAAAATCGATACAACCAATATTAGATAAAATGTAATATGAGTTAATCTTAATAAGAAATAAAAATGAATGGGTTTAATTCCATTCACCCTTGCGAAGTTACATATTTTGCAAGATTTTTATAGGTACTAAAACATTAACTGTACACATTCTTCTTGTGGATAAAATTAGGCGACTGCAGAATACTCAAAACAAAAAAGGAGCTACTTCAAAAACTAAATAATTTCTTGCGCAATAGTTTTTTGAAAAAGATATCGTTTTCTCCTTTATTTGTTAAGGAATACTGTTAAAACTTTACATAAACTGTCGAATGTTATTTAGGAATAAAAAATTCAAATTTCAATAAGTCGATAAGTAATTTTATTTTTTTCTTAGTAGTAATTATGCCCTCCTCGTGCCCTGATAATTTCAGCACAACGGCTGGGCATACTCTAAATCAAGTTTCTGATTAACTCTTGAGGTAGTTGTTCTCATTCTTGATTAAGAAGTTCTTCAAGTTTGTGGATGGTTTGTATAGGCTGCCGCTTCAATAATCTTATTCCCAATGTATCCCACAGATGTTCGATGGGATTGAGATCTATACTGTTAGCAGGCCATGCCATAACTTCAATATTACGGCCATTTAAAAAAGTTATTATTTTAGCCACGTTTGGCCTAGCATTATCGTGCTGTGCTCCCATATTAACCGCAAAAGGAATCACATGTGGTGTTAAAATTTCTTCTAATCATCGTAATGCCGTTAAGGAACTGTTTTCAATTACCACTAATTCGGTGCGCCCATTTAAACATATACCAGCCCATACCATAATAGACTGTCCGTCAAACCGTCTTGGACAGTTGAGTCCAAATCCCGCTTACCCGTTCGTCACCATACCCGAACTCGTCCATCGTTGTGATGTAAACAGAATCTGGACTCATCCGTGAACAAAACATCACTCCATTGTTCTATTGTCCAATAACGAAGTGCTTTGGCAAAAATTCTTCGAGCTCTTCGATGCTCTGCTGTTAAACGAGGTACAATAACCGGCCTCCTAGCACGTAACTGAGACTGATGAAGTCTATTACGTACTGTTTGATCAGAAATTCTGGTCCTCGTGGTAGCTGCTAATTGATTTTGAAGCCCTCTTATAGTATTGGTTTGATACCTATTACTCACAGACATAATGACCAGTCTTCTCGAGCTGATGTGGCCCTTTGACGTTGAGGATAGGGTCTTCAATTTCATTTAAGTACACTCTACGGAGTATTCTTCTACCTAGCACATCATTATGTTTTCAATGTAAAATTTAAACTAGACTGATAAAAGTGATGGGCCCAAATTTAATATGCCTGATAAGGAATTATTAACACTAAAGGATACCAGCACAAAAAAATGTTGTTTATAACTGTACAAGCACGGCTGAAGTCTATACATTGTAATCGTAAAATAATATTTAATAATTAAAAACTCCGTGGAATATAATAAGTTTATTAAGTAGTTTACACGAGTTATGGCATTTATCTCATTCAGACCTAGATGCGGAGCTATACAAAACATCATTTTTTTACCACTTAACACTCTTCTTCAGCACTTAAGACGTAGGTGTTTTTTTTTGGCATAGACCTTTGGTCATACAGCCAGTCACGTCAGGATTCATATTTACAGATATTTAATAGCTAACACAAAAGGAGAAAAACAAGGTCACACGTTTCTCGCCTAAGGACCCGTCAAGGCATTTTTGTCTTCACACACAAAAGTAGGCCACGGTTAAAAGGTAAAACAAATAGGATAGAGCACATAGGTAACAAATTTCAGAATTGAACCAACCTAAACATAAATCTAATCTGCATCATTAGATCATAGATACATATTGGCTTCTTTTAAAAACATTATTATCGCATCATATATTTTCCGAGAGTTAATAGATTCCATGGTGCTTGGGCGTTTGTTTTAAAAGATTATTCCAAAGAACAACCGTATGATTTTCTGTTTTCTTGCAAGCAAAAAAAATGATCTAAACTTCCCTCTTCGTTACATGTATCACATAGATTCGATTGTAGTATTTTAATTTTGAATAAGTGACTAGGGTAGCAAGCATGACCAAATCTCAGTCTTATAATTGTTGTTATGTATCTTCGTGGTACTAGGAATTGTTTATACTAAGACTGTGTGGGGATTGATAACTGTAGTTGGGTGTAATTAGTTGGGTTGCTGATGCAATATTCCTTCCACAATTGTTGCCATTTTGTATATTGCTTTGATTTGTACTTGGAAACTAAATCTGAGAATGTTAAATTATAGGACGTTTCGGAACCTTCAAGTATGCTACATTTCGCAAATAAGTCAACTTTCTCATTGTGAAGAGGTAGGTGTGAAGCAGTAATTATTTCTGTTTCAAGACGTAGGTGTGAAACAGAAATAATTACTAGCAATCGACATACTATTTTCTTGCTTTCCCCATCATAATTTCAGAATCACTTTAGCAGCTAGATTATAACTAGATGGAAAGAAAGAACTCCCAGACTCTACAAGTGTTTCTTTTTCATGTTAATAATTTGTGCATGCAATGTGTTTTTTATGTACCTACATAACTAATAGATGTCAAAAGGTTCAACTTATGGGCTATTTCCTGTACTGATCAAATTACTGTTGAAATTACGTGTTCAGCCAAAGTATCAATATTTTATTTTAAGCGTTTGCTAGGAAAATGTTATAGGTTATGTACAATGTTGTCAAAGGACAACTTGCTTATTGAAAATGAAAATGAAAGTTTGAGAACCGCTGTACTTGAGTATTTCAGGAAATATTTCTAAGCGCAAATCAAGAAAGAATACATAAATAGGTATTTTTTAAAGGTCCGTTAAGTTTTGTGACCCACGGAATTTTTCAACGATTTTTTTTAGAAAGCCCTATTGTTAGAGAGTATTTTAAGAAAAAAAATATTGGATTACTCATATTGGAAAGAGAAAATCGCAACTAAAAGTACTAAAAATCGGCCATTTTTTTAAATTGACAATTTCTGTCATTTAAATTTAAAATGTAGGTATTGAAAATGTATTTTTTGGATTATGTATTTTGACTTAGTAGGTACGTATATTTTATGTGGTTAGGGGAAATATAAAAAATATGTATCTTTGTAAGGTTTTTAGTTATAAATTAATACTAAATGACCCGATAAGTATATAAATATTTGTCCTTTCACGAACATTCATAGCTGTTGCAAGTTCTGAAGACAAGGAGTATTTGTTTTCAAAAGTGTCTCTATTATTTTTGTATTAAAGCCTCTTTCAGGATCTAACAATTGAAATTTCTTCCAGAATAAATTTGATTGAATGGCTAATTCTTACTTAATTGCGTGTAACTCATAGGGAGAGCTTTACAAGTAAATCACGATGTAATTAATGAAGTACCTAGATATTGATAAAGGGTATTACAAGTAATAGGTATTTTCCAGGTGAAAAATGAATAGTAATTTGTCCACACAGACTTTTGGTTATCTAAATTATTATAATTTAAATTTTACCAAATTTCTAGAGAACGAGAATTATCCAAAAATATCTTTTATGAGATTATTCACTCCAACAGTTTTGTTATATTATTCTGTACGCTTTCGGTAGCTCATATAATTAAAAAAAAAACAGCAATGCATTTAAGATCTAGAGGTTGCCATTCCCGATACTGACATATACGAGGATCAGACATAGATATTAATGGAGGAGATAACGTCATGACTCAAGAGTAACACAGAGAGCACTATAGTGCTGGGTACATCCCTACTGGACAGAAAAAGAAACGACTGGATAAGAAGCAATGGGAAGAGGGAAGAGGAAATGGGAATATACATGGCATGTCAGGAGATGGACTATAAAAATGATAGCTTGGAGATCTTACTTAGGAAAATAAGGTCCATGGTATGTCCAATTTTAGATGAGCGTAGATTGAAATTAAAAACGTCAAAAAAATTATTATTAAATTAATTGATTTTATAACTAATTATTTTAATTAAATTTATTGTACTAACCCTTACTTTTTGAGAGTCCATCTTATTAAGAATAATAAAAAACTCTTCGTTTTAACGTAACTTCCAAGTTTATTTAAAAAAATTAGGTTTTTAATCACAATGACAGCCGTTTCGTTAATATTAACATCGTCAGATTGACATATTTAAGTTACATTTTGTTTGTTTGTAGCTAGATACCTGATGTTGTTTAGGTAGTATTAAGGCTAGGGTTTTTATAACCATTGCACAGTTATACTGATCTTAGAGGGAAAAGCATCCAGGATAATCTCTCTGTATTATAACTTAAATATGTCAATCTGACGATGCTAATCTTAGCGAAACGGCTGTCATTGTGATTAAAAACCTAAATTTTTTAAATAAACTTGGAAGTGACGTTAAAACGAAGAGTTTTTTATTATTCTTAATTATTTTAATGGTACATGTTTTGAGTTTTTTACAAGTCGGGTGCTGAATCTTAAAAATTTTACAGCTCCATGCTTCAACACATATAATTATTCGCTCTATTGAATTAACTCAAGTTAATGACGGCGAACACCGTCTTTCAATTGTTATTTTAAGATTCCTTTTCGAAGGGTATTTAAAGTCAAAAGCGTTTACATTGAGTATTAACCGATTAAATTGACTAAAAGTATTTTTATGACATTCATTGTCCTTAGCTATCAAATGGTCAGAGGTACCTGCGGATGTGGCTGCACTTTGTAATTTATGTGGTTATTAAACAAGTAAACGTAAATTTAAAAAAGTGATAAATTATGTCTATTTATTACTGTACAATATTAATCTATCTAGTAGATATTCAAACTGCTCGGGTAATAATAAAGGGAAACCATTGCCAAAATTGGTCTACTAACGGGGTCTTGTAAGCTGAATAGGCATCTTAAGTTAATGGAATTAACACAAACATGTGTAGATTCTATCAAGTAGAAGATGAAAACATTTTGTCAGAGCGATAGCCTGACAAAATTGCATTTCTTGGAATTAGGAGAAAAAAGTCCAAAGATAAGGAAAAGTATGAAATATATAGTAAAATTAAAACGTTGCACGTCATAGATTTCAATGTCGTCATTCGTCAGTGATAACACAATGTTTAAAAAATAAAAATTTCTCTCATTTAAAATTTAGTTATTTTAGAGCGACATTGTTGTACAAGAAAGCGCTGTTGCCAACCAAAAAAATCGAAATAAAATATCGGATGTATTATCTTCGCCTTTTCCAAGTATTAAACGAAGAAAACTATTAGTATCGAAAACTATTTCAGAATTTTTTAAGGTTATTTCATGTGGTGTTAACAAAATTAAATAATCTGTTCTTATCAGAACCAAATAGTATATTTGAGTGAATTATCATTGTACATTCCTTGCTTAATGACAAAGAAATATTTGAAGGTACTGAGTCTTCTTTGCGTACAATACTACATAAAATTGCCTTTAAATGGCAAAAAGACAATCAACGTAGAGGCCTAATGGAACTTCCTCATACTGTATGTAAGTAAATATAGTTTTTAAGAACATATAAACAGCTGAGAGAGGAAGGACAAAATACTATTGCATTTCCAGTACTTTTATTTTCAAAGTAATCCTTAAAATATTTGTTCTTAATATGTTGTTCTATTAACTTTGTTTATAAAATCTGCTAGGCTAGATAGTATTTATTTACTGGACATCGTCGAATTGGTTTTAAAGTATTTTTTATTTTCAATTTCAACTCGATTAAAAAGAAACAAAATAATTAAGGGTTTTAAAATGACACAAGACATTTGATTCAACTGATCCAAATATGTTATCATCACTGACACCGCATCAATGGAATCCTGGAACTATATGTAATTATTCCTGTTCTATGGTATAATTATGAGTTCTCTGATTATTAAACTTGATAAATCCCAATTTTTCTTACTAGTTTTAATATACATATGGTAACAGGTCGGCTGAAAAGTCCCCGGTCTGACCTATAGATGACGACACTAGAATTAAATCCATTTCATTTTTAGATAGTATCAACCTTCAAAAGATTCGTGTAAAAATTTGACAGCTGTCGGACTATTAGTTTGTGAGATATTGCATTTTTAGTGAAGCAACTTTTGTTATTTTCAAAAAGATGGAAAAAAAGAATTTCATGTGCTTATTAAATATTGTTATTTGAAAGGAAAAAATACAGTTGAAGCAAAAGCTTGGCTTGATAATGAGTTTCCGGACTCTGCGCCAGGAAAATCAACAATCATTGACTGGTACGCAAAATTCAAGCGTGGTGAAATGAGCACCGAAGACGGTGAACGCAGTGGACGCCCAAAAGAGGTGGTTACCGACGAAAATATCAAAAAAATCCACAAAATGATTTTGAGTGACCGTAAAGTGAATATGATCGAGATAGCTGACACTCTAAAGATATCTAAGGAATGTGTTGGACATATCGTTCACGAATATTTGGGTATGCGGAAGCTCTGTGCGAAATGGTTGCCGCGCGTGCTCACAATCGACCAAAAACAGCAACGAATTGATGATTCTGAGCAGTGTTTGCAGCTGTTAAGTCGTAATAAACCCGATATTTTGCGTCGATATGTGACTATGGATGAAACTTGGCTCCATCACTACACGCCTGAGTCCAATCGACAGTCAGCTGAGTGGACTGCGGCCGGTGAACCGCCACCAAAGCGTGGAAAGACTCAACAGTCAGCTGGCAAAGTTATGGCCTCAGTTTTTTGGGATACACACGGTATATTGTTCATCGACTATTTGGAAAAAGGGAAAAACAATCAACAGCGACTATTACTGTGCATTATTGGAGCGATTGAAGACCGAAATCGCGAAAAAACGGCCCCATATGAAGAAGAAAAAGTGTTGTTTCATCAAGACAATGCACCGTGTCACAAATCAATGAAAACGATGGCAAAATTGCATGAAGTGGGCTTCGAATTGCTTCCTCACCCACCGTATTCTCCAGATCTAGCCCCCAGCGACTTTTTCCTTTTCTCTGACCTGAATAGAATGCTCGCGGGAACAAAATTTGGCTCTGATACTGAGGTAATCGCCGAAACTGAAGCCTATTTTGAGGACAAACCGAAGAAGTACTACAAAAATGGTATCGAAAAGTTGGAAGGTCGCTATAATCGCTGTATCGCCCTTGAAGGCAACTATGTTGAATAAAAAAAATGAATTTTGTCAAAATATTGTGTTTTACTATGGTAGACCGGGGACTTTTCAGCCGACCTGTTAACATCACAATTATGACGTGCAATGCTTTTTGTTTTAATTTTACTATAGTTTTACACCTTGTTAGGAGAATCGGTTTTGAAAATCTAATCTACAGAGTGAGTCAAAATAATTACAAAACATTTAAGGACTTGAATCCTTTTTAAAAATAAATGTATTTTTTTAATAAACATATAGGTTTACATAGCTTCCCCAAAAAGTGTTTTCCACCTAAAATTGAGGAAAATAAATTATTTTAATTTGTTACGATAACAAATTTTACTGGTTATTCCTATCGATAAGTCTACAGATATTTTTTTCATCGCTTTCTAATTACCTAAGGGATTGAAAGTTATAACCCTTAACAATTCTTTTTACAGAACTTTTTAACGGAACACAACCTGAAAATGTATTATTATCCTCAATTTATTTAAAAAATAATTTGGCTCTTTGATTTCTTTGGTAAACTTTGTTTTATGTAAATAAATAAAATTTGCAGTCATGCATTTTCGGGTTGTTCCGTAATAAAAATTAAGTAATGACTAGTAGACTTTTTACTTTTATGTCACACTAAAATTTGAACATTGTGTATCAAATTGTTAATATGAATAATTAGACAAATGCAGAAATCTTGTTTTATAAGTTATCAACAGCAATATGCTTAAATGAATTTATTCTTAATGCTGCTGCAGTATTTAACGTAAAACAGATTATGGTTCAATTCGATTTATCCAACGGTCATGATAAATATTATTAAAATACTGACGAACATCTAAGCTAAAGTGATCAGAAGCATAATCTTGCATGAACCACATTTGTTGTCTAATGTGTAAGCAGTAAACAACACATTTGATAAAAAACTATTATTTTTTGCAATTCTTTGGATTAGCCATTGGCAAAAATTTAACCGGGGTTAATAATCAAGTGGCTTGGTGACAACAGATTTCAGAAATTCGAAAGCGTATTTGAGTTATCGTGTCCATAGACGGACGGACAGACAGACAGACGGACGGACAGACACAGGCATTCGCATAAAGTAGCTCAGCTTTCGCTACTTAATAATTTTTTCTACACCCAAATATATATTATCCATTTTCTGTACAGCTTATAGAATGAAAATGTAGTTCAGTTAACTGAACGGATATGATCATAGAGGATACATCATAAAGAATGTATCTGAAATCCACCAATCAGCATTTTTGTTTAGTGCCGGTCAACTAATTTTTGTTTCAATTTCGAAAAAACGTCAAAATAACTTGTCAAAATACTTCTATAGTTTATGAAAAATATATTACTAAAAATATATTACAAAAGTAAGTTTAAATAAAATAATCCATACAAATATTCAAAACAGAATAAAATGAACATTCAGTTTTTATAAAATTATGTAAGTAATACATTTTGACGTTATAGATAGTTGGTAGTATATTCCTCGCTAGTCCAAGCGTCTCGCTCGGTAGTCCAAAGTTTGATTCCGCATCTGGGATTTGATTTTAAATGTAAATTTTATTTTATTACCAAAAAACATTTAAAATTGAATTGGTAATATTCTGACGATGCTTCATAGCGAAACGGCTGTCATTGAGTCTTTTAAAAAAGCAGTTTTTTAAATAAATATTGGAAGTTTTGTTAAAACGAAGAGTTTTTTATTATCCTTTATTTCCGGTTTATCTATAAAGAGAGATTTTCTATTATGTTTTGTATATCTGAAACCCACATCTTTCAAAAGTTTGCATAATGTCATTCTGGAGAATTTTGTATAGTCCGTATCTTCTTGCACTGATGTCATAATTTTGTCAAGTGTTGGAATTTCCTTTCGTAAGTAAAATCCATGGACTTTACGCCTTAGTCTTTCGATCTCAATTGGTTTTCGGCCTGAAGGAGTTTTAGGGGGTTGAAGAGTTCCATTCTTGTTTTCTTTTAGTAATCTATAAATTGTTGATTTAGCAATGTAACGTTTTTTTTTATGAAAATTAAATTTAATAATGTTAGGTGGCAACTACAAAGTAAGTTACATAAGTGCGGACGGCAGCTGTTCATCGGCGAGCACCAGTCGTGGATACTGTTGCCTAAATTTTGATAGAAATTACTAATAAATAAAATAGTCTGCTAGGGCGCCACTTAATTTAAGCAATATGAAATAAAACCTCACCAAACTAAGAAACATGAAGTAGTGCTGACAGATACAAAAACTTATATAAATGTAAAAGTATTCAAAAGTGTAGACCAAAAAGAATAACACAAAGTGGTAGTTTCTTAACTTTATTACCAAAATAAAATTATAGTTCACAGTGTTGCTTACAAAAATTAGCAAAAACTTAGATTTATATCAAGTTAAGGTGTACTCATTTAAAATGTGTAAAAGAATGTTTAAAGGTTAGTAAACAGTACTATTGGATACTTATCTTGTACATAAGCCAAGTTACAACTGTTAAATATTCATAGAACAAATTATTTTTACCAAAAAAAATATATCAATTCTTATAATTACCCCCATTATAGCTATAATTGGTTTACAATGTAAAATAAGTAATGTTACAAAATATAGAATAAATCAGCCGGTACTGGCTGTTTATTTCAACAAAATTTGAATTATTTATTGATATTGTAAATACCTGTAACTATATAAAAAACTGTATTCTAGGTTTGAAAACTTGATATATAAAAAATTGTTCAATTCTATTTTAATGAAAAATTTAGTTTAATAATTAAGTACGAACTTACATTTAAGAAGGAAAATCAGATTAATCTCTATTTAAATGTTTAAATCAATTTATCCATCATGAAAAACAAAAAAAATAAAAAATGAAAAAAAAAACATACCGTCAGAGAATCATAAAAAAATTAGAACAATAATTAAACCTGGTTTAATTTTGGCTTCCCACGGGACTGGTAGGGTGAATCATCATCAAATCTGAACGTGGGGAACTGGTCTGGAGACATCTGGACACACGTGGTACTGAAGAAAGGAAAGCGGCTTTCTCGAACCCTCAGAAATCGAACAGGATAACAATAAACAGGATCCAATGAAAAGTAGAAATTCTCTTCCCAGGAACGCAGGAAGAGGTGCCGGGATCTCAGAAATTGGACGGCAAAAACGGCTCTCGTTCAATGGCGTCCCACCCACCAGCACAGTATTGGTTATACCGGAGGACCCTAGTATCAATTTAAATTTAGAAACCTATCAAATTTGAGAAATTAACAACTTACCCTCACAGAACAAAGGGGAACGACAACCACTAACCACGAGCACTAGTATGCTCACAATTGGCAAAAACAAATACCGCATTTTCACTGCCATGTTAGCTTTTAATAGGCTAGCAAACGAATGATGAGGAGGAAGGAAGTTTGAAAAACTAGTTCGAACAGGAAATCTGCCATTTCAACATGATGACCAACCTTGACAATAATATTCAAAAATTTCTACACTTAACCACAAATTACTTAATCTCCCATAGGTCGATGTTACAGTTCTGCGACTTACCACAGATCTCTGTGTGACGTCAAACATAGAATGAATAGAACTGAATCAACTGAATCGAAACCGATCTATGCAAATCAAGTGAACTATTGACATTGACAGTAAATATTCTAACCCTAATTATCTGACAATCTAAATTACAACTACAACACAACGGAACCAAAACAAATTAATAATATCTATCTAAAATGTATTGAAATGGAATAAGATATCAAAGGTAAGCATCATTGTTACTATATTGTTCATAATTAATACTCATTTATTTATTTTAGGTTCTTGAAGCTATTATAAACAACAACATTGAGGTGTATGGACTTCTGCCAATGGTCGCATTCAGGTAATTTGTAGCGATATAGCACTGCAGCGCTTTTACGCTAGAATTCGCTGAACTGACTTTTAAATTAGTTGACATGTGACATATTTAATTAGTGTTCTGTGTGTGACATGACGTTTGGGTTTATTTCCTAACCTTTATTTTAAAATAAAAATGAATAATATAGCGCAAATTATTGACGACTATAATGATGAAATGGTTGTTGTTAACATAATTAACAACAACCTAAATATTTATTGGACATGTGGTGCAAGCATTGTCGGCTCCATTAGAACCGCCAGTTTATAAAAGAAGAAATCCTGTAAGAAATCAGAACTATGTTGAACAGATAATTCCTTTGTATACTATTTTATGTCAGGCTACTTACCTTTCTTCTTATGTGTAAACAGGTTATTTTATTTGTCACTTTTTGTTTAAAAAATGATTTTGTTGTAAAACGATCTTTTTTAAATATTATCAGTTAGCTTTATTATTATTCTTCTTTCAAACGTCAAAATTTGAAGCGTTCCAGCGTTCCAGCGTACGAATATATATGCTGTACTGCTGCAATAAAGCGCCGCAGCGCTGTAGTTCTAATATGTCAATTCAGCAGCGCGGCTTGATGAAGCGCTGTAGCGCTGCTGTTCCCTGAATGCGACCAATATAAGAATTGCTTGAAATATGTTTATTTACTTTTAATCATACAAGTTTTGTAAACACCCGTTTGAGAAGAATAAACAAAATATGAAAATGAGTCTTTATTTTGTTTAAAATAGTCATTTGTTATTTAGCAAAAATGAGTAAGTAATTTTAACTGCTACAGCAACACACAACATAGTAGCCGTTAATTCCACAATATCATCAACACTTGCATCAACACGGTATACCCTCTTAAAATATATTTTGGTACACGTCTATGAAATCTACTTAAATGAATGATTTATTACTCCTTGTCCTTTCTATATAGACTATATATTCATTCATACTTAAGATCATCTGAAATTTCTGACACACCTTTTTTATTTGATTAAAAATAAAAATTTAGATACGCATTGTATATGAAATGCAAATAATCCCATGTTATTTTATATTATTGATTAAAATTAGAAAATTATCCCTTGCTATAGCCATTATTTAAATGTATATCTTCCTCAGTAATACCGCAGATTGAATAACTACATCCTTAAGATTTTTTTTTCATTTTGAGGTCATTTTTTAAAACTATTAAGTTATAAAGCTTGTTAAGGTTATAAACGTGTGTTATGTTAAATTAGAGAATTGCTTTCAATTGCACATATACACCTAAACAGCACACACAACATAAATGTTACTTTTTTTTAATTCTGCAGACTAACATCACATCCTTACAATAATTTATACAAGGCGTCTGATAATGTAATGGAATATTTTAACATTTCTTGCCTTATCTAATTAGTAATTTTATTTATATTGGAATCAATCAGTTCATTAAACCATCATTAATCGTTTATCTTATAAAAATAAAAATGCATTATTAATAAATTGTAAATACTTTGCAGCTTTAGCAATCGGAATCTGATGTGGTTGCAGCGATTGTTTTTTCATATACACAAATAGGGAATGTCTAGGGATATTTTTAAAAATCAACGTCAGTTTTTCTTGAGTTAATTTAGAAAAAAAATATTTGTTTAATATAAACTCCTGGACAAAATTAACGCACCACTCAATTTTTTTTTTAATTTTAAGATAACGATCTGCTTAAGGTTACTGTGTTTTTGTTACTAATACGGATGGAAGTCTGTTGATAATCTAGACACCTGCTGTCAAAATTTCGTGTGACAAGAGCATAATTATTGTTATAATTTTGAGCACATTGTTGTTAGAAAAATCGTTGATTAACAAAAGATTTCATTTGCTAGAAGATGTTGTGTTGTTAGTAGTATTAGTTTTAAGAGTTTTAGTGTTAAAAAATGAATCGTCGCAGAAATTTATCGGTTGAGGACGCAGTAAAGGCATCAACTTTACTGGAAGTAGGACATTCTATGCGAAGACCAGCGAAAAAATCTTTGCTAACCAGGAAACACAGAGTTGCAAGACTACGTTTCGCTCGAAATCATCAAAACTGGACGGTTGATGATTGGAAGAGCGTTTTATTCTCAGATGAGACTAGAGTCAACTTAAAATCTTCGGACGGGCGTGAGCGTGTCTGGCGAAGGCCAGAAGAGAGATTTTCAAGATGCAATATTACTCTAAAAATTCCATTTGGTGGAGGCACTGTTATGTTTTGGGGAGGAATTTGTTTTAACGGTCGTACAGAGTTGGTGCCTATTCGTATGAGATCAGTATTATGGAAACACCCTATTCATGTTACCTCTAAAGTCTCAAAGAACATTAATGTATTGAGCCATTATAGTTATTTGAATTGTATACAGTTTTGTTATTTGAATGTTGCTATGAGAACAATAATAATTATAAATAGGGTTGTGTTTTATTTAACATGGACATCCCCATTATACTACTAGTAACCAGTGTTATCTGTATATTTAAAATTATTAAGTAGAAAACAGAGTAAGTTATACTATAGTGTTTAAAATTACTTTGATTTGATAATGAAATGAGATTTGTATTAACTATTTAAAGACAAACAAATAATATAATCGTCAGTAGTATTTACACAAACAAACTGGATTCCGTCTCAAGTGATATCTTGATTTGACATGTCTCCATTGAAAAATCCTACAGTGTAAATATTTAAATGCATGTATGTATTATCATCAATCGAATACAGAAAATTTTATAATCAGTAGAACGAACCAACGTAAGATAAAACTCTTCTGTAAAGTGGTTTAAGCTCGTGATTTTTGTAAATGTATTTAAAACCATAAAATCAATAAATGTTAAATCAAATTTATTTTTAATAAATTCCGGTAATACTTAATAAAATTACCAATTAAAAAATAAAATTAATTTTTTATAAATGATACACCAGATTTACAGATTAAACTGAGTTTGTTAGATGATTCATACATAAAACTTAATATTGATGATAGGACAAAACATTTTGCGCATTTTCTTTTTTATATCAAGTCGACAAACTAAAATAAATTGAAATGTTTAGGGAGTGTAAAGTTTTGCTTTTTTTATTATATAACCTTTCAAGGGCGCACAGGTGAGAACGCAGTAAAAAAAACTATGCCAGAAAGACAATTTTTATTAGTGCCTTAGGAGTAGCATCCGTTTGTTATTGATCGCGATGTTTTAAAACATGGCATTTTTGGTTTAGCAGTTGGTGGAAATAGCAGACCAATTAAAATAGAAGATTTTTGTGCATGTAACAATCGTGCTGAAAAGGATGTTTTAATGGAATTTTTATTGTCACAGCACATCATCAAAATAAAATTTTCATTTTTATCATAAATGAAAAGATCGACAATATTTTGAAGATGTAACAGCAGAAATGCAAATAGGTTAGGGACTGAATATGCAATAATATGTCAAAATAAAATAAAGTTTAATATTTTCCTTCTTTGACAAATTTGCAAAATTTAAATAACTTAAAAATTAAGAGAAGATAAAATAACAGATAAATATGATGCACCTATCGCGTATTAACATGACGATATGTGGCTCATCAACCCCATCAACTCTAAACAATTCTGGACAGAATATTCAGATATCACAATCGAATGTTATTAGGTTTAGGTTTAATGTGAGTGGGGCACTATCCGGCCCCT
Source organism: Ophraella communa (assembly GCA_035357415.1). NCBI lineage: Eukaryota > Metazoa > Arthropoda > Insecta > Coleoptera > Chrysomelidae > Ophraella > Ophraella communa. The sequence continues at coordinate 28,200,084 of CM068992.1, read as the reverse complement.
ACACTGCGAACTGCAGAGGCCTATTGTGATTGATTCTGTACAACCCATATCCTTTAGCGAAGTCAATGGTTGAATTTTATTGACTTTTGTCAATAAATGTCTTGGAGTGGGCTAAACCGAGAATATCTATTCAGTCCTAAAAAATTTTTCTTTTGGTCCATTTCAAGATAGTTTCTTTTGTTAAGGATAATAAAAAACTCTTCGTTTTAACAAAACTTCCAATATTTATTTAAAAACTGCTTTTTTAAAAGACTCAATGACAGCCGTTTCGCTAGACAACTAGCATCGTCAGATTGACATATTGAAGTTACTATTTATTTTTGTAGCTAGGTACCTGATGTTTATTAGGTAGTTATAAGACTAGACCAAGTATGGAAGTAATAAGACATAACAATATTAAAGCCTAGATGTTATTAGCCCTAAGGGATTATCCTGGATATATTTCCCTCTAAGATCAGTATAACTGTGCAATGATATAGAAAAACCAGGAAAAAACTATATCATGCTGATCTTTACAATAACTTAATATATTTGTGTTACAATTACGTCTTATCTATGTATAAAATGAAGACTCAATCAAAGCAAACACTTTAAAAGGGGAGAACTTCCCAGATTTATTTGTTCATTAACAACTTTAAATTGTGGATCTGCTAGATGTCTTTTTATTTCAAGTTCTTCAAGGAAATCTAAATTTTGTTTTTTATTACAAATGTGTAGTATTTGGATGTCATTGGTGTGAAAGAGTGAGGTTGGATGTTCAAGTAGGTGTTTTGCATAATTTGACTTATCTGGTTGTTTTAATCTATATGCTCTTAAATGTTCGTTAAATCTTACTTCAAAATGTCTTTGTGTTTGACCTATATATACAGCATTACACTTTGGACAATTAATTTTGTTAACACCAGATTTTTTTAATTTAGGTAATTTTGTTTTTACATTTAACAATTTTGTACCAACATTATTTTGTGTTTTAAATGATATTATTGCTGATGTTGCCGAAGATATTATTTTTGAAATTTTATTGGAAATACTTCCACAATATGTAATATTTTTATAACTTTTAATTTCTTTAGTTTGTTTAGGAAATATTAGTTGTAGTGCAACTTTCTGTTCTTTTTTATTTATTAATGTATTTATCAAATGAATTGGGTAGCCATTAGATGTAGCTATTTGTTTTATGATATAAATTTCTTTATCAAAGTTAATTTTGTCCATTGGAATTGAAAATGCCCTATGTATCATAGAATTATAAGCTGCTAATTTATGTGTTATAGGATGATTTGAATTATATGGTATGGTTACATCTGTTTGTGTTGGTTTTCTGTATATTGAATAATTTAGTAAATTATGCACTTTTAAAGTGTTTGCTTTGATTGAGTCTTCATTTTATACATAGATAAGACGTAATTGTAACACAAATATATTAAGTTATTGTAAAGATCAGCATGATATAGTTTTTTCCTGGTTTTTCTATATCATTGCACAGTTATACTGATCTTAGAGGGAAGTGGGAAGTACATCCAGGATAATCCCTTAGGGCTCATAACATCTAGGCTTTAATATTGTTATGTCTTATTACTTCCATACTTGGTCTAGTCTTATAACTACCTAATAAACATCAGGTACCTAGCTACAAAAATAAATAGTAACTTCAATATGTCAATCTGACGATGCTAGTTGTCTAGCGAAACGGCTGTCATTGAGTCTTTTAAAAAAGCAGTTTTTAAATAAATATTGGAAGTTTTGTTAAAACGAAGAGTTTTTTATTATCGTTAATAAGATGGACTTCCAAAAAGTAAGGGTTAGTACAATCAATTTAAGTTTTTTTTGTGATGCTTTTTGCAATGTCAAAGAATTGTTTAGTCTCATAAGCACGGATTTTGTTCTCCTTCTCACGGAACGTTAAACGTATTAAATGTATCCTGGAGAGGAGAATATATGAGACCGCTCCAAGAATGTGGTGGGTGCTCATCTCTAGCTGCAATTGAGAACGGTCCCTCCTCATTATCTGACTATTTTCCCGATAGAGCTTTGTAAAATGTCAACCTGGCCTTCTTCTTCAGAAAATATGGAGAAAAGTAAGATTCAAACTCATCTTTATTGTCATCGTCGAACTAGTTGACATAGCGCCAGTAATAACCATAAGTATCAAATAATAACCTACTACGAGGTAACCATATTTAAATTCATTAACTACCTCACGACCTGCTGTTCTGCTGCCTTGTAGCAAATAGAATTTTGCCTTGATTTTGACTTTTTTCCCTTTTCTTGTCTGTGTTAATTTTTGATTTTTTGTACTACTTTTAGGTTTTCTCTATTGTCCATGAAACTTTCCTTCTCCATCTTTCAGTTGTTGCGGTTGATTGATTTATCTATGTGATTGTTTGTGGACTCTTTGTTTCTAATGATTCTGGATATTGAGAATGTTTTAGATATTAATGTTGGTGGTGTTTCAGGAGTTATGCATGTTTAATTTCCTCTACTTAATTATCTATGACAATATCAATATTTCTTCCATTTAACGGAATGTTTTTCTTTTTTCATAAGTTATCTTTTAGTTTTGGCGAAGAATTTTTATTTCTTGCTAATTAGGTTTCTATTTACTATTTAATGAAAGGAGGGCACATGTTAATTTCAAAAAAAGAATGTCTAGTAAGAATGTGTAGAACATAATGAAAACAATACATGAATTCAGCATTTTGTGAAATTTATCTTTACTAGGCTAGTTTTAAAAATTAATTTTTATAAAATGTAAAGATCAAAAAATGAATTGTACAGTACAGCGTATTCTTCCCTAAACTGAATACAGTTGTTCATGTCAAACTATTTGCCTAAACAGACAAACAATCCTTAAGAATGATTTGTGATACAATAGGAAACAAAAGTTAATAATGTTTCCACTAAATTAATATCGTATTAGGTTGGCATTTAATTCATTTTTCCGCAAATTTTCCAATATTTGACAAACTTATAAAATAACTATTGTTAATGACTGTACCTTGAATTAAACTTTAAAAAAATAAAATACCTTAATTTTGTTATCACAAATCAAAGATGAAAATTATTCTGATGAACTAAAAAAATTGGAATACTTAATAAAATAAATTTTATTTATATTGGTAGTTGTGGTATTTCAAATTTTAAAAGTAGATATGGTGAGGTTATGGTTTAACATACATAAAGTGAAAAATTATAATACTATAATAATATTGTTGAGTTGATTGGGTAGCAAAAATGTCCGCTGGAGTTACATATTATATAAATTACAATTTCTTAAAATTTTAAATTTCTTAAAATCACATTCTGACATTTCACAGAAAAAAGAAATGAAGGTATTTTAACTAATTTTATTTCAGCCCTTAACATGAACGAAATAAAATCACAGCGTTAACTTATTAAGGTTTCCTAATTTCATAGACGCTTGTGCGCAAGATTAACTGTCAATTTAAGGAAAACTTTATAAAGGAAACACACAAAAGTGGTGTGAAATAACTCCATAATTGTTCACAACGAGCGCTGCCCCATTTTCCTTATAAATCTCACTTCTCATTCAATTATTTGGTAAATAACACCATTTATATTATTTTTCTCCATAAACAAAATTGAAACTGATAAATATTAATTGATTATATATTTTTTAGAGTCCGACTGATGGCATGAAAAACTTTTATAACTTTTTAACGGGCTTGTAAAAATATTCCAGATTTTTGAGGAACTTCAGAAAACCAGTCAGAATCAGATACATCTTTTTCAATAGATTTTCATCATATCCCATTTACCGACAAAACATCCTTCTCTATCAAATTAAATAAAAATCTGGCAAAATTATTTACAACAACCATTTTTCTTTTACATTAAATTTTAATTAGAGAGACAGACTGGCCTGGAATGCAGCTCACTTTTTAGAGCTTATAAGCGCTTAATATGCCACTGACTACAGTTTATGATTTTGTTTTAAATCCTAGATTTTTAGAAAATTTTGAAACTAGCCTTCCATTCATGAACTACATCCATTATTCCTAGGGAGATTGTCCTACTACTTCTCAAAATTAGGTGTTCTGTTGTATTTTCATTTTCTTTAGTGTAAGCCCAGAATATTATTGGGAATACCTGCAACTTGTTAAGAGTTTCGACGTATACTGGCTTCCATAACCATTATACAGTATCCGCCAAAATAAACAGTACCGAAAATAAAAATAAAAATTAATTTTTAATTTCTGTAATGTAAGTGTTCAAAATGTTCACCATTTCGACGCAAACAAGCTTCATATCGATTTTGTAAGTCAATAAAAATATTTATAAAAAGTGGTTGATGGAACTGCCGAAAAATATTTTGTATTCTTTCCCGTAGTTCGGCAATATTCGCCGGCGGATTTTCCGAATGAAATATTTTTCCTTCATTATGCCCCAAATGTATGCGTCAGGTGGCGTCAGATCAGGTGAATGAGAAGGATATTCGAAGTCTGTTCCCCGAGAAATTATTCTATTATCGAAATACTGACGGAGTAAGTCTAAGGTGCGCACAGCTGTATGGCTCGTTGCACCATCTTGTTGGAACCATTGTGTGCGAAACTGTAGATTTCGTGCACGGCAAAAGTTATTTAGATCTCTCATAAAAGGTATAATAATTTTCTCTCTATAACGTTCTTGGTTGACAGTAAGTGGATTCTGATTATCATCTTTAACGAAATAAGGACCAATCATTCCATTACCAGATACCGCGCACCAAACGGTAACTCGAAGACTGTGCAGTGGTTTCTCTACAATGACATCAGGACGTTCAAATCCAAGGAATCTGGTTGTTTGTCGATTAATATAGCCGCTAAGATGACCGTGACTCTCGTCTGAAAACCATATGTTTTTCAAAAATTCGGGATCTTCGTAAATTAAACTCAACATGCGACTAAAGTAAATTTCTCTTGCACGTTTGTCCGCAGCATTTAGTCGTTGTCCAACTTGAATAAGGTAATGATAACCACCAATTGATTTGAACATGCGACGTAAAGACGTTTCACTAATGTTGAGTTTACATGCAGTTCTTACAAGACTTCTATGAGGTGATTGCAAAACTTGGTTAAAAAAACGTCCTTCATTTTCGTTAGTGCATACTGTTTTTCGACGACCTGAAGAACCTTTACGTTGACACAATACACTACCAGTGCGACGAAATTTTTCAACAATAGCTAACATCACAATTTTACTAGGAGCTGCTTTATTAAATTTTTGTTGATATTTTATTGACACCTGTCCTAAGCTTGGACCATCACTACGACCTTTTCCGTATGAACGAAAATAATGCTCTACCAAAAACACTTTTCTTCCGTTGTTACAACTATTTTTAAATCAAATTTAACTGCTGCGTACTATTAATATATATCAACTAATGACAATTAAGTCAAATATGACAAATCCATATTACATTAACAACTGCACAGCACTCTCTGTTTCGGTACTGTTTATTTTAGCGGATACCGTAGTTCCAATTGATTTTTTTTGTAAAAGAGGACCGGTTTTCGTAAGACGGCCCAGGCAGCTAATAAGCTTATTGTGCACCCTCATTTCCAGGAAATCATTCTCCATCAAATCCCAGCTCCTTACTAGACTAGGAGATCTTCTTGATGATGCTTTCATGCTGGTCCCCCTGATCATTTTCTCACTTAAAACCAAGGGTTTTATATCGCCTGGCATCAAGTGCCTAGAATTGATAGTTACAAAAACAGGAATAAATTTTAATGCTTAAGTAAAACTAAAGCATTCTATATTTTTTCTCTTATTGGTGGACCTGATTCTGACAATCCTTATCTTTAGGTTTGTTTTCACATCAAATCACAAACTTGTTTCTTACAATTTTCAAACCATTCTTGTGCGCAAGTCTCGTTTGAAATAAATCCCGATCTGATCTGTGATTAATGTGAAAACAGTAGACAAAATGTGTATGATTAAATAATCCGTATGATATTACCTAAAAAGAAGATTAAAATGAAAGAGGTGATTGTTATTGTTTACAAAGCTATGATAACTGTAAACATGTGTACGAGTAAATTATCCTTAAAGTATTAAAGTATTCTTCCAACATAATTTCTAAATCTGAATCGTCAGTGTCGGATGACATTAAATAATCAGATTCATGTCTTTTTAGTTTAAATAGGTTTATAATGATATTAAAAAAAACAGGAGAAAATAACAACAAAAAATATAGAAACTAATTGACATAAGGTTTAATACGCGCATGTGCCAACAATCTGCTGGAAATTAATTCTCAAACTGCTTGGACTGTCACCAAACTGTCAGGAAACCATGTGAAAACATCCGACTAGTGATTGGAAATTAGTTTCAAACTAATGCGCGAACACAAAATATCGACTGCGCACACTCCAAACGTTAGAAACAAGTTTGAAACCAATGTGAAAACAAACCTTATGTTTATTTTTGTTAATTTTTTTCATTTTTTAATAACTGGTTTTAGTTTAGTGGAATGAAATCACTGGAATTATTTAATATGGAATATTTTTAACTGTCTGACAAAAGCAAAAAAAACAGACATTCAAAACTTAGTATTGTAACAGTGAGTACCGATGACAAATTAGTTACTTAGTAAGAAAAACAGCAATAGAAACCATGACAAATTACACACATATCATTCATGACGAATATTTGTAACACTATCCACTTTTTTCCATCATTCAGAAATAGTATTTGTCTTACGCACTTCCGGTAGACATTTCGTTTTTTATGCTCATCTCTCGACTAAAATAAATAGTTTTGTTGGTAGATGCATATATACTTTTTTTTATTTACCAGTATACCGAAACTCGATACGTGACTATTTTTAATATAATCCACTGCATTAATATTGAAACGTTTATTTACTTCCTTTGAACAATGCGCTTAACAATCGAGAGTTTGCTCGAAAGAATATTTAATGAATTTTTATTTGTAAACTTCGCGGGCAGTAAAAATATTCAATTCTGTTTATAACTGCACAACCTTTTATGACGCTACTTCCTTCAAAATTAATTAATTAAATGGTACAATCTATTCTACAGATCAATAATTAAATATATATATGAATATAAAAAAGGCAGAATTGTCAAAGAGAATTTATGCACGTTGGATTTTGGTAGACACGTCCAAGTTGAATGAACCAATCAACACAGTTTAAGCCTCCAAGTAATATGTTACCTATATGCTAAAGGGGTTTAGTAATTTTATTAGATTAACTACTTCTTTTGAATAAATAGAAATTTTGATTTCATAGAACATGAAATATTTTATACAGTGCATTTTTTTTAAGTGTGGCCATAGGGATTCACATGGTAAAATTTACACCCCATGTTAACGTATGTTATCTTCGAGAATAAAAACCGAAACTATGGTATTATAAGTAATTCGAGGTCGTAGAATTCAATTCTGGCCTCAGAAATGCCCTTAAGTGGCCAGAGACGGCTTCAGCCGGATGGTGTAGGGGCCATTTGCGCAGAGGTTCGGGAAATCGGCCGTCACTTCGCTCCCAAATCCACTGGCAGACTTTTTGAATCTAAAATATAATACTAAAGAAACACCATGGCTTTATCCGCAACAACTTCTGAAAAGTTATTTTGTGCACCACGTATCCTCAATGTGGAACTTCGAGAAAAACATAGTCAACTTTGACAGCTTGTAGTGTGAATGTTTGTTTTTCGCCCAATTTTCTGCAAAATAATACTTCAACCTAAATAAAATACGAGAAAATATCTAAAAGAGCAATAATAAAAAAGATTGTGAAACGAACTAATAATTTTTATCTAATAAATAAAATTATAACATTTATTTGAAAAAACAACTTAACACAATAAATTGACAAAAATTTTCATAAATTATCAAAGCGATCTTGAAAATTCCTTCGAATGTTTTGCAATGTTCGTATTGTAATGGAATTACAAGCTTCCGTTATTCGTGCCTTTAGCTCCTCTACACTTTCTGGTTGACCTCTCACAAGGTCGTAAACCTGTGACGCTAAATATCCCCATATCGAAAAATCCATCGGTGTTAGATCAGGACTTCGAGCCGGCCATTTGAACGGTCCATGCTGACCAATCCAACTATCAGGAAATGATTCGTTTAAAAATTCTGTTACAGAGGCAGCACTGTGAGGGGGTGCTCCATCATGTTGAAATATTATTTCTCTGTTGGCTCCTAAAGCATCTAGCCGTGGTCCCACCTCCAGTTGGAGTAGATCTAAGTACTTATCTTGATTCAAATTCCCGTTTATAAAAAATGGCCCTACTAAGTTATTACCTAATATCCCGAGCCAAACGTTTACTTTTTGAGGCCACTGACTATGAGTTTCTTGTACTCTGTAAGGGTTTTCCTTTGCCCAAATGCGGCTGTTTTGTTTGTTAACTGTCCCATTTAATGTGAAAGAACTCTCATCAGAAAACAGAATGTTATTTAAAATATTCCTATCTCGATTAATTTTCTCCATCCAAAGTTCACAAAATTCCATTCGTGAGAAGTAATCACGGGGCAACAGTTTCTGAACATTTTTAACTTTAAACGACTTGTATTTTTCACTCTTCAAAGCTTTAAAGCAGCTACTTCTCGAAACGTTAAATTCTTCTGCCAGCTTTTTAAGACTGGTGGTGCCTTCATCCTCAACCGCCAAACAGACATTAAACCGTAAATCTTCTGATACGACGTACGAGATTCTATTTCGTTTTTTATGCTCATGATTTAAGCAACCGGTAGCACGAAATTCGTTGTAAAATCTGAGCACTGTAGTTTTGCTTGGAATCGGACGATCGGGATATGCAGCAGCAAAATTCTGGACAATTTCTCTGCTGGACATACCTTTAATGTATGATGTTACGAACTCAACACGTTCTTCACTTGTGTACACAGACATTTTAAACAAATATCAACAAATACAAACGCTTTGACAGAACTTATAAATGAAATGTCAAGAAATATAACGTCAATTTTAATTTCGCATTGCCTACTCCGATTTTTGCTAAATTTAATTACTTTTAATAATTTTACGTTTTAAGGCTAAAACTAATGAAATAAAAATAATTGTAGTTGTTCAAACATTGTGCATTTTGTCGTCTTATTTAATGATTCAATAGTAGCATTTCGTTTCATATTTTTTTATTATAAATTATTTAGATATGTATTCTTTTTATTTTATTTATTTATCAACTATGCAGAAATTTGGTGCAAAAACCAAAATTTCATGTAGAAGTACGACGACTTGCACATTGACTAAGTATTTTGACATGTAGTATTTATTTTGATTTTAGAATTACTCTAGAACAATCATAGACGGTTTTAGCCTGATGGTCCAGGGGCTCAAATGTAGTGTCACTTCGAACATTCCATAACCGACTACAATATCTTTCAAAGGATGATTGGATATGAATGGTACTATCAAAGAACGTAGCCACAGTTTTTCATAAACACATTTTCTACAGGGTGGTCAGTACAAGCGGTCAAAGTTGACTATGTTTTTCTCGAAGTTCAACATTTAGGATACGTGGGGAACAAAATATTTTTTATAAGTTGGTGCAGATTAGGCTACAATGTTTCTTTAGTATTATATTTTAGATTCAAAAAGTCTGCCAGTGGATTTGGGAGCGAAGTGACGGCCGATTTCCCGAACCTCTGCAAATGGCCCCTACACCATCCGGCTGAAGCCGTCTCTGGCCACTTAAGGGCATTTCTGAGGCCAGAATTGAATTCTACGACCTCGAATTACTTATAACACCATAGTTTCGGTTTTTATTCTCGAAGATAACATACGTTAACATGGGGTGTAAGTTTTACCATGTGAATCCCTATGGCCACACTTAAAAAAAATGCACTGTATACAGAAACAGGCTGGATAACAAAAATTTGCGCTTGAATTCTAAAATGCACATGTCAGTCACGTCATTCATTTTAAGTGGAATGGCAGTGGAAGTGATAGGACCGGATTTTCGGCAATCCCAATAATCTTTCAGGGGGAGACACACGCTATAGATTCTATAGTATCCAGGAGTGTCTTCTTAGAGACAAACATCTATATTCTTACAGACAGTAAGGCAGTTTTAAAGGCGCTGAGTTCTTTTACTAATAAAAGCTAGTCTGGAAATGTAAACAATCCGTTAAGACACTGGAACTAGATAGGCTAATACACGTTTCCTTAGTCCAGAACCATTTTGTGGTCTCATAAAAAGCCACACCAAAAGGGATTCTGTTCCTGGAAAGAGGATCGACTACGATCTCACTGTATGAATACGCCAGGGCCACAGACATATAGGAGGCAAAACACATGACTATTGATGGAATATGGCGGCCGACAGTAGAACAACATAGAAACATAGACGGAGAAATAATTGGGTAAAGATTGAATTTTAATTCGAGATTTCCTTCACATTATATAAAATAAAAACTTAATAATGAAAATAAGTTGGATAATGATCTGAAACTTGTTGAAGTTTAAAAATTTATTTACATACTCGCCTATGACTAAATTATTTACTCCAACTTACAAGTGAAAAGATAGGTTAGGGTTCAAATGTTCGATTTTCCGGCACACCACACACTGTCTCACCATAGTTATATTTTTTAACACCTTTGCTTCGCTAGTAAAGTTAAAATTGGGTAAAATAAACACAAACACTGATGGAATATGGCAGCTTGTTTACTAGCCGATTTGCCGGATTTTCCAAAATTTAGAAAATGAGCTAAACTTATCCTACATACAGTCGACAGAAGCCTACATGAGACCCGGAAAATATGCGAACTAAAAGAAAGGTTATCGCAACCAGCCAATTACGAGCCAATGTTAACGATTTTACATTAGTAATTGTAAATATATTGACTAGGGTCGAAGCCTTTATTTAGACATACTTTTGGAAATATTTACAAATTCTAATAATTTAAATCGACAGTTCGGATAATTTTTAATTTAGCACATATGACACTTATAGTATCGATATTGGGTTATCGATTCAAAATATCGATTGTAACTACGAAAATATAACTACAGTGACATGAACACGCCCACTCAGTGCTCATTTTTGCTTCTGTTAATTGTAGTTGTAAAATAAAATACAATTTAAAATCAGAACGGATCCAGAACAATTCGAAAAAATTCTTCTACAGCAACAAGCAATACAATCTCAACAGGCAAAAATGCTATGGAAATGCTCACCAAATTACTATGTAACTTCTTAAAATCAACAGGAAAAGTAATTAACCTAACCTGCTAATCACGAAAAATTTTCAAACTACCTAGAGAGATTTGACAACTATTGCAACATGAAAAATGTCACTTCTAATGAAAAGAAGACACAGTTATTATGTGTATCCATTGGATCTATACATTACAACAATAACCTAAATGGTTTATTAGGCCCAAGCAAGCCTATCAACCAGCTAGTTTACAAAGATTTAGTGGATTATTTTACTCAAATGCATTCTCCAAAGAGAAGCACTGTAATCTCTCAATATTATTAGGAAGAGGATCAATCTATACCAGAGTTTGTAGTTGCCCTGCGGAAAAATATTGATGAATGTGAACTGCGAATAAATAAAATCCATTTCAAAGAGCAAAATTCATTAGAGGCTTAAAAGATAATTGAATTTGGGAACAAATTCTTCGATGCGGCCTTACAAAGTTCTGCAGAAAGAAACAGAATTGAAAGCCAAGAGCTTACTGCTTACTTCGAGTTTTCAAAATATAAACAAAAGCAGTCATCGAACCAGATCTCTCCAGCGACAACGTTTCAAAAATCAAAATGCGGATTATAAATCCCTTGGTATCGATAACCGATATTTAAGTTGTGGTCGTAACAATCACAAATCCATAGAACCATTTTTATTTAACGTAGCTTCATCTCCACATAGTATATTATTTCTTTGTTGATTGATTTTATCTAAGACCTATTCACAAAAGATGATTTTCTTTTCAAAATCTTTAATTCACTCTTTGTGCGATTGTATACGATAAGGTAAATCGTTTATGGAGCCTATGATCCATTTCCTCAGTGAAAAAAATGACTCGTTTCGGTAAGTATGGCTGACCTTTAGCTACACCCTATTGGTATGGCATATGGTATTCGCGGCGACCGCCTGAACGACATTAAAAGCTACATGTTAGAGGTGCCATACCAGAAATTCAAAGTAGGGAATAAGAATTCTTTACACCTACGTTAATTTTTTTCTTTGGAAAATACCCTGTACAACATAATAAAACTTTACACTATTGTGATGGAGAATATAAATTTAAAAATCGACCATATCATAATATACTAACTTAATTTGTAATGTGTACCACAAAGTCGCCAACAATTTTTTATTAACTTTAAGGCGCGTTACACATATATGCAGCGGACTTGGTGCTACTGATATTTTTGATGTCGCTGACACAATGTTAGTTGCATAAGTGTGTAAGAATCATTTTGTTTCTTAGCCATGCTAGTTGCACATGAAGTCGATAAAAAGTGGCAGGATCATTTTTTCAAGAAGATAGGCTAAAAAATAACAGAAAAGTAATACAGTTGATGTGTTTCGACGTTTATTTTTCTTTTTTAAATAAATTTTCAAACAATCACATGCTCCAATATTTTAGGGTCACAGGGTTTTAGGTTAACAGCTGACAAATTGGTTCGAAGAGGCATTTGCTTCTAACTCCTGCCAGTCGCACCGGGTCAGTAACATAAGTGTGTAACGTACCATTTGATAACACAGGTTGGTTTTTAAAAGACATACAACCAGCACAAAAAAATGTCAGTAGCATCATGTCCGTCGCATATATGTGTAACGCGCCTAACTGCAATCTGTTATTACAGCGGATCTACTGAGCTTTTACACAATAATCAATCACCCTGTAAATAATAATACATTGATTAATAAAAACTAGATAAAATTGATCTCGAAAGTAGGTATATAATGTTTTAACCATTGTCACATAATTGTGGCTTCCGGATTTCCTTTTTGATTGCAAACTCTTATCAATTTTTAACATTATCACATATTTGTAACCCTATTGTACCGTTTCCTCCGATGAAACATTACATGAATAAATAATCGTATGAATTGTATTTTTTTATTAAGGTAATTATGTAGGTTAATAGAAAATAATTTTTTCTACAACCGTTAAAAAAAGTACGTCATTTAACTTGACTTGAATACTTATTTATGTGTAATAAACGTATTTTTTTTGTAAAAGATATTTATATTCATAACAATTTTGTGATATAATACCTTCAGCGAAAACGAGATTTCAGTCTCAAGTGAGAAAAATTCTTATAACGTTAGTAGCAAAAGTTAAATTTATATTTTCAATAACTTCTCGTCTTCGTATCTAGTTTTAAGGACATTAAATAATTAATAAATGAAAGATGAATCATTTTTTTAATTAGATTGCATCCTTTAATATCAGTATACTGTACTAAATATTTGTGATAAAAAACAAAATTTAGATTTCCTCGAAGAACTTGAAATAAAAAGACATCTAGCAGATCAACAATTTAAAGTAGTGAATGAACAAATAAATTTTTTTATATGTTTTTGTTTTATTAAATTTATATTTTTTATGGTTTTAATTATTAAACTTTAATATTTGTGGGGCTAAGGTTATTTAATTGTATGTTTTCAATTTAATTTTACCTTACTCAAATTTTAATTGTATTATGACTAACCTGGTATAATTCTATGAGCATGTGAGAACTCCATGTTCTCAGTAGTCGGTTCAACCGAGTTATAATTAATTTTAATTCACTTTTGTAAATGTTATGGTATTTAGATTTTACCTTAATACTACCCTGTTTACTTTTAAAAATTCACTATATTGTACGAATTTATAATATCGATACTTTAATTGAAATTATTAATCGATTCTTATATTCCTTCTTTGATAATTCGATTTTTGCTAATAGTATTTTGAATATATCAGTTAAAAACATTTAATTCATTTTACAAAAAAATTTAAAAACATTGATTAAATTTTGATAATCGAAAGGAAATAAAGTTCACTGTGTAATTTTAAATTTAAAGACGTACCCCGATTGCTCCGCTTCTATGAAACAAACTACACCAGCGCTCCTACTCGGCGTTCTGTGTTCCAAGCAATCCCTATAGGCAAAGATGGCGTCGACTGCTTCCCTTGATGTACGATGTTTGATGTTTTTTTGAAGATTTTGTTGTTTTAATATTCAGGAACGTAAAAAAATTCAGGTGGGTAATTGTTTAAAATATTTCCATTTAGTAGATTTGGTCGATTGATTTAAATTTCTCCAACTTTTAATGTTTTATACATAGATTTTCCAAATTGAAAGTTATATGGGTGGGGGTAACAACTTCAAACAATTGAAAACTAGGCGGCCATTAAATTTTAACAAATTTCTTTTGTTTTTTCGGCATAGATTCGCCTTTGAATCAAATGGATCTGACCAAAAAAAAGATAATTCCGCGGTATTTATACTCTTTCTCCCGAAATGACATAAATTATTTAAATTCAATTGTTTATATAGGCAATTTTTCGAAATTTTTCAATGAATCTATTTAATTAATTATACTTAATTGGGTGATAATTAAACTTTAATGTATGTATGTATGTATCAGGGGTGGTAAGTACACTGCGACCTATGAGGTCTAATGTGTCCCCCTTACTTGCTATTAGCTCTGATGTTTTCTCAGACTTATAGCAGCTCTTCTAGTCCTACTTTCCTAAGTAAGTTTAGGACATCGTCGAGAGTATGTGTATGGAGGTTTCCTCCTCTTCCTCACAGAATCTGCACAGACCTTCCAGCTGATTCCAGTACTTGGATTTTTCTTTCTACATTTCTTTTATTAGCTTATCTGCTGTTTCGTCCCCTTCTATTCCTAAGTGTCTTGGGACCCATAGGAGGGTGACAGTGTTCTTCTGGCCTAGTTCATTTAGCTTGCCCAAGCATTCCCAAACCATCTTCGAACTGAGTATATTTGACCTCAGAGCTTTGATGGCTGCTTGACTGTCCGACATAATCACAATTTCTTGTCTGCGGTAGTTTCTTTCTATATTAAATTCCGCACATTCCGCGCGAATTTCTGCTTGAAAGATGCTTGGGTATGTGCCCAAGCTTTCTAAGTATTTGGCTCTCTGTACAGTTCCAGTTCCCTTATCTAACTTGGAACCGTCCGTATACCACTTTATTGCATTCTGGTTTAAATTCTGTATGGTGTCTTCTTTCCATTCAGATTTAGTACCTACTCAACTTTGTGATAAATTTTTTCACAAAGTTGAATTTCTTAGGCATTTTCCAAGTTTGATCAAATTGAAGTGATCGAGGTTTTTCCCTGATAATTCTGTATATTGCAATTTTACGATAAAACTTGCAAATTTGAATAAAGTAGCGAAAAACTTTTTCTGACCTTTGAGCTTGAGTCAATTTTTTTCCATGGTCGTAACGATGGGGAATTTTAAAAATTTGTTTTTAATTATGTTTAGAACAAGTTTACTTAGTTTCAGCTTGATGGTAATTCAAGTATCTTTCAATGTGTAGATTGACCGGACTATGAAGTTGGGACACCCGTTTAGGGGTGATACCCGGGGCGGATCGCCCTGCCTCCCTCACTCCCTTAGTTCTGGCTGTGTCTAGATTTCAACATAAATTATGACCTAGTTAATTTTTTTCAAAATAAACAATAATAAACAAAAGAATTTTATACAATGCAGAAGCACAATAATAATTAAAAAGCGGATGTTTACGGAGTTAAAATTGTAGACCAGTCTTAAGAGTGTAGGCGTAAAATTTTAAGCAGGCATTTCAAATGCAATTGTTTTTTTCGAATCCTGAAAATACCAATTAGTGCTTTTAAAAGAATTACCTTTTAATTCTTCTTTATAAATTTTGTTAATCTTGTTTTTTATAGCCTAATGATGATATCTATATTAAGCTAAAACTAGTAACTTTTTCTTTGTCCATATTTAATTTATATTAAAATCTATTGACTTTCGATTTTTTCTTTTGAAAGTTAAACAGTAATCTAGAAAATGTCGCGTGACAAAATCATTTAATAAATAATCAATTAATAGAAAATAACCGTGTTTTACCTGGGTTTTATTAAATTTATGATGAAAATATTCGTGTCAATAACAACCTGCCAATTATTTATTTGAGAATTTCAGGTAAATAATATTTTTTTTAACATACAACATAATTTTATTATTGTTTTCGTGTAGCGTAAAGACCGAAAGGTCATAATAGAACCAACCTTGATTTCCTTTGAAAACCGTGAGAAAAGTACTTTGTTCAAGAGCTGTAACGAATTTCTTCGACTGCAAACTCGACTTCCCATCCGTTTGTATAAAAGTGATGTTCTAATGAAGACACTTATTATAAGCATATATTAAGTTTTGAAGGACAACTATAAAGCCGTTTTATTGGTTTGCGTATAGAAATTGTTTTTAGAATATAAATTTATTACAAGAGGTCATCGCATTATGATAAAACAGATAACACATAATAAAGAACTGAATTCTCTTCGAGAGTACATGAAGTTTATTGAAGCTCTCATTTCTTGCAAATTGATTTTTTAAATGTTTTCAAAAACATGTTTAACTTGCTAACACGTTAGTGATATATACTCTCTGGGCAGCATGTTATTAAAATTGTTAATTAAGAATAACCAAAAGTTTTAATTACGATCACGCCCTCGAAATGTTTCACCACACCGCAAACTACAATTAAGTTTGGTAATCGATATTACTAAGAATAATAAACATATATTCGTTTAAACTTAACTTCCACGTTTTATTTAAAAAATCGCTTTTAAATTATAAAGATCAGCATGATATAGTTTCTAGTTTTCCTAGTTTTTCTATATTATTGCATACCGATCTTAGAGGGAAGTACATCTAGGATAATCCCTTAGGGCTAATAACATCTAGGGTTTAATATTGTTATTTCTTATTATTATTATAAATTATTTTACTTTTGATCAGAAAGTATATATTCAAAATGAAGGTCTTCCAATGGGAAGTCTCATTTCTCCAATTTTAGCTAATATTTTTATGGATAATTTAGAAAGCAAAATCTTTAATTCTACTTATAAAAACAATATTGTATTTTGGTATAGATATATTGATGATGTGTTAGCAGGATTTGTAGGTAGCGAACGACAGCTAGATATATTTTTTAATTATATAAATACCTTGCATCCTAAAATTAATTTTACTTTAGAAGTTGAAGAAAATAATTCAATTAATTTTCTAGATTTGAGAATTGAAAAAGTTAATAATTCATTAAACTATTCAATATACAGAAAACCAACACAAACAGATGTAACCATACCATACCATTCAAATCATTCTATATCACATAAATTAGCAGCTTATAATTCTATGATACTTAGAGCATTTTCAATTCCAATGAACAAAAATAATTTTAATAAAGAAATTGAGATTATAAAACAAATAGCAATATCTAATGGCTATCCAATACATTTGATAAATAAATTAATTAATAAGAAAGAACAGAAAGTGTCACTACAACTAATATTCCCTCAGCAACCTAAAGAAATTAAAAGTTATAAAAGTATTGCATATTGTGGAAATATTTCTAATACAATTTCAAAAATAATATCTTCGGCAACATCTGCAATAATTTCATTCAAATCACACAATAATGTTGGTACAAAATTGTTAAATGTAAAAACAAAATTACCTAAATTAAAAAAATCTGGTGTTTACAAAATTAATTATCCAAAATGTAATGCTGTATATATAGGTCAAACACAAAGAAATTTTGAAATAAGATTCAATGAACATTTAAGAGCATATAGATTACAACAACCAGATAAGTCAAACTATGCCAAACACGTTCTTGAACATCCACACTCACTCTTTCACACCAATGACATCCAAATACTACACATTTGTAATAAAAAACAAAATTTAGATTTCCTTGAAGAACTTGAAATAAAAAGACATCTAGCAGATCCACAATTTAAAGTTGTTAATGAACAAATAAATCTGGGAAGTTCTCCACTTTTAAAGTGTTTGCTTTGATTGAGTCTTCATTTTATACATAGATAAGACGTAATTGTAACACAAATATATTAAGTTATTGTAAAGATCAGCATGATATAGTTTTTTCCTGGTTTTTCTATATCATTGCACAGTTATACTGATCTTAGAGGGAAATACATCCAGGATAATCCCTTAGGGCTAATAACATTTAGGCTTTAATATTGTTATGTCTTATTACTTCCATACTTGGTCTAGCCTTATAACTACCTAATAAACATCAGGTACCTAGCTACAAAAATAAATAGTAACTTCAATATGTCAATCTGACGATGCTAGTTGTCTAGCGAAACGGCTGTCATTGAGTCTTTTAAAAAAGCAGTTTTTAAATAAATATTGGAAGTTTTGTTAAAACGAAGAGTTTTTTATTATCCTTAATAAATTGAACAGTTGTTGGTACAATTCTTTTTTCCGATGAATCAACATTCACATTGAACGGGAAAGGAGACAGACAAAACTGAAGATATTGGTCAGAGGAGAATCCTCATTGGATGCGTGAGACACATACTCAGTATCCTAAAAAGTTGAACGTTTGGGCAGGTATCATAGGTGATCATATTATTGGTCCTATTTTTGTAGATGGAAATTTGACAGCCGAAAAATATTTAAGCATGATTAGAGACGAAGTTGTTCCTGAGTTGGCAAACTTATATCCCAACGCAATATCCCAACCTACCGGATGGAAATATCTGGTTCCAGTAGGACGGAGCAACACTCCATTATGCTTTAATTTAATCATATTAACGATTATCTCGATAAAAGCTCAGATCGAGATATTGAATTTAACAATACATAATATTATAAATGCTACAATCTCAGCAATATTTTCCAGAAGCCCTGCTGGCGCAGTGGTATAATTGTGGTCCATAAATGCATAAGCACCCCTTAGCTGGTACTTGCTGCCCTCCGCCCTTGTGACCCAATATACTATTTCAAAGAGAAAAGAAATAATACGTCTTGTCAATAATGTATATTATCATCATTTCAAGGAAGTTAATACATTTATAAATCCACAATTACTTTCCAAACAGGTCAATAAAAATTTAAAAAAAATGTTTTGATATATTTTATATGTTTGTATTTTATATAAGACAAGTCAGTAGAAATAAAGAATTTTCTGGATCAACTTACCTGACTATAGATGTCAATGTCCTTGTATGGATTAACTGCAACTAAAATGGAGCCAGTGTATGTCTAAATATCATTAAGGAAAACAATAGTATATAAAAGCTGTAAAATATTGCAATATTATCGGGTAAATCATTCGCTACATAGCATCGGTAAATTCTTTGAAAGGTTATACGTGTTATCAATTTTCTAGATTATTACCTACCATTACGAAAATAGTTTGTTGGTACAAATAAACTGTAGAAAAGGTATAATATTGAAGAATTTAATTCAATTAAAAAAATAATTTTAAAAACACTAAACTGTACAACGTATTTTGTTCAACAGTTAGATATTTATTTGGTCTTCTTAATAATATGCACTTCCATAAAGTAACGGTTAGCACAATAAAGGAGGGTATCAGTTTTTGGGCTAACGATCAAAAATTAAAAAACAACTTTTCAAAATTTTAGACTTCCCAGAACATACTTTTTTTAATTGCTCGATATTACAATATCACAATGAGTACCTGGCAACATTGCAATATAAATACATATAACTATTATAGTTATTTCTGTACTGCAAAATGTGTTGCCTAACTATCTACGTACTTGTTGAGGCCTATATGCAAGAACGATCGTACCATGGTTGAATAATCAGAAATCTAACTGCTGATTTTAGCTAATGATAATAAACTTCGTATGCACCTACATTATCCAATTTTTTGATATTTTATAACAATCCGTTTCGCGAACTGAAAGTGTTCTTTGGATATAGCTCGTACACCACAATTATAAAATTTTGTTTTCTTTCTTAACAATGGTGAGTGGTGTATTTTTCAAAAAGAGAAAGAGTGGAAATTATTGTATATATGTATTATGCAAATATCTTAAACACTGATTGGGTTGGTGGATATCCATTTTGCAGTTTCTGACGGTGGGTTGAATTAGAACCGACCGCTGGTGCATATGGGCCCTAACCACATAACCATAGAAGTTTATGTATATTATGTGATGCAGCTTTTTGTCTACGATGTGACTGATGCGACATATCCAAACATGCGCAGTTGCCACGTCAAAAATTTATTTCACTAATTTAGATTTTAATAAATGTCAAACGTTTTCTCATCTTATTTTTTTCAATTAAATATTACTCAACATTCGGGTCTTTTAGGCACACAGTAGTATTAAAATTATCAGTAATCTATTTTATGTTTCTTGCCATTCGAAGAGTTCTTTCAAGCATGAAATAGTTTTTTTTTAATAATAAATAAATTTTATTTAAAGTAGGTTTTTCAAAAATAGAAATGAATTTTAATTAAATTTATTGTACCAACCCTTAATTTTTGGAAGTTCATCTTATTAAGAATAATAAAAAACTCTTCAATTGATCGTAACGTTACGTTCAATCGAAGAGTTTTTTTATTATTCTTAATGAATTTTAAGCCCTTAACAAGAATTTAAAAGCTAATCGCTGTTCTTTTCTCTCAGATTTCTAAGTTTTTACATAAAAAACTGTTTTTTATAATAATGATGTGAAGTCAATGCGACTTCCTTATATTTATATTTTCATCTAATGTTCAAAAGAAAAAGAAAAATAATTTTGATAATTTTTGTTTAGACAACGATTAATTGTATGCCTTCTTAGAAAATATAATCAAAATTCCAGAAGTCGATGAATAAAAACACAGTAACTTTATCAAAAAACTTAAAAAAACGTTTGCTCACTTCTGCTGTTAATTAAAAAGACATCGAAAACCCTAGAAAATTGATGTAAATACATAACTATAAGCATAAGAGATCATATAAATAGATTTTACATCAGAATTAATATAAAAAATATCTTCCGCCTAATTTACCGAAAAACCAATCATAAGGGACACCAAAAATAGCGCGTAAAGCATTGTTTATCAACCAAAGGGCGGAAAATTCATACCGCCACGACTTATTTTCCAATATTGAAAAATTGTTCTTTGTATTTGACTTTTGTAAATCAGAAATAATATAAATTTCGACCAATTCCACAAACTAAGAGCTTTTTTCAAACAAAATTCTATAAATTATTTATAAAGTAAAAAAATGTAAAACACTGTCACAAGTAGAGTGTATTCAATTTTCATAGGAAGTGTCCGATTCTGAATACCTTTTGATGAAGATGAGTACATACATAATAGTATAAATTCTACATTACGAAATTATTTTCTAAAAGCGCAGGCGGCAAGGATGAATTCTCGAAAACAATATATTTTTTTTCAATTTATTTTTAATAGTCATAAAGAGGCGGAAAACAGTAATGTGTCACAAGTGCATAAATATATTAGCAACCCTTAGCTGGTACTACTCTTTGTTTTAACGTAACTTCCAAGTTTATTTGAAAAAATTATGTTTTAAATTACAATGACGGCCGTTTCGCTAACATTAGCATCGTCAGATTGACATCTAAGTTACATTTTGGTTGTTTGTAGCTAGGTGCCTGATGTTGTTTAGGTAGTATTAAGGCTAGACCAAGTATGGAAGTAATAAGACAACAATATTAAAGCCTAGATGTTAATAGCCCTAAGGGATTATCATGGATGTACTTCCCTCTAAGATCAGTATAACTGTGCAATGATATAACCAGGAAAAAACTATATCATGCTGATCTTTACAATAACTTAATATATTTGTGTTTTAAAAGTACGTCTTATCTATGTATAAAATGTAAACTCAATCAAAGTAAACAGTTTAATAATGGAGAACTTCCAAGATTTATTTGTTCATATACAACTTTAAATTGTGGATCTGTTAGATGCTTTTTTATTTCAAGTTCTTCAAGAAAATCTAAATTTTGTTTTTTATCACAAGTGTGTAGTATTTGGATGTGATTGGTGTGTAATAGTGAGGTTGGATGTTCAAGTAGGTGTTTTGCATAATTTGACTTATCTGGTTGTTTTAATCTATATGCTCTTAAGTATTCATTGAATCTTACTTCAAAATTTCTTTGTGTTTGACCTATATGTACAGCATTACATTTTGGACAATTAATTTTGTAAACACCAGATTTTTTTAATTTGGGTAATTTTGTTTTTACATTTAATAATTTTGTACCAACATTATTTTGTGTTTTAAATGGCATTAATGCTGATGTTGCCGAAGATATTATTTTTGAAATTGTATTGGAAATATTTCCACAATATTTAATATTTTTATAACTTTTAATTTCTTTAGTTTGTTTAGGAAATATTAGTCGTAGTGACACTTTATGTTCTTTCTGATTAATTAATATTGTTATGTCTTATTACTTCCATACTTGGTCTAGCCTTAATACTACCTAAACAACATCAGGTACCTAGCTACAAACAAACAAAATGTAACTTAAATGTCAATCTGACGATGCTAATCTTAGCGAAACGGCCGTCATTATAATTTAAAACATAATTTTTTCAAATAAACTTCGAGTTTACGTTCAAACGAAGAGAAAGAACTGTAGATGAAGATAGGCAAAAATTAAGAAAGAGGAACCACAAATCTTAGCAAGAAACAAGAGAAAATAGGCGATTTTAAAGTACAAACAATTATTACGAATAAACTCTATATCAGCATCATACAACATACAGTCAATTTAAGATACTTTTGACAGAAAAAACATATCAGACATCCGGTATAACTAATTATATTCATCCGGTATTTTAAGCATTATTTGACCTTTGCCTATATATTAAAAGTAGAATAGGAAAATTATTGATCAAATAAATTATTATTTTGAGCGTTTAATTTTTTTTATCCCTTTGGGTATAAATGACCGTAAAATGTTATGGGATTACCGGTTGACTCACACCCTCGTAAAACAAATTTTATAGTGACAGTAGCACGCAGTTTCAACTTCAACGGCCTCTATTATACTTGCAGCCCTTTTAACAACAAACATAATAAATGCCGTTGGATGACGATGAAAGTTTGTAGAAACAATCAGCCCGCATAAAAAAATTTTGTTAATTAGGTCCTTGAGACTACCGGAGGTAGGATATGGTTGCATTTGGAGTGTCTGTACAACTAAAAATTGTTAGATAACACAGACAGTTGTATATGAATATACTTGTTTCAAAAATGACAAGTTGTGTGTATGTGAAATGTATTATAAATTCTGTCTAATGTATCTTCTCCCATGAACTAAATTACTTACGAATTACTTTTTATATTTTGTTTCTTTCTTATTCACAGAAACCAAAACCCCGAAACGAGACAGTTTTTCCATGGACAACACAAAACATGGAAAAAGGACAGAAAATAAGGAATTACTTATTAATTCAACTTACATAATATGAATTTCAAAAGCTGTAACCATGGAACACAAAGAAAAAAATATTTTTTTGTTTTTTCGTTTTGCACTCTGCATAGGCGTAGGTAAATCTTAGAATCATTAAACATAGTTAACGTAAATCAAAAATTATAGACATATAGGCCATTTTTAAGAAGTAATTTGATCTTTGATCAATTTGAGTACCGAAATCTGTTTAACACTTTAACCCCTATGTGTATTAAAAAAAGTAATAGAAGTAATGGATTTTGAGATGAGCTTTGAACGAGAGCGTCGCGGAACATTAGCTTACGTTCGAAAAGGGATGTACTAACTATCCTAATAAAGTTGGCCTTAAAATTTCATTCTTTGACTGTCTCTCGTTTAGATCAGATCGGCTCCCAATATTTTAGTAGTGCAGTAAATTTAGTTTCTTTTTTAGTTAATTATAGTTATTAATTATATTATTTTAATCGTTTAGTTAGTGTAGTAAAGACAATAATTTGTGGAAATATTTTGTTTAGTGAGTTAATTTCCTTGATAGTAAGGTATGATTTTTATTAAAATTTTGTTTTTAGTTAATATTGCTTTTATAAATTTCCTAATATTCTAGAATTATGTTTTTAATAAGTGTATTATTAAAATTAGGTAAAATGGAATATCTGTTTGTTTGTAGTTATTGTGTCACAGCAGGACACATGCAGACCTCTTAACTTATTACTTGATATATTACTTGCTGGAGAATGCAATACTTAAGAAGTATTAAAAGGTTTCGGAGCGAGGGAAAAACTATCTTTTATTTAGATGAAACATGGTTGAATGAAGAACATACTGTTTCTAAAGCATGGATGGGAACCAATATTTCAAATTCCCTTCAGGCATTTTTGGAAGGATATTCATCAGGATTAAATGCTCCTCGAGGAAAAGGTCGCAGACTAATAATCGCACACAATGGCAGCGAACATGGTTTTGTAGAAAATTAGACTTTGTATTAAAGTCAACCAAAGATTACCACGAGGAAATGACCTCTGATGTTTTTGAAGATTATTTTTTCCAGCTATTGGACTTTTTGCCAAGTGCTGCAGTATGGTTGTCTTAGATAACGCCAGTTATCATTCAAAACTGGTAGAAAAGTTACCAACGACGTCATGGAAAAAATGAGATATTAAAGAGTGGCCCTAGAGCAAGAATATTTCTTTAGAAGACACGATGCTGAAAACGGAATTACTGCAAATTGCAAAGCGCCACAAATTACAATATAAAAGATATGTAATTGACGAAATGGCGAAGGAAAAAGGAATAACTATATTACGTTTGCCACCTTATCACTGTCAATTAAACCCTATAGAATTAATATGGGCACAGGTAAAAGGTGAGGTGTCGCGAAACAATACAACTTTTAAATTGAATGACGTTAGACAACTTTTGATAAATTCTTTTAAAAACGTAACACGGGAAAATTGGACCAATGCCATAAACCATGTGAAGAAGGAAGAAGAACGATTGTGGAGTGTTGATACCAGTATTGAAGAACTGTAATTCCTATGGGACCAGGCAACGAATCTGACTCATCGTCGGATGAATACGACGAAATAGAAGCTGAAAATTAAAGGAGTAAATGCTTTTTGCATTAATGTATATTTAATTCTTACTTTTTAATATGTAGCATATTTTTATTTAAATTTGAATTATGCTTTAAAAACACTTCGTTTTTACGGTCATGGGATCTATTTAGCTACCTGTTGTGACAATATTATATAGGGTTTCTATTGTGTTTGGGTTAGTTAATCCCTAATTAAAAGGTGGACTCTTTGAAGAATAACAACTATCACTATGTTTCAATAGAAATGCATACTACGTTTAGTTATTTTCCATGAACCTCCCTTGCTTGGCCTTTGAAGGATATGCATTTATAATGAATTCACTGTGCTGCCAACTCCAAACAAATGAACTTATAAATGTTATTGGGACTAATTTTTTTTATATTTTGCAATAAAATTATGTTATTTTTAACATAATTTGACTGGACTATAAATATACTATGGCTTTATCATAAACCTAAATCGATGTTTTTAGTTTTCACTTTATGAATTTAGTGCGTTGTGTCCTTGCATTTGCAGATATTTTCAAGGCCATAGCTCATCTCAAAATCTATCCTCTTCAAAAAAAAACTTTCCCATCAGTCCAAGTGTATTTTTTTGATACACAGATATTTGATACAATTAATCGAATGTGCATTTCATCTGATCACAGTTTTCATGCGTTTATATGGGCGGGTTACTACCTTTAAGCTGTGGTAATCAGTTTTTGTCCCTAGTTTGGTAAAAATTATAGAGTTGTGTTTGTTTAAAATTGAGTGCTCAGTATAGGGTGAAGTTGTTTTGAAATAGGGATCAGGGGTTCAAGTGTCTTAAAAAAAAAATTAATATTAAGTTTATTTACAGTCGACAGAAGCAAACATAAGACTCGGAAAATATGCGAATTAAAAGAAAGGTTATCGCAACCAGCCAATTACGAGCCATTGTTAACGATTGTGCATTAGTAATTGTAAATTAATAAATAGATTGTAGACAACACTACTTTTGACTTTTGAATAATTTTGACAAATTCCAAGAATTTGAATCCTAAGTTCGATAGGTAATTTTTATTTTTGCACGGTGACACTTATGGTATCGATATTTGGTTATTGATTCAAAATATCGATTGTTACTACGAAAACACAAATACAGCGATATGGACAAGCCCACTCAGGGCTCTTGTTTGATTATGTTAACTGTATGTGTCATTGCAACATATTTATAACGTTTCTCTTATTTCCCTAAATAGGTATTGAATGATTTGTTTGTTCCTTAAATGTTAATCCATTTTCTTAAAGATTATTATGACATTCATGAACTCATGAAAAGTAAAATTTTTAATGATTTGATTTACAAGAATCTAGTATGATCACTTTGATTGATCAATTAAAAAAACAACGCTCTCAAATACTTAGAAACCTTATTGTAATAATCACATGGGAAATTCACCGGCTTAAATGAAAGAACTAATCTAAAGCATGCATGTGTTTAAAACATTAAAAACTTTTGATTTCACGTCTGGAAAAAATATTTAGAATGTGTTTGTTCACTGGCACCACTTAAAAAAAATCAACTTTATAAAATGCAATTTAAATTGAATCCATTAAACTATAAGTAATAAAATTAAAAGGGAATTAATTAACGTTGATTTTAACTAATCCAATATTTTAAAATAAAGCGAGCATTAACTGCTTTTTAAATAATCTTTTTATCCCATCACATAATCCCTTAAATTTTAAAATTTTGTTTAACCCCACATATTGCTGAAAGCAATAATTATACCAATTTAAATTAATCAAATTTCTGTTATAAAACTATAATTAATTAAGTACATAATAAGTAAGCAATAAAATAATTTGCTTGTCTATTATTATTTAATTAGCGTTGTGAAATAATTGTGTTTATTTTTAATTTTTCACTTTTCTCTTATTAGTTTTTTCGGATTGTTGGGAAAGCTATTGGTTAATATTTATTGGGCAAATGATGGACAAGTTAGTAATATGTGGCTTTCGTCAAGAGTTGCACCAGTTTTCGTATATCGGCCCATTAAATGGATAAGAGAGAGTTATTATTGGCCTAATCTTAGACTATCAAATTATTAAGCATTAACCAGGGGCCTATAGAAGGTTTAATACTTTTTAAATGTGACTGAGATTGATAAAATGTATTTTGCCACTTTCATCAAACTTTATATTTTATTACCGATTTAATGTCACTGGCTACTACTTCACTATATAGCGTGGGAGCCAGCTTTATCGATTCCTTGGATGCCAGTTGTTGAATTGTTTGAATAGAATTCTAGAAATAAGTAAGCAGATTACTCTGGAAAAAAACACGAAAACGAAGTAGTACACAAAGCCACCAAGGACCTCATAGTGTGTAGGAACATTGCAGGGAAAAACTTGAGATATAACCCACGTATTCTGCAATGGATGTACATGGCAATAGTGAGACCATTAATCTCAGTGATTGGCACACAAGAGCTAATCTGAGAAGAGAAAAACCTCTCGAAGATTCAGAGACTAGCCTGTGCATGATCACTGGAGCAATGGGAAGCAACTAGGAAATGTAAGGAAGAAAACAATGTACAGAATGATCAATGAAGGAATTATCAGAGAAAAACCTAAATTAAAGTTTATCAAATTCGGGAAATGCCCCAGCACGATATCCCAAAGTAATTCAACTTTGTGAGAAAAGTTGGTTGATGGTTAACTTCATTTTTATTAAACAGATAACAGAAAGATATGTTTCAAATTAATAGGAGGTATAGAGATTATCCAGGGAGCAGGAGTAATAATATTGGCTGAAAATAATTCTGGAGAATCCATGGACAATAATTTGAAGTGAATAATTACCGAGATGTATGTCTGATTGTTAAAAATCCTTCATTGTTTTATTGTCAAGAGCGCTTATGTTTTGCCCAAAACCACTTTTGTTACAAGAAACAAAGAAGCTTACGGTTTACCAGTATTTCCATGTAAAATTTGTAAATTAAATTGGCCTGTAAGATTCTAGATATGTCCTAAAGTAGTTCTGCTTTTATAAATTTATAATTGATCGAACTAAGTTAGCTTCCGTTTAAGCTTAAAACTTCTTTTTCTTTGATTATTTTTGAGCTGCTAATGTTTCAGCAATTTCATATTTGTTGGTAATAGTTTAATAATTTACAGATAAAAATGATATTTGTTGGCTATTCTTAGTCCCAGAAATTTTCCTTATGTTTTTCTATTGATGAAGGTGGCGATTATAGCGGATAAAAAATTTTTCCAGTTTTATTTTCTCCTCTTTTTATAGCATTCGCTCTTAGTTTCTTGTAATCAATTACGTTCTGTAATGATTTATTTCCTTTAAATTTATCGAAGGCGCGTTTAGAGCTATTATACAGTTTTTGTTCTGCCAAGGTAGTGGTAAACGATTTGGACGTGGTTTGATTAATGTTACGTGCTTTGATGCACCTCTATTATTAGAACTATAAATGAAATGAAAGGCCTACAGCCCTATTCATCTGGTCCCAATTTAAATATGTATATAAGCAAATATACAGTGCGGTCCATATGTATGGAATAAATTCATTTGTAGCGTTATTATGTACTATATGAAAAAAACCTGAAACAGGTCGATTTTTATTCTTAAATTGACAATTTACAGCACCCCTTCGGAATTATAAGCACCCCCTCGAAAATTTTAAATTACAAAGGGGGTCGTGTGGCACCTCGTTGGAAAGGGATTTTAGTCCTCTGTTCAGCAATATAAAGTTTTTTAAGTTTGGTGCAATCATAACTAAGAAAATTGATTTTTAAGATGTAAAATTTTGATAATGTCTCTAACACAAAACTTTACGTAGAATGAAGATAATAATGTCACATAATGATTAGAATGTGTTTTTCAATGTATTTGACACTTAAATTAAATGTTCAAAATGACCACCATTCCCTTCTAGACAATAACCGAGGAGATATTGGAATTCTCGTACAACATTTTGTATGACCTCGGGGGTTATTTTGTTAATTTCTTCCGTTATCCTAACTTTTAAATCAGCAATATTGTTTGGTATATTAAAATATACTTTAGATTTTAAATAACCCCATAAGAAGTAATCGAGAGGAGTCAAATCGGGGGATCTAGCCGGCCATTCGATCGCCCCACGTCTTCCAATCCACCTATTGGGAAAAACCTCGTTTAAAATGCAAAATGCGGTGGAGCTCCGTCTTGTTGGTAGTAAATAGATCGATCTATCTCATTTGGATGATTAACATCAGGAAAAACTCTTTGTAATGTAGGCACTAAAAAGTTAATCAAAAAATCTAGATAAACCTCACCAGTAACTGTGCCCTCAAAAAAATAAGGGCCAATAATTTTATTGTTAATGATACCAGCCCAAACGTTAACTTTTTTAGGATATTGAGTGTGAGCCTCACACATCCAGTGAGGATTTTCTCTGCTCCAATATCTACAGTTCTGTTTGTTAACCGTTCCGTTTAAATGAAACGTCGCTTCATCAGAAAAACTATTTTGTTTATGAACTGCAAATCTGCGTTCATTCTATCCATCATCAATTCACAGAATTCTTGCCTTCTATCAGGATCATCTTCATTTAACTCCTGAACCAACTGAACTTTGTAAGGGTGGTATTTTTCTTTATGCAGAACTCTCAAAATAGATGATTTACTTACATCATTGTCGGCGGCAAGTTCTCGAGTTGTCTTATGCGGATTTTCCTCAATCTCTAGAAGTACATCTAACTTTTTTTATCAGTAAATTAAACATTTCTACCTGGTTTTTCAATATTTTTTACATGTCCAGTTTCACGAAACTTTTTTCAATTTTGCTAACTGTAGACTGCGAAACGTGTTGACCAGGGTATTTATTATTAAAAATTTCACAAACCTCCTTTTGAGTTCTGGTTTTATTACCACAACCAATCATAATTAAAATGTCTATTCTTTGAGTCTCGGACAAATGAGCCATAATTAAATTTAATATGCGCACAAATATTATACTGACGTCTTTTAGTAACTTTAAATACCTAAATGACAGCAGCCTACTAGATTTATATCAATTGTTTATTTAGTTTTTTGACTATTATTTTAATATCTTCAAAGCTTTTTCCTAATATTTAGCATAACAGATACGAAAATACCTGATTATTTCTAAAGTTATTTTAATATACCAAACAATATCGCCTCGGTTATTGTCAAGAAGTGAATGGTGGTTATTTTGAACATTTAATTTAAGTGTCAAATACATTGAAAAACGCATTCTAATCATTATGTGACATTATTATCTTCATTCTACGTAAAGTTTTGTGTTAGAGACATTATCAAAATTTTACATCTTAAAAATCAATTTTCTCAGTTATGATTGCACCAAACTTAAAAAACTTTATATTGCTAAACAGAGGACTAAAATCCCTTTCCAACGAGGTGCCACACGACCCCCTTTGTAATTTAAAATTTTCGAGGGGGTGCTTATAATTCCGAAGGGGTGCTGGAGGGGGATAATATTTTCATACTGTAAATTGTCAATTTAAGAATAAAAATCGACCTGTTTCAGGTTTTTTTTATAGTACAGAATAACGCTACAAATGAATTTATTCCATACATATGGACCGCACTATAGCATAAACGAATTAGAAAATAAAACGAGTTTATTGGTTTTCTGTATCTTTTAAAATTGATAACAGATTCGATAACATTGTTAATTAATTTAGGATCTGTTCTGTAACTATGGTCTTAAACAGGCGTAGTTTGTCACATAATCAAGGCAATACTGATATGGGAGTAGATAAATAGTTTTATAAAAGAGCTAGGTATTTACATACCGTATTTTTCGCAAATTAAATGTGTCAATCGTTTGAGGTAGGTAGTAATTATATATTGTTTTGACTACAACCATGTGTAATGAAAAAACTTTATCCTAAAGTCGGGAATTTTATAAAAATAATATCTGCTGTCTTATCGAGATTCAAGGTTTTAAATGACATTTTTTTGACTTTAAAATAGCTAAAAGAACATATATCAAGTTTCACGAAGTGCTTGTTTGAGACTGGAAAAATGGATTTAATTCTCAGATTGATTTCACCATGAAAACCAATAAAATATAAACAAGTAACAATTCACAAGGAAGAAAAGTGATAAAGAACTAAATTAAGATACAATTTATGTTCATAAGCATGGTATTAATTATATTAGCTTTTTTAAATTACTAACATTACCTATATAGTTTAAACTAAAAAAAACAAAGATTACGATTTTTATGAAAAAATATTTCTATATTCAATTACTTAATTATTTAACCAGAGGAGGGCATAAAATCATTATATTTTAATACTATTTAATAGAACAATTTTACAAAGTTTATATTTAATAATATTTTAAAAATTTTAATTATGCTACCTTGTAAATATCACTTTTAAATAATAATATTCAGCAATTTTGTATTATCAGGTAACATTAAAAAAAATGCACTAGAAATAGTGGAAAAGATCACCAGGAATGAGACAGGCGAAGGAATTTATAACAGGTCCGACATCAAAAGTAACAGAGCTAAAGCATCAAAAGACACAATACGAGAAAACTCGTAGGTCCTTTAACAGGACACAACAGGCTCAACAAGCATATATACGCGCTAGGGCTTCACACGAGAGCGATATTTTTCTCGTCTCGTTCTCGTCTCGAAAAAGCGAGACGATACGAGACTAGACACTTTTGGAAACATTTTAAGCGAGACCGAGACCACGTATGGTGCACCCCAAGAGTTCCGTTTTTAGTCTCGTAAACATTTATTTTCAAAACATTTTTCTTAGAAAAATAAGAAAGAAATTCATGAAACGATACCGTTTTGAAACTCAACTACTTAATTAAATTGTTTCGAACAATCGTAGAGTTTAGTTTTTGTATGAGACGAGACAAGTGGTAACGAGACGAGACCGAGACTTAAACGAGACTTATTTTTTTCAGAATTGACGAGACCGTGTGAAGCCCTAATACGCGCTAAAGCTGACCTCTAAACACCTTCTTTGTGAAGCTTTAGAACAAGAAAATATGAAAGAGCAAAGTCCTGCATGGCAGATTTCCTCAAGAATTAAATGAACCTAACATAGATAGGAATGCATCAGGCACATGGCTCAAGATCATAGGGGTCTCATGAAACATAGGGGTCCATGATCGCTATCCAGGACCAGATAATCAATACAAGAGATTACAGGAATTAGATCTTGAAATTACAGATGATAAATGTTGCAAATATGATGGTCAGCCGGAGACAATTCAACATATAACCGGTGCATGTACAACACTAGCTCAAACGGACTACTGCCATAGACATAACCAGATTGCCAATATTATTCACTAGAAGCTATCACTCAAACACAAACTCATACTAGATTTACTAACACCATATTATAGGTATACACCAGCATTACAGCATCAGTTCTAGAGAATGAAACTCCCAAGCTATATTTTGACCTTGAGGACCACTCACTTCAACAGGCCTAATAACACCCTGTAGGATAAAGTTCAGAAAACAATATACCTAATGAACATTGCAGTCCCTAATACTCACAACATCTCGCATAAGCCGTGAACATCAAAGAACCATAGAAACCATAGAACCATTATTGGGAAGGGATCCCCAAAATTATTGTATAAAGAGGCTATCTCGGTGCCAAAGAAAAAATACCTACAGCTACAGGAGGTAAAAAAATTTGTTGCCGAAGAACACCAACAGTACTACTTGGGATTGCCCGACCATAGATAACAACAGGAGTGATGATGAATTTGATGTAAGTTTACTGATAATTTTTTGAAAAAAACTAAACCATTTTTTCTAAGGAACCACCACTACCACATTCAGAAAAGAGAAACCTTTTGCTCATATTTTAATGATGTTGATGATAACAGTTCAATACGTGTCCAACAACATCAAGAATGGTGAAAAGTTTGGTACTTAAATTGTATTAAAAAAACTTTTTTGCACTTTTTTTGCGTATTTAGAATATTTTTATTTATTTTCTTTTGTATGAATTTTTTTTTTGTAATTTTCAATAGAACGTTAACAAACCATCTGCATAAGACAAATAAATATTTTTTTTCGTTAGAAATACAAACGTAACACTTTGAAACTTTAAAATTGATTTATCTCCATACCTGTCATGGGTGTTCTCTTTAAATACTATGTGAAATAAACCATTCTGCAAGAAATCTTTCTACTGGAGTATAATTAAAATTACTTGAGTAAAAAATTCAAGAACAGCAAAAAGGTAAAGTCATTTAATTTCGCCATCCTTTTTTAGCTACCGTTGGTTAACTTACACGCAGATTGGAACAGTAAACTTAATTTCCTTTGCCCTTAAACGATCAGAGTGCGATAAACGTAATCAAACGTTAACAATGGATGCTTTCAGATTTAAATTGGATGGTTATCGATTGATGTTTTCTAGGTAGAATGTCAGTGTCATTATCGATTGAGCAACCAAAATTGTTGTCATATTTATAAGAATTTATCGAGCCAGAACCGAATCAACGAGAAATTGCCTTTCGTTCGCAACTTTGTTCTTTAAAGTAAATATAATGAAACTATTTGATGGATTGTATGTAAATATAAATCATTAAATTTCAACTGTTTTGTAAAATATTTTACTAATTTATAAAAACAGGATAAAATAAAATATAAAACGATACATGGTCGTTAGGTGTTATTACAGTAGTTGTTTTTATTTCCTTGCACTGTAATAAGTCACCTACCGACCTTGTAACGTATAATACTATTTTTTTCATCTGTCAAAATATCACAGTTTTGTGATTTAGTCCAATGAAAACGCTTGACCTTCAATGATTTGAGCTAAATTCTAGCCAATCACTTTGGTTTATACTGTTAAAACCACTAGTCGCTTTACCAGTATTAATAAAATCATAGAACTGTTTAAAATTCAATAACAATATTGAATAATTAATTTTCTTGTTTATAAGTAACTATTATTTTGGCAATTTTCTCTTGATATAATTATGTGAATAGGTATAAAAATAAATATTTATTTAAATTATATCTGTGTTTTTACGGTGCTCACGACAACTAACAACTGTCAATACTATCTAGTGTACAGGTTAAATCAATAGGAAGCGTAAAAGCATTGATTACGTCAATAAAGTAGCGTCTGTTAAGAATATAAAACTGTCATAAAAAGAAAAAAATTCATTCACAACATTTGCGAGTTCTAATGCCAGCCTCCTTTGAATTTTATTTTAAATTTTTGCAGTTGTTGAATCTTTACTTTTTATAATAAAAAATGAAGTTTAACAGCGAAAATAGATTTAGTGAAATGAATTATTAAATAAAGTGGTTTTTGTACAGAATGGTTCAAAAAATAATCTTCTTAAATGCCACTCAAACTGTAAAATTTTACTAGATAAATATTGATTTTCCGGACTCAAACTTTTTTATTTTGCCACATAAAAAAGTTTTCGTGGAAGCTAAAAATTTATTGATAAAATTTTAAGGACTCGTAGTATTACCTTTAAAAAATTGGATAAAAATTAAGAAATGCTGGCTGTATGTTTAAAATGAATTTTTCGAAATTTTGAGTGTGTTTCTTGATGTACTATTTTTTATTAAAATGTCGTGGACTCGTGAACAAATTAATATAACTATTAATAGACTTATAAAGGCTATCCGTGTCTATAGAACATAAAGCATATGAATTACCAAAATTAGGTAGCATTAGTCAGTTCTATTCGAGATATTCTTAATATCATAATTATACATTATGGAAACTATGATAGTTATATGTTATATAAGACAGATTTTACATATTTCAAAGAATGATATTTACAATTCACAGATTGGATAAAGTAGTATCCTTCCAGAGTTAACAGAGTATGAAGATGTGTTAGCTAACTTATTATTATAAAGTTAAGTAATATTAACAAATTGTGAACTCCAATAATTTGTATTAATGTAATAAATTCAACTAAAAAGCTAAACATGTATAATTTATGCTCGAATTTATGTATTAAGCTAGTTAAAATAATAATAAAATAATGGTTATATCTATTTTTAATATTTTTTAAGTACTCAGGAAACAATGTCTATATATTTGTACAAAACAAAATTGTACCTATACGTTTTGTACGAAATTTGCAATTTCAGGGATGACAGGACTACACAAAAACAAAATTTCAACACTTTTTAAGTTTCCGTGATAGAAAATTCAATTTTAATTGCAGAATAATTTATATTTTTTAATGCAAAAGAACAATTACAAAAGTTAATTTTGAAATTAACGTTTTTAGGTAATAAGAAACAATTTTTTGAATTACTCAAAGATACTAAAGATGCACTGAAAAGTTCGACTGTGAAGCAGTATATCAATAAACTAAATGGTTGGTGTGTTAGTCATAAATAGCCTCAAGGGACGACATCGTTCGAAAATTCCACAACCATAATAAGTGGAACTGAGACATGATTCAACTGAAAGCTACGAATCGACTAGGCTTATGGCTTATGGGATTACATAAAAATTGAAATAGCTAATAGATTAATACATTGAGTTATAAAAACTGAATATTACGACACGGATATGAGTAAGCCTCAATAGAAAAATTAAGTAAAGTGGTATATTGCCAAATAAATTAAACAATTTAACAAAAGAAAAAGTAAATTAAGAAGAGAGATAAACAAATACTGAAAATAATTTCAGATACCAGGTGCAGTCAATGGTAAAAAGAAAAGTAGAAAATTGTTTCTACCTGCACCCAAGGTTAAGAAACTTCCATACCAAGCTTGACCGTTTTCTATGAAAAAACAACTACTTCCTGGGCTATATGCCCCAACGGACATTGAATTACATTCCAATAGAAAACGTGATGGCGACCGACTTCGTTGATACTTAAAACCACCTCTGTCGATTTGCAAATCAACGGAAAGAACAATACTCGTAGATCGGTTTCGACATTATTGTGTCTCATCAATGTCCGTTGGGGCATATAGCCCAGGAAGTAGTTGTTTTTACATAGAAAACGGTCAAGCTTGGTATGGAAACTATGAAGTTTCTTAACCTTGGGTGAAGGTAGAAACTATTTTCTACTTTTCATTTTAAATTAAGAAGTTTTACAATAATATGTACTTATTTATAAAAATCAATTATAAAACGCAAGACTTATTTAATAAATCGATTTTTGTTCCATTAAAAAATGCATCAAGTTTAAAAAAGGTCTCCAAAATCCAACATTCATGATTAATTAAGATATAGAAAATCAGCACATTTGTCCAGGCAACGAACTGACGTCATGACCACAGAGTATATCATTTTCGTCAAATTTTTTAATGAACAAATAAATCTTGGAAGTTATCCGCTATTAAACTATTTACTTTGATTGAGTCTTCATTTTATACATAGATAAGACGTAATTGTAACACAAAATATTATAAAGATCAACATGATATAGTTTTTTTCTGGTTTTTCTATACCATTGATATACTGATCTTAGAGGGAAATACATCCAAGATAATCCCTTATGGCTAATAACATCTAGGCTTTAATATTGTTATGTCTTATTACTTCCATACTT
Source organism: Ophraella communa (assembly GCA_035357415.1). NCBI lineage: Eukaryota > Metazoa > Arthropoda > Insecta > Coleoptera > Chrysomelidae > Ophraella > Ophraella communa. The sequence continues at coordinate 28,163,527 of CM068992.1, read as the reverse complement.
GGTCTGGCCTTAATACTACCTAATCAATATCAGGTACCTAGTTACAAACAAACAAAATGTAACTTCAATATGTCAATCTGACGATGCTAGTTTTTAGCGAAACAGCTGTGGTTAAATTTAAAGGGTTAGTACAATAAATTCCATTTTTGGATACCCCAATTTGTTTCAAAACTATTGGAATTTATTTTGTATAAAGAAGGCAAAACAAGCAAGAGGAAGACTAGCCGGACTCATAGGAAGAAAATCCAAACTAGCACTGAAGACAAAGATACATCTTATAAACGCAATCATCATTCCGATCATGTTGTACGCCTCCGTAGCCTGGGGACACACAGCCAAAACCTACAAAAAGAAGATACAAGCACAACAGAACATTTGCCTTAGGCAAGCAGCAGACGCCCCATGGTATATAAGAAATATACAACTATACAGGGAACTAGACCAGGAGAAGACAGAAGAAATTATGAAAGCCAGAGCCAGAAGAAGATTTGAAGAACTCAGGACACACCCGAACACAGCACTCAGGGAACTAACAAACTACACAGCAGAGGACTACAGGAGACACCCTAGACCAAGGAAGCAGCTGGACAACTAAAAAGAAACAACATCTGTCAAGAAGCAGACAGAAGAGGAACCACCTATAAAAGACTCTGCCCATCCTTAAGGAGATGCGCAGATTCTTGAGTAGGGACAGCTTTAACAAGTGGATCCACTCTCTAAGGTTACCTTTAGCCGCAGTTCGTCGACTAAGGGCTAACTTTTCAGAGGCAGCGAAAAACACACACTCTGAACGCCGAAAAAGAAGACAGGAGGATAAAGGTGCCAAGCACCATCCCGGACCAAACAGAAGACACCTGGAAACCATCTCCGAACCAAGATAGTGGAAGGAAAAGCACAGCCCGAGGACTGAGGCCCCCATCGGAAGTGATGGGGGGGTGGAGGAAGTTCTTCCCGGAATGCACCGCTCCTAGAGGGATGCATTCTGGAAGGGACGGGTTTGGTTAGAGTGTGTGTGTTATTTTGTATTGTTAACGAAGAACTTTTAAGCTTATAATCCTGACGGGTAATATATTTTTACAATTTACAAATTTTTACAAAATTTGCCATCTGCAACAAATGTTATACAGATGGTGACAAATTATTGTTATATTAACCAATATTTATAGAAGAAACGTGTTCACTTTTTTATTGTTAGCTTCCTTCTACAATGTATTTAATTAGACAGAAATAAATAATTAAATATTTTCAAAAGGTCTTACAACTATTTAAACTTATCAAAACTTTTAAATTCGTGTATTCCCGTTATAATTAGTACAATTACGTTTGTTTTTGTGTCGTTGCCAACATGCGGTTACAGGATTTTGAGAAAAAAGGGAAAATCGGAACAATTTAGCTAGAAATGTTGAGGGAAAAGAAACAGTGCTAGAGAAAAACTTTTTTCGTCTGTAAAACTTGAAAAAGACTTAGGCGCATGTTATTTATAACTTCACCGTTTAAAAACAACGACTTATTGATTGCTGCTATAGCGAAAAGATATTTGAATAGACGAACAAAAACCGACGAAAGGCTGTTAAAGACTAGAGAATATTGTTCTCGGATGAGAGCGATTTTTTGTGTACACAATATTTCGATTAAACAATCAAATACTCGATGTTTTGAAGGAGATTTTCTTAAAAAGATAATAGATTTCTTGTACCATTTGAAGACATTAGATTAGATCTGTAAAGACCGCACTGTGCAGCCTTTCCACTTTACTATACTGTATTTGAAAATCAAGAGAGAGTAAATTCCCAGAATAAAAACTAATTCGGTATGCAAAACTATAGTACAGTACGTGCGGTAAAACTTCAATATTTGTAATGCGTTCTAAATTGTTTTTGTTAATTTCAATACAAAATTTATTAAATTTCTTGGACTATCACATTATTTTATGATCTTGCATTGTTACTACAGTAGGCCTAAGAGGATTAACGTGCGTCATAGGCGTAACCAGATTAGAAAGGGATAATTGTTATTTAACGACATCCGAATGGCAACAGCTTCTAATGACAGATATTTTGACTTAAATAGTGCTTAAGTTTCTAGAAATGCAGTTATTTGATTTTCGATAAACGTGACAAATAGTAGTGACTAAAAATGAAAGCAGTTTGTGAGTATACGCCACTGAAAAAATTAAAACTAGACCATTTATCGCTCAATGAAAAGAGTGCTGTAGTGAATGTGTACCACTATTTTAAACATCAAAATCCCTCAAACACTATTGACAGTGTAGTTGAAACAACATCTAAGGCAATGGGATATGGAAAATCTGCAATATATAGAGTTCTAAAGGAGGAAAAATCAGGTGGAGTAACCTCACCATAGCCAAAACCAGGTAGACAAAAACTATTAAAAGTCAACGTGGACGAGTTTTTTAAAAATGCTATTCGTAAGCTTGTTCACTCATTTTTTATAAACAAGCAAATACCAACTTTAGATAAAGTTTTGCAAGCCATTACTAATGATGTTGATTTACCCACAATAAGCTGGGATAAACTATGGAAAACGTTACATGAGTTAAACTTGAAAAAATGGGCAGACACTCAATGCTAATTGATTCTGAAGAAATTGTATGTTAGAGAAGACAGTACCTCAGAAGAATACAACAAGTTAAAGCTCAAAATAAAAACATTTATTATTTAGATGAAACATGGGTTAATGAAGGACATTGTGTAGGAAAAGTTTGGAAAGACGAAAATATAAAATCATCCCATCAAGCTTTTCTAGAAGGATATACTACTGGTTTTAAGGAACCTATAGGAAAAGGTAAAAGATTAATTATTTGTCATATAGACAGTACAAACGGTTTTGTTGAGAATAGTTTACTCTTATTTGAATAAAAAAAAAACCGTTGATTATCACGAAGAAATTAATGGAGACGTGTTTGAGGAATATTTTGAACAGATGATTCAATTCATACCAAAAGGATCGGTTATTGTAATGGACAATGCAAGTTACCACTCCAGATTACTTGAACCTTTACCAACCACTAAATGGAAAAAGGATGAAATTGCAAAATGGTTATCTTCTAAAAATTTAGCCTTTGACAATACAATGCTGAGGGCAGAATTGTTAACTATTGCTAAAAAACATAAGCAAAATTATAAAAAATATAATATTGAGGAGATAGCCAAAAAACGGGAAATTGAAATCCTTCGTTTACCACCCTACCATTGTGAGCTGAATCCGATAGAATTGATATGGGCTCAAGTTAAAGGTTATGTTGCCAGAAATAACACTACTTTTAAATTATCAGATGTTAAAAATCTCTTCAATAAGGCAATATCTGAAGTAACAAGTAAAAATTGGCAAAAATGTATTAGACACATTACAGAAATAGAAAAAAAAATGTGGGAGCTAGATAACATAATTGATATTACTATAGAGCCCATTGTAATTTCTCTAGAATCAGATGGTGAATCTTCTGACACAGAGTGCGAGGAACCATAACTTAAAAATTATTAATTTATGTACTTTAATTTTATTTTTAGATTTTTATTTTTTAAGATTTAATATTGTCGTATTTTTTGCATGTTGCTCGTCAAATTTTATCCTTGCGGTTGGTTTTTTTTCTCATATACCTACTTAATTGTTTTTTTAGCTCCTCATATTAATTTATAAGTAATTGTAATTATCTGTACATATTATATACATATTTTGTAAATAAACATATGCCTCAAACAAAATGCCTAAAATAATATTGACTTTTTCTTCATTTTACCCAAATTAAATTACTACTTACGAATTATGTTTATCTATCTAAAATTGGTAATCTAGGTATAAATAACTAAAACAAATTAAATATTTCTATTTCCATATTAATTTAATTTTGAAAACGCACGTCTACGGTTTACTGCCTTTAACACTGATAACTGCAAAACATTTCTGGGAATTTACTCTCTCTTGATTTTCAAATACACTATAGATTGTTAACGGCTTAAAGACTTGCGACCGTGCGGTATGGTGTTATCAAGAGAACTTGGTCTGGTTTTAATCAAGTTGCGCGCGAAATCTATTTATTTTCTGCTTTTTGTTTATAATATTTGTACTTGTTTTTGACATAAGAAAAATAAAATGTCATTCACTATCAATTGCAATGTAAAATTATTATTATTATTATTATTACAATAGAAATAAGGGCTGAGGTAAGAACCTATGAAGCCCATGATCTGAGAACATAAAAGGTGCTTAAACGCCTATAAACATAATCAATAACAAATTAACTATAATTAACAAAATCGTAGTTTTCAAGAATAACCGCAACAATTATACAGCGAAAAAAGATAAATAAAACAAATTCAGATAAATAATAAATGCAACTATGCGCACTATTAACTATTAAATAGAAGTCTATCAATCCTATTCTTAAATGCGTTGACTGATGGTGCGTCTACTACATCATCAGGAAGATTGTTCCAGACATCAAACACTCTGTTTGGTAAAAAGTGCTGCCTTACTCGGGATCTAAAGGACTCCTTCTTAAGTTTAAATGGGTGACCTCTCAGTCTAAGATCAGTGTTGAATAGAAACATAGATTGAAGATCACCAAAGTTGTGCTTAATGATTTTATAACATAATATCAAGTCTCCCCGGAGTCGACGGTCTTGAAACGAGATGAGATTCGCCCCAGTCAGTCGCTCCTCATAGGAAGGCCTTACGCGACCGAATGCAAGTCTAGTAGCCCTTCTTTGCACGTTTTCTAATAAAACTTGGTCGCGAATAAGATCAGGATACCACACAGGACCCGCATATTCTAAAATAGGACGCACGTAACATTTGAATAGTTTACAGTAGGTTTCAAGTGACACTCTAGAGAACGATTTTTGTATCAGATAGAGTCTGGATTTCGCGCGGTTGCATACGGACACAACGTGTTCACTCCACGATAAATTTGAGTTCACTAAGATGCCTAGGTCATCATGGCTGGTAACCGTATTTAGTAACTGCCCATTTAAGTTGTATGATAACTTGGGATTGGTCTTGCCAATGTGGAGTACATTACATTTATTAATGTTCAGGGAAACAACCAGTCCAAACACCACCGCTGTATAGTGTGTAGGTCGTTTTGGAGGGTGAGATGGTCTCTTAAAGGGTTAGCAAATATTTTTGTGTCATCGGCATAAAAAGAAACTGAGTTTGAGACCAACATTTGAAGATCGCTTGCGTAAACAACAAACAGCAATGGACCGAGGACGGAACCCTGTGGAACACCACTAGAAACTGGCTTGTCATTGGAGAACTCTCGGCCGACTCTGACTTTAAAAATCCTGTCCGATAAAAAATTGGAGATCCATAAGTTCAGGCTACCCCGTATGCCAAAGTGATCTAATTTATATAAAAGTCTTCTTTTTGGGACTTTGTCGAAAGCCTTGGAGAAGTCTAAATAAATGACGTCAATCGGATCTTTGTTGTCTAAGGCTTTTGTCCAGTCATTAACACAATGAAGAAGATTGGACATGGTAGAGCGACCTCGAACAAAACCATGTTGGTGAAGAGGTATGACATTTTGTTGAAGAAGGAACTTAGACATGGCCTCACTAATAATAGATTCCATAATTTTACAAACAATAGGTACCAGGCTTACTGGTCGGTAATTGCTTGGATCCAGTTTATTGCCCTTCTTAAATATAGGAGTAATTGACGCCAATTTCCAGATTGGTGGAATAGAGCATTGCGTGAAAGAGGAATTCATAATGAGTGAAAGTGGATAGGAAATTGATTCTGCACATTTTTTGAGAAACATTGCTTGCAAACCATCAAGACCAGGAGAAGTGTTCGTCTTGATATTTAATATTTTTTCTTTAATTTGCTGGGGTGAAAATTCAATATTACTAAGGGATTCTAAGACACGAGCACCAAATATTGGAGGCAAAGTGTCATCAATTGGTTCAGAAGTAAAAGCCTCAGAAAAACTAATGGACAACGTTTCGGAAGTTTCATAATTAGACGAACATAATACTCCATCACTTTTCATAAGTAAAGGAACACCAACTTTAGACGAAAGACAGGAACGCATGTGCTTAAAAACTTTTAGGGTTGCCACTATTAGCAATACTTTCCTCGAAACCTCTTCTGGCGTTAACCAACCGACTAATTATTGTATTAGAGAATCTCCTGTGAGTTAGGAAATCTTCATTATTGTTGGTGCGTTTAAATCTTCTCCACAAATTTCGTTTATGTTTTATCAAATCATGTATTTCACCATTGATCCATGGTTTTAATTTGTTACGGAAAATTCTTGTTTCTCTCGTATTCTCATTCAAACATTTTGTTACCGTGTCATAGAAACATTTCCATAAATGCATACAGCTATTATTACCAGGCAATATGTTGTCCCAATTGATGGACGAGAGAGTACGATTGACATTTATAAAATTAGTTATTTCGATAGTCATGTAATTCTTATCATCGCCAGCAGCGGGTAAGTTAAGTTGAATATTGACAGTTATTGCTGCATGATCAGACTTACCTATTGGTGAATTGACCTCCAGGCCCGATAGCAAACATTCGTCATTGGTTAAAATGAGATCGAGGGTAGAAGGATTATTATTGTGTCGGAAACGAGTAGGTTCGTGGACAACTTGGGTTAAATTTGAGTTTTGGATAAATTGCATAAACAAATTTTTTGCATTATTGCCCTCAGGAATATTTATTATCGGCCAGGATATATCCGGAAAATTGAAGTCCCCAAAGATAACTAGATTGTCAAGTATGGATAACTCATCCAATTTATCAAGGAGCGTGACATTATCTGCCAATTGTGAGTCGCTTGGACGATATATGCAGGCTAAGTGTATGGACATGAGACTTTTGGATATTTTAATGCATATAGCATCAATGTTTGGGACAGTTATATCTATCTCAGATACAGAAAAATTACTAGTTATATAATCGGAGAGGTATATGCAAACATCCCCTCCAGGTCGGTTGGGTCTATCGGTTCGAAAAATAGTGAAGCCATCAATTCGAACCACTGAGTCCGAAATTGAATGCTTAAGCCAAGTTTCGCTGATAAGTATTATGGAGGGTTTAATTAAATCAACCGAACACACAAATTCATTAAATTTGGCACATATGGAGTCAAGATTAGTATAAAGTAACAACCAGTTTTCAAAATTTTGAGAAGAGCGTTTATTGGCGAAATGTAACGATTTTTGGTGATCCTCGTACAAATTTTATGGTAAGGTTCTTCTCTCCATTATTGGTGCGATTCTCCAGTTCTTTGCGCAATTCTGTAAGGAACAATTGCTGTGTTGGAGTTTTGTCATCCATAATGGAAAATTTGCTGGTTGAGCGAGTCTCTAAAACCTTTTTCTTATTTTTTAGAATGTATTTGGCATCTGACTCTGTTGGCATGACTACTTTTAGCATACGGGGAAAGCGCTGATTTGGTTTGCCTATTCGATAAAATGTGACCGAAGAGGTGGTACAGCCGACAGCGTCGAGAACTTCCTTAATTGCAGCTCTGTCACATTCTTTTTTAACGATGGAATCCCCGTCAGTTTCTGGTACACCCTTAATCAAAATATTTTTGGCACGGACCATACGTTCAACAGCCTCGTTCGCGATTTTGTCGGTGATTTCAACGGAGTTAATTGTCTCCAAAGTGGAAATTTTATTTTGTAACGTATTTAACTCGGCTGTAAGAGTAGCAATATGATTGTCTATCTTTGTCTGCAGATCAGTCTTAAAATCAGTAAAGAGTTTCTTCAAATCGAGAAAATTTCCCAAGTTGGCCACGCAAGAGTTACACAGAATACTCAAACCTCGAACTTTCTGACGCGTTACGCGATCAGACGCAGATATCCCTGTACATTCCATGTGTAGTGATCGCCTGCACCCGTCACACTGAAGTACTGATTCTCGATCGGAGACAGATTTGGAACAGTTACCGCAGTTATTAGGCATCGCCGACCTCCACAAAATTTAACGAGTGTAAAGAAAAGAAAAAAGTTCAACTAATAATTGGTACTTACAGTAGTTCGTTCAAAATGCACTTTTTAATTCACTGATGTTTATAATTATTGTCACAACAGCAATACTAACACTTTAACAATTACGTACAAAAGTTTCAAAATATTCAAGTATTTAATACTAATTGTACAATGTTGTTGTATCTACACAAGAAAAGGTGTAGTTCTTTTTTACTTTAATGGCTCTTGTCCAGTTTAATATTTTCTTTACTTACCTATAGCAAGAAATCTTTGTCTTTGTAGACCTTCACATTCGCAAATATGTTTAGAGCTTTGCTCTTTCTCCTGTAAGTACTGGTACATGCTTTTTGAAGCTATTGTGTCCTGTTAAAAGACCTACAAGTTTACTCGTATTTTGTGGTTCGTACTTCGACAGATACTCTTGAAACTACTTGAGTGTCTTCGCTCGTCTCAATCCTAGTGAGCTTGTCCATCATTCCATTAAAACTTCGTTAGTCGCGCGTCCTTTCGGACTTCAGGTCCGCCTCTTCGTTTCCTTTATTCCCACTGTACTTGACGCAATGGGAAAGTCTTCAATTTTTATATTCTTTTTTCTACACCGATGTCTGTAAACTGTCAACACTGCTTGTCACGTTTAACAATAACATGCACGTAATCTCATAACATACACGTGCAGTTAGATAGGAAAACTTAAATTTCTCTTATTAAGCAAATTGCAATGAAATTGTTATCCCGTAGGTACTACTTTATTTGGTCAATTTACATAAGTCAATTAATAAAAACATAAAAAAGCTGTTAGTATAAGTGAAATACCTTTTATACTAAAAGAGTAATGCCCCTAAATATCGGCAATACATACAATTTCTGTTAGTAATGAAAGTGATGAAATTATGATCACTTTGCCGGGCGTAGAAAAAGTATAGTACGTTACACGAGTTGTAATCCCATTAGGCATTCGCCTAATTCATGCGTAAAATTTTTTACTTCGTCCGTAATGAGTTAACTACAACTAAAGACCTTATTGACCTTATACAAAAAGCATGCTTCGGCGGTTTCACACACACTCCCGTTGCTATCTTCTGTAGCTAAAATTACCCAAGTAATTTTAAGTGTTCATTTCAAATATGCACCCGAAACTGGTAAACACAAAGAATTAAATTACCATTGATGTAAACTTCGGAAATATAATCCACTGAAATGTTGATAACTTTATTTCTTTTAAACGAAATCCATCGCATCGTTTGTAATAATGTTCGTGTTATCGTAAGTTCATTTCACTTTGCATATATTTTTAGAATGAAATATTGTTTTGAGATTAACGTTTTACTTCTCCTGTTCTGTTCTTGTCTTGTCCAAACAGTGTGTTTAGATTATTAGCTGATGAACAAGTCTATTATTAGTTGCTTATTGAATGAAAAAAAGTAGCATTGTTTTTGTAAATATCCATGAGAAATGAAGCATAATGACGACATCAAATTTAAAAAAAATATATACACAACAGAGTTTCTGAAGAAAAAACCGTTTAACTCACGACGTTTCAGGAAAATATTCGATTACGTATGGAATTTTTGGGAAGCAATGGCGTGCGTGCGATTACTCTAAGAAAAAATGTTTTTACTTTTAATCTCCCAAGAGCTTGACTTATTACCGAAAATTTAAAATTGAAATTGAAAATTATTTCGAGTCGCTAAATAAGGAGGGTTAGTTTTTAAAAAAATCATCGTGTATACGTGAAAAAATTTCACAGTTAGTAATTCAAGTTGGAGGGATCCAATAAGAAAATTTTCCGTCTAAAAAATTTAAAGTAATAAATTTTTATTTCGCAACAAAATTATTCAAAACATGAAGAAGGAAGAAATAAAGAAGGATTGCTTTTAGGAGAAACCCCAGATAAATTAAATCATTGGGCAGAATACTTTGAGGAACAAAAAAATTCTCAAAGAAACCAACAAATGGCAAACAAATGAAACGGAACAGGAAGAACGAAGAACCAACGCTCGAAGTTAAAGAAGCAATTAAACAGCAAAAAAAAATAGCAAAAACGCAGGAGAGAGTGGAATAGCAGCGAAGATCTACAAAGAAGGAGGAGAAAATCTCTAGGAAAAAGTATACCTGCTAATATTAAAAGTCTGGCAAAAAGAAGAGATGCCTTGGAAGTTTTGTTAAAACGAAGAGTTTTTTATTGTTCTTAATTAGTTTAACATAATTTAAGAAAAATTATATATTTTTATTTATACGAAATTTATAGCATTCTATTTTTGCAATGCATGCGAGTTTGTGATTGCTAAATTTGTAAATATCGATAGGGCTACTTTAATAGAAGAAGTTGAAGACATTTTGTGGACAATACAATTTTATATTAAATTGGAAGGAATTGAATTTTACTCAAAAGAGAATGATTTGTCACAAAATTCAGAAAATTGTGTGTGACAGCATTAGTAGCAAGGAAGAAAATGAAGGGTGTTTCAAAAATGGGTAACCCTGTCTTTAGGATAGTTTTTTTATCAATGGCTTTAGACCCGGAGGGCATTGAAGAAAAAAAAACGTTAACAAAATTTACGATTTACGATTTCCCCTAAACTACTGGCACCTTTTAATGCAATTTTTGATTAGTTTATTGTACCAACCCTTACATTCATATTAAGTATACCATTCAAATAACTTCGTCACATAACTTACACATTTTATTCAAAAACTTGTTTTTTACTCCATCTGACGATGAAACGATTTTTCGAAAACGGCTGTCAATAGAATTATGATAATTTTCGGCGGAAAATGACCTACTATCGAAAAACGTTCAATACAAAAGTTGTAAATAATAAAAAAATTTTTTATCTGCAACGTTTTTCACATAACCCCAAATTTTAGGAGAAAATCACGAAAAACCAATTTGTTTGTTATTTTTTTTCTCAAAAAAATGCTATTGTGTATGTTTTTTTTTATAATAAATAAGCATGATTTTTTTGGAAACTGAAAAATATCATTTTTTCATGGAAAATTTTTTGAAACATTCGAAACATCTCACAAAATAGTATATTAAACAACGCATTTCATATGGAATTCTGTTATGACACGAGTTTAAGTTTAAAAAACGAGTGTTACAACAGCCATATGAAATAAGTTGTTTATAATATTTTTTATATTTTGCCATTTTATCAATTTTTTAAATTAATTTATTATTTTTATGTAATTACGAAAATTTTGATTTTAAAAAGTATGTCTGTAGCACTGTGTAATTTATAACATTTGACAGTTTTATGCCCGTATCGAGGCCCGTATTCACCAAAGTAAAATATCTACAATTAACTTTTAATTGTGGTTAAGCAGCTAATTTCGTATTCACCAATTTTTTAATCAGAGACTTAATGCTTAAACAAGAAATTAACTTAATCGGCCAAATTTGAGCGGTTTTAAAGATAATCGCCGTTTTTTCTGACAGAACTGACAGAAGTGAACATAACAAATAACAATCAAACAATATAAAATACAAATGTATCTTGTGCTTTACAATTTTTGATTTTTCGTTGGTATATTTAACATGGAAAATATTGAAGATCAATTGTATGACGATGACTTGGACGTTATCGACATTATTGAACATGACTTTCCTAGAAATCAGTGGGAAAGGAGTAATTATTATTAAACAATGGATGAATACAACTTTTTTAAAAGATTTAGACTGACCAAGCCTACAGTAGCTGAAGTACTAGAGGAAATTGAGGATCAGCTTAGATATGATAATCAAATGTAAGTAAGGGGCTTTTATTAAGAATCGACAAAATACAAAAAAAGACAAGCTTTGAAACTTTGAACGTAAAATCTTATAAAAACTTAGGTTAAGGTAAGGTTAAATCGGTATTTAAAAATGTAATGTGTTACCAATATCTGCCAATAAAAGCTAAAATATTCGTATTTTGTGTGGTGACACTGAGAATATATCCATGTTGCCAAGTTGTAAATCAAAGTTAACCCTGATTGCTTAATTTTACCAAACCACAATTTGGTGAATAGCAATTTGACTTAATCATGATTACTTATTTAATCACAATTACCTAATCATGATTAGAGTGGAAAATGGTGAATACGGGCATTAACATTTAAATTATGAAATGTTAATGTTTTAAAATATTTTAAAATGACTAATACACCAATAATAATATATTATATAGGTAAAAGATGATATTCATATTCACAAATACTTTTTTAAAGAACAATATAAAATTAATAAATTGCTATGTTAACCACAAATGTCATTGTCAATGGTATTGTCATTAGATACTTCACTGATGTCGCCAAGCATTTAAAACAAACATTTGCGTGCCTAAAAGTTACATTACGATACGCAAATGCGATTTATAATGAAGATTTTTATAAGTGCAGAATATAAAAAATTATTTTTAGTTTCGAAAAAAATAATGTGTATTTATAATAAAAAAAACATACAAGTTTATCAAGTTTAATGGAAATCGCAATTTTTGCGAAAGAAAAGAAATAAAAACGAAAAAACCTGTTTTCGTTATTTTCTCCTAAAATTTGGGGTTATGTGAAAAAATATTCTATATAGAAAAATCATCATTTTTTTTATAACTATTGTTGTTTTTCGTCGAAAATTGTAAAAATTCGGTTTCAATCCCTAAAAACTACCCCCATTTGACCATTTCCACTCGTCTACTGTTTTTTAATTTTTTTTTTTATTATTTATACCCCAAACTAAAAGTTTCTGCATGTTGTTTTCTCCTAAAAATTTTTTTTACCTTCAAAAATTGTAATTGCACTAGCCGGTACCGTTTTGAAGTAATAACCGATATTGGTATAAAGTAATTATTAATTAAACAAAAATTAAATAAATAGTAAGAGCATGAAATACATTTCAATAAGTGTTCAAATTGTCCTCCGTTTTCACGAATACCTACTCAATGTTTGTAAAGTGTTTTTTTTCACATAAATAAGAATAAATCTACAGAACTGCATTTACCCTATCGCATACATACTAATTAGTTAATCTCGGTATCATTTCTTTAACTTCGTTAACATTGTTCTATATTTTCCCATCTCAGTTTTTGTTGTTTTAAAATGTGTTACCTTAATGATGATCGATAATCAACAAAAATATTTATTAAAAAAGGATACGTATATGTTGTCGTTCTCGTATCGAAGTTTGAGATTCTTGTTGATTACTTCTTCATCTAGAACTGTGAGGGAGGTCATGTCAGGAACTCCATTTTCGGGAACTGTTCCTGTAACGAAAGAAAAAATACAGTTAATTTAAATCTCAGTACTAGTAGCGAACAGCGCAGGTGCTGTTAAATGAATGGTGAAATTCTGAGCATTATCTACAGCTAGCCACAGAATCTGTAAGATATCGTTTACACTCTGTTTTTAAAAGGGTATACACTAGAGCTGGGCAAATTTATCGATAAATCGATAACTTATCGATAAAAGGAAAATATTTATCGAATTATCGATAACTTGATAATTATCGATAACTTTTATTTATCGATAACTTTTACTTATCGATAACTTAATATTATTAACAACTCACATAATATGGTTTTCACTTCCTAGGTCGTTTTGTTTGTGGATCAGAATAAAAATGCGAGTAAAAATGTAGGTAATCTCAAGAAAAACAGCGATTCGTCTTTCCTCGTCGCAACTCGTTAACTATCGCCGGCTGATAACTTATAGATAGTAATCGATGGTTATCGATGTTTATTGATAGTTAACGATAAGCTTACCGATAATTATCGATAGTTAACGATAAGTTTATCGATAATTATCGATAGTTAACGATAAGTTTATCGATAACCATCGATAGTTATCGATAATTATCGATAGTTAACGATAAGTTTATCGATAAATCGATAATTTATCGATAAATTTCAGTTATCGATAAAGGATAACAATTCCATTTATCTAGTATACACTAATAGAAAGAAAGTGTATTCATAAATATTATATTAATTAAAAAAAATTTAATCTAGACATAAGACTAACAATTTTATAAAAAATATTAAATATGTAGCAATAAGAATAATAAAAAACTCTTGGTTTTTACAAAACTTCCAATATTTATTTAAAAAATTGCTTTTTTAAGTTTCGCTAGACTTAGCATCGTCAGATTGACATATTGAAGTTACATTTTGTTTGTTTGTAGCTATGTACCTGATGTTAATTAGGTAGTTATAAGGCTAGATCAAGTATGGAAGTAATAAGACATAACAATATTAAAGCCTAGATGTTATGAGCCCTAAGGGATTATCCTGGATGTACTTCCCTCTAAGATCAGTATAACTGTGCAATGATATAGAAAAACCAGGAAAAAACTATATCATGCTGATCTTTACAATAACTTAATATATTTGTGTTACAATTACGTCTTTAAAAGTGGAGAACTTCCCAGATTTATTTGTTCATTAACAACTTTAAATTGTGGATCTGCTAGATGTCTTTTTATTTCAAGTTCTTCAAGGAAATCTAAATTTTGTTTTTTATTACAAGTGTGTAGTATTTGGATGTCATTGATGTGTAAGAGTGAGGTTGGATGTTCAAGTAGGTGTTTTGCATAATTTGACTTATCTGGTTGTTTTAATCTATATGCTCTTAAATGTTCGTTAAATCTTACTTCAAAATTTCTTTGTGTTTGACCTTTATATACAGCATTACACTTTGGACAATTAATTTTGTAAACACCAGATTTTTTTTTTATTTAGGTAATTTTGTTTTTACATTTAAGAGTTTTTTATTATTCTTAATAAGATGGACTTCCAAAAAGTAAGGGTTAGTACAATCAATTTAATGTAGCAATAAAGTAAAATTAGATGGTAAAATAAGAAAAAACTGTTTTTTGTTTAACTATTGTCCACCATAATATTCAAATAAACCGTGATCAAAAAATTTACTATGTCGATTTTCGTTTATTCAAGTGTCTAGAAGGTACGAGAATTCTTTTTCTTAATAATGCGCAACAACTTTAGCAATTTTTCCGAGCCCCTCTTGAAATTTATCAGAAGTTACTAAAAGTCATTCTAAAGGAGCAGTGGATGATATTTTTCGGTGCCTTGGACAGAAGTTGACTAAAATGAATCTTAATAATTAAAAATATTTCTAGTTCATGTCAAAATTCATGAATTCCAGGTCCCGTTCCAACACCTAAAAAAATACTTAAATGATACTGTATGAAAAGGGTACTTTAATATTATTTATGAAACCAAACGACAGTAAAATTTACTTTAAAGGGAATTTTAGTGGAAAGTCTCCTTTTAGTAAAGTCAACTTTAGCTGTTCATTATATGAAACCGGCCCTAAAACCATTTGAACCACTTTTTAAAAATGTATATCTAAAATTATAGGTAACTGTCCTGGTGAAATAAATAAATATTAAATGTACAAAATAACATGCCATGATAAATATTTGGTTTTAAAATTTACGAAGGGGTCCACGAATTTTGACGATGTGAGTATTAGAGATTCTTTCTTGGATATTAAAAATATAAATATTTCTATTGATCAATTTTTCGGTTTCTTAATAAAATTAAAAATTATCATAAATAAATAACTTAGTGTAGAAGGACAAAAAATGCAAAATCTAGTGTCAGAAACATGTATACGGGGTTGGGATAAAGTATGGAAAATATTTTCATAAATATAACGAAAAGAACGATATTTATGAAAATTTGTAGGTAAGTGCAATGGAACAAAACGCATCTGATGTACATTTTTTTGCTAATAATATACTTCCGGTTTAACAGGAAATGCCATCAACTTCTTTAATTTAAATGGGACACCCTATATATTTTTACAGATTTTGAAAGAGCTTGTTATTTTGAATTCATAAATACTGAGTTTAATGTAAACAAATTTGTAAAAACGAGGAATAATTCACTGTTAGTAGTACAATAGATGTACATTTCATTATTTTAGAATAATGAGAAACAAAATTACTTCAAATGTTCAAAATGCTCGCCGCTTACTTGCTGACAATATGCCATCCTATTAACAAATTCTTGCGTCACTCTTTCCAAGACTTCTCCACGTATTAGTTCACATTCGTTGGTCGTCTAACGTAAACACGTGATTTTAGATAACCCCAAAGAAAAAAATCTAACGGGCTAAGATCCGGAAAACGAGCAGACCACTCTATGAAGCCTCTACGTCCAATCCATCGATTTGGAAAATTCGCATCCAGAAAATGTCTAACCCGTCTATCATAGTGGGGAAGTGCTCCATCTTGTTGAAACCAAATATTTTGTGGTAATTGCCCATTCTGTTGAAGTGCAGGAATAATTTCGTTATTTAGTAGATCCAACCATTCAAGTTTCCGTCGATAAAAAATGGACCTATAAGCTTATTTTCGGCAATTCCCATCCAAACATTTAACTTCTGTGGATGCTGGGTATGTGCTTCATGAATCCAATGAGGATTCTCATTTGACCAATACCTTGAGTTATGGCGATTGAATGTTCCATTTAAACAAAAAGTTGCTCATCGGAAAAACTATGCTAGAAGCAAAATTTTCGTCGACATTACAGATGTCCATTAGCCGTTCGCAAAATTCCAGCCGTCGGTCAAAATCATCGTATGACAATTCTTGAACCAACTGTACCTTATACGGATGATACTTTTCACTTTTTAATATCTTTCCTACAGAACGTCGACTGATACCATGGTTTAGTGCCAAATTTGTGGTGAAAGTTTGAAGTGATTCTTCTAAATCGATTGCAATATTTTGTTTCGTTCGTTGCAGTCCGCGGTCTTCCAGGTTTTAGCAAATTTTTTACCATCCCAGTAGTATTAAAACGCTGTAATGTTTTAGTTACTGTTGAGCGTGATATATGACATATGACACACTTCTTCATGAGTTCTAACACTATCACCATAATCGATCATCATTAAAATTTCAATATGCTCTTTTTCACTTAATTGAACCATTCTAAATTGTGCAATTTATTTCCGTCAATGAGAATTTGACACTTGAAGAACAAAAGACGTACTAAACAGTACTTGTTTATTTATTACTATGCATACAAACAAGTTTATCTAAATAGTTTTTTGCTCTAAAGCAAAAAACTCAAAGAAGGTTGGTTAAAGTGCTATATTCCTCGTTTTTACAATTTTTTTACACTAAACTCAGTATATATGAATTCAAAATAACAAGCTCTTTCAAAATCTGTAAAAATATATAGGGTGTCCCATTTAAATTAAAGAAGTTGATGGCATTTCCGGTTAAACCGGAAGTATATTATTATCAAAAAAATGTACATCAGATGCGTTTTGTTCCATTGCACTTACCTGCAAATTTTCATAAATATCATTCTTTTCGTTTAAAAGATATTTACTTGGTTCCATACTTTATCCCAACCCTGTATACATATAGGTATTTTGACAAATTCAACAACTCGATAACAATATAAGCAAAGATTGCAAATATTATTTCATCAAGTTTTCATTGCAAAAACTACCTGCATATCTCATGCAACTGCTTTACCAAGGTGGGCGTTATATATACGAAAATAAGAAATCTAAAAGCGGGTGGCAGATGTTTGGGCATTAAGTAGTGGAACCAATGGCGTAGACTATTACTCAAGATTAAAATTTATACTCTAATGAATACAAAATATGGATATAGCATCCGCCTATTACAATAATTTTATTTTATAAACAATCAAATATTTATACAAAACACGTTTTAAAATGTGTCCCCAAATCTGCGATCTGCTACACGATAGGAATAATATTTTGGATAAGTGTTTCCGCATAATCTGCACACATTTTTTAATAATTATATAAACTAAATTTTTAGTAATTGACAACATTTATTTACATTATATTAAACAAATGAAATTTGAGTATTTTTACTAAATTTGTGAGTAATGTATACTATTTTTAATTACATCCTCGGTACATTCATAACTAAAAAAATATATTTCTTTCACTACTAGCTTATATTGATTTTTGTTGAGATAGTAAAATTATTCATTATTAACCAAGATAGAAAAATACAGGGACTACTTGATTACCACTAAATTTCAATCCATTTGACCGAATGTGAGGTTAACTGATACAAAGACAAAATGAAAATAGTATATTGTGTATCTAGTGCGTAAAAAAGTCTTCACGCACGTGGTGCACACTAAACTGTTTCTACGACATTTTACTTAGAGATTGAATCAAAGGAAAATTTTACTAATTTTCTGTATTACCACAATAATTATTATGAACAGTTATATTGCAATTTTGTAAATTGTCAAAATGTACATTTACCTCCTCTTTCTCTACAAACTTAGTGTTGCTTGTACTGTTGGTATTGACAACACAACTACGATTATTCTCAGTTGTTAAGTTGATGGGAGTACTTCAATGCTGTCCATCAGGAATTTGCGTGAAATACACTGCTAATCGGTATAAATCAAAATTTCGTCGTTCAGAGGGTAATTAATTACTATTTACGGTCTATTAACTGATGTAACTCTGAACTTCAGTCTGCAGGAACTGTCATATTTGTCAATTTCTCTCGCCATCGCTACCTAGACCAGCGACCTCCTATGGGTCCCGGGACACATAGGAATAGACGGGAACGAAACAGCAGATAAGCTGGCAAAAAAAGGAGCTGAAACCCCACATTTGGGACCAGAACCATCTTGTGGGATCAGCAGTAGAGTAATCTTAGGAAAACTAAGGGAAGAAATGGAAAAAGAAAAATCCAAGTACTGGAATCAGCTGGAAGGACTGAGGCAATCTAAGATACTACTGGGAAACTATGACCAGAAGAGATCTCTTAGCTGCCTCAACCTCAGTAAAAAAAGGCTCCGAATTTTAACGGGAATATTAACCGGGCATTGCCGGTTAAGAAGCCATATGAAGAAACTAGGGTTAGCAGTTAGCAGATGAAGCAAAGTGTAGATTCTGTGAGGAAGAGGATGAAACCTCAATACACATACTCGCAGAATGCCCTGCCTTGCAAAATTCTAGGGCTAGATACCTAGGAGCACATGGAATAGAGGAAGGGGATCTACCTGACTTGAAGCCCTACGATGTCCTAAACTTCCTCAGGAAAATAGGACTCGAAGAGCTGCTATAAGTCTGAGAAAATATCAGAACATGGCAAGTAAGGGGGGACACAATAGATCCTATAGGTCGCAGTGTAATTATCACCCCTAACTTATATATATACATATACATAGACCAGCGACCGGTGTGTGAATTTGTATTGACTCTTAAGGCACCGGTGCGTGAAATAAATCCCATAAGAAGAGCATGGCACTTCACACATCGATTGGTGAAATGAAGCTTTAAACATTTTTATCGATGTGTGACAGTAGTTAACACACAGGAGCAGAAAAAATAATTTTGCTTGCTCATATTTATAATAGTCCACCTACTTATTCAAAAATGAAGATCAATTGACTTATCCATGTATTTTCATAGCGATTTTTACAACACAATACGTATCAAATCCAAATAAACAAATACAGATTATTGGATATATTATTGATTGCCTTATCATTATCATGTTATGTGTAACGGGAGTTACTGGTAACCCGTCCAAAATTTTTATTAGTTTCAAAAACTAGTATTTAAAAAAATAGAATGCCAGTAGTGAAAAAAATACTATATGAGCCACGGTAGAAAAGTGTTTTATTTGTCTGGGATCCATTTAATGTTTAATGGATCTCGACAATAATAACTCAGCTACGCCACTGTATAATAGACACGTGTCTGTTTACCGGTTTCACTATACTGTATTATTTAGTAGTAGTAGTACCTTTAGGACAGCATAAAACTAAGATTATTTGGGAACGAGCGGAACACATCTGCTGACTGCATGACAAAGCCTTTTATTTTTACTTTAAAAACTAGATAACAGGTGATTGAGTGTCTTGTCTTTCGATGGGCTCCAAGTTGATTTACGTCGCTTTTATGTTTTCGTTTTAAAATTTAGATATTTATTACAAGAAACTATACAGATTAACGACGTTAGAATTTGAAAAAATACATATTTTTTGTAAGTTTAATTATTACTATTTTAAATTGTTTAAAACGCAATAAATCAGACATAAAAATCAAACAATCAACCGCAGCTAATTTTGTCATTGATTCTTTCCAACACGAATAAAATATTTATGACACAATAGGTAATTAAATACTTACCTACCGCACTATTTGTTTACGGATTACATACTCCGTTACGTTTTTTTACTAAATAAATAATTTAAACTTTCTACTATTAATATGAATCATGCTTTTAAAGACTTTCAATAACAGTAGGTACTACAAGTGATGACTCAGAAACAAAACATAAAATTCGAAGAATGTAAAATGAATAGAATTCGATTTTAAGTAAGCGTTGATTAGGATATATATACTAGACGAGAAAAGCTCTATGAGATCAATTTTTTAACTACAATATATTTAAAATATTAAATAAGAGTCTAATAAATATAATATCAAAAGAAGTTGTTTTATACTATATAAATCTGTGGTGTATTGTTAAATAAAGTACCAGAGTTATTGTATATATGTTTATTACACGTGCGATACATGGCAATACAGAAAAACTAGAAGCGCGCCCAAACACATCATATACAAAGTGAAGTTTTTACATTCTTCTTTTTTATTTGGGGATAGGACTAATACATTACAAAATCTAATAACTGTTATTATATATTTTGAGTAAAAGGCGAGGTATAAGGTCACTAGGTATATTGTATCGATTAACACAAAAGTGACTATTCTGGTAGCAAATTTGTAAAAACAATGAACTGAAATCAATTTTAATACGAAAGCAGCTTTTACTATAATATTGAAGATAATATATTATTTTAGTAATGTATGTAAAGTATGTAACTGGTAATAATCTTCTATTGTATTATATTTTTAAAGGTGTATATAATGTAAAATTGTTTAAAATTGATTTCATCAATATATTTTTACCTAATTAATGTTAACTGATCCAAAAAATTATTTAAATTACGAGTATATCTAGTTCAATAAACATGTAATAGGTATCTAAACATATATCTTATCTTGTCTTATACTGTTTCAATTAAAAATTGAAATTATTCTTGCACCTAATAAAATAAACTTGATTTATATATTTGTAAGTAAATTTTAATGTAGAAGAATTTTTATTGTGTAATTTTATCAATGTTAAATTTTTGAATTTAAATAATTTACTTAAACTTACTAGACTGTTTTAGAGATTTTCAGTAATTGATTAATTAGACATGTCTAGTGTCATGTATATAAGACAAAGAGGGAACTAATCTAAAAGGAATGTTTTGGAAATAGTGCTTTTTTTGATTTTACTGAGTTTTACTCGAGGGACATCTGGACATTTCTAGGAGTTGAAATGTATAAAAAGACTTGATAAGAGGTCTTGGGGATCAGTCTATCATTGGAGATCAGTCTAACAAATGCAGTCAATCATAAACAGTCAGTGATAGTCCATCAGTTAGTAGAAATCGAGAAATAAGTGAAGTTCAAAACATCAGTTAGTGATATAAAAAACATTCTTTAATAATAATTATTAAAGGAAAAATAAAAATGACATTATAAGACTATAAGTGCATTTAAGGACATTTTCGGAATGTACAGTATCCGCCAAAACAAACAGTACCTACCACAACTTCACAGCACTCTCTGCTTCGGTACTGTTTATTTTGGCGGATACCGTATATAAAATATTAAGCGCTTTAACTCACCAGTAATAATTAAGTTTGAACAATAATAACCACCAAACATTGTATCACCTTGTAATATGTTTCGGCTACACACAACGTTTTGCCTGAGAGCATGCCTGCAGAGACTTGTTTGCGTAGGTAAGAGCGTGCATATAGACGGCAAGACGGTATCGCGCGTCGTATAAAAATCGCGCGTCTTGCGCAAACAAGTCTCTGCAGGCATGCTCAAAAAATGTTAAAATTTCAATTTGATTTATTTTAAGTTACTAGAAATATGTGGAGTATTAATAGTTTATAGCTCGGTTTATAGGTATTTGTTTTTTTTTTTTTATTTTAATTATGTGTTTCCTCTTCATATTAGTTTTTATGTATTAGTTGTTTATGAAATAATTCTGATGGTGAATTAGGCCGAAAATAAAAAAAATCATTGAGAATTATAGATATTATACACATTTAAGTTAATGCATATAATATTAAAATTATTTTATGAAAAGAGTATTCAGTAATTTTACTTATGGCATTGCAATAATAAGTTATCACAAGGTATACAATACTTTTACAATAATAATGCATCAGTAGGTAGGGGTCACTAATCAGAAAGTACTACGTGAAGGATGTACTATCGTAAACGAAAATAGCCTGACGTGGCTAGGACCCGTTTTCGTTGAAACTATAAATTCCATGTAACCGCCTACATCAGATATTGAGAATATTACTATCAGACAATTCTACATCTATCTATCCCGCTTTGATAACGCTATTACGATTATCAATATACGTCTATTTTCTACACTGTAAAATACGTTTATTATTTTGTAATTTATGTATCTATTTTTATGTTATTTATGTAATTTTAAAATTCGTAAATTCGTACGTTCAAAATGTTTGACCAGTAATCCTAAGATGTAAACTCGTCTGATTATCTTTGTGTACTCAAACCCTTAATGAGAAAATTTTAAAGTTATTTTATCAATAACGCAGCTGACCCTGCCCACAATATTTTAGGTTCATTCCAAAATTTCAATTTTGAACAGCATTCTTTTGATTTATTTTTAGCTGCTGAAAAGATTTGAGAAAATTAATACGTTCAAATTTTATTCAAATTATTTCAAAGCATACAAGTGCTTTGCAATAAACAACTTACAACCTTTATTGGCAACCATAGTTTAGGTAGTAAGTCAAGACCAAATATCTTGTGATAGACTATACATAAGTACCGAGATAAGTACCTACTTGGCAATAGGTAATTGTTAATACAATTTAGATTTCACCAATGCTTTTGTTAATTTGCACTTTAAAACAATGTATAAACTTAAAAGCAATTTTTTAACTTTTTTTCCTGGATTGTGCATATTAAACTGTAATAAGGTAAATAAGTACTTGGCAATCATTATTGATTGAATTTTGATTTTAGCACTGCTTTTGTCTATTTGCATCAAAACTTGAAAGCAATTTTTTAATTTTCACAAAACTGTCTATAAAGTTAAACAGTTTAAATGTTATAAGATAAGCTATTAAATTTGGAATGTAAGGTAAAAATACACTTACATTATAAATTACTACAAGATTGAAATCCCTTACAGGAATTAGAAGAAAAAATTGGATTGTGAAATTTTATTAGCACAACTTTTAACAAAAATTAATAAATAGTTACAAATAAACTACAAATCTATTAACTTGTATTATAATAAACTTAGCACAAATGTAGTTAGAATAATTTATATTAAGAAAATATATTTATACTTTATATTAAGTAGGTAGGTACATATTTAGATAGAATATTATAAAATTATAATAAAATCATTGCTAATATTTAAAACTCCAAGTTAAAACAAGTATTTAGCAATTGGTTTGATTTAAACATAATTTCTTATCTAATTAATAATGTACCTTCAATTAGCGCATAACTTTTGTTTCTGCACAACTCCCGAATGAACAAATGACACATGTTAGGCCAATGCCAAAATGACTGTTAATAGTTCCAGATGGATACGAAATATCTGTCAAATTTTTTAAAATGTTTTCATTGCAATATAATTTAAGGATCCTATAAAATCATTTAAATCCACAAAACAATTTTCCTAGTAGCCAAAGCATGCAAATATCAATAATAGGTTCTCTCACCAAAGGGTGGTAGCAAATTATCTGTTTTAAATTAAAACTTACCCGTAGAGGAAAAATCCAGCTCAACCATGTTTAATATTTATTCCAAGAACATTCTAAAATAAATTTTCATTCATGAATTTTCTTAAAACAACACTACATAGCTATTTCAAGTCAACGAGCAGAAACTGAAAACAAGTCTATACTCTCACAAGACCGAACACTGACTAACATTCGACTGATTCGACCGAATTCTGACTATCTTGGAAGGTCCCTACAATCGAACGTCCAGATGGTGTATTGTTAGGTGCATAAATTTAGGTTACAAGGGAAATATTTGGTCGTGGTTAATAGTCCATTACCCGGGGATTTATTTATAATAGAGTTACAAAAATTTATTCTATATGTAACATCAACAATTATTAATAGAAATAAAATGTAACCTTGTTGTCAATTTGGTTATTCCTTTTTTTGAATTACTCATTACAACAACCCCGTGTAAATGGTTTAACAGCCAAATATTAGTGACGTTCTGATGCGACAGAGACGTGTAAGTGTAAAAGCTGTCAGTGTTTAAGAGGATTCAAAGAGGTTATATTATTTTTTATTTATATATTGTATGGATTAAAATAATTAGAGTACAGAGTACCTATATGTAGAATTAATAGTCCACTATTTGCAAAAATTATTGTGATATATTTCGAAGTGTTTAAGTAATATCCAAAAATGAAAACCAGATATAATACATACGATATTTTATGTATTACAGAAGAATTACAAAAGTAAGAAAAAATATTTCATAACTTATCAGAAAATTTAATTATATTTTTTTTAGGCTGGTTGGAATGCGAGTGAATAATATATATGATATTGATAATAAAACTTATTTAATTAGATTACAAAGAAGTGAAGAGAAGCAAATTTTATTATTAGAATCTGGTAATAGATGTCACATTACCAATTTTGAATGGCCAAAAAACATTGCTCCCTGTGGTTTTAGTATGAAGGCAAGAATTCTTTTGTTATTATATTTGAAATTGAACATAAACCAATAAGGTTTTAATTTTTTTTACTATTATAGATGAGAAAACATTTAAAAAACAAACGTCTAGAATCATTAACTCAGTTAGGAACTGATAGAATAGTAGATCTTCAATTTGGAAGTGGAGAAGCAGCATATCATGTTATTTTAGAATTGTATGATAGAGGAAATATAATTCTTACAGATTTTCAATACACAATATTATATGTACTAAGACCCCATACAGAAGGTGATAAAATTAAATTTGCAGTAAAAGAAAAGTATCCGCAAGGTAGGGCAAGAGAAGGGGGGGTGATAAGCAAAGAAAAATTATTGGAGATATTAACAAATGCAAAAGCTGGAGATCAATTAAAGAAGGTTTTAGTTTCCAATTTGGGTAAGTAAATATGATTATTATTTTACAACTAGTAGATTTAAAAATTTATTTCATATAACTAATTTATAATATTACAAGAAGTTCCCAAACCATCCTTTAATTGAAAATCAAATATTTTATCAGCAACCATAAATTAAGTCTTGTTTTCATGGTTGTAATATTTAATGGATGATCATACATGTTTTCACAAAAAAAATTGATAGGTTCTAAGAAAGAACTTTCTGAATAAACTGAAACTATAGATAACCAGCATATAAGGGCAAGTGTTGCCAGTATGTGAATGAGTTATACCTCAAATCATACACAGTGCAGTGTTAATGGAAAAGTGAACTATATATTATACATATATAAATATATGTATAAAATATAAAATAATTGGGTCTACTCTTTATTATGTTTTTTATATAAATTAGAATATTTAGAGGTTGTTTATCAATTTGTAATTGTTAAGTTAGCTATAAGTCATCTTGTAACACATTGGCCCTGCCTATGTTTTAGCTATTAGCTGATTATTATTTGACTAAGCATTGGTTAACTGGCTGTTAAGTGTAGAAATAATTATAATAATAATACTATTTTAGAATATGGTCCAGCTGTATTGGAACATGTGTTACTGAAACACAAGTTTCCTAATTCAATTAAAATTGGCAAGAGTTTTGATCCTATTGAAAATGTTGATAGAGTTATGGATGCTATTAGAGATGCAGAAAATATTTTTCAGGCTGCCAAGGAAGGTTCAATTAAGGTGTGTTGATAAATGAGTGATCATTTATAGTTTAATAAATATCTAATGATAATAAATAGTTTTAATTTTTAATTCATAATAGTTAAATATCTGTTTATTGGAAAAATACAAATTTTAACAGAAAATAACTGTCACTGTCTAAATTTAACATATTTTATTATTTTATTAAATTATTATATAGAAAAGTTACATCTAGTATTTTAGTTTGGGTTGACATTTCTACTTATTATGTTGACTTGCAGGGATATATTATTCAAAAGAAAGAAGAACGTCCTACAACAGGAACAAACCAATCTAGTGAGTTTTACTCAAATCAGGAATTCCATCCAATGCTCTTTGAACAACACTCATCAATGCCCTACAAGGAGTTTCCAAATTTTAATGAAGCAGTGGATGAATTTTTTTCCTCTCTGGAAAGTCAAAAAATTGAGTTAAGAGCTGTTCAGCAAGAAAGGGAAGCTATGAAAAAATTAGAAAATGTTAGAAAAGATCATGACCTGAGATTAGTAGCTTTAGAACAAACTCAGGCAATTGATAAACAAAAAGCTGAATTAATTACCAGGAACCAAGAGTTAGTGGAAAGAGCAATTTTAGTTATACAAACTTTATTAGCAAATCAAGTAAGTATATGTTTATTAGAAATATTTTACCAAAATCAATAAAGTACAATTTGTTTAAATTTAATATTATCTGGTATATAAAAATTGTCATCTAATTTATTAGATGTCATGGGAAGATATAAATGATATGGTTAAAGAAGCAGCATCAAAAGGAGATCCAGTTGCAAAACAGATCAAACAACTTAAATTGGAAATTAACCATATCAGTTTACAATTAATTGATCCATATGCTGATCCTTTCAGTAGTAATGGGTCTGATGAAGAAAATGATGATAAGCTTCCTACTATGGTTGTAGATATAGACTTGGCATTATCTGCATTTGCCAATGCTAGAAGGTAAGTGAAATATATATTTTTAATTAATTTGATTATTTATTTAAATAATAAAAACTGGTTTATGTATTAGATTTCTTGGCCATTTGATCAAAAAATTAACTTTGAAAGCAAATAATATTCACTATTTGAAGGAATATTTTGTCTTCCAAGAATAAATTTATTATTATTACTTGCTTTTAAAAATTGTTCTCTGAATATGCAAGTTTATTCATTATTATCTACTACTACTACTAATCGCTTATTTAACCAATACTTCAGGTATCCACCATGTAAATCTATTTATGACTCACCATGTGAGTGTACATCTTCTTACATAAGACAATATCTTAGCATCTCTTAAACATCAACACTTTTAACAAGAGAATTAGGTTTTATTTTGGTACAGTAACTCTCTCTAATCACACTAAGTACCTTTGGTGTAATCTTTGACCACATGCTCTCATCAAGTCAATTAGGCTTGTAAATATCCCCTTTTATCTTTGTTAGCAAATTAACTTATCAGTTTCTGAACACTTGTGATATATTGTCTGTTCAAGTCTCCCCTCTAAGTCTAGTCTAACAAGCTTGAGTAAATCTGGAACAAGATTAACAAACATCAAAATCCGTGAAAGCCGAAAATCAGCAACAAAGAGGAATTTGACTGGCCTTTTATATATTAGTCCTATATTGTGAAGTAGGAGAACCTCATGTTGAACTAAGATGAGAATAACCCAACAAACCACTATGTATTTTTTATAATTTTCAAATTATACATAGAAAGAAGACAATATCTTTTCCTAAACTATAATTCATCTTTGATGACATATAAAAAATCTCACTATATATATTACTTATTTACATTGTTTATTATATTCATATATACCAATTCAACCAAAACTAAAGAAGGAACTGCAGCAGTCTTTATTGCCCTTAACCACAATAATTTCTGTTAACTTTCTACCACAGTTTCTATGTAAAAAAGGTTCTAGTAAAGTCGGTGCGTTTGATTTATCCTCAATACTCGTTAGACATCCAATCGTCATCTCTAGATGTTTTCTTGGGTGAGCGTTATAAATAGCACACAAGGAAGGACTCGCTACACTATATATTCAACCCTTATTGACTTGTATTAATTTAAAAATCAGCAATACATTTTTGTTTAAGATATTACGATCAAAAACGTTCTGCTGCAAAAAAACAACAGAAAACAATCGAATCTCAAACTAAAGCTTTGAAATCTGCAGAGAAGAAAACTAAACAGACGTTAAAAGAAGTCCAAACTATAACGAATATCAACAAAGCTCGAAAAACTTACTGGTTTGAGAAGTTTTTTTGGTTTATCAGTTCTGAAAATTACCTCGTTATTGCTGGAAGAGATCAACAACAGAATGAACTTATAGTTAAAAGGTACGTTTTCTCTAAATAACTCCAACTCTACCACTGTTTTTATTATGGTAACGTAACATTATTTATCACTATCCTTGTTTTAATAAGT
Organism: Ophraella communa; assembly: GCA_035357415.1. NCBI lineage: Eukaryota > Metazoa > Arthropoda > Insecta > Coleoptera > Chrysomelidae > Ophraella > Ophraella communa. Next base: position 28,135,179 of record CM068992.1, on the reverse strand, counting down.
TCAGAAATTATCGTATCTAAAAACTAATGAAATGCATTTTAGATACATGAGACCAACGGATGCTTACGTACATGCTGATATACATGGTGCAAGTAGCGTTATTATAAAAAATCCAACTGGCAGCCCAATTCCCCCAAAAACATTAAATGAAGCGGGAACTATGGCTATTTGCTACAGGTGAGATTATCACATTAACAAACAGAATTTCAACTAATGGTATTTCAATGATTTTAGTGTTGCATGGGAAGCAAAAGTTGTTACAAGTGCTTATTGGGTGTGGGGAGACCAAGTCAGTAAAACGGCTCCAACTGGTGAATACTTAACAACTGGTAGCTTTATGGTCAGGGGTAAGAAGAATTATTTACCACCTTCTCATCTAATCCTTGGATTAAGTTTTCTATTCAAATTAGAAGACGGAAGTGTTGATAGACATAGAGGGGAGCGAAAAGTTTTAAATGCTAATGAAGAAGATGCGATGAGTTTAGCTAATAGTGAGATGAGTAAAGATGAGGTGGAAGTGGAGATACTTGATGAAAGTGATGGTAAGTTTGGATCATATAGTATTAATCATAAAATTGTTTGATTATCGCTGTACGATTTGGTGTTGTAGAAGATGAAGAAGCCAAAGAGTCTAATAAAAATGATAAAGATGAAACAGTAGCACCTGACAATGAAACAATATCAGATCATATAAAGGAAAAGGAAGAAAATCAAGTGGATTCTGACAACGAAGTAGCCTTTCCGGAAACTCAAATTAATGTTCATCACTCTTTTTCCAATAAGTAATTACTTTTTTTATTATTTATTCTAATTAATTGTGATTTTGTTTCTCAATTGTAAATACTTAAAAATAAATAATTCTCAACTTTTTAAAAGTTGAAATTTTTATTTAGATAATGGTTGTTATTGAAAACATATTTATTAAATATATTTTTTTAGAAATATTGTAACACAATCATCAACAAACTTAGAGGAAGTAGAAAATGAAAATGTTATATATTTGGGTGATGATAAGCCTATTTTTATTAATCAACAAGGATCGAAAAACAGAAGTAGGGGCAATAGTGAATCTAAAAACAAACCACTCAAACTTGAAAGAGGTAAATTTTTTTTAACATTAAATCTTTCAACATTTTACTTATTTTAGATTGTCTTAGGTCGTCCAAGCCAGTTAGATTTCTCAGCATTTTGACCATCAAAATCTGTTGTTCCTACTAGGAAAATGCTATGCATTCACATAGTATGTAGTCTGTCGTTTGTTTAGCTTTTTCGCAGGAACATCAGTTCTCACTTTCTGATTTGTCCACTATTTTGAGCGGATATCTCAAAGGGCAGTGTCCATTGAGAACGCGGTTTTATGTCTTTTTTATTCATTTCGAGAACGCACTTTACTTTTTCTAGTGATATATTTACAAATCTTTTAGCTTGCCTCCATACTTCATCTAGTAAGATCGTAGTTGATCCTGGTCCCAGGAAAGGAGGCCCTTTTTGATGTTACTTTTTGTGAGACTACAAAAGGGATGAGGATGAGGGAAAGATAGGTGTATTCATTCCTTCTTTTGAGAGTATCTCAGCGTCCTCATCCTTTTGTGACCAGGAATTCACATCAAGGTAACCTTTTTGTTTCTTGCCAGTTTATCAAGGGAATGCTTACATTTTACATTCCCAGACCATATTTTTCTCATAAGTAAAAGAATTTAGAACCTTTAAAGTTGTCTGGCTGTAAGAATATATATGTTTGTTCTTCAAGTATCTCCACAGAGACTGTCCTAGACACTAACGTCTATAACGCGTATCTTCGTCTGAAATGTAGTTGGAGATTTGGATAACCGAAAGCCCTTTCATCTATCTTGGACAACCATACGAATGAACTCTCTTTCAGTTATCCGTAAAGAACACGGAGATTCGAAGAAGAATTGGAATAGAGGACATCATCGAGAAAATAATAAGGCTACAATAGAGATTTGCACCCAATGATAGATAGACCAAAAGACTGTTAGAATGGAGACCCCGTGAGGATAGAAGAAGTCGGGGCAGACTACCGACATGATGGGCAGATGATATACGCAGAATAAAACACAAATGGATGCAGCTTGCGCAACATAGAGATTCTTGGAGACATATGGAGGAGACTTATGTCCAGCAGTGGACGCAAGAAGCTGGATGATGATGATGATTGGCAAATTTAAAGGAATAAACAAGTATTTCGCGTAACTGATACTAAGTATGCTTGGAATAAAGGTCTGCATAATTGTGTTACATAATTTTTCAGTTCTACACATGTGAATAACTGCACAAATATATACCCATAAGTCACTGATCATTTATGTTGTTGCAGACAATGTCCCGAAAAATGAAAGTTAATCAATTTTTTATTCTTATAAATATAAACACTACTACTGACAGATATTTGGCTAAGTTAACTTGGTCGGCTTACTTCGCGCTGTTTTTTTATCCTTTTGCTACTCTCGCTCCATCTACTATTTACTGCTTACTGCTGGACAGTTTTTCAACATTATTCGTATAGAAGTTTATGCCCCATATCTTTACCCTTTATAATTTTACTTAATCGTTTATGTTTTTAGTTGATTCTAAGGGAGAAAATAACAAACAATCAATAAAAAGAGGTCAAAAGGGAAAACTCAAAAAGATTAAAGAAAAATACAAAGATCAAGATGAGGAAGAAAGAAAATTAAGAATGGATATATTGCAGGTACAAAAAACTAAAAATTCCCTATATTTCGACTATTGCTTTTCTCTTTTCGATTTTTAGTCGTCGGGAACAGCCAAAGAAACAAAGAAAAACAAGAAAAATAAAGAAAATGCTACAGATAAAAGTAATAAACCAAAAGGTCCAAAAATTTTTGCTCCCAAACAGCAGGCGGAAGATGTCGACGATGATGATACTACAGTTCAGGCAGATATCGATATGATTGATGCATTAACTGGTCTTCCTGTTACCGAAGACGAACTTTTGTTTGCCGTTCCAGTCATAGCTCCTTACAACACTTTGTCCAATTATAAGTAAGCACTTAGTTTAAAACTTTATATTTACCACAAAACTAAAAATCTTTTGTTTAATCTGATATATAATTTGTTATAATAATTTTTGCTTTACATTTTATTTATTTTTACACGAAAGTTATAATTACACTATGGAAAATGAGTAAACAACGATCACTACAGCTAACATTTTTTTATTTTTTTTTCTAGGTTTAAGGTGAAAATAACACCTGGAACAGCAAAACGAGGAAAAGCTGCTAAAACAGCTGTTGCAATTTTTCTTAAAGATCGTTCGATTACCCCTAGAGAAAAGGACTTGCTGAAGGCAGTTAAAGATGAACAATTGGCACGAAACTTACCAGGCAAAGTTAAATTGTCCGCACCAAAATTGCAAACTGTTAAAAAATAAAATTTGTTATTAATTAGTTGATTAAATTTGTCCATCTTTTATTGTTGTTTATTTTTTCCTAAATAATTGTTATACATGCAAAAAAAACAAGTAGTGTAACGTATGTACACCCCAGGTACACTGACATGAATAAATTGTATGTATCTATGTACGAAGTTAGGGGTGTAGGGGTGATAAGTACACTGCGACTTATAGGATCTATTGTGTACCCCTCAACTTGACATGGGTCTGATCTTTTCTCAGACTTATAACAGATCTTCTAGTCCTATTTTCATATCAGGCAGATCCTCCTCTTGTATTTCGTTCCCTTCTATTCTTGTATTTCCTGGGACCTATAGGAGGGTGACAGTGATCTTCTGGTCTAGTTCATTTAGCTTACCTAGGCATTCCCAAACCAACTATGAACTGATTGTATGTGAGCTCAACACTTTGATGGCTGCTTTACTATCCGACATGATCACAATCTCTTATCTACGGTAGTTTCTTTAAATGGATTTCTTTCGATGACGCAGATTTCTGCTTGAAAGGGGAAAGATGCTTTCTGAGTATTTGGCTCTCTATCAAAAGACTCCTATTCCAGTTCCCTCTTCTTGCTTGGAACCGACCGTATTTTGCTTTAAATGATATCTTCATCCCATTCAGATTTATTACTCAACTCTATAATGAATTTTCTCACAAAGTTGAATTTCTTTGGCATATCTTGGGGCATTTCCCAAATTTGATCAAATTGAAGGTTTTTCAAAGCTTGGCTTCTCGGTCTTTAGTGGACCTCGACAATAATAACTCCCTTTTCTACCTAGCTACGCATAATTACTATTTTTCACTACTAGCCTCATTTAAAAACTAATATTTAAATAATTGACTATATAAGCCACGGTCTCGGATCTATTCATAACCGAAAAGCGAAGCGTTATATTTTTTGAAATTATTGGATTAAAAAACTAATAAACATTTTTGAGGGGTCACTAGTCACTCTCGTTTCAAATGACATGACAAGGCAATGCAATGACATATTATCCAATAATTTTTGATTTGATAATATATACGTATTGTATTGTAATAATCGCATGGATAAGTCAATTGAATTTTGAATAGGTACGTGGATAACATATTAAATAAGTACATAAGTAAAAATATTTTGTCTTTGCATCAGTTACCTCACATTCTGTATTGATATTTAGTTCTAAGCAAGTAGTCCTGTAATTTTCTACCTTGGTTAAGAATGAACAACTTTTTACTACCTCAACAATAGTCAATAAAGTTAGCTTAGCAGAGGCTAGTAGTGAAAAACAACTGCATGAGAATTAACATTCTTAGATTTAGAATGAAGCTTTTTATTTTAAGAACCTTTTAAAAACACTCAAATCAAATATATGTAACATGCAGTTAACCTTCTGGAACTGACTATCAACATCAACATTTTTAAATTGAGAAGTACCCTGGTTAAATTAATAAGAATGAAACTTCTTATTTTAAGTGTGGATAACGGCCTTTCCTTTTAGATTTTTTTAAGAATGTCCAAACTTGAAATAAGCATGCGGCATTCTTAAAATTATAGTGCGTACTTAAATTGAGAATGAAACTTCTTGATTTTAAACACGTTTAACCGCCCAGGTAACCAGCTGACTAAACATCACGTCGTGGCGACGTCCTTATTTGGTGATATTTGGTCACAGACGTCAGAGGTCAGTGTATAGACGTTGGTACGACGTCGATGTAACGACGTCTTATGAACCACGTCGGTATAACGTCTGTTTCGTGACTTTAATAAAAAGTTATCTTTCTAAAAAATGTTAGCCAAAGACGATTTGATTCGGCCTTTCAACACCGTGTGTTCACAGTATACCAGCGATAGAAATGCATATCGTAACACACACGTTCTCTTACGGATGCAGATTTCAACACACAATGTTTCCCCTACCCCGGTATATAATTGATTTAAATATGTTCCTACTACACTCTGATTGATTTGTATCTTACATAATTTATTTTATTAGATAGTATCCACATTCGTGATTAATCCTCTATACGTAAATACGTATATTTTACTTTGGAATTCGGAGTGACAGATTTGTTTAAATCTCCCGCTTCATTGTATACATTCCTCGTCATTGGAGTGTTTTCCGTTTCCGTTATTTTTGACAAGTGAAACAACAGCACACGTGAAACAACGACTTGATGGAAGTAGTTGTTATATGTTGTGAAGTTAACGTGAATTGTGCAAGTTGTGTTGTGGCTAGGAGAGTTATCCCAGGAATTAGAAAGAAAAGTAAGTTTTCTAAGAATACAATATCAATATCAAGAATATCAAGAATACAATATCAAACATTCTACTATGCTCATCCTCAATAAAATAGACAGAAATGAAACATTATAATCACCTTTAAAATATGGCTACCTTTTTGTTTAGATGTACAAGTTGAGGCATGTGCTTTTATTCATCGATGAACTAAGCGTGTTGTTATCGGAAAATAATTAATGTGTATTTTTTTTTGTAATATCTACATTTTATGAAATATTTTTATATTTGATACTGTAATATGCATTTTATGTGTTATGTATTTTTATTTGTTTTATAATGTATTATTGTTTTATTTTTATGAGTAGAGAATAAAAATTTTTTATTTACTAATTTATTATTATTAATTACTTCTCCTATACATTTAAAATCCTATAAATAATTTAGAACTGTGTATATAATGTCTTAATATGACGTCGAGGAGACGTCACCAAATGTCGTCATTACGTCTAAATTATGACGTCGTGGGGACGTCACCAAATGACGTCAAAATCATGTGACTTTTTCACGTCGTGAGTACGTCATAGGGACGTCAAAAAATGACGTCATTACGTCTAAATTATGACGTCGTATGGACGTCTTTTGGTTGCTTGGGCGTTGAGAAGTAACCTGATATCACCTTAAAAATGTTCAGAATTTGGTCCATGCGTGTATGTTGTAGAGTCCTGGTACTTAATTCTTGTTAAATATGTGTTGGAGCAAAATGGCCCCAAATACCTCAGATGTAGAATCCTTACAACTGTTGTCACCTTTTAATGGGCAGGAATATGTTCCTTGAAGCTTAAATAACTTGCCTGTCCTCCTGGAACTGCTAGTACCTACTGGATGCCAATACACTTTGGCCCCAATTTCTTGTCAGGTAGGTTGAATTTTTATGAAAATACACTTCTACACACACACTTTATCGATTTAAGCATTTATCTTATATGATTATGCATTAATTGTTTAATTTCACATACAATATTTTAATTTTATCAGGACAAATTTTCTTACCCTCCTTTCGCTTTCAGGAACAAAAAACAAGAGAGAGATTCAAGATTCAACAAAACCATGGTTACCGATAATTCTTTTGTTTTACCAGCTTTCCTTTTGAACAAAAATAAATAAATTTATGTTGGCAGTGAAAGCAAAGTTACTAAAAAAATCAGTTTTTATGTTGGTGACTGGTAAGCTCAAATGATTTTTGTTGGAATTTTGTTGTACAGGGTGATTTTATTTTAGTGAGATTTGGAATTCTAAAATTATTCCTCCTGATTTTGGGAGTGGTCACAAATTTGTCCTTAACATCTAGAAATTAAAACTTATCAATTATTTTCAAGGTACAATTTAAGAAATTTATAAAATTTGTAAAATAATTATCTGAAATAAATTAAACTCATCTTGTAGTTTTGCTATTATCTTTTTATCTATTAATTTAGTTTCATAAAAAAATCGAACAAAGATTTATAATGATTTTTAATCATTGTTTCCCCCCGAATGTTGTACACCAATTCAGTATCTCTTTTGTAATATCAATAAATAAACATGCTCATTTGTATCCTACTCCTAATGCAACTGTAACAATATATCTTTGTCTTCAGTGCTAGTTTGGATTTTCTTCCTATGAGTCCCGCTAGTCTTCCTCTTGCTTGTTTGGCCTTCTTTGTAATGTTTTCCACGTGTTCTTTGAAGGTTAGTCCTTTGTCCAGTATCATTCCTAGGTATTTGGCCTCGTTTTTCCATTGAATCTCTTCTCCTCCTCCTCCTATGTTAATGTTTTCTTTTGGTTTTTTCCTTATTTTGGTAAAGTAGACTGCTTGGGTTTTCTCCGCGTTTATTTGGATATTCCATGTTGTACACCATTCGTCTATTTGGTCCATAGCCTGCTGGAGTCTTCTTGTCACCATACTTGGTTGAGTGCTTCTTGTAACGATAGCCGTGTCATCTGCGTAGAGAGCCATCATTGTGTTGTATGTCTTTGGAATGTCTGCCGTGTATATGTTATAAAGCACCGGTGAGAGGACTGCTCCTTGTGGTACTCCGGCTTCTGTAGTTCCTACTTCGGATTTTGCGTTTCCTATCCTTATCCTAAATCTTCTATTTTTCAGATAGCTGAGTAGTAGTTTCGTCAGTTCTCTGTTGCATCCTGCTTCTCTCATCTTGTATATCAGTCCCTCGTGCCATACTCGGTCGAAGGCTTTGCTGATGTCCAGGCAGATGGCTCCAGTAGATTGATTTCTGTTGTATCCGTAAGAAGTAAATTTCTAGTCGGACGGAGCACTGAACACTTTTGATAAATATCTGAAAAGATATCTTTATTTACATCATCAATAATTATGACAACATAATATCTACATCCATCCTACACTCAAAGTTTTTCTTAAATTTGTAGAACAAAGTATTGAATAGAGATTTTAATAATAAACCCTCAAACTAAAAAACAGGGTTACATATAGTGAAGAGATATCAAAAGGCATCTTTTTTTTTTTTTTTTTTTTTTTTTCCTGAGGTGAAAATCTTCGTAAGACATCTGGGAGCGTATCCCAGGTGTGCAGGATTCCACCAGAGTAAGACCGGCGGCACTCGTTATCCCCCTTTAGGGGAGACATCGAGCACCGCCGGCCTCAATTCCAGTGACCTACCTGCTAAAAACACCTCCTCTTCCACCATTTGTACCTAGGACTGCTTTTTCAGCGTTACATCAAAAGACCTCCTAATTACAATTATTTGTGCTTCGATTTACATAAAATTATATATAGTACGTGAGGTTCTGAAAGGTCTCTGTATCAAATAGGAAGAACATATAATTTACTTCATACCTGAAGGCTACTGATTATCTTTCATATAATTCACATCACTTGCAGAAATCTCTTGAATTTCAACACGTTAAGAGGCCACAGGAAAAAATCGCAAGGAATGGTTCCAACCAGAAGAACGGTGCATCTTAAATCATTATTGTAGCTATTACCATAACTTGTGATTAAAATATATGTGAAATTAAGGATAAAATAAAGATTATAAGAAGAGGCCACAGGCGGTTCTTTAATAGCCATCAGGCGACAATTTCCCAGAAACAGAAAATACTATACGTACTCAACTCAATGGGTGACAGCTGGGTTTGTAAGCCAGACTAACAGACACCTTAAGTTATAGTACTTCTCCCACATTGTGGTACCTGTCGTATTTCTGTGTAGAAAAAGTCGACCGCCCCTTTTATACCATAAGGAACCTTAGACTTAGACGAAATTATTTATAACCATTAAGATCCTGCGAACGTCGAAGGCTCTGGAGGGTCCAAGTAGGTAAATGAGATATCTGGATGCCTGGACACAATAATAGCACAACACCACTAAAAATAAACAAATGGCCTACTATATGCATACCGTTTTCAACATGATTTAAACATTTCGAAATGAAGTACAGTGGCGTACAACTTTTTTTTTTCTAAAAGGGTTCAAAAGAGAGTAAAAAATTCTCTGCGGCCTCGTATATATAGTAATTAGAAAGAGTCACACTCGTGACACTTTGTCGATTTCTTGATACACCAGAAACACAAAGTTTAATCGGCACACAAAGAAGTTTTCCATGCGCGCGTCCGACGGCGGTACCATAAAAAAAAGAAAAAAAAATCCAAACTTTCCAACTTCCTGCATATCAATCACGGCACGTTGAAAGATAGGAAATGAACGAGTCTCGACGTGTACAACAGATTCTCGCAAAGGCATTAAAGGCTTCTGTTTCCTTCGGCATCAATTATTAGCACGCACGAATCGGCGTGTAAGAAACTTCTGGATTTTCAGTATTTGCATCGTTTTAAAAATGAAGTTTCCGCTTTTTTGATGTCAGTCGACCGGAAATTTCAAAGAAAACGCGCGGGGAAACAAAAATCCAAATCGAAAGATTAATTATCGAAAACGGGGACGTCTTTTATAAAAAGAAAAGCCAATATTATTGCAAATATTTCAATTTATTTCCCGGAGTTATTGATATCGGTGATTTTAAGAAGGCAGTAAAATGGAATTTTATAAATTCGATCGTAAATATTTCGGAAAACTTCACTGGGACTCTGCAGGATGTTTTTATAATTTTAAATATTTTTTAAAAATAATTTTCGACAAAAAGTATAGAAAACATTCTACAATTTCATTTACCAATTAGCTACGAAAAACTCTAAGAAGGATTTTTTTCATTTAATATTAAAATATTTTCTAGTCAAAAATACCCTTTCTGCAAAATTTAAGTCCAAATGCAAAAATATTAATCTTTTACGATGAAAATTAAATTGTTTAAAACGCAACAACTTCAACTATAATCAAATAATTTTAACAATGTAGTTTTTTTTATCATATTATAGATGCGCCGTTTTCATTTGATGGACATTTGGTCCAATGGTGTAGTCAAAATAAATTTTTTAAAGAAATTTTTTTCAAAAACGTTTTCTTTAACTTTTACCCTGTATAATTTTAAATGTATTTAATGGAAAAAAACCGAAATAGGCTCATTTTTAAGCTCGATCCTTTCTCTACCTATTTATGCCCTTTTGATTTCTTAAATATATACGACACCACATTTATTCAAAATCAAAGAGACCGATGTAAAAATATTTATAAAATTTCCACGGAATTTGAGTAAGATTTACAAATACTGGGACCATAATAAAGTAACTCAAAAAATTATGCATAATATATTTATCGGGTCTAAAAAATGTCAAAATATTATTATTTTTTAAGAAAAGTTTAATAATAACCTAGAAAACTCAACTTTCCTGAAAAATTCCGAAATACTAGGGAACTATTTTGGGGCCCCCTATATCACAGCTCTTGTAACCCTCGATATACAATATATAGGGGTTGAAAACGGTGTTAAGGGGGAAAGAACAGGGTCCTCAATTTCTTTATATTCTCTTTTTGTCAATATACCTGTGAGAACATGGAAATTTTGAAGAAAAATAATTTTAATTGGACAAAAACTAATTTTAAACTCACCCTGACAATAAACGACGTTAGTCAGTGCAAGCACCGACCAAGTGGCCGTTTTGAACCGCCCTTAAGATGCACTGAAATCATCTGCATCAAAAACAATCATCAGAAATATCGGGCTGTCTTTTCTTCAATATTTTCTTCGAATTTTCAATTATTTGTCCAATCTATCAATCATTTAGTAACCATCTGTCAACTTTTTAACCTGAAATAATCTTTCAAATTATTCTCGTTCAATTTTTTCATAATAAACCAATCAATATCTGTTTTTAACCTTCAAGGGTTGTTTACTTTGGATTCAAAACTTCTGTAGTCTAGTCTATACACAAATACAAAGCAGTTACCTCCTGAAAAACAGTCTTAAGACAAAGAATTAGTTTCTTAACAGTACCTGTAATATAACAACTCAAAAGTTTATAATAATCAAAAATATTACGATTATATAAACATTGCAACAAATAATATATATACAAAGTATTAGAACTACTATCCCAATGCTATATAAGTACATGCTTCTTCAATTATATATTTTCCCAATCCAGGTTAGTACCCACCAACATTCCTGCGTCATTCCAAGCTCCACAATACCATTTTTTAACTTATCAAAACAGAAAAACATGCGTTTAAAAAAAATTACCTTGTATAAAAAGATAAAAGTGTTTTTTTTATAGAGATATACTTTATATTGGTTTATGCGAACCTCGCTGCGCTCGGCACGCAGTGGTACATTTGTAAAGAATGGTCTGCATTCATCTTGTACTCAGTTTCATCCGAATATCTTCCATATTTATAATAATAGATCTGCAACTGATAAAAACAACAAAAATAGTTTATTATCTTTCCATTATATTTGGTGAAACCTTTAGATTTGTTACCTTGTGTAAAACTATAAAGAATTTTTCAAAAAGACTTATATTCTTGATACCTGATAATGCCTTCCATGTTCCTCATAATAGACCTGTAAATTATAAATCAAAACATTTGTTTGCAATTTCTTATCGACATATAAAAATGTAAAAACCTGCAATAAAAAAGTTACTTTTTATAGACCAATCATTCTTCTCTTAAAACCTTAATTTTTTGATACCTAATACCTTACAATATTTTGAAAATTAAAGAAATCACAAGATGGTGAAGTGTACCAGAGTCAAATGTCTGGATATATCCAATCAAAAACGTTCCTGTAAAATTCTAGAAAGCCGTTTTACAAATTAATATATAAGATCAACGAAAAATGTAATTTCTAACTTGGTTTTACCTGAAGCATTATCCCAAGAGCACTCTTATGATACCTAGCAGGAATATTACTCAATGATCCTACCTCATGTTGTTTTCAATGTCTTAGTCACAATCCAATTTTCTTCCGCAGGATATAACAGTAGCTCCAATTTTCTTTCTTGCTTTCATAATCTGCAAACATTTTTTCACTTTAGATTATCACCCAGAAAAGTCTTTGTTTATTACCTTTTTCAAAACAAGTCTTCAAATGATGTTCAGATTCTTTCAGAAGAATATTGTTTGGAATATGTTGTGGGGTAAAATGAAGTTAAGTTTTGATATTTTTAGAGAATAGATTTTGATGTATGGTAACCTAAGGTTTTTGTAGACTAAATATACTTTGTATGTAAAATAAAGGGTAAAATAAAGGATAAAATAAAGATTATAAGAAGAAGCCACAGGCGGTTCTTTAATAGCCATCAGGCGACAATTTCCCAGAAACAGAAAATACTATACGTACTCAACTCAATGGGTGACTGCTGGGTTTGTAAGCCAGACTAACAGACACCTTAAGTTATAGTACTTCTCCCACAATGTGGTACCTGTCGTATTTCTGTGTAGAAAAAGTCGACCGCCCCTATGGAAGATCACGAGTGGAGGGATGAACTGCCCAAGCTGTAGAGATGATCCAGTTAAAAATGCTCGTGCATACGAGAGCTTAAAGTTTACAAGCTGTTCAAGTTTACTGAATCTTTAAATTAAAGAGATGCTTCTAGTTTACTGAATTATATTCCAACTGTATATGACAGTAAACCAGTAGAAGAAATGAGACTGGGAATAATTCAGATTCTACCAGAAGAAGTATGGATAACTTGCAGATTGGGTTCATCTTAAGAGGCGGAGGAAATGAGTTTTATGAGGAATAATCCTGCAGTTCGGGTGAGAATAGATTTTCAGTTTGAAAGGGTGAGTTTTTCTTAGGACAAAATTAATGCTGATGATGTTCGACCAAGTGATATTGTCGTAAGAGGTAATGGTGATGTGCTACTTAGATTTTAAGGACACTTTTTAATGATCAAATTGAAACTATTACGAAAAAGAATTTATGCTGCCAAAGCATTGATAGTTTGCAAAAAATTTTGTAATAGATTATTTCAATTTTTTTATTTCCGTATTATCATTATTGATTGCTAATTTGTTTGACATAAAAAAATATGAACCATTATTATTAATATATTCGTAAAAAAATTTCCGAATTTTAAAAATTTTGTTCATAATTTGACAGTGTTATTGTTGTATCAAAAATGTAAAAAATATATAAAACAATAAATGAAAATGACTTTTTAATATTGTGTTTGTATAATATTTTGTTATAAAAGATACGTTATATAACTAATAATTTTAAAAAAGCCATAATGGATTTTCTTTATAAAACGCCTATAATTTTTTATTTTTAATAATATTTACAACCTTTTCAAAGGTATTATTTTTTAATTGTTTCCACCTTGTATATAAGGTGTATATATATTTTATAAAAATATCCTTTTTTATACAGATTATTAAAATGTTTCAAAATTTGAATTTAAATATGAAATATATCATTTATATAAAAAACTTCATTAATCTTCAAGTAAAAATTAAATTTCATAATATTTTTTCTAAAATATTCTTTTAACTCTATTAAAAAAAATATCTCAAGTAAAATAATAATTTTAAAAACCCTAAAATAATTTTTTCTTACAAATTAACTCATATTAAACATATTTACGCAATAAAAAAAAACATTTTAAATAAAAATAATCACAGATAGTCAATTATATCATTAAAATTCCTATTTTAATGCACTTACCTTTCGAAAATCAAATTCTGGTGACGATCTTGAAGTAGGTAAATCAATACAGATAGAATTTTTTTTTTAAATACTAACGTTTCATGAATAATTTGATAGCGCTATTACTATATCAGAATTGTAAAATTTAATATTGATCTAGCTATATTCACAAAATTATATAGAACATTAAATAAAACGTAATTTTTTTAATATTGGTCATTAAAATGCTTCAAAAATTGAACATAAAGATAAAATATTTCATTAATAAAACAAAAATTTTATTAATCTGTTAAATAAAGATTAAATTTTATAGTATTTTTTTAAATATACGTTTTACTCTATTTAAAAAATACCTTAAGTCAACTAATAATTTTGGAAAAAGTTCAATATATTTTCTTTATAAATTACCTTAAAATAATTATTTTTAAACAAATTTACTTTGTAAACAATCAACCCTTTCAAAAGGTCTTATTTTTTAATTTTTTTTTTACAGCCTGTCAACTATTAATATACGGAAATGTACAAAATTATTGCAGTAAAAATAACTACAGAAAGTCAATTATATCATTTGAGTTCCCATTTAATTGCACCTACCTTTTGAAAATCAAATTCTAGTGACGATCTTGAAGTTCATCGTAAATCAATACAGATAGAAAAAGATTTTAAAGACTCACCCTGTAACAAAAGAAAGAAACAATTAGTTTATACGAGTTAAGATTTAAGTACTGTTATAATAAATTGTTGTGAATTAGTTTTGAGGTACTTTAAGAGAAATAATTTTACTATTTTTTCCTAATTTTATAACTGTGAGTTGAAATGTTTTGAATGGGCTACTTAATAAAAATGTATTAGTTTAAATTTGGATAAAATCAATCTAAACTGATGTAAAAATCATCTTTTGTAACCACATTATTTTTTAAATATTATAAATAAAAAATTATTTCGGTTATTTTTGACCACAGCGTATTTATTTTACTATGAAAAACTTGCTGGTTATAATTTTAACAGTGTATCTGATTTATAAAATATACATTTATGTCACTTTCCCCTTTTATTATTAAAAATAAGCCCAACTGATGATCGTGGAGAACGCCCTTTGAAGATCTGACGAAAGTAAAGTAAAAAATAGGAACTGATAATTAAAACTTATAATAATTATAATTTTGTTTCAATATACAGGGTGTCCAGGAACTTAATGCCAAAAATTCGGGAGCAAATAGAAGAGGTCAAAAAATAATGTTAGAAGTTCAAATAAATTTTTGTCATACGAGCCTTCGTTTCCGAGTTATAAACCTCTAAAGTTTCGAAATAAAAACCTTTGTTTTGTCATAATTTCTAAACTATACATTGGAATACTATAAAATTCCAGTGACGGATTGCATAGATCCATGTCCTGTGTTTGACGGTATAAGTGTATCTACATTACGTACAGATAAGCAGAGACGGCTTGTGCCCATTGGTTAATAATCCGTAATTTTAATAGGGACCATCTGAACAATATTTAAATTTCAAAAATAAATTTTCCAATCCAATTACTAATGAAAATGTACTCTTGTTTGAACTCGATAAAATTAAGGGTTTAGGAGAAATTTGAACTTTTAGATCTGAATTATAAGTTGTGACAATTATTGATAGTACTCTTCAGAATGTCTGTCTTTACAAAATATGGCCAGTCCAGTTCCTGGACACCCTGTATACGTTACTTAGCAAATAAGAAATTCATAATATATTTATTTTAAAACGAGTTTAATAAATGAAATGTGCAACTATAAAAAGACAACAGTCGATATTGAAGATTTTTTTAATACATTTTATGGAATTTTTACCTCTAATAAAAAAAGAATGATTATATTCCAAGTAATAAGGTTTTAAAACATCCAAATATACTAATTTTGAAAATAATTGTTTTATACCGGTAAATCAGTAACTTATAATTATGAATACTTTATGAAATAATTAACTTTTCCAACTCTTAAATCTAGAAAATCAATTTCTTCAATTTCTAACGGAAAATTTACTTAACATTATTTCAAACAAAAACCGGCTAATAAAACAATATTTTTTCTCTCAAATAAAAAAGAAATAATAACTTAAACAAACTTACCGATTGGCCAGTCATCATCTGCTTTTCAACCAACATTTTTTGAACTGCCATTGTCCACACTCACATACTTCAGCTTTAAAAAGCACTAGTAGTTTTTCACTAACCGGCACTTTTTTCCCGCACAAACACTATTTAGAAGAAAAATCTTTATATTAAAATAAAAATGTTTGTATAAACGCGCACATAAGTAATTTCCGACTAACTTTTGTGTACTACCGCTCCGATCGCCTGCACAAAATGTACTGACCGATACATCTATAAGTAAAAATGATAAGACTATGACTAAACCTACAAAACTAGTGGATTAATCACATATCATTAACTAATTTGATAAAGAATAAAAACTTTCTAAACGACAAAATTATTCCGAAGGGTGTTTAAGGTTATTGGTTATGAAAACCCTCTCGATTGACTTAGCATAAAGATTGTCCCACGCAAGATAGATCTTGCAATAATTATTTTGGCATAATTTTTTACAAATTGTTAGAATTAGACCTTAATATTGGTAAATACTACAAAATATCGATGAAGTAATTATCGGTTTGGAAAAAAGGTACCAAATAAAAACCTGTTATAGTATTTTTCACAGTAAATGGTATTGGCTATTGGCAATAAACTACCTCTCATTGTGGAGAAAATCATCAGGTAAAAGATGCAAATGTGCTACAGGGTCGAACTTAAGAAATTTGAATTTTGCATAATATAGGAGATATACAAATTTGTAAAATAATTATCTGAAATAAATTAAACTCATCTTGTAGTTTTGCTATTATCTTTTTATCTATTAATTTAGTTTCATAAAAAAAATCGAACAAAGATTTATAATGATTTTTAATCATTGTTTCCCCCCGAATGTTGTACACCAATTCAGTATCTCTTTTGTAATATCAATAAATAAACATGCTCATTTGTATCCTACTCCTAATGCAACTGTAACAATATATCTTTTTCTTCAGTGCTAGTTTGGATTTTCTTCCTACGAGTCCCGCTAGTCTGCCTCTTGCTTGTTTGGCCTTCTTTGTAATGTTTTCCACGTGTTCTTTGAAGGTTAGTCCTTTGTCCAGTATCATTCCTAGGTATTTGGCCTCGTTTTTCCATTGAATCTCTTCTCCTCCTCCTCCTCCTATGTTAATGTTTTCTTTTGGTTTTTTCCTTATTTTGGTAAAGTAGACTGCTTGGGTTTTCTCCGCGTTTATTTGGATATTCCATGTTGTACACCATTCGTCTATTTGGTCCATAGCCTGCTGGAGTCTTCTTGTCACCATACTTGGTTGAGTGCTTCTTGTAACGATAGCCGTGTCATCTGCGTAGAGAGCCATCATTGTGTTGTATGTCTTTGGAATGTCTGCCGTGTAATATGTTATAAAGCACCGGTGAGAGGACTGCTCCTTGTGGTACTCCGGCTTCTGTAGTTCCTACTTCGGATTTTGCGTTTCCTATCCTTATCCTAAATCTTCTATTTTTCAGATAGCTGAGTAGTAGTTTCGTCAGTTCTCTGTTGCATCCTGCTTCTCTCATATTGTATATCAGTCCCTCGTGCCATACTCGGTCGAAGGCTTTGCTGATGTACAGGCAGATGGCTCCAGTAGATTGATTTCTGTTGTATCCGTAAGAAGTAAATTTCTAGTCGGACGGAGCACTGAACACTTTTGATAAATATCTGAAAAGATATCTTTATTTACATCATCAATAATTATGACAACATAATATCTACATCCATCCTACACTCAAAGTTTTTCTTAAATTTGTAGAACAAAGTATTGAATAGAGATTTTAATAATAAACCCTCAAACTAAAAAACAGGGTTACATATAGTGAAGAGATATCAAAAGGCATCTTTTTTTTTTTTTTTCTGAGGTGAAAATCTTCGTAAGACATCTGGGAGCGTATCCCAGGTGTGCAGGATTCCACCAGAGTAAGACCGGCGGCACTCGTTATCCCCCTTTAGGGGAGACATCGAGCACCGCCGGCCTCAATTCCAGTAACCTACCTGCTAAAAACACCTCCTCTTCCACCATTTGTACCTAGGACTGCTTTTTCAGCGTTACATCAAAAGACCTCCTAATTACAATTATTTGTGCTTCGATTTACATAAAATTATATATAGTACGTGAGGTTCTGAAAGGTCTCTGTATCAAATAGGAAGAAGATATAATTTACTTCATACCTGAAGGCTACTGATCATCTTTCATATAATTCACATCACTTGCAGAAATCTCTTGAATTTCAACACGTTAAGAGGCAACAGGAAAAAATCGCAAGGAATGGTTCCAACCAGAAGAACGGTGCATCTTAAATCATTATTGTAGCTATTACCATAACTTGTGATTAAAATATATGTGAAATTAAGGATAAAATAAAGATTATAAGAAGAGGCCACAGGCGGTTCTTTAATAGCCATCAGGCGACAATTTCCCAGAAACAGAAAATACTATACGTACTCAACTCAATGGGTGACAGCTGGGTTTGTAAGCCAGACTAACAGACACCTTAAGTTATAGTACTTCTCCCACATTGTGGTACCTGTCGTATTTCTGTGTAGAAAAAGTCGACCGCCCCTTTTATACCATAAGGAACCTTAGACTTAGACGAAATTATTTATAACCATTAAGATCCTGCGAACGTCGAAGGCTCTGGAGGGTCCAAGTAGGTAAATGAGATATCTGGATGCCTGGACACAATAATAGCACAACACCACTAAAAATAAACAAATGGCCTACTATATGCATACCGTTTTCAACATGATTTAAACATTTCGAAATGAAGTACAGTGGCGTACAACTTTTTTTTTTTCTAAAAGGGTTCAAAAGAGAGTAAAAAATTCTCTGCGGCCTCGTATATATAGTAATTAGAAAGAGTCACACTCGTGACACTTTGTCGATTTCTTGATACACCAGAAACACAAAGTTTAATCGGCACACAAAGAAGTTTTCCATGCGCGCGTCCGACGTCGGTACCATAAAAAAAAGAAAAAAAAATCCAAACTTTCCAACTTCCTGCATATCAATCACGGCACGTTGAAAGATAGGAAATGAACGAGTCTCGACGTGTACAACAGATTCTCGCAAAGGCATTAAAGGCTTCTGTTTCCTTCGGCATCGATGATTAGCACGCACGAATCGGCGTGTAAGAAACTTCTGGATTTTCAGTATTTGCATCGTTTTAAAAATGAAGTTTCCGCTTTTTTGATGTCAGTCGACCGGAAATTTCAAAGAAAACGCGCGGGGAAACAAAAATCCAAATCGAAAGATTAATTATCGAAAACGGGGACGTCTTTTATAAAAAGAAAAGCCAATATTATTGCAAATATTTCAATTTATTTCCCGGAGTTATTGATATCGGTGATTTTAAGAAGGCAGTAAAATGGAATTTTATAAATTCGATCGTAAATATTTCGGAAAACTTCACTGGGACTCTGCAGGATGTTTTTATATCTTTAAATATTTTTTAAAAATAATTTTCGACAAAAAGTATAGAAAACATTCTACAATTTCATTTACCAATTAGCTACGAAAAACTCTAAGAAGGATTTTTTTCATTTAATATTAAAATATTTTCTAGTCAAAAATACCCTTTCTGCAAAATTTAAGTCCAAATGCAAAAATATTAATCTTTTACGATGAAAATTAAATTGTTTAAAACGCAACAACTTCAACTATAATCAAATAATTTTAACAATGTAGTTTTTTTTATCATATTATAGATGCGCCGTTTTCATTTGATGGACATTTGGTCCAATGGTGTAGTCAAAATAAATTTTTTAAAGAAATTTTTTTCAAAAACGTTGTCTTTAACTTTTACCCTGTATAATTTTAAATGTATTTAATGGAAAAAAACCGAAATAGGCTCATTTTTTAGCTCGATCCTTTCTCTACCTATTTATGCCCTTTTGATTTCTTAAATATATACGACACCACATTTATTCAAAATCAAAGAGACCGATGTAAAAATATTTATAAAATTTCCACGGAATTTGAGTAAGATTTACAAATACTGGGACCATAATAAAGTAACTCAAAAAATTATGCATAATATATTTATCGGGTCTAAAAAATGTCAAAATATTATTATTTTTTAAGAAAAGTTTAATAATAACCTAGAAAACTCAACTTTCCTGAAAAATTCCGAAATACTAGGGAACTATTTTGGGGCCCCCTATATCACAGCTCTTGTAACCCTCGATATACAATATATAGGGGTTGAAAACGGTGTTAAGGGGGAAAGAACAGGGTCCTCAATTTCTTTATATTCTCTTTTTGTCAATATACCTGTGAGAACATGGAAATTTTGAAGAAAAATAATTTTAATTGGACAAAAACTAATTTTAAACTCACCCTGACAATAAACGACGTTAGTCAGTGCAAGCACCGACCAAGTGGCCGTTTTGAACCGCCCTTAAGATGCACTGAAATCATCTGCATCAAAAACAATCATCAGAAATATCGGGCTGTCTTTTCTTCAATATTTTCTTCGAATTTTCAATTATTTGTCCAATCTATCAATCATTTAGTAACCATCTGTCATTTTTTTAACCTGAAATAATCTTTTAAATTATTCTCTTTCAATTTTTTCATAATAAACCAATCAATATCTGTTTTTAACCTTCAAGGGTTGTTTACTTTGGATTCAAAACTTCTGTAGTCTAGTCTATACACAAATACAAAGCAGTTACCTCCTGAAAAACAGTCTTAAGACAAAGAATTAGTTTCTTAACAGTACCTGTAATATAACAACTCAAAAGTTTATAATAATCAAAAATATTACGATTATATAAACATTGCAACAAATAATATATATATACAAAGTATTAGAACTACTATCCCAATGCTATATAAGTACATGCTTCTTCAATTATATATTTTCCCAATCCAGGTTAGTACCCACCAACATTCCTGCGTCATTCCAAGCTCCACAATACCATTTTTTAACTTATCAAAACAGAAAAACATGCGTTTAAAAAAAATTACCTTGTATAAAGCGATAAAAGTGTTTTTTTATAGAGATATACTTTATATTGGTTTATGCGAACCTCGCTGCGCTCGGCACGCAGTGGTACATTTGTAAAGAATGGCCTGCATTCATCTTGTACTCAGTTTCATCCGAATATCTTCCATATTTATAATAATAGATCTGCAACTGATAAAAACAATAAAAATAGTTTATTATCTTTCCATTATATTTTGTGAAACCTTTAGATTTGTTACCTTGTGTAAAACTATAAAGAATTTTTCAAAAAGACATATTCTTGATACCTGATAATGCCTTCCATGTTCCTCATAATAGACCTGTAAATTATAAATCAAAACATTTGTTTGCAATTTCTTATCGACATATAAAAATGTAAAAACCTGCAATAAAAAAGTTACTTTTTATAGACCAATCATTCTTCTCTTAAAACTTTAATTTTTTGATACCTAATACCTTACAATATTTTGAAAATTAAAGAAGTCACAAGATGGTGAAGTGTACCAGAGTCAAATGTCTGGATATATCCAATCAAAAACGTTCCTGTAAAATTCTAGAAAGCCGTTTTACAAATTAATATATAAGATCAACGAAAAATGTAATTTCTAACTTGGTTTTACCTGAAGCATTATCCCAAGAGCACTCTTATGATACCTAGCAGGAATATTACTCAATGATCCTACCTCATGTTGTTTTCAATGTCTTAGTCACAATCCAATTTTCTTCCGCAGGATATAACAGTAGCTCCAATTTTCTTTCTTGCTTTCATAATCTGCAAACATTTTTTCACTTTAGATTATCACCCAGAAAAGTCTTTGTTTATTACCTTTTTCAAAACAAGTCTTCAAATGATGTTCAGATTCTTCCAGAAGAATATTGTTTGGAATATGTTGTGGGGTAAAATGAAGTTAAGTTTTGATATTTTTAGAGAGTAGATTTTGATGTATGGTAACCTAAGGTTTTTGTAGACTAAATATACTTTGTATGTAAAATAAAGGGTAAAATAAAGGATAAAATAAAGATTATAAGAAGAAGCCACAGGCGGTTCTTTAATAGCCATCAGGCGACAATTTCCCAGAAACAGAAAATACTATACGTACTCAACTCAATGGGTGACTGCTGGGTTTGTAAGCCAGACTAACAGACACCTTAAGTTATAGTACTTCTCCCACAATGTGGTACCTGTCGTATTTCTGTGTAGAAAAAGTCGACCGCCCCTATGGAAGATCACGAGTGGAGGGATGAACTGCCCAAGCTGTAGAGATGATCCAGTTAAAAATGCTCGTGCATACGAGAGCTTAAAGTTTACAAGCTGTTCAAGTTTACTGAATCTTTAAATTAAAGAGATGCTTCTAGTTTACTGAATTATATTCCAACTGTATATGACAGTAAACCAGTAGAAGAAATGAGACTGGGAATAATTCAGATTCTACCAGAAGAAGTATGGATAACTTGCAGATTGGGTTCATCTTAAGAGGCGGAGGAAATGAGTTTTATGAGGAATAATCCTGCAGTTCGGGTGAGAATAGATTTTCAGTTTGAAAGGGTGAGTTTTTCTTAGGACAAAATTAATGCTGATGATGTTCGACCAAGTGATATTGTCGTAAGAGATAATGGTGATGTGCTACTTAGATTTTAAGGACACTTTTTAATGATCAAATTGAAACTATTACGAAAAAGAATTTATGCTGCCAAAGCATTGATAGTTTGCAAAAAATTTTGTAATAGATTATTTCAATTTTTTTATTTCCGTATTATCATTATTGATTGCTAATTTGTTTGACATAAAAAAATATGAACCATTATTATTAATATATTCGTAAAAAAATTTCCGAATTTTAAAAATTTTGTTCATAATTTGACAGTGTTATTGTTGTATCAAAAATGTAAAAATTATATAAAACAATAAATGAAAATGACTTTTTAATATTGTGTTTGTATAATATTTTGTTATAAAAGATACGTTATATAAATAATAATTTTAAAAAAGCCATAATGGATTTTCTTTATAAAACGCCTATAATTTTTTATTTTTAATAATATTTACAACCTTTTCAAAGGTATTATTTTTTAATTGTTTCCACCTTGTATATAAGGTGTAGGTATATATATTTTATAAAAATATCCTTTTTTTATACAGATTATTAAAATGTTTCAAAATTTGAATTTAAATATGAAATATATCATTTATATAAAAAAACTTCATTAATCTTCAAGTAAAAATTAAATTTCATAATATTTTTTCTAAAATATTCTTTTAACTCTATTAAAAAAAATATCTCAAGTAAAATAATAATTTTAAAAACCCTAAAATAATTTTTTCTTACAAATTAACTCATATTAAACATATTTACGCAATAAAAAAAAACATTTTAAATAAAAATAATCACAGATAGTCAATTATATCATTAAAATTCCTATTTTAATGCACTTACCTTTCGAAAATCAAATTCTGGTGACGATCTTGAAGTAGGTAAATCAATACAGATAGAATTTTTTTTTTAAATACTAACGTTTCATGAATAATTTGATAGCGCTATTACTATATCAGAATTGTAAAATTTAATATTGATCTAGCTATATTCACAAAATTATATAGAACATTAAATAAAACGTAATTTTTTTAATATTGGTCATTAAAATGCTTCAAAAATTGAACATAAAGATAAAATATTTCATTAATAAAACAAAAATTTTATTAATCTGTTAAATAAAGATTAAATTTTATAGTATTTTTTTTTAAATATACGTTTTACTCTATTTAAAAAATACCTTAAGTCAACTAATAATTTTGGAAAAAGTTCAATATATTTTCTTTATAAATTACCTTAAAATAATTATTTTTAAACAAATTTACTTTGTAAACAATCAACCCTTTCAAAAGGTCTTATTTTTTAATTTTTTTTTTACAGCCTGTCAACTATTAATATACGGAAATGTACAAAATTATTGCAGTAAAAATAACTACAGAAAGTCAATTATATCATTTGAGTTCCCATTTAATTGCACCTACCTTTTGAAAATCAAATTCTAGTGACGATCTTGAAGTTCATCGTAAATCAATACAGATAGAAAAAGATTTTAAAGACTCACCCTGTAACAAAAGAAAGAAACAATTAGTTTATACGAGTTAAGATTTAAGTACTGTTATAATAAATTGTTGTGAATTAGTTTTGAGGTACTTTAAGAGAAATAATTTTACTATTTTTTCCTAATTTTATAACTGTGAGTTGAAATGTTTTGAATGGGCTACTTAATAAAAATGTATTAGTTTAAATTTGGATAAAATCAATCTAAACTGATGTAAAAATCATCTTTTGTAACCACATTATTTTTTAAATATTATAAATAAAAAATTATTTCGGTTATTTTTGACAACAGCGTATTTATTTTACTATGAAAAACTTGCTGGTTATAATTTTAACAGTGTATCTGATTTATAAAATATACATTTATGTCACTTTCCCCTTTTATTATTAAAAATAAGCCCAACTGATGATCGTGGAGAACGCCCTTTGAAGATCTGACGAAAGTAAAGTAAAAAATAGGAACTGATAATTAAAACTTATAATAATTATAATTTTGTTTCAATATACAGGGTGTCCAGGAACTTAATGCCAAAAATTCGGGAGCAAATAGAAGAGGTCAAAAAATAATGTTAGAAGTTCAAATAAATTTTTGTCATACGAGCCTTCGTTTCCGAGTTATAAACCTCTAAAGTTTCGAAATAAAAACCTTTGTTTTGTCATAATTTCTAAACTATACATTGGAATACTATAAAATTCCAGTGACGGATTGCATAGATCCATGTCCTGTGTTTGACGGTATAAGTGTATCTACATTACGTACAGATAAGCAGAGACGGCTTGTGCCCATTGGTTAATAATCCGTAATTTTAATAGGGACCATCTGAACAATATTTAAATTTCAAAAATAAATTTTCCAATCCAATTACTAATGAAAATGTACTCTTGTTTGAACTCGATAAAATTAAGGGTTTAGGAGAAATTTGAACTTTTAGATCTGAATTATAAGTTGTGACAATTATTGATAGTACTCTTCAGAATGTCTGTCTTTACAAAATATGGCCAGTCCAGTTCCTGGACACCCTGTATACGTTACTTAGCAAATAAGAAATTCATAATATATTTATTTTAAAACGAGTTTAATAAATGAAATGTGCAACTATAAAAAGACAACAGTCGATATTGAAGATTTTTTTAATACATTTTATGGAATTTTTACCTCTAATAAAAAAATAATGATTATATTCCAAGTAATAAGGTTTTAAAACATCCAAATATACTAATTTTGAAAATAATTGTTTTATACCGGTAAATCAGTAACTTATAATTATGAATACTTTATGAAATAATTAACTTTTCCAACTCTTAAATCTAGAAAATCAATTTCTTCAATTTCTAACGGAAAATTTACTTCACATTATTTCAAACAAAAACCGGCTAATAAAACAATATTTTTTCTCTCAAATAAAAAAGAAATAATAACTTAAACAAACTCACCGATTGGCCAGTCATCATCTGCTTTAGAAGAAAAATCTTTATATTAAAATAAAAATGTTTGTATAAACGCGCACTTAAGTCCGTAATAATACATTTTTGTTAAATGTATACCGGCTAAAATTACTCATAAGTAATTTCCGACTAACTTTTGTGTACTACCGCTCCTACCGCCTGCACAAAATGTACTGACCGATACATCTATAAGTAAAAATGATAAGACTATGACTATACCTAAAAAACTAGTGGATTAATCACATATCATTAACTAATTTGATAAAGAATAAAAACTTTCTAAACGACAAAATTATTCCGAAGGGTGTTTAAGGTTATTGGTTATGAAAACCCTCTCGATTGACCTAGCATAAAGATTGTCCCACGCAAGATAGATCTTGCAATAATTATTTTGGCATTATTTTTTTACAAATTGTTAGAATTAGACCTTAATATTGGTAAATACTACAAAATATCGATGAAGTAATTATCGGTTTGGAAAAAAGGTACCAAATAAAAACCTGTTATAGTATTTTTCACAGTAAATGGTATTGGCTATTGGCAATAAACTACCTCTCATTGTGGAGAAAATCATCAGGTAAAAGATGCAAATGTGCTACAGGGTCGAACTTAAGAAATTTGAATTTTGCATAATATAGGAGATATACAAGTACCTACACTTAAAGTCGGAGAAGTATTTTTTCCACGCACACTCGATTTAAGTTGGTGCCACGTAAGCTCTATGGGATTGAACACGCTGTAGTTGGGAGGTAGTCGTAACACTGTATGTCCCAATTCTTCTGCAATTGTATCACAAACATAAGTTTTTTTTAAAGAAAATGACTGCAGCACTTGTTAAAGTTCTTTTTTTGTATAATTATCCCCAAAATATATGTCATTTGCAGCCATGAAGTTTTGAATCTCTTTGAGCCAGGAATTTGTTGCAATTGTCGACTATGATAGCTTGAGTTGTCCATTACTATAACGCTGTTTAGCGGAATGTTGGGTAACAGACAATTTTTAAACCAATCTTCAAAAAGCTCTGCTGTCGTATCTTCGTGATAATCAACACAAGAGTTCTTAATATTTTTGGCAGAAAGCCACTTAGCGTTTGGGATCCAACAATTTTCTGATCCTGCGTGTACCATTTATTGTGAAAACTACTATACCAATTTTTTTACTCTATAGTAAAATGTATTGTATCAACGAAGAAGAAAATTATACATCGGTCTCTTTAAATTTGAATAACTTTTTTTCTATAAATATTTAAGAAACCAAAAAGGCATAGATAGATAGAGAAAAGAATGAACTAAAAGATTAATATAGTTGCGCACCAAAAGATTTAACATTTTTAAATTTTTTCTGTTTTATTATAACTGTTTTTTTTTATGAAAAATTTGCTTATTTTCTTATTTTGCTACATTATTTAGTTAAATATTACTAAATATTTGAGCCTTTTAGCATGAAAATTATCGGTAATCTATTTTAAATAAATTGTTTGCCAGTCGAAGATTTCTTTTTGACATTAAATAGTTTTTTAGTAATTCTCCTATGCGTTAAATATCATATAAAGTTTTTAAATAATAGAAATGAATTTTCAGCCCGTGGCTTAAAGTTAAACAAAAATCTCTGTTCTTCCCTCTCACATTTTTAAGTTGTTTTTATAAAAAACAAAACTATTTTTCCTGATTGGCCTATAATAGCAATTTAAAACAACACCCTTCTATATTCATCTTCCTAGTCTTAATCTAAAATATATACATATTGGGTCCATTTCAGATATTTATTCCTAAAGCCAATCGGATACGTTCTGAGTACGTACATTTCTGGACGTACCTAGTTCGTACTAAAATGTACGTACCTAGTACGTACGTTTCTGGACGTATTCAGTACGCACCTAAATAGACGTAGTTATTACAATGATTTCAATGTTTGTAAACATGTTTGTTACAGAAAAAGTGTAAATACTAAACAGTACAAAAGAAAAACCAATCCTAACCGTGTTAATCAGTAGACCTAACTGTTTAGCTAGAGAAAAAGCGCCTATAATGTTTTTAAATTACGCGCCAAAGTTTGGGTTGGGTTTTGACAATGTGTTATTCTAACCTATATTCTATGAGTGTGTGTGTGATATGTAAAAGGAGGAATATTTGCTTTGGCACTAAAATAATACATACCTACACAGACAATACAGATTACCATACCATATTTGTGATTGATAGTGAACTGTTAATAGTGAAATTGTAGAAGGTAAGCTATCTTTTAATATTATAATGAATCGATCAAATATAAGTAAACATCTAAAATATGCCCGGCAAAGAGTTCCATTATTCGAGCGATTGCTAGTAGTTGATGGTTCACATAATAGTGACAGGGATAGCGTTGATGGATTTAATAGATAATTAATAGATGCTATTTGATTAAAGATGCTGCTGATGAAGGAAAGTCATCTGGTTCGTTCAGAGAGACAGAACTAGCTGTCAAATCATGGCTAAAGATGGCGAAGGAAAGGTCCATGAAACAAGCATTAAAGCTTTTATTTTATTTAATTGAAGATCAAGGAAGTATTATTTAGGTATTTTTTAACAAAATTCTTTATTACTTTTGATTTTATGATTTTTATTTTATTTTGTTATTACCTATTACCTAGTTTTATTTTAAATTTTATAAATCATTGTGAAATAAAAATGGTTATTAAAAATTGTTTTATTTAATTAAAATATTGAGATTATTTTTCACCTATTTCCTGGATACGTCCCAGAACTGTCCACAGTTTGAGCCAAAAGAGTACGTACCAAGGACGTCCATTTGCGAAAAATTTGGACGTACCAGGTACGTCCCAGATTTGTCCACATTAGGCACAGTTTGGACCAAAAGTGTACGTACCTGGGACGTCCATTTACGCGGAATCAGGACGTACCCGGTACGTCCATAGGACGTACACTGTCCCTAATCCGTACGTCCCCAGGACGAACGATACGTCCGTTTCGTACGTCCCCAGTACGTCCGTAGGTCGTACATGTGCTATATGGGATACAGAAAATCGCTTTAGAAGTACTGATCCAGGTCCGCATTAAGTTTTCGTTGAACATTTAGAATTAAATATCGGCAGATGGCACCCAATGAAACTAGGTCAAAAATTAATGAGTATGTCGCAATATGAAAATTTTATTTGTAGAAATTATTCCAGTTGGAAGAAACCGCATAAAAATTGAGATGCATTCAAGTGATAGTGCAAACAAGCTGGTAAAAGATCAATTCTTTAAATCCAATAATTTAATTGTCTATATTCCAAACCATTTAACTGAAAAAAGAGGATTAGTGCGAGGTGTTGACACGTCTCTTAGTGAAGAAATGCTTTTAAAGACTATAAAATCAGCCATACCGGTCAAAAGAGTACAACATATGACAAGGATAATTAAACAAAATAACACAACTAGTCGCGTGCCGCGTCAAATGGCTATTCTTACACTGAGAAAAATGGATTGAAGTCGACGTAATAAAATATTATGCAAACACTGTGAAATACTCTGCTTACAACTAATAAAATAGTGCGCATTACTCTAAATAGTGACAGGAATGTATATTTATTCTGCAGGGCATTAAACTTCATTGTGCAAGAAACCTTATCAAAACTTTATGTTCAAATGTCGTATCTTTTATCGTGCAAGAACTATTATGCATAGTAAAATTATGGATTTAACATCATAATTTACAGTGATCAAAGCACAATAAATTATGACGTCTTAAATTCACCATATAATATAGTTTTTTGCATAGAAAATTACGGTGCAAAGAGTTGCACCATAAAATTCGATGCAATGCATGTATATATTTAAAACTACGCAGAAAATTTTATAGTGACATTCCCGATTATTTGCATAATAAATACATTAATCCTGAGGAGCAATAAAATTTAGTGCGTATGCACGTTGAAGAATCGTGCCAGGTTGAAAAAATTATTGCTTAGCACAAAAATGTTTGAAAATTCACTAAAATGTATTGTGCGTATGCACTAAACATTACGTGCATTTTGAGAATTCATAAAAAAATATGGTGCGTATGCATATAAAAATTACATGCATGCAACAAATCGGGGGAATCCGGGGGGGAATCTGTCCCCGCGCGCGCCGACATCGACACCACCGCGCCGCCGGATCCAACCAAACACCACACACCATTCTGTGCTGTGACCTCCGCGCGTGAGTGTCGTTCAATACTTCTATATTAAATTTTGCTGTGTTGTGTTGTGTGAAATGGACGAGTTACTGAGAAAGTTATATTTAATTAAGTTTATGTTTAATCTAGATTAAGATTAACTTTCTTATGGAAAATAAATGTTTGTATGATTTTAAGATTTTTTAAATTACCTACATAGTACATATTATATACCTGCTCTAGACTCTGTGTAATTAGATTATTACTATGTGAATTTCAGCACTTTTTTCTGCACTGTACTGTGACATGTGTGGATATTTTTTAGGATTAGCAACAAATATTTGCACGGTGTTTCTAAACGGTGAAATTATAGTCATAATCAGAATAGTCTTTGGACAGGTAGGTATCTTCAGTCAAAATTGATAGTCCAAAAAAAAAAAAAAATTTACACAAAAAATCGGGTGTTTTTTTGACTCTCCTTAAACAAATCGTTCACTACGAGTATTTTTCGGTGAAGTAAAAAAAAACTACCAAATTTTTTTGTTTTACCTATCTTTTCTGACTGACACAGAATACCTCTCCGAACACTTTATTTGATTATACAGAGTGTAATGTAAGGGAAAGCTTTTCGAATTTTTAACAATGTCTTTAGTAGGCCATCATCCCAAACAACCTACAGCAAGAATTTTTTGTCGAAAACGAAAAAAAAATCGACTCTCCATACAAATAAAACAAATCAGTTTGTATAAAGAGCCAAAAGTTTTTTTTTGTTTCCCACAAAAAAATCAGGACGATGATCTGAAGACATTGTTAAAGTTTTCGGAAAGTTGTCTCTTACACCCTTTATTATTTATTTAATCGTCCGAAAATACCGTGTAGAGATTAAGTGCTGATCCTGAAAAATATCAATCCCGTCACGATATTAAATAGTGCGGCACGTAAAAGGATCATGCCCAGCTAAAAAAGCACTATGAAATTTAGTGCAGTCGCATATAAAGATATGCTTCCAGCAGCAAATAATATCATGCGCAGGCACGATATATTATAGGGTACGACCTGGTACGCATCAAAAAGTAAAATGCAAAGGCACATAATAGGATTATGAATGCATTATAATATAAAATGCTGTCAATTACGTATTTTAAACACTGCACTTTATATTCTCGTTCATTAGAGTTATACAATATGATGTCTTGACCTATATCTTATAGTGCGAGCAGCAAATAAGTTTGTGACGTCGTTAATTGGCGGAGGAACCATAATTTTATGTGCACCACGGCAGAATAACTTTATGTGTAGGCACGATTGTTGAAAAAAGTGTGCATGCACAATAGTTTATAGTGCCTCATTTTTCTCAGTGTACCTTTGCAGGCAAACAGCTACCTCAATCCATATACATCAACAAAGTAAGGTGTACTGTAGTGTTTACATTAGTCCAGTCATCCAATGCTTCCATTGCCTTCGATATGGTCCAATGTAAAGGGAAGAAAAAATGTAGGAAATGTGGATCTGAACAGGAAAGCGATGATGTAGAATGTGCAAATTGCAGTACGTTCTGTATACATTGCAAAAGCACAAGTCATGATTCTACTTGTAAAGACTGCCCGGCATATAAAAAACAGTTAAGAACCAAACAAGCCATGGCCACGCTTAATATTTCGTTTAACGAAGCAGAAAAGGTAATAGACAACCCCTCCTATACAAGTATTGTGTACAAAGAAATAGATTCGCTCCATTGATGGACTCGGATATGGAGTTTCCCCCGTTAATAAATCCCCCTTCGTCTCAACGCTCAAATACACATATAACATCAGTAACCCAGCCATTTACTTCATCAACACCCTCAAAGAAACGGAAAGTTAACGAGAATACCCCAAATTATCTTCCAGTAAGAAGAGAATACAGTTCTAGCTTTTGTGCAGGTCCTGTGTTTCGTTTTGGCCAAGAACCTCCTGGTGAGTTCGATACATTTATAAATAAACTAAGTGTTGTGTTGAAAGCTCTTATTAAACAATGTAGTAAAAACGAAAGCAATTTAAATACAACCGTAGATAACTCAGTTCTTAGTATTACAGACGCTGAACTTGATAATAAAATTAAGGATATTGTAATAATCTATTTTCATAAATAATAGCCTTTAATTCTCTTAAAATTATCCAGCGGAATGCGAGATCTCTTTCATCAAATAAACATACCTTTAATCAGCTTCTAGCAGATGAAAATATTTATATAGCCATTATATCTGAAACCTGGTTTAAAGTTAGTGGCGTTAAAATTAGCATTAATAAGAAAAAAATATCTATTGTTAGCGTACTTAGACCATCTCGTTTTAAAATCACTGTTCAAGATTACGTAAATCTTTTCAGTCAAATTCAGTATGATTGCATTATTGGTGGGGATTTCAATGCTCATCACGGCTTATGGGGTGCCGTAGTTAGTTCTAATGAAAACACACTAGTTGAAGCGCTTGATTCGTTTGACAATTTCACTGTTATTAATGATCTCCTACCAGATTATCTCCTCCAGGTCAAAACAAATCAGCTATCGATGTTACTATTATATATAATCAAACTTAAGTTTCTCCTCGAGCTGGTCGGTTTTACAAGACACTTACGGATCTGATCACTTTCCAATCAAAATTACTCTTAATGACTTTCTTATTGAAGACATTTCAATTCGCCCTATGAACAAATGGTCATATAACAACGGTAATTGGGACTTATATCGCGTAGAAATTGAAAGCGCATTTAAACTGCTTTCAAGTTTTGATAGTACCAATGATATAATTCTCTTTTTAACGGACACAATAACCAATGCAGCCAATAAGTCTTTTAAAATTTTAAAAACATTTTTGAATAAGTACCAAAAGTCTCCTCCTTGGTGGGATGACGAATGTTTATTAATAACAACTGCTAGGAAAAATGCGTTCAAAGTCTATAAATCTAATTTATCAATTCCCAATTTCATCGAATACAAGAGACTTGACTCTTTACGCAAAAAGACATTCAAAATGAAAGCCAGACAAAGCTGAGCAAAATTTTGCTCCTCCTTAACTAGACAATCTAATCCCTCGGATATATGGAAAAGGGCTAAAAAAATCCAAAATTCTAACACCTTTAGACTTGACGAACACCTTGTCGAAGACTTACTGTATAAAGTAGCTCCCGATTATGTCTTATCAGAACTCACCTATGATGATTGCAATAAAACTCATATGTTAACCTCGACTATAACCTTAAATGAACTCCAGGCCAACATTAAATCATCAAAAAATTCAGCTCCTGGTCCCGACGGCATCAATTACCTAATGATAGTAAACCTGCCGATCGTTGCTCTTAAATTTCTCTGTGAGATATTGTAATATTATTTGTTCGTTGGGCGACAATTTGTAATATGAGTTACCTGTTGATAGTGAATTTATAAAAATATTTAGTTAACTTTTTTGAAAAAAATAACAATATACCAAAAGAAAAAATGTAATTTACAATAAAACAACCATTAATCTTAATTTCGTCTTTAATTAATTGTAAAAGATACTTCAATAATTAACAGAATTTATAAATGTTTATTACACAAAAATTATGATAGTTAAATACCTCGGCTAGGGGTGAGTAAGTTCATTAGCTCTGACTATTGTACAATATTTGTTTCTTTAAGAAATTATAAGGGCGCCACTGAAATCTTTTTATTTTTTATGATACTACTGAAGAAAGTTGTTTTAAGCTGAGTTATTTAAATAAGTATCATAAGATGACAGAAAGATGTCAGAAAAAACTGTCTATGAAGATAAAAAAATGATTTGAAAATGTACAAACATATAAAAGATAATAAGATTTCCTTGGTGCTGAAATTAATGAGGTAGAGAATACGTTACAACAAAATAATCCGCAAACAGTTCTTTAAAAATACTTATTCAAATACAGTTGACGATATAGATAGATATACACAGAAATAAAAGAGAAAAAATATGGGAACAAACAGTAAATTTGATAGATCACAATAAACTTATCTGTTACAATAGTTGACGATCCTTCGCCGCACCTTGGGGTCGCTACGGCACTGTCTAGGTGGTTCCAAATGATTATGGAAGATCACTAGTGGAGGGATGATCTACACAAGAATTATGATAGTTAAATACCTCGGCTAGGGGTGAGTAAGTTCATTAGCTCTGACTATTGTACAATATTTGTTTCTTTAAGAAATTATAAGGGCGCCACTGAAATCTTTTTATTTTTTATGATACTACTGAAGAAAGTTGTTTTAAGCTGAGTTATTTAAATAAGTATCATGAGATGACAGAAAGATGTCAGAAAAAACTGTCTATGAAGATAAAAAAATGATTTGAAAATGTACAAACATATAAAAGATAATAAGATTTCCTTGGTGCTGAAATTAATGAGGTAGAGAATACGTTACAACAAAATAATCCGCAAACAGTTCTTTAAAAATACTTATTCTAATACAGTTGACGATATAGATAGATATACACGGAAACAAAAGAAAAAATATGGGAACAGTAAACTTGATAGATCACAATAAACTTATCTGTTACAATAGTGGACGATCCTTCGCCGCACCTTGGGGTCGCTACGGCACTGTCTAGGTGGTTCCAAATGATTATGGAAGATCACTAGTGGAGGGATGGTAACAAATTTCGCCTAATTCTGGTAACCCTACTTTCTTCGTCCGGTATTATATCTAATCTACTAAACATGTTTTCCATTTGTGCAATAAATAAATGTGCTGGCCCATTAACTGTTTGCATTCTGTTGTTAATTTCTAACTCTAAATTAAACTGGTAATTGCAAGGCAAAAAATCGTCTTTAAGTTTAGATACAATGTGTGACCAAGAAGTTACTTTATTTTTAATAGATAAAACCAAACTAATGCTGACCCTTTAAAAAATTCAAAACATTTAATAAACAATTCATCATCTGACACACCTCGAGAATTTTTCAGCAACTCTATTTTCGACAAAAAATCATGAAGTGAACCTGTACCATCAAAAGAAATGTCCCATTTATGAATGTCATTGTATTTGATAACATTACTTTGCGCATCACTTCCCAAAGTAGATGGATTGCTAGTGACAATCGGATCCGGAATTTTTATATCTAAATCTGCTTCTAACATTAAAACCTTACTTTTTAAAATACCCTGCTTTTTCTTTTGCTCATTATCTGACACATTCATTCTATGTATCCTACCATTTACATGAATTAACCTGGTTGAAATTCTCTTATAAGCTGAATCTAATTTATTACCACTAAAAGAATCTATTTCCGATTTAAGTTCCTTTAATGTTGTATTAATTTCGTTTAAATCATCCTCGAAAGGATATGAATTTACACCCTCCTTAAACGACCTATCAGCGGATTGTTGTGCCCTTAAACCTCTAAAAAGCTTACGTAACTCCTCTACCTTTGAAGGAACCTCTACATCAAATAATGAAACTTCATAAACAAGTTCATGTGCTTTCAAATATTCTGCTTTCATTTTAATTCAAAAGAAAATTGTAAAAATATTAAATATTTTAAAAATGCAAAACTTTCCTAATTGTCAAGAAGAAAAGAAAGACAAAAAAAAACCAGTCCTAACGAATATAAATCAAACTGCTTCAATATAAATTACCAAGGTTATTTTTAAAACAACGCTAATATTAAAATTTCTATTTTAAAGTCATTAACCGAAAAACAAAAAACTGGTACCTATTTAAAAAAGCAATAAAAAGTACAAGTTATTATCGTCGAAATATACTATTTGCTACAAATTTGAACAATCAATATAGTTAAGCAAATAAATAAATAAATATATCTATCAGTGTTGTACGTTAGGGATAATATAGGTATTAAAAACACAATAGGAAAAATCAAAGGAAATTGAACTGTTTATAAAAATATTTAAGATAGTTAAAAAATTAATTACGTAGTATTAATATTGAAGATATTTAAAAAAATGATTTATGAAAAAAATAATATGTAGATATATGCACCAAGTACTTTTCTCGAATGGAAAAACTATTTCCCAAAGAAAAAATTATTGTACAGTAAAACAACCATTAATCTTAATTTCGTCTTTAATTAATTGTAAAAGATACTTCAATAATTAACAGAATTTATAAATGTTTATCACACAAAAATTATGATAGTTAAATACCTCGGCTAGGGGTGAGTAAGTTCATTAGCTCTGACTATTGTACAATATTTGTTTCTTTAAGAAATTATAAGGGCGCCACTGAAATCTTTTTATTTTTTATGATACTACTGAAGAAAGTTGTTTTAAGCTGAGTTATTTAAATAAGTATCATAAGATGACAGAAAGATGTCAGAAAAAACTGTCTATGAAGATAAAAATGATTTGAAAATGTACAAACATATAAAAGATAATAAGATTTCCTTGGTGCTGAAATTAATGAGGTAGAGAATACGTTACAACAAAATAATCCGCAAACAGTTCTTTAAAAATACTTATTCAAATACAGTTGACGATATAGATAGATATACACGGAAATAAAAGAGAAAAAATATGGGAACAAACAGTAAATTTGATAGATCACAATAAACTTATCTGTTACAATAGTTGACGATCCTTCGCCGCACCTTGGGGTCGCTACGGCACTGTCTAGGTGGTTCCAAATGATTTTGGAAGATCACTAGTGGAGGGATGATCTACACAAGAATTATGATAGTTAAATACCTCGGCTAGGGGTGAGTAAGTTCATTAGCTCTGACTATTGTACAATATTTGTTTCTTTAAGAAATTATAAGGGCGCCACTGAAATCTTTTTATTTTTTATGATACTACTGAAGAAAGTTGTTTTAAGCTGAGTTATTTAAATAAGTATCATGAGATGACAGAAAGATGTCAGAAAAAACTGTCTATGAAGATAAAAAAATGATTTGAAAATGTACAAACATATAAAAGATAATAAGATTTCCTTGGTGCTGAAATTAATGAGGTAGAGAATACGTTACAACAAAATAATCCGCAAACAGTTCTTTAAAAATACTTATTCTAATACAGTTGACGATATAGATAGATATACACGGAAACAAAAGAAAAAATATGGGAACAGTAAACTTGATAGATCACAATAAACTTATCTGTTACAATAGTGGACGATCCTTCGCCGCACCTTGGGGTCGCTACGGCACTGTCTAGGTGGTTCCAAATGATTATGGAAGATCACTAGTGGAGGGATGGTAACAAATTTCGCCTAATTCTGGTAACCCTACTTTCTTCGTCCGGTATTATATCTAATCTACTAAACATGTTTTCCATTTGTGCAATAAATAAATGTGCTGGCTCATTAACTGTTTGCATTCTGTTGTTAATTTCTAACTCTAAATTAAACTGGTAATTGCAAGGCAAAAAATCGTCTTTAAGTTTAGATACAATGTGTGACCAAGAAGTTACTTTATTTTTAATAGATAAAAACCAAACTAATGCTGACCCTTTAAAAAATTCAAAACATTTAATAAACAATTCATCATCTGACACACCTCGAGAATTTTTCAGCAACTCTATTTTCGACAAAAAATCATGAAGTGAACCTGTACCATCAAAAGAAATGTCCCATTTATGAATGTCATTGTATTTGATAACATTACTTTGCGCATCACTTCCCAAAGTAGATGGATTGCTAGTGACAATCGGATCCGGAATTTTTATATCTAAATCTGCTTCTAACATTAAAACCTTACTTTTTAAAATACCCTGCTTTTTCTTTTGCTCATTATCTGACACATTCATTCTATGTATCCTACCATTTACATGAATTAACCTGGTTGAAATTCTCTTATAAGCTGAATCTAATTTATTACCACTAAAAGAATCTATTTCCGATTTAAGTTCCTTTAATGTTGTATTAATTTCGTTTAAATCATCCTCGAAAGGATATGAATTTACACCCTCCTTAAACGACCTATCAGCGGATTGTTGTGCCCTTAAACCTCTAAAAAGCTTACGTAACTCCTCTACCTTTGAAGGAACCTCTACATCAAATAATGAAACTTCATAAACAAGTTCATGTGCTTTCAAATATTCTGCTTTCATTTTAATTCAAAAGAAAATTGTAAAAATATTAAATATTTAAAAATGCAAAACTTTCCTAATTGTCAAGAAGAAAAGAAAGACAAAAAAAAACCAGTCCTAACGAATATAAATCAAACTGCTTCAATATAAATTACCAAGGTTATTTTTAAAACAACGCTAATATTAAAATTTCTATTTTAAAGTCATTAACCGAAAAACAAAAAACTGGTACCTATTTAAAAAAGCAATAAAAAGTACAAGTTATTATCGTCGAAATATACTATTTGCTACAAATTTGAATAATCAATATAGTTAAGCAAATAAATAAATAAATATATCTATCAGTGTTGTACGTTAGGGATAATATAGGTATTAAAAACACAATAGGAAAAATCAAAGGAAATTGAACTGTTTATAAAAATATTTAAGATAGTTAAAAAATTAATTACGTAGTATTAATATTGAAGATATTTAAAAAAATGATTTATGAAAAAAATAATATGTAGACCACCAAGTACTTTTCTCGAATGGAAAAACTATTTCCCAAAGAAAAAATTATTGTACAGTAAAACAACCATTAATCTTAATTTCGTCTTTAATTAATTGTAAAAGATACTTCAATAATTAACAGAATTTATAAATGTTTATCACGCAAAAATTATGATAGTTAAATACCTCGGCTAGGGGTGAGTAAGTTCATTAGCTCTGACTATTGTACAATATTTGTTTCTTTAAGAAATTATAAGGGCGCCACTGAAATCTTTTTATTTTTTATGATACTACTGAAGAAAGTTGTTTTAAGCTGAGTTATTTAAATAAGTATCATAAGATGACAGAAAGATGTCAGAAAAAACTGTCTATGAAGATAAAAAAATGATTTGAAAATGTACAAACATATAAAAGATAATAAGATTTCCTTGGTGCTGAAATTAATGAGGTAGAGAATACGTTACAACAAAATAATCCGCAAACAGTTCTTTAAAAATACTTATTCAAATACAGTTGACGATATAGATAGATATACACAGAAATAAAAGAGAAAAAATATGGGAACAAACAGTAAATTTGATAGATCACAATAAACTTATCTGTTACAATAGTTGACGATCCTTCGCCGCACCTTGGGGTCGCTACGGCACTGTCTAGGTGGTTCCAAATGATTATGGAAGATCACTAGTGGAGGGATGATCTACCCCAGTTGTAGAGATAATCCAGTTAAGAATGTACATATGAGAGCTTAAAGTTTACAAGCTGTTCAAGTTTACGGAATCTCCAAATTCAAGAGATGCTTCTGGTTTACAGAATCTTCAATTAAAGAGTTGCCTCTAGTTTACTAAAGAGTTGCCTCTAGTTTACTGTATTATATTCCAACTTTCTGTATATGACAGTAAATCAATAGAAGAAATAAGACTGGAAATAATTATTAAAACTTATTGAACTCGATAATGCCAACTCATTAATACACCTCGTAGCGTAGCTACTTTGAACTTCCAATTATAATTATAGAGACCGTATTCATTATTTTATTATTAAAAATGTTTTAGGATAGATGGAGCAGCTAGCGGTACTAATTGAATTTAATATTTAGGATACCAGGTGCTTAAAATGTTAACAGGTACTGTTACAATATTTAATAATATTTTATGCAACTGTGATGAATTAAAAACATGTCTTATTGTACCGATTCCTAAGCCAAATAATCCTTCAGCACTAAGAGCCTTTTTTATAATTATATTCAAACCGCAAATTAAAATCTCCTTGGCGTTTTAATAAATTTGTTTGGGAAGGTTGTGACATCAGAGTTTAGCCAGTTCATTGTAGAATCGCTTTAAAGCCCTCAACGGAAGAAAGGAACAAGGAAACATCCTCTTTTTGAGAATAATTAAAAAAAAGCAGATACAAAAAAGTTACATTAGCTTAACTCTAATAACCCTATTATTTTATCCTGTGCCTAGGAGCAATTAAACCTTTTTTTACGTACGTTAAACGTTTTCGGATGTTTAATGAAAGAAACTGTTTCAAATATACTGATTGCTATTAAACAATCCACCTCTACTATGAGCAACACATAAACAACCAAGCAAGCAAGCAAGCGTAAAGTGGAAAATCATTTAAGTATGTGTTTATCAATGTATGAACAATTTAAAAGTAATATATCATTCAAAGTTATACCGTGTAATCAATTAGGAAATTAAACAAGAAGCAATACTTGCTAACAATTTATTTATTTTTTTGAGGTTTAATAGTGTTATTTATTTGTCAATTTTCTTGTTAAAAAAAGTAAGTCAATGGTAACCATAATATCTTTAGCTAAAAAATGCTTATGCTTACACTTTTGGAAAGATAATACGATCGAATCTTAAACAATGTGTTCTGCCAGGATGGATCTTAGACTGTGAACTGTTGTTGGTGATTTAATTTATGTAAATACTGATATTTTTTTCTTTGCAAATCGATATAAATTTACTAAGATTATATAATTGAAACTTTAAAACAAGAGACTTGTTTTTGCGATATCTAGTTTTAAGTACCCCATTTGACTAAGTAAACACATATTTAATCCATTATTTATCAGTAGATAAAGATTTTTAACTTTTTTTTATATGAATCAAATTTACCTATATTCTAGCAAAAAAACTTGGTTTTTATTTAGTGGATCTTCA
This sequence comes from Ophraella communa, assembly GCA_035357415.1. Taxonomy (NCBI): domain Eukaryota; kingdom Metazoa; phylum Arthropoda; class Insecta; order Coleoptera; family Chrysomelidae; genus Ophraella; species Ophraella communa. Next base: position 28,095,023 of record CM068992.1, on the reverse strand, counting down.
TGGCCCCAATAGAACTTCAACCCCCGGAGAATCGGTTATGGCTCATTTACATTTGAAAAGTTTAATGGCAGAAAGTATTTGCGGCCACTAAACTTACGGTTTCACGTTTTAATTTATTTATGAGTTCTTTTATTTTTATATTTCACAAAATTTCATGTTCATTGTTAATAATTTAATAGTACTTTTTGTTGCGGCCTGGCCTGTTTACACTCGGAAAGTATAAAAAACAATTCGGCAAGTGGCAAGTAAACTAGCCGGTAGCAAGTGCTTGCCAGCAAGTAGCAGGTGCACTTTCCGGCGGTTTAGATATGACAACTTTAGTGGCCCCAAGTACAGTAGGCATCAAAACAAACGCCAATGAAAAACTAAAGCTTTATTAAACATGAAAAATTAAATAACAACATTTCAAATAATGCGAATTTTAAGTTTTGCTTCTAAACAAAATGTGTTCAAAGTACTCGCCATTGCATTCCAAGTAGTACTCATAACGCTTAACAAGATTCCTTAGTATGTTATTAAAAATAAGCTGCAGTATTCTTCTAAAAAAGTTCATTAATAGTTGCCCGTGGATTTTCTGTAAAAATGGCTCGTTTCAGCATACTCCATACGTAAGCATCGAGAGTTTTTAGAGGAAAATTCGTGTTAAAGGAGATTACACGGTCTTCAAAATTTTCTCGAATTACATCTAAGGATGCTGTAGTGGTATGACAAGTAGCCCCATCCTGTTAGAACCCTTAAGTATTCAACTGTATGTTTCTGGCACGACAGAATTGTCTGAGATCAATAAAAATTTGTTCTCTATATCGTACTTGATTCGTCTTTCTCGAAGTAAGGGCCCAATAATTCATTACCTGACAATGCGCCCCAAATCGTTACAAGGTCACTATGAAGAGGTTTCTCTACGATGATGTCTGGTCATTCAAAACCAAGAAAACGATTTGTCTGTCGATTGATAAATCCATTCAGATGCATGTGACATTCGTGTGTAAATCACACAATGGAAGAAAATAGGGGTTGTTCATAAGCCATTGGCAAGACTGAAGCACAATAAACAACTCTTGATTTCTTGTTTTGTCTTGTCTTGTCAAGTGTTGCCCAACCTTTATTTTATAGAGAAAACCACCAATCTTCTTAAACATTCTTCCAATAGACGCTTCATTTAAATTAATTTTTAGAGATGTTCTACGGAGACCTATTTTTTGTAATTCTAACACCTGTTGAAATAGCTTTCCTTGATTTGCATTTGTTGTCAAGGTTGTAATATTATTTGTGCGTTGGGCGACAATTTGTAATATGAGTTACCTGTTGATAGTGAATTTATAAAAATATTTAGTTAACTTTTTTGAAAAAATAACAATATACCAAAAGAAAAAATGTAATTTGCAATAAAACAAACATTAAGCTTAATTTCGTCTTTAATTAGTTGTAAAAGATACTTCAATAATTAACAGAATTTATAAATGTTTATCACACAAAAATTATGATAGTTAAATACCTCGGCTAGGGGTGAGTAAGTTCATTAGCTCTGACTATTGTACAATATTTGTTTCTTTAAGAAATTATAAGGGCGCCACTGAAATCTTTTTATTTTTTATAATACTACTGAAGAAAGTTGTTTTAAGCTGAGTTATTTAAATAAGTATCATAAGATGACAGAAAGATGTCAGAAAAAACTGTCTATGAAGATAAAAAAATGATTTGAAAATGTACAAACATATAAAAGATAATAAGATTTCCTTGGTGCTGAAATTAATGAGGTAGAGAATACGTTACAACAAAATAATCCGCAAACAGTTCTTTAAAAATACTTATTCTAATACAGTTGACGATATAGATAGATATACACGGAAATAAAAGAGAAAAAAAATATGGGAACAGTACACTTGATAGATCACAATAAACTTATCTTTTACAATAGTGGACGATCCTTCGCCGCACCTTGGGGTCGCTACGGCACTGTCTAGGTGGTTCCAAATGATTATGGAAGATCACTAGTGGAGGGATGATCTGCCCCAGTTGTAGAGATAATCCAGTTAAGAATGTACATACGAGAGCTTAAAGTTTACAAGCTGTTCAAGTTTACGGAATCTCCAAATTCAAGAGATGCTTCTGGTTTACAGAATCTTCAATTAAAGAGTTGCCTCTAGTTTACTGTATTATATTCCAACTTTCTGAAAATTACCAGTGTCAAACACGTGTTACATTTACTTTTCTGGCACAAAAAGTACAAATCAGCATAGTCCGAAATCTACAGTTAGATGCTAACGTATTTTAATAGATTACAAAAGATACATTTTTACATTAAATTTACTTTTTAATAATCTTACACACTAATCAAAATTCCAGAAATGTACTTTTACCAGCCTTTTATAAAAAATTATCATTAATACTTTTAATTACCATAAAAAGATTCTTTGAATAATAATGAAATATGTTGAAATTCTCATCTGATATAATAAAATATAATATAATTTTCGATATTTTATAAATATCTTAACAAAAAGGAATTATAAAATTGGAAAAAAAACATACCTGTATATGACAGTAAATCAATAGAAGAAATGAGACTAGGAATAATTATTAAAACCTCTGGAACTCGATAATGCCAACTCATTAGTACACCTCGTAGCGTAGCTACTTTGAACTTCCAATTATAATTATAGAGACCGTATTCATTATTTTATTATTAAAAATGTTTTATGATAGATGGAGCTAGCGGTACTAATTGAATTTAATATTTAGGATACCAGGTGCTTAAAATGTTAACAGGTACTGTTACAAGGTAACTGGACGACCAATGCAGCTTTTACAATGATTTATAACCCACTGCACCTAAGTGCAGTTCTAATCTCTGGAACTACTTGTTGGAAATAGTTATTTATGCAACCAGTTTGGAAAAGCACAATTTTTCATACCGCGATTTACGAAAAATTGTTTATCATCTCAATATTTGAACTAAGTTGTTCCAAATGATTTATATTAATAAATTATACCGCCTGCTCACTAATTTTCGTAAAAAATTATCATTTGTGAGTGTAAATTAAAAAAAAATTGATTAATTTTCAAATGAAGTTAATATTTAAAAGTCGCATGCCAAAAATTATAATTAGATAATATTTTATCAGAATATTCCTGAGTACCACATTAGATATTGACAAAATTTATATAAATATTTTAATACAGAAGCTAATTTCACATTGTTATTTTGAAAGCTGGTCTAACTAAGTAAAATGAATAAATTAGGTAGTGCCTTTGCCATAATTCTATTTTTGGCATTAGTACATATTAAGTGAGTGGTTTATAAATCTTTTCAAATAATTTGGTAATAAATCTTTAACTTTGTAGCTTAGCTGAAGATGATTACATTATTAATAACAAAGCATTTCCAGAAGATTTTATGTTTGGCGTTGCTACAGCAGCTTACCAAGTAGAAGGTACGTAAGCAATTTGTGAAACATTTTATAAATTGTATGATAGGCCTTCATTAGAAAGACAAATTTAACATATTGCCATAAATAACAAACAACTAAGTCGATATAGGTACATTTAAATAACATTTTAATCTTCCTAAAAGTAATACAGTTAAAATTGTATTTTTTTACAAACGCCAGTAAAAGTATAATTATTGGCGCATGCTGTCAGTGTTGAAAATGCCATTTTATGACACTGGTATTTTAAAAGTCAGTCATTTTTAGCACAAATAATGGGAATGTTGAATAACAATACCATCCAATTAAAAACTTTTTCCGTTGACGGTCATGCTAATCGTCAAAATTGCCGCTACTGGTCAACGGAAAATCCTTATTGGATTGGACCATACACAATACCGTCAAAATATTCTGAGCATATATCGTACAAGATTCCCAGAATAATTACATTCTATAGAATAATTAAGTTGGGCTTTACAGATATAGAATATGTATATTTATCCTCTTGTAATCTCTCCTTAGTTCCTTTATGAACTACATGATCAGATAACCGAAATTTAACATATATTGAAATACTTAGAATAGCATCAGATTTAACTAGATAAAGTTATTTCATTAAAAATTATCTTTACATAAAGATTTTTGAGTACAATATAAACATAAAGTATAGGTCATATTAATCTATCATTGCGTGCCGAGCGAAGCGAGGTTCGCAACATCAAGTTAATTATAACTAATTTATATACATGTTTTAATCACATGGTTATAAATTTATAATAATACAGATTTTAAAAATAATTGAGTTAGAAAAAAATGATTTTTAATTTAGTTTAGATTTTTGTTCCTGTTAAATTGTAATGAACAAAAATTCAAATAAAGGTGGCAACTGGATATTAATAATATTGATATAATGTATAAATAATTCTTAATAATAATAATATTGAGAATTATTAATCAAAAGTGTAAGGCAATGCATTTATTTCATTTATTTAACTAAATATTATTGGTACAATTTTTATATTATATTTTGCAATAAAATTATGTTATTTTTAACATAATTGGACTGGACTATGGCTTTGTCATAAAACCAAACCGATGTTTTTAGTTTTCACTTTATGAATTTAGTGCGTTGATGCCTTGCTTTACCGCGCAGCTATTTTCAGGGCCATAGCTCACCATTTTATTAGTCCGAATAAGTATGTTAATATTGAGATGGCGAATGCATTTATTTCCTTTAATGAGATTTTTTCGTGACAATTTTGTTTTACCCACTACGTTAATTCTTTTTCTGTACGCTGCACTAAGTATTAGTTTAATTCACGTTCGATAGCCCCTTAAGCTATTGTTAACCTAAATATTTATAAAAATCTGTTGAATCCATAGCTGTTATGTTAATCTTAAAGCCGCCCGGTTTTATTTAGCCTTTTATGATGTGTAATGTTTACTTATCCAAACCAAAATACATATGATTATTTTGACATTCTCATACCATGGTTGACGTGGGCCAGAAGAATCTAGCCGCCCACGCAACAGAGAAGGTTGGTATGAGTGGATTTAAACTAACGGAAGATGACCATAGTATTGAAGGTGAAGATAATGAAGGTGTATGTGACGATGTACTTACTTATTATCAATAAGTCTACCTACAGTAAATAAGCAATTTAGCTTAGCTTTTTCAACTTTTGATATGTAGGTACAGATTAAACATGTTTTTCTTCAGATATAAAATTTTGATAAATGGCGAAAAATAGCAATAAAAATAATAATAGAATTTAAAAAATAATAGACCTAAAAAGGTTGGTATAGTCTTTCTAATGTTATTGTGATGACCCATATTTTCAATCCCTTTGAAGAAAAAAGCCGCCCAATGGCGTGCCTAATTTTTTTTTATAAATTCGAATATTGTGAAATAATGTTTTTTAAATGTAATTCAAATTAATTTAGTGGATTAAAATTAACCTGCATCAAATTTGTGATACAATTTTTTCTAAATAATGCTCATTTAGCCAGACAATCTGAGAAGATTGTCTGCCCAGCAAGAACCACGGGGAGGTATGAGCTATTCTTACCAGGAAAAAAGGATTGGGTCGGGTATGTTAGTAGGAACATGGAGTCAGTTTTTTTTGTTTCAATTTTTATTTTTTTCATTTTTTTTTCAGTTTTTTTGCTTTTTTATTGGATTTGGAAAATATATATACTACTATTATGAATAACCGGAATTGTCAGAGTCTTCTGAAGTTGAATCGTTTTCAAGATGAATAACTATTGGTGCTATGTTCGCAATAGGCGGTAAATCCGTATATTCTTTTTCGGTTTTTATTACATGGGCCACGCAATTTTCCCATATACCGCTATAATTTTCATTAAATACTTGCCGAATATTGTCAAGGACGACTGCGCTCAAAGTTGGCGACTGATTAAATTTCCGTAAACGGCTTTTTACTGTACCCCAAACGATTTCTATTGGATTGAAGATACAATAGTATAGAGGTAATCTTAAAAGGGTATGACCGGACCTACTGCAAATATTATCAATGACATATTCTTTTTGGAAATTCCTACTTTTTATCATTTCAATCAATTCTTTTTTTACCGGAATCTTATCAGGAATATCAATGTTTTTAGTTCTCATGAATTTTAAAATTTCATCTTTTTTCGTGGTGATATTAGGAATTTTATTTAATATTCGCGAATGAAGGCCGAAGCAGACTTGTACGACCCGAAGCGAAGAGAAGCGAAGCGAAGCGCCGCACATTTTAAATGCGTTCAGCACACCTGAGCGAAGGGAAGAGAAGCCCAGCGAAATATGTGTTTCGCGCGCATTTGTCCTATCGTTACAGAGATGAATTCTTCCTGCAAAAACCGTCTACAGAAGGCGAATTTAGTACCCTTTTCCCTGAATTAATCGATGATCCGGTGAAGTTTCATCAGTATTATTATATGTATATATACTATATTAATTTTAATAATAATAAAGTTATTTTACTTGTAATTTTCATTATCTCGATGTCTTGCACTTCTAAGTTACTATAACTTTTATTACTCATATTTCTCAAATTACTGTATTTCTGAACAAGCAAAATAAATTTTTCGTATTTTACACTCATTTTTATTCGCAATAGGTGGATTCTGATTTGTATGGTTTGCTCTGCAGCACTCGGTCCACAGTTCGGTGCCCTTCGGGGTATTTCGGGCTTTGCAAAAGTCGCAAGTGGTCGTAAAGTATCGCACACTACGCGGAACCATGCAGAGGCGCGGCGCTACGAACGAAAAATATTCCCTACTAGACATTTCTGTTCGGTCGCCGCGCTTCGCTTCGCTTCTCTTCGCTGCGCTTCGCGCAAGTATGCGTATTCCCAGAAAGAAACAATGATATATAAAATTGTCGCTTCCCGTCGCTTCGCTTCCCTTCGCTTCGGGTCGTACAAGTCTGCTTCGACCTTGATACGACGCGTTGTCCATTACAATTACCGAGCTCGGCGGAATATTAGGCAAAAGCTGTTCGCAGTGTTTCTAAACAGGAATATCCCGCAATTTATCGCGAATCAGTTCTAGAGTTGGTACCATATTGTCCTTATAAAACCCGTAAACAATCCGTTTAATATCATGTTTCGTAGCATTGTCAACCTTACTGAGTTTTTGATTTGAACGTTTTCGCTTTAAAGAATGATCCGTAACAGTGCCTAGTTTAATTACCTTGTAAATCGTTGTAAACCCGATTTTCGTCAATTCGTGAATTCTCGCGATAACCGCATTATCAGAAATTACAGAATTTTCTTTTTTCAAACACGCGTACATATTTAAAACAACTCACCCCAACGTCTATGAACAAATATTATATTGATAACAATTCACTCAACTACACGAACAAATAATAAATATTATATTGATATCAATTCACTCAAGTCCACGAACAAATAAATATTATATTAATATCAATTCACTTAACTCACTCGACCAAGAAATTAAATATTATTATTATTTTAAATATTTCTTTAAAACAAAATTCACACACGCCCCTGAATCGAGACTGAGTATACTAATATCTCTGTATAAGCCACGCCCTAAATTTTTAATGTTACAGTGGTCCGCCTTAGTAAGTGACCCGTTACTCCATTATATTATAGACAATATTTAACTTGACGATTGTATTAGCTCGGACACCTGTGCTGTGATGTGCTGCGTTGCCAGATATACAAAATTTTCTTTAATATAGTAGGCATATAAAAAGTTGTTTTAATTAATTTCTATTTTTACAGCAATTTCGAGCGACTTTTTTTAATGCTTACTAATAAATTTATATTACGAGCTAACACGAGCTAACAGTTTACTGAAGTAATGGGAGACATTTGTATAGTGAGCCCAACAATTTTAGAAAATATATCTGACAACATTGCTTTATTTCATGGTCATTACATTGAGAATAGAAAGACTATATATTATACTCTATGATAAAAGAACCAGTTTTCAAAGCATTCCAAACTCATTCAGGTATTTCAGGTATTGATATATGCGCATTAAACAGAATAGTAATAGGTGATCCAATACTTGTAAATCCCTGATAGTAATTTAATTTTTTTATCGATTACAGGAGGATGGAATGAAAGTGGGAAAGGAGAAAATATTTGGGATCGATTTACACACGAACACCCAGAGTATATTTCAAATGAAGATACTGGCGATATTGCTTGTGATTCGTATCATAAATTTGGAGAAGACATTAAGAATCTGAAATATTTAGGTGTTAATCATTATCGATTTTCTATTTCATGGGCCAGAATCCTGCCAAATGGTAAGTTTTTATTTACAATGTAACCTGTTAATAATAATTTTTTGTTAATATAGCTGATCCGCCAGACGTTGTCCTGTCTTAACCATGAATATTGAATTAGAAATTGTATGATTAATTAAAACAGATTATTATTCTTATGCTTGAATATATATCATACTTTTATTTTTTTGGGGGTATATAGATAGTTTTGTTGGTATTCCGACACGGAGGCCCTCGATTTCCGAAAACTGGTGAAGTGAGATGAATTCTCTCTAGTGAGATTTTCTCATCTCACTTTAAAATCTCCTACTTCTAAAAACAGTATTCTTGAGCAGTCATCACATGAATTCACATACCTTCTTTATGTACCTTGTCAAACGTTTTATCCATGCTCAACCAATCAAATGTTGCATTTGGTTAGAGTTTCGGCGCCATACGTTAGCACTGGTAGAATGCATTCTCTCTTCTCTTTAAACAAGCAGGGATTTTGGATCTGAAGATATGCTATTATGGTTAAATACCCCTTATGATAGTATAAATTATTATTTTACATTACGGAAAAACAGAAAAAAAATTATAAATAGACAGAATGAAGTGCTTGTTCAGTTGATGGAAGACAATGCAGGGGTTCTCGTAGATTCCAAATTGGACGGAAGAGATACTTGTAAATTAATTAAAGCTCTTGAGTGGAATTTCTAATAAACTAAATTCCATTCAGGGGGCAAATAAGGAATTGACAATCGGATGAATCAAAACAGACGAACTGCAGAAATAGCTTGCTGTTCAGGAACCTCCAATTCCCTTATTACTTCCAACATAACATAAGTTATATTTCATCGGGTTCAAGTAAATCCATGTTTTATTTTAAATGCGTTATATAAAAAAAGTATAATTATAGTAGAAGTAGGGTTTATTTTTTAAATTTTTAAAACAACTTCATTTTTAAAGAATCATTCTATAATTTTCTTAAACTAATCTATTAATATTTATAGCCCGAATTTTAATTGCTAAACTGAAACTCTGTGACCTAAACTCCTTCAAATTTAACTTAAAGGACTTTATAAAAAACAAAAATACTGGTTATTGTTTTCACCTTTTGAATTTTGCAAGTTTTATCCTATGTGTATTATGTATTTTTGGATTTATTAATGTATAATGTAGGTATTGTCAAATTTTCATAATTGTTTTTTATTGAACATATATTATGACATTTTATATTGTACAACATTGTAAAACATTTTCGTTTCTTTTTATCTAAAATGTATGTTAAGTTGTCACATTTGAATAAAGATTCTTCTTTTCAAAGTTTTTCATATCTTATAATTTAGATACAAATAATTAACCTTGTTCTTGGTTATGGTTTTATTATTGTTAAGATTTTTTTCCTGCTTATCAGTTTGTTTTTTTCTCTGGTTTCTCTGACGTAAAACGATTATATTATTAAATCCTTTGATAAACAACTGCAATCTATAAGTGCTGATTTTAAACGATTGGACGATATTCCTTCGTAAACATATTGGAAAGGTTTATTATTATCTGACTAATTAATTTTTTATCCCTGTTTTTCTTGATCTTGTAAGATATGCTAGAAATATTTTAAAAGAATTATATTTGTATTCAACTGGTTACGTAGCCTTGGGCAAGAAAGTTTACATCTTATATGCAAATATATCAAAAGAAAAAATATTACAATAAACTTTCTTAAAAAAATACAAAAATAAGTTTTAATTTAATTTCTAAAGCTGGCTCTTTCTCTCCAATTTTTATTGGTAAAAATGGAATTCTAGTAACCGGCGGACCTGTTAGATGTCGCTATATACAGGCGGCACGAATTTTTGGTTATACTATTCACATTTTTATATTACCATTGGGTATTACTTTAGAAAAGAAACACAAATATTAAGGCTGTTTTAGCGGTGCACTCTTTCAGCGCTTCTCTAATATCTCGGCTATTTGTAAATAAAATCGTATCATTTTTTGCAGAGACATTCCAAAGATAACTCCGAAAAATCTGTATACTTTACATTTTTATAGTAGGTGTATGTTTAACAAAAAAATTAATACTAATTAAAAATTAAAACTAATATTTAATTTTGTCAATTTTCAAAAAATCTAAATTTGAAGACCTACAGATTGTTCCTTATTTTTTTCTATTTATAGTTTTTTTCTAAAATAAAACTTAATTGAGTTTTAAGGTAAATAATTTCAAAAAAATTATATTATTTGGAACTATTAAAAATATCTCGTGCTCTCTCGCCTTCTTGGTACTGCTAGTGCGCTCTGCGGAATTATCAATTCCGCCAGGGTCAAATTCTAGGATTTGAGTGAAACTTTTAATTATATCAATATCTTTTAATGGTTATTAAGATTAAAAAAACAGTTAGATAAATTTTTACCAAAAATCGAGTATATGAAAATGTGATAATTAGAAGTGTGTAAAAATCAAAAAACAGAAAAAAGAAGGAGAAATATCTGATTGAAACAATAATTAGGAATATATATAAAATAGATGTCAATTATTATACAAAATATTAAAAGTTTCTTTAAGGAGTAATTTTAAAACGAAATAAAAATTAATTCAATAATTGTGATAAATTTGTTTAACTCTGGGTACCTGTTTTATCATATACAATAAAGGGGGTGACCAGAAGATTTGAAAATCAAAAGAATTATAAAAAAGTTAATAAAAAACAAATCTCTAATATGGTTTTTAGATCAATTCACTTAATTTTTCAAAATAATAAACTGACTGGGTTGAGATTTTAAAAATAATAAACTCATAATAGTAAAAACATTTTATACATAAGTAAATTAAAACTCGTTGGTGACATTTGCTTTAGGTAAGTGGGTTCTCAATGGGTAAACTTAAAATTTATTGCACTGCAATGTTGCATTATGTTTTAAATTTATATCTCTAAAAAATAAAATGAAGACTGTTTATTTGGTGCACTCTTTCTCTGTTATTTTTAAATAAAATTATTTTATTTTTTGCAGGGGTATTCAAAACTAAACTCCGAACAATCTGTAGCAGATTTATAGCAGATCCTCCTTTACAAAAAAAAACTAATATTTAATTCTGTTTATATGCAAATATTAATTTTTTGAAACCCACAGATTGTTCCTTATTTTTTTTAATATCTTGATGATTCATTTTCATATTTATATTTACAAATCACACAAACTCTCACCATATACTCAAATTATTTTAAAAATGACTTTAAAAGTAATATCCAAACACTATTAAATTGTAAAAATAATTCTAGATGCAAAACAAGTTGACAATAATGGCATATGTGACAATTCGACTTGACACGCAAATTCAAAACGGACCAATGAGATTGCTGGACACTACATGACATTTATTTCCCCCCCCCTGATACAAAACAAAGCTCATTTGGACGCTGTCTCTACGTTAGTATATATGCTCGAAGACTATTCTCCATGATATTCCGAAGAATAGCTATTTAAATATGAACCTACTTGAAGATTTGGAAATTTTGAGGGAACTCAATGTTAATCCTACCTATTGCGTTAATACGCAAATCAATTTGAATACCAAGTTCACACCCTTATTTAAGTTCTTTCTGGAATTGCTTAATGAACCTCCTTTTTGTTTTGTTTTATTTATTTGATGATTTAACTGTTTTTACAACTAAATTTTTTACTAAAATAATTTTATCTGTTGATTAACATTTTATGGTAACATAGTCACTTCCAGTTTATTTATTGTTTTTATAATAGTAATTAGTTTTTAATTCACATTCATATATTGTCTTCAAGATGTTTTAATGTTAAAACTGTTTTATTTAAAAATTTACATGATTTATGTTTTAACGTGTTGTAATGTCTCTTCTGAAGAGGTTTTATCTTTTAACGTAATTTACACTTGTGTATTATTTCTAAGTTTTATATTTAACACCCTTTAGGAAGTAACTCTGATGATGGCCTTATAAGCCGAAAGCGCTCAGTTACCGAATTTAATAACACTCTACACACTTAACTTACGGTTTTTAATATACAAAAAAATTTCCCTTCCTTTATTATTATAATAAATGTCTATTTTAGGTTTTTCCGACAATATTAATAAAGATGGCATCGCTTACTATAAAAATTTAATAGCTCAATTGAAAGCCAACAATATCGAACCCTTAGTAACATTATACCATTGGGATTTGCCACAAGCTCTTCAAGATCTAGGTGGTTTTCAGAATGATAGTTTCAACGAGTGGTTTGCTGATTATGCAAGAATATGTTTTGACAATTTTGGGGACGATGTCACCTACTGGATCACTTTTAATGAACCCCCTTATGCCTGTTCCGGTTATGGGGAAATCAATTTTGCCCCAGGAGTAAATTTACCTGGAGTTGGACAATATATTTGTATCCATAATTTGATTAAGGCACATGCAGCGGCTTATCACGTTTATCAGGATGAATTTAAAAATAAACAAAATGGCAAGTATATTTTCTGTTAGAACTGAAGTTTTTGGTTTGTCTATATGTTTCGCATAAAAATTGATAAATACAATGTGCATGAGGAATTGTACCATTAAGATTTAAAGGGACCGTCGGCAAAATTCTGCTATTAACTTTTTTACTTTATAAAAATACCCCTAGACTTTTCGAGGTGTATATCAACACAAAAAATGTAATATTAGAATGAGGGCGTTCACTGCTAATTATATTAATTTGTAATGAAAGCTATTAAATTTGATGTTAAGTAATAATAAAACAACTACTTATCTTTAATTTTGTATTTTAGTCGACAAAAAAGATATTCCAATTCTAAAATTTAGTATAGGATAATATGTTTCACAATAACAATAATTAAATTCATTAGCTCTGAAAAATTGTACACCATTAGTTTCCTTAGGAAATTAGTAAATGGACACCACTGAAATCTTGCGAAGTTTAATTCTATTATTTTTAAGCTCTAAATATTAGGTGTATATAAGTATCAATTTCAAACATATTTGGACAGAAAAACTGTCTGAATAAGAAAGAAAACGTGAACAAGCGATAAACAGATTTTCTTGGTGGTGTTAAAAATGAATCTTTTGAATTTAAAACAGAATAAATATGATGTGTTTTAAAATTGTTTTTAAATAGAATAAACATAATGGTTATTAAAAAATTACAAATTTAGTTAAAATTTAACTAATATTAATATTCATAAACGTATGACACCTGTCTTTCAGAAATTCGCGCAGTAAAGAAAACGGTACAAAAAATATAAAACGAGATCCAGTATATAAGTAAAACTGACGGAACACTAAAATTTAAAAGTTGCAAAGAGAAATAAAACATGTTAGTTAGTACTAATAACTTATCTTAGAAAATCCTGATACCACATCTAGGAGGTGATCACCGAATACAATATTCCATAGTGTTGGAATATGCGTCCCAATATCCAATAAAAGGTGTATAACATCCAATACCTATGTTCAATGATACAGCATTTTGCTCAGCCTAAAAAACTGTTTCAGACATAATATTATAAATTGTTTCAGCTATTTTTTGTTTGAAATCTAAATTTACATTTATCACATACAAAAAGTTTTGTATTGAAAATTTCACATCTCTACTTTTTAACCAATAAAATGCCTTAATTTTAACTCGTTACCATGGCAATTTAAAAAATTTCTGGAAATTTGTTCATGGCGCCATTTAAGTGGAAATTTTTTGACAACTAAATTGACATAGAACGCTGAAAACTCAGCGTACAGACCACAGACAAATAAAAATATTTATCTATGGTGCAGATGTTTAAACTCTTAGAACAAAAAGATACAGGAAGGAGTATATGCAAAATGACCTTGAGTCCAGAAAGGAGCTTGCATATGGCGGCCTATTGTCAATTTTAATTTCCGTTTCCATTGACGTACCGAAAAAAATAAAAATTATATCAAGGGTTTTACTTTTAATAAATTTCAACCAATCAAGTGTGTGAAAACCATTAGTGTTCTAAATAATTTAGTATTTATAAGAACCGAATGATACGCCTATGCGCTCATTTTTGACATTTATATGCACATATTGCTTTGACAGTACACTATAAACATAAACAATGAGTCATAAAAGGAGCTTCAACATGGCCGACTTCCGTCGCAAATTTTCCTTAAAGTTAATATATGACAGACTCCTTCCTGTTTCTTTTTGTTCTAAGTTTAAACTAGTAATTATGAAGCTTTGTGACAGACGTCAGATTGGATTAATTATTATTTTTCAAATTATGATTTGAAATTTTTTTACCGAATAATAATATATTTGTACCCGAAAAATAATTTCCAGGAATAATTTAAGCTCTTGTGATATTATAAGTGAATATACCCAACTGGTTATTTATTTAATTAAAATTCTTTAACCCACAAAATTTATTAAAGCACTTTATTTTATCTCTTCTTCTTTAGGTTTTTGACACTTTCAGATGGGTGATCATAAATGTATCTGAAATACTTGTTTATTATTCAACTTATCACTAAGCTTACATTAGTAGTGTAAAATCCTATATACATTTTTTACATGCTGCCGCTTACATGTTTGTCTCTCTAGTTGCCTATAAGTAGTGTTCACTGACACCAGACATAATAAATTAATAACTACAACAGCTACAACTTCCTTTTCAAATGAATAAGCATCCTTTGGTCATATAGAAATTAGCGCAACTTTGAGTAAACTTCCTAGCTAAACATGACAAGAACATTAAACAAAGATCTTTTATTAATTATTTCACGTTTAAACTTTTTTAAATAAACTAATTTTATAAGCTAATATTTTTTAATAAACATGGACGTTGTCTTAAACAAATTCTTTGTTTAATGTTCTTAATAAGATGGATACAGATTCAGGGTTAGTACAATAAAATGTATACCATGGCATGGCCATGGTAAATTGGTACCAGACCTTTCTTTTTCCCTACCTTTTTTGATAAAAATTCTGAATATATTTTTATTATGAGGAATATCCTAATTGCTCTGATGGTTTTAGGAAAACTTACAATAGCGAACCCTATAGATGGTTGTATACCCTTAACTAATAATACGGAAGATGTTGCTGCAGCTGATCAGAAAATGTTATTTGCGGTAAATATTTTTGTTATTATAAAATACTTTATATAGAATAATTATTTAGAATTTAGAATATTTTTATTATCAAGATACTTTTTAAAAATACTTACGAAGTTGTTTCAAGTTGTCCGTTGGGGCATATAGCCCAGGAAGTAGTTGTTTTTTGATAGAAAACGGTCAAGCTTGGTATAGAAACTGTTAAGTTTCCTTACCCTGAGTGCAGGTGGAAACAATTTTCCACTTTTTCAGTTTCTTTTTACATTATAATATATTAATATATAACCTCCGATTTGTTTTTTCCTTATTAAAAGATAAAAATATTTCTTAAAATGTACTTAGTTTAATTAAGCGTTGATTGGTTAGTTTTAAACACGTGACTAAAAATAAACTGTTGTAATTGGTTTTATCCCAAAAATTTTCATTAAAATTTACGTTGCTTTTCGCTTGAACGGGTTACGATGTCGATAATTTTATTTTTTTTCAGAGCAGTTGTATATAGGAAAAAAATTAAACCAAGAAAAAACAGTATAAAAAGTTATTTACAATCAGTGTCGTCGTCGAAAAAAGTAAAAACCTTCGTATTTTTTTAACTAAATTCACTTCTGGAAATGCTTTTATATAAAATAAAATATGCGTTATATTTAAAGTGTTATCAAAATATGCCATTAAAAAAAATGATCATAACGAGCAGACCAGCGCAACTAAAAAAGAGAATCGACCTGTCTGAGCTTTTTTCCCTAATAACCATATCAAGCTTTTGTCGAATTTGTTCCAATTTTTAAAAGCTCACTCTTTAATAATTTTAAGCTTACGATAACATGTAAAAATATCTCGAACATTATTTTAATAATGAATATGTTTACAGTTAGGATGGGTGATGGATCCTATATATTTCGGTGACTATCCGGATATAATGAAATCACGAATAGCTTATAGAAGTAAACTAGAAGGTTTTCCAAATTCCCGATTGCCGGTATTCACTAAAGAAGAACAAACTATTATTAAGGGTACTTCAGATTATTTTTCGATCAATACGTATTCTACAAGTTTTGCGTATGCTATTGAAGAACCAGAAATTGGAACACCACGGTTAGATGCGGATTGCGGAGTTGGATTACAATATGCCGATGGTGACGATGTAAGTTTAACCCATTGTATAATTGTTATTATAATACTATACTGTTTCCCATTTATAAGATAAAAGCACACTAATAAATGATCGTCACCTTAGAGTTATACTGTTGTATGTAGGGGAGGGTGGTCCACAGTGAGACAACAATCATATTTCTTCAAATAAAACTCACAAAATTCAAAAATTAAATTTAATTCCTTATGGTTTAGAAGCCTATTTAAACCAACAACAGAGTGGATTAAAACTGAAGAAAAACTTAACACAAATTGTGAACACGCCTTTAATTTTTTCATGAAAACTGTCTCACTGTGTACCTCATGCGGGGCAAAGTACTCAGTACACAGTGAGACATGGGTACTTCAGTCTCCTTAGCGAACATCGAGTCCCGAAAATTTTATACAAATTTTTAAATGTTGCATTGTCGCTTGGTGGCGGCGGGCAATGGATCTGGAAGCACAAATACCACATCTGTCTTTCTTACAAAAGAGACATCTTCAACATTAGGAAAGAAAAAAGCATTGTCTATTTTATTGGTTTTCCTCACAAATGATACTTTGAACTCTCCATCTTGCTCTTTTACTTCTGTAATTAAAAGAAAAATAAAAAATAAGCAATAGTACGAAGCTACGAATAGCTACATTGTTACCTGTAACTTTCCCAACATAGTGTATTCTACCAGGGAACCGTACGAGTACAAATTTTCCTTCTGTTACTGGAATATTGGGATCTTGATCCAGCATAAAATTTTCTTCATCCATTTTCATGTCCGAGGAATCCTCTTTATATACGACTTCCTCTACACTTTCACTACTTGTATCGCTCTCTTCTGAAATCTTTTTGCTCTTCGATGGTACCTTCGCGTTTTTCCCCTTTTTTTAATGATTTTAATTCATTCATGTAGGATTTAGTTTTTGGCTCATTGCCTTCTTTTGTTCCTTTTCTTCAATAATTTACTTCTCAGGGGTATCGGTTAACACTGCACTTTTTTATTTCTTCATGCTCTGGTAGTCTTCCTTGGTCTTGCTTTAGGAAACCCTCGTATAATTTCAGGGCTTAAAAACCTAATGCCTTCTTTTGGTGGAGTTACTTGGGCAACTTCAGTTACTTCAGCTGTCGACTTGGTGTCTCAACATCATTATTAACATGACCTGGTTCATTAGATACATATGTGCTCTTATCGGTGTCTAATAATAATAGTCTATCAGTTACGCTTGCTGAAAGAAAATCGGCATCCCCAAATATATCGGGGTTAAAGGGATGAATCCCCGATCTCCCAAATCCTTTAACTATATTGCCGGGGGTAAAAGCATCCAAAAACGCAAGGCGGACACACTCGGCTATGTTGTAAATTGTTAAAGGAATACCCGGATTATTTAGCATCCATTTGTCACATTCTCTGTTATAATACGATTTGAACGGACCAAAAACTGTTAGATCAAGGGGCTGCATTTTATTGCTGCAATGTGGAGGCAACGTTATTATAAAAACTCCAGCCTCTCTAGCCGTGTTCACTGTTTTTGCAGATATGTGACACTAGAGAAGGATTATTTATTGAACTATTTGTTTGTTTGATAAAATGTTCCAGTACCTCGACAAATAATTCGGAATTCATCCAGCCGGGAAATACTAGGACTGGTGCCAGGGAAGTTCCAGCAGCAGAAACAATGGCACACATTGTGACAAGCTCACCTCGTTCACCACTGGTACAACGGTTTACTGGTACAACAGAGCCTTGCTATAAGCTTTGCATTTCAGTATTTTCAATTTAAAAATAAAACACAAGTGAAAACTTTCTTTTACTGTTTACATCAGTTTTATATTTTCTATGACGGTGAACCTGAAACTTTTTTGTTGTATTTCATTAAAGAAGAGTATCAGTAGTAACTATATAGGCAGAGTTTAGGAAAATAGTTTTGATGAGATCAGAATGAGGGAAAGGATAAGGAGAGGGGATGGAGTTCAAGGAAGAAATAGAATCGGAAACTTTGAAGGAAAGGTGGAGTAGGGATCTGATAGGGGATTAAGCAAGATGGGAGGGTTGCAAAACTTAGAAGGGTTGACTGCTACATAACGCAGGTATTAACGGGCCACGGGTGTTTCAGGGACTACACATACAGAATAAATAAGATTGGTGATATATTCCATCACTGTGGGGAGAGGAACGATGCACCGTACACAGTTTTTAGATGCCCAAGATTGTTAAAGAAGGGAAGAGAGGCGAAAGAAAAGATAAAAAAAGAGGCATGGATAGGTTGACGACGAAAGGGTAAGGAACAATGATTAGGGGTAGATTGGTACAGAATGAGAAGGAAGAGAGAAAATGTACCGGGATGTGGTGGTGTGCTCTGAGATATCTCTGATTAATATCGGAAGATTGTACCAGGGTGACTTCAAACGGCATTAGAAGCGGGGTGGTCTATTAATTTTCGTGTGGGTTGACCGAGTGAGGAGGTGAGTGTCCAGTGGGAGAGAAACCCACACGGAGCCTGAAGCAGGTTCCACCTCCAGAAAACTTTATTTTTCATTTTTTAAATAAGAAAAATAGAAATTAATAATAATATTTATAAATATTGACCACATTTATTATTTTTAGAAATTTAAAGGCATAACACCTCTTTTGAAATGGGTGACCGATCATTACAATAAACCAGCTATAATTATTACTGAAAATGGTATAGGATTAACCTCCAGTTCATTAGAAGATGCAGAAAGAATACATACAATAAAGGTAATTATAAACTGCATCTTAAGTTCAGTCCAAACAACTATTACACAGTGTGTACATAAAGTAACGTAACTTGCAAAAATCTCGATTTCCTTTAGGTTTGCATAAAAAACGTTGAATCAGTTTTTTTCAAATAATTCATATGATCTGCATAAGTTCTTAGTTTTTATTAATCTATTTCATTACAAATACAACCGTCAAGACTGCATTGTTCTACCTTTATTAATTCCAAAGTTACCTGTATTGGTTTAAATCTAAAATTATTGTAGTATAACTTACTCTGTTTTCTACTTAACAATTTTAAATACATATATAACACTGGTTACTAGAATTTGTTGTGCTGTGATGTTGCCTTCTCTCCATTTAAGGTAAGAGATTTGTGTCCCAATGTTTGTTTTTCACAAGTAAGTTAGCGTAGCTTTGCGATTTCAATTTCAAAATTATAGGTATGGTAATTATTTCCTTAGTTGGCAATCTCAAATTTTTTCAAATCTTCTGATTCTTTCTAAGTATTTATATACTTGTCCATTTTAATTGTAACCTAATAGTTTTATTTTTTAACCTTTATTTATATTTTTGCAAATTTCACTTATTTATTATTATTATATAAAGTTTTACTTCTAATGTTTAGTTACAAGTTTTGGTTCTTTTGTAATTTCTATGTAAATAAATAAATTTGGTAGTTTAGTAGAAATATTTGATTTTAAAAACAAGTTTTTATTATCCTGAACGTAACTTGTATACTTGTAGTTTTTTAATTGTTTCTCAGTAATAAGATCAAAGTTTGTACAGCCTTGAAGCCGAAATACATCGATTATTTAGCTCGTCTTGTGGTCATATATTAAAATAATACCATTGGATTTGCCAATTTTTACCAAGATACCCTTTTTGATAAAAAATTGAAAGATTTAAATTTAAAATTCAAAATTCTTATATGTTACCTCTGTGTTTATGACATGGCAAAATTTGAATAAAATTCGATAATTCAATAAATAAATAAATTCCTATTGGTTTTACCCATTCGATGAAGTCTTGAACAAAAATTGTCGAATTTATCTCGAATTCGACATATGTATTACCTCGAATGTCAATGACACTGATATTTCAAATTCGAGATTCAAGAATCGAGCCCCCGGGGCTCGATTCTTGAATCTCGAATTCGAAATATCAGTGTCGACTTTCGACATATGTCGATAGTTTTGTATAAAGGCGATTCTTGAAAGTCGAATTCGAGATAAGTTCGACAATTGTTGATCGAGACTGCATCGAATGGGTAAAACCGTTCGACATAATAATTGTCGAATTTTATTCTCATTATGTCATGTCTCTGTCATAAACATAGATATAATAATATATAAAAGATTTAGTTTTCTTGATATTTTATTTAGTTACAATTTATTTTTATTACGTTTTATTAGTATTTAGTTGTTTGTTATTGGTATTATTATTTTTTTGGTTAGTATTACTGTTTACTGTTAGTTTCAAAATGAATCCAAACATAGTATTAGGATAGGAGTGGCAATAGAGAACTTGGAAGACAAATTAGAAACTATGTAGAGGCGTTTCACATGAGTGATTATAATTTTAAAAACAATTTTATTTTAACAAAAGCTGTTACCCACGAGTTAATCGAAATGGTTACACCTTATATGAAATAGCCAACACGGGCACCTGCACCATCCATTGAAAGAAGCGTAAAGATTTTTTTTTTTAATTGAATTGATAAGGTTTTCACTTAATAAAAATCTACACTGTATTTTATCTTTTAATTTCATTATATTATTTCTATTCTTCGTAAACCAACCAATAATTTTTTCTTCTAATAATATAAATGTGACACTTGAAGTAAACAGAATCTTGTTTATGGTATTCCGTGTCAGAATAATACGGTGTTGCCACTTAATCTTTCGATATCAAATGTCGATTGAATTTCGAATGTCGATTCGTACTCAAGAATAAGTCCCGTACAAATCGATCGACATTATAAGTGAGAAATTACGAATTCGACAAATTTTGTTCGAGATTCAAGAATTGAGCCCCTGGCCTGTAGTTGGTAACCATAGAAACACACTATTGTTATTGTTTTTTTCTACTCTTTATTATTTATTAATATTATTATAACTAATAATTAATATCATTAATTAAATTGATTGTACTAACCCTTACTTTTTGGAAGTCCATCTTATTAAGAATAATAAAAAACTCTTCGTTTTACCAAAACTTCCAATATTTATTTAAAAAATTGCTTTTTTAACTTTAATGACAGCCGTTTCGCTAGACTTTAAAAGTGGAGAACTTCCCAGATTTATTTGTGTTTGCTTTGATTGAGTCTTCATTTTATACATAGATTAGGGCTTTTTCAGACTGTGCGACTGCGATGCGATTTTTCGTTTGCGACATCTCGTATCGCATTCGCAAATATGTAACACTCGTGTGTACTTTAATTTCGAAGCCATTGCGAAAGCACAAGCGATGCGCTGCACAAAGCGAAAACACACTGACAATTAAATTGCAACAATAATTTTATTTTATTGATATAGCTCGTGACAAGCAGCGACACGTCTGGAAATGAGCATTTATTTTTTTGTAGTTGGTTTAATATCGTACGAAAAAAATCTGGCGGTATCTGACCAGCAAACGCACTGTCTTGTGATATAAAAATATGCAGCAATGAGCGTCCGTTTTCTTCAGCCGCATCGTCTGAAAAAGCCCTTAGAGTACAGTATGAAAATAAATTTCGTAACCGTTACACAGTTTCATAACTTTTACTCAGAAAAATTAATTGGTAAATAAACTCAGTTTAATCTGTATTCTAAATTATAACTTACCTTAAATATACGTTTGGTTGTTCATTTTTGTTATTTTTGGATGATGTCTAAATAAATTTCAAAACTCCTTAGTAAATATGTTTTAGATAAGCTGCAGTAAATATCAAATGTTTTTTTTTGTTTCAGAATGCTTTGAGTCGTTTAAGAGATGGAATTGATTCCGGAATCAACGTATTTGGTTACACTGCTTGGAGTTTAATGGACAATTTCGAATGGACTCGGGGATATAGGTAAATTTTTCATCTTATAACAGTTGCTTACTTTTTTACTGATTATTATTTTCTGGTATTTTAAGCCATTTTATATAAATACATTAAAATAGTATTTAAATATTTAATTTTCAGCTCAAAATTTGGTCTTTATTTGGTGGATTTTGATAGCCCCAACAGAACCAGAACTCCAAAATCATCAGCTAAGTGGTACAAAAATACAGTTGCATCTCGTTGTCTTGTGGATCATTGTTCATGAACAGATTACTGCTCACAAAATTTTCGTTGGAACAAATGAAATAATTTTATAAACTGTGTTATAGAGATTAAAAAATAAATATTTTTATATTTTACATTTCATTTTATGGAATGTTATCTAGTATTTCTAACAACCTACCTAAAAGAAGGAAATAAAAAAAAATGTTTTGAAAAGGGATTTTAATCCCAAATAAACAGTTTTATCGAGGGTTCCAAACTAAGTGATATTTTATAACACTTTTGGAATTAAGGATTATATCATCTGTTGTACAGATGACCAACCACAAAACATTTCTTTGTTTAATACCAATCCCAACAGGTTATGGGCCCAGGATACTGGCTTTAAATAAATTCGTTTTTAAATATAATATTTTATAGTGAAAGATAGTTCGGTAGAAAAACACTCATTGAAAATGTTAAGTGAAAATATGGAAAGTTATTCATTAAAAAGGAATATTAAAGCCTTTGATGGTGAAAAGTACAGTGTTTGGAAGTTTAGAATACGTGCGCTATTAACGGAACATTATCTGATTAACATTATAGACCAGGACATTCCAGAAATAATTTCTGATGATTGGAAGAAGTCAGATTACGCAGCTAAAAATATGAATGTGGAATATTTAGCAGATTCATTTTTGGAGTATGTTAAACCAGAATTAAGTGCAAAAGAAATTCTTAAAAATTTAGACAAAATATACGAGAGAAAGAGTTTAGCTACTCAGTTAAATTTAAGAAGGAAATTATTAAGTCTTAAATTACAAGGAGTAAACACATTTTTAAAACATTTTAATATATTTGACTGCTGGAGCAAAATAAGCTGAGCCAGATAGAGTATCTCATCTTACTGACACTACCTAACTCATATCACGGCAATAGAAACTCTTTCAGAAGATAATTTGACTTTAGCTTTTGTCAAAACAAGACTTCTTGATCAAGAAATAAAATTAGAAAATGAAAATCGGGATACAAGTAGAAAAGTCCTTCATGTAGAAAAAAGAACAAAATTTAATCCAAATAATAATTATTGGATAAGAAAATCTTTTTTAAATAGAGGAAATAATAAACTTAAAAATAATAGTAAATCCCTAATAAAATGTCATCTTTGTGGAAGAAAGGGTCATTATAAAAATAAATGTTATTATTATTTAAAAGTACAAAAATATAACAAATTTAGAAACAGTCAAAACATAAAAACTGTTCAAACAGTCCAAATAAATGAGTCAAAAGAGGATCAATCAAATATAAAAACTAATTATTATTTAAAAGTACAAAAATATAACAAATTTAGAAACAGTCAAAATATAAAAACTGTTCAAACAGCCCAAATAAATGAGTCAAAAGAGGATCAATCAAATATAAAGGTTATTTTGGACGCGGGAGCTTCAGACCATAAAATAAATAGAGAAGATTTAGTTGGAGATTTTAAGGAACTTCAGCCACCAATCAAAATTTCGATTGCAAAGAATGAAACCTTCATCGAAGCAACAAAAAGAGGAACGCTTAGGTTAATCAGTGAAATGGGTACCGAAGGAATTTTGGAAAACGTTCTCTTCTGTAAAGATATTCCTCACAATTTGATATCTGTTCCTAGAATGCAAAGAAGTGGACTAACTATCATTTTCGATAATAAAGGTGTAGTAGTTACCAAAGAAGGTATAAAGCATTTCATTAGAAAGGGGTGGAAGTGAACAGGAAGTGGTGCCTGAAAGGAAGAAATACTTTAGTTGAAAACCAACTGTACTCTGCCAGCGAAATTAAATACCTTACTGGAAGGACAAGAAAACATCACGTGAGGAAATTCATCTGTCTTTGTAATTTTTACTGAATATTTACTTCTGAAACTAAATCAAAGCAGTGGTTTTATACAATTTGAGATGTATTTATTCTTGCCAAAATAGCCACTGGATATGCTAGAATATAATAGCACCTAAAAGCAAAGTAACTTTAATATTTATTAATTAAATCATTTAAATAAGTAATAATAATAATAAAATAACACTAAGTATATTACTAATTGAAAGGAAAACTATCATTATAAAACATATTACTCTAATTTAACAAACGTTTGTGAACCTTCCCCATATTATATACGTTTATATTCTGAAGCCATTTATATACCTATACAAATAGTTCTATTTAGAACAGTTATTACTCAATAAACAGATTTAAGAAATAATCAGCACTATTTTTGAACCGAGAAAAATATAACTTAACCTTCTTAATTCAGATGAAGGTAAAATTCGCGTTTTCCTGTATTTGGAGGAGCTCTAAAAGCTATATTTAATATAAAGTTTTGTGAAAGTTGATCATATTGAGAATACGAAATAAATGAGTGAAACAAATCTACCACTATTTTATTCAAATCTTTTTTATTTTATTTTATTCAAAAAATTAACTTATAGAAACATCTGTCATGTGCATTTTTAGTTTCGTTCTAATAAATATATGTGTGACAAGCTGTATTTTTTAAACATATCTGTTTTAAAAATAGTAAAACCATATTATATTAATAAAAAGCATCTTTACCAAAAGATATTTTATTTCTGTATTCTGTTTACAAATTTGTTACTGCTGCACATCTTATTTCTTACTTGCTGTCCCAATTATTATTTTCTAAGTTTTTAAAACATCAGCATTATCTTCATCATTTATATTTAAAATGTCTTCCTCCCGAGGATCATCTTTGTTGATTTTCTATTTAATCTTGATATTAACTATGTTTATAAATAACGGATGGAGAATACAAATTTGCAGCAAGTTAATCTACAAAAAAATGTAACTTCTTTATCATCAACAGATAACCTTAATAACTGTATGTACTAATTGCATTGTTAATACGGTATGCGCCAAAACCAAAAACACCGAAATCGGGAAGACTGTGAAATATAAGTGACAATAGTTGTCATGGTATTTTAAACATTGATTATTCTAACAAACTACCAAAATGGTACAACGCAAGAAAAAATATTTATTATTGGTGGACCTAGTTTTTTAATTGTTGCCAATCAATTTTGGAAAGAGTTTTGACTTTTTTCAGAGCCTATTTTTAATAACATGCTAAGCAATATTGTTCAGCGTTTGTATAGAAACAAAACTTAAAATCCGCATCATTTGAAATGTTGTTATTTAATTTTTCATGTTTAATAAAGCTTTAATTATGCAGTGTCGTTTGTTTTGGCGCATACTGTATTTATAATAAGAGATTACCTTTAAATATTTCTAAAGTTTTTCTATAATGAAGTTATTATAATAGTTAGTTCTCATTGTTTTATATTTTTCGGAACCAGTTACGTAAAAATTTACTTTTCTTGATAATTTATGAAAATTAAGCAATAATACTTTCAAAACTGAGAGCAATTTTGAAAATTTTCTATTTATTTGAGAAAATCTGAATGTGCTATCCATTCTTACTTTTTGATTTTGTTGTCGATATCCATCGGATTTTCACTTGAACACCCATAAGTTTTTGATATATTTGGATTTACATAATAAATATTTTTAATGTTAAGGTCATTCTACCCTTCTAGAAACACTTTCGATGTCAAAATAATTTAATTCAACATTAACGGGTAGAAAAACATTTTTTTCTTTTATCAAAAAATAAATAAATCTATTAAATAGGATTAATTATTTGATCTTATATTTTATGCAGGATGTCTGTAGATAATAGAGATTTATAATTAAAATAAAATCGTAGGTATACCTTTAATGAACAGGCTTTTAAAAACAGGATATTTGTATCAAGATTCGGATTAGATACCTGGTGTTTTTAAGAAGCATAAGGATCAATTTTGTAAAGCCAGTAAAATATTATTTTTTATCTTAATTGATTTTTTTTAGTTAAATTCGTTAATTATCCAACCGATGTTTTATGTAGGGGAAATGTGCCTATGATGGACCCTCTTAAGAAATATTATAATATCATTATTGTAGTTTTTCAATAATTATTTTGATTTATATGAGAATATATACTTAGATCGATGTTTATCCCAATGCAGACTAAATTCTTTATAAAATAATTTCCTAATTAATAATACAGAATGTTTAAAAAAAATAACCATAGTCCCTCATTGACATATAAGTGCCCATGTTAGACACCTCTAAAATAAATTAATAAACGTATCTCAAACAATTTTATTTGACAAAATATATGAATAAACTAATATAACAACATATTAGATAACATAGTTCACATAAAAAAAAATTCATTCTGTGGCAGTAAGAAAAATGGCCTCAGCTAGAAAGTTTTACTGTGACAGTAATACAAGATTTACTAATACTTGAATTACTAAAAATTTGTTGACTGTGGTAGTAAAACTATGTTTCTACGGTGGTGTTATATCTTTACAGAAGCAACAAGTGTTCTTACCAATACAATGAAATTGTTTAACTACCACCGATACTATTTTACCACTACAGTAATATTATCTTAATACTGTGGTAAAAATATTTTACCAGAGTAAGTAGTAAGACAAAACAAAACATGTTACAACACTTAACTATTAATTAATTCTTGCTTCTTGCATTACTCATACATGATAGCTCGGCCAGGTTCTTAAAAAATGAATACATATAATGTATTTACTTTTCTTAAATTCTACATTATTCATGGTAAATGTCCATCTTTAATGCCCTATTAAAATAATTAATAACCATTTCAAATCTACATTAAAAATTATATAATCAAAATTTGATATGACTGAAGAAATTATTGTGTTTTCCAAAACCAAAATAAAACTAAAAATACTGTAACGTATACACTAGCGAATTTGCGTTTTAAGTATAACCAGTGTAACATACCTAATTGTCAAATATAAACGCTACCGGTGTCCGCGGTGTGCGTAGGGGCAAAATCTTTTTTTACAAAATTTTTACAAATAACAAAATGTTGGTACCTACTTACCCAAAAATGTATTCACTAATTTTCATAAACCGCATTATTTAAATGGTTGATGCATTGAAACTCCAAAACTGACAACAAACAATTTGTACTGCACGTGCACAATGCGAAAAAAATATGGATGCGATGCACCTTGTCTCAACTGAATGACACCACCAAAGACAATAATATTTTTTTTCACTTGTTTAACCGATTAGCATAAGGGGACTTATTTCGGCATTA
Organism: Ophraella communa; assembly: GCA_035357415.1. Taxonomy (NCBI): domain Eukaryota; kingdom Metazoa; phylum Arthropoda; class Insecta; order Coleoptera; family Chrysomelidae; genus Ophraella; species Ophraella communa. The sequence goes on along the minus strand of CM068992.1, from coordinate 28,067,483 downwards.
CTCGTAAGGGTTCGTGAGATATTTTACAAAACTATTTTACCATCGTAGTTAAAAAAAGTATTACTAATTCGCACATTTAATTCACCTGTTCAACGGAGGTTTTGTTTCCAAGGGAGACACCGCTTAGCACCAGCTGCTGGTTCTATGCAATTGGTAGTGGGTGCTACCCTCGACTAAAACACCCTAACCTTTTTATTGTTACACACCATGGAACTGCCGGAATGCATAACATCATGGCTTTGTTATTTTCCCACCTTAATTTTCCTCTTTTCTCTGATCTTCCTGCTCCTCGCGTGTTTTTTATCTTCAATAACATTTCCGCTATCACCTCCCAATTTTACTTAGATTCAATCATTAATTTCTACCTGTAATCGAGTCTGTAGGGTCCTCTCTGTAATTTCTCTTATTCCTTCCCATCTGTCACAATCGAATATTGTATGTTCTGCTTCATCCTCTGCGCCACAGTAATGACAGAGATCATTTTCACTGAGCTTCGTTTTCCTTGTGTAAAACCCAAAAGACCCATGCCCTGTTAAGGCCTGTGTTAACCAACACCCCAACCTTATGTGTTTACACCCCTTCCCATTTCTTTAAATCCCTTATAAGCCTTTTTGTCCACTGTCCCTTATTATTTTCTTCTACCCACCTTTGTTGCCATTTTTTTATCACCATTTCCCTTAATGTCATCTGGACTTCCTTTTTATTTTCTTCCTCATGCATTTCATTTCTTTCAATTAATAATAAATATATCGGTGGAATTCCGGAGGCTAAATTAAGGGCTACATTTGACACCGTCCGGTAGAATGTTGCTACTCGTAATAATATTTTACGTTGCATTCCGCTAATGATACTCGCATACTTCTTTGTTTCCATTACCCGATACCATATAGGTGCTCCATATAGAGTGATGTTGTGTACCATTGAACACAGCAATTTCCTTTTATTGCTACTGGGCCCATTTATATTTGGTAATATCCTTGTCAAAATTGCTACTTTCTTTTCTATCTTAGTCGCTATCTCTCTTATGTGAATTTGAAAATCACCCCCCTCTTCCGGATATACACCCAAATACCTTACCGACCTAGATGTTTTTATTTCCTCGTCACACACTTTAAGTGTAATATTACGAATGTTTCCCCTGGTTCCCTTTAAAATGAATGTTTGTAAGGTGCTAAACATAATTTATTTTTTCCATTCATCGGCTAATCCTACGCTTACAACAAGCGCGAAGGCTACTATTGTAGCTTATCCGATTAGTCGTAGCCTTAACACTCCGTAGTACAAAAAATTCCAGTGGATGTGCCCTAAAACAAAACCTTGCAGTACCCCTGTGTTCACATCTATTTCTTCCCCTATGTTGCAGGTTATCTTCCTATTTGTAAAATAATTTGAAACCATATTTACCAAGTATCTAGCGACCCCTCTGCTACGTAGCTCATTTATTATTAGGCTGGGGCTGGCAGTATTAAACGCATTCTTAATATCCAGTAATATTAACGCACTCCACTTACTCCTTGACTCACTTGCTAGTTTAAGTACCTTTTCGACTGCCTGCACAGTAGACACCCTTTCTAAAACCAAATTGGTTTTCGTGTAATTCCTCTTTAATTTTTATATCCTTTTGTATTCGTTCTCTTATCAACATTTCGTACAATTTACTCAATGAATTTAGCAAACAAATTGGTCTAAAGGTTTTAAGGTCCTAAAAGCTTTTTCCAGAGGTGGTTAAAAAAATATTACTGGTAGTGATGTAACTGCGGTAGTAATAAATATTACTGATACAGTTAGAAAGATTTAGTGTGATGGTAATATAAATATTATGTATTTAACTTCCAGCTGTTGCTATAAAAAATATTACTACCATAGTAAAAATTTAGACGGTAAAATATACTTTACAATTCTACTAATACGGCTAACAGTTGTTGTTAGCCAATCTAATTATGTAGTAAAAAGATTATCAGGCATAGTACACTTTTTAGTTGTAACACATTCTTATTGAATAATTTTTTTCGGTGCATGAACAAAATTTGCAACGCGGTGTAACACCGGCGCATTCATTGTGACACCGCGACTTACATATTTGGCATCGAATCCGTTTCTTTTGCACGTAAGTTGGTGTACAATTCGTTACAGTAAAGGCAACTAGACTAAAATCATTATAGGCTGAATCCTATTTTCGCCTTTTCAGAAATTCCTTTAGAACGGATTCGCCTTCATTAGAAGAGTTATTGTCCATGACAATTCGTTTTAGTGTCCTAACTTATTTTCTCGTCTTCATTTCCTTTTCAATAACTTTAACTCTTTAAGTTCTTTAACTTCTGGTGTTGAATTAAAATGACCTTATTCTACGTCTTCTCCCTCATCGTTTATCAAAGCCAATAGCTACAGCTTGAGAAGAAGGTAAAATTTCCTTCACCGAAATGTCAAAAACTGAGGATGAAAACAAGTTAAAAGATTTAGATGTCTAATTTCATTTGGTTTTTATCTTCAGCATTGCAAATGGGCCTATCCGTAGCTCAAGCTGGTGCAAACTCCCAGTCCCAAAGATATGAGGATCGAAAGGATGGATGCCAGTCTTTTTGAATAAATTTATCGCATACAATACACCCCCGAGTTCCTCTTTACAAAAATTAAATAAAAGTCCTAAGCTTTTTTGTTCTTTCCCATAACTTTAATTTTTACTCGATAATTAACATAAATATTGTATTTCCTTCAAACTTCAGTAACAAAAGCAGATTCTACTAGGTCGGCTGAAAAGTCCCCGGTCTGACCTATAGATGACGACACTAGAATTAAATCCATTTCATTTTTAGGTAGTATCAACCTTCAAAAGATTCGTGTAAAAATTTGACAGCTGTCGGACTATTAGTTTGTGAGATATTGCATTTTTAGTGAAGCAACTTTTGTTATTTTCAAAAAGATGGAAAAAAAAAGAATTTCGTGTGCTTATTAAATATTGTTATTTGAAAGGAAAAAATACAGTTGAAGCAAAAGCTTGGCTTGATAATGAGTTTCCGGACTCTGCGCCAGGAAAATCAACGATCATTGACTGGTACGCAAAATTCAAGCGTGGTGAAATGAGCACCGAAGACGGTGAACGCAGTGGACGCCCAAAAGAGGTGGTTACCGACGAAAATATCAAAAAAATTCACAAAATAATTTTGAGTGACCGTAAAGTGAATATGATCGAGATAGCTGACACTCTAAAGATATCTAAGGAACGTGTTGGACATATCGTTCACGAATATTTGGGTATGCGGAAGCTCTATGCGAAATGGGTGCCGCGCGTGCTCACAATCGACCAAAAACAGCAACGAATTGATGATTCTGAGCAGTGTTTGCAGCTGTTAAGTCGTAATAAACCCGATTTTTTGCGTCGATATGTGACTATGGATGAAACTTGGCTCCATCACTACACGCCTGAGTCCAATCGACAGTCAGCTGAGTGGACTGCGGCCGTTGAACCGCCACCAAAGCGTGGAAAGACTCAACAGTTTAAAATAGTTTTTGTTGAATAACAATGAGTTTATTTTTGAGTGGTTTCAAGAACAACATTTCTTTATCATCAGATGCTAAAGCCATCAATAATACTAATACATCAATATCCTCTGCTACAATGTTATAATAGAACGTGAAATTTTCGTAAATAACTATGGATTATAGTAACGACAAATACACATTATACGCATACATGTTTTTTGACCCACACAGCGAGTTTTTACTATTCACTTTATTTTGACCATTCTTTTTTATACTAGAATCACTACATGAAAAAATATGCAGAAAAAGTTGAATAAACTTCATTAATTATCACTTATAATATCACAAGAGCATAAATTATTTCCGGAAATGTTTTCGATGACACGAAGGATCTTCCACAAGCTTAACTTATTTCAGGTAATTTTTTTGAGGACACGAAATTGCCATGGTAACAAGTCAAAATTAAGGTATTTTAAGTGACCTTAAATTAATTATATCACATATATCCTATTATTAAAATATAAATTTAAAAGGTAAGTTGTAACTTGGTTGGTATGCAAGAGTTTTCGTTGATATAAAAAAATAATCATTGTTAATGTAATCAGTTATGAACCCATAGATTTTTTTAAATATTTCTTTAAAATAAAAGGTAGGGAGTTTTACTTACTTTTATTTATTAAACAATCACTGTCTGCATATTTTTAACGAAAATCTTTATTTTTCTTTTTATTAAGAATCAGAAATTTGGCTACAAGGAATAATAGTCCATATTTACTGATGGTTTATTTTTTTATATTATGTTTTTTTCCAAGATTGCTGAATCAAAACTAAACAGTTTAATACCGGAGAATCTCCAAGATTTATTTGTTAATTTCTTATTACAAAATGATATATTCAGCCCACACTTTTTGAAAATATATTTGGACATACGTGGTGCATTAAAATATTCTGAAAACAAGACAACTTTATGACCCATATTTAATAAAAATTGATAATACGACAATATATTTATTCTCTCACGTTACAATATACCCAAAAAAATAAAATAAACAAATTTTTCATGAAAAAAATCACAGTTACAATAAAACAGAAAAAATTGAAAAATGTTAAATCATTTACTGCGCAGGTCATAAAGTCCTTTCACGAAAATGAATATCGTGTGGGTCCACCCTTAGCTTGCCTCAGTGCTGTCACTATTTGGCATGGTTCTTATTAAATTATTAATAAATTGCTGAGGTATCCCTCTGGAAGATATTTTTAAAAGATTAGAATGGGAAGAAAAAGGTCTAAAAATTTATGGACAACGCTTAAACCATCTAATGTACGCTGATGACATCGCATTGATCACCCATAAAAAAGAAGAATTAATTGAAATGTTGAAAGAACTGGACATAGAAGCTGGAAAGATAGGCGTTAATATGAATTACAGTAAGACCAAAATCATGACAAATACAGATGAGAACACCAATATGCGAATCGGACAAGAAGAAAATAAAACAAGTTTACGATTATATATATATAGCTGGGTCAAATTATAAAACTTAGCGAGGAAAACCAAACAGCAGAGATCCAAAGAAGAGTTAGACTAGCACGGTCGGCATTGGGCAAGCTAAGCTACATTCTTAAAAACAAAAGATATCTACATCTTAAGAACAAGGTATATAATCAATGCATACTCCCTGTTCTCACTTATGTTTCCGAAACATGGACATTTACAAAAGCAAACATGGACAAAATCATAAAAACACAAAGATCAATGGAAAGACTGATTAAGAACAATAAATAACAACGGTTAAACTAAACTTTCACTATTTATTCCAAAAAACATGTTTTAAAATTCAATTACAGCTAATAACTAGCATCGTCAGATTGACATATTCTTAGTAAGATGAACTTCCACATAGTAAAGGTTAACACAATCAATTTCAGGAAAGACTGATGCTGCACATATGACTAGTTGATAAAGAGAAACGATGAGTGGATAAAAGAGAAAACAAAAGTAAAGGACGTTAGACAAGAAGTTGCAAAATTGAAATAGAAATTTTCCGGACACAATATTAGATAAAAAGAAAACAGATGGACCAAAATCCTTATAAATTTGAGACCATGGGAATATAAACGAAGTAGAGGAAGGCCACAAATGAGATGGGGAAAAGATTTGGGTAGGCCTATGTCCAAAGATGGACCGAAGAAGGCTAAATAGATACATAGATAGATGTTTCCCATATTCACTACAAGGCATTGGCGAGCTGTTGTGTCGGTTTAATTGTCTAGATATTTCAGCCCAGACATGCCAATGCAATTCATATCGGGTGAACATGGTAGCCAGTTCATTCTTGTAAAACCGTGATATTCCATGCGATCATTTACAATTCTCGCAGGGTGCGGGCGCCTTCTGGCTCTTAAATTACATGCATGCAACCTTCTTCCAACAATTTGACTAGGTATCACTATTCCGGTAGCATGCCTAAAGAAGCTGTTAATTCTCGAAGCAGTAAATGTTCGGTTTCTTCTTGCAGTTACAGCTATAAAGCGGTCTTGAGCAGAAGTTGTAGCTCGTTCTCCTCCTTCTTTATGCCTGTACGCTGTAGATCCAGTTTCCAGCTATCGATTCTATGCAAGACTGACAACACTTTGGGACATATTTAGCCGTGTAGCAACTTCTTCTTGACTTAAGCCTTCGTGTATGCAACGTAGGTACTAATTGATCGAATTGCATTGTTTCTAATCGCCGCCGTAGCACCATGTTTTTCAGGTAAACAGATTTCTAAAATATATCCCCTTCAATTGTTGAGCATTGTGTATGAATGACAATTGATTTACCTGTAGCATTTCGTTTGCTGCTATAGTTATGCCAGTCAGCTCCGTCTGTGAAATACACTTGCATGTTGCATTATACCTGCCACGTTCGTTTCTTCTTCGTCCCACCACCAGATATTATCTAATAGGTATATTTCTTAAAAAGATAACAATCAACACAGTGTAATTAATTTTAGAAATCTTTTGGTTATCAATACATTTTTATAATTACTTACTTGATTAGATAGGTCTCACTACCTATATATACGTAGATTTTTGATGCAGACAGAAAATAAATGTTCAGATAATATCTTGAAGTAAAAAAAGGCCGGCATAATGGCCAGAATAAAAAAGGTTTTAATAGTTATTTTATGTGCGTTAGTAAATATAAGGTAAATAAAAAATACCAATTCTAATTCAACTTTTAATGTTATAAAAATATTAAAGCTATCCAAGAATATCAATTGAAAAGAAAACGTTTAAATGCCAGAAGTAAATGTTAGGAGAGTTTTTTTCCAACAATTGTTTAACTTTTTTGATCACATTTAATTTTAGCAAATAACTTTTTAAAAAATTAATTTACAGGTGTTAACATTTTTCTATATTTTAGTCTATCAAAAGAATACGTTTTAAATAATAAACCATTTCCCAAAAAGGATTTTAGTATGGGAACCGCTACCGCTGCTTACCAAATAGAAGGTGAGTAATCTTAGTAATTAGTATTTTAAACTTATTAGTATAAATAAAATCATAAGTTGAGAAAAATTTATGACCATTCAGTCATTGGTGTGCCAATCTCTTCTAAAATAGGTTATAAAATAGTATCAGAATACTGCTGAGTTGTAAGGAATAATTCTGGAAAAACGAAGTCTATTCCTTGACTTGTTTTAGATGTTCCTCATTTCCAGATCGCCTCCACTAAACCAATTATTTTTATTCTAGTTTTGTAATTCTTGGCACCATTCAATAAATTCTTTTAATTCGTGAGCTGTTATTGCAGGTTGTGTTTTGCAGCTAATTGTAAAAGTCGGTCTTTATAGTTGTAGTTTGAATGTGCGTCCTTACCCTAAACTGGACTTACAGCTTCACGAGAACGCTTCCAAGTCACTATTTTCAACGCACTAATGCAGTAACTGTCTATTATAAAGAAAATCGAAAATAAAATATCATTTATTAAGGTAGAGAAATTTTTTTGGTTCTTCTATATCTTCTGCAAAAAAAATTAGTAAAATGATCGTTATTATAGTTTAATAATTTAGGTAAATTTAAAGTGTTGGTAATTTAAATAATTTTTAAATTATTATTCTCATATTTCAAATAAAACTATGTAATCATCTGTTGTTTTAAGAGGTATATAGTAATAACCATTTTTTAAAATTGATTTAACCTAAAGTTACTTTACCATTACAATTCTCTTCTAAAATAACTTGCTGAAAAAGATATGTAATTTATTTAAATTTGTTTGGTGCTCCGTGGCTTCTCGTACTCGCATCGTGCCCGGTTAGTCAAAACCGCGGTTGGTATTTTTGTTACTATTTTTTTGTGGGGCTTGCTCTGGTTTGTGGTCTTATCATTCTCCTATATCTTCTGTAGTTTTTGGCTATGTTACCTTTCAGGTCTATGAGCTCTGTGCTTGCCCGATCGTAATGAGTTTCTTCCTGTTCGTATCACACATTTTTATGCTCCTTATGAATCTCATCTTCGTGTAAAGTTTAAACTTACGTATTTGGCTTTGTCGGTTCATGGGATATCTTCTTTTTCTATTTCGATGTTTGTGTCTGGATTTTGTCTTCTTTTTTGGAATATTAACGCCTTCCTTTTTCTACTATAACTTTTATTCTACATTCTTCTATTGCACTGGCCGCTGTTTGTAACCTTCTTGTTACGTTGTTTATTTTACTACGTCTGCTATAGCAGTGTCATCTACATGTAGCCCCATTATTGTATTCTCTGTTTTGGGTGTATACGATGTGAATATACTGTATAGAAGTAGGTATAGTATCGCTCCCTGGGGTATTCCCTCTCCCTGTTTCCTTAGTCGAATCTGGAGTTTACTACCTTTACTTGAATTTTCTATAAGAAGCCTTAGTAGGCCTTTCTAGTAACTTGTTTCATTCTTTTTTTTATATAAGATCTTCGTGCCATTAGTATTATGCAAATAAGTACGACGGCGCAGCCGGACTGCTTAAAATAGAGCAAGTGACCAGTTATTAACGAATACTGAGAATGTTAGCAGCTTAAATTTAAATAGCATTTCCTGCGATTTAAAAAATCTAAAAATTAATATATCAAACAATACTAACTGTACTTTTTATGTTCATTTATAAAATTAAAATTAAGAATAATAAAAAAACTCTGACGATGGTAATTCTAGCGAAACAGCTGTCATTGTAATGAAAAACCTAATTTTTTTAGTTAAACGAGGAAGTTGCATTAAAATGAAGAGTTTTTTATTATTCTTAGTAAGGGTTAGTACAATAAATATAAAATTAAAATCATTGTTAAAGAATATTTAAATGAAGGTTTTGAATTTTTTTATTATTGATTTGACAGAAGTATACTTGTAAAGTCAAATGAAATATTAGCTTTGTTCGCAGAACGATCAGAAACCATTTCGAACTGCATGCGCATTGAATATTCTCATAAGCCAAAGAAACTTGCTAAAGTTATTTTTCATGCCATATTTAATTTAAAGGAAAGTGATATTACATCAAAGCAATAACATACATTTGGGGCCACTATTCGAATAATACGTTTTTAACTTCAATTACAACCCAAAACATAGCACTTCCTCCTATAAATGGCAACACAGTGTGGAATACACATAAAAATACATGTTTTCGACAGCTATCGTGTACTAAACAAATTCTTGTGTTATCAAAAAAAAGCAGAGAATTTCAAAAAACCTATTTTTCGAATAAAAAGTTTCATTCAACCGTTTAGTTGTTTACTGTTCTTAATAAGATGGACTTTCACACAGTAAGGGTTAGTACAAGAAATAAGAGAGAACTATTTGACGTTAAATTGTAGCTCTGAGCACTAAGCGAGTGTTACGTGCACAGATATTTTTTTGGAATTGATGAGGAACGTCTCCAAAATAACTCAATGTTAAATGGGATATGTTTTTGTTTTTTAAATATTGTGTTGTTATCATTGACGAATGACGATATTAAATTCTATAACGTGCAATGCTTTTTGTTTTGCGTTTTCTGTAGTAAACGAAATTTAACCTTATAATCGATATAAAGAACAATGCAATACTATTACAATTATTATTATTTACGACAGGTGCCTGGAATGAAGACGGAAAAGGAGAAAGTACCTGGGATCGATTTGTTCATGTATTTCCAGACAAAGTGGTGGATCATTCTACAGCAGATATCGCTTGTGATTCTTATCATAAATATAAGGAAGATGTCGCTATCTTAAAAGATCTTGGTGTAACTCACCATCGTTTCTCTCTGTCTTGGCCAAGAATTTTACCAAATGGTAAGTACTTATGTATTTTTAATTGTATTCAATTTAATTGAACGAACTTTCAATAAACCAAGGTAAGAGTGGCTGTAGATAAGTTTTTTCAGTTATATTTGGGATGTATTATTGGAGTCACTTTAAGTTTAAGTTGACTAGCAACAGCGGCGGCCTTAGGGGGTGGCGAACAGGGCAATCGCCCGGGGCCTCGCTCTTGCAGGGGCCTCGCGCAACAAACCAAGCAAATTTTAAAAAATATAGATTTTTTTAACTATATTTTTTTGATTTAAAACTTTCGATTTTGATGCCTAATTAGTTATTAAGGTTATAACATAACGGTAAATTATAATTAAGTTAGTTAACTAATTCATTCATTCAAAACATAATTGAAAAATTCATTATGTAGTACTTGAATATCGCGCCTGGAAACACTTGAAGATCGGTTTTTTAATCGCATAGCACTTGGGTCAGCTCGGCAGTCGGGCAATAATGCTCTGCTCCTCTATCGCTTGGGGAATCCCTGTGTTTTATTTCGTTCGTCAACTCTTGTCACCTTGGAGTTATTTTGCTTGCAGTTGCAATTATTATAAGATTTTTTAATACAAATACTGCTGAAATTGAAGAACATTTTATTGGTTTCTTAGCCGTCGAAAAAAACCACAGCTGAGAGTTTGACTAATTATATAATCACAGAATTAGAACAGTTAGGTATATCATTGCAAAATTGCAGAGGCCAAGGATATGATAATGGTGCCAATATGCGTGGTGAAAAAGGTGGTGTTCAAAAACGTATTCTTGAAATTAATCCACTTGCTTATTTTTTACCTTGTGGGAGTCACAGCTGGAATCTTATCTTGGGAGATGCAGCATCGTCTTGTGTCCAAGCAAAATCTTTTTTTGGTTTGCTACAAAGGTTGTAGTTGCCGGCTCAAGTCAGAGGTGGGCTATTTTAAATGCTCATGTAAAATCGTTATCACTAAAACCACTCTCTGAAACTAGATGGGAGTGCAGGGTAGCATCGGTGAAGGCCGTTAAATACCAACTAAGCGATATATGTGATGCTTTAAAGGATTTAACAGAAAATACAACAGATTGTCAGTTAGTCAGTAAATGCCATTCTATAGAAAAGGAAATAACTACCTACAAATTCCTAGTTTCACTTGTCATATGGTATGACATTCTTACAATGATAAATGTTATAAGTAAAATGTGGCAAAGCGAAAACATGCACTTAGATGCGTTAAGCTGGCCAATTGGTAAAAACCAAGGCCAAAAAAAAACCTAAACACACACACAAACACACACTTAGATGTGGCTATACAACACCTAGACGCATTCACAAATTGGCTCGATAATTATCGAGAAAATGGTTTTCAGTCATCCCTTGTAACAGCGAGAGAAATAGCCGAGGAAAATGATATTGACAGACAGTTTCAAGAATTCAGACGACGTAAAAAAGGCATTTTGATTATGAAGGGGAAGATGAAGCTCATGAATTGAATGCGGAAGAAATTTTCAAAATAAACTATTTTTATGTCATTGTCGATAATGTGCGCGCAAGCTGCCATCCATAGGTTTGAGGCTCTTGAACATTATAAGAGCATATTTGGTTTCATGTATAATATAAAAAGATTAAAGGAAATTAGTGATAGTGAACTTTTGAAGCAATGCAGCGTCTTGCAAATATCTATATGACAGAAGGAGAATCATGTGATATTGATGGACATGAATTGTACGAAGAATTGAATATGTTCATCCGTGTGTATGAAGGAAACGACGGCATTATCTCGGTGCTGAAATACATAATAGAAAAAAAAACTAAGTGAAGTTTACCTCACTATCGAAATAGTCCTGAGAATTATTGCTACCACACCTCTTACAGTTGCGTCTGCTGAAAGGAGTTTTTCGAGGCTTAAAATTGTTAAAACATATTTGAGGAATTCGATGACACAAGATCGGCTTTCAGCCCTTGCTATTTTTTCAATCGAAAATGACGTAGCTCATTCGTTAGATTATTGTGCTTTAATTAAAGACTTTAGTCTTCAGAAAAGCCGCAAACATCAGTTTTAAAATTTATCATCTCTGTATTTGTTAATTTTTGTAAATCTTTCAATGTAAAATATTTTAAAACTGAAATTTTATTTATTTGTATAACTTTAGTATTTTTACTCAAACATGACAAATACCTAAACCAAACAACCAGACCTACTTTCGCATTACATACTTTTCACGAAGGACAAAGGGCCTCGCAAAAACCTGCCGCCCTGAGCCTCGCAATGGGTAAGGCCGCCTCTGACTAGCAAATAATTTTCCAATTAGCTGAGATTTAAGCTACCTACTCTTGAATGTCAGCAAGGCAACAACGCACTAAATTCAGAAAGTGAAAACTAAAAAAATCGGTTTGGTTTTATGACAGAGCCTTAGTATATTTATAGTCCAGATAAATTATGTTAAATTTTATGGCTAACTTTATTAGGATAGTTAGTACATTACAAGTGAAAAAATATCTGATTGAAACCAAAATTATAAATATATATAAAATATATGAGTGTCAATTAATATATAAAATATTAAAATTTTCTTTAAGGAGTTTAAAATTTTTAAACGAAGTAAAAATTAATGAAATAATTATAATAAATTTATTTATCTAACTGGGATCTGTTTTACCATACACACTTGTAAAGGGGGTGATCAGAAGATTTCCTAATATTTTCTTATATATTCTGAAATTGAATTAAAACATAATTTTGAGATAATTAGTTTCGAAATATTATTATTTATAGCTGGTGTAAATCAGTCGCCCTCTTTATTATTCGTAGGCATTACTACATCAAATAGTAGGCTAATAAAAAAAATTGCCAGCCAATCTCCCGGTTTTGAGTGATTAGAAGTAGTGTTATTTGTTTACTTCTGTTTTTCACTAGTTTTAGAAATAGAGGTTTTTTAAATATTGTGTCTTTCCTAGTCCAACTTGTCACTTTTTCGGTACCTACAGGTACGGAAATTTTATTGCTTATCCAATTTTATTTCTCTCATAATAAAGAATAAAGATCCATTTTATACTGTTGCCTTGATTTAACTGGCAAAAGATTTTCGTTCGCTTTTAGGGCCTTTTCTCTTATATTTTGTAGAATTTCTTCCATTTTAAGCACATATTCAAACAAAAAATTCCTAACTGACAGAAACATCAAAGTCAACTTAAATAATCACAAGTCACTTGATTAATTTCTGTAGAATTATTTTTGTTCATAAAAATCAATTTTTAGGTAAAACATAAAGCATTGTATGCACCACGGGCATTGTTAGACTCTAATACCCATCAGGCGGAAACCTAGCCCTCGGGTTACTATTTCCACCTTCCGGGCATTATCGTCCTTACAATGCCCTTGATACATAAATAGCTATTATTAATTTCAAATTTTACCAATAACATTATCTACTGTGAATGGACCTTTAAAATCTGACAACAAAAAAATTGTAGTCTCAAACTACAAAATAGTTGTCAAATTTTTCCGAAGTGTCATTTAAAAAGTAAAGTTCTTGATAACAATAGCTAGAAAGCTACCGAAACGTCGAAATAAAAATATATAGAAAGGAGTGTGGTTTAATTCCCATAAAATTAACAATAGAAAAATGAATATTCCACAAGGAACAGTGAGGGTTATGTGCAGAGATATTTTTTGAGATAGATAAGGGACCTCTCAACTTTGCTCGACGGAAAAGCGTTAGAACAGCCTTAAAACGAAAGGCTGCAGCTGTGAAGGTGCTTATTTATTTATAGCAACGTTCCGCCGCTCCAAGCACATATTACTATATCAACTAGAAATACAATATTGTCTAAACTAATTTTATTTCCCCGGGTTGAGTATTTAATTCTCACAATACCACAAGATCAAATCAGATCAAATGAACCAAACCACATTATTTTATTAATAGTATGTCCAATTAAAATGACACAAATGTCGAAAAGAAAATGATGATTTTCCTAAGCTTTCATATTGTTTTAAATTAATCCTCATAATACTTTTGTTGTCCTTAAAACATGACTTGATTAAAGTACATTCATACTTATACCATACCGTTCTGACTTAAGGACTTCGATTATATTGCCTCCAATAAATCTTCCTACCGGCCGGCAGCCTCCGTCGAGCTGCAGGCAAGGCCGTAGTGGACTTTTTACTTTTATAATATTGATAGATAGAAATAAATTGTCTAAAAATATGTACAAATGTGCAAACAGGTATGTAGTTAGTATTTCTAAACATAATTTTGGGTACTAGGTAACTTTTATTACAATTTGAATTTTTAAGGAAATAATATGAATAATATGGTTACCTACCTTACAATATACATTAATTACCTTACTACATACCTTACTGTACCTATACCTACCTGAATGTTTTAAAAAGGAGTTTGGGTATATATATGCCCTTAGAACAGTAAATGGCTTAGTATTTTCCAAAATGTGGCGAACGTGGAGTGAATCTGAAGATGAAGCAAGCGACAACGAGCAGCAAGCAAGTAGTAAAGCAAGCAGCAAGAGAAAACATCTTTTTGTTGATGCTAAAGAAATTGTAAAGAATGTATATTCAACTTTAAGAAACGATGTTTCCATACAAGCAGCTTTGGAAGAAACGTGCAGGTTAACGAAAATACCAAAGTCTACCATACGCGATATTGTTAAAAAACCGATAGTCAAGAGAAAGAAAAGATGCGATTCTGGTACTGCCACAAAACTTGATGTAAGTGATAAAGACCTAATTCGACAAAAAATCTATAAAATGTATGAAGAGCAAAATGCACCAACATTGGACACCTTAATGAAGAGACTAGAAATGGACGAAAGTGGCATACAGTGTGGCAGAACAACATTGTGGAAGACTGTGACAAAACTAGGATTCAAATTGAAGAAGATAGACAAAAAACAAGTGCTGATGGAATCGCAACGACTTCGGAAATGGAGATTAAAATATCTTACGAAAATAGATATGTATAGTCAAGGAAGGTCGATCATTTATTTGGACAAAACGTGGTACGATACCCATGGAACGATTCAAGTGGTAAATGTAACACAAAAGCACCATCCAACAGAGCTAAGCGGATAACAATTATACATGCGGGATCAAAAGACGGATGGGTTCCAAATGCTTTATCACTGAGTGCAAAAAATATAAAAGACTCTTCTCTTGACAACACAACTGCACATTTATTTGAAGACTGTTTTAAAAAGTTAATTCCCAATATTCCTCCTCAAGTGTTATTGTTATGGATAACGCTAGCTATCATAATAGGCAATTAAACGAACACCCTTGTTCAAGCGACACCAAAGCAATTATTCAAAAATTTATGCACGCCAATATTTATTTTCATGAAAATTATTCAAAAAAACAATTACTTGAAGTATTAAAATGTTTTAATATAGAGAAAAAATATGTTTGTGATGAGTTTGCAAATAGCATGGGACATTCAGTTTTAAGGCTTTCACCATATCACTGCATTTTTAACCCTATAGAACATATTTGGCATCAATTGAAATCGCAAGTTAGACGTAACAACAGTTCACCGACTTTAAATAGTTTTGTATTAGGCATTATCACCAGGAAAATAGATGAAATACCAGTTAATAATTGGAGCAACAGTGTAGATCACGTAATTAAAGTTGAACAATCATATACCACACTTTCAAGTAATATTAAGGAGTTAATTATACAGTTAGGGGATGATAGTGATAGTGACACTGATTTAATTGAATAGGTCCTAATAATAATTATAAGTTGTAATATTTTTAGATACTTTTCATTTTAATTATATTGTATATTGTATTTTTAAAAGCTTTTTATTTATATATTTTTTTAAATGACTAAGTAGGTATAATTTATTTTTTAAACATTGCCATCACGTGACCTTTTGACGCAATGATCAACGACAAGTATTAAACGACAATGTTTAAAAAAATAATTTATAGTATCCCTAGGTGGTATGTAATAAAATATGTGATTATCAATGTGTTTCTATTTTTTTCTATTCCGTTCAAATTTTGTAGCAAGTAACACCTGGCTAAAACGCCGGCCGACAATAGAGGACAAAAGAGTCGTTTATTGGCCTTAAGAAGTCAGAACGGTATAAGTACGAATGTACTATACTATAAATAACTCAAATTATGTGTCTTTTTAGGCTTAATCAATACAATCAATCAAAAGGGTCTGGACTTTTATAAAGACTTCATTCGATTGTTAAAAGCTAACAATATAAAACCTGTGATAACATTGTCTCATTGGGATGTACCACACAATCTCCAAGAGCAAGGTGGATTCGAAAACCCCTTTTTTCCTGATTGGTTCGGTGATTTTGCCAGACTTTGTTTCCAAAATTTCGGTGACGATGTCGAATATTGGATTACTTTTAACGAACCCACTTTACAGTGCAATGGTTATGGACAAAACTTATTTATACCGTTAGTGGCTCCTTTTGCTCCAGGGTATAACTTGACCACAGTTGGAGGAGAGTACATTTGTATGCACAATTTGCTCAGAGCTCACTCGGTAGCTTATCATATTTACCAAAAAGAATTCAAAGCCAAACAGAAAGGTGAGTGAACAATTATTTATAGCAGTTCGTCATTTAAGAGTATCATTTTTTAGGAAAACTCACTATAGCTAATGCTGCATCGCGTTGTTATCCTGTTAGCAATAGTCGTGAAGACTTGGACGCTGCTGATAGATGCATGGAATTTATGGTAAATATAAATCATTATTTAAACAAAATTCATAAAAACTAAGTAACATCAAATGTTTTATTTATATATTAACTTTAATTTACAGCTTGGATGGGTACTTCATCCGCTTTACTATGGAGATTATCCCGAAGTTTTGAAAAAACGCATAGACCAAAGAAGTAAATTACAAGGTTACCGCGAATCGCGTTTGCCTAAATTTACACCACAGGAGAAAAGACTTATAAGAAAAACCTCAGATTATTTAGCCATCAACGCTTACTATACTACATTCGCTGAAAATATTCCTGAACCAGACATTAGCGATACTAGTCCATCTAGTGATGCAAAAGTTAAGACATCTATGGCAGAAGGACTTAAGGTATATTTGACCTAACTAACACATCATTATTTAATGAAATTTATTGTATTAATCTTTACTCTGTGCACTACATCACGAGTGGTATTTGCAGACTATATCAAGAACAAATTATTGGTCACTATAGCTTCAATAATTTTTTTGACAGGCGTCAAACTTTGCTTTACGATGGGTATTGGTTACGACATTGAAAACAAAGAACCTGATAGACCAATTAGAATTGAAAGAAAGCTGGTATTATGGCCATAATACCAGCTGTCTTTGGCTTGTGATTGGTCTGATTAAGCGAAAACTTCGATAATATGAATGATATAGTCAATAGTAATTCCACTACTGATCGAATTTTAGCGATCTGTTGATTTACTTCACAACAAAACTGAGTTGTCCTCGTCCTACGGACTCGTGGTGTTTTCTTTAAGCAACTCATTTAAGTTTAAAGGTAAAAGACAGCCTTACAGGATAAACTCCATTACGAGTGGTATTTTGTGGACTGTATCATAAATAAAAGATCCCCTACTTTAATTTCGAACTTAAATGCACTAGTGTAGATGTGGGTGGACTCACTAGAACTAAAAAGTTCTTGAAAATGGTAGATAATATTTGTGATTTCTTAAAATACCAGAAGTTTAATTTTGTGATATTTTTTTTTGAACCTATGATGTAGTCAAAAATTAAGAGACAATGGTCAAGGATACTTATAAATTTCGATACCTACGTTATTTTCTTCAATTGCCAAAAGGTTACCTTAAAGCACTAGATAGTAAGAACTAGGTATTCATTAGTTTTGTAACAGTCATATATGGTGAATTTTAATAATTTTATCAGACCAATTCCTTATCTCCTTCTTGCTTTCTTTGCAAATTTCCTTCCAAAGATAATACATAAATGACGAGCTTTAAGAACAATTAAAATCATTCTGGAAAATCGAAGGACCTTCTTCTAACGTGCTAAGTGCTAAGTTTCAGAAGACTACCCAACGAGATTCATACCTCTCATTCATGGCTATTTTACGTATAGTTGACAGGGGATCTTCTGTTAAATCAGATACTGCTTACCTTAATTCTCTTTCTTCGTCAAAACCAAAATTTTCTCGTAGAAAAGAAAAGCCGGAGGCTTTTTCTTTGAGAAAGTAGCATTTTTCCGGCCTAGTTCAGGAAGTACGTACTTTTGAAAAAATAGTGTACGCAACCCGACCAAAAACAGTTTCTTTGGATTCGAAATCTTCCAGGACTCGTCTATGGCTCGTCCTAGAATTTTGTCTACCCGTCCAAAAACACTATTTTCCAGAAATAAATGTATAATTATAATTATTATAATTTGGGTTTAAAGTTTTTAATGTCTAATACAAAGAAATTTTGAGCTATTTGATACGGAAAATTATACAATATGTTTAAATTAAAATTATTACAATATTCAATTGTATGTATAAAAAACCAAAACATGCTATAAAAAGTATTAGGTACCTAGTAAAAAATTATAGGGTGTCCGGTATTTTCAAAAATAAAGTAATATGGTGTTTTTTGTATAAAAAATTCTTTGGAAAATTTATATTGTAAACATATTCTTTCTTTTATTTTTTAACGGTGATGATATTTATGAATTGAATATTTTAAATCTTTGCAGAAACAACAATAAAAAAATTTAATAACAACGCAACACAAAACATTTGGTCCGGTTCCGACTCTTACAATTTAAAACAGACCCCACGTAGTTATGCCGTAGAACGTTTAAAAATTGGGATAGGGTAGATATCTCAACTCTGGCTGTTAAAATTTTGAGCCTACTCTCTTAAGGAAAAGCCGACAGCATGTTTTTTACGTCAACTATACTTTTGTATTCTCTGTCAAATATATTTCCTAATTATTAACTTGGCTAAAGGTTTATTACAAGATATAAATACTTTAATAGGATTCATAATAAAATGTTTATTTATAGAATACCGAAGGAATGACTGATTTATTACTTTGGGTCCACAAGAAATATGGAAAAGCAGACATCTTTATAACTGAAAACGGTGTGGGTTTAGAGAGCAGCTCATTACAAGATGACGAACGTGTAGAATTCATAAAGGTATTTTTTACTACCATACGTTAAATTTATTAAAATTTCAACAACTGTGTGGATCTTATTAAAGTGCGGATTTTTAATATTATACAATCATAAAAATACAATATGATACAAACAATATGGACCAAAAATAGAAATTCTTGTTTGTTTAATATTAATATTTATTACTCGTTACATAATAATAACTATTTTAAAACAGTTGCCTTATTGCTAAATAATTGATATCGTAAGCAGAAACAAGTTATTAGTTTATAATTTTAATTAAATTTTAGAAAAGTACGCTTTGGATTTTCTAATTTCTTTTTTTTTCAGCACTCATTGAGTCGTTTTAGAGATGCTATGGATCAAGGCGTTTCATTAATAGGTTACACTGTTTGGAGTTTAATGGACAACTTCGAATGGTTCTTAGGATACACGTAAGTAGTGGCATTTTATATAACTTAAACTATACATACCAATGTTGTGCCTTAATTTTAAAAGACAGGAATATGGAATTTCATTTTTCTATTAACGAAATTGTCAGGTGATTAATTTTTTTTGCTATTACATACTTAAATAAGTGCTATACATTTAGAAATATTTTAGTTGAATGTATTGCTGCCAGTTCCACGCACCAACTTGTCCAATGTGGCCTCAGTTCTCGGGCTGCTACTGGTCCTTTAACTGGTTTTTTGATGTGGCGTCTGGCTGTCTACTTCTCTTTCCTTCAGGGTAGTGCTGTGCACTATTCTCCTTTCTTGTCTTTTCTTTGCTTTCTTTCATTGGAGTATGTGTTTGGTGGTCGCTGTCTCTAAAAAGTTATCCCTTAGTCGAACCTTCGGCAAAAGGTAACCTTGGAGAGTGTGCCTACTTGTTAAAACTATCTCTACTCGAGATCTTGGTAGGGATGGGCGAGATCTCTCGTAAGTGGTTCCTCTTATGTTCTGCTTCTTGACGTGTTTTCCGTCTCCTGCTGAAAAATAAAGTTTATTATCACTTACCTTTGTTGTTTGAAATTTTAGAAAAATTCTCTCGATTGTTCCATTTGGCTTGGGAAGATCATCATCTTGAAGATGTCTGGTTGTTTCTTCTGCGTGGGCTGTTGTTTGGTCGCATTTGCGTAGCTGGTGCTTTATGTACCGTTGTTTGCTGTTGCTGTCGTTGACGCTAATGCTTTTGGTTCTTCCGTGATTTTATTTGAGGCTTTTGGTTATCGTTGGTAGTTCGCAGGGTGTTCTCCTTGTCAGTTGGCGCAGATGGCTGATGGTTCCCTCAGTCTCTAGCGTTCCTCGATTCGGTGTTCTTCTCCGCACTTGACACATTTTATTTTCACGTGACAAGCTGCTTGTCTATGGTTGAACCCTTGGCTGTGCCACTGCGTAGGTGCGTTGCTCTTTCCTGCTTTATCTATTTCTTTCCTACTATTGAGAATGGTCAGCATGTGGTAAATTTTCCTCAAGCTCTCCTCGGTGACTTCTATCATGTAGATAGAAAGTTTCTTCTTAGATCCATACCTGATAAAAATTATTTTGCTTAACTCGATATTTTGTTGATTTTAGGTCTTTTTTTATTTCTTCGATATCCTCGTCTGGGGTTAATGCTTTGATTACCACCTTTCGGTTTTTAGTCTCCGGGTTCCTAAAGATTTACGAGTCGATTTCTTGTGACCGTAGTTCCTCTAGGTACTTTGTTAGCTTTCTGTAGTCCTCTGGTGTCTTTGTCGTGATTTTTACTCATGTTCTTTCATTGAATTTACCGTATTTGTCGTCTCTTGAATTCTTTCCTTATCCTGGGTACCTATCTCTATGGGATTGATTATCACCAGTGTGGTTTTCTCTTTGTTGTTACTGTTTTTGTTTCCTTTGCTTTTTCTTCTTTCTGTTACTTCTGAATGTTCCTCAGCGGCCCAAAGAATTCTTAGATTTCCATTTCTTCCTCTTTTGGTCTATGGGCTCGGTATCGCATTCCCCTTCTGATTCTCTCTCTCGCTCGCGCTTCTTGATCTCTCTCTTTCTTCTTTGACTTCGTAGTACTTATTCTAAAGTACTTTCATTACTTTCTTTTTCATCTTCAATTCCCGTTTGATGGCCGTTGGTTCTAGTGTTTTTGCGCCTAGAGCTATAATTAGACCAAAATAAAAGTAATAAGCATAGATATTATTAGCCCTAAGGGATTATCTTGGATATATTTACCTTCAAGATCAGTATACCTATGTGTATAATATAGAAAAAACTATATCATATTTATTGTTGATCTTAATAATAACTTAATATATTTCTGTCTAATCTTGGTTGGTACAATAAATTTAATTTTAACTTTTTTTCTAGATCCAAATACGGATTATATCAAGTTGATTTTGACAGCCCTAACAGAACACGAACGGCCAGACATTCTGCACTATGGTACAAAGATTTTATTAAAACGCGATGTATTCATCTCAACTGCACTGCTTGATTATGGATAGTATTATAAAATATATATGTTTTAGTTGTGTACCAGGTGTCTAAAAAAAACTTGAAGGGTTATATTTAAAGATTTTTATAAATTTTTTTATGATAGCTTTACCTTTGTACAAAAATATTTGTAATGGTAAAATGATCACATCTGTACATTTCACTCATGTATATGCAATAAAAATTAATTTAAAATAATAATAGTGTGATTATTTCTTTAATAATTCTAACATGACTAGAAGATGAAAATATACAATAAACTAATAAAAAAATAAAACTAAAATCGACAATAATAAAGGAAGGAAATCCAAATTACAATTTTGGTAGTCAAAAAACCTAATTTCCGCGATATCTTACAAATGCATAAAAATTTATATAGGAAAGTAATTACGAACTTACCTTATTTTCCTATAAGGATTGAAATAAAAATATAAATAAATTAAAAAAAATATAATATATAAAAGAAGAAAAAATTGTCGTTTTACCCAGTTAAAATTTAACTCAACGTTGTGAGTACCCTGTAGATATAATTAATTTCTTATTTAAACAATATAAGTTATAATTTAGACTCTCCTAGGTGCCAAACGATGTAATAATTTTTAAATTTCAACAATTAATTTATTGAAATAAATAAATTTTTTTTCATTAAAAAAAATGTCATTTAAACTGTAAATTTTAGGTACCTTACAAAAAGTGGCCTTTAAATTTAATCGTCTAAGCAAAAAAAAGAAAAAAAATAGTATTCCATTTGAAACAGTGCTGTAAATTTGAAAATATTTTAGTTAAAATAAGAAGTATCGAATACTCCTATTTACCAAATTTCATGCATCTAGTAATATCTGTTTCCCATAAACTTCTAGGTGAAGGTAGATATGGGACAGCCTGTAGTTTAATTAGATACCTATATTGATAAGTATATAAGGACAAAAATGAGTGCTGTAGAAAGATTGGTTGTTGAGTGGTCGCTTAAAGACGATCCACCTCAAGGTACTCTAAAAACTGCCAGTCGAAAAGATAAAGGTAACAAAACAAACAATGAGACAAAAATATTCGAAAGTGATAATTAGAGAGTTTTCTAAAGGAAAACGTGGATTCATGATTAGAAAGTAGATTAGAGTCTCTCATGATGAACCTGAATCATAACAAGAGGCTAAAAAATGATATAAAATTGGTTCTTTAACGAAAAACGAGTCTTTGTTAAGATAGTGCTAAAAAGTATTCGAATTAGTTTTTTCTGAAATGGCTATGTTCTCGGATCAATATCTGACCCCAAAATACGCTAATCTGGAACAATAGTTCATTACTAACCAACGAATTTTCCCGAACTGTACGAGAAAATATTCCCGGCCTATGCCTAGAAAGTTTGTCCCCTTTGTTACGTATATTCTATAAAAGGGCATATGTTTCATTTATTACAAAAGACCTTGGTTTATTAGTTCTGTTATCAGGTATTTTAATTAAAAGCTTGAATCCCAAATCTTCTGTCATTCAATAATAAATAAAGGTTTTAATATTAGACTAAAAGCCAGCGACGGCCAGACCTTAGTTAAATTATAAAATCTACAAGTTTCCTATGAAACTTACCTAATATATGATTTGGATTGAAATAAATTATTAAACATGAATGTAACTTTCGAATCTTTTCATTAAATGATCAATACACCAAAAATTTCTTTATTAGAGCCAATCCATTAAATCTTAATTCACACAAGAACACAAAACTATCTTGATAAAATGAGTTCATAAGAATGAGCACCAACACCAGTAGTCGATCCAAGAATCAAAGTCCAAGATCCTATTTTGTTTAAGCTAAAAATAAAAAAATTAAATAAGTATTAGAATATGTTAATAATGAATCATAGGAATACAATATTAGTAAGAAACCAACTAATTTAGTTATATTAAGTTATTTAGATCAAAATCCAAATAAGTTATAATTAATGTTAAAAATAATAATAAGTTCAATAATGTTTTTTTTTTAATAGGTAGTTATAAAATAAGAACAAGTAGGTATAGGTTATTTAAAAATTATTATATAAGGTAGAGAATATTTAACTGTATTCAGTTAGTAATATAAGGTACAAAAATTTAAACCTCAACAAACTAATTTTAGCTATTAGAGCAAAATAAATAAATCATAGACAATGATTATAATTTGATAAATAAATTTTACTTACCCAAACAATATTTTTAAATTCAAATAAGCATCAAGTGATGAGTCCTGTATTATAATGTATCGGATGATAGTACAAGCCTAGTACTTCCTATGTTCTGGTACATCTCATATTTTGATAGAAATACAATACTTAAGACAGAATCTAAAAAGAAAGATATTGAAATTTATTACATGATAGAATAAAACTGTAAGAAAGTGATGTTTTTGTTTACAAGCTAAGACTGTTTAATTAAAGCTTAGTCAAAGACATTATGATTGATAAATCAAGTGGAAAAACACTGTAAATAATGAAGTGGTGATCAAAAATTGTTGATTATAAACTGGAAAGATGTAGTTATAGTGGAAAGACATAAACTTAATATTAGATGATTGATTGATGTTATTATTGGTTATAATTGTATGTTGTTACAAGATAATTAATTTTAAGGGGTTTGTTGATGATTTTATGTATTATTAATCCGTTTATTTGATAAATTTTGTAGTTGAATCATTATGACACATTAGATTTAAAATGTTAATAAAAACTTAAATAAGCGGTGTCATTAAAAAAAAAAGGTTATCTGATCATATTAGAAGATGTAAATTTTCAATTTTTGTTAAAATTAATGGCCAAACAGAGATATTTGCTCATAATTGTTAAATTTAATATTGATAATTGTCAAAATGGCCGACATTGTTTACTCCGTAAAGTCAGCTGTTTCAATAAGGAAAGATTGATTTTAAAATTCTAAAAATGTTATATATTAAATATATATTATAATGAAATAAGCTAAGCAGATTTGATTTATAACAATTATAAGGCCAGAAAATGCTAAATTAAAAATTCAATTCTCTAAAAATTTGAAGTAAATAGGTTAGAAAAAAACAAAACACGCTCAAAAAGGTAGCCATTTTTCGATTTTTTGGGCGAGGGTATATAAGCCCATGGAAAATGAAAATCGAGGTCACTCTAATTTCATCAAAAGGCCAATCCACGTCAGTCTTCTTTAAAATTATCATAAATCAATGGCCGACTATTGTTAAAAAATAAAGATGGCCGCATAATAATCTATGTATAAGTTAAAACGAATTTGTAAACTACAAATAATTGGAAATGGAATTTTTACAATAATAAAAACTATCTACATGAATTAAAATAAAAATTTTATTTTACTAACCTTGTGATATTGCACATTGGATATCTGGAGAAGAAATAAAAAAAGCATTCCTGACAATTTTAAGTAATATGAAAACGAGATAGCTGTTCCTGGGACGACCTCATATTCAAACATCTGTTCGTTGCCGATTCCACGAAGCCAAATAGAATCAACAAGTGAATATACGGTATGTTTTTAACATTATTCATTAATATCACTTTCATAACTCCTATAAAATATTGTGAGTAGTATATTTCAATTTCTTTTATAAACAATATTCTAACACAATCTGATTCAAACATAATAATTTTATCACAGTAACTATAACCAACGACATAATATAATAACGTCGAACGTCGATCTAGGGGTAGATGTAACGGTAAATTATCACGTGATTATAAGCGTAGATGCGCACGAAAATACCATAGCCGCATCATTCAGTAGGTATAGGGTGTATTAAAAATTTTAAAGTGAAAAATTAAAATAAATAGTTATATCGTTGGATTTTAATTTATTAGAACCGACTTCTGTTGATAAGAGTTTTACGTGCTTTGAAAGTCAATTTAAGTAGATCAAATCAAAAATTATAATAATAAAATTACATATTTTGAGTTTGAGAATAAACCTTTTTTTAATAAAATAGCAACAAATAAAGAAATTTTAAGGTGTTTTAAGGTAAATAAAGACTGAATAAAATTGAAAAACAAATAAACATAAATTATAGCCCCACAAAACTTTAAAAATAAAAATTTAAAATTATAAAAACAACAAATTTGATAACCACATCAATTTAAACTATATTATAACAATTATTATCATTTTATTTAATTGTAATTTATTACAATATATTATGTATTGTTAAGTAATATGTATTAAAATTTGACTTGGTTAACTTTTCTTGATAAAAATATGATCTTTTGAAGTCACTTGGTAACAATAAGTCGAATTTAAGAAAACGTGACTTGGTCACTATTCGCAGTATACCCACGATATGTAGGTTTAATTTCGTTTCACTTAAAGGTCTCGCAATAATGGCATAGTATAAGATTAACTTTCGAAAATATCCTGTTAAAACTAGAAAAGATTGAATTTGTTTAAGAGTCGTTGGTTGTGGAAAATTCTTGATTGCCAAAGTCTTCTCATTAGACGGTTGTACTCTCCCACCCTCAATGATAAATCCTAAAAATTCGATCTGCGTCTTTAGTATCTGACATTTCTTTTTTTATATGTCTAGACCATAACCTTTCGCAACCTGAATAACTTTTCTTAATCTTTCAAGTACTTCTTCTTCTGTAGAACTAATTATTATTATATCGTCCATATAACAAAGCATAATATTCTTCAGCAACAATTTTCTAAAAACAGTACTCACGAAACTCTGAAAAACTGCTGGACTATTGCATAATCCAAAAGGACATTTCAGAAATTCAAACTGTCCGTGATGTGTAACAAATGCAGTATATTTTATACTCTCTTCTTCTATACCCACGTGAAAAAATCCATTCCTTAAATCTAGGGTATTAAAATATTTAGCAGCATGTAATAAATCCAGCACATCTTCAATTAAAGGGAGAGGAAATCTATCCTTTACTATGTTTCTGTTAAGTTTTCTATAGTCACAACATATTCTAGTATACCATCTTTCTTTTTAACAAGAACTATTGGACTAGCAAAGTCGGATGAACTACATCTTATAATTCCTTCTTCTAGCCATTCTTCTATTTGTGCCTCAACTATTATTTTTCTGGTACAGCTAACCTTCTTGGACTTTGGTAGATTGGCTCTTCGTTCTTCAATAATACCTGCATTTTAACATCAGCTTCCATAATCTTCTCTGGATAATATGAGGTTTTATAATTTACCTAAGGTTTGGCCGTCGCGGACTCTATATACTCAAGGCATAAAACTTTTGAATTTTTGGGTTCGTAGTTGGTACTTTGAAGTTTTAGGAGAGCACGCCTTTTTAAAAAAAAATTTATAAAAATTTAATTGAAACTAATGTTAAATGCGATTATGTGTATCTCGGAGAAAAGCGTCTACCCAGACTCCAATGCTTGCTCCAATTTGCATTGTCCTCCGGGAATAATATATTGCTTTTATTCCTAGAAACACAATGTACTATTTTGGATTAAAAAAAACATTCTGTGCCATATATTAAAATTGGTAGATTTCTACGTGTTTTTCCATTAAAAAACCTTGGAAAATTTAAGTATCTTACTGTTTAAAATATAAAATACAGAGTAATGACATTACTATCAGTTGATCCCCATGTATAAATCTTATATACCTAAAAGATTAAGTACATATTTAGGATAGACTAGCATGTTTATAAATATACTTCAAAACATCCGATACTGTATCATAATCTGAATCTTGATACAGGTATCCTGTTTATAAAAGTGCAAGACATAAACATAATTCTATATTATCAATATTTTTATCAAACATCCTATTCAATACGACAAAAGTTAAAAATATATCTAAATCTAACATTTATTATGGGGATGCGCCACCTGGTGTTGAAACATCGTATTAAGGGAAATATAAACAGGCTAATTTTAGCGAAACAGCTTTAACCGCCAAAAAATGTCTCTGATGAAAAGTCCTTTTGTCACTTGTAATGAATCTACCTATTTCCAACTTTCTACACTTCTTGTATACTACAATTTCTTCTTATTTACAGCCTGATGATGGTGTTAGATAGACCGAAACTAGTCGTTTGTTGCTTTGTAACTCTAATAATAGAGAATTTGTTGTTTCACTTTGAGTTTTATTGATTATTTCTGTTACAACAGCTTCAGAAGGTCAGTGACCGAAATGAATCATTAATATCGTTAAAGATAAAAAACAATTTTAAATCAAATCATTTATCGATAATTTAAATATGGTAAGAATTAAATAAAAGAATTCAAAAATCAACAGAAATTATTTGTAAATGATCAAAGAAGATCGTAAATACTTTCGATCTATTAAAAATAACACTGTAAAGATATTTCGATAATAGAATAACTAAGGAGTAAAGATACTTTGGAAAAAGAAAAGAAGAATCTTCTAATATATAAAATTCTCGTGTCATTGTGAGCGTTATTGAATTACTTTGAAACGGCTCGACCGATTTGCGTGAATCTTAGCAGCATGTCGGCTAGAGAGGAGTAAGGTAACAAACATTGTGACACGAGGGGTTTATATAGGTATTCGATAAGTAAGATCTATTAAGAATAAAAAAAACTTTTCGTTTGAACTTAACTACCAAGTTTATTTGAAAAATTCGGTTTTAAATTACAGTGATGGCCGTTTCGCTAAGATAAGCATCGTCAGATTGACTTCCAAAAAGTAAGGGTTGGTACAATAAATTTAAGATCTATAATTTATTTCTAACACACCAAATCAGATCGTGGAAAGCTATATCCGAAAGAATTCTACTCATAGAGATAGGAAACGAACGAGAATATATTAAATCAATAATATCAGTATACGGACCTGACGAAAATGAAAAGAAAGATGAGAAAGAAAAATTTTGGGAGAACTTAACCCTAGCAACAGAAGAAGCACGAGGAAGAGTGTATATAGCAGGAGATTTCAATAGCAGAGTAGGAAAAAAGATACAGAATATAAAGTAATAATCGGAAAACATGGAGAAGAAACACGAAACAACAATGGAAGACGATTATTAGAATTCTGTAGATTACAAGATATAATAATCACCAATACTTTTTACCCACACAAGGATATACATAAATACACCAGAACACAACCAAACAGAGGAGAAAAATCAATAATAGATTACATACTAGTTCAAAGAAAAGAAAGAAGAAATGTAATAGACGTAAGAGTTAAAAGAGGAGCCGATATTGATAGCGACCACCACCTACTTATTTCAAAAATAAAACAGCATAAAACAGAAACGACAACAATAACAAAATACAAAGAAAAAAATCATGTAACAATTAAAACATACAAATTAAGAAAAAAAGAAATAGCTAAAAAATACAAACCACTGAGATAAAGTTTAAAAAGGATTTAGAGAAGATTCAGAATTCGAATGCCGAACAAGGATGGTACATATTTAAAGATCTAATATTAAAGACAGCAACTGAAATATGCGGAACTACCAAAACAAACATCAATAAAAAACAAACATCATGGTGGACTACCAAAATACAGAAAGAGATTAAAGAAAAGAAATTAGAATGGAGAAAGTATCTAACAATTAAATCAGAAGATCAACTAAAAAAATACAAAGAGAAAAGAAACAGGGTAAAAGCCCTTATAAAAGAGGCAAAAGAAAAAGCTTGGACAGATTTTGGGAATATAATGGAAACAAATAGCTACAGCAATCAAAAACTATTTTATAGAGTCCTAAAATCCTGGAGAACTGAGAAAAAGACAACCGACATATATATAAAGAATAAACAACAAGAAATATTAACAAACGAAAGAGATATAATTGAGAGATGGAAGGAATATTTTCAAGAACTATTAGGAAGCATACAACGAACTCAAGAAAGAGACCCAAAAGCCCCTGAAGAACAAATAGAAGAAGAAAGACTAGAAGAAATTGAAATAAGCGAGCTGAAATATACAATAAAACCTCTAAAGAATGGTAAAGCACCGGGTGATGATAAAATTACAGGAGAAATGATGAAAAACTTAGGAGAAACAGGTATGATAGCACTACTAGAAATACTGAACAAAACATGGAAAGAAGAAAGAATACCAGAAGAATGGGGAGCAGCGCTGCTAACACCAATATACAAGAAAGGAGATAAAAGAAATTGTACAAATTACAGAGGAATCACTCTACTGAATACGATTACTAAAATATACGAACAGATCATAAATATTAGATTAAAAAAAATACTAGAACCGCAACTTAACGAAACACAAAGCGGATTTAGACCCGGAAGAAATATCCAAGACCATATTTTTACGATAAAACAGCTGATAGATAAAAGACACACACAAAATAAAAACACATATCTAGCCTTTATAGACATGGAGAAAGCTTTCGTTATGGTACCTAGAAATAAAGTATGGAATGGTATGAAAGAGAAAGGAGTCCATACAAAATTAATAAGAATTATAAAAAACATATACGAAACGAACAAAAACTATGTAATAAAAGCAAACATGAAATCGGAAGGATTCACAACAGACACAGGACTAAGACAAGGAGGTAGTCTTAGCCCAACATTATTCACCGTACACATGGACACCATAATCAAGAAATGTGAACAGAGGACTATCAAAATGACAGTAGGATATAAGAACCTTGAGAAAATAGAGATATCGGAGGGAACTTTTGCAGATGATGTGGTGCTAATAGCAGGGAATGAAAAACACCTACAACAAAATCTAAAAATATGGAAAGAAACTATGGAAGAGGAAGGTATGAAAATGAACATTAATAAAACGAAAATATTGATAGTGGGAGACCAAAGAACTGATACCCAGATAATAATAGACAACAATAAAATAGAACAGGTCAAAGAATTTAAATACTTAGGAGTCACACTAGACCACACAGGAAAACAGGATGCAGAAATTAACGAAAGAATTGAAAAGACAATAAAACTATATTACTCGATAAATAACAAATTTATTAACAACAGAAAAATCTCGGTGCAGACAAAATTAAAAGTTTTCAATACAATATTCAGACCAATACTAACATACGGATGCGAATCATGAAACCTAACAAATAGCCAGAAAAGCAAAATACAATCCACAGAAATGAAATACCTAAGAAGAATAAAAAATATAACTAGACTAGATAGAATTAGAAATATACAAATCAGAGAAGAACTTGGAGTACAACCCATAACCAAATTTATTGAACAACGACAGTTGAGCTGGTGGGGACACTTACAACGAATGCCGAAAGAAAGACGAGTTAAACAAATATATGAAGCAAGAATACAGATAAAAAAAAGAGGAAGACCTAGGACCACTTGGAACCAAACAATTAGCAAAATACTCCAGACTAGAGGAAAATCATGGAAAGAAGCGATAACAATAACAGGAGACAGAGCAGCATGGAGAAAATTTGTAAATGAATAATAAAGAAAACCCCGACACCTAACGGTACAAGGGGATTTGATTATATATATATATAATTTATTTCAGATAAAATTATAAAATTTTAAGCTATTGTTTGTTCCTATCGTTACGACATAGACCTAACAAATAGCCTGGATAAATTTTAAATTCATTCACTATAAAACATATCGTACTATCTCTTCAATTTTTATCGCCAAAAGGTAAAAAAAAATATTAATTAAATTAACGTGTATCCACCTCCGCTTCCGCATCCGTTAAATACCCTCCAATACCTAGATACTAAAAATATTTTCTGATATATACAGAGAGAATTAATTGGACTTTTTATGAATATATTTTTATATTCTTGACCTTGTCCTAACCGACACCAATCTCCTGAGATCAACGTATCATCTATAGGAAAATCAAATGAAGTAGTCATTTCTTCCTCTATTCAAATAATAAAGTCAGATAATAATCTCGGCAAAAGTATTATACGATATAGGAAAACTAAATATTACTCAATAGAAAATGATATTTTAACGAATAATTGGGAAAATCTTTTCAATGGGCAAACTGTAGATCAACAATGGGAAACGTTTTCAAATTTCATAAAGGAAACTGTTGAAAAAAATTCTTATTATATAATTTCCACACGTAATTTAAATAAGCCATGGCTTGATTCACAAAATTTATCTTAGTAAAGCATATGCAAAGAAATTCACAATACTCCAGATGAAAAAAATGTATGGTATCTTCCACAATTTGCAGTTTACAACTCAAACAAACCCGGCAAAATGCGATTTGTGATTGATGCTGCTGCAAATCTTTTGGAAGAAGTTTAAATGTTTTACTGAAAGGTCTCGATTTGCTTAATCCATTGCTCGGCGTTATTTTCAATTTTAGGCTAAGAAACATTGCATTTTGTGGTGACATAAAAGAGATATTTCATCAAATCAAGTTAAGAGAAAAAGACAGGATGGCTCAAAGATTTTTATGGCGAGATGAAAGACGCTATGGTGAACCCGAGGTATTTGAGATGCAACACTGAGGAAAATGATTCAATAAGAATGTGTTACTACTAAAAAGTTTACTATGGCTGAAAATCTTTTTGCTGCCATTATTAGATTGTCTAACAACAACTGTTAGTCGTACAACTTGAACTGTAAGATATATTTTACAGTCAAAATTTTTACTGTCAGCTAGCAAACGCGAAAACAACACTATACCCGAGTCAATGATTTTTAATAACTTGGTGGGAACTTGTGGAAGCGAAATTGCTAATTTATTTGCAAATCATTTTTCGTCGGTTTAAACTAATCTAACTTTGAACTGTAATATTGACCATATCCAATCTAAACTGAATATATCTTAATATCGTATCCATATTTCAAAAATATCCGAGAAGCTTTCATCACTGGATGTCAATAAAGGACCTGGACCAGATGGTTAGGTTAGGTCCTCTTTTTCTTAGAGAATTCAGTTTCATAATTTCGCGACCACTTTTTCATATTTTCAATAAATCCCTAACCATAGGCTGTTTCCCTGATTTGTGTTAAGTTTCTTACGTCACACCAATATATAAATCGGGTAGCAAATCCGATATTAAGAACTATCGTCCAATATCCATCCTTAACACTATCCCAAAGGTTTTTGAAAGAATTACTACTGATTTTCTCGCTTATGATGGTTCTGGGATCCTAAATTCCCAGCAGTTTGGTTTTACTTCTGGTAAGTCAGCAGAGTTGAGTTAACTGACTTACGTCAATTTTCTGTCTGAAGCCTTGGAGAAGGGTTTACAAGTTGATTCAATTTACACTGACTTTTTCAAGGCCTTTGATAGAGTTAAGCATGAGCTCTTGGTACAAAAACTTAATTCATATGGCATATGTGGTTCTATGTTGCAATGGTTTAATAGCTACTTAACTGACAGAACTCAACAGGTACGAGTGAACCATTTCTATTCTCTTCCATTTTCTGTTACCCCAGGGGTCTCACTTGGGTCCATTACTTTTTAATCTCTTTATCAACGATATTACCTACTGCTTCCATGAGAGCAACGCCCTTCTATTTGCAGACGATTTGAAATGCTTTAAAATTATTAACAATTGTGTAGATGCCTCACTATTATAAGTAGAACTAACTAACATGTCTACCTGGAGCTCGCGCAATGGCATGGATCTTAATACCAGTAAATGCCAGGTGATTAGCTTTCATCGTAAATATCATACAACAGCATTTAATTATCACATTAATGGTCATTTTCTCGATGTTATCATTTAGATTAGGGATTTGGGAGTTACCCTTGATAAATCTCTTAGTTTCAATTGTCACATCACCAATGCCAATCAATAAAAATGTTGGGTTTTGTGAAAAGAACAACTCGTGATTTTACCAACATAAGTTCCATAAAGGTTCTTTACTTTTCGTTAGTAAGGTCTCATCTCGATTTTTGCTCATCTGTTTGGTCTCCTCACTACTTAACTTCCATAAAGAAAATTGAACAAGTTCAAAAACAATTTTTTCTACGCCCGTACTATAATAATACACTTATATGCCCATAATCCATTTCATAATGATATTCATTATAACACTAGTGTTTTAATGGTTTTCATTAACATACTGAACAATTGACCGCATACCACCTATATTTTACATCTATCAAGTAGGCGTCTCTCAAAAAGTGTTTGACAGTTCCAACCTATATTACATTAGTGGAAAATGCACGATTAAAAACATTGGTATTAATAAATTTGGTAATTTAGGGAAGCAAATAGCAACATATTTAAATCTGCCTGATCCGAATTTATATACAGGGCATTGTTTTCGAAGAACATCTGCAACCGTATTAGTTGCTGCCGGTGGTGATATTACTACATTAAAACATCATGGAGCCTGGAAATCAAATTCAGTGGCGGAAGGCTACATTGAAAATACGGTTCAGAATAAAATCAGCATTTCCAATACAATATTGAACTCTATTAAGAGTAACAATAATGAAATAAATGTAAATATTCCTTCCACTTCCAGATCAGTGGGATCTGGAATAAACTTTCCAATAAACTGCACAATAAATAATCTTAATATTTTCAAGAAATCAGATTAATTTCAATTATTATTATGTTGAATATAAATATACATAGAATGTTTATAGTTTTCCTACATCTATGGTAATACACCTTAGATAATACCATTAATTACAATTTTGTAGATTTTTTTTATAGAAATACGTGTAATTACTGTTATTGTGTTCTTTACAAATATAAGTATAATATATCGGTCGTAGAAAAAATAGCGTATGCCACTCTCATGTAATGGTTATTAATACACTCTCATTAACCATACGAAACTCGCCTTCGGCTTGTTTCGTAT
This sequence comes from Ophraella communa, assembly GCA_035357415.1. Taxonomy (NCBI): domain Eukaryota; kingdom Metazoa; phylum Arthropoda; class Insecta; order Coleoptera; family Chrysomelidae; genus Ophraella; species Ophraella communa. The sequence goes on along the minus strand of CM068992.1, from coordinate 28,033,420 downwards.
CCCAGTTAATGCTCGTGTATTAATAACCATCATTACATGATCGTTGCATAATATACTATTTTCTAAGCCCTATCTTTAAAGTACCTTGTATTTCACTAGTTTGTAACTCTTAAAACGGCTGTTTATGGTGAGAGTGAAAAAAAGTGAAAAAGCGTTAAAAAAAGTGCCATAACGTTAACTTTATTTCACGCTTGCCATAAGCCGATGCAATTGAATAGTGCAATTCATCCACACCTTTACTGGAAAAAATATCAAGTTTGCTTTGACTTTGACAGTACATGAACTATAACTCATTTGACGTTAGTTTTTATAAATAATCCGATTTGTCTAAGAGAATTCAGTAGTTGTTCCTATTATTACAATGGATAGTGAAGATTCCGACTTTGAAATAATATGTACCCCGAAGAAATTATAGAAAAGGCAAATGTGGCCACATTAAATTTGCTGCCGGAAAAATCCAAAGAAAATTATATAAAAGAGTATGACACTTTTATGAAATGGAGAAACGAGAACAATATTCATAGCTTTACAGAGCGAGTACTGTTAGCTTTTTTTGAAGAAAGGTCTAAAAAATTTAAGTGTTCTACATTATGGTCCAGCTATTCCAAACTAAAGGCAACCTTAATTATTAATGATAACATAGATATAAGTAAATACTCTAAGCTAATAGCATTTTTGAAACGAAAGTCGGTTGGATACAAACCTAAAAAATCTAATACATTCTCAAGAGAGGAAATGAACAGATTTTTATTGAGTGCTCCAGACGACAAGTATTTAATGTTTAAGGTAAAAGTTTTAAAAAGTTAATTTGTTTTTTGCTTACATTATTTATAAATTTGTAGGTAACATTAATATTAGGAATAGCCGGAGGTTGTCGACGAGAAGAGTTGTATAAAATGAAAATCGATGACATTGAAAATAAGGGGGAATTTCTACTCGTCACGATTCCAGATTCAAAAACTCATACAAGTCGACGTTTTACAGTTATTGGAGAATCCATTACAAACATTAATTTTATACATTTATTCCAAAAGTATGCTAATCTGAGACCGAAAAATGCAACCAGCAACCATTTCTTTTTATCATATAGAAACGGCAAACAAGTAGTTGGTATAAATACTTTTTCGAAAATTCCATCGCTAATTGCGAGGTATTTAAATTTACCACATCCAGAAGAATATACAGGTCACACGTTTCGACGAACTTCAGCATCGCTTCTAGTCGATTCGGGTGGAGACATTCTTCAATTAAAGCAACATGGAGGATGGAAATCTACTGCTGTTGCCGAAGGGTATGTGAACAATTCTCTCAATGCAAAAATGAACTGTGCTTCACGAATTTTACAAGGATCTAATGTCAGCAGTTTTTTTAACCTACCTTCAACATCCAATGAGAATCAAGCCGACACGAATTTGACTCTTCCAAATATTCACTATTTAAATGAGAATCAAGCAGAGATGAATTTAAATGTTCCAAATATTCACAATTTAAGTGAAGCTTTATCAATGAATCAAACGGAAACAAATGTGACTGGATCAAAAATTCACATTAATCAACCAAACAATTGCGTTTTCAATATTCACATTGCGAAATAATACTAAAATACAATATGTAGTTGTTAATTTTTCTTAATTATTGTGCACTTTTTCCAATTCATTCTGCATTCATTAGTTGTAATTTACTGAAGGAGTTTAATTAAATTATTTCAAATTTCTATTTTGATTTTATTATTTGTATAGGGCTGTAGAAAAAATATTGTATGCAACATATGCATAAAGTGTCTTTTTTTCACTCATGGAATTTCCGCACTCGCCTGGCGGCTCGTGCGGACAACTTTTCCATTCGTGAAAAAAAGTACCACTTTATGCACTTGTTGCATAAATTACTATTTTATATTTTGCACTTATAAAAATCTTCATTATAAAACGCATTTGCGTATCGTAATGTAACTTTTACGCACGCAAATTTTTGTTTTAAATGGTTGGCGACATGAGTGAAGTATCTAAAGGCAAGACTATTGACAATGACATTTGTGGCTAATAGCAATTTATTAATTTTATATTGTTCTTTAAGAAAGTATCTGTAAATATGAATATAATATTTTACTTATATAATATATTATTATTGGTATATTATTATTTTTAAAATATTTTAAAACATTAACATTTGATAATTAAAATGTCACAACTGTCAAATTTTATAAATTACACAGTGCTGCCGACATACTTTTTAAAATAAAAATTTTCGTACTTACATAAAAATAAAAAATTAATTTAAAAGATGGTAAAAAGGGCAAAATATAAAAAATATTATAAACAACTTATTTCATATGGCTGTTGTGACACTCGTTCTTTAAAAAACTCATCGCTTCGCGATTCGTTTTTTAAACTTGAACTCGTGTCATAACAGAATTCCATATGAAATGCGTTGTTTAATATACTATTTTCGCTATATAGCATTTAATCTTTATTGGCAGTTTTGGTGGTTCTGTTAAGAAGAGAATGCCATTTCAATACATCAACCATTTAAATAATTGGGTTCAGGAGATTTAATGAATACATTCCTGGGTAAGTACCAACATATATGTAATTACATTTTTAAAAAGATTTTGGCTCTGGCGCCAAAAATGAAATTTGAAAACGTTTCCCATTGTTGATCTACCGTTTCACTTTCGTTATATTTCATTGTTAACAACTTTTTCAGGAATATGAGTCTGCTAGACACACCTGCTCTTTCAAATGTTGCGACAAGTTTGTTCCATTTTTCTTTCGCCGTTACACCTTCTCTCACATATTCTAAGTGTGAATCAGCTATGCACTGGATAATTATGGACTTGGCTCTGTTGTCTTTCTGGTCAAATATCTTTCGTTCTTCTTCATCAACAGGAGGATCACTTGTTAAACATTCAAGAACACCTTGTTCTAGTAAGACGGCTTCAATTCTAAACAGATACCAAAATTCTCTCCATGAAATTGGGCAATTGCAAACTTTTCTTCTTTCTTTGAAAACATACTATATTCTTGTTGGTTATTACCTGGGCCCATAACCTTTTATTAATCTCAGAATATGTCTTCGACAAGAAAATATTTTATTTCACTTTTATGACTATTTTTTTATAAACAACATTTGTATAACTATATAAATGAAAACAAAAGATACAATCAATACAGGAGCTTAGATTATAAACTATAACAGTATTTAATATAAAATTTTATTTTTATGCAGTATGTGTGCAACCAAATATACATTGTTCTAAAAAATCGGCATTTTAATAAGTATGCAAAATTACTATTTAATAAGTATATTTATTGATATGAGACAATAACGTAATTAAAGAATAAAAAAAAATAAACTGAAATAGTCTATAGAAGCTGAAATGAAAAAAGCTTTTCTTAGTAAAAAAAAATTGATGTCAACAATGTTTAAAATGGTAATTCTAATTCTAAAATGGTCAAGATTTGATTCTATAGATATGTGATTTATGTTTATTAAGAAGTAAAAAGAGTTTTAAAAAAATCTTAACATGCAAACAGTAATACTCTCCCTTCTATAATATGTCTTCCCTCGCAAATTCACTGACTTTTTTTACATCCTACAGCCTAAAAACTTTTTAAAAAATTATCGAAAAAAACTTAGGAATAACGGAATCATACACCAAAACTACATTTGTAATACTTATATGTTATTTTTACATTATTTATAAAATTTAATGGTTTAATCTTATAGGGTAATTATTGTAATATTTTATTGGAACTATGTTCTGTTGATTACTTAATAAATAAATAAATAAAAATTAATGTGAGGTTAATCTTTCTCAAAAGGCATAAAGTTAAGGAATCATTAATTTTCTAATAAACATCCTGTAGGTGCTGTTAAAAAAATTCGTTAATTGATATTATCACACGTTTATAACAATTAGCTACCTGATTAGATATATACCTGCTGATACAAAGTAGTCTAATCTAGATACATAAGGCGGGGCTATTAATATAAATAGTACGACAAAATAGTAAAGCCCTTAGTGTTAAATAAATTAAAATGGCGTTCCTTAAGAAGCTAACTATATTTTGCGCCTTAGTACATATAAGGTAAGTCAAATTAATTAAAATACATTATCCAAAAATCGCACAAAACTCATAGTAGGTGTTAAAATTTTTTAATTGACATTTAAACTTTTAAACTGTAGTTTTTAACAATTATTTTCACTTCATTGTTAAACTAAAACTGTAGCAACATTAAAACAATTAAAGTTTTTCTTATAGTATCTGGTTATTTGGTTTTATAACTTTGAAAGACGTTTTTTTTTATTAATAAGTATTCCTTTCAGAAGTTTAGCAACAATATTTAAAAAATTTTAATTTATAGAAATCCTCTTACCAAAAAATCAAATAAATATGCACAGTGTATGTATCATTATCGCAATCAAAATATTTCTTAGTAAATTAAAAAAATACTCTGTCTCTGTTTATACAGGGTAAAATTTTAAAATTATATTCATCTATACAGGGTGGTCCATTAGTAAAGTAGGCAATTGACTTAATTTTTTTCAAATGGAATGCCATACCTTTTTCCACATTTTTAAAATGGTAATAGTTAGTACTGTACACTCCAAAATGTTTTTTGTAAAACTTCCAGCTATCTCGGAGAAAACCACCTTTTTCCAAAAAAATTGGAATTTGTACCCCTTTTTAAAAACCGCAGCTTAATGGAATTTAAAGATAAAGCTTTTAAATTACCAAGATTTTTTAGACCCCTTTTAAAATTTTTATTTTGTACTAGATGGTCTTAAATAAATGTTTTTTTCAGTTTTTTCAAATGGAATACCCAGTATAAATATTCATCAATGGATACTGGATTTTATTCTCTTGAACTTTGCTATTTACTGGCCTTACCTATTTTTCGTCATTTAAAAACATATTTTTGGTAAAAATCTAAGTAGTTGAATGAGATAAAATCCAATTCAAGTTATTGGAATGTAAAATTTATTTAAGACCATCCAGTACAAAATAAAAATTTCTAATGGAGTCTAAAAAATCTTTTTCTTTGTCTTTGTACATTGGTAGTTTGAAAGCTTTATTTTCAAATCCCATAAAGTAGCGGTTTTTTAAAAAGAGATGTGCAAATTCAATTTTTTTGGGAAAAGGGTGGTTTTCTCCAAGATAGCTAGGAGATTTACAAAAAAGTTTGAGAGCGTATAGTATTTCGGTTTTAAAAATGTAGAAAAAGTATGGCATTCCATTTGAAAAAAATTAAGTCAATTGCCTAGTTTACTAATGGACCATGAATGTAATGAATGGACATGAATATAATTTTACAATGCTTAGTTTATATATAAGTTTTTTCTTGACACATTATCCTACGGTAATGTTAATTTTTTTGTATAAATTTTCAGTTTAGCAGAAGAAGAATATGTTTTAAATAATAAACCTTTTCCTAAAGATAAAGGATTTTCTTTTGGTACCGCTACTGCCGCCTACCAAATAGAAGGTAAGTTTTCTTTTAAAAATTTGATAAACTAATAATTTTATAAAGCAATATTTATAATATTAGGTTCTCCGTTATTTACAAAGTTAATTATTTCTCTTAGCGCACATTCTTTAAATTTTTAGTTTATTGTCCACAAAATTATATTAAACCATTTTAAGATCTTAATTTTCACAATAAATCTTGCCCAAAAGAAAATTAATTTCCTATTTAAATTACATCGGAATTTACCAATTTTTGCAAATAATTTTTTTCCCTTGATCTTTTTCTTTCACCACCATGACAATGACATATTTGTGTACAGAATTGTAAGCTATAAAAATGGGCTGTTACTTTCTTAATGTTATTGACGGTTAAATTTTACCTCTAGTTTAATTTTTAAATTTTTGAGCTATTATGACCAAATTATGATTAAATTGATTGTAGTAAACTTTACTTTGTGGAAGTCCATCTTACTAAGAACATTAAAAATAACTACTAAGAGTAATTAGCAGGGGAGACATTTACAAAAATAGGGTGGTAAATTTTTAATAAAAAATATTAAATTTTTGATAGGGTACAAATGCGTGTTCTCCTCTTTTATTTGGTAATGGGAGCTTGGTTCCAATTTCGGGCATTATTTGTCTCATATTGGTTTCAGTGTCTTTCCAGATGGATTGCCATTTTTGATGTATGTTTGTTTTTATTGAAGATGTGTGCTCGGTGTGAGGAAATTTTGTGAGGAAAGGTAAATTATCACTTTAATATTACAAGAGCTTAAATTATTTCCGGAAATTTTTTTGAGAGCAGGAATAATTTGGAAAATAATTATTAATACAAGCCTCATAATTACTAGTTTAGACGTCTGTACCACAGAGAAATATGATACATTTTTATTTGTCTATGGTCTGTACTTTGAGGTTTCAGCGTTTTCTATGGTTTCAGCTATCAAAAAATGTCCACTTAAATATCGAGGCGCTACGAAAACATTTTCGGAAATTTTTTAGTTGCCATGGACAAAATCTGATTGTTTAAAAAGTAGAGGTGTGAAATTTTCAGTGGAAGTTGATTTTAGGCCTAAGGACTTTGCTTCTTCGTGTAGGTACCCATAAAAAAGATGTGTTTTTATCTCGCAAGTTGTAAAGCTCTATTTTAATGATTTCATCGATCGGATGTGATGCATATACATTTTTGAAATCTGTTAGGGTGCTTAGTGAGTCAAAAATAATAAGAAAGTTGTTTTATTTTTCTCTTTTGCATATTTTGAAGAGGCATTTTCCTCTCCGGTGTATATCCTGGAATTTGGTGGCAAAGACGCAAAGCAATTTTGTTCTTTATATAATATAAGCCGCAGCATCAGTGTAAATGAAAGAAAACGTGGAAAATTTCGCTGCTGATTAATTAAAGGAATTTTTAATCTAGGAGAGAGTAGTGGTCTGTTTTGATAGAATGTTAGGGAATACATAATTAAATATACGACATTTGTTTTAAAAAAACATTCCTTAGCCGAATTTTAATATCTCTTCGCATACCCGCTTATAATCTCAATATTCTTCTAGGTAAAATATTGATGTATGCTTCAGATAATTTAAAAGATCTTTCTGCAGTATTATTATTTTTCATAATTTCTAAGCCTCTCATATATCCATTCCGTACTGTCTAATTGCAGAAATTTTATGAACCGAGTAAAAAATTTTAACGAATTAGAATTTATGAAATAACCAATGCCGTTTAAAATAATCATGGTTAAAAATGAAGTGTTTAGAAATATCGAACTCTTCATCATTAGAGTCACTTTTAAAGCTCAAACATTTCCTGTCTGATACTCTTTTTCGCGTGCCATACTCTATAGAGAGTGTATGCGACCTCTCGCAATTATCTGTGCTGTGCGTATTTCAAGCATTCTCGGTACAGAACCTTTAGCATTCCAGCCAACGCATTTGACCAGTACACCACGGCGACTAATGTCTGATACTAATGAATATATTTTAATCAAAAAATGATGGCCACTGCTTTAGAACTCAAGTACCATAAATGGTTTCAAAACTTTTAAAGAACTACATTTGATTTACAGTATCCGCCAAAATAAACAGTACCGAAAATAAAAATAAAAATTAATTTTTAATTTCTGTAATGTAAGTGTTCAAAATGTTCACCATTTCAACGCAAACAAGCTTAATATTGATTTTGTAAGTCAATAAACATATTTATAAAAAGTGGTTGATGGAACTGACGAAAAATATTTTGTATTCTTTCCCGTAGGCAATATTCGCCGGCGGATTTTCCGAATGAAATATTTTTTCCTTCATTATGCCACAAACCTATGCGTCAGGAGGCGTCAGATCAGGTGAATGAGAAGGATATTCGAAGTCTGTATGGTTCGTTGTACCATCTTGTTGAAACCATTGCGTGCGAAACTGTAGATTTCGTGCACGGCAAAAGTTATTTAGATCTCTCACAAAAGGTATAATAATTTTCTCTCTATAACGTTCTTGGTTGACAGTAAGTGGATTCTGATTATCATCTTCAACGAAATAAGGACCAATCATTCCATTACCAGATACCGCGCATCAAACGGTAACTCGAAGACTGTGGAGTGGTTTCTCTACAATGACATCAGGACGTTCAAATCCAAGGAATCTGGTTCTTTGTCGATTAATATAGCCGCTAAGATGGACGTGACTCTCGTCTGAAAAACCATATGTTTTTCAAAAATTCGGGATCTTCGTAAATTAAACTCAACATGCGACCACAGTAAATTTCTCTTGCACCTTTGTCCGCAGCATTTAGTCGTTGTCCAACTTGAATACGGTATGGATAACCACCAATTGATTTGAACATGCGACGTAAAGACGTTTCACTAATGTTGAGTTTACATGCAGTTCTTACAAGACCTCTTTGAGGTGATTGCACAACTTGGTTAAAAACACGTCTTTCATTTTCGTTAGTTCATACTGTTTTACGACGACCTGAAGACCCTTAACGTTGACACAATACACTACCAGTGCGACGAAATTTTTCAATAACAGCTAACATCACACTTTTACTAGAAGCTGCTTTATTAAATTTTTATTGATATTTTATTGACACCTGTTCTAGCTTGGAGTATCATTACGAACTTTTCCGTATGAACGAAAATAATACTCTACCAAAAACACTTTTTCTTCCGTTGTTAGAACCATTTTTAAATCAAATTTAACTGCAGCGTACTATTAATATATCAACTAATGACAATTAAGTCAAATATGACAAATCCATATTACAAAAACAACTCCACAGCACTCTCTGTTTCGGTACTGTTTATTTAGGCAGATACCGTATTTATATATTTGTATTTAATCATAATTTGTCAAAAACATTTAAGTGATTAACTTTAACCTCGATTAACTTTTGAAGGAGTATATTTATTGAAAAATCGTAGAAGATCTTTTTTGTAGAGCGTTTAATTATTTGCAATAATATGTAACTATCATTTCAGCGTAACAATAATATAAAGAGAAAAAAATAATTGCAGAAAGTGACAAATTGCCATGTAATTTCAATGTGAAATTAATCTTCTTTGTTACAAGGTTGTTAATGGTGTGATATTTTTTTAGACAGAAAGACAATAAACTAAAAATTTGTAAATTACGGACGCCCTCATTTATATACATTGTTAATATGATATCAAAATTAGTAGACATATTTATTTGTTAAAGCATGCAAGTTAGGTACATGCAAAATAATTTCCTTAAATTTTATTACATAAATTCTTTGTTGTGTTGCAATTGAACTTACCGACGGGTTAAAAAAAAATTTATTGGCAAATAAATCTTGTAAGAATTTAAAAGTAGTTATGTCAAAATTTTAGAAAACTAATAAGGTTATTTATGTAAATGAATAATAGAAATACATAGGAACTACAACCATTAATATTATTGTTATAAACAATAAGAAGAGGTATTAACCTGATGAGTTTGAAAGCGCAAATTACAACTAAAATTGTTTTTGCTAATTACCAATTTTCAAAATCTACATCTATATTTAACTTAAATGCTAAATGTATAAAATTACAATTGACATTTTTTAAAAAGTATAATATAATAGAAAAAAAAATATGGAAAATAAATAACTTATAGCAGCATTTTAGGCACTGTGTATTTATTTTGAAACTAATTTTAATTTTTTTATGCATTTTATAAAGAAAAGACCTTTCTTCAATTTCTATTAAACAATAGTTCAATTTTTTTTAATAATTATTTTATTCGAATATTACAAAAATTAATGCATCAAAGGGTTTGTCCATGTTTCTATTAGAAATTGTTAAATTTTGTTGAATAGAATGGTTAATTTTCATCTACAAAATAAAATAATAATTTTTCAAATTGATTAAGAAATAGAGTCCTAGCAAATAAAATCAATTTTAAACTTTAATTAAAAATAAATATCCCCTCCACTACTTGCAAATGCCGAGCGTAAATCTAGCCAGGAGCAGGATTATGTGTGTGGATTTTTTCTTGCTATCTAAGAAATAAATATTCATTTTTTTTCCTATAGTTATGAGAACCTGGTATTTAACTTTAATTGCGGTAAGGAAATATAAAATGCGATGGAAATACATCCAGGATAATCCCTTAGGGCTAATAACATCTAGGCTTTAATATTGTTATGTCTTATTACTTCCATACTTGGTCTAGCCTTAATACTACCTAATCAACATCAGGTACCTAGCTACAAACAAAGAAAAAGTAACTTCAATATGTCAATCTGACGATGCTAGTTCTATAGCGAAACGGCCGTCATTATATTTAAACTATTTTACGAATAAATAGTGAAAGTTAATTCAACCTTTTAGTTGTTTACTGTTCTTAACATTTAAAATTTACGATATTCGGACTTATGGTATTCCTCAGTTGACAGAATAACAACCGTGTGTGCCTCAGCATGTGTTAAATGTCTAGTAAGACGTCTGTTGTTACCATTCATATATCTCTAATTTCATCCTATTAATAAATTCGGATGATGAACTAATCGAATATTTGTGCCACTGATAAGGATAGGTTTTAGCATTTTGCAGTTATAGAGAAATAAATTATAAAGAAAACAAAAAATACTCTATGTTTTTAGTAATAATAATAGTTTATTAATTTTGAGTATTGTACATATAATAAAGTATTTCTCCAAAATATGTTCCGGATTTATTAAAATTTCAACTTCTCCATACTGATTATTGTTGTTAAAAACAATTAATAAATAAATTGAAACATTCTTTATTACCATTGATAACAATAATAGTATTTTTCAAGGTGAATATGTTCTCAATCAATGCTTTATTGTATTTACATAATAAATCTTATCATTAAATGGGTCTACAAAAGATTTTAAGAAAGGTCAGTACCATTTAAATGATTAAAATTACTTTAGAAGTCAACATCAGTAGATGTAAGTATAAAAAGTAAGAGGGGTTTCTGCGATCAAAACAATTTATATTAAATTTTATATTAAATTTAGTCAATTGCATAATGATCTTTAAATTATGAATTTAATACTATTCAATCAATTATTAATGGCCCAAATGTATAACAAATGGCAGCGACATTATGTTGGCTCCCTATTAAATGTTAAAACTTTTTTATTGTCTGCCTTACGTTTTTTCATATAATTGGCTGCTAAGCAAATCTATAATTGTGTTATTCAATTGTCTATTTCAATCCAATATAATAATTTAAAAGGAATATATTTAATGTCCTTTGTATACAAATAAAGTCTATAAAAGACAACTTTTTCAAAATATTATAACTGATATTTACATTTATTTTAATTTTGACAGTAATAGTAATATTACTTTTTGTCAACAGGAGGATGGAATGAAGATGGAAAAGGAGAAAGCGCCTGGGACAGATTTGTACATGTATACCCTGACAAAATAGTAGATGGTTCCAATGGAGATATCGCTTGTGACTCCTACCATAAATTCGAAGAAGATATCGCCATCTTAAAAGATCTTGGTGTAACTCACCATAGATTCTCAATTTCTTGGCCAAGAATTTTACCCAATGGTTTAATCAATCAAATTAACCAAAAGGGTATAGACTATTACAAAAACTACATAAAACTACTCAAAGCGAACAACATTGACCCCGTAGTAACTCTATCTCATTGGGATATACCGGAAATTCTACAAGAACAAGGAGGATTTCAAAACGATAACTTTCCCGACTGGTTTGCTAACTACGCCAGGCTATGTTTTAAACATTTTGGAGATGATGTTACATATTGGATTACATTCAACGAACCTACCATTCAATGTACTGGATACGGACAAAACTTTTACATTCCTTTCGTAGCTCCATTCGCTCCAGGATACAACTTGACTACAGTTGGAGGAGAATATGTGTGTATGCACAATTTGATCAAAGCACACGCTAAAGCTTATCGTATATACCAAAAAGAATTTAAAGCCAAACAAAAAGGTAACTATTTCCGCTTATTTCCGCTGAATCAGTATAGTCCTATTAACTGATATATTCTGCTCAAGTTAGTAAAACTAAATTTTTTTAAATAGTTTTATTTAATATTGTTTCTAAGCAAGCAACAAGCAGTTTTAACTACAAACAAATATTTTAAATATTGTAAATTACTTTCAATTATTTCTTTTGGTCAAGTAATTCTATATATTTAACCAAATGAACATTATATACTATACTAACCTAACCTAACCTAACCTAACCTAACCTAACCTAACCTAACCTAACCTAACCTAACCTAACCTAACCTAACCAAATGAACATTATACTTTAGTTGGAGTAATATAAAATACACCTCACGTGATAAATACATTTTCAGTTTTTGAAAAATACAAAAGAAACTGTTGAGTTAATATGGATCCTTTAAAATTAACTCAAAGATAAATTATTTTTTTGTTACTTCTTTTTGATACGATTAGTTCTAATTACAAGATTAAAAACTTAAATGTTGACCAAACATAATGATTGGCATTATGATAATTGAAATCTTCTATAGAACTACTACTATGTCTATGGAATCTTCGAACTTTGAATTGTCAATTTGACAAGTCAAATTTTTACGCGACTGTACTTTCAGTTGATATCAACTACCATCAGTGCCCCACAGTTCAGTATTTTAAATTTTATAAATGTTAACGAGACAACTTGTTGCTAGTGCCCCCTGGCTACGGGGCACTGATGATAGTTGATGTCAACTGAAATCGTTCTTTAATAAAAAATAAATTTTGGTACCAATATACATCCTTCTGATTTATTTAATCTTGTTTTTATCTGTAGCATCTCTAAAGAGCTGAAGAGCTGCAGAGATGATTTCTGCAACCAGGCTCTCTCTGAGGTTCTTCAAACATGACGTTCTTCTTCTTTCTGGACGGCGCCTTCCGAATATTATTCCTTGCAGTTTGGTTTGTAAGAGAGCATCTCTGGATTTATTTCGCATAATGCCCTTAGTATTCCTTAGTATTCTTCTATAGAGCCACATATCAAATGCTTCCAGCTTCCTTATTTCTCGATTATTGGTCCATTCTTCATTTATTATCGTGTAGTACTTCACTCTTTCTAATGGCAATTCGTTGATATATTAAGAATAATTAAAAACTCTTCGTTTGAACGTTACTTCCAAGTTTAGCATCGTCAGATTGACGATGCTAATCTTAGCGAAACGGCCGTCATTGTAATTTAAAACCTAATTTTTCAAATAAACTTGGAATTAACGGTCAAACGCAGAGTTTTTAATAATTCTTAATAAGATGGACTTTCAAAAAGTAAGGGTTTGTACAATAAATTCGTTGATCTATAGTTCGTCGGTTATCTTATTCTTCCTAATTATTATAAGTTTTGTCTTCTTTATATTTTTATTAATACCATATTGTTGACTGTAAAACGCAATTCTGTTGACGACAGCTTGTAGATCTTCTAGGTTGCCAGTAAATACAATGGTGTCGTCTCTCTAATGTTAGGTTAGGTTAGGTCCTATGTGACCTGAAAGATCTCTTATAGGTTATAGTCGTTCTATCAGCCCTACGCCTCTGATGAAGGGTCGTTAGCGACACTTTCATGAAGTCCTTGGTCAGTTGATGCAGACCAAATTTATTGATCCTAAGTCTCTCGAGCTCTCGACAGTTACACAATATACGCTCCGCCGTTTCTGCCTAATGTTGTTTAACCAATCTCCATTAATTAGAATCCCTTTTTCATGAAAAGCTACGGTAAATATTCTTTCAGAGTAGACGTTGAAGATAAGAAGAGACAGGATGCACTCCTGCCTTACTCCACGCATAACTTCTATTCTAAGGTTTTTAACTTGATTCCAGATAGGTTTGCTATTATTTTCAGTTCTTTGTTGTTAATTATTGCTTCCTTTAATATGGACTAAAAAGAAAAATATAAAAGTGAATTTGTAAGTTGAAACACGCTATACAAGTTCAATAATGGACCTTTTTTTTTGACATCTTTTGGAGAAAAAAGAAAATAAAAACAAAAATTTCACTCCTTAAATCAATGATTTTCGACATGTATCTCAATAATAATTTGTGAAAATTGTATCGGATCAAGAAAAAATATTCATTTGCATTCCTACGCCGATATCATGGCCGTATCTAGGGCGTGGCCACGGAAGCAAAGTTTGGAAGAGCACCAAAAAATAGAAGCCATAATAATGGAAAGCTCCCTTATTTTTCATTACACCGCAGATGAAAAGAATCAACAGCAGAAGGTGTAGATAATACGTTACGTGCATATTTTTGTTTTCTTTTCCTTGATCAGAATAAGACTCTGGTCAATTGATCACTACTAATACTAATACTAATACTAATACTAATACTAATACTAATACTAATACTAATACTAATACTAATACTAATACTAATACTAATACTAATACTAATACTAATACTAATACTAATACTAATACTAATACTAATACTAATACTAATACTAATACTAATACTAATACTAATACTAATACTAATACTAATACTAATACTAATACTAATACTAATACTAATACTAATACTAATACTAATACTAATACTAATACTAATACTAATACTAATACTAATACTAATACTAATACTAATACTAATACTAATACTAATACTAATACTAATACTAATACTAATACTAATACTAATACTAATACTAATACTAATACTAATACTAATACTAATACTAATACTAATACTAATACTAATACTAATACTAATACTAATACTAATACTAATACTAATACTAATACTAATACTAATACTAATACTAATACTAATACTAATACTAATACTAATACTAATACTAATACTAATACTAATACTAATACTCCTCCGAGGTGCTGTCACCTTGTCGTGGTGGAGGGGCTTAAGTAGCTACAATGAATCCAAGAGCGATGCCGGCGGGAGTCTAGTACTCCCGGTAGGGCCACCCATGCCGGTAAGGTCAAGGACGAGTGGGGAAAACTAAGAACAGCACACGGATGGATAATATGATGACGAACCGGCGAGGACTAGGAACACGCAAATAAGATAAAATATGGAGAGTACACCCTCAGAAAAGAAGTTTACGGAGCAGGGGAGGGATACCCCAGTTCCGGTCGGGGATAGCAGTGATACGGCAGGCTGCACCCGACCGTCAGCCAGCGACTGCCAAGCACATTCAGTGGGGGACCGGGCTGATATGCTAGGAATTGTGTCCGGAACAATGGATAGTGAAACAATACAAAAGCCATCAGGACAAGCAATAGATTTTAGTCAGATAGTAAATCCATTCGAGAGAAGGAGCTCGATAGGGCGCTCGCCTCCAAGATCAAGAAAAGGATCAGCGAGCTCCATTGGCAGCTGGAAGAGCGAAGGAGGATTTTTTGATATAGATAAGAACAGGAAAAGAGGGAGAGAAGATGACGACCAAGATGATAAACTAACGGAGCTTCATAAAATGCTTACAAAACTGGAAAAGACATCCAAGGATCTAAAAGACTTAATTAAAGCAATACCTAACACAAAAGGGGATATAAAGAAGGCAGCCAATAATATAGCACATCAGGTAGAAGTTATGAATCATAAATGTAAAGAATGGGAAGAATATCCTTTAAGCTTAAAAAAACCCGCAAAGGTAAATGTGACACCAAAGCCAAATGCTGAGATACAAACCAAGAAAATTATGGTAGACTGTGGACTGCAGGTGGAGATGAAGGATACTCAGACGCAGGAAGAACAAAGAGTAATAAACACCAGAGAGGTAGCAACTCAAACCTGTCCATGGCACGGCCTCAATATTATTACTCTAGACAAATTAGAAGACATACATAGTTATACAAAATGGAAAGGGGTAGAACATATGAAATGGGATGAAGCACTGCTGAAGAACACAGAGTTTAGGATGGGTAGTCCACTCGAAAGGGATGAATATACGGCAAGAGTTGTCTGCGTGGAAGAAAATGACCCCACAATGAACTTAAGTATACAAAGACTCTTTCGCGACAAGTACCCCGAACTTAGAGAAATGGCTGAGGATTTTGACGTTCTGGAGCAGACCACTAGGATAAAGACAAAAGAAAATACGCAAAGAACCAAGAAGGTGATTAAAATACTGCTTAATGGTAAGGAGGAAGATTTGTGGATCAAGTTGCAAAAATTAAGACAGGAAACAGAGGATAAAGAGAAAATTGCAATACATGCAATCAGTATTATGACCCTTGAGAGTCTTAGAAAAATGATTGCAGCAGTGTTTTACGGAAGAGATAACCTGGTAACTATTTTTACCCCGTATAAAGCAGGCAATACCAGTTCTGAGAAAAAAGAAAGAGACACAATTGGGATAGTAATTAGTGGAAAAGAAAAACATATAAGGATGTTCTGGGACATTTCAAATCAATAATAGGAGATCACCCATCAAATAAGGCCATTAAAACGTTAAGGAGTACGAAGGATGGTAAACTTCTGGTTACTATGGACAAAGATGAAAAAGCAGCACACGACATACAAATCGCACTGAAGAGTAATCAGGACTCACTTACATGCAGGCAAGTGGGGAAAGTAGACAGTCGCGAGGTCCTGCATATTAAAGGTTTAGAGATGGACGCTAGTAGGGATGATGTACATAAAGCCATTGAGGATCAAGTTGGTAGATGGGATGAAGAAAATGGAATTAGTGACTTAAGACCCCTGCAAAATAATGTTATGGCCGTCACTGTAACTATAAATAAGGAAGATGCAGAGAAACTATTGGAAGACAGATTCATAAGAATAGGGATGGTTAGGTGTAAAGTAGAGAAGAGGGTGAAAGTACTTAAGTGCTACAAATGCTGGTCATACGACCACCGATCAGTCGAATGCAGTGGACCGGATAGGACCAAATCTTGCTATAAATGTGGCAAAAAAGAACATCAAGCGAAGGATTGTAAAAATGATGAGGAATGTCCAGTATGTGGCATCGCTGGGCATAGAGTGGGTACTGGCAAATGCGCTGCATTTAAGAATGCACTAAGTCAAGCAAGAAGAGTTAATAACGAAATCAGAAGACAAAAATCTATGGATACTAGGGAACACATGAGTAAAGAAACTACGGATGTAGAAGAGAGGATGGAAGAGGAAATAGTTGATAAAGGAAGTACATATGACATTGGTAACCTTGAAAGTATGGTTGAGGAAGCACAAAGGACCCCGAAGGAACTACAAGCCCTAGAACCTCCATCTCCTAAGGATGTCTGAGAAAGCCGCAGATGACTGTGAGATTCGACCTCGGACGAATCATAGGATACCTGCTAGGGGAAACGTAACTACAGGAGAAAAGGTGATAAGAATAATGCAGTGCAATATTGGTAGGGGCAGAGAGGCAATGGACCTTATGGTCAAAATGGCAGACGAGAACAAAATCGATATTATCGTTACGGCAGAACCCAACATATATAAAGCGCTTCAGATGAAGTGGATAGTAGATAATAGAATAGACGTGGCTATGAAAGTAATTAATAGAGATTTGAAAATAACAGGAAAAGGTACAGGGGATGGTTTTGTATGGATCGAAACTGAAGAAATGGTAATCTATGGATGTTACATATCACCAAATGTTGGCATATTAGAATTTACAAATTTCCTAACCGCATTAAGAAATGACATGGGAAGACAAAATAAAGAGATTATTGTGAGTGGGGATTTCAACGCAAAATCCTACCTATGGGGTTCCAAGTTTGAAGATAGAAGAGGAGATGTACTAGCAGAATGGCTTGGTGAAGAAGATCTGGTGATACATAATCAGGGTGAAGTTCCGACATTTGTAAGAGGGGTCAGTGAGTCATATATTGACATAACATTTAGTACCAAAAACATCGCCAAAAAGATTAAGAACTGGAAAGTATTAGAAGAAGAAAATTTGAGTTATCACCAGCATATAATATATGAAATTGAGGCAGGCGATCAAAACCAAGACACTGTGATTGAGAGTAAAGGCTGGAGACTAAAAGAAGGTGATCTTAAGAAATTAACTGAAGAAGTCCGAATCATACTACAGAGAGATTTGTATAGAACAGCCGATGCGGAAAGCCTATCCAGAATAATTACCACTGCTTGTAATAGAACTCTATCAAAGAAAGGTCGGAGTAGGAGGAAACCTGTCTACTGGTGGACAGATGAAGTAGCTCAAAAAAGAAGAGCATGTGTACAGAGAAGAAGAATGATGGTAAGAGGAAATAAGAAAAGTGATGAAGATCAAAAAAGAAGACTCCAAGAGTTATATAAGCAAAGCAGAAAAGAATTAAAACAGGCAATCTTCGAGGCTAAAAGAAATGCATGGAAAAAGTTGATCGATGAAGTGGATTCAGATATATGGGGCAAAGGATATCAGATTGTTACCAATAAACTTAAGTTATTACCGCTAGTAAACATGACGGATGCTCAACAAATAGACATTGCTAAGAAACTGTTTCCGGTACAACCTCTAGTAAAGTGGGAAAGAATGTTAGTGGACAAGGATGAAATACCGCTATTCCGTAAGGAGGACTTATTACGGGCAAATGAAAAGATTAAGGAGAAGAAAGCCCCTGGACCTGATAATATACCAGCTGAAGCCATTAAAGCTATAATAAGAGACCAGCCAGAACTCTGTCTGTCAGTGGTAAACAGTGTTTTGACAACAGGAGAATTTCCAAAAATATGGAAGGTGGCTAGACTCGTCTTGATCGAGAAAAATAAACCAGAATCAGGCAATCAAACATATCGTCCTATCTGTGTGCTAAACGTTCTAGCAAAACTTATGGAACATCTAATCCTAGAGCGACTAAAAGAAGAAATTGGCAGTAATGGGGGCTTGGCTCCGGAGCAATATGGTTTTATAGAAGGTAAATCTACAATTGATGCACTAACAAGGGTACAAGAGATTGCGGACCAAGCAAATACAAGAAAGGGTAGGCAAAGATGCGTATTAATAACAGTTGATGTGAAGAATGCCTTCAACTCGGCACCATGGGAAGGGATCCTTAGTGAACTGAGAAGAAGAAGAATAACTCCGTATCTGTATAACATTATTGCTAGTTACCTAGAGGACAGATCCTTGATAGTAGGAAGTAAGGGAAAAATGGAGATATCATGCGGGGTACCGCAGGGATCAGTAATTGGTCCAACGTTATGGAATATATATTACGACGGTGTCCTTAAGATCCCAGTAGCCAGAGGAGTTAAGTTGATAGGTTACGCAGATGATCTTGCAGTGGTAGTGGTAGCAGAAAATGCAGAAACCCTAGAGCGTAAATCCAATCGAACCCTGGAAGATATAATTGAGTGGCTTTCCCTTAAGAAACTACAGATAGCGTCTCAAAAAACAGAAGTAGTGTTACTGGCGGCAGGTAGGAAAATAAAAAAGTGAGTATCAAAGTTGAGGATGTTAAAATAGAAAGTCAAGAAAGTATTAAGTACTTGGGGATACACTTGAATAGAAACATGACGATGGGCCAGCATGTCCGTAAAGTAGCGGAAAAGGCTAGTAAGGCACTAGGCAACATTATAAGGCTAATGCCAAATATGGGAGGCCCGAGGGAAAATAACAGAAGAATACTATGCTCGGTTGTAGAATCCACTATGTTATATGGATCAACAATATGGATGAGGGCCATGAAGAAAAATATACATAAAAACATTCTCCTCAAAGTCCAGCGAAAAGTGGCTATTAGAATTACTTGTGCATACAGAACAACATCCACCAAGGCACTCTTAGTCATCGCAAGAATTATGCCAATAGACTTACTTGTCAAGGAACGAGAAATGATTCGGAACAATATACCTAGACACGAGGCTCGGGAAACCATTCTGGAACAGTGGCAACAAATATGGGATCTAGATGAAGGGGTAGGTAACTGGACTAGAACCTTGATAAAGGATATTAGAACTTGGTATAATAGGAAATGGGGAGAGGTAAATTACTTCCTCACACAACTACTCACCGGACATGGAGGTTTCTACGCCTATCTACATAGATTTAAGATTAGCGATACTGATGAATGTCTCTACTGTGGACTGGTTGACTCAGCGGAGCATACATTTTTTAATTGTATAAGATGGAAGGATGCAAGAAGTGAAGTAGAAATTAAAACGGGAACACTCACGCCAGATAACATGGTAGGAAAGATGCTCCAAAAGAAGGACTATTGGGAGGCTATAAGTAAATTGGCCATGATAATCATGTCAACGAAGAGAAAAGAAATGAGTCAGCGAACATAGAAAGCCCACAACATCCAACAAGCTATCCTGTCTGAAGTAATGCCAGCAAGCAGTTCCGAACAGGATCCTCTATGGCTTCTGAGGTGGTTTTAGTGGGTAGGCAATCGCACAGAGTTGTGATTGAGTCCCACACTGCCAGGGAAAAGGGGAATAAGTACCTGTGCGAGCATGAGCTTTCCACCCGTCAAAAAAAAAAAAAAAAAAAAAAAAAAAATACTAATACTAATACTAATACTAATACTAATACTAATACTAATACTAATACTAATACTAATACTAATACTTATACTATTTAGCCTTTAAAGATTTATTGTCGTTTTGTATTTTTTCATCACATCCTAATCTATCAACTATTTTTGAAATAAAAAACTGAAAACCAATTCATGCAAATAAAACGATGTGAATACCCATTAAAGAAGCTACGCATATTTGACGCCCAACGTAGGGAAAATGCAGTATTAAAGAATATGTTATTGACTTTATTAACAGTCACAAAAAAATTAGGTGAAAATAATTATGGAAAAATTGGTTGCAAATGGCTTGGATATTAAGAATGTAAGAAGAAATGCTGGAACATACAAGTCGTATCCTCGTTCCTCTTAGGGAATAAGATATTGCTTATTATTTTAAAACTGTAACCACAATATATTAACAAAATATTGTTTAAAAATTTTACGCTGTCATGTATATTGCCAAAGATTCTGTCTGGTTTTGACTGGACTGGACTAATGGATCCATTGAAGTGAATTTTATACTATTTCAACCAGATGATGCACATCAGCCATTTTTGATTTTTTTTACGAAAAGGAAATCATTAAAGTGTTCATTTTGTTTCAGGTAAACTCACAATAGCTAACGCTGCTTGCCGCTGCTATCCTGATAGCGACAGCCGTGAAGATATCGATGCATCCGACCGATGCATGCAATTTTCGGTAAGTACTTTAACTGCAATAAAATTAATTCAATAAATCGAATTACATTAACTGAATTTACGTTTATTTATAGATTGGATGGGTACTTCACCCACTTTACTATGGCGATTATCCCAAAGTTATGAAGGAACGTATTGACTACAGAAGTAAATTACAAGGTTATCCAGAATCTCGTTTACCTAAATTCACTTTAAAAGAAAAACTGCAAATTAGAAAAACATCAGATTATGTAGCTATCAACGCATACTACACTACTTACGCTAAGTCCATTCCCGAACAGGAAGTAGACGATATCAGTCCGTTTAGTGATGCTAAACTTCGAGTATCTTTCGCAGGTGGAATTAAGGTACGATTGAAATTAAATATTAGATATAAAAATGTGAATAAAATTAAATTTTGGTCAAGTGAATATTGGAAATGTACAATTAATACTGGATGATATATAATCATACATACATGCCTATCCAACCAAACAATCCCAATTTAGCAAATAGTCCAGGGCCCGTATTCTTGACTAAGAATCGGTTTACACGGCAAATAATTATGCCGAAAATTTAGCACTTCTAATTTTTAACCAATAAAATGTCCTGATTTTGATTCGTTATCATGGCAGTTTAAAAAATGTCCGAAAATTTGTTTGTGACGCCACTATATTAAAGGGAAAATTTTTTGACTGGTGAAACCTCAACGTGCACACCACAGACAAATAAATACATGGAAATACATTCAGGAAAATCTTTCATATTTAGTCTAGTCTAGAGTTACCTTTAAAAAACAAAATGAAACGACGATGCTCGTTGTAATGAAACAGCTGTACTTGTAATTTAAAAACTAATTTTTTAAGTTAAAGTGAAATTTGAGTTCAAACGAATCTTTATCTGTAATTCTGGAAGGGTGGGTCGACTCACTGCACTTAGGCCACATTTGGCCAATTGTGCGTCCTTCTGAGATTAAGCCTACCTATTAGCTCGTCAACCTGTTTAAAGTAGGTGATAACGTCGCCAGAAGACAGCTACCTCAAGTTGGCATAAGTTAGCCAGTCCTCGCCGAATACAGAAAGTCGTATTAGAGAGAGTGCCGGACAATCACAAAGGACGTGCTCAACTGTCTCATCCTCTGCATAGACGCTCAGATGTTTTCGTAAGTGACAGTCTGCAAGTTAAAAAGATTGCAGTCAGATAGTCTGCAATCTTTTTCTTCGGCCAATCTTTCCCTGAATTTGTCAAGGGAGCGTTCCTTTACTAGGTCAACCACAGCTGATACCGGCAAGCTGAAAAGACTGCCAAGACTTCCAAGATCCTTTGGGAGGCAGCTTTTCTAGCTAACGAGTCAGCTATACGGTTGCCTTTTCAAATTCCATGACCTTTGATCCAGCCTAGGATAACCACATTGTTGTTGCAGGCTTCGGTAAGGGCCATGTGATATTCTAGTACTAGACCTGATGTGATCTGTGGCCTATTTAGGACTAACAGTACTTGTCTGCTATCCGTAAGAATACGGATATTTTTACCAGTGATTTCTCTTTTGGTGATCTCTTTTGCTGCTATGGAGACGGCAGTTAGCTCTGTCTGAGCTAAATTGGCCTTACAACCCATGGCCCATTTTATATTTAAGTTTAGGGATCTGAAGTTCAAACGAATAGTTATTTATTATTCTTAAGTAAAATAAAGATAAATCATATGTTCTCTCGTGAAGCTCTACTCCTTCAGTCAAGAATACGGGTCCAAAATGTAAAGGGGGGCTTGTAACAAATAGAACAGTCATTTAACCAGGGAAGCTCTTCTGTGGTAGTTTTAGGAGGGTGAGAGAGAGAAGGGGAATGGGGTTGAAAATGGGTGAAATTTCGAGTTCTTACGTTTTTGAGCAGAATTTGACCTCAAAATTAAAAAATTAAAGTTGTTGATTGTGACAAAATTTATAATTTTTCTCTCTTTTTATACTGAATAGGCAAAAAAACGGCTTTTTCGACTTTAATTTCGAAAAAGTTGGTTTTTCGCATTTTCCTCGGAAAAATTAGATTATGTGTGAGAATGAAAGAAAGAAAAATTATAGATTTTGCAACGATCTACAACTTTTTTGTCAAACACTTTTTATATTGAGGTAAAATTCTGCCCCAAAAACAAAATTTCGATATTTCACCCCTTTTTACTTAACACCCTAGAAGAGCCTCCCTAGATGAATAAATTATTTTAAATTTTTTATAAGGCCCTCTACCATAATCAGTCATTACATTTCAGATAATAGTTTCTTCTATTCTAAATTTCTATTGGTACACCACTCCTGTACTATAAAGGTATTGTTATAATTCGCATATAAAAAATCTACTTGTACCATTTTAAATATAGAGGAAAGAAGGAAGGACAACCAATTCAATGCATTAAAAAGTGTCCACAGTAGTGTTACAGGGCGGTAGAAATGCAGAATTTGTTCTGTGATCAGTTATGTCAAAATAAATTGTTAGATGGAGAAGAAAAGTTAAATTATATTCGACTACATAAATTATTGAGATTTTAAATACTGCATAATGATTAACTACACAAGTCACGAAATATATTAAATTTTTTAACCCAGCTCACTTCACTCTATTTATAACCTATGGAGTGTTACTCACTTGTCTTTTTACCCTTCTGCTACTCTCGCGCAATCTACTATTTGTTGCTAACCGCTGGACAGATTTTCGGCATTATTTATATATAAGTTGGTCCTCCATCCTTCTACCCTTCATAACTTAAAATAGTGTCACAAAGTGCTACTTTGTGAGACTGGTTTAGGAACTTTTTTTGGATATACTGTTACTGTTTGGATAATAGATTTTATATACACGAATTATAAAATAGTATCGTAAACAACACATTTCATATGGTTTGTTGCCATATGAAATAAGTTGTTCATATTTTTTATATTTTTTAAATCAATTTATTATTTGTATGTAAATTACGAAAATTCTGATTTTAAAAAGTGTTTTGGTAGCACTGTGTAATTTATAATATTTGACAGTTTTGAAATTTAAATTATCAAATGTTAATGTTTTAAAATATTTTATAATGAATAATACACCAATAATAATACCTATATTATATAAGTAAAATAAGATATTAATATTCACAAATACTTTCTTAAAAAACAAGGTACCCAAAATTAATAAATTACTATTAGCCACAAATGTCATTATCAATAGTCTTGTCATGTTGTCAACCATTTAAAACAAAAATTTGCGTGCGTAAATACGCAAATGCGTTTTATAATGAAGATTTTTATATTTTGCATTTTAAAATGCATTTGCGTATCGTAATGTAACTTTTAGGCACGCAAATTTTTGTTTTAAATGGTTGGCTACATTAGTGAAGTATCTAACGACAAGACTATTGACAATGACATTTGTGGCTAATATTAATTTATTAATTATATATTGTTCTTTAAGAAAGTATTTGTGAATATGAATATCATTTTTTACTTATATAATATATTATTATTAATGTATTAGTCATTTTAAAATATTTGAAAACATTAAAATTTCATAATTTAAATGTCAAAACTGTCAAATGTTATAAATTACACAGTGCTACCGACATACTTTTTAAAATCAAAATTTTCGTAATTACATAAAAATAATAAATTAGTTTAAAAAATGAAAAAATGGCAAAATATAAAAAATATTATAAACAACTTATTTCATATGGCTGTTGTGATACTCGTTCTTTAAAAAACTCATCGCTTCGCGATTCGTTTTTTAAACTTGAACTCGTGTCCTAACAGAATTCCATATGAAATGCGTTGTTTAATATACTATTTTATATTTTGCATTTTAAAATGCATTTGCGTATCGTAATGTAACTTTTAGGCACGCAAATTTTTGTTTTAAATGGTTGGCGACATGAGTGAAGTATCTAATGACAAGACTATTGACAATGACATTTGTGGCTAACAGCAATTTATTAATTTTATATTGTTCTTTAAAAAAGTATTTGTGAATATGAATATTATCTTTTACTTATATAATGTATTATTATTGGTGTATTAGTCATTTAAAAATATTTGAAAACATTAACATTTCCTAATTTAAATGTCAAAACTGTCAAATGTTATAAACTACACAGTGCTACCGACATACTTTTTAAAATCAAAATTTTCGTAATTACATAAAAATAATAAATTAATTTAAAAAATGATAAATTGGCAAGATTTAAAAAAAAAATTATAAACAACTTATTTCATATGGCTGTTGTGACACTCGTTCTTTAAAAAACTCATCGCTTTGCGATTCGTTTTTTAAACTTGACCTCGTGTCATAACAGAATTCCATATGAAATGCGTTGTTTAATATACTATTTTATAAGTGCAAAACATAAAAACTATATTCTTAAAATTCTGTCAGCTGTAAAATTCAAATTTTTAATACCAACATCAACAAATTAAGATTAAAATCTCTAATTGCAATTTAATTTGATTTTGTTAAAAATGTTTCTGGGTGCAAATTATAAAAAATAGTATGTAAACCTCGTGTCTCATTCAGTTTTTGTGACACTTGTTTTACAATAATTCGGAGATTTCTATTATGTTCTATGTTTAATTGAATTTAATGATTCTTTCTGTTTCAGGATACATACGGTATGGCTGACTTGTTAATTTGGGCACACGAAGAATATGGAAAACCTGACATTTTTGTAACTGAAAATGGTTTGGGTTTAGAAAGTAGTACGTTAGAAGATTTTGATCGGCTTGAATTCTTAAAGGTAATAAATAATAGAAATAATTAACAAAAATTCTGTAAATCTAGTTATATAAGCACTTTCCAAAGAGTTTTGGAATT
The DNA here is from genome assembly GCA_035357415.1 of Ophraella communa. NCBI lineage: Eukaryota > Metazoa > Arthropoda > Insecta > Coleoptera > Chrysomelidae > Ophraella > Ophraella communa. Next base: position 28,007,511 of record CM068992.1, on the reverse strand, counting down.
TCATTTTAATAGAAGTAATAAAAAAATGTGTAAAATAAATTATTGATGTTCTGTAATAATCCACTTGTAGTAAATTTACAAAATAGTATCTAATTGAGAAGAATAATTAATGTATTAACTTTAAAATGGTTATGTAACGTTTCAATTTTAAGAACTGTAAATTAAAGTAGACATTTTTTTCAGTATTCACTAAGCCACTTTAGGGACGCAATGGATAAAGGTGTTAAATTATTGGGTTATACTGTTTGGAGTTTAATGGACAATTTCGAATGGTTCGTCGGTTACACGTAAGTAAAAAATATCTATCAGACATTTTTATCATTAATAGAACAATAATACTAATATAAAATTTTAATGTTAATGTTTTATTATTTCAGGACCAAATATGGAATATATCAAGTAGATTTTGATAGTCCCAACAGAACCAGAGTGCAAAGACAATCTGCAAAATGGTACAAAAAATTTATTCAAACACCATGTGTTCACCTGAACTGCACTGTTTGAATCTAGTATTATGACATGCAACTTGGACTCTCGAAAATAATTTATACAAAACGTGCACAATATAAGTGAAATTCTTTACTGGAAGTTTTTTAATATCTGTATCCAATATTATTTTTAATGTACAGCTAAAATAAAAAGAATAGACAACGTGTAGGTACACATATTTTAAAACAAATTTTTCCTCCAGTAAATTATTTTTAATTTTATATTGTGCGCTCTTGGTTTTTTATATTAAACTTAAAAAAATAAATTTTATAATAATTATTATATATGTCTATTATTTTGTGAATAAACCTAAGAACGCTGGTGGAAGCTCATAACATAATTATTTAATCATATGGAATCAGAAGAAAATTAATAAAGATTAAAAACATTAAAAATAGAACTTTTTATACAAAACTTCCACTATTTATTCAAAAAATTGCTTTTTTAAACTCAATGACAGCTGTTTCATTAAAAACTAGCATCGTCAGATTGACATATTGAAGTTACTTTTTGTTTTTTAAGGTAGCTACCTGATGTAGATTAAGTAATATAAAGGCTAGATCAAGTATGAAAGTAACAAGACAACAATATTGAAGCCTAGATGTTATTATCCTAAATGTATTTGCCTCTAAGATCAGTAACTGTGCAATTATATTGAAAAACCAGGAAAAAACTATATCATGCTGATATTTATAATAACTTAATATATTGGTGTTGCATTTATGTCTATGTATAAAAATTGAAGACTAAAGCTAAGTAAGCAGTTTAATAGTAGAGAACTTCCAAGATGTATTTGTTCATTAACAGCCTTAAATTGTTGATCTGCTAGATGTCTTTTTATTTCGAGTTCTTCGAGGAAATCTAAATTTTGTTTTTTATCACAAATGTGTAGTATTTGAATCTCATTGGTGTGTATGAGTGAGTATATGCTCTTTTTATACATAGACATCGTTGGACATAAAAGAGTCCGCCTTGGAGGTATTCATAGACATATAAGGAGCTTATTTTTACAGAAATAGCTTCCCTAAGATGCTATTCTCTCTAGCGGACAAAGATGTTCCCAGTCTAGTAAGGGGATCGATAGGGAATATGTCAATGATGTGAGGTTAAAAGGTTGGTTTAAGGCTATTCTACCGCTTTTCCGTCGAGCGAAGTTGAGAGGTCCCTCATCTATCCCCTAAAATGTCTCTGCACGTAACATTCGCTTAGTGCGAATACCTACAATTTAACGTCAAATAGTTCTCTCTTATTTCAACGCTCAATGGGATTGAATGGGATTGAAATTTTATACATTCACAATGATAATTTACTTAATCTTTCTAATTAAAACCCTCTTATTCCCATTGAAATTCATAAACTCTTAATGGACGTCTGACTATTATTTTTGATTCTAACTATAACAATTTTGAGCAAATAGGCCGAAAATCAAATAAATTTTTTTATAAAACTTTATTTTTCTTTCAAAATAATAACAGAACACAATTTCTATTCATGAAAATTTCTCATATAGTTTTTCTAAGTACTTAAAATTAAAGTGTTATTGTGTTGTGTATAATGTGTTGTATTGTGCTGTATATTTATTAATTTTTCTAATTTACTTAACTGTTTTTGATATTTATTATGTTTCAAAATGCTAACCTGTTATCTAATTTTATCATCTAAGCAGTCAAATTCTACTGAATGCATGGAATAAGTTAATTCTGAACGAACAGTTTTGATGTAAATGTCTAGAGAATCTCTAATTTTAAACCATTTTCTACTTTCCTCTTTAATCCATATTCTTTGGGCCTTTTTAACTACTTTTTGTGCTTATTTTGATTGAGTATTACATTTAATACCCAGTTATGTAAATATAAAATGTAACAATAATTTTAAGTTGTGTATAATGTGTTGTGTTGTTTTGTATATTTATTAATTTTTATAATTTACTTAACTGTTTTTGATATTTATTATGTTTCAAAATGCTAACCTGTTATCTAATTTTATCATCTAAGCAGTAAAATTCTACTGAATGCATGGAATAAGTTAATTCTGAACGAACAGTTTTGATGTAAATGTCTAGAGAATCTCTAATTTTAAACCATTTTCTACTTTCCTCTTTAATCCATATTCTTTGGGCCTTTTTAACTACTTTTTGTGCTTATTTTGATTGAGTATTACATTTAATACCCAGTTATGTAAATATAGTTTCCATTTACGTGACGCATTCGTATGAAAAATCGATTAGGTACCTTAATCTGCTCAAAATTCGCTCCTGTGTAGGTGATTAGCATCTTTATTTTTATCCACAGCAGTATTTTATTGAGGTATATTGAGTCCTATTGCCATATTTTGGTCCAAGCAGTCTACCTTTAATCTATTTCCCACTAGTTATGAGTCACCCTCTTCATTTAACGTATTTTAGTACTTTTTTTTAAATAAATAACAAAGAATAAAAAACAAATCTAAAGCTATTTATTATTGATAACATTTTGTAACAGTTCCAAAATGTGGTACTAGAGATACATTGTGTCCTACATAATTCTGTTAAAAACTGTATTTATTTTTTTTGAAAACTGTCATCATATACAAACAAATTCGTGACTTTCTTTACCCAGTGACGTACACGGGCCATGTTGAAGCTATGTCAGTACCGTTAGCCGTAACGAGTCCTCCGGGGTACTACATAGTAATCAAGTGCGGACAACAGTTCTTCGCGTTCAGCCATAACATTACAACATAATATAAAATAAATTGTAGATAGGTATTTATCAGTGGTTCAACGAGCTTTTGTGTTTCCTAGACTGTAGTGGTAAACTTTAAAGTGTTTTTATAATCATGAAGAAATGGAGATTTACTATCGTAAGTACAGCAATCCTTGGTAAATTGATTTATTTAAACTTTACTAAACTTGATCTAATATTGAAATGAGCATCTAAAAATAATTCAATTTAAATAAAAGTTTTTAATACTAAAACTACCCTTTTCAGCCCTATTTATTAATTATGACCGCAATCGAATTGCGTTCTATAGAAATATATAAGTACATTATTATAAATTTACTGATTCACACATTTTTCTGTCTAAATAAAAAACTGTAATAATTTCAAATTACTATCTATTTCAAAACAAATAAATTCTATCATTAAAATTCTTGGTAACTTTTAGTTTGCAACCGTAAAATAAAATTATAGAAACAAATTTAAACTAGAGCTACTTCTAGAATAATGTTTTAATTTTTACACATTTAACTTTCAGGAAAATTAGTAACCTTAAAATTATAATATTTTAAATTACAATTACATTAGAAAATATATAAAATCAAATAAATATAATTAATTTATCTTTAATAAATCTATAATTAGAATGTTTACCTTTTTCATAGTTTTTAGGGATCTATATAAAAGCTTAGAGTTTCTTTTACGTCTCCATTCTTTATTCAAAGTTTACCTCATTCTTTTTGCTTCCTTAATTAGGTTTTATTCATTTTTTGCTTATATTGCTGTTTTACATATTCGATCCAAGATATTTTACCCTGAACTTTTTTCCTTAACCACTATTTTTATTTCATTGCTCCACTATAGAGTTTGTTTCCTATTTTTTCTGTACTTTTTTGTATTTAATTGTATGTCTACTTTTATTTCGTTTTAGTATTTCAATCTGTAATTTACTTAAATTTTGCAGCTTATGACTTTTAATATTATTTCTTTTTTCATTTATCTCACTGAGTTATTCAATACTTTTATTTTTATTTTTACTCAGTAGTGAACAGTACCAGCTTCATATTCTATCTTTACTCTGATGTCCTTTAACTTCTTTATGCCCAATCCGTGCACTAACACTGAATCGATAATTGATTTTCTTTTCTTAAGTTTACTTCCCTGGTGTATTTGCGAATTTGTTGGCTACCCCTAAATGGTTATTTATCCAAAAGAAAAGCCAATTATCATATCTCCATCTACAGTTTTTGTAAGTTCTCCAAAACGTCCCACAGTTATACTGCTTGCTATTGGATCATTTCCAACCCTTCCATTTCCAACCTCTTCTTAGAGTCTGAACCAGAATATCTCATTTTTTTTCTTTTTTCATTTTCATCATATTACTATTAAAGTTATCATTCCTTTTCTTATGGTTTTAATTACCAGAGTCCTCAATCTGCCAGATATCCAGTTCCACTCTTTTTAATTATCCGCTATACAGCAATGTATATCAATTTCCAATTTCCGTTACTCCTTGATCTTTCTTTTTTGTTTCAGTCACTGTTAATATTTCCAAAGATTTTTCAAATTCTGCAGTTATTTATTCTTCTTTTCCATTGATTCCTCTAATATTCCATTAGCCCATTTCCCGTTCTAGTTATAGTTTATGTTGCATTTTCTGTTTCTCTCTGATTATTAAAGGTTTTTTATTTTGTTCAAGTCTCTTTTCGTTTTTCATATTCCTTGTCGTTTCCTTAGGTAATTCCTTTGAAACCGGAGTCGTCATTCGTTAATTGGAATTCTAGACCTGTAAGTCTTTTTTGCATCCCATTTCCAGCTTGTTCCATTCTTTATTAATTTATTGTATGTCACCTTTATCTGATTTCCTTTGTATTTTATTTATTTGTTGTTTGTTTTTCTTAGATCTTAATATACATTTTTTCATTTAGATTTCTAAGTTTGTTTTTTTCTTTCATATGTCTATCTTATCTTAAACGGTATCTGTTTCGATCATACCAGCCTGTCCTCCAATTTTTTGAGCTCCTCTTTATTGAACCTTGCAACTCCCTGGTTAGAAAATTTCTCATCTCTGTTTTCAAGTTTTTCATTGTTGATTTCAATCTTGATACCAGTTTTTCCTTTTATTGTTTTTCTCAAGAATGTCTACTTGTTGTTTCAATACTTTCATCCTTGCCTTTATTTCCACACTCTCCTGTTTAACTTCAAGATACTTTTATTATCGTTTTGTGACATAAGTTCCTTCATCGTCGAAATCATGGTTTATTCTGTGTCTTGTTTTGTAGGAACAACAATAACACTAAAAAATAAATTCAATATATAATGATTTTATAGAAAACCACACCTATTGTCACCAGTTTGTATCTCTATAAAACTAAAATCAATGTTTTAAAGAACCGCAAATTTCAAAATAACCGAAGCTTGTTACGGTTAATATAAATGATCCCTATCGAAGCGGTAATACTAGAACTCGTAGATCAATTATTATCAACCGTTAAGTAAAAAGCACCTACCATGCAGTTTTCTTTATTTAAATATTATTAGAAGATATATCGACTTTATTCCACCATTAGCACCTGCTAAACTGTACAAATATCAATTTACTAGTTAATGAATAATAACTATTTGAAACTTGGCGATGAATGCTACGTTGCCAATACACGACAGACGACAAAGAGATGCTTAACTGTCAATTTTTCAAAAATATTTATTGTCTTAAGAGAAGATTCAATAAAACAGAAAGTTAAACCACAGACCTTTATTGTAATAACATGAAATAGAGCAACTAGTTTCGGTCTGAATCAGACAATCATCAGTATAGAACAAAATAAAAAAAATCGATGTACGTATGGAATTTGTTTTGAATAAGTACAAAAATACTTAAACATCGAGAAAGGAAAAATTGTCAATGGAAATATGGTGCTGCCTAATGGAGATATAATCGCTGCCATGCAGAATGGGGATATATACGAATACCTGGGATTACAACAGGCTAGATTAGACCAAAAAGAGTCCAAGTTCAAAATCAGGGATCTGTTTTCAGAAACAGCAAGTTCATTACTAAAATTTGAATTGAACGCAGGAAACAACCGATCAATTAAATATTAATACACCTTTGTTAACTTATTCGTTCGGGATTCTAAAATGAACAAAAACTGAATTGAAAGATATTTAGAGAACAACAAGGACTATGAGAACCAAGTATAGATAGCCACCATCCAATATCTTCAGTGCTTAGAATAACACTACCGAGAAAGGAGAAAGAAAGATCTTTTTGTGACATAATACATCTACATAACAAACCGATACAAATTACGAGATTTATTACCAAATAAACGACAAATGCAGGTTATATCATTCAAAATCAGCGTCAACGCTACATATTTTTCTAATAAATCAGAAGACTGTAGACTTTGCCCACACAGCACGTCTAATGCACATTCAAATGTCCTGCGGATACCACTTTGGAGATACATTTCCTTACAATGGATGTCCATCTTCGAACAAAATAGACCTAAGAGGTTATAGAAAAAAACTATAATGTATTAAAATTGAAATTTTTTAATTATATGCACAAATAAAACGACACTACAGTTAATAAAATACATATCTACCAAAAAAGTTTATAATATGAACAATAGCTCTAAAAATGATGTGAAAACATGAAAAAAATACAATTCTGGTAACAGTTCGTAATAAAAATTATAATTACACTATTCATTGAATGTATGAATACACTATAAAATCAACACTAGCTCACTAAATGGAAACAAAACATAAAAAATGCAAGTAAAGGACTGTAGTACTTAGGATAGAGTGGAGAAAAATACAAGTTTCTCTCTATTTCTCCAATAAAAAATACAATTATAGCCCTTTTATTCATATTATATTATATATACTGCTAACAAACACAGACTAGAGCAAGAATAACTACTCCTAGGCTTAAGCTCAGAGTAATCAAATTCAGTATTAATAAACATGGAGTAAGGAAGGAGTAAGCTAAATAAATAATTTTTGTTATTATTTATTATACAAATAAAATGTAGCGTCTTAATTTTTTAAACTCGTTCTGCCTTAATAATAAAAATCATCTATTCCTTCGTTAATGTTCTGTTACACTGGGTTTAACTAGTCCAAAAGTAACATCAGTTTATCTTTGGAATTGATGATTTTTATTAATAAGGCAGCATTCTATGTTTTAACAAAAACTGTATTACATTCAATCTGACATTACAGAGCTCTCTAAATGCATATTCATGTCATGGAATTTATGCCATAATTAAACTATTTTTGTAAAAATTTCGGTAATTGGCCAGAAGTATGTTTTTTAAATAACTACCCAAAATACTACACAAAAGTTATAATAATTGAAAATTATGGTTATGTTAGGTTAGGGAGTACGGGAACCATTAGGCAATCCAGCGACTTGTGAAATACATTCTTCTTTTTTTGCTTATCAATAGACGATATATTATTACTATTCATGGAAGGTAGAAGTATTATTATTATTATTTGTACAGGAAGGTCTACAAAATAATGTTAATTTAAGCATAATTTCGGCAAACATTGTAAGGGATAGGTGTATACTGTTTATTTAGATGAAAATCTTGTGCTTACATATCAATGTATAATAGTTTTTCCGTATTTTAGATTAAGTGGATTGTTCAGTGGATATCCTTATAGTAGGGGAGCCCAAGCGGGGATTTCTGAATTTACTGAAGCGCGATAGATTAATATACAGGGGGATACCTTGTACCCTGTTAAGAACTTCCACCATATATGAGCCCTTAATATACATGGGTACGTCTAGGGTAGCCAATCAGATTAGTAAAAAAAAAATCGATCCTCAAATTAATTCTAGCTCGTCAGATTAATAGAAAATATGTTAATTACATGGAAAAAAGCGTCAATTTCAATATGCTGACGATTTGACCATGATAGAAGAGAATAAGCGAGTATTTGGTTTGCAAAAAAAAACGTCACCTGGAAGTATTTGAGCGCGGTTATTTTTTTTTAATTTGAAGGAAATTATGTAAAAATTACGGATATAATATAATCTGACGGTTTCTACAACGTAAAATGGCTAAAATTATTGATAAAGTGAGGTACGTGCAGGTACTGAGAACTATGTATTTCCCACTCCGGGCCTCTCTCCCCTTCTCACTCCTTTTTTATTTCTCACTCTCTCGCACACTACTTTATGCGGCCATGATGCCACCTCAGCTGATTACAATAACAATATAATACAACGAGGTCGTGTTTGTAGATTTCTGACGCTTTGGTTTGTTCATTGTGTTTTAAAAAAGTTTAATATAAATCTGATGAGCTTGAGTATTTCAAGGTCACTATTTTTTTACATTTTCAAAAATCGGCTGTGAGTTCTGACTCCATCCAAATTGTCAGTCTTTTGAATAGGATACCTTTTAGAGGTCACTTAACCTAACCTAACCTAACTTTATTCCTGAATATCTGATGAGCTTAAATATATTTTTTTCAATTTCTACCCCTTCGTGCTGCCACCCCCAACTTGAAAGCCGGCAGATTAATACTTCTCTGTTACCGGAAGCACATAGGGCGTATGTCTAACGCTCTTGAGTATTTCTTTATAATCTTATTTTTACATTTTTGAAAATTAGTATCTACTTCCCCTAGCAGTAAAATAGCATATGTCATATAAACTTTTTTTCCTTTTAGTATCTAATCCGATCCGATAGGTTCTCGCAGCGCTAAAGTGACTTACCATTTAGCCTCTTGGGTATCTCCTCTCCTCATTTCTATTGCTCTCTCACTCTTTCTCTATCTATTGCTCTGTCATTCCGTCCCCACTCTGGTTTCAGTTGCCATGACGCCATGACGCCATGTCAGCAGATGACATAGACTCGTGCATGGCATGATATTGTTTACAACGTATTTCCAACATTTTTGCTAATTTATTGCTTATAATTATTTTCTTATGAGAAATATAAATATTTAACTGAAAGAAAACCATAAACTTTTATATTTGCATGCTATTTCCTAAGCTTTTTAGTTAATTAAGTTCAATAATAAGAAAAAAAACTGCTAAGGATGGTATATTTTCGTCTAAACAGTTGTAAATATTTTTGGTTAAATTTAATATTGCATCTTGGGTGCTTTTCTTGTCTCTAAAACCATATTGAGCAGATGATAGTAAATTAAACTTATCCAAAAAGTCACTTAATCTCTTTTTGACTACTTTTTCAAATATTTTAGCCAACGAACTTATCAACGAAATAGGTCTATAATTTTCTGGTTCTGTTATATCACCACTTTTGTAAATTGGTGTTACTATGGACAGCTTAAGAGCGTCAGGGAAAATGCCTTGTTCAAACGATTTATTAATTAAATATACAATGGGATCTACTATGTACGGCATAATTATTTTCAATGTTTCTGCAGTTAAATTATCATAACCAGGAGCTTTTTTATTTTTAAGTGTTAATATTATATTTTTAATTTCGTCTGCATTTGTTGGATTTAAAAACATGGACTTTGTATTAGTTTTAACCCTTTCAATATATGTAGAATCTTTTTTAATACTTTTAGCTAATTTCACACCAATGTTTATAAAAAAGTGGTTAAATATTTCAGAAATTTGTGCTGGATCTCTTATTAACTCGCCGTTGTTATTTTTTATTGTTGATAGTTTTTTCGAACTAGAGATTTTTAGAATTTCATTTACAGTTTTCCATATGTTTTTTGAATTGCCGTGATCTTTATTTATTTGTTCTTTGTAATAATTAAATTTTGCTTGTTTAATTTTTTTTTCTAATTGTTTTTTATAATTTAAATAATTTTGTTTTAAATCTATGTTAGTTTGATTTTTTCTGTACTTGTTGTATAATGAATTTTTTTCATTTATTGAGTTAATAAGAGATCTTGTCATCCATTTTTTCCTTTTTTTCTCTTTACTTTTAATTCTAATATTTTTTGAGGAGTTTTGTATACACTGCTGCAGAAAACTAATAAATTCCTTTGTTTCATTTTCTAAACATGTTTTATTTAAGACATTATCCCATGAAATGTTTTGTATTTCTTGGACAAGTTTTTTATTATCAATAATTTGGTAATACCGAGATTTTCCATAATTTTGACTTTTTTTTTCATTTAGGATTAATTGTAGTAATGTGGTATGGTGATCTGTTATTGAAGTTGATATTGTTATAGGAATAAGTGTATCAAAACCATTGTTTTTTGATTTAATAAAAATGTGGTCTAAGCAAGTTATTGAGTTGTTTTGTACCCTAGTAGGTGTGTTAATTGTTGAGAAAAAACCGTGTTCATTCATAATGCTTTGGTAAGTGTTCTTATTTACAGTATCAACTAATAAGTCGATATTTATGTCCCCTACAAAGAAATTGTAATCGGAGTTTTCATTTTCATTTTGTAAAACGTCATCCAGTTGGTCTAAGAAACTCTGAATATTACTAGACGGAGATCTGTAAAATTAATATATATATAATACTCTATTTCCAAAATTTACCTTTAATTTTAATAACCTTGAACCATTTAGATCAATTATTTCATGAGTATTAGTTTTTATAAATACAAGGATACCATCATTTTGATTATATTTGCCTGAATTATATAAGGTCTTAAAGCCTGGAATATTATAAATAAGAGAGTCCGTAATTTGCCAGGTCTCTGAGAGTACAATACAATCAAACGAAACATCAAAAGTTTCTAAAAAAATTTGAAATTCGTCGAAATGTTTGCCAACACTGCATATATTTTGATGTAATATTTTGAAATTTTTATTTTCTTCATTTATTTTCAAAACTTCAGATGTCTCCGCTGCTGATTGCAAGGGGTATGTTCGTACTTACAGTGGACTTACATCAAACGCTAATGTATGGTTAGATTTGAAATGTATATGAAATGGACGTCCACTGGACAAACTATTCGGTACATCCAATAAGCAACCCATGTCTGTACGAACAATGGACGTACATTTAGTGTCCATATGGACGTTTGAACATCAAATGGACGTCGTGTTCATGGTTGTATTGTGCTGTGTGAGTGTACACACTTCATAAAACAATAATAAAGAAAATTTGTACTTTTAAAAAGCCGTGTTGTAATTTGTTTTAATGTCTCTTCTGAAGAAGTTTTATCTACTTAACGAAGTAACTCGAAAGCGCTAAGTTACGGAATTGAATTAAAAAATTACACACTTAACCTACGATTTTAAAGTACAATTTTTCCTTCCATTTGTTATTATATTTTTCTAAGTTCTGTATATGGGACGTAACTTTTATTCTTCCACTTCCAACTTAATGTGTTAGAGAGAATTAGATAAACTATTACACACTGAAAGAAGGGTTTGGTTTGAACTTTGCAACCATATTAGTCCCAAAAAGGCAGGAAGCCAATTTGCAACAATATTCTTCCAAAGAGGCAGGGCGCCAATTTGCAGCACTACTAGGTCCCAAAAAAAAAGATCCCGGCTAAGAGACTCTCCCAAGGAGTGGTTCGACTCCAAGTTAATGCTCACTATAGAAAGGATTGGTGGTATATAAGGGTTAAGGGCGCCACTATCTTTTAAGCGTTACGAATAAACAACAGAAAATACACAAAACTAAGGTGAGAAAGATAGAAACACCTTATAATTAAGCTGAACTTGATGGTAAGAAAATAAACTACATTTAATATCAACCGAACACGCTGCACCCTTAAGACTTATAGTCCATGGGTATATAAATCAAACTTTGAATAAAGAATATTGGTTTATTGATAATAAATTGTAAATTGCCACAGGAATTATAAGTGGAAGTGTGTAAACGGAATTGACTTATCTTTAGTGTTTGTGTGATCCGGTGGGCTCGGTTAATCCATCGATGTTGTAGTTGTAGTAGTGGTTGCTGAGGATTGGTTCTTCATCAAAGGGACTGCTAACGTGGGCTATATTTCTTCAAAAGAAGGACTGCAACTATTGACTGGATTTTTCCACAGAAAGGACTGCAACTATTAGCTGGATTTCTCCATAGAAAGGACTGCAACTATTAGCTGGATTTCTCCATAGAAAGGACTGCAACTATTGGCTATAATTCATGCTGGAGGTAACCTAGCGGTGACCTAGCGGTAACTTAGCGGTAACCTAGCGGCTGTATCCTCCTAAAAGTCGTAAAGTGGATCAGAAGGATTTAAAGTGTTGTGGATATTGATGTTGATTCGCTTTTAGGTCAAAAAGGAAGGCAAATGCTTTACCTCAAAACGTTACTTTATACTTAAAAGCTTTCCAACATTAATGTCCCATACTTAATAACAAAACTGAATTAAAAACAATAAATTTATAGTTTTAATGAAATTCAGAGCGGTGAAGCCGACTCTGTGTGATTAATTACTAATGAGTTTTATTGTTTATACAAATGAAAAAGTTATAAGCTGTTATACTTAGTTTTTTGTAAGTAAAAATAAAAAAAGTGATTGTTATAGTTATTTAAAAAATGGTTCTTTTTAATTCTAAAAGAGTTCTAAAGGAAAGATACTAATTTATTATGTTTTACATAGACTCAGTTATAAATTTCATGTTTACAAAAACGTGTTGCTCTGAATAAGCTTTAACAATAGATACATTTGCAACAAAAGAATGATATTTTTATAAGCAATAAAATACCGTTTGTATTTAACAGTTACATTATATGATTGTACTATCGGCTTCAGAATTGCATATACATTTTCAAACTAAAATCGTTTACATTGAATAGACAGCCTTTTTATTTTGTGTAACCAATCACGGTTTAAATAATAATAAATTTGAAATCAGTTAAACAGTTGTCCACGCCCACATCTTCACTTAGTTTGGAACCCTCAATAATAAATGTTTGTTTGGGATTAAAATCCCTTTTTTTATTATATCAGTACAAAAATACAAAAAAAAACTTATTTATTCGGGACATGACCGACCATTGTAAATACACTTAATCTCCCAAAACCATTTAATGAAGGCGTTTTAAAAATTGCCATTCCTTTGTTGTATAAGAAGGGCGTTTTTATAATTTCGGTGGGTAAACGAAATTCACATTTAACATGTATATGCTATTCTAAAGCCGACTGTACCTAGAAAGCATGTGTCTCTGAATAAGTTTGAAAATGGATAAATTACAACAGAAAAAAGATATTTTAATAGGCAACAAAATGAATTTGATATTTACTAGTTTCATTAGATGGTTCTACCTGGAAATAGTGTCTAAAAACATTCATACAGGGGCCACGCCCTAAGGTTTTAATACAAAAATTGTTCATTTTGGTCTTAAAAAAATAGTGAAATAAAAGGAAATTATAATGTACAAATACTTCTAAAAGGTTTAAAATGATTGTGAAGTGGAACGAATAAAAAAATAATGAATTACTTACTGTGATACAGCCAGATAAATGTATTTTCTGAATCTCGTGAACGACTGATCTCTAGGAGTGGTTTAGTCGGAAAGAGAACGAAGCGTGGCGTTTTGTTAATTTATAAGGGTACTGACAGGGCCTTCCGGTTACGTTCGTTCGTTTGCGAGGGTTTTGTACGTTCTGTTGTGGGGGGTAAGTTTGATAGTGGTACGGTTGTGTCTAATAATACATTGGGTCGGAATTGATTTTAGAGTTCGGGGGAACGGTGACTTAAGGAAAGGTAGCATGGCGATAGACATGTTACAACTTTATCTGTTTTTATAGAGATTTTTTTAGAAACAGTGTGTTATCGTTTTTCTAAATTGTAAAGTAAGTTCACAATAAATTTTTATTATTATTTTTTTAAACCCAAAAACCTAAAATAGTAAACCATTAGTCAAAAATCTCCTAAAGGAAATAACAACTGGGAAAGTGCTTACCCATGATATTCTAGTACCCTGTATATTCACTGATGTGGAAAAATAATGGACCCGATTTTACTGTCGCGTGACAACACCAAAATAAGTATCTACAGCAGACTTATAAAAAAAATTGAATTGTATAATTGTTTACCTAACACCAAATTGATATGCTACGGTAGATTCTACCATTGAATTTGCTTTAATAACTTTTTATTGTTAATTTAAACAAAGATACGTATCTGTTTAGTATCTAATGGCACAGTACGTCTTTTTAAGTAAGCTATGAACGTATTTGCAAGTACCTATAGGTGCGGAATGACGCAGAATAAAAAATAAACGTGTTGCGTATTTTTATTTAAAATAGCGACAAACATTAGGACAAACTTATAAATTTCCATCGCAGTGACCGCTACCAGTGAGAATATTTATTATTATTTTTATATATTTTGTATTTTTGATTTTAATTATGGAGGGTAGAAGGAAGGAGAACCAACTCAATGTATTCAAAAGTGTCCATTGAAAGGGAATTGGTGGCGCCACAGTGTGTCACAGTACCTTATAAATAGTAGAAAAGAAGAATTTGTCCTGTGATCGGATATGTCAAAATGAATTGAGTAAGAAACAAAATTAAATTACATTTGACTACGTAAATAGTTGAGATTTTAAATACTGCATACTTTTTAACTACACAAGTCACAAAAAATATTAATTTTTTCAACCCAGCTCACTTCACTTTACTTTTTAACCTTTTGCAACTCTAGCGCCATCTAATATTTGCTCCTTACCGCTGGACAGTTTTTTGAGTTTAATCCTATACATGTTGTTCCTCCTTACCTCTAACCTCTATAGTTTTAATGGAATATTAGATTCTAGGTAACTGTTAGACGCGTTGAGAAAATTAGACTGTTTTTAAAGTTACTTCTGTTACACAGCTGAGCAGAACCGGTTTTTTCAAACATTGAAATTTCAATAAAATTCTTTACAGTGTAACCTGTAATTTATACTGGTATAATTAATATCTATAAATGATAACTACAGTTTGATCCAGAATTTAGCTTTTAAACTCAATATAGTGTAACGAATATTATGATTTGAATCATTATTTATAGTTTAAATAATTTATTTATAGATATTTGATATCGATATTATTTAAATGTTCAAACGTAGCATGATCTTCTATTTCTTAGGGTGGTTGTATTCTGCAAGTTTCTAGTTGGATTATGAGGTACATAAATGAAAAATTGATTATTTATAATTACAAATTTATTATAAAAGGCTAATTTAAAATAGTAATATATATTCAATGACTAATAAAGAAAATAATTAGTACAAAAAAATAAGAAAATGCCTTTTATGAACCAGAAAAGAACTTATTTCATGTGGAAATTGTGTCAAATTGTTATTTATACAATATGGAATAAGTTATCGAAATTAATTAATTATTAAATATCAAATAAATTTTTTTGTTTAAATTATATACCTTACTAATTACTACAATAATTTAAAATGTTTTATAAAATTATCTGTTAGCTTTTAAAGTAGCCATGTCCTGTTAATATTTGAGACGTATAAAACCATAGATTTCTGTGATTGCAATTTACCCAATCCTCGATTTTTGGGATCAGTGTCTTGGTCCACTGGCCCACTACCTTATTCGCCTCCCATTCTGCTTGCCATTTTTTCATTTTATTTTTAGTTTCGTTCTGTTTCGTTCCTTCTGACTGGTCTTGTTTCCGTTTGTAGCCCTGTGCCCTTTCCTCTGCCAACAGATATATTGGTGGAATGCCAGCGACCACCTGTAACGCTTTTGCGGAGACCGTTTTAAAGGCCCTTGTAGCTCTTAATAATATCCTCCTTTGAATTCCTTCCATTTTGTTTCGATTATTCCCATATTTCATCCCATCAATCCATATGGGAGCACCGTATAGAAGAATTGAATGGACAACCCCACATAAGGATTCCCTTTTTTTATTTCCTGGTCCTGCGATATTTGGCATTATTCTTGTCAGCATTGTGATTTTTTGCTCGGCTTTCTTTACTGTCCTCTGGAAGTGTTCTTTATAGTTTCCTTTTTCTATCCAGATCCCTAGATATCTTATGGAATTTGCCGGCGTAATTATAGTTTCTCCGAGCTTAAAGCTAAGTGGGGGTGTCATTTTTGTCCCTTCAGGATAACTGTTTCTGTTTTATGTTCTGCTAAGCTTAAGAGGGGCGTCAAAAATGTGACAGCTGAAAACGGGTGGCAAGCCTGAATTGTACCCAAAATTTCAATCATTTTGTAAACAACAAATCTAAAGAACGCCTTTAAATTACGTATTCAAATTTTAACAGGATATAGCTTAGACCTTTCTCTAGGAGATAAGGTTTTTTAGTTAAGTTTTATATTGTAATAAAAGAGATATTGGTGTTTAAGTGATGGTATGTTTTTAAAAAGTTTGACAATTTGTGATCACGAATTTTAACGCCAGAAGCTTAACTCCTAAAGAAAGCATAGAGAATGCGACTAGCAAAATATGAAATTAAAGAAAGGTATATTTTTTGAGATTTGTTGCACGCAAAATTTGAACATTGCACTAATCTGTCAATTTAGTTCAACAGTTTTGGTGGCGCTTTTTTCAAAGACGTAAGTCGATTCTAATTCTCCAAATCCAAACTTCACTTAACACAACCAACCTAACCTTATTTTCATTTCTCGTTTATAACGTCAAAATATATTAATTTTAGTGTTTTGCTTTTAAATATATAATTGTCTATATTAATATTCGTTTATAATTTACCAGAAGTTAAAAAAAATTAATTTTAAAGTATATTTTCACAATTTGCGTTGGTTTTTACATCGTTTATAGCATTATCCATTATTATATGTGCAAGGAGTTTAGTGTTATGAACAGTTGTTATTTCCTAAATTACTTTTTACTTAAACACAGTTGTCTTATTTTAGTCGAATTGGTAAAAATGTGAGTTTTGAGACACCCGATTTTTGTTTATACTTTTTTTTAATCTTTTAAGTTACCTAATCATTATCTTATATCTTTATATGTTAAATAACTAAACCCAACCTAAGGGATTTACATTTATAAATTAAAACCACATATTATGATATTAACAGCTAAGTGTTAAACTGTTTTTCTAAATAGGCATGATAATAATGTCCACAAAGTAAGGGTTTCTACAATATGTATTTACATGTTCAGTATGCATAAATATAATAGCTTTCTCTTTAGATAATGTGAAGAATTAAAATTTACAGTCAAATATGTAATATTTTTATTAAAACAGTTTTACAAATTTGGGTTGGATACTGGATATGTCTGTTATCTTTATATATATCCCCTTCACCATTGAAAGTTTGTTGGTAAATGATAAAAAAGACCAAAGGGTTCCATATTTATGTCAGAATGAAGTTCATATATTTCCATAATATGGAAAGTTGTGACATGTAAATTATCAAATGTTAATGTTTTAAAATATTTTAAAATGAATAATATACCATTAATAATATATTATATAACTAAAAGATGATATTGATATTCACAAATACTTTTTTAAAGAACAATATAAATTTATTAAATTGCTATTAGCCACAAATGTCATTGTCAATAGTCTTGCCTTTAGATACTTCACTCATGTCGCCAACCATTTAAAACAAAAATTTGCGTGCGTAAAAGTTACATTACGATACGCAAATGCGTTTTTTAATGAAGATTTTTATAAGTGCAAAATATAAAAATAAATTTAAAATATTTATTATAATAAGAAATATTGGGGTCGTAGGAAAAATCGTGTACACAACGCGTTGGAAAGTGTATTTCTTGCACTCGTTACGTTTCCGCACTCGCCACTACGCGGCTCGTGCTAAACTTCACTTGTGCGTAATACTTCACTTTCCACACTCGTTATGTAATATACTATTTATTATTATATATTATATTAAAAATACGTGCAGATCACATAGTTTTAATACTAATAATTTATGTCCTTTTTAAAAAAAGTATCCTAGGAAGTATCCGGATACTTGTATCCGAATACATTTTTAAATGAAAGTATTCGAACTTTTTAAAAAAGTATCCGGATACATTTTGAGTATCCGTATCCGGCATCCGGATACTTTTTTTTCTTTTTTTCAATATCCGACCCAACTCTGGTTAGTAAAATAAATTTCATTTATTAATTATTTGTTAGGTATGCCGAAATCTTTTTTTTTATATACATCGATATTTTAAATCCTAAAAACAATTAATTTGTTACGCATATGAAACACAAATAACTTCCAAAATATATCCAAATAGGATATTTATTAAAAAATATACAGGTATTTTTCATCTGTTTATGGTCTCAAGGTCAAATGTATGTGTGTGTCGTGGAAACATTCAGAGATATACGAAGCAAAATTCATATTTTCATCTCTGTCTTAGATAAAGAAAGCCAACAAGCTCTAAAAATATTCAAATTTATAATAAAAATACTAATTGGAAACCACTATCGCCATCTACTCTACATTCTTGTAATTTAAAAATAACCAGATTTTTCACTAAATTCAGGCAGTCTTACCAAATTAGAAACGCCCCTCTTAATCCATTGTTGGCCATCCATAATTTAACTATTTTTAGTGATTTGTTAGTCCGGGCCACTAGTTGCTCCATATTTGGTGCTTGCACTATGATTGCAATATCATCTGCGAAACCGATTTGTTCCGTCCCTTCTGCTAACTTTAAGTTAAATATCTTCCTAAGTTGTTCAAAACAGCTGTTTCAAACTGCCTAAGGTATAATTTTCTCAGGACATTTTTCATCGAAAGTTGAGGCCTTAATGTGAACCGAACTTTTACTGCTTCCCAATTTTGGTTTTCGCTACAATTTTATCATTTCATTATCGTTTTCCGCTTTTGAGTCTTCCACACTATGTCGTTTTCCTTCTATTTGTTTCATTTTACTTTTTTTCCGTCTCTTTAGAAATATCTGAAGATATTCTATTTTTCAAGAATAAAATCTCATCAGACACTTTATGTTTCAGAAGATACAGTGTGGAAACCACTGGAATGAAATTATTTGTGGGGTTAGTTTAGAAGATTATAAAAAACCCGTCAACTTTGATATTCAAATGTGAGCTTTTTAAATGCGTGAGACACATACTCAGTATCCTCAAAAGTTAAACGTTTGGGCAGGTATCATAGGTGATCATATTGTTGGTCCTATTTTTGTAGATGAATGAATGTCCCTTACATTAGATAATAAATTTATTAATAAGAAAGAACAAAAAATGTCACAACAAATTTTAAAGTAACATTCAATTAACACGTAAGATCATATAGATTAGAACAACCAGATAAGTCGAACTATGCAAAACACCTACTTGAACATCCAGACTCACTCATACACATCAATGACATTCAAAAAATACTAAACATTTGTGATAAAAACAGAATTTAGATTTTCTTGAGGAACTGGAAATAAGTGCTAGGTACCTTAAAAAACAAAATGTACCTAACTTAAATCTGATGATGCTAGTTTTTAGCGAAACAGCTGTTTCTAAAAAAGCAATTTTTTGAATAAAAAGTGAAAGGTTTGTTAAAAAGTTTTATTTTGAATCATTATACATCCTAATAAGTTCTGTTAAATATGCAAATCTTATAATGTTCGACCAAGTGGCTTTAAAGCTTGTTTCGCTGATGAAATGTTTTATATGTCAGAAGTTGGTAAATCTATTGATTGCTTGAGAGCAGATTTAGCGGCTCGTCGACCTTGAATAACAATGTAGCAGCTATCCCAATTTATGCCACTGCAAGCGCTATTTTACTTTATACCCCAATTATCCCATCTGCTAATTCGTCGGCCTTAGCAAAAAGTGCAACTTTGGACTCGTTATAATATACTTTTTTGTTTTAATCTTTACCCCAGCTCTATGAACAGTTTCCAACAAATATAATTTAAAATATCATAATTTTTATTAGTACAGTGGATCAAATAAATGTCATTAGAAAACTAATATATTTTTAAATCAACGCCTCTCCATATTAAGCATTCCTATAAACATAAAAATGTTAACTGTTCCTTTCATGGTTAGCATACATTATAATCGGGGGAACTCTTCTAGTGACACACATTATTACAAAAAGCCGCATAATCGGGTTAGTGATTATTCCATTAGTGTTTTTACTTCCTTTTCCGCTGAGGTAGAGTAATTTCTAAGATTACAGGTGTGTATAACTCGACTGACATAACAATTATCTTGAAAATAACTGGTTTTTTATATCGTTTAGAAAAACTGAAAGCTCGTTCCAGCGTAAAACAATCAAGAAATTGAGATTGTAGAGAATAGAAGCGCTACATATTTGACACACATGGTATCTCCTTAAAAAAACATCTAATCGTGAAGACGACACAGTTGTTTGTGATTTTCTAATGAAAATCAGTTTACCAATAAAATTGAGCGAGTTCTTCAACCTTTAAACACTATTTAAATATTGATCATTTTGTTGTTAGGGCCCATACTAGGTATGTATTTAAAGATTTCAAAGAACAAGAGTAGGAAAAAAAACATTATTAATTATAGATTAATAGAATGTATTATTGATATAAAACTCATCTGACCAATATGGTAAATTTATTTTTATTATGAAAATAAGGGTTGTTTGGTTTCCAGAATTTTTAAAAATATTTTAATTTTTTTTGAAATTTCAATTTTAACTAAAACAAACAAAATAAAACCTACAAATTAACTTATCTATATTCCCAAGCAATATTTATAGGTAAAATAACTAAATTATAACTTTACAGGAGTAAAGTAGTAATTTACAGTAATATTTACTAGTTACATTTACTTCAAATTGGCCACAAAAACACCAATATTTTACTAATTTGGGGAATAGTTTATTTCCTTTTTATTACTACAAAATAACTTTAGGAAGGTACCACATTATTACGATGTTAATACGGTATAAAAAAATATTAAGAACTTTTATTGCACTAACTCTTACTTTTTGGAAGTCCATCTTATTAAGAATAATAAAAAACTCTTCGTTTCAACGTAACTTCCAAGTTTATTTGAAAAAATATGTTTTAAATTACAATGACGGCCGTTTCGCTAAGGCTGCGGTTACAGTGGATGCGTACTCTGACGACCATCGAGTCGGACGTATTCGTGCGTAGTCGGACTACCGAAAGAAACACCTGCTGACAAATGGAATCGGTTATATTAGATGAGGAATAATCGTCAGTGTACGCGCGTATATGCACGAGCGATTTTGATATTCAAACTTGTTTGTTTTTTCCGGCGTCTTCCGTCCGTAAAAACTACGTACACTGAGTATTTCTAATAAGTATAATAGAAATGGATATTGAAAAATTGATTTTGAGAGTGTTTGAAAGAAAGGCACTATGGGACCAAACAAATAAAGATTACCATGTTGAATACACTTTCGAAAATTCGACTGCTTCTCAAGTCTTACAGAAATTTGAGATAAAATATAATTACACGTTTCAGGTATCATGGGGAAAAATTCAAAAACTTCCGTGGTTGGTGTAATAACTCTTCAAATAATACGTGAAACTCGCCATTTTCGTTTCTATTTATGTATATATCGTTTATCCACATTGTTCTTATATTTTTTAACATCAAAAGACGTAAAAAATTGTTCTCCAATATATATTCGTCATCTTCGGCCATATTGTTTGAACTGAAACTGGTCGCAATTAAACGTATGCAATGCGACCACCTAGATCGTACGACCATACGCGTCCGTCTACGTCCGACTCGATGGTCGTCAGAGTACGCATCCACTGTAACCGTAGCCTAAGAAGCATCGTCAGATTGACATTTAAGTTACATTTTGTTTGTTTGTAGCTAGGTACCTGATGTTAAGGTAGTATTTAGGCTAGACCAAGTATGGAAGTAATAAGACATAACAATATTAAAGCCTAGATGTTAATAGCCCTAAGGGATTATCCTGGATGTAATTCCCTCTAAGATCAGTATAACTGTGCAATGATATAGAAAAACCAGGAAAAACTATATCATGCTGATCTTTACAATAACTTAATATATTTGTGTTTTACAATTATGTCTTATCTATGTAGGTATAAAATGTAAACTCAATCAAAGTAAACAGTTTAGTAGTGGAGAACTTCCAAGATTTATTTGTTCATTAACAACTTTAAATTGTGGATCTGCTAGATGTCTTTTTATTTCAAGTTCTTCAAGGAAATCTAAATTTTCTTTTTTATCACAAGTGTGTAGTATTTGGATGTCATTGGTGTGTGAGAGTGAGGTTGGATGTTCAAGTAGGTGTTTTGCATAATTTGACTTATCTGGTTTTTTCAATCTATATACTCTTAAGTGTTCATTGAATCTTACTTCAAAATTTCTTTGTGTTGTAGCAATATTCTTCCAAAGAGGCAGCAATAATCTTCCAAAGAGGCAAGGCGCCAATTTGTAGCAATAACTGTCCCAAAAAGGCAGGAAGCCAATTTGCAACACTATAACTCCTCAAAAGAGATCCCGGCTAAGAGACTCTCTCCAGGGGGTGGTTCGACTCCAAGTTAATGCTCACTATAGGAAGGATTGTGATGTATAAGTAAAAAGGGCGCCACTATCTTTTGAACGATTAAGCAAAAAACTATACAAAACTAAGGTGAGAAAGATAGAAACACCTTGTAATTACTTTAATTAAACAAATGAAGAAGCTACTTGAAATGAAATACCGGCCACGCTACACCCTTAAGACTTATAGTCTAAGGTATACAAATGAAACTGTTTGTTAAAGCTATTGTTTATTTATTGAGAATATAAGTACTTGCTGATAGTGAACTGGAGTTGTAAAAAGAGGACTTAACTTGGAATGTCTGTGCTGTCTAGAAGGGCGGCTTCAGCTTCTTTATGGATGGATGAAAGTTTCTGTGATGGTTCTGGCTGCTCGAAATGTAATAGTACCTATTCTTATCTCAGAAGTGGTTCGAAGGGCTGTCTACACATAGGCGGCAACTGGGCTCTAATTTGGATTAATTGTAGCTTGGCTTCAACTTGGAGATGTCAGGCTCCTACTTAAGGGTAGTTTTCACTCCAACTTAGGGATGATTTAACTCCAACTTAGGGGGTTGAATCTTTCTGAAAGTTTCATGTGTGTGAGAAGGAATCATGAAGGTATGGGCGTTGGTATTGGACAGACTTTTCAGATAGGACAGCAAACTACTAGATTTCAACAAATAAATTGTCTTATCTTTAAGTCTTCCAACACAGCGTCCATAAATTTAATAAACACATAGACAAAATTGAAAATTATTAATGTACAGGACGGTGAAGCCGGTCCTGTTCTTTATAATGCAAAAAGATTATCAATAGACTAATAATTGAATAAAAAAAGGTATGTATTTAATTAGTTCTAATAAGACTTTGAAACAATCATATATTTGTACTAAATGCATATTTGTGAAAAATTGATTTTTTTAAAACATTAAAAATATTACAGTGAAGTGGTTTTTGTTTAATAACTACTATTAGTTTGGCTCTACAAGTTTTAATAGCGTGGTTGAGGACTGCGCTCTAAGATTTTTATGAATTTAAAATTTGACAATAATTATGTTTTTAGCTTACGAAAAATGTAATGTATAGCGGTTTACTGATCAATTATTATGTTTTGTCTAAAAGTAATAGCTTACCTTGAACGATTATTGAAGCCACGTGTTCGGAAGCATGCTTCTGATACAATTTTAGTGGTTTTCAAATAATGTGTAGGGATTGTGTGTGTAATTGTGTAGAAAAGATTTTTTATTATGATTAGAGCATAATTAAATAACTAACAATGAAAAGAAAAGAAAAAATCTACATACCGTCAACCAATGTCGAAAAATATGGCCACAAAGCACATGGGCGCTTATGAGGCGTCAAAACGTTGTCTTTCAAGTGGGCGAGTGCAGCAAAAAGGGCGAAACAAGAATATTCAGCGTATTTATTAACTTTTTGGACAGGGCGGGGATTGTGCTGTCACAAGGGTACCAATCCATAATTTGACTCGCTAGTCAAGTTTTGGTGTATTGTGCTCAAATATGAGTCGGTAAAAAGGTTTCTATAATATGTAGTTAACTGTAATATATAAGGGTGTATTGGGAGTGGCTATTGGTACGGTGATTGGTATTATATAGTAATGAGTACGTAACAGGCGACAAGCATGTTACAGTGTTTGACCTATATATACAGCATTACATTTTGGACAATTAATTTTGTAAACACCAGATTTTTTTAATTTGGGTAATTTTGTTTTTACATTTAACAATTTTGTACCAACATTATTTTGTGTTTTAAATGATATTAATGCTGATGTTGCTGAAGATATTATTTTTGAAATTGTATTGCAAATATTTTTTCAAATAAACTTGGAAGTTACGTTGAAACGAAGAGTTTTTTATTATTCTTAATAATATTAAGAACGTTAGAGTTCTGTTAATATTACTTAAATCTTTTATCTTTCTCATAAAACATTTTTATTGCCTATACAGATATATTTTATATACTTATACGAGTACGAAGATGGAAAATTGTTCACAAAATAGATATAAATAGATAGATATAAATTCTACTTTTAAGAAATTCAAAAATTGTAGAGTTTAATAATGAAATATTGCTTTTGAAACTGGAAAAAACATTTGCACTGCGAAATTTTCTGACAAAAGTATTTACTATACTGATATAAAAATGATGCGCCTCCTACATTTCCAGAATTGACAAAAAGTATTCAAGAAAAATGTTTGAAAATTATATAAACACAAAGTATTCATATACATATAATATAGGTTTTTGTTGAGAAATACAAATTATTCCATGCCAAATAATTTTTCAATGATATATTAAAAATCATTTAATTTTTCTTAAATTTATGTTTTTAATTTTTTTGTAGGTATTATATTAATTGAATATGGCTACTTGTAAAAAAATCCTTAAAAGTTATGGATGTAAAAATTACTAAAAAAGTGACCATATAATAAAGTACCTTTAAGGTTTATATGATTTTATTTACTTAAAATATATGACTTTACAGTATTTGTTTGGTATTCAAAAACCATCAATTTAAAAGTATATACAGTGTGGAAACCACTTATGGAATAAAATTATTTGTGGGGTTAGTTAAGCAGATTATAAAAATCGCTGGGACCAGTTGAAATTCAAATGTGAGCTTTTTAAATATAAATTTAAATGTACAGGGTGATACACGCAAGTCTGGCATCGTCCATGATCTATATTTTTAATGAAACACCCTGTATGTTTTTATGATTTTAAAAGCTCCTTAACAATACGATTACAACGAACTATACCATATAGAGTCTATTATGAATTGTACAGGGTGAAATTTTGAAATTATTTATAATTTAGTTCAATTTAGTTCAGGTGTTCGCCTATTTTTCAACAAGTCTGTAACACTCATAGACCTATTATCAGAGGAAACGCAACGTTCAATTCATAAAACTCTGTTTGCTTTGTGGCCATGATTACAAGAGAGTGTCTATGAGTATGACAAAGAATACCAATCGATTTCCCTAATCTATTAAATTATTTGTAAAATGTAAGAAACCTTATATAATTCGAATTTAGCTTTGCACTGATTTTACGATGATAGTAAATCCCACTTTCATTGATATAATTTCCGGATATTTTATATTTACCTTCTCTAATTATGTAACCATCAATAGTGTCAATAAACTATATCTAAGCCAGGTTTTGCATACCTAATGATTTTCATTAATTTTTTATTATTATTGATTAAAATAAATGAATTTTTATTCTTTTAGTTTTTAATTTATTTTACGTCGATTTGAGCAGCGGACAAGAAATACAATAAGAAACAAATGAACAAATAAAGATTTATGCCTGTATGCACCATTGTACAATTTCTCTGATTAAGACTTTAACCGTCATTACTTAATGTTTTTCTTATGCACCAAGCCTTTTTTCTCCTAATCAGCAATTAACTTTTAACCGCCCGATGGCCTGGGATTAAGCCTTGATAACCGCGGTTAGTTAATAAGTGAGGTTAGGATGTTTTGTTTGGTTCTGATTTCTTTTCTGATTTCATTTACATGTATTTTTGTCAATAGTGAGTAGTGATAAACTGTGGCAGTGAAAAATAATTATGGAAGTGGAAGACCTATTATTTGATGATGAACTAGACATTAATGACATAGTGTTAGATGGGTTTCCTAGTCGTTGGAACGAGAGAGAAAATTATTTCGAAACCCTGGATGACCTTAGTTTCTTTCGTCGCTTCCGCCTCACGAAACCAACAAAGGTAGATCTTCTTGAAGAGGTTGAAGCCCTAACTTATGATAATACGGTGTAAGTACACCCTATGCAATTTTATGTTTCCAATAACTATGTGGAATTGCACTTTAAACTGTATTCTTAAAACAAAAGGAAATAAATTGAAGCTGACATTTATAATTTTTTTGTGTTCTGTAATCGAGCCTTTATTTTATTTTTCTTTATATATTTATTGTTGAGATCTAGTAGTTAAGAATGACATGTATCATGAAGATTCGATTTTAAGTTCTGTCATTAATTTATGTACAATCGAAATATATTCTTTTAAATAATATGTAATGTTATTAGTTACAACAAATTTCAAACACCCGAATCCCGAAACAGCCTCTTTGTCCGTAACCTTCACATCAATCAACATCTCAACATCAAATTGTGACAGACATGACGGATTCCTAGGAAAATTGCGATGTTGCCAGCTGCCCAACAAACAGTAACTGTTGCCGCATCAATGGCCCAGTACTGTTTTGGCCTACCTGTCGCTGATGGTCCTTTGCATGGTTTGCCAGACCGGTAACAGCATGGGCACGTCCGAAACGGCCTACAGCTGTCCCCGGACTGGCTGACCAGCACTTATTTAATGGGTAACCAGCAATGGCACACAGTCGGCCCGGACTGGCCTGCCAACACTTATTTATTAAGGGGAAACGTCAGTAGCCCATCAGTGGCCCTTCAGTGGCTGTTCAATGGCCCTTCATGTTGGTTAATCCATGGCCCAATACCATACTTGTCATAGAATATTCTCTAAATAAAAAAAACCATTTAAAAATCAATTTTTTTTTATTTTAAATATAAAATTTTAGTGTTCCAATTATTATCTAAAACACAAAAAATCTATCTAACACAAACAAAAATATAAGATCCTTAAAAAAATATCAGACAAAAATATAACATACTAAAAAAATATCTTTAAGTTATCACAAAATTAAAAAAACAGACTAGACAAAAAAAATTAAATATAAATCAGAAACAAATCAAAATCACAAAAAAACAATAAAAAAAGTACAAATATTTTTGTAAACAATATCACTATCAAAGATTTCCTTCGTTTGTCCCTTCCAACCAATCTGTCTCCTGCACACCGAATCCAGACTTTAATAATTCCTTCCACTTCTTTCTGGGATATGTCTTTTGAATACAATACACATTTTTTTCTTGCAATAGCTATAAAAAATACAATAAATAGTGATGTAACTATGAAATATACAATGTAACTTTACAGATTATTTTGAATAGGATGACAAAATTACAAATGATTGTTAACCAAAAAGAGAAACATCACTATTAACCTTAGACCATATACAAATAGACGTCAATTTTCTGTCCTTGTTGTGAAGCCAAAATAACTTTATGTTGTGTTCTATAACTAATGTTTACAAACAAATCCACGTTTGAATAAAACTTCTTCGGTTGTTTTCGTATATCTTCGACTGCACTGTCTCTTATAGCATGGAACATTGCGAATCATATGTAAACATTAATCTTACCCTGTTCATAAACTAATTGTGGTATTGTTTTCGTTGTATTAATTTTGGGTTAAAGTTATGATTTAAGAATTTTGATTAGAATTAAAACCTTGTTAGGTACCTATTCAAATACATTTGCGCCGCTGGTATTTGTTGTTTGTAAACAGTACCGCCCACACACCTCATCCCGTAGTTCCACGAACTTCATGCAACAAAGAAAGATAATATTGGCTTCAGTATGTTGTTCAGAAAAATGACGTCACAGCCAGTCTATTTGTATATGGTCTAAGCTATTAACCAAGTCATGAGCTCCCATTTTTCAACAAATTTCTTTCTCTGTTCATAATATAATATCCACTTCAAATGACAGACAGATCAGGTTCTAGCTTCTAGCCAGTGAGAAAGATCATAGCTGTGTGAAGTAGAGTTACTATTGAAAAGTATTCTCCCACTGGTTACAACTCGATTTGCAGCAACTTTTTTAGGGTACGAAATTTGCACTGCACTGTACCTAAGTTGTACTTACTTCTTATTACAAAAAGTTCGTTATTACTACAAAACAATGCAGATCATTTTTACCGCCAATAACAATACATGCACTGTAATCATTAATTCAAGAATTATATAATTATTTACTTACTTATTGTCGTTTAAAAACTCGGTCTGGGACATCTTTTTGGTTTTCTTTACAACAATCAAGTAAAATAAACAATTCACATTTCACATGCACTAAACTTAAAAATGCAAAAATGGGGTTATGTTGCCTGTTCACTTGTTGCCCTCTTACGTCTCTCTCTCTCTCTCTCTTCTGACACCGTGACCACTGCTATGACAGAAGCGCCAAATTTAAATTTGAAAAATATATTAAGAAAGCATTGAAAAGTAATAGTACTTTTTATATAAAATCTTATAATGTAGAAATACTTATTTCTGATTAAAAATAGTTGTATATTATTTTTAATAAATTTTATCATAACATTTACTAATAAAATAATAACACTGAACATAACAATTGGATAAGTAACTAGTAACCATTAATGGGCCAGCACTATTTCTTCATTGCTGGCCCACAATCAAACGGGCCAACATTGGCCTTTCGTTAATTTACCAGACAATCGGGTAAGTAACTATTAACCAACCATGGGCCAACAGCATTTCGTCATTGCTGGCCCACAATCAAACAGGCTAACACTGGCCTTTCGTTAATTTACAGGTAACAGCCACTTAGCCGACCTTTCCGACGCTGGCCCATCAGTTTCCCAGCACATGATTGTTTGTTGGGTGGCCATAATTACCAAATCACAATTAGCTAATTTAAGTGCAAAATTCTTTGGTGCATCGAATCGAGTTTTTAACCATGATTACATACTTAGACGTGGTTAGCTAATTACGAGAAAACGTGAAAATGGTGCATACAGGCATTATTGATCTACTTTAGGTATTGTAAAAAATATGGGTTATTTAAGTTAAAAAAGAGGTTCCAGGTGCCAACACCTGTAGCAAAAGGAATAAACAAAATCAATTTAAATTTAAGAAATCCAAAATATGCTTTATTTTATTAGAGATACCTACCTGTTATAGAGATAAAAAGTTTAGAACAAGTCGAATTTACAGTGGAACATTAATATAGCTGTTTAAGAATTACTCAAGTTCACTTACAATGTGTCTATTTTATTAGTACTTTTTGCATGACAGTATATACACTGCACGACAGGAAAAACGGCAATTATAGAACATTTTCGAGTTAAATAAACATTCTTAAGATAATTTAAAATACCAAAAATATAAAATTACGACTTGGAAACTTGTTCTCTTACACAGAATCTTTAACTTTATTGTTTATTTTAACAAACTGTCAATTTTGTCAAAACCTCTTACTGGTCAATTTGGTTAAAACATCAAATGATTTTACAATGTTGCCAAGATTTACTCTACATATATCGAGTATTTGAAAAGAAAACAGGTATACTTTTTGTCGACTTTAGTTTTTTCAAATTTTAAGCTTTGTTTTTTGTAGTTTTGAATAGCTAGTTTTTCGTATTGTTTTACTGTCGAATTTCAGTTGTTTTCATAAGTACCTATTGAGAGTTTTTCATTTGGTTTTTTCACTATTTTATTTCGGATATTAAGGTGAGCGATATTAATTCTTGGTAGGTTTGATGAATATATCCATTGTTGTGATTGTCGCCGGTGTGACGTATTGAAGCCAGATTTCATCAGTCACGATTGATTTCAAAAGGTTGTCTCCTTTATTCTGATAACGCTCAAAAAACTCCAAGCTGACGCCGTTCGTCGAGTTTTATGGCCGTCCGTCCCAACGTGCACACATTTTTTTGTAGCCTAACGGTTCAGTAACAATAAAGTACAAAACAGACCTTCTGGAAATTCCGTAGATAAAGCAGTAATGGTGAATCTGCGGTTTTCTTTAAACATTCTGTCAACTCGTTGAACCAAGTCATCTGAAACGACAGATTTGCGTCCTTGGCCCCCTTCATTATGCACATCATTACGTCCATTTTTAAACTTTCAACACCATTCACGCGCAACACCATCACTTATGAAGTTTTACTCATACACTCATTCTCCGATTAATTTCTGTAGCACCATGACTTTCAGCCTGTAGAAAACGAATAACATTCCGCAATCA
Source organism: Ophraella communa (assembly GCA_035357415.1). Lineage (NCBI taxonomy): Eukaryota > Metazoa > Arthropoda > Insecta > Coleoptera > Chrysomelidae > Ophraella > Ophraella communa. The sequence continues at coordinate 27,977,093 of CM068992.1, read as the reverse complement.
ACACTTGCCGAGAGCAACAAAAATGGCGGACAAGTTTAAGTAGCTTTATCACAATGCCGACCAACGCCTGAATATAAACATTGGCAAGAGAAATGGTATAGTGCTAGAGTTGCGCAGTCGCCTACAGCGCATGCCCGCTGCCTGCGTATCGCCTGTACGAGGCGACTGGAGGTTGAAAAAAAATGGCGCTCGTAATTCCTGATGCCGTAGTAAAGTCATGGAACTCTTCAGAGGAAATTATCAAATTATTTCTTTAGAAACATATTATTTTATTATTTAACAGCATGGCTTTGTCTGTTTAAGGACGGGGTATCGCTGTACATCAGAATGGCACCTACAGACCAAAAGTTTATTCTAACTTTCTCCGTTATTACAACTCAAATCGTTTTATTTTTTTCACTAAATTGCATATAAAGGTCTAACTTAGGTAAGGATTGCATTTATTTTTTGTTAATTAATTGTTTAATATTGAAAAAGAGCTGTTGAATGCGAACTATTTTAGACCTTTACATTTGTATGAATAAACAACAATCTAAACAAATTTTTTTAAAATGAAACTAAACCTTTCCTAAGTTGAACATTTTTCTATCAAATAGCCCAATCAGAATTTTCTAAAGAGATCAGACCTAAGAAATAGTTAGAAACTAAAATCATGCTGCATTTTATTTTTATTTTTTCACTTTGGATCAAAAATGGACGTAGTTAATGACGAAATAATTGTACTTTAGTTTATAACTTTTATCATAGATGGAACTAGGCACTATGTATTTTTTTCTTTTTTTTTATTAACGAAGTCAAAAAAAATTTTTGTATTATAAATTAATGTAACGTTTTTTAAATATTTTGCGATATTTACAAAACAATTATTCAATAAAACAAATTAGTAAAATGAAAAAAAGAATACTGATTTGCGGATATTGATTGTCAGCAGACCAGTTATATCATTGTTATATCTTGAAGAAATTTTAATTATAATATGCCCAGCGTACGGCTGGCCATCTATAGTTATATATGAGGGTAAATAAAATTATTGTTTGTGTGCCGAGCGATCGCTTACAGAATAAGTGTTTATTATTCCATTTTCCCAGCACAATTAAAAAACCATTAGACACAGAATAAACATCGTTGTAAATAAATATAAAAATTATGAAATTGTTAATAACAAAAAACTGTAAATTTAAAATTCTTGAAAAAAATACCAATTATTGGTGGCCATATAGACACTTCTTGGTCAAATTTTGGAAGAAATCTGGTTACAGGTTTCTGAGAGAAAAAAATGTTAGCGTAAATTTTTTATACGTGGTATTCTGAATTAAGAAAAAAGAAAAACTGGCATCAAAATATTTTATTTAAAAAATATACTTTTATTATTATTACATTTAAATATTTTGTGGTGGATCTTTATATTTTAATCTTTTGCCTCTCCTGTTTAAAATAACTTCCGGCCCAACGCAATCCTCATAGAATCGTCTCAACTTTTCTACCATATTGTTAAAAAAAGTTTCGTTGAAATTTATATTTTCGGTAAAAAGTGGATTCATATCTCCTGTATAAATAATAAAATGGCATGTTTTTCTTCTTGTGATGCCGAGTTGTCCTTGTATCTAAAAACAATAATTTGTAATATTCTAAACAAATTAGTAAAATGAAAAGCCAGTAACAAATCTTACCTGATAATAATAATTGTGGTTTTCCTTCAAGTGAATTTCACTATTTTCAATTTTCAAGCAAGGAACCATACGCTTTTCTACGGCCTCTCTCAATGATATTTTTGATGTGACTACTTTTAAAAAACATTTTACTTCAACAAGTTCATCTGAATCAAATAAAACTTAAAACATAATAAGTTATTAAACTCTGATATGTATATAATAGTTACAATAATTCGTTTACCATCAGGCGATGCACCTAAGAAACCGTATTTCAAGTCAACAAATAATCCTGAAGGGTTAACATTCGGGTAGTAATAGAGGGTAGTTTCCAGCACTTCATCAAATTTTAAAACATTACTTTAAATCCAGCAACGTTCTAGAAAACATCATTATTCTTCATAAGTATCTAGTCTCCGAATTTTCGACGCAAGTAAATAAGTATTACAAAATTAAAATATGTTGACCACTTTAATGTCATTTGTAAATGCATCGCCTCTAAGTTAATAATATTTTAATAATTTTTTGACACTTACCTAGAGCTGATCTAAAAAGAATCACACACAACTATAAACTTATAAAAATAATAAACTTACCCTACCGGTGATTAGGTATATATAGAATTAAAAATACAAATAAAAAATGGTAAATGGTAAAAAATAAAGATAAAAGCAATAATTACTAGAGCACCTATTTATATTACTAAATGTTGATCTACCCTCGTTCTTTCCCGAGATAAAATACAAAATATATTTTGTTGGCTGGCAAGGTCTAGAAATGAGAATTATATAAATGGTTTTTAGCCCTAAAACATGTGTTTTTAGCAGGTAAAATTTTTTCCGATGAATAGAGCAATTTAGTGAAAGGATTCTATTATTATTTCTGTTAGTTTATCCTATTACTAAGAGATGTCTGCACTTCATGGCTAAAAAAATCATTGACACATTTTCGTTTCAGATTGCATGGGATACGGGCTCCTTAAGCCATCTGCTACATTGCGTTAATGACGTCAAGGGGTAACCTACGTTTGAAGTTTTCTAAGGCTTAAGATCGTAAATTTATTGTGCTAACCCTTACTTTTTGGAAGTCCATCTTACTAAGAATAATAAAAAAAAACTCTTCGTTTTAACACAACTTCCACTATTTATTTAAAATATTGCTTTTTTAAACTCAATGACAGCCTTTTGTGATGCTAGAATTAGCATCACAAACAAAAGCAGGCTTTTACATAAATCACATTTTTGCATTAGTGGTGCTTTTCTTAACAAATAGAATTTTTGATATCTGGAATAACCATGGTTAACCATTGTCCCTGCACCTTTCAACCAACTCATTTAAAAACAAACTTAACCTTGTTTTATTAAAATAAAATAATTATTTACATTGAATACTTAATATTATTATAATATATTTTTTTATGTATATTGTAGTAGGTGTAGTTTCTCTATTTTTAGTCATCACCAATCCAGAAGATACGTAGTTTTAAGGATAACTATTCTTGCTAGATTTAGAATTTTGTATTTATGGAGTTAAGATCTTCACATTCGGTATAATTACTACTGTTATTTGTCAAAAAAATTGCCTAGATATGTCTAAAACATATATTTAAACATATATGTAAAGACCGTGAAGCAATAATCAGTAGGCAACAAAATAATAAATATTATAATAATTAAAAAATACCTAACTACTATATTTGAAACAATGGTTGCATTCAGCGGACGTAACATGTTACCAAAATGTAGCGGACCTGAAGTTGTAAAAATAAGAACGTAATACAATTAAAAAGTATACACACCGAGGAAAATTATTAATCAAGAATGTGTTACTACTAAAAAGTTTACTATGGCTGAAAATCTTTTTACTGCCCTTATTAGCCGTACTACTACTAATTTTTTACTGTGGCAGTAATATTTTTTACTACAACAGCTAGAAATCAAATACAGAATATTTATTGTATCGAATATTATGATTTAGTGATTATAGTTAAATTTATTTATTTATACATTTTGATTGCTTAATATTTGATATTATTTAAATGTTCTAAAGTAGCAAGATCTTCTTTATCTCAGGGTGGTTCTGTTCTGCAAGCTTCTAGTTGGACAATTAGGTAGGTATATGAATGAAAAATTGATTAAATTGATTGTGGTAACCTTTACTTTGTGGAAGTAAAGTAAAATCGTAAACGCACTTCCAGTCGATATGTTTACTATCTCAGCAATCTCAGAAACTTTCGTTTTGCGGTCATCCATTACTATTTTCAAAATTTGCTTAATATCTCCCGGAGTTACTGCTTCATTTGGCCTCCCCGAGCGCTCTGCATCACTTGTATCAGTTCGACCGCGTTTGAAATCAGCATACCACCGACAAATCGTTGTTTTCGATGGAGCAGAGCCTGGATAACACTTTTCAAGCCATTGCTGAGCTTGCACTGTTTTTTTTTCCATTTAAAAGCAATGTTTTATTAACACACCATATTCGTTTTTTTCCATTTTTTGAACAAATGCAAAAGGAGCGTCACTCTCACCACAGTAGCTTTGTTGTTTATGGTTCGATTGTCATGAATTTAAGACACGTCACTTGAAGATTGGTACTTTTAAAAAATAAGATTTGACATGAATCACGCCTTCTCTGGGTTAGTCCCGCGGGACTTATTGAACGATGCAATACCTTTAGTTATTTTATTTACTTCCTTCTGGCAGACTAGTCAATTAGTAAATAAATAATTTTTCTTTTTTTATCAATTTTATTTAAAAAACCTACTTTGCTGTAAGAACTGTAGGATATATCGTGTTCGGTTTATCTGCTCATTTAGATAATTTTGACATTTGCTGATTTATTTATAATTTCTGATTTCAATAATTTATATTTAATTTAAATTCTACAAGGTGTTTTTATCTTTTTCACCTTAGTGTTTTATTTATATTTATGTTGTTTTTCTGCAAACGAATAAAAAAATAGTGGGGCCCTCAACCTTTATAACCAATCAATATGAACTATTATAGTGAAACATTAACTTGGAGTCGAACCATTCCTGGAGATGAATCTCTAGTCGGGAACTGAGATGGTACCAATAAATGGTTTAAAATACAGGTCAAAGTAAAAAGTGGGTACTTGTCATAGGCAGTAATTGTATTATGTTCTTATGTTGAAAACAACTTTAGGTCCGCTACATTTTGGTAACATGCTACGTCCGCTGAATGCGACTATTTAATAAAAATGTACCTATACCAAGTGAATATCAATTAAAAATATAAGAAGTAAAATGAAAAAATCAAATAATATTTAAAGTCATTTTTTATATAAGTAGGTATACAAGAACTTAATTTATTAGGAAAAGTTTACATATGAATGAATGTTTTTGTCGTTAAGAGTTGAATGACCACAAAACTCATTTTTAATTCAAATATAAAAAGAGAGACAAGAAATTATGTTAATGTTAATAACATTATAAAAACATCTTAAATTAAATAAATACCATAATTAAAAGTATCGTTTAAAACCTATATTTTAAACTGGTTAACAAACAAACAAGAGAACGTTCGTTTTTAAAGAGCAGTAAAAAAAATAAAAAAGATAATTAATAATCAATTTCTCTCCTTGCCATATAAATCTTCTTAAGAAGTTAAACGCTTAATGCAGGGAGCATGCAGTTAACTAAGATGAACAAATAGTAATAATCCACCCCAAAACAAAAACATGAAATCGCTCTAGCATAAGTTATAATGTTAGATTGTATGTATATAAATTACAACAACCAAATAAGTCAAACTATGCAAAACACGTTCTTGAACATCCAGACTCACTCATACACACCAATGACATTCAAATATTACATATTTGTGATAAAACGAAGAACTTGAAAGAAAAAGACAACTAGCAGATCAACAAATTAAAGTAGTTAATGAACAAATAAATATTGGAAGTTCTCCACTATTAAACTGTTTACTTTGATTGAGTCTTCATTTTATACATACCTAGATAAGACAAAATTGTAACACAAATATATTAAGTTATTGTAAAGATCAGCATGATACAGTTTTTTCCTGGTTTTCTATATAATTGCACAGTTATACTGATCTTAGAGGGAAGTACATCCAGGATAATCCCCTAGGGCTAAAAACACATAGGCTTTTATATTGTTATCTCTTTTTACTTTCATACTTGGTCTAGCCTTAACTACTTAATCAACATCAACATTCAATATGTCAATCTGACGATGCTAGTTTTTAGCGAAACAGCTGTAATTGCATTTTAAAACGTATTTTTGAATAAATAGTGGAAGTTTCATTCTTCCGTTTAGTTGTTTACTGTTCTTAAATAAAACATTTTTAATTTTTGATGTAAAGTTTTATTCTTTTTGTATGAATGTAATACCAACTTCATAGGTTAATGGTCTCTTTAAACGATTTATCAAAGTGTACCATATAAAGTAAAAAATCTCTTCTCTAGATGACCAGGTAATAGCATATTGTAGAACTTTTGCCAGATTTAGTTTCATTAACTACTTGGCATGATGGTTCATTAACTAAATTCAAAAGATGGTGATTCCGTTAATGTTGATAGTTCCTTTGTAGAAGTTATCCTTGTTGAAAAAGGTTCAAATAAACCAACACTCTTGATGTGTGTTATACAATCAACAGCAAACTTTGTTTTTAGGATTGAATCTTGCAATTATTGTACAAAGCTTTAGCAGCTACAATTTGATCGTTTCGTAGAAAAAAAAAATATAAAAATATAAGTTCGGAGGTATAACAAAGAATTATTTTATTTACGAAAAATTTAATAACATAACCTCTTCCATAATTTCTCTGATTATATGAATATATCACATCAGGAATTAACGACAGTCGAGTTTAATAGAAAAACACAGTGGTAAGTTTGTCACTGACAAAAAATTAGACAAATAAAATGCGGATTTACAGTAAGTACGATGACTTACATATAATACAAAAGCAATGCAAAATAAATTGTTTTACTCCATCTGGCATTTACAATTTTTTCCGCCAGAGGTCTCATTGAATCTACTCCGCCCAACAGTTAGGTGCAAATCTCCTTTAAGCAATTACACTATTACATTTGTGACTTTTGAGACAACTTATAGAACGACAAAACTGGTTTTTACCAACTTACAGCTTATTGGGTGTCTTTCATTCAGAGGTGAAACCCCTAACATAACTGGGCCATATACATATTTAAGTGCATGTGTGTCTAAATATAAAACCGCTTAAATTCATTCTCTAAAATTCCTACGCGTTCATTGATTTGAATTTGTCGATTCATAAAAAATAAAATATTATCGGTGTCGCCTGCATTCCATGGTAAATGAAAATTTCAATAAATTGACCCTGCCTACTTTAAATAACCTTGACCTCGACTTAGTCTTACTCATCCTTCAAAGGTCGTTAACAGTTACATTACCTATAAGAATATGCATAAGAATGTATATAACAATCAACATATTATGTTGAGCCATTGGCGGGCAAATAACATTAATATTAAGTTAAAAAAATGTAGTATATAAACAAGAGGTTTATTATTTTTAGGAATCATACAAATATATCCTCAAATTTAAACAGTGATTGTATCTGTCTAGACGTTTTATCTGCTTATAATCAAAATGCGTATACGAGAACAATATTTATAGAAATAAAATACAATCAAAATTGGGATTTTACAATAAATATTGATAACATAATGTTTTTTTTTGTTTAATGAACTTATTACAATTTCTACCAGTCATTAGAAAATACTTGCAAATACCTACTCACAAGCACAGCTCACAAGTCTCGGTTCATTTCAATGTCAAACGAAAAGTTTTCTGCTGAAAATTTCACACCTCTATTTTTTAACCAATAAAATATCTTAATCTTGACTGGTTACCATGGCAATTTAATAAATTTCCGGAATTTTTTTCTTGGCGCCATGATATTTAAGTGGACATTTTTTGACAGCTGAAACCATAGAGAACGCTGAAACCTCAACGTACAGACCATAGACAAATGAAAATATATTATATTTCTCTATGGTACAGACGTTTAAACTAGTAATTATTAAGCTTTGTGACAGATTTCAGATTGGATTAACTTTTTTCCAAATTATGGTGTGAAATTTTCTTACCAAATACCACGCAAGCTTAAATTATTCCTGAAAATTTTCTTTCGGGCACAAATATTTAAAAAAAATTATCGGGATAATTTTCAAAATATTCGTGCCCTCAAAAAAATTTCCGGAAATAATTTAAGCTCTTATGATATAAGTGAAAATATATTGAAACAAGCTACAAGCGTATTGATTATTGAAACAACAAAAGAGCCATTTAATTTGACCAATACAACTATTGTTAGTGAAGATCTTACCAAATACCACGCAAGCTTAAATTATTCCTGAAAATTTTCTTTCGGGCACAAATATTTAAAAAAAATTATGGGGATCATTTTCAAAATATTCGTGCCCTCAAAAAAATTTCCGGAAATAATTTAAGCTCTTATGATATAAGTGAAAATATATTGAAACAAGCTACAAGCGTATTGATTATTGAAACAACAAAAGAGCAATTTAATTTGACCAATACAACTATTGTTGTTAGTGAAGATCTATACTTACTCGAATTACTCACTGCTCGACCTAAAGGTGACAAAACCATTTTCTTCTTAAAAGTTTATCGGCTTTTAGAAAGTGTCAAAATCATGTATTGTTACATGCAATAACAGGTGTGTGATACGGAATCTGCATTTTACAGGAGAGGTAAAGCAACAGTCTTTAAAATGTTTGAAAAGCAATATTTAGTTCAATTTGCAGAAGATATCAAGTCCCAACGTGGCTTGGTTATCAGCTAGACCAGGGGTCGGCAGACTTACTAACCAAATGTGCCAAATATCAAGTTTTGTAGATTTTACCATTCCTTCAAAGAGCCGCAGCATGAATTTTATTTGTCTAACAGTCTAACAGTTTTAAAACACGTGGGAAATAAAAAATAATAATATTTACTAATTGACATTTATTAAAATAACACTGTTATTAATTACATTAGTTATTTTAGTTGGAACGATGTCCTTGCATTGCTTTCGAAAGCTTTCTTATGTCTGGCAAGTAATTGCTTGTTTTTAATTTAAGGCACGACTGCAAATTGTCGTCGGTTAATTTGCTTCTTAATTTGCTTTTGATTTGATTCAAACACGAAAAGGTTTGCTCACAAGAATACGTAGAGCCGAAGATTGATATGATAGCAAATGCTAGTTTTTTTGTCCTGTCATATGTTCCATGTATCAAACAGGATTTGCTCTATTTTGGGTAATTGTTTTATAGCCGTCCATTTATCTCGTACTCTTCCAAACGGCTTATAAGAGTCGGCCACACGCTCCGTTTGTTTAGGTGTTTGATTTGAGCTGAGGCGGCGCAGTTAGACACTGAGTGAATTGGGGGAAGAGCCATATAATCCAAGGGCAAGAGCCGCGGTCTGCCGACCCCTGAGCTAGACCCATCTGATTGGGGTTGGGAGCTGGTCAATATGGCATTGGAACCAATCCTGACTTTACTCCCAACTGCATCGGAAAAACTGCACACAGTACACTCTGTAAAAAAGAATGCAGTGCCAAATGTAGTTGCAAAAAATTTGGACTGATTTGTTCTCTTGCATGCACGAATTGTCATGGCTCGTCGTGTTCTAATAACGTTGAATCACTAACAGCAGAGGATTCGTTTGATACTAACGAACAAACGCAATTTACTTGCATTCAGGATGAAGAAGTAAAAAAAATTAAGAAAATAAACAAAATAAAGAAGATAAAGAAGAAGAAGAAGATTAATGTGTAGATTGACTGGACTATACTTACGCACAATTTACTTTTAATCCGCTCTAGGTTTCTTGAAATTTACAGCGTTTTTGGGTGGATGCTCAGAGTCGCTCTAAGTGCGCTCCGAGATCGGTTGGTCTAATCGGTCACCGAGCATCTCCGATTTTCTTGTTCAGCTGAACTACTGGATCGCTCTCGGATTCGGATTGCTCGGAGTTGATCTGTAATTTGATCTGGGTTAGATCAGCAGATGCGGAGCAAATATGGTGACTAACGTTCCAGTTAGTGAAGAGGTTTTGATGCTACTAAATTTTCTATCATCATCAGAAATTATAATATACTAGGTACCTACATTTTATATTTTGCACAACTAGATTCCAACAATTTACCGATTTTCCATTATCGCTGTGTTTTTGAATATCCTGAAATTGATTATTATGCAAAAGTAAATAAACAAACAATGTAATATAAAAGTGAGGTTAGAATATTCGAATCAACTATTTTTAGGTGTTACTTTTATTTCGAGGGACCAATCTGGGAGCGATTTCAGATCATCTTACCAGAAAACGCTATTAGTGTGGCATAGAAGACAACTTAAAGAAAACTCACTACTCCATTTTATTATTTCAAAAAATACATTTTACCCAAACTCAAAACATTTTATTTGGAATTGGCCTTGAAAAGACCAAGACTACGGTATTGCTTTCTTGACTGTAATTTGAATATGAAGTCCTTATTAATACCTTCACATCACCCCTAAAAAAATGATTTAATTTGTTCAAGTTTTCTTAATTACGTCTCCGTTAATGTCAATTGCTTCACAACAAAAACAAACAAATTTCAAAAAAGACCATTTTCTTACTTATTACAAAAACCATTACAGTAACTATATTACTATGCAAGTACACTCAATAATTCGATGGGAAATAATTTTTTTTTAAATATTTTAAATGAGCACAAGTAACTGTAATTCTGTTAATCCAGAAATTTAAATAACGGACCAATAAAATTAAAGAGAATAAGCTTAAGCGTTTGCATCGTAAAAAGATACTATTAAAGAACTAGTTAGTTGATTAGGTTTTAGAGTAATGAAATACGAAGCTCCCGAAAGTAATTAAACAATGCTATAAATAAACTAAATAGAATTGTAATACTATTGATAAATGTGTGAAGTAATCGAGTAAAATTTAGTTGTAAATATTTATTACTACTTTAGACCATATTTATTATTTTTGCACCTTACAAAAAAAAGTCAATTGGATTCTCCAAACAAACCCCCAAAATTATTTATAGAATATAGTGGAAATGAGGTCTTATTCTTGTGATTCAGATGCACCAACAGTTGAAATCTCAATAAATGTGCTTATCATTGCTTGTGTAATAGAGGTAACTTTAGTACTGTTTATATTTTTTATTCACAATCACATATGTAATGTAACCATTATCGACATTTCAAAAGTTAGAAAGTAAAACTTTTTTATACAGTAGCACTTCCCGACCTAGGTCGGGAAATGGCCACTTCCCGACCTAGGTCGGGAAATGGCCACTTCCCGACCTGTCATTCTTCTTCTTTTTTATTATTATTTACTAAGCTTCTTAATTTTAACTCGGACAACTCTCTAATTATTCCATTAAACTAATCATATAATTGTTCATTGCTGCAGGTAGTAGACTATGACAATGACGTTTCTCGATTTCTCATTATATTGACAGTAACTTCAGATTAAAAAGAAAACTCATTTAGTAAAATGTATGACAGTGATATAGAAATGGAAAATACTCCTCCAGAAATAACTGAAATGGCTAACAGTGTCATTCAATATTTGCTTCCTGATAAAAGTAAAACACGTTACGAAAACGTATATTCACAATATAAGAAGTGGTGCACAATGAATGTTACTATTAATATTAATAATAATTAATTACAAGGTATATCTACCTACCTTAGTCTAAGTTACCTTTTATTTCATTTTGTTAAAATACCTTAATACCAATAAATATTAAATAATAAGAAGAAGACAATTATTGATTATTTAGGACATACCAGAATACTAGGTATTTTAGAAATATACATAGTTTATAAATTGTTATTTTTAAATTATTTTCTGAAACAATTGATTGTGAATAAAATAGTATACAAACCTCAGTAGAAAGTTTCCTACTGTCTCGAGATGTAACTGACTTCGGCGCTACGCGCCTCAGTCAGTTATCTCATCTCTCAACAGTAATGAAACACTTTCCACCTCGGTGTGTAATATACTATTATATATTATAGTAAACTGTTATTGCAGCTGGTGCTTTACGACTGCAACAGACATTTAACGGTTAAAGAAGTCGATCCAGTGCTGGAAGAGGGATCACTGGTGTGGTACACAGATAGGTCCAAGATAAACGAAAGGGTTTCCCAAGTATCTTTCAGGCGAAGATACACGATGTAGATATTAGTGTCTATGAGAGTCTTCGTAGAGGCACTCGAAGGACAAACATCTATATTTTTACAGACAGTCAGGCAGCTTTAAAGGCTCCGAGTTTTTTTACTTATGCGTCAAAGCAAGCCTGAGAATGTAAACAATCCCTTAAGAAACTGGTAAGAAACAACAAGGTCACCTTGATGCAGGTCACAGAGGAATAATAGGTAATGAAGAAGCTGATTTACTGGAAAAAGAAGGGGCTGGACACACGTTTCCTGGTCCAGATCCCTTCTGTGGTCTCACGAAAAGCCGCACCAAAAAGAAACTCCGGCCCTGGGATAAGGATCGACTCTGGATGATTACACCAGAACTGAGGCAAGCTAAAATGTTTGTAGATGGTTTACCTAAAAGAGCAAAATACTTTTTCGAAATAAGCAACAAAGATAGAAAAATTACCTTCTCTAAGAGAAAGGAACGGCGGAATAGATACTATGCGTAGCATTGCTCTGCAAAAGGTTTAAATTCCTAGAAGTTGCTCTAAGTCCGTATCAAATTGGGAATGTGCCCTCTAGAAAGCTGCTCAACTTCGCTAGAAGTATTGGCATTCTAGAGTTTTTGTAGATAAAAGTAGGCACAAAAGTTCTGCGTAGGTTAAAGTGCAGAGAAGTTTAAGGAAGGATAATCTTCTTAAAATATTTGTGCCCGAAACGAAATTTCCTGGAATAATTTAAGCTTGAGTGGTATTCGGTAAGAAAATTTCACACCATAATTTGGAAAAAAGAAAAAAGACATCTGTCACAAAGCTTAATAATTACTAGAATAAACGGCTGTACCATAGAGAAATAGAATATATTTTCATTTGTCTATGGTTTGTACGTTGAGGTTTCAGTGTTTCAACTGTCAAAAAATTTCCACTTAAATATCGAGGCGCCACGAAAAAGTTTCCGTATTTTTTTAGTTGCTATGGTAACTAGACAAAATTGAGGCATTTTATTGTTTAAAAAGTGGAGGTGTAAAATTTTCAAAGTAATCAAAGTCAAATTGCATGGCAAACAACAAAATGGTTGTAAAAAATACCAACAATATATTTACTACACAAACTACACATACTTAATATAATAAGTAAAAATTCCTACACAACCAGTTTATTTATAATATTCCGCACCGCACTGTACAACCGTTAATACCCCTCTATGTTTAGAATTCAACTATAAAATATTTAGTGAACAGTTTTAATCGAACATAGCACTCCTTAATACATTATTGCAACCCTATTTTTATTTTTGCATAATTTAAATCCAGTTTTAACAGTTAGTTATGGTTTCGCCAATAAATCTAACTGTTTTGTTGTGATGTAACTATGAAAACCATGAAAATGTATAAATATTTACTAATAATTAATTAAACGCATGTACTTAATAAAAATACCACTTACTTTTTTTATTTTAAAATAACGTTCATGATTAAGGTTACTATATTTTCGTTGCATACTAATATCGATAAATCAATTAATGTATGTCGATCAGTGTTGCTACACTAAGCTACACTTTAGTATAGACTACCTAAGTCTGACGTCACTGGGTGGAGCTTATTTTTCCAAACAAAACAAAAAATTTAAAGCCCATGCATTTAAAGGACCTTTACTCATTTTCTTTTCAATTTATTTCTTATTGTGAGTTAAATAAGAGATGTTGTAATTTGTTCTCTTGAGTGTGTGTGTATATATTTATTGAAAACTTCAAGAATTTTTAAAGGTAGGTGTTTTAATACTATTTTCATAAAATTAAGGTTAAGTTTTGTTTAATTTATGAAATATTTTTTATATTTTTAGATTTTGTGATTAAAATATGGCTTTTAAACATGTTTTAAAGCTTTCAAATATTAAGGATTTTTTAAACAATGATAATAAAATAATTAAAAGAGGTGAAAATTCATTGGAGTCGAACCATGTAAAAAATATGCAGTTTGATGCTAATTTGATGATGATCAGAGGGGATATATATATGCCAGTATGAAAGAAAACACTTCAAAATATGAGGTAGGTTTGGATTTTTTTATATGATGGTAATATCTACTAAATATTAACTTATTTCAGATTACATTGAATAAATTGGGTGATATTGTTTCCGCAACTTGTGCTTGCCCTAGAGGAATAAAATGTCACCATACAGCTGCATTGACTCTATTTGGACACTATAATATTTCAGTAACAGATAGAGAATGTACATGGAATGTGCCAAAACAAAAATATTGAGCAGTAAAAACTACAGAAGAATTATATTCTCAAAAACCATATACTGCTGTTGAAAAGCCTTTAAGTCAAGAGCAAATGACTGCATTAAAAACAAGTTAAGTTTATATGGTAATACTATGGGCTTTAGTTGGCTTTTTCAAGATGCTGCAGATCAAGGTACTCAATATAATTTGCCCATTATTGAAGATATCATTTAATCTGCAGAATTCAATTTGGCCTCAAATAAACATTAAAAATATTGCTGCTCTAACAGTAGGACAAGTTACCAATGAACACTGGTTTTTAATCAGAAAATTTAGACTTACTGCTAGTAATCTTTTGGAGTAGTTATTTCTTCATGCAAAAGAAATAAGTATCCAGACAGTCTTTATAAAACTCTAATTAGTAAGTATATACATTTGCTGCATAATTATATTCACAACTTTTGAAAACAATCATGAAACATTAATATCCTTTTATATTAATTTTTATTTTGCTATTGTAGGTGCTCATTCTCTCAATGGCATTAAGGCTATTCAGTGGGGAAGAAGTCATGAGAAGCATGCTCTGAAACATTTAAAAGGAAATTTGAATTTAGATATTAATCAAACAGATATTTGGCTGACAAATTCAGGAATATTAGGAGCAAGTCCTGATGGCTTGGTTGGTGATGATGCCATTGTTGAGGTGAAGTGCCCATATTTCTTTAAAAATGATGTTTTGTCAGAAAAACTTAAAAATAATAAAACATACATTATATATTATAATGAAGAGGGAGATATATGCATTCATAAAAACCACAATTATTATCATCAAATTCAAGGTAATCTACATATTTTAAAAAAATTAAAATGTTATTTATGCATATGGACTCCACTTGAAGTTGTAACAGTTGTAGTAGATTATGATGCTTCTTGGGAAGAAAATGTATTATTATTGGAAACATTTTATGTCAATCATTACCTCCCAAAACTATTAAATGGTTAAATTTAATACCTAACAGAAATAATAGGTAGTTTGTAGTATATATAAATTAAACATTTTTTTATTTATTATAAATATATTGGGTCTGACAATGTATACAATTATTTTTATGATTTTTCAGTTTAAAATTTATACTGTTTATAACATTTGTAAAATATAAATATAATATTTTTCATAAGGTCTGTTTTATTAATTTGAAATAATACAACAAAAAATGTTTTATGAACTGCAATTAAAGTACTTCATGTGACAAAATGAATGTTGGCACTGACGTTGAAGGTCCTGCTGGTTCCATATTATCAGTTAATGGTGGATTTCGTTTACTGCAACAAAAAGTACTTGTAAAACAAACCTACCTTATTAAAGGTAGAAAGAGTACCTATATCTTTATATTATTGTAAAAATATAAATGTACTACATACTGTTTTTCAGGGGAATCAAAGATTAACCTCCTTTTAGTTTTGAAGTTGGCCCATTTTTTTTGTGACTGCATTTTTTTGACAACTGCAAACTAATGAGGATTTTGATGGCTCTCTATCTTGTCTCCTATTAATATTTTTTAATTTTATTAAAATTTTACTAAATTTAAATATATTAGTTACCTACCTTATCAAAGAGATCCATTACTCTTTTTCTTTTGGATGGGATGGAAAAGCAAAGTATTTGCATATTCTCTGCTTTCTGTAATGCATACAGTCAGGTACAAAACACATAACCATTGCGAAAAAGGCTCTTTCTAGAAATAAATTATAATTTTATACATAATTCAATCCAATAATATGTTTTAATTAAAATCTTTATTATTAAAAACCATTCTAATCCACAATATAACCTAAAAAAAGCTTCTTAGTGTTAAAATAACAGAAAAACACCTACCTTTAAAAATTCTTGAAGTTTTCAATAAATATACACACACACTCAACAGAACAAATTACAACCTCTCTTATTTTATTCACAATAAGATATAAATTGAAAAGAAAAAGAGTAAAGGTGCTTTAAATGCATGGGCTTTAAATTTTTTGTTTTGTTTGGAAAAATAAACTCCGCCCAGTGACGTCACGACTTAGGTAGTCTATTAGATTGGAGACTGAAAATGGAGAAGATACATACCAGTACTTTGTGTTCTGAGGGAAAATTAGTCAACGCATGCGTTTTTTGTCAAAGTCATGTCAATAGGTGCGTTCTTTTTGACTGAGATCTCAGTTAATCTCAGCTCACATCGGTTATGTGCGCGTTCTTTTCGATTCACTCACTTCCAAGTGAGCTGAGATTTTTCCTCCCCCTTTACCGATGCTGAATGTGCTATGCGGGGGTATCAGTTAGAATTGAGTCGAAATAAAGTGGTGGGGAGCAAGAAATCGTAGGTCGCGCGTTTGTCGTTCTATTTGGTGCTTACTCACATCACTTTATATCAGATCACTTCAATTGAAGTGAGATGAGATCTCAGTCAAAAAGAACGCAACTAATATCAATACGCCACATTTTTGTGACGTCACTGTCACCATTGCTTGACATAAGTCATAGCATTCCAAACAAACTGTGGCCTTATGGTAGTTAGTTTGCATTGAAGTTTTTTGTATTGTGGATTTTCTTGTTTTTTTTGTAGAGTTTTTGACATTATAGTGCTATATAATCACATTATTATCATTAAGGAATAGTTTGAGTTATATTTAATAGTATATTGTTTAACGAGTGACGAAAGTAGCATTTTTTGAAGCGACACCTCCCTTTGGGGGTTAAACTTAAAAGTAACATTATTTTGTTCCCACTATTTCCATATCGGTCTCTATATATTGAGATGTTATAATTAATTTACTATTATCTCCTAAAAACGTTTTAATCTTCTGTGTTTTCTTTTATCTCATGACATTTTACGCCTGATGATGGTCCTATAGGACCGAAACTAGTTGCAACGATTAATAAATAGTTGTGGGATAGACTTTGAGTTTCCTTTGAACCTTTTTGTCTATCAACCCACATTTGAGTTATGGATAGCTTACAAGATTTTAATATTGGAAAGACTATAACACATCACACTTCGCTTTGTCAGATCCAGTCGAAGCAGTGAAACATGCGCATTATCGTTGTATTCAGGTGTCAGTGTATTGTCAAAATCACATGTTTATTGGAGTTGTTATTGTAGTGTTGGTTTGAAACTGTGTGTCTCATAAATAAAACAATATAGTCATCCGTGGTATGCTTCTTTATTTTTGTGCGAATATTGGAGTTTTTTGAAAAAGATGCTTTTTTAGCCAACTGGAAAGTGGCTGATTTAGAAGAGGCTGAAATAGCCAACGCCGAGGGCCTACTCCATCATGAAGGCTTTTTGTTGTGTATTAACAGCAGTTCCCCTCACTCTTCCCATAATTATTAATATATAATAATCAACAGTTTATTGACGTTTAATCTTTTTTTATTACACCTTTCTTTATCAACCTTATCAATCAACTATTTTTCAAATAAAAAAACCAAAAAACAATCCATGGAAAACAAATCAATGTGCATACCTATTATAAAACTCGCACATTTGGCACCCAACGTGGGGAAATGCAATATTAAAGAATGTTTTATTTACTTCATAAATAGGGGGCGCTGTTTAGTATATTGCCACAGGCGCAATAGTACCTAGATACGGCTCTGGACAAAAGCATAATTATTATTGTTGTCTTCATTTTATGTGATTTCACATAACAATATGTTGATGTTACATCTCTTCAAAACAAAATGTAGCTTTAATCTGTGCACCTGACGATGAAAGTAATTTCGAAACAGCTGTCATTTTTAAATAAAATTGTGGAAGCTTTTTTAAAAATTATTGAATTAAATTATTAAATTGTTTAAGTAAAGATTTAATACAGATTTATTAGAAATTTTTCTCTTACAAATATTCTATTCATCATAAATTAAATGGAACACTTTTAATAATTAATATTCTAAAATTAAATATTTCTATACAAAATAATATAATAAACATGTAGTAAGATTTAAAGATTGAAAAGAGCATTCCGCTGTCAAAAAATGTTCATTTCGATCTTCAAATTAACCATTCCTATTTTTAAAGACGCCTTTTTATTTTAGATTTTGGTGTTGCATTGTTACAACTCTATTCGATGCGCTACAAACGACATTCAAGAACCTCCTGAAGGATACTACGCTTTCGTTGAATCTCCTAACGCAGAACCTCCAAGAGTAAGGCCTCCGCCGTATACTTACGTTCCAATGGATTGTAGAGAAGATGATTCGAGATCACCTCAGGGTTCTCCGTTCAATCTATGCGGTGATTTAAACAAAGGCAACATTCCTCGAAATCCGATGGGGCAGAATGTGTTAGGATCACCTTATCCATTGTAAGTATTTTAAAAAGTGTTGGTTAAAAAAAATCACACAATAAACTGTTAGTAAAAGTGGAAGTTTTGTTAAAAAGTTTCATTGTTTATTGTTCTTAATGATATGGACTTCCACAGAGTAAGGGTTAGTATAATACATTTCGTTAAAACATATTCTACAGAAGAATTAACCCGATTGTAAGAAGTTGCATGAGAAAAGGTGTAAGGCTTCACAAAACATCTGGTTTAACCAACAAAGTTTTTAAAAAAACGACACAATAAATCTTATTAAATAAATTAAAACTAATCTTACAATCAATAATATAATCATAAAGTTAATTAATTGGATAGGGATTGCTAAATACAATACAATACAGAAAACGATCAGAGAAATAATATAGAAAATGTTTGATTTTGGTATAAAACCGCTGCAAAAGATACATGTGGAGTGACAAAAATTTGCAGAAATAGACACATAAAAAGGGACTTCATGGTGGCCAGAAGAGGTTAGAGGAGAAGTTAAAGAGAAATAATTAAAATGGAAGCAATATTTAAACGAAGGTACACAAGGCTCATACAATGGGTGTCCATCTATAAACTGACACATTTTAACTGCTTATAAGTCGAGAACGAAAAATGACAACAATGTGCGGTTTTCACAGAACTTCATCAATATCTTTAAAGTTTTTTTTGACAGTGTTGCCAAGTTTCAAAATTTACCTGAAATAGGAGGAAAAAAATTGATGATTTTCAAAGGCCGATTTCTCAAAAATTTTCAAAAAGGTGTCATTTACTAAGACAATTTATACATTTTCGGAAAGGGGATTTAACAGGCTTTCATGTGCAATTAAAACGTACAGGGTGTTACATTTAAAATTTTTGAGAAATCGGCCTTTGAAAATCATCAATTTTTTTCCTCCTATTTCAGGTAAATTTTGAAACTTGGCAACACTGTCAAAAAAAACTTTAAAGATATTGATGAAGTTCTGTAAAAACCGCACATTGTTGTCATTTTCCGTTCTCGACTTATAAGCAGTTAAAATGTGTCAGTTTATAGATGGACACATTGTATTTACAAAGAACAAAGGAAAAAAGTGAAAGATATAATAACGGAGGCAAAGAGGCAAACATGGAAGCAATTTTTAACAAAAAAAAAACAAAAGTTGTTTTACAACCTTAATAAATAATCGTTCTCATCTAAATAAAGTGGAAATCTGGAAATGTGTAACGTCTAAGATATATTCAGGAAGTTTACACAGAAATACAGAGGTGGAATAATGATAGATGGCAGAATTTATCTCATTTTTCCATTTCGCTTACTTGCAGTTCAACTGTACTTTATAAATTGGCTCAGCAATTAGGAAATTGATGTAATTCCATGGCCAGCATAATCCTCCGACCTAAATATATTTATTTATGCTTTAATAAATCATTACTTCACATATTGGCTTCTGCTAGCTGAATGTTTAAAATCTGAGCCATTTAACAAAAATTAACGCAGATTTTTAGTTTTTAAATCCATTCAGTGTGAGATAGGTCTTACAGAATTTTAATATTTATCAATTTTCCAAATATAAGTCCTGACATTAACGCCTAGCACTCTTGTTAGGGGAACACCTTATGAAAAAGCCGTTTATTTCGGAAAAACCTCATCACAATTTAAAAAGACTGCCTTCAAAATTTATCAATCTAAATATATCCATTATAAACCCAATTTGTAAAAGACAATCTTCTGATATATAAAATTATCGTGTCACGGTGTGAATTTTAGCGTGCATATCGGCTAGGCTGGAGAATCGGACATCTGTCCCCTTTTCTGTCCCGATTTTTATTTTTTTTATTCTATCTACAGATCCGCAATAAGGTTGCAAGATGGCTATCAAATATTATAATTGTAGTACTATAAATTCTTATTTAGAGCTCATAATTTCAAGTTTCTTTAATTATGATTTTTTTTATTCAATTTGATCTCCCGCCCTCGCCAGTCGATTACTGATCAACTATCAATCGATCAGTTATCCCCGCCAGGTGTTTTCTATGTATAAAAATGAATTCCCATTTTTTGTCACATCATGCGTGAAAGGCTGGACCGTATTTGTTATTGTCAGGCGATGGTTCTTATGAAAAAAAAATTCAAAAAATTGTGCGGGAAATTAGAAAATTTAAGAATACTTATTTAAGAATTTAAGAATAATTCTATCTAACCTTAGCGCTTTGGACAATGTAAACTTTTTTATTGTAACATCATGACATTTGACATAGAATTGACAGAATGCGTACTGCAAATATCATCAAAGTTTATAAGCGCTTTTTTTCGTGCTAATCACACCTACGAGAGTACATCAAAAACTTGGTAGGTGGCGAAAGGCTAATGTTAAAAAAGGTTGCAGATGACGACAGGACATTATTTAACAAAAATTTAATACAAGGATATACTATTTAACAAATATATAATAAGAGGTTAGATTGAAAGATGGCGAACGGATAATGTTTAACAAAAAATATAATACGGGGGTACATCAAAAGGTTGGCAGATGGCGAAAAGACTTTACTTAACAAAAATATAATACAAGGATATATTAATCTTGAAAATCCATGTTTTTTACAAGTCGCCTGTCCCCTGTCGGAATGCCAACAATAGTTATTTATGTATCAAGGGTATAAATAGATGCTTATGCCCTGAGGGCGACGTCTTACGTCCAGACTTACAAACCCTCTTGTCCGAGGGTTTGTAAGTCGCCCGATGGTATACACATCTTTTTATGCCATTGGTACATACAAACTTTTATGTCATACCAGTTCGTTATTGCAATCCAATCTCAATACAAATCAGTATTTTAAAAATCCGGTTTGAATTAATAACATTGCCACTTTCTCATAGTAGGCAATATCGTTGCTAGGTGAATGTTGACAAACGTAAATGTCATAAAATCGCAATAATTGTTGTCAAAGTAAGAAGTCAAAATGGACAAAGATTTTAGAATTCCTGACGAAATTATTAAAAAAGCAAAGGAAGCAACTGAAAATCTGTTGCCACAAAAGTCTAAAGAAGTTTACGATATGGAATACCAAAAATTATTAAATTGGATGCAAGAAAACTACGTGTGTTGCTTGGATACTTCGGCGATTTCGCTAAAACATTTGCTCCGAGTTCTTTGTGGTCCAAATATTCAATGGTAAAGAAGACTTTAATAGTATAAATAAAAATATTAACATTGCTAATTACTATAAGTTAATGGAATATTTGAAGCAAACTTCAAAAGGCTACAAAGCAAAGAAGTCTAAAATTCTGTCTATTTATTTATAAGGCACCGAACGAGACGTTTTTAATGAAAAAAGTTGAATTAATATTTGGAATATTTGGTGGATGTCGACGGCAAGAACTTGTGAACATGTTAGTTACTCATGTAGAAGATAGAAAATCGGTTTTTGCGGTAAATGTACCAAAGACAAAGACCGATAAAAAACGCATTTTTACCATCATTGATGAGAGTGAAATGAACAGTTTAAATCCCGTCCATTATAGCGAAATATCTGGGTTTAAGTGATCCTGAGAAATATACAGGTCATTGTATGCGTCGAACGTCAGCAACTCTTCTTGCAGAGGCTGGAGCCAGTATGACCACGTTGAAACGGCATGGTGGATGGAAGAGTACGTCGGTTGCTGAAGGATATTTAGAGGATAGTTTATCTTCAAAAAATGAAGTTTCAAGAATGCTGGCAGGTGTACCTTCCGGGTCTGGCGTTTCGGTACAGAAATTTGATACTCAAACAATGAAACATGAATCGTTTGCTGCAGGCAACTTAACTATCTCCGGATCTTTTCAGAACTGCCAATTTTATGTCAATTCGTCAAAATAATGTCCATCGAATATTTACATACAGGGTGTTTCTTAAGTAATCTAAAATATTATATGGGGCGCTTCGTTACTCAATTTTAAGACGAAAAGTTCATATAAACATGTGTGATAGGTGTTGTCGTTTATGAGATACAGGGTGTTAAATTTATTGTAATAAGTCAGTTCTGATTGTACGTGAAATTAATTTTTCCCGGTGACGCTACTGGTTTTTAGAAGTAATACACAAAAACATGCTTATTCTAAGTGGCCTTTGAAATAATGTTGACAAGTGTCAAATTTGAAAACCAACGCAAAAATCGTACATTTTTATTTGATTGACTCTGTGTTTAGTTAATAACTATGCCAGTGTTTACTAATGTTGAAATGGCTAATATGCATTTTTTGTACGGATTAGCGAATGGTAATACCTTAGAAGCTAGACGTACGTATGCCCAGCGTTATCCAAATAATCGTTTACCATGTTCAGATACGTTTACTAAGTTACATATTCGTTTACAAGAAACTGGAACTTTTGCTAAATCGAAGAATATTATTGGACGACCCAGAACTGTGAGAAATCCCCAATTGGAAAACCAGATTCTTCAAATTATTGACCAACATCCAGAAACGAGTACAAGAAAAGTTGCAGATGAAGTAAATGTTAGTAACAAAACTGTTTGGAATATTCTAAAAGATAATTTATTGTATCCATATCACGTTCAACGTGTTCAACATTTGTTACCTACTGACTATCCATTACGCATACAGTATTGTCAATGGATTTTACGTGAAATCGCGAACAATCCGAATTTTGTGGCCAATATTCTATTTACGGATGAAGCCAACTTTTCTAGACATGAGATTATGAATTTTCATAATGACCACATATGGGCAGATGTAAATCCACATACCATAAGTGTAAAACGATTTCAACAAACATTTTCGGTCAATGTTTGGCTTGGCATCATCGATGATTATTTAATTGGACCATTTTTCCTTCCTGTACGGTTAACCGGTGAGACATACCAACATTTTCTAGAAAATGAACTTCCACTTCTTTTGGAAGATGTACCTATTATTATTAGAAGGCGCATGTGGTTCATGCATGACGGAGCTCCTCCACATTTTTCAGTGATTGTACGCGAGTTTTTAAATAATGTTTTTCCAGGCCATTGGATCGGACGAGGATCTCCACACCCGTGGCCCCTAGATCACCTGGACACAATCCTCTGGATTTTTGTGTGTGGGGATATTTGAAATCGCTTGTTTACACAACACTGATATTAAACGTACAAGATCTTTAAAATCGTATCATAGACGGCTGTAATGTTATTCGTAACAATCCTGGTATCTTCGAACGTATTCGACAATCCATTAGACATCGAGCGGATTCTTGCATTTTAGCTGGAGGTGGACATTTTGAACATTTGCTCTGAAATGTATTATTTTTTCTTTTTGTTTAACACATATTGCTTGTAATAAAATAATATAAAAATATAAATCAGTAGCGTCACCAAGAAAAATTAATTTCACGTACAACACCCTGTATCTCATAAACGACAACACCTATCACACATGTTTATATGAACTTTTCGTCTTAAAATTGAGTAACGAAGCGCCCCATATAATATTTTAGATTACTTAAGAAACACCCTGTATATTACTATATTCCGCTTGTAATTATAATTAGTAAAGGTTATGAAATAAATTAAACAAAAAATTATTTCTTTTTATGCCCGCACGGGCATAAAATATCATAAAGCATTTGAACAATAAACAATCTTTTTTATTAATTATACCAATTCGAATTCAATATTCATCATTAAGAAAGGACCATATCTGTCAACTCAACTAGTATCTATATAAAATGTTACCGTGGTTCCTGAAAAATGGGCATGAAAAATAGTTCTTAAAATACTTTTATCTTAAACATAATTATGATAATTACATAATATTTTTGGTTGGTCGATTCAGATCATATTTTTTTATTTGTAAACAGCATTATTTAGTAATCCCAACTGTATCTTGAAAACCAAATTATAAATGTTTTTACGAGTTATCTGATTTATTTTAAATATCATCGTTACGTATGCTATTTTATTACTACGTCTTTAAATTATTAAAATGATATTTTAAAAAAAATTATTATATATCTAACTTGAAAATACTTTTTGTTTTTAGCGAACTAATTAAAAACATGACATTGAAGTATCTCAGCAGAACATTACCAATTCTTAAGGCAGACGAAACTTTGCCAAAAGTTGCGCAACTCCAAGATGATTACATAAATCAAAACAGGTAAATCCTCAATGTCAAGGAAATATACAACATTTTACGGTTTTTGGGTTGGTTATTTGGTCTAAAGGTGGATTCATACAAGTAAAAATAAAAACTAAGATTAATTTAAAAATAAAATTAAGAACATAAAACCAAATTAAACCAATAAAAGAGATACCCAACTTTCAACTAAGACATTAATTTCTTGCATGAATTCGACATAACGCATGCGTCAATCCCTGAATTTGTCGAACGAACAAACTGTTTTGCTAATACTAGCGGTCATTGAGTCGTAAAAGCTAATTTTTAAATATAAAGTGTAAGTTTTGTTTTATAATATCCCTAATAAAAGAATCGCTTCTAAAAATACTAAAAAATAATTTGAAGGTACCTAGTCTTGTTTGGACTTCTGTCAAATTAATTAATTTTCTTAATTTATGATGCATGAATAACTGAATATTCTTAGTTTAAATTTAATCTTAATCTTAAATTAGTTTTAGTTTAGTTAATGTTGCATGAATCCACCTTAACAGCTAGAAATGTAACCTATAGGCTATACAATATAAATACTGACCAATTTATTTATTTTTTTATTTAACTTATTATTGGTCGGTATTAATATTCAAATCCAACCAGTTATTGCCCATCTAGAATTTTAAAAAATACTTTAATTATTAAGTTTAATGACCATAAGATTTATCTACGCCTATGTACGACAGCAAAATTCAGCTAAATTTTATGGTACATCGCATTTTATTAATCTATACCTTTTTGAAACATTGTATAATATTAAAACGTTGGGAAAATATTATATTCAGACTTCTTGTGCTGAACGGAACTCTATGCATCTAGAGTAAACAAAAAAATGTAGGAATTAGTTTGCTCAACCAAACACATCTCCCTCACCATGACCACAGACACACTGTATAGGACCACACAGTATTCATGAATGTTCAAAAGAAAGCTAATTACGATCGGACACCCCATTCAAATTCAAATATCTATACCTTATAGTAGTTCATGATGACGCTCTTCACTACAGCCCCAAATAAAGAAACCTTAAATATTTGCAACCGAGGTGTTTTTACTCAATTTCCAGACTGGTTAACCCAAAAAACAATCTTTTGAAGTTTTCCTAATATGCATCACCCCAAATAGATGCGCTTAGATCTTTGGAAGAAAGTTAGTTGTCTCCTTAACTTTTTGAATCAAAGTTTTACCTTTCCCAGAACAAATTTTATTTAATGGCAATGACACATTAACATGATTTTTATGATCTCTACTAGATTAGATTAGATAGTCTTAGGTCGTATAAGTCAGCTAGACTTCTCTAAGACTACCAACCAAGATCTTTTGTACCTACCTTAATTTACTTGAACTCCAGAATAGCAATACTTCTAGCGAAGTCTAGAATGCATATTCTCAATTTGATAGCGAGCCATAGCAATCCCTTCTAGGAACTTAAGCCATGTGGACAACAATGCTAGTGTAAGTTCTGCCGTTTCTTTAGCTCTTTCTCATAATCGACAGTTCTCACTTTCCGATTTGCCCATTAATGACGTGATATCTTTTTTGCTCATTTCGAGAAGGCACTTTGCTTTTTTATGTGATATATTTAAAAACCTTTTAGCATTCCTCAATCCTAGCGTAGGTATTCATCTAGTGAAGGCTCCGAACCAAGAAAAGGTGTATCCGCTCCTTCTTTTGCCAGTGAATCAGCTTCCTCAATACCGTTTATCCCTATATGACCTGGTACCCCTTTCAAGATAACCTTGTTGTTTCTTGTCAGTTTCTTAAGGGATAGTTTACATTAAAAAAACTCTCTACGGAGACTCTCCTGGACACTAATATCTATAACTTGTATCTCCGCCTGAAAGATATTTGGGCGTTACCAATAGATTTGGATAAACCAAAATTCCAGCTCTGGTTTGACGTCTCCAACATTATGGCGGTTTCCTATAACCACTTCAAACGACGTGTCAAGGTCAAAACTAACTGGTATGGTGTCCAATGGTTAATTCAAGGATGCTAGTGGATTTTTTCCCAGTTTCCTTAGAAGATCAACCAAATATAGCAGCGGATGGAGGCTCAGCTTTATCTCTAGGGCTACTCTACTATTTTTACTAGTTATATATTAATGAAATCAATAAATAATCATTTTTTACTTGTTTTTAGCTTATATCCTGAACAACCCAACGATCGTAAAGGAAGAGCAAAACGAATAGCAAATATTACATCCCTTCCATCCGAAACGTCTCCAAATGTAACCAATCAACAAGATTCCCTAGAATCACCCCGACAGGCAAGAAAGTTCTGCGATCAAGGAGGAGTGTTCTGTATGTTATACAAAGCCATAAACGGTGAATCACCTAGCCCTTCTTCTTCGCAACTTCCTCTCGAAAGAAGAGACGACGGTCCTGTAGCTCCTCCTAGGTACGAAGGACCACCAACACCTTGTCCTGCAAAAGTCGAATACGCTACCCCAGTTTTTGCAAAGAACTACCAAGGAGTTTGGAGATATGTAGTTCAGATTCCGTATGAAGGATATTTTACTCAAACTGTTGAAGTAACAAGGTAGGGAACGATCTTTATATAAAGTTAAGGGATGCATGAAAACTTTATTGTCAATTTTAGATGTTTGCAAGCTCGTTGTCATTACTTGGACGGTGGATGTTTATCATCTCCCAGATGGTCGAGTCTTCTGGTAGCAGAAATTTATTATCCTGATACTGTTTTAAGTAGTAGTGATGCAACGAATCCTCAACGAAGTCCAGTCACTGCTTCCCAACCACCATCGGTTCAAGATTTTCAGGTATGACTTATTTATCTTAATCTCTTTGGCAATTTCTACATTTCTGATTACCTGATTGTAATTAAACTGTCTGTAACGGATCTTATTTTAATTTTTTAGAACTATCAGCAGTACTTACACAAACGTGCTGGCTTACAACCTTCTTCGACAGATTCTGTAACTACCCAAAGACCTCCAACACAGTGTGATGGAATTGACGGATTAGGATGTTTCCAAGTTCGTCTTTACTATGACTGGTTCCTTATTCCAGGATCCTGCAAGTGCTGGCGTCCTGATTACTTCAATAAATACGTAAGACGAAAACCGGATTTGTAAATTAGTTACTAGCAAGTCATTGTTATAGGCTTATCATTAATTTGTTTAAGATGAAGGCTAAATACAGTCAAATTATTGACCTAATGTCTCCTTATACTTTTCTTGTTGATTAAACTGTTATGTATTGTACGAAGCTTCCTTAATTCATGGTATTAGCGCAAAATTTATTTTTTGAAGAAATTAGTTCTACTTTTAATCAAAACTAGAGATTAATAATTTTAATATTGATTGCTTGTTTCTAATAGACTAATAGCAATAATCAAATTTTTGTTGCCGTGATGAACTTTAAACCACAAGTTTTTGACATCCATGAACACATTTTTGTTTAGTATCTTTGTTATAATTAATATTTCAAGGTAAAAACTGAGAAAAAGAGAAAAGAAAAAGTTAATGTTCAATATGTAATGTAAAAATATTATACAAATTAAAAATAAAAGCAAGAATTTTAGGAAATGGAGATGTTAGCTCAATCTTAATTTTAAATCATTGAAGAAATACAAACCATTTGCTTCCTTTTTAAATGTGAAAATAACTTTCTTCGTATATATTTTTAATATATTTCTATATTGTATTTTTCATTAACAGATTTTTGCAGTGGGGTTGTAGTATTAGTTTAAATGTGAATTTATGGTTTCAACTATAATTAATAACTGATCTTTAAATACTTCAAACTTTTTATATCAGAGATAAAAGGATAACTTCTTAAGTTATGTTAATTAGGCATATGATATCTACAATTCTTTCATTAGTTTTTAGAGTTTATACTGTTTCTCTATTAGAACATAGAGTAAGGTGTTAAATAATCTATAGTTTCGTCAAGCATTAAATATTTTCATTGTTTATAAGAATTTATACTTTTTAGCAGTGTCTCAGAGCATTAAAAACCACTGCAAATAACAATTGCATTTAAAACTACATACACTTGAATCGCTGAAAGATTACCCGTGCGTCACGATTCAACGATCATATCACCGACACCTTTTCTATGTGCTATCCTTTTCTATAAATATCAAACGATAATATTAAATTATAAACTGTTGTCTTCTCTATCCTATTCGTATGCTTACATACAATGACGCACGGGTAATCTTTCAGCGTTTCAAGTGTATATTTATCCCACTCAATATATTGTTTAACAAAAAATGTAGTAAATGAACATACTCCGAAGGCAATAAATAGAAAAGTACACCATTTTTATACCCGCATTCTCCTTATTCTTTAAAGTTGCTATATTGTAGCTCGGCGTTTCCCAACTCGTGCCCGTTCAAAAACCAGGTAGAAAATTAATACACCAACTCGTGCCCGGGTGCATCGGAACTGCAGTTTTTAATTCTTATTTATTATAATTAAATATTCCAGACTTACACATACAGTTGTCATTTATTTGAAATAAAACTACTATAAAACGTATTAATTAAATAGGTATATTGCACATAAAAAAAAACTTAGAACTACCTACATATTATTAATACTATTATACCAAGATACTGTTTTAACGAAAGTAAATGTTGATATCTTAGGTTAGGTTAGGTTAGGAATCACCGATTGTCCAAAAATATGCGTTACACTTTCTATTCACACACACCCACTTAATTTCTCCAGATGTTAACTTTTTGCTGCTTTGATTAAATTTGTGTTGTTCTACAATTAATAATATTTTCCCACGTTGACTTGATACTTCGCTAATCGACATGTTTTATACAGCTGCTCTTAACCCTCCCAATTACGAAATAAAACTAACTCATTCATAAATATCCAACCCGAAACAAAATCCTTTCTAGTAAGTACTTCCGGAAAACCCAATTTAACAATAATACCTGTTTCTATAGAGTTTAGACAAGATGGGAATGTAATTTGAATAGGTAAATTTTTCAATCGAGCACGAGTTGGGTATACAGATTATTGAGACCTTTACTCTTGTACCTTTTAAGGAATTAGTGGGCACGAGTTGGGATGCGTCCATTGTAGCTACATATTAGTATTTTGAAAAACAAGTAAATTGAATGAAAGTTTGCAAAACGAAAAGCATAGCGTTGAGTTTTACAAAAGATGTCATTCACAAATCACAAAGACATTACAATACGAATTTTTGGCGATATTTTTTCCGATGAGTTAATTCAAAACATAAATGTTGAAAATAATAACATAAACATAGGGAATGTTAGGAAATTTATTTAAATTTGTATCAAACATAGAGCATGACACAGAACAATAACATAGGTTATTATCATGATACAAATATACAAGATAAGATATCGCGCATGTTTGGGGCGTGATTAGTGACGTCACCTGTGACCAGACGCCATTGTTTACAGGATATAATTTTAAATTTCTACGGGAAAATATAAAATAAATTAATTAAAATGCGGTTTGCTGTATACGGGTGCCTAATTACTTAATTATTATACCTAGTCTACGCTACCATCGTACCCTTTAATTAAATATAATTTAAAATGTTTAAAATATAATTTAACAATTCTCAATTTTAAGCCATACATGTATAATTTGAATTTTGTTTTGATAAATAATGTTGAATAACCAACAAATAAAAGTTTTAAACAATAAATTGACTAAATAAATATCAAATTCCTATACATTAACGTTCAAACGCGCTATAGAATATCACAAGTGACGTCACATGCGCAGATCGGACGAGTTTTGAACCTCTAGATATCATACCTTGTATATTTGTATCATGGGTTATTATTCTAGGTATGAGATCATTGTTGCCAATATAATATTTTAAAAGTTACTAGATTATTTTTATTTTTCAATAGCAACAGTTGATTATAAAAATTTTGCACTCTTATTTTAGTTATAATTCAAACAAACACCAACTTATTGACTGCATGTAAATAAATTATGAATTATATATGATTACCCAAAATGGCAAAATTGGGCTACTTTTGTATAACAGTGCGGTAACATACCTAACGTTCTTTCCTTACTACCTGTTCTAAAATTTCACCAGAGAAGCTATAGGTTAATATTATTAATAATAACTAATTGTTATTTCTTTTAAACATAGCCCCATGCACTGTAAACAGTTTGTTGAACTCACTAATATTTTATTCAGATTAATTGTGAAATTTTATCTAATTAGGACTTTGGTTTTTCGAATTTAAAAATAGAAGCAAAGCAGTGAATTTTTTGTATATAAATATTTTAATTGTTATTTCCTAGGGGTGGTAGAAAGAGTGTAGCATTAATTTTTAGTTTTATGTAAATTGTATTATATTTTACCAATAAATGTATTTATTGAAAAATAAAAGTTTATTTTTTTTATTTTATTTCAAAAAAATAATTTTTGTGTACAAAAATAATTACTGATTATATTATACCTAAATATTTGAAACATCCCTTCAAACAACAAATTAACTTCATCTATGAAGCTAATGTGGTAGCATTACACTATTGCGCTGCATATCCTGCAACAGAAATATATTAGCTTCAATCCTAGTATATATCCAAATTTTAAAATCAGTAGGTATATTATTTAAAAAATATATTTAGTAGTATAAATACCTTAAGCTCTGTAATAACCTCATTCCACTCAGTTTGACGAATTTTTGGGACTACGCCCAAAACAAGCTTTATGACTTTAGAAACATTTTCAGCAAAGTTCTTCATTACTTCTGGGACAGATACCTTTTCTCCAGAGTCCCTCCAGCAGTCGTAGTCAGTTACTAATGCTATATTTGCATAACAAATAGCTGCTTCTTTTGCTAAAACTGCTTCAGGCACTTGTGTCATACCAATGATATGGCCTCCCCATGATTTATACATTAAACTCTCGGCTTTTGTAGAATAACGTGGACCTTCAATAGTTACAAGGGTGCCGTTATTTATTATAGGCAATCCAAGTTGCGCGGCAACTTCCAAAATTAGTTCTCTGGTCTTATTACAATAAACTGGTTCTAGAGGAATATGGCACACTCCAATCGGATGTCCAGGCTCGCCGTCATAAAAAGTTTGCTTTCGATTTGTTGTTCTATCAATAAAGTTGTCAACTAGAACTAACTCTCCCGGTTTGTAGTGTTCTTGTAGAGAGCCTACAGCTGATGTAGCTATAATGTGAGTGCATCCTTCTTCTTTTAACGCCCAAATATTAGCTCTATAATTTATAGAACCAGGCATAAGATGGTGTTTACGACCATGGCGAGCCAATAAAACACATGTAACCCCGTCTATTTCACCTATTATTAGAGAGTCCGACGGATTTCCAAATGGTGTTGTAACTAATTTTTCTTGTCGATTTTTTAGAATATCTGGATTATCAAAACCAGTACCTCCTATGATTCCTACCTACAATAATTTGATTATTAAATCTATGCAATAAAATCTTGAAAAGAAAATTGTATTTCGCATGTCAGAAATGTATTAATACTTAATATAATAATAAAATCAATTTAGAAAATATAATATACGTAAATAAAAAATCTATAAAACTGAAAAATTGTACATTATATTTCATGACATTAGTATTGCAATACATCCAGAATGATTTAAATTCATATTATTTGTAATAAGTGTTGCCTTTCTAATAGTTAATAAATTCTCAGTGTACCTAGTGTATTATTTAAACAATATTATTATCACCATGAACGTGAATAATACAATTAATAGGTATACATAAATGAAAAAAAAAATAAATATATATAAAATTCTATAGTTGACTAACTGAATTTACAATAATATGATCACTCTTACCTTTACTGATGGTGTCATTGTTTAGGTTATGAAATCAAAGTGTCTTAATGTAAACCCTGCGGTTTTGGGTTGTAAATTGTTAATGAAAATATCTTTAATATTTCGGTTAAATAAATATCCAATCCTAAGACAACAACCTTGAAATGTTATCACTATTTAAATAATAAAAAGAACCTCATAATATATTGAAAGTGGCTAAATTACCTTTGTCCTTAACATTATTTTATAAAGATATATTAAATAATTTAGCTCAGATCACATTCTTAAAATCATTTCATGTCAAAAGGAATTGTGATACTCAGTTAAGTATAATATCCATAAAAGAAACAAATATATCCAAATTTAAACATTAACGTTCGTAGTACTTTTAGACAGAATAATTTAAACAATTTTAAGATGATTAGAGTGAAAGAAATTCTATAATAGCAGAGACAATAATAAACTCTGATAATAATATCTTAAGTTTTGACTCCGTAGACAAAGGTCAACAAGTGCGTTAAATTAATCTTAAAATTACAAACTTCTAGAAATTTTGACTTGCCTACTTATATCTCTACATTGTACCTATTACTCAAAAATGTGATTGTAAGGGAAAAATGAAGAAATCCCAAAGTTGATGACATAATTTTGTATTTATTGAAACCCAAATGTTGGATTACCATGGGTCTACTGTATTATATTTAATTAATTCTATGTGTTAAATTAATCTTATAAATAAATTTTTTTGCTTCTATTATGTCATTATAATAATATGTCCACTTGATTTAGGTACTTTAGATGACCTCCTAATAGGCCAAAATGAGAGATTTTACTTGAGTTTTAATAATAATAAAATTTTGTGTGATTAAAGATTAACTTTTCCATATTATTACTTTACTTTATTTAAGTAATTACAAATTTAAAAATTATGGTGTATTTTTCAATGAAATTTTGTTTCATCTTTAACGAATTTTCACTACACATATTTGTAGGAAATTGCAAAAATTAACTTTTCTGTAAGTAAAACTGTTTTCGATATAGTCATGTGAATATTATGAAAAAGCCAGGATAAATTAAATATATCCTAAAATATATAAAATACAAGTACAGTTCAATCCTTTAGTTGTTTATTATTCTTAATCTCCTTATTGCATTATTAGTTTATACATACAAATATATTTATGTTAAAATTTAAACAAATGTTTGTTTTCTTCAAATTACAAGTAAAGCAATATCAAATATTTATTTTTTTGTTTACATGAATGTTTCTTTGCTTAATAAATTATATTTACTTATTTCAGTAAATGAATTAATCTATATAAAAATAAAATTTAAAATATCACTGAATTTAACACAAGTAAACTTAAATGGACAGAGCGAGCTAATTGTGAATTATCAACAAATGTACATAAACAAACATTGGAATCATTAACTTTCTTTAATAAAAAAAAAACAACAGAGAATACTAGGTGTATCTACTAAATATACATTTGCTAAGCATTTTTAAAATACATTTAAGATTTGTAAGATTCAATCACTGCTGGACGTTCAGGGATCTCATTGTAGAACTCCAAAAGACCTGCTGATTTTCCAAAGATGATAGTTCCAATTAAAGTTCCTATACCAATAGCTAAATGGGCATTATACTTGCGTTGGTTAGCATCGTAGTTGGTTTGCCAACTTCCAGCGGGCTGTGGAAGATCGTTATAGTTTGATTGAACGGTGTGTTCTCCATGATGAGCGTTTCTTCTAGTGCAGTTTCTTATTACTGGACTAGTTAAAAGTTTTCTCACATGCATTTTAATTATCTTTTATTTAACTGAATACTGTAGGGTTATGTAACTTTTATAACTCACTTTTACCCAATTTAGATCAAGTGTGGTGGAGGCGAAACATCGATTGTCAATTGTCACTACTGATTTATAAACTGTGACATTACAGCTGTCAACACGAGTAATCTTTTAACATACACTTGATGTAAGTTTGGTCTTCTAGTAAAAAATTACAGGTCCGTCTTAACCTAATAACGGCTTTGGGTTAATATTTTTCAATATGTTATCAGATTTATTTAATTCCATAGAACGTGTTTTACTGATTGGTTCCTCGTGACGTTTATATTTTGAATAAAATATTATTTTGACATGTGTGTAGAATTTAAAAATATTTATCACTGTTTGATGTATCACAAAAACATGTTCATCACCGTTGATGATTAGCTCTGTTAAATAAAAGATTAACATATTGTTAGAATATTTTAATTATTTGTGTTCCCTTAAAATATGAATTCGTCATTAGCTAGACCATCGGAAAAAGCAGTTAAAGATACAACTGCCGAGCTGCATAAACTATTGGATGAATCAGAAATTGTTTTGATAAAAAATGCATTTGATCAAGAAGAAGGTAAAAGAATGTCCAAGGAACAACTTAAAGAAACTCTATTAGAAACGGCTAATTTAGAATATGAAGATGATGAACGATTCGATACAATTTTTAAAAAAATAAATTACACATGGTAAATATATTGGAAAAATATTAGTATTTCAACTGATGCTAATTTTTTTTAGTAATGGATTCGTAACGTGGGACGAGTTTATCTCCTACTTAATTTTAGGATTTGAACAACAAGAAGTTAGCTTAGAATATAAAACACTAGATCCTCCAATACCAACCGCTCCTATTATGCTAAAAAGTTGTCATCGCCATAATATAAATCGAATAACATTTTATCCCACGGTTAAGCCCGACAGGTAAATGTGCTCCTTACCTTTCTCGTTAGCTTAATAAAAATTTTGTGCCCGGGGCCCTCACAAAGATAGTGAGTTTGGCACCAGTAAATGTTTTCTTATACCAATATGCCACATTATTAGAAACGTCACTGTCGCCATTGTTGGATTTAGGTCAAACAAACTTTTGCCTTATAGTAGTTAGTTTGAATTAAAGATTTTTATATTATGTATTTTCTTGTTTATTAGTTATTGTTGTGCTAAATAGACACATTATTATCGTTAAGAAATATTTCGAGTAGTATTTAAAGAAGTCTTATATGAAAAAGTTTGCTTTTGAGGTTAAGTAATATTATTTGTAGGCCGAAACTAGTAGCGCTTTTGTTCAGTACAATGTTAATTTTAAATACTAAGAACAAATGGTGGGAAGCTGGAACCAACTTACGTAATGAACTCTACGATAAAAACACTATAATAGCAACCCGAGCACGTTCATATAAGTCAATATTAAAAAAAAATTGAAAGAATATTCGTTTACTTACCTAATGTTTATTAATAGTTAATGAAATTTGTTAATATTTAACTCTGCAACTTCGGAGATCCTTCGGTGTGATATACTGGGAGCTGCAGAGTCTGACATAGACCTCGTTCGAGGATGGACCTGTTCGCTACCTGCTCAAAAACGTCATCTCCTGGATTTTTCTTTTTACACTTACCAAGTAAAACAGATCAACAACATCTTTTTCTGGAAATGAAGTTATAAGTAACTATGTCAGGTATAATTCAAAAAATATATCAACTATGTATTTCCTCTCCCAAATATACATTGACTTATCAAAAAATTCGGCATCCTCTTATTCGCAACCTTCTATTTCTCGAATATCGTGGAGCCTTACGTAAGAAGATTGCAGTGGACCAAACCGGGTTTCAATAATATGTAAACGCTTTCATTAAAATATTGATAGAGTTTCCCGAGTTTCGAGGGGATGTTGTTTTCGGTCAGGTTGCTCGTATCAGAAATATCCTGGGACGAAACAGCGACCCAAAACATACGCCGGTGAGATTTTCGACTCGGTAAGTGTAATAAAAGTAAATTCCTGGAGATGACGACAGGAATTTCACTCGGTTTTTCATCAGCGTTGCCAGAGCTGGTACAATTGTACAGATTTGGTACATTTTGAAACCGTTTGTACCAGAGTACATTTCCAATATTTCTGGTACATTTTTTATAATAGTGAATATTGATCAGAACGATATTTTTTTGATTAAAAATCACCGAACTAAATATAATAAGTTCCTAAAAATAGATAACTTTTCCTAATATGGTGGGGGGCTTCAAATCACCGTCTAACCGAGAGCCACCGATGGAGCCAGACCGGGTCTGCTCCCAAGGCTCTTTTCCAGATTTAAACATTTTGTACTGACCTTGTAATTTGTCG
Source organism: Ophraella communa (assembly GCA_035357415.1). Classification (NCBI taxonomy): domain Eukaryota; kingdom Metazoa; phylum Arthropoda; class Insecta; order Coleoptera; family Chrysomelidae; genus Ophraella; species Ophraella communa. The sequence continues at coordinate 27,940,600 of CM068992.1, read as the reverse complement.
GAAAATACCTTAGAACATAAAATAGTAAGGAAGTATTGCTCGTTCAAGGACAGGTGACCGGGATGGTTATCCAAGATGGCTACCGGAAGTTACTTTTTAACAGTGGCGTCCTATATTTTTATTTGTAGAAAAATAATGTCCTTATTGAAACATTATTATTCAGTATGGACACTAATCATTATATATTAAAATAACCATTTTAATAAGGAAAGTAGAGGAAAAAAATAGTATAACATTGCCTAAAATGGGGGTACTAGATTTAAGGAAATAAAACCAGTTATATACTACACAATTTTTATTAAAATTTTTCATTCTACCACTATTGGCCCTTAAATTGAATTTTTTGTAAACATGTCTAATTTTTTCTACATTATTTATTTTACTTTTACATATATAATAAATTCTTGTTTTTAAATATACTACACAGATGCTTTTTATAAGTTGTTTCCAACGAGGACTTTCAGAAGTAGATGGTAGAGTTTCAGGAACAGGAACTGGTAAAATAGTTTCACTGCTAGTAGTTATTATCTTTTCAGCATAAGGGTCGTTAGTACTTTCCTGCATAAAGGTATATATTAGTGAAATATATGTTTAAGTAAAATATTTGTAAATAGATTTGAGAAAAAATATAGATTGAGTCAATGTTATTAAAGCAATTTTGTGGATGTAATAATTACTTACATATTTCATTTTTGCGATTTTAATTGTAGGTATAGCATTTGCTACTAGTAAAACAATTACTAAAGAAATTCTAAAGCCTAAAAAGCTATTCTTGCCTGGACTCCACAATATTTAACCATTTCCCTCTAATATTTTCATCCCGTGAGAAACTGTGAATGTAATAATGTGTTTATTAATACACAAATACATTTTTTGTACAACGTTGCTTTAGAATACTCCATAGACATAAAAATAATTGACATATTATACAGTTATGAGATTAGCCAAAAAATTGTAAATTAATGATAATTAAAATAAAATATCCTCTTTCCATTATTGATACGCCTATGTCACTTTAAGTAGATAGGTTAGGGATCAATACAAAGTATTAATTTAATTTAAACATAAAAATATAGTTTACGTATATATAATATATATTTATTATAATAATAGCTACTTACCAATAAATAATTAATCCAAATTTTTAACAGAAAACTAAATTTTTATAACTTGTAAACAAAGTATGAGTCATAAATGGTTATCCAATATGGCCGACTTCCGTCGCCAGATTTTGATATTGTAGATATAACACAAACTCCTTCCTTACTATTTTATGTTCTAAGGAAAATACACACTTTCGTTTCGACATAATGAAATCTGTAAAAAAAACGTTGCATTTGATATTCACTTGTTGCAAGTTAAAGTTTACTACATAATAAATGCTATTTATAGTAAATTACAAAACAAACTTCGAATTCGGTTGTAGGTTTTAGAAGTAGACCATGTACTAAAAACGAGAGCTGAAAACTTCAAATGCGGACGGATTGCTACTTACATATCCTAATTTTCTTAACTTCTGAAATATTTTGTTTAGTTTTACTTATATTGCTATACCTACTATTATAGTGAAATATTTAATTTTCAATTTAGATCCAGTAACTGGAATGACGGAAGCATAGTAACTAGTAGCCACGATGGTACTATCAACTATTGGTCATTAGATATGCAAATAGAGAGAACAGCACAATCAACTTGTCCTTATCTGAAAGTTCAAGGAACGTGGGTTACTGATATGGTGGTACTACCAGATGTCAGCGTGATCTGTACTTCTAGCAGTGAAAGAGATTTACGGTTTTATGATACTTCCGCAAGAAAATTTGAATTGCGAGTCATGATTGTTTCAATCCCATATGCCATTTCAACAATGTATTATATTTTTGATAAGGACTTAGCGATCCCATCGAAATTAATTTGCGGGGACCTGTCAGGAAGTGCCAAAGTAATATTTATTGGTAAGACATTATTAAAAACACGAATATTATTCATGATGACGTATTATTTTTGTTTTAAAGATGCAGAAGCAAGAGGTCCCTTTAAAAGTCAACCTGGCATTCCTTTGAGGCAAGCCCGATATGAGCAAGTTTTAAAAGGAGTTATACCGAGTTTGAGAATAACTGAATTTAATTTCATCCATTCTGACGTAATCAGACAAGTATCTTATTATTCTAGTTTGCACAGTATTGTAACTTGTGCGCAATGTTTAAAAGGGCTTCAGATTACGGATATAACAGATCAAACTAAAACCTACTCATTCAAAATAGTTGGTAAGATATAATTATTATTTACCAGTATGATTAATAGTAGGTATAGAAGTTTAATATTGATATAATTAATTGAACTTACGCTTGCAAAATATACATTCAATGATCTGTTTCACTTCCGCCTTTTTTGGCCAATTGGTACTGCTCCTTGAAGAATTCTGAATTCTTTTACTATTTGACATTATTGATCTTTATTACCTCATCTAATCCCATTCTTTGGTACGTAGCTGGCGGTGCCTTAAATCCAAGAGTAGAGCTCCCAAAGTAGTTGAACAAAAGCATTTTTACATTGCCAGTGCTTGACGAGGAAAGTCTATTTCTGTAATTATATAACAAAAAAAAACGAATTTGATTATAATTCTTTTGTTAGACCAGTTTATTGTTTGTTGGTATTTTAGGTTTCTTTTTTTATATTTGGTGGTCTATTCTCGAATGTCGAACAAAATATTTCGAATTCGACATTTGTCGACGAAAAATGGTCCCACAACTTGAAATTGTGGTATTCTCGATTATTTTCAGCATGAGACATATTTTGTCGAATAGCAGGAGCTGGCAACACCGATTTAATGATTCTCTATGTTCTATGGTAATATCGGATGTGAGTTTTGGTGTTTTGAAAGTTATGTTTGCAGTTTGTAGATTGGATTGTTATTTGTTTGATGCTTGTGTTTAGTTGTATTGTTTTGATGTTTATTATATTGGTTAGATTAATAATAACTATAATACCTATTATGATACAATCGGAAAAATACCTTTTCCTCAAGAGATAATGCACTTTTACGATTTCCTTGTTCTTTTAAGAGTTCTAGAATACTAATTATCGCTATAATTCTTTAGTTAATGTGAACTTGTTTATAAACTTTCTATCAGATAAAAATTAAATAGCGCTTCTGTACATTCCTCGTCTCTCTCGAGGCCGCTGATACATTTATTGAATTTCTAAATTTTCAATTTTCCTTTTTTGCCTTCTCTTTGTTTTCGTTCGCGTAGCTGGTGCTTGTTGTCTGTTGCTGGTTGCTTCTTGTTGTCCTGTAGTGTGTTGTTGTTGTTGCTGTCTTTGTGGGTTCTTCCATCTTTTTCTTTGGGGCTATCAGACATCCCTTGTAGTTGGCTGGGTGTTCCCCTTGGCAGTTGGCGCAGGTCACTGGTCGTTCTTTGGGCCTCTTGCATTCTTCTGCTCTTGGTTCTTCTCCACATCTGACACATTCCGTCTTCATGTGACAGGTTGCTTGTCTGTGACAAACGTAACACTGTGTGGGTCCGTTATTCTTCCTGGCTTTTTCCAATTGTATCCTAGTATTAAGGATGTATTGTACATGGTTATTCATTATAAATTACCCACCCCTTATCATAGTTATTATTACCTAGAGGAAAAAAAGTTTTTAATAAAAGTTGTGTGGTTATGACTGAATTTTGTTAAAATGCTATTAAAAGTACAGTAGCGTGCGTTTTTCAGGGGATACAAAGAAATTATATATACAAGAAATAAATTTCTATAAGGTGCAGTCAATAAAAAAATATTTTTAAATAGGATACCCTGTATATTATTATATTTTTGGAATGATAGTTTCTTCCTGATTTCAAAAATATACCATATGATGCCTCTACCATATACCGTTTTTGAGTTATTGAACGTCGAATATCTAATGAAGAAGAAAAAGTTCAAATATTTATACAAAAAAGATAACAAAGATATATTTAGGAAATTTAAATATAAATGAATGATAGTTCATAAAAGATGTTCGATGTGTCCACCATTATTGTTAATGCATAATTGATAACGTCTTCTTATATTTATAATTGTATTGCAAATGGCTTCATTATTTATATTAAGATTGTTTATTTCAAGTCGAATCCTGTCTTTAATAACTTGAATACTATTATTATTATTGACAATATATTTCAGAAATCCCCAAAAAAATGAATCCATAGGTGTCAAATCCGGACTGTTGGGTGGCCATTTAATAGTTCCATTATTCCCTATCCAAATTGGAAATACATTATTCAAATGATCTTGAACGGGTAGGGCACTATGCGGAGTTGCCCCATCCTGCATCCAAATCATATCATCAAGTTCTGCTTCTGGAAAAATCTGCAAAAGAATATTTTCTGCATTTGGGATAATTATTTCCAGATAGGTAACTCCAGTTAAAGTGTAATCATAAAATATACGCCCAACAATTTTGTTATTATTATTCATATTATGGTATTATTCACCTGTCGGTAAATATTTTTGAACGTATTTTCTGATGGTGTTGGACAATTTGGATACAACACCCTATATGCTGTTTTTGCGGCACGTTTATTTTTATTATTTTGTATATAACAAGTAAATATTTGGACTTTTTCTTCCTCACTATAAGAAATGTCACTTATCAAAAATATTAGTTGTCATTTTCATAGCTCACTTTGATAACGTTAACTTTTCCATATTTACAATAAGTAATTTAACTAAGATATTCGACGTTTAATAACTCAAAAACGGTATATGGTAGGGGCATCATATGGTATATTTTTGAAATCAGGAAGAAACGATCATTCCAAAAATATAATAATATACAGGGTATCCCTTTTAAAAAAATTATCATTTTTTTGTATCCCCTGAAATCTGTACGCTACTGTACAATTAATAGCTTTTAAAAAAAATTCAGTCACAACCACACAACTTTTATTAAAAACTTTTTTTCCTCTAGGTAATAATAACGATGATAAGGGGTGGGTAATTTATAATTAATAACCCTGTACATCTTCGATATTTGGGTTGTATTGTATTGTATTGGGTTGTCCCTTGAGGTTGTATTTCCTCTAGGTATGTTGTTAGTTTCCAGTAATCGTCTGGTGTTTCTCGTACTATTGGTGTTGTTCTTTGTGATCCTTCTCCTGAAACATAGGTAATGCTCACCTTTTCTTTAGTTTTTCTTTTCGTTGCTTATTAGAATTTCTTTCTTCGGCGTGCTGTATTCTTCAGTCTCCATAGTTTCTGATTCCCATCCTACTTCTGATTCCTTGTACCGGACAGTTTTCCTGCCGTCTCTCACTTGGGCATCTTGATCTCGTTTTCATAAATTTCTTAATTTTCTTGAGTTCATTTCTGGTTCCATCTACTGCTTTCTTGCTTTCCTCTAGTTCTTGGGCGTCTTAAATATATAGTCCGGTAAATTTACATTTACTGTATTTAAAAATGTCAAATCCAAGGCACACTTTTTCAATGCTAGAATAAAAAAATCGTAACATTATGAATTTACCGCCCTTAGGTTGGTAAACAAAACTTACGAGATTTAATTTGTTCTAAAACATTTTTTGCTTCGCAAACCAAAACGTAACTGTGGAGAGCCGAGCTTCCATTGCCTCCATGGCTCCCGCGCCCCTGGGTACTGCGGTTTGTAACCAAATAAATGGTTCTGTTTGAACAGGGAATTTTAAATTTTAAATTTCCAATTCTACTTCTTGAATACTATTTACTCACAGTTTGATACCAAGTTTGTTTGCTGCTTTAACAAACCTATATTATTTCAGTGCCTAATACAGATGTCTTTATTTCTAGCTCCTCCTATCGCTTAAATTTTATTACAGCTAACGTTACAGTGTTAATTTTTTTTTTTTATTTGAATATATAAAATATTTTAGGTGGAGCTTGGAGTTTTGCTATAAGCGAGTCGAATCATTTAGTTGCTACAGGTGGACCAGATTGTTTGGTAAGAGTATGGAATCCTTTTGTTCAAAAGAAACCGATTTGTACATTTTATGGTCATCACGCTGGGATTGTACAAATGGTATTTCAAGATTCTGGTACTCGATTGTACAGTCTTTCCAGAGATAAGTGCATTAAAGTTTGGGACGTAGGAGGACAAGAAATTCTTCAAACTTATTTACAATTACCAACAATTTTGGGTGAAAGAAGCGATTTGACGGCCTTATACAATCCAGAAAGTAGACAATGGATTATTGCTAGTGTTATGATCGCCATTTTGCCGCTTAGTCCAAAACAGAGTTCCGAACACACGGATGGCAACACGCACACTAGTGGTGTATCCGTTGTGCTCTTCAATAAGTTATATCAGGTATTTTTTATTTGCATTAAATATTTTTGATTGCCTTTATGTTTCTTAATTACAATTTAAAATAAGAATAGGGGGATATATTTTTTTTTTGAACGCACCATTATGCTTCCTTTTCTAGTTTAACTGGCAATGAAGGTTATTGAATTATTGATTTTGTAATATGATTTATTTTACTTTTAGTAAATGATAATGAAAATGAAATTTAATTAACAATAAAACAACTATTGATCTTAATTTGGTCTTTAATCTGAGAGAAAAGATATTTCAATAACAAAATTTATAAATGTCTATCACCACAAATATGATAGCAGATAAATGCCTCGGCTAGGGGTAAGTTAGTTCATTTTCTCTGACGTATTGTACAATATTTATTCCTTTAAGAAATTATTATGGACACCACTGAAATCTTTTTATACTTTATGATACTGCAAAGTTACTGCGTTTTTAGTTAGTTAGAGATATTCTGTTAAGATAAGTATCATTTGAAGACAGAAGATGTCAGAATAAACTGTCTGGTTAAGAAGAAACAAAACGTACGACAGATAAAGAGATTTCATTGGTGCTATTTAAAACAAAAACATTAAATTTATAATTATAATATTCCCCAAACAAAAATCATGAGACAGCTGTATGATAAGAACAAATATTAGGCGAGAAACAAAAATAAATCGTAGAAAAAAGTAAATATACAAATAACTAACTAAATAGGTCGACTTATCTTTTTGTTGTGTGCGATCCGCAGCGGTGTTGCTACTGCACTGGTAGTTATTATGATGAAATGTTCTAAAGATGGTTGGTCCAGTATATGATGCACCAGAGTTTGAGGTACTAGAGTTGTATCTACTAGAGTTGGATACCCTAGAGTTGGATATACTCGAGTTGAATATACTAGTTGTGTTATATTCCAAATCTTTGTTTCACTACAGCGTCTGAACGAAAAAGTCTAGTACAATAATGCATCTAACCTCAGTTCTTTTTACTCTCACCATACAGTAAGTCTAACAGCCTTTAGCTGATTACTCTCAATGGAGTGAATTATCCTGGTGTTTGTTTGACAAGTTTGATTACGTTTTTCAATCTCTCACATTATATGTGTCCAAAATAAGACCAAATATCGCTTTCACATCTTAGGATCAACGACATTCTTCACCTTTCAGGTCTTTGATTCCTTTGGAACAAGACTAAAAAGTCCATAAATAATAGTTCTCTCATTTGCAAGCTTACTTACTTACTACTTACTTATTATCAACCCTTAGAAAATCGTCAAATATCAAAATTTATAAAAATCGTGCAAGCCGTTTCCGAGATAATTGAAGCGTTCCATTCATAAAACTCACTCTGTAGAATGAAAGGTTGGAGAGATTGAAAAACGTAATCAAGCTTTTGAAACACACACAAGAAACTTCACTCCATTGAGAGTAATCAACTAAAGGCTGTTGGACCTTCTGTATGGTGAGAGTAAGAAGAACTGAGTTTAGATTAATTATTGGACTAGACTTTCGAACCCATTTTCTAAGATAAACTAGAAGGTAATTACACAATTACATACAGGGTGTTTCATTAAGAATTATCCATATAGTAACTGGAGAAACCTTAGCACTAAATATGAAGATTTAAGCCAAAACACTTAAATAAAATATTCCTCCTAACCGAGATATAGGGTGTTTTATTTTAACTATTCTAACTGATTGTATCCCATATTTTTGACACCTTCCAATATTTTTTGTTCATACTTGGCAAAGAGTTTACACATATTAGGTTACTTTAAACAGTGGCAAAAGATAGTTTTTCTCGATTACCAGAGGCGTGCGGTAGGGATGGATACTTTCTTGTATCCCCCTACAATTTACGCCACTGTCGTAATAATTGTTTCTGCATGTTTTTTTGATTCTCCGTCACTTTCTACGTAAATATCATCCTCTCGTCTCAATACGATAGAGTGAGTAGTTTTCGAGTTATTTGCATTTAAAGGTAATGTTTAAAATATCCATTTTTGTTTTATTGATTATTTAACATGAATTTCCTTAATTATTTAACCACCTTGATAACAAAATTTGTTAATTCTAATCGTAAATCCACATGAGTCAATAACTATTTCACTAAATAAATAAAATTTATTAGTTTCAAATGATTTTTTCATATTAATATTTATCAAAATTTCAGTTTTAAATTTATAAAAAAATAGAACTATGATTTTTATTATGAAATAACATGATGAATACATAAAATAAATGTACTGAAACAATTATTTATTTAGACTACTGTAACAAAAAATTCTAGTTAGTTAACATTATAGTAAATTTTCGAAGTGGCCTCCATTGACTTCAATACATTTATTAATCCTTTTGGAAAAAATTCTCCTAACCTTTAGAAATATGTTGGGTTGATTCCTAATAAAATTTGCAACATTTTCTATTTGTTGCCATAATTCCTGTCGGGTATTAATTTCTTGAGCTTACACAAGTGTCTTCATATGTCCCCAAAAATAAAAGTCTAGGAGATTAAAATCGGGACTCCGAGCAGGCCATGGAAATTCACTCCCTCGCCCTATCCATCTATGAGGAAATGTATTGTTTAGATAATTTCGAACCGCTAAAGGATAATGTGGTGGGGCGCCGTCTTGCATAAACCACATACTTCTTCTTTGGTTTAATAGTAAGTTTTCCAGCTGGATTTTGAAGTAATTCCAGATATGAACGGCCATTTAAATTTGCAGGTAATTCAAAAGGACCTGCGAATTTGCTGCGAATTTTATCTTATTTATTAGTATCTGATAATAAAAATCAAATTTCTGAATTTTCATAAAGTTAAAATTAAAAAACATTGATATGAAAAAATCTATTGAAATGAAATTTACTGAAACTAATAAACTTTATTTATTTAGTGAAATAGTTATTGAGGCATGTGAATTTACGATTAGAATTAACAAATTTTGTTGTCAAGGTGGTTATATTATTAAGGAAACTCATGTTGAATAAGCAATAAAACAAAAATGGATATTTTAAACATTACCTTTAAATGTAAATAACTCGAAAACTACTCACTCTATCATATTGAGACAAGAGGATGATATTTACGTAGAAAGTGACGAAGAATAAAAAAAACATGCAGAAACAATTATTAGGACAGTGGCGTAAATTGTGGGGGGATAAAAGAAAGTATCCATCCCTACTGCACGCCTCTGGTAATCGAGAAAAAATATCTTTTGTCACTGTTTAAAGTAACCTAATATGTGTAAACTTTTTGCCAAGTATGAAGAAAAAATATTGGAAGGTGTCAAAAATATGGGATACAATCAGTTAGAATAGTTAAAATAAAACACCCTATATCTTGGTTAGTAGGAATATTTTATTTAAGTGTTTTGGCTTAAATCTTCATATTTAGTGCTAAGGTTTCTCCAGTTACTATATGGATAATTCTTAATGAAACACCCTGTATAAAGCCATATAAAGCCTTCTCCCCTCTTATCTTTTGAACGTCACACAGCTACTGTGAAGATAATTTTATATGGGACGTTATGGCAAGTTTTGTCGCTTTTGAAAGGTTAACAGGCTCTTAGACAATTGAAAAAGCGACTTTTTACAATGTACTTTTTCACTGCTTACTTTTACTACTTATTAATACTACTTGGGGACTCAGATCAAGAATGTTACATTGGCTGTACAAAATGGTAGTTATTCCTAAGGTAACTTATGCATCTTTAGTTTGGTGACAAAAAAAACAAATCTCAATGCATTACACCTTCCACAGCTACATTGTATAATAATGAGCAATGCAAGGATAGCTCTAAACAGTCTAGAAAAATCACAAGGCCATAAAGTAACTTATCAAAAGAGACAAAGCGTGATATAATATGACATTCTAAAAATGTCAAAAAAAAACAATTCCAACTTATCAAAGATCGAAAGGAACTACATAAGGAAAATAGGAACATAGAGCGATTGAAGTGATTTGGTACACAGACGAATCAAAGAATGAGCTCGGTATTGGAGCAAGATACGCAGGTAGCTTTTCTTAGGGCTTATAACCTCTAGGTTTTAATCATTTGATGATGCCTTATTACTTCCATACTTGGTCTTACTTTTATAAAAAGTTTGATTTCTTAAAGTTCTTAGTAAGATGGACTTCCACAGAGTAATGGCTTTAAGGTATGGCCGGGCAATGAAAAAGCTGCCGAATTAGCAAGAAGAGGATCGCCAACTCCACTTAATGGAACCGAACCTGCCGTAGGCATTCCTCAATGCTCTATTAGGTCATGGTCAAAAGGGTGAGTTAAAAAGAAACACAAAATTTATTGGATGAACACAAGCAGATTCATGGGAAGCATTTTGCTAAAGAATCATCTGAAAGAGAACTGCTCATAATGTACAGTAACATAAATTGGGGCTTTACAAAGAAGAGCTCACTTACAGAAAGAAACCAAAACAGCGCTACGCATAATATGCCACTGTGAGAGCCTGGATGATAGAAGGCTCATACAGGGAATCGAGTTTCTGGTCACGTAGATAAATACAGGAGAATCCACAATAAACCCAAGAGGCTGAGGTGGGACCAGCGAACGGATGGCTCGTCAATAAAAAGCTTTTAGGGCATACAGGAAATATAGGAAAATAGAGCGGGGGTTATATTGTACCCAGAGTGCTGCTAGAAACAAAAACTTAAATGCTTTATATATTTTAAACAATTATTAATATATTTTTTTTATTTTCAGACGATTGTATCGTGTGGTTTGGACAGTTATATTATTGTTTGGAACCCATGGGACGGAAGGCGGCTCCTCGTAATCAAGGATGCGCATACCGTTATGTTACATGGTGAAATAATGCCGGTTGAAATAACCGCAGCAACTTTTGATCCCGGATGGCAACGACTCCTAACCGGTGCTCATGATGGAACATTGAAAATTTGGAATTTCAATACTGGTACATGTTTAAGGAATATGAAAATCGAACAGTGGTGCGAAGTTCAGTCTGTAATATGGGTGAAAAGTAGAATTATGGCGATAGGTTGGAATCGACGGATTACTGAATTTGCTGATACGAATGAAGCTGATTCGCCTGGTGGTGGATTCTGGTAAATGTTTTCTTATACAGGATACTATTTATATTTCGGGAATAGCAAATATTTCCAATAGAACTTTTGTTTGATTTGATTTGCATGTGTCCTGCTGTGACACAATAATTACAAACAAATAAATAATCAATTTTACCTACTTTTAATAATACATGTATTAAAAACACAATTTAAGAAAAATTAGGAAATTTATAAAAGCAATATCAAGTAAAAATAAAATTTTAATAAAATGCATACCTTACTATCAAGGAAATTAACTCACTAAACAAAATATTTCCACCAATTCTGCCTTGCTAAGACAGGAGATCGTATCTGCAAAAACACCAGTTTCGCCATCAGAACATTCCCTTCTCCTAACCATTTTCTCCACAACTTCGCTAACCTCTACCCATTCTTTCTCGCCTCTCAACATTATCTCCACCATGTTCTCCCAATAAACTGCTACCACGAGTCTCTTCTCCAACTTTTCTAAATCCTCCTTGTTCTTCCAACATCTAAACACATGACCCCCATTATCCTCCAACTTACACCTCACGCACAGTCTCTCTCTTCCCACTCTTGTGTAGATACCCTACCATGCACGGTGAGCACTTGCGTCAAGAAGTAGTTTACCTCTTGAAACTCTCGGTCTATCCACTTACCCCTACTCCCAATCGCCCTTTTTAATGCACCTTCATATCCCTCCCACCTTCTCACCATTTCCTCCTCCATCCCATCCTGAGCTTCCTCTTTTGTGGCACCCTTCCACCGCTGCCTCTTTGCCTTAGCCATCAGGTCCAAAGGGTATGACCTTGACAGCACAGCTGCTGCTAATGCACCCATTGCCCTGTATCACTGTACCACTCTCAACAAAATCTCCCTCTGAACCTGTAGTAGTGGCTTTATCCTCGCATGGATCACCATATTTAAATGCTTGATTTATCAAAATATTTAGTTCTGTGAAAGGGACGTTAAAATCTGTTTTGTAGAATAAATTTTTATGATCTCTTCTGAACTGAACAACATTAAAATCGTTCAAATATGGTTTTGGCTTAGTTTTTCCAAACTTGAACCTGGACGAATGATTTTTAGCATCATAAAAATCAGTGACATGACAAAATGTCGTAACTGATTAAACTTGTTGACGTTACTAAGACCAAACAACGCATCTGAAGCCATAGCTTCGACATACGAAAAATGGACCTAGTAATTGTCAGATACGATCTCAGAGTAATAAGTAAACATAGAGTAGGCATATTCCCTACTACATGTCGTCGAGACAGATTTGTTTACCAGCAGAGCATTGCCAGACGTTGTGTTTTGTAAGTACAAAGTAGGAAACGAAAACTTAATATAATTTACAACAGTTTTATTTTACTTTTAAGAGAAGATTTTTATTCAGAGAAAATATTCTTTAATACATTTTAATATTCACTTTCTTACCTTTCTTTAATACCTACTGATAAAAAAGCTCTAGACCAATTGTATCAAATACCCACACCAAAAATTTGGCATCGGTGCCTTTGTTTGTAATTGTCTAGAGGTGATTAGCGCTTTGTTCGATTTTTCCTGAACTTTTGTGTATTTAAATGAACTTTATAAAGTGTTTTTATTTATTTTAAATATTGAAAATGGTGAAACCCCAAAAAGCATGTATAATTTGTGGTACTTCGCAAAATTATTATCTAACCTATCACCGGTAAGTTATTGACTACATTGGCGTACAATTAGCAATTTCAATTAAAATTTATTACAATTAAGAAAATCAAATTAATAATGAAATACATAATATATTCTTTTAGATTTCCTTCCTATAAAAATATGTTAGAAATATGGTGCCATGCCATAAGTGTAGGTATAAATTCCTTGCCAAAATATGCGTATTAAATTATTTAACTAACATTTATATAGGTATTACTGTGAACTCTAACCAATTACACGCCACTGTACGGCTGTGTTTACCTACACCTCTAGATTTTCCATCTCTCTCAATTATAGGTTCATTGCTATTAATTACAAACTGTATGTTATTGTGTTGTTGTGGCACCTCTATGTTTACTTATTACTCTGAGGATACGATGGTTTGATCTAGCAAACACCCTATATTGGTAGCTACGACTAATTTTTACCACTCAATTTGACGTATTTACAGCCCAGATATGACTACCAAAGTTTGTACTATGATAAATGTTATAGACAAACCAAATATGCGAAAAACCAGAAATCGCAATTTTGGCAGATACGACCTCCTGTCTTAGCACGGCAGAATTATTGTCTTTACTTCACTAACTAAACGATTAAAATAGTATAATGAATAACTACAAACTTTAATCAACTAAAAAAGAATAGAAGATATCACTAGGAGTAGAAGTGACTCTTTTTGTGTTGAGTCCTTAGTTTGCAGCCTCAGCTTCGCTTCGGCTGCATTCAGGACGAAACACAAAAAGAACATTCTACTCCGTGTAATATATATATGTCGTAGGCGTATATGAAAACCAGGCTTTTTATAAAATGCCTAGGCTTTTTCAAAATGACTTGGCATATTATAAAACGCCGATGAGATTTTAGGCCTATTGAAAAAATTAAAACATTTTATAATTCACCTAGTTTAAGTTAGGCGTTTCGTAATACGCCTATGCCTTGCTTTGGCTTATTTAAAAATAGGTAGGGTACACATACTCAGTGACTATTCGCCAGTATAATAATAATAATTAGGCGCACCCCTTATAAAGCATTATTCGGCATAGATTTTCAAGTTGGGCTATTTTCTTCTAATTTGCCCAATGACGTTGTAAAAGAAATAAACACCGAGGAAGAGTTAGAGAATATGATTTCAGAATGTTCCCAAAATGTTGAAGAGGCAAATCATATCGAGATAGAAGAAACTCCACAGTCGACCGATTCAACTTCTAAAACTACAAATGATGACATTCAAATAATGAACATTGACGATATCCCAATAATACTAAATTACGAACAAGATTCTGTTGTAAATGATACAGAGATTCTAGAAATAGCTGATAATATGTTTCTAGAAGAAGCCGATAATCTGCCAGCAGTCTCAAATCTTTTTTGCTTAAAATGTAAGATGAAAAATCCCTTTAAACAGACTATTGCTGATGGACAAAAATGGATGTGTAATTTGTGCCTCAATCAAGAAAAAATAATAACAGAAAGAATAGACAGTGCTATCGGACAGAAACGTGCCGCCGAAAAAATGCTTGAAACCTCAAACAAGAGGTTGCAACCATTGAAAATCGGACGAAACGTTTTAATTGAGGTTTCAAAAGTAGACAGGGGACCTCTAGATCCTAAAAATATAATTGGATCAATTTTGGATTTTAAAAATGGAGTGTATCAAATTGGTACGAAGTACGGTCTGTTAAATCGATGGTTCTCCAGAGATGAGATCAGTGGAATAGAGAGTAACGAACGAATTAAAGTTCCAAGTGAAAAAACTATTTCTTTAAGAGAAGCAATGGGAATGTTTTCCAAGTTTGGAAAGCAAGGTTTTAAAAAATGTATGTGCAAACCCAACAAAAACCAATAAGTGCTTTTGTTTCAAGGCCCACATGAAGTGTACAAGCAAATGTCACTTTAGTGGCTCCTGCGGGAATAAATAATCACTATCTGGCGTTGATCCTTCAATTTTATAAGTTCCTTTAATACATTTTTAGTTTATGTCTAAGTTATATTGTAACAGCAATAAAAGAGTTATTATTATTTTACTGGCGAATAGTCACTGAGTATGTGTACCCTACCTATTTTTAAATAAGCCAAAGCAAGGCATAGGCGTATTACGAAACGCCTAACTTAAACTAGGTGAATTATAAAATGTTTTAATTTTTTCAATATGCCTAAAATCTCATCGGCGTTTTATAATATGCCTTAAAATTGTAGTCAGATTGTAGAAATATAATGGTTTTACAACATGCCAAGTCATTTTGAAAAAGCCTAGACATTTTATAAAAAGCCTGGTTTTCATATACGCCTACGACATATATACTATTTTTTCTTCAAGCGTGTAAAATAAATAAAAATTAAACAAATATACTTACCTACCTTAAACAACAAACTTTAATTGTCGCCATCTTACTTTTTTTGACAGTTGTAAAAGTAGTTGGTAGTCGCGTATTGGAAAATAATATTCAATAACAATAACGTAACTGTTGTTTAATACCTATATATGTTTTTTAATTTGGATAACTGACAAATATTAATTAAATATTTTGTATAAATATTGATCAATAAATCGGTATTATTATTTAAGAAATTTTAAATGAACCTTACTTTATGACGTCATAGGCTCCGCCCATAATTTACTTTATCTCCCATGGCCTTTTAAAGACTTTATCTCCAAGTAATCAATAAAGACGTACTTTTACTACATATATATTGTAATGTTTTAAAATAATCAAAAAAATAACTTACCCAATATATAACTTAAAATTGTAATAAGTTATTAAAGATGGATATCATTTTCAAATCTTTCCTTTAAATGATGAATACACCATAAAATTTCTTTATTAGAGCTATTTAATAAGTCTCAATTAACACAAAAACACAAAAATTATCTTGATAAAATATGAGTCCATAAGAAGAAGTACTAACATCAGGAGTCGATTCAATAGTTAAGTCCAAGATCCTATGATGTTTAAGCTAAAAATAAAAAGTAAATGAACATTAGAACATGACAATAATGAATAATAGGAATCTAATATTAGTGATAAGAAACCCATTCTATTAGTTATATTATGTTAGTTTAATCAAAATATAAATAAGTTATAATCAAAGTTAATATTAATAATAAGTTTAATAATGTTTTTTATAGGTAGTTATAAGATAATAATTAAATAGGTGTAGATGATTACAAACTATTGTTTAGGGTAGAAAATATCCAACTATATTCAATTAATGTTAAGATTAGCAAAATCAAAATTCAACAAACAAATATTAGCTATCAGAATAAAATAAACAGTCTCATAGATTATAAATATAATTAAATAAACAAATGTGACTTACCCAACCAATGTTTATAAATTCATTTAAGCATCAAAGTGATGAGTCCATATTACAATGTATCGGATGATAATAAAAGTCTGGTACATTCCATATTTTGATACAAGATAATACTTGAGAGAGTCTAAAAAAGATATTGAAATTTATCACATGTAAAATTGTAAGAAAGTGATTTGGTTGTTTACAAACAAAGACTATATAATTAAAGCTTTACCAAGGACATTGTGATTGATAAATCCAGTGAAAAGACACTTTAAATAGTGAAATAGTGATCACAAACTGATAATATAAACTTAAAAAGATGTGATTGCAGTGAAAAGGCATGAACCTAATATTAAATGGTTAATTAGTGTTATTATTTATTAAAACTATGTGTTGTTGTAAAGTATTTAATTTTAAGTTATTCATTGATGATTTTAGGTATTATTATTTTGTTTATTATATAAATTTTAATCAAAAATTGTTATGACGCAGTAGATTTCTAACGTAAATATAAACTAAAATAAGAAGTGTCATCAAAAGAAAAAGTTTTCTGATTATATTTGAATATGTAAATTTTCAATTTTTGTTAAAATCAAGGGTCAAAAAGAAATATTTGCTCATAATTGTTCAATTTTTTATTATTAATTGTAAGGATGTCCGCCATTATGTTGCTCCAGAAAGTCAACAATTTTAAAAGGAAAATTTTTTTTTGAAAATTTGAGAAGTTTATTTTTATGATGAAATAAGTTATGTAGATTCGATTAATAACAATTAGAAAATCAGAAAATGCCAAATTAAAAATTTAATTTTTTAAAAATTCAATGCAAGGAGGTTAGGAAAAACAAAATACTATCGAAAAATCAGACATTTTGGCCATTTCCGGTGTTAACATATAAAAACCCGTGAAAAATGGGAAAACAGGTCACTCTAAAATCATCAAAAGGCCAATCCACGTTAGTTTATTTCTAAAATTGTTATATTTTAATGGCGACTTCCAGTTAAAAATGAAAATGGCTACCCGATTATAATTATATTGAAATATGATGAATTTATAACACACAAAAAGTAATTTGAACCAGGATATTTTAATAATAAAAAAAATCATTAGCAAGAATGAAATAATTTTTTTTAACTAACCTGCAACAATTAAAGTTATCCATATCTGAAGAAACTGGGAAGAAGACATCGTATCCAGTGGTTTAATCCATTTGAATCCCCAAGGAAGTGGTCCCACGTGTTTAAAATATTCCGTGTGAGAAGCCGGAAATGAAATAGCGGCACTATACACAGCAACAAGGGAATTTACGGTACGTTTTTTGCTAGTTTTTGTTACAATCACTTTCATAATACCTATAAAATTTGTAAATGATGAATTTCAATATTTTTTAAACACTATTTTAACACAATTTTGATTTAAATGCAATAAATTGTCTAAGCATCTTCGCTACAACTAATACACGTTTCATAACATCGTCCACTCAAGGGCAAATGCAAGGGTATTCAGAATAGTCACGTGTTTTCAAATATATTCCTGCGCGTAGGCCTTATCCAGAGTCGTATCGTAGCGTAGGTAGAGGGTATGTTAAATTTGGTATAATAAGGAAAACAAATAATTTTATCGTTAAATTTTATACTTTGAACCGACTACTGTAGTTAAGAGTCACTCATGCTTAAAAATTAATTTTAAATAAACTAAATCTAAAAATAATAATAGATAAAAATTACATATTTTGATTTTGATGATATATTATTTGCAAACAGTAAAGAATAAATAAAAATAAAGAAGTTTTAAGGTGTTTTAAGGTAAATAAAGATTCAATTAGAATTAAAGCATATATAATTAAAATTATAGCCCCACAAAACTTGTAAAAATAAACATTTAAAAAAAAATAAAAACAACAATTTAATAATTATATCAATTATAAATAATATCTATCCAATCATACAACATTTATCATTATAATTTATTACAATATATATGCACATAAAGATGCATTTATTGACCGCTTGAAGAAAAACTAAATTTACTGCACTACTAAAATATTGGGAGCCGATCTGATCTGAACGAGAGACAGTCAATGAATGAAATTTTAGGGCTAACTTTTTTAGGATAGTTAGTAAATCCCCTTTCCGAAGGAAACTAGTGCTCTGCGGCGCTTTCGTTCAAAGCTCATCTCAAAATCCATTATACCATCGCTCTGCTTGTATTTGTGTTTAATGAAACTGATCCTCCATACAAACTTTTTAAAAAGACTAACATACTTTTTTAAATCTAGCAAAAATTGGGACCTTCGACACAATGAAGATATAAGTTGTGCCGTAGTCAGAATTCCCGAAACTATAGCTACGAGTTCGTATACTGGAGAATTAATTATGTGGAGATTAGAAACTGGACAACCGTACAAAAAATTTAACGTTTCAAAACCAAATGTGAGAATAAAATTATATTATCAATTGACAAAAATTAAGGAAAAATCCGATGACGATGCTCCTTCGAGAAAAATAAGTTCAATTCCACAAAAAACCAGAACTGCTTCGTTCAGTTCGCATTTGTCAATAGAATCAGGTCTATCAGGTAATAAATGTGATTTATGTACTTAAAGATTGTATTTTATTTGTTAACAGTTTATTATGACTAATAGGGAATTATTGAAAACCGCCCTATAAGGTAATTTCTTAATAAATTTAAGCCTTATTTAAATAAAGCAAAACCTTAAATGTCAGAGTAGAATTTATAGACCTAATATCAGAGGAGACGGAACTATTTATTTTTTTACTTGCTTAATCATTACCTATTTCTGGTCGTCTGTGACATCTTGATATGGCCGACTGGAATTTGTTGTCCTGTGATGTCTGCTCTCCAGTCCAGAGATTTGTGATTGTCATTGAATCATCTAAAGTATTTGTTGATTACATTTGCAGAAATATTGTGACCATAATGGTATATTTTATTAATATTTTATGAATTATAACCACCTAAATTATACAACTCGATTTATGGAATGTTTAACCATTGAACTATTTTATTCGGTTAGATCATAGAAATAAGTTTGTCTGAATGATACCACGCGTAAAAGCGGTTATACTATGAAATTTGAATCAGGTTATTTAATTATTTCAAGCATTGTTACCGAAGCAATTGTAACGAGATTTTGAAGTTATATTGGTGCTTTTTGGCGAAGTTATAGGTAATATTAAGTGAAATTTAGTATGTAAAAAACGGAATATTTAAGCCCCATTGTTTCTTTTCACAAACAAGTAAATTAAAAAAAAATTTGTTTGTTTTCAATAATTTTATCCAGTGGCGTAGCGATGACGATTTCAATATCAAAGTAAACAAGTATGGTAGTTATTCCATTATTTGGCAATCTCGAATTTTTTCAAATCTTTTGATTACCCCTTAGTATTTTGAGTCGTAAAATACGAGCAACCAACGGAAAAATTACCACGGATTTGATATGACAAAAAATACCTACACCACAGAGTAATAATACAAATCAGAGTATCGACTCTATATGGAGGGGGTAAGCATCCAATTTCAGGTATCGCCATGACACTTTGGGAGTATCCACAGCCGTCACCGTTAATTTTGGTTAAGGTAGGCAGTTGGTTGTATGTGAATAAATCAGTGGTTGCGTTTGTATTGTGTGGAATAGTGCATTAAACTATTTAACTTAGGTACAGAAAAATTGCGAAGGAGATGCGGAACAAATGTTACTTACATTAAATGACATTAAAATAAATACTACTGATGCATGTATGCAGTGTTCTGTATCTTATAAAGAGACTATTATACTTAACGAAACGGATTATCGTAATAATACGGATATTTTAAAACAAAATGCTGAACGTTATGTATGTGGATATTTAATAAAAAAAATGTTTACAAATACATGTTCTAAATGTGAGCATTATTCTAAATCCATTGAAAATTTAGATGATTCAGCTTTAT
Source organism: Ophraella communa (assembly GCA_035357415.1). NCBI lineage: Eukaryota > Metazoa > Arthropoda > Insecta > Coleoptera > Chrysomelidae > Ophraella > Ophraella communa. The sequence goes on along the minus strand of CM068992.1, from coordinate 27,920,273 downwards.
TCTGTTTATTTAAAGCATACAGAAATAAAGATAATAATGTCTATGGAAATATTTTAATGCCTGGTAATAGTTTTATTATATGTATTGCTAAATTAAATAACATTGTTGAAAAACTATTTGAAGAATAATTGGCAATAAAAGGTCATGTCCTTCAAACTATATTAAATATTAGCAGTAATGCAACTTTTATACATCCTTGTACAAATTTTCCATTACTGTATGAGAAAAAATTATATTTTAGGTTAAGACTATACACTACCATTAAATGTATCAACCGAAATTTCAAAAGTAATGAAAATAAAGATAAGTTGTTAATTTGGAGAAATAAATAAGTGTTAAAGCTGTTGATGTGTTTTTTTTAATTATTGATATCCTTCCTTACTAACGAGGAAAATTGCGTGCAAGACATACATATTCGGTCATTTATTTTGCGTAGAAATTCTATTTATATGTAATTATTTAACCTAAAAAACCAATTTTACTTTTTTTAAAAACAAATAAATCAAAGTTTAGTTAATATTATTAATCTTATTGAAAACAAATTCTATTTTTCTAAACTTTCTGAAAATAACAATTAAGATAAAGAAAAGAAAAATTCCAAGTGCGGGTTTTATTTATAATAACAATTTTTTTAGTACTACCCTGAGCTTATACCACAAAACAGAATATTGGTTAGCACAAAACAGACTTACCAATATTCTGTTTTGTGGTTTATACTCCCAAAAAACGGCTGCTTTTGTCTTATGAACTACAAAGGAGCCGACAGCGAGTCGATACTCTGATTTGTATTAAATACTCTGTGCCTACACCAACTTTTAAACTCGACTGGTTTATAGATTTTCCATATGAAATCAATACATTTTAGTGATTATGTTGTGTGTTCAGTGTATTTGTGTTACTCCAGGTTTCCAACTGAGAGTGAGAGGATAAAAATGTGGGTATCTTTTCTAGGTTGGGAAGGAGATAGTTGTGGGATTAAACATATTTATCATTTGAATGCAAGTGATATTATAACTTTTATAAATGGTTTAAAATTGTTTAAAAAGCAAGTTTCTATTATCCTGAACGTAACTTGTATACTTGTAGTTTTTTAATTGTTTCTGAGTGATAAGAATAACGTTTGTACAACATTGAAGTCGAAATATGTCGATTGTTTAGCTCGTCTTGTGGTACTAAATTAAAATAATGCCACTAGATTTGCTCATTTTTACCAAGGTTACCTTTTTGGTGAAAAATTGAATGATTGTTAAGTCCAACCTTAATAAAGTCATGTTTAAAACTACTTCACCTTTTATGAAATTTAATCCAATCGAGAAATCAAGGAGTCACGAAACCCCGAGTATAATATTTAAATCTTTACCTTTATTTAATACAAAGTGTTTAAAAAGTAAAATTTAAAATATTATTAAAATATATTAAAATATTACCCGACACAGATATTCCCATTTTTAACAAAAAGCACGCCATTGATTACAAGCGTAAGCATAACTGCTGAAAAATGATACAACGTTGCCAGCACGAAGTCGGAACAAAGATAATCGATTGGTATTCTTTGTCATACTCATACACACTCTTGTAATCATTGCGACAAATGAAACAGAGGTTTATGAATGGAACGTTACGTCTCCTCCTTATTGGATCTCCTTTTTAGGTTTTAGGACAGCAATGTTTTTATTTCTAACCTCTGTATTTTATTATTTAAATTTTGATGATTTACTTAAAAGGAAAACAGACAATTTCAGCACTATACCGACACAAAAGAAAACTCAAACGGAAAATACGAATAATTTTTTAGGAAAATAAAGTTTCTGGTTATTGTTTTGGAAAGTGTTTAGAAAGATTATGAATAAAAAAATGTACTCTAAATATTTATCAGTACAAACAGATGTTCACAATTATTATCAAACGTGTAGAAAAAGAAAACTGGCAGCATAAAAATAAAACATCAGCTTGTTGTTTGTCGTATACCGATTGAATTGTCACGTGGTTTGGAACGCCCTTATACTAGCAGATAACTAAAAAATCTAACTAATAGCCAGTATTCGTTGATGGTATCATAGTTAAGTTGGTATTTACTGTTCTCTATTCGCGGAGAATAGTTGCAGTATGAAATTAAGCCTTAAGGCTGTTCTACCGCTTTTCTGTCGAGCGAAGTTGAGAGGTCTATCATCTATCCCATAAAATATCTCTGCACGTAATACTTGCTTAGTGCGAATACTGTTCTATCTTATTTCAAATCTCAATGAGATTGAATTTCGTTTCGCACATCTTGTGCAACACGGACTGGCCTCAAAAGTGTGTTGTTGATTTAAATTAAATATGACAAGAAAAATAACTTACACGTCACCTATATCATGAAATGTTTGACTTTTAGGTTTCATGAATAACAAAATTACAATTTGGGGACCGGAAAAGTGACAAGTTGGACTAGGAAAGAGACAACAGTTAAAAAACCACTAGTTCAAAAATGAGTAAAAAACAGAAATAAACAAACACTTCTCATCACTCAAAACCGGGAGACAGGCCGGCAAATTCACTCTTATTTTTTTATTAGCCTAGTCTTTGATGTAGATGTGGTAGGAATAATACAGAGGGCGATACACCAGCACTAAATAATAATATTTCGAAACTAATTATCTCAAAATTATCTTTTAATTTTGGCAAACAAAAATTCAGCTAAGATTTAATTAGAAAATATCAGGAACAATATATTTGATATTGGATAAAAATTTTATATAACATTTTTTTTAATCTCGCAAAATATATCCAATATAAAAATTAAAAACTATGGATTTATCGAATTTTTTTATTAAATACCTGCAATAAATTTTAACCCATTTCATTTGAGAAACTCTCTTACCTAGGCAATGTCGCCAATGAGTTTAAATTATTAATGAGTTTATTAATTTATTTTTGTTAATTTTTAAAAACTCAACTCAGTGAATTATTATAAAATAAGCTGAATTGACCTATTAAACATATTAGAGATTTGTCGTCTAGGTTTTTTATAAACAGGTCCTTCGAGTTACAATTATTTTATTATTTTTACTTCGTTTTGAAATTTTTAAAACTCCTTAAAGAAACTTTTAATATTTTGTATAATAATTGATCCTCATCTATTTTATATATTAAATTTATTGTACCAACCCTTACTTTTTGGAAGTCCATCTTATTAAGAATAATAAAAAAACTCTTTAATTGAACGTAACTTCCAAGTTTATTTAAAAAATTATGTTTTAAATTACAATGACGGCCGTTTCGCTGATTAGCATCATCAGATTGATATTTAAGAAAAATTAAAAGTTATATAAAAATATTACATATTGTGGAAATATATCCAATACAATTTCAAAAATAATATCTTCGGCAACATCAGCATTAATATCATTTAAAACACAAAATAATGTTGGTACAAAATTGTTAAATGTAAAAACAAAATTACCCAAATTAAAAAAATCTGGTGCTTACAAAATTAATTGTCCAAAATGTAATGCTGTATATATAGGTCAAACACAAAGAAATTTTGAAGTAAGATTCAATGAACACTTAAGAGCATATAGATTAAAACAACCAGATAATTCAAATTATGCAAAACACCTACTTGAACATCCAACCTCACTCTTACACACCAATGACATCCACACCCTGCACACTTGTGATAATAAACAAAATTTAGATTTCCTTGAAGAACTTGAAATAAAAAGACATCTAGCAGATCCACAATTTAAAGTTGTTAATGAACAAATAAATCTTGGAAGTTTTCCAATATTAAACTGTTTACTTTGATTGGGTTTACATTTTATACATATATAAGACGTAATTATAAAACACAAATATATTAAGTTTTTGTACAGATCAGCGTGATATAGTTTTTTCCTGGTTTTTCTATATCATTGCACAGTTATACTGATCTTAGAAGGAAGTACATCCAGGATAATCCCTTAGGGCTATTAACATCTAGGCTTTAATATTGTTATGTCTTATTACTTCCATACTTGGTCTAGCCTTAATACTACCTCAACAACATCAGGTACCTATCTACAAACAAACAAAATGTAACTTAAATGTCAATCTGTTTATTGTCCCTGGCGGATTTGATAATTCTCACTGGCACGATGTAATAGCAGTAGCAAGAAGGCGAGAGATATTTCCAAGTAATATTATTTTCTTGAAATGATTTATCTCAAAAGTCAATTAAGATTTCATTTTAGAAAATAATTGTTATTAAAAAAACAATTGGAAAAAAATTAAGAAGAATGTGTATGTAGGTTTCCAAATTTTGTTTTTCAAAATTGACATAATTAAATATTAATTTTATATTTTTTTTAAACAGGAATCTAATATAAAAATCTAAAATCTACAGATTGTTTGGAGTTTTCTTTTGAATGTCTCTGCAGACAATAAAAAGATTTTATTCATAAATAGCCGAAATATTAGGGAAACGCTGAAATATCTTTAAGTATTCTAATTTATTATTATTGTTAACCCTCAACTCAACTAATTGTTGAAACATCCTGTATTTTCTGTTTACTTAAGGATTCTCAGACATAAGTATTCTGAGTTAATAATTAGAAAACCCTAGTATGCTGTGGTCTCCTAATTGTAAATACGGCAATTTCAATTTCAGGATTCTACATACAGGATATATTTTTTGACTTAAGTTCTTAAGTAGGAGTGACAATTATGTATTTTATGGGAATAAAGTATCTTTTTTAGGCTAGTAAACTATACATATTTTACGCTGTCCTTGGATTTTCACTCAATAATTTTAAATAAAAAAAAATTGCATAAGTGTTTCAACCACTAAAATTTCTGAAATACGTTTATTTTTCGTACACTTTCGTAGGTCCTACTAAACATACTGGCCTCAAAAGCCCCAGAGATCGAAGAGTTTCAACAGTTGCAGTGCCGGATGAAATATTCCATATGAAAAAATTGGCCGTACACACGATGTTATTCTTGAATGCAAGAAAAACCGATCCCCAAATCGGAACATTACTTGTAGCTCTTGAAAATGGTCAAATTCAAGTTTGGAGTCACCACTTACTAGGCGGTTACATTACGAGTTTTTCGGTTATACATAAAGCTGGAGACTATGTCATTTCTATGACTACCGATGAAAAAAACGAATTCTTATTCACAGGTTAGGATAGATACATTTAACTAGTTTTTACCTCCGACTTCGTCCGCATGGAAATTCAATCCATCGATCAGTAAGTGAATAAATTTAGAGTTTTATATTTATAGAATAGACCCCCCAAAATATTGTTTACCAATAGACCCTTCTCGTTAATGGCACAAATTGAACACTCATGCGGGAACCAACTCCCACTCTCGTAGTTCCCCCTAAATGTTCGTGCCCCTTATAAAATTGTGTAATCAGTAGTAATCAGTAATCCAAAGGAAAGTAAATCCAAAGAGAAGTCTAGATACACACACAAGTCTTTAATATTAAATACACAAACACACAAGAAAAACACAATAACAACTAGCAAGCGGCATACACGAACGAAATAAAAATTAGAACTTCTCCTTTGTGGTTTATGGCCTGGGCTGCCGCGGCTATACGGAAAATAGAAGCTAGCTTTTGACATCTAAAAGAGTTTTTTTTCATTTAAATTGTGGTATTCCTGGGTAGCAATACGTTGTGTTCTATGGCAAGAAGTAGTCATATTTTAGCAGTGGAAGGGGAAAATTCAAAAATATTTACGCATGAGTATTCAATAAAGAGATAGGTGTATTGCAAGAACGATAAACATTTACCAGGATTGCCTAATCGGCCTGATTTGTCCGCCAGCTGTGTGACGTCATTGCAGTCCTTCATTATAACGTTTACCATATAAATGCATGGAAATAATAGGAATTAAACAGTATTTTTATGATTTCTGAAATACTAACGTACCACTATTTGGATTTTTAAGATTAAACACTTATAATTTATAATAAATAATCCCATAAAATCGTTTTAATACTTATATTTAATTAATTTATTGAATATTATTTGGGAAATAGGTAGAGTAAAGAAAGCACTATTTAGTTCTATTTTTATTTTAAAAAATACATTCAAATAAATTTATTATTACACAAAATCATGCCTAAAACTAGTGTTTTTTGACAAACAAAGAAACAATAAACAATTTGCAGCATATTACTAGTACAATCCGTGAATCTTTTATGGAGCGACATAATATGTATTCTATAGAGAATTTTTAATTACAAATTTAAAATTAACAAAAAATACTACATATTAAAAAAATAGTAAGTAAGTAAACTATCTCACTAAAAACGTAAAATAAAAAATGTATTCACTATTGAATATTAACGTTGACACTCAACGATACTAACCAAGCAATGTCCAGCCAAGCAGTGTAACACATGAAATTTAAAAGTCCGAACTGGAGTTTAAAAGAACAGTTTTTTAAAAATTTTACACAAAAATGCAACGTACACTAATGTATCCACAATATCTACCAGTCAAAATTTTGAATATTTTTATAATAAATCTAAAAACGACGATTGAAAACGACCTAAAATGCACTGTCAAGATAGGAAAAATACGGCCGAGGACTGCAGTGACGTCACAGGCCACCACGTGCAATCGATTTTTTGGCGAATGTACGTCTTATGGGATTAAGCAATCCTGGTAAATGTTTATCGTTCTTGGGTGTATTGCTCTAATAAGAGCAACACATAAACAACCAACAAAGCAAGCAAGTGAAGTAGAAACTCAAATATATGTGTTTATCGATGTATGAACAATTTATAAGTAATAAATAGGTAGGTATCCATCAAAATTATACCCTGTAATCAATAAGAAAATAAAACAAGAAGCAATACTTACCAACAATTTGTTTAATAGTGTTGTTTATTTGTCCATTGGGGTGCCAGCTAGCGTGGAAACGTAAAATTTATTTTCTCGGCTAGCCGTGAAAGCTGGTAAAATTCAACTTTCTCATAGGATAAAAAAGTTATTTATTTTACAAAACCATTTAAATGCATTTTAATAAATTAGCTGCACCAGAAGATAGGTAGGTACTGAAGAAATTTAATTCAAAAGATCCTATCGCGAAGTCTTGGTAGTTATGATTTAAAAACCGAAAAAATTCAAACAACTATTAAATGTTCTTGTAATTTGTTTGATAATGATCTTACACTTACACAAATTCCTGTAACAATAAACCACGTTATATTGAATAAATATTCCAATCAAAATGGAATGGATTTTAGGTTGATTTGGTTTTATTGTAACATTGAAGTTTTAGTTGAGTCATTGGTGAACTTTAACGTTGAATTCTACAGTATATTAAACAACGCATTTCATATGCCTTTCTGTTATGACACGAGTTCAAGTTTAAAAAACAAATCGCGAAGCGATAATCTTTTTTATATTTTGCCATGTTATCATTTTTTAAATTAATTAATTTTTTGTATGTAAACTACGAAAATTTTTATTTTAAAAAGTATGTTGGTAGGACTTTGTAATTTATAACATTCTACAGTTTTGAAATTTAAATTATGAAATGTTAATGTTTTAAAATATTTTAAAATGAATAATAGATTATATAAGTAAAAGATAATATATTCACAAATACTTTTTTAAAGAACAATTTAAAATTAATAAATTGCTATTCGCCTCAAATGTCATTGTCAATAGTCTTGTTAGATACTTTACTCATGTTGCCAACCATTTAAAACAAAAATTTGGCGTGCGTAAATAGTATATTAAACAACGCATTTCATATGGAATTCTGTTATGACACGAGTTCAAGTTTAAAAAACGAATCGCGAAGCGATGAGTTTTTTAAAGAACGAGTGTTACAACAGCCATATGAAATAAGTTGTTTATAATATTTTTTATATTTTGCCCTTTTTACCATTTTTTAAATTAATTTATTATTTTTATGTAATTACGAAAATTTTGATTTTAAAAAATATGTCGGTAGCACTGTGTAATTTATAACATTTGACAGTTGTGACATTTAAATTATCAATTGTTAATGTTTTAAAATATTTTAAAATGAATAATACACCAATAATAATATATTATATAAGTAAAAGATTATATTCATATTCATAAATACTTTTTTAAAGAACAATATAAAATTAATAAATTGCTATTAGCCACAAATGTCATTGTCAATAGTCTTGCCTTTAGATACTTCACTCATGTCGCCAACCATTTAAAACAAAAATTTGCGTGCGTAAAAGTTACATTACGATACGCAAATGCGTTTTATAATGAAGAGTTTTATAAGTGCAAAATATAAAAAGTTACATTACGATACGCAAATGTGTTTTATAATGAAAATTTTTATAAGTGCACAATATAAAAAACTATTTTAGGTACTACTGTCGGTTATATCAAGATATGGCTGTTAAAAAATTATTGCGTATTACCAGAAGAAGTAGAGCACATTTGTATGCCTATGTATAGGCTAAGGTTTCCCTTTATGTGGGGAGATAGGTTTGTAGGAAGAGCTAGAAGAATGCAACGCAATCAACCGTTTCCCATACTTCTGAGTAGCTTTAAAGGACATTTTATGCCCGTTTCCGGTATTTTGTACATTGATAAATGCGAGTTAATCATAAGGTTAGTTTTTACATTTTTTTTTTATTTATTTCAGTGTCTCCAAGATAATATTGTAGAGAAAGGAAGTATTTACACATCATGTCACAAGTTATAATTAAAAGAAAATAGTTCTGTATAATATTGTTCACTTTAATAGTGTTTACAAATGTATGTTATAATCATGGGTATACTATTTATATATTAAAGCTCTAAGTAATTCTGGCAACAGCTCTAACTCTGTGGCGTCTAGGAGTCCCAATCTAAATATTTACGTTTTATCTTGATAACACTTTCTCTCTCTCATACCATCTCTTTTTAAGCTCATTGCTTTTTATCATCTAGCCTCGGTGCTTTAAAGAGAGCTGCCATTTTAGGTATAGGTACAGTAGCTCTGTATTTGTTTAATTTCTTAATGTTTATCCTCTTTTGCTTTGAGTGGAATTTTTTATTAGATTGTAAAGCTTTACTTGGAAAATAATTGCCAATAAGCCTTTACCTGGAAAGATTTCAAAAAAATTCGCCAGGGGCAGGGGTTTTGAATCCTCTATACGCCACATTATTGTGACGTCACTGTCACCATTGCTTGACATAAGTCATAGCATTATATCCAAACAAACTGTGACCTTTATGGTAGTTGGTTTGCATTGAAGTTTTTTGTATTTTGCATCATATAAATAAGCCTTAGTTGTATTTTATCGTTAAGTTGTGTTGGGTTTACCCTGTTATTGTTCCTGTTGTTCCTGTTATATCGTTCAAATAAATAGTTTTAGTAAAAACGTTTTTCGTTACAATATAATAAGAGTTTACATCAAAAAGTTGAAAGATGGCGAACGGATACTGTTTAACAAAAAATATAATACGGGGGTACATCAAAAGGTTGACAGATGGCGAAAAGACATTACTTAACAAAAATATAATACGAGGATACATTAATCTTGAAAATCCATGTTTTTCACATGTCGCCTGTTCTCCTGTAGGAATGCCAATAAAATGCGTAATGTGCAAGACAAAAAAACTAAGAATATTGTATATCATAAAACATTAGAACAATAAACACTCTTTTTTATTAATTATACAAAATACCAAATTATTGTGACGTCACTGTCACTGCTTGACATAAGTCATAACATTATATCCAAACAAACTGAGGCCTTATGGTAGTTAGTTTGCATTAAAGTTTTTTGTATTGTTGATTTTCTTGGTTTTTGTATAGTTTTTCACATTATAGTGCTATATAAACACATATTATTATCATTAAGGAAGGAAGGAAGAAGTTATATTTAAAGAAGTTCTATTTTGTTCTAAGGTAAGAAAAAATTAAAATAATATTACTTAACCTCAAAAACAAACTTTTTTATAAAACAAAATCTTCAATGCAAATTAACGACAATAAGGCAACAGTTTGTTTGGATATAATGGCGACAGTGACATTTCTAATAATGTGGCGTATTGACAACAACATCAAACATACGTTTGTTTTGTTTTGCAGACAAAGACGTCACGCGCTCTGATAGGTGTGCAATACCACGGGACTAATAAGATAATTTTATCTTAATTTATCGATTTTAAATCCAATCGATGATATTGATATTCAAGATTTTCAACGCAAAAACTATCACATCACATAATACTATATTAGGGTCTTCGAGCATATATACTAACGTAGAGACAGCAAGCAATAGTAATTGTTTTGTATCAGAGGGGAAACTCTCGGACACTACAGCCAGTGTCGTATCATTTTTAGGGGGTTTGAAATTAATAACTTTATAATACATTTTGAAACATGTAACAAAATATTTTTAGACTTGTATTTAAGTAGTAATAGTAATTAATTATTTACATGGAATCATAAGATATTTTATAAAATAGAAAGTTGAATTTATTGCATAAATTTCCAGATTTTCAGTATTCTTAGTATTATGGCGGTATATTTGCTTTATGCATTTTCCTATTTTTAAACAGGTGTAAGAGACGCTAATGCATATTTACTTGTAAAACGACCTTGATAATTCATTTTCATATTTATATTTAAAAATCACACAAACTCTCACCATATAATAAATACTCAAATTAATTTAAAAAATGGCTTTAAAAGTAATATCCAAACACTATTAAATTCTAAAAATAACTCTAGATGCAAAACAAATTGACAATAATGGCATATGTGACAATTCGACTTGACACGCAAATTCAAAACGAACCAATGAGATTGCTGGACACTATATGACATTTAAATTGATTGTACTAACCCTTACTTTTTGGAAGTCCATCTTATTAAGGATAATAAAAAACTCTTCGTTTTAACAAAACTTCCAATATTTATTTAAAAATTGCTTTTTTAAAAGACTCCATGACAGCCGTTTCGCTATTAAGCATCGTCAATCTGACGAAGAGTTTTTTATTATCCTTAATATGACATTTAATTTCCCCCCCTGATACAAAACAAAGCTCATTTGGAAGCTGTCTCTACGTTAGTATATATGCTCGAAGATTAGGGTTTTATACAGATCGAAGACAATTTTTTGGAGGGGGAGCGGAGCGGTTACCCTTAACCTTAGAACAAAAAGAAACAGGAAGGAGTCTGTCATATATTAACTTTAAGGAAAATTTGCGACGGAAGTCGGCCATCTTGAAGCTCCTAGTATGACTCATTGTTTAGATTTACAGTTATTTACAATTATAATATTTGCATATAAATGTCAAAAATGAGCGCATAGGCGTATCATTCGGTTTTTATAAACACAAAATGATTTAGAAAACTAATTGTATTCACACACTTGATTGGTTGAAATTAATAAAAAAAAAAACCCTGGTATAATTTTTATTTTTTTTTTTCGGTACGTCAATGGAAACGGAAATTAAAATTGACAATTGGCCGCTATATGCAAGTTCCTTTCTGGACTCAAGGTCATTTTGCATATACTCCTTCCTGTAACTTTTTGTTCTAAACCCTTAACGTTCGACATGCTTATAACGTTTTTTGCACGATTGATACCATCATAAATTATAAAATTAAACATTTTCGTCATATTGACTTGTTTTCGTTCATTTTATTAAGATAGATACTTTGGTTGTTAGGTAGTAACTATATAAGGTGCATAACAATAATGGAGAATTGTTTTTATTTAGTTGTCAATAATTTTAAGTACAATTTTGATTATTATAAATTAAAATATAAGCGAAAGTGAATTTGACGAAATTGAACGGGTTTGGAAAGAAGGGTGTTCCGCAATGATTCCGGAAAAATCCAAAATCCGTTATCAAAATACCTACCAAAGTTTTAAAAAATGGTGGGAAGGCAAGAATTTAAGAATCGATGAAAAGACTCTATTGGCATATTTCGTTCAAAGACATATGCAGTTAAAAGCTCCTGGAAGCCTCTGGGCAGAATATTCAGTGATTAAATCCACCGTTTTTCTTTATGATGGTATTGATATTTCCATGTTTTCAATTTTGATGGCGTATTTGAAGAGAAAAAATGTTGGCTACAGGCCTAAGAAAGCAAGCATTTTTACACGCGAGCAATTTGAAAAATTTCTGATGGAAGAACCGGATGAAGAATTTCTAATTCACAAGGTAATATAAGCTAGTTTATCAATCAACGGTTTAGGTAAAAGAAATACTCTAATGAAGATTTTTTCATAATTTGTAGGTCGCAATGGTATTGGGAATATCTGGTGCCTATAGAAGAGAAGAATTATACAGTATGATGCAAATGTATGGAATAAATTCATTATTTCAGAAACAGGCGACTTTCACAAAAAATCTTAAAATACGTCAATTTTAATTTTGTGAATGGCCATCAACTGCCATAGATGTGTTGGATATTACATCATTAGTGATGGCGTAATGACGTCATCGACGATTTTTTTAAATACAAACCGAGGTCACATGACAGCTCATTTGAAAGGTCTCCTTATTGCCTTTGATGACGTCATTACGCCATCACTAATGACGTAATGTCCAACACATCTATAGCAGTTGATGGCCATTCAAAAATTAAAATTGACGTGTTTTAAGATTTGTTTTTAAAGTCGTCTGTTTCTGAAATAATGAATTTATTCCATACATTTGCATACTGTATGAACTAGGCCAGAAGAACACTGTCACCCTCCTCTGGGTCCCGGGACACATAGGAATAGAGGGGAACGAAACAGCAGATAAGCTGGCAAAAAAAGGAGCTGAAACCACACATTTGGGACCAGAACCATCTTGTGGGATCAGCAGTAGAGTAATCTTAGGAAAACTATGGGAAGAAATGGAGAAGGAAAAATCCAAGTACTGGAATCAGCTGGAAGGACTTAGGCAATCTAAGATACTACTGGGGAACTATTACCAGAAGAGATCTCTTAGCTGCCTCAACCTCAGTAAAAAAAGGCTCCGAATTCTAACGGGAATATTAACCGGGCAGTGCCGGTTAAGAAGCCACATGAAGAAAGTAGGGTTAGCAGATGAAGCAAAGTGCAGATTCTGTGAGGAAGAGGATGAAACCTCAATACACATACTCTCAGAATGCCCTGCCTTGCAGAATTCTAGGGCTAGATACCTAGGAGCACATGAAATAGAAGAAGGGGATCTACCTGATTTGAAGCCCGACGATGTCCTAAACTTCCTCAGGAAAAAGGGACTCGAGGAGCTGCTATAAATCTAAGAAAACATCAGAACATGGCAAGTAAGGGGGGACACAATAGATCCTATAGGTCGCAGTGTACTTATCACTCCTAATTTATACATACATACATCATACTAATATTACTATGAATGACATCCAACAAACCGATGGTTTAATGATTGTAAAAGTACCCTATACAAAAACGAACATCCAGCGTAATTTTACAGTCGTTAATAAACCAGACGATAAAATTCCATATTTAGAAATTCTGCAAAAGTATATAAAACTTCGTCCATTACAAGTAAAATCAAATCATTTGTTCTTAAGATACGCCAAAGGAAAATGTGCTTAAGTAATAGAGAAATGGACAATCGGGGGCTGGCCTTCTCAAATTGCCAAATTCTTAAGTTTGCCTAATCCCGAGAACTATACTGGCCATTCGTTCAGCAGGAGATCAGCAACGCTTTTGACTAATAAAGGTGTTGATGTCCTCGGATTAAAGCGTCATGGAGGTTGGCGTTCATCGACAGTGGCAGAAAGCTATGTAGAAGATTCTCTTCAAAATAAAATAGATTTTGCCGAAAAAATATTGTGCAATACTAGTAATTCTACTAATGTATGCGATTCTGCAGGAGCTTCTGTTTGAAGTGAAACTACAGCCCAAACAAGTGGGATGTCATTAAATAATTTAACAAATTGTACCATAAGTTTCAATATCAATAAACAATTCGTTAGTTTTCTTTATTCTTTCAAAAAATACATTAAAATTAAGAGATTTTTTTAACTCGACGGTAAGTGAATTACTTACCGTCGAGTTACTTAAAATCTGTCACGGTAAACAGTAAAAAATGATCAATCGTGCAAAAAAATCTTTTAATATGTGTCTTATTATCAGCTACCCTATTGTGCATTTATATTAAACTGAAATTTATTAATGAATAAAGTTTCTTTTTAGTTGTCATTTAGCAAGTCTAAAATATTCTTGTTTTTAGTTGTAGTGCTGATTTTAGTTGTCGAATGTGGACACTTGGTGGAAGATACTTACAAACAATTGGGACTTTCAAAACATGGAAACCTATTTCATCAGATCAGCCAGTAGATCCTGAATTTGAGTTCGACATTCCTCCTGATATTAAAAGAGTCGCTAGTTCTACCACTCTGAGGGTAATCTTTAAATTTTATACAATTGTTGCATGCAAGTATATCTAGTTTTTATTGACGAAGATGATATCTATTAATATCATTTAACAATAGGTTTTGTGTGGTGGAGCATTTGCCAAACGGTTAACAATTAAACAACTTAAGAAACTACAAGAAAAAGATCATGTGTATGTTGATACGAGCAAAATTTATGGACAAGCTTTGGAAGTACCTATTCTTGGCCATTATTATAATATACCTGAAAGAACTGTTAAACCTAAAGAGATTGAATTTGATACATCATTTCCTTATGTATGTGGTAATTTTTATTGTATTAACATTGTTTTTCCTGATAAAAGAATAATGTAACAATAATTAAGATGTGTTATCTAGATAATTATTCTAATAATATTAATATTTTGTTTCATGTTGCAGATCCCAGTTTATCAGCATTTAATTACTCCACCACCTGTACCGATAGAAAGAAAAAAAATAGAAGTAGAAATACCTCAAGAAGAGAAACGATTCACATAATATTTTTTTATATTACAATTATATATTTTACACAATTTAGAGTTTTTTTACCAAAGTAATTACATCAACAAAAATTTTGCTCAGACATAAAGAGCAAATCAGACTCTGTTCTCAAAATTGTATATTGTGTTGCATACCTTTTTTTATTTATATGTGGATACATAAGTGGTCGTTTTTTAAATATTGGATTACAAAAACTTTTCGTTTATGAGGTATGAGAGTGTCATACAAAATAGTGTAAATAAATGAAAAATTCGATCGGAAATTAGTTTATAATCGGTTAATCTAATTGTAATCACCAGTGTAATATTATTTAATTTCCTAAACCAACAATTGGTATATATTTATATCAAAATTGTTTTCATTAAAGAAACTAAAAATGGCCGAGGAATCAAATCTACCCAATTCCGAAAATTTAAACACGAAGAATGGAAATTTTATTTGCGGAGTCGTCGAAGGTATCTTCAAATTATTAATAGAAAACTATACGATTAAATTATATACTTGTTTTATAATTATATGAATTACACTACATATCTGTTTTATTGCTATTGGGTCATTGCTCTATTTTAAATAAATTAAAGGTTTATTGTACTATGTTAAAAAATTGATATTTTTATTTCAACTAAATTTAAATAAGAATTAATCAATTCTGGCATGCTCTTTACACGCCAGTAAAATAAAATTGAGTTATCTTTTAAGGATTTTATGGAAGACCATGGACAACAGAACAGAGAAAAGATCTTTTCCAAAAGTATGTATATTTTTTGTCATTGGTGTCTTTAAATTTTATTTTTTGATTATTAATATGTCATCATTTATATTTAAATTGCAGAATGAAAAAATGGGAAATGAATTCATATGTGTACGCTCCAAAAGATGATTACAAACACCGTGCTTACTGGAGAGAACTGTATACAGTAGAGGAAGCAGAACATTTAACTGGTCTTATTCAAGCAGCAAAAGATCAGAATATAATTTTTTATTATGCATTGTCTCCTGGTTTAGATATAACTTATAGTAGTTCTAAAGAAGTAGCAGCATTAAAAAGAAAATTAGAGCAAGTATCTCAATTTGGGTGTAATGCTTTTGCATTATTATTTGATGATATTGAATCAGAAATGTCAGAAGCTGATAAGGAAATTTTCCAATCATTTGCCCAAGCACAAGTCTCAGTTACAAATGAATGTTTCCAACATTTAGGGCAGCCCAAATTTTTACTTTGTCCTACTCAGTACTGTTCAACTAGAGCAGTACCTAATGTTACAAATTCTGAATATTTAAATACATTAGGATCTAAACTAGCACAAGAAATTAATGTAATGTGGACAGGTAAAACATGCTACATTTTAATCTTTATCATACAGTTTATTTAAAAATTTTTAGGACAAAAAGTGATATCTAGAATACTAACTAAGGAAAATATTCAAGAAGTAACAGAAGTATTACGAAGACCTCCTGTTATTTGGGATAATTTACATGCTAATGATTATGACCAAAAAAGAGTTTTTCTTGGTCCTTACTCTGGAAGATCTCCTGATCTCATTCCAAAGTTACGTGGTGTCCTTACTAATCCCAATTGTGAATATGGGGCCAATTTTGTAGCTATACATACCTTAGCGCAATGGTCTAGATGTAATGTAGATGCTCAACGGGATCCCTCCATACGTAAGATAATAACATTTTTTCAATGATTCAATAAATCTTATTTGATTCATGGTTATTTAAATAAAAGCAATAATTAGTTTCAATGAAAAATGACAGTTCTATTTGTAAGTGGATAATATAGATTTTTGTATTATTTTTTATTTATTTAGAAATTTTATAAACATGTTATAAATGTCATCTTATAGATGATACAGTGTCTGCTGATATCAAATTAGAAACTGAGACTGAAGATGGACTATCAGGTGAAGATGTACCATCAACACTATCTCCAAATATGTATCATCCAAGGCAAGCCTTGCGGAATGCAATAAAAGAGTGGTTGCCTGAATTTGCTAAACACAAATCTGCATGGGGACCCATTACTAAACCCCAACCTGCAGTTGCTGGTAATGTATTTAATTTATAAGAGTTTATATTCAATTTTTTTCATTTATGATACTATTTTTAATATGTAGTTGTTCCTGTGCCTATCATACCTTCAATAAACACATGTATGAGTTTAACATCTACCAGTACTACCACATCAAGTAGCAATACAGCTATAGTTAATCCTAATCAATTACAAGCATTAGCTGAAGTTTGTAGCACGGTAAGTAATATTTTTGTTGACTTATGAAATGTATTAAAAAATATAAAATATATTTAACCAATAAATATAACTTTTTAGGTTTCTTGTACTGAATCAATTGTTAGCGCAGTTCCAGGTCCTGTCATGAACTCCTTGGTATCAGAGAGCAAAGTTATTTGTAATGAATCAATACCAAATCCCATTACAACTGTTCCAATTCCCATTCCACTTCATACAGATGAGTCAAAGACTGTTACAATACTGAGTGGAACCATAATAAAACCAGAAAAAGTTAAAGTTGATCATCAAGCAACAACAAACACTGCTGAAGGTTTGTAGTTTATAGTAGTGAACATCATAACAAAAAATATAATTATTCTGTACCTGAGTAAGGTGAAACCATAAAGCTTCAACCACATCCTGTTCCTTTGGTTGGTACTCCAACCTATTGATTTGAAGTAGTGATCCTTGAGGCGAATCTTTCATATCTAGACCAGTGTTGGCCAGTACTTGCAAGATAGAATATCTGTTTATTTGAGAATGCCAAGCCATCACATAGGATATGCTTGACTATTTCCTCTTCTTGTTCACATAATCTGCATAGAGATTTCTTACTGCTCACTTTCATTCTGTATAGGTGTTTTTAGAGACCCCAGTGACCAGTCCCTGTTACTAGTCTGAGTTGTTTTCTGGTCATTTTCAGGAGTTTTGTTTGGGTAGCATGTTCCTGGTTCTTATGGAGGTAGAACTAGTGTCACTGACTTTGGATTTTTTCTATGTGGGCTTAGCTGTAGAGTTAAAGGTGGCTTACGCTTCCAATAAACCTTTCATATTAATCGTTTATTCTTGTACTTCTAGGGTGCTTAACATGTGAACTGGTTTGGTCGTCGTGTTTTGCTGAGTTAAGCGTTATGCCTCTAACCCTTAGGATTTTTTGGAGGTATGCGTTGTTGCCTCGATACCAGTCCGACGATTAGATAGGGAAGTAGACGTTCAGTCTGGTAAAAGTCCAGCATAACCAGGTAAAGCGGATATACAGGAGGATGCCACCCGGTGCTCTCAAGGGAACGGTCTCGACTAGCTTACCCAGTGGCCATTCAGCACACAGGACGTTTCATTCCACCATAGCTTTGGGAGATGTTTTCCATTTTTCCAGTCTAGATCTGCTCCCATGGTCATAGGTATGCGAGTCTAAGAGGTGCAATGCATTACACAGGCTCTCTTTGCATATCCACCTACCTCTGGCTCCACAACAATTCCATTTCTTTTTCAACTTGGGTTTGTGATCAGCTATGGCGGAGTAAATATAATTATTAGTAATAAACATTTTGATTTCTTTTAACATAAAAAAAGTGAACAAACTAGATTGATTAGCAGGATTATTGTGAAACTTTGGAATTCAGTATTATATCAATACTTATTTAGTTATCTATTTTTTTATTACTCCCATTACAAAAAATCATATATATTTAAAAACTAGGAGGAATAATTTGAATTTAAGTTGGCAATTCTGTAGATCACTGATAGGTCAGCTAACAGCCAGTTTCAAATGGCACTATTTAACTTGACAGTTCTGCACTGACATATGTAACATCTAAAGAATCATTTTCAGTACATAACGGTTATCTGTGATTGGCTAGTTTCCGGGTCAAGTCAATCAAGGCATATTTCATAGATTTTGAACACGACTTTTTTGGAACACGCTCCTTAGTAACTAATATGGTAAATTTTAGAGGTTTGAACCAGACTTTTGAAATTACTCCTAGTTTTTAAATGAAGTATAATATATTAAAATTAAATATAAGTACAAAATATATTTATAACTAAGCAATTTTTTTTATTTTTTTCCTTAATTTATTGAGACTGGCACACGCCAACTGCCCAAAGCTTTGTATAGCATTGCTTTCATCCTGTGAAAACCATCCTTTTATCTGTTTTTCTGTTATAATTTCGTTAGTTTGTATTATACCTATATATATTTTTTGAACTATAATTTTAGTTTTGTTTACACAAAAAGTTTCAACCAATAAAAAGGATGAAACATGAAGATTTTAATAAGTTTATGAATATATTATTTGTGTTTAATAAATTATAACTGCTCATTAAGTCCTTTATGGTTGGTACATATGACAACTGATGATCATTCATTTTTTAATAATTTATTAACGTTTAAATGCAAATTATCTCTTCCTGAATCAAAGAAGCGTCATCAACAGAGATTATTTATCAAGATTTCAAGTTTTTTGCAAAAAATAGAATCATGGTCCTCTGTTGGCACTTCCGATGTTACCTCAACCTTGTTTGAACAGTCTTCCCCTGCCTGTTGTGTAAACTGTTAACTTTTAAGTCATTGTAACGACTGACAACTAAAACCAAATAAATTGTTGTCTATCATATATGCAATTCTATATATAGAGAAATCAGTGTTCAGTTAATACTTTTCTCCAACATGTTCAATATTTTTTGTTTAAATTGACCTAAATTTGTAATCAGAATCCCCTTTGAATTCTTATTATGTCTATAAAATTTTTAAGAAAATGATAGTGGTATTCTGAGCACATCTGTAAGCGAAACCCTATACCTTATAGATTTTGTAGCTTATAGGAAACGCTCAGAATTCCACCATAAAATATCCTTGAGCTGACGACATATACTGTACAGTGTCTAATAATAAAGAAAACATTCTAAATCATTTTACCCAAATAAATAAATTGTAATTTTATATTTTTAGTCACCAATCTCAAAGATTCAAAAGATGAAAGTACTATGAATACTGATACTAGTTTAAGTAATGAATCAAGTTTAAGTCCATCTGAACCAATGGATTGTAATAGTACTCCTAACATATCACCCGCACATGGTAACAAATGTGCTAACGGCTCCAATGAAGACGTCGCTATGAGTGAGAACTCTGTAAGTAAATTCGGTTTTCGATTATATCATATGAACATACATTTTTTTTTCTATTCCAGACATCCAGTGGAAGTATGCAAGTAGATCCTAATCAGATGGTCGTAGAAAATAATACTGAAAATGAAAGGTACATTATAAACTTAAATTATCTATTTAATGGTTCATTTTCATATTAAATAATCAAAATGAATTGTAAAACATGTCACAAGGGCGGAAAGTGGGCTGTATTTCCTGTCTGAGCGTAGCGAGGGAAGCAAATTCCAGCTAAGGGAAAGTGGGCTGTATTTCCTGCCTGAGCGTAGCGAGGGAAGCAAATACCAGCTAAGGGGTGCTAATGCATTTATGCATTAGACAGATTGGTATTAGACCAGGGTCGATAATTTTTGAAACCAAAAAAAATTACAGTAGAATGAAACCCATTGGAAAAGGAGGGGAATATGATCAAAATGAAAGGAAAAATAAATTACGGTCGATCCGAGTTCGGGCAGTGGGAGGGGGTGAGTTTTTAAGGGTAAAAAAGGTTTATCTTGATTTCCGGCTAAACTACACGTCCCATGCGAAAAAGTTAAATGGCAAAGTTGTAGGCAATAAAAAGATCTACAACTTTTGTGTTCTCAATTTTTTCACATAACCTCAAAATTTGGGTGAAAAATTAAAAAAACCAAGTTTTTGGTTTTTTATTTATATCTTTTTCAAAAATTTTTTTACGAAATTTGGTGAAAACTTACCTTATTATGTCCCAAATACACTGTAATTTATTTGATTAAAAATATTTATTTTTTCGCCTTATTTTCACTTAATATCAAAAAAGCACCCTAATTTTCAATCGAAAATTCTGACGTCAAAATATCAGCTTTTTTCAAAAAGTCTGGGGGCTTTTTGTTCGTTGAAATATCTACTTTCTGATGGTGTAAAAAAATATACATACAAATACACACAAATTCGAAAAAAAATTTTATCATTATGTACAATTTCATCAAAAAAATATGATTGCTGCAATTTTTTTAAGTTGGAAAGTTTATTTATTTAATTCGAATTACATTCATGTCATAGAAAATCTCATACAATATAAATATACATGTAAATCGTACTATTGAATTTAGATACTTAATTCTGATTACGTTATTCATAATATTTTTTTTCAAAAACGTTAATCTTGTTATTTATAAATACCTTATCTGAAATTCTAATCAATTATTCATTAGTGTTTGTCTCTTTGAAGGCATTTCTTCATCGTTAGATTCGACAAACCTTTCCAACTCTAGTTAATCGTCGAAATCTTCAAGACCATCATCTTCGTCTCCAATGTTATTTCCAGTCTGCATTGGTTCTTTATATACAATTTCATCTGAATAATTTATTTCTTCGTAGACTTTTTTTTACATATTGGAGCAACTTTCAGAACCCTGACAATTAGTGCATAAATTTGTGCATTTTAAACCATGTTTTCGGCAACCACATTTTAAACTGTTACATCCAGTTTCACAGCTGCACAGGTACATTTTGTATTGAACGAATGAGTTGCAGCTATGCTAAAGAATATACGATTTAGGTCAGATGTAACGGGATGTACTAATTTTAATAAAAAAAAGTGATAGAGACTTCCCCATTTAACGATTACATTTTATAAAGTTTTGCTATGACAAAAGTTTATATTCATAATTCCGCAGTAGTTGCATGTAAATCTTGGTTGAGCAACCAGTGGTTCACTCTTTGTTGTTCGTCATAGCTTTGTAGGTAATAGTTCCAATTCTGGCGTCGGTAGATTGCTTTCTCTTTTTTTCAATTCCTTTATAAAAGGAAAAGTAATACTTTGCTACGTTCATTGAACGTTCATAACTTCAGGCAAAAAAAGTGTTTCATTTTCATAATACCAGAATTTTGTTGGCGTTTATCTCTAACATAAGTGATTTATTTTTAGCAAACTGTCATTGTTAACCTACGACGACTTAGCCTTACTTTGTGATCTATTTTACTTACCATTTGAACATGGAGGTCAGGCGTTACAGTTATTGCAAGAATTTAACTGGTTAAAGTCTAATGCACATTTAGTTATAGCGGCCAATCAGAGAAAAGACAAATCAAGTCCAGAGGTAATGCATATTTTTTCTTAATCATGATGTAAATTTATAAATATCACAGTTTGACAAAAAATTGACTGATAGTTCCAAATTTACTAACTGAAGAAAACCATGAAAGAATCATATCACTAGAGTAGAAAATTTAATCTTAAAACAATTTTTTTTAAATGATATTTGCGATTCATCATCGTGCTTCCTTTACAAAATTGGCATTTTGTATACTTTATACTTTTAAAGGTTCAAGAATGGTTCACTCGAGCCGAAAAGTTAAACGAAATGTCACAAGCCATGAATCGACTATTTGAACATATTTCGAACTGTAATAATCGGGAACTTTTGTACGATTTATATGCTTATATATGGGATATGAGAGGTGTGATTTCTTTGCTTAATTCGTACATTAAATGGCTGGGTAAGTATACATTTTTGCAGTTTTTGACCTATTAATTTTCATGAATATTTTTATAAGGAATTATTTTATTATATTAACGAATTTTCTTATTTTCCGAACTAAGATCCCATTTTCTAGGACTTAAATCATTTTCGCATATTTTATAAAAATACATTGATTGTCTTAACCTTTATTTTTTCAAGTCCATCTTATTAAGAATAATAAAAATACAGTTAAAAAAGATAAATTGATTAATTTTTTTTTCCTTTTAATTTCTAATATTTTAAATTATTCTCTTGAAATATACCTAGAATTAGATTTTACGTTATTCCATTCAATAAATAATAAAAATCTCATAATTATAACATTAATAGTTAAAACCATATCAGATAGATATTCCCGCAGAAGCGAATGGGAAACAGGTGAACCAGAATATATGAAAAGGGCAATCACTTGGTACACTGATGGTTCCAAAAAGCCAATGGGAACTGGGGCGGGAATATTTGGCGTCACACCCAAAGTGCAATTTAGCATAAGCTTGGGGAAGCTCCAAACTTCGTTTTCTCCCACACACTACGTTTTATAACTTGTGCGCTAATTGCCATATTGGTAAGCAGTTTACACTACCGCCACATCAACAAACACTCATAACTATGTCACGCGTTTCGATAACCAAGTTTTCTTCTTCAGAAACACTGAAGGGAGTCTACCAACCCGCGTTATATAGTTAAAAACTGTATATTAGTGTAGTGGTAGTATAATTTGTTTCTACACATTTTATAATTATATAGAAAAGTATCACATTCAAAACATAATATAGAGAAATATACTATACAAAAACAGTTTACAAATATAAACATTACGAGTTGTAACTGTTTGGGTTGAGAAATAAAACTGATTTTGTTAACAATCTTGTTCAGCCCAAAAAAGGTAAAATCTCGCAATTCTTTGGTCCTGCATGAATTGACTTGAAATTTTAACAGAATGTAGGGAACGGCGCAAGGATCAAAATCTATATCGAACTAAAGGACGTCAAAGCTTTTTGGGTGTTTGCCACTCCATCTCAGGGGGTGGTAATTTTTTATTATAATTTAAGCGCAGGAATCTCAATTGAAAGTTTCATCTAAAGCTGTGTGTACGGGTGGCTACTAAAACAATTTTCCTTTGACTATCATTATGTTTCTCCAGTTTTTAGGTTGGGTTTCACCCTTACGTCCCAATCAATACATTTTGAGATCAGTGGGATCCTTAACAAAAATTTTATGGTTTGTTCTACTTTTATGGTTTATACTCTGCAAAAATCCGGCTGCAAAATTACTACGTTCATAATATAGTTAATCAAACTCTATCTTTTACAAATATTTATGAATAGAGATACTTATAACGGGGTGCCGATCAAAAATTGTCCGCAAATACCTTTAATTAAAATAATGTTTAACAAGTATTGAAAAAAAATTTTGTATTTAACTTACAGTTGTGAATTACATATCAAATTAAAGCTAATTTTTATTATTAATTATCATATAGGAGTGCTTAATTAAATATGGCTGCAAATAAGGGTTGCCGGCTATTAAAGATGATAAATATTGAAAGAATAAAAAAGAAAATTTGGTAATTAACCATTTTTCTTTCGGAAAAATTCAAAAATATGCTTTTCGTTTTTTATAATAAACGAACTTGATTAATAAAACAAGAATTTCATATACTTAGGTGCCATAAATAATCATTTAGGATAAATTCCTTATAATAATATTCGATAAGATGTTGGAAACAGCAGAAATCAAACATTTATTTTAGTTTTTATTTATTTTAGTTTTATTGAGATTGAAAACTATTATATTTTATAACTTTAATAACTTTTATTCATATTATTTAACGAAGCCTTTCCAACATCATTTTTGCACTCTTTAAAATCAGATTGTATTTTACATTAATCTCATAATCTTGTTCATAGAAGTCTGTCTGCTTTTTTGCGTTATAATTTTTGAGCGTAATATTTAGATATTTTAATTTTATAACAAAATACAGTTTCAATGGTATTTTGAAAGCGTCTTTAATGTTAAAATACTAACAATGTATGCGTCTGCGTCCAAATTTTTCTATGGATAAAAGCAAACTTAACAGGAGCAAAAATTTTATAATTTTGTAAAATACAATTTTGACCTTTCACTAATGATTCTTTATTTTTAGCACATTCCTTAGTCAAACTTGTAAAACGTTTAAAAAATAAATTTTCAAGTGCCAATTTAGCTTCAATATCATATAATGCTGTTTTATAATTGTTCCTTCGATTTAATTTATTGAAAATAACATTAAATATTTTACAGCTGAGAACCAAAATAAAATCTCTGAAAACAGTTTCTATAATACGGAGAGGGATATATTTTTCATTAATAATTTAACGAATATTTATAAACATTAATTCTAAATTATTTATTTTTACCTGAAAAATTTGGCTTAGTTGACAACTAAAAATCTATAAAAAGTGCTGCTTAAAATATTTGGATTCGTTTTGGTATTTTTAGACTAATAGTGGTATTCTGAGCACGTCTGTAGGGTCTGTGAGCAAAAATCTATAAATATTAACATGGCAAACCCTATACCTTACAGATTCTGTAAATTATAGGAAATGCTCAGAATTCGACCATAAGAGATAAAACGATTTTATTTATTTTTATTGCATAACACGAGAAACTGCGTTTTTATCTGTAACTATAGTGTAGAACACAGCGGAATGAGTTGAAATGATTTTTATCAATGTTTGTTAACAGTTCCAGTATTTAACCATGGATACCCGGAGGGAACTGTAAATGTAAGTCACGCCAAATAAAAAAAGAATCGTCCAAGAGACTACTTAAATTACATTAATTTCATCAATATAAAAGGCAAATCCTTCATGAACTCGAATTTTTGTGAAGTTATGACAGCTAGAATTATGGCTGAACCTTGGCTCATGAATTAAAACGTTTGTTTTATAAATGTATGCTCGCATACTAGAAAGATCTATCGAAGCTCGGATTACAGAATCACAGAAACATACTCTGCCATTTATCTCTAGGAGAAAATTTATTACATTTTTAACAGGATGGGGTACCTTCTCATTATGTAGTTTCGGCTAGGAAATGGTTAGATATTAATTATGCTAATCAGTGATTTGGAAGGAAAGGTCCAGTTGAATGGGCTACTAGATCCCGAAACCTACCCTTTCTTGAGGGCTACCAGAAAATTCCAAATATTACTTCAAATAGTAGTGTTTTTAAGCGTTCTGCTCGCATTTGAATTGGACACACTAATGTAACAAACAAATGTCTAATGATATACAAATTGCTCAACCACCTTAACAGTGAAGCACATCATCGTAGAATGTCCACTTTATTCCAGGGAAAGAAACAAACATAAGCTGAGTTGTATGATGAATTGTAGAAATAAAATCCAAGAGATAATCCAATTTCTTAAAGACATTAACTTATACCATAGAATTTAAATTATTGATTGTATTGTGTATGTTTCCCGCTAATAACCCTTTGAGGTTGATGCGGGCATTTGTGTTTTAAATAAAAAAAAACTTTCAAAAGCTTATCTTTCAAATAATTTCTTTCATACAAAAGGTTTGGGTGGATGCTTCAGTAACTTCTGCAAGACGTGCATTTTTGGATGGGCTATGGACCGGCTTACAAAATTTAAGTAACTCTTCAATTTTTTAATTTAATGTGACATTTAGGAAAAGATAAAAGATTAATAATCTGTCACATCGAAAGTGAGAATGGTTTTGTTCCGGATGCACTGTGGGATTCTGAATCCAGCAAAAAAGTTAACTACCTACCATGAGGAGATGGATGGAAAGTTTTTTGAAAATTGTTTTCAGAAGATTCTACCAACACAGCAAGAAATTGCGTGATTGTTATGGACAATGTCTCTTACCATTCCAGAAAGTTGGAAAAAATGCCTATTATGCCTATTATTTCAGGAAACAATGCTAAAAATACAACTTTTAGAAATTGTTAAAGAAAATAAAGGTTTATATAATAAATACAGTATAGATAAACTAGCAAAAAATAAATACCGAATAGTATTAAGGTTGCCGCCGTACCACTGTGAGCTCAATCCTATTGAGCTTGTATGGGCGCAACTAAAGAATTATATTACAGTCAAAAATACAACATTTAAATTTGGCTGATGTCAAAAATGTATGCCATGAAGCTATATCTACTATAACTATGGAAAAGAGGAAAAACTGCGTGAAACACGTACAAGTTACAATTGTGGGAGTTGGACAATTTGATTGAAGCCCAAATTGAGCCACTGATTATCAACCTTAATGACGACAGTAGTACAGCAGAATCTTAAAGTTATTTTTCTTAGGGTGTCTCTCTGACTATTATTGCTATCTGCATCTTGCAATTCAGAAATTCTGCTGAGCTCTTATCAAACCATATTGTACGATTGGATAACAATATTCTTTAGAGAGGGACCATGTTACAACTCCATATAAGAGGGTAAAAGATACTTAAAATTTAAGGTTTCTTAATATTATTTATGGTGAAAGTTAAATAATGTAATATTTTTATAATGCTTATGTAAACTTGTCTTTGTAAAATAATACATAAATATTTTCAGACTCCATTATTATTGTTAATTAATTTTAATTTACTAGTGAGGCCTTGTACCAAAATGTGATTTCAGCGTGCATTTGTATACATCGTAAGTAGCTTGGATTTTAATTAGGTACAGACTCTAATATTACCTTGAAAAGAATAGAAATAATTTTCATATTTTTTTAAATTAATAATAGAAAAATTATGTTTAATTTAAATTAATAGTGTTTCTTTTAATAGACCAAAAACTACTAAAGACCATTTTTAAGAGTTGGAGTGAGGGGGTAACTGTGAAAGGAAATTAGCATTTACATAATTTTATTTCCTTCTTTTTATTACAGAAACTGTTTTAATTGTAAGTTTTCAAATTGTCACCATATAAGGCAAGTTGTTTATGATTTCATATTATGTATGAAAAGTAACTCATCTTAATAGAAAAAAATTAAATTATCGGAATTAATCATCAATTGATTGACTTACAAATCTAAAACTCTTTATTTCATTCATTGAATTATGTAGAGTTTTTTAAGATCTCAGTTACTCAAGGTTTAAGGTTGTTGGAAAGAATGATCAGATAAATAATTGTTTATTTCACTGGTTCAAAATTTACTTGAGGATATTCACAATATTTTTTTACTTATTCTTAAATATTTTTATTTGAATTTTATGAACTTTTTTTCTTAAATAAACGTTTTGTAAGATTGATTAAAGTGATTTGTCAGTTGGAAAACACAATATGATTGACTACTAAGACCATTGGATCGAGCGATATTAATATAAGTTGTTTTTTTTTTCTTAAGCTGGCGGTCATTTCCCTCCATCGATGCCATCGTACACCCAAGGGACCTACACATGTACGCATCATCAAAGAAATATAGTATATTATGAGATGTTTAGCAGCAATTTTTTCTATTTGGCGTAAATTCAATCTTTTTTTTTACATATTTCTAGAATTTGTTCACATTTCCCATGAATAAATAGGGCTGTGAATATTTTCTAAAAAAAGCAAGCGTAATTTACCTATCGGTCGTTAACTTGAAGTAGATACAGAGCACTTTTTAATGTTTCTTTAAACACCGAAAATTCGCCAAATGAGAAACAACAATATGAGAAAATTACATGTATAGGATTACCAATAGAATATACTGTCAAAAGAATACATTTGCAGATGCAAATAATTGCATTGGTAATCTCTTTTATTTTAGTTTTGCTACTTCTATTCAATAGTTATAGTTTGTATAGTTCTTATGAATATTATTATTATATTTCTTATGAAGTTTTTATTAGTATGCTCTATACAAAATCAATTCAAATAGCATAAATAATTCAACTAGATACAGACAGAGGGCGAACTTTCAGTTATAGATATTAAATGCATAAGAGGTCCTTAATTTTATATGGTATTAAGAATGTTTGTCAGTCTCGTTACATTGGCTTTTTATTTAACTATTCGGATTTACTATGTTGTTTGGTTGTATACTTTTATAAGTTTCATTTGGTGGATATATATTTTTCATGTAACTTTTAAATTGGAAACATCAATCGAGATACTTTGGTTACGCATATTTTGAGTTAGGTTGACGCATGTTGGCTTTTATCAGGCTTTGATATCCCCATACATCTTAAATTTATTACACTCAATTATCATGTTTCTCCACACTAGTCGCATAAGTCTGTTTCCTTGGCTTTTATCCAAGATAAATATTTTACATAGCTTGCATATAGGTACAATACAAATCACATTCTTGTTATTTTTCTTATTAATGTCTGTATCAAGTTGATTTAGGTAAATTTGTCTTTGTGCTACATGTGTTGAGTAAACATTTTTCCAATCTGATTTCCATGTTTTTAATGAAATTGATTGTGTTAACCTCTACTTTTTGGAAGTTCATCTTACTAAGAACAATTAATAACTGCACAGTTAAACTAAACTTCCACTATTTATTTGAAAAATTCGCTTTAAAATCAATTACAGCTGTTTCGCTATCACTAGCATCGTCAGATTGACATATTGAAATTACATGTTGTTTGTTTGTAACTCCTTATCAACATCAAGCACCTAGTTACAAACAAACAACATGTAATTTCAATATGTCAATCTGACGATGCTAGTGATAGCGAAACAGCTGTAATTGATTTTAAAGCGAATTTTTCAAATAAATAGTGGAAGTTTAGTTTAACTGTGCAGTTATTAATTGTT
Organism: Ophraella communa; assembly: GCA_035357415.1. Lineage (NCBI taxonomy): Eukaryota > Metazoa > Arthropoda > Insecta > Coleoptera > Chrysomelidae > Ophraella > Ophraella communa. The sequence goes on along the minus strand of CM068992.1, from coordinate 27,891,002 downwards.
CTTAGTTCCATGTTTTTAATTGATTCATTTAATCAAAATTCGAGTTTGCACCTTCAAAGTAGTGGTCTAAGTTTTCTCCAGTAGTGAGGACTTAGCAAATTCATCTAGATCTTCATTAACATGATTAAACTAATTTTTTATCTCTAATATAACTTTTTTTTTATTTTGAGAATAAAATGGTTTGGTTGTTTGTATGAAAGATTAGGAAGATTAGTTTTTATTTTTTAAAATAATGAATCTGAAGCTATCATGCCTTTTTTCACCAGAGTTTTTTATGGTTTTAAGATGGTAATGGTAAAAGTATAATGCTGCAATTGCTGAAGTTGAAGACATTTATTAACAGATATAGTTATGGACGACAAACAACGGCTTTCAAATATCAGCTGGGAAATCCACTGTTTGCGTATTTACTAGGCATAATACTCCCAAAAATTATACTTTTCAATTAACAAGTACACAATTTCCACTAAAAACATATATCTGGGGATAATACTCGATAAGATACTTACGTGGAGACAACACATCGAGCTGGAACGAGGTCAAAAAGGTCCATCATGAAAACTTGGCTACGATATGATCTATCTATAGGGTTATTGTTTTATCGATCTTATATCAGATCTAGATTATGGTTGTATTCTTTATAGCGCTGCACAAACTCTTAAAGAAAGTTGAATTCTAATACAGTGAAAATGCAGCCATCAGTCAAAACATTTCGAACTATACTTGATGTATTACCAAATTATACTGTGGTGTAAACAAATGCTGAAACTCCACAAGGTGTAGGTTGCCCTTTATATATTCCCTCAAACTTGACGAACAAATTTATAAAACTTAATCGACATTTCTTAATATATAACGCAGGAGCCGTTGCCATTTTAGAAGCTTTAATTTTTTTTGTCAAATTCTAAAGAAAAAAAGGCAGATTTATTATCAGTTTTTAAATCATTGGAAAAAATTAATGTACCACATGAACAACCAAACCATTACATCTTAAAAATAAAAAAAATGTTTTAGCAGATTTTTGGTTTGGGTAAAAGCTCATATAGGTACTTTACCCAATGAACATGTTGATAAATTGGCAAAATGCGACTACTATAGAAAAATGGAAACGCTGATACACATACTGTATGAGTTTAATAAAAATAAGACCTATTGCAATGAGTTATATAGAAGCCTGAAAAAGGCCAAATCCCCTTCCCCAATAAATATAACTTCAATGCTCAGACTCTCGATCCACTCTTTCAGTTTTTAAAAAACACCTTTGTTTTATATTACCTTTCTTTTCGAGGCCTAGTCTGGACGAGAAGTATGTCCTACCTTTTGCAATCACCTTTAGATATATTGAGTCTTGCTGAATGACTAATGTCTATGCCAAGAAAGAAGACAGAAAAAAATATGGCAATGGCTTTTGCTCTGTATATTGAAAAGTATTTATTACATTTTAAGTTGATAATTGCACAAGAATAAAATTTGTAACGCATTTTGAATAATAGCTGCATTTCCACAGCACCGAGGTAAAATTTTATTTATATTGTTAAAGAAAGCTTCAAATTCTTTATTTGTAAATATGTCTGTCTTATTTTTTTTTACTTAAATTTGTTTATTACTACATATCGTGAACATATCTAGATTTTTTTCAATATTGTTGTTACTCATTATTTCTAATGCATATTGTTGTTAAAATTTAGGGCTTTTTTGACAAGCGTACATTATTAATATGCGTAAATTCATGCAAAATGCGCTGCGCCGTGTGCTATATGGTACTCACTAGCATTAAAGTGTATTTTTTGATGTAGGGTTTTCAAAAGGATGGAAAGAAACCTTTATGAGTGGCGATCAAGAACCGTGGGTGTTCAGAGGTGGACTTACTGCCGATTTACAGGTAAATTTTAAAAATTTTATATTACTTAGTGCGCAGGCTTCTGATGGTTTAACGACGGTTGGAGAACGGTACCTTGCCAAACCCTAACAAAGCTATAAGTTGATACAATGTAAATCCTGACCCAGGTGACTAACGTATAAAAAACAATTCATGAATTAATTTTTATCCGTAAATAAAGTTACGTAAATTGTTACCGAAAACCGTTTACACTACCACTACACCAACACACACTTTTATATGTCTGACGCGCGTTTCGATAACCAAGTTATCTTCTTCAGAGACCGAAGGTAAACTAAAGCTATGTCTACAAACTCGGGATCAATTCTCGACGACTAAAAATGTTTTTCAATAGTCATAAAGATAGGCGGAAAACAGTTGTGTGTCACACGTGCATAAATGTATTAGCACCTCTTAGCTGGTAACTAATACCCAATTTCCGCCCTTGTGACACAATATACTATTGATATATTTTTTTATTAAGAATTTTGTGTCTTTAATCGATTGTAATATTTTTTCTGAATGGGCAAAAGAGAAGATATATTTTTTAATGTGGAATGGGTATGTATTCTATAAAATAAAATCTTGTAGGGGTAAAAAATTATTTTACTAATAGCATTCAGTATGATATTCTTAACAGTCAGATATCGAAACAACGAAAGATTTCCCGATCTGGATTTGAAATTACATATTTTATCTTGGTCCAACACCGATGATAGTTCCCATTCAAATCACAATTCAGGCATTTTACAGAAATATTAATTTTTTAAATAGTAGCAGAGAATTGAAAACCACCTTGGACTAGGTATATTTTATTCTCCTGACGGTTTCAAATTCAAATATCGAGCACAATTCCTGACAACTTTATGCTTGTTATTTATCAATTTGACGATGACAGTTTGTAAAAGCATATCAGTCGAATAGCACAAAACAGTCTAATCTATAGAAGTGAAGGATGACCTTGAATGAAAAAAATGAGGTTCCAAGCCTCCACCGCTAGTTACAATTGAGATCGAAACCATAAATAAAAGACACAGATCGAAACAGGCCTGCCAGCTGAGGCCCTTAGTTTATACCGTCCATGTTCATCTTAGCTGTCACATAAGATACTGTTTATTTTTGCAATTTGTTGCTGTTATTTGTGTTTAAATCAGGTACTGTGAGTGGTCGTTTAACGTCCCTTCCACTGCGACCTGAAAGATCTATTGTGGCTCACCCCTAGGTTATAGTCTGTTCTATCAGCCCTCTAATGAAGCTCATCAGGGTCGTTGGCGACACTTCCATGAAGACCTTGGGCTCGAGTTGATGCTCTTGTGTAACAGCTCTCGGCAGTTACACAAGATATGCTCCACCGTTTCATCCTCAGCCTGACAGAATCTGCAGTCCGCACTCTCTGGCAGTCCAATTGTTTTCATAAGCCTATTAAGGCGACTGTGTCCAGTCAGTAGTCCTATTATTATTCGTAGGTCCTGTCTGCTCATATTCAGAAGCTCTTGAGACCTCTTTTTAGAGAGAGAGAGAGCTGGTAACCCAGCTCCAATACCCCTCTCGGTCTTAGAGCCGTCCGTGTACCAACACTGGTCAGTGTACTATTAAACATAATTCTAGATTTTCTTTAAGAGTCGAAATATTGCTATACAGCAATCAGCACAATCACAGGACCTATAGAGTCAGCCAGACAAAACTGGAACAAATTCATATAATGGTATACCTTAACTTTAAATTAACCATGAAGTCCATACACCACTTTAGACACTAAAAGTAATATTAAATCTCACACCTCTAGACATTTATAGGTATAGGAGGTATTCTGCAAGGTATTCTTTCTGGCCTTATCGGTGAGTTTAAATGACTAGAAATTAACTTTGCATCACATCACTATGCAGAGGATATGAACAACAGGAAAAATATTACACTGATCACTGACGCTCAAGGACGTCATCAACGATTTTAACTTAGTAGACTGAACGATCAAGGGATTGATTCGGTAGGACGTGTAATGTGGTTAATATATGGATTCTACTCTCCTCAAGCTACAGAAAATTACCAAAACACTGTGATGTTTTAAACTAACATAAAACCACATATTTGGTGCATTTTTAAAAGACAAAAAACTAAGAATTTGAAATTTATTGTATCAACCCCCTTTGTGAAAGTGCATCAGATTCAGAACAAAAAATATACAACAGTTTAAAAAAACTCCAATATTTAATTTAATTACTAGGAATAAATAAATTTTGTTAATTTCAGCTCGATTGCGTATTCCTGAAGACGTTATGGTTATACCCAGTATTATCTCAATGATTTCTATTGTTTTCCCTGCATCCTAATTGAAGTAATAATCGTGAGAACCACAGTTATTTTAATTAGTCAGATGATCAACCTCAAAAAGAAATCTCTACTACCGCGAATAAGAATCACTCTAGGTTTGTAAACCCTGAAAAGAGCTCGATATGTTCACCTCTATATAAAGAAAGTTATCCTGAAGATAAAATATTATCTGGTAGGTTGTCTAAAACTACGTACTTTCACCATCAGTTAGTTTTATGTGGCAGATAGGATCCTCTTAACCACCGAATATTTTATATTTGGTAGTCTAACCAGTGGATGAGGATTTTATCTGCCAGATAAAAGTGAAGCGCCTGCGCAGGGGATATAATTTTTAAAATACATAAATAAGACAAAAAAGATTACAATTTATTACATTATTTATTACAACATATTTTTTTAATGTCGAATTTATTGCAACTACGTATTTAATACATATTGTGTTTTTATTGTTTTGTATTTCTTTAATACTATTCAGTTATTTTAAAATTATTTTACTGCTTTATCTGGCATTTCCAGTCAGTGATGTCATATAAACCAATTTTTTGATAGATCTACCAATTTTCACTTCAATCTACGCTACCACCATAGAACTAAGAACTACCTGTTTTTTTAATTAGTTTGACGTACATTACCACTTTGAATTATGTTTATATCGAAGACGTGAGCCATGCGAAAATACGGCAAGCATACATAGAGTACAGTCCATAAACCACAAACCCAAACGTCAGCAATCAGCAACAGCTTGCCTGCAAAAGATTTGAAACCATGTTTAATTGCTGCTTCAACAGACCTATTATTATACTTTTCTGTGACTTATTCCCGGTTGGATTTTTGTAAGACTAGAAAGTGGAGATTATTAAGAAAGATGACATTTCATTTCACAAAAAAAATGTGGATCCTACACCTAAAAAATTCTGGAAACATGTTTCATCCATTAAAACAGGAGCCCGGTCTCCAATGTTTCCCCTGCTATGCGAATTCGTGATTACTCGCACTTCCACATAGGAGCGCCAAAATTTCCAAAAATAAACAATTTAAGAATAGTTCAAGCATTTTTAATCTTAAAAAATCTTCTAAATAGAGATGGTAGATCTACCAATTTTGCATTTTACATTCTACCAACATTTGGCACATAATATACTAATTTTCTAAAATTTGGGTTAGCAACACTGTTTCCAGCTATTATAGGTATGTAACTATACTCTATTTAAAAACTAGGAGTAATTTGAATTTTAGTTGGTAATTCTGTAGATCTCTGATTGGTCAAATTCCTTAATCCTCATTCAATGTTATTATTTGTAAACGCTGTACCCACCCCTAACTGTATTTTAATTTTAACTACATCATAAAAATAATGTTTATTATTATTCATTAAATATTAACTTTTTTTCGCAACCTTTTTATTATTATTATATAGTATTAATTCCTTTTATATAGATTCTTTCATAGATTGAAGAGTTTTGTTAGAGTACTTTTCTGTAATTAAATCATCATTTTAGTTAGTTTATTTTAATAAGTGATAATCGCAACGTTGTAAATCAAATAGTTTATGGTAAATAACAGTAAATACAGATTGAAGGCAAAATGTCATACCTACTCAAAACAATCCTAGCTCTAATGTATATCTCTTTTTAACACACGGATTATTTATATTGCTATATTTTACTTTCTTCTCAATTAAGTTAATACACAACATAAGAATAACCTCTGGGATTAAATCATTGAGATAGCTATTTACAAGATAAAAATTTATCAAAATACAGCAACAAGTTAAGTGGGAGATAGCAAGTTCTAGATAGCGTATCTGTTGGCTAGTTGTCTGGCGGATAAACCTTATCTATCTAGAGGTGAAAATACCGGGCCTTAAAATGACTGATTTAAAACACTTCAGGGCATATACCAAACAAAAGTCTTTTTATGTTCTTTGTTATGGCACCACCTTGTATGTCAAACTATGTAAAACTAAAACTTAATAATATTTTGTGTTTCAGCGTCTTATACCAGTGGATTCCGGTAACGATCTCTTTATGTACAAAGTACCCGAAATGCCAACCAGTCGAGTGTTCACGATTCGACCATACCTACCAGCCGACGAAGAAACAGTGTACAACGTTTGTACGAGAACATGTAAAGACGGTCTCGAAGATCCAATACCATATCCCGATAATCTTCAAAATGTCCATGCCGATAGAATAGTAGGACCTTACTTAATTCTTCATCCAGAATTTTGTTTCGTTATAGAAGACGATGTCGGTATTGTAGGATACGCATGCGCTGCTCCAGATTACAAAAAGTTTAGGGTGAAACAGGAATTGGCATGGATATCTGAAATGTGCGAAAAATATCCATTAAACTGTGCTAAAGATCTTCACAAATTTGTGCAGGTATTTATTTTTGTGATTACAAATTTGTTAATGTGATTATAATGTTTTTAATTTTTAGGATTCTGTTGCGTACTTCCATAACTTTAAGGATGAAATCTATGTTAGCAGTCTTACGCATCCTTCCAGTATGATTTGCAGTTTGTTACCTTCCGTTCTAGATCAGTCTGTTAGTAAAAGATTGGTAACATGTATATTAGCTGCTCTAAGGGCGAATGGTATGCTTTTGAATAGAATATTATTTTATAATAAAGAAAAAATCACCAGCTTTTGTTGTCTGGACTGTGAACATTTATAAAATTTCGTAAAACAACAAATGATGCTTTCATGTCATTACAAAATGTAATATTTTAAATTCCTTATCCACGACTAATAGTACCCATAAATCACGGGAGTGATTAATGACTCATTAATCACTGCTTTCTTGATTTAGCTTTAATATTACATTGTTTTGCTAAAAACCATCGGTTTTAAAACCACTAAATATCCTATTCCTCCATGAGATTCGAATCCTGGTACCCGTGGTTGTGAGCTACGAGCATGTATACTAGGCCATCAGCGTCTTTATACAGGTTGTTTCAAAAAAAAGTAACACCGTCTCTAGGATAGGTAAAAAACTGAAAAATAATTGGGGTTTGCTTAGTAAAATTTTTTTCTAACGCCATCCGTTTTCAAGATAAAGGGCGTTGAAGAAAATAAAAAATTACACATTTCTTACGATTTTGCCGAAACTACTGGCACCATTGCAATGAAATTTTATACGAATATGTTTTGGAAGCTGATATATCCCATGAATTTGTTTTTATAACTAACTCTCATAGAGGGCGCTAGTTACACGATTCATACAACGTATTATTCAACATAACTTTTTTTAGGGTAGAATCGTTAGTCAAAACTCCAAGTGAATATAAACATCGTTTAATTCTACACCAAAAAGGTACTCTTGGTAAAACTCGATATTATGTACCGTTTTCGGAATATTTTGATTTGAAAACTATGAAGTAATAATCGCTCCTGGTATAAACTAATGATAAAGTTCGCTTTTCTCTAAGTTTGCCATGTAAAATTGACATTTATTGATTGTTATGACAATAAGTCAACAATAAATAGAGTTTTGAAACCTTGTTATTTGTCTTTATTTTTGTCTTTATTTTAATTTTGTTATTGTAAGTTTTTTTAATTAATAAATTTTTCATTAACTTATACGAGGAGCGGTTATTACTTCATAATTTTCAAATCAAAATATTCCGAAAACGGTACATAATATCGAGTTTTACCAAAAGTACCTTTTTGGTGTAGAATTAAACGATGTTTATGTTCACTTGGAGTTTTGACTAATAATTCTACCCTAAAAAAAGTTATGTTGAATAATACGTTGTATGAATCGTGTAACTAGCGCCCTCTATGAGAGTAAGTTATAAAAACAAATTCATGGGTTATTTCAGCTTCCAAAACATATTCGTATAAAATTTCATTGCAATGGTGCCAGTAGTTTCGGCAAAATCGTAAGAAATGTGTAATATTTTATTTTCTTCAACGCCCTTTATCTTGAAAACGGATGGCGTTACAAAAAAATTTTACTAAGCAAACTCCAATTATTTTTTAGTTTTTTACCTATCCTAGAGACGGTGTTACCTTTTTTTGAAACACCCTGTATATGTTTTATTTTATAAACCGAAGTAGCTTATGAAACAATCACATTTAACTCCAAGATGGTTTGGGAATGCCTAGGCAAACTAAATGAACTAGGCCAGAAGAACACTGTCACCCTCCTATGGGTCCCGGGACACATAGAAATAGAGGGGAATGAAACAGCAGATAAGCTGGCAAAAAAAGGAGCTGAAACCCCACATTTGGGACCAGAACCATCTTGTGGGATCAGCCTCAACCTCAGTAAAAAAAGGCTCCGAATTCTAACGGGAATATTAACCGGGCATTGCCGGTTAAGAAGCCACATGAAGAAACTAGGGTTAGCAGATGAAGCAAAGTGCAGATTCTGTGAGGAAGAGGATGAAACCTCAATACACATACTCGCAGAATGCCCTGCCTTGCAGAATTCTAGGGCTAGATACCTAGGAACACATGAAATAGAAGCGGGGGATCTACCTGATTTGAAGCCCGACGATGTCCTAAACTTCCTCGGGAAAATAGGACTCGAAGAGCTGCTGTAGGTCTGAGAGAACATCAGAACATGGCAAGTAAGGGGGGACACAATAGATCCTATGGGTCGCAGTGTTATTATCACCCCTGACACATACATACATACAACTCAAACCTATCAAATAAAATAAGTTATTATTATTACTAGTTATCTGTCATTGCATATTTATTTTTTGTTTAAGGTTCTTTTGGAGTTCATGTTGTAATGAATACAACTGATAGTTACACGCATGCATTTTATGGAAAATTGGGATTCGTGGAAAATACCCAGGAAAGTATTAAAGGTAAAATCGTGATGGGACGAACATTTTAAAACTGACTGAATTGACTCTACTGTGAGATGATCTTTAAAGTTCTTTTTATTTATATATAACTATTGTAATTAGTATAAAAATTTAATTACTTTTTTTTGTGATTTTTAGTATTATACTCTGATTGTAATTTTGTAACCATTTATTATGCCGAAAAAGAAAATCAAATTTATTGTATATTTATTTATATTAAGTGAATAAAATATATAAGTTTTGAAACATGTTAATTTTTAATCCCAATCAAAAGTATCAATTTGTTCATTTCACATTAGTTTGATATTCAAAAAGTAGTAGTGTAGGTACTCTAGCGAATTTCGGTAATAAGATGATTTTATTTTTTTTAAATTAATTTTTGCAATTTTTAAAACAATAACATTTTTGGATAGAGAATGAAGAGACATTTCAAACGATATATCCCAAGCCCATACTTTCCATTTAAAAAATTGGATGTTGTAACTGTCACTCAAAGGGGGTTAAAAAGATGTATTGTGGAGATTTCTCAAGCATGCCCTCTATAGATAAAATCTACCAACGCAAGAGAAAGAAATATTGTCGGCTCCGGATTGTGTAGTGATGTTCTTTGCCGTATCAACTGTCCATATAAAAGTATTAAATATATGGTTATAACCTAATCCCACACTTAAAGGGCATGGATTACTGATCCAGATGTACGGAAATTGCACCCTTTGGTCGCGGTCCGATTCACGCTTACAGTGCTAACATCAATAACGGTCGGACCGATTCGTGTTAGCACGATCACGCCGATATTTAGTATTCACCTACGAATAAAGAATAGGGTCTCACCCTATGCACAGAGTAATAATACAAATCAGAGTATCTATATGGAGGGGGTAAGCATCCATTTTCAGGTATCGCCATGACACTTTGGGAGTATCCATAGCCGTCGCCGTTAGTTTTGGTTAAGGTAGGCAGTAGGCGGAAATTGTATTATACTCCTTCCTCTTTATTCGTAGGTATTGACAATGATGAACGATGTTCATCAGAATAAGTAAAATAGGGGATACATAACGCGAACATATGCGAACATTTAATTATTTAAGAGTGTGAATACAATTATTGAAAATGGAATGCTTTTTGTGTAATCAGATAAAACAACCATCTAAGGAAATAAAAAACCCTTGTTTTTCCTGCGACTTATGTCGAAATTTAATATGCTTGGACTGTTCAGAGTTATCAGCTTCTGAAATAAAATGCTTGCCATTACAAAAGCGGTTATTGAAATTTAGCTGCAAAAAATGTAGAAATAATGAATATGTTGAAAGTTTAGAAGTAATCATTAAAGACAAAGAAACCATCATCAATGACAAAAACGAAATTATACAGATGCTTAAAGAACAACTCCGTAAATACGAAAATACCAAGCAAAGTACCGCAGATTATGCTAATGTTGTAAAAGCTACACCAAACCCTCACAGACAACCAGATCCAAATGTGCCTGATATTATAATTAAACCAAAATGTGCACAAGATGCCAAAAAAACTAGGGACGATATTGAGAAAACCATAACACCAAGTGAACTCAAAATTGGAATTAAAAGTCTGAGGACTTCTAATTCTGGATCAATAACTATCAAATGCCAAAGTAAGAAAGAAGCCGAGATTTTTGAAGCCGTCGCCAAAGACAAGTTAAATGACGTATATACAATTGAAACCGCCAAATTGCGTAAACCTAGAGTAAAAATTATAAACTTGACTCAAAATTTGAATAGAGTAGAAATCCAAGAGGCTATATTGCTACAAAATGAAACACTAAAAGATTTTAATGTGACTTATATTAAGAAAAATGAAAATGGCCAAACCACTATTTTTGGTGAATGTTCAGCTTATTCATTCAATCAACTAATGGTATCGAAAAAAGTGTGTATTGGATGGGAGCGTCTCAAAGTGTTTGAAGACCTGTCTATCCCGCGTTGTTTCCACTGCCAAGGTTTTTTCCACAAAAAGGAACTTTGTAAGAATAAATTAGTTTGTCTTCTATGCAGTGAAGAACATGATCATAAAATTTGTTCTAAGCAGAGGAAAAAATGCATAAATTGTATGAATTCTAATAATAAATATAAATTACATTATGCAATTGACCCCCACGCAACTGATCTGAATTGCCCCACCTTTCAATTCCACACTAAAATTATGAAAAGCAAAATTGATTATTCCCTTTAAATAATGGTTAAAGTGGATGAAGAAACAATTCTAGACAACTTAAGTCAGCTGGAGCAAGGTCAACGTGGCAATTACATCGATCCAGAGTGCTACAAAAAATTAATTACTTCAAAAAGTAAATTTAATATTATGCACTTTAATATAAGAAGAGCAAGAAAAAATTTTGATGAATTCCTAGCCCTTACCGAAGCATACAACTTAACGGAATGTGATGTATTTATTATGAGTGAGTGTTTCCAATCAGCAGCTTCGAACAACTGTAATATCCCAGGCTACACAACTATTCATAACGGTGGTGATTACAATCGAAATGACGGTGTTTTGATCCTAATTAAATCTGAACTTAATTATATTGTTTCTTGTGATAAATTAACTATTTGTGGTGTCTCTCTGGGTATCATTAACTTGAGAATTGATGATATATCTTTTAAAATTTTTTCACTATACAGACCAAATCCAAGTAATTTAAATTCATTCATTGAGGAATTAAATACCTTTTTAAATAATCAACAAAAATTAAAACTTGAGTTGTTTATTGGTGACATAAATATAGATTTACTAAAAGAAAATGATATTAATGTTATTAGATATCTTTCTGTACTTGCGAAACATGGATTTGTCCCTTATATTACTAACCCTACTCGTGTAACTTCTGAAAGCGAATCATGTATTGACCACATATTTCTTAAAACGCACTCAAATTTAAATCAGAAATACTCTTTTTCATCATACATCTTGAACTGTCATATCACAGACCATTATCCAGTAATGTTAAATATTGAAGATAAAATAAAGGCAATATCTAGTAGTACACACTTACCAAAAACATTCTGTAAAGTAAATTTTACATTTCTAAATAATCTTTTAAAAAATGAAAACTGGGATGATGTAATAAACTCTGATGAAGTTCAAGTATCCACTAATCTATTTTTTGATAAAGTTTATAAGTACATTGAACTATCCAAAAAAATGATTTCCAAAGTACACAGCAAAACAAAAATCAAACCATGGATTACACAAGGTTTAATCATATCCATAAGAACCAGAGATAAAATGAAAAAACGACTCAATAAGCATTTTTCTTTACAATTAAATCAAGAATATAAAAATTACAGAAATTCGTTAAACAAACTTTTGAAAAAAACGAAAAATGATTATTATCTGCAACAAATACACACTAACAAAAACGACATTAAAAAACTCTATCAAATAATCTCTGAAGCCACTAATGAAAATAAAAATTGTAAAACTAACCTAAAAATTGTTGATGATAATGGTGATTCTTTTAAAGATAATAAAGAAATGGCAAACTACTGCAATAATTATTTTACTTAAATTGGTTTAAATATGCTTCTAAAGTTAAAAACCCCTACTACCTATAAAGATAATGTAATTAGAAACCCCAATACTTTGTTTCTCAGTCCGGTATCCGAAAATGAAATTGTTAAACAAATTTCTTCTCTAAAAAACAATAGTTCTCCTGGAATAGATCAAATTTCAACTAATCTAATAAAAAATAATCATCAATCTCTCTTAAAACCACTGGCACACATCATTAATTTAATTTTTCAAAACGGAATTGTTCCTAATCAATTTAAGTCTTCTGTGGTTACTCCAATATTTAAAGCAGGAAATAAAACTACAATTTCTAATTTCAGGCCCATTAGTGTTATTAATAATTTTGGAAAATTTTTTGAAAAATGTCTTAAAGACCGTTTAGTTGGCTTTCTTGTAAAATATAATATACTACACCCACAACAATTTGGATTCCAGAGTGGTAAATCTACATCTGATGCAATGTGTTCTGTAATAGAACATATTATAAAGAGCCTGGACATAGACAAAAAGTGTATTGCAGTATTTCTAGATCTTGCGAAAGCATTCGACACGGTCAACCACCAAAAGCTAATCGATATCTTGGAAAATAACGGCATTCGGGGAGTTGTATTAAATATATTTCGAAGCTACTTGTCTGATCGGGAGCAATGTGTCAAAGTCAACGATGTGTTCAGTGAAACTAGTATAGTAAAAATTGGAGTGCCACAGGGTACAGTACTTGGCCCAATATTGTTTTTAATGTATATAAACTCACTTCTTTCGATAAGTGTAACGGCTAAAATAGTATCATACGCAGATGATACAGTTGTTATTTTTACTGGGGATACTTGGGATGAAACAAAAGCGATTCTACAAAATGAAATGAAAAATATCACCAACTGGCTAAATTTGTATCAGCTATCATTAAATGTCGATAAAACACACTATGTTGCATTTACTGTTTCTGAAGCCACCAGACCAAATTTTACCTCCATAACAATAGCCGGAGAAAAAGATCAAATTAACGAAGTAATTGAATTCAAAGAAGTAAAAGAAATCAAATACTTGGGCATTATTATTGACCAACACCTTAAATGGCAAAGTCATATTGATTATTTAACCAAGAAAGTAAGAAAACTTATATACAAATTTTACCAGATGAGAGAATTTCTCCCGAAGAAGATACTTTTAATGATTTATAAGTCACTTGTTGAATCGATATTTCGTTATGGTATTTTGATATGGGGAGGTGCATATAATAACGCTTTGCAAAAATTAAATACTGTTCAAAATTATATATTAAAAATTATCTATAAGAAAAATAAGCTATATCACACAAATTTACTTTATTCGGAAGATGTTGGTAATATTAGGTGTCTGTATTTTCACAATCTATGTACTTATGCTTATAAGAATCAGTCGCCTCATAACTATAAATCCTCGATCTATAATACACGATGTAGAATCAATCTACTACTCAGCATACCTAGATATAATAAAAATCTCAGCCACAGATCGCTAATTTACACACTACCTAAAACCTATAACATGCTACCTGCCTCTATTAAACAAGTAAATAATTATAAACAATTTTCAAAACTATCAAAATCATATATCTATAACAACTATCATCAATTCTCAAGTATGTTTAATTATTCCTAAATGTTTTTCTTTTTTTAACTATCCCTAGTATTATGTAAACAAATCAACCATGAATAATTTTTAAATTTTTTAATATTTAATTTACTACTAAATGAAGGCACAACACAAGTGTTAAATCACTTTAGTGCTTTTTTGTTAGTCTAAATTATTTGTTAGTTTGTTAGTCTAAATCTTTTTGTTATATTGTAAACTATTTAAATAAATAAATAAATAAATAAATAAATGAATCGAAATTGACGCATATTTTCGAGTGGCCGCCATTTTATTGGTGCACAATATTGGTTTTGATACTCGTTCGATTTTGTGCAAATATTAAGAGAATTTTAAACTATTTTGTGTGTAAATACTGTATAAACTTGGTAAACTGCTCATCTTACAATTCTAGTAGTAATAGCGGGAAGAAGGAAACAGGCACATCATATCACAGGAAAAAAAAGATCAGTTCGTTTTGGAACAGTTGACCAAACATAGTTATTTTGTAAAAACTATGTATGCAAACGTATAGATTTTCAAATATGTAACTCATGCAGTGGTGTGTAACCTATGGTTAAAGAAGATTGCAGTGCCTAATATGTAAATTTTCATTCATAATTTTATGATCTTACATCTTAAGCCCGTCTCATAGATTCGCCACTGGTGTTCATTGTTTGGTGCACATTTCCTTCAAATTATTGCTTTCGGTTTTTACATGTTCTAAGGTTTTATCGAATCCATATATCTTTCCTTGTCTAAAGTACTACCCATTGCAAACGCTGTAAGTGTAATTCGAAATTACGGCACGAAGCGTTCAGACCGCGGTTTTATGACATGACATGAGAAGCAAAAGAAAAAGAGGAAAGCTGGCTGCATGTCGCATGACAATGGGTGCGTTCAGAGAACACAACTGTTGTACAATGTAATATTAGTTGGGCGTTGGGCGCCAATTTGTAACCATATTATTACGTTGGACGTCAATTTGTAATATGATTTACATGTTGATAGTGAATTTATAAAAATATTAAGTTACCTTTTTTGAAAAAATAACAATATACCAAAAGAAAAAATGTAATTTAGAATAAAACAACCATTAATCTTAATTTCGTCTTTAATTAGTTGTAAAAGATACTTCAATAATTAACAAAATTTATAAATGTTTATCACAGCAAAAATTATGATAGTTATACCTCGGCTAGGGGTGAGTAAGTTCATTAGCTCTGACTATAGTACAATATTTGTTTCTTTAAGAAATTATAAGGGCGCCACTGAAATCTTTTTATTTTTTATGATAATAATGCTTTCGAGGCATACGAACAAGGAAGGTCATTTTGCATTAAACAAGCTCTCTTTCCTGATTTTGAAGCATCTACAGAAAGTGTAATTTTCTCTTTTGGATTAAAAAATTGTAAAACTGGTTTATTTATCAAAGTTTGTTTTAAATTTAGAAACGCTTCTTCATGCTCTTGTTGACAAATAAATTCATTATCTTTTTTAATTAATTCACGTAATGGTTTAGTTTTGTCGAAAAATTTTCAATAAATTTACTAACATAAGTTAACATACCTAATATTCTTTGAATGTCTTGTTTAGTTTGTGGTCTTGGTAGCTCTGTGATTGACTTTACTTTATTAGAATCTGGAGCTATACCTGCTGCAGAAATAATATGGCCCATATATTTAATTATAGACTGTCCTATCTTACATTTTTCTCTATTAAATTTTACATATTTTTCCTGGCAGTTTCTAAAATCTCTTTCAATCGCGCATCATGCTCCTCTTGGTCTTTTCCCCATACTATTACGTCATCTATGTAAATGTCTGCTCCCTCGATGCTACCCAATATGTCTTTAAACTTCTCCCGAAATATTTCTGGAGCACACTTTATGCCATAGGGGAGTCTTAAAAATTTGTACCTGCCGTAAGGCGTTCCACATAGTTTTGTGCTTTCGTCATCTAGAGGCATCTGATAGAAACCACTGGCTGCGTCGAGAGTGCTAAATACTTTAGCACCTGTTAACTTGCTGGAAATTTCGTCAAAGGTGGGTATTTTATAAAATTCACGTTTAAAAAACATCGTTAACATCTATTGGATCTAAACAGATACGCAGTTTACCATTATGTTTGCGGAACAGTACCAAAGCATTCAACCAATCAGTTGGGCTTTCAACTTTTTCTATAATTTTTTGCTTAACCAAACTCTCTAAACCTTCCTTTAAAGGTTGCATTAAGGAAAGTAGCACTGTCCTAATTGGTTGAATTGCTGGTTTACTGTTCTCTTCCAATTTAATTGGTCACTTTTGATTAATACACCCTATTCCTTCAAATAAATTACCATATGCATGAATTACTTTGCTATGATTGTTTGAATAATTGTTAGACAAAACAGAATCAATTGTTTTCAATTAAATTTAAAGAAATACCAAAGCTAAGACCTATTATTGCTTGAAGGTCACCTTTAACCACAAAAAAATCAACGTCATAACATATATCATTTTTAAAGCAGGGTAACCTACATTTTCTGTGAATGATTTTAATTTACTATCAGTATTTTTAATTAGCTTATGTGACAAACCTATATAATTAAAAGTGTTTAGTGACAAAACATTTGCATCTGCACCAGTATCAATTTTAAATTTAACATTTTTATTATTTATTTTTAATTTTGTTGACCACTCTTACGTTGTATTATTATTTATATTATTCACATTATTTATAGCTCCGATAAACATAAACACACCATTCTTGTCTTCCATAATTGTATTAATATTTTCTACATGTATTTCATTTAACTTTTTTCTGGATTTTTTTTACTTTCGAAATGATTCTTGGCTTGACAAAAGCTACATTCTTTTCCATATGCTGGACACTTATTGAGCAGATGGGAAAATCCACATTTTGAACAATCATTTATTTTCTTAGACGTTGTTCCATACTTCTTATTTTCAGCAGTTGTCGATGTATCATCTGTATCAGCACTGGTTATATCTTGGCTGTTAACTTTTGCACTTTCATAAATAATACATTTCTGAATGATTTCCTCTAATTTAACATAATTCAACATTCTTGCAGAAGTTTTTCTCGAATATCGTTATTGGAAATTCCACAAATAATCATCGTCTTAGTTAACTCGTCTTGTAGATTACCAAATTTACATTTAACAGCTAACAATTTTAATTCGGTAACAAATTGTTCAAAAGTTTGATATAATTTTTGACTTGTAAAAAATTTATATCTTTCGTAGGTCAAATTCTGTTTCGGAAGGAAGTGGTTTTCGAATTTATTCAAAAGAATTTCTAATTTATTTTTTTCTGACTCAGCAAATGAAAATGTTGTGTCTTCTTCTCCTATATAGTGAAGTACTTGTGCACACTGGATAGCTTCATCGTTTTTATTTATTTTGCTTGCAATTAGCTAATTTTCAAATCTGCACCTCCACATTTTCCAATTTTCACTTATATTACATGTCATCACCATCGTGGGAACCCCCCTGTTATCACCCATTTTGTTGATGTATTTGTTAAATTGTCAAACACTATTATCTTTCCACTTGAACACAAACTCAATTAACTGACTGCGCCATGTTAGTTTATTATAAAAACACTATTTAAATCAACAAAGATTTTTATTGACTACTAACCATATTGGTATCCATGTGTTTTCCTATTTTTTTTACTTTTTTTAGTGAGTTTTGTTTTTCTTTATTTATTTCTTTTTAATTGAAGATTTTGTTATGTTTTCAATTTGTTTATTATGAATTATAATTAACCACACGAAACGTTAATATAAAAAAATAAAGGACATTATTTAATTCCTCTGCGTTTTGACGTTTTTGTACGGACAGATTATAAACTAACGAAAAATAATGGGTTAAATTGAAAATGGTTTGGTTCAATTCACAATTTTTTGGTAGTTTACAATATCACGAGTTATATTGTAAACTAACGGTGTTTACTTATAATCTTACGTTGATATATATTCGATTTTTGTAAATAGGTACCTCCCATAGCAATACCTACATTAGTCTTTGTCACAAAAGTTTATCACCCTGTAAATTACTTTAGAAAATAATACAAATCGTTCTTTGATGGTTGTTTATTATGTTTGAAAAATTATGTATTTTTTAGTATACGATCAATTCAATTAAAAAAAAACGTCAAAGTGGGTAATAATCTTAAAGAGTTTTCTCGTTAATAGACTTCAGGTTCATTAATTTCTTCTGAATATCCATTATCTGAAATAAACATGCAAGTAAATTCAATCTCATTAAATAAAATAAGAAACTTCCAAATCAATAATAAAAAAAAATGTAAACTTTTACCTAGGTATTTACGACAAAAAATTCAAACAAATCAATCAATATACCTATAAAATACACTGCTTAACAATTGAAATGGTATTTTTTAAATTTCAGAAAATTGCTTACAAAAATAATATTTTGAATATACGTTTCCTGCTATCAGTAAACTCTGTTTATAGCAAATTGTTTTTGTCGTTTTTCTTTTTTTTCTTTTTAACCAGAATTGTAGGAATTCGATTTCAAAATACTAACATTTTAGTCGCGTAGAAGTACTTGCAGTGACTTTAACATTGTTAGAGGCAGTTGAAAATCTTATGGGCTATGAGTCACCCTTGCGTAGTCTACACGATTCGGTTTCTAATAAACCCTATTAACTATTGTGAAAAGTGAAAACATCAGTAGATAATTTTAGTATAAACTAAATTGCCAGTGATTGAACATCGTGTCGCATACGGAGTATTAGTACAGTCGAAGTTTTAGTATTTTTATAGTTAGTTTTTTTTTGTTTGTTAGTTAGTTGTATTTTTAGTAAAGAGTTAAGTGAATTTTAGTGTTAAGTGCTGTTTGAAAATAATTATTTCTCGGGATTATTTCGGCTTTTAGAGATTGACAAAAATAAATTTATTTTTATTAATTCCAATAACATTTCATAATTCATAGTAAATGTTATTCAAGTTATTCTAATACACCTAATAGAAATGCAGGTACAAACAATCTTTTCGAACTAGAAGATTTTATTATATATTTATCTACGATAATGCTATTTTATCTTTTTAACAATAATTTTACAAGTTAAAAAACATTTTCTTTTAAATTGTATTTTTATCTCTCGTGACCCCAGAATTTTGCTACGCGACCCCTAGTTTAAGAAGCGCTGCTCTAGTTTAATGCAGATATTCTAAATTATTTGGAAAGATGGAAGAAAACTGAGGATAATAGAAAAATTTTAACGGAGAAACATGACATCAAATCGAAACGGATTGAATACTTGAAAAAGTTAAAAAAATATAAAGAAGAAGGACGAGCAACATACATTCACGGCTCACATACTGTTCCTAAAATATGTGTTTGAAATCAGCAGTAGCCTAAGGTAAAAAATTGATTATTTTACATGCTGGAGGTGTATCGGGTTTTGTACCTGATGCTTTGTTGATATTCAAATCAGGATTTAAAACGGGCGATTATATATCACGACGAAATAAATACCAACAATTTTTGCAAATGGTTAAAGGAAAAGTTTTATCCTAACGCTCTGAAGAAATGTGTACTAGTATAAGATAATGCATCTTACCATAATACTTTCATTGAACCACTGCCCAATTTATCATGTAAGAAATATGCGATGCAAAAGTGGCTAAGAGAAAGAAACATTTTTTATACAATAGAAAAAATTTGGGCACTGGTAAAGAGTGACGTAGCTTCCTGTAACGTCTCTTTCAAGTTAGACGATGTGTGGAAGTTAACGGAAGAAAAATTTGCCAATGTAAAATTAGAATATTGGGAGAATATTTGCGCCCATGTTGGTAAAGTTGAAAACGAATAATGGAAAGAGAGCATATTATGGATGATGTGCACAATTTAGTAATAAATATAGGAAACAAAAGTAGCGAGAGTGAATCGGAATATGAAGACAATGAAGATGATTTGGGTTGTCAACCATTGTTGTGAGTTGTATTTTTGTGTATTTGTCACAAACTTTTATATTTATTTGTAATGTGATTAAATAAATATATTTATCTATACAGGGTGATTCATTACTAATTGAAAATAATTTAATACTAGAATCCTGACTTCAAATCATGAAGATTTAACCCAGAACACCTAAATAAAATGTAGCTGCTTACTTAGTTACAGGGTGTTTTGTGTAAAAATTTAAAAACTATTTGGGTTCAGTACTTTAAGACTGTTTTACCTATTCATTTCATATTTGGCAGAAAATGTAGAGACTGTACACTCTACAAAATTATATTAAACAAACGTTTCTAGCTACCACCGGAGGCGTACGATAGGGGCAAGTGACAGGTTAATCGTTCCCAAATTCTACGCCACTGGCGGAATAGAAACTTTAGCACAATTTGTCGATTCTCCAACACTTTTTACGTAAATAAAGTAGTCGTTCTTCATAACGATAAAGTCAATATTTCTCGAGATATTTTAAGTTAAACATGAAGCTGCCCAATTTTAATGTGTGATAACTGTCGATGTTTTCGATCAGTGAATTGCATTTAATACGCAAATAAAATTTTAATCCTTAGTTAAAGATAATAAATTATTGACAAAAAACTTAAAATAATATTAAAATATTAAAATAATTTTCAAACAAATAAACTGATCTCTATTTTGTTTTGAATTACAATCAGATAAGTGGCATTTGATGGATAATTTTTCAATATTAGTTGGCTCTGGCCTGAATCAATTGCTTCGATGTAGGGTGTATTCGGGGAGCACGCTTTCGAGCTATGTAGCGCCATATAACGCAAACGAAGAATAGTACTATAAGTATAGATAGCGCCAACTGGCGCAAATAGCGTGCTCCCCGAACACACCCATAGTGGGGTGCTGTCATTGCCGCCATAGCTATTAATTAGTTGTTGCTTATGTAACTTGAAATTGTGATTGTTGTAAAATTTAAAGCAGCAAATGTGTTCTTTATTGTTGACACGGATTAAAGTTTCATTTGCGTATTAAATGCAAATCAGTGGTCGAAAACATCGACAGTTATCAGACATTAAAATTGGGCAGCTTCATGTTTAACTTAAAATATCTCGAGAAATATTGACTTTATCGTTATGAGAAAAGAGTACGATTAACCTGTCTACATTTTCTGCCAAATATGAAATAAATACGTAAAACAGTCTTAAAGTAATGAACCCAAATAGTTTTTAAATTTTTAAACAAAACACCCTGTAACTAAGTAAGCAGCTACATTTTATTTAGGTGTTTTGGGTTAAATCTTCATAATTTGAAGTTAGGATTCTAGTATTAAATTATTTCCAATTAGTAATGAATCACCCTGTATAATGTACAAGTTTTATTAAATAAAAAATTCTATAATCAACCAACTTCGACTGGGCTATTGAATTTAACATGCAATTGAGTCAACGTTTTCAGATTGCATTTTAATAATTTTGGCCATTGTTGCCATTAAGTTCGGCGCATACATTTTCAAGGCCATAGCCCATGAGATTTTCAACTGCCTCTACTGGATACACGAAGGCTTAAGTCAAGAAGAAGTTGCTACACGGCTAAATGTGTCCTAAAGTGTTGTCAATCGTTCATGGAATCGATATTTGGAAACTGGGTCTGCAGCGTACAGGCATGGATGAGGACGAAGAACGAGCTACAACTCCTGCTCAAGACCACCTTATAGCTGTAACTGCAAGAAGAACCCGAACATTTACTGTTTCGATAATTAACAGCTTCTTTAGGCATGCTACCGGAAGAGTGATATCTAGTCAAACTGTTAGAAGAAGGTTGCATGCATGTAATTTAAGAGCCAGAAGGCGTTGTTCACATCCACGGTTAACTGCGGATCAACGCGCATGCAGATATCGGTGAGCGAGAGAACACAGTCGTTGGAATTTTCAGAACTGGAGGTACTGTATGTTTGCGGATGAGTCCAGACTTCGGCTGAATATGTGTGATGGTCGAATATTGGTGTGGAGAAAAAGAGGACAGCGATATGTAGTGGTGTTAATGAATATGACAATGACAGCTGTACGATATAGGGACATGGTTATAGAGCCAATAATTGTACCATTTTTTGGTGCAATAGGCGAACAATTTATCGTTATCGACGATAATGCGCGCTCGCACCGTGCGAGAATTGTAAATGATCACATTGAATATCATTGTATATGGGAAAACGTACCTCAGTAATTTATGAATAATTTAATAAGGACCATATGCCAAATAGATGGACAGCACAAAGGCAAGCTTGGAGTGGACTCACACGATATTATTTTCTTGAAAGGAAATTATTTAACATTTTTCAATTTTTTCTGTTTTATTGTAAATTTGTTTATTTTTTTGGTTATATTGTAACGTAAAAGAATAGAGATTTACTGATTTTATCGAATTTTGATTTATTATCAACCAATGACAAAATAAAATTACAGATTTTTGTAATATCCACTTCAGTTGTTGAGCAGTGTACTATAGGACTATAGCATGTCAGGTTTTTTTTAAACATAAAAAAATTACCAAAAGTTAATAAAGATTTAGTATAGTAACATTTCTGCAAAGAAATACTTCTGCTCGCATAGGATGTAAAGTATATTGTGCAAGTTCTTGAGTACGAAAGAAGGCCGTATACAGTTAGGGAAAGAGTAAACGACTTCGGAAAGGGGGGTGACCAGGATTTTCATGGAAGATTATTTAGGATGACAAAAGAGACTGTTCTGGTTTTATTCTCGAAGAGATCTTTTTGCTTATTTACAATTTTAATTAAAATGCAAATGAGAGATCTGCTGTGAAATTGCATCCTCTCTTTTTAGTCGTCCCTATACTATTACTTTCCATTTTTCACTTTGATTAAACCCAAGTAAATCAGACACACCAAAAAACTTCGGAAACAAAACAAACCAACTCTTCTGCATAAAGTGAGGTTATATACCTAATAGACCTTAACCTCCAGATATCGACCTAACCGCCTGTTGAAAGTTACAGATAAATATTTGACATTTTAGCTGTCGGATAACCTGTTGTTGATAAACCTATCTTTCCAAAATAACTAGTAGTTAAGCATTAACTGACAAATAAATTTCTATTGATAAACCGGCCCTGAGAAACCTAATTACATCTTACGTTTTACTAGAGTCGCATTGAGACAAAATGCTCCAGAATGATGTCGTATTTTATTAAATGATTTTGTAAATATTTTTTCTTTCGGTAACTACGAGGGCTATAATTTTTTTCAAAGTCCGATTGGTCACGAAATGTAACAACAGCACAAATTTAAAACTTTTCTATCAGTAACAATTACTGATACATTACAGCTATTTTTCGTCACGGCGATTGAGACATTTGTCGTAGCGTGGTACCAACTTGTCAATGTCCTCTTGATAGAACGTCACCGCTTGCGCTTGAAACCATCTTTGTACGCTGGTCTGCAGTGCCTCGCCTGTGTCAAAACGCTGTCCTCCTAGCCAGCGTTTCATGTGAGCAAAATGGTGAAAATCTGATGGGTCCAAGTGCGGACTGTATGCTGGATGATCGAAAACGTCCCACTGTATACGCTGTAGGAGGTTCGTGGTGGCAGCTGCAGTGTGCAGCCGAGCATTGTCATGGCTGATGACAAAATCCCCCTCTTCTTATTCTGAATTTCTTGTCGTAGTCGTTGAATAGTCGCACAGTATGCGGCTGCGGTGATGGTGGAACCACGTTCCAGAAATTCCACCAACAGAACTCCTTTCCGGTCCTAGAACACAGTAGCTATATACTTTTTGTTGGAGAATGTTCGCTTGGATTTCTTTGACTTATTCGGGGAGTGCGAATGCATTCACTGTTTGGATTGCTCTTTTGTTTCTTCTCTCACTCACAATTGTGTAGAGAGCTGACCTGGAAAGTTCAGGAAACGAATCACTCAACACAGTATTAAGCGACGATTTTCTCGAATTGCCTGATCCACACGCTGAACAAGATCATCGGTTGACACACGCTTCTTTCTCTGACCGCCTGCATCATGGACGTCTGTACTTTGCTGTCGCTTATGCACGTTTCACCATAACCACGACTTATTCGGCGATAAACACATCTGCGCAGAGGTTCATAATATATTTGCTGGTTTACTGTCGCGACCGATCGGAACTTGATAACGTGTACGTGAATTTAATAAATTTAAAAAAAGAAAAAGAAAAGATAAAAAAGAAAAAATATTTACAAATACTTTTAATAAAACACGACTTCATACTGGGACACTTTTTCTCAGTGCGACCCGAGTAAAGGTTAAGATTTAATTGTATTCCTCGGTTTATGTCAGACCTGTCAACTTCAAGGTTATTTAGTTTTGACCCTCAAATTTTCTTCATATCTGTTGGTGTATTCTTTAGACTGAACTAATACCCATCTGAATACGGCCTCTGCACGTTTGCTCATTCTTTCGTTTTCGAACACTTTTTGAGCGCAATAAATAATTGAAATAGCTAAAATGTCTAACATACCGTTCTAATCTGCATTTCAGCTTGCTCGGTACCAGATTCTGATGATAAGGATTCAGTGGAAACTTGCATATCTTTTAGCTCATCCATTAAGCTTTTTATCAATTTTTGAATATTTATTGACGAATATTTCGTAGGTTCACCACTAACATAACCTTTTTCTTTATATTCAATAAACTGTTTCGCAAGATCCTCTCGTGATAACATCTTGGCATAACGCTGATCCGTATCATAAGGAGGTTGGGGAAGGCCTTCATAAAACCTGGGGTTCATTTTTTCTTCAGACTTGCTCTTCAAACGCCAATCAGAAATTGCTTGAAGATTCCTGTTTGCGAAACAACAAAAAACTAATATGTAAACAAAGAAAAATAGATTTGGCTTATTTAATAGTAAATGCAAATATTTTAATCGCTTACCTTTCTTGTTGTAGTATTCTCTCTTGATCTGCTAATAAAATTCTTAATTCGTTTAACCATCCCTCTTTGAGATTATTGAATTTTTTACCATCTCCTTCACTTAGTGATTTTTTTAAATGAGATTTCAAAAGAAGTTTAGATCCCTTTCGGCTAACTTTATGAACTATATTCGTTTTGTGTGGTTCTTTTTTATGTTTTACATCCGAGAAAAGTTGCTTTACTTTTAAATCTGGATTGGAAGTTTGAGAATCGCAAATTTTGTTCTTTATTCTCTCAGTTCTAGCACTCTTGCTCATTTCTCGTATGTTTGTTTTGGAAGACAACTGAGATTGGCTTTCTGTACCAGTTACCTAAATATTAAAAGAATATTGTAGAAAGTATAAAATATCTATTAGATTAGATTAGATTGCCGTATAAGCCAGTAAGACTTCTCTGCACTTTGACCTACCAAGATCTTTTGGGCTTCCCTTAATCTACCTAAATGCCAAACCTTCTACTGAAGTTGAGCAACTTTCTAGGGGGCATATACTTATAAGATAGAGAGTTTGAGCAACTCCTTCTACGAATTTAAGCCAATTGCAGAACAATGCTACGCATTCGCATCAATCAGTTGGAAACTGCCTGGGTACTGGGGCAGAGGGAATCAGGGGCAATAAGAATGCTTATAAATTGCTCAGGGAAGGTGCAAACACCGCATTTATAAAACCTGAACCCTTCTTGGGAATCGCAAATACACTTAAAAAAGCAGCCCTTAGCGAATGGGTTCAAAGAAAGTCTCTTGAATGGTGAGAAAATACCCCAAGACAGAGACAGAGACACGGCAGATCTACTGCCATGTGGATGAAAGTCAGTAAGGATGATAGTCTGGATATTGCAGGCTGAATAGGCTCATAAGTCTTATAGGCCAAACAGAGATGCCGGTCCTGTTTTTAAGAGGAGGAAACCGCAATCCACGTCCTATACTATTGTGAAGGTTTGACAAGACTGCGGCTACATACAACTGCCACTATCAAGGCTGTTGCACTTCATCAGAAGGGCATGGCTAGAAGAGGTGCTTTAAAAATACAAGGGCAGCACAATAGGTCTACAAAGGTCGTAGTGTAACAGTCTGTCAAGCCAGCCCAACTTGTAAATTTGTCTTCCTCATTATCTATCATCCCTCTGTGACCTGGCATCCACATTAACCTAACCACATTAAGGTTACTGTTGTTTCTTGTAAGTTTCTTAAAGGATTGTGTACATCTCCAGATTGGATTTGACTTAGACTCGGTAGTCACCCTTGGATCCTAGCATTTATAGCGCGTATCTTCGCAGGGAGCCCTCTTTCAGCTCTGATTCGTCTTCTTCAACCGTATAGTGGTTTCCTATTTCCACTTCTAACGGCGTTTCAAAGTCAAACCTAACAGGCATGATGTACCATGGTTAATTTAAGGATGCTAGTGGAATTTTTTCCACGATTAGAAACAGTGCAACTCAATCAATTACATTTCCAAAGTGTGGTCAGTCGTGCATGGAATCAATATTTATAAACTGGGTCTGCAGCGTACAGCCATGGAGGAGGACGACGAGCTATAACTCCTGCTCAAGATCGCTTTATAGCTGTAACTGCAAGAAGAAACCGAACATTTACTGCTTCGAAAATGAACAGCTTCTTTAGGCATGCTACCGGAAGAGTGCTATCTAGTCAAACTGTTAGAAGAGGGTTGCATGCATGCAATTTAAGAGTCAAAAGGCGTATTACACATCCACAGTTGACTGCGGATCAGCGTGCATGCCGATAACGGTGGGCGAGAGAACACAATCGTTGGAATTTTCAGAACTGGTGTACTGTATGTTTACGGATGAGTCCAAATTTCGGCTGAATATGTGTGATGGTCGAATATTGGTGTGGAGAGAAAAAGTACAGCGACACAATGAACGTTTGATGGCGCCAACCAATCTTTGCGAATTAGAGCGGTTGAGAAGAAAGGAGGATTTGAAGGAGAGCATCCAATCAGGATGGGAGATAGGACAAAGAGACTGGAAGGGTTGGAAGGAGGTAAGAGATAGGGTTGGGATGTTAAAAATGGGGAGAGCATAGAAGTAAAGGTGGGAGATGACAGAATTAAACAAAGAGGAAAGTGGAATGGATAGAGGGGTCCAGAGATTGTATCCTGGTAGAAAAAGGGGAGAAAATGGAGTGGATCAAGTAAGTAAAGATCTAAGAGAGAAAAGGGGTAGAAACGAAGGAGGAAGAGTGAATCTGCCGAATGGAGGGGAATGGTAGGGATGAAAAGAAAGTTTTTCATTTGCTGAATCGGATGTTTGGAGATATTGAGTGTGGGGACAGTGTTGGGTTGCACAGGCTCGAACATATGGGAATGTAGGTATTAAGGAAAATGGTGGCATGGGTAAAAAAAAGAGGGACGAAGGTGACAATATATACAGAAAAGGAAAGGGCAAGAGAACAAAGGAATGAGGCGGTTATCCTGAAGGATATTGGGGACCTGAATCAGGAGGGGATTAAAAAGATTAAGAAGGGGTTAGGAGAGATGAAGGGGGAGTGGGTCGATAGACTCAGAATATCAAGGAGCTGGGAGTTATTAATTGAAGCGAAGAGGGGAGTTCAGGTGAGGAAAATGCTGGGCGAGGTGGAAAGGGTTACAGGAGCAAGGGCGGTGGAGGGAGGAAGGGTAACAAAAACCATTAAGGTGATAGGATGGAAGATGAAGAGATAAGGAGGAGAAGAGAGAAATTAACTGGGAAAGGTACTAAGGTGATTAAGGTGGTAAGAGAGAGGAATGGGATGAAGATGGCGGTGGTGACTGCGGAACGGGAAAAGGCGGAAGTTTTACTGGGAAAAAGGGAGATGAAATTGGGATGGAATAGTAATATTTATGGAGGGTAGAGAGGAGGGTAGATGTTTTGGGTGTGGTGCTAAAGGACACAAGGTTGCGGTGTGTAAAGAGAAGGGGGTCAAGGGGAAGGCTAGATGTTGGTTGTGCAAAAGCGAGGAGCACAAGGCCAGGAACTGCAGGCAGGCGTTCCTTTGTAGAGCATGTGGGGTCAGAGGGTACAGAGCAGGGAGAATTGTGGTATGGGGAAAAAGTGCTGGATGGGCATGAGGAGGGAAACATTGTGGTGGCCTCTCTAAACCCCTTAGAGGGGAGTTCGGTACAATAGGAGGTAGGGGAAGGCAGTGTGGGGGAGGAAGGACCAATGGGGAAATGCAGGATAGCGCATGATGTATTGGACGAGGTGATTTTTAGGAGAAAAGTAGATGTGGTGTGTGGATATGCTAGATATGTGGAGAAGCAAGGATTATGGACGTTACAGGAGAGGCGAGAATAAGAGTGATGAAAGACGGACTGAGAGTAGATGAAGTTAGGAAGGGAAATGGATGGGTGGGAGTGCGCATGGGTGACATGGTGGTGTACAGCGTGTACATTAGCCCGAATATTAGCCTAGAGGATTATGAAAGGAGCATGTCTGGGTTGTAGGACGATCTGAGGGTAACAAAAGGGAAAAGAAGAAACATGAGGAGGATGGTGACAGGGGACTTTAACGCTAAAAATATTGTTTGGAGAGGGAATAAAACGGATAGAAGAGGTGAGATCCTGGAGGAGGTCCAACGGGCTAATGGTACTAAATGAAGGATTGCTGCCCACCTTCGTAAGGCTAGACGGGGGTTCGTCGTTTATTGAAGTAACAGTGAGTGATAGAGGAAGAGGATAGTTTAAGTTTACATAGGTACGTGGAGACGGATATAAAGAAAATGAAGATTGAGGTGCCAAAAGAGAATAGAAGAAGTTGGACAAATGCTGAAGTGGAGAGTATGAGAAAGAAAGTAAGAAAGGAGATAGAAAGGGGTCTCGGACATGACGTGAATGAGTTTTATGATGTAATAAGGAGTTGTAAAAAAGTGGGAAGGGATGAAAACAGGCATGCATGGAAGGCTAATTACTGGTGTAATGAGGAAATAGAGGAGTTGTGGAAGGAATGTAAGCAAGAACGGAGAAGAATGTTGAGGGGAAGAGATGGGGTAAATGGTAGAGAGGGATATAAGAAGAAGAAGAAGGATCTGGAGCGAAGGGTGGAAAGGGAGAAGAGAAAAAAGTGGGAGGAAGCCGAAACGTGGTGCTAGAAGAAGAGTGGGAGAAGGAGATTATAGAAGAAGGAAGAGGGGAGGTCATGAGTCGAGAGGCATCAAGGTAAGAAAAGCCCCTACAGTGGATGGCTTGAAAGGGGAAGCTCTTTAACAAGGTACTGAGGGAAGAAGATTTCCCGGAGGTATGGAAGGTGGCCAAAGTTATATTTGTGAGGAAGGCGGGTAGGAAAGGAAAGCGGATAGGAGACTACAGGCCCATCAGTCTGCTGTGTGGTATGGATAATGATTTAACATTTTTAAATTTTTTCTGTTTTGTAACTGTTTTTTTTTCATGAAAAATTTGTTTATATTTTTTTGGGTATTTTGTAACATAATTGGGTATTATTGATAAGTTTACTCTGAAAATGTTGGTGTATACGAAGTATATTATCGTTGGCTGAAATAATCGGTTAGATGCCAACCGTTGATTATTCAACCAATGATTTGTACGATCTTTGGTGCATACAGGCCTCATCAATAAAGTAGATAGTTAGCCAACACATTTTTTAGTACAGAAATAACTACAATTTATATGTATGTCTTGTCCAGTATAAATATAATTTCACGTCACAGCTGTCAGAACGGGACTATGTTGCCAAGCATTTAAAATAGTATTAGAATCTAATAGATGTCAAACGAAGTTTCTCTAATATTCTTCTTTTTATTTGACTACAATACTACACCAATTTTGAACACGGCAACAAAGCGCAATTTTGCCAACATCTAAAACATTTTAGCACGAGGTATATCCGTTTGAAGATTATATTTTATTAGTCCAGGAGTTGTATTTGTTATAAAATTAATTACGTAACCTTTCTTAATGCATTTATTTATTATTTGCAATAACTTGCGGCCTACGAATTTAAATATTTATCAAATTTACAGTGAAAAAAGATACTGATTGACACTAGCAAACGAACGAAGGAAGTCAAACGAACAGAGCGATTCAGAGATTTCACTTTGATGACGTGCACTTATATTTATACTGGACAAGCTATATTTACATTGTATTTGTGATTTTGTAATATCGAGCAATTAAAAAATTTAAAAAAAAGTATGTTCTGGGCCCTTTTACAGTCTAAAGTTTTGAGAAATGTATTTTTTATTTGTAATGGTAAAAAATTATTGACATCGGTTTTTGGCGGTTTCATCTTGTAAAAGATCTCTGTGAACCAACAAGTTTTGGAAACCCGCTTCGGGTACAGGAGGCGTTTGCGCGCCACCTGACCCCCATGGATGTATTCGTCTACTCATAAGCTTTCTATTGATGTATGAACCCCCGGGGGTCATTGCCCTAAATCCTAAAGTGCAGCCCAATATTGCAGGAAACATCGCGTCGAGGGCTGTTGTGCCGTTGCACCTTAGCACATGCCTTTAATTGTTGAAAATATGTTGAAGGTATTATTTTAGTTATTAGTAGTTTGAGATTAACATAAAACTAATATTTATAGATAAATAGAAGTTTTTATTTCACCAGAGAGCCTTTTCGTTTTTGAGCTAATTGCTAAGAATCTGAGAATAGTAACTACAAACTAATGTATTGAATTACCTTTGTTATTCTTTCTATGTCCTGACTATCTTCATCTGTAACTAGACTTTCTGTTTCCGATTCCAATTTTTGGTTGGTTATTTTATCATATTGTAATCTCAAATAATGTTTAATAGCTTTTGTACCACTCATTATTACTGGTTTTGGAGGGTATACGATAGGATTTTCAGAAATTTGAAGAGCTTTTAAACTTTGAACCGTACCTAAGAGTAAAAAAAAATGTATTTGATAGGAACAGAACTCAAAATAAGTTGTTAGACTTACCCAGCTCATTGGGAAGTTTGTGCAAATTATTACTTGAAAGTAACAAATTTTCCAGGTTTTCATGGAATGCAATACTAATTGGAATGTCCTCCAACAAATTATTTCTCAGATCGAGCCACATTAATTTCGGCAACTTCCAAAACATATCCTCTGGCAATGTTGTAATAAAATTTCCTTCCAAAAAAAGCATTTTCAAATTACACATTTCTAATACACCGGAAGGCACAGTAATTAATTTTTCTTTGGAATGATCGCATATTAAATCTAATTGGGACATCGTTTAGTGTTAGAGAAATAACAAATTTCAAATTTTATTAATACTGACCAAACTGTAAGACTGACTGACAGTTTGGTAGGTATAGCATTATTAGTGATGCCAAATTTGTTTATTTCCATAGTAACTTGCACCTGTAGAGCTTGGTCGTCTGGCTGGTTAGGATAATTAAAATCGATTTTACGCATTCTTTATCGTTATTGCTGTCTGCAATTGGCGTAACACTGGGGATTAATACAAAATATTTACATAAATGCAATAATTATTATCATGATTTTATAATTATAATATTGTTTAGCCAATTTATTTAACTAAATTTTAACATTGGTACAGAAATATAGTCTGTTCGGTGTATCCCATGAACGAAACAACTCATTACTTTTATATTTCATCTCTTTCTTATTCACATAAACCAAAATTCCGAAACTAGACCGTTTTTCTTTGAACAAAAATACTTGGAAAAATTACAGAAAATAAGGAATGACTTTTATTAATACGCCACATTATTAGAAACGTCACTGACGCCATTGTTGGAGATAGGTCAAAGAAGAGCAATTATAAAATGTTATTTTAGTGAAAGGAACATGTACAATTATAAATTTTAGTTTCTTTTACTTAAATTAAACTTTATTTTAAAAAAATCATAATGCTTTTTACTTATTTTTTAACGCTCTTTTCAATTATGTTCTTAGTTTTCTTAAATTCAACTTGCTAAAAAAGATAGCATGTCGGCCTGAATTTAACACGTATTTCCCTATGCCACATTTTAAAAATAACACAGTGTATAGCACCATAATGTCAAAAACTCTACAAAAAAAAAACAAGAAAATGAACAATACAAAAAACTTCAATACAAACTAACAACCATAAGGCCACAGTTTGTTTGGATAAAATTTTATGACTTATCTCAAGACATGGCAATGACATCACAATAATGTGACGTATACAACCTACATAAATTGACCATTCCAGAACACGTAACTTTGACAAGATCCGCCATTTTCTCTGGGTGGCACACAGTCTGACTTTCTCCGTAATGCTTACGTGTGTTTTGTCTGTTTTCAATTTGTTTTTAGCGTTTTTTCCTGTTTTTAGTGATATTTTTTTGTTAAAATGTCTACTATACATCCCTTAGTGGCTATGTTAAGAGCCGGTATGACGAAAAAATTAAAATTGTTGATAATATCGACCCATACGCAATCCCTCTCACAGATTGCAAGTTAGATATAATAGTGCCAAATATTACAATAGTAGACCTGATGAACTATTTAATATTGTCACAGCTTTTATACTGGACAGCAGTTTAAGGCTTATAAAAGCACCCAAGCTTATAAACAATATGAAGCTGGGTCTATTCAAGAAATTGTAAAAAGTGCAAAACTCTGTATAAACAAATGGAATTAATGAGTTTGTATGCCACCCAGCAAACATGGCCGACCGTCAATGACGTCATTCTGGAATGGTTAATACGAATTTCAAAAAGTGTAACCGTAGAACACAAAGAAGAAATATTACTTCGTTTTGTGCTCTGCTTGTCAGTTTTGTAAATATTGTTTTTACCATAGATAAGAGATATATATACTAAGATAGATCGGAAACTGCCATTATAACCTCGACACTAAAGCGATATTCGCGGCATCTCGCGTCTGGAACCAAGAACTATAAGATATAGCGGGAAACTAAATGTTTTAGGTTTTGATTAATATTTTGATGGGAAAAATCTCGAAGTCTCTTAAATAATATACAAATATACATCTTTATGAAATATTTACTACATTCAATAAATTATTTACATGTGCATTACAAACTCTATGTAATTCATGAATTCTAGACAATCGTTTTTCTTTTAAATCTGACCATCCAATTAATGACAACCATAGATTGCATAGCTGAAATTAAATGTTCAATCTTAGAACATAAAATACAGTCGACAGAAGCAAACATGGTCCGCGGAAAATATGCCAACTAATTTCAAGGTTATCACAATCAGCCAATCACGAGCCAATGTTAACGATAATATCAATTTTAGTGGCTGCATAAGTGAGATGAAAATACAACTACAGCGACAAGGACACGCCCACCCAGGGTTCATGTTTGCTTCTGTCAACTGTAGTAAGGAAGGAGTTTGGGTTATATCTACAATGTTAAAATCTGGCGACGGAAGTCGGCCATATTGGATAACCATTTATGACTCATACTTTGTTTACAAGTTATAAAAATTTAGTTTTCTGTTAAAAATTTGGATTAATTATTTATTGGTAAGTACCTATTATTATAATAATAGTATATTAAACAACGCATTTCATATGGAATTCTGTTATGACACGAGTTCAAGTTTAAAAAACGAATCGCGAAGCGATGAGTTTTTTAAAGAAGGAGTGTCACAACAGCCATATGAAATAAGTTGTTTATAATATTTTTTATATTTTGCCCTTTTTACCATTTTTTAAATTAATTTTTTATTTTTATGTAATTACGAAAGTTTTTATTTTAAAAAGTATGTCGGCAGCACTGTGTAATTTATAAAATTTGACAGTTGTGACATTTAGATTATCAAATGTTAATGTTTTAAAATATTTTAAAATGAATAATATACCAATAATAATATATTATATAAGTAAAATATTATATTCATATTCGCAGATACTTTCTTAAAGAACAATATAAAATTAATAAATTGCTATTAGCCACAAATGTCATTGTCAATAGTCTTGCCTTTAGAAACTTCACTCATGTCGCCAACCATTTAAAACAAAAATTTGCGTGCGTAAAAGTTACATTACGATACGCAAATGCGTTTTATAATGAAGATTTTTATAAGTGCAAAATATAAAAATATACATTATATATACAAAAACTATATTTTTATGTTTAAATTAAATTAATACTTTGTATTGATCCCTAACCTATCTACTTAAATTGACATAGGCGTATCAATAATGGAAAGAGGATATTTTATTTTAATTATCATTAATTTACAATTTTTTGGTTAATCTCATAACTGTATATGTCAATTATTTTTATGTCTATGGAGTATTCTAAAGCAACCTTGTACAATAAATGTATTTGTGTATTAGTTAACACATTATTACATTCACAGTTTCCCACGGGATGAAAATATTAGACGAAAATGGTTAAATATTGTGGATAAAGATAACTGGAGTCCAGGCAAGAATAGCTTTTTAGGCTCACAACATTTTACAGAACAATCATTTGATAGAATTTCTTCAGTAATTGTTTTACTAGTACCAAATGCTATACCTACAATTAAAATCGCAAGAATGAAATATGTAAGTAATTATTACACCCATAAATTGCTTTAGTAACATTGACCAAATCTATATTTTTCTCAAATCTATTTACAGATATTTTACTTAAACATATATTTCACTAATATATACCTTTTCTATGCAGGTAAGTACTAACAACCCTTATGCTGAAGAGATAATAACTACTAGCAGTGAAACTATTTCACCAGTTCCTGTTCCTGAAACTCTACCATCTACTTCTGAAAGTCCTCGTAGGAAACAACTTATAAAAAGCATCTGTGTAATATATTTAAAAACAAGAATTTATTATATATGTAAAAGTAAAATAAATAATGTAGAAAAAATTAGACATGTTTACACAAAATTCAATTTAAGGGCCAATAATAGTGGTAGAATGAAAAATTTTAATAAAAATTGTGTAGTATATAACTGGTTTTATTTCCTTAAATCTAGTACCCCCATTTTAGGCAATGTTATACTATTTTTTTTCCTCTACTTTCCTTATTAAAATGGTTATTTTAATATATAATGATTAGTGTCCATACTGAATAATAATAGGTATGTTTCAATAAGGACATTATTTTTCTACAAATAAAAATATAGGACGCCACTGTTAAAAAGTAACTTCCGGTAGCCATCTTGGATAACCATCCCGGTCACCTGTCCTTGAACGAGCAATACTTCCTTACTATTTTATGTTCTAAGTGTTCAATAAATATTTTTAAAATTATTAATTAATACTAAAGTTCTCACAGTTAAAGTATTTTAGACACAACACAAACAAATAGAGAACTGTTTAATAAAACTTTCAAGGTTTATTTAAAAAATTAAATTTCACGGTATAAAAATTGAATAACCGTGAAAATATTATTAAAAAGTTATTATTTTAAGGCTTTTATTATTTTATATATTTTAATTCAACTTCATCTTTAAAACAAGTGAACCCTTCTCTATTTATATCGGGGGTTCCTGATCTCGGCAACGGCCTAATAAGGTTACTTTAGGCCAAAACCCGTTTTTGAGAAAAAACGGTTTTTTTGCTGATTTGTAATTAAATTATTATTAAATTTATAAACACCGGTTAATCCTATGTCACGTGGGATAAAATCCATTACGCCATCGTTTATCGGAAATGGGTGGCCATCACAACATTCTTGGTGACTATCTATGTGAATTCCTTTGGCACAGAGAAGTATCTCATCAAGGAATAGACCCTTTCACTGATCTTATTAAATGTATAAGAGTTGTATATCCTGGTGTGCAATAAAAATGTAATTGTACTTTCTTTTTAATAAATCATTTAAGTGTATAACTTGCTGATGCTGACTGCTAACTTAACCTAACCTAACCTAATTTTTGGCCTAAAGTGACCTTATTAGGCCGTTGCCGAGGTCAGGACCCCCCCAATATAAATAGAGAAAGATTCCACTTGTTTAAATCCAGTTAGAATTTTTAACATTCATAGAAGTTCCTTTTCGGAAGTGCACCCTTTTGTTTTAATTTTTCATCTGTAAAATGTAGTGCATTTGTAGCTTTTTGTTAAACGTGACGGTAAATGACAATAAAATAGGTAAATTGAAAAAGTTGATATTATATTGTTGAAATATGTAATTTGAACATTAAACAAAGAAATTTTTTCAATTCAATGACAGCTGTTTCAATTATTTGATCAAAAGGGCTTAGCTTATAAATTTAAAAAAAATTACTTACACACTTTATGGAAAATACTGGTTCTTTCTTATTTCGGCCCAATTTTAAGTGTGTACTAGGCATTGCAGTCCTTTACTTCAAACATTAGTTTTCAAATAAATTCCTAGTACAATAAATTTATTATTAAATTATTGAAACAATTTTTTCGATAGGTGTGCCAACGAATTATTTGTGCAAATCCATGATTGTTATCCATCACGTTTTGTACAACCAATTATAGAGCAGTCAATCTAAAATTAATTCATAAACTGTTTCCGTTCATAAACATTCTAATAGATTTCTATAAGTAGATTGCTATAGGTATGTATTTCTCCAAAGGAAACAAATAAGTAGTAAAAAACTAACAGTTCTTTTAGTGGAAGTGAAGGTAGGTTAATTAAATATTTTATATGTTTAGATGTTGCAAGTTATACGTACCATTCGCATTCGAAACATTTTTGGCTTTTTTAAAAGTAATCTTCAACCTTACGTAAAAATTAAAACGACGCCCTTTGAATAGGTTTTTTTGTGTAGAAAGTCGAGACTGCGAGGATATTCTACTAAGGTTTCCCGCAGCATACGTTGGATAAGATTTTGAACTTTACGAACTTATAAGTTCATAAGAGATGATCAATGTTTTTTCTGATTCTCTCCTTGATAGGTAGGATATAATAAAAAAATATGAATCTTGATGAAAATTTTCTTTTTGAGAAATACACTCACCGGCAAAAAGACTGGCCATTACAAACTGGCCCCAATTTTAAAGTTGGCTTCCTCGCGAAACGCTCATTTTTTTTGATGTTTTTTTTTTAAATTGTAGATTGACTTCTCATCAGTAACTATGCTAGGTCAGAAATTTTTATTCAGATTTGAATTTGAGCATATACAGGGTGCAACAATGAGACGAAGCTTATTTCCCGAAATTTGTAACACCCTGTTGAGTGCATAAGCTATAGTACCTGTTGTCAAATGGAATCACATTGTACCCTTATTTTCTGAAGATTTCGTTTTTTTATTCACGACATTATCTCTGTTTTTATTGGAGATACACTTTTTTAAATCGAACGCCTCGAAAAAAGTGTCTGCAGGCAAAAAGTGTTCGCAGGTAGCGAATAGAGCAATTCTAAAAATTTATCACGTATCCTTATCCGTATACGTAACGTTAACGGAGATACGTAACTAATCAAAAAGAAGTATAAAGCAAATGAATTTGTAACGTAACCATTCATGTGTTTTAAATTTTAACGTAAAAAAATAGCCCCGATATCTTCCTTAACAAAATAATGTCGTCATTGCCATTGTAAAATAATTTTTTTCTTTTTAAATCTATCACATATCACAGAAATGTCACTTTTGTCGCTTAATCGTTGAAAAACGCCATCACGATACACAGTAATGCGTACGTACGTTAGGTACGTGTGACGGATTGATACGTTTCACGTAACGTAACGAAACCCACGTATCGCTTCTGCACATGCGCATTGCGATACGTATACGGATACGTAGTGATTTTTAGAACTGCTTTATGTCCCTATTTCTACGTGTAAATAATCAAGGCGGCATATACGGAAACTGATCGACATCCTTGACACTGACAGTAACATTAAGAGCTTGTCAACGGTTTTACATAAAATCAAAAAATGCCTTTATCTGTGACTGATGTTGCTCGTATTGTGGCCTTAATTGAGGATGGCCGAAGCAAACGTTATGTGTCCGATACCCTTTGCATACCTCGAACAACAGTCCAGGATGCCTGGAATCGGTATATGGTAACGGGAAATTTCAACAGGCGAGTGGTTTCCGGAAGAAAACGGAAGACAAGTGCAATTGACGACTTCTTTATTGTCCTGAATGCTTTACGAAATCGTAGAACTACAGCTGTTCAGAATCAACATCTACAAATCGTGCGTAGAATTGAAGTCAGTGAGAGTACAAAGACTTAAAGAAAACGACCTGTCTTCAAGGAGGCCTGCCACAGGACCCCAACTGCTTTCAAAACATCGATGAGCACGTCTTCAATTTGCGCGCCTACATGTGAATTGGGGGATTGCGGATTAGTCGCGATTTTGCCTGCGATCGCCTGATGGCCGAGAGCGAGTTTGTAGGGATTCCCGTACAGATTTATTGTTTATTGAAAAATGCGCCTTAAATGGCCATCAATATATCGAAAATATTCTCCAGAATGATGTTATTCCTTATTCTTATTTTATCGGCGATAGCTTCGTATTCATGCACGATAATGCGTGACCGCACGTGGCTTGAGTAGTTAACGAATATTTGGACGAAGTGGGTATTGTACGAATTTTTTGCGCAACTTGCAGTCCTGATCTCAATCCAATTGAGCATCTCTGGGACCAACTTCAAAGACGCATTCGTCGCTTCACTCGATATCCTTCATCTGCGAATTGCACTTCAGGAAGAATTTGATGCCATTCGACAAGAATTGATTACAAACCAATATCGACTGAATGCAATGATTTTGGCGCGGGGAGGCCACTCTAGATGTTAGCGTATTATTTTTTAAAATCTCCATGTTATTACTTTTCTATTTAAATTTACGTTTTGATGATTATTTTTTGTTTTCACAGGTTCGTCCGAGGAGTTCGCTTTAAAAAAGTGTATCTCCAGTAAAAACAGAGATAATGTCGTGAATAAAAAAAAATGTTCAGAAAAAATCAGTTCAATGTAATTCCAGTTGAAAACAGCTACTATAGCTGTTGCACTCCATAGGGTGTTACAAATTTCGGGAAATAAACTTCGTATCATTGTTGAACCTCGTATATGCTCAAATTCAAATCTGAATAAAACTTCTGATATAGCATCGTTACTGATTGAGGCCAGTTTGTAGTGGCCGGTTTTGTTTTCCGGGAAGTGTATATTTTACATAAGGTTATTTTTAAAGATTTGTAACAAGAACAAGAAATACAGTTTTTTTACTACATATAATAAATTATAATCTGTATATATAAAAATGAATCCTTATTTTGCTTGGTCACGCCATCACGGGTGAACGGCTGAACCGATTTCACTATTTTTTTGTTGTGTTTATTATTGTCAGGAGAAGGTTTTTACGAAATAAAACATTCAAACAATTGCACGGGAAATTAGAAAATTTAAGAATACTTACCTGGATAGTGTAAACTTTTTTAATGTAACATTATGACATTTGACATAGAACTGACAGAATGCGTACTGCAAATATCATCAAAGTTATTTATGTTCTTACGTACTGTTTACACTTTTGCTGTCACAAAATTTCATTTTTAATAATGCCCTTGCCACAAATGGCCACAATATTAGTACCTATTCTATGGGTTAACAGTTCTATATTTTATCAAGAATACTAAGAATAATAAAAAACTCTTCGTTTTAATTTATAAATTTAAATATATTTTTTCCATACTATGTTTCAAACAAAAACTATTTAAATTGTAGACACGCCTTTTTTACTTTTTAATAACAATTGTTTCTTTTAAGTAATGCAAAATAACACATCCAAGAATTTAGAATTTTATCCAATATTGACAAAATTTTGGAAAACAAAACATGGAAATGACAGAACTACAGAATTTATATTTTAGATTAGATTCATAATTCTGTTGAAAAAGAAAACTGCTCAACGTTTACTATTTCATTAGGTAAGTAAATCACTAAACTAAATTTTGCGTTCTAATAATTTATTTAGATATACTTTTTTAAATCAATGGCAATTAACACGAAAAACAAAAACAATTAAACAAATTTTAACATATTTCTAGCATATTCCTAATATTACAACAAAAATAATAATTTGATTAAAGTTTTAAAACAATGGTATAAAAACATGTCAACAAACATATACATATTTAAAATGAATAATATTTAAAGGAGTACATTTTTTAATTTGCATAGTTAATATCACGAAGCAAAGGATCAGAATTACATAAAATATCACACTTGTCCAAAACAACGTCCTGTTGATTGTTATATTTTGGCACTTATCACCGTTTCTATATATTATGAAGCCAAGAAGAAGACCCGCAACGCCTCCTACGAAGTGAGCTTCCCATGATATGATCGGTTCCTTTTTGGAATAGATGTGGAGTATGTTGTAAATTATATCGAACAGCACAAGTACTCCTATTGCGACTATCCTGTAGATTTTGTAATTTACTCCAGAATAATTCTAAAAACATTTTTTAGGCTAATATGAGTGAATAAATTGGATTATTGATGAGTTAGTTCATATACATGAAGGTGATGATTTTGGTATGGTTAAAAATTTCTGTTGATATACATAGAAAGTTTAAATAATAGAATAAATTAATGTTTTCAAGAGGCAATTTTAAATACAAATCCTGAAACAGGTCGATTTTTATTTTTAAATTAAAATGAAGATTTTTTAATGAGAATATGGGTCTTGTGATAGCAAATTTAAAAGTTTATTAAATTTACCATTCATAGATATATAATAAATCAATAACATATTAATTAATTATACGGAAATGAAAAAAACACTATCCAACAAATTTTTTATAAATAAAAAGTTGATTAATCCCAAAAATTTTTTTCATCTGTATAATTTGAAATTTCAGCAATGTTCCAATTATTTTATTGACTGTTATTTTGCCAAGAATTAGGCGATAATCTGCACCAGTGCAAGATTATCAAGTCTTTTAAAATAAATGCAGACGTAATTATAATAGTTATTTATTACATATTACATTTTTTCGTCGTCCTCTACATACCTTTATGAAAGTAAACACTGACCCTGGCTAATTTAAATAAATTTATAAAAAAAAATATTTTGATTTGAAGTGTAAACAACTCTCTATTTATAAAATTAGATCAATCTCTAAGATGGATATTGACAGTATAGTTTTTGCAATTATTAATATTAAAATCTAGCGAATTTGGAAAATACTTTATTTGCCAACGACATATGACAGAAATTGTCACAGAACTACGAAAATGATCCAATGGCTGTTCTCGAACTATGTGGTATCATCTTCGAGCATATATAGAGACAGCAAGCAATAGTGATTGTTTTGTATCACAGGGGAAACTGTCAGACACTACAGCCAGTGTCGTATCATTTTTAGGGGGTTTGAAATTAATACCTTTATAATACATTTTGAAACATGTAACAAAATATTTTTTAGACTTGAATTTAAGTAGTAATAGTAATTAATTGTTTACATGGAATCATAAGATATTTTATAAAATAGAAAGTTGAATTTGTTGCATAAATTTCTAGATTTTCATTATTCTTAATAATATGCCGGTATATTTGCTTTATGCATTTTCCTATTTTTAAACAAGTGTAAGAGACGCTAATGCATATTTACTTGTAAAACGACCTTGATGATTCATTTTCATATTTATATTTACAAATCACACAAACTCTCACTATATAATATATACTCAAATTAATTTAAAAAATGGCTTTAAAAGTAATATCCAAACACTATTAAATTGTAAAAGTAACTCTAGATGCAAAACAAATTGACAATAATGGCATATGTGACAATTCGACTTGACACGCAAATTAAAAACGGACCAATGCGATTGCTGGACACTATATGACATTTATTTTCCCCCCCTGATCCAAAACAAAGCTCATTTGGACGCTGTCTCTACGTCAGTATATATGCTCCAAGGGTATCATAATATCAACCACAGCGGACGAAAAGAGTTTGCAAACGTACTTGGCTTCAAAAATAGTCGACTTTTCATCCAGAAATTTGTAAAATTTAACTTTCTGTAGAGGTCGACAAAAAACTTTTATTATTATATTAAATTAACATGAAAACTGTTAAACCTAGTTATTGAAATATTTGGACGTTTGTCACAAAGCCTCATGTCTGTGACCAGATATATTTTTTAAAATACAGAAGTGAATTAAAAATATTTAGTGCGGTTTACTGATAAAATTTTAAAAACCGCTTTTGCAGCAAAACAATGTAATATTAAAGCTAAATGTAAGAATTATCTGACGGCTATAATTAATAACTCATTAAACACTGATTGTTTTCTATTATTGTGTATTAATGTAAGAAAAAATAATACTTACTAAGACAATATCAGAAATATTGGATATTAAGAGGGCATATACACCAGCCGATGCCCCTATCACAAGATCAGGATGAACACATGAAGCTCCTAGAACGCCCGTAAACCCTCCTAGGAAATAAACAATAAGGACCCTGATATGTCCTTGTCGTTTTTCTAACACTACAGCAAAAATGCATTGTATTATTATGTTAAGCATGAAATGGTACCAACCATCATGAATAAGCATGTAAGTGAAGAACCTCCATAATTCTATCCGTTTGTCTGGTTCAAATCTTAAGGCTTTTTGAATACTAGAAGTTGCGAACAGGTGAATTATAAGCTAAAACAAAAATAACTTATTAAGTATATATCTTCTGTATGTTCCTTGTGGTATATTCATTTTTCTGTTGTTAATTTTATGGGAATTAAGCCACAATCCTGTTAATATATTTACCTACCGTTTTCGCTACCAAAACTTCAAAATAAAAATATATAAAAAGGATTGTGGTTTAATTCCCATAAAATTAACAACAGAAAAATTATATAACGAGATATACTTTTAACATCAGTGAGAAATATTGAAGGTCGATTTAACACAAATAAATCTACGTATTTTATAACTTTATGAAAACATTTTCTGGACAGAATAAACTAATTTAAAAAAAGTACTAAAAATAAATTTACGTAAATGCTAAATCCATGAATCACGATGTTAATGAATTAAAATATTTATAACGGTTGTTTTTAAATTGATTTACAATTAATGGATAAACCTCTACCCACGATTTTTTATTAAATGTGGGTAAAGGTAGCAGTTGCATAAAATACAGATTATGATACATGAAAAAAGATCTTCAAAAATTGCCAAATATCTTGGGATAATAAGAAATGCTCTACCATTCAAAAAACGACTATACCTATTATATAATATTAAATTTAACGTAAAAGCAAGGAAGTGATTATTCTGTAACATTAACTTTGGTTCCTTCTTCAATTATAAATATATTTTTTTATTAACAAATTAATAGTCTTTACCCTTACTTCATGGAAAACTTTTTAATCAATCATTTCTTTTGCTTTTATTATATAAAATAACTTTGGAATTCTGGCATTTACGCCACTTTAGGTCTTTAGGTCTTTGGTATTAACCGTTAAATAAATAACAATTTTAGTTTTTAATAAAACTTGCCCTAGCTCTATTATTTATTTAATTATTGACTATTGTTGAAAAAAAACATCAAAAAATAGTATTATTTAAATAATAAATAAATTATTAGGTTTCCATTTTTTGTAGTTTATCATAAAACTCAATTAAATAGTCGTCGTGTTACCTGATTGAAAAAATAAATCTTTTCTTACAGCAAACTAATGGCACAATTTAGTCAAAGACATCATAATTAAATAAAAAAAACATTCCGAACCAAAATCGTCTATTAGGGGGTATAGGAGGGGTGGTTTTTAGGGGTGAAAATGGTTTTTTGCGATTTGTGACTAAAAAATGCATCCTATTAAAAAAAGTCAAATGAAAAAGTTGTTGGAAATAAAAAAATCTACAACTTATGTAATAATCATTTTTGCCCTAACCTCAAAATGAATCAATCAGCGCCGCCGCAACAGCAAAAGGTATCGAACCTTCCATAACTAAATGGATTCAATCCATGCTAAATACTAGGAAAATTATTACCTACCTAGGAGGCAAATCAACTACTATAAAAGCAGTAAAAGGTTGTCCTCAAGGAGGAGTTTTATCACCTCTACTGTGGTCGCTAGTGGTTGACGACCTCCTAACAAAGCTCAAAAGAGCAGGATTTCGTGCTCTGGGCTATGCTGACGACCTAGTTATAGTGGCTAGAGGCAAACATGACGGTATTATTGCCGAACGCATGCAGCAGGCCTTAAACATTATAACTACTTGGTGTTCGAGGGAAGGGCTATCAGTCAATCCCAACAAAACGACACTTATTCCGTTCACTAACAGGAGGAAACTAACATTACAGCCTCCGATCATGAATGGAGTAACCCTTTCTTTCTCAGAAGAGGT
Organism: Ophraella communa; assembly: GCA_035357415.1. NCBI lineage: Eukaryota > Metazoa > Arthropoda > Insecta > Coleoptera > Chrysomelidae > Ophraella > Ophraella communa. Next base: position 27,846,689 of record CM068992.1, on the reverse strand, counting down.
TAAGTACCTAGGAGTCATCCTTGATAGGAAACTTACGTGGAATGCACACCTCACTCATATTACCACAAAAGCAATAAGGGCTTTCTGGATGTGCCGTAGGCTTTTTGGGAAAACCTGGGGTCTGAAGCCAAAAATGATCTACTGGTCATATTTAACGGTTGTCAGACCCATTATCACTTATGCTGCGATGGTTTGGTGGACCAAAACAAAGCAGCAAAAGGCAATAAACGAGTTTCAGAAAGTGCAACGACTTGCCTGTATTGGGATCACGGGTGCTATGAGATCGTGTCCTACCGCAGCCTTAGAGGCAATGCTAGACCTTCCTCCACTACATTTACATGTACAGAGGATCGCTCTGGAAAATGCCTATAGGCTGACACAGACCAAATCTCTGAAACCCGGTGACTTAACAGGACATCTTGAGGTATTAAGGGCTGTAACAACCCAAATCATGAAGATGCCTACAGACGTAATGCCTGCAAAACAAGATTTTGAACTCGCGTTAGATGTTATTATTAACGACCGCGAGTTGACAGAAAACGAAATCGCTCAAATCACAAAAGGTGCCCTCACTTATTATACTGATGGGTCAAAAACAAACGAAGGAGTAGGAATAGGGATCACAGGTCCTAATATTAGGATATCCGCAGCCCTTGGAAATGCTCCAACAATATTTCAAGCAGAACTATTAGCAATAGAATTCTGTGCCCAAGAGTGCCTAAGAAAAGGCCTCAACACAGCAAGAATATTTATTGCATCTGATAGTCAGGCTGCTTTGAAGGCTCTGAAGTCCACAACCTATGAGTCAAAAATAGCCTGGAATTGTAAACAATCTCTTAAACAAGTGGCTAGTCGCAACAAATTAAAGTTGCTATGGGTGCCAGGGCATAAAGGAATTGTCGGAAATGAGATTGCCGATAGTCTCGCAAAGGAAGGAGCTTGTGCTCCTTTTATCGGACCTGAACCATTTTGTGGCATATCAAAAAGCCGCATAATGGAAGAAGTTCGAAAATATGAAAAGGAACTCAGTGCAGCCTACTGGAAAAATGTTCCAGGCCAAAGACAGGCAAAAAGGTTATTACGACCCTCTGCCCGCTACGCGAAATTACTCTTAGAGCTTCAGAAATCTGATCTCAGAGTAATCACAGGAATTCTCACTGGACACTGCTCACTCAGATACCATCTCTGCAAAATGGGCATATTGGACAGTGGGACATGCAGATTCTGCGATGAGGCAGATGAGACGTCAGAACATATTATCTGCAATTGCAGAGTAATTGTTCGGCAACGCCATAAATATCTGGAACAGGTATTCCTTGATCCTGATCAGATTACAAACCTAGCTCCAAAACGGATAATGGACTTTCTTAGAAGCCTAGACCTTTTGGACTAAAATATAGATGTAGGGTATACACAAAAGATCTTATCGCAGTGTAGTAAGGTCAACTGGGCCAATCGACCCCTTCTGCAATCTACAATCTACAACCTCAAAAATTTCCGAAAAAAAATCCAAAAAACTGTTTTTTGGTTTTTAATTTTTTTCTTTTACAAAAATGGTTCGATGGAGCTAAAAATATTGTATTTTTTTATGAAGAAATATTCAGCCGTTATAATAAAACTTCACTTAAAAAAAATAATTTTCAATAATTTTCAATCACCATTTTGAAACATTTTTTTATCAAAAAAGGTTCTCTGACGTCTTATTTTTTCCGTTTTATTTGTCTATTTTGAAGAAATTAAATTTAAAAGTATGTAGTTTAATTAAAAAAAATGAAGAAATTTTGAAAATAAACAAATATTGACATTTTTCATTATGTATTATGGCATCACTGTATAACAATAAGAAAAACGCAGTAATGTCCTCGATATGTTTATCGAAAGTCTCAGAAAGCACTAGCAGATCGTCAAGATAAGCGAAAACAGCGCGATCACCAAGTCCACGACGAAAACAATCCATAAGTCTATTAAAAGTTGCCGGAACATTTTTAAGTCCGAAAGCCATTCTATTAAAACGGAAAGATCCATAGGGAGTGACGAAACAGGTTTTATCCTTATCCACAGAAGCAATAGGAACTTGCCAATGGCCAGATTGAAGATCTATAGTAAACATATAGGGGGTATAATCTATCAAAGGCATTGGATATGTATCAGGAACAGTGATAGAATTAAGGGGTCGATAGTCAACACATAATCTAAAACTATTGTCCTTTTTGGGAACTAGGATAACTGGACTTGCCCATGGTGATTCACATTCCTCTATGATTTTGGATGCTTTGTCAATTTCATCCTTTAAAATGTGTTTTTTAAAGTTACTTAAAGGATAAGGAGAAACAGCTATAGGTTCATTACTGGTGGTTTTAATTTTGTCAACTGCAAAATCAGTAGGACCTCCCCCTGCTTCAAAAATATTTGAATAACGAGTCAAAAGGCTATTGAACTGACTATTTTGTGAATCACATTCTTCAGGTCGCAAACAATATTCGTTGATTTCGCACAATTCTAAAGTCGAAGGAATAGAAAATTCATTAACGAATGTAAAAGTTTCAGAAGAGTTTTCAGGAGTATTACCACGAGTGATTGAATTTTCGCGATAAGTCTGTCGATTCATTTCTGAACGAAACTGAATCCTGTATACAACGCGTTGGAAAGTGTATTTCTTGTACTCGTTACGTTTCCGCACTTGTTATGTAATATGCTATGAGATATATCAGAAAAGAGGCATACATTTTAATTCTTACGAAAATCATGCATTAGAAATATTGGAAATATTAGATATTTATGAAGAATAATAAAAAACTCTTCGATTTAACGTAACTTCCAAGTTTATTTGAAACAATTATGTTTTAAATTACAATGACGCTAATTAGCATCGTCAGATGTAATTTAAAACAATTTTTTCAAATAAACTTGGAAGTTACATTCAATCGAAGAGTTTTTTATTATTCTTAATAAGATGGACTTCCAAAAAGTAAGGGTTGGTACAATAAAGATATTTATGAATTTACCTGAACTAGACTAACAATTAAAATACCAAATGGTGAATTTCCCCACCAAATCCATTTCTTTTTAAGTTTAGGACTTAATTGATAAGACACCAGAAATTTTTCTTCGTCCGCTGATGACCCAGGTGTTGTGACAGGACTTGCATAATTGTGATTTGAGTTATCACTCATTCTTCATGTTTTAAAATTGATTAACAACCATATTATCTAAAACCAAATAAATAAACATAATTTACATCTATATTTGAGATATACCCTTAATAAAAGGAAGATAAAAATCACAAAATACTTGAACTTGAACCAACTTGTTTACTGTTTTTACATATTCAAAAAGAAGAAAGAATATGTTTAAGGAAATGTATTGTACTGTAATATATTCATAAGCAACGCGAAGTAATAAAACCGCACAAGTGGCCCAAAAAACTCCTTTTATTTTCGAAGATTTAAAAGTTTTTCCATAAAGAAAGTATGATGAAAGTATAATTCGATTTTTACAACTCTGTATTTCTAGGGTATTATAATAATAGCCGACCCTCTCTATAATCCTTGGTTAGGTTAACTGAGAATAAGTAATAGTAGTGTGTCTTAAGTCAGTAAAATAAACTTTTTTTCAATGATAACTAAATTGAACTTATATAAATTACAAATTAAATTGAATGGGTTTAATATTAAATGTTCTATAATTTGGGTGAGATCCCACATGCTACTCTCTTCTTTTATAGCATGTTTAACTTAATTAATTCAGCTTTTAGCAGTTGCCAGTTTCCACTAGCTCCCAACCATCACTTAACTTGTGCCCATAATAACTCTATCATGTGTTATCGCAATCAAGTATATTTTAGGGGGTCTCTTTAACTGAACCAATAGCAAAAATAATTCAATTTTTTGGAGATCTTTGCTATAATTGATTCTTTTACTTCTTCACGAATCAATAATAATGATGTAGGTAGTGATAACTGGCATTATCCATTACTGATTATTAATGACTGTCCCTTTTGGAATTTCCCCAAAAACATCTGAGTTCATGTGCTCATAGTAATCTCCCGTTTTTTTATTCTTCTTTTAAAAAGCATGTGTTGCTTCGATTATGTTCAATGAATTAATAGTCGTTCTTTTTCTGCAGGAGTTTTTAATCCAGATGACAATCCTTCTATAAAAACTTGCTACGAGGTTTGAATGTTATAGTCTTGCCACATTTTGGATACTGTATATCATTTACCCATGTTTCATCCAGATAAAAAAATGTAACTCCCCTGTAAACGATATTGTTTAATGTGGTTCTTAAGTGCTACAAGGGTCAGTACTTGGCCTTTTGTTATACTTTATGCATGTCCTTAATCTTAAATGTGCCAATTTAAAGGCAAGATATTTCACCTTCAGGATGATACTGTTCTACGGTACACTGGAAATAACATAGATCTTAATACTCAAGTAAACGATAACCTAAATATCTACCTTAAATGGCTTTTTTCGAATAAATTAAAAATTAAGATTGATAAGACGATGAAGTATATTATATTTGAACAAAAAAATAAGCTTATAAACGATCTTAATTGAATGAAATTGATTGAAGTAACCTTTACTTTGTGGAAGTCCATCTTACTAAGAACATTAAAAATAGAACTTTTTAAACAACTTCCACTATTTATTTAAAAAAAAATGCTTAATTAAACTCACTGACAGCTGTTTCGCTAAAAACTAGCATCTTCAGATTGACTTACCGAAGTTACATTTTGTTTGTTTGTAGCTAGGTACCTGATGTTGATTAAGTAGTTAAGGCTAGACCAAGTATGGAAGTAATAAGACTAAAATAATCTTGAAGATTCTTGTTTATGTATTCAGTTCCATTATCACAACGGACTCTATTAACCTTTAAATTAAAATAAGCGGTAACCATTTCAGCATACCTCTTAAAATTTAATGGAACATCGGACTTGTTTTCTAATGTATAAACCACAGTAAAATGCGTAAAATCGTCTATAAAAACAAGAACATATCGTTTATTATCATACGATATAGGATTTACTGGTCCAAGAACATCAGTACCTATGTATAATTTGCAAAGGCCGCTTTTCTCTTATTCTGGATTTAGTATGGGGCAACTTGGTTTGTTTAGCTTGAACAAATATTTCATAAGGATAAATATTCTTATTTTTATTTGAAATGTTGAGAATACGTTTCAATCTTTTAAAAACATTGTTACTAATATGTCCAAGACGCTGATGCCAAATATCTTCAGCTTCACCAGCACAAGCAGTGTTAACACTGTTAAATGAAGTTGAGGTTTCAAGAACATATACTTTTCTGCAAACGGCAACAACGGTTTCTTCATTAAAAATGGTACCAAACACCTTTATCAAATATAACTTTAAAACCACATGAATCAAGCCTACTTACAGACAGTAGATTAAATTGTAGGCCTGGAACTATTAAAACATCTTCAATATTTAGGGAATTAGTATGATATTCTTCACACTGACAGAAATACTACCTACTTCACTAGCTGCAAGAATAACATCAGACTTGACTACTTCTATGGACATTTTAGCCTCTAGTTGACGACTATTGTCTGCAAAAACTTTATAATTATTACTCAACTTTGCTCTGTAGCTCCAGAATCTAATAACCAGGATATTGACGACTGATTAATGGTGCTAGTTTTATTTGTTGATACAAGCAGACAAAAATCTTCGGAGTTTTCATTTGGCAATTGAAGTAGTGGAATTAGTACTACTATTCTTTTTCCTCTTTAACTTAAAACAGTATTGTCTGGTATGCCCAATTTTGTGACAGTAACTGCATTATTTAGGAACTTTAGAATTTGAAGTTGATTTTGTGGTAACGTTTTCTGTAACAGTGGAAAAACTAACAATAGAAGAATTTGAACTATTTCCATATACTCCGCGTTTATTTTGCTCATCCTAAAGACGATTCTTTACAAATTCAAGAGTAAGATTTACTGGAGAAAGAGTCTCTATTGCTGTAACAACTACTTGATATTCAGAAGGCATTGTCAATAACAAATGATATACTTTATCGAGCTCTTCTTGATTTGCTCCGGTAGATTTCAGTTCTCTAAATAATTTTTCAAATTTGAGAAAATAATTTTCCAAAGTTTTTGAAGAACTCTCGAATTTCATAGTCAGTAAAGTCTTACGAAGAAGCAGTTGATTGGCAATACCTTTTCTGGCATAGTTGTTGTGTAGAGTAGTCCAAATGTCAAAAGAAGTCTTACAATCTTTGACACGCTCTAAATAATCATCACTGATTCTTTGGACAATTTAATGTTTACATTTCTTATCTATTTTCTGTAAACGTAAAAATTATTTCTCTTTAGCTGTTTTCTGTGTTTTCTGTCGGAAAACTGTAGGCACATATTCGATATAATCAAGAATTTCGACTCTAAACTTCCAATTGTCGAAGTTAGTGCCGTTAAACGGCGGAATACGATATTGGTCTTCCTCTGGGCCCATAACATTTAGTAGAACTTGATGAAAATTAAAATATCGGAGTATAAACTTATAACTTGAAGTATTTAATTCAAGATTGACAATGTATATATCAAATCAATGAAATACATACTATAATTACAAATAATTGTATCCATAAAGTATATATGGTAAACTAACATAAGTATTATAAATGAACAATAAAATTAGAAATTCCCAAAAGAGGTCGATTTTTGATTTCAATTTACTATTGTTTAAAATCATAATCTAATATACAGGGTGAACCACTTTCGTGTAATGACGTCATCATCGTTTTTTTTCAAATGGAACCCTCCCTTTTTTTTCAATTTCCAAATTGCCTTTGCTGAGCTGATTCCAAAAATGTATAATATGTTGCTTCAAATTGGTACAGGGTGGGTAAAAATGCAAAAATTTACTTACAAAGTAATGAAAATAACGAATAACCGTAATACACACTTAAATGAAATTACGTATTGTTATACAACTACTTTAATAAACTATCAAGAACATCCAGCATTATTGTTAATAATTGTATCTTACAGCTTTTATTAGTGATCCAAGCCACTGGACAATAAAAATCTTTTTGTTTGACATTATTTTTTACCATTCTTTTTATTTGACCAAAATGTCAAAAACATTAAAGCACACTTTCGTATTGTTAACGCTTTAGAGAAGGTACGTTCGTGAACTTTTTTTACAAGATGCCTTTAACCGAAAATAACAGGATTGAAATATTAATGATGATTACTATTGGCGATAAGATGCGGACTCAACAAGAGGTATGCCGATTATTCCATGAAATGCACCCAGATCGTAAAGCTAATTCACAATCTACGGTAAATAGAATAGAGCGAAAATACAGAGAATTGGGATACAGCAAAGCAAGATAGACCAAAAGCAAACAGGAGCAGTAAGGCTATTAAGTAACATACAAAGGTTAGCTTGCCTGTGCGTTACGGGGGCCATAAAAACTACTCCTTTAGCTGCACTGGAAGTCGTGTTAAACATTCCACCACTACACATATATATACAGGGCGAAGCGAGAGCAGCCATGCACAGATTAATACATAATCAGCAGCACATAAGCCAATCGCATGGGGCTGATAATGGTAAGCTAATCAAGGAACTAAAAGCGGATAACATTTTGGGGCAACCCATTGACGCAACAGTCACGAGATATAGCTTTGCCAATAAATTTAAAATAGTTATACCAGGTAGGGAAGACTGGGAAAAAGGTGTACCCGTAGAGGCGGAGTCAACCTGGTACACGGACGGCTCAAAGACGCCGTATGGCGTGGGAGCCGGCGTAGTCGGAAGGAAACAAGGGATAACATTCCCAGTAAGTCTATCCCAAAATGCCACGATTTTTCAAGCAGAAATCACGGCAATTCACTACTGTGTAGAAGAAATTAAAAGGCTGGATAGGACGTACCGTTCAATAGCCATCTTCACAGACAGTCAGGCGGTGCTAAGGGCACTAGATTCTGTAGAGGTCAATTCTAGGCTAGTATGGGACTGTGTGCATGCTCTGAATACTCTGGGGAATCGTAGCAAGGTTGCGGTAGCTTGGGTACCAGGGCATAGGGGTCTAAAAGGCAATGAAAAGGCAGATGAAATGGCTAAACTAGGCTCATCAATGCCTTTTATTGGACCGGAACCTTTCTGCGGCATTGCAAAAAATATAATAAAGACGGCCATGAAAACATGGGTGGCACAAAAATCACGGGAATGGTGGTGGAATTCACCAGGACAAAGGCAAGCGAAACAGTTCATAATGGAACATTCGCAAAAGTTTACGTCAGACTTATTGAGTAAAGACAGGAAAACGGTCAGAACTGTAGTAAGTCTATTGACGGGCCACTGTAAGCTAAACAGGCATCTTAAGCTGATGGGGTTGACAGAGACGGATCTGTGCAGATTCTGTCACCTAGAAGAGGAAACACCAGAGCACATCTTATGTCAGTGCGACGGACTGGTAAATATGCGGTTCCTGACTTTAGGAGAAGAATATCCATTGGCAAGGGACTACATGAAGGTTACAGTCTCAAAGCTTATAGACTTCGTTAAGAGAGTCGGACTGGGGGATGTAATCTAGTTTTTCGAGGACCACAATAGATCTGAAAAGGTCGCAGTGGAATAGGCTTCTGGCCACCTCTTAAACATCTATCTATCTAAGATAGACCAAAAATTGATGAAAATATTCAACAAGACATAATTTTATCGGCTGTAGAAAATTCACACTGTACAGTGCGAGGATTATCTAGGGATTTTGGTATTGGAAAGTCTTCAGTACCAAACATTTTCAAAAAGGTAAAATACCATCCTTATAAAATACGTCTCATCCATGAATTGGCTGAAGACGACTTTGACTGAATTCTGCGACTATATGATGAACCAAAATAACAATTTCATTGATAACGTTTTATTTTCAGACGAGGCAACGTTTTATTCCAACGGTCATGTTAACCGGCAAAACACCCGTTTTGTCTGGTGAAAATCCACAGTGGATGCAAGAGTACCATATGCAAAGATCACAAAAAACTAACGTATGGGCTGGTATTGTGAAAAATACAATTATTTGTCCATTTTTTTTATGAAAACTTAACAGGAGCATTATATCTGGATTTCCTAAAAAAAACATTAATTCCTGATCTGATTCAGCTTTTTTCTGATATTCATATACCCACTAATGTAGACTGCAGAATCTGGTTGGCGCACCGCCACATTTCGCAGTAGGTGTGCGCGATTTTTCAAACACAACTTTTCCACAAAGGTGGATAGGAAGAAGGGGACCAGTGGAATGGCCTGCTAGATCACCTGATCTGAGCCCATTAGACTTATTTTTTTGGTGTTATTTAAAATCTAAAGTATACTTAAACAGACCTGGAAATATCTCTCAACTACAAGAACGAATCAGTCAAGAAATACAGAGCATAACACCCGCTATGCTACAGAATGTTAGAGACGAATGTAATGCGCAGTTCAGTTATTCTCTAAGGGTCAATGTAGAGGAATTTGAACATTTATTGTATATTTTCGTTTGTTTGTTTGTTTTTGGAAGTGTATCACATCAATTGCATAACTACATAATTCCATTAAATTTGTTTATTACATTCAGTAACGTATTACTTTCCATAAACAATTTTCATATTTTTTTACATTTTTGCCCACCCTGTACCAATTTGAAGCAACATATTATACATTTTTGGAATCAGCTTAGCAAAGGCAATTGAAGACCCTGGTGCAAGAAGGGGATAAGTAACAATATGTAAATTTTTCAGGAGAAGCAAAAACAGTTTTATTTTTTAATTTAAAATTTATGCTGTATATGAAGTATGGCTAAACTAGTACAAGAGATAGATATAATTTTAACAGCATTCTAGAGCCAAATAACAATAATATTAAGCAAAAAGAAAATGTGGTGCAATAATGGGATAAGTTTAAAGTTTTTTAAAAGACATTTTCCAGCAGGCGCAAAAAGGGGATAAGTTACACTAAAACCATTTTCTGCAGAGAAACTTTATTATTAAATGTGAATCAATAATAAAAATTAATTACTTGTATTAGTTGCGGTTATAGGATGAAGGAAAGACTGCTCTAATTACTTTGTCGACGTTTCGGCATAAATTTATTGTTTTCTTCAGGGCTTTTATATCTGCCAATTAGTTTTATTTCAGGGTAAACTAACTGCCAGATATTACAAGTCCTGAAGAAGGTAATAAATTTATGCCGAAACGTCGACAAAATAAACAGAACCGTCTTTCTTTTATTCTATAACCACAACTAGTACAAGTTATAATCTATTTATAAATATACAACAGGCAAAAAATAGAAAATAATATAAACTAAAGCTAAGGTAACTTTAACAGGAAGTAAAATGGTTGTTATACAAAATAGATTTATTAGCCAACTAAATATCATAATTCGCAAAAATATACATGTTTTAAAGCTCTTTTCAGCTTCTGCAAATTTCTTTTCCAGCTCCCCGGTTTTCTTGCTTTCTTTCGTCCACGTTTCTTATTAGCAAGTTCGTTATCAGCGGGCACCTGCCCTTCACCCAAACTGTTTTCAGACGCACTAGAATTTGAAGGCAGAAACTCACTGCCTGAACTGTGAAACGGTTCATCTTCACTGCTTGAACTCATAACAAGAACGGGATAAGTTACATATATCTTATCCCTTTCTTGCACCAGACCATACCACGGGATATGCAGTTTGTTCTTATAATTCAGTATCTATTACTCGTACACATCCCATACTTGCACCAGGCAAAAAAAACAACAATTTAAACCTAAATAAGCACCTATCTCACTTTTGCAGAATTGTGCACTTATCCCCTTCTTGCACCAGGGTCTTCAATTTGGAAATTGAAAAAAGGGTGAGGGTTCCATTTGAAAAAAATGGTGATGACGTCATTACACCAAGTGGTTCACCCTGTATATTAGATTATGATTTGAAAAAATAGTAAATTGAAATCAAAAATCGACCTCTTTTGGGAATTTCTAATTTTATTGTTCATTTAGCCAATAATGAATGTATGCGTTACTTTATGGACGCACTGTATATATACTCGTACTACAACACTTTTTCTTTGATCCTTATCCATTTTCAAAACATAAACGGCTTCAAAACCAATATTTATTCATTAAAACTGATGTATTAATTTAAAGCAAAAAATTGTATAAAATTTGAAACGTAGTCTACATATTGGGAGAATTTCCCGAATGACATTGCTGGTTGAAGAAATACCTAAGAGTGGTAGCAACAAGTAAGTTTGATAAATAAAGAACGAAACCTCCTTTCACTTATAAACTTTTGGGATTTTAATTCAAGTTTCCTTCTAAAACAGTTTCAGAAATAAGAAAATGGGGATATAATAGACCAACAGGTTGCAGCATGGCGAAAACCCTAAATTTCAATACATGCAATAGAATATTGCATGTATTTTTTTCCAAAAAAATCCTAAAACATATGCTTGGAATAGTTAAAAACAAATTTAATTTATTTTGACCATAATCTTGAAGATTAATGTAATTGTAAAACTTGTTTAACCAGATAAAGCCGTTTTATCAACTCCTCTAATGTTAGAAAAGGAAGTATGCAATTTCATATCTTGTTCCGTAACTCAAGTAGCCCCTAAATTATAGCAATAACTAAAAATACTTTAATGCAGTCAAGTGCAAAAATTCAAACGTCGTCGGTGACTAAAACACTTAATTGGTTTACACCTACCTTCAATTTACGAGAAATTAAAATGAATTTACAACCAACGTTACACTTTTGGCATCATGGTCTATAAACATTGAAATATTGGTCACCTTTTGTCCTTACTTAATAAATGCTATTAGTTTCTATATTACATTAATCACAAGTTAATTTTCTTTAAGGCGTGTTACGGTTGCAGAAGTTTTTAACAGATTTCTTTTATTCTATAAATTATTTAGGTACCTAACACTAAAAGATATTTATAATAAAAAAAAATTTCATAACGATTTAGATTTAGATTCTAACTATTGGGTCATAACCTACAGACAGATTATTTGGACTAAAAAATATGGTGATTGGACCAAATTTACCTCAATAAAATGTTGCTGTTAAAATTAGCTAAAAGTTATTTAAGATAAATATTTTAAATTATTATGAAACATTTTAAAACAAATGTGTTCAATTATATATATTTTCCTTAAACAGTTCAGCATAACAAAAATATAAAATTCTAATTTAGTGGTATTAACATCAAAATAAAACTCTTTTAGTAACTAAAATAAATTGTTTTCACTACTAGCCTATATACCTAACTTTATTAACTTTTGTTGTCGTAGTAAAGTTGTTCATTATTAACCAAGGTAGAAAAATACAGGGACTACTTGATTACAACTAAATTTCAATCAATTTGACAGAATGTAAAGATTAACTGAAGTAAATACAAAAATTAAATTGTATATTGTGCAACAAGATGGAATGATATCCATTTTGGACAAGAAACGATACGAATACGAAAGTTCGTATCTCTTCGAGTGGAAAATGGACATTCCATACGTTTTGTACACTATACTTCTCCTACGACCAAACTAAAATATTTATAAAGAAAAGAAGGTTTTTATTTACTAACAGCTAGGTTGATATTACAGTAAATAAGTAACGTGATCAAATAGTTATTAAAATTATTAAATGTCATTCTCGGAGAATGCACTAGTTTAGTGATTTTTTTTTATATTTGCATCTTATAAAATAGGTTTTTAGTGGTTCAACTGTACAAATAAAATTTTTATAAAATTAATCCTCTAGCCATAATCGGCTTTTGAAATTTAAATGTAATGGTTACATACGTCATAAAAGGTAAGTGACGTGTTTCAATAAGATTGGTAGAAAATTTGCGATGTTGTCGATATGCTTTAATATTAACCGAGAAACTTATCTCTCTCTTATTTGTTGTCATTAAAAAGAGATAAACATATCGATATTTTTGTTCTCTGATTGACACTTTATCAAATAAGGAGTAAAACACTAAACAAAATATTCTGTCATTTTCGTTAGTTTAATTTGTTGTTTGGTTGTGTTTGGTTTATGAAAGAAATTACTTCTATACTATTTTTGGTTCGAAAATAAAAATCCCTAACACCTTCTCTTGGTGTTATAGCGGTTCCTTCAAAAATAACCAATAGAAGTAATTGTTCTCTCGGGGAGCAACCCTTCTATCGGTACAGTGAGAAAACGAATTTCAAGAATACCGTTTTGGCATTTTCAATAGAACCACGCCCACTTTCTATTGGCTGTTCTATTCTATCACCGTCAAGAATAGGGGTCTTGTTTGTTTATTACCTTAGACTAAATTTATTACAGATAAACACGATTTTCTCTTCTGTCATATATCTTGTCAACTCAATCAGTTAGTCACAGAACACGGTGTTTTGTGCCGCCAGTTCTTTGAGAATACTTGAAACGAACGTAGCTAAAATGTGACAACGTTGACTTTTAAACACACTTCATTATTGGTTATTAGTTGGCGCTACGTTTAAAACTTACTAATTATTAATTGATTAATATTGGTTCTAATAGATGAGAATCCTACAGTAAGTTCAAGACATGTCTTTTGCCTTCAATAGGAGTAAGTCAGTCTTCTATTATTAGAATTCGAATTCACTCCCAAAACTTGTTTCCAACAGAACTCCCATGACGGTTACAATTCTGCCAAAATACTCTAAACAAGCATAATGAAATAATATTATGTTCACCGATTAAGCGATTTTTACCAGACGAGGGGTATTTAATTAGCGAAACATTCGAAACACATTATTACGAAGAAAAATCCTCATCATTCGAAAAAAATACATTTTCAGCATGAGTTTAAATTGAATATTTGATGTGGTATAGGCGACCCCAGTAATAAACTGTTAAATAAATAATATATAAAATAATTTTGCCTGTTTACCGATTTTGATAACAATGAAAAAATATACAGTGAAATTTTAACGCCATTTATCTTTTCCTACAGCACTATTTTATTTGTTCCTATCGCCATATTTTGGTCCAAACAATCTGTCCTCAGCTTATGTTCCAATAGTTATGAATTACCTTGTATAACGAAGTTTTACAGAAAACTATATTTCTCCTATTAACATTAATAATCATAAACAGGAAACACGTTTATAGTTTGTCTGAGAAATGGGGAGGTATTTAGATTTAGTACAAACGAAAGGTTAAATTTAGACCCAAATGGAACACATCTTTAGTTTTCACTGGAAAAGAAACATATATTATTTTTGTTATGGCAAGATCTCGTAATTATAAAATTATCAAAGAGCGTGGGTATGATTTATAAATGTCACAACTACGTTGCTCAGATATGTTATGAAATGAATATAAATTTAAATTCTTTCCCAATTTTCTTATTAATATTTTATAATTAGATGGCAACGGTGCATAGAAGATTTTTAATTTTGTCCCGATTTCAATAACAATTTGAAACCTATATTAATGATAATACATATTAAAATTAAAATATAAAAGTAACTCGGAAAAACTGGTCAAATATTTCCCTTGCCAATGCAATGCTTTCAAGACGTCAAGAGCTTGAAGGTTCATGGTCAATACGATTCAATTTTAGTGGCAGGCTCTTGGAGTTCCATACGAAACTCTTCTGTGACAATCTACTATGTTCAACTGTCAGACGTTCCCATGGATTATCCGATTGCCACCACTTGGATTCGTTTCAAAATTTTTGCAGTAATTCCAATTTGCATTTTAATAACTCACCCTTTCAATGGCTTGATTAGCAACTAGCAGTTTGACTTTTATGTTATCGTAACCATATTGTTAAATCTGTCAAACAATAACAATATGGTAGTTTAAATTCGTATTCCCTTGGGACCGTAATAGCAATATTTGTTATTATTTTGATTCATAACAATATTGTTATTACAATGCTAAATATTTCTAATTTTATAGCTGACAACACTGCAATCATTACTCTTTTGTGTCATTTTGTGATAAAAAAGAAGAATATGAGGTTAGTGTTTGCGCAACAAAAAAAAACAAAAAATTAAAAAAAACTTCTAAAAAACTAATGGAGTTATTAGTAAAATCATACAGGGGTAGAACAAATCATTTTGTTAGAAATTTTTTCTTTTATATTTAGTGCAAATGCAAAACACAAGAGCAGAATTATATAATCAGAGTTCAAATGAAATAGCTAGTTCACTTAAAGAAGTGGCTAGTACAATTTTCCTCTTAACATTATGACTTAATAATATTTTAAAAAGAGAATTTATAATTGAGGCTATCAGCGCAAAAGTGGTGTAACCCACTATTTGTGTTGGTTGCAGTTTTGGTGTAAACTACATTCCATACATTATTAACTTTGAATACAAAAGTGGAGTAAGCCACCTTTTGTTATCAAAACAACAGATGGCGCTAAATAAAAAATAAATTAATAAAAACAAATCTATCTTAGCAAATTTTAAATCCTATTTTTCCTAAGTGCAGTGCCGGGGGTTACACCACTTTTGCGCTGATAGCCTCAATTGTGACAAATATCTAGTTAGTAATCAGGTTCATTATATAAATCTAAAGCTTCCTAATGATATTTACTGCAAATATTATGTAAAACTGAAGAGAAAATAGTAATGTAACCTGCAGTAGCATGTTTGTAATGCAACTTGTAAATGAAAAGGACTGGTGTCCCTTTTTGTTGCCTCTTCCACAAATTGAGATAACTCTTGTATTAAGTCAAGACATGCTCTTTTGTTTAATCGGAAAAGCTTTGTAAATCAATATTCAGGGAGTTCAAAAGAGTTACAGATGTCTCTTATATGTCATGTCTAAACTCTAATCTTAAAACGTTTCTAAAAATAAAATACATTTAAAAAAAACTAAATAACTATTTGCAATATTTTCATACTCATAGGTAGGTATATAAAATCAAATTGAAAAAATAATGAAAACGTCATTTTCATACTTTTCACATTTTTTCATCTTGTTATGGTTATAACAACTATAAAAAGTACCAGCTTTGTAGCAAGATCTATTAATAATTGACAGATCATATTGCTTAAAACTAAAGATTAGAATACCGTTTTTTGCAAAACTTACTATGTAAGCAATATCTTTTTAGTAACCATGTTGTTATTGCAAGCAGAATCGACCTGATTGTGTATCAAATTGTTAAAATAAATAATTACACAAATGCAGAAATGTTCCTTTTATAAGTTATTAACAGGGCAAATTATAAAAAAAAAGAATATGTTTATATAAAATTAATTTATTTTAAATATTGCTGACGCAAGGAAAAAATGAAAATAAATACACCTAAAAAACGACACATCAAAAAAGATAAAAACACAAAATTAATATAATAACTATTGAAAGTGACCACCCTCAATCATAAAATCCCTGGTATGTTTTGAATTGTTTGGCAAGATTCTCTAATTCGATTTTTTAAATCATCTAAGTTGTTAACAGGGGTTTCGTGAACTAGACTTTTGAGATAACTTTAGGTACAAAAATAAAGAGGATTTAAATCTGGAGAAAGAGCTGGCCAAAATTGTGGTCCACCTTTTGGGAAAAGTTTGATTAGTCAGTAAACAACACATTTAATAATAATTCATTATTTTCTGCAATTTCTTGGATTATCCATTGGAAAAAATGTAAAGGGGTTGAAAATCACGTGGCAAAATTTATAAAAGGTGAAAATTTCGATATAAGTGATATATTCAACCGTAATATAACAAGACGTTGATAAATAGTCGGAAATTTTTGTTCCGTCTAAATTAAAAGAATATTTTAATATTAATTTGATGAGACATAATTTTGGGATTAATAATCTGATTAAATCCCGAGAGCTTTAGCTATTGTATTTTTGTCCACCCTGTATCAATTGGAATCAACATGTGAAACATTTTTGAAATCAGCCAGCTAGAGTAATCCCAAAATTGAATCAAAATGGTTTTAAATTATTTTAAATGGTTGGCCACATGAGTGAAGTGTCTAATGACCAGACTATTGACAATGACATTTGTGGCTAATAGCAATTTTATTAATTTTATATTGTTCTTTAAAAAGTATTTGTGAATTTTAATATTATCTTTTACTTATATTATATATTATTATTGGTGTATTATTTATTTTAAAACATTAACATTTGATAATTTTAATTTCAAAACTGTCAAATGTTGTAAATTACAGTGCTACCAACAAATTTTTTAAAAGCAAAATTTTCGTAATTTACATACAAATAATAAACTAATTAAAAAAATAATAAAGTGGCAAAATTTAAAAAATATTATAAATAACTTATTTCATATGGCTGTTGTGACACTCGCGAAGCGATTCGTTTTTTAAACATGAACTCGTGTCATAACAGAAAGCCATAATATGAAATGTATTGTTTGATATCAGTTTATAAAGTTTTGAGAAATTAGAAAAAAACAACTACTTCACATAAAATAAAGAACTACAAATTAACAACAGCTACTGTCAGAACAGAATTTTGAACTCTGTTTAAATAGGATCTGCTTGATAAAGCGACGTTATTTTACTTTTCTTATCTTATACCTGTACTACTAGGTACTACTTATTATTATTTGTGAAAAATATTTTTATTTTTAACTCAAAATATTATTAAAATGTACATAAAACAAAAACTCGTGGTGAAGGTAGGTTAGTTCGGAAACAAGACAATTAACCACAGAATTTTGTATTATGAAAATATTTAAATATTCACTTTTGGTTTCTTTGGTTTAAATTATTTTTTATTAGGTAATAGCGAATGATACTAGCTTGTTTCGAAATTGTTTATTTAAAAATGTCCTTTTATTCATAAAATTTTGATCTATTTAGATATTTTGTATTTAGCGTAGTTTTGTAGATATTTTTAGGATGAATGAAAATATTAGTTTTTTTGTAAAACCCGATGAAAAAAAAATATAAGCGTCTTGAATATAATTTATACTAATTACGAATGGCCAATATTTCCTGGACTATCAGTGCAAAACGGCGAGGTATAGTTAGGAAATATCCAATAAAGTAAGTACAGCTACTAAAATCATTCAACTTATTTTAATGCTGTTCATAAACATTGAGTTAAATATTATTTATTATAAAATAATATCAATATGGGTGAAATACTAAAATGTAATTAGTACCTAATCGACATCCGAAGAATATTTAACCTTGATTTTCTACTTGAATTAATGTAATAATGGTTATCTGTTAAAATATAATGTTATAAAGTCGAAATGAAATTCCGAAGCTGCGTGACTTCCATCAGATAAAAGGAAAAGTTTATTTTTAACTCAACCCTTTAATTCCAGCTACGTCTTACCGACAATAACTATTTTATAAGTAGCTATACTTAGACAATTACATCTAAAAAAACAACAAAACTGAAATAACATCCACATCTGGCTGCACAACACTAACGCGAAATAATTTTCCTCTTCATTCTGTACTTGCCACGAAGGGTGTAACAAATAACTGGTGAAAATGTTTCCTCCTGACAAAACACGTTAATAGTTTGGGCAGATGCTTAAACGCTGGGCGTTTAGAAGTATAAATTAATTAAGGGTGTGTAAATAATCATATCAATTATGATAAAAGCGTATAGCATGATTGAATGTTATGGTGCGGGTAAAATTAAAAAAAATATGTATTATTCGTTTCAACTGCGTGCGGACTGTCAATGTCACTTTAAAGCTTTGGGCCGTATTTATACCGACTATTTTGTTCAATTATTTTACTGAAACGTAAATCCAATGAAAGACTGCTATTTTTTAAATTCTTTAATTGAAAGGTTTCAGCTCCCTTATTAATTTATTGATTAGCATAATATAAACTTATTATAATACAAATTAAAAAATATATAAATCATGATGATAATTTCATTCAAGTATCGCAATATCAGTATCGATCTCATCGTCATCACTACTGTCTACATTTATAATCAATTTATTTACATTAGAAAATGCCTGTACGTATTTTACCTCTTCTACTTGTTTAACAGTGTTGATTGTCTATTCCGGCGACTTCAATTTCTATCAATTTTATCACAGATGCACTTAGTTTTGGAGATTGGTTTTTGCTTTTTGCTGGCAATGTTCATTTTCAACTGACCTCAAAGTAGCTCTATAGGATTTAGGACGCAGTAATAGGGAGGTAGCCTTAGTACTTCATGACCTGCTTGTTTTGCCAAACAGTCAATGACATACTCTTTTTTGAATAATTGTTTTTTGTGTAGCACTCTTCATAGTGAAGAGTTCCACAAAAAATTTCAGCTCATCTTTCGTAGAACTTGATGTGAGTACTCTTACCCTCACCCTTGAATGATAGGACGCGTTATCCATAACAATAACGCTATTTTTTTTAGTTTTGGAAGTAAGGTTTCAGAAAACCATTTCTCAAAAAGAGAGCTATCCAGAAAACAATTTTTTATGTTTTTAGCAGAGAGAAGAGTGCTCCTTCAACCCAACCGTCAGAACTGCCACAATTTAGAATGCTAATTCTTTTTCCTTTGTTTGAAGGAACGTCTACACTGCATTTTCGCTGGTTTTGATCAGCCCATCCTTTCTTTACCGTTGCATGTGTGTTGTACCAGGTTTCATCCAGATAATAAATTGGTCTGCCGCATTCTTTATATTTTGTGAGGGTTTGTACATATTCGTTTCTACATACAACCAGTCTCTTGCTCTGCCTAATAGACTGATGTTTATCGATAGTCTTACATTTAAATCCGTTGTTCTTCAAAAATTGCCACAAAGTTGTTCTCGCACAATCTATCATTTCTTTCCTTTTCAATTCGAATTGAATGCTAATAATAACTAATAAATAAAATAACAACACTAAATAACAAGAATTCCATGAAAATATTAAACCAAAACCTGTAAAGGTCAAAACCAATACAATGGAAGTGATAAACAGACCGTCGTTACTCCCTAATAAAAATAAGATAGTAAGTTCGCAGGATCTTGAAATGAATAATAGTGTGTAAGAAATTGATTAAGGAATAAGGAAATATTTAATTCAATCAAAGGTTTACGTAGCTTTTTCTCTAGGAGGGGGGCAGTTTCCATTGGGAAGTGAAAAGTAAAAAGTGCTATCAATTAAACATTATAAAATAAACGTATGTATTATTAACTTACTCAGTCTTTGCTGGTAATATTTACCTATCCCGCGTGTAAACGCACATGGGAATTGGGCTCAAAAATTACATATTTAAGAATTTACGAACAGTGTGACATGTTATGAACATATATTAAGGACCTCGGGTATCGATGGTAAAGATCTGCATATCATAGAGAACTTATATTGGAAACAAAAAGCAGTGGTTCGAATAAATGGAAGACTAACCGATTAATGTAACATTCAACGGGGTATCAGACAGGGATGCATTCTATCCCCGCCATTATTTAACATCTATTCGGATAAAATGTTCAAACTGGCTTTGCAAAATAAACACCTTGGAGTGAAGATCAATGGTGAACTGATTAATACTATTCGATATGCTAACGACACGATCATTTTGTGCGATAGTATCCAGGGTCTTCAAGAACTATCAGACTCTGTGAATTTAAGTCAAAAGTCATGGTATTCAGCCGCCAACCACACGCCGATGCTTCCCTTCACATAGACCAACAATACATCGAGAGAGTTATCCAATCCCAATATATGCGATGCTACATCACAGAACAACTATACCTAAATAAAGAGATAAAATGTATAATTGAAACAGCTCGTACAACTTTTTTAAGAATGATATCTCTCTTCTGCAACGATAACTTAAACTTAAAACCACGTCAAAGTATGATTAAATGTTATATTTGGTCTGTGTTATTATATGGAACTGATACCTGGACTATAAATGCTGATACGATTAATCGCCTAGAAGCTTTCAAAATCCAACTGATTTTTCACAAAACCAGTCGCACTATTTTCCTCAACAATTTTCTATTCAACCCAAACCAATTTCCTATAACTCCAACCATCCATAAATTCCACTCAATTAAAAATTAAAATAAGATCCACAGACAACAAAAATAATGTCAATGATGATATTAATGAGGAAGAAACACAAAGCAAACATCCATGGCAAGTAGTCAGGAAACGCAAATTTACGAAGCAATATGATCAACCAGAATCTCCAAACACGCCACCAACAAAAATACATAACCGTTATGATATTCTGTCAAATACTGATGGCAATGAGCAAACTGAACACAATGAAACTGGAACAAATAAGCAACAAAAACCAACGAAACCCCCTCCAATATTTATATATGGTGTCAAAAACTTTAAAGACATGGTCGATAACTTTGCTCTAGTAGTAGAAGAAGAAACTTATCACACTATAAAAAATGAACTAGAGAGTATAGGCCACAGAGTTCGCAATATAACCATTGTCAAACATAGACTAACTAAGGAACCTTTATCTCTGTTCTTTATAGATCTTATTGAACCACAGGAAAACAATAAAACAATATTTATGCAAGAGTTTTTGTGTAATACAAAAATAACAGTAGAGGCACCTAGGAAAAACAACTCAATTATCCAATGTATGCGTTGTCAAGCTTATGGCCATAGCAAAACGTATTGCTCTAAACGATATAACTATAACTAGTTGCAAAAACAAATAAACCTATTGGAGAAATACATACAAATACTTACAAAAAAATCCAGATAAATAACACAAAACAACCCAACCCACCTACATATAATAATCACCAGACATATGCAAATGTAGCTGCAAATTCCATACCAGAGCCTACATCCATCATAGAATACCAGCTAATTACATTCCTAAACGAATTTAAGAATATGTTTTCACAACTTATGAATCAAAACAACATGATCTTGAACTTGTTAACAACAGTCATTAACAAATAAAATTCAATAATATACTGAGAATTGTAACTTGGAACGCCAATGGCCTTCTTAACCATAAACAGGAAATAATTACATTCCTAAATTTAAATAAAATCGATATTTTGCTAATATCCGAAACTCACTTTACTAATTTAACAACATTTAATATCCCTCTCTACTCTACCTATAGCACTCCACATCCTGATGGTACAGCTCATGGAGGATCAGCAATAATTATCTGCAGCTCCATCTGTCATTATGAACTACCGAAATACGAAGCAGACAAAATCCAAGCTACAACTGTTCAAGTCAATGCAGTTCCTTGGATTTTTAGTATATCTGCAATGTATAACCCACCGAGACATGCAATAACTTCAGACGAATACAAGATTTTCTTTGAAACTCTTGGCAACAGATTTATAGTTGGTGGTGACTGGAATGCGAAACATACGCACTGGGGTTCAAGACTTATTACAACAAAAGGACGAAACCTCTTAAAACCTATTCTTGATAAAAATTATAATATTTTTTCAAATGGCACTCCAACATACTGGCCACGCGATCCCAAAAAACTGCCAGACCTACTGGATTTCTTTATAAGCAAGGAAATATCTAGGAATCACTGCATAGTAGAATCTAACTTGATCTCTCGTCTGACCATACGCCAGTTATCATCAGCATAAGTACCAAAATTATAAATAAAACACCTCGTCCCCTACTAGTATCGAAACATACCAACTGGACCACTTTTCAGTCATACCTGGAAGAAAACACTAACTTGCAGTTACGTATCAAATCTCCAGAAGACCTAGATACCGCAGCTCAGTACTTTATCAATCTTGTACAACAAGCAGCTTGGCAATCTACCCCAGAAACTAAAAATAATCCAGCTTGTATCTCTGATGTACCATTATACATTAGGCAACTCATTGCTGAAAAAAAACGAGCTAGAAGAACCTGGTAAAGATCTAGGAACAATTTAGATCAACACACGTACAACAAATTGTGTAGGCAACTAAAAGCGGCCATTAGAGATGTCAACAACAAAAGTTTCGAACAATATATATCACAAGTCTTGCAGTAAATGACAACACAATTTGGAAGGCAACAAAGAAATTTAAAAGACCTCAAAAGCCAATTCCCCAATTCGTAACCCAACTGGCAATTGGGCTCGTTCTGACAAAGAAAAAGCCAATGTATTTGCTGCGCATCTGACTAATGTATTTCAAGCCGAGACAGGTCCTGATGACAAAGAAATAGAAAATTTCATCGATGTAGCATGCCAAATGTCTCTTTCCAAAGTTTCACTCCAACAGAAGTAAAGGAAGAAATTACTAAACTTAATCCTCGAAAAGCTCCTGGATATGATTTGATTACTGGCCAAATATTAAAGCAACTTCCCCACAAGGCTATTGTACTTTTGACAGTTATCTTTAACCGGATGTTAAGTTTATCGTATCTCCCTACAATTTGGAAATATGCAGAGATCATCATGATTCCGAAACCAGGAAAACCACATACTGAAACTACGTCTTATCGACCTATCAGCCTCCTGCCAACCATAAGCAAAGTTTTTGAGCGACTGTTGCTACAAAGGGTTTACTCCGACCACGAGATTTCAACGCTTTTACCTAATCACCAATTTGGCTTTCGGGAAGACCACTCCACGATTCAACAACTCCACCGAATAGTGAATGAAATTTCAAAAAGTATTGAAAATAAGAAATTTTGTAATGCCGCATTCCTCGATATCTCCCAGGCTTTCGACAAGGTTTGGCATAAGGGCCTACTCTTCAAATTAAGAAACGCTTTATCCAGCAATTATTATCTCCTTATCAAATCCTACTTATCAAATAGGCAATTTTGCTTAAAATTTAATGACCAGCAGTCTAATTTCTGTCATATCAATTCCGGTGTTCCTCAGGGTAGCATTCTTGGACCTCTGCTTTTTCTTCTCTACACAGCACACAAACCACAAACCAACAACACTGTCATGGCTTCTTTTGCTAAACTATCTGCCCACCTGTAAATATTAATGGCGTACGAATACTAACAGCAAAAAAAGCTAAATATCTTGGCCTCCACCTGGACCAACGCCTTACTTGGAAAAAACATATCCAAACCAAAAGAAGACAACTTGACTTGAAGTTTCGGCAAATGTATTGGCTCTTAGGTCGAAAATCAAAACTGTCTCTCTTAAATAAGGTATTAATCTACAAAGCCATTATTAAACCAATCTGGACTTATGGACTCCAACTATGGGGCTGTGCAAAGCCAACACCATTGAATATAATTCAAAGGTTCCAATCCAAAGTACTACGATCACTAACTAATGCACCATGGTATATAAGCAACCACATAAAAAATGTAATTAAATCTGCAAATCGAACTCTGGGCTTTATTATAAGAAACACTGCATCATTCACCAATCTAAATACATTTAAATTATTATATTACAGTTTGGTGAGATCTAAATTAGAATTTGCATCTATCATTTGGGCTGGGGAAAATCAAACGGTATTAAATGATATCGAGAAAATTCAAAACAAATTCCTCAGATATTTATATTTCAGAAAATATCACCATTGGCCTAGTTATATTACTGTTAGAACTATTCAACTGAGGTCTGAGTTTAAAATATTATCTCTAGAGCAACGTCGACATATTACAGCAATGATTTTCCTGCATAAAATCTTTAATAACAAAATAAACTCTCCAGAAATACTTAATATGGTGCCATGGAATGTTCCGTCAAGACACATGCGTTCTTCTTTATTGTTTAAGCTACCCTTGGGTTTGACCAAAGACCGAGCTCCCTTAGTAATCATGTTAAGATTAGCTAACTTCCTTAACGTTACATTAGATTTGGACTGGAATACATCAACCACTAAATTCCGTGCCATGATTCGGAACCACATAATAAATAATTGATTATAAATCTTATATTTTTTTCTTTATAGATAAATTTGATTTTGAGTCCTCTACAGTTCATGGTGCTAAATTATAGAAAATATTATTTTCAATTCTATAACTTATCTAGTTTTAATTTTGTTTGTTGTATTTTTTATACATATAATGTATCCATGTAATAAGGCAAATTTGCCTGTATGAATACAAATAAATAAATAAATAAATAAATATTAAGTTAGTGTAAACAAAAACCTTTTATTATTCTAACATGGATATCCGTCCATAAGAAACTAATAGTATAGAATACAATATTAGGTTTATTCTAAGGTGCATATTATTACAATAGTTTTTTTATTTTTATTTTTTTGAATTTTTAATTGATATTTTAATCAAGAATACAAATGAAACTTTACTCAAATCTGTTCCTTAAAATATTTTAAAACTAATTTGATTTTATTGCGAATCGTTCGCTGAGAAACTAAATTTAACTTAACGCACATACTTTAATGAATTTTACCTAGTTAATAAAGTTAAATTCCGCAACATTTAAAACGTAAACTCAAGATCAAAATTAGATTTTTGGTATTTCTAAAAAAAATATTTGTAGTTTTTAGTCTACTTCCTAATATATCATACCTATCATTGATTCAGAAATATAAATTAGTACCTATACATTGGATAAACAATAAAATGTTTTTTATGGTTGGATATAACCTTGTATTTATCTATTGTCTATTATTATGATTCCAAAGTAAATTTTCTTCCTTTATTTAATTTCAATAAGATATATCAATTTAAAATTTTTCCCGCTTTGCCAAACTATTTTTAAATTACTACAAAAATATTTTGACAGACTTTTATACAAACTTTTATACATAAAAAAAATAATTCGCTTACCTAAACAAACATTTCTTAACCTTCAACATGTGTACACGCCTCAAGCATACACCCAACACTGAGTTGTGTGACAACAATTGCGCGAAAATATTTTTGAAGAAAAATATCTACCACATGCTTTCCTCCCCACTATACTACGGAGTCTGTAGCGTACCTACACATCAGTTGAAAGTGAAAGCAGAGACTCGATCAACTATATGCGAAGGGAAATTTTCCAATTTTCCGCAGGCATTGGCCGAGCCGTGCGCTCTCCCCGATGCCGAAAATGTTTTGTGGTTGTTATAGTAACCATGTAGTTTGTCTCGTTATAACGGACTGAACCTGAACTCCTGAAACTGCTGAAAGTCAATGAGAGGATGTTGATCTCTTTGGAAACTATGGAATATACTCCTTACAAGAGCGTAATAATCCCGCTGAAAATCATGTTTTTGTCTCCTTTGTCTACTAGCACTTATTAGACCGTTATTTTAAATAAGAAAATGTTGGAATATTTTTTTGTTAAATAAATACACTTTTCTATAAAATTAACGTACGCTTAGTAAATTAGTTTGATGTATTTTAAAAAACAAAAATAAAAAACTAAACTCGTTAAGATTTATTCTACAGTGTGAAGCAGCCAAAAGGATAAGGAAGGAAAACATCTAGAACTATTTATATCGGGCTATAAATTTTTCAATCTTATTACTTTTCTAGACCACTTGTGTTTTTTATGATTCTCTTTGATTAAAGACACTTGAAGGAATATAACCCCGATATAAAAAATAGTTGATTTTCAGTTAAAGTTATTCAATTGTTAACTAACTAATTTTACTTATTCTAAAAAAATTAAATAATGAACTTAATTTTTTTTCTCTGGTAGCCTATTCTTATTTACACAGTTAACAAGATTCCGTAGTAAAAGTTTATGAAAGTTTTCATATTTGTTTGTAATAATTTTAATATAAAATGTTGTTATGTATTGAATATAACAAATACTCTTTAACTAATATATTTTATTTTATGGCAATTCCAATTACAAGTCACATTGACAATCTCTATCTCTTAGTTACACATAAGAAAGTAAACAACAACTATAAACACTAGATAGGTATATAACATTTCCCCCCTTAAGTGAAAACAACAAAATATTTAATAATCTAATCTATTTGGCGGTTTCACGGAATCTCTAGGCCTCAACGTTCGAACATTTGTGTTTTGAGAAGTTGATGGTTGTGCCTCATGGCTGATATTAGCTTCAACGTTTTCTTCGTGCTGGAACCTAGAAAATCTTACATTATTTGCCGGTTTTTAACCCATAACATCATTTGAACAGTCACCTTTATCTAATTTTATTTGATTAATATGCCTAGTCCAAATTAACTTATCATCTGTTTTTACCAAGTAGGTTTGTTGCCCTAATATTTCAATAATTTGACCATGGCACCACTTATTTTTATTATTACGATAATCTCTAACATATACGAAGTCTTTTAATTGCAATTTAATATCCAAACTTCGTTGTCTACTATACGCATTATAATATTTTTGTTTCCTTAAAACTTGTTGTTCAACAGACGGCAGTAATAGATCAAAATTACAACGCAATTTACGTCCTCTTAATAATTTAGATGGTGTTTCATTCGTAGCAGAATGTGGCGTATTTCTATATTGAAATAGAAATCTGTTAATTATTAAATGCAAATCCAAAGTTGGATTATCGTACTTTGATTTAATAATAGCATTTTTTTATAATTTTTACGGCATTTTCTGCTTGCCCATTAGTGGCAGGATGATATGGAGCTCCTGTTAAATGTTGAATACCACTATATTTTAAATATTTTTGGAATTCTTCACTGGTAAATGTACTTGCATTATCAGTACATAGTTCCAAAGGTAAACCATATCTTGAAAATAATTCTCTAAATACCTTAATTGTTGGAGAAGTAGTTAAATTGGTCATTTCAAAACAAATTTCAAAGAAATCAGCATGTAATCTTGTCCAAGGAGTTTTTGGTCATTTCCAGGGTGTAATAAACGATCTTGCTGGATTTTGTGAATTTGCACAACAATTTTTACAAGATTTTGCCAAATTTTCTATTTCAGAATTAATAGATGGCCACCAAAAATAGGAACGAGCTAACGACTTCATTTTAACAATACCTAAATGTGCCGCAATACCCTTAGCATATGATTCCAAAATTTTTAACTAACCTATACCCCCACATAACGCAACCCTGTTCAACGGTTAACTCCTTGCGCACAAAATAAGGTTTAATATCATCTGATGTTACATTAGGCCAACCTGTATTAATATAAAATATTATTTTTGATAAGATTGGATCAGTCTTTTAAGAATTTGTTTAAAATCAATAGGTATATCTGATTCCATCACATAATTAATATAAGATGTCGTAGTTTCTGTTACTGGAAAACCAGATGAAAGTTCTGGTTCTTCTGTTATTTTTAAAGGTGCTCGTGACAAATAATCAGCTGAATTATTTTTGGAATTTACAAACTGTATAATATCATATTGGAAACTGGATAAAATATAAGCCCATCTTTGCAATCTACTCGCAGCGAACAATGGTAATCCCTTTTTATTTCCGAAAATTGCTAGTAATGGTTTATGATCGGTTACTAAAGTAAATTTTTTAGCGTATATATATTGATAGAATTTCTTAATACCAAAAATTATTGCTGCTGCTTCTTTTTCAATTTGTGAATATTTAATTTCCGCTGAATTTAAAAGTCGAGAAGCAAAAGCAATAAGTTTTTCTTGATTATTTTTAAAAACATGACTTAACGTGGCTGATAAACCATACTGGGAAGCATCTACTGTAAGTTTAATTTCCTTAGTTGGATCAAAATTTGTCAATATGAAATTTGATAATAATAACTTTTTTGTCTTTTCGAAAGACAGAACGCATTCTTTATCACAACACCACATGATGTCCTACTTTAATAATTTATAAAGTGGACTTAAAACTGTTGAACACTTTGGCAAAAATTTACAGCAAAAATTAATCATTCCCAAAAATGACTTTAGTTCTGTAATATTCTTTGGTGGAGAACTATCTATAATAGCCTTTACCCTATCCTCTGTGGTATGAAGACCATCTTTATCTATAATAAAACCCAAATATTTAACTGCATTTTGGAAAAATACACATTTTTCTTTCTTAACCCTTAAACCACAATCTTTTAATCTTTGAAAAACTGTATTAAATCGTTCCAAATGTTCCTTATCATCCCTTCCTGTAACCAAAATATAAAATATAATAATTTTTTGAAATATTGCTGGAGCGCATGCAACTCCAAATATCGTTACTAATTTTCTAGATTCATTTTACAATAATATTTGCTGATATGAGACCAAAATGTGTCGCGCCATCTATTGAAAGTAGTTGAAAGTAAAAAACATCTTACCTTAATTAGCAATAGTTATCTTTCTTTGAAATAAATGATCATATGATTTTTAAAACTTCAATAAAAGATGGCACTAATAAAAAATACAGAATGTTCTTTATATGTTTTCCAACATGTATGACTCTTCAATACAAACCATTAATCAACTGATAGTTGGTACCATCTACAAGTCACTTTAGCATCGGAGAGCGGAGCACACAAGCCAGCAAGGAAAAAGCCCAACTCCTATTTTCATAAAAACGACGAAAGGAATTTCCAGAATTAGGAAAGAAGCAAAAGCGAGAGGAGTTATCACCTACAAATTCAATGAAAAATTAGGAGTGAAAGTAAATCTACAAACCGGATAATAGTAATCAAAGGGCTAGTATGAAGAAATAAATAGGACATAAATAAAGAAGACCTAATTGGACAAAAAGTGAGGGTAATGAAAATTACCCAAATATACACACTCCAGACTTGGAGATAAAAAAGCTGGCGTCATCGGGAACTTCTTCCCGGAATGTTTCCTCCTTAAGGAATGTTTTCTGAAAGGCACGGATTTGGAAAGAGTATGTGGCCATCCACGAGTCAGGAACGTCCAACTGCAATTAGACTACATTATGTAGTCCATGACATCCTCAGGGGTATCTCCCTTATATTGGCCAGTATCAGTTTTGGTGGTGTTAAATTTTGATCTTTCACCTCCTAGCAAAAAATTCTTCTGGTCTCAGTTTAGTAGAATAGATTCAGATGATCTGACAGAACCAGGGGATACCTTTCATTATTTAATTCAGGCAACCGTGCCCAAATCTGAAGCTCGACAAATTGTTGACAGTTTTCCTATGCTACTAGCTTATTATAAGAAAGCCATCGAAATCTCGTTATGGGAGATTTACTGATTGAATTGTAAATACGAGAACTAATTATACTGGTTTAAATCAATGTTAAATAAAAAATAAGTTTTAATTTTCACCAAATAGAATCAGAGCTTTACTGAACATAGAAACATTAGGTTTAGCTACTCACACTATCCTTTACTTTAATCTTGTTTGTCGGAGAAATTACCCCGAATTTGACAAAGTAATACCTACTACACTAGGTATAAGATGCATTTAAAAAATATTTGTTTCTGGTCAAGAGAGC
The DNA here is from genome assembly GCA_035357415.1 of Ophraella communa. Classification (NCBI taxonomy): domain Eukaryota; kingdom Metazoa; phylum Arthropoda; class Insecta; order Coleoptera; family Chrysomelidae; genus Ophraella; species Ophraella communa. The sequence continues at coordinate 27,816,529 of CM068992.1, read as the reverse complement.
AGAGCAATCGCATAGAAGATCCTCGACAATTTCCTTCTCTTGTTGACATGCTCTACATAGAAGTGTGCTGTTTTCTTTCACCTTGTAATATGTTTGTTTTGTAGGGCCCCTGTGTTGTTTTCTGAAATATTTTGGCAGTTTTCTTGTTTCTAGCTTGTAGTATTTTTTATTGAGACATACACAGTCATCTTTAAAATATTCGGGTCCTAATAATTTAGGACCCGAAGGATTAGATTTTCAATGCATCGTGATAAGATTTAGCGATCCACGACGATGGTTTGGCAACATTGTATTTTAACCAGAACAGAAAATTAACCCCACTTTTTTCAAAACTTGAAAATACACAACACAACTCTAGAACGTTACACGATATTTTATAATTTTTTTGGCAAAAGCAAAATTTGTTAGTTTTTTCTGCTATCGTCCCTATCAGTAATTACGGCTAGCCCTACGCCCTACAATAAAAAAATGGCGATAAAGCAGCCTGAAAGGACACCAAATTTTTAACCAGGTGACAATGAATGCCTTTTCAATTTGTTTGTTCGGTACAGCTCCAGTAATAGAACACCCGATTTTTTTAAAAGCACCTCAGTATGAGGGTGCCTAAAAATTTCAATGAGTCTTTATTCCTCTTTAATGGAACACCATATAAAGAAAAAAAATTAGTTTGAGCAGCAGTGTGATATTAAAATATGTAAATGTTTGTATTACAAAATTTTATACTATTATAGTTAGGTAATATAAGTAAAAGTTAGTATAATAGAATATTGCAAATAACCTGGATAGGGTCTGTAGGCCTAGGGCTAATTAGCCATATAAAAATATTGTTTGTAGAATGTTTCAGTGACTAGGTACTATCGGATACTGTAAAATACTAATGTGGTAGTCTGGCAGTGATGCTATACATAGGTACACTTACCAAAAAAACCAGTTATACCAAGCTCAACAATCCGAAATAAAAATAATTTGTTGTTGTTTTTAATAACTAAGTATTTCTGAAAGAATAATAATTTTTATGGTCTTGTTTTTATAGGTTATAAACCACCTAAACGCACGCTTAAACGTTCGTCATTCTAGGAATGAGTTAAACTAGTTTAATCTGTCAAAAATCAACCAGTGCATAACAAAAATTTCATTTAGGCAGGATTAAGAGGATCATCGGGATTAAAAGAGTACGGTGCACCTGGCGGAAAGTCATTCCAACAAGAGATTAAATAATCTAATGGTGAGAATTACTCACACCTTTTGCAAAATTACATCGAATTGAAAGAATGGCCGCTGAATATCAGACAAAATTTGTTTTTAATGTAAGATTGTGCACTCCCCTAAATTTAAAGGACAACTTTCCAGGATGCTGGATTGGTCGTGGTACTCATTTCCCTTGGTTACCACACTGTCCAGAGTTAAATTCTTCTTCAACGAACGTAAGCAGTAAATTCTTTTGATCAAATTATAATTAATATGAGACCATCTTTTTGGAACGATTTGACAAATGCATCGACGAGAATGAACGACAGCATTATAATTAAGCAATTTGGTTGAAATCCAAATTTTAAAGTGAGGAATTCACCAGACTTCTATGTACAATTACTTATGGACTACCCTGTATATCCATAGTATTTGATTATTTCTATACATTTTTAATATATAATATGGACATTTGCGTCATGTTTATCAACAGAAGTGTTCATTTTTGGTATATGGCGTATCCAAAGTTGAATAGTAGAGTAGGCAAGAGTACTTGAATAGGTTAAAGGTTTCATTTAAAGGATTTCAGAATTAATTTTGAAAAGAAAATAATATCTTTTATATAGAAGGCTCTCATGTGTTCACTTCTGGTTATAGTGCAAATAACAAGGTAATATATTTCCTGTAATCGTAAGCCAGGGAACAAATTTTCAACAAATTATTTTAGAAAAAATTTTGGATATATTTTTTATTAATAATTGTAACAAATTTCAACCTAAATGATAAACTTAACAACTTCAAAGACTGCAATTTGTTCCATGTGAAAAATGTACCAGTAATTACTTAAATTTTGCGAATTTTAGTTCGTATTTGGATGTGTACTGCAAATACCAAAAAACTAATAAAGATTATTGATAGTTGAGATAAAATATATTCTGTCATAAAATATAATAAAAATAATAAATACAAATTGTTGTGTACATGATTCCTAAAAATAAAAACACTTTCACGTACAGTTTCCCAATTATTATCACAGCAAATTCACTTCACTTTTGTTCTCGATTAATATTCAAGTCTTCAAGAGCTTCGTGAATACCTTCTGGAATTCTACCGGCATCAATTTCCTTCGCCCAAAAAACATACTAAAAAAAAATACAGATTTATTACAATGATGATTGTAGAAATGATTTTATGGTGAAAAATAAATTTAAATTATTTCTTTAACAACAAGAATAACTACTCAGTTTTATTAGCTCTGTTCGCAGAACCAAAGAATACCCCAACCAACAAGAAGCGAAACTAGCAGCTTCTGTCAATTTCTTTGTTGTTTGCGCATATCTGAAAGCCCTATGTTTTTAAGACATTTGTCATTTGCCCTTTACGCTATGTTCTATTTTTTGCATATAACCAGAACTTTATATTTCTCTTAGTGTACTTACTAAGTAATGTGTCAACTTTAGTTAAGATTTAAGTTCATAAATTTGGGCCAAACGAACATCATTGGATTATTACCGGTTTTAGCTTCTTGTTAGTTGGGGTATTATTTGGTAGACGAATAGCAATTCTTTCTTATTAATAAAATCAGTAATAGGAAACTAATTAATTTATTACATTTTTTAAATCAGAAATTGTTCTTATGTTATTTATTTTACTTAAAAGGTAATTAAAAAAAGACCTTTTATGAATAATTATAAAATAAGTTTATCTTGAGAATTTGACATACCATTATAATGTTTAAACTATTGTTGTACCTTTTTTTGGAAGAATTAATGGATGAGTTCTATAAAAGAGAAATGTTGCCAAATTAACGAGCAAAACAATACTGAAAAAGGTTAGTCGCATAAGGGAGCAGTTTTTCCAATATATTTTTGGTTTTTCTTATGTATTTTGGGCCCCTTTATCACCCGTGTTGTACCCGAAAGATATGGAGGTCTTTTAACATATTTTTAGTTTGTAGTATTTTTCTTCTTACAGTTGACGAAAAACTAAATGTCAGCTGTCAACACATACACGTATCATTAGATATTGTCCTGTTATTATTTAGCATTGTTTGGCTTCGTGTTTTTGTATTACTGATTTTTTATTCTAACTTTATCTGTTAGTGATTTGTGTTACTCTGATCTGCGTTTATTATTGCAAATATCCTCGAGAAGAGTTAGACATTTTACAATCTTTCTAGTCTAGTATCAGTTAGACATGGATTCTATAGTGCTTTTACCTAGAGATGTACCCGGGGCAATGTTAAAAGAAAATTTAAGTTTAGAGGACCATTCTGTCAACGAATTAAAACGTTGGTTGGAGTACAGATCCCTTAAACAAACTGGGTCTAAGGATGAACTAATTAAGAGGTATGTCGATTAAATGAAACATGATTTAATGTCTATTGTTCTTATATTTGAATTTTTTAGAATTAACGACTGCATTGATAATGGAGGAAGAAATAAAAATTTTCTAGGCATAGACCAAGGAAAATGGTATGACATGAAACGAAGTATTCTTCAAAATCCAAGTTCTTCAAAGAAGGGTCCAATTAATGTATTTGAAGAAAATTTGATTTGGTCAAGATTTCCATCACGTCCTTTGCCTCAGTATTTCAATAAAGGCCATATATTTACTTATATAGTGAATGAAAGTATTGAAAACAAAAACCCGGAAGTTATTGAAAGAGATAATGATTCCATTGTAACAGTAAAACCATTTAGAAGAGGTTCACAGTATGTAGAGAGTGATCACCTCAGTCAAATTTACGATTCTCTTGTTAGGTATTATTATTATTGTAAATGGAAATGTCAAGCTTCATTTGACAAAAAAACATATTATAACATGATGTTATAATATGCCTAAATAAATAAATAAATCACTAACAGATAAAGTTAGAATAAAAAATCAGTAATGCAAAAGCACGAAGCCAAACAATGCTAAATAATAACAGGACAATATCTAATGATACGTGTATGTGTTGACAGCTGACATTTAGCTTTTCGTCAACTGTAAGAAGTAAAATACTACAAACTAAAAATATGTTAAAAGACCTCCATATCTTTCGGGTACAACACGGGTGATAAAGGGGCCCAAAATACATAAGAAAAACCAAAAATATATTGGAAAAACTGCTTCCTTATGCGACTAACCTTTTTCAGTATTTTTTTGCTCGTTAATTTGGCAACATTTCTCTTTTATAGAACTCATCCATTGATTCCATATAGGGATAGAAACGTCGTCTTAAAGAATTGTATTTTTGATCAATATTCTAATATTCTTCAAGTTTTGTCTGTTTTTTCTTAATTTTGTGTAGTAATAATGAAATCTGTTTTTAAAATTTATACAATTTTATTAAGGCACAGTGTGCTATAGTTACTCTATATAACACTGAAATAAAGTATCATTATATAAAGACCTGAATAAAATTTATTAAAATACCCTAGACCATGTTGATGTGCGTATTTAAAAGCTTGTTTGGTATCATGTTTTTTACATTATTTATCCTACTAACACACCTAACATCCTCAAATCTTACGCTATTTTTTCTTACCGATTAAACAAAATAAAAATAAACACAATCACTAGGTACTTTTCCTAGTAGAATGTTATCGCATCGTTACAAATTTCGCTTTAGATAAATTGTTCATAGATAAATATACTACGTATTTTAATTGTTTGAAAAGGTATGTATAACTACCTACTACGCCATTGATTTAAAGCTTTAATTTACCTGCTCGAGTTCTTTTCTAAGAGCAAATACTGCTTTTTCTCTATCGGCAACAAGTTCTTCCAAATATTGATAACGTAATTTCTTACGAGCTCTACATTCTCTGGCACTTTGTCTACTGCGTTCTAGAAAAAAATAAAATCATTTAGAAAGAGAATTTTTGATATTTAATTGAAGTAAATTGTTTTGTAATTATAACAGCTATAAAGGCACCACTTTAGGATTTAGGGCAACGTTCCCCAGAGGGGGTGCATATGGGTGGATAGCTTATAAAGAGAGAAACATAGTGGTAGAGGTCCCACCGCGCGGAAACGCCCCCTAGCGGAGATATAGGAAAACTCAGATAACACATTTACCCATTGAAAATACATTATAAAACAGGTTATCTGATTCTAACTTAAGCTAATACATAGGGAAATATTTTAGTGGGGGTCAGGTAGCGTAGGAAAATGTTTTCCATCGATTCAATTCAGCTCTTCAGCTGATATTTTGATGGTCTGTCCTAAAAGAAAATATATAGGAAATAAGGAGTTTTCTATCACTACAGGACAGTGGCCCAGCTCTGGCTTGTAGTGCCTGTGGTCACAGGTTCGAGTCCTGGTTCTGACAGAGAATTGGAATCTGAATTGGCTCGAGGACTGCTGCCCCCTCTGCAGGATAGGGACTGTAGGTTGGGTTGGGTTAGGTTGGGTGAGGTTAGGTTAGATTAGGTTGGGTTAGGTTGCTAGGTTCAGATAACTTGTTTTATAATGTATTTTCAATGGGTAAACGTGTTATCTGAGTTTTCCTATATCTGCTCTAGGGGACGTTTCCGTGCGGTGGGACCCCTACCACTATGTTTCTCTCTTCATAAGCTATCAACCCATATGCACCCCCTCCGGGGGGGGCGTTGCCCTAAATCCTAAAGTGCAGCCTAAAGGTTTACTTGTTTTCATTTGTAAAATTTTTAATTTATAATATCCCTAAACCAAAAAAAAATAAACAAATAGAAACATTTTATTGCTGGTTGCCTAAACATGAACAAAATAGTCGTAAACATTCTGTTGAAACCAAAAAAGTTATTTTAGTAATAGTATTATTGTAACTAAAAATGTTTTAAATACTTCGCGAGATTGTAAACTATCGAAAAATTGTGAATTTACAATTTAACGCATTATTTTTCATTATTTTTGTTAGTTTGTAATCTGTCCTTAGCAAACCGTCAAATTATGAACTGCACCAAACCGTTTACAATCTGCCTGATTAGGATTATTTGTAAAACTGTAAACCATCCCTGATTGGTCGGTTTATTACTAGTTCGTGTTGTACTATAAAATAGACCCATCTCGTTAATGGCTCAAATTTAATACTCATGCGCGAACCAACTCCCACTCTCGTAGTTCCCCCTAAATGTTCGTGCCCCTTATAAAGTTGTGTTGGCAAGCCTATCAATCCGTATATTATTATGCATAAGATCATAAGAGGTTAGTTCATTGTTTATTTTATTTGAGTGGATCTGTATTTTGTTTTTTTGGACCATCGCAGTATTTTTATTGTTATACGCACTAAATAAAAATATACCTTGTCCAGTATAAATATACGTGCACGTCACAGCTGTCAGAACGGGACTATGTTGCCAAGCATTTAAAATAGTATTAGAATATAGTAAATATCAAACAAAGTTTCTTTAATATTCTTCTTTTCATTTTGACTGCACTATTACGCCATGTTTGAACGCGGCAACAGAGCGCAATTGTGCCAACAAATAAAATATTTTAGCACGAGTTACGTTTGAAGTTTATATTTAACTAGTCCAGGAGTTGTACTTGACATAAAATTAATTACGAAACATATTTTAAAGCATTTATTTACTTTTTGTAATAACTTGCGGCGTACGAATTTCAATATGTACCAAATTTACAGTGAAAAAAGATTCTGATTGACAGTAGCAAACGTACGAAGGAAGTGACGTGACGTGCACCTGGACAAGGTATAAACGAAATAAAAATTGGAACTTCTTCTTTATGGTTTATGGTCTAAACTGCCGGGTCTATACGGCAAATAGAAGCTAGCTTTTGACAACTACAAGGTTTTTTTCATATAAATAGTGGTATTACTGGGTAGCAATACGTCCCACGGAAAGAAGTAGTCATAAATTAGCAGTGGAAGGGGAAAATCCAAAAATATTTGCGCATGAGTATTCAATAAAGAGATAGGTGTATTGAGAAATAATATAAAGAGAGGAATTGAATAAAGGAAATAATGCACATAATTTGCTTGAAATCAGTGCATAAGTTAAAATTACAAAGTAATGCTGTTGAATATTATTTAAATATTATTATTTAAATTATACCAGTGACTAATAAAAGTAGTGAAGCTTTAATGATTAAAAAACTGCTATTCACCGAACATAACCTATATTATACTTTTCGTGTTTTCATGTTTGTTTTAGGTATTTCTTAAGTTGCCAAGATATATTTTTATTTATTTATTTTATTTTGTTATGCTGTCAATTTGTTTGTTATGAATTTTAGATAACCACATGAAATTAGTGGCTCGAATTATTTTAGCGTTTGACGATACTCGTGGACGTCCGCTGCTGTTTCGAAGAATTCGGCGGTCAGTTGCATTGCATATCATTACAACTTGTATTGAAAATGGTGGTCGTAACTTCGAACAATTTTTATAACATTTAATGTTGTATAATTTTTAATACTAATGTCCCTGCTTCAATATTGAATAAAGATTAATTTTTAAATATTTCTAGTTATCTTGATACCGAGAGATTTTCGGGCACTAATTTATAAATAAAAAAAATGTTTATTGTGTCTTTTAACCTTTTTTTAAAAAAATTAGAAATAGTTATTCTGAGAAACCTTGTATAACATTCAATTTTATTTTTATTTTGAACAAATCTATCATTGAATACATATAAATAAAATGAATTGTTGAAAAATAATAATTTGAAAATTTTAACAAATGCTTGAGTGTGTACCCAGATTTAAAACACCACTCACCAGATTATTTAAAAAATTTCAAGCTTAGCAGAAACTTTTGTAGAAATTTACATTATGTACTGTAAAATAGAGCACGTCTTTAAAATAAACTTTTAATCAAGAATGGAATTTTCGTTGAAAATAAAAATTGTTTTAATACACTTCAGTGACTTAGTAGAAGTATTACACTCAGAAATAATAATTTCTTAATCTTAACTTGACTATATTATTTAAAGACAACAATGTCAATGTTTTATCTTTAATAGATTTGCAAAAATAAAATTTTATCTTAAATTTTAAGAAAAAAACCGACTGGTAAAGAAATTTTTAATTATTGTTCTTCAGTCTTCAGTCTAATTGTAGTCAGTTTAACAAAATACCTCCAGTTCAAAGACATCAAAATTATACCATGTTAGCGATTTTAACAGGGGTAGAATTGTTGCCTATAGAGATCTAAATCCCAATTACATAAATCTCATTAGTATTTCATATGTCATTATGCTTGTTATAAGTTATGTTTTTATTTAAAATGTATAAAATGTTAGATTTATTTCAATAATTTGTTAGTTATTATATACTGAAGTTAAATTTTCTGCATATTATGTCTTTACTCATTACAATTCTGTGTTTCTTTATCCAACTTATCACAAAAATAATAACAATAAGCCTACAACAATGTTATGAGTAGATGTCATATTAATAATTATTCAACATAAAAATTAGAATACTTCAGTAAACTAAATTTAATTTGCTAGAAAAAATATGTTCTCTAAAAGGAGTTTTCAAGTATGCTAGCTCTCCGCGTGGCCCTCGGTTCGTAGTTTGGATTTAGCGATTTTGACAGGGGTAAAATTGTTGCCTATAGAGATATGGATTTGTTGTATCGTCAAATTGCCGTTTGTGTTAATTGTACGACAATTACGGTAATGCGTGTGTGACCAACTGGACAATCAGTGCGTACCACAGAGAGTCAAGATAGGCCCTTCAGACTACTTGCTCTGCGAGATCGTTGATCAATGGGTGGAAGAATGGCATAATGTAGCATTCAGCGATGAATCGTGATTTTGTTTAGGCATGCGCGATGGCCGTAGAAGGGTAAGACGCCGCCGTGGAGAGCGACGAGATATCGGGTTTGTTATTGAAAGACATGTACACAGGACAGTTGGAGTAATGGTTTGGTGGGCTATTGCCTATGATAGCCGATCTCCACTTGTGTCCCTTCGAGGCAGTATTACAGCTGCACGTTATGTTGATGATGTCTTACAAACCACTTTAATGCCTTATCTAGACGGCCGTCGACAAGATAATGCGCAGCCTCACATTGCTCCTCGAACTATGGACCTTCTCCAAGAAGCTGGCGTTAAAGTTTTGCCGTAGCCACCCCGTTCACAAAATTTAAATCCCATCGAACATGTGTGGGATATGATGGGAAGAAGAGTGTCCAACTTACACCATACTCTAAAAAAACTCTGGCACAGTTAATCCATGAAGTTCAACGAGATAGCATAAGCAGACATGGATCATCTAATTTTGTCAATGCCTAGACGTGTACATGAGTGTATTCAGTTACGGAGTTGCCAAACACATTATTAAATTTTGTTGTTGTACCTTATTAAAAATTCTTGAAAATGTTATCGTTTTATTCTCGATGTAAATCTACCATGTTGCCAAAAAATTAGGATTAAGAAATTATTCTTTCTAATGCCACTGAGTATACATTTTATGTCATTAAAACATTAAATGTAATATTCTTCTTTATGTGCCATGCGCTATACAGAGCGTAGGCAACTTTTTCCTGGGCAGGATACTTTTGGTGGTTTGCCATTGCCTTTCGAAAGGTAGCCGCCGCAATATTTTTCTATGTAATATTAAATTATACATATTTGTTTTATTATGCGAGATTTTTCTTACCCAATTTGGCTTTCATGTCCACTTTTTCTGCCGATTTCCGTCCTGGCTTTCTTCCTCGCTTTCCTGATTCCTTCCGCGCCGGACCCTCCTACAAAAATATTGGTAAATTAATAAAAACAAGTCAAAATTTATACAGTACATTAAGCAACGATTTATTTAACAACCATTGCATTAAATTTGCACGCACTATTTTTTCAACGAGTAAGATTAAAATCTAATATACAGTGCGGTCCATATGTATGGAATAAATTCATTTGTAGCGTTATTATGTACTATATGAAAAAAACCTGAAACAGGTCGATTTTTATTCTTAAATTGACAATTTACAGTATGAAAATATTATCCCCCTCCAGCACCCCTTCGGAATTATAAGCACCCCCTCGAAAATTTTAAATTACAAAGGGGGTCGTGTGGCACCTCGTTGGAAAGGGATTTTAGTCCTCTGTTCAGCAATATAAAGTTTTTTAAGTTTGGTGCAATCATAACTGAGAAAATTGATTTTTAAGATGTAAAATTTTGATGTCTCTAACACAAAACTTTACGTAGAATGAAGATAATAATGTCACATAATGATTAGAATGTGTTTTTCAATGTATTTGACACTTATAACCGAGGCGATATTGTTTGGTCTATTAAAATAACTTTAGAATTAATCAGGTATTTTCGTATCTGTTCTGCTAAATATTAGGAAAAAACTTTGAAGATATTAAAATAATAGTCAAAAACTAAATAAACAATTGATATAAATCTAGTAGGCTGCTGTCATTTAGGTATTTAAAGTTACTAAAAGACGTCAGTATAATATTTGTGCGCGTATTAAATTTAATTATGGCTCATTTGTTCGAGACTCAAAGAATAGACATTTTAATTATGATTGGTTGTGGTAATAAAACCAGAACTCAAAAGGAGGTTTGTGAAATTTTTAATAATAAATACCCTGGTCAACACGTTTCGCAGTCTACAGTTAGCAAAATTGAAAAAAAGTTTCATGAAACTGGACATGTAAAAAATATTGAAAAACCAGGTAGAAATGTTCAATTTACTGATGAAAAAAATTTAGATGTACTTCTAGAGATTGAGGAAAATCCGCATAAGACAACTCGAGAACTTGCCGCCGACAATGATGTAAGTAAATCATCTATTTTGAGAGTTCTGCATAAAGAAAAATACCACCCTTACAAAGTTCAGTTGGTTCAGGAGTTAAATGAAGATGATCCTGATAGAAGGCAAGAATTCTCTGAATTGATGATGGATAGAATAAACGCAGATTTGCAGTTCATAAACAAAATAGTTTTTTCTGATGAAGCGACGTTTCATTTAAACGGAACGGTTAACAAACAGAACTGTAGATATTGGAGCAGAGAAAATTCTCATTGGATGTGTGAGGCTCACACTCAATATCCTAAAAAAGTTAACGTTTGGGCTGGTATCATTAACAATAAAATTATTGGCCCTTATTTTTTTTAGGGCACAGTTACTGGTGAGGTTTATCTAGATTTTTTGATTAACTTTTTAGTGCCTACATTACAAAGAGTTTTTCCTGATGTTAATCATCCAAATGAGATAGATCGATCTATTTACTACCAACAAGATGGAGCTCCACCGCATTTTGCACGTACTGTTAGAAATTATTTAAACGAGGTTTTTCCCAATAGGTGGATTGGAAGACGTGGGGCGATCGAATGGCCGGCTAGATCCCCCGATTTGACTCCTCTCGATTACTTCTTATGGGATTATTTAAAATCTAAAGTATATTTTAATACACCAAACAATATTGCTGATTTAAAAGTTAGGATAACGGAAGAAATTAACAAAATAACCCCCGAGGTCATACAAAATGTTGTACGAGAATTCCAATATCGCCTCGGTTATTGTCAAGAAGTGAATGGTGGTCATTTTGAACATTTAATTTAATCATTATGTGACATTATTATCTTCATTCTACGTAAAGTTTTGTGTTAGAGACATTATCAAAATTTTACATCTTAAAAATCAATTTTCTCAGTTATGATTGCACCAAACTTAAAAAACTTTATATTGCTGAACAGAGGACTAAAATCCCTTTCCAATGAGGTGCCACACGACCCCCTTTGTAATTTAAAATTTTCGAGGGGGTGCTTATAATTCCGAAGGGGTGCTGGAGGGGGATAATATTTTCATACTGTAAATTGTCAATTTAAGAATAAAAATCGACCTGTTTCAGGTTTTTTTCATATAGTACATAATAACGCTACAAATGAATTTATTCCATACATATGGACCGCACTGTATATCTCGTGTCACGGTGTGTGTGATTGAACTTCGAAACGGCTAGACCGATTTTCGTGAAATTTAGCGTGCATATCGGCTAGGGTGGAGAATCGGACATCATAACATAATATCATAACTGTTGCTAGATCAGAAAGGCAAAGTATGTGAGCAATAGATCGCTTAGCTGCAGTCAATTTTATGGAAAAACATTCTTTTGCAAAGGTTCTAGGTACTGCCTCTAGACAAAAGGGACGAAGAATCTGCAATGTATGTCCAAATACTAACCAAGGTGAAAAAGAAAACGGAAGTAAGTTACGACTTGTGTCCTGCATGTAAATGTAGGACTTTGTATAGGTAAATGTAACAAAATTTATCAAACTTTTTGATATCTTGTAAATATAAATTTATTTAGGTAATTGTTTTAATTTTTTTACTTATAACGAACTCTGTTTCAGTTATAGAGAAAGAAAGATTCTTTCTTATTTTGTCGAAACATCTTTTATTTTATGTTGTTTTATATTTTTGAATGAGTAGGAATAAATTTGTCGACCCATGTACAACTTTTCTTTTCTAAAGGGTTAAAAATTCACTATAGACTAAGCTAAATCAAAAACATGGTCCATATATTTTTTTGGATGAAAAATGAATTAAATAATTAGCTTTGAAATGTGTTGAATATGAATAAATTTTTTAGTTAATACTTCTTCAAAATGAGGTATCTCAACCCCCCCCATCCTTATTCAAAATCAAGGCGTTGTGCTCACTCCAGGTAATGGGTTGAAGTAACAGGGATATAAAGACCGGAAGAGTAGTTTTCCATCGAATCAGAAAATGACGCTTCCGAGTGACTTTCCCCATTTTCATTTTAAAGTCAAAAAATCTAGATGTTAAGTTTTGGACCACCTTGTATAAGAAAACGAGAAAGACAAGAAATATATAAAAAAAGGTTTCTGAAAATGTGCTTTTTTGAGGAAAAATAAAAAATTATAAAATCTACCACATTATGGAGTATCTATTAAATATTAAGAAGTGCTGGAAAATATTGTTATTGGGAAATTGGTCCAGCTTGTTAAGAACAAAAGCATTGATTGCCGAGTAAAGAAATTTAAAGTTTTATTAAGTGATGATATCAATAAATTTATTCATGAAGCTGATAACGACACAAATTTACTTTTTATATTTTTGCACTTATAAAAATCTTTATTATGAAACGCATTTGCGTATCGTAATGGAACTTTTACACACGCAAATTTTTGTTTTAAATGGTTGGCAAAATGAGTGAAGTATCTAAGGACAAGACTATTGACAATGACATTTGTGGCTAATAGCAATTTATGAATTTTATATTGTTCTTTAGGAAAGTATTTGTGAATATGAATATCATCTTTTACTTATTTAATATATTATTATTGGTGCATTATTCATTTTACAATATTTTAAAACATTAACATGTGATAATTTAAATTTCAAAACTGTCAAATGTTATAAATTACACAGTGCCTCCAACATACTTTTTAAAATAAAAATTTTCGTAATTTAAAAAATGATAAAATGGTAAACTATAAAAAATATTTTAATACAGGGTGTTTCTTAAGTAATCTAAAATATTATATGGGGCGCTTCGTTACTCAATTTTAAGACGAAAAGTTCATATAAACATGTGTGATAGGTGTTGTCGTTTATGAGATACAGGGTGTTGTACGTGAAATTAATTTTTCTTGGTGACGCTACTGATTTATATTTTTTTATTATTTTATTACAAGCAACATGTGTTAAACATAAAGAAAAAATAATACATTTCAGAGCAAATGTTCAAAATGTCCACCTCCAGCTAAAATGCAAGAATCCGCTCGATGTCTAATGGATTGTCGAATACGTTCGAAGATACCAGGATTGTTACGAATAACATTACAGCCGTCTATGATACGATTTTGAAGATCTTGTACGTTTAATATCAGTGTTGTGTAAACAAGCGATTTCAAATATCCCCACACACAAAAATCCAGAGGATTGTGTCCAGGTGATCTAGGAGGCCACGGGTGTGGAGATCCTCGTCCGATTCAATGGCCTGGAAAAACATTATTTAAAAACTCGCGTACAATCACTGAAAAATGTGGAGGAGCTCCGTCATGCATGAACCACATGCGCCTTCTAATAATAATAGGTACATCTTCCAAAAGAAGTGGAAGTTCATTTTCTAGAAAATGTTGGTATGTCTCACCGGTTAACCGTACAGGAAGGAAAAATGGTCCAATTAAATAATCATCGATGATGCCAAGCCAAACATTGACCGAAAATGTTTGTTGAAATCGTTTTACACTTATGGTATGTAGATTTACATCTGCCCATATGTGGTGATTATGAAAATTTATAATCCCATGTCTAGAAAAGTTGGCTTCATCCATAAATAGAATATTGGCCACAAAATTCGGATTGTTCGCGATTTCACGTAAAATCCATTGACAATACTGTATGCGTAATGGATAGTCAGTAGGTAACAAATGTTGAACACGTTGAACGTGATATGGATACAATAAATTATCTTTTAAAATATTCCAAACAGTTTTGTTACTAACATTTACTTCATCTGCAACTTTTCTTGTACTCGTTTCTGGATGTTGGTCAATAATTTGAAGAATCTGGTTTTCCAATTGGGGATTTCTCACAGTTCTGGGTCGTCCAATAATATTCTTCGATTTAGCAAAAGTTCCAGTTTCTTGTAAACGAATCTGAACATGGTAAACGATTATTTGGATAACGCTGGGCATACGTACGTCTAGCTTCTAAGGCATTACTATTCGCTAATCCGTACAAAAAATGCATATTAGCCATTTCAACATTAGTAAACACTGGCATAGTTATTAACTAAACAGAGAGTCAATCAAATAAAAATGTACGATTTTTGCGATGGTTTTCGAATTTGACACTTGTCAACATTATTTCAAAGGCCACTTAGAATAAGCATGTTTTTGCGTATTACTTCTAAAAACCAGTAGCGTCACCGGGAAAAATTAATTTCACGTACAATCAGAACTGACTTATTACAATAAATTCAACACCCTGTATCTCATAAACGACAACACCTATCACACATGTTTATATGAACTTTTCGTCTTAAAATTGAGTAACGAAGCGCCCCATATAATATTTTAGATTACTTAAGAAACACCCTGTATACTATTATATGGTACATATTTATGTAATAATAATTTTGTAAGATTAGTAGTAAGTTGAAAAATTTTTGTTTGCAGTTTGGCCTAATTTTGGGTATCAGTGGTATCAAGATGCTGGATCTTGATTGTTCAAAAACTCAATACAAAAACCTATTTCGCAAGAACTTTTACTGTTTTAAACCCTGACCATATTGAATATATAGCAAAATTGCTTGGGAAGACATAGAGCTGCTACACAGGCAACTGTTCTGGCCAAAACATGTGCATGAAATCTGACATCATCGCAGGATACGATACGGAACTGATGCATCATATATTATAAGTATTCGTATTAAAAGTGTGCGAAATACTGGAAGCATTTAAAATGTAGCAAATTAGATTCGTTGCTGATAATCTTATCGATCAATAGAAATAATTATTCGATTATGATGATCCTATAATTCTCTAAAAATAAATAAAAATTACTACGTAGATATTAAATGGTAATTTTTAATAAACAAATTACTAAAGAAAAATTTAAATTTATTCAATGTTTTATTAAACAGAAAAAAATATATACAATCGTCTTGTATCATTAATCTCAACATTCACTTTAGAAACCTTGGTCAGTTACAAATGTGATGCATTTATACATTTTTGTAGTTCCCTTGCTCACTGCGAAATAGGATAATTGAATACCTTCGTAAATTATTATCAATTATTATCCACACAAATCGCAATTTTTAACTAATTATCTATTATAAAGACAAAAAGAAATAAATAAGTTACGAGTCAAGGACTAACTACCACGTAGATATGGAACAAAAAACCCTGTACTTAACCAATTAATGCTCTACTAGGGAAATACATCACAGTGCAGACACTAGAGAAGCGTTACATTGTATACTTTCAAAAATAAAATTATAAATGGGTTTTATTCAAAAAGACAATTTAAAAGTGTATGCTCACCGATGAAAATGCGTAGTTCAGCCGGCGCAAACACGCAGTTAGAAAGCAACACACTCCTCCGACCAACCTCACAATCAAATGAACAAAATCCAACACCCAAACCCAACAACCGGCAAAGCCGAGTATCGGAAATCAGATTCATCGTCATCGAGACCGCTCGACGAATATCAAAACGCATTTACAACGTTGCCAATACCACACTTATATAAGTGAAACACACGAAACACAACCCAATTAACAATAAATAATTGACGGGCTTAGGATAAAATGGATCCAAGTGCATATTTTTAAGTTTTGATATAATTGAAGGAAAAGTATGATAAAGTTTTTTAAATTCCCCTCAAATTACTTAGGATTTTGTTTAGGAATAATTAATAAATAAAACATCAGAAAATCATTCAACAATACAAGTTTTACAAAAAAAAGTCACATTGGTGAAATTTGAAAAAATTGCAAATGGATCTCTTTTATTATGAATAGTTTACGATTTAAAAATAAAGACACCATTAAAAATGTTTTATTGTTAGAAAAATATAAACAAAACAGTTCTTTGCTTTTAATAGCCTCTAAAAAACAGAATGACAAAAATAAAAGGGTTAAAAAATAATAAAATCGCATTATAAAAATAAAACTAGGGCTACCATTCTCGTATCGTCGACGTCCTTAGTTACTTCCGATGATCCAAGTTCAACCAATGATCCTTCTACAGATTTTTTGCTGGTTATTGCTTTACTCTTGTGTTCATAGGGAAGGTCGTTGTAAAATTTGTGGTATATCGGTGGAATATACTCAAGGATTTTCTGGAAATTATCCCATTTTAATTTATTGATATTTACCCTCTCATGGTTAAGCTGTTTATTAAACAATTTGTACTCAAATTAGGACGCCCTACACTCTTTTGAGTTCAAACACATTTTGAAAATGGAAAACTTTCATTTAATGTTTCCTTAAAAAAAAGAGAAAAAGTCTCTAAAGATTTTTCATATAAAAAGTGCTGTACTGGTCGCCATTTAAAAACAACATTGTTCGTATCCTTTTTAGGATGACTTATTATACTGTACAATGTGTCGAAACTGTAAAAATTTGCTTGGGTCATTCGATGTACGTTAGTTTTCAAATATGCACTTAACTTGATATATTGAAAAAATGTACTTGGATCCCTTTTCTTCTAAGCCCGTCAATTAATGGTTAATGTTAAACCTTAAACCTCCGTCATGGCTCTCTCCTTTTTCTGATTGTTTTTTACAATCTTTCCATTTGTCTTACTCATTTGCTTCATTTTTCTTGTTTCTTTTGGTTATGTAAAACTTTTTAGCTCCCACTTTTCCCCACTTTTCTATCTCCTTTAATTTAACCCGCACACCCATCATATTCTATTTTAATAGCTTCTGAAGTTCCTTTCTCTTCTTCTTTTTTATATCATAACTCTCTTATTCATCCATTATTCTTCGCTTATTCATGGATGTTTAAGTTTTAAATTTAATTTATTTTACAAATTCTACGATTTGCACATACAGGTGAGTTTGTATTGATTTTGTGACATTTGACTTGCTGTTTTACCGTAGTTTTACTTATTGCAATATCATGTACTTTTAATTATTTGCTTTAATTTTGAATTTTACTTCTATTTGTAATTAGTTGTCACATTTGAAATGTTTTAAGTTTAATCATTGATGTAATCAGACAACCGACACTTTTCGCTCTTTATATAACTATTTTTGATTCTCCTGACACCATTGTTTCTTTATAGCCTGATGATGGTCTGAAGACCGAAACATGTCGCATTAAATTTGTGAACCTTACTATTAAATGTTGTGGATAGACTTTGAGTTTTATTACTACGATTATCTACATCATCCACATTTGAGAGATGGATTACCTTTTCAATATTCTAATAAATGTTAGTAAACTGCTGGCTGCAGTTGATCGAACGACGCGAAGCGGAATAATTTAAAAGTAACGTTGCAAGCAGCTACTTTGTTCTTTACCAATGTCCATATTTTTTCAATGGGGTTTAATTCCGGGTGATAGGGTGGTAGACGCAATGTTACAATATCATGTTCAGCCAGAACTTTATCTATTATGTAAGTTTTACATAGTGGCTTGTGCGTTTTTATTAACGTGAATAGTTCGGTTTTAGTCGATTTTTCCAGATAAAAAATGTTTCTTTCAGCGAGCTACTTCTTCATTGCTTCTTTTTTCCAAGAAAAATTTGGAATCGGTTCTAAAAGTGCATTGTGATAAGAAGCATTGTCTAATACCAATACGCTTTTTTTCGGAGCATTGGGAATGAATTTTTCTCGTAACCATTTAACAAATTTTTTATTATTCATATCATCATGATAGTCCCCGGTTTTAGTTCCAGACTTAAAAATATTTAAAGCCTCAGGTACGAATCCTGCTTCACCTCCAGCGTGTACAATAATAAGGCGTTGTCCTTTAGCTACTGGCGATTTTAAACACATATTTTTACCATCATCCCATGCTTTTGGTACGGTATGTGAACTATGGATATAGGTTTCATCACAATATATATCACAATATATCTCCCTCCTCGATACTGTTTTAATTTTCTTAAATATTCCATTATTTTGCCTTTATATCGTACTTCTCCATTAACAGTTTTCTGTTGTCTTGAGTTTTTTTCCACCTGAATCCCATTTTCTTGACCAACTTTCTAAGCGTGGCTATTTTGCCAGTGAAGTTTACACCCTCTTCATTTTTTACCTCTTCAAAAATTCTTTTCATAGTAGGCCTTCTATTGTGAATTATTGCAGCATAAGAATAAATAATTCTTCGAATTATTTCTTCCTCAAACTCATCGACGTATCCTTTGGAAGTTGAGGGTTTGCTAACATTTTTTCGAGGTGATTTAAAACGTCTAACGGCTTATAATCTCAGACTTCCTAGATAAACAATCATTTTACTGCCTTGGTACATAAAAAACTATTTCCACTCCCTCCATTTTAAACTAACATAACATAAAAAACATAAATCACTTTGGATTATTCGATCCGTATATTTTTACAAAAAAATATATGCACCATTAATAATTTTATAAAAAAATGTATTTGTTTAATTATATTTCCATGTCTGATAATTAAAATTATTCGGGTCGAGGAAAAATATTGTACGTAACTAGTTGGAAAATGTATTTCTTACACCAGTTACATTACCGCAATTGCGCGAAATGTATCACTTTTCCCACTTAAATTGCCTTAATATATAAATTCTATTTTGACCAATAAGCATTAATAAAAAACAACAAAGTAGTTTTTTTAAAGTGACTTAATGTTATGTTTATGATACGAACTGAAAAACCATGAATAATGTCAATCACAGCGAAATATTTAAAGCAATAAATATTTAATTATCATTGTTATTATTATCAACCAGATAATGGTGTAAAATATTTTTAGAGATAATTTAAAGCTTAAGAGTATTGTTTGTGATTGTTTTATAAATAAAAATAAGTTGCGTCTAACTTTGTAAAGAAGAGAATAAATAAAGTAATTACTATTTTTATAATTGCATTTACAATTAGCGATTATTACGGATGTAATAAATTCTATTGTTAAAATTAATCAAATAAATAAAATAGATAAACAGCGTTTGTAATGATTTATCAATATGTAAATACCTAACCGAAAAATTAATATTACATTTTTAACCAACATTTTTATGAAATATTACAAATTACGTTGAATTATATAAAAAACAACAATTAAGATAATCATTTACACGTTTTTTGGATAAAATGTGGTACATAACACGTGTGTATAATATATTGGTCGAAAACCAGGGACGGCTGCTTTCCAGTAAAAATAAGTAGACTCATGTGTTAAGGCTGAAACACAATGAAAAACTTATGATTTAAGGAATAAGGTATATAATTTAAGAGAGATAGCTTTTAAGGAATGGACTAGTGCTTTTTAATGCGGCAAAACAATCAAAATTTATGTTATAAGGAATAACAAACCGACTTATTGGTTTTAAGATTTCAGGGATAAGAATTCAACCAATAGAAGTTCGGAATATATGACTTTGACATTTAAAATTTATTTTTGTTATTTCTAAAATTCAAAAATGGAAAATTTTCATACGTATGCTGCTACTAAAATTTATGGTCGTGAAAACGAAAAACTGCAAAAACTGCAAAAACCGCGGAACGTTTAAGCCACGCTTAAATTAATGAAATTTTATATTCCAAACTTTAATTCTGTCTTGTTACTTTTATTTCTTATTCTTTAAGTCTTAAATATTATATTCTATTCTATATTCCGACTGATGTGCCATTTGAATTTTAAAGACTATATACAGTTTCCAGTGCGGCTTGCTTTTGCTATGACCATAAACAAGTCCCAGGGACAATCATTATGTGTTTGTGGTCATAGCAAAAGCAAGCCGCACTGGAAACTGTAGTCTTTTAAATTCAAATAATAAAATAGATAGGAACAAAAAACTGCCATATTACAAATCTTTTTAACAGGACTAAGTCTGTCGGGTCTGCTAGTACTATTATAATAGTTATTCATGTATCAAGGGTATAAGGGCCCTGAGGGCGACGTCTTACGAACCCGAGGGCCTCTGGCCCGAGGGTTTGTAAGTCGCCCGAAGGTATACACATCTGTTTATGCCATTGGTACAAATAAACTTTTATGTCATACTATTGCAATCCAATCTCAATACAAATCATTATTTTAAAAATCCGTTTTGAATTAATAACATTGCCACTTTCTTATAGTAGGCAATGGGTACATTCAGGAGGTCCCAGCGGCTGAGATCGCTTAGTAAGGAGTCTCTCTGAATGTAGCGCTGCTTGAAAGCTATTCAACAGCGGCTGACTGTTTTGCTCAGCGTAGAAATTTGTCGCTTTCTAAAAAGCGCATCACGATTTTGACATTAATGACATATCGGAATTGGGTTATGTAGGTTTGTGTTGATCTTAATTATATTCTAAGGTGTTGATTGTTGGGTTAAGATTTATCCAATTGATAATTGAAGATAATTATTGAAGTTTTGTACATAAACACAATAGACATATAAAAACCAAAATAAAAATTGGGTTATGTTTTCAAATGTTTTGACTTTTGTTCCGCTTTCAGTGAGCCACGCATTCAGGCGAAACGAAGGCGCTTATTAACAGCGGCCACAGCACGCTGAGTGGCTAGATCTAGCCGCTGGGACCTCCTGAATGTACCCAATATCGTTGCTAGGTGAATGTTGACAAACGTAAATGTCATAAAATCGCAATAATTGTTACATGTATCAAAGTAAGAGGTCAAAATGGACGAAGATTTTGGAATTCCTGACGAAATTAATAAAAAAGCAAAGGAAGCAATTGAAAATCTGTTGCCGCAAAAGTCTAAAGAAGTTTACGATATGGAATACCAAAAATTATTAAATTGGATGCAAGAAAACTACGTAAAAGATGTTAATGAAACTGTGTTACTTGGATACTTCGGCGATCTCGCTAAAACATTTGCTCCCAGTTCTTTGTGGTCCAAATATTCCATGGTAAGGTTCCGGTGAACAATATAGGGAGACACGAATTTCGAAATTTAATAACTTGAAAATTAAAGTAACTTACTTTTTATAATATTTTAACTCAAATTATATGCAAAAAATTGAGTTTTATAAGCTAATTTAATTTATATTGCAATAAATTTTAATAAACCATTGATTAACCTCACTTTTAGAATTATTTTTTCTTCCCATGGAACTAAAAATTTACCACGATTTTTATGACAATATACTGTTTCGACGTTGACATTTAATATAAGTTGTCTAACGTTAACATTCCAACATTGCCATATTTTTTTCACAAATGTTGGTTAGACTATTAATTACTTGTCCTGTCTGCTCTTATGCAGCAGTTGAGACCTTTTTTTAAATTGGTATCTTACAAATTGCTTTGAGGGTCTTAGACACCCTCTAGCTCAAACCAGAGAAAGATGATTCTAATAAGTACCTTGCTTCAGTTCAAATGGTGGATGAAGAAAATTTCGATTTCGTTTCTACCGGTGAAAGGGATATGTAACAGCAATGATCGAAGAGTGGTGATCCCTGAACTGTAGAAGCTCTCAGTAAGGATGGCAATGACAAGTAGCTTCAAGCAATGCAAAAGGAATATGATGTACTGATGGAGAATGGCATATGAGAATTGGCTGATTTGCCACTGGAAAAAGGCCATTAAATTGCAATTGCTCGATTAGTAATAAAAGGTTGCTAGCAACGTAAAGACATTGATTATACGAAGAATCGTATTCTCTTGTAGCTCGTTAGAGCTCAGTAAAATATTTACTTCCTTTTAGGACAGAGCATGATCTAGATATCGATCAAATGGATGCCCTGTCAGCATTTCTACATATTTTCTACATAAAGTTTGTCGTCTAAAATAGTATATTAAACAACGCATTTCATATGGAATTCTGTTATGACACGAGTTCAAGTTTAAAAAACGAATCGCGAAGCGATGAGTTTTTTAAAGAACGAGTGTCACAACAGCCATATGAAATAAGTTGTTTATAATATTTTTTATATTTTGCCCTTTTTACCATTTTTTAAATTAATTTATTATTTTTACGTAATACTGAAAATTTTGATTTTAAAAAGTATGTCGGTAGCACTGTGTTATTTATAACATTTGACAGTTTTGACATTTTAATTATCAAATGTTAATGTTTTAAAATATTTTAAAAAGAATAATATACCAATAATAATATATTATATAAGTAAAATATTATATTCATATTCACAGATACTTTCTTAAAGAACAATATAAAATTAATAAATTGCTATTAGCCACAAATGTCATTGTCAATAGTCTTGCCTTTAGATACTTCACTCATGTCGCCAACCATTTAAAACAAAAATTTGCGTGCGTAAAAGTTACATTACGATACGCAAATGCGTTTTATAATGAAGATTTTTATAAGTGCAAAATATAAAAAAGCCATTATATGGTCTGAAACAAGTCTGGAACCATTTTTAAAAAAGATAGGACTGAAACAGTCGAAAACACACCCATGTATTTATTTCAAATTAACAGAAGCAGTTAATACTGCTTCTGTTAATTTGTTCCATTATTATCATCTATCATCTATTATCATTATTATCATCTACTACGTAGATGATAATAATAGAACAAGAGATAATCTGATTTTGAAATAAAGGCATTGGGGAAGGAAAATTTATTCTCGTATTTCAAATATCACGATACAGAGCAAACAGAAAAATTTGGATTGATCAACAATAGTACTTATCTAGAATCAATTTTGACAAGATTTAATATGCACAAGAGTAATTCATCAGACACACCGTTGTCAGTTGGCGAGAAATTAACAAAAGAACTGTTACCTACTAATGAAAATAAGAGAAAAAATGGAAATATTCCAGATTCGGAAGCAGTTGGTTTGTTTGTTGTTTGCAACACAAACACGACCAGATATTTGTTACTGTATCAGCCGTTTCAGTCAAAATCCAGGCCCAACTCATTGGATTTATGTTAAGCGTTTTCAAAATATTTTTTCCCCTTAACAGAATTTCTGGAAACAATTTAAGCTCTAGTGATATTTTAAGTGAAAATTTCCTTATTTCTCGTTTAAAACAGTTTTAACTGTCAACAGATGAAAAACTTCACATTGTAAACCATTCAGAGCATCCTCGTAGATAGCGACTAGACTAATCTACATTAGATGCTTAAATTCTCTTAGGAGAATCAAAAAATCATTAAGTTAATTACCTATATTGTTCCTAAATTATTTGTTTTATAGTAATGAACATCTTAAACAAACTAAACTAAATTTATCAAAAGTAACATTTGTTTAATTTTAAATCTTCAAAATATATACGTATAAAATTTATTTTTAGAGATACAGAGTTACAATCACAAGTAATTAATTCTCTATATAAGAAAACTGCGAAAGGGAACAAAAAGTATGGCAACATTGTATCGTGTATTGCGCAGCAGTATTGCAACATAATAACGACGGTGTGCCTACTTACTACTGCCTGAGGTTACATGCATAAAGTAATACGTAGATATACTACGTATTTATCGTAAACGTTGTTAAGCTATGGTTCCACAGACTGAGTAATTTTCCGCTGTAGAGATTACAAGTAAAATTCAGAGGAGGAATCCTGTAACATAGATAATATTTTTGCGGAATATCAGTTGTATTCAAACTAATGAAGTGTATAGATAGGAATAGGAAAGCCCCCAAAGCCAAAGCGCTCTACTGCTGGAATTTCGGACCGTCACTATTCTCAGGCCAGTATATGATTTGTCCGTAAATATTTCGGTCGCGTAAAAGGGCGTCAGTGGTACCGGACACAGGGAAACTCAATTATTGGACTAGTGTCGTAATTAAGCAATGAACAACTTCGCACCGCACGACGAAAATTCCGCGGTGTGTAACCCTGGCTTCAAGAGAGCATTGCCTCTTTTCTGATATGCTATACACATACACATCAACACACACATGCGACTTAAAATTTTAGAAAACTGCGCAGTTTGGTTAAAACTGTTGGATTTATTTAATATACAACTACACATTATATTTATTACGTTTTAAAAACTGTTTTATCTACAATAAAAGCGGGATAAAATTACCTTACCAGTTTAGCAGTGAATTACCTACTTCTTACCAGTAAACATTGAAATATCTTAACTTATGTGTACAAAATGATATGCCACCTAATTTATAATATTACAAGTTTAATAGCGATAATGATTTGCTTGATAGATAAAATTTAGGATTATAAAAAAATAAAAGAAAATCTACACACATCCTCAGATATCTGAACTCAAAATTATAGGAAAAAACATAGTGTTCAACATTCCAGTAATAATTTTATCTTTAAAGAGTAAATGATATAAAACTAAAATTTCAAAAATTGTCCTAAATTTTAATAAACACTTCCTTATCCCATTCTATTAACACGTTTTGTTGACATAGTTTATCAGTTTTCCTTCAATTAATTTAAATTCTATATCAGAGGTAGGCATGCGCTGTAAGCAGCTTACCCAAAGTAGTGCCTCTCAAAAATATATTTTATTTTTAAAATGATCACAACCTTTTCCAAAAATTAATAATAAACCCTTTATATTTCCAAAGCCTACGATAAACCGGACATTCGCATTTCTTGATTTAAAAAACAAATCAGTTTAGAATGCAAGCAAAGAAGCATGGCTTTGATATCACCAGTCTAGTGTGTGATCAGATTGAATACTAAATTCTCGTTTTAAAATACAGTGTCACTGGTTACTTACGCAAACACTATGTTCTTCAATTACAGCCATTTCTTCAAAATTCATTTTTGAACCTTTTTATTAAAGACAATTTAAAAAACTTGCAAATTAAACACTGTATCGAACACAAAAACAGCTCAACGTGTCTATGTTATTTACAAACATTACAAGGTCACCTAATATTTTACTTTACGTCATCGGTCGATAAATTCAGAGAAACACGATCCTGCTGTCATCTTTTTATTAGTTGCTAAACTAAACTATTTTTAGTGTTGCAGGTTGTATATCATCTTAATGTCTTAATTCTTAATATTGTAGTAATTTAATTTAAATGGCTTGTCCCTGATGTAAAATAAAAATGATCTTCAAAAATATCTCACGAATTTCTTTGTCTTTAACATAATAACAAGTGTTAATATGATATAGCCTTTGTGAAGGTACTTCAAAACAAGTTATAAAGAACGTTTATGCTACTGTTATCTGTTATTTTTTACGACTACTCCTCTCTAGAAATAAAGACATCCATTTCATATAAATTTTTAGGTTAAGAAAACTTATATTGAGCAAAACTTAAACATTCCTTTTTAAAAATGACTAAAACATACCCTACCGATTGGGATATAGAAAAATACAGAGATGAGATAGAACCAGAACATCATTGGGAACTAAGAAAAAAATTCATAGAAGCACATAAAGGAAAATTTAGTGAGGATTACCTAGTAGCTTTGGCTAAATCATTTACTAATATAGAGTTTATGGGATGCAGGTAAGTTAAAAAAAAAATAAAAATAGTTTGAGCTATTTTTTATGTTGTAGCTATCCAGCAAAATTAATGTTACGAATAGCTGAACTGTCCAAAGATGTTGCGGAAGCTTATCGAGAGGAAAAAAAATCTAAATTAAAAAGAACATTTGTATCCGCTTCTAGTGCTGCTGAAAATAAAATAAGTAAGTATCTTATTATTACATGAGACTTGCATATACCATATACTATGAGTCAGTTTAACTACTTCTAATTGACACTAAAAACTAAATAACATTGTGCCTACTTACTTTTTACCAGATATAGATTTATATTGGTAAATTTTCCAGTTTGCTATTAAAATCCATTGCAATAATTTGTATTATTATGAAACTGAAAATTAGCACTGAAGCTGTTTGGTTCTTCTCAATATTTAAATGATAAATTATTCAGAATTTAGAAAAAGTACACAAAGGAAAAGTAGTTGAAGTTTATCCAGTACTGTTGGAAAAATAATATACCAATTTTGATGATCTTACTTTAAAATGATTCAGGTCAGCAAATAATGCAAATGTTTGGGCATATTGCTGGATGATATTGATAAACTAATCTGGAATAAGTTTATAGACAAAATAATGACCAGACCTCTAAGAATCAAGCCTCTCACTCAGTTATCAAGTAATGT
The DNA here is from genome assembly GCA_035357415.1 of Ophraella communa. Lineage (NCBI taxonomy): Eukaryota > Metazoa > Arthropoda > Insecta > Coleoptera > Chrysomelidae > Ophraella > Ophraella communa. The sequence continues at coordinate 27,789,696 of CM068992.1, read as the reverse complement.
AGGTAAATTTACCTCAAAGATTGTATGGGATTGTCAAAATACTTTTAAAAATCTGGCAAAGGTTTAACTGTTACGGTTTTCATGTTACCAATATGTTATCAGTAATAAAAATACTCCAGTGTGGATGAGCTTTTTTCATTAGATCAGAGCTAAGCATGGTATTGTCTCAGTGAGTTATGGAGAGGTTGAAGAAATAGTCAAACACCCAAAATATTGAGTGCCTTTTCAGAGAAACAAGGGGCCTATTACCCTAGGCCTAATAAATCTTTATAGTGACATGGAACATTGAAACTTTTTCATGACAGTTTGCTAATAACTTTGGATTTAAAACAAAAGAATTAGGTGTGATGAGATGCAATATTACCTATTTTTTCTGGGAATATAAAGAGCCTATTATAAAATAAGAATGTGTACTAATAACTAGATATTTATTAATACAATTTTTTCTAGAGATGAGAAGAAGTGATCCAGGAACACAACAAAGGGGCCCAAAGAAGTAGTGGTTGAAGGTTGCTTTTACATAATCCAAATAGAAAAAGACAACATAATTTAAAAACATATATTTTGTATAAAATAAAATATAACAAATACTAAAACTAAAAGAGTAAATGTATCAAACTATCAAATATTTTATTTCACTATTGATTAATTTAATAAATTTACTATGATAAAATATATCATTCACTAGCCTCTTAGATAAAGAGTTTTCAACATATAAGTTATTGTAAATTCTGATTTTGCTTATAAATGTAAGCATTTCTTTATTTTAGTGATGTTTTTTACAATAGCTATATACCAAGCCAAGTAAATAAATGCAATTACTAGAAGTACTTTCATGGAATTTTGATTGCCTCATTGCAGTAATGCAATATTTAGTTACACATTTAACTACAGAAACAAGAAGAATTTGAACTAGCTCAATATAGTACCAGTCTTTTATAGTGGGCAGGTATCTTCAAATGTTTCGACTTTTAACAAATTAATTAGTTAAACAATGTGAAATTTGTTTACTAAAATATAACAGCAAATGGTGTTAGTGTTTCTTTACTCAAAACTAAAGAGTAATTTATTTTTGTGACTATTTGTTTTTTTCAACAAAAATTTAGGTTTTAAAACTAACTGTACAGAATCAATAATAAGTCAAACACAAACTAAACTTAAATATATAAGTTGTACCAATAGCAAGCAATTAAATGCCACAAAGTTTACAAAGAACTAAGACATTAAATTTATATTGTATTTTGTGTATTTTATTTCAGTTCATACAAGTATTTAGTTGATTATTTTGAACCCAACCCATTTAAAACTTACACTACACCAACATCCATGCTTTAAATTTAAATGATAAGTTAACTTCTCTAGAGCAAACTCTTTTAAAATAACTTGAAACATATGTAAGTTAATGAACAATATGTAGATGGTATGAATGTTTGGTATAAATTATTAAGACATTTCCTCAAACATTCCAGCTGAATACAATTTTTGAACTATTGGTATCACAATATTAGATATGAAAATAATAAAAGGAAATTTGAAAAAAAATAGATTTATGGCAAGAATTTACATTATTCAAAAAGTTTAAAAGGAACATTTAAATAGGTTATTTGCTAGATGTGTTGTGCAATGCCTCAATAGAATCACTTAACTGTTCTAATCGCTGTATTAGCTGACTCATTGTACTTTGGGATTTCTGAATATCTTCTTCATTTAAACTTGGCACAGTAGCAGATGCTAAATCAAAATGTAACTTGGCTAACTTTTCTTGTTGTTCTCTTATGTTTGTCATTTGTTCCATGGTACAACCACTACCAAATGCACGTAGTTTTCCTGAATGAAAATCTGCCAGGAGCCCCAGTAATGCTCTTTCCATATGTCTTACATCAGGCACTTGAGAGATAAAAGAATGATGTCGAGTATCTGAATTATTTGTGCTATCTACTACATGACAAATAAAAAAAAAGAAATAAACAAAACTAAAAAAAAATAAAAATACTTTTTCACTAAAAATAATTTTTGGATAAAAGATAACCAACAAAAGTATTCAATGGAGCAAGTAATAGCTGAATCAATGATAAGAAAACAAAAATTTAAGAATATTGATTTTGAAAGATAACTAGAAAAATATTTCCTAAACAAAATGATTTTTCTTTTTTATATACAACCAAACATTAAAATCCAGAAAGTATTTATATTTTTAACCAAGTTAAAATTTACCTTTATGTGGATTTCTGACCCTTGTGGAAGTTGTTTTGCTACCATCTCTAATTTTTCTTTCATTAACAAATGTTATTTTTGAGCTAGCTACTGCACCTTTCCTAGCACTATGTACTACAGAACTTCTACTTGTATTGCCCGATGATGAGATCTGAAACACACATAATGTATAAACCTTGATTTTGTTTAATACTAACTAAAAAAACTTAATGGAAGGTATTTCAGAAAAGAAAAGTAATTTACCACTTTACTGCTTTTAACGGGCGATATAATTTTTCCCTCAGTTTCATCTTGTAGGATACTATCTTCATTTTCTGCATCACTTGAAACTAATTGCTGTAATTCTGAGGTTTCTCGTGATTCCATTTTATTTGCTAGGCCTACATAAACTTTAAAAATTCATCTTTCTCTTTTTGTTTAAATAGTAATTATAATTTTTTGAGAAATTTACTACAAATGATATACCATGAAATGCCTACGGCACCAATGACAAGAGTACGGCAATAATAAGTAAACAGCTGATATATAAATAAATACTGACAGTGACATTAAAAGTGCGTTCGAAAGTGTTAGGATATGAAGCATAAGGAATTGTATATTGAAATCATCATTATGGAAACAAATAATTAAGTTGGGACAAGTTCATATTAATAATATATGGGTTTTATATCTTTAGGATAAAATAGTTAGAAAGTATAGAGATAAGTTTTAAATATTACTACTACTGCACTTTTCTGAACGTATTTTAGTAGAAAGCATTAAGTCACGTGATCATCATATTATCATAAAACCATCCGAAATTAATATACATATTAATTAAATAATATATTCCATTCCTAATTAACAAGTTAAGTGTTGGAAAAATGTTAGTTTTTACGAGATGAGCAGAAAAAATATATATCAATCTTTTCATTGCAATGTAACATAATTGAGTAAAAAAACAAATATCATGAGTGATCCATCTCAGTATACACTAAAATATCAGCAATTGCTGAGAGATTTAAAAAATACAGTGGAAGGTTTACTCATGACTCAAGCACCTAATGTTTGGTCAGTTTTTGGTGGGCTAAATAGGTTTCATAACGTTGTCGATAAAATATTTAAACACGGATGTAAAAGTTCAGAAGTAAGTCCACTTTCAGTTTGTGAATAAAAGTAGAAGTTTCTTTTACTAAAGTTATTTGTTTGGTATGTATGTATATAAATGGGTATAAATTGTTTATTTTGAATCAAATATCTCAAAATCTACGATTAATATGTGTTATACAGAAAATATAATTTTAGGTATCAGGTTACTACAATTTTATCCAAGGTTTGGAATGGCTGCAACCAGAAAATACCAAATGTTATTTTTCAATAGATTGTGAATATCGTCCACATATTCCTGCACATCTTAAAAGTGATAAATCAGCAATATGGTTGTACAGAAGTTTGGAAAATCATTCACTTTCACAAAAACTTTCATGGTTACTTTCAGACAAAAAACATTTATCAAACTGTTATCAATCCTATGCATTTTTTTGCCAAGAAAAATATGCTGAAGCTACATTAATATGTTTAAGAGCAGTAGAAAGAAATCAAGCAAGTTTAATGTCAGATATTGACCCATATTTATTTCTCCAAAAACCAAAAGAATTTTTAAAAGTCCATAGACGATGTTCCTCTTTTCCTGATAATTATATGCAAAAGATTTACACCGAGAAACTAAATATAAGAAAAAGAACTGCACTGGGCATCAACAATCAATTATTACCAGAAAACTCTGAATGCCATTTTATACAGAGTCAAATGAAAACATGGCATAGCATGCCAAATTTGCTAGAAAGGCAAGTATTGCCTAAAAAAAAGAGGCCCTGTTCAGAAAGTAAAACTACTCCAAATACACCAATTAATTCAAAAAAAAATTCTTCATCTGTGTCTAAGGTAAAAATAACAATTTTTTGTTTTGGATTTTTTTTATTGCCAATTTACATATTTAGTGTGGAATGTAGAGTAGCAATGTTGCTTTTTCTTTTTACAATAAAATATGTCTTTAGAAAAAATTAACTTAATTAATATTAGCAATATTTTTAATGGAAATAAAATTGAAAATATCTACTTTTAATATATCTTATGTAAATATAGTACCAACATTAAATGTGCAAATAATATATTATCTTAGTGCTTATCAGACCATATTTTATAAAAGGTTAAAGATTACCATTGAAAGGTGCTTTGCATTTTGAGTTAAAAATATATTTCTTTTGATATGTTGAGATTTATTAACATCCATATTTTAAATGTTTTTTTATTGTGGCCTATATTTTATTTAATTTTACATGTATTTGTTTTGTTTGTACTAATTTATTGTTTATTTAGATCTGTTGCAATCGAAGCTTAAAACCCAGAATAAGAAAAAAGAGAAGTATACAAAATTTTTTACCAAATGCCAGTGAAGTAAAGCATGTCCTCATTGACAATTTAAATATAGTGGAATATACTCCTCCCTTAAGTAGCTCACAAAGTAGTGATCCAACCCTTATCAATGAGGATTTATTAACTTCATCAACAATATCAAAAATGAGTACCAAATCAAAATTAAATTCAACACATTCTACACTTTCTGTAGTAGATTCATTCTTACCCATGCCTGGAGAAAAGGATTACAAGAAATTACCTAAGAAATCATTCATAGAAGATGGAGGAATGAGTGTACTTCCTCCAGCTACTGGTTACTTTCCCAAGCCCAGCAAGGGTCAAAGTCTGTTATCATTTTTAACTTCCAGTCATTTTGCTAGAACAAATGCAGAATTAGATAGAGAAAATGCTCACTTTAGCATATCAGAAGCCATTATTTCTGCAATGGAACAGATTCGTTGTAGAAAAAGATTTAATATAGTTGAAGAACAATTGGATGATAGCGATCCTGAAATAGTAGATCTGAAACAAAAAATTAGATTAAGAAGAAACCGAAGAGTGTTAGAGAAGCAGCAAAAATTAATTGCTTTTAGTTTACTGAGTGATGGAAAAACTGATAGTATGTACCATCTCAAAAAAATTAGTAGAAGCCATAAATAAACAATAATTTTTGTTGTAGCTGCTACATCTGTGAGTCCCTGCTCTACCAGCCTTTCTGACAAAGATGATTCAAGTTTTGATGATATAGAAGACCTGGAAGTAAATGAGATTTCCAATTTGGAAGAGAATGCAGGTCTTTCAATGTCAATGGCCTCTCTTTATTCAGAAGCTGATTTAATTAAAAGAAATGCACGTGGCACTCCTGACGGTGCTTCAGATATTCTTTCAGCAGAAGGTGTTGCACTATGTCTTATTAGTAAATTCAGTGATCAACAGTTACCAAGGTAAAACCTAGCCATATTTAAAGACACAATGAAAAAAAAGCTTTATTTACAGGGCGTCTGATCTCGAATGGTTAGTTTCTGAAGAAGAAACACATCAAACGTTATTACCATTACCAAAAAGTTGGCCCGTTAGTCCCGATTCCGCGGAAGAACAGTTAACTCCATTAAGAGGAACTCAAGACTGGGCACCTCCTAGACCACAAATAATATTTACCTTACATCCAAATCCAATGTATGTTGTCTTGTATTTTAGAGTATTTTCATGTATTAATTTGACTTTTGTTTTAGAAGGAAGGAATTAATTGCAAAACAAAATTATAGATGTGCAGGCTGTAGTATGAGAGTAGCTCCAAAGTATGCATCAAAATTTAGATATTGCGAATATTTAGGTAAATTTTTTTGTACTGGATGCCACAAAAATCAATTATCCATGATACCGGGTCGAGTGCTTCAAAAGTGGGATTTTAGAAGGTGCAATCCCAAATAACTGATTAAACTAAATTTAAATTAACACATTTTTAGATATCCAGTGTCAACATTTTCTTATCGACTCTTAGAGCAAATGTATACTGATCCCTTATTTCGAGTTTTTTCACTAAATAAAAATATAGGAAAAATCGCAAGAAATCTTGAACTTTGTAAAAGAATAAGATTAGGATTACACTACTTAAAAGATTTTATATTTACCTGTAAACACGCAGAGACGTAAGTAAAAATTTGCTGATTTTCAATGATCATAATTTTTATTGGTTGACTACTAACAGTTATAATGAATCTATTTTCAGGATAAGAGAAAAATTAGATAAAGAAATGGGTTCGGCATTAACCGAACCAGAAGTATACTCTATGGACGATTTGTTTAAAATCCGCAATGGTGATATGGTTACAAGGTTAAAAACTTTAGTAGAAATATGTTGCAAACATACTTCTGAATGCAAGGTATAAACATAATGCTATCAATTTTAGTATATTTTAAATACTATAACATAGCCTTTAATGAGTTAACAAAATTTAATGATAACAAAAACACCACGCACAAAATATATTGAATGAAAAAAGTGTGAACAAAAAAATTGTCAGTTATAGAAACTGTCTATAGGAGTCTGTTCAAGCAGTGTTCTATCAACCCGTTTGAAACTAATGAATTAATATAATGGGCGGGGTAGCTGATATAGGCCCTTTTTGCCACACCCCAGGTTGTTCCTCCCTCTGTATCTTTACTCGTTCGGTGCCCTCCCGAAACGCCTCGACCTTAGTATGAATGTAATGACGTCCTTTGGAGGAAGGGTGTGTAATTCCTCTTCCTCGATTCTTCAAGTTGTGCGTAAACCTCACAGATGCCCAGGAAGTGGTAAGAAGTTTTCTTCTCCCCATAGTTTGAACAGTCTGGGTCTACACCTAAGAAGTGTAGATGTCTTCTAAGTTCACACTGGCCAGTAAGGACTCCAATAAGCAGGCGCAGCTGCTATCTGGATTTGTCCAACAACCACCTTGTCCTAGCATTGTACTTTGCCTAAAACCACTGCAGTTGGTCCATTGTTCTTCTTATCCTCTCTCCGCCAATTCCTTGAGCAGAATTGTGTCTTGGTGCCCATAGCAGGGTTACTTCTCGTCCTGAGGCCAGTCTGTCTAGGGTACTTGCGCATTTCTGGACACGCCCCGTAGTAGTCTTGGAGCTACAAATCGCCTTTAGAGCGGCCTAGCTATCTGAACAAATGCTGAGGGGTCCCGCTCTTCTAATAGTTCTGCTGCTTTGAGGATGGCAAATATTTCTGATGAGAAGACCGTGGAGTATTTACCAAGAGCGTAGCTTTTTCGAACTCTTACGTCCTCTACCTGCTCCTGTAACATACTATCCTCACTGGACGAAATTCTACTTGTTCGTCTCTCCACTGCCCCCATGGCGGAATGACGACCATGTACCTGTTTTCTGTTCTTACTTAATTTACTTTTGAAAAAGTTTTGCGAGCCTGGAGCGGAAGCTCTGTTTGTGCCCTTTGTGTAATTCTTGTGTGCACTTCGCCACACCCTAGAAAGGGCTGTCCAGTATCTATAAGCCTCTATTGCGCTCATAATGATCCTTATGGACAAAGGCAACAATCCCAGGAGGACATCAAGCGCTGGTGTGGTGTTGTACTTGATGTTCCTGTGACTCTGCAACCCTCTGTACATGCGCGAGCTGTTCAAGCAGTTTTCTAGCAAACTATTTAAAATTAAATTAGTATTGAATATTAGTTTATTCATCATGTTTAATAATAAGCTTTATTCTCAAAATTGTAAAATTCGTAGACAAAGCTGTATAAATTACTAAAAATAAATTCTAAAAAATACTAAAAGACTAAAAAAACACATAGAAGCCCTAGAAACTGATCTCAGCGCAGACAGGAAGAACTTAATTTTCTTGGCAATGTGTCAATGTTTAGGTCCCATCTTAGAGAACTATATATGAAGTCCCAAAAATCTGAGACTATGATCTCTACAGTGGAATTATTAAGCAAATGGAGCTAGAATGACACCACGATTTGACGATGGTTAAGTCATTCGATACGATTCTATGAAGTTCAGGGGCTCCAAGTAAAACTGGTAACATCCGCAAAGGGACATAATATTTAATCGCTGATGTCTAGATTAGCAATGCCATTGAGAAATAGCAGAAACAAGATAGGACCCAATACCTCTGAGGAACCCCATACGATATTGGCTGTCATGAAGACATCATCTCATTAAGCTGCATTCTTTCTTTAAGAAACGACTCAAATTATTTGATAGATGTAGAACTCCATACTTCTGCAGTTTGTCAAATAGACTATTATGACGTTATGATAGTATCATTCCACGGTGGAGTACACTTTATTAAACAGAGAAAACAAGAGTTGTGAGTTACCCATTACGAACGAAGTGAAAAAAATTCACGAGTGCTTATTGGGATTTCAACTCATGTAACGGACTATACCTACCTTTTTCTACGCCCGGCGGGATGCTCATAATTTCATTATTTTCACTAGTAACAGAAATTGTATAATGTGTTGCCGACATTTAGAGTCATTACTCTTATAATCTAATAATATTTTAATCCAATAGTAATAGTTATTTGTATGCTAAGGCCGCGAAATACCTCTTTAACGTACCGAAAGAACAGTTATCGCCGAGGCCGCTTGCGGCCGAGGCAAGATAATCTTGAGGTCGTTAAAAAGTTTCGCGGCCATGGCATACACACTATTTTTCGTGCAATCGTTAAAATTATTAAAATAGATAGTTGTAAATAAATATATTATTGCTCTAAAATCAACAGCATTTCAATTCATTTAACAATATCACCGTGTGCTATGGAAATGATATGTTTCAATATATATTTTGACAGTTCTTGTCAAAACGCAAAATGTCTGATACTGATAGCGATATGGTATCTGGTTTGAATGTAGGCAATAACCATTATTCAGAAACACTAGATGTAGTTGCTTCAACTTCTGGAGTAAATATAAGTAATAATACAAACTGTACAATTAATGTATGCTATGGGTAACGGCCGCGAAATTAAATTTCGCGGACTGTGCTGAGAACGCGAAATACTGACTTCGCGTGCGATTGCACGAAAAAGCTATTTTATGTTTTTCGCTTTACCACAAGTATGTAAATAGACCAAATAAAGTAGCACGTAGATAAAAATATCATTGCGATTTGATTAAACAAAGAAATTTAAGTTTTCTTATCTAAACGCACGTGTATGTTATGAAATCTCATTACGTGCGTGTTAATGTTAAATGTCACTTACATGAATGTCAACAGCGCGATTTTTGACGTTTAAAGACATGGGCGTAAAAAAATACAAATTGATGCTTAGTAAAAAAAAAGACAGAATAAGCCTTTAGGTGTGTTCTTTTTGACTGAGATCTCAGTTAATCTCAGCTCACATCGGTAATGTGCGCGTTCTTTCCGATTCACTCACTTCGAAGTGAGCTGAGATTTTCCTCCCCCTTTACCGATGCTGAATGTGCTATGCGGTGGTATCAGTTAGAATTGAGTCGGAAATATAGTGGTGGGGAGCAAGAAATCGTAGGTCGCGCGTTTGTCGTTCTTTTTGGTGCTTACTCACATCAATTTATATCAGATCACTTCAATCGAAGTGAGCTGAGATCTCAGTCAAAAAGAACGCACCTTTTATTGACCAACTCAATGATCTTAGATAGCGTAAGGGGTGCGATTGGGCGATAGTTGAAAGCTTGATAATGTATTTCCTCCTTTATGCAAAGGTGTGAATATGGCTGTCTTAAGGCAAGTTGGAATTTCTTGTTTATAAAATTTATGAGATGATCTAATGCACAGTCTGGCAGATTTGTGAACATTTTGAGGGTTAGCCCAACTACTTCAGATGTGGATTTGTTTTCTGTGTTTCCAATTGTGCTATGAAGCTCTGTTGTAACTAAAGGCAAGAAGAAGAGAGTTCTCGTTAGTAAGGTAGATAGGAAAGTGGATCAAGGGTGGATTTATAAACATTGTTGAAATCGATGGAACATTTAAAAATTGTTTCCGATAAAAGATCGAACTTGGTTTGGCTGAGAAATTATTGTTATCCATGATATATATATTACTTCTATTAAAGAGCTATATTGGTGAACTTTTTAAACAAATACAGATTCGCCAATGTTTAGGCAGTGTTTCGTTATGATAACGATTTCTGGAAAACGAAGCTGTACCAATAATAAAAATATTTCATCCGTTTTGTATTTTACAATTTTTTTTTAATAAGTAAAACTACTTTTTTTTAAATTAATTCCTAAGGATTTAGAATTGTTGACCGTTAGATCGCAAGATATTCAAAGAAAAAGTTTGCGATTTTTGAGTCACTTTCCATTTAAATTATATAAGGTATCTTCAACTATTTTAATTTATATAAAAATATTCTCTCTGCAGAATCGAAAAAAAGTAGAAGAGTGCGGAATAATGTTTGTAGAATAAGCTAAAAAAGTAAAAATATCACATCAGCGTTTTGTTTTAAATATATTAATTTTTTATCCATTTCCAACCACTTTTATTTTACAGTTTATTGTGATCTGGCAACGCTGTACGCAGTGCTCTGGAATAGTGTTGAAAAACATGGGCGAAAGAATGTTTTACAGTTGTAATCAAATTTGTAGTGGAATTCTGAGCACATTAGATGAATTAAATTGAATATTTAAATAAGTTGTAAATAAATAACCAACATTTGTAATAATATGTACATGTTTTTGATATTTAGGTAATATTTCTGTCAAAATAAATATTTAAATAAGAAATGAGACATAAATCTAATATAAAGTTTGAGTCATTTATAAACACACACCATATTTTATTTAATATTCGGCTTGAAATTATTTTTAACTTGGTTAATTATTTTTGGTAACTCTAGTTTTTCTATCATCTGTCTTAAAGATAGAGAGCAAAGAAAACTGATTCTTTTAGAAGTAAATCGACACAAGCTTATCGCGATAATTCGATCACTAGTGGTATAGAGTAACTAAAATAGCTACAAAGGGTACCACCTAGCGGCAAATTTTCCTTTGTCGGAACATTGTCTCCATAGGCGTGTATGTCCGTGTGTATTACAAATATTGTCGATCACATAATCGTTCTTTAAATTAAGCCACAGAGTATATAATACCAATCAGAGTATCGACTCGCTGTCGGCTCCTTTGATGTTCATAAGACAAGAGCAGCCATTTTTTGGGAGTATAAACTACAAAACAGAATATTGGTGTGTTTTGTGCTAACCAATATTCTGTTTTATGGTATAAGCTCAGGGTAGTAGTAAAAAAAATTGTTATTATAAATAAAACCCGTACTTGAAATTTTTCTTTATAGTATTAACTAAACGTTGATTTATTTGTTTATAAAAAAAGTAAAATTGGTTTTCTGTACCTAAATTAAATAGTTTAATGCACTACCTATTCCACACAATACAAACGCTACCACTGATTTATTCACATACAACCAACTGCCTACCTTAACAAAAACTAACTGCGACGGTTATGGATACTCCCAAAGTGTCATGGCGATATCTGGATATGGAGTCGATACTCTGATTTGTATTATTACTCTGTGATTAAGCGCTTTTATACTTCGTAGTAATTCTTTCTTTGTCATAACCTTTTCTGGACTAATGTTCCTATTTTTTATAAATTCTAAAATAACTGCCTTCTTTGAACTAGAATTTGGAATTTTATTTAATTTCCGCGAATGATAGGAAGCATTGTCCATAACAACTACTCAATTTGGAGGAATGTTAGGGAGAAGCTGCTCTTGAAACCATTTTTCGAATAAATCTGCAGTCATATCCTCATGATAGTCGGCTGAACATTGCTTAATATTTTTCGCAGACAGTAGTAACGCATTTTGTACAAAACCGTTATCACTTCCGGCGTGAAGAATTATTATACGCTTTCCTCTCGAACACTTTTGAGACTGATCTACCCAGCCATACTGAACAGTATCATGTGTGTCAAACCAAAGTCTCATCTAGGTATACTATATGCCTTTTTAATTCACGATACTTCCTTATTTTATCTAAATCCTCTTCACGGAGTACAACAATACGCCGCGATTCTATTGTAACCATTCGTTTGTCTAATTTCTTATAATTAAAAGCGCACACTAATAGTATACCGCGTAAAGTTTCTAAGCTTTTATAATTATAATCAGGAAAATCTCGTAATTTCCCTTGAACGATTTCTAAAGTCGGTACAATATTTTCTTGATATAAATTATAAACCGTTCGCTTTATAACATCTTTTGTAGCATCGTCAACATTTACAAATTTTGTTTTTTTTTGCTTTTCCGCACCTGCGAATGATCTATAACGTCACCGCGCTTAATAACCCGATAAATAGTGTAAATAGAAATTTTAGTTAACGTATTAATTCGCTTTATTCTAACCGCATCTGATTTTTTATTATGTTCATTTTTCAAACACCGATACATATTTAAAATAACCCTCTGACACTGAATGTGTAAATTTTTATTGCAAAATTTGCTATACTAACCTCACCTGTTGGCGATATCATATCTTCTGAAATTAAATTTTGATCTGGATTTCCATTTTCTGATTCAAAAGATCTCCAAAACGCTGCCATAATTTATGTAACTAATTTAAGGTTATCAATTAATATGGGCAAAAATTACAATACGTAAACCAATTATTAAAAATGAAGAACTTTGGCCTTTCCTAACCCTCTGAGGATGTAGTACTCTCTCTGATGAGACAATAGATCTGAAGGCTGAGAGATCTGCCCGAACTTCATCTTCCAAGCTGTATATGATTTTGATATTCCAGGAATACTATATAATGCCAGTCTTCTTTTGCAGATAATTTTTGTGAAGAGTTATTACTCTCACAGGGATAGAAATTTTGGCTTTCGGATCCCTCTATAATAATAACTCACTTTTCTACCTTGGTGCATAATAACTATTTTTCACTACTAGTCTCTATACAAACTTCATTGACATTATTAATCAAGGTAGAAAAGTACCAAGACTACTTGAATAGTACTAAATCTCAATCCCTTCGACAGATGAATTAACTGATGCAAAGACAAAATGTAAAATATTTTTTATTGTTTATTTAATAGCCCACCTACCTATTCAAAAATGAAACTCAATTGCCTTATCCATGTATTGTCATAGCGATTTTTCTAATAAAATATTTATTACCAAATCAAAACAAAAATTATTGGATTGTTATTCGTTGCTTTGTCATGTGAAACAGGAGTGACTGGTGACCCGTTCAAAATTTTTATCAGGTTTAAAAACTAATATTTTAAAAAATATAATGCCAGTAGTGAAAAAAAAGTCATATGAGCCACGATAGAAAAATGTAATGTATTAATGTCTCGGATCCATTAAAGACCTTGACAATAATTTATTTTTCTACGCGCATAATTACTATTATTGTTTTTTATGTATTCTACATAAAATGTGGAATTTTTAAATTTGATTTAATTAAAAAAACTATTTCTAACAAATGTCTTTGTGGTTTTAGCTATGTATGGCGAGAGGATTTATTTGTGAATGCTGTAACGATCACAATGTAATATTTCCATGGCAACTAAAAACTGTTTCAAGATGTCAGAAGTGCGGATCTTGTTATCACGTAAATTGTTGGCGTCTAGACATGGGTCCTTGTAAAAAGTGTAGTCGTATACAAAAAAGAAAAGAAAGCGTAGATAGTAGTAGTAGGTTTTAACAATGTATCAATTCGAATTTTAACTTTTTTTATAGATTCCTAAATTAAATATTTTTCTAAAAGTACAAATATTGAATAATTATATATGTATTGTTGAAAAAGAAGTAATCAAACATAGAAAACTATTTTTATTATTTATTTAATACAAATAACAAGTACAAATACAAACGTTCCAACAATAATTAATTTATTTAAAACACACAAACAGCGAATTTATTTAAAAACTAGAAAAACGCAGTTTGAAAATTTTAGTTACTTTTTGCACCTAAAATTAGCGTTAATGACAAATATTTTAAAATTCTAAATGGATTCTTGATTAAGAAATAAAATATTTTAAGTATTAACAAAGTTTGTTATGCACCTATTAATTAATTTTTTTATAACTAGTGATGCTTATTTATAATTTTTCATTAATTCTGTATTAATAAGAAAACTGTCACATAAAATAAATTTAATTTAAAAAATAAACAACATTGTATTTAAATGCTTGCAGAACAGTATGAATCGCTCAAAACAAATATGTAATATGTATCAAACTATTGGGAACAAATATAATATATTATAATTATTAGTTCTTTAGGATTGACATACAGTTCCAAAATTACTCAACTTATTTTTAATGTTGTAACGATCTTGAACAAAATAAAAATACAAATAACAATAGAGAAGAAATCGCAGTGGTCAGATTCTTAAATACGAAATGTTCAAAACTATAAAAACCATATCAAGGTTTAAAATTAGTGTTCTTAGTTTTAAAAAAAATGAATTATATTTAAATATTTTACACATAACAGTTTTTTGAAAAAATTTATATTACAAATGCATACTGTAATATTTTTGTCACTAACCAATGTAATTTTTTAGCACTGTTACTATATTTTTCTATTTTTTTTTTGAAATGCAAGATAAATTAGGTAATATTATAGGAAATTAATATTAACGACCATTTCATAATGAGTATTTCTACATAAATCAGCTAACACTGAAATCAGCGCTGTAAGCACAAAATCTAAACTTTTCCTAAAAGACAACACAAAGACATTAAAAGAACAAATTTTATTACGAATTTTAATGATAACGAGATAAATACAGGTTTTCAAGGTTAAAAATTTAATTTTTTTTTAGAAACCTATAAATTACAATTTATATACAGAGTAAACTGATGTATAGTCAATTTTTAAAACATAAGCCTAGTATTACGACAGAAGTTGATTATTGGTCAAAAGTGGCACTTTGGCTACTTCAAAGAATATTTTGTGGGAATACTTATTTCTTACTGTCATTAATTGTGGTTTAGGCGGTTGGTTTAAACCACTATTGAGCAATATAATCACATCTTTTATGTCTTCTAGCTTGTAACCTAAAAATAAAATAATTTTTTAAACTTCATAATCAGTTAATTAAGCACATTTGTATTTTCATAAATTGTTCCCATCTGCACCCAGGGTAAGAAAACTATACCAAGCTTGACCGTTTTCTGTGAAAAAACAACTACTTCCTGGGCTATATGCTTTAATATTTTTTTTGACAGACGTCAAACTTTAATTTGCGATCGGTATTGGTTACATCGTTGAAAACACCTAACTTGACAGACCAAGATGAGTGCTATAGTCGAGATAATACCAACTGTCTCTGGCTTGTGATTGGTGAACATTTCGATATGAGCGATATAGTCAACGGCAATATAACACGACGTTGATAAATAGTCTGCTATTTTTGTTGCGTCTAAATTAATTATTTTAATATCAATTTGAGAGATATGAGACATACTTTTGGGATTAATAATCAGATTAAAGCCCGAGAGCTTTAGCTAGTGTTTCAATAAACTATCAAGTCTAAAATTTAATTATAAATTTTCAGCTATCCACGATTTTTTCTGCGATAAATGAGAAAAACTTGATTTTGAGTATTTGTGAATGTATATTTTTAAAATTGGGGCGCAAGGGTTGCCCCAAATTAAATTTTTAGAGTAACTAAAAATGTACAGGAGCTTTCAAGGAAGATACATGCCTTTTAGAAAAAGGGGGTGGGCTCTTAGGAAGAGAAGGGCTGAAAAAAATGATACTCAAGCTTATATTTTTTCTAAATTCATTCTAGATTTAGAATCAGCGAGGGGACGCAGTAATTCGAGTATACTAATGGGTATTTTAAAAATTCTCCGTGTGGTTACTTGGACTAGAATTAGACAAAGGCTTATTCCACCTGTCGTAAGAGGCGACTTAAGGAACATCGACCATCTCTCGATTAAAACAGAGACTAAAGATCTAAAAGGATATCCTTGACCCAGATAGCTGCCAGGTCAAGACAATGCCTTTAGATGATGAGATTTTAAAAATTAAGTTAAATTAAAATAAATACCTGTGTAGAATTCTAATGTAGAAGTCCAATCGCTAACATTTTTCATTTTAATAGCTATGTACATCGCAGCTGAAGCTAGTTTCGAATCTCTGATGGTGACTGTGTCATAATTCATTAACGAGTATTCCAATATGAATCTGGCCAAAGTTAATACAGGCATCTTTATTTTTGCACACTAAAAATAAGAAAATTATAAAAACACCAAGAAACACTATTTATTTGTACTGTGGTCTGACAATTAGTTTTGTAATGCTTTTCTGTAACAGACAAGATTTAGTATTGTCTCTAGAAGATAATAACATAGCTTGTGTTTCCTCGTTATAATGGATATACATTAGAAATTTGGATAATATTCATTATCAGCATGTTGGTATCCACTATTGCATGTAAGTTTCTGCTTGAGCACTGTGCCACTTGACGCAATTTTCTACCAGCTATCGCTCGCTTCTGTGATCTTCTACTGCTATATAGCGTTTTCTTTTGAGGCCAGAGCAACGCACAGAGTGCACACTGAGAGCGAGTTGTGTGATCTATTGAAATGTCATTAGGGAGAGCAATCTGTTACAGATGTTCTTTTGAACAGACTGTTCGTTCTCAATGTGACCTGAGGGCACCAAAAACTGCTCTGACTATTCGACTCAAGGCAATACCATGGTTCAACAAATTTACAGGACAGGACAAAACAAATAGGTTAGGTTCAAGCGTTTAACGGTCAAGTTCAAGTTGAAATTGGTAACTATGGAGGAGGTAAAGAGGTCTTTGTGCAGAATGTATAAAACGTTTCTTTATTGTACTTATTTTATTTTAGTGCGCCTGTAATCTCATATTCATCTTCAGAAGAATATGAAGAAAAGAGAGAATCAAAACCGCTCTATACCTTAAGTTATCCTTCAACTTATATTCGCCTTCGGTAATTTCAGTAAAAAATTAGTACTAATAATAACCAAAAAAGTGCACTATATCAAATGCATTCTTTTGAAATGTCAAAAACACGCAGTTCGCCCTGAAAACGTCCGTTGCCAGTGCATAGTAAAAACTGAGGTAGTGCAGGAGCAATTTCAGTGCGCACCGAGGGCGCACTCAGTTCACTTTCTACTAATCTTAAAAGAAAACGCTAATATACTTGCGTTCTCGAGGAAAATAATAATAATAGGTTTTTCCACTGTTTATTGCTTTGTACTACTCATTACATCTCATTGTTATTGCTTCTTCCTTGTTTTTTCTCAGAAAAATTTCCGATATGCTCCTGCGTTGTCCTCATTCTTTTGTCAGAATCATAGTTTCCATTTCATAATATGTCATAACTGGTTTGATGCAACTGTATCTTTGTTTCTTAATACTGCATTTTTAGTTTCCCTATTGCCTATGTTAAGTGAATTTTTCTTCTGATTGCTGTTTGGTTTGGTTTACTTAGTTAAAATATTTTTCTTTAGGAACAGACCATAAGTTTCTATATTGGAAAGATATCCCAATAGAGAGCATCAATTGAGACATAACTGGTCAATTGAATGGAGATTGTTTTGTAACAACAGCAACAATCCTTATTGCAGAATTAACTCTACTCTTTCGTCTAGGCCTCTCAATTACCGAAGCCATCCGAGGAAAAAAATACATACCATGTATTTTAGATGCCTTACCGGCCACGCCATGGTAAAACAATACCTTCATAAAATAGGTCAAAGCGGCGACGAGTTATGAGAGTGTGATGGAAGCTTAGATGATATTAACCACTGGATGTTTAGCTGTCGCCAGAATAAAGCAGCTATCTGTTATTTATATGACTGGTTTGCCATGAAGAAAATCCCAACTCCACAGAGTTGCTAATAATGTAGAACTACGGACATCGCTGTGGGAATTCTTTAAACGTACAAAAAGAAAAATTTAAGCAGTACAAGAATACAAATAGAATTATAGTATATAACGCCTGTGTTCCTATTGTTCTTCCAATTGTAAACTTTCAAACGAGAAGTGATGACGCGCTACTGTTTGCTCTTAAATACCTCAGAAAAATTAGAAAAGTGACAAATGAGAAATACAGATATAAAAGAATACTTATAAATAGGATCAATATTAGAATATTTTAATCAAGATAACTAAGCTGATGGGAATCTTTACAAAGGATGACACAAATATAAGAAGCGCGAATTCAGAATACCAAAAGAGTGTAGCTAGAAATAAAAAGAAATGGAGAAAATTCGTATAGTATAGCAACAATGCAGTACAAGGATTTCTTGATTATATAATAATACAAGTATGAAACAACTACATATTTTAAAAACATTGGTATATTTTTATACAAACCAAAAATCAATTAAAATTAGAGAAAGTGCATAACTCAAGGGGATGATCCTTTCCAAGTATAAGTTTTAGTATCAATTTGAAATTAATTTACTGTAACTGAACACAATATATTTTTAGTTGTTACACATTTAAAGATATTTTCTTATACTTACTCTGGCATATCTCCTTAAAAATCTATAACTGATTGGTATTCCCAGGTCAAAGTCAACTACTTTCAATAAATTAATCTCCATCCTAACCAATTCTCGTTTCGAGTAAGCGCCATCGCATATATATAAGAAATCATCGATCATTGGTGGAATTCTTTCGTCGAATTTACAAGATACAAACATCGCAGCAGCACCAACAAGTTGTAGAGTTTCTTTTCCTACGGTCATTCGACTTAGATAAGTATCAACCAATTTAACACCTAAATAAAGAGTTTCGTGATTTAATTCAAAACTTTCTTGTATTTCTACCATCCAGTCGACGAGCAGTGACCGCATCCAACGAGTTAAGCATATTTGGCGGTCGAGGTAGTCTGGTATTTGAAATTGTTCCTAAAAACAAATGAAAATTAATAAACAACTAAGCAAAATTGTTTATTTAAACTATAGCAAGTAATTTTTATACAGCAAAACAAAATATAAACTATACATAATCATACTAACTTCTCTTTGTTTGAGGTAATTAAAAATATCCATTGCATAATTAGATACTTGAAAAGGATCATCCCAATTTTCTTTATCGAAATCTTCTACATCATTTGGTACTTTGTGATTTCCAAGATTGAGTTTTAACTCCATTTGTTTTGCAACCATGGAAAGATTTGACATTTTTTCTTCCTGTTTTTCTGGATTTTGTTTTGAGGATTGTTGATTTTCTTGAGCTTCTGACGTTTCAAAACTCATGCTTCTGCTTGATCTCAAATTGTGTTGTTTCTTTGCACTGAAGTAGGTACTTTCGTTACTAGAACTGTGTGATTATAATGTTATATTTTTCATATATCATCAAAATCACACAATTCTTACATTAAAACAATTACTAGGAATTTCTACAAAGCAGCAAATTAAAAAATGCTTAAAATTATTATATTATTTCTGTATTTATCTAAGTAAATTAATCTACAAATAACTGTTGGCAAAATTTACCTTTATTCTCTGCAGAAGATAACTTAGCATTAAAAAATGCGTCAGATTGCAAAAAGTTTTGTTAGTATTATAATGATAGAGGAATTTTAAATTTGATATATTAATCTATGACTAATTGCTTTAGAAGTTAGTAGTTATAATTATTAGCAAAGTATATATAGTTGCAATTTAAGGTATACTAGTTTACCTAATACAATTTTACTACTTAAAAAATACATAATATTTGAAATCTCAGAATTAATACATACCAATCTTCCAATGCAGTACAATATAATGTATCTTCAGTCTTTTCAAATTCATTGCTAAGCCTTTTGTTTATTTTATTAAGTTCTTTTAGGACCTCTTTAGGTTTCACTATGGTTTGGTTAGAAACTGTAGCTTTTGACTGCCTAGTTGCTCCCTAAAATTAATAAACATGACTAATGACATACACCTATATTCATATGGGAGAAATAAATTCAAAAGTAAAGATGTTGGCTAAGGCTGCTGCAATTAAACTGTAAATTTTTATTTTTTACAACTTTTAGAAAATATTGTGAAATAATAAATATTTTAATTTATATTTTTTTGGGTAAATAACTCTTTGTTATTGTTTTACTAATTTGGCAGATACAGGAGGTTCCAGTCCAAACACAAGAGTAATGGCAATACTATTAGTAATGGATTAGTAAGGTTTAAGATATATTGAAGATATTTAATAATGAAAACAAATGAAAAATAACAAGAGATATGAGTAAGAAAGAAACAACTATGAAGATATTTATGAATTATAACTAAGATAAAATGTTTATGAGGTAGTAAAAAAATATAGGGAATCATTAGCAGCAGAAAAGTGCAATGAAAACATTAGTTTAAAGCACAATTACATTAAAATACTATAGTTTGAAAAAATTGATGGCAAGAATAGAACAGTGTATGAGAGATTTAAAGGCAGAAATGAATACAGCTCATGTTTTTACTTTTATAGATTGTAGGATAATATGTGTAAAGGTACTTTTAAAACAATAAAGACTTGCAAATTATGAATTTTCAAATATACTTATTTATAGAAACAGATGAGACCTAACAAATAAACACAAACTAAATCAGTTTAAATCACTTTATAAAATTAAGAGCTTTATTTACCTTCAGCAAAGGTGCACGTGGAGGTTCCAAATTCTCATTTTGTTTTACTTTTTGAACTGTTTTAACAGAAGGTAATATTTTCATATGTGTAGTAACCTTCTTAACTGTAATTGTTTTCTTTGCTTTGCCCTCTGTAGTTTTATTTTTAACAACTTCTGTTATATTAATGTTTCTTTCACCAAAAGCAATTCTTTTATTTGATTTGTTTTCCTTAGAAGGAGAACAGTCAGCTTTTCTTTTTATTCTAGTATCTTTATTTGATTCTACTTCTTTTGTAATGGGACATTGTATAGATGTTTTACTTCGTGTAGAAATTCTGTTTTTTAAAGAAAACTGAGGTATAATACTACTATGATTCGTTTTAATTGGTGCCATTTTGTAAAGCTAAAAATTTATATAAAATATAAAACAGAAAATTTTTAAAAATTTAAAATACAATGTGTTAAGTACCTACTCAATTATGATTAAATATGGTTAATTCATTATTAAGTTATTAATTCTTGATTAAATAAGTTTAAGTTTGGTTATATTTTATATATAAACATTTCAATGTTATAAAAATTATAAAAAAATATTGAACTAGTGCCTTAAAGAAAAAATATATAGATTTATAACTGTTAACATTTAAAATATATATTTTAAACATCTACAGTTTTAATAATTGAGTAAGAAAACAGGAAAATGATAAATTAAGAGAATTTTTAAAATCAAATTAATTTAATAATAGAACTTTATAATTTCTACGCCATTATTAAATATTCATTATTTTATTATTTTCTCTAAAATAAATTCAATTACGTTTTATTTGTTAAGTTTTTTCTTAATCTCCAAACAGATAAACACGAACTTAACGTTAAATTTTCAAAATTTCAAAGTACCATTTTGTTATGATGAATAGTTAACTCACAAATTATTTCTTTTAGTATCACTGCTGACTATAATAAATTCATTTATCGTTTTCGTATACAGATTTGTTAAAAAAAATTGCATATAATGATTGTAATTATAAAATAAACAAACTAGCTGGCATTCTGTTTCACATGCGATCCAGGTGTAATTTAGCGCCTTTTTTATAGCTAAGAATTACAAAATCAAATTTCAAGAAAATACATGCAATTATTTAGTACTCTTTTTATATCCACATTGTTAAAAACAATTTTTTAAAACGTTGCCTCGAAAAGTAGTTACACACAATTATGGCTCTAAGTACAAAATCTTAATTATTTAGATTACACAATTTTTATTAGGAAGTTTATTTGGAATTTTGATTAATTTAACTACTTACCTAATTTTTCAATATTCGCAATATTATAGTATAACTTTGTAAAAAAATTTAAACCACATTTATAATCGTTGCTAAAGTTTGTCAGCTCTACTGTTAACAGTCAAGCGACGGTTAAACTTTAAAAGTTTGTGAGCAGCGTTGCCAGATGTTTTAAAAAGTAAGTAATTTTTAATTAAACTGAATTGCATTTAAAGTAAACGCATTCCTATTAAAAACTGCTGAAAAATATTTCTGTAAAGTAAATAAGCAATACATTTTCAAATTATAAATTAGGTAATATGGAAATCGCAAGTAACGTTTGTTTTTGGTATTTCTGTTATAAATTTTAGGTTTTTATCACAAACATTTTATAATTCCAGAAATTTTCATTTTAACTAGTTTACGCATACTAACAAAGCATCTTACTTAAAGAGTATGTATAAATGTTCGTAGAAATGAACTAGTGGATTGTTTATAAATGAAATTAAAAAAAAAATGATAAATCTACAGACTTGGGTTATGCTTTCGGAAACCTGACATCACTGCTCGTTTTTCATAAAATCGGTTACTTGTTTTTGTGATTGGTTGAAAAAATTTTGACGGGCAGCTGAGGAAGCAAACAACAAACAACTACTATTTGTCAATTCTTGCCTATCGTGCATATCTATCACAGAATGTAAGCTTTGGCGTCAAATACGTTAGAGTTTTGTGTCATGCATGAATGAGAAATTTGTATTTTGACTAACATCTATCATCTGTTATTTTTGACATAAAGATAACATAACCACAATAACCAAACAAATTTTAAAGTTATAAGGAGCAATAAGTATGGTATTATAGTACAAAGTTTACCAAATAAAAAATAATTATATAAGATGTTTGAAAGAAATTTAATAATAAAACATTTGTCGGTTAAGAACAGTTTTTTGCATATAAATCCAAATTTAAAAGTATTAAAAACAGGTGTAAGTAAATATTAAATTTTTTAAAAAAATAATGAAACTATTCAGTTTTCAGACATGTGTTCGGGTTACTGTTGATCACGATCATGTATTTTATTTTTCAATCGGAGATATTTCAATTGAGCTTGAAGATAACTTTATTGGACTTAATTCATTATTTGCCAAGAATTTAAATATTTATGATAATACTTTGGTGAGAGTTTCCGAAGTAGAAAATCTTCCTTTTATATCTAGCCTTACTGTATTTCCAGTAAATCAACATGAATATGAGGTTATGGTAATTATATTCCAAAATAGAACCGGGTAAAAGAAATGTGTTTTAAAACGTTTCAGGAAATGTTGTCAGATAATATTCAAGAAACATTGTTAAGCCAAATAATGGTGGTATTCAAAGGAGAAAAAATTGTTATTTGGGTGGGATCTAATATAAATGTAACTGTACTTATTGGTAAGAAATTTTATTTTGATTTATTTATTTAAATTGGCAGCAGTAAAACTTAGTATCAAACTGTTTCACAGTCAGTAAATAAATATTGAACATTCTTTACCTGCTTATATTATGCAAATTGTTAATTTGTAGCTAATAGATTTTTCAATTTTTTTTTACAGAAAGTACACATCCAGTTTCTCCAGGTGCAATAGATTTCTTAACAGAATTACATGTAGAACAAACCATCCACAAGAATATAAAAACAGTCTCATCCTTTGAAGAAACAAAAGTATCCCCAAATAACTGGGATTGTACATTGTTTTCCAGATTCATTAAACCCAATCCCAATAAAAAAATGTTATTAAAATATAAAACTAAACCATCTGAATTCATCTACAGAATAGTACCTTTATCAAAATTGCCATTAAATGAAAATTTTTCAACATCAATACAGCCTTTTACAGTATTTTTATCTAGGAAGAGATTTTCTGAAGATCAGTTATCTTCTAATATTTGTCAAATCAATCTTTTGACTGGAGATATATTCAGTAAAGATATTTTTGTTAAAGTTTTATTTTTGGAAGACTTTCAAGAAATACAATTAAATGCATTAAATGAACTTTTCGTTGGGCAAGAGGTTCTTGAAATATATGAATGTGAGTTAGGCACAAGGGTTATTTTAAAACCTATTAATAGTTTTCCACTTGTAAGTGAAATTCATATTAATGCAAATAAAAATTATAGCGTAGATGTTATTGAAGCTTTTAAAGCATACTTAGCAGATGGTAGTGATCATATTTTTGTTCTAAACAGGGAAATACCAATTGATATTGGTAATAATATAATTTGTAGTCCTAAGTTCTCTCCTGAAGATTCAAAGTTTTGTGTTGTTGATGATAATCTTGTTAGAAACTGCAAATATTTTTTGGATATAGATAATGTGTTTAAAAAAACCAAAGAAAATAGGAATCCTATTAGTACACCAATTTTAGAAGATCTGGGAAATGTAAAGGGTATTATAAATGATACAATCACTGTTGTTTCCATGATTGATGATGATAATAACAATGTGTTGATAACAGGTAATTGTGTTTTACATTAAATTTTTTTTTTAAACTGAAGGATTACCTAATAGTGTAGTCATGATCTTATTATTTGTTTTATTTTTACTGTATATTGTGTAGTATATTAACACATTATTTATTTATAAAAACACTTGTGTTGAACTTTACTTTAAATAATAATTTTTTTAATTTTTGTGTCTTAGGAAAAGCAGGAACAGGAAAATCCACAATTTTAAATATAGTCACAAGATACTTAAGCAATTACCCTTATTTAATTTTTATAAAACAAATAAATTGCAAAAGTATTAAGGGTAAAACTATGGATTCTTTGGAGAAATTTACTACAACAATTTTCTCAGAATTGGTTTTAAATCAACCATCCATTTTAATCTTGGATGATCTTCATATTTTATGTGAGGAAATAAGTGCTGATGGTGCTGCTCCAAATAATATCTATTTTAATAGGTATGTTTATTATTCAGTATTCATTATTTATAATTTATTTTATAAAATAATAGTTTAAATATTAATGATACAAAACATATTTAAGAAAGTATAAAGTAATAAAATGGGAAATTCCCTCCAGCTTGACTGTATATCCAAATCTTCCTGGAATTTTAAAAGTAATTGAAATTAAATACCTGACGCCTATATGGTGGGATAATTATACTTTTAAATTCTAAAGGTTTTATAACACCCATAATAGGGTAGTACTGAAGCAGGTAACAAAGGTTTTAGAGATGTGAAAATACGTTTATAATAGTATATTAAACAACGCATTTCATATGGATTTCTGTTATGACACGAGTTCAAGTTTAAAAAACGAATCGCGAAGCGATGAATTTTTTAGTTGCGTTCAATCGAAGAGTTTTTTATTATTCTTAATAAGATGGACTTCCAAAAAGTAAGGGTTGGTACAATAAATTTAATTATCTTATAATGTTAAACGTATGGTAACTAGTTTAAATGTTGGCACCAAAATGTTATGTTCCCAAAGAGCCACTTTACACTTCTCAATTTATATTGCACCCAATTTATTGCAGGAATTTTTCTTGCCGGCAACAAATATTGCATTCTGACATAAATCGATATTGACAACCTTTAAGATTAAAAGAAAACTAATACCTCATAACAACCAATAGATAATAGCCAAATAAATAAAAAACGAATACACGACAAGAATTTACTACACGAATTTAAACATATAATAGAAACAATTGACCTTTTTCAGAGTCAAAAATGGCTACTAACTGTTAGTTTGTCGTTTGTGTGTGGTGTCGTGTTTGAAATTAATTTTGTACTTACCGTAAAATAACAAAAAAGGGGTTTTGAAAAAAACCGGTTTTATAGAATTTATTTGAATGCAAATGATAAAACGCTTTGAATAAAACTCGATGTATCAAAATAATGACAGTTGTCATAAGAAGGTCAAAATAAATTCTTATGAATACAACCATTTTATAATTTATAATTATTAGAGTTGAAAACAACGTATGTTATTGCTTGATAGACAAGTGTGCATAATTGTTTTATGTATTTCTACTAGCAGTAGAAAAGGATGAGATGTATAAAGTTGGTGTTTACTAGTGTTCGCTGTTAGTGACGTCAGGGCAAAGGTCAATTTTTTCTACTATATCTACCTACTATTTAGATGAACCGGGCACAGACATCATGTTAATATTGTCAATAATTACAGGTTACTGATGAATAAGTAAATATAATAAAAAACGCAGTAAAACACAATAAATTTATAATTTAGGTTAAGTTAAGAAATTGACAAGGGACTAGCAAATAGTACCATTTAAGTAGGTTGACATCACCAAAAGTAAAACCATATTTATAACTAGAATTGCACGTGCAATAGAAATTGCGGCAATAAAAACAGGTCCTAACCCATTTCCCTCAACTCGATAAAAATTGCAGCCATTAAACTAGGGCGCATGCGTGCAATGAAAATTGCTGCAATTTTTTCTAGAATTGCGAAGTGGAAAGTCGCTCTAAGATATTGCTGCAACAGTAATTTGTGAACGCTCATGCAATTTTGAAAGGAGACGTCTTACGGCAACCAGGCTTTATTAAATATTGTACCCCGTCGGTCAAAATGTTCAATATCTTAATGTCTCGTTTATTTGTCTGGCTCCTTAATGTTAAAAGGGTTGGATTTTCAGTTAATTTGATAACTAAATAACTATTATAAAACTGCGCTTATCGCCACATCATTGCAATCCTATCTTATTTTCTTTGTACCAAATAAAATGTTTCTTTTTAAGTGACACTAGACAAACTTATAAATTGACTATAATCCGGGTTTTTTACCTGCACTTATTGAAAGAAAATATTTGGCATAGAAACTAAAGAGGGTCATAATGTTAGTCCTTTTGCATACTATTATTATTACTTTATACTTTTCTGTATGATACTCACGACAACTACTTCCAGGAACTATATTAGTTTATTTTATTTTAGGATAAGCGAAATGTTTCACCTTTTACTAAGACGTGTATGCAGTGTAAAGGAAATTACTATTTTGGCTTCCTGCGAAAGTACAGATGCACTAAACAAAAACATTTATTCATCTCGGGGAACTCATTTATTTAAAAATATATTTCCTATAGCAGATTTTGTAAAAGTATGGATTTCGTTAATTCTCTGTAAAAAAAATTACTCATGAAGTAATGATGCAATTTTATAGGTGGACAGGATAGCTGCGCTGAAATCTGCTTTAAAAGATTATAAATTAGAAGATCATGTTTTGGATGATATTGCTATTAAGACTGAAGGGTTTATAATTCAGGATGTGATAAATTTTTGTAACAAAATCATATTTGAAATCTACAAGCACGGTAAGGTTAGAATATTTCTTTGGTTTGTATAATGATACTACTGACCATAATATTTTACATTGAGGAGTATTTTTTGTCTTAAATTCGTTTTATTCATACATGCTTCCTAATATTTTTAATAATCTATTTTAGTTAATATTTAGGGCATTTAACATCAAGATAAAATTTGTCTTCATACTTTAATTTCAAACTTTAGGCATACTTATAAAAACTAGTATGCTGTTTACTTATACTTTAACTACATTATTCCAAAAGGACTCAATGTTTCTCATGGATTTGTTGGGTATATAGGTTTGTTTTTTAACTGTAAGTGTTTTTTAGAACCGCAAAATATTACGTCGAAAGTAATTAAACCAGAATATATAGAAACAGCATTTAAAAATACACCAGTAATGTCTTTGCAAAACGTACAATTACATTCGCCAGGAGATAAGGATTTTAATAGTATTGGCGGTTTACACCACGTTAAGAAAGTTTTGTTGGAGAATTTGCTTTGGCCTAGCCAGGTAGGAAACAGTATATTTTCTCATAATGACTATAGAATTCAAAGAACCCTAAAGGGTGTGTTCGGGGAGCACGCTTTCGAGCTATGTAGCGCCAAGAGCCATATAACGCAAACGAGGAATAGTACTAGATAGCGCCAAATGGCGCAAATAGCGTGCTCCCCGAACACACCCAAAGGGTATAATTCTATTGTTGTTTCTGTAGTTACCTGTGCAGTACCTGGGTACCTAGTACCTGGGTGCTCTTGATCATGTTTTATTACCCCATAGACTAAAGATTTTTGTTGAAATTTATAAGGACATCCAAGATAAACTCAGACATTAACTGTATATACTTATTTATTAGAATCATTGGACACTCCTTTTTATCAAAATAACTTTAACCATTCTAAAAATGACTGAAGAAGAAAACGCTACCTTCTTTGGTTTAGATTTATATTTAATTTTTAATCTACCGTTGCCCGAGAGTTCATTCGAAACAGATACGCCTAAAATAATAGTATAGAGTATATATGTATACAACCGTACCAAAAGACTACCCTGAACTTTTTGAAAATAATAAAGGTCATCTTCCTGGGATATATACATGCTACATAGAAACTTGGGTAGCATCTTAGTTGCCATTAGGTCGAATGACAAAAAACAAATTTGTAGTGATTTTACAGTAAAGTACGTTTCACAATAATTCGTTGACTTGGTACCTGCTCTTAACTGCTCTTAAGGGATTACTAATAAAAGGTGGTTAATATTTCTTCGAACATTTACAGAAAGGTATTATTTATTTTTGTCCAGGAAGATATATTTTGGATTTTTTATTTTTCAGGTAAAATTTTAAATTATTATTACTGACCATCAATAGTAAATCATTAGTAAATGATTTTTGATTTTCTTAATCATCTTGGAAGAGAAAGTGGGAGTTTCGGGGTAATTTGTTTTTAAAATTCTCTCCTAGAATTTTAGTTTGTACTAAACATTATACTCTGAAAGTAATCTTGTGTTTATAACTAAGTATGTGGCGTCCTTGGGCAAAAAAAGTGACACCCATGATACTCCAACGAAGGGTTTTGTTGATTCATCGGGAAATTACAAAACAAAGGCTCCATCAAATAGAGGACAAAGAATTACAATAATACATGCCGGATCAGAAACAGGTTGGGTTCCAAACGCTTTATTGTTATCAGCAAAGAATATTAAAGATTCAAGTTTAGATTATCACGAAGATACAACAGCAGAACTTTTTGAAGATTGGTTTGAAAATTATTTATTGCCGAATATACCGGAAAAAAGTATAATTGTAATGGACAATTCAACTTATCATAGCCGTCAATTAAATAAAGTACCAAATAGCAACAACAATAAATGGGAAATTCAAGAGTATTTGTTAAAAAATGACCTTTATTTTGAAGAATCGTACACAAAACGTGATCTCTTACAAGTTGTAGCAGCGTTCGGCATTGAAAAAGAATACGTTTGTGATACTATTGCTAAAAATATGGGCCACACAGTGTTACGGCTTCCCTCATATTATTGCATGTTCAATCCTATAGAACACATGTGGCATCAGCTAAAATCCAAAGTTAGATCGGAAAACGTTTCACCCACATTAAACTCAAGTGTTATAGAGTTAATCAGAAATGTGACAAGTAATATTCCCATTAATAGCTGGAAAAATTCGATTCAGCATGTTATTAATGTTGAAGGTACTTATCGAAATGTTAATGTTACTGTAGCACCCTTAGTTATTAATTTAAATGAAGACGATAGTGATACTGAACTACATTTAGATTAAATAGTTGTAAATAATGTAGAATTAGTTTATTTGTTTAATCGCAATTAATAAATAAAGTTAAAATTTGTTTTTAAAAAATTTCGTGATTTTTTTTTACAAAATAAATTTAAGTTTTAGTAAATGTTAACTTAGTTTTATTTAAATCAATTTTTTGGGATACCCTGTAGTACAAAATATTTTTAAAATGTGGCCATGATTAAACTACATCTTTTTTATTTGAAACATTTTATGACAACATCTGCCAATTAGATGAAATAGACCAAAGCGTATACGTATACGTAAGTTTCAACAGTTTTGTTTAATTTCAATTAATAAATAAACTTAAAATTTGTTTGTTTGTTTTTAAAAAATTTCCTGATTTTTTTTACAAAATAAATTTAAGTTTTAGTAAATGTTAATAGAAAGAATTTTATTAAAACTTTATAAATGACACTATTGACAATCTCTCTATGTATATATATGGATATAACATATTAGGAAAATGCTTATTAAAGGAATTTCAACACCTTCCCTTATTGAAAAATTTGTTATACCTTTAAACCTATACCCATTTTTTCACGCAGTGTTTGAAGTCTTGGCTTGAACAATGGCTTCGTCATAATACCTGCTATCTGGAATTCAGATGCTATCACTTAACATTAATAGAACCGTCCATAACTAGTTCTCTGACGAAAAAGTGCCTTGTTCTTATATGCTTCGTTCTCCGATGGTATTCTGGGTTCTGTGCCAATCTTATTGCTGCTTCATTGCAACCATTAGCTCAGGTATTTCTGTTAACTTGACAATATCGCCGTAGAGTCCTTGCAGCCAGATCAACTCTCTAGCTGCTTCACTTGCAGCTACTATTTCTGCCTCAGTTGTTGATTTGATATTGCTACTGACGCCTGCCTTTGAGCGATGACACTGCTCCCCCTGCATACAAGTATACTACGCCTGTAGTTGATCGCCCAGTAGTTTCGTCTCCTCCATGGTCTGTATCGCTGTAACTTTCTAGACAACCACTTTTATATTTTGATTTAAAAACGATACCATAATCGATAGTACCCTGAAGATAACGAAATATTCGCTTAACACGTGTCCAATCGAAATGTGTTGGATTTTCAAGTGTTCTAGATGCAACTCCAATCGCGTATGCAATATCAGGTCTTGTGCCAGTCATTAGGTTCATCAACGCTCCTACAGCTTGCCTATATGGAAAGCTTCTTTCCGACTCTGCTTCGTTTATTATTGGAGTAGAAACGGGTTTGCAGTGTTCCATCTTCCATCCCAAATTTTTGTAAGAGTTTTCTTGTATAATTCGTTTGACTCACTCGAACTGATCCATCTTCGGTTCTTTCGATTTCCAGGCCAAGAAAATACGAAGCTGGTTTCATCGTTCTTTTAAACTCGTTTTCCAAATTTCTCACGAAATCATCTTTAAGTGCCTGACTGTTCGATGCTAGTAGGCCATCATCTACATATATTGCTAGAAGTATTATATGTTCACCCTTCTTCTTTATAAATAAGCAAGGATCAGCATTCATAAAACCTTGTTTGATCATAAAATTTCCAAACCTTTTGTTCCAGCATCTTGGAGCTTGCTTAAGACCATAGAGACTACGTTTTAGATAACAAACCAGATTTTAACCATCTTCGTACTCCTCAGGCTGTTGCATGAATATGTCCTCTTCTAGTTTTCCGTACAAAAAAGCAGTGGAAACATCGAATTGATTCAGCGACATGTTTTCGCTCGCTGCAATACTTAGTATAGACCTAATTGTACTAGATTTTGCTATAGTACTGAAGGTTTGATCATAATCTTCTCCTTTTCTGTATGAGCAGCCCTTTATCACAAGCCTAGCCTGGTATCTGCTAACTGAACCACCAGGATTACATTTGATTTTATAAACCCACTTGCAGGGAATTGCTTTTTTACCGCTTGGTAATTTCTCAAGCACCCAAGTTTCATTTTATTTAAGCGATTGCATTTCACTGCCCAAAGCTTTTAACCACTGAACTCTTCGATTACTGCTAATGGCTTCTTTGTAACTCTGTGGTTCTTCGATCTCCAATATATCAGTTGATACATTCATAACTAAATGATCAAATTTAGATGGCCTTTTAATTTCAGACCTATCCCTTAACTCTCTGCTTCCAGAAGTACCCTCACCTTCGAATTCAACCTCTTCACCGTCGTGAAATTTTGTTGATTCTCCGCTTTTTCTTAAATTTTCTTCTAAAGAATCAGAAATAGGATATTCTATAGACTAATAACGTACCTGTTTTTGCAATTATACACATAGAGTTACCTTAATCTCTTAACACCCCTAACGACCACAATTATTCTCGTTTAAAATCGAAAAACAAAATATTCTAAATATTGTATTATGACTACTTTCCCTTACCTAAGAAGATTAAAATAAAATATGATGATTTAAAGAAATTTCATAATACCGATATAAATAAGTACATGCGCTACTGTTATAGGGTCTTGTTTACAACATTTTACGATTTAATGAGTTTTCTTAGCTACCAACTGCAAACAAACGAACTATAGTGCAATACAATTAAAAAAAAACAAAATGCACAATTTTGGCGAGAATGAGAAATGTTAACAATAAAAAGGTACACGAAGGAAAATCCCGCAGCCCGCAGTAATATAGAAGGAATTTGGGAAGATTTTATTAATTTTTGCTTACTCACGTACCAGTAACCTGGGGGGAAAATGTCAAGTAGAGGATTATCAAACAGTTGGAAGAAATAATTTTGATTATTTAAGAATTAAAAAGATTGACAAGAACTCTGTAAAGAGAAATTATATATTGAAGCCAGTATAAAGTACAACTCAGTCTCCAAATGAAAATACAAAGTTAAACCATTCTATTTTTATACTCTCAAAGTCATACTATGCTTCAAAAACTATCAACATAAATAATAATTATACTCAAACAATAGCTGGAACCTCAAACATACAAGAGCAAATAATACTCCAGATTCCCAAAACTCAGTGCATATATCACAAAGAAATCCAGAACTAAAACGGAAATCTACCAAGAGGATTATAGGTGAAGTTTAAACTATTTTTATTGCTGGAGGAGAAATATAAAAATGTACAACTTTCATTTGGCAGACAAAATGTAAAATATATCAAATCAAAATAGCTGGATTGTCAAAACATAGTCAAGACGATATCAAAACATATCAATTATTATCTATTTGTTCGCAGTTAATTAAGTTTTACACAATACTGAAAAGGGAACAAATTTAACCAGCTTTATTGACTTTTGTTGAGGTAGTAAAGTTGTTCATTTTAAATCAAGGTAGAAAAAGACAGAGACTACTTGATTAGCACTAAATCTCAATTCATTTGACAGAATGTGCCGTTAACTGATGCAAAGACAAAATGACAAAATATTTTTCATTACTCATTTAATAGTCCACTTACTTATTCAAAAATGAAAATCAATTTTTTCATATCCATTTTAATAATACAATATTCAAAATAATAGTTATTTATGTACCAAGGACGAAAAACTGTCTATTATAGTCGAGCATGCAAATTGCTAGCTGAGGCGCAGCCGAGGCTAGCAAGCAGGCGAGACAATAGACAGTTTTCGCCGAGGTGCATATTACATTTTTTCGTCGTCCCCTACGCTTTTATGAAAGTAAGAACTCACCTATTTGCTACCCCCGGCTACGTCCCACTCTCCCAACTGCAGACTCGATCATAATTCAAATAAAATTATAAAAAATGTATTCTGATTTGAAGTGTAACAACTCTCTATTTAAATCATATTACTACAAAATTATCAATCTCGAAGATGGATATTGAAAGAACAGTTTGTGCAATTATTAATATTAATTCCTGCTGTCGAAGAAGATGCCAGAGACAAGTTTTGATTTTGGGTACTTGTTGATGCAACTTCAGATGCAGATGCTCCGGCATCACTATTTCTAAAACTTCCCTCTCGGAGTGCTTGACCAGTTAAAATACTTTTTGATACATTTATTTTATTGGGAATGGAATCCTCAATGTAACCCTCGGCGACTGTTGAGGATTTCCATCCTCCGTGCTGTTTTAGTGACAGCATATCTGCGCCGGCATTGACTAAAAGTGTTGCAGATGTGCGCCGATAACAATGCCCGGTGTACTCTAGTTCGTTCGGCAATTTTAAGTATTTTGCGATTAAGCTAGGTATCTTTGCAAATGTATGCACACCAACCACTTGCACTGTACACTTTCCTGATTTATAATTGACAAAAAATATATTATGATTACAATGCTTCGGTCTTAAGTTGGCGTATTGTCGAAATATTTCTAAAGGATTCACTCCGTCGCAAAGTTTGTCTGTAACTGTAAAAACACGCCTTTTACCATTTTTTGAGTCTGGAATGGTTATTACAAGCATGTTACTTTGATAAACAATATCCTTGGTCGTTATTTTAAGTAGTATTTCATCTCGACTGAATACTCTAGATTTTTTCGCTTTGTACCCAACGCTTTGTTTTTTCAAAAATGCAATAAGTTTCGGAAATTTGGATATGTTAACGTTTTCCTTGATGGCTAGTGTAGACTTTAGCATAGAGTAAGTATATTGACCATAGCGTCGAGGACTTATAATTATTCTCATCAGCTTTACTAGAAAAATAGGCCAGAAGAACATTTTCTGAGAGATTCTCGACCTTATGTTCCTGACGCCAGTTCTTGAATTTGTTGTATTGTTTTTCGTATAAAATTCGTGATTTCTGTGGGAGTAAATCCAACGTGGCCGTATTTGCCAATTCCCGTAGCTCCGGAGGAGTATTACTTACATCCACATCGCTATCACTATTCATTTTTGATTACTTTGAACACACACCGCGGTCTTATTCACACGTAAAATCTAGCGAATTTCGTAATTACTTCATTTGACAACAGCAAATGACAGTAATTGTCACAGGCGCCTACGTTTTTATTAAACGAAAATTATTCAATCGCCGCTCTCGAACAGTGCCGTACCATAGCAACCGCAGCGGATGAAAAGTGTTTGCGGACGAAAAGTACTTGCCTCCAATAATAGTCGATTTTTCGTCCGGAAATCAGTACGTAAAATGTAACTTTTCGTAGAGGTCGACGAAAAAAGTTATTGCATATGTTATTGATTGCCTTGTCACTGCCATGTCATGTAAAACGGGAGTGACTGGTGACACGTCAAAAATGTTATTAGTTTCAAAATGCTATATTAGCCACGGTAGAAAAGTGTATTATTGTCTCGGATCCATTAAAAGCCTGGAAGCTTCGCTTCTCGAACCTCAACAATAGTAAGTCACTTTTCTACCTTGGCGCATAATTACTATTTCATTGCAAATTTAGTATTTTGTACTTTATATATTAAAACAGCATAATGTTTACTATACTGTTGTGCAAACAATTGTAATTTGGATATTTTTGTGTTTTCAGTTTCCTAATATTTTTTCAAATGCTCCTCTGCGATTACAATCTGGATTATTACTTTATGGACCTCCAGGAACGGGAAAAACGCTCATTGCGGCAGCAGCAGCAAAACAATGTGGTATGAGGTTAATATCGATCAAAGGTCCAGAATTACTGTCAAAATATATTGGAGCAAGTGAGCAAGCTGTAAGAGATACTTTTCAAAAGTATGAAATGTTTAAAGTGTCATTACTAAATTTAAGGAAAATATTATCTCCCTTAATCGTAGCGAATTAAGTCAGATCATTAGTAACGGGAATAGAATAAGGGTGTTTGGAATTAGGAATAAGATTCTATTATTACTTTCTCTAAACCATCTAATTATTTTCCGAAAATAAAAATTTCCTCATATAGTTTTTGTTTTTAACGTTAAATTTCTTTCAGGGCCCAAAGTGCAAAGCCTTGTATTCTATTTTTTGATGAATTTGACAGCTTAGCTCCTAGGTAAGACAAAAAAAACTAAACAGTAGATATTACGTAATATAGTTTAAGTGACACTCAAGATAGTCTATTAAAAACATTGAAATTCTAATTAATTTTAGACGTGGACATGATAACACAGGAGTGACAGATAGAGTTGTCAATCAACTACTTACACAGTTGGATGGCGTGGAATCTTTGACAGGTGTATGCGTGTTAGCAGCTACCTCTAGACCTGATCTATTAGATTCTGCTTTACTTAGACCGGGAAGATTAGATACACAACTCTTGTGTCCTCTTCCAAATGAGGTAATTTATTTCTAGCTCTCCAATATTTAATATTTTCTCTAATAATGTTTATTTGCGTGCGCACGCGCTTGAGGGCGCAAAATTTAATTTTACGCACTAGTGCGGACAAGACGTTATTTTGCACACTAGTGCTGACAAGGTTTAATTTTGATTAACAAAGTACTGATTTCATTAAAAAAATCAAAAAGCAAGACCTTAACTAATACAATAAGAAAAGATAACAACGTTTATGAATAATTATTATAAAAACAAAAACAAATAAACAGTCCTCTTCATTCATTCAAAACAAAAGCTTTTAATTTTAAAACATTAATAAAATACTATGCGATAGCTTTCAAATTCCCTGAGTTACCTAACATTTCAATAAACTGCTCAAAACTCTGTAATGCACCCAGTGCTGGAGTTTGTACAATGGACATTCCAGCACTATGTGTTCCAGAGTCTCGAGTTGTCGCAAGTTGCACATCGTACACAATTCTTCCTGGTTAATTACGTAATAGTTACCATTGTAAGAGATATTTAGCCGTAATTTGGAGGTGAGACGTATTTGACTATACAGTCTTATAAATTTGATGGGATATTTACAGAGTAAATGCAAAGCGGGTTGCGGATGAATCGTAAACTGCCAACTATGTTTTATTGTCTCTAGCTAACCTAAAAGTAAAGGATATGATCGAAACAGGCACAAACAAGGTGGTATGATGACCTAAAAAAGACAATATGATTAAAGTGGCTAAGGGAAGCACAGAATAGAGACAATTATTCACCTAATATCGTGGCATAAGTATTTGTTTGAGGATACGGATGTAGTTGGACACCTTCCAATAATAGATTGGATTGGAAGTTTGCCATATATCTTGCTTTGGACATGTTTATGTTAAAGCTTACTTGTTTGCATATAGAGATGTCATCAGCACAGTAAGTCTCATATGATTTACGCTTTCTCCATATATATTTACCTCTACGAAGGTACTCTCTAACCGCTCCACCCATGAACAATATCGAAATAAAATTTTCCAAGGAGGTATCCAAAACCCTTGGTAACGTCCCAACCATCTTTCAGACGGAGATATATGCTATAGATGTTGGTGTCCAGGAGTATCTCTGTAGAGGCACCCGAAGAGCAACTGTTACAGTCAGGCAGCTTTAAAGGG
Source organism: Ophraella communa (assembly GCA_035357415.1). Lineage (NCBI taxonomy): Eukaryota > Metazoa > Arthropoda > Insecta > Coleoptera > Chrysomelidae > Ophraella > Ophraella communa. The sequence continues at coordinate 27,752,822 of CM068992.1, read as the reverse complement.
TCTTAGTTCTTTTACTTATGAGTCAAAGCTAGTCTGAGAATGTAAACAATCCCTTAAGAAACTAACAAGAAACAACAAGGTCACCTTGATGTGGGTGCCAGGAACTCCGTTCCTAGGAAGAGGATCGACTACGATCTCACTGGAGGAATACTCCAGGACTGAGGCAAACTTAAAGGTTTGTAAATATATCATCTGAAAAAGCAAAATGCCTTTTTGGATACTTCCCTTTGAGGTATTACCTCAAAATAATGAGCAAATCGGAAAGTGACAACTGTCGTTTCTGAGAAAGCGCCAAAGAAAGGGCGGAACATATACTAAGTGAATGCGTAGCATTGTTCTGCAAACGGCTTAAATTCCTAAAAGGAATTCCTTAAGAAATTGTGCCTTCTAGAAAGCTGCTTAACTTCGCTAGAAGTATTGATGTTCTAGAGTTCAAGTAGATTAAGGTAGGCACAAAAGATCATAGGTCGAAGTGCAGCGAAGTCTGACTGGCTTATACGACCTAACCTATGCAGAAGATCGGTAAACAATTTTGGAGAATGTTTCCTTGATACACATCGTGTACTAAGGGAATTATTTTTATTTTGATGTAATCGTATACAAGCAGTTGCATCTTCACACATGCTATACAAAAATATGTTGATCATTGGCGATGCATCACTAGATCACTGCTAAAACTTAGCTCGTTGTCAACTGTGTCAAAGGCTTTCTCAAAATCAACGAATACTAAGGTTAAGGGCAAATTGTATTCGATTTGAAAACCCGCCTAATCTTTGGCTGAAAGAAACACAGTTTTCGGTTAATCGTGAGGTTATAACTTGCATAAAAAGTTTATAAATATGAGACAAATGACTTATAGGTGGACAGTTGAAAGGTTTCGCTATCTCTCCCTTTTTATACATGATCACAATGATGTAATTGATGATCAGTTCAGGTGTGATTAGTTTGAGAAGGTATGCGTCAAATACTTTCTGCAGGACTACTGCTTTTTCTCCTACTTTTTCGATGTCATTAGTTATCTGGATAGTCCAGGAGGAATCGGCGCATGAGTACCGAAAACTATTCCACCTCAATTTTTTTATGTGATCCTCTTCAAATTGTCCTCCTAATGATATAAATGCATGTTGCCATGGCGCAACCCGGTGCCATATTGTTTAAACCGAAATTGTTTAAACAATTACAAGGAATTGTTATTTTTCAACCGGACAATTTTTTTTATATTCTTTATTGAAATACCAATAAAAAAGGTCCTATGACTTTTCACGATAAAGTTAATATTTTTAAAGATATGAATTTTTTAAAATTCGAAAAATCTCAAATTTGGGTACTTTCGACCCATGAAAAATATATTAAAAAAAAGATAATGTGAAAGTAATATTTTTTTTTAATTCTCCATGCAATAGTTAATAATATTGTTAATAGAGATTTAAAAAAATTTCATTGTTTATATCTTTTTTTTAATTGTTAATTTGGCGCGCTCACAAGTATGCATCGCTTACTTTTAAGTATCGTTGTCTCTCTCTGACTCATGCGTTGCGTCGGCCTCTCTGTGTCTTGACTCATTATTTATCATTTATTTTAAAAACTATCAACTTTATCAAAATTTTTAAAGAAAGCAATGTTATTAGATAATAATTAAATTGCCTACAATTTGTTTTTAATAAATTTTTTTCTGAAATCAATTTTTCAAAAGTTAAGTATTAAAATTACTCAGTTTATATTACTTTTTTGTTATTATCATAGTAATTTTTGCATTTATATCAACAATAATAAGATATAATGGTATTTGAACATTTTTTGAAATCACAATTATTTATAAATAATAAAAATATATTGGGTATTTAGGAAAAACATTCAAATAAATTGAATAAAAATAATTTTATGTATATGTATCATAGTGTGTGTATGAGTGTGTCTAAATTAGAAAAAAATTATTTCTTTCAAGGTTATCTACTCTTTGTATAAATAATAACGTTTAATAGCAAAAAGTAATATAATTTGATAAAAGAGTAATTTTATTGACATGTTCCGATTTATGCTTAAAGGACTTTTGAAAAATTGATTTCAGAAAAAAATTTATTAAAAACAAATTGTAGGCAATTTAATTATTATCTAATAACATTGCTTTCTTTAAAAATTTTAATAAAGTTGATAGATTTTAAGGTAAATGATAATGATTCAAGACACAGAGAGGCCGACGCAACGCATGAGTCAGAGAGAGACAACGATACTTAAAAGTAAGCGATGCATACTTGTGAGCGCGCCAAATTAACAATTAAAAAAAAAATAAACAATAAAAAAATTTTAAATCTCTATTAACAATATTATTAACTATTGTATAGGGAATTAAAAACATTTATTACTTTCACATTATCTGTTTTTTTAATATATTTTTCATAGGTCGAAAGTACCCAAATTTGAGATTTTTCGAACCTTAAAAAATTCATATCTTTAAAAATATTAACTTTATCGTGTAAAGTCATAGGACCTTTTTTATTGGCATTTCAATAAAGAATATAAAAAAAATTTGTCCGGTTGAAAAATAACAATTCCTTGTAATTGTTTAAACAATTTCGGTTTAAACAATATGGCACCGGGTTGCGCCATGGCAACATGCATTTATATCATTAGGAGGGCAATTTGAAAAGAATCACATAAAAAAATTCAGTGGAATAGTTTTCGGTACTCATGCGCCGATTCCTCCTGGACTAGGAATGTGTTCTTAGTCTTGGTCTTCCATGATTTGCTACTTTGCATATATTTTTTGTTACAATAATTATAGTTTATAAATTTGTAAAAATCTATCGTTATGTTTTGTCACTAAATTTTAACGTAACGACATTATTACAGAATCTAATCTGAAAAATTATCGTTATCATAGACTTTGTTGCGTAGGGAGAAGTTACAGAATAGATCCCTTAAAATAAATAAAACTAAATATTTTTGTTACCTATTACCTTGGAAGAGGATTCTTATCAAGTACACTTAAAAAGTAAACAAAAACAATTAAACAATTAGATGGATTTAAAAGTAAATAAATCATTGAAAACTAGAAGTAAATGGAAGTAACTGTGTTATCTCAAAAATGTTAAACGGTAAAATTACAAGCAAGGTAGATCAGTGAATATTTCCAATAATACATATGTGCCATGTAGATATATATTTTCCCATTTATGAATTTAAAAAAATATATTTTTGCATTGACTTGACAAACGTACCAATTCTGCAGTCGGATCTCCTCTGTTGTCATTCAAATTACTATTTTACTAAAGTACTACTTATTATTTTTTACTTTGTTTATACAACTTTTTTTTTGTAATTTTAGGCTGAACGATTGGAAATTTTGGAAATACTTTCTAAAAATTTAAGTTTAGACGACGAGGTTTCCTTATCCGACATAGCATTAAAGACTAACAATTATTCTGGTGCAGATCTACAATCTCTTTTATACTCTGCTCATATGTTAACGATAGACTATTCTTTAGAAACTGATAAGGTAAGTCTATAACTATATTTTTTTAAATTGTCTGTATGTTTAAGTAGCTTATTCCAAAATTATGGGACTATGGATATTCAGTTTTATTTCACTCACCAGGTCTATTCTTATTCCTTCTAGACTTGTAAATAATCTAAACCCACAATTTTCAGAAAAATTCCTATCATTAAAGTGCATGAAATGAAACATATTTATGAGGTTTTTTTTAATATCATTGAATAGTACCTAATGAAGAAAAAATTATTGCATTACAGCATCCTATTATTTATTTTTCTACACGTTGGCGTTCGATTTTATATAATAAGAGAGAATTTAATTAATTCAATTTAAACGAAATATAAAAACCAACATTTTCTCCGTCATTTAAATTATGTTGAAAGTTATACAAAATAGGTGTTAATTAACTTGATTAATCAACAATACTTACTTGACAAAACCCAAATAGGGTCTAGGGAGAAAAGAGGGTTACGTTTAAAATATGGTGTGTTTATATATATAATCATAATATAACATTTGAAAAGCATAATTAAAGGTCCTTTGAAAATGAGAAACGCAATAGAAACGAAATTTAAATGAGACTGAGGGAACACTGTGCAAATTAATTGTTTTAGGTAACTTTTGAACGTCGCGAGAAACCCTTTATAATCGCAAATAAGAGCGGTTAGAATAAAATAATGGCTAGAAGTTAGTGGTTTCGTTGTACGGTTGCTTTTTATTGTTTCAAAAAGAGTTTGCATATTTTGAATTAAACTATTTATATTTTTGTCAACTAATTTTAGTTAAAGAATTACCTAATTAATTATCCCGAAAGGATTTTAATTTACTAAATTAATTTGTATTTAACAAAAAAGTTAACCATTAGGAATAAATTAAATAAGATATAAAAAATTAATCATAATAACACAAGACAGGTTAACAGAAGTCTGATTATGAAACTTGAATGCTCAACAACGAACAACAAAATATACTATGTAATGAATTACAAGAAAAGGTTAAAAAGAAAGGAAATAAATAAATATATTTATCAAAGGTGATAACATGAGTCCTTAAAATGTATCTAGTAAAATTTTACAGGACGACTGATATTTGATGAAATTATTCTTTGAACCATTCTGTATAGAAACTGCTGTATTTAATAAAACTTCCTAAAACAACTTGTATTTCATAATTTACACGAAATGCGGTTGCTCCTTCTATTGACTTATCCTATCCTGCACACAAGATATAGTACTGTTAGTGATCAGCTGTCGTGAGCGTCGTGAAAACAGAGTTATAATTTAAATTAATATTTATTTTTATACCTATTTACACAATTATATTAAAAATAATTGGCAAAATGAAATTTATTAGGTATATCTTATATCTATTTGAAGTTTACCTACCATATTCTCCTGTAAGAAGGTATCTAAAAGTTTTAAGTGCATGCAGAACCAGCAAGCAGGTTATTTTTAAAGTACCTATTATACCTATTTGATTTTTCATTGTCGTTTAGATGAATTACATTTTGATAATATACCTAAACAAAATATATTTGAGAATATTTAGACAACATAAATGAATGTTGATTGATTACTTGATTGATTATTGATTTTTTTACAATTGTATGAATTTATTAATACTAATAAAACCACTAGTGGCTTTATCAGTATTAACCGGAATTATTAGCTAGCATTTACTATAAAACATTGATGAAGCTTTTTCATTGGACGAAATCACAAAATTATGATATTTTGAAAGGCGAAAAAAATAATCTATATAAAACAATGACCGTACCAAAATAGCTACATGCATACAGAGAAAAATAAAAAAAACATGAAAATGCATGAGAAATGAAGCAACTGAGAAAATAGCTGGAAAGTGAAGATGGACAGATAAAGAAATTCAAAAATATCAAAAACAAATTAATAAAGCAGAAAAAAAATAGAAAATTCAATTGGGATAATTACAATGGAAGAAAAGATAGTTCTTGGAAAACTGATAAAGATAAAGTAGACCTATAAAGGAAATTGGCGGTTAGAGGCAAAACAGGAATATTTGAAATAAATGAATAAAATAACAATAGATACAAAAATGTCTGAAGTTCTTATAGAGAAAAAGAAGAAGAAATTATATTACAATAGTTGCAATTGATATATAATCTTTATTAAAATAAACAACAGTTATTTTTAACACCAAGGCAATCACAAAGTTAATTTTTTTTATTTAAAAAATACAAAATCAAGTAATACAATATGTTAATACACTGAGAGCGATTAAGACAAGTGATTTGTTTTTATCTCTTTATTTTTGATATACAGTCTTATATAATTCTAAGAACTTTTACTAAATTGAAATATAATGGAATACGATTTAGGCCTTTATTTAACATTGTTTAAGTTCTTCCATTTCATATATGTTATCACCTACTGTCTGAGGTGTTTTAAAAGCTTGATATAACAGCTGCAAATAAAATTATTTTGTACATTTTTTATATATAAAATAGTTATTTATGTAAAAAAGTTTCATTAATATTTGGTGGATGTCGACGGCAAGAACTTGTGAACATGTTAGGTACTCATGCAAAAGATAGAAAATCGGTTTTTGTGGTAAATGTACCAGAGACAAAGACCGATAAAAAACGCATTTTTACCATTATAGATGAGAGTGAAATGAACAGTTTAAAGCTTATAATATGTCACTACGGCCACGTGGTTAGGTTAGGCTTTTTCTGACCTATAGACAGGGCCGATGTACTGTACAACCTGTAGGAAAAAACAGGTTTGGAAAAATCCCGTCCATTATAGCGAAATATTTGGGTTTAAGTGATCCTGAGAAATATACAGGTTATTGTATGCGTCGAAAGTCAGCAACTCTTCTTGCTGAGGCTGGAGCCAGTATGACCACGTTGAAGCGTCATGGTGGATGGAAGAGTACGTCGGTTGCTGAAGGATATTTAGAGGATAGTTTATCTTCAAAAAATGAAGTTTCAAGAATGCTGGCAGGTGTACCTTCCGGGTCTGGCGTTTCGGTACAGAAATTTGATACTCAAACAATGAAACATGAATCGTTTGCTGCAGGCAACTTAACTATCTCCGGATCTTTTCAGAACTGCCAATTTTATGTTAATTCGTCAAAATAATGTTCATCGAATATTTACATATATTACTATATTCCGTTTGTAATTATAATTAGTAAAGGTTATTAAATAAGTTAAACAAAAAATTATTTCTTTTTATGCCCGTGCGGGCCATAAAGTACGACATTAGATAGTTGGTAACTAAGCAATAAAAAGACAATAATGAACTAGTATTACATAAAGTTTTTTATATCTTGGTCATATATTTTTTGTTTTTCAGGATATAGTTGCTGAAAGCAAAATAAAACAAAGCCATTTAGAAAAAGCGTTAAGAAAAACCAAACCGTCCGTATCACAACAAGAAAGACTAAAATATGAACGAATGTAAGATTCCTGTTTAGCTTAGACTTTTTTATGTTTTAATTTAATTATTTTCAGATATGAACAATTTCAGAGTGGTACTATTAAAGAAGATTTTAGAGCTGGTAGCAGAACAACACTTGCTTAAAACGTTATGATTCAAACAACTTAATATATTTAATTGTTACAGTTAATATTTTGTTATAATTTGTATTTTTATACAAAATGTTGCAGTTGTAGTTTTTTATATTTCAGGTATTTGTATACCTAAATATGCATGTTTATATTTAATAAATTTTGATTAAGAAAGTTTATTATTTGTCATACAGCTTTTCGGGCAATTACATTATTATGTTACGAGGACCTTTGTATAATTAAAAATCCATTATTCATTTATGGTCGGTGACCATAAACCAGTGGCGGATTTAGGGTGAAATTTGGGGGGCGGGTCACCGGAAAATTTTTCAAAATTACAAGACTATAAAACGTATCTCGAGGCTCTCTGACAACGTTATATGAGAAATTATGTTGTTAAACTAGCAACAAAAGAACATAAAACTGAAACCACTAGTGGTTTTATTAAAGGTAAGGAGTCCTTTATCTATAATCTATCTATAATCTATAAATTTTTAGTTTCCACGAAAAGTTTGGCAAAAATACGAAAACAAACTGAAATGTGATTAAATCACGAGTCCCCTAATAAGTTTGAGTCTGGAAAATAAAAATTTATCTAGTAAAATTTTCCAAGACGAGTGGTATTTGAGTGAAAGGAAGTGGGTTTACACGTAATAATATTCAGTGTGTAAAAGCCAAATGGAATAAATTCATTATTTCGGTTACTGTACATATTTAGGTATAAAAAATCCCGAAACACTTCAAATTTAAATTATAACTTGACATTCTTTAACGTGAAAATGCAACCCCTACCTTCAACCCCCTTAGAATGATAGGTACAACCCCCAATTTTTTAAATGGGAAGTATAGGCTTGTGATATATCATTATTTGAAAGGTCTCTTTATTCTCTATTCAAAAATGTTATTGTTTTTAAATTTAATGCAAAAATTAACATAAAAAAATTAATATCATGTTGTTACCGAAATTCGCTACAATACAATCAAAAACTAAAATGTAATGCAAAACGTAATAAAATGTAGAACACGAAAAAGAACTATGAATGTTAATGAAGTAGATGTTCAAAATCTTCTCCGTGAACGTCTTGGCAACATCCTAATCTCAAATAAAACTGTCTTCTAACATTATTTAACATATCAGGCGTGATCGACCCAATCGCAAGCGTTATTCGTTCTTTTAAGTCATTTAAATCAGAAGGTTCAGTTTTGTACACATGGCTCTTCACATATCCCTATAAAAAGAAATCTAATAATGTAAGATCAGGTGATCGCGCTGGCCATTCAATCGATCCTCGCCTCCCGCCTATATCCACCGATTGGGAAATATTGTATCGAGGTACTGCCGGACATTAAGTTGGTAATGTGGTGGTGCTCCATCCTGCTGAAACCATATCGTATTCGCTGGAACTTGAGGGTTACCTGGATTAGGATATAAATTTACCAACGTTGGAATGACATAATTTTGAAGTAGTGCCAAATAATTGTTGCCATTCAAGTTGCCCTCAATAAAAAAGGGACCAATGATATTGTTCCCTACAATCCCTGCCCAAACATTAACCTTTTGAGGGTATTGAGTGTGTTCTTCTCTCATCCAGTGAGGATTTTCCGTGGACCAGTAGCGGCAATTTTGCCGATTAGCATGACCGTTAAGTAAAAAAGTACACTCATCAGAAAACATAACGTCTTCTAATTGGATAATATTGTTATCCAACATGTCCATCATTTGCTCACAAAAAAGTTCTCCTATCAAAATCGTCTTCCATGAGCTCCTGAGTAGGTATCATCTTATACGGATGCGATTTATTTTCTTTTAATATGTTTGCTATCGATGTATGGCTAGCATTGAATGTAGTGGATGCCTGTCTACTCGATGTATGTGGGTTTTCCTGAAACTCAAGCAACACATCTAATTTGAGTTCATCACTCAGTGCATTGGCAGCTGCTTTTTTTATCTGCCTTACATGACCAAACTCGCGAAACTGCTTTTCTATTTTACTTATTGTTCCTTGGGATTTAGGCGGTAAATTAGGAAATTTCTCATGAAATAGGCGAGTTACTTCCTGTTGTGTTCGGATGTTATCTCAGTAACCAATCATTTGTAAAACTGTTATTTTATGCATTTCCGTTAATCTAACCATTTTTCAGAATTGAATTGAACAAACTTTATACTTAAATTACAACAGTGACAACTTAAATAAAACAATTTACTACTGCTTGTTAAAATAGCGTTGCCACAGAAATTCTTTAAAGTTTTTTAATGGTTACCATCTAAAAACCATATTGCTATGGTTTTTGTTCACTTTCTCATTATCAAGACCTAAACGGGAAATAAGTTTTAAGTATATTGTAATAAGTTTCGAGTATATTTTAGCGAATTTCATGATATTAATTTTTTTATGTTAATTTTTGCATTAAATTTAAAAACAATAACATTTTTGAATAGAGAATGAAGAGACCTTTCAAATGATACATCACAAGCCTATACTTCCCATTTAAAAAATTGGGGGTTGTACCTGTCATTCTAAGGGGGTTGAAGGTAGGGGTTGCATTTTCACGTTGAAGAATGTCAAGTTATAATTTAAATTTGAAGTGTTTCGGGATTTTTTATAGATATGTACAGTAACCGAAATAATGAATTTATTTGATTTGGCTTTTACACACTGTTTAATAAACACATTGTTTTTTAAGAGAAAATACTCTTTATCTGTTGATTTTTCAATAACTTTAACAAATAATATCTTCTCGAGGTTACGGCTACGGCTTAGTAGGATAAGTAAATGGAAGAGGTAACGTCATTGGGTGGTAATATGGAGAAGAGAGCAAGTGGAGTAAGGGAAACGAAAAAGTCAAAGGAAGTTGGCATTAGTACTCGCAAATGTTTTGAATGGATTTCCTTTTTGTCTTTTTATGACTATTTTATAAATCTATCATATTCTTTAACCTGTAAACTACACCGAAAAAAAGATTCATACTGCAGCAGTAAGAAAAATTACATGGTATATGCCTCAGCTAGAAGTTTTTACTGTGTCAGTAATACAAGATTTACTAATATTTGAATTACTAAAAATTTGACTGATTGTGGCAGTAAAACTTTGTTTCTACTGTGGTAAAATATTTTTATAATATTTTCTTACTAGTGCAATGAAATTGTTTAACTACCACCGATACGGTTTTACTAGGTACTACATTAAGAATATCTTACTACTGTGGTAAAAATGTTTTACTGGAGTGGTAAGACAAATTATTTTATAAGTTAAGTAGTTAAATTGTTGTACCAAAGTGGCAAGACAATATTACTGAGGGAGTATAACGATATGTTCTATATGGTAATCCTGCATATCCTACATATCCGTATATCAAAAAGGATGCTAAATAAAAAATATATAAATACTGAAAAACTGTTTATTTGAATCAACAATTCATAATAACGGGAACAATAAAGAGAAAGTAAATTAAGGAACATTGTTATAACTCTTAGCTATTAACTAATTCTTGCTTCACTCACTTAGCTCAGACAGGTCCTAAAAAACTATTGGAAGATTAACATACAATGTATTTACTTTTCTTAAATTCTACATTATTCATGGCTCATCTAAAAATAAATATTAAACATTTTTTTTTAATGTACATTAAAATTAATATAAACATTTGATGAGTGGAGAAATGATTGAGTTTTCAAACCACAAAATAAAACTTAAAATACCGTAACGTATACACTAGCTGAATTTGCTTAAGTGTAACATACTTACATAATTGTGAAATATCAACATTATATTGGTACTTACCCAGGATTGTATTCACTAAATCTCATGAACCCAGTTATTTAAATGGTTGATCTATTGAAACGACATTCTCTTCTTAACAAAACCATAAAAACTGCCATTAAACAATAATATTTGTACTGCAAGTGCACAATGCTAAAAAATATGGATGCGATGTGCCTCGTCTCAACTGAATCACACAAATTTCTGCATTAATCTTAAGGGTTCTTTGGATATTTTGCAAAACTATTAGACACCATAGTTCGAAAGATATTACTATTTCGCAGATTCAATTCGCGTGTTTTACGGAGGTGGTTAGAAAAATTTACTGGTAATGATGTAACTGCGGTAGCAATAAAAATTACTGATGCAGTAATAAACGTTTACTGTTATGGTAATATAAATATTATGTATTTGATTTCTAGCTGTTGCAGTAAAAAATATTACTGTCACAGTAAAAATTTAGACGGTAAAATATATCTTACAGTTCTAGTAGTACGGCTAACAGTTGTTAGACAATCTAATAATGGCAGTTATAAAAGATTTTCAGCCATAGTAAACTTTTTAGTAGTAACACATTCTTTTAAATAATTTTCCTCGGTGTAGGTAGTATTGACAGTTATCAGTTGTCGTCAGATCCGTAAAAACACAGTTATAATTTGTCATATTTTTTATTGTCGTTTAGATGAATTGAATTGTGATAATATTAACAAAATACATTATAGAATATTTAGATAATATAAATGAATGTTGATTTACAGTTACTTGTAAGCAAGAAAATTAATTACTTATTCAATATTGTTATTGAATTTTTGACAGTTCTATAATTTTATCAATAATGGTAAAACGACTATTGGTTGTATCAGTATAAAACAGAATGATTTAGCACAAAACATTGAAGATACAAAAATATTTTACAAAAAAACACGTGTCGGGGAATTGGTTATGTACCTAGAATAATAATTGGGTAAAGGTGTATTTTAGGTCACCCCCTAGGCGCATGCGGCAATTTTAATTCTAAAGAATAATTTTATTGGTGGACGAGAGCGGTAAACTTTAGATGTTTTTTGGCGACTGATACATGCTGATACGCAAGATACTTGAGTATCACGAGTATCTAAAATGTTGCATTCGAGCGACTTAGCTATGACGTCATAACTGATACGCATGATACATTAATCTGTCAAAACGTTTACCCATGAATGAGAGTGGTAAACTCAAGCGTTAACTTTCTATCTCTCTCTCTGATGTAACCTGATTGGTCAAATTTTCCTAAACCACGTGCTTGAAAGAACCTTTATTACTCTTAATAAATAATATATGTAATTCTTGAAAAGATTTAGAGGTTAGAGCAAATGTCACTTGCCGAACTTGAGTATCTATCCAATGTCAAACTGATACTTATGACGTCATTAGTGCATGATACTCAAGTATCTTGCGTATCTGTCGCCAAAAAACACTTTTTTAATGTTAAGCTACGTTGCCACATTGGTGTGAAAAAATCATTGTTAGCTGAAAACGGGTAGCAAGAATGAATTGTACTGTATGTTGTTGACATTTTTCCATCCTGTAAACAACGAATAAAGCTCTAAACATTTTCAGAAGTTCATCTAAAGTTATCAAAAGGTAATATTTTATTACCTACTAGGATTTATTAAATTTTGTTTATATTATTTTGCTAAATGTTTTTAAGAAGACAAAAGTTTTAAATTGATCAGTTCATTTTGTAAATGCAGCATATTATTTTATCTTTTAGTTAACCTCAATATTAGATTTAGTATGGCGGTCACCATAAGGAAAAATAAAATTTTCAAAAAAAATGTATATAAATTTATTTAGTTTGGTAACAGCACTACAAAATTCTATTGACATACCTTATTAAAGATACAATTAAAATAAAAAGCTCTTACAAAAGTCAAAAAACCTCACATAATTTACAAATTATAATGAAATTTTATAAATAAATAATAATTACAAATAAATAGTGAGAGAAAAACATTGGAATAATAAAATCCTATTTATAGGCTAACTAAACTTAATATAATTTTTTCACTGAAAATAATATTTCACTCAAGCAAGCAAATTTAAATTTTAAAGTCTCTTATTATTATCTCAATTATTATTTATTGGTAAAAATGAATCTTATTCTCTAAAAGTCCTAAAGTTGCTTGCTCAGAGAGAAACATTGACCAGTCACAGCAAAAAATAAAAAAATAAAACAAATACAAAAACTTAAAATACAATTTTGGTAGTTTTGAAGTCATTAGCATGATATTTCACTTAAGCAAGCAAATTTAAAGTCTTTTATTATCTCGATTATTATTTATTGGTGAAAATTAATCTTATATTCTCCAAAAGTTCTAAAGTTGCTTGCTCAGAGAGAAACATTGACAGGCCAGTCACAGCACAAAATAAATAATACAAAAACTTTAAATACAATTTTGGTGGTTTGGGAGTCATTAGCAAATAAATAATATTTTTAATCTTTTCACACAGTGAGAGTACAATACATTAAAAAAAAAAATGAAAATTAATAAAAATAAAACCAGCTAAAAATACAATGCAATAAATTGAATTTTATTCTTTCAATTAAAAAAATCTAAGAACTAAAAAACTAAGAAAAAAAACTACTTTTATATTCCCATAAATGTATAGATTTATCATGAAAAAACCTGAACTAAGAAATTGAACCAAAAATAATACACTTGGTAATAAATTTATGCCAAAAGAATCTAGCTACATCCCTTGGAATTCTAATATCCCTATAACTTTATCAAGAAATGTAGAAAAAGAAAAACAAGAATGTTTTTCAATCAAAAAGAGTCTTACTACTTCTCTAAGAATTCTGTGTTAAGAACTCAGAAGTGACCTGAGATATGTAGCAAGGTGTCATATAGCAACTTCTTACGTCCCTTAGATATCTGAGATACTAATTCAGATGTACTAAAGACGCAGCAAGGAGCTAAAAAACACTGCAGATAATTATTTCTTCAGTGATATCCCCAATTCCTTCGTAGGATTCTGCCGAAACATATGGCATTGCATGTAGCTATGTACCAAGTGCCAGAGGTAAGGGGTTTTCACCTACGAAATATATCTACCACCCTGATTAATTGAAAAGGGATGATGAAACGACCCAAAGAAGGATTGCAAAGGAAAGAAAATCAAACCAGAAACGTCAAATACCGCAAAAACATTTGAGACCCCTACAACACTATTTTATTCTTCAAGAAATGTAGAAATAGAAAAACAAGAAAGAACTTCAATCAAAAAGAGTCTTACTACTTCTCTAGGAATTCTGAGTTAAGAACTCAGAAGTGACCTGAGATATGTAGCAAGGTGTCATAAAGCAACTTCTTACGTCCCTTAGATATCTGAGATACTAATTCAGATGTACTAAAGACGCAGCAAGGAGCTAAAAAACACTGCAGATAATTATTTCTTCAGTGATATCCCCAATTCCTTCGTAGGATTCTGCCGAAACATATGGCATTGCATGTAGCTATGTACCAAGTGCCAGAGGTAAGGGGTTTTCACCTACGAAATATATCTACCACCCTGATTAATTGAAAAGGGATGATGAAACGACCCAAAGAAGGATTGCAAAGGAAAGAAAATCAAACCAGAAATAGAAAAACAAGAAAGAACTTCAATCAAAAAGAGTCTTACTACTTCTCTAAGAATTCTGAGTTAAGAACTCAGAAGTGACCTGAGATATGTAGCAAGGTGTCATAAAGCAACTTCTTACGTCCCTTAGATATCTGAGATACTAATTCAGATGTACTAAAGACGCAGCAAGGAGCTAAACAACACTGCAGATAATTATTTCTTCAGTGATATCCCCAATTCCTTCGTAGGATTCTGCCGAAACATATGGCATTGCATGTAGCTATGTACCAAGTGCCAGAGGTAAGGGGTTTTCACCTACGAAATATATCTACCACCCTGATTAATTGAAAAGGGATGATGAAACGACCCAAAGAAAGGATTGCAAAGAAAAAAAAATCAAACCAGAAATAGAAAAACAAGAATGAATTTCAATCAAAAAGAGTCTTACTACTTCTCTAAAAAATCTGAGTTAGGAACTCAGAAGTGACCTGAGATATGTAGCAAGGTGTCATATAGCAACTTCTTACGTCCCTTAGATATCTGAGATACTAATTCAGATGTACTAAAGACGCAGCAAGGAGCTAAACAACACTGCAGATAATTATTTCTTCAGTGATATCCCCAATTCCTTCGTAGGATTCTGCCGAAACATATGGCATTGCATGTAGCTATGTACCAAGTGCCAGAGGTAAGGGGTTTTCACCTACGAAATATATCTACCACCCTGATTAATTGAAAAGGGATGATGAAACGACCCAAAGAAGGATTGCAAAGGAAAGAAAATCAAACCAGAAACGTCAAATACCGCAAAAAACATTTGAGACCCCTACAACACTGCAGATAATTATTTCTTCAGTGATATCCCCAATTCCTTCGTAGGATTCTGCCGAAACATATGGCATTGCATGTAGCTATGTACCAAGTGCCAGAGGTAAGGGGTTTTCACCTACGAAATATATCTACCACCCTGATTAATTGAAAAGGGATGATGAAACGACCCAAGAAAGGATTGCAAAGGAAAGAAAATCAAACCAGAAATAGAAAAACAAGAATTAATTTCAATCAAAAAGAGTCTTACTACTTCTCTAAGAATTCTGAGTTAAGAACTCAGAAGTGACCTGAGATATGTAGCAAGGTGTCATAAAGCAACTTCTTACGTCCCTTAGATATCTGAGATACTAATTCAGATGTACTAAAGACGCAGCAAGGAGCTAAAAACACTGCAGATAATTATTTCTTCAGTGATATCCCCAATTCCTTCGTAGGATTCTGCCGAAACATATGGCATTGCATGTAGCTATGTACCAAGTGCCAGAGGTAAGGGGTTTTCACCTACGAAATATATCTACCACCCTGATTAATTGAAAAGGGATGATGAAACGACCCAAGAAAGGATTGCAAAGGAAAGAAAATCAAACCAGAAATAGAAAAACAAGAACGAATTTCAATCAAAAAGAGTCTTACTACTTCTCTAAGAATTCTGAGTTAAGAACTCAGAAGTGACCTGAGATATGTAGCAAGGTGTCATAAAGCAACTTCTTACGTCCCTTAGATATCTGAGATACTAATTCAGATGTACTAAAGACGCAGCAAGGAGCTAAAAAACACTGCAGATAATTATTTCTTCAGTGATATCCCCAATTCCTTCGTAGGATTCTGCCGAAACATATGGCATTGCATGTAGCTATGTACCAAGTGCCAGAGGTAAGGGGTTTTCACCTACGAAATATATCTACCACCCTGATTAATTGAAAAGGGATGATGAAACGACCCAAAGAAAGGATTGCAAAGGAAAAAAAATCAAACCAGAAATAGAAAAACAAGAATGAATTTCAATCAAAAAGAGTCTTACTACTTCTCTAAAAAATCTAAGTTAGGAACTCAGAAGTGACCTGAGATATGTAGCAAGGTGTCATATAGCAACTTCTTACGTCCCTTAGATATCTGAGATACTAATTCAGATGTACTAAAGACGCAGCAAGGAGCTAAACAACACTGCAGATAATTATTTCTTCAGTGATATCCCCAATTCCTTCGTAGGATTCTGCCGAAACATATGGCATTGCATGTAGCTATGTACCAAGTGCCAGAGGTAAGGGGTTTTCACCTACGAAATATATCTACCACCCTGATTAATTGAAAAGGGATGATGAAACGACCCAAAGAAAGGATTGCAAAGGAAAAAAAATCAAACCAGAAATAGAAAAACAAGAATGAATTTCAATCAAAAAGAGTCTTACTACTTCTCTAAAAAATCTGAGTTAGGAACTCAGAAGTGACCTGAGATATGTAGCAAGGTGTCATATAGCAACTTCTTACGTCCCTTAGATATCTGAGATACTAATTCAGATGTACTAAAGACGCAGCAAGGAGCTAAAAAACACTGCAGATAATTATTTCTTCAGTGATATCCCCAATTCCTTCGTAGGATTCTGCCGAAACATATGGCATTGCATGTAGCTATGTACCAAGTGCCAGAGGTAAGGGGTTTTCACCTACGAAATATATCTACCACCCTGATTAATTGAAAAGGGATGATGAAACGACCCAAAGAAAGGATTGCAAAGGAAAAAAAATCAAACCAGAAATAGAAAAACAAGAATGAATTTCAATCAAAAAGAGTCTTACTACTTCTCTAAGAATTCTGAGTTAAGAACTCAGAAGTGACCTGAGATATGTAGCAAGGTGTCATAAAGCAACTTCTTACGTCCCTTAGATATCTGAGATACTAATTCAGATGTACTAAAGACGCAGCAAGGAGCTAAACAACACTGCAGATAATTATTTCTTCAGTGATATCCCCAATTCCTTCGTAGGATTCTGCCGAAACATATGGCATTGCATGTAGCTATGTACCAAGTGCCAGAGGTAAGGGGTTTTCACCTACGAAATATATCTACCACCCTGATTAATTGAAAAGGGATGATGAAACGACCCAAGAAAGGATTGCAAAGGAAAGAAAATCAAACCAGAAATAGAAAAACAAGAATGAATTTCAATCAAAAAGAGTCTTACTACTTCTCTAAGAATTCTGAGTTAAGAACTCAGAAGTGACCTGAGATATGTAGCAAGGTGTCATAAAGCAACTTCTTACGTCCCTTAGATATCTGAGATACTAATTCAGATGTACTAAAGACGCAGCAAGGAGCTAAAAACACTGCAGATAATTATTTCTTCAGTGATATCCCCAATTCCTTCGTAGGATTCTGCCGAAACCTATGGCATTGCATGTAGCTATGTACCAAGTGCCAGAGGTAAGGGGTTTTCACCTACGAAATATATCTACCACCCTGATTAATTGAAAAGGGATGATGAAACGACCCAAAAAAGGATTGCAAAGGAAAGAAAATCAAACCAGAAATAGAAAAACAAGAATGAATTTCAATCAAAAAGAGTCTTACTACTTCTCGAAGAATTCTGAGTTAGAAACTCAGAAGTGACCTGAGATATGTAGCAAGGTGTCATATAGCAACTTCTTACGTCCCTTAGATATCTGAGATACTAATTCAGATGTACTAAAGACGCAGCAAGGAGCTAAACAACACTGCAGATAATTATTTCTTCAGTGATATCCCCAATTCCTTCGTAGGATTCTGCCGAAACATATGGCATTGCATGTAGCTATGTACCAAGTGCCAGAGGTAAGGGGTTTTCACCTACGAAATATATCTACCACCCTGATTAATTGAAAAGGGATGATGAAACGACCCAAAGAAGGATTGCAAAGGAAAGAAAATCAAACCAGAAACGTCAAATACCGCAAAAAACATTTGAGACCCCTACAACACTATTTTATTCTTCAAGAAATGTAGAAATAGAAAAACAAGAATGAATTTCAATCAAAAAGAGTCTTACTACTTCTCTAAGAATTCTGAGTTAAGAACTCAGAAGTGACCTGAGATATGTAGCAAGGTGTCATAAAGCAACTTCTTACGTCCCTTAGATATCTGAGATACTAATTCAGATGTACTAAAGACGCAGCAAGGAGCTAAAAACACTGCAGATAATTATTTCTTCAGTGATATCCCCAATTCCTTCGTAGGATTCTGCCGAAACATATGGCATTGCATGTAGCTATGTACCAAGTGCCAGAGGTAAGGGGTTTTCACCTACGAAATATATCTACCACCCTGATTAATTGAAAAGGGATGATGAAACGACCCAAAGAAGGATTGCAAAGGAAAAAAAATCAAACCAGAAACGTCAAATACCGCAAAAAACATTTGAGACCCCTAGAACACTATTTTATTCTTCAAGAAATGTAGAAATAGAAAAACAAGAATGAATTTCAATCAAAAAGAGTCTTACTACTTCTCTAAGAATTCTGAGTTAAGAACTCAGAAGTGACCTGAGATATGTAGCAAGGTGTCATAAAGCAACTTCTTACGTCCCTTAGATATCTGAGATACTAATTCAGATGTACTAAAGACGCAGCAAGGAGCTAAAAAACACTGCAGATAATTATTTCTTCAGTGATATCCCCAATTCCTTCGTAGGATTCTGCCGAAACATATGGCATTGCATGTAGCTATGTACCAAGTGCCAGAGGTAAGGGGTTTTCACCTACGAAATATATCTACCACCCTGATTAATTGAAAAGGGATGATGAAACGACCCAAAGAAGGATTGCAAAGGAAAAAAAATCAAACCAGAAATAGAAAAACAAGAAAGAACTTCAATCAAAAAGAGTCTTACTACTTCTCTAAGAATTCTGAGTTAAGAACTCAGAAGTGACCTGAGATATGTAGCAAGGTGTCATAAAGCAACTTCTTACGTCCCTTAGATATCTGAGATACTAATTCAGATGTACTAAAGACGCAGCAAGGAGCTAAACAACACTGCAGATAATTATTTCTTCAGTGATATCCCCAATTCCTTCGTAGGATTCTGCCGAAACATATGGCATTGCATGTAGCTATGTACCAAGTGCCAGAGGTAAGGGGTTTTCACCTACGAAATATATCTACCACCCTGATTAATTGAAAAGGGATGATGAAACGACCCAAGAAAGGATTGCAAAGGAAAGAAAATCATACCAGAAATAGAAAAACAAGAATGAATTTCAATCAAAAAGAGTCTTACTACTTCTCTAAGAATTCTGAGTTAGGAACTCAGAAGTGACCTGAGATATGTAGCAAGGTGTCATATAGCAACTTCTTACGTCCCTTAGATATCTGAGATACTAATTCAGATGTACTAAAGACGCAGCAAGGAGCTAAACAACACTGCAGATAATTATTTCTTCAGTGATATCCCCAATTCCTTCGTAGGATTCTGCCGAAACATATGGCATTGCATGTAGCTATGTACCAAGTGCCAGAGGTAAGGGGTTTTCACCTACGAAATATATCTACCACCCTGATTAATTGAAAAGGGATGATGAAACCACCCAAGAAAGGATTGCAATGGAAAGAAAATCAAACCAGAAATAGAAAAACAAGAATGCATTTCAATCAAAAAGAGTCTTACTACTTCTCTAAGAATTCTGAGTTAGGAACTCAGAAGTGACCTGAGATATGTAGCAAGGTGTCATATAGCAACTTCTTACGTCCCTTAGATATCTGAGATACTAATTCAGATGTACTAAAGACGCAGCAAGGAGCTAAACAACACTGCAGATAATTATTTCTTCAGTGATATCCCCAATTCCTTCGTAGGATTCTGTCGAAACATATGGCATTGCATGTAGCTATGTACCAAGTGCCAGAGGTAAGGGGTTTTCACCTACGAAATATATCTACCACCCTGATTAATTGAAAAGGGATGATGAAACGACCCAAGAAAGGATTGCAAAGGAAAGAAAATCAAACCAGAAATAGAAAAACAAGAATGAATTTCAATCAAAAAGAGTCTTACTACTTCTCTAAGAATTCTGAGTTAGGAACTCAGAAGTGACCTGAGATATGTAGCAAGGTGTCATATAGCAACTTCTTACGTCCCTTAGATATCTGAGATACTAATTCAGATGTACTAAAGACGCAGCAAGGAGCTAAACAACACTGCAGATAATTATTTCTTCAGTGATATCCCCAATTCCTTCGTAGGATTCTGCCGAAACATATGGCATTGCATGTAGCTATGTACCAAGTGCCAGAGGTAAGGGGTTTTCACCTACAAAATATATCTACCACCCTGATTAATTGAAAAGGGATGATGAAACGACCCAAAGAAGGATTGCAAAGGAAAAAAAATCAAACCAGAAATAGAAAAACAAGAAAGAACTTCAATCAAAAAGAGTCTTACTACTTCTCTAAGAATTCTGAGTTAAGAACTCAGAAGTGACCTGAGATATGTAGCAAGGTGTCATAAAGCAACTTCTTACGTCCCTTAGATATCTGAGATACTAATTCAGATGTACTAAAGACGCAGCAAGGAGCTAAACAACACTGCAGATAATTATTTCTTCAGTGATATCCCCAATTCCTTCGTAGGATTCTGCCGAAACATATGGCATTGCATGTAGCTATGTACCAAGTGCCAGAGGTAAGGGGTTTTCACCTACGAAATATATCTACCACCCTGATTAATTGAAAAGGGATGATGAAACGACCCAAGAAAGGATTGCAAAGGAAAGAAAATCAAACCAGAAATAGAAAAACAAGAATGAATTTCAATCAAAAAGAGTCTTACTACTTCTCTAAGAATTCTGAGTTAGGAACTCAGAAGTGACCTGAGATATGTAGCAAGGTGTCATATAGCAACTTCTTACGTCCCTTAGATATCTGAGATACTAATTCAGATGTACTAAAGACGCAGCAAGAAGCTAAACAACACTGCAGATAATTATTTCTTCAGTGATATCCCCAATTCCTTCGTAGGATTCTGCCGAAACATATGGCATTGCATGTAGCTATGTACCAAGTGCCAGAGGTAAGGGGTTTTCACCTACGAAATATATCTACCACCCTGATTAATTGAAAAGGGATGATGAAACCACCCAAGAAAGGATTGCAAAGGAAAGAAAATCAAACCAGAAATAGAAAAACAAGAATGAATTTCAATCAAAAAGAGTCTTACTACTTCTCTAAGAATTCTGAGTTAGGAACTCAGAAGTGACCTGAGATATGTAGCAAGGTGTCATATAGCAACTTCTTACGTCCCTTAGATATCTGAGATACTAATTCAGATGTACTAAAGACGCAGCAAGGAGCTAAACAACACTGCAGATAATTATTTCTTCAGTGATATCCCCAATTCCTTCGTAGGATTCTGCCGAAACATATGGCATTGCATGTAGCTATGTACCAAGTGCCAGAGGTAAGGGGTTTTCACCTACGAAATATATCTACCACCCTGATTAATTGAAAAGGGACGATGAAACGACCCAAGAAAGGATTGCAAGGATTGCAGAAATAGAAAAACAAGAATGAATTTCAATCAAAAAGAGTCTTACTACTTCTCTAAGAATTCTGAGTTAGGAACTCAGAAGTGACCTGAGATATGTAGCAAGGTGTCATATAGCAACTTCTTACGTCCCTTAGATATCTGAGATACTAATTCAGATGTACTAAAGACGCAGCAAGGAGCTAAACAACACTGCAGATAATTATTTCTTCAGTGATATCCCCAATTCCTTCGTAGGATTCTGCCGAAACATATGGCATTGCATGTAGCTATGTACCAAGTGCCAGAGGTAAGGAGTTTTCACCTACGAAATGTATCTACCACCCTGATTAATTGAAAAGGGATGAAATGACCCAAGGAAGGATTGCAATGAAAAGACAATCAAACCAGAACCGTCAAATACCGCAATAAACATTTGAGACCCCTACAACACTAATTTGTTCTTCAAGAAATGTAGAAATAGAAAAACAAGAATGTTTTTCAATCAAAAAGAGTCTTACTACTTCTCTAAGAATTCTGAGTCAAGAACTCAGAAGTGACCTGAGATATGTAGCAAGGTGTCATATAGCAACTTCTTACGTCCCTTAGATATCTGAGATACTAATTCAGATGTACTAAAGACGCAGCAAGGAGCTAAACAACACTGCAGATAATTATTTCTTCAGTGATATCCCCAATTCCTTCGTAGGATTCTGCCAAAACATATGGCATTGCATGTAGCTATGTACCAAGTGCCAGAGGTAAGGGGTTTTCACCTACGAAATATATCTACCACCCTGATTAATTGAAAAGGGATGAAATGACCCAAGGAAGGATTGCAATGAAAAGAAATTGCTGAGATACGCAGCAAGGTGTCATATAGTAAAATGTCCGATACCAAATTAAACATTTGACCAACTGAAATTGAAACAGTAACCATCCAATTTTTGTATTCTGCTCCTGAAAAGGTATTGAAATATACTAAAGGTTAATAAAGTTATCCCCCCTCTATTCTTATACCCCTAAAACACTATTTTATTTATTAAGAAATGTAAAAAATGAAAAACAAGAATAAGTAAATTTTAATTCAAAATTGTCTTACTATGGTCCACGGAACCATTATATTTTATCTATTTTCTTATCATTAACCAAATCTAAGCATTTTTATATGATAATAATTAAATTTTTGAAAATATTTGTGGAAATAAATGATGTACATTAAATAAAACTTTCAAAAAATAGAATAACTTCTCGACTTCAACTATCAAAATTTCAATTTATAAAGTTTGTAAGTGTAAATAGTGGTTTTATTTTTATCATTTTAAAATATACATTTTAAAAATTGTTCACTGATAACTATAGTAAGTTTCTTCTACCCTTATCTGTAATAAAGAAGGAAACAAAGTTTAGATTTCACGTATATTGCGTAACTTTCAAAGAAATATAAAAAACAAAAATAATGTTAAATAAGTAAATAACTCACCCCGAACGTCTTGGCTACATTCTAGCACATATTTATCTTCTAGTTCTACGGAGTGGTTGATCTGGTCCCAGGTCCCAGCGTGTATTCCTCTTCTATCCATCCATCCACATATAACCACATATAACTACTCAGCAATTTGGAGGTTAGGTACCGTCGTACATTGATTGGAGATTGAGAAAAATGTGCTTGTTGTTACTGAAAACAAACCAAAGAACTGGATTCATATATTTATTTTCTGATCCTAAATCAAAAAGAAAAACATCTCTTGAAGTCTTAATGAAATAATTTGCGCAAAATTTTACCCTAAAGAAATTAAATATTGGTTATAAAAAAATAATATTGACAATCTAAAACATAGTATCCACAAAAAAGCAACTAATTTGGACGAAATTCCAGCTAAAAACCTGAAAAATGTTGTTTATGAATTTACAAAATTATAAATTAGTGCTACCTCACAAGAGATTTACTGCGAGATTTTATTGAAAATGGTTTTACATTTATCATAACTATAGAATAAAGAAATCTACCGTCCCATTATTTCTAAGTACTTGCCATAATCAATAATAGATTATACGCGAAGATATACACTTTGGTAAAGGAAAAGATACCTACCAGAGAGGACATTTTAATCCTAAAGAGAAAACTGCTCTTATAGCATGCCATTAAATTAATACTAAATATTTTAGAAAAAGATAAATGTTTGTAATTTAATGTCTAGAAATACTACGAGATACGTATTTAGTTTCGTAACATCTTTAAAATTTATTAAGAAGGAAGCAGAAATTAGTACAGAAGTTCCTTGTTCTTTCTATCAATTTGTTTAGTATTTTTTATTATTTTCACTGAAAATGTTTTCTATAAAAGTTTAACTAGGTGTATAATTATAAAATATATAAAAATAGCTGTCTCAAATTTATGTCTATAGTCTATATAAACTCACTCAATTTCAAAGATTAAATAAAAGTAAATGTACCGAGACTGGTCAAAATTCTTGTTAATACCATATAAAAAAATATGAAATTGATCATTAGACCTCTCAAAGTCTTGCCGCTGTATGCCGTCTGTATCTAGATGAAGTTTTTATACCGATAGCATAGAATAGACTACAAAAAATATACTTAATTATTACAATTGTCAACCTAAATTAATAAAGACGAATTTAATTTGACTTGTAATATTTATTATTATATATTTCAAATGCCATATTAAAATCCTCAACTGACGTCATATTTTCAAAATTTTAAAACTTTGAAAACATTTTTTTATAATTTGCCTTTACAATACACTGCATTGTAACACTCAACAAAGTGTAGAAATGAAATCTCTTCAAGTCTAGTTATTTTTTGTGTCCCAGTTGGTAATTGTGTCAATTTTGAAAATGATAGAACTACAGAACATAGAATCTCAGACTTAGACTAGGAAAGAGAGAGGACAGCGCATGGCAATGAAAACCTTATGCGTGTGAGTGAAGCCAATTTTCAAACGTTTGGTGGCAAACAAATTTGGAACGTCGAATTGTATTTTTTTAGTTTTTTTATTAATTTTCACCTTTTTCAATAACCTGAATAGACATTTTAAAATGGTTAATTGTGTAGCTTATAAGTGCAATAGTCAGAGTGCTAAAAAAGAGCAAGGAATTTCATTTCATAGGTAAAAAGTATTTTAAAACTATTTCCTTGAAATTTATTTTTATTAATATTACAGCTTTAAGGTAATAGATGTTTAACTAAATCACATATGTTATGTATGATAACTTAAATTAATTGTACATACATTTTGAACATTGTTTTCATTCAGTTTTAAAGATTATTTTTCATTTTATTGTTATTATTTGCTCATAGATGTAATAGTTTAGCAGTGGCGTGGAATAAAAACATATATTTAAAATAGATAAAATAGATTAAAATTGTAATATTTATTAAATAAATATGTTTTAAAATGATTGTTCTATTTTTTTAGAGCAGTATAAATTAAAAGACTTTTTTAAATTAGATTTATAATACGAAATAATGAAAATGATTATTTAATAATCGTATAAGAAAAATCGTATGATACGCCTATGTCAATATTGTCCGCCATTAGTTTGGTGGTAATTGGGTTACACAAATTCATTCCAATGCGCAGTCCTCTCTCTTTCCTTGTCTAAGATCTCAGATCATAACATAACCTAAAATAAATTATGGTTCTGCCCCAAGAATGATAAACTTATCATTCTTGGGTTCTGCCAATTAATAAATAAAAATATTTTAGAAAAGTAAATTATATGTTAAAAGCTATGATAAAAAACGCTAACGATTATATTTTTTATTAAATCAAAACACATTACTTGGAAAATAAATGGATATGTTCTACAAACAAACTTGATAATCTGATATGTCATTTTAGTAAGTACCAACATAATTTGATGAACACAGAAAGTACTAATTGTTGAATAATTTTATTTAAAAAACATTAATAAATGCGAATTATAAAAAAATATTGAGTATTTTACAAATAATTATTGTTAAACTTAGTTGAATGGTGAAATGTATTGTACCAACAACCTTTGTGGAGGTCAATTTGAATAATAAAAGTATTTGTGGAAATAAATGATGTACATTAAATAAAACTTTCAGAAAATAAAATAATTTCAAGTATTAAAATTTCAATTTATAAAGTTTATAAGTGTAAATAGTGGTTTTATTTTTATCTTTTAAAATATAAATTTGAAAAATTGTTCACAGATACTCTACTAATAAGTTTCTTCTATCCTTATCTGTAATAAAGAAGGAAACAAGTTTAGATTTCACGTATATTGCGTAACATTCAAAGAAATAATAAAACCAAAAATAATGTTAAATTAGTTAATGTACTAAACTCACCCCGAACGTCTTGGCTACATCCTAGCACTTAAAATTCTTCTGGTATCATATTTATCTTCTAGTTCTTCGGAGTGGTTGATCTGGTTCCAGCGTCTATTCCTCTTCTATCCATCCATCCACATATATAACTACTCAGCAATTTGGAGGTTAGGCACCGTCGTACATTGATTGGAGATTGAGAAAATGTGCTTGTTGTTGCTGAAAACAAACCAAAGTACTCTGGATTAATAAATTTATTATCTGATCCTAAATAAAAAAAACCATCTGAATTGTGTATTTTATAAATAACTATGGTTAAACTTAGTTGAATGGTGATATTTATTGTACCATCCTCTGTGAAGGTCCATCCTATCACGAACAAAGAGAGAAATTTTTAACAAAACTGCTTCCACTGTTTTATTTTAATAATAATATCGAAACAGCTGTCAAGCTAAAAAGTTAATATTTTTTAAACAAACCGTAGAAACTTTGTTAAAAAGTTCTTTGTTCTTACTTGAATAAAGAATAAATTGTTAAGTAATCAAAAGAAAATGTCGAAGAAACTTTTGAACAAAATTTCTCTATTTATTTAAAAAATTACCTTTTTTAACATACCTATTGGAGTTGCATTTTATTTTTACAGTCTTAAGTTGATTAAGTAGTGTTAGACTAGACCAAGCATAGTAATTAGACAAATATTAAAGCTTAGATGATAAAAAACAAAATTTAGCTTTTCTGGAACTGGAAATACATAATTTAAAGTTGTAAATCAACATATGAATCTTGAAAATTTTCCACTATTAAACTGTTTACTTTGATAGAGTCTTCATTTTTTTATATATAATATAATGATCACGGAAACCGGTGTCCTAACCTAACCTAACTTCTTGTTGTCCGATATCGATAGTTTTTAAATATATCACCTATTTAAAATGTTTGGATGATTCAATGGAATAATTGTTAAAATGTAAAAACATTATTTGTTATTTTTCCGTGCTCGGGTACCTACCTATAAAAACCTATCTTGATTATTAATTAAATATTTAATTTTGTTAAATTATTAATACTATCGGTGTCTGATTTCTAACAATGGATACAAGACATAAGTGTGGCACAAATATATTGTTATTGTAAAATTCAACTTGATATAGTTTTTCCTGGTTTTTATAGGTATATCATTACCTATACTGATCTTAGACGGAAATATATCCAGGACAAAACCTTGGCTAAAAAAACTTACCTAATATGTATTTATAAATAATTAATATAAAAAATCACTAGGTATTAAAATTTACACAATAAATTTATCACCGGCAAATTATTTTACGATTTAGTTATTAATATTAGATTTGTTCCAACCAAGCAAAGAACCGTTCTAGAACGGTAATATTACCACTCACGAGACCAAATTAGTGCACTGCGCAACTCACTACACCACTGCGCACAAAAATTACTATTTTAGAACGGTTCTCTGCTTGGTTGAAACCTTAGACAAGGAAAGAGAGAGGACTGCGCATTGGAATGAATTTGTGTAACCCAATTACCACCAAACTAATGGCGGACAATATTGACATAGGCGTATCATACGATTTTTCTTATACGATTATTAAATAATCATTTTCATTATTTCGTATTACAAATCTAATTTAAAAAAGTCTTTAAATATGTACTGCTCCAAAAAAAAACAACAATCATTTTAAAACATATTTATTTAATAAATATTACAATTTTAATCTATTTTATCTATTTTAAATATATATTTTTGTTCCACGCCACTGCAAAACTATTACATCTATGAGAAAATAATAACTTTAAAACTGAATGAAAACAGTTTTCAAAATGTATGTACAATTAATTTAAGTTATCATACATAACATATGTGATTTAGTTAAACATCTATTACCTGAAAGCTG
The DNA here is from genome assembly GCA_035357415.1 of Ophraella communa. Classification (NCBI taxonomy): domain Eukaryota; kingdom Metazoa; phylum Arthropoda; class Insecta; order Coleoptera; family Chrysomelidae; genus Ophraella; species Ophraella communa. The sequence goes on along the minus strand of CM068992.1, from coordinate 27,724,850 downwards.
TAATATTAATAAAAATAAATTTCAAGGAAATAGTTGTAAAATACTTTTTACCTATGAAATGAAATTCCTTGCTCTTTTTTAGCACTGTGACTGTTGCACTTATAAGCTACACAATTAACCATTTTAAAATGTCTATTCAGGTTATTGAAAAAGGTGAAAATTAATAAAAAAACTAAAAAAATACAATTCGACGTTCCAAATTTGTTTGCCACCAAACGTTTGAAAATTGGCTTCACTCACACGCATAAGGTTTTCATTGCCATGCGCTGTCCTCTCTCTTTCCTAGTCTAATGTTGAAACAGACCCTAATACTAAATATCTGTACTAAATAAAGAAATACGTTAACACACATTCAAATTGGACTAGACCATGACTAGGCAAAAAGAAAAAAGACATTTTACAGATTATTAGTGGTTTTTTTGACAATTGGATTTTTATTACTTGTTCCGTGATCATATAAATTACGCCGGTAGGAATTTTTTTGTTTCGTCTAAATAAAATAGTTTATCACAAATGTAAAAATTACCTAGTTATATATTATACCAAATTACTTTGAATAATCAGTTTAAAAGAATATCTAGATTTTTTTAATTATATATAATGTAGGCCATTACATAATGTAGGCTACAGAAGTACATTTTTCGATGAAAAAATCAGTTTATAGTTATAATAACGGCCTATAGAAATACAGCTTTGGAAAAAAAATCAGTTTTTAATCCTTATCAATGTAATAACTTTCTTAAAGTAAACCTACACCTAGAAATTGAACATTAGGCATAATCCGAAGATTACTAGTAAATCGTAATTTTAATTTTTTATTTCAAATCAATAAATAAATCATTCGTTTAATAAAGCATGAAATAATAAAAAAATCATATTTTTAAACTAAATTATAACAAAACCTACAGTTGGTAAATATTACAGCAAAAAATCAAGTTCGTAAATTCTTTCTAGCTTTTTCATTTAAAATTATAGTTTTATTAAAATTAAAAACTTACCTAATATATGTTTTTATAGATAATAAATATAAAAGAACACTATAATAAATTTTAACACCGGCAAAACACAATCCTTTGTCTACCTAATTGTTAATAATACTAAATAAAAACACGTAATGACGCTAACACGCATTGAAATGAGACTAGACAAAAGAAAAAAGAGCTTGGTGGATTTTTGACAATTGCATTTTGATTGGTTGTTACCGTGAGCAAAAAACTAACCTAGCCAAGCATAGAACTAATAAGACAAAGATGATAGAAAACAAAACTTACTTATTAGATTTTCTGGAACTAGATTTTTTAAAGTTGTAAATCAATAATAATTGAATAATTTCTTAGATAAATCCCAATAAAATTACTAGTAAATCAGAATTTTATAAGTAGTTTGTATCTCAAGAACCAATAATATTTAATTAATTTATTTAAAACATAAAATAATAAAAAAGTCATATTTTTAAACTAATAAATTGTTAAAATAAAATTATAATAAAACCTACAAAATAGGGCACATGCACATATAGGTATTACAGCAGAAAACTAAAATTCTTTCTAACTTTTTCATTTAAAATTATTGTTGTATTCAAATAAAAAAACTTACCTAATACGTATTTATTTATAAGTAATTAATCCTCTAAAACGACACCAAAGCCACTATTAACATTTACACAATAAATTTATAAAAGCCGATAAATTATTTTACACACACAATCCTTTCTACATCTAATTTTTAACTGGACTGAATTATGTATTAAAATGCAACTAAAGAATCAAAAATTTCAAAGCTTGCTTGGTGGACTTTTTGAATATTGGAATTTGATTGGTTGTTACCGTGTGCGCATAAATCACGGTGGTCACCAAAAAAGCTTTTGTCTGGGAACTTTTTTTGTTTCGTCATAAAAAATTTTATCATGAATGTTGAAATTACATAGTTATGTATCAAATTATTTTGATTGATAGTATTATTAATAATTTTAAATACTTAAAAATAATTTATCTTTTTTATTGTATTGGACGCATTAGCTTATAATTTATAAAATTAATTAAAACAACTATGATTTTCACTTCTAAAGTTTTTTCCCTATGATTTGGATTTCCGATTTCCAAAGATTAATATAAAATAAAATTTACATCGTTGACAATATAGAGAATATATTTTTTAATATACAGGGTGATTGATTAGTGTGAGGAAGCTCAGTAGATCTGTTATAGTAAAATTTACAAAAAAAAGTTATTAACAAAAGTTGTAGGCAGCTTTAAACTCCACATTTTAAAATTAGTTACAATCTTACAGGGTGTTCCATAAGATGGTGGCATACCAAACTTATGTTTTTTTAAATGGAACACCCTGTATTTTATTTTAAATTTGAAATCTGCTTAACTTCCACATCACAACAATGTAAAGTTTTATTATGTTATACTGGGTATTTAAAAAGTTATAACCAATATTACCTGAAAATCGTATCAAGTTTAACCCCCTGTATAATTAAAAAGGAGTATAGGAACATTGATCTATTGCAACCATAGTTTTTTAATAATTGTTAAAAATTATAAAACATATTCGTTTTCATAGTATTCGTTAAATCAAATACAGGGTAAGTCAAAATGCTAGTACATTATTTTCTTGGTAATTTTAAATGGAACACCCTGTATTTTATATCACTATCGAAAAGTACTAATATCATACTTCAAATTTTTTGAGGTACTCCCTATACCTAAAGTTATCAGTTTTCTAGATATTTTTATTTTTCCATCAAAGTATTGATTTGGTAGATATTTTAACGTTTACCAATAATTATTGTGAGTTAGACATGATTGGTTTGTCAGAAACCACTATCGCCATCTACTCTACATTCTTGTAATTTAAAAATAACCAGATTTTTTACTAAATTCAGGCAGTTTTACCAAATTAGAAACGCCCCTCTTAAGCGTTTTCATTGGAGGAAATCACAAAACTGTGATATTTTGATAAGTGAACAAAATAAGCAAATTGAAATAATAAATTAATAATAAATAAAAAAATAGAATATTTATTATTTATCTAAATGAACAAGATGAATACATACAAGTACTAATAATGAAAATCTTGATTGAATCAAAGAAAAAGGTAGGGACAGTGGGGACTTTGAAATATGTCATCCAAAGGAATATAAGTAAACACAAGGTGGGCAAAGTAGAAAAAAAGGTAAAATATTTACAAGAGGTGGATAAAGTTATTTAGGAGTTCCAGAAATGGATGCTGCACAGACTGAAAATAAACGAATTAATATTTAACATACGAGAATAACCAGATTATTTTAATAATATCGTCAAATACCTAAAAAACAATTAAAGGTATTTACAGAGTTTAGAAATAATAAATTATGATGGTTTTTAATACACTAGTAGAATACGGAATGAGCCGAAGGCAAATTGTTTATAGTTTATGCGATTACATGAGAGTTGCATACCCTATTTTCTCTACATCCGATAAATAATGAAGAACTATAAATACAAATTTTTATATTTTGTAGTACCTAATAAGGATACAATTTGCAGTGGGCTCTTCACCAAGAAATACTTTCAGATAACAACTTGTATCTATGTTTGAATTATTTCTAATTTGTAATTATGTTCAAATGAGCTCGGCTAATGTATGTTGTAATTAAGACCTCGCTCTGTTGTCTAAGGATTAACGGGAGCGACTTGTGAAAATACCCCACTTATTTAATTCTCCAGCTCGCTATCGCATTATTTCACACTGACTTACAAATCGCAGGCTAATCTGATGGAGACGATTGAAGTTTTGAAGTTTGGTATAATCTGGACGGTTAATCTTAAGTTTATTCATATGCGTTGGTTTATCAGCTGATCTTTAATAACGGTCTGTATAGGTGGAGTTGGGTAGATTTTGGATTAAAAACTTATGCTTATTGTTAAACGGTTTTATTTTGCTTGTTAGTAATTAAAATTTGGACCCTTTCTTACTGACAGATTAATCTGAAATTTGGTACACACTTTTAGTTCTGGTGGCCATGCAATGAAATAAATTCTGTTTCAATGTAAATGCAAGATGGCAGCTGCTACAAAATGGCGATTTACACATTTTGTCACAACTACCACTTTGTGGGTATTAAATTAAAGTGTGGAAAATATTAAAATCCAAGGTAGCTGTCAATATGTAATTTTCGCAATTTTCAATATGAGTATCAAATTAATACAAGACAAGTTGTTTATCCGTAATCCGTAGGGTAAAGGCGGGTAACAGTACGCAGTTTTTAGTAAAGTATTTATTTTGGACAATATATGAAAACAGATCAACTTAAAATTATAGGGATAAAGTTAAGGTACTTACTTAACCATTTAATACAAAAAACAAATGCTGCGATCAAAAGTATTAAGAAAAAAATTAAGTTTAACCCTTTGTTAAAACGTACTCTTAGCAGACCTGTCTTTTAAGAGTGCGCATATGGTCTTCTAAGAGTGCGCACTCTATTTCAATCACTAGAATTGTCACAGTCTAGAGTACACTGTGTAGTGCTCACTATCAGGGGGATCTTCATATATTTCTTGGCAAACTGGACACAAAATTTGTTTTTGTTTTGATGATGACTTTGAATTTGATTTTGTTTTTTTGGACTCCGGACTCTTTAATTCGTCTATATATCGATCTTCGTTTCGTCTGTTTGCCTATTTACTTTTGGCTTGCTTAACTGCTTGTAACTCTTCCAACTCATGGTGACGCAGTTAACAGCACAGACTTCTTCTTCTTGCGAACATTGCCTGCTCTTGGCGGTGCCTTCGGTAGCGGCTTTATTAATTTCGGCGAGATAAAATTGGTCGACGTTTCTGGCGGCGTCGAAGGTGGTGAATTTTGTAGTCTTGGCGGTGGTGATGGTGTTCGCGCAGAAGATGTTGAAGGTATTGCCTTTGGCGAAAATTGGTTCTTATCAACTTCATTTAGGAGAGGTAATGATATTTTCGACTTCTGCTGAGGAATTGACGAGGGTACATCATCTTTAAGGTCGGATTCATCTTCTATGCTTTCATTCGGATTTTCTACACTCTGGGTTTCGTTTACATCTGGTTGATCTGTCACTGTGGCTGGCGCGAATTCTTCATCTGAAAATACATGTGGATTGTATGTAAAAATTCCGCAGATTGAAAAGCTTTTTCTGCTCTTTCAATCGAGGCTATTCTAGAATATGCTTGGGCAAACAATTCAGCTACTTGAAATTAAGTGATTGGTCGGCCAGGGTTATTGATATGCCACTTGTCACATTCTTGAGCATAAGCACGTTTTAGTGGACCAAAAAAATTTCTATCCAGTGGCTGGATCTTATGGTTACTATGCGGTGGTAAACTAAGCATGTTGATATATAGTTCGCGACATTTTATAATTGCCTCTAAACTCACGTGACTAGAGTGATTATCTAAGATGAGTAAGACAGGATCTTCAATTGAGCTTTTGCAACATTCTTGAAAAAATAGTCTAGCCATTCTGAGACAAGCTGAAGTGCGAAGAATAATAAAAAAACTCTTGTTTTAACTTAACTTCCAAGTTTAATTAAACAAATTAGATATAAAATTACAATAACAGCTGTTTCGCTATATTACTAGCATCGTCAGATTGACATATTGAAGTTACATTTTGTTTGTTTGTAGCTAGGTACCTGATGTTGATTAAGTAGGTAAGGCTAGACCAAGTATGGAAGTAATAAAACTTAACAAAATTAAAGCCTAGTTGTTATTAGCCCTAAGGGATTATCCTGGATGTATTTCCCTCTAAGATCAGTATAACAGTGCAATGATATAGAAAAACCAGGAAAAAACTATATCATGCTGATCTTTACAATAACTTAATATATTTATGCTACAATTACGTCTTATCTATGTATAAAATGAAGACTTAATCAAAGTAAACAGTTTAATAGTGGAGAACTTCCAAGATTTATTTGTTCATTCACTACTTTATATTGTTGATCTGCTAGATGTCTTTTTATTTCAAGTTCTTCGAGGAAATGTAAATTTTGTTTTTTATCACAAATATGTAGTATTTGAATGTCATTGGTGTGTATGAGTGAGTGTGGATGTTCAAGAACGTGTTTTGCATAGTTTGACCTATCTGGTTGTTGTAATCTATATGCTCTTAAGTGTTCATTGAATCTTATTTCAAAATTTCTTTGTGTTTGACCGGCATATACAGCATTGCATTTTGGACATTTTGTAAACATCAGATTTTTTTAATTTAGGTAATTTTGTTTTTACATTTAACAATTTTGTACCAACAATATTGTGTGATTTGAATGAAATTAATGCAGATGTTGCCGAAGATATTATTTTTGAAATTGTATTAGAAATATTTCCACAATATATGTAATACTTTTATAACATTTAATTTCTTTAGTTTATTGAGAGAATATTAGTTGTACTGACATTTTCTGTTCTTATTAATTAATTTATTTATCAAATGTATTGGATAGCCATTAGATGTAGCTATTTGTTTTATAATCTCAATTTCTTTATTAAAATTATTTTTGTTCATTGGAATGGAAAATGCTCTATGTATCATAGAATTATAAGCTGCTGGAGCTCATCAGTTAGCTCAGGTTTCATCCGTTTTCGTGGAAACACAAGTGCGGGTGGGATATATTGTCCAGTTGCTCCCATACAGCACAATGCAGTTATTAACTGACCCCTCTGAAACTATTTTGCCCACGTTTTTTTTCCTTTGGGAGCAATAACCTTGAGTAATTTGTTTGGTACGGTTAAGACACCAGACTCATCCATATTAAACAAACGGTGTGGAAATATTTTTTTGTCTTTGAAGATTTGTGCGAGATTTTTAAAAAATAGCTCCACTTGAGGCCTATTGAAGCCTGCAGCGCGTGCCAGGCTTGTTTTTTCTGGGGAACAAAGACTCAGGTTGTGACGTTTGCAAAACGAGTAAACCCAATCTTTTCCGGCTGATTTTTTGTCCATGTTAAATCTGTGCTCTAACTTGTTTCTCTCGGCGTATTCATAAACAAGGTTACCAAGTGCCCTAAGTGTGAGTCCATAGAAAGTTTTATCTAAATATCTACAATATGCAGCTAGTTCCTCCTCGATTTCTGGGGTAAAAACTAATTTAAACCGACCAAGTGATGTCGGCACCGTTCCTTCCTTGAATCGTTTTCTTAATGTTGCTTCAGGTACTCCTATTGATTCAGCAATTGATCTTTTACTTTTTCCTTCTAATAATTTTTCCTTTATTTCCTCCAATAGCTCTGCCGTAAATACTAATTTTCTGTTGGTCTTACGCCGGTACTTTCCCATTTTAATCTAAAATAGCAAAACACATTCTAAAACTACAATAACGAGCATCGAAGAGGCAAAGAGTACGCATATCTAGCTAAGAGTACGCGTGCGTAATCTTAGATCGCGTACTCTTAACATTCTAGTATAAAATAATTATATTAATAGGTGTATGGTTTTGTGCAAACATAACCTATACACTGAACATATCAATCGAACACTCAAAAGTATTAGTTTTTAATGATACTTACATAAGCTGGTCAATTTACAGCAGCAAAATTTATAGTCACTATTAACAGATTATAAAATAAAAATCGAGAGTTAGCAAATTATTAGTTTGTGGTTTTCAAGACTATAACTGCGTCACACAACTTGGCATACGTCCCCATCTGCAAGTGGGTGCCTAAACTAAGGGCAGTGCGGACTCTTGGACGACGTATACTCTTACCCTACGTTACCCTATTTGTTTATTTCCTCTTCTTTTTCCATTCTCTTCCTTTCTTTATGCAGCTGTTGTACCTTTCTGTTTTTTTAACCGTTGGAATTACTGGTTATTATTTTGAAACTACTACTAAAAAGTAGTCGCTATCTGTACCATAAATTCTTACATTTTTATACTTTTCCTATCGTCTTTTTCAACTAGAAAGAGACTAATTATTGCTCTTTAGTTTGGCGATTTCCATGTTCTTTTGTATATTTATTTCGTTTCAAAGCATGTTCTCAAAATAATTAAATTCTTCTCCTTCGTGAAACTGGAATCAATCGAAATGTCAGAGATTACTAAGGATTAGCTGAGAGGACGTAATTAATAACAACAACATTGTCAATCGAATGGCGAAGTATGAGTTATTGATAAGAAAAATCCTAGACAAGCTTGGTCTTGGAAGAATAATCGTCATTGAAGAATTTGAGGCAGTGGCATAACAATCTCTTGTTCCACCTGTTTCAAGCTGCTGTCAATAAAACCATAATTATCAGCATGGTAGGCAACATAATGACTAACGATCGTTGAAGGGTCTTAGTAATAAAAGATATTAACATCACTTCAATGTAAGTAAACTCACCTAAAATCTGTTTTATCCGTGCACTCTTTTAGCGTTTCCCTAATATCTCTTTTATTTATTGATAAAATCGTTTCATTTTTTGTAGAGACATTCAAAGAAAAACTCTGTAGGTTTTGGATTTTTATATTAGGTTTCTGTTTTGGAAACCAACAGATTGTTGCTTATTTATCAGGTGTTGGTTGCTTATTGAACAATTTCCTTTTATTGTGATCTTATATATTGGCAAGATTTTGCTTGTTGACAATTAGCTAAAAGTTATTTTAGATAATAAATATTTTTAATGTTTATGAAATATTTTAGAAGTGGACTATTATATATTTTTTCCATATTACTAATTTATACATACCTTATTAATTAATACTTAAATAGTTCAGAATCATTAAAATATAAAATTCTAATTTAGTGCTGAGGTATTGACATTAAAATAAAACTCTTTTAATAACTAAAATTACACTAAAATAAGTTTTGTTTGGGTTATCAAACATAACCTTTTTTTCTAATTATCTGAATAACTAACCTAGCCTATTTTTGTCCACAAATAAAAAGAAGAATATTAAAGTAACCTCGTTTGATATTTACTAGGTTCTAATACTATTTTAAATGTTTGGCAACATAGTCCCATTCTGACAGCTGTGACGTGCACCTATATTTATACTGGACAAGATATATAATATAAATTTCATTTTAACTAATCATGTTACGAATTGAGATTCCGAAGACCTTCAGCAGTTTTCCGTCCTTTAATACCTACCATTCATACACTGAATTGCGATCCCATAATTAAACGTGTAAATATTCAACGATTCTAGTTAAGTGCCTATTCATCTCGCACTTTTTAACAGTTTTTAAAACTTAACTTTAAAGAGATTTTTTGAATGGATATTTGAGTTGAGTTTAAATTAGGGGTATTGAACAAGAAGGAGCGGTTACAAGACTGACAAATTGCCGTTTATATTTTTTCGAATGCGCTATTTTGAATTAATTGCTACCAGTGGTTCTTAACCAATCTTTTGATAAAAAATGAATTAATTTTAAAAAACCATAAACCAATGAGATTATTATTAATATAAGACTTTAGCAGAATAAGTTGTGATTTATATCAGCGATTATTTTTTTCACCTGTCAAAATATCACAGTTTTGTGATTTCATCCAATGAAAACGCTTAATCTTCAATGTTCTGTGCTAAATGCTAGCCAATCATTCCGTTTTATACTGATAAAATCACTCGTCCTACGGACTCGTATTTTATCACATTTCAGTTTGTTTTCGTATTTTTGCCAAATAGTTTTCGTCGAAACTAAAAATTTATCGATAAAATTTTAATGACTCGTGGGTGATAAAACATTGAGTCGTTTTATTAGTATTGATAAAAACATAGAACTGTCTCCACCATGTTCTCCCAATACACTGCTACCCCGAGTCTCCTATCCAACTTCTCTAAATCCTCCTTGTTCTTCCGACATCTAAACACATGACCCTCATCATCCTCCATCACACACACCTCACGCATATTTCAGTCTTTCTCTTCCCAATATTGTGTAGATACCCCACTCTTGACCCATGTCTAGTGAGCAGTTGGGTCAAGAAGTAGTTTACATCCCCAAACTCTCGGTCCATCCACTCATTCCTACTTCTAATCGCCATTGTTTATGCACCTTCATATCCCACCTTCTCACCATTTCCTCCTCCATCCAATCCAGAACTTCCTCTTTTGTGGCACCCTTCCACCGTTGCCTCTTTGTCTTAGCCATCAGGTCCAAAGGGTATGACCTTGACAGCACAGCCTAACCACTCAACCAAATCCCCCTCTGCACCTGCAGTAGTGGCTTTATTCCCGCATGGATCCCCGCTCTTTTACTCCACACTTTTGCTCCGTACAGTATACGCTGCTCAATCGTCCTACCAATAACTCTCCTCGTCCATTCTCCCTGCCCTTTCACATTACACATCAATCTCCCCAACCATGCTGCTCGTACTCTCTGCTGCCTTCAACATATGGTGCTTGAAGGATAGTTGGCTATCCAACCAATCACCTAGATACTTCACCGACTCCTCCATGAGAATTTTCATCCCCTTTACCATACCCTAACTTCCCTCGTCTCACTTCGTCCCTTTACGAGCAATCTCACCGTCTTATCTTCCGGCATTTCTAATCCGCAACGTTCTATCTTCCCCACAATCTTCCTACACATCTTCTCCGCCTTTCTTCCTATCTCAGTCTTTTCCTTTGCGCCGTACACACCAGGCACACATCATCCGTATACACCGTCATCTCACATTCCTCTTCGCATGCAATCCCACATGCCTCGTCAAACACACACTTCCAGAGCGTCGGTTCCAGTACCGATCCCTGAGGTACTCCTACCTCATTTCTATATCGCCTCCTCCTTGAATCTATTATAACCCGAGACTATAGGTAATCCTTCACTAAATTAACCAATCCCTTACCCACTCCGAGCCTCAACAACGCGCTCAACACCGCCTCTTGCTGACACTATTAAACGCATTCCCCACATCGAAGAACACTAGTAGTGCCAGCTTCTTGTTTCTCCAACTGCCCTCCCTAGCCTTTTCCGCCAAATCCATCACTCTACCTAACGCAGAGATATACGATTTCTCCTTCGTAAACCTATGCTGGTTTTCTCTAAAACCCCCATTTCTCCTTACGTCTTCCTCAATCCTTACCTTTATTATTCCTTTCATCACATACCACACAGGAGAGTGATGGGCCTGTAGTTTTCAGACCGCTTTCCTTCCCTACCCGCCTTCTTCACAAGTATTACTTTGGCCACCTTCCATACCTCCGGTAATTCTTCCTACTTCAGTACCTTGTTAAAAACTCCCAGAAATACTCCCCATTCTCCTCCACCTGCCACCTTACAATTCCGCCCTTCCCGACTCATGTCCTATCCTCTTCCTTCTTCAATCGTTAAAAGTTTTTCTATAATCTTCTTTTACCACTCTTCCTCTAGCACCACGTTTTTGCTTCCTCCCATCCTTTTCAACACTATTTCTCCTTTCTTACTTTCTTTCTCATACTCTCCACTTCAGCCTTTGTCCAACTTCTCCTCTTGTCTTCTGGCACCTCAATCTTCATTTTCTTTATATCCGTCTCCATGTACCTGTGTAAACTCAAACTATGTTCTTCCTTCATCACTCTCCAACTGCTCACTCTTTTTTCCAGCCATTCATCACATGCTGTTACGTCAATATACGACGAACCCCGGTTCTTCCTTACGAAGGTGGGATCCTCCAGGATCTCACTATCCGTTTTTCCCCTTCCCAAACAGTATTCTTAGCGTTGAAGTCCCCTGTCACCATCCTCCTCATGTTTCTTCTTTTCCCTTTTGTTATGTCCTCCAACCCAGACATGCTTCTTTCATAATCATCCAGGCTGACATTCGCGCTGTTCACCACCATGTCTCCCATGCACACTCCCACCCATCCGTTTCCTTTCCTCACTTCATCAGTCCTTTATTCCCGCCTCTCCTGTATCCATAATCCATCCCTGCTTCTCCATATATCTAGCATTTACCTCAGATCCACACACCACATCCACTTTCCCCCTAAAAATCACCACATCCAATACATAAGGCGCTATCCTGCATTTCCGCAGGTTTATCTGTAAAACCTCCCATCCGCCATTGGTCCCTCCTCCACGCTGCCTTCCCCTATCTTCTATTTTACCAAACTCCCCTCTAAGGGGTCCAGAGGGCCCACCAAATTGTTTCCCTCCTCTTTATTCAAAAAACTTACGGGTTCTATTGCCACGGTAGGTAACAACGAGGATTACGAATTGTTTTATTGAAGTTTACTCTTCAAGGCTGTTTTCACAGTTGCCTCCGGACGCAGTAGCTACCGCTGCTCAGTTTACACAACGTGGCTGCTTCCCCCCAGAGTGTCGGTTTTTTTATTGAGGTTTATTCCTCTATATCGTTTGATCCGCGAGCAAATCTTGGGTTTCCCGTGCAGGATCTTTATTAATTGCTTATCCTGAAAGCTGGTCGGTCATAAGGCTCTTACAACTCAAAAAGCTCGAGTCTCTTGTCAGACCACGCCCCCTGGAGTAACCCTATGAGCCATTGGGATGTGCCGTGTCGGGTGGAAAGCCCCCTCCTAAAAAGATTGTCATACCAAACAACCAACGAAACTTTGAAACTGAAATATTTTAACTGTTCATCTAGAGTAGTAGCTTCTTAAGAGACTAGAACATCAGTTTCTGAGTCTCAATTGCCAAAGTAGTTAAAGCGTCATATGGCAGCCATTTGGAACCGTTTGAAAAGTATGGCATGATGATGTTCGTAAATGGCTGAACGACGATGATTAATTACCTGTGCAAAAATTATCCTGGTAATTTTTAATCTTTTTTAATCAAAATAGTAAAAGGGACAGACTTCTTATAAGTTGTGGAGCAAAAGAAAAGTTCGAATATGTACTGACGTAACCATAAGAAAGCAGTACCTAGATAACTAATAAATTATTAATGTTATTTTAAAACATTTGTAGAACTCCTGTTTTGTTTAAAATTCCCATTTAAAAAAGGTTCACGATGAGAACACAAAGTTTTTGTGAAAATACTTTTAATTTTCTTTTAACTCACTTTTCTTCGTAATCGAGTTTTAACTGGAGAAAAACTTCACGAGAACTGTTCATTCTTATTTGTATTCATTTGTACCCATTTGAGCAGTGTGCACCATTAAGCTTATTGTTAGATTACAAACATGGCAAAGAAATTACGGAAAAATGATACTTTTCATTTGAAAATTTACATTTTCATTTGGGAAGTTTTTATCAATTTGAATAATTTTTAATACATGCTTTTAGAATTTGGACAGAATAACTACAGAAATGTTCATTAGAAAGCAATAGAACACGTTTTAGTCTACGCCAATAGGCAGAGCCGTATTTAGGTACTATTGCGCATGTGGCAATATACTAGACAGCGCCCCCTATTTGCGTAGATTTTTTTAACCAGTATTTTTTATAATTTGTGTCATCTATTATGGTTACAGTTAAATAATAAACAATATTATGGATATTTACTTATTTCTATTACCAAAATTTCAAATAAACATTAGTGTAATCAATTTTTTTTATGGTTAATCAGAAAAGAACGTAAAATGGTCAAAATCTCTATTATTTTTCTCTCTCACTTATTTTTCGATAATTGCTCTTATCAGGAGGAAAGAGGAAATGACTTCCTCAGTCATATTAACCCCATTAGCATATTATGTAGGTATATATTATTATGAATTTATTAATATTTTTTGTTGCGTTATTATGGTTTTCTTTTTTTTGTTTATTTTTAATATTTTTGATATTTAAATGGTATTTTCGCAAACCCACGTTGGTTGCGACAAGATATTATGAGTTGTTTGTTTTTATTTGATTTGATGTAATTGTTGAAGTTTTTTATTACAATAATGTTCTTAGCCCCTTAAATAATATGTATAATGATGACTAGCTCAAATAATTAAATGTTTCTGCGCTCGTTTGTTTAATTCAAAATAAATAATATCGTTTATCGAAAAATTTTGTGTCAGGTCGTACAGGTTTTACCACAGATTTATACTCTCAAACAAAATTATAAATTTTCTATCAGAATGAAATTCAAAAATCTTTACAATAAAGTCGTATGAATGTCCTCCAGCGGCAAATAACTATTATCGCTTTAAAACAGTTCATACGCACACTTAATACAAATTAAATAACGGTACCCTTTTTAACTGTGTCTCTCGAGTGTTCGCCGTTCTCATGCAGATGTCACTGGGGTAGATCTCCGCTGACGAAACATGAAACTGGCAGCCTATCTTCTCTTGTAGTAAACACATGGGATGGAAACTTCGGTGGTTTAATTAAAGGCAGAAACTCTAACGATGTAGGAATTTATTATTATTCACTAGTAGATTTTTTTATACAATTTATTGATTGATGAGACTCCCATTTTACAAGTGTGTTACAAAGTTTTACACTAGGATTATTTTTGATAAAAGGTAAGTCAAACTTCTTATATTTGATACTAACTGTTGTATCATTAAAATTACAGTTGGAACTATTATATTATAAGGTGACTCTGCTTGATTCAACAAACCTATTTTCTATTCAAAGTCGAAGAATGTTAACTTATAAAGTTAATAAAATTTATGACTAATCAAAGTCTTCTTTAAAAATGTAAATTACGAGTTGAATGTTTTAATAACTGTTGTTGAATGTTTTGAAAATGAATCTTGAATCGTTTTAAAATTAAACTTGTGTTTAGAAAATGAATCGTGAAAGTTTTTTTTTTAAATTAAATCTTAAATGTTTGTTGAAAGTTTTTAAAACGAGGCTTGAATGTTTGTATAAAGAGTCTTGACTTGAAATTAGGCTTGAATCCCCTTAATTCTTCTGACTAGTTCTTTTACGTAAAGACTGAGATCCCTCTCTCAATATTCTCTGACCAATAAAAATGCTTCATTTTAAAATCTCCACGAGAACCAATCAGAAGGAACTATTCCTTAATTTGCTTATTTCTGACTAACTACTTATATTTTACAAACAATTTTTTTACATAATATATACAACAATCATTTCTAATGTTCAATAATTTTTTTATAATTTATTATGGTCGGAAAAGCTCTCAACTTATATTAACACTGAGGCTTGAAAGTCATAAATTCGACCGATATATTTCCGAGTAACTCTTACGTAATCATGCAGGTGACAAGTTTTTGAAGTTCGCGGAACGCTATACTTCAAACACGCAATGCTGTTTACGAGCACTCGTAATTCTGTTAATTTGACGTCATACCTGCAGGTGCTATTCGTAGAAGAACTTTTAATATACACTTTTGTAGATTTTTGAAAATCCTTATTTGTTTAACGGTTTCTTACATTTAGGATTTTATTTTCATTATTATTTTCTTAATAGTTGTTATGTTTGTTATTTATTGGATATTTATTTAGTTTCAATTAATTAGTGTTAATTAACTTATCTTCTGTTTTTATGGAATGTGATTACCTTTTTTATTATTTTTTTTTTATTATTTATTTGCTTTCAATTGACTTTATAATGATTTTGTTTTTGATTTGATCATCATAATACATATTTCTTACTGAAATTAATCTTTTCTTTAATGAATAATTTTTATGATAATATAACTTCGTCTCAATATGTATGTAATTAGGGGTGGTAAGTACACTGTGTCCCCCTCACTTGCCATTAGCTCTGATGTTTTCTCAGACTTATAGCAGCTCTTCTAGTCCTACTTTCCTAAGAAAGTTTAGGACATCGTCGGGCTTCAAATTAGGTAGATCCTCCTCCTCTATGTCGTGTGCTCCCAGGTATCGAACCCTAGAATTTTGCAAAGCACGGCATTCCGAGAGTATGTCTATGGATGTTTCGTCCTCTTCCTCACAGAATCTGCACTGTGCTTCATCTTCTAACCCTAGTTTCTTCATGTGACTTCTTAACCAGCGATGCCCGGTTAATATTCCTGTGAAAATCCGGAGACTTTTTTTACTGAGGTTGAGGCAGACAAGAGATCTCTTCTGGTTGTAGTTTTCCAAAAGTATCTTAGCCTGTCTCAGACCTTCCAGCTGTTTCCAGTACTTGAATTTTTCTTTCTTTATTTATATTCATAGTTTTCCTAAGATTGCGCTGTTGCTGATCCCAGAGGATGGTTCCGGTCCAAGATGTGGGGTTTCAGCTCCTTTTTTTGCCAGCTGATCTTCTGTTTCGTTCCCTTCTATTCCCAACTATCCTGTGACCCATGGGTGGGTGACAGTGTTCTTCTGGTTTAGCTTGCCTAAGCAACCCCAAACCATCTTCTATCTGATTATATTTGAGCTCAGTGATTTGTCTGCGGTAGTTTCTTTCTATATTAAACTCCGCACATCTTTCTATGGCGCAGATTTCTGCTTGAAAGATGCTTGGGTATACCCCATTATTATAAGACTGCCTCTTACATTTTCAATATCTAAGTCATCGGTTATCAATTTTTTTACGATTTATTTTGCAAGCCCTTCACCTATTTTTTCGTGAGTAGCTATAACGCCAATAAAACATTCTTTAATACTGTATTTTCCCCACGTTGGGCGCCAAATGTGCGAAGCTTGTATAAAAGGTATACACATCGTTTTGTTTCTATGGAAAATTTTTTGGTTTTTGATTTGAAAAATAGTTAATTAATTAGGTTGTTGAAGAAATTTGTGATAAAAAATACCAAACTCCATTAAATCTTTAAAGGCGAAATTGCATACTGATTTAATGACCAGATTGTTATTCTGATGAAGGAAACAACAGGCAGAATAACTTATGTCTATGCCAAGAAAGAAAAAATATGCACTTAATATACGGCGTTGCTTCGCTGATTCTGCAAACCTTCACATGCGTGCAAAATATAAAAAGTAAAATAGTATATTAAACAACGCATTTCATATGGAATTCTGTTATGACACGAGTTCAGGTTTAAAAAACGAATCGCGGAGCGATGAGTTTTTTAAAGAACGAGTGCCACAACAGCCATATGAAATAAGTTGTTTATAATATTTTTTATATTTTGCCATTTTATCATTTTTTAATTTCATTTTTTATTTTTACGTAATTACGAATATTTTGATTTTAAAAAGTATGTTGGCAGCACTGTGTAATTTATAACATTTGACAGTTTTGACATTTAAATTATAAAATGATAATGTTTTCAAATATTTTAAAATGACTAATACACCAATAATAAAATATTATATAAGTAAAAGACGATATTTATATTCACAAATACTTTCTTAAAGAACAATATAAAATTAATAAATTCCTATTAGCCACAAATGTCATTGTCAATAGTCTTGTCATTAGATACTTCACTCATGTCGCCAACCATTTAAAACAAAAATTTGCGTGCGTAAAAGTTACATTACGATACGCAAATGCGTTTTATAATGAAGATTTTTATAAGTGCAAAATATAAAAAGTATTTTATAGTCTCCCTTCATGCCTCCTTCCCTTACAAAACTGTATTTAAAATGTATTAATAATACAAATAACCTACGTAAAGTGTTTGAAATGAAGATTATCAAGATCTTTCACACATATTTTAAGATCAATGCCATCGAGCTTCCGTCATGGGAGTTCTCTTATTCTTTTGATTGTATTTTGCCGAAATTTTTATACTTGTCAATTCCGATCTAATACACTTACAATTTATATGGTCCCCTAATTTAATCCTTATTATTAACTAATTTCTATAATGGATTCCATTATTCTTTAATAATTCCTTTTTTTTTAACTCCACAACTCTCTTAGTTACCTACTTAATGGTTTCTAAGTTTTACAACTCCATAATTAATATGTAGAGTACTGCAATTTACACATCCAGGTGAGTTTTTGTTTCAATTGTAAAATCATAACTTTTTGTAAAACGTTTTTGTTGCTAGCTTGTATTATTTTATTACGTGAACAATTTTGTATTAACTTGCCATTCTGTTGATTCTTCGTTACTACTTCGTTACTAATTGTATCATCCACATTTGAGAAATGGATAATGGATATTAATTGTAACTTAAATTATATTCAGATTTATCAAAATCTATAAATTATTTTAGAATTAGGTAAGATTAAGTAACAATGTTTTTTTATCAACGTACAGAATGGTAAGAATAATAAACAACTAGGTAAACTTCCACGTTTAATTAAAAAATTTTAATACAATGAGAGCTGTTTCACTATAATGAGCACATAGTAAGGGTTAGTACAATAAATTCAAGTAAAGTATAGTTACAATATAAATTTATCAAAATAATAATTAGAAAGAAAAATAACAACTTTTATCTAGATTAAAGTTAACAACTGCGTCAACTGTCAATTTTTTATTTTACACAAGTACCGCAGCCATAACTCTTTTTGTACCATGCAGTGCGTGTGATAACTCCCTAATAAACCTAACTAACATATAAAAATAAATAGCATTTCATTTTCTTTTGCTTTCTGTGACCATAACATAACAATTGATTAGTCTCTTCACACCTATAACATTTAAGTATATAAATATAATATTTCAAGTATCTTTTTCATTTCTCGTTATTTTTTCATTTTGTAAGATATCGAAAATCTAATTTAGGATCACCACTATTGGTTTCTCATTATAGATCAGTAGCAAAAAGTTTTATTGACTCTACCTCTTCGAGACTTGTCCAGTTCGCTTGATTTAATTATCAGCTATTTTCACTTGCTTTCTTTTCATTACAAAGCTGTTTTCAGTGCAAATAATATCCTCTCTATATAGAGAATTGGGAGAATGTAACAAATATAACACTTAGAAAACTGGTTATTATTTTGTATTTATTTTCTAGTTATGTATTTAATCTGAATATCAGCGACTCTCTTGATACTTCAGATTATCCAAAAACAAAGCCATTCTACACGTGTAAACAACCCTGACTCGCCAGTTCTCAAATAAAAGAAATTAGACGTGTTACAGAACACTTTTAGACACTCATGTTTATAATTATATTTAATTCGTCATGCAATAAAGTGAGTTATTAATTTTACTTTAGTTACTTTGTGTAGAATCATGTATATAATATGAATGTTTTGTACCTTTGAATTATAGAAACCAGTGTGTTGCTCTGAAATAAGAGATTTATTTTTACTGTTAACATAGACTAATATAATAAACAAAGAATATATTAAAATAAAATAATCTTCACCTGAAATAAGAGAAACGACACTGATGTTCACAATTATTTCTGAATGTCAGTTTGACATATACAAGTTAATTAAGAAACTATCTAGTTTCTTTACATGTATATAAAAAGTGTTGAATATGTTTGAATTTAATCATATTTTCCACTATTGTGGTTTAGAGATAGTGTCTGTCTCTCCTCTTCTTTTTCCTTCAGGGTAGTGCTGGACAGTTTTCTCCTTTCTTGCCTTCTCTTTGTTTCCTCTCGTTGGAGTGGGTCTTTGGAGAAGGTGTCCACTTGTTAAAGCTGTCCCTAATTAAGATCTCCCTAGGGATGAGCGGGGATCCATGCGAGGATAAAGCCATTACCTGAGATGCAGAGAGAGATTCTGTTGAGGTAAGTGCAGGGGTACAGGACATGGTACAATAGCAGCAGCTTTGCTTAGACGTTATACCCTTTGGACTTGATGGCTAGGGCAAATAGACGACGCCGACGATGGAAGGGTGCGATAAGAGAGGAAGTTCAGGATTGGAAGAGCAAAATGTGTGAGGAGTATGAAGGTGCGTTAAAAATGGCAATTAGGAGTAGTAGTGAGTGGATGGACCGGAAGTTTGGGGAGGTGAACTACTTCTTGACCCAGGTGCTCGCTGAACATGGGTCAAGGGTGGGGTATCTACATAAGATTGGGGAAAGAGAAACTGGAATGCGCGAGAGGTGTGAGATGGAGGACACGTGTTTAGTTGTTTAGATGTTTAGAAGATCGAGAAACTGTTAAAGTAGTTGGGGAGGAAACTTGGAGAGGCAGTGTATTGAAATAACTTGGTGGGGATAATGTTGAGTAGTATGAATGTTATGTGAAGAGTGTGTGATGGACTGCCGCTCGTCTTGAAGTGTACTAGGGTAGTGAATCCGAGGCGGGGGTAACGGCGAGTTTTTGAGGTGGGTTTGGTTGGTATGCATCGTCTCGAGGATGTCCAACACTGTTGAGTTCTGGACAAGGAGTTTTCCATCTTAGCCTGAACAGAAATGTGACAGCTTGCTTGTTCATGGTTGAACCCTTAGCAGTTGTAACAATGCGGGGACGTTGCTATTTCTTTGCCAAATCTATTTTTATCCTAGTCATGGACTGCACGTAGTGGATTTTCTTTAAGTTCTCTCCCCTGTGACTTTGACCTTGTAGATAGGAAGTGTCTTCTTAGATCCATACCTGGTAAAACATTGGTATTGCCCAGCTCAACAATTGAAGTGCATATTTTTTTAAATTCCAAGAAATTGCGTTCAAAAATAAAATTTTAAATATACGTTTCATGCTATCAGTAAACTCTGTTTATAGCAAATTTATTTTTTTTTCGTTTTTTTTCTTTTTATACGCTATTATCTCTTTAACCAGAATTGTAGAAATTCGATTTCAAAATACTAACATTTTAGTCGTGTGCTTCTTGCAGTAACTTTAACATTGTTACTGTAGTCTATAAATCCCTTTCCTTGAAAAAAAAAATGGCGTTACGGCGATTAGAAACAGTGCAACTCGATTAATTAGTACGTTGGATACATTAAGTCAAGAAGAAGTTGCTACACGGCTAAGTGTGTCCCAAACTGCATGAATCGATATTTGGAAATTGGGTCTGCAACGTAAAGACATGGAGGAGCACAAGAACGAGCTACAACTCCTGCACAAGACCGCTTTATAGTTGTAACTGCAAGAAGAAACCGAACATTTACTGCTTCGAGAATTAACAGCTTCTTTAGGCATGCTACCGGAATAGTGATACCTAGTCAAACTGTTGGAAGAAGGTTGCATGCATGTAATTAAAGAGCCAGAAGACTTAGTTCACATCCACGGTTAACTGCGGGTATTGTATGTTTACGGATGAGTCCAGATTTCGGCTGAATATGTGTGATGGTCGAATATTGATGTATAGAGAAAGAGGATAGCGACATAATGAACGTTTGATGGCGCCAACCACTGTTTTTGGTGGTGGCTCAGTTTGCTAGTGGGGTGGCATATGTTATGATGGCCGCACTGATTTAGTGGTGTTAATAATATCATTGTTACTGTTTAATTTGTTACTTTTATCATGTATGGGTTATTACTTATCTATTTTTGGAACCCCTGCATATAGAGCGGTCGTTACGTGGGAACAATAACAGACATAGTTAGTTACGCATAACTTATCTATTGGTCGATATATAGTGCAAAATCGTCTTCAGAAAACCAACTTGTTTTGTAGACGGCCTCTGAAATATCCACCTATGTCTAGAGGTAACCACGCTTCAAGACTGGAATGGTGACAAGAATTTCAGAGTTAAGCTACTCAAGATTGGGCTATAGTTTTATTCAGTGACGAATGTAAGTTTGGATTTCACCCAAACTCTCATACAACAAGAGTGTGGCGACGATATGGAAATGTGGAACGACTAAGACATGTTCAGGAAGTGAGCAGATACAGAGGTGGCACATTCGTGTTGTGGGGTGGAATAATTATAGGAGGCAGGGTCGATCTCGTGGTTCCTGATTCGTTCCTAACAGGTCAATTGTATTTAGATACCATTCTTCGCCCTATTGTTTGTAGGCGCAGTTGGTGAAAACTTCCGCTTAATGCCCGTCCAAATACTGCATGTATTGTGATCAATTGTTTGGAAAGCGAGGGAATGGAAGTTTTACCATGGCCAGCACAATCTCCGGACTTTAATCATATTGAGCATTTATATGTGACATACTTTAGCGACTGAAGTTATATTAAATATAAATTGGGTTAAAATAAAAATTTTTGGTGTGGATAAATGGTTTTAATACCACTTCAATTTTTTATCACAATACCAAAAAAAAACCTAAGAAGAACGTTATAATACTATTGCAAGAAACCAAAAAGCTTTAAAAACCAACAAAAGTATTGAAAAACTAATAATAATAATAAATAATAAAAAAATTCCCTTTTTTTAATAAAACGTGGAAATTAAGTTTAAACGCATAGTTGTTTATTATTGTTAGTAAGATGGACTTCCACAGAGTATGGGTGAGTACAATAAATTTGATATTAATATTTTTTTTTATTTAGAAAATTATTTTACAAAAATATCGATTATCATTAGGTCATAAAGTGAGTTCTGGAGCATTAAATACTCTGTTTTATACTGATTTTTACGAGAAAGCAAAAAAATCTGATAAGCTTTTCTCATAAATTGCCAGTTATAGGGTGAAGATTCTTAATAATGACATGGTTGAAATGACCTAACTTGGTTAAAGCAGAAAAGAAAAGGAAAACAGTGTCGCAATAAATTTAAAATATAAAGTGAGAAGCCCATTTCAGCTCCGTTTTGTCGTCATTTTCGTTTCAGTGTTTATGTGGTTAAGACACGTGAACGCTTTTTTTTCAAGCTTTACCACTTTTTAAATTGTTTTCGACATCGGCAGAGGCGCACAATAAAAATACTCATTTCACCGCTACTAAATAAAATAAATTGGTGGAACACTAATAAAAGTAATTAAATTATTGAAAAATACTCGGTCTTAACTGTATACTAATTAAATTATTAAATTTTAACATTGGTTTAAATCAGGGGTCTTCAACCTTTTTTAGTGCAAGGGCCAAACATCGATTTCACATCGTCCGGAGGGCCACAGTGTTCCATGTTCCTTTACAAATCAATAAAATAAAAGACATACATAATTTCAAGGTTCAATCATCTTTATTTGTTACTTAAAGTAATCAATGTGATTTTTGACACTGTTTATTTGTTACGAGTCTATCAATATTTGTTTTTATTTTTGTGGTTGCAACCCGCAGATGTGCATATGTAATTCTCGACCTTGTTTTCGACTTGACATAATTCATAGAGAAAACAGCTGTTCGCAGACATAGGTGCTCCCAAATAGAGACATCATTTTCTGGGCATGTTTTTGGATTTCAGGAAATGAGTTATGATCGACATATATAGCATAGAAATCAATAAGACGCACGTCGAACTTGTCTTTCAGTTCCGAATTACACTGCACACGGAAAATCTATAAGATCCATCTGAAAATTTACCGGCAAGTCTTCAACGGATACACTGAATGGTCGCGCAAAGAGACTAATGCAATTTTCACTATCTCTGAAGTCAGCAAACCTTGATTGGAACTAATTTTTTAGTAAATCTATTGCCACGACATATTTATCCACAACTGTACATTCGCAGCTCTTCAGTTTAGTAAAGTGTGTAAACTCTTGTTTCAACAACTGATTTTTCCATAAATATTTTCTTTAGCCCTGAGGGTCGTGGGCCGCAAGAAATTAGCTAGCGAGCCGCAGGTTGAACAACCTACGGTTTAAATAATTTAATGTTGTCAAAAAATAACAGATAAACTGAATTTTATATTGCTACATGCTTGCTCTTTAATAGAATCATAATTTCAAGGGCGGCTCTTTTTATTCACTCATGCATATTTACTAGCTTACCCGGCGAAGCTCGTACCGCTATATTTTTTTGCAATCAATACTGTCAATAGTCTAAGATTTTATAGTTTTTTTGTTTGGAGTTGGCAGCTACGAAAAGTCAATAAATCAGTAGCGCAATATATCGGTATTAAGAAATTTCTTGTAATCATCATATTTTAATCTTCTGATGTAAGGGATAAGTAGTCATAATACGATATTTAGAATATTTTGTTTTTGATTTTAACGAGAATAATTGTGGTCGTTAGGGGTGTTAAGGGATTAAGATAACCCTATGTGTATAATTGCAAAAACAGGTACGTTATTAGTCTATAAATTGAGGATTTGTTTATATCATAATACATAAGAATATAGGTACTCGTTAGTGTTGGTGGTTTATATTGGAATCTATATTTTTATTATTTTACTCCAAGAACGGTAAAAATGGCGTCAAGTTCGAGTTTTGTTCCAGTACAAGTGGCTCATTTAAAACAAAGTGCGTTTTCTCAAAGAGCAAAAACTATTGTTTTAAATATTCATGATACACTAATATATCAAGATGCATCAGCAGCTGTTCCTGATGTGGGAACCAAAAAAACACGTAGTAAAAAAGTCCATTATGAAAATTATTAGGTATATCCATTTGAAGTTAACAATAGTATATTGTAAACCTATATAGGCGGTAAAGTGGCATATTTCAGGCCGAAAAAATATATGGACCCTCTTAAGGCTTGAAAAGAGCACTTTACTGCCATGGTTTACGCATAATGTTGTATCCTGTACAATTGTTAATATTTTCTCTAAAAAATGTATTCTATGATATAAAATTCATTCTACTACTACCTGGAGTGTGCAGACCACGGTTTCAGCCTTCCTACTCATTGATAGCGCCGTCAACGGAAGAAGGGAGCAACCGAGTTAGAAACGGACAAACATGCTCTTTTTGAAAAGCAGTTGCAGCAGTCAGCTTAACTCTAACAACTCTATTATTTTATCAATTAAATTGATTGTAGTAACCTTTACTTTGTGGAAGTCCATCTTGCTAAGAACATTAAAAATAGAACTTTTTAAACAAAACTTTCCCCATTTATTTAAAAAATTGCTTTTTTAATTCGATATCAGGTGTTTCCCTAAAAACTGGCGTCGTCAGATTGACATATTGAAGTTACACTGTTTACTTTGATCGAGTCTACATTTTATACATAGACAAGACGTAAAAACAACCACCTTAAAGGATTTACTGTTTAAAGTTTTATTGTTTACTGTTAATGTTTGCCTATGTAGCTATTGGTACACCTTTTTCCCAGTCTTCACTGCTTGGTATATGCGCCTTGAATTTATTGGCAATGTTATATCTTTTTGATAGAAGGTTGCCCCAAAAAGCTGGTAAAAGAAATAATATGTATTCTTTAACAACTGTCACTGAATGTTAATTGTGTTAATATTGTCAGTCATCATTTCTCTCGATGTGATGAAATAGCCTGTATTTCTGTGGTTATCCTTTCTTTGAGGTCTGCAATGCATGGGATATCTGTTAAAAACATTGAATACCTTTATTTATCTGTGACAGTTAAAATTAAAGTTTATTACAATGGCTAGTGATGATTAGAATATTCCTCCACACATTGTAGAAGCAGCAAATAATTTTAGC
Organism: Ophraella communa; assembly: GCA_035357415.1. Lineage (NCBI taxonomy): Eukaryota > Metazoa > Arthropoda > Insecta > Coleoptera > Chrysomelidae > Ophraella > Ophraella communa. The sequence goes on along the minus strand of CM068992.1, from coordinate 27,699,792 downwards.
GAAGAGTTGTTACCCTAAATGTCCTTAAAAAAGTACAAATTAACGTATTCAAGATTCATGGAGTGGCGAAAAACCATCAAGGTACAACCTATAACTACAATATTATTACTCTACAAAAAGACAGGGCGCCAATTTGTAACTACAAGAACGCCTTCCTGGCAGAGCCAGGCTATGAGACTCTCTATAAGAGTGGTTCATCTCCAAGTTAAAGCTCACTATAGAAAGGATTGGTGGTATATAAGGGTTAAGGACGCCACTATCTTTTTATACGTTTACGATTAAACAACTGAAAATACACAAAGAAGCTAAGGTGAAAAAGATAGAAACACTTTGTATTTAATCTGAATTTGAAAACAAAAGAAAACTATTTTAATGAAAACTGAACACGCTACACCCTTTAGACTTATAGTCAGTGGGTTTATAAATAAAACTGATATAAAAGAATATTTCTGTCAAATGAGGTCTAGAAGGAAACATTATAAATGAACTAGACTTATCTTTGAGCTTTTGGTTGTCGGGTGGGCTCGGTTAATTCACTGTTCGTATGGATGGTGTTGGCTTGTGGTGGTTGCATCTACTTCACATCAAAAAACTGCTACAATAATTTTATTTTTTATTATTAATATTATTTTTTATTTTATATATATTATATTTACAATAATTGTAATTGTAATAATTGTACTGCTTGGCGGTAATCTTGCCTTATCCTTTCATACAAACGGGTGATACAAACGGTCTGTGTCTCTATCCTTACGAACGGGCTGTATCTTATGTGATACAGCCAAAAAATTTAAAGGTAATAAATGTTCGTCCGACTGGTCTGGTTATGGTCAAGAGAAAGGGACAATACAGAGTGTAACCTAATTTATAAAGAGGGTTGACAATGGTTTCCGGTTGGATGGTGGCGTTCGTTTTAAGGGTTTTGTTTCAGGTGTGTTCTATTGTAAGGGATAGGTTTGACAGCGGTGGTATGTCTAATATACGGTGGGTCGGGGTAGATTTTAGGGTTCGGGACGGTAAACTAAAGAAAGGTAGCATGGCGATAGACATGTTCTAACATGTTATGATAGCTTACTTTGGAGAACTATCTAAAAAGTTTAAATCTTCGACAATGCGCTCAATATACTCAATGTTGAGGACTACTCAATCAGTAAAGTTGATATTTCCAGCTATCACAAACTACGTGTATTTCTTAAGAGAAAGTTCGAAGGATATGCCGCTAAAAAATCTAAAATTCTTACAAATGAACACATTCATACATTTCTACATAAAGCTGCTGATGATATATATCTCCTAACAAAGGTAAAATTATCAACAGAAATTTGTATCAATATTATTTTCTCTTTTTTGTAGACTGCCATAGTATTAGGAATAACGGGTGCATGCAGACGGGAAGGACTAAAAAATTTAAAATGTATAATATTCCGGACATGGGCTCGGCTGCTGTAGTAAATATTGCAAAAACAAAAACGAAAGTTCCAAGAAAATTTAAACTTAGAGAAAATTTTTACGAAATATTTAAAAAAAATGATAAACTTTGCCCCTAGTCATTGTTGTCGACGGTGATTGGCCACGATAGTGACAGACTGTGGTGTAAATTTAACAACACTCAAACGACTTAGCGGGTGGAAATCGACCAAAATAGCAGAAGGATATAACTATGACAGTCTCTCAAATAAAATGTCATTAACAAATAAAATATTACTATCTGTTAAGAATGAAACAGCATCACCGTTGAAAAAGTATAGTGTGCACAAATTCTATCCCACACTCGTGTGATTGGACATCGTGTGGAATAGATTACTTTCTGCATTCGTGACAGTATACTATTTTCATTTTGTCTTAGCATCAGTTGACCTCACATTTTATCAAATGGATTAAGATTTAGTTCTAATCAAGTATTCCCTGTATTTTTCTACCTTGGTTAAAAGTGAATAACTTTACTACATTAACAAAAGTCAATAAAGTAAGGTTCAGAGGCTAGTAGTAAAAAAATATTCAAATAATTTAATGAATAAATAATGAAAATGAATAAATATGTCTATGAGTTCATAAAATGTTATAAAACGTTATAAATGTTTCCACATGTCAGTTAGATGTTTAATTGGTAATTGTTTTAAATTTAGCCATTTATTTCAACAAAAATTAATTTCTTTTAACTCTTTTATTTTAAAAAAATATTAGCAGTTATTATAGATACTAATTGATTTTTTGACGATATTTTTCTTCAATATTTTTAAGTACCTATTACTAAACTCGCGAAATCGTGAAAAAGCTACATAAAATTGTCCATGTGAAAATACAGATTCTGGTAAATACAATCCTGCATTTTGAAGCGTCTAGCCTTGAGAGCTTTATTAATGGTTATAGCAAAGGTTACGTTTATTGGAAATTGTTTTCTCATCATTTAGAAGGGTACGGTTGGATCCGAAGGTGTGAAAATAATCCGGGAATAAGTACAGTTTTATCGTAGTCAAGGAATTTAGTATTAATGACTCACTCACCTAAGTGTGAGTGGGTCAATTTTGTCTCATTTTTTAATCCTTGTTTTGGGTTTATATTCTTTTTCAGCATAATGATGGCACTCTTTTAAAAACAATTTGTGAGGTGGCTGATTGAACGAACAAAAACAGTGACGAAAATAAAAATAAAAATTAATTTTTAATTTCTGTAATGTAAGTGTTCAAAATGTTCACCATTTCGACGCAAACAAGCTTCATATCGATTTGGTAAGTCAATAAACATGTTTATAAAAAGTGGTTGATGGAACTGCCGTAAAATATTTTGTATATATTCTTTCCCGTAGTTCGGCAATATTCGCCGGCGGATTTTCCGAATGAAATATTTTTTCCTTCATTATGCCCCAAATGTTTACGTCAGGTGGCGTCAGATCAGGTGAATGAGAAGGATATTCGAAGTCTGTTCCCCGAGAAATTATTCTATTATCGAAAGTCTAAGGTGCGCACAGCTGTATGGCTCGTTGCACCATCTTGTTGGAACCATTGTGTGCGAAACTGTAGATTTCTTGCACGGCAAAAGTTACTTAAATCTCTGACAAAAGGTATAATAATTTTCTCTCTATAACGTTCTTGGTTGACAGTAAGTGGATTCTGATTATCATCTTCAACGAAATAAGGACCAATCATTCCATTACCAGATACCGCGCACCAAACGGTAACTCGAAGACTGTGAAGTGGTTTCTCTACAATGACATCAGGACGTTCAAATCCAAGAAATCTGGTTGTTTGTCGATTAATATAGCCGCTAAGATGAAAGTGAGTCTCGTCTGAAAACCATATTTTTCAAAAATTCGGGATCTTCCTAAATTAAACTCAACATGCGACTACAGTAAATTTCTCTTGCACGTTTGTCCGCAGCATTTAGTCGTTGTCCAACTCGAATACGGTATGGATAACCACCAATTGCTTTGCGACGTAAAGACGTTTCACTAATGTTGAATTTACATGCAGTTCTTACAAGACTTCTTTGAGGTGATTGCAGAACTTGGTTAAAAACACGTCCTTCATGTTCGTTAGTGCATACTGTTTTTCGACGACCTGAAGACCCTTAACGTTGACACAATACACTACCAGTGCGACGAAATTTTTCAAGAACAGCTAACATCACACTTTTACTAGGAGCTGCTTTATTAAATTTTTGTTGATGTTTTATTGACACCTGTTCTAAGCTTGGACCATCATTACGACCTTTTCCGCGGATGAACGAAAATAATGCTCTACCAAAAACACTTTTTCTTCCGTTGTTATATAGAACCATTTTTAAATCAAATTTAACTGCAGCGTACTATTAATATATCAACTAATGACAATTAAGTCAAATATGACAAATCAATATTACATAAACAACTCCACAGCACTCTCTGTTTCGGTACTGTTTATTTTGGCGGATATCGTATTAGAACATCGTTTTTTAATTTTTTTTGTTAACAAAAAGATTTTTTCTAATTTTGACATATAAAGTGACACTTTTTAAAACTGATTGACACTATGAAACGTCTTAATTTTTGTAATTAGTTGCATAAACTAAAATTTTATGCAATTGGTGACGAAAACTGTATTTCCAAGGAGGATTTTGTTATGGGATTCTTGAATCTCGAATTCGAAATATCAGTGTCAACTTTCAATATATGTCGATAGTTCCGTATAAAGGCGATTCTTGAAAGTCGAATTCAAGATAAATTCGACAATTGTTGTTCGAGACTGCATAGAATGGGTAAAACCGTTCGACTTAATCAATTTTATTCTCATTCTGTCATAAACACAGATATAACATAAAAAGCTTTAAAGTATTCTTGATATTTTATTTAGTTACAATTTATTTTTATTACGTTTTATTAGTATTTAGTTGTTTGTTATTGGTATTATTATTTTTTTCGTTAGTATTACTGTTTACTGTTAATTTCAAAATTAATCCAAACATAGCATTAGGAGTGGCAATAGAGAACTTGGAAGATAATGCTCCCAGACAAATTATAAACTATGTAGAGGCGTTTCACATGAGTGATTATAATTTTAAAAAGAATTTCAGATTAACAAAAGCTGTTACCTACAAGTTAATGGAAATGGTTGCACCTTATATGAAAGAGCGACCACGGGCATCTGCACTATATATCCATTGAAAAAAGCATAAACATTATTGTTTTTTTTTTAATTGAATTGATGAGGTTTTCACTTGATACACACTGTCTTTTAATTCCATTATATTATTTTTATTTTTCGTAAACCAAACAATAATTTTATCTTTTAATAAAATGAATGTGACACTTGACGTAAACAGAATCTTGTTTATGGTATTCCGTGTCAGAATAACACGGTGTTGCCACTTAATCTTTCGGCATCAAATGTCGATTCGTACTGAAGAATACAAATTACGAATTCGACGAATTTCTGTCGAGATTCGAGAAAAGAATCGAGCCCTAGGATGTAAATTATTGAACATTATTCAGTTTATACGAATTTGTTTAACCCTAGCCATATAAATGTATTATTTTAACTTGAGCGGATACAATAAAACTTAGCTATAACTCCGAAATAATGACATTTAGTACAGAAAATAATACTTGAAAAATATTGAGTATTTTTTAAGGATTTAAAAAATAAAAAATATACTAGGTGATCCGTTTGAAATAACAAAGTTCATTAGATTTCCAGAAAAACGCAAAATCTGACAACAATGTAAACACTACCATTAGCTCGGCCGTATTACAAAATCGTCAAATATCAAAATTTATAAAAATCGCGCAAGCCGTTTCCGGGATATTTCAGGGGTTTCATACAGAAAGCTCACTCTGTATATAAGATTTTTAGATGAGAATTTACCTACTCACCAAAATATTTTAAGCGAATCCACCATAATTTAGACTAAAATCAACATATTGAAAAATAAATGTATTCTGTATTTTTATTAATTAAACATATTCGTGTGTAAGTATCTTGTTCTGATTCAGTATTTGAAATTAGTTAAGTTAAGTGCGCTCATGATCCTGTTTTTGGTTGCGATTTATGGTTCTCGCGCACGTGCTCCAGATAGTGATAAAGTATACGGGCTTGCTTCGCGAGATAACGCCCTCTGTATAATAGGATTTACTATACGTAACATAATGGTCCATTCTGAGGCGTTTTCTTATTCTTTCTGAAGATAAAGTGGTCGGAATGCCGGCGATATCTAGTTATCAGTGTTGCCGCAGCAGCGTTAGAAGCACCGTGGTGCCGGAAATGAAGGAATCTGCTCGATAACGATAGTAGAGATGGGTGTTATTCGTAGGGCGGTATTGGTGTTATTTAAAATTTCGTTTTATCGGGTTTAAATGATTTTTGTAATTTTAATTTAAAAATATTTTCCTACTGAATATATTAAGACGATATTGCTCTGGCTAGTGTTAATTTTAAATTTAATATTTTAATTTATTTTAATTATTATTATTTTTTAAATTAAACTTAAACTAATTTATCGTTAACCTTGACTACCGCACTGTTCGTCTTTTAAATTATCCTCTGATTTTCTGATTCTTTTCTCTACCTCCTTGTATTTTCAAAAGATGACAGTTGTCACTAACAAGTTTTTGATTTACCTTAAAACTGTAGGTGACTGCAGTAGTGAATATCTACGATGTTAAACTTTGTTCCATGATTTAAACATTTTTAGGTTATCATTAGTTATAATTTTATTAGGCAATCCAACAACCTGTCAAATAAATTCCAATATGGCGTCCCAGGTCAACGTTTCTTTGTAATAGACCGTGGCTTTGTGTAACAGATAAATTGTTTGATTTAACGGTCTGTTTTCGTCTTTAATGAAGGTGTTTGTGTTTGATAAAGAATAAAAGCTTAGTATTTATTAACTTTTTCACTTTATTTATGTGTTTGGTTTAGTAGAAAATGCCTACAACTTATATTGTAGTTGGTTGTGGAAAGATATTTTGTTAAATAATTTTTAATTAAAAGTGGAAAATAAAACAAAATTGTATTATTAACAAAAGTCTTTATTTATAATTACCTAGTCATTGCTTTGGAGCAATTATTGCAATACCAAGGTTCATTCGGAAGAGTTCCTAAATTGATACACTCAAAATGAAACCATTTTGTCTCACAGTCATCTTAATAACATAATAAGTAAAAATATTTTGCAAGTTTATATCATTATCTTTTACTAATATCAGGATCAATGTTCTTGTAATAACTTCTTTAAATAACTGCTCTCCATCTCAAAATAGCCAACAAATCTTACACAAACACTACAAAAAATGATTTAAACATAGCAAAAACTTTAGACACAATGGTTTTCTACCTGAACTGTCACAAATATTTGCCCTGGATGGCCATATTGGATCACGTGGTTTGGATTGCCTAATTTGAAAATTGTAATTTAGTGTATTTGTTTACCTAATAAAATGCCTCATACGTGTTGTGTTCAATATTGTGATGGTGTATATTGAGGTGTTAGGTTCGGTTGTATTTTGTGAACCACGGAATTTCATATTAGTTTTAAATTTGTTTGATAGCTTACCTTAAATTCGCTGGGTCATCCAATTACTTTAAAAATCACGAATTTAGTTCAAGAAATAGCACCTTTTCAATATTTTTTAATTCTATTTTACGATGAATATTTTCACTTTAAACTTCTTCTTCTTCTTCTTCCTCTTCTTAATACGACTTGTGTCATTTCTACTGTCTTGCCCAAGTTGATCCTGAAGTCCAGCTTTGATAGCACCTATTGGTTGGCCGGCCTCGAGGTCTTCTGCTTTGTGGTGTGTGGTCTTTAACCAATTTCGCAATTCTGTCTATGAAGGTTATTACCTTCAATTAAATTCAAGTCTGTTGGAATCGGAAGAAAATACTTGTTGTCATGTTGCCATTTTCTATAAGGTCTAGGGAGAGATCATAAATTAATATAGTTCTGTGATCTGTTTATAGATTTAGCGGCGTTGTAACGGTTTTTATTTTCTTTTGGTTATTAATTTTGAATTGTAAAAGATTATCTACATGAATATATGAAATTATTTGCATTTGTAATTATGAAAATTGAAATAATAAACATTATTAAAATGTTATGTTTTACACTTTACCATAAATAAAACAGATAACTGCCAATCAGTTATGGTAAAACTAAATTAACAGCTTTTAGTACTTTTAATTGCGATTCCAAGGATTTTTCTTCTCTTAAATTATTCTATAGCAAAAGGGTTTCTAATAAATAAAAAAGCATTGCAAAATTCCGTGGGTTGTCAAGTTAAACGGACTTGAGGTATTATTTTTTGCATAGAAACATAGTTATAACTAATTTTTACGGTATGATTTTGTTTATTTTTAGACACTGAACGAAATATTGGTAAAAATTGTCAAGATACTGCGGAATTATTATAATTTTTTGAACAGATGATTCTAAATATTTCAAAAGGAAACCTAAGATATAGAACTGACTCCAAACTTAAAGAGGGTTTTTACAATTAATAATATTAAGTGTATATGGCAGATACTAGAATATGAAGGCTTTAGTTGTTTGTTTAGGAGGTGTCAATTCAAACCCCACTCCTTAAAACTTTAATTCTAAAAGCAAGTGGTTTGTTTTATAAAAATACTTTTAATTGTGAGGATGATAAAAGAGAATTAATATTGGTGATCTGTTTATAGTTTTAGCGGCGTTGTAACAGTGTTTATTTTCTTTTAGTTATTAATTTTGCATTGTAAAAAATTATCTACATAAATATATAAAATTATTTGCATTTGTTATCATAAAAATGTAAATAACAAACATTTTTAGAATGTTATATTTATCAAAAAAATTATTTTACATCTTACATTAAATAAAACAGACATACTTTTAATTGAGATTCCAAGGATTTTTTCTCTTTAAATATTCTATAACAATAGGGCTTTCTAATAAATAAAAAATCGTTGCAAAGTACAAATGACTTGAGGTAATGTTTTTGTGCATAGAAACATAGTTAAAACTAATTTTTTACAGTATGTTTTTGTACTGAACTATATATTGGTAAAATGTTCAAGATACTGCAGAATTATTATTTTTTTAACAGATGATTGTAAATATTTCAAAAGAAAACCTAAATAGAAATAGAACTGTTTCCAAACTTAAAGAATTAGGTTTACTAGAATCTGAAGACTTAAGTTATTTTTTGACATAAGTAGTTTTAAAATCAAAATCCTTTGGAAAATACGTTTTGCCATTTAAGAAGTTTAGGGGCTGTCAATTTAAACCCTACACCTTAAAACTTTAATTTTAAAAGCAAGTGGTGTGTTTTACAAAAATACTTTTAATTGTGAGGATGATGAAAGTGGAATTAATGTTTATATCATTACCATTACAGATACAGATATAGATAATATAGAAGAAGATGAAAATACATTTGACTTTTTAAATATAAAAAGCACTGGTGAGGTTTCGCTAATTAAAAAATTACATTTACTTTTAACAGGTTATCTAGCAGGTTTAATTTTGAAAAAGATTAAGAAAACAGAAATTAATATGTAGACGAGAATTGGTGGGGTGGCTAAAATATTAAACTACCCAACTACATCATTTGTTGCATGGCGACATATTTTAAATATTTAATTTTTATTTAAATAAGAAATCCCATAGTACCTATCTCATAAATTAATTAAAAAGTATAGATACAAAAGTAAGTTTTAAAATTTTAAATTAAATTTGAACCAACGTAAAACCAATATAATCAAATTTATATTAAAATTTTCTTGTAGAGTGTTTATTGCATAACTGTTGCAAAACTGAATAATATTATGTTAGGTAAATATAAATCTTATTCTGCCACAAACTTTGTAAAACTGGAAGCAAAAAAATCATATGAATAGGTGTAAAAAACTTAATATAAAGAAACCCTCACATTCTGTTACAAAGTCAGTTTAAAATTTATTCAAATATTGTCAATCCAGTTTTAAAATTTTACAAAATAAAAGGTATTTATATTGTTTTATTTTAAAAATTACAAACAAATTACAAACATAAATGTCTGTGAAAATAACTCCAATAAATAAATTGAAATCGCCACAACAATATTATCGTACCTATCTAAAATATAATGAAGTTATTTTCATGAACATTTATTTTTATTGTATTTTTATTTATCTAGAAAATAAACTTTTTATTAAACTGCATTATAACTTTAAATCAAAAATTTTTAGTAAATTTATTTATAAATTTACCACTTTAATTTAAAATTTTCACTGATTTTTTATGTTAGAATAAAATTTAAAAAACAATCCCACACGGCGAATCGAACTTTGGACTACCGCATACCAATTATCTATAACGTCAAATGCATTAGGTACATAAGTACTTTTAAAAAAAATGAAATATCATTTTATTCTGTTTTAAGTATTTGTTGTCAATATGTATGTATTATTTTATTTAAACTTACTTTTGTAAATAAGTATTCTTGATCCGTCATTTTGTTTATATATTTCTTATAAACTATAGAAATATTTTGATAAGTTACTTTTTCCTTTTTTTGAAATCAAGGTATATTACTTAAAGTGTGTGGTAAGAAGCATTTTACGCACGAAAGAAAAAATTGCGCACGAAGCTAGTGCGTAATTCCATGAGTTCGTAAAATGCTTTACAGCAGGCGTTACGTACTATACTTTACCTACGACCTACTTGTACTTGTATTAATAATGTTATTATTCATAATACTTGAAACAGAAAAACAAATTAGTTATTATAATTATTGTTTATAGTAGGTAACAGTACAGCTATTAAATACTAATGGTGCGGTCCTTTTGCTTTTTAAAGCAAGGGTTGATGGAAACAGGACAAATATATCAAATAACTATAAGTGTTAAATGCAATCTTATGGCGACTTATATTGACAGTTGCTAGGTGGTTTGCTAGGGAAGCCGTGCGATTTACTTTACAACTGAGCATTTTTTTACCGTGCGTTTTGGCGACATCTACTGACAGTTGCTAAGCATCACTTCTTTGTCTCATACAAGGCGTATTGATTATATCTCAAATGAGAAGAGGTACATGTAAGCAAATACAAGATAATAAAGGAATAATTCCAAATACAATTAAAGTTACTTTGCAAAAAAATTATTGGTTATAAAAGTTGTGTTAAAAAAAGTTTTGTAAAAAAAATTTTACAGAATTACTTAAAAATAATAATAAAAAGTGTAATAATATTTTAAATAATAAAATATAAGGCTTAGCTGATCAGTCTGGTAGCTTCCGAAGTCCTAATTGTTTTCAGGTTAAAAAAGAGGCTTAAGGACAACTTGATCTGTAATCTAATATACTGGTTAACTGAAGGCGTCTAGATAAGTAGCTAGCTACTTTAGTAACCAGTCAATACAGGTAGCTATCTTTACATCCTTTGGCTTAGATATTTGGTTGGATGTTACACATAAGAGTAAAGAGTATAAAAACGACATTATCGTAAGCAGTTATCGTTTTATAAATACGCTGCTCAACAATTGAAGTGGATATTTTTTAAATTTCAGAAAATTGCGTACAAAAATAATATTTTAAATATACGTTTCATGCTATCAGTAAACTATGTTAATAGCAAATTATTTTTGTCGTTTTTTTTTTGTTTTTATACGCTGTTATCTCTTTAATCAAAATTGTAGGAATTCGACATTGTTACCGTAGTCCATAAATTTGTTTATTTGGAAACTGGGTCTTCAGCGTACAGGCAAGACCGCAAGACCGCTTTATAACTGTAACTGCAAGAAGAAACCGAACATTTATTGCTTTGAGAATTAACAGCTTCTTTAGGCATGCTACCGGAAGAGTGATATTTAGTTAAACTTATAGAAGAAGGTGGCATGTATGTACTTTAAGAACCAGAAGGCGTAGTTCACATCCATGGTGATTTATTATTAACCAATGACAAAAGAAAATTACAGATTTTTGTAATATCTACTTCAATTGCTCAGCAGTGTTTATAAAGTATAATCTATTTTTATGAAAGAGAGATTAAATAAAGCAACAAAGAATTCGTAACCCATAGGTGAATACTACTGTAGATTATATGTTTGACTAATTTAAGTACTTACTCCAATTTCTAACCAATTGAAAATAAAAACGTACGATTTTTTGCATTGCAAATTTTATTTTTAAAATAATTATAGACTGCAACTTGCAACTACTTATAGTGAACTATAAATAATTAAGAACATACAACTTGGAGCTCTCTACAAAATGGAACAAACCGCAATCACATTACCTGAAATAAGAGAAATAAGTTTAGAAGATATCTATCTATTTAATTTGGATAGCTGGATTACAAAGAACAATATTTACAATATTAAGTATATAATAATTTATTTTGCAAATAAGCACTTGTTGGGTTTTGATCTCTTATTGTCTTGTTTTGTATTGTATTGTCTTATTGTACATTTTTGAAATTTTGAGACATAATTAGAATATTTTGTAATGCTATTTAAAATAACTGCAGTACGTTTTGGATTTGAAATTAGATTTTATTACTCCCTCTTTCATAAAAATAGACTAAAACTATATTTGAAAGTCAGTTTGAATTTAAAAACGAGCTTGTAAGAGAGCAACCACATGCTGAGGGTCCAAATAATTCAAGATCATACGGGAAATTTTTTCTTTTTTTTCTTTTTTTTATTCTTAAGTTTTTGTAAAGAATATTTTCGAAAAATTAAAAGTTTCCGACATTATTATATACAATGTATAAAATTGTTAATCTAGCGATTCTGCGACATCTTGTTTTATTAAAACTTCTCTAATTTCAGTTCCAAAATATTTGATATTACGCGCGCTCTCCCTCTAATCTACGTCGTTGGTGCTGCCACCGCCACAATGCGAATATAATGTTATCTGTCTGTGGGTTTTTATGCCTTTTGTACGGCGCATAGACCGTTCTTTTCTCCGCCTTTGTCTACCAACAATCGTGGCTGATTGTTAATTGAGTTTTCTGGGGATGATGTCGCTAAATGAATTTATACAACTTTATTTCTAAAGTGTACTAATGGTTAAGTTTTCTTAGTTAAACACATAAACAATTTAGGATATCGGATTCAATGTACTTACTTGTCCTTTGTTTAAATGTTTTTAATTTATTTTAAAATACCTTCGCGTCTTTGAAATTATTTTATGAATAAATAACAACAAAGCATTTTTTTTAAAATATATTTAAAAAAATCGGTTTTTTGTATGTTGTAAAACGGTGATTGTGAGTTTTTATTTTGTTCCACTATTTTTGTGGCATCTCTTATTAGAAAGTTGTTAAAGCGCTAGTGTTATTACGTACTTATAACTTACAATCAGAGCCGTATCTAGGTACTATTGCGCCTGTCGCAATGGTTAAGACAGCTCCACCTGTTTGCGTTCTTTTCTCGAGTATTAATGAAGTCAATAAAACAATTTTTAATTTGAATTTTTCCCACGTTGGGCGCCAAATGTGCGAGTCTTGTATAATACGTTTGCACAACGTTTAGTGTCCATGAATTAAATTGATTGTACTAACCTTTACTTTTTGGAAGCCCATCTAATTAAGAATAATAAAAAACTCTTCGTTTTAACAAAATTTCCAATATTTATTTAAAAAATTGCTTTTTTAAACTTAATGACAGCCGTCTTATATGCGTTGCATCCTGCCAATAATCACTTTCAGAATTTTAACATACAGCTTAAACATTTGTTTAAAATGAACAGTGATGTAAGTGTTCGAGGGCATGTATGAAATAATTACTAACTGATACTATAAGCTCTCATTCCTTAGTTTTAGGAAGGTTTAAGTGGGATTTTAAGGTTCTCGTGACAGATAAAGTGGTAAATAAAGACACAGGGTGGGTTAAAGAATATAAAGTACCTATACAGGGAGAAAATAAAAAGTTAAGGAATGGTTTTTTTAGTTTTAGGAGGGTTTAAGTGAAATTCTAAGGTTCTTTTGAAAAGTTAAAAGTGGAAAATAAATCATACAGGTTGGTTTAAAAAGGATATACAGTATACAGAGTAAAAATAAAAAGTTTAAGAATGGTTTTTTTAGTTTTAGGGAGGTTTAAGTAGAATTTTAAGGTTCGAGACAGTAAAAGTGGAAAATAAAGATACAGGCTGGGTTAAAAACGATATACCGTATACAGGGGGAAAATAATTTTTTTAGGAATGGTCCTTTTAGTGTTAGGAAGGTTTAAGTGAAATTTCAAGTTTTTCGAGCCAGAAAAAGTGGAAAATATACAGGGTGGGTTAAAGAGGTTTTAAAGTGTACAGGGGAAAGATAAAAAGTTTAGGAATGATTTTTTTTTTTAGTTTTAGGAAATTTAAAGTAAAATTTTAAGGTTCTCGGGACAGTAAAAGTAAAAAATAAAGATACAGGGAGGGATAAAAAAGATATACAGTATAGATACTGGGAAAAAATAAAAAGTTTAAGAATGGTTTTTTTTTATTTTAGGAAGGTTTAAGTGAAATGAGAGTGTAAAAAAACCTAAAATCACGAACTTAAAAATTTTTTATCTGACGATGCTAATTCTAGCGAAACGGCTGTCATTGCATTTAAAAACGTATTTTGCGAATAAATAGCTACATTTTATAACTCTTCCTCATTGGTAGTAACATTTAATATGTTAGCACCATTTTTTCTGTTTATTCTTGTCTTTGACACTTTATCTTGATTGTTGTATTCAAGACTGCATTTAATTGCTGTATTTAATTAAATATTTTTTTATTCATAATTATTATTGTAGGATTTTTCTAGTCTCAGTCTTATTTATCAGTAATAATAATATATTTATTCAGACGCCTTTATTTTTTTTTCTAATTTTTTTTTGTTAATCAAAAAATTGTTAACGGTCGTCGCACCACGATCACATTTCGATCAAGTAACCCGTGAAACAACGTGGTAGGTGGGAAATTGTTTCGTCGCTCCTTAAACTGTTTCATGCAAGCGATTAGAACTCAGCCGACTGAGACATAACATTGTTATCCTGAAAATTGTCACCGCTGTCGTTGATGGAAATTCGTGTACCCCTGTTGATGTATATATTCTCTACTTAAAAGGCTTTAGGCAATGACGTCAAATTTCGTTCAAGTTATGACCGAGATAATGATCGTAAAGGGTTAGGTAAAGTCACAAAAAGAAAAGAAAAAGCTTTATTCAAGATATTGGCTGGAAATCTTTAAATTTAATTTTTTTTATATTAACAGCTAAAGCCACCTATCATTTTTGTTTTTTATTTTTGTGACCAGATATATTTTTGAGTATCCCCTCTCGCATCTTGCTAATCTCTATTTTTTTTGCGCCAGCAAAGAATACAGTCCCAAAGAAGTCCTCCATCTAGACCAGGAGTCTCCAAACTTTCCAGCCTTGGGGCCATACTGATTACTCCAGTATTAATTTTCCTGTCATTATCTGTAATTTCTAGTTTAGTCACTAACAGATGGCGCTAATAGTACGTACAGAATAATCTCGTTGGTTCGCGAAAGTTCTGGTGTCTTCCACTCACTCTTAGATGCCAGTAATTGGAATATACGAGAAGGCTAGTGGTGCAACCATAAGTCAGTCCTTATGACAATTTTGTGAATTAAAATAGTGCGTACCTCCTTAAAACGTGTTTGTGCGTGTTTAAGTTTAAGACGTCTTTGTAACGGTATTTTGATTTGAATTGTTGCGTTTGTTTGTGATTTAGTAGTATGGAAAAGAAGCGAAAAATTGATAGTGAATGCAGAAAATTCAAAGATCAGTGGAGCACTCAGTATTTCGTAATTGAGTCCAGTAACAAGGTGCTATGTTTGATTTGCAATGAAAGCATAGCCGTTCTCAAGGAATATAACATTAAACGTCATTATGAAACTAAACATTTTTAAAATTAAAAAAGAACTGAAAAAGTGGAAAATTGTTTCCACTTGCACCCAGGGTAAGGAAACTTAACAGTTTCTATAACAAGCTTGACCGTTTTCTATAAAAAAAACAACTACTTCCTGGGCTATATGCCCCAACGGACATTGAATTACATTCCAATAGAAAACGTGATGGCGACCTACTTCGTCGATACTTAAAACCATCTCTATCGATTTGCAAATTAACGGGAAGAACACTACTCGTAGACCGGTTTCCATTATTGTGTCTCATCAGTACGAGGTAAGTAGTTCTTCTCATCCCGCAGAGCGGGATGCAGAATGATTCTTTTACGCCAATACATAAACCGTGAACCCACGATTTTATGATAAAGTCGTAAAAGCGCCATCCTACCGTTAATTTGCAAACCAACAGATCAAAGGTAACTGTAATCGCAAGATAACAATACAAGAAATAAATTTCTATAAAATTTATTAAAATATACAGGAAGTTTGCGGACAGAAAAATTCGAAGAACTGGTCAAGAGGCTGCAACTCGTGCCAGCTTTCGTGTGACTCTTGACGTGGAAAACCAGTCACTGATGGAGAAATGTTCAAAGAATGCATAATTGCAGTAGCCGAAGACATGTGTCAGATACTACTCAGGTGTTGATTTATATTCGAGGAGTAGATAAAAGCTATGAAGTGCATGAAGAACTTCTTTATGTGCCTTAACTCCTTATCAACATCAAGTACCTAGTTACAAACAAACAACATGTAATTTCAATATGTCAATCTGACGATGCTAGTTATAGCGAAACAGCTGTAATTGAATTTTAAAGCGAATTTTTCGAATAGTGGAAGTTTAGTTTAACTGTGCAGTTATTTATTGTTCTTAGTAAGATGAACTTCCAAAAAGTAGAGGTTAACACAATCAATTTCTTTGGATAATATATTTTTTACTATACATTACCTTGTTGGGCCCTTTTATAATCTTCTTCATTAAGTAATAATGTATATTCCGAATTTGTCTCTGCATCTAATAAAGTAAGAGAATATTGTTTTGAACAGCCCGGTTGTGATTCCATTTTAAAAACACAAATAAATCAAAATAAATTCCTACATAACCTCAATCGCAATTTCCAAGCTCATGAAACCCAAACATTTATCTGTTGTTTGAGAGGCAAGGGGAAGGCGCAATTGTGTTCGACGCTCAGATCTCAAAAACGACAATTTGGAACATGCGTTCGAAGCATTGCGCACGCATGTACTCGATTGGGTGCTCAAATTGTGCAATTGGAAAGCACCTAATGTAACTACAATAAAATACTCAAAACAATTCAATATTAATGCATAAATTTATTCTTTTTACAAAAAAATATGTTAGTTATGGAATCGTAATAGTTATTTATGATATACATGTTCTATTCCTTCAAACAAAATTAAATCACTTTTAGCAGGTATATCATATGTTACACTATTTTTTCTATAAACAGAACATTGTTTTCGACGTTCCTCAGCAAGTTTTTTTGGCGAACTCTGCTGCTAGTCTTACTACAATTAAAAGAAACGACAGATGGAAGTCCAGTACAAGAGCAAAGGGTTATATAGAAAACTCAATACAAAGGAACATTGCGGATCAAATTTTTTCCAAAACTTAGGTGGATAAGATAGTTCTCTGCCCGGATACAAGCTACACCAAAATAAAGTCTACATATGAGACATAATTGTAGTTTCACTAATTGTACGTTCAATTGAATAAACACTCCATTTTGAATTATGTCTACAAATAAATCACTTTTAACACTAGTGCTAAAATTGATTTTCTTTTAACACCAGTGTCATAAAATGGCATTTTAGTCACTGATAGCATGCGTCAAAAAATATACATTTTTTCTGACGTTTGTATGTAAATATTAGTTGCTTATCCTTATAGTTGATGCGAATTATTTATTAAAAAAAACTTTAGTTATTCTGAATCTCTACAATTATAACTGGCGCGGAAAATAGGATTCTCGAATTATTGAACGATTGATTTTTCTTAAACTATTAGTCATAAAAGAAAAAAAATTGCGACCTGTTACGCGACAAAATCAAAGCTTGCTGTTTCTGGAAACCTAGTTTATTGAAGATAGGTAGAGATTCATCTCAAATGATTTTATACAGGAAAGGTATTAGATCTATTACAAAGGTAATAGGCGGAACAACACTGTTAACCTTCAAAAATAAAGTAGCAGATAAACACGGAAATATAAAGTTATAATCTCAAACGTTTTGCTCAAACAGTTTTCATTTCAATTATATTGTTTTGGATCGCCGGCTGATGAATATTATTTAATATAATACGCTTTCAGTATTATTTTCAGGTAAGCGGTTTTGAGAAGATTTCTTAATGTTTTGAAAACATAAACAGTGGCATTAGGAGTTTCTGAAGCAGATATCTTTTGAAACTGCATGATTTATTTCATTTTTAGAAGACATTATGTTTGCGCTTGTGTGCTTAGATTTTAGCACAAAAGATAATTTAGTAAACGTATTTAATTTAAATAATCGTGTGCAGTGTATTGGATTGTCGTTAATGAATATTTGGTTCTTCCCAATGAACAATTTATTATAAAGACTGAAAATTTGTACGATATTTTGGTGTTGATTTTTATGCAAGCATCTCGGTTGGGTAACTAAATAATACCGGGTGTACTAATTAGAAAAGCTCTGGGAACTGTTTATTTATAGTACTGCTTAAAAAAAAACATGTGGAAATTATATACAGTGTAATTTAAAAATTTGTTCAATTAAATTGCAATTTAAATAATTGACCAGATTCTATGACATTTTTAATATTTTTAATTTTTTTTATTTACCACCTAATAAAATAAAATGTGACAAACGTGGGAAGCAAGGGCGGATCCAGGATATTTTTGTAAAAGGGGCACAAGGGGCGAACGGACAAAAAAATTAACAATGACTGTTAAAAATAAACTTTATTTATTTATTTTTTTTCACAAACTTCAAGTATATATAACAAGATTTATGAGAGTGTCAAAATAATAAAAAATTAAATGTTTGATAAAGAATGTTTTCTTTTATGTTTCCTGCTAAATATGTCCAGCACTTCATTAGCGCCCTTTTTCGCCGCAACTTCTTGATGGACATGCATTAAAGCTAATCCATTCAAACGCTCTTCTGCCATCCTGTTGCGAAGATAAAACTATTCTGTTTAAGGTGGAGAAAGATCGCTCCGCAGTGCTAGTAGTCAATGGAAACGTGCACAGCAATTGGCAAAGAGTTCTAATATTTGGCAGAGCCGTTGATTTTTTGTAGGGATCTGCTGGGGATACGGGGATATTATCTCTCATCTGTTGCCAAATTTTTAGCTCTCCCTTCAAACCTAGCAAACAAGGAAGATCTTTTTTATAAATTTCAGCGCCTTGCAAAACATCCTCCATATCTTCGTCGCTGAAGTTTAAGACAGCAACTTTTGCAATTTTCCGATGCTTTGCATAGCAGCGCTAGGGAACCTGGATGACATTTCACTTAGCATATAATCTAAAAAAGGAATATATACTGAAAGTTGGTAATATTCTTCATCTGACTGAGTATGAATGTTCGGCCGATTTGTTTGACGGCCGGTGATTCTGCGGACCGAGATTCCTACACCAATTTCATTTGCGATGGCCTCAGCCTGATTGAAAAGTTTTTTAAATGTATTCGTGCTAGTTTCACGTTGCCTCTCGAGAGTTGCCGTGGTCGTATTAATAAGCTGAACTGCAGAAAGTATATTAATTTCAATGGCCTGTAATGATCGGGATAAGGGCAGCGTGATTCCTAAAATATCAGAGAGAATTACCAAGCGTATAAGAAATTTTGGCGATATTATTGTTTGGAGGAATAAAAAAGGAGGTGTAGCACTTCTTCTATTTCCTTATTCTTGATCAGCTATTTTTTGCAAAATTTCTGGAAGACATGGTAAAACGTCCAAAAACGTCAAAACGGCTTCATGCCTTTCCACCCATCTGGTCTCACACATTTTTTAAATATCTTCTGTTTTTCCTTGCAGATGAGCTTACATTTCTTCTCTGAGGAGATGTATTCGTTGAGCTGAGTCACGAAAAAAAGTTGCTACACTTGAGATAACCCCTACGGCATTTCTTATACTGGGTACGGTGCAGGCTGTTCTAATAGCTAAGTTTAGTCGGTGGCTTGCACGGTGGGTAAAAAGGGCTAAAAGCTGAATGTTGGATATGTGTTCCTCAACACCTTTTATTTTAACGCTCATGTTGGCTCCTCCATCATATGCTTGACCCCGACACAATGTAATGCCCAGGTTAAGGTTTTCCAACGCCTTCAAAATATTTTCAGAAATGTTTTTTCCAGTAAGTTTAACAACTTCGCAAACATTAGAAAGTCTTCATGTATTTCGTTTGTATCTACATTGAAATAGCGAGCACTAATTGCTCACAAACATAAATATCTGTGGTCTCATCAGCTAAAATGGTAAAAAATTTAGACCTTTTGATTTTGTTCACTATTTTGCTTCTGATTGATTCCCCACAGCATTCAATTAAATCAGTTTGTGTCAACTTGCTAATGTAGAAAGCGTTTTTAGGACACGTTTTTATGTGTTCACGAAGTATCTCATCTCCAGCATCTATTCGGAACTTTAGCAACGCTCTAAAAATACTGTCTGGGCGGGGGCATGCGCCCCCGTGTCCTCCCCTAAATCCGCCCTTGGTGGGAAGTATAATTAGGTCTTATAAGCCAGTTAGACTTCTCTGCACCTCGACCTACCAAGATCTTTTGTGCTTTCCTCAATCTACTTAAACTCTAGAACATCATGTAACAAGTAATAATTGTTACATTTTTATTTATTTCGACTCATTTTACAATTTAATCTTTATTTTTACGGACTTTGATAATGTAGACAAGGTTAAGTCAAATTCATCTCCATCCACATTGACAACTGCCAATAGTGTCAATCTCAGAGTAATAAGTAAACATAGAGTACAAAATAGGAAACAAAAACGTAATAAATATAATTTATTTTACTTTTAAGAGGATATTTTTATTCTGAGAAAATATTCTTTAATACATTTTAATATTCACTTTCTTACCTTTCTATAATACTGATAAAAAAGCTCTAGACCAATTGTATTAAATACCCACACCGAAAATTTGGCCTCAGTGCCTTTGTTTGTTATTGTCTGGAGGTGATTAGCGCTTTGTTCGATTTTTCCTAAATTTTTGTGTATTAAAGTGAACTTTATAAAGTGTTTTTATTTATTTTCAATATTGAAAATGGTGAAACCCCGAAAAGCGTGTATAATTTGTGGTACTTCGCAAAATGATAATCTAACCTATCACCGGTAAGTTATTCACTACAATTAGCAATTTCAATTAAAATTTATTACAATTAAGAAAATCAAATTAATAATGAAATAGGTAGGTATACCGTTATAGATTTCCTTCCGATAAAAATATGTTAGAAGTATGGTGCCATGTCATAAGTGTAGATATAAATGCCTTACCAAATATGCGTATTAAATTATTTAAATAATATATTTATATAGGTATTACGGTGATACTCTAACCAATTACACGCCACTGTACGGCTGTGTTTACTTACACCTCTAGATTTTCCATCTCTCTCAATTATAGGTTCATTGCTATTGTGGCACCTCTATGTTTACTTATTACTCTGAGGTGTTAATTCAGTTTTTATTATTTTTTTTTGAAATCGGTCACTATATAAACCAATGTCTCTGGAAATTTAGTTCTCTCTCTGATCAAGTTCCTCGAGAAGTAAATTGTTTCAGGATATCTTGTGAATTTAAAAATATCTTAAAAAGGGACATAAAGAGGTACATAAAAAAATCGTACTTAACCTAAAAAATAAAATTTTTAATTTTGCTTTGCTAATCTGTTTTTATTATTGCCAAATATAATATCCACTTAATTATAAAATAAGAAATGGTAGTTTCTTATATATTTAAATTACAGCAAATAAAATCTTTAAATATACATTTATTAAATTCATGTTTGCTTTTTATATATTTTTTTATAAGTTCTATAGTTCTCTGTCCGACATTCTTTCATACCATAATTTATTTATTATAAAAAGTTACCTAATTTTCTTTGATCCTGCCTCATTGTTAAACATTTAATATCTATTAGTGCAGATGATTTATTGTAATGAAAATGTGGTATTACAACTGTTTAAAGTAGAGAATCTCTTATAGAAGTCATAAGAAGTATATTTTTTTGTTGAATCTTAACCGAGAACTTAGACCTGAATGCTTTTTTAGGTCCCTTTTTTTGATACCTGAGAAATTAAAGTTTAGAAGATTTCTTCTACTTCTTAACAACACAAACCTTAAGGAAGACAGGAAGAATAGCCCTTTTAGAGGTCACCGTATCCTGTTCTATTACCTATCGAGTAGCTTCATAACTAGAGGTCACCGCACCCAGGGTTCCTGTCCTCCCAGGACACAGAAGTTAAGTTTTAAACTACCAGTTAACCTTAGAGAGTCCGAAATTACATACAAAATTCCACTTTTCAAATTTTTAACTTTTTTTATATTTAAATAAATATTTTATATTTGTATGGTGTTGTTTTAATGATTCTCAGCTTTTCACCATTGACAGTTTATGAATAATTTAGTTCCAGCTAATTATTCTGGCGCCTTACTACCAATAATTTAACCAATAACTCTTGTACATGTTCTCAACACGGAGGATTCGATAGGCATCTAGCCTCTGGACACGTCCAAATCGAATTCCTTGATTCTTCGTTTTTTGGTCCCCAGCAAAAGTCTTTTTCCCCCTAGTACCTCATGAAACTACCCTTTCTCCCTCATTCTGCTCGCTTGTCTTTTTTCTATTGGCTAGCAGCCCTGCTACCGGCACTGCTTCGGTACGTCGCAGGAGCTGAGCCAGCAAAAATTTGGCTCACACATCGTTGCTCTCCTACGTGACTTTTTTTGTATTTCAGCACCGCAATTTTTTAAATTATTTGGTTTCGTGTTATACTTTGTTTTACAAACACATTCTTGAGACATAACTTTTCGCTGACAAGCTGCTATTACGCAAAGGTTACTAGTTTCTTTTGACTTAATGATACCGGGGAGCTCCGATATGTTATTTAAATTATTGTTTGAATTATTGTATCTTTTATCCTCATATCAACCCGGGGCGGGGAAGGGGGGTACCTTTTGGATTATTACAGTCTCAACAACGGCCTTACAAGTGTCTGTCAATTGTGAACAGTGATCTTTTCATCGAGTTTCCTCACCTGTTAGCTCATTGCTCTTACTAAAACCAAAATTTATCGCTTTAACTCTTTTAGCTGGAGGCATAAAATTTTCACTAGAACTTACTAGCAAAAAACATCCAGTGAAATAGATACCATAGCACAAATACTTCTTGCAAAGTCAAACAGCTGTCTAAAGGGCATATTCCTAATTTGGTAAGAAGTTAGGGCCCTGATTCTAATTGATATATTTCGATCGAAAAGCCGTCGAATGAGACTAAGCGGAATAACTCTTTCTAGAAACATAAGCGGTTTGCAGACCAATCCTACACATTCAAATATTGTGTTTTCTTCAGCTCTTGGGCAGAAACGACAGTTCTCATTTTCTGATTTACCGATTATTTTTAGGTGTATTTTAGGACCTGTGGTTAGTTTTATGTGTTTTTTGCTTATTTGGAGAAGATATTTTGCTCTTTCAGGTGATATACTTCAAAACCTTCCAGCTTTGCTCAATTAATCAAGTGAAATCATAGTTGATCATGTTTACAGCAACGGAGTTCCTTTTTGGTGTGGCTTTTTGCACTACTTCCTCAGTGCTGTCTGAACCTGAACCAGGGCCGGACTTATGCCTTTACTAAAGTTTCTCCTGTTGGACCCGTGGATGTAAACAGTACCTACCAATTAATTCGTATCAACTTGTCGGGAAATTAATTTGATGTTTGTAATTAGAAGTAGTGTATATTTTTTTACTGGAAATTTATTACATAGATTGTCACTAGATTGTTAAAAAAGTGGGAGGATGAGTAGATTATAAAGAAAATATTAAAAAAGATCACGTTTCGCTAAAATCCACCTGACGATTTTTTGAATAAAAAGTGAAAGTTTTGTTAAAAAGTTTTATTTTTAATTTTTAGTAAGATGGACTTCCATAAAGTAAACGTTAATACAATGAGTTTAATTGTCTCAATAGTGTCTAATCCCATATTTTTAGCCGTAAGAAATTCAAAAACAAGAAAATTTTAAATTTTACTAAACAAGAGAAAGATTAGTGCATCAGGATTTCAATTTACCGAGTACACAGCAAAAATAGAAGCATGGGATGAAAATACACCAGAAGAATCGCAAACAAAATTATTCTTAATTGTTTCTCTAAGAAATTGTGATACTTTAACTGTTGGAATACTCAGAATGCTCAGGCATGTCATCCTTTGATCCCCATCAAGCATTTGAATAGCTCCAACCAGCTGGGTTTTGTCAAACTCCTGAATCATAGGCCAACATTGGTGTAATGACTCCCAAAGATACATCTTTGGGTTGAGTGCTCATGTTTTCCCGTACAACTGTTTACATTTCTCAATGGAAATTGAAGTGTTTTGTGTGATTTTTTGGATTTAGGAATTCTATTTCAGCTTCTGAATATGACAAACAGAACATTTTTAAATTATTATTCTTATCAACTTACTGCTGTTTTACAATTAGCAAAAGCAGATACGGTTACATAAACAATATCACCAAAATATAATAAATAAGATAATATTCAATTTAAGAAACAAATAACACATTCAGTACTTCACATCAGCATTTCACGATGAGCAGTAGCCATGTTTCCACCATTATTGATGAACTCCGTGAAAAATTTTTGACCGATTTCAGAAAAATGCAGCAGCTAATTTTTAATAACATGCTAAGCAATCTTGTTGAGCGTTATGAGTAACAACGCAATGGCCAGCACTTTGAACATATTTTGTATAGAAGCTTAACTTAAAATTCGCATTATTTGAAATGTTATTTAATTTTTCATGTTTAAGAAAGCTTTAGTTTTTCAGTGTTTTTTATAATAATTTTATTTCAAGAACACCAAAACACCATGTAACAATATTTACATATACATTTTTTATTAGTTTATGCATGTAATATCCGTCATCTAGTCACGTAAGCCTCCATATATATTTATTTAAATGAAAATGATTGAGTTAGTATAGCAATAGAAGGACCCCCTTACTCTTCCAAGTACGAATAAAAGGAAGGATTGATAGGGCGTTGTAAGTGGCGATTCCAGTCACGTGTCAGCTCAATCAGGATACAAAAGCCGAAATTTGCACGTGATCTACACATCCCTGGCATATACGCGAGAATTCGTTCATCCTATTCTATTCCGGCTACAGTTTGTGACAATATAACGTGTGTGTTTGGTATTCACGCATTTTATTGTTTGCAAATTGCTGACATCAATGAAGTAATTCGATTTCTATGGACCTCTGCTTCGGTAGTTTTAAATTACAAATTTTTATTCTATTTAATAGTGTCACAACGCTTTGAAACTGGCCCATAAATAAAATTTCAAATCAGATTATATATTGCTGGGAAGTAAGGCTTTGTTAAAACGATGTTTGAAATGATTGAACAAAATTTTATAAACCTTGTTATTTACCCAGATTAATTCGTCTAACAACTATTATATGAAAAACAATAAATTATTGTTAAAAAATCAGGGCTATGTCGACGATCTGTTCATAATTATTTGAAAAATATATTTATATCCTTCAGGAAAATCAAATGGTGTCCACGTAGAGGTTCGCGAGAATATACTATCCAGTGTTCAAGTATGCTAAATAAATAACCCACAGAACGGGAAGAACATATTTTAATACCAATACAAAAGGGGTGTCAAGAAGCAAATTGTGAAAACTGTAGGTCTAATTTCTCATCATAAGTAGTATTTAAAGAGTATCCTGGGATAATACGGGATAATACGAAAAACAAGTAAAGTTAGAGACAAAACCGACAG
Source organism: Ophraella communa (assembly GCA_035357415.1). Classification (NCBI taxonomy): domain Eukaryota; kingdom Metazoa; phylum Arthropoda; class Insecta; order Coleoptera; family Chrysomelidae; genus Ophraella; species Ophraella communa. The sequence goes on along the minus strand of CM068992.1, from coordinate 27,674,461 downwards.
CATTTAGGGATATGAGGAAATAATAATAACATTTACATATCTTACTTTATACAATGTGGAAAAGCCAAATGGAATAAATTCATTATTTCGGTTAATGTACATTGTTATCACGAAACACGTCAAATTTAAATTAAAAATCCACATTCTTTAAAGTGAAAATTTGATCCCACCTTCAAACACCTTTGGGTGACTGTTACAACCCCAATATTTTTAAATGGGAAGTATGGGCTTGTGATATATCGTTTGAAAGGTCAAAGGTCTCTTCATTCTCTATTAAAAAATGTTATTGCAAAAGTTAACAAATAAAAATTATCTGATATTGAATACTTAATTGTTCATAACCTAAAAAATATAAATATCAATGAAATAGATGTTCAAAATGCTCACCGCGAACGTCTTGGCAACATCCTAAATTAGTAGTGTGGGTAACTCTACCAAATTTGGGTAAAAAGATGATTTTATTTTTTTTATGTCAATTTTTGTAATAAATTTAAAAACAATAACATTTTTTGTTGGAAAATGCAGACACCTTTCAAACGATATATCACAAGCTCATACTTCCCATTTAAAAAATTGGGGGTTGTAACTGTCACTCAAAGGGGGTTGAAGGTAGGAATCAAATTTTCACTTTAAAATTTGTCAATTTATACTTTAAATTTAACGTGTTTTGGAATTTTCTATAAATATATTATACAGTAATCGAAATAATGAATTTATTCCATTTGGTTTTTCCACACGAAGATATTTAAGCTGCTTTGAACTCAATAAAAACAGAAATAACATGGGTAATAATGAATTACCTACAAATACCCCAAATTGACAAATTTCCGTTATGAAAATAGAATAAAAAATCTGCAAAAACCACATTGTTACGTATTAATAGACCATATAAGGACACCATTTTTCTCTACACGCAAGAATACATAACCGAAACGGGATAGAGAGAGTACATTTTATTTCCTCCCAGTATTTCTGCAGTTTGGAACACAAGCTACGTCGTCGTCGAGGAATATGAAGAGAATAGTCTTCTTTATTCGTCTGTCACAGTATCTCTTCATCTAGTCACTGTTCAGTGGTTTGGTATGCACCAATCAAGGATATCAAACGTCTTCCTATTAAGATCTTCGGCATAATTTTCCTCCAGCCGCATATTCACCTGGCTTGCAAAACACCAAGTAGGAGGAGAGTATCATCTTCCTACCAAACAGAACCTTCATAGGTATTTCTCCAGCAGATTCATTAATAGCTTACCAAATAACTATCAGGAAGAACGGAAGGTGTTAAACCCAATCTTCCTGGTGTTCCATCACATGATGATTGTAAATACATTGCAGTGGTTTTGGTTTTTCTAATGCCCCATCTTTGGTAAAATTCTCGGAACAAGCTGCTTTTAAAAGTCCTTCTTGCAGCTACTTCATGAGGTGCAGCACAATAGACTATTTTGAAAAATAGTCTATTACCATGAGATATTTGTTTCCATCGCTTTAAGACAAATACAGTTGCATTTTGGCTCTTTGCTTTCATGTTGGATCAATGCTTGCTGTACTTACGACTTATTTGCAGCACCAATCTTTGACGCCTTCTTTGAAGTTTGCCCAAGAGAACCTTTCTCGGACTTTCAATATGCAGAGATGATCTGCAGAACTACCATCACGAAGACGTCTTAGGATTTCTGGGACTAACAGCTGCTTTTTGTTTCAGTTCCATTGGCATTTTTTACCTTTACCATTAGGAAACCTTAATCTAACATTAAGGAGTCTTACTGCGTCAAATATGCAAATGACAGTAATAATGTCGAACGAAAAAGACATTAAAAGGAAATAAGTTGAAAAAAAAAGAGAATTTGAAAATGAAAGTAAATATCAAGAATACTATGATTAAACAAAACAAACATAAAAATCTAAACTTTATCTATGGAAGTAATGCATGGAAATTAATACAGAAACAAAGGAAAAATAAAACATATAAACAGTATGGACCAAGGATGAATAACAAAGCAGGTAATGGAATCAAAAAGAAACGGCAAAAGAAGAAAAGGAAGATAAATTAGTGGATAAACTAGATTATCGATATATAAGGAATGAAAGAAAAAACGGCCCCACAGTTTTGGCTCCTACGTTACATTCAAATTTTCTGAATCTTACTAAAAACTGGTAATAACTTACTTAATTTTATAATTTTAATAGTTCGAATCAAAGTTAATGCAACTAGATTAAGTTTAGGATATTAGAAACTTTATTTATTATTTCTACTGAACCAAAAAAACATATTTATGCAGAAAAATTACAACGTGAAACTATTACTTGTAAATAAACTTTACAAAGTCGACACCAAAACTTAAAAGTACAAACAATAATCTTTATTTTATATATTAATTAAAACATGAAATTTACCAAAATATTAGCAATTAATTAAAAAAAAACAAAAGTATCAAGTTACAATAATAATAAGTAATTTATAATAGGTACGCAAAAAGTTAAAGAAAAATAAAGGTGTTAAATTATCGTAATGTCTACTACGCATTTATAAGAATATATTCCTTTATTCCAGGAACTGTAACTCCAGGTTTAACTGGATAATATTCGTCGTTATTGATATCTGAATACCACAAAACATGTTGGTTTATCAAATTGTAACCTAAATTCTTTTATTAAAAAAAAATAATGAAATAATCCGTATTCCTTTAGTAAACATATAAATTGAAAAACCCGTAATCAATCACACTGTAATCACTTCAATTTCGTCAATAAATATTTGGATCGTTTAAAAACTATACCGAAAGATATCCATCTATGGATACCTACACAGCTTAATTGAATCGGTCTATTTAATCCGAGAATCAAAATAAACTAAATATTTATTTTCATTCAACAAACAAATAAATTAAAAAGCTCGCTATTCGACAAAAGCTTCAAATTAAAACTTAAAATTACTTTTGTGTCATTAAAACTGGTAATTGTTGATGTAAAAATTGATTAAATTCAGTTTGGTTTTTGTATTCCGCGTGACGGGATTGTAATTCGATGGGAGGGGTGGAAATTATGTTGACACACAGAAGAGGTCCCTTCTTGTTTGTTGATGGGCGTCTTTAAAAGCGGCTCTTTATCAAGCAATATAAGAAATCATTGTGTCTGTGAACCGTTTAAAATAATATCAATGTCATTTGTAAACGTATCGCTTGTAAAGTACTATACTTTTTCTACGCCCATCTATTTTTTCTATGAAATAAAGTAAATCGCAATTATTTAAATTGAATAATGTAATGCCAACATCTAAAAGGAATTTCTCTAATAATAAAATACTAATACTAAAAGCTTGACGAAAAGAAGATTGTAAATAGACCAAATAAAGTAGTGCGTAGATAAAAATTTTATTGCAGTTTGAATAAACAAAGAAATTTAATTTTTCTTGATTGAAGGGAAACACAAAATCAATGTCACAGATTTTACATTCTGTGACATTGATTGTGTGTTTTCCTTCAATCATTGTTTAATCACATTTGAGAAATGGATGATTTACTTCTTAATTTTTCTTGTTTAAATGCACGTGTATGTTATGAAATTTCATTACGGGCATGTTATTGTTAAATGTCACTTACAAGGAATGTTGATAGCTCGATTTTGACGTTGACAGATATGGGCGTAGAAAAAAATTATTGTACCAACCTTTACTTTTTAGTAGTCCATAGTATTGTGAATACTATTTCTGACGTGTTAACAAACTTGTAAAAAATAATAATATTATATTGACCATGATTCAAAGAAACATGGTATGAAATTCCCGTGTTCTAGATTCGTTCAGTTCCCGCATGATATCACCTTTTGATAGATTTGTTAACGCGGGAAATTTAAAGTTTATGTTTTAGGCTAGGTTATGTTTAATGTGCTTTCTTTGAGGCTGTTATTGTATTTGAAAAACTTACTATTTTCTTTTTGATGTATATATTAGAAGCAAAAAAAATATTGCGGAGTTCTTAAAAATTATATTTTCGAATTATTATATTTTAAGGCAATATCTTTATATTTCTTTTTTTTTAATAAACTTAATTATATTTTTACAGAGACTTTTGCAAATAAAAATATGACAGAAACTCATTAAAGATTTTTTTAATGAAACTTATTGTATTAACCCTTACTTTGTGGAAGTCCAACTTATTAAGAACATTAAAAAAAGCTTTTTAACAAAACTTTCGTTTTTATCTAAAAAATGCTTTTTAAAACTCAATGACAGCTGTTTCGCCACAACGAGCGTCGTCATATTGACATATTGAAGTAGAGTTTTTTAAGGTAGCTAAATGAAAGATTCTTAATCATATCAATTCACTGTAATAGTCACTATCTCAAAATGAATATTGTTTTATTTATTCAGACATATGTTAGACAGTCAAATATATAGAAAATATAGAAATATAGAAAATATAGAAAATACTTTCTTAAAGAACAATATAAAATTAATAAATTGATATTAGCCACAAATGTCATTGTCAATAGATACTTCACTCATGTCGCCAACCATTTAAAACAAAAATTTGCGTGCGTAAAAGTTACATTACGATACGCAAATGCGTTTTATAATGAAGATTTTTATAAGTGCAAAATATAGGCTAGAACTTCCCTCTTCTTTAACCTTTTCATTTGCCTCATATTATGTTTACAAAATTGTTTAGTATTAGTTAGACTTTACATTAGTTTTAGATGAATTTGATCAAATTCCTTTCTTCTCTCTAATATCTCCGTTTTATCACAACCACGATGATTCATAACCACATAATCCCCAAGAAGATATTTTACTATTGAGTACAACCTTCTCCACTTGCTGATTCTTCAAAATAGGTAAATAGTTATTAATAATTTGTCATTTTATATTTTATACTAAACTTAAATTTGTTCAAATCTTAATAATGATGTTGCAGCCCCTGCAGTTATTTAGCTAATATAACTTTAGTTTTAACTTATAACTTATATTTGTTATACTAATTTCAATTTGTATTGCGTAGCTTTATGTCAATTTTACGCTCTGATTGTTTTGATTTATCGGTCGAATCATCTATTAAGTCTAGCCTTTGTGTTTTATAACCTGATGATGGTAACTTACCGAAACTAGTCGCTCACTGAATTTCATTAGTCCACATTTGGATAGTAAACATTGTGGTTTTGACTCAGAGTTTTATTGAACCCTTTTACTTAAAAAAAATTATAAATAAAGTTATAAAATTCATTATTAGAAGAAATATTGGGGTCCTAGGAAAAATCGTGTACACAATGCGTTGGAAACTGTATGTCTTGCACTCGTTAGGATTCCGCACTCCCCGTTATGCTAAACTTTACTTATACGTAATAATTCACTTTCCATACTTGTTATGTAATAGAATACTATTTTCATTTTAAGATAAAAAGTAAGAGGAACAAAGTTGCGAAAACTTTTTGCACTCCTTTTTCCAAGATTACATTTAGGGCACGTAAAGGCTTGAAAATGTAATATTTGAGTGGATAAAAATAAATAATTTTTTATTTGGCTCGTTATATTTTTTGCTAGTTTTTTTAACGTTTATTTTTAGATCATGTATATCAATAATAATTAAAGTAGCGATTTTCTACATCCCTCAATTATACGTCAGACAGAAAATACTATGCGGTCGTATCGGAGATGCAAATCCCTATAAATGTCCCTGCAATCATTCCGCAAATAAGTCCCTTTGAGACGTTTATATGGTCTAATTGAAAGTATCCACACGCATAAAAATCAATTTCGTCAAGTGTAGGGGGTTGTCTTTTTCGATGAATAGGGGCGAGTTCCGTGTACACATGCATTGATTATGACAGGGGAGTGATAAAAGAGTTCATATGAATTAGAGGGAGTGTATAGAGGCACTGTGAAGTCTTACTTTATAGTGAATATTGTGGTGAATGACAATATAAACTTTTTTGAATGTAAATAAATAATAGACACAGGTTGACAGAGAAGTTTGTTTACTTGGAAAAACTAAGGATTCAGAATACGTCACCACCTTAGGTTTAGAATACTTAAATTATAATTAGAAAACTCTTTGTGTAGAAATGATTTAATTATACCAGTTTAACGAAGATGAAGAGGAAACTCGAAGTAAAATCTAAATTCTAGAAACATTTGATTGTTCATAGAATTACTATGCTAGCAAAACAAACATGTAAATTAATTTTATTAAGGACAAACAACTGTTTAATAAAACTTCAACAATATATTGCAAAATGAAGCCTTTTGTGTCTACAACAGCTTTTTAAAAATCGTGGTCAGATTGACTATAATGAAGTTATGGGTGAGTCAAAATAATTGCAAAAAATTTATGGACATGATTCCTTGTTAGAAATTATAATTTATTTTTCTTAATAAACATACAGGTTTGCATGCTTTCCCAAGAAGTGTCATCCCCTTAAAGTTGAAGTAAATAAATTATCTTTATTTTTTTCTCGGATAAGGGTGATGTTACACTAACAAATTTTACATGTTATTCTTATCTACAGGTTTTTTTAATTGCTTTCTAATTAACATTTCTTTTCACAGAACTTTTTAACAGAACACAATTTTAAAATAAAAAAAATACATAATATTATCCTCAATTTATTTAAAAAAAAATTTTCTCTGATATCTTTGATAAACATTGTGGTTTTGAAGTAAATAAATAAAATTTGCATTAATGCATTTACGGATTGTTCCGTAATTTTCATAATTAAAATTATGTAATGACTAGTATGCGGCTTTCAAGTCGGTTTGACTTTTATGTCAACCGACTTGTTTATGGCAAGGCTAGGGGTCATACTTTGGAAGCTAACCGTCTTATGTTTGTAAGGAACCATCAACGTCTTTCAGAAAATGGTACATTTAATAAGAATAAAAGAGATTGTGGTCGTTAGTCAGAACAGAGGTGTTAGAAGAAGCTATTCTTGATATAATTGACGAACATCCTAAAACAATTACCAGGAATGTTGCTGGTGAACTTTATACAAGTCGGAGTTTAGTCTCACGTATTTTGCGCGAACCAAAGAATTGCAGAAAATAATAATGTTTTATAAAATTTGTGTTTCCTGATGAGTCAAACTACAAATTACAAATTTGCATAACATTAATAAATGGAGAGATGAAAATCCCCATGCCATCATCAATACCAATTCTCTGTGAATGTCTGGATTGGTATTGTTGCAAATTGTTTAATTGGACAACATTTTTACCTGCGAGGTTAACGGATCAATGATACATTCATTTTATTTAAGAGGACCTACTTTTGCTTAAAAAAGCTCCCTTATATATTAGACAACAAATGTGGTTTATGCATGATGGTGCTCCTGCTCACCTTATTTTGGATGTTCGTCAGTATTTGAATAACATTTATTTATTTACGAACCTTCTGTTAACAGCTTAGATGATTTAAAAAATCTTATTAGAGAATCTTGCCAAAAAAATAAAAACATCCCAAGGATTTTTCATCGGATACGTGGATCAATGTTGCCGAGTCCTGCATTGTGGTGGAGGATGGTTACTTCAAACAATTGTTGTAGTAATTTTGTGTTTTTGTCTTTTTTGATGTGTCGTTTTTTAGGTGTATTTATTTTGTTTTTTTTTCTTGCATCAGCAATGTTTACAATAAATTCATTTTATTTAACCATATTGCAAATTTTATTTATTAACTAAACAGATTTTATGTTAGCTTAAGTAAGCGAACATTTAGTTAATTAACAGTTGAATAAATTCAACAATTAATTCAATAATTAATTAAAATGTATTAAATTGAATAAAATAAAATAAAATATTAAAACAACAATAAATAAAGGCATAAATAAAAAATAAATTATTTATTTAAAAACCACAATGTTTATCAAAGAAATCAAACAAAGACAAATTAGACAAATTATTTTTTTAATAAATTGAAAATAATAATGTTAAAATGTTTTGTAAAAAGAATTGTTAATGGTTATTACTTTCAACCCCTTAGATAATTAGAAAGCTATTAAAAAATACCTGTTGATAGTCAATTTATCGATAGGAATAACTTGTAAAATTTGTTATTGTAACTTCACCTATATTTAATAAGAAAAATAATAGTAATTTATTTTCCTCAACTTTAAGTGAATGAGACTTCTCGGGAAAGCATGCAAATCTATATGTTTTTTAAGAAAATACTTATTCGTTTTTAACAAGAAATCACGTCATTTTTTGCATTTATTTTGACTCACACTGTATTTTTATTTTAACAGATAACTATTTGAGTTTAATTAAATAATATTTAGACTAGATCAAGTATTGGTGTACTAGGACAGAACAGTTTTAAAGGCTAGATATTATTAGCTCTAAGAGATTATTGTTCATTTATTTCCCTCTAAAATTAGAACAACTGTTCAATAACATAGAAAAACCAGGAAAAAACTATATCGCATTGATCTTAACAATTACTGAATGTATTTATTCTGCATTTATAAAGTGTGGAAACCAGTTATGAAATAAAGTTAATTTTGCTCTTAGTTTACAGATATTTCTGTTTTTAGTTCCTTTTTTTGTTTAAAAAAAGCAAGAAAGTACACAAAATAACAAAATATAAAACCTGTTTATATTTTGTAAAATAATTTATTTCAAATTTGAAAAAGGTTAAAGTGCAATTCAATTGTAGGTGAATCTTTAAAACCATTCATCTCTAGTAAAGAGTTAAAGATAGCTAATACTGGCAATGATCTACTCTTGTCCCAGCTACATGCAAAGAAGTCTTAGATGTGACAATTTGTGGTGGAAGAACTTATGATAAATAATTGGCATTCCATCCCTTATTGTCAAGAAATTCAGAAACCCGTGGGAGATCAACAGGAAAGGTAATGATGCCACACTTAGAAGATCTCTTGAGCAAGGAATAAGAGTTATAAGGAATGTGGAGAGCCTTAAACTGTCATGTCTGCGACAACTGCCCAGAAAAACATGAAAAAATTCGCCGTGGTGAAATAAATGCCTACAAAAGCTTAAGGCACATGTAAGAAGGCTATTTAACAGTCCAATCAGCAGTACAAGCCCTACAGGGAAACAAACACACCACAATGAAGAAGTTTGCAAAGCCAACATCATCAAATTAAACTAAAGCAAGATTGTGAAGGGGACTAAATGCAAAGTGTGCGGATAGTTAAGTTTAGTTTAGTCAAATTTAGTCAAATTTAGTCAAATTTAATCACATTTAGTCAAATTTAGCCTAATTTAGTCAAATTGAGTCAACTTTATTCCAGTCAAGTTTAGTCAAATTTAGTTAAATTTACACAAATTTGGTCAAATTTAGAGAAATTTGATCAAATTTGGTCAAATTTAGTTAAATTTAGCCAAATTTAGTCAAATTTAGTCAAGTTTATTCCAGTCAAGTTTAGTCAAATTTAGTCAAGGTTATTCAAGTTTAGTCAAGTTTATCAAGCTTAGCCAAAAATGGTCAAGTTTAGCCCAATTTAGTAAAGTTAAGTCAATTTTAGTCAAGAGTAAAGTTTAGTTAAATTTGGTCAAATTTATTTAAATTTATTCAAGTTTAGTTAAGTATAGTATAGTCAAGTTTAGTCAAATTTAGTAAAGGTTATTTAAGCTTAGCCAAATTTAGTCAACTTTAGTCAAATTTAGCCAAATTTTGTCAGACTTAGTCAAATTTGGTCAAATTTAGCCAGATTTGGTCACATTTTGTCAAATTTAGACGAATTTGGTCAAATTTGGTCAAATTTTGTCAATTAGTTAAGTTTATTTCAGTCAAGTTTTGTCAAATTTAGTCAAGGTTATTCAAGTTTAGTAAAGTTTATCAAGCCTGGCCAAATTTAATTAAGTTTAACCAAATTTGGTCAAGTTTAGACAAGTTTAGTCAATTTTAGTCAAGATTAGTCAAGTTTAGTTAAATTTGGTCAAATTTATTTAAATTTAGTCAAGTTTAGTCAATTTTAGTAAACATTAGTCAGGATTGGTCTAGTTTAGTCAAATTTAGTCAAAATATAGAAAACTGAGCGTACCCAGCACGTCATAAGAATATATTCATTCATTTGGGAGAAATTACCTTGTTTCTTGCCTTTTTATTTTCACTATAGTATGTATATTGTAACGTAATCAAAAGGCCTTATTAGAAAATTAACATATTTAACAAGAATCTTATTAATCAATGAGAGGAAAGGTAGTTTATTTAAATTTAAACAGATAAAGGAAAGTAATAAAATTTAAATAATATTTACATAAATTAAAATTGTTAACAAATCACCTGATACATAATATAAGATTTAATAATATAAGATTTACCATACAGACGAGTAGGTTGATGGTTTCTATGTATTATCTAGATATGTATTCATAATGCCTATAACAAATTATTCAAAATTAGTACTTATAGAATTTTCACTGAAATTTGCTTACATCTAACTATACAATCTGAAAAATAAAAAAAAAATAAACAAATAATGGGGTTATGAGTCAAATGACAGTGACAACAATTGTCACCTGATATAGGGTAGCTTTTAAAGAGATATTTTGTTATGTCAACTATGACAGAAGAAAAAGATTAACGTAATTTAAATAAATTAAATAATTACAGATAAAACACAAACAATTCAATTTAGAAATATAAGATGTAACGTTTTCTATTCTCAAAGCAAATCTTTACTAGATATTATTAAATTTATTTATTAACAACCATAAGGTTAATTTGATTGGACAAGGAATGATATAAAATTTAGAGATATAGAGGGCGAATTTGAATATAAAAAAAGAAAAAAAGGAAAATCGGGGTAGTTATTGATTTTTGAAAAAAGAGAATTAGTGAGTTTTTGGTTTTTGTAAAGATAAAAAGTTTTTTTTTTGTTAAGAAAAGTTGTTAGAAACAGATTAATTAAAATCATATGTGAAATTTTGTTAAAATTGTAATTAGATAAATAAATAGTGATTTGTGACCAGTGAAAGTTACCTTTTACACGTGCTTTAAAGTAAAAGGTGGTCCTGAGTGATCTTCGTAACATCTTGAACCGGATTCCACGAGGGAGGAAGGCGTGAAATCCCCACGTGCATTCTACCACAGTCTACAAAACAATATAAAGGTATTCATATTGTTTTAAAACATTGAAACAGTATCAAACACTACTAGAAGAAGTATTAAAAAGGTATTTAATGAATTTTTGTTATATAAACTTACCAGTGCGTGAGAAACTAAATTTTCAATAACGTTGAGTAATCTATCGTTCATTTTTGTATAACTGTAATTATAGAAAGGTCTACCAACTGTAAAACTTTAAAAACTCACTCATAATTGTTATGTGAGTTGCATATTTAACTGTAATAGGATTAGTTTCATTAGCGTGAATGTGTGATGTATGAAAGAACATTTAAACAATTTGAATTTGTATTTGTATAATGAAATGTGTCTTTTGAAACACTTATGTAATAAAACACTACATTGAATGTAATTGATCTGTTTTTAATATACTAGAAAATTTAATAATTAGAAAGTTTATTTTTGAACATAATGATAATAATAAAACAAAATAACAATTGATATTTGGCGTTCAAGTAATTAAAATAGTAAAACAATAATAAATCATAATACATAGAGCCTATGAACCCACAGAACCCTGAGAAAGAGAGACATTATTAATTCAGTAAGTAAAAAGTTATGTTAGTGTCTGTAATAAAATCAAATTCATTATAACATAATAAACATAAACAAACACACACAAAAACATAACAATATATAAATTATATTTTAGTTTATATTTTAAGGTTTTATTCCACATTGGATGATTAATTTAGGCATTGTACATTACTGGTATATTAATTTTGACATTTGTTTTTGAACTAATCTTATAAGTTTAGTGGTTTTGTGATAACTGTTGTTTTTATTAAAATATGATCTTTGTAAATTACCTCCTATTTTACAAGAAACTCTTTAAGCATTCTCTTCTCAGGTAAACCACGTTAAATTTTGAATTTTTAGTAAATGTCGAGCACTAAAATTGGATAAACGTCAAGAGGGAATGATGATAATGCAATATTTTATCCGGGCCCAAGAGGCACTCGACTGTAAAGAATTACAATCACGGTTGAAAAATAGAAAAAACGACAACGCCACAGCGTCATTTAAATTAGTGAAAATTGGCGTTAAATATAGACCGACCTCCACCGTCTGTAAAATGTGTTATTATTCCTGGTTTTTCACTTTTTTTTCGTTGTTAATATTGAGTTTTTCCAGTAATATCAGATACACTTTTCTACATTAAAACATAAAAAAAACATGTATGATCCGAAACGGTGAAGTGTTGCTGTAAAAAATTTTAGATTAATTTTAAGGGAACATATAGACTGCGTGGAGCAAACATAGGGTCTATATTTATACCTCGAATATGACTGATGGAAAAACCAAATGAAAAATCCAAAGTCCAACAAAATGGTTTATAAAAATTAGGATTAACAAAAATCCGCTACTAGTTTTGGCCTAACATGGAGACCATCATCAGGCTATAAAAACAGCTATATTTAAGAAAAAAATGTACAAAAGAAAGAACATACCTTAACGTAAAAATAAATGTAAAGTTGATCCTGTTGATAATTTAAAGAAATTATTATTTACCCTGTATATAATTTATACAAGCATGAGAAAACTCTACATCTACAGTAGTCGGTTCAAATTGATTCAAACATTTATTTTACTTTTATTAAAAATGTAATAAACACATGTATAAATCTTACTACGACCCTGTTCTTTTAAAATATTGACATTCGGTTAAGGTTATATCATAAAATATCGATTTTTCCTTGGAACAATAGACATAGATTTAATATATCACGCTATATACCCTTTGAATTTTAAATTTATACATAAGTAAATTGTCATGCGTTTAAATGTTTTAAAAAAGGTGATAATAATGTGAAATTATTAAAGACGTACCGTTGCTAAAACCAATATCCAACTAATGTTCAAACCAGCGTCTTCCGGTAGAGGTTCTACATCGTCTCGTAGGCAAGATGGCGTCAGTGGTCCATTCCGAAAAACGAAGCTCCTTGAAGATTTATTATTTTCCCCAGAATAATTATAGTGGGTAGGTAAATATTAACAGATTTCCATTTAATTTTAATTATCCAGTTTTAATTATTCAACTTCATTAATTGTTTTAATTTGACAGCTTTAAATAAGTAGGGGTATAACTCTATTGTTTCATATAATGATGTCAGCCATTCAATTTCTCGATTTTCAATTATTTCAAACGTAGATTCGCCTTCGTATAAAATGAAACTGCTTTCGAGATTCGAAAATTCTCGGTATTTATACCCTTCACTGAGAAGCCAATTTTTAAATTTTTTTATATAACTTAATTAATAATACAAGGAACAATACAGGGCAAACGATATGTAGGAGGAAGACTCACTTCATGGCTTAAGAACTTGAGAGATTGGTATCAGTGTACATCAATCAGATTATTCAGAGCAACTACATCCAAAGCAAAAATCACCATGATTATAGCCAACATTTTAAGAAAAGATGGCACGTAAAGAAAATGGTTCTTTCTGCAAAAGAAATAAGTTTACAATTAGAACAGTATTTCTGCACATATATGTATAAAGGTGTAAACCATAACTCTAATGTGACTGATAGATATATCAATAAAACACAAAGACATTGACTTTATTCACATTACTGAAGACTAGTTTTGGTTTCAGACCATCATCAGGCTTAAATATAAATACAAAGAAAACGGTCATATACAGGGTGATTGATTAGTGTGAGGAAGCTCAGTGGATCTGTTATAGTAAAATTTACAAAAAAAAGTTATTTACAAAAGTTGTAGGCAGCTTTAAACTCCACATTTTAAAATTAGTTACAATCTTACAGGGTGTTCCATAAGATGGTGGCACACCAAACTTATGTTTTTGTTAAACACCCTGTACTTTATTTTAATTTGAAATCTGCTTAACTTCCACATCACAATAATGTAAAGTTTTATTATGTTATAGCGGTTATTTAAAAAGTTATAACCAATATTACCTGAAAATCGTATAACCCCTTGTATAATTAAAAAGGAGTATAGGAACATTGATCTATTGCAACCATAGTTTTTTAATAATTATTAAAAATTATAAAACATATTCGTTGTCATAATATTCGTTAAATCAAATACAGGGTAAGCCAAAATGCTAGTACATTATTTTCTTGGTAATTTTAAATGGAACACCCTGTATTTTATATCACTATCGAAAAGTACTAATATCATACTTCAAATTTTATAAAGTACTCCCTATACCTAAAGTTATCAGTTTTCTAGATATTATCATTTTTTCATCAAAGTATTGATTTGGTAGATATTTTAACGTTTACCAATAAATATTGTGAGTTGGTCATGATTGGTTTGTCAGAAACTGACAATTTGACATTATTGTTTATTAATTTAGTAACGAAATATTGTCACTGAAAAGAAAATAATTTATTTCAAATAAATTTTATTTAAAATAACCGACTGAAAATTAAGAAAAAGAAAATTAATAACAGAGAAAAATAAAAAACAACAGTAATTTTAACTTATCTTACTTAAGTAAGATGTTCAAAATGACCTCCCAAAACATTTATGCATGCTTGAAAGCGGCCATTGAAAGAGTTGCTTACATTATTAAGTATTTGTAAAGAAATATTTTGAAATGCAATTCGGATTCTATCTTTCATATCATCCCTTGTTGTTGGAGGTATTTTATACACTTTATTCTTAACGTAAACCCAAAAAAATGAGTCTATTTTATTGAAATCTGGTGACCTTGGGGGCCACCTGACCGGTCCATCCCTTCCGATCCATCTTTCTCCAAACTGATCATTAATTTCACCACGTACTAATTCGTTGTGGTGCGCAGGAGCACCGTCATGTAGAAACCACATTTGTTCACGTATATTAAGTGGAACCTCTTCTAATAATATCGGTAACTGATTTACGATAAAATCTAAATAAATCTCACCATTTAAGTTATCTTCAAAAAATTATGGACCTATTACATAGTTACCGACGATACCTCCTCACACATTCAGAGACCATCTTGTTTGACTATGTGTTACTATGTGGTATGGATTACTTGTTGAATAGTAGTGAAAGTTATGCCTATTAACAGAACCGTTTTGATGGAATGTAGCTTCACCACCAAATAGGACATAATCAAAAAAATCTCATTGCTCATTAATTTTTTCTAAAGCCCATTCACAAAACACTATTCGTTTCTGAAAATCATCGTTGTTTAATTCTTGATGCTTTTGAATATGATAAGGGTGCATCTTGTTTTTAGATAGAATGTTTTGAACAGAGTAGTAATTAAGTTATTGTTCATGGGAAATACTCCTTATACTTGTGTGTGGGTTTTCTGTAACTGCCATCAACACACTCATTTCGTTTTCCTCTGTCACACTCGGTTTTGTTCGTTCATGTTTTTCATAATTCACTGAACCAGTGCGGTTAATTCGATCTTTCAACTTTCAAATGTATCTTGTCTAGGTTGCCGCCTATCTGGAAACCGTTCTTGATAAATTCTAGCGGAGAGTAATGAATTTTTATTGCATTCCTCCAAAATCCAGATCATATCTACCAATTCATTAGTAGTAAAATTCATTATTTCTAATTTTTAAATTGAATTAATATTGTTGCTAATAATAATTGTTGCTAATTTACGGTGTACCACAATACTGAATTAATAAACGATAATGTCAAACCAATCATGACCAACTCACAATAATTATTGGTAAACGTTAAAATATCTACCAAATCAATACTTTGATGAAAAAATGATAATATCTAGAAAACTGATAACTTTAGGTATAGGGAGTACTTCATAAAATTTGAAGTATGATATTAGTACTTTTCGATAGTGATATAAAATACAGGGTGTTCCATTTAAAATTACCAAGAAAATAATGTACTAGCATTTTGACTTACCCTGTATTTGATTTAACGAATATTATGAAAACGAATATGTTTTATAATTTTTAACAATTATTAAAAAACTATGGTTGCAATAGATCAATGTTCCTATACTCCTTTTTAATTATACAGGGGGTTACACTTAATACGATTATCAGGTAATATTGGTTATAACTTTTTAAATACCCGGTATAACATAATAAAACTTTACACTTTACATTGTTGTGATGTGGAAGTTAAGCAGATTTCAAATTTAAAATAAAATACAAGGTGTTCCATTAAAAAAGCATAAGTTTGGTGTGCCACCATCTTATGGAATACCCTGTAAGATTGTGACTAATTTTAAAATGTGGAGTTTAAAGCTGCCTACAACTTTTGTTAATAACTTTTTTTTGTAAATTTTACTATAACAGATCTACTGAGCTTCCTCACACTAATCAATCACCCTGTATAAAGGTAGCGAATGTAACTTATATATAAGATAATTAAGTGAGGGTGAAAAGTTGTAGAACAAAAATAAGGCAATGCTTACCTGATTATGCAAAAGTTGAAAAAAGGGCATTTAAAATGTTGGGAATTAATATGATTAGATGAAGTTAAGTTGTGAAAATAAAAATAAAAGTGAAAGTATTTAACAATTATTATTAAACACGAAGGAAAAGTAGTTTATATTTTAAACAAACCAAATTGGAAATCCATATTTTAGTAGTAAAATAGGGGTACATAATTTATAGAACCATTTTTTATAACGAAAAAAAAACGGTGCACTTTGAAAAAGTATGTAAAGAGTGGTACCAAAAAAAGAAAAAAACCTTTTGGAGAATAAGTTGAAGTTTCCAAAGTAGGAAAGAAGTTAGGTAGAAAACTAAATAAGGAAAACTCATAGGAAGATTTCTGTAACCCAAGAAGCAGAAAGCTTTTCAAAAAATAAAAAATAAGAATAGAGCACAAATGTCAACTTAGAACCAATAAATTTTTATGAAAAAGAGTTTTATGGATACTAGTATACATAGTATTTTTTAATATTTTTTTAAGTTGTACCCCACAAGTATTTTGTAATTATAATACGTTCTACAAAAAAAAATCTATTACTAGTGTCCCTAAAAACAATCTACCGCGGCTATGGTTTCTTTCCTTTAAAAACTTAGTACATTGATTTTTGAATAAGTAACATTGAATATAGCATTATATATGCACAAAATATATCTGTATTTTCTTGATCTAGTCAAAATCAATATGTGTAAAAATAATCTTATTTTATTTCTAACGATTCAATGATTTAATATAAAGGAGGTATTCATCGAAAATCTCTGTTGTAGAATGCCGGTTGTAAAGAAGGAATTATTCTAAAAACACCGCTACAGCTACGCGATTGTTGTCATACAAGAATTGACGTTTGTTTAATAAAAATGTTGAAAAGTAACCTTATTTTATCTTGCACATTCAGTGGCGTCTCCTCTTAACAATGCTTGCAAGTGTTTTTTTTTTTTTTTTTTTTTAAAGCAGAAATAAATTTTCATTTATTTTACTCAAGGTATGTTTTTTGTCAACATTATTAAATAAAATTCTGTGACTTTTTCATTTGGTTTAAAAAATGTTTGGATGATTCGATGTTTGATTTGATAATAATATTAATGATAAAAATTTTGCATATTAATAACTTTTTTCTTTAGACTTAAATATTTGCTGAGATTATGATGGCAAATACATTTTTTAAAATGTACTTAAAACTTGGCAACCATAATAAACATATTTCTGTCAATCTAATTTAAAAATTTTCATCAGCCAACAAAGGATTTGTTACCATCAAAATTAAAGCATAATTTTTGTGATCAATAATGATATATAAACAATCAACTACGTCCCAAGTTCTAATTGATTATCATTATCCAATAGCTTGTCAATACCATTACAATAACCAAAATATTTCTCAGAATATTGGAATATAGTCTACGTAATGTTATTGTTAATGGAGAACATTACCTATTCGGTAGACATTATATTTGATGCATTAGAGGTCAATGAAATCAAACGAGGTGTGATATTACTACCGACAGTATATTACACTGCAATCAACCATCAACTTCAACAGATAAACTTCATTGTCATTATCACCTCAAATGTAAACCATTCACTAAAATAGAATCCAAACTAGACTTTGTAATACTTTTTATTTAGTATTAAAGGTACATTATACTGTAAGGGAGAGAAATGCGTTATTTTGGCAGAGGTACAATTTGAAGCCCGACATACAAGACAAAATAGTATCTCTCCCAAATGGTATATACTATTTTTTCCACGGTCTCATTAACATTAAGTAATTAACACCTGAATTATTGTATTCGGGTTTGAGCATTTATAGGTATAGAAGTCGTTGAGTTATTGTCATAACCACAAAAGAAATAAACAAAATACTATATTACACAACGCATTTCATACGGCTTTCTGTTACGACACGAGTTCAAGTTTGCGACGAGTCACAACAGCGATATGAAATAAGTTGTTTATAATATTTTTTATATAGCGATTTTATCATTTTTTAAATTAATTTATAATTTTCATGTAAATTACGAAAGTTTTGATTTTAAAAAGGTATGTTGTGTAATTTATAACATTTGACAGTTTTGAATTTTAAATTATCAAATGTTAATGTTTTAAAATGAATAATACACCAATAATAATTTATTATATAGGTAAAAGATGATATTCATATTTATAAAAAACTTCTTTAAGAACAATGTAAAATTAATAAATTGCTATTAGCAGCAAATGCCATTGTCAATAGTCTTGTCATAATATACTTCACTTATGTTGTCAACCATTTTAAAACAAAAATTTGCGTGCGTAAAAGCTACATTACGATACGCAAATGCGTTTTATAATGAAGATTTTTATAAGTGCACAATATAAATAGAATTATTACATTAAAGTGCTAGTTTTGTTGACGGCGGCTGCAAATATTGCAATAAACAATTTGCTGCCTACGAAGTCAGGATCTTTATACGATAAAGTTCAAGAAGTGATGCGCCGAGAAAAATGTTCAAGTATACATCAATAATGTTTTGTTGGCTTACTTCAGTAAAAATACAAAGACGTCTTCTACATTATTAGCGCAATTTTCTCTGGTTATGTCGTGCTTGATAATTTACGACGAGTGATGAGCAAATGCAAGACCAAGACCAAGACCAAGACCGGGTTAGCATTTTTGGTCTTGGTCTTGTTCTTGCAGGGTCCAGTTTGGTCTTGGTCTTGTTCTTGCACCAAGACTCTTGCAAATCTTGCACTTTTTTTAGATTTACTAGGGTCCATTTTTACAAAAAAAAGGAAAATCGTTTTTAAAATCATTACAAGTAAAGAAAGATTAAATGAAAGGGATAGTATTTTTCATTATAAAAAATTTGTTTTTTTAATATTACATTGTAGCGATAAATCAAGTATGAAATAGTTATTATCCTAACTAGTGCGGAAAATATAATTTCCGCAAGGGTTAGGATCAATATTTTTTTCATAAGCAAAATCATCTTGAAAATTATTTAGATACTTAAAAAGATGCGATTGTGACAATTAAACCTTTCATAGTGTCAATAAATACACGACTGAAGCTATAGCAACTCTACTTAAACAGGTGAGTTTATTGTTGCTTTGAGTAAGGTTTACAGGGGTGATTTAAAAAAATTCGATTTTTAAATGGGAAATGCGCAATTGAGATGTCTTCAGCAACAGAACCACAGCGGATCAACTTCTGCTTGTAGTAATTATAACCCTCAAAACCAAGCTTCTTCTTCGTCTTCGTCAAGGACTTCTCTACCTGCCTCTTTCTCCAAATGATTCATAACATTGTACAATTTTTTTAATATGTAAACATTAATAAAGTTTATCCATGAACTTATCTTAGAAATAAACATAGTTTTTGTTCAGGAGTTATTGGATTTTTATTTCTATTGCATGGTTTTAAAACAATATCATCTTTTATGTGATTTAAAACATAATCAAACAATACTGGTGTCAAACGAAAATATTGTCTAAATTTTTTATCATTTGTTTGAAGGTTACAACATATTAAGATTTTGTAGAGGCCTTCAGTTTTCCGTTTCTTAAAAATCTCACTTTCTTCCGACCTTTTCGTTTCTTCTTCCGATGAAAACATGTCTTCCTATAGTATATTGTGCAACAAGGTGGAAAAGGTAGACTTTTCTCACGAGTGTGAAAGTTTGTGGTACGAGCCTGAAAGGCGAGTGCCACAAACACACGAGTAAGAAAAGTGTCTTTTCCACCGTGTTGCACACCATACTTTTTCTACGGCTGCATATTAATAATAAAAATAAAGAAGTGAATTCATAACATTTTATTATTATTGGTTATAAAATAAACAACATTTTTTTATTTATTTCGGAGT
This sequence comes from Ophraella communa, assembly GCA_035357415.1. Lineage (NCBI taxonomy): Eukaryota > Metazoa > Arthropoda > Insecta > Coleoptera > Chrysomelidae > Ophraella > Ophraella communa. The sequence continues at coordinate 27,654,160 of CM068992.1, read as the reverse complement.
TCCGATCTATATTCAATTGGCTAGGTTAAAGAATACTCTTTAACAATCCGAGCTTTCGAAAATTTATTGTTTTCTTTTTCAAGGCTGCAATATGATACGAATGTTAAAAATTACATGTAAAAAACTACTTTCTCATACTTACAATTATTGTGAGATTAGGCAAATATAAAATTAAACCAGATACACATAGTAAACTTTCTTACATCTAGGGAAAATGTAATAACTACTGAGTATTCTTTAACCTAGCCAATTGAATATAGACCGGAACTCCGATATAAATAAAAAATTGTTGTTTGTAATTAATCGGTCAAGACTACCCTTCTACTATAAAATAAACGGCACATACTTAATACAAAAGAAACTAATTTAATTAATATTGTAATTAATTGTTACATTACTGCAATTTTGTATTGAGATTTCTGGTGTTTCATTTTTTCGTAACGTATTGCTATCAACTGTGGGAAAAAATCTACCTCACGGCTGAATTCCCATTTAAATGTACGTGGTGTGGGAAAAGACCCGTGAGGTAGATTTTTTCCCACAGTTGATAGCAATACGTCACTTTGTAGTTCTGTCAAATGTGTCAAAAGCACCACATTCCATAGCAGCCGTAGAAAAAAATATTATCATTGCCAAATCATCCATTTTTTGCTTTTAATACAAAAACACTCTAATTATTGTCAAATAATGAAACTAAACACAAGATATAAAACAAACTATAAACACACAAAACGAAAGCAAATACAAAAATGGATTAGGCGGTCAGTAACGTTAAACTCTCATTTTACATATGTTCTCACCGATAGCGGCCGTCAACGGTCGTCAAATTACGGCCGCTTTATCGCGGCACCGCTATCCTAGGAAACCAAAGCTTTAGAGTTTAAAATAATCCATGGCTGCTTTATTTTTCGGTTTATATGTTTAAAAGACGCAAGACCGCAAGACTCTTGCAGGCTTGGTCTTGGTCTTGCGTATATCTCGCAATGCTAAGTCTTGGTCTTGCATAGGTCTTGCACTGCTCGGTCTTGATCATGCAGCCTGAAGTTGGTCTTGGTCTTGGTCTTGCATTTTCTGCAAGACCAAGACCAAGACCAATCTGGGGATTGCCGGAGTTTGTCGAACTGATGAACTAGTCAATTTAATTGTAGATGGTATTGAGGATGTAGGCTTACCGAGTGGGAATTGTTTAGAAAATACCTGTCCCTTGTTCCTCTCCATGTCAAACATAAGCGCCTATTTTTACCATAAGATTATTGAGCTATGTGTGTCTAAAAGGCCCGAATATTTAGTAATATATAACCGAAAAATGTAAGAATATGAGAAAATATTTGACATTTATTGAAATCTAAATTAGTGAAATCAATTTTAAAAGTGGTAATTCAACCCACGGTTCAATCTTCAGAAACTGCAAAATTGATATGAACCAACCCAATAAGTGGTTAAATTCAACCGGTAGTTCCAATCGCCCATACTCGACTGTTTACTAAACTCAATCGAAGTTTCATAACCTCAATTTACTGGATATTGACTAAACATATGTTCTGAATAGAAAATACAATCATATTTTGCAGCTCTTCTGGTAGAGTATAGCATTACGTTTTACATTGTAGGTTAAATTGCAGAAAAAATGGATCTATATTTTACTTCTGTTGATAATGATATCAAAATTATACATTTTCAATATACTTAAAGTATTTTTCCGTCGACCTCCAGAAAAAATAACACTAATTTTAGAACGAAAAATGGCGTATTTTTTAACATCTACAGTTTTCGTACGCAAACCTTTTTCGTCCGCACTGAATACGTCACAGAATTTTGTACGCAGCAATTCGTCAATAACAGGCTATTAAATAAAAATTGACATCTAGTTACCCGTTGCTGCCACGTATCTGATTTTGACATTTTGCAGTTTAAACTCATGAAACAAGTTAGTTGCAATTTAAAATTAAGAAAAAGAAGCTTCATGTAAGTTTTAGTAATACACCCCCACAATTGCAAGAAATTGCAAATGAAGTTTCTTTAGATTTATTACCTCAAAAGTCAAGGGTACTTTACGAAAAACATCATGAAGTGTTTCTAAAGTGGTGTGAAGAACACAAGGTGAAAAACTTTACAGAAAATATATTTTTGGGGTACTTCTCATTTAAAGCCAAAAATTGCAACTCATCGACGTTGTGGTCTTCTTATTCAATGCTGAAACCTACCTTTTCGATTAAAGAACATCAGCAAACTTTTTGAACTTTAAGCATTCTTACAAAAAACAACATATCTTATGTACAAGGTAAAATATTTTGACCAATTTTATTGTTTTGGTACTATATAATTATTATAAATTATAGCTTTGTTTTATTATTGGAATTGCTGGGGGGGAATTGTCGTAGGGAAGAGCTTCGTAAACTGACACTTCAAAATATAGTCGATCAAGGTAATATGTTAATAGTCACTAGTCCTGACTAATAAAATGGCAAAAAAAGTGTTTTAACAGTAACAGACAAACTTTGTGATAGCCTCAGTCCTTTAAAAATATTTCGATCTTATGCAGCCTTAAGACCGAAGCATTGTTAGCATTACTCCTTTTTTATTAAATACAAAAAATTTTTTGGCCACTTGCATCGACTTCAACAGCAGGAATAAATATTAATGATTGTACGAATTGTACGTTTAATATTAATATTAAAGACTAGTTACTTAAATTTTTTTCGGTTTAATTAAAAATAAAACATAAACATCTGCTTGCTTGGCTTTGCCTTGGACAGTAATATGCAGATTCGGCTTGTAATCAACACTTTTTCGTCCTTGGTACATAAATAACTATTTTTAAGCATCATACTTTAATAATTTCCACTCTTTCTATTTTCGAAAAATGCGACATAACACGTTCACTAGCCATTTTTAAGAAGTAAAACAAAATTTTATAATTGTGGTGTATTGGTTATAAAGAACACCTATAGTGTAGTTTATTATCGTTGGAGATTATTCAACCAATGGTTGGTAAGATCGTTGGTGCATACGGGCCCAGCAATAAAGTAGATAGTTAAGCAACACATTTTGCAGTACAGAAATAACTACAATTTATATGTATTTATATTGCAATGTTGTTATTTTGTAATATCGAGCAATTTAAGAACTTAAAAAAGTATGTTCCGGCCGTTTTCAAGTCTAAAATTTTGAGAAGTGTACTTTTTATTTATAATCTATAAGTGGTATAAGTGGATCTTCTTATTGAGATCGGTAATTAACCCAAAAACCGATTCTCTCCCTTATTGCAAACATTAACTTTTTTGTGCCAATGGCAGCTGTTTCGAAAACTCATTTCGTCAGTTTTAATATGCTTTATAGATTAGTAGAAAAGTTATTTCTGATAGCTACATTTCCGCAATTTATTTATAACACCCACTTTAATATAATTTAATTGAGGTAGGTAACTTTTGCGATTACCTTTTAAAGGAAATTTTGTTCCTGTCAGTAGGTACCCACAGAAAAGTTGTTTTCTACTTTTTTATTTTACATTAATCGAAACAGTAAGAGATTCAGTGAAAAACTACTTTATAAGCTTTTTAAAAATACCATAAAAGATAACGACTTTAAAATGTAAAATATAGCAAGCAGAGATAAAATATCACTTTTAGATTCTTTCATCCATTAAGGAAACAAGTCAGTTTATAGAAGGAATAGAGATGCTCGGGTTAATTACTTTAATCTGCGCAACTTGAGCAATTTGTAACAATTAAAAAGTTTGTGGAAACATATGTTAATTACAAGCTGCGTTGTGAGGAAATACCGGAAACGTCTCTTAATTACATCTCCATCTTACTATAAATCAGTGAAGTTTGAAAAGTTAGCTGCCTGTGCGTATTTCATACTTATGCACAATCTCAAAATCTTGTTTTCTCCAGAAGAAAATTGTGTACAGAGAAATTGTTTTAAGTCTCTAAATAAAATGCTACACCAATAAAATTCGATCAATGTAAAACCCGCGAGAAGATATTTATTTATATGTCAGCAATTGGAAATAGTTGCTGCAATCAATGCCCAGGCTGTGTATCTACTTATAGTCTGCGATCAAACATTTAAATAGAAAAGAAAAATTTCATATGGAAAATTTAGTGAAAGATATCCATGAACAAATTAAAATATGGACACAAAACTTAAAAATATGCATGGTAATATAAAGGGAAAACCTGCTTGTTAAAAAAGAAAATCAAGGATTAGAAAAACATCAAAAACTAAATGAAAACAGAATCCTGGAAATAGAAATTTGAAAAAAGTAATTTAGTAATATATGCAATCCCAGAAAAATTAGATAACCCAAATGAAGATCTGAGAAATATTTTAACAGGTATTGCAACAAAATTAGAGTGAAATATAAATAAAACCATCGATATACTGGGTGAATTTAAAAACAATCTAGACCAATTATACTAGAACTGAGAAGTACCACCCTTAGAAATCAAATGAAAGAAGAATAAAAACTAAAAGGGGCCAATCTTTACTTAAGCGAAGAGAGCGATACACAAAGGCTAGACAACTAGGATTTAGAGCAAACTAAAATACAACAAATTATATATAGATGAAGAAGTTTACAAGACAGAAACACTATATTTAATAGCCCCCAATATATAAAGAGAATTTAACGATTCATCTCAAACGCCATTCAATAAAAAAGGAAGAAAATACGGTCAAATAACACCTGAAAAGTCAGAGTACCAAAACAAACTAAATCGAAAGTACACATACTCGCTACGTCAGCAGACTAATGAAATTCGAGCTTTTATCATTAATGAATAAACAAATCAAACTAGTTTAATCTTCCAAACTATATTCATAACGATTTCTTTTACGGTTTTTTTAAAGAGTATTTTGGTTTTTTCTATTTGGTTATATCTGTTCAAGTAAATTTATAAGCTATAACTGCGTTTACTTTATTTATTTTGGTACTTTTTTGTTGTTCCACGCCCATGTCTTGTATTTTATGTTATGTAATGTAGTTAACAATTTTTTCTTTTCTTCTTTCTTTTTTTCATAATGATAGTTACATATTATAGGTAATTTTATGTATTATATTATGTTGCTGGCAGAATTATTAGTAGTTGATAGGTTTGCCAAAAGTGACTGGCGTATAAAGTTATTCCACACAAGAATAAATAGATAGTCTCTATTGATTTGGTATATGAAACACATCCGTGGCTCATGCAAGTGTGCTATTTGCATATACATATAAATAAAGCATATAGCTGAAGTGAAAACTCCGACCTGGAGGCAGCCATTTTGATCTTTGATTGTTAAATTTAAAGCGGAAATTTTAAATACCCGACTTGTTTACTACATTTTTTAATAAATACCAATATAATTGTTAGTGAACATTATTTCTTTTGATGAAAAGCTCAGCTTCCAAACATAATTTATAAACTTCCAAGACGGTATTAAGTAGTCCCCGAAAATTGATAAAATATAAATGAATGAAAAATTAGTACCTATATTAATTCGGTCTTATCCAAGTTAGGTCTTTTTATACAATTATAATTATTGTTTGATGCTAAATAATCTTCTTTGTCAAAATATTATCTACTCCATTTCCACAATGTACAGTTTTTTAACAAAGATATGCATAAAATTCGACAAAACCTAAGCAATCCATCATTTTGATCTTTCGATGGCAAGTCATGCATCTCCTTTTATTTTTCAGCGCAACAAGATGTACACTCGTTCTTTAGTTATACACGGTATGCACCAAAACAGAGGACATTGAAATCAGGAAGCCTGTGAAGTATAATCGCGTCATATGAAACAGGTGACAATAGTTGTCATGATATTTAAAAAAAATTAGAAATGGTATATAATAATAAACTATTGTCAGTCTGGGCCCAACCCGTGATGGTTCATTTAACCCAGTGGGTAAATCATTTTAAAATGCCTGTCTTTGACTTGTAACACGTTCATGCCGCCAAAATGTGTTTGGTCGTTGAATGAATAAATAGAAAGAAGCTCGACCTTATGGAACTATTTGTAGCCGAAAATCCCTCTTATAATGGGATGGCGTTGTAGATTGCCTTTCTAAAATCCCTCTTATTTTTGTCAGTCGATGTCCCGATCTTGTTCTTGTTATTTCGCTATTTTTTTTAAATTTATTTATTTATTATTATTATTTTATTTTTTGTGCTTTTGTGTATACCGTTGTGCTTGTTACCGTTGATTGAGTTCATTCAAAGATTTTAGTTACTAGTCACTGACGATTCGTATTTTATTTTGTTTACTTATTGACATTTATCGTTCATTGAGCTTTATTAGAATAATGTCCGGAAAATTTTCGGTCAAATGCAGTTATATTAACTGTATAAATGTAAAGGAAAAGAAAGAAACAGGGATTTATGTCATTTTTAAAATACCCTATAAAAGATAGTAACCGAGTAAAAGAATGGGTAAAGCCAGGGGTAAAGCGCTCTGGAAATATCAAATTGGATTATTACTACCCTGAAGAATTAAAAAATAAGAAAATTTTTGAAAAACATTTTACCACTAATAATTTATCGTGGTCAGCGAAAAAATGAAAACAGCTGCATAAATATGCACTTCCTGTGCCATATGTATTAGGTAAGTATTTTGATAAATAATTTAATTTTTAAGTTTAATTTTGTTTTCATTTTCGGTAACAATAGGTAATTTTAGGGCGTGGACTGATAACTCAATCAACGGTTGGGTGCAATAAAAATTTATCGAGATGTGAATCAAAACGGACACAATTAAAAAAAAAAAAGATAAATATAAGTATTGTACATGCAAAAAATCTTACGAAGGAGCAAATTAGAATTATGTCTATAAATAAAATATTAACTATAGTCAAATCACGATCGGTGCAGACACCAATAAATAAAAATTTTATGGGACTTACTTAGCACAACTGGACCATACAAAATAAATATGTAATTTTACCCTAAAGTGTGGTTTAAAATGTTGACCGTTAAATTTTCGCTCAAATTCTAAATAGTACAATGTTATGATAGGTACTAATTATTTTAAGTTATGCATATCGTTTATATATCTTAAAAATAATAATAATAAATACCCACCCCTGAAATGACTTGTTCCGACAGTTTTATTACCCGCACCGATTTTACTATAATACAAACTATAGTAGTAATTTATTAAAATCTGATTTTAATTGTTAATTTAATTTTGTCTGTGAAGTATATGATACTTTTAACAATCAGTGTAAAATTTGATAATAAAATATTTTAAAAAATTTCAGTTATTAACAATTAAAAAATCGTTTCGTTTACTCACTGCCAGATGTTACAGTGATTGTTAAAAATGTCACAATTTACGCTAAATATTTTTAATTTCATTTTGGTTCTTTTTTTAAATTTCACGGTAGGGTTTCAAAAAAACTTTAGTCAGACTGGAAACTTATGATATATCCTGTATATCTGAATAAAACAAACTTTTCCTTTTTTACCTGTAAGCTTAAATAATGTAAATGTGTAGCGAGGAACTTATTTATTTTTTGTTGAAACTAATTAAAAGTTTGCAATAGAATGCATATAAAACTATTGTTGGAAATTTATAACAATTAAACAAAAATAAAGAATTTAAAAAGTCAGTACAATTAATATTTTATTTTTGTCCGTACAAAATAAACGCCACCAGTAGGTAAAATATTGTTCTGAATATTATAAATGGGTATGATTTCAAACCGTATCGATGCCGATTACAATTTGCTGTTGTTTTCTCATCAACACGATGCCAAAAGTGGCTAGTTTTCGTTTCTCGCACTAGAGACAACTCATTTGTACAAAAATAGTGGAGGATCATGAACATTTTAAAGCATTGGATCCACTTATCTTGCTATATACTCAATAACGGTTTGGTACATGGGCTTCGTCTATCCAAGTTTCATTCAGATACATTTTTTTTGTTGATTTCTTGTCCAAATTAAATATCACTATTTTCTCAGAAAATAGACTTTCTGACATGCTTTTTCCATTGAAATCCCACTCCACAGTGTGCTTCGACTCATTTCAGGACAATCCTCATCATCTTTATCTAGCGTTGGACATTCTCTTCTATGATAGAATGCATGCAGACCTCGTCTGTCGTTATTTTAAATGATATTATATTTGAATTTGCTGGAGCTTTACGCGTTTCTTGAAAACCACAACAATTCACTGTCTGTAAATTCTAGATTTTCCAATACTGAGTTCGCTATGTAATCTATAATCAGTAATGTTTTGGTCTGAACCTTTTTCTATTGTTCTGGGCAGTTTATTGTATAAAAGACTTATGAATTGTATGGGCTAGATAAATTTATAATATTTTGAAAAACAATTAGAACTGCACTATGTGTTGCATTAGAAATTAGATTTTATTACCGTCTCTTTCATATAAATAAACTACAATAGATGTTAAAAACATAAGCAAGATAGAGAAATATTGCATATAAAAACATTCCAAGCAATAACACGTAAATAATAGTAAAAATTATCGATTAGTCTGTTAATAATTAATGTTATTTTCAACAGTGTATCGTAAAGTGTCTTGATTATACGCTTCATAATGTTTTCCTTATTAAATTTTCTTAGCGAACTTAATGACGTTCTGATATGTTTGGGGAGCTTTAATTATCATGTAAATAATTGACTTGGAACGTTAATATTGTACAGTTTATCTCTCCAAGCTTCCCGTTTATTTCCCGTTTCCATTAATTGGTAATTGACTTAGCGATTTATGTTTAGCTATACCTTAATTTAATCAAAAAGTGTTTAAGGTCTGGATATTTAAAAATCATTGAAAATATTAAAAAAAATGTATTATTTATATATCTAGTATTTTTAATAATTGAATCTTTTCAAGAATTTTATTTAAATTTTGGTCCTCAACAACTACAACTGGTGTGCAAATATTAGAAACCTTAAGAACAAGAAGATTCTTTCAATAGCATTTTTAAGAACACTAAACAAATAATTGTTGAACAAAACTCATTTAATTAAAAAATTAACCATTTTATCAATGACATGCTTCAAGTAAAAAAACATTAAATTAACTTAAGTTACAAAATGAAACTATGTTGACACCATTATTTTTTTATTTAATAACCTTACGCATATAGTGACATTTCAGGTGAATTCGATTTGAGAAAATTTATAAATACAGGGTACCAAACTTACGACAAAGTTCAGTAAATGGGAAGAAATCCAGTTTTGTTAAATCGGAAGACCGAGCTGGCCAATTAATTGGGCCCCCTCTTCCCCCTGTTATGGAATTCTCTATTGAGATGATCTCGTATAGTGCAGTATTATGAACAGGTGAACCATCATGTAAATACCAAATTTGTCGCCGGATATTAAGTAAGTGGAACTTCTAATAAAACTGACAGGTGATTCCGAAGAAAATTTAAATAAACTGCACCAGTAATTCTTTAATCAGAGAAGTCCATTGGCTATTACCGATTGAGACATTTGGATTAGGAGTTGCATAATAATGAAAATTATGTCGATTTACACATCCATTTTTATGACAACTCGCCGCATCTGCAAACAGCACAAAATTAAAAAAATTTCTCTGGCGATTAATTTTAAATTGACCCCATTCACAAAATGTTACTTTTCTTTTAAAATCACGGTCAAGTAACTCTTAATGAAGTTAGATGTGAGAGGGATGCATTTTATGTTTTTTAAGGATTCTTTGAAGTGTGCCGTGACTTATGTCTTGCTGTTGTGAAATATTTCTCACACTTGTATACGGATCCTCTGCAATACTTAGCATACACTACTTTCATTTCAATTTCCTCAGTTAAGACTGTTTTTGCTACGTCTTTTTTTCGTATTTTACTTCACCAGTGCGATTGAAATGATCCATTAGTTTTTCAAATGCTCTTTTGACGATAAACTTTAGCTGCAAGCAAAGTATTTTTGTTACATTCACCCAATACCCAAATCATTTCCACCATTTCTTGAGTGGAAAAGGGTACACCTTCTGAAGGACTCTGTATAACGTAGCAAAACCTTATATCAAAAGCTCCAAAAAAATGTGAGCAGTCCGAATTCGGTATAATATACAGGGGTTCCCATTTAAAAAATCATACGTTTGGTTTGTATTATACTCCTAGCTCATAAGCATTTTCAACATCTACAAAGTACACCCCACTATAGTTGCTTATCTTATCTTATAGTTGCTTTGATAAAGCAAGCCTTCAGGTAAATATTAATGGTCAGTATCTTAAAACTAACGAAATTTTTATTCCAAGGAGACTCATTTAGTCCACTGTGGTTCTGTTTGGCACTTTCTACCATGCTCAACACTAAATTTGGCTTCGATCTTAAGATAAATAAAAATGCCAACTGCACTGTTTTCCATCTTCTTTATATGTATGATATCAAAGTGTTTGCTTCCAATCAGCAACAAATCCAACATCTGGAAATAACCGAAAGATTTTCCAACGATATACGTATGGAATTTGAATTAGACGTGCGTGGAGAATCTTAAACATCCAAAAGGGAAAAACTGTCAATGGAGATGTGGTGCTGCCTAATGGAGATATAATAGGTTTGTTCCAACCAAGCAAAGAACCGTTCTAGAACGGTAATATTACCACTCACGAGAGCAAATTAGTGCACTGCGCAACTCACTACACCACTGCGCACAAAAATTACTATTTTAGAACAGTTCTCTGCTTGGTTGGAACAGACCTTATCACTATCATGCAGAATGGGGAAACAAATAAACAAAAACACTCTAAGTTAAAAGTCAGGGATCAGTTTACACAATGGGTTAGTTCTTTACTAAAATCTGAGTTAAACGTAGGAAACCTTAACCAAGCAATTAATACATATACCATATCTGTGTTAACTTATTCGTTTGGGATTCTACGATGGACAAAAACTGAATTAGAAGATATCCAGGGAATAACAAACCCATATCGTCAGGGCTAAGAACAGCACTGCCGAGAAAGGAGGGAGGAAGAGTCCTATGTGACATAATAAATGTACACAAGCAGATAAATAAATTACAAGAATTTCTAATTACCAAATCACTGTTATCGAATTTACACAAATTTGTTATAGGAGCAGAATAGTATATTGTGTAACAAGTGCTAATTTCTCACGAGTGAGAAATTAGCATCCAAAACGACTACCATCCAGAAAACAAACAAACGATCGTGTTGCACACGATACTTTTTTATGAACACTTTTTCTAACATGGCATAGCTTTTGGCGGTGAAAATTTCTGCATTTCATTTAAATAAATTGCTAAAGATCGTATTTAAAGATTTATTAAATATTAACGTTTAACGTTTAGATACCACAGACTACAGATAACGAGATTGACAACTTGCTGCAGGTATTTATTTTGGGTATGCCTAATATCACTTTGGCTATGCTTTATGTTACTTTGGCTAAGCCTTATGTCACTTTTCCCACAACTTTTGTTGCTATGAGAAATTGCTGATTTTGCGTACTGTAACCAATGTGCAAAATAGTGTTTTGGATGGTGGTCGTAGGAAAAATAATTATTCCCCTGGCAGGTTCTAATGTGGATTTAGAATTAACAACGGATGCTGAGAAACAAGTAAAATGGGTCCAAAAAGCTCTACATGGTCGACATCATCACGACCTAAACCATACACTTTTGGGATAGGTAAATATTACCATAAATTGCTGAGTAAGTGCATAACTCTTTTAATAATAATAATAATAATAACGAAAACACAACCAAATAGTGAGAAAATAGCAGAATAAAAAAGTAGAGAACGTCGACAAATCCGCGTCGTACGAATGGTTTAGACTGAGAGAACTCTTTCCAGAGACAACGGGTTTTACAGGAATACCAAAAACTACTTAAAATATATAGAAAAAAAACCACAACGTGAGACATGACAAGTACAGGAAATTTAAATTGAAATTGGAAAAAATACAGAGCATTATCTACAACCTTAATATGATTTAAGAAAAGGTACCATACAAGTACGAATATCCAATAGTGTTAAGTTAGGTCAATAATAACAAATAGGATAATCCACAATAATAATTAAAACTAAATAATCTTCTTTATATGGACGATCTTAATCTGATGGCTGCTACCAGAAATCAACTGGAATGCAAAACTGTAGAGAAATTCTCCAGGGATATTGGAATGCAATGTTGGCTTGATAAGTGCCGTATTCAATAACAAACATAAAAATACTTTGGCATAAAACAGGCACTAATTGACAAGTGAATTTATAAGGAGATTTAAACAGGTTTTACGAACCAAATTAAACAATAGAAATCTTGTTAAGACATTTAACAATTATGCATGCGCATTGTTCGTTCAATACAAAAGCACGAAGTTTCAAAACTACAATAAAAAAATAATAAATAATAAGTTTAGCCAACATTTCCACAAACTGGTTAAATAATAAAGTGTACTTTATTATTTCTGACACTATAATATACAGTACAAAAGTATATGTTTCAAGAGTAGATTAAATACATTTTATAAGGTTGCAGTAAGCCTTTTCAACTACGACCTGACCTAAAATATGTTAAGGAGTTTTCTCTCCTAGGTGTTAGAATATGTACATGTCTGTATCTGTCAATCCCATCAGATACCTATTTAGCTTACACTTTCCTGTTAGTTGAGTCACTACAGTTTTGACAGCTTTTCCGTCTTTGTTCTTAAATTTACGATAAACTTTTGCGAATGCCCTACCATAAAGTCTATGAAATTGATTGTACTAACCCTTACTATGTGAAAGTCCATCTTATTAAGAACAGTAAACAACTAAACGGTTGAACGACACTTCTACTGTTTATTCCAAAACGTGTTAGATTGACATATTGAAGTTACATTTTGTTTGTTTGTAACTAGGTACCTGATGTTAATTAAGTAGTTAAGGCTAGACCAATTATGGAAGTAATAAAACATAACAATATTAAAGCCTATAGATGTTATTAGCCCTAAGGGATTATCCTGAATATATTTTCCTCTAAGATCAGTATAACTGTGCAATGATATAGAAAAACCAGGAAAAAACTATATCATGCTGAGCTTTACAATAACTTAAAATATTACGTCTTATCTATGTATAAAATAAAAACTTAATCAAAGTGAACAGTTTAATAGTGAAGAACTTCCAAGATTTATTTGTCATTCACTACTTTGAATTGTTGATCTGCTAGATGTCTTTTTATTTCAAGTTCTTCGAGGAAATCTAAATTTTGTTTATAACAAATATGTAATATTTGAATGTCATTGGTGTGTATGGTGAGTATGGATGTTCAAGAACGTATTTTGCATAGTTTGACTTATCTGGTTGTTGTATGCTCTTAAGTATTCATTGAATCTTATTTCGAAATTTCTTTGTGTTTGACCTACATATTTATACAGCATTACATATTGGTAGCTTGCACTGGAGAGGATATTATTTTCCTTTTCTCCAAAGTAGCCCTTACCCATCTGCATATCGCATCAGTTTTGCTCCATCTTCTTATTGCCTCTATCAATGAGTTAGTTGTTACATTGTTCCATGCCATCTATATGTTTTTGTTTTTTATAGTCTTAGAAATCCTCCTACTTAGATCATCCGATGCCGCCTCCGTTGCCTTACCAGGTTGGTATGCATATTATAACAATCGCCTAGGAGTTGCTCTTTTAGTACTTCGTCCCTTATGTTTCTTTCCAAAAGCATCACCAAAGTTTTAAATCGAAAATGATTTTAGTGTTAAGGCCTATACTTCACCAACATATGGCTTTAGCAACTGACCTTAACCGTTTACCATATTTTTGGTATGATACTGCATACCAAACAAGCTTTTAGTATTTTACTCGGATATGGCAATAATACCTCCAACTCCATCTTCCCTTGGAGACTGGAAAGTGTTGTTTAAATTTTTTGATTACCCATCTGAGTATGGCTGGTCATATAACTTTGGTGGCAATTTTCCATTCCATAGAAATTGACAGGGCTTTGGTCTTAATTCCTGATTAGTTAGCCTCCTGATTACCCCTCTAAGACTTTCCTCTTTGATTTCTGTGTAAGTATAATTAGCTTTTTTCAATAAATCTATTTATTTGATGCTTCTTTCATCCTTAGGACTTTTGGGATTCTAGAACATGCTGGAGTATCTTAGATTTCCTAACGTATCCCACTGTGTCACTTTTAGCTTTATTAAAGCGGCGTAAATTTACAAAGATAAATTAAAATTCACAAAAGCGATATTAAAATACATTTTTGGGAGCAAAACACTAAAAGCTTATCAATAAAAAATTAAACAATTCCATAATATGCTGTTAACTTCTCTCTGTTGTTGGGAAAACAAAACAGGGAAATTCCTTTGCCTGTTTTGGATGAACAATTCAAAAAAGCACACCTAGTTCCGCTTTTAGAAGCCATTACAGTCAATCAATTCACTTTCAAATAAGTACACAAACAATCTTTAAAATATCAAAGAATGTAAACAACCCTGTTTACAAAAAAAAATGTCAGTTTGTCAGTTCCAAGCCACAATTGATGCACCATTTACGTGAAGCATGCGCATGAAAAATCGGTTACCGTAATCTGCAAAAGATTGTAGAATGCTATATTTTACAAAATGTCGACTAATTGATTTTGTCGAATTTGATTAGAAAAGATCCAGTGATCAACCAATATTTATCTGAAGTTCACCTTAAATTTTTTTATGACAGAATAAAGCCGTTACAACTACAAAATGAAACTATTTCGCCCTAGGACGGGACTCACGGGTTTAGGCGTAAATCCATAACTGTTAATTTAGCTAAACCAATTTTTAGCTAGTCCTCGTAGGAGAACGAGCAAATATTTAGGAATTTTTATTGCGTTAGCAACCGAAAAACATCAAATTAAACGTCTTTTTAGTAACACCCCTGTGTTTTCAACATCGCCATTAGTGAAAAGGTCTTCATTTTTATATACGAAGTGAAATAATAAGCATGATTGTCTGAATTGTGTCAAAATTGGGTAGTGAATACACCCTAAAGACCACTCCATCCATTGCGTTATTCTGTTCGGGCGTTCGTTCGTCTTTGCTCTTGGTCTTTTGTTACTTTTTCTCTGATTTCCGTTTCCCTTGTAACCCTTTCGAAGAGCGCTTTGACATTGTTGCCATTGTTGCCGATAACGTCGTTGCTGATGTGTCGCCGGTAATGCACTGTTCTTTTTAGAACTGTCAATTATGCTCTTTTTATTATCTGATAACTGATTTATAAGAAAACTGGAAATTTCGTTTATTTCAGAAAATGTCTCATTAAAGATCGATTCCTAGACTTTCACTTAAAATTGTTCAGTGCATTTAACTTAATTGTTTAAGATTTGATTGAAAGTGAACTAATTTGAGTGTATCAAAATAAAATTGTGGAGATTTGTTGCCAGGCTCGGATTATTGCCAAATAGCCACAATAATTTATTGAATTCTTAAGTGGTATTTTTGGAACGTGTACTTAAAACCTAAAATAGAATGCCAGTAGTGAAAAGCTTCGAGCCGAGGATAATAACTCACTTTTCTAACTTGAAGCATAATTACTAAATTGCAATTTTAAACAATAAAAATTAATAATATTTAATAATAATTTTAGGGGTTCGGTAAAGAATAGGTATACACGAATTACGCAAAAACACTAAAATTAAAACTAAAAAGGGACTGGTTTCTATAGTAAATTTTCACTTATAATATCACAAGAGCTTAAATTATTTCCTGAAATTTTTTTGAGGGCATGAAGCGACGAGGTAAGCTGGCATGGTATTTGGTAAGAAAATTTCACACCATTATATTTGGAAAATAATTAATCCAATCTGACATCTGTCACAAAGCCTCATAATTACTAGTTTAATCTTCTGTACCATAGAGAAATTTACTTTTATTTTTCTATAGTCTGTACGTTGTTTCAGCGTTCTCTATAGTTTTAGCTGTTAAAAAATTCCACTTAAATATCATGGCGTCACGAAGATGGTATGCTCAGGCGTGTCTCGTTCGTTGCAAAACCAGAATATGTAACTATTTAATTTCCCAATCCTTGTCAAATGAATTCCAAATCATAGATTAGAAAGAAGTTTATAGATAGCCGACTCTAAGGGTTTTTTAAAAACGTGTTTACAGCGTGACCTGAGCACTAACTATATAATTGTAATTTTATTTTATTGGTTAATTTAAAATATTTATATTAAAATATTTTAAAAATAAATATAAAGAATAATAAATCAATCTGACGATGCTTCTTAGCGAAACGGCCGTCATTGTAATTTAAAACATATTTTTTCAAATAAACTTGGAAGTTACGTTGAAACGAAGAGTTTTTTTATTAATCTTAATAAGATGGACTTCCAAAAGAGTTAGTACAATAAATTTAATAATAAATATATTTTTCAAAATATTTTTAAGGTATTTTAATATTGTTAACAATTTGGTATTCACTTATATAGAAATAAAAACAAAATAAGTTATAAATTTTTATTTTTGCCACCCTTTCATAACTTTTACTTTAGCCTGGATTTAGTTTTCCTTTTCATATCTGTGCACCTCTACTCTCTCCTGTACCTCAGCTTCTGTTGTTAGAGGATCATCAGAACTATGGGAGCTGTTTCTGAAAGGAAAATATGCCAAAGTTATCAAAATGGATAGTTTTCTATTAATTCATGTTAGTTTTGCTATATTTTAAGACTTGGTCCAGCATACAGTACCACAGAAGTTATCGCACTTGCCAGGATGCTCCTTTTGCTGGCCTTAGGTCCTTTTGTTTTTTTCCTCATCTTATGTAGTACATTTATCATGCTAATAGCCTTCTCTACCACATAATTTATATGTTCTTTCATGTTTAGGTTCCGATCCAGCATTATCCCGAGATATTTTACCGATTTTGAGTTTCGTACTACATTTTCCTGTATATCTTACTGTAATGCCTTTATTCTCTTTGCCCTTACCAAGATTGCTGTGCTCCGCATACGCTCCTTCTTCATATTTCTGGTTAACAATTTGATTATAGAAGATATTCTAAAGAGTCGGTCCAATAAAAAACATATATTTAAAATAGATAAAATGGATTAAAATTGTAATATTTATTAAATAAATATGTTTTAAAATTATTTTTTTTTGGAGCAGTATAAATTTAAAGACTTTTTTAAATTAGATTTGTAATACGAAATAATGAAATTGATTATTTAATAATCGTATAAGAAAAATCGTTGAAGGCATTTTCTATACTTATCTAGCATTATTGCAATAGTAATCTTCCTATTTTTGTGGGCTAACCTAACCTAACCAAACAAACTTAACTTAACCTAAACAGACCTAACCTAACCAAACCAAACCTAACCGAACCTGAAGGAAAACTATCCTCTAAATGAAACAGCACAAAGATCCGCATAGAAGAAAATATCAAAAAGTTTTTAACTAAATTTTTCTCCATTAACCAAGACACCATTTCCTCGTCATTTTTATTGTGTATATTTACTAAATCTATGAAATTCTTAATTTCCATTTTAAATTTGAAAATAAAGAAAAACTATAACCAACAACTGTGAAAAAAATATGGCAATGTTGGAATGTTCACGTTAGATAACCTATGTTAAATGTCAACGTCGAAACAGTAAATTATCAAAAAAAATCGTAATAAATTTTTAGTTCCATGAGAAGAAATAATTCTAAAATTGGGGTTAATTAATGATTTATTACAATTTAGTTTTCCGCATATAATTTAAGTTAAAATAGTATAAAAAGTAAGTAGCTATAATTTTCAAAACTTCGAAATAAGTGTGTACCTATTCTTTACCAGAAACCATTTTAGTATTAGTCTTTGTTCTTACCTTGGCACATTTAAAATATTTGAAATATTAAATAAAATTTCAATGTCGCAAAATACTAACTTACATACTTATTGTAATTTTAACCGTTGACATTGTGAAAGTACTGTCAAATTATATTAATTTGCATCATTGATTGGTTATTGATTTAGCGTATAATAAACGTCAACCAATTACACATCTATAAGTAGAAAACGCTTTAATATGCAACTACACTTCAACTTTACATCATTTTATCGTTTATATTATATAAAAAACTCTCAAAGTAACAAGTAAAAAAGAGTTCGATAAACTATGACGTACTGAAAAAAAAGATTTGGTTAGAACTATACAATGGACACTTCGATACTAAAACTAAAAATGGAATTCTAGTAATCGGCAGAATCTTAAGAGTTTATACAAAGTATACGAGTTATAACATTTTCATTTTTAACAAAATAGAGTGTGAAAAAGCCAAATAGAATACATTCATTATTTCGGTTACTTTACATATTTATAGAAAACCCCGAAATACGTCAAATTTAAATTATAAATTGACATTCTTGGAAGTAAAAATTTGATCCCTACCTTCAACCCCTTTGAGTGACAGTTACAACCCCCGATTTTTTAAATTGGAAGTATGACCGATTTAATCGCAAGCGTAATTCGTTCTCTTAAGTCATCAAACATGTGGTTTAGTTTTGTAAACAATATTTTTAACACATCCTTAGGACTCTTGAATTTCTAGTTTCTGTTCTTGGGCTGGGTTGTTGTGTTCATAGGGCTATTGAATTTCTCTGTCTATAGCATATATATTGAGATGGTTTGTTTTTATAGATTTATTATTTATTTATTTGTTTGTTTTTGATTTTATATTGTATATTTAAAAAATGATATGTTTGAATTATTAACTGTTGTATACTTTATTTTTTAAATGAACGCCCTAATAAAAATCTGCTATCTTACTAAAAATTTGATTTATTTGGAGACCGATTCTTTATCTTGGGTAGGATTCAAGTAAAACTCAATTTGACTACTCTATAAAACATCCAATTGTAAGTACGGAATTATTTAATACAAAAATTTTATAAACTTTTATACTTTTATTTAATCAATGCTAATATTTGTCCTTGATTTACTTTTAAATAGTCATGCGCACACAAATAAAATGTTTTTAATGAACTTACCTCAAATAACTGTATTTCGGTTGGTAACGAATTCGCTAGGCAGGCCGGCAATCCTCCATACATTAGATTTCCAGTTCTATCGAATCGGCTTGATGTCAAATAAAGATGAAACGAATCTTATCAATTTTACTAGAATTTAGATTGATTTTGATGAATCGCACTTTGGTAAGTACTTTGATTCTATTTAATTACTTTGGTAATAATATTTTTGTTGAATAATTTAATTAAACTCGATTTTTGATTAAAAGTGTGGTTATGATACCAGTCTTCGTAATCAAATACAATTGCCAATTAGCGTAATAAGAGCGAATAAGAGGACGAATATAAAAATGCACGGCCTTTTATACCTTTTCCCTAATTATGACACTAATGACGTTAAATTAGCAATCAATTGTTTCAATTTGCAAAATTTAACCTAAATTTACATAAAATGATAAAATTTTTTTACATATTTGAATGTTTCTTTGATAATATATAGAAAATTTGTGTTCTTACATTCATGAAAAAGTTATTTAAATTATTTTTTGATCATTTTTTCCCTATAAAATTGATGCTAATTTTTAGTGAAACAGCTGTAATTGCATTTAAAAACGTATTTGCGAATAAAAATAGTGGTTTAAAGTTTAGTTCAACCGTTCAGCTATTTATTGTTCTTAATTTGTGTTATTTTCACAATGTTATTTTTGTGATTTAATATAAAGTAAAAGTTTCAAATTTCTCTAGAATGTTTTACAAAAATATGTTCCCTCTCAAAAAAAACCGCACGTACATGGGACACAGGTTAGTGCACTCTCATACAATATCTGTCCAACTTTATTATATTAATACATTAATATTACTTTTGTCACTATTTGGTCATATAACGATATTTTATAATAAAAAATTTCTTGAACGTCTCGATATCGCGAAGTATATATTTTCTTGGCGTTTTCTCTTCTTCTATTTAGATAAGCCTTCAGTGTTAGAAATATTGGTGCGTTGTGGTCAACTTCAGGAAATTCAAGATGGCTATCGAATGACGTAGGGTCATAAGTGACCACTGACTTCCTTTTATTTATTTGACTTTCTGTATGCAATATGTATTTACTTAACGCCCTCTAGCCTTTTTCGTAAGAATAGGGTGTTGATCGTTTTTTATCCGAAAGGAAATTCATCGTATATCTGAAGAAACGGCTACTTCCACTAAATAAAAGAAGCACAAGAGACAAAATGACAAAAAAAGATATTTATATAGAGAGAGATAAATAGCTAGCATTGCTTTAAATTTTTTAATAAGTAAATCATTCGTAAGTAGCATATTTCTGAGATTTTTCAAAGTAAAATATTATTTATTTAGACTAATCTCAAAAGAAAAATTTGAAAAACAAATTACTTTTGTATAAAAGGTAGGAACACGTGGCATATATAATAAATCTGAGTCACATAACTTCTTTAAACAACAAAAGTTTGGTATGTGTTTGTTTTGTTTATCTGAATCTTGTTGCTTAAATATTTGATAAGAGTGTTTAAAATATCCTTACCTACTTCTAAATTTTTGTTATTTACAGAAGTAAAACAATTAGGGTAAGTGTGGGAGAGATGCCGCGTAGGGATAGACGCCGCATGTCACTTGGTACGCGCATGTGTGCAAACTCTAGCAACTGCGATCTGCGATATTAGAAGCCAGTAGCACAGTATACTAAAACAACCAGTAGTGCATCTCACCTTCGTGCATTGGTTGTGCGCAATAATTTTATTTAGCCTTGAGGCGGCCATTTGGGATTAGATTGGTTTAGATACGAGATCTGTATTAATGGTAATGGTTGTAAGTATCGACGAAGTCGATCGCCATCACGTTTTCTATTGGAATGTAATTCAATGTCCGTTGGGGCATATAGCCCAGGAAGTAGTTGTTTTTTTTTATAGAAAACGGTCAAGCTTGGTATAGAAACTGTTAAGTTTCCTTACCCTGGGTGCAGGTGGAAACAATTTTCCACTTTTTCAGTTTTTTTAATTTCACTTTATTTTTTAAAATTCTCGGTCTCGCAAACCCCTAACAATGAGTCGTTTTGAGGCCTTATGACTTTCGTCGCTTAACGGTACCAACTGGGAACACTAAGTTAAAATTAAATTCCACTATCCTGTCCTATAAAAATTGTTCTGCTACGCCAACTTTGTAATGCTAACCCTTAAAAGATCATTAATACAGCGAAGCAAAGGACGACAAATGCCAAAATGTTCTAGTTTTTGTAAGGCTGTGTTTAGTACCACGGTCAAATGCTTTAGAAAAGTCCAAATAATCAACTGTCCGCTATTAAAAGATGTCTTATTATTAACACATTGTAGATTACATCCAAACCATCCAAAGACAAATTCATGCTGTTTTGTTGAAATAATCTCTCTTAAATAATGGCTACCATGACTTTACTAACTACCCGACAAGAGACTAGTCGAACGATAATTATTAGAGCCAAATTTGTTGCCTTTCTTTTTAAAATTACGTAATGTAACTTCCAGTTGGTATACAGTATGGTGTAAAAGAAGTGTGCATATAAAACTAATGCAAACTTGCTTCTGTTATGTTTTTATTTATAAATAATTTACGAATTTATCTTCTTTACTAGGGATATGATCTTTTAAGTTCTGCTTACATTAAGCAATCGATTATATTTCAAAAATAAAAATATATATATTTGTTTATTGATTTGATAAGTAAGCACAGCTTTTATATTACGTGGGAAGTGAACAATAAATATATTTCTATATGCAACTGTCTCAATGTTGTACTATTTTATAAAAATAATGACAAGACCCTATCTTTCAGTTACCTTTATTTGCTGCCTTTGAATAAAAGCAAATATTTATTCTCGACTTTTGATAACAGGATATATAAACGTAAACAGAATGATATATTTTTTTATATTTTACAATAACGGAACTTTGTAAAGAATCAGAAAACATTCTTAAAACATAAAATTAGTTCAATTTCTACAAATTTTGCCATTAATCCAAAATTTGATAGTTGTTTCCCAATTACTCCAAAAATGTAACAAAAAAAACGTAATAATTCAAGAAAACATAGTGACAGTATAATTTTTCTCCACGATCATCAAAGAATTTGCCAATTCTGAAATCAAATTTGATTATAGAATGCTGAAATTCCCTCTCTTGATATTGAAAAAATATTCTACCACACTTTGTTATGGATTTTTATATTTTGATTTTTATATTTTGCCATTTTATCATTTTTTTAAATTAATTTATTATTTTTATGTAAATTAAAATTTTGATTTTAAAAAGTATGTAGGTAGCACTGTGGCATTTATAACATTTGACAGTTTTGACATTTAAATTATGAAATGTTAATGTTTTAAAATATTTTAAAATGACTAATACACCAATAATAATATATTATATAAGTAAAAGATGATATTCATATTCACAAATACTCTCTTAAAGAAGAATATAAAAGTAATAAGTTGCCATTAGCCACAAATGTCATTGTCAATATTCTTGTCATTATATACTTCACTCATGTCGTCAACATTTTAGAACAAAAATTTGCGTGCCTAAAAGTTACATTACGATACGCAAATGCGTTTTATAATGAAAATTTTTGTAAGTGCAAAATATAAAAAAGTATTTTTATATTTTGCACTTATAAAATAGTATATTAAACAACGCATTTCATATGGCTGTTGTGACACCTGGTTCTTTAACTTTTGTCATAACAGAAAGCCATATGAAATGCGTTGTTTAATATACTATTTTATATTTTGCACTTATAAAAATCATTATAAAAAGCATTTGCGTATCGTAATGTAATTTTTATGCACGCAAATTTTTGTTTTAAATGAATGCCGACATGAGTATCTAATGACAAGACTATTGACAATGACATTTGTAGCTAATAGCAATTTATTAATTTTATATTGTTCTTTAAGAAAGTATTTGTGAATATGAATATCATATTTTACTTATATAATTTATTATTATTGGTGTATTAGTCATTTTAAAATATTTAAAAACAGTAAGGTATTTGGTTTGAAAACCAACTATTCTTCAAGCACCATATGTTGAAGGTAGCAGAGAAGGCGAGAATACGAGCAGCATGGTTGGGAAGATTGATGTGTAATGTGAAAGTGACCGGACAATGGAAGAGGAGAGTTATGGGTAGGACGATTGAGAAGAGTATGCTATACGAAGAGGAAGTGTGAGGTGAAAGAGCGGGGATCCATGCGAGGATAAAGCCACTACTGAAGGTACAGAGGGGGATTTTGTTGAGAGTAGTACAGGGGTATAGGACAATGGGTGTCAAGGTCATACCCTTTGGACCTGATGGATAAGGCAAAAAGGCAACGGTGGAAGTTTACAGAGGAAGTTTAGTATTAGATGAAGGAGGAAATGGTGAGAAGGTGGCAGGGATATGAAGGTGCATTAAAAATAGCGATTAGGAGTAGGAGTGAGTGGACGGACCTAGAGTTTAGGGAGGTAAACTACTTCTTGACCCAAGTGCTCACTGGGCATGGGTCAAGAGTGGGGTATCTACACAAGATTGGGAAGAGAGAGACTGGAATATTCGTGAGGTGTGAGGTGGAGAATAATGAGGGTCATGTGTTTAGATGGAAGAACAAGGTTGATTTGGAGACGTTGGAGAGACTAGCAGTGTTTGGAAGAACATGGTGGAGATAATGTTGAGAGGGGAGATGAGAATGTGTGGAGGTTAGCGAAGTTGTGGAGAAAATGGTTAGGAGAAGCGAATGTTCTGATGGCAAGTAGTATAAATGGGTGAAGTATGCTAGAATAGTGATTCCGAGGTGGGAGTAACGGCGAGTTTTTAAGGTAGTAGGCATCCTCTCGAGCGTGAGTCCAACACTGTTGGGTTCTGAATTAGGACCCATCGAACATGAGTTTCCCATCTCAGCGCGGAAAAGAAAGTAAGATGCAACATAGCATCTGTTGACTTATTCTCACTATGCTTCTTTAGATATGTCTCTTTTAATTTACATATGTAGTTGTCATTTCAATACATTTCTTTGATTCAATCCTTTTACATACCCACTGCTCGTACTAAAAGAGATAAACGTTTAACATTTGTTCTATTTTCCACTCCGTTAGATACTGTAGTGTTTTTATTGCTTACAGCGCGAATCGCGTCCATCGAGATGGGGGGATTGGAGAAAATTAAAAAAATAATGTTTCATTACAATGAAGTGCCCTTCGATCCTGTAAGCGGCAGATATTAAAAATATGAGCTTTATTTATGAACGAACAGCATACCTAAACTCGTTAGAAGTAATTATAAAATATGTTTTCGATAATGAGTGGTATTTTAGAATGTTCCAATAAGAGGAAGCGAACTGGTTGATTAATTGACTTGCTACGTTTGTTTCATTTCTAGTAGAAAGTTGCGTTCATATGTTACTACATATTAGTTTTAAAACATTGGATTAGGATTCCATTAAGGGTAGTCTTTGATTTATTTGTAATCGATTAAATCTGTTACGCTTCACAGAGGGTAGGAATAAATAGTCTCTGGAGTGTATTTCAAATAGTGCAACAAGTAAATTTCATTCCATGAGATCTGTCAAATAGATATGTTAAGACAAATAATACCAGAAAGTATTAAAAATGTTATAAATATAAATAAAATAAATTGATTAAATTAGGGAAAGGAACAGAGTAACAGACTATTCTTTTTAAACAGTTGAAGATTGGCGGAAATATCTTAGTTGCTTTAGAGGTGACTAGCAAATTTAGAGACAAAAGAAAAATATGTCCACTAACCTTTTCCATGCTACTTATAAGACAATACTACCTATCAAGGAAACTAAAAGATATCATGAGGCAGTATTAACCAATTTTTTTGGAAATTCCAAAGCAAAAAATGCTCTACGCAAATTTTATCGAACTGTTACCGATAAAAAATTTCAGAAACCTCTGTCAAACGACTGTCTAGAAATTTGATGTCGATACCGCCTGTACATCTATTATCAAAACATTGTCTAATTTATCTTTTAAATCATTTCCTCTTAGGTCTATCAAAAACAAACTGCATAAGCCCTGGACAACCTAGGGCTTTTGTATCATAGCCTGCGCTCTTTCATTAGCTTTAAGAACATATGCAAAATTTTGACATACAGTGACAAATTTTGTATTTATGTTTACTTATTTGTAAGTACGTGTACGGTTCTCGAGTTTTATTAAAAATAATCACTTATAATATCAAAAGAGCTTAAATTATTTCCGGAAATAATTTAAGCTTAAGTGGTATTTGGTAAGAAAATTTCACACCATAATTTGGAAAATAATTATTAATCCAATCTTATGTCTGTAACAACGCCTCATAAGTACTAGTTTAAACGTCTGCACCATAGAGAAATATAACGTATTTTATTTGTCTGTGATCTGTACGTTGAGATTTCAGCATTCTATGTCGTTTCAGCTGTAAAAAATTTTTCTCTTAAATATCGTGGCGCCACGAAAAAATTTCCGGAAATTTTTTAAATGGCCATGGAGTCAAAATTAAGACATTTAAAAAGTAGAGGTATGAAATGTTTATTTAAATTTTCACCACAATGGTGTTTTTTATGTTAAAAATTACATCTAAATAATATTAAAAGAAGGAAACAATAAGACAATAATCGATTCAGAGCTTAATAGTAGGGACAAAAGGAAATTTGCATGAATTTAGAAAAATAACTATTTCCTATACTTATTATGATTTTACGTAACTTTTGCAGTGTTAATTATTTATTAGTATTTTTACTAATAACTAAGTGACATAAAAATTCGAACACCCAGTTTAAATTATTTTATTTTTATAAAACTTTGTATAAGTACTTACTGAAGCATAATAAGTAAATAACAAACATTTCAAAATGACTGCATTGCTTTAAAGCCCTTTTAGCTTTAATAATCTGTGGATGCACCCCGACGTGTTCCGCATTATCCAACGCGTCTAGGCATACTTCTGATCAGGTGGTCAATGTCCTCCTGTGGTATCTCATTCCAGGCAACCACCAACTCCTCTCGAACTTCTAGAGTCTGAGGAGGACGTTGCAAATTGAGCAATCTCCTACCCATCATATCCCACACGTGCTCAATTGGGGATAAGTCGGGACATCTTGGTAGCCAAGATAACAATGTGACATCATTATGTTGAAAGAAGTCTATTGTCACTCTTGCGACATGTGGTCGAGCATTATCTTGTTGGAAAGTTGGATTTGCCAGGGTGTCAAGATAGGGTAAAAGATGGGGTTCTAAAACTTCTTGGATATAACGCTGCGCGTTCATGTTACCTCTGATGAAGATTAAAGGTGATCTAGCGGAAAATATTAAGGTTATTGAAATAATTATAAAATACAGGCGTTACGCACTGAAACTACTATTCTATGGTACGTAGGTACATCCTCAAAAAATATGCGTTGTCTCTCTTACATAAAAAAATTACGGACAGTATATTTCTTCATGACTACGTGACACCTTTGTAAAAAAGTTTATCATAGTACTATAAAAGCTGCCAAGGACTTAATATTACTAAAACAACATGATTTAAGAAATAAAGTTTCCTCGCCCAGCACAATTTCTACTTTACCTGAGGTCCTCAATAATTACTTTATAAATGTCGCCAAAAACTTACCCTTCTGAATGTATAGTAGATGGACTTGCCCTCAAAATGTTCGCAAATCTTCCGGACTGTATATTAGCTCTTGTAACAAATTTGATGAATAACCCCTTCCAAATTCGTATTTTTTCTACTTGCCTTAAGAGAGCCATTATCTTTCCTTTGCATAAAGGAGGTGATAAAAATCAAGTTTCTAACTATCGCCAAATCCCGTTCCTTCCTACGTTATCCAAGAATATTGAAAGGCTGGTCAATAAAAGGCAGCAAAAATGATGCACTATTTTCTCTTTTTATTAATGCTTTCTTCAGCTTAAACAATCAACACCACAGCTACAATATTTTGTCTCAAAAGTTATCGATTGCGTAGATCATAAAATTCTACTTCAAAAAATTGCAGCACTATGGATTTAGAGGCACCTCACTCAAGTGGTTAGAGTCTTTTTTTACTGAGAGAATAAAGCTTGTACGAGTAAATGAATTAAGGTCATCATGCAAGCTAATAGAGTATGGGGTTCCACAAGATTCGATATTGCTAATTTAAGCATCGGCGATAAAATTTGTTTAATCGCAGACGACACTAGCTTTTGTTGGAGTCACCTGGTTATCACCGAACTTCATAGAATCGTTTCACATGACTTAACCATAATCAAATCATGGCGTGTTTGAACGTTTCTATGACCAAAGTTTTGCCATACACATCTGCAATTCAACCTATGTTAAATAATTCCACTGTAGAGGTCGTTGACTCTGTGAGATTTCTGTGAGATATATCCAACACTATTTTCTCAGCGACCACACATAAAAATTTGCAATTTGCGCTTCATTTGCGCAAAATAACAAATAACAAAAATATCCCTTTTGAACTTTTAATCTTGTTCACATGTACGATTTTTCATAAATATTCGCCGAAAATTACGACTGAGGTGTCATTTGATAGGGAATATTATGTAGATCATTTAAAGAAAGGTTCCAAAAGGGACCGAAAAAAATAGCAAAATAGCAAAAAATAAAGTAAACAAAGTAGGAGTATACATTTTTTGAATATCTGGAAAAATACTCAAGATTTTCGAAATGTTACAAAAGATTTTGAATATATCTTTTTTTAGTTTTTTAGACGCGCTGCGTCACTCTAACGCAGTAACTTAAAAAATATTTAGATATTAATTATAAGTATGCTGTGCCTCGGCAAGCAGGCAGGCGAGACAATAGACACTTTTTCGGCGAGGTGCACATTACATTTGTTCGTTGTCCTCTACGTAGCTTTATAAAAGTAAGAACTCGCCTGTTTGCTGACCCCGGCTACGTCCCACTCTATCAAAAATGTTCTGGACGCGAATTATAAAATGTAAAATTCGTGTCACAATGACTGATTTTGCAGTATTGCTCTTGAAACGGTTTATGATTTATAATCAATTCTTCTCCTCATGGTAGTATAACAGGTCGGCTGAAAAGTCCCCGGTCTACCATAGTAAAACACAATATTTTGACAAAATTCATTTTTTTTATTCAACATAGTTGCCTTCAAGGGCGATACAGCGATTATAACGACCTTCCAACTTTTCGATACCATTTTTGTAGTACTCCATCGGTTTGTCATCAAAATAGGCTTCAGTTTCGGCGATTACCTCAGTATCAGAGCCAAATTTTTTTCCCACGAGCATTCTCTTCAGGTCAGAGAAAAGGAAAAAGTCGCTGGGGGCTAGATCTGGAGAATACGGTGGGTAAGGAAGCAATTCGAAGCCCAATTCATGCAATTTTGCCATCGTTTTCGATGATTTGTGACACGGTGCATTGTCTTGATGAAACAACACTTTTTTCTTCTTCATATGGGGCCGTTTTTTCGCGATTTCGGTCTTCAATCGCTCCAATAATGCACAGTAATAGGCGCTGTTGATTGTTTTTCCCTTTTCCAAATGGTCGATGAACAATATACCGTGTGTATCCCAAAAAACTGAGGCGATAACTTTGCCAACTGACTGTTGAGTCTTTCCACGCTTTAGTGGCGGTTCACCGGCCGCAGTCCACTCAGCTGACTGTCGATTGGACTCAGGCGTGTAGTGATGGAGCCAAGTTTCATCCATAGTCACATATCGACGCAAAAAATCGGGTTTATTACGACTTAACAGCTGCAAACACTGCTCAGAATCATCAATTCGTTGCTGTTTTTGGTCGATTGTGAGCACGCGCGGCACCCATTTCGCACAGAGCTTCCGCATACCCAAATATTCGTGAACGATATGTCCAACACGTTCCTTAGATATCTTTAGGGTGTCAGCTATCTCGATCATATTCACTTTACGGTCACTCAAAATCATTTTGTGGATTTTTTTGATATTTTCGTTGATAACCACCTCTTTTGGGCGTCCACTGCGTTCACCGTCTTTGGTGCTCATTTCACCACGCTTGAATTTTGCGTACCAGTCAATGATTGTTGATTTTCCTGGCGCAGAGTCCGGAAACTCATTATCAAGCCAAGCTTTTGTTTCAACTGTATTTTTTCCTTTCAAATAACAATATTTAATAAGCACACGAAATTCTTTTTTTTCCATCTTTTTGAAAATAACAAAAGTTGCTTCACTAAAAATGCAATATCTCACAAACTAATAGTCCGACAGCTGTCAAATTTTTACACTAATCTTTTGAAGGTTGGTACTATCTAAAAATGAAATGGATTTAATTCTAGTGTCGTCATCTATAGGTCAGACCGGGGACTTTTCAGCCGACCTGTTATAAGCAAAACCTTCATAACCGCCGGCAGGAATGCCAGAAGTCCAATAATTTTTTAGTTGGGGTAGGTACAACTGATGAATTTAGAAAATATTAAAGATAAAAAGCAAGAACCTTTTTTTGCGAGAAGTTTATTTTATCATCAGTAATTTTACTGTCATTACCTTATCCTCTATCATTGCTTATTTACCACGTCAGTTTTTCTCTGCCAAATTGTTTTGATGTACAAAAAGTTTATCTCATAAAAAAGCTTTTTCCGCCTAACCTTACCTAACCAATCATATGAACACCAAAAATAGGGCCGAAAGTATTGGCGAAAAATTCATAACGTTACGATTTTTTTTATTCTAGCATTGAGAAAGTGTGCTTGGATTTGACATTTTTAAATCAGACTTAATATAAATTTCGTTTCACTCGGGCAGCAAATACAGCCGCGGTCTGCTAATGCCCACTTTCCGCCCTTGTGGCACAATATACAATGTGTTTCTGTAATGTGTTTTTACTGCTAATAAATTATTTGCTTCTTATGTAGGTTGCTCAAATCTTATCGGTTAAATAAATAAAATTAATTCAGCACTAAAAAATAAAACCACTTGGAGAACAGTTCAGTTACATTTATTTAGAAACTGCGAAACACACTGAAATAAAAATTGTCAACAATTTAAATAACTATTTACATAATATCGAAAAAATGATGGTCAATAACAAGAACTTTTTACATTTTAAATAAAGAAAAATCAATCATTTGCAACAATATCTTTATCATTTAAAAATTGCACTGTCCCATTAAAAAACAACATGGCACAGAATCTTAAAGATTAGAAATAAAGTCTGATAATATTAGGTTTTAAAACATCGTTAAAAAGTATTAAAAAGTTAAAATATTTATTAACGTCAGAAAATAGAAATAAATCAGTTACAGACCAGGACCAGATACCTCTTACTATAACATGTTTGGTATTATTCAGAACATAGTTAATTCCCAAAGGATAGAGACCCTCCGAAGTTTTAAATCAGCTCAAAAATGTCCATATCAAAAAAATTTAACTCCGTATTTTGGTGTTTTTTTATGTAACCTCTTTATCAGACTTTTTTTCTTTTCTTGTAATTATCTAAATGTATTTGTTTATTTGGAGATAAAACAAATTGTATTTTAATTTATGATAAAACAAAACTAAATATTTTTTGTGAT
This sequence comes from Ophraella communa, assembly GCA_035357415.1. Lineage (NCBI taxonomy): Eukaryota > Metazoa > Arthropoda > Insecta > Coleoptera > Chrysomelidae > Ophraella > Ophraella communa. The sequence goes on along the minus strand of CM068992.1, from coordinate 27,623,681 downwards.
TAAACTGTAAAGAAAATATTCGAATGTTTTCTGTGTATATATTAAAAAAAAAGTTAAGAGATTCTAGACAAACACATTTTTTACATTTACAATAATTTTGATACGTATTATTTATTTACTACAAACAAACTAATATTTTTTTTGAACCCAGATCCTTTTTATTTGAAAATGAAAATGAATTTTAATAAATTATGCCCTATTTTTTATATATGGATTTCATTTCCAGAGTAAGAGCAAAACTTTATCAATGGCCATTAGTAATTTTGATTGGAAACAAGCACATTTCTGTGTTCATTGCCGCAATTATTATTATTAGTTTAAATTGGTTCTATTACCTATACTTTTATTCAATTTTGAATCTTATTTTGCCACCAACTCTTTCAATAATAAAATATTTTGTTTTAAATTAGTCATTATTAAAACATAGTTAAATAAACACCGACATAATCATAGAAGAAGGGACATTTAAAAAAAAATATTAAATAAATAAAGTTAAAAACAGTAAACTTTAAGTATGTATGGATAAAATAAAAAGCACACAATGAGAAATAAAAAATGTATGGACTATTGAAACAAAATTTAAAACAACAGGAAAATACAACGCGAATGGAATAAGGATTGTAATAAAGATACCAATAAGGAAGATTTACACAAATGCGAGACAAAAAACCATTAAGAATAATTTTAGAAGCTTATGAAAATTAACTTGTACTTGTTAAATAAAAACTATATCTATGGAATGTTATAAATCAGGAGAACATAACAATCATTTGAGGCATCCAATGAAGGTTTAAAAGTATATAATTATAATATATAATTGAATATCACACTTAGAGAGCATGAATGGAAAGGTTTACGATGGAAAGAATGAAAATTAGATCTAGATAACAGTAATATTAAGAAGAACTATCAGAAGCAACAGCAAGGATTCAGTGGCCTAGTAGAACAAGCATGGGACATTATTAACTAAGAACTGTATTACACGGCAACTAATTATACCGAAAATTTTTTTTTGTGTTTTACACGACCAAAAGTTCTTACGAAAAATTGTTTTTCTTAACTGTCAACATTTTGTGATTTGTAACCCACAGAACACTAGAATAATATGTTTATATCATAAAACATATTGAGTTCTGTGCAGATAAATATCATAAATTATTTTTTTATATTTTGCACTTATAAAAATCTTCATTATAAAACGCATTTGCGTATCGTAATGTAACTTTTACGCACGCAAATTTTTGTTTTAAATGGTTGGCGACATGAGTGAAGTATCTAAAGGCAAGACTATTGACAATGACATTTGTGGCTAATAGCAATTTATTAATTTTATATTGTTCTATAAGAAAGTATCTGTAAATATGAATATAATATTTTACTTATATAATATATTATTATTGGTATATTATTATTTTTAAAATATTTTAAAACATTAACATTTGATAATTAAAATGTCACAACTGTCAAATTTTATAAATTACACAGTGCTGCCGACATACTTTTTAAAATAAAAATTTTCGTACTTACATAAAAATAAAAAATTAATTTAAAAAATGGTAAAAAGGGCAAAATATAAAAAATATTATAAACAACTTATTTCATATGGCTGTTGTGACACTCGTTCTTTAAAAAACTCATCGCTTGGCGATTCGTTTTTTAAACTTGAACTCGTGTCATAACAGAATTCCATATGAAATGCGTTGTTTAATATACTATTAAAACGTCTTAGGTCTTCGTTAATATCACCATAATTTGGAAAAAAATTACAAGTTTAATAATTACAAGTTTAAACGACTGTACCATAGAAAAATATAATATATTTTTATTTGTCTACGGTCTGTAAGTTGAGGTTTTAGCATTCTCTATGGTTTCAGCTGTAAAAAAATTGTCCAATTAAATGTCGAGGGACCACGAAAAAATTGCCGGAATTTTTTTAGTAGACACGGTAACTAGGCAAAATTAAGACATCTTATTGGTTAAAAAGTAGAGGTGTGAAATTTTCGGCATAATTATTTTCCGTGTAAAACGGTTTTAGAACTAAGAAAACTCCATTAAGATTGGATCTAGGTTGCATCCAGCGAGTTTGGAGAAGATTGGTTTTGCTGCAAAAATTTGAGAAATGTAAATCGGATTTTGTTAAAAAAGGTTGAAATGAAAACTGCCAATTCTTAATAAAATAGCAATAAAAATTGTTTTTTCATTATCATATTATATTTAAATGAAATTTTAGAAATTTTTTAACATGTAGTGCTTTTATCTTTTAATTTAAATAATAAATAATCAAGATAAAATTAAATTTCATTTAAAATCAGTTTGCATTTAAGATTGTATTAACCTATAGTTTTAATTTTTTTAAGGGTGTCCAGAAATTTCCGAACCAAAGAGAAATCCCAAATTTTGTAACTGATTTTTTGTAGATTTAATTTATATATGAGAATTACCCCAAAAACCTTATAACTCAGTTAAAAAATGGTACTAGCAAAAAATTTCTTTAATTTAGAAGAGCTATTTGAAGTATTTTCTGATGGAAAATATTATTTATGCAGGACGATTGCTGAATGAATGAATGAATGAATGAATGAAATTGGGAATATAAAAGAACGAGTACCAGTACTAATGAAAAGAACGAGTACCAGTACAAATGAAAAGAACAGTACAGATGTATAAATATAAAATAAGGTTCCTAAAAGTTGCTAAGCAAATACTTGTTAATAAAAATTGGTTAAAATAAGGCCTTTAATAAGATGCTCAAAATAAATAATTGATATACTGTGTGATATTTTACATATACATTATTTACGTTTTGCCAATTTTCATTAGGACTTTAGATCAAAATGTATTTTTAATAATTAAATAGACTATGATATTAACATATTTTGTCTGAAATTTTTTGTTCTAACCCTAACTCTGTGGAAGTCCATCATACTAAGAACAATAAACAACTAATCGTTTGAACGAATTTATATTTTTGATTGAAACAACTGTCATTCATATCTTCTGTATCTTACTTGTGGTGCATTCAGTGTTAAAATTCAAAATACGGTATGCATCAAAACAAAGGACATTAAAACCAGGAAGCTTGTGAAATATAATCGCGTCATATCAAACAAACATGAAAAATAGTTGTTATGGTATTTTTAAACATTGTTTATTCTAGCAAACTATCCAAAGATTCGAAATGGTGCTTACAATGAAAGAAAAAATATTTATTATTGAGTATTATTTCCGCTCATACAGGAATGGACGATCAAATGGACCCAAAGAGTTTCAGAAGCCTGCACCGACTAATATGGATTTGTTAAGAGTCGATGCAAAATTTCGACGAACAGGTAGCGTTCTAACTCAATGCAAAAGCTGTACTGGTCGTCCAGTTACCGTGACAACAAATGCGAATCAAGGACGGCTATTTCAACAGGTGTTAGAATCACGAAAAAGAAGTCTCCGCTGTACATTTTTACAAATGAATTTGAGTGAAACATCTAATCGAATAATATTTAAGAAGATTGGTGGTTTTTCCTATAAAATACAGAGTTGGTAACACAAGAAATCAATAGTTGTTTATTGTGCTTTTGTCTCGGCAATGGTTTATGAACAACCCCTTTTTTTCTAATGTGTGGTTTACAGACGAATGTCACATCCATCTGAACGGGTTTATCAATCGATAAACAAATCGTTTTCTTTCTTCATAGTGACCGGATTGGATTATTGGACCCATTACACTAAATTAAGTGCGATATAGAGAACAAATTTTGATAGCATTTCAGACAATTTTATCGTTCCAGAAACATATAGTTGAATACCCAGGATGGGACGGGCTACTTGTCATATCACTACTTAGATCTGATACGAGAAAATTTTGAAGATTGCGTAATTTCCCATAACACGAATTTTCCTGCCCTGCTCTAACACCTCTTGATGCTTACAGAAAACCCACCGGCAACTATTTATGATCTCCGTGCAAAAATTTTGACCTTTTTAAGAAGAACGCAGCAGCTTATTTTTAATAACATGCCAAGCAATCTTGTATAGAAGTAAAACTTATTCGCATCATTGGAAATGTTGTTATTTAATTTTTTCATGTTTAAGAAAGCTTTAGTTTTTCAGAATCGTTTGTATTGGCGGATACTGATATTGATTGTCTAGTTGTCAAAGTGTCATCTAAAAACTTAGTTTTTGATAACGGCAGCTGGAACGCTACCAAAACGTTGAAATAAAAACGTACAAAAATAATTGTGGTTTAATTTCCCAAAAAATTAACAAAAGCGGTCATTCAATTTAAAAAAATAATTTTTTAAATAAACGTGAAAGTTTCGTTCAAAAGTTTAGTTGTTTATTGTTCTTACATATTTTGTCTTTTTAAATCTTATATTAACCTAACCATTTTACTGAAATATGATAACATTTACTGATAAAAAGATGGTTTAAAAAATTCTCTGACGTCAAACATTTTTAAGATGTAATTTTATTGAATGGATTTCCTTAAAACATAAAAAAAATAATTCTGGAACTGTTAGCGATATTTGAAATTGATATAATACACGACCACTACACACGTTTACAGAGAAATTTCAGGAAAATTATGTATTATTTATTAAGATTGGATTCATAATTTCAAAAATGAATTAAAAATAAAAAAAACTGTTAAGTATTCCAAAAGATGAAATAAAGAGTGGAATTAGTTAATTTGGAAAAATTTATTAACAATGAATTAAAGAAAAAAATAACTCATTTCTAATCTAATAAAGTCGAGGGTACATTCTTACATAAAACGCCTGTTAGATGGTAAAAATTGATTGCTGGGGTAGTGGCAGTGTAAATTTATTTTCTGTAAAGAATAAAAAGGTAACTATTTACTAAATCATTGCTAACCAGATCTAGGTAAATTGATAACTAATTCCAAAGAATCTATTTTTTACAGTTCAGTTATGATATCTAACAGTTTTTTCACTAAGGTCACACGGACTGTTACTGTCTCTTCCGGATGGACTATCCCTATATTCAGCTATGCCGGATGACGATCCAGTAGCACTGGACGTAGCTAGATTCGAGATATCACTAAACCAAGTTCCTAGGTTCAACCTTTCTGGTAGAACCGGTAGTGGTTTTCATATAACGTGAGCAGGAAGAGGTTCGTTTCTGAATTCGTCGTTCTTCATTATCACACAAACCGGCCTCTTAATACTTTCTGGACTAGGTGATCTTCTGGGAAACGTAGGAGGACATATATTACAAGGTACAGTGCTGTTGACGTTGTTCGTGATCGGCCAATTTAAACCTGGTGGATATATCGGACTGTTACTGTAGAGCAACGCCAGTTCGGCCGCAAATTTGGATTCATCTGGATGACGAAAGGGATGATAGAGGTAAGGCAGAGGTGGAAATAGGGTTCGGGAGAGTTTTAGGTGTTCGTGATCGAAAGGTGGTAAACCTGTAGCGGACGATATTGGGGGCATCAGTGAACGTGATAGCGAGTTGTCTAGCTGGGAATGAGTTAAGAGCGGGGAAATGGAAAAACCGAACTTTGGTTCTTTTTTCATTAGTGGCTTAGGTTTCCTCCGTGGACGGTATTTATAATCTGGGTGTTCTTTCATGTGAAGAGCTCTGTAACAAAGAGAAAAGATATTATACATTACATTTTAAATTTCTTAAATAATTGTAACACAAGATTAATTAATTAATTAGTTGTCTTTTTCACAAAGAATATTGAGGATGGTTTAGACTTTAGATTTATTTAAACTCTGGTAATAAATTTACGCTTTTGGTATTTTCATTAACAATTTTTAATAATAATAATAATTTTTATTGTTTCTGAACAAAAGTTACACCAATGTTTTGATTACATTGTACATTGAATTATGATAAAAAATCTTAATTATAGGTTACTAGCTTTTACCCGCTACTTCGTCCGCAATGCGGACTATGATGATACATCTGAATTCTGAAGAGGTTTCACACAAACTTTAATTCCCTATTTTTCCCATTTTAAGATGGAATTTCGAAAAATTTTGCCTTAGTGCACATCTACACCATAAAAGGTATCTACCTTCCAAAAATGTTGACAGAAAATGAAATCGCTCAAATCACAAAAGGTGCCCTCACTTATTATACTGATGGGTCAAAAACAAACGAAGGAGTAGGAATAGGGATCACAGGTCCTAATATTAGGATATCCGCAGCCCTTGGAAATGCTCCAACAATATTTCAAGCAGAACTATTAGCAATAGAATTCTGTGCCCAAGAGTGCCTAAGAAAAGGCCTCAACACAGCAAGAATATTTATTGCATCTGATAGTCAGGCTGCTTTGAAGGCTCTGAAGTCCACAACCTATGAGTCAAAAATAGCCTGGAATTGTAAACAATCCCTTAAACAACTGGCTAGTCGCAACAAATTAACGTTGCTATGGGTGCCAGGGCATAAAGGAATTGTCGGAAATGAGATTGCCGATAGTCTCGCAAAGGAAGGAGCTTGTGCTCCTTTTATCGGACCTGAACCATTTTGTGGCATATCAAAAAGCCGCATAATGGAAGAAGTTCGAAAATATGAAAAGGAACTCAGTGCAGCCTACTGGAAAAATGTTCCAGGCCAAAGACAGGCAAAAAGGTTATTACGACCCTCTGCCCGCTACGCGAAATTACTCTTAGAGCTTCAGAAATCTGATCTCAGAGTAATCACAGGAATTCTCACTGGACACTGCTCACTCAGATACCATCTCTGCAAAATGGGCATATTGGACAGTGGGACATGCAGATTCTGCGATGAGGCAGATGAGACGTCAGAACATATTATCTGCAATTGCAGAGTATAATTGTTCGGCAACGCCATAAATATCTGGAACAGGTATTCCTTGATCCTGATCAGATTACAAACCTAGCTCCAAAACGGATAATGGACTTTCTTAGAAGCCTAGACCTTTTGGACTAAAATATAGATGTAGGGTATACACAAAAGATCTTAGGTCGCAGTGTAGTAAGGTCAACTGGGCCAATCGACCCCTTCTGCAATCTACAATCTACCTTCCAAAAATGCCTCTGTCTTCAGCCGTTTGGGCTCTAATTGGGCTGTGAATGGATCTTTAAGAATTTGACAACAAAAATTTTGTAGTCTTAAACTTTAAAATATTATTGATTGTCTAATTTTCTAATTTTTCCGAAGTGTCAACAAGGGACCAAAAAATTTAAAAACTAAATTTTTTCTTGATAACGGCAACTGGAATGCTACTGAAGCATTGAAATAAAATGCATAAAAAAGGATTGTGATTTGAGAATAGAATATTCAACACTAGATAAAGATTTTCCTCAACTTGAGATAATAAGGAGTACCCTGGAATGAGTCGAAGCGCACAATGGAAAGTTTTAAAGGAAACTGTGTGCGTTAACTTTCTGCATGCTTCAATAATAATAAAAATAAATTCTCAGTTGAGTGTTATACTTTTTTTATAATAATTTTTTTGTGATATCAAGTTATATTGAAGAAGTAAAAGAATACGAAAGCTCACAAAACTAATAGAGTATACTTTTCCTTAATCGCTCCAACCCCAATAAAATCCCCAATATCTTTCCTGACTGTTCAGCGAAGATCATATTTGTTTGTATAATTTTCAGCCGTTTTTTTATATTTATTTATATATTATGTAATACAAATCAAGATTATCATTAGAGAGTTTGCTGTCAGTAGTTTTACGTTATACTATAGTGTATCGCATGCGGTTATTATCGTTCCTTAAAAATCAAGGATATGCTCAGATGATACGTCACGGATATGTCACAAGTGCAAGTTTAAAAAAGTTCACTAAAAATAATTAACAAAATTAAAAAAAATGATAATCATCAAAATTATGGAAAAAGCCTTGGTACCAGAGCTGGACATTGCTTGCCTCGAATAAAGTACTTGAAAAATAAACTTGGAAGTTACGTTCAAACGAGTTTTTTATTATTCTTAACATATACATACATTTGTATTTTATTAAGATTAATAAACAAAAATTTTTTTGGGTTTTGGTTATTCATAATAGAAAATCGATATTTTTAGTTTTTTTTTTAATTTTCAATATAAACACGTTACGTTGTTTTCTTGGGGAAAGAGCAATTAGAAAGGTAATCAAAGTGCTTGGTAATTGATTTGAGAAAAAAGTACTTGCAAGCACTTTTTGAGTGCTTGGTGCTTGGTAATTGAATTGTGCAATTACTTTACCAATTGGTAATTGCAAGCACTTTGCATTTCCAAAGTGCTTAGTGCTTGATTCTTGCAATTACTTTTTCAAAGGTCTTGGTGCTTGGTGCTCGAAGCACTTTTTTAGAGTGCTTTGCCCAGCTCTGCTTGGTACACCTGGTTGTGTATAGTAATATAGATGTTGAAGAAAAAAGTACTTGAATCTACAATTAAATTTAATTTATAATGAGTATACAGCAATAACTGTAGCTTCTTGTTTTGTATTGAAAAGCAAGCCATTATAAGTTTTGCAAATATCTAACAGGATTGCAACTAATGATCAACAGGCATGACACAACAATTTTTACTGTAAATTTTTCGTACCATGGAAGTAAATTTTAAGCATTATAATCTGATTGATTAACGTTATTTTCTAGCGTATAAATAAGCTGTATACGAAGCTACATATAAAGGTTTTCGAGTGGGTGAGACCAGGTATATTCTCCTAGCACAGAAGGGTCCCTTGCTCCCAACTGGAGATACTGTCCTTGGCAGTATTTTTTTGATATGCCAAGAAATGCAGACTTCGTTCCTTTCTTTCTCAGAGTGTCCGCTTTATCATTGCCCTTCCCTTCCGCACATCCTGGCATCCAGAGTAGCGTTACTCTGTTATTTGCTCCAAGGTTACTCGATACAGCTCCACACCAGCTTTGAAACAACCTGGGTGGATTTCCGTGCTTTTAGAGCTGCCTGGTTGTCCGAAATGATGAATATGATTAGCCAACTCCCTTGCGCACAAATCTATAGCAAACGTTTCCGCCTCAAAAATAGTAGCGTCCTTACCAAGGTTTATTGAAATGTCAAATCCCGGTTTTCTGTTACACACCCCCGCTTCCTCTCCCCAGTGGGGTTTTCGAGCCATCCGTATATAGAAGGTAGTCGTCTCTACTTAGGAATAGGACGTTATAAGCCCTTTCCAGCTATACACGAGTAGCAAGCATGTCTGATGCCATTTCAAGGAATTTAGTGGGGAAGGCGGGGAGGTGGGAAGTTAACTTCCCCACCATGTATGATCCCATGCTGCTTGGCTCTGTACGCACCATTCTAGCCTCCTTCTTCCAAAGAATATGGAGAGAAGTCTCTCCATTGACGTCATCGTAATGGTAGACATAGCGCCCATAATGGCCATGCACACAATTCTCTGCAAGCATGATAGATTTGCTGCAACAGTTTGTTGTACTGCTTTAGAACACCACATAACTGAGTGACCATTAGTTTTATTAAGGTACTCGTACATTTCAGTCTATTTTGAATTGCTAGCAGATTTTTACGATGCCTTCGTACATTGCCGCTACTTTTGAGATATTTTTTTCGTCAATTGACAAGTGTTGTCAGTTTCTGAATATTTGAGGTTACGTTTTAGACATTTTCAAAACAACTTTTCATACAAATACAAACTGTAAGTACACACGAACTTCGGAATAAACATATAATTATTATCATAAAATACTTCAATGATTATTATGCTTATAGGATGACAGTTAGAATCAGCAAACGTAAACAGACATTTCTGCCAACATAGATTTTGGGTTGTTCCATCAAAATTCCCTAAAAACAGGCGAGATTGCGCGGATTTGACCTTGAATAAATAGAAATGGTCCTATAATTTTGTGCGCCTTTTTGTTGCAGTCAAAAGTCTGAAACGCATGCGCAGTTGTTTCACAAAAAAAGCTAGCAATAGAATTGCGAGCAAAAGACTGAAATGTACGAGTACCTTTACTTATAAATCCAGTAAATTTGTTTGGAATTCATCCCCATGATTTACCACAGTCCCTTCTGAGATTGCAGCTTTATTAATTGTTCTTTCCAGATGGGAGATCCAGGTATTGCAATATTAAAAATAATTGCACTACATTTTGCTTTGGAAATTAGGTTTTATACTTCTTCTTTCAAGAAAATAGACTGAACTACTATTTATATTTATTTATTTATATGAGCAATGGACACAAAAGGCTTCCTTCTTCTTTCTTACGCATTTTTTTTAATTCATTCAACTTTTTTTCGCCCATCATATAGTAAAATTAAAAATAAAATTCTTTGATTAACAAAGTTTTTATTTATATAATATTTTAATTATGGACTAGATAATGCTACAGTGGTTTCTAACTTTTCCAAGTTACTAAGTTAAGCAATACAATCCTAATAAACACTACAAACAATTTGATTAATACTCCAAAAAAGTTCCACACATACAATATTATTTATTATATTCTATCGGTATTTTTAGAAACACCACCACTACAATGACATTTTTATTCTCAAGAAATGTTTCTGTTTGTGAACTGATAAATAGAGAATTGGTATTATTTAAACATAAAGAGATTATTATCTTGGATATACAAAAAGGTGTATATTTAAGCTGAACAGAGTGAGAAGAACGCATTCAAAAATTATTTTTGTAGTTGTTTAAATACGGAAACACTTATCAGTAGTAAGTGATAAAAATATTTTTGAATTGTTTACACAGGTTGACAGTTTACTATAAAAACGTTTAAGATAAATAGTTATGTATATAGATATACTCTACTTTTCCAAACTAAGACAAGCTTTGAAAAAATAACAATTGTTTTAAGTTATGTGAGCTAAGATTTGGGTAGTTTTATACCGGGACTATTCAGTAAATACAAAAAAACGGTAAACAGAAATTCAAAGAAATAAGACAGCTAACATATGACGCTGGTCTATATAAAGAGGAATAAACAAGACAGAAATAAAATTACAATTTACATATATTTGAACATTTAGTAAAAGAAGGTCGTCTTTCGCATTTGCTTCCGGGATCCATCAAATCCCGGGTGTGAGCTTAAAGCTCACAAGCACTTACGCTGCTAAGGATAAAATTTGGTTCAATACCAAGCGATGAAAAACAGATGAAGAGCCATTCCACTCTTATTCTATTTAAGAGTTAAAATAATTCGCCAACTGACACATGGCTGCAAGAGTTGCTTTTGAAGAAGACAGAGTGAGAATGTTGAACATAAGGCAGTTACGAGTTGTTCTAGACGGGACTTTAAATTTTAATAACGCGAGAATTTTATTATTCATAATTTTATAAAGAAATATTAGTATAGCTTTCTTCTATCCTCCAAAGATAATATTTTGAAATCAGTTGAGTACTTCTAACCTATTGTAGTCTCTATACAGATCATACCTTTGGTAATAGATATGTCTTAAAAATCTATTTTGTATTAAATTGATTGTACTAACCCTTACTTTTTGGAAGTCCATCTTATTAAGGATAATAAAAAACTCTTCGTTTTAACAAAACTTCCAATATTTATTAAAAAATTGCTTTTTTAAAGGCTCAATGACAGCTGTCATTGAGCCTTTAAAAAAGCAATTTTTTAATAAATATTGGAAGTTTTGTTAAAACGAAGAGTTTTTTATTATCCTATTTTGTATTGTAACACTACACGTAAACTCTAATTTGGACCTAACTAAACTAAAATAAATAATTCTAATGGCCTCTATATCATTAATTAATTTATTATTGCTGCCCTCTTAGACTGAATATTTCCCTCAGTTTCTCCCCCGCGCTTGTGGCGATCTTTTTCCGCCCATTGATGAAATTTTCTTTGTGCAAGGTAGTAATCCATCCCACACGTTGGTTTTGGGCATACGAAGAGACTTTCAGCTCCTTTATTGGCCCACTTGACCACCTCCTCATTGCCAGCAACCTCTTTGTGCCCTGGAACCCACAGCAGTGTCACCATGTAGGTTTCCTGAGTCGCTATCATTTTATAAGGATGCATTTTATTTTCTTTTAATATGTTTAGTATCGATGCTTGTCTATTCGATGTATGTGGGTTTTCCTCAAATTCAAGCATCACATCTATTTTGATTAATTACTAATAGTACCTTGGGATATAGGCGGCAAAGTCGTAAATTTTTCATGAAATAGACAAGAAATTTTCATTTGTGTTCAGGTGTTATCTCCGGAACCAATCATCTATAATTTTATGCATTTTTGCTAATCTAACTATTTTTATGAATTGTAGTGAACGAAATTCAAACAACAATTATAATATTGACAACATCCTGCAGTTATAATTATTACAAACCAATTTGCTGAGGCGTTTTAAACAAACTAACATTGCTATGATAGTTTTTTATAGGTTTGTTTTTAATTGATATTAAAAAAGAACACTGATATGGTTTTTGCTTAGGTCTTATTACTTCCATACTTGTTTATTGCTCTTAAATAAATTAGCAAATTTCGGTAATAAGAAGATTTAATTTATTTTATGTTAATAATTGCAATACATTTAAAAACAATTACATTTTTTGATAGAGAATAAAGAGAACTTTCAAACGATATATGACAAGTCCATACTTCCCATTTCAAAAATTGAGGATTGGAACTGTCACTCAAAGGGGGTTGAAGGTAGGGATTAAATTTCCACTTAAATGAATGTCAATTTATAATTTAAATTTGACGTGTTTCGGAATTTTTTGTAAATATCTGGCTTTTCCACACTATATTTAGCTTAAAACTTATATCCGTTCTTATAAGTTGATATTTTTTGGTCTGAAGGGTATAGCTAATATCAAAACTAATATTTTAGCTACATCAATTTAGAAAATATTTTTAAAAATATGTTAATAAATAGATAGACATTAATATTAAAAATTTTTGATCGTTCGGTGTTGAGGATGCCTTCTTAACGTTGGTCCCGGGTTCGAGGACTAAAACTTGTCCAAATTCATATAAATCATGATCTGAACAGGAATCATCCTGAACAAAATTAAAACCAAGTCTGTATTTAATGAAGAACTTATTGCAAAGTTTATTAATTAAAGTAATGGGACACCCAGAGTTGAGATATCTACCCTATAATTTTTAAACGCTCTACTTACTGCATAACTACGTGAGGTATGTTTTAAATTGTAAGGAAAGTGGGGTATGCCTTGCCTACAGAGTCCGAATCGGACCAAATGTTTTGTGTTCCGTTGTTATTGAATTTTTTTATTATTGTTTCTGCAAGAATTTAAAATATTTATGGTTTTAGTTTATTCTGTTTGGGTTATTACTATTATATTATTATTTGTAGCATTTACTGTTAATTGTTTTCCAGGACTGTAAATACATAAAAAAAATAATCTTTTTATTGTCGATATAATATTAATTCGTTTATTGATACTTTGCGCATCATCTGAATTTAGAAGCTATTTTATGTTAAAAAGGATAGTTAGAATTATAATTTATGACTGAATCAGTAATTATAACTTTAATTAATAACTTGCTATAATATTAAATATATTTCCAGAATAAATTGTGTAATAAATAAGTTTTACTTCTAAACTAAAAAATAGATATTTATTATTTCATTATCAGTTTAAGCCTAGTATAAAGTCTTGACCTGGATACTGACCTATATTTAAACGAACCATTTGTGTTTAATAATCAATTTCGAATAAATCTGATGTAGCGGAACTTCGGAGATTACGCTATAAAGAAAAGAAGTAAATACACACTATCTAAACCAACATATTCATCTGGCGACAAAAGATAATGCTTCTATTGTAAGGACACATTGAGCACCTCCTGTGATCTCATTCAATGGGAGATTGTCTCCAAGCAGGTCCCGTCTCGCGTCTCGTCTCGCCAATATAATGCACCCCTTTCACGCCGTTCGGGCGCCCTCCTTTGTTCTATTCGTCGGAGCAATTGGAGTATTTACCTCTAGCGATCGCTTCACATTTAGAAGCCAGTAACACATTCAATTCCATTCTCCTCCTATTCTATTCTGTTCCCTTCTATTATGCAAGTGTGGAAAGCTGGATACGAATCAAACAATCTACTAGACGATTTTAAATAATGGTTTTAGTGCCTTCGTTCATAAATATTAATTGAAGGATTTGATGCAGCGTACCGTGTTTGTACAAAACAGTAGAATTTTCAACACGCAGATATTATTTGAATTCGAAATAATTTATGTTAAGAGCAATGAAATTAGAGCAAGGTAACGGTGTTTAAATTTCCATTTACCTAGTTTAAACACTGACATTTAAAATAACATATATGTAGTACTGAGTATTATGCGCCTTTGAACATTTAAGTGATTTAAAAATAACAGACCTAAGATAGAACAGCCTTGGAACTTTGAATAAAGGTAAAAGTTTATCCCAATCTTTTTGGCTTTCTGAGACAAACATGGAATATATTGTATAATACAGATTATAGGTTACATATTGAGCCAGCTTTACAGACTAATACACTGCGATCTTTGCAGATCTATTGTGCTACTCTTTTAAAGTACCTCATCTAGGCCTGCCTTTTTAATTAAGTTCGTCAGCCTTCATAATGGCCATTTCATAAAGCCTGCTGCTTCCGGTTTTTCCTCTCCAAGTTCTAAAAATCGCAGTTTTTCCAGTTTCCTTATCTTCCAGACAGAACCGAATGTTTCTTTATGACCTGTTTGGCCTATAGACCGGGTCACAGTTATTATGCAGCGTGGCCGGCATAGGCCAATGTAAATCTTATGGGCGAATATTCAACACTGTTGCCGCTTTGGTTACGGCTTGAACCACAATTAACTCAGCCAATTTATTTTCGTAGAAACGTTTTATTATGAATTTCGCAAAACAGGTGTATTCTATATAATAAATATTATTAAAAAATGGAATTGAAATCTATTTATGTAGATTGTAATCAGTATATACCTGATCACTTGATGGATTATTTAGGTCTCCACTAAATCTTTCAGACAAATCCTAATCCTATTGCCAGTGAAAATATTATTTAATTACAAAGATGCTAATCATTTTTACCTGTATGATCCCTTGATCCTCGTAAATCGTTATGTAATATTCCTGGAATGTAGAGGTAAGTAAATGTACAGGTAAGTAATAACATAGGCAGGTACCTATCTGTTTCTGCTGATAAACGAAAGGGCATTATTGAAACAACAGCCATGCAGTTAGCAGCACCGTTTGAAAAATTTAAACAAGGTGAAAATCTTCATCGTCAAACCAAGAGGCTTTTATTGAATATTTTAACGTATACGTTGAATACAAAAGATGACAAAAGTGTGACAGCGAAAATAGAACTGATTTCTGAAATGACTGGCCTTAGTGTGAGAACAGTGTATAATCTGAAAAGCGAAGCCGCTACTGGACCTTTGACATCGCCAAAAAAACGAAGACGGAACAGCAGCCAGTCGAATTCAAGACTGATCACCTACGATGAAGGTATCCAATCGCAAATACGAAAAGCTGTGCATGAATTCTACTCCGAAAATATTCCACCAACACTGGCAAAAGTTCTTGCTAAAATAAATTCAGACGAAAATGTACCAAATTTTTTCTAAAAGTACGCTAAGACGCTTGCTTAACGATATGGGGGTTGTTTATGGAAAGAGAGGAAGAGACTCGATTCTAATAGAAAGAGCTGATATAATCGCCTGGAGGCACAAATATTTAAGATCAGTGAAGAAGTTCCGCGAAGAAGGATATAACGTAATATATCTGGACGAGTCATGGATTAATGTGGGCCACAGTGTAAATTTTGAATGGAAAGACACTACCATAAAAAATGCCCGAGATGCATTTGTCAAAGGACTGACAACAGGACTGAAGGCTCCAAGTCAACGAGGACGGAGATTTGTTCTTCTTCATGCAGGCTGGAAAGACGGTTTTCTTGAGAGTGCAGAAAAAACTTTTCTGGCAAAGAAAGGTGCAGACGATTACCACGACGAAATGGACGCAGAAGGCTTTGAGGCCTGGTTTAAAGATCAATTGATCCCTAATTTGCCGAAAAACGGATCAAAGAATGTTCTAATGTTGGACAATGCGTCATACCATTTGGCGAAGTTACATTTTCCAAAGACAACTTGGAATAAGGAACAAATAAAGTACTGGCTACTGGAAAAAGAGATTTACTTCGAGGATGATTATTTAAAAACAGAATTATTGGCTACTGCAAACGCGTTTAGAGAGCAGTACGACCTAAGAAAAATAGACGACATTGCCACGGAACATAATATAACAGTCCTACGATTACCACCTTATCATTGCGAATTAAATCCTATTGAAATGGTGTGGAGCCAAGTGAAAGGATATGTGGCTCGTAATAATAGTACTTTTAAAAAAGAGGATGTGGAAAAACTTATAAAAACAGCGTATTCGCAAGTAACCCCAATGCAGTGGTCTAATTATGAAAGACAGAGGAAAAGATGTGGCAAACAGATCATTTAATGGAAGACATTGAGCCAATAATAATAAATCTAAATGAAGACGATGAAGATGAAGACTTGGATGACGATGAAGATCAGTAATATATTTCTTAACCCTCAAATGTTCCATTCAATTTTCATTTATTTTAGTTATTACCTGCTTACCATTGTCATTTTTAAAGTTTAATTTAAATTCAAGTTAAAATACGTAATTATTAATTCATTTACTTATTCTATATTTTGTTTGTTACAACAACCCGCCAGAAGAAGAAAAATCCTCGGAAAAATCATCGAAACGTCGGCAAGATTTCATTAGCTTTTCTCTGTTAATCGTTCTCCCTTAAAATTTAGATGACAGCTGACTTTTTTACCACTCGTCTTGTAATTTATGTATATATTATTATTATTGACATATTTTTATTATTAATTATATTATTATTTCATAATTTGACAAAGGTCTTTTGTAAAGCCGCTGTATTTATTTATTTCTTTATACGTGATAATTAAACGTATAAAATTTGAATATTTTAGCGGATTTACAATATTTTCCTTTAAACGCGTAAAATTTATCTAAAAGCATAATTATAAATATTCTTAATTACTCACTAAACAATTTTCAAATGAATATTTTAGTCAACATTTAAAACATAATAGTAACACAATGGCAAGTTATATTCCCGCGCCAGTTGGAACAAAATTCGAAGAACATGCCGATATGGCAACGCCGTCGTCCATAAACGCAATGCTGCATAATAACTGTGACCCGCTCTATAGGTGGACCTTCCCATCATTAAACAGACTTTTATTGCACCCATTCACTGATGGCTGCCAAGGACTGGTTCAAGTCCTATCAATGGAGGATTTGCACATCCCCGGCCAAATTGTTAGCTATCTTATTACCTCTGATTTCCTTGGCTCCAGTACTCTGACAAGCGTTAGCCAATTGCAGCTTCATACACGATTTGAGTTGACCTGTACCGAACTGAGTGCTTGACTGTCGGAATGGATTGCACCTTTTGGGGTAATCAGTTCTGTAGCGCAACTTTGTAAAGCAGCCCAGGCCTCTTTTTTTGGTATCTTTACTGAAAAGTTTTTTTTATAAAAAAATTATATCCAGTGACCGTTCGGTCTACGGGTAACCTTAGAACACGGTCTGCTTTTTCCCACTGATACTTTTCTTGATCGACATTCCCATTTTTCCCTCACAACCGTATGATGGTTTAATTGTGTTTTGCGTCAGTCTGGAGTTGCAATTATTATTATTATTATATTTCCTTAATGGGTACTCTACATTGCAAATGATTACACCTACGCTCTATTATCTTTATGTTTCGATAGATGAACCTATTCTGGACATTTTATGTATACATAAACCATCAGGTACTTGGTGCCATCACTGTTTCTTATTTGAAAACAATTCCAGGTAGTATAAAATATATTCATAAAATATATTGGTTATTATGCTAGTTATTCCGAAGTGTCACTACGTTGTGGTAAAACAATTTTTAAAAGAAATATTTGAAGATAAGTGGATAGCATTTTCGGTTATCTACTTGCAGTAAACGGGAGACAGGAAGACTGCTGGGTTCAAGGAAGACTTTCTTTAACATTTATAATAGGTTCTGCAGGACAGAGCGATGTCAGAGTGAGGACCGGAGAAATAATAAAAAAAATGATACTGGAGATGGTACCAGATGCAATGCAACCTGAATACAATTATCACAAGCCATTAACCGTCTTATTCCCAGGAAGGGACGAATGGAGGACAAACAGATCGAATCTTATAATGGCTGACCAGTGTTGATACACGGACTGCTCTAAGACTGAGAAAGGTGTTGAAGCTGGGATATATGAAGGAAAGCCAAAGGTGGATCTGAACCAGAGCTTGGAGTTAGTTTGGAACTTGCGTCTAGGGAGAAATAACAAAGTAATCTTACTTTGGGCACCTGGGTATATCGTCAAACTTTTAGCCGGAAAAGAACAGGACCTACGGATTATGATAGGCCTACTGACTGGACACAGTCGTCTGAACGGTCATATGAAAACCATTGGATTGGCAGATTCTGTCAGGCCGAGGATGAAACGGCTGAGCATACCTTAAGTAACAACCGAGAGCTCGAGAGACTAAGGATCAATAAATTTGGTCTGCATCAACTGAAGCCCAAAGACTTCATGGAAGTGTCGCCAACGACCCTGATAAGCTTCTCAGACGCATAGAGCTAATAGAACGACTATAACCTAGGGGTGAGCCATAATAGATCTTTCAGGTCGCAGTGGAAGCGACGTTGAGCGACCACTCACATAGAACCTAACCTAACCTATTAACACTAGGATTGACTTTTTTAACTCCCCGTCACAATTAACTAGGCACCCAATGTTTTATTATTTAGTTGGGGATAGTTGTACTTTTGATTTTTGTTGTACATTGTGAAAAAGCAAACAAATACCACTCAAATGAAATTCTTTGTTTAATTTTTCAAAATTTTGTACAACTTTCTGAGTAAGATGAGCAATAGGGGTATATGACATTTATCGACAAAAAGGTATTAACAAAATTCTCTTTGGTAACTACTGTTACCCCGTGTTTATTATAAAGTGGTGAGTCTTTCACAATATTTTCTTTAAATTCACCATAGTTTTTAATCCACATACACCCATTTCCACGTATATCGTGCAGGTAATTTTTTATATATAGATGGTGTAAGCTCGTACTAAACCAGCCTGTATGATATTTTACTTTTTTCATATCATAGGAATCTTTATGTACAGGGTTTTCTTGGATTGCAGGATCATTGGTAATCTCGTACGTCAGTAAAGCATGTGATTCAACTGGAGTTTTTGTGATATTCTTAGCTTGTGAAATTGATGCGTTTTGCAAATTTAAAGTGAAACAATGTAAAGTTTCTAATAAATGTATTCATCTAATGTAAGCACCTTATCAGTAGTATCAGTGGTGTCAAAAGTGGGATCTAAGTGGTACTGAAAGAAGTAGAAGAAAAATAAAAATAAACCAGTTATGGAATTTATAGAACAAGATCAGAAAAGAAAACTAAAATAAGAACAAAAATGAAACACAACAATAACAAGATTCTTACTTTTAAGCAAGAATTGAAGAATTTAATAAAATGTCTACACCATTAAACAATAAAGTTGAGACAGCAAAAAAACAGTTGCACAAATCTGACAACCAACCTTGAAAGTGGTACGGAAATTGGTAAGAAAATGGCTGTATCTAGGTCGTTGCAAAGGTGACAGTGGCCACGGGCGCAATGTTCGCAAGAGTGCCAAAAATTATAAGCCACAACAAAGGCTTTCAATAATTTAACTGTGCTTTAAATGAAGAGCAGAGGGTTCAGATAATACGTTGCATAGATGTTTTTTCTTTTTTTCTTGTCATAGAAAAAAGTTGTTCTGCCAGTTGTGTCATTCTGGTTTTATTCTAGTCAATAAATCAGTTAATTATTTCGCTTTTAAGGATTTATTGACGTTTTGCCTTTTTTTACACCTCTGGAAAAAAACATGTGCATACCTATTATACGCGTCACACACATTTGGCGCCCAACGTGAGGAAAATGAATTCCTAAAGTATGTTTTATTGACTTTATAAATAGGGGTGCCACCGGTGCAATAGTAACTAGATACGGCTCTGGGTGAGAAATGTGAAATATAGATAGAATATAAAATGTTTAAAAGTACAAGTGTATTAGAAAACGAAATTCAGAATATGAGAAGCAGTTGTAATCACGAAATGCATCGGAGAAGTTTTGTGATATTTTTATAAAACAATATTTTTGTTTCTGAATTATTTGGATAAATAATACTAGTTATGTCATTATATACATTCGAAAATGCAAATTAAACAAACAAGATCATTTTTTTTATTACGTTGGGGTTTTCAGTTTTTCCTTGGTAACTCGGTTCTTCTTTGAGATTCAAAAATGTTTATAAAATACCTTTTTAGTTTTGGTTTTCACGATCCAGCTTCAATTTATTCTCCATTTCGACGTGTATGTGATTCAACTGTGCGTGCAAATTTTTTAATTATAGCCCCATAAAATTTAAAATACCTACAAATATAAAATTTGTAAATTTCTCGAATTGAATTTCTTTTTTGGTTTAAACTATTTAAACTTCATATAAATATATTTTACTCGAGATAATACACAGAAGCTATGACGATACCATCACGTTTCTATTTAAGATGCGCTTAAAAAGATTTATACGACAATATAACTATACCAAAAAAAAACAATATACTTTGAAATTAAATCTTTTATCCTTGACAAATAGTTATTAACATGCGACTTATGGTATGGTTTTTTACATGTTACGTTGGTAAATTAATTATATTTATACAATAAACGACTATATTACTTCAATTTCAGTTATCTTCTATTTGATATTCAACATTGCATGTAGTTTTAGCCTCATTTCATTCCCTTTTATGAAACATTGAAATGAAATTTTGAATTATTTGGCAAGATTTAAAGGTTTTGTATTTGTTGTTAATATTTGCTGCCATGTTAATCTCTTTTCACTTTTCCTTATGAGGCTGTGTTGTTTAAGATATGTTTTTTATTTTATAATTATACTGTACTGTTTATCAAAAGTACATTCTTTTGATAATTTAGGTAGGTAATTTTAATTTTTAGACGAAAGGAAATGGAAATAAGGTGGAAGGTGTATGAAGGTGCGCTAAAAAGAATAATTGGAAGTAGGAGAGAATGGATGACTAGGACAATCGGGCAAGGTAAACTACTTCTTGACACAGGTGCTAACTGGGCATGGGTCAAGAGCAGGATATCTTCACAACAGAGACTGGAATTTGTGAAAGGTGTGAAGTGGAGGATGATGTAGGACACGTGTTTAGATGCTGGAAGAATGAAGAAGTACTGAATAAAAACTCAGGGAGGCCGGTGTATTGGGAAAATATGGTGAAGATAATATTGAAAGGGGAGGAGGAATTGATGGAGGTGAGTAAGGCATTGGAGAGTATAATTGAGATAAGAGAATGTTTCTCAGTCGCTTTACTTCGATGCGAAAACGCTGATTTAGTCTTGAAAATAATGTATGACAGAGAATGTGACGGTGAGGATGTTGCTTCGTTAGCTTTACAGTTAGCTGCTTTAGTAAGGTGCCTGTCTGCTAATTCAATAGTAAAACGATGCAATTACAAACACTGAATTAAGGAAAAATTTGTGACACGAACAACTATGATACATATGGAGTAATTTGACACACATCAAACAAAAAGGTGGTTTTGACCACGGTCTGTAGAATATAGTACGGTTGCCTCGTAACTTTTAGCCAATTAGGACACGGCATGTCGTGACACAGGTATGCTAATGTCTAATTCCCAGCATCTGAAGTGTAGTGGAAATCAGGTTTTAAACAATAATTACTGGGAAACGTTTAATAAAACTTCAATGGACAGGTATGATAACTTAAAAAGATATATTTTCCATTAAAACATAAATGGAGGTATTATATCTATTTATTTTGGGTCTTAAATAAAACAAAATTATTATGAAAGTAAATGGTGACCATTTTCGGCATTTACTGAACTAATCACAAAAGTAAGTACTATTTTACTTGTAAATTGTTATTGAAAGAAATTTTGAAGTGAATTGTATTTTTAAAATGAGGTATCGCAACATCCTATTTGCCTCATGTCTATTCAAAATCAAGGGATTGTGCTCACCCCCGGTAGAGGGTTTAAGTTGTGAGGATACAAAGAGATTGAAATTGACGAGTTCTAGTAATTTTTCACATTTTCATTTTAAAGAAAATCAGGTGTAAGTTTTTTGTTGTACCACCTTGTATATTATTAACCATAAAATTATGACTTAATTGTTAATTTTTGTTAGATGTTTTATACTCCTACAATAATATACAGTGTGGAAACCACTTATGGAATAAAATTATTTGTGGGGTTAGTTTATAAGATTTTAAAAATGCTGGGACCCGTCCACTTTGAAATTTACACTCTGTATGTTTTTATGATTTTTAAAGCTCCTTAATAATACGATCTCAACTAATTATACCATGTAGGGTCTATTATGAATTGTGTGAAATTTTGAAATTATTTATAATTTTGTTCACATTAGTAAATACATAAAATACTTGACGTATTTGATTTTTTACATTAAAACAAATGCTCAAAATGTTCTCCACCTTTGTTTAAAGTTTGAGGTGAAACAGCCTGTATTCCTGTAGTTATCCTTTCTTTGAGGTTTGCAATGCTAGTGGGCTATGTTGCAAATACTTTGTTCTTGAGATAACCCCACAGAAAAAATTCCAAGGGCGTAAGGTCCGGCGATCTAGCTGGCCACTAGAGTATCTCTTCGTCCAATCCATTTATTGGGGAAAATTTAATTCAAGTAATTTCTTACAATTAAAGCACAATGGGGTGTTGCTCCGTGCTGCTGGAACCGAATATTTTCATCCGGTAGATTTGGATCTATTGCATTGGGATATAATTTGGTCAACTTAGGAACAACTTCGTTTCTAATCATACTTAAATAGTTTTCGGCTGTCAGTTTTGTTTGTTTACTTCCCCGTTCAATGTGAATGTTGATTTAGCGGAAAAAATAATTGTACCAACAGCTATTTCATTTCTGTTCAATTTATTCATAATTCTTTCGCAGAAATCCATTCTACGATTTGGATGGTCTTCTATTAGTTTTTGCACAAAAGTCAATCTATATGGATGAAGTTTTTCTTTATGAAAACACCTTAGGACAGTTGTGTGACACATTATTTTGACGAGAAATTTGATGTGAACTTGACGTTGGATTCTCCGCGACACTTAACATAATATTCACTTTCACATCATCTTCAACGAAGTGCGGTTTTCTCTTTAATGGTTTGACATGTCCAAGTTCTCTGAATTGCTCATTTGATTTTGTTGTTTTTTTAAATTGTAAATTGACTTCTTATCAATAATGATGCTATGTCAGAAATTTTTACCTAGATTTGAATTCTAGCATATACGGGGTGCAACAATGAGACGAAGTTTATTTCCCGAAATTTGTAACCCCCTGTAGAGTGCAACAGCTGTAGTAGCTGTTGTCAACTGGAATCACATTGAACCCTATTTTTTTCTGAACATTTTGTTGTTTTATTCACGACATTATTTCTGTTTTTATTGAAGACTTTTTTTAAGCGAAATAATTATCAAAACGTAAATTAGAAAAGTAACAAAAACATGGAGATTTAAAAAAATAATTAACACATTTTAAGAAGCTAATACCTAGTGTAGCCTCTCCAAGCCAAAATGCATTCAGGGCGTCCCTCGAAATTTCAGCCCACACCATCACAGAACCCCCATTGAAACTTACGCCTTCTGAAATTGTCCAGTCCCTAAATCTTACATTTCAACGTCTCCAAACTCGCTCTCGACCATCAGGTGATCTGAGGCAAAATTGCGACTCAGCCGTAAAAAGGACTGTACTCCATTGCGCAATCCCCAATTCATATGTAGGCGTGCAAATTGAAGACTTGCTCTTCCATGTCTTGGAAGTAGCTGGAGTCCTGTGGCAGGCCTCCTTGAAAATAGGTTGTTTCCTTTAAGTCTTCGTCCGATTGTGCTCTCACTGACTTCAATCCTACGCACGGTTTGTTGAAAATCTTGATTCTGATTCTTCGATTTCGTAAAGCATTCAGGATAATAAAGCGGTAGTCAATCGCAGCTGTCTTCCGGAACCCACTCGCCTGTTGAAATTTCTCGTGACCATATACCGATTCCAGGCATCCTGTTCGAGCTATACCAAGGGCATTGGACACATAAAGTTGGTTTCGGCCATCCTCAATTAAGACCACAATACGAGCAACATCCGTCACAGATAAAGGCATTTTTTGATTTTATGTAAAACCGTTGACAAGCTCTAAATGTTTTTGTCAGTGTCAATCAATGTTAATGTCAATCCGTTTCCGTTTATGCCGCATTGATTATTAACACGTAGAAATTTCTACCTGCAAACACTTTTTGCCTGCGGACACTTTTTTAGAGGCGTTCGCTTTAAAAAAGTTTATCTCCAGTAAAAACAGAGATAATGTCGTAAATAAAAAAACAAAGTGTTCAGAAAAAATCAGGGTTCAGTGTGATTCCAGTTGACAACAGCTACTATAAAATAAACTTCGTCTCATTTTTGCACCCCGTATATGCTCAAATTCAATTCTGAATAAAAATTTCTGACATCAAAATCAAATTAGCGGTTCGTGAGGAAGCCAACTTTAAAAATGGGGCCAGTTTGTATTGGCCGGTTTTTTTGCCGGCGAGTGTATAGGTCAAATTATTTTAAAATGTTTTAATTTTAGTATAATGTAACGCAGTAACCTAAATTTACAGAAAAAAAATCATATTCACACTGTTCCTACATTTAACATAGTCGACAACTTGCCAATTCTCACAGTTATTAAGCTGTGATTGCATGAGTGCCCCATCTCAATAAACAGAGATTTAAAGTGATTCACTACAAAGCAGGTCGTCTGTTTTACAAAAGATAACAGAGCGCGCTTCAGAATGGGCCGTATGCGTTCTATTAATGGGACTTAGGTACGGATTAGACAGGGCATATTAATAAAGTCATAATACTGTGTTATGGGATACACATTTCGGATACTTTGTTTGCGAACTCGCTGGATTAATTTCCAACAAAGGGGGGAGAGAAACGAGATTGTTTATACTTGTGTTGGGTAATATTAAGACCTTATGCAAATTCAAGCAATTAAAGAAATAATGAAAGGAAAATGGAAAATTAACTATTATTTTTCTGCGAACCTAATAACGAGAATGTACTTATACATACAGGTGGGGCTTAAAGACAGAATATGTTACAAATTACTTTTAAGAATATAAAATAGGATTTCTTTATCAACAAATCACTGACATCGAATTTGCAAAAATTTGTTGTATGGCAGCAAATAAGAATTATTCCCCTCTTAATTTAGCAGATCCTAATGTGGAGTTAGAAATAACAACGGATGCTGAAAAACAAGTAAAATGGGCTCAAAAAGCTCTACAAGGTCGACATCATCACGACCTACAAGAGGATGCAGATTATTGACTCTACTAAGATAGGTCCATTATCACCGATAGACAGATGACAAATAATCGGCCAGAAATGGGAATAACAATATTTTGGACAAATATAATGGAAAAATAGGAAAGTACACCGGGCTATAGAAGTGGTGCAGATGTGGCATGGAGAAAAAATGGAGGTGATACTGATCATCGTATCATACCCAGAAGTGTTCAGTTGGGCGCCTTGGCTAGGCTTGGAGTAGGGAAGGGGCTAATTAACTTAGTAGAGGATTATCTGACGGGGCGAGTTTTGATTGACTCGAGAGAGCGGAGGTATAGGACGGAGATGGGAGTGCCTCAGGGATCGGTATTGGGACCGACGCTCTGTTTGATGAGGTTTGTGGGAGAAAATGTGAAGATAGATGCGAGATTACGCTTTATGTGGATGACGTGTGCCTGGTATGCACGGCAAAGGGAGACAGAGATAGAAAGAAAGGCGGAGAAAATGTGTAGAAAGATTGTGGAAAAGATAGAGGAATGCGGATTGGAAGTGGCGGAAGAGAAGACAGTGGGATTACCGTTGAAGGGACGCAGCAAGGCGAGGTAGTTGGAGGTGATGGTGATCGGAAAGAAAATTCACATGGAGTAATCGGTTTTGATGAGTAATGTGAAAGGTCCGGGAGAATGGAAAAGAAGAGTTATTAGTAGAACGATTGAGCAGAGTATGCTGCACGGGACGGAAGTGTGGGGTGAAAGAGCAGAACTACATGCAAGGATTAAACCACTACTGACGGTTCAGAGAGGAATGTTGCTGAGGGTGGTGCAAAGGTACAGAACAGTGGCTGGCAAGATCCTACGCAATGGATGTAATGGCCAGAGCCAGAAGACTACAGTGGAAGAGCGAGATGAGAGATGAAGCTATGGATTGGATGGAGGAGGAAATGGAAATAAGGTGGAAGAAGTATCAAGGTGCGCTAAAAAGCAACATGTCACACCGTATGTAAATCTTTAAATACGTAATTTTTGAGCTTAATCCCATTTGCGTTAGGGATAGGTAAATATTACCAGCAATTGCTGAGTAAGTGCATAATTTTTTTATTAATAATAATAGTTATTATTTGAATTTTAAGTTGAACAATAACATAAACGCAGATTAACAGATACGAAGTAGACGACCTCCAGATTTTTTCTTTAAAATTATAGGTATTTATTTACAATATAATTGATAAAAAACTTGGTTAGGTTTTGAATTCCACGGTGTAAAAAATATCCGTGTTCCCAAACTTCACCCTCTGGATTAAAAGGTGTACTTCAGTCCCTTGATATACAGAGTACCGCCGATAAACAGACTACTAGAAATATATTGTGGCCACTAAATCGTGATGGGGTTTTTTAGAGTGAACTACCTATTTAATGAAAATATTTTTATGCCTTCATTTTTTTAATGCAACACCCCGTTTATTGTTTAATTTTAGAAACATTAACGTTATTCTGAACATGTTTTGTTAATAATTAAAATGATTTAGCACTAAAATGTAAGTCAGTAGAATTTATTGCTTCACTGGCAATTATATTACTAGTATAGAGTGAAAATAGTAAGAGGCCAAGAACAGAACCTTGAGGAACACCCTTGGAAACTGACCCAATATCAGAATTACCAATATACTGTTGTATAAACTGTTATGTTCACACGATAAAAGAACTCTTAATCGGGAACACAAGTTTATTTTTGATCAGACAAAACCAAAGTGACAGGCAGAAAATCTAACTACACGAAGTTGTCAAAATAAACTAAAGCGTTGTCATGAAAAAACACAATTTTGAATTTAAAGTACATAACATTTCTCCCCTCTCTAATTTTTTAAAATTACAGTTACAATCAGTTTATATGAAATTAACAAAGCAAAATCATTTATAAGTCAGACGTTCAACCGGTCGTTTAGACCTAGCAGGTCTTGATCCCCCCTCAAAAATTTCCACCTCTCTGTTTCGCCTTGGGCCAACCGGAATCTCATCATAGTTTCTCGATCTTGGGGCTTGCTCTCGGGGAAAACCAGGAAAAGGTTGAACAATTGGGTTAGGCTGAACTTCCGGGACAGGCTGGATCTCTGGAATAGGCTGGAGGACAGGCTGGACCTCTGGAACAGGCTGGACCTCTGGGACAGGCTGGACCTCTGGGACGGGAACTGGTATGAGAGGCTGCTCAATAACAGGGACATCTGGAAGCTGAGCTTCCGGTTCTTGAGGAACACCCGGCTGGACTTGCAGACCACCTTGAACTTCATCTCGGAGCTGAGGGTGATTCCAGTTTTCTTGAGCAAGGAAATCATCTAAGAAAATGTCGTTGTAGCTTGGGTTGTATCTTGGATCCTGAGAAAGACGATGAGGCACCATTGTAGCTGGCTCAAGTTTGCACTCGATGATCTGATCAACGCTGCGAGCATGCAAAATATCATCTTCGTCTTGAACCGTGTACAGTCTGGAACCCAAGCGTTCTACTATTGTACCTCGAGACCATCGGGGTTTGCGTTGACGATAATCCCGGAATCGAACTGCTTCGCCAACAGCAAACTGACGGTTTGACGCTGGAGCTTCTGACGGTTGTCGAACTTCGCATGATGGTCGCATAGCATCAAAAGGGGTACGGCTCTTCAGGTTTGAGTAGAACAGGTCCATCGGAGTTCGATTCGTAACTGTGCACACAGCAGTACGCATAGCAAAGAGGACTCTGGCAAGACGAGTTGAAATGTCGCCGTCAAGGTGCTTCTTGAAGAGCTCCTTGAAACTGCGGACTCCTCTCAACCAGACCATTGGATGACGGATGAAATGGAGGCGTGTTCAGATACTTGACTCCGTTCTTGGAAAGAAACGAACGGAACTCCTGAGACGTCAGTTGTCTGCCATTATCTGAAACAATATATTCAGGAAGGCCGAAATCTGCAAACGTATCTCGAGTATGTTTAATGAGAACCGCTGCAGACATCGATGAAACCATCTTGACTACTGGAAATCGTGAAAAGCATCCACCATAATCAGAAAGACGTGACCTTCCATCGGACCCAGGTAATCGATATGAACGCGTTCCCATGAACGATTCGCTGAAGGCCATGGTGCTGGAACCGCTGCTGGTGGATTTCTGCGAAGTTCTTGACATGTTGAGCAAAGTTGGACCGTCTTCTCGATGTCTTTGCTCAACCCGGGCCACCAAACGTATGAACGTGCTGCCGACTTTGTCCGAACAATACCGTGGTGAGATGCGTGAATTGCGTCTAGAACCTTCTGGCGTAAAGATGAAGGAACCACCACCTGATCTCCACGAAGTAGAACCCCTTGTAAGGTTGACAACTCGAGACTTCGTTGCCAATATGGTTTCAGGTGGGGCGGGATGTCGTTTGGCCAGCCATTGTTGACAAATTCAACAACCTGAGAAAGTTCCGCATCTCGTTCAGTTTCTTCTGCTACTTGCTTGGACTTGACAGGACCATCTCGAACTTCCAGAAGGTGAATACCAACTGGATCTGGGAACTCGCCTTCAGAAGTTGGTAATGGTAGCCGAGATAAGGCATCAGCATTACCATGAAGACGACCTGGTCTGTAGACGAACTCGTAGTCGTAGGCACCAGCATCAAAGACCACCGGATCATGCGAGGAGATAAGTGCTCTGGAGTAGGAGCACCTTTCTTGAATATCCCCAGCAACGGTTTATGGTCTGTAATAAAAATGATGTTGGATCGCCCAAACAGGAACTTGTGGAACTTTGTGACACCAAAAATGAAAGAAAGAGCTTCTTTGTCGACCTGACCATAGTTCCGTTCTGTGGGACTCATGGTTCTTGACTTGAACGCTATAGGTCGCTCTTCTCCGTTGTCGTATTGATGCGAAAGAACTGCACCAACACCGTAAGCTGAAGCGTCACAAGCGAGGATCAGGGGACGATTGTCTTCGAAGTGGACCAGGACTCGATCACTTGTCAGAAATTTCCTAATCTCTTGAACCGCTCTGACTTGCTCTTCTTTCCAAATCCAATCAGCTTTGTTGTCCAGAAGACGATACAGTGGCTCGAAAATGTTGGCTCGATTCGGAAGGAATCTGTCGTAAAAATTGATAACTCCTAATAGAGCTTGGAGTTCGGTCTTGTTCGTAGGCGTCGGGAAGTTTTGGATTGCTTCGATCTTCTCTTCAGTGGGATGAATGCCATTCGCTGAGATCTTGTATCAAGGAACTCGACCTCAGGAACTGAGATCTTACATTTCTTCTTTTTTAGCTTCAACCCAAAAGTATGAAGGCGATCCAGTACTTCTTTCAGCCGTTCGTTGTGGATCTTGTCGGAGCTGCCGGCTACCAGTACGTCGTCCATGAGAATGGCAACGCCTGGTATACCAGCCAGAAGACTATCCATTGTACGTTGAAAAATACCTGGTGCCACAGATATCCCGAACGGAATTCGATGGACAGAGAACAGGCCCAAGATTGTGTTGATGGTGAGTAACAACGCTGATTCATCGTCTACCGTCAACTGTGTGAAGGCCTGATCCAGGTCAAGTTTGGAGAAAACTTTCCCACCAGACAGCTTCACGAAGAGATCTTCCAGAAACGGCAAAGGATACTTGTCCGGTGTAAGAACGGTGTTGATTGTAGCTTTGTAGTCTCCGCACATCCGAATGGAACCATCGCGTTTTGCAACCACGACCACCGGAGTTGCCCACTTGGAAAATGAGACAGGCCGCAAAACGTCTAGGTCCTGAAGTCTTCGGATTTCATCGACGACACGAGACTGCAAGGCGTAAGGCAGTGAACGAGCCTTGAGATACCTTGCTGGTTGATCAGAAGAGATGTCTAGATGGATAGGTGGACCCTTGAACTTTCCTAGTGCTGGACCAGAATCTGAGAGAGCTGGATGATCCGGGGCTGAAAATTTGTTAGTGAGCGAATGAATCCCACAAACAGAAATGCCAAGAGCCTGGAACCAGTTTCTTCCTAGAAGATTGTGACCTTTGCAGCCTTGGACTACGTACAAAGGCACAACCGCTTCATTGTTCTTGAATTGAACGCGGACCATCTTGACACCGAGAATTTTCACTGGATTGTCATGGTAATCGCCGAGAGACAGGTTATGAACTGGTAATAAAGTACCCGAAGAAGGCCAGAACGATTCGAAAATTTCTTGATGCATGACTGTAACTGCTGCGCCGGAATCCACCTCCATCACCACCGTACGACCGTCGACTTGAAGTGTGACCATGATGGCTTCTGGTATCTTCCGTGGCCCAGCTGCTTTTTCCTCCTTAGCCAGAGTGAAAAGCTGGAAATTGTTCGAAGAATGAGAACAACTGCACTGTTGAGATGAAGAACCAGCTGGTTGGGCAGTAACTTGATAGGTGTTTCCCTCGTGGTAACTTCGAACAGCTGACTCTTCATGTGCCTGTGAAGAATGAATGGCACTGTCTTGATAGCTCTGAAATTGCTTTGATTTACCTGGTTTCGACTTGAACTTCTGACGAGATCCCTGGCAAATCTTTGCGACATGACCTTGCTTGTTGCACGTTGTGCAAATCAGCGAACTTGGGTCCAGATGGCATTGCGAGACTTTGTGGCTCCCAGCGCAGCGAAAACAGGTGAAATTCTGCGATGACGATGGCTGAGGCTGCGGTGCAGGCTTCTCGGAAACGTGTTGCCTGGAACAGTCCTGGCGATCCGTGGATTTAGACACCAGACGAACGGCGCCGGTCTCATCAGTTATCTCTTTGATGTCGCCATGTGCTGATTCGGCTCGTAGAGCAATATCAATAGCCTGCTGAAGATTGAGGTCAGATATTTGCAGTAATCTCGAACGTACCTGTCCATCTCGAATGCCACAAACCAGCTGATTCATAATCATGTCGTTTCGAATCGTTCTGAAATTGCAATCAGTTGCCAGTCTTCGAAGTTCAGCAACATATTCATTGACTGGCTGATCAACCTTCTGATTGCAGTGGTGGAACCTGTGATAAGCTGCGACTACATTAACGAGAGGCTTGAAGTGGTCGGTGAGAGCTTGAATGATCTCAGGAAATTCGACCTCGTCAGGATCTCGTGGATGTAAAATGCCGCTCGCTAAAACGTAAAGAGGCTCACCGCAAATCGAGAAAAAGTGTGCACGTTTCATCTCATTGTCCTTGACTCGCATCGACGTGAAATTAAATTGTAGCAGCTTCGACCAATTTTTCCATTCTTGAGGGCGAGAGACATCAAATGGACGAATGTTGGACAAGTTCACCACTACCGAAGGTTGTTCCGCAGCTGCGTTGTTTTGCACGTCACCATTTTTATCAGGCATTTTGAATTGTCAGCTTGAAATCGCCGAAAAATATTGAAATCCTAGGTTGAAATCGCTAGGTCGCACGAATTCGAAATTCCTCGTCGCCAAAATGTTATGTTCACACGATAAAAGAACTCTTAATCGGGAACACAAGTTTATTTTTGATCAGACAAAACCAAAGTGACAGGCAGAAAAAACTAACTACACGAAGTTGTCAAAATAAACTAAAGCGTTGTCATGAAAAAACACAATTTTGAATTTAAAGTACATAACATTAGAGAGGGGAGAAATGTTATGTACTTTAAATTCAAAATTGTGTTTTTTCATGACAACGCTTTAGTTTATTTTGACAACTTCGAGTAGTTAGTTTTTCTGCCTGTCACTTTGGTTTTGTCTGATCAAAAATAAACTTGTGTTCCCGATTAAGAGTTCTTTTATCGTGTGAACATAACATAAACAATTTTGAAAAAAGTATTTTAAGCAAAATTAGAGCAATCGTTTTTCCTTTATCAAAATTTCTACAAGTTATCTGTAATGTCCAAAGGAGCTATTGTACTTTCGTCAACGATAGTGGCTTGATATGACTAGGGCGAGTTTTCACTGCCTAATACAAATTCCATGTTACAACCCAAATTTGACATAGGGAAATTAACCTACCAGACAGATTCTACATCTGTCTTTCTCGCGTTGTTAACGCAATCACGCAATACACGCCTATTTTGTACACCGTAAAATACGTTTATTATTTACATCTGCCCATTTGCCTAATGCACATTTTTGTTTTAAAAAGTAACCTACTTAATTTTAGAATGTCCATTTAAATCACATTAAACCAACTTTCAATTTTATTATGACGATTCTATGGAAACAAGTGTTTTCACGAAAATATTTAAGGATTAGGTATTAAAGGTTTGATACATATCCTGGCTATCATAATGGAACTACCCTTCGATACAAAACCATCACTTTCACTTCTTTTAATAATCTTAACCAAATTGTAAAAATTATTTATTTTTTTTAACATTTATTTTGGAAAGATTGTAATAATCAAGAGATTTAAAACAGAAAGTAAAGTTTCTTGATTTAAATAATTTCATAAGAACAAATAATGATTTATGATTTTTTATTTAAATCTTTTTGAAAATGATTCGTTACAGCTCTGTGTCCAAAAGTCAAATATTAGAAATATTTCAGCAAAAAAGTAGTTACCTACTACGATCATTTAAAAACAACAGACTCTTTGTAACATTTAAACTAATTTTTTACAGATAACACAGCTGACCCTGCCCACAATATTTTAGGTTCATTCGATTCTAGTTGAAATTTGTCAGGCCACTTTCCTTGACGATAGTACTGCTATGTCTTTTTCTAAAGCCTGGTTGTGTAAGTGGTACCAGAGAATACTTATTAATATTAATTTAATATTTCATAATTTTTGCAACTACTTTGGAAAGTACAGATAATACAGAGACAAGCTGAAATTTATTTAGAGCATTTCCCTGCAGTTTAATTTATTAGCCTAGAATATTTAATCCTTGTAACAATTTTTTTCAACCAAAAATATACTTTATTTAAAGTTTCTATAAAATTAAATGAGATAACTATTTAAGCCTATACCAACTAACATTAATTATATGGATGGAATCATTAAGGTGTGTGTCTTAAAATAATTATGTACCCAATAAAAATCTGTCCCTGGAAGATAACAAAAGTTACATCGTAGTTGGATAAAGCCTAATCCCAGTACAAATGAACAGTCACATGTAGAACAAATTAAACCAGCTTTATTGTTTGTGTATTCAGATTATTAAATTTTATTGCACACTGAATTGTTGTTGGATTTAATAAATTCCATTAGTACGATTTCATTTACGGTGTTTGAACATTTACAAAATTGTTTTAAGATATGCATTATCTTACACGAATTGGAAACGGCACAATACAATAAAAGAATAATATAATGGTCTCGTTCAAATATATGCTACGGTAAATATTTTATGTTTTGATAAGAGATACTAAATTGAGTTGTAAACTACAAATAAAGGGGTGGTATAATCAGTTCAAAAATTTATTTATGCTAAAAATTAAAAAAATGGTTTAATGTTAATCAAAGTTTATATGATTATTATTTTATCTAACCATTTTAAGGCTTCCTTAAATCATTTAAAACAATTTCAAACAATTTTTCAACTGATATATACCAGAGTCATTCAGCTATCAATTTATCAAAAACATAAAATACCTAAAAATTGAAAGATGGAAATTTTTGAATTTTTTCAACTGGAATTTATTTGTTAGGCCAAGAAAAAAAATCTAAAGTTAGCTCAATAATTATGGTGGTTTTTTTGTTAACATTTACTGCAGAAAAAGTTGTAGAAGCATAACTAATGAAAACATGGGATAATAATTTTTTAACCGCGGCTTATTGTTCAATCGTGTATCCCAATGGTACATGAGTTTTATTATTTTTGGCTAAACGTTTTCTATTTTATATATTTATACTGGCTTGGAAGTTTGAGGACCCTAGTGTTCAGTTCAAAAAATATTTCTTTTTTACTTTTTTAACTATTATTTCTCATCTGCTTTTTTATCTTGATTAAAGTAATATGCGTATTATAGCGTTATCGCTGTTTTAAATTATTTAAAAATAAAACTAATGCAACAACGTTGTAAAGCTATCTCTTTTTCACTCATTACGCACGACTGACGCATGTATGATTATGATATAATTGTAAACAAAACCGCATATTTTATAAAGGGAATGTTATGAAATTTATTATACTATTCCTTACTCTGTGGAAGTCCATCTTACTAAGAACATAAAAAATTTACACTAAAAGTTTTAAAAATGTATTGTACTAACCCAGTCATTGAATCAAAAAAGCTATTAAAAAAAAAGTGGAAGTGTTGTTAAAAATTTTATTTTTTTATGTTCTTAAGAATGTGTCTATTTGTTATTCTTAGTCTGAGGTCATTTCCTAAGAAGTGCGCCTGTATTTGTTATAAAATTCATACAATAACACGACTGCAGTGAAAGTAAATTAAGCATATTGTAAACGGACCTCATTAACTTAATAATTAGAAGTTTTTGAAAAAGACATTTACAATGAAAATAATTATCATTTATTAGTACTTAAACAAATTGTTAATTTCCTTTAAATGCATTCATATTTACCTCTACTATTACTATTAAAAAGAATAATAGTCCGGGAGCCAGGTGCAAATTTGGTTAATTATTTCGCCTCGTATTATGAAGCCTCGTGAACGTCAGCTGGCGCTCGGTTGGGGGGATGAGCGGTTGTAGCCTCCCACGCACGTAGGAAAAAAAAATACATTCATTCATTTCCTCTCAGCTAAAAATTTGTCAAATTGTAGCTAATCCAATATCTCAACGAAAAAAAATAATCAGCTGGTTACAACATAGTGTTACGTCAGCTGGTGTCTCGAACAGCTGATTTTCTCTCAAACAAAAATTTACCTGATGATAGCTTATATGTAACTGTCGATAAATATATAGGTCAGCTGGCTGTGTCTTGGTGGAAAAACCGTCAGCTGATACTTTGAAAGTTATTACATAGGAGTTAAGCAGAAGCATCTATTGCCAATTTATATAGCTGACTAGGTTTTCCTCGACTTATTGCTAGTTGATTTTTTTATTTATCGCATCAGTATATTAACAATCAGCTCAGAAATTTTCATCTGAGAGGAAATGACGTATCTTTAATTATTATCGTTATTTTTAAAGATTCAAGCAACACATGGTAATAATGGTAATAAATAATAATATAATCGAATATTATTCAACTTGTAAAAACTCGATGAAGTAGGTAATGGCTGTGACGTGTTGATAATTATGTTAGCTAACATGGCTAATATATCAGAAAATCTTAACATTTGCATGGAAACTGGTGTTGAAAAAGCTCAAAGATTTATTAATGTTACACAATTATATGAAGCTTTACGATCTGACTCGCGGCATTTCACGCATTCGCAGGGTGATATTTTAACCCGACCTTTTTTCGAAAGGGAAAAAACGTCCTTTTTCAATAATGGCTAAGTCATGCATGTCAAAACCATTAGAGAATAGAGAAAATATTTTTAAGAAGATAGAAGAGTTTGTTTGCCATATGTACGGATTTAATCGTCTAAAAAAGATCAATAAGGCAAGAGTAGCGTTGTTTGAAAAAACATAAATTTTTGGATTTTTGAATTTTCAAGTTACCCAAAAAAGGTATTGATGCCTCTTGTTTACCACCATGCAGATCATTGCTCAAATTTGGTCACAGGCACACCTGAAGGTTCCCAACTTCTGATGATCCTGTAGATTATGTTTGGGCAGAAATCGACAACAAATATGAATTCACCTGGTTTTCTGGAAGTCAGTTACCAACATCGATTGATGAAATCACCATTCAGCCCGAAAAAGATAACATTTTTTTATCATTTTGATTATATAATGCTAAAATACGAATCCTAATATTTTTTTAAATTTTTGTATAGATGATGACGATGAAAACATAACAGCAGACAGCTCTGACAGCGACTCTGTTAATGAATAGGAAAGAGAGGAAATTGACTCAAGCCAGAGCGAAAACGAATAAACATATTATTATTCTCATTGTCATTTTTTATTTAATTATTATTTATCGAGTAACTAGTTCATTTATACTAAGCTTATTGATTATTTAATTATTTAAATATATAAAATTATTTAATTACATACTTATTCGTTTCAAAAATATTGATACTGAATGTTTATTTTAACTCAACTCTTATATTGAAGCGCATTTCGAATAAGTAATTAAAGATACGTCATTTCCTCTCAGATGAAAATTTCTGAGCTGATTGTTAATATACTGATGCGATAAATAAAAAAATCAACTAGCAATAAGTTGAGGAAAACCTAGTCAGCTGATGCATATAACTTAGCAGTAGATGCTTCTGTCTAACTCCTATGTAATAACTTTCAAAGTATCAGCTGACGGTTTTTCCACCAAGATACGGCCAGCTGACCTAGATATTTATCCACAGTTACATGTAAGCTATCATCAGGTAAATTTTGGTTTGAGAGAAAATCACGGAAAATAATTTTTTTTCATGTTCGAGACACCAGCTGACGTATAATACACCATGTTGAGATATTGGGTTAGCTACAATTTGACAAATTTTTAGCTGATAGGAAATGAATGAATGTATTTTTTTTTCCTACGTGCGTGGGAGGCTACAACCGCTCATCCCCCCAACCGAGCGCCAGCTGACGTTCACGAGGCTTCATAATACAATACTTTGATGCATTTTAATACTAATTATCGCTTGAGAGGAACTTGGTCATGAAAATCTGTTGCTGGCTCCTGGACTATAATAAACAATATTCAACACATTACTGAAATATATTTTTAAATTATTCTAGGAGTAACAGTTAATTCAGTAAATAAACTAAATTAATTACAAATTTGTTTCATGCGTCACATTTTACCAAGACGGGTGATTTTGTTTTGAATGACCAAATGTGACAATTATTACAGTTCTAAACGATATTATATTACATTTTTAATCACAAGAAAACCATTTGTAAGTTAGTAGAAGTTCAAATAATAGGAATTTAAGTTAACAATAGGTAGGTACTTATAGAAAGTTGAAAAACATACAATGGCATAATAATAGTACAATAACTAAAGTTAAATTAAACTAACAATTAGGTGTCTAAATGGCATTGTAATGCATGGGATTTTGATAATGTGGGGAAAACACAATACATAGTAAAGTAATGCAAAGTGTTATGTTCTCATAAAAACATTATCACTGTAGTAATTATTGTAATTACAATTACTAGTTAAATGACAAACAAAACAAAAATATGTTTTTTGAAAAAGAAAACTTAAATAAAATAAAAATATAAGATGTTATTTAAAAAAAGATTTCTGATAAACATATTTTTTATTTAAATTATTTTATTACTACGCTCAGAATATCTTAAAAATAACTTAAACCAGGAGATTCTTAACAACGATTTAAATTAAGAAAAGGTAATTTCATTAAAAAAAAGTATGTTTCAGAAATGGGGTTGTAGAATATTTAATAATTTGGTACTGTTTATTTATCGCACACCCGTTATACAGAGACATTTTTTAACAAAACCATCTGATTTATTATTTTCTTAAGACCATTCGGTATAAATATAAAGCCTCGTATATCTATAGATAACAAAAATATTTTTCAATGTACCATGTAGGTATTTTTACTTTTTTACATATAAGATAATTAATCCTATGCAAACTAGAAATTACTTTTGATGGACATGACGTTGTGTTTTTGTTATGAGGCTGTTGATGAATTATGGCTTGTAAAATAATAAAACAAAACCATCTATGGAAAACATTATTAAACTTTAAGAAAGGCAAACATATAATTAAGTACCTCGAGTAGCAACAACCTCCACTCTAAATGGGAGCGGTATTTCAGATAGCAGTGAGGAATAACTATTTTAAAAGACGCTCAATAAAACTCAAGAAGCTGCCAAAAGTAACATATATTTTAAATAGATGTCAGCTTACCGCTACCCCAAAGACATCTTGTGATATTGAAATAGACTACAAGAAAATTAAATTACTAAATATAAATTACTTCAGCAATACCTAAAGAATTCCTGCTACAAGATATTCATACAGAAGAAAGTCATTTGCATAGTAGATCCCCCAGGCATATCAAATTATTTGCCCAACTTCATACAGCGAACTTTAAAAAACTTTACATTTAAGTGAATCAAATTTTTTATAATATAATATCACTTGCCTCACAGTACCGAAACATACCTATATAGCGGATATTCCCACTGTCAAAAGAATAAAAAAACCATTTCATTGAGCATTTAGCTTTGGGCATTTCAGATAATTTTTCGGTAAAATATATTTAGTCATCCAACCCATGGTTTATAAATCTACAGTGAGTTTTATGTATGGAAGGCCTCAATCATCTCGGAAACTGCTTGCACGATTTTTCTAAATTTATTTGACAATTTTGTAATACTATCGAGCTTATTGTAGTGTTTACATTGACGTCGGATTTTCCGCTTTTCGGGAAATTTAACGAACTTTGTTATTTCACAGATTCACCATGTACATTTTTTGTTTTTAGAATCCTTGAAAAATACTGAATCTTTTTCATGTCATATTCTCTACACCTTTTAAACTAATATTAAAAAAGAACACTGATATGGTTTTTGCTTAGGTACTGTCTTTTTATAAAGACTGAAACGAGAAATAAATTAGCAGTGTAGGTACTGTAGCGAATTTCAGTAATAAGATCATTTTATTTTTTTTATGTTAATTTTTGCAAAAAATTTAAAAATTTTTGGATATAGAATGAAGAAACCTTTCTAAACATATATCCCAAGCCCATACTTCCCATTTAAAAAATTGGGGGTTGTCACTCAAAGGGAGTTGAAGGTAGGAATCAAATTTTCAATTTATAATTTAAATTTGACGTGTTTCGGGAATTTCTATGAATATGTACAATAACCGAAATATTGAATTTATTCTATTTGGCTTTTGCACACTATACTTTTAATGTAAAAATATAAACTGGCGGTTAAATTTTTACATTGAGAGTTCAGAGTTTTGAAATATTTTTTGCTTCCGGATTGTTAAAATCAATAAAATGACCGATATTGTACAATTATCTTTGAATGAGTCTAATAAATCAAAATAATCAAATATCAAACATACTTGCCAATAAACCACCGGTAGTTAATTAATTTTTTTAAGGTTATCGTTAATAAATATAAACACTATTAAGCTATTGTAATATTATTTATAGTTATAAAGGAATTCATAATAAACTGCTGGTATTCATTCATTCATTCATTAAAATTAAATCATAAAATCTATCGATTCATTCTAAATAAATTCTGTAACTATCAACATGATTGGAATAAGCTAGATGTTTTAAATAATAACAATAATAATAATATATACGTAAAAATTTAGGTAAAGTTATTTCTATTTGTTGTATTTCTTGATAATTATAATTACATCAATAAAAAACAAGTCAACGTTTATATTAAATTCAAATAAAAAAAGCGCGAATATTGCCCCAATATATCGTCGAAGATTTAAGTTGTTTCATAAAGTATGATAATACTCGTAATATTCGATTTTTGCCACTCTGTATTCCTGGCGAATGGGCGACCCTCTCTATAATCCCTGGTTGGGTTACCTGAGAGCAATTCATAGTTGTTCTTCTGGTTTAAATAAATAAATAAAAACAATATTTCAGAAAAACTTTCGTCACTATTTGATTCATCATGGTTCAATAATTGTATTGATTTATTTTAATTGACTTTAATAGTAGAAGGTTTCATTACTTCACGTTGGTTGGGAATGGAGTATAGTTTTGGTCTTAGACCCTCATCAGATTAAAATATAAATATACAAGTTAGTCTGATGATGGTCGGAGACCATTATTTAGAAGTATGGATAGGTAAATTGAAAGTATACAAAGTATGAAATGATCTAAAAATGAATTGAACAATTAGAATTTTTTTTCATCAAACCTCTAGGTATATGAATAAATAAGTACTAAGAATAGTGTTTTATTAAGTAAAATGGTTGACTGCAGTTAAGCTACCTGAGGCAAGTTCTTATGTATGCCATATTCGGCCATAAACATCACAAATTAGCCGACATTAGTTAAGGAGACCATATTATGATTATTTGAAATAGACATAGCAGGCAAAATTTTAAGCTTTTTTGGTTAAATTTGCCAGTTTTCATTTCTCGCAAACTCTACAGTTGTATTTAATACCTAATACATTGCTAATACGCTCTCTCAATATATATCTATACCTTTGTGGAGAAACAATAATACTTCGGTAAAAAGGATTAACTCTAGATGCTAAAGAAATTGTAAAAACTATATATAACTTCTTACTGAATAGAAGATTTGACGCTACTGCAGCTGTAAGTGAAATATGTGATTTGACTAAAATATCTCTTACGGCAGTGACAACAATCGCGTCAATCCCCATCAAAGCAAAAAGAAAGCGAAAAGATGCTGGTTCCAGCAAAATGTCTTGATGAAGTCGACAAGGATTTAACACTACGAAGAGCAACGTATACCTATATGGTCTGAAGCAACGTCTCATTGATGACGAAACTTAGATAAGTTGTATCATCACTAGTATTTGGAGAATTCTGTCTAAAATGGGATTTAGATAATATGGTACAATTGATAAAAAGTAAGTCCTTATGGAATATGGACTTCATATATATATATAACAAAAAGAAAAATCGTGCTGAACATCAACCAATAATTTACCTCTACCAGACGTGGTTTGACCACGCATTCAACTCCATCCAAAGGATGGTCTGTTATTCCTCCAATAAGTGTCAAATAAAAAGCTCCTTCAAATAAGAGAAATATAATAGAAACACAATTTTACATGCTGGTTCAGAAGACGACTGGGTTCCAAATGTCTTACGGCTTTCTGAAAAGAATATAAAAGATTCCTGAGTGGATTATCTACTATAAAGATACAACGACCCCAATTTTTGAAGAATGGTTTAAGAATTGGCTTTTACCAACATTTCCCAGAATGGTGTGGACAATACAAGCTACCACTGCCAATTACAGAAGGCTCCAGGTACAAAAAAACACAAAATTGGAAATTCAAAACTACATGGCGATGTAGTCTGATATAGTCTGATGATGGTCGGAGACCGATACTTTTTTAATTCTAATTTAATATATTTAAACATTATTGTGGTCGAACTTTGTGTCAGTGTATATTAGCCATATTAGAGATATAAATATTTTCTTCGATTGTTGTTAAATGTTTAATTTTAATTATTTTTCTTTGTTAACTACACAAGAACACTCAAGAACTTCCCCTTACAACTAAATTAAACCACCATACTCTACTACTTTTTATACAATATTCTTTTAACCAAGTTAATGAACATAGCGGTTATTTTCCTTTGAAATTATTTTGTACAAGTAATAATAACCACTTCAAAGATAAATCAAAAACACTATAATATACTTACTTATTTATTGAAAAAAAAATCAAGTGTTTTGACTTTAAGGACTAATAAATCTAAAGTGGAAATTATGATAATTATATGAATATTTATCATGCAAATAAACAAGATTTAATTTTTAATGTTTATTTTTGCCTGTATTAATAAAAGTTTGCAGTGTGTGTACGAAACTTAGACCATATACAAATAGACGTCAATTTTCTGTCCTTGTTGTGAAGCCAAAATAACTTTATGTTGTGTTCTATAACTAATGTTTACAAACAAATCCACGTTTGAATAAAACTTCTTCGGTTGTTTTCGTATATCTTCGACTGCACTGTCTCTTATAGCATGGAACATTGCGAATCATATGTAAACATTAATCTTACCCTGTTCATAAACTAATTGTGGTATTGTTTTCGTTGTATTAATTTTGGGTTAAAGTTATGATTTAAGAATTTTGATTAGAGTTAAAACCTTGTTAGGTACCTATTCAAATACATTTGCGCCGCTGGTATTTGTTGTTTGTAAACAGTACCGCCCACACACCTCATCCCGTAGCTCCACGAACTTCATGCGACAAAGAAAGATAATATTGGCTTCAGTATGTTGTTCAGAAAAATGACGTCACAGCCAGTCTATTTGTATATGGTCTAAGGTACGAAACAAAGTAGGTAGACTTATTGAAATTTTATGTTGGGCGGATTATAACCAAATTTGAAGCGATTATGGTTGCTGGGCTGAATTAACCAGTCAATTTAAATACATTTAGAAGAGTAATTTGATTTATGTTAACATTACCATCGACCCTTTAGGTTGTGTCCAATGTAATAAAATGTAGTGATTATAATGGCTGGAAAACCTTGAATATGCAATATCGTAAAACTAGATTAACATATTTATTTAAATCTAATAGAAGGTGTACTATTACGCTTTCTTAAGTATTTGGGTTTTCTGATTGGTAAAGTTTGTTCATCGATTGGAACACTGCATGACCAGTTACTTTCTAGACATGGGGTTGCAAATTTGTACTTGTTATTATTTCTATACTGGTACTGAATATACAGTGTTTGAATTTATTTAATATTATTAAACCATGATTAGTTTTAGAAGTTATAATACAATCTAAACCAGAACTTCTTAAACTATATTTTGAATGCATTGCCTCTATTTTCTGAAATTTATGGTACTAACCGAGGTACTAACCCTTATTCTGTGGAAGTCCATTTTACTAAGAGCATTAAAAAACAAAACTTTTTAACCGTTCTTGCAAATTTTATTTAAAAAATTAGAGCTGTTATTGAGTTTAAAAAAGTTGTTTTTTAAATAAAAAGTGTAAGGTTGGTTAAAAATTTTTTTTTAATGTTCTATTTCCTGAAATTTTAAAAACCATTATTTAGGTTGGTATTTATAAAATTATTATGCTGTCTTAATTTAAAGGTAATATAGTTCCTGTTATCGCAATGTCTATCAGACAAAATCGGCGGTGATAAAGAAACGAAATTTGGGTTCAAATTTCAAAAATCACTCCACTTAATTTGAATACCAGAGATGTCCAAAAAAGCGGCAATATCAATAAAAATATTTAATAATACAAGTAAAAAATGAATTGATTTGTTTTCAAACGTTTAGGAAGAGAACAGTTTGATTTACTTACCATATCAAAATTTATCAATAAGAGTATAGAGTCAGTACAAGAATCGAAACAAGAAGTGAAAGTATTAAACAATTAGACATAATATGTCCAAGATTTTGGGACAATACAAATTTTATTATTAAATCGGACATAAAATCAAAAAAAAATTAAACAAGGACAGCTTCTACGAAAATGAAATAATTTCTAAAGTAACAATTTTTTGGACGTTTTTTTTTGTTTATTGTAGGTAAACTAAATTATTCAATAAAACTGCTCGTTCGTTCAACAGATACTTTATAAAATAAAACAGAGAGAACAAAAAATGAACTATTTTGTATGAAAACTATAGTTTTATAGACAATATCGATTTTTTAAAGTGCCTAATTCTGAGCTACTTTAAGCTATTAATGTTACTATCGGTAAAAATCCGTAAGCTTAGTTTAAAAGCTGATTTAGAAGTATGAATAGTTAAATTGAGAGTATACAAAGTATAAAATGATCTAAAAATGAATTGAACAATTAGAACTTTTTTTCCATTAAACCTCAATATCATATTAAATTACATAATTTTAATACATAAGTAAACATCTAAAATCCGGCCCTTAATATTTTCCATGTTTATAGAAAAGCTCTTTCCTACACAATGGGATTAAAATAGGTAACTTAATTATAGTCAACCATTTATTTAAAAACCACTTTACCAATATTTAGATTTTGTATTTCTTAACAGTAAATATATGCTTGTGATTATTTTATATTTTTTTCTTCTGAAAATTAGTGTATTTTACTCTGTGAAAGTCTGTTCTATTAAGAAAATTAAGCAACAAAGCTTTTGAGCAAAACTTTCACGTTTATTTAAAAAATTGGCTTTTTTAGTTCAATGACTGCTGTTTTTATACACTATTGCTCAATCTGACGATGATAGTTTATCGAAACAGCTGTCATTGGGAACAAAACACTTAATGTTCCTTACTATATAAGTTTATCAGCGGCAGTGATCAACTAAATTGAGGTATAATTTTGGTATTGATTTTTCTATTGTGTAGTCTTCTTGAGACATACTTTCTGAAATTTGCAAAAACAATTTAAATCACTGAAAACCGTTGATTCAGTGATTAGATCCTTTATAAGTAAACTTGATCTTATGACAGGTTTTATCCCAGATTTGTGGAGAAAATTGAAAGCATATCAGACCGATCGGAACAATGATAAATAATAATTTTTAATTTCATGACATAATAACAAAAACTCAACGATAATCGGTCAGTTTGATTTACAACAAAAAAATACATTAATTTGGCAATACCTAAATGTGCAAAAACTTTGTTTTCCATAAATGTATACAGTGTGGAAAAGACTAACGGAATAAATTCTTTATTTCGGTTAATGTATATATTTATAGAAAATCCCAAAACA
This sequence comes from Ophraella communa, assembly GCA_035357415.1. Taxonomy (NCBI): domain Eukaryota; kingdom Metazoa; phylum Arthropoda; class Insecta; order Coleoptera; family Chrysomelidae; genus Ophraella; species Ophraella communa. The sequence continues at coordinate 27,578,908 of CM068992.1, read as the reverse complement.
CGTCAAAGTTAAATTATAAATTAACATTTGATTCCTACCATCAACTCCCTTTGAGTGACAGTTACAACCCCCAATTATTTAAATGGGAAGAATGAGCTTGTTGTATATCGTTTGAAAGCTCTCTTCAGTCTTTATCCAAAAATGTTATTGTTTTTAAATTTTTTTGGAAACATACAAATAAAAAAAAATCATTGTATTACCGAAATTCACTAGAGTATCTAAGCAAAAACCATGTCAGTGTTATTTTTTAATGTGAATTTAAAAAAATCAATTAAAATCTTTCATAGCAATGTTAGTTTGTTTAAAATGCCTCAACAACTTGGTTTGTAATAATTATAACTGCAGGTTATTGTCAATACTATAAATGTCGTTTGAATTTCGTTGACTGCAATTCATAAAAATGGTTAGATTAACAGAAATGCATAAAATTACAGTTTTACAGATGATTGTTAAAAATTATATCATTGGTCCCTTTTTCGTTGGAATTTGAATGACGATAATTATTTACCACTACTAAAAAAGGATGTGGTGCCAAGTTTGACAAATTTATTTTCTCATCCAGGAAACCCTCAAATTCCAGAAAATACCATATGGTTGCAGCAATATGGAGCACCTCCACATTACCAACTCAATTTCCTCCAGGTCCTAAACTTAACACATTTCCAAATCCCTGGATAGGAAGGGGAGGATCAATAGATTGGCTAGCAAGATCACCTGATCTTTCCCCATTGGACTTTTTATATAGGGCTATGTGAAAAATATTATTTACAAAACTAACCACATGATTTAGATGACTTAAGAGAACGAATAACTCTTGCGATTAGATCGGTCACGCCTAATATGTTAATTAACGTTAGAAGATATTTTTTTATAAGATTAGGATGTTGCCAAGACTTTCGCTATGAGCATTTTGAACATCTACTTCATTGACATTCATATTTTTTAGGTTATGAACAATTAAATATTATACATCCGATATGTTTTGATGTTCATTTTTACAATAAATTTAAAAACAATAAGATTTTTGGATAGATAATGAAGAGACCATTCAAACGATAATTTACAAGCCCATTCTTCCCATTTCAAAAATTGGGGGTTGTAACTGTCAGTCAAAGGGAAGTATTCTGAATAAAAAACAAATTTTAACTGCCATTAGACTAAACCAAACTACGGCAAAATTAAAACATGAATTTAAAATGTATTTACCTTAATCTTTTAGCTTCATCGATAAACGGCCTTTTCTCACTTTCACTCAACAATTTCCACTCGGCTCCAAGTCTTTTAGAAATTTCGGAATTGTGCATTTTCGGATTTTCTTGAGCCATTTTTCTTCTTTGCCCTCTTGACCATACCATAAAGGCATTCATGGGCCTTTTGATGTGCTCTTGATTCATAGGTTTAGGTGAAGACATTTTTTTCCAAAAATCAGTTGATCGTTTTTCTTTTTAATAGCCACTTTTCGTTATATATTATAAACTTTTAACCATGCTAACATGTCATTTTAAAGTAAAAGAATCGAAATATCTCGGTGATTATTATTAATAACGCTCTTAGTGTTCTTTCGCGAGTCGTCTGAATGATAGACTGATATAAACACACTTTGACAGTATATTCGAGACACTTCCCCGATTTCTAAATGTAGGAGTGGGAGCGATGTTTTGGGGGCGGAGAATTTATTTCAGCACGGTAGTGGCAATACAAATCTAACCGCGAGATTAGCGGTGATGTAAAGGAATTGGTTAATCGTAAATTGGAGGTTTGTTGAAGGAAAAAGAAAACGGGCAATTTAGGAGTAATTATTAACGTATAGTTATATATGTTGTGGCTTAAAAATTAGTTAGATATAGAGGAAAATTGTTTTACATATTTTGACAAAACAGGATTTTTTTAAACTCCAATTGTAAATATTATAATTATTAAATTTTAGTTCTTGGTGTACAAAAAGTACAAAATTTACAATTGTAAAGGGTATAAAATGAAAATCCATGAACCACGTTAAAAATAAAACAAATAATTAAATAGTTATGTTTAACATTTGAAATAATATTGGGACAAGTAGAATTCCATAGATGGCGTTATGAAATGTTAATTTTATCTTAGCAAGGAGTAAAACAAATCATATCAACTGTCTTTGGCATTTGATATTTAAGTAGTTTTATTTTGTTGTGTTTGTTATTTTCAGTACCTACCTAAATGTTTTGTAAACTTTTTCTTTTTCTTTGATTGTGCTTTAGTATTTTCTGTTGTTAAACTAAATGACTCCTAATATCTTTTATTTTGTTGTAGGAAACTATGAATTATAAACTCACTATTTAAAGTTTATTTGAATTTTTAAATGCTGGCAATATATTTTTTCATGGTATAGAAGAAAGAAGTGACACTTTCATTATGCCTGAAAATTAGTGGATGAATTTAGAGTTATTTTAAATGTTTTAAAGAAAATAGAATTGAAGAGAGAGGTGATATTTGCAGCTGCAAAGCAGGAAACAGTTTTAAATGCAAATATCTTACAATACTGTTTAAGCGCAAGATGGTATACATTTTATTTTTTTCTGTTGCAGGTAGAATGCTACTTGTTTTGAAAAACTTTCAAACACTGATATTAGTTGCAATTGGCAAGAGGTACAAATTGCAACTTTGGGAAAAAAGTATACAACTATTCATATGAGGATGAGGACTTTTGAATATTATCCCTAAGTGATGATGAAAAATTTACTATTATAATTTGATCATTAAACTGCAAAATATCTATCTTGACTATATGCTACCTCAGATATGTTAATTAAAAAGAAAACGAAGCACACATAAATAAATATGTTTGTATATTTAATTATGAGTAAATACTACCTATATGTATGGAATAGATAAAAAACTGTTAATTTGTGATATCAAGTTTAATTCATTTTATACAAATGTACTCCCTAGTTAACTAATGGTCTCTTTATATAATCTACAAAAGTGTACTATATAAAGAAAAAAATTAATCAGAAAATCTCTTCTTTAGATGGCCAGGTAATAGCATATTATTGGAGAACTTTTGTCACCTTCAGTTAAGTTTCATAAACTATTACTTGGCATGATGGTTCACTGACTGAAATCAATATAGATAGATTATTTCATCTTTCACCAAATGTTTCTTTCTATTTTTTAGAAACATTGCCACGAATCCCAAAATAGTATTTACTAATTCAAAAGCTGGCAATTATAGATGATAGTTTCTTTTTAAGAATAATGAAAAACTCTTCGTTTTACCAAAACTTCCAATATTTATTTAAAAAATTGCTTTCTTAACTTTAATGACAGCCGTTTCGCTAGACTTAGCATCGTCATTAAAGTTAAGAAAGCAATTTTTTAATAGAGAAAAAAGATAAATTTGGAGGAATAACAAAGAATTATTCTATTTACCTTATCTATCCGAAAAATGTAATAACATAACATCTTCCATGATTTCTCTGATAATTTGAATATACCACAACTCGATTTAACGATAGTCGAGTGTAATATAGAAACACACAGTTGTAAGTTTGTCACTGACACAAAATTTAACAAATAAAATACGAATTTTAAAGGCGGATTTAGCGGATGTATAACCATAATATTTTCATTAATGCATAAGCATAACTATAACAACTTCTCTAACGCATAGTGCTTAACAGATGGGTCATTTATCCGTTCCTCAATGCATAAGCACAATCATAAGTGTTAGTGACAAGTGACAGTTGTATCTATCACGGAACATATAAAATTAGTGTGTTCTGTAACCTTGTCATTCAAAAACAGTAACAAATTTTCAAATTTATAACCTCATTTGCTCATTCATTGATATTTCTGTATTTTCATCAAAATAATAGAATATTGATCATGAAAACCAAGAAGCTCCTTGTATCGTTCTTTTCATACTACTACACATTATTAACAAGTGTCGCAGTTGTTGTATCAAGTAGGAGAAAAGGAAGACGTTGGGGTGTGAGGCCCCTCTTCCAAACTCATATTGATGTATTTTTTTTATATCTTGAAAACTTGATTCTAAATTAACTTTTGAGGTTAACAAGTATGCACTTATGACAGTGACACTTGAGAATAAAAATATGGCGCCATGAAATCCAAGCAGGTGCACTTTCTATTTCGACACATCATTATCCATGAAAGTTAAAAGTTGGTTAGGTTATACGTTATGAATTGTGGTGGATAAATCAGTCCATTTGCAACTACATAGTACAACTTTTATGAATTGTACATTAAAGTTATGTTTATGAGTATAAATGTGCTTATACCTACATACCTTGTCCAGTACGTCACAGCTTTCAGAACGGGACTAAGCATTTATATTACAATTAGGATCTAGTATATATCAAACGAAGTTTCTCGAATATTCTTCTTTTTATTTGAGTACAAAATTAAGCTAGGTTTTTTATATATATAATTAGAAAAATAGCTTATATGTGATAGCCCATGCAAAACTTATTTTAGTGTGATGACGGCCGTTTCGCTATAGAATTAGCATTTAAAACGTAGTTTACGAATAAATAGTGAAAGTTTAATTCAACCTTTTAGTTGTTTACTGTTCTTAATAAGATGGACTTTCACTTAGTAAGGGTTAGTACAATAAATTTCATTAAGTCATCTTCGAGAGAATTAACCCGATTATATATTTAATATTCCTATATGGACTGTTTCTCTAATTAGAAGGTGTTCCGATATGGTGAAACAGATAATGTATCATTTGCTCTCTCGCAGAAAGATTCAATTGGGTAAATGTTGTTTTAGATATTTCTTAAGCATGCGCAGTATGGATAAAATCTACGAACGCGAGAGAGAAAGAAATATTGTCGGCACGGGAGTATGTAGCGATGTTATTTGCCGTATCAACTGTCCATATAGGAGTATTAAATATGTGATTAACAAAATATTGTTTGGCTGTAGTTATATAATATGGACTTTAAAGGTCGATTAATAATCTTGACGTTCAGATTCCGTTTGCGTTCGTCATCTTTCGTTCACAGCATACAATTTGATCATTTATAAACTTGACGCTGGCCGTTGGACGGAATCTCAAACTAACCTGAGTTTGTATACATAAACATAACCTAAGTTTTTATTATTTTATTGTGTCCTGTTTAGTCCAACGATTTGTGCAGAGACTGGGTAGTTTTTATTGAATTGATTTTTTTACTGATATGGAAAATGAACATTTACTTTTTGGTTCTTTTGGAATTATTCTTCCGCTAGGGTTACAAACCTCCGTTGGGGACAACGGAATAAATTTATGTTCCAAGGTATGTACTGCCACGAACGGCGAACAGAAAACAAAAAATAGAAGAAAAATTTGATTTTCATGTACGGCAGGACGGTAAACGAAACATCTCAATGGAAACTCAATGTCAAGTTTATAAATATCTAGGATTTGATATAGTTATTACTTCAAATACTTGTAGTCTTAACAAATATTTAATCAACATCACATAGGTAACTTGAAAAAATAAAATGTAACTTCAGTATGTCAATCTGACGATTATAGTTTACCAAACCAGCAGTAATTGAGTTAAAAAAGCTGATTGTTTAAATAAAAGTGGAAGTTTTGTTAAAAAGTTCCACTGTTTAATGCTCATAGTAAGATGGACTTCCACTATCACCATTTTACTCAAAAATTAAACTTGACGATGAAACGATATTGACCAAAAAGTTCAATTTTAGAATAGAGTACTAGAAATATATTTGTTTTTTATTAATTTTATCTTGGTATCTATATATTAAAACTGCTACACAAAGAGTTATTTTTATTTTCAGAGTAACAGAATGGAGAATGTTTTTAATTAATTTCATAAATAATAAATTAAAAATACAAAACGTTTTCCTAAACATAGCAACTTGCTAATAAAGACAAAAAAATCCGATTAAATTAGAAATACTGTAATAATATGAAAATGTTAAGTGGAGCCCCTTGTATACATGTTATCGTAAGATAATTTACCAGTTTATATCACCTCCTAACCGCTGCTAGTCTTCTTCTGGGAGAAACACTGGAATTGCTAAGATTACGGACGCGATTAGGGCACCATTCCGCCAATAGTACACCGCCTGGGCGGAGTTTTAAAAACATTACGAGTAGTGGGGTGATCCATGGCGATAGAGAGCAACAAGTGTGTGTTTTCACCAAGCAACGCTAATCCAATTTATACAGGATCTGATAAGTGATAAGTCGGCTAAGTTCAAGTAAAGAATTTCAATTGACCTCAACTTCTTCTTTTTTTATGAGATTATGATTTATAATTTTTTGAAACTAATTGACTTTTATGGCTTTTATGGGCATTATGCAGTTATTAGTCTTCTTAAACCATAAAGTAAATACTATGTTTCGTTGCTTAGTCATACACATCTTGTACCTACATATAATATTAACTATACCACGTTCAGTATAAATATGGTTGCACGTAATAACTTCATTCGTTTGCTGTCATTCAGTATGTTTTTCTCTGTAAACTTGGTAAATATTGCAATTGGGAGAACGCAAGTTATTACAAAAAATTCATAAAAGCCTTTTACCCCCCATAAGCCATTGATAACACACAGTCCTCAATCTATGAAAAATGTCTTTTAACGCACAGTAAAAAAGCGCACATCTGTAAAGTAAATCTCAGGGCTTCCCTAGCAACTGAAAAAATTCCAATTTATTCATTTGAGGTTAAATTTACTATCTATAAATGATAAATACCAGATAATATTTATTAGATATGATTGCATTTATATTTAAAGTTATTTGGAATTATATATTTGTTCCGTTTCCATCAACCCACTTCTTTTATTTGTCTTACTAAATGGATAATAATATAATAAAAAACTCTTCGTTTGAACGTAACTTCCAAGTTTATTTGAAAAAATTAGGTTTTAAATAAACCTGCCGGCCGTTTCGCTAAGAAGCATCGTCAGATTGACATATTACAGTTACATTTTGTTTGTTTGTAGCTAGGTACCTGATACGACGAAAATGTAACTCACTACACTAAGGCGTCCATTCCAAACCGACATACAAGGGTTGTCTCCGACCTCAACATGAAGATGGCAGCACTCGTAAACAAAAGTTGGAAAATGTGTTTGCACATGCTTTGAAAGGCACCCACAAAAATTTCAGCCATTTTGGAAGCGCAGTTGTTGTTTGACAATCATTTGAGTGAGTCGATGTGAGTGTTTTTATGAAAATGGAAAAAATCGAGTATCGAGCTGTCATTAAATATTTGTTTTTGAAAGGCTACGCCTACGCAAATCAAAGACGAGTTGGACGCTGAGTACGGGGACTCTGCACCATCATTTACCACCGTGAAATTTTGGGCTGCTGAATTTAAACGTGGCCGTATCAGCTTGGGTGACGATGAACGTTCGGGACGTCCAAAAACTGCAACCACTGACGATAATATCGCTCAAGTTCACCAAATGGTGCTAGACAACCGTCGAATTAAAATTAGAGAGATAGCAGAGGTTATAAACATGTCCAAAGAACGTGTTTGTCACATATTGAATCAAGATTTAGGCATGAGAAAGCTGTCCGCGCGTTGGGTGCCGCGATTGCTCACTTTGGACCAAAAACGTGTTCGAATGAACATTTCCAACTCTCTGTTGGCGCAGTTTAGGCGCAATAAATTAGAGTTTTGGCGCCGATTAATTACTGTAGATGAAACTTGGATACACCATTATACTCCAGAAACAAAAACACGGTTAAAACAATGGACTGCGAAGGGGGAATCGGCTCCAAAAAAAGCAAAGGTTGTTCCTTCGGCTGGGAAAGTGATGGCAACTGTTTTCTGGGATGTATGTATGTATGTATGTATGAATTAGGGGTGATAATTACACTGCGACCTATAGGATCTATTGTGTCCCCCCTTACTTGCCATGTATTTTCTCAGACCTATAGCAGCTCTTCGAGTCCTATTTTCCTGAGAAAGTTTAGGACATCGTCAGGCTTCAAATCGGGTAGATCCCCTTCCTCTATTTCATGTGCTCCTAGGTATCTAGCCCTAGAATTTTGCAAGGCAGGGCATTCTGAGAGTATGTGTATTGAGGTTTCATCCTCTTCCTCACAGAATCTGCTCTTTGCTTCATCTGTTAACCCTAGTTTCTTCATGTGGCTTCTTAACCGGCAATGTCCGGTTAATATTCCCGTTAAAATTCGGAGCCTTTTTTTACTGAGGTTGAGGCAGCTAAGAGATATCTTCTGGTCATAGTTCCCCAGTAGTATCTTAGATTGCCCCAGTCCTTCCAGCTGATTCCAGTACTTGGATTTTTCTTTCTCCATTTCCTCCCTTAGTTTTCCTAAGATTACTCTACTGCTGATCCCACAAGATGGTTCTGGTCCCAGATGTGGGGTTTCAGCTCCTTTTTTGCCAGCTTATCTGCTGTTTCATTCCCCTCTATTCCTATGTGTCCCGGGACCCATAGGAGGGTGACAGTGTTGTTCTGGCCCAGTTCATTTAATTTGCCTAGGCATTCCCAAACCATCTTCGAACTGATTATATTTGAGCTCAGCGCTTTGATGGCTGCTTGACTATCCGATATGATCACAATCTCTTGTCTACGGTAGTTCCTTCCAATATTGAATTCCACACATCTTTCGATGGCGCGGACTTCTGCTTGAAAGATGCTCGGGTATGTGCCCAAGCTTTCTGAGTATTTGGCTTTCGGTCCAAAAACTCCTATCCCAGTTCCCTCATCTAGCTTGGAACCGTCCGTATACCACTTTATGGTATTCTGGTTTAAATTCTGTATGGTGTCTTCATCCCATTCAGATTTATTACTCAACTTTGTGATGAATTTTCTCACAAAGTTGAATTTCTTTGGCATATCATCTTGGGGCATTTCCCAAGTTTGATCAAAATGAAGTGATCTAGGTTTTTCCCTGATAATTCCTTGCTATCTAGGATTAGCCCTAGATATTTTACCTCTGTTTTCCACTCGACGATGTTCTCCCCTATTTTTATGATTTTTAGATTAGGTTTCTTTTTCCTTGTAAAGGCTACTAGTGTGGTTTTGGTGGGGTTGATGCTGAGTCCCACCGAGTCACACCATTGTTCCGCAATGTTCAATCCTCTTTGAACAATATTACAGAGAACATTTTCATACTTCCCTTTTGCCAGGATAACCATGTCGTCGGAATACCCTTGACATGGTATGCCTTCCCTAGTCAATTGACAGAGCAGACTGTCCACAGTGAGACTCCACATAAGTGGACAGCCTCTGGTCACATTAATGAAGATAGTGTCTTGTCCTGCCTCAATTTCTGCGAGCAGGAAATATTCCGTCCGTTCCAGGGGTTTTGAACGGCTGGAAGGTGTTCATAGTCCATCTCAGCCGTTCTTCACTGCATATGTGTTTTGCCACTGCAGTGTCTTCCCTGGTAGATATTTTAGCTTTCTCCGGAAAAGTGAGTTTCTAATAGGAGTAGAGCTGGTTCTTTTTCGCTTTCTGTGAAGCTTCCATCTGGCTTCCGTAGTGCCATTACAGTGTCTACTTTTCCTTTTGCCAAGACTTTGTGTAGCCTTGCTGCAGAGGGTGTAGCGTCTATTTCTTCGCAGAATTTTCTGAAGCTGTTTCTTTTAGCTTTTCTAATCTCCTTATTATATGTTGTAAGTTTCTCGGTGTAGCTCTGCCAATCTCCATTACGTTTGGCTCTGTTGAAGAGCTGTCGCGTCTCGGATCTTAGGTTTGACAGATGACTGTTCCACCATATCGCATCTTTTGCTTTTCTAGTCCTTTGGAGAGGACAACTGGATTCATAGGCATCGAGTATTGCCTCGTTCAGTTCTATGAGATCATTTTCTAATGCCAGGTGATTCCTAGCATTTCTTTTATTCTTGAGATTTGCAAGATTTATGTTCAGGTTAGTGTTGTAATTTTCCCAGTTAGTTTTCCTGGGGTTTCTTCTGAGTGCTGCTGGCTCAGGAGGATTACACTCTAACCTGAACATAATCATTCTATGATCAGAGAGGGATGGTTCGTTCGATACTCTCCAATCTTTCACCCTATCCATAAGGTTCGGTGTACTTAGTGTTATATCTAGTACTTCCTTTCTTGTTCTGGTTACAAAAGTAGGGGTATTCCCTATATTGTGTATAACAAGATTCTTATTAAATATAAAGTCTAAAATTTTCTCACCTCTATCGTTGGTGTCTGTGCTTCCCCATATGGTATTGTGACCGTTAGCGTCGCATCCTATGAGAAGCGGCAGCTTCTTCTGTTCACAGTACTCGACTAGTCTTTGCAGTTCTGTGGGCGGTGCAGTACCGTCCCCTGCAAAGTAGCATGATGCTATCATGACTTCTTGACGTCTATTCTCAAACTCGAGGTTTGCTCGAATCGGATCAAGGTCTCTCGTCCAAGGTCTCTCGTCATGAATTCTGAAACACAGAAGTGATTAATACTGTTACTTACCAAGATGCATGCTCTGGGTTTGTCAACATTACTTACTTTATATATTAACTTGGCATCCCTGCTTGCGAGTCCTCTCACCTGACCATCACGAACCCATGGTTCCTGGATCAGTACTAATCCCATTTGGTTTCTGATAAACGTCCTTATAATAACCGCCGATGATCCCTTGGCGTGATGGGCGTTTATCTGAGCGATATTGATTCCCGTCATTGTTTTTTTCCCTTTTTTCTCCCCTTCCCGCCCCTACTTACCTGTTTCTTCTTCCCCCCCCGACAAGTGTTTTGTCCTTGTCTACTTCCAGTTCCATGTGGGTTCCCGAATCCCGATAGAGATCGGTGATGTGGTAATCTCCGATGCTCTCGACATTGCTGGGCACATCAGTACCCCCCGATGTAGAGGGCATCGGAGGCGCTTCCTCGACTTCGGTGGTTACTGGCCCACCGCTGTTCTCCGGAGTCTCCTCTTCTTTTTCTGCTTCCCGTTTAATACTGTGAACGGGGATTTTTCCGAACCGGTAGGTAATGGTGCATCCATTTTTCTTGAGGGTACCGCCCTGCTGCCTCTTCCTTAACACTCAGGACCTTCCACCTACTCGTCATTAGGCCCTCGTTCTGGATCTCTATCAGCTGAAGTAATTTCTCAGCTGATAGCCCCTTGCATCTGGGGAGGAAAACTGCCACAACATGTGATCTAGGGATGTCGTCTTCCTTGCATGTTGTGAGTTCTCCACCCTCCCACTTCCTAATATGTGGCACCTTCACTCTTAGCCACTCCGCTGACTGTGGTGTTTCACAGTCAACTACCAAGTAGCCCGGCTTGAAGTGAATGCCGCCGAACTGGAGCTTGTGCTCCCATCCAGCGAACATTTCCTGCACTATTGCCACCTCCACCAAAGTTTGCTGTTCCGCGCTGAGGATGATCCCAGGGAACCCTTTGGGAAGAATGGCAATCTCCGATTTTAGAGCAGCTGCATAGCTGCTCGTACCTACTGAGGAAGTGGTCTGTTTTCTCACTTCCTCCTTCCTTCTTTTGGTTACTTTCTGAGCAGGACTGATGACCGTCTCAGTCAGCTTTCTTTTCTGAAAAGAAGGCTCTTGGCTTTTATGATCCAAGGCGTTTTTCCTTGCTGCTTCAGGGGAAATTCCCTGACTGAGGTACCTCAGGTACCATCTGCAGCCCGCTCCGCTGATCCCACGTCTCAGTGGGTCGTCCCTGCCTCCACGTTCTCCCAAGTTTGGGAGTGGAGGCTGTCTGGAAGTTGAGGGCCTTTGGAGGGTCTTCCTCACCTCAGATTTGTCCGTGTGGTGTATTCCCACAGTGGAGTCTGAGGGCCTGGTTCTCGACTTTCCTGCCTCTCGGGGAGCTTACCGAGAGGTTGAGGGAGAGTATTTTCCTCCCTTCCCCTTCTCCTTCGATTTGGCGGTGTATTCCAGTTTTGTTTTTTCCTCTTTTATAGTTTTCTTGTTTATGGTTGTTCCCACGAGTAGCTAGGGAATGTTGGTCCACTCCGGCAGAGCCCCGCATGCCGGAGTAAGGCTGCCGGGTTTCGCCCGGTTCCCCCAGAGGAACGTTCGCGACCGCATTTGCCCCTGCAGCCATTCATCCCTCGGCACCTTGGATTGGGGGGTTGGTCCGCGGTACACCCTTAGGAGTGACCCGTCTGGCAATGTTGCAGTTGTTAATTGCTCCCGCCAGACCATGCCACTCTTATAGACGCACACCCCCAGATTCGTCACTTCCCCGCTCTATTGCACTGTTAGCTACTCAAGCAGTTCGGCGACTCCTCTGTGGATCCCCTATCCGCCTCCTGGGGACGCGCCCGGTAGGCGCCCTCTTGACATGTTCCAACATATATTTTGAACCAAAAAAGAATTTCAGTGACATCCCACAAGTACACATTAAAACCTCCGTTCTACTGGACTTTTTGTCCTGACATTTTATTCGACCTCTTAAAATTTTTGACTAGTAGTTCTTTGTACTTTGTTTGTGGTTCTTTTTCTATCGCCCACCATCCCACACCCCGGCTATTCCCATCCTAGTAACAACCATTCAACATTAAATCCCTTTCCACTCTTGGTTTTTTATTCCACTTAATGGGAACCCTCCATACTCTTATTTGTCCTACTTTTGGTTTTTTACTCCATCTAGTCGGATATAATTTCTCCTTCCCTTCCACTTCACTTAGTCTGTGGTTTTTACTTTGCGTTTCATTGGATCTTTTCTATTATATTATACATTGGTAATTTATTGATTAGTATTCAGCACTACAAAACATTTAAAAGAAGTGTCAGAAGTTTGTTTATTTAGTTAGAAAGTATAGAGAGTTTTAAACTACTTGCTCTAATTAGACAAACTTCTTAAATGTTACGTAGTACCATTGTATACAATGGTAGTACTGAGTACTAATCAATCAATTACAAAAGTGTAAAGGTTCTAAAAACATAGGTTTTAAAATTTCAAGAAATATATGTCATTTTAAAGCATAATGTATAATGAATATTTATAAACTACTTGCTGTACATAAACAAACTTCTTGCATTTCCTTTAAAATCTCCTGAATGAGATAAAATAAATTTTAAAAGTTTCAAAGAGACTATATAAGCAAAGCAAAATGTTGGTAAGTCAGATTTCTGTTTTCTATCGAATACCCTCTTATTTTATATTCTCTTTGCGTAAGAGTCTTTCTCTAAAAGGTAGTACTCTGGTTACTTTATTGTTTAGCAACTCTCTGGGAATGATACATAGAGCATTTTCAATTCCAATGAACAAAAATAATTTTAATAAAGAAATTGAGATCATAAAACAAATAGCTACATCTAATGGCTATCCAATACATTTGATAAATAAATTAATTAATAAGAAAGAACAAAAAGTGTCACTAGAACTAATATTTCCAAAACAAACTAAAGAAACTAACAGCTATAAAAGTATTACATATTGTGGAAATATTTCCAATGCAATTTCAAAAATAATATCTTCGCAACATCAGCATTAATATCATTTAAAACACAAAATAGTATTGGAACAAAATTGTTAAATGTGAAAACAAAATAACCAAAATTAAAAAAATCTGGTGTTTACAAAATTAATTGTCCAAAATGTAATGCAGTATATATAGGTCAAACACAAAGAAATTTTGAAGTAAGATTTAATGAACACTTAAGAGCATATAGATTACAACAACCAGATAAGTCGAACTATGCAAAACACCTACTGGAACATCCAAACTCACTTATACACACCAATGACATTCATATACTACACATTTGTGATAAAAAACAAAATTTAGATTTCCTTGAAGAACTTGAAATAAAAAGACATCTAGCAGATCCACAATTTAAAGTTGTTAATGAACAAATAAATCTTGGAAGTTCTCCACTATTAAACTGCTTACTTTGATTGAGTTTACATTTTATACATAGATAAGACATAATTGTAAAACACAAATATATTAAGTTATTGTAAAGATCAGCATGATATAGTTTTTTCCTGGTTTTTCTATATTATTGCACAGTTATACTGATCTTAGAGGGAAATACATCCAGGATAATCCCTTAGGGCTAATAACATCTAGGCTTTAATATTGTTATGTCTTATTACTTCCTTACTTGGTCTAGCCTTAACTCCTTATCAACATCAAGTACAAACAAACAACATGTAATTTCAATATGTCAATCTGACGATGCTAGTTATAGCGAAACAGCTGTAATTGAATTTTAAAGCGAATTTTTCGAATAAATAGTGGAAGTTTAGTTTAAGTGTGCAGTTATTTATTGTTCTTAATAAGATGAACTTCCAAAAAGTAGAGGTTAACACAATCAATTTCGTTAAATGTTGTTTTGTAGATTGATAATGATTACTTTCAGATTGATTTTAAAAGCAGTTCTTTAGAAATGCTGGGTTATGGGACTGGATCTGAAGGCCCCTACTGACAATCTTAAAGAATATAATTAAATTGTATCCAGGGAGTATTTTCCTAGCTGTATCAAAACATATATGGTAACGTAGTTGAATTTACTTCCTATTAAAGACTTATAAAAGCTTAGTAGATGTTTCTTGGCTTTCCAGGAGTCGTAGAAAAAAATTTGGATAATATTTACCCCAGATTTACCAGAACGATTTTCCATGCTAAAACACAGTCAAATGATATGCCCAAAAAGTTAATTTCTTTTATTTCTGTTAGTGGTTGTTTATTTAAGAGAAGCTGGATGTTTTGGTCCAACTTTTCTCAAAATTATGTATCGAGTTTTTTTACTCAAAAATTGGAAACCAGTCGTTAGTGAATTTAGTAACAATTGTTTATTTCCCTTTTCTTAGAACATTGCAATGAATTTATTCGCGTGATTTACTATATGTACAAAGACAAATGAAACGCACAAGGCAACCACCAAAATTCATAAAAATTTAACTAGTTTCATTTACTTATTACATGCCTGGCAACGCTGATGAAATGTATTAGAAATACGAGTACATCAATAATTGTGACCGTAATAACGTAAATCTATCTATTTGGAGGGGATAGCAGACGTTTCAACGATACATTTTGGCAAATTTGGTTTATTCCACAGTTTTAGTATTAGAAGTGACTATAACAATAAATATTGTTATAGTCACTGGTATTAGTCTAAGCTTAATTATGCATATTTAGAGAACATTGGGCCGAATATTAAATGATAGGTCTACTGTATAGTTTTCATAGTTTCTAAGGGATTTTTACATATTCATTCTCTGGTTCAACTATTTTGCATTTTTATAACAATCAAAATTTAAGTTGCCTGGATTTAGTAAAAAGATGAGTTGGGGGTGTATTAATATTTACTCAATAGTAACTCATAAACCTTATTCTATAATAGTAATTAATATAAACCGTAGGACGATAGTTAACTTTCTAACATTTTTGTGTTTGTGCTGGTGGAAATATGTCGAATATAAGTTTCGATATTTTTTATTTTTTCGACTTTTCGGTAATTTTTGATGGGTTTCGATTTTGCCGATTTGTTTTATAAAATTAACTAGTGTAAAGATGTTTTTGAGCGATTCGTCTTTATTGGTCACCGAATACGACAAAAAGTTACAACGTATATGAACTCTCTTAAAATAATTTAAAATGAGGTAATAGTCTGGTCGAGAAGTCATTTAAATCGGATTTGGGTTACACCGATCCGAAAAATCTGATTTTGGTATCAATCTATTCGAAATGACAAATATAAAAATGTTCCTGAATATCAAAATCCGTTTAAAAAAATTTCCTAATGTTATTAACAATTTAAGATTTTAAAAAAAGGGGGTTTACATTTTTGCTCATAACTCATAAACTATAGTAGCTAGAACAAAAAACTGAACGGATTCTTAAAGGGCAGGAAATTTCAAACAAAAAAGTCTCAACTCCCCGAGTTGTAGCTCAATTATTTATAGGTCTAAATTAATGTTGAAAATGGCATAAAAAACAGGCGGCGTGCAGCACCGTCGCAACGACCAAATGACATAAATGATATTTTTTCAAAAAGTAAATATTAATAAAAATTTTTTTTTAAATTCTAGCAGTAACGGAACATATCAGAGAACAAATTTCTGTAGTCAAAAATTTTTTTCCGTTATTTTTCAGATTTCTATCCATTTGTTAATTAAAAAATTACATCTTCATTGTTACTAACTTTAAATTCGTTATTGTAAGTAAAATAAAAACACAAGAATTTTTTTAACCCTTGGAATCCTTTATCATAAAGCTACTGAACAAAGTTAAATAATAAAATTTTTGACCATTGAAATTGTTATTATTAACAAGCAAAGTAAACAAATGCGATTTTAGATGTGAAAAATTTAAATTTTTGTAAACAACTGTTTACAGTAGTTTTTAATACGCTATAAACAATATAAATCCAATTTTTTTAAATGTTTGTGACCAATTGTTTAATAAATGTTTTTAAACAAATGGCTTGTTTAATAATTTTTAAAAAATTTTTTAAGAATCCGATCAGTTTTTTGTTGTAGCTATTATAGTTTATGAGTTATTAGTAAAAACGTAAACCCCCTTTTTTTAAAATCTTAAATTGTTAATAACAATAGGAAATTTTTTAAAACGGATTTTGATATTCAGGAACATTTTTATATTTGTCATTCCGAATCGATTGACACCAAAATCAGATTTAAATGACTTCTCGACCAGACTATAACAAATGTTTTTGTTGTGAACATTATCCCGAGTCGAGGATGAGGGATAATATAATTTCTGAAATCAGTTCATCAAAGAAATGTAGAAAATCCCAAAATGTATAGGGTGTTCCATGGGGTGACCATAGGGGGGAGCGGATTATATAATATGTATTGAAAATGAATTAAAACACTGTGACTTTCATTACTAACGTTCCGTTCCTGTGATTGGGAACTTTCTTAAAGTTTAATATAAAATTAAAATACATCGATCGTTTGCAATACAGACAAAATTAAAAAAAAAACATATAAGTAATATATAAATAAAATCATTTAAATAGAAATTAAAATCACATTATTTATATCTACATTAGTTGGTACTTGATTCATACAACGAGTTTTGCGATATTATAAATATAAACCTTTTTTAAACTAAAGAGACCTGGTCACAATTCTATTCGCAGCGTTGCAACATGAGGTCAGCAACTAATCCCACCTGAATCTAGTTGTGCGTTTCATTTGTCTTTGGCTGTACCTAATCATCTAAGTAGATATAGTATTTAAACATTATGCTTACTATGTAGAAAAAACACAGAAATAACAACTGGAACGCGATCTCGCATTGATACACACAACAATTCCTCAGTTCACATTCAATTATTGTTCTTTGAAAAGCCGATGCGCGTCGCCGCCAAAACAACAATGCTACCACTACAATGAACCTAATGTTGTTTGAAAGGATAATGATGGAATTATTCATATACAATCAGCTTTACATTGTTGCTAATGATTATTTCTACTGATGCGGCGTTTTTGTTTTTCACCGTTTCTATTTTCTCTGTTTTATAATTGGGTTTTGTCGATTTTCAATAGATAGTAATGGAGGATTGGTTGGTTTTTTATTGAAATCAGATAGTTTTACGTAACAAATAGAATTTAGAGAGTATTATTAGACAATTTCTTACTTTAAACAATCGTGGGAATTTTCGAAGTATAAAGTATAAAGCTTGTTAAAAAAAATAATGTAAATTAATTTTTAATTAGGTTGCATTCATAGTAACCTAGTTTTTTGCATAACATCAACAAAAAGGTGTTATCGATGCAAACGATCATGTATAAAAACCAATTAATTGAAATGTATTTTTTATATTTTACATAATTAAACTTTAAAGCATTTGTAAAGCATATTCAGTAACTCTATCGCTCTCTTGATTCAAGTGAGTTAGAAATACTTCTCTTGTAGAGAGCATATTGTTATACATATTGTAAAATGCATTTACACTATTTTGTTTATGTAATGAGTGTGAGGGTAATTTTATTTAAAATATTAGAAATATTTAAAGAAACTTATCTTAATGCATTTCTTACTGCAGTTAGTCGGAACTAGTAGAAAAAATGTTTAAATAGTATAACTGTTATAGTTGTTTAAACAATTTTATTTTTCAGGAGAATAAGAGTAGCGTAGAAAGTTTTAAACTTAAAGTACTTGTATCCTTCACTTGCTGGTATTCTCTTAAACACTGAATGTTGTTACAACTTTGTGTTGACCTAATGAAGATTGTCCCTCTTTTATCTCGGTGTTTCATACAGCAATGGAAAAGGATTATAAAAAAAGGATAAATTGCTGTTAAAAGGGTTGTTCAGGTGATTTTGTCATTACTAAAACAATATTGTTAAGAACAGTAAACAACTACTATATATTCAAAAATACGTTTTAAATTCAATGACAGCCTTTTCGCTAGAATTAGTATCATCAGATTGACATATTGATGTTACATTTTGTTTTTTTACAGCTATGTACCTGATGTGGATTAGGTAGTATTAAGGCTAAGCTAAGTATGGAAGGAATAAGACATAACAATATTAAAGCCTAGAAGTTATTAGCCCTAGGGGATTATTCTGGATGTGTTTCCCTCTAAGATCAGTATAACTGTGCAATGATATAGAAAAACCAGGAAAAAACTATATCATGCTGCATGATCTTTACAATAACTTACTATATTTGTTTTACAATTACGTCTTATCTATGTATAAAATAGAGACTCAATCAAAGTAAACAGTTTAATAGTAGAGAACTTTCAAGATTTATTTGTTCATTAACTACTTTAAATTGCTGATCTACTATATGTCTTTTTATTTCAAGTTATTTGAGGATTTTTTTTATCACAAATATGTAATATTTGAATATCATTGGTGTGTATGAGTGAGTGTGGATGTTCAAGAACGTATTTTGCATAGTTTGACTTATCTGATTGTTGTAACCTATATGCTCTTAAGTGATCATTGAATCTTATTTCAAAATTTCTTTGTGTTTGACCAACATATACAGCATTATATTTATTTATTATATTATTTACTGTTCTTAATAAAATGGACTTTCACATAGTTAGGGTTAGTACAATAAATTTCAAAAAATATTATTGTTAATTATAACCAATTTTATCTTTTAAGAAGGTGCATTCGGTAATACCTCTTCTTTTGTTAGTCATGGCAGGGAAAATCAAGAGTTATAGATACTGACCTCTTTTCTAGCTTTAGACTGTTTTTTATGTCCTTTAGCAACACAAATACTTTATACTTTAGCAGCTTAGCATTTATGATGTCGATTCTAAGTGGGGGAGCAATTGATTTTTTTGTTGCTGCTCTATGTACTTTTTGGAGCGTACTTAGTTGGTCTTCTGCTTTCTTAAAACTAAGTTTACACATGCTAGGAGACTTTTAATGCTGTAGTATTAAGGCTAGACCAAGTGTAAAAGTAATAAGACATAACAATATTAAAGCCTATATGTTATTAGCCCTAAGGGATTATCCTGGATGTACTTTATTAATAAAGAAGGAGCATTTAATAATGCACTACCTAATTCCCTCTATGATACAGATTCATCTAGATGGTATCTTCTTCCATATATGTATCTCAAAGGGATGCTTGAATGTAACATAAGGCTAAACATTATTGTAGGGTAAAAAGGTGAGGGAGAAAGATGCTAGGTGCTATCCGAAGTGGGAGTACTTTCCTCCTCCTATCGTCCTTACTGGTGGACGACCTGTTCTTGGACCAACCAGAGATTAGAAGTACATACCCAGATGAGTTTTTAATAGTAATAAAAGACGTTATTTCTAGTGACTCAACATTCACTAAATTTTACTGCTAGGTGGTGTGACAAAGACTAAATATTTAGGAAGATAATGAACATTAAAGCTGTTCTTTTGGACATGTCCTAGAATATGCGGTAAGTCATGGGGAATGAAACCCAAACAAACGTATTGGCTATATGTGACATTTCTCTAATGGAGATTGTACTAGATGCCAAGGCCATTTACCGTAGATTCGCAGGAAGGGACGAAGGGGAGACGAATAAATCAAATCTCATAATGGCTGGGCAGTTCTGGTACAAGACCATAATTAATTTTTTATTGTAAGAATTTTGTTTTGTGTTAAGTGTTTGTAAAGTTCTTTTTCAAATAAAATTTATTCATATTTTCTGTTTCTTGTTCCTTGTAAGTGAACACTTACGAAATGACTAAAAAGTTTACTATTGTATTCATTTGTAAACTTAATTAAATTTTGACAGCGGTTTCTATTTTATAGTGGACCGTTGAAATCTATTACGTATTATTGTATAAATATGCACAGAGAAGCAACTCAATATTTATCACAAATAACCAAAATTCAAAATTCGTGACGCGACTCGTTCATTTGAATAGTTGCAAATTGCCGTCACTGGGTGCCAGTGTTTGTCAGGGCCTCCTCTATATTGTTCCAATACAAAAACAAATTGACATCGCAAAAACCCTCAATTGTCTCACCAATCAGTGCCCATTGTACGTTCAATGTCTATTTAATCGCACACAGTGATAACGTAAAGGGTGGCGTGTAATATCATGCATAGACGCACTTACTAAAAGGAGAAAAGGTTTAAACATATTTTTATACCTACTCTATTTTTATACCATCACAAAAATTAAAATCTCTTGCTGCATAAATATGGCAATGCTAATTGTTAATTATTTATTTAGCAGGGCCAGATATGCCTTATAGATTATTAAGACTGTGTTTGCCTTCTACGAGCATTTTTACCAAATAAAAATAATGTTTTTTATATTTTGCAACTATAAAAATCTTCATTATTAAAAGCATTTGCGTATCGTAATGTAACTTTTACGCATGCAAATTTTTGTTTTAAATGGTTGGCAACATGAGTAAAGTATCTAATGACAAGACTATTGACAATGAGATTTGTGGCTAATAGCAATTTATTAATTTTATATTGTTCTTTAACAATATTTGTGAATATGAATCTTTAACTTATATAATATATTATAATTGGAGTATTATTCATTTATTCAATTAAATTTCAAAACTGTCAAATGTTATAAATTACACAGTGCTACCTAGATTCTTTTTAAAATAAAAATTAAAAAT
Organism: Ophraella communa; assembly: GCA_035357415.1. NCBI lineage: Eukaryota > Metazoa > Arthropoda > Insecta > Coleoptera > Chrysomelidae > Ophraella > Ophraella communa. The sequence goes on along the minus strand of CM068992.1, from coordinate 27,557,916 downwards.
TATAAATTAATTTAAAAAATGATAAAATGGCAACATATAAAAAATATTACAAACAATTTATTTCATATGGCTGTAGTGACACAGGGATTTTTTTTTTGTTTCAATTTTTCAAATATCAAAAGAAACGTCAATCCAACTTTAGTAATTCAAGTTTATCGCTTAAATGTAATGAAATTTTGACATCCTTAATATTTCCCAATTGCCCATTGTGAACCGATTTTGAGTTAAGAGGTTTTTTATTTGAAAATTTTAATTTTTTGATCATGTACATAAATACATAAATATTTTCTAATGTAATTTGAATAAGTTTAAATTTTATTTATTTATTTTATTACAATATCCAACAGGGTTGCCCCTAATTACAGAATAAGGCAGGATATAAAGTATAACAATATTTAACATAAAAAAACAGATACATATAACTTTAAATAACTGTAAAGAGAGAAATGGATGCATCCTGAAAAAAAAACTTCTGGCACAAGAAAAAAAAGGATGTATTCATTTCCTCTTCCACAGTTGACAAATTTTTAATAGATACAAAAGAGCAGTTAATTTCATTTTCAATGCTGGAAAGGTTCAGGATCATTTAAAATAAAGGTAATGCTTTTAATATGTTTGTTCTGTGCGCTTGTTGATAGAGTAGTTGGTTTCTCTTTTAATGTAAACATTTATCATTTCCACTTTGTTATTTAAAATTTTATACAAAAATATTATTGAATGGATCACTCTTCTTTTTAAAGGACTACATGTTTGGAAACGGTCAAGAAAATAACTGTGATCTGTTTCTCTTATAGGATAGGTATTGTTAAATAATTAATGGAGACTTAAATTCTGTATGTGATTTTTTATAAGTTTATTTTTACAGACGTTTTATTAATCAGTTTTGACAATACATATATTTTTCTATCATAAATAAATATTTCCCTAGCAACCTGGTAAAATCATAAAACCATTTCTAACATCTTCCCCCCTCAAAAATAAATATTCAATTAAATAAAATAATAAATAAACACAGACTAGAAACCTAGTCTACAAGGTTGATGAACCACTCTTCCTGATCTGGTTCTAGTAGGTTTTGAACTTAAACCTTCATCTTCTTTTTGAGTTTTCTTAGTTTTACTCTGTACTTTACTTGATGTCTCCTTTTCTTCTTCTTCTTCATCTTTTTTTATTTCTGTCAGAATCCTCGTTTCTTCTCGATTGACTTCTAAAGGATAAAGGCGTTGAAAAGGTCTTAAAATCTCTCCTTTTTGTGTTTTTATCCTTGCTGTCCTTGAAATTCCATCCCTTCCTGCTATAATTTCCATTATCTTTCCTATAGGCCAATAAATTCTTTTCAAATTTATTTTCGTTGCTTAATACAGTTGAATACTCTTCTCTCCAAGGAAGTCGTACCTCATAGCGCCCATCTTTATTGACTAATCTAAAATTTGATCTTCCATTTCTTGTTTCTTTCTCGATTCTGCTGGATCCTTTATACCTAAAATTTCCAAGCTCCATAAATCTGATATAGAAAGAAAAGATAAACCAGAAAAAATATCTTTATTCATAGAATTAGGACTTGAATATTGGCCCATAATTGTCCATCCTAAATGGGTTTCCATGGCCACAAGTCCGTTTAATAATGTCTCAATTTTCCCTGTTAATAAAAATCCAATTACATCCGCACCTAACAATAATTCTATTTCCATTGGTGCGCTTGAGTAAACATCACTTAGGATGATACCTTTTTTATTTAATTCCCTAATTACATTTTCATCTGATAGTTTTGGAATTAAATTACATATCTTATCTTGATCCAAAACTTCTAATTTAATTTCAAAACTTTCTTTTAAATCCTGAACCGTTATTTCATATTTATTATATACTTTTGTCGAGGTTTGCCCACCAAATACTCCTTGTACCATTTTTTCAGATCCTATTTTATTGTATTTTAAATCATTTACACATTTTCTAGTTATATATGATTTTTGTGATCCACTATCTAATAACGCACGAACAACTTTAACTGCCTGATTATCTTTATTAAAAACTTTTATTAAAATTGTTTGCAGTAACGTATAATTTTGGTACTTGGAATTGGAAGTTATTAAATTTTCTACATTACTATCATTTGGAACTCTTAAATTTGGTGAATTTTCTTTTTGGGCAGATAACTCCGAACACATAATTGGAAAATGTTTTCTTGAACAGATTATGCATTTAACCAATGACTTACAATTATAGCTACTGTGATTATTTTTTAGACAAGCAAAACAAGCTTTCTTGTTTATTATTTTTGTTTTTCTTTGCTCTAACGTCATTTTGTGTGCCTTAATACAATCTTGGCTTGCATGGTTACTATTATTGCAAAATAAACATACCTGTTCTGCCTTACCCTTATTTGATTTCTTATTATTTGCTAGTAAAGTAGCTGCTGTACTTTTTTCTGCTTTACCTTCCGGTCCGATGTTAGAGTTGGTGAAATACATTTGGTTAGCTCCCATAGAAAAGCCTGTCTGGGCTCTCCTAATGCGCTCCTCAGAATCCACCTCACTTCGTAAGAAATCTAATAACATATTTAAAGGATTATTACAGTGGTTGGAATTAAAATCCCCGGCACCCTTATCTTCATTAAAATGTTGCCTACTGTTGCGATGGCGTTCCCATACTTTTAAAATTTCGTCTGGCAAAGCCGACTCTACCAATGGAAAGAGCATAGCGGCATATTTATCGCTCGTAACGCCAAGAGACTCTAAAGATTTCAATTGTGTCTCTAACCTATCATATAGAGTGGTTAATGACATACCTGAGTTTCCTAAAGTTGACTTTTGTAAAACTAGATTAAGTAACTCACGGACATATACATCTATTAAAACTTCATCCCTAGCGAAACGTGCCTTCAGTTTGTCAATTGCTTTGAAGTAATTTTCTTTTGTTGGTGGATAGCCTTCTATAAGTTGCTTTGCGTTCGAACCATTCTCCATACATCCTAATAAATATTGAAATTTATCTTCAGCATCAACATCTGGGTCTTCATGAATTTTCTTAAACTGTCCCCAAAAAGCAATCCAATTCCTTACGTCGCCATTAAACTTTCTTAACTCTATTTGGGGTAATTTGAATCTTCTCTTAGTTTCATGTGGGTTCTTTTGAATTTCTTGTTGTTTCTGTTCCATTACGTATTTTACTTTTAATTTGAATTTTAAAAGATCTGTTCTATATTTTTCTTCTTCTTGTAGTTCCTCTCTTATATCTTCTGAATTTTCTTCGGTAGCATACATAGCGTCTTTGATCGTATTATCCAAATTAAATATTCTTTCTCCTTGATCTTGTAACTGGCTACTAAGAAATGTAATGTAGAAATCATCCAATACATCTGCTAATATCGCTTCTTCAATGTCACATGCAGTTTTTCTAAAGATTTTTCTTAGCTCATTTCTCTCTATCTTTAGATTCTCCATTTTTTGTCAGTCCTGTCACGGTCGCCACAAATTGTTAAATAATTAATGGAGACTTAAATTCTGTATGTGATTTTTTATAAGTTTATTTTTACAGACGTTTTATTAATCAGTTTTTGACAATACAATATATTTTTCTATCATAAATAAATATTTCCCTAGCAACCTGGTAAAATCATAAAACCATTTCTAACAGGTATTGCAAAGCAAAATGACTTAAAGAATTTACGTTGAACTCTTTCCAAATCAGCAATATGATTCAAATAATATAATGGACTCCATATGATATTAGCATGTTCTAATTTTGAGAAAACTAATGATGAAAAAAGTATTTTCATTGTTGAGAAATCATTAAATAATCTTATATTCCTTGTGATAAACCCTGAAATTTTATAAGCTAAAGCAGTTGTTTTTTCTACGTGAGGTATAAATGTCAACGTTGGATCAAAAGTGACACCAAGATCTTTAATTATTTCTGGTCGATTTATTGTAGTGTTTTGCAAATTACAATTATAAAGTATTGCCGAGTCTTTTCTGGTAAAAGTCATTACATTACACTTTTGAACATTTAACAGTTATTTATTTTAATGCACAATTGAGGTTCTCTTGAAGTATTAAACAACCATTTTTAGTAGAAATTTCATAATAAAATTTGAGATCATCAGCAAACATTAATTTTTCAACGTCCACAATACAAACAATATCATTAATAAAAAGTAAAAATAACAACGGACCCAAGACTAAGCCTTGTGGAACGCCGTATGTTTTTTTTTAAACTCCTTGATTTATAACCTAGGCTCTGACGGTGAAGATGACGATCTGTTAAATAAGATCGCAAGAGATTCAGAAAAGAACTGTAAAATCCTAGAGATGCAAGTTTACTAAGTAACAGATTGTGGTGAATTATGTCGAATGCTTTAGACATCAACCTGACTTCTTCTATCCTGAGCTTAAGAAATATACTGTGTCAAACATATTAAATTGGTTATTAGAGCGACCAGCCATAAAACCATGTTGGGTTGGTGTAATGATATGACGAAACTGAAATAAGAGGTAAGAATGCACAAGTATTTCAAAGACTGTGGAAAAATTATTTAGAATTATGACCAATCGGTAATTCGCTATATCATTTTTGCTGCCGTTTTTAAAAATAGGACTAACTCTAGCCGACTTCCAGATTTTATGAAACTGTTGTCTTTAATTATGAAGATGATAATAATAGTAAGTGGTTTACAAAATACCTGTGCACAATCCTTCACCAGGTAGGCCGGGATATTGTCCGGTCCAATTGTTGATTAGGTTTAAAAAAATTTCTTATAGCAGTAAGCACCTTAGCTTCAGTTGTTTGAGTAATATTAACAGTATTATAATAATTACAATAATTAAGGGAATATGTATAAGTATTAACAGTTGGCTTGTAATTTCCTGAGAAAAAGGTTTCAAAAGCATCTACTATAATCCTTTGGATTATTTAATTGGTGGTTGCCGATGTTCATATTAGGTATCGTTGACAGATACCTAATTTTTGAAATTTATAAAAGACCAGAACGATTTTGGAATTGCTTTAATATGTTCTTCGGAACATATCCCATAATTATATTATATTAAATTTATGGTACTAACCCTTACTATGTGAAAGTTCAACTTATGACATATTGAAGTAACTTTAATATGTCAATCTGACGATGCTATTTCGATAGCGAAACGGCTGTCATTGCATTTAAAGTGTTCAAAGAATAAATAGTGAAAGTTAATTCAACCTTTTAGTTGTTTATTGTTCTGAATATAGTATATTAATTTAGTCTTGTTGTTAATGTCACATCTTAATTGACTATATAATATTAAATAATCTGAATTATCATTAGTACGTTTAAATTTTTTCCAAGCATTATTTTTTAATTTGAGGCTTTTAATTATTTTAGGAGTATACTGTTTGTTAGTGGGTTTCTTTTTTGGAACATACTGAGTAAATATATTATTCATATGATCATGAAATACCTTTAGGGCTTCATCAACATCAGCATAACTAATAAGAAAACACCAGTCTGACTCAAGTAATGCTCCATAAAAATTTGGAAAATCGGCTTTTTTAAAATTAAATCCTGTTGAAGCGATCGGGATAAGATTTTTGTGACGTTGATAAGGCTAACTCAATGATAATGGCGGGATGATGAATTGAAATAGGCCAAAAAAATTTTGAAAATTATTTAAGGATAACTGTGAATAATGATAATGTCTTTTTTACAGCTAAAACGGAACCTCCTCCTCTCGTATTGTTCGTCAAAGAATAGTGTCTATCCGATCTAAATAGTAATATTATTTCTAAGGAACTATTTACTACATACCGCTATATCGTTTAGACTGTAATAGTAATTTCCATCTGTGTAGACGTAGATAATTCTAAAATTCATCCGGAAGACGATGAAGTGCTCAATTTGAGAATTTGGATAGGCACTTATTTTTTTCGATTCTTGGAGTTTTCTAAGTACCCCTCTGCAACTGAGGTCGATTTCCATCATTAGTTATATATACATAGTTCAGCACTGCAAGCCAAGTAGGCCCATGGCTTGGTAGCAAGTTCTTCTCCATTCTTTTCTGTTTTCCTTTTCCAATTTGTTATTCATATTTCTTCCAGGTCGCTCTTTACTGCATCTAACCATTTCGTTCGTGGTCTGCCCCGCTAACGTCTCCCTGTTATGCCTCCTCAAAAATTGCTTTGTCGTTATCTCATTACCCAATCTTTGAACATGGCCCAACCATCTCATCCTTTGAATCCTGGCAATGCTTGTTCTTGATGGCTCGTCATATAACTCTTGTAGTTCTTTATTGGTTCTCCTTATCCACATGTCATGTATTTTTTCCCGCCATATATCTTTCGTTATACTTTCCGTTCGAATATATCCAAAGCCTTCTTTTCTTTTACGTTTAGTTTCCACACCTCAGAACCATACAATACTACTGGCGTTATAATAGTTTTGTAAATCCTTTTCTTGGTGTTTCTTGAGACATTCTTTGATATTAAAATATGCAACATGCTTCCCATTCATTTCATGCCTTTGGCTATTCTTTCCTGTATCTTCTCCTTTTCATCTCCACTGCTTGTAATGGTAACCCCAGATAAAGATCTACTTTTTGAAAACAATATTCTGATTCTGCCGTTGTAACTTTTAATTCTGCAGATACATCACTGAGACCTGATCCACTTTTTAGTACCATAAATTTGGTCTTGGCTTGATTTATTGTCAGACCTTTAGCTTTTGCTGATCTTTCCTTAGTTATACCCATACCATCTTCAGCAAGACAAGTTGTTGAGGAACGCCTGAAGTTGTGACCAGTGTAAACATTTGAAGTCCTCGAAAACGTTAGGAAAGAATTTACTGCTCGCCTTTCTCATTGTATAATTGCTGAAAGTCGCAAATTAAACATTTGTTGTAATTTAATTGTATTTAAGTAAAAATTTACTCAAAGTTAATTGTGTTAATAAACCAACAGTTTTGGTTAACCCTGAAGAAATAAATATTCAAATGATTGCAAAGGCAATAAGGAGACTTTTCAAATGAACTGTCACGTGACCTCGGTTTGTATTTAAAAAAAATCGTTGATGACGTCATTACACCATCACTGATGACGTAATGTGTAACACATCTATAGCAGTTGATGGCCATAAAAAATTAAAATTTCAAGATTTTTTTAAAAGTTGCCTGTTTCTAAAATAATGAATCATACTGTATACAATTTTATAATATTCAAATATTTATTCTGATTGAAGAGAACGAAATAAATATATAAAAATTGTATAAAACACGATATCGATTAATGTTTTATGCCAACTGAAAAATTTGCGAGCCTTCTTTGTCAAAAGTTATTAGAAATCTTTTGTTAGGTTCTTAAGACAAAATTTAGTTTACGTTAAAAAGAGCTGTCTTTTATGTTTATTAATAAATTTTACCAAAACGTTTACTATAGTACAGGGGGATACCTTGTACCCGGTTAATTACTTCCACCATATATGAGCCCTTTAAGGATCAAGGATCAGATTGGCCTGAAATTCTCGAGCGCGTCAGATTAAGGTAGGGAGAGTTAGTTACATCCTAAAATGTGTATATATTCCACTAATCTGACAATTCGTGAGTGACCTAAAGAAGGAGGTCAACTAAGTTGTAAGTTGTTTTTTGTGTAGCATTCATTTTATTTTCATGTACGTGTTGTTATTAATTTTATAAAATTTTATAGGGTTTCCATTCCAAAGAAAATTTCTTGCATGATTTTCAGGTTGGAATAATGTTCTTTAATGGAAAAAAACACAAAATATACGGTTCTTTTTCATTAATATATTTCATGGGACCAAATTGGATGCAATAAACTGTTTTTGCAATTATTATTAATCTGAAATCAAATGGCGAATACTTGGTTTGGTTAAGACTAATAAAAAACTCTTCGTTTTAACGTAACTTCCAAGTTTAATTAAAAAAATATGTTTTATATCACAATGACGGCCGTTTCGCTAAGAAGCATCGTCAGATTGACATTTAAGTTACATTTTAATTAAATTTTAATTAAACTTGGAAGTTACGTTAAAACGAAGAGTTTTTTATTAGTCTTAATAAGATGGACTTCCAAAAAGTAAGAGTTAATACAATAAATTTACTTGGTTTGGTATTAAAAAATGTCAATACGATAACAAAGGTGATGTAAATAAATATTGTTCCTGTTTTCATTATATAAGTTACCTTAAGCAAATATCCTGAAAAATTTAGTGGTTTTAAATAATTTAGTTATATCTTCAGTTTTTTATTTAATTTGTTATGAATTCATGTTTTTTAATTTTTACAATTATAAATATTGCAAAATTGTTTTTTGTTTTTCGAATTAAATTTTCAAATATTCATTCTTTTGACTGTTTTTTCTGTGTAATATCTAATATTCTCGTTGAGATAATAAATTAATTTCACTACGCCTCTGGATTTGGACGATTTATTCGCATAGGGAGTGAGATATTAAGTTACTAAAACATTTTGTGCATCTGATTTGACGTAATGCTGATTCAAAAGATGTGTTTTATCAATGTTATCACGTCATTTTTATTTTCTGGTTAGCACAAACGATTTTTTTTATTTATCTCGCTACAACTTCAAAAGTGACTATGCTCGGGCAGTTTAAAGAATGATAATTTAAATTTAAGTTTTAATTCAGTCCATATCGATAATATAAAATAAAATATACATAGTTGTCCGAAATTGTAGAATTAAAAAAAAAATGGTGAATTTTAAGTACTTTTAATTGTGATTTTCTTTTTCAAATGTGCGTAATCCCAACATTTTTTTTGTCTTAAAAATATTTTATAGCAATAGGGCTTCTTCATAAAAAAGAATCGTTGCCAAATTCCGTGGGTCGCAAAATACAACGGACCCAATTTGTGAAATATTGAATATTTACGAACTGTTTCTGTGAGAAGTCAATTAGCTTGAGCATGGTTTTATTTGTTTACGTTTTTGCTGTTGTGTTTTGGAATTGTTGACATATCATATTTAATTAATTAATTTAAAAGTACAAAACAAAAACACCTCAAAACGAATAAACGTCAAAAAAACCAATCGGATCTTTTTCTCTTTCTCCTGTTAAGTTGCGGTCCGCGTTATCAGGGCTATCCGGCCAAGTCTTTTGTCTCAGGAGGTATATATTTTAGTGATATTAACCAAAGCAAGTAAATAATAAATTTAATAATAGTGCAAGCAAACAAGTAAATGTATATAATATAATAAAAATGTAATATTAGTAGGAACATGAGTTGATTTCATAGTTTTGGTTCATAAATAATGTCAAAATTGAAAACTTGAATACAGCGCTTTAAAACATAAACATCCTTCAATACTTTCTTAAACAATTTAAAGTAATTTTTCAGTATTCAAAGAAGAAATTTTTAATTTTCTCCAAAATCTTAATAGATAAATAGATACAGCACAAGTTAGGGAATTGGATGTAAACATGATTGTGAAGATTAAAAATGATTTAACTTAAAATTTGAATAATTGGAACATTGGTTATCTTACTCAAAAAATAAAAATTAAATATTTTCAGCATGATATCACATCAAAAGAATATCATATCATATCAAAAGAATGTTTCATAGCTTGCGCTTGGTTTAAATGGATGTAGTATAAATACTTATCTGTCCAAATCATGGTATAAACCTACTTGAAATGATGAAATTTGTATAAAAGCGTATTTTTACCCTTACAAAAGGCGTCTTTTCATTGATATTCCGCGTATACAGTGGCCATTAAACATTTTTGCGGCTCGAGAAAAGTGAGCCCAAGCAGCAGAATGTCCATTCAAGCGAACAAAACGAGATCCAAATAGATTTTTTCCAATTTTCTTGTGATCGTAAGAGATTGAATGTGTGTGCATGTATAAAAAAAACTGTTTATAATGTTTACGGAGAGAAGAAGACAGGGAATATTTTTCGGGATTTGTGTGGAAGCGTGTAAAAGCGACTGGCAACGCTATGTCGCAGTTTCTCTATGTAAATCCTTTCAAATCGTTTATTGTATCCTGTATGGAAGTTTGATAGGAATGTATGTGTGCACACTGCAATGCCGGATTGCATTTTCTCACTTTGTACCCATAAAGAAAATTCTTTTATACAGAAAATGGAGCCTTATTTTTTCCTGCAGACATTAAATTGACAAAATATTGTTTTTTTATGTCTTTTGTTTCTTTTTAAACAAACTAATCTATAATTGATTTATTTTGATAACTTTTGCATGTTTCACGTTCAAAACTAAAATCACTAAATACTTTTTGTCAGAAACACAACAGATCTACTGCTGAAGTAGCATTTATATAGAGTAAACTGATAGAGACCTCTATAATAGTTCAAGAAGGCCCTTTTTATATGTTTCGTGAATCTTACAAAAGCATTCGACAGAATTCGGCTGAAAAGTGCCATATCGTATAAATACGGAATATCAAAGAAAGAAACTCCTCTATAGGAATTAGTTAAGGAAGAGGTTTCTTCCAATCCATGAGGGTTGGGTTACCTACCACGCCCGTCTCCAGGTGGCGGATAGGAGGTTGGTTAGGACTCATGTCTTGATTAGTGGCAGTCATAAGTAGAGTGAGGGGACCTAAAAATCCCCAAAAGCTTTTGCAAAAAATGGCGCCGTAGACCAGTCCCACATGTGAAGGTGTGAGGTCCTTTAGGGGCACAAGGCGACACCCCCTTGCATATCAGCCTTCCGCTGGTATGAGGGCTCTGCTAGGGATTACACAACCCTTCCCAGTCACTCGTGGGATCCAAAATGGAAAAAATTACTCCCTAACCAGGAGGCTGAGCGCACCCGCGCACCTAAATCGCACAACTCCAAAGTATCGTAGAGGTAAAAGAGTCTGCGGTGCTGAGGCAAAGAGGAGGAGGAAAGCGAAGGAATAGGAAGGTGTCTATAAAGATACCAACGGCTCCACTCGCCCCTTCAAAGCACCATTAGCCGGGAAAACTTGGGCAGCGATATCAGTTCTTCCTCCAAAAAATGCTAGGAACGCGTCGCAGTCTAAGAAAAGACGCGCATGCGCTGTGGCACATTCGAAGGAACACCCGTAAGAGGAAAAAAGACAAGGCATAAGGCTAAAACTGCAGCTAGCAAAGCATCTACCAACCACCTAAGGGTAGCTGTTATCGACAAGGCTGACCCTTACGGTAAAATGAATGCTGACAAAGAAGGTCTTATAATGAGACATTTGATGGAGGCCATGGACAAAATCCTGACCGCCTCCTGCGACTAAATGAAACCATTTACGTCTAGGTCGTGGTCGCACGTGATGAAACTTTAGGGTGGTTAAGAAAGACGGTGCAAAACCTTAAACGGTCACAGGAGGCATTGCTTGACGTGGTGTACGTCGACAGCCACCATCTGGAACCCGAGTGACACACATGCTGACCTCTGTGAAAAAAATAATGTGCTGCGTCGGCTTAGCAGCCATAACCATGAGCTTCGTGTGGATGGATAGTGTAATTAAAAATTAAAATCTTCGCCATCTCTCCGGAAGTCGATAAAGAGAAGGTAAATATAATCCAGTATAATTTTCAACACAGCAGAATGGCTTCGGCCATAGTATCCCGCCACCTCGATGTGTTGAAGGATAAACTAGCCCTCATCCAGGAACCCTGGATAAGACAAACGAAAATCTTAGGTTTAAGTAATTTAAAAGCAATGGAGAACTGGAAAGTTACTCTGTATCTATCCAAAATACCAGTCCCCTCGAAAAGGTCGAGCTTAGCGGTGCAACCAATTCTTGGAAAATCTACTGTAAGGAATTTCCACAAGCAGCTAGACTCCAGCGAGATCTCTCTAAAAACCTCTACCGAAACATCGGCACATTAACCAAAGAGGATGGCACTAAAACTACCAACCAAAAGAAAAACCTGGAACTATGAATGTCAACACACTTCCCTGGCTACAAATCTCAGTATATGGCTATGTGGAAAGACGAGGAACAACATTATCCTACGGAAGAGACTGATGGCATTTATCCAGCCCTACTTCAGTGGGGACTGGAGGTGCTAGTGCCGCACCTGGTTGGAATTCTTAGATTCTCCTTGGTACTGAGGTACAGAAAGATTGGACCATTCCATTCAAAAAGCATACCGACGCATCAGTCTTACAACTTGAGACTATGTGAAAGGTACATAAGAGATGTATTGATCACGCGTAATACGCTACATCCAAATCAACATGCATACACCCCAGGGGAAGTCTACAGATTCGGCCCTCTACCTTGTGGCCGGCCGCATCGAAAGATCGCTGGACAAAAAAGAATCCACGTTGGGTGCATTTATAGATATCGAAGGTGCATTTGACAAAACCACCTTCCCCAAAATAACCAATGCCATTTCTGAAAAGGTCATTCCCCAGACAGTAAATGGATGGATATATAAAATGCTCTCCACGAGAGTGTGGAAGATGTCACTATACTCGTAAGGGGCCTCGTTGTCAACAGGGACGAGTGCTCCCAGCCCTACTGTGGATCTTGGTCTTAGACTCTATAGTCAACCGGCTGAGTAGTGGCTTAAGTAGATTACTCCTCGGTCTCGTCCCTCTTGATATATATATCAAGGAGGCTATAGCTCCGCTCTACTGGAAACAAAAGAATCTGCTTCCACTACTTTAAGCAAACACATAGTCGATTTCACCAAAATATGCCTTTCACAGGCCCTACAAGGTAATTATTAATGACAACTCACAAAATGCTTTGGCGATCGGTACTGTGTCTTCACTAATGAATTTAAAACAAAAAAAGGTTGGAATGTGGAATTTCTTCCAGATCTTTAAACATAAATATAAAATTGGCTATGGGTTGTAATTTCAGTGCGTAACTCAGGCAGAGCTCACTGCCGTCTCTACTGCCGCAAAAGAGAGCACAAAAAAAGAAACCACTGCTAAAAACATCCGTATTCATACGGACATCAGACAAGTACTATTAGCCCTGAATAGGACATGGATCAGATCAGGTCTAGTATTAGTCATATGGCCCTTACAGAAATCTGCAACAATAACGTGGTTCCTTAGGCTGGATCAAAGATAAAGGAATTTCAAATGCAACCGCACAGCTTACTCGTTAGCTAGGAAAGAAGAAAAAGATTGACTGAATTTTCTTTTTAAGTTATCATTGGTGTATTTCTGAGCTTAAAGCACTTACAACATTTAGGCAGAGCAATTTTTAAGTATAAAAATTATATTTAGGTTTACTGTTATCAGATCTTGTTAGGAAATGATAATAAACTATGTTATTTTAAATTAATCACCTTATACAATTTATACCTTTTAAAATCCTTAATAATTTTCTTTTTACCTATAAATACACTCTAAATTATACTTTTAAAATGCAAGTAACATAATAAGCAAATCATCTTATTCTGAGATTCGTTTCATATAGTAAAGAATAGACTATTAACTGTGCTCGTGATGTTATTTCTGTAAAAAGTGTCACTTCTAAAAAAAGGTGAGGATGATTAAGTATATTTCAAAAGGGACAAATGCACTCTAGAAATCAGACTGAAGTTAGTGCGAATTGAAACTTTTTTTACCTAATTATTCAAAATTAGTAATCTTGCTGCTTTAATAAACAGTCGACAGGATTAAGATCTTTAGTCATTCAAGAATTACCCGTAACATCCTTTGATTAAGGTACATATTTAGGTTAAAAATAATGTATGAAAATTCCATTAAATTGGTATGGTTTAAAAAGTTTCTTTCAAAGTAGACATTGACAGTACAGAGATCTATGGATCATTGATGAAATTTAAAAAATCAATTAGGAAAAGACTGACGAGGTGTTTTGGTTGACAGAAATTAAAAAAAAAATATTTATAAAAATAATTTAATGATAATTATATATAGAGAACAAGAAAATAAAACAAATTTAAAATAATAATAATAAGTAAACACATGATATTATCAAATAACATTTAATAATTACAATGTAAGGTTTCATGAGACTCCCGAAATTCTAGATCGAGACAAGATTAAACATTTTTGTCGAAACGAGAACGAGTAAAACATTTCTCGAGAAAATGTAGGTGCTGCAATAACTCAAAACTCAAGGCATTTCTTAGGATAGAAAAGCGAAAATAAAAAAGCTATATTAGAAAATTGTTTTAAATGCCGATTCTGTTCAAATCCTAAATAATGGCGAATGCGCCTGGTCTATTCGAGAACATAACGTCGGTAGAAAAATCTAGAAAAGAAAGTTCTCGGCGTCATTCAAACCGATAGGACGGCATATATAAGGCGATACACGCGCAGGAGAATCAGTTATCAAATAACACTCTTAGTGAACAGAGCGCGGAAAGCAAACGAATATTGATATAAGTCTATTTAAATAGTGTTATAAATAAATAATCGTAGTAATAAAACTCAAAGTAATATTAATACTATTAATAGTATTAATAGTAAGGTTTTTACTGACGACAATGACGAACCATTCCTTTCACTTAATTTCACTTAATATTGCCTATAATATCGCCAAAAACACCAATATTATTCCAAAATCTCGTTGAATTTGCTTCGGCAACAATGCTTGAAATAATTAAAGAGATTGCGTCAAATTTCATAGTATAACGTGGTATCGTTCAAACAAGACATGCGACGTTGTCGCTTATTGAGCAACTAATTTCTCTGATTTAACCGAATGAAATAGTTCAATACATTCCGTAAAATTTGTTGTATAATTTAGGTGATATAATTCATAAAATAATATTTTTCCAAATGTAATCAACAAATACTATAAATCATTCAATAACGATCGGCAATATCAAGATAACACAGTCGACCAAAAATAGGTACTGTACTGGTAAAAAAATAAATAGTTATGTCTCCTCTGATATTAGGTCTTTGATATTTAACAACATTAAAAATAAAAAAAATAAAAAAAAAACATTAAAAAAATATAGATATAAAAAATATCAAAATAATATATCAAAAGAAAGAAAACAAAAAATTTCAAAAAAAAAAATAAAAAACACATTTTTTAAAATCTATAAATATAAAATAATTAAATGCACTTTTTAAAAATAATAAAAAAACCTTAAGATAAAGAAAAAGAATATATTTATATAAGATAATTATATTTGTAAACATCTAGAGTAAATGTAAAATAATAAGTGTATTATTTTAAGGACTCTGAATCCTCTGAATTATATATTAATCTTTTATTTTATACATACTAATTTAAAATAAATTAGGTTAATAGACTACATCTACAGTCAAAAAACTTGAATACACACACGTAACTAAGTAAATTTTAAATTCATTGATGTAAGATTAAATTGGAAAAACATAATAAATTTTAAATTTTAAAGAAAATCAAATATTTATTAATATAATAGTATTTTGTTAATTTAAATAATATTAAAACTTTTATTTATTCTGAATTTGTCCCTAGTAGAATGGTACAAATTAAATTATAAATTTACCTACCTACTATTAAAAAAAGGAACACCAAAACAATATATAATTATAAACGATTTTTAAAATTAAGAATAATAAAAAACTTTTCGTTTGAACGTAGGTAACTTTGTTATTTGTTTATTTGATTTTAAATTACAATGACGGCCGTTTCGCTAAGATTAGTATCGTTCAAACGAAGAGTTTTTTATTATTCTTAATAGTAAGGGTTAAAAAGTAAGGGTAAGTACAATAAATTTGATTTTTGAAATACTAACTTCTAAATACTTATATTTCTTTTGAATTTTTTTGATGTTCAGTAATCTTATCCCTGAAAAGTTTACATAAAAATTCATGTAAAATGGACAGTCAATTTTTTATTTATACGTTAGGTCTTTACGAATTGAATGTGAATTCTAAGAGAAATATTTATCAAAAAAGGCACTATAATTGTATTTAAAACGACACAATAAATCGCAATATAGCCATAAAGATCCCATTTTTCTTAAGATCGCGTTTTGCAGTTTCAATTTTTCCAATAACAGTGAATGGGTTTCTTTTTCAAAGGCCAAACTTGGCGATGAGAATCTTGATAAAACCTTCTATAAGTGAGAATAGCGCAGGAATAATATCGTAAACTTTACAAATCCCATTTGGAATTGTGACTTTTATGTTCGCTGAAAGCGGATTTCGGCTTTTCGATTCTTTTTCTCGACTGTCTTCGATGGAATGCGAGAAAATCCTTTCTTTAATGCCAACACGTATTCTTTTCGTAGTCTTTTGGAAGGTTCAATTATCGGGCTTTTCAATCATAAAATATGAACTTTGATTCTTTTATTCTGACTTACTTTTAAGTAGCTATTCTAATTTGGTCATTACAATTTTTGGTTGTTTTTTATTTATCAGTATTTCAATGTTCAAAGTATATTTTATACAGGCAAATTATACAAAATCTAATTATTCTTCGAATACAGAAATTTATTGGTATTACAACAATATTTTGTAAGCATTATTTATCTTATGGGAACTCAAGAAATGTAACTTAGCATTTTATTGAATTTTCACTAAAAACGGCCCTTAATAATCCATTGTGTTGCATTCATCGTTTTTGTCAACTTCTCATCATCTCAGATCCTACATTCAACTCTCCCCTAAAGAAAATATCTAATCTTCCCATATAGGAAAACATACAATAACGAACAGATCCTATTTTTATAAGGGAACAAATGAATAGCTCCTGGCATGTTTGACACTCGGCACATCGCACTCAGTTACTATGTTTTGTTGACTTTTCGGTCAATCGCAAATAATGCATTTATTGCTCTAGTCAGTGCTGTGCAGGAAAAAGGCGGGTAAATAACGATTAACAATTTTAAAAAATACTAGTATTTTTCTCCAGGGAATATGAAACAAATACCACCAAGTAACACTAAGAACGTTCCTTGTAGATGTTCTTTAATTTATAAAAACAACAAGGCCCTCTTGTTCTAGGTGCACACACATACACACACACTCTAACCAAACCCTTCCTTTCCAGAATGCATCCCTCTAGGAGCGGTACGGGAAGAACTTCCTCCACCCCCCCATCACGTCCGATGAGGGCCACATTCCACGGGCTTATGCTGTTCCTTCCACTATCTTGGTTCGGAGATAGTTTCCAGGTGTCTTCTGTTTGGTCCTTGATGGTGCTTTGCACCTCTATCCTCCTGTCTTCTTTTTAGGCGTTCTAGAGTGTGTGTTTTTCGCTGCTTCTAAAAAGTTAGTCCTCAGTCGACGAACTGCGGCTAAAGGTAACCTTAGAGAGTGGATCCACTTGTTAAAGCTGTCCCTACTCAAGAACCTGCGCATCTCTCTAGGGATGGACAGAGTCTTTTATAGGTGGTTCCTCTTCTGTCTGCTTCTTGACAGATGTTGTTCCTTTTTTAAATGTCCAGCTGTTTCCTTGGTCTTGGATGTTTCCTGTAGTTCTCTGCTGTGTAGTTTGTTAATTTCCTAAGTGCTCTGTTCGGGTGTGTCCTGAGTTCTTCAAATCTTCTTCTGGCTTCATGATGTCTTCTGTCTTCTCCTGGTCTAGTTCCCTGTATAGTTGGGTATTTCTTATGTACGTACCATGGGGCGTCTGCTGCTTGCCTTAAGCTGATGTTCTGCTGTGCTTGTATCTTCTTTTTGTAGGTTTTGGCTGTGTGTCCCCAGGCTACGGAGGCGTACAACATGATCGGAATAATGATTGCCTTTATTAGAAGTATCTTTTTCTTCAGTGCTAGTTTGGATTTTCTTCCTATGAGTAAAAAAACCATTACATTTATTAAATATGAAGCAATTCTAGCCTTACCTAGGATCAAGATGTGTGATGTGAATATTGACATAAAAAAATTGATGTTAAAACCATAAATAAATCATGCTGTCCATAGCGTTCATTTTGCTCAGTTAATTATCTCAGTTGAATTTAATTCAGTAAAGATGTTCCACTTACATTTTCTTAGTTCATGAGAATTTAGTAAATTGAGAAAATTGTACACATTGTACATTCCAGCCAAGACTTCTACACTTCCCATTATACCACCACACCTATTATAAATGTTGTATAATGCTTTATGAATAAACCTTTTTGCTTGTGCAAGCTTAGTGGGATATCTGTCAAACATATCTTTTAAAATAATTGATGGTGTATTTGTTTCTTATTGATCTATATTTTAAATTAGTTACGCCGTACTGATGAAGTATAAGGAGACAGAAACACTTGTCTGCTGGTGCGTCAACTGAATGAACCAAAATTTTACATATAAATAAGCTAGTTTATATTTTTGAACTGTGGCAAACAAAAAAATTGAATCTTCATGGTGAATCAATCTGATGACTTCGGAAAACATAATCAGAAATATAAGTTTACAAATACAAATATTTAAGATGCATTAGATAGAATATGAGAATTAGTACGGGATGGGTGGTGTAGGAGTTCAACGGAATGCCAGTTTTAGGTGGCATTGTTTGGAATTTATGATTTTTGATTTTGACGTTGTCATTAACGGAATAAAGAGATGTCAATATATTTTTAAAATAAAAATACAGTTCAAATTAAATTTGTCTGCTAAGTCAGCTGTTTAAAAGAAATAGTATAAAGTCGGGTAGATTTTATAATATTCGTAACATTTGGCGCCCGAGTAGGGACAGTTGGATTGAAGATAAGTTTAGATCAGTCTAAAAAGGAAAATTATGGAAAAGTTAATAAAAACCAGAAGCGCATACAAGACTGCATTTGAACGTGTATTTAATGAAACCCAAGCACTACTAGCGACAGATAATACACAGATTTTTGTATTACAAGGAAATTTAAAAATATTACATGCAAAAATGGAAGTATTGACTAAAATTCACCAAGATATTGTAGATTTTATGCTTAGTAATGACATACCTGACGATGAAGTTGACCAAGAAATGGAAGAAATGGATGTTACCACCGGAAAATTCGAAGAATTAAGGTTTAAAATCGAAGACTTACTTACTAAATCTTTAAATTGCGATAATCAAAGCACTATAAGCAGTAAACGAAAATTTAAATTACCTGTCATAGAATTTAAAAAATTTGGAGGTGAGATAACTGATTGGTTACCTTTTTGGAGTCAATTCAAAAGAATCCATGAAGACGAAACTTTAGACAATGAAGATAAATTTCAATATTTGATACAATCGATGATTCCGAAGTCAAGAGCTCAAATTTTAGTTGAAAGTTATCCACCCAGTAGCGAGAATTATGATAAGGTAATTGAAAGCTTGAAATCACGTTTTGGACGTGAAGATTTGCTTATCGAAGTTTATGTACGTGAATTGCTGAAGTTGGTTATGCAAAATTTAAATGGAAAATGTAAATTAAGCAATTTATATGATAAATTAGAATCCCAAATGAGAGCACTTGATACTCTTGGAGTAACCTCAGACAAATGTGCAGCTATATTATTTCCGATGGTTGAATCATGTTTGCCCCAGGATGTTCTTCGGGCATGGCAAAGAAGTGCCGAATTCGTCCTCAATGTATCGCTAAAGGTTCGATTGGAAAAGATGATGTTGTTTTTGAAGAAAGAAGTAGAAGGAGAAGAGAGAATTAGCCTTGCGGCTTCCGGTTTTGATTTTCAAAGAAATAAACCTAAAAATGACTCAAATGTTTTTAGTAATCCCCATAACGTTCCTACAGCTGCAGGTTTGATGAATCAAAATAGGTCAAAATGCATTTTTTGCCAAGAAAATCATGAAAATAAAAGTTGTTGGAAAGCTTTGAAGATGACCTATGAAGAGAAAAAGAAGATTTTGTCCCAGAAAGGATGCTGTCATTTATGTCTTAATTTTGGACATATTTCCCGAAATTGCCGAACAGCTCCAAAATTAAAATGTGATAAATGCAAAGGGAAACATCTTACTGTAATGTGCTATAGGAAAATTGAAAATCAAACAGACGAACACGCCAAGAAGATTGAAAATGTTGAAAGCTTGTCCAATCATTGTTGTTCTAGTCAAGTCTATCTTCAAACTCTATTAGTAGAATTAAAAAATCAGACAGTCAGAAGATTAGCAAGAGCCATTATTGATACAGGTTCACAAAGATCGTACATTTCAAAAAACGCTGCATTGGAGATGGGATACGAGTCACTTAAAGACGAAGAAGTTAAACATGTATTGTTCGGAGGATACAGATCAGAATCTGTAAATCATAAGTGTTATAGAATCCACGTTAAAAATGTAAATAGTGAATACGAATGTACATTTGAGGCCATGGATCAATCTTTGATATGTAGCAATATACAAAGTATACCTGATGGTCCATGGACAAGAGAAATCCAACTACTTGATGTTCAACTAACGGATAATAGCGAAGCCCCCATAGAAATTTTGATAGGCGCTGATATAGCCGGTAAATTATTTACTGGAAAGAAGTTTGTACTAGAATGCGGTTTAGTATTAATCGAAACATCAATTGGTTGGACAATTATGGGCAAAACGAATCAAGAATATTCCCGAAATTCTCTATGTATGATGTCCACAGGCTTATTGATTCAAAATTCGTCCATTGCGGATCTTTGGAATTTGGAAACAATAGGTATTATGGATCCTGCTTCAGAAAATTCAAAACAAGAAAAAGAATTAGCAATTGAACAATATTTTAACAAAACTGTGTCTAGAGAAAAAGATGGAAGATACAAAGTCAGATTACCTTGGGTTGAGAATCATGTTCCTCTACCCAGTAATTATGAGATTTCAAAGAAGAGATTAGATACTTTAATAAATAAGCTTGAGAAGGATGGATATTTAGAAGAATACGATAATGTCTTTAAAGAATGGTTGAATGAGAATATTATTGAAGAAGTTCCCGTATCTGAAATTATTATGGATAGTCATTATTTACCTCATCGTCATATAGTAAAATTGGATAGTGCTACCACGAAAATACGCCCTGTATTTGATGCGTCGGCTAAAGAAAGGAATTGTCCATCATTAAATCAATGTGTTGAAAAAAGAATTAATTTAATTGAACTCATACCATCAATATTATTTCGATTCAGAATGGGAAAAATTGGAGTTGCAGATTTAGATAAAGTGGATTCAAAATATTTGCGAAGACGGTTAAATTACAAGAAAAAATTATCCGATGATTTAAGAGTCAGGTTTCGAAAGGAATATTTGGGAAGTTGTTTAAAGGAAATAAAGTCGGGTAGATTTTATAATATTCGTAACAGGTGGGTTTCGGAAAATTAAGACACGATTTTAATATAGGTAATATACCAATGTTATCGGATAGATGTGTTTATGAACGGACCCTAATTCCGTTGATCACTTATGGATTAGAAACAGGAAGACTTGGGGTTGGAAACAAAAATTATATCTTTTGATCTTACCAAACGATTATCAAACCCATGGACACCTATGCTTCATTAATATGGTGGCCAAAAATTCAACAATTAACGGCATGTGCTAAGTTACAACGGCTGGCTTATCTGGGAATAACAGGGGCAATGACAACGTGCCCCACAGCAGCTTTACAGGTGATGCTAGGTCTACCTCTATTGCAATATTGCATTATGAGAGAGGCTACAGCTAGTACCGGAGTGAGGCAAGCTAAAGGGTTTGTAGATACATCACCTGAAAAAGTAAAATGCCTTCTCCACGGACACTCCCCTTCAAGGTATCGTCTTAAAACTGTCGTTTATGCGAAAGCGCTAAAGACTTGATAAGATATGTAGAAGAAATTAGACGCTTTGGACAGAATCAATTATTGAACTTAAAGGAAGCTAATGCCCGGCAGTGGATGAGGAAGTGTATATTCGATGAATGATAATTGTAAATTATACAAGAAAGAAAATGATAAATTATATAGGATTCATTAAGAGAAATAGCAATTTTTTCAATATATCAATAATTCAAGTTTAAATTGAAAAGGATAGACTTTGAGTTTTATTACTACGATTAATTCAAGTTTAATTTGTTTAAGAACACTTTAGTCCAGGAGGAATCGGCGCATGAGTACCGAAAACTATTCCACCTCAATTTTTTTATGTGATCCTCTTCAAATAAAAAAGGTTCTATGACTTTTCACGATAAAGTTAATATTTATAAAGTTATGAATTTTTTAAGATTCGAAAAATCTCAAATTTGGGTATTTTCAACCTATGAAAAATATATTAAAAAAAAAAGATAATGTGAAAGTAATAAATGTTTTTAATTCTCTATACAATAGTTAATAATATTGTTAATAGAGATTTAAAAAAATGTCATTGTTTATATCTTTTTATTAATTGTTAATTTGGCGCGCTCTTAAGTATGCATCGCTTACCTTTAAGTATCGTTGTCTCTCTCTGACTCATGCGTTGCGTCGGCCTCTCTGTGTCTTGAATCATTATTTATTATCATTTATCTTAAAAACTATCAACTTTATCAAAATTTTTAAAGTAAGGAATGTTATTAGATGATAATTAAATTGCATAAATCGGAACATGTCATTAAAATTACTTTTTTATCAGTTTATATTACTTTTTGATATTAAATGTTATTATTTATACAAAGAGTAACCTTGAGAGAATAAACAATTAAAGAAAGAATTTTTTTCTTACTCAGACACACACTCTATGATACATATACATAAAATTATTTTTATTCAATTTATTTGAATGTTTTTTCTAAATACCCAATAAATATTATTTATAAATAATTGTGATTTGAAAAAATGTTCAAATACCATTATATCTTATTATTGTTGATATAAATGCAAAAATTACTATGATAATAACAAAAAAGTAATATAAACTGATAAAAGTAATTTTAATGACAATATGCTTAACTTTTGAAAAATTGATTTCAGAAAAAAATTTATTAAAAACAAATTGTAGGCAATTTAATTATTATCTAATAACATTGCTTTCTTTAAAAATTTTGATAAAGTTGATAGTTTTTAAGGTAAATGATAAATAATGATTTAAGACACAGAGAGGCCGACGCAACGCATGAGTCAGAGAGAGACAACGATACTTAAAGGTAAGCGATGCATACTTAAGAGCGCGCCAAATTAACAATTAAAAAAAAGATATAAACAATGACATTTTTTTAAATCTCTATTAACAATATTATTAACTATTGTATAGAGAATTAAAAACATTTATTACTTTCACATTATCTTTTTTTTTTAATATATTTTTCATAGGTCGAAAGTACCTAAATTTGAGATTTTTCGAATCTTAAAAAATTCATATCTTTATAAATATTAACTTTATCGTGAAAAGTCATAGAACCTTTTTTATTGGCATTTCAATAAAGAATATAAAAAAAATTTGTCCGGTTGAAAAATAACAATTCCTTTTAATTGTTTAAACAATTTCGGTTTAAACAATATGGCACCGGGTTGCGCCATGGCAACATGCATTTATATCATTAGGAGGGCAATTTAAAGAGGATCACATAAAAAAATTAAGGTGGAATAGTTTTCGGTACTCATGCGCCGATTCCTACTGGACAACTTAACAAATAACTTTGCTACAAAAGCGTTTTTAATATGATGGACTTCCACAAAGTAAGAGTTGGCATAATAAATTTCGTAATTTGCTTAGATTTTAAACGGCAATAACTTATTTTAAACCATTTACGGGTATAACTATACATACGGTAGTTTTTTAAAAGTGATTTGACGCCCCCTTACGAACGGCAATGGCTACAAAGAGCATCTCACTTTTCTTTTCGTTCAATAGAGTGGAGATCAGTTGTTTGCCTGAAAAGATATAGCCTCTAGGATTTGTATTGTTCTTTTTTTTTATTGGCCTTTATGACTCGTTTATTAATACTGGTGAATTTTTAATATATACCAAAAATTGGATATCCTTAATAATACCAAAAAGTATATAAAATTTATAAGTATTCTTAGTAACTTAAAGTCCTTTCTACGGCTGAATATGTAAAAAAGGTTTGGCTCGTAACCAAATATACCTTTTTTAAAATTTATTAAAACTGCTTATTAAGGGCATTGATAGGGATTTAGAGAAACAAAATAATGATTTTTTGAATTTTGCTTTTATTGAGAAAAAGAAAAGGTTCAAAATTTAAAGACGCATATCAGTGCGTTACAATTAACCATTTGAAAAATCTAACTCTATCTATCCGTTCTATGGACCTTTAACGATCTCCTAAAATTTTATTTTTAAAAATAATTTAAAAATAAGGTAGAAATCAGCATGGCGCCAAAAAATGGAAGCCACAACAAAGGCAAACTCTTCCATTTCTTAATAATTTCACTGTCTTTAGATGAAGAGCAGATAGTTCATATTTGCATATTTTTTCTTGCTTTCTTGTCATAGACAAAAGTCATTCCTGCAGATATTCTGGTTTTATTCGGCTCAATATTACATCTTTAAAAATTTATTGATTTTTTTTTAATACACCTTTCTTCACTAACCTAATCAATCAACTATAGCTCAAATCAAAAACTAAAAAACAACCTATGGAAAAAAACAATGTTATTTGGCGTCCAACGTGGGGAACATACAATATGTTTTATTGAATTTATAAATAGGGAGCGCTGTTAAGTATATTGCCACAGACGTAATAGTACCTAGATACGGGTCTGTAAATAAGCCACGAGCTGCAGCTATATTTTCTAATCCATAAACCTCCCCAATCCAAGGTGTAAGGCAACGTGCCGATGGAGGAATGGCCGCTGGAGCATATGCGGTCGCGAACGTTCCCCTGGAGGCACCGGACGGAACCCCTTTGTGCATGCGGGGCTCTGCCGGAGTGGACCAACATTCCCTAGCTTCTCGTGGGAATAACCATGGATAAGAAAAATAAAGTAAAAGAGGAAAAAATACAACGGGAATACACCGCTAAAGCAAAGGAGAAGAAGAAGGGAGGAAAACACTCTCCTTCAACCTCTCGTGAAGCTCCCCGAGAGGCAGGAAAGTCGAGGACTAGTCCCTCAGACTCCATTGTGGGAATACACCACAAGGGTAAATCTGAGGTGAGGAAGACCGTCCAGAGGCCCTCAACTTCTAGACAGCCTCCACTCCCAAATTTGGGAGAACCTGGAGGCAGGGATGACCCACTTAGACGTGGGCTCAGCGGAGCGGGCTGCAGATGGTAGACTGAGACGGTCATCAGTCCTGCTCAAAAAGAATTTAAAAGAAAGGAGGAAGTGGGAAAACAGACCACTACCTCAGTAGGTATGAGCAGCTATGCAGCTGCTCTAAAATCGGAGAAGATTGCCATTCTTCCCAAAGGGTTCCCTGAGATCACCCTCAGCGCGGAACAGCAGACTTTGGTAGAGGAGACAATAGTGCAAGAAATGTTCGCCGGATGGGAGCACAAGCTTGGTAGTTAACTGTGAAACACCACAGTCAGCGGAGTAGCTAAAATTGAAGGTGCCACATATTAGGAAGTGGGAGGGTGAAGAACTCACAACATGCAAGAGAGACGACATCCCTAGATCACATGTTGTGACAGTTTTCCTCCCCAGAAGCAAGGGGCTATCAGCTGAGAAATTACTTCAGCTGATAGAGGTCCAAAATGAGGGCCTAGTAAAGAGTAGGTGAAAGGTCCTGACTGCAAAGGAAGAGGCGGCAGGGCAACTCTTGAGGGCAGCGATAGACGAGCTATCCTGCGCTACCCTCAGGATAAATGGATGCACCATTTTTTACCGGTTCGGGAAAATCCCCGTTCACGGTATTAAACGGAAAACGGAAAAGGAGAAGGAGACTCCGGGGAGCAGCAGTGAATTAGTAACCACCGAGGTCGAGGAAGCGCCTCCGATGCCCTCTGCATCGCGGGGTACTAATGTGCCCAGCGATTCCGAGAGCATCGGAGACTACCACATCACCGATCTTTATCGGGACTCGGAGGAAGGAACCGACATGCAGATAAACGTTGAAGAAGACAAACACTTGGTGGGAAAGAAGGTGAGAAAGAAACCTCACCTCAAGAACGAAATAAGTAGGGGCGGGAAAAAAATGGGAATCAATGTCGCTCAGGTAAACACCCATCACGCCAAGGGATCATCGGCGGTCATCCTAAGGACGTTTATCATGGGTTCGTGACGGTCAGGTGAGAGGACTCACAAGCAGAGATGCCAAGCTAATATATAAAGTAAGTAATGTTGACAAACCCAGAGCATGCATGTTGGTAAGTAACAGTATTAATCACTTTTGTGTTTCAGAATTCATGACGAGAGACCTTGTTCCTATTCGAGCAAATTATGACTGGAAAATACAATTCATTCCTCTTTGGGAAAGAAGTATTTATTATCCAATCCTCGAAAAATAAGTCGCATCTACCTTAGATTAGTCTGAATTGGCTGATATTATGTATGCCGTATTAAAAGCGAAAACAGAGAGATTTTGAACATTTTACGTTACTTTCTGGTTGCACCGTCCTTGAAATCAGAAAATTTATTTGGGTGATGTAAAAATCTATGAAGTGGTTTTCAATATTATTTTCCAAAGTTTAAACTTTTTTCATCTGTAATCGCAGATTTTAGCACCCATCCAAGTAATGTAAACCAATTAGACAAATTATAGTAAAATAGTCTTTTACTGTCCCTGACAAACTATTTTGAAATATTAATAAATTTAAAATTTTAAAGGTTTTACAAAAGCTTAGTAAATGTTAAACACTAAACTTAAAGTATTGGGTGTAGTAGAATTCAAAGAACATTGTAGTTTAAAGGGTATTTCATCTTTATTATTATTTGCAACTATAGAAAATAATGGAGAAAATCCTATTGTATAGTTTTACGTCATTGGAATAGTTTGACCGGATTCAGTGACGTTACATAACAATATATTATATGTTGATTTTTTTTGTTGTTTGGACATCCAATTTTATGTTACAGTATTTCAACTGTTGGAAAATTAGAAAAGAACTTATTAAAATTTTAAAACCCGGTTAGTACATTATACATTTTGTTAATATATATTTCTTCCATTGTAAACATGATCAAAGTCAGCTTAATTTGCATCTATTGCAAATATTTCATTTTAAAACCCTTTCTTTGAATTTATTTGGAATATTTAGTTGGTATAACTATGTAAAATGAGGAGGTGGATTTCCTTTTTTTAGGATGCGGTAATTCAAAAAAAAGATTAGGAACATATTTTCAAATCTGCATATTGAGTAGTTAAAAAATAGATGTAATTCATGCTATTTGTTTAGCAAATAATATTCCCAGTGGTGTTGGAAAGAATTAAAAGAATGTTACCGTAAATATAAGCAGGTTTCTGTGCTACTTTTTCCGAGGATATAATACTACGTAAAGAACATTCAAGATGGAGCTGGTTTCGAGTTATAGTGGTTAAACAATGGCTGTCGTTTCTATCGATGAAGGATTCCCTTTGAAAATGTGTAGATTTATGCTCTACCTTCTAGTAGATGGCGTGGTGTGCTGCAATAATAGTAAATTTTAATTTTTGTATAAGGCTGGAAAACAAATAATATTCAATTACTTTTTACTTGAATTTATCGTTTTTCTAATAATTTTTGTTTTGCCTACATTTTAAAATAAAAAATTAACAACAGTTATATTACTTTTACTATTTTATGAAAAAAAATTTATTATAAATTTTTTATTGTATAGTTTTCAAAAAAGATTATAATTTTTAATTAACTGTTTGTTAATATTTTTTTTGTTTTTAATGACTTACAAATCAATAATATTTAAGTTATCTTCAAGACTAATTATGATAAACATAATTAAAGGGTGAGTAAGATGTTATTTAAGAGATTTAGAATATACCTATCAATGACGCACAATAAATCATTTTTTTTAAATCAATTTAAATTAATAATACTTTTTAATATATTTTTAAAGAACCCGAAACAAATAATTTTGTAACAATACTTCCACTATTTTATTAACGGAATAAGACATAACAGTATTTATTACAAACAGCACATAATTAATTCATTTGGGTTTATAGAGTATCTATAATGTATTTTTGTACGTAAATTGCAAGTTAAACTAATTATGTAAATGTACCTGCGCAATAGTGTGAGTTATCTGAATAGGTATAATTAAAAGGAGGTAATTTGGCGAAGACAGAGTAATGGTATATGCAGGAAAGAAATCACTAACTAAATATCTATTGTGGTGATGCAGCTTGTTTAAATATTTTAAAATAGCTTTTCTGTTAATAGTTCTATAGACATCCCATCGAGGTAATGATTTCACCAGTCGGTTCAGCGTCACAAAAAACACCTTTTTTCTATAACTTCACGCAAATCTAAAGCCAAAAGTTTTTTTTTAATTAGCAAGACTATATCCTTGAATTTTTGTCAAAATTCAGCAAAACTTTGATTATCAAAACATTGTTCTACATCAAAAAGTTTACTACTTGTAATTGTGAGTGTATCCACTTGTTATGATCCTCTATTTAAGGATGTTCAATACATCCCATCGAGGAACTGATCGCACCAGTCGATTCAGCTTCACAAAAAAAAACATTTTTTATAATTTTACGCAATTTTAAAGTGTTTTTTTTTCAGAAAAATTAGCAAAACTGTAGCCTTGGATGATCCACTTTCAATCAAAAGTAGTGAACTTTTATTCAAATTATTGTTAATTTTTCACTTTTGTCGCGATTCTCGTGTTCTACTAGGTCGATTTTATGGTTTTGGAACAATTTTTTGATAATCAAGTTATTGTTGAATTTTGACAAAAATCCAAGGCTATAGTCTTGGCTTATTAAAAAAACCTTTTGGCTTAAGATTTACGTGAAATTAGACAAAAGGGTGAGTTTTTTGGGACGCTGAATCAGCTGGTGCAATCAATTCCTTGATAGGATATATAGAACATCCTTAAATAGAGATCCGAGTTGATCATAATAAGTTAATACACTTTTTTTTATTAGAAAAAATACCACATCAACCATGTAAGGTTATTAGTGGTGATTTGATAAATGTACAGATGTATGGTTTATACAGCGATAGAGTAAGTGATTTTTTCACTATTTTCACTTGCTAACACGCACTTTAATTCACCGGGTGGATTAACTTCCATTCTTTCTTTTTCATAAAGAGGACAGTCTATCATGATGTGTTGGACTGTTATGATAGTGTTACTGTGTTACATGCAAAACATATTTTGGGAGGTTCTTTCTTCATTGGATATTCGTGAGATATTCTAGTGTGGCCTATTCTTATTCGATGGAGTTTTACTTGATCTCTACGCTTCAGATTGTTTACTGAGTACGTCTTTAAATCTGGATTTATTTTTTGTAATTTGTTATTTGTTTGTTTTTTCCATCTTTCCATCTTTTGTAGCATCAGGTAAAGGTATCTGCTGTAAGTCTGTTTTCAATTTACAGGCTTCTTTAGCAGAAAGGTCAGCATCCTCATTACCAGGTATACCAACATGAGATGGTATCCAGACAATTTTTACCTCTTTGTTTAAATCTTGTACTGTATTTAAATTATTTTTTATCTGATTTTATATGGGATAATTTGGGTACATTCTTTGAATTCCAGCAATTGCACTTAGAGAATCAGTAAAAATTACTTACTTTGAATTTTCATCATGAACTAGGTGTTGCAACGCTTTACATATTGCTAAAAGTTCTTAGGCACAGGAAATTTTTGGGCAGACCTCTCAATAACAATTGCAACCCCCATTGTTTCCAGATTTGATGATTTTGATGCATCTGTATATATGGAGTGGTATGAAGATTATTTTTTTTTCAAGTTCAAAGAAATTTTGACGATATGAAGACGGAAGTGTGTTTTCTTTGGAGTGATTCGTCAGATCGGTATTACAGAATGGAATTTTAACAGTCCATGGAGGAGGGTAGTCGATTTCATTACTTAGAACTATTGGAAGTGTAAAGTTACTGATTCTATTGCTAAAAGATGGATGTAAATTATGATTTTTGGTAAATTCATTGTGAAATTGTAGGCTAGTGACATAAGGATAGGCAGAATTATTTGGGTTGGCTAAAAGTTTTGTTGCATACTGTAGGCTAAGACTTAATCTTCTTATGGATAATGTAGCTTCTACATATAAACTTTCTACAGGGCTTAAAATACAGTTACAATCAAAAGTAGGTAGTGAACTTTTAATCAAATTATCGTTAATTTTGCATTTTTGTCGCGATTTTCGTGTTCCACTAGGTCGCTGTAGTGGTTTTACATCAATTTTTTGATACTCAAATTTTGGTTGAATTGTAACAAATATCCAAGGCTAAATTTTTGAAAAAAAAACTTTTGGCTTTAGATTTGTGTGAAATTATATAACGGTGTCTTTTGTGACGACGAATCGACTGGTGCAATCAGTCCCTTCAACAATAGAGATCCTAATTGTTCATAACAAAGTGGACACACAGTCCCTTCAACAATAGAGATCCTAATTGTTCATAACAAAGTGGACACAATAGTAGTGAACTTTCGTGTTATACGAGGTCGATTTTACTGTAAATTTTGCATTTTTGTCGCGATTTTCGTGTTCTCTTTTTTGGTTTTTTGTATCTGCAAAAAAATGATCAAATATTAGTTATAATTATTTATTAATTAAGGAAATAGTTTAGTGTGAATTAAAGCAGAATCCAGGGTAACGGTTGTACGTTTTTAATTACTTATAAAATTCTGGGAAACTATAAATTATTGAAGCGATTATTATTTTCACGTCTAGTAGAAATTACGTGGAGGTGCAAAATTTTAATAAACCTCTCCATATACATATAATATTTATGCGAACAATAAATTGCCAGCGAAATGTTCGTGTTCCAGAGGGATTCTATTTTTCTATTCCTACATTTAATTGAAACTACATGATACACTCTCGAAAATAAGAGTTTGGCTTGAAAATCTCAATTAAAATTTCACCTCACAAGCCCTATATGTCGACGCGAATAAAAAACAATCAAATATGAAACAAAGGGCACAATTAAAACAAAAAGCTATATGAACAAAACTCAGTGCCTGCCTGGATCCCCAGTTAATCACTAAAATGGCGTCTACTGTTTTCCCATGTGTTTTTATTGTGTTGTAAATTAAAACAGCGCCAACAATGGGATTCGGACGAGGGAGGGGGTGAGTTTTGGGGGTGCACGCGAATGTGTGCGAGTTGCGATTGTTGACGGACCCCAAACATTCGCCACCCCCCCGACTGCAATTCGAACAACCGATACCTCGGAGACCGAGTTTTCTCGCTCAAAATTCGTTATTTCGTCTGCTTTTATTATCTTCTCCAATATTCTGGTTCTTTTTTTTTCAATACTGCAATTCACGACGCTAAGGGACAGTCTCTTAGGTAAAACGTCGACATAAATGAAATCTTTAATTGCATATTTTAGATTAATGATTACATATTCAGATCAAAAAACATTCAATATCAACCCGAACTTAACATTCAATTTAAGGATTCTTTTGTTTAGATACTAAATTTCAAATCGGTAATTTTTATATCAGTTCTCTAATTTTAGTCAAATAACTATTGTTGACACATTTTTAGATTATTTCTTTTGCCGCAAAAAAAATAATTTTTGGAGCCTCCTATGGTTTATTAAAAACTGCACATACTTTTAATTTTTGTTGGAAAATGTATTAGATAATTTAAAATGTATCGTTGTTAATATTGGTTTCCCAACTACTTATTACGTATGCCTAATAAATATGAATTGCAAATATAATAATTAGATGTAGATAATAATAATGTTTTAATTAGTTACGTTTGTGTATATTTGAAATCTATTTTATGTATGACATAAATAAAATACCTGCAGCTGATATTTCCGGTGGTTTAAAGTAACTATAAATATTTTTTAGTAGTAGCATCATTTTTTATTTTTTATCAAGTTACTAAAATCATACTGATATAGGTACAAATCAGGGATTAGAAATTTGACAATATACCTATAGTAAAAGCCAAATAAAGTTGCGTTCACGTCATCATTGTGAACATTTGCAGCGTTGTCAGATTGTTCATGAAGTATGAAAATTAAAAGAAAATAACTGAAATAAACATAATACATGAAGGTAGAAAATTTCACATTATATTAAATTGAACTTGAAAAATAGCCACATTTTTTTCACTTCACAAAGTAAGAAATTCCAGAATAAAAGTGGTAAGGTTATTACTGAGTTACCAAACAATAAATATAATCAAAATAAAACCTCATTTCCAGCATGTAGTATAGTATATATGCAATGATAATATTTAAATGTTCATATAACAATCTATGTTAATACAACAAACCTTTTGCCATCCGTTTTAGTGGTTTTAACATTATTTATATTTTAATTTTGCCAAGAATGGCTAATGATACCATTTTAAAATAAGTTTCATCGAGAAACACGAATTGATATATACCTTCATCCTTCGCTTCTTTATAACTTCTCAAGAATTATACTGTTTTAAAAACAGTAGGTAATTCCTCGTCGTGGATAATTCTTCATCCACTTAAACTCGAGTTTTTTGAGCAATCTTTTTAAAGAAGTGGTACTACCATTAAATAATTCTTTATCTTTCAGTTTGGACCACAATGATTGAACCGTTACGTGGGTGCTGTTCTAAAAGCAAACAGAAATAAAATTATGTTAAATATGTATATTTGTTATTATACTTCTTTGGTACATATTGTAAAAGGTATTACGAATAGAGCTTGTATTTAAAGTTGTATTTGTTACTCGTTTATGAACGCAACGCTTTTTTTTGGTCACTCGAAGCAGCTGCTACACAACAAAGGTCCATTATTTTTCATTTCTTCTTCAAAATAGTTAACTAATGAAGCCACAAGTTCTTTGCATCGACTATTTAGCTGTTTGGGCATTTTGACAATAAAAAATAAAATGCTTTGTTGTTTTAAAAAAAACAGTTTGTATTATAAATGTTTTTCACAAGATAACCTCAAAAATCAATGACACTACGAGTACAAAAGTCACAGAACACTGATTGAAAACTCAACAAACGACGCGGCGGCATGAAAATATTTCTGGCAGTGACAAATATTTCGTCATTAATTGGTGGTATCTTCATAAATATTTTAACACAAAATTTTACAAAGAGGGACGTCTAAATCCAAAAAAGCTATATTGTATATACATTATTTTGTTACAAAAGTTTTTTTATTAATCGGGTTATTTTTAGAAGTGATTGTTTAGAAAACTTAAGTAACATACACTTTTCTATAGAAAAGTAGCCTCACGTACAATGGAATTACGACCTTGGTGACGTGCACGCAACTTTATTTGGCTTTTACTATATTGCCATGGTGCCTACGATAGGGAACATATTGGAAATCCTGATCAAGAACAAGTTGATCATCTTCTATTTTGAAAGCAATTTCCTATTGTCTGAAATTCAAATTGGATTTCGTCAAAACCAAACCACAGTAAAAGCACTGGCTGGCTTAATTGAAAAAAATAAAATAAAAATAATTTTTAAGTAACTGTGCAACTTTTAACTAAGGCAGCTGTCATACCGTTATTGACTATATTAATGTAATTTAAATTTTAAAGATATATGTAATTTTAAATGATCATTATATTTAACTTATTTTAAAATAACTAACTGTCAAGGCTCCAAAGGGAATTTCTTTATTGTCTCATATACAAACAGTTTTTCTCTAATCTTCTAGCTGGGCCTAATTTTTATCAAAGCACCTTGGTCACAAATAAAAAGATTTTAGTGACGTCCAACTACTAATTACCCAACGAAAACAGTATTGTACAATTCGTCAGTGGAATGAACTTACCCACGCCCATAGCCCATACCAAGACATTTGTCTATTATTAGTTAATTAGTTATGTAAATTCAAAAAGATATGTACATATTTCACTATCTCTAATAAAACAAGAAAACACTGCGGTGGTCGGTCAAATGTAGCCCTTTACCTGACACCAAATTAAATCTCTCCCCCCACTACCGAATAGTTCAGGGGGCCTATTCTCGAATGTCGAACAAAATATTTCGAATTCGACATTTATCTATGAAAATTGTCGCACAATTTGAAATAGTGGTATTCTCGACTGGTTTCGTCTTCCAATTCGCATGAGACATATTTTGTCGAATATCAGGAGCTGACAACACCGATTTAACGATTCTCAAATATGTTCTATGCCAATGTAGGAAGTGAGTTTTGGTTTTTTGATAGTTATATTTGTATCAATTTGTATTTGTGTGGTAGATTGGATTGTTTTTTGTTTGAGGCTCGTGTTTAAGGTGGATTCATGCAAGCAAAAATTAAAAAAACCTCATTCAAAACCAGCAAATTACAATTACAATTAGTACTTAGAATTGGTAGTAAAAGCTTGTCATATGACTAACAATACTCATAACATTTAAATTAGTGTTTCCACTTATACTTACAATTACACTTATATTGGTTAGATTAATAATATCTATATACCTATTATGATACAATCGGAAAAATAGGTACCTTTCTTCAAGAGATGTAATGCACTTTCACGATTCCCTTGTTCTATTAAGGGTTATAGAATAATTATTAGTCTCTACCTAATTCTTTAGTTAATTTGAACGTTTTAATAAACTTTCTATGAGATGAAAATAATGTAAAAACTTTTCTACATATTCCTCGTCTCTCTCGAAGCTGCTGATACATTTATTTTCTAAATTTTCAATGGCAATTAATAAAACTGCCATTTTCTCTCTACAAAAATATCTGAAAAAGTACCAAACAAAACTATTGATAGCTTCTGTATATTCCTTATGGTGTATTCATTTTATGTTTTTTTAACGTTGAAATAAAAACATAAAAAAGGATTGTGGTTTCATTTCCCATATAAATTAACAAAAATTAACATGTATAATGATAAGCTACAAATTTCGCTAGTAATGAAATTGTCGCATTCAACATAAATTGTCGGCTGCCTTTGACCATTCTACAATTTGTCTAACATTTGCAAAGGTGACTTTTGAGAATAAGGTTAGTCAGATTTTCTTCGACAAAGAGGATTTCTCGCATGCGACAAAATATGTCACTGTTTGAGAATAGGGTCCCTGGTATTAGGCAATGTTACTAGTTTTCGCAGATACGATGTCCTAGATAATTTTACTATCTGAAAAATTCTACTACATATGCAACTAAAAATACAATGAGATAATCGAATTTGGTTAATTCGAATTGCTCATTACAATATTGAATTTTTAGTAATGAATGTTTATGAAAATGTATCTTTGTTAATTTTAATGTCCCGAACAAAGTTCTGAAAGAGCCATACCAATGTCATTGTGACAGATGTTTGCTTCCAAAATTGTTACATTTTCATAGGTAAAGTGTACTAAAGGCTCTAGGGCCATACCGGCATGTCACAAGCGAAGAACCATATAGACTGCTTAGGGTTTATCATATTTGTAGATGAACTAGGAGGCTAAAATAGCGACCATATAATAAACTAAAAGTACCACCAGAATTGTATCAACATAATCAGGAATTATGCATTTAATTGTGTAGACTGCACAATAGTGTACAACTTACTAGAATTAATTATTTCAATCAGGATCGAAACAAGTGTTTGGAAACAAGTAACGTTACAACTGTCACATAAAAAACATTGCATTTTTGCGTGCAGTTTAAAACATTTTCTGAAATATGTCTTTCTTATAGCACAAATCACGTTAAAAAAATAATAAATATGTATTGGCGGCCCTAAGCGCTAGTTAAAAATAGTCAACTTGTAACCATAATTGGTCCCAAAAAGGCAGGAAGCCAATTTGTAACCATATTCTTCCAAAGAGGCAGGGCGCCAATTTGTAACACTAATTACTCCCTCGAGAGCTGTCCCGGCTTATGAGACCTTTTAACTCAGGAGTGGGTACGCTCCAGCTTAGCGACACTCTGCATATAGGATATGATTGATGGGTGAGGGCGCCACTGCTTTAAATTCGACAAAATTTAATAACTAGGTGTAAAGCAGAACACCTTATTTAATTTAGAGTTTAACTAGAAAGAAAAAATGAATATTAAAAATATTTTGACTACTTTAACACAACAATAAAAACTAAAATACTGATACCGATAGGCAACCACACACAGCAAATCTGTGGGTTTAAAACAAACACTCAAGTAAGAAATTCAAATTTATTTTGCCACAAAAGGTTAGGTACTTAGCTTAGGGTTTCGGATTTCTCCCACAGCGGTATGTGTACGGATTCGGTTGGTTACAGATGTTGACGACTTCTATAGGAAGGCAGACCTGGGGGACTTCTCCGGAGAGTTCGAACTTCAGGTGTAGTCAGCTGGATCGGTGCTTTATCGGTAACTTGCTAATAATTTGCGATATTTTCAACGGTAATTTGGAGCTAATAATTTGCGATATTTTGAACGGTAACTTGGAGCTAATAATTTGCGATATTTTCAACGGTAACTTGGAGCTAATAATTTGCGATATTTTGAACGGTAACTTGGAGCTAATAATTTGCGGTATTTTCAACGGTAACTTGGAGGTACTTTTGAGGTAACCTGGAGTTACATTTGGCGGTAACTTGGGGCCGTATAAATCTGTGAGAGAATAGTGTATCAGGAAAAGGAGTATCAAGAAATTATGGAATATGAAAATTGTTGGAGAACGGACGGCAATTGAATTTGATTCCTTACTATCATTTTATTTGCCGGGCACTCAACAATGTTCATATTTTTATTATTTAACAAATGATATGAAATAAAATAAAATATGTGTGATAATGGTTAAACTAAAAAAATTAGGAATGATTAATAGTGAGTCGTTACTAATCAAAACTTGGTTCAATTTATTATAATCTATGTTCTGAAACGTGTGTTCTTAGTTTCTAATTAAAAAGTCTTATTTTTTAATAAAAATATTATAAATTGTATATGTCAAAAGTTGCGTTATTGATTGTTAATTTGTTTGAAAGTATTAAATACTATCGATCACTGAATATATTGAAAATACATGCATTTCGGCATGCCAGCACGTGGCTGAATAGCAAAAAGGTTAAATTAATGAAAAGTATTATAAAATATATATATATTAAACGTTAAATTTTTAATTATTAGTTCATTTAAAAATATTAAATAATGTCGATTACTAATTATATTAAAAATACATGCATATTAACATGAATTGCCACGTGGCTAAATAAAAAAGGTTCAATTATGGCTTTGGTTATCTATAAAAATATCTAGAAATTATTATTTTGAAATGCTATTAATATCTGTGTTCAACTGAGTAATGAATGATAATAATGATAATAATGAATTAAAATGTCTAATAATAAAAATTTTGTACTTACAACGGCTAAGGTAAGAATTCGTTAATACGCAAAATGATGCTCATTCTTTGAAGGCAGAAGGCTAAGAGAAAGAGTCCTCTCCGCGCTACGGTGATTTTAACGGTTCATTTCCGTTAGGGGAGGAATTAGAGCTTTCTGATTGGTTAGTTTTTAACGGGTTCTCAACGTTCAAAAACAGTTGTGTCTATTGGTCGTCCGAAAGGTATTTTTTAATGGTTTGAAGTCGTGAGATAGTGAAAAATGTTTATCATTTATGATTAAGTGCAGGATTTAATTATACGTGTGATTAAATTAATTTTACGCTCGGAACATGTCAATGAACAAGTTACAAACTTAACATACCTATTATCGGTGTAAGTATAATAGTATCGATATAAACATTAACTAATATTGGCTCTAGTTATTTTTCCGAAAGGTTTAGTAGTGAAAGTAAGTAAAAATAATTATATCAAAACCAATTAAAACTGTCAACGGTGTATGAGTATCAAGTATCTAAGTGCACGTTGTCGCTCGGTATAATTATTGAAAGGGCAAATGGAAGCAGGCCTAACCTAACCTCACTTTGATATAAAGCTAATTGCTACTTGAGGCATTTAATGGGAGACGCCGGAAACGTTGAGTGGCCGTGTCGCACCGCTTACTTCCTGTGACGCTCTTCTCTACAGAGCCTTCTTGATGCGTTTAATGCATCGTTGACTTGATAAACTTATAAAGCTTACGGACCACAATTTGCCAAAGAAGTTGATGCTTTCTCCTTTCATTTCTTTCTCTTTTTAAACACTTATGTGTTCCTGTGTAAGCGTATTATTGTAGTCTTTAATATGTTTTAAACGAAAGGGAGATCAGATTTTACAGTAAAAGTATAAAAGTAATGTAATAAGACTCACTTGACTAAGGAAATAAATATAAATGTATAAAAAATATTTTAGAATATTGTGTTTGCACTTTGCTGAAAGATATTTATGCCTATATTTGGCTAAAGTATATGCATTAATACATAGAGTAAGCATTTTACCAGGACTATTATAATGGTTGTTGATTCCTTGCTCAGAATAACAGTCTGGACAATAAATAATATTTAGTATAATATTTCGTCTTTAACAATTTATTTTTTACTAATAACCTAATTATTTAACTATTGTTCAAATCAAAAACTAATCAACAATCCATGAAAATAAAACGATGAACATATTTTACAAGTTACGGTTCTATCTTGTCTTGCTCAATAGTTAGGAAGTTTTTCAGCTCTAGACTTTGCTTAAGAGTCTTCTCCTTAAAGCTATCCCAGTTATTAATGATCCAGGTATTAATGGTCCAGTGGTTTTGAAGTTATTTTCTTTTCTAGTATGGTCCATATTATGTCTGGTTTATTTGGTCAATTGCCTTTTCAGATCTATGAAGCATAAATTTATCTTTCGATTATTTTTCAACGCTTTTTCTCCTATTTGCCTATTTGGAAAAAGTTACATACCTAACTAAAATTACTTAATTCGTGTGATCATTAGTTGGAGGTTAGAAGACCCATCATATTTTACTCAAAAGTGGATCGATCTAATATTCTAAAACATTCTTTTACCGAACTTACAAGCTATCGGAGTAGTATTTATTTCAGTTTTTAATATTTGAAGGCTTTTTATTAAGTTATTTACCTACTTGTTTATCGAAATTAGTTTATTTCATCCATGTTCGATGGCTAAAAAATGTATATTTTCATTTCAAATAAAAAAATTGGCTATTATATTTGACACCTCCTTTGAATTAAAAAAAATTGGAAACATTTGAAAATAACAATAACAACTCATTAACGGAAATTTCAATTAATTAGAATTCTCATGAGAATAATAAATCATTTAGAATAGAAAAATATGCAGTTCACAAAAATCACTGAAGAACAGATTTTGTTCTTTGTGTTTAAAGTATTATTTATTAGTCAACAAACAAAAATCCATTTATTGGGAAATACAAATATGCATTTCTAACTGCTTAAATTGCTCTTTTCAGAACAAAAAGCTATAGATTCTTCCTTTTCTTCCTATCTTTACGCGAAAAGACATCATCAGAAAAATTAAAATTTAGCAACTTAAACTTAAAGATAGTTTCAGCCGAGAAATCTTGATAATCTATCCATTGTGATTCGCTTTCATTTAGTCGACTTGCGGGATTATTTCAGATAACACCTTGCAAGATGTATTTCAATAATGAGATTCCACGGTAGTTACAGCATTTTATCTTAATTCTTTTTTTTTTGTACAGAGAAATAAAAATAGGTTAATTCCAAACATATTTTATGTTTTTCATACTTGCACAATTAAGTTGTATACCTTTCTTTGAGCTATTAATCCTCCATATTTCAGAATTTTCATCTCTTTTACAACTTGTTCTTCACTAAAACTTGCAGTTTGAACTTTATTTTGCACAAATATAACAAATAACTAGGTATAATCTCTTTTGAACTGTTGTCTGGTTCATATTTTAAATATTTACCAAAAAATACAACCAAGGTTTCATTTCATCCGGAACATTATGTAGATTATTTATGGAAAGGTTCCAAAAGGGGCCCAAGAAAAAGGCCATAGTTAAAAAAAGTAAAATAAAAAAAGTGGTAGTTTAGTTTCTTTTTAATATCTCAAAAAATATTCAAGATTTTCGAAATGTTAAGATAGATTTTAAAAGATTATTAAGTTCTGACTCCCGGAACTGCATCGCCAATATTTATAATTTTTACATAGCCCTGAAGATAGTACCAAAAACGGATAGTCTGATTTTAAGACGCGCTGCGTCACTCTAATGCAGTAACTGAAAAAATTATTTAAACATATTAAATATGAATATTAAGGAAAAATAAAATTCATGTACTATCCGCGGTTCGCAGTTAAAGAATTTTAATTCCAATTTCTTTATTAGTTGTGTTTTTTTTCTGCAGTAAATATTGACATATAAACTGCGATAATTATTGAGAATAATAAAAAACTCTTCATTTTAACAAAACTTCCAATATTTATTTAAAAATTTGCTTTTTTAACTTTAATAACAGCCGTTTCGCTAGACTTAGCATAGTCAGATTGACATATTGAAGTTACATTTTGTTTGTTTGTAGCTAGGTACCTGATGTTTATTAGGTAGTTATAATGCTAGACCAAGTAAGGAAGTAATAAGACATAACAATATTAAAGCCTAGATGTTATGAGCCCTAAGGGATTATCCTGGATGTCAATCTGTCATTAAAGTTAAAAAAGCAATTTTTTAAATAAATATTGGAAGTTTTGTTAAAACGAAGAGTTTTTTATTATTCTTAATAAGATGGACTTCCAAAAAGTAA
This sequence comes from Ophraella communa, assembly GCA_035357415.1. Taxonomy (NCBI): domain Eukaryota; kingdom Metazoa; phylum Arthropoda; class Insecta; order Coleoptera; family Chrysomelidae; genus Ophraella; species Ophraella communa. The sequence continues at coordinate 27,517,494 of CM068992.1, read as the reverse complement.
GGGTTAGTACAATCAATTTGATATAATTATTAAGCTAAAGTCTTGGGATTTTTTTACTTCGAGTTATTCTAAATAGGCTAACAAATAGATCCCATTTGGAAAAATTAAAAAATTTGCATTTTCCAATTTTATTAATATTCGAAAAATTTATTTGTTGCTAGAAAAATTTCGTTTGTTAATTAATATTCTACATTTGTAACTAACAATTAAAATTATAAAACCAATTTTTCTCTAAAAATCATAAATTCTATTGTTCTTTTAGATTATAAAAGAGATTTTTTAATCATTTTTTATTTGTTCATTCAATATACAATTTGTTATAAACAAAGTTTTTTTCTTATATATTTTTTCAAATACTAAAGTTTACTATGAAAAGAACCTTGTGCTGCCTTTTACAAAAAATAATTTTTTTTAAACAATGGTAACAATTTACAAAATGAAGTGCAAACTGCAAACTTTTATGTGTAGCCACTGAGAAAATAGTGTTGGTTATGTCCAACCATTTATCTTACAGACTATTATGTCAAAAAATTCTTTAACTGACTAAATTTTTTTTTGTCGGACATTGATTCATAAAAAATAGTACCCAGACAATTAAATTGATTAGTAGTAACCTTTACTTTGTGGATGCCCATCTTATTAAAAACATTAAAAATAGAACTTTTTAAACAAAAATCAATTGAGTAATGTTCTAATGTTTTTAGCCAGACAATTATCTGGTCGGTTTCAATGTAGCCCTTTGCATTAAATCTTTTCTGCCATTACCGAATAGTTCTGAAATGATGCTATGTCCTAGATGATTTTTACTAACTTTTAAACGAGAAGCGATGACGCACTAATGTTTACTCCTAATAATATATTATCAACAAAAAAATAATATTTTGATCTTTAATAACCATTACAATATTAATAACTTCATCCTTCCTCGTCCGCACGCCAAACATTTAAGGTTCAAATCACTCCATTTGACTGTAGTTTAATTCCCACTTTTCTAGAAATGAAAAATGATCCCGACGTATGAGATAATATCAATTCGTTCTGCGGTTGGCTTCGCATTGTTCCAATAGAAAGCTGTATTGTTGGCCGAGAGAAATGAGAAATGTGCCTTCTTTTCCGATTTTAGAAGTATCTGCCTCAGGTTCGTTTCACGCCATGTTGCGGGCGTGTGTTGCTTTTATGAACGATACGCCTACGACTCTATTACTAATACTAACTACATAGTTATGAACCTTCTGGATGTTAAATAAATATGTTGTTTAATTTCCTGGTTCGACATTTTTAACTAGCAAGGGTTAAAGAACGACCAATTTTTACAAGGAGCATTCGAAAAATAGGTTATTAACTAAGGTTAGCTGAATAAAAAACTCTTTTAAAATTGTGTCATGATAATTCACTCAAGATATTCTAAATGTTAACTGTCTTAATTTTACCAATTTTATTTGTATTAAAATATTTTTGTGTTTTCATGTTCTCTTCTGAAGAGGTTTTAAATATTTGACGTAAGTTTTACTTCTTGTCCTTAGTTCTTAGATTTATGTAGTAACTCTGATGATGGCATTATTGTAAGCCAAAAGCACTTAGTTACCGATTTTAATAACTAATTACACACTTTAGCTTCGGTTTTTGAATTACAGAATTTCCTTGCTTTTATTATTTTGTTAAGTATATACAAAGCCACAGTCTTCTGGTTTAATATATTTGTGTTAAATTTATCTATATGTGTCTTATCTGTCGTTCAAAAACCACATATCGAAGGCAGCGCAGAAGGCGAAAATTTGGGCGGCATGGCTGGGGAAAGTGATGTGTAATATGAAAGGACCGGGAGAATGGAAGAGAAGAGTTATTGGTAGAAAGATTGAGCTGAGTATGCTGTACGGGGGGTGAAATAGCTAGAGTACATGCAAGGCTTAAACCACTCTTGAGGGTTCAGGGAGGCATGTTGCTGAGGACAGTGGGACGGTTCGCAGTGATGCTGGCAACATACTACCCAATGGATGTGATGGTTAGAGCCAGGAGACTACAGTGGAAGGGCGCGATAAGAGAGGAAGTTATGGATTGAATGGAGGAGGAAATGGAAATAAGTTGAAAGGAGTAAGAAGGTGCGCTAAAAAGAGTAATTTGAGTTAGGAGAGAATGAATGACTAGGAAATTCGGCGAAGTGAACACTTCGCAGATGCTGGAAGAATGAAGAAGTGCTGAGGAACTTGGAGGAAAAATTCGGGGAGGCGGTGTATTGAGAAAATATGGTGGAGATTAAGTTGAGAGGGGAGGGGAATGGATGTAGGCGAGTAAGACAGTGGAGAGTATGGTTAGGAGAAGACAATGTTTCTGAGTGGCAGAGTAAATAAAGAATGTGTGTGGGACCACCGCCCGTCTTGAAGTATGTTAAGGTAGTGATTCCGAGACGGGGACAACGGTGAGTTTTGAGATATTTTGGTTGGTAGGCACCATCCTAGTGGTGATGAGCCCAACACTGTTTGGGCCCTGAGAAGGACCCGTTCGAACATTAGTATTTCCATCTTAGCCCGAAAAAAATAAACATGTATTATCTATAGGTATATAAAATAAAGAGTCAGTCAAAGTAAACAGTGGAAAACCAAAATTAATTACAATCAATACAACCTGAAATATGTACTGCCAATGAATGCAATTTAAAGGTTAAAATTGTTAGGATAATTAGTACAACTTGTTTTAGTTACCCAATGCAAGGCTCTGAATGTGTAAAGAAACTCAGCTGCCTGATAAACCTACCATGAATGCTATTGACTATTTTTAAGTGAAGCTGGATATAAAATAGGCAAATTACCAAAATTAAAATTTTATGCTTGCATAGAGGTAGGTGCTCAATCTCATCTATCACCTACGACGGGATTATTCAGCTATTGAAAATTAGAAAAATTAATAAAGAAAATGATTTTTTTTATTTATTTTAAAAATACTCATAAATATACAATATTTAATAGAAAGAATTATTTTTATGTTGCAATAATAATGGATAAAATATTAATAGAATATGTTTCTTTTATTGTTTTTTAAAGCTTGTAACATTTACAATTACATTTTTCCCATAGTTTGAAGATTGACGCTCTAAAAGTTCGCTTATGCAAAAAAAATTGTTTCATGTTTAGGTATCTAAAAACTATAACCGAATCTGCATGACTGTTCTGAAAAAAAATGGCTAGTATTTAGTATTTAGGTATTATTATAGATCCTCACATGAAGTGTAAACTAACATAATAAATAACAAAATAACAAATAAATTAAGAAACATATTATATAGATTAAAAAAATTAAAGCAGCTTGTACCAACTTGAAAACCCTATACTTCACACTAGTTGAAACCAATCTTTGGTATGGAATTCTAGTATGGGGTGCAGCTTTTAAAACACATATTAATTCTTTAGAAATTGGGCAAAGAAGATTTTTGAAATTGATCCACTAAAAAAGTTCATATTATGCTTCTGATAGTTTATATTCACAACTTAAAATTTTAGATATAAGACAATCGTACAGGCAAAACAATTATTAATAATTATTTTTAAACTAGGTTTATAGTAGGTATTTGACAAAACAAATTATCCATTGTTATATTCTATTTTTGTGTATATTTTTTAGCACACTTTTATTAAATAACCCAAATAAAATGTTTTACACTTATCGGTGTACAAACTTTATTTTTTTGTATTTTATATATAATTATTGTTAAAATGTTATATTATATAAATATAGTATTATTAATATTATTGGTGGGATAGTATTAGTATTAGTATTAGTATTTTTGTTTGTATTATATAATGAATATTTAAATGGTCTAAATTAACTTTAATCTATTAAAATTTTAAATAATGCGTGATAATTTGCCATTTCTAAGATTATATTTGTTAATATTGCTAGTTTTATGTTATTAACGTTTATACTATACCCTTTACACTACCACTACACCAACACACACTTTTATATGTCTGACGCGCGTTTCGATAACCAAGTTATCTTCTTCAGAGACCTAGTTTACCTTGTGTATTGTGTGTTGGTGTAGTGGTAGTGTAAACGGTTTTCGGTATCAGTTTCGCCAACGGTTCCAGATTCAACATTTTAACGTTTATACTGCTTTTACGTATTATTTTGTCTATTATGATTATGAATGCATGTGAATTTTTTAGTTCATAACGTTGCTTGTCCAAAATGATTGAAACTTTTGTGAGTACCTCTATACCTAATGTATCTAATATACGTCAACGAAATTCGTTTTACATGGTTTTTATTTATATAAGAGCTGCCGTCTTCACGTTAAGGTCGGAAAAGTTTCAGGTCACTCTCGTACATAAGTATCTGTTCACAAATGGATTATTTGAATTAAACTAGCTATTTAAAATTTTAAAAAATAATAACATATCCAAAAAGATCTTATTTACTGAATAATTATTAAGAATAATAAAAAACTCTTCATTTTAACGTAACTTCCAAGTTTAATTGAAAAAATTAAGTTTTAAATCACAATTACAGCCGTTTCGCTAGATTAGCATCATCAGATTGACATATTTAAATTACATTTTGTTTGTTTGTAGCTAGGTACAATCTGATGTTGATTGAATAACTTAATATATTTGTTTTACAATTACGTGTTATCTATGTATATTTTATACATAAACTCAATCAAAGTAAACAGTTTAATAGTGGAGAACTTCCAAGATTTATTTGTTCATAAATCTGACGATGCTAATCTAGCGAAACGGCTGTCATTGGGATTTAAAACTTAATTTTTTCAAATTAAACTTGAAAGTTACGTTAAAACGAAGAGTTTTTTATTATTCTAAGTAAGATGGACTTCCAAAAAGTAAGGGTTAGTACAATAAATTTAAATGATTATTGGTAGGTTTTTAGCTATATTAGAACAAACCTTATTTTTATATTTTTTAATGGTCTACATTTTTATCTTCAGTTTATTTAAGCATTTTATGCAATGGTTCAATAGTGTTTCATATTTAACGTCACTGTTTTCTTTTGTTTCGTAAATAAAAACAGTGTTTTCACCATATGCCTTGTATTTGATGTAATACTTAAAAAGATGAACATGGACCAGATGGTATTATTGGCGATTATTCAGCCTCACACGTTGTCATTGTCAGTGATAGCTTAGTCATCGATATCCAACAGAGTTCTGATTTTGAGTTTCTCGCTTGGTTTTATACCCATTCTTTTGATTGTTGATTGCCTGTAGAGTAGCTGTGGAGTGGCCATCTCATGAATTTCTTGTAAATCTTTTTATTTAAATACAGTAAAATCCCGATGATCAAAATCAATTAAAAGCAGTGGTAACCGATTTCAAAGTCAGATCAAATAATATTAGAAATTTAATTTACCTAATAGGTTTTACGTACGTTATTTAGACAAAACTACACTATAATAAATTACATTTTAAAAACGTAATTTATAATTTTGGTTAAAAATTATTTGTTATTAAACTTTGACGTAATGAATCGCTATTGTGGATAATCGGTATTATCAGTACCTAACACTTACTATCTTCATAAAAATAGTAACAAAGTATCCATCTGTTATAATATATATTTATCTAACTGTATAGATACGTAGCATTCAGTTTTAAATTTATTAGTTTTTGATATATTTCCATGCGTCGCCTAAATAAAGTGCATGTAAAGTTTATAATAATTTCCTTACATTCATGAGGTCATCCCTGGTCGAGTTATGACGTCATAATTATTTTTTAACTGGCAATGCCGTATTTTGATAACTGTCAAAAAACGCTTTTTTTGGGCATATATGTTATATTAAGAACATTAAAAAATAAAACTTCCACTTTTATTTAAAGAATGGCTTAAAAACTCAATGAAACAGCTGTCATTGGGTTTTTAAAAAACAATTATTTGAATAAAATTGAAAGTTTTGTTAAAAAGCTCTATTTTTTTATGTTTTTAGATTTTAATGTTACGTAACCGTATATTTCATACATCTAATTTAAAAATAACAAAACTAAATAAACCTAGTTACAAACTATTAAAGTAGGTGCTCAAATCGCAAGCCACTTGCCTCTTGACAAAATGCAACATTGAACAAAATTAGTAAGGATGACAGCGTCAATTAAATTAATTTCGGTCCTCATTCTCTATTTTAATTTGTCAATAGTATATTTGGTCTGTTAGGGTAAGCTTTTGACTTAAGGTATCCCCGAAAAAAAATCTAGTAAGGTTAAATTAGGAGATCTAACTACAGATCCTCTCCTGCAAATTCACCAACTGGTAAATATATAGTCAAGGTACTCACGTACAAGTCGGCAATGCTCCATTTTGCTGGTACCTTAGTGAATTGTTTGGTAACTAATACCTAATTACTTGCACTTTACATAGGTGCCACATATTTTTTTATAGATTTGAACACATTGATAGTTAGGTTAGGTTATATGTGAGTGGTCGTTCAACGTCCCTTTCGCGACCTTAAATATCTATTGTGGGTCACCCCTTTATAGGTTAGATTCGTTCCATCAACCCTATGCCTCTGATGAAGCTCATCAGAGTCGTTGGCGACACTTCCATAAGTCCTTCGGCTCAAGTATGATGCAGACCAAATTCATAAATCCTTAGTCTCTTGAACTCTCGACAGCAACACAAGATGTGCTACACCGTTTCATCAACAGCTTGTCAGGATCTGCAGTCCGCACTCTCTGTCAGTCTAATTGTTTTCACATGACTATTAATGCGACTATCTCTTACAAATACCTTTGAGTGTCTTGCACCCTCTAGCTCGAACCAGTAAGAACGTCTCATCCGATCTACCCAGTTCTATATTGGTCTCCTGGCTACGCTATTCGCTATGCTCCGGGTCTATAAATTTTCCTTCAGCTCCTTTTCTGGCTGGAAGGTCCACTTTCTTGTTCCCTTCAATGCCGGTGTGTCCAGGTGCACAAAATACGGTTACTTGGTTATTTTCTCCTAGACGTATTAGATCCTGAAAGCACTTCCAAACTAACTTAGAGTCGATTTGATTTGATTCCAGTGACTTTAGTGTCGCCTGGCTATCGGAAATTATTTTTATAGTTTTATTCCTGCAGTCACGCTTAAGCATCTCCTACAGGCACATCTCCATTGCGAAAAACTCCGCTTGGAAAATTGTGGATAGGTTACCCAAGTTCTGGCTCAGGTCCACCTTTGGTTTCCCTTCATGTACCCCAGCTCCAACACTTCTTTCGGTCTTAAAGCCGTCGCGTCGGTATACCAACACTGGTCAGCCATTTTAAGAATCGATCTATTCCTCTTCCATTCGTCTCTTCCTGGGAATAGGACGGTAAATGGCTTGTGGTAGTTGTATTTAGGTTGCATTGCATCTGGTACCATATCCAGTATAGGATGATTTTTTATTATCTCCTGACATTTTACTAGTTTTCTGTATGCACTAGCCATTACCTCCCCTTCCATCCAGATGTGGAGTGGAGTAAGATCTATTAAAATTTTGATGGTAACGGTGGGAGTTATAGCTTCTCCCTGGGACCCAATTCTTGAAATCATAGGAATCTATTCTCATGAGAAATTTACGTCATTTTCTCCCGATTTTTGCAATATGTCAATTCTTCAAATATTTCATAGGAATAAATTCTCCAGAAATTATGAGAATTAATTCCTAATGTCATTTGCTGGAGAAACTTAAATTCTCATGAGAATTTACTTATGTCATCTATCAATATATAGTATATCTGTTTTGTTGGAGTTGATACTGAAAAGTATTTTTTTGTGTTGTAATCGCCATAAATTTGTTAAAATGAATAATTTTGTTCTTCAAGCTATTGTTTTAAATAATTTAGAACAGGTTGAAGTCGAAAACGCTACTGTTAGACAGATAAGATTAGGAAACCGAGATACATATGGATCGTTAAGTGAAGAGTTATTTAAAAGCATTTTCGTTTATCCAAAGACGCGTTTAACGTTCTAATGGAACATATTGAGCCTTTTCTGCACCATCAAGTAGAATTGGTGCATTGACTAAGAGTGAAAAAGTTTTGGTAGCTCTCAATTTTTTTGGAACTGGTAGCTGTCAAGCTGTTATAGGGAGTAATGTCCATTGTTCAGTTATTTTAATGTGCGAATTTCAAAAAACGTCAACTCAAAAGTCAAACATCCATTTCTGCCAAAGTATTAAAAAAATATGATAGAAAATTCGCATTTTTGATTGGTTCGAATCACGGAACACTTCAATGTAGTTACGACATACGTAATTTTCTTTAAATTTTGTTCAGACATACATCACTTTTCCTAATTCTCTAGAAATTGAATTCCCAGACATTCAAGAAGAGGACTGGCAGTTCTCAGGAGAATTTTTTTTTGGAGAATCTGTTCTCTGGAGAATCGATTCCTACGATTTCAAGAAAAGGGCCCCTGGTGGTCTTTTGCTGACAATTAACCCACCAGACCGGAGCACCATGCGTAATCATAGGCCTTATTACTGTCAGATATAGCCAATACGTTTGTTTGGGTTTCATTCCCCATGACTTAACGCATACTCTAGGGTATGTCGAAAGGGATAACTTTGCTTTACTGCAAACGTTCTCTACATGAGCGTTCCATAAAAGTCTTCTATCCAGCGTAACCCTTAGATATTTGATTTCATTCGCTTCCTTTATAGATTTTCCATAGAGGGCGGGCATTTGGAGTTTAGTTTCCGCCTCCTGGTGAAACTAATAAATGTTGCCTTACTAGGGTTGACCGAAAGTTGTTCCTTGTCACACCTCCTAGTAACAATGTTAAGTGCTCGTTGAGTCACTTTAGAGATCACCTCTTCATACTTTCCTTAATTAGAATTAATAAATATTTGGAAGTGAATGGAAGAAATTTTGTATGTGTGTTATAAAAAATTATTTAAAAAAATTATGTATTGAAGCACTCTATAACCTAAAATCAAAAATAATAAATGAAGGAAATCCAAATTTTGGTACCCAAAAAAAATAATTTCCGCCATATCTTACAAACGCATAAAAATTGATATAGGAAAGTCAATACAAACTTACCTTATTTTTCTATGACAAATCAAGTAAAAATATAAAAAATGGTGGTTGCAATTTAAAAAAAGAAGAAATCGTCGTTTTCTCAACGTTGTGACCACCCTGTATAATTAATTTTTTATTTAAACACTATAAATTATAATTTAGGCCCTTGGGTGCAAAACGATGTAGGTAATAATTTTTAAATTTTATCAATTAGTTATTTGAAATCATTAACATTTTATTAATCGTCTTTTTGCCTTTCTTTTCAAAAAAACTTAAATTTCTCCAAAACTGTAAATTTTAGGTACCTACCTGGTACTTTACATAAAGTGACCCTTAAATTTAATCGTCTACCAAAAAAAAAACAAAAAAAGTACTATTCCATTTAAAATAGAGAAGTTGGTGCCAATTTCTAGTATAATCGGAAGTGCTATAAATTTGAAAATATTTTAGTTGAATTCAGAAGTATCGAAAACTCCTGTATACCAAATTTTATCTAGTATTATCCGTTCCCCATAAACTTCTAGGTCGATATGGGACACCCTGTATGTGTACTAGCGCATTAGATCTTTTGGGGCTGATGGTTGCAGGGAGTGTCTTGGACTGTCTGATCATCGGTAGATATTCATAAATTTGTACTTTGAATTTCTTTTCTATCGTCTTTAGCTCAGATATGTAAATAGTCTTACTTATACCCCAGAAAGATTCTGGTCCTAATCATGGTTAGTATGAATCTTTATTTTATTGTATAAACATTAACCACTTGGGTTATTAGCTAACAATATAATAAAATATACTAAACAATAACATTGATACTTAATAGGACACAAAAGTCGATTTTTTAAGTATACGGTGTAAAGTACATTTAAGTCTTGAGGTATTTAAACAAATTCTTAAAATTACAATTGACTCCTAATATTGACCAAACGGTATTAGATGTTTCATTGCTTTGTCTTTCAGTATTATATTTACAACAGTATAGGGACTTAAAGCAGTTCTAAAAATCACTACGTATCCGTATACGTATCGCAATGCGCATGTGCAGAAGCGATACGTGGGTTTCGTTACGTTACGTGAAACGTATCAACGCGCCACACGTATCTAACGTACGTATCGCATTATTGTGTTCCGTGATCGCGTATGCTCAAAAATCATAACCTTATTTTCCATTATCATAAATCATAACAAACATTTCTGTGATATGCGATAATAGATTTAAAAAGAAAAAGATTATTTTACAGTGGCAATGACGACATTATTTTGTTAAGGTAGATTTTGGGGCTATGTTTTAGGTTAAAAATTAAAACACATGAATGGTTACGTTACGTTGCAAACGCATTTGCTTTATGCTTCTTTTTGCTTAGTTACGCATCTCCTTTACGTTACGTATAGGTGATAAATTTTTAGAATTGCTTTATGTCTCTAATATGATTAGGTAACGATCAAATTTACATACATCTGTGAGCTAACTTCATTTCTGGTTTGAGTGCAGATTGCAAGACTTGCCAAACGCGTTCCCATTCACTAAACACTTTTTGTTTGAAGAAAGTTTTTAAGTCCGTTACTAGCCCTTTATTCACTATTACATTACTGAGGTTTCACTATTGATACCTTCACATGCCTGTCGGTCCGATTCTTCTTTTCCTTGTATTCCTATATGCGATAGTAGCCACAAGAAAACTTGTAAAGGTGCACCAAATTCGGTCTTAGATGCATCTGTGTATACAGTGTGGGCCACATGAGAAAACAGGTCGATTTTTTTTCAAAGGAGGACACATTTTTACGATACACACATCTGTCATTTGTCAACCCCCTCCCTTCCACCACCCCATCCCCTTATTTTTAAATAGGGAATGTACCATGTGCGACATATCATTAGAAAGGTATTTAGATGGAGTATTCAGACATAGCGATCTTTTACGATTTTTCTTTTTGATATTTGCACCGTCTTTGCAAAAAAAGTCTTAATTCATTTAAAATACAAAACGCCTCTTAAAAATGTAACGTAACGCCTATGGTTTGTCATTTTTCTGTAATATCAGAAGTAAATAAAAAACAAACAAATATTGCAAACGCAAGAAAATTAAATAAATAAAAGTTATAATACATAAAACAATTTACTTAAATTAATATTAAACTATTTAATTAGATGTTCAAAATGGTGTAATCTACTTCCATATAATTGTATAGAGCCGCTGCTCGAAGTTACGTCGAACGTTTTGAAGAGTTTGAGGGGTTATTAGGCTGTATTCATGTACTATCCGTCGTCTTAGTTCTCCCAATGAAGCGGGTTCGGTTCTATAAATTTTGGTCTTTAAATAACCCCACAGAAAGAACTCCAACGGTGTTAAATCGGGGGATCTTGCAGGTCATTCAATAGGGCCTCTCCTTCCAATCTATTTACTTCTGATATGACAGAAAAAATGACCAGCCATAGGCGTTACGTTGTACTTTAAATGAATTAAGACTTTTTTTGCAAAGATATCAAAAAAAAATCGTAAAGGATCGTTATGTCTGAATACCTTTCTAATGATACCTATACCGCACATGGTACATTTACTATATAAAAATAAGAGGTTGGGGAAGTGGAAGGTAGGGGGTTGACAAATGACAGATGTGTTGGAACAAAAATTGACCTGTTTTCTCATTTTCTTAAAATCTGATAAATACTATCAAATATCGAGGTGGACTGTTTTCTGTGCCCCACATTGTATATGATAGAGTATTTGGGATTTTGCAACGTTGTCAAGAAAACATTGTCGAATTATTACAAAGTTTCAGATTTATTGTGTGCTGTAATATATGATATAAGTGGGATGATCCAGAGAGGAGGTATGGAAATATTGTATTGAAATAGTTCAGGAAATTGGATGTTGTAAGATTAATGATATCTTCGAAATTCTTTTATAGAATGCTTAGTCTAGACGAGAGTTCCTCATGAAAATCTCCTTAAAATGATTTGCAATTGTATGATGAAAAGTGGGGTGTTGAGTTACGGCAGTTATAGCTGAAGTATAAGTAAAAGAGAGGTATTATCTTCTTAGTTTTAAAGATGGTTTCCCAGTTAGGAATTGTAAACTTGTAGCAGGACTTGTATAGAATACACCAGTGGCAATTCTCAAAGCTGTATTTTGAATAGAATTTAGTTGATTTAATGTTCTAGTTTTTGCTGATGAATATACTCTGCAAACATATTTAAGCTTACTTCTTATCAGACATTTATACATATGAATAAGACATAGCCCCAGTTGTTATGGCATAGCGTATTAATTAAATTCAGAATTCTATGACAAGATTTTTTTAGAGAATTAATATGGGACATCCATGATAATCTTCTGTCAAATACCATTCCTAGAAAGTGTAGACATACTATACTATCCTTCATTGCCAGGTTGATGGCTTCTTCATTGTATGCCTTGACATCTGGCACAACAGAGTTATTCTTCTTAATGTACAAACGTTAGGTAGACAATTTTTCAGACCACCTAAACATTTATTTTTATTTTTAACTAATCTTAGTAGAACAAACATTGTTTAAATATAGCATTGATACCAGTTATTAATATTGTTTTATAATTTACATATTTTGCTGTAATTTCGATTGCAGAAGTATTGAAGATTTTAAAACCAGAATTAAATTTACTCCTTTATAAACCTTATTTAAATGAAATTTTGTCGGTACATTTCATTGTAACGATTTTATTTAAATGTTACTGTTGATATTTTTTCACTTTTATTATTACGTAGTATTTAAAATTAATAATTCCATGTCTTGAATCCCTCTCGTAAGCCCGTTTCCTTTTTTAAATGAAATTATGTTTTTTTTGTGAGATAAACGATGTACTTTGTAGGTGCGACTGGTCTCTATTCATAGAATGGCGTTAATCTTACACTCCAAAGGAAAGTTTAACATAAAACATGTCCGACAATATAAAAGGTGAAAATATTTACAGTGTATAGTAAAAATTTACATAGCAGAAAAGAGCCAGTCGCATGGAAATGAGACTTGTATGCGAAGTCATTGTAGAATGCCGATAAAATATAAGTTAGCAACAATGGTTAGAATGGCAACAATGGATTGAAATGCCGTTTGTCGTTTGATGTATAGGGATGTTGGGGCATTTTTGGCTCCGTTCTTTCTGTATTTCGCTAACGATTCAGGACGTCCGGTTTTTCTATTTTAGTTTGGGCCATTTGGAATAAATAAGCCATTTATTTCACGTTTCGTTCACTTAATCAAATTATGCATACATATGCGATCCGGGTTGACTTGTCTATTCCACTTTGATCAATGTTGTAAAGTTTATTTTGCCCTGCGTAAACAGAAAAGATGTGGATAGGATAAACTTCATAAAGTAGAAAGTTTTTTATGTTGAAAATTTTGGACAGAAACTCTTGGCGTTTTAAAATAAAAAGATTTATTTGCAAAAGTAAATAATAATTATGTATATTTTTTAAGAAGAGTTCAGAACAAACAAATACATTTTCCTACATATACTACAATATGGCTCTTCGTCCAAGTTATGCTACCAGTCGCCGATTGTTTTTGAAGTATCAAAATAAGAGATGTTTTAACCAAGTTGTTAGAATAAATAGTATTGGAAAGATGCCTAGCTTAATAGCAAAACACCTAAAATTACCAAATCCTGTTGCCTACATGAGCCATTGTTTTCGGAGAACATCGTGGCTGATGTTACTTGCTAATACGGGGGCCGATATATGTGTTCTGAAGCGACATGGAGGTTGGAAATCTTCGACTGTGGCCAAAGGATACGTGGAAGATTCTATCAACAATAAAATTCAGATATCAAATAAAATTTTAGACTGTGAAATTTCAGGATTAAGTGCTGTTCCTCTACGGCAGTGGATAGTCGTCCAACTCCCAAAACTAGGATATCAAGGGCTGAATCTGCATTATCACTTATCACCCGCGAGATAATTACACAAAAAATTGTAAATTTACCTAACAAAGGTCCTGGATCGGATGAGCTATCAACAGATTTTATTAAAAACTGTAAAGAATCTCTAGTAGAGCCTCTATTTCTACTATTTAATAAATCTCTCACTGCCGGTCTATTTCCTGATAAATGGAAAACAGCTTTTATTATCCCAATTCATAAATCCGGAAATAAAAATAAAGTCGAGAATTATAGACCCATTTCGAAATTAAACATTTTTAGTAAAATGTTTGAAAGTATTTGATTTTCTTTATTACGATGTCAAAAACGTACTTAATATTGAACAACATGGTTTCATCAAAAAACGTTCAGTTGACACAAACTTATTTATTTACATTGAATACATACTAAAAAGTCTAAATGATAGAAAGAATGTCGATTCTGTTTATACTGATTTTAGTAAGGCTTTCGATAAAATCGATCATTCGATCCTTATTTCGAAACTTGCTGAGGTCGGTATACATGGTAGTTTATTGCGTTGGTTCGACTCATACGTCAGAAATAGATCTCAACAAGTAATCTTAGGAACCTTCAAATCTAACGTAGAAGTCAGCACGTCAGGGGTCATTTACTATTTAATTTATATGTTAGTGATATTGCTACCTGTTTTAAATTTGTATATTTTATTATGTATGCAGACGATTTAAAAATTTATCATTCCATTTCATGTCCTAATGACCGGATTAGATTTCAACCAGACTTAAATAATCTATTTGATTATTGTGTAAAAAATAAGCTGTTGTTAAATGTCTCTAAGTGCAACTACATACAATTTTCTCGTAGCAGTCCTGAATTAAATCACAACACATATGAAATCTCTAATTGTGTACTCCATCCGGTAGATAGTATAAAAGATCTTGGAATAATTTTGGACTCAAAACTCCTTTTTGATAAACACATTTATCATATTACCCAAAAAGCAAATAGACAATTAGGCTTCATTTACAGAACTTGTTTCGAATTGCGAAACCCTTTTACCATTAGAACTTTGTATATGGCATATGTCCATAGTATCTTAATGTTCGGTTCCGTCATTTGGAATCCACGTTACTTGGTGTAGGTACATTTCAAAATTAGAATCTATTCAAAATAAATTCATTTCATATTGTAAAAGAAAGTTTTATCCTGAAACAGATAGACAACATATTTGTTCCTTTTTAAAAATAATTACCCTTGAGCACAGTAGGCAAATTGCGGATGTCATGTTTGCTCATAAAATTTTAAATAATAATATTGATTGTATCGAAATAACGAATTCCATAAATCTCCATACTCCCACCTATGCTACTAGAAATAATTATACCTTTTTTACAGACCAAGCATTTACTAATTATTTCCTTAATTCTCCAGTACATAGAATAACTAACACTTACAACAAATTATCTAATATCGTGGAAGTAGATATATTCTTTCATAATACAACTGCGGTTAAAAAACTATTGAGGAACCATTTTTTAATACCATAAACTATGATGTCTCTTCTTTTTTGTATTTTTAATTATATTTCTAGTTGTTAAACTTGTAAAAATTTGTAATTTAACTGTAATGTGTGGATACTCTTATGGGTATGTCCTGTCTGTATCCCAAATAAATAAATAAATAAATCTAGTTTGGGAATAAATATTGGTTCGTGCACTGGCTGCACCATTAATGTTAACATTGTAAATAATAAATAAAATTAGGTAGTGTTAAATTTTCTCACAATTTGAAAGCCTTAATAATTATTGTTATACATTAATAAATAAATGATTTCTTGGATATTTGCTTGATTGAGGAACATAAAGGTTAAAATATAAAAATCCCATATAGTTTACATGCAGTGTGCGAAGCAGTGGCGGCTTTTCTTTATGTGCTGCTGAGCTGCAGAACTACCAAACAACCATAGCAAATCTTAATTATTAAAGAATAATTAATATAGTTTTATTTCAAATCTGCCATATTATCATATTAAACATCAACTGTTAATAATAATTCACCAACAACGATGATTAATATTATTTTTTTACGTATTTACTCCTCTAGTGAAACCGTATAATTTTTTACGTATTTGGTGCTCCAGTGAAGCAAGTTCGGTATAGCGGTTTTCGCTATTATAAGAGATTTTGCAAAAATTCTTTTTCAGGGCGTTTCTATAGGTCGATTATGACACAAATCTGTGTGCGCGTTTTCAAAAATTCATTTCTATAATTTATTATTAATAAAAACATACTTACGGGACGGTGGAGTGAATAGGGGTGCTGGGTGGGGACGAAACAATAGAAATCCAACGTCAAACACAAGAAAACACTAATACACTGCACTCGGGGCACATGAAAAATGTAAATTAATTTTGAAAAGTATTAAATTTTTCGAAAAACTATCCCACACATGACAAATCTCGTTCGCCATTATTAATGAAGGATGAAGGAAAATAAAGCTGATAACATGAAGTTCGTCATTATTAAAATGACAGGCTTGATAGAAGCAGTGGTATTTTTTGTAGAAATGCCTCCTTCTTTATGTTTAGGTATGTTCCTTTTTTCTCTACAAATTATAATAGGAAGAAGGAATAACTTAATTTTTCATATCAATTTTGTCCTGTATGTTCCTTTTTTTCAGCTATTAAGACTTTTTCACTCTATTTGGCAACATCGCAACACATTGACAGTTCTATTGCACTCTTCTTTTTTATGCAGTGACAGTCGTGACAGCCATGGCGGTATTATTGTGTTAATTATTATTTATTTTTATTTTTTTAAACAATTTCTTGAACATTTTTGTGAACAGAAAGTGCGGTGTGTACTCTGAAATACTGTTTTTTGGTGTTTAATGTAGGATTTCTATTGTTTCGTCCCCACCCAGCACCCCTATTCACTCCACCGTCCCGTAAGTATGTTTTTATTAATAATAAATTATAGAAATGAATTTTTGAAAACGCGCACACAGATTTGTGTCATAATCGACCTATAGAAACGCCCTGAAAACGAATTTTTGAAAAATTTCTTATAATAGCGAAAACCGCTATACCGAACTTTTACCCAATCTTTTTACGTATTTGCTGCTCCAGCAGTGAAGCCGCATCGATAAAAACCGAAACACTGGCAGCGGTAAAATGCATTTATTAGGCAAACGGCGATCTTAGCCGATGTGCTTCGGCAATCGGCTGGGCCACTGATTAACGGCCTCGGAAATGAGCTGCAATTCACGACAGTTATTAGTGACCGTTGCATCTGTGCCGTGTTTAGAAATTCTTAGGTTACAATTTTGTTTAATTTGTTTTGTTCGAGCGTGTTTAAAACAATGGAGTTTCAATTTAAATTAGGTGTAAATAAATTGGTCGTTATTAGTTACTATTAATTAGTATTAAAGCTAATTTTATTGTTTTTGTTTTCGTATGTTATTCTATTTCTATTATTTTATATTGGCCGTGGTTCATGCAGCACACCCTATAGCAGATGTCACGAGCCGCCACTGGTGCGAAGTATTTCGCACACTACTTCGCGCATGGTGTCATAGTAACAAAAGAAAAATGAAAAAAAGTTCACTTCGCATATTCTTGCCAATGCTCGAACCTCGTCATTTTTTGACAAGTTTCGTTCAACCGTTTAGTTGTTTGTTGTTCTTAATAAGATGGACTTTTACATAGTAAATATTAGTACAGCTAATTTAATTAGATTTTTAGGTTATTTAGGTTTTTCAGGTTTTTTAGTGAATTTTAAAAAAATCTTTTTATAACATAAAAAATATACATTCACAACAAAAAAAGTACTAAAAAAGTACTCTCTAATAAAAAAATGTATTCTTATAAAAAACATCACAACAAGTGCTTTCTAATAAAAAATATGTATTCTAATTTTTATACAATTTTTTTTGTACGGTTTCCTTTTTATATTGTGTAGCCTGAATCGTCAGGGCATTCTATGCATTCTAGTTCTGAGCCGTTCTTTAACCGAGAAACTACACTTTACCATACATTATTAGAACTTCTCCATCCTTTATACTAAATAACTTGCTAAGGATTGTTTACAATTTTGTGTATAGTTTAGAAACAGACTGAACCCTTGGTAATTCATGGCTTTAAAATTGTTCTTATAAAAATGTACTGATATTGTTTGACGAATTGAAAAAGGATTTGCTTCCATAATTTTGCAAATTTGTTCGATAGCAAATGTTTTATTTCAATATTACCGATAACCTTAACTTTTGCCAAGCTTTTGTAAAAGTTTTTATATCGATCTAAAGGTCATGTTGGTAATTTGTGACTTCTCTAATGTGGATGTACTAGATTTATTTCTATTGAAGTGGATATTACAAAAATCTGTAATTTTCTTTTGTCATTGGTTAATAATAAATCAAAATACGATAATATAAATTAATCTCTATTCTTTAACGTTACAATATAACCAAAACAATAAAATATACAAATTTTTCATAAAAAAAAGAGTTACAATAAAACAGAAAACATTGAATAATGTTTACTGTTTAATTTTCTGCGCAGGTCATAAAGTCCTTTCACGAAAATTAGTATCGTGTGGGTCCACCCCTAGCTTGCTTTAGTGCTGTCAGTCTATTTGGCATGGTCCTTATTAAATTATTAATAAATTGCTGACGTATGTTTTTCCATATTCTCTGCAAGGCATTGGCGAGATGTTCTAGAGTTATGAGGGGCTGTTAGAGTCGGTTTAATTGTCTGGACATAAACCGTGATATTCAATGCGATCATTTACAATTTTCGCATGCTGCGGACGCGCATTATCATTTCTTCTTGCAGTTACAGCTATAAAGCGGTCTTGAGCAAAAGTTGTAGCTCTTTCTCGTCCTCCTCCATATCGATTCCATGCACGACTGACAACGTGTAGCCGTATAGCAACTTCTTCTTGACTTAACCCTTCGTGTATCCATCGTACTAATTGATCAAGTTGCACTGTTTCTAATCGCCATAGCGTCATTTTTTTTAGATAAACAGATTAATGGACTAATGTCTACCAAAATGCGTATAAAAAAACGACAAAAACCATTTTCTGTAAACAGTTTACTGATAGCATGCAACGTATATTTAAAATATTATTTTTGTACATAATTTTCTGAAATTTAAAAAATATCTACCTCAATTGTTGAGCAGTGTATATGTACATATTGATTGCTAGCTTCCGGGGCTAATTTTTGGTTCTTCTTCTTCGAGTGCCATCTCCATCAATGGAGGTTAGCGATTACCATGGCAAAACTGTCTCTATCTTCTGCTGTTCTGATGAGTTCTTCGAACCCTAGTCCCGTCCATCTTCTGATGTTTCTCATCCAGGACAACTTTTTTCTTCCAATGCCGCGCCTTCCCTCTATTTTACCTTTTATTATCAATTGTGGGATATAATATTTTCCTTGTCTTAGCAGATGACCAAAGTAACTGGTTTTCCTGGTTTTTATTAATGTTAGGAGTTCTCTTTCCTTTTTCAACCTTTGCAGGACTGCTTCATTTGTTATTCGTGCTGTCCAGGGAATTTTTAGAATTCGGCGATAAACCCACATCTCAAAGGCCTCCACTTTATTCATACTAGATGTTTTGAGTGTCCAAGCTTCCGCGCCATAGAGTAATACCGACCATATATAGCATTTAACAAGTTTCAGTCTCAATTGTAAACTGATATGTGTGTCAGTGAGCAGCCCCCGTATTTTCATAAAGCTACTTCTCGCTTGAGCAATCCTTGCTGTTATTTCTTGTTCAGGGTCAAGTTTGTTGTTAATCCAGCACCCTAGGTATTTGTACTTTGTCACCTGTTCAAGCATTCTGTTGTTTATTGCTATGGGTAGGGGAATGTTTTGATTTTTCTGGATCACCATTACTTTTGTCTTTTTCTCGTTGATCTTCATTCCGAATTCCTGACATATTTCATTTAGTTGGTCTAAGATATATTGTAAATCGATATCCGAGTCTGATATCGGATATCGAATTTTTGGTTATTCGTACAAAATGTGAGATGACGTAAATTTCATTCAATAAAACGTGTTGTTGTTTGATGTTGATGTCTACATAAATTTTCTTTAGATTTCATAATGTTTGTAGATATTTTTAGTACAAATTCAATATCCATTAAAATGTATATATTCCCCTTGGTATTATTTAAAGTACCAAGACGACGACAGGGCGACACGATGCAAATTTGATTAGATCGTAACCCCACAACCTCCCCTCCTTCCTTTCCCCCCAACAACCCTCCATAATAACAGCAAACATATTGCTTAATTCCAAGCTAGTTGGCGCGCTGAATAGGCATGCGGTGCTGCCCTCTCACATCCGTTGCCATAAGTACCCGCTAATAGCCCTTCTCCCTATTACTCTGCCGATTTATTACTAACTACTTTGGAAAATATTATTTACGCCACTATGACTGCGTAAAAAGATGTCTCCGTTCAATTATTTTAACGAAGAGGGAGAATAACGTTGTCATGTACACTGATAAAAATTTGATTACAGTTTCGATTAAGCGAACAACGTCATTCGGGTGTTAGTGTATTATGAAGTGCAATAATAGTTAATCCTTTCGTAACTGGAGCACAATATTCAGTTCACTGATCCTAAAATCCTGGGATTTACTTGAATGTCAAGCCCCGGGGTTTTCACAATAATCCTGGAAATCTTGAATGTTATATTTTATATTCATTTAAAAATTAAACTCAAGCCCAATTAACCCTACACCTAGTCCTAACCTTACTCGACTGGTACTTACACCTACTTGCGTCGGAAAGGAGAAAAACTGACATGTATGGGAAAGGAGATCATCCCATCACCAATCGTCTTCGAGGGGTTGAAGAAGAATACACTAAATCTCCAGAATACCTTTCGATTGATAAAAAATTGATTGAAGAAAGCAGACTCTTGTAGCAGTTAAAATTACTTACTCATTTTTGCTAAATAATAAATGACGGCAAAATTCTAGAATATTGCCCCTAATTAATTTCGACAATTTTTTGCATAGGGCCTTTTTGAGGTATTTTTAATGGAATGACATCAAAATTTCCACGCGGAAAGGCTGATTTTTGCGGAAAAATTAAAAAAAAGAGTCAAAATTTGGAGGTTATGTGCGATATCCGATAGGTTCAAGGTCACTTAACGACACGTACTGAAACTACATAAATACTATATCACAACGCCAACGACTATATCAATAAATGTAGGCATTTAAAGGAAAAACACATATTATGTGAAGTGTGTTTATTGATAGTAAAGTACGAAAAAAAGTCATTTAAAAAATAACAGTGATAATTTCAATCGCTGAATTCAAATTTACAGTAATTGTAAAAAATAAAACGGATTATTTAATACACATAAAAACATTCGAAGTAATATGTATAAATAATTTCAGATACATAATAATTTTAAGAAAAAAAGGAGGATAACGTAAATTATAATGATAACAAAATAAAAATGATTCTAACCAAAGAAAATCAAAGTAATTCTAATAAAATTAAAAAAAAAATTAAATTAAATGGGGACGCATCTAGAAGTCTTCATCCTGAGGCTGTCATCGATGTCTTTACAGCTCGCCAAGAAGATTCAATGAAGTTGGTATGAGCACCCGTCTCCGGATCCTTGAAGGTTATGGAGTGGTTAACCTGCGCATAATAAAAAACAAACATTGGTAAATCAAACCATATAACTTTGGTCAGACCGGGCCGCATGATGCCAAGCCAGGCATAGCGTGGCCAGACCGGGTCAAACGGTGCCAAAGCAGAGCATAGCGGGGCCAGTCCGGGCCACACAGTGAAAAGGTAGGGCACAGCGGGGCCAGACCAAGTCATACGATAGCACATAACCTAACCTGATCTAACCTAACCTAACCTAACCTAACCCGACCTAACCTAACCTGACCTGACCTAACCTAACCTAACCAGACCTAACCTAACCTAACCTAACCTAACCTGACCTGACCTAACCTAACCTAACCTAACCTAACCTAACCTGACCTGACCTAACCGAACCTGACCTAACCTAACCTAACCTAACCCAACCTAACCTCACCACAACTAACCTAACCCAACCTAACCTAACCCAACCTAACCTAACCCAACCTAACCTAACCCAACCTAACCTAACCTAACCTAACCTAACCTAACCTAACCTAACCTAACCTAACCTAACCTAACCTAACCTAACCTAACCTAACCTAACCTAACCTAACCTAACCTAACCTAACCTAACCTAACCTAACCTAACCTAACCTAACCCAACCTAACCTTACCTAAATTCACCTCAACTAACCTAACCTAACCTAACCTAACTTAACCTAACCTAACCTAACCTAACCCAACCTAACCTCACCACAACTAACCTAACCTAACCCAACCTAACCTAACCTAACCTAACCTAACCCAACCTAACCTCACCTAAAATCACCTCAACTAACCTAACCTAACCAGACCTAACCTAACCTAACCTAACCTAACCTAACCTAACCTGACCTGACCTGACCTGACCTAACCGAACCTGACCTAACCTAACCTAACCTAACCTAACCTAACCTAACCTAACCTAACCTAACCTAACCTAACCTAACCTAACCTAACCTAACCTAACCTAACCTAACCTAACCTAACCTAACCTAACCTAACCTAACCTAACCTAACCTAACCTGACCCGACCTAACCTCACCTAACCTGACCTAACCTAACCTAACCTCTGTCTGACCAGGTAAATAATGGCAGCTTTACTCACTACTGTCTAATTTCACCGTATTCATTTTTTATAAAATTTCTATAATCGCTACAGCTTACCTTCAAGTGCTCATACCCTTCTTGACCCAGGACATCATAGGCTTTCCAATAATCGGAGATTATGGTTGTCCCGAGCTCAATCCATTTCTTGATAATGGGGATGAGGGTGTCCGTGTCTCTCTGCTCCACTGGCACCATAAATACCCGTCCGGAGCCTCTCTCGAAACCTCCAAAAACCCACTGCCCTTCGATACGATGTCCTCGGTGGTACTTCGTTCGCCCAAATTTGGATTCGTCTATCTCGACTACAACTCCTGGGCCGCCTAATTTTGTGGGTCGGCAAACTTTAGAACATAACACTGTCAAAGTCACAGACCGCATATTATAATCAAAGTTTCATAAACCATTCTATACGTGGTTTTTGTCAGTCATCCTTGTTTGATCTACTTCCACAACCAATCACAAGGCATGTAACAGGCATTTTTCAACTTATAACGTTAACAAGTCCAAATAATATATAAAATCTATTTTATAAGGTCACAAAAACTATATTCTCTCAACAATAAAAACTTCTACACCAACTTAAATAAAGAAAGAACTATGACAACAATACAAAACAATACTATTGTTTGCCTACAGCCGCCATGTTGAATAATTTTTGACAGATCGTTGGAAAGCCTAATAGATAAACAAAAAAAATGGCGTCGTTTCATCAACAGGGTCGGGATTTTATTTTACGATTCGATTACTAAAAAAATTCGACAGAAAAAATTCTATTTCACGATCACATCGTGACAACTCGATCAGAAAAATTAATAAAAACTCATCGTTTTAAACAAGAGCAATCAGTTCGCGCATGCGCAGAAGTAGTAGTGAACATGGATGTCATCTACTAAAAATAATTATTTAAAAAGAAAAATTATGTAGTGAAAAACGTTTCCGCGGAAAAATTTGCAGGTTTTCCATCATTTCCCCACCCATACATACGCTGTGCAAAAAATTGTCGAAATTCATTTGGGGGCACTATTCTAGAATTTACCCTAAATGACTATTTTAAACAAAATAAAGACTCATTTTGTATTAAAAGTAAATAAACATATTTCAAGCAATTCTTATATTGGCAGAAGTCCATACACCTCAATGTTGTTGTTTATAATAGCTTCAAGAACCTAACATAAATAAATGAGTATTAATTATGAACAATATGGTAACAATGATGCTTACCTTTGATCTCTTATTCCATTTCAATACATTTTAGATGGAAATTATTAATTTGTTTTGGTTCCGTTGTGTTGTAGTTGTAATTTAGATTGTCAGATAATTAGGGATAGAATATTTACTGTCAATGTCAATAGTTCACTTGATTTGCATAGATCGGTTTCGATTCAGTTCTATTCATTCTGTTTGACGTCACACAGAGATCTGTGGTAAGTCGCAGAACTGTAACATCGACCTATGGGAGATTAAGTAATTTGTGGTTAAGTGTAGAAATTTTTGAATATTATTGTCAAGGTTGGTCATCATGTTGAAATGGCAGATTTCCTGTTCAAACTAGTTTTTCAAACTTCCTTCCTCCTCATCATTCGTTTGCTAGCCTATTAAAAGCTAACATGGCAGTGAAAATGCTGTATTTGTTTTTGCCAATTTTGAGCATACTAGTGCTCGTGCTTAGTGGTTGTCGTTCCCCTTTGTTTTCTGAGGGTAAGTTGTCAATCTCTCAAATTTGGTAGGTTTCTAAATTTAAATTTATACTAGGGTCCTCCGGTATAACCAATACTGTGCTGGTGGGTGGGACGCCATTAAACGAGAGCTGTTTTGGCCGTCCAATTTTTGAGAACCCGGCATTTCTTCCTGAGTTCCTGGGAAGAGAATTTCTACTTCTTATGTTATCATGTTCGATTTCTGAGGGTTCGAGAAAGCCGCTTTCCTTTCTTCAAGTACCACGTGTGTCCAGAAGGTTTGATGATGCTTCATCCTACCAGTTCCGTGGGAAGCCAAATTTAAACCAGGTTTAATTATCGTTCAAATTTTTTTATGATTCTCTGACGGTATGGTTTTTTTTGTTTTTCATGATGGATAAATTGATTTAAACATTTAAATAGAGATTAATCTGATTTTCCTTCTTAAATGTAAGTACTTAATTATTAAACTAAATTTTTCATTAAAATAGAATTGAACAATTTTTTTATATATCAAGTTTTCAAACCTAGAATACAGTTTTTTATATAGTTATAGGTATTTACAAAATCAATAAATAATTCAAATTTTGTTGAAATAAACAGCCAGTCCCGGCTGATTTTTTCTTTATTTTTGTAACATTACTTATTTTACATTGTAAACCAGTTATAGCTATAATGGGGGTAATTATAAGAGTTGATATATTTTTTTTGGTAAAAATAATTTGTTCTATGAATATTTAACAGTTGTAACTTGGCTTATGTACAAGATAAGTATCCAATAGTACTGCTTACTAACCTTTAAACATTCTTTTACACATTTTAAATGACTACACCTTAACTTGATATAAATCTAAGTTTTTGCTAATTTTTGTAAGCAACACTGTTAACTATAATTTTACTTCGGTAATAAAGTTAAAAAAACTACCACTTTTGTGTTATTCTTTTTGGTCTAAAAGTTTTTTTATCTGTCAGCACTACTTCATGTTTCTTAGTTTGGTGAGGTTTGTTTCATATTGCTTAAATTAAGTGGCGCCCTATCAGACTATTTTATTTATTAGTAATTTCAATCAAAATTTAGGCAACAGTATCCACGACTGGTGCTCGCCGATGAACAGCTGCCGTCCGCACTTATGTAACTTACTTTGTAGTTGCCACCTAACATTAATTTTCATAAAAAAACGTTACATAATTAAAATGGCTTTGAAAAGCCTCAAAATGTAAGTTGTGTAAACTGGCCAACAACCCAACTGAGCATCGGCTCTCAAGCGGTCGAGCTGAAAGTGGTAAAGCAGTAAGTAATAATGGTCTAAATTAAAAAAAATTTAGAGAGTGCATTCCAACTCCGATTACTGAGCTGTTCCCAACAGCCAAGATCGTTAATGATTTTGAAATACCGAATTTCCATATCTTTGTTTTCCATCCCCGAGGGTACTGGTATGCCTAGGCAGAAATATGAAATTAAAATTGCAAACCAATAGATCAAAGGTAACTGTAATCGAGAGATAACTATCAAGAAATAATTTCTATAAGGTGCACCTTCTTGATTGTTATCTCTCGATTACAGTTACCTTTGATCTATTGGTTTGCAAATGAACGGTAGGATGGCGCTTTTGCTACTTTATCATTGAATCGTGGATTCACGGGAAATAAACAGACAAAACTGTAGATATTGGTCGGAGGAGAATACTCAATATCCTCAAAAGTTGAACGTTTGGGCAGATATCATAGGTGATCATATTATTGGTTCTATTTTTGTAGACAGCCGAAAAATATTTAAGCATGATTAGAGACGAAGTTGTTCCTGAGTTGGCCAACTTATATCCCAACGCACAAAATCCGAACCTACCGGATGAAAATATCTGGTTCCAGCAGGACGAAGCAACACCCCATTATGCTTTAATTGTAAGAAATTACTTGAATAAAATTTTCCCAGACAAATGGATTGGATTTTTTTCTGTGGGGTTATCTCAAGAACAAAGTATATGCAACACACCCAACAACCATTGCAGACCTCAAAGAAAGGATAACTACAGAAATACGGGCTATTTCACCTCAAACTTTAAACAAAGTTCAGGATGAATTTTATAGGAGACTGTGTTATTACCAACAACAAGGTGGAGAACATTTTGAGCATTTGTTTTAATGTAAATATCAATTACTTTAAGAATTTTATGTATTTAATATCTTGAACAAAATTATAAATAATTTCAAATAAACATCCTGTTCACACAATAGACCCTACATGGTATAGTTCGTTGATATCATATTCATCATTAAAAATATAGATCATGGACGATGTCAGACTTGCGTGTATCACCCTGTACATTTAAATTTATATTTAAAAAGCTCACATTTGAATTTCAGTTGCCGGATCCCAGCGTTTTTAACAATCTTCTAAACTAATCCCACAAATAATTTTATTCCATAAGTGGTTTCCACACTGTATATTGAAACGGTTACTTATTCTAGTATCAGTTTCAGAAACAAATAAAAAATAACAATAATAGATGTTAAACAAAAATTAATTTTAATACTAAATTCTCTTAAGTAATTTTACTAAGTAACTGGTAATATTTTCTATTATATTTTATGATAGAATTGGTAATATATTGGAAGCTAGCTTTAAAATTGATTTCACTATTGCATTTTATACTAATAAATGTTAAACAATCAAAGAAAGGTACTTTAACCAAAACTGACAATGTACAATACAATAACTAACTACCTTATAATATTTCGATTAGATTAAACTTTAATACCACATCTGTTATGCAGGCAGAAAAGGATGAAAAATAAAATTTATAATAAACATTAATATAATATTTGAATCTACATTAAGTTTAGAAAACATAATAATTAGTTTTATTTGTGTATAAATTGTCAATATAACCTATTATTTTAAGACAGCAACATACAAGTTTATTTATTTGTAATATTATTGTATATTCTTTTTAAATTATTATTTTGTATAATTTAGATTGGAACTTTCTAGAATTCGCTAAAAAAGATGTTTATGAACATATTTTTGTATTGTATAAAACAAGAAAAATGTATTTCTAATAAAATATTCGTCCAATAACAAATACATAGGTACTGAAATATTTCAGATAAGGTGCAGTCAATAATAAAACTGAAAAAGTAGAAAATTGTTTCTACCTGCACCCACGGTTAAGAAACTTAACAGTTTCTATAGCAAGCTTGACCGTTTTCTATGAAAAAACAACTACTTCCTGGGCTATATGCCCCAACGGACATTGAATTACATTCCAATAAAAACGTGATGGTGACCGACTTAGTCGATACTTAAAACCATCTCTGTCGATTTCCACATTATTGTGTCTCATCAGTACGAGGTAAGTAGGTAGTTCTTCTCATACCGCAGAGCAGGATGCAGAATGATTCTTTTAAGCCAATACAAGCTTGGTATAGAAACTGTTAAGTTTCTTTACCGTGGGTGCAGGTAGAAACAATCTTCTACTTTTTCAGTTTTGCTCGTGGAATATCTAGAATTACTAAAATTAATAATTATGCCTTTGTCCTGAGTAGAACAAAGATAGAACATTTGTTAATCATGAGTAAAACAAAAATAGAAGTTCTTGATTAATCTGTGTCTCAAAATTGCTCTTAAAAAGGTTCGTTATAACCGGTTATCAATAATTATCAATTGCTGTTCCTTCATATTGTTGATAAAATTGACTGTTATACTGAAAATAATTTAATACAAATAAATTTTTTTTTATTTTGAGCTTTTCAAAAGGGTTTTCCAGACCTCGTGACAAATCAATATGGCGGCATAGGGCAAACAACTTGTCAGTATTATTTAATGTTGATAACGATCGTTTAAGTTTTAAACTTAATTGTGTTGGATTGATTCATATAGTGTGCGTAAATTTTTAGTTTTAAATTAACTTTTGATTTTGCCTTAACCAAAAAAAAAAAATATTTAATAAATATTTTGTATTTACTTTAAAATTAAATTTTTTCCTTTTATTTGCTCTTTCCCTTATCTCAATTGTGTCTTAAGTTTTAATTTTATTTGCTCTCATGTTTTGGGAAGGTACATTACCTTTTTGAATTTTGATCTCTTAGAGCAGAATGTTCACCCAAATCTAAACATATAAGTTACTTAAAATTCAAAAGGCAATGTAACGTTTTACTCATTTACCTTAGATTTAATAAAATCATATATTTTAATTTATATCTAAAACCTTTTTTTTATCTTTCCAGTGAAATATTTTATTTTTTTAGTAGGAGTATATTTGAAATTATCAAACTTTACAGTCACTGTTATAGATTAAAACTACATGTAAACTAGAAAATAAAGTGGAATATAAATAAA
Organism: Ophraella communa; assembly: GCA_035357415.1. Taxonomy (NCBI): domain Eukaryota; kingdom Metazoa; phylum Arthropoda; class Insecta; order Coleoptera; family Chrysomelidae; genus Ophraella; species Ophraella communa. The sequence goes on along the minus strand of CM068992.1, from coordinate 27,488,844 downwards.
TGTCTTCTGTTGATATTAAAATGTTTTATTTCCTGTTATTAAAACTGATTTGCGAATGATTAAATTTACTAATTGTCTTTTAAAAGGAGTTTAGAGTAAGATAGATAATTGCCAATTTCGTTTGAAAATTTCCACCAATTAATACTTTGGAAACTGCCCAGCTTTAAAATCGGATTTTACAATGCAATATATCGTGAATAAAATGTGTTCCATTACAATTCAACGAGATTTATTCTGGTACAGAAGCACAATACAAAATCCATAATTGAAATATCATTACAAACTTTAAGTAAAATTGCTTTCGGTATATTGATACTTGAAGCAGAGGTTGGTATGTATTGTAACATATCGATCTTTTGGTACTTCAACAAGTTATTAATTCAAAATACATCATTAAAACTTTTCAGACTTGCCTTGGATATGTTGGTAGCAATGCCGTAGTATACCTGACTGCTTTTGTTAGGGCTGGCATTGTCACAATTCAAACAATGTATTGTGCCTCTCACAATTATAATTATGTTTCGGTTTTACTTGCAGGGTAGTAATTAAAAATAACAGTAATCAGATTTACAATTGAGTTACATTTTGTAGCTAAAAGTGTTCCTGTTGCAATTAGCGGAGTGCAGTTTCTGTTTGCTTTTTTAATTTTTATTATACACAAATAATGTATTATATACAAAGATCTTACAAACCAATTGTTATTATTTTTAAAAAGTAATGCTTAAATGAATTAAGCTAAAATTATGTATATTGGAATAAATATTAACAATTGTAAACATTTCCAATTTCATTAAAATGGTTGTGAATGAATAAAATCCATTCATCATTACTTGGCAGATAATGATAAATCCTTATAATCATCTAAAAACAGAAAACAGAAATAAAAACAGAATCAAAATAATTAATCATAAACAAACCTCACATAAGTTTTACAGAACAATGTTGCATCCATGTCTTATTTTATTTAAAAACTATAATGTAGTTTATTGATATCTAGTAATTATGTATATACTTATGTAGAAGATACTTCAAACTTACTATAAATCGAACTAAAATGGCTATCCCTTGAAATTTGAATAAGTGAGATTCAAAAGTATATAATTTTACTAGCTCCTTTGTTCCTGAAGGAACAAAAATATGGAATAAGCTATTTTGCTTCTCTTAATATCATGTTTGTTAAGAATGAATGAAGTTTATTTTTCATGTATTTCCTGCTGAACAATTAATTTGCATTTCCTGAGAACAAATATCGCAGTGTAGGATTTTGACAAAATTAGGATTCCAATAATAACCTTAATATTAGGTATGTTTTATTTGATATACCAAGATTTATAAAATTATTTAATAGAAGTTAACGCTTACATATACATACGAATACATTTTTTTTTTCATTTAATGGTTTTCATTGTTCCATTGATTTTAAGCTTATTATTCCAGAAAGAAATACTTTTGTAGTCAAAAGAATATGTAACAGATAAAATTAAATAAAAAAAGAATTATTTTTGTATTTTTGAACTAAACTAAGGTAAAAGACTCTTTCCATTGAACTGGAATTTTTCTCACCTTTTCATCCATTTGTGACATCGGGGTCATTACAAATGGATTTCTTATTCATCGGTCAATCTCCCTTTAAAACGATTTGGCTGCAAGAAAATGGATTTGGTCTTTTCACGTTAGGGGATTTATTTAACTTTTCTTTTTTCTGTTCAAATAATCTTTGCTAGGCTTCTTCGATTTTATCCCCTTCAATGTCAGCGAGTATTATCTTGCCGTTCATTCAAATTCTATTCCAAAAAATACTGAATTACATGAAAGTATTTCATTTCAATTGATTGATACACCTGCCAAATGAATTGATTAATCCGCAGTACAATTATTTAAAAATAACCCACATGTAATGTAATTTATATATTAACGTCTAATGATAGAGAATTCATTGTCAAATTATAATATAGAAAACATATTGTACTTATAGAAAGTTCAGGACAAAAACCGGCAGTTACGTATATATATTTTTTATTCGGTATACTTCGAGACGGGCGGCGATCCCTCACACACTCCCGCCCTACAAACATACCACACTGTTCCCTTCCACTAATCTTAATCTCCACTGCCTCGCTTAGCTCCATCCATTCTTTCTCCCCTCTCAACTTTACCTCCACCATGTTCTTCTAATACACTGCATCTCCAATTTTCCTCTATAACCGCTGTAACACTTCCTCGTTCTTCCTGAATCTAAACAGGTGTCCGTCATTATCCTTAGAGCTAATGCACACGCTGTACACCAGCATGTCTCGCACCCATCCTTTTCCCTTCCTTACCTCATCTACTCTCAGTCAGTCTCTCATCACTCTTATTCCCGCCTCTCCTGTATTTTCCATAATCCATCCTTGCTTCTTCCTTAAAATCACCTCATCCAACATATCAATCGCTATCCTGGCTTTCCGCAGGTTTATGTATAAAACTCTCCACCCGTAATTTTTCCTTCCTTCCTCTAGCTGCCTTCTCATACCTCCTATTTTACCATACATCCCTTTAAGGGGTCCAGAGTTTTCCTTCTCTTTACTTCCTTCGTGACTGGAAACCTTTTTCCCCATTTTACAACCTAGCTCCCCTGCCTTATGCCCTCTAGCCCCATAAGCCCTACCATCAAACGCCTGTCTACAGTCCCTGGCCATTTGCTCCTCGCTCTTGCATAGCCAGCAACCTTGTGCCCTTTCACTCCAAAGCATCTACCCTTCTCTCTACCCTCCATAAATGTAACCCTATTCCACCCCAATTTCACCTCCCTTTTTTCAAGCAAAACATCCGACCTTTCCCATTCCGTGGTCACCACCGCCATCTTCATCCCATTCCTCTCCCTTACTACCTTAATCACATTAGTTCCTTTACCAACTAACAGTTCTAATTTCTTCTTTACCTCTTCATCTTGCATCCATGGATGTAACCCTATTACCTTAATTGTTTTTGTACCCCTCCTATCGACCCACTCCTCTCTTACTACTTAACCCCCTCTTATTCTTTTCAATCCCTTCTTGATCTTTGTTCCTCTCTCCTCTCTTCCTATCTTATACAGGGTGTTTCATTAAGAATTATCCATATAGTAACTGGAGAAACCTCAGCACTAAATATGAAGATTTAGGCCAAAACACTTAAATAAAATATTCCTCCTAACCGAGATATAGGGTGTTTTATTTTAACTATTCTAAATGATTGTATCCCATATTTTTGACACCTTCAAATATTTTCTGTTCATACTTGACAAAGAGTTTATACATATTAGGTTACTTTAAACAGTGGCAAATGATATTTTTTCTCGATTACCAGAGGCGTGCGGTAGGGATGGATACTTTCTTTTATCCCCCTACAATTTACGCCACTGTCGTAATAATTGTTTCTGCATGTCACTTTCTACGTAAATATCATCCTCTTGTCTCAATATGATAGAGTGAGTAGTTTTAGAGTTATTTGCATTTAAAGGTTATGTTTAAAATATCCATTTTATTCCAATAATTCCTTAATAATTTAATCAACCCAACATATTTCTAAAGGTTAGGAGAAATTTTTCCAAAAGGATTAATAAATGTATCGAAGTCAATGGAGGCCACTTCGAAAATTTACTATAATGTTAACTAACTAGAATTTTTTTTACTGTAGTCTAAGTAAATCATTGTTTCAGTACGTTTATTTTATGTATTCATCATGTTATTTCGTAATGAAAATCATAGTTCTATTTTGTTATAAATTTAAAACTGAAATTTTGATAAATATTAATATGAAAAAATCATTTGAAACTAATAAATTTTATTTATTCAGTGAAATAGTTATTGACTCATGTGAATTTACGATTAGAATTATCAAATTTTGTTGTCAAGGTGGTTAGATTATTAAGGAATCTCATGTTAAATAAGCAATAAAACAAAAATGGATATTTTAAATATTACCTTTAAATGCAAATAACTCTAAAACTACTCACTCTATCATATTGAGACAAGAGGATGATATTTACGTAGAAAGTGACATGCAGAAACAATTATTACGACAGTGGGGTAAATTGTAGGGGGATAAAAGAAAGTATCCATCCCTACCGCACGCCTCTGGTAATCGAGAAAAAATATCATTTACCACTGTTTAAGGCTGGGCATTGGGAGTGAGAAAACGTCCCTAATAAAAAGAGAGCGAATAAGTATACCCGAGAGGTGCTGCCTCTTGCAATGACCCTACGCGATGAACGAAATAATATTACATTTATTCTTGGAGTATATCAGTTTCCTTTAGAAATTTCAGGGCTGGATTAATTTTAAAACAAACATGTTTGATTCTGTTGAATATGAATTGGCTATTTGTATTTACATTAAACGATATTAATTTATAGATTTTACACAATATTTTTATTTATATATGTTTTTTTTCTCAAATCAAAATTATAAATAGAATATTTATTGGGGTATTATTTTTAAAAAGGCAATCATTCAAGTTTTTTCAAGTGTAAAATGTTATCATTTGTTTATCTTAACTAAGCAATAACGAGTAGGTAAGGACCGAACAGCGAAGGAAAATATTTATACTACATACCGGATGGTCATTAAAACTCACGATATACATATTCATATATGGCAATATATTGAAAAGCTCTTTAAAAGGGAAAAAAGAAGAAAACAAAAATTAAAATTTACCAAAAAGCAGTTGAGCAGATTATTTTAAAAATCTTAAGTGTTTAAATATATTCGGTTACCATTACCTATACATATTCATAAAAAAACTGAAATAGGTTCCAAAAGTTCAAAGTAAACTTACTTTTAAACTAAAATGGTCAAAAATTCGATTAACAAGTTTTTAGTAAAGAAATTTAAGAAAATAAACTAGGAACTAAGTTTTACCTTTTAAATGGATTAAAAAAATTACACGATTAATAGATCCACTAAGAACTAATATTCGACCTTTTTATGTTTTTTTTACTTATTAATCCAAAAATCTAGTAAAGGACTCCAGTAAAACTCCAATAGTAAAAACATCGTCCAAAGATATTCTAAGATATATTCTATGGACGCGATAGTGGCGATATTTTGCTTAATATAACATGGAAAGTCATTGAAAAATATTGAAAGTTTTCAGGAAAAAACTTACGAAAATATTTCTCCTATTATAAAAATTGATCAACGGATTATAGGAACTTGATATCAGAGAAAGGAAATGCACGTAGATTAGAGAATATGCTTGCTTTGAATTTTAATAATTATTGTATACAGGATGGTATAGGAAACATATTTTTTAAAGATTTTTCCAATGCAGAATTCTCCCTCCCATATGGCAATAAAGATTATTTACTTTCATTGTTTACAAGAGTTCGAATATACTATACAATCAAATTTGTAAACCGACAAATAAAAGATCAACCTTTAAAAAAATAACATCCGAAATATAAAATTTTGCAAAAGATGTAATAATTGAAAACAGTGATAATAGTAAGAGTTTGAGATTATGGATGTCGATATCATTAGTTTTTATGAAATAATTGAAGGTTTTATTGCACGAAAATTGTTACTTTATTTTAGAATAGAGTAAGCAAATCTACCTGAGTTTTATTATTGTGTTCGAGTACCCTTATTCTTACTACAAAGATAAACCCTTACAAGGTTTGCAACATGTTTACCAAATGTTAAAATAAATGGAAACTTTCACTTTTTCAATCAAAATAATCTTAACTATTAACTATTTTAACAGAGATAAACTATTGTACATGAAATCAACATATTTCAAGATAAGCAAATAAAGAGCCTTAAACATTGTGTCTTTTCTCTGAATTCCCTTTTTAAGTATTTTACCCTTTTACCTGTCCCAATTTAAGCAATCAGGTAATTAATGTTAGTTATTACAACGAAAAGTTTCTTCATTGTTGTTATTAGAATATTATATGTAATAATCGCAATAAAAGATAATACAAAAATATAAATAATGAATGTGATCAAAACACCCCACGCTTAACCCTCGTAGACACACTTTCGAATAAACATACCCCATTGACCCTCGTATAACGTATTTCTGCTATTGTACCGATGATTTACGACCGCTCACAAAAAAAGCGGCAACTGTTATAATACAAGTTAAAAACATAAATTATAAATTAATTAATTATTATAAATATTGATAACACAATTATTGCAATTATTCAAATTAATTCCCGACGAATTCGTAAACTGACTTTGACTTGTTGGGAATTACTGATAATAGAGCATTACCAGCTGCCTCTTCAATATCGCTTGGTAGCTCTTCAGAACTTGAATCATTTATTTTTTAAAATAAAACTAAAAATATATCAATTTCTCTAAAAGCCTTCCGTCTACGCTTTTTACAAAATGTCAAACTGACAACTAACTTGAAGTAACAGCAACAAACTAATTGGTTTATAAAAGTTGACAGTTACTTGGGACACTTAAACGTCACTCACTAGATTAATACATTATTTTCGAACTTAGTGCAAAAATTCATACAGTTTTCATAAATAAAACCGGCTATAAAATCAGACGGATTTTGATAAACTTGAATTTTGTTTTATTTTATGGGGTTTCAGAACAAGCAAAACTTTTTATCAAGAATGACATTTTTCACTAAAACTAATAGGTATTTAAACATTTTTCATCTTTAGGATACCCCATCCTTGGACACGCTGTATATTAGTATTAATATTATAGTAAGTATATTAAATTAAATAAAGATTTGCTAAATTCCTAATGCGGACCTGATAAACAAGATTTAATAGATGTTCTATCACAACGCCCTCCATTAGACAATGCTCACACTAATTTAGGAATAATTTTTTAAGATCCTTTTATATGTGATAAAAGAGTTGCCTAAATTTGTAAAAAAATGGCACCATTTCTGATTTCTTAAAAATTACTTTCAAAGAGCTTTTAAGGAAAAAAACGAATTTATTGTAATTTTTAAAAACACTGACTTATGAGTAGATATACCATCTATTCAAAGAAGAAATATTTTTAAAATCATATCACGTTTAAGTGAGATATTAATCATTTTATGAAATGTAAAAATAGACATATTTCGGGAATTTTTTCTGGATGATTCCTTGTACTCTCAAGCTTCAAAATTCTTTATTGAATAACTTTATATATCTAGTATACTACTGATTTTTTTCAATTTTCAATGCCTTATAGTTTTTCCTAAAAGCTCTTTGAAAGGACGTCGCGTTTGCCTATATTGAATACACTGCCAATGCCCGGCCTTAAAGTAGCCTAATATGTGTAAACTTTTTGCCAAGTATGAACAGAAAATATTTGAAGGTGTCAAAAATATGGGATACAATCATTTAGAATAGTTAAAATAAAACACCCTATATCTCGGTTAGGAGGAATATTTTATTTAAGTGTTTTGGCCTAAATCTTCATATTTAGTGCTGAGGTTTCTCCAGTTACTATATGGATAATTCTTAATGAAACACCCTGTATATCTGGAAAAAATTATTCACAATTCTAATTTTTATCAATCGTTTTAGGATATTTATTCTTCTTCTGTTCTTCTGGTAGTGCCCATCCGTTTGAGATGTATAATCATGGTAATTGTGACTGCCCGAAAGAGATCCGTACTTACATGAACTAAGTTCTCAGGTTTTGGAGCCAAGAAATACGTCTTCTCCCCGGTCCTCGTCTACCAAAAACTTTTCCTTCATAAATCAGCTGAAGCAGCCCATATCTCTCCTTGTTTGTCATGATATGGCCAAAATTATCAGGTATTCGTTCACGTTATTTTCCCATTCGTCGCAGAACTTCAGTATTCGTGACACGATGATATTCTCAATATTCGTCGGTAGCACCACATCTCAAAAGCCTCAAGTTTCCTCATAGATGCCTCAGACAGAGTCCAAGCTGCCTTTCTGTATAGCAGTACTGGAAATATGTAGCATCTAAGGAGCCGACATTTTGTTGTTAAAAGTAGGGCATCTTAATATATTATGCCGTTTACACTAAAATAAATACTTAAGTAACTAATGTATGCACTTGTTATAGTTTTGCTTGCTGTTATGTCGCTGACGTTTGGGGAATCAATCAATGTTAGAGATCAGAAAAAGTAAAAATAAAAGTATATAATTGTGTTTTCCATTGAGAACATTAGATTATTTGGCGACGAGTTAGTGTAAAGAACTAATGGAATATATAATCGGAATAATTAATAAGTCATTTCAAGTCATTTAATTTATTTTCAGATTGAGGTTCATTCCAAACTGAAAAATATTCTGCAAACTAAAAATTTAATGAAAACAAACTTTAATTAACCTCTTTGGGTTTTTGGAAAAAAACATATTTTAAGGACATCTTGGCTTTTATTTTAAACAAAATAACCAAAATTATAATAACAAAAACGGTGCATCTTTTGATTGATTTTTGTTTCGATTGTCTTGGCATTCAAATTTGGTTATGTCAAAAGAAAAACTTTCGGTTACGGTTCTGTATGATCAGTATTCTGTGGGTTCGTTTTATTGATGTGTTTACACAAAATATTCAATAATTAAAGACACATTTAACAATAATTTAATAATATATGTACATTTAAAGTAGGTAATCCCGTGTGTTTTATATTTTCTTTTTATCCCGTTTTGTTAGCCTACTTTCCGATATGTATAAAGCCCTCCCTGTATCTTACCGTTTACACCGTCTTATTTAATAGTAGAAAACAAGGTAGTGATTATAATTTCAACAGTCAAGACGTTAACAATAATGATGAGATTATTTTGAAGGCTCTTCAATTATGTTATTATGCTCTTCGACACACTCCAACTTATTTTTTTAATTCGCTAAATACCGAGAACTCGTGGCATAATTATGTTAGAAGAACACACAAAAAAAAACAGCTAAGAGAACCCGAAGAATGTTAATTTAATTATTTTTTTGAGCTACTTACTCACACTCGTCATCAGGCGTTCCTTAGTAACGAAAAGGTTTTAATCATTTAAGAGTATTGAAATGATAAACACAGATATAAAATAATAACTATTAAAAAAAAAGTAAAAATTTCTATCAATATAAACCTACAAACATTAACTGACTGGCTTTAATTGATCTGAATGAAGATTTATTTTAGTCAGGGGAGAGCTAAAGTTAAAGAACGCGGTCATTGGTAATGTCTTTAAATTTTAACACGTATATCATACAATATTTTTTCTACAAACGTTCAAATAAAGTAATTATACAGTTTGAATTAAATTTTAAAAAGCTGTATTAATACATCCAAAGGAGATAATTTTAAATTGCATCGTATATTACGGACCCTAGCAACCATTGTTGATATAATTGTTTACGAATCATCATTCTTCCTTAGCCATGGAAAATGGTAAAACAGCAGTGCAAGAAATTTGTCAAATTGCACAAATTGTACTGTTAATATTATTGTTAATAAATAAAATCTAAATATTTTGACGTTTGCTTTCAAAATCTTACAATTCACTTTTGACAGCGCAGTGCCATAAACATTTTAAGGCACTCAGTGCCATAAAGTGATTTTAAGGCACTCAGTGCCTTAAAGTGACATTTTTAAGGCTTTTAAGGAGTGCTAAAAATGGCATTTTTAACACGTTTGTAGAAAAACATAAATATTGTAATTGCAGCAAAGGCAAGAAACAAAGTCAGCTGTATAATAAATTGATTAATGAACTTAAAAGCCACAAAATAGAAACATTTTTGTGAAATTCATTTCAAAGAATATATAAAAGTATGATTTGCGAAACAACTGCATGCAAACAATTTCCAATCAACTAACCGATTCAAAGTTATTTGAAATTACTTTTCCCACTATCCTCCATGGAATTATTATAATTAGATCTAAAAATCGACCACCACCGTAATTTTATCGCCTCCAAAACACTATATAATTAATGCCAACCTCTGAACCGAGATCTTTGTCAAATCAAAATTCCCTACACACAAATCGCTAAATCAGTGTTGTTTAGACACTTCAACATTATATTTGGGGGCGATAATTCAATAATCCCAAGCAGTGAATAGAATGAAAAGGGGAATAAAATTTTGATGACTTTGACAGTTTTCTGATCGGTTAGTATCCATGTTGAGACTCAAACTTTTACTCCTCGACACTCTTCACTCAATTATAACGAATGAGTGGTAGCAAGCTGAATTAGAGGGGCGTGCTGATACGTCTGTTAATATTTTTTGATAACAAGTACAGGATCGGACTTTTAATAACCTAATCGTTTAGCGGTCTTTTAATCGTGAAAATAAAGCTCGTTAAAATTACAGAAATTTTCTAGTAGTATTCAATGAACAAAATAGAAGTTTTTTTATAATAACTACCTGCTGGAATTATTCTTTAAGGTACAAGTTGTCTGTCCGATGAGGCAGAAGTCTGAATATCTGATATTCACCAACAGTTGAAGTTAGGTATAGCATATTGTAATTCGATTTACTAGTTTGATTGATTCATTTTATAGTTATTTGACGTTCTGCACTAGGTGCGAATGAAATATATTTTAACCTGCGTTTAATGGTAAATATTTTTATTAATTTTCAACAGTTTTTTTAAGTGCACAGCTGCTACGTCGTTTGAATGTAAATATATTTTTTATGATAATCTTTTGTTAAAAAGGACACAATTTAGTTTGTCACCTAATTAGTTATTGTATTTTTTAAATAAAACATGTAAAAAATTGTTAAATAAAAGGAGAATTGTTCATTAAAATTGTCCAAATTTGTTGATTCATGCTGGTATTATAAAAGAAGTCTTCTTCTCTTCATTATGTATTTTATGTATTTTATTTTGAATTCGAAATCTGTATGACTTTCACATCACAACAATGTGAAGTTTTATTATGTTATACCGGGTATTTAAAAAGTTATAACCAATATTACCTGAAAATCGTATCAAGTTTAACTCCCTGTATAAAAAGGAGTATAGCAGCAACCATAGTTTTTTAATAATTGTTAAAAACTATAAAATATATTCGTTTTCATAATATTCGTTAAATCATTTTATATCATTATCGAATAGTACTAATGTCATACTTCAAATTTTATGAAGTACTTCCTATACCTAAAGTTATCAGTTTTCTTGATATTTTTATTTTTTCATCAAAAAATACTTTGATGGTAGATATTTTTACGTTTAGCAATAATTGTTGTAAGTTTGTCATGATTGGTTTATCAGAAGCTGGCAGTTTGACATTATTGTTCATTAATTCAATATTGTTGTACACCGTAAATTAGCAACAATTATTATTTAAATTGATTGTACTAACCCTTACTTTTTGGAAGTCCATCTTATTAAGAATAGTGAAAAACTCTTCGTTTTACCAAAACTTCCAATATTTATTTAAAAAATTGCTTTATTAACTTTAATGACAGCCGTTTCGCTAGACTTAGCATCGTCAATCGTCAGATTAAACGAAGAGTTTTTCACTATTCTTAATAATTATTATTTAGTAATTTAGTAATTAATTCAATTTAAATTAGCAATAATTCGTTTTGCTACTGATGAAATTGTAGATATGACCTGGATTTTAGGGAAATGCACTTACTTAAGTAAGATAATTTAAAATTACTGTTGTTTATGTGTTGTTTTTTTTCCGTCGGTTATTTTTTATAATTTTTTTTTGAAGTAAATTGTTTTCTTTTCTGTGACGCTATTCGTTTTTGAATTAATAAACAATAATGTCAAACTGTCAGTTTCTGACAAACCAATCATGGCCAACTCACAATAATTATTGGTAAAATATCTACCAAATTAATACTTCGATGGAAAAATAAAAATATCTAGAATACTAATAACTTTAGGTATAGGGCGAGTACTTCATAACATTTGAAGTATGATATTAGTACTTTTCTCTTCTTTTATCAATCACCCTGTATAAACATGCGCTTTTAGAACCTTCCATTGATACAAGCTAGATAAAAAGAGGCCGTAAATTGCACCACCTAAATTAAAAGAGGAAAAAAACTGATTTACAAAATATTATGCCTGTGCTGTGGTCCATGGTCATCGACGACCTTCTGTCGTTGCATAAGCCTGGTTTTACAATTCAAGGATATGCAGATGACCTGGTCGTAACTATCAGGGGCAAGCATAATAAAGTGCTCTTAAAACTAATGCAAATTGCTTAAATTTCTAGGAGTTGGTCTGACTTATGAAATTAGTAATTTGCTAGAAAGCTGCTTAGCTTCGCTAGAAGTTCAAGTTGAGTTCAAGTAAATTAAAATGAACAAAACCTGTTCATAGATAGAAGGACAGACTTATACGACCCAAGACAATCCAATCTTATTACTTCCATACTTGGTCTAGCCTTATAACTAGCTAATAAACATCAGGTACCTAGCTACAAAAATAAATAGTAACTTCAATATGTCAATCTGACGATGCTAGTTGTCTAGCGAAACGGCTGCGGCTGTCATTGAGTCTTTTAAAAAAGCAGTTTTTTAAATAAATATTGGAAGTTTTGTTAAAAGGAAGAGTTGTTTATTATTCTTAATAATCCAATCTTATCTAATCCTACTTTAATATGTACAGTTAAAGACTGCCTGGAACTGCATATGGATTTAAGTGTTTCATATGCCTTTTTTAGAAGTTGATTAATGTGTTTTTTAAATTTCACGTAAGATTGTAATATTTCTCATAAATTTTTAGCTTTATTCATATTCTCTAGGCGCTCTAGAGATTCTATTTGTATAAAAAATTGTACATTTTTATTTGTAGCTTTTAGTAGCAAATAGTAAGATATAAGAATTTGAACAATTAACAATCAAACAATGAATTTCGGGATTGGTAATAAAATTAATACGATCCTCGTTTAGACCGAGAGTAAAAATTTTTAAATTTTTTTTTGCTTATCTAAAACTTCCCCGTTGTAGATTTTTTTTTTGATATGGGTCCCAAATCAAGGTAACTTTATTTTCTATCAGTTTCTTGAGGGTCTGTTTATATTCTTAATTTTGACTTAAAAGTAAAAGAAGTTGAGACTTATAAGTAAAAGAACTTGTAAGTCATTATTATGAACCATGCAAAAAAATTGTATAAATAGATTAGATTAGAATGGACGGAATACCAATTAATATTATTTAAAAGTATTATTTCATTTTAGGTTAAAAGCTGATATCTTATGGTTATAAAAAATAAAACTTACACTAGGTGTTTTAATTGATCTCCTTATATTTAAACCACTTAATACATCGGTGACTTTTCTAATAAAAATCATAAGATTATTCATCTCTCTACTAAATTTACATGAAAACATGAAAACGTACAACGACAAATGCTGCTTTTCGATATTCATTTGTTACTGCCTTTTGAATGGCACAGAAAAGCAGATAATGGTGAATCTGAAAATTTTATTAAAAGCTCTGTTACGGCAGCCTTTGAACATAAGCGCACAAACACAAAAGACTCAAAAGTCGTGACTTAGAGCTTTACATACCATTAAAAATATCTTACAAAAGAAGTACGCTATACACTGTCAAATGCAAATAATATGTTTCATATGATATTCCCAATTTCATTTTTAGATTTCAAAGGAGCTAAGACGATTCTTTGTCACGAACTTAATAGGGCTCGAAAATCAACAAAATCCTACAGAAATTATTAGAGGGAAATAATAATCAATCAAAAATCACTTTGTGGGGCATGCGTTTAAGTGGTTACACGTTTGAACGGGTTTACATTTATAAAACGGATTTTATTTATTTTTAATTGTACAGTTTAATAAAAATTGTAGAGGTTATCCATAACTCAAATGTGGATGGTGCAAAAGGTAGCAATAAAATTAGAAATCAACCCACACTATATAATTAATTCAATGGTAAAAAATACATCAGTGCCGCGACATGTTTCGGTCTACAGACCATCATCAGGCTCTATGAAGAGAACATACAGTATCAGAATGAAGGTCACAATATATAATACTAAACATAATTAAATATGAAAGATAAGAACTTAGTTAATCAACTATATTAGCAAAATACAAACCAATAAATTTCAGATAACTGATGCAATATTAAAACTACGAAAATAAAATATATCTAAATCAGACTCACCTATGTGCGTAGACTGGTATGTTAAAATGATTAAATGGGTGGAAAAGTTGAAAGTAAAAGGTTAAAACTGTTGCAACAGTATTGGGAAATTTTAAAGTAGAAATAAGCGAAAAGTTGTATCAAATTATTTATAGGGGAAATATCAAAAAAATATTAAACAAGATTAGGGGTTGAAAACAGAGTAAAAATTTTAATTAAGCAGTCAAAGCCAAGGAATCATTATTATGAAAAAAGGGAAAAGTTAGCAAAAAGTAACAAAAAATTTAAAAGAAAGTTGTTGACTAACAATAAAAAAGGTAAACTTGTTTTAACAGGAGAGATCTCCAAACAGAGTTCGATCTCCACAAATCCCGGAAAAAAACCAAAATTAACGGGAGGGTAAGTCAAACCTTCCTTAGTTTGAGGAAACGAACTCAAAAAGGTAAAAACACTATTATACAATAAAATAATGCAAATCCACATCATTCTCCATGAAGAGAAAAAAATTCAAGATTTTACCAAAGCACCTCACTATACAAATAATGTTAAAGTACAAATATGGTTAGATGCGGAAACGGAAATAATAATTGCAAAGACTGAATAAGTTAATCAGAGATACCAACTGTAATAAAGTAATTTAGGTAGTAGTACTACATTCAAACATACGAGAGAACAAGAAATTATGGATAAAGCTAAATTCCATAACAATTAAAGAGAGTAGAATTTAAAAATTCAATAAATCAAAAAACATAACCGTCCACAATAAAAGAAGAAGAAAAATGTAAAATCAAATCAAAGCTATCATAAATATAGAACAAGTCGATACAATTAATCAAATGAATAGTTTAAAAATATATAATTCTCGTTCAGTTAAATTTGTTCATTCAAACAATTAAGAGACAAATTAACAGTAGCGGACTTAATTTCAAGAAAATCAAGCAAATTCAATCTCACTCCCTTATTACAGTTATGAAGTAATTTAACATTTAACATGAATATCTCTTGACAAAATTTATGTTCTAGAATACAATAATCAAGTCTTCTTCCCCACTGGCTAATGTAAAAAGCATTACAATCTGAACATGAAAATTTATATAGGTACTCCAGACTTGTGTAAAAGTGGGATACTATTATCCCACAAGTGGTATGATTTACAATGTAACTAAAAAAGATTGAGAAAGCAGAACCAACAATAGTTTAAGGAATTCTATTACTGTTTTTAATAAAAATGTATTGTTTATTTTGTATCATAATCAAGAATTAGAATGTGGCAATAGGATACTCATATATAGAATATAGAATGCTATGGAATATAGAATATAGAATATAGAATATAGAATATAGAATATAGAATATAGAATATAGAATATAGAATATAGAATATAGAATATAGAATATAGAATATAGAATATAGAATATAGAATATAGAATATAGAATATAGAATATAGAATATAGAATATAGAATATAGAATATAGAATAGATTGTCAATTGTTTCAAATTGAAATTTGTTTTTTGGTTACGGGTTTGCGAGTTTGACATGCAAACTAGTCTACAAGCTAATGTGTTGCACCTTTCAACTGAAAAAAACACGGTAATTTCAATCAAAAGTCAAAGTCATATCGACTATTTTGTTTGTTTCTCATGACATACTCGAAATTCTTACCGTACGATCAAACGTTAAATAATTAATATAATATTATTATAAATAGTCCAGATCTGTCAAAAGACGATTGATTTTGACCAAACACTCAGCAAATATAATCACGCAACCACCTTATGCACCAGAAGGAAAAACTTTGGTATTAAAAAAAACAAATTGGTTTTTTAATTTCAGAGGAAGCTATTATGATCCTGTTTACCGAAACTTTTGTAGGTGCAGGGCCGGATTTATGATGTGGGTGGCCCGAGACCCATTTATTGGTGGGACGCCTTTTGTTTCCAGGTGAAATGTTAGCATCGTTATATGAAAGGATGTATCGGTTTCCCAGTCCGCAAAGGAATTGCAACCACAACTCTTACCCTACCAGCCCACCTCTCTGACCTGGATTGCCTCGGCATCCAAATCTCTATGAATAACACTTCATTCAATATATTCATTTACTACAAACACCCAAACCAACTTTTATCCACTCAACTTCTTAGACATGTCTTGACCATCCGCAATTCCGTTATCATGGGCGATTTCAACGTCCACCACTCCATGTTCGGGGACACCTGTGACAATCCAGCCGGTACTCTCCTAGTCACATCAAGGTAAGAAAAGCCCCTGGAGTGGATGGCTTAAAAAGGGATGTATTAAAGAGGTTACTGGAGGAGAATGGGAAGTATTTCTGGGAGCTTTTCAACAAGGACTGAGGGAGTGTTACAAAATGGGGAGGTTTTTGTAATAGTTTTGAATTTAAAAAGTCAGCTTTAAAAGTATTAGGTGAGCTGACAAAATAATCTCTTCGATTTGTCCGGATGAAGAGTATAATGAAGAAAGAATAATAAAGAACTCTTCGTTTTAACAAAACTTCCAATATTTATTTAAAAAATTGCTTTTTTAACTAAATATTGTAAGTTTTGTTAAAACGAAGAGTTTTTTATCATTCTTAATAAGATGGACTTCCAAAAAGTAAGGGTTAGTACAATCAATTTAATAATGAAGAAAATTTATCATTAGACGATATTAAGCCCAAGCCCAACGCTCCAGAAAATCCTGGTCCCAGTTGCTCAAAAATGAATGCGCACCTCCAACAACCCAAAATATAGAAAAACTGGTGAAGACTCAACATTCGATTTCGACTAGTGTAGTAAAATTGGGCAGTGTATTAGAAAAGTCTGGGTCATTTGTAATCAATAGCTGCAAGAATATAACTATAAAACGCTACGCTCGTGCTTGCCACTCGGCCGTAAAAGGCATCATTACAACACTTGTTATGTAATATACTATTTTCTACTAATTCTCCTACTCCTTAAATAACATATGAAGTAGGTTATTAAATAAGTCCATGATTTGAAGTTAAAAACAAATCTCTGTTCTTTCCTTTTAGATTTTTAGGTTTTTTAAATAAAAAAACCATTTTTTCGGAATCGCCCAAAAGCAGCCATTGAAAACGATACCCTTTAGTTTATTTGGTATTTTTTACAATTTCAACTGCCAAACTTTTATTTTGTTTGTAGTTTTGGTTGTATATTTATTCTTTAATTATGTTTATTTTATTATCACAGCTGTCTTTCAATGATAATTTATATTATATCTACTCAATTTCTTTTGTAAAGTTATGTAAACTTAAAAAAAAGATGAAATATACTGTAGAGCCGTGAGAAATAAAATTTCTTCTTAAATACTTTTACCTTATAAGAAACGGAATCGAAGAACAATTTCTTCTATCTAATTAATATCAATTGTGAATTGATCTTCCTGTAAATTGCAGCATAGTGACACAGCTTTTCTGTTGGCACCCTTCAAAGCTCCAACGAAATTGTCAGAAGCATTTCCATTGAATTAATCTATTCTAATATCAAATCCATATCAAAAATCGGTAGCGGTAACAGGGTCAGACAATATGGCTCACACTGGGCTTAATTCAAAATGAATTGAATCCTAGAATTGCCGCTTCTCAATGACTCTACACTCTGACCATTGTTTGGTGTAATTGTAGCCTCTGGAGTAGTGGCTGAAACACCAGGTGGTAAAAGGCCACTTTACGAAGTGCCGAACCTAACCCCGGATTAGTTGCGGAGGTATTGGATAATTATTAATCTCCGCGGGTCGCTATATTGTCATATGAACTCTCCTTTTCAAGAGGTGTTAGTGTTTTCACATAGCGGTCTTAAAGCGTGAAATTGGTAGGGTATTTCACTCTTCTCTCTTCCTAATTATAAATTGAACTCCGGAAATAACAATAATTTATGCAATGATTATGTAAATAATGCTAGCCATTAATTCGCGAGCATGCTGTAAGATACAAAACGAGTCGAAGACGTATTTTGTATATAATATGCAAGTGTATTATTGTCCATTACATTAATGTAGGATACAATGTTTTTTCTATTGCTTTTTATAAATCTTTTTTCCAACGTATACTGGCTCAGATTAAATAGAAAAAATCTAGATAGTATGTTATATTATTTATTAGAAATATTTAACATTTTTCTTTATCAGGGGTTATTCATGGTAGCTGTCGCTGTTTTTGTCTTTTCTGATTAAGAAATAATTCTTTATTACAAATTATTTGAATTCAATTAAAACATAATTATTATTCAGAACAATAAACAACTAAAAGGTTGAATTAACTTTTACTATTTATTCTATAAATACTTTAAATGCAATTTATAGCCTTATTGTTTTGCAAGAAAACGCTGTTGCCAAAAAAATGCCAATTTAACTGTTATACTATTTTCTTTGTCTTCTCCAAATAGAAGCAAATATAAGCACTGGGTGCATGTCGCTGATAGTTGTATTTTCGTAATAATCTATATTTTGTCATTATGTGCAAGAATAAAAATTATCCGAACTTAAGTTTCATATTATTAGAATTAATCAAAATTTTTAAAAGAATACCTTTTCCAGTATAAATCTGGTTGTTTATGCGTAACTCATATGATCCATGTGGTTTGAACGGTTTTGAATGCTTATTTTAGAAAAAGTAAAGCATTTTTTTTAATTAACTTAAAGCTATTAATGAAATGAAAAAATGTTCTACTGCTAAGTAACAAGTAATAGTAACACGTAATAGTTGTGGCACGTCAAAACTATTTGAACCGATCCCTTTTAAAACCAAAAGTTTAAAAAAATCTGTAATTAAAATAATGTTAAAGCCCTTAAAATTCCTTACAAAATGCTTTTTTTAATTGCATAGCTTCGGAAATGAAGAAGTTATCGTTGAAAAACCAATAATACTTTTTCTCTTTTTTTTCCTTAAATGTATGGCCTTGGGATAACCAATTGACCAGACTATTCTAATTTCGATAAAGGATAGTTTCCACCCATAAAAAAAGGGTTATTAGTACAGCTTAAATCCAAATTTATATAGAAAACGGCACAATAATAAAATTGATTGTGTTAACCTTTACTTTGTGGAACTTCATCTTACTAAGAACAATAATAAATATCATTTGGACTTTTGAAAATTACTACCGTCAGGGGATGATTTGCAGGGGTTGCATCTGTCTGAATATTTATAAACTTGTTCAAGAATATCAACAGCTATGAAAATTATTTATCTGAACTTAAATAATTATACCAAATACATGCTAAAATATATGATTATAGTTTTTTACGATAAAAGGTAGTTTTCACCCTTAAAAAATAAAAACCGGTTCTTTTCACCTTTGCAGAAGAGGTTATTCAGAGCTTAAATCCAACATTTCATAAAAGTGGAAGTTGCCCCACAGAACTTCACAGATTTTTAGTTTTTCAGCTATATTTATTTCTTCTGTAATCTATTTCAATATTCTTCGTAATTTAAACTACTTTCTAATTATTGTTTATTTTTTTTAGGAAATGGATGTTTATTTCAAAAATATGAAGTGCTTTACACATAATTTGTTTAAAAGTTAATTCTACCATGATAAAAGGGTTTTTATTTATTATTAGTGCCTGTCTTTCACTGCACAAAGGATCGGAATTGCATCGCCCTTCCACTTTTTAAGCAAAGCGGTGGGCTGGACTTCAAAAGTATTACTGATTCACTCTACGACATAATTATATTTGTCTAATATAAATTTCTAATATACGCTAAACGGCTTCCCATTGAAACGTCAAATCGTTTGCTTATCTATATCGTACCCTACATAAAAATTCATGAGCGTAGAATGTGCTTATCTATATGCTCTTAAATGTTCATTGAATCTTATTTCAAAATTTCTTTGTGTTTGACCTATATATTACATACATAAAATTCATAGAGCGTAGAATGTTTTTCACCAGATTTTATTTTAATTTTGGTAGCATGTATGATTTGTATACATTTAACTTGACGCTTAAATAAAACATTATTGTGTGATTTGAATGAAATTATTTCAGATGTTGCTGAAGATATTATTTTTGAAATTGTATTAGAAATATTTCCACAATATGTAATACTTTTATAACTTTTAATTTCTTTAGGTTGTTGAGGGAATATTAGTTGTAGTGACACTTTCTGTTCTTTCTTATTAATTAATTTATTTATCAAATGTATTGGATAGCCATTAGATATTGCTATTTGTTTTATAATCTCAATTTTTTTATTAAAATTATTTTTGTTCATTGAAATTGAAAATGCTCTATACATAGAGCAACATAGAAATAAAAAAGTAAAATCTTTTACTTAAAATTTGGTTAATTTATAGCCTTATTGTTTTGCAAGAAAACGCTGTTGCCAAAAAATGCCAATTTAACTGCTATACTATTTTCTTCGTCTTCTTCAAATAGAAGCAAATATAAGCCCTGAGTGGGCGTGTCCATGTCGCTAGTTGTATTTTCGTAATAATCGATATTTTGTCATTATGTGCAAGAATAAAAATTATCCGAACTTACGTTTCATATGAATAGAATTAATAAAAATTTTCAAAGGATTGTGTTTAACTTAACAATAAAAATATAAAATAGTAGATATCTTCTGTATGTTCCTTGTGGTGTATTCATTTTATTTTGCTAATTTAATTAATTGAGTTTTTAACAGTATTTGGATTAACGGTTAAAATCAACAATTAATTTTATCGATTAAAATAACGTACCTATCTTGTAGAAACACATAAATGTTATAAAAATGATTTTACTAACAAAAGCTATTTTTCTTATATCCTGAGAACGCAAAGTAGATTAAAATAATACTCTCTATAAATATTAAATAGGTCAAATGATCTAACAGGCAAAACATAGTTATATAGGTACTATCGGCTTCAGAATAGCATATACATTTTCAAACTCAAATCGTTTACATCGAATAGACAGCCTTTTTATTTTGAGTAACCAATCATGGTTTAAATAATAATAAATTTGAAATCAGTTAAACAGTTGTCCACGCCCACATCTTCACTTAGTAATCGAATAATAAATGTTTGTTTGTGTTAAAATCCTTTTTTTTATTATATCGTAAAACAATAACTGAACGGTTAAATTAAACTTCCACTATTTATTCGAAAAATTTGCTTTAAAATTCAATTGCAGCTGTTTCGCTAATAACTAGCATCGTCAGAGTTAACCGTTCAGTCATTTATTGTTCTTGGCACAATGGACTATATTTATTTCTTCTATAATCTATTTCAATATTCTTCGTAATTTAAACTACCCATTATTATTACTATTCTTTAAAATTATTTAAATAAATAACTTAAATAAGCCACACACCGAAAATAAATTAAGATAGTTACAATTGTTTTCGCTAGGGTTGCTAACCAAAACTGATAACAGGTATAAAATATATTGGCAATTTATACTGATGGGCCCGACGCCTCTGAACCCTTTAGATGCAACTCTAATAGTTCGAACGCATTACTACTGGCGGCAGCACATAATGAAGCACTTAATGCATTTTTCTTAAATCCCTTTTAAATGTTAGTTACAGCAGATGTTAAATAGAAATGTGGAAACTTAAAATTTTTAAAAACTTGCACTTAAATATCAAAGAAAAAATATGTAAATCGAATAAAAAATATATATTTTTAGCATCCACAATACTAGATTTTTTTCTCTATATTTCTCTATATTTTTTTTCTATATATACACATCATTTCAATATTTGAATATCTACTCTATTTTATGTTTGTTATATTTTCGTTAAATAGTGCTATTTGTCTTTATAAGTTAATATTCATTTATTTTAATTGAAAGACTGAAGTTTAAGATTTCTAAAAACCCAGAAAGTATTTTTATTTTATTTTTAAATATCTAAACCTTTAATACCCACTTCATTGTTCTATTAGTAATATTCTTATCCGTAATAAACATTTATTTACAAATAATTAGTGGTAACTTAATTATCAATTTGAAAAGGCATAACAACTCACGCAATAATCGTTTTACCGCCTTGGACAATAGAAGGAAAATTGTTTTTCGGAACTTCCACAGTTCATGATAAAATATCCATAATGTGGGGACTTAAAACGTTATTTGTAATTACTATTTCGATAGAGACCTTCAACAATAGACGATGTTTATTTTTGAATTACACAAAACTGACACTTCTATGTTGAGTACAATAGGAAAAAAACTATTAAATAGTCAATAAATCATTATTGCCGACAGCGTGTCGGATCTAGACAAAATCGAAAATAGTTGGATGTGTGGTTTTGAATGTAATAAAAATATGGGTGTAGAACAACGTTAAAATATGTGAATTACTCCACAACTAAAATTGATTTTTCAAATTCATTAGTTTGCCCCTTTATTTATACATTGTTTTCACCATGGTGTAAAAGTATACCGTATAAAACACATTTTATTAGGCCATTATTAATAACATTAACATCTACTCGTTTATAATAAAAGATCTAGTGTTTAATAGGGAAAATATAAACTGCACTAACTTTCGATGTGGTTGGTGTTAAATGATCCAGCTCGTGAATAAATTCAACGATTATGTGATAAAATGTTTCATCTTCTCTTAGGTATAGTAGTTTTCACAATAAATGGTATTGACTGAAGGATTATAATAAAAAAAACAATAAATAACTGCACAGTTAAACTAAACTGTGCAGTTATTTATTGTTCTTAGTAAGATGAACTTCCAAAAAGTAGAGGTTAACACAATCAATTTGATTATAATAAAACCAATTAGACCCTTAAGTTGTAAAATCCGAGATGCATATCATAAATGTAAAAGGACCTGATTCAGGTAATTTTGTTTCTCAGAGAGGGATTGTAGCTGATTACAGCTTACACTTCTTGTTCATTTTAGTCTTTGTATTTCATAGGAAGTGTTCACTTGTGTTACGGCGTGCAATAATTTTATAACATTTATTTGTTATTACAGACATTAATAGCAAAGATTTTATACCCCAACGTACAGAATAGGCAGTATGTGACGTCCGTGGATAAGTAATAGTGCTTCTTCCAGTGGTTCGTAAAAGAAGTATCACTTATCTTGTGACGCGAAAATCATTATAAAAAATGTGTATAGTTCCTTACTTCAGCAAGGATATAACGCGGGTGCTGCAGCAAGAGTAACCAGTAATTTGACGAAGGTGCCTCTTACTTCAGTTAGACGAATTGTTGAAAATTCCATGGAATTAAGAAAAAAGCGTAAAGATTCCGGTGTCACAAAAAGTCTAGACGACTGGGAAAAAGATTTTATAAGGCGAAAAATCTACACTATGTACGATGAGCGGCGTGTCCCTACAATCAAAAGTCTGAAACAGCGGCTCATCAATGACGAAACTCACATCAACTGTGGCCTCACTACTCTTTGGCCAGCTCTGTCTGCAATGGGCTTTAAATATTGCAAAATTGAGACAAGTAATTATGGAATCCACTCGTTTAATAAACTGGCGTTCTGAATATATAACGTCAATAAGAAAATATCGGTCTAAAAATCGGCCAATACTCTACCTCGAGGAGACGTGGTTTAACACGCATGACACCCCTTCCAAAGGATGGTCTGATTCCTCTGATAAGTGTAAAACAAAAGCACCATCAAATAAGGGAAAGAGAATCGTAATATTACACGCAGGATCAGAAAATGGTTAGATCGCAAACGCTATGTGGCTTTCTGCAAAAAATATTAAGGACTCTTGTGTTCATTATCACGAAGATACGATAGCAGAGCTTTTTGAAGATTGGTTTAAAAATTGTCTGTTACCCAACATTCCGCCAAACAGCATTATAGTAATGGACAACGCAAGCTATCATAGTCGACAATTCAAAATTCCTGGCTCAAAGAATACGAAATTGAAGATTCAAAACTTCATGGATACAAATGACATATATTTTGAGGAAAATTATACAAAAATAGAACTTTTAAAAGTGCTGCAGTCATTGGGACATACAGTGTTACGACTACCTCCCTACTACTGCGTGTTCAATCCCATAGAGCTTATGTGGCACCAACTTAAATCGAGTGTGCGCGGAAAAAATACTTCTCCGACTTTAAGTGGTAGTGTGGTAGAATTAATTAGGAACTGTATGAATGAAATTCCTACCGAGGGTTGGAAAAGTTCTGTTAGTCATGTTATAAATGTTGAAAACACGTACCTTTCTGTAAAATTAATTGCGCCAATTATAATTAATTTAGATGAGGATAGCGATAGCGACACTGAACTAAATATAGAATAGAATTGTAACATTTAAATAAATTACTTGTATATCTCCTATATTATGCAAAATTCAAATTTCTTAAGTTCGACCCTGTAGCACATTTGTATCTTTTAAATATTTTAATTGAACAAGATTCCGAAGATATTGATTTAGATGCAGAAATGACACAAATTTGTGACTTGATGTGTAAATTCTCAGAAATTAAATTAAAAGTATAAGATAAAGTCAATTCATTAAGAGTAGATTTAACCAATATACCCAGCACATCATCTACTTCTTGCCACTCTCAACCAAATCTAAAATATCCACATTTAGAATTTAAGAAGTTTGGTGGTGACATTCGTGACTGGTCGACATTCTGGAGTCAATTTAAACGAATTCACGGAGAACAGGTACTTTCTAATGAGAAAAAATTACAATATTTGTTTTAAACAACAATACCAAAGTCGAGCTCGACATATTGTGGAAAGCTATCCTCCATGCGGTGAAAATTAACCAAAGGTAATGACGAGACGTTTTGGGAGACCGAATCTACAAATTGAAGTGTACTTACATTAACTTAAAACTTGTTTTAAATAATGTGCACAATTCATCAAATTTAACTCTTTTGTACGATTAGATCGAAGCACAATTACGTGATAATAGTTCAAAAATCCGTCTTGAACTACTTATGAATTTCTTACGAAAAGCAGTGGAAGGAGAAGAACGTATAGCTCTAGCAGTATCCGGTTTTGGAGATAAATTCAAAAGCAGAGAAGTTCAGAAAGTCATTCCGACTGCCACCGAGTTTCTTAGTAATGATAAACCTATAGCTCGGATTGTCCTGAACCAATACAAAATCTCTTATCGAGTTACAAAAAATTTTATCCTAAAATGGTCGATGTCATTCCTGCCTAAAATTTGGTCATATAGCCCGCCGTTGAAAGCAGCAGTCAATTTGAAATGTCAAAATTGTTATGGTAAACACGTTACTTTGATGTGTCCTAAATCCAAGGACATACCTACAAAATCCCGAAGAGAACTCGACAGTAACTGAAGGTTTAAGCAATACCTCTCAGAACCAAGTCCTTCAAACTTTGGTTGCTAATCTAAAAGGAAAATGTAAGAAACGACCAGTCCGTGCAATAATAGATACTGGATCACAAATATCTTACATTAGCAGACAAGCAGTAGAAGATATGGGTTACGAAGCACTAAAAAAGAAATAATTAGTTCACGCTCTTTTTGGAAGTCTTAGTTCTGACGTTACCACTCGTAACTGCTATCAGATATTTTTAGAAAAACCAAATTTAAACTATACTTGTTATTTTGAAGCCTTAGACCAACCTGTAATTTGTTCTAATCTCTCCACTATTCCAAAAGATATATGGATAAAAGAACTAAGTGATCTTGATTTTCAAATTATTGACATGGACCATCACCTATAGCAATTTTGATTGGAGCTGATATAGCAGGAAAACTATTTTCTGGTCAACAACATCAATTAAAATGTGGTATAGTTGCAATGAATACCAAGTTAGGTTGGACTTTAATTGGAAAAGTTCCAAAAACTGTTGATAACGAAGAATCCCATTGTATAATGGCATGCATCAACCAAATTGTCAGATTCGTGAACTTTATACGTGCTAGGCATCAAACATCCAGAAATTCACAAAACCAAACAAGAGCATGACCAAGAAATAGTTGAAAATTTTCTCAATACAGTCACCGGACTATCAGATAGACGATTTGAAGTCACATTACCATGGATTCAGGGACATAAACCTTTACCCGATAAGAACAGAACAGAACATTTGTAAGAAAAGACTTTGTTTGAAGACAAAATTTTAACCTACTTTTTTAGCAATTTTTAATTTTTTTAAGTGTTTCCTAGATCCCTCATAAAATTTTGATGAAAATCGGATAGTTCATCAAACAACTATTTAAACGTTTTTGGCTCTATCTCTTACCAATATTCGAAGGTCATAATTAGAATTGAAAAGAACATACGTCATTGCTTGATACTACTAGTAATAGAAAAGGATGAGTTATATAAAGTTTGTGTTTACTCCTGTTTGCTGTTAGTGACTTCAGGGTAAAGACTATGAAAACGTATTAAAATTAGTATTCGAGAGTAAAAAGGGTATAATAATTGGCTTGTGGCCATTGCATTTAGGAATAAGGTAGGTGAAATATAAAATCAGATTCGAAACAAACTATTCTATTTTTATTTTTGATCTTTACATAACATATCTTTTACAGTAGTTACTCTAATATACCGAGAGTGGTTAATAACAAGATATACATCGTAAATACTTTATAAGTATGACTAATACCTCAAGATAGGAACAAAAAACAATACGTCAGTTGTGTATATATAAATAGTCAAATAAAATTTGTACAACAAAAAAAATAACAAAACACAAAAAGAATCTGCGTTTCTCGTGATATACATATAAAGTTTGGAAAACAACAAATTGTTAAATTTTTGAAACTATAACTAAAAAATAAAATAGATGGCACTTCGTTATTTAAGTTTTATTGATAAACAGGAATCACTGAATTCTGAAAAATTACAATTAATTACAAAAGTTAGCTGGACAATCAGGTCTGAAATATCTATCTATATTATAGATTCTCGTAAAAGAAATAGAATGAATAAAGGCTTTATAGATCTTACTAAATTCAGTCAACAAATTCAAATCGCATGGATTCTAAATTTAGGGTAAAGTGCGGCTGCTGACTGAAAGTAATAGAAAATACAGTAGAACTTCGATAATTCGTAGTTCACAGGACTATGGGTTTACTACGAATTACTGGAGGTAACGAATTATCGAAGCTTCGAATAATGGAAGGTGGCGAAGAAAAAAATACGAATTAGACGGTTATACTTAAATTTATTTTTTATTTACTGTATTTATTGCAAAATTTATTACATGAGATCACGCAGGTCAAACTTTCTTCCAGCAAGAATGTTCATTACAGATCATCAAGATTTACAATAAAAATCAGTTATTTTTGACTGCTTCGACTGGTCCACACGAGCACGATCAATCGCATTTTCAATGCAAACCAAGGCGGAAAACACGGAATCGTCGACTTCTCTCGTTGCTAAAAACTGACCTAATTCCGCGATATGAGATCGAGCTTTTTTGAAGGAAATCGGATGAAAAGGTTGGTAATCATCATCGTCTCCATCGTCATCCTGATTTTCCGAATCTTCTTGAATATGCTGAGCCAAAATTTCTTCATCAGTCATGGCACTTGAAATGGCCACTTCGTCATCAACATGAACAAAATCCATGAATGTTAGACTTTCCGCTTCCTGTTGACCCACAGCACGAGACCAGTCAGCGGCAGGTACAACGAGGAACCTTCAGGAATTAAACCTGTTTCAGCTTGTTGTTCATCATAAAAACCGCAGTGCGCGAAACAGTTTCGATAGTTTGTTGAGAGACATTTTTCCATGATTTATGAGCAATGTTCATTGCATCCAAAATTGAAACTTTGTGCTCTCTGTTTTCGTCGATGCAATCTAATAGTCGTGTCACGATTTCTTTACGGTACATAACCTTGAAGTTTTTTATGATCCCCTGATCCAATGGTTGCAGACGGGAAGTGGTATTCGGCGGCAAAAACTCCACTCTTACATTTGCAAGTTCTGGCAAATTATTATGAGCTGTACAGTTATCGATCAGCAATAATATTTTCCGTTTTTGTTTCATCATGTCGTTATTCAGATCCAAGAGCCACTCTTTAAACAATTCGGCAGTCATCCACGCGTTTTTATTTGCTCGATACATCATTGGGAACGACCGAACGTTTTTAAAACAGCGTGGTTTGGATGATTTTCCGATGATGAAAGGTTTGGGTTTCTCGGATCCGTCCATGTTTGTGCACAAAAGTAAAGTTATTCGTTCCTTACTGTTTTTACCGCCGTGGCACTTATCGGATTTGAAACTGAGAGTACGATCAGGAACGCATCTATAGAATAATCCAGTTTCGTCTGCATTAAAGACATTTTTTGGATCAAATATGGAAATCATCTCTGCCAATTTTTCTTTCCACTCATTGCAAATGCTTTCTCCAACATCCGCACTCTCACCGCAAATTTTGTGGAACTTAATGGAATTTCTTTTTTGAATTTGTCCAACCATCCGCCACTTGCCTTGAAGCGGGTGATTCCCAATTTTTCCGCAAAAATTTCGCCTTTTCCCTCAACAGAGGGCCTCCGACAGGAACATGTTTTAAACGGCATTGTGTAAACCACTCAAGTAGACAATGTTCAAGTTGAGGGAACTCAGCAGATTTTTGTCGTTTCCATTTGGCGGTTGATGGACTGGCTGCTATCACATCTTTTTTTTTGAGGATGGATGTCAATGTAGATTGAGGAATGAGGAATCGATCCGCTACATCTTTCTTTTTCTCTCCACACGCGACAGCTTCTATAATTTGTTTTTTCTCGACGACTGAGAGGCACTTGTATTGTTGTCGCTTTGAACTCATCTTTGCTACTGAAGAAAACAATAAAAAACAACAAAAAATTTGTCGCGCCGCTCCTTCCCTCTAAAAACTTTACCTAAAAGGTACAATACACGTGGCGATAATCTAACGAAGAAACAGACAAGAACAATCATGTCCAGCTTGTACGAATTATAGCAAGCTCTCGCCGACTAAACAACGAATTATAGAAAGTGATGACGAATATACGCCCATCTGGGCTGCAAAATTAATACGATTTATAGAGGGGACTGAAATGCATTGATTTTCTACGAATTATAGAGGCTAAGCCAAGGGACCAAGCTTTTACTACGAATAATAGGGAATTACGAATTATAGAGGTCCGAATTATCGAAGTTCTACTGTATATGAATAGTCCAGCAGTAGTAAATATTTCTTGACCCATGTATTTCCATTCTTTATTTTGAAATAGGTAACCAATGGCCAGAGCTTCGGCGATGCCAGTTTTTTTATATCTGGGCAGTGCTCGAGCAATTTTATTTATAACACATCCACAATATCGCAGGCAACTGTTTCAGTAACTACATTAACACCGCACGATTAGAAGCTTCTAATTTCATTCCTTTTCTGAATCCTAATTTAGTAAGTTCTAAAATTTTGTTATCGTTTTCACTCCTCTAAGTAACCTCTCCAATATAATTTGGAACATTTAAACAATGATAAAAATTGCTACAGTTAATTGAATGCAAAATCATCATACACAAAGAATGTCCATTACATTCTTGTAATTATCAAAGAACCATTTCTTCTTGCTGATACTGATAAAAAATATACAGCTGGATGTACTTGCATTAGTATCAGTATATTTAATAGAAACGTAGTTACTGATACTAACTTTGTTCCGTCATCAATGTAGAAATCCTATACACCTTTAGATCTCCAAGCTAAATTGAATTTGAACTGACAGTCTTAACTCTCCAGTATTATGATCTACTGGGTTCTTCACAGTCAATTCCTTTCTCATTGTCACTACTACTAAATACTAAAAGAGCAGGTCCGAGGACCGTGACAATTAAGAAATATAATGATTTAAGAAATTAAGAAAACTTTGGATTACACTAATGTGCTTGACGAAGAAGGTCCTAAGTCTTGTGTTTAAGTCTTACTCGGAGATCTGAGCTGTGGATACTGTGTATTCAGTCTTCTCTAATAAGGAATTTAGTTGTTCCTGTAAAAGAAATGGAGCACAATGTTTGATTCTTTACTCATTCGAAGCAATTTTTCAGTCACTTGATTTACTACTTCTACTAGCTTATGTCTGGATTTTCATAACTTTTTGTTACAATATAAATGAACCAAAATATTAATTCCTTTATTGTGCACACTGTACAAGATTACAAAGCAACTGGTGCATACAATTTTAATAAAACATGGTGACACAATTGCAGACAAGTCGTTGAACAAATCGTTAAATAAAGTAGCCTTAAAAAAATATGGCTTGAAAAGGAACGAAAAAAAAAGAAGAAAAAGAAAAACAAAAGAAGGAAAGTCTTAAAATCACAAAAACACCTAAAATACTGAGACGTTACCAAAAAGAAATACCAAAAATAAAGAGGGTAAAATAAAAAAGATCATTGCAGTATTCTAAGCTGCTGAATATGTTTATCAAGTGCAGTATTTTTAGAATTAGGTTGATTGATGGTAGAACAGTTTCTTGTTTTCCAAATTTCCAGTTGTAACTGCTTTATATTATTTAAACAATAATGTAACTATTATCTAAAAGCACATAAACATATATTTCTGTACACAATTGAATATTTACATTTTTTACATATGGGCAACCATTATCAGAAAGTCGTACATTTTCACTACACATTTTAATGATAAAAGCAAAAAAATCAAACTAATTAAAATTGTTAGATGTGTAAGTGAATTATAATTTTTTTCTAATCAGTATAAATTATAATCGCAAATAAAACAATTTTTGCTCGTAATTTTAAGCATGGAGATATTTTTAACTTTTCTTGATAACTAAAACTAACTGCAAATATAATTTTCCTGAAAGGTATGAACAACTTAAAACTTAAAATTTTTGTAATAATTCTTTTTGCATACAGTTTTTCGTTATACTTCCTATCCATTTTTTAAAGAAAGTGAATAAAAGATGGTCAATTTTGTAGTTAATATCGATGGTTACGTACAAGAAATCACACTAAAACTAACTTTAAACTTAGCCACGTAATTACTTGCATACCTATATGTCACTTCAATACTATTTTATAAATTCATTTAAAAAATTGATTGCTTCAAAATAAGCACAATATGATAAAACCATTTAAGGTATAATAAGTAAAAAATTTAGTAAAAGAAAACCTGAAACTACATAAAAACTAAAAAAAAGCTATTATTATACTGAACATTTCAATATCTGAATGTCTAGAAGGAAACACATTTGGATACTAAGTAAAAAAATACCTAGATTGATTGAGAAAGGTCATGGCATTTTATCCAAACAAACTTTGTTATGATGGTTAATTTACAATGAAAATGTATTGTGTATTTGTTTTTGTAAAGTTTTTGAGCCATAACATTGCTGGTTATGGCTGGTAATATATCAACCTGGAAATGCAAAATTATAAAAAAAAGCTTTATTTTAAGGTTAAGTAATATTATTTTAAATTTTTCTCACAAAACAAAATAAAACTACTTTAAATATTACTCAAAGCAGAACTATAATGTCTTCAAAACTTCACAAAACAAGAAAATATACAATACAAAAATCTTTAATGTAAACTATCACAATTTTTTTAAATTTTATTTAAAAATTGAAATTATTAATTAAAATTGGATTGTTAAAGAGAGTTTTAAAAATATATATGTAGAAGAGAGGAACGAACAAGATCAGAACAAAATTGGAAGAATGCAATGTTGATTAGGAACTTAAAGGGTTGTAAAGTTAGAAGAAATAGATAATAACATCTGAGTTGGAAAAACAAGACAACTCATTAGGAAAAGAAATGTTGAATTGGGCAATTATACTTTGTATATAAATAAATGAAAAATGCAGACTTTGTACTCACTTTCAAAAATTGTAGGTGGAAGAAAGGAAGTATTTAAGAAAACCGTTTTGAGCTTTTATGTAAGAGTTTCGGCTTACAAAACCATGATCAGAGTTTCTCCTAAAATATTATATATAATAAATAAAAAATAAAATAAAGTTGTTAACACTTACTTTAAAATTGCTACATTAAAAATTGTATAAAACACAACAACTGTGAAAAACATAAAATATACTTAATAAATATAAATAAAATCAAACATAAAACTAAAAAGTTAGATTTTGTGTTAGATACAAAGTTCTTTCTATGAATAATAAATAAATAAAATTAACCACCCCAAAGAGGATGTTAACAAAGCCATTGTTAATGAAAGAAATAAAACTGGAAATCAAATTAATTTGAGGTTTTCCTGTTTAATTTTAGTTTTCATTCCTGTACCAACAATAAGTTTGTACAACTCCCCCCTGGTTAATTATATTTATTTTTTATTTATATTTATTTTTTATGTGTGATTTTTCTTATATTTATTTAAGTGTATTTTATGTTTAACGGTTGTAACCTTTAACAAAATTTTAATTTTCTCTCTTAGACAAATTTGTCAAATTTGAAGCAGGTGTTAACAACTTTATTTGATTTTTTATATATTTAATATAATATTTTAGGAGAAGCTCTGATGATGGCTTGTTTTATATCAATTATCAATATACACACTTAAATAACAAAATAGAACATAAATACTTCCTTTTTTTACACCTAAAATTATATTTCAATATATTAAAGAGGGACAAAAACATAAAAATGAAATTAAATAATACTGATAACAATCTTAAGTAAAAGGCCAAAAATTTATTCGCTTTGAGGACAAACCAGAGTAGTACTATTAAAAACTAACAATTATATAATATTAAGCTAAAAAATTGCTATTTATTTATTACTATTTTCAATTTCAGTTTCTGTAGTGGTGGTCTAGACATGTTCAGTAAGCATGTTCTTAGTAATCCGATGATCATTGCTAATAAATTTGGTAATTAGAGTC
The DNA here is from genome assembly GCA_035357415.1 of Ophraella communa. Lineage (NCBI taxonomy): Eukaryota > Metazoa > Arthropoda > Insecta > Coleoptera > Chrysomelidae > Ophraella > Ophraella communa. Next base: position 27,456,061 of record CM068992.1, on the reverse strand, counting down.
CCAGTTTTAATATTATTTTTCTTTGTGCCAAAACATGTAAAGTTATTTCTTTTTTTTTTCCAGCTTGGAAAAACAGAAGAACAAGAAAGAATAGAAATGTCTTTATTGGGTAACCAATAAAGATATCTCTCTCTAGAAAACTTTTTAATGTTACTACAGATTAAACCATAACATACGAAAGTTATAAAATTCGATTCAAAAATTTTAATGTCTCGTTTAAAGATAGAATATTTGCATATTTTGCCAAGTCAACAAACAACAGAAATTCAAACGTGTAGATAAAATGTTTGATTTTGTTTGTAAGCGCTTGTGCCGCATTTGCACGTTGTGCAGCTTATAAAAAGATAATAATGTAAGTTGGAGCATTGCTTATCATTTCTTCTAGATATCTGATAAAGCATTATGTTACAAACATAATCAAATATTTTATATTTCATCTGAGAGTAATTAAAAACTTGGAATGGTTTATTCAGAGGACTTCTTATTTCTTTAATGTTATGAACTACTCAAATTGTATATCCATTGTTTGCTATTTTAAAATTTTTCAGTGAAAAATGTACTAAGCTTATGTAAGTGGTACTCTATTTTTAACGTATTAAAAATTTTAAATATTGTAATGCAATAAAAAAATGTAAAAAACTAGTTACAGGTTTTCTTCAAACTATTAAAAAAAATGTTATTCTATACCATAATCAATAAAAAATCTCACCTATAAATATCACTAAACATCACGTTCACATTCTATCTGGTCAAAATATTACAGTAAGCGGTTTTCTAAATTCACTACCAGGTATTTGCGAAGGATACTGCCCGGCGTACTGCGCCATCGGCAGTAAACCTGCTGTACTTTGCTGCATTGCACTTGAAGGATAATATCCTTGAAGGGCACCCGGAGAAGCTCCTGCAGACGATGTTGTTGTTGAACTAGAAGAAGAGTTACCTTCCAGCCTATCCTGAATGGGTTTAATATCCGGGGAATCTGAAGATCGGGGTGAACTCATTGAAACTTGTTGGCTGTGTGGTTGCTGCTGTTGGTGGTGGTGGTCGGAATACATTTTACCAATATCTAATCCTGTTAAAACACAATAATGAATATTTTGAAATATTAAATTAAAGTAAAAATTTACCGTGAGAATAACTCCTGGGCGTATCGGGACTGTACTTATTTGCTATGTTTGCATCCATGTACATTTTTGAAGATTCAAAATAAGCTTTAGTTAGAGCCGATGTAGAATCCAGGTAGCCACGTTCAAGGTAGCTTTTCGAAGATGTATCCATATATTTCGGATCTGAGTACATAGACATTGCAAGAGTGGATGGTGGCATATATGGCGAACGGTATTTTTCGGCCTCCATTGAGTACTTCATTGCGTCCATTGAACTTACAACCTGAAATAAAATAAAATGTTATTAATAATGATGTATACACAGTTTTGAGAAAGAATACATTTTTGCTGAATGTGGTGTAAGTCCACCCTGACCACAAGCAGAAAAGTCTGTTTCATTAAGGTATGTTGTCGTATGCCTGTAGCCCGAACCAGTAAGAACATCTCATGCGATCTACCCAGCTCGATATTGTTCCTCTGGCTAAGCATTTGCTATGTCTAAAAATGGTTACAGACCTGAAAATATTCCTTGAGCACGTTTCCTGGCTATAAGGTCTGATTTTTAGTTTCCTTAAATGCCAGTATGCCCAGTTGGCCAAAGGTTCTGTTTCATATTCACCCTTGGTTTTTCTCCGTATACCGATGCTGCAATACCGCTCTATCTAGTGCAATATTCTCTAGGACAACATGGTTGTTAAAAATTCACCAAGAATAGTTCGCCTTTACCTCTCTGGAATGTTCCAAAACAATCATATATATTCTTCTGATTTAAGTACACCCTGGAATAAGAAATATTATTTGACACATCCTCTCTAAGAATTGCCAATTTGCAATACTCCGCGCTCTACAGGGTTACAGGTTTTCTGTGGGTTTCCTATAACTTTATTATATGGTCCAAAAAATACAGCTATAACTCTGTATCAGAATCCAAAAAGGAAGATAATATCTTGACACAATACAAACAAGCAATTTGTCTGGGAGTTGTTTAACTATCTTCAAATGATCCAAATGCCTTTTAGTCAAAATTACCAATGCACTCTTCTGCCGTGCATTCTCACAAAAAATTCTTGAATTACAAATAAAACGGCCAAAATTCTGCCATTCTGCTACATTAAATATTTGTTATAAGATTTAGGTTAAATGTGAACAGAGCGCAACAATGCGCTATGCGCAGTTCGAATAGAATACAAAGAACCTTCCAGGATCCGCAATAGAGTACTACCTGAGAGTTTGACAATAAAAGCCTTGAAATGAGTTAACTCGGGTGTATTAATCCAGAGGAGAAGTTTTTCTCTCAATCCATTGCAAGATATTCTACTAAGTACATCCGACTTAATAGAGTTGTTTTATAATATTTTGTAATTTTTTAACATCTGTAATTTTTGAAATGGTATAATTACAGAAAACACTACGTAATCTCTCATAATTTAACCTTAATTTAATTTTGTAGGGTATTTAAATTTCAAAATTTTAAGATAATATGGATATCTTCTACAGATTAAAACATGTCGGCCATTGTTGCACAATAGTATATTAAACAACGCATTTCATATGGAATTCTGTTATGACACGAGTTCAAGTTGTCACAACAGCCATAATATGAAATAAGTTGTTTATAATATTTTTTATATTTTGCCATTTTATCAATGTTTTAAATTAATTTATTATTTTTATGTAATTACGAAAATTTTGATTTAAAAAAGTATGTCGGTAGCACTGTGTAATTTATAACATATGACAGTTTTGACATTTAAATTATGAAATGTTAATGCTTTAAAATATTTTAAAATGAATACATACACCAATAATAATATATTATATAAGTAAAAGATGATTTTTATATTCACAAATACTTTCTCAAAGAACAATATAAAATTAATAAATTCCTATTAGCGACAAATGTCATTGTCAATAGTCTTGTCATTAGATACTTCACACATGTCGCCAACCATTTAAAACAAAAATTTGCGTGCGTAAAAGTTACATTACGATACGCAAATGCGTTTTATAATAAAGATTTTTATAAGTGCAAAATATAAAAAATTATATTTTTGGTTACAGTTAGTTTTAGTAATAATAATAATAATAATAATTTTTATTGCATTTATAACTTATACATCTTATTGCAAGAGGTTCTCCTTATTACATTAAATCACATATATGTATTTATAATATTACAAAAATAAAAAATAAAGAGGGTAGTTCAGTTAGGTAATAGGCTAGAATAAGTTAATTAGTTTAGAATAAATTTGAACAGCTCTCTCCACTCTATTAAACAAAAAATAATACATCTTAGATAGAGTGAAAGAAAATTAAGAAATTATATAAAATAGGTATTTCCTACTTGCATTTTATTCGTTCAATATAATAGTACATTACGTAGCTAGAGTTGTAAGTAACCCGTTACGCACGAAGTGAAAAAGTATATTTCAAGAGTGCGTAATGCGATTACAACTCGTGTAACGTACTATACTTTTTCTACGCCTGGAGGTATGCTCATAATTTCATGATTTTCACTAATAACAGAAATTGAATAATGTATTGCCGACATTTAGGGGAATTACTCTTATAATCTAATACTACTTTAATCTAGTAGTAAAAGCTATTCTATGTTTTAGATTTACCAAAAGTATGCAAAAAGACCAAATAAAGTAGATTAAAATTTCATTGCAATTTGATAAAAAAAAGAAATTTAGGTTTTCTTATTCAAACGCACGTGTATGTTAAGGTTATGCATGTTATTGTTAAAAGTCATTTACATGGAATGTCAACAGTGCGATTTTTGACTTTTACAGACATGGGCGAGGAGAAAAAAGTCTTTAATTTCAAGAGATTCCTTATACATACTTCTTAAAATCTAGCAGACTCTGGAGTAAAGTTGTTAAGAGTTCTAATGAGTAAGTCCAGGTCTTTCATGTATTCACAGTTAGGTGATCTACTTACGCTAAAAATAGGACATTCAAATAATACCTGGAAGAGACTCTCATACTCATTGTATGATAAACGTAGTGCTGTACTGTACGTGTACTCTATAACAGAATAGAAAGGAAATTTCTTTCTATGTTAGGAACACAAAACAGTCTAACAGTCTAACATCCCAGACTTTAGATTGTTTTGTGGGTTAGACTGTTTTGTGTTCCTAACATAGAAAGAAATTTCCTTTCTATTCTGTTACAGAGTACACGTTCTGATTTACTAATATTTTAAATACGTTAGTCACATTGAATCAAAGTTTTAAATACTGCGACTAATATATAACTAGTTTGTGTTTCTTGGGCTATAGATGCAGACATCTTATAACGGAAGTACTTTTTTATTTTTTTAAAGTATTGTTGTTCACAATGAGATTGATATCAACAACATTGTAACAAAATAACGTTCAGGTAGATATAATTTTAGGTATTTAAGTGAGTCGAAATGATGTTATTAAGAAATTAAGAATAGAAGAAGTCTAGCGAAACGGCTGTCATTAAAGTTAAAATAGCAATTTTTTAAATAAATATTGGAAGGTTTGTTAAAACGAAGAGTTTTTTATTATTCTTAATAAGATGGACTTCCAAAAAGTAAGGGTTAGTACAATCAATTTTATTAAGAAGTCTTTTGTTACTAATCACAAATCTTTGATGAACAAATTTTGCACATCTGTAGGGTTTATTAAATGAAAGTAATAACAATATTGATAATATACTATCAACAAGAAAAAACGCTATAAAATTTAGGACATTCTACACAGCTTAAAAATTCAAATCAAATTATAAAAATATCAATAAAATTTTTTGGCTTAATAATTTGCGTCTCTCGTAATAATTATTTAATATTCGTTATTACACAAAATAAAAATTTGTTAATTTCCATAAAAGTGTCTAAGAAACCCAACAAATTGCATAAAAACATAATATGCAAGGTATATATCTCATCAAGGCAACAAAGCTTACTAAATCAGGATTAGCCGTCATTTTATGACTGGGTCACTTTTATTTTTTCCCATAAAAAATTATAACCATTAGTTTCTGTTAACTGTCGACCATCTTGGTCAGGATAGGCTTGGGTAAAATTATTAAAAAAATAAACATCAAATTAAGGAGACTAAACAATAAAAAAATATTGAAAGAAAGATACATTTTAAAATATAGTTTATGACAACAGTTACAGCTGTAAAAAATATCCAAATAGATTTCTTGAAATAAAATAATTAATATAATATGGCTCTAATTGGCTCTAATTTATTATTTCCACTTTTTATTAACCTTTTTTTATATTAAGTTTAACTAACAATTCATCGACATTATATCTAAAGAAATTGACGTCTCATAACTATAAACTATAATTACTAGAACTAATTAACTTTATTAATTGTTACAAAAATGAGAATATTATGGAATACCTTTGTTTGATAGCTATCTCCAGAATAGAAAGCAATACGTGTCCTGTAATGATAATAAACCCTTGCATATTTGCTGTTGACAGAGGCATTCCCCAAGGTTCAGTCTTGGGTTTAGTATCGTTTATATAATACATTAATGAAATTGATTGTATTAACCTTTACTTTGTGGAAGTCCACTTACTAAGAACCTTAAAAATAAGACTTTTTAAACAAAATATACAAGCACAGCAGAACATAAGCTTAAGGCAAGCAGCAGGCGCCCCATGGTTCATAAGAAATACACAACTATACAGGGAACTAGACCAGGAGAAGACAGAAGCAATCATGAAAGCCAGAGTCAGAAGAAGATTTGAAGAACTTAGGACACACCCAAACAGAGCACTTAGGAAATTAACAAACTACACAGCAGAGGATTACAGGAGACATCCAAGACCAAGAAAACAGCTGGACAACTAAGAAGGAACAACATCTGTCAAGAAGCAGACACAAGAGGGACCACCTATAAAAGACTCTGTCCATCCCTAGGGGGATGCGCAGATTCTTGAGTAAGGACAGCTTTAACAAGTGGATTCACTCTGTAAGGTTACCTTTAGTCGCAGCAAAAAGCACACACTCTAGAACTCCTAAAAAAAGACAGGATGATAGAGATACAAAGCATCATCTCGGAACAAATAGAAGACACCTGGAAATTATCTCCGAACAAAGATAGTGGAAGGAAGAGCATAAGCAGGAGGACTGAGGCCCCCATCGGACGTGATGGGGGTGGAGGAAGTTCTTCCCGGAATGCACCGTTGCTAGAGAGATGCATTCTAGAAGGGTGTGTGTGTGTGTGTGTGTGTGTGTGTGTGTGTGTGTGTGTGTGTGTGTGTGTGTGTGTGTGTGTGTGTGTGTGTGTGTGTGTGCGCGCGTGTGTGTGTGTGTGTGTGTGTGTAAAATAAGATATAATAATATAAAAACCTAGATGATATTAGCCCAAAGGGATTATTCAGGTAGCTACCTAAAAAACAAAATGTAACTTTAATATTATGTCAATTTGACGATGCTAATTTTTAGCGAAACAGCTGTCATTGAGTTTTAAAAAGCAATTTTTAAAGTTCTTAACGCATAAATAATTTGCCAGCTGCAGTAGACCATTCTAAATGTATCCTGTTTGCATATGATAGAACCATATTGTTCGCACACAAATAATCCTGAATGTCGAGACCTTATTAGTGACCTCTATTAGTGAGTTCTAGAAAAATCATTTGGAAGTCACATTCAGTGGTATTCCTAGGTAAAACACTAGATACATAAGTATTTAAATCAGCAACCTGTTCATTGTGTGCCAAAAACTAGTTTCACAAATATTTATATTTAGACAATTAAAAGACAATTTTTAACATCTAAGATCTTAAGAACTGTTTCCTTTTCATTTATCGTATGGTATATTATTTTGGGGTAACTCAGCTGATGCGGCATTTAGATTGCAAAAATCTGCTTTAAGATTTATCGACTGACAAAATGGGACGCACTCTCTAAATCAATAGTGACAAAATATTTAGTTTTACCCTCTACCCTGCGCATATCTCAGAAATGGTAAATTTTATACCTGTCCATCGTACAACTTTTCTGAGCCATTCAAGTTTACATAATTATACCACTACAGTTGCTTGTAACTTGGTTGTGGGGATATCAAGAGTTGACGCTACTAAGCGTAAACTTAATGTCAATCGGTATAATAAAATTATAGGTATGATAGATATGGATACAGCAAATATGCCTATTTGCTTATTTAAACGAAAAGTCAAAGATTTTTGCATAAGCATTGTTTTTAATCTATTCAACAGTTCTTGTGTTTTTAGTTGTATTATTTATACACTATATACTTTTAAATACTACTTGAAATACTATTTAAACATATTCATGTACAATCGGCTTTAGAATAGCATATACAAGTTAAATGTGAATTTCGTTTACCTACCGAAGTTATAAAAACGCCCTTCTTCAACAACATAGGAGTGGCAATTTTTAAAACGCCTACATTAAATGGTTTTTGAGGATTAAGTTTATTTACAAGTGTCGGTCATGTTCCGAATAAATAGGTTTTTTTCGCATTATTGCACTAAAATATATAATCTACAAATTCAAACAAAATAATAATATCTACACATTTTCACACCACAGAGGTAGAATCCTAGGCGTATTTTTTTACGTGTGCTTTCTTGTATAACTAAAGCGAATCCAAAAACATTTTTAAGCATAATAAATTATATTTATCAAAAAAAAAACAAGTCTGTTGTTTATAAAAAATAATTTATTTTACACAAAGAACAATAAATCAACAATAAAACAACCTAAATATTTGATTATTATATCTATGTTTATTAGCTATTTATTACATTTTTCACACTGTTGTTGACGGCTCATTTTTAAAATGTATTGTGATATTTACTAAATAAAATAAAAAATAAATAAATAAATGTAGGGTCATTTTGATCCGAACGTAACAGAAAAACGTTAACAAAAATTCTTTTAGAATATTAAATTCAACATAAAAACAATTAAAATTGATTAGAAACTGTTGGAGATTCAAAAATAAATATTTTTATATTTTATTTATTCATTAAACGGATTAACCAATTCACAATTATTATAGATGTATTTATAACATTCATATAATCGAAAAATAATATACATAAAAATATACTTTCATATCAAAAGCTATGAGCAACAATAAATACATAAATGTTCTAGGTAAAGTGAATACCCCTGATTTGGTTTTTAAATTGTGGTAATGTAGAGCCGAAAAAATCAAGATTATGCTGATAATTGTTAGCAGTTCTCAGCAGTCTAGTTATAGGTTCATTCCTGCCATAGTTTGTCTGGTGAAATGGAATATGAAACAATTCCGTGTTACGCATTCTTCTGTCGTTAACGTTAAATTTAATTAAGGCCAATAATTCAGGACAATTAATGCGACCACTAAGCATGTTGTGTAAACAGCATAAATCAATTTTTGTTCTCCGATTTTTTAGGGATTGAAGATTTAAGCGAGTAAGCATCTCATTGATGTGAAAATCATCTACCCTAATTCCCATTTTAAAAGCAGACTGTTTAAGAAATCTATTTTGGACTCTTTCTAATAAATTGAGATAATTTTTCCCAATACAAATTTTAATTTTAAGTTTGAATTTGTTATTTTTCTTTATTTAATAAGGGTAGGGTTGAAACAAAATTTATTTTAAATTTTTTTTTTTAATTAAATTGAATTTTGAATGTTTAACCAAATAAAATTTTATCAAGTGATGTCTAACTAACTCCTATCTACCTAATCCCTAGCTGCTACCTACCTATCTTATCTAGTCTTAACTAATTACTTAACTAAACTATCTTAACTAACCTTAATTACCGCAAAATTTGTCTTTAAAATTGTCCTTATCCTTTTTTCTTCCCTTGCTTCACTTATTTTCTATAGGTTTAAATCTCCTCCAGGTCTTCTATTCACTTATGGAACAGCTATGCTTACAGCTACTTTTAAATTTTGAATTTATTATATCTTCTTGGTTTATATAGTTTATAATTTTGGTTCAGCTACATTACTTTCACTTTTTCTTACTGAATATCTTTTTCGTTCTCACCACTTACTTTTACTATTTCCAAAATTAACTAACTGCTACAGTTTTCTTCAACAATTATTAATTACAACCTCTTCTATTCGTCTTTTACCTTTTTATAAATTATACTTTATTAACCTGTTTAACTTTTTTTTAAAATTAATTTCCTTCTTTTCGTGACTTTTTCAAAAACTAAACTGTCAAAACTTCTCTCCCCTGGCAACGAAACTTCTTCATCACTATTCACTTGCACTACTATCTATCCTTAACCTAATACAAGTTTTGTTTACATTACATAATTTTTTTTAATCTAACCTAATAAAAATTAACTTTGACATTTCCTTCAAATTTTGACATTTCTCCGCAAATAAAAAATTAAATATTAAATTAAAATAAATTTTGATATGACCCTTAAAAATACCTTTTCAAAATATATATATCAGTATTAAAATGTGGAGACCAAACTACTGAATTATACTCCAAGATGCTACGAACTAACGTACAATATAATAATTTTAAGACGTCAGCTGAAAAATGTCTAGATGATCTATTAATAAAGTCAAGCATTTTGTTAGCCTTGGATGTAATTTCCAATAAGTGTTGGTTAAACGTTAATTTAGAATCAAATGTGATACCAAGATCCCTTATATCATTGGTTGTAGCAAGCTGTATATTTTTTATGTTGTAATTATATACTGGAAAGCTGGAATTTCTTGAAAATGTAATTTGGTAGCATTTGCTTTGATTCAATTCTAGCATATTAATATCACACCAATGAACCAAATTATTTCGATCTTTTTAAATGTTATTTATTATTTCTAAGAACCTACCTAAAAGAAGGAAATAAAAAAAATGAAAAGGGATTTTAATCCCAAACAAATATTTATTATCGAGGGTTCCATACTAAGTAAAAAAGAAATCAGTAGAGAGGTTGCAATAAAAAACAAATAAAACCGTACTGTATAATACACCGGCAATTAGTTAATAAAATACCTTATGCTGCAAACATTAAAGATGTGGGCGTGGACAACTGTTTTAACTGATTTCAAATTTATTATTATTTAAACCGTGATGGGTAATACACAATAAATAGGCCATCCTTAAAATTAATTTAATGTAAGCGTTTTGAGTTGAAAATGTATATGCTATTCTGAAGTCGATAGTACAGGTTTATATTAATGACCACCTTGAATGTATGCTTATTATGTAACTAACATTTTTTGGTCAATAAATGATATGGTTTGCTATTAAATATTTTGTAGGAACATCTTAAATAAACAAGTATTTAAATAGGTTCATAAACCGTGACCAGGAAATAAAATCTAGTGTAGTCAACCTATTGATTGGCGCCTGAATAAATTTAAAACTAATGATTTGGTCCTAAATCCCGACCTGTAAAAGTAATATATGTGTGCTAGGGTGTTTCGATTGTAAAATAAACGGGTTTATCTGTTTAGTTAGTCAAGTGAGGTGATCAACTTGGAGGTTTACGAGTGCTTGTGACTACCGCGGTAGCATGTTCATTATGTTTTTACATTCGAACTTTTCATACTTAAATTTTTTGATAAAAACTAGTAGCCATAACAAAATTAAATGACATAACCTGTTTATTAAATTAACATTATGATAATGTAATAAAATATTTTTTGCATACGACCGGCTTGTAGAATTATTTATTGGTAATTAATAAAAGGAATAGTATAATGTAAAGGAATATTAATTATAGTTCATTTGTTTCGAGTTGGCGGCTAAGAAAAGTCATTAAATCATAAAATGTTGTAAACAAGACCTTAATTTCTTTTAATCATCATATTTTAATCTTCTTAGGTAAGGGATAAGTATTCAATACGATATTTAGAATTTTTTTTTCGAAACCCCCAAGAAACACAGACCAGTTACATATTAGTCGCAGTAATGTATAAATTTTTTAAAACTGACCAGCTTACTTATAAACGTGGTAAATCACTACAGCAATACGTTTAAAACCACCAATTTGGGGAAAATTTTGTAATTGTTAAAAACGATGTATAAGTGTATATGTAACCATATGCTATAGTCTAATATAACTGTCGGATTATTTTTACTACAATGATTATGACGGCAATAAAATCTTGTCCAGACCTTTTAACATAACAATTTTTTGTAATATATTTTTTATTATAAATAATATTATATAAAAACAAAAAAGAACAATATTGGAATAATATGTTTAGAGAACTTATACTTTTAATAATGCATAGATACCGCATACTAAAAATAGGAATTATAACCTTTTGCATACACAAATTTAGAAAGCCATTAACTTTTTACTGTAAATGTGTTGTTTCTACCTAATGAAAAAGTGATCCCTCACATAATTAAAGCATATTAAAAAAAAAATAATTAATAATTAAAATATTCATATTTTGATTTCACTTTAATTAATATTCAAATGAAAAGAAAAACACAATTTGCAACAATTTCAATATGATTTGAACATGTCCTTACTATAAATAAGGATACTGTAATCCAAAATATAATTTTGTGTAACAATGGCGGACATCATTTTAATGGCTAAATCTGTAGAAGGTATCCATATTATCTTTAATTGTTAAGTTGCAATACCCTAAAAAATATACTATAGCAACTACTAAAGTAGACATATACGAAAATTGATATTACAAATTATAGCAGATTGCGTAATATTTTCTGTAATTATACAATTGTAAGAATTATACAGTTATTAAAAGGTTACAAAATACTACAATATAACCCATTTAAGTATGATGTATTTAATGGTCTCATTTCAGTTGTAATGACAATATTAAAACTTTTTAATTGTCACTCAGGAAGGCAGCTATTGAAATGTCAGTCACTCATAACCTTAAAATAAAATTGATAGGTAGGTAGTAATAGGTACTTGGTGTAACAAATAACTGTATTGATATGGATTCTGTTGTAAAAACTGTCGAGGATGGAAATCCCATAATCTTAAGTTATCACGCAAAGAGCTTTCGCTCAATTTTTCATCACACTTTTTTGTTTCTTCAAAATCTTGCAAAATCTCATCATCGCTCTCGACATCATCGATGATGGTGCTCTTTACTGAAGCTAAAAGAAATTGGCTTATTGCACCATTAGGATCGGGTGACTGACTGCATGAGGATTGATGCACTGTTGAGAAGGAATTTAAATCAGATTGATTGATATCATTTACTAACTGCTGCTGAGGCTGATGCACCAATGACGCAGCTGGGTGGGTTTTTAAAACAATGTTTTGTGTTTTAGATGGTTGGTTAACATAATTTTTTAACTGCCTACAAAACTGAGACCTATCTATATTTGTAAGGATTTTTGTTCTTATTTATTTCCAATTTTTTGGACATAATATTAAATTATATAGTTATATTAAGTATAAAACAAACTTTAAAAAAATTGTAAACTTAACCACAAAAGCAACAACAACCAGATAAGTCAAACTATGCAAAACACGTTCTTGAACATCCACACTCACTCATACACACCAATGACATTCAAATATTACACGCCTGTGATAAAAAACAAAATTTAGATTTCCTCGAAGAACTTGAAATCAAAAGACATCTAGCAAATCAACAATATAAAGTAGTTAATGAACAAATAAATCTTGGAAGTTCACCACTATTAAACTGTTTACTTTGATTGAGTCTTCATTTTATACATAGATAAGACGTAATTATAACACAAATATACAGGGTGTTTCTTAAGTAATCTAAAATATTATATGGGGCGCTTCGTTACTCAATTTTAAGACGAAAAGTTCATATAAACATGTGTGATAGGTGTTGTCGTTTATGAGATACAGGGTGTTGAATTTATTGTAATAAGTCAGTTCTGATTGTACGTGAAATTAATTTTTCCCGGTGACGCTACTGGTTTTTAGAAGTAATACGCAAAAACATGCTTATTCTAAGTAGCCTTTGAAATAATGTTGACAAGTGTCAAATTTGAAAACCAACGCAAAAATCGTACATTTTTATTTGATTGACTCTGTGTTTAGTTAATAACTATGCCAGTGTTTACTAATGTTGAAATGGCTAATATGCATTTTTTGTACGGATTAGCGAATGGTAATGCCTTAAAAGCTAGACGTACGTATGCCCAGCGTTATCCAAATAATTGTTTACCATGTTCAGATACGTTTACTAAGTTAAATATTCGTTTACAAGAAACTGGAACTTTTACTAAATCGAAGAATATTATTGGACCACCCAGAACTGTGAGAAATCTCTAATTGGAAAACCAGATTCTTCAAATTATTGACCAACATCCAGAAACGAGTACAACAAAAGTTGCAGATGAAGTAAATGTTAGTAACAAAACTGTTTGGAATATTCTAAAAGATAATTTATTGTATCCATATCACGTTCAACGTGTTCAACATTTGTTACCTACTGACTATCCATTACGCATACAGTATTGTCAATGGATTTTACGTGAAATCGCGAACAATCCGAATTTTGTGGTCAATATTCTATTTACGGATGAAGCCAACTTTTCTAGACATGGGATTATGAATTTTCATAATGACCACGTATGGGCAGATGTAAATCCACATACCATAAGTGTAAAACGATTTCAACAAACATTTTCGGTCAATGTTTGGCTTGGCATTATCGATGATTATTTAATTGGACCATTTTTCCTTCCTGTACGGTTAACCGGTGAGACATACCAACATTTTCTAGAAAATGAACTTCCACTTCTTTTGGAAGATGTACCTATTATTATTAGAAGGCGCATGTGGTTCATGCATGACGGAGCTCTTCCACATTTTTCAGTGATTGTACGCGAGTTTTTAAATAATGTTTTTCCAGGCCATTGGATCGGACGAGGATCTCCACACCCGTGGCCCCCTAGATCACCTGGACACAATCCTCTGGATTTTTGTGTGTGGGGATATTTGAAATAGCTTGTTTACACAACACTGATATTAAACGTACAAGATCTTCAAAATCGTATTATAGACGGCTGTAATGTTATTCGTAACAATCCTGGTATCTTCGAACGTATTCGACATCGAGCGGATTCTTGCATTTTAGCTGGAGGTGGACATTTTGAACATTTGCTCTGAAATGTATTATTTTTTCTTTATGTTTAACACATGTTGCTTGTAACAAAATAATAACAAAATATAAATCAGTAGCGTCACCAAGAAAAATTGATTTCACGTACAACACCCTGTATCTCATAAACGACAACACCTATCACACATGTTTATATGAACTTTTCGTCTTAAAATTGAGTAACGAAGCGCTCCATATAATATTTTAGATTACTTAAGAAACACCCTGTATTAAGTTATTGTAAAGATCAGTAGGATATAGTTTTTTCCTGGTTTTTCTATATCATTGCACAGTTATACTGATCTTAGAGGGAAATACATCCAGGATAATCCCTTAGGGCTAATAACATCTAGGCTTTAATATTGTTATGTCTTATTACTTCCATACTTGGTCTAGCCTTAACTACTTATCAACATCAAGTACCTAGTTACAAACAAACAAAATGTAACTTCAATATGTCAATCTGACGATGCTATTTCGATAGCGAAACGGCTGTCATTACATTTAAAGTATTTAAAGAAAAAATAGTGAAAGTTAATTCAACCTTTTAGTTGTTTATTGTTCTGAATAAGATGAACTTTCACATAGTAAGGGTTAGTACCATAAATAACTAAAATGATTTAGAGAAATGAAATACGATTATTATTCTATCAAACTAATAAATAACTTTGAAGTGGAAGGTTTACCCTTCTTCGGTTCCGTGGCCCGGCACATCCAATTGTGTGACAGTGGTTTTAAATATTGTAATAAATTTTATAAATATTGTTGTATTGCAGTCTCCATTGACTGTTTGTCACTTAGTTTTACTAGATTTTATACTTTTAAATACTTTAAAATAGTTATGTCTTTCACTTTCCATTATTAATTCAAATGTTCAATCATAAATTAAACTACTTAATAATTTTTTAAAATGGATTAACTCTTGAAATGGAACTCACTCAAAAATTCAATAAAACTAACTCCCTTGGAATTGTACTGTTACTAGCTAAAGTAAAACTAACTCTTCCTACCAAGAAAATGTTCTTTCTAAAAACTACACCCATCTTTGTTTTGCACAGAAAAAGGATGTATACTAAATTGTCTTTTCCAGGACAACATTTACAGTGTTCTAAGATTAATTTTATTATTTATAATTATTTATTACTCTAATGTTAATTTAGATTAAAATATAATAGTCCATTATAAAATATATTTATCATTAGGTTCAAAGGAAACTCAAAGTCTATCCCACAACTGTTTAATTTAATGTTGCAACTAGTTTCGGTCCTATAGGACCATCATCAGGCTGAAATAATTACAATATAATAGAAAGAGGATCCTAAAAGTACTATATCAAGTAAAAAAATTCAAAACAATTCCTTACAAATTGTTAACAAGGAGGAATTGTTTTGAATTTTTAACTTGATATAGTACTTTTAGGATCCTCTTTCTATTATATTGTAATTATTTCAGCCTGATGATGGTCCTGTAGGACCGAAACTAGTTGCAACATTAAATTAAACAGTTGTGGGATAGACTTTGAGTTTCCTTTGAACCTTTTGTGTTTCAACCCACATTTGAGATATGGATAACTTACAAGATTTATATTTATCATTATCATTGCATTCCGCATTCAAAGGTATCGCTTAAAATTAAACTTCCTACAATATGTTCAATATTTACTGCAGAATCTGTTGCAATCGAAAAAGCTTTAGATTGGCTACATTTTCATAATTTAAATAAGGCAGTAATCTTATCAGATTCGTTATCGGTGATTAAGAGCTTAAATTCCAATATGATTAAACACAAAAGATACGGCAATCTATGTTCCATAAAAAATAAATTGTTTAGCAGGATATCACATTCATTTGGGTGAAAAGCCACACAGGAATTGAGGGTAACGAACTGGTCGACCGAATTGCTAAAGATGCTGCCCACAATGGAATATATTAGGTACCCTATTTTCACATTTGAGGACTTATTTCCGCTCTATCACAAACTAATTTTAGCAAAATGGGAGGAAAAATGGAAGGATATAGCTAAACACTTAAACAGTCAATAATATTCTACCCCACGTTACCAAAAAACAGTCCCTATATTTTTGAATATACAATGCCAAAAAAGTTCTCCTCTTCAATTACGCGTTTGAAAGCTAATCATGGTACATTTCCAGCTCACTTCTGGGTTATGTGTCTGCGATAATTTCATCCAATGGGACATAAATCATATTCTTTTCATTTGCAACAAACACTCAAACGAGACTTCCAGCTATACGCAAAACTGGCCGATCTCAATATTCAGACACCCTTAAACATTACCTATCTGCTATCGTTAGACAGAAGAGATAGTTATGAGCTGACATGTAACTTTCTTTTTAAAGTAGGTTTTAAAATTTAAATATATTGTTACATAATTCTGTGGCTAAAGGACTAGCTTCCAAGCCAATCCTCTACACACACACACACATTGATCAGTTATACATCTACATAACATATTTAACACATAAACTAATAGAAACACTAGAATATTTTGCCCCCATATGTATACTTTGGTTGGTGTTAGTTTTGTGCCTTTACTTAATTAAATTAATTGTACTAACCCTTACCAAGGACGTTAAAAAATAAAACAAAACATCCGCTTTTTATTGAAAAAATAGCCTTTTTAACCTCAATGACAGCCGTTTCCCTAAAAATAGTATTTTAGTATAGTATTACCATGTATCAAATCAGTATAATTGTGCAATAATATAGAAAAACCAGTAAAAAACTTTTTCCTACGACCACATATGAAAGTGCTAGTTTGCACACTTATTTGTACTTAAGAAAGTAGCTAATATCAATACACGTATTGAAAAGTAAATATCAATACACGTATTGAAAAGTAAAAAAATATAGTTCTATGATCTGTGACATTTACGTCAAATTTATCAATAGTAAAAACACATAAATGTCAAAGCAAGGACCATTTAATTTTTTTAAATCTTCCTTGTGTCAAATATTGTATTGTAATTGCCAATACAAATTTTTCTGTATAAAGTAAGAATAAAGAATAAAGTTTCTTATAGGGTTTTAAATTTTTAAAAAATAAACATATTTTTATTCAGTATTATTATTTTTATAAAAACACTTTTAGAAAGAAGAACAGTTTATTCTTCTTTTTTATCTTGGGTTATGTTCCGTGCATGTGTCGAATGTGGATTTTTGAAGTTATGTTTGTGTTTCTGTTTACAATTATCTTTGCGTCTATTATTATTACATTACTTTTCAATTAATTTCACCAACTGACCATTTTACTTTTAATTTTATAGAGCACACAAAAAAATTAAAATGTCATTTATGTAATAAAGAATGTTGATGTGAATTCCTGAGAATTGGTAGTTATTTGATTTTAATTAATTATATTTCCATGCAATATATAAACTCGTTTAAATCCTAATTTTTAACATGACTAACAATTAAAATAAATTTTATAAATAAATTTAAAATATTTATTATAATAAGAAATATTGGGGTCGTAGGAAAAATCGTGTACACAACGCGTTGGAAAGTATATTTCTTGCACTCGTTACGTTTCCGCACTCGCCACTACGCGGCTCGTGCTAAACTTCACTTGTGCGTAATACTTCACTTTCCACACTCGTTATGTAATATACTATATCATACTGATCTTTACAATAACTAACATTTACGTCTTATATAAATATGTATAAAAATGAAGAATCAATCAAAGTTAACAGTTTAATAGTGGAGAACTACCAATATTTACTTGTTCATTAACAACTTTAAATTTTTGATGAGCTAGATATCTTTTTATTTCGAGCTCTCCAAAGAAATCAAAATTTTGTTTTTTATCACAAATTTTGAATGTCATTGGTGTGTATAAGTAAGTCTGGATGTACAAGTAAGTGTTTTGCAGGGTTTGACTTAACTGATTGTTGTAATCTACATACTCTAAGTGTTCATTGAATCTTACTTCAAAATTTCTTTCTGTTTGACAATTATATTAATGCTGATATTGCCGAAGATATTATTTTGAAAATACAATGTGTTAAAAAGTTGTATTTTTTTAATGTTCTTTTTATTTAATTGTTTAATCTTTAGTTAGTTTGAAATATAATAATAATATCAGTTTTAAATCTTTTACTAATTTTACTTCTTATCATCTTATAATCTGGCTGCTGTGAGGTTAAGGCAATACATATATTAACTATTCTGTTCAATTCTAAAAAGTAAAATGTAAGTAAAAAGTTTAAGAATATAAAAATAAATATAAATTCAAATTAGGCTTTTATTAAAAAGTGTAAACCATTTTTCAAGCTTGACGGTATGCATCTAGTAAAAGAAATGGCGCGTAACGCGGGGGATATATTTAAATCGTTAGAGTCCTTTGTCCGAGATGATCTATGTCCTAAATTGTCCTGCAAGGTGCTGCTCTTCGCGTTCACAATGCCATGACGTATTACACCGGTTCTTTGTGGATGGAATTTTCAAGTTTTACCGTGTCGTTTTGGAGTATGTCACTCGTAAATCTTTTCAATTTACCAACGCGTCTGTTACACTATTTCGAAAAAATTACAACCGCAGAGAACGAATAAGGAAACTGGGACCTGATGGGAAGCTACATAAATACTGATTTATCATTATAACATGTGTTGATTTACAAGACGTTATTGCGTAATTAAAAATGCTAATTTCCAATAACTTTAAATTCAACTAAACACGTAAAAATATACGATTTTCAAAATAAAAACATAAAACTAATAGAACCTAATGTTAAGGCTTTAATAAATACACTTGGTAAGTCTGTAAAAACAATACATTTTTGAATAGCCATTAAATCTCAACTGTTGGTCATATTTTTTAGCTGTCAATACTTGTATGTGTTAAATTGAAAACTCGTTTTAGCACTTCACTCATGGAATATGAATTTACTGCAAGTAAATGTCAACAATTCATCATTTTAATCAATTATATTTCATTTTGTAAAATTAAAGAAATATTTTTGAAAACAATTGTGTCAAAGGAATGTCTCTTGTTTATTAGAAATAACCGGAAGTTCGTCTTCAGAATTGTTCACGATTGCTCGCTGTACAAAGTAAACTCCATTGCATGTTTGTTTAATTTGCTTAATATTTCCATATTTGTCTTTCTTGATATGTCAAAGAATTATTTACTTCTGAAACATGTCTAAAGTTACAATGACGATATGCAGCTCTACTGATCCTTGAAATCGCCAAATCTATTGCATTTTCAACAGATCAGATAAATTCAATTTTTTTTTTAACGGAAAATACTCGCAAAAGTGAAATTAGCTCAGATAAGCATAGAAACTGTAAGAGAATGTTTAAAGAGAAAGATTCGATCCAATGAACTCCGGATCCTACTGAAGTAAAAGGAAACAAGGTACAGGATAGACTAGCCAGATGAGAGACAAAAACACCTCTTCTTGAACCGGAATCCCACTGTTGAATCAGCAGATACTTAATTATAAAACACTGCGACCTTTGCAGTGTATTATGTTACCCTTGTATTTTGAAAGCAACTCATCTAGCCCTACACTTCCGATGAAGTTCAACAGCCTTGATAGTGGCCGTTTCGTATAGCTTGCTGCTTCTGGTTTTTCTTTTCTTTGAAGGTAGGGATAAAATTTTCACTTTAAAGAATGTCAATTTATAAATAAAATTTGACGTGTTTCAGGATTTTCTATAAATATATACAGTAACCGAAATAATGAATTTATCCCATTTGGCTTTTCCACCCTGTATAAGGTCAATTTCGTAGTTAATATATTTTTTGGGATTTAATTTTTACTTCGAAAAGTCGGTGTCGAATATCTCATTAACGACATCGAGTAAGTGCATTGGTATTTTTCAGTAGATTATGTATATGTAGATTATATGAGACTTTATTTTTTGATCATTTCTTTATAATTACCGGTAGGTCCAATTTTTTTGTTCCCATTGAAACAGCTTGATAAAATTTACCATATACAGGGTGGTCCTTAAGTAATTGTACAAAAAGAAACAGTAGATTCTACACTCTAAAATATTACGATTTAACCCAACTTACTTTAATAAAATGTTGATATTAAGAAAGATACAGGGTGGTAAAGTTGAAATTTAAAATTTAATTTTTCGCCATAACTTTCATGTTTATGGAGATTTATTTACAAAAATTTATAAGTAGAAGTTTTGAGTATGAGGAATTATAATTTGATGCATAATTTTGATGTATCTCATAGAGGACGCCACATATGCCACATATTTGACATAAATTTGCGCTTAACTTTTTTGCTCTTCGACTTAACAATATTTTTCTGATAAAATATGAAAGATACGATATTTCAACAAAAAAAGGTGTACTTGTTAATAACTTCAAAACTGAACAGTTTTCGAGATAATCGCATTTTACAAATCAGCTGCATAACTCCGTGTAACGCAATTATTCCAGGCAACGAATGAAAAATAGAAAAAAACTTCAATAATTATAAATTTTGGTATGGAATATCATCAACTAAAGTTGATAGTTTCCAAAACATTAAAGAAAAAATACTGTAGGCTATTATTGTTTTACATACATCATTAAGATAATTAATAATCTGTTATTGGATTTGACATCAAACATTTTACATTTGATATTAAATTAAAGTCCTAATAATATCATATTTTATTTTCAATTGAAATTAAGAAATAGTTTAACTGAATAACATAAAACTTTTTATCAAAGTAAGTATTCGATATGTCCACCATTTTCTTCAATGCATTCATCAATACGTTCCATAAAAGATCGTCTCACATTAAATAGCATCATTGGTTGAAAAGAAACAGTTGCAGCATTTATTTCTTCCCAAAGTTGGTTGCGAGTGTTTATGACATTTTTGTAGACATGTTGTTTCATTGCTCCCCATACACCAAAATCGAGCGGATTAAATTCTGGGCTACGTGGTGGCCAAGGAAAATGACTACCACGACCAATCCAGCGTTCAGGAAAGTTGTTATCTAGGTATGTTCTCACTGCTCTCGTATAATGTGGTGGTGCACCATCTTGCATGAACCACATATTTTGCCTTAAGTTTAATGGCAAATCTTCCAGCAAATCAATAAAATAATTTTGTAAAAAATGTAAATAGTTATCACCATTTAAATTACGAGGTAACTCGCATGGCCCTAAAAAATGATTTCCAATGATTCCACACCATAAGTTTATTTTGAATTCATGTTGAAAATGCCTTTCTCTTTTAACATGAGGATTTTCAATATCCCAGTAATGATTGTTCTTTAAATTAAAAACCCCACGGCGTGTGAATGTAGCTTCGTCCGTAAACAATATTTAATGTTTTGGAAACTATCAACTTTAGTTGAAGATATTGCATACCAAAATTTATAATTATTGATGTTTTTTCTATTTTTCATTCGTTGCCTGGAATAATTGTGTTACACGGAGTTATGCAGCTGATTTGTAAAATGCGATTATCTCGAAAACTGTTCAGTTTTGAAGTTATTAACAAGTACACCTTTTTTTTGTTGAAATATGTGGCATATGTGGCGTCCTCTATGAGATACATCAAAATTATGCATCAAATTATAATTCCTCATACTCAAAACCTCTACTTATAAATTTTTGTAAACAAATCTCCATAAACATGAAAGTTATGGCGAAAAATTAAATTTTAAATTTCAACTTTACCACCCTGTATCTTTCTTAATATCAACATTTTATTAAAGTAAGTTGGGTTAAATCGTAATATTTTAGAGTGTAGAATCTACTGTTTCTTTTTGTACAATTACTTAAGGACCACCCTGTATTTAATCTTTAGCGAAAGTTAACACTTCGATATTTTTTTCATGCAACCTCAAAATATTTAAGTATTATTATTGTTTATTTTTGAATTATACTTTTCATTATTGCAAGGTTCAACCAAGTAACTTATTTTATATAATTTATATTACAAATATGTTTTTGCAATTTTGCAGTGCGGAAATGAATCAGTTCATTCTAATGAAGTTATTAATATATTGGCGGTTGATGTAGTAACCTTATCTGAGTTTAAAGTCGTTTTGTCAAAAATCTTTAAATTACTTTTAGCACTGTTTGCATAGACATAGGCGTAAATTTGGCGGTTAATTATTTGTAAAGTTTCGTTTGACACATTTACTGGCCAATAGAATAAACTGTGATATGGTAATCAAACAAACACAATTGTTTTGACATAACGACGCCATTTTTATGATGGATAAATGCTGTTCATTGCTTTTAAAAACATTTTGGTTTTTTAAAATTATTTTTTAGCACAGTATAAATGTAAAATATTTCCCATGCCAATAGCATTTGTTTGTTAGTTTTCGCTTTTTTCCAGCCATCAGATTAAAGGAAACAAACTGATGGAAAAGACCGATATCTTTACTGATTTGCACTTTTCACCCATTTCCTAAACTTGAATAGCTTTAAAATTGATGTCTTTCCGAACAAAAGGATAACAAATTGATGATAATCCCCCGAAGTTTCATGTACAGTTCGTATTTACTGTGACTAACGGAGTGTG
Source organism: Ophraella communa (assembly GCA_035357415.1). NCBI lineage: Eukaryota > Metazoa > Arthropoda > Insecta > Coleoptera > Chrysomelidae > Ophraella > Ophraella communa. The sequence goes on along the minus strand of CM068992.1, from coordinate 27,433,374 downwards.
AGAAAGTACCGGCTGAATCAAAATATGCCGAGTCACTTTTGTGTCCGAATGGCAATTAGAGAGGAATGACCAGGTGGGCTTTCTTTTTACTATAAGTAAGGTATAATATGGTAACGGCTATTTGTATGCATACATGAAAATGTATTTAAGATAAAGAACGGTATACTTATATAAGGTATATAATTGCTTTGAAAAGTGTAGGCAAGAATATAAAATTAAAAAAAAATTACTTTCTAATAAAAGTATTCAAGTAAGAAATACACACGGTAGCAAATTCAGAGTGTGTACTAATTCATGCTAAAACAAATAATTCTCCTAATCTCTTAATTTCTTAACAGACAATTTAGTCTTGCTCCCTTTTTAACCCATGACGATATAAATAAGCATCACTAATGGTAGTTACTGTATATTTTATAGGTAATCGCCAAAGCAAAAAACTAGATACATTGTAACCGTATCTTTTTAAGAATGTTTAACTTTACTGAAAGTTACTTGCCAGAAGGCTTACTGTTCATCGGTGAGCATATAAGGAGAAGGTAAGGAGTGTACCATAAGGGCGCCACCGCAATTTAGAAAAAAATTAGTGAGTTTGTTAAGAAATTGCGGAAAATACAAACATACAATTTTGTTGTTTTTTTTTGTTTCATGAAATTTAAGAAGTTATATTCGGTTATACTTATTAAAAACGAGGAATCAATGCTCAACAATTAATTTATTGCTTAAAAAAACATAGTTAAATACTAAAATTATTAAAAGAATACGTTTCGGTTCTTAGGGTAATATCCTAACAAAAAATAATACCTTTGCCATTAAGGATAGACAACCAAATGAAAATATATATTAATTATATTAAATAAGACATCAATTAGAAATAATATTAAATACCTCAATTGGGGTGCACCTCACTTGCAGTTTACAGGTTACATTAAAATAAATACTATGTCGTGTATAGTAATAACAAAGAAATTGCAAGGAAATTAGAAATTAATTAGGTTCACTCTTCTATCGTGATATAGCATTTAATTAAATAATTAAAAATTAAAAAAATCTGGCCTTATTCTCCTGTTTCCTGAGGTTCCGTGAGTATTGTGTAGTAGTATCCGACACCTCTAGTTGATACCAATACTTTATAGTCTAGATTTTTGTTGGGCAGTTTATATTCTTAATTCATTAGTACCAAAACTAACAACCAGCTTGAACTTTTGATGATTTCCAACATATAAACGGTTTAGCGGTTTTTCTTTTATTCAACAGCATTCAAAAAAAACAAAAGGGTAGGATTTAAAAACTCTACTAACAGGATCAACGATTTTGATTCCTACATAAAACCCTAAAAAGACAATATTTTTACAATTATCAATTATTTAGAAAATTACTAACCTTTTGTAGTAAAAGGGTATCCAAAAAAACTAAATTTGTGGGCACTCGAATTAGCAAAAATAAAAAAAACTGCTGGTATAAGCACCAATACCACAAGTTAAACCCCAACTCAACCGAAAACCAAAATTCAAATGACCATGAATTATTAGCACCTGCGTTGTCGACTGGACAAAAGATAAGACCTGTAGGTAATTTGTGTTGCCTATAATATAAAATATCAAAAATACTGAAAATCCTTTTTTTAAATGCTACAACATAATGCAATATTTTACGACGCGTTTGTGTTCGAATAGTTAAGATATTTTTTATTTAAAATATTTTTTTGTATAAACCATAGATTTTTAATTCTACCGCTTCAATCGTATCAGGATTGGGCTGATTAAAATCACGATTAAAATCATGATTTAAATCGGCTTGATTTTTTAAATTAAAATCATGATTTAAATAATTTTTTTTATTTTTTATCCAAAACCAGATAACAACATAATATAAAGTTTTTTCAAAGATTAAAAGAAGTATCTGCTTTTAGCAAAAACAAAACAAAAGTACATAATTCAAAATTTTTAAACTAAACGAAACACCTAAATTTTATTACATTACTGTATAATTTCTAGTCTAATCTGTTTCTAATGTCAGAGTGTACAAGACCAAACGACCTAAATACGCGTTCTACTGAAGCTGAAGAAGCAGTTGCACACAGAAACTGTTTTATTATTGGTAACTGTTTCAAGATTTCCGGCTCATCTTTTTGTGATAACCACCATTGTAGCCCGTTTACATTTTTCATTACTTTGTCCGAAAACATAACTTGCCTAAATGGAGCACTGCGGGCATTTAACTTTATTACTAAAGGTAACAGTCCAGTGTTTTTATATAACTCGTTAATTGTTTCTAAAGCTATATTCTTTTCTTCTGGTGTTAACTGGTATTTTGTTTTTTGTGGATTCAACATATACGCTATAAAATGATATGGCATTAGTACTTGCTTATATCGATTATTAAATTGTTGTGTTTTTTGTAATGGTAATTCCACAGATTCATCATTATCAAAGATATATTGTACATGTTTCCACTGCTCTACAGCATCTGCGATAGTAGCATTTTTCCTCTGCACAGTATCAAGAGCAACTGATAGGTTTTAAAATGTTTAAATAATCTTGCGCTGCATGTTTAATCGCAGTATTTGAAACTTTTCGGTAAATAGTGGAATCAATCTTCTTTTTATTTTTTTAATATGATGTCCTACTGAGTGACATACATCTCTAAACAGTCGCTAAGGTTATTCCATCGCACATCGCTTGGAAGGACTAAAGCGCTGCCTCCTGCTTGACTGAATTTAGCTCTAGTCAAATGGTTATTTCGAAAATACTTAACAATTTGGACCACATGTTCTTTAACGTCTTTAACTTGAAAGTCTTTGCACAGTAAATTAAAAAAATGTGCAGAGCAGCCATAATTTTTGCGTTCGTTTTTTCTTCTAATATTGGCGGTATTGTCTGTCACAAAAGATTTTGCGCTACACTTGTATTTTAATTCACATGAAGAAATCAAGTCACAAACTATTTGAGTTAAATATTCTGAAGTATGTGGATTCCCTGATGTGTCTATAGTTTCGTATAGGAGGGTTTGTCCATCTTCAGTGGTTATCGTTGCACATATCACTGGTTCGTTGTGTACGTTTGACCACCCATCAATTGACATATTTACGAACTGACCTGACAGGGAGGAGAAACATTTTTCTTTTTCCTCTTCATAGACTTCGTCCAAAAGAGTTGTTGCTACCGTTTTTCTCGAGGGCGGTGAATAACCAGGCCTTAATAACTGAATGGCTTTTTTCACCTCTAAATTTTCAATACATCTGAAGCTCGAATTAGTAGCAAAAATGGCCTTTGCTATTTGTCAATTTTATGCTTTTCAGCAGTTGAAGTCCGCATTACAAAACCACTCATGGTAGGCTGAGTTTCGATTGCTTTCTTTTTTTGGACTGGCTCAAAAGTTGTTGGACTTGGTGGAGTTTTTCTAACATATGAACTATCTGTCATGAGTGAACTACAACTTGATGCAGATGATGTGCTAGCAAAACTGTCAAGCGACATTCGACTCTCTGGAAAGACAAAAAACATAATTGAAATTGACTTATTGATGATATATTGATATAGTATTGAATAATTAAAAATAAAGTTAACTTATATAGGTAGTTAATATTAATTTATTTACCTGTATTCTTCTCTTGATAATTACAAACATCGTGGTGTGCTTTAAGTCTTTGGACTAACCCTTGAATATCTTTCTTGCACTTTCTACAAATAGCTCTACATCCCAATTTATTTGGATTTGTTGTCTTAATATAGAACTGCCATATTGGGTCCTCTTTTCTTCCACTCATTTTACTTTATTTTTATTTATATGTTTTCACTTCACTTCACTTAACCAACCTAACTAGCGAAATGCACGAAGTTGTTGGGCCACGTCCTTTTATAGGTTGAGAAGAAAACAAGCCTCGACAGGAATATTCTTGCAAAAAGCACAACAAGCGCGATCGTGCCTCACTCGGAACTGTATAGCGAGTGTATAGGACAGAAGGAAAACAAATCGCGACAAATGCGTTTTTGAGCCACAAATTGTATTATAATTTTTGGGATTATACATTAAAATAATTAACAATAATTTCAAAGAATCAGAATGTTCAAATTTTGTATTCAAATTTAAAAATAAAAAAAAATCAAATAAATCGTGATTTTTGATTTTTTTAATAAAAATCAGATTTTGCCCCACCCTGAATCTTATACAATATGGTTATTGCTAAATATACAGATAACGGTTCTTGATATATTAAAAATGTTTCCTATAAATTTTATTCCAACCTTTCTATAATAATATTCTATTGAAAAAATCATTATTAATATTTATAATACATTTTAATGTAAAATAAAAAAATATAATATAAAATAGCAGAACTGTTTTTATTATTGATAATAACAATATAAAATAACAATCACAATTCTTATGGTAATGGTAATCTTTACTTTGTGGAAGTCCATCTTACTAGGAACATTAAAATAGAACTTTTTAAACAAAACTTTCACTATTTATTTAAAAAATTGCTTTTTGAAAGCTGTTGTTTGTTTTTTAACCTTATTTTCATTATATAGTTTTAAGACTAGATCAAGTATGAAAGTAACAGAATTAAAGCCTTGATGTTAATAGCCCTAAGGTATTATCCTGGATGTATTTCCCTTTAAGATAGGTATAACTATGCAATGATATAGAAAAACCAGGAAAAAACTACCTATATCATGCTGATATTTACATTATGTTACAATTAAGACTTAAGTCGGCCATTCACGGTACTGGGGCGTCGTACGTTTTCGTCGCATCCAACAGAATCGAATGTAATTTGATCGTGTGTGGCTGTGCATCCAACGAAATCGTACGGTTTGACTGCTGCAGTACATCAGCGTCGGTTGGATGAAAATTTTATACGTGTATGACGGAATCCGACTTGTTTTCTCGTGTTTCTATTCCGAAAATGGCTTATACAGAAAATTTTTTGCGTGAATTTTTCGAAATATACCAAGAACAGTGTCTATGGAGAGTAAAGAGTGAATTATACCACGACAGAAATGCAAGAAGAAAGGCCATGGAAAGTTTAATTGAAAAATATAAAGAAGTTAATAAGGAAGCAAATGAGGATTTTGTGAAAAAAAATTATTAATTTTAGAACCTCTTATAGTTTTAGTTTTTTTTTTATTTAATTTTCGTTACGCACACAGCGAGACACGCTAATAAAATCATTTCGTTTTGATCTGACATGATTGAAAGCGAAAACTATACTGCAAAGCAGTATCGTGTGTGTCCTTGTCAAACTTTCAACCAAATTGTACAATCTTGACGTACGATTCTGTCGTACGACGCCGCAGTACCGTGAGTGGCCAGCTTAATAATGGAGAACTTCCAAGATTTATCCGTTCATCAACTTTAAATTGTTGATCTGCTAGATGTCTTTTTATTTCAAGTTCTTTAACAAAATTTAGATCCATAGAAAGATATTTTTCACGAGTCTTCCTTACTGTGACCAAATTCCGAAATAGACTAAATGACGAATCTGTGATGCATGATGTGTGTAAATAGTTGGGTAGGGCAAAAACTATGTTCTTCGGAGAAACTACCTTTTGTCCCTTACGTAATATTAGAATAAAATCTTTTTATGTTTAAAGTTATTCATTCTATACTTAAATTATTTTTGTTATTAGAATTTTTTTGTTTTTGTTTTCTAAAGCAATTATGGGATACTATCTGCGAATTCTGATTTTCGTAATTATCTCACTAAAACAGCGGATTATCTTAGACCCTTAAAGCATAAAACAGCCGAATTTGAACGTAGTCCTATGTATAGAGGTGTTCAATTTATGAATTACTTGCCTGTTTATTTAATATATGAACAAAATTTTAATAAATTTAAAAGAGAGCTAAAAACATTTTTGGTGAATGCTTGTTTTTACAATATTTTGGAGTTTTTAGAAAAGAAATATTTATAATATAGTTTTAATATGTTCTTATAATATCTAAGTTTTAAGAGTATTTTATTTGTCTTTATCCTATTTTTAAGCAATTTATATGTTATATATGTCTTATGTGGGGTTTTATAATTATTTCATTTTATTGTTACTTAATGCGAAGATTTTGTGTACTTAATTGTATCTTCATGACATATCCCATGTCATTTGTATAATCTAAAGGGACAAATAAACATTATTATTATTATATCGACCTTCACCTAGAAATTTATGGGGAACGGATAATACACGATGAATAAAATTTGGTATACAGGGGTTTTCGATACTTCTCAATTCAAATAAATATTTTCAATATTATAGCACTGCCGGTAATACCGGAAATCGACACCAACTTCACTATTTTAAATGAACTACTACATTTTTTTTATTTTGGTTAGACGATTAAATTTAAGGGCCACTTTTTAACTGGTACCGGGTACCTAAAATTTACAGTCATAGAGAAACTTATGTTTTTTTAAAGAACAACAACGCTTATTACAATGTTATTTATTTCAATTAATTAGTTGATAGAATTTATGCATCATTTGGTACCTAAATAATATGTTATAGTGTTTAAATAAGAAATTAATTACACAGGGTGGTCACAACTTTGAGTTAAATTTAACTTAATAAAACGACGATTTTTTCTTTTTTTTAAATTGCAACCCCCATTTTTAATATTTTTATTTGATTCCTCGTAGAAAATAAGGTAAGTTTGTATTTACTTTCCTATATAAATTTTTATGCGTAAGATATGTAAGATATGGCGGATATAGGGCTTTTTTGGAGTACCAAACTTTTAATTTGGATTTCATTTCTTTATTATTGTTGATTTTAGTTTTATTTTTTTATTAGATTATTACACAACATTAAATGAAATACTTTCGCAAGTTGTGACCACCCTGTATGATTAATTTCTTATTTAAATACTTATCTAACCAAAAAAAGAAAAAAAATGTAGTATTCCATAACCATTTAAAATAGTAAAGTTAGTGTCAATTATATCAATATATCAATAATATCAATATCTCCCAACTAGCAAAATAGATCTCTAAAAGAACGAAATTATTTCATAATTATCGTATAGCGCTGCTTGAAAGAATAAATTAATTTTTAAATGCGTCTCAATACGACAATTTTATTATAAAATAGAGGGATTTCTATAATACTATTGTATAGACGTACTTACAGCTCATATCATACGACAAAAAGCATACAAATTTTATAACAGTTGCATAACGTACTATAAAATTCCTATAAAATAATTTTAAAACTGTGTTATACGCATTATAATACGGTTGCATAGCTATTGTATTACTTATAATAGCGACGTTAAAAGATGGTTGTAAAGGAAGCTGTATAAATAATTGTATTAAAGTTCCTTAATAAAAGTAATATTTTTGTTGTTTTACGCAGAAGTAAAACATTATACAATAAATATAAAAGTATTTTATAATCATCTTATAACTACAATAGTATTCTCTCTTATAAAGAGCTTTTAGAATAAAAATGTAGTTCCTAGGAATAAATTTATCCCAAGTTCTGCGTTATAAAATTTATTTGAAATATATATGAATATAAATACCCGCCATATAGTAATATAAAAATTACAAAAGTGTTTTCTAGACGGTTTTGTTAACAAAATGAATTCGGCAAGAAATCAGTGGAAACAAATAAAAAAGAGTGGTCATTTTAAAAGATTAGCTAAAAAGAAATATGAAAGAATACTTCAGTCCTGCAGTTCGTTTGATCAACCTGCTATAGTTGAAGTGGCATGTAACAACAAGGCTAATCTAGAAGACACAACAATTTTGGCTTCAGCTAGCAGTGGTAATATTGAAGAAGAATTAGGAGAAAATTATGACAATGATGATATGTTAAAAGAAAGCTGCGAAATTAATAGTGCTGATGAAGGTTATTTCACACTTGGAAAGAAACTGTATACACAAGTTATTCGAAACACAATATAACTAAATAATTGTTTACTGTTGTACCGCATGCATGTTAAGGGATATTTCTGTTCTATTATGTAGTTTACCAATGCACTAAAGGATAATACGTAAATCTTACGTTCAGTGTTGCCAGCTTGGACAGTTAGTAGTTAGAACATACGTAAAATTGGCAGATCCCTTTATTTTTAAATAAGAAAACAAAATTCTTGTATTTATTTTATGTTTATTGCAAAAAATCTTGTTTACCTACACTTTATGGAAAACAACGACATATATTTTTTGAACACACAAAGTGTTTGACCACTCACTTTACTCGTTGTCCAATCCTCATCATTTATATAAATACCTACCTATTTTTTCTTTAGAAAACAAAATGCTACTGAAACATATTTTATAGGTATTTTTAAATCCGGCAACATTCAAAAGTGGTCAAGAATCAAACAGCACCTCTAACTTCTTAGACTGTCAAATACAATGCTATGGCGCTGCATTAAACAACATAATAAAACTTTAATATCGTATACAGCTCAGAAAAAAAACAGAATCATTGTATAAGGTATCTAATTTGTATTCTACCATACGCCATATTTATTAAACGTTCAGCTGTACAGAAATCGCCGCCATTGTGAAAAAATCATATATAGAAATGTAAAAAGGTGAAATAAAAATAGATTTTTTAAAAAAATATAGTTTTTTTCCACTTTCACAACAGCTACTATATGCATGTTTTGTTTTGACTTGAAAATTTAACAAATTAGATATAATTTTTCATTTTTTTATTTTTAATAATATCAATAAAATGTTGCTAAACTGAGGCGCTTTAATTTTTATCAACAAAATATATATTATATTGTCAGAAAAGTTAGCTGCGCCAATAAATTTGGCCCCCTGGAGTAGTGATATAATATGTCTTTAAAATATTCAATGAGTAACAACAGATACAATATAATATAACCCACCATCATAATAAATGCCTTACACGACTCTGTCATGACACAATGCAAACATATGCAATAAAATAATATTGTCAGAATTATATTCCAAATTTCAACAGTAGAAAACAAATTTATTGTATTAGCGGTTCTGTCTGCATTATAAAATACTGTTTTAGTAGTTCTATAAATGTTCGATAAATACTCTTAAACCGTAGAATAAGAGTGCTTATTCAACAGTTTTATAGCAATTCACAAATAGTTTTGTAAGGATATTGTATAAGTAATCTTGAAGACATACTTATAGTACAATTATATAATCATCATATTGAGTATTCTATAACAGTTGTATAGTTTACTAAAGGATGTTCTATAAGAACTGAACTGTTGTATAAACTGGGGCCCTTTTTGGTTGTAAAGACATTGTATAGTGGTTTATAGCCACATTATAAGATTTTTACAGTTATATAAGATTTGCTGTATAGCAGTACTTACAACCTTTATAAAATAAGTTTTGCTAGTTGGGCTAGTATTATCCGATTCCAATAAAATTCTAACTGAAGATCGATATGGGACAACCTGCATGTTCATTCTTAAAAGTTAAAAGTTTTGTTAAAAAACCTATTTTTTATTTACTATAACATTACAAGAATGCACACCATGTGAGAAAACAATTAATATAAATAACCATTCAAAAGCTTGAAAGCTTTACTTGCAAAAGCTTGGTACTCAAGTTCTTTTTTAAATTTGGCTTAGCTTGAAAAAAAATGGCTAGGTTTGGCTTGGTAATTTTGAAAACTTGAAATCAAGCCAAGCTTTTGAAAAAACAAGTCAAGTCTGTGAATCTCTACTCGGGACACACCGGCAACGTGGTTGACCGTTCTTTCGTAAAAAATACATTGCCCATCTTACCCACACTTGTTTTTATTAATTCGGTATGCCCCACTCACGCCCAATAGAATAAACATCTTCATAACCTTACAAGACCATAAATAATATAACTCTATTTTAACCTACCGCAATTCTAAGTGCATCTTATGAAACCAGATATGTTTTCCAGTATTCATTTATATTGGAAGAACAAACACAGACAAAAACTAAACCAACACTATCAATACGTTTATTTGTTGTCCTTTTATTCGTTTTCACTTATTAAGTAAGTGAGAATTGTATTATAAACTACAAAAATGTACGTTTGTTTCTCTTGTTCGTGATAATTACACGTACCGGATTTTGCTTGTTTCACTGATCACCTATCATGACCATTGTTCTTTTAAACAAATATTGTCACTGCTAAGTCAGAAGCATTTTTAAGTGCAATTAAGAAGTAAAAATAAGCGCCGGTTATCTCCAATTACGCTAGGGTTTGGATGTATATTAGTTTGAATAATTTATCTTATTTAAAACGTTAAAATTAGTAAATTAAAAATTCGTTTACCTGAGCTGGCGCCGTTAATCCTGCAGACATCGCTGCAGCAGACTGTTGAGCAGCAGCAGCTGCCGCCGCCATAGATGCAGCACTTAGTGATCCATAAGCTGCCGAAGGATTATAATAAGATGCCATTGATTGACTCATACTGCTGGCGGCCATACCTGCAACAACAAAGCAAAGAATTTATTGTTGTAATATTATACGATATTAGCAGCCAAATGACAGTTAAGTCAAACGCCAAATTCCAACATGACCTTTTTTCTATAAAATCTCAAATTTAATAGTATATTTTGTAATGCCTTTGTTAAGCAGTCAATTACGCACGAGTGACAAAATAACGAGGGCGTAATAGACCTATCTCTTTATTGAATACTTATGCGCGAATATTTTTAAATTTTCCCCTTTTACTGCTAAAATATGTTTACTTCTTGTCATAGAACACAACGTATTGCTACCCAGGAATACCACAATTAAAATGAAAAAACCCTTTTAGCTGTCTAAAGCTAGCTTATATAGCCGTATAGCCCCGGCAGCTCAGGCCATAAACTACAAAGAAGAAGTTCCAATTTTGATTTTATTTTTAACAAATTATAGCAACTTTTTAAATAATTACCAACTTTAAACATTTATAAAAATTACTTTGCATTAATGTTAAAGGTGAAATGAATAATTTTTAAAAAAACATTCGAAAAACTCAACATACACTTGTATAAATAGTCGTAATGGAAAGTACGGTATCCGCCAAAATAAACAGTATCGAAACAGAGAGCGCTGTGGAGTTGTTTATGTAATATGGATTTGTCATATTTGACTTAATTGTCATTAGTTGATATATTAATAGTACGCTGCAGTTAAATTTGATTTAAAAATGGTTCTAACAACGGAAGAAAAAGTTTTTTGGTAGAGCATTATTTTCGTTCATACGGAAAAGGTCGTAATGATGGTCCAAGCTTAGAACAGGTGTCAATAAAATATCAACAAAAATTTAATAAAGCTTCTCCTAGTTAAAGTGTGATGTTAGCTATTGTTCATCGCACTGGTAGTGTATTGTGTCAACGTAAAGGTTCTTCAGGTCGTCGAAAAACAGTATGCACTAACGAAAATGAAGGACGTGTTTTTAACCAAGTTGTGCAATCACCTCAAAGAAGTCTTGTAAGAACTGCATGTAAACTCAACATTAGTGAAACGTCTTTACGTCGCATGTTCAAATCAATTGGTGGTTATCCATACCGTATTCAAGTTGGACAACGACTAAATGCTGCGGACAAAACATATGGTTTTCAGACGAGTGTCACGTTCATCTTAGCGGCTATATTAATCGACAAATAACCAGATTTCTTGGATTTGAACGTCCTGATGTCATTGTAGAGAAACCACTCCACAGGTATCTGGTAATGGAATGATTGGTCCTTATTTCGTTGAAGATGATAATCTAAATCCACTTACTGTCAACCAAGATCGTTATAGAGCGAAAATTATTATGCCTTTTGTGAGAGATCTAAATAACTTTTGCCGTGCACGAAATCTACAATTTCGCACACAATGGTTCCAACAAGATGGTGCAACGAGCCATACAGCTGTGCGCACATTAGACTTACTCCGTCAGCATTTCAATAATAGAACAATTTCTCGGGGAACAGACTTCGAATATCCTTCTCATTCACCTGATCTGACACCACCTGACGAATACATTTGGGGCATAATAAAGGAAAAAATATTTCATTCTGAAAATCCGCCGGCGAATATTGCCGAACTACGGGCAAGAATACAAAATATTTTTCGATAGTTCCATCAACCACTTTTTATAAATATGTTTATTGACTTACAAATATTTTGAACACTTACATTACAGAAATTAAAAATTATTTTTTATTTTTATTTTCGGTACCTACTGTTTATTTTGGCGGATACTGTACAACTAAGTAAATTGACATTAGATAAAACAATTAATTTTTTGACATTTAATTTGACACTTAATAAATTAAAGAAAATATTTATAATCGTAGTACATTTTTGGAAACTAAGTTGGCCGTACGTGATAATCGAACCCACGTCCTGTCGTTTACAAGACGAATGCTCTATCTCTGACCGACTACCGCTTTGAAGTTTGACAGGAAATGCTAATTTCATGAATTTTAACATCAACAAATACGTAATAAATAAATACTATTACATCGATGTTTAGGTATCTGATGTATAACTATGATCTTAACCAGGCGTAGTTTTTCAGATACCTAATCAAGTCAATACTGACATGGGAGTAGATAAAAATGATAAAAAAGAAAGGAAACGGTAGGGAATCAAATTAGAGGACATCCGAGCTAAAATCGGAACAATGTCTATCCATAGTCCGGCATCCGAACTGCACCCCAAGCATTTCAGGTATCCGGCGAGTGGCACCCAAATTGCAGCCAGCTAGCTAGTATATTCTTTGTACTTGCTCAAGTATGATATTATTAAGTAGTGAGACATGTAGAAATTGGCTAAATGGTGATAATTTATTAGTGAGATTGGATTCGACTACATAAGAACGTTTTAACAGAAATTGTATTATAATATAGGACATATAAAGAATTGTACCGTATAAATATGTGGTTACTACTTGGTATTAATGACTGAAAACAATAAAATAATTTCAATAATAGATGATAAACACAAATCAATTTTAATACAAAATTAACTTCTACTATAATAAGAAGTATGATTTAAGTAATGATATGATAGGCAATATAGTAGAAATTTTAAAATAGTTTACACAATCTTTTTTAACTGACCAATGTTAAACAATCAAAGAAAGATACCAGAATTAACACTGCAATTTACTGCAGAATTAACTGAATATTTTATGCTGTTTTGTTTAAAATTTGGTATTACATCTGTTATGTAAGCCTATGTAAATAAATACAAATAAATGGAATTTATATGATGATAAATAAAGATAAGAAAACTAAATAAACATAATAATTAGTTTTAATTATGTATAAATTGTCATGTGTAATATACCTAATTATTTTAGATAATAATAATTTTGTTTAAGGATTTTTTGACAACAAACGTAGAGAATAATGTTAATTTCTAAAGTACATTTTAGTTTATAAGTCTATTTATTTGTTACATTATTGTATACTTTATTAAAATCATTTATTATGTATAATATAATAGATTGTTCTTTGTAGGTACCTTTGCAATGTGTTAAACAATGATAGAAGTATTTTTAATAATAATATATTCTAGAATCAAATCATTCTGGAATATTTGAATTACTATATAAAGGTCGTCCCTTGATAGAGGGAGTTATTCAGTTTCAGTCAGTCATAGCTAGTCAGTGATGGTTAGAGATTACATTAATTCAGTTTCAATCAACCAGTCAGTTATGTGACAGTAAAAGTTAACAGATTAATGTGTGTAAAGAAACATTAAAGTATACTTACCATTTTAAATTAAGTTAAAGTTATAAAAATAAAACTCAAAATCACTAAACTCAATAGGGATTTTAGAAACATATTTGGAAGAACATTGAATTGTGGCACATAACCCAACTCATAAGGAAACTTGAACAGTCAACCTTCATATAATTTTATTTTTAAAGAAGAGTACAATATTTTAGAAAAGGAAATACATCTCATAGACCCCATCTTTCCACCAACGGAAAAAATGGACTTTTCACAGTGTAGAATTAGGTTAGATAAGTTCATATAATAATTGTATTTATTTAAATAGTTAGTTTTGGTTTAATTGACAAATAAGGAATTTATTTGGTTTTAACATTTAATTAAGTTCAAAAATAATTTAACAGCTGTGGATATACTTCTACTATCAATTATATTTTATATAGTTTTTCTTACCAAATGATTTTTAATTTGTTTAAAAAGGCCTTATTAATAATTAATAAATAGACAAAAGATAATTAAGTTGATTATATATAAAAAATTTGGAGACTGTCTTCGTTAAACTGTTTAAAATGTTTTACTGCAATAACAAAATTATTGTTAACAATCGATTTTCTTTAATTTACCTAATGATGCAACAGAAACGAACGTTGAGACATATGAGCTCATGCAACTCAATTTTCAATCAATTACAGATATCGATGTCAGTCATCCGAAGCTGAGCAGTTTAGGATTTTTTTATAGTAAATGCAATACTATAGTTGGTTTATAATTAAATAAGATTTAATTAACCATTTGAAATTTAAAAACATCGATGTTAAATAAGAAGTTACACAGTTTTGATTTTTGTTTTTTCTTGTCCATACAAAATAAAGATAATTATAATAAATTGTGAACTATACACACTTCAGTAATCCATTCAGTGGAAAATTAATTAATTTAACGAGAAGGTGGTAATTATCGCGGACAACTGATTGATTGTCTTTAATGGCACTCAATAATACGTTATGCAACATTTCCATTATTGGTTAACCTTGAAATATATTCTGGCGTCACTCTTGGCATCTTCCATAATATTTTACGTAGATTAATTGTTAATTAATATTTTTTATTAAGATTTCCTTTTTTCTTTTGGCTATAATTCGAAGCCGATGAAAAATAATGAATTACGGTGGGATTACATCAGTTGTTGACAGCAGATCTATTAAAGATTTGATTATGATAAATATTTTTGTACTCGTAATTTAAACTGCTTTTGGTTACATAAACATTACTTTTTTATTTGGTACCAATTAAACACTTATCCAAACTTACAGGGCATGATTGTACAGGATTTGTACACCAATTTAGTATAAACTTGTAAGGAGAGCTGTTATGTACCGATTATATTTATAAACATTAAAAATTTTCTTTATACAAAGATGGTTTGCTTCGCGAGAAGTATTCTAGATAATTAGTTTAAGGTATGCACAAAAATCTAGGGTTTTAGGATAGAGATAATGATGGATTTACTCCAGATACTGGGAAATTTATTTTAGGTCCAGATAATATTGAAAATTTTTAGTAAAAGGTCTTTTGCTATGTGGGGAAGATTTTTAAGGAATTGTGCAGGAATATCGTCCGGTCCTGGAGAGGTGTCCTTTAGGGAATTAAGTGCTTCTTGGAACTCATCATATGTTAGAGGTAGGTTGATAGGGTTCTGATTGTTAATAATGGTTATTGGTACGGATTCTTGAATTTGTTTGTAAGTAAGGAAAGTGTTGTTATAATTTTGATTTGCTGAGTGCTTTTGGTAAGTTTCCGCTAGTTCATTTACTATTTCAGTTTTGTCAGTTATTATCGTTCCTTGTTTTTCTAGGCTGATAATTGGTTGGTAGGTTTGCTGCCCTGTCATTTTCTTGACTTTTTTCCATACGTAGGATATAGTTGTATTACTGTCGATGCTTGATACATACTTCTGCCATGATTCATTTTTAATTTTTCTAGTAATTTTTCTTGCTTCAGCTCTATATTTTTTGTATTCTGCTAGTAAATCAAGTGTTTTATGTTTTTTGTAGAGGTTCCAGGCTGTTTTGCTTAGTTTTATAGCGGATTCACATTTTTTATTCCACCAAGGTACGGGTTTATGTTTTTTCAAAAGTTTGGACTTGCCTATGGCTGTATTAGCAGCTTTGGTTAAAACTTCATTGAATTTTTGAAAAGTTTTGTCAATGTTATTAGAAATTTTTATGTAGCAATTTCTTTTGTTATGATTCTTTCAAATTCTTCCCAATTAGCCTTTTTTTAATCTCCATTTTTGAGTAGATGTTGTATCTGTGGGTATATCGGAGGTGTTACTTATCACAATTGGGAAGTGATCACTGCTGTATAAATCTTCTAGTGCTTTCCATGTTAAATCTAGTAGCGGAGCCATCATTAAGTAGACAAAGGTTCAGAGTATTAAATACTGGGCGTTGTTTTATTAGATCCCCATGCAATGTTGTGACCATTAAAGTCTCCAGTGATAATACGTGGATGTGGAATTTGTTCAATAAGATCTTGTAGTTCTTGTTTGTTTAGTGGCTCATCAGGAGGAAGGTATATATTACAAATGCTGAATTTTATTGGTGCAAGTATTGATGCAGCAACTGCTTCTAAATTGGTTGTCAAAGGTATGTTTTGTGCTGGTATGAAAGATTTTATATATAATGCAACGCCTCCGCTGGTATAATTTTGATTTTGTCGATTAGTAAAAAAATCCAGAATAGTTATTTAACTTTTAACTTTAAAATGTGTTTCTTGTATTGATATAATATCGGGCGAGTATTCCGAAAGAAGTATTTGAAGCATATTTAAATAAGTGTAATATCCATTTAAGTTCCATTGTAGTACAGTATTGAATGTAAAAAACTAAATTAAATTATTTGAAGTAGATCTGTTAGGTTCGGAAGTTTGGTTTTCTAAAATTTTTTCTAACTTTTTTCGTAGACGTGTAATTCGGGTCTTCAGTTTTGCTTTATTAAAATGGGGTCGAACTTCTTAAGCATGTGAACAAATGATTTAAGATCTATGGTGTAATCTTTAATGATATTAATAATATTTTTAGCTTTATAGGTGTTATTTAATAAGTTTCGAAATTGATCATAGTTTAAGTTGTATTTTTTTGACTGATCGTTTATAAAGGCATTATCTTTTTGTTTATTATTGGCACCTGTTTCGTTTTATGGAGTTTGGGTAGATTGGAGGTGAGAATTGTTTTGGCTAATGCTAGAAACTGATGATGCGATGTCTATATCGGACGAAAAGTCGCTTTCGAGTTTTTGTTTTTTGATGGTTTGGATATTTGTGATGGTTTGGATATTTGTGATGGTTTTGGTATTTTTATCAGTGGGAAAAACGTTTCGTGGCAAGTCTTCTGTTGGAGTCGGAGTTTGCGAGAGTTGTCTTTTGGGGTTAGTTTCCGTTTGTGTTTTCATAGGGCTGTCTTCTAAAATAGGAGCTGTAGATGAAGGGGGGTTTTTGGTAGATTCATTAGAAATTAGAGTGGTATCATAAGAATTTCCTGATGCAATGTTTTGGGAAGAGATATAAAAGAGGCTTTGATTTGGTGTATTTTCGGAAAAGTTAGGTTCAGCGTGTGTGTAGTTTGCTCATGTACATTGTGCAGGTACATGACCATTTTGCTTGCATTTAAAACATAGATTATTATCGCT
The DNA here is from genome assembly GCA_035357415.1 of Ophraella communa. Lineage (NCBI taxonomy): Eukaryota > Metazoa > Arthropoda > Insecta > Coleoptera > Chrysomelidae > Ophraella > Ophraella communa. Next base: position 27,416,041 of record CM068992.1, on the reverse strand, counting down.
TGATATGAATATTTTGTAGCTTACATCATCGTAGTTGACAAGGACAGATTCGGGTAATGCAGTTGAGGTTCTACGTATACCTGACGTCTAAAACTGAGGATATGACTATATTCAGGATTAGTGGTTCCAATTCTTAAACAGGTTATTGGGGATACCAGTTTTAATCCTAAATTTTGTAATATCTCAGTAAGAATTTCGGATGGTATTGTTGAACTTACGTTAGATAACAGAAGTCGTAACGATGGGGTAATTAATCTGCGAGCTGTCAGCACTTCATTGTTTACTGTTATGGATCCAAAATTATTAAGAAAGTTGTCTACTACCGATTTACTGGATGGAGAAACACATACTCGGTTGTTGGAGATTCTTAAAAAGAATATAATATTTTTTGGTTGAACGATAGGGCCTAGTTGTAGAAGATAATCTTGTAATTTTGCACCATTAATTGAGCTGAAAATGATAGCGTCTTCTTTTTGCGGGAGTTTCGGATTTGCTCGTTGGTATAAAACTGAAGAATACAATGCATTGGGTGAATTGTTTGGTGAGTTATTGGATATATTCATTGCTTATTGTGTGATATTCAACGTTTAAATATCGTTGAAAAGTTCGCTTCAAGTATCATACCTGAATACGGTCCTGTCTTTATATCGATGTCTGCAAAAACCAGACAGGTTTTTCTTCGATATGGTAAAGTTCTTTGTATTTATTTGCAATGTGGATATATTAATTTTAAATTCAATAGCTAACTTTTACTCACTGCGTTGATATCTTCCGATTGCACTTCACTTTATTAAGAGATTTTTAACTTTTTGAACGAAAACTTTCGAGTAAAAACTATATAAACCTGAAAAAAATCTTGGAGCTGATTTTAAACACAGTCAACTGTATCGGATCAGGTCCGGCTCTTTTCCATCCTTGGAATTATGAAAAAAAAATTTGAATGAATTGACGCCTCCTCCATTGTTAAATTGACAGTCATTTTCTATGGAAATCGCTCAAATACATGCAAATTTAGTAAGATTGAGATTATTTCAGAAAATCGGCCAAAGGTGAACAGCTCATTAAAAAGTTCCGCCATTAAGTTTAAACATTATCAGCAATCATAAAACAAACAGTCGAAAGTTGAAACAATGCGAAACAAAACAGTATCGTTGGTTGGGCTGACATCGCCGTGCGTGAGCCACAACAATTTATGGATTCACACACACGCGAGGTCATTTTCACTAAAATATTTGACGAGATCTCCTTTCAGATACACGTACCATTATAATAGACCAACTCAGTATTTCACACGTTTCATATACAACAATTGGTAGGAAAATTATTCTCTTCGCTATCTAAGAAAGTGATTACTGTTAGAATTTTATTAAAAAAAATACTGTTACAGTTTTATTACTGTATCTACTCACATTGCCATAATTCTTGGGCACCTAATATGTTTATCAAATTGAGACACTATTATTATAAGTGTATGAAAAAATATATTTAATAATTTGTTTGTTTTCAATGCAAATTGGCTAAATTGGCTAAATTTTAACTTAACCAAAAAAAACACAAATGAAAAATATGAATATCAGAATATGAAATATAAAAAAAAACACTCGCCTATGCATGGAAACAATAAGAGAATTAATGGTATCCATTGGGATATTGTTCCATTTTTTTTGGGCCGCAAGTTCCTGGAGGGTGATTGGAGGATTAATTCTGTTTGATATTACTCTTCCAACGAAATCTCTGATGTTCTCAATGGGATTCATGTCAGGAGACATGGTAATTTTTGAGCCGCAATGACATTTTCTCAAATTTTATTTTAAAAAGAATAAATAATGGATCCAATAATGTTTCTAACATATCTATCCCCTGTTATAGTGCCTGGAATAGGAATAAGCTTTGTACAACAACCGTGCATTATGCCTCCCCAAAACATTACTGATCCTCCTAGGTATGGAACTCCTTCCCTTCCAAAAGTTGGTCTTTCTTGTTGTCCTGATCCTTTCCAAAGTCTTTGTCGCCGACCATCACTTACTAAACCAAATCTGGTTTCATTGAGCTATTGAGCTAAAATCCAGTCTCTATGTTCCTGTGGGTTATGTGTCTGGGAAGTAACCCGGATCGGCACTCTGTAAGTAAATAGAGATAAAGATTACCTTCTCTTCGGTATTTCGTACTCTGTAATCTATAACTGAGTTCGGTGGTTTCCGAGCCTAGTGGATATGACCGAAAAAACATAGAGAAGAGAATGAAAGTGACAACTTCAAAGGTCTTTCTATTTAAGAGACCAATCATTCTCTCTTATTCTACTTAATGTGTAAGATTTTTCATCTCTCTGTAGTAATGTTTAGTTTTGAGTTAATGTTTTCTGAATTATTAGTATATTATTCTCAATTCAATTGACAATGACGAACCTTGTCGAACTATGCGAACTATGCCTATGCGATAGAGATTGGCCTATAGAGTACCGCTAATCAAATGTAGCGATTCTTTTCGCATGCTTATTCTTTATACATTTCCTTAAAATACAAATTACAGAGTGCCAGTCCTGGATTCTATTAAAGGCTACTCTATCACAAATTGGATCTTGCAAGTCTATGCCATATTGTGGTACCTACTGGAAATGAATCGACCATACGTTCTTCTTAAATGAGTTCGGACAGCTGAGACTGTTATGGTGCATAAGCTGCTAGATACCAATTTTTTTTGCATTCATTACGCTAGGACGCCCAGTTCCACTTCTCCAGTCAACGCTGTTAGTTTCCTGGCGCAAACGCACTATTCAGAAAACTGATGCGCGAGGAATTCTTAATCTATACGCGATTTGATGATTCGGCACACCTTTATCAAGAAAAGTCACTATTCTTGTTTTACTAAATATTGAAATTCTATTGCTAGACATGATTGCAAAGAACAACTCAACAATAACTTAAACAGGCTAAACCGATATGAACCACATTTTAAAAATTTTTGTCTAAAATTATAGAAAATTGTTTTTGTAAACTTTTTCAGAAGTCCAGCACTGGTGAAATAAATCAAGATTAAATATACCAAAGTACAACCCATGATAAATATTTCGTTTTGAAATTAACAAGAGGGTCCAAGAATTTTGGCGATGTATTTATTATATTTTAAATTAATTCTGCTGTATAGTTGTAACGTATTATATTTTACATAAACTTGATAACTTAACTAAAAATTAGAATTGTTTAACTTAAATTCGTATGGCTGATTTTTATACAAATTTTCATAAGTGTCAAACACTGATTCGTGGATCAGAACTTTTGTCAGATTCTCACACAAAAAATAATAAGACTCCACTTATCTATTTTAACAAGTCTGATTTTTAAATATGTTATTAAAGTAATTATAAATTTTTATTTAATCAGTCAAATTGCAATGAAAATTTCACACTTTCCACACTTCCCTGATATTCAACTGGAAATTTTTTTACAGCTAAAACGACATAGAACGCTGAAATCTCAACGTACAAACCACAAAAAAATATAAATATATTAGCTTTGTAAACATTGAATTTATTATTATTTTCCAAATTATGGTGTGAAATTTTCTTACCAAATACCACGCAAGCTTAAATTATTCCTGGATCTCACTCTAATATATATTTTCAATTTTATATTAACTTGTTGATACTAAACTAATCCATTGTTTCTGGGTGTTGGATGCAATCTTCTTTACTAATTTAGATCCCAAATTTTAGTCTGTGATTTTGACTTTGAGTTTTATTGGATCTTTCCCAAATTTTAACCTGGTCGGTTACTAAAATTCAAAACGTGTTTTGTTTGGCGTCAATAATTATTACTTATCCCTGTTAGAACAAGCCCCAGTCTATGTTACACTATGTAGTCTTACTCTCCAAGACGTCAAAGTGAAACGTACACAAGTTCAGCAAAATGGTAATTTTTGTTGATTCACTTTAAACATGTCTATATTTGACATTTAGATAAAAACAAATAATAAACCCCGCTTTCAATAAAAACATTAACAAACAAACTCAGTATAATGTAAAAGATGAAAAACATTGTCATCGGTGCGGTGGTATGATCATTTTTTGTAGCTGTTGCGATGTTTCTAAACCAATTAAAACTTTACATAAAACGTCATAAAGTTTTAATTAAAATCAAACTGTTACTCATCCAAGCAGATATTCAAACATCCTTTACAGGAATGGAAATATTAAACGATAATTGTTAAGGAATATTTACAAAAATAATTGGTTGGTTTAATTTGAATAGTAATACATTTATTAAGTTGCGAAATTTAACATCACTTGTAAAAATGAATTGTATAAAATTCCGAATAGCTTGTTTAAAATTTATTGATGTTTTGTAAGAACAGATGCTATATAGATTATATTTGACTATGTAGCTATTTTTTTACAAATATATTTTATATGTATGTATAAATATATTATTATTAACTGGTAAATTTATTTGAAATTGCAGTGTTTTGGGAGAAAGGATTTATTCTTATTTCGGGTATCGCAACTCGGGCGAAATCATTAATATTTCGCGTTTCGGGCCCTTCTCGACCCTTCTTAACTAGGGCGCTCCATTAGAAAAGTAACCTGAGAAGGTTTAAAATATAAGATTATATTCGTAACATCAGTTATTATTACCTAATATACCTTAATTTTTGGTAACCTTACTCAACCTAACCTAACCTAACCTAACCTAACCTAACCTAACCTAACCTAACCTAACCTAACCTAACCTAACCTAACCTAACCTAACCTAACCTAACCTAACCTAACCTAACCTAACCTAACCTAACCTAACCTAACCTAACCTAACCTAACCTAACCTAACCTAACCTAAACTAACCCAACCTGGCCTCGATATAGCGTTAGAGATTCGGTAAGAGATCAGTTAAGGAATTAATCAAAATATTAGGAAATACCGGGTTATCCTGGCCTCCTTCTAGAAAAATCTTAAAATTTAAACCAATTAATCAAAATATTAGCATATTTAAAATGCAGATATAAAACTCATGGAAAAAAATAGATTAAAACATAAGTCCACAATGCCCGAAATGAGAATTAACAAGTACCAATTTGAACCCGACGACGGACGAAATGAGAAGGATTCAGGAAGTTTTTCATTACGCCAGAAATGAGAACGTCCGAGTTGAGAACACGAGGAGAAAGAGATAGTGTATTTTATTAGTTTTCCAAACTGTCGTTAATTTTTATTCACATCATCAGGGAACTACCATTATTAATTACAATAATATTATATAAAGAGTAGTTAGTATATGACAAAATTATTTGCCCTACTGAGAATCTATTCATGCTATAGCATGGAAAAAGTGAAAAACACATTGCAGAGGTAACATGATATATAAAAATTAAGTCAATAACTTAGGAATCACATAAGTTAAATTTTTAAATTATAATGCATGTGCTCCATTTTATATTAAAATTAAATATTAAATTTAACTTTAAGTGTAAGTAGTAAGCTAGTAATTAGCTAGTAATTTGTAAATCAGCTACATGGTAGGAAAGAAGAAAGAGAAAAAACAAATTAACATAGAAATCTAATATTATTTTTAGAAATGAAAAAGAAAACAAAAGGAGATGAAGATTAAATTTCTATACAGGTGCTAAAACCATTCAGTATTCAATCCACATATCACTGAGCAGTGATTTATCTATATTGTAAAGAATTGTTAATAAAAAACTTGTAATTATTTGTTGTAAATTATTTTTTCACTTAATTTTAACGGGAAAGTAGACTTACTGCCACTAATAACTGTTTCCTTTTGAATGCCACTATATATTTTTTACTGTTTTAAATTGTAATTTGTAATTGACATCATTTACGACTTTTCTCTAAACGGCAGGCCTTTATCTATTTCAAGGAACTGTCTTATATATATTTTCTATCGTTTCTAGATGTTTTTTAGATGCTCCGAGACATTCAAGATCTAGAAGTTTCCTTTGCCAAAATGTTCTATCTTTGTTCCACTCATGATAAAGACATAATTATTTACTCTATTAATTCTGGAATTTGCCGGAATATTGTAATAGAAATACTTATATTTTTGTTTTATACATTACAGGTACGCACATAACTAATTAGCATAAAATTATGGAATTTCCATTTTAAATTATTGTCTGTTTCATACATAATAAATAATTTTTAAAAATTATACAATACTATTACAAACAAATAAATCTATAAATTAAGATTTCCGTTATAAACCAAGTTTATTCTTTTTTGGAAATATTTTTATTCGATAATAAAAAAATGTTTACTATTTTGTTATTGTTGACTTTGACAGTTGATAGTTTAGAGAATTCCTTTTCCAATGAGTTTACCTAGTTTCCCATCTTTAATCTATTTCTAATTCATACTTTATATTTTTCAGTATTTTACTAAACATTTTTTCTAAAATTGATGAATATAATATGACAAAGCATCGTTGTAAGTTTTTAAAATAAAAATTAACATCATTAGTTACTTTCATGCGATGAATATGTGTTTTTGCAATCAAACATTACATTGTCGACTAATAATAAATGGATAATAGAAGTGACATTATTGTGTTAGCATTGTATAAATATTTACTTTAGTTTCTTCAAGTTATTATTAACAAATCAAACAAAAAACCTTTTATCCTTGATTAACAAAATGCTGTTTTTTTTTTAAATTTTTAAAACAACACTTTAGACGCCATACATGTTATTATACAAATTTCAATTCCAATTAATTAATGAACGTCGTTGACTTTTGTATTAGTATGCAATTTATTAAACTATGTTTTAATCCATTGCCATTTTTTTCTAAAACTTAAAATCCAAAACACCTTAGACGGCTAGAGAATGTTTGTTAATATTATATGTTTGTTAATATTTTGGTACCATAATTTATTCTACTAAACGCATTTTTATCTTAATGGTTTTCTCCAAAATGCTCACTGAATTTCATCTTTGATTATTGGAACTGTACTTATTCAGGACCCCTATTCTTGAATAACTCATACGAGAGAAATATTTCACACTTCTACGAAAACACAAAGAGAGATAAATATATTCTTGGACAATATCAACGGGTTCTGCTGTTTTTCAATCAAAAATAGAATCACTAAGGAAAATATCTACACCAAGGTCCTTCTGTCCGATTTTGGTATTTCTGAAATTGTGACTAAAAGACTAAAATCCAACCATTTTTATGAATTACAGTCAACGAAATTTAAACAATTTTAATATTGACAATATCCTGCAGTTACAATTTAAACATTCAAAGTAACATGAATTGTGCTTCATTATATTTACGCAAAACATCTTCGGGAATGTCATTGTTTGTCGTCATTTTCTCTGTTGACATTTCGTTTCACAAAAGTCAATAAAACAAACACCAGAAACAGTAACCTTAGAAACTAGCGTTTCCATCATGGATGATCATATTTTCAATTTTTGTTTGATTAATGTAAGATTTAGTGTCTGCAGTATGATATAAAACGGGTCTGCAGTATGAAATAAAACGCATTACGACATACGACCGGGAAACTTTTACAGTAACTCGTTTCAAAATTACATACTGTAAATAGTATATTACATAACGAGTGTGGAAAGTGAAGTATTACGCACAAGTGAAGTTTAGCACGAGCCGCGTAGTGGCGAGTGCGGAAACCTAACGAGTGCAAGAAATACACTTTCCAACGCGTTGTGTACACGATTTTTCCTACGACCCCAATATTTCTTATTATAATAAATATTTTAAATTTATTTATAAAATTTATTTTAATTGTTAGTCATGTTAAAAATTAGGATTTAAACGAGTTTATATATTGCATGGAAATATAATTAATTAAAATCAAATAACCACCTTTCTCAGGAATTCACATCAAAATTCTTTATTAGATAAATGACATTTTAATTTTTTTGTGAGCTCTATAAAAATTAAAAGTAAAATGGTCAGTTGGTGAAATTAATTGAAAAGTAATGTAATAATAATAGACGCAAAGATAATTGTAAACAGAAACACAAACATAACTTCAAAAATCCACATTCGACACATGCACGGAACATAACCCAAGATAAAAAAGAAGAATAAACTGTTCTTCTTTCTAAAAGTGTTTTTATAAAAATAATAATACTGAATAAAAATATGTTTATTTTTTAAAAATTTAAAACCCTATAAGAAACTTTATTCTTTATTCTTACTTTATACAGAAAAATTTGTATTGGCAATTACAATACAATATTTGACACAAGGAAGATTTAAAAAAAAATTAAATGGTCCTTGCTTTGACATTTATGTGTTTTTACTATTGATAAATTTGACGTAAATGTCACAGATTGTGGAACTATATTTTTTTACTTTTCAATACGTGTATTGATATTTACTTTTCAATACGTGTATTGATATTAGCTACTTTCTTAAGTACAAATAAGTGTGCAAACTAGCACTTTCATATGTGGTCGTAGGAAAAATGCGTTTTCCGGACTTATGACGTAACTTACTATTACGTTATAAATTTACGCAGTTTATAATGTAATAATATATAGAGTTTTCTAATTTCTATGAACAAAAATAACTTATAAATTAATATCGTATTTAATAATAATAAAAAAATTGATCCAAAAAGCTCTACATGATCGACATCATAACGACCTACACCAATTACACATTGATAAAATTCCATCAAAAAGGTGGCTTGCTGACGGCTATCCAGGATCAAGTAATCGATACTAACAATTATCGGGATCCAACTATTACATCGGACAAGTGGAAACCATGCACATTAAAGTACAACATGATATAGTTTTCGGGGTTACTCAGTTGTACCAAAAGATAGCAGGTAGAAAATTTGCGATAGCTCAGTTGTACCAAAAAATTTCTAGAGGGGATTAAAGGATTAATATGAAGGTTGAGTTAGGTTAGGTTAGGTTCGGTTAGATACTTATATAAAACTAAAATATGCATTACTCCCTACTACTTTCTCAACCTAGTTACTTTGGTGTGTCCGGATGCACCGAAGTTCAGGGTTTTCCCGTAATCCTATACTTAAGTAAAATTTAAATCCGTTTATTTTCTAAAAATTCAGAAATTAATTTAAATTATCTACCAGGGGCCCTATTCTTGAAAATCATACGATCCGATGTTTCTCTCGATCGATGGGATCTATCCCGTGTGATCTATCGGATCCCACGGTCGAAATCGACTAATACTTGAACCCTCATGTGAACGTTCAAAATTATTGCGTTGTTGCCAGCATTATTTGATACAAAAGATCTACTTTTTAGTTATTTTTGGCATATATTTTTTGTACGGCTGTCATAATTTTATGTCATTAATTATTTCTTGTATTTTTTATGTCATATTACCAATAATAAAAAAGGTAGTCTGTTTAGTAAATTCGTTAGCATTGAAATTATATAAATATGAGTCAGTCGCGTGTCACTCCTTCCAAAAGAAGTGCCCCCACAAACGGAATTCAAAAAAATATGCTGATCGAATATATGGAAAAAATCCCAAATTAAGAGCCGGTACCTTTGGTCCCGATTTCACTTTTAAAAATGCCCAAATACTGTGGGAAATAATCACAGTTACATTAAACGCCGTGCCAGGAGGTGCAGAGAAAGACGATTGGCGAATGTGGAGAAAGGTAAGCTTTTGAATCATAATTTGATATGATAATTTATGGAGTTTATCAATAATATAAGATACTACCGCGTAGAGGCCCTTCAAACAGTTGGTAAATAATAGTCGCACATCGCACTGTTAAAGTGTACTAACACAATAATTATTTTCTGCTTAACTTAATTCACATTATTTGATATTTTCAGACATGGGCTGAGATGAAAAAAAAAATGCTACAAGCAAAGTAATACGGTTCAAGAAAGAATCACAAAAAACTGGCGGTGGATCTTCTCCGAAAATTGCCTCCCGTAAATCCTCCATCATTACGTGCCAAAAATAGTAGTTCTCCATGTCCATCCGATTAAAAATACCGAAAAAACCACTCAAACTCACTTATTATAATTTCTCTATGACAGTGTAATGACAGTATTAAAAAAAATTTCAATAAATAAACCTCTCTACGTCACACGCGCCAATTCATTCGACTTTGCTCACCTATGTCGGACCATGCGATCCGGGGCGTATGATTTTCATGCGATTGATAATATCGGAGCACGGGTCAAGAATATAACGACGATCGCCCATGTGATCATTCGTCATAAATCTATGCCGCTCATTGTTCAAGAATAGACGTCCTGGAATATTTTGGTACAACTGAACCCTCAAAAAGGGATCACCTTTTACGCTACCGGATTAAGTCAGGTAAAATTGGTACAACTGAGTAGTCTCCATAGTTTTTTCTGGTTTTTCTATATCATTGCAAAGTTAAACTGATCTTAGAGAGAAATACATCCAAGATAATCCCTTAGGGCTAATATTATCTTTAATATGCTTTAATATTGTTATTTTTTCCTACTTCCATACTTGATCTAGTCTTAGCTTTTAAATTAAAAATGGACATTCTGTTAAAAAGTTTTATTTTTTAATTCTCATTTTTTAATAAAGTTTATTTATTTCAATTAAAGAAATATTTCATTTAATATTTTGCTAAATGATTCAATTAATAGCACCGCGTTATCTGTTATGTAAATTTAGCATATCAAAAAGCTTCTGGTCACGTCACTGTCTTAAGCTCGATTACTAATCGGCATAAAAACAACTTTGAAGATGTCTCGGTGTGGAACACGTAAAATATTACATACCTTGGCGTGCCAAGTCTATACTTGTCATTGCCGTTTATTAAAGTTGTTATTTAACAAACATCTTGCCTAAATTTCTTGCGATATTACATAAATTTATTGCAGTATTTTATGGGTATGCAAAACAGTACAGTTGAATGCATAAACAAGTGGATTAATTTTCTCTCTGCTGTATTTATTATTTAAAACACACCGTTAAATTTATTATAAATACGTGTAAGTTTTTAAAGGAAATGGATATGGAGTCGAATTAAGTTTGGTAGCATATATCTAGAAAGGAAATACGAAAAACAAATATGTTATGCCGATAATACGGTAATAATACTAAATAAAACGGTGGAAGGAATGGAAAATTTAATAAAATTAGAGTAGGAAAAAACACATTCTAAACCCTTATGGAATTTGAAGGACTGTAAAGATGGCAGACGCAGACGTTTGTCTGTACTTCTCAATTATTTCCAAAATGGTATGTCATATGTTAATAAAAACATTATTCTAATGAAAGCATTTCTAAAATAAAATATGCAAATAAATAATAAATGGATTAATTTGATGGGTTCGTCCACTTTAGAGCCACGCTCTACCAATGTGCGCAGTGGCGCATTTAACAAACGCGCTGATGTTCAAGGAGGTTTACTGTAATGAAGTTCTTTTATTCTTTTCTTACTAGAGTTATTACTGTGGTTGTACAAAAATAGTATGAATAGAAATTAGCAGTTTTGTGGGAAATAACAAGAGCCTATAACTATTTTGTCAAACCTTCACTCCACATCTGGATTGAAAGGGAGGCAATGGATGGTGCATACAGAAGACTAGTGAAATGTCAGGATGCAGGGCAGAGCAGTGTTAGAGCCAGGGCAGGAGAGATCATAAAAAATCATCCGACACTGGAGATGGTACCAGAAGCAATGCAACCTAAATACAACTACCACAAGCCATTTACTGTCCTATTCCCAGGAAGGGACGAATGGGAGACGAATAGATCGAATCTTATAATGGCTGACCAGTGTTGGTACACGGACGGCTCTAGTACATTCTAGTACAGCATTCCAGCACATTCATTACATGTTAAGGAAGAAAAACAAACTTACAGTATGTATTTTTGGAAAAACTTTCATAAAACCAACGAAATAGATCAGATTCCCGTCAATAATAGTTTCTTCCAAGTTCTGTTTACTTTTTGTTGTAGTTCAATTTCAAAAGATTATTAAATTTATGTTAACTGCTTAAAACATATAAGAGCACTTTTAAAATATTTTAAATTTCTAGATGCTGTTAAAACTAAAGATCGTGCATAAAGCAAACATGACCATGAGTTTTCACAAACTGCGTTAAGGCTTGATTAATAAGCTGAACTGCACAACCATTTCTTAAACTACCAACAGTCAATTTCAAAGTAAATGTTTTGGTATTACATTTTTCTTGAGTCATTCTTGGTTAAACCAGATGTTTTGGGATGAGAAAAGGTGTAAGGCATCCCAAAACATCTGGTTTAACCAAGAATGTCTCAAAGGAAATGACTAACAATATTAACCTTTATAGCATCAAAAGACAGTCTTTGAAAAATAAAAATTATCCCTATTAAAAAAAAATGTTTGTGGAAACTGATACATTGGCACAAAGTATGAACAACGCAATTTTTTCTGAAAACACTATTACTACTTACTGATGTTGCAGGATTGTTCATTTTTTATACTTTAAAGTTGCTTCAAAGAATATATTACTTAGTCGATATTTAAATATAAGCAGTAAGAATCATTTATTCTGTTGAGCTCACACCACACGTCTTATAAATTCTTGTTATAAGATGATTATATGCCTTTTATATGAATTTAATACTCCCTAGCACATTAAAAAACATTTAGCTCAACTTAGTAGTTTATACGCAGAATGGATGTATATTTACATCAATAATAATTAATATAAAATAGAATAGGATAACGTAAGCAAGGTATAAGCAGGATACCAGTTGACAAGCTATTTCAACTCCAGGTGAATTCAGACATGGCGATATTCTAAGCCCCTTTCTGTTTAATCTACTTATGAATATATTGCCGAATCAGAAGACGATTTGCAAAGGCACATCTTCCAGTTCTTCCAAGGATGCCATCAGCTTAACATGAACATTTCCATCAGCAAAACTAAATGCATGACAATCGCCAAAAATCCACTCAGATACACGCTAGTAGTGAAGGATAATCCCATAGATCAGGTGAAGCAATTCAGATATTTGGGCATCGACATATCAAGAAATCACGACCCAGTTAAAGACTTAATGAGTCAAATTAATTAATAAATAGAGGCATAAGCATGAATCAGGATGGCTGCGGGATATAGTATGGTTGAATCCGTATATGTGTAGAGTCAGCAAAAGTATCTACAAGATTTGCATTAGACCGATCGCCACATATGGCATAGAAGTACTCGATAAAACCAACAAGAAGAAACATATGTTAAGGGTAGCCGAAATGACAACATTCAGAAACATTTTAGGACAGACGAGGAGAGACAGAATGAGAAATATAGATATCAGAGAACAGTGCGGTATTCAGGATGTTGTAAGATGGGGTAGGCATGGCAAGAGACATTGGAACAACCATTTTAGACATATGGACGAAACCAGACTCCCGAAAAACGTCCTAGAAACCAATCCACAATGTATGAAACCTCTGAAAAGGCCGCCTAAAAGATCGATTGATCTTAAATTAGTAAAAGAAGAATAGAACTAAACCCTACTTACTCCATCTGACAATAGAATGACACATGGCCTTGACCAAAGTATGTACCAACAATGTGGTAACTCTAGATTGGATCAAAGCTCATGCAAACACAAAAGGCAACCGCATTGTTGACTCGTTTCAATGTTAGATGGGATGAAAAAAAATATCGCACTCTCTTTGATAAGATTTCCTGTATTCGGCGAGTACTGGCAAACGTATGCCAAATTGCGGAAGCTGTCCTAAGTTTTCACCTACTTCAAATAGGTAGCTTGGTTAAGTAGACTCAATCTCAGAAGGACACACAATGGGCCAAATGTGATCTAAGATTAATGGGGCGACGCACCCTGCAAGAGTTACATTCAAAAACCAAAGGTTCTCTCCAAATTCACTGTAAAATTTAAAAAAAAAGCATATTTTTAGTAATATTAATAAAATACTCTTCGCAACAGGTTTAATTAAAAAAATTAGGTTTTAAATCACAATGACAGCCGTTTCGCTAAAATTAGCATCGTTAGATTGACATATTTAAGTTACATTGTGATTTAAAGCCTAATTTTTTCAATTAAACTTGGAAGTTGTGTTAAAACGAAGAGTTTTTTTATTATTCTTAGTAAGAGGGACTTCCAAAAAGTAAGGGTTAGTACAATAAATTTAATATTTTTAGTCAATTTTTATAAAATTATTTTAACAGTTTGTTGATCGATAATGAATCCAGCTCTTTTCGTCAATCAACAACTACTTGTTTTAATTATAAGCCGTCATTCAGTATTGTAAATCATTGTATTAATGTAACTATAAAATAAAATATTTAAACGAAATTAAACATTATTATATTAATTTCTAGGAATTATTATCAGCAATTTTTAAAACATTGGCCATAATCTCAAATACTTTTACTGTAGCATTCCTTTCTACAATCAGTCGTAGAAAAACTATAGTACGCAAATTAAGGATAAGTCCAATTATGTCCACTCACGAATAATTGCTCTGGGCTAACGCTTCGTATTTACAATTTGTTGGTCGTTTAAATTGGGCTTATTATACTACTCGACACTCTCGGACCTCGACAACTGGGGGATAGAGGTACAAGCCTACACAGACGATCTGGTGATATTGGTAAGAGGAAAATATGAAGAGGTCATCTCTAAAGTGACTCAACGGGCACTTAACATTGTTACTAGGTGATGTGACAAGGAACAACTTTCGGTCAACCCTAGTAAGCTCCAACACCGAGAGAGGTGTTGGAGCTGGGGTACATGGAGGGAAACCAAAGGTGGACCTGAGCCAGAACCTATCCACAATTTTCCAAGCGGAGGTTTTCGCATTGGAGATGTGCCTGCAGGAGATGCTTAAGCGTGACTGCAAGAGCACCAAAATTTTCCAAGCGGAGGTTTTCGCATTGGAGATGTGCCTGCAGGAGATGCTTAAGCGTGACTGCAAGAACAAAACTATAAAAATAATTTTCGATAGCCAGGAGGCGCTAAAGTTACTGGAATAAAATCGGATCGACTCTAAGTTAGTTTGGAAGTGCTTTCAGGATCTATTACGTCTAGGGGAAAATAAAAAAGTAACCTTACTTTGGGCACCTGGACATACCGGCATTGAAAGTAACGAAAAAGCGGACCTTCTAGCCAGAAAAGGTGCCGAAGGAATATTAATAGTGCGGCTGCAGATTCTGTCAGGCTGAGGATGAAACGGTGGAGCATATCTTGTGTAACTGCCGAGAGCTCAAGAGAAATAGGATCAATAAATTTGGTCACAGTAGAAGGGACGTTAAACGACCATTCACATAGAACCTAACCTAACATAACCTACTTGATACGTAATGTACTAAATTGTTATCTATTTACAAAAAATCTATCTCCTCATTTTGGGATAGATCTTGGATGGTATTGGTATTTCGAAAAGGTATGTGTAACACAAATAAAGAAAATAATACAGCATCTGTTATTATAAAAAAACATAGATTTTACATTTCCTGTAAGACTTAAAGGAAGAAGAAGAAGGCCGGTGTCGAAATGCAGCAGAACAAGCAAAAAAAAACTAGTCAAAGAAATAAGTTAAACTAATAAAAAGTCATTGTTAGAGAAACAAAGAGATATCCCATTCTAACTAAATAAGAAAATGAAGAAACATCTGAAATTCACTTGGCTTATTATTATTATTTGTATACATTATCGACTCACGTTTGTTTGTGGTTAGCTAAATATCGGACAGCTAATATTCGTTGATTGCATAAAAAGATAAATTAATTGATTAATCGACGGTTTGAATCAATAAAATCCATTTAACGAAATAAAAGTTTAAACTTGTACAAGAATAAAGTCATCATTTTTAACCCACTGGTAATCATGCCTTTCAAATAGAAAATTATACTTATACATCTGTCACTTACAAGCATTTCTGTCTTCACCGTGGCGGTCCGAAGCGTTATAAATCACTGGGTATGCTCCAATCTAACCTGTCAAATCTCCGGTTTAAATGAGCTTTGATTGACGTGTAAATGCGCCGCCTCATATCTAACAGTACGTGTGACTGAGACTTGATCGAGAAATTACAAGGTGATTCCTTTATTTATAATAGTAATCTGTAGGATAATTTTAATTTAGAGTTCGGTAAAACTCAAAATAAAACAAATATTTTTTAAAACCTTTTTCTTTGTATTTATTTTAGCATGATGATGGTCTAAGACCGAAACTAGTCGCTCTTCAGTAATTTGAATAAAGTTAATGTTGTGGTTGGACTTGATTTTTTTATCAGCCACGTAATTATAGTTTACACCTTCGATCAAATATTTTTGTATAAAAGCTTATTTTAATTTATATCAACTGTATTAGAATTTTAGAAACCAGATTCTCCACGAATCTTCAATATTGGAAAGATAAAAATCGTTTTAAATATGTAGTAGACAACTTATATTAATTATAGTTATTATTTTTAAAATGATACTTTTAGGTTATGATTTTTTGTTGATATTATTATAAATAAAGAAATGGAAATCGTTGTTAATAAATAGAATTACCCTGTATAAAAAGGAAAAGGCAGTATTTGACTTCGAAGGTTAAGTTTCTTGTAGACATAATGACTTTGTTATAAAGGTATATAATTATGTATGGTGTTTTTAGGCGCGGATTCTGAAATGAATAGAGACTTGAGCCCGTTCGTTTAAAATTTTCAGGCGTTGAATTATTGAGTCGTTTATTAATTGTTTAAAATAAAGTAATTAAATTTATTAAACGTCCCATTTTAACTGAATTAAAACTAAATAATCAAATATTTACATTTAAGACAGAATATAACTAAAAATATAGAACTTTAAAACATTTTCACAGACACAATTTCTATCCGACACTAAAATATAAATACGTTGTTTATTGGTGAAAATTATGGGTTATAATTTTAAATTATTTTTGAGAATCTAAAGCCAACATCCTAATTTAATTTAACATTGCAAACATTTTAGTAATTTTTTTTTGTAAATTTTAACAAAAATGGCTTAATTATGTTATACATACAACGAACCTAATATATAATTTTCTCTATTTTCTATTGGCAGTATGGCGCCTGATACCGAACTAGTTCTCAGTACTAGGAAACATAAAATCCCTCAACAAACTAAAGAAATTAAAAGTTATAAAAGTATTACATATTGTGGAGATACCTATATCTAATACAATTTCAAAAATAAAATCTTCGTCAACATCTGCAATAATTTCATTCAGATCACACAATAATGATGGTACAAAATTGTTAAATGTAGTAACAAAATTTCCTAAACTAAAAAAAACTGTTGTTTACAAAATTAATTGTCCAAAATGTAATGCTGTATATGTAGGTGAAACACAAAGTAATTTTGCATAAAATGAAGACTCAATCAAAGTAAACAGTTTAATAGTGGAGAACTTATTATTTATTTATTTATTTATTAACTACTTTAAATTGATCTGCTAGATGTCTTTTTATTTTAAATTATTCGAGGAAATCTAAATTTTTTATCAGAAATAAGTAATATTTGAATGTCATTGGTGTGTATGAGTGAGTGTGGATGTTCAAAAACGTGTTTTGCATAGTTTGACTTATCTGGTTGTTGTAATCTATATGCTCTTAAGTGTTCATTGAATCTTATTTCAAAATTTCTTTGTGTTTGACCTACATATAACAGCATTACATTTAGAACAATTAATTTTATAAATATCTACTAAGTAGCTGAAAAGTATAGTGTATGCATAATAATTTATTTATTTCGGATGCTTTATATTAACCACTGAAACGTCACAATTTTTGATTTTAAGGTAAATTGGAGTCAATTATCCACGACTATTTCCTAGACCTGATATCAGCAACTATCGCCCTAGAGGAATAGTCACTTCAAAACGTCACATAAAAATGCGAATACTACTGTCAGTTTTTGCTTTTATCTTTTAAGTATTTATTAATAGGGTGGTTGAAAATTTTTGGAAATCTTGATTATAATTTACCTTATGGTGCAATTTATTCGAAATATTACTATCTCTCTGAAAAACAATCTGTATCATATTTTCTTTTACATTTTTATAATTATTTTGACATTTACTCATTAAATCGCGCCAAACTCCTTGAAACACGTGATGGCGACTAGTTGGCACAATGGCACACAAAGTGGTTTGTAATTTGTTTTAATTGTGATACATTTTAATTTTGGGCCCACTCATTTTTTTTTTTTAATTTTACTTAGTCAATATTCAATAAGTTTGCTCGAGGAACATCCAGACATTGGAGAGAAGTGTGTTCCTATATAAAAATATATTTTGAGGTATTGTTAATTAGTTTGTATTCCGATTTTTTAGACCTATGCCTCTGATGAAGCTCATAAGGGTAGTTGGACACACTTCCATGAAGTCTTTGGGCTACTGAGAGGGCTTTGAGTTAATGCAATCCAAATTTATTGATCCTTATTCTCTCGAGCTCTTGGCAGTTGCGAACGATATGCCCTGTCTGCTCATATTAAGCAGCTCTTGAGACCTCTTTTTAGAGAGATCTCTTACAAATGCCTTTGAGGTGTCTTAAACCCTCTGGCTATGCTTTTGCCTAGGAATGGCTCCGTATCTATGAATATTCCTTCAGCAACATTTCTGGCTAGAAGATCCGCTTTTTCCTTCCCCTTAATGCCAGTATGCTTAGGTGCCCAAGGTAAGATTACTTCGTTATTTTTCCCTAGACGTAATAGATCCTGAAGGCAGTTTCAGACTAGAGTCGATCCGATTCGATTCCAGTGACTCTAGCGCTGACTGGCTATCGGAAATGATTTTGATAGTTTTGTTCCTGCAGACACATATCCATTACAAAAGCCTCTGCTTGGAAAATTGTGGATCGCTTATCCAAGTTCTGGCTCAGATCCACCTTGGGCTCCCTTCCATGTACCCCAGCTCCAACACCTCTCTCGGTCTTAGAGCCGTCTGTGTACCATCACAGGTGGATCTGAGCCAGAACTTGCATAAGCGATCCACAATTTTTCAAGCAGAGGGTTTTGCTCTGCTTGGAAAATTGTGGATCGCTTATCCAAGTTCTGGCTCAGATCCACCTTGGGCTCCCTTCCATGTACCCCAGCTCCAACAAATCTCTCGGTCTTAGAGCAGTCTGTGTACCAACACTGGTCAGCCATTATAAGATTCGATATTTTTGTCTCCGTTTGGTCCCTTCCTGGAAATAGCACTGCGTGGCTTGTAGTAATAATTGTATTTAGAATGCAACGTATCTGGTACCATGTCCAGTATCGGCCTTGCCTCTGATACCGTTCTGCCCTGTATCCTAGGATTGCACCAGCTGTGGTCTCCCTCTCCAACCAAATATGAAGTGGAGGAACATCTATTAAAATGTCGATGGAAGCGGTGGGAATGGTGGGCATAGCTCCCGTTATGAGTAAGCATGTCTGTCGTTGAAGCTTATTCAGCTTCTGCCTAGTGGTGTTCTGGTGACATTTAGCCCACCAGATCGGAGCACCATACGTAATCGTAGGACTTAAAGCCAGATATAGTCAAGTCAAGTTTGGGTTTCACTCTTTATAACCGCATATTATACAGCATGTCCATAGGGAGAGCTTTGCTTTATAGATGCAGATGTAATAAACAAAAGCAAATTAAACTGTAACAGATAATATTTGACATTGTTTAGCAAAAATTTCCCTAGTTGAAACAGAATCTCGCTGGATTTTTAGAGGGCGATTTGCTGAAAAAACACAGGACTGTGGCAACGCTGCTTCTACCCTTTAAGAGAACACCTCATGATCATGCATGATGTAAGTTTTTAAATTTTATTTAAATTTAATATCATTATGTGACTGCTAATAATGGATGTTTTCTTACAAATAAAATAATGAAGTGTTTATCGAAAAATAGTATAAAAACATCTTCAAACAATAATAAAAAACAATTGATTATTTTATATATTTTCTTAAATATTCTATTGACACGAACATTATTTACTTAGGTATTTAGCAATAAAAAGGAATATCAATAATAAATATACGTACACGCGAAATATAATCGTCTACATCGTTTTATATCGGAATATATATAGGGAAACATTAAAATTTAAATCCTTACAAATCACGTTTCTTAAATCACATGTTAAACGCGATCAGTAACGATGTTAAATCGACAAAAAAAAATTGAACCACGTTGTGTGATTCATGTACAGGGACTTGCTGGGAGACTCGTATTATTCAGATATTTATAGAACTGGAACTGGTTCAATATTTATCAATTCCATTGGTTTATTGAGAAATTGAATTCTAAGTAGTTAAAATAAATTGTAAGTTTTGTAATAAAGCGGATATCATTAAACATTAACTTACCGGGTACTGAAAATTAGGAATTTAAAAAGAATACATGGAGAATGTAACCTGGTATAGGCCTTGAAATGTTTTTAAATCGACGACAAAGCTCTTCCACAGAAGAACAACTTATCGTGCAGTCAAACTTAGTCTCCACGATGTTTAATATTAATCCCAATTTATTTATATTTTTTATTTTAAAACTTTTATATTTTTAAATTTAAAATAACTTTTTTAATATCTGTAATTAATTAGCACTACTATCAAAACAATATGTTACAGTTTTGATGGAATTAGGTATTGACCATTTTAAAATCTACAGTTTCAGAACATATATAGTTGGTTCAACCATGCTTTGACGGGACGTCTTAATCGGTGACGTATTCTGCTGTTTTACGTTTGTCTTACACTCAACCTCAAAGTTATAATCAATGACATATAATGTTGCAAAATATAGCAACTGGACTGTCAAAAGTAAAAAATAAGATTCACGTCGACGTTACATAAGAAATACGTTAATAATGTCATAATTCCGTTTCATCCATTTCATGACTGAGCAGAGCCGTATCTAGGTATTATTGCGCCTGTGGCAATATACTAAACTGCACCCCTATTTATTTAGTCATTAAAACATACTTTAATACTTCATTTTACCCACGTTGGGCGCCAAGTGTTCGAGACAAATAATAGGTATGCATATCAGTTTTTTTTTCTATGGATTGTTTTAGTTTTTGATTTGAATAATAGTTGATTGATTAAGTTGATGAAGGAAGGTGTAATAAAAAAAGACAAAACATCAATATAATGGCATACTTATTTATTAAAACAGGCAGAATATCTGACAGATTGAATTTGGTATATTAAATTAAAAGAAAGAAAGAACAAATACTCGTATGCACATAACGTAATATCTGAACCTTATGATCTTCATTTAAAGAACAGTGGAATGATTGAAAAATAGGAGAGTTAGCCTTTGTTGTGGCTTCTATTTTTGGCGCCCTTACAGATTTTGCGCCCGTGGCCAGTGCCACCTTTGCCACGCCCTAGATACGGCCATGTGACTGAGAGATAAAGTTGGAAAATGTATGACAACGGCAAAGGATGGTTGAACAAACCACAGTAGAAAAAGTTGACCTTTACTCTGACGTCAATAACAGAGAGCAGTAGTAAACACAAACTTTATATACCTCATCCTTTTCTACTGGTAAAAATTTAAGACCGCATTTTTTTTTTTTTTTTTTGGAAACTAGAGATAATATAATATTAAAAATATATTTTACTTTTTTATTTTCTTCTAATCCCTTAGGGCTATTAACATCTAGGCTTTAATATTGTTATGTCTTATTACTTCCATACTTGGTCTAGCCTTAATACTACCTAAACATCAGGTACCTAGCTACAAACAAACAAAATGTAACTTAAATGTCAATCTGACGATGCTTCTTAGCGAAACGGCCGTCATTGTGATTTAAAAATTTTTCAAATAAACTTGGAAGTTACGTTAAAACGAAGAGTTTTTTATTAGTCTTAATAAGATGGACTTCCAAAAAGTAAGAGTTAATACAATAAATTTAATCTATATAAAATACCTACAAACAAAGTAAAACAAAATATTCAGAGAAACTTTCATAACCACTTGATTCGTCAGAATTCATAAATTGATTTATTTCACTTATGCAAGATTAAAAGCCTTCAAAATATTTGATAATACCTTTTGATCTGTTTTTAGAATATTTCTGGCTAAAATTATAATTACTAATTAAATCTGTTTTATTCACAGTTAATATTTAAAAAAAAAATATAAAATATTTATTTATTATTTTAAATATTAGTTGCACGTTTATGGTTTCAGAAGGTTCTATTACTTCGCGTTGATTGCTAATGGAATATTTATAGATGTGTATTGATAAAAATATGATTCGTGAAAAGATGTTTCTCTCTAAAATATTTATAATGACACTAATAAGTTCCCTAAGCTGGAATTAGTTTTTTTTAAATGTATTTTATTTGAAATTTTGAAAATTTGCACGTTTGGGTTAAAATGAAGTTGGTTAAATTTGTTATAAACAGTTTTTGGGGTACTTCTTTTAATTTTGAATCATGGATGTTCAAGATAGCATGGAATCGGCCACTACGTGTAAAAATTTTGGAATTTACATTGAATTTATATTAAAGGATTATTATTTGTAGCTGTGCTATCAGAGGTTATCAATAATTAATAGAAATTTGGATATTGATCTCTTCCTGTAATATAGGATTTATCGGCGGGAGTTCTCTCCTGTCTATTTTTTGGATTGTTTTCTTTTAAAATCCCTTTCGTCCCCTTTCATTTGGACTTGATCAAGATCATTTTTTAGGGCCGATTGCATAAACGCTTGTGAAAGTCTGTTACTTAACAACGTGTTGACTCTGTGTTATTTTTTAAGAATAATTTGGTTAGTCGACTAGAGATGTCACAATTAATTCTACGTTGTTACATTTCTTAGAGTATATAAGTAGACTAGACTTTGCAAAGACGAAAATTGTATATGTTTGAAATTTAAACGGACTTTGTTGCTTATGTTTTGTTACTAAATCAAGTACATCCTTGACATGATGAAATTTAAAGGGTTATTTTTAACTATTTTAATGGTTTTTTGGTTTTGATTTTATTGATTAATCAAAATTTATTAATTACAGAATTTGGAAGTAAAAGTCCATTATTTATAAATATTAAGGTACGTTTTTTATAAACAAATTAAATAAACAAAAATCAGAGCTAACAGAGCTTTAACTAGCGTTTATGCAACCATACCTTTGTATTTTTGGGATAACTTTAACTGTTAAAAGGTTAAAATACTAAACTCATGAACTTTTACCTTTTTACATAGGGATTTTTCCCTATATATCCAAAGTAAATATAAAATTAAGTTCACCTTACAATAACATGGTACTTTATAAACCAGAATGATCATACTTGGTGTAGAACAATGTAATCCAATGTCCGGTGGGGTATATAGCCCAGGAAGTAGTTTCTTTAGAAAACTGTTAAGCCTTGTTTGGAAATTATTCTAAATCTCAGAGTAAAAATATTTTTCCACTTTTAAATTTTTTAATGTAAATAACAATTGTTAACATAACTAAAAAAAAATTTTCTTGGTAAGTAAGCATTGTTTCCTATTGGAACGAGATAATATGAATATAGTGTTTATTTGAAGTTTTATATTTAAATATCCACATTTTCATATTACAGATCACTATATAGGTTTTGGTTCTCTCATTCCTATTTTGTTACATCCAGTTGATTAAAAAAGTGTGGTTGTGCTCGTGTATGTATTAAGAAGTTTAATCAACCCCACAAGCAATATTCTGAGGTTTTAATGGAATATTCAGCTATAGACACGGAACTAAACTATTATTGTCTTTTACAAAGTACAACTTACAAATAAATTAAGATTTAGAGAAAACTTTTGGGTGATAAAATTCAGTGATGTAGTTAGTACCTATTCGTTGTATAAAAATTAATTTCACTTGTACATAAACACTGTCGTTATTTTTCAAGTAACAAATCTTTACTCCTCGTAATACCTCTCTATTTTTATTAGATATCTTATTTTGCATATAAAATTACATCAATATCATTTCATAGTTGTCAACAACGACATTTTTACGTACTATTTAAATGATAAATTGCGCGTGATTGAATCGGATATATGTCAAATAAGAATATAATTCTACGAGTATCATTTATAAAGCTTTAATACCAAATAACTTGACGTCTTTGTAAACATATGTCTTTCAAGATATTATGATCGGGTATCTTGGGTCATGCAACTTTACAATGAATTATAAATATTTTATATAAAACTTAAGTTTTCAAAACTACCATATAAAAACTTTTGTTACAAAAATTGTGAAGGGGAAGTTTTTAAAATAATTTTCTTTATATATTAATCTAGCTAGAATAACAAATATGATTCATTTCAATCTTGACATGTTTAGTTTTTTCATGTTGTCTTATATAGTATTTTCTGATTTAAGTGGTTAACCCAACTCTTCATTGGGTAAATGTCTTATTAACGTCGTTCTGAAAATGACAGGTACGCATGCGCATTAGGAAATATTTAATAAGAGAACCATAATAAAATACTGCCTGTAAAGGTATCATTCTTGATAAAAACGAAAATGTAAATGTTACTCTTTGCAGATGATTTAGTAATATTAGCAGTCTCAACTCAAGTAGAGTTAATTCTAAACCATAGAATTTCAGTATGATACTGTAAAAAATTGGGGCTTGAAGAATATCCAATCACCCGAATTCAACTATAATCATTCTAAAAATGAGGCAACAAATACTTATGAAACCCAATATTTAAGCCAATCTCAAAATAACCAAGGCCAAATTTGATCATAAACTTGTTAATATATCTACAATTTGTGGTATTTGCAATAGCAGGATCTGCTTAAGCTTGAATGTAAAAGAAAAACTATAAAAAATACTTTCGAGAGCCAGGTCGTGCCATATTTAGTGGAACAAATTGAATTAACTCCAAGTTATTAAGGATAATAAAAAACTCTTAGTTTCAACGTAACTTCCAAGTTTATTTGAAAAAATATGTTTTAAATCACAATGACGGCCGTTTCGCTAAGAAGCATCGTCAGATTGACATTTAAGTTACATTTTGTTTGTTTGTAGCTAGGTACCTGATGTTTAGGTAGTATTAAGGCTAGCTACGTTGAAACGAAGAGTTTTTTATTATTCTTAATAAGATGGACTT
Source organism: Ophraella communa (assembly GCA_035357415.1). Classification (NCBI taxonomy): domain Eukaryota; kingdom Metazoa; phylum Arthropoda; class Insecta; order Coleoptera; family Chrysomelidae; genus Ophraella; species Ophraella communa. The sequence continues at coordinate 27,391,015 of CM068992.1, read as the reverse complement.
TCAAAAAGTAAGATTTAGTACAATAAATTTAACTCCAAGTTAGTTTGGAACTTTCTTTAGGATATAATATGGGGAAAACAACTTTAATTTTGGGCACCTGGACATAGTAAAATTGAAGATAATGAAAAAGCGGAGCTTCTAGTCATGAAAAGAATATGTATGGGTTTGGAAACGTTCTTGGACATAGTGAATAACAGAGGAACAACATCGAATGAAAACTTCTTACTGGTACGAGTCAGAGGGTTTAATAGAAGAAGGCTTTCTTAGAAGAGATCTCAAGAGTTACTAAATATGACCAAGCAGGATCTATGAATTGTGCAAATGAGAGCTCGATAGAATAAGCATCAATAAATTTGGTCAGCATCAACTCGAGCGAACGGACTTTATAGGTTTCGCTACCGATTCTAATAAACTTAATTAGAGGTATAATAGGGCTGAACTGTAACCTAGGGATGAGCCAAAATAGACCTTTTAAACCGCAGCAGAAGGGACTTTTATTGACCACTCAAATGAGATCTTAAGGTGTATACAAAGAATTACCTATTTGACAGTTTGAAAGGAAATTTACTATAAAATGAATATTATAATTTTAACTAATTTAGTTTAACTATAGTCTATATAGAAAGGACAAGGAGTAATCATTCATTTAAGTAGATTTCATAGACGTACCAAAATATAGGTATTTTAAGAGGATATACCGTAAGGTACATTTTGTATTGAACGAATGAGTTGCAGCTATGCTAAAGAATATACGATTTAGGTCAGAGGTAACGGGATGTACTAATTTTAATAAAAATAAAGTGATAGAGGTACATAAATTTTAGTAAGTTTGATAAAGAAAGGCAACACAGTTTATTCATTAAAGAAAACAAGCCAATCTGTAACAATAATTATTTTATATATTTTTGTTCTTTTTGTAAGAAGATTAATTCAAACTTTGAATATTGTCACAAATAAATTACAATGAAATATATTTTTAAAAAATTAATTAAAGTCAAGATAGCAAGATATTACAATTTTTATTAAATTCAAAGAAGCAAAATGAATATTTTTTATTTGTATTACTCCTATATGTAGTGTTTGGGGAATTTTTCTCAAAAATTTTAAATGGCAAGTGGCCTTCTGTAATCGGCTTAATACGATTACACCTATTTACAGATTATTCGACTATTGAGAGGGATTTTCCAAACAACCCAGTTTTCTTAGAAACATTATCGGGAATATTATTTTTTTAAAAAAGTAGGTACATTAAATCAGTACTTAGTATTAGTTCTTTGAGTAAAGTTGTATGAAGTTGTATGGTTTTCATAATATTGTAAACAGTTGGAATATATTTAAAACATTTGTTGAATGTTAATTGTACAAGTACCAAACAATGTCGATAAGCCAAGGACCATCTAAACGACCAAAAACAGGTCAATTATCTTTAAATGAAAAAACTCTGATAAAAAATTGTTATATATCATTGAAAAACAAGGATCCAAGAGCAAGTGTTGATGATATTGTGGAATTAACGGCTGCTATGATGTGTGTTGCTAAATCAACAATTTATAGATTACTAAAAGAAAGCAAGAATGGAACTCTTCAACCCCCTAAAACTCCTTCAGGCCGAAAACCAATTGAGATCGATGAGTCATTAAAACAAAGACTAAGGCGTAAAGTCCATGGATTTTACTTACTAAAGGAAATTACAACACTTGACAAAATTATGACATCAGTGCAAGAAGATACGGACTATACAAAATTATCCAGAATGACATTATGCAAACTTTTGAAAGATATGGGTTTGAGATATACAAAACAATAGAAAATCTCTCTTGATAGATAAACCGAAAATCCATGTTGGAAGTTCTGAAGGTTTTGTTGATGGTGGATTATTAACTTTTATTTCAAAACGCACGGGGGACTATCACGAAGATATGAATGGGGATGTCTTCGAGGAATGGTTTGTTCAAATGTTGGATATGATTCCAAAAGGGACTGTTATTGTTATGGACAACGCAAGTTACCATTCACGGTTACGAGAAGCATTGTCCACAAGTCGTTGGCGTAAAGCAAAGCTTTTGGAGTGGCTTATTTCGAAAAATATTAAGTTTCCAAAAGATCCACTAAGGAAAGAACTTTACAGAATTGCAAAAATGAACAAGAATAAATACAAAACCTACATTGTAAAAAAAAATGGCTTCTTCTCGTGGTATATCAGTTCTTCGACTTCCCCCTTATCATTGTGAACTTAATCCCATAGAATTAATATGGGCTCAGGTAAAGGGGGAAGTTGGAAAAAAAATACTACTTTTAAAATAAACGATGTTGTGAAATTATTTGAGAGTGATGTAAGTCATGTTAGTAAGGAAAAAGGGCAAACTGTATCGAGCATGTTATAAAAGTAGAGGCAAATATGTGGAAAATTGACAATATTTGTGATGATTTAATCGACCCTATTATTATTAATGTCAACAACGATTCTTCCTCTTCCGAGTCGGATATAGAATAAAATGTAAGTAATAAATGTATTCCAATAATTATTTTTTTTCATTTTTTATTATATTATAATTTAAAACGTATTTTTTTCCCAAAATACACACCACTGCATTGCGTTATTGCTTTACCTGCTAATCCTTTAACAATGAAGAAACCCTAAACTTTGCTACAACTGAAACAAATACGGGGTCGATCTACCTGGTTTTTAGATTTACGAAAGAAATGTAATTTAAAGTAAGAGATTTATCAAAAATTTCATAATGCTCCCTGTAAAGGTTTTGCGTACTTAATTATGGTTTATTACTCCTCGTACTTTTTGTACATTCTATAATTTGCATTAATAGATATTTGATATTAATAAATATTTGATATTATTAAAATGTTTCTAATATAAGATATATGAGCTTTTACTTATCATGTTCTGAAAGTATCTGATTGTTTTGTTAGAAATTTAAATAAAAAATGATTAAATATAACTACAAATTTAAAACAGTAATTAAGAAGAAATAAGCAAATAATTATTATGCCAAATAAATTATTGTTAATAATAAAATTATGAATAATAGGTTGTTATCTAAATTTATTAATTACTGAAAATCAAATAAATTATTTGTTTTTAATTATTTAACTTAAACCAATACAAGAATTAAAATATTTTACAAAAATTATCTGACCTTAACTTGTAGAAAGGATGTTCTTCGTACCGGGCCACAATGTAGTTGATCTGTAACTTTGATGTAGATTATATTAACATGTCTCTTGACAACGTTGAACGTTGTTGTTAATAAATGTTCGTTATCATAAGGTGATACTATAATTGTTTTTTTCAACCGATTTAACGATACAGTTCAGCATTTGGTGGTTGTTATTGTTTAAATTTAATTATTGCTGGTTAGTTAGAACATTTAATATTTTATATACAATCCGAAAATGTCCTTAATTGTGCACTTTATTTGATCACTTATAGTTATCATGTAACTGTACTTTTTTCTTCAAGTCACTAGAAATTATTTTTGAAGACTGTTTTTTATCACTGACTGATAATTTAAACTTATTCACTTATTCCTTGACTTTAACTGACTGATGGGCTATCATTGACTGCTTATGATTGACCATGATTGACTGATCCATCGACCTCTAACAAAAGGTCTTTATACACTTTCTAAGCTTCCAGAAAATTCTTGAATGTTATGGGAAGCTAACAATTTTCACCTTCAACCTTACTCACCAAATGTTTTCTTTTTTTTATGGAAATAACAAGCAATAAAAATTAATGTCTTCACTTTTCCATTATAAATTACAGAAGAATCTAGCAATTTATTAAAATTTTTTAGCAATATGTGAACATTAATTAGTTATTTTAAATTTTAAAAGAATCTTTTAAGTGAAATATCCTTTTTGATTTAAATTGTCAATTATCTCGTCTCAGGGTTGCACATAGAATGGAACAGAAGTTCTCCCAACAACAAAAAATTGTTTTTAAAAACATCCATGAGATGATTTATTATATCGGATGAGGTAATAAATCTGCGATGATACATAATTCATTGTCCATATACATTAAAGTCACGATTTGACCACATAGAATTATTAAAGAGAGTCGAGCAGTCGAAACCAATAATTCAAGTGTATTTATTAAATAAGCACAAGTTATATGCCTCATAAAATCTCTTCACACTGTACACTGTCAAAGCAAATTTAATTCGGCAAAGTAAAGAACGACCGTTCGAAGCGCGAAGAGCACGAGCACTCGCTGAATAACCAAAGACGTACCAAAAATTATTAAATCTCAGCTACTTTATCTAATTAGTTTTAAAACAATGTTACAAAAAGGAGTAAGTGATGACCAAAATATGTTTTAGGTCAGAATATATAACCCTAGGTCCTAAAAAATTGTTTGCTACCCTTTTAGATAACGAGTTAAAAAATATACCTAAAAAATTTAGTTAAAAATTCATTAGAATTTATAAACTTAGTTAAAATTGTGTTTCTCCAAGATAGGGAAGTTTTAATTTCGTTTAATGTTATTTCTTTATTTCCTAGTGTCCCAGTTCCACAGACTGTACAATTTCTAGAATTAGGCGTTGAAGATAGAAAAGAATACCTACGGTTAACTAAATTATGCATGGACCAAATTATTTTCAGTAGTAACACCACTAGTGATTGAACGTTTGCGATGTCTATCGGTTTACTTCTAAACGAAAATGAGTTTCTTGCTTTTGCAATCGGTATTGGTTACATCGTTGAAAACACCAAACTTGACAGACTAATCAGAATATAAAGACAGTTGGTGTTTTCACGATAACACCAGCTGTCTTATTACTAGTCAACACAAAATGGCAAGTTTTAATTTTATGGATCCTCGACAAATCAAGTTTTCTTTAAACAAAGCAAGGTATAATGTATTCTAAATAATTTAATTGTATGTTTTCTACTGGATTCAACCACATTTGAGATGGATGACCTATCTAATTTAATTTAATTGGAGATGTAGATATACGGATATGATTAGAATCTAATAACTAATAGATGAGCTAATCTTACTTTAAGATATTGAAGGAAAACAATCGCCAGCATTAGCACAAGCTTTTGTCAACACCTGCTATAAGGAAAAGTTATCGAGAAACAGGTCAAGTGTCCCATATATCAATATGATTATAATACCATAGTTTTTGCAGCTAACATCAACATCTTTTACACCGCTTGTTATGAACTATCCAGTCTTAACCAAATCAATTAATTTTAAAAACTGACATTAGGAACATGTATAAAAATGCTACAACAATGTATACTTGTCTCAAATATTAATTCCGTAGAAAGATTCCTAGTTTTTGATTCATTTTTATTCCCGCAAAAGCTTTCTCTATACAAAAGTACTTTAAACCCCACACAAAAGGCTATTATCATGTGATTCTAAAACTGTTTTACAGGCCATCCTAATTTTGGTTATTAAAAGCCAAATATATACTTAGTTTAAACACATCTAACGAACAAATTATATTTTTATGGATCAAAGTGCAGGTAACTAAAGAGCGGATTCAGAAGCCAAGAAATCAGGAAATTGATAAAGTCAGATTTTATAAAAACAATTTAAATTCAAATTAAAACCAAATTGAAAAATTTTGCGCCGATATAGTCAAAACTTCTTATAGGAGATATTTTCTCTTGCACCCCATTTTACCAGCTAAAATTTATAATTTTTTAAATTGTAACTACAAAAAATACACTACCACTATTTCACATTTAAGATCATGGTAGCTTCTCTTCACACATTTTTCAAATAGCAATTCTGAATTTACTTCTGTAACAACAGTTGGCCATATTTGATTTGATTCTCTTGAAAATCCCATAGACTTTAGGACTCTACAAAAAATTCCTTATCCCTCATTAATTTCCTGACAAGATATCTATCTACAACGTTTACAAATTTTTTAGATAAATTTTGAATCAAATTTGATAATATTATAGTTTCTATAAATGTTTAAATTTTGGGTTTGACAGATGATTTGTCGAGACTATAATTTAGCTTTTAAAATCTAATTCTTTAATTTTCTGAATCGATAATACAGATATATTTATTCTCCATCTGATAATTTATATTTTATATTCCAAATCCATACCTAAATAATACCATTATGGTTCTTTTTTGACATTTTTGTTGTTATATCAACCAAATTATAGATCTTTGGTTTAAACGCTAATATTTCACAATTATTCAAGCATTTCTTGTTTAATACCAAAATTTCATATACTTACGAATTGTTAATACTACCTAATCTGACTTTTTACTACCATTATTATAAATTAAATTTATTGTACTAACTCTTACTTTTTGGAAGTCCATCTTATTAAGAATTTTAAAAAAAAAACTCTTCGTTTCAACGTAACTTCCAAGTTTATTTGAAAAAAAATGTTTTAAATTACAATGACAGCCGTTTCGCTAAGAAGTTTAAGTTAAAGTTAACTTAAATGTCAATCTTTTTTTTTTATTATTCTTAATTATTATAAAAATAAATATAGATTAATATTTATCATTACCCATTGATCGTCTAACTATAAATAAAACTAATTCTAGCTTATTTTATTTTAGTTTAGGAGCTAAATGTTGAATTAAATTTAAAACTCTACCTAGGAATTTTGGTTTAATCGTTCTATTTTATGTGAAATGCTTAATTCTATGTTATTTTTGAAATGAGAAAGTTTAATTTTAAAATAATTATGTGATTATCTGATTTTATTCACAGCTCTGTCCTACTAATTTTAACCCATCTATCTTAATATAGTGTAACAATAGTGACTATTCAGGGTTTAAAATTCGAGCATTAACCATACCCTTCTTAAAGTTGTCCTTTGGTGTTGCCATAAGCATCATTATATTTGTTATGTAACAATAGATTAAAATTAAAAAATATTTCTACCACATATGTATCAAAAAGTCTATTTCTTCCTAAGTAGAAAGACAACCTCAAATTAATATTTGTTTTTTAAAATTCTTAACAGTAAGTGTCCAAGTATAATACTTCAAGAATATTTTTAATTCTTTTAAGCAGCTTATAATTCTATGATACATAGGGCATTTTCAATTCCAATGAACAAAAATAATTTTAATAAAGAAATTGATATCATAAAACAAATAGCTACATCTAATGGCTACCCAATTCATTTAATAAATACACTAATTAATAAGAAAGAACAGAAAGTGTCACTAAACCTAATATTTCCTAAACAAACTAAAGAAATTAAAAGTTATAAAAATATTACATATTGTGGAACTATTTCCAATAAAATTTCAAAAATAATATCTTCGGCAACATCAGCATTAATATCATTTAAAACACAAAATAATATTGGTACAAAATGGTTAAATGTAAAAACAAAATTACCTAAATTAAAAAAATCTGGTGTTTACAAAATTAATTGTCCAAAGTGTAATGCTGTATATATAGGTCAAACACAAAGAAATTTTGAAGTAAGATTTAACGAACATTTAAGAGCATATAGATTAAAACAACCAGATAAGTCAAATTATGCAAAACACCTACTTGAACATCCAACCTCACTCTTACACATCAATGACATCCAAATACTACACACTTGTAATAAAAAACAAAATTTAGATTTCCTTGAAGAACTTGAAATAAAAAGACATCTAGCAGATCCACAATTTAAAGTTGTTAATGAACAAATAAATCTGGGAAGTTCTCCACTTTTAAAATGTTTGCTTTGATTGAGTCTTCATTTTATACATAGATAAGACGTAATTGTAACACAAATATATTAAGTTATTGTAAAGATCAGCATGATATAGTTTTTTCCTGGTTTTTCTATATCATTGCACAGTTATACTGATCTTAGAGGGAAGTACATCCAGGATAATCCCTTAGGGCTCATAACATCTAGGCTTTAATATTGTTATGTCTTATTACTTCCATACTTGGTCTAGCCTTATAACTACCTAAACATCAGGTACCTAGCTACAAACAAACAAAATGTAACTTCAATATGTCAATCTGACGATGCTAAGTCTAGCGAAACGGCTGTCATTATAGTTAAAAAAGCAATTTTTTAATAAATATTGGAAGTTTTGGTAAAACGAAGAGTTTTTCATTATTCTTAATAAGATGGACTTTCAAAAAGTAAGGGTTAGTACAATCAATTTAATTCTTTTATTACAAAATTTGCTGTTACTAGGAATTTTGTTGTTAAAAACATAAAATTAATAATTACTGTTTTTATTTCACCTCCTTACCTTATTAACTTTCGTACGACCCTGTTGAGGACTCCCCACTAAGTGTCAGATAGTGCCAGATACCAAATTCCTCACACCTTTCCTGCTGCGAAAGGGCGACTTGATAGTGTTTCGTCTAAGCGGCACATTGATTACAATCATTTCTGATAGCATTCACTTCCATAAAAATATTAAACAATCCACAGGTTAAGTATCGTATGATATACAAGGTGTTATTTCCTTTTAATTGGTAATAAATCATTTTTTTTAATATCGCTTAACGCCACCAATGAAAATTATTCTTAAAGTAAAAATAAAAGAGATTTTTTTTTGTTTATAATGGAAAAAAATATTTTTGAGCCTCATGATATGAAAAAAGAATAAATTAAAAAATAGTAGTTGCAAGTAGATGGGAGTAGTATTTAGATGTAAGAGGAAGGAAGATGAAAAAAGTATTGAAGTCTTAGTCAGGAATTGCGAAACAGCTGTGCAAAGCACTGGACAGATATCCCCCAACTAAATATCCCATAACTAGCTTAATCTAAGTCGTTCATTTTCAACCACCTTATCGCAGATCCTGCAGTGGAATAGAAAGGATCTTTGTATTCTAATCAGACTGCACATGGAGCACTTTGTCTTCAATACCACGAGATGAAGATGGATCTAAGTGACACATTCGACTTTTGTTCTTGCAGTGTGAAAAACGAAACGGCGTAGCACATTCTGTGCTTTTGACCTGTCCTGCAAATGAATAGGCTGCGTACTTTTGGTTTCTTATGGATGGATCTTAACGAAACTTGAACTAAATTAATCAATGACTTCCTTAAAATATTATGACTGTGGGGGCCTGTCTCCTTAAACCAAACCATACCTCTAAACTAACTTTAACAACAAAAAAGCATCTCGTGTAAATTAAATTCTTTCAAAAATGGTAAACCTCTCAGGAAAATCTTCCCAAATATTTAATTCATTATTGAATTACTCTACTGTTTCCAAAGTACTTCTAGTCATAATCAAGAATATAATAAAAGTTTTTTGTTTGTAGTCTTGTTGTAATCATTGTATCCCATACATTTTCGATGAGATTAAAATCCAGGAAGTTAGGTTTGTTGCCATTAGGAGCATGTTTATTATTTTGAAATATTTCATCATGAGTCTGGATACATATACTGGAAAATTACTTAATTGTTGGTTTTAACTTTATTTTAGCTTGGCACAAAAGATTATAAGAAAATAGTCACACAATATCCTTTACTCCAGTGTGTGGCAGCCAAATTAGAATATTTTTTAGGTCAATAACTATTCCTTTTTAGGTTTTCCTTTTTCTAATAATGAGAACGAAAACAACTAAACGGTTGAACGAAACTTCCACTTTTTATTCGCAAAATATGTTTACAAATTTATGTCAATCTGATGATGCTAGTTTTTAGCGAAACAGCTGTCATTGAATTTAAAAACGTATTTTGCGAATATATAGTGGAAGTTTCGTTCAACCGTTTAGTTGTTTACTATTCTTAGTTATTTCTGTTGACTTCTTTTGATTTTCAAATTCTCTTTTTTTCTTTACTTAAATCGTCTCAGTCTTTTACTTTAAAATCTTTTTTTACTTTTACTTTTACTTTAACAATCTTCTGAACAAACACTACACTTTTTGGCAATGGATCTTTCAGTCGATGCAATAATGTTTAAAGCTAATTTTTGTATTTGTATTAATTCCAACAGAACTCTATAATTGAGTACAATTAATATAACTAATATTTTGTTGGCACTAGGCCTATTTTGAGTTAGAAATAACTGCGAGGTTCTATTTCGCTCCTACTAAAAATGTCATAAAAACTAGCAACTTTACTACTATTTAACAAAAAATTATGGAAAAATCTCTAGCAAGTAGCAAAAAAATTTCTTTATTTTTTATACGCTGTTATCTCTTTAACCAGCATTGTAGGAATTCGATTTCAAAATACTAACATTTTAGTCGCGTGGAAGTGCTTGCAGTGTCTTTAACATTGTTACTGTAGTCCATGAATCTGTTTACCTGAAAAAATGGGGCTTCAGCGATTAGAAACAGTGCAACTCGATTGGATACACGAAGGCTTAAATCAAGAAGAAGTTACCACATAAAATTTCATAAAACAAATAGCTATGTCTAATGGCTATCCAATTCATTAAATAAATAAATTAATTAATAAGAAAGAACAGAAACTGTCACTACAACTAATATTTCCTAAACAAACTAAATAAATTAAAAGTTATGAAAATATTACATATTGTGGAAATATTTCCAATACAGTATCCTTCGGCAACATCATCATTAATATCATTTAAAACACAAAATAAGGTTGGTACAAAATTGTTAAATGTAAAAACAAAATTACCCAAATTAAAAAAATCTGGTGTTTACAAAATTAATTGTTCAAAATGTAATGCGGTATATATAGATCAAACACAGAGAAATTTTGAAATAAGATTCAATGAACACTTAAGAGCATATAGATTAAAACAACCAGATAAGTCAAATTATGCAAAACACCTACTTGAACATCCAACCTAACTTTTACAGACCAATGACATCCAAATAATACACACTTGTGATAAAAAACAAAATTTAGATTTCCTTGAAAAACTTGAAATAAAAAGACATCTAGCTGATCCAGAATTTAAAGTTTTTAATGAACAAACAAATCTTGGAAGTTCCCCACTATTAAACTGTTTACTTTGATTGAGTTTACATTTTATACAAGACGTAATTGTAAAACACAAATATATTAAGTTATTGTAAAGATCAGCATGATATAGTTTTTTCCTGGTTTTTCTATATCATTGCACAGTTATACTGATCTTAGAGGGAAGTACATCCAGGATAATCCCTTAGGGCTATTAACATCTAGGCTTTAATATTGTTATAACTTATTACTTCCATTCTTGGTCTAGCCTTATACTACCTAAACAACATCAGGTACCTAGCTACAAACAAACAAAATATAACTTAAATGTCAATCTGACGATGCTATTCAGCGAAACGGCCGTCATTGTAATTTAAAACATAATTTTTCAAATTTCAAATAAGATGGACTTCCAAAAAGTAAGGGTTGGTACAATAAATTTAAAGATTAACTTATTTTATCGAATTTTGATTTATTAATAACCAATCACAAAAGAAAATTAGAGGTTTTTGTAATATCCACTTCAATTGTTGAGCAATGTAGAAAATATCAAAAAAACTGTACAGAATAATATTTTTTTCAATGTAGTGTTGTATTAATCTCCCTAAAATATATTCAATACGTTTTTTATAACTTCTTTGATTCTCCATTGTCTGACATGACATATATACATACAATTAAATATGTATTTACCCCGACAAATATAGTGAAAGTAGCCTTGAAGAAAGCCCGAAAATTACAAATTTGTAGGTCCATCACTAGAAGGGATAACTAAACACCAAAAATGTCTCGTTCCATTTACATTTACTGACAATGCTTATTTGTTATACTAAACAATTTTGTAACAAATTACAAAATTAGAAAATTCCAGTTAAAAACGTCCTTTGAACAATACCAAAACATTTTTTTAAGTTTATTTATGACGCATTCTTAAAGTATATATCTTGTTAATAAAGATTAATGTAAAAGCAATTTTTTTAACAAGCAAATGCATAACTCTGTTACAATCGAACGTCATTTGAATAACAATAGCAGTTCCGATTGAGGTGTGTTTAAAATGATTGACTTTCATTTAAATTTTAATTGTTATCACACGAAGTATTCCTAGCGAATATCTATAGATTAAATCGAAAAATATGGGTACATTTATTTTGGAGCACGTTTAGATAAATATCTTTTGAACTTGGTTCCTTACATACATTAAAAGGAAAAGTTGATCACCTCACCTAAATTTTGGCACCTAAAAACTATAAGACATAAACACTATAATAATGATAATAATAAAATAAAATCTTTAAAAGTTGTATCCATATATTTGGTTGGTGGTAGAAGTCTTCTGGGGTCATCTGGGGTCTCCCCTTCTGTACCCAGCCAATTAGCTTGGCTTGAAAATAAAAAGCTTGGCTTAGCTTGAAAAGCAAGCTTTGTTAAAATGGAAGGCTTGGCTTGATTTGATTTTAAAAAGTCCAGGCTTAGCTTGTTTAACAAGCTTTCTCAAGTTTTTTCTCCCTCCTTACGTGTTGCCTACTTACCGTTCTCTACGCCGCACTTTGTTTTAATGTTAAAATAAATTCACTCACTGTTAATTTGTCGAAGCAGTACTTAGTTACGATGAGCGATACTCATTACAATATATCAAGAAGAACATAACAAAATTCCGAAAAACTAATAAGAACATAAATGTCTCTATTTTTTTTAAATTGGTAAAGGATAGTCCAAAAAACAGGCAAAACAACAGTAATTAAAATGAAAAACACACACCAAAAATAAGCATTTTTATGAAAAAGCCTTTCCACCGCAGAAAAAATGTAATTCAAATTCAAATATAAACTGGCTGCAGTGACATACAATTCCAAGTACTTCTGTGCAATTTAAGGAGGGTTTGTCACGTGTTTTTTTTCTTCCTCTATTATTTTCCAGCGACTGCTACTAGTAATCGGTAAAGAGTGTTGCGTACCCACTAGTACTAATACGTAAAGCGTGTTGCCTATCTGGGTTTGGGCATGATTCGCATCCTGTTGTTCCGTGGTTTAGGGTTTATATTTTGCTTAGGTTAAGTCCGGATATTATGTACGTGAGTTGTTTTAGTTAAACTAATACATGTGTGTCTTTTAATGGTATCTCTCTCTAAATTTGTGTATGTGTAGTCGCCAATAGATGCCTTGCAATTGGTATCGTCGCCTCGTTCTATGAAAGTTTATGATGGCCTCACTTGACATGAGAATTCTTGTTCATCAGTGATGAGTTTGGTTCGTTTTCGACAGTGGTAGTAACCACAGGTGCTATCAGTGAACCTTTGGACTAAAAGTCATGCCATTTTGTGAGGTGAACATTCTTCTGGAAATTTTGTAGCCATCCTAATGGGATTTTGAATGTCACTTCAGCGTTATAATCTAAGCCTCATTGAGTTGATTCCTATTGTGATATTTTTGAGTAGGCGATTAGATTTTGGGATTTAATTAAGTGGTATCTTTTTTTCCTTTCGGTAAGTTATTCTATGAAAATTATATAATGCAGTACCTTGACACCGTTATACGATTATAGAGCGTTTACTGAGAAGTGTGGGAGCGATTAACTAGATTTTATGGACAGCTTTGATGTCGCTGTAAATTCTGATATGCCGCCTTTCATTTTAGGCCCTCATAATATTTTTTCTCCTGTGCAAACAAGTATAGCATAGGCTTTAGTTGAAATACAGAGGTGTGGTTATTTTGCCAAGTGGAAAGCTACCTGACTTGCTGATTTGCTGTCATCTTCCACATTTGATTTTTGAGTGACCCTTTCCATAAGTTGCCTTGTGACCTGGTGATCTTTTCAGCCTGGTTAGAGCTATTTCTACCTCGCTGATTATTGCATAAGGTTCAGCAGTGTTTGCTACGCTGCCGTAGGGGTAGACAATGCCCTGTTATTCTAGTGAGGCAAGTCTTTGTATCTTGCTCATTTTGGTTTTAGCCGAGACTTCTTTCAACCGAGGCCAACAAACCAAAGATGCATAAGTTACCTTAGAAATAATTACCATTATGTAATTGATGAATTAATAGCAAATAATCAATTTTTGAGTTTTCAAGTTTTGTGAGAAATATTCTTCTTCAGATAAACCTTCGGTTTCGGTATATCAGTTTTGCCAAAGGTTCCAGATTCAACATTTTAGTTGGTAAAACGGAAAATTTTATTTTCATGTTAATCGCATTAAATATTTTAAACAAATCTATCAAAAAAGCGATGTCTGATTTCAATTTGGTTAGGGATTGTTTAAAATATGGATCTCTACTTTTCAGAAACTAAACAACTGATTTCCAAAACGATGAAAATCTTGTTAATAATAATTGATTTTAAATTTTTTGTTCATAGCTACTCACAGTTTAAAAACTGATTAATATTTTGTGAGTGTAAAGTGTTGCCGTTTTAAGTTTTATATTAACATTTTAAACTGCTGATAACTCAACATTTTCTTCTATTTTAAAATCAATGTAATTGTCATTTTGATTTGAAAATTGTTACAATAAAGATTATTTTTAATTATTATAATAAAATACTGTAGTGATGTTGAGTAGTAGATAAACAAGAAAATTTATTTCCAATTTTAAAGAATACGAATATTTGATAACTAAATCTTAAGTGGAATAAAAAATTTATAACTTCCAAGAGTATAGCCAAGAGTGAGCTTTCTGCTATATATTGAGCATGTTTACTTATGTCAGTATTATTTGTATTTTTTGCAGTCAGCGAGAATTACTTATTGAAAGATAATATTTGTTTAGTAAAGCCAAGTTTAGTTTAACCAACCATATAACCGTGACAGTTAAATTTACTTAAATGGACTTCATACTTGAAAAAAAAATAGTTCTATTAAAAGTTTGATTTAATAATTTTATTAATAAAAAAGTTAACAATTCATCAATTATTAGTAGGAATATTTAAAAATCAAGTTTAAATAAAAAATATTAGTAAAAATGTTACATTTATTTAAAATTATCCAACGTTTCCATCCGGTGTAACTAAACAATTAAATTGAAACAAAACTAAACGAATTGTTTTTAATAAAAATAAATAGAAACTATGGAATCGAGTAAAATTTTAAAATATTTTCAATGAAGACTTAAAAATTATTACGGATTACAATATCCAATGTTCTTGATTGAATATTGTTTAAATGCAATTGTATGTTTGCAATTGTATAAAGTTTTATTGAAACGAAATCCAATGAAAATATTCAATTATATACATTTATTTCGTTACATTATTAATGGATTACTGGATGTATTATAAAAGAAAGAATAATGCAACATTGTTTTCAATTTTTTTTAAAAATAACAGTTTTTATTGAATGTAGCATTCGAACGTTCTAGCTTCGATAGAGTTTATTAAAGAAGTACATATTCTGCTGTTATAGACAAAACATTTTTTATTTCAATTAATGTAAGTAGCATCAATTTAACTAATATTTTTCAATAAATATCACAAATCGGTCAATCGCTACGTATCATTTTATTTAATTGGTTATTACAAAATTGAGTCTTTGTTTAAGGCCTTGTAATGTCCCCAATGTTAACAATTAAAATATTTATGCCACTGGCTTTTAATCGTATATTATAATGCATTATTAACATGCTACAATGTATTTTTAAAATCCATTCTTTACCAAAAACTCTAAATTAACTTTTTACAATAAAAACAATAACTAAAAACAAAAACAAATATTCCAGTGGCGCGTTAAAACTATCTTACAAATAAATACAGGGTTATTACAAAA
Organism: Ophraella communa; assembly: GCA_035357415.1. Lineage (NCBI taxonomy): Eukaryota > Metazoa > Arthropoda > Insecta > Coleoptera > Chrysomelidae > Ophraella > Ophraella communa. Next base: position 27,375,390 of record CM068992.1, on the reverse strand, counting down.
GAATCATCGAGTTTTAAAAATATATATTTCTGAAGGTATTACAGATATAATGTCAAATGACATATCACTAGAAAAGGAAAATGTTCAAGTTTAAAACGCGCGCTTACGAACGCCGTTTTACCTGCCCAGGTAGCGCCACGAGCTCAGTATACAAAATGGCGACTATACAACAGAAAGCGTTTTGTGTGTTAGAGTACGCGCGATGTTTATCGGTTGTTACAGTGCAACGTGCACTCCGACGACGGTACGGAACTGATTCTCCAGGTCATCAGAGAATTCTACGATGGTATCGACAATTCAAGAACACAGGTTCCATTAGTAAACGTAAAAGTACCGGAAGACCACGAGTTTCTGACGAAACGGTGGACGCACTTAGACTAAGTTTCACGCGTTCTCCGCAAAAGTCCACTAGCAGAGCAGGACGTGAACTTGGTATTCCCCAGCCAACCGTATGGAAAATTTTGCGGAAACGACTGCAATTCAAACCGTACCGTCTACAGATGCTACAAAGCTTACGACCTGACGATCACGTAGAGCGAAGTGATTTTTGTTCAGCCATGCAGGAGGCAATGGAAGACGACGAGTTTGCTAATCGCCTGGTATTCAGCGACGAAGCAACATTTCATTAAAGTGGAAGGGTGAACCGTCATAACATTCGGATATGGGGCACGAAAAATCCTCATATGACTGTGCAACATGAAAGGGATTCTCCAAAATTGAATGTCTTCTGTGCAATATCCAAAAATAAAGTGTACGGGCCGTTTTTCATTCATGATAACACTGTGACCGGTACATCCTACCTAGATATGTTGCAGTTGTAGTTATTTCCGCAACTAACAGAAGATTCTAACAACTTCGAATTCCAACAAGATGGGGCTCCGCCTCACTGGCATAATGAGGTGCGTCGGTATTATAAGAGGAACTGCCTCAGCGTTGAATTGGTCTGCACAAGATTTGGTATTGTTCGCGTGGCCTCCCAGGTCTCCCGACCCAACACCATGAGATTTTTACTTTTGGGGTTGCATTAAAGATAAGGTTTACATACCAACTCTGTCAACAATATTGGGTCAACTCCGAGAACGCATTACTACTGTTATTAACAATATCGATCGAGACACATTGCAGCATGTATGGGACGAACTGGACTATCGATTGGACATATGTCGTGTGACGCAAGGAGCCCATATCGAACATTTGTAATAACATGCTGAAAATCTTGAATATTTTACCTTTTCATTCACATGTCACTTACTGTTATATCTGTACTACCTTCAGAAATATATATTTTTAAAACCCGATGATTCTTTTATAATAACCCTGTATATTTAATACACCACAGGCCTATATTCCTACAGGACCCTGTCATTTTGGAAAACAATATCTGAGGTTAAAACATCCAGAACCATACTGTACTATAATCTCGGCCCCTTTAAACGACTGGTTACAAAAAAATCTGATCCTTTTATGATTGCCATAAGAAGGTATTGTCAAAAGCATTAAAAAAAGATTTTTGAATTAAATCTTAATCACGTTGGAGTATTCCTAAATGTCGCATTGGATTAGTAACATTAACAGTCTGTTATATCGTAATCTGGATTCAAAATACAAAATGTGTTCGTGTTAACATTGATAAACTAACAACAAATTAAACTTGGCAACGTTGAAAACAATGTCATTTTTCGGCATTTGTGGGTTAAATTTAAAAATACATGACAAGTCACATTTCTTTCTCTTCTTCGACGATTTATCAATAAATTACATGAAAGTGATGACAACGACGAAGATGTTAAAAAATTAAGCTTACTTTCTATTTGATAATGATTCATGACTAAGGTTACTAAATTAAAAACGCAAAACAAATAGCGTTCCACGGCATAGATGTCAATGGTGTCATTCTTTAATGGTAACAACACAATATTTAATAAATAAAAATATCTATGGTGCTGTATTGTTTTGCAACAAAGCGCTGTTGCCCAACAAAAAATATCTCGAAGACAACTATTGGTATAGTTTGTCACGTTGTAAACAAATGTTGTCTCTTTTGATATACGACATATAGTTCAACATGTAATGGAGTTTCCCGCTTTTTTGGACCCTAATTTTGTATCGATGCAAAATAACGCTCGTCTCAACGTGGCTAGATAAGTGATTGATTACTTAAATGCAGATAATATTCAGTTAATGGAATGGTTAGCTAATAGGTAATAGAGTTAGCTAATAGCTAATAGAGCATCACAGCCTAGACCGTAACCTGTCCACCATAAGCAGAATATCTATCAAGACGTTATTGAATATTTGATCTCCAGTATGCCAAGGCAAATAAATGCAGTGATAAGGAGTAGAGGATTCCATACAGGAAACTTAAATCGGTTGAAACACCAAAAACTACAATTGGTCTGTTTTAATTGCATGTTTATATGTATCTAGTAATATCAGTAGCATATAAAAAAACTAGCACTTATTTAAGTGTTGCAAAATTCATCATGTTATAAATATATTTATTTATTCGATAGAATACTGTATACAATTTTGGCAATAACAATATGATAGTTGTTAATCAAATAAATATGCATGATTAAATCAATCAATGATTAGAGAAACGTTAACAATATGTTATTTATTAGCCATGATTGATTTAACAGTTAATCGTTGATTAAGACAGTGTATACATCTGTTGATGTAATCAACAGTTAAATTCAATAAACAATTTTCAAATTTTAATCAAAATTAAATTTTTTGAATCTAGGCTAGGTTCTTTTACTTTGCAAAGTAGTAAGGTATTTTGTTATGATGTAATCTACATTTTAGATTGTATCCATTTGAAAAATTTGTCAAAGGAGTCCTTAAAATGTATCTAGTAAAATTTTACAGGATGAGTGGTATTTGAGAAGATTATTTTTTAAACCATTCTATACAAAAATTTTGAGACCCGGCGACAGCCATGGTCTGACTACTTCGACAATTGCGGAACTAGCCAAATATTACACCCATACTCAATTCCTTAAGAGATGGGATGGAACCAAAGGATGCAGTTTTGCCAGGATCACCCTGGGCGACATTGAGAAGCTCGATCCGAATAAATATTTGGCGATGACCAGGAAGAATCTACGTTTAACAATAGGATTTCTGACTGGACACTGTCAACTAAGGAAACACCTCCATATTATGGGGCTTGTGGACACACCTCTATGCAGGATGTGTGAACAGGAAGATGAAATTGTCAGACACGTCTTATGTGAATGTCTGGAGCTATCGTCGATAAGAGAGGGTGTGTTCGGTGAGTCTTGGCCTACACCTGCCGATATTAAGGAGATGGTGACCTATACTCCTTCCTGGATAAGGCAGGATGGACAATGTCCTAGGAAGGCTACTTCTTGGGAGGATATACAATGGGCCATATTGTGGCCTAAGTGCTGTGGGTCTATACTCACCCTTCCTACTCTACAGATACAGATTGATTGAATCAATATTTATTTTTTTACCTATTTACTTAATTACATTAAGAAAATTTTGCAAAAATAAAAACTATTACGCTTACGCATATCTATTAAATAAATATTTCTGGTAGTGAGGGGTAACGAAGTGAAATGTTGTTTATACAGGTGGTCAGAAATGTGTTCTTCTCCAGACACTATTACAAACTTGGTCTAGCAATTGCCCATCATAGAATAAGAACCTTCAGATGTTAATGTTATACTTTTTATTTTGAAACGTAAGCCAAATCTAAAGGAAATAACTCATAGATTTCTAGCCAGAGGTTACACACACCTCGAGGCCGATGGCGATCACTCAATCATTACCCCATGGAATTCGCAACAAATTTTCAGGATATGTGGTAAAAAAATGGCTTTGAGGTTACTACTATGGACATAGATTACTTTTATAATTTTAAAAGTCTTTCTGAAGATAACAGTTCTCCTTTTGTTTTGAGAAAAAAAGCAGATTTCGGTGAAAATATATTAATCTTACAATATGTTCACATACAAGTTAAAAAAGAAAATCCGGGAAACCTATTTTACAAAAACAAGTTCACAGATTTCTAGCCAGAGGTTACACACACCTCGAGGCCGATGGCGATCACTCAATCATCGAATGAGAAAGAAAGAAGTCCTATGGTTAAAAATCATGACTCCATGGGATTGGGAACAAATTGCCAGGATATGTGCTACATAAAAAGCTTTTGAGGTTACTGCAATGGATATAGATGACTTTTATAATTTTAAAACTCTTTGTGAAGGTAATAATTTTCCTTTTGTTTTAAGAAAAAAGGCAGATTCCGGCGAAAATTTAATAATCTCACAATATGTTCACTTACAAGTTAAAACAGAAAATCCGGAAAACCATTCTACAAGCACAAATTCAGTGACAGATTTTCCACCGTCACCAGAAAGGCAGCCAAAATTCCTGCGAATTTGGCTATAATTCGTGATGGACAAAAAGGTATTTATACTAAAAAATACGAACATCTACAAAAGCTTTTATCGTAATTTGCCTCACAGTATTGATTCCGAATAATTATCAGTTGTTGTAATGTTCTTTTTTAAAATTAAATAAATTTTGGTACTTTACATTATTTGTGTTGTCTATTACTGTTATATTTACTGTTCTGATATGTTTTTTGAAAGACAAACTAGATTAAATCACTTTGGAAACAAAATTTGTACTTTCTCTAAAAAATTATTATTAGTCAGTGTTTAGGACACGACAGCTCTTAAATTTACTTTCTGAATTTTACCCATCTCTAATTCGTATTGTGTCACCAGATGGAAGAAGTACCTACGTACCTATAAATAAATTTTAAACTTGATTTTCTCGAAACAGTGTTTTTAGACTTAACATAGTTTGCCTCTGGGGTACCTATTTGAAGTTACCTACAAGGTCACATTTGTCTGTAGGTATCTAAAAGTTTTAAATTCACACAGAACCAGGAACCAAGTTAATTAAATTGTGATAATATTTACAAAATATATTTCAGAATATTTAGATAATATACATGAAGGTTAATTTAAAGATACTTATAAACAAGAAAATTAATTGTTCATTGTTGTTTTTGAATTTTTGATAGTTCTATGATTTTATCAATACTAATAAATTTTTTTTTAATTAAATTAACGTGCTCGGCAACTATGGCCACTCGCACGGGGACAATTTAGGCTACAATATAAGTTCAAATACAAAATACAGGTTACATTTTATGGAAAATCGAGATAGTCTTTAAGTAGTTCAGCACGATATGGATTTGTTGTGTGTCACTGAGGTTGGTCTTGAGCCCGAGTTGCTGCCTTGTTGCACTATATAGTTGGCATTCGGTGAGAATGTGCTTGATTGTGAGGCGGCACTGGCAGGTCTAGGCTCTGATGTCATCAAGTAGCTGTGGGTGAGCTTGGTGTGGCCAATGCGGATCTTTCTTACTACTGCTAGTTCATGTCTGGGTAGCTTTGTGGGGCCGGGGTAGAGAGGTTTGTTTATTGAAGGTTGGAGTGCTAACAGAGATGTGTTAGTGGTGTTCCATTGTTGCCATACAGTTTAAGCCATTCTTTTGGTTTCGGCCTTGAAATCCTTCCCAGTCTGGATGAGTGAGGTGGGTGAGGTGGCTGATGTGGCGGTTTTCGCGTGATGGTCTGGATTGCCTGGTATTCCGGTATGAGAGGGAACCCAAATAACAGTGACTTAGGTATTTTGGGAGTGGAGGTGGTGGGCAGCGAGGAAAATTTCATGGGCAAGGAGATTCTCGGTATATAGTTCCTGGATAGACCAGATGGAGGCTAGAGAGTCTGTACAAATGGCGACTTTTTTATATTGGTGGTCGATGTATTTAAGCGCTTGTAGAATGCTGAACAATACTCCTTTGTGTACGCTGCATATCGAGGGAATTAGGAAGGAACAGAGAGGGAAGCTTGATGTGGTGATCGCACAGCCAACTCCGGTATCACCTTTGGATGCATCGGTGTAAAGTACTAAATCGAAGCTATTATTGTGAATAATATCGTAAAAGGAGTTAATCATGAGCGCTCTAGGGGTTACTAGTTTGTCATATATGCTTAAGTTTGTATTGATAATGGGAGGAAGTAATGTCCAAGGAGGAATTGAAGGTAAAGGAACGAGTTTAGTGAGGGCAAGGTTAACGTCATTTAGTATTGTGGATAATATTAGAGGGACAGGTTTTAATGTCGGAAAGGGTGAGCTGAGAGAGTGGTCAGTAGTAGATATGAACAAGCGGTATACCGGATTGAGGGGTTAGAGGCTAGCATTAAGCGCAAAACATTGAATAATAAGCGTTTTCATTGGACGAAATCACAAAACTGTGATATTTTGACAAGTGAAAAAAATAATCACTTCAAAATTTTTTTGCAAATTTGGAAATCACTTGGCAATATACTTCACAACACAGAATAGAAATGCCAAATAGAAATGTCGATTCTTTTTCATCTAGGTAACGAATTTTGTGGTTTTAGTTAAAATGTTTTTGGAAGATTATTTTTTATGTATAAAGAAATAACTAAGAAAATGAATTAAACGACTGTGTAGCCCAATGAACCAGCTTGTATAATAAACATTATTCGACCGTACGAATTCTACAAAGTCTAATTATTTAATATTACTTAATAAATATTCATCACTAGCAAGAACTCACTTTTTTATAATATATACATACAAACACATTTCTTAGTCCTGTTAATTATTACTTGTAGCGTTTTTAAATTGATATCCATGATTAATGATGATTATGTTAAACCAACTCCACGTGCAATGTTCTTCAATACTAAGAAATAATTGTAGATGACTTTTCAAAATTCTAATGATCACTGACGTATATTATGAGTTAATATACAGGACGCTAAATACTTTTTTAATTGTAACCCCTTTATCATTTTTACAGTTATATCATGAATATCGGTTATGCTGGTAGATCATTCAAATGTCAAAAATAACGAACGTTAAGGGAATAGGTAATTGAAAGTAAAGTTAATGTTTTGTGCCGTTGATCCAGATCATCAACGAATAATCAGATGCGTACATGTCAAGGTAAAAATGAAATAGTTTATTAATAATATTCGAATATCATAAAAGTGTTAAAATACTTTTATCTACGATTATAGCATAATACAAACTTTATTGATGTGAAATTCCCACTGTACATTTTCATTTTACCCATCGATAACCTAAAGGAGAGCTTTGATTGGTTCTCAACTGTGGGTAAAACTGACAGGAACTTTTATCCACTGGAATGAGGACCGGACATATTGGGATTTTTATATTTTCCCCATTATTACGTTGGCAACAGCTTTCAGTTTCAGTTGCTACGGTGACAACCAAAAATTCAAACAAACAAAATCACACAATTGACAGCAAAATCGTACAAAGTGAAATTCGTGGGTTTTAAGGTAGTTTTTTGTGACTGTGACTGAAGAAAATGTCGACAGTAGTTTAATGGTTTCATGTTTAACGAACTAATATTTTTTATATACTTGATCGTAGATAAAGTATAGTATTAGTAAAGTATAGTAGTAGTAAAGGTTTTTATCCACTCAAATGATTACATGCACTCGCCTGCGGCTCGTTCAGTAACTTTCATTTTCGTGGATAAAAACCTTCTTTGCTTGCTCGTGTAATAATATACTATTAGTTGATTTTAAAGACACGCACTAATCAATCGTGGTGGAGAACGTACTAGGGAAGTGAGAGAAGTTTCTGGTCCTTCCCTATTGGCCCCAAAGTACACGTTCGAACTGGAATTCAGAAAGAACGTTCATATTGAAAAATATTGAAAAATGGAGAAGCTTCTAAGTTTCACTCTTTAGTTTTGAATGAAAGAGATATCTCAGAAGAATTCACTTAAGGTCACTAGTAAGTCTGAAGGCAGTTACATAATAATTTATCAGGGTTTACATTGGTACTCAAAAAGATACAAATATTTTCCAGCAACGGTTGGAGAATAAGAAGGATTAACAAACTTTGCAAATATGTATTTTTAGAAATAAATGATGTGAATATTCACCTACAAGGTAGAGAAGAATGAATAACAAATGAATTGGTTTTAGGCTCAAAAAGTCCAGTCTTTTTAAAAGAAGAAATATTGAAATTTATGGAAGAAACTCCTGATGTTACTTATTTACATATAAAAGTGGCTACGATTTTTGGCTTAGTGAGCACTTTTTGTAGAGAGAATATGTCTGGACCATATTGAAGACCAAGGATATTTAGTATTGATACACATTCCAGACTCAAAAAATCACAGTTCTAGAACCTTTGCCATTTCTGCAGATGCCGAAAATAGAAAAATTTTTGGATCTGTATAGAAAGTATGTCAGTTTAAGAAAACTGATAACCGATAACACAGAGGTGATTTTTTTGTAAACTTAAAACTCGGAGTGTACACAAAACAATGTATCGGCTTTAATATGTATGTATGTATGTATGTATGTATGTATGTATGTATGTATGTATGTATGTATGTATGTATGTATGTATGTATGTATGTATGTGACTTAACACTCCGTGTGGAGTAGCGCCGCTCTTAGAGCTTTCTAGGCCTTAATTTATTAGGGTGGGCCAACCCCTATTCTCATTTTATATTGTTACATATTGCTCTCCATTTTTTTCGGTCCCTTGCCATTGCTGTCTCCCCATCATTCATCATGCCTGTTCCCCGTAAATCATTTTTAACTTCCTGCATCCATCTTGATTTTGGTCTTCCTCTTCTTCTTTTCCCTGCCGGTACCCAGTCCATAATTATTTTTGTTATTTCATTTTCATCTGATCTCAGCATCTCCATCTCGCTCTTAATTGTTTAATCCTTCTTACCACATCCATTTCTTCCAGGGCTTCCAGTATCTCCTGATTTAACCTGTTTCTATATTCGCTTTCCCCCATTCTGACTGGTCCCATTATTTTTCTCATCATTTTTCTCTCCGCTGTTCTTAATCTTTCCTCTTCCCCCTTGGACACTGTAGCAGTTTCAGCACCATACATCAATATAGGTCTCATTAATGTTTTATATATTTTGATCTTTGTTTATCGGCTTTAATACCTTCGGAAAAATGTTATCGGAAACAGCGACCTATCTTGAACTTTCTAGCTATCGCCGGTCCTCTGCCAAATTTCTTTCGAACTCCGGAAAACAAATAACCAACATCAAACGTCTGAAACAACCGTCGTCAATGCCATCATCCAATGTACTAAACCTCGGGGTCTACAGAAAAGCAGTTAACGTCAGCATAAATTTGGAAAACCATACCAATTGTACTTTTGCGACAAATTTTAATAATAATTAGTGTATAAATTCCTTAATTAAAAAATAATTTTTTAATCATATATCTTTAAAATTATGCTTCATTGTAGCATATAGTTCTCATATAACTTAAATCGGTAATGTTTGACTCGTCTGCTTAAAAGGTTGGCCCCCCTGATTTAGATCAACTGGTTTTATATTTAGGCGATTTCGTTTGGTACCCTTTTTGGTTTGTCAAATCACATACAGTGATCTACTGCACGGTTACTGAAATTGGTAGCTATCTATCTTTGTATAAAGAAGTTTTTATATTTCGCACTTATAAAAATCTTCATTTTAAAACGCATTTGCGTATCATAATGTAACAGGAAATCCGTTAATGACACAACAATTCTGAATTTAAATGTTTTAAATGGTTGGCGACATGAGTGAAGTATCTAATGACAAGACTATTGACAATGACATTTGTGGCTAATAGCAATTTATTAATTTTATATTGTTCTTTAAGAAAGTATTTGTGAATATGAATATCATCTTTTACTTATATAATATATTATTATTGGTGTATTAGTAATTTTAAAACATTTTAAAACATTAACATTTGATAATTTAAATGTCAAAACTGTCAAATGTTATAAATTACACAGTGCTACCGACATACTTTTTAAAATCAAAATTTTCGTAATTTACATACAAATAATAAATTAATTTAAAAAATGATAAAATGGCGAAATATAAAAAATATTATAAACAACTTATTTCATATGGCTGTTGTGACACTCGTTCTTTAAAAAACTCATCGCTTCGCGATTCGTTTTTTAAACTAGAACTCGTGTCATAACAGAAATCCATATGAAATGCGTTGTTTAATATACTATTTGGTTCTTCTTTATTTGTAACATAGAATAATAACCTATGGGTTTTGTTCTGTGTTTGTAATAAACACAGTCGTTTTAAAGAATTGTATTTTTGGCCAATATTTTAAAGTTTTGTCTGCTTTTTTCTTTATTTTGAAATATTTTAATTTTATTATAAATGACAAGAAGCTGTCATTTTATGAGAATAGGAAGAATCGACAATTATTTTATTTGTTAAGAATAATAAAAAACTCTTCGTTTCAACGTAACTTCCAAGTTTATTTGAAAAAATAGGTTTTAAATCACAATGACGGCCGTTTCGCTATGAAGCATCGTCAGATTGACATTTAAGTTACCTACATTTTGTTTGTTTGTAGCTAGGTACCTTAGGGCTATTAACATCTAGGCTTTAATATTGTTATGACTTATTACTTTCATACTTGGTCTAGCCTTAATACTACCTAAACATCAGGTACCTAGCTACAAACAAACAAAATGTAACTTAAATGTCAATCTGACGATGCTTCATAGCGAAACGGCCGTCATTGTGATTTAAAACATATTTTTTCAAATAAACTTGGAAGTTACGTTGAAACGAAGAGTTTTTTATTATTCTTAATAAGATGGACTTCCAAAAAGTAAGAGTTAGTACAATAAATTTTATTTTATTTGTGTTTTGTAAATATATGGTTTTTGTGAGTGTTAAAATTGTTAAGATAATGCTTTTACCAACGACTCTATCCGTAGCGATACTCTGTCATCAGCTGTATAAACTGAGAACCAAAAGATTTCACCTGTAATTTGTACTTTACATTATCTCTGTGACATAGGACCTACCAATTGGTTAATCAAAGCGGGACGAAATCACTTTTATAACTTTGATTGCAGATCACATGCTGTATTCTAGACAATTTCTCTTTCTATGTATTTTGTTGTTTTTTGACAAGTACCTTCATTCTTTATTTCAGTTCTGCGCCTTCATTTACTGTTCACTATCACAAACGAAAGGTATTTCACTATAATTTTTATTGAACTAGTGCTATCACTTAACTGTTCTTACTCTAGTAATATAGTGATACAAAATGATAATTTTCAGTCATTTAGCCTTTATGCTTATCACCCTGTACGTGGCGACTACCACATGTTACGGCTTACCGTTTAACAATTTCTACTCTCATCCTCGTTCAGATCTGCGGAACAGATTGGATATGAATCCTTTATTTAATACAATTTTGATGCTTAAAGATAATTGTTCTTTAATTCGTTTTATTTATAGTGTTTATAATGAATATCATATCAAAATTCTCCTCTTATTTTTTCTACCCTTTAAATATTTTTTCAACATATTTAATTTTATATTATATATGCATCTATTTTAATTTTACAACCACACCTTTAACATTTTTCGACCAAAATTTTAATTATAATTAGTATAATCTCCATATACTAGTAAAACAATTTTTTAATGACAAAATCTTTTATTTCATCTCAAGCATGGTGAATGTCTTATTTTATTTCACTTCTGTATTTTTAATATTTAACCTAATTTTTAGCCTGATTTTGATTTTTTTCTTCATTTAACAATCAGTCACATTTGTGCTATGGATGATTTACATATTTTTAAATTTGATTTAAATTGAAATGTCTGAAGTAATAGATTAACCTTATAAATTTTGTAAGCACGCCTATGCTTAAGACAGAGGTTACTATTTAATGTTACAATTGTATACGAAATTAGCGGGATACTCAATCATTCTTTCGACGTTAACAATTAATCAAACACTTAATACATACACAGTCATTATTACCTTTTTGTTTACAAGGCCATTATTGTTTTACCATCACTATTTTACAAAGAGACCGTTTGCAGCTATTGTGGGATCTTAGTAAGCCAGGTGCGCTATATTTGACAGCTTAGATCTTTCAATTCTTTTACTTACATAAATAAAAATAGCACAATACATGGAATATGATTCCTTTTGTGTGTTTTCGATCAGTATGGAAGAGTTCGACTACTAGTAATACAGGTAAAGAATCGGATTTATTTTTATACAGAAGGCCACAAAAGAAACTGATTTGTTTATTGACAGTGAAGATTATGTTGATATTTCATGCTGTCTGGTTTCGTATGGGGAGATTAAAATGTGAATGAAAAAAAAACAATGAAACATTACATTTTATTTGTAAATGAAATTGAGATTCAAGTTAACAAAGTCCTTTTTAAGAGAAGCAACGCACATTATGTTGGTTCATAAACTAGATTCCCTAACCATTGAAATGGATAATTTTAAATCTTCTAAAATGAATATATAAAAATACTTTTAAAAAACTGCCAAAATATAAAGACAGTTACTACAACCAATTTAAAGGCTAGAAGCTGTAATATCCCATCCCTTGGAGGCTTTGTCTTGTTACTGATAGCATTCCAGATTTCATTTGTTTACGAATTATGGTCAAACATTGGCTTGGAAAGAAAAAGGACCTCGTTGCAATGAAAACCTGAATTCCCAACCAATATTTTTTAGATGATAACGCCAGCCCTAACTGTGCTAGAAAGAAAAGGGCAATGCAGGAATGGACTGGTCACCGGGCTCAGCTAATTTAAATTACACTAAACATCCTTGGTCCAAAATATCGAGGCAATATTAGAAATTGGACAGGAATAGAAATTTTCCATTTTACCCAAAGAGGGTGTAAGGGTTTTTCTTATTGTTAATAAACATATACCAGTGCATCTTATTTTAATTTTATTTCCCCCTGATTAAATTTTCTCCATCACATTTTCCCACGTTTCCTTAGGTTTTCCCCGTTTTTTTAAACTTCAGATTTTACTTGTCAGCTTCTCTTAGAGGTACATACATAGCCCATCATTTGTAAGTATCTTCACCATCCTAGTTGCTTTTGTTCTATGAAATAATCTAAATTTTTAACATCAAAATGATTTTTATATTTCTTATTTTACCAAAACTGGTGCACCCCGTTACTTTCCTCAGATATCTCATGCAGTTTCAAAGCGATGTTTTCAAAAAAATACTTATTAAATCAAACAAAAATTATTGGACTGGTGACCCTCCAAAATGTAATGTAAATGTTAGTTTTAAAAACGAATATTTAAGAAAATAAAATTCCAGTATTAAAAACATGCTATATAAGCTACGCTAGAAAAGTGTATTATTGTATCGGATCCATCAAAGACCTCGACAACAATTTCAATTTTCTACCTTGGCTCATAATAACTATTTTTTGTATTTTATTAAGCATTTAAAACTAAGAATGAGTCTGTAAATGCTTTTGTTTACTTTCATTTTAGTTTTCATTATTATTTCTTTGTTGTTAATAAGAATCATTGCATTATATACTTTGCGTTTTATATCAATTTGTTAGTTCTGTTTCATGACTTCCCAATTAGACTAGATATTGAAAACTGTCAACAGTTTGTTCTATTTTCCTTTTTTAAAATATATATTTTGTAATTCTGGCTAGCCTGATATTTATTTCTCTTTTCTATACACTTTTCCGAATCCTATTCCTGGGACTTTTTCGAAGGCTTTTTCCACAGCAATAAATCCTAGATAAAAGGGTTTAGTTCTTGATAACTTTCTGTTTATAATTCTTCTTTTAACTTCGCGAAATCCCATTTTCTCCTCGGAGAATGTTGTTTCTATCTGTTGTCTTTTTCCATAACTTTTTCAAATAGTTTTAATATCTAATATAATAAAAAATCACAGTGTGCGTGATTGAACTGAAACGGCTCGACCGATTTTCGTGAATCTTGGCGTGCATATCAGCTAGGGTGGAGAATCGGACAAAATATATTTTTCTTCCCCCTAAATGTTATTTTTATTTTATTTTTGTGGTCAAAATAAATTTTTTCTCTACGATCAACCCTATTTTTTTATGTGTTAATTAAAAAATTTAATTTTTAAAGAATTTTTTTTTATTTTGTCATGGCTTAGAATAAAAAATTTCATACTATTTTTCCATTTGATATAAAATTAACAGACACATACGAGGGTATATCAAAAGGTTGGCAGGTGACGAAAGGACAATATTTAACAAAAATACAGGATGTTTCTTAAGTAATCTAAAATATTATATGGGGCGCTTCGTTACTCAATTTTAAGACGAAAAGTTCATATAAACATGTGTGATAGGTGTTGTCGTTTATGAGATACAGGGTGTTGTACGTGAAATTAATTTTTCTTGGTGACGCTACTGATTTATATTTTTTTATTATTTTATTACAAGCAACATGTGTTAAACATAAAGAAAAAATAATACATTTCAGAGCAAATGTTCAAAATGTCCACCTCCAGCTAAAATGCAAGAATCCGCTCGATGTCTAATGGATTGTCGAATACGTTCGAAGATACCAGGATTGTTACGAATAACATTACAGCCGTCTATGATACGATTTTGAAGATCTTGTACTTTTAATATCAGTGTTGTGTAAACAAGCGATTTCAAATATCTCCACACACAAAAATCCAGAGGATTGTGTCCAGGTGATCTAGGGGGCCACGGGTGTGGAGATCCTCGTCCGATCCAATGGCCTGGAAAAACATTATTTAAAAACTCGCGTACAATCACTGAAAAATGTGGAGGAGCTCCGTCATGCATGAACCACATGCGCCTTCTAATAATAATAGGTACATCTTCCAAGAGAAGTGGAAGTTTATTTTCAAGAAAATGTTGGTATGTCTCACCGGTTAACCGTACAGGAAGGAAAAATGGTCCAATTAAATAATCATCGATGATGCCAAGCCAAACATTGACCGAAAATGTTTGTTGAAATCGTTTTACACTTATGGTATGTGGATTTACATCTGCCCATATGTGGTCATTATGAAAATTCATAATCCCATGTCTAGAAAAGTTGGCTTCATCCGTAAATAGAATATTGGCCACAAAATTCGGATTGTTCGCGATTTCACGTAAAATCCATTGACAGTACTGTATGCGTAATGGATAGTCAGTAGGTAACAAATGTTGAACACGTTGAACGTGATATGGATACAATAAATTATCTTTTAGAATATTCCAAACAGTTTTGTTACTAACATTTACTTCATCTGCAACTTTTCTTGTACTCGTTTCTGGATGTTGGTCAATAATTTGAAGAATCTGGTTTTCCAATTGGGGATTTCTCACAGTTCTGGGACGTCCAATAATATTCTTCGATTTAGCAAAAGTTCCAGTTTCTTGTAAACGAATATGTAACTTAGTAAACGTATCTGAACATGGTAAACGATTATTTGGATAACGCTGGGCATACGTACGTCTAGCTTCTAAGGCATTACCATTCGCTAACATTAGTAAATACTGGCATAGTTATTAACTAAACACAGAGTCAATCAAATAAAAATGTACGATTTTTGCGTTGGTTTTCAAATTTGACACTTGTCAACATTATTTCAAAGGCCACTTAGAATAAGCATGTTTTTGCGTATTACTTCTAAAAACCAGTAGCGTCACCGGGAAAAATTAATTTCACGTACAATCAGAACTGACTTATTACAATAAATTCAACACCCTGTATCTCATAAACGACAACACCTATCACACATTTTTATATGAACTTTTCGTCTTAAAATTGAGTAACGAAGCGCCCCATATAATATTTTAGATTACTTAAGAAACACCCTGTATAATACGAAGGTACATAAAAAAGTTGGCAGATGGCGAACGGATACTATTTAACAAAAATATAATACGAGGATCCTTCAAAAAGTTGGTAGATGGTGAAGGGATACGATTTAAAAAAATACAATTTTTTTATTAGTTATACAAATTCCAATTCAATATTCATCTTAAGACAGGACAACCTCTGTCGGGCCAGCTAGTTTATAAATATAATTCTAAATTTGTATTTGTATTGTATTTGAGTGAAGTGAGATTAAAGAACTCACCTGCTCGCAGAGCATCCATAGGTACTGACGGATAAGGTATGGAATAAGGGTATCCTTCTTTTCTAAGAGTTTTAGGTTTACGCCTCGGTCTATATTTGTAGTCTGGGTGTTCTTTCATGTGCATAGCTCGTAATCGTTTAGCTTCATCAATAAAAGGCCTTTTCTCATCTTCTGTTAACAATTTCCATTCGGCTCCTTGAAAAAAATTTTATTTTTGTAAATTTGTTTGGAATCATAAAAATTTTATTCAAATAATGCAAATCTCAAAAAACCAACATATTTAAAATGCTAATAGATTTAGCAAAAACCTGCTGTTAATAGCAGCATTTTTGAAGCATTGGTTTTAAAAAAACTTGATTTCTAATAACCAGAAACCACCGAGGAATTATCATGGAATTACAGGGCAATATGAGGCAATGTAAGTGAATTATCAGGCAATGCAGGTAATTATGGGGAAATATCGAGGCAATATGTGGAAATACGAAGGAACTATATTGATATTATGGGGTATTAACGGATAGCGCCAAAGTATGTTACGCGAATCGAACATACACGCGGTGGACTAGGAATTATGCGGAAATAAGGAGGACATTCGGGGCAATATGGGATCATACTGCGGCAATACGGAGAATTATTTGAGAATACAAGGCAATATCAAGAAACTAGAGGTCAATATGAGTGAATATAAATGAATTATGAGGCGAAACCGGTTAATTATCTGGAAATACGGGAATTATGGAGAAATATCGGGAAAAATGGAGAACATAGCAATAAGGGAACATAAGACGGCAATACGGGGAATAAATGGAGAATACGAGGTAATACCAAAGAATTAGAGGAAAAAATGAGGCAAAACAAGTGAAAAATGGGGAAATACGGAGGGAATATAATGGAATTACGGGGAATTAACGGATAGCGCCAAAGTATGTTACACGATTGTCATCGAACATACACGACATCGAACAAGAATTTTTGAGGAATTTTCGGGAAAAATGGAGGACATACGTTGCAATATGGGAGCATACGGCGGTAAACGAGGCAATACCTGGACAATTCGGGGAATCCTTCGAGAATACGAGGCATAATGGAGAAATATGGGAGATTATAAACATAATGGTGCTTCTTCGGGAAATTATTCTCCATAAATTTCGGTGGTGGTTTCCACCTTTTGATCAAAGGCAATACCACGAGTCCTTTTTAAGTTTCGAAGAAAACTTTTTTATTTCGCAAAAATACGTAGAATATGGCAATGGACTAGTTTAGTAGGATCATATTAAGCAAAATGATAGCAATATATATTTAGGATAAGATACCTACTTACTTATATTGGTATTCATTTTGCAATTAATTTTTCTCATTTCGTAAAATTTAGCAATAAATAATTAGTAAGTTTTAAACGTCGCGCCAACTAATAACCAATAATGAAGTGTGTTTAAAAGTCAACGTTGTCATATTTTAGCTACGTTCGTTTCAAGTATTCTCAAAGAACTGGCGGCACAAAACACCGTGTTCTGTGACTAATTGATTGTACCAGTTGACAAGATATATGACAGGAGAGAAAATCGTGTTTATCTGTAATAAACAAACAAGACCCCTATTCTTGACGGTGATAGAATAGAACAGCCAATAGAAAGTGGGTGTGGTTCTATTGAAAATGCCAAAACGGTATTCTTGAAATTCGTTCTCTCACTGTTCCGATAGAAGGGTTGCTCCCCGAGAGAACAATTACTTCTATTGGTTATTTTTGAAGGAACCGCTATAACACCAAGAGAAGGTGTTAGGGATTTTTATTTTCGAACCAAAAATAGTATAGAAGTAATTTCTTTCATAAACCAAACACAACCAAACAACAAATTAAACTAACGAAAATGACAGAATATTTTGTTTAGTGTTTTACTCCTTATTTGATAAAGTGTCAATCAGAGAACAAAAATATCGATATGTTTATCTCTTTTTAATGACAACAAATAAGAGAGGGAGATAAGTTTCTCGGTTAATATTAAAGCATATCGACAACATCGCAAATTTTCTACCAATCTTATTGAAACACGTCACTTACCACTTATGACGTATGTAACCATTAAATTTAAATTTCAAAAGCCGATTATGGCTAGCCTAGCCATAATCGGCATAATCTAGCCGCTAGAGGATTAATTTTATAAAAAATTTATTTGTACAGTTGAACCACTAAAAACCTATTTTATAAGATGCAAATATAAAAAAAAATCAAATCTTGTAAGCTATCCATAACTCAAATGTGGGTTGAAACACAAAGGTTCAAAGGAAACTCAAAGTCTATCCCACAACTATTTATTAAACGTTGCAACTAGTTTCCTCAGAATAGATCATCATCAGCCGAAAGAATTACAAGAAAATAGAAAGAGGATCTGAATAGTACAAGTTAAGTTACAATACTTCAATTCCTCACAAATTGATAAAAATGACAAATTGATAATACAGAGAATAGAAACATTTTAACAATCAAATGTCAAACACATTATAAAGAATAAACATTGATAATAATACTATAAAACTGCAAATATATTGTTTAAATAATAAAATCAAAAATTTTTAATAAATTCTAACAAGTTAAAGTTGAACTTACATATTACAAGAAATAGAAATTCAAAGTTTTAAAATAATCATGGAAATTATAGTTAATACTGACAGGATAAAGAGAGTCAAAACTTTACGCAAAACACCTAATCTACTAAAATGCTATTCAAGACAAAATATGAGAAAATCTCATTATCAAAGTAATATAATAGTAAACAGAACTTACCATAAAATGTCATGAGATAAGAAAAGACAGAAGATTAAAACATAATTAGGAGTGTAATAATGAATTTGTTATAACATCTCAAAATATAGAAACCGATATGGAAATAGTGGGAACAAAATAATGTTACTTTTAAACTCTCCCGGAGGGAGAAAGAAGAATATAGTGAAATATATCAGGAAAAACTGAAGTCGAGGAGATTTAGTAAATCCAAAAATAAGAGTTGCTTATCCAAATTAATGTAGTGAAATTAAAATGTGAAGGAATTTTGAAAGAAAACTTTAAAAAGAAGTGAACATCCTACATTTTACATTGAAAAATATCTGGAAGTAAATGATGATCCAAAATGGAAACTCATCACGTGGATGGAAATTCTGGAAATAACCAAGAAATTATTCCACAAAGAAATAATAGAGAAATAATAAGGGTAAAAATCATAATTAATTTCCATTAAAATAAAGGATGCAGTGAAATTTTCAAAGATTCGAAAACTATACTGAAATGGACAACATCACTACCATTCACAAAGTCAACTAATCATAATACATATCATCCAGATATAAAGTGAAGTGCATGGAACTAAAGAAAAAGAGAAAAGATACAAACCAAATACCGTATCATAGAACTCCGTGAGATTCAACATTAAATGAAGTCTGTATGTCAAAGGAAAGAAGAAGAAAAAGAGTAAAGAAAATCAGTTCAAAGCAAAATATTATTTTTAAGACTAAGGAATTTTCAGACGGTCTAAGCCATTATGGCAATTAATGTTATCATCTAAAAGAGCTGTATGTATCAAGGTTTTCTCTAGCAAATTCAATCTATAACTTTATCAAAATGCAGTAGTCATTAAAGTTCACGAGATATGGCTTTGCAAAGACGAAGGAGAATTAAAATGTTCAAATGTTTGCATTTCAATGAAATTAACATACCAGAGAGACGTGTTTCATGTCCGCATTGACCGATGTAAACTGAATTAATCAGCGCAAGAAAGAGAAATGCAACTTAGGAATAGATCTTATTGTGTACCAAAAATGATTTAAGTGAGTTGTCAGTCTGAAAGCAACCTCAACATCAAATTGTCTAAAATCTTGTATTTTATAGAAATATTGTCCAAAGAAGTGAATCGAACCTTTGAAACTTTAATAGAAGATTCTGTAACATTTAAACTATTGTGAAAAGGTAACTTAAATTAATAAAGAATTTCAAGTACAATTTTGTATAATGTGTAAAGGATAATTATTGTTAACAGCTAATTGCAATAACATTTATCTCATCAGCCAGAATTGAAAGAGGTAAGGAAAACATCTATGGAAAAGACTATTAAAGGCAGCTAATTGTGTCATTGGTGGCAAGAAAGTACTCCATGAGTCCATCGGTTCGTAGACAATGTCCAACAGTGTAAAGTAGAATTTCGAAATCATAATATCAAGAAAGGAATACATTGTTGGTTTCAAACTCAACTGTAAAATGAATCCTGGATGCAAGTATTAATGAAATTTAAAAGGAATCAAAGGATTGTAAAGACCATTATATAACAAAATGCAATCATCTACATTATCTGTAATAAAAATAATATCACTTTTAAATTTTGAATTAAGTAGACTCTAAATTCATAAAACTCAAAGAAAGGAGATAAACTAGAACTAATCCTGTCTGTTCAGACATTATTGAATTTAAAAAGTTTTGTTCTAGTGTCAACCAGTAATGAACAAAATCACAATATGAGTTATCATCATATCAAATTCCTTCACAGTGAAACAATCAGAATAGGGAAACAAATTAATAACATCCAATGAGTTCAGAAATGAATTATCAGGGACTGAAACATTAATGTTTATTAGCTAAATCAATAGAGTTTTAATGGAAAATTTCATTATTGAAATTAGGTTTTCAAATTGAACAAGAAAGGAGCAAGTCTGAAGCTGGAGTGTTAATGAAATCAATCAGGGCGTATGGGGACATTAGTTTGTGAATCTTGTGAAGACCATAGAGTAGCTCATAGGACAGTTTATGATTCTGATTGAAGGAGAGGAGGGCGGAATGAAATTTAAGTTCAAAGAACTTTCACCATGAAATTTAATAGTAGGATCAAAGACAAAATTTTGAAAGAAGAATCAGATGAAAATTTTCACCTTAACAATCATTCCATTCAGAACAACTATTTGTCAATTTCCTTTATCGGACTTTGAAAGAACAAGATCATCATTTTTGATCTTTTTGTACAAAGAAGAAACAGTAGATTTAAGAGGATCAAAGAAATTCTTTAAAACCTTTCCCGGACCCGGACCCACACTTTAAATAGGTATAGCGGGGTATCGGGTCCGGGAAAGGTTTTAAAGAATTTCTTTGATCCTCTTAAATCTACTGTTTCTTCTTTGTACAAAAAGATCAAAAATGATGATCTTGTTCTTTCAAAGTCCGATAAAGGAAATTGCTTAGTTGTTCTGAATAGGACTGATTATGTTTCTAAGGTTGAAAATTTCCTTTCATCTGATTCTTCTTTCAAAATTTTGTCTTTTGATCCTACTATTAAATTTCATAATTATTTGAAAAGTTCTTTGAGACTTAAATTTCATTCCACCCTCCTCTCCTTCAATCAGAATCACTTCAAACTGTGTCCTATGAGAGCAGTTACTCCTTTACTCTATGGTCTTCCTAAGATTCACAAAACTAATGTCCCCATACGCCCTGTTGTTAGTTTCATTAACACTCCAGCTTCGAGACTTGCTTCCTTTCTTTGTTCCAATTTGAAAACTCTAACTAATTTCAATAATGAATTTTCCATTAAAAACTCTATTGATTTAGCTAATAAACTTATTAATGTTTCAGTCCCTGATAATTCATTTCTGGTTTCATTGGATGTTAGTAATTTGTTTCCCAGTATCCCACCTTCTGATTGTATTTCACTTGTGAAGGATTTGATGCTTGTTAATGATACTCCAACTCATATTGTGCTGGATTTTTGTTCATTACTTGGTTTGACACTAGAACAAAACTTTTTTAAATTCAATAATGTTTTTTATGAACAGACAGAAGGCTTAGCTATGGGTTCTAGTTTATCTCCCTTTCTTGCTGAGGTTTTTATGAATAATTTAGAGTCCCAATTTCTTAATTCAAAATTTAAAAGTGATATTGTTTTTTATTACAGATATGTAGATGATTGCATTTTGTTATATAATGGTTCTTTACAACTTTTTGATTCCTTTAAATTTCATTAATACTTTACATCCAAGGATTCTTTTTACAGTGGAGTTTGAAACCAACAATTGTATTCCTTTTCTTGATATTATGATTTCGAGAAATTCTACTTTACACTGTTTAGACATTGGAGTTTACAGAAAACCTACTACAACCGATGGACTCATAGATTACTTTTCTTGCCACCCGATGACACATAAATTAGCTGCCTTTAATAGTCTTTTCCATAGATGTTTTTCCTTACCTCTTTCCAATTCTGGCTTTGTGGATGAGATAAATGTTATTAAGCAATTAGCTGTTAACAATAATTATCCTTTACACATTATACAAAAATTGTACTTGAAATTCTTTATTAAGTTTAAGTTACCTTTTCACAATAGTTTAAATGTTACAGAATCTTCTATTAAAAATTTCAAAGGTTCGATTCACTTCTTTGGTAATATTTCCTATAAAATACAAAAGATTTTTAGACAGTTTGATGTTGAGGTTGCTTTCAAGACTGACAACTCACTTAAATCATTTTTGGTACACAATAAAGATCCTATTCCTAAGTTGCATAAATCCGGGGTTTATAGACTCTCTTGCGCTGATTGCAATTCAGTTTACATCGGTCAATGCGGACGTAGACTTGAAACACGTCTCTCTGAACATGTTAATTTCATTAAGAAATACCAAACATTTGAACATTTTAATTCTCCTTCATCTTTTGCAAATCACATTCTATCTGAAAACCACTCTCGTGAACTTTTTAAGGTTGACTTACTGCATTTTTGTGATAAGGGTTATAGATTGAATTTGCTAGAAAGCCTTGAGATACATACAGCTCTTTTAGATGATAACATTAATTGCCATAATGAACAACTTAGACCGTCTGAAAATTATGTTTTCCTTAGTCTTAAAAATAATATTTTGCTTTGAACTTGATTTTCTTTACTCTTTTTCTTCTTCTTTTCCTTTTTTAAATTTGACATACAGACTTCATTTAATGTTGAATCTCACAGTTCTATGATACAGTATTTGGTTTAAGTATCTTTTCTCTTTTTTCTTTAGTTCCATGCACTTCTACTTTATATCTGAGATGATATGTATTATGATTAGTTGACTTTTGGTATTGAATGGTAGTGGTCAGTGTTGTCCATTTCAGTATAGTTTTCAAAATCTTTTGAAAATTTCCTGCATCCCATTATTTTAATGGAAATTAATTATGATTTTTACCCTTATTATTCCTCTATTATTTCTTTGTGGAATAATTTCTTGGTTGGAGGTTCCTTTTAAGAATTTCCATCCACATGGGAATGATGAGTTTCCATTTTTGGATCCTCATTTACTTCCAAATATTTTCAATGTAAAATGTAGGATGTTCACTTCTTTTAGAAGTTTTCTTTCAAAATTCCTTCACAGTTTTAATTTCACTACGATTAATTTGGATAAGCAACTCTTATTTTTGGGATTTGCTATTACTCCAAATATCTCCTCGACTTCAGTTTTTCCTGATATATTTCACTATATTCCTTATTTCTCCCTCCGGGAGTTAGATTTTAAAAGTAACATTATTTTGTTCCCACTATTTCCATATCGGTTTCTATATTTTGAGATGTTATAACAAATTCATTATTACCTCCTAATTATGTTTTAATCTTCTGTGTTTTCTTTTATCTCATGACATTTTATGGTAAGTTCTGTTTACTTATTATATTACTTTTGATAATGAAGTTTTCTCACTATTTTGTCTTGAATAGCATTTTAGTATTAGATTGTTTTGCGTAAAGTTTTGACTCTCTTTCATCCTGTCAGTATTAGCTATAATTTCCATAGTTATTTTTAAAACTTTGAATTTCTATTTCTTGTAATATGAATTAATGTAAGTTCAACTTTAACTTTGTTAAATTTATTAAAAATTTTTTGATTTTTATTATTTAAACAATATATTTGCAGTTTTATAGTATTATTATCAATGTTTATTCTTATAATATTGTTTGACATTTGATTGTTAAAAATGTTTCTATTCTCTGTATTATCAATTTGTCATTTTTATCAATTTGTGAGGAATTGGTATTGTATTGTAACTTGATATTGTACTTTTCAAGATCCTCTTTCTATTTTCTTGTAATTCTTTCAGCCTGATGATGGTCCTATAGGATTGAAACTAGTTGCAACGTTTAATAAATAGTTGTGGGATAGACTTTGAGTTTCCTTTGAACCTTTAAAAAAAAATCACTAAACTAGTCCATTGAGGTAAGGGAAACGAAAAAGTCAAAGGAGGCTGGTATTAGAACTCGCAAATATTTTGAATGGATTTCTTTTCTTTTCTGTTTATGACAGTTTTATAAATCTATCTCATTTACTAACAGACGCTACTTCATTGACGTAATCAATGACATTACCCGTCCTATTAATTTAATCTGTACACTAAATAGTATTGACAGTTGTCAGTTTTCGTGAGCACCATAAAAACACAGTTATTTAAATAAATATTAATTTTATATTAAGAGAAAATTGCCAAAATAAAACTTATTAGGCATGTCTATTTGAAGTTTTCCTACAAAACCACCTTGATCTGTAGGTACCTACCCATTTGCATTTTTATTGTAGTTTAGATGAATTTAATTATGATAATATTAGCAAAATATATTTTAGAATATTTAGATAATATAAATGAATGTTGATTGATAGTTTCTGGTAAGCAAGAAAATTAATTGTTTATCAGTATAAAACGGAATTATTGGTTAGCATTTAGCACAAATCATTGAAGATCAAGCGTTTTCATTGGAAGAAATATTTTGACAGGTGAAAAAAGTAATCATCTAAAATTATATATAAATACAAATAGTAATATTCTTATTATCTATTTTTTCCTTATAATCCATATTAAACATAAAATAAATTTCAATAATAATTAATCTTGTTAGAGTTTTGTTTGCAAAGAGTGTTAAATCCTTTTTAAAAACAATTAAACTTCAGAAGTTGAGTCGGTAAATAGTTTCATTAAAGGGGTTAATCAAATTTCGAATCCACATAGAAGTCCCTATCTGTTTTTCCAGCCGCTGTTATCCAAAAACAATGAACTACCTAACGGAATAAAAAATCTCATCTAGAGAGAGGAAAAAGCATTAAATTATCTTTTGAGTGAAAATGAGAAAGCAAACAAAAGACCATCATAGCTTGTAATTAATTCTTATCTCGCTTCAGAAGACGAACACAAAGGACGCTATAGTAAAGCTTCACAAAGTTCTAGACACAAAATGACAAAACACAGAACAAAAACGGGTGTAATGTAATACAGCTTCCCCATTGGACGAGACCAATCGACTGCTCCATTGTTTTATCCAATGGCAAAACAGGTGCATGCCATCCGCAATAATAAAAGCATTCAAATGTTTCTCTTTTGTTGTAAACAAGAGACTTATCTCGGGTATTTTTAATTTAATTTTAAATTTCTGGATTCTTAAAAAACTTGTTAAGAAGTTTTGTTCGATTTTTTATTAAATTTGATTAATTATAGTTTTATAAAGTTTTTATTTCATGAAAATTGCATACATTATTCGTGGTCATGAAAAACATGACTTGTTTAAAAACATAAAAGTTATTTTTAACTAATGACCAGGAAAGTCTAAAAAAAATAAAATAAAAACATTCAATAAGAAGTCAAGTATCAACTGTCAAAAGTGTCATATGCTGCCGAAAATTAACAGTGTCAATTTTTCAGTCGTAATAGAAACAATTGCATTAATAAGTAAATTAAACTCGTAATTAGTATTCCATAAATAACTGGAAGTATAAATATGATCATAATAAAATTTAATAATGGATTAAGGATCACATTGTATATACAAAAAATTCTAATTTCTCTCAACCAATTTCTCCATTATCATATTCATTGATCACTATACTATACTATCCAGGGTTGAAATTCTGGATATAGATTTCCTCTAGTACTCTCCATCTCTTTCTGTTTAGTGCTGTCTCAATACCAAGCCTGCGTGCCTTTTTAGATCATCTATCAATCTCATCTTGGGTCTTCCTCTTTTGCGTTTGCCGTCATAGAGTCGACAGCTTTGTATACCATGATTCCAACAATCATCTTGGTGTCCGACCCATCTCCATTTCAATCCTGCTGAATGCTCTATTACATCAATAACCCTTGTTCGTGATCTTATCGATGCACTTCTTTTTTTGATCTCCACCATTTCCTTTTACATGTTTCGTTGTGTGACCTCTCAGTTTGTTTTTACGATGTTTTCGATGTTTTGGGTGCTCAAAAATGCAGTTGTTTGAGCCGATGTGTGGGAGCTCGCATTGTCGTGGTGAAGAGTGATCCCAAAACATAAAAGGTAACCCTCGTAATCTTAATTTTTAGATAGTGCGCAAGTTTGCGAAGACATCCCAGCCCAAATCTCATGGTGAGATATTGTCACATGATTACCTAGTAAAAAGTGCTATTTACTACCATGTATTACTTTATAATTTACTCCGACATAATAATTGACAGAAATTGTTAACATTTTAAAAATGGCGGATTTAAGTACTTTTGATTGAGATTTTCTCGTGAGATTTGCGTAACCCAAATATACTACAGCAATAGGGCTATCAAATAAAAAAAACGTTGCAACATTCCGTAGCTTGCAAAAGTCAACGGACTCCAACAACTGGAGGACAATATAAAGGACCAATTTAATAGCCAGGAAACGTCAGCCACAAAAGTGTTAGATAGGGTATTTAAGGTAATAAGGTTAGGTAGGAAGTAGTTAGGTGTTAGAATAGATGGCAGTTCATTGTTATTTTTCTTATTCAATCCAGAATTAAAGAAAAAATCTTATTTTGGAACCCTAAATATCCTGGTAATTAATTAAAATCAATTTAAAACTAAACCATATCAGTACATACGTATAAGTGTGTATTTCTAATGTAATTAGATATCAATTCGATGATGAGTTGAATGACGAAACAGCTGTGATTGAGATAAAAAAGATAATTATTTAAACAAACCGTGGAGGTTTTATTGCAAAAGTTGTTAGTATTTTTAATTATGTATAAAGTTTCCTTATATCTGTAATAGTATTTACCTAAATAATTTGTAACGAAAACTACACACATCTACATTTATTAACAGTTCTAGAACTAGAAATATTTATGATGTATCTGTAAAATTTCCTCATTTTACTTTCAGCTTACGAGACTTTATTACGTTCTCAGCTGTTTTTTTTTAATCTTAATACCTTAAGTGTTAAGTTAATCTAAGATATTAAGAGAAAAAAATGTACACCTGGTACATTGATTTTATAACAAAAGATCATCTAAATACTATTGTCGTTTTTACAAGAAAAGAAGTTTATGTCCAGTATGTTGACAACAAAAGATGAAAAAGACGAATTTGAGCTGAACACACGCTTCAGCTGAAACGACGGCTAAAGCAGTTACACTTCAATGTTCAGGACCGTATTAGTTTTGATATTAACCATTATTTTTTGTCCGAATAAAATTAAGTTTTTAAAAGTTTCTTTTGTGATATTTAATTCTTACTTATATCTTGGTTTGTATAGAGCAAATATTCGAATTATTAAACTTTGATTATTTTTGTATACAGAATTTGATTTAATTTTAGAAATCTCCTAATTATTGAGGAGTCGGCTAAATTTAGACCGCGCTTTTAGTAGCTGGGTGAATGGAAGTTTACTCCAACCCCAGCCTACAGAAGTGTAGGTATAAAAGATATCTTCATTCAGTTATTTCCTCAGAGTTTTGTTACAAAGTTATTGGTTTCGTGTTCTTGATAAGATCATCTTCCACAAAGTAAAGAATAGTACAAAAATTGCAGTTGTAAAGACATTTTATAATAGTTAAACATAAAATAAATAATGTGTAAAAAAGAGAGCATAGCAAACTGTTTGACAAGTAATTATTTCCACATTGTACTGTTTACAATAATTTGATCATTCTTTAGAATGACAGGAGTTGTTTAACATATTTTATTAAGCTTTTGTTTAATAAAAAACATCATTGTTATTCCTTTAATGAAATAAAGGGTATATTTAAAATAGTAGACATTCTTAGATATTTTACTAAGTTGCACAGGGATAATTGGCTACTTTATATGGCACTGTAGTTCTTTCGACTTTTCTGGTTGTTATAATCTATATGCTCTTAAGAGTTCATTAAATCTTACTTCAAAATTTGTTTGTGTTTGACCTATATATTTAATTATAATAGCATAACATATTGTGGAAATATTTTCATTACAATTTCTCCAACAACAAGTGCATTAATTTTATTTAAAATACAAAATATCGGTATATAAAAACAAATTAACCTAAATTAAAAAATATAAAGTACTGTGTATATAGGTTAAAAAATGAGAAAATTTCAAGTCGAACTATACAGGGTGATTGATTAGTGCGAGGAAGCTCAGTAGATCTGTTATAGTACAAATTACAAAAAAAAATTTAACAAAAATTGTAGGCAGCTTTAAACTTCACATTTTAAAATTAATTACAATCTTACATAAGATGGTGGCAAACCATACTTGTTATTTTGTTTTTTTTAAATGATACACTCTGTATTTTATTTTAAATTTGAAAACTGCTACACTTCCACATCACAACAATGTAACCTAACCTAACCTAACAATGAAAAGTTTCATTATCTTATACCGGGTATTTAAAAAGTTATAACCAATATTACCTGAAATTGGATCAAGTTTAACTCCATTTAAAAAATACAACTTTGGTGTGCCACCATGTTATGGAACACCCTGTAAGATTGTAACTAATTTTAAAATGTGGAGTTTAAAGCTGCCTACAATTTTTGTTAATAACTTTTTTTTGTAATTTTTACCATAACAGACCTATTGAGCTTCTTCACAAAACAAAAAACAGAAGTACTGCACATTTATGATAAAAAACTAATTTTAGAAAAACTTATAATAAAAACACATCTACCGGTTCTGCAATTAAAAGATGCTTATCAGCAAATAAATCTTGGAAGTTCTCCACACAATATCAGCACGATATAGTTTTTTCTTGGTTTTTCTATATCATTGCACAGTTTTACTGATATTAGAAGGAAATACATCCAAGATAATCCATTAGGATTAATGATATCTAGTCTTTAATTTTGTTATATATTATTACTTCAATATTAGGTCTAGTATTTGCACTATTCAACAAGAATGTTCTTAAAATTAAATTAATTTAGCGCTAAAAATACTCAATATTTTTAATCTAATTCATCTTTATGATTAAAGTTATTTGTTCATAGATTTATATATTCATTATGTAAATTCGTCGTTCCATGATGAAATTATGATACGGTCCTGATTATGTTCCTATAGATTTTGCACAGTTCAAACTGTCCTTTTATGTGAAACAAACAGTTCGGATGAGACAATGCTTCGCAAGCGATGTCTCTTTAGTTGGCATTGTTCAGCTTTATTGTTCATCGAATAGATACTTCAAGTTACATCATTTCTAAGAGATTGTCTCTGATTGCTTTATCTTTAGTTTGAGCCCACAATAAGTACTGTGCGGCAAAGTCGGATGTAGATTACAATCAATCCCATTTTATATTTTTGTCTTTCTATCATCGTTCACTAAGAGTTTATCTCTGCAAGTTATTGTAATTGGTAAGAAAATTTATGTCGTTAAGATTGTTCTGGGTTAAAGTTTTGACAAGAAAGTATAGGGTTTTTCGAAAATAAATCATTAAGTATCAATATTGGTGATACAGTTGGCACTGAACTACAATAGATTTGGGATCCTGTCATCATAGATGACCACTGGACAATTGTTTGAAATATGAAGTGAATTTTTGAAAAACACCAAGGTTGACAGTTGTTTCATTTATTAGGTAAATAATGGTTCTTTTGAATGGATATGAACCTATTCTTTTTTGTTTATATATTAGTATCATTACCCAAAATGTTACACCTGGTTACTATTCCATCCCAAATACGTATAATAACAATCACATGGAGTTCAATGGAATTCCAATTATAATGTAAATTTAAATTAAATTTTCATCATTAATATTTAGTTACTTCTTGATTTAAATGCTATTTTATACAATATTACTAGCTGGCCAAGCCAAGCGTTGCTGTGTCAGATTATGATAAATTTTTACTCATTATATAAATGTAAACAAAGTACTATTCACTAATAATGCCAAGAATAGTTAAACTGTTTTTAAATTATATGGAATTGAGAAGTAAGTACTTATTAGAGTTAGTGAATACTTACCAAATTTTCTTTAGTAAAAGCCATTACGTATTATATTTAAACTAAGTAAATTTTATTGTACTAACCCTTACTCTGTGGAAGTCCATCTTACTAGAAAAAATAAACAACAAACAACTAAACTAAAGTTTAGTTCAAACTATTAGTTGTTTATTATTTCAATTAATAACCTGCTCTGGTCAAATATTCTTATTAATTTAAGAGTAATAGGTAAAGTATTAGATTTTTAAACCAGCATACACTTTTTAAATGTAGATTTTGTTTATCTTATTTATTATTTTTTATAATCAATGAGTTCTTTAGAAAGCATATACTAAAAATCAATTGATAATATACAGTATGATTCAAATGTATGGAATAAATTAATTATTTCAGAAACAGACAACTTTAAAAAAATCTTAAAACACGTCAATTTTAATTTTTGAATAGCCATCAACTGCTGTAGATGTGTTGAATATTACGTCATTAGTGGTGGCGTAATAACGTGATCGAAGATTTTTTTAAATATAAACCGAGGTCACGTGACAGCTCATTTAAGAGGTCTCCTTATCGCCTTTGCAACAATGTAATCATTTACATATTTATTTCTACAGGGTTAACCAAAACTGTTGGTTCATTAATACAATTAACTTAGAATAAAATGTTTACTTAATACAATTAAATTACAACAAATTTTCAAATTCTTCAGCAATGATACAATGAGAAAGGCGAGCAGTAAATTATTTCCTAACGTTTTCGAGGACTTCAGTTGTTATTTGTGCAATTTCCGTTCGGATTCGCTCCTTCAACTCTTCTACATTATTCGGTCGATATTAACATAGTCTGCTCTTTAAGTATCCCCACAAAAAAAGTCTAACAAAGTCAAATCTGGAGACCTTGGTAGCCATTCGATAAGCCCCCTTCTACCTAGCCACCTTCCTGGAAAAACTTTTTTAAGGTAATTTCGTACCTCAACGCCATAGTGTAGGGGAGCCCCATCCTGTTGGTACTATAAATCATTTCTATTTGGAAATAGCTGATTCAGCTGTGGCAACAGATAATTTTGAAGAAATTCTAGATAACTAGCAGCAGTTAGGTTTTCCTCAAAAAAATATAGCCCTTCAATTTGATTGCTTATAATGCCGGCCCAAACATTCACCTTCTCGGGATATTGTGTCCTATACTCTTCCATCCAATGTGGATTTTCACTTGCCAAATATCGACATGTCTGGCGATTTACGTGACCGTTCAGTATAAAAGACGCTTCATCTGAAAAATGTACCTACCTTTTGTATACAACCCGGATCTCTGTTACATTGTTCCATAACGATTTCGCAGAATTCGATTCTTCTATCAAAGTCATCTTCTAATCTGTACCAAGATGTACTTTGTATGGATGCCTCTCCTTTTTTAGCACTCTTACAACAGTTGATTGGTGGGCATTATTACCTAGTGCGACCTTCCTAGAACTGGTATGAGAATTTTCTTGAAACGCCCGTACAACGTCCAGTTTTTTGACTTCGGATATTTATGTTCTACCACTTCTGGGAAGATCTTTAACAAAGCCCGTTTCTCTAATTTTTTTTTTCAATTTTACTTACTGTTGATTGAGTAATTGGATCGCGATTGGGGTATTTAGTATTAAATAAATGACTAACTTTTGCTTGAGTCCTCACTCTACCTCCATATAACCAATCATGGTTAAAATATCGATTCTTTCTGTTTCTGTTAGTTTCATTTTTGTAAATGCTGTTATTAATGTCGGCAAAAAACTCGAAGAGTAAAAATTTGACGTCTATTATTTGACAGATTCACAGATTCCCAGTACTTACTACAATAATTAATTTCAAATTATAATGTAGCATTGTTTTTATCAATGTATTTTTTTTCCGGAACCAACAATAAACACTATTTTGTTTTATTCCCAGTGGTGGTCCTTAGTGTATTTTAGTTCGGAGAATGAATATTTATTGTAATTCCATGTTACTTAACAAAGTTTATAATTTTGGTTAACCCTGTAGAAATAAATATGTAAATGATTACATTGTTGCAAAGGCGATAAGGAGACCTTTCAAATGAGCTGTCACGTGACCTCGGTTTGCATTTTAAAAAATCGTCGATGACGTCATTACACTACCACTAATGATGTAATGTCCAACACATCTATAGCAGTTGATGGCCATTCAAAAATTAAAATTGACGTGTTTTAAGATTTTTTTTAAAGTCGTCTGTTTCTGAAATAATGAATTTATTCCATACATTTGCATCATACTGTATATAAAATACCATGAATTTAAACAATTATTTCTATTTAAATTATTTAAATTGACATTTATCCCAACACTAATTTTGCACAATAGTCTTGGTTAACCTGTCTTTTGCTAACACAGACAAATTTGATGGTTTCCCTACACGTAAACAGGACAGATAAGACAAATGTATTTTCCCAGTCTAAACCTTAAATTTCTCGAAAGTTCTAGGGCGCACGCTTCGAGTAGAATCGATTGATCGATTGTCCGAAATAGTGACTCTTGAAAGGGTTCTCTTTAAGCTGAGTGGGGCTCTCAAAAGCGAGTGAGATACATTCAAACCAAAGATGGGCAGTCCATAGAATTTCATGACCAGATTTTGAAACATTTACTAACAAAAGTAGTACAAAAATTGTTCTGTTAATAATGGTAATCATTTTGTAACATAATACATAGTATATTTATAAAAATATCAGTCACAAACAATTAAAATAGTACCTACGGTTATGACGTGAACATAAATATTGCGTGATATAATTTATATTCTAAGAAACAGAATACAGCGCCATCTATTGAGTGTATTTCTAACCTAGATTTAAAACGATATTGAAGAATTTTTTCGATGAATCAACTCACACAACAGACTAGGGTAGTATTCGAATACTCGGTATTCTGAATCCTATTCAGAATACATTTGGCTGGTATTCGAATACTATTCGAATACATTTGTGTATTTGGTATTCGGTATTCGACTGAATACTTTTTTGGTCAGTATTTGGTATTCTGGATTCTGAATATCGGTTTTGAATCATAGTATTCGAATACAAACTTTGTATTCGAATCCTGTTCTGTTATACCGGTATTTGAATACTTTTGTATAATTATTTTAATGAAAATATTGAGTTATGTAAAAATGTAAACAAATTCCAGGAGGTTGCGGACGGCGCGGTGGTGCTTTTTGTTGGCGATTGCCGACGATCGGATTAAAGGTTAAACTTAGTCACTTTGAATCTTTGAAAGCACAAGACGATACAGTCGCTTACAAGAGGGAAGAGGGTCGCGTACACGTATGAACTTGTGCAGTATTGCCGTTCTATTTTGTAATAAATTTTAATACCTTTTACAATTATACAATTCGTGTGTAATAGTGATTGCAGTTTGGATTTGACATTGAGGAATTAAAAAATATTATAATTTTAAGTTTTATTTAATATAGATTTTTTATATTTTCTTATGTATTTTTAAAAAATAAATACATATAATAAATATATAAATAACCAAGCTTTATGTGTGCATGTGCATTTTTAGTTGGAATATTCATAAAGTATTCATATGTAAATGAATCCAGGTATTCGAATACAGCGGTATTCAAATACTTTTTTTTTCTTGTATTCGAATATTGAGTATTCGAATACAATTTGAAATACAGTATTCAGGATTCGTATTCGAATACCAAATTTCAGTATTCGTCCCAAGTCTGTCACACAACCATCTATGACAACTTAAATTAAACAGTACAAAAGCACTTGCTTAATAACAATTTAATTTATACATTTTATCGTTTGTATTCACGACATAAGCGAATAATTGAGATGATACCTATCATCTCCAGTAAGTTACGGGTACATATAAAATTTGATTGAAATCGGTTTAGTAGTTTTGAAGTTTATTGGCAACATATAAATCGTGAGACTAAATTTAAATATACAGTGTGGAAAAGCCAAATGGGATAAATTAATTATCTCGGTTACTGTACATATTTATAGAAAATCCCGAAACATGTCAAATTGAAAGTCCTGGTCTATTATGAATTAATTAACTTCATTGAATTTATTCTTAAAAATTTTCCAGTTTACCTTACAATAGCAGTGACAACTAACTCTAAGTAT
This sequence comes from Ophraella communa, assembly GCA_035357415.1. NCBI lineage: Eukaryota > Metazoa > Arthropoda > Insecta > Coleoptera > Chrysomelidae > Ophraella > Ophraella communa. Next base: position 27,341,070 of record CM068992.1, on the reverse strand, counting down.
ACATATAAACAATACTAAGTATGTAAATTAGGATAACATATTTCCTCACATAGCATGTAATGTCTAATTTTTAACACTTTTATTTTGCTATAAAGGTATTTACACTACGAGTAATTTTTAATATTGATGTTTTGGAATTTAAAACTATTTTAATCTGATAATGGTATCTGAAGAGGTTATTATACAGAGTGAGTTGGAACGCCTCAATTATCTCGGAAACGGCTTACATGATTTTTATAAATTTTGATATTTGACGATTTTGTAATACGGCCGAGCTTATGGTTGTGTTTACATTGTTGTCGGATTTTCCGTTTTTCTGGAAATCCAATGAACTTTGTTATTTCAAATGGATCACCCTGTTTATTTTTTTGTTATTGAAATCCCTGAAAAATACTGAATATTTTTTATATAATATTTTCAATACCTAAATGTCATAATTTCGGAGTTATAGCTAACTTTTTATTATATATAAGTAACCTGTAATTTTGCATTCAATTAATTAAATTTACATATTCAAACAAATATGCGACAAAAAATTTATAATTTTTCCTATGATGAAGAAAGGCTGAATAAAACGACATTATACAGTGCATTTTTTTTAAGTGTGGCCATAGGAATTCACATGGTAAAATTTACACCCCATGTTAACGTATGTTATCTTCGAGAATAAAAACCGAAACTATGGTATTATAAGTAATTCGAGGTCGTAGAATTCAATTCTGGCCTCAGAAATGCCCTTAAGTGGCCAGAGACGGCTTCAGCCGGATGGTGTAGGGGCCATTTGCGCAGAGGTTCGGGAAATCGGCCGTCACTTCGCTCCCAAATCCACTGTCAGACTTTTTTAATCTAAAATATAATACTAAAGGAACACCATGGCTTTATCTGCAACAACTTCTGAAAAGTTATTTTGTGCACCACGTATCCTCAATGTGGAACTTCGAGAAAAACATAGTCAACTTTGACAGCTTGTAGTGTGAATGTTTGTTTTTCGCCCAATTTTCTGCAAAATAATACTTCAACCTAAATAAAATACGAGAAAATATCTAAAAGAGCAATAATAAAAAAGATTGTGAAACGAACTAATAATTTTTATCTAATAAATAAAATTATAACATTTATTTGAAAAACAACTTAACACAATAAATTGACAAAAATTTTCATAAATTATCAAAGCAATTGCTCAAAATGCTTTCCTTGGACTGCTAAACAATACCCTAAGCGATCTTGAAAATTCCTTCGAATGTTTTGCAATGTTCGTATTGTAATGGAATTACAAGCTTCCGTTATTCGTGCCTTTAGCTCCTCTACACTTTCTGGTTGACCTCTCACAAGGTCGTAAACCTGTGACGCTAAATATCCCCATATCGAAAAATCCATCGGTGTTAGATCAGGACTTCGAGCCGGCCATTTGAACGGTCCATGCTGACTAATCCAACTATCAGGAAATGATTCGTTTAAAAATTCTGTTACAGAGGCAGCACTGTGAGGGGGTGCTCCATCATGTTGAAATATTATTTCTCTGTTGGCTCCTAAAGCATCTAGCCGTGGTCCCACCTCCAGTTGGAGTAGATCTAAGTACTTATCTTGATTCAAATTCCCGTTTATAAAAAATGGCCCTACTAAGTTATTACCTAATATCCCGAGCCAAACGTTTACTTTTTGAGGCCAGTGAGTGAGTTTCTTGTACTCTGTAAGGGTTTTCCTTTGCCCAAATGCGGCTGTTTTGTTTGTTGACTGTCCCATTTAATGTGAAAGAACTCTCATCAGAAAACAGAATGTTATTTAAAATATTCCTATCTCGATTAATTTTCTCCATCCAAAGTTCACAAAATTCCATTCGTGAGAAGTAATCACGGGGCAACAGTTTCTGAACATTTTTAACTTTAAACGACTTGTATTTTTCACTCTTCAAAGCTTTAAAGCAGCTACTTCTCGAAACGTGAAATTCTTCTGCCAGCTTTTTAAGACTGGTGGTGCCTTCATCCTCAACCGCCAAACAGACATTAAACCGTAAATCTTCTGATACGACGTACGAGATTCTATTTCGTTTTTTATGCTCATGATTTAAGCAACCGGTAGCACGAAATTCGTTGTAAAATCTGAGCACTGTAGTTTTGCTTGGAATCGGACGATCGGGATATGCAGCAGCAAAATTCTGGACAATTTCTCTGCTGGACATACCTTTAATGTATGATGTTACGAACTCAACACGTTCTTCACTTGTGTACACAGACATTTTAAACAAATATCAACAAATACAAACGCTTTGACAGAACTTATAAATGAAATGTCAAGAAATATAACGTCAATTTTAATTTCGCATTGCCTACTCCGATTTTTGCTAAATTTAATTACTTTTAATAATTTTACGTTTTAAGGCTAAAACTAATGAAATAAAAATAATTGTAGTTGTTCAAACATTGTGCATTTTGTCGTCTTATTTAATGATTCAATAGTAGCATTTCGTTTCATAATTTTTTATTATAAATTATTTAGATATGTATTCTTTTTATTTTATTTATTTATCAACTATGCAGAAATTTGGTGCAAAAACCAAAATTTCATGTAGAAGTACGACGACTTGCACATTGACTAAGTATTTTGACATGTAGTATTTATTTTGATTTTAGAATTACTCTAGAACAATCATAGACGGTTTTAGCCTGATGGTCCAGGGGCTCAAATGTAGAGTGTCACTTCGAACATTCCATAACCGACTACAATATCTTTCAAAGGATGATTGGATATGAATGGTACTATCAAAGAACGTAGCCACAGTTTTTCATAAACACATTTTCTACAGGGTGGTCAGTACAAGCGGTCAAAGTTGACTATGTTTTTCTCGAAGTTCAACATTTAGGATACGTGGGGAACAAAATATTTTTTATAAGTTGGTGCAGATTAGGCTACAATGTTTCTTTAGTATTATATTTTAGATTCAAAACGTCTGCCAGTGGATTTGGGAGCGAAGTGACGGCCGATTTCCCGAACCTCTGCAAATGGCCCCTACACCATCCGGCTGAAGCCGTCTCTGGCCACTTAAGGGCATTTCTGAGGCCAGAATTGAATTCTACGACCTCGAATTACTTATAACACCATAGTTTCGGTTTTTATTCTCGAAGATAACATACGTTAACATGGGGTGTAAGTTTTACCATGTGAATCCCTATGGCCACACTTAAAAAAATGCACTGTATATGTAAAAAGTGTATTACTGATGTTTAAATAATTATACAATTATAAATATTTGTATCTAATTTTATCTTTAATTGCATTAAAAGTTTTTAAAATATTTATCAGGAATTTGAACTGTAGCATAATTAGTGGTATTCTTGAGAAATAGCATTGAAAAATTAACTGTGCAAATTTAGATTAATTAAACACAATTAGGTTAAAATAATAATAAAAAAAATCGTTCCAAAATTCCGTGGGTCGCAAAATACAACGGACCCCAGTATCTACTTGTTGCTGCTGGTAATTTAAAATATAGGTAATTATTGTAAATTTTATTAATATGCAAATCTGCTTACACAACCAATACTTTTATATTGTACTACTATATTTTAATGAATAAACATTATTTTTATATACACATTTATTTTTATGATAATAAAATAATATCTATCAACTACAACAGAGTGATATAAAGTATTGATCTAAATGATCGTTTAATTTTAGTAAAATTCCAGCAACATTACTTTGACTTTTTTTATAGGAAACATAAGGTATAAGATTACATTTTCAGTGCTTTAAAATGCATTTTCAGCTAGACTACATTATGTATGATATGTGACAGTTTCTCTGGTTTCTAAGTTTTCTGTCCAAGATTACTAACAAAATCTTGTAGAAGAAAATGTATCAAACATAGTTTAGCACATTTCCTTATCACAGCTATAAGCCATATTTTTAGTGAAATTCGATTTTTTGAAAAAACTAATTTACAAATAACTACATTCATGAGAGAATAAATTGTAAATAGGATTTTATTACCCATATTTTAGTACCTATAAGCTAAAGCTATAGCTACGAACAAACAAAATGTATTTTTCACAGTAAATGATATTGGCTTAAAAGATGCAAATGTGCTACGGGGTTGAACTTAAGAAATATGAATATTGCATAATATAGGAGATATACAAGTAATTTATTTAAATGTTACAATTCTATTCTATATTTAGTTCAGTGTCGCTATCGCTATCCTCATGCAAATTAATTATAATTGGCGCAATTAATTTTACAGAAAGGTAAACATTTATAACATGACTAACAGAACTTTTTCAAATCTCGGTAGGAATGTCATTCATACAGTTCCTAATTAATTCTACCACACTACGACTTAAAGTCGGAGAAGTATTTTTTCCGCGCACACTCGATTTAAGTTGGTGCCACATAAGCTCTATGGAATTGAACACACAATAGTAGGGAGGTAGTCGTAACACTGTATGTCCCAATTCTTCTGCAATTGTAGCTATGAAATTTTGAATCTTCAATTTCGTATTATTTGAGCCAGGAATTTTTTGCAATTGCAATTGTCGACTATGATAGCTTGCGTTTTCTATTACTATAACGCTGTTTGGCGGAATGTTGGGTAGCAGACAATTTTAAAACCAATCTTCAAAAAGCTCGGCTGTCGTATCTTCGTGATAATCAACACTAGAGTCCTTAATTTTTTTGGCAGAAAGCCACATAGCGTTTGGGATCCAACCATTTTCTGATCCTGCGTGTAATATTGTGATTCTCTTCCCTTTATTTGATGGTGCTTTTTTTACACTTATAGAGGAATCAGACCATCCTTTGAAAGGGGTGTTATGCGTGTCAAACCACGTCTCGTCGAGGTAGAGTATTGGCCGATTTTCAGACCGGTATTTTCTTATTGACGTTATATATTCAGAACGCCAATTTATTAAACGTGTGGATTCCATTATTACTTGTCTCTTGTCAATTTTGCGATATTTAAAGCCCATTGAAGACAGAGCTCGCTAAAGAGTAGTAAGGCCACAGTTGATGTGAGTTTCGTTATTGATGAGCCGCTGTTTCAGACTTTTGATTGTAGGGTCACGCTGCTCATCGTACATAGTGTAGATTTTTCGCCTTATCAAATCTTTTTCCCAGTCGTCTAGACTTTTTGTGACACCGGAATCTTTACGCTTTTTTCTTGTTTCCATGGAATTTTCAACAATTCGTCTAACTGAAGTAAGAGACACCTTCGTCAAATTACTGGTTACTCTTGCTGCAGCACCCGCGTTATATCCTTGCTGAAGTAAGGAACTATACACATTTTTTATAATGATTTTTGCGTCACAAGATAAGTGATACTTCTTTAACGAACCACTGGAAGAAGCACTATTACTTTTTATCCCCTGCCTATTCTGTACGTTGGGGTAGGTATAAAATATTTGCTATTAATGTCTGTAATAACAATAAAATGTTATAAAATTATTGCACGGCGTAACACAAGTGAACACTTCCAATGAAATACAAAGACTAAAATGAACAAGAAGTGTAAGCTGAAATCCTCTACAATCCCTATCTGAGAAACAAAATTACCTGAATCAGGTCCTTTTACATTTATGATGTGCATCTCGGATTTTACAACTTAAGGGTCTAACTTGTTTTATTATAATCATTCAGTCAATACCATTTATTTTAATAACTACTATAACTTCAATATTATATCAATCTGACGATGCTAGTTTTTAGCGAAACAGCTGTCATTGAGTTTTAAACAGCAGTTTTTTTAATAAATAGTGAAAGTTTTGTTTAAAAAGTTCTATTTTTAATGTTCTTAGTAAAATGTTGTTGATATATTTCTTTTCTTCGGTAGAAATAATCGTAATGACAAAAATTTTAACTGGAATATAATGTCAAGTTGGCAACTAATGATAAGTATACCAAATAATATATGATAAATGCACCTTTGTGTTTGCAATTTCACAGCGTTCTTAATTTCGGTACTGTTTATTATGGCACCGTGCATTCCGACAATAAAATCAATGTTCAACAACAAATAGGAGTTTTAATTTCTGGTTGTCATAGTTATTATAGATGATATAATAAAAACCCTATAAAATAAGATCAAAATAATGATTATGTGTTTTATAAACCCATGAATGAAAAAAGAATAGCCTAGTATGGTGGAACTTGAAAAGGGGAATTAAAACTTATGAACACAAATAAATAGTAACTGTAATTGGTAAAAGCAAAAAGGAACTTAATATTACAATAAACGATGACCTACTGCTCATTGGTAGGCAATTTATTAAATACAAAGAGAAGATCAAATGGGAGAAGAATTGTGTGATAGAATCAACAACGCCTTCTATCCAGCATTGAACAAAATGTTTATTTACAAACTATAAAACAGCTAAAAGAGTAAAACAAAACCATATTTAGACCAATTTTGAGACAAGTTCACTAGAACTTAAAATTTATTTAGTAAATATGAGTTAACATAATCGATGAATTGGAAGAAATTCTAACATTTGATAAACACGAATGAGTAATTGGGTGTAAACAAAGTACCGACAGAGAATGAAAACGAAATTCCACACAATGCATTTTTCTATTTAAACAGTGTATCGTTTCTACCATTGTATGTTTAAATTAATGTACCTATTTAAAATGAAAAGAATTAGTAATAAAGAAGGATGGTCCGAAAGCAAATATTTAGTTAGGAAGAAGAAACACAAAGGATAATATAAACCCAAAACGAATGAAGCTTTCATATCAACTTGCTATATAGATTTGAACGCATTATAAAAACCGAACTTAGCATATGAATGCACATTATATATCCTGTAAATGTCAAATTTTAAATGGGTTTTCCACCCTAAATGGCAATATAAAGGCATATCATAACACATTGTGTTACTGTGTTTGTGTAAGTGGGGAGTCCCATGCATTATTCATACCATATTTAGATCATCTACGAAGTTTCTGATCGACAAGTGACAATGTACAGCTGCCGTTTCACGGCTATCTGGACTTTCGAGTGTTTTCTTATGCACCTCGCCCATATTTTCTATTATTTTTTTTAGAATTTTTTTTTCAGGCGGTTCTAGTGCAACCGAAAATATTGAAACAGCATTAGCGGAGAACAACTTTTAAATATATGAAATTCAGAGGCGAATTAGGTAATTACACATTGAACAATAAATGAACTACAAATACTGAAGACGATGCTTCTAAAGAAAAAGTTGTGTTACAATGTCTTATCTCTGTATAAAATGACGACTTAGTCAAAGTAAACAGTTTAATATTGGAGAACTTCCAAGATTTATTTGTTTATTAACTACTTTAAATTGTTGATCTGCAAGTTCTTCGAGGAAATCTAAATTTTGTTTTTTATCACAAATATGTAGTAATTGAATTTCATTGGTGTGTATGAGGTGAGTCTGGATGTTCAAGAACGTGTTTTGCATAGTTTGATTTATCTGGTTGTTATAATCTATATGCTCTTAAGTGTTCATTGAATCTTATATAGCATCATATACAGCATTATATAGGTCAAATACAAAGAAAGTACATCGCGTTCCACTAGTTGATGGTAAATTCGAGTCGAATTAAAAGATTTTTGCTTAGTGAAGCTGCGAAAAGAATGGACGTAGAGAAAGTACGGGGAATTTCATGGGGAAGTGTAAAAAAATATTGGGGAATGGGGTTGCGAATGCTTTTGCCAACGGTTTCCCCCTTGGGTCAAACCAGCTTCTGAAATCCTTCAGACATGAATTTTGCCGTTTTCCTACCCATTTTTGCCCTCTACTTTATTGGATGAGTCTACTCTCATTAAATGACCTAGGTCAGTGTCTAGTGAATTGACCAGAGGCCAATTCACTATTATTTAGAGAAGGCACTTTGCTCTTTCAGGTGATATATCTACAAACCAAGTCTTTGCTTGGGATACAAAGGAATATTTTCCTATATTTCCACCATGAATTTTCTGTGTTCCCTTGAATGAATATCCATTTGGAAGAACATTTTGGACCTATTTGTGTATCTTATACGATTAGCTTACCAATATTACTTCAAAAATTATATTCATCTTCATATGTCTTCATCAAACCCTAAATTCTCTCAAATCCTATACACATACTATATGAAATGGTCTTTAAAATTTACTATATGAAATGGTATATCACTACTGTGATTAAAAAACAGACTATTCTTTATATATCTTCCTAAGTTTGTGTATAACCTTAAGATATTTTACGCCAGATTTATTATTATTCCGTCTAGAGTACGGGGACCCATTTTCTCTAAATTTCTCCTTATTATAAATATCATAATTTAGCTAAGATGCAGATTCATTGTTACCCGGAAAAGAAAACTCATTTTTTCTCTAACATCAATTGGGTTAGTATTATTTTGCTGTTTGAATTTACAGTAATGTTAATAATTTCATAACCTTCAGTAAAACTTTGGAACTATACATTCTTCTCTTAACACTTTTTGATAAATTAATCTTTGTACTCATATGGTTTTATTTCCTTAAATGATGATGTAAGGATGCGTATTCACTTGCGCAATACACTCCGAACAAACGCGCCTCAATACGCATAGTTTTATTGACACAGTTAATCCCAAACGTATTTGATTCTACAAATTTATTTAGATTTTTCGGATTTACTATATCAGTATTTATCCACCACAATAACAGTTTCTGGATTATGGGAAACCATTTTTTGAATTATCAATATATTGATTTTCCTATTGAGAATAAAAGTGACTTGATCTTCCAGGAAGACTCATATGAGAAATATTAGATTGCTATTTGCTTATGATTTAGTTTCCTGTAATTAACAGTATCGTAGGCATTGATAAAATCTATCAGTTGTTTTTCGTATTTGTCTTCGATATTTGGTTGCGGTTTAATATTTGAATGATGCAGGATTTTAAGGTCTGAAGCCAGTTTGATTAGACGATCAAACATTTGAAAGAGGTGATAGGACAGATGGCTCAAATACCGAAGAAGGGACGAGGGCTGACCTATTTATGGTAAAATAAAATAATGAAATCTCTCTTAATCTACGGAGGTATGCCACAGTGTTTCGGGCAGAGATAGCTACCATTCACTGCTGATCCCTTGAAATCAATATGCAAAAGGAGCAAGAAAGGAGTATTGCTATATTCTTAGACAGCCCAGCGGGCATAAAGGCGTTAAAAGCAACGGAGGTCAATCCAAGGCTGATCTGGGACTGCTTAGAAGCTTTGGCAGAAGCAAGCAGCAAAAATTGCACATAAATAAAAGCCAACAACGAAATTTCAAGAATGACAGGACCGACGTCAAAAGTAACAGAATATCTGTTGAAGCATAAAAGACACAATACACGAGAAAACTCGTAGGTCTTACAGAATGGCCCAACAGGCTTATCAAGCATTTGCAAGCGCTTAAAGTAACAGATAGTCCTTTATCCATATTCTGTTAGGAAAAAGTCAATCCAAGGATTTTACGACAGATTTGTAACTATAGGCAAATAAAATGCTACGGCTAGAAGCTACGAGAGGGAATCACTGTGCAGATTAATGGTCTAATAGAAAAATCCAGACTGAACCAAATTCTATAGAGTAAAATAACTACCTCAATAGATCTGTAAATGGGCGACGTAGTAAAAAGCGTTTAGCTACATAGTCCTTACATAATCTAATCTTAAGCAATTGTAAGGATCTGTAGCTTTTAAGTCATTTAGAACATTACCAGGAAGAAGCCACTACGTCAGTGTGTCTCCAGATTTTAGGGGTGTAAATAATTTATAAAAAAGTTAATGACTACTACGATTTTCAGGTAATAGATAAATTTATGAAGTGAATGCAAAAAAATCAAAAAGGTGTACATAAAAAATACATTTACCTACCTCGTATTTGAATAAATAATACCAATCTAATCTATTCATAGTTAATGAGACAAGGCTTAAATATTTTATTTTTTTTTTTAATTGCAGGCTGTTCCGTCTCTGCATTATCTCCAAATTTTTTAGGGTCCGTTCTAGTGCAACTAAAAATATTGGAATAACATTAGAGCAGACTCACCAATGTTTGTATAGGTACGAATGAGATAGATAACAATGTCGTTGTTAAAACAACATCTGTTATGAGCCTTTAATTGTTTGAAGAGTGTGATTATTCACAGATATGTGTGCACGGACAAACAAATGTGTGATGTTTAGCGACTGGCCGTTAACGATGATACCATGTGTTTGAGTGTAGTTTAAACAAAAAACTCTTAAAAATGGTAAAACGATATGAAAATACTACTATATCATTTATAAGAAAGGTCCAAACAAGATGGTTTGTTAACGGGTAAAATATTATAATGTATTTGTTGATAAAACACTAATATTAAGAAACGATACTCTAGTTTAGGAGAAGCTGTAGATATACAGTGCGGTCCATATGTATGGAATAAATTCATTTGTAGCGTTATTATGTACTATATGAAAAAAACCTGAAACAGGTCGATTTTTATTCTTAAATTGACAATTTACAGTATGAAAATATTATCCCCCTCCAGCACCCCTTCGGAATTATAAGCACCCCCTCGAAAATTTTAAATTACAAAGGGGCGGGTCGTGTGGCACCTCGTTGGAAAGGATTTTAGTCCTCTGTTCAGCAATATAAAGTTTTTTAAGTTTGGTGCAATCATAACTGAGAAAATTGATTTTTAAGATGTAAAATTTTGATAATGTCTCTAACACAAAACTTTACGTAGAATGAAGATAATAATGTCACATAATGATTAGAATGTGTTTTTCAATGTATTTGACACTTAAATTAAATGTTCAAAATGACCACCATTCACTTCTTGACAATAACCGAGGCGATATTGGAATTCTCGTACAACATTTTGTATGACCTCGGGGGTTATTTTGTTAATTTCTTCCGTTATCCTAACTTTTAAATCAGCAATATTGTTTGGTCTATTAAAATATACTTTAGATTTTAAATAACCCCATAAGAAGTAATCGAGAGGAGTCAAATCGGGGGATCTAGCCTGCCATTCGATCGCCCCACGTCTTCCAATCCACCTATTGGTAAAAACCTCGTTTAAATAATTTCTAACAGTACGTGCAAAATGCGGTGGAGCTCCGTCTTGTTGGTAGTAAATAGATCGATCTATCTCATTTGGATGATTAACATCAGGAAAAACTCTTTGTAATGTAGGCACTAAAAAGTTAATCAAAAAATCTAGATAAACCTCACCAGTAACTGTGCCCTCAAAAAAATAAGGGCCAATAATTTTATTGTTAATGATACCAGCCCAAACGTTAACTTTTTTAGGATATTGAGTGTGAGCCTCACACATCCAGTGAGAATTTTCTCTGCTCCAATATCTACAGTTCTGTTTGTTAACCGTTCCGTTTAAATGAAACGTCGCTTCATCAGAAAAAAACATTTTTTTTTATGAACTGCATATTTGCGTTCATTCTATCCATCATCAATTCACAGAATTCTTGCCTTCTATCAGGATCATCTTCATTTAACTCCTGAACCAACTGAACTTTGTAAGGGTGGTATTTTTCTTTATGCAGAACTCTCAAAATAGATGATTTACTTACATCATTGTCGGCGGCAAGTTCTCGAGTTGTCTTATGAGGGTTTTCCTCAATCTCTAGAAGTACATCTAACTTTTTTTCATCAGTAAATTGAACATTTCTACCTGGTTTTTCAATATTTTTTACATGTCCAGTTTCACGAAAATTTTTTTCAATTTTGCTAACTGTAGACTGCGAAACGTGTTGACCAGGGTATTTATTATTAAAAATTTCACAAACCTCCTTTTGAGTTCTGGTTTTATTACCACAACCAATCATAATTAAAATGTCTATTCTTTGAGTCTCGGACAAATGAGCCATAATTAAATTTAATATGGGCACAAATAATATACTGACGTCTTTTAGTAACTTTAAATACCTGCCTACTAGATTTATATCATTTGTTTATTTAGTTTTTTGACTATTATTTTAATATCTTCAAAGTTTTTTCCTAATATTTAGCAGAACAGATTAACAGATACGAAAATACCTGATTACTTCTAAAGTTATTTTAATAGACCAAACAATATCGCCTCGGTTATTGTCAAGAAGTGAATGGTGGTCATTTTGAACATTTAATTTAAGTGTCAAATACATTGAAAAACACATTCTAATCATTATGTGACATTATTATCTTCATTCTACGTAAAGTTTTGTGTTAGAGACATAATCAAAATTTTACATCTTAAAAATCAATTTTCTCAGTTATGATTGCACCAAACTTAAAAAACTTTATATTGCTGAACAGAGGACTAAAATCCCTTTCCAACGAGGTGCCACACGACCCCCTTTGTAATTTAAAATTTTCGAGGGGGTGCTTATAATTCCGAAGGGGTGCTGGAGGGGGATAATATTTTCATACTGTAAATTGTCAATTTAAGAATAAAAATCGACCTGTTTCAGGTTTTTTTCATATAGTACATAATAACGCTGCAAATGAATTTATTCCATACATATGGACCGCACTGTATGATAAACGAACTAGATATTATTTACTCAAAAGTGAGCTTGAGAATGAACTTGAACAAGAATAAAATTATGACAAATAAGTCCCCAATAACTATATGGATATTTAAGGGAAATTGGTAGAACTGGTGGAGAAAAATACGTACTTGAACGAATAACTTTACCGTGAGCAGCATTTAGAAAAGTGTGATATATATTTAAAGGCAACATATCAATTAGTCTTTAAAAAAATGAAGAATCAATAAAGCAATCAAAAATTCAAGTCAAACCACAGACCTTTACTGCAATATGAAATAACTCCCCTAACTTCGTTATGAATCAGACCATTCTCAGGCTGTAGAGAACAAAATAATAATTGGTATTTAAGAACACAATTGATTACAAAAATGATACAATAGATCAATACTGATCATAAATCATAGAAAAAAGTAAAAAAGTAAGTTTAAAATTGAATTCAATGTTTCCAACATGAAATACAAAGAAATAAAAATATGTGTCAATAGAACAAAGTGTTGAAACAAATAATAGGTCTAATGATAAGATAACATCAATAACAATAAATCAAATGTACCTAACTACAATATTTAAAGGTATTAATCCATTCGCAAAACAAAACCTATACCTTTCTTATTTTAAACATTTTTATCTCAAAAAATTAGTTTCAATTAAAATGTTACTACAAATACTTCTATTGACACATATACTTTTAGTTCAATGTATTTATTTTATGTTTAAAACATTGAATTGAATTTTGATTTTACTTTTAACTTTTCTCTATGATTTATGATCAGATTATGAATTTAATATTTTATAATATTTAATTTTATTACAGCTAGACAATTCGCAGTCAGCTGTCGAAGCGAGAGGTTCACTTTAACATAGAGAGCATAACACACCAGTCAGCAAAGCACGTATAACTGACCAAGTAGACGATTAAAGAAGCATTAACGCTAACGACGATTAACAAATGGCACTTATCAACCCCAACAGGACTCTGCAGTACCTGTGTAGGACTCTGCATTACCTATACAGCACTATGTACTACCTGTGCACGACTGTGTTGGAGCAATGCTCTAGAGACTTATTTTTATGTACGTTTTTAACTATTGTGAGAAACAAAATAATAAAGTTTAGTATCTGAATTTAAAACGAAAGCTTGTTTTACATGAAAAGAGGAGTAGCCCTACTTTAAAGTTTGTTCGATTCAGAATACAGAGAAATTGCTTAAGAAACACGCATATAAAGGAGATTATAACTGATCTCTTCAAATAATGAAAAATGGCTAGGAAGAGAAGCAGAGCATTGTGTTGTACAATGCAAATATCTTCAAGAAGAAGAAATATAAGAAGATTTCTTCAATGGAAATGGATAAAAAATAATATGACTGAAGTTATACAAGTTTCAAAGTATTATCTTTTGTATTTTATTGTAATCTAAACTACAAATTGTTTAATAAACTGTTAGACGATTAGTATTGATATTAGGAAACACTTCCACGGCTTGATTAAAAAGTTAACTTTTTTATTTCAATTTCCTCGTTATAGATATTACTTTTTATCTGACAATCTCCTTAAACATTTTGCTCTTTTACCTTACATTCTTTAGAACGGTTCTATTTGATCATCTACTTTATTGGGTTTACATCAACGGATAGTTTCCATTGTCGACTACGTGTATATGAACTCTTTGATTTGTCCTTTTGGTGGCCTCCCCTTTTCTGTGTCTGAATTTCCTAAAGTTGATTGTGTTGGAGATAATCTTTAATAAAAATCGTTTTTAGCAGCTTTAACCTTTTTTCCTCCATAAAAATAAATTATTTATTTATTATTAATTTTTGTTTAAAAAATTTCCAATTTCTTTAATTAATTAAATTGAAAGTTTTTAATAGAATTTTATTTTTTTCACTCGTCTTGCTTTCCTTCTTACAATTATTATGTTTGTAGGATGCTAGAAATCACCTTTTATCTAATCCTTGTAATTAAATAAAATTAAAAAAATAAAAACTACTTTTTTTTTAACTTTACATGTTAGTGTAAAGTTTTATTTCCCTTTCAAAAGAACTGTATGTCTTACACCTGCGTTACCCTAAAAACATGTCATGGATATCTAAAACTACCTTTAGTAAGTCGTAATGATAAAATTATCGTAGAAGCGCTAATTGGTCTGGGCATCTCATGGTTGTGAAATGAGTTTTTTAAACATATTTGTCCACCAAACGGTAGACAACATCTAAAATATTTGTTTGCCTAAGGGCGCCAAGAGATTTGTTTGGACTGGCTACTGGGAATAAACTACCACCTCACTTTTTTTTGTTTTATTCTTTGTTATTAGAACCTCTGAGTTAATGCTCAATCCAAATATGTGCATTGCCAGGTAAAATTGACTTATGTTTGTTCCTATTTAGTTTGGGTTTAATTTAAATCACGGGCGATGCTAGAAAATGTAGACCAAAGGCTTAAAACATGTTGTGTAAAAACTTTTTTATAGGGAATAGTTGTTTTAAGGTTTTTTCAACATCTTAAAATGGTTTTTTTAGGTAAAATAAACACTGATACCTGACTTATGTATTTATTTAACTGCTCATTACAGCCTTTAATAATTTTTGCAAACATTGCAATTTAGAACCTTTTAGTATCTCATAAGACTAACGGCTCTCAAATATCTTGGAGAAAAAACTATGTAGAATTAACCTTCTGCATTAAGATCTGTATTGTTTTAGTGTAAAAGGAGGTGAAATTGGATTTTAAATAGTAAAATAATATCCAAACGAACAAGTAACAAAACTCACGATGATAAAAGCTATATTCTAAGAAACAGTCGATCACATCATGTGTGTGACTGCTCGGCTTTCTCAACTATACTATATTTGTTTGGAGTTGGCAGCACAGTGAATTCAAGAGTGGTTCATGAAAAATAAATAAAAGTAGTATACATTTCTATTGAAGCATTGTCATAGTTGTTATTTTTCAAAGAGTCCACTCTGTAATTAGGGATTAACTAACCCAATCACAATAGAAACCCTAGATAATATTGTCACAACATGTAGCTGAATAGATCCCATGGCCGTAGAACCGAAGTTTTTTTAAAGCATAATTTAAATTAAAATAAAAATTAAAAGTAAAATAAAGTAAGAATTAAATATAAATTAATGCAAAAAGCACTTACTCCTTTAATTGTCGGCTTCTATTTCGTCGTATTCAACCGACAATCGTTTTTTTCTTTCTTTACATGGTTAATGGCATTGGTCCGTGTTGTTTCCAAAAGAATTTATCAAAATTTTTCTAACGTCATTCAATTTAAAAGTATTGTTTCTTGTCACCTCACATTTTACCTGTGTCCATATTAATTTTATAGGGTTTAATTGACAATGATAAGGTGGCAAATTACATATCTTCAATTCGTGGCGCTTTGCAATTTGCAGTAATTCCTTTTTCAGCATAGTGTCTTTAAAAGAAATATTCTTGCACTATTTAATATCTCCTCTTTCCATGACGTCGTTGGTAACTTTTCTATCAATTTTGAATGATAACTGGCGTTATCTAAGACAACCACTGCAGCACTTGGCAAAAAGTCCAATAGCTGGAAACAATAATCTTCAAAAATATCAGAGGTCATTTCCTCGTGGTAATCTTTGGGCTAATAACCCATTTTCTACAAAACCATGTTCACTGCCAATGTGTGCGATTATTAGTCTGCGACCTTTTCCTCGAGGAGCATTTAATCCTGTTGAATATCCCTGACGGGAATTGGTGTCCATCTATGCTTTAGAAACAGTGTGTCCTTCATTCAACCATGTTCATTCTAAATAAAAGATAGTTCTTCCCTCGCTCCGAAACCTTTTAATACTTCTTAAGTATATTGTTCCCCAGCAAAAAATTTCTTTTGTCTCATTCAAAAATTTTCATTTTTAATGCGAGTCATACTTGAAACCAATTTCTTTTACGAGTTTCCATAACGTATTTCGTCCAATTTTGGAAATCGTAGCTACTTCTGATATAACAGTCACTATGTCCAACGTCGGAATCTCTTTATTTAAGTACAAAGAATGGACTTATCTTCTAATGATATCTCTATTAAGGTTATCGACCAAAATGGACTTTTTTCCTAGGTGTTTTTTTGGTTAACTAACAATTCCCTGTTTTCTCTCACTTAAAAATTGATAGATATTTCGTTCACTAATACCGGTCATATTGGAGCACCTAGTCACCACATCACGAACAGTTGCTGATGCATCTTAATATATTAGCAGATTATGAACATTTAAAACAATAGTTTTTTTCTCTTTGAGAAAACGCACTTTGTTTTAATTTTTTTTTATTTTTAATTAATAAAAAATAACACACTTTACCTTCGGTTTTTGAGGTACAATTTTTCTTCCCTAATTATCCTAAATAATTTCTTGATAAAAATATACTGCTGTTATGTAAATGTAATGTTAAAGGGTGCATAATTAACCACAGTGTATTTATTTCATTATATTACATAAAATTTATTTATGGCGAAATTATCTTAACAGACTCATACAGGGAAATGTATGTGGTAAAACTAAAAGATATCTCTTTGTATAGATTCTATCGGGGAAAATGGGATTTTGAAGGTCTTTAAGACAGCTATGTCTGAATTTTGTTGTGCTAGCCCTTACTAACAAAGTTTTATTTTTGAATGTTCTTAGGCAGCTACGTCTGTCAAAGAGCGAAGAAAGTCCATAGAAGCTACGCTGGGAATCACTTTACGAATTGGGAAATATCCTATGGAGCAAAAAGGAATATCACAATAGATTTGGGGAGGTTGGAGGTGGATCAAAGGCATTTGGCTTACAGTCCATACACAATCTAATCTAATCCTTTATTTTTAATAGGTACTGCGTCCCCAAAGGGGTGCAATATAAAGGCTTAGGATGAATTTTATACTTCAACATTCTGGTGGTAGTAGTAGTAGTAGAGATTTTTCGAATTAAGAAAATGAGATCAATAGAAAATAGTAGATACCACGTTTACTAAATTAATCTACATTCAAGTTATTTACAATGTAATTGGCCAATAAAGTTGTTCGTTTTACTAATTTTGCCATATTTACTCACCTAGTCGCTTGGAAATTTCAGAATTATGCATTTTGGGATTTTCTTGCGCGATTTTCCGTCGTTGTAACCGAGACCATACCATGAAAGCATTCATAGGCCTTTTGATGTGATCTTCTTGTTTCTTAATCGATTGACTTGATTGTAGTGATTGCGGGACTCCCAAAGCGGCCCCTCCTAAGGAAGCCATCCTTGAAAGTCCCTCCGCCGCACTGAAACCTGTATCGCACATTTGGCCGACGGATCTGGAAAAAATGTTGATCTAAATGACAAGCAAAATTTTAAACCCAAAAAAACATTACGATAACCATCTGCACAATTAGTTAATATATATTTAAAACAAACAGCTAGGGAAATGAATTTGCACAAAAAACACACTCACACACATGCGAAGGAAGGCCCACTCCCAAATGAAATAAAATAATCATTAATTAAAGTTTGGCGTATAAAGAACCGTTGTCGATGAAAATTCCATTAGAGGACACAATGCCAATGTTTTCATAACAAAATTTATTCAATTACTTAATAAACTTATCAAAAGGAAAAACAAAGCGATTCTATTCTAAGGGAACGTTTAAATGCTAAATAGAATTATACCATGAATATCTTAAAACATAAACTTGTCGGAAGGATGACAATAAAATCATGAGCATGAATAAACAGTGTGTAATAAAGCGCTCTTCAAAGTTGACAGTTGTTTGCAATATCAATTAATGGAATAATCATATTTTTTTCGTCATAGGTAATCGTGTATTTGAAAAGTGGGCATAATAATGGAGAAGCGAAGAAGAGTAGGTATATACCTACGTATAATGATTTAATTGAAAAGTAACTTTATCGAAAAACTTAAATAGAATATAAAATTGCTAATTCTAAATAAAGGTAGAATATTAGTTAGGTTTTGGCACAAAATACGTTGCTGAAGCCGCCTCAAACAGTGACAGACTTTGATCACTCATGTAATAAGACTTTCTTAAAAATTGGTTTTGACGACACATTTAATATTGTCAGAGACAAGTGTTTTTCAAAAAAATTGGTTGACTGCAGTCAAGCTACCTACCTACTTTAATCCCATTGTGTAGAAAAAATCTTGTCAAAAAACATGGAAAGTATTGAAGGCCGTATTTTAGATATTTGTGTATTAAATTTATGTAATTTAATATGATTATGATAAAATAGGTGCTAACCATCGTACTATAATCAAATGAAACCTGCTATATGATATGCAACGTAAAATTATAAATATTACTCCTAGTTTTATTTACATAATTACATTTATAATCTTTTGTTTCGCTGTCTTCATCAAAATTTATTATAATTGGTTGATTCTCAGAAATGTATACATTTTATACATGACGAACTGAGTCTCTCCAACTATCGGGGGGAATATCATTAATACATTTTTTTTATTAAATATTTCACCCACTTTAGGTGGGTGAAATATTTTCTTTGACTTCAATTTATGCCACATATGCTCCATTGGATTAAATACACAATAGTCGTAGTTATGACCCATTTCCTCTGCCAATGCGTCACAAACATACAATTTTTTAGTAGCAAATGTCTTAAGAACTTTTATAAGCTCCCTTTTGGTATAACTCTCTTCAAAATATATATCATTCTCCGCCATATAGTTTTGAATTACCAATTTCGTCTAAAATGTTGAATCTGGAACCGTTGGCGAAACTGATACCGAAAACCGTTTACACTACCACTACACCAACACACACTTTTATATGCCTGACGCGCGTCTGAGTTTACCTTCTGTCTCTGAAGAAGATAACTTGGTTATCGAAACGCGCCTTAGGTAATTGGCGCCTTTGTAGCTTGCATTGTCCATTAATGTCACACTATTCTGGAGAATATTTGGTAAAAGCCAATTCTTGAACCATTCTTCAAACAGTGATGCTGTTTGTTGTACCTTCATGGTAATGCACGCAGGAATCTTTTATATTCTATGCAGAAAGCCAGAAGGCATTTGGGAACCAGCCGTATTCTGACCCCTGATGTAGAATTGTTATTCCTTTGCGTTGCTCTTCGTAAATGGCATAGACTTTTCGTCGTATTAAGTCCTTGTCGGTTTCGTCAAGACATTTGCTGGATCCGGCATCTTTTCGTTTTCTTTTGGCTTTGATGGGGGTTGCGATTCTTTTCACTGTCATAAGAGGTATTTTAGTCAAATCACATATTTCACTTACAGCTGCACTAGCGCCAAGTCCTCTATTCAGTAAGGAGTTATATATAGTTTCGGGTATAATTTTTACTATTTCTTTAGCATCTAGAGATAAATGCTTTTTTCTACGGCTGCTATGGAATGTGGTGGTTTTGACACATTTGACAGAACTACAAAGTAACGTATTCTTATCAACTGTTGTAAAAAATCTACCTCACGGGTCTTTTCCCACACCACGTACATTTAAATGGGAATTCAGCCGTGAGGTAGATTTTTCCCACAGTTGATAGCTGCTGTTACGAAAAAATGAAACACCAGGAATCTCAATACAAAATTGCAGTAATGTAACAATTAATTACAATATTAATTAAATTAGGTTTTTTTTGTATTATGTGCCGTTTATTTTATAACCAATAATAATAATAAAATGTTATGAATTCACTTCTTTATTTTTATTATTAATATGCAGCCGTAGAAAAAGTATAGTGTGCAACACGGTGGAAAAGACACTTTTCTTACTCGTGAGGTATTTTAGTCACCTTGTTGCACAATATACTATTTCTTCACAGCAGTATTATTGTTTTTCCACGGACGCCATTTATTATTTTACAGATGATATACATTCGTATTTATTAGAAGCGTATTAGCAAGGTATTAGGTATTAAATGTCGGCTAATCGGGGATGTTTATAACCGAATTTGGCATACATAATGAGATTTCCGTAGGAAGCTTAACTGCAATCAATCATTTTTCTTGAAAAACGCTATACAAGGCTATATTTCAGAATTTTAAATTTTATTAGTCAGTACATTCACGCTTCAGTGTTCTGTTTTGGTCAACATTGCATTTCTTCAACAGGGCGATCCTCCTGGTTCTCATTTCTTCTGTTTGGCATTTCATCCTTGAATTACTTCTTTAAATCCAAATTTATTGTTTTTTTATGGTATAGTTTAGAAGGCAAAGTTGACGATTTTAGGACATACTAAAAGTGTTAAGGTTAAAAATCATCACGAGCAAAGTGATATAAGCTCCCTCCAAAAGTTCATACTTAAAACAAAATTAAAATTGGCATTGGTATTTTGCAGATTGGACTCACTTCTCAACAAAAATAGATTAATAGAACGTTTATGCAAATAGCTTACTTATTTATATTCACATTTGGCTTTATTCGCATCAAATAATTATACAGCTATTCCCCTCTTATCATTTTTATTTAAAGATGCTCACCATGTTGAACACCTAAACATTCATCATCAAATGTCAACATCTCCTTATGAAATCTTTATAAAACATATCTAAAGGAATAATTAATCCTTAGCAAGTTTAAGAAAAAAATCACAAAAAAAAGTTATTGACACAAATTATAGGCAGCTTTAAACTCCACGTTTTAAAATTAGTTATAATCTTACAGGGTGTTCCATAAGGTGGTGGCACATCAAACTTATGTTTTTTTTAAATGGAACACCCTGTATTTTATCTTAAATTTAAAATCTGCTTCACTTCCACATCACAACAATGTAAAGTTTTATTATGTTACACCAGGTATTTAAAAAGTTTTAACCAATATTACCTAAAAATCGTTTAACTCCCTGTATAATTAAAAAGGAGTATAGGAACACTGATCTATTGCAACCATAGTTTTTTAATAATTGTTAAAAATCATAAAACATATTGGTTTTCATAATATTCGTTAAATAAAATACTGAGTAAGTCAAAATGCAAGTACATTATTTTCTTGGTTATTTTAAATAGAGTACCCTGTATTTTATATCACTATCGAAAAGTAATAATATCATACTTCAAATTTTATTAAATACTCCCTATACCTAAGGTTATCAGTCTTCTAGATATTTTTCTAGATATTTTCCAACAAAGTATTAATACGCCACATTATTGTGACGTCATTGTGACCATTGCTTGACATAAGTCATAGCATTATATCCAAACAAACTGTGGACTTATGGTAGTTAGTTTGCATTGAAGTTTTTTGTATTGTGAATTTTCTTGTTTTTTGTAGAGTTTTTGACATTATAGTGCTATATAAACACATTATAATCATGAAGGAATAGTTTATATTTAAAGAAGTTTTATTTTGTTCTAAGGTGAGAAAAAATTAAAATAATATTACTTAACCTCAAAAGCAAACTTTTTTATATAAAACAAAATAAAACTTCTTTAAATACGACTCGAAATATTCCTTAACGATAATAATGTGTCTATAACTCATAAACAAAAAAATACCTGAAAATACATAATATAAAAATCTTCAATGCAAATTAACTACAATAAGGCAAAAGTTTGTTTGGATATATGGCGACAGTGCCGTTTCTAATAATGTGGCATATTTGGTAGATATTTTAACGTTTTCCAATGATTATTGTGAGTTGGCCATGGTTTGTCAGAAACTGAGAGTTTGACATTATTGTTTATTAATTCAATATTGTGGTACACCGTAAATTAGCAACAATTGTTATTAATTAATTCAGTAATTAATTCAATTTAAATAAGCATTATTCTTTATTCGTAGAATGATCAGCAACCGTTTTCAACTGCAAATCGCATGCGCACTGAATATTTGGCATTCGAAAATATTTTATGTTAATGCGATTTGCAGTTTGAGACGGTTGCTGTCCCCGTTAAACAATCTTAAACAATTAATTTGGGTTACCACTTGCCGCAACACTTTAGCATAATCTTATATTTCCCAATCTTCTTTAAAAGAGGAACTGCTTGCTCTGGGACACAACAAAAAAGGAACGCTTGTAATCAAGTACTGATACTTTGGGTCCGTGGGGAGGGGACGCAAAGGGACTGGTGAGTGACATTTCTGATAAACTAAAAAATCCAGTTTGAGGTCACTGACCAGAAGCTTTATCACCCAGCAGATTAACTTAACTATTCAGTGGGGTCATACAATTCTACGGAAATAATCGGGATAAAATGATTATTAACTTTCAATTTTGATTCAAATTTTAAAATTATGCAAGTATGCATAAAAGCATAAAAACACTTAATTTAAAAGACTACTGTAAATACAAATTTAATAATGAATGTTTGTCTTTATAAACCTTCGGTAGCTTTCAGTAGGTATAAACAGGAAATGAATATAACTGGTTCTTGTTAATTCATGTATGTAGTGTTCCATTTGTAAGCATGATAGGTGAATATACATTAATTAAGTAAAAATTATTTTACAGGTACTTTTGAATGGTTAAAAAATAGAATTGTAAAAATTTCTATTGGTCTATTCTATTGTGTTTTTTTAAAAGTTCAAATTGTTCGATACATTTTAGAAATCCAGCGACATATCGGTATTCTATTAAAGGGGAATGAATGTATGAATGTATGAATGAGTTAGGGGTGATGATTACACTGCGACCCATAGGATCTATTGTGTCCCCCCTTACTTGCCATGTTCTGATGTTTTCTCAGATTTATAGCAGCTCTTCGAGTCCTATTTTCCTGAGGAAGTTTAGGACATCGTCGGGCTTCAAATCAGGTAGATCCCCTTCATCTATTTCATGTGCTCCTAGGTATCTAGCCCTAGAATTTTGCAAGGCAGGACATTCTGATAGTATATGTATTGAGGTTTCATCCTCTTCCTCACAGAATCTGCACTTTGCTTCATCTGCTAACCCTGGTTTCTTCATGTGGCTTCTTAACCGGCAATGCCCGGTTAATATTCCCGTTAGAATACGGAGCCTTTTTTTACTGAGGTTGAGGCAGCTAAGAGATCTCTTCTGGTCATAGTTCCCCAGTAGTATCTTAGATTGCCTCAGTCCTTCCAGCTGATTCCAGTACTTGGATTTTTCTTTCTCCATTTCCTCCCTTAGTTTTCCTAAGATTACTCTACTGCTGATCCCACAAGATGGTTCTGGTCCCAAATGTGGGTCCCAAATGCCAGCTTATCTGCTGTTTCATTCCCCTCTATTCCTATGTGTCCCGGGACCCATAGGAGGGTGACAGTGTTCTTCTGGCCTAGTTCATTTAGTTTGCCTAGGCATTCCCAAACCATCTTCGAACTGATTATATTTGAACTCAGCGCTTTGATGGCTGCTTGACTATCCGACATGATCACAATCTCTTGTCTGCGATAGTTTCTTCCAATATTGAATTCCACACATCTTTCGATGGCGCGGACTTCTGCTTGAAAGATGCTCGGGTATGTGCCCAAGCTTTCTGAGTATTTGGCTCTCGGTCCAAAAACTCCTATCCCAGTTCCCTCGTCTAGCTTGGAACCGTCCGTATACCACTTTATGGTATTCTGGTTTAAATTCTGTATGGTGTCTTCATCCCATTCAGATTTATTACTCAACTTTGTGATGAATTTTCTCACAAAGTTGAATTTCTTTGGCATATCATCTTGGGGCATTTCCCAAGTTTGATCAAAGTGAAGTGATCGAGGTTTTTCCCTGATAATTCCTTCTTTGATCATTCTATATATTGTTTTCTTCCTTACACTTTCTAGCAGAATGTGCAGTGGGGTCAAGTTTAAAATCACCTCCATTGCAGCAGTGGAGCAAGTTCCCATTGCTCCAGTGATATATGAACAGGCTAGTCTCTGCATTTTCGAGAGGTTTTTCCTCGTCGTATTCAGATTAGCCCTTACGCCCCAAGCCACTGCCCCATATGTGATTAATGGTCTCACTATTGCTGTGTACATCCATTGCAGGATACGTGGGTTACATCCCCAGTTCTTCCCTGCAATGTTCCTACACACCATGAGGGCCTTGGTTGCTTTGTGTATTACTTCGTCTTCGTGTTTGTTCCAGAGTAACCTGCTATCTAGGATTAGCCCTAGATATTTTACCTCTGTTTTCCACTCGACGATGTTCTCCCCTATTTTTATGATTTTTAGATTAGGTTTCTTTTTCCTTGTAAAGGCTACTAGAGTCCCACCGAGTCACACCATTGTTCCGCAATGTTCAATCCTCTTTGAACAATATCACAGAGGACGTTTTCATACTTCCCTTTTGCCAGGATAACCATGTCGTCGGAATACCCTTGACATGGTATGCCTTCCCTAGTCAATTGACAGAGCAGACTGTCCACAGTGAGACTCCACATAAGCGGGGAACCTTTCAGGTTGGTTATTTTCAAGGGAGGCTCAGCACCCATTTAAATTAAAGATTAAAATTTAACAAAATATACAGTTTACAACACCAATAAAAAAGTGGAGAAAAAGAGAGAAATTGTATTTTTAATAAGTGTGTATATTAATAATTTAAATTTTCTTAGCTAAGCGCTTTCAACCATAAAATAGGCCATCTGCGGAGCTAAATCTAAATTGGAAAATATGTGTATAAATTATATGAATTTAGTTTAAATATAAATAGAGTAACTTACGTCAAGTTAAATATTTTCCAATATTTCCCAAACATTTCCCATATACAAGCGATTGAAATTATACTTTTTAATCAATAAAATGCCTTAAATTTTGTCTAGTTACAATGGTAACTAAAAAAAATTGTGTGGCGCCTCGATATTTGAGTAGAAATTTTTTGACAGCTGAAACCATAGAGCTTGTGACAGATGTCAGATTGGATATTTTTTTTTCCAAATTATGGTGTGAAAGTTTCTTACCGAATACCACTCAAGCTTAAATTATTCTAGGAAATTTCCAGGAATATTTTAAGAAAATTGTCTTCAAAATTTTCAAAATATTCGTCCCCCTAAAAAAATTTACAGAAATAATTTAAGCTCTTGTGGTATTATAAGGGAAAATAGGAAAATCCTGGATATAATCCTACATGTTTGGCTTCTTTCCCTTCATTGGGATCAAAGGAAAATTAGACTTATAATCATCTGCAATTTGGTGTTTTTGAAAATGCTTAAGACATGATTTCAAATCACACGTGTAAATTGAGAATAGCAGTGTAGCTAGAATGCTTCAAAATGTGCTCTTTGGCCCTTAATCTCCAAAGACAGTAAACTGAAGCTACGACACAAACTGACATTGTACAAAACATGCATACTACCACAAATTACGTACGCATCGACAGTTTGGGAACAGACACCCAAATTCACTTTCACAAACTAGAAACAATACAAAACAATACATTAATACTGATCTCTGCAGCCCCTTGGTTTCTTCGTAATGCAAATTTTCGACGCGATCTCATGGTGGACTCAATAAGCCACCAAATACGACTAAGAGATCAAGAGAAGGTTATTAAATTCACTAACCACACAAGCCCACTCTTGAGGAGGGCCTTTTACCCCAAGGGGTAAAAGGCCCAAATCGGTTCTTCAGAATACACCTGTAGTCTAGTTAGTTTCTTCTTGCACATTAAAATTCGAAATTCACCAAAATTGAGCTGTATATAGCACAATTTCAAAAAAAGGGTAAACGTTTTCTTTTGACCTAACCCATTCAAAATTACTAATGATCTCAGAGATCTGTCTAAATATGTTATGGAAGTTGTTCCAGTTATTCCAGTTTCAGTTCCAGTTTCAACTTATTTCCAAATGTTTAGGTTAGGTTAGGTTAGGTTAGAATAGGAGGCTACACAATGAAAATGTTCGTTTCCAACAAGATGGGAAAATACCCTCTTAAGCTGCAAATTAGTCAAACGCAACCTTTCCAATCAACTGGAATAGAAGAAGAGGCACTTTTGATTGATCAGCCCGATTACCCAACCTGATACCGTTGGAGTTTTTGTGGTTTATCAGTAGGTACCTATATGCAACTAATATTAAAAATCTAGATTTCACAAGGGACTCTAAAAGAAAAGGAGAAAGATTAGAGAGAGACTAGATTTTTGCTATCAAGTAAATAGATAACATTTTCAACATTTATTCTAATGTCATACAATAAAATATTAATAGAAACAGGTATTTATGTGTATTTAATATACTTACCTTAATAAAATGATAAATAATATTTCACCCTGTACTTATTAGATTAGACCCTAAGCATTATAAATCGTTGAATATAGTTTATCAAGGAAATTACAAAACATTAATATGATACAGGGTGTTCCATTGAACAAAAAAGGACAGGGGCTGCGTTGAACTCACGTAAATTACCCTGTATATTTGTTTTATTTCAAATAATGTTGGATTAAAAATAAAAATCGACCTGTCTCAGCGTTTTTTATAATTTCGTAAACTAAGAGCAGAATTAATTATATTCCATAAGTTGTTTCTATACTATATTTATAATTCGAGATTTAGTTATAGCAGTAAACGAGAATTTTGATATAAATTTTAGCTTTTAAAATGCCAAAATAAATGCATTCATTATTATACTACAAAAACTGTTAAAATATTTAAAAATAAAGCTGTAATCACATTAAAAATTCATTTTAAGACATAAAGAATAATTAGAGACGAAATTCTAAAACTAAAATTCATCCGTCGGATGAGTTAATGGTAAATTAACTTTGTAAATAATCTACAAACGATTACGCCTGTCCTATCCGATTCCGACGGACGGCACCGGGTCAACAAGAATATTTGTAAAGGGCGAATAAGGGATAAACAACCCCTGCAGGACGTCGGCAGGACGATGTCCGACCAGCTAAATAATCAACTTCCTGCCGTTGTCGGTATTGTTGTCAGCTGATTTTGGAGTATTGCGTTTCGAGCTTGAAAATATGCCACTCGAGATCTCCAGATCTTGTCTGAGGAGTTATTAACGGCCTTCGAGCAGTCGGACCTGTTGACTACCGATTAGCCTAAGATACTGTTGGGGATTTAATGGACTTAATGGGTTTATGAATAATAATTTGATTGCTCCGTTCTTTGCAAAGAGAACAAATTATTTATGAATACCTACAGCGGTAACGTAAAGGTGGGAATGTAAAAGTAAATGTTAATTAGAATTAATCAAATATCTTTTTTTTTTATATTTAAGTACCTAAACGGTAAGTGAAAATATATTTTGTATCCGCAGATATTATAATAGTGTAGGCTTGCTTTACGTTAAAACATCTTGTCTGACTTTCGTTACAAAAATGTTTGCAAATTAAATTATATTTTCTGTTGAGTTAATAAGTCTCTTTTAAATACTTACCTACTGTTCCATTTAACCAACAAATAGTTTCTTTTGTCTGTAAGTGCTTGTTTCTCTACTGCATCTCGACTGGATATAATATGAATAGTTTTTCCTATAATTTAACTCTATTCACTTTTATTAAAAGTTTAATCAAATTAAATACAAAGATATTTGCAAGGGTTTACTCTTGTTGAGGTTTCTTGTTCAACTGCTAGATTTCTATTCTTTCTTTTATTGACAATTGAAAACATTTAAAAGACAGTCCTTTTTTAAGTGTGAAAACTTTAACTAGATTAAAGTTAAATTTCATTGAAACCCTTCTAATGGAAACTTCTTACTTTAAAAAAAAGCCACTTCACAGCAGATTTCAAATAATTAAAATTAAAAACAAGTTAATTTAGGAAAATTGCTCAAGCTACAATAATAATTTAGCAGCTGTGACAATGAAGGGAAAAATTATTAAAACTATTCACTGTTAACACTTAAAAGTATAAAGTATTTTGTGCCTTTTTAAATACACAATACTAGACTTTTAGGGAAGT
The DNA here is from genome assembly GCA_035357415.1 of Ophraella communa. Classification (NCBI taxonomy): domain Eukaryota; kingdom Metazoa; phylum Arthropoda; class Insecta; order Coleoptera; family Chrysomelidae; genus Ophraella; species Ophraella communa. The sequence goes on along the minus strand of CM068992.1, from coordinate 27,312,785 downwards.
TGAAATTAACTGGAATAATAACCAGTGTGGAAAAGCCAAATACCTAAAATAAATTCATTATTTCGGTTACTGTATGTATGTAACATCCCGAAATGGATTCTTTAATTTAAAAATTTGATCCCTACCTTCAACCCCCCGTTTGAAAGGTCTCTTCATTCTCTATCCAAAAATGTTATGGTTCTTAAAAGTTTTGCAAAAATTAACATAAAAAAGTAAAATAGCTGATATGTAATATTTAATTGACCATAACGTAAAAAATATGAATGTCAATGAAGTAGATGTTCAAAATGCTCACCGCGAACGTCTTGGCAACATCCTTATCTTAAATAAAAATGTCGCAAGCGTTATTCGTTCTATTGAGTCATCAAAATCATGTGGTTTAGTTTTGTAAACAATATTTTTGACGTAGGTAGCTCCATAAAAAATCCAATGAGGTAAGATCAGGTAAGATTTTGCTGGCATTGTATTGATCCTCGCCTCCCTATCCAGAAATTTGGAAATGTTAAGTTTAGGTACTGTAGAGATGCTCCATCTTGCTGGAACCATATGGTATTTGCTGGAACTTGAGGGTTTCCTGGATCAGGAAATAAATTTGCCAAACCTGCAATGCATCATTTTGTAGTACTGCTAAATGATTATCGCCATTCAAATTTCCCTCAACGATTAAGGGACCAATAATATGGATTGAAACAATTCCTGACAAATATTAACCTTTTGAGGGTATTGCATATGGTCCTCTCTCATCCAGTCAGGATTTTCCGTTGACCAGTAGCGGTAATTTTGACGATTAGCATGGCCGTTAACGGAAAAAGTGTACTCATCATAAAACACAATGTTTTCTTATTGGATGGTATTGTTATTCAATATTTTCATCATTTGTTCTCCTATCAAAATCGTCTTCAATGAGTTCTTGAGTAAGTATATTTTATAGGGATGCATTTAACTTTCTTTTAATGTTGATCTAGCAGATCAACAACATTTGTTAATGAACAAATAAATCTTGGAAGTTCTCCTATTAAACTGTTTACTTTGATTGTCTTCTTTTTATTTGCAGATAAGACATAAACGTAACACAAATACACTGCTCAACAATTAAAGTGGATATTACAAAAATCTGTAATTTTCTTTTGTCATTGGTTAATAATACATGCATGCTTCTGATCAGGTGGTCAATGTCCTCCTATGGTATCTCATTCCAGGCAACCACCAACTCCTCTCGAAGTTCTTCTAGAGTCTAAGGAGGATGTTGCAAATTGAGCAATCTCCTACCTATCATATGCCACAATTGCTCAATTGGGGATAAGTCGGGAGATATTGGTGGCCAAGGTAACAATGTGACATTATTATGTTGGAAGAAATCTTGTTGGAAAGTTGGATTTGCCAGGGTATCAAGATAGGCTAAAAGACGGGGTTCTAAAACTTCTTGGATATAACGCTGCGCGTTCATGTTACCTCTGATGAAGATTAAAGGTGATCTCGAACCATAAGCTATAGCACCCCAAACCATGACTCCAACAGTTTGATGAACATGCCTTACAACAAAAACCCGTGGATTTCTCGTTTCACCACGTCGTCTTCCAACCCTCGCTGGACCATCGTGCATGCCTAAACAAAATCGAGACTCGTCACTAAAGACAATACTGTTCCATTCCTGATCCCAGAGTGACCGTTCTCTGCACCACTTAAGGCGATTACGTCGGTGTTTTGGAGTTAAAGGGAAGTCCCCTAAGGTCAATAATCTTAGGCAGCCATCTTCACGGTCTGTTGTTCTACGGGGGCGTCCAGAGCCCATTGCTCTTTGGGTACGGCCTTCTCGAAGCCAAAAAAGGGTATAATTATTGGCTCTATAACCATATCGTAACTATATCGTACAGCCGTCATTGTCATATTTATTAACGCCACTAAATCAGAGCGGCAAAATGAGCCACCACCATAAAGAGTGGTTGACCCCATCAAACGTTCATTGTATTGCTGTCCTATTTCTCTCCACACCAACATTCGACCATTACACTTATTCAGCCGAAATCTACACTCATCCGTAAACATACAGTACCTCCAGTTCTGAAAATTTCAGCGATTGTGTTCTCTTGCCCACCGATTCTGCATGCACGCTGATCCGCAGTCAACCGTGGATCTGAACTGCGCCTTCTAACTCTTAAATTACATGCATGAAATCTTCTAACAGTTTTACTAGATATCACTCTTCCGGTAGCAGGCCTAAAACAGCTGTTAATTCTCGAAACAGTAAATGTTCGGTTTCTTCTTGCAATTACAGCTATAAAGTGGTCTTGAACAGGAGTTGTAGCTCGTTCTCGTCCTTCTCCATGCCTGTACGCTGCAGACCCAGTTTCCCAATATCGATTGACTTAAGCCTTCATCCAACGTACTAATTGATCGAGTTGCACGGTGTCTAATCGCCGTAGCGCCATTTTTTTTCAGGTAAACAGATTTATGGACTACAGAAACAATGTTAAAGTCACTGCACCCACTTCTACGCGACAAAAATGTTAATATTTTGAAATCGAATTCCTACAATTCTGGTTACAGAGATAACAGCGTATAAAAAGAAAAAAAATGTATTTAATATATTATTTTTGTACGCAATTTTCTGAAATTTAAAAAATAACCACTTCAATTGTTGAGCAGTATATTAAGTTATTGTAAAGATTAGCATGATATAGTTTTTTTTTTAGTTTTTCTATATCATTGCACAATTATACTGATCTTAGAGGGAATATATATGCAGGATAATCCCTTAGGGCTAATAACATCTAGGCTTTAATATTGTTCTATCTTAATACTACTTAATTAACATCAGGTAGCTTACAAACAAGCAAAATGTAACTTCAATACCTATGTCAATCTGATGATGCTTATTCTAGGGAAACAGCTGTCATTGTATTTTATAAGCGAATTTTTGAATAAAACGTAGAAGTTAAGTTTAAATGAGTATTTGTTTATTATTGTTACTTAGTCTAATAAAATTGTTATTACAAAAAATTCAATTTTATATAATAAAGAGGTTGATTAGCAAAATATTATTTTATTGCCTTTTTATTTTTAATTAGTACTCAAACACACAGCTTTATAAAATCACAGACACACTTTTCTTTCTGAATAACCAATTAAAAAAGTAATATGAACAATAAAGTAGGAAAAGTAGACATTTACCAGTTCAGATATTGTGTTAAATATTAAAAATATTAAAGAAACTAAATTCTATTAGGTACTTTTTATTATTTTATTTATTAACTTTAAAAAGTATTAAACTAATTAAGTAGGTAGGGAATCCACAAACGTTAAATTTGTATTAAAATTATTTTTAGATTTCTTTAAAATATCCAAACATTTAAGCGAATAAATTACAGAACATTTGCTTAATGCAAATTAGCATAAAAAGTGGAAACCACGCCATATTGACAAGTCAATAAACATCGAACAAAACGTGTTAATTAGCATACTATAGAAAAGGACACCAAGATTTACGGTTTGTTTACAAATGGAAACTGATATACCTCATAAAATGGCCATTACTGGCCTGTCTCTGTAGCTCCAGATCAATCTTGGGGCTGTTTAAAAGTTCCTCTCACAAACAACAATTAACACAATCACTAGCACAATTGTTTTTTATTGGATTAAAGTCCATTCACTTATTAATCTATACGTGTAAGTCTTATCAAGTCGCGGCACTCTATGCAGCTTCGCAAGCCAGTAAAGGTAAGATTGCACTGAGCGTGCGCCATTCACATCTGATTATCGTAGCCAATCGAGAAAGAGGGAGTGGCGTGTTGCTGTATCTCTTCATGTTTTGCTTGAAAAACAGATTAGACTCCGCCTCTCTATTGTTATGCTGATTTTTTGTCTCCTAGTCCTTTGTACAGGTGTTTCTGAATTGTGTGGCATATACAGTTTTTTTTATTTCTTATTAAAAAGAGTATGGGAGGAAAAGAGGCTCTTCTACTGCATCAATAGGTGTCTGTTCCAAAATTTCGATTTACCGTGAAAAAAAAATGACAGTTTATCGGTCGTTTTATAAAATTTAATTGGATATTTGAAGTATCTTATTAACAACTGAAGGTGCATCAAACAGATTAATGCAGGCACAAGAATATTGAACACAATAGGTTCTCCAGACTCCAGCAGATTATCTTTATGTTCAGAGCAAGATTAACATTTTGTATTCAGCACTTCATTAGGTAGGTAGTTATTATTACCCCATGTAAAGTTTGTATTATTTTCTAAACCTAACTTTTGTATATTATTATTATAATAATTTTGATTCAAATTTAAAATTTGTGTTTGAAATCAACATTAATTTATGTTTCTGTAATATGAATAAGAGTTTCTTCAAAAAACTAACATTGCTAACATTTTTTTAAATGTTGTTCTTAAAGTATGATACCTAACATTTTCACTTAAATCCTGTTTATATTTTTTAAATATCTCAAAAACCTTAGGTGTGTTCTCGCTTAGTTAATTTTATTAGACAATGCTACCTTTTTTCCCTTTTTTCAATCCAATGTTATATTATAACATTTTAAAAAATGCGTGTAATATTGTGATTCTCTTCCCTTTTTTTGATGGTGCTTTTGTTTTACACTTATCAGAGGAATCAGACCATCCTTTGGAAGCGGTGTCATGCGTGTCAAACTCTGAGAAACAAAATTACCTGAATCAGGTCCTTTTACATTTATGATGTGCATTTCGGATTTTACAAGTTAAGGGTCTAATTGGTTTTATTATAATGCTTCAGTCAATACCATTTATTGTTAAAACTACTATAAAAAGTTATTTGTTTAGTGCGTCCTTATTAACTGAAATTCTTATCGTCAACTTATTTTTCTTTTTTGTTTGTTTTACATAACATTTCTGATTGTAATTTCGACAGTTTCTACAAATACAGTTAACATCTGCAAATTAAATAAATTTGTCTACAACAGCAGAGACATAAAGCAATAATTCTAAAAATTGATCACGTATCCTTATCCGTATACGTAACGTAAAGGAGATACACTTGAAACGCTGAAAGATTACCTGTGCGTCATTGTATGTAAGCATGCGAATAGGATAGAGAAGACAACAGTTTATAATTTAATATTATCGTTTGATATTTATAGAAAAGGACAGCACATAGAAAAGGTGTCGGTGATATGATCGTTGAATCGTGACGCACGGGTAATCTTTCAGCGATTCAAGTGTATGTAACTAAGCAAAAAGAAGCATAAAGCAAATGCGTTTGTAACGTAACGTAACCATTCATGTGTTTTAATTTTTAACTTAAAAAATAGCTCCGATATCTACCTTAACAAAATAATGTCGTCATTGCCACTTTAAAATAATCTTTTTCTTTTTAAATCCATTATCGCATGTCACAGAAATGTTTGATGAACAGAAAATAAGGTTATGATTTTTGAGCATACATCACTTTTATCAAGAACAATAAATAACTGAACAGTTAAACTAAACTTCCACTATTTATTCGAAAAATTCGCTTTAAAATTCAATTACAGCTGTTTCGCTAATAGTCGTCAGATTAAGTCTTCATTTTATACAGATAAGACGTAAGTGTAACACAAATATATATTGTAAAGAACAGCATGTTTTTCCCTGGTTTTTCTTTTCTATATCATTGCACAGTTATACTGATCTTAGAGGGAAATACATCCAAGATAATCCCTTAGGGCTAATAACATCTAGGCTTTAATATTGTTATGACTTATTACTTCCATACTTGGTCTAGCCTTATAACTACCTAATAAACATAAGGTAGGTAGGTACCTAGCTACAAACAAACAAATAGTAACTTCAATATGTCAATCTGATGATGCCAGTTTTCTAGCGAAACGGCTGTCATTGAGTCTTAAAAAAACAGTTTTTTAAATATATAGTGGAAGTTTTATTAAAACAAAGAGTTTTTTATTATTCTTAATAAGATGGACTTCCAAAAAGTAAGGGTTAGTACAATCAATTTAATTAGGACACTCTAGCCCACTAAACAATTAATTGCAATTATTTTAATATAATTTCCTTTTGATTGTTTTTACTCGCCTATAGAAAATATGTCCTATTTATATTTCGTCAATTTAAATCCCATTAAATTTTATTGAGGTAAGTAAGTTCTCGTAACAAGCCACAGTTTACATTTTACATTGTAATACCGCAATAATAATAAATCAGAATTAATAGTATTCACATATTTTATTAATAATGTATGCAAATCTGACGATTTAACAAGAACATAATGCCATAACAACAACAAAAAAATATTCAAATAATAAAAGTGCAATAATCTAGCGGAATACCCTTGGAAGGAGAGGGTGAATTATTATTATTGGCACGGACAAGAATATTTAATAATTACCCCATAATATCTATTGTGATGGTAATTCATCGACAATGGTAGATATAAAATGGCATAATGGTAATCGCACAGCCACGCTTTGGATTCTTTAGTGGAGTGATGTGTTGCATATGTGTACTTTTTGAAAGTAATATTTTATTTTTACAGTGCAGGGGCGCACATGTTTTAGAGATTTGAAAAACGTGACATAAAATAAGACATCATTCATTTTCATTTGAGATTTAGGTGTGGTTTTTTAATTAATCAATTAATTTTGATGTGTCTTGAAGTTTTTTATGTAAGTCTTCTGATTTAAAACACCTCGCTTAGATTTTCTGTCCATTGAGGGTATGTTTATGCTTTTTCTTTCTCAACACTAGTGGTTGTGACTAGCTATGATATAAAATTGTTATTTCCATATTATAGCGGGCTGCGGGATTTCCCTTCGTATACCTTTTTTATTGTTAATTATTTTTCATTCTCTCTAAAATCTTGCATATTGGTTTCTTTGGGTTACATTGTATTAGTTCTCTCTTAGTGTTATTAAATATTTGTTGATTTTTTGTTTGTAAAAGTGACAGATAATAATAATGAATAAATATTTCTCTTAATATTATGTAAACTTTTTTTTCTTCTGCGAGAAATCTTTACCCTTCTTAAGGACCCCCAAACAAATTTTTATACGGGACCCCGCCAAGGCAAGCTACGCCACTGATAAATTTTATTATGTAATAACAATAGTAATAATAATAATAATAATAGCATCTTGCCAGTAGTTAGTAAAGTCATGGGAGCCATTATTTCAGAAGAGATGACCAAATTTCTGCTCCAGGAACATGTTATTCCAACACAACAGCATGGATTTATCTCTGGACGCTCTACACTAACTAATTCCATTTGGGTTAAGAAGACCTTCTTATGAAGAACGACTTACTTTAGCCAACCTACCCTCCTTTGAATTTCGCTGACAACGTGGGGACTTGATTACCACTTTTAAAATACTGAAGTACAATTTTGGTAATCTCAACGAAATGTTTACTCTAAATCAAAATGAACGCCTCAGAGGACATCACTTTAAACTAAAAGGGAAAACTGCTCTTCAAGACAAAGACATAATTTCTTAAGCAATCGAGTTTTTGACATCTGAAATAACCTTGATGAGACAATAGTCTCTGCACCTTCAACCAAGTCATTTAAAAAAAGACTTGATTTTCTTTTTTATTAGAGTAAATTCATTGTTTATTTTCTTGATTATTAATTATGCTGTATTTTATTTTTTATTTTGTTTATTCATAATAGTAGGTAATTTATGTAATTTTTTTATTATTGGGCATAATATGCTCTTGACCCTATGTCCTTGTTTAATTTATAATATCTAATAATAAATTTAAGCAAATTATGAATTACTACATATAAATTCCATTTTTATCGGAAAACGAACTGCTGCTATTTGTACTTTGTTGTACTTTCAGAAGTTTATTGGAATCAGGCGGGACTCTTACAAAATAACGTTTAAAGTAAATGTCAAATATCCCATTACTCCACAATTTTAAGCTTCATTAACAAAAGTTAGGACGATACTAAATAAGAAATAAATAAATAATAACAAACAAAATAATTTTCCCAGTTAATTTGGTGACTAGGAAAATAAATAGATTGACAACGCAAATAGTATACCATATAAAAATATTTACCTTACATAACCAAGTCCATTCTTTTGTTCTTTTTTCTTGCGAATTAATCAATCACTTTGTCTGTTGAAATTTTATGGCTTCTATGAAGAGCCAATCCTGTCTTGTCCACACGATTTTCTCAAGTACGTCTTCAATCGCTTGAGAGTGGAGAAGGTCCTATCAGCAGTTGCAGTGGTCACTGGCAAAGAAGCAAATGTTTTCAGGAAGGTAAATATATTAGGAAAAAGTTCCCTATTATATTGGCTTAATGCCTCAATGGCACAAGAAGGCTTGTCGAGTTCTATTTGTTTTTCCCAAAACAATTTCCACAGTGAGTACTCACTAGATACTAGTTCGAGATCAACTATCTTTTAATAAAGCTTAAAAGATTCAACTTCTATTTTCTCATTTGCTGAGGTGGGTAAAAAGCACTGAAGTGTTACCAGAAACTTTTTATGCTCTGTGAATCTGCAACTGACGAGGCGCTAATCTTGAAATCCGAATTTCTTCACCAACGTCACTCAAGAAAGATTCTGCTGTTTTGAAAATCTTGGAAAACACAAGATCGATTGTTTTCCTTAAGTTTTACAAAACACTCACTTAAAATAACAAAAACACCAAAGTAGAACCACTTCTTAAACATTAAAGGACTTATACGGGATATGATTTGTTTTACAACGTTCAGAGTGCCATCTATGGAATTCTCCTTCTCCCATTTACACATATATACTATTTTTTCCCAACACTACCTATTTTATTATGCACATGTAATATGTACAACCCAACTAATCTTACGTTTTATTTGTGACAATCTATGTTTGTTTACTTATGGATAATTTTAGAATAATTATAAAACAACAGTTTGATGTTCTGATTACAAATTAGTTAAATTGTAAAGAACAGTAAACAACTAAACGGTCGAATGAAACTTCCACTATTCTTGATAAGATGGACTTTCACATAGTAAGGGTTAGTACAAGAAGTTTCGGTGATTAAATAAAATGATAATACAAGAAATATAATGTAATTAGAATAATTTAAATCGAATGATGAAGTGTATGTATTTCTAATAACGTAAATTCGTTTCTAACTTAGCTCAGTGGGTGGATTATTCTTAAGTTGACCACTTGACCGCAAGATGGTGGGTTCGATTCTCGGAGTTAAGATTCTTTTCTCTATTTTTATTAATAATTTGTTTTAAATTCAGTTTTTATGTATATAATATCAATAAAGAAAAGCAATTTATAATTACATGTACAACTGAATCAAAGAAATTTTAACTCATTGAAAATAGGACCAAAAATTGTAGCTGAAGGATTTTTCGAAGGCATTCATCCTGGGAGTGAGCCGCAATGGAGCATGTAAAGATAGTACATTATATACCGCGGGACTGAAGTAGTACATTTAATCCTGAAGGTAAAGTTTATAATTTACCTGAAGGATTAAATGTACTTCAGTCGCAAGGTATATACGATACTTTTCGTACTTCCGGTATGATTTTATTAATTATATCAATAATTTCAAGCAGTTTTTTCTCTCTTCAACTCATTTAATAAACTGTCTTTAAAATAAGTTACCATAGTAACATTGCGTTGTGACAGTTATAATTTAGAAACATTGTCATTACTAGTGTCATTGTAAAGAAACATTGTTATTGATAATTATTGGTATCTGTTACTCGTCAGTTACCTGCTGCATTAACCCAGGAAAGACTGGTCAATATGACGAACTGTCACAATATTAATTTGAATATTAACGTTAATTACCATTCTAATTAATTATATTTTTCAATAAAATATCCCTTAAATTCGTTTGTTTGTGATTTAATCGTTCCGGGAGTTTCGTCAATATTTAATCCCGGAGGGATTAAATGTGACACTTTAGTACCTGTCACAAGGGAGTGAAGTTGTCACTTTAGGCCCGGAAGTACGAAAAAGATAATATTATGAAGTACATAGTTATGAAGAACCTTATATCAATCAATTAATATTTTTTTATGTCATTAAAAAAGTCAAAAGTTTGGGAGGAGTGATAACAACTAAAAGCAATTATAAAAATTATTTAAACAATAAAATCATTCCAGGAAACAATGTATACACATATATAATATAAACAAATATTCTATACTAACATAAAACAACAAAATTTTTATTATTAGCAGAAAGGAGAAGATAATTGGGAACATAAAGCATGATATGAATACGAGAACCAAAATTGAGGCAAATGGATAAAGAGGTTATGTATTGAGACAAAAGGATGAAATACTGCTCAATATTTTGGTACAAGCCTAATGGTAGAGGGTTAGTTGGATGCTCAAACAAAACATGAAAGCAAGTGTTGCACGTAAGTTGGAATTGTAGCAATGGAGGATACATTAAATCTGACAAGAATTGAGGAATATGGTAAACGTGGCAAGATTCATCTAGAGTTGTAGAACCGAAGTAATCCTTCCTGTAGAGGTTTCAGCCAAATCAAAGATTATAAAATGAATCGTATAGGAGTAACCTTAATATTAAAATCAGGTGAGTATATATTACAAATTATTGTTTAATATGGCTCTAAAAGAAAGCATGTCAATATTTAAAATAATTATAGGGAACTTTAAGCAAATTTATCTGGAAAAAACAAAATACAACATTTCCTTGGGATAAACTGAACAGAACTGTAGCAAATATTTAACTATTTATCAAAGGTTTTATTCTTACTTGGCATTAAAACCTTATTTTTACCGATCATAATATATCCTAAAATTTGTATTAAAACCTGTTTTTTAAGGATTCAATATTAAAATTACAAAATACGGGAAGAAATTGATTACCCTTTTTGTAACTACGAAGAGAACGTCTATGTTTAAACAAATAGTTTCAAGACTAACATGCATTGTGTTCTGTAGTACATGGGAGGATTAAATGGCGCGTTATTAACGTACACGTGTCGTTAATATATTTTACAAATTTAGTTTTTGTATCCATATCCGATTATAGTAGTAAGTATCGATAAATTTAAAACAGTATTTTGATCTTTTCTTAGATAAAATATTATTGATTGATTGGTAAATAATTCAGATATTTAAAAAATTGATTTTACTAAATGCAATTTATTGCATTTAAAAGTGTTTTTTTTACATTTTGCACTTATAAAAATCTTCACTATTCGCTTTTTCGAAAGTCTAGATGCCCTCTGGAGGATAAATAATAAACCTACTTTGTGAGTAATCGCAAATTATTTTTAATTTTATTTTGGATTGTTATGTGGAGGTTGATGTTTGATTCTTTTATTTGTATTTGTAAAATTACCACCAAACAATTAAAACACACAACTCAACCACTAAGTTCGACACCTCAAACAAAAATATTACAAAAATATACTCACAAAAATATTACTCACAATCCTCCATATTTGTTTACGTTTCTTAGCGCCCTCAACGGTAGTCGAAATCGCGAATAAAACGCATTTGCGTATCGTAATGTAATTTTTACGCACGCAAAATTTTGTTTTAAATGTTTGGCATAATGAGTGAAGTATCTAATGAAAAAACTATTGACAATGACATTTGTGGCTTATAAACAACTTATTTCATATGGCTGTTGTGACACTCGTCCTTTAAAAAATTCAAGGCTTCGCGATTCGTTTTTTAAACTTGAACTCTTGTCATAACAGAAAGTCATATGAAATGCGTTGTTTAATATACTATATTAAAATTTCCACTTATTCGCCGATATACCTATAAGATTGTAAGTAGGTATATTTTATATGTTTTCAAGTTTATTCTGGAGGATTAGCGTTAAACAAGTTTTGTCTAAAACACAACTTACTTTTTTTTCTGAAATTATTTGGTTGATCTTCAACTAGAGCAACAATGTATAAAAGTATGCCTTAGCGTCAGTAGCAACATTGTTGTAATATAAGAATTATCAAACTAAGTTTTTTGTGTATTAACGTTAGTTTTTAACAACCTTAAATTTGAATTTTTATGCATTCAAATCTAATATTTTTAAGAATAACAATACTTTTCGTATTTTAAGGTTACCAACATAATGTAAGTTTCACTGAAACATATACAGGTTGTTTCAAAAAAAGGTAACACCGTCTCTAGGATAGGTAAAAAACTGAAAAATAATTGGGGTTTGCTTAGTAAAATTTTTTTCTAACGCCATCCGTTTTCAAGATAAAGGGCGTTGAAGAAAATAAAAAATTACACATTTCTTACGATTTTGCCGAAACTACTGGCACCATTGCAATGAAATTTTATACGAATATGTTTTGGAAGCTGATATATCCCATGAATTTGTTTTTATAACTAACTCTCATAGAGGGCGCTAGTTACACGATTCATACAACGTATTATTCAACATAACTTTTTTTAGGGTAGAATTATTACCTAGTCAAAACTCCAAGTGAACATAAACATCGTTTAATTCTACACCAAAAAGGTACTCTTGGTAAAACTCGATATTATGTACCGTTTTCGGAATATTTTGATTTGAAAATAACGATGTTTATGTTCACTTGGAGTTTTTCAGGATTTTCAGGTTTCGTCGGAAAATGCAAGTTTTCCACGACGCCACCCACTTTTACCAGCTGATGAACTCACAAGTTTTTTAATTATGACACCTCCCTTGACCTTTTCCACTTATTAAACATTGGATGACAATTTTTATTTTTTTTTCTAGAAAAAATTTGGTACAATTCGACTGGTCTTTACCTATTTATATTTACACACTCAAAGTAATTAATTTATATACACCCTTAATTTCTACTTATTTTATATAGGTACACTCCGTATAACAATACTAATTTATTTATACTACATACTACTAATTTATACTTTCTTAAAACCAAGATGTAGATTTGCTTAAAGAACTCAAAAATCGTTCTTAGAGTAATTTGTTTTATGCATTAAAATAATCACCAGAGGGTTAGTTATAAATATGCTGAGTTATCGGAACCACATCTTAATTTCTTTCAGTTTATTTCAAAAAAGTATTGTTTTTCCAATTATTAAAAGTCATGTTCAGAAATTCTTTTTAGTCCAAGCTTGGTGTGTCCAGTTAGTGCTCACCAATTTTGTGTATAAAGACCCTTAAATACTTAAATATTACAGATATTCTTAGAAATCGGTTGTGCACTAGTTTGGAAACAAATTATGTTCATCTCAACTAGCTTTTTTTATTGTTTTCGCACAATTGCCAAATTCAACGAAATCCTCGGTAATCCTTATACTTTATATTTATTATTATTCGTTATTTACGTCTTTGAAAAGCGATTTATCCTTCTTTTGCAAATTCATAAAGCGACTACAAAAGGCAAAACTCAAATGGGAAGAGAGGTTTAAAACTGAATTACCGAGAGGGCATGAGATTTTAGAATCCTCAGATTTGGCGTGCAATTGATCGGTAACCTAGCAACGAGAATCAATTGTTCTCCTGCAGGTGCCCAATCAATAGCACCTGGTAAACGACACGACACTGTGTACAGACGGCGGCGAGTAATAAATAGAGAATTTTGGGGAATCCGAACGAACGTGATTCGGGACAGACAACGTGTCGCCGAATAATATTTATTTGTTACCTACCTGCTTTTTTGGTAGGTACTCCTTTTTCTACAGGGAAGGACTACTACAGTGTCAACGACGATGTTTGTTTTATAGTTTTTACTAAAACTTTTACTTCATGTTCTCTTGCATCTAACCGATGTTTTTTCTATACGACTAAGTTCATTGGCAGTTTAATTGGTTACATATTAAATAAATAATATAAGTAACATTAGAGATTAAAATAATTAGTAGGTACTTCAATAGCAGGGTTGGATGAACCCATTGGGCTACCGGGAATTTCCCGGTGGGCCAAAATATTTTGAAAAAATCGTTATTAGACATTATTTCAAACATATTTTAAATGTTATTCAAAAATAAAAATCAATATTAATTTACCGCTGGAAAGTGCTGTAGTAGGCCGATATAATATGGTCTGGGGGCGAACTGTAGGTATACAGGGAAATTCTTCACTTCCCATAGAAAAATGTACTTTAAATATGCGTAAGCAATGTCTAGTTTGTTGCTATAACGTCATGTATAAATATAGATTATTCTTTCATTTAATAATCTTTTTAAATCCTATCAATATATTCCTTCTCTAGCCTCTACATAAGTAGAGTGCACAAAATCCTTTTCCATTCTTAAGTATATTAAGTATATTTTCATTCTGATGTCCATGTAGGGCCTTCTCTGATACCGGAGTCACTGGTATCTCCAGTTAATCTCATTTTGGGGTTACTTCCTTTTGATGTTTTACCGCTCTTATGTTTCTATCACATAACAGTGGTAGTCATTACTTTTTCTTTCCATATATTGGTACTTTTTTCCTCACTCATTCAATGGTACCACATACAATGGAATAAAATATTTAAATTCTTAAATGATTCCTCAATGATTCATTTTCCAATGAATCATTTTCACACCTCTTTTTAATATAATCATTTCTCTTATATATTAATTTTATAATCTTTATGTCACATATATTTTTTCTCTTTGTCACTGGTTTAACTTACCCCATTCATTAATTAATATTTAATATATAATTTTGTTGGTCCGATCGAACATATGATCTGTTGAACATTTTATACAAATAAGTTAAGGTAGGTCTGCTGTTGAAACTTGTAATTTTGCATAATTTTACCTCTCAGATTTGTTTTTTTATAGCCTGATGATGGCCTGCTTGTAGGCCGAAACTAGTCGCTGTTCCTGTAAACGTTACTTTATGTAATAAAAACCTGTGACACTGATTTTGGTATTTTCCTTTATTTATATTAAAAATATATTAAGAAATAGACTTCAAAATTTAGATGCGTTTTACCAAAGAAAGGAAATTTCTATTTTTATATGAACTAAGTTTATAGAAGTGAACATTTTTTGTAGGAAGTTGTATTTACAATGAACTACAAACGATAAAACACTGATAACTCAACAAATCATTAAATTGTTTAGATTTTTATTGCTTTAAATTGTACAAATCATTTTTGATGTGTAACTACATTGATTAACATGGTTTGTAGACAGAAATACAGACAAAAAAACGTTTTCCTCTTGGATCACTACATTTGACAAAGAAATTTGTAGCCTATGAAGGGCTACATTTTATACAATAATTTGTAGTTTCTTAAGGAGTGTTATTTTATAATTTATTGGAAGTGTTGTTATTGTAGCACTTCAAAAGAATATAAAGTGATATTTTGTTGTTACTACAAGCATCTACCATCAGTAATTGATAAGACTACAAAAAATATTACTACATTAAATAGTATCGCTTGTAAATGAAAATATACAAAAAAAACTTTTTTGTTCTCGAATAATTACAAACGCATTATAGAGCATTTGATTAAGTAATTTGTAGACTTCGAAGATTATTTTTGAGAATATTTTTCTTTATTCTGAAACTACAAACAATTTTGAATTTAGTGATCATAATAATCTTAAGTGTATTGTGTTTTCATCGCTGATATAGATTTAACACTAAAAATATCCAATTTCACAAATTTCAACTACAATAAACTCCATCGTTTTAATGAAATTTATTGTACTAACCCTTAGTCTGTGGAAGTCCATCTTACTAAGAACACTAAACAATGAAATTTTTTATTTAACAAAACTGCCACGTTTATTTAAAAAGCTAATTTTTAAATAATTTAAGTTACCTTTTTAGTTACCTTGCATATGCTTTTTTATAAAATTTTTCTAGCATAAAAACTGATAAAGTAAATACAGCTTTAAATTCTAGACACTTTCTGAAAAATACGAGAAAGTCGTGGCAGAGGACGAAAGTAAGAGCTCTATAATGAATGAATGAATTTTTATGCTAGAAACATTTATTAAAGGCAGTGGCGAACTCTCTAACAGGGTACAAGTAAAATCTTTTCTCTTTTTTTTCTTACATAAAATCCACTAATATTTTTCGGTTGTCCTTTTTTCTTAGTTAGAAGGTTTTCATCAAATGATAGTGAATAATTTATTATTCCCTCATTATACCTAGTAGTAAATGTGGTCTTAAAGTAACGAATGCATTTATTTTCTACGTAATAAATAATTTTATTGAAAAAGTGCAATGATAAATATAAAAATTAGTCTCCATGTAGGTACCTACGACTGTATTCTAATATTTTCGTATTAAACTAGATTTGATTCCTTTATAAATTTAATCATAAAATTTTAAAGTTGAGAATGATCTTTTTACAGAGGTGCAGTTTGGTCAATGTATTCCAAGATTTTGTTGAAATTAAAAAAATGTGTATTATTTTCTGCTCTGCTGAACCTTTATTTACATAGTATCAAATTAAAACTTAATGTTTATTTTTTATTAAATCCTCCCAAACCCAAACGTGAGTAGGTAAAATAATCTGCAGAACGTAAATTTGCTTAGTAGAATTAGATAAAAACATCTGTAGAACGTAACCTCAAATTCTTTGGTTAGTGTAGAAACAGATTTAGCATTTATATTTCACTATTGTTTATATATTGATGAATATAAAATTTAAATTGAAAGTTGCCAAACTGCCTATTTTAACAGGAAGTTTCTTGCAAAATATACTATGAAGAGATTTTCTATGTAAGATCTAAAGTAGATAAAAAGCTTTTATATGTCGATCGTCACGATCCTTTTTAACAAACTAATACTAACATTGTGCTATAAACAACAATCTTATCTTTGCCAATATCGTTCTTACTTATCAAAACTTCTGAAAAATCGACTTAGTTCCTTTAGTATTAAATTTGTTTAATACGTGTGAAATCCCATTAGCCGAAACTTGGAAATTTCGATACAACCAATTACCCGAATCATCGATCACATATTTATTTTCGATAAACCTTCAAAGGACCCTCGAGGTTTTACAGATTACTTTCCTTTTATTTCGAAGATCTGATAAGGATTTGAAAAGATCACGAATCCGTTTCTTTCCCCTGTATAAAAAAATGCCACATTGTTGATTTTACATTTCCTGGTTTGAGATGGGACTAGAAAGTGACCCCATGTCTGATTTCAACTGTCGATAGAGGCATCAGTGAGAACAATTCGGACTGTCTTAGTCTTGTTTTTTATGTTTGGGAAGTAAAATGATAGTCGGTAAGCTCTTCTTTGTTTGTGTTGTAACGGTTTTATTTCAAATAAACTGCAATATAATGCATAACAGTTAATACTTGCTAAAATAATTAAATTTAATAATCAAGAATGAATAAATGAAAAAAGTAGATAATAAATCATTATTTTATTGATAGGCTTTAATGTAAAAACTATTAAGAATATTTTTTGTTAATTTTAATACTTATGTAACAAATTGATTAAGTGAATCTAACGTGACTGAACTGACAAGGTCACACGCGTGATTCGAATCACGTACATATAAATATAATGCATAAAATTAAATAAAGTTTTAATCAAACCAATAGTTAATTGTACACTCGATTGATATACTCGAAATCATTAGAAACGTAATTTATTTATCCACACAATACTTATTAATTGAACTAACAAATTTTAAAAATTATCACTAAACAATGAAGAAGAAACAAACGTGGCAGCTTTAATAAATATCTGCACAAACGGATATAAAACAAAATATAGAACGGGGAGTTCTACAGGGGTTTACTAAGAATCCGAGAATCTAAATGTAGTACAGACAGAGCGGACGGGCATAACTATAGCAGCTGACGTAATAACTAACAGAAATGTTAAAATAATATTCATTATCAATCATAGAGACAGTACACAAGCACTACTGCCTCTAAAACTTCTGGAACAGTGCTAGAATATCACCAAGCTGTGTTATGTTTTTATGTCAACTGATGAGGTCCCTTGGTTTGGATTAAAACTCCCTTAATTACTTTAACATTTTATACAAGAACTATAAATAATCACTGGTACATCACTTAAGACTAAAAATATATAATAATTAATATACGTATTCGTATAGAATCATGAACTGACGGTGACTGACTAATTGACCCCTGCTCCGGCCAAACCGATATATTTATGCAGGTTAGTTACTAAACACCCGAGTTATGTTATTTTATCGAAATCACGTGAAAATAATTAAAGGTCAAGTCATCAACCATCCTTCCCTTTGTTTACATACTATTTAATTATTAAACATAAAATAATATATATAATCCTACCTTAACGAGTATAATAATAAGAACATTAAATATAGAACTTTTTTAACAAAATTTCCACTATTTGTTTTAAAAAATTGCTTTTTTAAAACTCAATGACAGCTGTATAATAATAATTATAATTACTGATACCAGAATCCATTAAAATTAATGGCGGAATATTTCCAATAACCTGAACAATGTAGACGCAGGTTACCCACTCAAATACAAGGACACTGATACAGACATAATGACCGCGAACCCGATAAATCATCTCATGTACATGGATGACATAAAGTTATATGCTTAATCAGGCAGTAGGCTAGAAGAACTTGCCAATACTCACAGACCAAACAACACACCTCAATCGACCAGATGTAATTCTCCAAGATAAAGACAATCCCACCGCATACATAATATATAGCCATACCTAACACGCACAATTTCTGGATTACAATAGCTGAAAAGATTTCCAAATTAAAGGATGAAATTTAACGAATGTGGCGATTGAACGAAGTCGATATGGTTCCCACCGTGCTTTCGACCATAGACATGCCCAAACAACTTCAACAATCACTCAATACTCTTGGCATACCATAGCTCGCGGTTATATTGAACACTTGCAGAGTAGGTCGAAAATTTCTACAAGCCCATGAAGAGCTTTAACCACAACCACAGCCAAGTTCCCTGACTCAGTCATACTCTTTCCACACTATTAACAACCCCATACAAGCGCTCATTCATGTGGGCAAACAAACTCAATTAACCACACCGATACACAAGCAGGTCACTCCTAGTACTTACCAAATTTCAGAAATACAGCTTGTTGCTGAGACACAAAAGTGTATAAACAAAAATAATAATAATAATAATAATAATTTAGGCAAAATCCCGGCTTTAAAGGATACAATTCCGACCTTAAGTTAAATGTGGTCGTGATAAAAATAAAAATAATAATAATAATAAGTAGGTTGACGACGATCTAAAGCTGCACGCTCAGGGAAAAGTATATTGGACCAAATAAGGTCTAAGTGCGGATAAAGCTTTTGGGCTTCAACCTCCTCAATTTGCACAATGTATGTATGAGTTAGGGGTGATAATTACACTGCGACCTATAGGATCTATTGTGTCCCCCCTTACTTGCCAGATTCTGATATTTTCTCAGACCTATAGCAGCTCTTCGAGTCCTATTTTCCTGAGGAAGTTTAGGACATCGTCGGGCTTCAAATCAGGTAGATCCCCTTCCTCTATATCATGTGCTCCTAGGTATCTAGCCCTAGAATTTTGCAAGGCAGGGCATTCTGAGAGTATGTGTATTGAGGTTTCATCCTCTTTCTCACAGAATCTGCACTTTGCTTCATCTGCTAACCCTAGTTTCTTCATGTGGCTTCTTAACCAGCAATGCCCGGTTAATATTCCCGTTAACATTCGGAGCCTTTTTTACTGAGGTTGAGGCAGCTAAGAGATCTCTTCCGGTCATAGTTCCCCAGTAGTATCTTAGATTGCCTCAGTCCTTCCAGCTGATTCCAGTACTTGGATTTTTCCTTCTCCATTTCTTCCCTGCTGATCCCACAAGATGGTTCTGGTCCCAAATGTGGGGTTTCAGCTCCTTTTTTTGCCAGCTTATCAGCTGTTTCATTCCCCTCTATTCCTATGTGTCCCGGGACCCATAGGAGGGTGACAGTGTTCTTCTGGCCTAGTTCATTTAGTTTGCCTAGGCATTCCCAAACCATCTTCGAACTGATTATATTTGAGCTCAGCGCTTTGATGGCTGCTTGACTATCCGACATGATCACAATCTCTTGTCTGCGGTAGTTTCTTCCAATATTGAATTCCACACATCTTTCGATGGCGCGGACTTCTACTTGAAAGATGCTCGGGTATGTGCCCAAGCTTTCTGAGTATTTGGCTCTCGGTCCAAAAACTCCTATCCCAGTTCCCTCGTCTAGCTTGGAACCGTCCGTATACCACTTTATGGTATTCTGGTTTAAATTCTGTATGGTGTCTTCATCCCATTCAGATTTATTACTCAACTTTGTGATGAATTTTCTCACAAAGTTGAATTTCTTTGGCATATCATCTTGGGGCATTTCCCAAGTTTGATCAAAATGAAGTGATCAATTTGCACAAACAGAAAAGGAAAATTTTAGATCAACCTTTTTAATTTGTTGCATATATAATTTAGTAATAAAAAAACATAAAATTTCCTTCTTTCAACCAGTTAAATGTTCTGGGGCCGATTTTACAAAATCGGTGACTAAGTCCTCTAGAGACTCAAGGGCATTCAAAAACAGATTACTAAGATTTTCTGGTCGTCAGAGTCAGCAACTAATGAATACCTAAATCCAAAAAGTTTCCCAATTTTGCAAAATTAGCAACCCATACCAGAGTAGAAAACAACAAAACTGGAACACTATCAGTGAAATCCTGTCACTTCTTTTTTAACGGACTATCGAAAAATACTAGAAATTTTGTGGAACAAATCGTTTGATACTAACGCAAGCGATTGGGCCTCCTGTGTCAGCGCTATGACCATAATTCTACTTTTTGTCAATGTGTGACCCCTGACGAACCGCCTTACTAATATTTTACCTATCTAATATTTTTAAGTCATGTTTTAAAGCAGAATTTAAAAATGAAATAAAGAATAGTAGTGTTAGATTTGAAAAGATATCAATGACAGCCTTACATGAAAATTCGTCATCAGTATTTTGAATTATACCAGCCGATCTGTCTGAAGAGTTCGTCAAAATATTTTAATGAAATTTAATGTTTCGGTTAGTTATATATTTATTGTTCTTAGTAAAATATGTTTAGTTACAATAATATTAAATTTATGCAAACATTTACATCCTCACTGTATAATTCAAACATATTATGAAGATGTAAATAGCTACTTGGACACACTAAAAATAATGAAACAACTGTAATAATGGGTGATTCCATTGCGAAGGTTGCCAACATTGAAATAAATAAAATCGTCGGCATAATATATTGAAGAAATTTACTCAATACCAAATTTTATTTTAAACTTTTAATTTGAAAATTTTCTTTAATAAATTAGGGTAGGTTTAAACAAACATTATTAATATTTAATATTTAATTTAAAATAAATATCCAAATAAATATTGAACTAGGTACACATAATACCTAACTAATTCTATTTTTCTAACTAAATCCTATCTAATCTTAACTGCCTAAACTAACCTTATCTACCGCAGTGTCCTTTTTATTGTCTTTTCCTCCTTGTTTCACCTTATATTTCTTCACTTCTATAGAACCAAATCTCTTGTCTAAACTTGTCTCTAGGTATAACGACTATGCTTTTATTTTTGCTTCTTTTTATTTTTTAATCTTTTTAATTAGTTTCTTCTTTAAAAATTCCGTAAATATTCGTAACATATACTCGCAAACTGTAGAACTTTATTCTATCCAGAAAACTATCAAACTGATGGAAGTCTTCTATTCTTATACTCCTTTTTCTAATAATAATTAAAACTTTTTCTTTTCAACTATTACTTATTTAAAATATTCTAAGTGACAAAAATCCGAACACCCAGTTTAAATAATTTTATTTTTATTAAATAAGTACTTACTGAAGCATGATAAGTAAATGATAAAAATTTCAAAATTATTGCATTACTTTAAAGTCCTTTTACCTTTAATAATGTGTGGATGCACCCCGATGTGTTACGCATTCTCCAACGCGCCTAGGCATGCTTCTGATCAGGTGGTCAATGCCCTCCTGTGGTATCTCATTCTAGGCAACCACCAACTCCTCTCGAAGTTCGTGTAGAGTCTGAGGAGGACGTGATCAATTGGGGATAAGTCGGGAGATCTTGGTGGTCAAGGTAACAATGTGACATCATTTCGTTGAAAGAAGTCTATTGTGACTCTTGCGACATGTGGTCGGGCATTGTCTTGTTGGAAAGTTGGATTTGCCAGGGTTTCAAGATAGGGAAAAGATGGGGTTCTAAAACTTCTTGGATATAAAGCTGCGCGTTCATGTTACCTCTGATGAAGATTAAAGGTGATCTCGAACCAACAGTTTGATGAACATGCCTTTTAACAAAAAACCGTGGATTTTTCCTTTCACCACATCGTCTTCTAACCCTCGCTGGACCATTGTGCATGCCTAAACAAAATCGAGACTCGCCACTAAAGACAATACTTTTCCATTCCTGATCCCAGAGTGACCGTTCTCTGCACCACTCCAGGCAATTACGTCGGTGTTTTGGAGTTAAATGGAGGGCTCACTGTGGTCGGTATGAAAACAGACCAAAACGTCTTATTCGTCGGTAAACACTTCGCATGCCAATATGTCTTCCATGTTCTGCAAACCATTCATTTGCAATGGAAATGGTAGTGGAGAAACGGTCCCCTAAGGTCAATAATCTTAGGCGGCAAGAGATATTGGTAGGTCGAAGTGCAGAGAAGTCTAACTGACTTATGCCACCTAAGACAATCTAATCCAATCTTGATCCTAATTAAAATAACACCATAGATGTTAAAGAGGTCAAAGCGCCCCTTAATTTGGCATAATAGTGTTCCAGAGACACTGTTTCATAGATTATGAGAGGTTTTTTGATTTCGTCAATTATACCGTCCTTCTGACATCACTACAGACACTAAAGTCAAACAATTCATACTTATGAGTTTATTAGAAATCTCTATTTGAATTCTTGATTAGATATGGGCAAGCGACATCGGAAATCTGATACATGTTAGTAAGATAGGGCTGTGTGATATCGCCAATTCTGTTTTTATATGTACTCTGGATACATTTAATAGAATAATTATAAATAATCCAATATAATATTCAAATGATTATATACATCTTATGTATGAACTTGTCAGAACATGTAATTCTAGTAATAAAAGCAAACCAATATCTTTACATAATTTTTGATATTAAATTTCTTTGGTTCAAGTATGCAAAACATGCCCAATACATTAAAGGTAAGTGTGAAAGGGGTATCAAACAGAAGTTGGGGTGCAGTCCCTAAAGTTGTTTTAACAAGGCTTATATGCGATCTATTTTGAATTATGAATGTTTTCTTATTCAGTAGAAGATGTAATTTAACAAGTGCCTTGGAGAGTTAAAGCATAATTTATATTAGTAGACGCTTTTTTTTTCATTTTATAATATTTATTTAATTTTATATTTTAATTAATAAAACTTTTATATTAAATCCAATCCCTAGTGATCGTGTTGAAATTATATAAATATAGAAATGGATATAAAAAATATGCTAGATACTTAATGTGTATACTTGGTAGAAAATTAAATTTCCATCCATAATATATTCAATACCAACTGTTAAATTGTTAAACTTGAATGGTTACGCAAATCAACATAATTCTCCTACAAGTATTTTTTTAACTCTTTTCTTTCTGTCACTTGCTCAGCATCAGCTGATTACCTTTGGTTTATGTGAATGCGATACTGTTTTGATATTTGTCTTTATTTTTAATACTCGAATAACAAGAAATAAATTGAATATTTTTTAAAACTCTTGCAAACAAGAATATTCATCTACCAGTAAATGTTATTGATATACTCTTGTTTATTTAAATAAATTTAAAAATATAAATATCTGTCAAATGTTTTCTTTTTCTTAATCTCCACGCATACACAAGTGTGGGTTTTGATTTGTAGAAAATAACAATCGTATTAATTAAAAAAGTTTGTAAGTTGCGGTACTCTTTGTATTAAATCATTTTAGAATAATTGTTTACTTTGATATATTTCACACTCTTTTGTAATTTTACTAATATAATTTTGTAAGTTTACTATTTCCTGTGGTATAATAATTTTTTCTAAACAGTAACCTTCTTTCTTAGCTCTTATATTATGTCCATATATTTGTGATGCAATTCTTTGATGATCTTTATCGTTAAGATCTTGTCGATTATATATAACTCTTGTTCCTCTATGGTCCTAGTCCAAATATCATTTTTTTCTATATATTTTTCTTTTTTCTTTTTAGTTAAATTTTTTTGATTCTGCTTTGTGCTTTTTTCAGCAAATATCCCCTTCTATTCAAACAAAATTTAAAGAGTGTGAAATTCGTCAGAACTTAAAGTAAAAATTTTAAACCCACGTTGGGCGCAAAAGAAAATTGATTTTAAACATTTTTTTTTTACTTTTTATTAATTTTAAATACTTAATTATTTGAACAACCTCTCTGTCCTACATTACATTCTCCAAACAAATTCAAACCTGTATAAATCACATTCCCACAGTTAAATTCTTCAATGGTTGTTTTTAAAAAGTTTAAATTTAACTTAGTTTTATTCCTATGGGTTTAGATTACTTAGAAATCAATTCAATTAATTTTATTCAACTTTATTACTTTTTATTATATTTTTAACTTCTTCCATAACTTCTTAACGCTGTATTTTCTCGAGAAAATGTTTTTCTCACCACAACAAACAACATTTTTTTATTTCCTGGCACCCTGCACTCTTTTTTAAACTACTTAAATCTATTACAAAATTACAAACATTTCTTTTTTTCTTTCGAATGATCTATTTTCAGATTATCTTCGGCTAAAATTATAATTACCCAGTTTATCTGTTTAATTTATGGTTGGTATATAAAAAACATATTTTTTAAATATTTATTTATTATTTTAATTATTAGTTTCACGTCTATGGTTTATTAAACTTACTTCTCCTGAATACCGTTCGGAAGTTCTTAAAGACATAAAAAATAAGCCAAATTTACCACAATTTAATTAAATAAAACAAGAAGCACTCCTAATAAAATAAACATAAAAGTAAAATCTGTAGTACCAACCAAACAAAATTATACCCAAAAAATTTCTCAAATAAATTTAATTTTTCCTGTATATCATGAGATTTTATTGTAAAGTACAAACAATTATTAATTTAACTACAGTTATTTTTACTTTTATGTTTTTAAATTTACATTTTATATATAAAAAACAGAATAGATTTTATACTAAAACATTTATGAATATGTAAAAATAATAATTTAATTTAACGAAGCTCCTAAACAAAGAGAGAAATGTTAATATATTTTTAAAAATAAATATTTTTTAAATAACAAACCTCTATCCCAACTAGTGCGACAATACTGCGAAAATGTATATCGTCAAATTAATCAGTTAACTCATAGAATATTTTTAATCTCTTTCAGGCTTCTTATTACCCCCTTCACAGAACATAAGATTTGACTTCCTTTAGTTTCCGATATTGCCATGGTACAAGGAGGCTTATTTAACTCGGATAAATAGCCATATTATCATTGATTGTTGTTGAGTATTAAGTGGTGTGATAGTGTTTTTTCTAGTTATTATTTTATCTAGTGATAATGGTTCAGACGTGTTTGATTTGCAAGAATAATAATTATTCAAATCCCAACATCTCATTTCACACTTTGTTATTGACTCCGCTCGCGTCCATCGAGTATGTTGGTTACAATGAGAATTTATGAGTGACTGACGGTCTCTATGTATTTTTAAACTCTATGATAATTTTAATTTCATAAATACAATTTTTATAATTATGATTCATTGGATTCAGTCTTTTTGTATATTATATACATTAGATTTATCTAATCCTATTGTTTTTCATCCTTATGAATATTTGTGATATTGTATTATAATTAGTAAAAAATATTAATTTAATTTATTAAATTGCAAATAAGTGGCAACTGCATTTTTAAAACGAAACATCCAGTATAGAAGGATTGAAGTATGTTTCGCGTTTTCACCCTTAAAAAACGTTCAAAACCATTCAAAAACTGTCATGATCAATAAGAGAAAATATACAAGATTAGTGTAAGGTATTGAACCCCTTAAACAGTTTATTTTTAAATGAAATTGCGCATATCAATTTTGTTATTTTAAATAGAATACCCTGTATATTTTTACATTTTTGGATTCCATATGAAATTCTTAATATAGTAATACTTTCAATTCCTATTTATTTTGAATAATTGAGGCTATAATCAATAATTTAACGTTTTTGACTTAAAATGTTAAACCTTTAATTGTCAAATAAATAAATTAATTATTAGTATGGTATAGGGTGTGTAATAATATAATATATAAGTAATTTTTCTGTTACTTCCAACTCAGTGCTTTAGAAAAAATTTTATAAACTATAACGCACTGAAAGAAGTGTATTATTATTATTTTACTTTTAAAAAGGGAGAAGCTATAAGTGAAACTTTTACTGAATTGGCAAATTTGTGCAACAAGTACAAAAAAATAAATTTCTACTTCGGCTTTATAATTAGAAGCTAAATTGTAAAAACGTTTATGTTTTATTAATTATTCTCAATCCCACTAATACTTTCGATATGAGTATAGGGGGAGTTAGTTTCAACACCATCACCACCCGTCTGTGTATGTATAGTTTTCGTACTCGGTAAATAAGCATTTCCTTTATTCGTCGTAATCAAAATCACAAACAGAAAGACAGAACGTACGAGCTTATTCAAACAAAAACAACCACCCCATTTCGTACACTACACTTAATCTCTTTACCAACACATCATCAGCAAGCAACGATTCAAAGCAACACCATACAAGTGTCTATTTAACCAACAGTCGTACAGATAGCCATTTTTTAAAAAAATATCAAAGGCAATTAAATAAACTAACTTTGAGTCTGTATTTTATTAAAAAAATATAACATTCAACTTTAGTTGGCAGACCCACTAGCATGTGCATGGTAAATAATTTACTAATCACTATGCAAAAACTTTTGTTTAGAAAGAATAATAAAAAACTCTTCGTTTGAACGTAACTTCCAAGTTTATTTGAAAAAATTAGGTTTTAAATTACAATGACGATGCTAATCTTAGCGAAACGGCCGTCATTGTAATTTAAAACCTAATTTTTTGAAATAAACTTGGAAGTTACTTTCAAATTAAGAGTTTTTTATTATTCTTCGTAATATGGACTTCCAGAAAGTAAGGGTTGGTTCAATAAATTTTTTTTTATCTCATATGCAAGATCTTTACTAGAATTGTGATTATATAAAAATAGATTTCTATCAGCCAAGAGAGCAGGCTGGATTCTGTTCCAAGTATGGCAAAGTATACACTGAACGAAAAAGAAGCCCTTATTTAATTAAAACGTATATTGAACCAGTTTTTTCAATGATTAAAACTCATACGATACGCAAAGTGATTAAATCAATCCAATGTAATCGACATAAAATTATTAATTTAATAACACATGGTAATTAATATTATCAAATGGTAGTATTGATTTGTCCACGACTACAATTTAATTTTATTGCTGGAGAGATCAACACAATATGGCAAGCATCAATATTAATATCTACTAGTGAGCAAAATTAATCATTGCTATTGATCAATCCTATTATTCCTTTGATTAAATTGATCACAGCTAGATTATCAAACTAATCACTGCAAAATATTAAGTAATTATTATTGAAGATCAATCCAATTATTTAGGTTAATCAAAGCAAATCAATCAATAAATACCACTAATTAATCATTATTGAGAATTAACTAAATTATTTTAAAATTATTTCAGGTAAAGCGTATATAAAAGAGAACGACTTGAAATAGTATGGAATAATAGCTACATTAAATATATTATTTTTTTACTTTACTTTGGTTTTTGTTTTTTAAATAATCAAAAAAATGAACTCATATACAGTGGACGGCTAATTTATGGAATATTATCATTATTTCGAGAACCGTCGAGTTTTGAGGGTAATCCCGAAACAGGTCGATTTTTGTTATAAAATACCCATCTTATAACGTACATGGAGTAAGGGTGACGTCGCCGGTGTGGGTGTAGTGACGTAATCGTTAATTTTTGTAAATAGAAATCGGTATAATGCGACACCTCATTTGAAGGAGAATATAATTCTCTATTTCACGAGATTACATTTGTAACTAAAATATTTGTTTAAGGGTACAAAAACATTTCTTTTTATTTAAATTTAACCAAATTACAACTAATGATTTAATTCATAACGTACCTTAAAGTAACCAAATTATGCATACTAAATATTTTAAATTAAATGTTCGAAATGCCCTCCATCGGTTTCTTGACAATATGCGAATCTACGGACACATTCATCAAGTACATTGCGGATGACTTCTGGAGTAATGAGACTAATATAATATAATAAATAATAAGTTCTGTAAATTTTGGGGTCTATTGACATAAACTTTTAATTTTATGTAATCCCACAGGAAAAAGTCTAGAGGTGTTAGATCTGGCGACCTTGCTGGCCACTCTATAAAACCTCGTCTTCCGATCCATCTCCTGGGAAAGCAATTATTTAAAAATTGACGTACTTCACGTGCGTAATGCGGAGGGGCTCCATTTTGTTGAAACCAGATATTGTCACTAGGTAAATTTGCATTATTGGCATTTGGATACATGTTAGCAAGGACAGGTATAAGTTGATTTCTCAAAAAAGTTAAATAACGTTCTCCTGTTAGATTTTCTTCAAAGAAAAAAGGGCCAATAATTCTGTCATCGATG
This sequence comes from Ophraella communa, assembly GCA_035357415.1. NCBI lineage: Eukaryota > Metazoa > Arthropoda > Insecta > Coleoptera > Chrysomelidae > Ophraella > Ophraella communa. The sequence goes on along the minus strand of CM068992.1, from coordinate 27,284,126 downwards.
ATCCCTGCCCATGCATTCACTTTCTGAGGATATTGCGTGTGTGCCTCAGTCATCCAATGTGGGTTTTCTTGACTCCAATACCTGCAATTTTGACGATTCAATGTACAATGTAAAAAAAATGTGGCTTCATCGGAAAAGAGGATTTGATTGATGAAACGTGGATTGCCGATACATAAATCCTGCATAATTTCAGAAAATTGAAGCCGGCGATCGGGATCGTCGTCGTTTAATTCCTGGTGTAGTTGAATTTTTTAGGGATGGTATTTTTCTTTTTTTAAAATACGTAATACCGATCGTTGGGAAACTCCAGCATATTCATCCATTTGTGTTAAACTACTGTGAGGATTGTCATGGACATTTAATAAAACATCAAGTTTCACATTGTCTTCAATTTTAGGACGCCCAGCGTTTGGAGTATATGTTTAACGTGCCCAGTTTCTCCAAATTTTCGGACTATTTTACTTACTGTTGATTGGCTGATGGGTCTGTCTGGATATTTTGCGTTGAATAAATTGTGTTCTTTTTTTATCTCCACATCCGCTAAGAATTAATATTTCTATGGGTTGTGTTTCATTTAGGTGAGCCATAATTTAGTATTCAAAAGTAAAAATTACAATTGACAACTGATGACAATTCACAAAATCAAAAAATATTTACGACAATAAATATTACAGTAACTATGCCAATATCACTTGCTTGATTTAACATTTGACAAAAAGTTTCAGTGTTTATGAGATAACTTTTTGTGTCCATTATTATTTTTACTTATTTTTGCTTTTTTAAGTATTTATTTCAGGAAATCATGGCAGGAACCGATGGATGGCATTTGGAACATTTAATTTAAAATAATTATTATGCATAATTTGGTTACTTTAAAGGACGTTATGAATTAAATCATTAGTTGTAATTTGGTTAAATTTAAATAAAAAAAAAATGTTTTTGTACCCTTAAAAAAATATTTTAGTTACAAATGTAATGTCGTTAAATAGAGAATTAAATTCTCCTTCAAATGAAGTGTCGCATTATACCGATTTCTATTTAAAAAAATTAACGATTACGTCACTACACCCACACCGGTGACGTCATCCTTACTCCATGTACGTTATAAGATGGGTATTTTATAACAAAAATCGACCTGTTTCGGGATTACCCTCAAAACTCGACGGTTCTCAAAATAATGATAATATTCCATAAATTAGCCGTCCACTGTATATTAATGATTGCATTAAAGTAAAAACAAAATACTGTTCTTACCTTTCTGTACTCTACATCATTTTGAATCCATTTTGAAACTGCAAAAGAGAGCATTTCGTTATATATTTGTGTTAGCTAGTAGGACCCATTGCAAGTCATATTTTAAAACGTACAAAATCCTAACTTTTCCAGCTCTATTTGTATTTGTATTTGTTTGCTTGGTTCGTAAATCTATAGAAAACGCAACTGATGGACCAATTCATAGGTATCCTACAAGAAATATGAATATGGATGTCTATTTAATCCTACCTTCCTCGGACAAAAATTCATTCGTTTACCATGTTTGGTAGATTAATCAAAAAGTTTCTTCAGGGGAGGCCTCTATATTCAGTTTCTAAATTTTTCAATGGACATTTGAGAATGGTATAGTATGTTACATTTATTTTGGATTTTTATATATTTTTTATATTTTTATATATTTTATATAGGTTTTATATCTGTGTGTTATAAGTTATATTATCGCTTTGTCCATAAAAATGTTTTCTGTGACAATATAATATGTCTCTCTTTGTTTGTTTGTGTTGTTTAATTTATGAACTTAAACTACAATTAAGATTGATTTATGTAGTTATAGCGTACCATTAGTCACTACCCAAATAAGTAAGAAGACAACAACACATCAACTAAATCCTCCCCAACGAAAATAAATTCAGTCGACACTCATAAAAATCTCTATTATGTCGAAGTATGTAAATAGAGGTTGCAAGTGACGCCCTGTATGCAGAGCCATTAGCACAAGACACCCCGTAGAGCCGTTACCACATTGCAATGACATATTTTCGTTTCTGCGCTTGTTATCATCATTCTGGAGCAACTTAAATCTTATTGAAATAATCGGCTTTTGTGATTACATCCAAAAGGGGTTTATTAAACGATGATGATTAAAATAAATAAATTAGCAATGATTGTGTAAAAATAAAATTTTCTTTGGGAATTCAATCAGGAATTCTATATAACTAACCGTGTAAAATGATAAAATGGATAGTTTAAATTACATAGAATTATCAATAAAACTTTATTATTAAGAACAATAAGCAACTAAACGTTTCTATTTTTTATTCGAAAATATGATTTTAAAAGGCAATTACAGCTGTTTCGCTAAAATAGCATCGTCAAATTCCGACGCAGGAATTCATTGAAGACGATTTTGATAGAAGAACAATTTTTTGCGAACAAATGATGGAAATGTTGAATAGCAATACCATCAAATTGGAAAACGTTATGTTTTCTGATGACTACACTTTTTTCGTTAACGGTCATGCTAATTGTCAAAATTGCCGCTACTGGTCCACAGAAAATCCTTACTGGATGGGAGAGGACCATACACAATACCCTCAAAAGGTTACTGTTTGGGCAGGGATTGTTGATGGGTCACTTTTCGTTGAGGGGATTTTGAATGCGATAATAATTTAGCTACAAAATACAAATACCATATAGTTCCAGCAAGATTGAGCGCCTCCACATTACCAACTCAATATCCGCTAGTACCTCAACTTAACATACAAATCGCTGGATAGGGCGGCGAGGATCAATAGAGTGACCAGCAAGATCACCTGATCTTACCCAATTGTACTTTTTTTATGGGGCTATGTCAAAAATATTGTTTATTAGATTAAACCATATTTATATGACTTAAGAGAACGAATAACGCTTGCGATTAGATCGTCCACGTGAAAGTTCATTTTATTAAGAACATTAAACAACTAAAAGGTTGAATTAAACTTTCACTATTTATTCGTAAAATATAAAAATGCAATGACGGCCGTTTCGCTGGTTTCGGCCGTCATTGCATTTCATATTTTACGAATAAATAGTGAAAGTTTAATACAACCTTTTAGTTGTTTAATGTTCTTAACGTTAGAAGATATTTTTATTTAAGATTAGGAAATTGACAAGACGTTCGCGGTGAACATTTTGTACATCTACATCTAAGAAAGCGAGCATTTTTTCACGGGAGCAATTAGAAAAATTTCTGATGGAAGCATCGGATGAAGAATTTTTAATTCACAAGGTAATGTAAGTTAGTTTAGGTAAAAGAAATACTCTAATGAAGATTTTTTCATAATTTGTAGGTCGCAATGGTATCGACAGTGGCAGAAAGCTATATAGAAGATATTCTTCAAAATAAAATAGATTTTGCCGAAAAAATATTGTGCAATACTAGTAATACTCATAATGTATGCGATTCTGCAGGATTTTCTGTTAGAAGTGAAACCACAGCCCAACAAGTGGGATTTCATTAAATAATTTAACAAATTGTACCATAAGTTTCAATATTAATAAATAATTAGTTAGTTTTCTTTATTCTTTCAAAAATAAATTAAAATTAAGAGATTTTTTAACTCGACGGTAAGTGAATTACTTACCGTCGAGTTGCTAGTAGTTACCTACTGACCTAAAATCAGTCACGGTAAACAGTCAAAAATGATCAATCGTGCAAAAAATACATTAACGTGTGAACAATAAGCTATTATCATTATATTATATTATATATTAATAAATATTCTAGTTTAAATTTAATAGGAAAAGAATTGTTAAACCGTAACAGCTCTACTCTAATAATTTCCTTGGTGTTTTCGATATGTTATTGTATACTTTTTACTATCTTTTTATTACATGTTATCAACTTTTGTTTCTTCTATAAATTGAAACATTTCTCTTTCCCTCTTTATCGTTTTGAATCAAAATAAACCTTAATCAAATATTCAATTTTTTGTTCTTAAAATTTTCAAATTCGCTAAAAATTCAATTTCAGTTACTTTTAACTAAATCAAAACCAAACTATATAGTTACAAGAAAAACACAAATAATGTCACCTTTTGAATGTTACACTGCAACTAGCTACTAAATTTGTATTATATTCTTTGTGATTATATTTCTTTTCTACCCCGTACGCCCAACATGATTTACTGATTGAGAAGTATTTGTGGTTGAATGAAACGGCCTTAAGAACCTTGAAAAAGGTACGGTCAAGTGGCCATCAACCACTACAGACACAGTGGCGACGAAGAAAGAATCCGCTCCCACATGGAACACCTGAGAATGTCCCTTGAAACCCCGCTGAGAGGCTAACCGGTAAGAAAATACCTCTGTGTGGCCGTGAACTGTCTGCATAAACCGAAAAAAAACTATAAAACAATCATTGGAAATAAAAATAAATGTGATTAACTGCTACCTCACCTTTATTATTTTCATAAACTTAATATATTTCTTGAAGCCATTATTAACAGTAATAAAATACTCAATAAAAAATGTGCTACCAGATAACTGAGCAAGCCAGATACGAAAGATTATTTATATTTGTAACACGAGTTGTCTTTAAACCAATTATCTCTTTCCTGCTTAAAATTGATGGTTGAATGGTTTTGTAAACAAATTAATATATGTTTTACATATTTTTAGCTAATATATATCAAAATCCTTTTATGAGAAATCTATTAAATTGAAAAATTCCAGATATTCACTAATTAGATTAGGTTCTTATACCTTTAAAAAAGTAATGTTTATACCATTGGTTCCAAAACCACCCATAGGCGACTCCCCTAGGGAGGCGTGTTAATTTGGTAAGAAGGGCGCAGTAAATTAAAAATCAAAATTTTTAAAACCGATTTATAAAATTTTGATTGTCAAATACTGAACTACAAAACTTATTCTTTCAAAGCCCTATAAGATTTGAATATTCTTAGAATGCAAAGACTTATGACTGCTTTGTGGCAAACAATCAATGTATTCTATTCTATTCTTCTGGGGTGTGTTTCATGCATGTACTGGAGCTCTAGGCTCATTGTACCCCCCTGAAGTAATCATACCAGGTTCGTTTCCTTCATGTATTCTAGAACGTCCCTGATATTCGCTTTCACGATTTCCTCTGGCTCAGGAAACTGAATGCCAAAGTGTCTCTGTCTAAGCCACTTAAGGCTCGGACAGTGACATATTACGTGAAGAGGAGTTTCGTCTTCCTCACCACATTTTCTGCATAATGGGTCCTCAGCGAGTCCTATTATGTTCATGTGTTTTCGGAGATGGCAGTGTCCTGTAAGCAGTCCCACTGCCTTTCTCAATTGGGTTCTACTTAGGCTGAGTAGTTCTGTAGTTTTCTCCCTGGATGGACCTGTTATGAATAATCTGGATTGCCTGAGTCCAGGCAGTTCCATCCAGAGTTTCTTATGTTGTTCCCTTAGTCTTTCCTCTATTGTTTCCCTTACATGTTGGTATGAGACCCCACATGTGGGAAGAGGTCCGATCAGGGTTCCTTCTGAAGCTTCCCTGGCTAGGAGGTCAGCTTTTTCATTTCCAAGAATCCCTGTGTGTCCTGGTACCCATTCAAGGATAACCTTGTGGCGTTGTGCCAGTTCAGCTACAGTTCCTTGGCAGTGCTTCACTGTTCGTGACGCAGTGTGTACGCTCTCTATTGCTTTGAGAGCTGCTTGGCTATCACTTCTGATCCTGACAGTCCTGTTAGGGACCGTCTCGTTCAGGATGATTTCCGAGCATGTGTTGATGGCAACCACTTCAGCTTGCAGGATAGTCTCTACTGAACCCAGGTTGAGAAAAACAATCAATGTAAGTTGAGTGGCACATTGGAAATGATGACTCTGAGTTCTTTTTCTAGTTGAAGGTTATCTAGATTTTAACTAAGCAACAGATTGTCTTGTTTGACAAAGGGATCAAGTTGTTTAACATATTTTTCACTAAACAATATTTCTACAATGTCTTTTGTCGAGGATAGAATAAGTTAGTGTGTTATAGTGTGTGGTTTTTTTACATTTAGCTACTTTGTACGATGCTAACAAAAGCTTTCTCGTTCATTGCCACCGTTTTCTGAAAATTTGTCTCCAGTTTTTAAGTGATCTGAGTTTTTCCTAAAAAAATTCGAGGTATACTGATACATTCCTTTTGGAATGTTTCTAGGTGCTTCTTCAATTTACTGGGTTTCAAGCTATCAGCAGCAAATACTTTTGAACAAATAAGGCATTGCGGATCTTTTTCACTAATTTCAATGCTTGTAAAGCCTATATTTAGGTAAGCTAAGTAATATTGTCGGGGTTTAGGCTCGTAAATCTGTCGAAATACAAGGTTCTTCCTCGTTTATTTTTGGTTTGGCTCAATATTCAGTATTAGAGCATTAAACCTACAAGTTTCTTGTTTAACTTTAACTAATTGTAATACTGTCTCAAAATAAAAGGATATACCTATAAACGCGCTTCTCTATAGCCGATACTCTATACAAAATAATAAAAAGTTTAACATTTTTTCAGCTACGTATGTTATTTGTTAAATTTAAGGCGTAACATCCTTGAGTAGTTTTCTTGAAATAATGTTCAAAATATTTAAACTCCTATTTTGTTCTACCCAATGACAAAGTTTTATTTACATCTTATACAATGTTTTATGTATTTAGTCTGAAGAAGTTTAACTTAAAAGAGGGTAAATAAAATGCAATAGTGATATTTAGATACTAAAGCGGCTGTCAGTACAAACGATTCATGCCCTTTTCTCTAGGTTTGTTACCAAAGCAAGTTCCTAACTGTCATGGACATTGATTCTGCTCAGTATAAAATAAGCAAATTAAAATTGTTTGGTGTTCCCGAAAGATTAGTAACTTGTTCAAAGCGAAATCGTTACTCGTTCACTGGGTTCTAAAATAAAAAGAGAACTTTTAGTAAAGTAAATATTAAACATGTTTTTAATGTACATTAAAATTAATATAAACATTTGATGAGTGGATAAATTATTGAGTCTTCAAACCACAAGATAAAACTAAAAATACTGTAATGTATACACTAGCTGAATTTGCTTCTTAAGTGGTACCAATGTAACCTACTTAGATAATTGTGAAATATAAACCTTAATTTCCTGTGTCCGGAGTGTGCGCCAGAGCCAAAATCTTTTATACAATATTTTTACACCTTATGTATGTTGGTACCTACTTACCCAGGAATGTATTTACTAAATCTCCTGAACCCAATTATTTAAATGGTTGATGTATTGAAACGTCATTCTCCTCTTAAAAAAACCACCAAAACTGCCAATCAACAATAATATTTGTACTGCACGTGCACAATGCCAAAAAAATCACACCACCAAAGACAATAAATTTTTCCTGGTTGATTTGCCGATTAGCATGTCGGGACTAATTTCGGCATTAATCGTAAGGGTTCGTGGGATATTTTGCAGAACTATTTTACCACCATAGTTCGATAAATAATACTATTTCGTAAAATCAATTCGTGTTTTACAGAGGTGGTGAAAAAACTACCTATTACTGGTAATGGTGTAACTGCGATAGCAATAAAAAATACTGATACATTAAGAAAGATTTATGGTAATATAAATATTATGTTGTTGATTTCTAGCTGTTGCAGTAAAAAATATTACTGCCACAGTAAAAATTTAGACGGTAAAATACATCTTACAATTCTAGCTTACAGTTGTACTTAGACAATCAAATAATGGCAGTTAAAAGATTTTTAGCCATAGTAAATTTTTTAGTGGTAACCCATTTTTTCTAATCAGTTTCCTCGGTGTGCTGTTACATTATGTTATATGATTGATATGATATTGATTTTTATTCACGTATTATAAATTATTGTAATTGTAATCCAAATAGATGCTTTTTTATTGAGAATGATTCATGTGTTGAATTTTTGGATATTTTCGCCAAGGAATTATTTCAAACAGTTTGGACAGCGCCCAAAAAATGAGAGCTTTGTTAATGAAACGGTAAAGAAATATGATAAAACTGAACTTTTCAATACTGATATTTCAGCGCACTTTTGTTTGAAACTTACTTGGTATATTATTCTGGTCATGCCCGCATGTCAAAACATGTTTAAAACTCGCTTTGGGAACAAACCTTCTTTACTGAAATAATCGTACATGAGCTGGTTCTCGATCAACCATTTTTTCTGTTGGAACAGAATTGTGTACCGTTCATTATACCGTCATAAGTTTGTTGGAACGCTTTTTTCTCTTTACGCATTTACCGGACGATACAATGTATGATTTTCAAGTCTGTTGGTACAAACCTTATACCAAGTGGAAATACTGTGTGGCCTTGTCTAATTTTAATTTCCCAAGTTGACTATTTCAATATCACAATATAACGCTAGACGCGTTATCATATAAAAATTTACTTGAAAAATAATGACTGGTATTTCATGCCTACTCTGTTATTAGAATTTTTAATGAAAATGGTAGAATTTAATCACTAACATAATATTGCGGAATTAATATTTTTTAACGTATTTCTTTAAAATTATACAAGACAAAAGTTATGTTAAAATGTTATAGGATCTGTACCCTAAATTAAATGAATAGATTTTTCTATACGTCTTTGTTATAAAGTCTTACTATCCTTTTTTATATAAATTATGTACTACTGTAATATAATTCTTTTTTAAAAGATTGTTTCTGCCTGGATGCCTTTTTCTCAAACATCTCGGATGAAGGATTGCATTATGAGCAATGGTCAATTTGAAAAGATAGTTTTAGGCCTGTGAAAATAAATCTTCGTTTCTTTGATTCAAACCGTATCTGCTAATCATTACGGCATCTACCCCTAAATACAAACGACGACACCAGAAATACCAGTATTTAATAAAAAATTTATAGACTTTTTTGTCTCTTCCCTCTTTTAGAAACTGTTTTCACTTCCTTTTATGCTCCAGAAACATACCTGCTTCTTCGTACGTTTCTAGTTCATTCTCGACATCGACCCCGAATGAAAAAAATACAAATAATTCACACACTGATTATTTTCAAAAGAATACATTAATCCAGAACGTCACAATCGAGTAGTTGTCAAAAATAAAAGTCAGGACGGACGCAAAAAACAGCACAGCTTGTCATTCCGATGTCATGCTGTGAAATATTTGTTCAAAGCCACCTAAGATCACCCCGTTCTTGGCGATTTTATGCCACCTCTAACGCTACCAACCCCGCTTCTAATACGCACAGCATCGGAATAGCTTTTATGTACCCTGTTCTAATAAATACCTTCCTTTTTTTATTTCCTCTTTTAAATGTTATTTTGGTTAAAAAAATCTTCATGCACACTTCATTTTTAATTCATTTGCATTATTTTAATTAACTTAATATTTAATTTATTTCCAATTCAAAATTATAATCCTTTAATCTTTCGATGTCTAATGGATTGTCGAATACGTTCGAAGATACCAGGATTGTTACGAATAACATTACAGCCGTCTATGATACGATTTTGAAGATCTTGTACGTTTAATAACAAGCGATTTCAAATATCCCCACACACAAAAATCCAGAGGATTGTGTCCAGGTGATCTAGGGGGCCACGGGTGTGGAGATCCTCGTCCGATCTGCAACCTTTCTTGTACTCGTTTCTGGATGTTGGTCAATAATTTGAAGAATCTGGTTTTCCAATTGGGGATTTCTCACAGTTCTGGGTCGTCCAATAATATTCTTCGATTTAGCAAAAGTTCCAGTTTCTTGTAAACGAATATGTAACTTAGTAAACGTATCTGAACATGGTAAACGATTATTTGGATAAAGCTGGGCATACGTACGTCTAGCTTCTAAGGCATTACCATTCGCTAATCCGTACAAAAAATGCATATTAGCCATTTCAACATTAGTAAACACTGGCATAGTTATTAACTAAACACAGAGTCAATCAAATAAAAATGTACGATTTTTGCGTTGGTTTTCAAATTTGACACTTGTCAACATTATTTCAAAGGCCACTTAGAATAAGCATGTTTTTGCGTATTACTTCTAAAAACCAGTAGCGTCACCGGGAAAAATTAATTTCACGTACAATCAGAACTGACTTATTACAAAAAATTCAACACCCTGTATCTCATAAACGACAACACCCATCACACATGTTTATATGAACTTTTCGTCTTAAAATTGAGTAACGAAGCGCCCCATATAATATTTTAGATTACTTAAGAAACACCCTGTATAGAGTAGGAGTAGATTTACTTTTATACCCGAAGGTGTAAGATCTCCAAAACAATTTTCTATTTATGTATTATATACAAAATGTGCCCATTTTTTCTCGTCCCCTGCTTTGTGGTTCTGTCCATGACATCTCTTTTTTCTTAAAGATCTCGCTTACTTCGTCGTTCCATGTTGTCCTTGGACGGACTTCTAGATTTAAACTTTTTTACCTTGGCGTGCCAAATTTGTTTCACCGGTCTATCTCTCATTCTGCAAATGTTTCCAAACCATTTTAATTGTTGTCTTTCTATTATGTTCTATAACAGGTTGAGTTCCAAGTTCTTCTATTACAATTTCGTTTCTAATTCTGTCCTTTCTCGTAATTCCTTTGACTCTTCTTAAGTATTTCATTTCAATAGCTTGTATATTGCTTCGTAGTTGGTTTTTTAACACCCAACTCCCGCTACCGTATGTCAAAATTGGTCGGAACACCGTCATTTTTGCTTTCTGCTAATTTCTTTCATATTTAAAAATGACTTACTTAGTGTGTGGTATATATTTATATATTTGTGGCGTTATGAATTCTATTCTCCAGTTGCATATTTCCCTCATTATCTATTATAAATCCTAAATATTTGTAGGCCGTAACTTGTTCTAAATTTTCTTGATTTATTTGTACCTGTATATTTCGGTTATTTATCATCATAACTTTAGTTTTATTACTGTTTATTTTTAGGTTTCGAGCTGCCAATTCTTTTTTCCAGATATTTAGGTTGTTCTGAAGATCTGTTTAATTTGTAGCACACAAGATAAGGTCATCTGCGATTGCACATTGGTTGTAATCTGTGATATCCTACGTCTATGTTTTTTATATTTTTCTTTGTGGCTTTTACTATATCGTCCATAGCCAGAATAGACCTTCGTTAATTTGGAACATTTCAGATTCCATGTTATCCTTTCTTAACACTTTGTAAAGGAAATTTATATAAATAATAATTTAAAACACTTTAAATGAAACACATTTGTGGCATATACGTCCCTGTATTTCTGCTACTGGACCTGTAGGGAGCTGAGAAATTTTAATTCGTTTCGATCGAGAGGAAATAAAGGGGATGAACCTTTGCCCGATAATTTCGCCATTGTTACTCTTCAGGTAAATGGGAAATCTCTTTTTAGGGTTACCTAGGAGGCACTTTTTTGGTTTTATTTTGTAATTAAACAATATTCAGTTCTTTTAATGGAAGAAAAAACTGATTGTGATTGTAGACCTACAATGATTGATGATGCAATTTATTATAAGGTCATTATACTCGAGTGTGGCTTATTGTATGTGTTGGGGTGCGAATTTTCGGGAACAAAAAACTTTACCGCAGTCATTTGTAACGAAATAAAAACCATTCGTAATTAAGAATATTTTGAAAATTGTATAATGCTCACTCTTTAAGAGAGATAACTGTTATTTTAAAAAGAAACGTGTCTTCTATATTACTTTTATATGTATATATAAAGAATTTGTTATGTTAACAATGCTTAAACTGTTAAATTAAAATTTAAACAAGTAAAAGGAAAAACAATATGGGAAAATTAATTCATTACATTTATTCATACCATTCCAACTATTAAAATAATTACAATTTTTGCTTAGAAGTTTAGCTTTCAATTTAAAAAAAATAAGCAGGTAATAATTAGGATTTTAAAACCTTTTTAGTTTATTATGCAGAATAGAACTTTTTAATAATGACAAAATTGTAAAATACATGTCTGAATTTAATGATGAAATTCTTAAATTAAAAAATTCCTTTATGAACTTTGCCGTATTTCACAAAATATTCGTACTAAATTGCAGATTGTTTCTGTTGTTTAAATGCTTTAGATTTAAAGCTTAATAATGTGATTTCGTATTATTGAAATAGTTAGTCTGTATGTAACAGTTCATTAACTATTTTCATATTCTTTGAAAATAGAGTTGTTTAATGTTATGCAAATGTAAGCTATGGGCTTTTGTAGTGGAGTTTATAGTCATAGACACTTGGGGTGTCATTATATAAAACATCCAGTAGAAAATAAACATATTATAAAACATAAATTTAAATTTTACCATGTCCAAAGAATATTTATTATTATACTGTGTGGAAGTAGTGACCGCGTCCGCCAAAAAAATGAGTCGAACAACAGCCTTAGCTTTATTTAGATCGACTTTTTTTAAGTGTCTATTTTGACTTACATTAACTCGCTCTCTACTTAGTTTTCTGTTTTAATAAATAGTTTCTATTTTTAATAAATAAAAAAATAAGGAGAGAGCGAGGGAAAATGCAACAAACTGAATGATTTTTCTATTTACAGTTTTTTAAAATAATGTATAATTTTGGGGTATTTCGAATTATAGAATTTAATTATTTCTGTTAATAAATTTCGATATTCTGTATCCTCTATTACTTTGTGGCAACATCGTACAACAAAGGGCGATTCTTTAATTCTCATGCATAGTCTGGTTTACAAATACATATTATAACAAATAACTAGAATATCGCTTTTTAACTGTTAGTCTGGTTCCCATCTACGATTTTTCATAAAATATTTTAATATTCACCGAAAATTAGGAATATTATGTAAATCATTCGAAGAAAGGTTCCAAAAGGAACCGAAAAAAATATCAAAAGTTAAAAGCAATAAAGTAAACAAATTCACTTTTCTTTAATATCTCGAAAAACATACCAGATTTTTGAAATGTTAAAAAAGATTTGAAAGTCCCAAAACTCTCCAATATTTATAATTTTTACAGAGCCCTGAAAATAGTGATAAAAACAGGTAGTCCGATTTTTAAAAGAGAGCTAGGGTTTTTATTAAAACATAAAATTGTTAACTAATTAAAAATTAATATAAAATACCAAAAGTATTAACGTATCTGCCATATCAAAGTTATTTAAATAATAGAGACATAAAGCAATTCTAAAAATTTATCACGTATCCTTATCCGTAAAGGAGATACGTAACTAAGCAAAAAGAAGCATAAAGCAAATGCGTTTGTAACGTAACGTAACCATTCATGTGTTTTAATTTTTAACCTAAAAAAATAGCCCCGATATCTACCTTAACAAAATAATGTCGTCATTGCCACTGTAAAATAATCTTTTTCTTTTTAAATCCATTATCGCATATCACAGAAATGTTTGTTATGATTGATGAACAGAAAATAAGGTTATGATTTTTGAGCATACAACATCACTTTTATCGCTAAATTATTGAAAAACGCGATCACGGAACACAATAATGTGATACGTTACGTTAGATACGTGTGACGGATTGATACGTTTCACGTAACGTAACGAAACCCACGTATCGCTTCTGCACATGCGCATTGCGATACGTATACGGATACGTAGTGATTTTTAGAACTGCTAATAAACTAATAAACAGAAAAAAATTAAAAAATCAAGACACAAAAATATTAAAAATTGTTAAAAAAGAGACAAATTAAATAAACAAAAAAAAATTAATGATTTTTTTTATAATCTAAAAGAAATTTAGGATGAATAGTTTTTAGAGAAAAAATGGTTTCTTAATTTATTTAGTTGCATGTTAATTAACAAACGCTTTCTTTAGCAACAAATAATGTTTTTAAGAAACCGTTTTTTCACTAAAAATCATAAATTGTACTACCCAAAATATTACAAAAAATGAGCGTATAAATAATGCATATTTTCACAAATTTATTATTATTAAAAAAATTATTGATATATATTTTTTTAATCTTAAATTTTAGCGTATTTTCGACTGTTAATAATAAAAAATTGGAAAATGCATATTTGTGAAGTTTTCCAACCTATTTAGAACAACTCGACGAAGTAAAAAGAATCGCAAGGTTTTAGTTCAATAATTGTCGCGGTTTTTCTGTTAATATTTACTGCCAAAAAATTGGTTAATTAACAAAAGCATAACTGGTCGATTTTGCACCTGTTTTTGATGCTCTATTGTACAATCGGAACTTTAAGATGTCCAATTCAATATGGGGACATTAACTTTGGTAAGGTACTGTCTAACAATTATTAAAGCTGTATGTGGACGTGCATGATTTTGCATAAATACAAAATTGTCTCCTATAAATGGACCATAAGGAACCACATGAAGTTCAAGAATGTCCGTAATGTATCTTGCACCAGTCAAATTTCTTCCAATTATTGGCCCTAACTCTGTGCGAGCGCCTAGAGAAATTCCTTCTCATACAATAACAGATCCACCACCATTAGGTTCTGTTTCTCTGATGTTACACTGAAAACAGATTAAATATGAACTCATCAGAAAACAAAAGATTAGACCAATCGTTCATATCCCAATTAACATGGTTTCTAGCAAATTCCACACGTGCAACACGATGCTCTCTGGTAAGAGGCGTACACAAGTCGGGCACCGTAGTTCTAGTTCCTCCTTCTCTAAGACGATTCCTTATTGTTTGCACAGAAATTCTAATATTGTGGGCAACAGCAAGCTCACTCTGCAGCATTCGCGCGGTACAGTGCCTAATTCTAAGAGTGGCTAATCTTATAAACCGTGTGTCTGCTGCTGCTGTTATCCTTGGAAGTCTTTGTCCTGGTCTTCTGTCGTATGGTCCTGCTTCCCTAAATCGAGTAGCAACTCTGGAAATCATCGATTGTTGTACAGTGAACAAATTTGCTACGTAACGTTGACTACGTCCTTCAAGTAAAGTAATATTTCTAACCACTTCGTTAAGTTCCAAATTCCCTCTCTGATAATCAGAAATGTGCATTTTAATATTTTATTAAATAAAATTCAACAAAAATTATGAGAATTGTGTTAATATTCGAAAGCAACTAATAATAAAATATGGTTTTATTTTTGCAGTACTAGTTTTTATTTCAAAAAACATTAATACGTGATAAAACTGGATCATTTATTTGCATATTGTTTTGTTTAGGTTCGTATTTCTATGAAACTATACTATACTTAATCTACAAATCCAAATAATAATAATTATTAAATTAAGAGATATTTTGTTCTGAAGAGAATTTTATTGTATTAACTTCACAATGTTTGTAAATTGATAACAGCTTTCGATACTAATAGTTAGTTAATATTTGGAAAATACGACAACAACTGTACATTTTATTTGTTATGCAATTACTTTACTATAAAATTAAAAATTACATTCTTATAAAATAATGTGAAGTAACTTAATTTTCCGGAAAAATCTTTAAGAATTGGTATATAACTTTATCTTAGATATGGTTCAAAATAAACTATTACACTGAGAAAAATGGATTGAAGTCGACGTAATAAAATATTATGCAAACACTGTGAAATACTCTGCTTACAACTAATAAAATAGTGCGCATTACTCTAAATAGTGACAGGAATGTATATTTATTCTGCAGGGCATTAAACTTCATTGTGCAAGAAACCTCATCAAAACTTTATGTTCAAATGTCGTATCTTTTATCGTGCAAGAACTATTATGCATAGTAAAATTATGGATTTAACATCATAATTTACAGTGATCAAAGCACAATAAATTATGACGTCTTAAATTCGCCATATAATATAGTTTTTTGCATAGAAAATTACGGTGCAAAGAGTTGCACCATAAAATTCGATGCAATGCATGTATATATTTAAAACTACACAGAAAATTTTATAGTGACATTCCCGATTATTTGCATAATAAGTACATTAATCCTGAGGAACAATAAAATTTAGTGCGTATGCACGTTGAAGAATCGTGCCAGGTTGAAAAAATTATTGCTTAGCACAAAAATGTTTGAAAATTCACTAAAATGTATTGTGCGTATGCACTAAACATTACGTGCATTTTGAGAATTCATAAAAAATATGGTGCGTATGCATATAAACATTACATGCATGCAACAAATCGGGGGAATCTGTCCCCGCGCGCGCCGACATCGACACCACCGCGCCGCCGGATCCAACCAAACACCACACACCATTCTGTGCTGTGACCTCCGCGCGTGAGTGTCGTTCAATACTTCTATATTAAATTTTGCTGTGTTGTGTTGTGTGAAATGGACGAGTTACTGAGAAAGTTATATTTAATTAAGTTTATGTTTAATCTAGATTAAGATTAACTTTCTTATGGAAAATAAATGTTTGTATGATTTTAAGATTTTTTAAATTACCTACATAGTACATACATACCTGCTCTAGACTCTGTGTGATTAGATTATTACTATGTGAATTTCAGCACTTTTTTCTGCACTGTACTGTGACATGTGTGGATATTTTTAGGATTAGCAACAAATATTTGCACGGTGTTTCTAAACGGTGAAATTATATTCATAATCAGATTAGTCTTTGGACAGGTAGGTATCTTCAGTCAAAATTGATAGTCCAAACAAAAAAAAAAATTTTACACAAAAAATCGGGCGTTTTTTTGACTCTCCTTAAACAAATCGTTCACTACGAGTATTTTTCGGTGAAGTCAAAAAAACTACCAAATTTTTTTGTTTTACCTATCTTTTCTGACTGACACAGAATACCTCTCCGAACACTTTATTTGATTATACAGAGTGTAATGTAAGGGAAAGCTTTTCGAATTTTTAACAATGTCTTTAGTAGGCCATCATCCCAAACAACGTACAACAAGAATTTTTTGTCGAAAACGAAAAAAAAGTCGACTCTCCACTCTCCATACAAATAAAACAAATCAGTTTGTATGAAGAGCCAAAAGTTTTTTTTTGTTTCCCACAAAAAAATCAGGACGATGATCTGAAGACATTGTTAAAGTTTTCGGAAAGTTGTCTCTTACACCCTTTATTATTTATTTAATCGTCCGAAAATACCGTGTAGAGATTAAGTGCTGATCCTGAAAAATATCAATCCCGTCACGATATTAAATAGTGCGGAAAAAATACTAGGGCACGTAAAAGGATCATGCCCAGCTAAAAAAGCACTATGAAATTTAGTGCAGTCGCATATAAAGATATGCTTCCAGCAGCAAATAATATCATGCGCAGGCACGATATATTATAGGGTACGACCTGGTACGAACCAAAAAGTAAAATGCAAAGGCACATAATAGGATTATGAATGCATTATAATATAAAATGCTGTCAATTACGTATTTTAAACAGTGCACTTTATATTTTCGTTCATTAGAGTTATACAATATGATGTCTTGACCTATATCTTATAGTGCGAGCAGCAAATAAGTTTGTGACGTCGCTAATTGGCGGAGGAACCATAATTTTATGTGCACCACGGCAGAATAACTTTATGTGTAGGCACGATTGTTGAAAAAAGTGTGCATGGACAATAGTTTATAGTGCCTCATTTTTCTCAGTGTATAAACATGGCTGTTTTGTATATAATTTCGATCATATATCGTGAAGTGTATTATAATTTATTTTTGAAATACTGTGACTAATTAAAATACTGAGGTTAATAACAACATTATCGCTATTATTATAGTTAGGACAGAGTAACAGATAATTAACCGTTAATATATGCCACACCTGTGGGCGACTGGTTTTAGATATTAAACTGACCTAACAGAAAACCGTACACAAATCGGTCATTTCAATTCGACCAGTTGTTTAATGCTAACAGCTGTGTTATATTATTAAGATTAAACAATTAAACCAATAGAAATGACCGATTTGTATACGGTTTCCTGTTGTGTTGGAACAGACCTTTATATTTTAATCTAATATTAAGACTTATTTGTGACAGTGTTAACTTAACAATTAATTGACAGTATGTTTATCCCACCAATAGTTCACTTCTGGATTGAATTTATCAAGTGCAGATTGCATGAAATTCGATAGGGTGATTAGTATAGTGATATTTGTGTCATTTCTGGAAATTTTATTTCATTTAATTCTAATGCTATCAAAGGAAGATTGTATGTAAAGAGTGGTGTGTTACATCTTAATATTAAAAGTAGCTCATTAGTTAGTTTTCTATTAAATTTGCCAATGTTTTATTTACTCTACATTGCACAGTGCTCGATAGTGGCACACCAAACTTATGTTTTCTTAAATTGAATATCCTCTATTTAATTTTATATATAAGATATAATAACGTGATACAATTGGAACAAGTCTTGTATTCTGATGAGTGCATCTTTATACTTCACGGCCATGCTAACCGTCAAAATTACCGGTATTGAGCTCGAAAAAATCCGCAGTGGATCAGAAAAAAACATACACAATATCTCGAAAAAGTTAATATTCGGGCGGCATCAATTATCGATCGTATCATGGACCCATTTTTCTCTTTAACCATCCAATGAACGCGTGATTTACTTTTATAACAAAGGATCCAAAATAAGAAAAATCAAGTTTTGCAAATAAATAGGTATATATTTCTTTAATTTGTTAACTATATCTGTAATACTGACCTAACGTAACAAGAAACAAATAAAATAAAATAAAAAAGT
Organism: Ophraella communa; assembly: GCA_035357415.1. NCBI lineage: Eukaryota > Metazoa > Arthropoda > Insecta > Coleoptera > Chrysomelidae > Ophraella > Ophraella communa. The sequence continues at coordinate 27,265,540 of CM068992.1, read as the reverse complement.
TAAAAATAAAGATAAAAGAAACTGTTTTTGGTATTACTGCATTATTCACCCTATATAACAATTATTCCGTAAAATTTTTTGTACAAACTTGGCACACAGATGCATTATGCTCCAGACAAAGAATTTTTTTACAAATCCCGCATGCATATCTTGTTTTCCGATCTTGCATAAGGCACATCTTCCACGTTTATTTTCAACATTTTACACACATCCGTCATTTTCCTGATGTGATGGAACTTCTTTAAAATAACTGATTCAACCGTTCAACTTCCTTCTCATAAGAACTCAATATTATTATGTACAAAATATTAGTTTTAATCATTAAACTGTGGTCCCAGTAGAAAATAACTATAGTTATTCTTTAAAATAGAATAGAAACTACTTACGTTAAGAGTGTAGGCGCAAAATTTTAACAGCCAGAGTTGAGATATCTACCCTATCCCAATTTTTAAACGCTCCTCGGCATAACTACGTGAAGTCTGTTTTAAATTGTAATAAAAGTGGGGTAAGCCTTCCCTACAGAGTCGGGATCGGACTTTTTGTATGTTTTAGTAAACGATCGTGAAGGTGCTTTCATTTTTATAGTTTATATTGTAAAGTTTAAAGACTGGTTATTTTTGTGTTAAATATGGGTCGTGTTAATAAAAAATATGATAGTGAAAATAGAAAAAGAAGGTGCTTAGCTCAACAAAAGTAAGTACTTATTATGTAAATATTTTAATTATAAACTTATGCCTAGCACTACAAGTTAATTTTACTATTACAGGCGTCTTAACAGTACTGCAGAAATCAGCAAAGAGTTAAAAGCAACGGAAAATTTTGAAAACATTTCTAAGTAAGTGACCATTTTGTTTAATTGTAAAAAATATACTTAATTTAGATTATAATCATAGGCGACCGCGGTATTCTGGTGAAGGAGATGAAGTATTGGTAGTAGAAGAAGATACAAAGAACACTTTTAAGTAAGTAATAATTCATATTTTGTGTAATTACAATAAAATAGCTCTTTTAAGTCAACCCGGCTATTCTAAAGATCCCTCTGGTAATGAAACTGTTGTAGAAGAAACAATTACCAAGTAAGTTTTAATATTTAATAAAAAACAAAAAGGATTTAAGAAAAAATCATAAAAACCTAAATGATAATTTATCATTAATTTATCATTATTCTTTTTATACAAAACCTATCAGATATACAAGGAAGAAGAATTGTGGATATTGAATATTTTATTAAACAAATACTGCACATTCCTCACCACGAATTGTTTAAGTGCTCTTCGGAATATGTTACAATAAAAAATGAGATACCTACGGAAAGGATATTATTCGAAATTTACTCTCTTCTGTCCAATATGTCTCATCAAGCATGTTGTAGAAAGTGAAAAATATAAACAACAACAAATTAATATAAATTCGCTGCAGAATCAGGGGTCATTAGTATTGGTGGAGGTTATTCACAATTGACTGAATTAATGTCGAGTTTAAACATCCCCCCACTTCCAAAAAAACATTATTAAGCCATTCAAAGTGACCTTGTTGAAGTGTACCATGAAAGTTCTTGGACATCAATGCTAGAAGCTGGACAAGAAGAAATCAAACTGGCAAAAGAACTTGAAGATGTTAATGAAGATGGTGTTCCTTTTATAACTGTTGTTGCATACTGTTCTTGGTCAAAGAGGTCATATAAAACAAATTATAATGCCAATTCTGGTGCTGCAGCCATTATTGGTTATAGAACCCAAAAGATTTTGTATCTTGGTGTTAGGAATAAATATTGTTCATATTGTAAGTTATTCGGGGAAGATAAACAACACTTGTGTTATAAAAATTGGACTAAATCTTCAACTGCAATGGAAAGTCAAATCATTTTAGATGGGTTTAAATGTAGCAGATATATGCATGGCCGATGGAGATAGTAGTGTTTATCAAAAAATTTTGGAAAATAGGCCATATGGTAATACTATTGTTAAAAAAATTAAATGTTGTAACCACCTATTAAGAAACTATTGCACAAGATTAAGAGACCTTTCAACAAAACGATATAGTTCCGATGGAAAACCAGTGCCAATGTTTTTACGGAAAATTTTAAAAAACAATATAGTCAGATTAAGAACTTCAGTTACTACAGCAACTGAATACCATCGACAGTCAGATAAGCCAAAAGATTTAAAAATAAAATATTTAAAAAATGATATACCCAACAGTTACCTTCATATATTTGAAAACCATATAAATTAGGCACAATACTTCTGCAACCAAAAATTTTCAGAAGCTGATTATACAATACCTATGACAGAATGCAGCCTATTGAAATACATAAGTGCATGTTCCGCAAGGTTAAAATTACATGCAGATAGTCTTCTCAAAAATATGAATAATAAATATGCTGAACAATACGATAGTGTAATAGCTAAATTTCTTGGCGGTAAAAGAATAAATTTCAGTTTAGTTCAAATAAAGATTTTTGTTATTTTTGTGTTTGGACTCCGAAAGGTTTGATATATGAAAAAATGGAAAAGACCAAAAATTATGGGAGTAAATGGTGAAGAAGTTAAAAGCATTTTATTTTGGCAATTACCTACCTTTATTATTACAAGAAATAATAAATGATAATTGAAATGAATGGGTTATCGACAATAGTAACATAACCAATAAATAAACATATTTTAGGAAGTGATGTTTTCTTGTTTTAGTTCGGTAATACGAATAAATCCCTGTTTAGTTTTTACAAATTCTTAAAACAATTTAAAAATTTTAATCCTATGTCGTTGGTCCTTCTCAATTAATAATTAAATGCAATTTATTGGGTTAAAATTTATTTGTTTAATTTCTATAGTTTGTTACTAAATGTTTTGGGTTCCGTTGTTATTGAAATTTTATTATTGTTAATAGGAACATTGAAAATAAAACTTTTTTATAAAAATTTTCACTTTTTATTTAAAAAATAGCTTTTTATTGTACTAACCCTTACTCTGTTGAAGTCCATCATAAGAACATTGAAAAATATAACTTTTTAACAAAAACTTCAACTTTTATTCAAAAAATCTTCTGAAAATACAATTACAGCCGTTTTGCTATAAAGCAGATATTGACATATCGATATGTCAATCTGATGATTAAATTTTCTATAAACTTTTTGTATTATATCCAAAAAATGGTATATTATTATATTGTTGCCAATACCGGACACCCTATAATTCTTCACTAGGTAATATTTTTTATTACGTTTCGGTTTTTTATATATACAATTGGATATTGTAATTTTAATGTACTCCTAAAATCTAATAAACTATTGCATATTGCATAATTTTTCGTATCAAATAACGCAAATTTCTTTGTATAAGACACTAAAAACTTTAAAACTGAAATTATAATTGCAATATATATTTTTATATAACCCGTTTTATGCAATTTTAAGTAAATGGCTGTACAAAAAAGCAAATTGAACTTACTACTTTATTTCGTTTAAAATTTGTGTAATGCCCTTTGTATAATTGATAAATGGGAAATATTTTTAAATAATTCCAAAATTTTAATATTACAAAATACAACCCAAACAAGATTTACTTGTGTTTGATTTAAAAAATTAATATTTCTGTATTTAGATTACGAATAAAATTAACTATACACCAATTCAAGACCCAAATTATACCTGAAACCGTTTTACACATCGGTTACTAACGCATGCAATGGAATGAACTGTGCAACAGAGATGAAAGTTTGTCTAGTTATGAAATTTTGCAATGGACATGGTGTTCATTTTTTTCTTTTCCTGTGGTCCCTGTTTGAATTTTTAAATTTTTTTTATTTAGAATCTCTTTATAAATATATTGTTAAGGGCAGAAAGTCCATCAGATTCAAAACAAATTTCAATTTAATAAGTTATTATGCATTAAAAATTACATTCAATTTTCTCTAACTTTACACCCCTATAACTAATTTAAATAAACATTTTATAAATTTTTACTGACTTTCTGCCCTCGGGACCATACAGACCTTTCTTTCTGCGTTTAAATTTTTTAAAAATATTTAGTGGTCTTTTCAGGATTCGAAAAAAACGATTGCATTTAAAATGCATTGGCTTAAAATTTTGCGCCTACACTCTTAAGGAACATGTTGGGCCTGTGAGACCAAAATCTCCCCTAGAATCAATGTTAGTCACTGCACTACATTACAATTACAGTGATAGATGAAGCTTAATTTATATTTAATTCTTACTTTTTAATAGGAAGCATATTTTTATTTTACTTTTTATTTTTATAAAAAAAAACTTCAGTTCTACGCTCATGGAATCTATTCAGGTGTTGTGACAATATTATCTAGGGTTTCTATTGTGTTTGGGGTAGTTAATCCCTAATTAAAGGGTGGAATCGTTAAAAAATAACAACAACAAAATAACAAATTAGTGTACATTGAAATGTATACTAATTTTAGTTATTTTTCATGAACAACATTTGATTGTTCAGAACAATAAACAACTAAAAGGTTGAATTAACTTTCACTATTTATTCTATAAATACTTTAAATGCAATGACAGCCGTTTCGCTATCGAAATAGCATCGTCAGATTGACATATTGAAGTTACATTTTGTTTGTTTGTAACTAGGTACTTGATGTTGATAGGTAGTTAAGGCTAGACCAAGTAAGGAAGTAATAAGACATAACAATATTAAAGCCTAGATGTTATTAGCCCTAAGGGATTATCCTGGATGTATTTCCCTCTAAGATCAGTATAACTGTGCAATGATATAGAAAAACCAGGAAAAAAACTATATCCTGCTGATCTTTACAATAAGTTAATACATTTGTGTTATAATTACGTCTTATCTATGTATAAAATGAAGACTCAATCAAAGTAAACAGTTTAATAGTGGTGAACTTCCAAGATTTATTTGTTCATTAACTGCTTTATATTGTTGATCTGCTAGATGTCTTTTGATTTCAAGTTGTTCGAGGAAATCTAAATTTTGTTTTTTATCACAGGTGTAATATTTGAATGTCATTGGTGTGTATGAGTGAGCGTGTGAGATTTATTTATATTTATTCTTATTTATTATTTATAGATGACAATAAAATTACACACGTTAAATTTAAATACTTAAAACTTATATGGCATACAAGTTCTAGTTAATTTTTTTTTGTAATAATAATTATAATGATAAAAATTTGTTGGTTTGTATTGAACGACCATGTAAAATGCGCTTGAGGGAATGAATTTGCATATCAATTTACGTGCAATTAAATGAAAGTTACATTACTTTTTTACAATCATAGGACTTATATCAATCAAGATCAAAAACCCGGCGAGTTTTTCAGAATATTTCATTAATCTACAATCTGTAAAAATAGTAAACGTCCAATCACGTGAAAAGGGTATAAGTAATACATTTTTTTAGCCCATCGATAATAGTGCGGAGAGATTGGAGATACGAAATAAATCATTTTCCGATCAGAAGAAAAAAGTAAAAAAACATCATGGACATTTCACAGACAGATATCAAAGCAGAGCACATTAGTGATTTATTGTGATAAGCAAGCGAAGCGGTTGTATTTTTCCAAGTTGATATATTTCAATCAAACCGAACCGTACCAAACAATGATTAGTAGAAAAAACCCACTCTTTATAACGTCCACTGATGGTCAATAATGGCTTCATTGGCCGCCATTCATTCCACGTTAATGCACTTCGCTTAGGCCCTGAGCCCTGATCCTATACACCTGCTATTTACTACAGATGGATCCCATGCGAAGGACATTAGAATGAAATGGAAAACAAGAAAATAACCATTTAGAAAAATACTAAGAGGTAAAAATTGAACAGTTTTTACCTGGGTCTATGATGATTTAATTAAAAATTATTTAACCATCAATTTTTTTTAAATTTGAAAATTGTAATTTTTGTTGAAATTGACCAACCTTTTATAAGTATACACTTTTCTTAAAATCGTAAATATAAAACCTATACTCTGTAAGATACCCATGTACTTACATGGGTATGTCTATTAAATTTTATTGTACTAACCCTTACTCTGTAGAAGTGGAATAACTTGATATATTTGTGTTACATTTACGTCTTATCGTTCAGTAAGAAATATAAGAAGAGACGTAACGCAATGTAAAATTTTGTGCCTTAGGGAGAATCCAGCGTATCCCCCACTATTCATTAAAATTGATACTGTATTTGGGGGGCGCGGTGTTTAAACATCGAACTATTCATTTCTCTTGCCCCTTACCTCGCATCGTATCTAGTATCTACATTGATACCTGTTTACGGAAGAATATTTATTTTAAAAGCGAGTTCGGATGGTTTTTTAGTTAACTACATACAATATTTATAAATTTATACCGTTTGATATAAATTGTTATGAAAGAGATATAACTTTCGTATTAAAAAGTTGTTTTTAGAGAACAATTTACAATTAAACTTATAATTTATTTAATTGTAGTTTAGTTTTTTGAATATCTCGAAAAGTATTAAATATGAATACGAAGGAATGATAAAATTCATGCACTATAGGATACATAAATAAACAATAATCCAAGGTTAAAAAAATGTCATCCCAATCCCAATTTTTTCATTAGTTATGGTTTTGTTAATTAACAACTTTTTTGCAGTAAATGTTAACAAAAAAATCGCTATAAATATTGAACTAAAGCCTTAGGATTTATTTTACTGATACGGTTACTGGTTGTCCCTAGTCATTTTAAGAGCAATCAGTAACTAATCTATAAACTGACTCGACTAACTCAGAGTTGGTGTCTGGTAGAGTGGTCGTGGAAAAAAACAAGGAAAATTTGATTTAGTAATTAGCTATTATATTATTATTCTGTCAAGGTGGAATGATAAAAGTAATATTTACATGACTACAATGATTGTTATGGGACCCACGTAGTACTAGGTGGTTAACAACATATCTTCATTTATGTAGGTAAGTATTATACATTTAATTATTTCTGGAAAATGTGAATTATATTAATCGATAAAATGGTTTTAGGTAGACCAGCTATTGCACTGGCTTTTGGCAGAATATAGGTTTGTTTAGTTACCAGGTGTAGCAATCTCTGGAACAAGGTACCAATCCTGGAACTTCTCCACAGGAACAATACAATGGATGGCAACTATACTAATTGATGGAAGTCTGTACTCGGTTAATCACAGGTAAATTAAGATGGTAATTGGCCTAAAATCAAGTTATGACCTTTTAAGAGAAGCTTCGACAAAGAAAATAGTGTGCTTACCGTATATGGCAGCGGCCTTAAGAGTTAAGTAATTTTGTTATCCACAATGGGTGTATATAGTCTACTTCGACTTAAGATGATTACTTAATCTGATCTTAAATGGGTATTTGTATTTCTTTTTCAGAATCTGTATAAAATACGTAATGGGAACCTCCTGGCTTGAGTTCCAACAAGAAAGATAAAAGTGACAGCATGAGGAAATGAGAAAGACAACGTTATTTCCTTTCCACAACTAGGCAACCTTTGGTGACAATAGCTAACCATAGTAGGCATACAGTACAATTTAATTTGTTATTAATTAGAAGAATAGAGTTCAAGGTCAATCATGAATTTTCACACAGTAAGGGTTAGTACCATAAATTTCTTCAAGGTCAATGTTTGTTAATTTGTGTGATTTATAATAAAGAAGAATTAAGTTCATGGTCAAATATTTGTAGTGCAAGATATAAACAATGATATTTAATAAAGATAATTTCAGAAAATGTTATGGATTCAAACTGTAAGTAGATTTATTTGTTGAATAGTTATATTACATCAAACAATTAAAATAAACCTGTAACATTACTTCATCCAATTATTTTAAATAGGCTAACAATCGGAAAAATTTAAAATATTACATTTTCCAATTTTTTATCAACAGTTAAAAAACCGGCAAAATTTAAGATTAAAAAAATAATTATCAATATCAATATCTCGAATGTATCTATTTTTAAATGTTAGATGCTACACAAAAATCTATTTTTTGTTTCCTAACGGCATTTAAAAAAAATGTAATAAAACAAATGCATTACCGAGATTATTATGTAACTAAAGCCTTAGAATTTGTTTTCCTTACTCAAATTATTCTAAATAGGCCAACAGATCCTCTTTGGAAAAATTTAAAAATTTGTATTACCTGGTATTTTATTAACAATTGAAAAAACGTCAAAATTTAAAATTAAAAAAATAATTATTCATACATTTTTTTACTTTTAAATATTAAAAGCTACACAAAAATGATAATTTTAAATTTTTTAACAGCATTGTTTAAAAAATTGTTTTAAACAGATGGATTTTTTATGAACTAATTAATTTTTTTTTCTTAATTTATTGGTTGATACAATTTATGATTTTTAGTGAAAAAACGGCTTCTTAAAAAATTATCTGTTTCTAAAAATTGCGTTTGTTAATTATAACATTCTCTTTTTGCAACTAAATAATAATAAAATTAATATACCAACATACAATATCTGGCAACTGGTATATAATTACAATATTGTGTATCCGTGAGATATAGTGGAACATCAGCAAACTTCTGATACGAACCGTGGTTTGGTTCAAATCATCATCAGTATTTTGGAGTCTCAAAATTCAGCAGTATGAACTTTTGACGTCACAGGAGCTTATCATAGTGCACTAACATTTTTTCGGCCTTTTGATCGAACTCTAATTTTTGTAAATCAATTCTTAATATTGTTTTAAAGTTATATGTATTTCTTTTACGTTGTCAGAAGGAACAGTCAATGTGACATGTTTTGACATTTCTTTGTCACAATTGGATTTGACAGATAAAGATGTTTCTAAATTTAAGGTATTTTAGGAGGCCAATAATTTTAATTAAATAATTATTAATATTAAAGGTAATTTTCATTTAAAATTAATTTTTTTCTCATATTCAATTTAAGTCTTAGGTACAGAACTCTACCCTGGAGATCAGATTTTATGTTTCTCGTAAAAGTTTGAGCTAGCAGTTAAAATTTAATATTCCGGCAAATATAATAAAATATAATAAAATATTTATGAGATTTTGACATTTAAAATAAATCTAATAAAAAAAATCCAATGATATCAAACATTATATTACTTATAAACTGTAAAATAAAAATATTCTCTTAAACTAAAACATACAGTGTCCGCTGTGTAACCTTTACATGTTTGATGTAATCTATCCCTTATTATTAGGGATAATTAAAAACGTATTATTATGCTCTTTCCCCGCCACTGCACCCTACAAACGAATCCCATCGACTAAGTGGGCTCAGAAGAATGTGAAATGTCCACTCTTTGAAAGTCATTGTGGCTCCTTTGGAATGTAAATTGAACAAGAAGTCTTATCTCTGTGTTGGCAGCAACGCTTTACTTAATAAACCATTGTTGTTTCGGTAACTGAAACCATATTGTGCGCGATAAAAATCATATTACTGAAAGAAAACTTATAACAAGTGATTGAAATGTAGTTTTGGATTATTTGTAGAGTAGAGTAGAGAAGGTCCAAATGTAGATTAATATCGAGTAAAATGTTATTAAAAACCTTTAAGTTATTGTATTGATAAGTTTAGTTGTTGCTACTAGCTGCACAAAAAGGTTATTGTATTTTAGTGTAAATTAGTAACAGTTATAATATGGCAAAAAATGAAATATCTAACATGTTCAAAATGCTCACCGCGAACGTCTTGGCAACATCCTGATTTTGAATAAAAATGTTTTCTAACGTTAATTAACATATCAGGCGTGACCAATCTAAACGCAAACATTATTCGTTCTCTTAAGTCATCTAAATCAAGTGGTTTAGTTTTGCAAACAAAATTTTTGACGTAGCCCCATAAATAATGGGGTAAGATCGGGTGATCTTGCTGGCCATTCTATTGATCCTCGCCTCCCTATCTAGCGATTTGGAAATGTTAAGTTGAGATGCTGGCGGACACTGCGTTGTGGAGATGTTTCATCTTGCTGGAATTATATCGTATTTGCTGGAACTTGAGGGTTTCCTGAATCAGGAAATAAAGTTGCCAAACTTGGCACCACATCATTTTGTAGTAGTGCTAAATAATTATCGCCATTCAAATTCACCTCAACGAAAAAGGGACCAATAATGTGGTTTTCACCAATCCTTGTCCAAACATTAACCTTTTGAGGGTATTGCGTATGGTCCTCTCTCATCCAATGAGGATTTTCGATTGACCAGTAGCGGCAATTTTGACGATTTGCATGACCGTTAACGGAAAAAGAGCTCTCATCAGAAAATATTACGTTTTCTAATTGGATGGTATTGTTATTCAACATTTCCATTATTTGTTCTTCCATCAAAATCGTCTTTCAAGAGTTGCTGTGTCGATCGTTTTATAGGGATGCATTTTATTTTCTGTCAATATGTCTAGTATCGATGTATGACTGACATTAAATGTTGCGGATGCTCCTCAAACTCAAACATTATTTCTAATTTGATATCATTACTCAGTACGAGGGCCTTTTATATTTTGGGATTAGAGAACAAAAACAAATATTAATTATTGAAAATCACTTTATTGTTTTTCAAAATATTCCCCATGAAGATCTATACACTTTTGCATGCGTTTGAACCAATTGTCGAAGCACTTATATGCCACTCTGATTGAGGTATCTCCTAAACATGCATTCTGAATGCAGCAACTGCTTCTTCAGGTGTCAAAAAAAGTTTACCTCTCAGTCAGGACTATACGGCGAATGACTCATCAAATCGATGTTTTGGGTGCTTAAAAATGCAGTTGTTTGAGCCGATGTATGGGATTGTCTTGGTGAAGAGTGATCCGTCTTCGGCGGTTGGTTTTCCTGATTTCTTGGAAGACAACTGGCAAACAAATGTTTGTGTACCACTCAGAATTGACTGTTCTGCGTTGTTTTAGTGGTACGGTTGCGACGTGTCCAGTTTTTCCGATGAATTTATTTTATTTCGCTTTTCCACACTGTATAAACAAGTACACTTGCAAAGGCTAGTAGGCTTGTTTGCAGGGACGAAAAAATAGTACCAATGTTACAAATTTGGCAATTAAAAATAAATATATTTACTAAAAATGTATATCCTAATTTAAGATTAATAAAATAGAAATCAAAATTCAGTCATTATTTTCTATGAGGTTATGAATATGTCTACTTGTTTTGGTTATTATTTCATTAAGTTTTAGAGTAAGTGTTTTTTATTCGCATCTAATTTGTTGGGGTACAGTTTTACAAAATTTGGGTCCAAGAAACAAAAAGCTTTTTGTCCAGCTGTTTTTTCAATTGATGTGTTTATAATTTAAATTTGACGTGTTTCGGTATTTTCTATAAACATGTACAGTAACTGGAATACATTCTGCTAAATTTTTTAAATAAATTATTCCTTCATTAATGTAAACATTTTTTTCGAAGATTTATTATACAATATCACTCAATTCCTTAGGTTTCATACAACAGCTATTTCATTTCTGTTCAATTTATTCATAATTCTTTCGCAGAAATCTATTCTACGATCTGGATCGTCTTCTGTTAGTTCTTGCACAAAAGCCAATATATATGGATAAAGTTTTTCTTTATGGAAACACCTTAGGACAGTTGTGTGACTCATTATTTTGACGAGAAATTTGACGTGAAATTGACGTTGGATTGATTCTCCACGACACTTAACATAATATCCACTTTCACATCATCTTCAACGAAATCCGGTTTTCTCTTTAATGGTTTGACATGTCCAAGTTCTCTGAATTGTGCATGCATTTTAGACACAGTACATAGTGAAATATTAGGCAACCGAGTATACTTCTGATTAAATAAGTTTGCCACTTCAACTTGACTTCTGCAATTATCGCCGTAACCAATCATCATTAAAATTTCCATCCGGTGAGTCTCAGTTAAATATTTCATTATTACTTCGCAAGATATTAGTTTTTGATTAAGAATTGACAACTACGATATTTAAATGTCAACACATCAACTGACATTATTTACCGATTTAATTTAATTATATTGGCATAGTTATCTATATAGTTTTTACCTATTCATGACAAAAAATGTTAACAAAACCCAAAATATTGATACTTAGTGAAGAAACTTGAGGTCTGCATTTAGCTAATTAAAAATAAAACCATTATTAAAAGTGTGAAACATTATTATTTTCACAGTTTTATGTATTCACTATTTTGAACAAAATTATAAATAATTTTAAAATTTCACCCTGTACAATTCATATTAGACCATTCTAAACTAATCCCACAAATAATTTTATTCCATAAGTGGTTTCCACACTGTATATACAGCCACAGAGAAGAAATGGCAACCTACCAAAAACTATAATAAACTGCTTCAATTTTTAAATTCCATTGATTTATCATGGTATTATCTATTATATGCACTCACATTAATTGTACCTTAGCCTTTTTAAATCCATACAATCTCAATACACTCTGCCTCCATGCAGTCTGACGAATCTCGACCACAGGCGACACTGTGTCTAGTAAAGCATGATGGTCATTCTGGACCCTTTTAAGATGTACAAAAACACCCTTCGAGAGAATGTTTTCTTTCACCTTTTACCCACACAGGTGGTCATGAATAACGTTTCCCTCCAAATTATCTATCGATTACAGGACCGTTTTAAAAAAATATAGGCTGGTACTCATAAAAAAAAAACATTAATTTTAATGTTGCAGCTAAGTTGTTTAAAATAAAACTACGTGTCGGGTAGCTACACTATGCGCATAGGCGAAACGGCAACTGCAGGGCTGCCTTCTCATTTATTTTAGGAACACACATCGTAGGTTTTGTTTCTAGGTTCTATAGCATAAATTCTACATTGTAATACCAGGATATTCTCAGGTGTTGCAGAAATCACACGGTGGTAAAACCCACTGATTTTGCTTTAGCAACCCGTTACAATAACTTATTTCTACATTTATAACGGGAATTTATGTTTCTTATTTCGTATATTTAAGACATATTAAAACTTCGACTTTTCTTGGACATTTTATTTTAATAAGTTTACACCTGTATATAATAATAAATGTTTATTATTATATGTATATAATAATATATGTTTATTATTATAATAATCTAACTTAAACTTTTTTTCTTTTGTCCACTTAAAAGTAGTACAAATGGCAGTTAGGTTAGGTTCCATCTGAGTGGTCGTTCAACGTCTCTTCCACTGCGACCTGAAAGATCTATTGTGGCTCCCCTTAGGTTATAGTCGTTCTATAAGTCCTATGCCTCTGAGGAAGCTCATCAAGGTCATTGGTATCAGTTCCATGAAGTCCTTGGGCTCAAATTGATGCAGACCAAATTTATTAATCATTAGTCTCTTGAGCTCTCGCAATTACACAAGATATGCTCCGCCGTTTCATCCTCTGCCTGACAGAATCTGCAGTCCGCACTCAGTCTAATTTTTTTTCTTATGCCCATTAAGGCGACTTAGTCCTATTTGTAGGTTCTGTCTGCTCATCTTCAGCAGCTCTTGGGACCTCTTTTTAGAGAGGTCTCTTACAAATGCTTTGGCTATGCCTATTGTTTAACTTTAGTTGTTGTACCTAATTTGCTTCCCTTTTTTATTATAACTGAACATTGTCCTTATGGTAATCTTATATTCACAGACATCATGATTTTGTAACCTGGTTTTGTACTTGTACTTCTTATTTTTCATGTTCTATAAATTCCGTTTTCAAGCGTTTTTTCTATGATCGCCGCCATTGCCTGTTAAAGTTAGGTTTTAATTAATCAGTATATTATTATTCAGTTTGTTAGTGTTATGGACATTTCTAGCATCAACCCAATATGTTTTACAAAACTTTATTAACCCTTTTGCTATTCATTGCATTTTCTGAGTTTGACTCAGTTGAATGGCCTTCTTTGATTTTTTCAAGGTCGGATGTTTTACATCCTGAATTTGCATTTAATAAACTTTCACTAATGCATTCGTTTCCGCGCGACGTTATCTCCGATTTCTTATAATGACATAAAGAGATTGTTTCATTCTCACCTTAATATGTTACAATCAATTTCAGGTCTCTTATATAAAATTCTTGATCTTATAATTAATTTTTAATTTAACAATACTATTTTCCATTTAGTCTAATATTTTCCATTATATTATATAGCTTACCTTTTAGATATTATTTATATAATTATAATTTTGATGTCATCTTTTCGTTTTCACCAATATTTCATTAATAATTGATCATATAAACAATTTTGTTACGACTCAAGCATGTTGGTTTGAACAAGTATGGTTCTATGAACTTACTTTGACACATCACTCAGTTTAAGGAATGTTTTTTTTAGTTTTGGTGTAATTTGTAATGTTGACCCTGTTTTTTCTAGCCTGATGATGGCCTCCTAAAAGGCCGAAACTAGTCGCTGTTAAATAAAAATCTGTGACATTGATTTTGTGTTTTTTCTCCATTCACTGTTGAGTCACATTTGAGCTATGGATGATTAACTTCGTTTGATATATTAACTATTTTTTTGCAAAACTATTAAACAACTTACCAAATTTATCTGTCAAGTAGGTATATTTAGTGAAAATGTGGTATACACTAATAGCCTTAAAAGTTTTTAGGATTTTATTTCTACAGTGTGTGATGGCCACGAGATAAAGAATTAGTGAAACTGTTTATATTTATATTTTTTTATATTTATTGATTTCGTTCTTGAGACGGTTCTGTAAATCTTCAGTTTGTACATTTATAACATGAGACACAATTTAAATCGAGATTGCCATGATAGATTGAGCGTTAAGAATGGATGAAATCGCTCGTAGTAGGTTTTGGATTAATTATGACCGAGATGAGTTGACAAATCTTAAGGGGTTGAATTTTTTGTTGGAGTACTGTTTTGAAATTTGTTACTATAGACGTTCATTCATCAAATTGTGTACGACGTAAAAGATATTGTCATTTACAACAAGGAATCATTAATTTTTTCAATTGAAACGAGACAATTTATTGTTGGGTTCGATATAATTTATGAATTTTGATTATCAATCAAATAAAAGGGTAATCAAATAAACAAAAAATGAAAATCTTTGTTATTATTTATCTAAATTCTTTTGCCTTTAACTAATATCGTTTTCACTTATAGTGTTTGCTAATAAATATATGTATTTGCGAAGAAGTGTATGTATAAGCTAATAATTGACTTGTTGTAAATGTAAGTATGCATATTGTTATGGTTTGCATTTTTAGCTTTAAAATTTCTCAGAATATTGGGGTTCCAAAATAAAAAATTAAGATGTATTTTAACTTTATACTGAATTAAAAAAAAATAAAGAATAAACTTCGCTCTTGTGTTCCTTAGAATTGTCCCTTTCCTAGTCCTCAAGTTTTGTCTTTTTTCTTTGTACTCGAGTTGTTTATTCCAAATCTCTTCAATACCAACTATTTTAATTCTTTAGATAGACATCTAATCTGCTAAATATAACAACTCTTATTTATCAATTTTTGATCCTTGTATTATTTTCCATTTTTTTTAGAATCTTCACTGATTTCTTCTGATTTAAAATTTGAATAAACTTTTCTTTCGGCCTTTTTACTTTTATTATTTTTTTCACCTGTCAAAATATCACAGTTTTGCTATTTCATCCAATGAAAACACTTAATCTTTAATGCTCTGTGCTAAATGTTAGCCAATCATTCCGTTTTATACTGATAAAATCACTAGTCGTTTTACCAGTATTTATAAAATCATAGAACTGTCAAAAATTCAATAACAATATCTAAATATTCTAAAGTATATTTTGTTAATATTATCACAATTCAATTCATCTAAACGACAATAAAAATTTAAATAGCTACAGATAAATGTTGACTCCAAAGATATACCTAATAATTTTTATTTTGGCGATTTTCTCTTAATATACTCGTAATTATGTGAATAGGTATAAAAATAAATATTTATTCAAATTATAACTGTGTTTTAACGGTGCTTACAACAACTGTCAATACTATCTAGTGTACAGTTTAAAGCAGTGGGAGGCGTAACAGCATTACGTCAATAAAGTAGTGCCTGTTGCGCCTGTTAGAGAACGAGATAGATATGACTTATTAAAAGAAAAAAGAAATCCATTCAAAACATTTGCGAGTTCTAATGCCAGCTTTCCTTGACTTTTTCGTTTCCCCTACCTCACTTGCCCATTTCTCTATAATAACACTGAATATCGTTACCCCTCCTAGACGTAAACTTTATCTACTACAAATTTTGACTTTTCCGAAAAATCTTTAATCAAAATAAATCTTCGACAAATAATTTTTCATGCAGAAAACAAACCATATCAGTATATTATGATTTTGATTTTTGTATTCCTAACTTCTTATTAATAATTAATAATTCTCATTAAGGGGGGGGTAAAGTTAATTCGTTGAAAAAAGGCATGTTTTTATGAATTTTTTGTGAGGAACCAGTTGAAATTTCTTTATTAAATCCAATGATACATTGAAGTATCACATTTGAAGAATGTTCTGTAAAATTTTCACAAAAAAATATTAACAAATACGGTAATGGCAGCAAGTATTCCGACGTGCCTCGAAAAAAAGGAGAATTGCGGTGGACATCATAACTTGGTGCTGGATCATCTGAAATCAAAAAATCAAAGTTCATTCGTTAGATAACAGTTTTCCCCAGGAGGTGACGTGGGGGTTTTTCGAAATTTAAATTTTTCACTTTTTTGGAGTACTTTGAAGGAAAAAACGCGATTTTTCGTGAAAAAGCCCCCTAATTTGTTATTGTAAAATAACAATTATCAACAAATTTGAAAAAACTTTTCGTCAGGGCCTCTTAAATGATGAACAGAAATAGTGTTCAAAATTTCAAAACGATCGGTGCAGTAGTTTTGAAGTTATAATGTCCACCGACTTTAAAAAAGTGACTTGTGGGAAAAACGCTTTAAAGTTTTGAACACTAAAAAATCTTGTATAAAACGTTTATAAGCAAATTTTATCGGCTTACCTCACACTGAATCATCAATGCCAGGTCCATAAAGGATGTTGCTATCATCCATGATGTCTAAAGCATCTTTTTGCGCCTGTCTACGAAGAATCCTGCCTTCTTTGGTTCGTCTCTGAGCTTCCTGATCGGCTCGGCTTATACGTATGGAGTCAGTTGATCGCGCCAAGTCCTGAGCACTTGGTCCACTACTAATTCCCATGCCTTCCATGAAGGTTAGTAAAGCAAAAGAACCTTCATTGAAGACACTGGCTGCCACATAAGCTGCAATTTCAACGATGACAGAGGTTCCACTCAAGTGCTTTGGTGAGATTTCCCAAATAAGTTGGTTCAAGCTTTCATTGTTGTTCTGCGTGAAGCATCTTTGCTCAGATATATAGTATATAGTATACAAAATATACAGTACAGGCATAAGAACGTTTGTACTTAAGTCGGAATTTCTATAAATAGAACTGGGGGAAAAGAAAAAGTATAGTAGAGAGCTAAACATTTGCCAGAGCGCTCGATTCGAGTAGGGATTAAAATCCAACAGGTATAAAAATATTCGTAACTTGGTCAATTTTACTCCGATCCACTTAAAATTTTGGGACAATATTCTTAAAGTATTAAGCATTCATTTAAAAAAATAAAAAAAGCAAAAAAAATGTTTAAATACTTTACCCCCCCTTAATAGTTTCTTGAAACTTATAAGAAATTCTAATCCTACAAATATAATTATGAAAAGTAATAAAATTAACTCTTGGTACTCTACATTAAGTTAATTTAATATCACATTTTATTAAGCAAATCTGTTGGAATTAAAATTGAGGATATGAAGTAATACTTTGTTAAGAAAATTTGGAAATGTAAAAGTACCTATAGAGCTTGTTCTAATTTATTAGTTTAAAATAATGTAATGCTTAGTATCCAAATTTTTTGGCAATTATTGAAATATCTGGGCAACGGATGTAAAATAGAAGCTTCTTGTATTATTCTTCTAGTAACTCCTTAATTGTTTAATTTGCAAATAAAGCATTTTAAAATATGACATTTTAAAATACCATAAACTAGTAAAATAGCTTTACACAAAATTTATACGTTTATGTAAATGAAAAAATATATTAAATTGTGCGGTATGCAAATGTCGTCATTAAATGTAGAAAAATAAAGAAAAAATCAAAGTATAATTTATTACTTTGACATAAAACACACAACGTTTTAGAACATAATATAACTGAAGCCAAACCTATTAGTGAAGCAGTAAACCCCGTTGAAAGTTTTTGTTCATAACAAAGCCGGTATTCATCCAAAATCGC
Source organism: Ophraella communa (assembly GCA_035357415.1). NCBI lineage: Eukaryota > Metazoa > Arthropoda > Insecta > Coleoptera > Chrysomelidae > Ophraella > Ophraella communa. Next base: position 27,247,304 of record CM068992.1, on the reverse strand, counting down.
ATCTTGTGGTTCATCGTAAATGTCTATCGAAACATTTTAACTCTGCAGGATACCCAAAATAATAAAATGTTTCTTTTTTGTGGAATCACATGAAACAAAATGTGACGTTTATATACCTACAAGAGGATTGTTTCGAAAACTATATAATAAATAACAAAAGATTTAATCCATACATAAATGTTTATAGAATATTAACGGATGCCAAATACAATTTTTTATAATTGATACCACGTAAAGACCTTTTTAATTATTTCTCTTTTTAACCAAGTAAATTATATAATAATAACATAAATTAATATTCCAAATGACATTAATCTTCTTAGTAGTTTTAAACAATAAGCCTGCTTGATTTGTCTGAGAAAAACGTTTGAAATTAAGAAAAATTTGACGTTTGAGAGTGAGGAACAAAGAGCGAAAGAGAGAAATATGTATTTTTATGGACAAAGGATAACAATACTGTTAAGTCAAACGTAAAAAGTAAATGGGACTGTCAATCTCTACAGATATGTCTCTCTGGACATATTCTTTAGCCAATAAACTACATATAAGAGTATACAGAGAGTTTTAAAAAACATGCTAACAACCCCAAATACGAATAACCCACCTTTGCTGCTTAAAAATGGACATAAAATAACCCCCAAGAACCCAGAATATCGCGAGGATTGATGGGGTAAGTTTCGTCGAAATAACATCTAGGCTTTAATATTGTTATGTCTTATTACTTCTATATTTGGCATAGCCTTAACTACTAAATCAACCCAGCTACAAACAAACAAAATGTAAGTTTAACCTGACGATGCTAGTTTTTAGCGAAATAGCTGTCCTTAAATTTAAAAAAGCAATTTTTTGAATAAATAATGAAAGTTTTGTTCTTAGTAAGATGGACTTCCACAAAGTGAAGGTTAATACAATCAATTTTACAAATAAATAGGAGTTTAGGGTTACTTTAAGGTGACATTTGACCATTTAATGTAGCTGAGCGCATAAAAATCTCCTAGTGTTCATTGGTGGCGGCATTTTTGTGATACCAGCTGTCCAGTTCTACAGCATCCGGGTCGTGAGGACATAAAAACTACAGCTAAAGATCAACTTTTACATTTGAGGAGACCTACAGAAATCTGAAGACAGACCGGAACCACTATAGAGAGGGGTGATCAAATGAATCGTTTAGTGATGACTAAAGTACAAGGGGTACACGATATGGCAAACTCTGTAGAAAAAGCCATAAAAACTCCTACCACAATGCTTGTCCGGAGGTCAAAAGGAAAACGAGCAGGCAAACCTGTTGGTGGCATAGCTTGTTAGAGACTAAGAAAAAAAATGTCCGAAGGTGACTGAGACATGTACCTGAGGGCAATGAAATCAGGACAGCTAAGTAATAATCGTGGAGAAATATCTGCGAAGGTATTAAAAAACCGCGAAAAGCGCAAAACTCCACCGAGTTTTGATTCGAGTGCAGTGGGTACCATGCTCAAGAAAGATGGTTAAAACATTGATGATCCCGAGGGAATACTGATGAGTTTCCGCGGCACACATTTTTAGGAATCAATCCAAATTCAATACAAGGTTCAGAGCATCAAGCTCAGACAAAAGGAGATGACTGAACATGTGCAAAAACTGTGATTACATACTCAGGAATAAAATGAACATTAAAAACCTGTCAAGCATATAAAGCATCTTGTACAGATGGCATCTATCCTGTATTAATCCAAGAAGGTGTGGATCCCCTTCCTCCAGCCTACGCAGAGCCGAAGGCTTATAGACCAATAAGCCTGACACCCTTACTCCTGAAGACCATGGAGAAAATGGATAGACAGGTACTTAAAGGAGGTAGTACTAAGAGGCCTATCAAGCTGGTAAATCCTGCGAAACAGCCCTGCATGCAGTGGTTGGTAGAATTAAGAACGCTATTGGAAATAACATAGAAGGAGCTTTTGTTAACACGAGTACTCACTCAGTGTCAAAGTTGGTATCAAATGGAGCCAAAAGTAAGCCAAAAGTAAGAAAAGTGGGTAGAAAATATGCTTACCAGCAGAAGAATACAAGCAACTCTTTGCGGAACTGTAAAATAGGTTAAAAGTACTAGGAGGATGCACACAGGGTGGCGTCCTGCCACCGAGTATGTGGAACCTGGTGGTGAATGAACTTTTTACGGAACTGAATAACCAGTAATTTTGTACTCAGGGATATGCTGATGACATAGTCATTCTAATAATTGTAAAACACATGAGTATCGGCTTGGAACTCATGCAGAGAGCATTGCCAGTTGTGGATAACTGGTACAAGAATGAGGAATTAACAGTAAACTGCAGACTCTCGAATTGTTATGTCTGGTCCACCTTACAAAAACGTGGACCCTGAAAACCAACTCGATGAATAAACTCGAGCTATTTGAAATGTGAACATACCATAGAATATTAAAGATCCCATATACTGCCCACATGACGAACGAAAAAATCCTAAAACGAATGAATAAGGAAAGAGACCTGCTTAAAACTTTAAAATATAAAAAGTCATCATATCTTGGACATTTCTTATGAAATAACAAATATTACATCTTACAACTAATTATTAAAGGAAAGATTGAAGGGAAGAGATCAAACAAGAGGAAAAACTGTCTTGGCTAAGAAATATAAAGAATTGGACTGGCCTAAATTTCGAAGAAGGAATAAGAACTGCCGAAAATAGAGAAGATTTGAAATGGTGATCGCTAACCTCAGCACTGATAAAAGAAGAAAAGTAAACCCTCTTAAATTTCAATACACATACTCTCAGAATGCCCTGCCTTCAGAATTCCATGGGCTAGATACCTAGGAGCACATGAAATAGAAGAAGGGGATCTACCTGATTTGAAGCCCGATGATGTCGTAAACTTCCTCAGGAAAGTAGGACTCGAAGATCTGCTATAAATCTGAGGAAACATCAGAACATGGCAAGTAAGGGGGGACACAATAGATCCTATAGGTCGCAGTGTACTTATCACCCCTAATTTATACATACATACATACATACAAACCCTCTTAAAACAGTAGTGGTGCAATTCACAAGATACTAGACAAGACACTTCTGATTGTATCAAGACGTGTTGTGCTGACTGATGTGATAATTCCAAGGAGGACTGCCCTGTATCCAGATTTCCCGGGGTTGCAGATAAGAAGTTTTCGTTATTATTGTGACACTTCCCAGAGAGTAATTAGACACATTGAACATTTCACAACATCACCAATCTTAAATAAGATATTGGATAGTACATTTTACATAAATATTAGACATTGTAAGGTTCCCAAAAGAGTGGCTGGTGTGTTCTTATAGCTGTTGAATGTTAATCTTGATTTTGCGGCATTCTGGGTTTGCTTAATCCTAGCTCTTTATCCTAGCTGTATTTTAGCTTTATATTATCTGTATCCTAGCAGGCTGTATCTTTCTACAAGTTTAGGTTGGGATTAGAAAGAAAATTTGAATGTTATGGGGCATTTTACTGTAATTTATAGGTAAGGGTTGTCAATGTTTTCGCTGTTTCCTGTTGGGTTACGTTCTATTAAGGGTTTTGTTTCGCATTCTACTACGATGAGTCTAATATAGTCAGGGTTAAGATAAGGTTCGTATAATGACGGTAATCTAAAGTAAGGTAGCATGGCGATAGACATGTTACATTTTAAAACAAACATTTTTTTATTGTTTGTACAACAGATTAAACTACTTAGCTTAGCTATTATTAAAAAAAGATAATGATTATCATTCGCATTCTCTAACTCTATAATTTTTTTATTATCATTTCTGCCAAGTTATTCTTTAACTAAACTTATTGTTATATTTGCCCTAAAGTAGGTTAGAAAACAAGTTTAATTTATTGCTTGGCTAGAATTTTCTTATTTAAAAATAACGATAGTTAAAAGGTCTGCAATTTCTCAGTTCTATTCATTTATTACCACATCAATTTAATTGTGACATTTTACCTATCATAAATTTATTATTTATTACAATACATGTTGGGAGTATTGAAAGAAAAAAATTACAAAAAATCCTCTGCTCTAAATTTTGATATATTTGACAACGTTACATCCCATTTAACTGTTGATAACGAGCAAAGAACATCTCAATTCGCCCATTAACACTACATTTAGGATCTTATGACTTTTTTCCCGACAATGGACCATAAATCGAGCATTAAAATGTACGCCCAGCACTATTTAAAAAAAAAAAGATTTAAAAAATTGTCATGAATGAGAAAATCCATTGTGAAGAAACGTCGTTTCAAAGACGACCCATAAAGGGTGGTGTACAATAAAAAAAATATCACGGCGCAATTTTAAATTCATTTGGGGCAGATTGTCCCATAGGGTAACCTTGTAACAAATCAGAAATTACCATAACATTGATCAATAACCGATCAGACCGTTTCGAAATTAAAAAATCGTTTAAAGGGCGTGCGCAACGTATTCTGCATCAATTTCATTTAAATTTGACTTTTGAATACTTTATTGAGGTATATAGATATGGAACACATGTTTAAGTCCATTGTTATTTGATGATTTTTAGTTGGTTATAAAGTATCGATTACGAATGGTGCATTATCGCATACTTTTTAAAAGTAATTCGAAATTTGCATTACTGATTTAAGCGCACAGATGTTGTATTCAAACTCAATTTTCTATAAAAGGATACAGTTGGCTGATTGAGGGAAAAAACGATCAAATTTTGGATCGTCTTGTGTAAAAATACGTTGCAAGTATCACGTTTCTCAAATTAACTTTAAAATTATACAGGTATAAGTCGTTGATGTATTTGAAGTTGGCAGAATAATATAAAAAGATATGTCATTGTGTTCTACACAGCCTTTTCTACTTCATAAATGATTATAAGACGGGAAAACTGATAACAAATTAAAATATTAAGGCTGTACTCGCATTGCGCTCTTTTAACGTTTCCCTAATATTTTAGTTATGTGTGACTAAAATGATTTATGCTTTTGCTGAAATATTTAAAAGATAACCCCAAACAATTTCTAGGTTATAAATTTTAATGCTGTCTTTACTTTAAATATCAACTTTATGAAACCCAGAAAATATTCCTAATGTTTTACAGTATTTTTTCTTTTTACAATTTTTCGTTAAAATTAATATAAACTAGACCAGTTTTTATTTATTTATAACCAAAAGTTAGTATAATAATTCAGTAAAGGATGGTTTACATAGAAGAATAGATACCAGATGATTCATCAACAACGTCTATAAAATATTATCTAAGCATTTTTCTTCATAGTGGACCAAAAATGCATTAACGGATGTTGGGCCTAAAGATCTATCCATAGTTACTCCATCAATTTGTTTGTAAAACTAAGTCAATAAACTTGCTAGTTAGGTTTAGAAATTTGAATGAATTGTTAGTGAAAAAATAATTGGACATGTATTGTTTAATATAGTGGAACATTAGTAAAAAGACTTTCAATATCAAAGCTAGAATCTTTATATTCGTCCGACAAAGATACAATATCTTATTAAAATTGACAACTATATCCTTAATTACAAATTCAATGAAGTTTTCAAATTTTTTAATGACAAATTATACAAATTTGAGCAAAATTAATCAAATTCGTGAAACAACCAATAAAATATCTTTAGAAATAAAAAACTTATGGAACTTTCAAGTTGCCCTTCCAAGAATAATTTTGTTACACACGGTGCCTCATTAAGTAAAGTCATTAGACGCATATAAAGCAGCACGTATTCGCCGAGTAGGTACGTATAAATATATTATTCAGTTTAATTCGTATTTTATTTGTTAACCTATGGCTAAAATAACAAAAAAAACATACAAATAGTGTATTATTCCTATGTGTCAAAACACAACAATTAAAACTCCCAATAAATTTTTTTTCGTGTACCAAACAATTTTAAAACAAGGAAAAATTGGTGAAAGATGTTGAAGCGTAATTTAATTGGCCCTAAAAATACTAAATATGTGTGTGAATATCATTTTGATGTAAGTAACTATTAATAATAGCTGTCTATTTCTAATTGATAAAGGTACCTACTATTGAGTCGTAAGTAGATTCGAAATAACTTATTCAATAAAAGTAGCTACTGTATGAAAATGAATATTTTTATTTTTATCAAGTACTGTAACAATCATACTTATTTACAGGTTGAAAATGAGGAAAATTTAATCAAATATCGACTAGTGGAGGGAAGATTAAAGTTAAAAGCCATCATATATCCCCATAAATTTAACTGTCAAAAGAAGGTGAAAAAGAATGAGGAGCATATGAAAAAAGACGACAAGTAGAATTTTGTGAAAATATATTAACAAAAGAAGTACCGTCGACTTGCTTAAAGTGTTTTACTCCATTTATTTCTGCACAACAGAAGACGGATTTGAAGAAAAAATGTTATTACTGTGTTTGTATCAATATTATGCAAACTATCTTTTTGCCCTTTGAGGAAGCATTCTTCCATTATAATTAAATAAAGATTACGGAATTATTATAACTTATATTGAAACAAACGATTCTACGTAAACACGGAAGAAGCCCTAACGCGACTCTGAATGAGGTCAAATGACGTCACAGAAACCAAAGATGCTCTGTACTGAAATACGTAAACTTCAATAATCTATTTCTAAGGCATTTATTGATGGATTTCAAAAATGTTTCCACTGATTGATTAGTTTGAATCTATATTTTAATACCATTGTGTTAAATATAATATTAACATCATGAAACTTCCTAATTTATGTAAGAATATTTAAGTGAAACTACAATATTAACTTTATTCAAATTAGTGAAGAGCGACTAGTTTCGGACTTCGACCATTATCAGGCTAAAATTAATACAAATAAAAAGGTCATTCACAAAAGTAATGAGTAAAGTGAAGGTGAAAAAATTTAGATCAAAAATATGGCAATGCTTACCTAATTGTGCAGACTTAAATGCATCAATCTAAATCATCTAGTTGATTATAACATAGTTAAAGGAAATATACAATTTGTGTTAAAAAATTTATAATTGGGAGGGGTTGTGAAATGTTAAAGGTTTAAAATAGTTAGTTAAGTTGTGAAATAAAATAAAATGAAAGTAGGTTAACAATTGTTAACACAAGAAATAAGAGTAAAGAGGGGTTAATTATTAATCAGTTTTTTAAAAAAGAAACATACATTCTTTTAATTAATAAAAAACGGCGTATAGAGAAAAAGATTGTAAAAAAATAAAAATATAAAATTGTACCAAAAAAGAGAAAATTTTTTTTGAAGGGTGGGGAAACTATAGTTTCCAATGTATACCATAAATAGGAAGAAACCAAGAATAGGAAAACTCATCGAAAGGCGTCATAGACATAAACCACAAGAAGATGTTCAAATAAATGAAAATCAAGTAAATATCACCATGAAGCTCATCTCAATAAAACGGTCAAGAAAGAACTGGGGCACTGACTGACAGATAACCGTAAATAATATCTAATTAAGATTCTACATGTTTTGTGATTGACAAGAGTAGATTCATAGAGTAAAAATGTCAACGTAGAACAAATATAGTTCTATGAAATAGAGTTTTATGGATATTGTAAAATTAATTGACATGGAGAGAAAAAAACATTAAGAAAGGATATGATGCAGTAAAATCGAACACAATGCTTACGATAGTAAGGTATAAATTTAATCACAACCATAATCTATGCTAAAATAAAAAATAATCAATAACAAAACAAAATCAATATGAGTATGAAGTCAGCAGTGATAATGTAGAAAGAAGAAGTATCAAAAGACAACAATAAAGTTACTTGATAATATCAAAAAGTAAATTCAAAAAAATATAACTCTGATTAGGTTGTAATTGTTCATTGAGACAGATAAATGAGTTATTCAAAGATGCAGAACGAATCTCCAAAGTTTCTAATGTTATGGGTTATGGATTACACCTTCGATTTAAGATACTAAATATGATTCCGATAGAACTAAGGATGGGTCGTAAACGAATATTATTTTGTGAACTTTAGGAACACCAGATTGGCAACCAGTAGCAATCAAGCTTTTGCAATCATATTATTTATGTCATTTATAGATAATCCAAATTATTTTTTGTTTTAAATAGATATAGATAAAAAGAAATTTTTAAGTCTCAGTATTGGTCTCGGTCTCGGTATTCGAGATTGAGTCAAGATCGAGACCTCCAGACCAGTCTTACAAACCCCAACCTATGATATTTTCAGCAAAATGTGGAATGTTAGCTCTCCTTGTCCCTGAGACAGCATCTACGTCTTACAACCAACCTTTCTAGTCTAATCTTCATAAGAGTGTCTTCAGTTTTTAATGATTTGGTTATTATCGAAGACAATTCGTTAAATAAATTGAGAAATTGTATATTCTAGAATAGAAGCCAATCTGTCTGAAAGTTTGATGGCACCGGAGTATTTTTAAACCAATTATATTTGCTGCTTTCATAGTAAAAATGTTTTCCTTATTAAATGCCTCATATTCGTCACACTAATATCTGAATCTGTTCAATAATAAGATGTTACTGTATTTGGTTCAATTCTTACAGAATTGCCAACTACACTGTTGTAATAACTTAAATAATAAGAAACGGGGCTAGCATCTGGAGACAAATCTGACCCAAACTCAACAGGATAAGTGAAATATTAAGTAGCATGATAAACTGTGCACTAGTCCATTGAAAATGATCGATTGACCCAACCAATTGACATCAGAGTACTAAATCTCTTTCTTAAATTAATTACTCAGTGTTTTTTGTAAAGTCTATATCAAGTATTTTTGGCATATTACGTAATAAGGTATAAATAATGTATAAAAGAATAAATAATTCATGTCATGAAGTAAATGACTAAATAAAGAATGACACAATCGCAGGAAGTTTGCTCTTTGCACTAGCAAAATTGATTTGTGATTTGATAAAATTTTTCGGTTGTCAATGAAAGTTTCAAAACAGTTTTTTTGTATTGTTATACCAGTCAAACCACAGCGAGTGTTTTCTCAGTATTAGGAGAAATATTTTGCGGATCGTTTGACAAAATTCTATATGAATTTGTTGAAGAAAGACCAGGTGCACCTACACAAAAGTGACAAAAGATAATATTTGAAGAGGATAACAAGGATATTGAATGAAAAGAATTAATAGAATCACACTAGCCTTGGCGAAATATCCTTTCATGGTTTTTGACAATATCCAAAATTATTTTTTAACAGGTTTAGTTTATAACAAGAATTGGTCTGAATAATGTATTAAAAATATTTTTAGATATTACAGTATAACAAAACCGATTATAAATTTTTAAAATTTTGTAAATTATTACTTTATTTGTAAGCTAATTAAAAATAAGTAAAAATTAATTCAATTATTCCAAATAACCCGAATTTGAAATTAGTTATCTCTGACTGAGCACATAGCTGATCAATATGACTAGTGATGTCTTTAATTTCTCGTTTGATGGAAAATTTACACAACGACCTATAAATAATCTAAATGATCTAGCTTCTAAACTAGATCCATCAGTATTTGCCTTTTCCTTTACTATATCCACAGTCTCCATCGTATCTCTTACACTTCAATCATCATCTTCTAATTAAAAGGTGCCCATATTTCTGTAAACTTGTTGATAAGTAGTATTAGTCTTCTTTCAGACTCTTCATTGAACCCATTATAATAAAAATAACCTTGAACCTGCTTTAAAATTAGCTCAACATATCCATTAGCACGCTTAGGCCATGCCATTACTACCTCTACTGCATCTCAGTTCCTTCCATTATATGGATAGCTTTAACTCTATTTATCCTTCTGACTAATAAAAGCAATTCCAAGAAGAGAAGGCAAAAAAGAACAAGATGTGGTAGGCTTATTTAATCGGACGACCACTACGAAACTCTATCCATTAAGAAAAGAATACAAGGAGGCAGACTTCAGTAAAGATAACCGGCATAACCGGCTCGTTCAACAGGATTTCTTAAGTGAACAATTAGCTTTGAGTATACCGGTACCTAGAGGCCCGGGGGTGGATAGGTTGAGGAAGTCGATATCCGACATAGACTATTATCCCTTTTCCATGGTGAGCATAACATAAGGGTAAAGCTACATTTATTTGTAGTATAATATGTCTTTATTGTTTCTTGCATGGATTAGTATATGTTAATTGAAGAGTTTCAGAGCAATATTGGATTTGAATTTTAAGGAATGGAAATTGTGAGAGAAAATTATGTAAGAGTAAGTGTTTCCTACGTTAACTTAAAATAATTTTTTATTCTACCAGCTTTACGGAGGCGAGAAACTTACCTTTTCCACTGCTATATTTTGCAAGATTAAAAAATTAACAGCTTAAATTTTTATCCAATATCAATATTTGGAAATTGGAAATTAAATCTTAATTAAAATTAAAACAAGATTAAAAAATTAACAGCTTAAATTTTTATCCAATATCAATATTTGGAAATTGGAAATTAAATCTTAATTGATTTTTTTTGCTAAAATTAAAACATAATTTTAAGAAAATTAGTTTCAAAATATTATTATTTACAGCTGGTGTAAATCAGTTACCCTCTCTATTATTCCTAGACACAGCCAGATCTACATCAAACACTAGGCTAATAAAAAAATAACAGTGAATTTTCCAGCCTATCTACCGGTTTTTAGTAATGAGAAGAAATATTGTTTATTTCTGATTTTTACTTGTTTTAGAGCTGGTGGTTTTTTAACTGTTGTCCCTTTCCTATGTCACTTTTCCGTCCCTAAATTTTAATTTTGCTATTCATAAAACCTAAAAGTCAAACATTTCATGACATAGGTAGTACTTCCGTTTCTACAGAAACATGCTAAACTGACATATCAATGCAATAACACACATTTGGGGCCAGTCCTTATTGCACAAGACGTGTGAGACAAATTTCAATATCATTGAGCGTTAAAATAAGAGAACTATTTGTAGGTATTCACACTAAGCGAGTGTTACGTGCAGAGATATTTTATAGGATAGATGAGGGACTTCTCAACTTGATCGCCGGAAAAGCGTAGTAGCGTTCCAGCTACAGGAACGTTGAAACAAAAACATAAAAATGATTGTGCATTAATTTCCCAAACAAATCAACAATATAAAATGAATACGCCACAAGGAACATATAGAAGATATTTAGAAACAAGTTTTTAGACCTTGGATGTAAACATCGACGAAAGCGTAGTTTATAACAGCATCTCAGCTGGTACTACATTGCAAGTACCTAGTTGAATTTAGTTTGTAATATATTGAACAACATGTGCGTAAAACAAGGTTGAAAATGAAAAAAAAACATTTTCACACAACTGAAAGCAGCTGCGGCTGCAACAAAGCAGGCAAACATTGTTACAGCCGTTGTCCAAAGTAACTGCTGGCAAACTGAACCCCATTACAGCATTTGACATTTCTGAAATATTACATTGAAAATGTACGCTTGCGCACAAAGGTCTTTGAATTAAGGAAACCTTAATAAGTGTGACTTTATTTCGATCATGTTAAGGACTCAAATTAAATTAGTGAAAATACCTTGCTTTTTTTTCTGTGAAGTGTCAAAGCGAACATTTTTGCTATATAAATAAACAGATCACATGTAAATGTAAACATTCAAGCTCCATTTATAGGTATGTACTTGTATTGCAAGTACCTACTTGAATTTAGTTTATCATACTAAGAACAATAAATAACTGCACAGTTAAACTAAACTTCCACTATTTATTTGAAAAATTCGCTTTAAAATCAATTACAGCTGTTTCGCTATAACTAGCATCGTCAGATTGACATATTGAAATTCAATATGAACTCCATTACAGCATTCGACATTTCTGAAATATTACATTAAAAATGTATTTTGGACGTCATTAACGGAATTATATAATTTTGACGATTCCACTATAAATATGATGTATACTATGGCTGCGCAATGTTTTAGCGGCCTTGAAATTTTCTTGCCTCAGCCGGAGCATCCTCAGCGATAACATCTCTCCCGGACTGACCTTTCCAACTAGAAAATTACTCTATATTTTATATTTTTAATAACCAGTCAATGGAAAATCAACAACCTTTTAGTTCTTACAATTAATAACCACAATATTTGCGAGTAAATATACTTGAAGAAAGAATGGGCAGTCTTTCAACAATAATTTAAAAACTCAATTTCGACTACCTATTCTTTGAATAAAATTAAAATTTTCTAATAAAGTACTCGTATTATAAAATAATCTGTACATTTTTGGGTAAAATGCCCCAAAAGTTATCAATACATTTTTTGATTCCAGATTTTGACAATATATTGTTTATATACGGTGTTTGAAACGGTAACGGCAATACAACGTGACAAAAGTGGGTGTGAAATCTTAACACCGCTTTCGAAACTCCATTGAATCAACAACATTACAATCTTAAAATAAGTATTAAAGAAATGACAAACACAAGAAAGAATCAGTATCAACTATCACCGTCAATGGGGAGATTTTTACTAGCGACAAATTTTGAATGGATCCCATTCTTCGCATAGAAATTCCATGAAAAAAGAACATTCCGTATCAATAGCAACTCCCAATGGAATGCTACAGGGCAGGTAGAGAAGACATATTTTGTTTTCTGTGAAAAGTGACCACACCTTTTGTAACATCTCGAATGGTTCTTTCACACATTTTAAGGGTTTCCGGTTCATTGTTGATTCTTTCTTCTTCAACAACATTGTTACTCGCGATTGTTTAGCTTATAAATACCGATGCTCAACTGTTCTTTCCGTGGCTAATACGCCGTGATACGGCATAAGTTACACATTCGTGAGTGGGATGGCTTTTTAGGTACTAAATTAGTCATTTCGGGTATCTTTCACTAAATAAATTGATAGGCATTCATATATAGAGATGAATGATGACCAGAGAGGAAAGGTTTAATAAGGAATTTAAAGTGTCAATATCGTCAACAGCTGATTGGACTGATATTGAGAATAATTAAAATATAGAGATTGCTTGATGGATTTTAAAAAACTATAAACATAAACTATCTTTATATAATTTTATACCTTATATTTACCACAATTATAGTAAATATGCGCTCGTATTCTAAAGATATCGTAAATAACATAAATTTAGTAAAATTACACTACTAAAATAATGTTTGAAAAATTCCTAAAAGATGTAGATAGTAAAGTGAGGTGACTCCTGCTGCATTGTTTATTTAGGAAAGTCTGGGTTTTATTAACTGGGAAATTACCCACAACAGATTAATTTTTAAAAAAACTTTCTCTACTTACCGTCACAAAATGGATATTTTCTAAACATAAAACAGCCATAGAAGTATAATTACTTGTTTGTGATGATTACAAAAGTATAATACCAATAGGTTTTAGTAAACAATGAATAAGAAAATCCCACCTTTTTTTTCAACTCTCAATAATTTTGTTTACATCGCTTTTATTACATTCTTTTATATATATTATTAGCAATTTTTTAAACCCTTTAAAGGAAGTTTGATTTTTACTTTATCTGGCAAATAATTGAATATTTTTGGACCTAGGTACACATAACACCTTTGTCAAATAGATTTACAATGTAGATGTTTTGCTCTTGTCGTGTATGGATGGCTTAAAGTGGTAAGGTAATTCATATTTTTATATTATTGGCACCCTAATTGAATAATAAACAATTGTGTTTCAGAATACAGTAAATGGCTTGGATATATTGCAGGTTTATTAAGCATTATTTCAAGAAACCGTTTTTGTGAACCCTCAACAATAATGCCACAATTTAGGTGTGATTCAATCAAACTCTTATACAAAATTTGTTTTTGCTTATAATTGAGAAAGTCTGCAATTTGTTTAAATTTAAATGATATGCTGCATAGTTTTATTATTAAATATCCCATATGGCAGTTTCACCGAAGATGACTGCCTATATATAAAGGCTAAAATTTGGTAAAAACATTTAATAGCTGCTAAATGGTAAATATACAGTTTTATCAAAATTTATTGAGAGCAATCTGCTATCAAACCAGCCTTTGATTTTGACCAGATCATTCTCAATGTTTAATTTAAGATTGTACCAATTGTCATTTTTGTAATATATAATTGTGTCGTCAGCGTAACTAATGATTCTACCAATTGTATTTTGTAAAAATAGATTCTTTAAATATATTATGAATAGTACCGGCGCCAACACCGTTCCTTGAGGTATACTGCCTCTGTCTCTGCGCTCATCTGACCTTTAATTTTAACTTTTTGTTTAAAAGCTCTTAAAAAGCTCGTGTGCTTTGCCTCTCACCGCCAAATCTTCCAGTGTACCTAAAAGAATGGAGTGATCCACAGTGTCGAATGCCCTTTTTAGATCTAGGAACACAGCTATCAACAAAGTGTTTAAGTCTAATGATTCGTATATGTTAATAGTTAAAGAATGAATAGTATCTTGAGTAGATTTATTATCTCTAAACCCATACTGATGAGTAGACAGAAGTTTGTTTTAATAAAAAAGTATTTAATCTGGTTTTTAAGATTTTTTAAAAATGTTGCTAACTGATGGTAAAACAGAAATGAGTCTATAATTTGTTGTATGTTCAGCATCTCCTCTTTTGAATATTGATGGAAAATAACCGACTTCAAATGATCTGTTAATGATTTCTGTAAGAGGTTTACTTATAAATTTAGAAAACATCTTTAAAGTTTCGGCTTTAATTCCATTATCACCAGGTAATTTATTATTTTTTAAGCCATTTATGGTATTCTCGACTTCAGTTACAATAGTAGGCCCTAGAAAAGTCGGATGGTTATTCATTAATTTTTCACTTTTTTGCAAGGTTTTCTCCTACATTGGCAAAAAATGTATTAAATATATTTGCAATAACTTTTGGGTCTGTAACTTTTTCATTTTTTACATGCATTTTTGATATTTAATATGTCATTTACTACGTTCCAAAGCTTTTTGTTTGTTTTTCATTTTCAACTTTGGACCCAGAACTTCTAGGCAGGGGGTGGAAGGGTATAGATAGAATGTGACAGTTCCTCAATGAGCATAGGCGTGCTTAAATTTAATTTTTTTAGGATAATAATTCAGAGGTTTAAAAATTGTATAGAGTTAACATTGATTGTATCTTTATGAAAAATATGATTACGAAAATAATATATTGGAATGTTTTGTACAGTTTTATTAATCACAACACCTAAACGGTTTTTAATTAGTTTGTTATATTATTTAAAAAAAACCGTAGGTACACCCATGTAAACAAATAATTTCCTCATCTTCTATAATGCAAACATAATAGTGAACTGAGAGATTGGGGCGTAATAATTTAGTTTTTCTGCAAATGCAGCACTGTAGCACCATTATAATTATGTATTTATTAAACTTTTTACATACAATATAATGTAAACAAGTTAATATATATGACAGCGTTGCTGTTTGCTTATAGTGATCAGTGTAAAGTGGAAAGTAAAGATACCTATGCTTAATTTACAAATAACGCTTAAGGGCTTTGTAGGTAACTATTAAATTATATGAGCATTCGATATTTTAGACAACAAGTTTTATGCTGCAAAATAAGAAGTAACATTTCAAGCAATTTATGAACAAGAATTTTTTATAATAAAACACGGCAACATTTGAATGTAGTGAGAATGTGACTATTGCACTGACCTATTGTAATAAATTTGGCTTTAAATTTTTATGTAAATAAACAAGTCCATCTATGTTTATACGTCTATGATAAATACATATTATGAAAAGTAGAATGAAGGAGAACTTTCTCTGTAAGTAAAAAGCGCCCGCTTAAATGCGTTAAATTAGGGTGTCGCTGTTTTAGCAACAGGATAAATTTTAAAAAAAGCGCCATAAGTTATTAGACTGGGGTGGGAAATTAATTTTGGCCAGAATAACTTAAGGTCTCATTGCTTAAAAAATTATCGCCCTCGGTACCGTAACGCTCGATAAAGCTCAATCCACTGCCCAATCGTTTGGTTTTATGCTTTATTTTTTGTTCGTCATCATCACCATCTTTGAAGGCCCTAACCCATTTCCGCATCAATCCTTCACTAATAATGTTTTCACCATTAATTCCACTGATTTGACGGTGAATGTCAATTGATTTAAGAATCGATCAAACGGCGTCGTAATAGCGTCTGTGGTTTCCCAACTTATGTAGCTAGACTACGCGCATGCGCTAAACTAGAACTGCAGCACTGCGGTGGTGCAAAACTAAAACAGTACTTACTTTAAAAACATGCCTCGTATTTCAATGGAAAAAAAATAAAAAAAAATGTTTGTCTATCCAACACCAATAAAATATATAGAACTTATGACTTTCTGCCGTCCTAACTTTGACGACCTATTAGTAATAAAACTACTTTAGTATTTAAATAGCAGCACAAGTTGCCAAGTGGCATATTTTCGAATATTTAAAAGTTTTTTCCATAAAGAAAGTATTACTATATCTTTCCAATCTGTATTCTTTGCGTATTAAAATAGGCAGGACTGTCTCTATAATCCGTGGTTGTTTTACCCGAAAACAATACATAGTCGTGCTACTGGGTTAAATAAAAGTTACTTTTTTTAAATGATAACTATATTTATCAGAATTTATTCAGAAAAAATTTCGTTACTACTTGATTAATCAGCATTTACAATAAATTGATTGATTTTAATTGATTTCATTTATATGAAATTAAAGGCCTTCAAAACATTTGATCTGTTTAGGTTGGAATTAAAAAAATATTTTTTTTAAATATTTATTCTTATTAGTACGTCTCTGGTTTGGGTAATTTGGAAATTTTCAATAGAACAATTTTATATACTCCAAACCAAAAAATTTTATAAAGTTAATAAATTTTTGAATACCCTTAAATTGGGAATAGTGAAAATAAGAAAAACATGTATTGGATAGTAAAAAAAGTTTGGTACTTTTTAATATATTTATTTAACCAGTTGTTTATTTTATATAAACAATGAAAAGTGTCTAATAATTATTGAATGGGTGAATATTTTAATCTACGCTTTAATCTACGCATTTGCGTTTACATTTTAATACATTTTTTTTTTGTTTGACTGGAATTCCTTGTTTACCTCCTTTTTTTCTATTTTTTGATTTTTACCACATTTCTAATGATCACATTTCCATATACTCGATTTTTGGTAAAATTTTGGTAAAAATTCATTCATTTGCTTATTTTAAAAATCATTATAAAGTATTGAAATAAATATTTTACTCAAATCGTAGAGTTCGACCCTGGCGTTTTTGATCATACTCACTAGGGCGTAGCGCACTAGTAGTAGCAAATAGTCCAGAGAGCGCGAGATACTTTTAATAGTTCCAAATAATATTATTTTTTCGAAATGATTTAACTTAAAACTCAATTAGTTTTTATTTCAGAAAAGACTTGTAAATAGAAAAAAAATGGAAAAATTTTTCTATAACTCATTTATTGAAAATATAGCATATTTCTATTTACAATGTAAATTAGTTTATTGATTACATCATCGATTTGTATTCTACTAATGTAATCGTTGATATATATATTTTTAGTGCTTTCTAACGTAAATTTAGTTTATATTAATGTGTTAATAAGATATTTATTTATGTTTTATGACATTTAATAAGACAGGTACCTAAACATTTTATTGAAAATGTCTTGTTAATGTTAAGTTAGACCAGAAGTTGGTTACGTTCAAGTTTTCTTGGTTAACAAACATTCTATTTTATTATAGAAATGCATTTATCCCTCCAATTACAAGCATCAGCATGCTTTTGACAATTTTATAATAGCATGTTATTCATCGATAAGAAAACTTAACAATAGCAAGGCCTTCTAAGTCCAGTTGTGTGCTTCGACAACAACTGCTCATTCTTATGAGGGTGGTTTATATCGAGGAAATCGGATTTTTCAAGCCCACTTCCACACATATAATGCCCTTTTGGTAGCGAATACAGCACACAATGTTGGATTTTCAAAAGAGCTTTATTCCCAAAATAGAAAAGCTCCTTGTTATTGATATTGTTATAATTTGTAATACTTTAGTAATATTGTGCAATGTGGAGGTTATTCACCATTTTTGAATTTAATCTCTTTTTCTTTTTTTCTTCGGGGTACGAATAATCCAATACAATGTTTAATTTACGAATTCCATACAAAGAGGTATCTATTTTCAGTACTCATTATTATATTTACTTTTATGTAATGATTGATAATGGCAACTCATTATAAATTGGTTTTGATGTAGTTTCGGCACCTTTTAATAATAATTTGGTAGATTTAAGGATACTTAATCGAAGTATTTACAAAGCAGCTTTTTAATAGCCGCTGAATTAGCAGCTTACATCAAAAGAAATCTAGTTTATTTAACTATAGCCGACAAAAATGTGTTTTACTTTAATAATTACAGGAACACTTCTAAGAATTTTCGTGAATTAAAATATTGTGTGGTGAAATATTTATAGCTTTTATATTAAAATAAAACTGTGTGGGTTCAATAATAAAACCATAAATTTAAAACCCTTAAATAGTATTAATAAAAATTTAGTAAGAACAATAAACCAATAAATGTTTGAAAGAAACTTTCACTTTTTATTCGAAAAATAGGTTTTTAAATGCAAACACAGCGGTTTCGCTAAAATTAGTTGTTTACGTTTCTTAATAAGATGGACTTTCACATAATAAGGGTTAGTACAATATAAACACGTTATTATTATAAATAATTAAATTGTTTGTACTAACCCTTACTTTTTGGAAGTCCATCTTATTAAGAATAATTAAAAACTCTTCGTTTCAACAGAACATCCAATATTTATTTAAAAAATTGCTTTTTTAACCTTAATGACAGCCGTTTCGCTAGACTTAGCATCGTCAGATTGACATATTGAAGTTACTTCATCTTATTAAGAATAATAAAAGAACTCTTAACTTTAACGTAACTTCCAAGTTTAATTTAATCTGACGATGCTAATCTTAGCGAAACGGTTGTGATTGTGATTTAAAACCTAATGTTATCAATTAAACCTGGAAGTTACGTTAAAACAAAGAGTTTTTTTTATCTCAGGTGTTTTCTGGTTCTCAAAATGAGGTGCAGGTGCTCACCAAACACTCCCATCTAGTCTTGACTAAAAAATCTTCTCATGATCCTGGTGGTAGTCAGTTTAACAGCTTTCTGCATCAGTATAAAGGCATTAGCCGGCATGCCCAGGATTTCCAGACTTTTATGCATTTTCTTTCCTGTAGTGGAAATCCCAACCGGTACAATTTGAACTTTCTGTAATCCCCACACATGTTTTAGTTTATTTACCAACTCCTTCTTGATCCTATATCTCTCAATAATATGTCTGGTTTTATGAAGGGAATGATGCGATCGGTGATTGTAATAGATTAGTTTCGATGACCGACCTGGGTTCTTAGTAATATAAAATCTTCTGCATATCTGTAAAAATCCCTAGTCTATACCATATGTCTTTATGAATGATTGCGGTCACTTGGTTGTGGCGATTCAGATAATTACTTTGGACCCACAAGATGCAGGCTCCTTTTACGTGTTGGATGGTCTCAGATTTTCTTTGCATATTCTGCACAGGTCATCCGTTGTGTTGGGATCCTTGACAATATGTTTTAGATAGTTCCTTATGCTAACTAGGTACTTGGTCTTGGACTGCTGTCAGAAATCCCTCTGTTTCAACCGCCCGAAGCCAAATATGAAATGGATACAAAGTTTAAAAAAAATCTCTTATTTATTTTTCTTGTTTTATAAATATCATTTATTTTAGTTTCAAGTAAAAAAGTTAAATATAATAAAATAGGTTAGTAAAAATAAGTTATAGCATTTTTATTCTTTCACATAAAAAATTTTATTTTATAACAAAATATTTCTGACATACTGCGTTATATTTATCTAATTCGATAAATAATAAATATCCAATAAAAAAAAATTAAATTGATAAATGTGCCAAAGAAAACTGGACGAACTAAAACATTTTCACGACTTCACGAAGTCGTACAACATAAAAAGATAAAAACAAATTTAAACAGCCAACTTATTGTAACAAATAAAATAACAGCCATGTATACACACATGAGAATTCGGTGAATTCGACGTTTCCCAAGTTCTCCGCTTTATTGATTACACAAAGGCATTCGAATGTGTATAGTGGAATAAGCTGTGGTCTGCTCTAAAAAGACATCGTGTACCCCAAAATTTTGTCCTGTTTAACAACTACGGAGAATAGATCATGCGCCAAACTCTGAACGGCTGAGACAAATGATTTTCTGTTTGTGAGAAGAGACACAGATCTTCTGACAATATAATTGTTTGAC
Organism: Ophraella communa; assembly: GCA_035357415.1. Taxonomy (NCBI): domain Eukaryota; kingdom Metazoa; phylum Arthropoda; class Insecta; order Coleoptera; family Chrysomelidae; genus Ophraella; species Ophraella communa. The sequence goes on along the minus strand of CM068992.1, from coordinate 27,227,021 downwards.
ATACAAGAACTTGAGCGTACACTAGAAGCGGAGAGCAAAAAACTTGCTCTTTTAATTAAACGAAGGTCAAGTTAATGATAGTACTTAGTGCCACACACAATACAGTACATAGAAGATATGCAATGATGGCAGTTGCCTGCTGGCAATAAAAAGAGGTATAGGGACGGCAAGAAATGTTATGAGACGCCTCCACAAAATTTGACAAAACTGCGGTGTCCCCAGGAACATAATAATGTGACTGATGTGGGCTCTCTTGTTTCCTATATTCGCCTACGGAGATGTAACTTGGACCATTAAAAGTAGAGAAATCTGTTCTTGGAGACGCATGCTACATATGCCTTGGATTGCAAAACACCAACGGCAACGTGTGGTGGAAAGGCTAATCGTTGTTGGTAACAACGAAGGCCAAAGATCATGTGGTCGATCACCAGCGCGATGGACTGACCAACTAACAAATGCACACCCTTCTCCAAAATTTACCGGAATAGTGAGATGCGCCATGGATGATAACCTATGGCATTCATGATGAATACGACCAGGAAGAAGATACACAAATGTAAGTAGTTGCGTTTCAATAAAATTTTGGTATACTTAAGCAAAAACCGAAATCAGAAAAATACATCGTCAGACAGGTAAATTTCTTAGCACGTATATGGTCACTTCAGTCCATCAACAGGCTATAAGTGAGCCACAAGGAAGAGGAATGCAGAATATTGACGATACCGTTTCAATGTCTGTAGAAATATTGAAACAATACCTAAAACACAAGGGTAATAAAGAGGTAATACTTAAGTATCAATCGGAATTCGGAGACCAAATTATTACAGCAACTATACCTACTATTCTCGAAAGCAGCAAGCGAAGATCTGACGATGCAGGAAACCGTTCAGTTCTCTGCGCATATAACTTGAAAAGTACGGTCAAAAAGTAAAATTGAGAACATCTAAAGTTTATGGTATACACTAGGTGCTTCATTAAAGATAGAAAGCCACAGCAACTATGTAAAAAACTGGAAAGAAATAATAATAATAAAGGCTTTGTATCCCAAAAGAACTGGGAGCTCTTGGCATTATGGATTTAATAATCCTTTTTTTATTGAGACGCTTCAATCATTGAAGTTATTAGCGTATTAAGGTACAAGGTACAAAAAAATTACATTTATAAGTTAGTGTCTTTTAAGTAACCTATTAGATTTTCAACATTCATATTTTCCCCAAGAGTTTCTGCTATATCCACTGTGCATACTCAGTGAATATATGCTTTACACTTAGTTCAGTTTGACAAAATTCGCACATTGGTAATTCAGTTCGTGTAACAAGGTATGTTAAATTAAATATTGTAATGATTTGATTTTAATTAATTTTATATTTTATTGATTAATTGATTATTTACTCCAATTTATCATAGCCCCACGTTGGGCATGTCAATTTGTAATGATTTATTTTATTGGTTTTATATTGTTTTATTATTTATTTTGATGTATTTAAATTGTTTACTGATAAATATAATAATTAAAATTAACTTTATGTTTGATAGTTGGGCGCCTTATAAAAGTTTTTAACTAGCTCAGTGAAATTATTTATCTGTTTGAATTTGAAATCCGACTCTTTATCTTGGGTAGGATTCAAGAGAAAATAACTATTTAATTTTTATAATACACTAAATTTTAATTGTAAAGTTGCTCGCTACAGAAATTGTGCAAAACTATTAACGTTTTTCATGTGCTTATTACCAAATACAAAAGTGATACCCTTACCAAATTATGCAGTACAAAATTTTAATCCACAATATTATGCACAATCACAAAAATAAGTTTTTATTATTTAACATACCTCGTATATGTGTGTCATGAAATGTCTTCTACGTCAGGCGGAAAATGCCGAATCGGCTCCAACGGTCGTATACAATCAGGAACAGGAACTGCTAATTCAAAATGTCTGCCGGCTGTGGTCCGGGTGATAATGAAATACAATCTAACAAATTCTATTGTGATCTGGATATATTGTTTTAAAATTACCTTTTTGGTAAGTGTTTTAATATTTTTACAATACTTTTATACTAATATTTTCATGTTAAATGTTTTAATTTAACATAAACTAAATTTTTTATTCAGGTCGTTTTAATTACCAATTAACACTTATTCTGCGTAAATCAAACAGGAACAAGAGAGCGGGATTCAATTTCCTGACCTTTTTATAGTCTCTCCGGATTATGACAATTTTGACATCAAAAAATCGAATTCAACTGTTTATCATTTCAAAAAATAACCTAAATTTCCAAAAAATGAGGTAATGATTTATATCTTTGATAATATAAAGATAGTTTATCTTTTTATATTAACTAAAAATCTATTTAAATTATTTTTATATCACTTTTTCCCTATAAAATTTTGATTTGAAATATGCTATTTTCAATCCTGTCAAAGACGTTGCACACTTTTTAAATTTGAGTTAAAATTATAAATTACACCTAAAATTATGCATAAATCCATTAAACTAATCCTATTACAACTTTTAAATACTATTTTAACCTATAAGACCTATTATTTAAACTTTTAAGTGACTCTATTATTTGAGCTATGTACTCACTATTATAAGCAATGATTTACTTAATATCTCTTGATATTATCAAAGATTAACATCTTATATACAAACTTACTTAATTAGCTTACATACGACTTTGCTAATTAAAATGTCTTTTATTAATGTTTATTAACTATGTTTTGATATAGTACTTTTACTCTACACTATATGAGTGTTTTTTCTCACTATTATAAGTTATTTGTCCAAAACTGTAGATATAAGAGTTTGTACACTGAATTTAACTTTGTTTGTTACATTTTTTATACTGTTTTTGTATTTTATTCAGGTACATCACAGGTTGTGATGATTAAGACTCACATTTATTTACTTGTAACTTGGTAAATACTTTCACTTTATATATAATATTTAAAAAACTTAACTACTTAAAATTACACATTTATTTTTTAAACATATGAATGAGATTAATAGTTTTTAATTTTGTTCCATTTAAATTTATTTTAGATTACAACTTTGACTTCAAAAGAAAACTATTTCAATTGTACACTCTTATATTAATTGGGAATTGTTATTGGAATTGTACATATTTGGATTGTTATTGATTGCCACCATGGATCCTATCCAAGATAAATTTGTCAAGTGCATTCTCTATCTATTTGAATGTTTACTATTAGAGATTATTATATTGAATACTTTAGATGAAATAAAGAAAAGTAGCTGATGATTAAATGAAAATTATTAAGATATCCTTTTTATTATTACTTATTGAGGTAACTTTTTATTTTTATTTTTACTGAGCTTAGTTATTCATCTCAATATGTTAAATTACAGTGTCCTAGCCGCAAACGCGATATTCTCACTTGGTTCGGCCTGTTCAATGTTGGTTGGCGCCAGGGTTTAACTAATCGTTTAATTTCTTTTAGTTTACTTGGTGATGCACTCCATATGTTTTGCCACATACTATACACTTTAGTTTTAATTTCATATTTCATAGCATAAGAAATCACTTCATTAATTTGTATACAGTTCTGGTTGACAGATGCTGACCGGGCTAGTTGGTCTGCTTCTTCATTTCCTTATATACTGGAATTCGATGGAACGAACATAATAAATTCAACGATGGCATCTCTATCCTTTAGATATCCTAGTTCTGTTTTAATCATTAAAGCGATTGGATTATTGGTATATAAATGTTGCATCGTTTGGAGTGAACTGAGTGAATCTGTTATTATTAGAGACGGGGACTTTTTTGTTTCTTTTATATGGATTAGTACTTGTAGTATTGCATAAATGAAGAAGTAGTGGGTTTGAAATTAAATGTTAAGTAGGTATTTAAGGTCAGAATAGCTGCTCCTACACCGTCTGATGATTTGGAGGCGTTTGTGAATATAATATTATGGTTTTGATAGTTTTCTATTTCCTTTAAAAACGATTGTTTAATTAGGTTAGTTGGAGTTTCAGTTTTTTTAAATATATTGAGATTTGTATTGATATTTGGAAAATGTATTAACCACGGTGGAGGGGCTTCGATGTTAATTGGAAAATTGGAGTTGAAGGACATTGAGGATTCTCCTAAATATTTCCTAAAATGGTAGATCCGATCTTGTTGTGCTGAAAGTCTCCTGGAAGCAGTTTGTAAATGTATTTGAGACCAGATAAATTCATTTTTTTGTGAAACACACCATTAAATGGAGAGCCTAAATATAGCTTGTGGTACTCCCTGGGACTTTGTTGGTTTCCCCTGTACCTACTTTTTTTTTGATAATTCAGCCTGTATCTTAGCTAGAAGAAATATTTTATATAAACGTTTCTAGTTTAATCATTATATTGTGAATCAAGTATCTTCCACATTCCGTATGGAAAAGTATTTATGAAATACTCTTTATGACAATAACATATCTTTACTTTTTTAGGGCTATATTTAATTAAGTCAAATGCGTCACCCCCCACGTGTAGTAAGAGATCGTCCGCTAATGACGCATTACCCTTCTCCATGTTCTTTTCCAGAGTTATTTAATATAAAATGTTCCATAGGGTTGGCACAAGAACCGAGCCCTGCGTAACCCCTGCATATTAAAATTTTAAACATCTACATTATAATAGATATTAATATTATATTTGAAACTAGATTTAGATTAAAAAACTAAATAAAAATAATAATTAGCATTAATTATGAATAAATTATCATAGTTACAAGACAATAATAATTTGTAGATAGATTTATTGACAACATACATACAGAATAGACTTAATTTATAAAGGAAATCTTAGTTTATTTAGTGTATTTATTTTTAATATTATTGTATATTTTGTTAAAATTATTTAATATGTATAAAACAGATAATTTAAAATGGCAATTCCAGAATTTTTTATTGAATAGTTATGTGCATATCTTTTTGATATGTAAGACAAGGATAGACGTATCGTTTAGTAGAAGATTGACATGAATACATCAGAAATTTCTGGAAAATCTAAGTACATCTAGAAATCCTTTAGACTATATAATATAGTAGAGTTAGTTACAGTTAAAGTGAATTGAAATTAACTAAAGAGGCAGTAAAGATATTGTGACCTTCAAAAAGTAAAATATTAAATTATATAAATTGTGATTTACCACCAAGGTGACAGAAAGACAGTGGAAGTAATAACATTTTTCTGAATATGTAAAAAGATATTAAAGTATGCCTACCACTTGATATTAACAAAAAAACTATAAAGAAACTCTCAAAACCACTGCATTCTGGCTTTTTCTGACTAGTTGTTTTTGTGTGATTTTCCATATCCGAATGATCCAGTTTTACGGTTCCGGGTTCCAATCGCCCTCCATATCGGGTAGGCCTTGTCAATGTATTTAGTTATAACTTGGGTTTGTTGGATCAGTTACTACTTTTTGTTGGTGCTATTTCTTCGGCTCACCTCAGGAACAATTTTAGTTTTGCCCAATTTCATTTTCGCGGTGCAAAAAAATGAGAATGTTACTGAGCCATTCCACCTTCAACAAGGTCATACAGCTTCTATGAGTAGACTTGAACCTGGTCAAACAAAACTCCTCCTCCAAAGGGAGGGCGGCTGAAACGAAACAACCTGACCTTGAAGTGGGTACAAGTTGACAAAGGAATTGGAAAACTAAAATAATTGCTAAAGTAGGAGCAAAAACACCATTGATATCCATATTAAAAATTTCATTGTGTATTCCCTAAGGCTCATGTCATCAATATTCCCTTCCAACAATTCAAGATGACCAGAGCACATTGACATATAGAAAACAATAAATAAAAAATTCCAGGTTTAATTAATCCTAAATTACATTTATTTACTTTACCATATTATCCAAAAATTTTTAATAATCTTATATCGTTTGACTGTGGTGAATTATTTTTATTAAAAAGTTAAATATTTGAAACTTCCTTTGAGCCTCTATGATACCCCTCATAATCTTGATTAATGACTGCGTATTGTGTGAATAAAAATTAATAACATGCCCTCGATATTTGACTAATAAAATGGACGTCTCACAGAAACAGTTATTACAATAATACCACAGATTATAAGCTATAAACTATCCTTTATGTTTATTACAAAAAATTCTCGGAGTCTTCGTTAAAGTTATGGAACATTCCCAGAAACCAGAGGTAAAATATTTTCGTGTGAAGATGAACGAAAAAAAAATTCTGTATGATAATTTTCTATTTTTAAGTTATTGTTGACAGGCTAGAAGTTTTTAAGATTACCAAAAGCTAATAATTTTATTAACTAGTATACAAACTGTTACGTAAGATGTTACCGGTGGTTTTTAAGGGTGTCCAGATTCGCTTAAAACTTTTATTATTTTATTATACCTTATATTATTTTATTATTTTATTATTAATTTAAAAAAGCATTATAAAAATATAAAAGTTTATATTAAATTTATTGTACTAACTCTTATTTTTTGGAAGTCCATCTTATTAAGAATAATAAAAAACTCTTTGTTTCAACGTAACTTTCAAGTTTATTTGAAAAAATATGTTTTAAATTACAATGACGGCCGTTTCGCTAAGAAGCATCGTCAGATTGACATTTAAGTTACATTTTGTTTGTTTGTAGCTAGGTACCTGATGTTTAGGTAGTATTTAGGCTAGACCAAGTATGGAAGTAATAAGACATAACAATATTAAAGCCTAGATGTTAATAGCCCTAAGGGATTATCCTGGATGTAATTCCCTCTAAGATCAGTATATCATGCTGATCTTTACAATAACTTAATATATTTGTGTTTTACAATTATGTCTTATCTATGTATAAAATGTAAACTCAATCAAAGTAAACAGTTTAATAGTGGAGAACTTCCAAGATTTATTTGTTCATTAACAACTTTAAATTGTGGATCTGCTAGATGTCTTTTTATTTCAAGTTCTTCAAGGAAATCTAAATTTTGTTTTTTATCACAAGTGTGTAGTATTTGGATGTCATTGGTGTGTAAGAGTGAGGTTGGATGTTCAAGTAGGTGTATTGCATAATTTGACCTATCTTATCTATTGTATTAATCTATATGCTCTTAAGTGTTCATTAAATCTTACTTCAAAATTTCTTTGTGATTGACCTATATATACAGCATTACATTTTAGACAATTAATTTTGTAAACACCAGATTTTTTTAATTTGGGTAATTTTGTTTTTACATTAAAAATTTTGTACCAACATTATTTTGTGTTTTAAATGATATTATTGCTGATGTTGCCGAAGATATTATTTTTTGAATTTGTATTGGAAATATTTCCACAATATGTAATATTTTTATAACTTTTAATTTCTTTAGTTTGTTTAGGAAATATTAGTTGTAGTGACACTTTCTGTTCTTTCTTATTAATTAATTTATTTATTAAATGAATTGGATAGCTATTAGACGTAGCTATTTGTTTTATAAAACACAGTCGTCATTTTTCCCAGATTTAAGACAATTTCCTTTCTGTGGCTGACCGATCCATAAGATGTTTTTGTTCTTTTTGTTACCTTCTTTTTGATACCTTTTGCAACATCGTGGTGGTCAAAGTATCTAGCACGATACCGCTTCTCATGCAACCAGTAGGTGCACTAGATTTCTTCCTCATCTCCAAAGCATTTACATTTTCCTTCATGTTTCAGTTTCAGCTTCTTATGGTATTCTCTGAAACTCTTTAAGAATCCTTAAATTATTTTTATTTAAGATTTAATAGGGTTAGAAGTGTATTGGATTATCCCATCCCCATAAGATGTCCCCAGATTTAATCTCTTAGTTTTTGGCTTCAGATATGTAAATAGTCTTATCTATGCCACTGAAAAACGTGCCTGAGATCAATAAAAAATGGTGTCAAATTTTGTCTCTATATCGCACTTGATTTTGTGTAACGGGTCATAATAAACAACTCTTGATCTCTTGTCTTGCCAAGTGTTGTCCAATCTGTATTTTATAAGGAGAACCACCAATCTTCTTGAAACATTCTTCGGGTAGACGTTTCACTCAAAGTCATTTTTAGAGATGTTCTGAGGAGACTTCTTTCTGGCGATTCTAACACCTGTTGAAATAGCCTCCCTTGATTCGCATTTGTTGTCACGGTAAATGGATGACCAGTACAGCTTTTGCATTAAGTTAGAACGCTCCTGTTCGTTGAAATTTTGCAACGACTCTTAACAAGTCATTCGTCGGTGCAGGCTTCTGAAACTATTCTCGCAATTGATTGGCAACCATTAGCAAACTAGATTCATTTGATCGTCCATTCCCGTATTGGCGGAAATAATACTCAATAATAAACATTTTTTCTTTTTTCGTAAGCTCCATTTCGAATATTTTTGACAGTTTGTTAGAATAAACAATGTTTAAAAATACCATAACAACTATTGTCACTGGTTTCATATGACTATTATATTTCAGAGGCTTCCTGATTTCAGTGTCCTTTGTTTTGGAAAATACCGTATAACAAATTATTTAATTTTTGGTATTATTTATTTTGACAAAAAATGAGTTTTGACTTACTTGGATATGATGTTGGTGAACGGTATTGTAATGATAGGTTTAACAACCATCAATAGCAAATTTGCATAATATATCTTACATTGTATTAAGAAATGCAGAAATAATAATTTAATATTGATTGATTGATTTTTGTTATTGTTATTCAATTGTTAACTAACTAATTGTTTACTTACTTAAGCTAAAATAAAATTTGTTATTATAGTTTAAATAATCTACCTAAAAGTTTGTTTGTCTTGTAGCCTATTTTTATTTACACATTCAACAAGATTTCGCAGTAGAAATTAACGTCTTCTTATTTGTTTATAACAAAAATTCAGAATTTAATTCTGAATACGATAAACCAAACCCCACATTTTTAAAATTTATTCCAAGTCTTTTGCGCAGAATCCTCAGTTCTATCAATATCATTTGTCAATAAAGTTTTATTTTTAAGTAAAATAATGCAACAAATTAATACAGTTTTGTTTATTCACTATTCTAGTGATCGTTATAAAAAGTTTTACATTTATGTATTTCTGAGAATTCTTTTTCAGTTGCCTAATAATTATTAACGTTAACGTGTTAAATGTATGTAAACAGTAATTTGCCTTACAGCGGCAAATGAATTATTTTTATGCTTTACAAAAAAAAAACAAAAGTAATATTTAATGGTTGTTAAAATTAAATTTGTATCTAGTTAAGATCTTGAATAATTTTATTAATAGTCACTGAGATAATGATCCTTTTACGCAGCTTTAAAGAGTAGCTTGCTAAATGATTAGGCAGCAAATATAAAAATACCTAAGAACCCTGTCTATCAATACGAGAAATATAATGGCAGATTGACTCTAAACGTATCTAATTCCTCTTTCTTCCATCAACCGCTTTTTTCATTCAAGATTCCTTAATAGCAGTGACGTGCTTTTGATATTAATTTTATAAAAAGGATATTTTAACGAAATCAAAATACATTTAATTTATCATTTAAGATATAAGAAAAGTATTTGCTACATGCGAAACTTGAATTTGTATTTATATATTGCATCAAATTGAGGAAAACCCTATGCCGTTTGCAGGTTGGTGCTTTAGAAAACGTAATATAAACAAAACAAAGTTTAGATTCAAATTTTTATTTAATTTGTATTTAAAAAGCAATATATAAAAGACCTCAAGGGCTAAATATGAACAGGCGGGCTCTACAGTCTCCTTAATGAGCATAGGAAAAAAAATTAGATTGACAGAGTCTAGTTTCGGTCAAGATGAAGATAAAATGGCGGATCATATTTTTTTGCAGCTGCAAAGAGCCTAAAAATAGGGATCAGTGGAATGGTCGTTTATCGACCTTCTCCTTTAGGTGCCTTCTTCATTACTGAAGGTAATCTTTCTATGCATTGCTGTTCTTAATAAGGCCAATTGTGTCCAATTCTCTCCACTCTTGTATATTTTTAACCCATGAACATTTTCGTCTTCCAGGACCTCTTCGGCCTTCCATGAGCAGCCTCAAGAGTTGATATTTTGTTCCTCTGTATATATGTATTGTATTCCGTCGTTTTACCTGTTGCAAGAGTTCCCTATCTGTTCCGATTCTGATAACGTATTGCCTGTGAGATCTTCAAAAGTCTGCGGAAGGCCCACATTTTTGTCGACCACTCACGTAAAACATAACCTAGCATCTATTTCTCCATTCGTCGGTGTGTTACCTACTCTTATAGCGTTTTCCATTCGTCGCACTCGGGCAGCACTGGGTTTTTAGAGAATTCAAGGCCAGTGCTGTCAGATGCATGGACACATCAATGGAACACATAAAAATGAAAAAAGTTCAACGAATGGAACACAAAGCTGGAGCGAGTTCTGCCCCAGTGCGACGAATGGAAAACGCTATTAGTTTCTCTGCCGATGTGTTCTGTCAAAGTCTCTGCGTCATGAATGAAGACTGATAGAACTAACTACTTTTACATCTTTCACTTGCCATATTTTTTTGTTTATTCTTGCATAAATGTTGTAACCTAGTCTATTTTTTAAAGTACATTGGTTAGCTTTCCACAGTGCTGCATAATCTGTTAATTTTACAATTAGTTTAAAAAACAATAATGTCATTTTTTTATTCCTCGCAGATAAATTACATTTTATATTTTCACTTAGAACAATATATTTTTCTTGTACAAATTATTGCTGGTAAAACGTTTTCACAGGTAAAGTACCCGTTTATTGCATTAAATTTTGTTAATTAACTAAAATATGTATTAAAATTGATGCTGGATATAAAGATCAAAGTTCCTTAATGAAATGTATTCAATAACTTGTTAATATAATGGTGCCTTGCTGAAAATACGTTCGGTCCGCTGCTGGTGAAGGATGTTCAGGTGTTCTCTTCGGCATTGAGAATGAGATTCGGGCTCATAGATAGAGAGATGGTATCGTGTGGAACCGTGTTAGGAACATCACTATTCCCTGTTAGTAGGCGTACATTGGCTATTGTTATGTAATTGTGTGTTTTTTGTTTGAAATGGGATGCTGGAAACGCCTTAAATGTCAACTGTCTTCAAGTAGAATGCCACCTGGGCAAGCGGATACAAAAGGTTCTCTTATCTCGTAACCATAAACGAAAAATTCCAATCTAAATTGTATGTTTCTTGTAATTACGGACAATTTTGACTAGTTTAAAAAATGATTTCGAAGCGTACCTATTGATTGTTTTAGATCGAACATTGCGATATGACTAGAAAAAATTGTTTTTTCTAGTCATTTTCTTTACATGTATATAAGTTTCGGGATCAGAAACTTATAATATTTTGGTTTTTGGAGGATAATCACTCTCAAACACGTGTGATGCAGTAATCAACTGTAATTAAATAAAAGTATTTACAGCATTTGAATTCATTAATAAACAATGTTAACATACCTGAATCTACACAAATGTCGATATACTAACTATAATTCAATTATACAAAAACAACTCTCTATAATTGACACAATTCTTCAAATAAATTATACGTCATATATTGTTTGTAATGCTTGTAACCATGAGTATCGGATAACCAAATTAATAACTAAGTTTGATAGGAGACTCAAACTTACATCCCCCCTCTTCAACTGGAATGTTCGAACTAGTAGAAGAATAATAAGGTATTAATTTGCTTGCACGAAATATATTCGATTCTTTTTTTTAAATTCCTCTCAATCATATAAATTAACTCAGATAATTTATCTTTTATTTTATAGGGACCCTGCCTAATTGGATCTAATTTATTTTTATTTAATTTATTGCCATTTTAAATATACACTAAGTCTCCCACCCCATACTCAAATTTTTTTGAATTTTTATCGTAATAAATTTTATTGTGTTTATGAATTTTTTTAGAATTTTCAAATGCTAACAATCTATTTTCTTCCAAATTATTTTTATTATGTCTCATTTCCACCGGAAAAATTGGACTATCCATCCCTTTTAACAAATAATTACGTGTAAAACCTGTTGAACTGTGAACAGTATTATTGTATTCTTCGACACATTGCTCTGCTATAGTAGTCCACGGTTTATCTTTATTTTCAAATATTTTACACCTAATTCTGTTTACCAGGGTTTGATTAGTTCTCTCATTGAGACCATTAGAAAAAGCACAATCCACAGCTGTAAATATCATAGTTATATTTCTAGACTCAATGTACTTTTTAAATTTTTTTGAATTAATACCGGGATATTGATCTGTCAATAATATATCTACTTTAGCTACGTTTTCTACTTTGTTTACTAATTTTATAAAATCATTTGGCAACTGCGTTTTTGACTTATCAATAAATGCAAATCTAGTGAAGTGATCTACTATTAAATGCAAGTATTTTTTTGAACTTTTATTTCCCGAAAAACCACCTATTGTATCTAACGAAACAATCTCAAGAGGTTTCTTGGCTGGACCCAATTGTGAAAGAGGCGCTTTATGTCTAAAAATTCTTGTTTTATTTTTTATACAAGTCTCACAGGACCTACAAGTAATTTTTATAAACTTATACATATTTTTAAAATAAAATTTATTTGCTATCATTAAAGATACCTAACTGTTTTATACCTATATGCCCTAATTCTATATGATTTGTTTTTAATAAGGAAATTCGAAATTCTTTTGTCAACCAATTTTTTTTTTATTATTTTATAAATAATATCACCATTTCATAAGGTTTTTTTGTTACCAATTTTTTTTGATTTTCTATGATTTCCTCAATTTTCAAAAAATTAACAGTTTTAATAGCTGATTCCCAATCATGTTCATCTTTTCTTTCCTCTAATACTGGATTACGGGACAAACAATCTGCTTCTGCATTATCTTTTCCAGGATTATAAATAATTTCAAAATCAAATTGAGAAATATAATTTAAAATTTGCATCAATTCAGTATCATTACAGTTTCTTATGTTATAATTTTCTAACGGTTTATGATCTGTAAAAATTTTAAATTTTTGACCTATTAAATAATACTGCCAATAAAGTATTGCCTCTTTAATGGCTAAGCATTCAATATAAATTGCTCTTTTTTTCTTTTGTGATTCATTCAATTTTCGCGAAAAATAGAATACTGGTTTTAAAGTCCTGTCTGCTTGTGGTTGTTTCAATACTGCTCCCACACCTTCTATACTCGCATCTGTATAAATTTCAATCGGTTTTATTGGATCAAAAATGGCTAGAATTGGGGCGGAACATAAATAACTTGTCACTTTTTTAAAATTATTTTTACATGGTTCTGACCATTCAAAAACTATATTTTTTCTAAATAATCTGTGAAAAGGTTCCAACAACACGGTGTTATTTGGAATATATTCCAAATAAAAATTTATTTTACCTAAAAATTGGCGTACCTATTTGTTTTCTGGATTTTGGAACCGGAAAATCTTTTATAGAAATTAGATTATCATTCAAAGGACTTATGCAATTATTACTTATCAAATGACCTAAATAAGGCATTTCTTTTTGTGAAAATTTACATTTTTTTAAGTTCAATTTAACTCCTGTTCCAATACTGTGTTCAATAATAATTGTAAGTGTTCTAAGTGATCATCATACGTTTATGAAAATACCAATATATAATCTATATAATTAACAGAAAATGTATCCAATCCATTTTTTCTCAGAATACTAGATAAAATTCTTTGAAAAATAGCAGAAGAAGGTTTTAACCCAAAGAGTAAACAACACCACTGCCAATGCCCGAGATGTGTTACAAAAGCAGTTTTATACCTATCTTTGTTTCCCAAGGGTATCGACCAAAATGCTGAAATTATATCTCGCTTCGAAAAATATTTACAATTTCTTGCGCGTAAAGTTAAATCTTCTATCCTAGGAAAAGGTTGACTCTCTGGAGCCACAATTTTATTAAGATCTCTGTAATCATTACATAATCTCGATCTTTTTCCATCCTTTTTATTATAAACCAATGTAACCGGTGCCGCGTACGGGCTACATGATTCTTCAATCAACCCAGCTTTTAATAATCCACTAATTTGACTTTCAATTTCTATTTTATCATTAATTGAACACCTATAAGGTTTTTTTGAAATGTACTTGTTTTCAGTTAATTTTATACTAGCTTCATAGTCTTTAACTTTACCTATGTCAAATTTATTTTTTGCAAAGGTATTTTCATAATTTCTTAAAATTTTCTTAACATTATTATCGGAATAATCATTAAAACTCTCTATAGTATTAACCGTTTCTTCTTTTTCTTTTCTTAATAAATTTTTCTGTGAAATTTTTAAATTTTCATCTTGACATAGTTTAAATTCTTTTATTGCATCTAAACCTAGCAATATATCATCTTTAAAAGAGTTACTTTTTACTATAAAAAATGGGAATTGTTTTTTTATTTCAAAAATCTGCACTGGTAGTACAATCATACCCTCAGATTTTGATATTCCCGAAATAGTCTTTATATTCTTTCCTCACCTTATATTTTCTCAAACTTACATGTATATACAGAGAAAAGTGTATGTAAAAATTAGGGCTCGGAATTTCCCAGATTTTTGTATTCGATTACTCATTGTTGGTCTGGTAGCAAAATATTTGAAGAGTCTTTCATTTAAATACCGAAAAAGTCGTTTTAAATATTATATTATCTAACTTACGACGTAGGGATATTCAACTTATTCGGGAATTTACCATTTCAGAACAGTTAGACCAGGCCTGTCCAACATAGTTTTGTGGAGGGCCGGATTTGTAATTTTGTAACTGTAGCGGGCCAGGATAAATTCAAAGTAAAATTAAATATAAATAAAACGACAATTTGAATGTAAATTGTTTTATTTATTAAGAAAGAAAGCACTAGTTTTACTTATCACTCTAAAAACCTTATTACTAATGAGACGTTTGACATTTTTTATGTTTGCACAGTGTATCTATGTCAGCTGGTATGTCAGATGTCAGATGATTGTCCGATAAAGACGATCTCGTTTTCGTTTAGTATATTTTATGCGAGAAAAAAGCTGCTCGCAAATATATGTACAACCAAATAAAGATATTTGTTGAAGAGCTACTTTGGTAAGGTTTGGGTATTGGTTCCGATTAATATATTTTTTATAAAACTTAATCCGTTCGGAAGGCAACCTTGATATGCCGTTTTTAGAAGAGAGTCACTTTGCAGTTCAGTCAATTTCATCTGTAAGTTCAGCACAGCACCATCAATTTCAACTTCAAACGGATTTCGGAACACTTTTATGTTAAAAATTTCTAATTTAAAGTCTATGAATCTCTCTTCAAACTCATTCCTCAATCTTTGCAATAATGACACGTACTTGGCTAAGTCCAACATTTCTTGATTTCTGGCAGATAGAGTCTTCCAATAAACCAACTGTTTTAGTTCCAGTTGTTTTTCTAAGGGGGGAGCTCGCGGGCCGGATGAAGGGCCGCATTGTGGCCCGGGGGCCGTATGTTGGACAGGCCTAAATTGGTACTATCAATAGTTATTTACCTACCTGACCTAGATAATTATTAGTACTCCATACACATATTGTCTCCAGATAGACAGCCCTAGAGGTTAAATGCATTCAAATTTAATAATTAAATTAAAAATCCACAAAGGGGTTTCAGATTTCGTTTATTTTATAAAAAAAATCTTGGAAACTACGAAAACATAACTTTGGTCAAGAGTGTAAATGAGCATGAGAGTTAAATTTAATTCATGAGCAAAAAAATTGTACGAAAAGCACCAATATTGAATAGTCAATTGGTTGGATAATTCTAATAGTGGTGAGTTATTTGAATAGTAGAATTATTGGAATAGTTAAATTACTTGAATATTCGAATAGTCGAATTATTCGAACAAAACTCCGAATCATTTAAAATTAATAAATAGTACTCTTATTTTTATTGTATTTATTATTGTAATAGTATGATTAATTGTAGTAAAATATATAATGAATGAGAATCTCTCTTATTCCAATTTCTAGTTCAATTATACAAATTTATTTAAAAAAAAATGTTGTTTTCAAATTTATTAATTAACTTCGTAACAATGTCATATCTTCTTAAGGTAGCTGGTCAAATCCTCCGGGCATAGTCTCCTCATATAGAATAGCATCAGTTCCCGGACTAGACGGGGAAACTGTACTAAAATTCGTCATATCCGCTAGAGGTAGGAGTTAACCTCTAAAAATTTACTTTGAATATTCTCCAGTGTACCTCATTGTTGATAAATTGAGCAATATTCAATCTGACGATGTAAGAAATTTCGTTGACGATAAAGTTTTTTCCAATGAAACTGGAAGTGGTGTTTAATTGTTTATTTTATTTTCTCATAGCTAACACTTGCTTTCCTCCTCTTCAACTATTAGTTTCATTATCTGTCAGTTTATGCTTTAATTAACAAAGTGAACTGTAGTAATTGATTGGTACTGGAATATGCAATAAAGAAACAACAACTAGCAGCAACATTTTATACTAAACAAAAAACAACAGTCGATGTACATATTAAATAATACAAAGTAACAAAATAAAAAACTTAAACGATAAATTTAACATTTTAATATCTGGTATTGCCACCTCTGGCTCTAATAACATATCTCATTCTCCGTGGAAGGCTTCTTATCAGGTCACTTATGTAATCTAAATCCAAAATTTCCCATTCTTCTATTAAAACATTTTCCAGCTCATCAAGGTTGTCTGGAGCGATATTACGGGATCCTATGCGCCTGTCAAGGTAGTCGCAAATATGTTCAATTGGGTTTAGGTTTGGATTAACTGCTGGCCAATCTAAAACTTGGATTCAAACCTCTTGAAGGTATTCCAATGTTATTCTGGAAACGTGCGGGCGAGCGTTATCGTGCATTAGGATAAAATTCTCTTCAATTATTGGAAAAAATGGCACTACATTTGCCTCAAGAACCTCCCTTATATACGGATCAGCTGTCAGTGATCCTCTACGAAACACAATTATCTCCGTGTGGTCTTCAAAACAGATGCCTCCCCATACCATAATCGAACCACCTCCATAATTTCTGGCTGCTCTTATGTTACACTGAGCAAATCGCTCACCTGCGCGTCTATAAACTGAAATACGTCTATCGGATCCAAAAAGTGAAAATCTTGGTTCCTCTGTAAAATTCCTTAATCTGTATCTAACCGTATTGACAGATATGCTTATATTACGGACTCCAGAGAGAACATTTTGCAGTTGCTGGCTGTAACATGACGAGTTCACAAAGTGTGAATTCTTAAATAAGATCGTCCATCTTCAACTAAATTCACGATTTGAGCTGCTGGTTCTGGGGGGTTAGTTTTGAAATATTTCACCAACGAAATTAAATATATTTCGATCAACTCTAGTTTTGAAATAATTTCATGCATGAAATATATTTCGAATTCGAAAAAATTTCACGACATTGATTCGAATGCTATTTAACTGGTGAAATCAATTTTTCACGAAAATTTATTTTGTTAAAACAATTTTTTCCCTAGTTATTATTATTAAAGAATTGTTATTATTATTAAAAAAAATTGTGAGTGTATTTTGGTGAAAAAAGTTTTATATTTTGTAAACACTATGGCAAATTTAGAATAACTTTACCAAGTAATGTTAAATAACGTCGTGGAGATTATACAGGATGATTTTTTAACACCAAGAACAGTACTTCACAGTGACTCACAGTTCATCAAAATTTATAGACTTTGTTAAACCATCTCAAATATAAGAAAAAACGTTTTTCAGATTTGTGATGCAAATCTTAAAATAATGAACATTAATTCAAGATTTCCTGGGCGAACAATGATGCCTATATTTGGAGACACAGTAATGTAAAAAATGTATTAGAGCAAATGCATTGTGGTGCCAATAAAGACAAATCTTTCTTTTTAATTGGTTTGTATTTACAATAAATTAATTGTTTTAGCAATTTAACATTTCCTTGTTCTGTATTGTATATTCACATACATATTTTATTTATGGTGATTCTGGCTATCCATTGAGGACTTATTTGCAAACTCCTATCTTACATCCCAAGCCCAACACTCCAGAAGCAGTATATAATGTAGCCTTTAAAAGAGCTAGAAGCAATATAGAACGCTGTAATGGTGTATTAAAAGCGAGATTTCGATGCTTACTTAAACATAGAGTGCATTATAAACCGTCAAAGGCAGCAAGAATAATAAATTCCTGTGCTGTTTTGCAGAATTTTGGGTTTCTAATAATTTGATTATTTTGCATATATTTCAATAATGCTGCTTTTTGCTCATTATTGACGAACATTCCTTTTTCTGCTTCACTCATATTAAATTAAGAACTTAAACAACACTAAATCTAACCTCAATTATTTGACTTTTAGTACTGTATGACAGCTATTACACTGTTGTAAGATTGTCCTATTCGAAATAAATTCATTTAAGTGAATTTCTAAAAATTTCATTTCGTTACAATTGAAAACTACCGATAGCAGTTCGACAGTGAATCGAAAATCGAAATATTTCACTTGTGAATTAAATTTCACTGATATTCAAAACTAACCCCCCTGGGGTTAAATTACTCATTTTTACTGAAAATGTTTCTAGACACTTCCAAATGAAAAATTAAACAAAGGTACTGCGCACAAGAAATTTTAAAATGTAAATAATACAACTAGGATTTTTCAAATATAATTCATTTTTGGGTTTTCAACAAAAAGACGATTTAAACTGTGAATATTTTGGGCTTTTACACATCTAAAAGATACCATATACCCATATTAAAATATTCTGAAAAAATGTGATATTTTATTTTACACCATAATTCAATTTTTAAAATTATGGGATACTTTTTGTAACGAGTTTATTAAGTGCACTGGCCCTCTTAAGAAGTTTAAGGTATTGCTTCCAAAAGCAGTGTGAATTAGTAGCAATAGACCTAATGGTCTAGATCTGGCCCTACGCTACTATTTTTTGTATTAAAAAACCTCTACGAGGAAAAGTTAAGGAATATGAAGAACTTGCGACTGCTGCTATAAACGCCATTTTAAATATTTTTATGTAACATTACTTATAAGAAAAGAAACTGTTTTGAAAAATTAATTTATGTTTTCATTACATTTTCTTGTTTTTATGCGTAGTTCGGAAATATAAAACCAACCCTTTGAATATGAGTCCCAAATCATTAACTTCTTTCATAACCACTATCTGGAGAAACCCATAACAATAATAGTAGATCATGGGTCCCGTTCTTATAGTTCCAACTTTTCAATGTATTACTTATTTTTATTTTATTTTTTAATTTAGTTAACTTTATTATTGACATTAATTTTTACTATACAAAATATCAATGTCAATGGATATCGTGCATATATGCATATTCGTATTTCATAATTTTCTGGTCTTCATTTGAAAACAAAGCTATTTCCGTAATTTCCCCCAAATAAATTATTGAAATTGTCCATCTTTATACTGCTGTATCGTTTTAAACGTTCTACGAATAATTCTAAAAAACATATTTTGTGCATCTCCTGTTTGCCATCTCCTTCAAAATTCTTTAGACAAAAGAGCACATTGTTCAGGTAATACTTCTACCACACACAAATGCATTGTCACTTTGGAAAAAGACCATGTGACAATATATTATATCAGCCATTGAATTTGCTGCACAGTTTTATTCTATTCAGACTTTCTAACAATAACTTCACCTAAAATATACACGCGTTACTAAAGCACAAAACGCCGAAAAGGCATTGTTGCCGTTGTTGCCAGAGTTGGACCCATTCATAGAGTTTTTGTCAAAAAGGAAGTATGAAATAAAATGTCTAGATGGGATTTGATGCTTTTCCTGAAATTCTCAAAATGGAACAAAGGCGGAGGTGTATGCAGGTACTGTATTACCTTTATTTGGACATTATGTGTATAATTATATGGGCAAATGTCTATACCACGATAGGGTCTTTATGGGTAACAATCGCACTTCGTGAAAGAATGTACGTGTTATGGCTTAGAATGAAATAGTATTTCGTAAAAATCGGGTAATGATCGAGTGGGCGAGACAATAAAAGAAGTTGTAAGAGAAAGTTTGTATATTTAAGGATTTTAGTAAAATTGTTAGGTAGTTTGGAAAGTTCTTAAACCTTGGATTTTATGTAAATATTTATAGCTTTTTTAGATTCTAAAAACCGAAATTTAATAATTTTCTCTTAAATGCCTTTTTCGTGGGATTTTCATTTCACCTGTCAAAATATCGCAGTTTTATGATTTCGTCCAATGAAAATGCTTAATCTTCAATGATTTGTGCTAAATTCTGGCCAATAATTCTGTTTTATGCTAATAAGACCAATAGTCTTTTTACCAGTATTGATAAAATCATTGATTGAAAAAATAATTTTCTTGCTTACAAGTAACTATAAATCAATATTCATTTATATTATCTAAATGTTCTAAAATAGATTTTGTAAATATTATCACAGTTTAATTCATCTAAACGACAATAAAAAAAGCTAACCTAGTTCTGCAAGCATTTTAAACTTATAGATAGGTACCTACAACGTGGTCTTGTAGGTAAATTTCAAATAGATATGCCTAATAATTTTGATTTTGGCGATTTTCTCTTAATATAATTATGTAAATAGGTATAAAAATAATTATGTTTTCAAACTATAACTGTGTTTTTACAATGCTCACGACAACTGACAATTGTCAATACATAATTTACTGGTTAAATCAATACGAGGGGTACCGGCATTGATTGCGTCAATAAAGTAGAGCCTATAAAGAATGAGATAGATTTATAAAAATGTCATGAAAAGAAAAAATAAATCCATTCAAAACATTTGCCAGTTTCCTTTGACTTTTTCGTTTCCCTTACCTCACTTGCCCTTTTCTCTATAATACCACTGACTATCGTTACCCCTCCGATTTACTTATCCTGCTAGTGTAGCCGTAGCCGTAACATTTAGAAGATATTATTTGTTTAATTTATTGAAAGATCAAAAGATTATGAGTATTTTCTCTTATAAAACAATGTATTTATTAAATATTATTATGTCTCTTGATTATTACTGTTTAAATAAATTCGATCATAGATCTAATACATAAAATACATGCAATTTGAATTTAAACTTTACTTTTTATAATTAAAAATGTAGTCGAAGAGCGAAAATAGATTTAGTGAAAGATATCGCTGAAAATAATCTTCTTATACCAATCGTCCTGTAAAACTTTTCTAGATACATTTTTATTTTCCAGGCTCAAACTTTTTTATTTTAGGCAAAACTACTCATACAAACTGAATAAGATACAATTACTCGTCCTAGACTCGTGATTTTATCACATTTCAGTTTGTTTTCGTATTTTTAGAAATTAAAAATTGATAGATAAAATTGTAAGGACTTATGGTATTACCTTTGATAAAATCTTCTTTGGTGAATCCATTATTTTTATAGAATATTTATAATATAAAAAACTAATAGTAGTTTGTACATGTGGATATGATGGCGGAGTACTCAATCGTCCGATACGGGTTATGTATGTCGATATGGACAATTCACACAAGTCGAACAGTCTATTTTTTCTACGACCCATTTAAGAAATCTAAGAAATATACATTTTATTAAACTATAATATAACTTCAAATTAAAAATTTTATTAATAATTTTATCAATTCAATTTTACTATCAAACAAAATTAACATTAAAAAAATCTCATACGGGGAATAGAACTTTGGTCTATCGCGTGAGAGATTGGGAAACACTGGACTACAGAGGAATATTATATCTCTAACGTGGAATGTATTACATAATTTTATAAACCTGAATATTCATTCTATTCTGTTTTTAGTATTTGTTATCAATTTGTATGGATAATTTTATAATAATTTTATAATAAAGTAGCAAGATCTTCTTTTTCTCAAGGGTGCTTTGTTCTGCAAGCTTCTAGTTGGAAATTAGGTAGGTATATGATTGAAAAATTGATTAATTATAATTACAAATTTACTATAAAAAAGTTAAATTAAAACAGTAATATTGAAAGTTTAATAATGAAACTAATTAGTAGGAAAAATAAGAAAAAAGAAATGCTTTTTATTAACTATAAAAGAACTTACTTGATGTTGAATTTGTGCTAAATTAATTAATGTTATTTATGTGATACTAAGTAAGTTATTATCAAAATACAGTAATTATTGAATATCAAATAAATTCTTTTGTTTTTAAATTATAAAACTTAACTAACTAATACAAAAATTCAAATTGTTTACAATATTATCTGACCTCAATACACGTTGAGTCCTGCTGTCTGATTGGTGGAAAAAATCCGTAGTCGCTCTATGAAAAACGGAAACGAACGAAGTGATACGTGGAATTTCCGACGTTGGCAAACTGTCGTGGTCGTTTTGTTAGACGTTTGGTTTCTTGTGTAATATTATTGTTCTTTGTTTGTTCCTTAAATTTTAGTGTTGATGGATTATAGTTCTTTTAATTCTATTATAAATAGTAAGTAGGTACACTTATAATTTCTTCTTTTTTATTCGTCGAAAATGCTTTTAATTACACTTTTGATTACTTTGGTATTAATTTTAAACTTATGTTCTTAATGTCTCTATTTAGCACTTTATTTTACTTCTTGATTGTTTTAACTTGTAATTTTAATGTCACTATTTAACAATTTATTCTTACAACTTTTAAAAACTGTTTGTTCACTGACTGTTCACTCTGACTGATCTTCTATGGTTGACTTCCAAAAATATACTACTCCCTAACGACCTCTGATCAATTCCTTTCATAGGTTGCTAACCTTCCAGAAACTTCGTTTATGTTCTATGAATTAGTCATTTCTAGAATAATATGTGCATCTCTCTCTTTCCTATGTATAACTAGACATACTCACTTCGTTTACTGGCGATCTTTCCAGATCACAATAGAGTAAAAATATATCTGTCTTCTTTTTACACATTATATACTTAGTTTCTCAAAGTTTCTGGTAGGTTTATATAACATATTTATGTACAAGATATAATATTGAACGATTACATAATAAAAATTATTTCTAACTTAATATTCTCTTACAAATACACAAAATATATAATAAAATAATATAATATAATAAAAGTTATTCGATTAAGGTAATATTAAACAACTTCTGTTGATATTATGCGCATTATACTATTATCGAATATTTAAATATTACAATATATTTTTTGCACTACTAGCCTCTGAACCTAACTTTATTGACTTTTGTTGAGGTAGTGAAGTTGTTCATTATTAACGAAGGTAGAAAAATACAGAGACTACTTGATTAGAACTAAATCTTAATCCTTTTCAACAGAATGTGAGGTTAACTGATACAAAGACAAAATGAAAAAATATTTTTCCATACTTATTTGATAGTCATATCCACGTACTATTACTATTTCATAAACTATAAAAATATTTTTACAAGTTATTTTGACGTTTCTATGAAATTGGAAAATAATGAATTAACGGGCACTAAACGCAAATGCTGATAGGTGGATTTAAGAATGGATATGAAATCATATCCGTATGTGGCTGTAGAAAAACTAATAATGGTACTATCATTTACCATTTTTGCGAATCGAAAGAATCCCAGCATGTAGAACGGCTGAGCCATGAGTATCAAACAGTACCTACTAATAGATCAGTAACTGACCAAATTTTTCAGTTACCTAACTAAAGTAATTTTAAAACCGCCGTTAACTCTTTTCAATGTTGTACTGTAAATATTTATTACAGAACAGAAGGTAAATTTAAAAAAACTTTATAATATCACGTTTAGTAAGTACCTAATTGCAAAAAGATTGGCAAAAAAGCAAAAAAAAAGGACAAAAAACAATAAGGTATATATTACAGAGCTAGCAGAGTAAAGATAAATGGAGATTGGCAAAAGGAACAAGAAGTAAAAGCAAGAATAACAAGATGAAAGTTTGGAATGCAGAAGTCACTAATAAAGCCGAAGCTGGAATCAATAAAAACATGTATTTGGATGTGAGACCAGCCATTAGAAGAGAGTTGTAAAAATGGCTATTGAAAAACTATAACGTTGTTTGGTTAGGTTAGGTTCTATGTGAGTGGTCGTTTAACGTCCCTTCCACTGCAACCTGAAAGATCTATTAGGGTCGTTGGCGACACTTCCATGAAGTCATTGGGCTCGAGCTGATGCAGACCAAATTTATTGATTCTCTCGAGCTCTCTCGCACTCTCTGCCAGTCCAATGGTTTTCATGTCAGTAGTCCTATTATTATTCGTAAGTCCTGTCTGCTCATATTCAGCAGCTCTTGAGACCTCTTTTTAGAGAGATCTCCTACAAATGCCTTTGAGTGCCTTAAATCCTCTATCTCGAAACAGTAAAAACGTCTCCTTCGATCTACCCAGTTCGATATTGTTTCTCTGGCTACGCTATTCGCTATGGCCTATAAATATTCCTTCACCACCTTTCCTGGCTACGCTTTCCTGGAAAAGTACGCTTTTTCGTTACCTTTAATGTTGGTTATGCCCAGGTGCCCAAAGTACTTCGTACTTTGTTATTTTCCCCTAGACGTATTAGATCCTGAAGGCACTTTCAAACTAACTTGGAATCGATCCGATTTGATTTCGCCTGGCTATCGGAAATAAATTTTATAGTTTTGTTCCTGCAGTCACGCTTAAGGATCTCCTGCAGGCACATCTCCATTGCGAAAACCTCCGCTTGGAAAATTGTGCATAGGTTACCCAAGTTCTGGCTCAGGTCCACCTTTGGTTTCCCTGCATGTAACCTAGCTCCAACACCTCTCTCGGTCTTAAAGCCGTCCATGTACCAACACTGGTCAGCCATTATAAGATTCGATCTATTCGTCTCCCATACGTAACTTCCAGGGAATAGGACGGTAAATGGCTTGTGGTAGTTGTATTTAGGTTGCATTGTATCTGGTACCATCTCCAGTATCGGATGATTTTTTATTATCTCTCCGGCCCTGGCTCTGACACTGCTCTGCCCTACTTCCTGACATTTCACTAGTCTTCTGTATGCACCAGCCATCGCCTCCCTTTCCATCCAAATGTGGAGTGGAGGAAGATCTATCAAAATTTTGATGGCAGCGGTGGGAGTGGTAGACATAGCTCCCGTTATGATTAAGCATGCTTGCCGTAGAAGCTTATTCAGCTTCTTCCTGGTGGTCTTTTGCTGACATTTAGCCCATCAGTCCGGAGCACCATAGGCTTTATTACTGTCATATATAGCCAATACATTTGTTTGGGTTTCATTCCCCATGACTTGCCGCATACTCTACGGCATGTCCAAAGAGATAGCTTTGCTTTACTGCCAATGTTCTCTACATGGGCATTCCATAAAAGTCTTCTATCCAGCGTAACCCCTAGATATTTGACTTCATTCGCTTCCTTAATAGATTCTTCATAGGCGAGCATTTGGAGTTTCTCCAGTTTCCGCCTCCTGGTGAAACTAACAACTGTTGCTTTAGTAGGGTTGACCGAAAGTTGTTTCTTGTCGCACTCAATGTTAAGTGCTCGTTGAGTCACTTTAGAGATGACATCTTCATACTTTCCTTTTACCAATATCACCAGATCGTCTGCGTAGGCTTGTACCTCTATCCCCTGGTTGTCGAGGTCCGAGATTAGGTCGTCCACCAGTAGCGATCACAGGAGAGGGGAAAGTTCTCCTCCCTGTAGGCAGCCTTCGCTCTCATCTCTTCGCCTTCCAGTCATGTTAGGATTAGCCTGTTTTCTAGCATAGCTCTGATCCAGTTACATATTGTAAAGGATATCCCTCTAGATGCAGCAGCATTATAGAGAGAATTAGGTAATGCATTAGTAAATGCTCCTTCTATATCAAGGAAGGTAGCCAGAGCAATCTGGCAATCTTGTGGACTACTTCGTCCAGCGCCGTTTCTGTTGATTTTCCTTCCTGATATGCATGCTGGTGGGTACTGAGAGGATTTTCCCTTAATGGTCCCTCCTTAATATGCCCATCAAGAATTTTCTCAAGTGCTTTCAACAGAAATGAAGTGAGAATAATTGGCCGGTAGGATTTAGGTAGGGGG
This sequence comes from Ophraella communa, assembly GCA_035357415.1. Classification (NCBI taxonomy): domain Eukaryota; kingdom Metazoa; phylum Arthropoda; class Insecta; order Coleoptera; family Chrysomelidae; genus Ophraella; species Ophraella communa. The sequence goes on along the minus strand of CM068992.1, from coordinate 27,201,036 downwards.
CTATCCTTTTGTCCAACCTTGTTAATATAAACGACTCTAACACTGCACCAAGCCTCAGCTATGTAACCCAGAGCTAAGAATGGGCAGCAGAATGTCCAGTCCTTTTTGTAGTAGGGCAGGAAAAAGTCCATCCTTCCCTGGAGATTTGTATGGATCGAAGAGTTTCATAGCCCACTTCACATTCTCCAGTTTGATAGTTTTTGTAGATATACGACTATATCCCGTCTGCCGTCCATCCATCAGCACGATAACGATAACACCTTAGATTGGGGATTTTTAACGCGGTTTACTCCTCGTGCATCTCCTTTAGTCTGACTTCTCCTCTTTATTACAGCTCCTGCTACGTCAAGGTAGAGATGCATGGAGGGGGTGTTATTATATTACTATTTATATATTTTTGTGACCTTCGGATACAATACAACGGTAACAATTATTAGTGAAAATATGTAGGTCGCAACTAATTTATTTATTTTTTGTTTTCTTAATTATTGCACAATATGCTTTGCAATAAGATTTTTACAGAAAAACAAGCAAATCAGATACACACAAATCATATTTGTTTGTGTATACGACTGTTCTGTGTGAGGATTACCGTTTCTATAGTCATTTTGTATACACCATGACTAATTTTAAAAGCGGCAGTTCACAAAGAAGTAATATATGTGCATAAATAATACGAATAAAATTTAAAATATTGTCGAACGGAACCACAACCTGTTTAGATGCTTTAGCTGAAATGACATTTCGATAATATACTCCATTTTTTTGGTGTCGTTTAATTTTAGTAAAGTGTACGCCATGTAGGCAATAAGTTATATTTATAAATATGTAGTACCTATAATTTCTTTGATGTTGTTTTTTTCTTTTGAGTAACTTAGTAGAAAAGAATATCATTTTTTTCATTTTTACGTGACACGTTCAAAATTAAGATTATACTAAAAGGATATTTTATTTTTGGGAAATAAGAGAAACTAGATTAGTTTATATGAAGAAAATGAGAAAAGTTAACAAACAATGCAATGGAAATAAATGAATAAAATGCTAGAGGTTATTGATAAAAGTTGATGACAGGGTTGGGTAGGCTATATTGAATAACAAACAAATAATTAATAGTTTTAAAATTCAAAAAAATATTGTTGTATTAATAGGGTAAACAACAATTGCAGAAAAATTGGATACTGATGATGACACAATAATATTGAAACCGTTCTGCGAGTAATACGGCTTCCCTTCATTTTCAAAATAACAGAGATGGTCTTAAGTACCAACGCAGGTTAATTGTCAATACATTTTCTTTTGAAATGTTATTCAATGTCTGCTGAACCAAAGAGTCCAGGAAGTAATTTGTTTTTTTTTGCCAGAAAAAGCTAAAATCTAACTTGGAAATTAGTTACGATTTCCAAACCAAAGGGTGTAAGAGAAACAAATATTAGACACGTTTTTAAATTTGGAAAAAATTATTTTATCACGAAAAACGAAATAATTTCTATGTGTGAATGAAGATAATCATTTTTCAGTGTAATAGGGAATGAATTGTAAATATTAAAAAAAAAACATTAAAATTGTGTAAAAATAGCAATTCGTTTATTTGCTTTTTTTAACCTATGATGTCTAGCAAATGTACATAATCCTGAAAAAATATTGGGTTAAAACGAATGATAGATTTCGTAATAAGGTCATTTAAAAAGTGTATACAAAAACTGGATGTCTAAGTTTATTGAGCAATAAATATTTTGAAGCTAACTGCAGGCAGCTCATTATCGATATCAGCAATAGAATGCCAACAGTTGCGAACTAGAATATTTCACGTATCTTTAGAAAGTATTTATCGACAGCTGTTTCAAACAAGATTGTGTTGTCTAACTATTTTTTTTTCTAAAATTACAATTAAAATTAAAAGAAATCAGCTTGAGAGATAATGAGAGTGTAAGTGTTCAAAAACTGCAACGTCTAATATTAATGAACAAAAAAGTGAGGTTCAGCCAGTTTCTGGTAGTTATTATAAAGGAAAACAAAAGCATTAATATTCATGACAATTCTTACATATGCATTCCTGACAAAGGGATACAGCTGCAAATTTACCAAGGAGTCGAAGGACAATACGCTATAACTTCAAAATTCTAGAAATGGAATAAATTAGATTTTAACAAATATTTACATTACTTTCGCTTGAACAATTATGGTAAATGATAATCAGATTCTAAACACATCGGAAAAGAACAGAAGCTCTCGAAAATAAACCGGTCCATAAATATTACAGAAAATGGAAGACCAAGACCAAGACCAACTTCAGACTGCAAGATCAAGACCAAGACCGAGCAGTGCAAGACTTATGCAATACCAAGACTTAGCATTGCAAGATATACGCAAGACCAAGACCAAGCCTGCAAGAGTCTTGCGGTCTTGCCAGTTTCTGGAAGTTATTATAAAGGAAAACAAAAGCATTATTATTCATGACAATTCTTACATATGCATTCCTGACAAAGGGAAACACCTGCCAATTTACCAAGTTTACCAAATCACCCCTGTAAATTGCAACAACAAACTCACCTGTTTAAGTAGTGTTGCTATAGCTACAGTCGTGTATTTATTGATACTATGAAAGATTTAATTGTCACAATCGCATCTTTTCAAGTATCTAAATAATTTTCGAGTTGATTTTGCTTTTAAAAAAATATTGATCCTAACTCTTGCGGAAATTAACTTTTTCGCACTTGTTAGGATAATAACTATTTCATACTTGATTTATCGCTACAATGTAATATAAAGAAAACAAAATTTTTATATTAAAAAAAATACTATCCCTTTCATTTAATTTTTCTTTACTTGTAATGATTTTAAAAACTTTTTTCCTTTTTTTGCAAAACTTGCAAGAGTCTTGGTGCAAGACCAAGACCAAGGCCAAGACTGGACCCTGCAAGAACAAGACCACCAAGATTGATTATTTGACTGCAAGACCAAGACCAAGCCCTTGTATGCAAGACCAAGACCAAGACCAAGACCAAGACCAAGACCAAGACCAAGACCAAGACCAAGACCAAGACCAAGACCAAGACCAAGACTAACCCGGTCTTGGTCTTGGTCTTGCATTTGCTCATCACTAAGAAAAATGGTGTCTAAATACAATTGACCTGTTAGGAATAAATCAGGTACAACGAGATCGGTTCTACCTATAATTATTCTATTCCATACAATGATTACCTCTGTACCTGCTCACTTCCTGAATATGTCTTAGTCGTTCCACAATTCCAGATAGTCGTCATACTTTTGTTCGACGAGAAGTCCTAACCTAGACTCGTCACTGAATAAAACTTTAGCCCAATCTGGAGTAGCCCTATTCTGAAATTCCTAACACCATTTTAGTCTTGAAGCGCGATTACCTCAAGACAGAGGTAATCTCTCATCCCAGTGACTGTCTACTGAACACGTTGGCTTCTGAAAACGATTTTGCACTGTATCTCAATCTTGAGTTGCTGCTGTAGAATGTCCCCGCCTAGGATGTTGCTCGGCCGCACTACCAATTTCTCTAAAACAGTTCCATAATCTACTGATAACGCTTTGAGAAACACCCATTCGCTCAGCAACTTGACTTTTTTAAACGAACATGTATATTTATCATTAGAAATTGTACTAATAGGTACATACGTTCCACGTGCAATTTAATTGATACAAAAATTAATTGTATCTAGTTAATTATTTCTTAAATTATCCCTAGACTTTTCCTTTTATAAGTAAACATTTTAATAATCTATAAAAATGATCAATGTCCAAAATTTATCATGTGTTAATCTTATGAAGAGATGTCGATCAAAACATAAATAAAGATAATATTAATAAATTAATAAATTAAATTGATTGTACTAACCCTTACTTTTTGGAAGTCCATCTTATTAGGAATAATAAAAAACTCTTCGTTTTACCAAAACTTCCAATATTTATTTAAAAAATTGCTTTCTTAACTTTAATGACAGCCGTTTCGCTAGACTTAGCATCGTCAGATTGACATATTGAAGTTACATTTTGTTTGTTTGTAGCTAGGTACCTGATGTTTATTGGGTAGTTATAAGGCTAGACCATGTATGGAAGTAATAAGACAACAATATTAAAGCCTAGATGTTATGAGCCCTAAGGGATTATCCTGGATGTGCTTCCCTCTAAGATCAGTATAACTGTGCAATGATATAGAAAAACCAGGAAAAAACTATATCATGCTGATCTTTACAATAACTTAATATATTTGTGTTACAATTACTTCTTATCTATGTGTAAAATGAAGACTCAATCAAAGCAAACACTTTAAAAATGGAGAACTTCCCAGATTTATTTGTTCATTAACAACTTTAAACTGCGGATGTGCTAGATGTCTTTTTATATCAAGTTCTTCAAGGAAATCTAAATTTTGTTTTTTATTACAAGTGTGTAGTATTTGGATGTCATTGATGTGTAAGAGTGAGGTTGGATGTTCAAGTAGGTGTATATACAGTATTACACTTTGGACAATTAATTTTGTAAATACCAGATTTTTTTTAATTTAGGTAATTTTGTTTTTACATTTAACAATTTTGTACCAATATTATTTTGTGTTTTAAATTATATTAATGCTGATGTTGCCGAAGATATTATTTTTGAAATTTTATTGGAAATACTTCCACAATATGTAATATTTTTATAACTTTTAATTTCTTTAGTTTGTTTAGGAAATATTAGGTTTAGTGACACTTTCTGTTCTTTCTTATTAATTAATGTATTTATCAAATGAATTGGGTAGCCATTAGATCTAGCTATTTGTTTTATGATATCAATTTCTTTATCAAAGATAATATTGTTCATTGGAATTGAAAATGCCCTATGTATCATAGAATTATAAGCTGCTAATTTATGTGTTATAGGATGATTTGACAGTTAGATATATTTTTCCATTATATTAATACCTTGCATCCTAAAATTAATTTTACTTTAGAAGTTGAAGAAAATAATTCAATTAATTTTCTAGATTTAAAAATTGAAAAAGTTGATAATTTACTAAATTATTCAATATACAGAAAACCAACACAAACAGATGTAACCATACCGTATAATTCAAATCATCCTATAACACATAAATTTGCAGCTTATAATTCTATGATACATAGGGCATTTTCAATTCCAATGAACAAAATTAACTTTGATAAATAAATTGATATCAGAAAACAAATAGCTAGATCTAATGGCTACCCAATTCATTTGATAAATACATTAATTAATAAGAAAGAACAGAAAGTGTCACTACAACTAATATTTCCTAAACAAACTAAAGAAATTAAAAGTTATAAAAATATTACATATTGTGGAAGTATTTCCAATAAAATTTCAAAAATAATATTTTCGGCAACATTAGCATTAATATCATTTAAAACACAAAATAATATTGGTACAAAATTGTTAAATGTAAAAACAAAATTACCTAAATTAAAAAAATCTGGTGTTTACAAAATTAATTGTCCAAAGTGTAATGCTGTATATTATATAGGTCAAACACAAAGAAATTTTGAAGTTAGATTTAACGAACATTTAAGAGCATATAGATTAAAACAACCAGATAAGTCAAATTATGCAAAACACCTACTTGAACATCCAACCTCACTCTTACACATCAATGACATCCAAATACTACACACTTGTAATAAAAAACAAAATTTAGATTTCCTTGAAGAACTTGAAATAAAAAGACATCTAGCAGATCCACAGTTTAAAGTTGTTAATGAACAAATAAATCTGGGAAGTTCTCTACTTTTAAAGTGTTTGCTTTGATTGACTCTTGATTTTATACATAGATAAGAAGTAATTGTAGCACAAATATATTAAGTTATTGTAAAGATCAGCATGATATAGTTTTTTCCTGGTTTTTCTATATCATTGCACAGTTATACCTACTGATCTTAGAGGGAAGTACATCCAGGATAATCCCTTAGGGCTCATAACATCTAGGCTTTAATATTGTTATGTCTTATTACTTCCATACTTGGTCTAGCCTTACAACTACCTAATAAACATCAGGTACCTAGCTACAAACAAACAAAATGTAACTTCAATATGTCAATTTGACGATGCTAAGTCTAGCGAAACGGCTGTCATTAAAGTTAAGAAAGCAATTTTTTAAATAAATATTGGAAGTTTTAGTAAAACAGAGTTTTTTTATTATTCCTATTAATAAATTGTTTACAATTTTGTGATCTTAACATTTAATAGTTTCTTTCAAAGCCAACTATTATATTGGCTTTATCTGGTTTAAACCAATACTTAAAGCAGGTTTTGTTTCTATTAAGATATTTTATTATAATACAAATTAGTTCTCAATATTTCACCTTACCACTCTAAATAATTGAAATTGTGAATAGGTTAGTTCCTATACAGGTTAAAATTGATAATAAAAAAGTTATAAATCGTACAGACCTTACTAATGGGTGTGTATTATAAAATAACGGAGGCTTTCTTAGCATGTCACACTTGGTTAACTTCCAGACACGGAAGCAACAAACTTGCACATGTAACTACTACTGAAATATTATGACACAAATTGAATGGGACGTAGGTTTTCGCAGTTAGATGGAAATATTTGCATTACGAATTATATTTGGCCAGTGACACAAAATAAAAACTATAGTTTAATATATTGTGCATCGATAATATATTAATGAGCGTTATATAAAAGCTGTATACATTATTTGTTCTACTTCTTTTTAATAAACTTTTTTCAAACGTACTAGTTCAGATTAAATCAGTACATCGAAAAAGGCCAAGAAATATGTTACTATTTGATAGAAAAATCATTTAATTTGCATCAGGTAATTTTGTTAATTTCTTAAGGATTTATTGTCACTAATTTTAAGTAAATGAAAACATAACTATTTGGTTACGGCTTGAGAAACTAAACATATAGTAGGGAGGCCAACGATGCTAAATGGGAATGTACTAGTCCAAGAATCCTTTCCAAAAGTTTGGAAGCTTAGATTTTAAAAATAAATTAATATATACCTTTTCATACGTGAAGGGAGCGTCTATAGATTTTTAAAAATGTAAAAAAATCTGTTGCATGACATTACAACACAACAACAACAACACATTAAAATATAAATCAAATAAAATTAGTTAAATTTTAAAAATAAAATCTTCAAGATGTTTTAATGTTAAAGCTGTTTTATTTTTAAAATTTAATTAATTTTATTTGATTTATATTTTAATGTGTTGTTGTTGTTGTGTTGTAATGTCTCTTCTGAAGAGGTTTTATCTTTTAACGAAGTAACTTTGATGATGGTCTTGTAAGCCGAAAGCGCTCAGTTACCGATTTAATAAAATTTTTACACACTTAACCTACGGTTTTGAATATACAAAAAATTTTCTTTCCTTCATTATATAATCAAGTTTGTACAAAGTCTACAGTCATTCCTTTATTTATTATTAAATATTATTGGAATAGCTCAGGAAATGGCATGCAAATAAAGAAATGTAGATTTCTTAAACTAAATGTATTTAAAACAAAACATCCTCTGTTTCAAAAAATATATAAAGTAATAAAATGCGGAGTATCATAAAATAATAAATTTTCCACTATATTTGAAATTGGGTATTCCTTGATTTAAATTATTACGAGAAAGAAAGATATCAGGCCAAGTAAACTTATACAATAAAAGTTCAGGAAGACCATCAAAAATCTTTGATGACGACATCAAATGTGACATTACAACAAAAACTGATCTTTACAATAACTTAATATATTTGTGTAACACTTATGTGTTATGAAGATTCGTATGAAAACTCAATCAAAGTGAACAGTTTAATATTGGAGAACTTCCAAGATATTGGTATAGATATATTGATGATGTGTTAGTAGGTTTTGTACATGGCGACACCTAGATTTTTATATTAATACCTTGCATAAAAAAATTAATTTTACTTTAGATGAATTTGAAGAAAATAATTCAAATAAGTTTCTAGATTTAAGAATTAAAAAAAATAATTATTTTCTAAAATATTCAATATAAAGGTAACCAACACAAATAGATGTAACCACACCATATAGTTCAAATCATCCTGAAGAACTCGAAATAAAAAGACATCTAACAGATCAACAATTTAAAGCTGTTAATGAACAAATAAATCTTGGAAGTTCTCCACTATTAAACTGTTTACTTTGATTAAGTCTTCAATTATTATACAAACATATGACATAAATGTTACACACATATATTGTAGTTATTGTAGAATAAGCATGATATAGTTTTTTCCTGGTTTTTCTATATCATTGTACAGTTATCCTGATCTTAGAGGGAAATACATCCAGGACAATCCCTTAGGGCTAATAATATCTAGGATTTACTATTGTTATGTCTTATTACTTCCATACTGGGTCTAGTCTTAATACTATTTAATCAACATCAGGTAGCTACCTTAAAAACCAAAATGTAACTTTAATATGTCAATCCGACGATACTAGTTTTTAGCCAAACAGCTGTCATTAAGTAAAAAAATCAATTTTTTAAATAAAAAGTGGATGTTTTGTTTTTAAAATGTTTTATTTTTAATGTTCTTAATTATTTTATTACTTTGTACCTTTTTAAAACAGAACTTTTTTTATAATCATGAAAAAATAATATAATTAATAATTTTTTCTAATATTCATGTTTTATTATCACTAATATTAAATATTTATAAACTTCAGTTCACCTAAAATATATTAAAATAAGAAAATAAGCCAAATCTTTGGAAATAATATCAATCCACGAACGAATCTGTGTCATTAGCTGTGATGGCTTCATGGTAATAAATAGAAAAATAATTAATTAGAGGAATAGGAACATGGACATCACGCGCAGCAACGCAACTGCACGGATTAAACTTGATAGACGATTTTTTTATGGAAATTTTCACGTCATATTTATTTATTTTTTGTTATCCTTGTATTATTCTGTTCAAAATAAAAAATTAAAATAATCCATAATGTTCAGATGACGTTTTATTTCAAGTTTTTAACCGTCCCACTTATTTACGTCACTAGAAAAATATGACAATAATGGAATATATACACTCACCGACTTAAAATTCGATCCATTCAAAATATTGATTTAATTAATTAATTAACTTTACTTAAATCTGACCCGATCGAGAAATTTTTAATGATCAATTTTTTTTACTAATCTGATCCCTTTATTCCTGACGGATGACTAAATATATGGAGACCCAAGCAACATTTATAGGTAAAATAACTAAACTTTAACTTAACAGTTGACTATTAAGTAAGTAATATTTACTAGTTGCTATAACCTAAAAATAACTACAGAAATACCATTATTTTACTAATTTGGGGAATAGTTTATTTCGTTTTTATGACCACAAACTAACTTTAGAAAGATACTACATTATTACGTTATTCTTACGGTATTAAAACGTTATAAATAAGTTAATATTACGTTAGTATTATATCCTTCGTCTTTCCCGTTAATCATATATATTTATTCTTTTAACTTTATCACCAAAATGTCGGAGTGCAACTTAAACTTATAGGTATAAAGGTTCTACTTATAAGTGATTTTAAAAATTTGTTATTTAATATATTAAGATTGCCTTTATACACTTGCGCAACATGTTTTTCTGATAAAAGTAGTTACAATACTTATTTAAAAATGGTGCGCCTCCTGAATTCGCCAAATTACGGAAAATTGTTCATAATTTTATTTTCATTTTTGTTTAAAAAATTAATCCAAACATTCATGAAATATTCTTAGAAGCATAAATTATATAAGGCAATATAATTTTTCAGTAATATTTTCTATGATATTTAATTTTTTTCTCATATTTCTACTTTTTAATTTTTTTTGTTCTATCTGTAACAAAATAAATATGGTGGCTTGTAAAAAAATCCCTAAAAGTTATGAATTTCCGTTCATAGTTAATTTTTTTTATTATATTAGTAAAAATCACTACATTAAATTACTATAAACTCTGTTTAACTTTTAAGTAATATTATTTACTTTAAATTTATGACTATTTAGTAATTGTTTAGTATTTAAAACTCCAAATTTTAACTTTAAAGAATATAGTTCTACCTGTTAGTAAAAATTGGGTGGTGAAGTTGACTTTTTTACTTAAAACCATAAGATATATTTTAAAAAAGAAGAAGTGTGGTTAGATATGTCAAGAAATATAACATGTGATGCTTTGCCGGTTCTTGTAATTATTTTATTTAATACATATTACACAAAATGGGCCAAAATTCCACAGATGAACTATTAAATGTAGGAAGTTAGGAAGACCATCTACATTAAATATTAAAGAAATATTAATATTTTCTTTTATATCAGAAAATACATTCAAAAAATTTCTAGTAAGACCGTTATACCAAAAATAACCATTTCCCATTTTTATAATATCTACTTGTTTGGGTGTTTCAAGTAATGTGCGACAATCGAGCGGTAGAGAAGATATATTAGCATTTTCTCGTAAAATTTTTAGAAGATGGTTTACTGATGATTGTGTTACTCTATGTATAAGAGCCCACTGACGTAGTTCGTTTTTTAATAAATTTTCATTGTAAAAAATTTTCACATCATCATTATTTTCTTGGTCACTCAAATATTCTTGGTCACTTAAATAATTATTAAAACTATCAATATCTTCACCAGATTCTTTTCCGTGTAATGTAGATTCTTGAATATTACCAGCTTCATTAAAACACTCATCTACATTTCTATTCCGAAGTTGACCACTTACTGAATTTTCAGTATTTTCACTCCTTTTTAATTTCAATTTTCTATAAAAAGTTGTAGAATAATAGTATGACTTTCGTTTTTTGTAAAACATTGACATAGATGCAGAAGGATTTTCCATATTTAGTTTGTTGAACTTTTTATCGCACACGCTTTATAGAAATAAATATGGCTTACAAAGACTGGATGGTCTGGATGTTTGTTTCTAGAGTCAACCGCCAACCTCAAATTTTCGATATGGTAAACTTAACTTTTCAGTAATTTTAATTCGTAAGTGTTACTTTAAAGTAAAGTTTTGTTTTTAGTTTGGGTAAATAAAACTTAAAGTTATTTATATAGTCTGTTTTACGAATATATTCCTTTAAAAAATTACGAAGTAAATTAAACAAATTTACGCCAAGCTGTTTTGACAACTTGGTAATATGACCTATTAGACATAATTACTTGTTAGTTTCAATATTAACATAAAATTTATGGTTAAAATAACTTTTTAGTAGTTAAAACAAATAGGTAATACTGATTCGTAACCATTACGTTATTTTAACTTTATTATTCTACCAATCGGTGTTTTTACTTATAGGTAATTTAAGCATGTAAAGTTGTAGTATTTATTACTTTATTTTTTACCTAAAAGTTTTTTTTACTGACAACGTAATATTTGGGGCATTAAGGACGGGGTATCGCTGTACATCAGAATGGCACCTGCAGACCAAAAGTTTATTCTAACTTTCTCCGTTATTACAACTCAAATCGTTTTATTTTTTTCACTAAATTGCATATAAAGGTCTAACTTAGGTAAGGATTGCATTGATTTTTTGTTAATTTATTGTTTAATATTGAAAAAGAGATGTTGAATGCGAACTATTTTAGACCTTTACATTTGTATAAATAAACAACAATCTAAATAAATTTTCTTAAAATGAAACTAAACCTTTCCTAAGTTGAACATTTTTCTATCAAATAGCCCAATCAGAATTTTCTAAAGAGATCAGACCTAAGAAATAGTTAGAAACTAAAATCATACTGCATTTAATTTTTATTTTTTTACTTTGGATCAAAAATGGACGTAGTTAATGACGAAATAATTGTACTTTAATTTATAACTTTTATCATAGATGGAACTAGACACTATGTATTTTTTTCCTTTTTTTATTAACGGAGTCAAAAAAAAATTTGTATTATAAATTAATGTAACGTTTTTTAAATATTTTGCGATATTTACAAAACAATTATTCAATAAAACAAATTAGTAAAATGAAAAAAAGAATACTGATTTGCGGATATTGATTGTCAGCAGACCAGCTTTATCATTGTTATTTCTTGAAGAAATTTTAATTATAATATGCCCAGCGTACGGCTGGCCATCTATAGTTATATATGAGGGTAAATAAAATTATTGTTTGTGTGCCGAGCGATCGCTTACAGAATAAGTGTTTACTATTCCATTTTCCCAGCACAACTAAAAAACCATTAGACACAGAATAAACATCGTTGTAAATAAATATAAAAATTATAAAATTGTTAATAACAAAAAACTGTAAATTCAAAATTCTTGAAAAAAATACCAATTATTGGTGGCCATATAGACACTTCTTGGTCAAATTTTGGAAGAAATCTGGTCACAGGTTTCTGAGAGAAAAAAATGTTAACGTAAATTTTGTATACGTGGTATTCTGAATTAAGTAAAAAGAAAAACTGGCATCAAAATATTTTATTTAAAAAATATACTTTTATTATTTTTACATTTAAATATTTTCTGGTGGATCTTTATATTTTAATCTTTGGCCTCTCCTGTTTAAAATAACTTCCGGCCCCAACGCAATCCTCATAGAATCGTCTCAACTTTTCTACCATATTGTTAAAAAAAGTTTGGTTGAAATTTATATTTTCGGTAAAAAGTGGATTCATATCTCCTGTAGGTATAAATAATAAAATGGCATGTTTTTCTTCTTGTGATGCCGAGTTGTCCTTGTATCTAAAAACAATAATTTGTAATATTCTAAAAAAATTAGTAAAATGAAAAGCCAGTAACAAATCTTACCTGATAATAATGATGTGGTTTTCCTTCAAGTGAATTTCACCATTTTCAATTTTTAAGCAAGGAACCATACGCTTTTCTACGGCCTCTCTCAATGATATTTTTGATGTGACTACTTTTAAAAAACATTTTACTTCAACAAGTTCATCTGAATCAATTAAACCTAAAACATAAGTTATTAAACTCTGATATGTATATAATAGTTACAATAATTCGTTTACCATCAGGCGATGCACCTAAGAAACCGTATTTCAAGTCAACAAATAATCCTGAAGGATTAACATTCGGGTAGTAATAGTGGGTAGTTTCCAGCACTTTATCAAATTTTTAAACATTAGTTTAAATCCAGCAACGTTCTAGAAAACATCATTATTCTTCATAAGTACCTAGTCTCCGAATTTTCGACGCAAGTAAATAGGTATTACAAAATTAAAATATGTTGACCACTTTAATGTGTCATTTGTAAATGCATCGCCTTTAAGTTAATAATATTTTATTAATTTTTTGACACTTACCTAGAACTGATCTAAAAAGAATCACACACAACTATAAACTTATAAAAATAATTAACTTACCCTACCAGTGATTAGGTATATATATAGAATTAAAAATACAAATAAAAAATGTTTTTAATAAAAACTAAAGATAAAAGTAATAATTACTATAGAGCACCTATTGATATTACTAAATGTAGATCTACCCTCGTTCTTTCCCGAGATAAAATACAAAATATATTTTGTTGGCTGGCAAGGTCTAGAAATGAGAATTATATAACTGGTTTTTACCCTAAAACATGTGTTTTTAGCAGGTCAATTTTTTTCCGATGAATTGAGCAATTTAGTGAAAGGATTCTATTATTATTTCTGTTCGTTTATCTTATTACTAAGAGATGTCTGCACTTCATGGACAAAAAAATCATTGACACATTTTCGTTTCAGATTGCATGGGATACGGGCTCCTTAAACCGTAATTCTTACTTTTTTAAGTGGTAAATACTTAAAAAATAGTTTATTTTACTAATAATGTTGCTTGGGGATCATACTTGGTTAATCTGAGCGCTTTAGTAAATACCCAAATCCCCTCTTGGGCTCCTGGACTCCACTACTAATACTTTGGCAGTTGTCAAATCAAGGGTCACTTCACTATAAAATAACTTGATTCGAGTTAACATTTTGAAACAGATTTCATTATTTTACTTAGTTTATTATAAAATGGGAGTCGAAAAAGTAAATTAATATAATTCTTTATTAAATTCACGTAAATTACTATTTATTTCAACTCTTTCATTACTTTGACTTTGTACTTACGTTTTTTGCGGTATCCACTTGAGACCTCACAAATTCACCCTAAATGTTATGAACTCCTGGATGTTGTTTTAACCTTTTCATTTAGACGTTAATTAAAAAAATTAAAAATCCGGCCTCCTACAGCCGTCAAAACTTAAAAATAATGAGAGAGCATAAAAACTTGCAAGATCACGCGGCGGTATTTTGCACGTGTGAGAATTAAGCACAGTAGCAATCATTTCCTCAACATGGGGTCACTATTGTCTACGCTGTCTCGATATCTTCTCTATTATCGGTCTGTTTAATTGCCGCTTCTTATATTTTCAATTAATACGATGACATTCTGCTTTTTTTACGATTGTATCATTCCGAAACTAGTTTAAGACTCAATGCAAGTGAAGTGATTTACCGTTATTCAAGACAATGATGATTCAAATCAACAAAAACAGACAAGAGGAGATACAAGTACAAGGAGATTAAAATAAGAAAGTCTATGGCCAAATACCAGATTGAAATAAGAGAGACAACAAAGCTTTGGACGTAATTTAATATGTACTAACAGAATTTAAAAATTAAATTTCTATGGTTTGTTCCATCCAAATGGTTCAAACCTATAAAAGTGAAAAATATCGGCTCTTTATAACCCATACATGAACTGGTTCTTGTTGCGTAATAGATTTTTGGAGCGACCTACAATCAGGGTAATCGATTTCATCAGGGAGAATTTCAGAAGAAAATAATCCTCTATCATGGTTGGGAAAATCGTGTGGTCGACAGGCCTCATCTAAAAACTTCAGTATTTGAAGATCCTGGAATGGGCTTATGCATTCCTACCTTCAAGACCGATCCTTCTTTAACAAAGTCGTTAACACCAAAGTAACTATATTCAATGGAAGCCGGAGTTCCGCAAGGTTACATTATCTCACCTTTGTTGTACTAGCTCTTATTTCTGACTTTCCTACAAAAAGTACATTGCTGACTGCAGACTGCATTATACGCTGACGATACTTGTCTCATTCAGGCAGAGAGTTCAGCCAAAGAATTGACCAAATATATAATTTTATTTATATATATATATATATATACGGATTTCTACGGCTGTCGCCGCTTCTCCGTACCCAGCCTCCAAACTTTTCTGTCATAACACATATTTTCTTGTAAATCTCTAACTTCCATTGCCTCGTTGATATCATCTCTCCAGCTTCTTCTAGGTCTTCCTCTTTTTTTCCGTTCCGGTGGTATCCATTCTAGTATTTTTTTTGGCCATCTTTCCTCCCCCATTCTTTTTATATGTCCGAACCATTTCAGTTGCTTTTTCTCAATTTCGTCTATTATATCTCTATCCAGGTCCATGTCCCTTCTGATAACTTCATTTTTGACTCTTTCGAGTCTTGATCGTCTACAACTTCTCCGTATAAAATCCATTTCAGTCGCCCGTAATTTTCTTCTGTTGTCCTTAGTTACCTCCCAACTTTCCGACCCATATGTAATTACACTTTTTATTATCGTATTGTATATTCTCTTTTTTATATGTTTTCTAATGTTTCTTTCCCACAATATTGAGTTTAGTGCTCTAATTGCCTGTTTACCTTTACGTATCCTTTCTTGGATTTCGTCATTACTTGTCCCCCGTTTATTAAACGTTACCCCTAAATATTTACATTTCTCTACCCCCTTTATTTGTTCCTTTTCTACCTTTAATGTATTGCATGTGTTATTTCCTACTATGAGGTATTCACATTTGTCAAAATTTATTTTTAATCCCGCTTGTTCATATTCCTCCTTTAATTTCCTCACCATGTAGTTTAAGTCTTGTTCATCTTCCGCTATTACTACTTGATCATCGGCGAAGTATAACGAATGTAGTTTGTTTTCTCCCACCTGTAGACCCATGTTTTTACATTTTCTAGTCCATTTTTGTAATGATTGATCTAAGTAAATCTTAAACAATGTCGGTGAGACAACATCCTTGTCTTAATCCTTTTGATGTTTGAAATAGTTCTGTTACTTGCGTTCCGATTTTTATTGATGCGGAGTTTTGCTTATAATACATTTGGATTGCTCTTATTAGTGTGGGTCTTATTTCTAACTTTTGTAATTTCCTCCATAGTTGTGATATTGGAACACTATCATAAGCCTTTTCTAAATCTATAAGCGCAATATGAGTTTCTCTGTCTCGTTGAGATCTTTTTTCCATTATAAGTTTTAAAGTAAAGATATTGTCTGTTGTGGATCTTCCAGTTCTAAAACCTGCTTGCTCTTCGGGTTGTTTATTGTAGATGTCTTTTTCAGTAAGATTTCTCAGTATTCTCGAGTAAATTCTTCCTATAGTTGGTATTACCGCAATGCCCCGGTAGTTCTTAGGTTCGTTTTTTGGACCTTTTTTGTGTATAGTTGATATAAAAGCGGTTCTCCATTCCATTGGTGTTTCTTCTCCATTTAGACATCGTTGGTACAGTATGGTAAGCATTTCCGTGAGTTTCTCTGGTCCGTATTTAATGAACTCCGGATATATATTTCCTGGTCCGGGAGATCTTTTTAATTTAGTATTTTCTATTGCTTCTTTAACTTGTTCTTTTTCTAAATTTATGTAAGATGTTTCTTCTAATAAAAGTGATTGTTCCTTTAGATAAATTTCCCGTTTTTCTTCCAATAATTCCTTAAAGTGATTGACCCATTCTTTACTTGTGATACTTCCTATATATGGTCCTCCTTGCTTTCTTGACGTTCGTATGTTCTTAATGGTCTTCCATGCTTCCGAACTTCTAGTTCCTCCTATATATTGTTCTAAATATTCGCACCTCTTCTCCCATGCTTGGTTCTTTTTCTTTACTACTTTATTTTTTATTTCTCTGTTAGCTCTTTTATACGCCTGTTTCGATTCGTTGTCTTGTTTTTGAAGAAAATCTAGGTATAGTTGTTTTTTCCTCTTTATGTCATGTTCTATGTCTTCTTCCCACCATTCTAGCTTGTTTTTAATTTGGTATTTTCCTAAGGATTTTATTTTAATATATAATTTTCTTTTAGTTATTTATTGCTCAGTTAAATTTTATTTAGTTATTGGGTAATAGTACTTAATTGCAAATTGGAATAGTTGAACGAACGAAGAGTTCATTATACTTCCCTTATACACTTTTACACTTGAAACGCTGAAAGATTACCCGTGCGTCATTGTATGAGCATAGGAATCGGATAGAGAAGACAACAGTTTATAATTTAAGATAATCGTTTGATATTTATAGAAAAGGACAGCACATAGAAAAGGTGTCGGTGATATGATCGTTGAATCGTGACCGTGACGCACGGGTAATCTTTCAGCGATTCAAGTGTATAATTTTGTTGCTGACACCTAATAATTATTATTATTGTCTTTGATGCATTTATATTTTATTCATTATCTTTTTGACCATGTTGTAAGTAAAGTTCGAGTTAATAAAAGTTAGAAAAACTTCAACCCTTGTTTAAATCAAGGTCCCTCACCTGAGTTTACTACAAGAATACATTAAATATCTGGGTTACATAATATAGGATAGAAGATGCAAAAGCTACTTTTGTATTGGGATTTATCTGGTAGGCGATGTTGTATAGATGTCCTGTCGACAGTTGGTCGACCATATTATCTTCTGGCATCTTAAACAGTACATGTTTCTTCGAATAAGTCCTGATATAGGGCGATGGAGATTATTAATATTATTGGTCCTACAGTCACGAATTATTAAGACAGCTGCTACTTTGTCGGCTACAGTACGTACCACTCTGTCTTCACTTAAACGTCTCGTTAAACAATAATTAATCTAAAGTTTAAGATATAAATACGTTTGCAAAAATTTAGCAAAGTAAAAACAACTAGAGAATTGAAAAACGTCTACTACAATTTTAGTATTTATTAAATTTATTCATCAAAATCAGCATAAACCCATACAAACTTACTACCTGTCAGACGAAATATCACTTGCCATAATATCCCATTTAAAATTACCTGTCACAGTGGTCATCTAAATTTGAGTAGAATTTCAAGAGATACGAGGGAGGCAGGGTTTGTTGGCTAAGACTATACCTACACCAACTCAAAAACTTTGAAAATTATCACCATCCCGCAAATACCAAACAAATTTTTCGCAGCTATAAGCAGTTATAAGAAGCCGTTAAGTTCATAATCAATGGAAAGTATTAATAAAAAGCCAATGAACGGAAATTTATGGTGCGATTCTGTGCAATCACCTGTAAGCTTATAGATTTGTAAATTTTACGGTCTGTAACGCGCGTTCTTACAGACAAAATAAAAAGTGCAATTCTGAACAAACGTCTGTAAGCGGTGCGCTTATAGTTGATAATTTGAACTACTTCTATAGAAACAGCTAACTTCACTCATGTTATTGGTGTGATCGCGTACTTATCAGCTGGAAATTTATAGGTTGAGGTGTTGAGTGCTTTGATTTTCTTTGTATATTTTATTTGTAATTTGGTTCTTTTTAAATAAAATGAGGTAACTGTTCACAAAATATTATATTTTATTTGTTTATTGCAATTTATGGTTTTGTTTCGAAGTGATATTCAAGATAAAAAACGAAAACGTTTGCGAAATACCACACAAGAACAATTTGATATTTATTTATCGTTAATGGAAAATGATGCAATATTCAGAACTAACACCTTAAATCCTACTGTCGAACCGGATTATTTACATAATACCTAAATGGAAGGATTAACTTTACAATTGAACGCAATCAGTTTCTCAGTTAAGAATTTTATTTTATTTGATGGTATTGCTAAAATATTATTTGTTTGTGGGATATGAAGCACTAAACTATTAATTAAATTAATCACGCATTGCTGGTTCAATCGACTCTCATTCTTCTTCGAGAAATTCTCATAAAATTTCTATAAATTTAGAACGTGAGATATTTTTAATAATGTTTTAACTTATTACCTCTATGTATGTCTCTCAAGCAAAACATCAATAAATAACTTTAATTGCTGATTATTCATGTTTGTTTTGATTTTGGGTTATTTTTAAAATGAATATAACCTCAAAATACGTAATCTGTAAGCTAACGACTGCTCCCAAGGCAGGCGTAAATATTTACAAAATTCGTAAATATCTACGAGAATCTGTAAGCTACAGTTGCTCTCAGAATTGCAAATTTCTTACAGTCCTGTAAAATCTTACAGATATTTTTTACAGTTGGCACAGAATCGCACTATTAGTCTTACTGTAAATCCATTATTTTAAAGTAATAACTTAAAGACGACCTGCGGTCAACTTTATGTCTTTTTTGCTTATTTTAAACGCACTTTGCTCTTTCAGGTGATACAGTATGCACCAAAACCAACGACACTGAAAAACTAAAGCTTTATTAAACATGAACAATTAAATTTATGGTACTAACCCTTACTGTGTGAAAATTCATGTTATTCAGAACAATAAACAACTATTTATAGAATAAATAGTGAAAGTTAATACAACCTTTTAGTTGTTTATTGTTCTGAATAACATGAATGAACAATTAAATAATATTTTAAATAATGCGAATTTTTAATTTTGCTTCTATACAAAATATGTTCAAAGTGCTCGCCATTGCGTTCCAAGCAGTACTCATAACGCTTAGCATTTTATTAAAAATAGGCTACTGCATTCTTCTGAAAAAGGTCAATATGTTTTCACGGAGTTCATCAATAGCTACCGGTGGATTTTCTGTAAAAATGGCTTGTTTCAGCATATTACCTACGTAAGCATCAAGAGTTGTTAGATCAGGTGAATGAGAAGGGTAAGGAGAATTGGTGCGATCTTCAAAATTTTCTCGAATTTGATCAAAGAATACTGTCGTGGTGTGACAAGTAGCACCATCCTGTTGGAACCATTGGGTATTCAACTCTATGTTTCTGGCAGGACAGAATTGTTTGAGAGCATTAAAAATTGGGTCAAAATTTGTTCTCTACATAGCACTTGGTTTAGTGGAACGGGTCTTCTACGCTCGTCTTCCACTACGTAAGGGTCCAAAAATCCTTTACCTGATACTGTGCACCAAATAGTTACACGGTCACTATGAAGAGGTTTCTCTACGATGATATCGGGTCGTTCAAAACGAAGATAACGATTTGTCTCTCGATTGATAAATCCATTCAGATGGATGTGAAATTCGTCTGTAAACCACACATTAGAAAAAAGGGGTTGTTTATAAACCATTGCCAAGAATGAAGCACAATAAACAACTCTTGATTTCTTGTCTTGTCAAATGTCGCCCAATCTGTATTTTATAGGAAAAACCACCAATCTTCTTAAACATTCTTTGGGTAGACGTTTCACTCAAATTCATTTTTAGAGATGTTCTGTGGAGTCTTCTTTTTAGTGATTCTAAAACCTGTTGAAATAGCATTCCCTGATTCGCATTTCTTGTCACGGTAACTGGACGACCAGTACAGCTTAGGCCGCACCTATATTAGATCCGTATTTCTCCCGATCCGATCCGACTCGACGTTGTCCGATAGTCGGACGACGTCGGAACAAAAACACACATATTGATATTAATGTTAGTGCCTACAATTAAAACGAAGCTCCCGATTTCTCGAGTCCCGACGGCCTCCGAAACTATCCGATCCGACGGCCGATCAATCATGTTTGTTTCCAATCCGACGTTTCTAGTCCGACGCGTGCGTAGTTGGTGAAGGAATTAAAAAGTTAAGTTGAACATTTTGAAAACTGTTTAAAAATGACGGAAAAAATAGACGAAGTTGTTAATACAACTTGTTAGAGATGAAACTCGTATGTGGGACCAGAGGGTGAAAGCTTACCACAACCGTAATATAAAATGTCAGCTATGGAAATCAATTGGAACGAAATTTCAAATTTTAGGCAAATAATTTGTTTGAGACTTCGTTTGATAATTATTAGGTATAGGTATAGTAGTGAGCAAGTATGTTTATTTTTAGTTTTATCTAATTTATTATAAATGCTATAATGGCAATAAATAATAATATAATCCAATATTATTCAACGTGTAAAAACTCGATGAAGCAATGGCTGTGATGTGGTAGAGGCCGTGGATTCTGAGTAGACCCGTGACGTCGTAAATAGTTGCGCACAACTGAATGGCAGCGGTGCACTGCTATAATTAAAATACACTAAACTAAATAATATAATTTAAAAATAAGCAAAATTTACTGCGCTATTCAAAGAGACAATACGACGTAAACGGCGGACTGACCGGAATGAATCAGTAAGGGTGTAACAGTACCTGTTAACATTTTAAGCACCTGGTATCCTAAATATTAAATTCAATTAGTACCGCTAGCTCCATCTATCCTAAAACATTTTTAATAATAAAATAATGAATACGGTCTCTATAATTATAATTGGAAGTTCAAAGTAGCTACGCTACGAGGTGTACTAATGAGTTGGCATTATCGAGTTCAAGAGGTTTTAATAATTATTCCCAGTCTCATTTCTTCTATTGATTTACTGTCATATACAGGTATGTTTTTTTTCCAATTTTATAATTCCTTTTTGTTAAGATATTTATAAAATATCGAAAGTTATATTATATTTTATTATATCAGAATAGAATTTCAACATATTTTATTATTATTCAAAGAATCTTTTTATGGTAATTAAAAGTATTAATGATAATTTTTTATAAAAGGCTGGTAAAAGTACATTTCTGGAATTTTGATTAGTGTGTAAGATTATTAAAAAGTAAATTTAATGTAAAAATGTATCTTTTGTAATCTATTAAAATACGTTAGCATCTAACTGTAGATTTCGGACTATGCTGATTTGTACTTTTTGTGCCAGAAAAGTAAATGTAACACGTGTTTGACACTGGTAATTTTCAGAAAGTTGGAATATAATACAGTAAACTAGAGGCAACTCTTTAATTGAAGATTCTGTAAACCAGAAGCATCTTTTGAATTTGGAGATTCCGTAAACTTGAACAGCTTGTAAACTTTAAGCTCTCGTATGTACATTCTTAACTGGATTATCTCTACAACTGGGGCAGATCATCCCTCCACTAGTGATCTTCCATAATCATTTGGAACCACCTAGACAGTGCCGTAGCGACCCCAAGGTGCGGCGAAGGATCGTCCACTATTGTAACAGATAAGTTTATTGTGATCTATCAAGTTTACTGTTCCCATATTTTTTCTCTTTTATTTCCGTGTATATCTATCTATATCGTCAACTGTATTAGAATAAGTATTTTTAAAGAACTGTTTGCGGATTATTTTGTTGTAACGTATTCTCTACCTCATTAATTTCAGCACCAAGGAAATCTTATTATCTTTTATATGTTTGTACATTTTCAAATCATTTTTTATCTTCATAGACAGTTTTTTCTGACATCTTTCTGTCATCTTATGATACTTATTTAAATAAATCAGCTTAAAACAACTTTCTTCAGTAGTATCATAAAAAATAAAAAGATTTCAGTGGCGCCCTTATAATTTCTTAAAGAAACAAATATTGTACAATAGTCAGAGCTAATGAACTTACTCACCCCTAGCCGAGGTATTTAACTATCATAATTTTTGTGTGATAAACATTTATAAATTCTGTTAATTATTGAAGTATCTTTTACAACTAATTAAAGACGAAATTAAGCTTAATGTTTGTTTTATTGTAAATTACATTTTTTCTTTTGGTATATTGTTATTTTTTCAAAAAAGTTAACTAAATATTTTTATAAATTCACTATCAACAGGTAACTCATATTACAAATTGTCGCCCAACGCACAAATAATATTACAAGGGCTGCAATTATTAGTATAGTTAATAGGACAATTTTTAAACACAAATTTGTGTTCTGCGCCAGTTGACGTCACAGGTCTACTTAGAATCCACGGCCTCTACCTAAATTATAAAATTTAAATAAATTTAAGAGCAAAAAAAATTAGGTAGGTACAGACGTAACAAATCATTCTAGACATAGTTATAAGTAGATAATCACTTTTTTTATATTTAAACATTTTACTTTTGTACTAATACATACTGCAGTTAAACGGATCACGTCGGGACCATTGTAGGCATTCGTGTCTGACGTTATCGGATACCGATCGTCGGACAACGTCGGATCGGATCGAATCGGGAAAGCACTCTTAACAAGTCTTTATTAGTCGGTACAGGCTTCTGAAACCCTTCCCGAAATGATTGGCTACCATTAACAAACTAGGTCCATTTGATCGTCCATTCCCGTATGAGCGGAAATAATACTCAATAATAAATTATTTTTTTCTTGCGTTTTAAGAACAATTTTGAATCTTTCTAACAGTTTAGTAGAATAAACAACGTTTAAAAATGCCATGACAACTATTGTTACTTGTTTCATATGACGCGATTATATTTCACATGTTTTCTGATTTCAGTGTCCTTTGTTTTGGTGCATAGGTACCGTTTTTCAACAAACCATTTTGCTCTTCTCAATTCTGGCGTATTCATACAGTTGGATCGTAGTCAATTCTGTTTCTAGGAACGAAGTTCCTTTTTGGGAAGAGGCAGTATGGAAACCATTCTTTTTCGTAACCAGGGACCCCAAATATCCAAATGGGTAAGTCTAAAAAATTACGAAGATAAAACTTAGTACCTACATTGTAACAACACGAACTATGCACCAATATAATTAAATAATCTAGGATCACCTCAGACGTTAATATATTTACAAAAAAAAGTATCGACATTTGCTTGAAAGACGTGAACCATGACAAAAAACAACGAAAATCTTCTTAGAATTGTAGAGAGAAAAAATTTAAAGGTTGTATACGATACAAAGAAAGACATCAAACAACAGTAACGCATAAGAAAAAAGAGGGAACTGGAGAAACTGTGTAATCACCCAAACATCATCAAAATAATAAAACCAAAAAGGGAAGATCTGTGCGCAGGAGGAAACTTAAAATCAGATTAAGAACCTCAACCATCGAAAGTGCCGCTGAAATTATGATGAATCGCATTGTACAGCTACAAAAGGAAAAGAAAATCTCATATAATTGCAATTTTTGCCCTAAACTTACATAGCAGTGGCTTATAAAGATTTTAAAAAACTAGCAATTGCTCCAGACACATAAATATTATGGGAAACTTGAATGAAAAAGAAAAAGTTCCTGAAGCACTATGTTTTGTTTACTTTTCCCTTAAATCTGCAGCTGGGATTTTAAGATGTTATATGATTGTTTGTTGTTTTTAGTATGGGATCAGTATTATTATTGTAACAAAAAAATGCTCAATGCGTTAGAAATCCCTAGTGCGTTGTTAGGTGTGTTTTATTTGCTCTACGACACCCTCGTTAAAAAAGAAACCTCTTACTTCAACCTAATGTGATTAATAGAATATGAATGTGAATTGATTAGAGGGAGGAGTAAAGCAAAGAGTTTTGAGTTTTAGCCAGACCGCTTTGACGTTTACAGGTCAGCACTAGACACTATTGCTTAAAAGAAATGTTATTCTTCACCAAACATTATCAGCAGAGACAACTATTGGTAAATTTATTGTTAATCTTTAAATAATTTCCATAATTTCCAATGTCGGTTAAGTTATATTTTAATATTTTTATTTTTTTACACTTGGATGCTTGATGTCATACCATAAAGTTGGGTTTTCAATTGTAAAACTTTTCCATTACTGCAACAACTTGACAGGAAAAGTAAATTAATACCTTTGGCCTTTTATTGACCGTTCCAGAACACTTTACTACTATTTAACCTTAGTTTATTTATCATTATGTTGGTTTCTGTTTTCAAAATAATTTTTCATTGTTTTTTTTGGGTAGATTTGTCCGTAAAATATAGCGAAGTGCTTCTTATTAGTGGTGATAGACACGCAGTAGCGAAGTTTTGGGAAAAACAACATAAAAAGAACTGGCAAGCAGCAGTGAGTGTGTATTGACACGATCCATTTGGTCAATTTTGACTCCTTCATAACTTCAAATCTATATAGAATAAGTACACTAAATTTGCTACACATTGAGAAAAGTGCAATAGCTGTATTTCTTGATATAGAGCGTGTGTTCAATTATGCATGGTTCATATCAATTACTCAAGCACTATAGAACAGGGGGGTACCACAAAACTTTTCACAAAACCTTTGTTCATGGATAAAAACCTGTCTAGAGAAACAGCCTCCTACAGGATTTAGATGCCGAAGATATATACTATCTAGGCTATGGTGATGATCTAGTAACAAGCGCTATTAATATTGTCGACAGATGGTGTAAAAAGGGTCTAGCAGTAATTTTACAAAAAACCACCATTATCAAATTTATTGTACTAACTCTTACTTTTTGGAAGTCCATCTTGTCGAGCATAATAAAAAAACTCTTCGTTTTAACGTAACTTCCAAGTTTATTTGAAAAAAATTAGGTAGTATTAAGGCTAGACCAAGTATGGAAGTAATAAGACATAACAATATTAAAGCCAAGATATTAATAGCCCTAAGGGATTATCCTGGATGTACTTCCCTCTAAGATCAGTATAACTATGCAATGATATAGAAAAACAAGGAAAAAACTATATATCATGCTGATCTTACAATAACTTAATATCAGATAGGTACCTAGCTATAAACAAAATGTAACTTAAATATGTCAATCTGACGATGCTAATCTTAGCGAAACGGCCGTCATTGTGATTAAAAACTTTTTCAATTAAACTTGGAAGTTACGTTAAAACAAAGAGTTTTTTATTATTCTTACCACCATTATCAATTTTACCAAGAAAAGACTGCAACATGGTCTAAGACCACTGGTACTCAGTAAAGAGGAAATTCCGTATTCCTAAGAGGCAAAATACCTAGAAGACATATTCTCCGACAGCTGAAAGGCAATAAAGACGTTTATCGCGGTAGAGGTCAATTCACGGCTGGTCTGGAACTACTTGGAAGCCTTGGCAGAAAGTGGCAGCAAAAACAAGCTCACAATTGCATGGATCCCCAGTTATAGTGGACACAAAGGGAACGAAGAGGCGAACCTACTAGCCCAAGAAGGCGCAGCAAAGTCTCTTAACGGAGTTAAGGTTCACATGAATAAATGGTCAACAACGTAGTCTCATGAATGTGGACAGGGTAAACAGGTCCATGTCAAAAGTAACAGAGTTTCTATTAAAGCGCAAAAGACACAATACGAAAAAACTCTTATGTCTTTTGACAAAAAAAAAGAAAAATATTAGAAAGTAAGAGATTAGAAGATGGCCTATGGTCTAATAAAGAAATACAGGAGGTATATAAGGGCGCAGCTAGTAAGGTGGTTGGGGCATATTTGTAGAATGCGAAAAACTAGACGGTGATCTTTGCAGGATGAGGTAAATGCGGTAGTAGCAGACATTAAGAATAAGGGGTAGCAGATTGGCGAAGAACTTCAGAAGATGTAGAGAATTGGTTAAAAATAAAGAGGAAAACTAAAAATTTTTAATAAAAAAAACTTTGAAAAGCATTTACTAAAAAATTCAATATATAAAAACATACAGATTGTATGTTTTACCCTTTAAAGCCTGCCGAACTATAATATACAGGGTGTACCAATCTTACGACAAAGTTCTTTATATGGGTTGTTTTAGGAGATATCAAAAAATGTTGTTAACAAAAATATTAGATGTTTTTAGGGTCCATATTTTGAAATTACCTTAAACTATAAAGAGTGTTGTATAACTCTGTTACAGACCAAACATGATTTATTAAATGAGAACTCTCGTATATTCTACCGAATTCGGACTGTTCACATTTTTGGAAGCTTTTGTATACGTTATACAGAGTCCTTCAGAAGGTATGGACACGTTTATGTGAAAATCGTAGGTAAATCAACCCTCTGTATGTTATTGTACGTTAAAGAAAAAAATATATAACTAACAGAGTTTCGTAATATGATACAATATCACCGTATAGCAATAATTAAGTGTCAACCGCATTTTATAGTTTTTTCAAATAAAGTAAATATTATTGAGGATGAATAGTGCACATAAAGTTTCGAGTTATCGTCCACCCTGTATACAAAAAGGAAAAATAATTAATATTTAATAGAATATATTACGAAACTCTGCTAGGCAAAATACTTTTTTTTCTTCAACGTCCAATAAGATACAGAGTGTTCATTTACCTACGATTTTCATATAAACGTGTCCATACCTTCTGAAGGACGTAGCAAAACCTTATATCTATCACAAGCTTCAAAAAAATGTGAGCAGTCTGAATTTGGTATAATATACAGGGGTTATCATTTAAAAAATCATTTTTGGTTTGGAACCGAGTTATACAACACTCTGTATAGTTTAAGTTAATTTAAAAATATGGACCCTAAAGACACAAACACATTTTTTGATATTTTCTAAAACAACCCACATATCTAACTTTGTCGTAAGGTTGGTACACCCTGTATATTTAGATGCCTTACCATGTGGTGCCGGTTAAGAATTGTTTCATCCCCTCTCATCCCTAGTTTGTCGTAAAATCCGACTAAAAAATTCAAGAAACGGGAAATAGAGTTTTCTGTGTAAGATTCCAAAACGTCATGAGATCCCATCAAAAGCAACTGAAATTGGAAACCAACGTAGTAATTGTCGGATTCCAAAATTATTGATATTTAAATGAGTGCTAAGTTCTAAACGCAATTTTATTATAATATTCAAGAATATTTAAAGTCTTCTCGTCTGGTTCTTCTACTACGACTTTTCAAATCATTGGATTCGAATTATTTATACAAAACAAATAAATAGGAGCAAATTATATCTTGCTGATTACTTTAGTGCAAAATACATTTTGGAGAAACTCTTTTGATTGAAAAGAAGTAAATCATCCATAGCACAAATGTGACTGATTTTTAATGAAGAAAAAACTCAAAATCAATGTCACAAAATTTTTATTAATCGATTGACAGCTACTAGTTTCGGCCTATTTTGTAGGCCATCATCAGGCTAAAAATAGTTAAACAAAGAATAAACAATACAGAATAACAGTGATTCCAAATACATACCTTATAGACTAATGTGAAATATTGAAAGCAAGCATGGTGGAACTTATAAATTTCAATATTTCACATTAGTCTATAAGGTATGTATTTGGAATCACTGTTATTCTGTATTGTTTATTCTTTGTTTAACTATTTTTAGCCTGATGATGGCCTACAAAATAGGCCGAAACTAGTAGCTGTCAATCGATTAATAAAAATTTTGTGACATTGATTTTGAGTTTTTTCTTCATTTCTTTTGATTGAGATATGGAAAAGTAGATTACTTGATCCGGAATTTTATACTGCGTGATCTACACGGAGTACGTTCCTGAAATCATCGAATGATGTGATGAAAAGTAATAGGGAACGAAACAGAGATAAGTGTCAACTCTCCAAACCAACCCCGAGTTTAATTGCTGTAACCAAGATGCGGTTGATTGAGATTTATATAGCAGCGGGGGTTAAAACTGTTTGCGGAGATATAAAATTATTATTGGGAATTTAATTACGACATTTTTAATATCTTTATATGATTTGTTGGTGTTGAATTGTTTGATAAATTTGATGAAACTTTTACGACTATCAATTAAATTATATAATAAAATAACAGCTAGATAATATCTCTTTACGCTTATAAAATTTTAGATTTTAATGATTGTTTAAGAGTTAACTTCCGAACGTTTAAATGGTAACCTACAAGTTAATTTAATATGTTTATATTATAACGACAAAGAAGATTTACGCTGTTTAAACTACTCAAAGTATGATGGAAGATTATCTTCCATTTCTGTATAAACTCGTATTTTGTACAGGAAACGTTTCCCAAAATTCAACTATTAATTAAAATGTCACGGATGAAATGTGGTGTAGGTATTTTTTAAAATTTTATTTATAATATACCTACCAAACAATTTACATTATGAATGTTTCTAAAATTTTAGCAAAAGATTTAACGATTTAAAACTTAAAATTTGTTTACAGTTTTTTTTTTTTTTCAATTTTGTATCGATTATTAAACATTTATCATCCGAATTAAAAATGTTTATGAATAGGTATATACTATTAATTTAAATTTTATAAGAATGATGAATTACCGATGAAAACAAAATAATAACAACATTTTCATAATATTCATCCGTCTGCATACACAAAACAAGAAAATACCTACCAGTTATGTTGTTTATTTGAATTCACATAATTCGCGTAGGTTGCAAAAATACCATTAGTATTTTTTAGGTTATGTTGCAATATCCTTTCGAAACCACTCCAGTATATCTAAGTTGTTTTACAACAATATATCTTAGTTTATGTCCATGTTTAGTGTACAGCACTTCAAGTTGGTAGATATTTTTCCATGTAATTGCTTCATTTCATTTTAAATGACGACTACTAGATTCTTTGTCATAAATACAGGGTACCTACGTTACAGACAATGATGTTGGCATTCGCGCTTTTTGATATACGATACTTCCACGTGATAGAATACCACAATAAAGTGTAATGTATTATAAATACGTTTCTTCGATACAAAAAGCATTAATTCTGTACAAATATTTATGGTTTTATTGCGCCAGGTGAGAGGCACCGCTTTTGCTGGTGTTTAGAGTTCAGTGGCTGAGTCAAAAAATTTTCAATTCTATTGATTTGTAAATTTCACTATTTTATTTGTCGAAAAATAAAAAAAAGGTCAAAAAAAATCTAATGCAATGTGCTATTTTGAATATATAGATATGTAAAATAAAATCCTACGATATGTTTTCACTATTCTGCGAATATATAAGTAATGTGCTTTTAATACACCTACTACATAGTATGAATAATATATTTATCGGTAACAAATGCTGTTAATACTTTGGTTCACACATAATTGGGAAAAAGAAAACAAAATCTAGGAGACCAGCAACATAATAACGCAGTAAATATTCACGTACCAGTACATCTTGATCCTTGGTTAGTAAATCTATCAGAAACCATTTTTTGAACCAATAAATTTTTAGATAAGGGTTTAAAATATTGCATATCTTCCAAATAGTTTTATTTATAAAAAAAATGCAAATAGCAAATCTTATTACACACAAGAAACTAAATAAATTAAAAAGTCAAATTATTAAAAATAACATTTTAGCTTTAAAATCAATCAAAAATAAAGTAGATCAAAATTATTACAAAATCAGATAAGGGTAACTAAAATAAATTTAAAAAAAGATTATAAATCTAAAGTAAATTATGTCATAATGTCACGTAATGTCACAATTCTGAAAAACAATCCAACATTTTCTAACCAAATAAGATAACAAGAAAGTTGTCAACAAAAAGGTAAATGGGGATTCATAATTAATAAACTGTTCCTTTAAATATGATTATATTGAAATTAACTGGTATACAACTGAAGAAATAAGCTCTAGCTCACGGAAACGCTGTTGGTAGAAACTAGACAGGATCCTCCCCTAAGAAACTTCGTTACTAGTACCTACCATCAAATATGGGGCAGTGGTTTAGCACTACAATACAAAACGTAACACTACAAGGCAGAAACTTGACAGATTGCAACTTTAAGTGTGAGTTCACAGGAGCTATGATAACGTCCCCAACGCCGCAGCTTCAAAAGTAACATCAGCCGCCAGTAGAGTAGGGATATTATCGGTAAAAGAGCATGGACATCTAAGACACGATCCCATTATTCGATCATCCTAAAAACGACATAACAAAAGAATATTATTTAAAAAAAAATGGCTTCCAAATACTAATAGCAGAAGCCACTGGGACATCGGAACAGTTACTCCAATAAAACACCCTAAACTGGTAGACGGATGGTAGAAGTGGAACAAAAGTATAATATGAGCCTTATACCAAATACTAGAAGTCGCTAGGAAAATATACCAGTGTCTTTCCAGCGAAATTCACGTAATTGAAATATGGGTTCTACTCATCCTAAGAAGAAACTACCAGACGCAATATATTACTTTTATACTGATAGTCAAGTGGCCATATCAGCACGTAGCCCATCAGGTCCAAGATACATGTCTGGGGAAACAACGAGGCAGGTAAGGAAAATAACATAACTTTGTTATGGGTGCCAATTAAGAAGCCACAACCTGGCAAGAAAAGGTTCAAACCCCCCGTTCATAAGACCAGAGCTCTTCTGCGGAATAGTATATAGAGGAGAAATTCAGATGTCTCGAATGTTAGGTAACTTGAAACCATTAACCCCAAAAGGTGGTTTAAGGCTCTAATAAATCTTAATAAAACGAATCTAAGAATTTCTACAGGGTTTTTAAAAGACACTGTCACCTCCGAGACTAGGCCATAGGGCTGTACGAGGGGTTATAATTTGAGACCACCATCAAATAAGTATGAGTAGGAGGCACAATAAATGTAACAGATCTAACAGTTTAACCCTTATTTAATATAATTTAATCTACAGTTAATGCAAATATCAGCACCATGTGAGGTGTACTAATGCTGGAACTGTTGCTGACACTATTATTGAACAGAATTTACACTACCAACAGACACTTTTACTCGTGTAATGAGCGTTTCAAAAACCAAGATAAAAGACCTTTCTTCTCTGAAGAAGATAACTTGGTTATCAAAATAGAAAGACACAAAACTAAGAAAAAGGATATTAATTATAATGTGTTTCATAGTGTATTCTATACGGTCTTCTTTTTACCTTTTTTATTTACAACTGAATGGAAACCCAATCATCTGCCAAAAACGACTTGGCTTTATTGGACAGTTTTGAAAGATGAACTTAATAGATATTTATCGATAACTTTTAAATGGATTCACACAAACAAACTAACAGTGTAATATACCGTTAATGTTGTATGACAATAATCTACTAAATAGTTATAAAATTTTATAAAGAAAACTGTAACTATATATGTTCATCTGGCATTTGTTTAAGCAATCATTGATTAATTAACAGTTTTTTTTACTTCTTTATTGGTTTAAAAATCTACTTCTACTAGCTTTTATGGTTCTTCAGATGTCAACAACATTAAGTTTGCGAGGTATGTGGGGATGGTTTCCCGATCAGCAAAACATTCCCCCCATTTCAGATGGATGCCAGCTTTGGCTTATACTCTAACATCCCTAATTGTTTACTCCCCAAGCATGAAGCCTCAAGAAAAACCACAACGACAAACTACAAGTATTCGGTGTTACCGAGAATGTGGATTATTCTCTGCACGGATAGAGTTACTAATTCCATAGTGCTGAACCGGGTGCAAAAGGAGAGCGAAATCATTAACACCATGAAAAAAAGAAAGCTCTAATACCTGGCTCATATAATGAGAGGACAGAAATACACACTTCTCCAACTGATAGTCCAGAGGAAGATTAGTGGAAAGCGGAACTTTGGAAGACGTGTCCTGGCTAAAGAAACTGAGGGATTGGTTTAACTGTAGCAATGTTCAACTGTTCAGAGCTGCAGTTAACAGGGTCAGATGCACTATAAGAAAAAGACTATCCTCATTATGCTTTCTTCTTATACCTTCTTCCTCTTTTCTTTTATAACACTACGCATCACATAGTAGAGTTCATCACATTTTTGTTTGTTCTTCACCATTTTAACTATTATCTGTATCCCCTGTTCTATACCCTGTCTTAATTCTATCCCACCCACTACAGTGCCACACAACGTGCTCAAGGCTATCAGGCACTCCACACGTATTGCAGAAATCATTGAATGGTAATTTTTTTTGTAAAGGTCGCACAGGATACATTTAACATTACCTCTCAGGAAATGGGTAACGAGATAATCTGTCCGCCTATGTTTGCACTTCACTTACTCAGCAATACTCTGGTATGATCGGATTAGTAGTATTAGTACAAGCTGCAGTGCTACCTCCTTTGCATCAACCTTCTTGCTACTTTGTTATAGTATTTTTCTTCGCCGTTCTCCTTACCCCAATAGTATCACCTGCAGTTTAACGAGAGAAAGCCTCTTCTATTATTAAATCTATAAGGACAAAACCAGCCACGACCCGTATCTCATCTGCACAAGCAACCCTTAGTAGTACCTGCCTCCATATCAACACCAGCTTCTGCAGGTATTTTTGATTCTTAATAACCTCCTTCCATTCTAGAGCCGCATACAAAATAGTTCTGTGCACTACCCCAACCAGCATTCTTCTATTCAGGTAACCATACCCCCACATATGGCATTAGTTTACATAGAGCCTCAAATTTGGTCTTAACCTTCTCAAATGTACCTACTGTTAACAAGTTCTGCAAATCTAAGACGTACTTGATCTTCTGACTGAATTTAATTTGCAGTCTTTTCTTGGATGGGAAAAACCAAATGAAATATCTCAGAATTTTATTGATGCACTTGTTTGTGTTTTACTTGTTTTTATTTATTGTCCTCTATAACAATCCTTGCAATTGCTGTTCGAAGAAAGGCAATAGTATCAACTTTATATTTTACATTTTTTACTAGGGTATGTTTTTTCTTTATTTATTTATTTACACTACTAAACATAACTGTTTTTATAGCCTGATGATGGCCTCTACTAGCTAAACAATTTTTTCCATCTGTATCATTGACTTTTCATTTGGTTTTTATGTAGTATTTAGTATCCTCCTTTAATTAAATGTATAAGTAAACAAACATTGTCATTCCAAATTAAACTTTTGAGTCTGAATTTAAACAATATTAGTTTTAATAACTTTAATTTTTTTTGGACCTGTATTTTAATCTTAAATGAAAAGAAAGATCTATATAATTTGGCTGAGCATAACAGAATAATAATAGGATGACAATTGAAGGGTATCAATAGACTTTTATTTTTTCTTATTTTTCCGTGAAAACTTTAGTGGTCCAATGTTTTAGTACAATATATGCATGCCTCAATCAAATCATACACTAGTTTATTTTTAGTTTTCATGATTAATTTGATAAAATAAACCAATTTTTCATAAAAGAACAGATAAGATCGCATCGAAGCCCAAATTTATCATTTAATTTCTTAATTGAAGATAATGAGAGAAATTCAACTCGCGCTGCTCGTACTCAATTACGAGTAGATTTTGAGAAATGTTCTCCGCCCATGTTTAGTGGCTTGTAACTCTCACACCTTGAGCGGCGGCGTCGGCAGTTATTAATGTTTATCTTGACTCGTTCAGCTCCCCCGGGGGTTTCTTTACGGCTACTGCCCCCCCAATCCCACCGAAGCCCCTCCGCGCACACTTGCCACAATAGGAATTCCACGTATGGAAATTATATTTTAATTTATCACTTATTTTTCTATTGTGCATTTACATCGGGGTGTTAATTTATTTATTTGTCTTATTCATTACCAATGAGCCGTGTTAATGTATCTCATACAATATGTTCGAGGTGAAAGGAATTTTTTCGCTTTACGATGACATGTTGCACTGATAGTTTTCGTATTTAAAGGTATTAAAAATTGAGTTATTATCAAATTTACACAAGGAAAACTATTTCAACAGGTGTTAGAATCACCAAAAAGAAGTCTCTGCAGAGCAATTCTAAAAATGAATTTGAGTGAAACGTCTACCCGAAGAATGTTTAAGAAGATTGGTGGTTTTCTCTATAAAATACAGATTGGGCAACACTCGACAAGGAAATACAAGAAATCACGAGTTGTTTAATGTGCTTCCGTCTTGGCAATGGTTTATGAACAACCCCTATTTTTTTTCTAATATCACATCCATCTGAATGGATTTATCAATCGACAGACAAATCGTTTTCTTGGTTTTGATAGACCAGACATGTTCGTAGAGAAACCTCTTCATAGTGACCGTGTAACGATTTGGTGCGCAGTGTCAGGTAATGGTATTGATTATTGGGCCCTTACGTGGAAAACGAGCGTAGAAGACCATTTACACTTAATCAAGTGCTATAGAGAACAAATTATGACAATTTTTATTAATGATCTGAGAAATAGATCGTGGGGCTACTTGTAATACCGAGACAGCTTTCTTGGATGTAATTCGAGAAAATTTTGTAGACCCTTCTTATTCACATGATCTAACAACTCTTGATGATTGCTCATAAGGTATGATGAAAGAAGCCATTTTACAGAAAATCCACCGGCAACTATTGATGAACTCCGTGAACAAATTTTGACCTTTTTCAGAAGAATGCAGCAGCATATTTTTAATAGCATGCTAAGCAATCTTTTTAAGCGTTATGAGTACTGCTTGGACCGCAAAGGCGAGCACTTTGAACACATTTTGTATAGAAGCTGTATTTTGAGCTGTATCAGCTCAAAATTCTTATAATTTTTGTAAATCTAATGAAAATCCAATTTTAAATTTTATTAGGATAGAAAATAATGTTTCTTATACTTACCCAAAGTATTTTAAAATAGTTTAGTTATTGAAACAAGCGTTAGACAGTACTTGGTGTAGTGGTTACACTATGTACTAGATTTTATGGAAAATAAGACTGCGCACCTGTATCCTGATACAGGTGCGGAGTCTAATGAAAGGTGCCATATCAATATGTCACATGTGAAACAGATTTTTTTCCTTGGAGTCGTCCGTTCGCTGGTCTTACCCCAGACTTTTGGGCCCATTGTGGATTCTTCCTATCTAGAAATTCAGTTCCCTGTATGAGCTCATACAGGTTTTTTGCTGTTGTGTAGTAGAAGTCTTCTGGGGTCATTTATGGCTTTCCATATACCAGATTTCTGTGATCTAGGCTCTCGTAGTTGCTTAATATGTTTAGCGCTGTTTCGGTTTCCTTTTTGCACCATCTGCAAGTTAGTTCTCCACTATAAAGCCCTAATTTATTCACGTGTTCTCTAGTGGGTAAGTGACTGAAGAGTACCTAATCCTGTAGTTTGTTTCTGTTCATTATGAGCAGTTCTTTTGCTACTTTCTTAGATGATTCTTTTATGAATTTCTTCCCCTGTATTTGTCTGGGGTGTATTCATCAATGGAACTTAATGTTTATTTCTAGCTCACGCTTTATATCTCCTATAGCCATATGCTTATAGAGCGTTTAAGAATGCCTAGCTGGTTCGAGTCCGCTTACGGTTCTCGTCTTGCTAGTTCGTCAGCTTTTCACTGCCAGCGATTCCTTTACGTCCTGGTATCCAACTCCAGTGGAACCCTGTTCTGGGTCGCCAGTCTTTTAAGTTTGCAATCCCATATTAACTGGAAAGACACCTTAAAGCTCTCTAGCGCTTTAAGAGCAGCTTGGCTGTAACTGTAGATTCTGATGAATATGCTTTTTATTTATGAAATCTCTCAAATTAGTTTCTCTTGTGGAAACAAGTATACTATGGACTAGCTGAAACAGCTTAATATACACTGCTCATCAATTGAAGTGGATATTTTTGAAGTTTTAGAAAATTGTGTACATAAATAATATTTTAAATATACTCATTCTATCGCTAAACTCTGTTTATAGCAAACTGTTTTTGGCGTTTTGTTTTCTTTTTATATGCTGTTATCTCTTTAACCAGAATTGTAGGGATTCGATTTCAAAATATTGACATTGTAGTCGCGTAGAAGTGCTTGCAGTGACTTCTTTATTAACAATCTGGTAATCTCTAAGTACTACATGGTGTCAGGTGTGCTAGACATCATACACACTGGCCATTATGGCATTAACACTAAAAATAGAGCACGATCTGTACTATATTGGCCGGGCATGAGTAATGATATTGTTAAGGTGGTACAAAGGTGTTCCACTTGTGAAAAATTTAACATATCAAATACAAAGGAACCTTTAGTACCCCATCAAGTCCCAAGTCCCAATTTGGCAATAAAGACTATTTAGAAATACTAGAAATAAAGGAATTACTAAACAAAACTTCAGAAAGTGTAATTAGTATTTTAAAAGAAATTTTTTCACTTTTCGGAATACCATCTGTTATGATATCTGACAATATGTCATTTAGTAGTTATAGACTTAAGGTATTCGCTAAAGAGTGGGGTATAAATATAATAACATTAAGTCCAATGTATCCTAAATCTAATGGGTTGGCGGAAAAGGGAGTGGGTATAGCCAAAAGACTGATGAAGAAATGCGCTGAAAATAATGAAGATGTAAACTTGGCTTTACTCGCTTAACGTACCACACCTATCACTGGTATGAATTATTTACCTTCCCAAATGCTAATGATACGTGTGTTGCGCGATAAATTACCATGTAACACAAAGTTTCTAAAGCCTAAACTTTGTAAAAATGTCAGTAAGCAAATACTAGCGTCTAAAGGTAATTCTAAACTAAATTATGATCAGACTGCAATTTCTAGAAAAGAATTTGAAACAGGCAACAATGTCTTAGTTCAAGACGGAAGATCTAAGTTATGGCCGCCTGCCAAAATTGTTCAACCTTGTCAGGTTCCTAGGTCTTATGTAATACAAAAGTCTGATGGTCGGTTTTTGAAAATAAACACTTTTCAGTTAAGAAAATCGCACAATGACGTTGTAGTCAATCCTAAGTGTGATGTTCCTCTTTTAGAAGATACCCACGCCAAGTTTGCCTGTTAGTAACATTTACAATAATATTACTAAGACTGTTCAACCTAGCAATAATGAAACAGGATCTCCTCCTACAAATAGGTTTGGACGAACTATTAGAAAACATGCCTATCTAAAGGACTATTGCACTTAAATTAAGTATTATAGTTTTAGTTGGAAAAAGCGAGATGTTGTAATGTTAAGATGACATCTGGAAACAGTGACTATGGACGGTTGTCAGCGGTCACGCGGCATGGCATCGCCCTTGTCACTGACTAGTGTTCTATGTATAACAATGTTTATAAAAATGCTTATTTAATAAAGCTCTTTATTAACAATCTAGTAATCTCTAATTACTACAGTTATGATGTGCAACGCTATTTGTTTTGCGTTTAGTATAGATCTACTTTCAAGTCTGTTTTCTATCTTGTTCTCTTCTCTTGTTCTTTTATTATACCTATTTGACATATTCTCTGAGTTTTCTATATAACTTCTAGCTCTTTATTTTACTTGTTTTTTTTTCATACCTACCTACTATTTTAATTTTTTTTTTCTTTTCTGGGTTTTTGTGTTATAATTGCTCCTAAGTATTCAACCTTTCCATCTGCTCTAAATAATAATAATCTATTTTTCACTGTTATATATTCTCTATTTACGGTCCAAACATTTTTTGTTTATTAGTTTTGTATCTATCAGATCTATATTTTTATTTTTTTATGCATAATAATATTATGTACTGAATAGTCAATATTTATTACAAACTTTGATAATTTATCTGATTTTAAAGTAGAAGATATATCCAGTTAAGAAGAATAAATATAAATTTATTGTAGCAACCCTTACATTATGGAAATTCAAAACAAAATTTATTTAATTATATAAATGATTCAAATTATCTATTGCATGGATATGATAAAAAAATAGTTGTCTGTAAAGACGGTTTACGTACGACAGTTTTACGTGATAACAGAGAGTTTTCGCAGCTACAACAACAATTTTAACGTACACGTCTTTAATATTTTACGTACGTCTATTGCTTTGCGTACGTCAAATATTTAGCGTGTCACGACAAAGACGACGAAATTACGTCTATAATATTGCACTAATTAAAGTATGGGTGCCGGTTATGTTTTGTGGTTGTTTACCTTTTTTAATGTACACGACAAGTTATGGCTGCGAAATCTCTGCTGACGTTTGTTACGACAACGTAAAATGTTGTGTACATCAAATTTAACGGTTGCTTTACGTATGGAATGCGAAAACTCTCTAACAGCAAAAATTAACTTTATTTATATTAAAATATACTATTTTATAATTTTTTTATTATTTATTACATTAGTTTATTGTTTATATTTTCGTTATAATTAAAATTAATTATTTATAATTATTACTAGTGTCAATAACAATAATTTGATATAATTATAGAAAATTTTTAATATTTCATCCAAACTTGTGGTTCAGATATAATTACGCTGATTTATTAAATATTAATAAATTAGTAGTCGACTTACAAGTAGCAGAACTATTCAAATTACTAGCCATGATGTCCCTCAAGAAGAGAAATAAATATGTACAAGCCGACGCTTGGGCCGATCGTGCTTCTCTATCGCTTGTTCCGCGTTCTCTCTTTCACGTTCAACCTAAGGTGGAACGTTATTACGTCAATATGTGTAGTAAATCAAGTTTCAAAGTAAAAATCCCCAGAATTACATAGAACTATTAATTAATATTTTTTGGTTAAGATATTTAGATGATGTGAATGCCGGTTTTGTAGGCAGTGAACAGCTGATAGATTTTTTAATTATTTTAATACTTTGCGCACTAAAATAAGAGAGAGATTGAAGAAAATAATTCAATTAATTTTCTAGATTTAAAAACAAATTATTAGCTTATAATTCTTTCATACATAGAGCATAATTTATATTTTCAAGGAAAGTATACAAAGGTTTTAAAAAGCTATTGTGAATTTGAGTAACCACTTATTAAACATCTAATAAGATAAAGAAATTTTATACCTACCTAAAGAAAATTGATTGTACTAACCCTTACTTTTTGGAAGCCCATCTTATTAAGAATAATGAAAAACTCTTCGTTTTACCAAAACTTCCAATATTTATTTAAAAAGTTGCTTCCTTAACTATAATGACAGCCGTTTCGCTAGACTTAGCATCGTCAGATTGACATATTGAAGTTACATTTTGTTTATTTGTAGCTAGGTACCTGATGTTTATTAGGTAGTTATAAGGCTAGACCAAGTATGGAAGTAATAAGACATAACAATATTAAAGCCTAGATGTTATGAGCCCTAAGGGATTATCCTGGATGTACTTCCCTCTAAGATCAGTATAACTGTGCAATAATATAGAAAAACCAGGAAAAAACTATATCATGCTGATCTTTACAATAACTTAATATATTTGTGTTACAATTACGTCTTATCTATGTATAAAATGAAGACTCAATCAAAGCAAACACTTTAAAAGTGGAGAACTTCCCAGATTTATTTGTTCATTAACAACTTTAAATTGTGGATCTGCTAGATGTCTTTTTATTTCGAGTTCTTTAAGGAAATCTTAATTTTGTTTTTTATTACAAGTGTGTAGTATTTGGATGTCATTGATGTGTATGAGTGAGGTTGGATGTTCAAGTAGGTGTTTTGCATAATTTGACTTATCTGGTTGTTTTAATCTATATGCTTTTAAATGTTCGTTAAATCTTACTTCAAAATTTCTTTGTGTTTGACCTATATATACAGCATTACACTTTGGACAATTAATTTTGTAAACACCAGATTTTTTTAATTTAGGTAATTTTGTTTTAACATTTAACAATTTTGTACCAATATTATTTTGTGTTTTAAATGATATTAATGCTGATGTTGCCGAAGATATTATTTTTGAAATTTTATTGGAAATAGTTCCACAATATGTAATATTTTTATAACTTTTAATTTCTTTAGTTTGTTTAGGAAATATTAGGTTTAGTGGCACTTTCTGTTCTTTCTTAGGGCTCATAACATCTAGGCTTTAATATTGTTATGTCTTATTACTTCCATACTTGTTCTAGCCTTATAACTACCTAATAAACATCAGGTACCTAGCTACAAATAAACAAAATGTAACTTCAATATGTCAATCTGACGATGCTAGTTGTCTAGCGAAACGGCTGTCATTATAGTTAAGAAAGCAATTTTTTAAATAAATATTGGAAGTTTTGGTAAAACGAAGAGTTTTTCATTATTCTTAACCTACCTAAAGGTTACAACATTTTATTGTGAAATCCAATTTTCATATACAGTATTTAAGTTTTTCTCGAAGTAGAAGAAGAATTTACTCCAGGTGCATCTGACAATTGATTCTTTAACTTTTAATGCACCTGGTAACGAAATTCTACTTATATTGTATAACACTATAATAGGTTATTATTCAAATCATTTTATTGCCAACAAAAGAAGCGGCCCTTACGTAGAGCAGGACAATATTTATAGAGATTATACCATTTATAATTCATTTTTAGTTAATATAACTTTTTTTTGGAATCATGTAACTGTTTTTTAAATGGAAGGATTATTTTAATGCTAGTTCTTATTCTCTTTATTTTTAAACCAAGCCAAGGTTCTGTTTTTCTTTATCAACAAATTAAAGTAGTACCTTGTTCATTTAAAATTTGTGTTTCACTACCTTCATCTTTTGATACGAAATGTTAGAAGATTGGAACATTATTGGAACAGTAAGGAAATATTTCAATATTTCAAAATTTGGACATTCTACTGATAAGACAACAGGTGAAATGATGTGTCTGTATTTGTGGGATAGTAAAAGTAGAAATATCTTTCTTTTCCCTATCCCATAGTGTTTTTCTGAGTACTACGTAAAGTATCTCCTGAAGAATTTTATGTTATTTTTATACTTCTTCTGTAAGTTGAGGAGAGTAAAGCCTTAAGTCTCTTCCCTCTTGAAAATAGTCTGTTAATAAAACTATTTAAATAATTTAAAACGCTGTTTTACTAATGAAAAGCCACCTATTGATTTTTATGTCGGTAAAAGCTAGTAACATTGACCGAAATAGAATAGAAAGTAGTATCGGATTGCTTTTTGAATAAAGCAATAGACGAAAGAGGCTATTTTCATTTTCATTCACTTCTTATACTTCTACCCCTTACGTCTTTCTACAATACCTCCAATATGAATAGGTCTAAGCTCTTGTACTAGGGCGATCACAATGGACAACAATCGATTTAGAGTCCGATAAACATGACTTCATTACTTGATAAGATTGCTCAACATTACTCGGTTTGTTCGATAGAGAGATTTCAATTTCAGCTTTATTTAGGGAGAAAAACGGTGCATTTAAATTATTTTTGTTACAGGACGGTAAAAACTTAAAGTAACTTAATATTGTTTTCGTCTCCAAATGTGTTCCTTTAGATAATATGTAATTGTGCCAGAGTTTCTATAAATTCATGAAGCACTCCACAAAACTGTTTAACTTTTAGCGATGTACATTTAATGTTTTCTTTACTTGTACCCTTATTTTTTAAGTTATTTTAGCAACAATTAATCAACAAATAATAAAACTTGTACATAGTATCTTATTAAACGTTTCACCTAGTGGCCAGAATTGGTGATCCACTATGCCACTTTGAGTGATATCTTCACGTACCACACTTGTTAAACTTTTCTCTGTCTTCATTGGAACGATTCATTAATCAAGAACAAAAATCAAGTACATTAAACAAAGAACTTTTTAACAAAACTTCCACGGTGTATTTATTTGTTTAGGTCAAAGACAAATAATGAGAGCAAAAAAGATCAGCACGCATCACTGTAACACAAATTTATTAGGTTATTAAAGTTGAAGTTGTCCGCTATATACGGAAACAACTAATGGTGTAAGCTACAGAACATGTAAGGTATAGGGTTTACCATGTTAATTTTTACAGATCAGCTCAAAATCTCGAACAGTAGAACATAACCTCTATTAGTTGCACAGGTTGACACTTTCTGATGGCTGTTTTCTTATTAATAATATTTATCCCCATGTTAGAGTCTTTACATCCACAACACGGGTTATAGTAACACAAGAGTGCGAATTATACTATGTGGTACTAAATTATAATATTACGTAGTGATTTAAATTAAATATTTTAATTAATATTACCTACTATTCGTAAATATTTGTGTACAAAATTGTGCTTATATACTTTTTCAAGTGTTCTAATATAATTTTAATTAAAAAAATAATGAACTAAATTTCAACTATTGAATTTACTATTTGATTATGCCTAAGAGCACGCATCAATTATTTTAGTTAGTTTTTGAATATATTGAGATGAATAGCTAAGCTCAAGTATAAATAAAATGTAAAACTTACCTCAGCATGAAAATATAAAAGGATATTAGAATAGATGTATAGAATGAATGTATCAGCCACTTTTCTTTATTTCATTTAAAATATTTGGTACAGTAACCTAAAATGTTAAACATTCCAATAGAGGAAGAATGTCTTTGACAACTTTATCTTGGATAGAATTTTGTAATACTATTTCAAAACAATCAAGCAAGTCCCAATTCAAATAGCTTTCTCTGGAAATTAAAGTCAGAATCTAAAACCAAAAGAAAACTATTAATTTAATTCATAGGTTTAATAAACAATCGTGTAATTGTGTAATTTAGGTAGTTAAATGTTTAAATATTAGTTATAAGGTGGAAGTACTTACATTGTGGCATGTAAACATTTTGTACTGCTTCGATAACAGATATGTATTCAGGCAAAACCTCATAATATGAGAAATACCTAAAATATAAAAACTGTGTTAATAAATGCTATCAAACAAGGGTGAAATCAGTGTATGAACTATAAATGTTAAAGTGATAGACAGAGTCACCCTACTTAATTATCAAAACTCAAATAGTGACCACTTAAAAGACTATTTCAGCAACAGTTGATGTTAAGCAATTTAGTTAGGAGAAATGTATGTAAATAGTATTTTAAGTTTGTACATTAGTTGTAAGTTTTTTAATCTTTGATATCAGAAAATTTCACTTAAACAAGTATAATAGTTGCTATCAAGTTCATATTATAGATTAAAATAGAAAGCCTAATTTTCTCTCTTTCAAGTCAAATTAGTATTCAATAGTTATTATAGAACTATCTTAAGAGATTTATGCACAAATTAATATCCATTTCATGTTATTTGCTCAAATTTAAATAAATTCAAGAAAATGCCAACATTAGCACATTTCAAACATCAATTTTATAGGGAAAAAATGATCAAAAAATAATTTAAATAACTTTGTCATTAATGTAAGAATACATATTTTCTATGTATTATCAAAGAATTATTCAAATATGTTAAAAAAATTTATCATTTTATGTAAATTTAAGTTAAATTTTGCAAATTGAAAAAATTGATTGCTAATTTAAGATTTTTTGTTTTGGGATTATATTTTTGAGGTAATCTAATTTTTTTGACCACTAGGATCTTTCTAATACATTTTTTCTGTAACCGAATATTTTAAACGGTTATTGCCAGAGCAAGAGCCAGAAGCTACTTTTTTTCTAAAGAAATTCACATACACTGATCTCCGAGTATGTCAATCTTTTCGTCTTTCTCATTTGAACTGTAACGTTAATTTTAAAAGGCTCCATTGTTATTGTATTATAAAAAGAGTTTGTATTACCCATGCAACCAGTATTTCTATACTATAAACAGAAAAGTCCCATTTCACATTACCATTTTTTGTAATCGCCGACCCAAAAAAGGGTGTTTAAAGTTTGACATGTGTATCTGTGAGATTGTTTCTGGTGTCGTAGATCCCAAACGGATAAACCATTTTAATTCAATTCTATTTTTTGTTTAACCTATTATTTAATTTAGATGGTTTTAAGATTTTATTAAATATTGCAAAGTTAAGAAAGTCTTGACTTGTACCTAGTCACAACATCCCATGGAATTTACAAATTATTCTTAATTAACTTCTTACTAACCAACTATTAAGGCTTGGACTAGTAAAATATAAAATTTAACTAACCTTTTAAAATTACACTATATATTATTAAGATAAAATTATATTCTTACTATTTTAATTTTTTATTTGTTATCAATTGTCATAATTATACATAACATTCTAGATTGAACGTACAAAAATCAAATAAAATATCAGCTTTAACATTCTCCCACAATGAGTCTTGATCTATGTAAAGGATACTGATTAACCATATCTGTCAAAATCTTTTACTTCACCATCGAAT
Organism: Ophraella communa; assembly: GCA_035357415.1. NCBI lineage: Eukaryota > Metazoa > Arthropoda > Insecta > Coleoptera > Chrysomelidae > Ophraella > Ophraella communa. The sequence goes on along the minus strand of CM068992.1, from coordinate 27,156,344 downwards.
CTAGATTAAAGACTTTTAATAGCCTTCGGGTAGTTAACATGAATAGGTGAATACCTTTCTGCTATTTGACGAGCTTTAGACTTTGTTAAGGTAGATTGAATAAGATATTGGAACTTATCTTCTATAGCAATGCCCTTATCAATTCGTCAAAATATTAGCCAATTATTAATATCGCCACCAAATTTAACTAATTCGATTTTTGGTAACTTTAGTTTCCTCTGTTACTTCTAACCGATTCTATATGATCTGAATTAAAGAAGAAATTTTAATAAAATTAATAATATTGATGCAATATTTACTTTTAGCAAAATCGTTTCTTCACTACTAACTTCATTATGCATATTAACTTTTATAATACCAATGTGAACCATTTTTTAGGGAATTGGGGATAAAAACAATATTTTCTCTAATAATTTATGAAAACCTATTGTATGTAAAAAATAACATATACAAATTTAATACTATTTCTGACAACTACAATTATAACACTAGAAGAAATAATTACTTAATTCAACCAAGACATAGGCTAAACAATACAAAAATAATGGATATAACATGAATGTTCAGGTTCTTACAGAAAAGCAAGAGGCAAAACAAATTTAAAAAAAATGTATTTGTATGATCTTAAGGACTTTTATATTAAAATAAAAATATGATTTTAATAAGAATAATAAAAAACTCGCTTAGCGAAACGGCTGTCATTGTGATTAAAAACCTAATTTTTTCAAATAAATTTGGCAGTTAGAACGAAGAGTTTTTTATTATTCTTAATAAGATGGACTTCCAAAAAGTAAGGGTTAGTACAATAAATTTAATAATTTTAATATTTGCAAGTAATTTTAAAGTGTATTCTAAATGTAGGTATATACTGAGATGATTATTCCCACCTACTGAATTTAAATGATAAAAATTACCTTTTAATTTTTAAATTTTTCTTATTAAGGTAGGGTTCTATCAAAATTTATTTTTAAATAATTTTTTTATAAATATAAATTTTTAATAAACAGCCAAATAAAATTTATTCTATTTAAACTTCTGCCTAACTAATTCCTATCTAACCTATCTATTTGTCTATCTAACTTATCTATCCTATCTTAACTATCTAAACTAACCTTATCTACCGCAGTGTTCATTTTTATAGTGTCCTTTACTTTTTTGATTATTTCTTCTACCTTCTTGTACTTTCACCAGATCACCTTCTCCAATGTTGTGAAATACCAAATACTTTTATCTTCTGTTTACTTTAATTCAGGCTATAATTTTTAGTATATTTATTATATTTTATTTGTATTTGTATTTCTTCAAATGTATTAACTTTCCATTAATAAAAATTATTATTTTTATTTTTCTATTTTTAAAAACTTTTGATTAAACGTCAAAACTCCGAACAAAAAACATCAGCTACAGCTTTTGTATTTTAATTCTCTTCTATAACTGCATACCTTTTTACCATTAATATAAACTTTTTCTATTCGACATTAAATTTCTTTTAAATTATACTTTTTTATTCTATACCACTTCTTTTAAAAAATTAATTAATTAATTAATTAATGTCTGCTCTACTTGACTTTTCAATGCTCTTCCACTAACTGTCAAACTTTTCTTTTTCCTAGCAATCAAACTTCTTCATCACTATAACCTACACTTCTTATCTATACTAAAAACTAATACAATACTTGTTTACATTAAAGAAATATATTTTACGTAATAATTTAAATTTGACATAATCTTCAAATTTTGACATATCTCCGAAAATAATAATTAAACTAAAATAAATTTTGATTTCACCCTAAAACATACCTTCACAATACATATACTATGTAATAATATATAGGATTAATGAAATTGATTGTGGTAACCTTTACTTTCTGGTAGTCCGTCTTACTAAGAGCAATAAATAAGTCAACGGTTGAACTAAACTTCCACTATTTATTCGCAAAATTCGCTTTAAAATTCAATTACAGCTGTTTCACTAAAAACTAGCAATGTCAGATTGACATATTGAAGTTACATTTTGTTTGTTTGTAGCTAGGAACCTGATGTTGATTAGTAGTTAAGGCTAGACCAAGTAAGGAAGTGATAAGACATAACAATATTAAAGTCTAGATGTTATTAGCCCTAAGGCTAATAACATATTAATTTTTTGACGACTGTAAACACAACTGTATTAACTGACTAAATAAATATTTCTAATTCTAATAATTTAATTGTCATCAACTATCAACATTATACATAACAGTAGTTCATAACAATAATCTATATTCAACCAATGTTAGATACAAAAATAAAGTTTTAACAGGTCTAATCAACTTAAATAGCTAAGGAATGTAATTATTAATTTGGTATTTAGTTCTTTAATTAACTTGCTGCTGTTTTATTTAATATAAAATAATTCTCTAATTATGTAGTAATTAATTTATTAAAATTTTTTTCTACGATCAATACAGAAAATTTCATATTCCGTATTAAATTTTAAATCAGAAAATTGAAAATTACGTACACATTCACCAAACTGTGCGGAACATTATTCCACACTGCCATTCCCACACTCTTATGTCAAATTGAAAGTAAATAAATTTTAACGTAATTGCGATTAGAACCCGGGAACTCGTGGTAAACAGACGACTTTTAAAAAAAAATCTTAAAACACGACAATTTTAATTTTTGAATCGCCATCAACTGCTATCTGTATTTTTTTGTGGGGATATTTAAAGACCAGAGTATATCAAAATCGACCGAATAATGTAGAAGAATTGAAGGAGCGAATCCGAACAGAAATTGCACAAATAACACCTCGAAAACGTTAGGAAAGAATTTACTGCACGCATTTCTCATTGTATCATTGCCGAATGTCGGCAATTTGAACATTTGGTGTAATTTAAATGTATTTAAGTAAACATTAATTGTATTAATAAACCAACAGTTTTGGTTAACCCTGTAGAAATAAATAATCAAACGATTACATTGTTGTGAAGGCAATAAGGAGACCTTTCAAATGAGCTGTCACGTGACCTCGGTTTGTATTTAAGAAAATCGTCGATGACGTCATTACGTCGTCACTAATGACGTAATGTAAAACACATCTATAGCAGTTGATGGTCATTCAAAAATAAAAATTGACGTGTTTTAAGGTTTTTTTTTTAAATCGTCTGTTCCTGAAATAATGAATTTATTCCATACATTTGCATTATACTGTATGTTCCACTACACCATCAGACCTTTAATATGTTGACAAAAATGAGGCTTTATGTATAAAGAAGAATGCTTATGTTTTTTCATATCAAGTTACATGGGATATCTGTCAAAAACATTGAACACTATTATTTATCTGTGACAGTTAAAATTAAAGTTTATTACAATGGCTAGTGATGATGAGAATATTCCTCCACACATTGTAGAAGCGGCAAATAATTTTAGCGAAGAGTTGTTACCCCAAAGGTCCTTAAAAAAGTACAATTTAACATATTCAAGATTCATGAAGTGGTGAAAAACCAACAAGGTACAATCCATTTCGGAACAAGTTATATGATAGCTTACTTTGGAGAGCTATCTAAAAAGTTTAAATCTTCGATATTGTGGTCAATATACTCAATGTTGAGGACTACTTTGTCGGTAAAGGAGAATATTGATATTTCCAGCTATCACAAATTACCTGCATCTCTTAAGAGAAAATTCGAAGGATATGCCGTCAAAAAAACAAAAATTCTTACAAATTAACACATTCATACATTTTTACATGAAGCTCCTGATGATATATATCTCCTAACAAAGGTAAAATTATTAACAGGAATAACAGATGCATGCAGACAGGAAGAGCTAAAAAATTCAAATATGTGTGATATTAAGAGCATAGGCTCGACTGCTGTAGTAAATATTGCAAAAATAAAAACGAAAATTCCAAAAAAATTTACACTTACAGGAAATAAACAAATACAGCCCAATGAGAACTACATTTTCTTGAATTTACCTTTTGAAATTATTAAGTGACTTGTTTTGATGCTTTCTTCTTCTGTTTCTTGATTGTATGGATGTTGTTGTTAATCAGTTCATTACTCGCAAATTAGTTCTGTTGTATATTTTGATTACTTCATGTTGTAGTGCTCATAGAATTACACTGTATTATATTCTAAAGTAAAGATTATTAATAACTTGGTTATTGGACCATGTCTTGGTTTTAATTTTTATTCTGAAGTATTGATTGTTACATAAATTTACTACTGTTAGGTATATATTTTATAACTGTGTTGATGGCAATATTTAAATACTTTTGTTATAGTCCACATGTTTATATCAAATAATAAAAAATTAGCATTCTCAAATCAAATTTATACAAAGTGTGCAGACACCCCATGAAAACTTTGATAGTATATCGAATGTTGATCGTAACCAAGCCGCTTTTTATGATCCTCTTGTACCATAATCAAAAGGATGCAATCAACAAACAAGTAGAGTACTTGAAAAATTATCAGTTGATACCCGTAACGATCATCTAAGCCAAACACAATTAATCTTTTCCATATTGCTCCGATATAGAGAGCACCCCAAATTAGTGATGGCACATTAAATCTATAGCCATGCAAACACCATGCACTATCATCTGCGTTTGCCTCCAGAGTCCCTATGCCCAACTGCGTTTATCAGGGAAGGACTTTAACAGAATTTACTGAAGTATAGTGAAGAATATACAAATAAAAATATTGAACTGTATTGATTGCATTCTCTTTCAGCGGTGATTATATAAGTAATGGTTTAATTTAGTTATTAAGAAAAAAAAATCGAGCCAGTGTTGACAAAGAATGTAGTAATTATCTTACATAAAAAATATTTCTTAATATTATTTATGTTTATATATAGGTACTTTATTTTGTTTGTAAATAAATGTTTGTGTCTGCTTATTTTTATTTCAGTTTTATAGATGTTAGATAAAAAAGATAATAGGGCTAGTGCACTTCTGTGGTGGTTTTCGCCGTACAATATCAATGTCCATACGAATTAAGGCCTAGTTGGAATTATGCTGGTTCAGTGGTCGCCCTATGAAACTCGCCCTTAAAGAGGGATCTGAATAAGGACGGATTTTGTTTTTTGGCAAAGTGTCGGATGTTTGTTGGTTGGATTAATAATGTCTATTGAGCGTGTTTTATTTCATTGTTGGTATTTGTTGTCTACTTTTGTTATATTGGCAATGTGCAAGTAGTGCCCTTTGTTCGGTATTTATTTTAGTAAGCTGGGAAGCATTCATAGGCTTTTTTTCGGTGAGGATTAGTGTCAGATCTAATCCGGCTTTTTTAGTTCAAGAAATGTGGGTCGACACTCTCGATCAGTTTTAGGAATCGATATAGATTCTCGAACTAAAGAATAAAATCGCGACTAATGTGTATCATAAAAAGAGTACAGTTTATGCTAAGACATGAACGGAAATAATTAATAAAAGAAATTATTCAAAAGAAGAATTCATAATGGATTAGTGTATGTCGTGCTATAGAGTTAAAAATAAATTGACAGAGGTCATCAATAACATCAAAAGTCATTGGTATTAAATACATTTACAAATAGTATGGTACATGTGAATTATGAATAAATATTTTATCACCTGAATTATTAATTTGTTTAAAGGGTAAGAAATCAATTTGAAATTTAGTTTAGCAATAGGTTATTTGTGAGGAGACGAAAAAGTGTACACTTATTCCCTTTATTTTATTTATTCCTTTATTTATCAGATTATTTCCTAAATTTCTTAATAATTTTCCAATTTTTATTGCGTTTGTACTGTATGTGGTTTTTTTTCCTACTCTCATAATTTTATTAGAGGATATTCTCCCTTTCTTTTTGGTCGATGTCGCCTAGATTTAAATGGTTCACTTCTTCTCTTATTTCTTCTTCCATTTATGAGTCAATATTTTTCTTCCTTAATATTATCAATAGCTTTTTCTTTAAGGATCTTTTCTTTTTTCATCATTTTTCTAATTAGATGTCTTTAGTCCCATATTATGTTAAAGTTGCAAAATTCCCAGAGTCATGCTTGTATCTCTACCTTTTTCTTTACTTGTGAGAATATTTGAAAAAAGTTGATCTGGAAAAAACTGATAAGAAATATTAAAAATCGTATATTATGTGAAGCTTTAGGTTTATTTTATCAAAACTTGATACTACTTTAGCTGACAAAAGAATATAAAATTGAGCAGAAAATCTGGATTATCTACCAATTAGGTGATCCTGAAAACAAGTTCAAACCTATCTAGGTTTTATTTATCAGTTATTGCTCAATAATCGATACTAATAATAATTAAGTTCTTTAAATATAATTAAAAAACAATTTTCGGCCGAATCTTTCAGAGTAGTAAATAGTACACACTGCAGAATGGAAACTCCAAAAGGTAACAGCTAGAAGGATTAAATTCCTCTTAAAATAATATTCAAATATCAATATTAATTTTATGAAATAAAAAAATAAAATATAAAGGTTTTCAATACACTTACCTAAAAACTTTGCTCAAAAAATCACTCGTTATATACTGTTGCAACATCTTTTTTAGGAAGCTCGTAGACAAACTATTAAATGCAGCAGGCCTAAGTTGCGCAATCACGTGAGTGCTACAGCCCTTCTTCAATTCTCCAAAATGTCTCTTTATTTCTCAAACATTTCTTATATCTCCTATTATTTCTAAAATATTTCCTACTATTTCTCAAATCTTTCCTGTATTTCCTAAATATTTCCTATATTATTGGTGTAAAATTAGATTAATATAGTCCACACCAAATGGAAAACTTATCTGTTATGCAGTTTTCCAAAAAAGTTATTTCTCTTAAAAGCTCATTAATTTGGTAAGGGTTAGCAAAATAAATTTCAAGAAAAACAATAGAAATAAAACAAATAACAAGTAACTTTTTAAAAAACTAGCTGTTGTGGTTAATTAGCTATTGCGGTTCTAAATAAGATTTATGGATGTTTGGGTTTTATTGGAGAATGTAGTACAGGACAGAGGATTTGATTAGGACGAAAAGCTGAAGAAGAAACTGTAAACAACTCCTATTCGAACTATTCGGATCACACGGAAGAAAGATTCATGACTAACTTTTACTCTTATAGAGATGATGAAGTTGAGAGATAAAGTTCTGTTTCTCTAAAAGTTAAAATGACTGGAAATTTTATCAGCAGATGAGAGATGAAGTCAATTTTGCCATTAAAAGAGAAAAAAGAGCATACTTTGAATTTCAGATAAGAAATAAGAAAAACATGTGGCATGAACTAAAAAATTTAAATTTTAATACTTCTCCAAATAATGGACTGCCAACACACTTATGCGATCCTGATGCTGTAAATAGTTTCTTTATTCCCTACTCTGTCTCTGAGGATTCGATAGATTAAACGGACCTCAGTGATTTTTTTTAATAATTCCAAAAATAGTAGCCTCCCCAAATTTAAGTTTTCCCTAACTGGTGACATGGAAGTATATTAAGTCCAATGCTACTGCCGTTGACAAAATCAATATTAAAATGTTACTACTCTGCTGTCTTCACATATTGTCTATTGTTAGACATATATTCAATTTTTATCTCGAGCATAGCGTTTTCCAGGATCTGTGGGAGGGAGGTTTAGTAATTTCTCTTTCAAAAAAGAACAATCCAGAAGAATATTCTGATCTTCGCCCGATCAGCATCCTATGCACTCTCTCTAAGGGTCTTGAAAGGATCATGGATTATCAAATACGAATTTTTTCTGATTACTCTGGTATCATTCCTACCAATCAATCTGGTTTTCGCTCCGGTTATAGCTGTTCTACTGATGACATATACAGAGCGATTGATGACAAAATTATCTGTTTGCCTATTCTTATTGACTACAGTAAGGCTATTGATAGAGTGCTATATGGTCTACTAGTGTCAATCTGGCTTCAGTCCTTTTTTACTCGCACTTATTCAGAACTACCTCTCTCACCGATCTCAAAATGTCGTCATAGGTAAGTCTTCTTCTTCTAAAAAAATCTTAATCAATGGCGTCCCTTAAGGGCTCTATTCTTGGCCCTCTTCTGTTTTCCTTTTATACCTCTCAAATTTATTTTTCCTTGAATGAGATAACATCCCCCAGATTCTAATTTACATTAACTATGATTTAGCCTCCCTTGTTAAAAATTTTAATAAATGTAACTTGGTAATTAACTCTGCCAAAACTAAAGCTCTAATGTTTGGTTACAAACATGCATGAGTAAGGTACTCTCCTGAATTTGGCCTACCAGTCTAATAAACTTGTCCTTCTGCGAAAAAAATTTAGGGCTTCTCTATTTGGATCTCCTTATAAATGAGAGCGAACTTTTCCTTTTGATTTGCGGTTACTTTGGGTATTTTTTTAAGGGTATTTTTTTATAAACATATATTATAAAACGGTAGTGTTTGATAAATTTATGATTAGGTTGTTTAAATAGTTAGGCATTTAAAAATAATAAAAAGGTAAGAAAAATTGATCAAAGTAGAAAACGGGTAAGTAAAAAAAATTCTCACAGAATGAAACAGAGTAAAAAAATTATTAATACATAGTGCTACTAAATATTCAATGTGAAAAAACAGGATGTATTTAGTGGATTATTCATATAAGATTAATGGTGAATCCTTTATATACTGAAAAATAATGAATATGTTAAAATGTAATGTGTAACAATGTGTAATGTGCAACAAAAATTAAAATTCTTTTAATATCAGTTTTTATTAATAGCCGAATAATGAAAGATCAAAATTTTATTTTTAGTATAAACATGGTTTTCGAGGTATTTATGTGTATGTAGCTGTAATCCATGTTTTTGCAGACAATACTAAAGGATGAGAGGAAATATTGTTGCTTTCGAAAGTTTACTCACGCAACAACTAAATTTAAAATCTATTCAAAAATTTAAAAGCGTTCGTGGACATGAAAATAAAATATTATACTTGTTTGCACAATACAAAATTAGTACAAGGGTCTGAACAAAACGCGTAATAACCCCTATCGTATATCTCTTAACAGAGTGTCCTATTCAAAATAATCGAATTGAAATTTGTAATAAAAAAGTTTGTACATTAAAAAAAAGAGTAAAACCATTTAAATCTTAAGTTCACCAATGATTTTTATTTTATTTTATTTTATTTAATTTATGCGACCAGGTTTTTCTTGATTTTCGTTTCTTCTTCTTTGTATGTATGTTTGCTAATTTCTCTAAACATTCGTCCTAATCTTCCCTTCTTCCTCATTTTCTTCTTAATCTTCTTCATATTTTCCAGGTATCCAAACTATTCTTTTAAAGAACTTCACACCAATAGCTAATTTTTATATATTTACTATGTAAGTTATAATTAAATTTTTGATTGTATTAGTTAACATTGTTCTTAAACAAAAAAGATTTTTTAATAAAGTCGGAGTAATCGTCAGTTACCCATTAATATTATTAGCAACAAAATTAATTACAATTTTAAATTATCTTAGGTCGTACCTATAAACCAATTAGACTCTGCACTTCCACCCACTAAGACCACAAAAGGGATTCTGGCAAAAAAATGGTGCAATCCCAGTCTAGCTAAAAGCTAAGACTGGGACTTACTACCCTTTATTGACATAAAAGTATTTATTTGCCTTGTAGCACTTAACTTACTATTCACCAATGATTTAATAGTAAAATTTTGACTTTTACCAAACTTTTAACAAATAAATTTGCTGTTTGTCCTTCCTTGGCTACACGTATCAGTGCCTCATAATAAACTACTTTTGAATATTTTCGTCAAAATTTCGAAATTTATAAAACAAATTTGTCTTTTAATTAAGTTTTTGAATAATTTTTCCACCTATACACAAAAATGGATCTCTTAGCTCTATTGTAAAACCCTTTTAAATATTATAAAACTCTTCTTAACACTTGAAAAAGCTGAGAAAAAAAGGTCATATTTTTGTCATTTTGACATTTTACCACAAAATTAAAAATTTTAATTAAATAATTCAATCCTCTTTAAATCCCATTATTTTCCCAATTAAACTTCTTTCGATCACGTTTACAAATTTTCAAAAGACATTTGACACTTAATTTGGTCATATTCAAGTAATTTTTAATGTTTAAATTTTGAGTTTGACAGTTGCTTTGTCGAGATTATAATTTTACTTTTACCATCTAAATTCTCCTTTTTCTGAAACTCTAATATGTGTACATTTATTCCTAAGTGTTAATTTATAATTTTAACTCATTTTTCATGTTATTATTTATTTAATCTATACTATAACATCAATCCTACTTTAGGAGTTCTGTTTATTTTATACAACAGGTTAATTCAACATGAATTTGTGATGTGAATATTTAATTTTGCTCTATTTAAGTGATTGTTTATCTTATGAATTTGACCCACTATATAGCAATAGATATGTGTCCTTCGATAACCTCTACGGAAGCTCTTCTTGTAACAAAGTGAAAATTTAGTTTCATTAATCTCACAGCCCTTTTATCTATCTTGGATTCTTGAATTTTGGACCACCTTACAAGGTGAAGCATATTCGGCTTGATAACCGCTTGGTATGGCCAAGCTTATGGTCATCCCAAATATTCTGCGGCAAGGTTTGGGATAATATCTATATGATTTTTCCAAGTTTGCGTATCGGGACAAAAGGGATCAGGGGCAATAAGAAGGCTGATAACTGGACGGGAAGGTGCAATACATTTAACAAATTAGCCATCAGTGAATGGGTGCAAAGAAAGTCTCTTGAATAGCAGGAAGGTACACTTAGACAAAGACAGACCAAACAGTTTATGAGGTGACATTCGACAAACTTATCGGCAGACCTACTCTCACATGGACAAAAATCTATAAGAACGATAGTGGAACTCTAAACCGGACACTGTAGGCTAGATGTCTTATAAGTTAGACAGGTATAGACCTGTGTAGATTCTAGCAGGAAGATGAAGAAACAGCAATTCACCTTTTATGCTAGTATGTAGACCTGACAAGACTAGAATTGGTAGAGGAAAATCGGAAGCAGCAGTCTAAATAAAATGGACTACTAGATAGTTTACCTTCTTGGAAAATTTAATGTTTATATAGTGAAGAATATTTTATTTCCTTCAAATAATAGAATTAGTCGTCAACCCTTAGTTACATGAAAATTCATTTTTAACCCTTCGTCACAACTTACAAAACACTTTTTTCGTTCACAAAATTTTGTTTGTTCATTTATGATGTTGTTATAACATTTTAAGAAAATTAATGAACTGATTGTTGTTGAAATTTCGTTTTTAATTATAGCAACATGAAATTTTTAAAATGCCACCCTATAATATATTCAATTATATATCTATACAAGAGTAATTCGTGAAACTCAAAAAATTCTCTAAGAGTGCCGGTTAGATAAACACAATGGATAGATTACAATAGACAAAGTACCATGCTCACTGTCATGTCACATTACTTATGATGAATCGGCTTTGGGTGCGCTGCAATTTTTTCACTTTCCGTCGGGAGATATAAGGTATGTTATTTTGAATATAGGTGTCGGACAGTTACATAGCCGTTACGCAAGAGGAACTAGAGGGATGAACAGACATTTCATTAAAGGCATAAAAAATATATTGTTATGAAATTTTTATTTTGGCCCAGATTTTGGCAATATACTTTGTTATGATAATTTGTTTTATTTCTTTATTATAATAAAAAATGTAAAATGTGATTAAATAAATTCTCTCTGTTTAAATGATTTTGACACAATATGGAGTCTACTAACGATTTTTAATTTTTGTTTTTTTGAAATATGCCGTAACTCTTTTACATGGAACACAGTACACGTTTTTACTATGCCCCTGGTATTTATAGTTTTTGGAAGAAGATGGCTTCCACTTATTATAAATAATTAAATTTAAGTTTTTTTATCATGCTCTATAGCTTTCTTAAAAAGTCTTTTTCACTGTGAAGTCCCATTTTTTCTAAATAAATGTCTTAAAACCACTAAATTCACTTCAATTTTTTTGTGTCGATCTAGCAGATCCACAATTTAAAGTTGTTAATGAACAAATAAATCTTGGAAGTTCTCAACTCTTAAGAGGTTTACATATATAGATAACACATAAAATGTAACACAAATATATTAAGTTATTATAAAGATCAGCATGATATAGTTTTTTCCTGGTTTTTCTATATCATTGCACAGTTATATTGATCTTAAAGGGAAGTACATCCAGGATAATCCCTGAGGGCTAAAAACATCAAGGCTTTAATACTGTTATGTCTTATTACTTCCATTGGTCTAGCCTTAATACTACCTAATCAACATCAGGTACCTAGCTACAAACAAACAAAATGTAATATGTCAATCTGACGATGCCAATTTAGCGAAACAGCTGTAGTTGCATTTTTAAAATGTTTCGTTCAAAAGTTTAGTTGATATTTAATAAGATTGGTCATAAATACAACCGCAGATTCTGGGGCACAAAATAGGTTAATTGTACTTAAATACAATAGTGTACACAAAAAAGTTACAGGGTGCCAATGTTAAAAATTTAAGTAATTTAGTAAACATTGCTCTAATTAAAAGTAATTTAAAAGCGAATTTCTTGATAAAACGTGGAAATTAAGTTTAAACAAATAGTTGTTTATTATTCTTAGTAAGATGGACTTCCACAGAGTAAGGGTTAGTACAATAAATTTAATTTTGTGTTTATTTTTTGACTTGAATATTTTGTACAACATGTCATTTCTATTGATCTTTGTTGGTTATTGTATAAACTATTATTAATTTTAATTCTTTTCTAGGTACCCAATCAATGTATTAGATGTAACAACTTTACATTGGGAATTGGATATAATACAAGGAAATTTATATATCGTTTACTGAATTTATCCACAACATTTAACAACATTTAAACTGCGAGTACTCTTTATTTTACTTATTAATTTTTTTTGGTATTAATTTTTCATTACAATATATGCTCGTTATTTACAGAACATTTTAGTAAATCACATTGAACATTTCGATTTATTTGTACTGTGTTCAAAAAGGGACATTTATAAAAGTTAGTTATAATATACAATATTTGGAGTACCTAGTCATAATTTCAGAACTTTAGAACTTCTAGAACTCTTATAAGTATTAAGAACAGCAAACAACTAAACGGTTAAACGAAAAACTTCCAGGGTTAGTAAAATACATTTATTTTAAGTATATTATCCAACGTGATAAAAATATCAATATAATGAAGAGTTTTTTTATCGATTTTTCAAAGTTATAATAGAAAACAAATAGTTATTTACCATGTCTATAAAAAATAAGTACAAAATTTCAGTTCTCCACCTTAAATTTGAAAAAACGGTTAGTTACGGTTAGCTTTTGTTTAAGAGAGAAAAATTGTAAAAAAAATTTTATATAAAAGAATTTACGAGTATTAACAATTTCATGTATGTTCTTTGTTCGGCTGTATAAGAGAAATATGATGAATTTTTCCTGTAACTACAGACTAACTAATTTAATAAAATTGTGTTTGAACTATTTGGAATCAGGGTTATAAAGTTCCAAAATCCCTTTGATTCAGCATCCTTCACGCCAATGGTTTATTCCAACAATATGTTTACGTTATAGCTGGTGAGAAAGGTCCGTTTGCTGGGTCGAAACTCCCAGACTGCTTGTCCCTTCGACTAATAAATTTTAGGGTTTAATTTTTTTGAAGCAACTATTTTTATTACGTTGGTTCAGTTTTATTACAGCTAATACAGTGTATTCCTTTTGTACTGGAACGAGCATATTGTTCTTGAATACTACTTATAAAGTTTTTTTCGCAGAAGAAACTGGTTTAAAAATTTATTTATAGCTGTTAGGGTAATAAAATATTTGATTATGGGCGGACTGTTTGTGGAGCTCTCCACAGAATAAATGTTTTGAATAATAAACGTGGCTTTTGCCTTGTCTTTCTGGTACCTGCGAAATATACATCATGTTCATATACAGTTATTTGGGCAACAACGTGTACCTTGTTAAAATTAAATTAGCTTCTATAGAAACAGTTTCCCCTAGCTGTTATATAATTTTGGAAAATAGAAAAAGTAAAAGAACTGTAATAAAAATAAAATTTATTTATATTTGTTAAGAGCATACAGTAGTGGCGTACGCCAAAAAAATTAAAAGTCGAACTACAGCCTTAAAGATTACTTTATTTAGATCGATTTTTTTAAAGTATGTATTTTGACTTACATCAACTCTCTCTTTACTTAGTTTTTTGTTTTAATAAATAGTTTCTAGTTTTTTTCTCGTTTTTTTAATAAATAAAAAACTAAGGAAAGACGAGTTGAAATGCAACAAACTGAAACATTTTTCTATTTACAGTTTTGTAAAATAATGATTAATTTCGGCGTATTTCCAATTCTAGAATTTAACTACTTCTGTACATAAATTCCGATATCCTGCATCATGTGTTACCTTGTGGCAACATTAAGAATAATAAAAAACTCTTCGTTTTAACAAAACTTCATTTTATACATAGATAAGACGTAATTGTAAAACAAATATATTAAGTTATTGTAAAGATCAGCATGATATAGTTTTTTCCTGGTTTTTCTATATCATTGCACAGTTATACTGATCTTAGAAGGAAGTACATCCAGGATAATCCCTTAGTGCTAATAACATCTAGGATTTAATATTGTTATGTCTTATTACTTCCATACAAACGATGACGATGCTAATTCTAGCCAATGACGGCTGTCATTGAGATTAAAAAAGCAATTATTTAAATAAATAGTGAAAGTTTTGTTAAAACGAAGAGTTTTTTATTATTCTTAATAAGATGGACTTCTAAAAAGTAAGGGTTAGTACAATCAATTTAATTGTGGCAACATCGCACAAAATAAGAGCGAAAGCGGAAATTTACCATTCTTTCCATTAATTTGCATAGGTGGTTGTTAAGGGAGATAGGGCGAAAACTCTCTAGTCGATTTCTGGATTTGTTGGGTTTGTGTATGGGGATTATAATGGACTCCTTCCATGTGTGGGGAATATGTGATTTGTCCACAGATAATTGTAAAAGTCCAATATCTTGGTTGTAATGGTAGGAGGAAATTTTTAATCATGGGGATAATGATGCCATATTGATCTGGGGCGGAATTTCGAGATTTTGCAAGGGCGAAGTAACATTCCTTAAGGGAAAAAGGGAGATTGTGTGAATCTGAAAAGTTAGAAAATTTGATGGAAGCTTTTTCTGCTTCTTTTCTGTGTTTGAGGAATTCTGGGTTGTAATTTGCGTCGGATGATTTTTATTGTGGTAATAGTCGGCAAAAAGGTGGCTTATCTTGGCAGGATCAGTGATTCAATGGTTATTTATATGTATGCCCGGGATATGTCTAGAGGGAATGGATTTCATTCTTCTAATGTCATTTCATATTGTTATAGGGAAGGCTACCGAATTTAAGTTGGAAGTAAAATCATTCTATGATGTGGTTTTTGCTTCTTTTATGATTCTTTTTGACTGAGCTCTAAGTTTTTCGAAATGAATAAAATTAGTTTCAGTTGGGTGTCATTTGAAAATCTGTAATGCTCTTTTGCGATTTTTAATAGCTAAGAAGCACTCTTTATTCCACCATGGAACGGATATTGTATTAATTGGGAACGATATTTCTGGTATGGATTCTGAGGAAGCTTGGAGGATGCTGTTATATAGGGAGTTAAGGAAAAAATCCGGTTCAGAAAAATCGGGCAAGGGGAGGGAAAGGATGTTGGATTGAAAAAGAGGCGAGTTTGCTTTTTAAATGTTCTATCTTTTTGTTTTGTTGAAGATAAGTTTAGTTGACATCTGATTAGGATAGGGAAATGGTCACTTCCGAGGGTATCTTCCAGGGTTTCCCACTGAAAGTATGGAAGGATTGTGAAGGAGCACAATGAAAGATCAATGGAGGATAATCTTCCAGATGAGCTGCATAAGAAGGTTGGGTTTTTTGTGTTTAGAAGTGTGAGTGAGTGCAGAGAAATTATATCTTCTAGGATGCGTCCTCGGTAAGAAACAAAGTTTGATCCCCAGATATGATTGTGAGCGTTTAGGTCACCTAATAAAATAAACGGCGGGGAAAGTTAAGATATTAGTAAGTTGATATCCTGAATGGTCTAGTTATGTGATGGAGGAATGTATAAGTTGCATATAGTTATAGGACCATGCAGGAAGGTTTTGACAGCACATGCTTCAAGATCTGTGATAATGTATTGTTTCAAATTCAAGTGACTCGTGTATTTATATGGCGGTTCCACCAGATGCACGATCTGCTGTAATTGTAATGAATGTTGAAATGTTTAATTTTTGAGTAGGATTGATTACTGAAATTTGTTTCTTGTAGATATACAATGGAGGGTGAATAGGTTTTAATTAAAAGATTCAACTCCTCTTTTCTTGGCTGAAAACCGTTTGTATTCGATTGCAGAACGGGAGAGAAAGATTTGAATTTTAATTTGGGAATTGTGGAAGGGAACTTGTGGAAAGGAAAATGGAGTGTTATCTGTAAGAGAGGGATTAGAGAGGGGTTTTGTTTGTTCGGGATGGGAAGAGGAATTAGAAGGAGAAGAGGAGGTTGAGTCAGGTAAGGTATTTTTGAATAGAGATAGATACTTTGGGTTTGGTTTTATTGCGCATACTGAGCTGTATTTTGAGATGAAAGAGGGGTTTTGGCTTGTGTACTTTCTTTTGGCGTCGAAGTAAGAAATATTATCTTTGAGTTTTATGTTTTAATTTCGAATTCTCTTTTGAATGCTAAGTAACATTTGCATCTTGGTGAGTGATTTCCATTACATTTCACTGGAGTTGGGCATTGGCTATTTTCATGAAAGGGGTGTCCGCAGGAGGGACAAGTGGGGCTATTTTTGCATTTGGAAGCTGTATGTCCAAACTCATTGCATGAGAAGCATCTGAGAGGGTTCGGGTCTTACGCGTATTGAATAGAAACCGGCATATATCTTAGATGGAAGGATATGTGAGCTAAATGAAACTATAAAAGTACCTGTGGGATCTTAGACAAAATTCTATGTATGCCAATTACTCCTTGATTGCTTAGATTGCTTATTATTTCTTCGTCCGAGCAGACCGTTAGGTCTTTACATGTTATAACTCCCTTTATGGTGTTTAAGATTGTATGGAACACAGTGGAAACTACATAGTCATGTAGTTTAGTGAACTTGGTTGCCATTTCAGATTGTTTTTTGTTGTTTACTTTGATAAGGATCCGTCAAAAATCTTTTTGGTTTCTTTAAGGCTACCAAAATAGTTATTTAATGCTTTATGTATTAAAAGGGGTGAAACGTTAGTAAAATTATCTAAGGTTCTTTTGATGATAAAAAATCTATTATAGTTAATAAGTATATTCTGTAATTGGAGACTCAACTCTGGGTCTTTTGGACCCGCTTAAGGGGGGAAAGAAGGTTAAATTATTTGAACTATTCATATTAGTCCCATGAGTATCCTAGGAAATAAAGGTCAACTACGATAGAACCTGGTTATCATGGCAAGGCTTTTATACAACCAGATATAGCCCAGTGTCTGGAGGGAACCGTTTGCGACTCATTGTTGGCTGAGCCACTCATCCCATCAGCACGGTGTCTAAGGATTGCCTTTTACATAAAATGAACCTGACACAGGACATAACACATATGACTGGGGCCCCGGGGTTGTCAAACCCGTATTTGCGGACAGAAGTCAGACAGTTAACTGTCCGCAAATCCCCTGGGGGTCAAATTTTTGAGGACTATAAGTTTTGTTCTAGTTATTTCTGATGTGTATATCATTGTAATGTGTGAAACAAAGATAAACGTATTTTTAATAATGTTTTCCTAATGTTAGAAAACTCTCGAACATGTGAGACTAAATAGGTAGCAGTCAGTTTGATAGGAATTCAATTAAAGTTAAATAGTCCGCCTGAGTCAATAGAGCATATGCAATGTATTAATTTATATGAATTTTAAGAGTGCGAAAAGTATGGCTTCCAGCATATTTTACAAACCCCTTTTTTATATATGTTTGAAGTTAATTTTGAATTTATTTTATTTTTAGAATACCAGTTCCTTCACGATGTCCCTATATTTATTTTTCAGTTTGCTAAAGATTTTCTCACTATACTTCATTTTTACCTCCACTTAACCTAACAAAAGTTACAAAAAGACACCCTACAGCTCCATTAATTATCAAAACATTTTTACTCTCGGCTACTAAAAGCTTAGATCTTTTATTCGCCGCTCCTCCTTCTCTACTTTCTTTTACTCCGTAACATCACCATACGGAGTAAATCATAGCTCACAAATGCATAATTTAAACACTAAATCAATTTCACGCGGTCAAACCCTTCTAAATATAAAATTATCCCCGCAGGGGTGGACAATCCCCGCCACTTCTGATTATGATTGTAGCAAAATTCATCGTTGTAAAACGCGAGCCCTTGTAGTTTTTGCTCAGCCTCATTTCATGGCACACCAGATTAAATTAAATCCTTGCATTGTAATTTTAAAACGTGTTTTGAGCTTTTGTGGTAATTGTTCTCTGTTACAACCCCATTCTTTATCATATCAATTCTATACATGTGGATGTTTTGTTTTCGTCTCCTGGAACTATTTTTAGTCAAGAATAATGCTAAAATATTTTATTTCTCATATCCAACCAATACACACTACAGCCGTACAACAATATTATGAAATATTATACAACAAACATTTTAAACAAAAGATACAGTACCTCAGAAATGTGTTGGATGCGTAAAATTGGTAATTATCATAAAGACAAAAACCTTGGGAACTTTCAAACAAAAGACTTTTTTTCACTACTAGCCTATGCACTACTTTATTGACTTTTGTTGAGGTAGTAAAGTTGTTCATTATTAACAAAGGTAAAAAAATACAGAGTCTGCTTGATTAAACCTAAATCTCAATGTATTTGACAGAATATAAGGTTAACTGATGCAAAGATAAAATGAAAAAGTCCACCTACTTATTCAAAAATGAAAATCTTGAATTATCCATGTATTTTCATAGCGATTTTTACAACACAATACTTCATATCAAAACAAAAATTATTGGATATATTATTTATTGCCTTGTCACTATTATGTCATGTGAAATGAAAGTGACTAGTGACCAGTCCAAACGGTACAAAAATATATTATTTTCTCGGATCCAATAAATGAACCTCTACATTAATATCTAGCGTGAGGCATAATTACTATTTTTTCTTTTCTTCTTTCTTGGCATAAAGATAAGTCATTCAGTCAGACTCAATATATTAAAGGTGATTGCAAAAGGTAGGACGTGTACGCACACTTCTCGTCCAAGAGCCGATCAGGGCATTTTTTTAGACATGGAAGTCTAGGCCTCGGAAAGATTTTGACCTTAAAACAATTATTGGCTTGGGAAATTAGTAGTTGTACAAAAATATTGAGTTCATGCAAACCTTTACGCCCTCATTGTATGTAGATTGCTCGTCACAATTTGGACCAGTAATTCAGTTGGAGTTTCTTCTATTAACGACAATTTGAGACACAAAAGTAGAAGTCGAAATCAAGTAGAAGCGTTTTTTTTTATTTTTAGCAAACTAAAAGTGCGAAATTAGTTGTCTTTGCTACTAACATCCAGAACCTTAACTTCTATAAATATATATTTCTGAAAATGAGAAAACGTCTATATATTTTCAAATAAGAAGGCTTTTCAGAGAATAGATACTTACCCTAATGTGTTAAGCTGGGTTAAACATAAGAGAAAAAAAATTAATACTGACCAAAACAAACGTTCCTTGATAAACTCTTTACTAACATATTTTGATAATCCAGAGTTAAAACCAGATTTCTTTCTATTTGAGTAATCTTATTACACTCTGCGTCAAAAAGGTATAGAATACTGACACTTCCATAGTATGCATTTCAAAATGCTTTTGTTCCTTAAGTCGATATTATGTGGGCAAGGGTATTCCGAAGACATGGTTATCCTTCCAAAAGGAAAGTATGAAATTGTCCTCTGTGATATAGTTCAAAGATGACTGAATATTGCGAAACGATGGTGTGACTCAGTGGGACTCAACATCAACCCCACCAAAAGCACACTAGTAGTCTTCACAAGGAAAAAGGAACCTAATTTAAAAACCACAAAAAATAGGGGAGAACATCGTCGAATGGAAAACAGGGGTTGAATATTTAGGTCTAATCCTAGATAGCAGGTTACTCTGGAATATAAACGAAAACGAAGTAATACCTAAAGCCTCCAAAGCCCTCATGGTGTGCAGGAACATTGCAGGGAAAAACTGGGGATGTAACCCAAGTATTCTGCAATGGATGTAAACAGCAATAGTGAGACAATAGTGAATCAAAACTTGATCCCACTGCTCATTCAGCTAGAATGTAAGGAAGAAAACATTATACAGAATGATCAAAGAATGAATCAAAGAAAAACCTCGATCATTTCAATTTGATTAAACTGAAAATGCCAAAGAAATTTAACTTTGTGAGAAAATTCATCACTAAGTTAAGCAATAAATTTGAATGGGATGAAGACACCATGCGAAATAGGAGTTTTTGGACCGAGAGCCAAGTAGAAAGCTTGGGCACATAGCCAATTATTTTTCAGGCATAAATATGTGCGGCATTTAATATTGATAGAAACTATCGCAGGTGCCGAAACTCCTCATCTGGGACCAGAACCATCTTGTGGGATCAGCAGTAGAGTAATTTATTTATTTATTTATTTACGGGCGAACCTATTTTACAAAATAAGTACAATAATTTTAAAACAAGTACAATAACTTAAAAAAAGAAAAAAAATACAGTTAACATGTCAAAGGTTTAAAATAAGATAAAACATTTATAAGCTAGCAATTACAAGACATTTAAACATGAAGGTACACAGACAAATTAATAATATACATAATAAACATTAAAAGTAGGTACCTACAGCTGATAATAACTGTCGTAAAGTAATATTTGACAATACGGCCTTGAATCTATTCAAGCTGTAGGAAAAGTCGAGTTCCTGAAATTGATTTGCAATTCTTTGGCTTCGAGATAAGAACGAATAATGCGCATAATTTGTTCTATGCATTGGTAATTATAGAAAAACGAAGAAAAGAAATGGAGAAGGAAAAATTCAAATACTGCAATCAACTGGAAGGCCTAAAACAACCCAAGATACTTCTGATAAACTATAACTAGAAGAGATCTCATAGCTGCATCAATCTCATTTAAAAAAGGCTCCGGATTTTAAGAGGAATATTAACCGGGCTTTGCCGGTTAAGAAGTCACATGAAGGAACTAGGGTTAGACGGTGAAGCAAAGTGCAGATGCAGATTCTGTGAGGAAGAGGACGAAACTTCGATATACATACTCTGTAGTGATGAGCGAGACTGGTCTCGCTTTTTTGCAAGACCAAGACCAAGACCGAGCAGTGCAAGACTTATGCAAGACCAAGACTTAGCGTTGCAAGATATACGCAAGAACAAGACCAAGCCTGCAAGAGTCTTGCGGTCTTGCGTCCTTTAAACATATAAACCGAAAAATAAAGCAACCATGGATTATTTTAAACTCTAAAGCTTTGGTTTTCTAGGATAGCGGTGCCGCAATAAAGCGGCCGTAATTTGACGACCGTTTAAGATGGCCGCTATCGGTGAGCACAGATGTAAAGTAAGAGTTTAACCATATTGACCGCCTAAATCCATTTTTGTAATTTGCTTTCGTTTTGTGTGTTTATAGCTTGTTTTATATCTTGTGTTTAGTTTCATTATTTGACCATAATTAGAGTGTTTCTGTATTTAAAGCAAAAAATGGATGATTTGCACTTGGCAATGATGATATTTTTGGACAAGTCTTCATCGGAAGAACGAAAAGGTCGGAAGAAAGTAAGATTTTTAAGAAACGGAAAACTGAAGGCGTCTATGAAATCTTAACATGTCATCACCAAACAAATGATGAAAAATTTAGACAATATTTTCGTTTGACACCAGTATTTGATTATGTTTTAAATCACATAAAAGATGATATTTTTTCAAAACCATGCAATAGAAATAAAAATCCAATAACTCCTGGACAAAAACTATGTTTACTTATTTCTAAGGTAATATCATGGATCAGCTTTATTAATGTTTACATATTAAAAAATGTTGTGAATCATTTGGAGAAAGAGGCATTGTCGTACTGTACTCCGGTGAGAACGCAGGTAGAGGGTTACAATTACTGCTGGTACCATAACAAACAGAAGTTGATGGGCTGTGCTTAGTTGCTATAGCTACAGTCGTGTATTTATCGACACTATGAAAGATCGCATCTTTTCAAGTATCTAAATAATTTTCGAGGTGATTTTCTTGTAAAAAAAAAATATTGGTCCTAACTCTTGTGGAAATTAACTTTTCCGCACCCCAGTACATCTAAAAAAAAAGTGAAAGACTTGCAAGGGTCTTGGTGCAAGACCAAGACCAAGACTGTACCCTGCAAGAACAAGACCAAGACCAAGACTGGACCCTGCAAGAACAATACCAAGACCAAGATTGCTTATTTGACTGCAAGACCAAGACTAACCCGGTCTTAGTCTTGGTCTTGCATTTGCTGATCACTAATACTCTGGCAATGTCCTGCCTTACACAATTCTAGGGAAAGATACCTAGGAACACAATAGTAGAGGAATATCCACCTAATTTGAAACCCGACGATGTCCTAAACTTTCTTAGGAAAATAGGCCAAAGGCGCTGAGGTAAGATAATTGAGAAAATTAATAAAAATTATATTAAAAGAAATAAAAATGTATTACAGATATAATGCATAACAGTTAAAAAAATAGTTAAATAGATTATAATAAAATATACATTTTTAGACACAGTCAAATTATTCTAGATCATTATATTCCACCAAGAGTTTGTCTGTACTAATTATTATTGAATTGAAAAAAGTTTTGATCTAAGGCTAACTTCAACAATGAAACAATATCATAAACATTGTGCAAGTACATATTTCTGCAAGTACAAACCATTAGAAATTAACAGATCCTCAACCAGTGAAGTACATTCAGAAGGGGGAATACTAGAGAAAAGGTTAGAAACATCTAATGTAAGTAAAAAGGAATTAACTGGAACTCTAATATAAGAAATTTTATTACATAAGTCAAATGAATTCTTAATGATAAAGTTGTTGTTAAAGTTAGTGGTCTTTTTAAGTAAATTGTTGAGAAAAGAAGAAAGTTTTGAAGCTTGGAAGTTAAGAAAGGAAACAACTGGTCTAATAGGTACATTATTCTTGTGTATCTTAGAAAGTTCTCCAGTTCTTCCGAGCCAGTTCTTTGGTGTCACTTCCTAAATGGCTTGATCCAACAATAGCTTGACATATTTAATTTTAAATGTAGTAATATGTCTCGCTGTAAATTCATTTGTTTGTGCCCCTATAAGTTAGTAATTATTATAATGAAATGATACCTCTTGAGCTTAATATTAGTACATTTTTAAGAAATTATACTTAAACGATGAACACAAATTGCAAATTAATTAAGTTTCCAATAACCGCTAAACTTAATGTTAATCCATTTTTAATAAATTTACTCAACTAGATGTGGTACTTAAGATATAGTTGTAGATCAAATTACTTACCAAAAATGATCTTTTATTATAACCTATGTCTATTATTTATGAATTTTTATTTACTTTCATTATTAAATTTATTGATCATGAGATTTACCTGCCTATGGACGTTCCCAATGTAGTAAGCCAAATCTTATGGTACTTTTACTACAAGATGCTGTATAGTGAAATTTAACGAAATCAATGAAACAACAAATTATCCAGAGTTTAATTAAATGTATCCAACATTAATAACATATTTTATAGAACTAACTAATAAAAGTGTGCCAAAGGACAAGCTTGTTTAATAATCAAAAAACAAATTCTATTATGTATTAAATTAATTTACATAATTACAACTAAAACAGATTGAAAATTAAACTTCATACACTACGCCAACACTATGCCAAATTAACAAATTTCTGTTCTATGTAAAAGTAAGAGATAGCTAGTCGCTAATTTCCTGTAGGAATGCTTCACTCCCATTATCTCGTCATTAATCTCGCTGTTCAACGTCAAAGAGCGTTTTGTTGCGTCCCGTTTTAAACACATGTACAAACTTCGTGACAAGTGACAAGTGACAAGCGATAGATTCGTTTTTAGATTCATTTTGTGATTAGTTTGGCCGATCGGTTTTATTGTGGATTTAGTGTTCGATATTTACCGCTATCGACATCGAATATCGAGAAGAACATTATAATCCTTTTGATGTGGCAATGCTAAGTAGGAAACATTTTTTAAAAGAATCGCCGGCTGTGGTGATGATGTGAAAGGATATTTTTGTATTAGTAAATTTTTTTTAATCAGAAATATAAATCATTAATAATGACTTAGATTTGCATTTTGTAACAGTTTGAACTATAAAATTATAATTGTAGAAGTTCTAAAATATAAAGATTATATTAAAACTGTTATTAGGTTCTCATCACCTAAGAATTTCTCTTACATGAAGTAAAAAATATTAGGGGAAATCTTCCCTAGCGATGTATAATATATTTTGCGTTCTATTTTTTGTTTTAACAAATAATATATTTTTTTTTATTTGCCTGCAAGTGTGGTTTGTGTTTTGAGCCCGTATTCTTGAGTGAGGGAGTATTTCTCCCCGAGAGAGGATATATTTTGTCTTTGTCACTGCAATGACAGAGTAACCAAGCAAAATAAAGCTCGTGAAGCTCTACTTCCTCAGTCAAGAATAAGGGCAGTGAGAGATTTTAAGACCAACATAGTACCATGAAATCAAAGAACTTGCAAAACTAAAAAAAGGGTCATTACCTGTAATCTCACCAATCGGCGTTCGACTGAATATATTCACATATTTAAATTATTAAATTAGAGTATAATTAGCACAGCTAAGCAGACTGTTAGAAGATGAAAAAGTTTTGATTATTCATACCTGTTGATTTATGGTCAGTATGACAATGCTCTCAAATGAGTTCAAACTAATTTCTATATTTATAACTGAAAATTAAATGTACATATCTCTGGTGGTATTAAGGGGATCTATTGAGGGATCCATATCCATTTCTCCACTTTTCTTTCACTTAAAAATTATAAATATTAGTCTACAAGTTAACAAAATGAGTTTGTTTATGTGTGATTTATTCAAATAATCTTAGAACATCTAATATTAGTTAAACAATTACTAAAGTAACTGGTTAATTTAATTTTAATTAGTTTATAATTAACGATTATAAATTTAGCAAAATTCTTATAATAATTAGATTAGATATACTATTGTTAACCATGTAATGAGGCCTCTAGATTAACAATAAATAATTAAATAAATAGACAGCTAAAACAGGCATGAAGAGGATACAAGCACCACAGAACATCAGCTAAGACATGCAGCAAACGCCTCATAGTTTATAAGAACCCAACAATTATACAGAGTACTAGACCAAGAGAAGATAGAAGAAGAGAGCACAATTCCAAATACAGCACTAAGGAAACTGACAAATTACACAGCAGACGACTACAAGAGTTATCCAAAATCAAGAAAACAGCTGGACAACTACATAGAAAATACAACCTGTTGAGAAGCAAGACCCAAGAGAAGCCACCTACAAAAGACCCTACCTGCATGTTTCTAAGTAGCTATAACAAGTGGATCCACTAGCAAGCAGAAAAAAATACCTACACAAAAAAGAAGTGCACAGCACTACTCTGGAGAAGAGAAGAAGACAGTCAGACACTATTTTCGAACACCGATAGTGAAAAGGACCAGCAGGAGCCCGACAACTATTGCTCCTATCCTGAGGTGGATGGAAGTTGGAACTGCGGAATCCATTGCTCCTAGAGGAATGCATTCTGGAAAATCTCAAATGTAACTGATAAGAAAACAAAATAGAAAAACCCAAAATCAAAGTCAAAGATAATTCTGTGACATTGATTTTGGTTTTCATTATATACAGTATGATGCAAATGTATGGAATAAATTCATTATTTCAGAAACAGACGACTATAAAAACAAATCGTCAGTTTGAATGACCATCAACTGCTATAGATGTGTTGGACATTACGTTATTAGTGATGGCGTATTGACGTCATCGACGATTTTTCAGATACAAACCGAGGTCACGTGACAGCTCATTTGAAAGGTCTCCTTATTGCCTCTGCAACAATGTAATCATTTGAATATTTATTTCTACAGGGTTAACCAAAACTGTTGGTTTATTAATACAATTAACTTAGAATAAATGTTTACTTAAATACAATTAAATTACAACAAATGTTCAAATTGCCGACCTTCAGCAATGTAACAATGAGAAAGGCGAGCAGTAAATTCTTTCCTAACGTTTTCGAGGACAGGTGTTATTTGTGCAATTTCCGTACGGATCCGCTCCTTCAACTCTTCTACATTATTCTAACGTAGTCAAATCTGGAGACCTTGGTGGCCACTCGATAGGCCCCCTTCTACCTATCCACCTTCCTGGGAAAACGTTATTAAGGTAATTTCGTACCTCAACGCCATAGTCTGGGGGAGCCCCATCCTGTTGGTACCATAAATCATTTCTATTTGGAAATAGCTGATTCAGCTGTGGCAACAGATAATTTTGAACAAATTCCAGATAACTAGCAGCAGTTAGGTTTTCCTCAAAAAAACATGGCCCTAAAATTTGATTGTTTATAATGCCAGCCCAAACATTCACCTTCTCGGGCTATTGTGTCCATCCAATGTGGATTTTCACTTGCCCAATATTGACATGTCTGGCGATTTACGTGACCGTTCAACATAAAAGACGCTTCATCTGAAAAAAGTACCTTTTGTATGAAACCCTGATCTCTGTTACATTGTTCCATAACGATTTCGCAGAATTCGATTCTTCTATTAAAGTCATCTTCTAATAGCTCCTGGACCAGATGTACTTTGTATGGATGCCACTTCTCCTTTTTTAGCACTCTTACAACAGTTGATTGGTGGACATTATTATCTAGTGCGACCTGCCTAGAACTGGTATGAGGATTTTCTTGAAACGCCAATACAACGTCCAGTTTTTTGGATTCGGATATTGATGTTCTACCACTTCTGGGAAGATCTTTAACATGGCCCGTTTCTATAACTTTTTTTTTCAATTTTACTTACTGTTGATTGAGTAATTGGATCGCGATTGGGGTATGTAGCATTAAATAAATTACGAACTTCTGCTTGAGTCCTCACTCTATCTCCATAACCAATCATCATGGTTAAAATCTCGATTCGTTCTGTTTGTGTAAGATTCATTTTTGTAAATGCTGTTATTAGAAAGTTTGCGGTAAGGTATTTTACGTTATAAAAATTGCCATTATAACATATAACGTAAAAATGTAACAAAAAGTATACCGTATATATCTTATTTATACGTTATTTTAGAAAATAACGTTAACCAATCAGATTTTACTGCTTATACTTTACTTCCACGGTACAACAAATTTACATAGTAAATTGTTGTATCATGCATGTTTATCATTAGTTTCAATACTGTTTGATATTTGCAAAATTTTATCGAGTTCAATAATGTCTTGTTTTTTAAAACAAAACAAGAAACTATAATACTATTGCTCTGTTCTGATTGTAAAATTAATTGTAGAATAAAGTCTTTTATTTCTTTCTTCGACTGCTTTCTGTAAAGCAGTAAATAGAAGGAATAATTTTTATTACTTTTGTTAATTATTTTTAGCGGTCTTTTTTAAATTTGCACTAGTGACATATCATATGTCATATGTAACCTTTTTTTTTAAGGTACGATAACCGCAAGCTATGTTTACAAATTTTACGATACACTATAGTATAGCGAAAAATAAGAGTCTAACGTAACGTAAAACGACTGACCGCAAACTCTCTATTAATGTCGGCAAAAAACTCGAAGAGTAAAAATTTGACGTCTATTATTTGACAGATTCACAGATCATTGACGAATAAAGACGAGTCAATGACAATATTGATTTAAATATTCTGGTAAAAATAATTCCGAGTACTTACTACAATAATTAATTTCAAATTATAATGTCGCATTGTTTTTATCAATATTTTTTTTTCGGAACCAACAATAAACATTATTTTGTTTTATTCCCAGTGGCGGTCCTTAGTGTATTTTAGTTCAGTGAATGAATATTTATTGTAATTCCATGTTACTTAACAAAGTTCACAATTTTGGTTAACTCTGTAAAAATTAATATTTAAATGATTACATTTATTTGTTTCCATCTTAGACCATAAACAAATAGACGTCAATTTTCTGTCCTTGTTGTGAAGCCAAAATAACTTTATGTTGTGTTCTTCTATAACTATATGTTTACAAACAAATCCACATTTGAATAAAACTTCTTCGGTTGTTTTCGTATATCTTCGACTACACTGTCTCTTATAGAATGGAACATTGCGAATCATATGTAAACATGAATCTTATCCTGTTCATAAACTAATTGTGGTATTGTTTTCGCTGTATAAATTTTGGGTTAAAGTTATGATTTAAGAACTTTGATTAGAGTTTAAACCTTGTTAGGTACCTATTAAAAGATATTTGCGCCGCTGATATTTGTTATTGTTAAACAGTACCGCACACACACCTCATCCCGTAGCTCCACGAACTTCATGCGACAAAGAGAGATAATATTGGCTTCAGTATGTTGTTCAGAAAAATGACGTTACAGCCAGTCTATTTGTTTATGGTCTAAGGTTTCCATCTAGGTTCAATTCGGTTTTGTTCACAATTATATCGTGAGGATCTAACTACAGCATAACTATACGATTTGTGCAATTTCATCATTTGCATATTATTTAAATTTCTCTTTGCGAAGGTAACTATTTTTTTAATTCAGCCAATTATGTAAATATTTTTGGACGTGGCCAATATTTTTAAAATACTCAAGTGGCGGGAGTGTGTGAGGGACCGCCGCCCGTCTATGCTAGGGTAGTGATTCCGAGGCGGGGGTAACGGCGATCTTTGAGATGGAATAAGTCCGATACTGTTGGGTTCTTTCAAGTGATAACTTGTATTACCCATTAAATTTGCAGAGTTCTTAGGATGGTCTATCATTTGTTTGAATCATTTTTCAACAACCTCACTATCCATGTCTTCCTGGTAGTCAGCGGTACCTACCAGTGGATTCAAAAATTAATAAACCATCCTCAACAAAACTGTCTAACTTCCTTAAAGATACATCTTTTAAAAAAGCCTTTCTTTAACCTATAATAGTTTCATGTAGAGATATTAGTCCAATTTGAATATTTAGGGGTAACATTGACGAAAGGATCCTAGAAATAGAAAAAAAATGGAAAAGGGAGGCTTATTCTGTATTATTTTGAACAATGGGTGATAAAGAAAGAGATAGCAAGTAAACTGGAAGTATGGAAGAGGAAAATACTATGAAAAATGTTTGGGTAAATTTGAACCAATGAAAAAACTAGAAGAAGGTGGACAAACGGGAGACCTTAAAGAAGTATACAGAGGAAGGGAAGATACATATTATAAGAAAATATAGTATAGAAGGATAATATGATAATTAAGACAAAGAAAAACACATAGATTAAGAGTACGCAGATTAACTTTTATAAATTATTATTATCGAAATTAACTCATCATATTTAAACAATTTTTAATGTTTAGTTTAAATAACTATAGCCGTAAGTACTTTTTGTTGACATTAAAATGAAATATTAAACCGCTACGTTTACTCAGTTTTCGTAATGACAAGTTGGCACTATTCAAACACTTAGGGTGTTCCCGGCAACTCCTTGTTATTTTAGTCTAAAGATTGAACATCTCCAGCATATCTCTGGCCTATTCTACAAACGAATTTATCTCGCTACAACACACAATTATCGTCACAATAACGGCAGTATGTTATTATAACAGATTTGTAAGCATACACACGCAAGTGAGAGAATTGTACTCTACACACTTTGTGTTTAAATCTCATATTTTGGTTATGATTTGTCTCACATTATTCTCCACTAACAATGAAACGTTATCAACCATTCATCATGTTTAATATATTCTCTTAAATTAATTAAAAAGCGTGGAGACATTTTTGAAAAAAAAACCACGGAAGGCTTCATTAAAAATGATATTTTATCATGCACATAACGTTCTATTTCAGTTAATATGCGTCCAAACTAGAGATTCAGCTCAATTTTCCACTTAATATTATGGGCAGTAGAGTAAAAAGTCTAGTAGTCACTCTGTAAAAGTAATGTTCTCAACTTTACAAATAAAATATTGCGACATGGTCTAAGTACATTGAAATAAGGCATAAGAAGGCAAAATACCTGGGATTTTTAATTAATTTATTAAAGTAAAATTCTATCATAATGGTAAGTCAACCAGCCATCAAAGCACCGAGCTCACATACAATCAGTTTGATGGTTATGGAAATGCCTAGGAAAGTTAAAGGCCCGATGAACACTACGTACCTTCCTATGGGTTCCAGGAGAACAAAACAGCACATAAGCTGGTAAAAAAAAGGATCCGAAATCCCACATCTGGGACCAGGACCATCTTTTGGGATCAGCAGTACTGCAATCTTAAAAAAACTAAGAAAATAAATGGAAAGAGGAAAATCCAAGTACTGGAATCAACCAAGTACTGAGACAAGCTAAGATACTTCTGGGAAACTACGACCGGAAGAAATCTCTTAGCTGCCTCATTTAAAAAAGGCTCCAGAACATTAACTAGGCATAGGAGGATCTGCCTGATTTTAAGCCTGACGATGTCCTAAACTTTCTTAAAAAAATAGGACTAGAAAAGCTGCTATAATTCTGAGAAAGCATCAGACCTATGACGAGTAAGGGGGTACAGTAGATCCTATTACCATCCCTAACTCCATACATTCATACAATGGCTAATAATAAGGCGTATTCCGTTTTCAGATGGGCTTTTAAACCTGTGTATAAACAATATAGTAAAGCATTTCGTTTATTTTTCACATTTAAATCCTGACAAATTTGTGTTGCAATGTGCATGTCATTTAAACAGGTTTCATCTGCTTCCATGTCTTTAAAATTTTGCAATTTGTTTCAGCGCCAATAAGCATTTTTTTATACATGGTAATTTCTTTTTTAAAAGAATGTTTGTACTGCTGGACGAATGGCCTCTATGGTTGTATCGTCCAATTTTATTTCTTAATTTCTCTTGCTTCAACCTACAAAGTATTTAGTCAGTAGAAGAAGATAGTATTTGGAATATTAAATATCATTAAAATTTTGCCCTATTGTAGGTATTTCAACCACAAAAATATATTTTATATAGTATTGTAGAAACAATTATTAAATTTATTTTACTAACTTTCAACCAGAAATGTTTGTAAAAAATGTACATTTAGGTACCATTTTATTCAATCTTAATACTGTTTTAAACATTGTTTATGAAACAGAACAATCTGTTCTATGCAACGTTTCATTTGGCCTTTTTAATTATAATCAACCCTCCGCCCTTTTAATCGGCGATTTCTTAATCTGTAGTTGAGATCTTATGCAGTAGCCATTTCCAATTAAGTTTTGTAGGGAATGGAATTCTTAACTTTTTATCCGGGAGCCAAATGAAGTCTTTTCAAATTCTCCACAATAAACTACAGGAATCAGTATTCGGAATCTGACTAGTCATCTACCATTCACCTGTTATAAACAAGCAGAGGGTTTCTCTTGTGTTTTTTTTCAAGAATGTTATTGTGTAGCTTTGAAATAATTTACTTCCCAAATTGATAGGTACGGCTCAATCCATGTCAAAATGTTGCTGGCATTGTTCCTATTAGAGGCTTTGTTGATGGCTTCTGTGTGTGATAATGATGTTCTTTGATTGGCATTACGGAATATTAAATAAATTAAGATCTGCTCGATTGCTTAAATATAGAGTGATTATGTGTATATACAAACGGAAAATAACCCATAATTGATCGGCACTGTTTACTAAACCAAGATTTATATAATTTGACGTTTTTTAAACTTTTTCAAACTGTAAGTCATTGTATTCAAGCGATATAATAATACGAAGAGCAAAAAAATAATTACTTCTTGTACCTATAAATGAATTCAAGAGACAAAAGATTTATTTATGTAAAACTTTTATCTTGTGTGAGCTTTTAATAAATTGATTTGTATAGAAAGTGCAAATCTGTCAAATTATATCAAAAGGGCAGTCATATTTAAAATAAACATTCTTATTAATAACAGCTTTTATTAATGAAACACATTATTACTGGCTATGTGCCCTGGGGTCCAGTGACAATATTCGTCTGGTTTGCATGGTCAGGAGGGGAAAATTTGGGATCTAGACAACTTGGTCGATTAGGTGGTTGACCCATGAATTATAACGCCAGGAGATGATGATAGTTATATAAATGACGAAGAATATAATGAAATAGAATAATTTAATTGCGTCTAAAAATTTATTATAACCTATTTAACTATTTTTTAAACTCTGTTGCATTATACTATAATTTTTATTTCTATTAATATAATTTTTATAAATTTTTTCAATTTTCTCAATTATCTTATCTGAGCGCTGGTAGCCTATTTTCCTAAGTTCAAACCCGGTGGGGTTCAAACCAGGTATATCCTTCTCTTCTATTGTGTTCCTAGGTATTTGTCCCTAGAATTTTGCAAGGCAGGTCATTCCGAGAGCATCCCACAAGATGGTTGGTCCTGGTCCCAGATGAAGAGTTTCGGCTCCTGCATATATTGCCGTGTACATCCATTGCAGAATACGTGGGTTAAATCCCCAGTTTTTCCCTGCAATGTTCCTGAAGACCATTGGGGCCTTAGTGGCGTTGTGTATTACTTCGTTTTTGTGTTTATTACAAAGTAACCTGCTATCTAGGATTTAACCTCTGTTTTTCATTCGACGATGTTCTCCCCCATTTTTATGGTTTTTAAATTAGGTAGATGATGTGGTTTTAATGGCGAATACAAAGAACAAAATGCAAAAACTAGTGAATATTTGGACTAAAGAAGTAGAGAACATGAATATGGAAGTGAACTTAAATAAAACAAAAGTGATGATAATAAATGAAAAACAATCAGGTAATCAAAATAATAGAGACATTAAATGCAAAAACCAGACACTAGAAAGAGTAACAACATTTAAATACTTAGGAAGTTTTGTAACAGAAGATGGAAAAATAGATGCAGAAATAACAAACAGAGCAAATAAATCAACAAAAATATACTACTCTCTAAATAAAACAATTCTTGGACATAAAGATATAGACTTAGAAGTAAAAATGAAAATTCATAATATGATAACAGTTCCTACAATAATATACGCAAGTGAAAATTTGGACTGTGCGAAAGAAGGACGAAACTAAAATAAATGTCATAGAAATGAAGCATCTAAGAAAAATTGCAGGGAAAACTAAATGGGATAGAATTAGAAATGACGTCATTAGAGAGACAACTAAACAGGAACCGATAACTAGTAAAATAAAAAAGAGACAACTTAGATGGTATGGTCATATGGTAAGAATGGAACCAAATAGATTAACAAGGAAAATAATGGAGATTGGAAAACCGACCAAAAAACACAGGGGTAGGCCTAGAAGGAAATGGTTAGACCAAATACAAGAGATAGGCTTAGAAAGAGGAAAGAGCATAGCAGAAATGAAAAATCTAGCAAGAGACAGAAAGGCATGGAAGAAATGGGTGCAGGGCACGGAATCCACATCCGACGCCTGAAAGGGCAAAAGGATTAGAAAAGAAGAAGAAGAAAAATTAGGTTTCTTTTTCCTTGTGAAGGCTACTACTGTGGTATTGGTGGGGTTGATGTTGAATCCTATAGAGTGACAACATTGTTTCGCAATGTTTAGTCCTCTTTGAACAATAAATATCACAGAGGCCATTTTCATAAGTTCCTTTTGCAAGGATAACCATGTCGTCGGTATACCCTTGACATGGTATGCCTTCTCTGGTCAGTTGACAGAGTAAGCTGTCCACAGTGAGACTCCACATGAGTGCAGATGCAACTCCCTTGCGGGCAGGGCACAATGATGAAGATAGTTTCTTGTCCTGTCTCCATTTTTGCGATTCTTGTAGATAGCAGTTGCGACATCCAGGTTGAAGTCTACCTACTCAAAGGCTCCTTCTATTTTTAGAAAGGCACAAACCACAGTCTCTTTCTGATTCAGATAGTCTTGAACTTTGTTTAAATTTAGTATGAGTAATGGTTTGAAGTTTGTATAAATAAAGCTCAGCGCATTTATTATGTATTCTGCTTCAAACTTTACAAACATGATAACTTAAAACAAATAGCATTTACAAAAAGTATCAGCAAAGAGTAAATTTCAATAATTAGGTTTAACCATCAAGATTTATTAAGATACATTTTTATGAACAAATAATTTTATCATGTTCGCATTTTTGAGTTTGTAGCAAAATATTACGGGAAAAATATTTTGAAAATGACATATATATTTTGACAAAATATTTCTGATAAATCAAATCTTACATTACTAAGTACGACTTTACAACAACATTATTATAAAGAAACTACATGTTTCCCAAATTAATTATATATAAGTATATATAATCTGATCCTCTGTGGTACCTATTCGGGTGTAGGGGCAAAACTTGTTTTATTTCAAAAATATTTTCCACTCTTTCTTATTTTGCGAAAGCAACTTGGCTTCTTTCCAAGTTTTTCCTTTTTGTTTTAGTATCTTCTCTATAACTGCATTCCATGTCTCTTTCGGTCTACCTTTTTTTCTTTTCTTGATTGGTTTGGCTTCCCATATTTTTTTTACTTGCGTTTTGCTGCTCATTCTTTGTAAATGTCCCCACCATTCTCCAGTTGTCTTCTTTCAACGAAATTAAGTATTTATTCTGTGTTAAGATCTGTTCTAATGCTATCATTTCTTATTTTATCTTTTCTGTTAACTCCTCGTACTCTTCTGAGATATCTCATTTCAGCTGCCTGTACTTTGCTCTTCTCTTGCTCACTTAATACACATGTTTCGCAGCCATAGGTAAGAATCGGTCGGTATGTAGTTTTAAATACTGTCATTTTCGTTTGTTGCGTTATTTCTTTGTTATTTATAAAGTTTTTGCTCATCGTGTAGTAAACTTTGTTGGCTTTGTCTATTCTGTTATTTAATTCTATTTCATTCTTCCCAGTTTCTTCAATGTTTATTCCTAAGTACTGATATGCATTAACCTGTGCTATTTTTATATCATTAATTTTTATATTTAGTACCCTTTTTTCTTTATTTATCGCCATAACTTTTGTTTTATTATAATTTATTGTCATTCCATATTTATTAAGTTGCTTTTTCCAAATATTAAGATTTTCTTGTAAATTTTTCTCTGTTCCAGCTATTATTTCGACGTCATCTGCAAATATACATTCTGTTATACTGACACTTTCCAAGTTTTTATATCCTATATACAACGGTTTAGCTTCTTTCCTTACCTCAGCTACAATTTCGTCCATAAATATTATAAATAATAGGGGACTCAGTCCTCCTCCCTGCCAAATTAATTATAACTAATTTATAAACATGATTTAACCACGCGGTCACAAATTTATAATAATGAAGATTTTAAAAATAATTGAGTTTTAAATTGAGCTGGGAAAAATAGTTTTTAAATTCGTTTAAAATAATTTGGTACCTATTATTATAAATCTATCACTGCGTGCCGAGCGAAGCGAGGTTGGCAGCACCAAATTAATTTTAACTAATTTATAAACATGTTTTAATCACGCAGTCACAAATTTATAATAATGAAGATTTTAAAAATAATTGAGTTTTAAATTGAGCTGGGAAAAATAGTTTTTAAATTCGTTTAAATTAATTTGGTACCTATTATTATAAATCTATCACTGCGTGCCGAGCGAAGCGAGGTTCGCAGCACCAAATTAATTTTAACTAATTTATAAACATGTTTTAATCACGCTGTCATAAATTTATAGTAATGCAGGTTTTAAAAATAATTGAGTTTTAAATTGAGCTGGCAAAAATAGTTTTTAAATTAGTTTAAGTTAATTTGGTGCTAAGAACATCGCTTCGCTCGGCACGCAGTGATTCATTTCTAACAATGCCAAATTGAAACATAATTGAGCTGGCAAACTTGAAGTCAATAAATGAATAATTGGGTCGATTGGTGTGAAAACCTGCTTGATTTTCTTCTTCTTATTTTTCTTCTATTTTGATTTTATCTCGTGCAGTATATCAAGACTTTACTATAACGATGCAAATTTTCAGGTCGATTACTTAGAGCAATCCAAATAGATTTTAATTGATACGATAAGTCGAACGATCTACCGTTAAATTTTAAGAACTTTAGTTGTTTGCGCCAGGACGTACTGCAAAAACGCTGACGTTAAATGAAATGTTAATAAATAAGATAATATTTTAAGAATAAAATCTCAGCAAAATCAGTTAATTTGTGAGATACTACTTCGTTTCTTTGTATATTTGTAAAACATCGTGTTCAAAGATTTGTTTTTCAGATATGTTTTTGTTGTGGACCATGTAATATTATTTGTGCGTTAGGCGACAATTTGTAATATGAGTTTCCTGTTGATAGTGAATTTATAAAAATATTTAGTTAACTTTTTTGAAAAAATAACAATATACCAAAAGAAAAAATGTAATTTGCAATAAAACAAACATTAAGCTTAATTTCGTCTTTAATTAGTTGTAAAAGATACTTCAATAATTAACAGAATTTATAAATGTTTATCACACAAAAATTATGATAGTTAAATACCTTGGCTAGGGGTGAGTAAGTTCATTAGCTCTGACTATTGTACAATATTTGTTTCTTTAAGAAATTATAAGGGCGCCACTGAAATCTTTTTATTTTTTATGATACTACTAAAGAAAGTTGTTTTAAGCTGAGTTATTTAAATAAGTATCATAAGATGACAGAAAGATGTCAGAAAAAACTGTCTATGAAGATAAAAAAATGATTTGAAAATGTACAAACATATAAAAGATAATAAGATTTCCTTGGTGCTGAAATTAATGAGGTAGAGAATACGTTACAACAAAATAATCCGCAAACAGTTCTTTAAAAATACTTATTCAAATACAGTTGACGATATAGATAGATATACACGGAAATTAAAAGAGAAAAAATATGGGAACAGTAAACTTGATAGATCACAATAAACTTATCTGTTACAATAGTGGACGATCCTTCGCCGCACCTTGGGGTCGCTACGGCACTGTCTAGGTGGTTCCAAATGATTATAGAAGATCACTAGTGGAGGGATGATCTGTCCCAGTTGTAGAGATAATCCAGTTAAGAATGTACATACGAGAGCTTAAAGTTTACAAGCTGTTCAAGTTTACGGAATCTCCAAATTCAAGAGATGCTTCTGGTTTACAGAATCTTCAATTAAAGAGTGGCCTCTAGTTTACTGTATTATATTCCAACTTTCTGAAAATTACCAGTGTCAAACACGTGTTACATTTACTTTTCTGGCACAAAAAGTACAAATCAGCATAGTCCGAAATCTACAGTTAGATGCTAACGTATTTTAATAGATTACAAAAGATACATTTTTACATTAAATTTACTTTTTAATAATCTTACACACTAATCAAAATTCCAGAAATGTACTTTTAACAGCCTTTTATAAAAAATTATCATTAATACTTTTAATTACCATAAAAAGATTCTTTGAATAATAATGAAATATGTTGAAATTCTCATCTGATATAATAAAATATAATATAACTTTCGATATTTTATAAATATCTTAACAAAAAGGAATTATAAAATTGGAAAAAAACATACCTGTATATGACAGTAAATCAATAGAAGAAATGAGACTGGAAATAATTATTAAAACTTATTGAACTCGATAATGCCAACTCATTAATACACCTCGTAGCGTAGCTACTTTGAACTTCCAATTATAATTATAGAGACTGTATTCATTATTTTATTATTAAAAATGTTTTAGGGTAGATGGAGCAGCTAGTGGTACTAATTGAATTTAATATTTAGGATACCAGGTGCTTAAAATGTTAACAGGTACTGTTACAACCAAATATAGATTTTGCTTATTAAAAGCAAATTTGATTTACAGTTTAACTATGTTCATGTATTTTCAATGAAAAGTGTGAATACCCGTAAATTTAATTCCCTTTGAAAATTCTTAATTACTAATAATGTTTATATAAAAGTTTAATGGTGTTGCGAAGGCTTTGACACCCTTCACAAGCTGCTATTAGTCTGGAACAGTTTTTCCAACATTCAAAGTGCCCAAACCAATTAATTAAATCAGATAATTGAAAGACCAACAAACGGTTTACCAGAATTACACTTTAAAACATGTAAATCAAAAGGTTTTGAATGAAATGATTTCATCAACACCTCCATACCACAAACGCCATGTTAATTAGTGGATTCGCACATCAAATTAAATAATTACTACCCGTTAATTAACTCTGACGCCAGTTTTGATTTATTTGAAGTTGGGAATGTGAATGACTGAAGGTTGGTTACGGCCACAGAAGCCTCATGACGGGATTTTAAAGACATTTTACGTGTTGAACGGGCGGTGTGTAGGTTATGGTAATTTTTTTTAATTGGATACGCTTTAGAAACAATTTTTAAGGCATTGTGTTATTAAGTAACCATATTTCAATCGTTTAATTAAAATGTTTTATGAAATATTATAAACTTTTAGAGATTATCTCTAAATAATTTTATGAATAAAGATGAAGAACACTGAAAACATAATTTCCACTATTTTATTGGAAAACTAAAGCTTTCAGTCTATGACAGCGGTTTGGAATAAGTATTTGATCATCTCAATAATTGTAGAACCTGGGAAATGGTTTTGTAACAAGAGCTCTAATGTTTCCCTCTTGGATTCGGTATAGGTTCCACCTTGTTTTTTTGAGAAGACACGGCCCCTGGTTCGGATCCTTGGAGAGAATCTTGTGAATTCTTGCACTGGCCGGTATGTCAGATATACTCTGGCAGAACTTTCCCGCTTGGCTCTTCTTATCTCTGTCATATTCTGTAAGGGTGCTTCTATATTTTCCCAGTTCCTCAATTCTTTTGCTTTATTGCACAGCATACTTACATTTTTTCTTAATTTGTCCAGTTTTCTGTTCCACCAAGGCGTTTGTCTATTATTCGTCTTGGTTTTAACGGGACAGTTTTCCTGGTATGCTTCTAGAATTGCCCTACTGATACGATCAGTTGCCTCTTCCAAATTAGCATTAGTTTTGATTATCGTGGGCATATGCCCTGTTTTCCTCTCCAGACTGGTGCGATAACCGTCCCAGTCTGTACATTTTGGGTCCCTATAATTAATGGTGGGTCTTTTACCCGTTTTTAAGGTAAAGTCAATGTGCCTGTGATCCGAGCATGATGGCTCGTTAGCAATTTATTACTGATTTGCCTCAGTACTCATTGTTATGTCTATAATGTCTTTACATTTCTTGGTAACAAAGGTTGAATCATTTCCTCTATTGTTTACTACAATCCCTTCACCAAGTATATAATTGAAAAGGTATGCACCTCGTTCGTCGGTCGTTTTGCTCCCCCATGCCGCATGGTATGAGTTCGCATCGCATCCTACGATGATTTAAAGTCCATTCCTCCTGCAATGTTCGATTAAGTTCCATACCATTGCAGGTGGAGGATTTGCTGCCTTTCGCTCGCCTGTGAAGTATCCGGAGCATACTACTATATCTCATCTGCTCCCCTCCTCCTGAATGGTGAGCTGTGCGGACACCACGTCTACTGTAAAGAAACCTGCAAGCAAACAACAGTTAATATCTTTTCTAAGTACAATACAGGCTCTGGATTTTCCCCTACTCCTGTAATACAGTACCTTAGTTAAGATGGATCCTAGGCCCCAATGTGACCTGCTCCATTAATTCAAGGTTCCTGGATTAGGGCTACATATTGAGATGATTAACTCAATACCAAATTTTATTTTATATGTTTGAATTTATTTTATTTTTATTTAATAAGGGTAGGGTTGAAACAAAATTTATTTTAAATTTTTTTTTTTTTTAATTAAATTGAATTTTGAATGTTTCACCAAATAAACCTTTATTAAATGATGCCTAACTAATTCCTATCTATTTTCCTAAATAAGTCCTATCTATTTTCCTAACTAAATCCTATCTAATCTTAACTACCTAAACTAACCTTATCTACCGCAGTGTTCTTTTTTATTGTCTTATTGTCCAATAGCCTCTTTTCTTCAAACCGCTTATTGGTCTAGTCAGACACCTTTTCCAAAGTTACAACACTATTATCCTCTTCTCCTGTATTTGGTTACTTTATTCTGTTTATGTTTTTATTTATTGATTTAATTTTTTAACAATTTACTTTGAATAATTGATAACTGTATTAATTTTTTTACTTTTTTCTTCTAAACTCTCCAACCAAAACGTCAAAAAAAATCTTTCTCCATAAACAGCTTTTCTATAACTGGCACCTTCTTTATTTCTTATTAATTAAAACTTCTACTATTCGACCTTTCCTTTCTTTTAAATTATACTTGTTCAACTTATATCACTTCTTTTTACAAAATCAAATTCATTTCCTTCTTCTCGTGACTTTTTTAAAAAACTAACTGTCAAAACTTACTTTTTTCTGACAACCAAACTTCTTCATCCCTTACTCTCACTTGCACTACTATCTATCCTTAACCTAATACAAGTGTTGTTTACATTACATGAATTTTTATACTATCAACTAATAAACTATGACATTTACTTCAAATTTTGACATTTCTCCGCAAATAAAAAATTAAATATTAAACTAAAATAAATTTTGAAATGACCCTTAAAAATACCTTTTCAATATATTGCCTCTTTAGCAAACCTCCTGGCGATGGTATATGAGGCGGCCTTGACATGGAAGTTTGTTTTACCAGCCTTACCTTTGCCCTTTTTGCTGGTAGAGGGGGAATTCGCTCCCCAGGCTTGTCCTTCCTTTCTCCAGGACGTTGCTAATTTCGCGAGGAAGAAGAGTTTACCTCCTTTCTCACTTCAGCTCCGCCCATGGTTCCAAGTGCATGGCTGATCATCCTTCCTGGTGTCTTTTGGTTTTCTTCGCGTCCCTGTGGAGGAGGATGGTTCCCCCTTCTTAGGGACTTTTGGCCTGATGGTTATCTGACCAAACCCGAAGAAAGGCTTGAAGCTGAGTTGCTCCAGTGCCTTTATGGATGAATCGTCCACGGAGAAGGTCCATGTATGTCCAGGACCGGCCTTTCAACAGTGGAGTACTTTCCAATCCTGTGTCTTCAGGCCCCGATTCATCTTCCTCAGTCTGTTGAGGACAGTTTCAGCATCTAGAGGGGTTTCTTTATCTTCATCAGGTATGTATGCCACACATACCTAAATTTTAGGAAGATCTTTTCCCTCTATTGCTTTTAGCGTTGCTTCTTCCCATGGTTTGAGTCGATTAACCGCCTCAACTAGCCATTCAGAGCTCGCTTTGTCGGCACATGTTACCTGAAGCCATCCTGGCCGATGTGAGCAGCCAAAGAATCTTACTTCAGGTCCATCTTCAGGTAAATACTCGACGGTCCTTAGGATGGCTTTCTGCAGCCTTCCTAAATTTTCTGCCTCAATGAGTGCAGCCGGGTGGTCAGAGTGGATTATTCCCACTCCATGTCCACCAGCTGCAACCCCATAAGACATCGCGTCGGTCCTAACCTTTTGCGGAATAGCGCCCTCAGGGGTGCTTTCATCCGAGCGAAGTCGTTTCCCGACGCTCTTGCTGGAAGGGGTTTTATCGCCTTTAAAGGACCTGCTTGAGGGCTTCTTGTAGGGCGTTCTTAGCTTCAGCAACCGTTGCAGCTGCTTACTCCACTCAGCCTCTTTCATTTCCCCTCCGGTTTCTCCATCGGGGAGCTCAGAAAGTGATTCTTCACCTCCCGAGACATTTCTCTTTCAGGAGTTCGTTCTACCGTCTCCTGAATCTCCATGTGTTCAATGAGGGAATCAGCACCCTCATTGTCTTAATTTTTTTTTGTTTTTTGGTCCATATAAGTCCCACGAGCAGCTAGGGAAGAGGAGTCCACTCAGTCAGAGCCCCGCATGACCGAGTAAGGCTATTTACATCCAGAAGTCGCCTGGTATCTGGATTCCACCGTTCAAGACTGAATTTACCCATCAGCCATCCATCCATCAGCATAGATTGGGGATTTTTAACGCGGATTACTCCTCGTGCATCTCCTTTAGTCTGACTTCTACTCTTTGACCTGTCCGGCATGGAAGACCCTACCAGTAGCAAGCTACTGCCGGCATAGCCTAAAGATTCCTTCTTAAGCCCCCTCACCACAGTCGCTTAATACAGCTCCTGCTACGTCAAGGTAGAGATGCATGGAGGGGGACTTTAATGGGTCAATCTGACGATGCTAATTTTAGCGAAACAGCTGTAGTTGCATTTTAAAAACCTATTTTTCGAATAAAAAGTAAACGGTTCGTTCAAACATTTGGTCGTTTATTGTTCTTAATAAAATGGACTTTCACAAAGTAAGGGTTAGTACAATAAATTTCATTACGATCAATCTTTTCGAGTCATCCTGTATACTATATGATACAGTATGTATGCATAATTTAATTTAGTAATACTAAATTTGCTTTGATAATGTCTATTTCAATAAATAAATAGTACGAAAATGAAAGTGACGATGGAAGTTGAGGTACATTTTCCTTGCCAATGTAAATAAACAGAACGACAAAGTCCTTTTTCAATCAAAATCCCATTACTCATGTTTATTTACACTTTTTCGGTAGCCGTGTGAAAAGCGAAAATTAAATTAGAGCCCTTCGGCGGGAAACAGCGCCAAGTAATTCGCTCGATTAAATCAAGAGTGTGTGAAATGTTATCTGTTGTCGAAATCTATCGATTCATGGACGATTTGTTGTCGACATACGCTATTTATATAATATGGCAATTATTGACTGAACAATCCAAGACTAAAAGGGAGGCCGGTCTCAGTGGCGGGTTTATTCTCAAATCAATTCTGGAAATTTCCAAAAATTCAATCAAAACAAAAATTTTAAAATCTCTTTCTAAAAAGTAAAAAAATAAAGTTAATACAAAGCGTGGCAGCCACGTTGGATTATTATCATTCTACATCTCTGGTTCAAAGACAAAATAAGATTATCAATGTCACTTTAAAGTATACTGGCCCACTCTGCTCTTAGACGCTCTCGATATTGAACCGGGCCATAAATGTTACCCATATTTGGAGTGATTCTACGTTGAAGCAAATCCCATACATGGTCAATGGGATTAAAGTCCTAAGGTTATGCTGGCCTTAGTAAAACTTTAATTCCCTAGCTTTTCAACCAGTTGGTCACAATACGGGCAGTATGTGGACGGCATTAAGCGGAAGTTTTTACCAACTGCGCCTGCAAATGGGTGCTCAATAGGATGAAGAATGGTATCTAAATACAATTGACCTGTGAAGAATGAATCAGGAAAAACGAGATAGGTCCTGCGTCCTATAATTATTCATCCCCATATCATGATTGGTGCCACTTCTGTATCTACTCACTTCCTGACCATGTTTTAGTGATTCTACATTTCCAGATCGTCGCCACACTCTTGTTCGACGAGAGTCTGGGTGAAATTCAAACCTAGATTCGTCACTGAATAAAACTGTAGCCCAATCTTAAGTAAGTGAAATTCTTGACACCATTCCAGACTTAAAGCGTGATTACCTCTAGACAGAGGTGGACATCTCAGGGGCCGTATATTCAACAAGTTGGCTTCATGAAGACGATTTTGCACAATAGATAAGTTATGCGAAGTTTGTAGTGACTTAAAATTAAAAATATATTTTGAGTTGCTGTTGTAGAGCGTCCCCGTCCTGGATGTTGCTCGGCTGGGCTACCGGTTTCTCTAAAACAGATTCATAATGTACTAATAACGCTTTGAAAAAACACCCATCTTCACAGCAACTTTAGTTTGCCGCATGTCACCTTCAAGAAGACCTACAGCTCGATTCATTTCGTCTAACGTTAAATGTCTCCTTTTGAGGATAAAACACAATAATTGATATTTTATCACTAGGCAATATCTTTATTAGAATTATCAAATTAGAAATTAATTTAAAATTTAAACAGTTTAGTATTTCTACTTTCTCTAATCTTTCTACTACTTTCTACTAATCTCAGTAGGTATTGTTTTTCTTTTTGCGACTCTTGTGTATGTTATATTAGATAAAAATTTAGTAATATTATTAGTTATATAAATGTATTTTTTAATAATTTTACAATCAGCAATTGCAGGATTCGCAGTATAATTGAAACATTCGCAAAATTTGATAAATAATACTTTAAGAATGACTAAATTTCATCAAAATATTTTCTATAAAATCAATCTAATTAGAAAAATATATTATAATACATTTTCAAGACTATTTGGTACTATACTCTATATAAATAATTTACTTAACTTTTTTTAATTAAAGGCCCAGGTAGACCAGGCTTGCAGAGCAGCTTTGAGCTTATTATGCCCCTTATCACAGCTTATTCGTTTACCTCTGGTACCTTTACTTAACTTATGTATAGATTGTAGATTCAAAGTTCAACTTTTGTTCTTTTCACTTGCAATTTTTTTT
Organism: Ophraella communa; assembly: GCA_035357415.1. NCBI lineage: Eukaryota > Metazoa > Arthropoda > Insecta > Coleoptera > Chrysomelidae > Ophraella > Ophraella communa. The sequence continues at coordinate 27,111,781 of CM068992.1, read as the reverse complement.
ATATAGAGGTTGGTGAATCTTTTATAGACTGAAGATGACATCACCTTTTGTCTCATAATATCCGTCTTAATGCATATCGACTAAACAACCTGCCTCTGCTCTTCTTTAGAAACGGACCTCGAACTTCCGTTAGGTATTTTAGTCGATTTTTGTCTTTGAAAAGCCTTTCCGGCCTTCTTCTCCCGTTCATATATTTATCAACTCTCTTTCTCTTCCCATTTCCGGTGTCTCCTTGTGTTTGAGGATTCGTGTAACATATGTACACAGCGCTCAGTTCTCGCCACTCAGCATTTTACCAACATTGGTCTCCTGGTTCAGTTCCCCAATCTGGGCTACTACCTCTTTACTGAGTTACCTCCTTTGTGGGTGTGCCTTACGTCTTCTTCCCCCATGTGGCAATAGACACAGTATGCATCAATGACTTTCCCGATCTTCTATATTCTCTGCTAGTGCTGTAAGTTGCACTCACGTTATATCTAGTTTAAAGATATTCATAGTCCCTTGAAGAGGTAAAAATGGTATAAAATTTCTTGTTTTGCAGCATCTTCAGCCAATTCATTACCTGTTATTCCACAAAGACTTTTTGCCCAAATAAAATGTACCGCAGATCCCTTTAGTTTTAGGGAATAAAAGGACTTTCTTATGGATAAAATTATCCAATTATCATATTGTTTTATTGTTGGGTTCTCTATGGATTGTATAACAGATAAAAAATCTGAGACTATTGCTACATGTAACGGGGAATTGGTTTTGCACCGGTCTAAAGCTTTCACAATTGGCACTGCTTTAGCTGTAAATATGGAACAATATAGAGACATTTTAAACAATTCCATATAATTGATGTTTGAAACAAGGAATGCACATCCTGTATCGGAAACGTTCTTTGATCCATCTGTATAAATATCAGTTGTGTTTGGTTCCAAATTGCTGAGTACGGACTTACTTTAAATAAGATGGTGCTTTAATAGATGGTTTGAATATGACTGCTTCAAAATTAGTTTCTCATAAAGGGTATTTTTTGAAGTTTTCAATACAGTGGTTGTACTCATTGGTATCAATTAAAGCATCTGACAATTTTGGTGAGTTTTTTTGAATCAATACCTCTTTGTTAGGTTTTCAACAGCTACATATACAATTTTATCGACCACTGATGTTCTAAATGACAAGTATCTAAGTATTTTCTTCTTAGTGAAAGAGGAGCTTCCTGAGCTTCTGCTAGAATAGCATGATTAGGTGACGATACCATTACACCTAGACAGATTTTGATTGCCTTGTATGGTTTTCTGTCTAATATGAATAAATTAGAGTTTGATGCTGTACCGTATTATGTACATCCATAGTCCAGAACGGATCGTATGTAAGACTTGTAAAATTTTAAGGAAAATATTAGTTTCTGCGCCCCATTTATTTCTATAAATGACCCGTAGAAGGTTAAACCATTTTTCACATTTTTGCTTTATGTGTCTGGTTTATAACAATTTTTTATATGTAGATAATTCCATGTAAATATTTGTAAGTAATAATATGATTAAAAATCTCCCAATATAGTATTAAATTTACTGTCTACTGTTTCTATTTGTAACAATTTGTAGTTAAAAAAAATGACCCATACTTCAAGCGGAATTTGCTGCTGTACATTTTTGAGCTACGGAAATTATTACAGATAGTAAAGATACAGAACCACCACCATTTTGTTGGTCAAGCGACTCTGAGGGCATTTAGTTCGGTATAGATCAACTTAAGGCTTGTATGGAGCTGCATGGGTGTGCTCAAACAGGTGGGAAGCTGCAAAAGACTAACACTTGTATGGGTACCAGGGTACAAGGTAATCAGGGATAATAAAAAGCTGATAAGTTGGCCCAGGTGGTTTAAACACCTAATTCATAGGACTCTAAACCCTGCGAATTGCAAGTACATTTAAAAAAGCAGCCAGCAGCGAAACTTGTTAACCGAACACTATAGGCTAAATAGACACATAATTTTTATAGGGCAGACAAAGAGACATGCAGGTTCTCTCTGAAAGAGGAGTAAACCGCATCCACGTCCTTTATAAAACCTTTTTATACCTTTATAAACGATAAAAATATTATTCTATCTCTAGTTTTGAATCGCGAAAAAATTTAAGAAGCAAATCAAAAATTATCTTCTCATCATTCGCTAAAAGTGTAGTAATATCAGTGGGCATAGGAAAGTTATAAGCTATAGGGAAGTATAATTATTTTTTACTTTGTAATGAAGAAGCGCCCTTGATTCATCTTCAAACTCGTAATGGTTACTTGAGAAGTCTAACTAGTTTAAATGGAAGCTTTTTCTTGGAAGCAGAGGATGTAATGGAAAATAGCTCATAAACACTCAAACCAAACCCGTCCCTTCCAGAATGCATCCCTCTAGGAGCTGTGCATTCCGGGAAGAATTTCCTCCACCCCCCCATCACGTCCGATGGGGGCTTCAGTCCTCCGGCTTATGCTCTTTCTTCCACTATCTTGGTTCGGAGATGCTTTCCAGGTGTCTTCTGTTTGATCCGGGATGGTGCTTTGTTCTTCTATCCTCCTGTCTTCTTTTTAGGCGTTCAAGAGTGTGTGCTTTTCACTGTCTCTGGAAAGTTAGTCCTTAGCCGACGAACTGCGATAAAAAGTAACCTTAGATAGTGGATCCATTTTGTTAAAGCTGTCCCTACTCAAGAATCTGCTAGGGATGGACAGAGTCTTTTATAGGTGGTTCCTCTTCTGTCTGCTTCTTGACAGATGTTATTTCTTCTTAGTTGTCCAGCTGTTTCCTTGGTCTTGGATGTCTCCTGTAGTCCTCTGCTGTAAAAATAAAAGTAAATCATCCATATCTCGAATGTGACTAAACAATGACTGAAGGAAAACACAAAATCAGTGTCACAGATTTTTATTTAATTTAACAGCGATTAGTTCCGGTCTTTTAGAAGGCCATCCATTATTAGGCTAGAAAAACGAGGATGAGGTCAACACTATAAATTATATCCAAACTCAAAAACACATACCTTAGGGTCAAAATTGTCAAAATAAATCATAACAAAAATTTTAATGTGATAAATTATTACTGAAATAATGGTGAAAAAAGGAAAAGATGTGACATCAAAATTATAATTATATGAATAAAATCTAAGAGGTAAGATATATAGGAAATAGAAAACTATTAAATAAATGGAAAATTTGTATTATTATATAAAAGTTGATTGAAAGATCAAAAATCAAAAATTCTATATAAGGCCTGAAATTGATTGTAACAACAGGTAGGGTGAAAATGAAACAATCTCTTTATACCCTTATAAGAAATCAGAGAGGAAGTCTTAAAAAAGACAAGTAGAATAAGCCATAACGTCTAAAAAGAATGCAGTAATGGTAATTTATGAAATGAAAATTCAAGATGTAGAACATCCGACCTTGAAGAAATCCAAGAAGGCCATTCAGCTACATTCAACAAAAAAATGGGTGTGTGATATTGATTTTGTGTTTTCCTTCAATCATGGTAAAATGTTTCCCAGCGGACTTTAGTTAGAAATTAGAGAAGATATTTTTAATATGATATTATAAAACCAATAACCTTGCTGTAGATTTATTGATGAACCTATAATAAATTTATTAAAAAAATAGAAATATATAAGAACGTAAATAGTTTTAGTTTAATAGCTTTATTTGCTTTAATAACAAACAAACAATAAATTATTTAAATTACATGTACTATATAAATTTTATAAAATAATTTTTTTTGACTAATTTTTATAACGAAAAACGATTTTTAGATGTAGTAACCAACAATTTATTTGCACTTGAAAACAGGTAAAAAACGAATACATTTTAACTGACTTCTTCAAGTCAGAATGAATACGAGAAAGTATTCAACTGACCAAAATGTATTCAGAAACGAACAATTTTCAAGTTATTAAGTAATTTAATTTAAGTACAAACTTTTAAGGCATTAGCATGTCTTGTAAATAAAATGCAATAGGAATAACCCTTTTGTTTCGTCTACACCACTGCAAATTTCGTCTCCGTGGCAGTATTATTACCAGATGTGCAGCATGTAGTTCAAAACATACACATTGTGCGTTCTAACAATGAAAGTTAAATGTGCGATCGAACGATTAGGTTAGAATTCTATTGACACAACCAAATATAATTTGTAAGGGCTATTTCGAAATACATAGTCCCACCGTTCGTTTATAAGTACTGATTACAATCACTGTAATGCTGCGGTTTGTTTTGTTTATTAAATCCTTTACATCTATTACTGATGTAATAGGTTAGTGGTTCAATGAGATAAAAAGGATTTTAGATTGTTATCGGATGTTGATACTATTTGACTATTTTACTGAGATGTGATGTAGATATACAAAACAATATTAAACTTCAATTCATGCTTTGTTAATTGTTGTATGTTGTATCAAAATGATAATTAAACTAGATATGGCTTCATCATAGGCGCAACTAGGGGGGGGGGCTAGGGGGGGGCTAAGCCCCCCTAGCTCATCATTAGCACCCCCTTGAAATTTTAAATTTTTTGACCAGATTGTACTGCTAAATATTATCTTGAAACTAATTTAAAAATATAAAATTAAACTTTAGAAATCAAGCAGTATCAGCCGCCAATATCTGATACCACGAAATTGCTAAAGTACTTTTATTATCAAATACATTTACTATGTTCTCGTTTCTCATACTCGGTGGTAGTAGATTTTTCAGATTGTTAAAATAGGTAGGTATTTAGAAAAGCAGGTACCTATATTTTAATATAAATTTTATTTCATATTTTTTTATTTTTATATAAACATTCAACAAACATAAATCAAAGTATGGGTACAAAAGTAACGGGTATTTCGAGCAGAATGGGTACTTTAGGTATTAAACTAATACCCGTTACTTTGTATTGGGTAGTTACTTTTTTTACATCACTAACGTGAATATCGGTGTCGAATTTTGGCAGTTTTAATAATTTGTGTTTGTGTGTAATGCAAAGATAATATGTAATGTGTAAGCGAAGTGAGTAATAGCAGCAGTTTTTAAATTCTAGAGTGAAACTTCGTGAGTAGAAGTGTATAAGTTCTACTTAACGTTTAAGTTTATAATCAGTTTATAGATAATTACGATAATTTGTTTAATTTATGATCTAGGTGTAAAGGTGTTTTTGGGAGTCTTGGGGTCACCGAAGCAGGTAAATTAAAATTTGTATTAAGATAAGACGAATGGACAGATACAGAAAGGAAAAAACAATTTTGAATCTTTATTCTTCTTGGCGTCATCGGTAATTGCTTTTTTTGTATAGCTGTAATATGTTGTCACTAGATATATGTATAATATAATATAGTAATCATAGCAAGCATATTTAAATACTATGGTAATAGCAATTTTAGTAGCGGTGTGCACAGTATCTTGAATAATTTTCCTAAATGAAAAATTACGTAAAATTTGGGAGATATTCAACTTATTATCGTTTAAACATTATACCGTCGTTATACTAAACACCTAGGTGAATATAGCTTGTTGTAGTTCATACGGGGCTTATTGAGTACTTTTTCGCTAATTCAATTTTTGTATTTAGCGACTAAACCTTTGCTTCAATTTAGTTCTGTCTGTTCGTCTATTTTGTGATTGAATATAATATAATATTGTTAATTTTATAATATTCTTATTCTTATAAGAACGCCAAAGCAGTAAGAAGCCTCAAAATGGATATAAGAAATTTTTTTGAGAAGGCTAAGAAACCAGTGATCACTTCTAGCGGCGACAGCAGCAACTCTATCACAAAAACGCAAATACAAGAAGAGTCCAGCTTACCTGAAGATGTACCAGAACCAGGAATATCATCATCACCTACATTGGTTTCGAAACTGGACGATTTGGGTACATTGGAAACAGGACCTGCTGTTCCAAAACTAGCCAGTTATCCAAAGACTGTGTTTGGAAATCAGAGTCGCGGTTTTAACTCCATTTATTTTAACGAATTTACATGGCTAGAGTACAGTGTTAAAAAAAATTCAGCATTTTGCTTCCCATGTAGATGTTTTGGAATCGCACACGGAAACAACAATGTTTTTGTTGATTTGGGTTTTCAAAATTGGAAAAAAATTAAAGAAAAGTTAACTAAGCATTCTAGCGCTATATATCACAAAGAAAATATGGAAAAATGGTCAAACTATAAAAAAAATAAAGAAACGGGAGAAAACATTTTAACAAATTTATCTGTAGCGTATCGTGAACAAATTAATACCAACAGAAATTACATGAAACTTTGATAGATATAACTTTATTTTTAGCAAGACAAGGTCTTGCATTTAGGGGTCATGATGAGAGTGTCAGTTCTGTTAATAAGGGTAACTTTAAAGAAGTTTGCGAATTAATTGCAAAATATAATCCAAATTTTAAAATTATGTATAAAGCGCCTATAAATCATTCAAGCTGGAAAATTCAAAATGAATTGGTACAAATTTTATCTGACAGAACATTATCACATATAATTGACGAAATAAAATCTTGTGGTGTGTATGCACTTATGTGTGATAAAGCTCGTAGTCACAAAACGGAACATTTATCGTTATGTGTTAGATATGCAGTAGGATTAGAGATTAAGGAAAGGTTTTTAAAATTTTTAAATTGCTCCGATAAAAGAACTGCATCGGATTTGTATGAACTGTTAACAGGAGAGGTAGAAAACTTACAAATTTCCAATTTAATATTAATAGGACAGTCGTACGATGGCGCTGCAGTCATGTGGGGCAATATTGGGGGTCTTCAAACAAAAATAAGAGAAAAATACCCTGTTGCTATTTACACCCATTGCTTAGCACACAAACTAAATCTAGCTCTTGTAGATGCATGTAAAAGCGTTCAATCTATATCAATTTTTTTTAATACTTTAGAGGCAGTATATGAACATTTTTCAAATCAGGTTCATCATGCGGATTATGAGAAAATCCTAAAAGACCTCGACCTTCCAAAGAGAGAAATGAATCATTTATCCGATACTAGATGGGTATGTCGTTATAAAAGTTGCAATGCAATAAAAAAGTGTTATGAAGCAATAATATGTACCCTTGAAAATTAAATTTCAGCTAAAAAAGATTCAAGATCAGTAACGGCTTTTGGTATACTAAATAGTATTAAACAACCAACATTTATTGTTCATATTTTTATTTTGGACGAAGTTCTTAATACATTAAATATGTTATCAAAGCAGCTACAAGCCAAAGAAACAACCTTAGGAAAAGCTTCTAATATAATAAGGGGTGTTATAACTTCATTAGAAGAAATAAGAACTGAATCTTATTATAAAGATTTGCATTATCAAATTGAAGCATTTGCAAGCCAGTACGATATATCTTTAGAGCCACAAGGTTCTAAAAGAAAAAAACAATTTTCATCAAAACTAAAAGACTTTGTTACTGATTCCACCATTGGGACCATAGAAACAGACTCTAATCCAGAAGCGCACTGTCGTGCAAATGCTTTTATCGCATTTTAGATGCAACTATTGGTTTTTAAAACAAAAGATTTTCTGACGAAAGTTTAGAGATGGGCAAATCCATTTATCACTTTATGCAATTAAATTTTGATTCTTCCTTAATTTTTATTAACCAATACTCTAATGTACTTAACATTGATAAAGAGTCATTAAAGGCAGAAGTGAGAGTACTTAAAAATGTCTTAAGCAATTCAGGAAAAGATGTAAATTTTGAAAACTTAAAATCAATATTAAATAAAGAAACCTATTTAAATTTTTACAAATTGTTTCAAGTAGCGCTAATATTGCCAGTATCATCTGCTACATGCGAACGAAGTTTTTCAGTTATGCGACGAATATTAGATTGGTTGAGAACCTCTATGGGACAAGAGCGATTTTCCAATCTAGCTATTTTGTATATTGAAAGAGACATTTGTTTAGATTTAGATTTAGTTGTAGACGACTTTTCAAAAAATCAAAGAAAGTTAAAATTAACTTTAGATTAAAAAAATACATGTATTCGTGTCAAACTGAATAAAAGTTGTTCAATTTTGCACTGATAGTCTTATTTTTGTTAAAATGTTGTCCTAATCATATATCTATCAATATATCATTTAAAACAAATACCTTGGTATTTTTTTTCAAAACTCTACGCTGAGATCTGAGATTAGTATGGTGGCTGGTTAGACGCAATGGGTGACAATGTTTTTTATACGAAAAGCTATGTGGTTAATTTTTTAGCGATTTTGGGGTAGTTTGGGCGTGGCACCTAACAAAAAAATTGCCACCTGAAAAAATGGCGGGCTGTTTGGGTTCTATTTCTATTCTATATATAGCCTTGGGGCTTAAGCCCCCCCCAAAAAACAACTCTAGTTGCGCCTATGGGCTTCATGCAAATTTTCTGTGAGATAGGTTGTAACTAGTAGATATCCGTTTTATAAGCAAGGTACGAAAAATGCGGTGATGGATGTTCCAGAGGATAATTATCCGCTTAAAGCAACAGTGTATTAAGTGATGAAATTCTTTAATAATTTGCGTTCTTTATTCTAAAATGAAAACGCAGTGTAATATGCTAAAATTGAATTTATTTGGTTTAAAGGGTAAAAGACATATTGCAATAATAGGCAATAGCAGGCACTAAATTCGCAGATGAAAGTCAGTAACAGTGATAGTAGGACTGTTATCCGGATATTGTAGGCTAAATACGCACATGAGACTTTAAGCTATATGCAGGTTCTGCCTGGGGCCCTATTCTTGAAATCGTAGGAATCGATTCTCCAGAGAACTGATTCTCCAAAAAAAATTCTCCTGAGAACTGCCAGTCCTATTCTTGAATGTCTGGGAATTCAATTTCTAGAGAATTAGGAAAAGTGACGTATGTCTGAACAAAATTTAAAGAAAGTTAAGTATGTCGTAACTACATTCAAGTGTTCCGTGATTCGAACCAATCAAAAATGCGAATTTTCTATCATATTTTTTTTTAATACTTTGGCAGAAATGGATGTTTTGACTTTTGAGTTGACGTTTTTTTAAATTCGCACATTAAAATAACTGTGTAAAGTGTAAAATAATGAATGATTTAACTAATTCTAATAAAAGAAATTTTATGAGCGAAGCTCAAAAGAAATTTCTTTTAGAATTTCTAGAAAATGATAAGGAACTCCTTCAAGGAAAATTTACCAAAACTTTTTCCCTCTTAGTCAATGCACCAATTCTACTTGATGGTAGCAGAAAAGGCTCAATATGTTCCATTAGAACGTTAAACGCGTCTTTGGATAAACGAAAATGTTTTTTAAATAACTCTTCACTTAACGATCCATAGGTATCTCGGTTTCCTAATCTTCTCTGTCTAACAGTAGCGTTTTCGACTTAAACCTGTTCTAAATTATTTAAAACAATAGCTTGAAGGACAAAATTATTCATTTTAACAAATTTATGGCGATTACAACACAAAAAAATACTTTTCAGTATCAACTCCAACAAAACAGATACTATATATTGATAGATGACATAAGTAAATTCTCATGAGAATTTAAGTTTCTCCAGCAAATGACATTAGGAATTAATTCTCATAATTTCTGGAGAATTTATTCCTATGAAATATTTGAAGAATTGACATATTGCAAAATCGGGAGAAAATGATGTAAATTTCTCATGAGAATAGATTCCTATGATTTCAAGAATTGGGTCCCTGGAAGTAAAGGAAACCGCAATCCACGTCCTCTGCCACTGTGAAGTATTGACAAGACCGTGGTTTCTAGAAGGCAGGCTATATAAAATGGTCACTATCAAGGCTAATGAATTTCATAAGAAAGGTAGGACTAGATGAGTTACTTTATAATGTAAAGGGCCGCAGAATAGGTCTTCAAAGGTCGCAATCTGTAATCTGTATTCTACCACTGCTCTACCAGGCACTTAAATAATTTTGTACTATACCGCTATTTTATTCAAGAAAGGCAACAGGAGCCCAAAACAAAAACAAACCGCTCATTTTGAAGGTAAACGGAAAGGTTGTAGGACTAACTATTTAAATTATGGCATGGCCATCGGCCCTTATAGTTCATTTATTTGGAGTTGGCAGCATAGTGAATTCATTATAAATGCAAATCCTTCAAAGCCCAACAAGCAAGGGTGGTTTATGAAAAATAACTAAAAGTAGTATACTTTTCTATTGAAACATAGTCATAGCTGTTATTTTTCAAAGAGTCCACCCTGTAGTTAGGGATAAAATAACCCAAACACAATGGAAACCCTAGATAATATTGTCACAACGGGTAGCTGAATAGATCCCATGACCGTAGAACCAAAGTTTTTTTAAAGCATAATTCAAATTAAAATAAAAATTAAAAGTAAAATAAAAATGAAAAGTAAAATGAAAATATGTTATATATTAAAAAGTAAACGTTCGGTTTTAAGAGACAATCACGCTCGGACGAATAAATTTTACCCATCTCAAATATATGGATGAAGTTCGTCCGACTTGCGCAAATGATTTCTATTCCATAACCTAAGAATTTAAAAAATAAATAATTAATTAGTTCTACCATTTTTAAACAACCGATTGTTTAAGTCAGTAAATACCAAAGCTTTCAAGAAGCAAAATGGAAGAAATAAATCTAAGCAATTATCAAATAGTGCTGGGGGAAAATGACAATTTCATTACAAATGAAAATCAGATTTTGGTTCAAAGAGTGTCGGGTATGTCTGCATTAGATTGTACTTAGATTTGTCTCTGAAATAATTTTATTTTCAGATGGATCACTCCTCTTCCTTGATTCGGACTTAGCACTCCGAAATCTAGGTTCCTATGTTCATGGTGAAGAGGCCTCATATTCCTCAACCAATACAGCGCACACTATAGTCCGTGGCAGGCGACTCAAACGGAAAACAAATTCACACTTTATGGACAAGGAAGGAAAGAAATTATTAAATTAATAAATCAATATAAGGAACATAAAAAAGCATTTAAATCTTCCACAGTCAAAAATGACAAGGTGTGGCACGATATAAGTACAATTATTAGAACACACACATGGGAACAATGTAAAAATAAATTTAAATACCTCAAGGGTAAATATATGAAGAAAAAAGATAACATGGGTTCTAAAGCCAGTGGCTCAAAAGCGATAAAATTTGATTACTTTGAGGAATTTGATGAAATTTTTCGTAACCCCTGTAGCCATAGCTTCTTCCAGTCGAGGTGAAACGAGACAATACAATTACCCAAAAATGAAGAAAACAATTTGAAAAGGAAAGGTGAAGAAGAAAATGTCAAAAATACAAAGAAGGTAAAAAAACATATAGATGTGAATATGGAAATAGCACAAATGAAAGAAAATGGTAGAAATGAAAGACATAGAGAAAAAATGGAGGTATTGAGGGAATTAAATTCAGTATTGAGAGATTTAGCAAATTGCTTAAAAAAGGACTGAATACCATTTCATTATTTATTAAGTGTTCATTTGTGATACTAAAAAGAGTTTTTTTTAATCATAAGTTATAGAAATTAATTTATTTTGCAACAAAAATTTGAAGTTATGTATACCATTTCATAGTTTGCTAAGTGTTCATTTGTGAAACTAAAAGACTGATTTTTCTTTTAATTATTAAATAGAAATTATATTATTACATTTGTAATACTAAAAGACTGAGAAGTTTTAAAAAAATTAGGAGTTATATAAATTCTTTTATTTTGTAAGATTTTATTTATGTTAAGTTATGTTTTTCATTTTTATTTAATGTTAAATATTGTGATATTTTTATAGATGTAATATTAGGAGTTCTGTCGAAACAAAATATATTTTTTAACTAACATTTGAATATATTCACTTTTTGTCTCCTGAGTGTTTTCATTGGAAGGGAAAAAGCAGATTAAATAAACGTATAGGTGAATTGCACCTTTGCAGAATGCTTTTTACCAATGTATTACCAATGTGTTTAAATAAAAAAACTGACTTACTAAGATTATTTATAGGAATGGAAGAAGTAAAATTAAATATGAATAATTTACCTTGCAGTACCCATCAAGGATCTTACAGAAAAAAAATTCTCTACTAAAATATTTTTATTAAGGAAAAAGGAAACATGACTTTCAATGCAGAAATGTAGCCAAATATTCTCTCTTTACATTGCCTTGATCCATATCTCCCTGCCCTTGTTCTTACCTCTGATCTTCTTCAGCATTTTGATTGAAGTATTCTAATCCCTCAGCAATGTATATATCTATCATCTCATCTTCAATTAAACATAAATTATGCATTGTACATGCTGCAATTATAGTAGCGGGTATGAGATCTACTCTATTCATGTCTGGGAATCTTAATCTTTTGAACCTCCCAAAAAGAAGAGCAAAGGCCCTTTCAATAACCTGCCGTGTTTTTGCATGTATAGTATTAAAGTTGCTATGTCTATTTGTTAACTGCCTTCTTTCTATGTAAGGAGTTATACACCAATTAAAAAGTGGATAGGCTTTATCTCCTATAATATGTTCATCTTCTTGAAAATGACTCTCCACATTGTTCTGTATAGCAATGTAAATATCGGAATTTCTGAAAATTCTTGCATCTGAAACTGAGCTCGGATATCCTGTAAAACAATCTGTGAACTTCAGATCAGTAGTACATATAGCTTGGAGAGTTATTCCATGGAAACACTTTCTATTTATATAAACCTCAGGATTGTCCTGGGGGGCTTTAATTGGAACATATGTGACATCAATAGCACCAATAACCCCTGGTAATCTTACCATACGTCGAAATTTGTCTTTAATTTGTTGTCTTTCTTCCTGAGTTGGCCATTTAATCACTTGTGGAGCAATATTGTTCAAACATTTGACAACTCTCATGAAGCATGCGAAAAGTGAAGACTTACTCAAGTCGAATGTGCATCCAATTGGCCTGAAAACGAATTTGCAAAGTGAAACAGTTTTTACATGAATAATTTCTTCAAACAAAGTATTTCATTATCATGCTTTCTCAGAACATACAAACACAGACCAACAGTACAAATTTACCTGTAACTATCAGGAGTAGATAAAAGCCAAATGGTGGCTAATAGTTTTTTCTCAACAGGAATGCGGAGCCTACCAGATGATCCTTCTAATCTTTCCAAAGAGGGGCCAATATGGTTTAGTAGCACTTGATACCCCTGTCGAGTAATTCGAAAATGTTATTGGAATTCTTTATCATTACAATTATCAACAACCGTTCCAATGAAATTTTGAATTCGTGGAGGTCGTCTCCTAGGCAATCTAGCAATTTCTTGTAATTCATCATCACTCGAACTAGAACTTGAAAACAAATCCAAAAGATCCATTACTGACTATAACACTTTATATTGATTTAAGTTCTATCTAATGTGTAACAACAGTCAACAGTCAGAATAAATAATCAACATAAAAAGCACGACTGCAAAATATAAAACGTCCTCTATTTCTGAACGCACCCCAGTTATTACTTTATCCTTCGCTATTTCGTCAATTAGATATCTTTTGTATTGTAATTTGTGGCGCTTTGCAATTTGCAGTAAATCCGTTTTCAGCATGGTGTCGTCAAAATCAAAATATTCTTGCTCTGGGGCCACTCTGGGGTAACCTTTTCTATCAGTTTTTAATGATAACTGGCGTTATCTAAGACAATCACTGCAGCACTTGGCAAAAAGTCCAATAGCTGGGAAAAATAATCTTCAAAAACATCAGAGGTCATGTCCTCGTGGTAATCTTTGGTTGACTTTGATGCAAAGTATAATAATCCATTTTCTACAAAACCATGTTCCTTGTCAATGTGTGCGATTATTAGTCTGCGACCTTTTCTTCGAAGAGCATTTAATCCTGTTGAATATCCCTCCAAAAATGCCTGACGGGCATTTGAAATATTGGTGTTCATCCATGCTTTAGAAACAGTGTGTCCTTCATTCAACTATTGTGATTGATTACGACAGTTCAGTCTAAAATCCTTGAATTTTTATTATATAATTTAGGGTTCTTTTCCATATTCTGGGTTATAGATCCTTATTGCTTTAGAAAGGTTATAAATAAATGAAAAAGTCATAATATAATATTTAACCTTAAATTTCATGTTTAGATTTAGTTACATTTTTTTAGTTTTCTTTAATAGTAGTATTTAAAAATATCGGATAATTATTTCTGATATCTGGTAATTGTTCTTAAAGACGTAAAAGTGTTATTTCTTTTATAACCCTACTTAAAAGTCCGAAATAAAAAGTTTAATAATAAAGTTATACTGAAAGGGACATAAACACATTTTCAATAACAAAGAGACACCAGAACTCGAAGTAATTTTGGAAACAGTAAATTCTTTTCAACGTATGTCTCCGAAAGTCACTTGGGAATATAAAAATGACAAAGGTTTTATGGATTTATTGTGGAATAACAGAGAAAGTTAAATATTTTACGGTACTGAAAGCATCTTATTTTGATAGCTAAATAAAGTGAATTAGCTACGGTTTTAAACTGGACATTGTATTAAAAAAACAAAAAATTACCGAGTCTTAGGAATAGACCTAACCTTTTATATAGCCACCAGTTTTCCGAATTCTTTCTTTTATACCCTATGTTGACAGATACAATTACATTACAATGTAGTGAGTTATGGCCGGTATATATCAAAAATATTGTATCATAAAATTGATAATCAGATTTTTTTTAAACAATTGTAAAGGCACACGGCCTAGTTCATGTAATAGACGTCCATAAACGGAATCGAGAAAGGCAGATGCTAATAAAATAAATAAATGGTGTTTTATATGAAAACTTGGGTCATTTTCATGCACCAGAATAATAATCTTTTATACTAAATCGTGAAATAGCAATGAGAAAAGTTATTAAAATTGTTTTAAAAGATACTAAGTGTATCGTTGGGCGGTAATTTGTAATATTAGCACGATTGTCATAAAATTAGTAAATTTGACGCCAATCTGTAATATTAAATATTTAATTTATAATAAAAACTATTTAATTTGAAGTTAATGAAAAACCAACTATTGATCTTTCATTTTGCATTTAATTTGTTGGAAAATAAATTTAAATAATAAAATTTCATATAAGATAATCTTTGCTACAATTATTAAGAAAAGTATGGTTATTCACCACAAATATAACAGAAACATGTCTCGGCTAGGGGTGAAAAAGTTCATTAGCTCTGACGTAATGTACACCATTAATCATTTAGGAAATTAGAACTGGGCGCCACTGAAATCTTTTTATTTTAAATTTTACTTTTAAGTTTAATTTATTTGTTTTTAGTTATATTAAATATAATAATCAATAAAATTATTGTTAAAATTGATGGAAAATATTATGTAAAAGTGAAAGGACGTATGACAGTTAAAATTTGCGCAATTAAACAACATGTAATAACACGATGAATAGAAGCAAGATACACAACTAAATAAAAACGGTACTATGGGAACTATGGGAAAACACTTATCTGAAATACTTGGTTGGAGATTATCCCACGAGGAGGGTTCTTCTTAATGCGGCAGTTGAATTTGTTCATATCGATTCTCTAGTCCAAAAAAAATATTTTGGGTTGAGGTAAAAACGCCTATTGCTGGAAGAACGTTCGGGAGTTGTTTACATACAGTTCAGATTAATTGGCAAAAAAACGTGTCACAGTAATTGATAAAACGATTTTGGGTAGCTGATAACCACGTTTCAGCTGTGTTTTATTCCATCTAAAAAAACATGTGCGTAGCGTCAACATGTCTTCACTCTCTCTAAAATACCAAACTAGCGTATGCCGATATCTAAATTTACATTTATCAAATACAAATGATACATTATTATCAAAAATTTAGAATTAATATTCATGTTACGAAGGATTAAAAAAATTCAAGAAATGTACTTTATTAAATCATTTTGCATATTCAATAAAAACTTATCAGGATAAATTACTGTCTGTATCTGTATCACATAAGACAAGCTTGACAGTTTCATCTTCCTGTTCACACAACCTGCGTAGAGGTGTGTCCATTAGCCCCATAATATGGGGATATTTCCTTAGTTGAAAGTGTCCATTCAGAAATCCCACTGTTAAACGTAGGTTCTTCCTGGTCATCGCCAAATATTTATTCGGATCTAGCTTCTTAGGGCCGCCTAGGGTGATCCTGGCAAAACTGCATCCTTTGGTTTCATCCCATCTCTTAAGGGATTGAGTATGGGTGTAACGTTTGGCTAGTTCCGCAATTGTTGAAGTTGCCAAACCATGGGTGTGGCCTGATCCCAAAATTTTCAGTCCAGCCGCCATTCTGGTGAAAGAGTCAGCAATACGGTTACCTTTGCTACTGTCGTGCCCTTTTACCCAGACACTTGCCAGTCTTGAATTTTATTTGATGTTTTGGCTGTCGCCAGTATAAGATCTATTAGTGTTTTGCTACGGGCATTAATGAATGTCGGCTCCGTGCCTCTGTTCAAGATTGTTAGGTCTTTCTTAATTATGTATTCGTAAAGAGACTTACCTCAGCGTTGATATCCTTGCTGCCCCAGCCCAGGTTGTGAGAGTTTGAGTCGCAGGCCAAAATCAGCTTCATTTTTAGGTTTAGGCAGTGGTCCACTAGCACTTCCATCTCTCTTGTGGGTGGTAGAGTGGCTGCACCGATACGAGTATCAACGCCGTATATTTGCCCTTTCCGTCTGGACATTCCACTTTAACCGCAGTAAGGTTTGAGGTGCAGAATTGTGCCATCAGAATGCTTGGTGAGCTAAAAATTTTACGTCAAGTTACCGAAACCAGTAATTCTGGTCTTAATTATCCAGGGTTCCTGGATCAAAGCTATTGCATCCTTCAACACATCAAGGCGGCGACATAGTGTTGCCGTAGCCGTCCTGCTGTGTTGGAGGTTGCATTGTAATATTTTTATCTTTTTTTTTGACCATTGCGAGGTCGTTCGGGTTAAGATTCTATTCTAGGTCCATCTGCTCCTCCGGTATGGGAGCGACGGCCTCTTTGTTGTCACGTGTCAATCCGTCAGGCATTCGTCTGTCATCTTTGCAGATGTTTCGACGTCCTTTTCGGGACCCTTGGTAACCTCGGTGCCAATATCCACTCTAGGTGGCTCGACTTCCAAGGACCTCGGATCTTCAGAAGTACCTTCCTTTTTAGTTGCCTTTATGACCAATGAAGTAAACGCGTAGCTTATCCTCATTGACTTTTCCTTGAGGACAGCCATATCCTCGTCTCCAGTTCCGAAGACGAAGAGAGGTGTGCTGGAGGGTAAAATTTCACCTCATGGTGGCGAGGGTTTGGTAAGCTTTGGGAGCTTATTCACACCGACGACCGCCAGCGATGCTTCCCTCCCATGGCTTGAGGTACTTTGTGGCTTTTTTCAGCCACTGTAAAAGCTACTGTAGTATCGCGTCATCATCGCAAATCACTCTGATGATTTCACCGGAGTATGTCCACGATTTAAACGTGGGCGCTTTGGTGTTGCTGCTGGAGGCGGAGAAGATAAACTTGTCCAGCTCCTTAAGGAGCCGTGAGGTGTCTCATGGCGGCTTTCGGAAAGGTTTCCCGTCGCTGCGCAGCTTCTTCGACCTTCTTGGTGTCCACTCCGTGGAGGTACTCAGGTGGGGGAGCTTTCCTGCAAGGGCAGCCGCCAGTTTATTGCCTTTATACAAGGTGGAACCTTTGGCTCCCTCCGCAGGAGGAGCCCTTGCCTTTGGAGGTGGGGTGGGAGAAGGTGTATTTACAGTTGCAGCCTTCCCTGCCTCCTTTGCCCTTTTCCTCCTTTTGGCTTCGGCGCCGCGAATGCGTTTTCGCCTTGGCCTATGTTTTTCGCCCTGAGGAATCTTCGATGTTCAGCCTCGTTCTGAGCAGTGTGTTTCTGTGTGTAGGTATTTCTGACTAGCCCCAGTCACCGTTAGATTGAGGTGAGCATGTTTGTCCATCCTCGGGATTATTTTTTTTCTTTTTTTTGTCCATTTGTGTTCCCACGAGTAGCAGGGGAAAGGGTTGGTCACTTCTTGCAGAGCCCCGCATTACCAGAGGAAGGCTAGTTACAATGAGGTTTCGCCCTATTCCTCAAGGGGATCGTTCGCTACCGCATATCACCCTGCGGCCACTCAGCTCTCGGCACGACACCTTAGCTTGGGTAGACTGGTCCGCGGTGGCATATTTGGCAAAGGCTTTTGGAGAAAAGCGACAGGGATGTTGCCAGGAAAAGAAAGTATGACTAGGGGTTCTTGGAGATTTAAAAAAAAAGTCAGAGAGAATAAGAATAAAAATTGAAAATTAAAACAATATATACAGGAGCAGTATAAACAGAACAAAAGTTTTATAATAAAAATTATATTTCAATATAAATTATCACTTGAACTTAACTTGCAGATTAATTTTTTAATAATTCTTAGTGTTTATAGACCTAGTTTCTTTTCACAGTTCTACAATTGGATACAGCTTGGCTTTGTAAATTTCTCGAATGTATAAACTACTTTCATTCTTAGCACTACGTTATTTTGTATCCTCTTAAATAAATAACGACATAACTATCCAAATTTTTTCTTAAAATAGCTTTTCTGTTAAAATTATCAATGAAGTCTCAAGAACACAATTTATAATATCAGGGGTTTTGGGTATAATTTACAAATGATTTTAAGGACATCGTAAATCATATATGGACTCTTTACCACGACAACTATAGAATGACAAACATCATTTTCGATTGAAAAAAATCATGATAGACATAAGTACCACTATAATGTCTCTGCACAAAAAGCAATATGTCCAAAATCTGAACTTCCTATATATTAAAAAATATATATATAATCATAAAGATATTCGGTTCATTAGGTAACATTTTTCCCTCTAACAATACCTTTCACCCCTAAAAATATAACAATGATTGGTAAATCATATATATTTACTCGGGTATTCAGTTTACCGGCAGGATGTTTGCCCCAATGCTCTAAATATTTTTGTTGGCAAACTATAACTAAATAAAGCAAGTTATCCGAACTGGCTCTTTGTTACAAAGTGTGTGAAAAACGGATTTTTCTATACAAATATTAATAGCCATACGTTGCACATCATGTTCGTAAAGAATAGGGCCACTTATATTTTGGGTAGTTCATTGTTAATAACAATAGAATCTCAGTGTTATGTTAATGCGGATTGGACTTTTATGTCAGTTCCTTTTTCCTTATTTTTTTTTGTTTGACGGACAAATATCTGCATATTGTAATGTGATCGGTAGTACTTTTGATTGACACTTTTAGGATTTTAATTTAATTTTCAAAACCTGATAATTTTCTTAAAAATAAATGTACTATTGAATTTGCTGATTTTGTATAAGAAGATATTTTTTTGCTTTTACGGAGTCTAAAGAAGTGGTTTTTCAGTTAGCATTCTTGCTGCCAGTAACAATATAAATATTAAAATAAGTTTATATTGTTTAGAGGCTGTGACGTTTTTGGATTATTTTTTTAATTTTAGTGGGAAGCTTTCGGGTTTTTAAGAAATAACTTAAAAAAAGCAACTGTTACAAAGTATACTACTGCTATTTAAAAAATAAAAACGTTATTTTTATAAATGGTATGTATATTGGAATGATTTAAATTGGTTCTGAATTTAATATTTGATTGCTATAGTTTGTAATGATTTAATTTGTGGTGAATTATATAATTTATTAATTTGCTTTGTTTGGATTAGTTATGTTTTATTTGATTAGTTAGTTTTTATTAATGTTTAATTTTATACTTATTAAATTGTTTATTTTATAGTTTTAGTAATATTATTCACAATTCTTAAATGTTTTATCTGATGTTTTAGTTGAGTTTTGTAACTGAATATTATTTAATTTTATATGCAGTTTACTTTTTCTTTTGTATTTCTCTATGGTTGGGCGCCTTATCAAAATTTTAACTAGCTCAGTCTACTTAATTTGAAATTGAAATTTGAAATCTGACTCTTATCTTGGGTAGGATTCAAATCAAAATAAATATTTAAATATTACAATACAATGAATTTAATAACAAATGTTTCTAAAAGAACTCATACAAATAAAATAAAAAAAAACTATCAATTGGTTTCCATATGCTTATTACAATTAAATTGATGAATAACCTGATGTGATGGAAATGAAGATGATATACAAAAATATTAATTTACAATTACAACAAAATAAAAACAAAAATATAAAACCTTAACTATCGGACGTACCTTGTATCACAGAGTCTTTCAAATATTGTCTTTGTCATGCGCAACGTAATGAAAACTGAGATCGGCTTCTACTTCGTTTACTCTCGGAAATGGAACAGCATACCAAAAAAACAAGATGTCTCCCACTAATGGATGTATCAATGACACTTGAATTTAATCTTATAAATTCTATTGAAATCCGTCTTTATTTTGTTCTATTTATTACTTTGGTAAGTAATTTAATAATGTTAGAATACTTCTGTGCATGTATTTTTTTGATATTACATGTATTAATTCAACATGAACTGATTTTGATTAATGCAAATTTTTTAGTAATTAATTAATACATACGATGTTAATTGCTCTGCTACCAGGATCATAAGAGAGTGAATCATCGAATTTCTGGCCTTTTTATAGGCTTCCAGGGAAATGACAAATATGACGTAAAAAACGGAATTCACTTGTTCATTATTTTCAAAGGTTAACCAAAATTCTCGAATATCAAAGTAATAAAATTACAAATCTAATAGTATCCTTGTTAACTTACAGTGAAATCTTATCCTTATGTTTACTAAAAATCCATTAATATAATTTTTAAGTGAAATTTTCCTATAAAATTTTTGATTTTAAATAGATATGAGGATTAGTTCACTATATTTCACCATGTTTATTACATGTTTTAAATTGTTCTTGTGGGTTTTTTAGGTACTCAGTATCTATTGGAATACTTATTTGTTCAATATCGAAGACTACAATTGGTCTCCTTATACTTATGTAAGTATTTCCTTTCTATAATACTAATTTAAAAAACTTAACTACATAAAATTACATGTTTATTTATTAAACATATGAAAATTATTAATAGTTTTGATTTTTATTTCCTTTTTATTGTTTTAGATTATAAATTTGGTTTTTGAAAAGAAAACTAGGTCAATGGTGAATTGTTATATGAATCTGCACTTATTATGGATTGGAAATATTTGATTGTGATAAAATAGCAAAATATGGATCCTGTACAAGATAAGATGTCAAGTACATTCTTTGTTTATTTGAATGTTTGTCTGTGAAAATTATAAACTTGAAAACTTTAGATGTAATAAAGAAAAAGTAACTGCTGATTCGATGAAACTTATTAAGATATCCTTTTATTATAAATTATTGAGGTAAGTTTTACTTCTTAAATTTTTAACTCTTAGTTATTTATCTCAATATATACCTATATTTTATGATTTCTAGACCAAACCAATAAAATTTTTATTTATTTTTATGAATTTTTTTAATAAATAGAAATATAGGTTCTATACAAATATATAACATTTTAATATTTTTTTGCCTACCTTACCGGAAATCCAATCATATAAACACCAAAAATAGGGCGGAATGTATTGTTTATTAACCAATGGCGGAAAATTCATAACGCCACGATTTTTTTATTGAAAACGTATGCCTTGGATTTAACAGTTTTAAATCAGAAAGAATATAAATTTCGATCAATTCCACAAAGTGAGAGATGTTCTCAAACAAAATTTTATAAATCATAAAGCAAAAAAATATAAAGCACGATCACAAGAAGGGTGCATTCGATTTTTAAAAGAAGCGTCCGGTTCTGATTACCTCATGATGATGGTGAGCAAACACATAATAATAGTATACATTCTACAATATGAGCTTTTCGTTTCGTTTTGGATTTAATTCTCAACCACAACAATTTTTCTTAATAGTCATTAAGGTAGGCGGACACAGTTGTGTGTCACTCGTGCAAAAGTGCATTAGCATCCTTCAGCTGGTATTTGCTGCCCAGTGTAACCAGGGTTTCATCATCTAAACTAAAGAAGTAACTGTACAAAGGTTTTGTATGTCAAAATGTTTGCTTAAATTATTAATAGTTTAATTAATGTGAATCATCCCAAGAAAAGTTCTTTTAGTGTTTTTGACGTTCCTGCTCAAGAATGTTTACGGTTTTAAAAAAAAGTTATTGTTATTTATTTTTAAAATTTTTCGTATTTTCTTTATCGTATTTCTTTTTATTCTTCTGGCAGTTTACATAAAGAACAATTAAAGGCCCAACTTGCTTGTAAAAAGCACAATATGGAGGACGTACAACTAACTGTGGCTAGTGTTCAACAACCACACATAATATAAAGAGTTTATAGTGACTTGTATCGTTTTGGCTTGTCTGAAAGAAGCGTTGTCGTTAAACTTGTCGTTAACTAGTTTAACATGTTAATTTTCTCACTGACTGGTTAATTTGCAATTCTTCTTCTTGTAAATACCAACAAGCTGAAAGACAATTTTAATAAATCAAAAAGACAATTCTTTAAAACGCAAAAATGCAATTAAAAAATATGTATATGAATAAAATTGGCAGCTTTTATTGTTTTCGAACGGTTTTTGAGAAATACCATTTTTAGTTTACATAATGATCTACACGTAGAATATATTTACTGAAAAATAATATATTTTTTTATCAAATCGTGATAAATAGTTATTCTTTTTATTAATAGTTCTCAAGGTTGTTTGATCGAGAATTAATAAGGTGAGTTATAAACAGAATAATGGTTTACTTATTGAATAAATAGTAATACTAAAGTACGCATGGTTCTGTTATTTCTTTTAATAAAAACAACAAGAAATTCAAACAAATACTGATCCTATCAAATTTTTTTAAGATGATTGTGACTGATGGGGAACCTAAAAGAAAACCCTAAGTTCACCTTACAGAATTTCATTTAAATTAAGATAGACAAAACAGCGACAAGTTTCAGCCTAAGGTGGCTATTTCTAACCGTAAAAAAAAGGAAAAATCATACCTTAAAGGTAAAAATAAATAAATAAAATTTATCCTGTCGAGTAATACATAAAACACTTGCAGGCATTGCTGAAAATTAATAAAAATAAAAATTAAAATTAATAAAAAAATGTTGAATGTCTTTAGAAGCTAAATTATGATCATTATTATTGCCAACCAAAATAATTAGTTTTAGGATCATTTTTGTTATTTTTTTATGATTTTTTATGATTTTAACCCTATTCTTTGAAGTTATAAGGTATCCAATAGCAAGCAAACACAAATTAACTAAAAATATACAGCAAATTTATTTTTTCAGTTTCTCCGCTCATCAATTAGTCGTTGTCCCATTTGAATTAGGTACAGTGTTTCACCAAGTCAAGTAGCTTGGTGAAAAGTAAAAACAAAAAGTTTTTTAAAAATACTTAATTGACTTAATTTTGAAAATTCCAGGTTTAGCTTGTTTATTCAAGCTTTCTTCGGCTTTATCAAATTTTCAAGAAACTAATTCAAATAATCTGTCCTAATGTAATTCTCTATGTTTTCTGTTTAGTCTAATGATGGTCCTTAAATAGACCGAAACTAGTAGCTTTATAGTACAATTTAATAATAATAAATAACTTGTGACATTGACATTGTTATTTACTTTCATCATTTACTGAATCACATTTGAGAATTGAATGACTTACTTCCTTTAATCTCTTCTAATTTTAGACATATTTTTTCACTTTTAATGTTTGTTACGTTAGGCTAGGATTTCTTTATTCGAATAGAACGCTGACATGTTTTAGTCAACTTCTCCAGGGCTCTGATTCTAAGTCGAAATAATTTTGACTCGAAATTGTCGGCCATGACAGTCGAAATCTTTAGCGATTCCAAGTGATTTCGACTTTTAGTAATATCTGGGGATAATTAATTTGTGTCATTGGCATCGCATAAATATATGATTGGCACCTTAGATTAGGAAAGCATAAAGATTGGCACACATTTTTATATTTTAATCAGCTGTTTGTAGAGTAGTATGTTGTATTAAGGTTAAGTTCATTACTTTGTTTTGTTTGGGTTTAAATTTTATTTATTATTATAATAATCAAAATGAATTATTTGGAAGACGAAGGTGATGGTGTAACCAAAAAGTGTCCTTTCAGTAAAAGGAAATAATGTTGTATTTTATATAAGAGCATCTGGATTTTATAAACAATATTCTGGGAGAGAAAAGCCGTGTGAGAAATCTTAAGCACCCTGTTAAACAGGATGAATAGGGCAAGGAAAATAACCCAAAAATGGCAGCGAGTAAGTACAACTATTTTACATATATAAAGCACTATTTTTTAATAGATTTGTAATATTGCCATTATCTGCTTAAAGGTACAATAATATAGTTATCATTTTAGGTATGTACTGGTTTGAAAAATAAAGTTAAAAGGAAAGCTAGTTCCATAAAGAAACCTTAAGACAAACAGCAAGGGGCTTCTTTTAAAAATTATATTTTTATCATCAAAAACAAGTGTTAACAAATTAAATTAGGATGCGCAAACACCAGCAGTCAGCCAATTGGAATCACTTTGTCATCTGACATAAATTTATGCCCCTATTTTACTACAATAATGATGCTCTGGAAGATTAATAATATTATTCTGTAAGTTTTCATATTAATTTCTTGATTATGAATTTATTATTAAAAAGCACTTTTTTAGATACCTTTAAAAAATATTAATAAAGAAAGCTCTCTGCAAAAAGTCCCTCATAAAGTGGTGCTTCCAAGACTCATGAGCTCTGATGAATGTTACACTTGAAAGCAGCAAAGAGATAGGTTATTATATTTATTCTCATTGACAACAGTTTTCATAAATTTACAAACTTAAGCTTTTCATATTCATTTTATTTATATTTTTTAGTTGGGTGACAAAAATCAGTTTCAACAATGGCAGGAAGATTTGACAAAATTTACAGTACCCTGAATATGGATAGGGAATCCATAAATTCAAAGCTGTACATATTAACTCAGGAGAAGCAAGAAACAAACAGCAATCTCAAATTTTTTTAAAAATAATGGTTATAGTATCTAGGTTAACCTTTTTTAGGTTTTCTATAAAAAATTCTTTAATAAAATATGACATAAAATGGTATGTTATTTTAATTTTTTACCTGATGCAGACATAAATTATGTTATATAAACTTAATTTATATAGATTGAACATGCTATGCTACCAACTACATCTAAGTAAATGTTGGGCTTATAAGGCTACACCTATTTGAATCAAAACCTTTTTACTTATTTATGTGGATGCTAAGGGTAGGTACATATTTAGCTATTATAGCATTATAGAGTTTTAAGCATTAAGAAAATTCTTAATCAAAGATAGACTTTGTTGATTTGAGACTAATTTTTATTAAAAGTCAAATTTCTGTACAAAAGAAATATTGTTTGATAAAATTTATTAATAAAATAAAACAAATAGTTATTCAGCACCGTTAGCACATGAAAAACATCACAATACTATGACTAATGGCAGGATCAACCATGGAGCTGCTGTTGTGTACTAGTTTTGTTGAAAAAGAATACATATTTCCCAAACTGGCTATTATGCAATGTAGAATGTATTTTGAGTGTCCCGTATAATTCCGGTTTTCTTCTGATTCCAACTCCGCTTTTATATTGCTACTTGTTCAAATAATGCAACCATTATTTATAATAGAACCTATTTATTATCCAGATAAAGCTAAATACTCGATATAATTGATATATTCACAAATTAACACCACTAAAAAATGTATAAATATAACATACTGATACTAACTAAACAGACGGCTAACCTCAAAAACAGATATAAATGTAATTGCTAAATGTCATAATTTCGAGTCGAAATCCTCATTTCGACCTAAATGGTCTAGTCGAAATTAATTTCGACTTGTCGCGATTTCCTGACGTCATACGCTCACTTTGCAATAATTTCGCTAGGTGCGCACAGTCGCATTTCGACTCCGCCATGACGGTCGAAATTATTTCGAGTCGAAATTGTGACTTAGAATCAGAGCCCAGAACTACATAAGTCTAAGTTTTTTCACTTTTAATGTTTGTTACAAGTTTAAATAAGGTTAGGATTTCTTTATTCAAATAAAACGCTGACATTATTTCGTTTTGGTCAAGTTCTCCAGAACTACATAAATCTTACCATACCCATCTTCAAGTAAATGTTAATTCCATAAAAGTTTCAACTCTGCTTCTTTGCTTTTTAAATGTAAGAACTTTTTAACGTTGAGTATTACAATTTCTCGTATATCTATGAAGTCAAATTTACTGCTCTTTTAACAAGGGCAAAATTGGAAATCATTTCCATTTTTGGCAAGACGATAAAATGTTACAACTCTAAAATCATTCTTAAACTGATGCTTAGGTACCATTGAATGATCATTATGTTGACAAAGTTCTATCTCGTCAACAACATAACGTAAATAACAATAAATAATATAAATAAGTTTGGTATTTTCTCAATTTTTTTTATATGCTGTAAAGAACTTGTATAACAAGAAATTTAATCAACAATTTTATTAAATGGTGAAGAAATATACGTGTATCCCAATCATCTCGTGGAAAGCGAGTGGTCTTTTGTATTAAATTAATCTTGTGAATAATATTAGCTGCATACGGGAATGTTCCAGCCATTATTGCGCCGAGATGACAATATCCTATCTCCACCCTCAGACAATGTAAGCATTTTGTCAAACTTTTAATATAAAATACTTAGCTGCTGTGCTGTCAACGACAACCATTATTCATTTTTATTGTGAAATGAAAAGGAGCAGCAATCTTTCAATCTGTGTTTTAGATTTTCCGCTTAATTAATTGTCATCTTGTAACCCTTTAAAATTGGTCTTGTTAATCATTTTTCATCGATTTTTTAAAATAATTAAGCCATTATTTGTTAGGTACTCAATGTAGTTTAAACAAAGTTTGGCTCTTATCGAATGAAACTACTTTTTTAGTTATTTGTTGCAGAACTATACTAAATGGGAGTAATTAACCATTTAAATATTATTCTGAGATTTGACATTAAGTAAATTAAAAGTAAAATATTCTGAAATAATTTAGAAAAAGGTTGAATGCATATTTTAAAAAAAACTATTGATAATTATGTGTGACAGCAGATTATTGGCGACGTACTATAGTCAACGAAAGTGGCCCAACAAATTTAAACTAAACTTGAATGAACCTAAAAGATTTTGGGAAGTGTCTGTATTATCGATAACAAATGGGGTTAAAAATAAGTTTAAATATAACAAATATTCTAACATTCTAATCTTGTTTTTAAATTATCTAAGTTGGTACTTTTTTTTGCTTTCTTATATTTTCCTTTTGGACATAGAGCTGTAACAAATTGTTTTCAAAAAGATTTAAATAAAAAAACCATACATCATTTGCTTCTTTTGAAATGATATAAATCAAAAATCCTAAATCGTTTACTTTCTGTTTTAAATCATGACCCAAAATCGGTAATAGAGATCTTCCTTAAAAGTTCAGAGTTCTCAGACTTAAAGGATTTTAAAGCCAATTTCGAAAAGGAAATACATAAACAACTATGGAAGAAACACGGAAACTATTGAAAGAAACTAAGAAAGTCATCGAAAAACTTGAGAAAGAAAATAAAGACAACAAGAACACAAAAAAACGGACACACAAAAAAGCAAATCAAAGGAAAAAACAGGAAGACGAAGAAACCAGATCAAGGAGCCCTAGAAGTCCAATAAGAAGAACAGAAACACCGACCAACTCGACCAAACGACGCAGACGATGTGATGGAATTAGAAGACTTCCAAACAATCCAAAAAATAAGGCAGAAACGAGAAGAACAAAAATGACAACACGAAAGCAAATAAAGAACCAAGAATAGCAAAAAGGTCACTTCCTAGTTTCATAAAAACGACGAAGAAATATCAGGAAAGAAGCACAAGCCAGAGGAATTAACATGAACTAAGAATTTAAAGAAAATCTACAAATCGGAGACAAAGTACCTAGAAGAACTGAACAGACAGGACTAGTCAAAGAACTAGCACCTGACGAATAAATAGAGGATATAAATGAAGACCTAATTGGACAAAAAGTGAGGGTAATAAAAATTACCCAACTACACTCCAAATTTGAAGATAAAAGAATGCTCGCGATATTCGGCATACCCTTTATTATAGATTTATTATAGAATTTATGTACATTTAATGAATGAAACATCTAATTTATGAAATTTTAGTAAATTACCTACCTAAATAAGTTATATTCCTGAAAATTTCTCTGTGATAGCCAGGGCAGGTACCTAATACCTAATCCTTTATTATTGAGCCCCGGTATACATTTTTGCGTGAAAACACTTGTTTCCATAGAACTCTCGTAATGAAATTAAAAGTTGTTTTAATGTGATTTAATAGGATATTCTAAGATGTAGGTTACTTTTTAAAACGAAACTGTGTATTATCAAATGGGCAGATGTAAATAATAAACGTATAGACAATAGACGTATATTGATAATGGTGATTGCATTATTAACGCGGGATAGACAGATGTAGAATCTGTCTGGTAGGTTAATATTCCCAGTGTCTGATGTGAGCGGTGATATGGAACTTGTGGTATCAACGAAAACTCGGTCTGGCCATGTCAGGCTACTTTCGTTGATGATAGTTCAATATGGTTTAATCATATACAGAGTGAGTCACGAGGAACTTTACATACTTCCTCCATATTCTGAGGGAGGATATCATGTAGCTACTAAAAACTGTCAACTCCTCTTCTTTATTAATAATTACAGAGTGATTTGTGCAATTGATCATTTATTTTAATTAGCTATTGTGTTATACGGCTCACAAATTTTTTCATGATAGAGTACAGCATTATCAAGCATTCGACTGGTATTAGCTAAACTTGCAAATTCCTTTAGACAAATTGCACCCTGTATATAGTTTTTTTAAAAGCAATAAGTGCATGTCATATCCACCCGTTGCCATAAACATTATTTAGATATTATCTCACTGCCAGTAAAAAGTGGGAAGATACCCCATTATGCTGAAATTACATCCCGCGGATAACAACGCTCGCGTTGGCAAGCAAATTTAATAAAATATTTTGTAGAAAGTCCAAATTGACCTTTCCTATTAAAGGATCATCGAAAAAGTGAGGACCTACTAATCCACACTTTTGAGAAGCATGGGGATTTTCTTCTCCCCACACCTATGAATTACAGGAATTATTTATCCCCTCTTGTAAATTGGGCTTGATCTGTAAATAGTGTCCTGTACAGCGTTGGTTGATGATTGTAAATCCATCTACAAAATTCCAACCTATGGATTTCATCTCCAGAATGTAGTTTCTGAACCATTATCTGAACCATTATCTGAACCATTATCTGAACCAGATTATTTTTTGTAAGACTTATAAGACTCTACTTACTTTTGATTAAGTACATTGGGTTCTCGACTTATTTGTCTAGTGCTGCTTATTATAGAGTTCATAGTAACAGCGTCAATAATGTCACCTACCTGCGTTTCAGTGCCCAAACAGACCCAAATGTTGGATGACTGGGAGTTCGACGATCATTAAACTTCCTGTGATATTCTCTAGTAGCAGCCCCACCATTCCCATTACAGAAACCATAAACAAAAATTATGTCGGCATATCATGTGGAATTTTGTTACAATTTTTGTTACAAAAGCTCTACACCAAACAGTATTATATCATGCAAAAATTTGAAAAAACAAATTAGCAGTATAAATACTATAGCTAATTGAAATGTTTGGTTAGTTTAACAAATCATTTTTAAAATAAATAAAGTAGAGGATTTGACACTTTTCACTAGCCACACTGGACTGAGGGACTCTACATATGGTAAAAGTATGTAAACTTCCTCATTACTCACCCTATATGCTAAGAATAAGCAAATTTATAGAAAATATGGAATCCCTCAATTTCATTACATACCTCAATTGCTGATAATGATCCTAACAGTAAAATATTTTTTATAATTAGACCATATAGCATAGGTCCTTTGAGTAATGTTCATTAAACATTGTCTTTTCTTACAAAAATATAAATCCCAGCTTCAAAATGCGGTTTGCCTGTCTACATTTCGGTTTTGTATCTACGACAGCCAAAATCAAAATACCTATAATTTCTTAGATGTCAACAATAGACCTATTTACTTTTATTTTTACGATCTTCCTTGTAGTCTGTTTGTTGCGTTGACAATGGTTGTTGTAAAGAAGTCAATCTGCAATCAGTTGTCTCTCATTTTTTTTGTGAACAAAATAGATTAAAAGGTTTTCTTGCTTCTTGTAAACGTTTTTGTTTAAAAATTTCTTTGAAAGCTGCATGGTATGCTTGTAAATTTTAAGATCAATAAATATTTATTGCATCTGTTTTGAAGGATCAACCTGGTCCAAAGCAGCCGCACTTACAGTAATGAAAAATTAAATATCTAAGAAACTTGTAAAATCAGAAAGAATGTATTTTGAGATGGTTGTTCGTACTGTATTTAGAATACCTGCATCTGCATCTTTAATAACAGTTATAGTCCCTTTTAATCTTTTGTTATCAGTTTGTCTATGTTCTAGGAAACCAATTGACTCCTTGCCGCACTTTTCATGCTACTATGCGAGTTAAAAATTTACTATTGGTTTTATATTAAATCAGATTTTTCTTCTGTAGAACTTTTTTTTATTTTTATTATGTTCTATTCTTACTCTTTAAGATCTGAATACTTATCCTTATTTATTCTTTCCATTCCCTTATTATGAATATTTAATTCTGTAATTTTCTGTTCGCACATTTTTTAATATTATGCAGGGTATCTGTATGTCTGTAATCTCTGTAATTGTAAGCCAATTGTGTGCTCTTAGGTCACATTTGGCCCATTGTGCGTCCTTCTGAGATCAAACCTGCCTATTAACTCGTCAACCAAACTAACTATTTAAAGTAAGTGATAAGGTCGCCTGTAGGCAGCTCCCCCAAGCTGGCCTGTGTTAGCCAGATCTCCCCGAATACAAAAAATCGTGTTAGTGAGTACCGGACATTCACAGAGGATGTGTTCGACTGTATCATCTTCTTCTTCACATCCTTTACATAGAGGGGTGTCAGATAAACTTAACCTGTTCAGATGTTTCCGTAGATGACAATGTCCAGTAAGATGCCTGTGGGCAGACGCAGGTCCTTTCTGGTTATGTCCAGGTATTTCTTAGCTTATTTACTATTCGGATACTTCAGAAATTCCTTGGATAGTCTACAAACTTTTTCTTCATCCCATCGGCTTTTGAATGTGTCAAGAGAGCGTTCCTTTACTAAGGTAACCACCGCTGATGCTGGCCAGCTGATGAGACTACCAGGAACCATAATAGGTACAGTTTTTTTCAGTATACATGTTTAATTAGTAGAATTTTATATAGGGTGTTTTAAAAAGAAGGTACTTTTTAATTGCAAATATCGTCTTTTGTAATGGAACACCCTATATATTATTATTCTAACTGAAAGACTCTTTCCCTTTGAAAAAATTTATAATTTGTTTTGTTAAAGTTTTGAAGAAAAATGAGTGAGTTATTTGATTTTTTAGGATGGGCTGTTATTTAGGCATCTACGGGTTCCAATGTAAATTTAGATTCAACAAACTGTCACAACGAACTGTCAAAGTAATTCATTGCTATTTGTTATTGTATGCTAAGTATGAATCAGTTGTTACTACCATAAGAAGATTTCGTCAGGTACTTAGAAAACATCCACCTATGGAAAGAAAGAAATATCAAACACATAATGGTGATATTGTTTTAAATAGACTCTTACGCATTCAGCAAACATTACAAGAACATAGTAATCGAATATATCTTCGCAAAATATCATCCACAACTGGAATTTAAATATCCGAAGTTAAGTTAGGTGTTTAAAGGTATTGAAGTTAACTCCTTATAAAATGCAGATAGGTACACCAAAAATGAAAGGGATTTTCAAACCAGAATTGTTTTTTCTGAGACATTACTAGATTTATTTAGAGAAGTTCCTGATGTTTTGCTTATAATGTCAGATGAGGCTGGATTCCAAGGGTAATTGGACACCGGGTATTTTGGGATGCAGCTTCCCTAGAGTAACCACGTTGCTGTTGCAGGCTTTGGTAAGGGCCTTTAACATTATTATTCTGATGTTATTCTTGGCCTAATTATTATAATAGTACTTGTGTGTTGTCCGTAAGAATACGGATATTTTTACCAGTGATTTCTTTTTTGGTGACCTTTTTGGGGCCACGGAGACAGCAGTGAGATCTGTCTGAGCTACACAAGCATTACAAACCCATTGCTGAAGGGTATGCCAAATAGTCCATTAAGATTTAGGTGCTATTCTCTTAGACGACTGTTTTTTATTAAGGCGTATAAAAATTCATGTTTCTGCAAGTATCATATATTATACCGATGAA
The DNA here is from genome assembly GCA_035357415.1 of Ophraella communa. Lineage (NCBI taxonomy): Eukaryota > Metazoa > Arthropoda > Insecta > Coleoptera > Chrysomelidae > Ophraella > Ophraella communa. The sequence goes on along the minus strand of CM068992.1, from coordinate 27,079,436 downwards.
AAAAGAAATTCTTATTACAATTGAAAAGTTTTAATTTCTGTCAAGCTGATGATTACTGGTTCTGTATCTGTAAGTTTGAGTGTTGAGATAACGTTGCTTTTAATCTGACTTTAACAAACTTATATTTTAATAATTAATAATTTAATTAATACAATTTGAAATGTTGAGATTTAAAGCTCATTTTTTGCTACAAACTTTTTGTTCAGTGTTCTTAATATGATTTCCTTCCATAAAGTAAAGGTTTGTAGAATTATTTTCATTGAAATTTTCATATTCGATTTTAAAATAGTAGATTATATCACTAGGAGTAGAAGTGACTCTTTTTGTGTTGAGTCCTTAGTTCAGGACGAAACACAAAAAGAACGTTCTACTCCGTGTAATATATACTATTTTTTCTTCAAGCGTGTAAAATAAATAAAAATTAAACAAATATATTTTACCTACCTTAAACAACAAACTTTAGTTATCACTGAAATAGTTGTCGCCATCTTACTTTTTTTTGACAGTTGTCAAAGTAGTTGGTATTCGCGTATTGAAAATAATATTCAATAACAATAACGTAACTGTTGTTTAATATATATTGAAAAGGTATATTTAAGGGTCATTTCAAAATTAATTTTAATTTAATATTTTATTTTTTATTTTCGGAGAAATGTCAAAATTTGAAGGAAATGTCAAAGTTAATTTTTATTAGTTTAGATTAAAAACATTTTATGTAATGTAAACAAAACTTGTATTAGGTTAAGTATAGATAAGAAATGTTAGTAAGAAAGTATGAAGTACAAGTGAGTAGTGATGAAGAAGTTTCGTAGCCAGGGGATAGAAGTTTGACAGTTAGTTTTGAAAAAAGTCACGAAAAGAAGGAAACTTAGACAAGGAAAGAGAGAGGACTGCGCATTCGAATCAATTTGTGTAACCCATTTACCACCAAACTAATGGCGGTCAATATTGACATAGGCGTATCATACGATTTTTCTTAGACGATTATTAAATAATCATTTTCATTATTTCGTATTACAAATCTAATTTAAAAAAGTCTTTAAATATGTACTGCTCAAAAAAAAAACAACAATCATTTTAAAACATATTTATTTAATAAATATTACAATTTTAATCAATTTTATCTATTTTAAATATATGTTTTTGTTCCACGCCACTGGAAAACTATTCAATCTATGAGCAAATAATAACAATTAAATGAAAAATAATCTTTAAAACTGAATGAAAACAATTTTCAAAATGTATGTACAATTAATTTAAGTTATCATACATAACATATGTGATTTAGTTAAACATCTATTACCTGAAAGCTGTAATATTAATAAAAATAAATTTCAAGGAAATAGTTGTAAAATACTTTTTACCTATGAAATGAAATTCCTTGCTCTTTTTTAGCACTGTGACTGTTGCACTTATAAGCTACACAATTAACCATTTTAAAATGTCTATTCAGGTTATTGAAAAAGGTGAAAATAAATAAAAAAACTAAAAAAATACAATTCGACGTTCCAAATTTGTTTGCCACCAAACGTTTGAAAATTGGCTTCACTCACACGCATAAGGTTTTCATTGCCATGCGCTGTCCTCTCTCTTTCCTAGTCTAAGGAAGGAAATTAACTTTTTAAAAGTTAAACAGGTTAATAAAGTATAATTTATAAAGAGGTAAAAGACGAATAGAAGAGGTTGTAATTATTAATAAATAAATAAAAGGATTCAGTTGAAGAAAACTGTAGCAGTTAGTTAATTTTGGAAACAGTAAAAGTAAGTGGTAAGAATGAAAAAGATATTCAGAAAGTAAAGTGAAAGTAATTAAGCTGGAAAGTAATGTAGCTGAACCAAAATTATAAACTAAATAAACCAAAAAGATATAGTAAATTCAAAATTTTAAAGTAGCTGTAGAAGATTAGCATAGCTGTTCCATGAGTGAATAGAAGACCTGGAGGAGAGTTAAATCGATAGAAGATAAGTGAAGCTAGTGAAACAAAAAGGAAAAGGACAATTTTAAAGACGAATTCTGCGGTAATTAAGGTTAGTTAAGATAGTTAGGTAATTAGTTAAGACTAGATAAGGTAGATAGGTAGCAGCTAGGGATTAGGTAGATAGGAATTAGTTAGACATCACTTGATAAAATTTTATTTGGTTAAACATTCAAAATTCAATTTATTAAAAAAAAATTAAAATAAATTTTGTTTCAACCCTACCCTTATTAATTAAAGAAAATTTAAAAAATTAAAAAAAAATTAATTTGTATTGGGAAAAATTATCTCAATATTTTTTTAATTTGGATAATTGACAAATATTGATTAAATATTTTGTATAAATATTGATCAATAAATCAGTATAATTATTTAAGAAATTTTAAATGAGCCTTACTATATGACGTTATAGGGACCGCCCATAATTTACTTTATCTCCCATGGCCTTTTAAAGACTTTATCTCCAAGTAATCAATAAAGACGTACTTTTACTACGTATATACATGCACATAAAGATGCATTTATTGACGGCTTGAAGAAAAATGTTATTTTAACAAATTATATTTAATGCACTATGAAAAGTTAACAAATTATCACACAAATAATATTAAAATTTGGTTGGTAGCTGTAAAACGTTAATAGTTTGTAACGGTTCCAAATATGTTTTGTCACAAAACATCTGGTTAAACTGAATTTAACGCTTGTCCATCAAAAGTTGTTTTTTAATCTGAGAAAGTTAATCAGCACTTTCATATTTGTAATCGATTTCTATTCAGACCATATTACTTCATACAAAAATGAAATAAACTTTATATAAATATTCAAATAAATAATAGTAAGAACAAATTATCCTTCCTCGTTTATTTTATAATTGAGTTGAATTGTTCTTAAAATTTTTAAATTCTAATTTAACAAAAATACACAAAAAAAAAAAAATTATTCAGGGATATTCCAGCAAATATCTAGTCAAAATAAGTTCACTCAGCCAATATCCAGGGAGATGTCATAGCTCTTCAAACAAATAGTCAACCAAAGTGGAACATGGAACAAGTGACTCAACATATTAGATCAACGCAAACCAACATCACTAAAATGATCTCTTAGTAATCCTGGGAATGATGCGTAGTTTATTCCTTTTCATTGTTCATTCTTGCTACTTTTTCAGATGATTTTTTATGAATTTCTTTTCATGTATTTGTCTGGGCGGGTTCATCCAGTGAATTTTATGTTTCTTTCTAACCCACCCACCTCGCTTTGCTATTTCTTCAGCTATTTAATTCCCGGAGATTCCTTGATGTGCACTCTAGTGAACACTTCCCGAACGTCAGTATTTTTAGTCCTTCGTTGCTTCGCTTTTAGTGCTTCGCTCTCTTATCAAACTGGATGACAACTTAAAGCTCTCTAGGGGTTTAAGGGCAGTTTGGCTGACGCTGTAAATTCTGATATGCCTTCTATTGTAAGCTCATATTATTCTCTTGCACACAGAGTATGTTTGCCAAGTGGAAAGCTACCTGTTAAGGATTAGGAACTAAGATTACACTTTTATACTTAAAATGGCAATGTGTACCTTAAGTCATCATAGAATTCTTATGTCAAAGGAATGTAATAACTGTCAGAATTAATAAACGTACAAAAAGTTTTACTCAAATTTTAAGACGTGGTTTTTATAAAGATCCTTCTTAATCTTCGAACTATTTTAATAGAAATTGTGTCATCAGTATCGGTGACAAAGTGGCGACCGTGTGGAAACGAAGAACCACATGTAATTAGAGTGAATCCGATAAGATGGACCCGAAACTAGATAGAGAGCGAGCTCATCACCGACGCGCCTTCTTGAGACATCCAACAGCCAATCGAATCTCAAGTCGATTTTGAGTTCCTCCAAGAAAAAAATAACCAGCTGGTGGAATTAAACAAGAAAATCCAAGATCTTCTGTCATCCGATAAGAATTTTGATGAAGAAAGTTTCGACGAAGAATGTCAAGGATGCGACAGAATAACAAAATTGTGGTTGGACGCGAAACTATAATACCAAGATAAACAGAAAACAAAGGAAAGAGAGAGGAAGGAAGACAAGAAACATATCCCAGGAAAACTTAACCATCCAAAATTGGAACTCAGAAAGTTCAATGAGACAAATCCAAAATCATCGATCCCGTTCTGGAGTCAATTCAAAAAAATTAGTGACGACGAGACCATAGCAAAAGAAGACAAATGTCAATATTTGATACAAGCCATGGAAGAAGGCTCCAAAGGCTCCAAAGCGAGGGAAATTGTTGAAAGCTACCCGCCAACACCATAGAATTATCCAAAAGTGCTTAAATTATTAAAAGACAGGTTTGCAAGTGATGACACTTTAATAGAAATTCATGTGAGAGAACTATTGATGCTTCCGTTAAAAACTTTGAAACATCTTGTTTTGTAAAAATTTTTTAGCTCTGTAACCTTCTGAATCTCTAGGTATTCATAAAGATAAGTATGAGTGTATTTTACTCCCACTTGTAGAGTCGGTTCTCCCAGACAGTACACTATTAGCTTGGAGTAGGGTTACTAGAAATGAAAAGTCAAAATTGACACAGTTACTAGATTTTCTGAAACAAGAGGTAGAGGCAGAAAATAGGTGCAAATTGGGTAAAAGTTCACTTTCAGATTCAGTCCCCACTGCAACTTGCTTGGTGTCAAAAGAAATTAAACAACCAGTCACACAACGAGCTGTAGGTACTTACTAATATCGACGTTTTTTCTTGTTGATAAAATACTTCTTATCATCGAATAATACGACCAAAGAGAAGATGGTTTTCTTTCCTTAGATAAGCATTCAAAGTAAGCCAACAATACTTTTTCATGAGTGATATTCTTGATTTTTTTAGCAGAACACCATTCTTCGTATCGATTAAACACCATTTCATATACACTACGTGATTTTTCCGGCAAAAGGGAGTCCACGATATTTCTCGACATAATACTATCTAATCAACATCAGGTACCTAGCTAAAAACAAACAACTTCAATATGTCAATCTGACTATGCTAATTGTAGAGAAACAGGTGTCATTGAATTTAAAACTTATATTAAATTCTAAATAGTTGTCATTGTGACATGTCGAAAATGCAGTTTTTAATTTTTCGAAAATGTATTGATATAAATGCCATCAGATAAAATTTTGTATGTAATACGAATCATAAACACGCCTCACGACTTGTACCATAATGATCGTCTTTATGATCCTTATTACATAAATAACTAATTGAATTTTAATGTCAATGCAACCTTCAAATGCAATCGTTGATCATTTTTGTACCTTTTAACTTTTAACGATTTGTAACTTTCATAGAAAAGGATTTGTGTATGCTTGCTTCTAGATTAGATAATATCAATTACTTTATTGATGATGGCCTTATTGTATCCCGAAACTAGTAGCTTTATTTACATTATTATAACAATAAAATTTGTGACATTGACATTGGAGTTTCGTTTCTTTAAATTAAATAGTATTTTAACAAAACAACTATTTAAAACATTCTGAAGTTCTTAAAATTACAAAATTCTTAATTTAAATAATTTTTTATTGGTTGCTGTTTGTTCTTTGTTGTATTAAAAGAGTTTATTATCCAAAAAGAATTTCAGCTGTAGTACCGAATGTAGTACCGAAGATAACATTGAAGTTGATGTTCAAACCTAAATATATTTGTAATAAGAACCATCAGTTGAATTTACAACAATATTATCACCACTTAAATAATTTGTTGAGTTTATTCATGTAGTTTTATAATGTATGAACCGCTGATTTAACTGCGAATGTTGAAAGGAAGCTGTATTTAGTTGGTATATATCGAATTTGAAAATTACTCGCACGTATTCCTACATAAATTAACTTAAAAAGGAACACAGAGGATCCAATTAAGTGATCTGTCAATAACGAAATAGACAACACATGAGCAACCGCAAGTCATGCCGTGTCAATTAAAAAAAAATACCTCGTAACAGTAATGAAGAATCTGTTGTTGATCGAAACATTATTTCCTATTTTTTATGAATTTGTTAGCTGAAGGGCGACTAATAATGGGCGTATTGTGTGGCCTTTTCGAAATCAAAGAGGAGGTCATTTGTTAGCAAATTATTGCTAAAAATGAGCTTTTATCGATGTAAAAATCGATTTACAGGTACTAAAGTATTGATTAGATTGCCTAAGATTGAAAAATGACCGTAAGATTGAAGACCGTTAAATTTGATGTAAACAGATGTTGTTCGGGCCACACAAAATACACAAAAATTGCAATTTCCAATTGATAAACAAGACAAAAAGAATATCTTCAAATTTTCTCTGAATGGATTTAATTTTTTTTAAGATTGTAACTTGGCATTGATTGCTACGCTTACTAAAAATAAAAATTAATACTAATAGAATATTTTCTTTCAATGCTATGTTGGTAGCATGATTTTTTGTCATTTTATCATGATCACTTATACATATCAACAACAAGTGTAGGTTTATTGCTTCTTTTAAATCCCTAAAAACATTATACAAATATTTCCTTAGAGGTTTGTTTTGATTGTAACTTTGCCACTTGTCGATTAAAATTTTTGTTGTTTTACAAGAAGCCAACAGTTTAACCACATCATTAATTATAAAAAGATATCTGGTTAATTACCTTCAACTCGTTTGTTTCAAATAGTTTAACTTTTATAAAAATTGCCTAAATGATAAAATGGGAAAGTGTACTGACAGCTTGTTAGAAACTTCCGTTGGTCTTTCTCTCTTTCTTTTCTTTATGAGCTTCTGAATAAAACATGTGCTTCTAAATCACATAATTTGTGGATATAAATTGATAGCTAACATTTGGACCTGAAATTTTACAATCAATTGGTTGATTCATTTATAATCTTTATAAGGATATAATAACAGGTCTTACCAAGAATTCTAAAAGCAGCAACAACATCAACAGGTAAGTATGTCTAATCTATACCTTCCTATACAATAATTTTTACAATACCTAAAGCATATATTCTTATTAATTATTCTTTTTAGACCTTCTTCTTTCTTCCCTTCTTTACTGCTTTATTTCTGATATTTACTTCAATTCTAACATCGTTGAACTTTCAAGTTATTTGTGCATACTCAACTACTTGGTGCTTACGGAGAGCTTCATTAGGACCCTTTTCTTGGGATGCATAAGCTATTACACTATTGAGCACTACTGCCGACACCAATTACCTAATTTGGAGTATTTTATATGGACATTTTCAGCATCATCATTAGATATACATATCAAACACAATTAAACACAAGGCCATCCAAATACGGTAGGATCTACACATTTTATTATTCTTGCCACCAGAGAGACTTGAAGAGTGTACTCAATCGTTACTACTTTAACTACTTATTTAATTGAGAGTAATATTCCAATTATAGTTGCTAGTTTTATATATTGATAAATTGCTTCATTAGTATATAATTATATTTTAATATGTAAACCAAAAGTATATATACATTTGGGGTAAAGGTACACAATTATACAAACGTAAAATAAAAGTATATTCACCATTATTACACATACCTACAGATTAAATATTAATAATTATTACTTTTAATATTGTCATCATTGCTCTAACAAATAGATGTTTAAACTTCACACCGCTTAATCTTTTTTACCTAATGGGTACAGGACTTGGTCCGAACCTAGACAAGTACAGCCACTTATTATATAAGTGCGTTATCTAGGTTCTGTGTTATTTATTTAAATTTAATATTGTCAATGATTTGTAACCTACGTACTCTTTCAAAGTTCGAACCTTCCTGGGATAGTTATTATTTATTTATATTTGATACAAAAATTAAACGTTTTGGTCGTCTTACAATTTACTATAATGTATACCCTTTCACTTAGTCAAATATATATATAAAGTTTGGAATATATTTAGGTACTACACTTCAGAAGTGTAGTAATGTGCTATTTACATCCCACCTATGTCGATTGAAAAAATAACCCTATTTTTATTGCTAAATCATTTACAGACCCATAACTAAGAAAATGATTTGCCTGTTGATTGATAAATCCATTCAGATGGATGTGACATTCGTCTGTAAACCACACATGAGAAAAAAATAGGAGTTGTTCATAAACCATTGCCAAGACTGAAGTACAATAAACAACTTGATTTCTTGTCTTGTCTTGTCAAGTCCATCTTCCCGAAACAAAAATAAAATATCTGGGAGTTATTATCGATTGCCATATAAAATGGAATTTGCAAATCTTTTGCATTGAGTTAGGACGCTTCCTGTTCGTCTAAATTTGGCAACAACTCTTAACAAGTCCTTATTAGTCAGTGGCTTCTGAAACTCTTCCCGAAATTGATTGGCAACCATTAACAAACTAGGTCCATTTGATCGTCCATTCCCCTATGAGCTGAAATAATACTCAATAATAAATATTTTTTCTAGCTAATCGCCATTTTGAATCTTTTAGACTGTTTGTTAGAATAAACAATGTTTAAAAATACCATGACAACTATTGTCACTTGTTTCATTTGATGCGATTATATTTCATAGGCTTTCTGATTTCAGTGTCCTTTGTTTTGGCGCATATCGTACATTACTAAATCCGCAAATATTATTGCTAAGAAGAATCAAACCGAGCAGTGGAAAGCCTATTGGAATATATTTTTAGACAATAAACAATATAGTAAGCCTCAATACAACCATTTATTCGAAAGTGCAGCTGTGGTTTAAAGGTTTTAATACCCCAAGGAAATTACATACCTACTTCAAGATTATTGAGATCTGAACATGCTTGTTATTTTCCTCATCTTGCAAAGATAAAAACTTTCTACTCAGATTTATGTCAATTAGTTAAAGAACAAGGCGACCTTGTTCATATATTTTTTTGAATTCACAAATACTCTTTCAAAATTTCTTATACTTGGATGTGTCAAAACCTAACCTCACCTAACTTTTTTTATAGAGGTTTAGAAAAAGCGTTTAAGCTGATGGTCTGTCGCTAGGCCTTAGTGAGACTCAGCAGATGCTAATACCCACTAAAACCTATTTCTTTCTTGCCGGTAACTCCAACCAGGAACCACCTTTCGGTATTACCTCTGGTCGGCCGCGGAATTTATGACCAAGTCTTTCTATCTCTCTCACCTTCTCTTTTCTGTGTCATTATGTTGCTATAAGTTTTTAAAATACACTCTCTTTCGCTGTATTTCTGCTTCATTATTTTCCGTTACCTTTGTATACAGCCTATAGACTTATGTAATGATTATCTCTTAATTTCCCATCTGCTACAGTAAAACAGAGTGTGTCTTGGAGTATCCTCTTCTGCTTTACAGTACCAACAATTTGGATTCTATTTTTTTTTTTAATTTTCTTTGGAACCGTGTCATGTTAATGCCTGGGCTGCGTAGTGGTCTAGCTCAGTTTGGCTATCTATCCCGGTTTCTTAATCTTTTATAAATATTTTGGTCCATCCTTCTTACTGATTCCACCTGTTTTGCCATTTTTTTTGGTACTTCACAGTTAGTATTCGTTGGAAATGGTCAGAGTATGAAAGCCCTTGGACATGGAAACATTAATGTTGAAATGTTTGTCGATGGAAAATGGGTTAGAAATTACCTTAAATTGTCTGGTATTTTATGTAGCGTCGTTCAATGTAAATTATGAATAACTTTAAAAAATAAAATAATTTTTAGGAAATAATACTACCAATTTTTAAATCAATCTCAATGGTCTCTCGATGGTCAGTCGTAGAAAAAGTATAGTACGCACCACGTAGATGCCAACTATGTACACCGGCACAATTTTTCGTTGTGGCTTTTGGCTTTACATCCTACTGTACGTAATGCACTATTTCATAATTTTTGTTCAACCATTTACAATTTTACAATTACGAGAATTAAATTTAAATTAAACATATCCCTTTATTTAAAAATTGTTTATCTTGTACACGGAACTAATTTTGCTATATATTATTCACCCGAAAAGAATATTTTTTGTTATTCATTAAAAAAAACGACCATGTTATTGTTATTTTACCTGTGCAAAGTTAAATTTGTTTATCTGTTAACTTACCACTTTATTTATTTAATCTTCATAAAATAACAATAAACCTGTTTCTATAGTTATATTTGAAAGTTTAAATATGCTTGTTTAGGTCAATAATACTATGGGATAAACCCATAAGTTCAGGTGTAGGTCAAATTGACAGAATCCACTATAATATAAATTATCTTTTACTTCCGGATATAAACATAAAGTCGATTTGTACGAAGTTATACAATGGTAAAAATTGATCTTATCGACGCCTACCAACTTTCACCTTAGGATTTATTTGTGATAAACCGTAAGGCCAGTCTTGGTCAAAACCACGCTATTGACTCTAATATAATTGATATATTTATAGTGTCTTCTATAAATTATCTTTTACTTCCGGAATTAAACAAAAGTCGAATTATACAAAGGTTTACGATAGTAATATCTTATCGACTTAAGAATTGTTCTCAGATGTAGACTGTAAAATAAAAAGGTAAAAGGCGCCAGTTTGGAATGTATTAAAAAGTAACTATGAAATTTTAAATAAGCTGATTCCACTTTAAAACATAAAAACATGGAGAGATGAATCCTATATTTAAGAAAAAAAAACCTAATTTTTTAGATAAACGTGGAAGTTGTGTTAAAAGTTAATAGTATGTTACATAACGAGTGTGGAAAGTGAAGTATTACGCACAAGTGAAGTTTAGCACGAGCCGCGTAGTGGCGAGTGCGGAAACGTAACGAGTGCAAGAAATACACTTTCCAACGCGTTGTGTACACGATTTTTCCTACGACCCCAATATTTCTTATAATATATTTTAAATTTATTTATAAAATTTATTTTAATTGTTAGTCATGTTAAAAATTAGGATTTAAACGAGTTTATATATTAATTAATATAATTAATTAAAAATCAAATAACCACTCAGGAATTCACATCAAAATTCTTTATTAGCTAAATGACATTTTAATTTTTTTTGTGGGCTCTATAAAAATTAAAAGTAAAATGGTCAGTTGGTTAAATTAATTGAAAAGTAATGTATTAATAATAGACACAAAGATAATTGTAAACAGAAACACAAACATAACTTCAAAAATCCACATTCGACACATGCACGGAACATAAACACAATATAAAAAAGAAGAATAAACTGTTCTTCTTTCTAAAAGTGTTTTTATAAAAATAATAATACTGAATAAAAATATGTTTATTTTTTAAAAATTTAAAAACCTTTAAGAAACTTTATTCTTTATTCTTACTTTATACAGAAAAATATGTATTGGCAATTACCATACAATATTTGACACAAGGAAGATTTAAAAAAAATTAAATGGTCCTTGCTTTGACATTCATGTGTTTTTACTATTGATAAATTTGACGTAAATGTCACAGATCATAGAACTATATTTTTTTACTTTTCAATACGTGTATTGATATTTACTTTTCAATACGTGTATTGATATTAGCTACATATCGTGACGTCACAGTTTAAACATGTTTATACTTAGCTTAACTTTTATTTCATGAACCTTTTATTTTTAACACGTTTTATTTTGCATGGGTACTTTTTCATAACCCAAAATTCATTTATGAATTAAAAAAATCTGGCTTGTTCCCTATTTGGTATGTCTAACATCTCCAAGTGAAAGAGCTGCTCATGTTTGCGTTCTGAGTAACAACAAAACCTATAATAAAAGAAGGTAAGGAGAATAATGGGCTCGTTCAAGAAAAAAATTTGAATTTGATAATTGGAACTAAAGAAATTCCCAAAATTTTAAAATAATAATAATAAATTTATTGCTTAGAAACTTTTACACAGTTATATTAAGAGTACAATTTTAAAACCTAAAAATAAGTAACAAATTTATAAATAAATAAATAAAATATTGTAATGGATCATTATTACTAATAAAAACAAAACTTACCTTTTAAGCATCCATCATAGCCATTACACTAATGGATTAATTAAAAAAAGGATATGCATAATGAAATACACTTTTCTTCTTAAACCATGTAATTACCCAAAAAGAAGTATTGTCTTGACTACAGTATGAACTTGATTATATCATAAATTTGGTCACAACAGGTTTTCATTTGGACTTAGTGGATGTATGAATGTATGAATGTATGAATGAGTTAGGGGTGATGATTACACTGCGACCCATAGGATCTATTGTGTCCCCCCTTACTTGCCATGTTCTGATGTTTTCTCAGATTTATACCAGCTCCTCGAGTCCTATTTTCCTGAGGAAGTTTAGGACATCGTCGGGCTTCAAATCAGGTAGATCCCCTTCCTCTATTTCATGTGCTCCTAGGTATCTAGCCCTAGAATTTTGCAAGGCAGGACATTCTGAGAGTATATGTATTGAGGTTTCATCCTCTTCCTCACAGAATCTGCACTTTGCTTCATCTGCTAACCCTAGTTTCTTCATGTGGCTTCTTAACCGGCAATGCCCGGTTAATATTCCCGTTAAAATACGGAGCCTTTTTTTACTGAGGTTGAGGCAGCTAAGAGATCTCTTCTGGTCATAGTTCCCCAGTAGTATCTTAGATTGCCTCAGTCCTTCCAGCTGATTCCAGTACTCGGATTTTTCTTTCTCCATTTCCTCCCTTAGTTTTCCTAAGATTACTCTACTGCTGATCCCACAAGATGGTTCTGGTCCCAAATGTGGGGTTTCAGCTCCTTTTTTTGCCAGCTTATCTGCTGTTTCATTCCCTCTATTCCTATGTGTCCTGGGACCCATAGGAGGGTGACAGTGTTCTTCTGGCCTAGTTCATTTAGTTTGCCTAGGCATTCCCAAACCATCTTCGAACTGATTATATTTGAACTCAGCGCTTTGATGGCTGCTTGACTATCCGACATGATCACAATCTCTTGTCTGCGATAGTTTCTTCCAATATTGAATTCCACACATCTTTCGATGGCGCGGACTTCTGCTTGAAAGATGCTCGGGTATGTGCCCAAGCTTTCTGAGTATTTGGCTCTCGGTCCCAGTTCCTTCGTCTAGCTTGGAACCGTCCGTATACCACTTTATGGTATTCTGGTTTAAATTCTGTATGGTGTCTTCATCCCATTCAGATTTGTTACTCAAATTTGTCATGAATTTTCTCACAAAGTTGAGCATATCATCTTGGGGCATTTCCCAAGTTTGATCAAAGTGAAGTGATCGAGGTTTTTCCCTGATAATTCCTTCTTTGATCATTCTATATATTGTTTTCTTCCTTACACTTTCTAGCAGAATGTGCAGTGGGGTCAAGTTTAAAATCACCTCCATTGCAGCAGTGGGGCAAGTTCCCATTGCTCCAGTGATACATGAACAGGCTAGTCTCTGAATTTTCGAGAGGTTTTTCCTCGTCGTATTCAGATTAGCCCTTACGCCCCAAGCCACTGCCCCATATGTGATTAATGGTCTCACTATTGCTGTGTACATCCATTGCAGGATACGTGGGTTACATCCCCAGTTCTTCCCTGCAATGTTCCTACACACCATGAGGGCCTTGGTTGCTTTGTGTATTACTTCGTCTTCGTGTTTGTTCCAGAGTAACCTGCTATCTAGGATTAGCCCTAGATATTTTACCTCTGTTTTCCACTCGACGATGTTCTCCCCATTTTTATGATTTTTAGATTAGGTTTCTTTTTCCTTGTAAAGGCTACTAGTGTGGTTTTGGTGGGGTTGATGCTGAGTCCCACCGAGTCACACCATTGTTCCGCAATGTTCAATCCTCTTTGAACAATATCACAGAGGACGTTTTCATACTTCCCTTTTGCCAGGATAACCATGTCGTCGGAATACCCTTGACATGGTATGCCTTCCCTAGTCAATTGACAGAGCAGACTGTCCACAGTGAGACTCCACATAAGCGGGGATTCAACTCCCCCCTGTGGACAGCCTCTGGTCACATTAATGGAGATAGTGTCTTGTCCTGCCTCCATTTCTGCGATTCTTGTAGATAGCAGTTGCGACATCCAACTGGAAGTCGTTCTATCTACTCCTTTCTCAATCAATGCTCTTTTGACTGCCTCATGTGGCGTATTGTCAAAGGCCCCTTCTATGTCTAGAAAGGCACATACCACGGTCTCTTTTTGTTCAGTGCGTCTTGGATTTCGTCCGTCAACTGTGTTAAAGCGGTTTCCGTGGACTTTCCCGCTTGGTACGCATGTTGACGAGGGTGCAATGGCACCTGTTCCAAGATTTCTGTTCTAATGTAGTTGTCTACAGCTTTTTCCATCGTTTTTAGAACAAACGATGTGAGGCTGATCGGTCTAAGGGATTTGGGGTGCGTAGTGTCCCGTTTCCCTACTTTTGGGATGAAGGTGATTTTGGCCCTTCTCCACGCTTCTGGTATGTATCCCAGTTCAAGACTGCTCCGACTAATTCGGATCAAGTGTGGAATTATTGCCTCTTGGCCCTGTTGGAGTAGGGCAGGAAATATTCCGTCCGTTCCAGGGGTTTTGAACGGCTGGAAGATGTTCATAGCCCATCTCAGCCGTTCCTCACTGCATATGTGTTTTGCCATTGCAGTGTCTTCCCTGGTAGGTCTTTTAGTTTTCTCACTTGTTGTTCCCGAAGGGACAATTCCTCCGGGAAAGTGAGTTTCTAATAGGAGCAGAGCTCGTTCTTTTTCGCTTTCTGTGAAGCTTCCGTCTGGCTTCCGTAGTGCCATTACAGTGTCTACTTTTTTGCCAAGACTTTGTGTAGCCTTGCTGCAGAGGGTGTAGCGTCTATTTCTTCGCAGAATTTTCTGAAGCTGTTTCTTTTAGCTTTTCTAATCTCCTTGTTATATGATGTAAGTTTCTCGGTGTAGCTCTGCCAATCTCCATTACGTTTGGCTCTGTTGAAGAGCTGTCGCGTCTCGGATCTTAGGTTTGACAGATGACTGTTCCACCATATCGCATCTTTTGCTTTTCTAGTCCTTTGGAGGGGACAACTGGATTCATAGGCATCGAGTATTGCCTCGTTCAGCTCTATGAGATCGTTTTCTAATGCCAGATGATTCCTGGCATTTCTTTTATTCTTGAGATTTGCAAGATTTATGTTCAGGTTAGTGTTGTAATTTTCCCAGTTAGTTTTCCTGGGGTTTCTCCTGAGTGCTGGCTCAGGAAGATTACACTCTAACCTGAACATAATCATTCTATGATCAGAGAGGGATGGTTCGTTCGATACTCTCCAATCTTTCAACCTATCCTGAAGATTCGGTGTACTTAGTGTTATATCTAGTACTTCCTTTCTTGTTCTGGTTACAAACGTAGGTGTATTCCCTATATTGTGTATAACAAGATTCTTATTAAGTATAAATTCTAAAATTTTCTCACCTCTATCGTTGGTGTCTGTGCTTCCCCATATGGTATTGTGACCGTTAGCGTCGCATCCTATGAGAAGCGGCAGCTTCTTCTGTTTACAGTACTCGACTAGCCTTTGCAGTTCTGTGGGCGGTGCAGTCCCGTCCCCTGCAAAGTAGCATGATGCTATCATGACTTCTTGACGTCTATTCTCGAACTCGAGGTTTGCTCGAATCGGAACGAGGTCTCTCGTCATGAACTCTGACACACAAAAGTGATCAATGCTGTTACTTACCAAGATGCATGCTCTGGGTATGTCTACATTACTCACTTTGTATATCAGTTTGGCTTCCCTACTTGCGAGTCCTCTCACCTGACCATCACGGACCCATGGTTCCTGGATCAATACTAATCCCATTTGGTTTCTGATAAACGTCCTTGAAATAACCGCCGATGATCCCTTGGCGTGATGGGCGTTTATCTGAGCGATATTAATTCCCGCCATTTTTCTTACCATGGTTGTTCCCACGAGTAGCAAGGGAATGTCGGTCCACTCCGGCAGAGCCCCGCATGCCAGAGCAAGGCTACATACAAGGGGGTTTCGCCCGGTTCCCCCAGGGGAACGTTTGCGACCGGTTATACCCCAGCGGCCATCCATCCTTCGGCACGTTACCTTACACCTTGGAATTGGGGGGGTTGGTCCGCGGTGCGACCTTAGGAATGACCAATCTGGCAATCTTGCAGTTATCAGCTGCTCATACCAGACCGTGCCACCCGTATAGACGCACACCCCCAGCTTCGCCGCTTCCCTGCTAAATTGCAGTGTTATACCTGCTTAAGCAGTTCAGCGGCTCTCCTGGGGATCCCCTATCCGCCACCTGGGGACGCGCCCGGTAGGCACCCAGCCCTCGGGGGACTTAGTGGATACATCTTATTAGAAAATGAGATGAATTTCCTGACCTAAAAATAATACATATAATTAGTATGAATTTGTATAAACAAACGGTATCTCTACAGTCACACTAAAACAAAGTAGTATAACTTACATATATCTGATAATAATAAACAAACATCATAAGATAAAAGTCAATATAGGGTAGATAGTCATATTGGAAAGTCAACATGTAAAAATAAACAATACACATTAGTAAATGAACAAAATAGAATTAAAGTTACTTACCACAATAATTTACAAAAAAGGGATATCTTAATAAGTTTAATTGAATCTGCAGTTACTTTTTCTTTAGTACATCTTAAATTTTCAATATTTTACTCTTCAATTACAAACATTCAAATAAGTAAAGAATGTATTTGACATCTTATCTTGTATAGGATCCATATTCAATTATTGTATCACAATCAAAATTTTCCAATCCATAATGAATGCATTTTCACATAACAATTCACTTTTCACCTAGTTCTTTTTCAAAATTCTCAGTTTAATCTGAAACAATAAAAAGAAAATAAAAATCAAGAAGTGTTAATGGTTTCCACATGTTTAAGAAATCAACATGTAATTTTAGTTAGTAAAATATTTAAATTAATAGTATAAAAAGGAAATACTTACAAAATCATAGTCTTCGATTTGTACAAACAAATATACCAATAGATTGTGAGTACCTAAAAAAGACACAAGATTAATTATAAACATTAACAAATGACAATTTATGTAACAAAAAGTATGTAGGATAATTGAGGAAGTTGTTTATATAAATTTTAAAATGTTAACCTATGATAACACAGAAAATATCAGCTTATATAAGGTATAAGTAATACAAATAACAAAATCTTTTAAAAGTTTAAATTGTAGTTGTTAGAGTTAAAATAGTAAGTAATCAGTTAAAATAGTACTAGTTAAGTGGATTTAGAGTAATTTTAAATATAATAGCTAGTGTTAATTCAAAATTTGAAAGTCTAAAATAAGTTGACAGCTCAAGGAAGTTGTGTATTTTGAATCTAAAATTTCATAGGAAAATTTCATAGAAAATTATACAAACAGAATTTAAGCAAAAATAAGGATGAGATCTATCTGTACGTTATCAAAGGTATTATCAGAATTGTGAATTTATTACCTGGATTTTCGGAAATGTAGGTTATTTTTTTCTGAAATTCGAACAGTTGAAATCCGATGACGTCATTTTTTTGTTTTGTTTCAAGAAGCTATAAAAGGCCGGAGAATCCATGATTAACCTCTCTTATGTTTTTGGTAGCAGAACAGTTAACATCTATTCACTCTCTTATGTTTTTGGTAGTAGAGCAGTTAACATATATCTACTCTCTTATGTTCCTGGTCGCAGAGCAATTGATATCGTATGTATTAATTGATTATCAACTAGAAGAAATTTTTAATAATTAAAAGCTGTTTATATTAAAGTAATACATGTAATATTAAAAATACATACAGAAAAGTAATCAGCTATTATTAAATTACTTACCAAAGTAATAAACTGCATAAAGCAAGTGCAGATTCCATAGAATTTTAAAGATTAAATTCGAGAGACGTTTCCAAAACGGAACCATAGTAGCCATCTTGTCAATTTGAATACGCTGTTGTCGCTGTTCCATTTGCGGGAGTAAACGAAGCACAAGCCGATCTCAGTTTTGTTACGTTGCGCATGACAAGGACAATATTTGAAAAACTCTGTTATACAAGGTACGTCCGATAATTAAGGATTTGTATTTTTAATTTTAATTATTTGCAATTGTAAATTAATATTTTGTTTATCATCTCCATTTTGTCATATCCGAATATTTGTTATTAATTTGTACTGAACGTGTGAAAACCAATTAATAATTTTTTTGAAGTACTTGACATTAAATTTATTGTGTATTAGTTATTAAACAATATTTAATTTGAACCCTACCCAAGATAAGAGTCAGACTTTAAATTTCAACTTCAAAATTGAGTAAACTGAGCTAGTTTGAACTTCTAATAAGGCGCCCAAACTTAAAAGTAAAAAAGAAAAAGTAAACTGTATATAAAATCAAATAATATTAAATTATAAAGTTCAGTTAAAACATTACAAATAATATCAAAGCATTAAAATCTATAATTGAAGGTAAACATTAATAAGAACCCAACTAATTAAGTAAAACAAGTCATAACATAACAAAATCAAAATAATTAAAATATATTAAAATAATAGAACTAAGTCGGGATATTGATAAAATAAACCATAACTAATTAAATAATAGAAGTAACTCAATAAAAAAAAAAAAATCATAACAATATATACATATAAATAAAAAACAAAATAACTCATTTTCGCACACTGCCAATGTGTGCGATTATTAGTCTGCCACCTTTTTCTAGAGCAGCATTTAATCCTGTTGAATATCCCTCCAAAACTGCCTGACGGAAATTTGAAATATGGACACCAATATTTCCAACGTGTTTTTTGGTTAACTAACATTTCTGTTTTCTCTCACTTAAAAATCGATAGATACTTCGTTCATTAACACCGGTCATATTGGAGCACCCAGTCACCACATCACGAACAGTTGCTGATGCATCTTGATATATTAGTGCATCATGAACATTTAAAATAATAGTTTTTTCTCTTTGAGAAAACGCACTTTGTTTTAAATGAGCCACTGGAACAAAACTCAAACTTGACGCCATTTTCACTACCAAAAATGGTCTAGGAGTAAAATAATAAAAATGTAGATCACAATATAAACCATCAACACTAACGAGTACCTATATTCTTATGTATTGGGATATAAACCAATCCTCAAATTATAGACTAATAACGAACCTATTTTTGCAATTATACACATAGGGTTATCTTAATCCCTTAACTCCCCTAACGACCACAAATATTCTCGTTAAAATCGAAAAACAAAATATTCTAAATATCGTATTATGACTACTTGTCCCTCACCTAAGAAGATTAAAATACGATGATTAAAAGAAATCTCTTACCACCGATATAAATAAGTACGTGCGCTACTGATTTAGGGTCTTGTTTACAACATTTTACGATTTAATAACTTTTTTCAGCTGTATTATATTGTATTAATTTGTTTATTATTGTTCTTTGTATGTCACAACCATATATAAACTCAACAGAATATGGAATTCTTGGTTGCTGCTTTATTTGGGTTCCCTGTTGAGGGTTTGGGAAAAGGATTCAATTATTTTTGAAATAACTTAATTTCATAAAACACAAGTAGTTCTATGTACCTACTCCAAATACATTTCCTGTTTTCTATATAAAACACTTGTCAAAGCACAATGTGATAGCAATTTTCCTATAGGTATTGGAATAAAGAAAATATCAAGTCACATTGTCAGGTAAATAGATCTCAACAGTCAAAGCGTCCTTTTTATTAATAATTTTAATAATAATGCTGCAAATTCGGCTAAAAAAAAAATGCATAAAAATTAATTTAATAGAAGGGTCACGGTGTACAAAACAGAGAACGAACATAAACGTAAAGAACTTGTTACCGTCCGCTAACTTTTGGAGATTAATTTAACACGATGGATTGTTTTCTCTAAAAGTAAGGCATGGACCGAGGGTAGCAGGGCGCTACGGGCATTGAATAACGTTTCAACTTCAACCCTTTAAGCTTTTAGCGTTCTTAATTTAGTTAGAAACAATGGTTCGAAGTCG
Source organism: Ophraella communa (assembly GCA_035357415.1). NCBI lineage: Eukaryota > Metazoa > Arthropoda > Insecta > Coleoptera > Chrysomelidae > Ophraella > Ophraella communa. Next base: position 27,059,530 of record CM068992.1, on the reverse strand, counting down.
AAAGCCACAGTTTTCATTCAATTAATATTTCAATTGCACTTGTGTCGAATGAGAAACAAATTCATTGAAAGAAACGGCTGTAGTTTTCTGGCTTGAAACTTTAGCTTCTTTGAAGACATTGTTTTGAAAAGAGTGGAACAATAGTAATGTTTTTTAGATTGAATCAGGCCATGGGGTTTTTGTTTCATTGAAATTTTCTTTTGTGACTTTGAGTATTTGTTTGAAGAGATTGAATTCAGTTTTTAATTGCATTTTGCAATTATTTTCAGTCTTATAGTTTTTACGGCTTAATTGGTACAAGGATAAGAATAATTGTTTATATTATTTCTCCTTATTCAACGGTTTTTTCAACAAGACGTTAAGGAATCTTACAGAACATAGAATTTAGTATTTAAAATTTTGTTGTTTTTAAAGATTGAGCATTAAGCTGATAAGAATTCTTTCACAAACATCTAATTATTTAGATAGAAATACTATTGCATTATACAAGGAGTAGAAAAAGCCCATCACAAAAAATGTTACCTTTTTTAAGCTCTTCCATTTTTAAATGGTCAAAAAATCTGTGAACGTTATTTGGTAAGCTACATATACGTGCAATTTGAAGAGAACTAAATTAATATAAATGGCAAAGACCTATCAATAAAAATAATATAAAAATCTGGGTATAACTTCAGATACGGAGCAATCAGAAATTAATATAGGAACTCAAGCAAAACAATGCTTAATTTGAAGTCAGAATTACTCCTCAGCAACGCCCTGGTAATAACCCACTGGGATTTTGGTAGTTTATGTTCCCAACATTCGCAAATTTGATTCAGATCGCTTATAAATTACAAAAGGATTGGCTGGCTAACAATGCATGACCGTCGTATATGCTTAACGCTTCCTAAAAAAATATTCAAAGAAAAACAAAAAGTCGATCCAACAAAATTTAATTAAAGATTTGAAAAGTTGTAACTAGTTTCGGTGTGTAAAAGGCAATAAAAAGTAAATAGAAAGAGAAGACAATAATAAAGTGATAATAAATGAAGTCAAGTCAACAAGAAAAAATATTTATAAATAAAATATTAAAATATATTGAAATATTATAAATTTCCAAAAAAGCCTGTTAATGGTTTGATGAGACCGAAACTAGTTTCCAAATATTTATTTAAACATTGTGGGATCATCTTGTGTTTTTCTTTGAACATACATTAGAGAAATGGATAACTTACATGATTTAATGCGTCCTGTTTTTTCTACTTATTATATGCTTAAAACCCGATATTAGTTATTGGAAAATTCCTTATTATGGTCTTTCCGAAAATAACAGGTACGCTTGCGCATCAGAAAATATTTAATAAGGGAACCATAATAAAATACTGCCTTCCCTTATTTACGACGAAATAGATTAAGTATTTATAGATTCCTTATTTCCATATCTACCAAACCTAAACTCTAATAAAATCTTTCTTGAATTTTCGGTTTTATGTTTGATTAGTGTATTTTTTAAAATAAATGTTTAAGTTTGAATTACAAAATATGAGTGGGCAAATAGGAAGCATTAGCAAAGAATGTAACAAAAAAACATATTAAAGTTTACTTATAATGATGATTTAACCCTAATGAGAGAATTTGTAGGACAAAATCCCCTATCAAGTCCCGAAGCATGGGAGGTGAAAAGGCCAAATATTCAAATTGCGACTGGCACACATCCACACATTAGGATAATCAGAATGATTGTAAGATACATTTTGCAAGGGATGTACTACTGGTAACCCTAAAGCCTAACATTTACACGATCACCACCCTTCGAGACAAACTCATAAGGAATTGAAAAAACATTTTTAATCCTTTGAAGATGTCGCCTATGGAATCCAAACTTTATTACCACTTCCTCATTACTCAGGTTCTCCAAATCGAAAGGGCCACCCTGGGTTTCCTCATCTCTGTTAGTTAAAATATTATCAACAAAGAAAATGAAAAATAAAACTAAAATTATGGCTTTCAAAATATTTTCCAATCAAAATCAATCAGCTAATCAAAAATTCAAATAAAACTTTTTTTAACAACAAACAAATGTAAAATTTTTTATGTTATTAATAAATATTGCTGTCCTATGAACTGTCAATTTTAAAAAGGACTTCGAATAACTCAATTTCAACCATGACATTTAAGGTTTTGATTTATTTAAATAAGACAACTTTATGTAGGGGTTACCTTATAGGACAGTGTTCAATAATTCCCTATTCATGTAATAAAATGAGATTCAGAATAGACATTTAATATTCCACATGGAAACACACACACACACACACTCTAACCAAACCCGTCCCTTCCAGAATGCATCCCTCTAGGAGCGGTGCATTCCGGGAAGAACTTCTTCCACCCCCCCATCACGTCCAATGGGAGCCTCAGTCCTCGGGCTTATGCTCTTCCTTCCACTATCTTGGTTCGGAGATAGTTTCCAGGTGTCTTCTGTTTGGTCCGGGATGCTGCTTTGCACCTCTACCCTCCTGTCTTCTTTTTAGGCGTTCCAGAGTGTGTGCTTTTCGCTGCCTCTAAAAAGTTATTCTTTAGTCGACGGACTGCGGCTAAAGGTAACCTTGAAGGTTAGTCCTTTGTCCAGTAGTACTAGGTATTTGGCCTTGTTATTCCATTTGATGTCTTCTCCTCCTATGTTAATGTTTTCTTTTAGTAAAGTAGACTGCTTGGATTTTTTCTGGGTGTATTTGGATTTTCCATGTTGTGCAAAATACTCAGAAAGCTTGGGCACATACCCGAGCATCTTTCAAGCAGAAGTCCGCGCCATCGAAAGATGTGTGGAATTCAATATTGGAAGAAACTATCGCAGACAAGAGATTGTGATCATGTCGGATAGTCAAGCAGCCATCAAAGCGCTGAGTTCAAATATAATCAGTTCTAAGATGGTTTGGGAATGCCTAGGCAAACTAAATGAACTAGGCCAGAAGAACACTGTCACCCTCCTATGGGTCCCGGAACACATAGGAATAGAGGGGAATGAAACAGCAGATAAGCTGGCAAAAAAAGGAGCTGAAACCCCACATTTGGGACCAGAACCATCTTGTGGGATCAGCAGTAGGGTAATCTTAGGAAAACTAAGGGAGGAAATGGAGAAAGAAAAATCCAAGTACTGGAATCAGCTGGAAGGACTGAGGCAATCTAAGATACTACTGGGGAACTATGACCAGAAGAGATCTCTTAGCTGCCTCAACCTCAGTAAAAAAAGGCTCCGTATTCTAACGGGAATATTAACCGGGCATTGCCGGTTAAGAAGCCACATGAAGAAACTAGGGTTAGCAGATGAAGCAAAGTGCAGATTCTGTGAGGAAGAGGATGAAACCTCAATACATATACTCTCAGAATGTCCTGCCTTGCAAAATTCTAGGGCTAGATACCTAGGAGCACATGAAAAAGAGGAAGGGGATCTACCTGATTTGAAGCCCGACGATGTCCTAAACTTCCTCAGGAAAATAGGACTCGAAGAGCTGCTATAAATCTGAGAAAACATCAGAACATGGCAAGTAAGGGGGGACACAATAGATCCTATGGGTCGCAGTGTAATCATCACCCCTAACTCATTCATACATTCATACATTCATACATGTTGGGCACCATTCGTCTATTTGGTCCATAGCTTGTTGGAGTCTTCTTGTCACCATCCTTGGTTGAGTGCTTCTTGTAACAATAGCCGTGTCATCTGCATAGAGAGCCATCATTTTATTGTCTCTCTTTGGATTGTCTGCCGTGTATATAACATAAAAACAGATTACAAATCCCGTGTTCCGTGGATCTTTCTCTTAGTAGATAGTTTAGGTGTTCAAATAGTTTTCCCTAAAAATAAAGCAAATATTAAATTAAAATATTTATTTATTTTATTTATTTTTATTTTGTGAAGCAATCAATTGCATCATTGATTAAATTAATATTGTTTTACTACTTACATTTAACTATTCTATTCCTAATTTATTTAATATTTTCTTTGTAATGAATGGGTGAAAGAGCAGATTTGTTTTAAAATAAATCAAGCTGAACCCTTCCATAAAGAAGAAGAAGAAATTTCGTCTCGAAGACAATTTCTCTCGGTCTCAATGCGGGAATAATGTTGAATTTTCAAAAAAAAAAACAACTTAATATTACAATACTCATACTGTACAAAAAAGATAGGGTGCAAATTTTTCCTTTAAAAAATTAGGTTAAAGTCATGAGGTATTCGTAATAAAAACTAAAGATAATTTTTCATGTTATTATGAAATTTATTGTACTAACCCTTACTCCTATTAAACAAAGATACCTTTGAAAAAAACTTACACTTTTTATTTCAAAAACTTAGCTTTTTTAAAATAAAAGTAGAAGTTTTGTTAAAAAATATGTTTTTTTAACTTTCTTCGCTCGAAAAGGCTCGTTTTGTGTGAGGAAATGCTTACAATGACATGTTATGAATCAGACACGAAGCAAATGGTGGCCTATTTTTTTGACCGATTGGGTCATATGGCCATAATTACACTTGACCAACGTAAAATGGTTAATTTTGATGATACAAGACTTTTTGCAGGAAGTCTTTGGATAATCCGCAAAACCAACCAACCACCCGTTCTACATTATGTCATGAGCTGTCATATATCTCAGCAAACAGTCAAAACATCGAATTGATGAATCCTTCCTCCAATGAAGGGAAAACAATACTGCTTACAGTACTGGTAGGTAATGATGTAACAAAGTAATTCTGCATCCTGCTCTGCGGTATGAGAAGTACATACTTACCTAGTACTGATGACGACACAATAATGTAGTATTGCTTCTCTTTTATTTGCAAAACAATAGAGATGGTCTCAAGAGATCCAACTTAAAAATTAGCAAAGATTTTCAAATCAGGAGTTCTGTGTAGAAAATCTTTTAAATCATTGTCTGCCCCTCCTGTGATAAAATCATTTTTCAGAAACAGTATCTATTTTGTATAAGTAGGTATGTCAGTTTACACATGAACTTATTACATTCGATCATAAAGTTTTTATTTAATTAAGTCCATTAGAACTGTAATTAATTTTTTACATTACTAGCCTATATCTCACTTTATTGACTGTTGTTGAGATAGTAAAGTTGTTCATTATTAACCTAGTAGAAAAATACAGGGACTACTTGATTAGAACCAAATCTCAATCCATTTGACAGAATGTAAGTAACTGATGCAAAGACAAAATGAAACATTTTCCGTACTCATTACCTTCTTATTCAAAAATGAAAATCAATTGATTTATCCATGTATTTTCATAGCGAGTTTTACAACACAATACTTATTATCAAAAATTATTGAATATGTTATTGATTGATTTGTCACTGTCATGTTATGTAAAACGGTAGTCACTGTTGACCCGTCCAAACTTTGTATCAGTTTTTAAAACTAATATTTAAAAAATAGACTGCCAGTAGTAGCCACGCTAAAAAAGTGTGTTATTGTCTCGGATCCATTAAAGACCGAGAAGCGAAGCCCGGTCTTTAATGGACCTCGACAATAATAATTCACTTTTCTACCTTGGCGCATAATTACTATTAAAATTACTCCAAAAAATCTATTAATTTTATTAGTAAATTTTATAATTAACTATTATTTTTATATTTCACTCCAAATATTCATTTTTTAATATAGGTACCTACCTAACTTATATACTAAGGCTGATAACTATATTATTTTAAACTTGACGTAAAATAAATTTTACCTGCAGTAGTGAATGAAGAATCCTTTTTATGTTAATTTGAATTAATTTATTTTATGCCATAAATAATCTGTCAGTAATTTTCGAAAGGAATTTAACAATAATTAATCTATGCAATCGCTTGAAAATTACCTACCTTTGAAAACAAATAATACACAGGTCAACTTAAAACGGCCACTGATCAATCATAACTCGAGAACGGATACCATATAAATTTTTATAACAAAAGTAAATTCGGCGAAAGATTCGAAATAACTTTTAAATTTGAAGGTTTTGATTTCCAAATAATCCAAATGGCATTAGATCGTCACAAAATTAGTTTTTCCCACAATTTTGCCTAGATTACTTTCCAGCACACATTTGGGACAAATATAAAATATTTGTTACATTAATAGATTATAAATACCTTTACAAGGAGATCAATTTTTCTGCTTACTCAGTATATAATTAGTTCCTAATTATAAATTAGATATACAATTTTAACTATGTTAGCAAAGCAATTTTTCATTATAAAATGATCGAATTTTCAGAAATTATAAATTTGACATCTTTATAGTAGTTTACCTAGCAGGTGCTGAAGGTGATACTACCATCGCACGTGTTAGGTACAGTATTATTTCTACTACAGCACGGAAAAGTGACTCTTTCAACTCTAAAATGAGTACGACAACCTGGACTTTTCCGCAAGCTAGTAGAAACAAAAATTATCAATAGCACCCATGGATCTGATCTATTTTTATGTCATTGCCTACGATTTTACGTAGCAACTAGTTACCAATTTAATTAATTTGTCAATACGAATACTTCAACGGCAATTTACTTATCCCTATTGAATTATTTTTTCAATATCAAAACGAGATTAGAAAATAAAGAGATGTATTTATCTGGGCGTATGAATTCTCGACGCAAGAAAACAGGTACATTTTTGGGACAGGAACTTTCGACGCAAGGTTAGAAATAATTATGTTTTTATTACAGGAATTTTCGAAGCAAAAGTTTAGGTACTTACAGACAGGCAAGTAGGTAATAAAACAAAATTATTTTCGAAAACTGATTTGATTTAATTTTAAATATTATTAATAAACTTATTATTACTATTACTATAACATGAATGATACGACACTCATTTTACAAGAGCAAGTCTTCTTATTTGATTTAAATTTAGACTTTCCAGCATTCGTTCTAGAAACGTAATTTTATTTTTTACATTATCATCTTTAATTTTTGCTGTTTTGCTAAGACTATTTTTATATAACTATATAACCTAACCTAACCTAACCTAACCTAACTTAACCTCACCTAACCTAACCTAACTTAACATAACCTAACCTAACCTAACCTGACGTAACCTAACCTAACCTACTACTTTTAGAAAATGTATAATTTTCTAATATTAGCAAATCTCTATTACGACAAGTTTTAATTATACTTATTTTAACAAAACGACATCAAAACTCACAATTATAGGTACACAAAACTGAGAAAATTGTACCTAAGTGTAAGAAATTTACCAGTTAATTATAAAAATATCAAATTGGAAGGGGCAGATTTTATTGGCAATAAAGGGATTAGGGAAATACGTTTTCTGAACATTCTGTGTCGAAAATTCATGTTGGATTATGAAACTTTTTCTTTCTAGCAGGTAGTTGGGGTAAAATGCGTCGACTATTCACCCGCCGATTTATCTGATGAGGAGCTAATGAAAGACATTTTGGAAGTTGTGCACCTTCAACATTAATTTTGTCAACAACTACTGCAAATGCGGGATGTATTATAAGCATACAGTGTGTCAAATGGAATTTCAGCTACTGTACATATTTATAGAAATTATATAAATTGATATTCTTTCAATATCAAATTTTCACTTTAAGGAAAGTCAACTTATAATTTAAATTTGATGTTTTTAGGGATTTTCTAAAAATATGTACGGTAACTGAAATAATGGATTTGTTCCATTTGGCTTATCCACTCTGTTTTGAATCTCACATTTCTCTTACATGTTAATTATTTTAGAATACATACTTTAATTTTTTTTATAATAATAAGGTTATAGTAAAATATTTTTCCTAGCTCGATTGTAAAGTATCGTCCCCTCACTTGATTTCTTGCTCGAACTACATAATCAAATTCTTATCCTTGAAGATATTAAAAAACGTGTAAATATTTCTTATGATATTAATTTACTTTACTAAAATAAAAATCCTTTTTGACAAACAAACGTGGAGATGGAGACTAATTAAGTTAATTTTTTTTCTCAAAAAAAGAATTGCCGTGTGTCACTCTAAAGCTTACAGTAATGATGTAATAACAGAAAATGACGGTCTATCTTAGCTTCTTCAATCAATTTTCTTATTATTTTTTAACTGATTTAGAAAATAAAGATACATTTTTCAGCTTTAGAAAATAATATATTTTCACCTGTTTTCCATCCTTTTAATTTGATAGTTTGCTACAAAACTAATCCTAAACAAGACAACTTTCAAATATAAGGAATAAAATAATAGGACTTAGGTATTTAACAAATTACTGTGAGCAAGTTATAATTCCATTATGATATTTTAGGTATATTTTAATTCTAAGAAATTTTCAAAATTATTTTAAATATTATCAGATATTTTTAAAATGAAAATTTACTGTAGGTACAGCGTAACTAAATGTTTCTTTTGTACCTTAACCACAGTCTACAGATCCAGCCAACAGCAGTATTCGCACCGTAGTAAATTGTAAGTTTAATACTGATATTTCCATTTAGTACGCTTCAGTAAATCTTTATCTGTAAAGGTTACATTGTTAAATAGAAGAATAACATAAGTTGTAAACTTTCTGCAACATTTCTTCTCATCATTGGCACATTCTAAGTTTTCGAAAAAGATACTGTTTAAAAACCTAGTTTATTGCTAATAAATAATCCAACTAAATGTGTTTTATAAAAACATAAAAAATAGCTAACAATGTTTTTATAGGTACCTAGGTATGTACGTCTAATAAATTTTTGGTAGATTAGAACGATTACGAATCAAAGACAGGCTATTTAAAATAATGAATGTTCAGAGCTTAGGTGCACTTATAATAGTCTCGATATGTATAAAAGCTATCGTTGAAGTTGATTTATTAACTTTTAAATCTATTCATTCATTAAGACATTAATGATGAGTTCTTTGAAGAATGACTCGAACAAATAAAAAAACTTCTTAGAACTATTAATATAATCGTAAAGGATGTTGTAGAGTTATTATTCAAGATCTGTCGAAAAATCGGCAGGAACCAACTGGCTGAAGAACTTTTGCCTTCATTTCAGAAATTTAGGATTTTGTTTGCAACAGGAGAATTACCTAGCATGTTTTATAAAATAATGATCAAAACTGTGGTATCTGTGAAAAAAGCAATTATTATTTAATTATATCTTCTATAACAATATACATTTCTGTTTTCTTTTACTTTCTCATCTTTTAAAAATGCTTAAAATGATAGTTGACCGCCTACAGAGTAATAATGAGAAAACTTTAGTAACAGTTTTAATTATAATAAAAATACAGCAAATGAATTGGTATTTCTTTAAAAAAAATTGCAAGCTAGTTAACCAAAGTACATTTTACTATAAAATAATAAGTTGTTATACCTATAAATAAGAAAAAGTCCATTTCTAAGGACTTATTTTAGCTTTAATAAATATTGGCCTAGGAGATATTTAAATTTCTCTTCAAAATTCGTACAATTATAAATGAATTACTGCAGTCACAATTTACCAAAATAATATTACAAAAAATCAAACAAAAATGGAAATTAGGTAAAGCTCTTCATAAAAATAAATAAAAAAACGAAAAAATTAAAAAAAATAACAATGGTACTTACCAGGTCACAATAGTATTAAAAACTTACACATCACAACGTAGAATTTTCTCAAAACTCAAATACTTAATTGTTAAATGAGTATGATAAGGAAAATGTTAAGGATAACTACAGTCATTCATTCGACAGATGAAAATAATATGTTATAACTAAGAGATTTATTTTCGTATATACATAAGAATAATTTAAAAAAGAAAACTATATCCAAAGAGTCGATAATTCAGATACAATGCAACTGGATAATTATATTTATATACAATACCTACTATTTACATGAAATCAGTCTAAATACATAATCACAGAAACATAATTTATTCATACCTAAATTAAAAAAAAAACAACGTGGTCTAAAACTTTAACAGAATATCAACAAAAAAGTTGTTTATTCTTCTCCTCACTAATACATCACGGAAACTGGTAATGGCCTCCTTATTTCCATATCAGAACTAGCTGGACTAGATGCTGGACTTGAAGACGCTGAATACATCATAGGATTAGAAGGAATTGAAGAGAACATGCTCATGTGATGGGCTGGTGCGAACGCCTTTGGTGGTTGATGTTGATACAAAGACGAATATAGAGAATTGTGTAGAGAAGAATGTAGACTTGTTACCACAGCCGGTTGGGAGATGTGTTGATCTTCTGCTTTAATCGGCATTCTTGATATATCGAATGCCGGATTAAAATACGGATATGGTGAATTTAACGAATCCATAGCTGGAAATGGATAATGTAGTTGTGGCATCGGGAATCCTCCCATTGGAGATTTAATTCCACTAACTAAAGGTCCCTTAGGTTTTCTCCTTGGTCTGTACTTGTAATCTGGATGTTCTTTCATGTGGAGAGCGCGCAATCGCTTAGCTTCATCTATGAATGGTCGTTTGTCAGTTTCCGTTAACAATTTCCATTCTGCTCCTAATCGTTTGGATATTTCAGAATTGTGCATTTTCGGATTGTCTAATGCAATTTTTCTTCTTTGAATTCTCGACCAAACCATAAATGCGTTCATCGGTCGTTTAATGTGACCCTCAGCGCCTGGAGACCCGCTCGGTTGGTGTTGTTGGTAATCATCGGCCATCGTTGTATTTGCTGTTGAAAATCCGTATAAATGACTCATCACTAAACACTTCGTTGTTCACTCTACTAACGTAAATATGAGACTGATGTTACAGCAACTCGTCAAAAGGTATTTGTGAAATTTCGAGGCGGGGCGCGTTCTCGGCTAAGAGAATCAGTGGAAAGGGGTAGAAAGCCGACGACTCCGCCTTAATTTTTTACTATTGGTTACTTTTTCCCCTACTCCGAACGTAACCACATACGGACCGGTTTTTTTCTTCTCCTTTTATTGTTATATCCTAATAATGATATTCTTTCAATTCAAAATACCTGTTCGTATTTTCTTGGGAGGATTGTTATGTGTTTTGCAAATGTTTGTGTTGTGAAAATGAATGTTGTGAATAGTTGCATGGTTTTTAAAGAGAATCGATGTTTATGTAGCGTTGGTAATTACATTTTTAAAGCGAATAACGTGTCTTATGCGTGACCGATCATTTGGACACGGTTTTCTTACAACTGCCATTGAACGTCACTGAATTAAATATATTCGTTGAAAATATTAATTTAGTTTATCTGATTTATTTGGAATTTAATTACAGTAGGACTATACCTACCGTTTAAAAAAAAATTTAGAATCCAGTGAACTCTCCGATTTTTATAAAAATTTTATCAAGGATCTAGAAAATTATGATGATTTAAAAAAAACGTTAAAAATAGAACTTTCTAATCAAAACCTCCACTTATTTACAAAATTGCTTTTTTAACTATGCAATAAAGAAACACCAGAAATAAACTAGGTATATCATGCTGATCTTAACAATAACTTAATATTAAGAATAAGAAAAAACTCTTCCAAGTTTAATTGAAAAAATTGGATTTCACAATAACAGCAGTTTCGCTAAGTTTAGAAAGTTTTATTTTTTAATGCTCTCAGTAAGATATGGATTTCCAAAAAGTAAAGGTTACTATAATCGATTTCTAAAAACTTTTTTTTGGCGTAAATACCTAGAAATACTAAAAAAAGGCTTCTAAGTATTCTATTATTATCTACAATAACAATCATTTGTAAATTACATATAGGTAGTATCTATAACTTCGATAACTTAGTATTTAATAAATATTTAATAAATTTCATAAATAGACAATTTATTTCATAGATACTTCATAATAATAAAGCAACACTAACTAATTTTACTTTGTTGTAAGACTGGAAACAATTATAAATAACATTTTATGTAAGTTTAAATATTAAAAATGTATAAGTATGTTTTTTTGCATAGCAAATATAAAAAAACATACCCAAAATGTGTTAAAAAAGCAATTTGAATGGATTTGTGGATTTCTAAAAGAAAAAAAACTATTAATGTAATGAAGACAAAATAAACAAGCGCAATAATTTTTTAACATTAAGTTATTAAATACTGTAGGCATAAAATTTAAAGAAAATCTTATATTTAAAGTGTTTAGTTAACTAATCCAAATGTCTAGCCAAATTTTATATACCTAATTGTTGCATTTATAACTAGTAGGTAAACATTCAGGTATTTGGGCCGATATTTTTTGGTATTTTTACTATTTTTAAGTGTTTCCTTAAAACAAATTTAAGACACAAATTTAATGTCCTTGATAATTTTTTTAAAAAACGAAGAGTTCACTTTTTTACCAAATTTATTTTTATATAATGTTTCACAGCTCAACAACAATTTAAAAAACATCCAGATTCCATTGTCCATTGTTTTTTCATTTTTAGCAGAAAAAAACTCCGGGTTTTTCTCTTAAAAATTCCACAAGGCATCTAGGTATTCCTTTGTGTCTTTTTTGAGGTAGGCACTGTGCTTACTAAATTACTTTTTGGCTGTAATCCACCCTAATAAAAAAACCATCCTTAATAAATAGTTTGCTAAATCTTTAATATATTATAATATTCTAGCGGAATAAAGTCAACAAATCCAAAATTAATTATTACGAAAATTTCACAACTCTACTTTTTTACCAATAAGATGTCTTAATTTTATTTAGTTACCATGGCAACTAAAAAAATTCCGAAAATTTTTTCGTAATGCCTAAATATTTAACTGGACATTTTTTGACAGCTGAAACCATAGAGAACGCTGACACCTCAACGTGCAGGCCATAGACAAATAAATATATTATATTTTTCTATGGTACAGCCGTTTAAACTAGTAATGGACTGGGAAAGTGTGACGTCAAAATTTGTGTTCTATGCTGTTGAACTGGGAAATGTCAATGAAATGATTCCAAACGGCAACATTATAAATCTCCAGAAATAACTTTTGTTTGAGTTATTTTGTTATTATTATACTTTATAAAATATAACGCAAGTATCATAATTAAATACATATAAGCAGAATCTTTCCAAATTCGATTTTTAAACTACCCTTTTAGTAAGTAGATATTCTTAAAATTTATGACAATGCACAACTTTAAAGGTTATGTTATAATATTTTTACGGAAATTTTCATCTATCTACTTTAGTGATATGTAAAGCATGTGAATGAACACTTACCAATGAAAAACAAAAAAAAAACTTCCAAAAATCAAGAAACTACAATAAAATGGTCAATAACACCTATAAAGCATACCATAAAGAAGTTGTTTGGAATCATTTAGATTGACACTTACGTCACTACTTTTCCAGTCCATTATTAAGGTTTGAGACAGATGTCAGATTGGATGAATATTTTTTTTCCCAAATTATGCTGTGAATTTTTCTTACCGAATATATCACCAAAGCTTAAAATATTCCAAAAAATTTTCTTTTTGGTACGAATATTTTAAGCTCTTGTGATATCAGTGAATATTTTTTTTCTATACTTCAAATCGAAAACTGAGTTATTTTTACTTGTTTGCACAAGTTAAATTGTTATGAGGACTAAACTGACTTTCGTCGTACTACTGCTTATATATCTTAGCAATAACAATGACTAATTGCTTATGTAATATTTACATGTTTAATTAAACATAAAGCGTAATAATGCTAAAATACAATACCTATAGTGAAAAATATCACTAAAAGAAATTAAAAAATCGAAATGATAAAGTATTATTGACGGGTTTACACCTTAGAACGTAAAATAGTAAGGAAGGAGTTTGTGTTATATCTACAATGTTAAAATCTGGCGACGGAAGTCGGCCATATTGGATAACCATTTATGACTCATACTTTGTTTACAAGTTATAAAAATTTAGTTTTCTGTTAAAAATTTGGATTAATTATTTATTGGTAAGTAGCTATTATTATAATAAATATACATTATATATAGGTAAACTATATTTTTATGTTTAAATTAAATTATTACTTTGTATTGATCCCTAACCTATCTACTTAAATTGACATAGGCGTATCAATAATGGAAAGAGGATATTTTATTTTAATTATCATTAATTTACAATTTTTTGGTTAATCTCATAACTATATATGTCAATTATTTTTATGTCTATGGAGTATTATAAAGCAACGTTGTACAATAAATGTATTATTTGTATATTAATTAACACATTATTACATTCACAGTTTCCCACGGGATGAAAATATTAGACGGAAATGGTTAAATATTGTGGATAAAGATAACTGGAGTCCAGGTAAGAATAGCTTTTTAGGCTCACAACATTTTACAGAACAATCATTTGATAGAACTTCTTCGGTAATTGTTTTACTAGTACCAAATGCTATACCTACAATTAAAATCGCAAGAATGAAATATGTAAGTAATTATTACATCCACAAATTGCTTTAATAACATTGACCAAATCTATATTTTTTCTCAAATCTATTTACAGATATTTTACTTAAAAATATATTTCACTAATATATACCTTTTCTATGCAGGTAAGTTCTAACGACCCTTATGCTAAAGAGATAATAACTACTAGTAGTGAAACTATTTCACCAATTCCTGTTCCTGAAACTCTACCATCTACTTCTGAAAGTCCTCGTAGGAAACAACTTATAAAAAGCATCTGTGTAGTATATTTAAAAACAAGAATTTATTATATAATATGTAAAAGTAAAATAAATAATGTAGAAAAAATTAGACATGTTTACACAAAATTCAATTTAAGGGCCAATAGTGGTAGAATGAAAAATTTTAATAAAAATTGTGTAGTATATAACTGGTTTTATTTCCTTAAATCTAGTACCCCCATTTTAGGCAATGTTATACTATTTTTTTTCCTCTTCTTTCCTTATTAAAGTGGTTATTTTAATAAATAATGATTAGTGTCCATACTGAATAATAATAGGTATGTTTCAATAAGGACATTATTTTTCTACAAATAAAAATATAGGACGCCACTGTTAAAAAGTAACTTCCGGTAGCCATCTTGGATAACCATCCCGGTCACCTGTCCTTGAACGAGCAATACTTCCTTACTATTTTATGTTCTAAGGTTTACACATACACATTGACGGTTGACAGATCCAACAGCTATTTTTTGACAATTTTTGACTCGAATCCCATCTACCTACATTATAAACTGATAATAATTCACTAATAATTCACGTCTTCCAGCAAACAGATAGACGATCGTTTGGATGGTTTAATAAGCTTGTTTTTGGTTTTTTAAAAACTGCTTTTTTAAACATGCGAACTCTTTTTAATTCTTCCATAAATGGTTTAAATCACTTCTATGAACAATAAAACACAATGAGAATAGTTTTTAAAAAGTTCTATGTAAAACAAAATACAATTTACCAACTGCGAACTGTGTGAACTGTTCGGAATTTGGAACCAAAACAAAGCTAATAATAAATGCATATGTAGGTACTTTTTTAAATTATTCATTTTCAACTTGTGATCAACCTTCATCTAGTAGTTTATGAGAAACGGATAATACCAGATCAATGAAATTTATTATACAAGGGTTTGTGATACTTCTTAATTCAACTAAAATATTTTCAAATTGACACCACTATTTTAAATGATATAATGGGTACATTTTTTTTCATTTTTTGGTTAGAAGATTAAATTTAAGGGCCACTATATATAAGGTACCAGGTACCTAAAATTTACAGTTTTATAGAAATTTACGTATTTTTATTAAATTCCAAAAAGACGCTGTTAAAATGTTAATTATTTTAATTAATTAAGTGATAAAATTTAAAAAGAATTACATTGTTTTGCACCTAAGGGTCTAAATTATAAGTTATGGTATTTAAATAAGAAATTAATTATACAAGGTGGTCACAACGTAGAGTTAAATTTTAACTTGAGAAAACGAATATTTCTTCTATTTTTTAAATTACAACCCCCATTTTTTATATTTTTATTTCATTTCTAATAAAAAAAATAAGGTAAGTTTGTGCTTACTTTCCTATATTAATTTTTTTGCGCTTGTGAGATATGGCGGAAATTAGGTTTTTTTGGGTACCAAAATTGTAGGTAATTTAGATTTCCTTTCTTTATTATTGTTAATTTAAGTTTTACTTTTTTCTTACTTTATTACACAACATAACATGAAATACTTTCTTTGTAATTGTTAATAAATTAATTACAATAAATACTAAACACAACTAAATACAAATAACTTTTATTATTTTTCTTTATCGAATACAGCTTTGGACCTTTATCGTTATGATATTTGTATGTAGTTGTATTTTGTTTTGTATGCAACAATAATCTATATGTTTTAATAAAAAAATGATAAATATTTTAATAAATTAAAGTATTTAACATTTCTTTACAAAAGTACACCACGTGGTGATTTTAAAATTCCCCAATTCTCTTGTTCTTTTATGCTTATAAGTATTTGTTAGAAGCTGTTATTGCTTTCCTTTAATAATTCTTAAGAAATGCTTTTAAAAGATACCTGTTCAGGTAAATAAATCAGAGTTGTAAAGATAAGATAGTTTCCAATAAATGAAGTAATTAGTATTGAACAGAAATTGAAATGAATAAAATGACTAAACATTTCTACAAAATAATCAATAGATGTATTAAATGTAAATTCCTTTGGATAATCGATATTCAATATATAATTATTGTTTTAAGATGATAATAATATTAAGAACATAAAATAAAACTTTACAAAGAAAGCTTTCACTTTTTATTCAGAAAACTGCTTTTTTTAATTCAATGACAGCTGGTTCGCTAAAAACTAGCATCGTCAGATTGATATATTGAAACGAAGTAAACCATCCATATCTCAAATGTTTGTAATTTTATATTTTATGTTTTAATATTATGGTCTTTATATTTATATTTGTATTAATTTTACAGTAAGCCTGATGATGGCCTCGATGTTAGGCCCAAACTAGTTGCTATTATTGTTTTCCATCAATATAAAGAATAAAATTCTGTGACATAGACTTTGGGTTTGTCATTTGGTTTGATATATTGAAGTTACATTTTGTTTGTTTAGGCATTTTCGGAAACCTACTCCGGGTTGCCAACCCGATCCACTGAGGTCACGTGACGGATCACCATGGATCACATACCCACCAACCATGTTTACGAACATCACAGGTTTCAGATCGGAGTATTCAATATGCTGTCATAAGTCATTCAAATTATCAACCCTCTAATTCATAGGTCTCTAACTACTTGAACTGAAAGATATCAGAATCTGATGGTGTAGATAAATTATATAATAATATTAATATCAAAGTTTATAATTTACCTGGAGATTGATGAACTTGCCTCATGTGTCGTCGAACATTAAATTCTTGGTTAATGAAACCACAGATTTCACACCTAACCCAAATTTTCTTGCATCTCCATTTCTATTTCATCAACGTGAAAGAGATTATGAAGAAGATACTGAATTCCCGCGGTTTTAGAGAATGACAAAATTTAAAAATAGTTCGAAATGCGCATGCGGTGTCTGAAGCGATATGAACGACCCTGCTTTTCGATAGGGTTACAGTAGATCAACCTGAGTCGGTGATCGAGTTAACAGCTCTGTGGTTTACGAACACGGGTAGGTAGTTCGGGTTAGGTAAACGAATGCGCAGGTTAGGTATCGGGCCAACCCGAGTAGGTTTCCGAAAACGCCTTTTGTAGCTAGGTACCTGATGTTGATTAGGTAGTATTAAGGCTAGACCAAGTATGGAAGTAATAAGGTATAACAATATTCAACTTGAGGATAATGTCATTAGAACTATTATCGAAAGTAATAAGTATTCCTTTATTCTTCTTCTGGTATGCTTATTTGGGTCTTAATAAAACGCTACATAAAATTCCTTAGATATTTTTCTGGACTTCTTGCAAAATACTCGTAAGTTAAAAATTAGTACACATCTTGTTCGAAGTGCATATAAGTAAGAGACATTTTAATATTACCACGCGTTTCACTAATATTTCTGATATAATACAGTATATGTCAAAATAAACGACACTGAAAAACTAAAGCTTTATTAAAAGTGAATAATTAAATAACAACATTTCAAATAATGCGAATTTTAAGTTTTACTTCTATACACAATTTGTTCAAAGTGCTCGCCATTGCGTTCCAAGCAGTACTCATAACGGTCAACAAGATTGCTTAGCATGTTATTAAAAATAGGCTGCTGCATTATTCTGAAAAAGGTCAAAATTTTTTCACGGAGTTCATCAATAGTTGCCAGTAGGTTTTCGGGAAAAATGGCTTGTTTCAGCATACCCTATACTTAAGCATCAAGAGTTGTTAGATCAGGTGAATGAGAAATGTAAGGAAAATTCGTGTTACCGGAACTTCCGCAGTCTTCAAAATTTTCTCGAATCAGATCTAAGGATGCTGTGAGTAGCCCCATCCTGTTGGAACCATTGGGTATTTAGTGTAACGGGTCTTCTACGCTCGTCTTCCACGAAGTAAGCGATCAACTGGCAACCATTAACAAACTAGGTCCATTTCATCATCCATTCCCCTATGAGCGTTGTAAGCACCATTTCAATTAACAGTTTATTAGAATAAACAATGTTTAAAAATACCATAACTATTGTCATTTGTTTCATATGACGCGATTATATTTCACAGGCTTCCTGATTTCAGAGCCCTTTGTTTTGGCGCATACTGCACGTATTAATAGTCAAATAAGCTAAATTAATTACCTTTAATTATGTATAAAAATAAAAATAGAACAAAAAAGTAAATTTAAATTCATTTCGGTTTTAGACATTAAGATTTATTCAGAAAACTTTCAAGAAACTTCTTAATTTTCTTGCAGGCGATTAATAATGTGGTGGTACATTTCACAGGAGACAAATTTTCCCTGATGCCTTTTGTCGAGTTATACAAGGTGATGCAAACCAGAGCAAACGGTTCGGCGAGCATAGACAAGGGTCAACGTGACCCTCAATATTGTCAACTGTAGCGGTTACAATAGTCCTTTGTATTGAATAGGTCGGGTTGATTGCAAACAGTCGTGCCAGTACAGTTATGAACAAAGTAGATTTAATATACTGTCGCTTTCAACAAACTAAATAGGAAACTCACATTAGGATAATGCCCCTAAATGTGTGACCATTGCACTTGAATGTGCAAGAAAGTTTTCATGTTCTACACAATAAAAAGATTTATTGCTAATGCATGAAAAGCTCAGATAAGATTATAAATAGTTCGGTACACCGAGGAAAATCATTTAATAATAGTATATTACGTAACTATAGTTGTAAGTAACCCATTACGCACGAAGTAAAAAAGTTGGACAGCGGCGAGTGCGTAAATTTTACGAGTGCGGATTACAACTCGTATAACGTACTATACTTTTTCTACGCCCATCTATTTTCTTCTATGAAATAAAAGAAATCGCAATTAATCAAACTTTATTATAATAATTATTAATAACA
Organism: Ophraella communa; assembly: GCA_035357415.1. Classification (NCBI taxonomy): domain Eukaryota; kingdom Metazoa; phylum Arthropoda; class Insecta; order Coleoptera; family Chrysomelidae; genus Ophraella; species Ophraella communa. The sequence continues at coordinate 27,040,125 of CM068992.1, read as the reverse complement.
ATAGAACAATTATTGTAAGCTGTTGGTCCCTTATGCCTTAACGGTGATGAACGGTTATCTATAATTGTAACGTCAGAAGATTGATAATTATTATTGGTAATCGCTTCCGATATTCGTGAAGCGTTGTCTTCTAAATTTTTATGTGACTGATTTACATAGCCTTCCGCCACTGTAGAAGGTTGCCAGCCACCTAGTCGCTTTAATAATAGCACATCACCTCCTGAATCAACTAATATAGTGGCTGCCGATCTTCTAAAACAGTGGCCAGTATACCTATTACTTTGGTTCCGGCAGCTGAAGGTATTCAGCAATTTTACGTGGTGTACTACTGATTGTGTTTATCCCCACAACCTCTTATGTAAATTTTCCATTTCTGCAATTCCACTCCAGGAGGACGCAAACTCATAAACATTTGACATATGGTATAAAACGTATCTGGTATTACAAAAATGAACATCTCGTTTTAGTATCTGGAACATTAATTACAAAAGAATATCCATTTCTAAGTTCTGAAAACCCATTATTATGTGATGACAATTACACAATATTTTAATTCTTTACCTTTGACAACAAATGCTTATCGTGTGGAGCATCTTTCAGATACGTATCAATTTGTTCTGTAGACAAAATTTTTGATTCTTTACTTTTAAATCCATTCGATCGCTGTTTCAGTAGGATGATTAGTTTTGGATAATTTGATATGTTAATGTTATAATTAATGTTTAGTGTAGTTATCAGCATCGAATAAATGGCCAATAGTGAAGATGGTTTCATAGTTTTTGATAACCCTTTAAAGTAAGCAAGGAAAACATTCTCCGAAAATGATTTTACGTTGTGCTTGCGCCGCCACTCCATAAGTTTTTGATAGGTAATTTCTTTGGTTTCTTTCTTTGGATCTTCACGGTAACCAATTTTGTGTGGAAGCTTGAGCTTTTTCTAATGTCTCCAGCGGAGTGCTCATAATGTCATCATTTTTACTACTAGAAGACATCTTTGTAGGTGAAGTTGAGAAAATGTTCATTCGCATACAAAACTTGACAGTGTAAATGACATGACGTTTATTTCCATAACATACTATGAGAAAATGAGACTTATTTTTGAGAAATTGTATAATGTGTTGCCGACATTTAGGGGCATTACTCTTTTAATTTAAATGGAATGTCTCTAATATTAATAGTTTTTTAACGTTTTAATCATTCACAATGTCCATTAGTTCCAAATTAGTTGACACCTCACCGTTACACATGTAAAATAATTTTATAAATATTCCTTACCAATCAAACATAAAAAATCAAGTTACGAGAAAGCAATAGGTATATTTCTTTTTGCAGATAAATGTTAACTGCTTAATATTTAAGAGTAAATTTAGTCGATTTTTGCAGAAAACCCACGATATATATGTATAAATAGTAAATTTGGAAACTGCAAAGTACTAATTGTAAGTGTAATTGCAACTATAAGTAAAAACAATAATTTATAAGTTATGAATGATCATAATATTGTCATATGCCAAGCATTTATTACTAATTCTAAGTACTAATAATTGTAATTGAAATTTGCTGGTTGTGAATGAAGCTTAAGTGTGTCAAATCCGGCGAACTTGATGGTGTGGTACCCCATCCTCTTGAATAAAACAAATCACATCTACTTAAATGCTGTTTTTCCAGATAGTTGGATAGGAAGAAGATGACTTCGAATGGCCACCCAGGTCGCCAGATTTGACACCTTTAGACTTTTTTTACGGGGATAATCAAAGAGCACAGTTTATCAAAGTCACCCAAATGATATAGAAGAGTTGAAGTAGCGCATCAGGCGGAGATTGCACAAATAACATCTGAACTTCCTATAAACGTTTGAGGCTAATTTACTGTTCAGCTGTATCATTGCATTATTATTGAAGGTGATCAGTTGGAACATTTAACATAATTTTATTGATTTTTTACTATACCCTTTAGAAATAAATATTCAAATAATTACTGGATAGATTGGTGACGTAATGTTTGTCATCATGTGATGAAGATTAAAAAATTAAAACTGAGCTGTTTTTGGACTTTGTTCAAAAGTCCATTATTTAGGAAATAATAAGTTTATTTCATACATTATAGGGACATATTTTATAGTTATAACAAACAATTTCACCTACAAGCTGTTATAAACTAATATTAAATAACATTTTTATATTAGTATATACAGTACATGCCCATAATGTACCTTGCATTAAATACAGGGTGTTTCAAAAAAAGGTAACACCATCTCTAGGATAGGTAAAAACTGAAAAATAATTGGGGTTTGCTTAGTAAAATTTTTTTCTAACGCCATCCGTTTTCAAGATAAAGGGCGTTGAAAAAATAAAAAATTACACATTTCTTACGATTTTGCCGAAACTACTGGCACCATTGCAATGAAATTTTATACGAATATGTTTTGGAAGCTGATATATCCCATGAATTTGTTTTTATAACTAACTCTCATAGAGGGCGCTAGTTACACGATTCATACAACGTATTATTCAACTTAACTTTTTTTAGGGTAGAATTATTAGTCAAAACTCCAAGTGAACATAAACATCGTTTAATTCTACACCAAAAAGGTACTATTGGTATAACTCGATATTCTGTACCGTTTTCGGAATATTTTGATTTGAAAATTATGAAGTAATAATCGCTCCTGGTATAAACTAATGATAAAGTTCGCTTTAATGATATGGATTCTTTAGAAAAAAGGATAGACTTGTGTATTCGTGAAAACGGAGGACATTTTGAACATTTACTCTAATTGAATTTTATGTTATGTTCTTTGTCTTTATTTTAATTTTCTTATTGTAAGTTTTTTAATTAATAAATTTATCATTAACGAGGAATTACTTCATAATTTTCAAATCAAAATATTCCGAAAACGGTACATAATATCGAGTTTTACCAAGAGTACCTTTTTGGTGTAGAATTAAACGATGTTTATGTTCACTTGGAGTTTTGACTAATAATTCTACCCTAAAAAAAGTTATGTTGAATAATACGTTGTATGAATAGTGTAACTAGCGCCCTCTATGAGAGTTAGTTATAAAAACAAATTCATGGGATATATCAGCTTCCAAAACATATTCGTATAAAATTTCATTGCAATGGTGCCAGTAGTTTCGGCAAAATCGTAAGAAATGTGTAATTTTTTATTTTCTTCAACGCCCTTTATCTTGAAAACGGATGGCGCGGCGTTAGAAAAAAATTTTACTAAGCAAACCCCAATTATTTTTCAGTTTTTTACCTATCCTAGAGACGGTGTTACCTTTTTTTGAAACACCCTGTATAAATACAGACATATAAACTTGTTTATTTTAACCCACTTCTTTCTGACTCTAACATTTTAACTTTAATAAAATTAAAAATACTGCACCTATCGACCCACCCTTCTAGAATCTCAATAACGCATCTTAATCTACAAACGAATCATTTATTCCGTTTAGGATCATTAAAAAGATCCTTATTTGAATAATTTCCCATAGCTTTAGCGATTAATAATGATTAACTCTCCCCAGCTTCGGCAAAATATACCTCAAGAGCGACATCAAGGGTCAAATTCACAGCAAAATTGAATTAGATTTATTATAAAGCTATTTAAGATTAGGCAAGTACATTAAAGATAAGTGGATAGCTGACAAAGAAAGCTGAACTTGAAGTACTTGCAACAATTGTAAGCTCGGACCTTTTAAACAAGGTACTTGGGATAAGTGGACTGAGGTTTCACTGTGGGAACTCCACTGGTCTCACCACTCATTTCTTTTGTTGGAGAAAACAACACATGTACGGGATCAAACAAAAGAAATTCGGAAAATTGAATTGCTTTGATATCGGATATAGAGATTTCTGTTTGATAGCTTTATACATACGAGTATTGATTAGTGAATGGAAATGAATCTTTCTTTACAGGAAACACTTTACGTACCATAACAATATCGCATTTTTTTTAAAATAGATGGATATAGATAAAAGATAAATTATAATAATCCTTATGAAACTGCATTTTTATAATGTTTGACGTTAATTTTGTTTTATATGTATCATAGTTAAATTATATTTTTTTTGTTAGAATAGGACGGCTTTCGCAATTGCTTCCGGAATTGTCGCGCAGCTAATAAGTCCTAGCTCCTATGGGATTTTCTTGATGCCTCCCTGCTAGTCCACCTGGACATTTTGCCATTTAAAACCAAGGTTTTTATATCGCCTGGCATCAAGTGCCAGACATCTAAAAACTATATGCTTTGCGGTTTCTTCACCCCAACCACATTTCCTTTATAAGAGATTCGGGACTGGTATTTCCATCTTATTCAGATGACCTATGAATTGCCAGTGACCAGTAATAAAATCGATCACTCTTCTTAATTCCCTTCTGTTTAGCTCTGGGGCATCTGATGTTATTGAGACACCCGCAACATTCTTTCAGACTGAATATTTCTCTGGTGTTCTTTTTCCACCCACTGGTGAAAATTTCTACGTGCAAGTCAATTACGCCACCCAACTAAATTGTATTTAAACGAAGTAAATAATCCATCTCTCAAAAGTGACTTGGTAGTTGAAGAAAGGAAAAAAAAATTAAATTGTATTTGCTAATATTCCTCTATGAATGTACATTTTACTAAGAATAATAAACAATTAAACGTTTGAACTAAACTTCCAACTTTTATTTAGAAAATAGTTTTTTAAATGCAATGACAGCTATTTCGCTACAACGAAATTTATCTTTTATTTTAAGATAATATCTATAATTTTGTTTTCCTTTTATAAGATATCCTTGAGGAAAAACTTTCTTCAACATTTGTGGTGTAACCAAATGAAAAACCCAAACTCTATGTCACAGAATTTTATTGCTGATGGAAAAACAATACTAGCTACTAGTTTCGGCCTAACATTGAGGCCATCATCAGGCTTAGTGTAAAAATTAATACATATTGAGATGAATAGCTAAGCTTCAGTAAAATTAAAACATAAAACTTACCTCAATATGTAAATATAAAAAGGATATCAGAATAATTTTCATTAAAATATCAGCTACTTTTCTTTATTTCATTTAAAGTATTCGGTATAATAATCTTAAATGTGAAACATTAAAATAGATGGAGAATGTATTTGACAACTTTATCTTGGATAGGATCCTGTAGTATTATTCAACAACAATCAAACAAGTCCCAATGAATATAGCAAGTCCCAATTCATATAGCTTTCTTTGGAAATTAAAGTAAGAATCTAAAATAAAAACAATACACTGTATAATTAAATGCTGCAAAGGTGAAATCAGTGTATGAACTATAGCTGTTACAGTGATAGACAGAGTAACCTTATTTCATTATAAAAACTCAGATAGTGAATGCTTAAAAGACTATTTCAACAACAGTTGATAAAGGTTGATATGAGAAAATTTAGTTAAAAAAGATGTATGTAAATTAATAATTTAAGCTTGTATATTAGTTATAAGATGTTAATCTTTGATAATATCAAGAGATTTCATTTAAACAAGTAGGTACTTATAATAGTTAATATCTAGTTCATATAATAGATTAATATAAAAGCTTAATTTTCATTTTTTTTTTTAATTCAACTTAGGATTTAAAAGTTATAATAAGACTTTTAGATTCATTTTAAGTTGTTAGCTCAAATTTATATAAATTCAAGGTGATTGACATACCCAAAATGAGCACATTTCAAACATCAATTTCATAAGCAAAAACTTATCAAAAAATAATTTAAATAGCTTTTTTATATTTTGTACTTATAAAAATCTTCATTATAAAACGCATTTGCGTATCGTAATGTAACTTTAACGCACGCAAATTTTTGTTTTAAATGGTTGGCGACATGAGTGAAGTATCTAATGACAAGACTATTGACATTGACATTTCATAATTTAAATGTCAAAACTGTCAAATGTTATAAATTACACAGTGCTACCGACATACTTTTTAAAATCAAAATTTTCGTAATTACATAAAAATAATAAATTAATTTAAAAAATTGATAAAATGGCAAAATATAAAAAATATTATAAACAACTTATTTCATATGGCTGTTGTGACACTCGTTCTTTAAAAAACTCATCGCTTCGCGATTCGTTTTTTAAACTTGTACTCGTGTCATAACAGAATTCCATATGAAATGCGTTGTTTAATATACTATTTCATGAATACAGATTTTTTTTATATTATCAAAGAAATAGTTAAATATATAAAAATATTTTATCATTTTACGTAAATTTAGGTTAAATTTTGCAAATCAAAACAAATGATTTCCTAATTATCTGTCATAATTGGGAAAAAGGTATAAAAAGGCCGTGAAATTCAATTTTCCCTCTCTTGTTTCTCTCTGATTCGTGCAGACTACGTCAATTGGTAATTAATTGGTACCATAAACTCTTTATTAATCAAAAATTAAGTAAATCTAATTATTCAACAAAATATTATCAACAAAGTATTTTAATAGTATAAAAGTACTTACCAAGAAATTCAGTTTATCAAAAACAATCAAGATTATAGCAAAATTTATTAGATTTATTTCATCGTTCCTGGAGATACAGCCAAGCAGACATCTTGAAAAGCAGGTGTGTTTGCGAATCACCTAACTAGCAGGGACCAACAGCATTAAGTAAATCTAATTATTCAGTAAATCTAATTATTCAACAAAATATTATCAACAAAGTATTTTAATAGTATAAAAGTACTTACCAAGAAATTCAGTTTATCAAAAACAATCAAGATTATAGCAAAATTTATTATATTCATTTCATCGTTTCTGGAGATACAGCCGAGCAGACATCTTGAAAAGCAGGTGTGTTTGGGAATCACCTAACTAGCAGGGACCAACAGCATTTGCCATCATTTCAATGTAGAAGACAGTTACACGAGGTATGTGCATAAAACACTTATTTATTTGTGTATGCATGATTTTGTAAACGTAAATACAGGTTGAATAATATAATTTGTCAAGGTATTTCTATTGTGTTTAATAAATTCTTGCATGTGATAAACAATTGAATAATATTAATAGTTTTGTTGTTGTGAGGTGTACTGAAATTTTCTGTTAGATTATATTATGTCGGATTCACAACCCAATTGTACACCGCCCGACGTTGTTGACATTGCTAAGGCAGCTACGAATGATGTAATTCCAACTAAGTCAGGTAGAGTTTATAATCATGCTTACGAAAGATTTCTCACATGGTGCAATGATAAAAACATTTCAAACTATTCGGAAAATGTGCTACTAGCTTATTTTTTTTGAAATGACTACTAAATTAAAAATGAAAATTTCAACAATGTGGTCTCAGTATTCCATGATAAAATCATTACTGAATATTAAACATGGATTAGATATTAGCAAATATATGAAACTACGTGCTTATCTGAAGAAGCAGAATGAAGGGTATACTCCCAAAAAGTCAAAGGTATTCACAAAAGACCAGTTTGAAGAATTTTTAAATAATGCACCTGATGAGCAATATCTAGGAATTAAGGTTAGTTATAATATTCTACCCTGCATAAATACAATCAAGTTTTTAAATACATACTACTTTTAGGTTGTTCTAATAATGGGCGTATCTGGAGCATGTAGATGCGATGAAATGGTAAACATGACAATAGATGATATAAAAGATTTAGGATCTGTTATTCATATAAAGATTCCTGATAGTAAATCTAAAAAGCCACGATTGTTCACAATTATTGGGAAAAAATATATAAATCTTTACAGAAAATATACTTCTTTACGTCCACAAGCTATGGAAAGCCGACGATTTTTTTTGAAATTTCAAAAGGGAAAATGTTATCGCATTGTCATGGGAATTCATACAATTAGTAACGTACCCAAAACAGTAGCAACTTATTTAAAACTACCGAATTCAAAAGATTACACCGGCCATGCGTCAAGAAGAACTTCAACTACTTTGCTTGTGGATGGAGGAGCTGATATTACTTGTTTGAAACGGCATGGAGGTTGGAGGTCGAGCACTGTCGCTGAAGGATACATTAAAGACTCTTTGTCTAATAAAAAACAAACTGCAGAAAAAATCTTGATGTCGAATTCTTCTTCACTGTACCTGAATGCAGCTTCTCATGAGCGAAATTATGTCGACGTTGATGTAACAGAAGCAACAACAAGTAAGGAGTCACAGGAAATTTTGTCAATGAACTCTTTCAACTCTGCACAAAATTCGCTTGAATTGGAAGTGAATAAATCAGGTAGTGCATTAAATATGTGCGGTACAACCTTAAATAGCTGTAATTTTACTATTAATAATTATTATCGATAATAAAGTTTAAAAGTTCAACTAATAATTATTTTCCCTGTTAAAAATTCTACTTTTTTGTCCGCTCACGGCCGTACAAAAAAGTGGCGTCTGTGAAATCATACTTCAACTTCATGAATTGACGTTAATAATGTCTACTTTTTTTGACGTTTGCGGATAAATAATTTTAATTATACTACAATTAATAATTCACACATCTCAATATAATAAAAACAATATAAATCACGATATATAAGTATGAGGCCCACAATTAAACATTTTATATTAACATCCGAGCTAACGGTGCTAAATGACGGATTGCTGCCCACCTTCGTAAGGGGAGACGGGGGTTTGTCGTATATTGACCTAACAATATGTGATGAATGGCTGGAAAAAAAATGGAGTAGTTGGAGAGTGATAGAGAAAGAGTATATTTTGGGTTTACACAGATACTTGGAGTCGGATATAAAGAAAATGAGGTGCCAGAAGAGAAGAGGAGAAGTTGGACAAAAGCTGAAGTAAAGAGTATGAGAAAGAAAGTAAGAAAGGAGGCTGGGACATGACCTAAATGAGTTGTATGATATAATAAAGAGTTGTAAAGAAGAGGGAAAGAATGACAAAAGGCGTCCATGAAAGGCTAATTACTGGTGGAATGAGGAAATAGAGGAGCTTTGGAAAACATTTAAGAAAGAACGGAGAAGGATATTGAGGGGAAGAGATGGGGTATAAGGAGAAGAAGAAGGATCTGAATCGAAGTGTGGAAAGGGAGAAGAGAAAAAAGGAGGAGTTACTGGGGGAGCTGGAAAACAATCCGTGGGGTAAGGCATATGAAATAGCGGTGAAAGGGATGGGAGGAAGCAGAAACGTAGTGCTAGAAGAAGAATGGGAGGAGATTATAGAAAAACTTTTCTCGTTTGAAGAAAGAAGATGGGAGGACATGAGTCGGGAAGGGCGGAATTGGAAGTGGCGGAAGATAAGACGGTGGGATTGCTCGTAAAGGGACGAAGCAAGACGAGGGAAGGGACGGTGATGGTGAAGGGAAAGAAAATTCGCATGGGGGAGTCGGTCAAGTATCTAGCTGTTTGGTTGGCTTCAAGCACCATATGTTGAAGGCAGCAGAAAAGGCGAGAGTACGAGCAGCATAGTTGGGGAGATTGATGTGTAATAAAAGATTTTAAAGAAAATATATGTAACTTATCTAATGTATTCACAATAACAATAAAATATCCGAAATATACTAAAACCTGCAATTAGAATATTTTTTATATAAATGCCATTAGAGATAAAATTATATAAACAAGCGTATGTATCGTCTGGAGAATATATATTTTGTAAATTGTACAATTATAATAAATTGTTATAAAATATAAAACTGCACGAACTTTGCAAGAAACATACCGTTGTTCACATCATCAAGAATTACTACTAAGAATAGCTCTTTATTCCTTTATTCAAATAATAACGAGCTGCTGTGCATAGCCCGACGTTAAACAAAATGACAAGAGGATCTTTTGGATGCAAAGTGAAAGCTAATAAGATAAATTACTGTTTTGAATAATTCTACAATAACGACACTTGACATTGTCCGTGTTTTTGCTTTGAAAATCTTCCTCGAAGTTGGGATGGAAAAATAAAAAGGGGTCTGATGCTGTAAAAAATTTTGGACTCATGAGCGTCTACAAATAAAATACAGTTTCATTAATAATGATCCGTTTTAAATTAACATTAATCCAACATTATGTTTTTGTAAGGTTTTGTAAATTATTGTCTCTAAATAGTGTAAAAAATTAGTATATTCGCTCTGTTACAAACAATATTGTATTCATTTCGTTAAAAATATCACGGTTTTTATACTGTGTATTTCTATATTTTTTAAATTTATCAACTTGTTAAATTTATTATAATATTAAAAATAATTGAAGATCTCATAAGGTGAATGTTTTCTTTTGATTAATCGTTGAAGATTTATTGAGAGTTAATTTAGTAATCTTTGTACATTTATTTAAAATAAAAGTGAATGTTTATAGTCTTCTTATAAAGGTACATTTTTTTCTAAGGATCCGTCAGTTCGCCGGTCCCATCTCAGCCTTTTGAGCTTATTGTGGATTTTCCTGTATGACTATCACCTGTCCAGAAATTCAATTCCCTGTATGAGCTCATATGGGTTGGTGGAAGAATTGTTATATCTGCCTTCTCTGTGATCCAGGCTTACACAGTGTCATAGTGTGCGTAGCGCTGTTTCGGTTTCCTTTTTGCACCGTCTGCGTCTGCAAATAAGTTTTCCTCTGTATAGCCTTAATTTATGCAGGTGTTTTCTAGAGGGGAAGTGTATGTATAGTGAGTATCTTGTAATGATGCGTAGCTTATTCCTGTTCATTATGATGGTTCTTTTATGAATTTCTTCCCATATATTTGTCTGGGCGTTTCTATTTTACCTTTTTGACCATGACCTGAGAGAGCATTTAGGATACCTAAGGCTGGATCAGGTCCGTTAAGTGGAGTAGACCATCCCCGCCTTGCTACTTCGTCAGCCATTGTTTTTCCAGAGATTCCTTGATGTTCTGGTACCCACTGCAGTGTAACCCTCTTCTGGGTAGCCCGACTTTTAAGTTCTTCGCCGCAATCCCATATCAACCTGGATGACACCCTCTAGGGATTTTAAGGCAGCTTAGCTGTCGCTGTAAATTCTGATATGCCTTGTATTGTAAGCTCTAATATTATTTTCTCTTGCGCTGACAAGTATAGCATATACTTCTGCTTGAAACACAGGCCACAGGCAAAGAGGGAAGCTTCTTTCGTATCTATATGACTTGCGACTAAATGACCTCCACTCCAGTACCAAGCTCATTCTTTGATCCGTCTGTTATAAAAGCACATACTTAATTTTAACATTTATATCTAAGAAAAGCTTCAAATTATAGTGTTAAAAGCCACACCAATTCCGTTCTTGGATGTATACGTCAGGATTAGGGAAGCCAATCTTAAACAATCAAGCAGTTATGTTTTTCACATATCTAAGGATTGCAGTAGAAGCCAAAGAAGCCCCAAACTCTCAATGGACGTCGACGAGACCGAGAGCCATAGATGAAAAAAATCCATCGCGACCGCTAAAGGGGAAGAAACAAGAACACAAAGGAGCTGAAAAAAGACGAACGAGCCCACAAAAGGAAAATGGAGAAGAAAATGGCAAGGAAACCGCCCATAATCACGACTAAGGACTTCCCTAGGATTCATAGAAAAGCTCAGGTAAGGCAAATTAACAATATTTCTAGGTTCAACGATAGGATAAAAATAAATGTAGAGATCTCAGACGATTACAAGAGGATGACAGCCTACCTCAACGAGCTCCAGGACCCGGAGACGAAACTAGCCAAAACGGTGATCAAGGGACTAGCCCCAGACGAGGGCACTGTGGAAATTACACATAACCTAATCAGCTAGGAGATCCAAAGGAGGATGAGTAGAAAATGAAGAAAGTTGAGTGCATACGCCAAAATCCAAAAAGAGCAACTAAGAAGAAGTGTGAAGCTAATGCAGTGCTACATCTGCCAGAGTTTTCACCACGAGCAATCCAGATTCCACAAGGAAACCACCGTGTGGAGAACAGCGACAGACCCATGGTGCAACCAGCAACGTGCACACAACAACGAACCCCGCAAACTACGCAAACTACAAGGGATGTCCAAAAATTTCAAAGAAGAAAGTACCAGAGTTATGCCAAATTACTAAGAAGGGTGGAATGAAAGAAAAATACATCTTGAAACGTTGAAACTTAACAATTTCTTCCAAGACTTAATGAAAAAGTAATACTGGATTCCTTTAGACAAACGGACAAACAAGAAGATCCATCTACTCTAAGGCCCCGCCCATACCTAAAAAGATGCGAGGGATCTTAAGTAGGAACAGCTTTAATAAGTGAGTGGATCCACTTCTTAAGGTTATCTCTTAGTCGCAGTCCGCCGACTAAGGATGCGAGTGTGTGAAAAACACACACAAACGCCGAGTCAATAACTTATTGAAAGGAAGACTGACGATATACCGAGAACTTTAGATAACCACGTCTGAATTTGTCAATAATAGCGGGGTTTGCTGCCCATAACGTTTTTGGCATATTCATCAGTTTTACTACTACTGATTTCGATGTGAGAAAAAGGTTAGAAGGGACAAATTGTTATAACACGAAGAAATAGAGAGTCTAAATACAATCTAGATACCGTTAAAAACGGTTAAAATATTAAATTGCCAACCGAGCAATATCCATTTATCTAAAAATAAGAAATAACAACAATCATGAATGACAAAGATTCGAAAACACGTAGAAGTTTTTATCTCAACTTTATAGTTTAGGTCAAGTACCCGAATAAAAGAGTTAAAACCCTTTATTTGTTTATTTTTACGCAGGGACCTTTTCACGTTGAACCCGCCTCTGAAGATTTACCATGAGCGATGAAACGGATCGTTAGTTTTCATTCTCTAATGTCATTGTGGTCTGTACGAGTCATTAGAGGCACATTGTAACGATGTGAGAGAAAATCTTGAAGCATTTTGTTAAGGGTTAATGATTAATTATTTCTATCGGTATTATAATCCTTTTTTTAAATAAATTAGAAGAACACCCCGATGCCGGTGTCAAGAATATAAAGGAAGGCGCCAATACTGCTTCAATAGATACGATCTACGCCTTGGTATATACATCATTTTTTGCCATTGTTTGATTAATGTTTACCTACGATGGATTCTTTTTAAAAATAAAGGTTACCATTCCGCAATCAGGGTTATTGTTGTGTGAATTGATTTTATTGCAGATATTTTAAAATTGCTCATTATACCATATCGAAAAAGTCTAGGGATAATTTCTAATTATAAATATACCTATTTGTTTAAAAAAGTTACAAAAATAAAACACTCCTGATATATGAAAAAAGTAGAAATAGTACACTGTTTAAATTTTAAATTAATTTCTAATTTGATCAATCTAATAAATACACTGCTCAACAATTGAAGTGGATATTACAAAAATCTGTAATTTTCTTTTGTCATTGGTTGATAATAAATGTAAATTTTATAATAGTATATTACATAACAAGTGTTGTCAATTATAAATTTGCCACTCGGCCGAAAAGGCATCATTACAACACGAGTTTTGTACTATACTTTTTCTACTACTGAAAGTCTGACATCTGAGTACTTTAGAATTTTTATTTATTTATATTTATAGTTATATTCTATTAAATACAAACGACACTGACTTTTCGAATACACTGTCCAATTCTACTACATTAGTCGAAATCGATTCTTAAGTCATCACCAGTTTTTCTGTTTTTTTGATTGCTGGAGGTGCGCATTACATTTTTCAGCAACTGAGACCCGAATTTTCTGGAGCGTTGGGCTTAATATCAAATGTCAAACTTGAATAATTTTTGATTGTGTTAACCTCTACTTTTTAGAAGTTCATCTTACTAAGAACAATAAACAACTTAACAGTTAAACTAAACTTCCACCATTTATTAGAAAAATTCGCTTTAAAATTCAATTACAGCTGTTTCGCTATAACTAGCATCGTCAGATTGACATATTGAAATTACAGTTTGTTTGTTTGTAACTAGGTACTTGATGTTGATAAGGAGATAAGGCTAGACCAAGTAAGGAAGTTATAAGACATAACAATATTAAAGCCTAGATGTTATTAGCCCTTAGGGATTATCCTGGATGTATTTCCCTCTAAGATCAGTATAACTGTGCAATGATATAGAAAAACCAGGAAAAAACTATATCATGCTGATCTTTACAATAACTTAATATATTTGTTACAATAATGTCTTATCTATGTATAAAATGAAGACTCAATCAAAGTAAACAGTTTAATAGTGGAGAACTTCCAAGATTTATTTGTTCATTAACTACTTTAAACTGTTGATCTGCTAGATGTGTTTTAATTTCAAGTTCTTCTAGAAAATCTAAATTTTGTTTTTTATCACAAATGTGTAGTATATGAATGTCATTGGTGTGTATAAGTGAGTTTGGATGTTCCAGTAGGTGTTTTGCATAGTTCGACTTATCTGGTTGTTGTAATCTATATGCTCTTAAGTGTTCATTAAATCTTACTTCAAAATTTCTTTGTGTTTGACCTATATATACTGCATTACATTTTGGACAATTAATTTTGTAAATTTTGTAAATTATCTGACCAGTACTAGACCATTTTATTTAAAAAGACTACTAACTCAACTTAGAGCAACCAATACAGATACAATCTCTATATCTATGTCAATAACTGCACTTATAAAATCAAACAGAAATTAACTTGCACAATCTCCCACCTGTTAAAGCCGGAAACTTTACAACACGTTTTCCTAATCTGCCCTTTGTATTATAGCCTAAGAAAAAGATCTTGTCCCTTACAGACTTTATTTAGATAACCTAGAAGCCTTACTATGTACCTTTGAAAAATCAGAAGTACAGAAACTACATCGCTACGTCAGCGGTGTAATGAAACTTCAAGCATTTATCATTAATGAGTAAACAAATCAAGCAAGTTTAATCCTCCAAACTATATTTACCACTATTTCACATATTATTCTTGTTTTTTCTATTTTGGTTATATCCGTTCAATAAACTTATAATTGTGTTATATTAAGCTATACCTATGTTTGCTTTATTTGATTTTGTCACTTTTAATACATAATATGGATTAATATGTATTAAAATTTGACTTGGTGAATTTTTCTTGATAATGATAATGATCTTTTGAAGTCACTTTGTAACAATAAGTCGAATTGAAGAAAATGTGACTTGGTCACTTTTCGCAGTATACCCACGATATTTAATGTTTCTACCATAGTATAGTGTGCTACTCTTGCGCAGACAACCTATTATACGCTTGTGTGAAATACATTACTTTCTACGTTTGCAATGTACGCATTTCTATGAATAAACTATTATATTGAAACTCTAGTATAGAGAAGTGTACTATCAAAAATGATTTTTCTTGGTGTATAATTTATTTGGTGTAATTTAATGGCTGGAATCGAATTTATTATTTGTATGCCTCTAAAGAATGCAAGTTGTATTGAGGCCATATATAGTTTGTATAAAAGATATAATGCAATATACTTTTGACATTTTTCGATTTTCTTAAACCTAAAATTCGTCATTGTTAAGTAAAGAATGATTTTTCCACCCTGAAAAATCTGTAATCCAACAAATGTAACCCATTTCGTAGGCACAAGAATCGTGGACTGCTACGAATAAAATACACAAATGCAGCATTGTGCGGTCTGAATTTACAAAGCAGTTGAAAAGATTTCAATATATCCACTGTGGGTGGCTGTATGTTGCAGATATTTGTGTACAAAATTCGATTGAAAGGCCCCCGATTCAGTATTATGATGAAAATTTACACTTGTGCACTCCAAGGCATATGCTTTTCTGTTATATATAGAGAAAATGTTTTGTGCTACAGCGACAAGTTCTCTTTTGAGCTAAATTTAATTCGTTTTCAGTCGGTGGCTTTTCTTAGACATCGATTTATTCATATTGTAAGTGTATACCTCTTCCACTCTAAACCAACTGTGAGTTTTCATCTTTTAGGATTTTTCTTTTCGGGAACTTATAATATTCACTTTGTCAACCTTTTCGTTCCCTCAATGTATTTTCCTAACAACTTTCAGACTCTAATTTTTTAATAATATTATTTGGGTGATTAATAAACATTAAAATTAAAAAAAAAACTCCTACATAATAAAAAAAATTACATAATTTAACACAATCTAGAGAGAGAGAGAGAGACATAAGCTTTATTGTCATGAAAATTTTTACAATTTTATGGACAAAGCGACAATTTAAAAATAGTTAAAAATATAAAAAATAACATAAAAAATACTGACTGTACCAATACAAAACAAAATATATAAAATACAAACTTAAATTAATAATAATAATAATAATTAATAATTATAATACAATGCAAGCAACGTACATCATACTAAATACTGAACTACGCCAATTTACTCAAGAGTCTAGGGTAGATTGTAGAATTCAGCCACCGAATAGTAAGGTCTCTCATGCAGAAATGCCGTTGCCAATCTCCGGAATCTAACAAATGTATTTGCCACCTTTAATTCTAAAGGTAGCTGATTGAATAGCTTCTTGGCATTGAAGGTGATGGAATTTTTACCAGATCAGAGGTGGGTATTGTTAAGTAAATGTCGGAATTTTTTCTTCTAGTAGGGTAACTATGAATTGGTCTCTCAGTTAAATTGTGAAAGTGTTTGCGAACCAAACACACGGATTCCAAAATGAATAGAGCGGGAAGAGTTAAAATTTTGTATTTCTTAAAATAGAATCCGCAATGCGTCCTACTACTCAAACCATAAATGTAACGAATAGCTCTTTTTTGTAGCTTGAAGATAGATTCAAAGAGGTGCAAACTACAAGACCCCCAGAAAGGTAAACCATAGCGAAGGTGCGATTCGAATAAAGAGTAGTAGGTTGTTAAAGCAGTACAAGAATCAAGCTGTTTAGATACAGATTTAATGGCAAAACAAGCAGAGGATAATTTTTTAGCTAAAGTGTCTACATGTACAGACCATTTAAGGGCATCGTCAATGTGGAGACCAAGAAACTTAATTGAATTTGAAGATCTTATTAAGTCATTGTTAAGTTTGAGAGGTTGCAAAACTCCTTTGTAAGATAAAACTAAAGTTTTCTCAGTGTTAAAACAAAGCCCGTTCGAGTCAGACCAGGACTTAATAGTAATGAGATCTTTGCCTATGGTAGAATGTAAAGTTAGTATATCTGGACTGTTCCATGTTACACTAGTGTCATCAGCAAATAAAGTGAATTTACCATTAATTCGTAAGTCTGTGACATCGTTAATGAATACCAAAAAGAGAATTGGACCCAAAACTGAACCTTGGGGTACACCACTGCTAACTGGTAAATGTTTCGAAAGTTTTCCATTTGCTCGCACCAGTTGTTCTCTACATCCCAGGTAAGATTCAAACCATTTTAAGGGAATACCACGGATGCCATAATATTCCAGTTTGTTTATCAAAATTCCATGATCAACACAATCGAAGGCCTTTGCGAAGTCACAAAAAACCGAAGCCGTGAAAAGTTTATTATTAAGTGAGGTATATATTTCATTAAGAACAGAAAACATTGCGTCATTAGTACATTTATTAGGTAGGAAACCGAACTGTTGGAATTTCAAGATTTTATATTTGAAAAGAAAGGGCAATAGACGGTTTTTCATTAGTCTTTCGATTATCTTCGATAAGATTGGTACACTGCTCAACAATTGAAGTGGATATTACAAAAATCTATAATTTTCTTTGATCATTGGTTAATAATAAATCAAAATTCAATAAAATAAGTTCTTTATTCTTTCACGTTAAAATATACCCAAAAAAAATAAAATAAGAAATTTTTCATGAAAAAAAAAAACAGTTTTAATAAAACAGAAAAAATGAAAAATGTTACTGCACAGGTCATAAAGTTCTTTCACGAAAACTAATATCGTGTGGGTCCACCCCTAGCTTGCCTTAGTGATGTCACTCTATTTGGCATGGTCCTTATAACACCACTAAATCAGTGCGGTCATCATAGCATATGCTTCCTCCCCACACGCAAACTGAGCCACCACCAAAAAGAGTGGTTGGCGCCATCAAACGTTCATTGTATCGCTGTCCTCTTTCTCTCCACACCAATATTCGACCATCACACATATTCAGCCGAAATCTGGACTCATCCGTAAACATACAGTACCTCCAGTTCTCTCGCCCACCGATATCTGCATGCACGCTGATCCGCAGTCAACCGTGGTTGTGAATTACGCCTTCTGGCTCTTAAATAATTACATTCATGCAACCTTCTTCTAACAGTAACTGTAGTCCATAAATCTGTTTACCTAAAACAAAATATGGCGCTACGGCGATTAGAAACAGTGCAACTCGATCAATTAGTACGTTGGATACACGAAGGCTTAAATCAAAAAGAAGTTGCTATACATCTAAATGTGTCCCAAAGTGATGTCAGTCGTGCATGGAATCGATATTTGGAAACTGGGTCTGCAGCGTACAGGCATGGAGGAGGACGAGAACGAGCTGCAACTCCTGTTCAAGACCGCTTTTTAGCTGTAACTGCAAGAAGAAACCGAATATTTACTGCTTCGAGAATTAACAGCTTCTTTAGGCATGCTAAGGGAAGAGTGATATCTGGTCAAACTGTTAGAAGAAGGTTGCATGCATGCATATACAGCAAATACAGCCGTGGCCCACTAATGCCCACTTTCCGCCCTTGTGACACATAAATTAATATAAATATAAATTAATAAATCGAATTAATATTAACTATGTAAACATTGTCACATAACCTATTATAATTTATAAGTAAATAATTTTTTCTAGAATCCATATTTTTGAGTTTACATTTTATACATAGATAAGACATAATTGTAAAACACAAATATATTAAGTTATTGTAAAGATCAGCATGATATAGTTTTTTCCTGGTTTTTCTATATCATTGCACAGTTATACTGATCTTGGAATTACATCCAGGATAATCCCTTAGGGCTATTAACATCTAGGCTTTAATATTGTTATGTCTTATTACTTCCATACTTGGTCTAACCTTAATACTACCAGAGACAACCAAAGAGACGGTCAAGTACATGAGCATTTTTGTTCGATTGTCCAATAAAATAGTCCTGCTAGTTCTATCCTTGTTTAGTTCAGGAGTTTATGAAATGTCACATCTCTGTCATATTTTTGGAAAGTTAGCGCAGATGGCACTAGGAGCATGGTATTTTTGACACAATGGCAAACCTTAGAACATAAAGTTTGTTTGATATTCTGTGGTAAATGTGAAATGTGACGTGCCAACTGCCAAAGTATTCAGTCGCCATTATTGTTTTGACGAGTTGTATTAAAACTGTGTTTTTTGTGGCGTTTTTAGAATAAGTTCAATAATCAGAGTTCTTATTTATAAACTGTGTAACAGTGGTTTGTAGAACAATTATTTTAGACTTTTGTTAAGTGATTAGTTTGTGTGTAACGATAGTTAAAAAACGATGTGTTTTTTGTATGCACCCTTTTAGTCTATATCTTGTCATTTCTTTGAAAAGTTAAGAACCACTTCCATATTCCACGTTCGGTATGTTTTCATTGCTCCTGTAATTTGTCCAATAGGCCATATATTATGTCGAGGACCACAATAATGTTTAATATATTGTTTACATCATTTATGTTTCATATAAAACCACATTTTGTATTTTTCAATAAAGTATGTTTTTTTTAGTTTTGTATTTAATTTTTAATGAAAATTAATTTTTTAATAAAAGAAATAAGAAAATAAACGAAAAAGGCTTTGCCCGCGCTTTTTTAAATTTCCTGAGAAGCGCGAGCGCCATCTCAACTCACTTTCCGGTTCTGGTGGACCAATTCATTACTGTAGAACAAAAATTTAACATGTACTTGGGCGTCTCTTGGTTGTCTCTGATACTACCTAAACATCAGGTAACTAGCTACAAACAAACAAAATCTAACTTAAATGTCAATCTGACCATGCTTCTTAGCGAAACGGCCGTTATTGTGATTTAAAATTCTTCAAATAAACTTGGAAGTTACGTTGAAACGAAGAGTTTTTTATTGTTTTTTATTATTCATATTTTTTATGTTAATAAAAAAGACAGGTATATTAGAAAAATTAGAAAATGTTGGAATGACTAATTATGTGTGTAAAATATAGACAGATATTGGATAACATAATGTTCTCGGAAGAGTTTTAATATTCAAAGTTAGCATTATTCAAAGAAAACATGGGGTCTTTTCTAAAAAAAGCTTAAAGATTTCTGGTTAGAGGCCAAGAAGTCATGCAGTTGACTGGAAGTCATTGTAGAATAAGCAGTCTTTAAAAATAGTTCTAGCGAGAATTAAATTGCTGAATAAGTAATTAGGAAAGACAGTGACAATTAAAAACGATATTTGATCATGTAAAAACTTGCAGTGACTTTTATGCCCGATTTCACCAACCCTTTCCTAAAGTTAGGAATTACCTAAATCAAATTTAGGAATTCCTAACTACAATTTGCGTTTTACGACGTGCTAGGTAATACCTAAGAAAAATAGGAAATACCTGATATTAAGACAGCTAGCTACCACTGCCTAAAGCGTTTAGGAAATACTTAACCTCAAAATAGTTTTTCATTTTTGTTGACAGCATTGAAAGTATAGATTTTGTGTTGGTTTTTTTTATTTAAAAAAATATGCGAGTTGTACGTTTTATAGAACGTCTTGAAAGATTCGATAAATAAATTTGTTAAGATGACATTTGTCGAAACAAAAATTTAATTTTTTAAATTATTTTTCTTCTTTTCTTCTCTTTACTCACTATTTGTTAGTTTATGATCTGCGCCCGTTTGGTTTACAGTTTAAAATTAAACAGTAATACCAATTATATGCAAAATTTATCCAATTTTTAGCTAGGTATTTCTTACCTAAGAATTTCTTAGGTTGGTGAAACCCGTTTTAGGTAAAGTATCAAATTTAGGTATTTTCTAGCTTAGGAATTACTTAGGTAGGAAGTACCTTAAATCAAGTTTGTGAAATCAGGCATAAGACTATAAGTGGTCAAAGTGGTTAAATAACATTTTCGGAGTTTATTAAAAAACATAAAGGGTACTTACCATTTAAATTAAATAAAAAAATAATCTTTATTAACACACAAAAACACTTAACTGTGTTCATTAAACAGTACTGAAATACAGCAGTGTGAACTCATAACCCAACTTATGACCAAATGTATACCATCGCCGACATTCTTCAAACGTCGGAAACTCGTCGGATTACATTACTCATAGATCAACTTGCAAATTTCATTGGAGAAACGACAGACATTTTGCCAATCAAACAGGATTTTGCAGAAATAAATAAGGTTAGACAACTGTAAAATATTATATTTTTGTATTAGTTAGTTTTCTTTAATTAATAGGTAAACAAAGGATATATTTGACTTTCAATAATTAATAAAATTTACCCAAATAATTTCTCTTTGTTTAATAAAATATCTTTTTTCAACTAGTTATTTAATATATAAAAAAAACAAGTTTTATTCTTTTTTTTTAATTTTCCAATGTTGCTTAATCAAATTATCGTTTTAAACTTTTTCTGTCATAATAAATTTATTGTTATAATTCATTTATTTTATTTGATTCACCTAATCATCTAGCAGAAACTGCCTGCGATAAAAGAACTCATGCCATATTAGAAATAATATTTGATTTAAAATCATGTTCATTAATTTTTAATGAATTTACAAGATCTTTAAGTTTATATTATCCTTTATACTACATAGACATATACCTACTTGAGTCTGAACCAATACCTAATATACTTACACTATTAATTAAATCAGAATTAAGAAAACTACTTTGAGTGCGACTAAAGAACTCGCATAATTTCAATGCAAACGAGACTCCTGTATCCCGCAACACTGGCCTAGATGTTATCGATAGTCAGAGTTCCTTATTTCAGATGTGATGATTCGTTTACTAATCACATAAATTCTATCTTATTTTTATTGCATTCTTTAAAAATGAAGTACTTACAAGCTTACATTATATTTATTACTTCTGAGTATATTCTTGTGGCACCATTTTTACATAAATTTTACTATGCAGTGTGGAAACTTGACAACTTGACGAAAAAATGATGACATTTTAGCTAAAAGATCAAATTAGAAAAAACATAAAGGACAGTTGCACTATTGCAATGCTTAAAGTAACTGATGATATATTGGAAGCAGTAGATAATAATAAATTGTGTACTCTTGTGATGATTGATTATCCAAAGGCATTTGATAGAATTAATCATAATTTGTTGATATCGATGCTGAAAGACTTTGGTTTCTCTCCAAAGGCGACATCTCTCTTAAAGCAATACCTTTCAAATCGCTTCCAATAAAGGGTTAATCTTAATCTACAAACATCAGAATGGATTAGCATTGCAAATGGTGTATCACAAGGTTCAATTCTTGGACCTTTCCTTTTTCTTTTGTATACTTCACAGTTACATAAATGCTTAAAATTCTGCTTGCATCACTACTATGCCGACGACAGTCAAATTTATTACATGTTTGATGAAAATAATCTGAATGATGCTGTTAATCTTATTAATGAAGACCTTAGTTCTTTAGTTTTTTTTTTCAAATAAAATCGGATTATCTATAAATTCAAAAAAGTTCAACTTAATGTTTTTTGGTGGGCGTGCTAAGCGTAAAAGGTGTAAAAGTAAAATTCGTATAACTATAAATGATGATGTTCTAGAAATCAAAGATTGTTGCAAAAATTTAGGTATTATGATCGATTCTTATCTCAATTTTTCACCACATGTCTCCATGATAATTAAAACAGGATACAATAATTTAAAATTAATATATTTCAACAAAGACTATGGTGATATTGTATATGGACACAAATATGATTCTTATAGGTTACAAAAATTACAAAATTCATGTGTCAGACTAATTTGTGGAGTTAGGAGAAAGGAGCATATTTCTGATCATCTCAAAAAAATTGGATGGCTAACAACGCTCCAGCGACGGGTATTGAATGCATCTGCTCTGTTTTTCTACGAAAACTCCTTATTTATATAAAATAAGATTCCGGACAAACATTCATAACATTAATATTCGGAAAAGAATACACCAAAACATCGGACCAATTATTACAGTGTACCTTTCTCATGCTATATTGTAAAGCTATTCAATTGGTTTGTATATTATAATGTTAGTAATACTTATTTAAAACAAGATGGTATGGTATTGTAAAGTCGCCAATGGTATAGAAACTGACATCTTCTTATATTTTCTGTGATGTGTATCATTATTATTATTATATGTGTATTATTATTATTTTTTTGGTCATTGTATGTGATATGTGTTTGAATTATATATAAAACGTTGTAAGTAAAATTATTATCTACGCAAATTATAAACATCTTATATATTTTGCTATGGTTGGGTGGAAGAGCAGATACATCTAAAGCTAAGTTTTGTCTACTTTAGGTGTCATCTGAATCCTGCCTTTTGAATCTCTGTACTCCTCTCGCATCTGTGCTACTACTATGTAATGAGATTTAATAAAAGAATTTATTATTAATATTATAATTCGTGCCATTTTCACTTGTTGGAAAAATATCTCTCGTATTTTTTTACCTATTTTAGGGTTTAACGTTATTTAAAAAAAGTATCAACTTATCTTTTAGTGCAGAAAATGTGTTATTATTATAAATCATAAAACATTTTAATAACATTCAGATTTTGCTTTAGAGACTCTCGAAAATTCGAGAATTGAGATAGAGAAATTGTCTTCGAGAAAAACATCGAGACTAATAATCATATATATAGTTAAATTAAACTATGAATTTGAGGAATAAAATATAAATTAACATTTGGAGAATAAATGGATCCCTATTGAAGTTTCAGAAAATTAGGAAATTAGATGTTACTAGCTAAATTATATTATCGACAAATCATCTGTCAAACTCAAAATTTAAACATGGATAAAAAACTTTAATATTACCAAATTTAGGTTAAAAGGTAGCTAGAAAATTTGTAAACAATATCTAAAGATGTTAGGAAATTAATGGGATTTAAGGAGTATTTGCGCATAATTAAAATTTGAAAATTTGTTGGGAAATATTAAATTAACAAAGAGACGTATTTTTTCTCCGATATTTTTCAACTGATTAGAAAAAAACTATTTAAAAACATTAATTAAATTTATTGTTCTAACCTTTACTTTTTGGAAGTCCATTTTATTAAGAATCATAAAAAACTTTTCTTTTTAACGTAACTTCCAAGTTTAATTGAAAAAATTTGGTCTTAAATCACAATGACGGCCGTTTCGCTAAGATTAGCATCGTCAGATTGACATTAAGTTACATTTTGTTTATTTGTAGCTAGGTACCTGATGTTGATTAGGTAGTATTAGGGCTAGACCAAGTATGGAAGTAATAAGACATAACAATATTAAAGCCTAGATGTTATTAGCCCTAAGGGATTATCCTGGACTTCCCTCAAAGTAAACAGTTTAATAGTGGAGAACTTCCAAGATTTATTTGTTCATTAACAACTTTAAATTGTGGATCTGCTAGATGTCTTTTTATTTCCAGTTCTTCAAGGAAATCTAAATTTTGTTTTTCTACTCCTTTATGTATATTACCTATTTTATGCACACTTTACTGAATGTATATGTAGCAAATATCGGTCAACTGTACGGATATGAATTCATATCCATTCTCGTGCGGATATTATGTTGACCAATTGGAGTTTATAATTTAATATTTACTCATTTATTTCGACCAATAACATGCCTTATTTAATAGTTCGCCAACTATTCCTTACTAAAAATTAAGCTGTCACTGCTGTCAAAATAATTGTCAAAAATTTTAAAATATTGCGGTATTTAATAATATAGGTTTTTTAATAAATATGAGTGATAGTGATGAAGAAGCAATAAATGGTACTCCACCATTTATTAAAATTGTTGCAAAAGAAACATACGAATCGTTATTACCACAAAAATCTAAAGAAAAATATGAACATTGTCATAAAAAGTTTATGGAATGGTTCTTGCAAAATAAAATAAAAAGCGTATCCGAAAACGTTTTAACAGCATATTTTAAACAATTATCAACAGAAATTAAACCCACCCTCTACTTTCTGGACAACATATTCAATGCTAAAAACAATCATAAATATAAAAAATAACATTGACATATCATCTTATCCTAAGTTACGAAGCTTTTTAAAATTACATTCTTCAAATTATAAATCGAAAAAGTCAAAAATACTAACGCCAGAACAAATAAAAGAATTTCTTTTAAAAGCTCCGGATATATATTTATTTATAAAAGTTAGTTAAAATTCCAGTAAATACCAAATACAAATTTTTAATTTTTCTTCAAATTTTAGATAGTAGATACTAATATTTGCTATATTTGGTGGGTGCAGACGTCAAGAATTAAAAAATTTAAAAATAAATCATATAAGAGACTTAGGAGATGAATATCAAGTAAAATTAGTGGACACAAAAACAAAAACCGATAGATACTTTGTAATTCCCGGAACATTCTATAAATTAGCAAAAAAGTACATACTTCTTAGACCGCCTAATATGGAGCCATTTTTTTTAAATTATTAAAAGGAGAAATGTACAAAACAAGTTGTTGGAATCAACAAAATTGGAAACCATCCCAAAATAATTGCTAACTTTCTAAAATTACCTTATGCTAACTTATATACCGGGCATTGTTTTCGCCGTTCAGGTGCCACTATTGTTGCTGATGCTGGAGGTGATACGTTAACAGTAAACATTTTGGTGGCTGGAAATCAACTGCCGTAGTGGAAACACATAGAAAATTCCATAAAAAAAAAGAAATAGCTAATACCTTGGTAAACAGTATAAACACAACAAACACAATTGTAATTTTATTGCTAAAAATCAATAATTTTAATTAAATTAGTTTTATTTTTGTTAACTGCAAATTTAAATAAAATCATTAATATTTTATTATTATTTTCTTAGTGAGTCCTAGAAAAAATATTCCGTCCAACTCGTATGGATGGTCCATATCCACACTTGTTGCACAAACTACTATTTTTATCACAAGTGTGTAGTATTTGGATGTCATTGGTGTGTAAGAGTGAGGTTGGATCTTCAAGTAGGTGTTTAGCATAATTTGACTTAAGAGCATATAGATTAAAACAACCAGATAGGGTATAACAAAACAGAAAGTTTCAGTTTTTATTATAATAGTAGGTACTAGGCAGCAAACACATTTTGTAAATAACTCGCTAACGAATCCATCAATTTAAAATTAAATGAGCTGACATTAGTTGATACCCTTTCTCATTTAATTCTGAAGTTTGCCGCCTCCCCATTGCGCTGGTGAAATAAGTGACATTGACTTCTTTCGATAAATTTGTTGAAGTGTCTCGGATTTTTTTTAAATTGACACATTTTAAAAAATTAGGGTGGAAAGTCCTGAAATGAACACGTACATAGCTGTTAAGCGTTTAAAATAATACACGTATCACAAACCCTTTATTGAAAATCAACTGGAAACTGTTTCTGACATTGTGTAGTATCCCAATATTTATTGACAGGAAAAATAACTTAAATCCTTTAGAAATTAGGTCTTTTGATGTCCAACTGCATGTAACTATACTCATAGGTCGAATTAAATTTATTGTACTCTTACTTTTTGGAAGTAAGAATAATAAAAAAACTCTTCATTTTAACGCAACTTTCACGTTTAATTAAAAAATTAGGTTTTTAATCACAATGGCAGCCGTTTCGCTAGAATTAGCTTCGTCAGATTTCTAGCGAAACGACTGTCATTGTGATTGAAAACTTAATTTTTTAATTAAACGTGGAAATTGCGTTAAAACGAAGAGTTTTTATTTCTTTATTATTCTTAACACTTATAGGTCGATTTTATCAAAAAAAACCAACTAACTGTAGCAACGGAAAAAATATAATATTTATTTACACCACAGTATTGTTTTTGGAAAACAATCCTGTGAATAGTTAGTATAACTTCCCGGTTTCTTAAATTACTGTTGTAGACAAATAATAGTAATCAATTTTTGAAGGAAATTTGAATGATTGGTATAAATATTTTTTCTACAAACAAAATCAAAATAAATTGATTTGTAGAAGACAGGAAACAACAAAAAGCATATAATCATATTCGATAAAATCAGAAAATAACACTGACAAACCAGCGCTTTATTTGGTTTAATGCCATTCAAGTGGAACACCCTAATAATTATTATTCACGGTTTAAGTTATGGAAAAACATACTTGAAATACGGTTAGTTTTTATAACAAACACTCGTCCTTGTTGAGCGTTGTATATACATATAAATTTAACAATAATAATAATAATATTGATTTTATTTTTATTTAGAATAAACGTACCAATGATCTGCGTAAATAAACCCTTAATAAAAATTTCCGTTCTCATTTAGACAATATTGAAAATTTTACTACAAATTTTATATATCTACCTATTTAAATATTTGTTACCCAGCTCCTTCGCCAAATTTATAATTTCATAATTTAAACTTTTAATATTTTTCGCAAATCTGTTTATTTTAACATTCAATTAATACTTCTACTATTATTTTAATTGTACTTTATCTATGTACTTAATCCATAAATCGTTAATAAGTAAATAAAAGTATTTTCAATTAGGTACCTAGGTTTTCATTTTTCTAAATAATGGTGGATTCACCCTAAACTAATATAATTCAAAATAATATTAATTCAATACCATTTTTTGCATATTTTATAGAATTTTTCCTTAAAACATGATTCATTATATAGTTTAAGACTTGCGCAAAACACCCAACTAAACTACCGCTAAAATACCTTCGTGTATCATATTCCTACAGGAAGACCGTGTGGCCTAATGGATAAGGCGTCGGACTTCGAATCCGAAGATTGCAGGTTCGAGTCCTGTCACGGTCGAAACATTTTTTTATTTTTTTAAAGGTCGTTGTTTGTTTTAATACATACAATGGATCAAAGAATTTGAATTGCCACACGGCTGTGTCGAGATATTAAGGTAAACAAACATTTTTTGTGTGAAAAAATAGTTTAATGGGAATTGGGAAATATAAAATAATCTACCTAATAAGGTTAACCAATATCTTGAAAGGAAAGATCTATTTGATTTTCTTTTTGGATATTTTGCATGAATATTATGTTTTGTAATTAAATTGATTGTACTAACCCTTACTTTTTGGAAGTCCAACTTATTAAGAATAATAAAAAACTCTTCGTTTTAACAAAACTTCCAATATTTATTTATGCACAGTTATACTGATCTTAGAAGGAAGTACATCCAGGATAATCCCTTAGGGCTCATAACATCTAGGCTTTAATATTGTTATGTCTTATTACTCCCATACTTGGTCTAGCCTTATAACTACCTAATAAACATCAGGTACCTAGCTACAAACAAACAAAATGTAACTTCAATATGTCAATCTGACGATGCTAAGTCTAGCGAAACGGCTGTCATTAAAGTTAAAAAAGCAATTTTTTAAATAAATATTGGAAGTTTTGTTAAAACGAAGAGTTTTTTTTATTCTTAATTATGTTTTGTAACTATAAACAATGTATTTAATTAAAATCCACCAATATTAGAGGGACACCCAATATGTTAATTATGACTACAATTAATTGAGATTAGGAAACAAACTGGAATTTACCCGATACTTTAACAGAGATAATCTAAGTCTATGACTCTTCAATAAATTTCTCAATAGAATAAATACTTTCCCTCACCCATTTCTTGAGAAATTTATTGTACTAACCCTTACAACGTGAAAGTCCATCTTATTAAGAACAACTAACAGGTTGAATTAAACTTTCACTATTTATTCGTAAAATATGAAATGCAATGACGGCCGTTTCGCTATAGAATTAGCATCGTCAGTTTGACATATTAAAGTTACATCCAGGATAATCCCTTAGGGCCAATAACATCTAGGATACAATATTGTTATATCTTATTACTTCCATACTTGTTCTAACCTTAATATTACCTAATCAACATCGGGTACCTAGCTACAAACAAACAAAATGTAACTTCAATATGTCAATCTGACGATGCTAATTCTATAGGGAAACGGCCGCCATTGCATTTCATAATTTACGAATAAATAGTGAAAGTTTAATTTAACCTGTTAGTTGTTTACTGTTCTTGATTTCTTGAGAGTTTCCCTACCTGTCCAGTGGTTTAACTAAAAATTATTTCTAGTAGGTGGCTTTCCTTAAGACGAATTTGTTTGTTTGAAATACGTTTAAACTAACCAAACTATACATAGCATAATTTTTCTTGAGCTTTAGATAGATGCTCCACACAACAACTGATAGCTGCGGAGGCCGAATCCAACCTTTTGGACATTTATTCCAGGAGAACGATTCCTGTTTCCCACGAAGGCGTGGGTAGTGATAGCCAGCAACGCTGACTTTTCGTTCCTTTTAGGAATACTAATCAAAGATTTTGTTTCTAGTTTCTACAGCTCAAGTTCTCCAGTTTGGTGCCAGGGTGTTCTCAGGTGTTTCAGAACTTGCTTTAGCAACCTTGTACATAAAACCTCCGATGACAGAAAATATTCCCAGGTGGTATTACAAAATCTCGCGTGCATTATACAAGATTTTATTTACATTTATCTCATATTAACCAAATTATATGTGAAATTATTATGTAATAATTTTTTTCTACACCTATGGAATAATATGTCTATTATTTACGGGTTTTCTTTAAATAATAGTAGTAGTTATAATTACTTGTTGGCTTATAACATGAATCTAATTAATTTAAATAAGAGTTTTAATACGGAATTACACCAATTACCGAATTACCATAACCAAAATCATTATGAGGACAATGAAATCTATGTCATGTAATGTTATAAGTAAGTTTTTGACTGCTTGTATTTGATTTTGGTAAATTATTTGAATATAGTTTTTTAAGTATACATTTATCAATTAACTATTAATATAATTAAAATTTTGCAGGACCAAAGCTAACTGTTTGGCATATTTCGGTTATATCGAGGATAGCAATATAGATGCTTTGTTCCCATCATCAGAACTAGCAGACCGTATAAAATTTAAATCCTGCGTAAAAAATTGGAGAAAATCCAGACAGACAGTTCAGATCGTAAGTTAGTAATGTTTATTTTAGAATTGTTTAAACAAATTTTGACTTTTAGGTCGAAATTGAACGAGTTGACTCTGCGTTTTATAATTATAGCAGCTCCAGCATCAGCACCATTAAATTATGCGATACTGAGGAGATATTTGTGGTAATAATTTTTTTCAGGTGAGTGGCAGTACACCCCCTTTTTTAAGTTTCCTCAGATTTAAGCTAGAAATGCACGCACACCTCAATTTTTGTTTGGAGAGGGACCCATTTTTTTTAATTGCAGTGAGGTGATTAACCCCTAGAATTTATATAGGAAAAGTACTAATTGTTTCAGATTGTTTAAGATGTCTTTCAGGTTTTTTGAAAATAAAATGTTTAGTTTACAGGAAATAATGAATTTATAACACTCTTTAGGGACACACTGTAATGTAAAAATTTGTTTTTAGAAGAACGTCTTACTGAATTTATTTATGCCTTCGCTATATAAAAACTTTTTAATTTTGAACATATTCTATTCATTCCAGACAACACATTAATTTACATACAAGAAAGTTTGAAATGAAAATGTGCTTTATTTAAGCATCCCAAATTAAACCCCGCTAATACTCAAAATAAGCATAATGATGCTTAATTTAAGATTTCTGCAATATCAAATTAAGAATAAATTAATTCTTCGATTAAGAAGTAACATACTGTCTCTAAGTATGCTGCATGCTTAAATGCAGCATACATATACTTGAATTAAGAATGAATTAGTTCTTAGAACAAGAAATAGTATACTATCATTTAGCACACAGCATACCAGAATAGACATGCTTGGTTCAAGTATGATCATACTTATAAAACAGAGGTATCGTTTTTAAAACAAGAATGTTAATATGTACTTAAATCAAACGTACAAGATGTTTATTTTAAGCATTAAATGAGAAGGTACATACTTAATTTAAGATTTTTGTTGCTTACTTTAATTACTGATTTCGAGACGATTTTTTAGCATGCGTGCTTAAAAATTTCTTAAATAAAGATTGTGGCATGCTTGGCTCAAAAACAAGCACGAAAATGCTTATTTTTTGCTTAATTTTCAGCATGTATTTCTCTGTGTGCAGACGTAACATATAATTCTAGACAAATAGTTATAAGTAGTTATATTTAAGCATTTTACTTTTGTACTAATACAAACAAAGGGTCCGTAATCAGTAATCATCAAAATCACTCATGTTTACTGCAACAACCATTGTAGGCATTGTAGGCATTCGTGTCTGACCTTATCGGATACCGATGGTCGCTGATACAAAGTCGGATCGGATCGTATCGGGAGAAATACGGATCTAATATAGGTGCGGCCTTAGCGAAACAGCTGTCATTAAGTTTAAAACAATTTTCTAAATAAATAGTGGAAGTTTTGTTTAAAAAGTTCTATTCTTAATGTTCTCAGTAAGATGGACTTATAAAAATTAAAGGCTGCTACAATCGATTTTTCAAAAAGTTAATTTATTAATTTTATTTGTTTAGTATTCTCATTACCTAATATAATAAATTGCATTCAAAACTGAGGAATAAGCGACTATAAATGATGTTATTTAATCAGATTTATTTACATGATAAAGTGGGTGTTTAAAAAAATCATCAATAGTACTACTACTAGTGGTCGAATTTTCGCGATGAGAGAAAACAACACTGGTGTTTTTAAACAACTCAAAGAGATTGACGCAGATTAGGTGAAAATTTTTATTTCTTTAAGCTCTTGTGATATAAGTGAAAATATTTGGTAGTTTTTTAATCAAACTTCAGCTATCTTTCTGTATAATAAAAAAAAGTTCTGCCTTGTTGGTGTTTATAATGAAAAAAAGTTCTGTTTTGTTGTTGTGTGCTTTATTTTTCTTTGTGGATTGTTTTTTCATATTTCTTTTGTAAATTCTAATGTAATATTTCGTAAACATAGTTCTATTTTTTTAGGAATGATCATTTCAATATTTGAACTCTTGATTTTTTATTATTATAGGTCAAAATGTCTATCATTTGCGTGGTTAATTGCTGTTAGGACCAATCTTCAAATCATCATCAAAACACGCTTTTAAAATCGCACTAAAGATAATTATCGCTTGAATACTTGGAAAAATGTAACTGATGGAAATACAGAATTCTACAATATGGATGTCATAGTGGTATATACCACTACAGAATTTGTCAACATATTACAGAAGAAAATACAGCTGAAGGAGGCTGCTAAAGAGATAGTAAGAGATTGCAGGTACTAAAATTGTTAATGCTTTTTATCTCATTCCATGTTGTAAAATTTGCAGCATCAAATTAAGATGTATAATATTCTTATATAATCTAAAACTAAAACACCAGTTTTTTTTAAACCAGAGCAGAGAACATGATTTAGACAAGATATTTAAAAAGAAAAATTTTTTAGGAAATGTTATTGTATAATATTTAGTCAAACTAAATAAATATTAAATGTATATTTATATGTAAATTAATAATTAAAACGTAAGATAATGGATAAATAAACTAAGCTTTCTAAAGCCATAATATTTATAATAACAACAATCTTAAAATTAACATTTTAAACATAATCAAACAATATAATGGATACAGTAACAGTAACAAATATTCACGATTCTAAACCACCCTCATTCATTTCTGTCACCCTCTATCTAGAATGAAACTCTATAAATTCACAAAAGCTTATGCTAGTGGTAAAATAAACCAACTACGACCACTTCTACGTCTCTAGACACTTTTACAAAACGGTTTTATTTTGACATTTTAATTATATGCAGTGGCGACGACAGAGGGTGTAACATTTCGGACTAAGAGGGTGTTTTTGAAACCACAGGGGGTGCAATTAGGTTAGTGGGTGTGCTAGAACTGCGGTTGATCCTTCTTTTTGGGGTGTTTTACGTTTTATCGCAATTATGTATCTCACTCACGCCCTAATGACATGTTACCTCCAGTTCAGTTAAATTGTCAGTTGGTCTAGGAAGAAATGTGGTAAGAGAAAGGTAATAGTCGGTTCTATGCATATTGACTAACTGTTTACATTAAAAATATAGTTTGACAGTAGCTCATCTACCACGTTGACATGCAATATTAATTTTAAGTCATTTATTGATAAGTATCCGAAATATATGTTGAATAATAAGATACTTGTCAAAATATGATGCGCTAGCGATATATACGCACCACTTTGAAAAATTAAAATTTTTTATTAGCGTCATAAAAATTCCCATTATAATGTTACATTTTGGAAGCCCCTTGCATATGCTATTCTTAAACTTGATATTTATAGTTTTTGTATTCAGCTACTGTTTAATTGTTGCTTATTTTTAATTGTGTTTATTATGGAGCGTCAATCACGAAATTTAACCCGTGATGGATGTGCACAAGCATTGATGCTGTCGGAAGAAGGTTGGTTGTCGATATTATGTATCCCACACATCCATTTCACGGGAGTTAGAAATATTCCGGGTCATATTCGCAGACCAGCGCAAGGACGAAACCGGGTAACTACCCCTATTCAACATAGAATTTTAAGAATTTCTGTTCTTCGACAACGTTTTGTAACACATTAAAGTTTACAAACTCAGCTTCGGGACGTACATGCTATACAAATTAGTACTGAAACTGTTGGCAGCGACTTAGGAGATACAACACGTAGGATCGCTGTCCGAGCATCGAAGGGAGAGACTACGTTTTGCCAGAGAACACGTTAATTGGTTAAAGGCTCAGTGGGAACGAGTGCTATTTACTGATAAATCCCGATTTTACCTATACAATAACCACAGACGTATTAGAGTGTTGCGACGACCCAAAGAACGCTATGCTCAGTTAAACTTCTCAAACACCACAGTATTTGATGTTATGGTGTGGGGTGGTATTTCTTTGACCGTACGAACGAACCTAGTCACCAAACAAAATGGAACTGTTACAGCTGAAAGGTACATATTGGAGTTCCTGGAGCAACATGTAGTACCATTCGCCCCTTATATCGGCGAAAATTTCTTACTAATGCAATTTAATGTCAGGCTTTACGTTGCACAGATAGTCAGAAATTATCTGGAAGAAGCAGAAATTAACACTATGGAATAGCCAGCACGTAGTCCGGAGTTAAATCCGATCAAAAATCTCTGGGATATCCTTGGTGAGGCGAGTAAGAGCGACACCGATTTAACCAAACAATGTCAACCATCTGTGAATACCAACACTAAAAGGCTAGCGTTGCCAACGTTCAAATGCAAATTTACCTAATCTTTACTGATCTTTACACGGTATGAGTCATCATCAGTTTTACTTTTGCCTATTAGATGGCACTGTAAAATTTTTAAAATTAAATATTTAAAATTTGGATAATATTTAAGACGCAAAAACTTGTTATTCTTTCTTCTTTTCACTTTTACTTTCTATATTTACACTAAAAAAAAGTATTCAGGACCCCATTCTTGATCAAAAACTAATATCTTGCGAAGTAATAATGAAATATTTAACTGAGACTCACCGGATTGAAATTTTAATGATGATTGATTATGGCGATAATTGCAGAGTCAAGTTGAAGTGGCAAACTTATTTAATCAGTATCCTCAAAAGTTAAACGTTTGGGCAGGTATGTAAAAGGAAATTTGACAGCTGCAAAAAATATTTAAGCATGATTAGAGATGAAGTTGTTCCTGAGTTGGCCAACTTATATCCCAAATAGATCCGAACTTACTGGATGAAAATATCTGGTTCCAAGGACGGAGCAACACCCCATTATGCTTTAATGGTAAGAAATTACTTGAATTAAATTTTCCCCAATAAATGGTTTGGACGAAGAGGTACTATCGAGTGGCCAACTAGATCGCCGACCGTTACGCCCTTGGATTTTTTTCTTATAAAGTATATGCAACACAGCCAACTAGCATTGAAGACCTCAAACAAAGGATAACTACAGAAATACGGGCTATTTCATTGTTGTTTGCTTTGTTTCCTTATTTGTCTAAGGGATTTTGATAGGTAAATTTGAATGAATTTCACCCAAATTTTTGAATTTTTAACTCTATTGATCTGTCCATACTTGTGTTCATGGTATTGGAAGATTATTTTACTCTGGAGCCTAATGAGTTACAATAGACCATGGCTGGCCATAGTGGGATAGCTCCCCATCACATTCAACCTAAGTCTATACCTACCACTAAAAAACAATCAAAATATTTTAGTATCCTATAATAATTTAAATTTTAGTTTTTCATTATAAAGTATAAAGTTACGGATTACTCAACTAGTTACAAATTCAGCTTCTTAACATTCGCAAATTGTTCCAAGGATATCTTTCAATTTATACTCGATGAGCTTAAGACAATCAACGAACAATTTTTCAGTAGTAAAATCTCCATTTTCTTGTACATATTTTATGGCTTCCCTTACTTCTTCTTCGATACATCCCAGACTTTCCATTACGTTATGTTCTTTTTTGTATAAATCATTCGGTTCACTAGATTTTACTAATCTGCATAGTCTCCTTAATTCGTATCCAATCCTATTTAGATTTTGAACGGAATTATAGCCATTTTCTGTCTAAAACATAATAAAAATATTTTTAAATTTAATTCACTCCAAGAAATTTGTGCAACGAAGAGCAGAGGAATAATGTAAACATTATATGCTTTATATTAGGCTTCTCGATTTTGTTGTACAATTAAACTTACCATACTATTGAATTATTTATTTTACTGAGAATTTAAAAGTTACAAAATGAAATAAAAGTTTGACGAATAAACATGACAGATCAGTCAATTTTACATATTAACTAAAATAATTTATTGTTGGTATTGCAAATCTCCCTAAACATATAACCAAACCACAGATTAGATATATAACTTAGAACAAAAAGAAACAGGAAGGAGTATATGCAAAATGACCTTGAGTCCAGAAAGGAGCTTGCATATGGCGGCTAATTGTCAATTTTAATTTCCGGTTCCATTGACGTACTGAAAAAAATAAAATTTATGTTAGGGCTTTTATTCAATCAAGTGTGTGAATATAATTAGTGTTGTAAATTATTTTATATTTATGAAAACCGAATGATAAGCTTATGCTATCATTTTTGACATTTATATGCAAAAACTGCTTTGACAGCATACTGTAAACATAAAAAATTCGTCATACAAGGAGCTTCAAGATGGCCGACTTCCGTGGCAAAATTTTTCTTAAAGTTAATATATGACAGACTACTTCCTGTTTCTTTTTGTTCTAAGATACATAAAGATACGAAAGCTTGACAAAGATCAGAAAGAAGCTGGGGAGAAGCCTGCTTCGTAAAGTTGTCAAATGCGTAATATTTCAGAAATTTTAGAAGCACTATTTTCAATTGTGATAGTTATACTGATACAAATATTCGACAATTACTTGTTTTTAATTAATTTTATTGACATTAACAGGAATATTCAATTAAAAAGAGTATAATGTATAAAAATCATACCATAAATGCCCATGTACTCTTTTCACGAACCATATCTTTGGCAACCAAGCGCATTAATCGTGACGGCTTGGCTCAAAGGACGTGTCAAAATGCACGGTGGAGTGTATTGTTTATACAGATACTGTCCAAATGAATTTTATTTAGAAATAAAAATAAAGTTCTTTCATTATTTTATTTTTGTTGAAATTGTTAAATTTTTCAAAAAAAACTTGAAACTGCACTGGAAATTGTTATTGTCCCGTAGTCAACATTGCAATTTTGTTAGAAATTCTGATAATATTTAAAATTAGGCAACATCGCGGCCATACCGAGTTAAAGGTCCAAGGTCATTTACAGAGGGTTTTAAAATCCTCTGATGTTGCCGACAGTCACATCTGTTCTAATGATTAATCTGTGACCACCAACAAAAACAAATAAATTTGGTGACGGATATTGGCCATTTTGGATAATTATATATGAAATATGATTTGTATTCAAGTTAAGTACACTAAACAAATAACTTTAAAACAAAACATTCACAGTTAATTATTTTTTTAATTTTATTGACAGCTGTTTTAAATCATTCAACTCCTCAGGTTGACATGTCAATCCTATGGTTGTTTGTTTTGTCAGTTTTCAATGTAGTTCTCGCATTGTTTTATCAGTTGAGTTAGTTTTACTTGTGGTCAATTCAACGAATTTACATTGTAGAAGATTTATATTACGGTTTTTATTTGGAAAATAATTTAGAAGGGCAATATGCCGCATTAATTTATATATGGAGGAAAGTTTTTCAAAGAAACACCAAAAATTCACTAGTTTTTTTTATTCAATAAAATTTACAATTTCAAACACATTAAGGATTAAAAACAACTGAAATTTTACAATTAACATTATTAGAAATGTCTATTTTTGTAAGTATCATAACTTGTAATCGTTAGCTTGTTTCGATAGGTACTTGATGACGATTTCCATCCACTTAAACATTTAAGTTTTCCTAGATCAGCTTCAGAATTTGCGAACATAGTAACTGAAGAACGACGGAAACAATGTCCTCTGTATATTTCTGAATTTGCAAGTTTCAAAAAATCTGCCATCTTCTTGGGGATATTATAATATAGTGTTAAATCCTACCGGTTGAGTAGTACACTTTTGCTGTCGGTAATTCACAAAAAATTTACTGTGAGGTACGTTTTTGATGGGCAAGGCAATATACTTTCTCACAATTTCCAAGAAACTCACTCCACTTTTCTTGACAATAATACAAAACAACCTATCCTGCTTGGTTTTATTATCAGATAATGAAACGATTATCACCGATTTTCTGTCGTCTACATTAAACACTTCTAATTTGTACAATTCATCGGTCGCTTCATGCAAACCAAAAATAGCAATCATCTTCCTCGACAAATGGACATCATCAGAAGCTTCTGCCAGAAATTTAATAATGTCATCTAACTCCAGGATTTTGGATTATTTAGCTTTGTATCCTCCACTCAAGTTTTTTAGTAAGGTGGTTAACTTGCTGAATTTAGAAATGTCACAATTTTCATTCACCAACAACGTACGCTTCAGCATCGAATGATACGACCATAATGACGATGGCATCGCTTTCTTCGACTTTTCAGAAAAATACGCCCGAAGTATTTTTTCACTCACTCCATTGATATTCTTAATGCTTTTCCACTTTTAAAACACTGGTATTCT
Organism: Ophraella communa; assembly: GCA_035357415.1. Lineage (NCBI taxonomy): Eukaryota > Metazoa > Arthropoda > Insecta > Coleoptera > Chrysomelidae > Ophraella > Ophraella communa. The sequence continues at coordinate 27,001,977 of CM068992.1, read as the reverse complement.
TTCTCATACATTATCCTAGATTTTTGTGGCAACAAGAATCTTTCTGCTTCCAACGCTGTATTAAATTTGATGGCAGGTTTTCCTCTTTTTGTGTCAATTTTTTTTCGTCCATTTCGTATTTACTCACTTTGTACTCAAAACGCAACAATAGTCTCCGCAAAAACGTAGCATTTGTTTGACACTTGTTGACAGAGTAATTCATATTCCTAGCAACGGAGCAACACAATTGTGATTTTTGCGCCCAAAATTAAAATTTTCTTTTATATTCTATTTTCCACCTGAACTTGAACTCCTGCTATATACAAAAATGTTGTATTGCACACGACAATAAAATCGCATTATCTTCTCGCGTCTGGACTGACGTCTCGACGCTAACAAACGCTCTCGAAGATAAAGTACAATTTTATCGTCTTGTACAATAAATAACTATAAGTATCTCTTAAACTAGAATGAAATTTGGATTTTGTTTTAATAATCTTAATCAATAGTAAATCAATCTTGACAATGTATTATGGCAACAAAGAGTTTCATTGTATTGCATGTTTTCCTATAAATTTCTTCAAGAGCGGCATGCCAAAACACATTGCCAAGATAAACAATAATCGAAAACATTTTAATCGACCGACTCACTTGAATCTACCTTCTTTGTGTATAATATTTATCAATGTTTCCTAATATCATTAAGAATCATCTCTGCTTACTTTTCTGAAGAAGAGATACAATCTTATAAAATAAACATGACGTGTATTTTTTTCTACTTAACAGCAACACAAACGGTATGAAACAGTTTCTCTTCCATTCGAATGGCTCGGCCATTGCTTGATTGACTATTGAAATATAATCAACACAACAGATGCTTCCAATGACTGATGATTTTTATCAATTCAACTAATGTTCTCAAGATGGCGGATGAGGCGGAGTCTACACTTTATCTTGCTAGATAAATTGAAATTGTTTGATGATAATAGACCTTGTGATCTCGACCGCTTTGATACTGAAAGAAGAGATTATATAAACATTGTTCACTATTGAAAAATTAAATTAATTTTGATGACAACACAATACTTTTAAAATTGGATGAGGATTCGATGAGTGAATGCATTGTGGGTTTCTGTAGGAAATACGCCTATATAGTTTTAAATAAGTAAAAAGTAGAATTATAATATATAAATAAGCTTATATTATCTAAAGATGATGGAGATTTTTATTATGTTTAACTTTAAGGAATTTCTAAAGAGATTAGTTATTTTGACTACTGTTATTTAGTTATTTTTTATTATTTATTAACGTGCTTAAAGTGACAGCAAAGGTCATTGACACGGGAACTAGTTACAAAGCAAGAACATGTTACATTAAATTAAATTGTGTATGAAAATCTTTTAAAAATTTGTCACAGCATCAAATAGATTTGGTTATCCTAGGACGTCTTTAAAGGCCAAGCAACGGGGTTGTTCTGCCATAAAAAATAGTAGAAAACCGACTGTGCCATTAAAATAAAGGTTAGATTAGATTAGTAATGAAGTGGCCTTTTGTCCTATCCCACTGCTACCTTTACAGGTCTATGGTGGTCCTCCCTATATTTAGAGTTTGTTATCCAGCTTTATCATTTTTATTAGACCTATTAACCTGGATTCCGCCCCCCTTTCTTAGCACTCTGCCGTCGGTTTTTCTTCTCCGAATAGGTAAAACCTCAACCTTGCTTACAGAGTATGTGCTCCATAGTTTCGCCTTCTTCCTGGCAGAACCTACTAAGGCTATCATCTGCTAGGTCGATTGTGTGCATATGTTTCCTTAGCCTGCAGTGTCCGGTCAGTAGTCCCACCATCATCCTCGTCGTTTCTCGACTTTGAGATAGCAGGTTGCGTGAAAATTTGACCGGCGGGCCTTTAAGAAATAATTTAGCTTGCTTAAGTCCTGGGGATTCATTTCACCAGCGCAACACCTCATTGTTTATCCATTGTCGGATACTCTCCTTAACGAGGCATTTGGCAATTCCATATGAAGGTTCTGGCCCTATGAAGACCTCAGTCGCTCCCTGCTTGGCTAATTCATCAGTTTTTCATTGCCTTTTATTCCTGTATGGCATAGCACCTAGACTGGGATCACTATATTATGACTACCTGTTATGTTGAGGGCCTTGCGACACTCCCACACCAGACTTGACGATGTCCGAAATGAGCCTATCGCTTTTTGTGCTGCTTGGCTATTGGAGTAGATGACGATTCTTTGGCTTTTTACCTTCTGGCTCAACAACTCTTCTGCAGAACATTGCACCGCCATTACCTCCGCCTGAAAGACAGTGGCATATCTTCCAAGGCTCAGAGATATCGTGATTCTCTCTTGTACCCCATATATTCTGGCTCCTACTCCAGAGTCTGTTTTAGAGCCATCGGAGCAACATTTGAGTATCCCTGTTATAGGAGGCCCTGCTTCCCAGTCCCAGCCCTTTCTCTCTGGAATGACTAGTACGAATTCGTTTTAAAACTATATTGTGGGGCAATTTAATCCATTGACATTCCCAGTATTGGATCTGTCTTTATTTCTTCATATAGCTTTTTGTAGGCCTTACTGGAGGAGGCCCCTGTTGTAATCTGTGGTTAACCGATCTTGCATAATCCTGTACAAAGATATTCAGTGGTGGTAGGCTTAGTAATACCTCCAGTTGGCGTCGTTGGCTCCGGTGATACTTAGGCACGCTTGCCTTTGTATACCACTTAGCTGCCACTGCGCTACAACCTGCAGTGTCCTGAGTAAGCTGACTACTGATCCATAGGCTATAATTGGCCTAACGACCTGTGTTGGTCATGTTGGGATTTAATCCCTAATCCTTCTCGCACATTTACCTGCACTTTCCCAGGGAAATTCTGGCTTTGTGTGTGGATTTCTCGATGTGATAATTCCATGTAAGCTTCTGGTCAAAGATTACCCCTAGGTATTTAACTTCTATCGCAAATGGAATTTTCACTCCGTTAATTTACGGTTTTTGCAGTTCTTCCTCCTTACACCAGCCATTCACTATATTAAGCACCCTTTGGGTGCGCTCTGTTATTGTGTTTGGGAATCGCCCCTTTATCACGATAGCAATATCGTCCGCATACCCCAGGTACTGGATACCTTCATCGGACAGCCGTATTAGAAGTGTATCTACCAGTAACTCTAGGTTGTTAAAACTTGATTTGTGTTAAGTTTAGTACAAGTAAATATTATCTATTATTTTGTTATTAACAAATAAAATCAAAAAAAGTCATGGTTTAATTAAGCTATGAAAAATAAAGAAATATGGTATATGTTTGAGATCGACGTCCATAGTTGGCAGATTTAGATTATTTCACATTTTAGTTAGTTACACCACTTGCTTGTTAAATTGCATAATCGCATTTTATTACCCATCATCAAACTACAAAACTAACAGGTTATGGACCCAGAATGCTTCCACTTCAACAGTATATCCCTTTAAGAATTATATTATCCATTATTTTAAAATATGTGGAGATTGGTTTATTTTTACAAACGGACTTAAAATGGTAAAAATCATCTGATGTACTGTTGGTGAATGTAATTTTTTTCCCATATAAATTGAGTTGGTAACAGTAAGATTTATTTCAATCACACACTGAGGAAAATGATTCAATAAGAATGTGTTACTATTAACAAGTTTAATGAAATTGATTGTGTTAACCTTTACTTTGTGGAAGTTCATCTTACAAAGAACAATAAATTACTGAACGGTTAAACTAAACTTCCACTATTTATTCGAAAACATCGCTTTAAAAATCAATTACAGCTGTTTCGCTAATAACTAGCATCGTCAGATTGACATATTGAAATTACATTTTGTTTGTTTGTAACTAGGTCCTTGATGTTGATAAGTAGTTAAGGCTTGACCAAATAAGGAAGTAATAAGACATAACAATATTAAAGCCTAGATGTTATTAGCCCTAAGGGATTATCCTGGATGTATTTCCCTCTAAGATCAGTTTAACTGGAAACCAGGAAAAAACTATATTATGCTGATCTTTACAATAACTTAATATATTTATGTTACAATAATGTCTTATCTATGTATAAAATGAAGACTTAATCAAAGTAAACAGTTGAATAGTAGAAAACTTCCAAGATTTATTGTTGTGTTTACTTTGTGGTCGTTTTTCTTAGTACTACTAACTGTTTTATTACCGAGTGTTTTATTCCAGATAATAATTATGGTTCAACGTTGTTGTGTTTCTGGTTGTGATTTAACCAGCAAATATGTTAAAATGCATGTTTTGCCCGAGGATCTTGAGGTAAAGTTTTATTTATTTGTATTATATATAAAATAAGGATTTATACACAATGTTTTAGTCTTAAATATAAACATATTCATAAGCCTACAATTAACAACAATGATAAGCGAAAAAGCAGTGCATTGTTTTATGATTTTTTTTAAAGTTATGACTAAAACAATTTTTATAAATACAACTTTATAGTAAGACGTTGTGTTATTGAGTAAGTAATAATTTAAATAATGTGTGCATTTTCACCGTTATTTATCAGTATGTCAATAAAAATAATATGCTTTGCTTTAATATTTTATTAACAAACTTATTAAATTTCAGCTACGAACAGTCTGGTGTCTTCAAATTAACAGGTTGGAGTTATTAGATATTATTTAACAGAGACCAACCCCCAATATGTGAATTTTGTCAATAATATCACATACTAGTAAATTCGATGAACTTAAAAATACTAGAATATACTTTAACATCCCTAATTGTTTAACATCTATCCTGGATGAAAATTGGACTGAAAATGTTGTAAACTCTTTAAAACATATTGGAATGTATTATAAGTTGTAGCAATTGTGTTGCTCATTGGTAGTTGATAGTTAGGTGAATTATAAAAGTAGAAAAAGTATTTAAACTTAAATTCAGGAGGTATGCAACTAACCGTACAAAAGTGTTAATTTGGGCAACGCACCGCTCAAGGTGCGAATGCACGGGAAAGAGGGAGTCGCCCATCTTTCCTTGAGATGATTTCTGATTATTGTCTTTGGTGGTGTGATTCAGTTGAGACGAGGCACATCGCATTCATTTTTTTTTGGCAATGTGCACGTGCAGGACAAATATTATTGTTTATTGGCAAATCTGGTGGTTTTGTGAAGAAGAGAATGACGTTTCAATTTAATAACCATTTAAATAATTGGGTTCAGGAGATTTAGTGAATACATTTTTGGGTAAGTACCAACGATTTTGGCTCTGAAACACACTTCGGACACAGGAAATTAGGGGTTATATTTTACAATTATGGAAGTATGTTCCACTTAAGAAGCAAATTCAGATAGTGTATGCGTTACAATATTTTTAGTTTTATTTTGTGGTTTGAAAACTTAATAATTTTCCCCAATCATCAAATTGTCATAATAATTTTAATGTGCATTAAAAAAAGGTTAAATATTTATTTTCAGATGGGGGCATTAATGATGGGCATTTTCCACGAATAATGTAGACAAAGAAAAGTAAATAAATTGTATGTTAATCTTCCAATACTTTTTCAGGACCTGTTTGAGCTAGAATCTATGAGTGAAGCAAGAATTAGTTAATAGCTAAGAGTTAAAACATGTTCCTTAATTTAGTTGTTTTTAATTTAGCTGTGTTGTTAGTTTGGTTGGTTTCTCTTTATTATTCCTGTTATTATGAGTTGTAGATAAAAATAAACAGTTTTTCAACATTAATATATTTTTTATTTAGCATTCCTTTTTTTGTATTAGTATATACGGATATACGCAGAATTACCATATAAAACATATCGTTATACTCCCGCAGTAATATTGTCTTACCTCTTTAGTAAAACATGTTTACCACAGTAGTAATATATTCCTACTATAGTAGTAAACCGTATCGGTGGTAGTTAAATAATTTCATTGCATTTGTAAGAAAAAATTGCAGCTTCTGTAAATATATTTTACCAGAGTAAAAACATAGTTTTACTGCCACGTCTTTCATAATCTTATTTTTCCACTTTTTCCCATCCCTAGTTATCTCTTATACATCTATTTCGAACGATTTTATTTAATATTCTTGGATTAGTGTTTCCACTGATTTAAATCTTTCTTATTTCTAAATTTCTCACTTTGTCTGTCAGTGTTACATCCGCTATTCTTCTTAGTCACTTCATTTCACTAGCCTGTATTCTTTGCTTTGTATACTTTTTCTTACCTTCTATAATCCAGATTATTCATAACAGGTCCATCCAGGGAGAAAACTACAGAACTACTCAGCCTAAGTAGAACCCAAATGAGAAAGTCAGTGGGACTGCTTACAGGACACTGCCATCTCCGAAAACACATGAACATAATAGGACTCGCTGAGGACCCATTATGCAGAAAATGTGGTGAGGAAGACGAAACTCCTCTTCACGTAATATGTCACTGTCCGAGCCTTAAGTGGCTTAGACAGAGACACTTTGGCATTCAGTTTCCTGAGCCAGAGGAAATCGTGAAAGCGAATATCAGGGACATTCTAGAATACATGAAGGAAACGAACCTGGTATGATTACTTCAAGGGGGTACAATGAGCCTAGAGCTCCAGTACATGCATGAAACGCACCCCAGAAGAATAGAATAGAATAGAATAGAATAATATCTTTCATACAAGTCAAAATCTGACAGTAAAAAGCACCGAAAAACAGTTGAATCCCCTTACAAATAATTGTCTACAAACTAACTTAAAAGAAATAAAAAATATGTAGAGTGAGTTAGTCACTATAATAATATTTAAATAAATATTTTTAATTATTTTAACGGTTTATTGGTTGTGATCTTATGAGTAAATAAGTTAGATCATGAAAATTAGAATTACCATTAAAACAAGAGAATCATTTATTAATTATACATTTTGGCAGTAAAAGTCTATTAATTTATAAATATTAAGGTTCGTTATTTTATAATCAAATTAAATAAACCAAAATCTAGCTTGGAAAAATTATTTAAGACGACAACAACGCACAGCCAACCCTGCGCACGCGCTATCGTGGCACATACTGTTGTCAAAAGTTAACAGAATGTTAGCTAACATAGGTTTAACAAGAGTTTATACCCACAATTTAATAAACATTCTTATATTTGTTTTTGTAGAGAGCTTATTTTTATTAAATAAATGCCTATTTTATTGGAAATATAATCTACTGGAAGTTTTATTCTGTCTTCTATCTATATCTTCTATTTTTCCGTCTTGTGTTATTATTGTTCCCAAATATTGAAACTGTGAAATCTGTTGAATTTTCATTTGTTTTACTTTAATTTCTATGCTGTGTGGTTATTTTGCTATCACAATACTTTTAGTTGTACATATTTATATCCAGTTTGTATAAGTTCTTTCTTCCATACTTCAAGGTTATGTTGTTTATCTTTAATTAAAGGATTTAAATTTGAGAAAGAAATAAACTTTAAAATTTTTTGATTGACTATTCACAAACAACAATAATCAAATAATACTTTAAGTAATATTAATACTTATAAAATGGGTATAAACGACATTGCTCTCGATCACTTAGTGTACTTCAAGGCACATTAAGCTTAAAGAAATTCCTTGGAATGTAACTTGACCAAAACTAATTGCAAAAAAGATCCGCAACAAAATAAATGATACGGTTTATTAATATCTATGGTCTTTTAGAAGCAAAAATATCTGACCGTATCGTATAAACTACTCTAGGACCCGCCCTTTCATAATACGGCTAATAGCCACCGGAAAAGGGTGGCAGTACAATCGTTTCGGTGGCCATTTAGAAAACTTCCTGACTTACCGGAAACATTAGCCATTTGTTGTGAGGTTATATGCCACCATTAATCATAACTTGTTGTCTAGATGTGAAACTCTCTATTGTCGACTATGATATACTAAGAAAAGTAGTATCTTACCAAAGGACACAAAAATATTGACTTTCTAATTTAAAAAAAGATTTTCCGGTTAATCTTAATTATCTATTAAAATGTGGTTATTTGCAACCTACAGGAATTATAAAATGCCAACAGACCACATATAAACGAAATACAACTTCACACAGGAATTTCGAAATTTGACATTATAGATCGAAAAAAACTACAGAATGAAATTACGCACAATAGCGAGTGAATTATTGATCTGGGACACAGACGGTTCAAAGAATGAGCTGCCCACTTAGCAAACACACCTCAGTATTTCAAGCAAAATAAGCTGTCCATACCCCAAGAGAGCTTTAGGTGACAGAACCTGCATTAATTAAGGCTTTACAACGAAGATCTTACTTACAGGCTGTACAAAAAGAATACTTCTACCACCAACCAGCAAAGCACCTGTATATGAGCTTACACAGCGAATTGGCTTTCTGAACAGGTGGTAGTTAAATACAGGAGAATGTACAATAAGCCCAAGATGCTGAGTTGGGACTGGCACCTAGGAAAAAATGTAAATATACTTGTACTGAATTTCTTAAAATAAAATTGCACCATGAAATGAAAATATTTTCAAAACTTCGTATTCGTTGTTCTTGTTCTGTTATTACTGATGCAACTAGAGGAGTACTGTGTTCCGAGGATTTTTTATTTCAAGTTCCTATTTCTTAAATCTTCAGTTACTGTTGCTTTAAAATGATGGAAGATCATTAAACAAGAGAAAAGAGAGAATACACACTGCTGTAATTAGTTAAGTTTGTTAGGTAAATAGATAGGTTAGATAGGAAACTTTAGGGGACTATGCTCAACAGCACTCTCAAAGCATCCATAAAAGTTATACTGAAAGAAATCGCCAAAAATATAACCATAAGAGAAGAACAAGGGTTCCAAAAAAATAGTTCTATCACTGATGCAATATTTATTATCAGACAAATAGCGGAATAATCAATAGAATTTAATAAACCTGCATAAATATGTTGTGTCGACATGGCCAAGGCTTCTCACAGAGTACAATTAAAGTGAAAAAGGGCTAAACCACAGACTAATTAACCTAGTACCTACACGATATTAACAAACAATGTAAAACAAAAATAAGTGTGGGACTTTGGCCACAGAAGAAATAGTTATAAACACAGGAATCACTGAGATTCACCGAGTCCTTTCATATTAAATTTAATAACGGACAAAATAAAAGAAAATTTATTCCTGGATTTAAAATGGGTTACACATTTTTTTTTGCTACGCTGACGATGCTGTTTTTGTCCCGACTCTGGAGACAATCTCCAAAGACGATTGCATGCATTTAACAGACTTATAGCAGCTCTTCTAGTCCTACTTTCCTAAAAAAGTTTAGGACATCGTCTGGCTTTAAATTAGGTAGATCCTCCTCCTCTATTTCGTGTGCTCCTAGGTATCTAACCCTAGAATTTTGCAAGGCAGGGCATTCCGAGAGTATGTGTATGGAGGTTTCGTCCTCTTCCTCACAGAATCTGCACTTTGCTTCATCTTCTAACCCTAGTTTATTCATGTGACTTCTTAACCGGCAATGTCCGGTTTATATTCTCGTTAAAATCCGGAGACTTTTTTTACTGAGGTTGAGGCAGGCACGAGATCTCTTCTGGTTGTAGTTTCCTAAAAGTATCTTAGCCTCAGACCTTCCAGCTGATTCCAGTAATTGGATTTTTCTTTCTCCATTTCATTTTTTAGTTTTATTAAGATTGCGCCGCTGCTGTTCACACAGGATGGTTCCGGTCCAAGATGTGGTGTTTCAGCTCCTTTTTTGCCAGCTAATCTGCTGTTTCCTTCCCTCCTATTTCTAAGTGTCCTGGGACTCATAGGAGGGTGACTGTGTTATTCTGGCCTAGTTCATTTAGCTTGCCTAGGCATTCCCAAACCATTTTCGAACGGGTTATATTTGAGCTCAGTGCTTTGATGGCTGCTTGACTGTCCGACATAATCCCAATTTCTCTGCGGTAGTTTCTATCTGATCAAACAATGAAACCAGCAAGAATTTCGGGATGCCCGAAAGAAATCGTCTGAAACAATTGATATCTAAATACTGAAACATCTATTATAACATAAGAAACAAGGTCAGACACAAATAGAACCCTCCAAAAGATAAAAACAGTCAAAATGAGATTACTAAGAAGTATACAAGGTAAAACTCTGCAGGACAGAATAATAAGTAAAGACATCAGACAAAAATGTTGAATACAGGAATAAGGAAGGTGGGTCAGACAGAGACGAAGATATTAGAACAAACATATAAAAAGAATGGAGGATAGGAAGAAGATAGGAAATAGTTAGGTTATCAGTAAGTAAAATTTTATCTAAAAGGTTCAAAGGAAACTCAAAGTCTATCCTACAACTGTTTTATTAACTATTGCAACTATATAGGCTTTCAGCCTGATGATGGTCCTATAGGACCGAAACTAGTTGCAACAATTAATAAAATCGTTGTGGGATAGACTTTGAGTTTTCTTTGAACCCTTTGTGTTTTAACTCACATTTAAGATATGGATAGCTTACAAGATTTAAAATTTTATTTGGTTCATGTTAAATGTAAAAAATTAAAATTAATTTTTTGTTTAAACCCTACCCTAAAAAAATTTAGGCAAATTTACGATTTAAAATTCAAAATTAAAATTTTGCATTGAGTAATTATCATCTCAAAAAATTAATAAAGCAATATAAAGCCAAAATAATAAATTAAACTTCATCTATGTATATAAAATCCTAAGAAAGAGTCTGAAGTTTTCAACTTTTTTCAGTGTAGGAAGTTTCTTCTAAAAGAAGAATTGTTATTGATATTCTTGTTTGCCATTTCGGATCCAATTCGTGTTATAAATGATATTTGTTGGCACGACACAAGAACATGTTTCTTTTTAGGGTCTTTGTATTCTTCCCCGCATCATCTAAAACTTTTCGCTTGTAATGCTCTCTGTTCTCTCTTATATTACTCTTTATTCGCATTATTTATGACATTTTGTCCTTTTGTGTCGCGACAAACTTGAATAACTGATTAATATCTTCATGAAATTAATGATAATGGGGGACGTTTAAGAAAGACCGTTTTTGTAGAAACTTTTCAAAGCGAGTCGGAAATTGGAACTGTTTTATGTTTTTATTCATTAGTTTCGAAAATGGTCGTTTAGAACTCGACAACTATGCCGGAGTTACTTAAGTTGTTCGAAAAATTTACTAGTTTAGCTCTCTGGAATAAAGAATTTTAATGCCAATTTACATAAAATCATAAAAATATTTAAATTGAAGTTAAAAACAAATTCTAGTTTGTACAATAAATTAAAAATTCAGGAACTTTATGAGAATAAGAAGGCAGTAATTAAATTAAGAAAGGCTCTTCGATCTATACCACAGAGAGTATAAGGCAAGGATGCAGTGCAGAGGATCGCTCTGGAAAATGCCTATAGGCTGACACAGACCAAATCTCTGAAACCCGGTGACTTAACAGGACATCTTGAGGTATTAAGGGCTGTAACAACCCAAATCATGAAGATGCCTACAGACGTAATACCTGCAAAACAAGATTTTGAACTCGCGTTAGATGTTATTATTAACGACCGCGAGTTGACAGAAAACGAAATCGCTCAAATCACAAAAGGTGCCCTCACTTATTATACTGATGGGTCAAAAACAAACGAAGGAGTAGGAATAGGGATCACAGGTCCTAACATTAGGATATCCGCAGCCATTGGAAATGCTCCAACAATATTTCAAGCAGAACTATTAGCAATAGAATTCTGTGCCCAAGAGTGCCTAAGAAAAGGCCTCAACACAGCAAGAATATTTATTGCATCTGATAGTCAGGCTGCTTTGAAGTCCACAACCTATGAGTCAAAAATAGCCGGGAATTGTAAACAATCCCTTAAACAACTGGCTAGTCGCAACAAATTAACGTTGCTATGGGTGCCAGGGCATAAAGGAGTTGTCGGAAATGACATTGCCGATAGTCTCGCAAAGGAAGGAGCTTGTGCTCCTTTTATCGGACCTGAACCATTTTGTGGCATATCAAAAAGCCGCATAATGGAAGAAGTTCGAAAATATGAAAAGGAACTCAGTGCAGCCTACTGGAAAAATGTTCCAGGCCAAAGACAGGCAAAAAGGTTATTACGACCCTCTGCCCGCTACGCGAAATTACTCTTAGAGCTTCAGAAATCTGATCTCAGAGTAAACACAGGAATTCTCACTGGACACTGCTCACTCAGATACCATCTCTGCAAAATGGACATATTGGACAGTGGGACATGCAGATTCTGCGATGAGGCAGATGAGACGTCAGAACATATTATCTGCAATTGCAGAGTAATTGTTCGGCAACGCCATAAATATCTGGAACAGGTATTCATTGATCCTGATCAGATTACAAACCTAGCTCCAAAACGGATAATGGACTTTCTTAGAAGCCTAGACCTTTTGGACTAAAATATAGATGTAGGGTATACACAAAAGATCTTATAGGTCGCAGTGTAGTAAGGTCAACTGGGCCAATCGACCCCTTCTGCAATCTACAATCTACAAGGATGCAGTGTATATCTACTTTGCTGTTTTACCTATAGATTGAGGTTGTTGAGTAAATGCAAAATAAACTACTAAGGTATGTGAATATCGCCAGAAGCCTAAACTTCGCAGACGATTTCAAGACCTAGAACTAATGGTCAGAAGACTCTATGAGCCATATGGAGAATGGGATCAAGTCAACTTGAAAGAGACAAAGTATCTAGTCTTAAATGGTGATGAAGATACCGTAATCTTAATTCATGAAAACATAAGTAAAGTAATTAGAACGAAACAGCCTATGGGAACGAGACATTAAAGATCGTATAAAAGAGGGTAAAAAAATTAATGAATGTATCAACTTAATATGGTAGGACAAAACTATCACAAATTCAATAAAAAACGTACAGAAATAAAATGCCGGCTAAATGCCTCAAATATGTGATGGGAATCTTGAAAAAACAAAATTTAACTTCAATATATCAATCTGACAGCTGTTATTGAAATAAAAAGCTAATATTTTAATAGAAGTGGAAATTTCGTTGTTTATTGTTCTTAATAAGAGGGACTTCCACCGAGTAAGGGTTGGTACAAATGTTTTCATAAAAAACTGTCATTGCTCTTTAGGAAATTTAATAAGAAACTGCCAATCTATTAGCAGCTAGCTTTCCAATTGTTTCATTTCAAACATAACAATAGCCAGTTTGCCTTGGAATGTTTATACAGGGTGAGTCAAAATAATTGCAAACAACTTAAGGACGTAGTTCCTTGTTAAAAATTAATACGTATTTTTTTAATAAACACATAGATTTGCATATTTCCTCAAGAAGTTGGGAAAAATAAATTAATTATATTTTTTTCTCGAATATAGTTGATGTTAAATTAACAAATTTTACAACTTATTCTCATCGATAAACTAGTTGTCTACAGGTATTTTATAATCGCTTTCTAATTATCTAGGGGGTTGAAAGTTATAACCCTTAACAATTCTTTTTACAGAATACAATTTGAAAATAAAAAAATATGTATATGATTCACACTATAAATATTGGTTTTATTTTTAATTAGCTGAATGCAGAGCTCAAATTTCTTCACTAAGTATCAATTTTTTGTCACGAATAGGTAAAAACTGTATAGATAACTATGCCAATATAATTAAACTAAATCGGTAAATAATGTCTGTCAATTGTTGATGTGTTGATTATTTAAATATCGTAGTTGTCAATTCTTAATCAAAAACTAATATCTTGCGAAGTAACAATGAAATATTTAACTGAGAATCACCGGATTGAAATTTTAATGATGATTGGTTACGGCGATATCCTCAGTTGCGTAATATTTCACAGGGTACTGTGTCTAAAATTCATGCAGAATTCAGAGAACTTGGACATGTCAAACCATTAAAGGGAAAACCGTACTTCGTTGAAGATGATGTGAAGGTGGATATTATGTTAAGTGTCGTGAAGAATTCAACGTCTATTTCACGTCAAATTTCTCGTCAAAATAATGTAAGTCATACAACTACTGTCCTAGGTTTCTCCATAAAGAAAAACTTCATCCATATAAATTGAATTTTTTTTTCAAGAACTAATAGAAGACGATCCAGATCGTAGAATGAATTTCTGCGAAAGAAATATGAATAATTTGAACAGAAATGAAATAGCTGTTGGTACAATTTTTTTCTGATGAATCACCATTCACATTGACCGGGGAAGTAAACAGACAAAACTGTACTTTTGGGCAGGTATCATAGGTGATCATATTATTGGTCCTAATTTTGTAGATGGAAATTTGATAGCCGAAAAATATTTAAGCATAATTAGAGACTAAGTTGTTCCTGATTTGGCCAACTTATATTCCAACGCAATAGATCCGAACCTACCGGATGAAAATATCTGGTTCCAGCAGGACGGAGCAACACCTCATTACCTAAGCTTTAAATTGTAAGAAATTATCTGAATGAAAATTTCCCCAATAAATGGAATGAACGAAGGGGTACTACCGAGTGGCCAGCTAGACCTTACGCCCTTGGATTTTTTTTTCTGTGGGGTTATATCAAGAACAAAGTATTTGCAACACAGCCAACTAGCATTGCAGACCTCAAAGAAAGAATAACTACAGAAATACGGGCTATTTCACCTCAAAATCTAAACAAACTTCGGGACCTCTTTTATAGGAGACTGTGTTATTGCCAACAACAAGGTGGAGAATATTTTGAGCATTTGTTTTAATATAAAAAATCAAATACGCGAAGTATTTTATGTATTTACTATCTTGAACAAAATTATAAATAATTTCAAAATTTTATCCTGAACAACAATAATAGACCCTACATGGTATAGTTCGTTGAGATCGTGTTGTTAAGGAGCTTTTAAAGTCATAAAAACATACAGGGTGTTTCATTAAAAATTTAGATCATGGACGATGCCAGACTTGCTTGTATCACCCTGTACATCAAAGTTGACGGATCCCAGCGTTTTTTATAATCTTCTAAACTAACACCACAAATAATTTTATTCCATAAGTAGTTTCCACAAAGAATAAAATTATTTTTTAAATCTGGTGAATGCTCTGAAGAATGCGCATCCAACAAAAATTATAGTTCTATTCAGGGTAGGCAGAGATTGGTAAAATTGAAACCGTAATTTAGTTAGTGTCTAGCAAATAGAGCGAGCTTATCAATGTGACGGATATCCTGTTCCACTAGTGTGTCACACGTCACTAAAAAACTTAATCGGAATTATGACTAATCATTTGCAACCAATGATTTTTAAGTTAATTTTAGAAACTGTAATAATTGTTATTTTTCAAACTATGTCTAGGTGTATATTTGCTTGAAAAGGTACCTGTTATATCAACATTGTGTTAATAGGTATTTATGCGGCGGGTGAATAGTCGACGCATTTTACCCCAACTACCTGCTAGAAGGAAAAAGGTTCATAATCCAACATGAATATTCGACACAGAATGTTCAGAAGGGCATATGCTTATTGGGTCCCAAGTAGCAGGTAGTTTGAAAATAACGTGCTTATTGGGTCCCGAACTTTTGTCCTACCTGAATAATAATGTATGGATTCGGTCCCAGCCACCTGTTGGTAAACCAAATGAAAAAGAGGTAATAAAACTAATTTAAAAATTTGAAATATTTATTACATTGAAATATTATTGTAAAGGAATACATTTTTGGATTTAAAAATTCCTAACCTAACCTAACCTAACCTAACCTAACCTAACCTAACCTAACCTAACCTAACCTAACCTAACCTAACCTAACCTAACCTAACCTAACCTAACCTAACCTAACCTAACCTAACCTAACCTAATTTAACCTAACCTAAAAAAATATTTGCTACGTCATTTGTTGTAATGGTTGATATTGAATATTTATATTCATTTTTAAAATGTTTAAAACAACAGACAAATTGATCTGAAATATGAAATGCACTCGATGAAATATAAACAATGAATGAAATAGTATTTAATTTAAATATTTAGATAGAACAAAAAGAGGGAGGATTGGATTTCCGAAAAGAGGTACATTTCCCCGAGAGGTACATTTCAGGTAGTTAAGTACCATTGGGACCCAATACGCCTATAGAAAAAGGGATTAAAATTTACACATTTTAATCTATGACCTGCCGGGACCGAATCGATCAACACCGGTTCAGAAAACGTATTTCCTTAATCCCTTTATTGCCAATAAAATCTATCCCTTCCAATTTGATATTTTTATAATTAACTGGTAAATTTCTTACACTTAGGTACAATTTTCTCAGTTTTGTGTATAATTGTGTTTTGATGTCGTTTTTTTGTTAAAACTTGTCGTAATAGAGATTTTCTATTATTAGAAAATTATACATTTTCTAAAAGTAGCAGGTTAGGTTAGGCTAGGTTAGCACAAATTAAAGACAAAAATGTAAAAAATAAATGAAATTGATTGTGTTAACCTTTACTTTTTGGAAGTTCATCTTACTAAGAACAATAAATAACTTAACGGTTATACTATACTTCCACTATTTATTCGAAAAATTCGCTTTAAAATTCAATTACGATGCTAGTTGTTAGCGAAACAGCTGTAATTGAATTTTAAAGCGAATTTTTTGAATAAATAGTGGAAGTTTAGTTTAACCGTTCAGTTATTTATTGTTCTTAGTAAAAAATAAAGTTGCGTTTCTAGAACGAATTATTGAAAGTCTAAATTTAAATCAAATAACAAGACTTGCCTTTGTAAAATTAGTGTTATAGTACTCAGTTTTCGAGGATAATTTGATTTTATTACCTACTTACTTTGCTGTAAGTACCTTCTTGCGTCGAAAATTCCTGTAATAAAAACATAAAATTTCTAACCGTGCGTCGAAAGTTCCAATCCCAAAAATTTACCTGTTTTCTTGCGTCGAGAATTCATAAGCCCTATTTATGTTTACAATAAAATTGACAGTGATATTTATTCATAGAAGGAAATAATTTCACAAAAAATGCAGTGTTTGTTGATCACACTTTTGCAATATCTAGTTGTAGAATGTTGTAATAGTATGCTACGTTGTAAGGAACCCAATACGTACGAAGTGAAAAAGTTTATGCACGAAGCCACGCAGTGGCCAGTACGTAAATTTTACTAGTGCGTAATGGGTTTACAAATCATACAATTCCATGTAACGTAATATACTTTTTATATTTTGCACTTATAATAATCTTTATTATAAAATGCATTTGCGTATCGTAATGTAACTTTTACGCACGCAAATTTTTGTTTTAAATGGTTGGCAACATGAGTGAAGCATCTAATGATAATGACATTTGAGGCTAATAGCAATTTATTAATTTTATATTGTTCTTTAAAAAAGTATTAGTGAATAAGAATATCATCTTTTACCTATATAATATATTATTATTACTATATTCATTTTAAAATATTTTAAATAATTTCAAAACCGTCAAATGTTATAAATTAAACAGTGCTATCAAAATACTTTTTAAAATCAAAATTTTCGTGATTACATGCAAAAAATAAATTAATTTAAAAAATAATAAAATGGCAAAATATAAAAAATATTATAAACAACTTACTGACACTCGTTCTTTAAAAACTCATCGCTTCGCCTGCTATTTTTTTTTTTCTTTAAAAATTCGTTTTGGCACCAGCCTAGTAGCGATTTTAAATAACAAAAAATAAGCTTTGGTAAAATTTGGTTTGTTTGTTTTTATACCTAACTAAAATTAATTTATGGGCAATTTTTATTCAATTATTATTTTTATTATTTTTTTGGCCGATAAATACTCGTATATTGAATCATTTCTACAGACATGATTAATAAAGTGTATAAAATTCTAAAATACCTAGTATTGATGATTGTCCGATCGCTTACGTAGATGGAACTTGTAACATGCTTGTCGCCTGTTACGTACTCATTACTATATAATACCAATCACCGTACCAATAGCCACTCCCAATACACCCTTATATATTACAGTTAACTACATATTATAGAAACCTTTTTACCGACTCATATTTGAGCACAATACACCAAAACTTGACTAGCGAGTCAAATTATGGATTGGTACCCTTGTGACAGCACAATCCCCGCCCTGTCCAAAAAGTTAATAAATACGCTGAATATTCTTGTTTCGCCCTTTTTGCTGCACTCGCCCAGTTGAAAGACAACGTTTTGACGCCTCATAAGCGCCCATGTGCTTTGTGGCCATATTTTTTCGACATTGGTTGACGGTATGTAGATTTTTTTCTTTTCTTTTCATTGTTAGTCATTTAATTATGCTCTAATCATAATAAAAAATCTTTTCTACACAATTACACACACAATCCCTACACATTATTTGAAAACTACTAAAATTGTATCAGAAGCGTGCTTCCGAACACGTGGCTTCAATAATCGTTCAAGGTAAGCTATTACTTTTAGACAAAACATAATAATTGATCAGTAAACCGCTATACATTACATTTTTCGTAAGCTAAAAACATAATTATTGTCAAATCTTAAATTCATAAAAATCTTAGAGCGTAGCCCTCAACCACGCTATTAAAACTTGCTCTAGAGCCAAACTAATAGTAGTCATTAAACAAAAACCACTTCACTGTAATATTTTTAGTGTTTTAAAAAAAATCAATTTTTCACAAATATGCATTTAGTACAAATATATGATTGTTTCAAAGTCTTATTAGAACTAATTAAATACATACCTTTTTTTTATTCAATTATTAGTCTATTGATAATTTTTTTGCATTATAAAGAACAGGACCGGCTTCACCGTCCCGTACATTAATAATTTTCAATTTTGTCTATGTGTTTATTAAATTTATGGACGCTGTGTTGGAAGACTTAAAGATAAGACAATTTATTTGTTGAAATCTAGTAGTTTGCTGTCCTATCTGAAAAGTCTGTCCAATACCAACGCCCATACCTTCATGATTCCTTCTCACACACATGAAACTTTCAGAAAGATTCAACCCCCTAAGTTGGAGTGAAAACTACCCTTAAGTAGGAGCCTGACATCTCCAAGTTGAAGCCAAGCTACAATTAATCCAAGTTAGAGCCCAGTTGCCGCCTATGTGTAGACAGCCCTTCGAACCACTTCTGAGATAAGAATAGATACTATTACATTTCGAGCAGCCAGAACCATCACAGAAACTTTCATCCATCCATAAAGAAGCTGAAGCCGCCCTTCTAGACAGCACAGACATTTCAAGTTAAGTCCTCTTTTTACAACTCCAGTTCACTATCAGCAAGTACTTATATTCTCAATAAATAAACAATAGCTTTAACAAACAGTTTCATTTGTATACCTTAGACTATAAGTCTTAAGGGTGTAGCGTGGCCGGTATTTCATTTCAAGTAGCTTCTTCATTTGTTTAATTAAAGTAATTACAAGGTGTTTCTATCTTTCCCACCTTAGTTTTTGTATAGTTTTTTGCTTAATCGTTCAAAAGATAGTGGCGCCCTTTTTACTTATACATCACAATCCTTCCTATAGTGAGCATTAACTTGGAGTCGAACCACCCCCTGGAGAGAGTCTCTTAGCCGGGATCTCTTTTGAGGAGTTATAGTGTTGCAAATTGGCTTCCTGCCTTTTTGGGACAGTTATTGCTACAAATTGGCGCCTTGCCTCTTTGGAAGATTATTGCTGCCCCCTTGGAAGAATATTGCTACAAACTTCAAGACTTTGAGTGTACGTTTTAGACCTGAAAAGTACCTATACTTTTGGTACATATAAACAAAAGAAGTTTTTCAACCATATTTTACGCAACAAAATCAATATCTATAATTATGAAAGTATTGATAATTTAAGGTGTTTAGATGGGTGAAACTAAATTTTACACTTCTATAAAGATGTGTTATAAAATGCACGCCACTGAACCACTCAAACGCCCCGGTCCCCATTAGATCCGACAATAATAGAGCTTTCATCAGGATTAGCGGAGCTCTCTTGAGACCCAGTCTTCAACTGTTTACCACTTTCTTCCCTTCTATTAATCACTATGTGTAAATTAAATTTGCAAATATTGAACGTTGGTGAATATTTACTGAAATCTTGACGATTTTTTAATTACTTTCAAGATAAAAAAAATAAAAATGGCAATTAAGAAAAATAAATATTCAATATTATTAAGAACAATAAATATAAAACTAACTTTTTATTCAAAAAATAGGTTTTTTAATTAAATGACTGTTTCGCTAAAAACTAGCATTTACATATTAAAGTTTGTTTTTTTAAGGTAGCTACTTGATGTTGATTAAGTAGTGTTAAGGCTAGAACAAGTATGGAAGTAATAAGACATAACAATATTAAAGCCTAGATATTATTAGCCCTAAGGGATTATCCTGGATGTAATTCCCTCTAAGATCAGTATAACTGTGCAATGATATAGAAAAACCAAGGAAAAACTACATCATGCTGATCTTTACAATAACTCAAAATATTTGTGTTACATTTATGTCTTATCTATGTATAAAAATTGGAGACTCAATCAAAGTAAATAGTTGAATAGTGAAATAATTTAATTGTTCATTAACAACTTTAAATTGTTGATCTGCTAGCTTTTTGTGTGTAGTATTTGAATGTCGTTGGTGTGTATAAGTGAGTTTGAATGTTCCAGTAGGTGTATTGCATAGTTCAACTTATCTGGTTGTTGTAATCTATATGCTCTCTTAAGTGTTCATTGAATGTTCCTTTAAAAATTATTTGAGTTTGACACAGCATTACATTTTGGACAATTAATTTTGTAAACACCGGATTTTTTTTTAATTTTGGTAATTTTGTTTTTACATTTAACAATTTTGTGTCATAATTACTAGTTTAAACATCTGCACCTTAGAGAAATATAACATATTTATATGTACGTTAGGCTTTCAGCGTTCTATGTCATTTTAGTTGTCAAATAATTTCCACTTATCATGGTACCAAGAAAAAATTTCCGGAATTTTTATAAATTGCCATTGTAACGAGTGAAAATGCACACAGGATTAGGTTAGGTTGAGTTTTGCACGAAAACACTTGGCTTGCACAATAGAAGATTGGAGTAGCCTAATGTTTTCTGAAGAATTGTGATTCTTTCTCAGGCTCAGATAGACGTGTAAGAGTGTGGCGACGACAAGGTGAGAGATATGCTCAAGACCTGATCGAGTTTCGACAAGACCATGTTTAACCGTTCATGGTTATTCTTAAAGCCTCACACTGCGTTTCTGCGTATCTCAACGAGATTCAAATCACGCGATTTGTTTGACCTGCCCTAAGTCCAAATTTAAATCCAATAGAATATATTTGGAATGAAACAGAGAAGTAATTGCGTAGATATGTGTCAGCCCCCAGAAATTCTTGAGAGCTTCGCGATACACTGGTGCAGGAATGGGACAATCTTCCACATACCTAATGTGATCCAAAGCATGTCGTTTGTTTGCTGTTATCACTGCCAGAAGTGGGAATGCTAGCTACTGAATTTTCTTAAATTATTTTTATTACTTTCAATAAACTTTGAACTACATTCAAAATCTCTTATTTCAGCAATTTGTCAACTGTGTTATAACCGAGAAAAACCAAATAAAATAAAAATATCTACAATATCTTCAAATTCCTGGGTGACCCTAATTTTATGCTCGGCAGTATATAAAAATATGTTATTTAGTATCTAAAAAATTAACTTAAGTTCTTTTTATTTATTTATTTATACGGGATAACCCTTTTTACAAAACAATATAGATACATAAAAAAAATACTAAACCTAACTTAAAAACAAACAAACATTTTACATAAATAAAATATAAATCGGTACATATTTAACGTAGGGTGCAATTTCGATAACTGTGCCTTTAAGACAGAAACTGACCTACCACAAATATGACACATGATTGAATTGCAAAGGCGCATCATTCGTGACATAGGATTAAAAAATCCATAGCTAGCATTGGAACCTCAAAGAGCGAGTCATTTCGAGTGTTCCTAGTAGGGACTCGAAAAGGAACCAACATAAGAAGTTCAGCGCAGTTACCGTTACCAGATACTATTTTATGTAGTAATAGCAAATCGTTAGTGCATCTCCGAACTTCTAAGGTTTCTAGGTTCACTCTTTACAAGATAGTTGTATAGCTATACATATCCTGAACATACCCTAGTCTATATGCGCAAGTTCTCAAAAAACGATTTTGTACGGCTTCCAGCCTGCGGACATGTACAGAGTAGTAGGGGAACCAAATTGTAGAAGAATATTTTAGGAATGATCTAACATACAATGTTCTCAATGCAATTAAGTCTAAATGTTTAGAATTTCTTATAATTAAACTAAGCAACTGGAAGGATTTGGACAAAGCAGCGTTAATATGCGGCTTAAAGGTAAGGTTACTATCAAAAATAATGCCTAAATCACGAATTTCATTCACTCTGTGTACTTTATCATCATATAGTTGAAATTTAAATGAGTCTTAAGTTTTGAAAATGAAATACAGTAACTCTTATTAACATTAAGTACCATATCATTATTCACACACCAGTTACATACAGCGTTTAGATCTCTTTGTAGTTTAGAACAATCGCTAAGATCTCTTACAGAGATATACAGCTTAAGATCATCAGCAAAAGATAAAAATTTAACATGTTTTAGGTTGTCGTATAAATCATTAACAAATAAGTTGAACAACAAAGGTCCCAAATGGGATCATTGTGGAACACCGGATGTAACTTTAATGTCATTAGAAAAGAAATTCTTGATTCGTACTATACCTATGTGATCGGTTACAAAGGTAATTTTCCAACCACGACAATAAATATGGAAGAAATTCGTGTTGGCGGTTATTGATAAATTGTTTGCATTACCAGGACAAATAATGCTTAAGCAACTTTTCAAACAACTTGGGTATGACCGACAAAATTGAAACTGGTCTGTAATTTATACTACCACTTTTATGTATAGGTATAACATAGCTACTTTTCCAAATACTGGGAAATTTAGAAGATGAAAGAGACATATTAAATACCAATTGTAGTGGAGTAGTGGAGAGTATATATACAACGTTTAATAAAGTATGCAGGAATACCATCCGGACCAACACAAACTTTATCCTTTAATGAGCAAATACGATCAAAAGCTTCCTCCACAGTTAGAAATATCATAGGAATTCTGACTTGTTTATCAATTACATTTAATATGTAATTGGGAAATTGATTAGCATTGTAACAAATACCAAAATAAGTTTGCAATTTCTTGGCCGGTATTACCCACCTTATTATTATACCTACTTGATAAAATTGGGAATAAAATTGGCATTCTTTCGACCATTGACAGAACTCCATAAGTAAGAAGGATTTGATGATAAATTTAAATTAACGTTATTTATGTAATTATCAAAACATCGCTTCGTCAAGATTTT
This sequence comes from Ophraella communa, assembly GCA_035357415.1. NCBI lineage: Eukaryota > Metazoa > Arthropoda > Insecta > Coleoptera > Chrysomelidae > Ophraella > Ophraella communa. The sequence continues at coordinate 26,978,679 of CM068992.1, read as the reverse complement.
ACATCGCGCTCTAATATTAGAGAAATAAACATAGTCTACATGGATCTATGTTGATTTATATTTTAAGTGGGCCATTTTCTTTAAAAAAAAATATTTTAAGTTCCGGAGAAAACCATGTTGGGTAGGTGGAATATTTACGTTTTCTTAATGGTACAAAGGTATTGATACCATTGTTAATAATATTATAATGATTAGCAACAGCTTCCTCGAGATCACCACTCAAAAAATGTTTCCAAACAATTGGGCCAAAAAAGTTGTTGAGTTCTATGTAGTTTGCATTTCTAAAGTCTCTGCAAAAACTAATGGATTGTTACAATCTTCAAGTATTAAATCACAAGCCAGAGCCACATGATAGTAATTATTGTTTAGTAACAAGTCTATGCATTTTAGAACACTAATAGTAAGGTGTTTATTTTTAAGATCTAAAAATCTATTATAATCATTTGGAACATTATTTATTTGTTTAAAATTTAAAAAGATCACCGGCTGGATACCCGTTTGGACAGTTAAGTAATATATTTATCGTGATCAAAATTTGTATTCCAGGAAGCTAAAGGTAAATTATAATCTCCAAAAAAGTGAAAATTAGAATTGGTATTTGAATTGACAACTTGTTCAACAGCAGAACAATGTCTAACATAAATGCAAGTATTACTGCGTGGAGGTATATATACTAGACCAATGATGATAGATTGTTTTCCCAAAGATATATGCAAGAAAAGTTGCTCAACATTAATGACATTAGTAGTGAGAAGCTTACATTTAATTTTTTTCTTAATTGATATTAAAACTCCACCACCCCGACTATTAGCACTTGTTACAGCACTGCGATCACACCTATATATCACACAACCATGAAGACCAATTTCAGCATCAGAAATACTACTGTGAAGCCAAGTTTTAACCAATAACATTATATCGTAATCTGAATTAAGAGCAGCATGAACAAATTCTGTTACCTTTGTAGGCATCCTTTCCACTTTTTTTTAAGAGTAACTAGATACCGAAAGTAACTTCAGATACTTTCCCAAAAAGTAACTTATCTTGTAAATAAATACTTTTCCATGTCCTTCAAAAATCACATGTGAAAGGCGGCACAGAAAGCAAGAGTACGGGCAACGTGGCTGGGGAGATTGATGGGTAAAGGAAGAGGAAAGTTACTGGGAGGACGATTGAAAAGAGTATGATAAAGTGTGGGGTGAAAGAGGGGGTGTTAACATGAGGATTAAGACTCTACTGCAGGTAGAGGGATTATGCTGAGGGTGGTGCAGGAATACAGGACAGTGGGTGGTCTGGCAGCGGCGTCATTTTCAACGTCCTACCCATTGGACTTGATTGCTAGAGCAAAGAGGCGGCAATGGAAAGGGGCGACGAGAGAAGAAGTACAGGACTGGTTAGAGGAGGAAATGGAGAACAGGAGGGAGAAGTATGAAGGGGCGATTAGTAGTAGAAGAGATTGATGGACCGGAAGTTTGCCCAGGTAAACTACTTTTTAACTCCGGTGCTCATTGGACATCGGTCAAGAGTAGGGTATCTCCATAAGATTGGGAAGAATAAGAAAGTGGAGAACATTGTGAGGGGGAAAAAAGAGGAGGGGTAAGCGGAGAAGTTGAGAGCATGTTTAGAGGAAGGGAATGTTGTTGACGTTGTGAGTGGCAGGGGAAAAAAGAGAGTGAGTGAGGGACCGCCGCCTGCCTTTAAATATACTAGGGTAGTGATTCCGAGACGGGGGTAACGGCGGGTTTTGAGGTGAGTTTAATTGGTAGGTATCCCTTAAAGGATGAGGCCAACACTGAATGGATTCTGGACAGGATCCCATCTAACATGAATTTCCCATCTCAGCCCCAAAAAATTACTTTTTCAAAGTATCTTTGATAGCTCTGATTGTAATGAACTTTAATTTTAACATTTTAACAGATATCCTACGTAATTTGATATGAAAAATATAAGCAAAAATACTTATTTATTACATTAAACTCATTATATGTAAGATGTGGTGGTCTCTTGGTTAGTCTTGCAGTCTATTCACAGTGAGGTTGCGGGTTCGATTCCCGTAAGGTTTTATTTATTTTCTATAATTTGACATAAGAGTACGGGAATGTCAGTGTGAAATAATATTCTGGACCTTTAGAGCGTGCGTACGGAATTTACAATTTTCTAGTTCAAATAGAACGGAATATGATATTTTCTGTGTTGATCGTAGAAAAAAATATTTTTAACGTAGACGATCGAATATCTGCTCCTATAATATCTAACCAAACAAGATTGAATACTACATGGCACTATCTCAAATTAGACGCCTTTCTTAAATTCGTTACACGTAACTTAAGCCTGCTTTTATTTTCCCGACGCCCACGTTTTCATCTCATAAGAAACGTTTTCATGAAAGATAATCCATTCCCGATTCATTTCACTTATTTTTCCATCGTCATCCCTTTTTTTTTATTCCGAGGACAACAGAAGTTCGTCTTCTTATTGCATTTAAAAATCAACAAAAGTGGAAGCGTCGTCGAAAATCCATTACCAATATCTGCATTATTTCTCCACCTTCTTCAACGCCAACTTACATAATGAAAACCATTCTAACGTCCACAATGGCGTCTTCGTCGAGACACTTCGACAATGGGCCGGTGGCGTGCATTTGACAGATTTTAAAAAGAATATGCCGAGAATATGCCGATAACGGTCTAAAAACGTAGAGTGCAGGGTGTTGGGCGGTTAGGGGTTGGAGGATGGGTAGGCTTGTTCGTTTTCTCTTATTCAAAATATATATGTACGTATCTGAGTATTGTTAAATGTTGTGTCGGATTCGTTTGGAGGTAATAGTGATCAAGATTGGAAATAGAGTTGGAAAATATGTTAAAGGGTGAATGGTAAAGAGATTTTAGGCCTAGATAATAATGCTTATATGTTATGAATAAAATATATGCCTCGCTAAACATCATTAACAAAAAAATCGTATTACATTTTTGGAAGATAAGTTTGTCATTGGTACGTGGGAATCGTCCTGTCGCTTATGCGAACGCTCTACCTCTGGCCCACTACCGCTTTGAAGTTTGACAGGAGATTTTAATATATACTAAATATATAATTTGAATAGCGAAAACAAATCCCTTTTCCTATATATTTAATCCAGAGGTTTATATTTTTTTATTCATCTGAAACCATATTAAAAAATGTAAATCACATATTAAAATCTGTTAACGTCGAAACTAGAGAATCATTTATTATTTATATATTTTGGCATTAAAATTTATTATTTATTAAGTAGCAAAAGGTGAGCTACTTTATGCGAATGCCTGTGTCTGTCCGTCTGTCCGTCTGTCCGTCTGTCCGTCTGTCCGTCTGTCCGTCTGTCCGTCTGTCCGTCTGTCCGTCTGTCCGTCTGTCTGTCCGTCAAAAACCGATTTCGGGTCAAAACAGAACATTAAACAACCAAACGCCAATAATGCTAGCGAAGGTAATCAGCTTTCTACGACAGTTTTCACTTTCCCATTTGCCCATTTTTTTAAGGAGATACCTCAAGGAAGAAGACCAACGGTTAATTTTATATCTTTTCTTTCTCTAAGCAATATATATGCTTTACTGTCACTGAAAAATTACAAACTTCTTATGGCCAAGGTGATAATATAACTATTAACATATGGATATAACACTTAAAAATATATAAAAATTCAAAATATGTGTAAAATGTGTAATAAAGACAGTAATCTGCATCTCTCAAATGTCCATGAAACTGTCGAAAAATTCAGAATCGTTATAGAGAGACCTCTCGTAAAGAAAGTTCTGGTCAATCTACGAAACATTATACGACCGAATTGATTTTAAATCAGCTGGAAGTGAGTTGTACAATTTCCTAGCACTGTAGATAAATGAGTTTTTAATTCCTTTAAGTCCAAGGATGGTAGGATTAGATAGGATATCTATGAATTAGTCTATCAGTTGCGTTTTCCATAGATTTACCAACCAAACAGACTCTATTACAAATAGAGCTAGAAAAGTTAGAATTTTGTACGATTTTAAAAGTGACCTACCATGGGTCCAACTACCCTATCCTCTTTTGCAGTTTAAAGATGAATTCAAAAAGATGTAAAGTGCAGGAACCCCAAAAACACAGACCACATATATGGTGAGATTCAAACAAAGAGGAATAGGCTAATAAAAACGTTAAAGGTGTAAGTTGATGTAAAATAGTTTTTCCGTCGACCTCGTCAAAAAATAACATTTTTCGTACCAATTTTAGAACGAAAAATGGCGTTTTATTTAACCTTTTTCGTCCGCATTGAATACGTCACAGAATTTAACTTTTTACGCAGAAATTCATCAATAACAGGCGATTAAATAAAAATTAACAGCTAGTTACCAGTTGTTTTCACGTATTTCTGATTTTGACATTTTGCAGTTTAAACTCATGAAACAAGTTAGTTGCAATTTAAAATTAAGAAAATGGATTTCAACAGCAGGAATAAATATTAATAATTGTACTAATTGTACGTTTAATATTAATATTAAAAAATAGTTACTTAAATTTTGTTCGTTTTATTAAAAATAAAACATAACATTAAAAAAGATAGGTATAGAGGTATGTATAGTTATAAATTTCTCAAATAGCTTTAACTAGTGAGGTCGAAGGAAAAATTTAATATGTACCTCGAAAAAAGCGTCCTTTTCGTCCTTGTTACATAAATTACATAACTATTAATCGCAAAACATGCAGAAGATAATCTTTTAGATACGTTATCCATATGCTCACATCATATAGACCGAGAATTTTAGCTGATTTTAAAATTTTAATTGGATTATTATTGTTAAGCATAAGAGATTGCAAAGTACCCTTGTAGAATAAAGCATAGAGCTTAGGATTGGCTATCTTATTAAATTTAAAAAATCTACCTACGCTGTTTGTTTTCACAGAAGACTTTATATAGATTTTTAAAATATTTGTTTAAATACTATTAATATAAGAACTGCTTTTGGCTTTTTTTTTAACTGCCCAGTCCATCTAAATATTGAGATATTTTTTGATAATTATAACCAATAAGGGGAAAATTATTCCATAGAACAGTTTTGATTTTCTCCTCTTTCTTTTCAATCAGCACCGAAATATCCCCCAGTATTGAAAATAAAAGCATAATAAAAAATTAAAGTGGATGTGGAGTATTGTTGTTTTATAATGTTTTATCTTTTTGTATAATGCCGTTCATTCAGCTCCACCCTCATATACAAGGGTTAAGTCTTCGATTAAACTGCAGAAGGCGTCAAATATCGGAGAATTTCGCCCCCAAGGATCTTTGTTATATAACAGGAAGGGCATACATAAGCTCAAATTTCTATTCAGATGTTATTTTGCATGTGCTCGTTTGTTGTTTCTTCGACAACCCCTCGTCAAGAAAATCAAGTTTTCTGCTTACTTGGTGTTAGTATACTGAGCAGTTTCTATAAATATAATCGGTAATTGTCTTTTTATTAACATTTATACAGCAGATACATGCGGTATATTTACTGGGCAGTGTATAATTTGAGAAAAGTTTGCAATTTAGTTATTAGTAAATAGTTATTTGTAAAACGATTGACAAAATGACTTACTTTGTAACACGAATGTAGTTTGCAAAATAAAACCGCGAAGCGGTGAGTTTTGCAAAGCACGAGTGCTACAAATCGTCATTATGGCAAAAGTTTTACATAATATTTTTTTTAATTCGCATTTATTCATGTTTTTTAAATAAAATTATTTAACAATTAGTACTTTTTGTCTTCATTAACTTATGTTGGTACTTAGTAAAATGACATATGTCATATATATCTCGTTTGAAATTTAAATTTGATTTGAATATTAAATTGGAGGGATAAATAATTTAAGAAAATATAATGCAAAATTTAAATATAACCAATTTAAAGGAAAATGGAACAATCTTATAGCGTGGTCAAAGTACACATACAGCTTCACTAAAAAGACAAAAATCTTGAAATTTCACATTTGAGTATTTAAAAGGGTTGTACTTAATATGAACAATTCTTTTCCTACGACCACATATGAAAGTGCTAGTTTGCACACTTATTTGTACTTAAGAAAGTAGCTAATATCAATACACGTATTGAAAAGTAAATATCAATACACGTATTAAAAAGTAAAAAAATAGTTCTATGATCTGTGACATTTACGTCAAATTTATCAATAGTAAAAACACATGAATGTCAAAGCAAGGACCATTTAATTTTTTTTTAAATCTTCCTTGTGTCAAATATTGTATGGTAATTGCCAATACAAATTTTTCTGTATAAAGTAAGAATAAAGAATAAAGTTTCTTATAGGTTTTTAAATTTTTAAAAAATTAACATATTTTTATTCAGTATTATTATTTTTATAAAAACACTTTTAGAAAGAATAACAATTTATTCTTCTTTTTTATATTGTGTTTATGTTCCGTGCATGTGTCGAATGTGGATTTTTGAAGTTATGTTTGTGTTTCTGTTTACAATTATCTTTGCGTCTATTATTATTACATTACTTTTCAATTAATTTCACCAACTGACCATTTTACTTTTAATTTTTATAGAGCCCACAAAAAAATTAAAATGTCATTTATCTAATAAAGAATTTTGATGTGAATTCCTGAGAAAGGTGGTTATTTGATTTTAATTAATTATATTTCCATGCAATATATAAACTCGTTTAAATCCTAATTTTTAACATGACTAACAATTAAAATAAATTTAAAATACTTATTATAATAAGAAATATTGGGGTCGTAGGAAAAATCGTGTACACAACGCGTTGGAAAGTGTATTTCTTGCACTCGTTACGTTTCCGCACTCGCCACTACGCGGCTCGTGCTAAACTTCACTTGTGCGTAATACTTCACTTTCCACACTCGTTATGTAATATACTATTACGAAAATAGGTATGCAATTTTCCGAAAAATTCTCGGGAGAAAAATTTTGTTTTTGTTTTTTCACTCTAATTGTTTAAGTAATAAATATATGGAAAAAAGTTTTAATTAAAATTTGTAGCTGATGCAATTATCTACAAAATTTGTCTGAAAAGTTTTTCTGTAAATTGAAAAGTGTACGAGATATAATTATTTCAGCGGAAGTCGATTCGTGGGTGCGCGCGAACGTCCCGTGAGCCGAATTTATTGAAGGCTCGATTTAAAAGTTAATAATTTAAAGGTTGTGATGCACTGAAAAAACAGACAAAGTAATATAAAATGTAGAGAAAGACCTTAACTTTCAAAAAAAATTACTTTCAAGTTTAAAAAAGTAAATTTTCCAACTGTAAAATCCATTTATTTATAAAAAAACGAGCAGAAAAACGTCAATAAACATATATATTTCCTATTTAATTAATTATTGTCGCAGCGAAAATTCCTTTTAAATTTAACATTTCAAATGATCATTGAACATTATTATCACAAAAACAAAGCGAAAAATGTTTAAATTTTTAAACAAATGCTTTTTAAAAATCTCTGTTTTTTACATGCTTAATTTCAATCGTTTTTTTCAAACTTTATTTAATTATATCTATTTTCCAAATTAATATACTTCAATGAAATTTTATCTGTAAATACTTTGAAGTATATACTTTTAAAACTATTATACAGATTTTTGTCAGCTTGATAATAATTGTATAGAGAAGCGATCGCGATACATATTAACACACCTATGCGTCAGGTACGAAAGAGAAGGGAGTACGAATGAAGGTGAAAAAGCAGGTGAGCAAGCCGCTGGCAGCTGCTTCTCCGCGCCGTCGCGCTGTGAGCCAGCGCCATTCTCTTACTCTGTAGAAGCAGACGAGTTGACGTGTAGTAGTATCATGGTCCTTAATTCTTATCTCATGGAATAATTTTATTAATTTTTATAATTTTTTGATTCAAAAAATTGCAAAAATATATAATAGTCAAAGAAGGTTTACGTGGAAAATCGCTAGAATTTTCATGAAAAACCAATTTAATGATAAAAAAAGCACGGGATATTCTGAACATATTGATCAACAACAATACCTTGTAAATGAAATATATTCGTCGTCATAAATACTAATTAAAATTATAAATGAAACTTCGAGAATTCGCTTATTTCAACGGTAGCATTTGGAAAACCGTATATATCTTTTCGGAAAATCTAGTTACAAAAAAAAGTTTCATATTAATTTTTTAGATTAAACCATCATCTTTTAAGTACACAATGTTTAATAATTAAATTGTTTAATTTCTCAATGTTTAGTAGAAAGAATTAGTAAAAAAAACGTCTTTTTATGTGGAAAATCGGTGATATTTCATTAAAAAATTATTACAAAAAAAAAAATTTTTATATAATTTTAGATACCTTCATTTATAGCAAATTTTATATGAAACAATGTTTTCTACGGGTCATTGTATATTTACTATCTTAAAATTAAAAACTTGAAAATTGATGATGTTTAAAAGTAGTATTAGAAAAATTTGATGTATTTCAAAAACTGATAAAAATATCAGAAAACTTTTCAAACAAATTTTGTAGGTAAATGCATTAGCTACAATTTTTGATTTAAACATTTTTCTGCATTTTCATTATTTAAACAATTAGAGTGAAAAAACAAATAAAAAAATTTTCGACCAATGTTTTTCCGGAAAATTGCTTACCTAAATTCGTAAACATTTTCTCATATTAAGCACAATCCTCTTAAATACCTAAATTTGAATTTTCAAATTTTTTGTACTTTTTGCAGCATTTTACGAATATTTTGTGTACTTTGACCACGCTATTAGTGTTGATTTCAAAATTGTCTAATAAAATCCACACAATTACCAACTGTGACACAAAAAATAAATAGTGTGGAAAGAGATTTAATTTCCACACTCTAAGTGTTACAATGAAGTATATTGTAAACGCGAATTTAGTCGTATAGTAATCCATCTTGAAGAGCTCTATTGATCATTTTTCATGGGTTTGACAGCAAAGATAAATATTCTTTGTTTCGCTGGGTCTCTTTTGTTGTAAAAATTGTATATTAAAAGTATTACCATTAGGTTTTATGAATTTATATCTTCTGTTTTCTTGCTAATTCTAAAGAGAAATTTGTTATTAAGGGGTTCTCGCAATCTCGATAAGTCTCGGTCTTAAGCTTTAAATGCCTAAAACTTTGATTATTGGATACAATGCTTAATAGATTCAAGTTTAGTATTTTTATCGACACACCCACACCATTCGACGCTAGTTTTTGTACTGTAATAATTAGTAGCATAGCTGTACAGGGTAAAATATAAATACAGTATTTATTTTCAGTTGCAAATATTATGGGTTAAAATTACATACCATTTATAGAAAACTTAAGCCAACCTACGAATTTAATGTAATTATTTTGAAACATTTTTTCATCTGTCAAATTTGACGTTTCAAGAAAGTTCCGACCATTTGTTGATTGTTGTTTTAGCCAATGGGCATGCGGATAATTTTCATTTCACTACTTCAATTACATTCGATAACTATTTCCTTTGGCTACTTCTTGCCAATTTACGAAATTTTCACAAAAACAGCTTAATTTTGTTATATAACAAGCATATTTTTCTCAAAATTAATTTTTGAATTATTTGGAACTATTTTTCTGTATAATATATTGTGATGATTTTATTATGATTTATTATTTATTGTTTTTGTATTGTTTTTATATTTGAATATTTGAAAAATGAAATACTTGAATTATTAATTGTATAATTTTTTTTATATGAACGCCCTAATAAATATTTGGCAAAACGGCCGTCATTGTCATTTAAAACATATTTTTTCAAATAAACTTGGAAGTTACGTTGAAACGAAGAGTTTTTTATAATCTGTATCCTTACATTCATGAAAAAGTTATTTAAATTATTTTTTGTTCATTTTTTCCTTATAAAATTGATGTTTAAAATGTGCTAATTTTGGTATGTCAATCTCCTTGAATTTATATAAATCTGAGCAAATAACATAAAAAAGGTATTAATCTTTGCATAAATCTTTTAAAATAGTTCTATTATAAGTTTTAAATACTAATTTGACTTGAAAAACTGAAAATTAGGTTTGTCTGATACCATTTATTTACACAGTTTTTATATATTTAGGTATTTCTCAGGTTATGAGGTTTTGCCTGAATACATATCTGTTATCGAAGAACTACAAAATGTTTACATGTCACAATGTGAGTACCTCCACCTTATAACTAATATTTAAACATTTAACTACCTAAATTACACAATTGTTTATTAAACATATGAATTAAATTAATAGTTTTAATTATATTCTTTTTGTTTTAGATTCTAACTTTAACTTCCAGAGAAAGCTATATGAATTGAGACTTGCTTGATTGTTATGAAATAATACTAAGATAAGTTGTCAAATATTTTCATCATCAATTTGAATGTTTAACATTTAAGATTGCTTTACCGAATATTTTAATGAAATAAAAAAAATAGCTGATATATTAATGAAAATTATTCTAATATCCTTTTATATTTTCTTACCGACGTAAGTTTTACATTTTATTTTTACTGGAGCTTGGCTATTTATCTCAATATTTATCTAATTAAATACTACCTAAAAAACTAATTATGCAATTATTACAATTTTTTTATGAGCCTTAACCATATTTAACTGACAAAATTTAGTCATTGCTTCGACCCTTTTGTCATTTGTCTTCGACTTACACAGATAATAAGATAAAAGTAAATAAGGTAAATAATATTACATTTCTTTAATATACTATTTATTATCGAATGACGTTTCCTACCAACTGACATAAATCAAAATGTATTTTCATGTAAATATCGCTTACCCATTTCTTGTTTTTTTCATGCGTATTTGTCACAAATTATTAACTTTTGAAGTTGGAACTAATTTTCACTTATTATATCACTTATTATTTCCGGAAATTTTTTCATACATTTCACACCATAATTTGGAAGAGAATCTGACTCATAATTACTAGTTTAAACGTCAGTACCATGGAGAAATATAATATATTTTTATTTATCTATGGTCTGTACGTTGAGGTTGAGGTTTCTTTTTAGTTAAAAAGTTGATGTGTGAAGCAAATATTGTTTGTGGCAGATTTTTTCAAAATCTCTTAATAAATAATTATTTTTTTATAAAAGAAATGTTTTTAAAAAACACAAAATATAAATTTATTTCGAAACCGAGACCGAGAGTCTTTACCTTGGTACAAATTAATAAAAAATCATATAATATTAAAGGACAATTTTCTTTGGTATATTTATCTATTTTAAGAGTTTAAGCAGGATCAACTTTTTCAAATAAATATTCTGCTATACGACCATTTGGTATCCTTATAGATTTGTAAACTTAAATATTAATAATTTCGTTTGATCAATGAATAAAACAATTTAATTTGAAAGGAGGTGTTCAGCCATAACTCCAGTAAATAATAGCTGTTTCCTAACATATTATATTCGATTGTCATCATTTCTAAAATCCAGTTAAAATACGATTTAATTGAATTTATTATGAAGTGACATGAAAGTCAAGCCTCACATTGAAAGGCAACTGAAATGATGGAGAATTTCCAATTTAATTTGAACTACAGTACAAAGAAAACAAAAACGTTGCACAAGGGTATATGCAGTAGCGCTTTGATAGAACTGTTAAATTACATTCTTGTAGAATGTTAAAACAAGAACGAAAAAGGAAATCTTCAAATGGGAATGTCAATCAATTTGGAATATAAAGGCTGGAAAGTCAATTTTAAACAGAATGCAGTTTGGTCAGTAGCGTAGACAATGGCTTGTATCAAATTTCCTGAATGGTGAATAAAGCATTAGCTCGTCATCTGTATACGTACCTGCTGTAGGCATGTATACATTTTGTCGTCATTGTTAACGGTAATTCAGTTCAAACGTAAATGATAAACCCGAAAATGTGAATACACACATAGTTTTCTGTCGGATTTAAATTTTTGAGGTGCAACATTTTTCGTTTATGCAATCACTAACAAGTGATTTTGATGTGAGAAAAACAAATGAATATAAAATGAAAGGAAAAACAAATGATAACCGATCAATCTGCAAACATTCAGCAAAGTACAAAACTGGATTTTAATAATGGAAACTTTCTATTCCAGACTGTTAATAAAATTTTGGATAAAAATACTAAACTGTCTCTTTTCATAACTAATTCATAACTATTGGGACAAAATCTAAGGACAAAATATGGTGATAGTACCAAATATACCTATGGAAGCTTTTATTTCGACGATAAATTATAATTAAAAACAATATAACATATTCTTTTAATAAAGGATTTTCGAAATTCGAAGAAATTATTCGGTCTCTTTATAAAGTTTTTTTTGTATTCTCCTCCACAATTCGTCGCTCAAGTTAATTTCATTTGCATAAACTAAGGACTTCATATCTATGTCCCCAAACATAAAAGGATCAATTGGATTATACTCAGAATTTCTTGGTGCATATTCAAAATCACTTCCTCTGCCATAATTTAGGAAATATGTCATTTAGATGATTACTAACAACTAAAAAGGAAAAGCAGGTCGGGCTCTTTCCTGCATTTCCTAAAGCTAGTGACAGATAATTCAAAATACAACTGAATCTCCATTTAAAATTGGAGGCAGAACAAGTAGCCCTAATAGTTGGTCGCTTATAATTCCCCACCAAATATTCAATAAATACTCATCCCGGAAATGTTATGAATCTCTTGTTGAATATGAATTATTTGTTCATTTGTTTTCAACTGTTACATGTAATTTAACTAGGTTAATAGTATGGAATGTTTACCTTGATTGACATGACCTTTAACCTCTGACATTTTAGTGGTACCACTTCACCTTTTGTCTGTCATAAAACCAAAAATACTCTCTGTGGCTTTGTGACTTTTAGTTCTGATACGTGGTAGACAGGGGCTAGACGGTTTCTTTATTTTGGTACTTGTTTTTTTGAAAAAAGGAGTATTAGAACGTTTACCAAGGCTACCATATATACAAATCACTGCATTTAAAGTTCCATACCTACTTATTTGTATCAGGATAGATTGTTATTTCTAGAGAACGCTGCTGCGGATTTGAGTCCTGATATTTTCAAGAAACACCCACTTAAAGGTCACCTTCTATCCACGACCTACCAATCTAACTATTTCGATATGTGAATAAATAGATCCAAAGGTTGCCGATTGTTAAGATTACACCTGTTTCAGTAATACATAAAAATTAAGTCTTATGTTTTTCTTTCTTCTCCATAATCTGTTTTTTCTATTTGAAAAAATCAAATTTAATGAAAACATTCTATTTTCATGCATAACTTACCATTTTAGAAATCCACTAGACCGCGTTATGCCCTAGATTTTCTTCATTGTGGAAATGTAGTATTCACAGCAGAATTAAAATAAAAAAAGCGGATACATTTCGTTGCTTTTATGTCGGAATAATTTTCTATTAAAACAGTAGAGACAAAAATAGAATTGTTGAATGCACCAGCTACATTCTTTTCAGAAAATAGCAGCCACAGTTCTTTCTTAGAATGAATCTCGAGAGAACGCGTTCGCTAACAACAATGCACCTTTTTCTATTTGAAAAAGCTCGTTGTTGTATGACTTTTACGTTTCTTCCTATAGCTTGAAAGAACAAAGCTCATTCTGGAAGCTTTTACGTTATTCAGTTCCGATACTGACGACAATAATGTTCGTTTTATATTATGGTCGTATTGAAATCTTTTGTTCGAGTTTATTTGGAGTAGAAATTCTCATTTTCAAATGGTTTTAGCTCTTTTATTATTTTTTTTTCTCGATGTTTTTTTGATATAAGGTATTTCACACATTATTGCATAAGTGTATCATTATTTTAACGATAATTATTTTATTTTTTGATAAATGTAATAGTTCTACCATTTTTAAGGGTTACTAGTTTTTCTTTTTAAATTCGTATTCAATTAAGAAATACTAGATCTATTTAAGAATAATAAACAACTATTCGTTTAAAATAAGCTTCCACGTTTAATTAAAAAATTAACTTTTAAATTAAAACTACAGCTGACTATTAAAGTTACATTTTGTTTTTTCAAGCTAACTACCTGATGTTGATTAGGTAGTATTAAGACTAGACCAAGTATGGAAGTAATAAATATATAACAATATTAAAGCCTAGATGTTATTAGCCCTAAGGAATTATTCTGGATATATTTTCCTCTAAGATCAGTATAACTATGAATTGATATAGAAAAACCGGGAAAAAACTATAACATCGAAGGAATGATCCATAACTCAAATGTGGCTGATATCAAATATCAATGAAACACTAAGTCAAACCACAATAAATTTAATAGTAAAACTATAAAAATGCGACTAGTTTCGGTCTTAGACCATCATCAGGCTAAAAATAAAAAGATACAGTAAGGTAAGGATTAAGACAAGAACTAAAACAATAAAAACTATAATAATAACTTATATCGGTCGAAATAAAAAAAATAAAAAAATATTAATAAATATGAAGTTGGACAACATATTAAAATGAGTGAGGCACAAAAGTAATAAAGAAAAGCTTACCTATCATGTAAAAGTCAATACATTTGTACATTAATAAGTTACTAATAATAAGTTATTAATGTAGGTACAATAATAAGTTACATCAGTCAAAATATATGAAAATATACATCTAGGGAACATAAAGGGACAAAACGGGATTTTTTTAAAAAACAACTAAAAGGCTAAAAGAAAGGACGTAAAATAATGAAAGGATTGTAACATTGTTATATCTACCTAAACAATGTAGGAACATCGAAAGAAGAAAAAATAAACAAGAAATTCCTTTATTTCTTCTTCTTTATTTCTATTTATTTTCTAAATAAAGGAATTTCTTATTTGGTTCTTTATAGTGAATATTGAAGAACTTCCAAGATTTATTTGTTCATTCGCAAATGTGGAGCTGTTTCAGTTAAAAGCCGAAACATCAAATTTAGACAGAATTTGAACTTCTGAAGATCAAAATTAACATTTATTTTTGTAAAGATATAAAATTATTCTATTTTCAAAATCTGTAATTGATTATTATCAATAAATATATTTCTCCTGGAAACCGTCTCCTGGGAAGCCCTATATCTTTCAATAAAACATAGCAAACGTGATTCCTAAAAACTTTACTGACATGTTCAAGTAAACTGGGGCCGATTGGTTCTGTGTTCTAAGTGATCCAAAACATTCACTTCACTTCTCTGCCAAGGTCATAAAAATTCAGGCATATTATTGCAATATTTCTGACCCATCAAAATTGACACTTAATGAATGACAGAAATAATCAAATAAAAGATAAAAACTCATGGACGGAAACTAAGTTCTAATTTCTAACTAATTTCGTAAACACCAGATTTTTTCATTTGGGTAATTTTATTTTTACAAAATTACAGATTTCGATGGGCAATCCTATTTCTCCAATTTTAGCAAATAATTAAGTGGAACATACAAACGGTTTTTATAAAGAACAAAACGGATAGGAATAAGCCTGATCAGGTATTTCATTTTTGCTAACTTCTAACTTCACGATTGTCGCCTCGTAACTCCTCCATCCCTAAGAAAAAAAATAATACAGTTATTTTTGACATTTAAGTCTACTGAGATTTCTTTTATTGGACGGAGTAGAATTCAATGACCCCTGACGGAAAAATTGTACTTAAATGTGCGTGAAGGAAAACAATTTATTTTGCATTGTTTTTGTATTAGATGTAAGTCACCATTATTATTGTATTCGTATTTTATTTGTTTAATTTCGTGTGAGTGACAGACTTTAAACTATGTGTTTCTACTCAACTCCATTCTCATTCATTCCTGATGTGATATATTCATATCTTTTTCTTTAGGTGCCGTCTCCTCAGTGGAGGTTGGCGATGACTTCTGCAAATTCTTCTCTATTCTGTTCTTTTCTTATTAGATTTTGAAGGTCTAAACCTGTCCATTCTTTGATGTTACACAACCAAGTAATTTGTCTTCTGCCAGGACCTCGTTTATTTTCTATCTTTCCCTCCATTATTAGCCGAAGGAAGTTATATTTCTCATGTCTAAAGATGTGCCCCAGATAAGAAGTTTTGCGTTTTATGACGATTTCAATAAGTTCACGGTCTCTATTCATGCGCATCAGAACTTCTTCATTTCTGACGTGATCAATCCAAGCATGTCACGAAACACCCACATTACAAAGCTTTCCAAACGAAAGTAGGGTCCAAGCTTCCATGCAGTGCATCAGCACACTGTAAAAATAGCATTTTATCATGCGGTATCTTAGGTTGAGATTAAGGTTGCGAGTGGTAAAAAATCGTCTAATTTGTAAAAAGATGTTTCTGGCCTGTTCTATTCTAGATTAAATTTCTTGTTCTGGATATAAGATTCTATGTATCCAACAGCCTACGTATTTAAACTTTTTAACTTGTTCTATGAGTTTGTTGTTTACTAGTATATTTATAATAGGTGTTTCTTCGAAATTACCATTGTTTGCTTTTTCTTTTCGATCACCTAAAGACCTTATTGTTCTCCCTTTCGCATGCCTTTGTTTAGCAGTGTTTGTAATTCCTGTTCACTTCCTGCGTTATCGTCAGCATATCGGATGTTGTTGAAGATCATTCCCTTTACTTTTATGCCCGTTTGTGTCTCATCTAGAGCTCGTGCAAAAACCTCTTATGAGTGTAAGGGCCGGTTTATTCACCTTTCAGTAAAGTGTTTGGTAGCGTTACTGAGAAGATTGTCGTCCGTAAGTGTTTATTCTCCTAGTAACGCCAAGTTTTCAGTAATTATACTGAAGATTTTAACTTACAGATCGACTGGACCTGTCATTAAGGAATTACAGAGGAGATTCTAACCTAAAATTGTTTTTCGCGTGTTTTGTCTTTTTACTTAATTTTTTTAAAATGGATGTTATTGACGAAATAAATCTTTTTCTTGACCATATTAACGATAGCCGACCTTATAATAGCCAAAACAGATTTCACCAATGGGACAATTTAAACTGTTTGGATAATTTCGTTTAACAAAAAAATCGGTTGCACAAACTTTAGCCTTCATAGAAGAAATACTTTTACACCAATCTAAAAGGTATTTTATTGTAAACTATGTTAGAAAACCATTTCGGAAATAATGAAATTTTTTAGAAACAATCCGATTCCGTCACTGCAACAGCTTTTGTTAACCCTCAGATTTAACTAAAAACTTCTAATAATCTTTTAAAATCTCGAAAAAACCAAACAAGATACACAGCTGATGCAGAGTAAAATGTCATCTATCAAAAAAAACTATAGAACTCATTAGTAGAGTCCTTAGAACAAAAAGAACTTTTTGTTCTAACGTAGTCAGTCTCACAAACCACAGAAAACACACTGTTGCCTTATCTCCCGTAGCGATAAGTATTCAGTAACTACTGAACGAATAAAATACGTTGAATAAACACAAACTGCTTACAGGTGACCTTTAAGTTTAGTGAACAAATAACTAACGGATACTTTACTGAACAGATGAATAAACCGGCCCTAAGTTGAATAATAATGGAAATAATATACAGCCTTGCCCAACTCCTATTTCGATGTTCGTGGTTTTAGTTTTTCCCATTTCCGTTCTAACAAAGGCGATTTGGTTCCAGTAGACATCTACTATTATTATATTGATATAGTTAGATCAAGGTTCTTTCTTTCTAAGCATTCTATTAGTTGTTGGTGTTTGAGGGAAAGTAAATGGAATCATTCTTTGTTATTCCTCCAAACTTTTTTTTATCTAGGAACTGATCAAATTATAGCTGCTAAAGCTTTAATACAATTGCAATATTCAATTCTAAAAACAAAGTTTGATGTTGATTGTACCACAAGTCAAGAGTGGTGGTTTATTTGAACATTTTTCAACAAGTATAACTTCTAAAAAGGAACTGTCAACATTAACGGAATAACCATCTTTTGAATTACTATAAGTTCGTTTATTTGTAGTTGGCAGCTAAGAAAAGTCATTAAATCGTAAAATGTTGTAAACAAAACCCTAAATCTGTATGCAATATCGGTATTAAGAAATTTCTTTTAATCATCGAATTTTAATCTTCTTAGGTAAGGGATAAGTAGTCATAATAAAAGCTGAAAATTAAAGGAGTAAGTGCTTTTTGCTTTAATTTATAATTAATTCTTACTTTTTAATATGTAGCGTATTTTTATTTTACTTTTAATTTTAATTTGAATTATGCTTTAAAAACTTCGGTGCTACGGTCATGGGTTGTATTCAGCTACCTGTTGTGACAATATTATCCATTGGTTTCTATTGTGTTTGGGTTAGTTAAACGGTAATTACAGAGTGGAAAAACAACAACTATAACTATGTATCACTAGATATGTATACTAATTTTAGTTATTTTTCATGAACCACCCTTGCTTGGACTTTGAAGGATTTGCATTTATAATGAATTCACTGTGCCGCCAACTACAAACAAATATAGTATAGTGAGGAATTAGTAACAGAAATGTTTCCAAAAAATAGGAAAAAACGTGTTGTTATGACAATGAAGGTATTATTGGTCATGAAATTAAAAATGGTCTTATAACATTATTTTATGATGGACATTTTGGGCATTTCTTCTTTTTCTAACTGGTTTCTTCTTCATTTTGTGCCAAATAAGGATAGGTAGAATAGGTACAATTTTTCTTTAAATAATTGGATACGAGTATAGGTGGTGACATTGCCGTGGATAGTAAATATTAATTTGACATTAGAAAATTTGAATTCAGTACCAATAAATTATGGTACGGTAAGATATTACTGAAATTATGAGTATTAAATCTAGATAGACTGTCATGACTTAATACACTAGTACTTAGGAGAGATTAACTTGACTGATACCTACTTTGAAATGAAATGTATCTGTCTGAAGAGTCAATTTCTTTGAATTTTTCTATATTAGTGTGAAATTTTTGTTGATTTTGCCAAAGTGTTGTTAATCATTGGTTACGATGACCCAATATTTTTTTGAAGTTTGTAAATTTACGTCATGTATTAGCATTGCATTATCGTAATGGTCATCGGAATCTCAACTTCAAAAAAAAACATTTGTTTACTTTACCTAACGCATTAATTAAGACTCTTTTTGACGCATGTGTGGATGTAAATTTTCTTTCTTAAGATGCTCCTAAAAATTCGGTTCTTTGGTCTACATTTTCGCCTACGCTATGGTATAAAATTGAGTTGGAACCATTAGTTCTCGAATAATTGAAAACATTTGTTTTAAAAGCATCAATCTGTTTTTTTACTTCGATAAGATCTAAATAATGAATAAATATATGAACGGGTAAATGAAATCCTAATTTCAACTGGGATATAATGTTTTCTAACTTCGAGATAGTAATTTCTTCTTTAATACTAAATATATTGTAACTACTTGAGGGTTTAAATACATCACAAGTGTTAGTAATCTCATTCTCATGTTGACCCTCGATAATTGAATACCAGTTTCTTCTCGGAGTTTAATCGCATAGCCAGTTTGGTTTCATCTCCACTTAATGAATTAGTACAAATAAACTCCACAAATGGGTAAGTTCTACTATTGATTCGCAATAAAAATGTAGAAACGTCAAGCCTTGATTGTTCACTGTATTTCAGAAGCGATTTTTCACGACTTCGCTAATCCTACTGACTGCGCCAGATATATGTTTTGAAATAAAAACAGGCTCTTTAAAAATAAAGTTATTAAATACAAACATTCAGGTACCATTGTAAGACAAAATAAACTATTAATTAACGGATATAAATTAGTATATTAAGATATATTTTTTGCTATCTTGCACTACTGTCGCCTGGTAACTTACTGGAAAAGTTGTTAAAACGAATATTTTAAAAGCTAATCATTGACTTTGAATGCCACGTCAAAAGTGTATAATGCCCATGAATGACGTTTAATTTCACATATCGGCGTATCGAGAAGAGATACCCTCTTGATTAAAATCCGGATCTCTTGATAACAACAAACCCCCGCGTCCGTACCCTTCACTATCTGCTCTTTCGTCCATCTAATCAACTATGTTCTTTGTCAATAGACGGTGTATTTCTGATTGATTGAATCGAAAATTGCTTCGCTATTCCTTTTTTGACGTTCTCAATGAACTTGATACGTATCCTGTCGCGAACGTTTCTTTACTTTTACGTTGCATATATAGTTTGATAATATACCATAAAATTTAAATTATTAAGGTGGCAAATAAAATAAAATTGACCAGTAATTGATTTTATTATTCCTTCCCTTTCCTCGAAAATCAGTTTTAGTTTGTACTTAACTATTTTGTATGTTGATAATAGATTGGTCTAAAGGTGGGATTTTGAGATTTTACCTATAAGCTATAGAATCTGTAAGATATAGAATCTGTAAGCTGAACAGTTACAGATTTGTAAATTTTGCTATTCTACGCCGAAACCTATAAGAGCTCAAGTTACAGATCCTTACCTTATAGGTTTCAACTTCACACCTATTTATAATGTCAAAAGAATTGGTGTACTTGTAATGTTGAATGAGTGTTTTTTTATTGTTTTATTTTGTTATTTTGTTTTTTTATATATATAACATATATATTTATTAAATAAATGAAAATCTACTTATTTTATAGATTGCAAGGTATAAAAAGTAAAAGAACGAAAAATACATCAACTGAACAACTTGAGCTGTATTTAAATTTTATATGTCTCTTCATTAAAATTTGGACAATCAATTAACAAACTTGAAAAATAACTCTACTCATAGATGTCCGACTAATTGATATCCAAGCATTACAGCCAACACTATTCTGAAATGAGCCCGTTGCTAAAAAGTGTAGAGTAGCAAAAACCTAAAAATTTTATTCAAGTGTATTGTAAAAAGACTATGCATTATTATTCTTACTTTTACTGCAAGGGGAATTCCTCTCTCTACAACATAAGATCTTAATTGATGTATTAAAAAATGGACCGAATTTTTATCCAATCTAAACATTTGTTTAAAACTTCTGTCTGGCATATCAAATGCATTAAATTGGTCCCTTAGGTATCTTCGTTGGATTCTCATATGATTTCTAAAAAAAAAATGAAAAGAGTATTTTATAATAATATCATCAATAAACACTTCTTCATCTTCATCTTCTTCCAACAAAATACCGGCGAAAAGATTTAATTCATTCATGTTATTTTTCTATTATATATATTTTATATCACTAAAAACACTAAAAACACACAATTTAAAAAAAACGAGTTATATTAAAATAATATGTTCTGTAACTGCTTACTGTGACAGCGATCGACCCTGTAAATATTTGCCAATCTATAAGCCAATCTGTTACTAACAGATGTGTTTAGAATTGCATTTCCTGTAACTTTTACAGATTTTGGCTTACAGACCTTACAGATGTGCTCAGAATCCAACCATAAATCTAAAAACCTAAATTTTATAAAGGTACATTTTATATTACAGTGAAATCTTTAAGTAACGGATCCACTACATAGATATTATTTAATTAAGAATAATGAAAAACTCTTCGTTTTACCAAAACTTCCAATATTTATTTAAAAAATTGCTTTCGTAACTTCAATATGTCAATCTGACGATGCTAAGTCTAGCGAAACGGCTGTGATTAAAGTTAAGAAAGCAATTTTTTAAATAAATATTGAAAGTTTTGGTAAAACGAAGAGTTTTTCATTATTCTTAATAAGATGGACTTCCAAAAAGTAAGGGTTAGTACAATCAATTTAGATATTATTTATTTATTTAGAGACCGAAATAACGGTACAAGACCAATCTTAAAATTACAATATTTCTGTTTTTCCCATCGTCCTAGGTAAAACTCACCATAATAATTCCAATACGGTATGAAACACAAAATGTATCAACGCTTGGGATAGTTCGAATCTAGCTGGTAGAGGGAGGCTCAGGGGTACTGTGAAATGGATCAAGATCTTTGGTGAAGCCCTATTAACATAAAACGTCTTTGAATTATGAGATGCTACACGGGCGACGTGGAGATTTGCAATAACTCAGGGGTATTTACTTAATTGATAACTACTCGTTTTTAGCACTATTTTCAGAGCTCTGTGAAAATTAAAAATATTCGACATAGAGTTCCGGCAGTTGGGACGTTTTTTCGCAAATTTAATGATCTTTTGAAGTTATTATTTCTGCAAAATAAAGTACAACCTGCAAATTTTTATGTGTGACCACTGAAAAAATAATGTTGAATAATATGTCCAACCAATTAACTTACAGATTTTAATATGTCTAAAAACCCTTAAACTTACTAATAACTTACTAAATCTCTACTCCCACTAACGAATAGTTGAAATAAGGCGGTGTTGCTAGATCTTGCAGATACGATGTCCTAGATGATTTTTACTAACTTTCAATCGAGAAGTGATGACCCGCTACTGTTTGCTCTTATGTCCCTGGGCAAGAATGTACCTGTCTCTCCTATTTCTCTGTATCTGTAATTCTGAAAGGGTGGGTCGCCCCACTGCACTTAGGTCACATTTGGCCCATTGTGCGTCCTTCTGAGATTGAGCCTAACCTATTGGCTCGTCAACTATCCTACCTGTTTAAAGTAGGTGATAACGTCGCCTGTAGGCAGCTCCCTCAAGTTGGCATGTGTAAGCCAGTTCTCGCCGAATACAGAAAGTCTTGTTAGAGAGAGTGCCGGACAGTCACAAAGGACGTGCTCAACTGTCTCATCCTCTTGTTCACATCCTCTACATAGTGGGCTGTCTGATAAACCCAACCTGTTCAGATGTTTTCGTAGGTGACAATGGCCAGTAAGTATACCTGTGACCAACCGCAGGTCCTTTCTGGTCATGGCCACGTATTTCTTGGCTGCTTTGCTATTCGGATATTTCAGAAGTTCCTTGGATAGTATGCAACCTTTTTCTTCGTCCCATCTTCCCCTGAATTTGTCAAGGGAGCGTTCCTTTGAATTTTTGTCTCGACGTTTCGACTCCCACTTTGGAGCCATTATCAAGAGATGGTAAGGATTGGTTATATCAAGTGGGGTGAGATCGAGGATCGCCTCCATCGCTCTAGTTGGTGTAGTTCTCATGCCTCCTGTTATGTTAAGGCATGCTGTTCTTTGTAAATGGTCAAGTTTGCGGACGACTGTCAGCTGGTTTGTTTTTACTCCCCAGGCAATCGCGCCGTAGGTTAGCATAGGTCTTATGATTGCAGTGTAGATCCACTCCGTGACCCTTGGTGACAATCCCCAGGTACGACCAATGGTTCTTATACACTGTTCATAGGCAATATATGCTTTTTTGACTCTATTTTCCAGATGAGAGTTCCATGTTAACTTGCTGTCAAAAGTGATCCCTAGATATTTCACCTCTGCAGAGAAGTTTAATTCAGATTCGCAAGCCTCCTTTTCTTTGTGAAAAGGACCATCTCTGTGGGTTTAATGACAGTGAGTGATCCTTGTACCAGCTTTCTATGATATTGAGGGCCTCTTGCATTCTAGCACAGAGTATTTCCTCAAACCTTCCTGTTTGCAGAATCACTAGGTCATCTGCATAAGCAATAGTGTAGAAGTTCTCACTACTTAGGCGGTGGAGTAAGGAGTCTAAGACCAAGTTCCACAGTAGAGGTGAGAGCACCCCTCCCTGTGGACATCCTTTGACAATCAGGCCTCTTATAGTGACATCTTCCACGTCTCTCCTATTTTTTATTCAGCATGTTGAGTCTGGCTAAATAGCTGAATGCTTAAAGGCGCAATTTTACTTGCCACTTAAACAAGCGATTGAAGCGACAAAATTATCGCTCGTAATTCAGCATCAACAATTTTGTAGTTGGAATCAGTTGAACTACAAAGCATTTACTGCTCAAACGTTGATGCAATGTTGATAGTGTCATTTATACTGAAGAAAATATAACCACAAGTTAGGTTAGGTTAGGTTCAATGTGAGCGGGGCGTTTCCCACCCCTCCACTGCGGCCAAACTAGGGCCTATTGTGGCTCACCCCTAAGGGTCACAATTCGCCATCCAGTCTGCACTTCTTAACAAAGTCCAAGATCGATTTTGGCGAGACTTGTCTAAAGTCGGTAGGCTCTAGCCGTATGAGGCCAAACGAGCGGAGCCTGATCATTTCTAACGCGGGGCAATAGCACAGGATGTGCTCTGCCGATTCGTCTGCCACACTGCAGTAGCGACAGTCCGACGTATTACTCAGACAAAGCTTCCTCAGGTGGTTTCTCAGACGACAGTGTCCAGTCAACAGTCCAGTTAGAATGCGTAGGTTACTTCTACTCAATTCCAGGAGCTGTGCTGTTTTTCTGCTCGAAGGTTGAGATATAAACGCTTTCGAGTGGGTAAGCCCCGGTATATTCTCCCAGTGCAGAAGGGTTTCCCTCGCTGTCCAGCTGGAGATAATGTCCTTGGCAGTGCTTTTTGCTATGCCAAGGAATGGTTCCGGTCCAATAAACGCGGACTCCGTTCCCTTTTTTGCCAGAGTGTCTCTCCTATTTTTTATTCAGCATGTTGAGTCTGGCTAAATAGCTGAATGCTTAAATGCGCAATTTTACTTGCCGCCTAAACAAGCGATTGAAGCGACAAAATTATCGCTCGTAATTCAGCATCAACAATTTTGTAGTTGGAATCAGTTGAACTACAAATCATTTACGGCTCAAACGTTGATGCAATGTTGATAGTGTCATTTATACTGAAGAAAATATAACCACAAGTTACTCGACGGTTAACGACACACCAATACTAATAGTAAGACATATTTATGACATATAAAGATATATTTATTTATACATATTTATAACATAAATATTAACAAAGTTAATGAAGACATTATTGCAAACAGAATCGAGAATTATTAAAGAATGATTGGAAGATTTAAAGATGTTTTAAATATGATGTTGTATATTGTTGTAGGTATATCCTAATAAATATTGATATGACATCGATATCATTGAGTCGCTAGAAGCGACAATAGTGTGTTAGTAATAAATTTTAAGTAATGTTTATTTAAAAAATGTAATAAAACATATCTTAAAGTTACACAAAAACGTTCTTCAGCACTAAGAGGCTCTCTCATAAATGTCTGCTTCTGAAGTTTTAGTGCAACAATGTGTAACAAATCTTCCAATTGTGTTGACGACAGGCGAAATAATTAATAAATATTGTACTTTATAATATTATATATGTTTAGGTAGCTTAATAAAAGCCATACTCGTTACGATTTTGAAACAGCGGTGCAACTCAATACTTTTTTTTAAAATATCTTTTTTGAGTTTGATTTGTCAACAGCAAAGTAATAGCAAAAATAATATCAACCAAATGAAAAACCCAAAGTCTATGTCACAGAATTTTATTCTTTATATTGATGGAAAACAATAATTGCAACTAGTTTCGGTCTTACATTAAGGCCATCATCAGGCTATAAAAAAGGTTATATTAGTGGTGCAAATTAAAAATAAAAAAATAATCATACCTTAATGTAAAAATTAATACAAATATAAAGACAACAATTAAAACATAAAATATAAAATTACAAACATTTTCAAATGAACCATCAGATAAAAAATAAATATAAGAACATGTAAATAAAATGTATAAAATTTGTGGTCTAAAATTAACCTTTTATATGTTTTAAAAAAGAAAGAAAAAGGGAGGGCAAGGACATATAGATATAAAAAAACCTTCTAGTGTAACTGTAGTCCGACCAAAACAGAGGACAAGAAGAATAAGTCACAAGAAGAAAAACAAAACGTTTTTGAGGTTATGTTGACAATAACAATTAGGATTAATTTAAAATTAAGACAAACAACCTATTGAAATGTACGAAGCTAATTAGTCACATTAGAAAGAAAAGCAAAAAGTGGACAACAGAAAACAAATAAAGGAAATATGGAAAACAAAGTAAAATCTGTTATAAACTCATACCATTAAAAGAAGAGACTAAGAAATATTTAAAAGACCTTCGGTCTCAACTGTTGGTTTTAAAACCAAATTCAATAACATATTTCTTAAGAATGCTCCCAAATTTGTAAGAAATATGACCAAAGAAATGTAAGGAACCAACAAAATTAGATTTAGTGTGATAGAAAGAACCAAGGTGAGAAGAGACATTAGCAAACCTAAGTTTAAATCTATTAAAAAACCTATTGTATAACTTATTGATTAGAGAACTAGAAAAACCGTTATTGATAGCAATTTGCTAAATATTATCTATTTCATTATTAAAGGCAGAAGAAGATAGGGGAATGTTGAAAGCTCTGTGAAACAAGCTATTGACGGCAGCCATCTTATGGAAGAATGGATGGTTTGAATTATAATTAATTACCATATCAGTAGTGGTAGGTTTTCTATAAATTTTAAATTCAAGCCTATGTGACACCACATTCCTTTTTTAAAACATATAAAAAGTTAATTTTAGACCACAAATTTTATACATTTTATTTACATGTTCTTATATTTATTTTTTATCTGTTGGTTCATTTGATAATGTTTGTAATTTTATATTTTATGTTTTAATATTTGTCTTTATATTTGTATTAACTTTTACACTAAGGTATGATTTTTCTTTTCTTTTTAATTTGCACCACTAAAATAACCTTTTTATAGCCTGATGGTGGCCTTAATGTTAGGCCGAAACTATAGTTGCAATTATTGTTTTCCATCAGAATAAAATTCTGTGACATAGACTTTGGATTTTTCATTTGGTTTCCCATTAGTCACATTTGAGATATGGATGGTTTACTACGTTTTAAAAATAATATCATTGTTACATTTATTTCACTTTCTTGAATCATAAGTAGCCAATTGTGATATTTTTGTTTTCTAGAAACCATCGCATTATATACAAGTTAATATAATTGGTAACACAAATAACGCAAAATTTGTTTTTAACTGGTTACACAGACGATGCAAAATATATCTCTTAACTTTAAATGTTGTCGCCTTGCTACACTTTTCATGTAAACAAATTATCGCTTTTTAGTTCAGCGACAAAAGTTGTCACGTGATCATGTTTGTCCTCAATCAGTTTCAGCGGCTCATGAAAAGACACCTTTAGCCAAAAAAACCAATTATTAAATTATAAAAGAAAGTTGTATGACGCCTTAAAAATATGTTTTACGTTATGAATTAATAAATTTTCCAGACAAAGTGTACCTAAATCTAAATCATAAAAATAACACCAACGCTTTTTGCAGTTGGCCGCTCGGTGTAATTTGCTTGTCATTATTATTATCCAGTTAAAATCTTTTGTTAGAAATCCTTTCCGAATAATTATTCATATCAATTTTCGTGATTTGATATAGCGTGCCAAGAGAAGACGAAAAGAGGGAACGAACGTATAGAACCCGATTCAATTTGCACAAGCCCATTCTTTGGATTGCTTGCCAACAACCATCTTAAATGTATGATCCCGCCTATTAATGTCATGACGTAATTTTGAGGTGTGTATGTGTGCTCCATACACCGATTCATCCATTATATATCTCGAACATTCGACCCAAGAAATCACCCGTGAAAAATTCCCTCAATCTTCACCACTACCGAGCTGACTCGACGTTTCGACACGTCACAAATCTTAATATGTGCATTAATATGTCACTGGGAAGGCGAAATCAATTTATTTTCACCTTTCATCGCTAAAATCGTATTATCATTTAAAGTTTGCCGAGAGAGGGAGAGAGAAAGTGGGAAAATTTATCATGCAAATGAAACGGTGCCGTGGCGGTGATGTTGGTATTTGCGGATCTTAGAATTACAGCCGTATGGGCTTTCTATGAATGCCAGCATAATGTACGTCTTCCTAATGAATTTACTACTTATAATATATTGTGTTGAGTTGAGTATTTCTTCGATCTCTCCTTTTAGAGTTTATTCGTCAACAGAGTCTTTCAACGAAAGTACAACTTCCAATTTTACTAAGAATTATTGACTGTAGATTGTTAAAAAAAAACGAAAAACAAAAAACCAGAAATAAAATCCATAACTCAATGATAAGTGAGCTATAAATTGCAGCAAAAAAACAAAACATTAGTTCATTACTAGACACAAATCTTTAAAAAAAAACCGGCCCTAATTTTCTACTAATAACAATATCTTCTTCTTTCTGAATATAGGCATAAAAGTTGCCCCTTTTCCTTCACTTCATTGTCCTACTCAGTCATCTGGAAGGTTGTCGCTACACCTTTTTCTAAGTCATCCAAGGTTCCTTCTTCCTGTCGGTGATTGGTCACATACTACCTTCAGAAATCGTTCCTCTGTCATTCAATAAATGTGCTCATTCAATTTTATCTTACTATGCAACACCCAGTTATTCATGTTATCTATCCCACATATTCGTCTTATATTCTTACTTCTATCTCTGTTCATCAATGTTTTTCGCTCAATCTTCACAAAAACCTTTTTCCCTGCCTTAGAAACGAATAGAAAAACTCTTATTTTTTGTAGTATCATATTCTACGTTTAATTTCGAAGAAAACTTGTTGAATTTTTCGGATACGATTATCCCTTAGGAAAATATTCCATTCTTCCAGAGCCAAAATTTTGAAATTTCACAATACCTCAAAAAATAAGGGAACGGTAAAGATGTCGAAGTGAAACAAAAACTATCGTCTTCGGCACGTCGAAATCTATTAGAAACCGTGTTTACTTTTTCCAAAATCTTTAAGGCCTTTTTGGTATCATCGTGAACTTTAACTTTTTCGAAGATAAATTACCCACCCCATATCATCGTTATTATTACCTAGAGGAAAAAAAGTTTTTAATAAAAGTGTGGTTATGACTGAATTTCCTGATTTCAAAAATATACCATATGATGCCCCTACCATATACCGTTTTTGAGTTATTGAACGTCGAATATCTAGTGAGGAAGAAAAAGTTCACATATTTATACAAAAAAGATAAAAAAAGATATATTTAGGAAATTTAAATATAAATGAATGATAATTCATAAAAGATGTTCGATGTGTCCACCATTATTGTTAATGCATAATTGATAACGTCTTCTTATATTTATAATTGTACTGCAAATGGCTTCATTATTTATATTAAGATTGTTTATTTCAAGTCGAATCCTGTCTTTAATAACTTGAATACTATTATTTTTATT
Organism: Ophraella communa; assembly: GCA_035357415.1. Lineage (NCBI taxonomy): Eukaryota > Metazoa > Arthropoda > Insecta > Coleoptera > Chrysomelidae > Ophraella > Ophraella communa. The sequence continues at coordinate 26,949,636 of CM068992.1, read as the reverse complement.
GACAATATCTTTTAGAAATCCCCAAAAAAATGAATCCATAGGTGTCAAATCCGGACTGTTGGGTGGCCATTTAATAGTTCCATTATTCCCTAAATACATTATTCAAATGATCTCGAACGGGTAGGGCACTATGCGGAGTTGCCCCATCCTGTATCCAAATCATTTCATCAAGTTCTGCTTCTAGAAAAATCTGCAAAAGAATATTTTCTGCTTCTGGGATAATTATTTCCAGATAGGTAACTCCAGTTAAAGTGTAATCATAAAATATAGGGCCAACAATTTTGTTCCTGAAAATTCCACACCAAACGCTAACAGTTTTTCTTCCTGATTTTTTTATTTGTTTTACCAATCTTTTTCTGTTGTGCTTATTTTCCCACGACCTTCGATTTTTCCTATTAAAAACTCCTGCCGTAGAAAAAGATGATTCATCAGTCCATAATATTTTATTAAAAAAATCGGGATCTCTATCCAAATTTTGAATCATCTGGCGGCAAAAGTCGTGCCTTTTCCTCTGTTAAAACTTGTACGGGTAAAATTTTATATGGTCTGTGGTTGTTATTTGTTAACGTACGTTGGATTTTGGAATAACTTTTACCTAATTGATCGGCTGCATTATTTATACTGCATTCAGAATTTTCTAAAAAATAATACAACGTTTGAAAAAAGTCTATTCGCGAATACATATGGATGGGCTTACCTTCGAAATGAAGCAGTATATCTAGCATTTCTTCCTGGTTTGCTTGAACTACACGCTTTTTTCTACTAAAACTGGAGGTATTATTCACCTGTCGGTAAATGTTTTTGAACGTATTTTCTGATGGTGTTGGACAATTTGGATACAACACCCTATATGCTGTTTTTGCGGTACGTTTATTTTTGTTATTTTGTATATAACAAGTAAATATTTGGACTTTTTTCCTCACTATAAACCATTTTGCTTAATTCATTTAAAAAATTATTAGTTGTAATTTTCATAGCTCTCACTTTGATAATGTTAACTTTTCCATATTTGCAATAAGTAATTTAACTAAGATATTCGACTTTCAATAACTCAAAAACGGTATATGGTAGGGGCATCATATGGTATATTTTTGAAATCAGAAAGAAACGATCATTCCAAAAATATAATAATATACAGGGTATTCCATTTAAAAAAATATATTATTTTTTTGTATCCCCTGTAATCTGCACGCTACTGTACAATTAATAGCATTTTAAAAAAATTCAGTCACAACCACACAATTTTATTAAATTTTTTTTCCTCTAGGTAATAATAACGATGATAAGGGGTTTAATGAATAACCCTGTACATTTTTTTACTTAATCCGATCCTGAACAAAAACGGAGACCTATAATAAAAAGTTATCTAAAAGGACATTTTCGTAATTAAATAAGCTCTCAGATGGTGTGATGTATTTTGACTAAATGTTCATTTTACCCCCTTCATAATCCATTCCAAGATTTATTTGTTCATTAACAACTTTAAATTGTGGATCTGCTAGATGTCTTTTTATTTCACGTTAAAGAAGTTAAGGAAAAGTTTACAACAATTAAAAAATTAAAAGGAGAAGATATTAAGCGAAAAACTTGAATCACATCTGCTCTTATTGCTTCAATAAATGAAAAAAATAGTTTATTTAAAATAATGAAAGCTAAAATTATTGCAAAGCGAGCACTTTACAAACGTAGGAGAGAAAATGGCGAACAAAATAAACTAAAATGAAGATAATAAAATAAAACAGCGAAAAATTAATAAAACAATTTTCCTTTCATACCGAAAACCGTTTACACTACCACTACACCAACACACACTTTTATATGCCTGACGCGCGTTTCGATAACCAAGTTATCTTCTTCAGAGACCGAAGGTCTCTGTGTTGGTGTAGTAGTAGTGTAAACGGTTTTCGGTATCATTTTCGCCAACGGTTCCAGATTCAACATTTTAATTTTCCTTTCAGATACCGATGTAAAAGAGGTAACAGAAACAATTATGAGTTTGAAAAATAACAAGTCACCAGGTCTAGATGGTATTCAATTGGAAACTCTTAAGGAGGTGAGTGCAGAAATAGCTCCTGTAATATCATTTTTAATCAATAAATCAATTAACGATGGTAAGTTTCCAGAACACTTAAAAATGACAAAAAAACTACCGCATTTTAAAGATAGAAATGCTAAAGAAGCAGCAAGCTACAGGCCAATATCATTAATATCTAACGTTGCGAAGATCTTTGAAAATATACTACTACAAATAATCACGTCATTTTTAAACAAATATAACATTCTATCGAATCAACAATATGGATTTCGTAAAAATGTGTCGACGTCGGATCTAATGGTCAGTATGATAAATGATGCAATGGACAAAAAGCAACCATCTATTGTCGTCTTTATCGATTTGGCTTAGGCATTTGATACTGTTGACCACAAGAAACTATTATCAGTTCTAGAAAATGTAGGATTTAGGGGAGTTACTTATAAACTTCTTAAGAGTTATCTGAGCTACAGAACACAGTGTGTCAATGTTGATGAAACTCATAGTAATTTTAAAGCAATAAAATACGGAGTACCTCAGGGAACAATACTGGGGCCGGTTCTATTTAATATATATCTCAATGATATATTTTTTCAGGGAACGAAAGGAAATATTTTGAGTTTTGCTGATGACACCGCTGTGTTCTATATGGGCAATAACTGGTTGGATTTATAAGAGATGACATTCAACATGATTTTAATAAAATTATTAGTTTTTTTTTGAAAGTAGACATCTAATAATAAATTATAAAAAAACCATTTACCTCCCTTTTACTTCCTACAACACTAACTTACCTCCATATAAAGAACTGAATAGTACTACATCAACAAATGAAATGTTTAATATTAAAGCATCAAATAAAATAAAATATCTAGGAATATTCCTTAAGTCCCATCATATAAACTATGTAATAAAAAATTTGTTTTATATAAACTTTAAAATATTTCTAATGTTCTATAACTAAACTATCTAAAAATTCTTTATTATATATTGGTTGAAAGCCACTTATCATACGGACTGGTTGCTTGGGGTTTAGCTGCACAAACTCTTATCGATAAACTTCAAAGAATTCAAAATAGTATATTACAAGTTCTATTTCACAAGCCAAGGATTTATCCTTCTTCATTACTATATCAAGAATCCGGATATTAAATATCTGTCAACTCTGTATAAAGATGATGCTTCTAAAACAATATAAAGACAAAGCTATGCCAAAACCTATCTTACATAACTACCCAACCAGGTATAAGGAGAGCTCTAGCATAATACCTAAAATTGAAAAAGCTATAGGCAAAAGAAGTTACCTGTACCTGGATCCAAAGTTGTATAATCAGTTACCAAAGGTTTTTAAAAATATTAATTCACCGGGTTTATTTACAAAGAAAATAAAACATTGGATCTTGTCTTTCCCTACTACTACTACTTACAAAGTTTTATTTCAGTCCAAAATGAGACATTGTTACATTATTTTTTTTTTATTTTATTTAATATTCTATCTTATGTATCTACGCCTATGGTTTTTAAAAAACTCTTGTTGATATTTATTTTAAAGCGTTTTTAAATCAAAATAATACTAAATTTGATTCGTTTTTGTATTAATTTGGTCATATTTAATTGATTTGGGTGCTTTCACATTATTCCAATTCTTGTTTAAATTTCATTTGAGCTGTTTAAAAATGCTCAGAGACATGATATATTTTAATAGGTAATTGCTTTGTTACAACAGGGCTTTAGTCAAAGTGATATCACGAATATTGTTGGTGTTACTCAGGGTGCTGTATCAAAAATTAAAAAAAAAATTCCAAGACACAAATGATGTAAAGGATCGTCCCAGAAGTGGCAGAAGTCGATGTACAACAGCAGCACAAGACCGGCAGATAGCTCGATAGCTCGAAGAAATCGACAGGAATCTACAAGTGGCATATCCAGAGACTTAAAGGACTGAATATCTCAAGACAAACAATTACACGAGGATTAAATATGCGGTAAATGTGTATCGCAAAAGACCTCTACGTGTTCCCAAACTAACCTATCAACAAAAAATTTTAAGGTTGCAATGGGCTCAAGAAATGTTACACCATGGTCCTAACTGGAATTACGTGATGTTCTCTGATGAATCAAGAATTGGCTTGGTTTCTGATTCGCGAAGAATGCTAGTTTGGAGGGCCCCAGGACGACAAGCCCGATTAGAAACAGCCCAACCACGTGTTCCATTTGAAGGTGGGAATATTATGGTTTGGAGTGGTATTATGAGGGGTACACTCCTGGTTTTGGAGAGAAGAATCAGTGGTGCTGTGTACATCGAGGAAGTTTTAAATCCTGTTGTGCGTCTATTCCGGGAGGGCGGTAGGTGATGGATTTGTGTTTATGCATGACAATGCACCTCCACATCGAACAGCTGCAGTACAAAATTTTTTTTGAAGAAGGAATATCCACATTAAGATGGCCATCAAATTCCCCTGACATGAACGTCATTGAACATGCCTGGGATATGCTTAAAACACGCATTAAGAAGCAAAACCCTCCCCCAATTACTCTACGAGAACTGAAAGATGATGCTCGTGAAGGATGGGAGAGAAATACTGATTATTAATTTTATTTAAAAACCTTTTTTTGCCAATTAATTTATTTTAAACAATTTGTAATACATTGTAAATTTTTCACATTAAAAGAATAAATCATTTTTTTTTTGTATGTTTATCTGACTTCGAGATTTATTTAGTATTGGTTAGAGTTCTAGCAAAATGATGTTAACTTATATTAAAAAAATTTTAATAAAAAGATGAAATATTTCATTATTCCAAACTTTTTGAAATATGTGTATATATCGAAATTATGTAAGCAAAGCATCTAAGTAAACATCGGTTTCCCCACGCTCATGCGGTTGCCTTAGTGGGTGCATTGGTTTATTTGTTTGTCGTTCTTTTTTGTTTACTATTATTTGTAATTTATTATGTATTTTTCATACAAATAAACATTATTATTATTATACCTGGATGGATATTTCTTTCAGTTAATAGCTTTTTAAGTAGAGCTATACATTCTTTAAATATTAATTTAAAACCTAATTTTTTAATTAAACGTGAAAGTTGTGTTAAAAGGAAGAGTTGTTTATTATTCTTATTATTATTCCAAAAAGTAAGGGTTAGTACAATAAATTATATTAAACATTGTTAATATTAAACGGGTAAATTTAATCCTAGCCATCTTAATTAATTATTTTAACTTGAGCGGATAATTGAAAAGTTAGCTATAATTCCGAAATTATGACATTCATATGTATGACATTCATATGTACATGAAAAGTATTCAGTATTTTTCAAGGACTTCAAAAACAAAAAAATACATGGGATGATCCGTTTGAAATAACAAAGTTCATTAGGATTCCAGAAAAACGGAAAATCCGACAACAATGTAAACACTACCTTGGCCGTATTACAAAATTGTCAAATATCAATTATTTATAAAACTCGTGCGAGATGTTTTCCAGATAATTTATGCGTTCCATACACTCTGTATATTTATAATATTTTGTTTAAGTAATCTTTTTAATGAAACTAATTAAATCGAAGTTTTCCGTTGAGACAAATAAATCGGCGTTAAGGATATACATAAAATGTCCACATTTTCATATTAACTAGATTGAAATAAATGCACTTCTTCGAAATGGTGTTCTATTTGTTGATTGAAATGAACAGTATTGAGAAAATGAGTCAGCATTATCGAGGCGCCATGGGATTTTCTGGTGTTGAATCCTTTAGAGACGTAATCAGGATAATGCATGCCAACGACAGAGCTGTAAAAAGGATAATTGGAAAGGTTTGTTGAGTCTATGTTAATTTTATGTTCGTGTTTTAACAACAATGTTACAGTACACTTAGAAAACATTTGCATCTTTCTATTGAATTTTTCATTGATAAAACTTAAAAAAACAGATTAATTAAACTTTAGATATTTATATAAGAAAATGTTGATAGTTATATATGTATTATGTATATAAGTGTTTTTTGTAGATTATTTATCGGATATAACATAACCTAATAATATTATAGATAAGCATATGGATATGGAGACTTTTTGAGGCCTAAAAAGAGTACTTTCCTGCGATGATTTACATAAAATTTTTATCCTGTTAATATTTTATCTATAAAAAATGTATTTAATAATATAAAATACATTCTACTACACCAAGGCATGAAGTGTGTATCAGCTATTTTCAAAAAATAATTTAAAAAAACAGACACAAAAAAAGTTATATATTTGGTTTACCAATTTAAATTTGACATTATAATTTTATCAATTACGGTATCCGCCAAAATAAACAGTACCGAAACAGATAGTGCTGTGGAGTTGTTTATGTAATATGGATTTGTAATATTTGACTTGTCATTAGTTGATATATTAATAGTACGCTGCAGTTAAATTTGATTTAAAAATGGTTCTAACAACGGAAGAAAAAGTGTTTTTGGAAGAGCATTATTGTCGTTCATATGGAAAAGGTCATAATGATGGTCTAAGCTTAGAACAGTTGTCAATAAAATATCAACAAAAATTTAATAAAGCAGCTCCTAGTAAAAGTGTAATGTTAGCTGTTGTTGAAAAATTTTGTGGCACTGGTAGTGTATTGTGTCAAAGTAAAGGTTCTTCAGGTCGTCGAAAAACAGTATGCACTAACGAAAATGAAGGACGTGTTTTTAACCAAGTTGTGCAATCACCTCAAAGATGTCTTGTAAGAACTGCATGTAAACACAACATTAGTGAAACATTTTTACGTCGTATGTTCAAATCAATTGGTGGTTATTCATACCGTATTCAAGTTGGACAACACCTAAATGCTGCAGACAAACGCGCAAGAGAAATTTACTGTGGTCGCATGTTGAGTTTAATTCACGAAGATCCCGAATTTTTGAAAAACATGTGGTTTTCAGACGAGAGTTACGTTCATCTTAGCGGCTATATTAATCGACAAACAACCAGATTCCTTAGATTTGTACGTCCTGATGTCATTGTAGAGAAACCACTCCACAGTCTTCGAGTTACCGTTTGGTGCGCGGTATCTGGTAATTGAATGATTGGTGCTTATTTCGTTGAAGATGATAATCAGAATCCACTTACTGTCAACCAAGAGCGTTATAGAGAGAAAATTATTATACCTTTTGTGAGAGATCTAAATAACTTTTGCCGTGCACGAAATCTACAGTTTCGCACAAAATGGTTCCAACAAGATGGTGCAACGAGCCATACATATGTGCGCACCTTAGACTTACTCCGTCGCATTTCGATAATAGAATAATTTCTCAGCGAACAGACTTTGAATATCCTTCTCATTCACCTGATCTGACGCCACCTGACGCATACATTTGGGGCATAATGAAGGAAACTATATTTCATTCGGAAAATCCGCCGGCGAATATTGCCGAACTACGGTAAAGAATACAAAATAGTTTTCGGCAGTTCCATCAACCACTTTTTATAAATATGTTTATTGACTTACAAAATCGATATGAAGCTTGTTTGCGTCGAAATAGTGAACATTTTGTAAAGTGTTTCAAATAAACAAATTGCTATTAAACAACCCACCTCTACTAACCAAGCAAGCACGTGAAGTCAAAACTCATATACATGTGTTTATCAATGTATGAACAATTTATAAATAATATAACATTCAAAATTGTACCGTGTAATCAATGAGAAAATAAAACAAGAATCAATACTTGCTAACAATTTACTTTTTTCTCTGGCGATTAATAGTGTAGTTTTTTTGTGAATTGGGGCGCCAGTTAGCGTGGAAACGTTAAATTAATTTTCTCTATTTCTCTATTATTTTTAGTTATTAAAAAAATTTTAACAGCATTTCATTATCAGATTTATTTAAAAAATTGGTATTTGGTACTTTTTTTACAAACGTATAGTCTCCTTGGCCAGATACTACATGGAAACTGCAAAATCTGGTTAACGAGATATTTGTTTTAATGTTTAAAATAATTTTGATCATTAAGTATTTTACCAAACACGTGTATTATTTTTACATTAAATCTATAACATTTAGATAAAAAATATACGCAATCAAAATTGGATATGACCAAATTTCACGCTACTAAAAATATTTAAAATAGCAATAATGAATTTATAATATCTTCTTAACATAATCACAATAATTGTGTTTAAAGCCGTATTTATTTGAAACATCCGGATGACATTAACGTGTTATAATTGACATTGGCTATTGTAACAGGTAATACCGTACATTATTTATATTTCAAATACAATACAATACACATCAAAATATGATTCTAATAAATATAACACATTATCCAAAATGTTAAATAGATACAAGGTGATACTGTAAAAATATAAAAAAATTATTTCAGTCAAACTAATAGTTTAGACATTGAATATATCAATAAATTACCAAATTCAAGAAAAGAGGATTTACAGGATATAAGAAGTTGATATGACACTAATTTTTTTTTAATTCATTAAAGCTACGCTGAATTTTTTGAAAATATTTTAATTACATATTTAGTATCAAGTTCAGTATCCAACAATCATCACAGTGGTGATAAAATATTATTATAAAAACTGGACATCTGCAAGATCAGCTAAATACAAAGCATACTGCAGATGATTTAGGCTTAATAGTATCAGAGCAAGGACAAAAGAAATTAGAAAGAGACAAACAAGCGAAAACTGGATGCAAGAAAATAAATTCACAGTATCACCGAAAAAAACTGAGGCTGTGATCATTACCCAAAAACGGAAAAGAGGGAATATTCAATTTGCAATTCAAATCGTGGATATTAAACCAAAGGAGACTACAAAAAAGGCAGAGAAATAACTTGGAAAACTAACACAAATAATGCTCAGACTAGGAGGGCCTAATGGAAAAAAGAGAGCAGTACTTTGTGGGGTTGTGCATTCGGTTTTACTTTACGAGGTACTCATATGAACAGAGGCAATAAAATAAAAAAAAATCAAATGTTGCTTGGGAAGACACAGAGAAAAGCCCGGATTAGGATTGCAGCTGCATTTAAAACAGTTTCCACAAATGCTTTGCAGATTATTGCTGGGATACCTCCAATAGACATGCTGGTTGAAGAAAGAAAGGAGATGTACAACAAGAATAAAAATGAAGCGGTTGCAGATATAAAGAGAAGAACAACAGAATATTGGCAACAAAGGTGGAATAGTATTATAGAGAAAGGGCAAAGGACAAAATGTTTAATTCCAGTCCACCTATATCACACAAGCCCTTTTAGGATATGGCATTTTTTTTTCGGGCTGAGATGGGAAACTCATGTTCGATGGATCCTTATGCAGAACCCAACAGTGTTGGACTCAACCTCGAGTGGATGCCTACCAAACAAACCCACTTCAAAAACTCGCCGTTACCCCCGCTGCGGAATCACCACCCTAACATACTTCAAGACGGGCGGCCCCTCACACCCTCTTCACTCATTCATACAACTCGCCATCAGAACATTCCCTTCACTATTTTCTCCACAACCTAGCTTCCACCCATTTTTTCTCCCCTCAACATTATCTCCACCATGTTCTCCCAATACACTGCTACCCCGCGTTTCTTCTCTAAATCTTCCTTGTTCTTCCAACACACATGACCCTCATTATCCTCCACCTCACACCTCACGCATATTCCAGTCTCTCTCTTTCCAATCTTATGTAGATACCCCACTCCTAATCGCCATTTTTAATGCACCTTCATAACCCTCCCACCTTCTCACCATTTCCTCCTTCATCCAATCCTGAACTTCCTCTTTTGTGGCACCCTTTAACCGCGGCCTCTTTGCCTTAGCCATCAGGTCCAAAGGGTATGATTTTGACAGCACAGCTGCTGCCATAGCACCTACTGCCCTGTACTCCTGTACCACTCACAATAAAATCCCCCTCTGCACCTGCAGTAGTGGCTTTATCCTCACATGGATCCCACACCTTCACTCCGTACAGCATACTCTGCTCAATCATACTACCAATAACTCTCCTCATCCATTCTCCCGGCCCTTTCACATTTTACATCAATCTCCCCAACCATGCTGCTCGTACTCTCGCCTTCTCTGCTGCCTTCAACGTATGGTGCTTGAAGGATAGTTGGCTATCCAACCAAACACACCTAGATACTTTACTGACTCCTCCATGCAAATTTTCTTCCCCTTCACCACCACCCTAACTTCCCTCGTCTTGCTTCGTCCCTTTACGAGCAATCCCATCGTCTTCTTTTCCGCCACTTCCAATCCGCATCGTTCAAGACATGGCATGTTTAGAACATACTCACACAGATTTAAGAAAACCGAAGAAGCCAGATGCATACACTGTAAGAATGTGGACAGCCCTAAACATACCATATATGCATGTGAAAAATGGAAGGAGCAGAGGGATAGAGTAAGAATTAAGATCGGACAAAATATAACACCAGAAAATTTAACTGCAATAATGATAACAGTCCAAGGAAAACTGGGAGACAATACACGAAATGCTAAGAGATATTCTGAAAAAAGAGAACGACTTAATTGAGGATTCTCCATGTCTTCACGACGGAGTGAAGTTCAGTAAGGAGATAAACAGAGGTGGGTTTTAGTGGAAAGTCCAGAAATAGCACTACCAATCTAGTAATCCTACATAACTATTGGGGCGTACCCATAGCAGCTAAAAAGGATTTCCCACCGTTAAAAAAATTCAAATCATACTATCAATATAAGAATTTATATTGATATACCAGAATATAGTGATTTTTGTTTTAACCTCTATTACATACATATTTTTTGAGTAGTAAAATAGTAGGTTCGAAACCAGGCGTCCCGTGGAGGCTAACAAAATGTTTTAATTAACTATTATCAGTTTTATTAAGCTTTGGCGACTACTTGGAAACAAGAAAATAAAATGCTGAAAATAAACCTGCTTTAAGAGGCCCAGTTGAACTTTCAAATACTTTCAAAAAGCCTTCTTGCAAATGTTTACAAAAAGAAATTTAAACTACTAATAACTTTAAAAGAAATAATTCAAGTAGCATTACCAGCTTACTTACTGTTTACTGTAGACTTCGAAAAGTTCTATATAAAAACATGGCGAGAAGACATGTAGATTCTTCACGGCATAGCTAATGGCTAAATACATGGTTCTATGTCTTAACGGATTTACAAATTACAAATTGGCTGTTCTGATGGTCAGGTATGCAAGCTTTTGAACTCCACCACTCATTTGAATTGCCCCAAACTGCTGGATTTTTGTTTACTAAAGTCTGTAACAAAAGTCAACACCACAGGTTCATCTTTGGTTTGAGTCCCCATGTTTTCCCGCACAACTGTAGGCAATTGTAGTATTTTGTGTGATTCGTTGAATTTGTAGACTCCCTGATAGCTTCTGGTCAAATAGTTTTACTAGGTATTTAGCCTCACTTCATGGTTGGTGGCTTTAATCCTTATACTGATCTTGGCGAAGGCGACCACTGTTGTTTTTAAACATTGGCCGATGAGCCTTCATTTTTACATCAGTGTGCACTTCTTTCAGAGTTTCCTGCGTAAGCTATGCTAGTAAATCGTCCTTTTATCATGACTACTATACCATCATATCCGAGACCTTTTGAGGGATAACCTCCTGAATAGATTGTCCAAGAAGGTTGCCTACAGCAGCATAGATAGTACTCCCCCTTCTGGACATCCTTTTTCTACCTTTGCTATAATGGTAGTTTCGTCTAGTAAGGTCATGATAGTCCCACTATAAAGAGAGCTAGAGCCCTCTGTATCCATTGTTTATAAAGATAAACAACTCTTAACAGCTTCTCTCACTAGCTACTTTTATAAGTATATTCTAAAAAACCTGAAAGCACCTCGATAACGAGGAAGTGCACATTTCTCTATTTTAATAACCTAACTCTCTAACCAAATTCCATTTTAGTATTTTTTTTCATTCTTCATTAGCCCCTTTTCTTACCAATTTAATATTCCAATCTTCCAAAGTTCATTTCCCAATTTTTTTACACCGCTCCTCCTACGTTGTGACCTCTGCTTTTACCTATAAACCACTTCATGGCAGAATACTTGGCTATATATTTTCACAGGTTCCTTGCTTTTAATCAACACCAGGAAACTCATTGTTCTCCTTACAAGTGAAATTTTTGCTTATTGCTTATTGCAGCACTGAATAGCACTAATACCACAATGGACCCATGGATACAGTATACCTTTATGTCTTTAATAATAATATTGATAAACATTAAATGTAATTAAATTTATTGTAGTAACCCTAACTCTGTGGAAGTCCATCTTACTATGAACAATAAACAACTAATCATTTGAAGTTAACTAAGGTAAAAGCACCATATTCCGTCGTAGTTTAGGGTTTTTGAGTTTGATTATAAATATCAGAGGAACGAATTAAGTTATATCATGCCTGGTATTTTTAAGGCTTGTATTGATATGTCCTGAATGATAGGCATCTATTTTTTTACAAAATGAAATGTCATTTTTAGTAAACAAAAATATTTTTTAAAATTGTCAACATCTCCTAATTCCGACGTATGTATATGTACTCAGGCCTTATTCCGACCTAAGAGGTCCAGAAATATTTATATAGATTATATATTTATATTTATTTATTTAAGTAATAACAATATTTAAAACTAATAATGTTATAAAAATACAGAAATTTGTAACTTTGTAAGAAAAGCACTTTATCATTGGTACAAAAAAAAACATTTACAAATTTAAAAACTTACATTAAATAAAAAAAAACTTTGGCATCTAAAACTTAAATTTATACATATCATTAAAAAAATATGGCATTTTTACTCTAAACCTTTTATCTTAGGAACAGAGTAAAATCCTCTCTTATTTATAAGGCTGGGAACACTTATGCAAGAAATAATTTCCTTTTTTGTTATACTCAATGGTTGGCCATTTCCAATATATTCCAATTTTTTCCATTGCTTTGATCAAAAATTTTTTTGTATTAGAATACAATGACAGATGTTACCCACAACGAGCATCGTCAGATTTTCTTTTTTAAGGTAAGGGATTATCCTGGATGTATTTCCCTCTAAGATCAGTATAACTGTGCAATGATATAGAAAAACCAGGAAAAAACTATACTATGCTGATCTTTCCAAAAACTTAATATATTTGTGTTAAATTTATGTCCTGTATAAAATGAAGACCGAATTAAAGTAAACAGTTTCATAGTGGGGAACTTCCCAGATTTATTTGTGCATTAACTACTTTAAATTGTTGATCTGCTAGAAGTCTTTTTATTTCAAGTTCTTTAAGAAAATCTAAATTTTGTTTTTTATCACAAATGTATAGTATTTGAATGTCATTGGTTTTTATGAGCCTGGATGTTCAAGTAGGTGTTTTGCATAATTTGACTTTTTTTAATCTTGCAAACACCATTTTTTTTAAATTTTTTATTCTTATTTCCACAATATGTAATACTTTTATAACTTTTAATTTCTTTAGTTTATATAGTGTTTAGTTGCAGTGACACTTTATGTTCTTTTTTAATTAATTTATCAAATAAATTGTATAGCCATTAGATGTAGCTATTTCTTTTAAGATATGAATTCCTATATCAAAGTTATAGATCATTTTCAATTCTAATAGACAAAAATAAATACAGTAGGCAGAAGTACACATGAGAACCGGAAAATATGACGACTAAAAGAAAAGTTATCGCATCCAGCCAATAACGAGCCGTTGTTAACGATTATACATTAGCAAATGGAATTTTGTATGATTTGTTTTCGCATCAGCATAAATGTTAGTGTCATATGCGAATAGAGAGCTGGCAAGTCAGCAATATAAACCAAAATTAGAATGGGCCCCAACACAGATCCCTACTGCACACTTGGCGCACGGAAGAAAAAAAAAACAAAGCTTGAATTTATTTTAATCAGTCCCTAATTTGGTGGCTTGGTATTTCCTCCACAAGAATTTTTTGAAACGTAGCATCTCAAAATTTTATTTATATTACGTGTGGAAAATCTATAAGATTTTTTGTCAACAAATTCATTTATGGAATTTCACGTTTCCCAGGATTAGCAAAATTTTAGACTAAGATTTAGATAATTAGTTCCTTTTGGAATTCTATTATTATTATTATTAACTGCGATATATTTATTTGGAAATTATATCTCCTGTAGATAAAATAACAATATTGACATTATAGTATATATCATAACTGGAGCTGTAATAATTTGACGTTTAACTTAAGACAGTTAAAGCGTCGAAGGGGCTACCAAAGTAATTCCAAAAGTACGTAATGACTCGAAGTACGTATTAGACTTTACCTACGTACCTACGAGCAACCCTTCATTAAAGTAGTACAACTAGTTTATAATAAATAGTATTAAGTAGTGTTTCCCATAAGTAATTTGAAAGTGTTTTGAACTAAGAAAACGCCAACCTTTACACGTTTGCGGTTGGTTCAGGGTACCTAGTGCAAAATGAACAGTATTTAAGGGTTGAACAAGAATGGCCATTGTCAGCAATAGCCTTAATAAATATATTAATTACTAAACAATATTATAATTACTGGTTTTTGAACAAAAAGGAAAGAATATCCTAAAAATGATAAACTAAATACTTTAAACTAAATTCTGTGTGCGGGATCACATATAAAAATCCAATTAAACCACCGGCCTATATAAACAGATTACATAATAATTATTGTAAATAAGTTCGGAGCAAAACCATACTATATGCACAATCCCCAACAAATCCAATTTCGGACAAAAGCATTTTTTCAGTGTGACAATAGGCGATGGACAATACGTTATTGTCAATTGCACAAAGAGATTTAAATCAGTGTTTACACAGCGTTAAACGCAGGCAGCGTCCATTCGATCAATTTGTATCGCGACGCAGTCTATTTTCATGATGCCCCAAAGTGAACATGTTAAAAGACCAATGAATGCGTTCATGGTATGGTCTAAGATGCGTAGGAAAAAAATCTCACAGGTAAGTACAATGTTTCCTCTTTTAGTTTTGACGATTCGTTTATTTGCTTACAACTTGCTGTAGATAATATTTTAAAACCGTTATAAAATTGAGAAAATTTTTTTTTGAACATGAACTATGCATTGGTAGTTTTGATGAAATGGTCGAGGATAAGTACATTTAAATTTTTAATTACGCCTAAACATAGCTTAATACAAATCCATTTTTAAAAATTATACCAAATAGAAATTTTGTATCCGTTGCTAAATGTGTTTCCCATATTTTAAATAAACAAAATGTACACAAACATGTCATCTAATTTGTATTACGTGAGTAGAGAAAAGGTGTGGTACGGTATTTAAATGCAGGTCTTAATTGTTTTCCTTTGGAACTTAATATTGTTCAACATATATGGTCATCAACTTACTTATTCCTAAGTCGCTCCACCTTTTTAAATAAAAAGTAGTTTTGTAGTTTAAATATTCAATTTAAATACATAAAATAAAGTGATTTTTATAAGTATTTACATTTTTTATCAACGCAAAATAGAACACAATATTACACATTCTGTTTTAAAAGTAACACAAAAATTAGAATATTTTATTAAAAAATGGTTAATTAAAATGAGAATCACATTTAAAGCAGCAGTGATAATTGCTCATATGTTTGAGTATTTAAATTTATTAATATTGTTTTTACTGATGCAGTTATAAAAGAAAAAAACAGAATACATTACATAATAGATAATGTAGATAAACTAAGATATTAAAAATGTACCTGTATAAGAAAATATTACATTAAGAAATACAAATTTAAATGGAATTTATTGTTTAGTTGTTTACTGTTCTCAACAAACATAAATGTTTATATTTTATTTACAAACTATCTATTTTTAAAAAAATATTCTAGATTCCTTTTAATTTAAACACTCTATATTAGTAATTAATTATTAGAAATTATAGGAAATTTTAGTTTTTTGAAAAAAACATCAAGATTAAGGTCTTCAAAATAGTCCTGCTGGCATCTTTTTATCCTCGATACCCAATCTTTAGGACAGCCTTCAGCTTTTTCAGCAGTATACTTTTGATGTCTTCTATGCTATTAAAACGACAGCGCTTAAAGGTCCTCTTTCTTTTTGGATATAGAAAAGTCACGCGGAGCCATGTATGGCGAATATGGACACTGAGAGATGGTTGCAGAATTGTTTTTAGTCAAAAATTCATTAATAAATGCCACATTTCTTTCGGTCCTCTAATATTTAAAACTGCCAACATGGTTGTGCTCCACTAGCGGTCCCTCTACTGATAAATTATGCTCGAGATATGCCGTGTAGTGTAGTAATCAAATGTGAGAAGCGCCACCGTCGTAGACGCTTCAAGCCGGAAACCCCTAAATCTTGAAGGCACTCACAGAACCAGTATATACCAGCAATGCTTCGAAATATAAAATTGAAAAAGTTTACCATGATCGCTTTGTCAGCTTTATTTCTGTTGAAGCATAATATAGAAGACAGTATATTGAATAAAAAAGTAAGGTAGTACATTTTTATGGTTTTATTTTTATTTTTATAACCAAGATTCTGTTGTGGAGAGATTTGCAGATTATTTTGAGAGTGGTTTCGTTCATACACATCCTGCTATTGATTAATCTAATAACAATAACAGTCCATTTTGAACTATTTCTAAACTATCTGAGGAAGACATTCTGACTGCAATGAACAAGCTCTCGAATAAATTTACACCTGGAAGTGCAAAGCTTTATATATTTGTAAAACCATTACATACAACCTATTATTCTAAATATTCTCTCCTATTTGGAAAGTGGTGAGGGTAACTGAGTAATTTTTACTTCAGCAACTTTCTTACTAATTTAATCACCTCTTACCTAGATAATAGTAATCAATTTTTTGCTTATAATGGGCATTCATCGAGAACTTATTGTTCAACATCTGGTGAACCACAAGAATCCAATTTGGGCCTTTGCTGTTTTTATTATTTTTAGAAACGATCTTTCTAGATTATTTCGCAATCAACACGAACTTTTTACAAATGATTTGAAAATATATAATTATAACATATAAACTAGCAGCTTATAATGCTATAATACAAAAAACAACAAACAAAAAAATTGAAGTAAGATTTAATGGACACTTAAGAGCATAGAGATTACAATAACCAGATAAGTCAAACTATGCAAACCACCTACTTGAACATCTATACTCACTCATACACACCAATGACATTTAAATACTACACATTTGTGATAAAATTTAGATTTCCTTGAAATAAAAAGACATCTAGCAGATCAACAATCTCCACTTGTTAATGAACAAATAAATCTTGGAAGTTCTCCACTGTTTAATTTGATTGAGTCTTTATTTTTTACACATAGATAAGACTAACTGTAACACAAATATATTTAGTTTAGCTACCCACAAAAAAACCAAATGTAACTTCAATATGTCAATCTGACAATGCTAATTTTAGAGAAACAGCTGTAATTGCATTTAAAAACCTATTTTTCGAATACAATACAACGTTTAGTTATTTTTTCTAGTTAATAAGATGGACTTCCATAGAGTGAGGGTTAGTTTAATAAATTTTATATATAAAGTAATAAACTGTTTCTTAATCCAATTAAATGTAAGGTAAGAAGGTAAGGTAGAAGGAAACGACATACAAATCCTTTGAATTTTCGAATCAATAACTTTGGTTGAAGTAGAAATACTCAGATACGTGATCTTGGTGTAACATTTGAAATTTTTGATCGTATAAACAATGTATTGTCACAGGCTATTAGGTTTTAAAATTAGATATTGTCGAACGTTTGGCAGTATTGAAAACATCTTTACACTGGTTAGGTCCACATTGAAATAAGCATCCATAATTTGGAACTTGGAACCCGCACTACCCAATTTACGCAGACTGTGTTGAAAAAGTTCAACTAAAATTTTCTTAAGTTTTTATCTGATATAAAAGATGGAGTTTATCCTGGCAGAGAATTTGTACACTAATATGTAATAGATCTAGGTATCTTCTTTGGATCAAAAAATAGTAAACTTTGTTAATAATGGACACAATAATATCTATCCTATCTTACAGTTGTGTATCAGTACATATTTTACATAAAAAGTTTATATTGACTCTCATATCACATCTTTAATTTTTCTGTTACCACTAGCAGATGCAAAGTTACATTCTCAGTTGTTATTTTGTTTAGAACAGAAGAAAGGAAACGACTTTTTTTTAAAAAATGCCGACACGAGAAAATATAATAATTACTAAGAAAATACAATACTATCTATCACACATGTACAAAAACTCTAACTGGAAAATATATCTACTAACGAGAAAATACAATAATTATTGAGAAAATACAATACTAACTATCAATCAATATTGTTGACAACCTTTAAATTCAAAATTTTTATGTCATTAACGGATTTCATGTTGGTTGTGATTTTATTTTCGATAGTGGCGACTTCCGTGACCTGAGTATTAACTACTAAGCGTGTACCTATCATTTGAGGAGAGTCCCAAGGGCATGGCTCTAACGAGCATCATCAAATTGACATATTGAAGTTACATTTTTACATGTGGATTACCTAGTGTTAATTCTAAAACAAGTATTAGTATTATTTTCATGAACTTCCACATAGTAAGGGTTGATACAATAAATTACATTTCGATAGTATTTCTTTTCTCTGTGGTATGTTGTCACTATTTTCCACCGAATTTTTACTAATTACTAGAAATTAAACTTTCGCCATTTTAAATATCATTCATACGTTTATTTATTATCTTACGAATTGTTAGAATTTTACATTTTGTTAATATTCTATTGTTAATATATTTAAGGATAATCCTAGATTACACAATTCAGAAATATCAAAAATCCTGGGGGCCGAATGGAAACAATTATCTGACTCTGAAAAACGGCCATTTATAGATGAGGCAAAACGACTTCGAACTCAACATATGTTAGAGCATCCGGACTACAAATACAGACCTCGTAGAAAACCTAAGGAAATGGTGAGAAACTATAATTCCAGTTTTCCAGAGCAACCAACTGTTATTAACAAAAATATTTATGGTAAGTATTGAACTATTCATCAAACCTCTTACATTCGAGCCGTGCGTGTCGTTTTCAACTTAACTTGCATTCGGGCATCTTTCCCAAAAATTATCACTAATTTGCATTGAAATTTTTTAAAGTAAAAATGCAAATAATGCTCCCACAGTAATTTTATTTTTCTTCATAACTTACGTTAATAAAAGTCCTAAATCTTTTACAAAATGTAAAGTAGGGACACATGATCCTATCGGGATCAACTTTCTCAGCCAGATAGATCAAGTCTCCCTGAGTGAGGGGCACCTGATTCCTTTGTTAGAATTACTGGTAATAATTTTTACTTGCTAAGTAAATATTTTTTTAGTATAGAAAGGTTCATTTAAAAGTTTGGAATGCCTTCTACAATTGGAACTGAATTGAACAAACTAAAAATGGAATCAAGTTTCCCGACTTACCTCTATATCCGATACTTCTTGTTTGGCAACAGCGTTTTCTTGCAAAACAGCTCTAAAATAACTAAATTTTAAATAAGAGGTTTTTTATTTTTAAAATATTGTGTTGTTATTATTGACGAATGACAGCATTGAATTATTTTACGTACAACGCCTTTTGTTGGCGTTTTCTGTATTATAGAAGATAATAGGTTACAGGCATATCTGTAAACAAACTAGGCCAAGGAAAATTTTCTAACGTTAACCAATAAAAGACTGAAACTATACATATGTATGTATATAGGGATATTCTATTTTTAATAAATAAAGGAAAGACTGTAGACTTTGTACACACTTGATATAATAAAGGAAAGAAAATTTTGTATATTAAAAACCGTAGGTTAAGTGTGTAAAAATTTCATTAAATCCGTAACTGAGCGCTTTCGGCTTATAAGGCCATCATCAGAGTTACTTCCTAAAAGGTGTTAAACATAAAACTTAGAAATAAGAAAAATTGTAACTTACGTTAAAAGATAAAACCTCTTCAGAAGAGACATTACAACACGACAACAAGAATTCATTGAAACACCACTGTTACTTCTCTTTACAAAAGGACTTGGCTTACTTCCAACATAATAACCAAAAAAGTAGTCATAAAAAATTAGCCCGTAAACATTATTTTTTAATAAAAAATATATATAAGAAACTTATAACAAATAATTTAATAATCACCAAAGCTGATAAAGGTACCTGTTTGATAATTATGCATCGAGATGAATACATTCATAAAACTGAAACATTTCTGCGGGAAAATGACTTTGAAATCTTAACTGGGGACCCTCTCAAGAAACTAGTGTAATGATTATTTTTTATGATTTGAGAGAAAGTTTATTGATTTGATTGATTTATTTATTAGATTGATATTACTTATTTAAATGTACTAATAGCAACAAGATCTTTTTCTCAGGGGGTGTTTGGTTATGCTAGTTTCTATTGGGTTATTAGGTAGAAGGTATTTGAATAAAAATTTGATTCAATTATAATTATAAATTTATTATAAAATAGTTAAATTAAAACAGTAATGTTGAAAGTTTAATAATGAAACTAATTAGAAAAAATATTAAAAAGAAAGGCCTTTAGTAATTATAAAAGAACTTACTTGATGTGAATTAAGTTAAACTATCCAATGTTGTTTATGTAATGGCAAGTAAGATTATCAAATGCACTAATTATTAAATACCAAGTAAATTCCTTTGTTTTTTTAAATTATAAAATTCAACTAACTACTACAAAATTTTTTTTAAAAAAATTACAATTTTATCTGACCTTGATATGTAAAGTCCTGTGTCCTGATTGGTGGAAAAATCTGTAGGTGATCTATGAAAAACGAAGACGAACGAAGTGATACGTGGTATTTGCGATTTTGGTAAACTGAAGTGTTGTTAGACGATTAGTTTCTTGTGTAATTTTTGTTCTTTGTTTGTTCCTCAAATTTTAGTGTTGATGGATTAAAGTTCCTTTAGTTGTATTAATAATAGTAAGTATTCTTCTTTTTTACATCAACCGAAAATGTTTTAATTTCACTTTTGATTAGTTTCCAATGTCACTTTTGGCACTTTTTTTACTTTATAATTGTTATATACTTTATATAATGTATATGTTATATACTTTATAATTGTTATAACTACTTTAAAAAATTGTTTGTTCACTTTTTAACTGACTGTTCACACTCACTGATCTTCTCTCTTTGACTTCCAATAATAAACTTCCCAAAAACTGTTTGTTCAAATTGACTATTCACACTCAGATCTTCAATGTTTGACTACCAATTATCTAACGACCTCTGTTCAGTCTTTTATAGGTTTCAAACTTCTAGAAGCTTCGTTTTTTGTTCTAGAGCTTAGTCATTTCTGGGAAAAATATGTGTATCTCTTTCTTTCATATATATGACTAGACATACTCACTTCGTCTACTGTCCGATCATTCGAGAATAAAATATTGTACAAATATATCTGTCTTCTTTTTACACATTATCTGTCCTTTTTTTACACATTATATAATCAATTTTCGCGAAGTTTCTACTAAGTACTAGATATAATATCGATACATTATATAATAAAATAATTTCCAACTTAAAATTTTCTTACAAATACACAAAATATACAATAAAATAATACAATATAATTAAAATTATTGGATTTAGTTAAATTAAACAACTTCTGTTGATATTTTAATCATTATACTATTGTTAAATATTTAAACATTACACTAGTTTCTAATTTGAAGGCTACCCTTCACAACTCCAAAGAATTTTTTGATGCTTTAAATACGAATTATAAAAAGTTTATTTTGCCGAACCCTTCTGTAGCTAGATTATATGGTTTGCCTAAAATCCATAAAGAAAATTTTCCAATTAGACCAATTGTGAGTTTTTTCAACACTCCCCTCTCTTCATTGGCCACTTTTTTGAACAGTTTTCTTTTGGACATTCTTGATTATAAACCTTCTAAAACTATCAAGAATTCTATTGACCTTATCAACAAAATTTCGTCTTTTAGTCCTAATAAAAAATTTCTTGTGGTTTCGTTTGATGTAAACAATCTGTTTACCAATGTGCCCAGAACAGATATCATTCCTATTATTAAAAATATTCTCGTCTCCAATAACATGTCACCTACTACCGTCGATCATTTAACAACCCTCTTAGAATTTTGTCTTTCTCAGAATTCCTTTGTTTTTAACAATGTTATTTATCGTCAACCCACTGGCCTTGCTATGGGAAATCCTTTATCACCTTTGCTGGCTGATATTTTTCTAGATAATTTAGAAACTACCCATATTTTCAATAGCTCTTTCTCTAACACCCATCCGTTCAACAAAATCCTTCATTGGTCTAGATATGTTGACGACGTATTGGCATTCATTGATGGCTCGGTCGAAGATATACATTTAATATTGTCTGAAATCGATAATATTCATCCATCTTTCAAGTTTACCTGTGAATTGGAGCTCAATAATTCCATTAATTTCTTGGACTTGACTATACATAGGAATGCCGACAACCTTTCAAGTTTTCTATATTTCGTAAACCAACGACAACTGATCTTTTAATAACTAAAAACTCCAATCAACCTTATTACCAAAAGATGGCGTCCTTAAATTGTTTTATACAGAGAAATTTTGATACATAAATAATTAGCGACGGCTAATGGTTTTCCGAATAAAGTTATTGATAAATCCATTAATAAGATTAAACATCGCCAGCTCCGAAATTTAGCCTTTAATCCTTTAATCCTTTTTAATCACCATCCGCAGAAACATACTGATACTCCGATTTTTAGATCCCTTTCTTATTTCGGTAAAATATCCTCCAATGTAGCTTCTATTCTCGAGAGGAATATTCCGAACCTTAAGATTTCGTTTAAATGCCAAAGAACCATTTTACCCTTTTATCTAAAACCAAAGATCAAATTAAAAAACTGTCCAGAAGCGGAATATACAAACTCTCTTGTAACGACTGTCCAACCACTTACGTAGGTAGGACTACAAGACCTTTGGAGATCCGTATTAAGGAACACTTGACAAGACCAGATAAGTCCAGCTTTGGGCATCACTTTAACTTTAATAATCACAGCTTATCTCCCAATAAAAATAGCACTATTCTCCATGATATTCCAGGGAATGGCTATTTAAAAATGAATCTACTTGAAGATTTAAATTTTAAGGGAACTCAAGGTTAATCCTACCTATTGCGTTAATACGCAAATCAATTTGAATACCAAGTTCACACCCTTATTTAAATTCTTCTGGAATTGTTAAATGAACCTCCTTTTTGTTTGTTTTTTGTTTTCATTTTGTTTTATTTATTTGATGATTTTACAATTTTATATTTTTAGAACTCAATGTTTTACTAAAATAATTTTATTTGTTGATTAACATTTTATGATAACGTAGTCACTTCCATTTTATTTTTTGTTTTTATAATAGTAATTAGTTTTTGATCCACTTAACCTACGGTTTTTAATGTACAATATTTTATTTCCTTTATTATATTCTATTTTTATTGATAATAATAATCAGTTTTGTTTATCTATAATACGAAAGATTTTATTAGCTATTAATTATAATATTTACATTTATTTCAAAGTTACCTGTATACAACTTTAGTCACGACTGCACTTCAAATTGTATTAAAATTCCAAATGTAGTAAACGATCACAAAATCCTAGCTAGCAAATTAATATGCTTTTACTACCTAAATAAATCATTATGATAGGCATATTGCCAAAAAAAGTTTAACCTCTTAACGCCCCCTGTTCCTATATAGGAAGAATTCAAATAACTAAATTAAGAAGAAAACTGTAAATTAGCTTATTTAGTAAATTTACACCAGTGGTAGGTTGATATGGAATAAGAATACTACACAAAACCAACATCTAGCACCCTTTCTTGTAGCGTCACAAAAGGTTAAACTGGAGGATGTCACATTAAATGAGGTTATATTCATTGAGCTGTGATTTGCCATTTGCTGTTTTCATGTTTTTTGTAATTTCTGACTGATGACAAAAATATTGGTAAGTTTAGTAGTTTATGTATTAGTTTACAAGAATGTTTGTTTTATTTTTCTTATCTTTTTTTTGTTTGTTACGTCATATTTTGTTCCAAATCTGGAACAATTGACATTGATAGAATATATTATAGTTCCTATTAAATAACAATGGGCATTTGGTGCAATATATATACAGACGTTATTTTTTGTAGAAACTGGCTCATATACCCAGTGAAAGTGAAGATGAAAATCCTAGTCATTCTAATTAAGATTTTGTACCAACAATGTCAGACGGTGAAGAGTATTCAACCTTTGAAAATGAAATTTCAGAAGATGAATAACTACCTAGTGTTGCAAATTTAAACAAAAGAAAAAAATTAGCTGGACCAGAGTAGCTAATGGTACAGATTTTATTCAACCCATATTTACTATGGAAGAAGAGGAAGCAGAGATAGAGAGACCGATACACTATTTTCAGATATTCTTTGGTAAAATAACAGAACAAAGCAATTTGTATGCTTGCCAGCCCGACCCTAACAAATCTTTAAACCTTGCACAGCAGAGCTGGAAATTTTTGTGGTAACAATAATTTATATGTCCATTTTTGGTTTGCCTAGCACCGGATGTATTGGAGCTCAGCTTGTAGAACATCACATAAAGCAGATGCTATTTCTAGAAAACGATGGGAGGAAATAAAAAAAATCTTCATTTTAATAATAATGCAAATTTACCTACGGATCCTAATCACATCAACAGAAAAGTTATTCAAGATTAGACCTCTTTTAGATTATTTAAAAAATAAATTTATTAGCCAAGTAAAACTACAAATGTTAAAGTGTTGATGAGCAAATTGTGCCCTTCAAGGGTAAATCATCGCTTAAACAATACAACCCAAAGAAGCCTATTAAGAGGGTTAAAAGTTTTTTGTGATATGCGACTGTGACGGCTTGATTCATAACTTTGAGGTCTAAACTGGAAAGACACTTCCAGCTCCTGAAAAACCCGACATAGGAGTGAGAGGAAACATAGTAGATCGCCTTATCTCTGTTATTCATTGACATCAAAATCATTTACTCTTTTTTTATAAGTGTAAAGCATATATGCACATATGAAGAGTATGAGACTAAGATAACGTGAAAGTCAGTGTCCTGAAATGGTTTGATAACAAAAGTGTCCATTTAGTGCTAAATACTTCCTGTGGATCACAGCCTATAGACGTTGAACGTTTTGATCGAAAGACAAAATTAAAAATTGAAGATTGCCGACCAGCTATAATAAAACAGTATAATAAATTTTTGGGCGGAGTCGATCTCTTAGATGGACTTATATCGTATTATAGGATATGACTAAGAAGCCGAAATTGGTATTTTTTTCAGTTTATTGACTTGGTTTTAGTCAACGCCTGGTTACGTCACAACGTTGTTATGAAAAAAGCCAATATGCCAAAAAAAGATATTTTGGATTCTCTCGCTTTTCGTGCTGAGGTAACAGAAGGTTTATTTCTCTAGGGGAAAGGTAAAAATAAAGCAAAAGGAGGAAGACCAAGTGCTTCAGTTGAAAGAAACTTTCAAACAAAAAAGAAAAGAGGCCAAACAAAACCAATCCCACAGTTTGACTTACGAACTGACCAAATCTCCCATTTTCCATGCGAGAAGGAAGAAAGACAGATATATAAATAGCCTAACTGAGGTCTTACAACTTACTTTTATTGCATTAAATGTAATATATACTTATGTATCAATAAGAAGAGAAACTGCTTTGCTGCTTTCCATGTTTGACCTTTGTTCAATAATGGGAAAACTAACCTTTTTTATTAATAGAAAAAATGAAATTTATGATACACACAATTTTTTTCCTTATCTAAAGCTTATTTTTCAGAACAAATATTTTTTTATCTCAAGAAAAAACAGTGGATATTAAGTGGTTAACAACGCCACCCGACCCAATTCAAAATTCAATGCTCCAACTTAGGAAAAATTTTATCATGAATGTGAAAAACTGTGAAAAGTTGTTTGGCATGGGAATGGCTACATTAAATCGTTTCTCTTATTTAGGCTCCATGGACTTAACAATGCTTTAGAATAGTTTAATAAAGCAATAAAAGATGGTGGCATATTTCGTGAGAATCAGCCTTTGGCGCGGTTCTTAGTAATTGCTTCTGAAATCTTGAATGATTGATCTAGCGTGTAATGGATTAATACAAAGAGATGTTTTGCTGACCTGTCAACAGTGTCTTAACGTGGACAAAATAATACAAATTCAAAATGGAAAAAAAAATGTGATCTCACTGGAATATGCGGCAAGCTAAAAGGTTTGTAGACATATCACCTGAAAGAGCAAAATTTCTTCTCGAAATGGGCAAAAAAGGTATAAAATTACCCGTAGTAGGTCTTTTCACTGGACACTGTCCTTTGAGGTATCACCTCAAGCTAATGGACAAATCGTCCCTACAAAACTGCTAAACATTGACTTATCTACAGTAATTATCTTTTATAGGATAACAGAATATTAAATATTTGGATAATTTAAATTAAAATATAGTTAAAATGTCACTTACAATTTTTAGGTTAACAATTATTAGTTTGGGGTCGTTTGCTTTAATAGGGTAGCGAGTTGTAAAATGTTATAATTTTACATTAAAATGGGGTTTAAATGTTGGTAATTATTTACTATTTTTGGTAGTATAAAGTGTTTTTTTGATGTTATATTTTACTATATCTGTTGGCAAGTTAAATATAAGTCTTGGATATTAATACACCTTGGTACTTAAATATGTTAACATCTTCAGATTCCATGTGTCCAACTCTTCTATTTCTATTTACAGGATCCTTGGCCATTCTCTTGTTTTCTTTTAGTTTGGGGTCGAACGATTGCTGAACATCGATGAACAATAGCTCCTTATTAATTTTAAAGTCAAATGCCTTTTCTACTATTTGTTTTATACTCAAACTAGTTGTTATAAAAATTATATAAAATAAACTTTTGTGCGAAACAACTTTGTGTTGAATTCAAATGAACTTGTTTGTTAGCATGGTGGTAACTTAATTTTCTGATAATAAATAACTAAAACAAAATGTTATTATAGTTCGTTTATTTGTAGTTGACAGCTAAGAAAAGTAGTCAAATCGTAAAATGTTGTAAACAAGACCCTAAATCAGTAGCGCACGTACTTATTTATATCGGTATCAAGGAATTTCTTTTAATCATCATATTTTAATTTTCTTGGGTAAGGGATAAGTAGTCATAATGCGATATTTAGAATATTTTGTTTTTTGATTTTAACGAGAATAATTGTGGTCGTTAGGGGTGTTAAGGTAATCCTATGTGTATAATTGCAAAAACAGGTACGTTGTTAGTCTATAAATTGAGGATTTGTTCATATCCTAATACCTAAGAATGTAGGTACTCGTTAGTGTTGGTGGTTTATGTAATCTATCTTTTTATTATTTTACTCCAAGACCATTTTCGGTAGTGGAAATGGCGTCAAGTTTGAGTTTTGTTCCAGTACAAGTGGCTCATTTAAAATAAAGTGCTTTTTTTCAAAGAGAAAAAACTATTGTTTTAAATGTTCATGATGCACTAATATATCAAGATGCATCAGCAAATGTTCGTGATGTGGTGACTAGGTACTCCAATATGACTGGTGTTAGATAACGAAGTATCTATCGATTTTTGAGTGAGCGAAAACATAGAAATGTTAGTGAACCAAAAAAATACGTAGGAAAAAAATCCATTATGGTCGATAACTTTAATAGAGATATCATTAGAAGACAACTCCATTCTTTGTACTTAAATAAAGATGTAGATAGGATTGCAAAATTTGGACGAAATACGTTATGAAAACTCCTAAAAGAAATTGGTTTTAAGTATGAGCAGCATAAAAAACGAAAATTTTTGAATGACACAGAAGAAATTATTTGCTGGAGAATACATTACTTAAGAAGTATTAAAAAGTTTCGGAGCGAGGAAATAACTATTTTTTTCATTTAGATGAAACATGGTTGAATGAAGGACACACTGAAATTCATTGTGTTAACCTCTACACACTGTTTCTAAATCATGGATGGATACCAATATTTCAAATTTCCGTAAGGCAGTTTTGGAGGGATATTCAACAAAATTAAATGCTCCTCGCGGAAAAGATCGCAGAATAATAATCGCACACATTGGCAGTAAACATGGTTTTGTAGAAAATGAGTTATTAGACTTTATATCAAAGTCCACCAAAGATTACTACGAGGAAATGACCTCTGATGTTTATTGTTTTTCCCAGCTATTGGACTGTAATGGTTGTCTTAGATAACGCCAGTTATCATTCAAAACTGGTAGAAAAGTTACCAACGACGTCATGGAAAAAGGAGATATTAAAGAGTGGCTCCAGAGCAAGAATATTTCTTTTAACGACATCATTCTGAAAACGGAATTACTGCAAATTGCAAAGCGCCGCAAGTTACAATATATAATATCAGTGCGGTCCATATGTATGGAATAAATTCATTTGTAGCGTTATTATGTACTATATGAAAAAAACCTGAAACAGGTCGATTTTTATTCTTAAATTGACAATTTACAGTATGAAAATATTATACCCCTCCAGCACCCCTTCGGAATTATAAGCACCCCCTCGAAAATTTTAAATTACAAAGGGGGTCGTGTGGCACCTCGTTGGAAAGGGATTTTAGTCCTCTGTTCAGCAATATAAAGTTTTTTAAGTTTGGTGCAATCATAACTGAGAAAATTGATTTTTAAGATGTAAAATTTTGATAATGTCTCTAACACAAAACTTTAGGTAGAATGAAGATAATAATGTCACATAATGATTAGAATGTGTTTTTCAATGTATTTGACACATAAATTAAATGTTCAAAATGACCTCCATTCACTTCTTGACAATAACCGAGGCGATATTGTTTGGTCTATTAAAATAACTTTAGAAATAATCAGGTATTTTCGTATCTGTTCTGCTAAATATTAGGAAAAAACTTTTAAGATATAAAAATAATAGTCAAAAAACTAAATAAACAATTGATATAAATCTAGTAGGCTGCTGTCATTTAGGTATTTAAAGTTACTAAAAGACGTCAGTATAATATTTGTGCGCGTATTAAATTTAATTATGGCTCTTTTGTCCGAGACTCAAAGAATAGACATTTTAATTATGATTGGTTGTGGTAATAAAACCAGAACTCAAAAGGAGGTTTGTGAAATTTTTAATAATAAATACCCTGGTCAACACGTTTTGCAGTCTACAGTTAGCAAAATTGAAAAAAAGTTTCGTGAAACTGGACATGTAAAAAATATTGAAAAACCAGGTAGAAATGTTCAATTTACTGATGAAAAAAAGTTAGATGTACTTCTAGAGATTGAGGAAAATCCGCATAAAACAACTTGAGAACTTGCCGCCGACAATGATGTAAGTAAATCATCTATTTTGAGAGTTCTGCATAAAGAAAAATACCACCCTTACAAAGTTCAGTTGGTTCAGGAGTTAAATGAAGATGAACCTGATAGAAGGCAAGAATTCTGTGAATTGATGATGGATAGAATGAACGCAGATTTGCAGTTCATAAACAAAATAGTTTTTTCTGATGAAGCGACGTTTCATTTAAACGGAACGGTTAACAAACAGAACTGTAGATATTGGAGCAGAGAAAATCCTCACTGGATGTGTGAGGCTCACACTCAATATCCTAAAAAAGTTAACGTTTGGGCTGGTATCATTAACAATAAAATTATTGGCCCTTATTTTTTTGAGGGCACAGTTACTGGTGAGGTTTATCTAGATTTTTTGATTAACTTTTTAGTGCCTACATTACAAAGAGTTTTTCCTGATGTTTATCATCCAAATGAGATAGATCTATCTATTTACTACCAACAAGACGGAGCTCCACCGCATTTTGCATTTTGCATCATTTAAACGAGGTTTTTCCCAATAGGTGAATTGGAAGACGTGGGGCGATCGAATGGCCGGCTAGATCCCCCGATTTGACTCCTCTCGATTACTTCTTATGGGGTTATTTAAAATCTAAAGTATATTTTAATAGACCAAACAATATTGCTGATTTAAAAGTTAGGATAACGGAAGAAATTAACAAAATAACCCCCGAGGTCATACAAAATGGTGTACGAGAATTCCAATATCGCCTCGGTTATTGTCAAGAAGTGAATGGTGGTCATTTTGAACATTTAATTTAAGTGTCAAATACATTGAAAAACACATTCTAATCATTATGTGACATTATTACCTTCATTCTACGTAAAGTTTTGTGTTAGAGACATTATCAAAATTTTACATCTTAAAAATCAATTTTCTCAGTTATGATTGCACCAAACTTAAAAAAACCTTATATTGCTGAACAGAGGACTAAAATCCCTTTCCAACGAGGTGCCACACGACCCCCTTTGTAATTTAAAATTTTCGAGGGGGTGCTTATAATTCCGAAGGGGTGTTGGAGGGGGATAATATTTTCATACTGTAAATTGTCAATTTAAGAATAAAAATCGACCTGTTTCAGGTTTTTTTCATATAGTACATAATAACGCTACAAATGAATTTATTCCATACATATGGACCGCACTGTACTATGTAATTGACGAAATGGCGAAGGAAAAAGGAATAACTGTATTTCGTTTACAACTTTTGATAAATTCTTTTGGAAACGTAACAGGGAAATTGGACCAATGTCATAAACCATGTGAAAAAGGAAGAAGAACGATCATGGAGTGTTGATATCAATATTGAAGAACTGTTCGAACCCATTGTAATTTCTATCGGACTAGGCAACGAATCTGACTCATCGTTGGATGAATACGACGAAATGGAAGCCGACAATGCTTTTTGCATTAATTTATATTTAATTCTTACTTTTTAATATGTAGCATATTTTTATTTTACTTTTAATTTTTATTTTAATTTGAATTATGCTTTAAAAAAACTTCGGTTCTACGGTCATGGAATCTATTCAGCTACCTGTTGTGACAATATTATCTAGGGTTTCTATTGTGTTTGGGTTAGTTAATTCTTAATTACAGGGTGGACTCTTTGAAAAATAACGACCATGACTATGTTTCAATAGAAAGATACTACTTTTAGTTATTTTTCATGAACCACCCTTGCTTGGGCTTTGAAGGATTTGCATTTATAATGAATTCACGGTGCTGCCAACTACAAATATAGTATAGTATGTTTTTGCTAAAAATGTTAAACTTCATTATAGTAGGTATTGACTTAATTGTTGCTAGTTGAACGGTTTATAAATAAATTACTAATAAATGTTTAACAGTATTGAAAATTGATTTTAACTCTTATTTTCAGAAAATCACTTTGGACTATCTTACCAACCAACCGAACCTAAATTGAATTTATCGCACCAGCCTTACACATTCTCTTTAACACTACCGCCGCCTGAAAGGATATCTTTAACTTATCAAGACACTGTGAAGCTATCGGAAACCCGTTTGCAGATACCTGAAGAATATCCATCATTTGAGATTAGCAACCATCAAAAAGACTTCGTTTCGAATATTTCACCGTTACCACCCTACACCGCATTACAAAGTAATTTACATCATAATTCTCTATTAAGGGCTGCCTCCATATATGCTTACCATGATTTGGCTGCTAGTAATACGTTACCTTTGTATTTTCCACATATTTGAATATTATTTAATTAAACTTTAGATTAACAGGACATTTAGTTTTTGTTGTCCTACTAATACCACGAAGAAGATTTAAATTCTATAGCGGGGTAGTTTAGATACGTTCCTTTGCCTACATTACACGGTAAATTTTTACCCAAAATCTCTTCAACACTAATATTGTTTTTGTTTTATTTGGATAAAAAATGCTTACACAGATCTACATGA
Organism: Ophraella communa; assembly: GCA_035357415.1. Classification (NCBI taxonomy): domain Eukaryota; kingdom Metazoa; phylum Arthropoda; class Insecta; order Coleoptera; family Chrysomelidae; genus Ophraella; species Ophraella communa. The sequence goes on along the minus strand of CM068992.1, from coordinate 26,917,743 downwards.
AACCTGCGAAATTTGTAAGTATGTGTAATAATACACACATCGGAAATATCTAGGGATAATTTAAAAAATAACTAATTGGATAGAATTAATTTCAGTATCGATTACATACACACAAAGTCTAACCAAACCCGTTCCTCCCAGAATGCATTCCTCTAGGAGTCCGATGGAGGCCTCAGTCCTCGGGCTTATACTCTTCCTTCCAGTATCTTGTTTTGGAGATAGAAGATAGTTTTCAGGTGTCTTCTGTTTGTTCCGGGATGGTGCTTTGCACCTCTATCCTCCTCTCTTCTTTTTAGGCGTTCTAGAGTGTGTACTTTTCGCTGCCTCTAAAAAGTTAGTTCTTAGTCGACGAACTGCGGCTAAAGGTAACCTTAGAAACTTGTTACAACTGTCCCTACTCAAGAACCTGCGCAACTCCCTAGAGATGAACAGAGTATTTTATACGTTTTTCCTCTTCTGTCTGCTTCTTGACAGATGTTGTTCCTTTTTAGTTGACCAGCTGTTTCTTTGGTCTTGGATGTCTCCTGTAGTCTTCTGCTGTGTAGTTTCTTAATTCCCTAAGTGCTGTGTTCGGGTGTGTCCTGAGTTCTTCGAATCTTCTTCTGGCTCTGGCTTTCATAATTTCTTGTCTTCTTCTGATCTAGTTCCCTGTATAGTTGTGTATTTCTTATGTACCATGGGGCATCTGCTGCTTGTCTTAAGCTGCAAAAAGTAAAACAATCCTGAGATATGGAAAAAGTATAAATGCTACACTGTTTAAATTTTAAATTAATTTCTAATTTAATAACTCCAATAAAGATTTTGTCTAGTGACTACATATCAGTTATTGTATTCTATCATGGAAAGGAGACATTTAACGTTAGACAAAATAAATCGAGCTGTATGTGTACTTCAAGGTGGCTAGTGGCAAACTCAAGTTGATGAGCGGATGGATGTTCCTCAAAGCGTTATCAGTAGATTATGGAACCGTTTTAGAGAAACTCTTAGTCGAGCCTAGCAACTTCCAGAATGGGGACACTCTGCAAAAACAACTCAAGATCGATTTTTAATTTTAATAGCTAGGAGGCAACCAACAATAACTGTTGCTGAGTTTGTTACGACTTTACAAAGAACGCATAACTTATTTATTGGTCGAGATACAGAGCGAAGTCGTCTTCATGAAGCCAACTTGTTCAGTAGACGGCTCCTGAGATGTCCATCTCTGCCTGGAAGTAATCGCGCTTAAAGACTGGAATTGTTACAAGAATTTCAGAATTGGGGTAGTCAAGATTGGACTAGAGTTTTATTCGGTGATGAATGTAGGTTTGGATTTCATCCAGACTCTCGTCGAATAAGAGTGTGGCGACAATATGGATATATGGAACGACTAAGACATGTTCAAGAACTGAACATATACAGAGGTGACACAATCATGGTATGTAGTGGAATAATTATAAGAGGCAGGACCGATCTCGTTTTTCTTAATGCGTTCCTAACAAGTCAATTGTATTTGGATACCGTTCTTCGTTCTTATGGTCACCTATTTGTAGGCGCAGTTGGTGAAAGCTCCTGCTTAATGCTTGATAATGCCCATCCACATACTGGACGAATTGTGACCAACTAGTTGGAAAACGAGGGATTTTTCAGCACATTCGGTTTTCCTTATTAAAACGATACAGAATGTGTTTTGAAGAAAATGAAGGTCATTTTGAACTTTTATAATACACTTATCATATTTACAAAGATTATAGATATTTTTTGTAGGTGCGAATAATAATTAATAAACTCATTTAAGCCATTTATTTTTAATTGTACATCATTTTTATAGGTTAATAAGAAGGGAGAATCTCGATAAAAACTGGTTTTTCGAAAAAGTGATAGAAAGAAAAATTTTAAAAATAATGTGTTTTTTGGGGTGTTTTTTATAAAATATACTCTCAGAACAAGAAAGTAACATCTCCATTTTTATTCCAAAATGTCAATTAGTTTAGGAGATTATGTGTACACTTTTGTACTGGGGGCGGTTGGGTTCAATCAATTTATTTTTGTCCCCTGAATACGTGATTTTATTTATGACATACCTTTTTGAAACACCCTGTATATTTGAACGAAGAAATACTTTTACATATACATAAATATTAAACATTCGTAGATATATTTTTAAATCTGCAACGCAGATTGTGTTGTTAACAAATTTAATTCAGCTTATTAAACAATCACTATATTTCAATTCCATATTTATTTGTTGTTCTGTAATTAACCTGTAATGAACCTTAAAAATAAAGAAAACTAAGCGTTATTATGACAAAATATACATAAGTCTAAAAAGTGGAAATAAATCAAAAAGTCAAAGGAAAGCCTAAATAATTATGTAAGAAAGCTGGGCAAAGTTGTATAATCTGAAATATAAATTAAATTTATTGTATTAACCTTCACTTTGTGGAAGTCCATCTTACTGAGAACATTAAAAATAAAACTTTTTAACAAAACTTTAACTAAATTTAATGCGCTAACCCTTACTATGTGAAAGTTCATCTTATTAAGAAAAGTAAACAACTAAACGGCTGAATGAAACTTCCACTATTTATTTAAAAATACGTTTAAAATTCAATAACAGCCGTTTCGGTAGAATTAGCATCGTCAGATTGGCATATTGAAGTTACATTTTGTTTGTTTGTAGCTAGGTACCTGATGTTGATTAGGTAGTATTAAGGTTAGAACAAGTATGGAAGTAATAAGATATAACAATAATGAATCCTAGATGTTATTAGCCCTAAGGGATTATCCTGGATGTACTTACCTCTAAGATCAGTATAACTGTGCAATGATATAGAAAAACCAGGAAAAAACTAGATCATGCTGATCTTTACAGTAACTTAATATATTTCTGTTACAATTACGTCTTATCTATGTATTAAATGAAGACTCCATCAAAGTAAACAGTTTAATAATGGAGAACTGCCAAGATTTATTTGTTCATTAACTACTTTAAATTGTTGATCTGCTATAGAGCGGATCACAGGTCACAGTTATTATGCAGCATTGCGTTTATGGACGACGGCGTTGCCATATCGGGATGTTCTTCGAATTTGGTTCCAACTGACGCGGGAATATAACTTGCCATTGTGTTACCATTATGATTTAAATGTTGACTAAATTATTCATTTTAAAATCGTTTAGTGAGTAATTAAGAATATTTATAATTATTCTTTTAGATAAATTTTACACGTTTAAAGGAAAATATTGTAAATCCGCTAAAATATTCAAATTTTATACGTTTAATTATCACGTATAAAGAAATAAATAAATACAGCGGCCTTACAAAAGACCTTTGTCAAATTATGAAATAATAATTTCATAATATAATTAATAATAAAAATATGTCAATAATAATAATATATACATAAATTACAGGACGAGTGGTAAAAAAGTCAGCTGTCATCTAAATTTTAAGGGAGAACGATTAACAGAGAAAAGCTAATGAAATCTTGCCGACGTTTCGATGATTTTTCCGAGGATTTTTCTTCTTCTGGTGGGTTGTTGTAACAAACAAAATATAGAATAAGTAAATGATTTAATAATTACGTATTTTAAGTTCTATTTTCGCTGTCACACTTTTGTCATCTTTTGTATTCAACGTATACGTTAAAATATTCAATAAAAGCCTCTTGGTTTGACGATGAAGATTTTCACCTTGTTTAAATTTTTCAAACGGTGCTGCTAACTGCATGGCTGTTGTTTCAATAATGCCCTTTCGTTTATCAGCAGAAATAGATAGGTACCTGCCTATGTTATTACTTACCTGTACATTTACTTACCTTTACATTCCAGGAATATTACATAACGGTTTACGAGGATCAAGGGATCATACAGGTAAAAATAATTAGCATCTTTGTAATTAAATAATATTTTCACTGGCAATAGGATTAGGATTTGTCTGAAAGATTTAGTAGAGACCTAAATAATCCATCAAGTGATCAGGTATATACTGATTACAATCTACATAAATAGATTTGAATTCCATTTTTTAATAATATTTATTATATGGAATACATCTGTTTTGCAAAATTCATAATAAAACGTTTCTACGAAAATAAATTGGCTGAGTTAATTGTGGTTCAAGCCGTAACCAAAGCGGCAACAGTGTTGAATATTCGCCCATAAGATTTACATTGGCCTATGCCGGCCACGCTGCATAATAACTGTGACCCGCTCTATAGAAGTCTTTTTATTTCAAGTTCTTCGAGGAATCTAAATTTTGTTTTTTATCACAAATATTTAATATTTGAATGCCATTGGTGTGTATGAGTGTGGATGTTCAAGAACGTGTTTTGCATAGTTGGACTTATCTGGTTTATGTAATGTATATGCTCTTAAGTGTTCACTGAATCTTATTTCAAAATTTCTGTGTTTGACCTACATATACAGCATTACATTTTGGACAATTAATTTTAGGTCCATTTTACAAAATTAATACTGTTCTTAAAACTTTAACTATTTTGTAACTTCAATAAGTCAATCTGACTATGCTAGTTTTTAGTAAAACAGCTGTCATTGAGTTAAAAAAGCAATTTTTTGAATAAAAAGTGGAACTTTGGTTAAAAAGTTTTATTTTTCATGTTTATAGTGAAATCTAAATATCTACCATTTTAAATATTAGATATTTTTAAGAGCTTACTCGATGCTTATCTAAATTGTTACCTTAAACCACGAACAAATGAATAAAACATAGGAGTTATTTTTTGAAACGACTAAATAGTTTTTGCATTTTATTTCTACCAAAACAATCCTTGTAATACATTTTACTCGAAACTATGCATTAAATAAATTATTGTACATGGTTTACTACTAGTTCCATTGATACCTATTATTTATATTGTAACGCTTCGTTACAGCAAAAGAGATTAAACTTTTTTTATCAACCCAAGTAATTACAAATTGACCACTAAAGATATTTGGAACTATAACGTATCAATTGATATATCTTTACTCAAATAATCTATGCACCAACATGTTATCTTACTATAATGAGAATTAAATTAAATGTAAGATTTCTATGTTAACCTGTTTAAGCGTATCGACAATAAAAAGATAGTGAAAAGATAATTTAGTCAAAACAGAGTGTATCTAATTCCTACTCATCTCTTTTGATATGGGTGTTTTATTTACAATGCGAATAGCCACAACCTGTTAATACTGATTAGCATTTAATAAATATTTAAAGCAATTATTTTTGTGTATCGCAAAGACTTGGAGTCAATCTGTCAGACACATCAAATAATCAACCTGATTTTCATATTTATTTCCCCAGGTACAAGAATTACATAGGTACCTATTTGACATACACCACTATGTCAGGGGGTTAGGTCATAATATCTCAGGGATACTACATAAATGAAATAAGATTTACCTAAAACAATACAGGATTAGACATTACAAAAATATTTTGGTAAATCCATCATAGATTCTCTAATTTCTTGTAGCTGAGAAAATAAATATATTAAAAGAAGCCTGGATATTAAGATTACGTAAATTTTATATTATTATTAGTTGCAACTCCAAAGTTGCAGCTTACACCGAGGAAAATAATTCAAAAAGAATGTGTTATTACTAAAAAGTTAACTATAGCTGAAAATATTAACTGCCATTATTAGATTGTCTAAAAACAACTGTTAGCCGGACTACTAGAATTGTAAGATATATATTACCGTCTAAGTTTTTACTGTGGCAGTAATATTTTTTATTGCAACAGCTAGAAATCAAATACATAACTGTAAACCTTTCTTACTTCATCAGTAATTGTTATTGCTACCGCAGTTACACCATTACTAGTAATTGTTTTCTTAACAACTATGGTAGTCTAATAGTTCTCCAAAATCTCCCAAGAACCCTTACGATTAATATTGAAATTAGTGCCGATACGGCAAATAAACCGGTAAAAAATTATTGTCTTTGGTGGTGTGACTCAGTTTAGACGAGGCACATCGCATTGATTTTTTTCGCATTATGCACGTGCAGTTCAAATATTATTGTTTATTGGGTTTAGGAGATTTAGTGAATACGTTCCTGGGTAAGTACCAACATATTGTTAAATGAAAAATATTGTAAAACAGATTTTGGCTCTGGCGCACACTCCGGACACAGGAAATTTAGGTTTATATTTCACAATTATGTAAGAATGTTATACTGGTTACACCTAAGAAGCAAATTCAGCTAGTGTATACGTTACAGTTCTTTTAGTTTTATTTTGTGGTTTGAAAACTCAATCATTTCTCCACTCATCAAATATTCATATTAATTTTAATGTACATTAAAAAAATGTTTAATATTTATTTTTAGATGAGGGCATTAATGATGGGCATTTTCCATGAATAATGTAGAATTTAAGAAAAGTAAATACATCGTCTGAGCTAGAAACTACGAGTGAAGCAAGAATTAGTTAATAGCTAAGAGTTATAACATGTTCCTTAATTTACTTATAATTTTTTTTTAATTTAGCTATGTTGTTAGTTTGGTTGGTTGCTCTTTATTGTTCCTATTATTATGAGTTCTTGATAAAAATAAACAGTTTTTTAATAATAATATATTTTTTATTTAGTATTTCTTTTTTTATATTGGTATATACGGATATGCAGGATATAGAGGATTACTATATAGAACATATCGTTATAATCCCGCAGTAATATTGTATTACCACTTTGGTACAACAATTTAACTACTATAATTATACTGCTTTACTGATAAAATAATTTTTCTTACCACTCTAGTAAAACATTTTTACCACAGTGGTAAGATATTCTTACTGTAGTTGTAAAACCTTATCGGTGTAGCTAAACAATTTCATTGCATTAGTAAATATATTTTTCTACAACCCTATATAAAATGACGTTATTTTGTAAACGTTCAGCGAAAACGCGATTTCCGTTGCAAGTGAGAGAATATATTTTCGTCTCTAGTGATGAAAGTGACGTTTATATTTTTAACCATTCTTTTGGGGTTGCATAGGTATATAATGTTTTTACGATTTTAAATGATTAATAAACGCAAAAGAGAATTATTTTTATAATTAGAATACAACTTTTTATTTAATAAATATATAAATTAAAAAATTAAATTGGATATAAAAACCATTTTTATCTAGTGCCCTGGTTTCATTAGTTTGACGTCTCACCATTTTTATCTAGTGCCCAGGTTTCATTAGTTTGACGTTTCTTGTGAATTGTCAGTTGGCTCTAGAAATATTTATTTGACATCATGAGCTCCGATTCTGAAAGTGAATTAGATTACAGTCATGCACCCGAAGAAATAAAAAATCAAGCAGAAGAAACTTCATTAGATTTACTACCAATAAAATCTAATAATGGCACATCTTCATCTAAAGTGACCTCAGTTAATAACATAACAGATGTAGGATCATCTCTTTGATAAATAGAAATCTAGATTGTAATACCCCTATTATTTTGAATAATTGTTCAAACATAACCATAAATGAATATTTAAATCATAAGTAGATATAAGGATAGTATTTAAGAATTATGTTGTTATTTTTAATTGAAAATAAAATTTAGTTTCATTGTGATTTTCTATGATAATTATGATATAGTGTTTTACTCGTCGAAAGTTTTTTTAAAGCTCAAGAACATTACTTTCTTTCGCTTCAAAAAATGCTACTTTCGTCACTCGTTAAACAATATACTATTTACCACAGTAGAAACATAGTTTTACTGCCAGTTAATAAAATTTGGGTACATTAGCTGCTTCACTAAAAAGAGATATAGAGAGGCATTTTTTTCTATTCTTTACAATCTGCACACGTTTTTTCCCCTCATCCCGATGTTATACATATGTCGAAATAGTCCACAATAGACAGTCAGTGCAGATATTGCTTTTACTTACGACTAAAGCCTCTGCAGTAGCTTATTGTACTAACCCTTACTATGCGAAACGGCCGTCATTGCATTTAAAAACGTAATTTGCGAATAAATAGTGAACGTTTAGTTCAACCGTTTAGTTGTTTACTGTTCTCTGCACTAACCTTTTTAATGAATGCTTTTTAATGGCCTTAAAATGTTTCAGACTAGGAATACATCCTACCTCAAAATTGTTCTTGGGGTCATCAGGGCTTTCATTCTTCCAGCTTATTCAACTGTTTTACTAGTGGAACACAGGATTTTTTCTTTGAATAGTAAGTTTTGGGGGCATGCTGATTGCAACTTATTAGATTAAGAATCGAGTCTTTTAAGTTATCGTGGCAGATTTTTTGGGTTTTAGTCCCTATCTGCTTCCTGCTAGCCAACTGTACTGTAGTCTTCTGCACATATGCATTAAAGATAAGCCTCCAATTTGATATTTAATTCTTTGTTAATAACGGAATGGTTTTACCCTTGCAAGCTTATCAAGTTTTCGTTTTTTTTATGAAAGGGATCACCGGTATTTTGTCTGCATTGATGGACAAATCGAACAGTCCTCTGTTTTAGGCATGGCGTATTTTGGCACAATTACAACTAGGTCATCTAGGGATGTATCCTCAGACTCTGAATATCTTTACCATTCGTTCCTCTTGGTTTATATGGTTTAATGGAGTTGCTAACCCACTTTAATATATCTGATCTGACGATAAGAGTTGCTTTTCTCCAGTCCACTGATTGGGATCTTTGTAGAAATGTTTTCTTTTCATTATTTGTAATAGAATCATCTGCTTTTTTTAGAAGACTCAAGTGGGTAGAATGTACATCAACAATAATATTTCAAACAACGTGCTTGTATGAAACAAATTATAGACATCTTTTTCTTTCTTTACTTAAAATTAAATAGTGTAAATTAAAATGAATTAAAATTAGTACATTTTATAATTAGTATCACATGGAGATAATAAACTGAATTAAAAGGAAAATAGCCAAAAGTGTGAGTGAATTAACATAAGCATTGTTTAAACTAACTTTCGTCAAACACTGTTCATTCATTTGACATGTATTGGAAAACTGGTATAGATACAGCTTTACAATAAGCCAAAGATGCACAATACGTACAGTTTGCATCTCAGCAAGTTTGTCCTTTTTGTATTGATACTGGTTGGCATCGATTTTTTACAATTTAATTTTTTTTTTATCCCTTATAAGTAAAAAACACTATCATAATCAGTTTATTTTTATTTATTTTTATTTATTTATTTGGGATACAGACAGGACAGACCAATAAGAGTATCCACACATTACAGTTAAATTACAAATTTTTACAAGTTTAACAACTAGAAATATAATTAAAAATACAAAAAAAAAGAGACATCTAAGTTAATGGTATTAAAAAATGGTTCCTCAATAGTTTTTTAACCGCAGTTGCATTATGAAAGAATATATCTACTTCCACGATATTAGATAATTTGTTGTAAGTGTTAGTTATTCTATGTACTGGAGAATTAAGGAAATAATAATTAGTAAATGCTTGGTCTGTAAAAAAGGTGTAGTTATTTCTAGTAGCATAGGTGGGAGTATGGAGATTTATGGAATTCATAATTTCGATACAATCAATATTATTGTTTAAAATTTTATGAGCAAACATGACATCCGCAATTTGCCTACTGTGCTCAAGGGTAATTATTCTTAAAAAGGAACAAATACGTTGTCTATCTGTTTCCGGATAAAACTTTCTTTTACAATATGAAATGAATTTATTTTGAATATATTCTAATTTTGAAATGTACACCAAGTAACGTGGATTCCAAATGACTGAACCGAACATTAAGATGCTATGGACATATGCCATATACAAAGTTCTAATGGTAAAAGGGTTTCGCAATTCGAAACAAGTTCTGTAAATGAAGCCTAATTGTCTATTTGATTTTTGGGTAATATGATAAATATGTTTGTCAAAAAGGAGCTTTGAGTCCAAAATTATTCCAAGATCTTTTATACTATCTACCGGATGGAGTACACAATTAGAGATTTCGTATGTGTTGTGATTTAATTCAGGACTGCTACGAGAAAATTGTATGTAGTTGCACTTAGAGACATTTAACAACAGCTTATTTTTTACACAATAATCAAATAGATTATTTAAGTCTTGTTGAAATTTAAACCGGTCATTAGGACATGAAATGGAATGATAAATTTTTAAATCGTCTGCATACATAATAAAATATACAAATTTAAAACAGGTAGCAATATCACTAACATATAAATTAAATAGTAAAGGACCCAAATGGGACCCTTGAGGTACCCCTGACGTGCTGACTTCTACGTTAGATTTAAAGGTTCCTAAGATTACTTGTTGAGATCTATTTCTGACGTATGAGTCGAACCAACGCAATAAACTACCATGTATACCGACCTCAGCAAGTTTCGAAATAAGGATCGAATGATCGATTTTATCGAAAGCCTTACTAAAATCAGTATAAACAGAATCGACATTCTTTCTATCATTTAGACTTTTTAGTATGTATTCAATGTAAATAAATAAGTTTGTGTCAACTGAACGTTTTTTCATGAAACCGTGCTGTTCAATATTAAGTACGTTTTTGACATCGTAATAAAGAAAATCAAATATTATACTTTCAAACATTTTACTAAAAATTTTTAATTTCGAAATGGGTCTATAATTCTCGACTTTATTTTTATTTCCGGATTTATAAATTGGGATAATAAAAGTTCAAATCAGTTCAATACGAAAGTTCGACATTATAAAAATAAAAAATTTAATTAACCAAAAATAAATGTATTAAAAACATCACCCTTAACAATGTAGGTATGCCTAAAAACACACCGGAATTGTTACAGCTTATCGGCCTTAAATGTGACAACGTACGTGTCATGTGTCTGTCGAGGCGTGATAAGAAATCCCTTGAGAATCTCTGTTGTTCCTGCTGCATACTAAGGTTGAATTTATATTATATCGGCACTGGTGACGAGGGTGAGTCCTTGAATTCTATTAACATTATTTAATTGATATTAAGGGAGAGTTTTCTGCTCAATATGCGTAGGATGGGAAGTGTTAACGTACATTTTTGTTTTGGTTTGTTAGCTTAAACAGCATGTCTGTGCCCATCATAATGTCGGTTGTTTTTATCGCAAATACTCTGAAAAAAAAGAAACATGGTGCAGTTAGATTGCATTAGGTATATATTATTAAACTAAAAAACAAAACAATATAGGTTCAAAACAGAATTAAATATAAAGAGAATAAAAAAATAATGAAAATTTTAATTACAAGTGAGAATAAAATCCAGTCTCTTGTAAGAATTTGGTAACGTCCTGATATGTAATAGGCCGGCCAATAAATGGCCATGTGTTAAACGTGAAAAGGATGCATCTGTGGATTATCGAACATCGCGCAGTTTGGATGTTATGCTACCCCAAACAGATTTCCAGGAGTTTTGTATGGTAGCTTTAAAAAAGGTTTTAGGGCCTGTGTCTAATTAGTAGCCTTATTTGAAGTTATAAAGTCTTTAGCTGCGCGATCCCCTGCCTTGTTGCCAAATATACCCATGTGTGATGTAATCCAAAAGAAATTCCCCGAAAAGCAAGATACTTGACAGTGTTATGTATTTGAAAGACCAGTGGGTGAGTGGAAAATCTATTGTTAATGGAATTGGTAGAAGTTAGTGAGTCAGTACACATAGCTGGATTCTTAAATCTTGTGTAATTGAGTCATATCAAAAATTAAGTAGAAGTAAACTGTAAAAATTATCATTGTCATTATCGTAGTAATTTAGAAGGCATAAATTACCACAAGCTTAATCAGTTTCTGAACTTCCCAGAATAGTAAACAATCCTTAGCGAGTTTTTTAGGGTGGAGGTGTAGATAGAAGGAAATTAAGCACCCGGCTTAAAAGAAAATAACTCCTAGAAAGCCGCTAAGGTACCCCCCAGAAAACCGCTAAGGTACCCCCCAGAAAACCGATAAGGCACTCCACAGAAAGCTCTAAGGCACCAGATAAGGCCCTGTAAGACAAGCTAAAGTTACTGCAAGGCAACCTAAAGGCATTGCAAAGCAATCTAAGGCACGACAAGACCAACCAAAGGCACAACAAGGCTAACCAAAGGCAAGACAAGACCAACCAAAGGCACTGCAAGGCAACCTAAGACACCCTGAGGAAATCTTGAGACACCTTAAGACAACAAGCTAAGTACCATATATTTTAAGGTTCTGTCTCTGGTTCTCTGTTACGAGGCAGCACAAATAAATAATTGTTACTTCAAATCTACTCGGCAATAAGAGCTTTAGAGAGTTGGGCTCCGTCTAAGGTAAGTTATTTATTTATAATCCTACATTAATTTCATTCTACAAGGTGTTTCAACCTTTCTTACCTTTGTTTTATAGTGTATTGCTGAGTTTATGAAACATTTGTACATTATGTTCTGCTATCTTCCTACTCCAGTTTGTGAGTTTTGCCACAAACGATTTTAAGTAATCATTGAACTGTATAATGAAGGCATCCGTTCCTTACGAAAACAATTACGAAAATAACCGTACAGGATCCTAATGGTCCCGAAATGATAAGTATATCTCTCTTTTTCCTGACAAGCGAGACCACAGTGTATTGTTTAAAAACTAAACACTTAACTCAAATTCTCAAACCCTTTTTGCTCAAGATTGCATAGCAATATATGTATTGAAAAAAAGACGTAAAATTATTATGAAGGATTGTCATAAAAAAAATAGTAAAGTCATTGTCAAAGTTAAAAAAATTTTTTCGTTTAATTTCCCTTGTATGTTCAAGGATGTTCAATAAATAGTTGTTTTAGAAGAAAACCGTTCTTACTCATTTAATAAAAGAGATCCTGGTCCAGATCTCATTGAATAAAACCAATTTTTTCATGCTACCAGAAAGGTGCTGGAACCAACCTGTGGTGATTCTTTCTTTTGGGAACCTATTCAATTTAACTTCTGTGGTTCCCGAATATATTGTTATGAAAATTTGCTGAGCTGAATGTTGAAATCATAATAGGTAGCTAGGTGGTACCTACATAGGTAATTTCTGGAATGTATATACCTATTAAAAAATAATATTATAGTTACGATCTCGTATTGTAACAATGTATTATTTGATTTCTTGATTTTTTAAATTTTATTTAAATAAAACCTATTGGAGCTCGCGATTCTCTTCTGGGTCGCGACCCACCGGTTGGGAACCACTGGTCTACAGTCTACAGTCTACAGTCTACAGTCTACAGTCTACAGTCTACAGTCTACAGTCTACAGTCTACAGTCTAAAGTCTAAAGTCTAAAGTCTAAAGTCTAGAGTCTAGAGTCTAGAGTCTAGAGTCTAGAGTCTAGAGTCTAGAGTCTAGAGTCTAGAGTCTAGAGTCTAGAGTCTAGAGTCTAGAGTCTAGAGTCTAGAGTCTAGAGTCTAGAGTCTAGAGTCTAGAGTCTAGAGTCTAGAGTCTAGAGTCTAGAGTCTAGAGTCTAGAGTCTAGAGTCTAAAGTCTAAAGTCTAAAGTCTAAAGTCTACAGTCTACAGTCTACAGTCTACAGTCTACAGTCTACAGTCTACAGTCTACAGTCTACAGTCTACAGTCTACAGTCTACAATCTACAGTCTACAGTCTACAGTCTACAGTCTACAGTCTACAGTCTACAGTCTACAGTCTACAGTCTACAGTCTACAGTCTACAGCCTACAGCCTACAGTCTACAGTCTACAGTCTACAGTCTACAGTCTACAGTCTACAGTCTACAGTCTACAGTCTACAGTCTACAGTCTACAGTCTACAGTCTACAGTCTACAGTCTACAGTCTACAGTCTACAGTCTACAGTCTACAGTCTACAGTCTACAGTCTACAGTCTACAGTCTACAGTCTACAGTCTACAGTCTACAGTCAACAGTCAACAGCCAACAGTCTACGGTCTACGGTCTACGGTCTACGGTCTACAGTCTAAAGTCTACAGCCTAACCTAACTTAACCTAACCTAACCTAACCAGCAAAATAAATATGAATCTTCTGTAAATGTTCTAATTTTAAAACTGCATGAATATTTTACTAAAACAAGTAGAGACGCTAAGCACAACCTTATTTAAAATAATAACTGATAATGTTTTTATCAATTTTTGTTTTATTTTATTAATTTTTAATTATAGTCTACATTTTTAAAAAAGCCAGTTGCTTAAAAGCTTGTCAAACCTCTGTTGCTTAACAACTTGTTAAGTCTACGTTAAATTGGCAAAGGTTACATATCCCTGAGGCGCATGCGCCTATTGGAATTTTTGAGAATATTTTGGTTAGTCGGCGAGGTATGTTAAAATTGATTCTTAGGGCATGTTGTCACATTTCTTGAAGTGAATACGTAGACTAGACTTTGGAAAGACGAAAATTGTATATGTTTGGAATTTAAACGAACCTCTTTACTTATGTTTTACGTTTATTTTTAATTATTTTAACGGTTTATTGGTTTTCATTTTATGAGTAAATGATAGTTCATCAAAATTACACATTACCATTTAAACAAGAGATTTTAATATATATTAAATATAAAATTTTAATAGCAAAAACAAACCTCTTTCATTTCAATTTTTAACACTTTTTTTCTTAATTTCAAAAGATAACAGAATATTAGTTAACAGAGCTTTAACAAGCGTTTATTCCGGACCTAAGTATTCATCACTTTTATTAGCAGTATTACAGAACATTTTCTTCCAAACAATATTGGCACAATAACCATCTAAAAATTTACAAAAACAATCTTACTGCATCTGAATATTATTGTTTAAAATCTGGTGCATTGGTATGGTTAAAAATAATCTTCAAGTTTTTCATTTTTCTTGTAGGATTCGTTCCAGGAAGCAATAAAATTTCCCAGTTTCTCAAAGTAATGAAAAGCAGAAAAGTTATTATATTTTATTATGCCATACAATTGTTAAATAAACAAGTTATTAAACGGGAAAATGTGTCAATTTAATAGATAAGGATCTTATAATAAAATGACTAAATTTATGGTTCAGCTTTTACTGCGTTCTTAATAAAAACATCCAGAAAACAACTTTATGAAATCTCTTTTGTAATTAACTAGAAAATTTCTTTTCAATAACAAATTGGTTTCGAATTTATTATAACTGAAAGAAAAAATTATACATTCAAATTATTATTAACTCACTTTACTATAGTTTACCATAATGCACATATATTCTAAAAGAATTAAGCAACTAAAAGGATAAAAGAGAATAATGATCTTATATCGCATTCCCTTATTTATTATTATTCATTTGATAATATTTACCAATTATATAATCCATCCAGTTAAAACGAAATTCAACACTTGAGCATGTTAAACTGCATAACAATCTAAAAACAAACAATTTTGACAATTCTTCAAAGTATTATGAAATAATTAGTTATAATGAATTAAAATGTATGTATAACCCATGTAAGCATATCAATCAATAAATCAATCAATTTATTTATTTATTTATCACATTAGTATACATACAGTGTGTAAAAGCCAAATGGAATAAATTCAATATTTCGGTTACTGTACATATTTATAAAAAATCCCGAAACACGTCAAATTTAAATTATAACTTGACATTCTTTAACGTGAAAATGCAACCCCTACCTTCAACCCCCTTAGAATGACAGGTACAACCCCCCATTTTTTAAATGGGAAGTATAGGCTTGTGATATATCATTTGAAAGGTCTCTTCATTCTCTATTCAAAAATGTTATTGTTTTTAAATTTGATGCAAAAATAAACATAAAAAACTTATTTCCCGTTTAGGTCTTGATAATGAGAAAGTGAACAAAAACCATAGCAATGTGGTTTTTAGATGGTAACCATTAAAAAACTTTAAAGAGTTTCCGTGGCAACGCCATTTTAAACAGCAGTAGTAAATTGTTTTATTTAAGTTGTCATTGTTGTAATTTAAGTATAAAGTTTGTTCAATTCAATTCTGAAAAATGGTTAGATTAACAGAAATGCATAAAATAACAGTTTTACAAATGATTAGTTACGGAGATAACATCCGAACACAACAGGAAGTAACTCGCCTATTTCATGAGAAATTTCCTAATTTACCGCCTATATCCCAAGGAACAATAAGTAAAATAGAAAAGCAGTTTCGCGAGTTTGGTCATGTAAGGCAGATAAAAAAAGCAGCTGCCAATGCACTGAGTGATGAACTCAAATTAGATGTGTTGCTTGAGTTTCAGGAAAACCCACATACATCGAGTAGACAGGCAACCACTACATTTAATGCTAGCCATACATCGATAGCAAACATATTAAAAGAAAATAAATTGCATCCGTATAAGATGATACCTACTCAGGAGCTCATGGAAGACGTTAAAGAATGTCAAGTTATAATTTATATTTGACGTGTTTCAGGATTTTTTATAAATATGTACAGTAACCGAAATAATGAATTTATTCCATTTGGCTTTTACACACTGTATATTATTAATTTTTATACATTGCTGAGTTATGAAGTAGAGATACTTGTTTTGTGGTTACATCCCCTCTCCACTTTTACAAAAATGCTTTTTTATGCCAAAGCAAGTAAAATAAATTAAGAATGGCAAAAAAATCAAGAATGAAGAAAAAAGAAAAAAAAATTCCTTATTTTTTGTTGGTTGTTATTTTTCAATATACAAAATACATAAAAACAAGGCGGTGAACATCAACTACGGATTTCGTATTTAATAATTTTTTGATTGCTTTTTTTCCAGCAGTACCTTCCAATAAAACGAATTCCAAAATTTAATTTAATTGAAAGCTTAAAATTATTTTATTCAATTTAGAAGAGTATTATAAATAAATATAAATATAACAATCACTATTTTTTGAGAATAATAATGTTTATAGTACATTGAGAACATCAGGATGATCTACGAGATAGGATTTCACTTGTTTTTTGTAAGTATTATATACCTTCATTTGTTTCAGTTTAGTAGGTAATAGGTTATAGAATCTTGCAGCATAATAGAAATAAGAATTTTTTGCAGCAGTTTTAGTTGTGGATCTATTTCCTGTATAAGTGGTGGGTATATTTTCTTGTTCGTAAAATAGGCGAAGTAGATTGTATACGTTGATTGTATATTTAAAATTTTACTTTCTTTATACAATAAATCAGTAATAATTAACCTCTTCTTCTTAAAAACTACTTTCAGCAGCATATTTTGTGCCGTTTGTAAAGTACTCAGTGTAGTTTTATATGCTCCTCCCCAAGCTGGTATACAATATCTTATTATAGAGTCTGCCAGGGAATTGTAAAGTATAATTAATTTTTTTTGATAGTATCTCTCGAAAAATATAAAATTTATGGTCTACTATGGTGTTGGTCTACTATTACATCAAATAATATTTCTACATAAAAGTCAATCCATAGAATGAATTAAATTAAAAATTACAGACAAGATAAAATTTTTAAACTATTGACATTTTGTAAGTAAATTAAATTCACAGATATAACATCTCTAAATTAACATTACTTAATTAAACTGCTCCAAAAGAGTTAAGAATATTGCTGAAAATTGTAAATAAATTCCAATAAAATAAACTATTGGTGACCAGTTTACCACAAAATAGACCCACACATTTACTTACATTGGTATTCTGGTAAACCATTTTTTTAATGCATTTTTTGTCTATATACAATATTTTTGCTATTTTATCAAAATGAAACAAGTTGAAAAATTTATGGTTTATTATGTCTTTGACAATATTGTAGTGTGCATATCTCTTCAATATAATGGTGCGACGTAAATTAACAATTGAAGAAGCAAATCGAGCTATTGGCATGTTCCAAAACGGTAGTGTTCAACAGAAAACTGCCAATTTTTTCAATGTATCGCAAAGTGTCATAAGTAAATTAAATAATCGATTTAATGAAACTGGTTCTGAGTTAGAAATAACAAGGATTGGTGGCCCCAGGAAAACCACTGCCACAGAAGACAGATTTGTTACACTAAGTGCCCGGAGGAGAGCCTATATCCACGTGTAGACAACATTCGCGGCGCCTTTTTAATGCTACAGAAACCAGTGTTTCAATTGAAACAATAAGGTGGCGATTAAATTGTGTACATTTAAGATCTCGACGTCTATTAAGGAGGGTCCCACTAACCCAAAACCACATGCGGCAAAGATTACAGTGGACAAGAGATCACGTAAATTGGGTCAATGAATGGAGGTAGAGTATGGGCCCTACCTAGAATATCTAGAAATCGACTACCTGTTCAACGTGTACCCTTTCCGACACTCATGCCAAAAAAGGAACAGAGTCTAGATTTATAGGACCTGAACCATTCTTTGGCATTACCAAATTTACTGCCAAAGATATTATCTCCGACTCGATAATGAGGAAAATCCTCATATACTGGAATGATAGCCCAGGACTAATCCATTCGAAGACTTTCATTTACAAACCCTAGAAAAATAAAACTAAGCAGATTCTAGAGTGGGATAGGTGTAGAAGACGAGACTGCAGAACACATATTATGTTCTTGGTCCGCCCTGGAAAATACTAGGCACCGCATTCTTGGTTTCCCAAAATTGGAGCCCAACGACTTTAAACTGGTCTCGCTGCAGATAACCATTGACTTCGCAAAGAGAATTGGCTTGTATGGCGATTTATAACCTTAGGGGTGAGCCACAATAGACCCAACGGTGGTCGCAGTGGAGGGGTGGTTGAGCGCCCCACACACATTGAACCCAATCTAACCCTTTCCGAGGAGGTTCAATAATGGTGAGGGGTGGCATATGTTTTAATGGTCGTACTGACCTTTACATTTGCAATGGAAACATGAACGCAGAACAGTACAGGTGGCATGTCATTAATAACATTGTACCACAATTACATGCTGCTATCGGTCCAGGCTTATTTTTTTTAGATGATGATGCCAGACCTCACAGGGCTAGTGCGATAGAAACCAATGGAATTCCGCATCTTTCACTGTTTGTTTCACTGTTGTTTATGAGTATGTAAAAGCCGTAGGAGATATTGTTACTCCAACAAATATAACATTTGCGTCCAGAATCTCAAATAATCGTATTTGTATCTATCTTTCATCTTTAGCAGTAGTCGATGATCTTCTAAAAGCACAACAGAGTGTGACCATTAACTCCACAGCTGTTCCTATCCGAAGACTTATAACTCCTTCTAAACGTATCCTTATATCTAATGTGTCTCCCATTATACCCCACTTCATAATCGAAAATGCTCAAAGGGTCTTGGACTGCATCTTGCTTCACCAGTTTCATTTGTAAAATGTGGTGCACTAGGTGACGAATTCACTCACGTTATGAGTTTTAGACGCATATCATACATTATTCCTGATAATGAGAACTTTTCAATTCAGACATCAATTTTAATTAACTATGATAATACCCCATATAGAATTTTTGTTTCGTACGATAAATTAGAATGCTTTTTATACAAACAACCAGGACATACTGCTGATTCCTGTACTAATGTATCGAACACTCTTCATGTAACCGAACCAGCTCTTCCTTCTTCCATTATCCCACAACCTACCAACAAAAATGTCTTTGAAGATGCACCTCAACAACCTGTTGGACCCTTCTCATTTACCTGATCTAACAACTCTTGTTTAACTTCTTTATTGTCGTTTGTTTTTGGCGCATACATGAATATGACTATTACAAACTGTTCATGGATTTAAAATCTTTGATCGTGGTTAGAATGAAACTTCGTGTAACCCTGTTACAGAATATACTATTTAATCTCAAGAGAGATATTTCCAACATTCTGTAATCAAATTTAATTTCAGAATTGATACATTCGTTGATGATCGCTGGGAACAAAACTCTGTGACTTTTTCCTTAAAAACTTAATAATAGTGTAAGTGAAATTTGACAGCCAAAAAATATTAAAGCATCATTAGAGACGAACTTGTTCCTGAGTTGGCCAACTTATATCCCAACGCAATACATCCGAACCTACTGTATGAAACTATCTGGTTCCAGCAGGACGGAGCAACACCCCATTATGCTTTAATTATAAGAATAATAAAAAACTCTTCGTTTTAACAAAACTTCCAATATTTATTTAAAAACATATTGAAGTTCAATATGTCAATCTGACGATGCTAGTTGTCTAGCGAAACGGCTGTCATTGAGTCTTTTAAAAAAGCAGTTTTTAAATAAATATTGGAAGTTTTGTTAAAACGAAGAGTTTTTTATTATCCTTAATAAGATGGACTTCCAAAAAGTAAGGGTTAGTACAATCAATTTAATTAATTATAAGAAATTACTTAAATCAAATTTTTCCCAAATAAATGGATTGGACGAAGAGGTACTATCGAGTGGCCAGCTAGATCGCCGGACCTTACGGCCTTGGATTTTTTTCTGTGGGATTATCTCAAGGACAAAGTATATGGAACACAGCCAACTAGCATTGCAGACCTTAAAGAGAGGATAACTACAGAAATACGAGCTATTTCACCTCAAACTTTTATCAAAGTTCGGGACGAGTTTTATAGGAGACTGTGTTATAGCCAATAACAAGGTGGAGAACATTTTAAACATTTGTATTTGTTTTAATGTAAAAAATCAATTACGTCAAGTATTTTATGTTTTTACTATCTTGAACAAAATTATAAATAATTTTAAAATTATAAATAATTTCAAAATTTCACCCTGTACAATTCATAATAGACCCTACATGGTATAGTTCGTTGAGATCGTATTGTTAAGGAGCTTTTAAAATCATAAAAATATACTCTTTCATTAAAAACATATATTATGAATGATGCCAGACTTGCGTGTATCAACCTGTACATTTAAATTTATGTTTAAAAAGCTCCCATTTGAATTTCAAAGTGGACGGGTCCCAGCGTTTTTTATAATTTTCTAAACTAACCCCACAAATGATATAAGTGTTTTTCACACTGTATACATTATTTTAGTGGTTTTTCCTGAATATCTAAAAAAAGTGGAAAATGTCCTTTTTTGTAAGAATTTTTTGTTAACTATTTTGTCTCTAAGAATTTAGGTTCAATTTAAATTTAAATTTTAAATTAAAAACCGATGGAAAATTTAAAAAAATCCTTAAAGTTGACTTTAATAAAAGCAATGGAAGAGAATTATGTGATGCTTGTAAATCTAATAATAATGGAACTTACCTATTCAGGAAAATTCCATTCGTTTTTTCTCTTCTAATTTCTTATTTGTTAAAATCTCGCCAAAGAAAATTAGACCTAACTATATAAACCACATAATTAAAAAATCTTTTATGTTCAAGCATCTCGCCACAGTACGGGCATAATTCAATCTTGGTCTATTCACACATTATTTTCTCACACCGACTAATTGCTTTAAAAAATGTAAGCATAATAAGTAATGAACAGCGTTAATAATTAGCAGCATAAGAATAAAACATCAGAATAAGGATAAAAATACACCGGGAACGACTGACTTGAGTCCTTGGTAAATGAAAATGAAAAAAGAATGGGATAAAAAAGCTTTAATTAAAAGGAAGGCTTATTTACACATCTTGATAAAGCGAGAGGAAGTCAAATGCAGATTTTTTACTTAAAAACTGCTATTGATTTTCGTTTATCTGGTGGATTGGTTTAATTTAAATCAAATTAGAATAATTATCGCTTATTTGGATGAGCAATTAACCAAAACTATCTTATAAGACAAATGATTTACTTAATAATTAAGCATAACAAATTATGGGTAGGTATATACACTGCTCAAAAATTAAAGTAGATACAAAAATCTGTAATTTTCATTTTTCATTGACTAATAATAAATCAAAATTAGATAAAATTTAAGTTAATCTTTATTCTTTCACGTTACAATATACCCAAAAAAATAAAATAAACAAATTTTTCATGAAAAACAAACAATTACAATTAAACAGAAAAAATTGATAAATGTTAAATCATTTACTGCGCAGGTCATAAAGTCCTTTCACGAAAATTAATATACCCACCCCTAGCTTGCCTTAGTGCTGTCACTGTATTTGGCATGGTCCTTATTAAATTATTAATACATTGCTGAGGTATGTTTTCCCTTCCCATATTCTCTGCAAGGCATTGGCGAGCTGTTCTAGGGTTATGGGGGGCTGTTCGAGTCGGTTTAATTGTCTAGACATTTCGGCTCAATGCAATTCATATCGGGTGAACATGGTGGCCAGTTCATTCTTATAAAACCGTGATATTCAATGCGATCATTTACAATTCTCGCACGGTGCGGGCGCGCATTATCGTCGATAAAGACAAATTGTTCGCCTATTGCACCAAAAAATAGTATAATTATTGACTCTATAACCATGTCCCTATATCGTACAGCCATCATTGTCATATTCATTAACACCACTAAATCAGTGCGGCCATCATAACATATGCCTCCCCACACGCAAACTGAGCCACCACCAAAAAGAGTGGTTGGCGCCATCAAACGTTCATTGTATCGCTGTCCTCTTTCTCTCCACACCAATATTCGACCATCACACATATTCAGCCGAAATCTGGACTCATCCGTAAACATACAGTACCTCCAGTTCTGAAAATTCCAACGACTGTGTTCTCTCGCCCACCGATATCTGCATGCACGCTGATCCGCAGTCAACCGTGGATGTGAACTACGCCTTCTGGCTCTTAAATTACATGCATGCAACCTTCTAACATTTTAACTAGATATCACTCATCCGGTAGCATGCCTAAAGAAGCTGTTAATTCTCGAAGCAGTAAATGTCCGGTTTCTTCTGGCTGTTACAGCTATAAAGCAGTCTTTAGCAGGAGTTGTAGCTCGTTCTCGTCCTCCTCCTTGCTGTACGCTGCAGACCCAGTTTCCAAAATATCACAACACTTTGGGATACATGTAGCCGTGTAGCAACTTTTTCTTGACTTAAGCCTTCGTGTATCTGTCGCAGGCTTATTGTAAAATTATTAGTCTTATTATAACATGCCTAGGCTTTTTCAATACGACTAGGCGTATTGTAAAATGACAGGAATAATCAAGAATCTCACAATTTGACTAATAATTTCAGGCGTATTATGATGCGCCTGCGTCTCGTTAGGCTTATTGTGAAAATTAACCTGTATGCGATTGTTTTTTAATCCGACTACACGAAATTCGTCGTATTGTTATTCGACTGACGCTACGTCAGGCGAATTGTATTTAATCATTCACGCAGTTTAAACTATTTAAAAATAAATACAATTTTGGATTATTTATTACAACATGATCCGCTTTTATGGCATTTACTAGTACATTTCATATGAGCTTTAAAACATAAACATTTATTGTTGCGACCGTGTACCTTGCTTGGTTTGCAAGAACACTTTTTAAATCCCTGTCCTTCGAATTTTGAAAATAATCTTAGAGCTTCTCTTAACGAAATTGTTTTTCCTTCTGGAATATTAACTGTTTCGTTAGTTTGGCAGTGAAAAATTTCATCTCTGGAAAACCATCGATTCAACAAGCCATGTATATCAGCACTCATTCTAAATATACGTATTTTACGGAAGTATTACACAAAACAAAACACCTAGGTCGTATTATAATACAACGGATTTCGTGTAGTCGGATTCAAAAACAATCGCGCACAGGTTAATTTTCACAATAAGCCTAACAAGAAGCAGGAGTATCATAATACGCTTGAAATTATTAGTCAAATTGTGAGATTCTTGTTTATTCCTGTCATTTTACAATACGCCTAGTCGTATTGAAAAAGCCTAGGCATGTTATAATAAGACTAATTTTACAATAAGCCTGCGACATATCTAACGTACTAATTGATAGAGTTGCACTGTTTCTAATCGCCGTAGCGCCATTTTTTTTCAGGTAAACAGATTTATGGACTAACAATGTTAATGTCACTGCAAGCACTTAAAAAGATAATAGCGTATAAAGTATAAAAACGACATAAACAATTAGCTATAAACCGAGATTACTGGTAGCATGAAACCTATATATAAAATATTTGTGTACGAAATTTTCTGAGATTTAAAAATATCCACTGCACTTGTTGAGTCTAAATGAACAACAATTGTGTCATAAACAACAATTTTGTTATAAACAAATTAAGGACCAGGCCAATTAGTTTTATTTTTTTGTCAAAATAAATAAAAAGTGTTATCTAAAGACGAACACTAGTTTTTAGAGGGTGAAAAAGTGTAGTATTGCTTTTTCTACCGAAAATTGTCTTCAAAATAAAAAGTGGTCATTTGAAAAGTAGATCGTAAAATAATCTTTACATTTTAAAAAAGTCACCTTTTGACATAACATAAAAATTTCTTTATTTCTTCAAAAACAGTTAAATTCTGATGAAACTTGGTGAAAACATACCTTTTAGTACCTTAAATAAGTACCATATCCAATAGTTTTTGAGACAACGTAAAAAACACATTTTTTCTACCTAGCCTAATATTTTTTCGTTTTATAATAATAATAATAAAGTTTATTCAAGTTTCAGTTTTTTACAATAAATGTATGTATAAATATAAGATTGAATTGTACTTTTCAATAAAAAAATTAAAATATGTACTTGCTATTAAAGAAATAGCTAAAAATCTACAAATGTGCTAAAAATGAGTTATCCATCAATAAAGTTCCAAGTAATAGTTAATTATTTGTTTATTTTTTTTAAACCGATTATTTCATTGTACGGAAAAAACTCAAAATAGTATACAAATTACATAACAACAGTTGTAAGTAACCCATTACGTATGAAATAATAGTATATTACACACCGAGGTGGAAAGTGTTTCATTACTGTCGAGAGATGAGATAACTGACTGAGGCAGTTACATCTCGAGACAGTAGGAAACTTTCTACTGAGGTTTGTATACTATTTTATTCACAATCAATTGTTTCAGAAAATAATTTAAAAATAACAATTTATAAACCATGTATATTTCTAAAATACCTAGTATTCTCGTATGTCCTAAATAATCAATAATTGTCTTCTTCTTATTATTTAATATTTATTGGTATTAAGGTATTTTAACAAAATGAAATAAAAGGTAACTTAGACTAAGGTAGGTAGATATACCTTGTAATTAATTATTATTAATATTAATAGTAACATTGGCATTATCCCTAGCGTTGATAACAAGGAATAATCCAGACTGTTTTGAAGATTTTGAAGCAGTAATATTTAATTTCAGTTATTTCTGGAGGAGTATTTTCCATTTATATATTACTGTCAGACATTTTACTAAATGAGTTTTCTTTTTAATCTGAAGTTACTGTCAATATAATGAGAAATCGAGAAACGTCATTGTCATAGTCTACTACCTGCAGCAATGAACAATTATATGATTAGTTTAATGGAATAATTAGAGAGTTGTCCGAGTTAAAATTAAGAAGCTTAGTAAATAATAATAAAAAAGAAGAAGAATGACAGGTCGGGAAGTGGCCATTTCCCGACCTAGGTCGGGAAGTGCTACTGTATAAAAAAGTTTTACTTTCTAACTTTTGAAATGTCGATAATGGTTACATTACATATGTGATTGTGAATAAAAGAGTTTACAAACTAAGTCTTTTATGTTTTTCTATTAAATAAAAGTATGTAAATAGATCCTTAGAACAAAAAGAAACAGGAAGGAGTCTGTCATATATTAACGTTAAGGAAAATTTGCGACGGAAGTAGGCCATCTAGAAGCTCCTAGTATGACTCATTGTTTATATTTACAATATACTGTCAAAGCAATATTTGCATATAAATGTTAAAAATGAGCGCATAGGCGTATCATTCGGGTCTTATGAATACTAAATTATTTAGAACACTAATTATATCCACACACTTGATTGGTTGAAAATTATTAAAAATAAAAACCTTGATAAAATTTTTATTTTTTTTTCGGTACGTCAATGGAAACGGAAATTAAAATTGACAATTGTCCGCCATATGCAAGCTCCTTTCTGGACTTAAGGTCATTTTGCATATACTCCTTCCTGTATCTTTTTGTTCTAAGAAATAGATCAAATAAAGTATTACGTAGATCAAAGTGTCACTGCAATTTGATTAAATATAGAAATTGAAGTTTTCTTATAGAAACGCAAGAGTTAATCAAAAGATTACCTAACTAAAATGTAGGTCTAGACATAACTTAATGTCAATATAAGTAAATGACTAATATTCCGATAGACGTTAAGTTTACATTTTTACAATAATATTGTAATTTCTAAAAACTTGCAATTTAACACATTTTTTAAGAAATATATAAATTAGATTCAAAAACGTACGAATGTCGTTCATAAAAACAATGATTACAAATCTGACAAGCAGAGTACAAAACGAAAAACAAAGAAATATTTTTTATTTCTTTGTATTTCATGGTTACTTACCTACAATTGTTGAAATTTATATTATGTAGGTTCATATATTGAATACTCTTATATAGACAGTTATGACGTCAAAGAACTTCACTGCATTTTACCCAAATGAATTTTTCTATAGGTGTGTTTGGGGAGCACGCTATTTGCGCCAGTTTGCGCTATCTAGTACTATTCCTCGTTTGCGTTATATGGCGCTTGGCGCTACATAGCTCGAAAGCGTGCTCCCCGAACACACCCTATGTTTGGCTACATGCGCACAAAATATGCGCAGAACATGCAAGAGAGCAAACGATACATTATCTGTTTCACCATATCGGAACACCTTCCACTTATAGAAACTGTACATATAGGAGTATTAAATATATGTGTAGGTTCTATTAATAAAAGTCATTCATTATTTTCTGTCCTTTTTAAAAATATTCTGTTGTCCAAGGGAAAACGCTCTAGTTTTAGGGTTTTGGTTTCTGTCAATAAAAAAGAGATGAAATATAAAAAGTAATTTATAAACAGTTTCCTTTATGGGAAGAGATACACAGATATACAGACTGTATGTTATGAGATCCTTCGAGCATATATACTAACGTAGAGATAGCAAGCAATAGTGATTGTTTTGTATAACAGGGGAAACTGTCAGACACTACAGCCAGTGTCGTATCATTTTTAGGGGGTTTAAAATTAATACTTTTATAATACATTTTGAAACATGTAACAAAATATTTTTTAGACTTGAATTTAAGTAGTAATAGTAATTAATTATTTACATGGAATCATAAGATATTTTCTAAAATAGAAACTTGAATTTATTGCATAAATTTGTAGATTTTCAGTATTCTTAATAATATGGCGGTATATTTGCTTTATGCATTTTCCTTTTTTTAACAAGTGTAAGAGACGCTAATGCATATTTATTTGTAAAACGACCTTTGTTTACATATTTATATTTACAAATCACACACACTGTCAACATATAATATATACTCAAATTAATTTACAAAATGGCTTTAAAAATAATATCCAAACACTATTAAATTGTAAAAATAACTCTAGATGCAAAACAAATTGACATTAATGGCATATGTGATAATTCGACTTGACACGCAAATTCAAAACGGACCAATGATATTGCTGGACACTATATAACATTTATTCCCCCCCCCCCCTGATACAAAACAAAGCTCATTTGGATGCTGTCTCTACGTTAGTGTATATGATCGAAGATGAGATCTTAATAATGTATTTCTGACATTTTAATTTAATTTGACACATGACAAACGGTATATAAGACAAAGGGTGTGTTCGGGGAGCACGCTATTTGCGCCATTTGGCGCCATCTAGTACTATTCCTCGTTTGCGTTATATGGCTCTTGGCGCTACATAGCTCGAAAGCGTGCTCCCCGAACACACCAATAGAACGTTGACCCGTCGGTATGTCCCGCATGGAAGGTTGATGTACTACATTTGACGGCACGAAGCTAAAAGAAACAAGCAGAAGATCAGCGCTACAAAAATGAAATGTTGGAGTAGTTTCGTATCTCACTAACTTTAATAAAATTCTGTGACATTGATTTTGGGTATTTCTTTTGGCTTTTCCATCATATTCGAGATATGGATGGTTTACTTTGTTTTAATATCAAATTAATTAATAAAGTATTTTCTATCCTAAACATTTACTCAGAAAGGATTAGTACAAAAAATTTCACCTAACAAAAGTAACTAATTTTGTTTATTTGAAAACAATTCAAGATTTTAATCATACTAAACAGACAAGCAAATTAATCATTAATTTCATTTAAACTATTTAGTATCTTGTAGATAGTAATTATGCCTATACTTTGTCATTATATAATGTACATTCGATATGCATAGATTGGAGTAGTGCCATTTCCTGCACGAGCTTGTCATTTCCCACATTGTTATAGTTAGATGGTGCTGTTAACAATGCTCACAATTGCATGTGTGGCCTTATTGTCCGACATTGTGTCTATTGGGCCGACACAGTTCTACTATTGATACAGTCAGACTACAACAACTATAGATTAACATTCGGTAAACGATATACCTATTACCAATGTAAATTGATTGTTATTTGGTATTGTACGATGCTCTATCGGCTATTATGTTTGATGATATCCATTTAAATTGAAGCATCTCGCGTATGTTATCAATGTACCGATAGCGAACACCACTTGTTTATAGATACACTGTAAAAACTTTAACGCATTTAATAATAATAATCTATTTAAATTTAAATCTATTTAAATTTAATATTAAAGCCTAGATGTTATTAGCCCTAAATTATTATCCTGGATGTATTTCCCTCTAAGATCAGTATAACCGTGCAATGATATAGAAAAACCAGGAAAAAACTATCCAATAAATTAATATATTTGTTTTACAATTACGTCTTATCTATATATATAAATTTAAGGCTCAATCAAAGTTAACTGTTTAATAGTGGTGAAGTTCCAAGATTTATTTGTTTATTAACTACTTTAAATTGTTATTCTGCTGGATGTCTTTTTATTTCAAGTTCTTCGGAATAAGTAAATTTTGTTTTTTATCACAAATGTGTAATATTTGAATATCCAGTCTTCAACGCTCTCTGAATACTTTTTCTTGACACACAACATCTTTCTTTGTCTTCAGTTTTTGAGACACACGCTCGTCTAATACGTTTCTGATGGGTATCCGTGACATCATCAGATATTTCAGACGAGCCAGAGTGTAAAGAATAAGTTTCTTGCTCGCTGTTACTACTACTACTCGAGGATGCTTTGCGTTTTTTAAGTATTTTTTTCCTTTAATATCTTTTTTATTAGAAATGTCTTTTAAGAGCATACTTTCCTTAAAAATATCTTTAACGGGTTTTAAAAGGACCATAAACAAGCGGCTGTAGTCTGTGACTACAGTGTGATGTGTTTGCGCATATAGCACTATGTTTATTGTCATGTGTGTCTTGTGATTATCAAATAATATAAATGCAGGAGACTCAGCAGATGCTTTGACGTGCTTAACAAAGTGCTTAAGAGCATTTAAAAAACAATCCTCTGTTATCTATCCAGAGATATTTGCTTGTCCTAGGGCACCAGTGGGTTCTGCAGAACTAATTTGTCCAATTTTTCCAAGTTGGTGAAAAATTTTCCTACATTATGTTTATGAAAACTAGTTGTTCTTGCCAGGGATGTACACTCTTGTTTTCTAACTGATAACGTAGGATTCCGTTTCAAAAAACCTTTTAACCAATCAACGCTGGCCTGCTTTGCAATATCCCATGAGGGTGGTGCAATATTTAACCGTACTGCATATTGATACGCCAATTCACGTGTTTGTGTCGTTGTCAACCCATAACACATGTTTGCAGATGTTTTCAAATAATCACAAAAAAGACTTTCTTGGAGATTCTCAAAAACTCTTCTGTTTTCAATATTGGGCTTGTACGCAAAAGTATCTGGAGAAGCTTTTGCTGTACAACTTTTTGCTACTGATCTTATAGAAGCGCCTCTTTCAATAACTGTTTTAACTGCCTTTTCTATTACACTGGAATCTACACGTATTCTTTTTTTCTTTTCTGGAGGCATTTTAAACTGAAACAAAAATAAATTAAAACTAAACAAAGCAATAGGTATTCAAAGGGACGTCAAAGTCGTGAATGGGATATGTCCCTTTCAAAAATATTTTGGTAGACTAATTAATTTACCATTCAAAGTTACAGTTTAAATATTCTTACCTGTTTATATATTTCCAAAGAGAACTTGAAAGATACTTTACACATACATTCACTATACAGCAATATTGAAGCTAAATTGACTACCTGGCACACTTTAGAAAAAAGCCCCTTTCCCCTACATTACATTACCTACATGGTTTTATGTTGTTAGTTTTACTATTAAATTAAGGTAGAATCATGCAAGCAAAAATTAAAACTAATATTAATGTAAAAGTAAAACTGAATATAAAACCATGTAAACCAGAAACTAAGATTTAAACTAAAACTAATATATCCTGTCATTTCTCAGTTTTTTGCATAAATATCTATATTTTATGTTCTTAGTTTTACTTTTAAATTAATCTTAGTTATAATTTTTACTTACATAAATGCACCTTAAACCTTACCTTATTTTTAATTTTTGCTGCCTCCCTTCAAATCTTTGAACATCGCTGCTGTCAAACATCGCATTTAAAAAGAGAGTTTCATTAATTTAACTTCTTCTCTGATGTTTAAGGTTTTGCTTTATTTAAACAAGGCTTAACTTTATAAAGGGATTACCTTATAGGACTGTGTTCAATAATTCCCTATTATAACAGTAGATATGTTAAATTTTTTACATGGCGAAGTTAAACCCCTTTTTAGATTTAATTTAAACCTGTTTAATTCAAATAATTTTTTGAGTTTTTTCCAAAAATAGTCTAGCAAAAACGGATCTTTTCTTGAAAAGACATCACTGTGGACAACGTTGATTAAATCCTTTCTAAAATAATTATTTTCGCTGGTGAATTTGATCGTCTGTAAAAAGTATTCCTGGTGTAGACGGTATACTCAAACATACACAAGGGCTTTACTAATTACAACGCGAATCAGTTTCTTTTGAAATTGACGGCCACATTTAATCTACATCGTTTGATCTGAAAAGTGATCGCAATTACCTGAAAGGTTTCCGATTTAGAACGAAATTGAAACTATATAAGCGAAATCTTACCGAGTATTATTTACTCTAGAATCAATTACTAGATATTGCGGTTGTCCGATGCAATAAGAATAAAATAAAGTTGGTCAAAAATATCGTCCCGAGTTTTTTTTACATTTTTCTAAATTGTTGAACAAGTTGATATAGGATGAGATATTTGAGCTGTAAAATAATCAATTTCATGTCAATTTAAAATAGCAACTAAAAATCTATAATGAATTTGAATTTCTTTAAACAATCTATATTAAGAGGGTTCTCTAAATTTTAGAAACGAGTGTCAAGCCTGAACTGTATACAGTTGTACAGGTAAACTAAGTAACCTGATTAAATTATATATCCAAATTGTAACAGAATATAATTTGGACCTTACGTTCAGATTTAAGCTTTGATCCAAGTTTTATTCAGATTATGCTAGCCAATCATTCCGTTTTATAGTGATAAAACCACTAGTCGTTTTACCAGGATCGATAAAATCAAACGATTAAACAGCGAAAATAGCAAAAAGTAAAATAGTGAAAATTAGTGAAAAGATAACAATAAATTATTAAATAAAGTGGTTTTTGTACAGAATGGTTCAAAAATATTCTTCTCAAATACCATTTGTAAAATTTTACTATATACATTTTTATTTTCTAGACTCAAACTTTTTTATTTTAGGCAAAATTTCTCAAACAAACTGAATAAGATAAAATCACTCGTCCTACGGACTCGTGATTTTATCACATTTCAGTTTGTTATGGTATTTTTGCCAAATAAAAAAGTTTTCGTCGAAACTAAAAATAAATGGATAAAATTTTATGGACTCGTGGTATTACCTTTGATTATTTTTTTCACCTATAAAAATATCACAAAGTTTTCACAGTTTTGTGATTTCGTCCAATGAAAAAGCTTAATCTTCAATGTTCTGTGCTAAATGCTAGCCAATCATTCCGTTTTATAGTGATAAATTAACTCCAATGTTAAAATGTCATATACCTACAAACTATTTTGTCATTTTGACATCGATAAAAAAGGTGCATCCTTTTTTATCGCTTTTTTTTATCGCATGTTCCTCAATCTAGTAGGTGTGTATCAATTTTGCATTATTGTTGACAAGTATTTAATTGTCAAATTTAACAATATAAAACAATACTATCTTTTCTTTGCAAAAAACATAAAGTATGAACCGATTTGGAGAGGTTTCACATGAACAAATTACAAAAAATATTGAAGAGTCAATACCGAAGTCAACAAAAAATACGAAGTCATCAATATGGAAACAATTCATGGAGTTTTGTCAAAGCCGAAATTATAAGTTGGAAGAGAATACTACAATACAAGATCTAGCAAAAATATTAAAAGATTGGGCTTTCAATATGAAAAAAAAGAATGGAGAAGATTACAAAGAATTTGCGGTCAAAACAATATGGAACACGACTGCTAAAATGTTACAACAGAAATATTTTAACGAATATGGTTTGAAATTTGATCCTTTTACAGACATAACCTTTAAAGAAGCTGGGGATGCTAGAAATGCCAAAAGAAAACAACTTCAATTGATTCCAATAAAAAGAAAGACGTGTTCTTCAGCAATAGACAAAGAAAACATAATAAAAATGGCAACACTATGGAATATAAATGAACCTGAAGGGCTGCAAAAAAGATTCTTTCATATAGCTTCTTACGAATTGGCTTGGAGAGGAGGAGAAGCTGTTAATTGCAAAATTTATTATTTTAAAGTAGAAAAGAACCAAAATGGTCTTCCTACGGGTAGGATTGAATATAACACCATATTTTCGAAAACGGCACAAGGCGGCTCGTAAAAGTTAACAGACAGCAAATGGTTGACTAAAAATGAAAGTGACGAAAGTATTTGCCCTGTAAAACTATTCCATTTGCTAGTAGAAAAAAGAAATGAACATATTACTTCTGACCGATTATTTTTAACTCCAAATCCTTTTTGGAAAAATAAAAATTCTAAAGGTTGGTACAAAAATGTTCCTTTAGGTATTAATACCATATCTGTTTGGACAAAAAATTCTGCTGCAAAAATTGGATTGGACAAAATCAATAATAAAGTTACTAACCATTCAAATCGTGCCAGCGCAGTTTCCCAATTAGCCAAAGCAGGAGTTAGCGATCAACAGCTTATTAAGATAACAGGACACTCGTCATCACAATCGATTAAACCATACTTCCAAATTGACCCCGAACACCATGAACAACTTATAAATAATTTGAGACCCTCGGAAACAGAATATTCAACATACGTAGAAACACGAGAAGAAAACATTAAAATCAGTACTCCCCAACCAATATTTAATAATTGTATTTTTAACAACTGTTCTTTTAACTAGTTTAATTGTTTTAGAATGAATAAATTTTATTGTTTCTTTATATAATTAGTCGTTAATTTATCTTAGCAAAATACACGCGATCTTTTTTTTAATGGATAAATTTTTCTCTTCATCTTAAGATTTTTCCATCAGTAATATTACTCAAAAAACTGAAATTAGATAAAATCGCGAGACCTTCGGTCTCTCGCAAAATCTTTCGATGAATCGAAAAATTTTCCGGTAAAAAAAAAAGCTCCTGTGTATTTACTGTTCTCGCAAAATCTTTCGATGAATCGAAAAATTTTCCGGTAAAAAAAAAGCTCCTGTGTATTTACTGTTGATAAAACCACTAGTCGTTTTACCAGTATTGATAAAATTGTAGAACTGTCAAAAATCAATAACAAAATTGCATAATCAATTTTCTTGTTTATAAGTACCTTACTCTAAATCAAAATTCATTTATATTATCTAAATATTCTGATAGCAGTAGGTTCTTTATCTAGTTGGCTGTAATTTGTTTCAGATTTGGTTAATGATCTAGAAATAATACTGGGCGCTCAGATCCATCTGATAATTTATGTGATAATACTGCAGCTATGCCAAATGGACTTGCGTCTGTTGCTACAATAATTGGTAGGTCCGGTGTAAAAGGCATCAGCACTCTATCACTAGTTATTTCTACCTAATTTTTTCTAATTTTTTCAAATGCATTTTCACATTCTGTTGACCAAATAAAAGAAACATCCTTCTTAAGTAGATTGTTTAAAGGTTGAAGCAATATCGAAGCTTTGGGAATAAATTTAGAGTAATACATGACTAACCCGAGAAATTTTTGTAATTCTTCTACATTTTCTGGTCGTTTCACATTTAGAATTGCTTTAATTTTATCTTCTGACTTTTTAAGCCCCTTTGCAGATATAACATGACCCAGATATTTAATTTTCTCTTTAAAAAATTTGCACTTGTCTTTGTTGAGATGAAAATTATATTTACGTAATCGCTCTAAAAGTTGAATTAATCTTGATTTACATTCTTCAATTGTTTTCCCTTGGACTATTATGTCATCAAAATATGCTACCGTGCATTCTAAATCATGAACTACCTGATCAATGAGTTTATGAAATTCACTCGGAGCAGTTTTAATACCAAAAAATAGTCTTTTAGCTAAATATGTTCCCTTGTGAGTAGAAATGGCTTGGATTTTAGAACTTGCTTCATCTAATGGAATATGTAAATACGCTTTAAAAACATCTAGAGTACAAAAGTATTTTCCACCCTTCATTTTATTAAATATATCTTCAATTCTTGGTATAGGATATCTATTTTCCTGTAGTTGTGGAGTGACAGTTACTTTATAATCAGCGCAGATTCTTATATTTCCATCTTTTTTGGGTATTATCACAAGTGGCGTGCCCCATTCAGAATGGTCTACTTTTTCTATTATTCCTTCATTTTCTAAAATGTTTAACTCCTTCTCCACTTTTTCTTCTAAAGCATATGGAACGCGTCGAGGTTTAATAAATCTCGGTTTTGAGTCTGCTTTCAAAAGCAAAGAACATTTATAATCTGGAATTTTTCCAACTTTTGATTCAAATATATCCTTAAATTCTTCAAATATTGGATTTAAATCAGGAATTACATTTTTAATTTCAACATCAAAATTTTGTACTTCTGGTAAAATATTTAATTTCCGAATCCATCTTCTCCCCACAATTGCATTACCATATTGTGGTACAATATAAATTTCACCTATATATTTTTGATTTTTAAAAGAAACTGGAACCTTGACATATCCAATTGGCTTGAAAATATGTTTAGTATAGGAACGGAAACGAATGTCTGTTTTTCTTAACGAAATATTTTGTAGATTTAAAGCATTGAAATCTTGCTGGGACATAATGGTGACTGGACTACCTGTATCGCATTGAAAACTCACCGGTTTTTCCTTGATTTTCACTTGAACAAGCATTTTTGGTTCATATATATCAGAATTTTGATGAAATATGTCAATAATTTGATTAACAGAAAAATTTTCATCATCATCATCAGATTCATCAGAGCTTATATTTTGTATATGATTTTGTTTTTCTTTTATTAGGCTAGTAATACACACCTTACTGATATGGCCCTTTTTAAAACAATTTTGACATTTTAATCTATTAACACTATAACATTTTTCTGTAGAATGATTATTATGTCCACAATGTAAACATAGCCCAGCTAAACCTAATTTTTTTAAGTCCACTTTAGAACCATTCGAGATTTTATTATATTTCTTCTTAATAAATCTGTTGGTAGATGGGCCTGCTTTTATATCTTGAATTCTGTTAATATCATTATTTGTATAATTTGTTTTGTAAACCTCTTTGTTCTGAATTTTGGAAGCTTCAATTATTAAAGCAGTTTCTTGAGTCTTCTTAAAAGAAATATCAGGTTGTTGAAGAATTTTTTCACGTATTTCAGCATCATACAATCCTCTTATAAATTGAGCTCTTAATAGTTGATCAATTATATTTGTTAAACATTCATTTTGATTACATTTAACTGTAAAATCACAACTCCTAACCATGCAATATAATTTGCAATAGACTCCGTTGGTGATTGAATTCTGTTAAAATACTTATGTTGTTCAGATAAAATATTTATTTTCGGTGACAAATGGTTTGTCAATAATTCTATAATTTCCTGATAGGTTCTAGACGCAGGCGTTTCAGGAGCAGTTAGACTAACTAATAATTTATAAAGCTTCGCTCCTAGACAGTTAATAAGAATCATCTTTTTCGCTTCATTTGAATCTGCATCATCTTTATCTAAACCTTTAAGTTTGAATAAATTGTCTAACCTTTGTAGGTAGTTTTTAAAACATTCCACATTTTCATCAAATGCCTCAAAATGTAATATTTGATTTTGGATTTGCTCTTTAATACCTACAGGTCTCTGCTGTGCTTGAATATTGGAAAAAATTCCAGTTAAAATTTGAATTAATTCTTCTTGAGTGGCCATTAAATTTTCCTTCTTTTTTTTACTCGTCGCCAATTTATTATGTATTAATGCTTCAATAAGTTGAAATACAACATATACTTTATCATTGAATATTTTAATATATTTCACAATGACAAAAATATAATAAAAATAATAATGACAATGTGTGACATTCGACTACTCTCTACAAACAATATAATAAACTAAAGTATTAGTACATAACATGGTCCACGGAAAATCCTCACTGGATGAGAGAAGAACACACTCAATATCCTCAAAAGGTTAATGTTTGGGCAGGGATTGTAAGGAACAATATCATTGGTTTTTTTTTATTGAGGGCAACTTGAATGGCAACAATTATTTGGCACTACTTCAAAATGATATCATTCCAACGTTGGCAAATGTAGGTATATCCTAATCCAGGTAACCCTCAAATTCCAGCGAATACGATATGGTTTCAGCAGGATGGAGCACCACCACATTACCAACTTAATGTCCGGCAGTACCTCGATACAATATTTCCCAATCGGTGGATAGGGAGGCGAGGATCGATTGAATGGCCAGCGCGATCACCTGATCTTACATTATTAGATTTCTTTTTATGGGGATATGTGAAGAGCCATGTGTACAAAACTAAACTATCTGATTTAAATGATTTAAAAGAACTAATAACGCTTGCGATTAGGTCGATCACGCCTGATATGTTAAATAGTGTTAGAAGACAGTTTTATTTGAGATTAGGATGTTGCCAAGACGTTCGCGGAGAACATTTTGAACATCTACTTCATTAACATTCATAGTTCTTTTTCGTGTTCTACATTTTATTACGTTTTGCATTACATTTTAATTTTTGATTGTATTGTAGCGAATTTCGGTAACAACATGATATTAATTTTTTTTATGTTAATTTTTGCAATAAATTTAAAAACAATAACATTTTTGAATAGAGAATGAAGAGACCTTTCAAATGATATATCACAAGCCTATACTTCCCATTTAAAAAGTTGGGGGTTGTATCTGTCATTCTAAGGTGTTTGAAGGTAGGGGTTGCAGTTTTACGTTAAAGATTGTCAAGTTATAATTTAAATTTGACGTGTTTCAGGATTTTTTATAAATATGTACAGTAACCGAAATAATGAATTTATTCCATTTAGT
The DNA here is from genome assembly GCA_035357415.1 of Ophraella communa. Classification (NCBI taxonomy): domain Eukaryota; kingdom Metazoa; phylum Arthropoda; class Insecta; order Coleoptera; family Chrysomelidae; genus Ophraella; species Ophraella communa. The sequence goes on along the minus strand of CM068992.1, from coordinate 26,880,387 downwards.
TTTTACACACTATATATTTTAGATTAAGACTAGGAAGATGAATATAGAAGGGTGTTGTTTTAAATTGCTATTATAGGCCAATCAGGAAAAATAGTTTTGTTTTTTATAAAAACAACTTAAAAATGTGAGAGGGAAGAACAGAGATTTTTGTTTAACTTTAAGCCACGGGCTGAAAATTCATTTCTATTATTTAAAAACTTTATATGATATTTAACGCATAGGAGAATTACTAAAAAACTATTTAATGTCAAAAAGAAATCTTCGACTGGCAAACAATTTATTTAAAATAGATTACCGATAATTTTCATGCTAAAAGGCTCAAATATTTAGTAATATTTAACTAAATAATGTAGCAAAATAAGAAAATAAGCAAATTTTTCATAAAAAAAAACAGTTATAATAAAACAGAAAAAATTTAAAAATGTTAAATCTTTTGGTGCGCAACTATATTAATCTTTTAGTTCATTCTTTTCTCTATCTATCTATGCCTTTTTGGTTTCTTAAATATTTATAGAAAAAAAGTTATTCAAATTTAAAGAGACCGACGTATAATTTTCTTCTTCGTTGATACAATACATTTTACTATAGAGTAAAAAAATTGGTATAGTAGTTTTCACAATAAATGGTACACGCAGGATCAGAAAATGGTTGGATCCCAAACGCTAAGTGGCTTTCTGCCAAAAATATTAAGAACTCTTGTGTTGATTATCACGAAGATACGACAGCAGAGCTTTTTGAAGATTGGTTTAAAAATTGTCTGTTACCCAACATTCCGCTAAACAGCGTTATAGTAATGGACAACTCAAGCTATCATAGTCGACAATTGCAACAAATTCCTGGCTCAAAGAGATTCAAAACTTCATGGCTGCAAATGACATATATTTTGAGGATAATTATACAAAAAAAGAACTTTAACAAGTGCTGCAGTCATTTTCTTTAAAAAAAACTTATGTTTGTGATACAATTGCAGAAGAATTGGGACATACAGTGTTACGACTACCTCCCAACTACAGCGTGTTCAATCCCATAGAGCTTACGTGGCACCAACTTAAATCGAGTGTGCGTGTCCGACTTTAAGTGTACTTGTATATCTCCTATATTATGCAAAATTCAAATTTCTTAAGTTCGACCCTGTAGCACATTTGCATCTTTTACCTGATGATTTTCTCCACAATGAGAGGTAGTTTATTGCCAATAGCCAATACCATTTACTGTGAAAAATACTATAACAGGTTTTTATTTGGTACCTTTTTTCCAAACCGATAATTACTTCATCGATATTTTGTAGTATTTACCAATATTAAGGTCTAATTCTAACAATTTGTAAAAAATAATGCCAAAATAATTATTGCAAGATCTATCTTGCGTGGGACAATCTTTATGCTAGGTCAATCGAGAGGGTTTTCATAACCAATAACCTTAAACACCCTTCGGAATAATTTTGTCGTTTAGAAAGTTTTTATTCTTTATCAAATTAGTTAATGATATGTGATTAATCCACTATTTTTGTAGGTATAGTCATAGTCTTATCATTTTTTACTTATAGATGTATCGGTCAGTACATTTTGTGCAGGTGGTCGGAGCGGTAGTACACAAAAGTTAGTCGGAAATTACTTATGAGTAATTTTAGCCGGTATACATTTAACAAAAATGTATTATTACGGACTTAAGTGCGCGTTTATACAAACATTTTTATTTTAATATAAAGATTTTTCTTCTAAATAGTGTTTGTGCGGGAAAAAAGTGAAAAACTACTAGTGCTTTTTAAAACTGAAGTATGTGAGTGTGGACAATGGCAGTTCAAAAAATGTTGGTTGAAAAGCAGATGATGACTGGCCAATCGGTGAGTTTGTTTAAGTTATTATTTCTTTTTTATTTGAGAGAAAAAATATTGTTTTATTAGCCGGTTTTTGTTTGAAATAATGTGGAGTAAATTTTCCGTTAGAAATTGAAGAAATTGATTTTCTAGATTTAAGAGTTGGAAAAGTTAATTATTTCATAAAGTATTCATAATTATAAGTTACTGATTTACCGGTATAAAACAATTATTTTCAAAATTAGTATATTTGGATGTTTTAAAACCTTATTACTTGGAATATAATCATTCTTTTTTTATTAGAGGTAAAAATTCCATAAAATGTATTAAAAAAATCTTCAATATCGACTGTTGTCTTTTTATAGTTGCACATTTCATTTATTAAACTCGTTTTAAAATAAATATATTATGAATTTCTTATTTGCTAAGTAACGTATACAGGGTGTCCAGGAACTGGACTGGCCATATTTTGTAAAGACAGACATTCTGAAGAGTACCTACTATCAATAATTGTCACAAATTATAATTCAGATCTAAAAGTTCAAATTTCTCCTAAACCCTTAATTTTATCGAGTTCAAACAAGAGTACATTTTCATTAGTAATTGGATTGGAAAATTTATTTTTGAAATTTAAATATTGTTCAGATGGTCCCTATTAAAATTACGGATTATTAACCAATGGGCACAAGCCGTCTCTGCTTATCTGTACGTAATGTAGATACACTTATACCGTCAAACACAGGATATGGATCTATGCAATCCGTCACTGGAATTTTATAGTATTCCAATGTATAGTTTAGAAATTATGACAAAACAAAGGTTTTTATTTCGAAACTTTAGAGGTTTATAACTCGGAAACGAAGGCTCGTATGACAAAAATTTATTTGAACTTCTAACATTATTTTTTGACCTCTTCTATTTGCTCCCGAATTTTTGGCATTAAGTTCCTGGACACCCTGTATATTGAAACAAAATTATTATTATTATAAGTTTTAATTATCAGTTCCTATTTTTTACAGGTGAGTATTGAAGAAACTTTCGTCAGATCTTCAAAGGGCGTTCTCCACGATCATCAGTTGGGCTTATTTTTAATAATAAAAGGGGTAAGTGACATAAATGTATATTTTATAAATCAGATACACTGTTAAAATTATAACCAGCAAGTTTTTCATAGTAAAATAAATACGCTGTGGTCAAAAATAACCGAAATAATTTTTTATTTATAATATTTAAAAAATAATGTGGTTACAAAAGATGATTTTTACATCAGTTTAGATTGATTTTATCCAAATTTAAACTAATACATTTTTATTAAGTAGCCCATTCAAAACATTTCAACTCACAGTTATAAAATTAGGAAAAAATAGTAAAATTATTTCTTTTAAAGTACCTCAAAACTAATTCACAACAATTTATTATAACAGTACTTAAATCTTAACTCGTATAAACTAATTGTTTCTTTCTTTTGTTACAGGGTGAGTCTTTAAAATCTTTTTCTATCTGTATTGATTTACGATGAACTTCAAGATCGTCACTAGAATTTGATTTTCAAAAGGTAGGTGCAATTAAATGGGAACTCAAATGATATAATTGACTTTCTGTAGTTATTTTTACTGCAATAATTTTGTACATTTCCGTATATTAATAGTTGACAGGCTGTAAAAAAAAATTAAAAAATAAGACCTTTTGAAAGGGTTGATTGTTTACAAAGTAAATTTGTTTAAAAATAATTATTTTAAGGTAATTTATAAAGAAAATATATTGAACTTTTTCCAAAATTATTAGTTGACTTAAGGTATTTTTTAAATAGAGTAAAACGTATATTTAAAAAAATTACTATAAAATTTAATCTTTATTTAACAGATTAATAAAATTTTTGTTTTATTAATGAAATATTTAATCTTTATGTTCAATTTTTGAAGCATTTTAATGACCAATATTAAAAAAATTACGTTTTATTTAATGTTCTATATAATTTTGTGAATATAGCTAGATCAATATTAAATTTTACAATTCTGATATAGTAATAGCGCTATCAAATTATTCATGAAACGTTAGTATTTAAAAAAAATTTCTATCTGTATTGATTTACCTACTTCAAGATCGTCACCAGAATTTGATTTTCGAAAGGTAAGTGCAGTAAAATAGGAATTTTAATGATATAATTGACTATCTGTGATTATTTTTATTTAAAATGTTTTTTTTTATTGCGTAAATATGTTTAATATGAGTTAATTTATAAGAAAAAATTATTTTAGGGTTTTTAAAATTATTATTTTACTTGAGATTTTTTTTTAATAGAGTTAAAAAGAATATTTTTAGAAAAATATTATGAAATTTAATTTTTACTTGAAGATTAATGAAGTTTTTTTATATAAATGATATATTTCATATTTAAATTCAAATTTTGAAACATTTTAATAATCTGTATAAAAAAAGGATATTTTTATAAAATATATATACACCTTATATACAAGGTGGAAACAATTAAAAAATAATACCTTTGAAAAGGTTGTAAATTTCATTAAAAATAAAAAATTATAGGCGTTTTATAAAGAAAATCCATTATGGCTTTTTTAAAATTATTATTTATATAACGTATCTTTTATAACAAAATATTATACAAACACAATATTAAAAAGTCATTTTCATTTATTGTTTTTTATAATTTTTACATTTTTGATACAACAATAACACTGTCAAATTATGAACAAAATTTTTAAAATTTGGAAATTTTTTACGAATATATTAATAATAATGGTTCATATTTTTTTATGTCAAACAAATTAGCAATCAATAATGATAATACGGAAATAAAAAAATTGAAATAATCTATTACAAAATTTTTTGCAAACTATCAATGCTTTGGCAGCATAAATTCTTTTTCGTAATAGTTTCAATTTGATCATTAAAAAGTGTCCTTAAAATCTAAGTAGCACATCACCATTATCTCTTACGACAATATCACTTGGTCGAACATCATCAGCATTAATTTTGTCCTAAGAAAAACTCACCCTTTCAAACTGAAAATCTATTCTCACCCGAACTGCAGGATTATTCCTCATAAAACTCATTTCCTCCGCCTCTTAAGATGAACCCAATCTGCAAGTTATCCATACTTCTTCTGGTAGAATCTGAATTATTCCCAGTCTCATTTCTTCTACTGGTTTACTGTCATATACAGTTGGAATATAATTCAGTAAACTAGAAGCATCTCTTTAATTTAAAGATTCAGTAAACTTGAACAGCTTGTAAACTTTAAGCTCTCGTATGCACGAGCATTTTTAACTGGATCATCTCTACAGCTTGGGCAGTTCATCCCTCCACTCGTGATCTTCCATAGGGGCGGTCGACTTTTTCTACACAGAAATACGACAGGTACCACATTGTGGGAGAAGTACTATAACTTAAGGTGTCTGTTAGTCTGGCTTACAAACCCAGCAGTCACCCATTGAGTTGAGTACGTATAGTATTTTCTGTTTCTGGGAAATTGTCGCCTGATGGCTATTAAAGAACCGCCTGTGGCTTCTTCTTATAATCTTTATTTTATCCTTTATTTTACCCTTTATTTTACATACAAAGTATATTTAGTCTACAAAAACCTTAGGCGACCATACATCAAAATCTATTCCCTAAAAATATCAAAACTTAACTTCATTTTACCCCACAACATCTTCCAAACAATATTCTTCTGGTAGAATCTGAACATCATTTGGAGACTTGTTTGGCAAAAGGTAATAAACAAAGACTTTTTTGGTTGATAATCTAGAGTGAAAAAATGTTTGCAGATTATGAAAGCAAGAAAGAAAATTGAGGATACTGTTATATCCTGCGGAAGAAAATTGGACTAGGACTAAGACATCGAAAACAACATGAGGCAGAATCATTGAGTCATATTTCTGCTAGGTATCATAGGAGTTCTCTTGGGATAATGCTTCAGGTAAAATCAAGTAAAAAATTACATTTTTCATTGATCTTATATATTAATTTGTAAAACAGCTTTCTAGAATTTTACAGGAACGTCTTTAATTGGATATATCCAGACATTTGAGTCTGGTACACTTCACCATCTTGTGATTTCTTTAATTTTCAAAATATTGTAAGGTATTAAGTATCAAGAAATTAAGGTTTTAACAGAAGAATGATTGTTCTATAAAAAGTAACTTTTTTTATTGCAGGTTTTTACATTTTTATATGACGATAAGAAATTGCAAACAAATGTTTTGATTTATAATTTACAGGTCTATTATAAGGAACATGGAAGACATTATTAGGTATCAAGAACATAAGTCTATATGAAAAAATCTTTATATTTCTATACAAGGTAACAAATGTAAAGGTTTCACCAAATAAAATGAAAAGATATTAAACTATTTTTGTTGTTTTTATCAGTTGCAGATCTATTATTATAAATATGGAAGATATTCGGATGAAACTGAGTACAAGATGAATGCAGACCATTCTTTACAAATGTACCACTGCGTGCCGAGCGCAGCGAGGTTCGCATAAACCAATATAAAGTATATCTCTATAAAAAAAAACACTTTTATCGTTTTATACAAGGTAATTTTTCTTAAATGCATGTTTTTCTGCTTTGATAAGTTTAAAAATGGTATTGTGGAGCTTGGAATGACGCAGGAATGTTGGTGGGTATTAATCTGGATTGGGAAAATATATAATTGAGGAAGCATGTACTTTTGTAGTATTGGGATAGTAGTTCTAATACTTTGTATATATATTATTTGTTGCAATATTTATATAATCGTAATATTTTTGATTATTATAAACTGTTGAGTTGTTATATTACAGGTACTGTTAAGAAACTAATTCTTCGTCTTAAGACTGTTTTTCAGGAGGTAACTGCTTTGTATTTGTGTATAGACTAGACTACAGAAGTTTTGAATCCAAAGTAAACAACCCTTGAAGGTTAAAAACAGAAATTGATTGGTCTATTATGAAAAAATTAAACGAGAATAATTTGAAAGATGATTTCAGGTTAAAAAGTTGGCAGATGTTACTAAATGATTGATAGATTGGACAAATAATTGAAAATTCGAAGAAAATAGTGAAGAAAAGACAGCCCGATATTTCTGATGATTGTTTTTGATGCAGATGATTTCAGTGCATCTTAAGGGCGGTTCAAAACGGCCACTTGGTCGGTGCTTGCACTGACTAACGTCGTTTATTATCAGGGTGAGTTCAAAATTAGTTTTTGTCCAATTAAAATTATTTTTCTTCAAAATTTCCATGTTCTCACCAGTATATTGACAGAAAGAGAATATAAAGAATTTGAGGACCCTGTTGTTTCCCTCTTAACACCGTTTTCAACCCCTATATATCGTATATCGAGGGTTACAAGAGCTGTGATATAGGGGACCCCAAAATAGTTCCCTATATTTCGGAATTTTTTAAAGAAAGTTGAGTTTTCTAGGTTATTATTAAACTTTTCTTAAAAATAATAATATTTTGGTATTTAAGGATAATAAAAAACTCGTTTTAACAAAACTTCCAATATTTATTTAAAAATTGCTTTTTTAAAAGACTCATTGACAGCTGTTTCGCTATGAAGCATCGTCAGATTGACATTTAAGTTACATTTTGTTTGTTTGTAGCTAGGTACCTTAATAAGATGGACTTCCAAAAAGTAAGGGTTAGTACAATCAATTTAATTTTGGTATTTTTTAGACCCGACAAATATATTATGCATAATTTTTTGAGTTACTTTATTATGATCCCAGTATTTGTAAATCTTACTCAAATTCCGTGTAAATTTTATAAATATTTTTACATCGGTCTCTTTGATTTTGAATAAATGTGGTGTCGTATATATTTAAGAAATCAAAAGGGCATAAATATGTAGAGAAAGGATCGAGCTAAAAAAATGAGCCTATTTCGTTTTTTTTTCATTAAATACATTTAAAATTATACAGGGTAAAAGTTAAAGAAAACGTTTTTGAAAAAAATTTCTTTAAAAAATTTATTTTGACTACACCATTGGACCAAATGTCCATCAAATGAAAACATTGTTAAAATTATTTGATTATAGTTGAAGTTGTTGCGTTTTAAACAATTTAATTTTCATCGTAAAAGATTAATATTTTTGCATTTGGACTTAAATTTTGCAGAAAGGGTATTTTTGACTAGAAAATATTTTAATATTAAATGAAAAAAATCCTTCTTAGAGTTTTTCGTAGCTAATTGGTAAATGAAATTGTAGAATGTTTTCTATACTTTTTGTCGACTGACATCAAAAAAGCGGAAACTTCATTTTTAAAACGATGCAAATACTGAAAATCCAGAAGTTTCTTACACGCCGATTTGTGCGTGCTAATCATCGATGCCGAAGGAAACAGAAGCCTTTAATGCCTTTGCGAGAATCTGTTGTACACGTCGAGACTCGTTCATTTCCTACCTTTCAACGTGCCGTGATTGATATGCAGGAAGTTGGAAAGTTTGGATTTTTTTTTATTTTTTTTATGGTACCGACGTCGGACGCGCGCATGGAAAACTTCTTTGTGTGCCGATTAAACTTTGTGTTTCTGGTGTATCAAGAAATCGACAAAGTGTCACGAGTGTGACTCTTTCTAATTACTATATATACGAGGCCGCAGAGAACTTTTTACTCTCTTTTGAACCCTTTTAGAAAAAAAAAGTTGTACGCCACTGTACTTCATTTCGAAATGTTTAAATCATGTTGGAAACGGTATGCATATAGTAGGCCATTTGTTTATTTTTAGTGGTGTTGTGCTATTATTGTGTCCAGGCATCCAGATATCTCATTTACCTACTTGGACCCTCCAGAGCCTTCGACGTTCGCAGGATCTTAATGGTTATAAATAATTTCGTCTAAGTCTAAGGTTCCTTATGGTATAAAAGGGGCGGTCGACTTTTTCTACACAGAAATACGACAGGTACCACAATGTGGGAGAAGTACTATAACTTAAGGTGTCTGTTAGTCTGGCTTACAAACCCAGCTGTCACCCATTGAGTTGAGTACGTATAGTATTTTCTGTTTCTGGGAAATTGTCGCCTGATGGCTATTAAAGAACCGCCTGTGGCCTCTTCTTATAATCTTTATTTTATCCTTAATTTCACATATATTTTAATCACAAGTTATGGTAATATCTACAATAATGATTTAAGATGCACCGTTCTTCTGGTTGGAACCATTCCTTGCGATTTTTTCCTGTGGCCTCTTAACGTGTTGAAATTCAAGAGATTTCTGCAAGTGATGTGAATTATATGAAAGATAATCAGTAGCCTTCAGGTATGAAGTAAATTATATCTTCTTCCTATTTGATACAGAGACCTTTCAGAACCTCACGTACTATATATAATTTTATGTAAATCGAAGCACAAATAATTGTAATTAGGAGGTCTTTTGATGTAACGCTGAAAAAGCAGTCCTAGGTACAAATGGTGGAAGAGGAGGTGTTTTTAGCAGGTAGGTCACTGGAATTGAGGCCGGCGGTGCTCGATGTCTCCCCTAAAGGGGGATAACGAGTGCCGCCGGTCTTACTCTGGTGGAATCCTGCACACCTGGGATACGCTCCCAGATGTCTTACGAAGATTTTCACCTCAGAAAAAAAAAAAAAAAAAAAAATAAAAATAAAAAATAAAAAAAGATGCCTTTTGATATCTCTTCACTATATGTAACCCTGTTTTTTAGTTTGAGGGTTTATTATTAAAATCTCTATTCAATACTTTGTTCTACAAATTTAAGAAAAACTTTGAGTGTAGGATGGATGTAGATATTATGTTGTCATAATTATTGATGATGTAAATAAAGATATCTTTTCAGATATTTATCAAAAGTGTTCAGTGCTCCGTCCGACTAGAAATTTACTTCTTACGGATACAACAGAAATCAATCTACTGGAGCCATCTGCCTGGACATCAGCAAAGCCTTCGACCGAGTATGGCACGAGGGACTGATATACAAGATGAGAGAAGCAGGATGCAACAGAGAACTGACGAAACTACTACTCAGCTATCTGAAAAATAGAAGATTTAGGATAAGGATAGGAAACGCAAAATCCGAAGTAGGAACTACAGAAGCCGGAGTACCACAAGGAGCAGTCCTCTCACCGGTGCTTTATAACATATACACGGCAGACATTCCAAAGACATACAACACAATGATGGCTCTCTACGCAGATGACACGGCTATCGTTACAAGAAGCACTCAACCAAGTATGGTGACAAGAAGACTCCAGCAGGCTATGGACCAAATAGACGAATGGTGTACAACATGGAATATCCAAATAAACGCGGAGAAAACCCAAGCAGTCTACTTTACCAAAATAAGGAACAAACCAAAAGAAAACATAGGAAGGAGGAGGAGAAGAGATTCAATGGAAAAACGAGGCCAAATACCTAGGAATGATACTGGACAAAGGACTAACCTTCAAAGAACACGTGGAAAACATTACAAAGAAGGCCAAACAAGCAAGAGGAAGACTAGCGGGACTCATAGGAAGAAAATCCAAACTAGCACTGAAGACAAAGATATATTGTTACAGTTGCATTAGGAGTAGGATACAAATGAGCATGTTTATTTATTGATATTACAAAAGAGATACTGAATTGGTGTACAACATTCGGGGGGAAACAATGATTAAAAATCATTATAAATCTTTGTTCGATTTTTTTTATGAAACTAAATTAATAGATAAAAAGATAATAGCAAAACTACAAGATGAGTTTAATTTATTTCAGATAATTATTTTACAAATTTTATAAATTTCTTAAATTGTACCTTGAAAATAATTGATAAGTTTTAATTTCTAGATGTTAAGGACAAATTTGTGACCACTCCCAAAATCAGGAGGAATAATTTTAGAATTCCAAATCTCACTAAAATAAAATCACCCTGTACAACAAAATTCCAACAAAAATCATTTGAGCTTACCAGTCACCAACATAAAAACTGATTTTTTTAGTAACTTTGCTTTCACTGCCAACATAAATTTATTTATTTTTGTTCAAAAGGAAAGCTGGTAAAACAAAAGAATTATCGGTAACCATGGTTTTGTTGAATCTTGAATCTCTCTCTTGTTTTTTGTTCCTGAAAGCGAAAGGAGGGTAAGAAAATTTGTCCTGATAAAATTAAAATATTGTATGTGAAATTAAACAATTAATGCATAATCATATAAGATAAATGCTTAAATCGATAAAGTGTGTGTGTAGAAGTGTATTTTCATAAAAATTCAACCTACCTGACAAGAAATTGGGGCCAAAGTGTATTGGCATCCAGTACTAGCAGTTCCAGGAGGACAGGCAAGTTATTTAAGCTTCAAGGAACATATTCCTGCCCATTAGAAGGTGACAACAGTTGTAAGGATTCTACATCTGAGGTATTTGGGGCCATTTTGCTCCAACACATATTTAACAAGAATTAAGTACCAGGACTCTACAACATACACGCATGGACCAAATTCTGAACATTTTTAAGGTGATATCAATTATTATCGTTCTATTTTAATATTTGACATTTTCGATAAACTCTAGAATTTCAACAATTATTATCGCTCTATTTTAATGTTTAACATTTTCGATGAACTCTAGAATTTCACACTGATATATTTTTGTCACTAATTCATTTGTACGAGATCCATAATTATTGTCAAATTTATTCGTATCATAAAGGTTTTAATTAAATTAGCACGTGCTACAACTTTGATGTAGTTTGTTCTTGGAAGAGAGAACAGGATATTCAGGAATTTTCACTTTCATACAGTTCAATCTAAGAATACTGTTTTATAACTAAGAACACGCTATATCTTAATTTAAGGTATATTCTATAGGAATAAAAAATTATAAAAAAAGTTGTACTCACTCGTAACATCAATTCATTTTGGAATCTTTCTAATGCATCTTTTTCAGCGACATTGAATAATAAATGTCTCTTTTGAATTTCTGTTTATTTCAAACATAAATTAATCTGGAAAATTTATTTAACGAAAACAACCACTTCTAAATTTGCTTCAATCAGCTGTGACTTTCAGAACTTTAATCTCACAAAACACAGCATTTGACCGGAGGGAATAATCATAGAACTCGAACCTACACACGTAACCTGAGCAGGTAACGTCATACAGTGACCGGAGGAACTACTTAAGTATCTCTTTCGTTATTTGTTTGTCATCATAAAAAATTTTTAAGAGTCTCATTGCTTTGAGCAGCCTTGGTTTAATTTAACTTCATTGGCGTCATATTTGTTTTTAAGAAAATATTGTGGGAGGTCATATTGTTGTTTTAGGCGTACTGCTATAGGCAACACGTTTCACATAAGCCATAGTCAATTTGAAAATACAAAATAACTTGACAAAATATAATTTTATAGAAATAACAAAATTTAACCCCACAATATACATCTCATAAAAGCAATCATTATTCCGATCATGTTGTACGCCTCCGTAGCATGGGTACACACAGCCAAAACCTACAAAAAGAAGATTCAAGCACAGCAGAACATCAGCTTAAGGCAAGCAGCAGACGCCCCATGGTACATAAGAAATATTCAACTATACAGGGAACTAGACCAAGCGAAGACAGAAGAAATCATGAAAGCCAAAGCCAGAAGAAGATTTGAAGAACTCAGGACACACTCGAACACAGCACTTAGGGAATTAACAAACTACCCAGCAGAGGATTACAGGAGACATCCTAGACCAAGGAAACAGCTGGACAACTAAGAAGAAACAACATCTGTCAAAAAGCAGACAGAAGAGGAACCACCTATACAAGACTCTGCTCATCCTTAGGGAGATGCGCAGATTCTTGAGTAGGGACAGCTTGAACAAGTGGATCCTCTCTAAGGTTACCTTTAGCCGCAGTTCGTCGACTAAGGGCTAACTTTTCAGAGGCAGCGAAAAGCACGCACTCTTGAACGTCTAAAAAGAAGACAGGAGGATAAAGGTGCCAAGCACCATCCCCGACCAAACAGAAGACACCTGGAAACCATCTCCGAACCAAGATGGTGGAAGGAAAAGCATAAGCCCGAGGACTGAGGCCCCCATCGGAAGTGATGGGGGGTGGAGGAAGTTCTTCCCGGAATGCACCGCTCCTAGAGGGAAGAAGGGGTCAGGGCTTCCACCACGGATTGCTCGATTGGTTGAGCGAGTTCATTGGGAAGATTCAGAATCGGTATTTAATAGTCGTATACTCACCGGAGTCATCTCCAACATCCAGCATAAAGACCCTGGCTCTTTCCTTAAGGATTGTAAGGCAACGCCTTAAAAAGGGATGCAGCAGTGAAAGTTAACGCCGCCTTTTGTGGGAAGTTTGTAATAGTAAATGGAGAGAGTATACAGACTGATACTTTACTACTTCAAACTCCCCAATCTACCGCGATACCAACCTTGATGATTGGTTTGATAGTGAAGTTATAGCCCCCCATCCTCAAGGAACTTGAAGAGTTTCAAGAGCGTGATTCGGAGTGGGCATTGAAGAATGTTCTCAATCTTGGTATTAATATCAACAAGTACACCCCACAGCTTGGATCCTCATACGTCAAACTTCCAGGTGAAATCAAGAGGAAAGAGTCTTGCATCAACGCGAAGAACGAAGACCAGGCATGTTTTGCATGGACTGTCACTTCTGCGCTGTATCCTTGTGGTCAAAAAAATCATGCCCGATTATCTTCATATCCCCACTATTTCTATGTTTTCAAGCTCAAAGTTATTCAATTCCCCATGACCTAATTTTGAAAAACAAAATAATATTTCATTAAAGTTTACATTCTGCAGAAGAATAAGAAAACATTTGAAACCCCTGCTACATATTTAACTAAAAATAAACAAGAAAAACATGTAAATCTTTTACTGGCCAAGGATAAATATGATGATGTTCCAACGAAAAATGTTGATGATGACGTTCCAACCGAATACCACTTTGTCTGGATTAAAAATTTATGTAGTTACTGTCCCAGCAGCTTAGCAAAAATCATCAGACTAATATTAGAACCTGCAAGCTCCATTTTACCGGTAAAACTACCTTTACAAACCAAATTGAGTATTTTTTAGGGTAATTTATAAAAAAAAATTGAAGTTTTTCCACTACAGTAAACTAAACTTAAGAAGATTTTCTACAGCCATTTTAGTCCTTATTGAAGATAAAAACATAAAAAAAGTATAAAAATGAGACAACAGGACTAAAATTAAACAAGAAATGGTCCTTGAAAGGTTTTCTACTGTAGTTTCAGTGTTGATTGGACTTGTAGCAGGATTAAGACATGAAAAATGATGTAAATGTAACTTTTAGGTCCTAATTTCACTATTTTGATGGTCCTAAGAAGCCTTTTCATTATCCTTCACCAAAAAGTATGTTTATAGAACTACAGGACATGTTTACAAATAAAAATTGGAACAGCAAGACTGATATTAAACCAGAAATGGTCCTAGGAAGATTTTCTACAGCCATTTTATTCCTTATTCAAGATTAAAACATGAAAAATGATAAAAATGGGACAACATGACTAAAATTAAACAATAAATAGTCCTTGAAAGGTTTTCTACTGTAGTTTCAGTGTTGATTGGACTTGTAGCAGGATTAAAACATGGAAAATGATATAAATGGAACTTTTAGGTCCTAACTTTACTATTTTGATGGTCCTAAGAAGCCTTTTCATAAATCTTCACCAAAAAGTATGTTTATAAATCTACAGGACATGTTTACAATTAAAAATTGGAACAGCAAGACTGATATTAAACCAGAAATGGTCCTAGCAAGATTTTCTACAGTAGTTTTAGTCTTTTTTCAATATTAAAACATGAAAAATTATAAAAATGAGACAACAGGACTAAAATTAAACAAAAAGCAGTCCTATAAAGGTTTTTTACTGTAGTTTCAGTATGTATTGGACTTCCTGCAGGATTGAAACATGGGATCAACTGACTAAATCATCTTACAAAGAATCCATTACACCAGTACCGATTCAAATCGCGAAAGATATCAAAGCAGAAGCTCGAAAGATTTGTCTCTCTCTATATATAACAATCTGAATGGAGTACATCAAGTTCTCACTTGGGAAGCATTCAACAGTGTGTCACTGAATCTTCAATTAATGACCTTACTGACCTTTCCAAGCTAGATCTGTAGGATTCGTATTGGGCACACCAAGCTTACACATGGCTACCAAATGACCTCTCTGATGTTCGGTCCACTTGTAGTCAAGGATGTCCTTATGGAGTGTTTTCTTTATAGTGTCAGATGACCCCAGCTTCAACCTCCTCCACAGCTGCGAGACCTTCTGAACAAACCTAGCAAAGTGATTCAAGTTCTGAAATGTCTCAAGGACATACTTTTGTTTAATAAAGTAGATGTTTATAGTTTTATATTATTTTTTTTTTAAGTTGACTCGAGAAAAACTGACATTTGTATTTTTTAAAGGATATTACGTTGGACATCATAAAACTGGCATAGAAGAAGTTAATTTCTGTATTAACTGCTTCAGTTTTTTTCTAAAACTACTTTTACTGTAAAAACCAGTTTACTACAAAAGTAGCAGTGACATTGTAGTTATTGATTTTAAAGCTAAAATGTCATTTTTAATAATTTGACTTTGACTTTTGAATTTATCTGGTTTTATGTCTCTAATAAGATTTGCTATTTGCACTTTTTCATAAATGAAATTATTTGAATTAGTTCTTAAAGCTCTTTCAGTTCTTAAATGCAGTGTACCGTTTTTTAATGCTTTTTGAAGCTGGATGTTTCCTAAATACCTGACGAAATATTCTTTTGATAGGTAGTAACAATTCATACTTGGCATACAATAACACAGTTTTTGATTTTTCACGTGAAATAAATCGCACCATTATTGAAAATAAGTCGAAAAGAAATCGCAAGGAATTATTTTGACAGTTCGTTGTGGAACCCTGATGAGACTTTCCTTTTTCCTCACTCAACACCATCATGGGTGGTATACTGGTGGTGCACCTTTCCGAAGTTTCCCCCCGTTATGTGTAGGATACTGACGGGCTCTACCCCTCTACGCAATAGCGGTCGCGCTTTGTTGCGATTTACCGTTACATTTTTGATATTTTAATTGGATCATCTAAAAAATAATTTGGTTGCTCTGGAGATCTCCGTTTTAAATGATATACTTGTGTGTTGGTGTGCTGAAGCTTGAGTTTTACCGCTTTTACCGCTTTTTACCGCTTTTACTGCTTTTCACCGCTTTTATAACCGTAGCTAGTTCACAGTTTTCCGCTTTCCGTAGTAGACGGCTAAATACCGTCGATTTATATCGCATTTTCATGTAAGGCATGGTAAACATAATAATTTTGATTTTCTTTTAGCATTTGCCGAAACCGTTTAACTGCATGCCTAAACAGCCTGTACTTAGTTGATTTACCGTAAAATATATAGTTTTGTTTGTTTTCATTTATTTTCCTGTACTCCTGAAAATGTGTTGCTGGCAAGTCAGCGTTGTAATAAAAAGTAAGTACAAGATCTAGAAACCGAAAATATATTAACCGTAACTTATTTTGAAAAATTATTTTTGTAGTTACCGAAATTATGTACATGTATAAGTCATTTGTGACGATACGATTAGAATTAACAATTATTGATTTCTCTTATTATTTTGTTGCTAGTTAAACTAGTATAATCAGCTTTTGTTTTGTTTCTGAAATTGTTTTTTTGTACCAGTAGTTAATTGCTTTTATATTGTACCAGTCTAAATCTACACAAATCCGAATGAGATATTTATTAAATATAACGATATATTAAAAGTTGTATTGTACATCATGATATATACCGGATGTCTGGAAATTTTAATTTATTTCGCTTATTGATATATTTGATTGTTTTATATGATTACCGTATCTCTTTTGTTTAACCGAAATTGTTTCTTTGTGGAACTTGGTACACTGTCCAAAATATGTTTTGTTTTTTTATTTATTCAAACTATATCTATTGGGTTTATTCTGACCGCTTTTTCTATTGTTAACAAATTAAATTTTGTGATACACCGCAATGGTTTGATAATATATTGTTTGATTGTTTTATATGATTCTTTGTTTAACCGAAATTGTTTCTTTGTGGAAATTGGCACTGTCCAAAATATGTTTTATTTTTTTTTATTTATTCAAACTGTATTCTGACCGCTTTTTCGATTGTTAACAAATTATATTTTGTGATACACCGCAGTGGATGGTTAATATATTGTTTTGTTAAGTACTGTCCGAGTTTTATTTATTTCTGGGCTGAACACAATTACCCATTTTGTCTCCACTGTCTAAAGGCTACCTGTCGCATGTGGGCCCTCAACCACTTAAATCCTGAGGGTGGCGCCCGAGATGATATAAACTTTACTAGTTGGAAGACCGTCCCGATCAAAGTTCCGTCCGAACAAGGTAAGTTTGGATCTATCTAGGAAAGCGCCATTACAAATTTGGCGCCCGAGTAGGGACCTCCGTTCTATTCCAGGTCGAGGGAGAAAGAGACTGCCGTTTCCAAGCGAAGTAAGGACTTGCGCTCCGTAGTAGGTGATTATGGTAACCACCGCCTACCCATATCCTGGCCTGTAATTCTGTACCGTGTATATTGAATTTGGATATTGGTAAATCCGGTTCCCATAAGAGCCCTGTATCGTACCAGCCAGCTGCGCCGTAATCAGAGGAAACCCGTACTAGGATTTGTCCGTCGGGGATATCGAGAGGTAGATGTTTTGGGATAAACTGACCTTTCCATTCTAGACAACGAATTCCACCGTGTATCTCGAGAGGTAGATGTTTTGGTGTTAAACTGGCCTTTCCATTTCAAGGAATTTCGTTCGTCAAGACCCGTCCGCCGTGGATAATGAGATGTATTTGTTTTGTGACTACAGTTTGACTATTGGTACTGTTGGTAATTTTGATACCGCCGAGGTCATCCGTAGCCTTCCTCTGTGATCTAAAAGAGTCCTGTTTGTGTTATGTTACTTTACCAGGATTACCAGTTTTGTCTCGCCTTCCGTTCTCAACCGTTTCTTTCCATCAAACGTCCCACCAGCTCAGAAATAAGTAACCGTTATATTTTTTTTATCTAGTTTATATATTATAATAACCATTTCCGTATACATTTGTTTATCTTATGTACTTGTACACGTATCCGTCCGAATGTGGAAGGGGAACCTACGTTACCAGAATCCCCCCCCTACCGTAGTAGCGTATATAAGTCAACGATTCAATACCAGCCAGGAGTTGAATATAAACCGCCGGAGAGTGAATATAAACCGCCAGCAAGTGTAGTTTCAAAAGAGAGTTGAATATAAACCACCGGGGAGTTGAATATAAACCGCCGGAGAGTTAAGTATAAACTGCCAGAGAGTTGAATATAAACCGCCGGGGAGTTGAATATAAACCGCCAGCAGGTGTAGTTTCAAAGGGGAGTTGAATATAAACCGCCAGCAAGTGTAGTTTCAAAGGAGAGTTGAATATAAACCACCGGGGAGTTAAGTATAAACTGCCAGGGAGTTGAATATAAACCACCGGGGAGTTGAATATAAATCGCCGGGGAGTTAAGTATAAACTACCAGAGAGTTAAATATAAACCGCCGGAGAGTTGAATATAAACCACCAGAGAGTGCAGTATAAGCTTTCAGAAAGTTCAAGCCGTCAAGGAGTTGAGTCCCAATCGCTAAGAAAGTTCCGTTCCAACCGTCGAAGAAAGAGTAGTGACCTGATTAGTTACATATAAGATGGCAACAGCGACGAGTAGCAGCCAACAGCCTACAACTACCAGTCCTGCTACTACCGTACTAAGCACCACACCCCTCTCCATTGTATCCGATCCAACCGACGTCCGAATAAGCTGGGTGTACTTATTGAAGAAAGAAGAATTAATTAATGAAGTGACTTAATTTGGATTGGAAAGTTCCGGAACCGTCGAGATATTGAGGAAGCGTTTGGCAAGCTACCTCAAATCCGGAAAAGCTACGCCGGCCCCGAGTGTGCAACCGTTTAGTATTCCTACATCCGCCTCAGATAATCCGACCGTTGCCGCTGCCGTTAACGTTACCGCTCTTGTTACCGTTACTGGCCCCATTACCGTTACCGCTCCGCCAAGAATACCGACGCTCACGTTGCAAGATACCACCCCATATTGTACCAGCTATGGATCTTCCGGACCAGTAACGCCGTTAAAAGTGCATAAATGGAATATACACTTCGATGACCGCGCCGACCCAGTTACTTTTATAGAACGACTTCAGGAAATTTGCACATCACAAGGCATCCTAATTGACCAATTATTACCGCATATGCCCGAGCTCCTCCGAGGAGAAGCCGCCCTTTGGTTCCGAAACAACCGACAACACTGGCTAAATTGGGCCGAATTTTTCCAGGATTTTCGAAGTTTCTATTTTCCTATTAATTACGCTGCTGATTTGGAGATAGAAATTAGTCGCCGACTACAAAAGATACAGGAACCGGCTCACAGATATATTACCGATATGCAAACACTAATTAGAAGACATGGCAGCATTGCACCTGAGCAAGAATTGCATTGGATATATCGGAATTTGTTACCCGAATACCGGCAGTACATCCGGAAAAGCGATCTCACCGACATTGTCACGCTATCACGAACAATTCGAGAAACCGAACTGTTGTTAGCAGAATTGAGGTCCAGTGCAAACCGAAATCAAACGCTGTCAACGCCTGCACCAAGAATAGCTGCGACAGCTCCAGTGAGATCACCGCCACCCAGGCGACCATTCCAGACCCAAAGAACCGGAGAAAGAAGCCGAGCACCACAGTCGAACCATACCCGAGCAACTGCTGGACCTGTCCAGAACGTTTGTTGGAGATGTGGTGAAACTGGACACTTCCGAACCGAATGTCAAGGTCGACCTAAGCTATTCTGCTCCCGCTGTGGGAAAACTGGGGTAATGTCTCGAGATTGTCCTTGCGACCGTCGTAATCCGGAAAACTAGAGAGGTGGGTTTTCTTAATCTTGTTGATCTTCTCAGCTCATTTGATTTCTTTTCGTTTTTTGTATTAACCCCATTCTCGAATTCAAATCCGGTACTGGTCGATGGCTGCGCTAGTATGGTAACATCGGTCTCTCTACTTGTGGTTGGTTGTATGTCGTCCTCTCTACTTCTTGTTGGATGCCTAGTCTCTCTACTTGTAGTTGGTTGTATGTCGTCCTCTCTACTTGTCGTGGGGTGCCTATGTATTTCTTTACCATCGGTAGTTTCTCTATCATTTCCTACAGCCACTGTAGAGTGGTTTGATTGAGTTGCTTCATTTAAGTTTGCTTGTGTGGATGTTGATGAATATTGATACAAGGTTCTTTTAACTGGAATTTGCAAGTCAGCAGGACATCTATCAGCAATTTGCTTAAAACTATTGTCTGGTAAATTAATGGTAAATGTTTTATCCGTTTCTGATTTTGTAACTTGACAAGATCTTAGTTGATTATAATGCCGTTTAATAACGTACCCATCATCCAATTTTACCAAATAATGTAATTTTCCTAATTTTTTTTTAATTACCCCAAATTTCCATAGTGTAGGACCTATATAATTTCTGGATTGCACTCTTTCTTCTGGTTCAAAAGATTTACTAAATTTTGGTTGTATAAAATTTTCTTGTTTCTTGATTTGTGTTGGTATAGTTTTATCTGAATCTTTAAAATTTGGACGGATTAAATCTAATTTTGTACGTAATTGTCTTCCAAACATAAGTTCTGCGGGCGATTTACCACATTCTAGCGGTGTAGCTCGATATCTAAATAATAGTTTACATAGCTTTTCGTGTAAATCTCCTTTTTCGTTTAACATGCACCTCAATTTAGTTTTTAATGTTTGACAGTATCGTTCAGCTTGTCCATTTGTGGCAGGATGTCCCGGAGCTATATATTTTGTGCGATTCCGTTTCTTTTACAGAAAGAAGTAAATTCATCTGATTTGAAAATTGATGCATTGTCACTTACCAAAGTTTCAGGAAGACCATGACAGCTGAAAACTTCTCTCAAATGTTTAATTGTTTTTTCAGATGTAGGAGTACTTGTCATTACACGAACTTCGGGCCATTTGCTTTTTGCGTCTACCAATATCATAAAATAATTCCCAAGAAATGGACCGGCATAATCTAGATGTAGTCTTTGCCAATTTTTATTAGGTGTTTCCCATTTATGGATTGGTGCTTTTGGAGGAGTTTTCTTAACGTTACAACATTCAGGACAACTATTTACTACGTTTTCGATATCTGCATCTATACCTTTCCAGTAGCAGTGATTTCTAGCCAGCATTTTCATCTTGACAATACCAACATGTGTAGAATGTAATTCTTTAAGAAGATAAGGTTGAAGACTTTTTGGAATAACTACCCTGTTTCCTCTAAATAAAATTCCTTCTTCCATAGAATATTCACAATCATTAATCTTGCCATTGATAAGTTCTTGTTTGAGTTTTGATAATTCAGGATCTTTATTAGTTTCATTCAAAATTTTTTCAGCATTAATAGTGTAGTCAGAAATTTCGTTAATCGTATTGATATTTAAGTAATATTCATCGTCATGAGTATCTTCTTTATGATTTTGAAGTATAGGATTTCTTGCATTTGTATGGTCACAGGATCTTCTGTATATAATATTGTAATCGAAAGCCGAAATAAATTGCGCATAGCGCAGAAGTCTATTTGCAGTCATCACTGGAAATTCTTTTGAAGGATTAAAAATAGTCATAATAGGTTTGTTATCAACAATGAGTGTAAAATGTTTTCCGAATAAATATTGATATAATTTTTTAAATGCCCAAAATATAGCAGTAGCTTCTTTATCTAGTTGACTGTAATTTCTTTCAGATTTGGTTAATGATCTAGAAATAAACGCTACTGGGCGCTCAGATCCATCTGATAATTTATGTGATAATACTGCAGCTATACCAAATGGACTTGCGTCTGTTGCTACAATAATTGGTAGGTCTTGTGTAAAAGGCATCAGCACTCTATCACTGGTTATTTCTACCTTGATTTTTTGAAATGCTTTTTCACATTCTGTTGACCAAATAAAAGAAACATCCTTCTTAAGTAGATTGTTTAAAGGTTGAAACAATATCGAAGCTTTGGGAATAAATTTCGAGTAATACATCCCTAACCCGAAAAATTTTAGTAATTCTTCTACATTTTGTGGTCGTTTCACATTAAGAATTGCTTTAATTTTATCTTCTAACTTTTCAAGCCCCTTTGCAGATATAACATGACCCAGATATTTAATTTTCTCTTTAAAAAATGTGCACTTATCTTTGTTGAGATGTAAATAATATTTACGTAATCGCTCTAAAAGTTGAATTAATCGTCAGACTGACATATTGAAGTTACATTTTACATTTTACAATAACTTAATATATTTTTGTTACAATTACGTCTTATCTATGTATAAAATGAAGACTCAATCAAAGTAAACAGTTTAACAGTTTAATAGTGGAGAACTTCCAAGATTTATTTGTTCATTAACTACTTTATATTGTTGATCTGCTAGATGTCTTTTTATTTCAAGTTCTTCGAGGAAATCTAAATTTTGTTTTTTATCACAAATATGTAATATTTGAATGTCATTGGTGTGTATGTATTACACAGCCGAATGACGTATTAACATAGCTGCTATTATTTCATCGTGATATAGAACATAAAAAATACTGAAAAGTTTTAATCGAATTTTAAAAATAATTTTATCATTTTATGAACCAAAACTAACACATACCGATTTTTTTTGCCTGAGCTATCTCAATAATATAGTTTTTGATTTCTTCTCATATAGAGTACTGCAATACGTTTGTTTTAGTATATTATGGTAAATTATTGTTTGATTCTTATCTTAGTATCTGTGCCATTATTGTATTCTCCGTTGTATTATTATTATAATAAAATATATTCTTGAAATACCAGCATTTTTATGATGCCCTTTAAATGATGTACCCATCTTTCCATCTTTTTAAATGGTATATATCCTGATTAAATAAAAACTAACAGGTCGGCTGAAAAGTCCCCGGTCTACCATAGTAAAACACAATATTTTAATAAAATTCATTTTTTTTATTCAACATAGTTGCCTTCAAGGGCGATACAGCGATTATAGCGACCTTCCAACTTTTCGATACCATTTTTGTAGTACTCCTTCGGTTTGTCCTCAAAATAGACTTCAGTTTCGGCGATTACCTCAGTATCAGAGCCAAATTTTTTTCCCGCGAGCATTCTCTTCAGGCGAGAGAAAAGGAAAAAGTCGCTGGGGGCTAGATCTGGAGAATACGGTGGATGAGGAAGCAATTCGAAGCCCAATTCATGTAATTTTGCCATCGTTTTCGATGATTTGTGACACGGTGCATTGTCTTGATGAAACAACACTTTTTTCTTCTTCATGTGGGGCCGTTTTTTCGCGATTTCGGTCTTCAATCGCTCCAATAATGCACAGTAATAGTCGCTGTTGATTGTTTTTCTCTTTTCCAAATAGTCGATAAACAATATACCGTGTGGATCCCAAAAAACTGAGGCCATAACTTTGCCAACTGACTGTTGAGTCTTTCCACGCTTTGGTGGCGGTTCAACGGCCGCAGTCCATTCAGCTGACTGTCGATTGGACTCAGGCGTGTAGTGATGGAGCCAAGTTTCATCCATAGTCACATATCGACGCAAAAAATCGGGTTTATTACGACTTAACAGCTGCAAACACTGCTCAGAATCATCAATTCGTTGCTGTTTTTGGTCGATTGTGAGCACGCGCGGCACCCATTTCGCACAGAGCTTCCGCATACCCAAATATTCGTGAACGATATGTCCAACACGTTCCTTAGATATCTTTAGAGTGTCAGCTATCTCGATCATATTCACTTTACGGTCACTCAAAATCATTTTGTGAATTTTTTGATATTTTCGTCGGTAACCACCTCTTTTGGGCGTCCACTGCGTTCACCGTCTTCGGTGCTCATTTCACCACGCTTGAATTTTGCGTACCAGTCAATGATTGTTGATTTTCCTGGCGCAGAGTCCGGAAACTCATTATCAAGCCAAGCTTTTGCTTCAACTGTATTTTTCCTTTCAAATAACAATATTTAATAAGCACACGAAATTCTTTTTTTTCCATCTTTTTGAAAATAACAAAAGTTGCTTCACTAAAAATGCAATATCTCACAAACTAATAGTCCGACAGCTGTCAAATTTTTACACGAATCTTTTGAAGGTTGATACTATCTAAAAATGAAATGGATTTAATTCTAGTGTCGTCATCTATAGGTCAGACCGGGGACTTTTCAGCCGACCTAGTATTCACCTATTTTTCACAAAAATTAATCATAAAATATTTCAACAATTGGTGCTTTTCCGGCAAAGTAAGTATATCAACAATTTTAATAATAACTTTAAAAAAGAAGAATGGGTATACGGAATGCCCGTAATTTCGCGATTGTGCGAAATGCGTGACCAATCCAAAAAGGGAAAACGTTTTCCGCCAGAATAATTGTTTTGTGCGCATAACAAAGGAAGCATTTCGTTTCTCCTATACACACCCTCGAGATTCCTCCCCCAATAGCCTGCAAATCCTGCTTAACATACCTTACCACCATCTCGGTGAACTATTGAGAAATAATTAAAATCAAATGCCGGTGGAAAAATTTACACTATGAAAGTACAGGGTCCCTAATACATACTCTTGTTTGTTATGTCATAATGAATTGTTAATTAGAGACTTTTAAGAAAATTAGATTATATTACACTGCTGTGCAAAAAATTTTGGTCAATTTAACTTATTGAAAAAATTACAAACAATTAAAAAAATTAAATATATCACCTTATTATTATTTGCAAATTGTAAATATATTTACTGCATTTTTGTAGCTTTTAAACATGTAATCAGACAACATTTTTTTATTATTCTTGAAAAACCGTGACTTTACATTTTAAACGAAGTTCGAATATTGTTATTGGGAACGAAATAAAGGAATAAAACTTAACATTATTAAAAAATTGATAATAATAAATGATAACAATATAACTAATAACGTGTATTACCCCCTCTTGCATTAATAACCGCTTGCATTCGACGAGGCATACTCTGAATTAAATTAAGGATTACATTCTGATCCATGTTATTCCACTCCTGCAATAGGAACTCTCTTAGCTCCTGGGTAGTTCTAGATATTCACTGACAGTCCTGGCAGCAAGTGACCTTGCATTATCGTGCATAAAAAGACCGTGCTCGTCCATAGTGACCAGAAAAGGTACAACATGATCTTCCAGGACCTCTGTTACATATCTGTGAGCTGTTAGAGAGCCATTCTCTATTAAAACCAACTCTGTACCTGCTTCTGAACTAATACCTCCCCAAACCATAATAGACCCACCACCAAATTTACGTCTATGGTCAATGAAAGCGGGGGCGTATCTTTCTCTAGGTCTTCTCCAAACTCTTCGACGTCTGTCTGGTCCATTGAGGTAAAAACGAGACTCTTCTGTAAAGAGTACCTTGCTCCAGTCGTCATCGTTCCATAACAACTAATTTAGAGCAAAATTCAATCTTGCAATTCGATGCTGGCAAGACAATCCACTAGCACGAGGCCTTCTTCTAACTGTCCATTCGCTAACATTAACGTTTCTAACCTCTTGAAGCTGATTACGCAGTGAAACTGCAGAAGCTGTTCTATTCCGCAATGACGTTAACAAAAATCTATCATCTCTTTGACTAGTGGCTGTTTTTCAGCCAGATCTGGGTCGTCTGGTTATAAGACCATTCTCCTGGTAACGTTGGTACACATTTTGTACAGCACAGAGGCTCTTGCCAACAATTCAGGCGGTTTCATGTTGTCCTCTACCATCTAGTATGAATGCTACAATTCGTGCTACAATAATAGGATCTAGAAGCATTTTGAACCAGTAAATAAACAATAAATATCAATGAATCGTTACTTTACACAACAAACCATACAACGGATCGGTTTTAGAGAATAAAGTGCTAAATTTTGTTGTTAACAAGGGTTGCAAATAAGATGTTAGAATGTTACAGACGACAACTATGACAAATAGCATCCATATACAACAATAAAAATTTCATCGCCTACTATGCCCATGACTCCCTGATTAGTTTTATTTTTAAGATTATTTACCATTTCTTAAATTATTTAAAGTGATCTCAATTTTTTGCTCGGCTGTATTAAGAAAACTTTTATATTTACATGCAGAAATAAAAGTGATGAATTTAAACAAATTACTTTTTACAGTCTAAGATACTCTAAGAATAATTTAAATAATACTATGAGGTAATATTCTAAGACAAAACATTGTTTAAAAATTAATGAGAAAATAGTAAGGTGCAAATGTCTCTCTCCACGATCATCACAGAATTAGTCAATTCTGCCAAAATTAATCTGTACAACTGGTGCATAAAAGATGGATTAACAGTGAACCCTCTTAAAACCGTAATAGCGCCATTAACAAGAAAGAGGAAAGTTGATATTCTCAGGATACCAACTCTCTTTGACGAGAAATTCAGGTGGAGAAAGAGTTCAAGTACCTAGGGATAAGATTGGACTACAAGCTCACCTGGAATAGCCACCTCACGTATGTTGCAGGCCGCACTCAAACCACACTAGTGATAGAGAGGCGGGTTGTGGTATGCACGTGGGAGCTACTACCAAAAATAATGAGCTGGCTGAACACCGCAGTGGTGAGACCAATGGTAGCGTACGGAGCGGTGGTATGGTGGTCCAGCAGTCTACAGCTGCAAAAACCCAAAATGCACAGTGAGTGGCATGCTTGGAAATAACAGGAGCTATAAAAAGAACATCAACTGCATCAATGGAAGTGGTACTAAACTTCCCTCCGATAGACATCTTTAATTAAGGTGAAGCGAGGATGGCAGCCTACCGACTGAACTGCAGTGGGAACTGCCATCGACTTGGAAAAACCATATCAGATAGATATTCTGGACAGGAATATATGGGAACAGACTGAAAGTTAGCATTAGCTTGGAGAAGCTGGGTTTCAGGCGGGAGTGCATGAAGGTGTGTAAAGGTAGAGACCTACGTGGTCAAATAATCTATATTAACTCACACAGCAAGGCAGCACTGATGGCGATGGCAGGGTACGACTTCACCTCAAAGGCAGTATGGAACTGTCAGTAACGTCTGAAAAATCTGGCGAAACCCAGCAAGGGGCGGACGTAGAAAGGTTCACCATTGGGTGGAAAAAGAACACTGCAAGTGGAAGAAATAGTGGAAAATATCCAGTCTAAGAAAATAATGCAAGCGCCTTGTGCAAGCCTAGAGATGAGCAGAAGGGAATTGAGAAGAGTGATTGGTTTTATTACTGGTTACTGGCAATTCAGAAGTAATCTAAATAAGATGGGAATACCAGTCCCTAATCTCTTATGCAAGAAATGCGGTGTGAATTAAGAAACCGCATAACAATAGTGCCTGGCACTTGATGCAGGGCGATTTAAAACCCTTGGTTTTAAGTGAGAAAAATATCAGGGGGACCACCAGGAAAGCATTATCATGAAGATCTTGTGGTTAAGTAAGGACCTGTGATTTGCTGGATAACGATGTACAGGGAATGAGGGTGCACAATAAGCTTATTACTTGCGCGGCAATCCAGGACGCAATTGCGAAAGCCGGCCCTCTTTTAACAAAAAATAGTACCAAAATATCGATCAAAGGTGCCTCACTTGTACGTGAACTAGTCACCATCGGTATCTGCCTCTTTTCCTATAACTTATATCACAGTCCAATGGTTCAAAAAACTGTTGTGTTTTTTTATAAAATGATGGCAGTATGCAAAAAGGAGTTAACCCAGAAAATATTGAATTATCCCACTCTTGTGGTAGAATATGGTGTTATTTATGTTATGCAAAATGAGTTAAGCCACATCTGTGTTTCAAAGACCAGTAGAATGAAAATTTTAACCCACAATCCCTGAGTCTTCGATATACTATTAAACAAAAAACATTTAACCACCAACTGAAGCAATAAAACATTCATCCCACAGTCAGTCCTTTACAGGGTATTTTGCAACAAACACTCAACCATCTGAGTCAACCCACCTGATCACCATTACAGCAGGAAAACACTTAGAGTATATATTACTTGTTTCATTCGATTAATAATTTGTTCATTATTATGAAGTTTGGTTCTGAAAAGTTACTTTTGACCAACTGCAAAGTGGAAATCCTCACTTAAGTATTATAAAGGTAAGTGAAAATTGTGATACTTAACTTACTGTAGTAATTTTGTATTGTGTTAATAAGCTGAAAACCTAACCTCAACAGCATTTTCAGCAACTCTTTGTGAAAGTTACATTTTATCAGCCTTATTAAATTTTACAGTGCTTACTATTATTTATTAGATTCCAATAATAAAACTGTGTTGGTTAAAATGCTTATTACTAAAATTCTACGAGCGGCACATACTTGCTGCAACGGATAAACGCGTGGTTGGAATGGTTATTGCTAAATAACCAACATGTATTTCATACGAAGGTTGTCTGAAAATTTTCCGACCTAAAAAAGATACTAGACATTTTTTTTTCAAATTAATTTTTATTTTTTTTCATAGTCTCCTTGTAAGTCTATACTCTTCTCCCAGCGATGCTCCCATCTCTTCAACCCGTCCAAATAGTACTCGACGTCTTTCTCTGCAAAATAGTTGTTTACGAAGGTGATGGCCTCCTCATTCGACGAAAATCTCTGTCCTCCGAGCGCAACTTTTAGCTTAGGGAACAAAAAAAAGTCGCTTGGGGCTAAATCTGGTGAGTAAGGAGGGTGGTCAAGCAGTTCAAACCGTAATTCTTTTTTTCTGCAAATGTGGCCGTTTTTCCGCAATTTCTGCCTTCAGCTTGTCAAGTAATGATGCGTAGTATGCTCCTGTAATGGTTTTTCCTTTTTGAAGATAATCGATTAAGATAAATCCATGACTGTCCCAGAAAACAGTTGCCATCACTTTCCCAGCCGAAGGAACAACCTTTGCTTTTTTTGGAGCCGATTCCCCCTTTGCAGTCCATTGTTTTGACTGTGTTTTTCTTTCTGGAGTATAATGATGTATCCAAGTTTCATCTACAGTAATTAATCGGCGCCAAAACCTAACTGCGCCAACAGTTGGAAATGTTCATTCGAACAGGTTTTTGGTCCAAAGTGAGCAAACGCGGCAGCCAACGCGCGGACAGCTTTCTCATGCCTAAATCTTGATTCAATATGTGACAAATACGTTCTTTGAACATGTTTATAGCCTCTGCTATCTCTCTAATTTTAATTCGATGGTTGTCTAGCACCATTTGGTGAACTTGAGCGATATTATCTGTTCATATTCCGGATAGGGACGAAGCTCGTACCAAGACTAGGAAACAACATGAATCCGTTTGGTACACAGACGGATCCAAAACAAGCACCAGCACTGGGATTGGAATCTACAATGAAAATACAGGGAAGACGTATAGTCTCAACCTGGGTTCAGTAGAGACTATCCTGCAAGCTGAAGTGGTTGCCATCAACACATGCTCGGAGATCATCCTGAACGAGACAGTCCCTAACAGGACTGTCAGGATCAGAAGTGATAGCCAAGCAGCTCTCAAAGCAATAGAGAGCGTACACACTGCGTCACGAACAGTGAAGCACTGCCAAGGAACTGTAGCTGAACTGGCACAACGCCACAAGGTTATCCTTGAATGGGTACCAGGACACACAGGGATTCTTGGAAATGAAAAAGCTGACCTCCTAGCCAGGGAAGCTTCAGAAGGAACCCTGATCGGACCTCTTCCCACATGTGGGGTCTCATACCAACATGTAAGGGAAACAATAGAGGAACGACTAAGGGAACAACATAAGAAACTCTGGATGGAACTGCCTGGACTCAGGCAATCCAGACTATTCATTACAGGTCCATCCAGGGAGAAAACTACAGAACTACTCAGCCTAAGTAGAACCCAACTGAGAAAGGCAGTGGGACTGCTTACAGGACACTGCCATCTCCGAAAACACATGAACACAATAGGACTCGCTGAGGACCCATTGTGCAGAAAATGTGGTGAGGAAGACGAAACTCCTCTTCACGTAATATGTCACTGTCCGAGCCTTAAGTGGCTTAGACAGAGACACTTTGGCATTCAGTTTCCTGAGCCAGAGGAAATCGTGAAAGCGAATATCAGGGACATTCTAGAATACATGAAGGAAACGAACCTGGTATGATTACTTCAGGGGGGTACAATGAGCCTAGAGCTCCAGTACATGCATGAAACGCACCCCAGAAGAATAGAATAGAGAATCGTCAGTGGTTGCAGTTTTTGGACGTCCCGAACGTTCATCGTCAACCCAACCTGGTACGGCCACGTTTAAATTCGGCAGCCCAAAATTTCACGGTGGTAAATGATGGTGCAGAGTCCCCGTAAACAGCGTCCAACTCGTCTTTAATTTATTTAATTAAATATTTAATAACAGCTCGATACTCGATTTTTTCCATTTTCATAAAAACATCCACATCGACTCACTCAAATGATTGTCAAACAACAACTGCGCATCCAAAATGGCTGTAATTTTAGTGGGTACCTTTCAAAGCATTGGCAAACACATTCCCCAACTTTCGTTTACGAGTGCTGCCATCTTCATGTTGAGGTCGGAAACTTTTCAGACAAACCTCGTACACAGAATAGGTTATGAAAGACTGTAGAAAGAACAAATTTGTTATGAACAAAATAGAAAGACAAGAAATGGTAACTATTGCCAAATTATTGGAAAACACGACTAACCGAAAAATAGATTTGAACAAGGAAAAAGTAAGTTGGCTTAAAAGATATCCAGCGGGGACAGTTGTGGCCAACACGTAAACCTCTCTCAAAGGAGAATATAAAGGATCTTAAAGACATTCTAAAACTAGTGTCACAAGACTTAAAACCATTTTATAGTTTCTTAAGAACTGACCAACAAGGGGAATTTGATGACGATTTTGACGGTTTTGGGGTCCAAAATGTGGACTTTGAAATGGATAATGATAAGGACTAAAGTCCTTTTATACATTTTTAGTCAACTATGAAGGACTAATTTATTTTCAATTTTGTATGGTATTGTTTTATTATTAGTAATAAGTGGCTTACCTTGTTTTGAAAAACCCTCCATCCCTTAATAACCTAAAAAGTAAAAAGCATTTATCACACATTTTAATTTTTTTAAAAAAATTAATTGGTAGTTGATGTTAAATATACTGTAAAAAGGTAAGTACAAATATTGTTACTATGGTGACACGTCAATATAATATAGTGATATAGAGCATGTGATTTACCAGATGTTGACTTTAGAGCTGTTTAAACTCTTTTTTGCATAACACCATCCAAAAGTGAGATACATAATTGCTAAAGCCACACCTGTAGACAGTCAGGTTTTTTTATTGCAATTGTATCAAAAAGGTTTTCTCTATTGAATATCAACGTGTATAATCCTTCACTTCGACGGAGTTGCAAAACACACAACTAAGTTATTAACTAGAACATGCGACAATACGATTTTGTATAATGAATGGAAGCGTTCACAGTACACCTGCCATACTCTAAATTGGTAATTAGCGGGTGAAACCGGTGTGAAATCCGCCACAGCGTACACACCCCAACGGACAGTAAATGTAATCGCTTTGTACCCTTCTTTCAAGCCGTATCAACGAACCCGAAAACGTTTTTTTTCAATTTCTAAATTTTTCGGAATATTTTAGGTATAATAATAAAGTTACACTCGACTTACTGCAATATATATCGAGTTCTTCAATAATCAACAAGCGATGAAAATAGGTAAGGTAATCGTGACTGTTAACAAAACACTCTTTATGTGGCAAAAGAACAAAGAAAATAAAATTTACATTGTTTTATTATTTAAATAGCTTTCTCATCTATAATTATATAATTAAACTTAATATTTTGAACTAAATGTTCAAGCCCATTTGTTATTATAAGTGAAAATTAATTTAAAAATAACCATTTGGTTAAATTTTTATGGTACTAACCCTTACTACGTGAGTCCATCTTATTAAGAACGGTAAAGAACTAAAAGGTTGAATTAAACTTTCACTATTTTATTCACAAAATATGAATTCATATTGAATTAAACTTTCACTATTTATTAACGAAATATGAATTCATATTTTGTGAATAAATAGTGAAAGTTTAATTCAACCTTTTAGTTGTTTTGGTTCTTAAAGAATAGTTATAAGTTACAATAACTAGGTAGGTACTATGTAATCTGCTCTTCACAAAAAAGTTATAAATAAAAAAGTATCTACAGATATTATTAGCAGTTGTGTTTATTTATACAATTAGAATTAAACTTCCATTAAACTACCTAGGTATGTAGGTACCTACTTACTTAAAAAATTAACTTTTAGCTCAATGACAGAACTGTTTTGACAATGATAATTCATCCAAACAACTGTGATTGAGCCAAAAAAGTTCTTTGTTTAAGAGCAGCTATATCGATTAAGTTAGATGCAAATTGCATTTTCTATTCAAAATGTTTTTGAAAATACAACTAAATAAAAAATATATTTTGTCCGTAGATTCTGGTCGTAAGTAAAATATTTAAAACTAAGTTTTACACAGACCGTGTGGCCTAATGGATAAGGCGTCGGACTTCGGATCCGAAGATTGCAGGTTCGAGTCCTGTCACGGTCGAATAATTTTTTAAATATTTAACTTGAGATTTTTTATATTATGTATTCATAATAAATTTTCTTTTCTTTTAATTTTAGTAAAGTATACGAATTTTCCAGACCTGTATATTAAAAAAAATAAGTGAGTTTCAATTCTTGAATTTCATTTAATATTTAAAAATTTTAAATGCTCTCTAGTAGAAGCTCTTAAAACTGCACTTTTATTATTACTACTTTAGTAGATACCTTTAATGTCATTTTATCTATTAGAGGAAATCGTTAAAAGATGAAGGCACTAATGATGTGCATTTGTATTGCTTGTGTCATTGTTTATAAAAAATACATCTATAATCAATTCTTCTGTTTATAAATTGAACGATTTATTACAGTAGAATATTTATATTTAAAAAAAAAGAAATCTGAAACAACAAATTTATACAGTACCTACATCTACATTTCATTTTGTGTAGTAATTCTACATAAAAATTGGTAGCAGTCTACAATATTTAGAATCCTGTTTCCATGTTACTAGCATAGATGGCGGTCAGAGTTGTAAAATAAAGGTGATAATATGGAATAAATACAAATATATAAGATATATACGTGTAGAGAATATAAGCATAAATAATGAAAACATTTAGTGGCTTTTTTGTGTAATAAATAATATAAGATATAATTTATAAAACTCCATTTACATCCAAATTAAAATCATATTTAGTGATGCCAGCGCTAGTTGCGTATTATAAAGAAATCTTTCCAATGAAACGCAATGTGTTCAGTGTCTCTCCAATAGATGGCGAAAACGGTTGGCATAATTACTTACTAGGGGTAAGAGGATCAAAAATATGTATCATAAGAAAAATGTTAGGTACATAGTTCAATTTTTTTTGTAGTTCTGATTCTTTAATAACTAATTAATAATCGTATTCACTGCAGATTATAATATTTTAAATTGTAATTATTTGCACAGTAAAAATGATCGTATAATTTAATTTATATAGAAGAAAATTAATGTTAAATGAAACTTAATTTTAATATTTTTGTACAATTGTGTAAACGAATTATAAGGTAACAAAAAATATTACCATACGTAATAGGTCAAAAAAGTTTTGACCAATACAGTCCTGTATACCTACCTAATTTTATTTATATGCAAATGTTTTCGTTTTAAATTAGCGTCTAACGTGAAACGATAAATTAGTAATTTTCTTTGCTTGCTTGTGACCCCACTTTATAGCTGGTTATATAGTTGAAACAAAGAACCAATTACGACTCACTTTTCTATCAAAGACTTTACGTCCGGAGTACGAAATACAATTATCCAAGCTACAAAGTAAACAGGTCACTTTGACACAACTCATCAGACTCGTTCGTCTTTCCCAACTTCCGGACTATCTTTTCTTGTAAGCATTTGGACTCTTGTTTTTTGTTATAGTTTTCAACTTTCCAAATTCGTTAAGAGTTAAAGTCAACTTTATCTGAAACGTTTTAAATGTTTGCAGAATGTGTTGTATCAGAGCAAAAAATACTTTAATCTCTAAAAGTTTATCGGATAAAAATGTTTTAAAAATCTTTTTTAACCTTATGTAATTTATTACAATTTAACCAAATCAATATAAAAAAGTTAAGTTTTTTTCCCTCTGTGCTTGGCATTTCATTTCCCTAACTAAATCTTACTCGCACACCAATGTTTATTGATTTCTATCTCTGCTGTTAGCAGGCAACAGGCAACATAACCTTACTTACTCTCTATTTTAGTATAAAAATGTGGATAGTTTTAGAAGTTAGGTGATATAAACAATTTATTTAGTGTAAAAATAAAATAAATCTGCTTTTCTTTATGATTTTGAAACGATGGGTAAGTTTTATAAAGTTTTACAATGATAATAACTTCAAACAATTTAGTAAGGTTAAAATACTTCTATTTGATTCATGTAAATTTGTTAACGGTTTCTTTTGGTATAACTCTTAAAATTAATATGAAAATAATTTGTTTTAGTTAATCATGATCAATATAATTGAACAATTATTTATACAAAAATTGAAATAGGTAACAGAAACCTGTAGCAAATTATACATGATAGCAAATTATATATTATATGATAGGGGTAACCGGGGCCTATTTTAAGATTGTAAATTATTTTGTTTTTAACGATATTTTATACCTAATGGCACATTTTTTATTTATATGTATATTAATCCTAAAACCACAATGTAAGGTAAATTTGTAAATTATATAACACATTGTGGCGTCCTATATTGTAGCGAGATTTTGGGTAAATGTCATGACATTTTGGGATTCTTGAGTTGGTATTTTCTTAGGAAGTCCAAAGTAGTTTACTTTTCTTGACTTTTGGTTATTAAAGCACGTATTATATTTTAATATGTATCGACTCCACCCTTCAACGGTAATACAATCATTCCATCGACCTTACAGCTTTTTAATAACCTTCTCAAAAAATGAGTGCCCTTTGTTCAAATCACTTCTTTAATCCAAATTTAATTTAATTCTGAACTGCAAGAATTTCTTAAAAATCTTTGTTTCACTTATTTTAGGGATTGTTAATTCGAAAAATAAAGGATATTATTGTTTTTTAAAACCAAAAGCAAAAAAAAAATACTTTTTTACCATTTATATTGATGGTTTTATAATTTTCATGTTTTAATATCTTTGGTTGAGTTTTTAAATATAAAATTATTATAATAAAACCAAATTTTCCTGTTTACAGAGTAGAAAACAATAGTAATTATGCGCCAAGGTAGAAAAGTAAGTAATTATTGTCGAGGTCGAGACAATAATACACTTTTCTACACCAGGACTCACACCAGTCAAAAAGTATATTTTTTAAAGACACACTTGAGAAAAAATCTAGAAAATAAACATTTTATTAACCTATAATATAACTTTACCCATTCAATTTTAAATGAAGAGGCTGGGATACTTAAGACTACCGAAGAATATACTACCAATTATCTATATCTAACGTATTACATAATTTTATAATAACTGGATATTCATTTTATTCTGTTTATAGGATTAGTTGTCAATTTGTATGGATTATTTTATTTAAACTTACTTTTTTACTATTATTTTCCTTATAAACTATAGAAATATTTTGACAAGTTATTTTGACGTTTCGTTGAAATTGAAAAATAGGTTGACGGGCAGTAAACGCAAATGCTGATTGCATATATAGTTACGTGCAGTTATCCGAAATGGCTTACATTTTCAATTTATAAATTGTGCAGAAAAAGAATAATATTCATGTGGGTGTAGAACAAGGGTATTTACCCAGACCAGATCAACTACATACTGAAGGAATAAGACATAAATATATTAAAGCCTAAATGTTGTTAGCCTTAATGAATTATCCTGTACATCTTTTCGTCTAAGATGTCGTCCTTTCTCAATCTTCAAGTAAATCTAATTCTTGTTCTTTAGCATAAATGTATAGAACTTCTATTTCTTCTATTTCAAGTATAGCTATCTTGCATAATGGGATTTTTCCGGTTATTGTTATCTATACCGGGTGGTGAATGGTCGGACGCACCATAGGAAATCCAATGGAAAATCATAAACTCTTAAATTCCTGCTTCCCAAATCATTTTAGGTGAAAACTCAATAGGAACTTTTCTTTAAAGAATTAAATACTGCATCAGATGAGACTATTAAAAATATTTTTCAGCTTTTGGTAGTTGACAAAATTGACCAATTTATTTACCATTCTTATACAGCATCAAGACAGCAATAAAATGTCAAAATGACTAAAATATTTAGATGTCAAATCATTCAAATAGTAAAAAAAATAGAAAACAAAGTTATTTATTGTTAAATAAATACAAACGCTAAATAAATTACAATAAATGCTCAAATAAACCACCGTTTTGGGCTAAACAATATCCTAATCTATCATAAAACTCTCGTCGAACATTTGCTAGAATGCGAGGCGTTATTTTTGCACATTCTTCTCGGATGCCTGTCTTTAATGCCTCTAAATCTGGAAACCTTACCGTGCCGTAAATTTTGGATTTTACATCTCCCCAGAGATAAAAGTCATTTGGGGCAAGATCTCCAGATCTTGGGGGCCATTTAATAAGACAATTTGGTCCTATCACACAGTTATTAAAACAATTATTGACCAATTCTTTCACTTCACGGCTGTTGTGAGCAGGACAACCGTCCATTTGAAACCAAATTTCTTCTTCTTCGGGAGCTACTTTTGCGAGTGCTGGTAAAATTTCTTCTTGAAGCAAATCCAAAAACCTTCCTGAGTCTAGATTTTCCTCGTAGAAAAAAGGTCCAATAAGATGATGCCCCAGTATTCCTGCCCAAACATTGATTTTTTGGTGATATTGAGTACGAGTTTCCACAACAATTTCAGGCCTGTTAGTTGACCAAATTCTACAGTTTTGCACGTTGGGTTCATTGTTTAACGTAAACGTACACTCGTCTGTAAAACAAACATTTTTTAAAAATTTTCTGTCTGCATTCGCCCTCTCCAGCATCTCATAACAAAACTCTGCTCTTCTCTCATAATCTCCCTCAAGCAACTCTTGATGACATTGAACTTTATAAGAATGGAAGTTATTCTTTTTTAATATTTTTAATGCAGTTGAATTATGCATGTCGAACTGCTGTGCGATTTCTCGAGAACTTATTCTGGGATTTTCAATAACTGCAGATAATACATTTGTGGTATTTTCATTTTCAAACACATTTATTTAAATGTTTTGGTCATTTTTGTTACACTTGCATAAAGGAAGCAATGTGCCAGTGTTTTCAAATTTTGTGATTATTCTTCCAATTGTAGTATGGCTTGGAATCGGGCGGTTTGGATATTTCGCGCTAAATAAAGCACTTACCGTGCGCGTACTATTGCCGGAATAAAACATTTTTACAATTTCTACTCGTTCTGAAACGGTGTACGACATTTTTTACGTTTATTGTTGTCACTAATTGAATAATAGAATGACAATCTTGATAATAGCTTTTAAAGGTAACGTCATCCTGACATATCATTGCTGTCTTGATGCTGTACAAGAATGGTAAATAAATTGGTCAATTTTTTCAACTACCAAAAGCTGAAAAATATTTTTAATAGTCTCATCTGATGCAGTATTTAATTCTTTAAAGAAAAGTTCCTATTGAGTTTTCACCTAAAATGATTTGGGAAGCAGGAATTTAAGAGTTTATGATTTTCCATTGGATTTCCTATGGTGCGTCCGACCATTCACCACCCGGTATATGTTAATTTTTAAGCAACATGAACTGCATAAAAATGCAGTCATAAATACCAACATTAAACACGAAACATATTTTGGCCCCTATTTATTTTCCTTAATTTCGGGAAAACAAAAATTAGTTTCAAATAAAAATTATTTTATCTGTACCGACCAAAAATGTAGCGGGGGAGTGCCCAATAAAATGCATCTTTAATATTTGAAATTTGACAGCCTGACACCCTAAATATATAAAATTGTATAGCATTAGTTTTGTTCTATAATGGCGTAGGGTCCTACTATAAGATAACACACATAATTACATTTATAGTTCAATGTATGTATTTAGAAAGTCAACAAAATTAATCACTTAAGATACAATGCTACATTTAAGATTACATAAGATGCTCAAAGTGCCCTCCATTGTTATTTATGCACAAATAATATCTTCGTCTCAAATTTTCTGATGCGTCAGACATTGTATTATTATGACCATTTAAATTAACTTTACTTTTGCCGTGAAATTATTAAAAATAAGTGGGGGTTGCATTTTATGCAACCATCATTTATCTTACATTTATGTCTACTTTAATTCCTGTCATTTATTAGTAAAGTTATAAAAAAAGAGGAAAGGTTAATGTTATATTCTAAATTTAACGTGTATTTTGGAGGATAAAAACTCTTTTTTCTACGATCACTATGAAAAGAATGTAAATAGACACGGCTTACTTCAATGCAAAGTTAGTAATTTTTTACACTGTGCGGAAAAGTGTGCGGAATTATCTGTAACGCATTCTGAAAATGCGCATACCTATTACCTTTTAGATCTCCCACGCATCTATCGTAGGAGGCTGACAGTTCGTGATTTGTATTCTAATATACATTTTGACGTTAGCCACATTTAAATAGTTTTAATTATTTTTATAGAAAAATAATACTTAGGAATTTATATTTAATCTAAATATTTGACAACGCGACGAATCATTATATAATTGTTTCAAAGTATAATGGAAGTAGTTGATAATAATTCATATTCATAAGATAAATATATGGAAAACACACCACCAGAAATTTTGGTTTGGAGATTGCTTTGAATGCAACTCTAAACCTTTGGCCAGAAAAATCAAGAGAAAAGTATGAATGCGATTATCGAAAATTTATGGAATGGAAATAAAATAAAGAAATACTATCATTTACTGAAAATGTAATGCTTGCTTATTTTTAACAACAAACAAAATCTTATAAAGCTTTGACACTGTGGTCCCAATATTCAATGTTTCAAAGTACATTAAGTATAAAAAACAATGTGGATATTTTGAAATATGTGAAATTAAAAGTATTTCTGAAAAGACAAAATGACAATTACAAGGCTTAATCAAAAACGTTAACATCTGAAGAAATCCATACATTTTTAAAAGAAGCACCTGATTATAAATATTTATTAACAAAGGTAAGTAAACGTTTCATCATTTATTATATAAGTTATTTAAAAATAATTATTTTAACTTCTAGACTGTCCTTGCGATCGGTTTAACTGGTGCCTGTCGAAGAGAAGAATTGTGGAATTTAAAATTAGATGAAGATTTAGAGACTGCCCTATTGGTTAGGCTTCGAAGTACGAAAACTTAAACTGAAAGATCCTTTACGGTAACTGGAGAATTTTTTACTATCTACAAAAAGTACGCTTGTCTGCGACCTGATAACGTCATTGACAGACGCCCGTTTGCACAAGGCAAATTATCGGAATTAACAAAATTGGCAATATGCCTAAACAAGTGGCAGAATTTTTACAATTGCCGAACCCTAATCTTTATACTGGCCATTCTTTTCGACGCACCTATGCAACTATTTTAGTAAACGCAGGAGGAGACTTATTAACTCTTAAACACCATGGTTGATGGCGATCAAGCAATATTGCAGAAAGCTATGTCGATGACGCCATCGCCAATAAAATAGAGATAGCCAATAAAATTGTAAACACAGTAGACTCCCCAATTAATGAAAAAGAAAAACCTTCTACATCATCGGCAAATATTTCAACACCGAGAATTTGGTAAAAAATAGAGAGACTCCTGGATTAACATTTCAAAATTGCTCAAACTTTACCATAAATTATAATTTCATATAAAAATGTTTATTTTTTTTTGTCTTAAATTTAATTAACTTTAATATAATCATTTAAATTGGGTTAAATTAAGTGTTATAATTATTATTTTGCATTCCTGTAATATACCTAATAATAAAAATTGTTACAGATTTCAAATAAGTTTCTTATTTTAATTGTTATAAATCGTAATCAAAGAAAAAGTATTGTGTGCAACATGTGCGGAAAGTACTTTTCCCACGAGTGAAGAAGTTTGCGAACACGAGCCGCCAGGCGAGCTTTCGCAAATCGAACGCACTTGTTGCACAAACTGTTTTGTTACAATATCGATCTTAATTTGATTTGAACACAATCAACTCAAAAAATCAAAATAACTACAAGTGGGGCACGTAATTCAACAGAGCGGAAAAACTAAGTACTTATCTGTTGGCCCAACTGATAAGACTATATGAATTCTATTGTTTCGTCACGTACAAATTTGAATATCACGAGCTGTTGTTTATTTACTCCGTCGATACGTTAAATTTGAATATAGTAAAGGGATTAATTTTTATGTAAAACTAGTTTAATGAGTAAAGTAAAGTACGTTTCACAATAATTCGTTGACTTGGTACCTGCTCTTAACTGCTCTTAAGGGATTACTAATAAAAGGTGGTTAATATTTCTTCGAACATTTACAGAAAGGTATTATTTATTTTTGTCCAGGAAGATATATTTTGGATTTTTTATTTTTCAGGTAAAATTTTAAATTATTATTACTGACCATCAATAGTAAATCATTAGTAAATGATTTTTGATTTTCTTAATCATCTTGGAAGAGAAAGTGGGAGTTTCGGGGTAATTTGTTTTTAAAATTCTCTCCTAGAATTTTAGTTTGTACTAAACATTATACTCTGAAAGTAATCTTGTGTTTATAACTAAGTATGTGGCGTCCTTGGACAAAAAAAGTGCATTTATCGCCGGATGCGAAACAAATTGTGAAAAATGTGTTTTAAACATTGAATAATCGAGGTTATAGTGTAACCGATGCAGCAGAAGAAACATGTAAGTTAACCAAAACCCCAATATCCACAGTAAAAGATATTATCAATAAGCCAATAAGTAAACGAAAAAAACGAAGTGACGTTAATAATACCAAATGTGTTGATGAAATACAAAAAGATATAATCCGACGAACGATATATGTCCTATACCAAGAACAAATGATACCAACCCTAGATTGTATAAAAAAACGGTTACTTAAAGACGACACGGGAATTATTTGTAGCCGTACAAGTTTGTGGAGAATTATTTCTCATATAATATTGTACCATTAATAAAAGACAAGTGATAATGGAGTCATATCGTTTACGAATGTGGCGTTGTCATTACTTACAAGCTATTCAAAAATATAGAAGTGAAAACCTTTCAATTATCTACCTCGACGAGACATGGTATGACACCCATGATACTCCAACGAAGGGTTTTGTTGATTCATCGGGAAATTGCAAAACAAAGGCTCCATCAAATAGAGGACAAAGAATTACAATAATACATGCCGGATCAGAAACAGGTTGGGTTCCAAACGCTTTATTGTTATCAGCAAAGAATATTAAAGATTCAAGTTTAGATTATCACGAAGATACGACAGCTGAACTTTTTGAAGATTGGTTTGAGAATTATTTATTGCCGAATATACCGGAAAAAAGTATAATTGTAATGGACAATGCAACTTATCATAGCCGTCAATTAAATAAAGTACCAAATAGCAACAACAATAAATGGGAAATTCAAGAGTATTTGTTAAAAAATGACCTTTATTTTAAAGAATCGTACACAAAACGTGATCTCTTACAAGTTGTAGCAGCGTTCGGTATTGAAAAAGAATACGTTTGTGATACTATTGCTAAAAATATGGGCCACACAGTGTTACGGCGTCCCCCATATTATTGCATGTTCAATCCTATAGAACACATGTGGCATCAGCTAAAATCCAAAGTTAGATCGGAAAACGTTTCACCCACATTAAACTCAAGTGTTATAGAGTTAATCAGAAATGTGACAAGTAATATTCCCATTGACAGCTGGAAAAATTCGATTCAGCATGTTATTAAGGTTGATGGTACATATCGAAATGTTAATGTAACTGTAGCACCCTTAGTTATTAATTTAAATGAAGACGATAGTGATACTGAACTACATTTAGATTAAATAGTTGTAAATAATGTAGAATTAGTTCATTTGTTTAATCGCAATTAATAAATAAAGTTAAAATTTGTTTTTAAAAAATTTCGTGATTTTTTTTTACAAAATAAATTTAATTTTTAGTAAATGTTAACTTAGTTTTATTTAAATCAATTTTTTGGGATACCCTGTAGTACAAAATATTTTTAAAATGTGGCCATGATTAAACTACATCTTTTTTATTTGAAACATTTTTTACAAAATAAATTTAAGTTTTAGTAAATGTTACTGAGTTTTATTTAAATCTTTTTTGAAAACCGGATTACGGATCTGTTAATGTTTACTGTACAGTGAGAAATTTATAACCTTTCATTACTAATCCCCTAAGGTCAGGTACCGAGTCAACGAATTATTGTGAAACGTACTTTACCTACCTTATAACCTCATATAAAGTATGAGTTTTTAAAGAATATTCCAACTTAAAGAAAGAGAAAGCCAGCGAAAATCCGTTGATGATCGTATGGCCAAAATGTATGACCTTAATTAAAAGAAATTGACAGAAAGCTTAGATAACTGAGAGAAATATAAAATTTTGGTTAATAAAGTAGGAAAAATTGACCTTTACCCTCACGTCACACCTACAAACCTCACGAAATGAATCGGAGTCAAAAATGGCAGCTGTTACTTTGTCGTGTGCGTAAATATTTTCACTGTTTGTTTATCTTGTCAGTATTTGTTTGTGTTATACATAACTAAATATAGCTGTTGTTTGAAGTTATTTTTGTACTTACCGAAAAAAACCGATTTTATAGAATTTATTTGAAAGCAAATGATAAAGCGCTTTGAACAAAATTCGATGTATCAAAATAAAGACAGTTGTCATAAGAGGTCAAAATAAATTCGTATGAATACAACCATTTAAACGTTTTTGGCACTATCTTTTTCCAACCTCGAAGCTTCGCTTCTCGGTCTTTAATGGACCTCTTAAATAATAACTAAGTTATCTACCTTGGTGCATAATTACTATTTGTGTTCTGTGAGCACGAAAATCCTGGAAAATGACAACTATCTAATTATAAATATGGCGTTTTCAGACATGCGCAAGCAAAAATGAAATTGACAGGAGCTGGGAGTTTCGTTAGTAAAGTTATTCTTTACTAACCTTACTTTTTACTGTAAACTTATAAAAGATGACTTTTCTTGGAAATAACAATTTTATATTTTGATTCGATTTAAGACTTTTCAGATCTTGATGGTGTTTTATGAAATATTTGTTCTTTTCATTTTAAATATTTCAATACTCTAACTTAATTTATGTAGAAATTAATTACTTACTAATAAAAATGTTTTATGTTTGCAGGATGTGGAAATATTGCACAGAAATTATTATTATTAAAAAACAATGCCCAATCGATAGAAATTAATACCCAAATCAATGCACACGATAAGAAGGAATCCGAAAAAAATATAATCACATTAGATTATTTCTTTACTATAATTCAAAATAACTGCCTAGATGAAAATATTAGACTGGATAGAATTTCCACATTAAACTTATCGTTCTGTCAATTGACGGACCTACCTTTATCAATTATAAATTTAAATTTGAGATGTTTGACACTATCTCATAATGAATTTAGTAATGTGCCCATTTGTCTTAATAGAGGATTGGAAAACTTGGAGTGCCTGGATATTAGTCACAACTTAATTAAAGATTTTGATATTGAACTTGCGTGTCTTGCCTGTCTTAAAATTGTCAAAATTAACAACAATCTTCTTACCGTCCTACCAAAATGGGTAACTAGTTTTCAAAGTGTAAATTTGGAAGAATTAAATTTTAGCTACAATAAAGCTACCAATTACTATTACTTGAAAAATAGTAAACAAAAAAATATGATAAAACTAAACAAACTGAAACTTAAAAATAGTCAACTTAGGGACACAGATTTCGATTTTTTAAAGTGTTTTCAGCATTTAGAATATTTAGATATCAGCAATAAGGGAAGTGAGTTCATAAATAGAATACATGATGCGGATAACCTTTTCGTAAACCTGAAATGGAAATACTTAAAAATACTAAAAATGAACGACTTATCTATTTCTTTGTTTCCAGAAGGCATAACTTGGATCGAAACACTAACAGAACTTCATATTAACAAAAATTGCATATCGTGGCTACCGACTGGTATTGAATATATGGTAAACTTGCAAATAATAGATATATCTGAAAATACGCTAATAGCCATACCCGACAACTTAATTAAATTGGAATATCTGGAGGTTATACTGGCTTATGCAAACAAAATCGAAATCTGTCCAGATTTTAGTAAAATGGAATCGTTGAGAATTTTGGATTTGTACGATAACTTACTGGAATGCATATCATTAAACTGTTGTAGAATTGAAAAAGT
This sequence comes from Ophraella communa, assembly GCA_035357415.1. Lineage (NCBI taxonomy): Eukaryota > Metazoa > Arthropoda > Insecta > Coleoptera > Chrysomelidae > Ophraella > Ophraella communa. The sequence continues at coordinate 26,836,078 of CM068992.1, read as the reverse complement.
AGACATTGAAAATAATTATTTTGATGCAAATGAAGTTTCCAACTACACTGTCAAAAAAGATAAACTAAGATTGCACTACCAAAAAACCGTCGATAGAATTGATGGACAAAAACTAAAACAATGTAATGAAGAATTGTCTGAAGCAAGTACCGATGAAGAAAACGAAGATAATATTCTTTTCGATTCAGCTATAGTTACAACAATCATTGACGAGGATGAAGATTGGGATGCCCCAGTAGTTAAAACGAGAAATCCAGAAATTGACAGCGCCGATGAAGAATGGATTGGATACGAACAAATCGTTTTAGAACCTTCGCAGAAAGTGGAGAAGAAAGTCTACGTACGAGATGAAGATTGGATGTTTGAAGATTTAATAGAGATGTAGATATTTATGGTATTTTATGAGAGCACAGCCTGTGCTGAGGTTATGACCATTTAGTAATTACTGATTTTTTTACTAAACCAGTAAATATATGTGAATATCTTTTTTTGCTTCAAGATACTTTAATTGGCTCTGCATGTATTTTTTTAGAAACAAAATTTACATTTAAACATTCATAACTAAAGTTTATGTATATGTGATTTAAAGTACTTTTTGTTATTTTAAATTCTATTTATGTAAATACATTTTTTTTTCAAATTTAGTGTGTATTATTTAAACAATTGCTACGGTTTTACCTTGGTTAATAAACATCGCCTTTCATTTTATGCATTAGTTATTTGGACCGAAAAAAATAAAACATTATTATTAAAACATTAGTTATTCCCCCCTTTTTTTTCGGGTTGAGATGGAAAAACTTATGTTTGAACGGGTCCTCCTCAGGACCCGAACAGTGTTGTTGGACTCATCACCGCTAGGATGACGCCTTCGCACCAAAACCATCTCAAGACACGTCGTTGTTCCCGTGTCGAAATCACTACCCTAGCATACTTCCAGACACTCTCCATTTACTCTGCCCCTCATAAACATCCTCTTGACCTATCCATACTCTCCACTGCCTTACTCACCTCTATCCATTCCCCCTCCCCTCTCAACATTATCTCCACCATATTTTCCCAATACTTCGGCCCCTCCGCGTCTTTCCTCCAAGTTCTTCAGCACTTCTTTATTTTTCCAGCATCCAAACGAGTGTCCTACATCATCCTCTACTTCGCACCTTTCAGAAAATGCAGTCTTTCTTTTCCCAATTTTGTGAAGATATCCTGCTCTTGACCCATGCCCAATCAGCACCTGTGTTAAGTAGTTCCCTTCGCCGAATTTCCTCATCCATTCTCTCCTACTTCCAATTACTCTTTTTAGCACACCTTCATACTCCTTCCACCTTACTTCCATTTCCTCCTCCATCCAATGCATAACTTCCTCTCTCATCGCGCCCTTCCACTGTAGTCTCCTGGTTCTAGCCATCACATCCAATGGGTAGGATCTTGCCAGCACTGCTGCTGCTAACTCTTCCACTGTACCACTTCCACTTCCACTGTACCCTTGCACCACCCTCAGCAACATTCCTCTCTGAACCCTCAGTAGTGGTTTAATCCTTGCATGTACTCCCGCTCATTCATTCTACTAATAACTCTTCTTTTCCATTCTCCCGGTTCTTTCACATTACACATTAATCTCCCCAGCCATGCCGCCCGAATTTTCGCCTTCTGCGCTGCGTTCGACATGTCTCGCCTTGTTGCATCCCTTAACAAGTAATCCCACTGTCTTCTCATCGGCCACCTCCAATCCGCATTCCTTTATCTTTTTCACAATCTTTCTACACATTTTCTCCGCCTTTCTTTTTATCTCTGCCTCTCCCTTTGCCGTACATACCAGACACACGTCATCCGCATAAACCGTAATCTCGCATCCATCTTTACTTTGCGAGATTATTCTGGATATCCAGGAGTGAATATTCCACTCCTGTAATATCCACTCTGACAGCCCAGGTCCTGGCTAAATAAAACGTCTAATTCCCACATAATCTAAATATTCTGACGATGCTGACAGCGTATGTTCTTGTATTATCATCCATAGTAATCGTGAAAGGTACTACATGATCTTCCAGCACCTCTGTTGCAAATCGGTGAACTGTTACAGAGCCATTCTCTATGAAAACCAACTCTGTACGTGCTTCTGGAGGGATATCTCCCCAAACCATAACAAACCCACCACCAAATACACTTTTCTGGTCAATACAAGCGGGGATGTATCTTTCTCTAGGTCTTCTTCATATACTTCGACGTCCGTATGGTCCATTGAGGCAAAAATGAAACTCTCCTGTAAATAGTACCTTGCTTCTGTCGTCATCGTTCCATACTAATTGATTTCAAGCAAACTACAATATTAAAATAAGTAGCAAGAGAAAATGGGATACAAACACCATTACCAAACTCAATAAATGCCATAAAATGATGGTTCCAAAACAATTAAGGGAATTATATAATAAGAATATATGGATCTAAAACTAAAAGGTCAGAAAGTATGGACAAAGTCTTCTTCTTTCTCTTCTTTTTCAACTTCAACCTTATACGCCCATCAGTCTTTTGTTAATCTTGACACATGCCCTGCCCATCGCCATTTCGTTTTTGTCACTTCTTCAGTAATGCCGTTGACTCTGTTTCGCCTCCTGATATCTTAATTTCGGTTTTTATCTCGTAGAAAGACTCCAAGCATGCTTTGTTCCATTGCTTATTGAGTTGTTATGAGCTTTCTTAAGGATTGTCGTTTCCAGCCCAAACATACTGGCTGGTAGGATGCAACTGTTATATTCCTTGGTTTTTAGGAGACAGCAAAGTCTTTTTGGTCCGATTATTTAACATAATAATCAATTATGAAAATGCATAAAGAACATTTTCCAGAAAATCCAGGTGCATGAAACCAGATTAGTTATGTGTATTTTACTACATTTTGTTATTTTACGATTTCTATTTTTTATAAACATTATAAAAAAATTGCTTTTTTCTTATTTCCAGGAGTGAGAGGCCAAAACTTGGGAAAGAGTAGGTGTTGTTAAAAAAATGTCAGCACCCTATGTAACTTTTTTTATTTGTTGAGTTATAGGGCTTTAAAGTAAGAAATTAAATTATTCATTAATTCAAAACTATAATTTCAAACCTAATCTTATGAAACTTTGGTGGATTCACGACCTATTGTGACCTAAGTTATAGAAACACGAGCAGAAACAACTGCTACTAAGCTCAAAGCAACTGAAATGAAGACAATTAGATTAATTGTGGAAAAAACTCTTAGGGACAGAGTGTAAAGTACGGACACCAGATCTTATTGTGACATTCAAGATGTGGTACGATGGTCCAGAACAAGAAGAAGAGCATGGAGAGACCATGTCGATAGCATCGGCAGACAGTCGGCGAGCTAAAATCACAAAAGAGGAGATACCAACCAACCACAGATCACCAGGAAGACCTCCTAAAAGGTTGTACTAAAGCTGAACATCGAAGACAACAAGCTACAACTTTAAAAAACAAGGCATTGTCCGAAAAATAATAATAAGAAGAAGCACGGGAAGGAGAAGAAGGAGAAGAAAAAGAGGAAATGATTTTTACAATTTCCTAGTAGATGAATGAGTTTTTAATTAATAATGAATAAAATTAATTAAAATGTATACTACTTATAGCCAACAAAAGAGGTTCGTAGAAAAAAAAGTTATACGTACTGAATTACTTAAACACCACTTATTTATTTCCAAGTTTTGGCCTCTCATTCCTGGGACACCCAGTAAAATTTTGTATACGGTTCTACTTAGTAAGTATTTACCAACACTTACTTTTACAATCAAAATTCCATATTAAAATATTATCAAAACATATAAAGAAAGCGACAAAAGAGTATGCATTAAACTTGTAAATTATTCTATAAAAAGACTGGCTTGCTACCATAATTTCAATTATATCAGTCTGATGATGGCGTACGGTTTATTGCTGTAAGGGAAGCGGAAGTAGAGAGCTGAGGCCATTACGTAGACCAGAAGTTAGTGCATGAAAATATCTCCTATGGGGATACCAGAACAATTTAGAGCAGAAAAGCTGTAAGAAAATATATTTACTTTTCGACATTCACAACTAAAATGCCGGTTTCCAAAATTTTTAGTACCGCCATTACATTGGCAATTTTAAATGTTATTGCTAACAAATATGATAAAAAGAATTGACCGTAAAACAAGGAAAAATATGCATTACTATCTTAACCTTCTTATTTTAATTGTCCTAAAAATAACCAACACAAATACTTCTCCAGTAAATTTATGCATATGTATTAATAGTATATTGTGCAACTAGTGAGAAAAATTGAGCTTTTCCCACGTGTTGCACACTATACTGTTTCTACGACTGCAAATTAATAAATAATTTAACAATTTATGCTGAGTGTACTTAGCATCGAATATTGCGACCATATTGTAGACGCTTTTAATGTAGTAGATAAATGTTCGAAATATACTAACAAAACATTTTCAGAAAACGAATTCACTTTTGAAACTCTCCTCCAATCCATAAATTTTGCATAAGCCATTTCATATTTCTTTCTTGAAATTTCTGGCAATAGCTCTAAGGTGAAATTTTCAGCTTTTGCTGTTATTTCTGGGGGTGTGCTTTCAAACTCACTGTCGCTGATGTCCATAATTAGGTACCTACTTATTTTTTTATATTTTAACACAAAATTTAGTTGAATTAAACTAAAATTAAACACCTTCTCTCTACTTTCATAACACTAACATTTGGGTACTCTGTACTTTTTAACGTTTGACATTTTATGACAGTAGTCCAAAGCATTCTATAATCGAAAATTGTGTTGATTATTTCTCTATGGTACCCAAGCCGTGGGAAATATTTTTTCTCACGGCTTAGGAAAAGTGACACTTTGTAGTTTCGTAAATTGTGGGAAAAGGACTATTTTCCATAGCAGTCGTAGAAAAAAATATTTCTTAAATTTTGCTAATATTTAGCATCTTAATAACATTTATTGTATCGAATTATAATCAACTAAAAAATACAGTTCGGATAGTTATATCACTTTTATAATAAACGGATATACCTTTGCTTGCTACGAGGGTTGCCTTTTATATTTCGGAATTAGAGAACAAAAATAAATATTAATAATCGAAAATCACTTTATTGTTTTTCAAAATATTCCCCATGAAGATCTATACAGTTTTGCTTGTGTTTGAACCAATTGTCGAAGCACTTTTGCCACTCTGATTGAGGTATCTCCAAAACATGCATTCTGGGGTCAAAATTTGTGTTCTATGCTGTTGAACTGGGAAATGTCAACAAAATGCTTCCAAACGGCAACATTATCAATCTCCAGAAATAACTTTGGTTAGTGATTTTGTTATTATTATACTTTAAAACATAACGCAAGTATCATAATTAAATACATATAAACAAAATCTTTTCAAATTCGATTTTTAAAGTACCATTTTAGTAATTATTCTTAAAATTTATGACAGTGCACAACTTTGAAGGTTATGTTATAATATTTTTACGGAAATTTTTCGTCTATCTAATCTAATGATATGTAAAACATATGAATGTACTCTTAATTAACTCCCAAAAATCAAGGAAATACAATAAAATCTAAAACAAAAAGAAACAGGAAGGAGTATATGCAAAATGACCTTGAGTCCAGAAAGGAGCGTGCATATGCCGGCCAATTGTCAATTTTAATTTCCGTTTTCAATGACGTACCGTAAAAAAATAAAATTTAAATTAGGGTTTTTATTTTGATTAAATTTCAACCAATCAAGTATGTAAATAAATTTAGTGTTGCAAATCATTCTGTGTGTGTTTTTTTTTAAGACAGACTCCTTCCTGTTTATTTTTGTTCTAAGAATAAAATAGTGGTCAATAACACCTATAAAACATACCATAAAAAAAGTTGTTTGGAATTATTTGGTTTGACACTTACGTCACTACTTTCCCAGTCCATTAAATGAAAAATAATCTTTAAAACTGAATGAAAACAATTAATCGTGATTAGAAGCTCCACTTAAGAGCTAAATCTGGATTAAAGGCGTTGCTGAAACTGGGCCTTAATGGTTTCACATTTACAGATCGTCGCTAAACTTTTGTTCGAAGAGAGTCTGAGTGAAATCCACACCTGGATTCGTCGCTTGATAAAAATGTAGCCCAATCTTAAGTAGTCTCATTCTAAAATTCTTGACACCATTCCAGTCTTGAAGCGCGATTACCTCTAGACAGAGGTGCACATCTCAGGGGCCGTCTATTGAACAAGTTGGCATCATAAAGACTATTTCGGACTATATCTCGACCAATAGATAAGTTATGCGCTCTTTCTAGTCGCAACTAACGCAGGAGCAGTGTTGGTTGCCTCCAAGCTGTTAAATTTAGAAAACGATCTTGAGTTGCTGTTGTATAGCGTCCCTGTCCTGGATGTTGCTCGACTGGACAATCAGTTTCTTCAAAACGGTTCCTTAATCTACATATACCTACATACAGTGTGTAAAAGCCAAATGGAATAAATTCATTATTTCGGTTACTGTACATATTTATAAAAAATCCCGAAACATGTCAAATTTAAATTATAACTTGATATTATTTAACGTGAAAATGCAACCCCTACCTTCAACCCCCTTAGAATGACAGGTACAACCCCCAATTTTTTAAATGGGAAGTATAGGCTTGTGATATATCATTTGAAAGGTCTCTTCATTCTCTATTCAAAAATGTTATTGTTTTTAAATTTAATGCAAAAATTAACATAAAAAAAATTAATATCAGGTTGTTACCGAAATTCGCTACAATACAATCAAAAACTAAAATGTAATGCAAAACGTAATAAAATGTAGAACACGAAAAAGAACTATGAATGTTAATGAAGTAGATGTTCAAAATGTTCTCCGCGAACGTCTTGGCAACATCCTAATCTCAAATAAAACTGTCTTCTAACATTATTTAACATATCAGGCGTGATCGACCTAATCGCAAGCGTTATTGGTTCTTTTAAGTCATTAAAATCAGAAGGTTTAGTTTTGTACACATGGCTCTTCACATATCCCCATAAAAAGAAATCTAATAATGTAAGAACAGGTGATCGCGCTGGCCATTCAATCGATCCTCGCCTCCCTATCCACCGATTGGGAAATATTGTATCGAGGTACTGCCGGACATTAAGTAGGTAATTTGGTGGTGCTCCATCCTGCTGAATCCATATCGTATTCGCTGGAACTTGAGGGTTACCTGGATCAGGATATAAATTTGCCAACGTTGGAATGACATCATTTTGAAGTAGTGCCAAATAATTGTTGCCATTCAAGTTGCCCTCAATAAAAAAGGGACCAATGATATTGTTCCCTACAATCTCTGCCCAAACATTAACCTTTTGAGGGTATTGAGTGTGTTCTTCTCTCATCCAGTGAGGATTTTCCGTGGACCAGTAGCGGCAATTTTGCCGATTAGCATGACCGTTAAGTAAAAATCATCATTTGCTCACAAAAAAAAGTTCTCCTATCAAAATCGTCTTCCATGAGCTCCTGAGTAGGTATCATCTTATACGGATGCAATTTATTTTCTTTTAATATGTTTGCTATCGATGTATGGCTAGCATTGAATGTAGTGGATGCCTGTCTACTCCATGTATGTGGGTTTTCCTGAAACTCAAGCAACACATCTAATTTAAGTTCATCACTCAGTGCATTGGCAGCTGCTTTTTTTATCTGCCTTACATGACCAAACTCGCGAAACTGCTTTTCTATTTTACTTATTGTTCCTTGGGATATAGGCGGTAAATTAGGAAATTTCTCATGAAATAGGCGAGTTACTTCCTGTTGTGTTCGGATGGTATCTCCGTAACCAATCATTTGTAAAACTGTTATTTTATGCATTTTTCAGAATTGAATTGAACAAACTTTATACTTAAATTACAACAATGACAACTTAAATAAAAAAAATTACTACTGCTTGTTAAAATAGCGTTGCCACGGAAATTGTTTAAAGTTTTTTAATGGTTACCATCTGAAAACCACGTTGCTATGGTTTTTGTTCACTTTCTCATTATCAAGACCTAAACGGAAAATAAGTTTTAAGTATATTGTAATAAGTTTCGAGTATATTTTAGCGAATTTCGGTAACAACATGATTTTAATTTTTTTCATGTTAATTTTTGCATCAAATTTAAAAACAATAACATTTTTGAATAGAGAATAGAGACCTTTCAAATGATATATCACAAGCCTTTACTTCCCATTTAAAAAATTTGGGGTTGTACCTGTCATTCTAAGGGGGTTGAAGGTAGGGGTTGCATTTTCACGTTAAAGAATGTCAAGTTATAATTTAAATTTGACGTGTTTCGGGATTTTTTATAAATATGTACAGTAACCGAAATAATGAATTTATTCCATTTGGCTTTTACACACTGTATATTGAATACAATAATTATTTATCAATTTTATTTCATCAAAATTTAATCCAAATGTTTTAAACAGGTATCGAATATGCTTTTACAATCAAAAAGTACTAGATTTAGTACAACTATTGAACCTTTTCCGTTGCCATGGAAAACTAATAAAACTATAGAACATCTGTTGACTTATGAAATTCGTGGCCTGTGATTGGTCAAAATAACCGTTGTCTTATGGTTCATAAGCCATCAAGTATTATTTAAAGAAAAACCATAAATAATAGACATATTATTCCATAGGTGTAGAAAAATAATTATTCTTGGTATACCTAAATATTTATACTCCGTTTATTGGTAAGGCTGTAAATGTCTCATTTTCTTAATAAAACACACTAATTGATATGTAGTCACGGGACAATATCTTTATTAGAATTATCAAATTAGAAATTTTTTTTTATTTCCGCATCAACCACATTGGTTATTAGCGGTGGAACAGCGAATAGTTATTTTGTACATAATATTAGATGAACAAGAGATAAGATACAATAATTAAAGATACAATAATTATATTTGATATATAAGTTTAGAATCTTTTAAAAAGTCTACCAAATTTTGGACATTGCAATCCTTAAACACTGCACTTATATTATTTGGTAGGCGATGTTGTAACCTTTCGACACTATAAAGCGGACACTCAATCAAAACATGTTTTATTGTGATGGGAAGTTCACATACTTCACAATACTGTTGACACTCCTTGGAAAGTAGATATTGGTGGCTGAGTCTGCTATGTCCTAGTCGTAGTCTGGTCAGTACAACTTCCATGTAACGATTGGGGGCACGGTTTTGCCATGGTCCAAACAAAGAATTAATCTCTCGAGGCTGAGATGAAATTAGAAATTAATTTAAAAAGTGTACCATTTCTATTTTTGCATATTTCAGGATTGTTTTACTTTGTGCAACTTTTTTAAACGAACAGGTATATTTATTTTTAGATTGAACTATTTAATCGACACAGAAATTAATTTTATCTAATTAATTAGTATTTAAAATTATCCATAGACTTACACATTCCTAAATGACAGTCTTTTTAAAATTAATGTTGAGAATCTTGAAAATCATCATTGTTGTTGTTACCTACTCTTGGAAAAAATGTATATCTGAATTCTACCAGAAGCTTATATGCCAGCTTTTGGCTTAATTTACCAAAATATTTTTTAAAGTAAATGCGAATAAGTAGTGTAAAACTTGTTATATTTTAATTTTCCGTTGACAATTTTGTGTATTTATGTTCACAAGTTTTGTTTACTGTAGATAATGTTCACCAATCTTTATAACTTTGTAAATTTGTATAGAAATTTTTATTTAAAGCAATATGTTCCATTACTTTTAAATATAATTTATTAGCCTGTTTTATATTCAAAAACTTAAAAGTAAACTACTGTATTATTTAATTTAAATCAAATTACCATTCACATTTAACATATTTGGTAGTGTAGGAGAAAAAAACTCACGAAAATATATTGAAATTTAATAATTTTACATCTCGCACTTGGTGTAAAAAAGGAATAAGAAAACTCCATCAAAGAAAAAGCCATTAAATCATCGTCTGCTGTTGATGTGTATATCAAAGTAAGCTGGTGAATCCATATAAGTTCGTGCTAAAGCGACAATTGTGTTGCCACTTTTGTGATAAAAGAGCTTTAGCGTTTTAATAGTGAATCTCTTCCAAGCATACAGCGAGAAGGAGTCGGTAAAAATTTTATATACGAAAGAAACCTGGATGCCTTTAGATGAGATGTGTTTGTGTGTGGAATACGTAAATGCATGAATTCTTATCGTTCGTTAAAAGGAGTCATTAGTCTGTAACCGCTGGATTTTTCTTTGTTAGCATAAAAAGTTTGTAAGCATAAGCAGTGTTTTACGGCGAAGATCAGTTAATTACTTATTTGAAATAGTTTTTTTTCATCTAAATATAAAAACTATATGTTGCAATAAGAGCAGACCATTATCTAGCTGTCTTTTGATACTATCTTTAGTAAATCTATATAAAGTCATAGATGTATACTTATATATTCATCATAATATTAATATATTCATCATACGATAAACGCAAGGCCATATTAAAACGGTAGTATTTCAAAAAATTTGTACTGTTTTAAGTCACATGACTGGACAAAGAATTATAAAAAAAGTAAATTAATGGAAAAAAAACTATCGATGGTGCTTTATTTAGTTATGATTTAGTTGAAGATCATAATAATTGTGAACAATTGAAAATGTGGCTAAAATATGATGGGCGTCAGCAAAAAGAAAAAAATGAGAGGTAAGGTTAATAGCTACAAAATTAAAACTTGACAAAATTAATATTTTTTTACGATTTCCTATGAAAACGACACATAACTCACAGTTTTGTATAAGCTACATTATCTATACAACCAAATATACACATAGGTATGCTTTTAATTTCAAGGAAAAATCCTTCAATAGCAACACTGACAAAAAAATGGAGAATTACAGGAGTTACACGTAAATAAAAATGTTTAAAACACATTACTAACACATTAATTTTTTTAAGTTCCAATCAATTACACAAATTGTTAACTATTTTACTTTAACTTTACTTTTCATGAAGCCCACGAGAAAAAATAAAATGTCATCAAGCTAGTTAATAATTTTGATATTAATTCCTGAAAAAGGTGGTTACTTAACTTTACTAATGATATTCTGTGACATTGACCTCGGGGTTTTATTTGGTTGATTATAAAAAAATATTTTAATCGTAGGAAACATCGTGGATATAACTCGTTGGAAAGTGTATTTCTTACGTTACGTTTCCGTACTCGCTCGGCTCGTGATACACTTTGATCGTACTTAATAAGTCACATTCCATACTTTTTATGTAATATACTATTTAAATTTTACTGCATTGTTGTCTTGTTTTACTTGATGTAAACATAAATTGTATTGTTTATATAAATTATGAATCCAAGTTGTAAATATTTATAATAATAATAATTAATATAATAAACTGCTACATTCATTAAATTGATTGTACAAACCCTTACTCTTTGGAAGTCCATCTTATTAAGAATAATAAAAAACTCTTCATTTTAACAAAACTTCCACTATTTATTTAATCAGCGAAACGGCCGTCATTGAGGTTAAAAAAACAATTTTATAAATAAATAGTGGAAGTTTTGTTAAAACGAAGAGTTTTTTATTATTCTTAATGCTACATTTATGTTAATTTTTATTCTAGGTTTTCGCAAGCTTGGGTTCAAAAATCTATATAATGTGATTAGCTCAAAAACCAGACTGAAAAGATGAATTTTTTTATTACATCGTTTATAATTACCTAGTATATTTTCCATGACTAAAATTGGTTGAAACTCAACCTGAACGTTTTTATTTCTGTATTTTATACTTCATTTAATGATTGAGTTTTCAATATTTTAAAATTTTTGATAGCTTAAAGATCCACAGCCTTACCAATAAACGGAGTATAAATATTTATACCTAGAATAAATATTTTATACCGAGAATAAATTCGGAATAGGCAAAATGTCTACCAATAAATATGGAATAACGTATACTCGGAATAAAAACTCGGTATAAAGTTATACCTACCCTAAGCCTTGTTTAAGTGTAGTATAACCTAAAAAATATGTTTGCGATAAGGTGTAGAAGCTGTTGAGGAGGTTATTAATTTAATAAATATGGACATAGATATGGAAAATACAAGATAAAGAAAAGCTTTTAAAGAAAGAATAGACCCATTTACAATATACTCTGACAAAGAGTTTAGAGTAAAATATAGATGAAAACAAGGAGTCAGGTTTTTAAATGAACTAATAGGGAACTCTCTAAATATGGACAGACGAGGAGGCGGTTTATCCTTCACTTTACAGATACCTACTGGCAGCTTTATGATATTGGGGTCTACATTATTTACATAATATGGACTAGGTACCTACCTAAGCTCTGATGTAACAACTTTTCCAAACAAATCCAGGTATTAAAAGAGATTTTTAATATATGTTTTGCTAGAAATAAGTAAGTTAAAAACATTTTTATAATAAAACCTGCAAGGTAAGGTAAATTTCGACCAATTCCACAAAGTAAGAGCTTTTCTCAAACACAATTTTATAAATTATAAAGCAAAAAAAAATAATAACGCATAATCACTCGTGATATATTGGTTTGCGAACTCACCTCTCACGCGGATGATGCGGGTTCGATTTCCTACGACAACAATTTTTTTAGTATTATTTAATATTCATACTGTCATACTTCATTTAATTTGACCCTCTTCCATGTACTTGTGTCGGCTTTTGCTACGTTGCCAAATCATTATTTTGGAGTAGAGGGAGAAGAGGGAATAGTTATACCGAATTTATTCCGAGTTTATTTGTGAACAATTTATACCAAGCTTATACTTAGAATAACTATTCTAAGTTTAAATAAGGAATAACTTAAGAATAAGAGATTTTTATTAGTAACAGTGCCAGGGTTTAGTTCAGTTGGATCTCTCCCTTCAAGAAATTATAATAGAAAGTTTAAAAAATTGTATGTACCTACTCCATTATAACACTGTTTTATTGCTCCTTTTAGTACAAATAACATAATTATCATTGATCATACAACTTTTTTATGTCATACTCTACCCTGAAACAAACCTTTAGGTACTTGATTTCAATCCGGAAAATAGACTTTAACGGGAAATTTCATTACGTGCTACAATCCGCACACTGATATAAAATGTATGTTTTGTTTTTAATCATATTGTTTTTAATCAATAAATAATGTATATTTTCATCTAAAATATCATTTTATGCTATTTTACATTCATTTATTGAATTATTTTGAAAATGCTCCCAATGAAGGAGCGAAACGTTAAAAATAAAAACAATAAAATCCAAAAATATTATCGTTTATATACATTTTTTGTGGTTAATGGAAACTTCCAAGACCATTTAATAAAAATTAATAAAAAATATAATTGTCTACATATCATTTCAGAATTTTAACTTAATGACAAGCAAGAAAAGAGAAAATGTCAAAACATAAATAACCTAAGTAAATAAATAATAAAACATCACAATTAATTAAAGTAATAAATTCAAGAATAAATCATTTTTATTAGGTTAAATCTACTCGTTCAAACAATTGAAAGACCTATCAACAATAGCAGATCTAATTTCTAAGAATTCGAGTAAATTCAATTTAACTCCTTTATTAAAATTGTGAAGCAATTAAAATCACAAGAAAGATTCTCTTTTAAAATTTTATTTGCAAAGAATGAGGATGAGCTCTTAAATTCTAAATTTGAATACCTTTTAATAACATTTATATAGTATATCGCTAATGTATGGAATAAATTCATTATTTCCAAAATAATCCACTTTTAAAAAATCCAAGAACAGTTAAATTTTAATTTTTGATTTGTCACGACATGATATAAATTCTGTTTTGCAGATAGGTGGATAGGAAAAAAAGGAACGATCAAATGGCCACCAAGGTCGCCAGATTTGAGACCTTTAGACTTTTTTATGGTGATACTTGAAGAGCAGAGTTTATCAAAGTCGCCCAAATGATGTAAAAGAGTTATAGCAGCTGATCAGAACGGAGATCGCACAAATAACGCCTGAGGTTCTCGTAAACGTCAGGGACGAATTTACTGCTCGGCTATTTCATTGTATTATTGCTGAAGAACATCAGATTAAACAGTTTATATCATTTAATTGTTTTTGCTAAACAGTCTAATGTATTTTAGTAATTAAACAGTTTTGGCCAACCCCCTAGAAACAAATATTCAAAGACGATTAGAAGACCTTTCCAATGAGATATCTTGAGACAAATGGTGTCTCTTTCAATAAATGTATACCAACAATATTCCCCTTACCCCATTATTTTAAAAAAATTTGGCAATGTTGTAATTTGAACGTTTGACAACCTATGTTAAATGTCGCAGTCGAAATAAATCTTTAGAAACTGTAGATTTCGTGCACGACAAAAGTTATTTAGATCGTTCACAAAAGGTATAATAATTTTCTCTCTATAACGTTCTTGGTTGACAGTAAGTAGATTCTGATTATCATCTTCAACGAAATAAGGAACAATTATTCCATTACCAGATACCGCGCACCAAACGGTAACTCGAGGACTGTGGAGTGGTTTCTCTACAATGACATCAGGACGTTCAAATCCAAGGAATCTGGTTGTTTGTCGATTAATATAGCCGCTAAGATGAACGTGACTCTCGTCTGAAAACCATATGTTTTTCAAAAATTCGGGATCTTCTTAAATTAAACTCAACATGCGACCACAGTAAATTTCTCTTGCACGTTTGTCCGCAGCATTTAGTCGTTGTCCAACTTGAATACGGTGTGGATAACCACCTATTGATTTGAACATGCGACGTAAAGACTTTTCACTAATGTTGAGTTTACATGCAGTTCTTACAAGACTTCTTTGAGGTGATTGCACAACTTGGTTAAAAACACGTCCTTCATTGTCGTTAGTGCATACTGTTTTTCGACGACCTGAAGAACCTTTACGTTGACACAATACACTACCAGTGCGACGAAATTTTTCAACAACAGCTAAAATCCCACTTTTACTAGGAGCTGCTTTATTAAATTTTTGTTGATATTTTATTGACACCTGTTCTGCTCTTCCAAAAACACTTTTTCTTCCTTTGTTAGAACCATTTTTAAATCAAATTGAACTGCAGCGTACTATTAATATATCAACTAATGACAATTAAGTCAAATATAACAAATCCATATTACATAAACCACTCCACAGCACTCTCTGTTTCGGTACTGTTTATTTTGGCGGATACCGTAAATTAAATTATTCTATTAAGCTCAATTTTTCGCAAATACCAGTTTAGTATAAAAAGTAAGCTGCTTTAATTTCAAAGTGATTAAACTTATACGATATAAAAGTAAAATAATAATAAAATATACGTTTTTGTTTTAAAAAACCCTTATCTTTCTTAAATATCAGTTGAAAAGTGATTAATATTGCTGCAATGTTTCCTGAAGACATACTTTTATTTGAACTTTTTCCAACCTACATTTTCTCAACGATAAAAGCCATTATGACCATCCGTTTCCGACACAGTTGGTGTAACAGAAAAAAGGTATTTCATCTTACGTATTAGTAGTTTATGTCACGTTGGGTAACCTATCATGTTCAAAGTCGACACTTATAGGTCCGATTACAGCGTTACAGAAGGAACATAAAATTATATGAATCGATGTTTTTTTCTAATTCTTAAAGCTTATGGAATCTGGTTTTTAGTTATCTTGATAAAAAGTTAAATACAAATTATTAATAAAAACTAAATATTATTAAACTTGATTTTGTTTTTAATTTTTTTCACCTGTCAAAATATCACAGTTTTGTGATTTCGTCCAATGACGCTTAATCTTTTTTATTTGGCAAAAATACGATTTCTTTGCTCTTATGAGACATTTTATAGATTAGGAAAATATTCGATAAAATTTTAAGTAATGGTATTACCTATAAAAAAATCTTTAAGTTTGTATAATTGTTAACCTTTGAGTGACTGTATGAGACCAATTTATCAATTCAAAGGAATCAATCTCCTACGAGATTCCTACGAGGGAATAATTTCATTCTTCTACCTATCTTTGCCATTCACAAGAAGACGTATGTGTGTATCTCTTCATTTTTTAGGACTGAGAAACTACCCTCTAGTAACAAGGTTAGGGTCGTAAGGAGGGGTCGGTAAAATGCCTAGGTGTGTGGCTTCAAGCACCACATAGCGAAGGCAGCACGGAAGGCGAAAGTAATGGCAGCATGGCTGGGGAGACTGATGTGTAATGTGAAAGGGTCGAGAAAATGGAAGAGAAGAGTTATTGGTCGGACGATTGAGCAGGGCATGCTGTACAAGGCGAAAGTGTGGGGTGAAAGAGCGGGAGTACATGCAAGGATTAAACCACTACTGAGGATTCAGAGAGGAATGTTGCAGAGGGTTCAGAGAGGAATGTTGGTGAGGGTTCAGAGAGTAATGATGTTGCTGAGGGTTCAGAGAGTAATGTTGCTGAGGGTTATGCAAGAGTACATGACACTGGGAGGGTTAGCAGCATTGGTGCTGGTAATATTCTACCTATTGGATGTGATGGCTAGAGCCAGGAGTCTACACAGAAACGGGTGCGACAAGAGAAGAAGTTCAGGATTCGATGGAGGAAGATAGCAGTTAAAAGCAGGAGGGAGTGAATGGACTGGAAGTTTGTGGAGGTGAACTACTTCTTGACCCAGGTGCTCACTGTAGATGGGTCAAGGGTGGGGTATTTGCACAAGATTGGCAAGAGAGAGACTGGAATGTGCTAGAGATGTGAGGTGGAGGATGATGAGGGACACGTGTTTAGTTGCTGGAAGAACAAGGAAGTGTTAAAGCGGTTGGAAATGAAAATTGGAGGGGTAGTGTATTGAGTGAACATGGTGAAGGTAATGTTAAGAGGGCAGAAAGAATGGTTGGAGGTAAGTGAAGCAGTGGAGATTATAATTAGGGGAAGGGAACATTCTTGATGGCGTGAGTGATATGATTGTATGGCGGGAGTGTATGAGGGATCCCACCCGTCTTGAATTATGCCAAGATAGTGATTCCGAGGCAGGGATCATGGGGAGCTTTGAGGTGGGTTTGTTGTGTTGTGTTTCCCACCTATTAACATAATGATATGAAATGATACATAATATATGTGACAATTCTTAGTAGGACTCGGACTAGTGAAGCACTCTTTTCCTTAAATCTATTAAGACATCTAGATACACGAATATGAATGTATTTGCATGTTTCATAGAAGTCGTTTGACTGTATTAATCATCAGAAGATTATTAAAATTCTAAGTAAAATCGAAATTTTTCGGAACAAGCTTTTTATTGGTATTTTCAACATTCCAATAAACGTACACCAGCTTGTTAAGGTTCAAACAATCGAACAACAAACTATCTGGAAGCTAATAAAACAGCCAGTGCGACCCAAAAAGGAAAATATTGATTAAGCAGCGAGAAAAATCTTCATGAGTATGAAATCGTTTTTTGCAAGATCAGACCTTGGTTTGGAACTCTGAACGTGAATGATCAGATACTACGTATTCTATGGATGTGAAAACTGGACACTACATTCACAGACTGAAAAAAAATAAAAGCCTTTGAAATGTATGTGTATACATGAAAGCTGCCAATTGAATGGGCACGCCTCATATTGGAGGGCAAAGTAGAGGAAAAAAGATCAATAGGAAGACCCCCAGAACTCAGGGCTGAAGGATTTAAACTGCAGTTTTCAGAGTTACAATTGTCAATTCTATCGCCAACCAATCAGGAGAGAGTGTGATAAGAAGAATAAGAAGGTGTGCAAAAATTAATATTGTAACAGCCCTTTGTTTTATAATGTTCTTATTTTTACAAAATAAATAAATGTTTTATTACTTAAAAATATATACACTTAAAAAGAATATACCTGCTAAAGAGAATATTTCTGCTCTCTGAAGTAATTTATTATTTAATTATTTATATTTAAGTGATTCTAATACCGACCTTGGAGAAAGATTGTCGTCAAAAGAAATCCGTTGTTTTCCCTTTTTGCTACAATTAGGGAAAGTGCTGAGACACAAACACATTTTATGTAGAACCCAAGAGAATTAGTATTATCGGCATTATTGTAGAAAGATTCCGAGAACGTCCTCCTTATTAATTTATCAGTTTCGGAAAAAGAAATAAATTCAATCTTATCGTTGTTGTAGATTTTTACAAGAAAAAGAAATACAAAATACGAAAACAAATTCATTTTGTTTTGCGCCTCCCGATATCCCGGTTCTTTTTACGCCCCATTATGTGATGTGATGAGCATTTCTGCGGATTCTTTTTGTCGAGAGGCGCTCGTTATAACGGCGTTAAGAGAATTATTTTTGTGATAAATCGTTTTCTTTACACCGAGCCCAGTGACCAAGGGCGCCGGCATTGCAGGGATTAAAACAAATTTATTTATTCAATAGCTTTATAGAATAAAATACAGTAACCAGAAAAGCAAACATTCACAATCACAGATTAACATAAGGAAGCAACAAAGAACCAGTTAAAACACAAGTGAAAGTACAAAAATCTTCTCAGCATGGCCATTGCGGGCGATATGTTTACCACTTCTAGGGCTAACTCCTCTTTATATTCTTTTGAAAGGGCAGAATGGTCGCGTATAGAGTCAAGTCAATAGGTAAGCAATTTTCTATGGAACCACGCAGGACTGGTGAGGAAGCTAAATTCCCAAGCAAGCATGTCTGGTATCAGACATGCTTGCCACTCTTGTACACGTGAAAAAGGGTTATAACGTCCTATTTCCTGGGGAACGTAGTCGAGTTCTATACACGGATGGCTCGAAAACTCAACTGTCAGAAACTGACAGTTTGACATTGTTGTTTATTAATTCAATATTGTAGTACACCGTAAATTAGCAACAATTATGATTATTTTGTAATTCAGTAATTAATTCAATTTAAATTAACAATAATGAATTTCACTACTGATGAAATTGTAGATATGACCTGGATTTTAGGGGAATGCAATAAAAATTCATTACTATCATTTGGGAGGTCATTTTGAACACCTTACCTACTTAAGTAAGATAAGTTAAAATTAGTTGGTTTTTTTTCTATGTGTATTTTTTTTTTTAATTTCCGTCGGTTATTTTTTATAAATCTTATTTTCTTCTCTTTTCTGTGAAGCTATTTCGTTTTTGAATTAATAAACAATAATGTCAAACTGTTAGTTTCTGACAAACCAATCATGGCCAACTCACAATAATTATTGGTAAACGTTAAAATATCTACAAAATTAATACTTTCATAGTAAAATAAAAATATCTAGAAAACTGATAACTTTAGGTATAGGAAGTACTTTATAAAATTGGAAGTATGATATTAGTACTTTTCGATAGTGATATAAATTACCAAAAAAATAATAATCATTATTATTATAGAAGATTAAAGAAGCCGAGGTCTAGGACCTTATAGTACATAGATATTACAGTAAAATAAAACAACATATTTTCCACAAAAGTACAATAGAAAACTAGATGATAAGAACACAACATGAAAATACATTTTTAAATACAAAGAGATCAGTTGAGCATAGTTAATTTATAGGCATCATAGTTGTTTTTGAAAGAGTTAACACTCAAAGCGCTGACAACGTTTGGTGGAAGAGAATTCCAACTGTCAAACACTCGATTTGACAGAAAACCCTCGCGGCACTTTGTGTGAAATTGTTTTTTTTTTTAATTTAAAGCAATGTCATCGGAGCCTTGAATCAGTATTTAATGGAAAAATGTGTGACAAATCACAACCAAATTTATTATTTATAGCTCTGTAGACTATTATTAAATCGCCGCGAAGCCTCCTATCCTCGAATGTCGGACAGCCAACCGATCTTAAACGTTCTTCATAGGACGGACGACGTATCCCGCATGGAATCCTAGTTGCCCACCTTTGTACCGATTCAAGACGAGTGGAATCCCGTGTCCAGTCCGTATTCCACACAGGACCAGCAAACTCCAAAGTTGGTCTCACGTAGGTATTAAAAATATTCGCAAAATTTTGAGGAGAAATTTTGCAAAATGACTTAGAGAGAACGTAAAGCGAATAGAATAAAAAACTTAAAAATAACTCATAATATTGAGCTTTATAAAAACAACTACTAAACTTAGTAAAATAATTTGGTAATAATAAAACTATCGTATACAAATCAGAACAAAAATAGAGAAAACAATAAACTAATCACAATATTAAGGATTATATTTTTTAATCAATTTTTTCATCATGTTTTCAAAACTTTCTATTGCCTTTTCTGCTAGTTCTTGTCTTTCTTATGTCTACGTTCTTATTCCTGTTTTCTCCCAATTTCTCTTTGTTTAAATTCCTCGTTCCATACTAACAGCTCTCTGTCCAACCAAGTCCTTTTTCTTTTCTCTAATGGTTCATAATTCTCTGATGATTCATCACATTGATTAGAGCTACTTGCTATTACTCTTGGTTTAATGGAAGGTGTATTTCCAAATGTTTCGTCAAATTCTTCAAAACAATCAAATTGTATTGAACTTGCTCCTGAAGAACTTGCACCCATTTTTCCTTTTTCTTTACATATTTTTGTTTTAAGTATTTAAATTTATTTTCCACCTGTTTTTTTTTGAGCCACAAAAACCTTCAGCATTAATTGCTAAAGTAATGTCATTCGATACAGTAGAATTTTTAATACTGCTCCCACACATTCTTGAACAATTTTCTTTAAAAAAATTTATTAGGAGAACAATGGATTGACATTTATCAACAAAGACTTCACAAGATTGGTTTTCAGTGTTTTTTACAATATCCACCCCACTATTGGATGCAGCTCGGTTATCTGTTGTATTTTCCAAAACTTTTTCACTATCAACTTCTTGTTGCATCGTAAAACCAAAAAATTTTAGGACTTCCGGGTTGGGCGAAATATAAAACATAGACTGGTATGAAAATAAAATTTGGTATATAATAAAAAATTCAAATAAATTATACATTAAACAAATGAATGATGTATGTATGTATGTATGTATGTATGTATGTATATGTCAGGGGTGATGATTACACTGCGACCCATAGGATCTATTGTGTCCCCCCTTACTTGCCATGTTCTGATATTTTCTCAGACTTATAGCAGCTCTTCGAGTCCTATTTTCCTGAGGAAGTTTAGGACATCGTCGGGCTTCAAGTCAGGTAGATCCCCTTCCTCTATTCCATGTGGAATAGGTATCTAGCCCTAGAATTTTGCAAGGCAGGGCATTCTGCGAGTATGTGTATTGAGGTTTCATCCTCTTCCTCACAGAATCTGCACTTTGCTTCATCTGCTAACGCTAGTTTCTTCATGTGGCTTCTTAACCGGCAATGCCCGGTTAGTATTCCCGTTAAAATTCGGAGCCTTTTTTTACTGAGGTTGAGGCAGCTAAGAGATCTCTTCTGGTCATAGTTCCCCAGTAGTATCTTAGATTGCCTCAGTCCTTCCAGCTGATTCCAGTACTTGGATTTTTCCTTCTCCATTTCTTCCCTTAGTTTTCCTCTACTGCTGATCCCACAAGATAGTTCTGGTCCCAAATGTGGGGTTTCAGCTCCTTTTTTTGTCAGCTTATCTGCTGTTTCATTCCCCTCTATTCCTATGTGTCCCGGGACCCATAGGAGGGTGACAGTGTTCTTCTGGCCTAGTTCATTTAGTTTGCCTAGGCATTCCCAAACCATCTTGGAACTGATTATATTTGAGCTCAGCGCTTTGATGGCTGCTTGACTATCCGACATGATCACAATCTCTTGTCTGCGGTAGTTCCTTCCAATATTGAATTCCACACATCTTTCGATGGCGCGGACTTCTGCTTGAAAAATGCTCGGGTATGTGCCCAAGCTTTCTGAGTATTTGGCTCTCGGTCCAAAAACTCCTATCCCGGTTCCCTCGTCTAGCTTGGAACCGTCCGTATACCACTTTATGGTATTCTGATTTAAATTCTGTATAGTGTCTTCATCCCATTCAGATTTATTACTCAACCTTGTGATGAATTTTCTCACAAAGTTGAATTTCTTTGGCATATCATCTTGGGGCATTTCCCAAGTTTGATCAAAATGAAGTGATCGGGGTTTTTCCCTGATAATTCCTTCTTTGATCATTCTATATATCGTTTTCTTCCTTACACTTTCTAACAGAATGTGCAGTGGGGTCAAGTTTAAAATCACCTCCATTGCAGCAGTGGGGCAAGTTCCCATTGCTCCAGTGATACATGAACAGGCTAGTCTCTGAATCTTCGAGAGATTTTTCCTCGTCGTACTCAGATTAGCCCTTGCTTCCCAAGCCACTGCCCCATATGTGATTATTGGTCTCACTATTGCTGTGTACATCCATTGCAGAATACGTGGGTTGCATCCCCAGTTCTTTCCTGCAATTTTCCTGCACACCATGAGGGCCTTGGTTGCTTTGTGTATTACTTCGTCTTCGTGTTTATTCCAGAGTAACCTGCTATCTAAGATTAGCCCTAGATATTTGACCTCTGTTTTCCACTCGACGATGTTCTCCCCTATTCTTATGATCTTTAGATTAGGTTTCTTTTTCCTTGTAAAGGCTACTAGTGTGGTTTTGGTGGAGTTGATGCTGAGTCCCACCGAGTCACACCATTGTTTCGCAATGTTCAGTCCTCTTTGAACAATGTCACAGAGGACATTTTCATACTTCCCTTTTGCCAGGATAACCATGTCGTCGGAATACCCTTGACATGGTATGCCTTCCCTGGTCAATTGATTAAGTAGACTGTCCACAGTGAGACTCCACATAAGCGGGGATGCAACTCCCCCCTGTGGACAGCCTCTAGTCACATTAATGAAGATAGTGTCTTGTCCTGCCTCCATTTCTGCGATTCTTGTAGATAGCAGTTGCGACATCCAGATGGTTCAGTATCATTCAAATGAATGATACTAATTTTGTCAAAAATGAGCCAATTTCCGTGCTAATCCTGCTAGTTTTCTACGAGAATGTGGCGATCTTTTTCTAATGTTACTTCTTCCATTTATATATTGTAATAAAAAATAAATAATAAATATAACACGGAACAAAAATATGACAATAAATTTTCTAACCTAACTACATTCACTTTTACCCTCTCTTATAAATATATACATCACTTTTATCTTACCGGATTAAAATTGAATCTAGTGGACTAGATTGTTTGCTGCACACATCAGTGTGTGATAACCATCTTTTCGAATGCCAGAGTTTAGAACTAATTTAATGTGCACTCCGACTTTTCAAACTGCAAATATGTGATTTTTATACCGCACACGAGCTTTTCGAACGCACTCTAGCATTTCTACTTTTTCCACATCTTAGGATTGATTTACCTTTTGCAACTTTTTTAAACGCACAGGTATATTTATCATTATAAAATTGAGCTAATATATACATTCCACATCTAATTAATTATTTTTTTAAATTATCCATAGACTTTTTTGATGTATGTATTTACCTACTATTTGTTAATAAAATATAATTAGGCACGCCAATGTGGTCAGCGAACAAGTTTTTATTATTTAATCTCGCGTATTGTATTTCTATTTACGATTGTATGTACTCCCTACTAGAAAATTACGTGGCGTCAGCTGCGGCAATTTTCTAATTCAGTAATTTGCAGGATTACAGCAAAATACACCGAGACGCAGGCATCGTCCTGATACTTCTACACCGCCTTAACGAAGTTAGCATCCGGACATGAAAATATAAATGGTTTTTGTAGAACAGAAAAGGATTTCTTGTTTCGTCTGTTTTTCCAACTGAATCAAATTAGCGATGTGTACGTTTTCATTAAATCTGCACTCAAAAGAAATGTAATATTTTAGGAAGATGTGTTCTTTCTTTTCTAAATGCCCCGCCGGTTCGTTTGTTTTTGCGAAATACCCTTTGTTGTTTACTTAATATAACAGCAGGTAACTTTTTGATGTATGCAGCTAAAGAGAAAATTTTCCTTTTATAATTTATGGTCAAATATTATATGTAGATTAGTTTAATAAGTTTTCTCTTCTAATTTCAAATTGAATGAAACATTAATTTAAGATAAAACGCAGAAATGCAATATTTGTAAAACAATTTTAAAAATTAAAAAAAATGCAGATTATTGGAAAAATAATGTTGGATTAAACATTTTTTTGCCCTGAAAATTTCCAAAATCTCATATACTATTATATCAAAAATAAATATATTTACCTATCTTAAAAATAGTTAAGTTTCGAAAAATCTTCGAAAAATGTTGAATACCTTTGGCCCATGACAAATATATGAAAAAGATACAAAAAATACCATATTGTTTTTATTATTTATACTGTTTTTGTGAGTGGGATACTACTACTGTCTCTACACTTTTACTCTTCATTTAATTTCCGCGCACTAAATGTTCACTTTTAATTAAGACTGTTATCTGATAACTGACCCCCTTTTATATTACCCAAAGGGCTTCTCGAACTTTCCACTGATATCGTGTTCGAGAACAACGGGGAACAATGGGAAGTGGAAACGTCAGAACTTGCTACAATACTATTTTTTATAATTATTTATACGTTAGTAAGAAAAAAACTACTCAAAATAAAAAAGGAGACATTATTAAAATTATGCTATTTATCGTGAAAAATATTTGATGGTAAAAACTTTCGGTGCATACCCTCTACCAATTCTATATCATGTTCCGTTTGGTTGTTGTTTACGTTTTTTGCTTCTAGCTATTTAAAAGACAAAATATCATTCATAAATTAATTATTTAGTTTCACTTTAGTTTAAGTTGTGATAGGTGTTAAGTTTCAAAATTTAAACAATGAATGTTGATGTTTATGTAACCAGTTTATGTAACCCACTTACCACCAAACTAATGGCGGACAATATTGACATAGGCGTATCATACGATTTTTCTTATACGATTATTAAATAATCATTTTCATTATTTCGTATTACAAATCTAATTTAAAAGTCTTTAAATTTATATCGCTCCATAAAAAAGAACAATCATTTTAAAACATATTTATTTAATAAATTGTAATGAATATTATGATTCTAAAGATAATTTATTGATTTATTTATTTATGAATTTGACTGATTAATATTTGATATTATTATTAGCAACAAGATCTTTTCCTCTGGGGTGTTTGGTTACGCCAGTTTCCAGTTGGATTATTAGGTATGTGAATGAAAAATTTGATTCAATTATAATTATAAATTTATTACAAAATAGTTAAATTAAAACAGTAATATTGAAGTTTAATAAGGAAAAAGAAAGGCCTTTTAGTAATTATAAAAGAACTTACTTGATGTGAATTAAGTTAAATTAACCAATGTTGTTTATGTAATGGCAAATAAGATTATCAAATACACTAATTATTAAATATCAAGTAAATTCCTTTGTTTTTTTTTAATTATAAAATTCAACTAACTACTACAAAAATTTTTAAAAGTTTACAATTTTATCTGACCTTGAAATAAAGTCCTGCTTCCTGGTGGAAAAATCTGTAGTTGTTCTATGAAAAACGGAGACGAACGAAGCGATACTTGGAACCTCCGACCTTGGCAAAATGTCGCCTTATTAGACGTTTGGACTCTCGTGTAATATTATTGTGTTTTGTTTGTTCCTCAAATTTGATACAGTTTAGTGTTTGTTGGATTACTGTTCTTTTTATTGTATTAATAATGGTAAGTACACTTATATTCTTCTTTTTTATCGACCAAAAACGTTTTAATTTCACTTTTGGATTCAATCTTAGTAATGTCACTTTTTTGTCACTTTATTTTACTTTTTGATTGTTTTACTTTATTCTTAACGTCACTATTTAACACTTTATTATGATAACTACTTTAAAAACTGTTTGTTCAAATTGACTGTTCACACTCAGATCTTCACTGTTTGACTTCCAATAATAAACTCTCCTTTTAAAAAACTGTTTCTTCAAATTGACTATTCACACTCAGATCTTCAATGTCTGACTACCAATTATATACTACTCTTTAACGACCTCTGTTCAGTCTTTTATAGGTTTGAAACTTCTAGATTATTCGTTTTTTGTTCTAGAGCTTAGTCATTTCTGGGAAAAATATGTGTATCTCTTTCTTTCATATTTATGATTAGACATACTCGCTTTGTCTATCATCGATAATTCCAGAATAAAATATAGTAAAATATATCTGTCTCCTTTTTACACATTATCTGTCTTTTTTTTACACATTATATAATCAATTTTCGCGAAATTTCTACTAAGTACTAGATATAATATCGATACATTATATAATAAAATAATTTCCAACTTAAAATTTTCTTACAAATACACAAAATATACAATAAAATAATACAATATAATTAAAATTATTGGATTTAGTTAGATTAAACAACTTCTGTTGATATTTTAATCATTATACTATTGTCAAATATTTAAACATTACAAAATATTACAATTTTAATCTATTTTATCTATTTTAAATATATGTTTTTAATCCACGCCACTGCAAAACTTTTACATCTATGAGCAAATAATAACAATTAAATAAAATGTGATTTAGTTAAACATCTATTACCTGAAAGCTGTAATATTAATAAAAATAAATTTCAGGGAAATAGTTTTAAAATACTTCTTACCAATGAAATAAAATTCTTCCTCTTTTTTAGCACTCTGACTCATGCCCTGGGCACTCTCCTCAAATGACAGGTCCACGTTTAG
The DNA here is from genome assembly GCA_035357415.1 of Ophraella communa. Classification (NCBI taxonomy): domain Eukaryota; kingdom Metazoa; phylum Arthropoda; class Insecta; order Coleoptera; family Chrysomelidae; genus Ophraella; species Ophraella communa. Next base: position 26,809,441 of record CM068992.1, on the reverse strand, counting down.
TAGTTAATGCTCAGGTCACGGAAGTCGCCACTATCGAAAATAAATTCACAATCAACAGGAAATCCGTTAATGACATAACAATTCTGAATTTAAATGTTGTCAACAATATTGTTTGACAGTTAGTATTGTATTTTCTCGTTAGTAGATAGTTATATTTTCCAGCTAGTTTTTGTACTTGTGTGATAGATAGTATTGTATTTTCTTAGTAATTATTGTATTTTCTCGTTAATAGTTATATTTTCTCCTTAGTATTTATATTTTCCAGTTAGAGTTTTTGCAGTTATTTATTAAAATATGGTTTTTATGTGTTCTGTTACGGGTTGCCTTTATAAAAATACAGTCGACAGAAGCAAACATGGTCCGCGGAAAATATGCCAACTAATTTCAAGGTTATCACAAACAGCCAATCACGAGCCAATGTTAACGATAATATCAATTTTAGTGGCTGCATAAGTGAGATGAAAATACAACTACAGCGACAAGGACACGCCCACCCAGGGTTCATGTTTGCTTCTGTCAACTGTAACTATAAAAAAGTGCATTGTTTACCAAAGGATCCACAGGTAAGAATTTGGTTTTTTAAAGCTTCAGCGTATACCTATTTATTAGTATATGATGCATATTATATTATTTCTATGTTACATTATATTTGTAGATCCGAAGAAAATAGTGTGATGCTTTAAATAGACCATATTTAGTTAATGTAACAGGAAATGACCGTTATAAATTTAAAATCTGGATTGACCACTTTACAAAAGACTGCTTTTTCTCACAGAATAGAAATGTTACCGATTTATAATTAGATGCTGTGCCTACTTTAAAACTTCCAGGTAAGAGAATGCTTTTAAAATTTTGATTGTGAATTAAAGCAAAAACTTTTTTAAATAACAAGAGCCTACAAATAGGGAAGTTGAAATACCTTACTATTATAGGTTAATGTACAATTTTATTCTCAATTTCTAATTATGAGTTTTATATTGACAACTCAGTTTTATAATATTTAATCTTTCTTTTTCAGAAACCAGCATCTCTCATTGTTCTGATGATCCTCTAACAACAGAAGCTACTCCTAGGACACCAGAATGCAATAGATCCATTTTAAAAATAATTGGGGAAACAAGAAAAATAAATTTGAAACCTAATTGTAATAAAATTATTTTGCAAAAATAAAGAATTATTACTTATTTTATTTTTATTTCTATATGTCATACCAAATTGTTAACAATATTAAAATACTTTAAAAATATTTTAATATGTTAAATTAACCAATATAATAAAAATACAATTATATAGTTAGTGCTCAGGTCACTAGCGGCGCTGTAAACACGTTTTTAAAAAACCGTTAGAGTAGGCTATCTATAAACTTCTTTCTAATCTATGCTCTAACTGTTGCACTTATAAGCTGCACAATTAACCATTTTCAAATGTCTATTCAGGTAATTAAAAAAGGTGAAAATTAATAAAAAAACTAAAAAAATACAATTTGACGTTCCAAATTTGTTTACCACCAAACATTTTTCAAACGTTTGAAACTTGACTTCAATCAAACGCATAAGGTTTTCATTGACATGCGCTGTCCTCTCTCTTTCCTAGTCTAAGACTGTCTACTAAACTATAAAATTATTAACATATTTTCAAAAGCAACTAAGTTAAATATGTATTATTATCGCAAAAAAAAGTTTTTAAAAGTTTGTTTTATATCGTTGACAACTGAATTTACAGATATTTACGTTACTAGCCCGGTAAGTATACTTTTACGGTATATGAGATGTTTACGGACGAGGCAACAGCCGAAACGACATTCGAGTACTGTAACAGTTTACCGGACTGTAACGTACAACATTTTATTTCATACTGTACCCTAAAACACAAAAGAGCAGTAAAAAAATAAAATATTAATATATTTATCGGCCTCCGCTATGTTTGAAATTTGCATTCAATGCCAAGATAGCTGGCCTGTAGTTGGTAACAGCAGAGACATAATATTTGTAATGAATATTATGATTCAATGATTATAGTTTATTGATTGATATTATTTATTTGATTGATTAATATTTGATATTTAAATGTTCTTAAGTAGCAAGATCTTCTTTTTCTCAGGGGTGTTTTGCTCTGCAAGTTTCTAGTTGGATTATTAGGTAGGTATTTGAATAAAATTTGATTAATTATAATTACAAATTTATTATAAAAAGAGTTAAATTAAAACAGTAGTATTGAAAGTTTAATAATAAAACTAATTGGTAGGAAAAATAAGTAAAAAGAAAGGCCTTTTGTTAACTATAAAAGAACTTACTTGATGTTAAATTTGTGCTAAATTAAATTCTTTTGTTTTTAAATTATAAAACTTAACTAACTACTACAAAAATTCAAATTGTTTACATTGTTATCTGATCTTCTGCTTTCTGATTGGTGGAAAAAATTCGTAGTTGCTCTATGAAAAACGGAAACCAACGAAAGTATACGTGAAATTTCCGACTGTTGAAAAATATCGTGGTTGTTTGTTGTTAGACGTTTGGTTTCTTGTGTAATATAATTTTTTTCCAATTCGATTTATGGATATAGACCAGTATTGGATTATAGTTCTTTTAATGCTATTATAAATAGTAAGTACACATATAATTTCTTCGACCTCTGATCAAGTCCTTTTATAGGTTGCTAACCTTCCAGAAACTTCGTTTATGGTTCTATAAATTAGTAATTTCTAGAATAATATGTGTATCTCTCTCTTTCCTATGTATAACTAGACATACTCACTATGATCTACTGTCGATCTTTCCAGATCACAATATAGTAAAAATATATCTGTCTCCTTTTTACACATTATATAATCAATTTTGCAAAGTTTCTAGTAGGTTTAAATAACATATTTATGTACAAAATATAATATTGATACATTACTTAATAAAAATTATTTCTAACTTAAAATTCTTTTACAAATACAGAAAGTATATCATAAAATAATATAAAATAATAAAATTTATTTGATTAAGGTAATATTAAATAACTTCTGTTTTTCTGTTTTTTCAATAATGAACCGCAGAAGAGCATCACGATCAGATGGTTTAGAGTTTAGATAATATCTACGTGCATATTTTCTTTCTTGCCATGGCATAAATAATTTTGTTAATTGTTTTTTTAATCAGAATACAGTCTGGTGACGTTTTGTCTTTTTTTATTACAAATTTCTTTAACAACCTAATCGGTCAACTATTTATCAAATCAAAAACTATAAAACAATCTATGAAAACTATACGATGTGCATACCTATTATACAAGGCTCGTACATTTGGTGCATTGTGACCTCATTGTCACCATTGCTTGACATAAGTCATAGCATTATATCCAAACAAACTGTGGCCTTATGGTAGTTAGTTTGCATTGAAGTTTTTTGTATTTGTGCATTTCCTTGTTTTTTTTGTGGAGTTTTTGACATTATAGTGCTATATAAACACATTATTATCATTAATGGGATTATTCTGTACAAAAATATTAGCGGTAACAGCGCTGTAAATTTTCAAGGTCGAGAAATGTTATGAAAATGCTACTCTGTACGCTCTTACTGTAATTTACATCGATGTATTGTAACATTTTCGCTGTTAACATAACGCCAGTCGCCAACCAAAACATTCGAAGTTAGAAGTGTTGAAACTGTCAAACTGTGTTTGTGATAGAATTGTAAATTTTCAAGAAGTAAATCAAAATAAACAATATCATTCCATAATAATAATAATAAAAATAAATATGTAAAACTAATAGTAATCAATATCTGTCAATAAATATAACGATAATCTAAAAAGTCGACAATTTATATTAACCAACACAATAAAAGTGAAGTTAGCTGCAATGTAATATTGTTCAGAATACGATTTTTAACAGCGCTGGTGATTTTAGTAACATCGATGTTAAATTTACAGCTGTTACGAATATTTGTACAGAATAACCCTATAAGGAATAGTTTGAGTTATATTTAAAAAAGTTTTATTTTGCTCTAAGGTGAGAAAAAATTAAAATAATACTATTTAACCTCAAAAGCAAACTTTTTTATATAAAACAGAATAAAACATCTTTAAATACATCTCGAAATATTCCTTAACGATAATAATGTGTCTATTTAGCACTATAATAACTCATAAACAAGATAATACATAATATAAAAATCTTCAATGCAAATTAACTACAATAAGGCAAAAGTTTGTTTGGATATAATGGCGACAGTGACGTTTCTAATAATGTGGCGTATAGTCACCTCAAAACGTCACATGAAAATGTCAAATACTACTGTCAGTTCTATTATTATTTTAGTTGTATTCCTGAGGTACTCCAACAGACTGCAGTAACTACAGAACAATAGCGCTTATGTCACATGCAAGCCTATTCTGCTTCAAATTATAAACAACCGCTTAAAAGCTTTTTTACTGTCACAGATTTCCGACTAACAAACAAGATTTATGTCAGGAAAGGGAACAAACCCTGAATGTGTGACAAATAATACAAAAAGCATATGAATTTAACGTAAAAACTTATTTGTGCTTTGTTGACTACAGCAAGTCATTCGGCTGTTTAAGATGGAAAAATTTGTGGCTTATCTTAGAAAACATGGTACCAAGTACCAAAACATATGATTATTTTGCTTAAAATCTCTACAACAGTCGCGGGATGGTGAAAGATAACAACACGATATCTAATCCTTTTAAGTGCGGTGTAAGACAGGGGTGTATTATGTCACTGATACTCTTCATTATATAAGAAGAGAATATAATGGTTAGAAGAACTCGGAAATCATGAGAAAGTTGGATAGGATCAGCAGAGAACATGGTCTCACGTTGAACAAAAATAAAACGAAAATCATAATGATAGCTCGCAACTGTGCCATTGTTGGGCAGAACGATGGTTTTGAGGTAGTTGAGAAATTTAACTATTTGGGATCGCTTTTCACAAATAAAGGCAGCTGTGACGAAGAAATTAAAGGGAGAGTGGCCATGGCACGTAACTCAACAATAAAATTAACTAGAATATAGAAAGAATCTGCAATATCTCAACACAATAAACTGAAATTATTAAACTCCTTAATCTTTTCAATTGCCACATATGCCTCTAAAACATGGGCCTTAAAAAATGGCCAATCGATGAATAATAGATGTCTTTGAAATGTGGGCCTACAGAAGAATGCTGCGAACATCGTACTAACGTGTCAATTCTTAAAAAAACTAAAAATCACGACAAGGCTATCAACCAGGATAAACCAATCATACCTACAATATTTTGGACACATTTCAAGAAGAACAAATGGGCTGGAAAAACTTATTGTAGAGGGAAAGATAAATGGGAAACCGATGCGATGGGTGGATCAAATCAAATATATCATTGGACACTGTCTGCAAGAAGAGCAATTGAGACATGATGTTACCATACTCTAGTAATAATAATATTCTAGTAATTTAGACGCAACAAAAATAGCCAACTATTAATCAACGACCTATTATGTTACCGTTTATAATTCCACTGGTCAAATAAATTCTTTTTATTACTGTTAATACAACTAGCCATCTAAAGTAAAAATATTTATAAAATTCCCTATTTAACCTTTCAGATTTCCTCATAAATTAAAAGTTTTTGTCGATTCAGAATATTCAATGAGTGAGAAGGTACTGTGTGTTTATTTAGTCGAAATAAATTATTGTATTCCCGTATGTATTTACACGAGTTCATGTATTATTCCATGTATGATTTAATGTTATAAGGTTTACAATTGCACCAGACGAATTTATCAAATATGTAAATAACGGAAACAATCGTTAATCTGTTTCCATGCTAGGTTCCTATGGTGTACCATAACCGCAGATGGATTGAAATTTAACGTTTCAATCCCCTTGTGAATGTTAAATTATTTAAAAAAGGAAATATTTCAGTAGAAGAGAATAAAATCTAAGAGTTAATAAAATAGTTAACATATAAATATTCAGAAAAACGATATTTATGGGACAAAAACTGTCGTGAAATAGAGAGCTGGATAGGAAATGTACGGAAACGTCGAAAAATGTAAATAAATCCGGGAAAACCAGAATCGACGAAGTACAAAATATAACACAACAGCAATGGATTAAAAATTAAGAACATATGTTATAAGAACATTCACCATAATATATGCAAGAAAATTTCCAAATAAATATTGAAGAAGATAAATTAGAAGTAATCAAAGTATTGTTGAAAAATACAATAAGTAGGCTAAAAAATAGAAACACATGTAGACCAGGAGGAGTATACAGTGAACTTTTAAAAAATGATACCTAAAGCATGGATTATGGACGATACAGAAGAGGCGGGAATAAGAGTGATGGGAGACGGACTGTGAATGGGAGACATGCTAGTGTACAGCGTGTACATTAGCTCTACTTCTTGAATCAGGTGCTCACTGGACATGGGTCAAGGATGAGGTATCTACATAAGTATGGCAAGAGAGAGTCTGGGAAGTAAGAGACGCGTGAGCTGGAGGATGATGAGGGACACGTGTTTAGATGCTGGAAGAACGAAGAAGTGTTACAGCAGTTGGAGAGGAAAATTGAAGAGGCAGTGTATTGAAAGAACATGGTGGAGGGACCGACGTCCGTCTTGAAGTATGCTAGGCAAGTGATTCAGAGGCGGGGCTAACGGCGAGCTTTGAGGTGGGTTTGGTTGGTAGACGTCCTCTTGGGACTGAGTCCTATACTGTTGTATTCTGATTAATAACCCATCGAACAAGAGTTGCAAACTCGATAATCGTAAATGATATAGAAAGAGTTCAACATTAACTTTTAAATTCTCATCTAAATACCGTTAAATCATAATAATTGTATGGGATTACGAAACAATATTAACACAATTACTGGTTTCGTAAAAATATTATTCTAAGGAGATGTTAAATTTGTTAATAAGTTTATTACGGAGTTTCGGGGTAATACTGAAGATTTTTAGGGCGTACAAAACTTTATTTACTTAATTTTAATAATGTATTAATGGTAAAAGAGTAGTAAATGGTTAGATAATTTAAAATACTATAATTTCAATGCACTAGAGTAACGTGTTTAATGACATTTCGTTGAAACGAAAATTACTTAGGGATAATGAATAAAAAACCTATTTTTATTACAAAATTTAATTTGTCCAGGTAGTACACTAATTTTTCTAATAAACGAAAAACTTAAATGTTATACAATTTGTTTATTTTCATTTGTTTAGAATTGAATGCCAATATATCATATACTTTTCATAAAAAGTATCCCATAAGTACTTATTATGAATAAAGTTTTTACTATTATCATTTGCATATTTGGCATAACCGGTAGCTTATTTCATTAAAATTAGAAATAAAAAAAATAAGTAAAAGTAACAATAATGAATATTGAAAATGATTCTATTTACCCTTACTTGGTGGGAGTCCAGACTAGGATATTAAGAAGACTAAACAAATAATTTTGTAACAAAGATTTTTACTACTTTATTTATATCTAATGTTACCATAAATCATTATCGTCAGATTGACATATTAACGTTAAATTTTATTTTTTGATACCTAGCTATTTTTTGTTAATAGTTTTAAGACACTAGACCTAGAAATAAAGAAATAAGATACTACACCATTAAAGCCTAGATGTTATTAGCCATAAGGGATTATTTTGGTTGGTTTTTATCTAAGATCAAAACTAGGAAAAAACTGTACTCTGCTAATCTTTACTAGACTTAGCATCTGACGATGCTTCATAGCGAAACAGCTGTCATTGAGTCTTTTAAAAAAACAATTTTTAAATAAATATTGGAAGTTTTGTTAAAACGAAGAGTTTTTTATTATCCTTAATTCATGTACTGTTAACGTTTTTTATACTTTGTTATTTCAATTTGAAAAGTTTTAACCATACATTTTTAATGTAATTATATAAACTCTACTAATCATACTTTGATTCTTTCCTGATAACATTGTTTTCTTTATAGCCCGATGATGGTCCAAGGACCAAAGCATGTCGCTTTTATAGCTATAAGATTCTTTATTTTTAAAATTGTGAATTGACTTTGAGTTTTATTGCTACTGTATATCTAAACTATAATGCTTACCGTGTATTTTCTGGAGAAATTCGCAAGAGGACAATTTTCTGAATATAATAAAAAGACTGTAACTATTTTGTATTGAAAATATTTTTAATAAAGTATTACGTATAATTAGCAGAAAGTGTTTATAGGAGCGCAAAAGGCTTTGTTCAAATTATTTTATTCCGCTTACGAATCTATGCGTCTTGCTAATTATCATAGGGTTATTATTAAAATGATAAGATGTCCATATGGACATTTACCAACAAAAAATGATGTGGTCCCGAAGAACAACATTTTTACCCGATATTAATGAGTCTTACAATAATCTATGTACTGCAATTCGCGAAACTGCAGATCAGATAGGTATGGCGAGTATCGTAAAACAAACTAATGCGTACTTTAAAAATACATCTAAACCGTGGTACGATCAAGAATGTAAAATAGTAAAAAGAGAATTAAGTTTGATGGTTAAAAAATATAAAACTAGCAATTTTTCGCATATTGCTAAAAACGATATGCTAACGGTGAAAAGAAAATACACACGTTTATTAAATTTTAAGAAATCCACTTTTGAGTTGAATATTACTGAATCTATTGCCAACACAAATAATCCCAATGAATTCTGGCGAGTTATCAAATCTTTCAGAAATACTCGAGTAAATCCCAATATATCTGTAGCTGAATGGGAACTTTTTTATGATGGTTTACTTTGTCCTAAAACCATTGATCTTACAATCTTCTCAGACGCTAGACATGAGTTTCTTGATAGTGATATTTCTTTTTGTGAGGTAGAACGGGCTTTGCAGCAGAGTAGAAATAGTAAATCCCCGGGAATAGATGGCATTTCTTACGAGTTTTTTAAATATCTGCCGGAAGTATGGGTAACCTATTTACAGTCACTTTACAACCAAATTATTTCGAATGGTTGTGTTCCGGGTTCCTGGGGAGACATTGTTCTTACTATGTTACACAAAAAAGGGCCTTTAAACGATCCAAGTAACTATAGGGGAATAGCTCTCGTTAACTGTTGCACTAAACTTTTTACCTCGATCTTACTTCATCGCTTAACACCTTGGTCAGACATTACGAACGCATTACCTGAATCCCAGACAGGTTTCAGAAAATAACGTGGTTGCATAGACAATGTTTTTACTTTAACCTCACTTATTCAGCTGCAACTTCGGCTTAAGAGAAGAGAAGTTTTTGTCGCTTATATTGATTTCAAAAGAGCTTTCGACAGCATCAGTCACAGATTGTTATGGCAAAAACTTTACTCCTTGGGCGTGAGTTCCAACTTCATAAGCATCATCCGCAGTTTGTATAATAATGCAACCATTATGATTAAGTCGGCCAACACACTTTCTGGCGTTCTACAGGGTGAATCTCTCAGTCCTATATTATTCTCACTATTTATGTTTGATATAGAAGATTATTTCTACACTAGAAATTCACGTGGTTTTTCCATTGATAAACAAACGGAAATCTGTATTTTATTGTACGCAGATGATCTTGTAATATTGGGCGAATCAGAAATCGATATTTCTCGTAAACTCTCCATATTAGAACGGTATGCTGATGATAACGGTATTGTGGTAAACACTCAAAAGTCCAAAATAATGCGTTTCTCGCGTGGTGGCTATAAAAGAAAATTTAACTATAGATTTTTAATCAATAACTCTGAGATAGATATAGTTAATACCTTCCCCTATTTAGGAGTCGAATTTACTTCGTCTGGACTATTCCGCCAAATGAGTGAAACGGCTATTTCTAAGTCAAAACAGGCTATTGGTGTGGTTTTAAATCTGCTTTCTAAGTCTAAGTGCACCTCGTGGAATGCTCGAATTAAGTTATATGATTCCATCGTTATCAATACGCTTTCGGCCTGTATGCCCATCTGGAGCCTTGAATACCCAAATATAGTGGAAAGAGTACAAGTTGCTTTTTTCAAGCGAATCCTTCTTCTTCCGCAAAACACACCGGATTATTTAATAAGGTTGGAAACAGGATCAACCCATCTATCCTATCTAATTTTTAAATACGCTTTAAACTGGTTGATCAAAATATTAAGTATGGAAAACTGTCGTTATCCAAAGAAATGTTTTATTAAACTCAGAGAGTGTGGAGCTTCTGATAAAAGATACAACTGGATTTTGCAACTAGAATCTTATTTTTCCGCTATAGACAGTCTCCATATATTTCATCAGTTTGATGCACGCGTTTTTATCAATAGCAAAGTGTTGCTTCTTGAAAAATTTAAAATGTTGTGTCACCGAAATGACTTAATGAAACTTGCCAACTCCAGATATCCTCTATTCCCATTAAACTTTCAAATGTCTCCATACACTAAAACTTACTTGACATTAAAGATCAACATACATTTAATCCGTTTAATCTCACAAGTCCGTTTGGCTAATATAAATGTATTCAGGATTTATCATAAAGGCATTTACTATAAAATCGACACAACTGAAATCTGCTCACTATGCAACACACATCAAGATCAAACTTTAAAGCACATTTTGTTTGACTGTCCTATACTGTCCCCAGTAAGACCTAAAGTAGACTTTCTTGAAAGCTATACGACTTTGTCTCAGTCGTTGAACGACATGTCATGCATGCAAATGAGTATTTTTTGTAAGTTCATTTTAAGCTCGCTCAAACTAAGATCTTTTCTGTTAAATGAATAATTTGTTCTTTTATTTACCAAGTCGCTAACTCTGTTGTAATTTACTTTTTTATATTGAATTTTTTTTTTCATATTATTTTTTGTGAATATTTTTATTTTTTTTATTTATTTTATATCGTAGGCATTTCTAACTTTGTATATGGTTGGGCTTCTTGTCACAAGATGTATTTCTTTAAGGCAATAAAGTTATTATTATTATATTATTATTAAAATGATGAAAAATATGTTATTACTTTGAAAATATATTAAGTGGAAAAGTTAGCAGGTAGAAACAGCGGCGATGGAAACGATTTATAATCGAATTTCGACCAAATCCAAGCGGAATATAAAATAGAGTACCAAAAGTTTAAAGTGCAAAACTAACAAGGTAAAAGTGGTGTCTGAGAAGATTCTATTGGCTTACTTTTCCGAAAAGCAGCCTTTCTAGAAACTGCTCACTACTATAAATTTCTAAACTTTGGGTTCTAAAAAAGTTGAGAGAATTACATGTCTAATTCAGAATTTTTCAGTTGGAAGGGTGAAACTTTTTGGATAGTGCCAAAGATTACAGATATTCACTATTTTTTAAGATTATCAATTTCTTTAGACTAAGTTCAAATTGGATCAGAGACAGTAGACAGAGCTTAATAGAAAGTCAAAATAAGGTGTTTTTTTTATTTATATTTCCAAACTATAGTTCTATTATCAATAAGTAATATAAGCGAAAATTGATATAATTATAATAGTTTAGTGTTACATTTATTTATATTTAAAGGAAATATTCAATTTTATTTATTAAATCGACGTTCAAGTAGCAGAACTATTCGAACTGCTAACGTATACAAGCTGACGCTTGGGCCGGTTTTCTGCGATCTCGCTTGCATGCTTAGGTAAGGACAATTTTTCGTGCATATAGCTAGTATTAATAGATTTATAAGGCATCCCATCAAAAAGTCTTTTAGTTTGAAATCAAAAGTCTAAGTCAATGTCACAAAGTTTTATTAAGGGTAAGCAAGTAAAGTCGTTAACAGCTACTAGTTTCGGCTTTTAGAAAAGCCATCATCAGGCTAAGATACAAACAAGTTTTACAATATAAGAATAGAAATCATAATAATAACAAGGTTCATACCTGAACTGCATATATGATACAATTGTAAATCCAGGCAGCTGTCATTGAGCCTTTAAAAAAGCAATTTTTTAATAAATATTGGAAATGTTAATGTTAAAAATTAAATGATAGAATTAAGTTAAATGAACTAATACAGTTCAATGATTGGAATTAACGAGTTAAGGAGAAAAGTATTCATCAGCAAGATATCATGATGAGAGGTGAGTTATATCCTTAATAAGATTTATAAGTCATCCCATCAAAAAGTCTTTTAGTTTTGACAGTCACAAAAGTTTTATAATCAACTTAGTTTTATAAACCAAATGAAAAACCCAAAGTCAATGTCACAGAATTTTATTTATGGAAAATAAGAGTTTGAAACTTCTTAGATGTATATACATCCGATGAAATGCCTTCCGAGTAGGAGGCTGAAAAACTTTTGATGAATTATCATCTAAATAAGAAAAATCACCAAATTGGTGATGTTTGACTGTAAGAAACAGTACAAACATGGTGTAAATAGTTAAAGATACATTTTTAGTGGCGAAAAAGTCCATAACCAAAAGCACAAACACTAAAACGTTGTTAACTAAGTAATGGCGGAATACAAATGAAATAAAATGGAGTACAAATTAGGAGAGAAGTGTCAAAAAGTATAAATGTAAGCATGGAACCATAAAATTAGATTATCTATTGGTCATCTAAGCATAGAATATTAATATAACAGTGAGTTGAAAAACATCAGTTCTACAAATACCAATTCTAAATCAATAAAAGAAGAAGAATTAGGTTAAGCATAACCGTCAACTGTAAAATTAAATGGTAAACAAAACAATTTAAAATTGACAATTATCAAAAATTGGTCATCTAAATCTAAATTTAATATAACAGTGAGTTGAAAAAACATCAGTTCTAGAAAAATATGATCTTTAAATCATTCTGGTTTGAATTCTGGATGGTGTCTATTTTCATTCAGATTTAGTACTCAAATTTGTGATGAATTTTTTCACAAAGTTGAATTTTTTGGCATATTATCTTGGGGCATTTCCCAAGTTTGATCAAATTGAAGTGATGGATGTTTTTCCCTGATACTTTCTTCTTTAATCATTCTGTATATTGTTTTCTTTCTTACATTTTCTCGCTGAATATGCAGTGAGGTCAAATTTAGAATCACTTCCATTGCAGTAGTGGGGAAAGTTCCTATTGCTTCAGTGATACATGCACAGGCTAGTCTCTGAATCTTTAAGAGGTTTTTACTGGTAGTACTCAAATTCGCTTTTTGATTAAAGGTCTCACTATTGCCCTATGCATCCATTGCAGTATACGTGGGTTACATCCCCAGGTTTTATCTGCAATGTTCCTGCACACCATGAGGGCCTTGGTGGCTTTCTGTATAACTTCGTTTTCGTGTTTATTCCAGAGTAAGTTGCTATCTAGGATTATCCTTAAATATTTAACCTCGGAATATTCTTGATATGGTATGCCTTATCTGCTCAGTTGACAAAGCAAGCTGTCTACAGTGAGACTCCACATGAGTGGGGATGCAACTCCCCCCGGTGGACAGCCCCTGGTCACATTAATGAAGATAGTGTCTTGTCCTGCCTCCATTTCTGCAATTCTCGTAGATAGCAGTTGCGACATCCAGGTGGACGTCGTTCTATCTACTCCTTTCTTGTTCAGTGCTCTTTTGACAGCCTCATGGGGCATATTGTCAAAGGCCCCTTCTATGTCTAGAAAGGCACATACCACGGATTCCTTCTTATACAGAGCGTCTTGGACTTCGTCAGTCCAACGGTTTCCGTGGATTTTCCTGCTTGGTACGCATGTTGACGGGGGTGCAATGTCACCTGTTCCAAGATTTCTGTTCTGATATAGCTTTTTTCCATCGTTTTTAAGATAAACGATGTGAGGCTGATCGGTCTGAGATTTTGGGTGCGTAGTATCCCTTTTCCCTGCTTTTGTGATGAAGGTGATTTTGGCCCTTTTCCATTAACCGTATAAGTTACAGCTTTACTTTATGTTAAATTTTGAAATCCAAGGAGATCTGGACCACTGCATAATAAATAAATTTATGCCGTGTTTAATTAATTATATTTATATTTATATATTTGCTTTTTTAATCTTTTTTATACCAATTTGTATTGTTATTTCTTTATTTTACCTACTGTTAGTTTTTAATGAAAACCAAAAAAATTTCTTTTCTACGTACAAAACGTTTTACTAATAAATCAATTAAAACAAAAACAAATCAAATCAAAATAAATTATTCACGAACCGACAATGAAATTCTTAAAATTTAAGCAATCCCAATTTTCCAATCCATTGTTTTAAAGCCGAAACTTTACCAGACATTCTTGTCTAAAGATATTTAATAAAAAAGTTTTCGAACGTAAAATTCTTGGGGCAATCCGCTGCTGATGGTTGCCTACATATTTGGAATTTCGTTGAATACAACCTACAAACACACATCACAGCTCATCATAAATAACTGGAGAGACATTGGCAAACCGTTCAATGCTGTTATAGAACATCTATTCCACTCATGTAATGTGGCCCTACTGACAATATCTATCACCCAGGAGAACTAGCCATATTATTGTTCCATAAACAATTGTAAAATTGATTTCAAACCATTTATAATTTACGGTTATATACCCCACTAGTGAAAATTAAAAGCTGGCGTCGTAAATTTTAGCTAGAATATACCAAACTTGTTAAATTTTAATGATCAGTATTGTGCATGTATTATTATTACTAAAACACTCACTTCTATAATTCATTTTTAATATTTTAAAATTAAATAAATATAAACAAAATTAAAAAATAAAACTTTAAAACAAAAAAAATTGCTTTTTAAAATTCAATGACAGCTGTTACTCAACAACGAGCGTAGTCAGATTGAGATATTTTAAATTAGATAGGTCATCCATCTCAAATGTGGTTGAATCCAATAGAAATGATCCAATAAAACTCAAAGTCAAAAACCACAGACTTTTATTGAGGTAAAATTTTTATAATAATCGCAACTAGTTTCGGTCTACATCAGACCATCATCAGGCTGTAAAGAACAATACAATGGTAAAACAAGAAGTGCAAAAAACATTTTATAACAGTAATAAAAAAAAAGTATTGAAAAGGATCAATCTTTGGTATTAATATTGATCCTTTTCAATACTTTTTTTTTATTACTGTTATAAAATGTTTTTTGCACTTCTTGTTTTACCATTGTATTGTTCTTTACAGCCTGATGATGGTCTGATGTAGACCGAAACTAGTTGCGATTATTATAAAAATTTTACCTCAATAAAAGTCTGTGGTTTTTGACTTTGAGTTTTATTGGATCATTTCTATGAGATATTTTAGTTACATTTGGTTTTTTCAAGGTAGATGTTCAGATTTCGGCTGAAAATGTGTTACACAGGTCAACATGAAATTTGACTTTGATTGCAAAGCATTAAATTTCGGTAGTTTAAGTCGTAATAAGACGGAAAAAAATATATGGCATGAAAAACTTTGCTTTTGTGCTTAGAAGACTGATTGAACGAATTTTTAAAAATCTCGGATTTTAATTTTTGATTGAAAATAAAACTATTGAAATAAAAATGTTTATTATTTTTATTAAGTTTTACTATCAAATTAGCTTACAGAAAAGTGGAAAATAACTTAAAAGTGCACAATTTTACTTTTTCTTTTATGTTCATAGCTACTTTCTCTCAATAAACCCCAAATATAGTCACCCATCATGTTTTCATTGTATTGGCCTTGACAGCGTTGTTCACAATTCATGATGTCCTGATGGAAACGTTCTCCTTGCTCTTCGGAATAGGCTCCCATATTGTTTTTAAATTTATCCAAATGAGCATGCAGCATATATACTTTTAATGACATCCTGCAGCCCATGGCCTTAAAATTTGTAAGCATATCCTCAACCAACTTTTCGTAGTTTTCAGCTTTATTATTATTTCCTAAAAATCCAGAAACTACTGCTTTAAAACTGTTCCAACTTACTTTTTGAGTACGATTCAGCAACGTTGGAAATTTTTCATCGGCGAAAATCTGTCTTATTTGCGGACCAACAAAAACCCCAGCTTTGCTTCCGATTACTTCGGAAAAATTTTTTTTCAAGTGTTCAAAAGCTTCTGTAGTTTCATTCAGTTTTTTAACAAATTGTTTCATCAACCCTAACTTAATGTGCAAAGGCGGCATTAACACTTTTTCCGCTTCAACAGTCGGCTCAAATTTAACGTTCTGTTTTCCGACATACAATTCTGTTCTTACAGGCCATGACCGTTGAATATAGTGTTTAGAATCCGCTCTGCTATCCCACAAGCACAAATAACACGGATACTTTGTATATCCACCCTGTAGCCACATTAAAAATCCCACCATTTTAAAATCTCCAATCAGCTCCCAGTTATACTCACGATACTTTACAGATTCAAGCAAAATTTTGACATTTTCTTTTAGATGTACTGAGTAAGCAATTGGAAGAGACGGAAATTTAATTCCGTTGTGCAATAGAATTGCTTTTAAACTTTTTGTAGAGCTGTCAATGAATAAACGCCATTCGCTAGGGACACAGGGTATGCAAATTGCTTCAAACATGCCTTTAATGTCATTACAAAAACAAAGTCCATCTTTCTTCGTGAAAAACGTTGCAAACATTTCTTGCCTAGTCCGCTGATCCGTGATCTTAACATCATCAAGCAAATTCCACCGTTTTAACCGAGAGCCTAGAAGCTCTGCTTTATTTTTTGGCAAATTTAAATCTCTAATTAGATCGTTAAAATCTTCTGAAGTAATGAGATAGTGTTTTGGTTGTTTAGGTGTAGGCAAAAACTCCTTATCGGAATTACTTTTATAAGAACTAAAAGATAAGCTACTTTTCTGCGATAATTTTTTTGGTGGCTCAGGTACTGGTCGTGTCAGGACGTGAGCAATTGGAGCAGAAGAAGATTCGAGGTCAGGATATTCAATAGATTTTGCATTTTTACCTCTACGTCTTTTACTCGGATTAACCATACAAAAGTAGCAGTCAATAATATGGTCTTTTGGTTTTCGCCAAATCCTTGGTATTGCAAATTTCATAGACCTTTTCTCACCTCGATACCAACCTACAAATATAAATATAAAAATTAATATGTTTATTTATTTTGGATTAATCGCTTAATTAAATAAAAATTGCTTACCTTCCAAACACCTTTTACAATAACTACAAGCAACATGTGGAGCTCATGGCTTATCTTGATTCCGTACAGGACAGTCAAAATATGCTTCATAGGCTTCACAGAGAACGTGAGATGTCTTTAGTTCATATTTCACGTCTGGAACTTTAATAAATTGACCACATATAAAACAAAATGCATCAGCATCGTATTTGCACTTTCGTGACGACATTTTAAGTTATTCTGGGCTTGTAAATAACACCTGATGGTTGTTTATCACTCGGGTGCCATCTAGCGGCACAGTGTAAACGTTAATACCCCACTCTCACCGCGCGGTCTTTTTAAAAATATTAAAATCAATTAAAATTTATGAAAAAATTGAAAAATGACTATTATTATTATAACTATCACAAAAGCAAACTTTATACCGAAAAAAAGTTATTTTTTTTTTCGTTTTTGTGCATAACTAACTGGAAAATAATAGTTTAAACTTTAGGACAAAGAACGAATATTTTCTTGTAGAGTCGTGTTATTGGTGTGGAGAGAAAGCGGACAGCGCTACAATGAACGTTTGATGGCGCCAACCACTCTTTTTGTGGTGGCTCAGTTTACGTGTGGGGAGACATATGTTATAATGGCCGCACTGATTTAGTGGTGTTAATGAATATGACAATGACGGCTGTACGATAACAGGGACCTTGTTATAGAGCCAATAGTTGTACCATTTTTTGATGCAAATGCAAATGAAAAAAATTTTATTTTATTTTTTTGGGTATATTGTAACGTGAAAGAATGAAGATTAACTTATTATATCGAATTGTGACCTATTATTAACCAATGGCAAAAGAAAATTACAGATTTTTGTAATATCCACTTCAATTGTTGAACAAATAAACCGGTTCCTATCATAATAGGTGTTGTTACAATCCGATCGTTTCTAAACAAATATTAGAAACGAGCGAAGCTAAAATCTGGCACAGTTGGTTTATAGTTGGCGATGAATTTAAAATCGAGTAATGTTTAATTTATTGCTAAATTTTATGAAATGAGAAATATTGCCTAGAATATGAATACCAACATAATTAACCATGTAACTTGAAAAATAGAAAAAGAAAGAATAGTGTCTCTATAATCTGTACTCTGTAAGATCTTTCGGCTGTCCGCGGTTCACCCGATTTCTTTCCGAATGCTATAAGGAAAAGAACGCTGTAACGTCTTCTTTTAACACCGCATCTCTCTTCCGCGTACTTATTCTATTATTCTATTCATGTTATATTCGTCTAAAAATATAACTCGCTTCACACTAAAGGTGAGCGTTCGTGGCCCGCCGTCACGTTTGGCCGTCGAGCACTACTACAGTATGTTTTTATCATGTAACAGTACCTGTTAACATTTTAAGCACCTGGTATCCTAAATATTAAATTAAATTAGTACCGCGAGCTCCATCTAGTACTAATGAGTTGCCATTATCGGGTTCAAAGGTTTTAATAATTATTCCCAGTCTTATTTCTTCTATTGGTTTACTGTCATATACAGAAAGTTGGAATATAATACAGTAAACTCGAAACATCTGGTAAACTCCAAGCACCTTGTAAACTCGAAGAATCTTGTAAACTAGAAGCATCTCTTTAATTTGAAGATTCAGTAAACTTGAACAGCTTGTAAACTTTCAGCTCTCGTATGCACGAACAATTTTAACTGGATCATCTCTACAACTTGGGCAGATCATCCCTCTACTCGTGATCTTCCATAGTTATTTGGAACCACCTAGACAGTGCCGTAGTGACCCCAAGGTGCGGCGAAGGATCGTCCACTATTGTTAACAGATAAGTTTATTGTGGTATATCAAGTTTACTGTTCCCATATTTTTTCTCTTTTATCTCCGTTTATATCTATCTATATCGCCAACTGTATTAGAATAAGTAGTTTTAAAGAACTGTTTGCGGATAATTTTTTTTGTAACGTATTCTCAACTTCATTCATTTTAGCACCAAGGAAATCTATATATCTTTTATCTGTCGGTACATTTTTATTTTTTTTTACCTCATAGACAGGTTTTTCTGACATCTTTCTGTCATCTTGTGATACTTATTTAAATAACTCAGCTTAAAACAACTTTCTTCAGTAGTATCATAAAAAATAAAAAGATTTCAGTGGCGCCCTTATGATTTCTTAAAGAAACAAATATTGTACTATAGTCAGAGCTAATGAACTTACTCACCCCTAGCCGAGGTATTTGACTATCATAATATTTGCTGTGATAAACATATATAAATTTAGTTAATTATTGAAATATCTTTTACATTTAATTAAAGACGAAATTAATATTAATAGTTGTTTTATTGTAAATTACATTTTTTTGGGTTTATTGTTATTTATTAAAATTTAACTAAATATTTTTATAAATTCACTCTCAACATTTAAATCTTATTACAAATTGACGTTCAACGCTTAATATTATTACAAATTAACGTCCAACGTCATAATATGGTTACAATTAGTAAAAATTGTGTTAAAGCGGCGAGTCTAGACACCGCAACGACTGATCGTCGACGGCTGCATCCCGACTCCTCAAAAACATGTCAAGACGCGAAGGCCGAACAGTGCCTTTTTGTTTGAATACTGAAGAAGCTTATAGACAGGTCAGAAACACCCAAAAATCAACACACACTCATCCCCTACAGGTCCCAAATTAAATACACCTTCTCATCACTTTCCCTAATAAAGGCAAAGAAACCTCTGTTACCATACGAAACCATTTCTATACACTTTCGCTTCTTCGCCAAATAATCCATTAACAAAAAAGTCCCAAAATAATAACCAAACAAAGTACCGTTGCATACAATTCTCCTTCCAAAAATTCTTCATAGAAATTCAGGATCCTTCCCACTGGGCCCTCACAAACGAGCTTCAACACTCGTGCGAACCCTCCCACTCCTCTACTTTACCCAGGTCCTACAACAATTGTACTCAACCCTGCCACTGAGTTCCGAACCAAAGCCGCCATCTGCCCTTCCTGTGGTACCACAAACCACAAAGCAGAAAACTGTCCAAAAACCCAATCCCCAACTTGCGGAAACTGTAAAGGTCCGCACCTCACCCTCTCAAGCCCACGAACTATCACCAATAAACAGCTCCAATCAAACTCCAACCCCAGATTCAAAAACTTGTAAGGGTTCTCTCAACGATCATCCTCAACGCGCTCCAACTTCCCGGGGCGTTGTGGCTAAAACTTTTAGCAGCATGATCCTCGGTGTTGACCACTGACCAGGTTGACCACTCCATCGGTGATCATATATTGTGTCCATCAATGTCTACAAAAAACTCGACGATAAAGGTTTCTCTTTGGATCATCTACCACTATTGGTAAGCTCCACTCTCCAAGATCCAACACTAAACTACAAATAGGCAGATTGGCCATAATTTCGCTAGAAAAATCACCATCAACTTACCTGATCTTCCGACCTGCCAATCGACAGAAGATATTGACAGGCAGACACAGGACCTCCAGACCCTAATTCTCGATGCTCAAAACATGGCTGTCCCACTCTCCATAATAAAAATCAATTACAACACCCTACCCCAATCGATACTAGATAAAATCAGACAAAAACGGCAACTTTATTGGCTCTCTGTGGAACCATCTAATAGACAGGAAAGTTTTGGCGAACATTCAAACAACTAATAGGACAACGCAGGAAAACCGAATCCCACTCATTTGTCCAAGGTCAAAACAACCAAAATTCTGAGCAAAAATCAGAAATCTTTAGGGAGAACCTCCAAGAGGTGTTTTAATCTCCCGAAAATCCACATTTGTTTCAAAATTTTGGCGCTGAAACAAACCTTCTTACTCTAAACATCACCAGACGCCGTGATACCCCAATTCAGCTGGTCAAGCAAAGAAAATCAATTCTTGCGAACGCAATTCTCCGCTTCTGTTAAAATCAGCCCTGAGGAACTCCTAACCTAGTAGTCTAGAAAACACAAATATTCCCCGTATATGGGACCTCTTCAAAAAACTTTAATCTAGCTTCCTCCAACGCAGCCTCCTCTCCGAAAATACCCAAATGAAAAACGCCCCAAAATCCCACTGGACTATCCAACGCCGCCCACTCCTCAGACGTCCCAAATAAAATACCCATACCTTCCTCTCTGGCTTCTAAATGCTACCCCTGTAGTGATGTGCCGAGTAAGGGTTGACTCGAGTCAGAATCGATTCCTGCTTTAGAACTGGCACACTCGAATACCAATTTATTTCGATTCGAGTACGCTGGACTCCAGTCAGGAAGAATCGATTCGTACTCGCTAGCTCGATTCAATTTATTATAGTCCCAGGAACTCGAGTCTTTTATTCCAGTTTGGTTAACTCGCTCGTACTCGCAAACTGTTTACTTAAGGAATGAAGTGGCGCGGATCTAATAATTCAAACAAGTTTGAACTTGCATGTTCTTGTTTTAATTTGTGTGATTTGTATCAATTACCAGTTATTGTGAGTACTGAATTCTACTAAGTGAATTTCTTTATTTGTTTATTGTGAATACATTACAGAATGGTGCCGAAAAAAACCTCAGGTATATGGTAGTGTTTTGAGAAAGTGGACGGCGGTAAAATAAAATGCAAAAACTGTCTGTCTATTTAAAGATTTTAAAAACACAACAAATTTGTTAAAGCACCTAAAAATCTGTCTATTATTTACTCGACTCAGATTGACAATTCTTCAACTACCCCCTACTCAAAATGACTCCGATTTATTCAACTAATAGAATCTATCCCAGTCAATGACAGACGGCGAAACACCTCCAGTACCACCACCCCGGCAACGGCAACTTCAGATGACCTTTCCGTCTAAGCATGCATTGAAGGTGAACTCTAAAATGTGGATGAAGCGTTACTGAGAATGGTATGTGTTGATTTTCAACCGCTTCATATCGTTGAAAATACATATTTTCCAGAGTATACTCTTGCGGTTAACCCTAATTATGAGCTGCCTTCGCGAAAGATTTTTTCGGAGAAATTAATTCAGGAGCCATTTTCTTTGGCAAGAAAGGCCACGCAAGGGATGCTTAAAGTAACAGATTACATTGCTTTGACAACAGACTTATGGACCTCCGATAGCAGCAAAAGCTACATGACCCTGACAATTCATTTCATATAATATGATGGCAAATTTAAAACTTTTACCTTATCGTCCAAGGAAGTTAAGGATACCCATATGTCAGAAAATTTAGCTCGTTAGCTCGAGAAATGAAAGATATACCGAATGGAATATTTTAGACAAAATCATTTGCATTACAAATAACAAGGCGGCTAATATAAAAAAAGCTGTTGTTGATATTCTGCAAAAACGTCATCACAGTTGTGCAGCTCATACTTTGAACTTGGTGGTTCAAGATTCCATCAAAGACAATTAGTTATTAATAGTACTGAGTACTGGTATCCTTCACTATACCCCTCCCCTAGATCTTCCAGATTACCAAGACTATCTTGACTCCTCCTCACTAGCAATCCGATAACGCTTCAACAACTACTGGTCTTCTATGGTTTCCCAGTAGCTTTACCAAATGACCGGTAGTAAGGGAACAACAAATACAGCCAAAGCTCTGTACCCCACTAAATTTCCAAAAAACCACAAAAAAAAGAAAAGGCAATGGAAAGACCCGCTTCAAATTATATTATAGATACGTCTAAGAATTATGGGGCATTCGTTTTTTATTATTTTATTTTTCATATATTTTGGCTTACGTTATTTTAATATAAAAAATACAACTGATTAAGGTTATAATATCAAAATATATTGTTCAAATAAAAGGCTTTATATTCTCGGGCGAAACGTAAAGATCACACAATGTACCTAATTTTTTTTTCAGTTACAACCTATATTAAATATAAGCCTTAAATAAATGTAAGAGATTTAGATTCACTAATTATGAGATTAAACAATTTATGAATTCGCATTTATAAGGAACCCTACATATACTCACAAACAATTACTAATGATATTAAAATTAAGATATCCAAGCGGAAATTTTGTTTTCCACCTTTGTGAAATAACTACCCATAATTAGATTTTAGGTAAATCAAAGCTACATGAGATAATTGTTCACTGCTTTAGAAAAATTAAAAAGAAATTAATTTCCTTGCTGAATTTAACAATATGCAGTCAAAATATTTACAGAATTGTGCTTACAGCTTTCATATTTTACGGTAATAGAATGTGTTTTTATTTAAAGTAAACAATTTAAATGTCGTTTAGTTAGGTAAATTAAAGATAAGATATACAGTGTGTCCACTTAAGTTCGCACCATATGGAAAATTCTTATTATTAGTTTTACGAAAAAAAGTTATTCCTCATAAAAAGTTCTGCATGGTGTAAAAACTAAAATACAACCATCAGATATTATAATTTTTTAGTCGTATACGAGGTATGTTCAAAAATATGAATTTTACCAAGAGCAAAGTACCTCAATTTTTTATAATATCGAAAATTGTTATCAAGAAAATTTATTTAGAAGTCTACAACATGTTCAAATATACAGCCATGTATACAAAATGTTTAAAATGGAGATTTTCTACATTTTGCTATTGCATGTCTACCCTACAAAAGTAATAAATGCAGAAGTACATTTTTAATCAAGTTGCCATGATATTTACATATCTGACATTACACGTAAAATACATATTTGACAGTTACAATAAATTCTAATTAAAGATGCCGGTTGTATTGAATTTAGAAGAAAAATTAGAAATTGTGCTAATTGTGGGTGATAATTATAAAACGTATCGGGAAGCAGCTGAAATATTTAATGACAGACATCAAGGAAGAAATATACAACATACAACAAATTCAAAGTATACGGAGATGTTAAAAATAAATTCAGCAACAAGCGTGAAAAACGCGACGAGGCGACGAAATTAGATGTAATGTTATCTACAGTGCAAGATCCTAAATGTTCTCTACGAAAGAGGACATTGTTGTTGCAAAATGCAGGTAAAAGTACAATTATTGCAAAAATTTTGAAGGAAAATCAGTTTAAACCATATAAGCCTAAATTTATTCATACATTAAAACCTAGAGACTACGATAAGAGAATAGAATTTTATTTAAGAAAAAATTGAAGATGATCCTTTTTTTGTTAGAAAAATAATGTTTTCAGACGAAGCTACATTTAATTCAAATGGAACGGTGAGTTCTCAAAATTGTCGATGGTAGAATGACAACAATCCCAACTTCACAATTAGGACTCGTGATCAATATTCATTTAAAATAAATGTTTGGTGTGGCATTTACAAAGATAAAATAATTGGGCCATTTTTTTTCGACAATCCATGACCTCTCAGAATTATCTAAATTTCTTACAAACTCACGTGTTTGATTTTATTGATGAGCTGTCACTACATGAACGGCATCAAATATGGTACCAGCAAGACGGCGCTACATGTCATAGTACATTGGAAGTAAGGCAGTATCTGGATCATTTGTTTAACGGAAGAGTAATCCACAGATATTCAGAGACTTTTTGGCCAGCTAGGTCGCCAGATTTAACCCCGTTAGATTATTTCTTTTGGGGTTACTTGAAAGAGAATGTATACAAACAAGGGCCATTTACAAACTTCCAACATTTGGAAAGGGTTATTACGGAAACCATTCAGACTATAACTCCCAACATGTTTTAAGAGAATTTTGTCGTAGAACGGAAACTTGTATTGAAAGAGAAGGTGGGTACGTTGAGGCAATGGCGGTTTGATCGAAGAAAATCTATTACTTAATATTTTATGCAAATATTTTTAACAACTTATTGTTATAATTACTATTCATGTTGTTATGTGTACGAATTATTTTAAATCAACAAAATGCTGCAACAGTCAAGTTGGGAAACTAAAAGGTTATCAAATTTTTGATAACAAATGAGTTAAATGTTTGTTAGATATAGTTTACAATTTTCAATAAATTTTCTCGATAACAATTTTCGATATTATAAAAAATTGAGGTACTTTGCTCTTGGTAAAATTCATATTATATACCTCGTATATGACTGAAAAATTTTAATATCTGATGGTTGTATTATAGTTTTTACACCATGAAGAACTTTTTACGAGGAATAACTTTTTTTCGTAAAACTAATAATAAGAGTTTCCCATATGGTGCGACCTTAAGTGGACACACTGTATAAGATATATAAGATAATTCATTATATTGTTATAATAACTGTGTTAAATTAAATAATGTGTATCGATAAGAACAATATTTCTAATCCGTACTGTAGTTTTTTGAGGTGTGACAATTTATTTAAAAGTTTTCGGTTAATTGCACGTTTGATTTGTGTTTTATTGACGAACGTGCTTGCTATCGTACAACAAAAATTCTTCGTTCATAGTAGCAGATTTTTTAAAGCAAATGGGACTAGAGCATTGCCTAAACAACTCTATAACCCCGGTAGAACTCCAAACAACTTTCTCTTCTCAAGGTAAAGTAACATATCACGGATCTGTGCAGATTCTGTCACCTAGAAGAGGAAACACCAGAGCACATCTTATGTCAGTGCGACGGACTGGTAAATATGCGGTTCCTGACTTTAGGAGAAGAATATCCATTGGCAAGGGACTACATGAAGGTTACAGTCTCAAAGCTTATAGACTTCGTTAAGAGAGTCGGACTGGGAGATGTAATCTAGTTTTTCGAGGACCACAATAGATCTGAAAAGGTCGCAGTGGAATAGGCTTCTGGCCACCTCTTAAACATCTATCTATCTATCTAGACTACTAGGTTTGGAGTTCCTCAGGGCTGATATTAACAGATGCGGAGAATCTATCTATCTAAAGTAACATATCAAGGAAACTTATAACTGTGAGCTAACTTCAAAGGACTACCAAGGATACTTTCAATCATAGCAGAAAGGTTGTATTCGTTAGGTTGTAATTAGAGCAATTTAGAGTATTTATAAATTTTTTTTCCAAATAAGATAAAATAATGCCGGGAGAATTTCCCTTAAGCTACATACTCTGTCAAAACCCGAGTAATCTGGTAATCCACCCCTTTGTGCTGGCATTCATTTCTGCAAAATTCAATGTATCCATTTCTATTTCATCTTTAAACTCAATTTCCTGATCATATAATTTAGTCCCTAAGTCTTATTCTCCTCCCAGCCCTCCCACATTTGACATCAGCCTTTCCAATGCCTAAGCCTTTTTCTTAGCTTTCCTAACGGTCTCTTCTATGAACCTACTAAGATTGATAATATCGTCTCTCAACCAGTCTTCAAGATACCTCGCTTTCTCATATTTTTAAAAACAACTTCTAATTCCACCTCAACATTACCTCCTCTCGGACCATTTAAAAGCTTACGCATACCTGGCGTGGATAGTATGTGGCTGCTAGGTTACGTAGAATGCCCTATGGATTATCCATTAAAAATCCCTAACTACGCAAATGTCATTAGGTACCTACTTCAGTGCAAAAAGAGTTTTTTAAATAAAACATATCACTTCTTATTTCAAATATCACTTCTTTATGTGTCATATCTTTTAAGTCTCATTGAAACTGTCTTAACAATCTAATTCTATCATCCTAAATATTTTTCTTCAGTCATTTTTTAACATTTTCCTCACTACTTTGCATAAATTTTCGGTCAGTAATAGTAAATCTGACATACCTTGTTACATTTTCTCCCAGCGGGTTTCTTGTTTTTTGTCCATTCGAGTACCACCTTAGTATTCAAAAATTGGATGATCAGCTGAATCCATTTTGTCTCAATACCAGCAGCTGCTGTTTTGGGCTTTGCTCATATTTTTAGATATTAACTAAAAACATAATAATTTCCATAAAGCTTATGTAAAGCAGTAATTGATTTCTTTTCTTTCACGTCGCTTTTTCACAACCTTTGATAAATACCTTTGTTATTGCAGTTTTTGCTTCTTACGTGTTTTGCCATTCGACCATAATAATGTCCTTTAATACGGGCAACACTACAACTTCAGAATAAAAAGAAATTATGTAGTTTCAAAACGAGTCAGTAGATGGCACTGCAGTAATAAAACTGTGCTCCGAATCGCCAATACTTAAATATAAGCAAACGGTCATTAATTTGTGAATGATTTTTATATTTGTGATATTCATTTCTATTATTAATTATACCCTGATTTGAACATAAAATAAATAAATTAAAAATTAAAAGATTACTCAAAAAACATATCTATATATTTCCTTTAATTAACAACTTTGCTATTTATATTTGCAATTAACAAATCATGGATTTTATGTGTGTAAAAGCCAAATGGAATAAATTCATTATTTCGGTTACTGTACATATTTATAAAAAATCCCGAAACACGTCAAATTTAAATTATAACTTGACATTCTTGAACGTGAAAATGCAACCTCTACCTTCAACCCCCTTAGAATGACAGGTACAGCCCCCAATTTTTTAAATGGGAAGTATAGGCTTGTGATATATCATTTGAAAGGTCTCTTCATTCTCTACTCAAAAATGTTATTGTTTTTAAATTTGATGCAAAAATTAACATAAAAAAAATTAAAATCATGTTGTTACCGAATTTTGTTTGTTGATTTCACACTTTTGTGGTTGATTTTTACTGAATTAAGCTACATCAGTAAATAAGAAAATATCTAATTTATTTTCTGCTCTCCTTGACCATTTAACAGTAGTAGTTTTCTTCTAATAACTCCTAGGTGAACTCCATAACTGTAATTATAAAAAAGCTTTGCTGATCTGCGTTTTCTGAATAAAAGTACTCTCCTAAAATAAATAAGTAAATTCTTTTTACAGAAACGAAATTTTTAAATAAGTTTAATATAATATGGAAGAAATATTTACGTTTCCGTGTGACAAATCGTCTCATATAACAAACACGCAGTTATTATTATTTTACTAGAGTTGGTTATGACATCAGAACGTAAAATATCCATGAAACCTCCCGGCCTACAGTAAGCCATTGTCGAGAAATCGGTTTATTGTACTCTAGTGTGCTGTGACGGTCGTAAAATGTTGATTGGTGACGACGCAGTATGTTGTGGGATGACAAATGAGATTTTGTAAGAGTGGTTTTCAACAAAAAACGAAAACTTAAAATTTAGGTTACAGTTATTTTATGGAAAAATAGTTTGTGTTCAATGTTATAGATAAAACGTTTGGGTCTTTGTGACTAGATTTTAGTTTGAAATTTATCATTTAAAGAATATTGTCTAAAGTATAATAGAAAATAAAAAAGACAATAACCTATATTGTCAAATAAGGCTCAATATATTTAAAATTAGAACGGATAATAACTGGGGTGTACATGATGTTTGTCTAGCAGCCACTCTGCCAATGCCTGTCCCAAGACGGGATGAAAAAGAAGAAGGGAGATGAGTAGCAGCGTCATTAAAAACCAGAGTCCAGCTGACCATCTGGCAGCTCCCTACGAGGACCCAATCCACGGTGGAAGAGCTACGCCGAGGGATACATGGCCAGGGAGGAGCCTGGTCGTTAGTAGCCTACTCTTGGCACCGGGCGACATCTAGTTTAAACGTAGCCTTTCACCGGCACGCGGGGCTCTGTCAAAAGTGACTGTCTTACTTGAATACCTTGGTGTAGCCTCAAGCCACTTGACATGGAGAAAATGGTGCAAGGCATATCGGAGAGTCCTTGATCAGGCGTGATTCCCATAAAATAACGGTTTCTGTAAATAAACCTGAACAAGTTGCAGCAAAAATATCCACTAACAACCAAATACCTACCTATATTAACACGATTACAGATAGATATCTATTGTCTTTTCAAAATAAGTTCTGGAATCCTCCTTTTTATGAAATAATTCGTAGGTATTTAAAAAACGTTGACACTAAAGCTCTACCTTTGACATACTAGACTTGCGTACTCTACTACACAACCGTGGACACGCCATATACCAAAAATTAACACGCTTAACTTCTTTTAATAAACATGAAACAAGTGTCCATATTATACGACAAAAATTTATAGAAAGTATAAACAAATCCCTTGGGTATACAGAAATATACAGGGTGTCCCATATCGACCTTCACCTTCTAGGTGACGCCTAGCCTGTATACAGATGCATCTAAGACAAATAAAGGTGTTGGAGCAGCCATCGTAATGGACAATAAATCTGAATTTAATAAACTTCCAAGTATACACCATACTCTATGGAGAATTATATGCATTTTACAATGCGGTAGAGTTTGCACTTCACCATCAAGTACAAAAATACTTGATTTTAACAGACTTCTTAAATTCATTTATCTTGCTAGGGAAAGTTTATGCAAAACACCCAATAGTGAATCTCGTACACGATAAATTAGAATAACTATACAGAAGTAACCAAGATGTCACATTCATTTGAATTCCCTCCCATATAGATATCGAGGGTAATGAGAAAGCAGATCAAAATGCACAAAGAGCCATCTCTCAAAACTTATTGGCTTGTAATTTAACCGTAGCTTCAGACTTAAACCCATACTTTAAAGAAAAAATACAAACACGTTGGAATCTACACTGGCATTACTCAGAATCAAAATTAAAACATATAAAATATAATTTCGGACCCAGGCAGATACCTACAAAGAATGGAAGAAATCAGGCTATTATCTCACGACTTCGTTAGGGCACACTAGATTGACTCATCAATATTTGATTGCTAAAGAAGATCCACCCTTTTGTTATTGTTGTGGTGAGAATATTACCGTACGTCACATTCTAATTGACTGCCCTATGTATGAATTGCAACGGAAAAACTACAGAATTCAGAAAAATCTAACGGAAATCATTGGCAGCTCCTTAGATCATGTAAATCTTATTGCTTTTTTAAGAAATATTAATAAGCTGCATAAAATTTAAATAGTAACTAGTGCTCTTTTGATTTACATTTTTTGTACTTATTTCTTTTTTCTCGTTTTTTACTTGATGTAAAGTATACACTGATGTAAATGTAAAATGTAAACTATAAACCTTATTGTGTAACATGTAAGAAATGTAATATATATTAAGTAACCGCTAATGACTTTTTTGGTCGATGCGGATAATTAAAAAAAGAGTAAGGACTAAGACTGCCAGCTCCATGAAAGAGTAAGTAGCAAAAGAGAGACGAGCAGACCTGATGCTGATCAGTAAGCCTTACAGCTATGATGCCAAGGACCAAACTGGATTGCTGGCCCATTTGGTACCCCAGCCATAGGGGTGGTTACAAAGAAAACGGTTTAAGTGAGGTTATGCGTAACACTAACTATTCAACAAGTGAAAATAAAAAACCAGTTTTCAGCTTTAAATTAAATGTAATACATGAGCAACAAAAAGCAATAAATTAAGGGGCTAATATGAAATAATACGAAAAAATTATTTTTTATACTGGTAATGAAGCAAAATATAAATATGAAAAAATAATAATGAGATATTTATTGTTTTTTGTAATATCTTGTTCTAATATATCTAACATTGTTTAGAAGTTGTCACATTGGGTAAAATTTTTCAAGATTTTGTAGTTTCACTTCTAAAATCTGATAGTAGATGATAAAAATAAAAATATTAATGAAAAAGACATCGTCTTTTTTGGAAACTAAGAAAAACTATTTACCCTTTACAACAAAGAACAATAGATTGTTTTATTCTAAGTAGATGTATAAAAAACCGTACTTCCTTAACTAATTTACTTCTGATACTGATACTGCATTAAAAAAGTAATTCAACAAGTGAAAATAAAGAACCAGTTTCCAGAAGTTGCATATTTTAATGTTAATGCCACGTAGCACAACTTCCTCTTATATAAACATCGCCGAGAAACAAAAAGATTTGTCTTTTCAATTTAGATAATAAAATATGGAAAGATTCCTATTTACAACTGAATGTGACAAACGAAGCAAACACGCAAAGTTGCCTACACGAAATAAAAAAAAAAACAATAAATTCTATTAAACATGCTGCGGTTTTATTCGAGAAAAAGTAGTAGACATCAATAAAAACATAAAATTGACGTGGCCAATTTTAAATTACCTTAAAATCGATAAACAATTTCTTAAAAGGCAATGTATTTAATAAATCCTTATTATTTTTATAAAATTTATTTTCATGTTCTCAGTGGTCTTTTAACGGAAATGGTGCTGGATATAACATAGTAGGATGACAGGATTTAATTAATCTTAATTAATTAAAAACCATTACCGTTGTTCCCTTTTATGTTTATTTCATATTTTTACATTTGGTTATATAACTTAAATGTTTATCTCCATAGCTTATTAATAAAGATAATGCAAAAATATATAATTATTTAATCTGATACACTATAAAAATTAAAAATAAAATTACCGAATTTATTGGTTAAGAACAGTAAACAACTAAAAGGTTGAATTAAACTTTTACTATTTATTCATAAAATACTTTAAATGCAATAACGGCTGTTTTGCTATAGAATTAGCATCGTCAGATTGACATATTGAAAGTTTAATTTAACCTTTTAGTTGTTCACTGTTCTTAATAAGATGGACTTTCACGTAGTAAGGGTTAGTACGTACAATGAATTTATTGGTATCTATTTTTAAGGAGAATTATGTTTTGTGAATTAATTTTATAGTAATTTTAATTTTTTTTTGTTTACGTTGGTACGCCAATTAAAGGAATGATAATTATTGTGGGAACCACAAAATGTAGAGAATTACTGGGTTGAACCAGATTATAGTAGTTTATTTTTAAATTTAAATTCGTTTCGCCCTATAGCAACTAAAATCCTGGATTGAAGAGCAGATCGAATAAAAAGGCTGCCAGTAGAACCTCTTTACTGTCTGGCGCATTACCAGCTCTTCTGACGAGTTATTGTAGCGCTGTCTCTGTGGATTTGCTTTCTCTATAGGCTTATTGATCTCGGCGTAATAGTCTTGTTGCCAAAATACCGTTCCTAATATGTATGTAAATGAGGAGAAGATTCCTGCGGTGTTATAATAAATACTGAGCCTGAAAGGTGTACCCCAAGTAACTCTTCTATGGTTTCTTTTCCATTAGAAGTACATTCTTTGTTATATTTTTTTTGAAGGTGTATTGTTTTCTTAGGATTCTTTGAGAGAATTTTCTGCATTCGTGAGTCTGTTCAATCTCCTCAAAGTGTCTCTCCCAGAAATTTTTTTTCTCTGTATTTAGCCAGAGCCTTTTTTTATTCACTCCACTCCACTGAAGGTTCTGTAGGTCTATTGAACTTTTGAGTTTCGCTGTACTACTTTAACGTCGATACATTCCCACCGAGATTTATCAATGTTTTATATCTTCCGATCAAAAAACTGACTGCAGCAGTCGATTAAGCGTCTTTTAAAACCCTATTTTCCATATTCCCAAGTGTTTCGGACTACAAATTTTTTTTTACTTAAGAAAATGGCAAGGCACCCCTGAATTTTCCCCTTCAAATTTTGCTAAAAATCTTAATTGACTTATGTTTTATAAAAATAGTTTCTAACCACTAAATTAACCCTGTAAAAAACGAAAATAGCGTTAAAATTGCAAAATTCCAAATAATTCCCAACAAAATTGACTACTTTTGGGTTTCACTGTACTTCTTCAACGTCTATACATTACCACTCAGATTTATCAATGTTCTACACATCCTATCAAAAAACTGACTGAACCTGTCAATTAAGCATATTTAAAAACCCTATTTTCCATATTTTTAAATGTTTCGGAGTAAAAAAACTTCTTTACTTAAGAAAATGGCAAGACAACCTTTGAATTTGTTCCCTTTAAATTTTGTTAAAAATCTTAATTGAATTATGTTTTATAAAAATATTCTAGAACCACTAAATCGACCATGTAGAAAACGAAAATAGCGTTCAAATTACAAAATTGCAAATATTTTATTACTTTTGGGTTTCGCTGTACTTCTTCAACCTCCATACACTGCAACCGAGATTTATCAATGTTCTACACATCCCATTAAAAAACTGACTGCAAGCGTCTTTAAAACCACATTTTTCATATTTTCAAGTGTATTGGACTACCAAATTTTTTTACCTAAGAAAATGGCATAGCAAACACCTTTGAATTTGCTTTCTTCAAATTTTGCTCAAAATCTCATTTATATTATTTTTTATAAAAATTGTTTGGACCCACTAAATTGACCACGTATTAAAATAGATTTAAAAGAACAAAATGCTAGATAATTATCCTAAAAATTAAATACTTTTGTGTTTTATGCACCATTTTACCCCTTATACAGTCTTACCCAAATTTAACAGTATTCTACACATCCTATCGGACAACTAATTCATTTAGAAAATGGCTATGCAAATTCCTTTGATTTGCTGCCTTCGAATTTTACTCAGAATTAATGTTATTTTTTATGAAAATAATCAAGATCCACTAAATCAACCACGTAGGATATGAAAAACTGCAGATTCAAATAATTATCGGTTATAATTGCACAAGTGCATAAAAATTACCGATAATTTTGCAAGAAAGCGTGTTATCTAAAAATTGCACGAGATTTTTTTCATATTTTGGCGAAAGAGCCCGACTCCGAAGGAGGAGGGCTCTTTTACAAAATGTGAAAAAAACGGAGTGCAATTTTTATAGATAACACGCTTGAATGTAAAATTATCTGGTCATTTTTATGCACGAGTGTAATTCAATGGAATATTTCACGAATAAACATTTTTTCACTTTTTGAAGTATATCTGACATTTATCAGTATTGTCAGTCAGTGTTGTTGTCATGACGACGGGATGTTTTCGCTTGGTGTCATGACGACGGGATGTTTTCGCAGTGCAATTACCGTTGTAATTTTTCGATAATTGCATTCCTCTTATGACATATATTATACATGAGGGAAATATTCAACATAATTGACTACTTTTGAATTTTTTGACTTTTTTATCAGTGTTCTTCTCATGCTATCCTACAACTGATTGCATTAGCCGATTCGGCTTCTTAAAAATTCATATTTTCCTTATTCTCAAGCATTTACAAGGATGATTTTTTTTTACTTGGGAAAATAGCTAAGTAAATTGCTGCTTTTAAACTTTGCTCAAAATATTATCTGTTATATTATATAAAAATAGTTTGGGCTTACTAAATCAAGCACGTAAAACACGAAAATAGCATCAAAATTACAAAATTCCCCATAGCTATCAACTAAATTGACTACTTTTGACTTTTACGGCACTAATTCACACCCTATACATTCCCATCCCAAATTGATCAGTGTTTTACACATCCTACTGAAGAACTGATTACACCAATCGAAACCTTACAAATAAAAAAGCTTTTGTCGAAACTAAAAATTCGATAAAATTTTAAGAACTCGTGAGAAAACGGCAAAGCAAATACTTTTGAATTGCTGCCATCAAATTCTGCTCAAAATATTATTTATGTTAATTTTTGTAAAAATAATTTGGACCCACAAAATGTATGACGTAGAATAGTTATAGGATAGACGTAGATAGTTTTAGTTTAAATTAATTAACACATAAAGCATGTATTTTGTTTTAATTCAATCAGAATTAATTTTAACAGTTTTCGTTAAACATTTAATAATAATGTTATTTTATAAAACGTTTTTCCTGGCCAAATAAGCTCTAATTTGTTTTAAGAAAAGGCTTTAACAGTTATTCAATATATAAAAACAATTAAGTTTATTCTTTTTAAACAAAAAATATTTCTTGATCAAATTTTTGTTTTAAAATGTTTTTTTGTCATAGTAAATTTAATGTGAATAACTAATTTTCTTTAATTTACCTATTTACCAACAGAAACATTCTATCTAGCCGCCTGAGATAAAAGGAACTGATGCTAATTACAAACATTTATTAGTACAACTTAATTTTTCAAACAATTACACAGATTTATTTTTCCAAATTTAAATTTGAACTAATCAAAATAATTAAAAATATATTATCCTTTTTAGTATATATAAAAGATGTATCTTTAATCTACCTTAGGCTTCAAAGTTTAATCTATAAATTTACGTTTGTTGGTTGTCTTTTTTACTTTTCTGTACATTAGCTGGCTATTATACAATCGTAATGGATTGTTTGGACGATTCAAAAGTATCAATCAGTATTAAACAATACATGTTATTAGTAGACAGTTTGTTTATAGAGGCGCTACTGTGTAGAGCAGACAACATATAAATCCAGACTGGGAGATACATTTTACTGTCGCATTTGAGTAGTGAGATTGAACTGATGTATTTGCATTAAACATTTAAGCAAATAGCAGATACATTAATTGTACTCAACCATGGAGAAAACAAATCAAGCGAAAATTTGTACTGCATGTTAAAATTAATTCTGATAACGGTTGAGTGAGAGTTGCGAGGATACCACATGTAATTAACGGTGTTACGTGTTTTATTGGAATACTGAATTAATAAATATACTTCATATATTTTTCTGTTCATCTAACGTTAGAGAATGCTTTATATTGTAATTTTCTTCGTTGATTGGAGGGTAAACATGCCAGAAGACATGTCTTATTACTTCCTTACTTGGTCTAGCCTTAACTCCTTATCAACATCCAGTACCTAGTTACAAACAAACAACATGTAATTTCAATATGTCAATCTGACGATGCTAGTTATAGCGAAACAGCTGTAATTGAATTTTAAAGCGAATTTTTCGAATAAATAGTGGAAGTTTAGTTTAACTGTGCAGTTATTTATTGTTCTTAGTAAGATGAACTTCCAAAAAGTAGAGGTTAACACAATCAACTTGTATAAGAGATTAGGGGTGAACCACTTCCAGCCTCCCTCATCCAACCCTGCGAGGCACGGTC
Source organism: Ophraella communa (assembly GCA_035357415.1). Classification (NCBI taxonomy): domain Eukaryota; kingdom Metazoa; phylum Arthropoda; class Insecta; order Coleoptera; family Chrysomelidae; genus Ophraella; species Ophraella communa. The sequence goes on along the minus strand of CM068992.1, from coordinate 26,773,684 downwards.
CATACTTGGTCTAGCCTTCTTACTACTTAATTAACATCATGTACCTAGAGCTACAAACAAACAACATGTTGCTAATGATGGAGCATCGATTGTCTTGTACCATTAATTTTTTGGGTGTGAAAGGCGTGGCTGCAAATTTTTTTCCAAAATTGGTCATTTTGAACATGAACTGATGCGAATGATAGTTGTTCTGAAGTCACTTAATTAAGACAACAAAGATATGGAATTGTGTTATTACAAATGACGATATAACTATACATTATCAAAACTGAGGCTTAATCTTCCCAGCTGAAGCATCCTGTATAACCAATGTCGAAAAAGGCTCAACACGTACGGTCAAAGGTGAAGGTTATGCTCATTGCGTTCTCTGATTTTAATGAAATATTGTATTATCAATTCTTTCCACAAAATCAAACGGCCAATAAGAAGTACTACCTAGAAGTTCAATGCGTTTTCCTAAAGCATTCTAGAAAATAAAACTCTCGTATTTGTGACAAATTAATGTTTTTGTTACACGGTAATGACCCTGCTCACAGCTTGTTTGTTAATTATTGGTCAAAAATAATACTTAAATAATGCCCTAACCTCCATATTGGAAGGCAAGGTTCCGAGTAACTTTTTTCCTAAAATAAAGAGAACCTTGGGGGACAAGCATAGAGGACATTAAAAACGCATTGCTAAAAGAGCTGTAGGTTATCTAAAGTTTAAGAAATGTTTGTAGGATTTGAAGATTTAAAACAATATTGTTCAAATCATCAAAAACACAGATTGGCTTATTTTTATAAAAGGTATATTTTAAAAACACTTTTAAAAGTTCATCGTTATTGTGTACAATAATAAAGAACGGTAAACAACTAAGTCAAACTATGTAAAACAGGTTCTTGAACATCCACACTCACTCATACTCACCAATGAAATTCAAATATTACATATTTTTAATAAAAAACAAAATTTAGATTTCCTTGAAGAATTTGAAATAAAAAGACATCTAGCAGATCAACAATATAAAGTAGTTAATGAACAAATAAATCTTGAAAGTTCTTCACTAAGTATTAAACTGTTTACTTCGATTGATTCTTTATTTTATAATATATTAAATTATTGTAAAGATCAGTATATAGTTTTTTCCTGGTTTTTCCATATCATTGCACAGTTTTAATGATTTTAGAGGAAAATACATCCAGGATAATCCTTTAGGACTAATAACATCTAGGCTTTAATATTGTTACGTCTTATTACTTCCATACTTGGTCTAGCCTTAATACTCCCTAATCAACATCAGGTACCTAGCTACAAACAAACAAAATGTCAATAATACGATGCTAATTCTTTTTTTAAATAAAAGACCCGTCTATAACTGCGTATATATTTTTTTGTGAATAACTGAGAAAAATAGAACGTAAATAGCTAGCGATTTAACAAATTTTATCATTTAAACGAATCTGCTTCCCTTTAATCTTTTTTTTAATAGGGCATTTATAGAATTAATGGCATCTCTTATCATCAAATCTTCCATAAATGGAAATAATAAGTTAGTATTAGCTCTAAAGCGATAAAAGCAACTCGCTCTAATCTAAAACGTGGTCCTTTCCTCCATCTAAAGTGTTAATTGCAGTGGGCAGTGGCAGCTATCAAGATTAGGAGTTTCAGGCCGGATTTTTACAATCTTAGCTGTCTTATAGGGGAATCCGCCAGGAAATTGGCTTCGGACAGTAAAATATAAGTTTGTTTTAAGTAGATAACGATAATATTTTACAAGAAAGTTTCTTCACTAACAATACACTCACTTCTATTTTTAGAAATGTCTCAAATAAATAATAAAAAAAAACTGTTCAAATCTTATGTTTTTAAAGTAGGCATTTAAAATGTAAAAAGCCAAACTAAACCACATTTTACAAAAATTGATATAAAAATGGGTTTTTACAGATAATATTCATATTAAACGCAAAACCTAAAGTTTTTCTACTCGACGCCAGCCTTTCGTTAAGCCTTAGCAGCTACAAGATGTTACGGCAAAGTTTTTCATGTAAAAAATAACCGACGGCACTCCTGAATTTCAAGTAAGCTAAGAAATAGGATACTTCCTCGGGAAAGAAAGAAGTACAAAGAATTTTAAAAACAAAGCATGTGATAAAGGCGTCGGTGAACGATAAACTGGGGTACATTACCATTTCGAAACTTACGAAGTTTATTCTAGAAGAACTAAATGTTAATAAGGTTTTTCATTACCATTGTTCTATGTAATTTTTATACAGCGGTAAATACAAGTAAGTTAAATGAAATTTACTTTTTTATTGGCCTGTTGACAATAAAATTATAATTAGTTTAATTATTATTTATTTAAGAACAGTAAACAACTAAACGGTTGAACGAAATTTCCACTATTTATTCGCAAAATACGTTTTTAAAAGGATCTTAAAAGGAAATACTGCAGAATAATCCTTGAGGGCTAATAACATTTAGGCTGTAATATTGTTATGTATTATTACTTCAATACTTGGTCGTCTTAGCACTATTTAATTAACATCAAATCGGTACCCTGAAAAAACACTTCAATATGTTATCCTGCGATCATAGTTTTATCGAAACAGCTGCCATTGAATTAAAAAGCTTATTTTTTAAATAAAAGTCTTGTTCAAACGTTTTCTTGTTGATTGTTCTCATTAAAATATGTTATTTTAAATGAAATAAATCATCCATAACTCAAATGTGACCACCATAAATGAAAAAAACCAACCTCTCTTTCTCATACATGGCCCTACAATGCAACAAAGAAAAGATAAGATGAGGTACAGCAGGATAAACACAAACAAGACAGACAACGGAAAGTAAGGTGATTTAACATACGCTAAGACAATAGGTTTACAAGACTTTTTACCATATATTTCAAACATCCTTTCAAATTATTCTTTTACAAGATTTTAAAAACTTCCACAAAATATTACGAATTTTTATATTTCGACGTGCTAGGTACAGCCGTGAAATATGATTCTGAGGAAAGGTTGTATGTTCATTTAATAGAGAATTAATCAAATAATTTGTAGCGACCCTATTGTGAGCACAACTAAACATCCAGTGATTTAAGTCATCATAATCTCCATTACAATCACAAAAAGCAGTATCACTTAATCTAACTTTAAATAAATAAGAGCGAACTGTTGCATGACCGACAAGGTATCTAAAGTACATGAGATTAATTGACCTGTTTAGGTGCCATCTCTCATCTAATGAAGAAATAGGAAGGATTGGATGAATCTTGCAGTTGCTCCTGTTACAAAAGCGCAACCATTCTATTTCCCAGTTTTGTTTTAAGACATTCTTCCTTTCTGCAACAGTATCTCTCCATGGTAACCAATTAAATTCTGCACATGATGAGATGGCTTCTTTAGCTAATTAGTCAACTTTTTCATTTCCAGGAATGTTGGAATGTTCTTTAACCCACATAAAGTAGATTGAGATTTTGATAATAAGGCTATTTGTATGGATATGTTTTGTGGTATTCCTTAGAGATAGAAGTGCAGATTGAGAGTCTGACATAATGACGAACTCGTTAAATTTTAAAGTGTTCTCGTTAATAAAAACTAAAGCCTGATGGATGGCAAGTAATTCTGCAGTAAAAATTGAACAATTGGAGTGTAATTTAAACTTAAGAGATTGATCATTGTTTTTAATGTACACCGCACATCCAACTCCACTTGGTTACCAACCTAATGTCACATTTTTATCGTTAAAATAAATACCGAAAAGAAAAGAAAAATAGTATATTGTGAAGAAAATGGACAAAGTGCTTTCCCATGTGTAGCATACTATACTTTTTCTTCGATTAAAGAATAAAATAATGTGGCAATGCTTTATTCTAAATTATTAACAGGGATATACTTTTCCAATCTATTTTTTAAATATCGCGATTTCGAATTTTTAGGAACATTTATATAATTTTTTATTTTCATTGTACATTTGCCGTTTTTACCAGTATTTCTAACGGGATACTTTCATAATGATCATCTATGTCCATAATTAAAATTAAATAAAATAAATAAATTACAATTTATAAGAGCTTTAACGTTTATGAGAGAAAACTTAATCTAGAAAGGAACGGCCTAGGTTATCATTAAAAAAATGTAATTTCTTCATTTAAATGAGCATAGCCACAGAGTATATAATAAAAATCAGAGTATCGACTCGCTGTCGGCTCCTTTGATGTTCATAAGACAAGAGTATAAACCACAAAACAGAATATTGGTTAGTCTGTTTTGTGCTAACCAATATTCTGTTTTGTGGTATGAGCTCAGGGTAGTACTAAAAAAATTGTTATTATAAATAAAACCCGTACTTGAAATTTTTCTTTATTGTTGAGATAATTGCTATTTTCAGAAAGTTTAGAAAAATAGAATTTGTTTTCAACAAGATTATCAATATTAACTAAAAGTTGATTCATTTGTTTTTAAAAAAAGTAAAATTGGTTTTTTAGGTTAAATAATTACATATAAATAGAATTTCTACGCAAAATAAATGACCGAATGTGTATGTCTTGCACGCAATTTTCTTCGTTAGTAAGAAAGGATATCAATAATTAAAAAAAAACACTTATTTATTTCTCCAAATTAACAACTTATCTTTATTTTCATTACTTTTGAAATTTCGGTTGATACATTTAATGGTAGTGTATAGTCTAACCTAAAATATAATTTTTTCACATACAGTAATGGAAAATTTGTATACGGATGTATAAAAGTTTCATTACCGCTAATATTTATTATAGTTTGAAGAACATGATTTTTATTGCCAATTCTTCAAATAGTTTTTTAAAAATGTTATTTAGTTTAGCAATAAATATAATAAAACTATTACCATACATTAAAAGATTTCCATAGACACTGTTATCTTTATTTCTGTATGCTTTAAATAAATAGAATAAAGCTGAATCATCTAAATAGATTTGGAAAAATGCTTACATTTAGGACATATGTATGTTGTTGTAAACATTTTTTTATTAAATATCCACATACAAAACGTTCAGCATTTTGTTTTAAAATATCCGTATTATTACGATAATCCGTTTCGTTAAGTATAATAGTCTCTTTATCAGATACAGAACACTGAGAAGGAGTACATGCATCAGTAGTATTTATTTTAATGTCATTTAATGTAAGTAACATTTGTTCCGCATCTCCTTCGCAGTTTTCTGTACCCGAATTAAATAGTTTAATACACTAGTCCACACAATACAAACGCTACCACTGATTTATTCACATACAACCAACTGCCTACCTTAACCAAAACTAACAGCGACGGCTATGGATACTCTTAAAGTGTCATGGCGATACCTGAAAATGGATGCTTACCCCCTCCATATAGAGTCGATACTCTGATTTGTATTATTACTCTGTGGCATAGCGCAGAAAAAAATGAAGTTGTGGTATAAGATTTATTTAAAAATTTATTTTAAAAAATATACCTATAAGAGAATAAGGTTTTTAAACGATTCGTTTGCCTTGGAATATAAAATTTCTATAAAACGCTCTAACGTGTAATAAATAAACTTTTAGAACATTTTTCCCAGATATCTGACACTCGCAAATGTAGCCAATAACGGTACGAATTCTGCTGTGAATTCTGTTCAAATAATCGAGGTGTAAAGCAATTCTTTTTTATTATTTTTGTTTTAAAATGTATCAAGACGTTAGACTATGCAGTAAACTTAGATTTTATGAAATCGTGTGCTGACTAAAAGTTTTAAAACCAAAAATATATAAAAATTTTTTATTGTGATCAGAGATATCAGAATTGCTAGTTTTAGTCTCGGTACACTATCCTTTACGAATATTATACCTGACAGTGGTGACAGTGGTGATATTTTTTACAAAACATATACCTTGGAAAATCCAATGATTATAGATTAGATTATCTTCTACGAAGATCTGTTATGCCTAACTTAATTTACTAGAATGCCAATACTTTTAGGGAAATTAGGCAGCTTTGCCTTGCAGGCGCTCTTATGGTATCTGTTCACTTTCCGATTTGCCCATTATTTTGAGAGGATACCTCAAAGGGCAGTGTTCAGTGAGAAGACCTACGGTAAATTTTATACATTTTTTGTCCCTTTAGAGAAGACATTGGAGAATCGAAAAAAAATCCACAAAATTATATGATACCCATCTTGGTCTTTGTTGTATTTTATGTATTGTCTTTTGTTACTTTTGAGTCTCTTAATAATCTTTTATGTTTTAACAAGTAAAAGAACCGAAGTACCATTAGTATTTAATAGCTGCACTGTTACTATATATAAAACACCTTTTAGAATTAAAAAATGAGTTTAATTTATTGAATTTGTCAGTAAATATTAAATGAGCAGTTAACCCGAACACGATACACCCTACAGCTCTTACAGCAAAGTGGGATTTGTAAATAAAACTGATAAAAAAATTATAATATTCATTTGTTTAATTTATCTGCCAGATTTTTTGTGAAGGATGCTATTAGTCCTAACTTATAGCAACAGGTACTTATCTTTAGCACATCAGGTTTCTTGAGTTTCCAAAGAGCCTCGAGTGGTTTGTTGTTTCCTTAGGGCTGTTGAATTCTAGTTGCTATTCTTGGGCTAAGTTGTGTTCTTAAGGTATTGAATTTCTTTATCTACATATAGCTTATGTATATTTGCAGTAGCCTAGCTGTATCTTAACGGTAGCCTATATCCTAGCTTTGCTGGCTGCATATTTCACCAAATTTAGGTTGGGATTAGAAAGGAAATCAAAATGTTATGGGGTCTATAATGTTGGTTTAACTTTCGGTTGATAAGTACGGCAGTTATTTCATTTTAAAAAGTTAAGTTACTAAAAGCTTTCCAACATTAATGTCCCATAGTGAAACGATGAAAAAAGTAAAATTCAGAACTGGTTAACCCGGTTCTGTCTAACTAATTGTTAAGAGAGTTGAATATTAAATTAGTATAACAAGATTACAAAAAAAGTTATGGTTTATTTAAAAAAAGAGTAAACTCGTTAATTGTTATATTAATTATTCAAAAAAAGGTTTAAATTGTTTTAAAATAAGCTTCTGAACAGAATTAAGGGTAGTTGATTGTAGTTGACATGGACTCAGTTATATATTTCTATGTTAGAACTGACTGTTTTACCATAAAAACATGAAAAAGATATAATTTACCTTGATTGTTTAAGAAACTGTTTAATATAAGCTTTGTCACGTGGCTGAACGTTAATTAGTTGAAAAGAGACATGTTTTGTTAAAATGAATATGTAAAATTGCTTGAAAAGGAGTTTAGATATTGTATCCCAAAGGGATACAATAAATTGCGGTAGGAAGACCACTGTCTTGATTAAGTTTTCGAAGAGAAAAAGAGTGGTGTATTAGAAGTATTGTAATTTATAGACGAGGGTTGTCAATATTCTCGCCGGTATTCGGTTCAGGGTTGCGTTCAGTTAAGGGTTTTATTTCAGGTTCATTTAATTGAACGTGCCTTGTATGAGAGCGCAATTAGCTATGATAAGTTAAGTGTCTAATATAGTGGTGAGTAGAAGTTCGTCATAACGGTAATCTAAAGTAGGGTAGCATGGCGATAGACATGTTACAAGATTTTTAATACAAGTACAAGTGACGGTCCCTCACACACTCTCCATTTATTATGCCACTCATAAGCATTCTTTTCTCTTAACCATACTCTCCACTACATTATCAACCTCCATCCATTTCCCCTTCCCCTTAACTATATTTTCCCAATACACAGCCTCCTCGAGTCTTTCCTCCAGGTTCTTCAGCATTTCTTCATTCCTCCAGCATCTAAACGCGTGTCCTACATCATTCTCCATTTCGCATCTTTCACACAATCTAGTCTCTATTTTCTTAATCTTGTGAAGATATCCTGCTCTTGACCCATGCCCAGTCAGCACCTGTGTCAAGAAGTAGTTCTCTTCGCCGAATTTCCTAGTCATCCATTCTCTCCTACTTCCAATTACTCTTTTTAGCGCACCTTCATACTCCCTCCACCTTATTTCATTTCCTCCTTCATTCAATCCATAACTTCCTCTCCCTTCGCGACCTTCCACTGTAGTCTCCTGGCTCTAGCTATCACATCCAATGGGTAGAATCTTGCCAGCAATGCTGCGGCTAATTCTCCCACTGTCATGTACCCTTGAACCACTCTCAGGAATATTCCTTTCTGAACCTCCAGTAGTGGTTTAATCCTTGCATGTACTCCCGCTCTTTCAATCCACACTTCCGCCCCATACAGCACACTCTGCTCAATAGTTCCACCAATAACTCTTCTCTTCTTCTCTTCTTCTCTTCCCGGTTCTTTCACATTACTCACCAATCTCCCTGGCCATGCCGCCCGAATTTTCGTCTTATGCATTGTCTTCGATATGTGGTTTTTGAACGGTAGCTGGCTATCCAACCACGCACCTAGGTATTTCACCGATTCCTTCATGTGAATTTTCTTTCCTTTCACCATCATCTACAACTCCCTCACCTTGCTGCGTCCCTTCACAAGTAATCGCACTGTTCGGCCAATTCTAATCATTCCTCTATCTTTTCCACCCGCCCAGTCAGATAATCCTCTACTAAGTTAATTAGCCCCTCCCCCACTCCAAGCCTAGCCAAGGCACTGCCATTTTGCTGACCCCATTGAATGCATTCCCGACGTCGAAGAATACAAGTAGAGCCAGTGTTTTATTTCTCCAACTGCCCTTTCTATCATGTTCCACCAAGCTCATCTCTCTGCCCAGTGCAGAAATACAAGACTTCCCTTTCACAAATCCATGCTGGTTTCCCCTAAAGCCCCCAATTCTTTCCACTTCCACTTCCTCTTCAATTTTTGTTTTTCTGATTCCTTCCAAAACTTTACTTATCCCGCATAGCAGTATAAAGGGCCTGTAGTCCCCTGTCCGCTTCCCCTCCCTCTACCCGCCTCTAGCTTATTTCCTCTCTTCCGGAAACTTTTCTTCCCCCAGCACATTGTTAAAAAGTTCCAAGAAATACTCCACATCTTTTCCTTGATACCTACTCCTTCTCCCACTATAAATAGTTTTTTTTTAAATTTCTTTCTCCCAATCTTCCTCCAGCACAATATTCCTGGTTTCCCCGATTCATTTCACTGCTATCTCATTTGCCTTACTACATTTCCTACTTACCTCTTTTCAACCTCTTGACCTTCCGTTCAAGCACCTTCATTTTACATACTGGTACATACCGTCAATTGTTTCAGTCATTAAGGGGTAGTTTAATAAAGTGCTGGTAAAGGTTTTGGCAGACTTATCCTGCTAATAGGGTTAAAATTGTGTTAATCAATATTACTTATGATAAATTGTAGATATCGGCAAGATAAATTATCATGCAGTACAAAATAGGTCCAGATGGAGATGCCGGTGACTTAACCTATAATTTTACTTTGTTTTTGTGCTGTAGTATTGGGATGTTCAAAATTAAAAGTATGTACAAAATGGATTTTTATTTATGTAAAGATTTTTCCTGAATCAGATGATTCTTCTTATAAGGAAATTAAGAAATATAATTCACAGGACTCAAAATAAAATCACGATCTCCCAAGTCATATGAATTATTGGAGTGATTATGATTTTTTTAATCGGTTTTGGTTATATAATATATATGTTCTTGGGCAAATTGAGGAATGAATTCGTTATCCTACAGAAAGGCAAATATGTGTAGCAAACTACTGTTTAGGATACAGGATAGGATAAATTATACAAAATTTACTTTTAAGGAATTGTGCATTAAGCCCACTTCAAAAATTTTTCTTTCTTTTTGGTCTGCACAATAAGCTGATGCCAAATTGTGTAGCACCTGATAACTGTCGGTAGGATAATATTTACTTAATAAACAGAAACAAACTTATCTGTAATTTTACCGGAGAGATAAAATGTACATACATACTGCTGCTTTTAGAGGTTTTAACAGCACTTTATTAAACTGGCCCTTAATATAATGCAGAATTACATATTTTTTGATTATACAAAAGTGTTTAGAAATTATATAATTACAATAAGGTGAAACCCTTAAGATGTTCTATCAGCTAATAGTTTAAAAAAAACCAAATCTAATAAAATTTTAAGAAACTTTTAGTACAATGCGTCGGCTTCATATAACTATTTTACTCACCTACGAAATGAACCAATCAGAAGCTCTAGTCAAGTTCGGCTTACCGATAATACCAAACTTGACTCTTGACTCTGATTGGCCTATCAAGTTCGGTGTTTTCAGATTTGTTTACAGTGCATGTGACAGTTAAACGTCAAATATAAATGATTACGCTGTGCATGCATTCAAAAATGAGTAGATTTGGGATGAATTCTATCGAATCAATCAAGGAAAAAATCCTGCCGAATTTCAGATTTTTTATCTTTCACTCTGTTTGTGAAATAGTCTAATAAAATTCCACTCGTGATTAAATTTATCTCATAAGTCTGTCTTTCATTTATGATCTAAACTGAATTGTTTCGAGAAAACACCACGAGTCCGCAGAACTCGAAACAATTCTGAACAATTCGAAACAATTTTGAACGAAACAATTCAGTTTCCTTCAAAAATGAATCGAGAGACTTAACGCGAAAATTCAATCACTTGTGGTATTACTACTGAAAATTGCTCAAGTCCAAAATTATCCAAAGTGGGTTTTTGTCACAATCCGGTTCATAATGATGATTCCTACATACACATCGTTAAAACCAAAAGTCAATAGATGTCGCTAAAATCGCAAAAAAGAATACTGCTTAACTCCAGAGTATTCTGCAATCAACATGAATATTGCTTAACTACATCATTTTGATAAATACTTACGGCGTTTTGGAGGATGAACCTACTCTTTTTTTTCGCCTAGTATATATCTCAAACATTCTGTAATTTTTGTGATACGAGTGCAAAACTCATAGTTCATAATTTTACCATCTTTGATCTCCACACTAAAGAAGCAAACTGTTTTGCTTCTATTATTCATAGATTCTTAACAACCAAGGTTTTACCAGGTATCGACAAAGAAGACAAACCATCAATCATACTTTATAGTGACGGCTGCGGAGCCCAACATCGTAATATCATACTATCTAATACTCTTTTGAATTTCGCTATACAGAATGATGTCTGCATCATCCACAAATATTTGGAAAAAGGGCATACTCAAATGGAGTGCGATTCTACGCACTCCACAATAGAACGAAAATTGAAAGGAAGAGTAATTAACGTTCCTGCTGATAATGTTGTTGAGGTTGTCAAAACTGCCAGAAAGGGCCGAGACCCTACTTTGTAGAATACCTAAAGCATGACTATTTTAAAGATTTGTCGAAAATAAACTAGATTAGGGCTCTGAAATACAACAGCGATGGATCTATTCAATATAAAATTCGCCATTCTGATGATTACAAGGTTCTACCAGTAAAGCAAAAAAGAAATGCGAAAGTGCCCTTTTACATATTACCCAATTTATATGAAGGTCCACTAAACATCAAAAAGGAGAAATATATTCATCTTCAGTTTCTAAAGAAGACAATGGAACAAGATTATTATAATTTCTATGATACTCTTCAACATGATTGGTCTTTTAAATTTGTTTATTGTTTTCTGTTTATTTAGTTTGGTTGAAGCCTTTATTACACGACAAAGAATTTTCCTTTTATATTATTTTTTATCAAATAAAATTTAATAAAAGTAAAAAGCTATTACTAAAATTTGCCTAAGTCCCAAATTGTACATGAATTTGAACTGAAAATTGCATATCTCCTTTATTTATCAGCAACATAAGAGATTAATAGTTCTATTGACTTATGCTACCTCATAGGAGATCTGTCAAATATGTATGCCCAAAAAATCTCATGTGGTTAAAAAAAATTAGCTTTAAATCAGTTTTTTGTGTCTCCTGTAAAATTAGTGTTTTGTGAGTTACGCACTTTTCATATGAAGCCGACGAATGGTACCCTTGTAGAATGATAATTGCATAATAAAATTTTCGGTTTATAAATCTTTATTAATGTCTTGTAGCCATTTTCTGTTATTTCTATTTCTACTTAAGTAGTTATTTCTAGGCGTTCTTCTTATTTATCAAAATTTCATTTATTTGTTGCATATATTTATTATCTTTTCAGGCGCTGTACAACAAATAAATAGTTGCTTCGTATAAAGGGAATACGTGTTCGAAATCTTAAATCAGTTTCCCGTTCTGGCATTGAAAGTTGTTTATCATTCCAGCTAATACAGAATACATTAACTTAATGCATTTTCCATCCGCACGCTTATAAAGATATTTTGCTCTTTAACCAGACCTGGAATAAGATATAAAGTTACGAAATAACAATAATCTTATAAAATATAAAATATATAGGTATTAAAAATAATAAAAAACTTCGTTTTAACAAAACTATTTATTTAAAAAATTGCTTTTTTAAACTCAATGGCCGTTTCGCTAGAATTAGCATCGTCAAATTGATATATTAAAGTTACAATTTGTTTGTTTGTAGCTAGGCAACAAAATGTAACTTCAATATGTCTAAAAAGCAATTTTTTAAATAAATTGTGGAGGTTTTGTTAAAACGAAGAGTTTTTTATTATTATTAGTAAGATGGACCAAAAAGTAAAGGTTAGTACAATAAATTTAGTTATATAGATATTATCTCCGCAAGCAAATTAAGACTTTTACAAAAACAAAATTAATAAAATATTTAAATTTTAATTTGGCGTTCAAGTAATGATTATAAAACATAAATAAAAAGCCATGTTTTGTGAAAGTCGATTATATTAAAAACACGAAATAAACAGCAGTTTATACAGAAATCCCTTAATTTAAATATATAAAAAATTAACTTTTTGGTGATTGGCAGATGTTTCGATTTAACATTAAGAGATTGACATTTTTAAGTTAAATTCTATTTTATAAGATAACAATTTGGTTTTGATTAAGTAATGGTGTAATAATGTTATGTATAATAATAATGTTATGATGTATAAAGCGAAATAAACAGTACTGAAACTAAATCATAGCTGTTTTAATATCCGGAAATAAATTGAAGGAAAATTTTTTCTTAAATTGTTATTCTTTATTGTAGGTGAACCTAAATGGTCTTACGTTGAGTTTTAATGTTCAGTCTCGTCTCAGTTCTGGTTCACAAGAATCGGCTCTGACCCTTTTGTCCCTCGCAAAAACGTCCTGGTTATAGTCGAGTGCCCTCTTTAGAATTGAGTTTATGTGGTTATGAAATGCGCTGATCAAGTCTTTGTTTCGTAGTCAGATTTGGTTGTTTATCCACCATAAGGTCTCGTCGGATGTTTCTTAGGTACCAGGGTCACGGTAATTAGTCACAGCGTTTTGTTTTGTATTGTTTCAAGTCGGATATTTAACTTGCTACTTACTGTCAAACATGACAAATTTGTTTTTCCAATTGATAACCAAATCTTTGAGGATAAAGTCGACATTTTGTCGATCGCGATTTTTAGTGAATTTGATTAATTGCAATTTTTCCACATTAAATTTATATAGGCATTGATGGGATTTTGAATATATTGTGCAGTTTTGGAGAATTGCAGTATTATTCGCGAATGTAAACACTTTGGTAAGTCAGGCATGTCTGCCGTATACAATTTTTATAGAATGGGGAAGATTGTTTGAACTGTGAGGAACTCCGGCTCGATTCTCTTGTTTGTTGAAATTTAAGATTTGTCACTAACCTGTAATGTTCGTGATTTGAGAAAAGGTTTAATTAACTTTAATAGGCCTGAATAAAAATGAACTGGATTTAATAAATATATTATAGTCTTGTCTAAAAAGATACCGTTTTGCAGTTCAGTTTTCGAATATGCATCATGTCAGTCCAAGGGACTGCTGCTCGCAAGAGTGTTCATTAAGTAATACTGTAATATTGTTATGTATAATAATAATAATAATAATATCATACAGTACCGAATCTAAATCATAAGCCTTTTTATGGCTGCGCTGTCATGAATGAATGAATAAATGAGTGCTTGAAATTTGGTGGAGATTTTTGATATTTCTTCTAAAAAGGGTTAGAGAATAAAAATAGATGAGACCAGATTTAGGATTTAAGATCGTCTACAGGGTTGGGGTGGCGTTGTTTTCATGTGGATGTCGTATTGTCATGAGGCTGGGGGATAATGGATCGGTGTGGCAGAAGAGTGCCAGTTGAGGGTCTGTGAGGAGTGGCTTCGAAGAATTCGTAGACAACGGGCCCAAATTTGGGCGGCGTGTTGGACATCGTGGGGAATCGGGTACAGAGCTGTGGCTGTATTG